>CM060901.1:331552621-336552621 GCA_030737815.1 Allium fistulosum | reverse complement strand
GCATTGGTTTCGATGGATTGGAGGGGAAGGTAAGGAGTCAGAACCTGGTGCTGAAAGCATCGAAACAATATAAACCATGTAGATTTGTTATTTTTAAACTATTTCTTTCTACCTAACCTACCTAGTTTGTCAAAATCTGATTGGTTGCAAGTTTCTCTTTTCAAAAGTGCTGCCAATTTCTAGAAATAACAAATTTGAATTATTTGCGAAAAGCCCCTTCTCCTTTTATAAATATATAAAACATTTAAGTCCTATACCTTAAATAATTTTATATATCCATTAAAACATTAAGGAAAATTCTACCAAAATTCCAGAAAATCACTTTTTATATGTTTTCTAACGTATATTAATTTCTGATCCAAACTAATAAATATTTAATCCAAAATAATTTTTAATCCAAAATAACATTTTCTTCACTAGAAAATTCATATAAATTCCATAAAAATTCAGATAATTCTTAAAATTGAAAACAATCTCTAAAATATATACTTTACTCAAACCTTAGTTGATGAAAACCTTTAAACCTTTAAAAGTACCACTTTCGAATCCATTGAAAGTATCCTTTTTAAAACCATTGAAAGTACCCCGTTCTAAACAAAGTAAAACCCTTTATTTAACCTAGGCCGAAAGGGCAAAACCTTCCTTTCGAAACCATTCTCAAAACCCTTTCTAAACCATTGGAACCTTCCTTTCAAAAGCTTTAAAACCTTAGACATCTTTCTTTTTAAACCTTTAAACTTTTCCTTTAGAAACCCTTGGAAAAACCTTTACTTTCAATCCTTTCGAAATAATTAGAAAAACCATACCTTTTGACTCCTTCGAAACCATTGGGGAACCACCCTTCGAAACCATTCATATAAACCTTTCGAAAGCATAAAAGCTTAACCCTTTCGAAACCATAAAAGCTCAACCCTTTCGAAAGCACTTGGGTTTAATTTAAAACATATGGAAATATCTTTCGAAACCATCAAAATTGTCTCTTTCAAAACCATTTGGGTTATATTTCAATCAGAGAAAAACGGTCGGTAAAACATTTAAGTTGAAAGCCATTCTTTCGAAAGAATTCCTAAGTAAAGAAGTGATGGTGTCGAAACCATCCCTTCAAAAGCATTGGAGAAGTGGCCAAATTTTAGAAAAAAAAGTAACCCCTTGGAAACCATTTGGGTCGAAAGGTAAAGGGCGGCAGCTAAAGGCTTCGACTTAGTCAAAATCAGTTATTTAAAAGCAAAGGCACAACCTAATCGAAACCTTTTCTTTAAAAACCATTAGACCTGGTCGAAAGCCAACCTAGTCGAAAGCCATTCAATCGAAAGCAAGTAGGTGCATTTTTACTTAAAGGCAAAGTAGTGCCTCAACCCCTTCGGAACCCTTAGTTTCAACCATATACCTTCCGCCTACATCCAATTCACTACATACCAGTTTTCTGATACCATGTGCATTGTTTTCGATGGATTGGAGGGGAAGGTAAGGAGTCAGAACCTGGTGCTGAAAGCATCGAAACAATATAAACCGTGTAGATTTGTTATTTTTAAACTATTTCTTTCTACCTAACCTACCTAGTTTGTTAAAATCTGATTGGTTGCAAGTTTCTCTTTTCAAAAGTGCTGCCAATTTCTAGAAATAACAAATTTGAATTATTTGCGAAAAGCCCCTTCTCCTTTTATAAATATATAAACATTTAAGTCCTATACCTTAAATAATTTTATATATCCATTAAAACATTAAGGAAAATTCTACCAAAATTCCAGAAAATCACTTTTTATATGTTTTCTAACGTATATTAATTTCAGATCCAAACTAATAAATATTTAATCCTAAATAATTTTTAATCCAAAATAACATTTTCTTCACTAGAAAATTCATATAAATTCCATAAAAATTCAGAAAATTCTTAAAATTGAAAACAATCTCTAAAATATATACTTTACTCAAACCTTAGTTGATGAAAACCTTTAAACCTTTAAAAGTACCACTTTCGAATCCATTGAAAGTATCCTTTTTAAAACCATTGAAAGTACCCCGTTCTAAACCAAGTAAAACCCTTTATTTAACCTAGGCCGAAAGGGCAAAACCTTCCTTTCGAAACCATTCTCAAAACCCTTTCTAAACCATTGGAACCTTCCTTTCAAAAGCTTTAAAACCTTAGACATCTTTCTTTTTAAACCTTTAAACTTTTCCTTTAGAAACCCTTGGAAAAACCTTTACTTTCAATCCTTTCGAAATAATTAGAAAAACCATACCTTTTGACTCCTTCGAAACCATTGGGGAACCACCCTTCGAAACCATTCATATAAACCTTTCGAAAGCATAAAAGCTTAACCCTTTCGAAACCATAAAAGCTCAACCCTTTCGAAAGCACTTGGGTTTAATTTAAAACATATGGAAATATCTTTCGAAACCATCAAAATTGTCTCTTTCAAAACCATTTGGGTTATATTTCAATCAGAGAAAAACAGTCGGTAAAACATTTAAGTTGAAAGCCATTCTTTCGAAAGAATTCCTAAGTAAAGAAGTGATGGTGTCGAAACCATCCCTTCAAAAGCATTGGAGAAGTGGCCAAATTTCAGAAAAAAAAGTAACCCCTTGGAAACCATTTGGGTCGAAAGGTAAAGGGCGGCAGCTAAAGGCTTCGACTTAGTCAAAATCAGTTATTTAAAAGCAAAGGCACAACCTAATCGAAACCTTTTCTTTAAAAACCATTAGACCTGGTCGAAAGCCAACCTAGTCGAAAGCTATTCAATCGAAAGCAAGTAGGTGCATTTTTACTTAAAGGCAAAGTAGTGCCTCAACCCCTTCGGAACCCTTAGTTTCAACCATATACCTTCCGCCTACATCCAATTCACTACATACCAGTTTTCTGATACCATGTGCATTGTTTTCGATGGATTGGAGGGGAAGGTAAGGAGTCAGAACCTGGTGTTGAAAGCATCGAAACAATATAAACCATGTAGATTTGTTATTTTTAAACTATTTCTTTCTACCTAACCTACCTAGTTTGTCAAAATCTGATTGGTTGCAAGTTTCTCTTTTCAAAAGTGCTGCCAATTTCTAGAAATAACAAATTTGAATTATTTGCGAAAAGCCACTTCTCCTTTTATAAATATATAAACATTTAAGTCCTATACCTTAAATAATTTTATATATCCATTAAAACATTAAGGAAAATTCTACCAAAATTCCAGAAAATCACTTTTTATATGTTTTCTAACGTATATTAATTTCAGATCCAAACTAATAAATATTTAATCCTAAATAATTTTTAATCCAAAATAACATTTTCTTCACTAGAAAATTCATATAAATTCCATAAAAATTCAGAAAATTCTTAAAATTGAAAACAATCTCTAAAATATATACTTTACTCAAACCTTAGTTGATGAAAACCTTTAAACCTTTAAAAGTACCACTTTCGAATCCATTGAAAGTATCCTTTTTAAAACCATTGAAAGTACCCCATTCTAAACCAAGTAAAACCCTTTATTTAACCTAGGCCGAAAGGGCAAAACCTTCCTTTCGAAACCATTCTCAAAACCCTTTCTAAACCATTGGAACCTTCCTTTCAAAAGCTTTAAAACCTTAGACATCTTTCTTTTTAAACCTTTAAACTTTTCCTTTAGAAACCCTTGGAAAAACCTTTACTTTCAATCCTTTCGAAATAATTAGAAAAACCATACCTTTTGACTCCTTCGAAACCATTGGGGAACCACCCTTCGAAACCATTCATATAAACCTTTCGAAAGCATAAAAGCTTAACCCTTTCGAAACCATAAAAGCTCAACCCTTTCGAAAGCACTTGGGTTTAATTTAAAACATATGGAAATATCTTTCGAAACCATCAAAATTGTCTCTTTCAAAACCATTTGGGTTATATTTCAATCAGAGAAAAACGGTCGGTAAAACATTTAAGTTGAAAGCCATTCTTTCGAAAGAATTCCTAAGTAAAGAAGTGATGGTGTCGAAACCATCCCTTCAAAAGCATTGGAGAAGTGGCCAAATTTTAGAAAAAAAAGTAACCCCTTGGAAACCATTTGGGTCGAAAGGTAAAGGGCGGCAGCTAAAGGCTTCGACTTAGTCAAAATCAGTTATTTAAAAGCAAAGGCACAACCTAATCGAAACCTTTTCTTTAAAAACCATTAGACCTGGTCGAAAGCCAACCTAGTCGAAAGCTATTCAATCGAAAGCAAGTAGGTGCATTTTTACTTAAAGGCAAAGTAGTGCCTCAACCCCTTCGGAACCCTTAGTTTCAACCATATACCTTCCGCCTACATCCAATTCACTACATACCAGTTTTCTGATACCATGTGCATTGTTTTCGATGGATTGGAGGGGAAGGTAAGGAGTCAGAACCTGGTGGTGAAAGCATCGAAACAATATAAACCATGTAGATTTGTTATTTTTAAACTATTTCTTTCTACCTAACCTACCTAGTTTGTCAAAATCTGATTGGTTGCAAGTTTCTCTTTTCAAAAGTGCTGCCAATTTCTAGAAATAACAAATTTGAATTATTTGCGAAAAGCCCCTTCTCCTTTTATAAATATATAAAACATTTAAGTCCTATACCTTAAATAATTTTATATATCCATTAAAACATTAAGGAAAATTCTACCAAAATTCCAGAAAATCACTTTTTATATGTTTTCTAACGTATATTAATTTCAGATCCAAACTAATAAATATTTAATCCTAAATAATTTTTAATCCAAAATAACATTTTCTTCACTAGAAAATTCATATAAATTCGATAAAAATTCAGAAAATTCTTAAAATTGAAAACAATCTCTAAAATATCATTTTTGATCTTTATAAAAATTATCAATGCATTTTGGATGTCATAGAACTCTAAGTGGTTAGGGAAGAGATAATGAACGAGCTCGACCCACTTCTTATTCTTTACAACGCCAACGTTCTCAAGCATAGAAATCTAACATGGCTTGGTAACGATTACCCCTACCAGCTCTAGCGCATGTGGTAATTTCTTATTGCAGAGGAAAATTTACTCCTTAATACTGAGGAAATTGACCTGTCTAGGCTTGAAGGTGAAATGCTATTAGGTACTGAATCCAGAATGTTGCATGATATCTAGCTTACACTTCAGAAAGAATCTGATGCAGCCTCTTTAGACAAAGTAATTGAAGGATATGGTTTGGCACAACCTGGCGTTACAACTGAATTTCCCCCAACATCGCAGGCTATCCCTAATTCCATGGTAGATTCTTCAACCGTCCCCAGGTATGATTTGGACAAGCCTCAACTTTCTCCAATTCCTGAATGTAGTTCTAAGGGTATTTTTGCTCAACTTGGGAGACATATTGAGAAAGGTATTTCACCGACATCTTCCATTTTTTAAAAAGTTGGGGTGTTATTAGTTGATATTTATAATCTTTTCACCTATTTTCTCTCAACTTTAACTATCAGGTGTCGTTTCTCCTCCCTCGTAAGAACCTCAATTGGGATTGCAAGCAAGTGCGATAGAATCATTAAAGTTACAACTTCAGCCGCTGCGCAGGGTGCTCAAGAAGAAACTTGTGTTATCGATGATCAATTCATTAAGGCACTGTTCAAGGAAGGAGGCAATCCACACTACAAAATTCCTTTTGATGAGGATGTTATAATCACAGGCCGTTCCAACCCTACTGATGAGCTAAGCATGAAAGAGGGCTTTAAGAAGTGGGAGTTGTTGAAAAAGAATGCAAAAGCTGAGCTTGTTGATATGGATTTCAATGAGTCGATTCCTATCCCGCTCCAGATGATCCCTCCTAGCTGGACAATTCCCTAAGATGAGGTCCCCCTGCTTCCGGTGTTGAGAGTGCGTCGATCCCTAGTGCTTCTAATGACAATGCCACTTGATCCACATAATTGAAGATGTAGCTTCGAAGAAAAGCCGAGGCAGAAAAGGATGGAATGGCAGTTCAGATGGAGCCACTACTAAGAAAAAAAGATAGAGAGGAAATCCAAGAAAATATTTTCGGCTGATGTGATGTATAAATAGTTTGGATGGCTATGTTTTCTTATTGTTGGTCATGCTTGTTCGGGTACGACCCCTACTTTTACTTCTCATTTTTGATAAACTTGTATTGTGAATAGCAAGTTTAGTGTGAATAAGAATTCTTTTATTCTTGTGTATAATTCTCATACATGCTTGTTTAAATGATTGAGCTATTATGTTTTCCATTTAATGTATTTGTGATTCGTTGCTCGTTGGTTCGAATATCGATCCGACTTATCCATCCCAAGGCCTCCCTAAGGTCGTGGCCTTAAGTCATATCAATGACTGGGCTCGAGCCTTAGTGATATGCCATCAAATTCAGCGGTTTGAGTAATTATATTCCTACCCCCAATCTCAGGTTAGCAGAGTTAGATAGTGGATGGTCAAACTCCATCCTTAGCGAGTTTATACTCCTATCGGTTTCAGGCCGGAGTTTATGGAATAGTGAGTTATCTAACCACACTCATCTATTTTCTTATACCGACCACACTCTGGGATAATAGTTAGTTAATGGGCGGTTGGATCACACCCTTTTAGCGTCTATACTCATATATGCACTCCAGGGACATGAGTTATTTCATAGGTGGCAGTCACATCCACTTAGCATTTGTACCCATATTCGCACTCTGAGGACATGCGTTATTCGAAAAACTGTCGAGTTCAGTTCTTTTTAGTCAGTTTTTCTACCCTCAAATATGGGGTTTGACTCATCAAGTGATCGGTCGAATCTCATTCACTCCCAAATTATGTCAGTCCCATCTAACAGTTGGATTTAATCGGCCTATATTGCAACTAACATGTACTGCAATGGCAGGTCACAGACATGATGGAAAATTCAAAGCTTAATTGTTGAATGGAAAGAAATGGCATAATTTGTCTTATTACATATTTGAAAAATCTAATGTTAAAGAAAATCTTGAAATTAAATACAACTGAATGAAAAAGGAAAACTAAGTGAAATAGCATCGTAAATGCTCGTTATTCCACGCCCTTAGGTGTGTGATGTCAGCAATAGTTGCTAGCTTGAAAGTTCCCTCTCCAAGCCTCTTCTCAATGACATATGGTCCTTCCCAAGTTGGATTCATATGCGACGGGATAGGACAAAACCATTTTAAAACAAGATCGCCGACATCAGAGGGTCTAGGTCGAACTTTAGTGTTGTATTATCGGATGACTCGGTGTCGGTGTGTAGCTGCCCTCAAATCAACTTCATCATGCTTCTCATCTATAAAGTATAGAGATTCCAAAAGGATACCTTTGTTTGTTCTGGGATCGTAATAAGTTACTTGATGAGAAGGAGCCGTCAGCGAGGGCAAATGGAGTATGGCTAGTCGCAGACTTGTGGGTGGTCATGTAAGCCCATAGTGTTGTCGGGATTTCATCTACCACTTGCCTTTAGTTCTTTCCGAAAGCTATTTCAGAAAGTATTTTACGATTTTTTTCACAGGTTCAACTTGTCCATTAGCTCAAGGGTGAGTGACAATCGAAAACCTCTTTTCAATATGATATCGACGGCAAAAAAAATTTAAATTCAGTAATGTCAAATTAAGTCCCATTGTATGTTACAATAGTTCATGGAAGACCAAAATCACAGATGATGTTTTGGACAATGAAGTTGATTACTTTCTTGGTTGTGATCGTGGCTAAAGGCTCCGCCTCGGCCCATTTGGTTAAGTAATCAACTGTGACAATAGCGTACTTTGCACTACCTTTAGAGATCTATAAGTAATTGATAATATCAATATCACAAATGGAAAATGGCCATGGGCTGATCATTTGTATAATTTCTGTCAGTGGAGCTCTTGGAAATTTTGCATATATCTAGCACTTGTTGCATCACCTTACATAATCGGCAGCATCTCGATTAACGATCGGCCAATAACTGATAATGATCGTCCAATCATCATGAGCAATACATTGGAGAAGGGGAAAGGAGAAACCCTTTTAGTACATAACTACTTCCTGAATAATACATCGCGAAGCTTTGTGAAGGACCTATCGCTTTTCATTCCTTCATTTGTGAGAACTCCCTGTAGCAAATAATCTTTGATCATAGTCATCCGTGGCTCCTTCTTAGGCTCTGTCTCGAGTACCCAGTCAATTTCCATCAGGCTTATGCTTGGAGCATTTAATACCTTAACTAGAACCAAGCCCATCTATTGTGTATCCCCTGCATTAGCAAACATTGCCAATGAATTGGCCTCTCTATTTTGATCTCGAGGAATGTGTGTAATGTCATAATACTTAAAGTCAGTCAACAACTCATGGACCTAGGTAAGGTGTAGAGCTAGTCGTTGTCCTTTAGCTTGACAATCTTCCCTGACTTGGTATACTACCAATTATGAGTCGCAAACGATTTCAAGAGACTTTATTTCCAGTTCTTTGGCGAGTTTAAGTCCAGCAATCAAAGCCTCATACCCGGCTTTGTTTTTTGTCCTAGGGAAGTTAAGCTTTAAAGCATAGCAAACTGACATATTTTCGGGAGTTACAAGAACAATCCTAGCTCTAGAACAATGATTGTTAGATGATCCATCTGTATGCAACTTCCACCATATGGTAGGGATTTCACTACTTCCTGGGAAATCAACCTATTCAGTAAATTCTACTATAAAATCTACTTTTTCTTGACCCTCGATAGTCCTCCGAGGAAGATAAGTGATATCGAATTGGCTAAGTTCGATATTCCACTTGAGTAACCTTTCAGACGTCTCAGGTCGCTGCAAGACCTGTCGTAACGGCTGGTCCGTGTAAACATTAATATGGTGTGCCTAAAAGTAAGGGCAAAGTTTTCGTGACTCAATTAGCAAGCAGTATGCTAATTTTTCTATCTTCGTATAGTCTCTTTCAGCCCATGTCAATCATTTGCTAATAGAATAGACTGGTCGTTGAATTTGATTCTCTTCGCGAAGCCACGCGGCACTTACAACGTGTACGAAAACAGCTAAGTAGACCTATAAATCTTCAAGATCCATTAGCTTTGATAAGATGGGGAGTCTCTCAAAAGTGGTTCACCAAAGCTTGAAATGTTCTTTACAATCATGTGTCCATTCAAAATTCCTTTTTCCTCTCCTTATCAAGTCAAAGAAAGGAATGCATTTATCGGTGGCTCTGGAAATGAATCGCTTAAGGGAGTGACCTTCCTATTCTGGCACTGTACATGTTTGATAGTCTTTGGCGCTTCGATATTGTGAATAGTTTGGATCTTCTCCTGATTAACTTCGATTCTATTGGCGTTAACGATGAAACCCAAGAATTTTCCTGATGCAACACCATAGGAACATTTCAGAGGATTAACCTTCATTTTATAATGTCGGAGGATGCCGAACATTTCTACCAAGTCCATAACATAATTGCTAGACTATCATGACATCACGAGCACATCATCCACATATACCTCCATCATTTTTCCAATATGATCTTTAAACATTCTGTTAACTAGGTGCTTGTAGGTCGCTCCTTCATTCTTTAGCCCAAACGGCATCACCAAATAGCAATATAATCCGACATCAATACTAAAGCTGGTGTATTCTTGATCAAGAACGTGCCTTGTTCAAGTCTACTAGCTGATCGATCCTTGGAAGGGGAAAACTGTCTTTTGGGCATGCCTTGTTCAAGTTTGAGTAATCAACACATGTTCTCTATTTCCCATTTGTCTTTCTCACAAGTACAGGATTAGATACCCTTTGAGGGTGTCATGAATAAACCCATTGCTCTTTAGTTTACCCACCTCCTCTTTAAGAGCGACAAATCTCTTCGGATCCATACCATGTTATTTCTATTTTATCGGGACATACCTCAGGTCTATATTCAATGCATGGCTCACAACAGCAGGCGAGATCCTGCACATGTCAGAGTGAGTCCAAGCGAACGCGTCAATATTCACTTGGAGAAATCCAGCAAGTTCTTTCATCATTTGAGGGCTGAGCTGTGATCCGATCTTCAGGACCCATAATGGGTCATCGTGGCTAACTGTAATGTAATCATCAGGTCAGCCAGTGCATCCTTAGTCTCTTTGGCATCTTTTTTGTCATCTCTCATATATATATCTCTATAGAACCGACTATGGCGCCCGATCCAAGGCTCAGGCGCTAGTTATCAATCCTCAATGGCTTGGATGCTGACTAACTTGTCCACACCCTTACCTTTCTCCCTCCATTGAGAATCCCTATACTCAGCTACATAACATGCACATTCAGTTGCCTAATCACGGTTAACAACTTCAACACCGTCTAATGGAAATTCCATTGTCAAACACTATGGGGCAAGAGCTGCCAAGGATTCAGCTAGGGATAGACATGCAAAACAACCAAAGGCAAAATCCACACTCTCCTATGGTCACGTTCTCCCAACTCTACAGGTAATTCAACATAACCAACAACTTCAGTTTCAGCACCATTAATGCCATGAATGTGGGCTTTAGATGGTTTCAAGTCCTTTGCTTCCATTCTCATCTGATCATAAGCTTGCTTGAAAATTATGTTTACAGAACTTCCACAGTTAACCAATACCCTTCTCACAAAAGTAGTGCCAATCGTTAGAGCCTCCACCTTGTTTGCATCTCTATTTCTAAACGTGATATCATCTATCATTGTCAGTTGCTGTTTTGTTGGAGCTCCATCCTTTGTATTTGAACAACATTCAAAATCCACATGCTTAATCACGCTAGCATAACGCTCCATCTCATGCCAACTTTTATAAGTCGGATGTGGTCCTCCGACTATTGTATTGCTCACTACTCTTCCACCATTCTGCGTAGGTTCCTTAGCCCTCTGCGGTGCTTGTCCTTGGCTGGGGTCTGATGTCCCCTGCCCACCATCTTGTGGGGTTTTTACGAACTATTGTAACTTCCTTTCTCAAATCAGATTTTTGCGATAATATCTTGAAGATGCCTGCATTAACTGGTATAATGTCCATAACATTCGTGAAACCGACATTATTTCCCGGTTTGTTTCTGCTTTTCTATTGATTCTTTTGAAGGCGGCATCCTATACTACATAGTATTGCAGGCAAACAAATAGACATTCTCCGGTGACATATTCAGTGGCATGTAAGTGTTGTACATTGGAATTCTAGGTTTTCCTCTTCCTAAATCCCTCTTTCATTCTCGGGTCATATCTCCACTTTTCTTTTGCTGATTCAGTTTGTTCTGGACAATCATTTGAACTTTTCGAGAGCTTTCTTTAGACTACTTTACTACAATATTACTCTGTAGTCCCTCTCCACTTGGTCCTGCAACATTCTTCTTCTTGGAGTATCTGGCTTCCTCCTTTCTTAAATATTGAGCCACCTTTGCGTAAAAGCTTTCCAACATTGCGGATGGCTTGATGCAAAAACCAATCACCAAAATCAGAATGTAGATCAATCCCTCTTGATATGACCATTAATATTGCATGGTCATTCAGATTCCTAATTTCCATAATAGCTGTGTGGAATCTCTCCAAATAATCTTCCAATGATTAGCCTGGAGCATGGATCACGCTGGACAGGGACATTACATCCTTGGAGCGAGTTGCATGCATTTGGAACTACTCCACAAACCACGTTGCCAAATCATCGAATCTAGAGATCAATCGCGAGGGTAGCCTTGTGAACCACATCGTTGCTATTCTAAAGAGAGTTATATGAAAACATCTACACTTGGTTGTATCATCTGCTCGTGCGAAATCTATTAGCCATTCAGATCTCATGGTGTGCTGCCTAGGGTCGATTTTTCCCTCATAGGCAGGCATTGATGGCATGTTGAACCTACTTGGATATTCTACATGAAGGATATTATCATTGAATGGGGTATGGCCTCTTGAGATTCCCCAGTCATCATTGGTCAAGCCTTGGCTTTCTCTCACTAGCAGTCTGACCATAGTCGACAAGTTCGCCATTTGGATACTTGGCGCCAAGCGGTGGTCGTGTTCCACCTCACATGAATGGTCCGGTCAATGTATACGAACCATTCCATGCCTTCTTGGTTCAACATCTTCTCGATGTGTATCTCTCACGTTCACTTCATCATCTTTCCGAGGAAGCATTGGTCAACATTTAACCGGTCTCTATCTTCCAAATCAGCCACAACAGTTGCATTTTGAATCCCAGCGTGCATAGGTAAGTTCCCTTCTCTGGAGGAGGGATCGTCATTGATCATTCTCGGCAGACCATGATGGTCTGCCTATTGACACCCCGAAGGTTCAACATTCATATCCATTGGTTGATTGCTCGAGACTCCTTGTTGAATACTAAAATTTTCATTTCCTTCCACGTTCTGGGAAGTAGATCTAGTATTCCTCACCATCGTTGATAAGTTTTCTTAGATTTTGCAAATCTGAGTAGAACGAGAAAACTTCTTGAAGATAACCATGGATCTTATTTGGCGAATTTATGCAATCCAGTAGCAACTAAAGGATCCTAATAAGTTAAGAATCAAGGTTCTCAGTGAAATCACCAGAATGTTCGCACAAAAAATGGTTACAAACATCCAAGAATTGTTTTTGTAGAGAAGTAAATGAAGAAAAGGAAAATTAAACTGAGAAAAAGAACAAGTGAGCAATAAAGAATAAGCCATAATCAAAGCATAGAGGTTCATAGTGGTTCGGTGTTGTATGCCTATGTCCACTTTGAAGATTATCCTTTATTACTCTCTTGTGAATCTGATTATAATAGTATAATAGAGCTAGTACTTGAATACAATGGAGTCTAGAGTAACAAGCAGTGTAAAGATCCCGAAAATGAAACAACGGGTCTATATTTATAAGTTGAGATGGTGAGATATTTCGCTAAGATTTTGGCAGAAGGCTTTCCAAGTCTATAGGGGCCTACCATAATGATCGATGAAAATAACTTGTTGTTTTAGAACGATCAGTATAAATTATACCGATCATTATTTTTGCCTCTGATTGCCACGCGATCGTTTGTAGGGGTCCCACATGCCACTATGCCTTGCTCCTAAAATATGAAGTCATTCTCAGTTGTAGATTGCGAGATATGGATCAATCTTTGTCACGTTTGGATCGCTTGCTAAGTTACACTGATAGTTAGGAAGTATCGGCCTAAAACGATCGACACTTCTTGAACCTTATAGTTTTGACCTGAGATCATTTTTGTGGGATCCATCCTTCAATATATAGATGCCCTAAAAGTTTCAAGTGAATTGGCCTGGCGTATTTTAAGATATAGATAAATTTTCGCTTATTTTAGCTATTTTATGGATCGGTCCAGATCGATCCATATAAATCATTGCTTTGTCCATAACTCGAGCATATGAACTCCGATCGACTTGAAATTTGGAATACAGTTTCAGGGGCTATGCCGTCACTCCATACTGATTGCACCTAAATTGAATCCTGGTCTAGATCTGCTCTATCGTCGCCTATAGAGTCGTATACAACTGATTTTCAAGGCTGGTAACCATCTATTTCTAGCCAAGTTGATGATATCACGACCTTGCCAAAAGGCGGGATACAGTACTAACCAAAATATGAATGGCATCGAGCATGTTTGCTTATCCCACAAGTGGGTGTTACCCAACACTTTCTTATACCTTAAGTGCCCAATACTTGACAATGGGTCCCCCTTGAAATCGACTCGGTACCAACCATAAATTATGGTTGGTGCCGACCATATGGGTCTTGCTCCAATCTTTCTCAAACTTCTTATGCTACATCTTCTTGACTTCACCAGCATGCCCTCAAGTTCCTGATCCATTCTATCATCATCTCAATATCCAGATTCACTTAGAAGCTTCTCAACTATGGGTAATGCTTGCCACCAAAGGTATTCTTTCGTGAAACAAAGCACGCTTTGGATCAAGACAAGCGATAAAGTCTCAGTTGCACAAGAGTCATTGGTCAGCTAACCATCACCTTTGAAGCATCGTATCTATTCAAAGAACATATGTTCATCACTTCAAATATTTGGAATACCATTCTTTCTTCAGCAAGGTCGGAGTTCTTTGTTATCTAGAAGCTTTGTCGTATCTCAAACAAGTAAAAATCCCTTTATTTTTCTCCTTACTCCTTTTTTATGTTGAATAAAGTATGTCGGTACCGACCAAATCATGTTGGTACCGATAAGATTTCTAAAGACCGATTTAAATATTCCAATACTTAACGTATTGCTTAAACTTCATTTGCAACCATACCCTATTTCTTCAGAAAATCCAACTACAAGCACCATTGTTATTTTCTTCTTCGCTATCAACATCGCTAACCCCATTGCCACAGCACATTCTCGCCACCAGCATTGATCTCATTGATACTCATTTCAGGATGGCGATGAGCATTTTACTCTGAACATCTCTAAATTTTGACCAAAACCTAGCTGGGTTTTTTTACTTCGATGCCTCGTTGGTGATAGAGTAAGTGTATGTCATATCGGCAATTGCGTAATTTGTTACATATATCTAACTCGATAAGCAAACTTGTTCAAAATTAAAGGTGTTTTCTTTCTATTATGTAGTTGATTTAATGTGTTATGTTAATTATTTATATAATTAAAAGTAAATTAAATATAAAATCCATAAATGGTATGTTTTGTGATAGTAGTTGCAATATATTACAATTATGAGTGATTTATCACAGCAAAATAAGCATACCATTTTAAATATTCCTAATCAAGATGTATCCAAACAGGATATGAATACATCCATGGGACTAGACTATGTAAAACTTTCCAGATGTTGGGTAATGTATTACTCATGACTTTTAGGTGCACTAAAAGGTTGCATACTGATAATTATTCGATAGTTATGGAATGACTCACTCTCTTCTGTTGGTTAATATAAGTAAGGTCAAATAGATAATATAACATCTCACCATTCATAACCCAAAAATCAATGCCTCACATCAACGCTTGACTTTAAAATACCATAAAAGGTAGATTGTTAAGGTAAAATAAAAAACAAACACTATAACAAGGCATAATGATATGTCTCATGGTGGAATGATAATATGTAATATACTAAATATACATAAACCGAATAAGATGAACAATATATAAGAGACTACATTAGCGGAAATAACTAATAAGAAAATATCAATATAGAGATTTAGAATAGAAATACTAAATCATAAGTCTCATATATAAATAACATCGGTCATGTACTAATACAATATCAAATATATGTATCCAAGGTATCGTCTTTTCCTCTAAAACTCCAACCATACCACTCTGGCAACATATACCCAAAAGCACCTTACTTCCAAACTACTCAACCAAATAACTGAGAGTTGTCATGACATATAAAGACAAAGACATAAAATGGGTCAAAATTAGGCCTAGTGTGAGGGGAACTATCTCAAAATACTATAATAAAATTATATACAAATGGAACATGAACAACTAGGTACAATCAGTCGTCTCTATAGATGTGGTTTAGGGATAATCCAAACTGCCCAAAATTAAGTAATGTAAACTCATCAGGAAAGTAGGGAATCATATCATAACATGCTCTTCTCCTGTAATTAACGAGTCAACACAACTAATATAATGCGACTGATACATGACAGCATACTATGAAAAAGGTAACTCAATATACAAATGCAGGGGTAATATAAATATCATAATATAAGTATATCCTAGAATACATAATAACATTATCAGTAACTACCGTACTATGCACGATCGAAAACCTAATGATATACAACAAATAGTGTGTGTAATCGACACTTATCATTGATGAGGAGTGAAGTCCAAAGTGGACATTAACCATGATTCAATGATCCCAATGTAGGGTCCAAAATATATAGAGTCAGCACCTAATTGTGCCATATACCCCGAGCCACATACAATATGATCGAACTTGTCTAGATCACACCATACCCCATATCGAAAATAAGCGATAAATGACCTATTTTAAATATTTGACACCAATATAGATCTCACCATTATCTAATGATTCCCATCAAGGGTCTAAAATAAATAAAGTCGGCAACTAATTATACCATAGACCCCGAGCTCCATCCTAATTGATAAAACTTGTGTAGATCTCACCATACCCTATATCAAGCATAAGTGATAAATGATCCACTCATAGATGATTGTCATCATCTCCCACTTAGTCATTATTGATTTCTGAGAAAATTCACATAACGCCTCTATAAAAGAGAATGATGGGCATGTCCGGTATAATATGCTATCGGGACCATAAAGGAACACCAATATTGTGTGTGTGTGTATATATATATACATATATGTACATATATAAAACTATGAAATTATGTAATCATATACACTTGCTGCAAACGAAGACCAATATCACCTCATTTTCTATCTGTATGCATAGACACTAGTGAAAGACCAATAATATGCATGGCCACTGATATAAAGCCAATACGATGTGTGATCACTATTATGAGATTGATATTATTAATCAAAAATTATATACTAAAGGTCAAAACCAAGAGATACGAACTTGCATACTCCTTGAGTAGCCTAAAAGTCTTCCCAAAGTAATACAGAGGAAATTCGGTCGGTATGGAAGTGAAATTCTATAGAACTATGCATTATTACCCAGCCAACCGCTGATCGATCGACTGGTGAATGCTACCTGTCCATTAGTCCGTGCTTTGAGCTAGGCAATAATGCCATGGTTGAAGCATGATCCAAGACCCCATTTTTGCTCATTTCATCGATCCACCTTCTCTATCAAGTCCCTTGACCATCCTACCATGTTGTCTTCATCATGTGGTTGAGGTATGGTGCCTTTTGGTTGAGTTTACATGCATATTCCTTCGAGTGTTCGGGAGGGATGTTCATGTAGTCTCGAATCCTTTTCCTGGTCTTTTAGCTGCCAAAATATGATGTGCATCTCAACAACCTAACTACACTCTACTACATCACCTTCCTTCATTATAGATGTATATTCGTAGGCTAACTCACACAATACACACCAATTCATAGACATTACACTACGGGGAATTTTACCGTAAGGGCCTTCTTGCATCAAACAATAAGTTTGTAGGACACAACTTTAAAATAATTACTTTGCAGGACAAAATTTTATACACGTTACATCAGCCCTTAAATCAGCTACTTCATGCCCTTCTTCTGTTCCATTTTCTCTTTCGCTTTGTACGATTTTTCAAAACTCCAAACAAAAACCAAAACTAGGTTTTAAAAATCAAACGATTAATTTATCATCCCAATATTTCTGCTAAAACGATTACCATTCATTTATCAGAGTTGCATTTCAATTACAACAACTTCAGCATCATCGATTTCTGCTTCATCGATTTCAGCTTAAACTAAAATACTTTCATCGAGCAATTTCTGTAATCACCTTAAACTTAAATGCGGAACAAGTAAGTCGTATTTTATTTTGATGTAAATGTTTTAGTTATATGATAAATCATAGTTAAATATTCATTGTTACTGATGTTGATAATAGCTTTAAAATGGATTTAAGGTATTTTAGTTCATGTTATAATTTAACATAATCAACATTTGTTTAATTAAGCATACCTAAATATTCAATGGCAGATGATACTAAACCCTAGGTGTTAAACTGAACAAGTTATTGTTTAGCTGTTAAAATAGATAAATGTATCTATCCATTAATGTAAAATATTTAGACTACATGCTAAACCCTAGGTGTGTTTGATAATTACTATTACTTATTAGATATGATTTTGTTTTTATCATGATTAAAGTTATTAGAAAAAATATACAACTAAATTAAACTCTAGTTCAAAAAGATAAAAGCATTTATGTTTTTATCTAAAACATTAAAATACATAATAAATCCTAGATAAATTTTTATATCAGCTACTACATATAACATAATAAATATTGAATTCAAGTCATTTGTAGTTTTCCTGAAGGATTTATATGTAATAAACATACTTAATCAACTTTTAAGTACAAAAATATTATTCTTCACACTTGTTAACATTTTATTATATATGACAATTTTTATGCAGCGTAAAGATGCACACGAGGTCTTCCATATCAAAGTTATTCATTCAAAAAGCTACTTGCATATTTATAAATGAAGGAGGAACTCAATGCATTAACATAAGGTCACCTATATCTAGTCCTTTCTGCAATGAACATAGCCAGAAACCATCATTATCTTTAACTTCATTGGTAATTATTTTCCTACTTATGTTTCCTATAATATTTAGTTTTACGCTTCAACTTGTATATACATATTAAATTGGAAGCTAAATTCCACATTTTAAATAAAAAATAGTTAAATTTCAAAAAAGGCTATGACAGCTAAAAAAGATAAACCAAATTATATTTTTATATAAATTCTTGTACAAATATTTTGGCATTTTTTGTAATCTAGTTTGCAATTTCCATTCACCACTTTTATTTACTATTTCTTGTCATTGTTAAGTTTCATCTTCTATTTTAAGAGTTAATAATAAAAAGTAGAAATTTATGTGTCCTCTACTCTATTTCTAGAAGATCGCAAACTATTCTCAAAAAAAACAAATTTATTTACTACTTTCTATTCACTTTTTCTTTACTGTTTACAAAATAGCATAATTTCAAAAAAACTTAAACCAACTAACAAAGATAAACCATATAATCTTTTCGTAAAAATTCCTATAAAGATATTTTGGCATTTTTTTACCACAATTTTCAATATTCATTCATTATTTTCATCCATTGTTTGTTATTGTCATCGTGCTGCATTTTTTAATGAAATTTTCCAATATCCATTAACTATTTTCCATTCACTGTTTTCATTGATATCTGAACATTAATATCTTTATTCACTCAATTTATAGTATTCATCGGTTGTTACATTGATCATTTTTGTGTTTTTACTGTTGCTATTGCATTTTCAACTTAATGTTTTACATTCATCATTGTTATTCCTATTTCTATCTCCTATTTCTAATATTCATACAACCTTTGATCTTTGTCACCCATTGCTCCTTCATTGTCACCATCTCTTTCTTCTCTACCTTCTACAACCACAAATTCACCATCCTTCAATTTCCTCACAAAGTACAATATATTATTGCTCAAACAAATTTTGTACCAATTGCCATCCAATACATTTGAACTCAAATTTCTACCTGAAATATGACATTGTCATACCCCATCTAAACTACAACCTGAAATAAGGACAACAACTCCTCAACAATACACCTCAACTACTTCAATAATAAATTCCATCATCCACTCACCATCTTCAATACCACTTCAATCTCCTCCCCTCAATTACACCTTATCATAACTGACTAAGTTGGTATACTACACCAAAACTTCAACTATCTACAACTAGACATTACAACTACCCACTAAAACCATAACCGAAATTGCTTCTCCCTAAAAATGTTTTTGATTCTGAATGATAATTTTTCTAAACTATGAATATTAACAAACATGTTTAGTTATTTAAAAACATGTTCTTAATTGTGAATATTGGTTATTTTGTGTTTCGTTCTCTTTAAGTTTTCAAGTTTATAATTGACCATTACTTAGACAACTAAAAAAGATAAAGCATATTATCTTTCTATACTTTGAAACTTTCTTCACTTGCTTCTAATTGTAAATTTTCATTTCATCAAATAATGCTTGTTGATTATCAGTTATGAATGATCACTTTTCTATTTTATTAATTTTCACCTATAGTCTTATTTAGTTTAACTTTCTAACTAACTTAGCATAGCCTTTATTATCAAAAACTTTCTCAATAATAATCGCAATAATATTCAGTTAAGATGTTTGATATTTACCTTGTGAAAGAACAATTATACATTGATAAACTAGTTATGTCTGCATGTCATCTATAATAAGAAAATTTTAAATTGTTCAAATCAAAATTGGTGTAAAAAAAAATTCAAACATTTGTTCTTTATAAAAAACCTGTTAGATTTAATTTGTATTTTTTTTGAAAAAAGATTATATACTAAAAAAGTGCTTTATATTTTTTTTTGAAAAAGAGCACTTTATATACTAAAAAATATCTTAATCCCAAAAAAATACAAAATAATTAAAAAGATAAAGCATATTATCTTTTTATTCAATTTTTTGTGCAATATGATATTTTTTTTGATGAACTTGTTATTTTTACCTCCCAATTAATTTTATGATTGTCATAAATGTAGAATCAGACTGAACCAACATAGGAATTACCTGATGTTGATGAAAAAGAAGACTTCACGGATAAGGACTTCAAACATAATCAAGTAGAAAACTTTGATGAAGAAAAAACGATTTCGCAACAACTGGCTGAAGAAACTACTGATTCAAATGATGTTGATCAGTATGAAATTAAAAAATAGCCAAAAAGCAGAAAAGGCAACAATACACAGGTACATATAGATGTAATTTGGATGCAACCTATAAAGCGCTGTCAATTATAAAGGAGAAAAACAATTCTTTCACCTGAAGCAATAGCTTTTATAGAAATACACCATTCAAAAACTTCTTCAATGTTTTTCTTAGAGATTCAATAACACGACAAGATTTAAGGAAAAGTGCATCGAATTTAGATGACATTATTACTTCTTTCGATGTAAAACAAAATGCTTTCACAATTGGAAACAAATTACTCAAAATAAGTCCTGAAGAAGTCGGTCTAATATTTGGAATGTCATTAGCTGGAGAAGACTTATTTCCTATACCAGCTTCTAACAAAGCCTCAGCCATGGAAAGTTTCTCCAATTTTTTAACTGCCAATTTTCAAGAAGAAGACATAATCAGCCAAAAAACAGTAATAAGAAGATTGAATACACTATTAGAAGAGCAAAAAGGAAATGAAGATTTAGTGAAATTGTTATTATTATTACTGGTTATAACTTTCCTTTTTCTAAACAACCAAAGCTATATGCAATGGGGTTTCTTGCCGAAGTTGCTAAATTAAAAAAAAAATTCAAGTCTCCTGGCCATAGGCAATATGTGAAAATGTGTTGAAAAATGTTAACATGCTGGCCCTAGAAGTACACCAGGTTGTACTATGGTGTTACTGGTATGCTTTCATAACTTTAACTAAATATAAATATATTCAAATTTATATTTATTACAAAAATATAAATGTATTTATCTTTTTCTTGCAGTACTAGTTTTGTGAACGAACACAAATAATTGATGAGAAGGAAAATCTGCAAACCAAAATCCTAAGAATGAGAAAATGGGATTTATCAAAACCGAAAGATTTGGACCTCACTAAAGTTGACAATGAAAAAGTATGCTAGTTTTTTTTTAACTGTACATTTTTTAATTTCTTGGAATGCCATTTCTTGGAATATTAGTGGCCTATATAATAGAAAACAAAATGAGTATAGAAAGTAAGCTAGTTTCAGTTGGTACTAATACATGATCGTACCTCTATGTGAATTGCATAACAATATTATATTAAAGGCTGAAATACTGAAGTCACATTTCACTTTATAAGTTTGACATATTACACTTGAATGACAGTATATGTGCAAGCTTAACTTTAAATATATTCCTTGCAGATTTTAAAAAAAATTGCAGTTATAACAAAAGAAGAGAAAGAATTTCGTTCCAATAAAATAATAGCTATTGAGGTGGAAGAAGGCCAAAACAACAAAAGAAAATTAGATGAGCGCCAGGAAGACACAAGTCTGAAAAAATATGCCAAAGAATGTGTTAGTAGCATAATGGAGCTAGAGTCAAAAGTCACTTTTTTGACTACTGAGATGAAAAATGTTGCAGAACAATTAAATGTGGAAAGACGTTTAAGAGAAATGGCTGAAAAAAGAATCCAGATTCTTGAAATGAAGTTCCAGAAGTTGAAAATTTTGGATGAGCACGATCTGAAGGAAAAAGATAAGTTGAACAAAAAAACTGAAGCTGAAAAAGGTAAGAAAAAAATAAAAATTGTTGGTATAATTCACATAAATAGTTCTGCTAATTTTCAAACTTTTGATATAATGCAAACTCAAGATTTCATACTAGAAAAGCAGACACAAGATAGTTTAAAATCTGACAATCTGAAAGTGCCTGCTCAAGAAATTGCTCCCAAAAATCCTATTGTTGTTGAAGATGTTGTCATAAAAGAACCAAAAAAGAAGAAGAAGCCAAGGAATGTTGAGAAATGTCCACTCCTCAAATATCTTACTGAAGAACAAAAAGAAATTGTCAATTTTTTTTCAAAATTCTTGAAGGAAACAAGTAAGTAACTGAACTACTTTTCACTCAATTGACTTAAATATAGATTTATTCCAATAACATATTGTTTATGGTACAATACGATAACAACATATAATTCAAATAAAGCTTTTTATTTCAGCATGAAAATGTGATTATTTACAAATAAAAAAAACTAAACAAACCTACAAAAGATAAATTAATTTATCTTTATATTTTCATACAAACT
Source organism: Allium fistulosum (assembly GCA_030737815.1). NCBI lineage: Eukaryota > Viridiplantae > Streptophyta > Magnoliopsida > Asparagales > Amaryllidaceae > Allium > Allium fistulosum. The sequence goes on along the minus strand of CM060901.1, from coordinate 336,530,344 downwards.
TCTACAAACATTGTTATTTTCTTTTATTAACAAATAAATAGAAACAACACAGTACATACTAATCTTAATTTCTTCTGTTAACAACCATCAAATTTTTCAGCGATGAAGCATTTACTTGTGATGATGGAAACTTCATCACCATCACAAAAGGTATGATAAAAGAACTTCTCTATGAAGAATATATTTCTGATCAAGTAAGTAGAAAAAATTATACTTTGCTTCATTATAAATTCTATACTTTGCTTCATTATAAATTCTATACTTAATCCATATTCTTTCTGAAATGTAGGTTATTGATTGGTTTTGGTTCAGAAAAACAAAATTATTAGAACAAAGTTCTAGCATTATATACGTGAACACAACAATGACGGTAAGTATGAACTATAATGTCAAATTTAATTTGTTTATAAGATAAATTTTCTGAAATTATTTTTGAATAAAAAAGTGCAACAGATGGAAACTTGGAAAATATCAAAAGGAATATGTTTACTCATTTTATTAAACAAACACTTCTAAATCCATTATGTCGCGATATATTATTTCCTATACACGGCAACGAACATTGGAGCTTGCTAGAACTAGTAGTGGAATCATGTACTTGGAACCATTACGATTCTCTACACTTGACCACAAGATATAATACCTTAAGAAGTGGACATTCAACGTGTGATATTAATGTGGTAAATAAAAATACACAGAAAGTAAAAAAGATAAATAAATCTATCATTGTTCCAAAAAAATTTTTTTTGGCAGAAAGCAGCGGTAAACAACATCAATAAAGAGCGACAAGACGCATTGGAGAAAACAATTCTGGTGAAGTCTACATTGCTTAAAAATGTTAACTGTGCCCAACAAAGCAACGGGTAATTTTGAAGATACTAGAGATTTTTATACAAAAATGCAAGTTACACAATAACTAAGCAAATTACATACTATTATTATTCACATACTGTTACTTAAATAAATACAGGTTTGACTGTGGAGTTTTTGTGATAATATTTATACAAAAGATTGCACAAGGAATGGACACTATATCAAAAATCAGTCTAGAACAACTCAATGCATTCAAAGCACAAATAGATGCACAAATTCTCTCTAACGTATCATACTACTAGACAGTTGAAAATTTTTGTAGCTCAGCTTCAACAACAAAAAATTCAAACTGAGAATGATAGGAACAATTTCTTTTACGTCTAACAGTCTTTTTATCATATATTTGTTAAAAATTTATTTGATGATAGATTTTTGGCAGTATACGTGAAAATACTGATGAATTTGTAATGGCTGATCTTAAATAGCAAACAATTACACAACTGATGTTAATTAGATGATGAAATTCTGATAACTGATCATGAATTTATAATGGCTAATTTGTTTCTAATGCTCTGTTAATAAAGATAAAAGCATTTACCTTTTATTCATAATATTCTGATGTCATAAAATAATACATTATTAACAGTATGGTGTATCAATCTTTTACAGTATGCATTGTTTTTATGTGTCCCAGATTTATATGTACAGCACTATTCACTTTATTTCATGTACAATTTAACATTCTGCATATTGTCATATGTCTTTATAAGAGCAGCCTGAAAACAAGTAGATGACATTGTTATAGTGCAAACTATTTAAAAAAGGTTGAGTTTTCACCATGTTTACTTCATACATATAGCTACAAAAGCAAAATAAATGCCAATCTCCAATTTAAATTAACATTGGAAGATAATACATGTCAATTAAAAAGTTTTTCAAAATGGAAGGTACATCGGAAGAAACACTACATATATAATAGAATAAAACATTTTTTACTTACCTTTTGGTCCATCAATATTATAGAACTAAGCTGATTATTCAGGATATAGATAAAAACATTAATTACATTTATGGTCTCAGATGCACTGAAGTCACCACCCTGAAAATGACATTTGTAGAATTGATAACCTAAGAAAAACCCTATAGTACTTGTTCTTGTCAAAGCATATTATTTATAATTTTGTTTGTTCATTCCTGAAATTTTATATGGGAGAAACTGACTAAAGAATTTATGGCAAAATTATTACTACACAAATAAAAGGTTACAGATTTCATACTAATGAAAGTAAAATTTGGGATAGTACTGCTATCAGTTTTACTATAGAATTTTAATTTTATGAAATTAATATAACACCTAGTATCTCATATAACTCTTTCTGTATACTTGCAATATGTTCTGATTGAAAATCATTTAATTACAGATAAAGATAACAATGAATAATTTTAAACTCTCACCACAACATACAACATGCTAGAATTATTAGTGTACACATACCAAATTATTAGTGTAACAGCACAAAAAAATAATTTCTGGAAAGCAAAGGACACTTGGTAGATTGATGGATCTTTCAATCTATAACAAAACCAAAAAACATATATATGAATTTATCTTTTTCACAAAAATAACAACAATGTATACCAAATAACAATTAAACATAAAAATTGCTTAAAACCAAAAATAATCAGAAAAATATCAGCAACAATTCAATATACCCAATTATTCAAATATTCAACTCAAAATATTCAAAGAACAATCAATCAAATACATTGGATTCAAAACACTTAACTCATTTATTCAAAGAACACCCCCTTCTATTATGTCCTAGTTTTTTACACTTTCCACATCTATTTTGCTTAGCATGAAAATCAGCCCCTTCAATTCTATTCATCCTAGGCCTACCAGCTCCAAAAATAGGCTTAGGAGGAAGAACAGTAGATGATTCCTCAGCTTCAATTGCTTCCTTATCAAAAGTTGGAATAGGATTGATCACATGTGAATACGAAGCTCGATAATACTCAACAGTAAAGTAATTCTCAATGTATTCATAAACAGAATTTCTGGTTAAAGAAATACACTTCAAAGCTTGTGCATAAGGAAAACCCGTCACTTTCCATTGATTGCAACTACATATACGATTTTTAAGATCAACTTTTTACGACGTTGGAGAATGAACTTCAAAAATATACCTACAAAATTTCAAAAAACTTAATCAATGTATCAACTATAAATAAAAAATCAACAGATTAAAGCAAAAAATATAAGCAATGATATGCTCTAAAAATTTACACAACCACAACAGAAAATAAAACTGAGAATTTTAGCATCAAAACAAATATTGGGAAAATCATTGTCAAAAGATCCTAATATAGGATGTTTACCACCATTACAAAAGAAACATAATAGAACTATGAAGACTAAATGCAATAAAGGATGTTCAATACTATTACATTTGTTGTCAAATATCATTGGGCTAGGGAAGATTCTGTCTGATATCAGAGACAAATTGACAGAACTGTTGATGTTAATTTTACCTGAATTTTCAACACACATCTCTTGTAAATCTAAATAGTTTTCATGGGATGTTAGATTATGAGAGTTTTCACTGTAAAGAGTATTACTTTCACTATGGTGGTAAAAAGGCATCTTTCATATCATTCTTAATTGTTGAATCTGAATTTCCAATCATATTATTATTTGTATAACAAAAACTCTAGGAAAAGAGTGCCGGTTAAGTTTACGATCATTGATCTATGTCCATCATATTCTTGTTTAGAATGTTGAATTAAAATTAAAAAATGATTATCAAAATATCCTAACATACATATGCAAGACAACTGCCAATTCTGCCATTACATTGTAACATACATATGACACAATCTTGCATATATATATATATATGTATGTATGTATATATAAACAAGTTGAATTTCCAAACAAAAGTTATCACACTATATATATTCTCTCTAACACATAAGCCTCAAAGTATGTGCAAAAAAGTGTGTCAGATAACAAAATGAATTCTTTAATGAAAAAATAACATGCAGTAACAAAATCAAAACATAATACACATGATATATAGCAGATGAAAAAAAAGATAAAGACGTTTATCTTTTTCAGAAACTATGAGAAGCATATAATAAAATACAAACACATACCTAGATGATTTAAAAACACTCCATCCAAATCCTTCTTCCTTCATTATCAACAAACGAGTTTCCATTTTTGGACAAAGCACACTAGTCCACTTAGACGCCTCTTCTCTTCGATTAGACATTTGCATCATAAGTTTAACCTGAATACCATCATGACATGAAGTGACAGGTAAACTTCTTTCATCTAACATCCAAGAGTTAAAACTTTCGGCTACATTAGACTTATTTTCACCATATCTTTTTCCAGGAAAAAATAAATCAGCCCAGTGGTCATATGGCTTATCATTCAAATATTCAATAGCATTCACACCTCCAATTTCTTTATACTTTGACATAGCCTTTTCAAACTCATAAATTAGAAGCTGAAGCACAACGTTCTAGTAAATGAGCTACCCACAAACCTCTTCCACTTTTCACAATACTAGCAATATTATTTTGCATATGATACAAACATTAAGAATGATAACTATTTGGAAAAAATTTAGGAATACTTAAAAGCAAACCCCAATGTCTATCACTTAAAAAAGTCAATGGTCTATCACAACTAAGAGCATTCTTTAAGTGAGTCAAAAACCAACTCCAACACTCTTCATTTTCATTAGGAACAAGAGCCATAGCCAATGGGAAAAAATTTGAAACAAAAAAAAAAGCAAAATACATTCACTGTTAATCCACACAGCAACAATAAAATACAGCAGCACAACTATCTAAACCAAATTTATAAAATTAAATTACAACAGCACAACTATCAAGTCCAAATTTATAACAAAGAACAAGATAACAAACGTACATTTAAAAAAGAAGAAGATAACAAACGTACCTTGATTCCCATCTTTTGCAATAGCTGCCATCAAAATACCGCTTCGACCTTTCAAAAATGTTGCATCTAAAAACACCATAGAATGACAATAACAAAATCCAAAGATACAGGCCTCATAATAAACAAAAACTCTCTCAAATTGATTAGTATCCGGATCCACTTCCATACTTGAGTAACTATTTAGATTATTTCTTTCCATTGCCTTCAAATACCAAACCAAATCATTATAAGATTTCTTTTCATCACCATAAATATCATTCATAGCCATTTTCTTACCCTTATAAGCAAAATAATAGCTCAAATCCACATCATAATCTCTTCTAAAACTTTTCATAATATCATTCGTTTTCCTTTTTGGCTCATCCCGAATTTGATTAACAATTAAACTTCTCATCAGATCACTATTAATAGTTGGAATAGTAGTTGATCGAAATCCACCACCATAAGAATGACTTAAATGAATATTTTTAACAAACAATTGGTCCAATTGCTTCAATTTGCAAGAAGCATGAATCCTGAAAGGACAACCATCTACAGCACATCGAACTGTCAATCGTTCCTTACAATTCTTAATATACTGTACTTTAAACCCATTCTTCAAACAATAAGCACTAACTATTCGACGAAATCCAAGAGCAAAATCAAATTGTTGACCTACCCCAGTAAAAAATTCATAATTTGAATTCTTCTTCATCAGCTCATGTAAATCCCTTTCTTGTGTAAACCAGACTGTAAATCATCAGCATACTCTAACCTATTACTACTTGATTCTCCAACAACAACTGAACAAGATTTGCTACTTTCACCTACAACAGTATCCATGGAATTATTCTTCAACCTTGAAAAAAAACCAAATATTTTTCCTTTTTATACCAAGATAAGCATAATACAGCTTGAAGATCACTATTTGTTTCAAAAAAGGTGATCTTTGATTCTCGAATATAAAAAATATCGAAGCATAATGGAGTAAAATTATTCCACTCCTCACAAATCTTATTCCTAACACAAGAAATAGAAGCATCCAATCCAAAATAAGCACTAAAAGAATTCTTATTGAAATCAAACACAACCATAACAGATGAATAACACCTTCAATTAAAGATGTAAACAAATAAATATATGTATGAAAATATTTGAAAACATCTAATCTTAATTAACAACTAATTACATCTTAAACACTTTTTTAGCCCACCTTTCAAAAAAAGATAAAACCATTTATCTTTTCCAGAACTCAAAATTACAATGTCATCCATTTAACACATTCAATAATAACTAAAGAAGAAGCACTGTCAACAACAAATATCAAAACTAAACAACAAAGCAGCAACTAATAATCAGCCTTATTTGTATACTGCTTTTAACAAAAATACAAATTCATTTATCAAACAATTTGATGAGGAAGCGAGAAGAGTGGACTAAAAAGTTAACAAATTGAGGAGTTATTATCACAACCAAACAAAATAGATACTTAAAAAAAACAATACCTTTCATCACCACAATCCATTAACTGATCTCTTGAACATTGATTTTCAGAGCCCATTATCAAATTAGAAAGATCACCTGGTCGATTTAAGAAATTCGCAAGTCGCCTGATCAACGTAGAAAGATCACTTGATCAAATTAGATGATCGGGAGAAATTGGTTAGCAATGATTCATAACCAATAATCCCATTTGCCAATTTACTTTCATAAAAATTTCATACTAGAATAACTAATAAAGATGTAATAAATAGGAATCATAGTAAATTAAAGTTGATAATACAAATCTTTGAACCTAGTGAAAGCAGAGAAGAAAATAAACTAAAGAAACGGAAAACGTTGGCAACAGAGCTGAAGAACTAAAGAATCCAATTTTCCTTTCTTTCTTGCAACATGTAAAAACATTAACGTCTCAAACATGATTTCATTCCTAATACAGACCAAAGTTTAATTTAAACTCAAATCGAATTAGAAGAAATTTACATTTACGGATTAGTAGATTCAGAGAAAAATCACCTTTTGCAGATTTGGAGATCGGGAGAAATTGTCTTTTTCCGATTTGTTCATTAGGAGAAAATCATAGATTTGGACATTAGGAAAATCTCCTTTTGCAGCTGAGACGATTTAATTTGAAAAAATGGTCGAACGTATGTTTTTGTCCTGCAAAATAATTCATTCGAAACCGTGTCCTAGAAAACAAATGGTCTTGACTTAGAGGCCCTTAACAATAATTTCCACTTACACTTATATATAAATAAGTAATTCGACTTTCTAATGATCAAATCTTACTTTAAATCCTTTCTATAAAAATCCAAATATCTTCTTCTGCTATTTTATAAAATCATGCAACTATTATATAAAATTCATAACTAGCTTATAATCATTTTTAAGCCTAATAGCTTATTTTTCAGAGGTCATACTCTTAATTTTCAATTATATATAAAATGTATAATGATATTCTATCACTAATATAACTACAAATTAAAGTTTAATTAATTAATAATTATGTTATAAATTAATATCATTTGTATCTAATCTATTCAATAAAACAGAAAAAACGATATATACATACATACACACACACACATATATATAAGATCTTAATCAACTATCACGAATATCTACTCATAACACACGATATACATACATACACACATACATACACAAATATATATATACATGGGATCTTAATCAACTGTCCCGTGAAAGTTACTATAGGATCGTGTAATATAGATATTATCTAAACTACTTATGCGGAATATAAGGTTAGTAAATATAGTAGTAAAATAAAACGACGTCAAGGATTTTTATACTGGTTCGAACTCTCGTTCTACGTCCAGTCCCAGACTCCTTCTGGATTTAAACTAGCAACCCTCACTTAACTCGGAGGAATAGGTTTACACTACCTAAGAAACTGAACGCGACTTTGACCACCTAAGCAACCGAACAGGATTTTCTCGCCTAAGTAATCGAACAGGTTTTTGATACAAATGAAATCTTTTCTTTACTTTGCGTGTTCTTGTTACAACACAAGTTTGTCAAATGAAGTACACCCTTCCTATAATCTTTTCCTCAAGTATTATGTGAATATATTTGTATCCTCGTGAAGATAAAGGAAGTAGAAATTGCTTTAAAAATGAAGAGTTTTAAACTTCATTTTACAAATTCAATAACTGAATATTGAAGGTAACAGAGAGTAGAAAATTAAGTTAAAATGATCTTGAATGAAATGCATATATATAGTGATTGAAGAGTTACAACTGTTTGCAAATAGTTCTGTTGAATTGGAAATTATCACGACTCTTCCTGAAAGAGATTCCTCTTCACAAAAAGAGACATCTCTTCAGAAAATTTGAAATATGACAATTTGAACAAGTTTAGTCAACTGAATATAGTTATTTAGTAAACTAGGTAGAAACAAAAAATTACTAGTTCGAATATGTAGTATTTAGTCGACTAAATATTTGGTTTAGTCGACTAAAGCTTGTAATTTAAAAAAAATTATAACATAGGTTTAGTCGACTGAATGTATTGATTTAGTCGACTAAATCTATGTTTTATGCAAAATTATGCAGGTTTGAACTTGAGTAAAGATTTTATCAGAGAATACTAAAAACTATACCAACTTTAAACTAATTTTTGTCGAACGTTTGATAAGTCTTGAGATCCTTGTCATGAATCAAAATCTTGTAGTCCAACATTCTCCTCCTTTTTGATTGATGACAACTTTGTATGAGATAAATTTTGACAAAATTCTGTAAACTATAACTCCCACTAAATTTGTGATGGTACTCTTGTAAACCTACAAAATTTGTTAGTGCATTGCGATACTTCTTCTCCCTCTTTATCATCAATAGAAAGGAGAGAGATAAGTGGGAACATTTATACACACAGAAGCTAACTTATAATATTAACAAAGACAATCCATACAACATATAAACAATTATAAACGAAAAATGTAAACAAAAACAACATGTAATAAATACAAATATTTAACAACACAAAGGATAACTTAACAACACAACGTAGTACTTAACGATACAATGACAACACAATAAAGTAGTACAGACAATAAAATAAAATAGCACAGTCAACTAAAGAAATAGAACATGCTTTTAAACAAAAGACCCTATTAGTTAATAAAAGATAGAGAATAGCTTATTCTTCCCCATTACCACTAGAGGTTTCTTCGTCTTCTTCCTCATCATCACCTCCTGATTCTTTTTCTTCATCGCCTTCTTCTTCCTCTCTGGAGGATGACCATGTGAAACGTGGTTATGATCATTTCCTCAGATCGGTAGGAACATGAACTGATGTAGAAGAGGATGGACCACAAGTTATGACATCGCATATGTTGTTCAAGAAACCTTTAATACGATCGAGCTTTGAATCCAATTTGGTGACGGTACTTTCAACTCGAGATAGTCACCTATCTAGAATTTTTTTGGTTTCTTGAGATAATTGTATACACTTGGTCTGATTGAGTATCTGGCCCAATTTCTTCAATCTCAGTTACTTGTCGTGGAGGTTGAGAGGAAGAACTGATTCCGATGGAAATACGTTATGTGAAGAAGGTTGAGATTGTCCTGCTGCTTCAATCTCTTTCCAATGTTCAAAAGTGATGATAGTATGGTTTTGGAATCTCTTGGAAAGACCCATAAGGCTTAAGATCCTTATGTTGAAGGAGCCAACCATGGTAAAGTCTGAGTCCGGGAGAGGTATTTGAAAATGACAAATAAGTCTCATTATATAAGCTCCATAGTGAATGGTCTTCATGCGATGAGCGTTGACCCTATATAGCATATAGAGATTGGAAATCTCCTTTATAGGTTTTCTCGTAACTTCTAGTACGCAGATGAATGGAGTGTGTTAGGGAATGATGCATAAGTCTAGCTTTTGGATGGAGCCCTATCACCTTGAGCCCCTTTATATCGTCGGAGAGAAAGAGATGGCTTACTCTATCATGATGTTCCATGTTAACTTCAATTTCGTCCAAATCTTCGCCTTCCAAAGGACATTGAAGAATTAATACAATTCGAGATATGGTAAGAATATTTTTACACCACATACAAGCATCCATGCGCAATCATCAGGATTATGAATTGTGTGATGATCTAAGTTGAGATTGGCATAGAATAGCTTAATCAAGAGATGATTTATCTTCAAGATATTGACATTAAAATCTAGCAAAGACTCCAAACCACTTTGTCTTGCTAAATCTTGAAACCCATAAGAAGCAAAATCTGGAAATTTAACAAACGAACCTTGAATGATTCTCGAGTTCTTCATCTTATGAAACCTCTGAACAGCCCTATCGTTATACAACTAACTTCGAATTTGAGATTCAGATGGACTGGCTGAAGAGGAGGATGGTCTAGATCTTTTGGGTAGCATTGAAGCTTAGGGTTTTAGAAATAAAGAGCTATGAAAAATGGAGGAGCTTTGGATTAAATTGATGAAGAATTTTGAAGGAGAGAATGGTAATGGAGGTTTAGTGGGATGAAAAAATGAATAGATAGATTGGAAAGAAGCCGTCTTTTTATTTTTAAAAACCTGGTTGTTCAAATTAAGTCGACTATAGGTGAGTGGCCAGTCGACTAAATAATGGTTCGAGGCAAAAAAATAGAACTTAGGTTTAGTTGACTAACCAGTTTGATTTAGTCGACTAGTTACTTATAGAACATTTTTAGTTTAATTTGAATGTTATTTAGTCGACTGAGGGGTAGAGTTAGTCGACTAAGTTAAAAAAAATTATAAATAAAAGGCATTTAGTTGACTGTTTGCTCCTGGTCAATCTACTAAATATTGAGTTTGGGCAAAAAAATTCAGGTGATGAATTTAGTCGACTGAATGGTTTAGTCGACTGATTAGGTACATAAACTTTTTGGTTCAATTTGGCATTGATTTAGTCGACTAAAATGGTTTGTAAGTTGACTAAATAGCTTAATTTTTTTTCAAATAGGTATGAAGTCGACTGAATTTTTAGGATAGTCCATTGAAGCCAAAAAAATAGAATAAATGAAGAATTTATTGACAAAAAATAATTGTACATTCATGTACATATAATATATGTATTAAAACATAATAAAAAATAAAAATAAGAAATCTAAGAGGAGGAAGTGGATTTATCTGGAGTCTCACATTCGTCCGGCTCAATCTTAGTAAGTCCTCGAGCTGGTTGAATGGTTAAGCGATCCAAAGAATTCAGAGAGTATGGATGCCTCTCAAGTGATGGAGCATGAACATTAGTGTTCGATGGTGAAGCACCATAGAATTTTAATGCATATTTTTCCAGAAAGCTGAGACTTCGAGCATGAACCTTTTGTTCGTAGTTCATCTCTCGTTGTAGGCTGAGAGTTTCCCTTTGATAGTGATGGATAGTATCAATCTTGTCATTGATAGAAGGTGAACTAAAATACAATTTCCATCCTCGCTTAGCTTCCGGTGTATATCCGGTATGACAATTCGAGGGCAGTACGATAGGTACAGGTTCATATATCTGAGTCGGAGTAGAAAGATTAAATGTATTTGGTGATGGAGAGCTAAAATCAATGGAAGAGTATTAGAAGCTTTCTTGAGAATACATGATAACTTGGTGGTTTGATAGAATAAACTAATTTGAAAGTTGATATAAAAGAATGAAAAAGGCCAAGGATTTATAGTAGACATGCATGGTCAAAAATAAATGAAAGGTGTAATGGAAAGGAATCATTTTTAGGTAATATTATATATATGTGTTTGTATGCCTATATATATTATTACATATGGAGAGGAATATACTCAAAACAATAAAATCAAACAGGGGAATCATTACGTATGCATGTGTTTTATGCCTATATATATATTATTCTACCTCTTTTAGGTAATATTTCTCAATATATTCAAATATAGGGATTTACAATGAAATATAAATTTATAGTTCTAATACCTCTCACTTGGACCATAATTACAAAAGTGTCTGAATCCAGTCCAAGCTTATACCAAGATGTAGACAATCTCACTACGAGTGCAACGGCGAATACCGCGTCTCGATTGGATCTTGTATGCAAGAGATATGAATTTTATAAGAATTCGAGTTATAAACTTTAATTAATTAACTTAATAGATCAATTAATACCTTAATCTCCTCCTCTAATCCTTCTTCCAAAGCTCCATGTGCACAAGAATGCACGTTTGCAACCTACAATCACCTCCTTTTCTCCCCACTTTCTTGCTCGACACTCCAGTAATCGACGAGTGATAATTGCAATGCGCTCCTCTACGTGCTTTCTCCATGACGCACTTGTTCAAATCAAGTACTATCATCCCCTGTAAATCATAATCCGAAGCTCCCAACTGCCTTACATGATGGTGCGATCCACCATCGTTGACTGGAGCACCAACACTCAACTCCAAATGATGCAGATTCTCATAAGAAACACCATGCCACACTTGTCCTCACCTATCTTCTCCTTTAACTCTGACAAACGCCTACCCTAGTTGATGTCAAGAAGGTCAAGCTTGGCCATGTCATGCCGCACCCCCCAAATCTTATATAGATTTGAAGCTCTCGTTACGACGATCCCAACGGATCTGATCTCATCGATTTTCATAGCCTATAGCTCTTGATTTAATTTCATGAAGGGTGGGAGCTATTTTCTTTTACTAGAAAGAGGAGGAGGTAGAAAAATGAAAGTAAAAAGTAGCCTCGATGTATGGAGTGAATATATATATAAAATATATTTTTTATTTAATTTTTCAAATAAATCATCACACGCTCCAAGCTCATACGATCACATGGACATCAGAATGCTACGACACTCGTCGGCACACATCACCTCATTTATTGGTTCCAATGGTATAAATTTCATCGCCATTCGAGATGGCGCTATGAGATGATAATTTCACAAATTTTAAGGTTGTATTGGCCATCGAATAGTCCAATTCAAAAATTCTTTTACTGCACATCTCATAATGAAATCCTCACCTAAAAACATAAGTAGTCAGTCGGGATCGCACTGGACCCAACTACACACGTATATCTACAAAATACATATAACAATATGTAAATGATAAAAATACCATGATTCCAAAAATAACAATATTTATACTCATTTTGATTCGCATCATCGTTCCAAAGTCAACCAGAAGTTGTCTCAAGTCCTAATTCGACCAAATGGGAAAAGTTATATTTTGGACCTTCAATTCTATAATGGTTCAATATTTAAATTAATTATTTAAATATCTTATCATTAAAAATGAGAGTTGTTACATTCTCCCCTCTTTAAAAGGATTTCGTCCCTGAAATTCCCAAAGTAAGGAAAATGTCTCCTACCCCTTAGGCCTTTGTAACGACCACGACTTTCTCTCCATAGAAAGTCGCATCGTTAATAAGAAAGAAAGGGGTGAGAAGTAGAAAAGAGAAGAAGAGAAAAGAAACAAACACAAATACTCACAGCGGAGACGGAACAAAATATAATATATCACATAACTATTACATAGTCTTTACAGTATCAGAGTACACAACTTATACATCACAAAATAGACAGTTATAAATTTCTGTCTATTATACAACTCAAGATATAACTCAAACAAAAGACTCAGAGAAACCAACACAGCGGAACACTATATATCTACGAATGCTGAAGCCTCCTGCTCCATATCTCCTCCATAGATTCGTCAAAGCTAACCTGAATCCCTTGGCTACTCGTAAAAATTTGAGTACCCAAGAGTTTATAAAACAGAAAATAAACACTTGGGTCAGACATGGGTCTGGTGTGAGTAAACGGGTTAAAATTGTTTAACTGCAAAACCTTTTGAAAACAAAGGTATTACGTAAGACTTCCCACACATAAACATGGAAAAGTTTTTACCTTACGCTAACCAAAACATTTGATAGGAAATCCAGTTATATTATAATAGGGTCAAGGGTTTTCAAGTAAAATACAGAAATAGCTGAAATGCTTACATCTCACATTCCAACATAGTTGGGCACAACTAATACGTACAGCACTTATTGGAGTTTGGATTCCATACAATGGCAGGGCTACTGGGGTACCGCCCGTCACAGTACGTGGCCTAGATCACCGTACCGAGGATCACTCCCAATCCCCTGCAACACAAGGCCGGAACATCCCTTACTGGATAATTCCCGCACAAGATACCTCACGGTTGGGATCAGCAACCGCACACACTAAGCCGAAATAAGAAGGGACTTCTAGACAGAGGTAATCTTGTCCTACTTGGGTGCTACCCACTAACCTTGCTGCACCTCCCCTGTTTTAGCCATTCCCGGTTTGTGAGGCTTGAGGTCACGATTACCTTTAAAAAAGAACACATCACTTAGAATGCTCATCGTCCACCTGACGATGTGCTGAAAGCATTCAATCCATACAAGTTCGTTCCGGGTTCGAACGAAACCGAAGGCATTATCTCGTTACACTCGTTTGGAATCACCCTCAGAGTTAACGACAATAACCCTTGCACTCTGAATCTTCATCTTCACTTGATTCACGACCTATCGTTAATTTGGATCGATGTGGTATTCGGGTCTCCAGACCTGGAAATCCGGTATACGGAAAACCGATCCCGGTCTCATCGAAATCCAAAGCGTATCTTTTAAGGCCAAGTTGTTTTAAAAGTTAAAACAATTCAATTCATTATCTTTATACACAAAGAAAGATAATTCACAATAGATAATCAACATTATCAAATAATCCATATTATCATCACAATTCAACTAAACATCCATATCACACAGCATATATCTCATCAACGATATCAATCAATGCAAAGCATTCAATATTATCATCCATTCTTAAGTAATGATTTATACCATTTCTAATTAATTTAAAGTGAATTAAATTAATTACTTCATTCTATAAATCCTGCTTACTTAACCTTTAATCAATTAATTAATTATCCTTTAATTATTTATTTCAATTAATCATCCTTGATTAATTATCTTTTAATTACTTTAAGTAATTAATCCTTAATTAATTATATAAATTAATTATTCTTAACCATTATAGTAATTAACCTTTAATTATTTTATTAATTAATTAACTATAATTAATTATCTTAATCCTTAATTAATTACATTAATTAATTACTCTTTAATTACTTATTATTGATTAATTAGTTTTAATTAATCAACCCTTAATTACATCATTAATTATTAATTAATGATTCCTTAATTACTCTTAATTAGTTACCCTATTAAATTAATTATATTTAATAATTAATCTTTAATTAGTCACATTTATTAATCACCTTGATTAATCTCATTTAGTAATTAACTACCCTTAATTACTCATTTCATAAATTAATTACTCCTTAATTAATTATCTTTTAATTAATCCCTTGATTAATTATTACAAAGTAATTAAACTCAAATTACTTTCATTCTTAAATCATCTTCCATTAATTACATCCAGTAATTACCATTAATTACTTTACTAAGTAATTACAGTCCATTAATTAATCGCATTAATTAATTAGTCTTAATTAATCTTATTTATTAAGTATCTTTAATAAATTACATTAATTAATTATCTATGTAATTAATCCTTAATTATCTTTCATTAATTACTTCCATAAAGTAATTATCCTTTTTAATTAATTACATTTAGTAATTACAAATTTATTACTTACTCTAAGTAATTTACTTAATTAATCTCATCATTAATTTATTATACCAATAATTTTATTAGGTGATAATTCTTTTAATTAATTTACTAATTAATTATCACCACTTTAACAAATTTTAAAGATAAATTCTTTATCTTTATTAAATTCTTAATTACATCATTAAACTTCCATTTGAAACCATTTTGCAAATCAATCTTATATTTGAAAGATATAAGATATTCTTTAAACAAAACAAATCTTAAAAATTATTAAATTCTTTGAAACTCGTTCAAACTTGTTTAATAATTTCCTATTCTTAAATTTAACATTTCTCTAAAACATATTTATTTTAAATGTATTTAAAAACTTAGTTAAATTTTATTTCAAATACACATTTAACTTGTTTCTGTGTTTTTCCTTTGAAAACAATTTGTTTAAATAACTTAAAACTTTTATCATTTTAAAACTGGGTTTTATTTGTTTTTAAACTCGGATTTCTTTGCTCGATAAAAACTAATACAAGTTCTTTCAAAACCATGTATTTAAATTTTCTTTAACTTGAAATATGTACAGGCTTTTAATTCAAATTTTAAAACCTGCTTAAAACAATACTAACCCGAGCCTATCACTAGGAATTCCCGAGACCATACTCGAGAAACTCACAATCCTCCACTACTTCGAGTCGCACTCTCGTTTCCCCGAGACCATCCCCGAGTATCTCTCTTCTTCCCCAAACACAACGCACCAGACAAAACAACGCAACCCAACGTGCACGTGCACACATGGTCGGAGCTTCTCCGACCATCGCCGTTACCACCAACAAGTCGACGATCATCACCCCGACTCACCTGACCTCCAAATTCGACGAAACTAACAACGAATCAAAATCGAACCAAGTGATCGACTCCAGGAACCCAACATCTTCGACAAAACGTCTCGCTCTGATGATCTCGTTCACCAGAAAAGTCGCCGCCTTGACCAGAGCCGCATCACGATCTCTAGCGAAGATTCCCCCATATGCGATCGATCACGATCTACTCTTGTTGCCGTACGCATCCCCACAACATTGACAGCTTCAACTAGGTATCAAACCCTACTTCGCCAATCTCAGATCACCATGATGATCAGAAAAATCTTCACCTATTTTTCCTGAGTTCCCCCACCTTCCATCCTTCTCCAGCCGAAGCCACGACCACCATAGATATTCCGACCACCAGAATTATCCCAAAAACCCAATTCCAAACAATTCAGAAATGCATACTCAATTTCAATCTAAAAATCATAATTTATATCTTAAAAATCATATTTACCCAAGCCGATTCAAGTTATATACTTAAATCAGAGAATTGTAACCATTGATTTTTAACATGTTTATATTTCTATTTTTATTGTACTGTAAATCTTAGTTTCCAGATACTATATCTATCTAAACATTTTTAAAAAACATTTTTAGATCCAGGTTCAAGTTTAAACAAACTTAATTCGATTGAAAACTACAGACTAACAGAGATCAGAGGAGGGGAAATTGGAATTTGAACTAAATATAATCTCTGTAATATAAAACAGAGAAGATAGAACTCATATATATACAAACATATCACATTTACAAACATGCATTCATAGCCAACAGTCATGCAACAATATATATATCATCACAACACAAATTATCACTTGCATTAAAGTTTAATCATAGATTTTTTAAAAAAAAACTGTTTTTTTTAAAAGAAAGGTTTACTCACTTTAATAAAGCAGAGAACAGAGCCTCCATTTTGAAAAGCTTTTGAACTTTTAAGATCTGAATGCCTTTGCTATTAAAACTTGAATTGCTTGCTGGAAAACTTGCATGCATGCTCTGATTTCCAGATTGCATTTGAAATCTCTAAATTTTGAATGCTGCTTTAAAAACTCAGGTTGAAAGGAATGAATTCCAGGCAGGCTTTTGTTTTCAGATTGAAGAAAAGAATTACAGGTTGTTGATTTTTGAAATGAATTACAGGGATTTGTTATGAGATTATGGTTTTGAGGAATTTGGTTATAGATTGTTTTTGAGAGGAGGATTGAATTACAGAATTTGTTATGAGAAATTGTTTGAGTATATACAGGCTGAAACTTCTTTGTATTAGAAAAGAGAAATGGGAAAAGAAATGAGGAGAAGAAGGCATATGTTTATAATGATGAAAATGATTTATTAAAAATAAAAATAAAAACTAAATTTAAAAGAATGACATTTGTCACTTTAGTTGTTTTAAAAATTAACACATGTACTTAGATTGATTTATTATCTTACATTTGTAACTTTACATGCAAAAATAATTTATAAATGTAAATAAAGCTTTTATTAATTAATTTCCTAATAACTAAATATTTATTTTATTTTATATAAATAATTCTTTTTAAAAGAAAAAGAATAAAACAAACTATTTTTAGTTCAAAAGATATTTAAAAAGAAAGCTTATTTTAACCCATTTTAGTTTAATTACTTTTTAAAAAGAAAACAAATTAAAACCTTTATTAAATCTTATCTTTTGAATTTACATTACAAATCCAAACTCATATTCAAATTAAAATTGAAAATCTAATTTAAAATCAAGTTATATATATATACATATATAACTACACAAATTCAGTTTGAAATAACAATTTATCAAATCTTAAAAAATTTATAAAATAAATTATCTCTTTAATATAAATTACTTATTTACTTATCTTACCAAATGAATTAATGTTTCATTTGTAAAATTGTATTTTAATCTTATATATATATTATTCAAATCATATTTATCAAGCTATATTTAAAAATAAAATAACACAAACCTTTTTGTTAATTCATTTCTATTTTAAACTAAAACTAAAATAAATTTAAACAATTAACATTTATCTTGAGTATTTAAAAACCATATAATTTATTTATTAAATAACTTTGAAAAGCTTTATATTAAATTAAATCATAAATCCCAAATTACCAAAATATATTAGAATTTGAAAATTATGTTTTATTTGTTAGATTCATCTAAAGCTTTTCTATTTACAATATATACAATTATATATATATACATTATAAATAGAAAACAATTTAATTAGCCTTTAAAAGATAATATTTACCAATTAAATATTTATAAAAGCAGATTGTTAAACCAATTTAAATCTTTATTAACAAAGATTATTAAGTCAATTTAAATTTTTAAACAGATTATTAAATTGATTATTGCCCAAAATTTCCGGGATATCACATTCCTTCCCCCTTAAAATAATTTCGTCCCCGAAATTAAAAACAAAGGTAATTTAATAATCTCATTAAAGATTTTAAATTTGAAATCACAAGTATATTTTATCAACCATAGGTTAACAATCATAGCAACCAATCATCCAAACAAACAATTCTAACTATTCAGAGAAAAATTCTGGATAGAATTTACTCGAGTTTCCCCAAGTATATATATATAATACCGGGATACTCGCTTTACAAACAATCTAAACTACGAAGCTACAGAGCTCCTACTCATCTAGATCTATAAAACTAAACAGAATATCAGACTACAGACGAGTCTGACTCAACTACCAAACTTCCCAAAACTGCAGATTCTAAAACCAAAGATAGATCAAATACGTATTCCCTTAGAGATACGTAAAACTCAATGAATTCCAATTATCCAAACTGACCATTCAACCAAGTAGATCAATTACTTATCCAAGTCAGAACACAGACGAGATCCAAACATAACTCTACTTCACAACATCAGTAGATTCCAAACTTACTTCTCCCATCTAGAGATACACCCCAAACTGCTTTCGCTGCTCAACTCTGATCTGAGGTAGAACACAAGCACAGACTGGACAACTCACTTCTAGAAATAAGGTTCACTGATCCATAAAGAAAAACTCGGATACTCCAGCAAAACTTGAGTTGCATCACCAACTCCATCTCTAGGAAACATCCTTCCACTAGACTGAACCACCGGTATCACTCATGGAATCCAGTCAATAAGAAAACTCAACCTTCAGATGCGGACAAACTTCTGACTTCTCTGAAGACATCCAGAAAACTCTGACAACACAAGAGAACACTCAGCAATCACAAGTCACTTTTGCGATCAACCCAACCTATTTCCAAAGAAAAACTGTTCCTCTTTACACAATCCGAACAGCTTACACTTATTTATCCAATTTATCGAAGAAATGGATCCACTCTGCTGCTTCTGAACTTCACTTCCAGAAAAACTGCTCAGCTAGAAAACTTCTTGCCATCATAGAACACTCCGAGTAGCACTGCTGACACTGATGCTCCTATCCAAAGCTCTTCGAGAAACTCGAACTCCAAACCAAAGCAGAAACACCATGTTGAACTCAGCCACAACACCGAAACATTCACACTTCCTTAATCTTGTTCCAAAGAAAACATCTTCGGGAACATCCATCGTCACTGTATCTCATCATACAGCTACTTCTTCCAGAAGTTACCAAGATACCATCACTCGCTTCTGTTCAACCGACAGATCCAACTTTACTCATCCAAACTTCAAAGATAAACTCCGAACCATTACAGTTTCCTTCGGAGATCGATGAAATCCTTCACCACAGCAAAGCTTACTCGAGACGGTATTGGGTTTACAGTCTCGATATATACTTCCAACCTCAAACATTCAAACTCCAACTATTGGTAATTGTGTTACACACACTACCACCTTATCTACCTTTATAACTTATATTGGAAAACCCGAACAGGTAACCCAATAAATAGGTAGAAATACATATATATTTAAAATGATATATATTTTTTTTTTATATATAGAAATTATTTCTGGGTAAAATTATTTCATTTACCTCTTTAAAACAATATTGTGTCCGTTTGCCTGGTCCAAGTGTTTAGAGATCCCTATCAATAACGTTAGCTACTCGTATTGACCAGAATCCATATACCACTCAACCGATCAATTAACACAATAAAAATCATTTTATATAACTAACAAATACGCGCTCTCGTATATATATATACTCAAACAGGTTGCTACAGATCCTATCTCTAATGAACAATCCTTCCGAACCTAGGTATTCACTCAACCTAATGTTCTGATATTCACTTAACCAAAAGCTTAGGCATTCGCTCAACCTATGCTCTGATACCACTGTAACGACCACGACTTTCTCTCCATAGAAAGTCGCATCGTTAATAAGAAAGAAAGGGGTGAGAAGTAGAAAAGAGAAGAAGAGAAAAGAAACAAACACAAATACTCACAGCGGAAACGGAACAAAATATAATATATCACATAACTATTACATAGTCTTTACAGTATCAGAGTACACAACTTATACATCACAAAATAGACAGTTATAAATTTCTGTCTATTATACAACTCAAGATATAACTCAAACAAAAGACTCAGAGAAACCAACACAACGGAACACTATATATCTACGAATGCTGAAGCCTCCTGCTCCATATCTCCTCCATAGATTCGTCAAAGCTAACCGGAATCCCTTGGCTACTCGTAAAAATTTGAGTACCCAAGAGTTTATAAAACAGAAAATAAACACTTGGGTCAGACATGGGTCTGGTGTGAGTAAACGGGTTAAAATTGTTTAACTGCAAAACCTTTTGAAAACAAAGGTATTACGTAAGACTTCCCACACATAAACATGGAAAAGTTTTTACCTTACGCTAACCAAAACATTTGATAGGAAATCCAGTTATATTATAATAGGGTCTAGGGTTTTCAAGTAAAATACAGAAATAGCTGAAATGCTTACATCTCACATTCCAACATAGTTGGGCACAACTAATACGTACAGCACTTATTGGAGTTTGGATTCCATACAATGGCAGGGCTACTGGGGTACCGCCCGTCACAGTACGTGGCCTAGATCACCGTACCGAGGATCACTCCCAATCCCCTGCAACACAAGGCCGGAACATCCCTTACTGGATAATTCCCGCACAAGATACCTCACGGTTGGGATCAGCAACCGCACACACTAAGCCGAAATAAGAAGGGACTTCTAGACAGAGGTAATCTTGTCCTACTTGGGTGCTACCCACTAACCTTGCTGCACCTCCCCTGTTTTAGCCATTCCCGGTTTGTGAGGCTTGAGGTCACGATTACCTTTAAAAAAGAACACATCACTTAGAATGCTCATCGTCCACCTGACGATGTGCTGAAAGCATTCAATCCATACAAGTTCGTTCCGGGTTCGAACGAAACCGAAGGCATTATCTCGTTACACTCGTTTGGAATCACCCTCAGAGTTAACGACAATAACCCTTGCACTCTGAATCTTCATCTTCACTTGATTCACGACCTATCGTTAATTTGGATCGATGTGGTATTCGGGTCTCCAGACCTGGAAATCCGGTATACGGAAAACCGATCCCGGTCTCATCGAAATCCAAAGCGTATCTTTTAAGGCCAAGTTGTTTTAAAAGTTAAAACAATTCAATTCATTATCTTTATACACAAAGAAAGATAATTCACAATAGATAATCAACATTATCAGATAATCCATATTATCATCACAATTCAACTAAACATCCATATCACACAGTATATATCTCATCAGAGATATCAATCAATGCAAAGCATTCAATATTATCATCCATTCTTAAGTAATGATTTATACCATTTCTAATTAATTTAAAGTGAATTAAATTAATTACTTCATTCTATAAATCCTGCTTACTTAACCTTTAATCAATTAATTAATTATCCTTTAATTATTTATTTCAATTAATCATCCTTGATTAATTATCTTTTAATTACTTTAAGTAATTAATCCTTAATTAATTATATAAATTAATTATTCTTAACCATTATAGTAATTAACCTTTAATTATTTTATTAATTAATTAACTATAATTAATTATCTTAATCCTTAATTAATTACATTAATTAATTACTCTTTAATTACTTATTATTGATTAATTAGTTTTAATTAATCAACCCTTAATTACATCATTAATTATTAATTAATGATTCCTTAATTACTCTTAATTAGTTACCCTATTAAATTAATTATATTTAATAATTAATCTTTAATTAGTCACATTTATTAATCACCTTGATTAATCTCATTTAGTAATTAACTACCCTTAATTACTCATTTCATAAATTAATTACTCCTTAATTAATTATCTTTTAATTAATCCCTTGATTAATTATTACAAAGTAATTAAACTCAAATTACTTTCATTCTTAAATCATCTTCCATTAATTACATCCAGTAATTACCATTAATTACTTTACTAAGTAATTACAATCCATTAATTAATCACATTAATTAATTAGTCTTAATTAATCTTATTTATTAAGTATCTTTAATAAATTACATTAATTAATTATCTATGTAATTAATCCTTAATTATCTTTCATTAATTACTTCCATAAAGTAATTATCCTTTTTAATTAATTACATTTAGTAATTACAAATTTATTACTTACTCTAAGTAATTTACTTAATTAATCTCATCATTAATTTATTATACCAATAATTTTATTAGGTGATAATTCTTTTAATTAATTTACTAATTAATTATCACCACTTTAACAAATTTTAAAGATAAATTCTTTATCTTTATTAAATTCTTAATTACATCATTAAACTTCCATTTGAAACCATTTTGCAAATCAATCTTATATTTGAAAGATATAAGATATTCTTTAAACAAAACAAATCTTAAAAATTATTAAATTCTTTGAAACTCGTTCAAACTTGTTTAATAATTTCCTATTCTTAAATTTAACATTTCTCTAAAACATATTTATTTTAAATGTATTTAAAAACTTAGTTAAATTTTATTTCAAATACACATTTAACTTGTTTCTGTGTTTTTCCTTTGAAAACAATTTGTTTAAATAACTTAAAACTTTTATCATTTTAAAACTGGGTTTTATTTGTTTTTAAACTCGGATTTCTTTGCTCGATAAAAACTAATACAAGTTCTTTCAAAACCATGTATTTAAATTTTCTTTAACTTGAAATATGTACAGGCTTTTAATTCAAATTTTAAAACCTGCTTAAAACAATACTAACCCGAGCCTATCACTAGGAATTCCCGAGACCATACTCGAGAAACTCACAATCCTCCACTACTTCGAGTCGCACTCTCGTTTCCCCGAGACCATCCCCGAGTATCTCTCTTCTTCCCCAAACACAACGCACCAGACAAAACAACGCAACCCAACGTGCACGTGCACACATGGTCGGAGCTTCTCCGACCATCGCCGTTACCACCAACAAGTCGACGATCATCACCCCGACTCACCTGACCTCCAAATTCGACGAAACTGACAACGAATCAAAATCGAACCAAGTGATCGACTCCAGGAACCCAACATCTTCGACAAAACGTCTCGCTCTGATGATCTCGTTCACCAGAAAAGTCGCCGCCTTGACCAGAGCCGCATCACGATCTCTAGCGAAGATTCCCCCATATGCGATCGATCACGATCTACTCTTGTTGCCGTACGCATCCCCACAACATTGACAGCTTCAACTAGGTATCAAACCCTACTTCGCCAATCTCAGATCACCATGATGATCAGAAAAATCTTCACCTATTTTTCCTGAGTTCCCCCACCTTCCATCCTTCTCCAGCCGAAGCCACGACCACCATAGATATTCCGACCACCAGAATTATCCCAAAAACCCAATTCCAAACAATTCAGAAATGCATACTCAATTTCAATCTAAAAATCATAATTTATATCTTAAAAATCATATTTACCCAAGCCGATTCAAGTTATATACTTAAATCAGAGAATTGTAACCATTGATTTTTAACATGTTTATATTTCTATTTTTATTGTACTGTAAATCTTAGTTTCCAGATACTATATCTATCTAAACATTTTTAGATCCAGGTTCAAGTTTAAACAAACTTAATTCGATTGAAAACTACAGACTAACAGAGATCAGAGGAGGGGAAATTGGAATTTGAACTAAATATAATCTCTGTAATATAAAACAGAGAAGATAGAACTCATATATATACAAACATATCACATTTACAAACATGCATTCATAGCCAACAGTCATGCAACAATATATATATCATCACAACACAAATTATCACTTGCATTAAAGTTTAATCATAGATTTTTTTAAAAAAAACTGTTTTTTTTAAAAGAAAGGTTTACTCACTTTAATAAAGCAGAGAACAGAGCCTCCATTTTGAAAAGCTTTTGAACTTTTAAGATCTGAATGCCTTTGCTATTAAAACTTGAATTGCTTGCTGGAAAACTTGCATGCATGCTCTGATTTCCAGATTGCATTTGAAATCTCTAAATTTTGAATGCTGCTTTAAAAACTCAGGTTGAAAGGAATGAATTCCAGGCAGGCTTTTGTTTTCAGATTGAAGAAAAGAATTACAGGTTGTTGATTTTTGAAATGAATTACAGGGATTTGTTATGAGATTATGGTTTTGAGGAATTTGGTTATAGATTGTTTTTGAGAGGAGGATTGAATTACAGAATTTGTTATGAGAAATTGTTTGAGTATATACAGGATGAAACTTCTTTGTATTAGAAAAGAGAAATGGGAAAAGAAATGAGGAGAAGAAGGCATATGTTTATAATGATGAAAATGATTTATTAAAAATAAAAATAAAAACTAAATTTAAAAGAATGACATTTGTCACTTTAGTTGTTTTAAAAATTAACACATGTACTTAGATTGATTTATTATCTTACATTTGTAACTTTACATGCAAAAATAATTTATAAATGTAAATAAAGCTTTTATTAATTAATTTCCTAATAACTAAATATTTATTTTATTTTATATAAATAATTCTTTTTAAAAGAAAAAGAATAAAACAAACTATTTTTAGTTCAAAAGATATTTAAAAAGAAAGCTTATTTTAACCCATTTTAGTTTAATTACTTTTTAAAAAGAAAACAAATTAAAACCTTTATTAAATCTTATCTTTTGAATTTACATTACAAATCCAAACTCATATTCAAATTAAAATTGAAAATCTAATTTAAAATCAAGTTATATATATATACATATATAACTACACAAATTCAGTTTGAAATAACAATTTATCAAATCTTAAAAAATTTATAAAATAAATTATCTCTTTAATATAAATTACTTATTTACTTATCTTACCAAATGAATTAATGTTTCATTTGTAAAATTGTATTTTAATCTTATATATATATTATTCAAATCATATTTATCAAGCTATATTTAAAAATAAAATAACACAAACCTTTTTGTTAATTCATTTCTATTTTAAACTAAAACTAAAATAAATTTAAACAATTAACATTTATCTTGAGTATTTAAAAACCATATAATTTATTTATTAAATAACTTTGAAAAGCTTTATATTAAATTAAATCATAAATCCCAAATTACCAAAATATATTAGAATTTGAAAATTATGTTTTATTTGTTAGATTCATCTAAAGCTTTTCTATTTACAATATATACAATTATATATATATACATTATAAATAGAAAACAATTTAATTAGCCTTTAAAAGATAATATTTACCAATTAAATATTTATAAAAGCAGATTGTTAAACCAATTTAAATCTTTATTAACAAAGATTATTAAGTCAATTTAAATTTTTAAACAGATTATTAAATTGATTATTGCCCAAAATTTCCGGGATATCACATTCCTTCCCCCTTAAAATAATTTCGTCCCCGAAATTAAAAACAAAGGTAATTTAATAATCTCATTAAAGATTTTAAATTTGAAATCACAAGTATATTTTATCAACCATAGGTTAACAATCATAGCAACCAATCATCCAAACAAACAATTCTAACTATTCAGAGAAAAATTCTGGATAGAATTTACTCGAGTTTCCCCAAGTATATGTATATAATACCGGGATACTCGCTTTACAAACAATCTAAACTACGAAGCTACAGAGCTCCTACTCATCTAGATCTATAAAACTAAACAGAATATCAGACTACAGACGAGTCTGACTCAACTACCAAACTTCCCAAAACTGCAGATTCTAAAACCAAAGATAGATCAAATACGTATTCCCTTAGAGATACGTAAAACTCAATGAATTCCAATTATCCAAACTGACCATTCAACCAAGTAGATCAATTACTTATCCAAGTCAGAACACAGACGAGATCCAAACATAACTCTACTTCACAACATCAGTAGATTCCAAACTTACTTCTCCCATCTAGAGATACACCCCAAACTGCTTTCGCTGCTCAACTCTGATCTGAGGTAGAACACAAGCACAGACTGGACAACTCACTTCTAGAAATAAGGTTCACTGATCCATAAAGAAAAACTCGGATACTCCAGCAAAACTTGAGTTGCATCACCAACTCCATCTCTAGGAAACATCCTTCCACTAGACTGAACCACCGGTATCACTCATGGAATCCAGTCGATAAGAAAACTCAACCTTCAGATGCGGACAAACTTCTGACTTCTCTGAAGACATCCAGAAAACTCTGACAACACAAGAGAACACTCAGCAATCACAAGTCACTTTTGCGATCAACCCAACCTATTTCCAAAGAAAAACTGTTCCTCTTTACACAATCCGAACAGCTTACACTTATTTATCCAATTTATCGAAGAAATGGATCCACTCTGCTGCTTCTGAACTTCACTTCCAGAAAAACTGCTCAGCTAGAAAACTTCTTGCCATCATAGAACACTCCGAGTAGCACTGCTGACACTGATGCTCCTATCCAAAGCTCTTCGAGAAACTCGAACTCCAAACCAAAGCAGAAACACCATGTTGAACTCAGCCACAACACCGAAACATTCACACTTCCTTAATCTTGTTCCAAAGAAAACATCTTCGGGAACATCCATCGTCACTGTATCTCATCATACAGCTACTTCTTCCAGAAGTTACCAAGTTACCATCACTCGCTTCTGTTCAACCGACAGATCCAACTTTACTCATCCAAACTTCAAAGATAAACTCCGAACCATTACAGTTTCCTTCGGAGATCGATGAAATCCTTCACCACAACAAAGCTTACTCGAGACGGTATTGGGTTTACAGTCTCGATATATACTTCCAACCTCAAACATTCAAACTCCAACTATTGGTAATTGTGTTACACACACTACCACCTTATCTACCTTTATAACTTATATTGGAAAACCCGAACAGGTAACCCAATAAATAGGTAGAAATACATATATATTTAAAATGATATATTTTTTTTTATATATAGAAATTATTTCTGGGTAAAATTATTTCATTTACCTCTTTAAAACAATATTGTGTCAGTTTGCCTGGTCCAAATGTTTAGAGATCCCTATCAATAACGTTAGCTACTCGTATTGACCAGAATCCATATACCACTCAACCGATCAATTAACACAATAAAAATCATTTTATATAACTAACAAATACGCGCTCTCGTATATATATATACTCAAACAGGTTGCTACAGATCCTATCTCTAATGAACAATCCTTCCGAACCTAGGTATTCACTCAACCTAATGTTCTGATATTCACTTAACCAAAAGCTTAGGCATTCGCTCAACCTATGCTCTGATACCACTGTAACGACCACGACTTTCTCTCCATAGAAAGTCGCATCGTTAATAAGAAAGAAAGGGGTGAGAAGTAGAAAAGAGAAGAAGAGAAAAGAAACAAACACAAATACTCACAGCGGAAACGGAACAAAATATAATATATCACATAACTATTACATAGTCTTTACAGTATTAGAGTACACAACTTATACATCACAAAATAGACAGTTATAAATTTCTGTCTATTATACAACTCAAGATATAACTCAAACAAAAGACTCAGAGAAACCAACACAGCGGAACACTATATATCTACGAATGCTGAAGCCTCCTGCTCCATATCTCCTCCATAGATTCATCAAAGCTAACCTGAATCCCTTGGCTACTCGTAAAAATTTGAGTACCCAAGAGTTTATAAAACAGAAAATAAACACTTGGGTCAGACATGGGTCTGGTGTGAGTAAACGGGTTAAAATTGTTTAACTGCAAAACCTTTTGAAAACAAAGGTATTACGTAAGACTTCCCACACATAAACATGGAAAAGTTTTTACCTTACGCTAACCAAAACATTTGATAGGAAATCCAGTTATATTATAATAGGGTCTAGGGTTTTCAAGTAAAATACAGAAATAGCTGAAATGCTTACATCTCACATTCCAACATAGTTGGGCACAACTAATACGTACAACACTTATTGGAGTTTGGATTCCATACAATGGCAGGGCTACTGGGGTACCGCCCGTCACAGTACGTGGCCTAGATCACCGTACCGAGGATCACTCCCAATCCCCTGCAACACAAGGCCGGAACATCCCTTACTGGATAATTCCCGCACAAGATACCTCACGGTTGGGATCAGCAACCGCACACACTAAGCCGAAATAAGAAGGGACTTCTAGACAGAGGTAATCTTGTCCTACTTGGGTGCTACCCACTAACCTTGCTGCACCTCCCCTGTTTTAGCCATTCCCGGTTTGTGAGGCTTGAGGTCACGATTACCTTTAAAAAAGAACACATCACTTAGAATGCTCATCGTCCACCTGACGATGTGCTGAAAGCATTCAATCCATACAAGTTCGTTCCGGGTTCGAACGAAACCGAAGGCATTATCTCGTTACACTCGTTTGGAATCACCCTCAGAGTTAACGACAATAACCCTTGCACTCTGAATCTTCATCTTCACTTGATTCACGACCTATCGTTAATTTGGATCGATGTGGTATTCGGGTCTCCAGACCTGGAAATCCGGTATACGTAAAACCGATCCCGGTCTCATCGAAATCCAAAGCGTATCTTTTAAGGCCAAGTTGTTTTAAAAGTTAAAACAATTCAATTCATTATCTTTATACACAAAGAAAGATAATTCACAATAGATAATCAACATTATCAGATAATCCATATTATCATCACAATTCAACTAAACATCCATATCACACAGCATATATCTCATCAGAGATATCAATCAATGCAAAGCATTCAATATTATCATCCATTCTTAAGTAATGATTTATACCATTTCTAATTAATTTAAAGTGAATTAAATTAATTACTTCATTCTATAAATCCTGCTTACTTAACCTTTAATCAATTAATTAATTATCCTTTAATTATTTATTTCAATTAATCATCCTTGATTAATTATCTTTTAATTACTTTAAGTAATTAATCCTTAATTAATTATATAAATTAATTATTCTTAACCATTATAGTAATTAACCTTTAATTATTTTATTAATTAATTAACTATAATTAATTATCTTAATCCTTAATTAATTACATTAATTAATTACTCTTTAATTACTTATTATTGATTAATTAGTTTTAATTAATCAACCCTTAATTACATCATTAATTATTAATTAATGATTCCTTAATTACTCTTAATTAGTTACCCTATTAAATTAATTATATTTAATAATTAATCTTTAATTAGTCACATTTATTAATCACCTTGATTAATCTCATTTAGTAATTAACTACCCTTAATTACTCATTTCATAAATTAATTACTCCTTAATTAATTATCTTTTAATTAATCCCTTGATTAATTATTACAAAGTAATTAAACTCAAATTACTTTCATTCTTAAATCATCTTCCATTAATTACATCCAGTAATTACCATTAATTACTTTACTAAGTAATTACAATCCATTAATTAATCACATTAATTAATTAGTCTTAATTAATCTTATTTATTAAGTATCTTTAATAAATTACATTAATTAATTATCTATGTAATTAATCCTTAATTATCTTTCATTAATTACTTCCATAAAGTAATTATCCTTTTTAATTAATTACAAATTTATTACTTACTCTAAGTAATTTACTTAATTAATCTCATCATTAATTTATTATACCAATAATTTTATTAGGTGATAATTCTTTTAATTAATTTACTAATTAATTATCACTACTTTAACAAATTTTAAAGATAAATTCTTTATCTTTATTAAATTCTTAATTACATCATTAAACTTCCATTTGAAACCATTTTGCAAATCAATCTTATATTTGAAAGATATAAGATATTCTTTAAACAAAACAAATCTTAAAAATTATTAAATTCTTTGAAACTCGTTCAAACTTGTTTAATAATTTCCTATTCTTAAATTTAACATTTCTCTAAAACATATTTATTTTAAATGTATTTAAAAACTTAGTTAAATTTTATTTCAAATACACATTTAACTTGTTTCTGTGTTTTTCCTTTGAAAACAATTTGTTTAAATAACTTAAAACTTTTATCATTTTAAAACTGGGTTTTATTTGTTTTTAAACTCGGATTTCTTTGCTCGATAAAAACTAATACAAGTTCTTTCAAAACCATGTATTTAAATTTTCTTTAACTTGAAATATGTACAGGCTTTTAATTCAAATTTTAAAACCTGCTTAAAACAATACTAACCCGAGCCTATCACTAGGAATTCCCGAGACCATACTCGAGAAACTCACAATCCTCCACTACTTCGAGTCGCACTCTCGTTTCCCCGAGACCATCCCCGAGTATCTCTCTTCTTCCCCAAACACAACGCACTAGATAAAACAACCCAACCCAACGTGCACGTGCACACATGGTCGGAGCTTCTCCGACCATCGCCGTTACCACCAACAAGTCGACGATCATCACCCCGACTCACCTGACCTCCAAATTCGACGAAACTGACAACGAATCAAAATCGAACCAAGTGATCGACTCCAGGAACCCAACATCTTCGACAAAACGTCTCGCTCTGATGATCTCGTTCACCAGAAAAGTCGCCGCCTTGACCAGAGCCGCGTCACGATCTCTAGCGAAGATTCCCCCATATGCGATCGATCACGATCTACTCTTGTTGCCGTACGCATCCCCACAACATTGACAGCTTCAACTAGGTATCAAACCCTACTTCGCCAATCTCAGATCACCATGATGATCAGAAAAATCTTCACCTATTTTTCCTGAGTTCCCCCACCTTCCATCCTTCTCCAGCCGAAGCCACGACCACCATAGATATTCCGACCACCAGAATTATCCCAAAAACCCAATTCCAAACAATTCAGAAATGCATACTCAATTTCAATCTAAAAATCATAATTTATATCTTAAAAATCATATTTACCCAAGCCGATTCAAGTTATATACTTAAATCAGAGAATTGTAACCATTGATTTTTAACATGTTTATATTTCTATTTTTATTGTACTGTAAATCTTAGTTTCCAGATACTATATCTATCTAAACATTTTTAAAAAACATTTTTAGATCCAGGTTCAAGTTTAAACAAACTTAATTCGATTGAAAACTACAGACTAACAGAGATCAGAGGAGGGGAAATTGGAATTTGAACTAAATATAATCTCTGTAATATAAAACAGAGAAGATAGAACTCATATATATATAAACATATCACATTTACAAACATGCATTCATAGCCAACAGTCATGCAACAATATATATATCATCACAACACAAATTATCACTTGCATTAAAGTTTAATCATAGATTTTTTTAAAAAAAAACTGTTTTTTTAAAAGAAAGGTTTACTCACTTTAATAAAGCAGAGAACAGAGCCTCCATTTTGAAAAGCTTTTGAACTTTTAAGATCTGAATGCCTTTGCTATTAAAACTTGAATTGCTTGCTGGAAAACTTGCATGCATGCTCTGATTTCCAGATTGCATTTGAAATCTCTAAATTTTGAATGCTGCTTTAAAAACTCAGGTTGAAAGGAATGAATTCCAGGCAGGCTTTTGTTTTCAGATTGAAGAAAATAATTACAGGTTGTTGATTTTTGAAATGAATTACAGGGATTTGTTATGAGATTATGGTTTTGAGGAATTTGGTTATAGATTGTTTTTGAGAGGAGGATTGAATTACAGAATTTGTTATGAGAAATTGTTTGAGTATATACAGGCTGAAACTTCTTTGTATTAGAAAAGAGAAATGGGAAAAGAAATGAGGAGAAGAAGGCATATGTTTATAATGATGAAAATGATTTATTAAAAATAAAAATAAAAACTAAATTTAAAAGAATGACATTTGTCACTTTAGTTGTTTTAAAAATTAACACATGTACTTAGATTGATTTATTATCTTACATTTGTAACTTTACATGCAAAAATAATTTATAAATGTAAATAAAGCTTTTATTAATTAATTTCCTAATAACTAAATATTTATTTTATTTTATATAAATAATTCTTTTTAAAAGAAAAAGAATAAAACAAACTATTTTTAGTTCAAAAGATATTTAAAAAGAAAGCTTATTTTAACCCATTTTAGTTTAATTACTTTTTAAAAAGAAAACAAATTAAAACCTTTATTAAATCTTATCTTTTGAATTTACATTACAAATCCAAACTCATATTCAAATTAAAATTGAAAATCTAATTTAAAATCAAGTTATATATATATACATATATAACTACACAAATTCAGTTTGAAATAACAATTTATCAAATCTTAAAAAATTTATAAAATAAATTATCTCTTTAATATAAATTACTTATTTACTTATCTTACCAAATGAATTAATGTTTCATTTGTAAAATTGTATTTTAATCTTATATATATATTATTCAAATCATATTTATCAAGCTATATTTAAAAATAAAATAACACAAACCTTTTTGTTAATTCATTTCTATTTTAAACTAAAACTAAAATAAATTTAAACAATTAACATTTATCTTGAGTATTTAAAAACCATATAATTTATTTATTAAATAACTTTGAAAAGCTTTATATTAAATTAAATCATAAATCCCAAATTACCAAAATATATTAGAATTTGAAAATTATGTTTTATTTGTTAGATTCATCTAAAGCTTTTCTATTTACAATATATACAATTATATATATACATTATAAATAGAAAACAATTTAATTAGCCTTTAAAAGATAATATTTACCAATTAAATATTTATAAAAGCAGATTGTTAAACCAATTTAAATCTTTATTAACAAAGATTATTAAGTCAATTTAAATTTTTAAACAGATTATTAAATTGATTATTGCCCAAAATTTCCGGGATATCACAGCCTTCAAGCCTCTCTTGTTTAAGGAAAATTCGACACCACCTCCTTTTTGTGGCTAGCTCTAAAAAATACCAAAACAACATAAATATATAAAGGACTCGTATTGGAGGCATATTGTAACGACCCGTATTTTTAACACTTTAAAAATACGAATTAAAATGAAAATTTTGGATAAAAAGTCTGAAGGAAATAAAATTTTGTGTTGTTAAATATGAATTTCAAGTTGTAAACCAAATTGGTTATGATTGTAAACAAGAATAAATAAAATGGTAGATTTTATATTACTGTGAATTTAAATAAGATGATAGCTGAAGAAAATGAAAGTAAATGAATTATAAACTATCAATAATAATGTATAAGTAAAAGGTTGATTCAATAATGAAAGTGTAAATCGAAATAAAAGAATTCAATTGGAATTAAATAACTTGAATTTGAATTACAATATAATTGAACGCTGAATCTAATATAATCTTTTATACTGGATTTATAATGGAAAACTGCATTGTAAAAGATTGTTAATTACTGTGAAATTAAAAATGAAATTTGTGAACAATTGAAATTTGATTTAAAAGTTAATAATTAAAAATTGGGAATTCTATATTGAAATTAAACAGTAGAAATAGCCATTTTTACAACTGTCTCGGATTTCGACGAAACCTGTTTCATCGGATCCGTAACAATGAATTATTGTAAGGTTTCAATTTTCGTAGCAATCAGACTTGTCGTTTGGCCGTGCGAGCTTGAAACGCGTAGAAATTTAACGTCAAATTTAATTAAAATAATCGACTTCAAAAGCTATCTTCCACATACGATTGAATTAGGCTTTGGGACTAGTTCCATTGCGTTCGGAATATGAGTAAAACCTTATAAACGCCTGGCGGCACGTCTCGATTGGAGTTCGGACGATTTTGGACCTACCTTTATAAATACGTACGCAACCGAGACAGTTTTATTTCATTTCAGAAACCCTAGCCGCCAGTATTTTAATGGCTAAAATTTGCTCGAACTTCTTTCCTTAATATCTCTCAATCCGTTCAACGAAATCGAAAAATTCCAAAAGCAAAAGTGTAGATCTCGACGAGCTCTTCAAATCCATACGGTTGATTCGTGCTAATTCGTCACGGATTGGTCCAGATCTGGCTTGGAATGTCGTGCGTATTTTCTTGGTTTGCATGCCAACGGTGGCGAATGGGGTGGCGAAACTTGGCACGGAGGTGGAGCAAGGAGAGGCGCACGCGATGGCATCCCCTGATCAACGTCCGGTCGCTCGTAGTTCCGTGCGTATGGAAGAAAGTGGCGCGGTGTTGGGTTCGTTCGTTCAACCCTAGAACGTGTGGTGGAAGAAGATAACTTCGGCCTAGATTCTCCAACCCTGAAGTCAACGGCTCTGATTAAACAAAGGTTAAATAAAATAAAAAGGTGTATAAATTATATTATCTAAAAATCGTGTACAAACTTCTAAAATGCATAACTTTTTCATACGAGGTCCGATTGGAACGAAACTTTTTGCGTTGCGATCGTAATGACGATAGCTTTGAAATGAAACTTGTTTGGATGGATTTGGAGATGGTGTAAATTTGGGCTAAAGTTGGGCGTCGTCCAGTTTTAGTTCCAAACCGGAACGTCTCGGCGACAACAGAAAATCAAAGTGAGTGTTTTATAACGCTCACAACGTACTGAATATCTTTATGGTAGTTAAATTTGACATTATGAAGTAATAAGAATTTATTTGTCGTTGTTTGATAAAAATTTAATTGTCATATAGATTGTCATGCGAATTCACCGTTGAAAAATTAAATTGACAGTAAATTGAAATTAGGATTTAATCAAAATCAAATTTCCCGATATTGATAACTATGAAATTGCCGTGAATTGTATTGACTATTGGATGATTTATTTCGATGGATGCTATTGGTTGATATTTAAATGTTTGGATGTTTATTTGCTTATATATATATCCTGTTATACATGCATATGACACTGTGATTGGTTTAAGTAATATATATTCATCCCTAACATGTAATTGAAATAAATAATCACTTGGCCATAGGATAGAAAATTACATACGGACACCGGATTGGTTAAATTAATAATTTTAAAATCGTTGATTTGAAATTTATTTAAATGATTTGATTTAAAAGTTATGAAAAAATACAATTTATGGAAATTGAATTATTTTAAATTGAAGCTCGAGATGTTGGAATTTAAACTTGGTAAAGGAAGATGTTTAATTATTCTATGGTTTAGATTTTTAAGAAAAATGAAATACGGCGTAAATTTTCGGAAGTTGATTTGTTTTAAAGGATTGGACTTTTAATCGAACTCTGAATATTTCTAAGAAAATTTATATGAAATGATATTTCAAGTTTGAGTTTGGAATTGAAAATTAATTTGAAATTGAGATTTAATTAATTTGGAATTTAATTGAAATTCAAAGAAATTTGTGAATTGGACTGAATTGAAACTATTGAATTAAATTTGATGATAAAATTGATTTGAATAGGATTTGAACTGAAACTGATTTGGAATGTAATACTTAAATGAATTCTTGAAATCCGAATATTAATCTAAGTTTATTGAATTGGAATTGTTCCAGAAATTAAGTAAACTACTTAATACGGATGTTTAATTTGAAGTATATTCTAATTTGAATACGAAATGGTTTTAAAGCGAATCTTATATTCTTATATAAATATATGAACTATTTTGAAATGCGAAATATTTAAGTTTCGAAATATATCGAAAGTGAAATGTTTATTTTGTGGTTCAAATATGTATTTGAAATTGATAATTTGAAATGGTTTATTGAGAAGCTGAATCGAGTTGAAATTGATGATTTGAAATTTGATTAAATTTTAATTTTGGAATTCGAGTTTATGTGAATCGATTTGTGAAATTTGAGGAAGCTATATTGTGACGACCCGCCCTTCTCGACCCTCGAAAATCGACACAAAATACTCAACAGTATAATATGCCGACGATCGAACGCCGGAAAAGACAGATTGTAGGAAAAGAAAGAAGGTAGAAGAAGAAGAAGAAGAATGAACTAAACAACATCAAAACCTCACAGTCGCAGCGAAATAAAATATAATAAATAGAACAGAACTTTACACAAATCAAAACTATATCTGTTTATATACAATACATCATCATCAGAGTATATCAATACAACCAACCATAATGAGATACATGACTAACAACAATCATAGCAGCGGAATATAAACAAGTACGAATAATACGCCTCGACTCCAGCTCCTCTTCTGCTCCATAGCAACCTATCCTGTAATATACTCGGTCTGACCCGAGCATTATAATAAAATAACACCCGAGTCAGTCTGGAATACCAGCGCATCATAAATACACCCAATTGATTATTAAAGTTTCAAAAATCCTTTGAAAACAAAAGCATCTCGTAAGACCACGCCACAAATAAACATGTCGGGTTTTTACCTTACGATAGCTAAAACACTTTTTATAAAAATCCTCTGATATTATAATAGTGTCTATTTACAAATACTTATAAAATAGCCGAAATTGTTACATCTATTAAATTCCGGCATACTAGCCACAACGTGGGTAATACAAACAAAACTCGTACAAGGCACGTAGGGAAAATGGATTTCCAACGAATGACTAGGCACTGGGGTACCACCTGTCACAGTACGTGGCCTAGATCACAGTACCGAGGAGTACGCCCGCTCCCCTGCAACACAAGACCGGAATCATCCCTTACTGGATAATTCCGAGTAAAATCACCCCACGGTTGTGATCATCAACCGCACCACTAAGCCGAAATAAAAGGGACATCTAGACAGGGATGACCTTACTCTCAAGTGGGGGCTACCCACGAAGCCTTGCTGCATAACCCCTGATTTTCAGTCATTCCCGGTTGATGAGGCTTGAGGCTTAACGATACCTTTATAGCACAAATCCCTTAGAATGCCCATCGTCCACCTGACGATGTCACGAAAGCATTCGTCCATATAAGTCCGTCCCGGGTCCGAACGGAACCGAAGGCACTATTCCTACTACATCCATTTTGGAAATATCCTCAGGATTAGTAGCGACTAGCCCTTGCACTTCACTACTCCATCTTCGACTCCGAAATCGTTTTCGCGAAACGTACAAACCGGATCGAAGTGGTTTTCGAGTCTCCAGACCTAGAATCCCGGTATACGGAAACTCGATCCCGGTCTCTTCGAAACGATCAGCGCATTTGGCCAATATTGATAGTCGGTGATTTAACTATCAATTCATGTTCACAAACATCCATACACATCCATCACACAATAAAAAAATCTCCATATTATTTATTTGCCTCTAATATCTTTCAAAGATATATTTTCACATTTCCAAAACTCATTTGAAAACAATTTTCCACTCTTCCTTTACAAGGTAAATCTTTTACCCTTTATTCCCATCGGGAATAACCAAGTATAAAACAATTTGCATTTAAAACAGTTAAAAATACTTTGTACTGAAATATACTTTAAAATATGAAAATTACTTCTATTTATTTACTCAAAATATAAATTTAAAATATGCGAAGAAAACTAGTTATTAACACATAAACTTTGATTTAAAAATAAGGGTTTTAGTTTAACTAAATTCAAAACAGCGTTATAAGAAGAAAAATACTAATTTCAATAACTTAAGTCAAAACCAACTTTTAAATAAATCCATTTGTAAAAATAATTGCTAATATACTCCCAAATTATTACGGTATTAAAAATTATTAATTTATTTCTTTAAAAATAACGATTTCTTAAAAATACTTTTTAAAACGATTTAAAACTTAACCTTAGTTAATTAAAATCTTTTTATAAACATTTACTTGGTTTTCCCAGGGAAACACTATCCCGTTCAAGCATTCCAAAGTATCCTTCATATAGATCCAAACGATTTATTTCCAATTCAATTTATGTTTACAACATAAATTTCCAATTCCATACTTAACTATAACTTCCTCCGAAGTTAAATCACAATTTTTCATTTCCGGAAATTCATTTTAAAAATATAGTTTAAACATTTTTAACTAAACATTTTGGTGAATTTTCAATGGAAAGCATATTTTCAATTTACTTAAATAAAATTCCAATGGAGAAGACGGAATTTTAAAAATATTCTATTAACACTTAAAATTGTACATTTATATTCGGAAGCTTCATTTTAACATATTTTTACTTTTCCGGATATCACTATTCATCATTAAATAAACCACTGTTATTTTACTCGATTTATAATTTCATAGAATTCATTTCCAGAAAACTTATATTTCACATTCAACGATTGATAAATTTCCCACAATATTTAAAATCCCAATTTTACCAATTTACATTTTCCATTTCAAAACAGAATCCAATTTTTATATTCCTTTAAATTCCTTATTTAACAATTTCTTTAATTTCTTTTAAATCCCCAATTTCTTCATTTATAATTTAATTCTGGAATTATAATTTATACCACAATTTCACAAAACAATTTAAAATTCCAGATTTATCAATCACAACATATAAACAGGTATCACTATCAATTATAAAATAATTGCTACAATTGTGAGGAATCCAGTTGGATCCCTCCAACCTGTTTCTCCCTGCATCACAAATATTAGCACATCACAATATAAATATCAATCCAGACTAATAATAACAATTATATTCAGCCATCCACACAGATATTTAAATATTAACTATTTAAAATGTCTAGCATCCAGATGTGAGTGAGAATAACTCACCTTGAGTTTCGGCGAGCGTTCGAAATTCAAATTAAACCGAACGACGTTCGATTTAACCCAAATTTCTATTTGCCCGGAACGACTCCGGATCTGCACCATCTCGTACTGC
Organism: Allium fistulosum; assembly: GCA_030737815.1. Classification (NCBI taxonomy): domain Eukaryota; kingdom Viridiplantae; phylum Streptophyta; class Magnoliopsida; order Asparagales; family Amaryllidaceae; genus Allium; species Allium fistulosum. Next base: position 336,491,118 of record CM060901.1, on the reverse strand, counting down.
TCGTCTCTGCGATTCCATCGCTACCAAATTCGTCTCAATCTGATAACGTATGAATTCGTTATGATATTACAAAGTTTGAACAATATTTTTATAAACAATTTCCCTTCTTTTTTTTTTACCAAAATCGTGGCCGTTCGTAGACAAAGCAATCAAGGCCTCACGTTGCCTTCTTCCTCACGCGTGCTAACACAGAAGAGGCCGAACCCATCATCAAGATTTAGGGTTAAAAATCGCGACCACCCCGGCGAACTCGGCGACGATCCAAGACCTCCACCTCGAAGCTCGTTCCACACTCTCCCTTCGGCCCTAGCAGCTCCGAGCTCGGTCGCTCCTTTCAACATGAAGACAAGTTCGAACGGCGACGAACGGTACCTCCTAGCGCCTCCTAACGACAACTTCAAGCCAAATCAACCGTTGGATGTTAAGATCTCGAGCTCCCCTTCACTTTTCCAGTTGAAGATTTCGCCCAAAAGTCGATGGATCTCAAGATATCTAAGGGGAAGCGAAGGCAAATGTCGGCCATTGAAAACAATGGAGACGGCGGCTGGAAGATAATGATGCTAGGGTTTCGAATATGTCTATATATATTATTTAATTAATATAAATTCTCGATAAAATCGTAAATGCAAACGACCTCCAATTTTCATGTTCCGACAGGCTACCCTGGGGTTTTTCCGCGTTCCGGACACAATGGAACAGGTCTCGTAAGCTAATTCGATCGTATGCACGAGATACGGAAATAAACGATCAATTTAAAATTAAATCGGTTAAATCGATTTCTAGGCGTTTCGAGCTGCCAGGGTCAAACGACAACTCCGATTGCTACGAAAATTGAAATCCGATAATAACTAACTATTACGGATCCAATGAAACTGGTTTCGTCGAATTCCGAGACTGTGCCCCGGAAGGCTATTTTAACTCGTCTATTAAATCAGGCGATTTCCAAAATTTACGAAAACGCCTAAAATTTCACTTTTAAAATTTTATTAACTCAATAATAAATCATATAAAATGTATAACCACATTTAAAATCATTCTGGCTCATTCTAGACCAAAATCTGATTAAATTGCATTTTAATAATATTAAATTCATTATTAAATTAATATAAACCCCAAATATTAATTTATCAACTTAAAAATTCATCTAAAAATCCAACAATATTATTTATACCCAATTGAGCTTAAAAATACATGTAAACACCATTTTTATAATCATTTACCCTAAATTCACCTTTTATCCCAATTTTCGAATATTTAGTTATTATTATCCAATCTCAAATTAAATCTCCACATTAGAAATTATCACTTGTTATTTTAGTTTAAACCAATTCTTTTTAGTTCAAATAAATCTTAAACCCATATTAAACATTTAAAATGAATTAAATGTTCAAATTCAATGGCTTAAAAATACGGGATGTTACATATATTTTATATAAAGTGTTTTGATTTCCAGAGTGTTTTGATTTTAAAAGACTTATGATTTCGAAAGCGGTATAACTTTGGAAAGTGATACGATTTTGGAAATGGATTTATTTAAAGTGAAATGTTTATATTTAAATCTTGGATTTAAATACGAATGGGGTTAAATGAAGTTACAACCTAAATTGAAATTTGAAATGATTTTGAAATCGAAATGAGATTTTGAGGCGAAAAATGATTTTGAAATCGAAATGAGATATTGAGGCGAAAAATGATTTTGAAATCGAAATGAGATATTGAGGCGAGAAATGATTTTGAAATGGAATCTTACATCTTGAATAGATATGATGATATTTGAAATGGATTTCATTTTGAAGCGAATATGATATTTTGATATCAATTATGAATCGATTTGAAAATGTAAAAGATCGAACCGGTGTGAAAAATATAACGTAGTTATTAAAGAGACCGGGATCGGATATGGACATACTCTCTGTCGATACCGAAAACCACTTTAATAACTAGTATACGCGGAGTGTTGATCCAGAATGAAGTGGATGGTTTGATGAACGCATTGACTGAAGAAAGAGAACGATTTTGGATGACCCCTGACATGACTAAAACAGGAGCCGCGCCGGTCCATTGAGGTTCGCCACCTCTAGCGGACACACTTCTTCGTTACCATGTCTATTACTTTTGTGATTCGATTTGGGTGCACCCCTCGATTATGGGAGTGTTGTTTCGCGGTGTTGGGGTAGTAGCTGCTATGCCCAACATCAGTCCGGATCACGCAACTACTAGTATCCTAGTTGGTATTGCCTCATGTACCTTGTCATACTGATTATCCTATTCGCGACCACTACGTTTTGGTTTGTACCTTTAGTATATGGATTGCCCTCTGGTGACTTCCGGTTTTGGGGAAACTACGGTCTTGTATATGCTCTTGGGAATATAAACCGTGTTAAGGGTGGAATGGGCCATGGCTTAACGCTATTTTAATACTTTTACTTTAATATAGACATATTATGATAGCGTATTGTACTACATAGTAGATAGTTTAATGGATCCTTGAGAGATGGAAAATCCCGTAACATCTCTTAAGTTATTGCACTCACGTTGACACTGGACAGGAGATGTCAAACCCCGTAAACATCTCTGACGCCGTCACACTCATATTTTCTTATTCGATTTGACTTACATGAGATATTTTAGTCCTGACTCGAGTGTTTTGTCTTTTCATTACGCTCGGGTCAACCTGAGAATTTCAGATAAGGTTGAAGATCTATTTTGGAGGACGAAGACGGAGTTTGGTATTACATCATTTGTATTCTACTACCATATTATTTTTCCGCTGCATTATTGTATTATCTCTGATATGTATGTAACTCTGATTTATGATGTATAATAATAATCAAATTTATTTATTTAACAGCTTCATGAACTGTTATTTTATTATTATATCTTGTTCCTTCCGCTGCAAGATTCTGATTTTGCTTCTGTTCTTTCTTTCCTTTTCTTATTTAACCCCAATAACCATCTGCCTTTTTGAACGGTTTGAGTTGGACATGTGTGGATTATTGTCGACTTGAACGGTCAAAAATGTGGGTCGTTACAGTTGGTATCAGAGCTTTGGTTTAGATTACCTTGGCTCTAGTGGGGAATAACTCATTGAAATATGGTTAAACCTTATGAATGAGTTTGAGTGTATATGAGAGAGCGTATTTGTAATTTTGATATAAAAAAGATTTTATATTGTGTTAATTTGTTCCGTTGAGTATTTATGAATTCTGGTTGGTACTTGGGACGCCAAGGCATCGATAGGAATTTCTAAACACTCGAATAGGACAGATTGACATAATATTGTTTTAGATTATATTTTATATATAAAAGAATTATCTTGAAAATTTATAAATTTTGATTGTATTGGTTGTTAGGAGATGATAATATTAGATTATCATCGTTTATTGTTGATTAGTCAATATTTCTAACTATTGACTATTGGATGATTTTAAGAAATGAAACTTGTAAATATGATTGACAATGAATATAAATGGTAAATAAAATAAAATAAAAATGAATTTAAATTAAGATGGAGAATTTAAATTCCGGTGTTTTGAAAATTTATTAACAAAAATTTGAAATGTATAATATAAGTATTATATGATAGTATATTCGATTAGAATTTGTTTTCAAAGGATTTCAAATGAAGTAAGTGTTATACTCCCCTCTTCACACTAGAGAATGATTTCGGTGATGAGTGCACGCATCATCGACGTTTATTTTCGAGAGTCCAAGTGGGGGAGATCTATTAATAGTTTTTCTAAACCCTGTTTTGATTAAAATTGAATTTTATTTTGTATTCTCTATAGTATGATTTGATATATAAATTATATAAGTATATATTATTTCAAAACTTGATTTGAAATGAAACCGGGATTGGAATTCTTGAGTTCTTTAATAATTAATGATTTTTCTTTTAATGGTTGAAATGAATTAATACTTGAATCATTACGGAACTTCTGAATTGCGAAATGAGAAATGAACCTAAGAGCTAAGTGAAATATCAATTGAAGTAGAAATCCTTAGAATTAGGAAATTATGAATTTAAAATAAAATTGAAACTGTAAAACTCGCATAGTATTAAATTTCATTCTATAGCATAGATATAACTTACCAAAATATTCAAGAAGTTCAAAAATGTTATATGAATTGTTAATTGGATAATATACAAGTATAAGTTTGAATAATGAAATATGCATTAAATTAATGGTTTGTAAATATAAATAAAATTGTTAGTGAATAATTGGAATTTAAATTAACATTTAAAGGTGATTCACAATTATGTTAATATAAAATGGAAATACTGTATGTGAATGCAAATGTGAAATTAAATTATAGTGAAATTTAAGTAATGACTTAAGAATTAATTAATTGAAAATTCAACTTTGAATTAAAAGAGGTTGTATATTGTTTAACTACATTCTATTTGCATAGCTATAACTTACCAAATACTAAAAAAAAGTTTAAAATCTAATAAGGATAAGTAAATGAATAATATACAAGTGTGATTGCGAATAATAAAATGTGAAGATCCATTGATATATATAAAGGAAATTTAAGTTGTAAACTGAATTAAATTTAAATTTAGTAAATGGAAACTAATTAAATTTGAATAAAACTAAATGTCAATAAACTTGGAAGTGTATGAAATTAAAATTTTGACGTGGAAATGTATAATTGATTTAAAGTAGATTTTGGATGGATGTTAATGTTTGATATGCATTGGTTGTTAGATGGATGATAATTGATTAAATAGAATTCATTAGTGTAAATGGAATTGAATAAACGGAATAAAAATTTTAAATAATTAAATTTAAATTTGAAGCAAAGTGAAATTAAATATAATTGAATTCAAATTAAATTGAAGCAAATTGACTTGAATTTAAATTATGAATGAAACAAACTTGAATAAATCGGAAACAAATCGAATGTAAACTTATTTCATGGATAAATAAGAAAATAAAAGACTTTGTGTTTATGATTGTTTCTTTAGAAAATTTGAAGTTTGATGGTTTGTACTTTGAAATAATAAAAGCAAATTTTGGAAAAACCCAAAATTGTCCAATATATGCTGAGACAAAAATAACCATAACTTTTAAATAGCTAGACGAAATGAGACAATCTTAGACTTTTCAGAAAGCCTAGAAACTGTGCTACATCTTTTGTTTAGAATGTTTTGACAAATACCTTCATCCACTAGGCTTAAAACACCAATATTAGTCGCTGGCCTGGGCGAATAAAAATCTGAAGCACATACCCTTAGTATTTTCACCATAACTTTTTACTGGTGTATCGGATTTTGACGATCTTGCACTTCCTGGAAAGCTTAGAGCCTAAGCTCCAACTTTCATTTTATAAGCTTTTCTTATTTCTGTCATTTAGGAGGTCGAAAATCTGAAATTACATTTCAGGCCTGCGGTAATTGCTCGGGGCTGAAGCGTATCATTTTAGTAAAATGGCCGTAACTTTTGAACGGATGGTCCGAATTCGATGATTTTGGACATTCCGGAAAACCTGAAACAAATGCAACAAATTTTATACAGATTCCCTCGCAAAATTCTGTCGTTCGGTTGGCTAAAAACTAGGATTTGTTCGCTGTCCTGGAATTGGAATTTCAGTTTTGAAGCTAAACATGTTATGTGTGTGTTGTTTATGATGAGTATATCGATCTATCTTTATATGCATGGTTCTAACTTGGTTATTGAGCATTTTAGTAGGTAGCAAAGGGGTTGCGCTTCGCTTGTGGAGCTCGCTTCTACGCTAAATGCAAAATGTAAGTTAAAATGCTAATAAACGCTAAATAAAAGGTATGTTCTTGGATTACAGTTTATGTTGTGGTATATTATTGTGTTCCCCATGTTTTGGGATGCCTCATTCTTGTAATGAGATGTATATCATGCAATTATTACTACTGTGAAATTTTTTGGTCCTAGCCGCGCAAAGGAGGTGCTGCCGAAATTTTTCAAAAATCCGGGAGTTAGAAAATTTTGTGAAAAAAAATCCTATAACTAAATTTTGCAAATAAGTAGAATATTTTGAATGAATTATATCTAAATGATGGTTTCCCCTTCTCCGTTCCTTTTCGAGGACGAAAAGTTTTAAGTGGGGGAGAATGTAACGACCCGTATTTTTAACACTTTAAAAATACGAATTAAAATGAAAATTTTGGATAAAAAGTCCGAAGGAAATAAAATTTTGTGTTGTTAAATGTGAATTTCAAGTTGTAAACCAAATTGGTTATGATTGTAAACAAGAATAAATAAAATGGTAGATTTAATATTACTGTGAATTTAAATAAGATGATAGCTAAAGAAAATGAAAGTAAATGAATTATAAATTATTGATAATAATGTATAAGTAAAAGGTAGAGTCAATAATGAAAGTGTAAATCAAAATAAAAGAATTCAATTGGAATTAAATAACTTGAATTTGAATTACAATATAATTGAACGTTGAATCTAATATAATCTTTTATACTGGATTTATAATGGAAAACTGCATTGTAAAAGATTGTTAATTACTTTGAAATTAAAAATGAAATTTGTGAACAATTGAAATTTGATTTAAAAGTTAATAATTTAAAATTGGGAATTTTATATTGAAATTAAACAGTAGAAATAGCCATTTTTACAACTGTCTCGGATTTCGACGAAACTAGTTTCATCGGATCCGTAACAGTGAATTATTGTAAGGTTTCAATTTTCGTAGCAATCAGACTTGTCGTTTGGCCGTGCGAGCTTGAAACGCGTAGAAATTTAATGTCAAATTTAATTAAAATAATCAACTCCAAAAGCTATCTTCCACATACGATTGAATTAGGCCTTAGGACTAGTTCCATTGCGTTCGGAATATGGGTAAAACCTTATAAATGCCTGGCGGCACGTCTCGATTGGAGTTCAGACGATTTTGGACCTACCTTTATAAATACGTATGCAACCGAGACAGTTTTATTTCATTTCAGAAACCCTAGCCGCCAGTATTTTAATGGCTGAAATTTGCTCGAACTTCTTTCCTTAATATCTCTCAATCCGTTCAACGAAATCGAAAAATTCCAAAAGCAAAAGTGTAGATCTCGACGAGTTCTTCAAATCCATACGGTTGATTCGTGCTAATTCGTCACGGATTGGTCCAGATCTGGCTTTGACTGTCGTGCGTATTTTCTTGGTTTGCATGCAAACGGTGGCGAATGGGGTGGCAAAACTTGGCGCGGAGGTGGAGCAAGGAGAGGCGCACGCGATGGCATCCCCTGATCAACGTCCGGTCGCTCCTAGTTCCGTGCGTATGGAAGAAAGTGGCGCGGTGTTGGGTTCGTTCGTTCAACCCTAGAACGTGTGGTGGAAGAAGATAACTTCGGCCCAAATTCTCCAACCCTGAAGTCAACGGCTCTGATTTAACAAAGGTTAAATAAAATAAAAAGGTGTATAAATTATATTATCTAAAAATCGTGTACAAACTTCTAAAATGCATAACTTTTTCATACGAGGTCCGATTGGAACGAAACTTTTTGCGTTGCGATCGTAATGACGAGAGCTTTGAAATGAAACTGGTTTGGATGGATTTGGAGATGGTGGAAATTTGGGCTAAAGTTGGGCGTCGTCCAGTTTTAGTTCCAAACCGGAACGTCTCGGCGACAACAGAAAATCAAAGTGAGTGTTTTATAACGCTCAAAACGTACTGAATATCTTTATGGTAGTTGTGATATCCCTGAATTTTAGGCAATATCAATTTAATAATCTGTATTAAAAAATTAAATTGATTTGATAATTTTGTAATTTAATTTGAATTGATTTAATAATATTCTTTAATAAATATTTAAAATAGTGAAATTATCTTTTAAAAGCTAAATAAAATGTTTTCTATTTATAATGAATATATATATTTGTATATATATTGTGATTAGAAATCTTTGGTTTGAATTTTTTTTAAATAAATAAATAATGTTTTTAAAATTCTAATATCTTTGGTAAACTGGGAAATTATGATTTATTTAAAGTTAAAACTTTTCAAAAATATTTTATAAGTAAATATATGGTTTTAAAATACTTAAGGTAAATATTACTAGTTTAAATATCTTTAATTTAGATTTTAAATAAGATTAGCAAAATGATTTGTTTAACATTATTATTTTTATATGATTTGTAAATTTGCTATGAAGGTTTAAAATTAAAATATGAAACATTAATCCATTTAAATAATAAGTAATTTATAATCTTTTGTATAAATTATATAAAATTTGTCAAGTGAGTTATTTTCAAATAATAAATATATGTATTGTTTTTATCTATAAATGTAATTGGTTTTACTCTTTAAAGTTATCTATATATATCTAAGTATTAAAAACTAATTAATTAAGTTAAAAGCTTTTTATTAACACTTAATTTTAAATACAAATTACTTATAGGACAAGTGTAAACATTTTAGAGCTAAATTAACATGTGTTAAGTAATAAACCACTTTAATGTGACAAATGTAAATTATCTTAACAAGTGGCAATCTTTTGTTTAACAATTTATACTAAAAATAATATTTCATTTAGAAGAAAATCTGTTTTCTCATTTTTCAGTTCAAATCTATTCTTCCTCCTCTTCATTTCTTTCCTAGTCTCAAATTCAAAAACTAAGAAATTAAAACCTGTAAAATCTTCTCTCAAAACAAATCTGCAAACATCTGTTCAAAGATCTGCAGAGGTTTCAAAACTTGTATTCAAACATCTATAACCAAAATGATTTCAGCACTTTAGTTCAAAAGCAAAGCTGTAATCAAAGCCTGTAGCAAGTCTCAACTTCAAATACAACCTCTAGTTAAAGTGATTTTCTCAAATGCAAGCAAAAATCAACATCTCTGTAAATATTAATTTCAGCAAATTCAAAACAAATAGTAGTCGAATTCCTCAAAATCAAACAAGTACCTGTAATTCTGTTTCAAAAATCTGATGGAAGCCTGTAACCTTCTTCAAGCCTGCAATTTCTGTCTCAAACAAAATCTGGAGTTTGTCTTCAGCAATATAGGATCTTGGACCTGCATACAAGCCTAAAACAACAGCATGCAAGTTTTTAAAATCAAACAAAGACTCAAGTTTTAAAAGATTCAAAAGATTTTTCATAGTGGAGACTCTGATCTTCATTTCAAAATAAGGTGAGTAAACAATTTATCTTAAAAACAGTTTTCTGTAATATCTGTTGTTATGATGAATGTGATGAATGATTGTAATGGATTGTGTTGCATGAATTATATGGATGTTAATGCATGTATATTATGTATATGAAATGTCTGTGATATACATGTTGTTGATTGTGAACACACACATATATATATATCTAGACTCTGTTTAAATTTCCAGGCTCAAGTTCTATTAAATTCATATCCTCTTGATCTATTAGCTATTAGAGTATAGGCTTTAAAACAAATTTGTTTGTTTAGTCATAAGGTAAGGTTTAAAATTTTAAATTAAGTTAAATAATTTGAATTGGCTCTGGAAACTAAAAAGAATATGCAAACATCAGTTTTGACAAAAATTTAATCTCTGTAATTCATTGATTCAGGATTATGAATTGAAAACTTATACAAAATCTTGATTTTTAAAACTTAAATCACGATTTTTAGAATTAAAATGAGGTAGCAGTTTGAGTTTGAAGAGATTATACATTTTTGATGGGTTCTGATGATCTAAGTGTTCGGGGTGTATGCTGTTTTCTCTGGAGGTGGAAGGATGATCGGGAATGTCAGGAAAAATGGTTGTTGGATGATCAAAGCATTATGGAGGTGGTGGTTGATCAGGGAAGATCGTAGCCCTAGTTTTATGGTAAAAGGGAAATTTGTTTCCCACGGCAAAGAGAATGGATCGAGTTCACTGGAATTTTGGGAAATGGAAACTTGAAGGTGGTCGAAGGCATGGCTGGAGTTTCTGACACTCCGGTGATCGGAGAGAGGAGTACGAGGAGTTTCCAGGTGCTGCTATGCTTCCAGATTTGAGCAATAATGCTCGATTTTGATTTCAAGGTGATTGAGAGATTCCGATGGACGTTGTCTGATCTGAGGAGGATCGCCGACTTACGTAGGGTAGTGGCGATGTCAGGAGATGATCGGAGCTCCGGTGCATATGTACGGTGTGCATGGATTGATGTCTGGTGATGTTTGTTTAGGAATTAGTACACTCGAGTTATCTCGAGTAATTTGAGTCTTGACTCGAAGCAAGGTAGGAATTTACTCGGAGTAAATTAGGCAAGGCTCGGGGTAATTTCTGGGTTAAGGGAAATCTGCTCTGTTTTGAAAATTTGAAACTGGGTTTTTAAATTTGTAAAGAAGATTTAAATCTAAGTTTAAATCTAAATTTTAAAATAGATTCAAGTTTAATTTGAATCTTAGTTTGAAAATAAATTAAGTTTAAATTCAAATTTTTTTTAACTTAAAAGGTGTTAAGGAAATTAGTGTATTTAAAAGAAATTGAATTTAAATGAAGATTGAAAATGTAAAGAAAAGATTTAAATAAAGTTTTTAAAGTTTAAATGTTTTAATGAATTTAAATGTTAGGTTATGGTTTAAATGTTTAAATTTAAAAAGAACTAGGTTTTAAACTCTTATAAAATTCTTTTATAAGAAAGGTATTCTTTAGCATGAAAATTTAATAGGTTTTAATTTGATTTAAATTTTATTAAAGATAAATTGAGTTCATTTTAAAAAAAAAAAAAAAAACTTGAATTTAAATGAAATTTAAAATTAGAATTTAATATTTTGTTATTCATTTAAGTATTAGGATAATTAAATGGATAATTAACTTATTTTATAAATTAATGAAATGGATAATTACTTAAAGTAATTAAGGAGTTAAACTTAAGGTTTAAGATTAATTATTCTTAGAATAATTGACTTATAATTTAAGAATCATTAATTAAATAAGGTTAAATTTTAATTAATGATTAGAAAATAATTTATCTAGTAATTAAGATTGTTTAAGTTATAGTTAAGCACTTAATTAATAATTAATCAGTGATTAATTAAATGATTATAAAGATAAATTAAATAGTAATTAATAATAATTAATCTAAGTTAATTACTTAAGAAAAGTAATTAAAGAATTAATGAAGATCATTAAGTTGAGATGAGTAATTAATTAATGTGATTAATTTTTATAATTAATTAGATTAATTAAGGATAATCAATTTTAGAAATGGTTAAGTATATTTATGGAAGTAATTTGGATTAATTACTTTTTGGAATTAATCAAGGGATTAATTAAAATTAACTAATGAGTAATTAACTTATTTAATAAAGTAATTAAAGATAGTTAATTACTGAATGTGTTTAATCAAGAGTGATTAATAAATATGGTTTGATTAAAGACTAATTACTTAATGTAATTAATTTAATATAATTAATAATTAAAGTAATAATTAAGGATCATTAATTAATATAATTAATGATGTAATTAAGGTTTGATTAATTAAGATTAATTAATCAAAAATAAGTGATTATAGAGTAATTAATTAATGTAATTAATTAAAGATTAATATAATTAATTTTAGTTAATTAATTAATGAAGTAATTAAAGGTTAATTACTATATTGATTAAGGATAATTAATTTATGAAAATTAATTTAAGATAAATTACTTAAATGTAATTAAAGATAATTAATCAAGGATGATTAATTGAAATGAATAATTAGGGGATGATTAATTAATTTAATTATGGTTAATTGATGGTTAAGTAAGCAAGGTTTAAAATGATGAAGTAATTAATTTAATTCATTTTAAATTAATTGAAGAGAAGTAATTAATTTAATTCACTTTAAATTAATTAGAGATGGAAGTAATTAATTTAATTCATTTTAAATTAATTATAAATGGTGTTATTATAGATCATTGCTTATAAATGGATGATATTAATTACCTTGAATGGTTTGAATCTCAGATATGAGATTAGTATTGTGTGATATGGATGTATTGGTTGCATAGTGATAATGATATGGATTATCTGTTTGTGATAATAATGTTGATATCTATTGTGATATTGTAAATTATCTATCTGTGTGTAGTATAGATAAGAATTGAATTGTTTTAACCTTAAACAACTTGGCCTTAAAAGATACGTTTTGGATTTCGATGAGACCGGGATCGGGTTTCCGTATACCGGTATTCCAGGTCTGGAGACCCGAATACCACATCGATCCAAATTAAACGTTAGGTCGTTAATCCAAGAGGAGCAAGTGAAGACTCGAGGTGTAAGAACTATTCTTTGTCAATATAACTCTGTGGGTGATTCCGTAATGAGTTGGACGGAGATGGTACTTATAGGTTCGAGATGAAGATTCAGAGTGCAAGGGCTATGGTCGTTAACTCTGAGGGTGATTCCAAAACGAGTGTAACGAGATAGTGTCTTCGGTTTCGTTCGAACCCGGAACGAACTTGTATGGATTGAATGCTTTCAGAACATCGTCAGGAGGGCGATGAGCATTCTAAGATAGATGTGTTCTTTTAAAGGTAATCGTAACCTCAAGCCTCATCAACCGGGAATGGCTAAAACAGGGGAGGTGCAGCAAGGCTTCGTGGGTAGCGCCCACTGAGAGCAAGATATATCCCTGTCTAGAGGTCCCTTCTTTTATTTCGGCTTAGTGGGTAGTTGATTCGCGACAACTACTGGGGTTGTCTTGTTCGGAATTATCCAGTAAGGGATGGTTCCGGCTTTGTGTTGCAGGGGAGCGGGCGTACTCCTCGGTACGGTGATCTAGGCCACGTACTGTGACGGGCGGTACCCCAGTAGCCCTGCCATTGATGGAAATCCATTCTTCCTACGAGACCCTACGGACTTGATTGTATACCTATGTATGCTGGAATTTAATGAATGTAACAATTTCGGCTATTTCATATTTATTTGAAAACCCTAGACCCTATTATAATAAAACTGAATTTCCTATCAATGTTTTGGTTAGCGTAAGGTAAAAACCTTTCCGTGTTTATGTGCGGGAAGTCTTACGTGATACCTTTTGTTTTTCAAAAGGTTTTGAAGTTAAACAACTTTAACCCGTTTACTCACACCAGACCCATGTCTGACCCAAGTGTTTATTTTCTGTTTTATTAAACTCTTGGGTACTCAATATTATATTGAGTAGTCGAGGGATTCAGGTTAGTCTTGACGAATACTGGAGGAGCTGTGGAGCAGGAGGCTTCAGCGTGTAGATATATAGAGTTCCGCTGTGTATGATGTATTGTATTGATATAGTTGTGTTGTATAATAGACAGAAGTTTATAACTGTCTATATCGTGATGTATAAGTTATGTACTCTGATGTATATGATACTATGTAATATCTTATGTGATATAATATATTTCTCGTTCCGCTGTGAGATTTCTGATGTGTTGTTGTTCTTTCTTTCTCTTCTTTCTTCTTCTATCCCTTTCTTTCTTTATGATGATACGACTTTCTGTGGAGAGAAAGCCGGGTCGTCACAGTTGGTATCAGAGCAGTAGGTTGAGTGAATACCTAGGCTCTGGAGCGGTGTCTATCTTGAGAGAGCGTATTTGTAATTTTTATATAACTATATATATATTTATATTTCTACCTATATTGTTGGGTTACCTGTTCGGGTTTTCCAAATTAAGTTATAGAGGTAGATGAGGTAGTGTTGTGTGTAACACAACTACAATTAGGTTGGAGTCCGAGTGTTGAGGTTGGAAGTATATTTATCGAGACTGTAGACCCAAATACTGTCTCGAGTAAGCTTTGCTATGGTGAAGGATTTCATCGATATTCGAAGGAAACCTGTTAAGGTTCGGAGTTTATCTTTAAAATATGAATGAGTAGAGTTGGATCTGCCGATGAGGCAGAAGCGAGTGATGGTATCTTGATACCTCAAGTAATAGTAGCTGCGTGATGAGACGCAGTGATTATGGATGTTTCCAAAGATGTTTTCTCTGGAACGAGTTTAAGGAAGTGTGTATGCTTCGGTGTTGTGGCTGAGTTCAGCATGGTGTGTTTCTGCTTTGGTTTGCAGTCCGAGTTTCTCGAAGAGCTTTGGATAGGAGCATCCGTGGCAGCAGTGCAGCTCGGAGTATTCTGTGTGTTGGCAGGAAGTTTTTCTGGCTGAGTAGTTTTTCTGAAAGTGAAGTTCAGAAGCAGCTGAGTGGATCCATTTCTTCGATGGATTGGATAGTTAAGTATAAGCTGTTCTAATTGGTAAAGAGAGGACAGTTTTCTTTGGAATTAGGCTGGATTGATCGCAAAAGTGACTTGCGATTGCTAAGTGTTCTCTTAGGTTATCAGAGTTTTTCTGGATATCTTCAGGGAAGTCAGAGATTTGTCGGCATTGGAGATTGAGTTTTCTTATCGACTTGAATACAAGGAGTGATACCAGTAGTTCAGCTAGTTGAAGGATGGTTCCTTGAGATAGAGTTCGGTGAAGCAACTCAAGTTTTGATGAAGTATCTGAGTTTTCTTTATGGATTTGTGGAATCATTTTCTGGAATGTGTTATCCAGTTTGTGCTCATGTTCTTCATCAGCATCCTCTTCTGCTCCAGATCAGAGTTGTGCGGCGGAAGCAGTTTGGAAGTGCATCTGTTTATTTTTCTGGATTGAAGGAGTAAGTTTAGTCTTCTATTGTTTGAGGAGTAGAGTTTGTCTTTGATCTTGAGAAGATCATTGTGATGGGTTGTTTTTGATCTAGTTGTTTCTAGAGGCATCAGCGAAGGGTGAGCTGATCAGTAAAGATGTAGACAGCCCAGGATCATCCGAAGAAATTTTTGATAAGAGATAAGGGAATTTGGATTTCAAAGACGGAGATTGATTTTGGATAAGTTTTCTCCGATCGAAGGAGCTATAAGATTTGGTAAGACTGGGAAGTCAGCTCTGTGATATTTTGGATCTCTTCTGTATTCTGATTTGGATAAGTGTTTGATCTATCTCTGGTTTTTGAACCAGCAGTTCAGGAAGATGTGGTTGTTGAGTCAGACTTGTCTATAGTCTGATATCTTGTTTGGTTCTGTAGATCTAGATGAGTAGAAGCTCTGTAGCTTAGTAGTTTAGATTGTTTGTAGAACGAGTATCCCGGTATATATATATATACACTTGAGGAAACTCGAGGAATTCTATCTAGAATTTTGTCTGAATAGTTAGAATTTGTTTGTTTGGATGTTTGTTTGCTATGGTTGTTAGCATATGGATGATAATATATGCTTGTAATTTAAAATAAATCTTTAATAAGATTATTAAATTACCTTTGCTTTTAATTTCGGGGACGAAATTATTTTAAGGGGGAAGGAATGTGATATCCCTGAATTTTAGGCAATATCAATTTAATAATCTGTATTAAAAAATTAAATTGATTTGATAATTTTGTAATTTAATTTGAATTGATTTAATAATATTCTTTAATAAATATTTAAAATAGTGAAATTATCTTTTAAAAGCTAAATAAAATGTTTTCTATTTATAATGAATATATATATTTGTATATATATTGTGATTAGAAATCTTTGGTTTGAATTTTTTTTAAATAAATAAATAATGTTTTTAAAATTCTAATATCTTTGGTAAACTGGGAAATTATGATTTATTTAAAGTTAAAACTTTTCAAAAATATTTTATAAGTAAATATATGGTTTTAAAATACTTAAGGTAAATATTACTAGTTTAAATATCTTTAATTTAGATTTTAAATAAGATTAGCAAAATGATTTGTTTAACATTATTATTTTTATATGATTTGTAAATTTGCTATGAAGGTTTAAAATTAAAATATGAAACATTAATCCATTTAAATAATAAGTAATTTATAATCTTTTGTATAAATTATATAAAATTTGTCAAGTGAGTTATTTTCAAATAATAAATATATGTATTGTTTTTATCTATAAATGTAATTGGTTTTACTCTTTAAAGTTATCTATATATATCTAAGTATTAAAAACTAATTAATTAAGTTAAAAGCTTTTTATTAACACTTAATTTTAAATACAAATTACTTATAGGACAAGTGTAAACATTTTAGAGCTAAATTAACATGTGTTAAGTAATAAACCACTTTAATGTGACAAATGTAAATTATCTTAACAAGTGGCAATCTTTTGTTTAACAATTTATACTAAAAATAATATTTCATTTAGAAGAAAATCTGTTTTCTCATTTTTCAGTTCAAATCTATTCTTCCTCCTCTTCATTTCTTTCCTAGTCTCAAATTCAAAAACTAAGAAATTAAAACCTGTAAAATCTTCTCTCAAAACAAATCTGCAAGCATCTGTTCAAAGATCTGCAGAGGTTTCAAAACTTGTATTCAAACATCTATAACCAAAATGATTTCAGCACTTTAGTTCAAAAGCAAAGCTGTAATCAAAGCCTGTAGCAAGTCTCAACTTCAAATACAACCTCTAGTTAAAGTGATTTTCTCAAATGCAAGCAAAAATCAACATCTCTGTAAAGATTAATTTCAGCAAATTCAAAACAAATAGTAGTCGAATTCCTCAAAATCAAACAAGTACCTGTAATTCTGTTTCAAAAATCTGATGGAAGCCTGTAACCTTCTTCAAGCCTGCAATTTCTGTCTCAAACAAAATCTGGAGTTTGTCTTCAGCAATATAGGATCTTGGACCTGCATACAAGCCTAAAACAACAGCATGCAAGTTTTTAAAATCAAACAAAGACTCAAGTTTTAAAAGATTCAAAAGATTTTTCATAGTGGAGACTCTGATCTTCATTTCAAAATAAGGTGAGTAAACAATTTATCTTAAAAACAGTTTTCTGTAATATCTGTTGTTATGATGAATGTGATGAATGATTGTAATGGATTGTGTTGCATGAATTATATGGATGTTAATGCATGTATATTATGTATATGAAATGTCTGTGATATACATGTTGTTGATTGTGAACACACACATATATATATCTAGACTCTGTTTAAATTTCCAGGCTCAAGTTCTATTAAATTCATATCCTCTTGATCTATTAGCTATTAGAGTATAGGCTTTAAAACAAATTTGTTTGTTTAGTCATAAGGTAAGGTTTAAAATTTTAAATTAAGTTAAATAATTTGAATTGGCTCTGGAAACTAAAAAGAATATGCAAACATCAGTTTTGACAAAAATTTAATCTCTGTAATTCATTGATTCAGGATTATGAATTGAAAACTTATACAAAATCTTGATTTTTAAAACTTAAATCACGATTTTTAGAATTAAAATGAGGTAGCAGTTTGAGTTTGAAGAGATTATACATTTTTGATGGGTTCTGATGATCTAAGTGTTCGGGGTGTATGCTGTTTTCTCTGGAGGTGGAAGGATGATCGGGAATGTCAGGAAAAATGGTTGTTGGATGATCAAAGCATTATGGAGGTGGTGGTTGATCAGGGAAGATCGTAGCCCTAGTTTTATGGTAAAAGGGAAATTTGTTTCCCACGGCAAAGAGAATGGATCGAGTTCACTGGAATTTTGGGAAATGGAAACTTGAAGGTGGTCGAAGGCATGGCTGGAGTTTCTGACACTCCGGTGATCGGAGAGAGGAGTACGAGGAGTTTCCAGGTGCTGCTATGCTTCCAGATTTGAGCAATAATGCTCGATTTTGATTTCAAGGTGATTGAGAGATTCCGATGGACGTTGTCTGATCTGAGGAGGATCGCCGACTTACGTAGGGTAGTGGCGATGTCAGGAGATGATCGGAGCTCCGGTGCATATGTACGGTGTGCATGGATTGATGTCTGGTGATGTTTGTTTAGGAATTAGTACACTCGAGTTATCTCGAGTAATTTGAGTCTTGACTCGAAGCAAGGTAGGAATTTACTCGGAGTAAATTAGGCAAGGCTCGGGGTAATTTCTGGGTTAAGGGAAATCTGCTCTGTTTTGAAAATTTGAAACTGGGTTTTTAAATTTGTAAAGAAGATTTAAATCTAAGTTTAAATCTAAATTTTAAAATAGATTCAAGTTTAATTTGAATCTTAGTTTGAAAATAAATTAAGTTTAAATTCAAATTTTTTTTAACTTAAAAGGTGTTAAGGAAATTAGTGTATTTAAAAGAAATTGAATTTAAATGAAGATTGAAAATGTAAAGAAAAGATTTAAATAAAGTTTTTAAAGTTTAAATGTTTTAATGAATTTAAATGTTAGGTTATGGTTTAAATGTTTAAATTTAAAAAGAACTAGGTTTTAAACTCTTATAAAATTCTTTTATAAGAAAGGTATTCTTTAGCATGAAAATTTAATAGGTTTTAATTTGATTTAAATTTTATTAAAGATAAATTGAGTTCATTTTAAAAAAAAAAAAAAAACTTGAATTTAAATGAAATTTAAAATTAGAATTTAATATTTTGTTATTCATTTAAGTATTAGGATAATTAAATGGATAATTAACTTATTTTATAAATTAATGAAATGGATAATTACTTAAAGTAATTAAGGAGTTAAACTTAAGGTTTAAGATTAATTATTCTTAGAATAATTGACTTATAATTTAAGAATCATTAATTAAATAAGGTTAAATTTTAATTAATGATTAGAAAATAATTTATCTAGTAATTAAGATTGTTTAAGTTATAGTTAAGCACTTAATTAATAATTAATCAGTGATTAATTAAATGATTATAAAGATAAATTAAATAGTAATTAATAATAATTAATCTAAGTTAATTACTTAAGAAAAGTAATTAAAGAATTAATGAAGATCATTAAGTTGAGATGAGTAATTAATTAATGTGATTAATTTTTATAATTAATTAGATTAATTAAGGATAATCAATTTTAGAAATGGTTAAGTATATTTATGGAAGTAATTTGGATTAATTACTTTTTGGAATTAATCAAGGGATTAATTAAAATTAACTAATGAGTAATTAACTTATTTAATAAAGTAATTAAAGATAGTTAATTACTGAATGTGTTTAATCAAGAGTGATTAATAAATATGGTTTGATTAAAGACTAATTACTTAATGTAATTAATTTAATATAATTAATAATTAAAGTAATAATTAAGGATCATTAATTAATATAATTAATGATGTAATTAAGGTTTGATTAATTAAGATTAATTAATCAATAATAAGTGATTATAGAGTAATTAATTAATGTAATTAATTAAAGATTAATATAATTAATTTTAGTTAATTAATTAATGAAGTAATTAAAGGTTAATTACTATATTGATTAAGGATAATTAATTTATGAAAATTAATTTAAGATAAATTACTTAAATGTAATTAAAGATAATTAATCAAGGATGATTAATTGAAATGAATAATTAGGGGATGATTAATTAATTTAATTATGGTTAATTGATGGTTAAGTAAGCAAGGTTTAAAATGATGAAGTAATTAATTTAATTCATTTTAAATTAATTGAAGAGAAGTAATTAATTTAATTCATTTTAAATTAATTATAAATGGTGTTATTATAGATCATTGCTTATAAATGGATGATATTAATTACCTTGAATGGTTTGAATCTCAGATATGAGATTAGTATTGTGTGATATGGATGTATTGGTTGCATAGTGATAATGATATGGATTATCTGTTTGTGATAATAATGTTGATATCTATTGTGATATTGTAAATTATCTATCTGTGTGTAGTATAGATAAGAATTGAATTGTTTTAACCTTAAACAACTTGGCCTTAAAAGATACGTTTTGGATTTCGATGAGACCGGGATCGGGTTTCCGTATACCGGTATTCCAGGTCTGGAGACCCGAATACCACATCGATCCAAATTAAACGTTAGGTCGTTAATCCAAGAGAAGCAAGTGAAGACTCGAGGTGTAAGAACTATTCTTTGTCAATATAACTCTGTGGGTGATTCCGTAATGAGTTGGACGGAGATGGTACTTATAGGTTCGAGATGAAGATTCAGAGTGCAAGGGCTATGGTCGTTAACTCTGAGGGTGATTCCAAAACGAGTGTAACGAGATAGTGTCTTCGGTTTCGTTCGAACCCGGAACGAACTTGTATGGATTGAATGCTTTCAGAACATCGTCAGGAGGGCGATGAGCATTCTAAGATAGATGTGTTCTTTTAAAGGTAATCGTAACCTCAAGCCTCATCAACCGGGAATGGCTAAAACAGGGGAGGTGCAGCAAGGCTTCGTGGGTAGCGCCCACTGAGAGCAAGATATATCCCTGTCTAGAGGTCCCTTCTTTTATTTCGGCTTAGTGGGTAGTTGATTCGCGACAACTACTGGGGTTGTCTTGTTCGGAATTATCCAGTAAGGGATGGTTCCGGCTTTGTGTTGCAGGGGAGCGGGCGTACTCCTCGGTACGGTGATCTAGGCCACGTACTGTGACGGGCGGTACCCCAGTAGCCCTGCCATTGATGGAAATCCATTCTTCCTACGAGACCCTACGGACTTGATTGTATACCTATGTATGCTGGAATTTAATGAATGTAACAATTTCGGCTATTTCATATTTATTTGAAAACCCTAGACCCTATTATAATAAAACTGAATTTCCTATCAATGTTTTGGTTAGCGTAAGGTAAAAACCTTTCCGTGTTTATGTGCGGGAAGTCTTACGTGATACCTTTTGTTTTTCAAAAGGTTTTGAAGTTAAACAACTTTAACCCGTTTACTCACACCAGACCCATGTCTGACCCAAGTGTTTATTTTCTGTTTTATTAAACTCTTGGGTACTCAATATTATATTGAGTAGTCGAGGGATTCAGGTTAGTCTTGACGAATACTGGAGGAGCTGTGGAGCAGGAGGCTTCAGCGTGTAGATATATAGAGTTCCGCTGTGTATGATGTATTGTATTGATATAGTTGTGTTGTATAATAGACAGAAGTTTATAACTGTCTATATCGTGATGTATAAGTTATGTACTCTGATGTATATGATACTATGTAATATCTTATGTGATATAATATATTTCTCGTTCCGCTGTGAGATTTCTGATGTGTTGTTGTTCTTTCTTTCTCTTCTTTCTTCTTCTATCCCTTTCTTTCTTTATGATGATACGACTTTCTGTGGAGAGAAAGCCGGGTCGTCACAGTAGTTAAATTTGACATTATGAAGTAATATGAATTTATTTGTCGTTGTTTGATAAAAATTTAATTGTCATATAGATTGTCATGCGAATTCACCGTTGAAAAATTAAATTGACAGTAAATTGAAATTAGGATTTAATCAAAATCAAATTTCCCGATATTGATAACTATGAAATTGCCGTGAATTGTATTGACTATTGGATGATTTATTTCGATGGATGCTATTGGTTGATATTTAAATGTTTGGATGTTTATTTGCTTATATATATGTCCTGTTATTCATGCATATGACACTGTGATTGGTTTAAGTAATATATATTCATCCCTGACATGTAATTGAAATAAATAATCACTTGGCCATAGGATAGAAAATTACATACGGACACCGGATTGGTTAAATTAATAATTTTAAAATCGTTGATTTGAAATTTATTTAAATGATTTGATTTAAAAGTTATGAAAAAATCCAATTTATGGAAATTGAATTATTTTAAATTGAAGCTCGAGATGTTGGAATTTAAACTTGGTAAATGAAATTGTTTAATTATTCTATGGTTTAGATTTTTAAGAAAAATGAAATACGGCGTAAATTTTCGAAAGTTGATTTGTTTTAAAGGATTGGACTTTTAATCAAACTCTGAATATTTCTAAGAAAATTTATATGAAATGATATTTTAAGTTTGAGTTTGGAATTGAAAATTAATTTGAAATTGAGATTTAATTAATTTGGAATTTAATTGAAATTCAAAGAAATTTGTGAATTGGACTGAATTGAAACTATTGAATTAAATTTGATGATAAAATTGATTTGAATAGGATTTGAACTGAAACTGATTTGGAATGTAATACTTAAATGAATTCTTGAAAGCCGAATATTAATCTAAGTTTATTGAATTGGAATTGTTCCAGAAATTAAGTAAACTACTTAATATGGATGTTTAATTTGAAGTATATTCTAATTTGAATACGAAATGGTTTTAAAGCGAATCTTATATTCTTATATAAATATATGAACTATTTTGAAATGTGAAATATTTAAGTTTCGAAATATATCGAAAGTGAAATGTTTATTTTGTGGTTCAAATATGTATTTGAAATTGATAATTTGAAATGGTTTATTGAGAAGCTGAATCGAGTTGAAATTGATGATTTGAAATTTGATTAAATTTTAATTTTGGAATTCGAGTTTATGTGAATCGATTTGTGAAATTTGAGGAAGCTATATTTTATATAAAGTGTTTTGATTTCCAGAGTGTTTTGATTTTAAAAGACTTATGATTTCGAAAGCGGTATAACTTTGGAAAGTGATACGATTTTGGAAATGGATTTATTTAAAGTGAAATGTTTATATTTAAATCTTGGATTTAAATACGAATGGGGTTAAATGAAGTTACAACCTAAATTGAAATTTGAAATGATTTTGAAATCGAAATGAGATTTTGAGGCAAAAAATGATTTTGAAATCGAAATGAGATATTGAGGCGAAAAATGATTTTGAAATCGAAATGAGATATTGAGGCGAGAAATGATTTTGAAATGGAATCTTACATCTTGAATAGATATGATGATATCATCATATTTGAAATGGATTTGATTTTGAAGCGAATATGATATTTTGATATCAATTATGAATCGATTTGAAAATGTAAAAGATCGAACCGGTGTGAAAAATATAACGTAGTTATTAAAGAGACCGGGATCGGATATGGACATACTCTCTCGATACCGAAAACCACTTTAATAACTAGTATACGCGGAGTGTTGATCCAGAATGAAGTGGATTGTTTGATGAACGCATTGACTGAAGAAAGAGAACGATTTTGGATGACCCCTGACATGACTAAAACAGGAGCCGTGCCGGGCCATTGAGGTTCGCCACCTCTAGCGGACACACTTCTTCGTTACCATGTCTATTACTTTTGTGATTCGATTTGGGTGCACCCCTCGATTATGGGAGTGTTGTTTCGCGGTGTTGGGGTAGTAGCTGCTATGCCCAACATCAGTCCGGATCACGCAACTACTAGTATCCTAGTTGGTATTGCCTCATGTACCTTGTCATACTGATTATCCTATTCGCGACCACTACGTTTTGGTTTGTACCTTTAGTATATGGATTGCCCTCTGGTGACTTCCGGTTTTGGGGAAACTACGGTCTTGTATATGCTCTTGGGAATATAAACCGTGTTAAGGGTGGAATGGGCCATGGCTTAACGCTATTTTAATACTTTTACTTTAATATAGACATATTATGATAGCGTATTGTACTACATAGTAGATAGTTTAATGGATCCTTGAGAGATGGAAAATCCCGTAACATCTCTTAAGTTATTGCACTCACGTTGACACTGGACAGGAGATGTCAAACCCCGTAAACATCTCTGACGCTGTCACACTCATATTTTCTTATTCGATTTGACTTACATGAGATATTTTAGTCCTGACTCGAGTGTTTTGTCTTTTCATTACGCTCGGGTCAGCCTGAGCATTTCAGATAAGGTTGAAGATCTATTTTGGAGGACGAAGACGGAGTTTGGTATTACATCATTTGTATTCTACTACCATATTATTTTTCCGCTGCATTATTGTATTATCTCTTATATGTATGTAACTCTGATTTATGATGTATAATAATAATCAAATTTATTTATTTAACAGCTTCATGAACTGTTATTTTATTATTATATCGTGTTCCTTCCGCTGTAAGATTCTGAGTTTGCTTCTGTTCTTTCTTTCCTTTTCTTATTTAACCCCAATAACCATCTGCCTTTTTGAACGGTTTGAGTTGGACATGTGTGGATTATTGTCGACTTGAACGGTCAAAAATGTGGGTCGTTACACATATCCAAGGCATCTCATTTCTGAGGACATACAAGCATATTATACCCAAACTATAGATCTTCCATACCTCTTTCATAGCAAGCACATGCCATTCAGATGTGAATAAAAGTGATTAAGCATCCCAATAGAACATAGTTGCTTCAATGTACCTGGTCATGTACTTGATAAAGAGGAATAAACATAATTGTAACATTATATCATGAATTTAAGCTTGCTAAATCACATATAGTAATCATCTCTAATAGATATGCTATATCAAGCCGTGTAACAGCACCACAAGTAAACATGTTAAAATAAATTGTGCAAGAAGTACATCTAATGCAACAAGCATCTTTACAATCATGTCATAAAAAACTATGCAACAACGCGATATTAAAACATGTACAATCAAGCATAGTAACTGATAACTAGCAACAAAAATCAATAACAATCAAAAATCAGACAACAACAACAAGAAGAAGCAACGATAAGCAACAACAAGCAGTCAATAATAAGCAACAACAAACAATCATCTAGCAACAATAACTAGCATACAAACTACCAATCATGGAAAACAAGAAACACCAATAAATCAACAAAAATCAAAATCAATCAACGGCAAACAACAGCAAATGATAGCAAGCAATAACAAGCAATAATCAAATAATACAAGCAACAACAAACGAGTAGTATATGATACAATGAAACATACCAAAGAGTCTATACCAACATGCATGGTGACCTACAATAGCCAAAACATGCATGGAAAATTATACACTCCAATGAGTCTGTCTGACATCCAAGATGGATAAAATGCTTAAGTGATGTAACTTCTTTCTTGAGTACAATGCAGGAAAAGCCATTATACCTCCCAATATAAAAATGAAAACTCATAAGATATGTAGGATCATCAACTCTCGAAACTCTCGAATAAATCCAGCAATTAATGCCATAACTTTCTGTTTCTTCTAAATAGAACTCATTCTCTAAATGAGATAATTCTACTACTTAAATCATTATTTAATAACGATCTATAAATGACTAGGTTCGCTCAGGTTCAAACTCATCTTAATTGCACAATGTTGATAAGGATAATATACTAAGTGTACTACGACGCTCGCCTAGGTAAGTATTATATCACCACTAAGAAGATTATCCGAATTTCCACAAAACTAGCCGAGAAGTCCTTCTCCAAACTATCACAAGTGATCTTAACTATACCATACTCCAAATTTAAAATAACTAAAGATTACCGAAGATGACACGAAGTTTGTTCCAAAATTTTGTTAGCTCGTAATGTTCCTTCGTTAAATTAAGGTCGACCACTGAATCTTCTTATGTGTACTTTGATCCAATTCCTTTACCCGACTACTGAAATCTCCTCGCACGACCAAGGTTACACTTTGGAAATTTCTCAATTGCCTTAAGAATCTGACTCAAGTGCTCGCCTATAAGAATCAATTAAAAAAACCCTTTCCTAACTAGTGCAAATCACCAAGAAACTCTGCCCTTGAACTAGGGATTAAGAACTGGTACATGAATTGACCGATCCTTAGAAAATACCTTTTCAAAACATTGGATTTCTCCTATCACTTGAGGTTTACTAACATGGAGAAAAACTATTCCAACCCGAGCGACCGTAGGCAATGCCTATAAGTCATCCAATTGGTCTTTGCTTATTACTAGGCATCCACCGAACCTTACTTAGATTTAATCCAAGTCACACTTCATCGACCAACCCCCACTCTACTTGAAAGATCATGCATCAAATTTGAATGTTAGTACTCCTGGTCGCTTTACCTCGCCTTTGCAACTAAGGTTACTCATACAAGGTTCATCTTTATAGACGAATTTACCTACTATGAAAGGTGTCAAGCTTAGCCTGTCTAGCAAGTAAATAGTAATAGATGAATATATCTCTCAATTATTGGAAAGAACACAAGTGAGTACCCTAAATATAGAGCGTACCTCACTGCATAAGCTTCTTCCATTTTCCTGAGTAGTAGGCTTGTTAGGTCTCGGCAATGCCCGTAAGGTATAAGTCATCGTCACTTGCACACACCATTGCAACATAGGATAATCCTTCCTTAAGTGATCAAGCCAATCGCAATTGAAGCACTTGCGCTTCACACTGCTGGATTACATTTCATATAGAGATGCCTTTATATGCCATAGGAGTGACATACTAGGTCAGCTTTCTTCTTTGCGTAATCTCGATCTTCCCTTGTAACTTGGTCTTGTGCTTCGGTTAGAGCTTTGGATTTCTTTCCTTTTTCACTACTTTTAATGGTACCTCATGAGTGCTCTCATGGAGGAGAACCGTCTCAACAAAACTTTCAAAACTGGCCCCTAACATGGATATGACTAAGCAATGAATCCCTGATTTATGCTTTATGACCCAAGCCAAACTCCTTTGCCCACATCAATGGAGTACCGACTATCTCAATCTACAAATATAAAAGATTGAATTAGTCAACATACTCCTTTACTGACAAGCTGCCTAGCGCAAAATGGATGGAGTGCTCAACCAACACGCTTGTCTCAATCTCAGAAATAAATTAGAACCATGTGACAGTAGAATTCATTCCAAGTCATGGGCCTGCTACTCAATATGCTATTATTATGTCCTACCAAAACAAAGCCTCCTACTCAAGGTTCTAGAAGCAATCCTCTAAGTCTATATTGGTGAAAGCCCTCTCAAATGAATAGGTCCAAGCTTGTGTGTCAACAATAGCCTCCAAACCATTATAATGGCTTCACGCCATGGTAAGGAAATCTTGGCACAACTTCGAAAAGTCTAAAGCTTATGGAGCAAGAAATATTGGGGCCCCCACCACCTCCAACACCTACGACTGCTGCTAGGATATTGGTGAGCGGTGAAGCATCCCATGAAGTAGCCCAATAGTCTCTGAACTAATCAGGCATCTCAAACTGCCTATCCATTGTTGCTCGCATACTCCATCTGATCATATAGATAGCCTTAATGAAGATAACCTAGCAACTACTGCCTGGAGAAAATCGAAGTCTAGAGGATAAGTGGTGTATGGAGTATTATAAAATAGAAAAATACAAGTATGTTCTCTCAACGTATCTCCCTCTACCAGTTTGTTTAACTCAAACAACTCCACATGGTTCTGAGTGTTAAGCATAAGCTCTAATACCAAATGTAATTTCCCGCCCTTCGTAATACCCAAAAATTAGTGCCTCACATCAACGCCTGACTTTCAAATACCACAAAAGACAGACTGTCAGGATAAAATTAAAAACAAACAGTATAACAAGGCATAATGATATAATCCTATAGCAAAATGATAATATAAAATATATGGAATATACATTAACAATAGATAAGAGACTACACTATCGAAAGTAACTGATATGTAAATGCCAATATAGAGAGTCACAATATAACATCGATCATGTGCTACTACAATATCAAGTATATGTATTTACGGTATCGCCTTTGCCTCAAAAGCTCCAACCATGCCGCTCAGATGGCATGCTGCTAGAAGAACCTGACTCTCAAACTACTCAATCGAATACCCGAGAGTTTTCACGACATAAACAGACAAAGACAAAACATGGGTCAAAAATAAAGCCAGGGTGAGGGGAACAATCTCAAAATACTGTATTAAAACTATGTACAAATGGAACATAAACTACTAGGTATAGCAGGTCCTCTCCACAAACGTGG
Source organism: Allium fistulosum (assembly GCA_030737815.1). NCBI lineage: Eukaryota > Viridiplantae > Streptophyta > Magnoliopsida > Asparagales > Amaryllidaceae > Allium > Allium fistulosum. Next base: position 336,463,670 of record CM060901.1, on the reverse strand, counting down.
CTAGAGGATAATCCGTACTATCCAACAACAAGTAAAATAAACCCATCACAAAAGTGGGGAATCATACCATAAGCTGCTCTTCTTCTATAATCAAGGAGTCAGAAAAACTAATATAATGAGACTGATATGCGAGAGTATACTATGACAAAGTTAACTCAATATACAGATGTAGGGGTAATTTAAATATCACAATACAAGCATATCGTAGAATACACAATAACATTACCGGCCAATTACAATACTATGCGTCGTCTATAATCTAATGATATACAGTAAATAGTATCGTAATCAATACTCATCATTGCTGAGGAGTGAAGTCCGAAGTGGATATTAACCATGATTCAGTGACTCCTATGTTGGGTCTAATAGAGCCAATACGTAATGTACCATAGACCTTGAACTACATCCAATGTTATCAAATTCGTATAGATCTCACCGTATACCATATCACATAAGTGATATATGACCTACTCTAGATATTTGACACCAATATAGATCTCACCATAATCTAGTGATTCCCGTTTAGGGTCTAAAATATATAGATTAGTACCTAATAGTACCATAGACCTCGAATCGCATCCTGATTGAATGAACTCGTGTAGATCTCACTATACCCCATATCGAGCATAAGTGATATATGATCTATCTTGATATTTGAAACCTATATAGACCTCACTATTCCCCTATATCAAGCATAAGTGATAAATGATCCACCTGTAGATGATCGTCATTATCTCCCCCTTAGTCATCATGGATTCCTAAGAAAATTCACATAACACCTCTACAAAAGAGAACGATGAGCGTGTCCCTTATAATATGTTATTGGGACCACATAGAAAATCCGATAATGTAAATATAGATATATTATAACATCATGTAATCATATACGCCTATTAAAAATGAAGACCAATATCACATCATCGCCCATCTATATGCATGGTCATTACTGAAAAGACAATAATATGCATGCCACTAATATAAGGCCAATACGATGTATGATCAATAATATAAGATCAATACTATTAATCAAAACATGCATAATCAAGGTCGAAACCAAGAGATACGAACTTGCATGCTACTTCCCCGAGTAGCCCCAGTCCGAAAGCTACCCAACCACTGATCAATAGACCGGTCAATGCTACTAGTAGCTGCACAATAATGCCAAGCTTAGAGCACGATCCGAAGCTCGATTTCTACTCATTTCATCGTGCTACCTTCTCTACCAAGTCAACTGACCATCCTACCATGTCTTCTTCATCACATAGTTGACATTTTGTGCCTTATGGTTGAGTTTGGGTGTTGATTCCCTTAAGTGTTCGTGAGGGATGTTCATGTTGTCATGAATGATTTCTCGATCGTTTAGCTACCAAAATGTGATATGCATCTTGGCAACCAAACTACACCCTACTACATAACCTTCCTTTATTATAGATGTATATTTATATGTTAACTCACACATCACATGACAATTCACATGCATTTACACTTATATTTAAATAAGTAATTTAATTGCTTAATAATCAAATCTTAATATCATTTAATAAATTTTTCTATAAAAATACAAATATCTACTGTTATTTAATAAGATCGTGCAAATATTTCATAAAATTCATAACTAGCTTGTAGATCATTTTAAGCCTTCTATCTTGTTTTTTAAAAGGTTATACTCTTAGTTCCTGATTAGTAATAAAATGTATAATGATATTTCTATCACTAATATAAATACAAATTAGAGTTTAACTAATTTATAATTATGTTAAAAATTAATATCATCTATATCTAAATCTATTTAAGGTGAATAGAACACATAATATATGTATGCGATCTTAATCAACTATCCCGAATATCTACTCAAATTAATCCAATCGAATCAAATAGGGGAATCATTATGTGTGCGTGCGTGCGTGTATTTATATATATATATTATTCTACCTCTTCTAGGTAATATTTCTCAATATTAATTTGAAATATAAATTTAGAGTTATATTTCCGCTCACTTGGACCATAATTTCTCAAGTGTTCAGATCCAGACCAAGCTTAAACTAAGATGTAGATAATCTCACCATAAGCGTAATGGTGAATACCGCGTCTCAATTAGACATGTATGCAAGAGATACAAATTTTATAAAAATTCGAGTTATAAACTTTAATTAATTAACTTAATATATTAGTTAATACCTTAATCTACTCCTCTAATCTTTCTTCCCAATGAACCCTGTGCACAAGTGTGCATGTTTACAACCCATAGCTGCCTCTCCTTCTCTCTCTCGCTTGGTACTGCAAAAATCAACGAGTCGGCAATTGCAATGCGCTCCTCTATGCACCCTTTCCATGGCGCACCTGATCAAACCAATTTGGTCGTCCTCTGTAAATCGCAACCCAAAGCTCCATAATGCCTTGCATTATGTCATGAGCCATCATTATCGACTGGATCATTAATGGTTGATGTCATATGATGCGGCTCCACAAGGAAAACACCGTGCCACATTCATTGTCTGCTATCTTCAACTATAGCTCTATAAAAACTAACCCTAGTTGACGTCAAGAAGGTCAATCTTGTCCATGTTATGTCGCACCCCCTAAATCCCATATAGATTTGAAGTTCTCCTTACCACGATCCTAATGGATCAGATCTCATCGATTTTCATGGCCTATAGCTTTTGATTTAATTTCGTAAAGGGTGGAGCTATTTTCATTTATTGGAAAAAGGAGGAGGTAGAAAAATGAAAGTGGAAAAGTAGCCTAGATGTGTGGGTGAATATATATAATATGTATTTGATTTAATTTTTCAAACAAATAGTCACATGCTCCGAGCTCGTACGATTACACGGGATATCAGATCGCTATGAAACTCGTCGGCGCACATTACCTCATTTTGTCGGTCCTAAGGTATAAATTTTGTCGCCATCCGAGATGACACTCTATGATGTTAATTTCATGCATTTTGAGGTCATTTTGGCCATCAGATATCCTGATTCCAAAAATTCTTGGACCCCACGTCTCATAATGAAATCTTCATCCTAGAAACATAAGCCGTCTACCAGAATCCCACTAGACCCGACTACACAAGTATTTCAACAAAATACATATACCAATACGCAAATAGTAGAAATACCATGATTCCAAATATGATGTATTTATACTTATTTTAATGCAATGTTGATCCGAACTCAACAGAGGTGGTCTCGAGACCTAATTTGACTTTATGTGAAATATCGTATTTTGGACCTTTAATTCAATAATGATTTAGTATTTAAATTAATTATTTAAACAACTTACCTTTAAAAATGTGGGTTATTACACAAAATATCGATGTGACAATTTTAAACAATTCCCTCAACTTGTGAATACTTGAGCATCAATATGGAAACTTTGCATTGATTATAGTTAAACCATTGCACAACATCCATTATATAGGTATAGTTGGGCCGAATGGAAGCATTAAAAGTGAAACACTATTTAAGAGAGAATCCTTCTCCTTAGTTACATGGGGTTAGTATCGTTGGGTTAACTTAAGTCAACTAAAAGTCAAAGTCTTTGGCTAGAGCGGTATGGTTAATAACAATTGTTATTATTGAGCCAAGGATTTTATATTTGCACTTACAAAGTTGAATGTTGACGATGTTGGAATTTTGACCAAAATCAAATTCCATAAGTCCTAATGTCATATGATTTTGACAAAGAGAATTGGTATACGTAATCGCCACTAACTAGTACTACTTATAATAAGTAGAATTGTATTTTATCAAAAGATGTGTAAGTGATAAATTCAGCCAAAATATCACACCATTAGCTAAGGTGATGTGTGAACTTTACTATTTGAATTATTCGATATTAACCGCTGACTGAATTTACCCTTTGAATCGCACAATTGAAATGATGAATACTTCGAATGAACCACACAATTTAATAATTTATAATCATTGTAAAGTAATTAAATTAATTAATATTTATGAAATATTAATTATTAAATTAAATTAAATTTGTTTAAAAACCATTAGTGTATAAAATTTATAAACGTATGCAACGATGTATGATGTCGGTAGAGCATTTAAATTGGATATAAGTAGAATAAACTTTAAGTGTGTTTTTAAACTAATTAAACTAATTAATATTTGTGAAATTTTAATTATTATTAAATTTTGTTTGGTGTTTGAATTCCATTTGCGTTAAACAAGATGCATATGTACAAGTTATAAACGCATGTAGTGATATATGATACCAGTGGAACATTTAAAATGGATTTAAATGGAATTAACGCTAATGAATTTTGGAAATTTTAAGGGATAAAATGGAACATTTATGGACAAACACACACGTAGAGAGAGAGAGAGTGGATTTGATGTGATTTTTTTGAATTAAATAGAGAAACTTTTAATGGAAGGAATTGAAAGGTTTTAATGTTTCCTTTAAAATGGATTCTACCTTAATTATTTCATTGGACTTTGCCTGCTATTTCATTTCCTCTTGCCCTCTTCCTCTCTATTTTGGCCGAATTTTCCATGGCTTCTATGCCATAAAATTCTAAAAACAAAAACAAATAAATTCAAGATGGTTCTTAATTCTAGATCCTTGCAAGATCAAGATGTTGATTCAAGCGAATTGGAGTTTTTTATTATTCAAGGAGCAAATAATTGGCTCCATTTTGAGGTAAATCTAATTTTATACTTTTCTTCTTTAGATTGACTAGACTCTATTTTGATTACATATAATTTCATTATGTTCATATATTTCCATTCTTCTTCTATTAATCTATTCATTTGTATATATTTATGCAATATTCTGGATATTTAGTTTGTTCCATTGGATCAGTTTTATCCTCATCATGTTAATATGATTAAATTCACCATGTCTATTTTCTATGTTATTCACATGTCGCCCATGATTATAATTTTTGACTTATCTCTATTTTGTTTGGATATTTATATTGTGTATTTAACTAGGATCTGCTTCTCATTGTCATGAATTTATACATGCCTATATTGTCCAGTTCTTTCGTATAGAAATTGTTGTTTGAATAAAATTTTGATTTAATTTTGTTTACATGAAATTTAGTTTCATAATATAAGATTGAAAATTGATGCTTCTTTATCCAATTGTTTTGAAGTAATTTTTTTTACATAAAATTTAAAGTGGACTTTTATACAAAATGTCATATGCCTTTTTATCCCTTTGTAGTTAAGGTTAGATTTTATTTTATTAACCTCAAATTTAATACACACACACACGGATATATATATATATATATATATGTGTGTGTGTGTGTGTTTGTGTATATATGTATATTTACATATATATATATATATATATATCTATGTATGTATGTATGTTTTTTTAGATTATATTTTATAAAATAGATCCTTGTGTAAATCATTAATTTACTTTAAAAATCTTATTAAATTGGATCTTATTATAATTTTTTATTTCACAATGTATAAAATAATCAATCTTAATAAATATAATACCATATATGTATGTATGTTTGTATGTATATATAACTATTATAGATCGACATATACATATTTTATTACTCAAATACTTGGACAACAAATGCAAGTATAAATTTAGGTGTAAAAGCCATTTAATATGTATTAATCTAATTAAAGAGAGATAGAGTTGAAAATTTTCTCTCTATGCATTTATAGCCTCATCTTCCCTTAATTAATTATATATATATATGCTAAGAGAAAGAAACTAAAGGTTTCCTTCTCTAAAATTTTGCATGTTCGGTTACACATATATACTCTGCATATATTTTGTACTTACACTACACACATGAATGTATTTGATACATTTATTATAATACATACAAGTTAAAGTTTAAAATTCAAACTTCCTTTAACCAAATTAAATAAAATATGGTTCTATTTCAAACTTCATTAGATTGGATCAAATATTGTTTTAGACGTCATAGGCCCAATAGATCCAAAATAGAATTTTTTTTTCAAAATTTACATATTTTACCTACTTCCAACTGTCCCGGTTCTCCACAATGGTATAAGAGTCAAATAGTCTATGCGGTCTAAATTAGTCATGTTATAGCTAACTCTTAAGCTTGCCAATTTACACCGTTGTCTAGAAATATAGTGTCTAGGCTCTGGTTTGGATAATTAAGTATCTTGCCCTCCCTGGAGACTGGCTTAGTCCAAAAAGTGAAGTGAGCCCAAAGGTCGCCCCTAATAGTAAAAGCCTAATATGAATTGGGCATTGGGCTATCAAAATTGTATTGAAAATTAAAATTGAAATTTTAAATCTAAAAGTTAAATTTAAAATAAGAAATACATTATAAATGTTATAACATGATTTCAAAATTTTCTTGAAATAAAATTAAGATAATGAATATAAAAGTTAAATATAAAATAAGAGTTAAATTACAAATTATATAATAAAATTTTCAAAGTTGGCTTTGAAAACAATGTATATTATAAATGTTATAATATAGTTTTAAAAAGTACTTTGAAAATATAATAAACATATTTTGGAAATATTAATATTTATCAATAAGATTAATAAATTAAATTAAGTAATAAATTAATTAAAATATATACATGTACAAGAAATATAGATATATGTTATATTATCTTGAATTGTTTAAAATGATGTTAGTATACATGTATATACATAAGAAATTTTTGAAATTAATATTTAATTAAATTGTAAGTTAATTAAATAATAATTAAATTATCTAATAAAAAAATAATATGTGTGTGTATAACCATAAATGTTATAATATACATATTCAATTAAAATATTAATTAATTAAATTAATTAAAAATGATTTAATTAATGTATGTACATAAGACTATTATATAAGTCAATTAAATTATAAAAGATATAATGATTGAACATAGATAATATAAAGTGGCCAAAAAATACTTTAGGGATAAATACATGCGTACAGTACGTATACTGTAATTTCTAATGTGTCGGACACTTGAATAGCAAGGGTACTTTATAAGAAATGCATTATTTCATAAATCGATATCACTCAATATAATATATTAAAAATTACGAATCTTTAATAAAAAGTTGTCCTCTACCATTTATATATCAATAGATTGCTTGCATATTTTCTATTTGTTGATATTCCTCAAGCTAGAGACGTTATGTTTAGCACTATTAGTAATTGACCGGACGAGATAAGATACATGCATGTATTTTTTGATATCCCTCAAGATACATGCACTATACTTAGGCCATTTCGAATGGTGTGTATGAGTAAATAATCTCCTTTGATTTGTTGATATTCGTCAAGATCGAGATAAGGTTAGGAGAAAAACAATGGGTTAGGAGTGGTATTTGATACAACCCAAAAAGTGTTATCCATCGCTTGTGGGCCTGTGTTCTGCTGGTATTCCTCAAGGTCGGAACCCCTAGGAATGAGAGTCCTAACACCCACTAGAGAAATCAAATCATTTCTATGTTTTTAGGGTTCTAATAAACATAAAAATCTAAAGGGAGGCTTATTAGAAAATGAAATGGTAACTTTTAACCTTTCAAATATTATAAGAACATTGGTTATTTAAAGTTATAATACTCCAGATTAATAATTTTGTGCAATAATTGATAAAATGTTTATCAATTAAGATATACAAATGAACTAAATTAAAGATTGACAAAAGAAATAAAAAATATACTTACTAATAAATATTTTCTACATGTTATTATTTTATACAATGCAAGCCTAATTTTATAACTACTAAGTACATTCGTAATTAGTAACTTATGTGTTTATTTACGTCAGAATGTTTATTCTTCTTGATGAGTTTGAACCTAATAGCAATACTTGAATATGGACATTTGGCCCATGTACGATCGCATATTAATGTTATATGGTGAATTGCCATAATTCGTAATGGCCGAAACCCGATGAAGTTGGTTCATTTGAAATAAGCATGTAACTCATAGTGTGAGATCATATATTCAATATGATTGATTACAATAATGATCTCATCGTGTCAAATGTAACACTAGAACTAAAGCTACGAGATAGGTATAAGAACTCGATCACTGAAAGTCACTTTGACCATAATATTTGATATTCTTAAATGTTTGGAATGATCAAATGCAGTTTTGCAAAAGGTTAATTATGATATTATAGTCAGGGTTTCCATTTGAATGTTTGACCATTTAGAATGGAAAAGGAATGCATGAGGGTAGACGTAACTTTAGGTGCAGTTGGGACGAAGAGAGTGAATGGTCACTTCTACTTCATAAAAAACATTGGAAACAAGAATTGTAAAATAATTATTGATACTTATGTTATTATGAGAAATATGATTTCCATTCTAAAATGTATTTTACATATAGAAATTTGTCTTCTATGAAATTTACTTCATCGAGTTCAAGATATTTTATCTAAAAACTCATGACTGTAAAATAGTTATAGTATATAGGATAAATAGCCTACACTAAATGGTTATGGAAATCCGTATTTCATATTCTGTAGCAGAAATAGTGGGGGAATGCCATATATCACATATTGGTCGCATCAAGTTACAAAAATTATTTTCGTAAATCATACCAAATAGTAATTATGAAATAATAACTATTTTTCATTGTTGATTGAAAAATAGACATAGTTTTATTTTAATATGAATATTATGAATATTCATTATAATATAGAACTATAATAGTAGTTTTGTTTTCGCAGAAGTCATGCATTAGAAAGTACATAAGTATCTCAAATTATTTGCAATTATTTTGGAATTATAAACTAAGCAATTGTTTTGAGAATTATATGATTAATGAATCATATAATGCTAGTGAATTATATCTCAGACAATTAAGGGCGAAGTACAAACTCAATGGGGGCATCATAAGAGTTGATGAACTTTTTGGACTGATACATATAGATGTATGCAATAGAAAGTCTATTAAGACAAAAACGTTTCCACATACTTTGTTGTGTTCCCTAATGAGTTATCATAAACATGAACAAGTACGATACACAATTAGTACGTATATGATAAGTTCATATAATATAAAATGATAGTAAATGAAACTAAATGTATTATAAATGATCCGATTTGATCAAATAAGTCAGTATTTTTAAAAGAGTTCCAAACGCACGTAAAAAATTGAATAAAGATTCAATCTCAAATGTCACTCCTTTGTATGATACATAATGATGTTTCAATAAGGGGCGGTCAAACATTATATGACAAAGTATGATTAATTATGAGTGAAGTTGAGCTAACTCTTTCTATAAGGTCATATACATAAAGCTGCACAAAGATTAAAATTAGTTTTGTCTAAAGAATTGATTACAAAACATATGAGATAGTTGATTATTTGAAAACCTAATGTTTCCTAGGTCAAAGAGTTGATAAGTTGTGCAAGTCGAAAGACTACATGCAATAATTATCTGTGACGGTTCTTTTATGAATCGCCCCAAAAGAGTTCGAAAACGATCGTCATTGAATGACCAATTTATGTTTTGAACATCGTAAATTAAAATCAAGTCAGTTTTATGTAATGCAATTCATAATTTTTTTATAAATACCTATTCAAATACATTGAGAAGCAATTGTTCTTTCAAAAACAACTTTAGCGAAGGAATTTCTTCAAGAAATTCTTGGTAGTAAAATCAATTTGGTTATGATTCAAAGATGAAACTGATTACGAGGGATGAAATGAAATTAACCAACAATAAATAGACACAATATATTAGAATGTCTAATGACAAATCTCGCACATTAAATAGAAATTATGAATTTTATTAATAATAGGAAAAGAGCTTTCTCAGTCTTAAGTAAGCCATTAAGAGTATTGAGGTAACATCCCCACTTAAGACTCGAAGATGAATGCCGATGGTGTTGCAGTCATTACCGGAATTACCTCTAAAGCGAAGAAACGAAGTTCTATTTATTAATTATCACAAATAAAGTAAACACATTAGCTAAATATTTTCATTAATTGAAAGGTTTTCCATAACATTCTTTGCACATATTATAGTAACAAGTAAAACCAAAATTATGCCTACGCATGGGTCAAATATAGTAGAAAATAATAGAGTAAGAGTTGGGTCCACATATGGAGATGCAGCTTGCATTGGAAAACAAAAATGTTTACTAGCTACCAAGCCACCTGCTCCATCTTCATTTTGCTACTGTGGCCCTTATTTCAAACCTTCCTAAACTCATAAACTCTACCTACCCAAATGAGCACCCAAGAGTTTATTGGCAAAACAATACTAAAGACACAATGTCTAGTGTGAATAAAACTTAACCCCAAAAAATCATATAGTGAGACCAAACCGTATTGCACATATTAGGTTTTCCCCTCATTATTTGCACAACATAAGCCAAACAACCATAGATACTACACAAGTAGTTCTCATTTACAAACACGCCTTATGCATTCTTATGCGGTCTTCAATTACTGGTGCACCCCCAGCACAGTCCCCACTTAGTTCTCATTTTAAAGTGTTCTTTAATCCACTATTCATATATGCTACTATGCCCCCGGCACAATCCTCACTTGATTTCCCATTGAAGACAGTCTTTTAATTGATACTGCCTGGAATCTGCCCCTTCTGCAGTACAATTTTCCAATTTTTTTCCTAGATTTAAACTACATAGACTTAGCCTCCTACAGTGATCTTTTAAATTCATTGAGTTGTTCGAACTACGTAGTTCCATCTACCCTCAATATTCAACTATTTATTAGCTATGCCATGGACCACAAAGGAACAACTACATGTAGTCCTTCTGTATTTCTTAACTCAAGTTCTGGACCACTGTAAAACAACCACCCTCGGTCCCCATTAATTTATTAGACTTTGGACTACAATGTAAAAGTCACCCGTAGTCCTTAAACATTTGTTTAGTTTGAAATCGCTTGAAATCACCCACCATTGTCTCTGGAAGTTGAATGTCTTTCCTTACCTTCCCAAGGTGTGCATTCGATTGAGTGTCCCTATCTCGGTGTCAATAGCCCTTCCATTCTTACCTCTACCAAAGGAGTTTCCTCCTTTAATATCCCTTGTCTAACCCCGAATCCTACCTAATTGCCTTTTCATTCGGTCTCATTCTCACCCTCCCTTGGCGTAGTGCTTCCTAGTCCCCGCCTAGGTGCCCAGTTAACCCTTTACTGTCGATCCTTTCAAATTGCAGTGCATAATGTTTTCAACATTTTTGTGGCGCAGACCTACTTCCCTCTGAAGGCCCCTGGATCCCTACAGCTAATCTCTACCATTCTCCCTTTCATGTACGCGTACTTTCCTTACAACTCACCGGGTCGCCACCTCAGCACCAAACAAGATAATGTCTGGCTTGTCTGACAATGTCTTTACACGTGTGTTAACTTCTTCGTCCCTATTTTACTCTCTGTTATTTGTAGTGTTGTTTTTCTTTCTTTTCAGCATGTGATTTTGATCTAGTTTCCCATTTTCCTTACACCTATTAATATATATTTCCCATGTAATTTTTTTCCTACGCGCTCTGCGCTCCTCCTTTTGTCGCATTGTAGTACGTAGCCATTTTGGTCTATTTTTCCTTATAGAAAATTCTGATAATTTCCCAGAAAATTTATAGACACTTGTTCTAAGGCACTCAATCGTTATTTGGACTTTAAGGGTAAATTCCTCATTTTCTAGTTACCCACCTTAATCATTTAATTTTAAGAAACTTCTCAAACTGATACCTATCTCTAAAACCATGATTAGATCATGATATAAAATTTCCATTTACTTTTGAAATCATTTAAGTAGGGGAAACACATCTAAACATCCCTTGTTTATCTTTCCTTCTCGAAAACATTTATCAGACCTTTATATTTGTTAATAAAATTAGTATGAACCCTATCATACTCAAAAACATACAATCCTAAACTGAAACCATATTTTAGAGATCGGTGTAGATATGTTAAGTATTACTCAGCTAGATCTTTTAGATGCCTAGGTTTTGCCTTCTTAATCCCCTTTAGCTTATGTTTTTTCTTATATTCTTTCTATTTTCCGCCTTTAAACTACCACCGTTAAAGTTCTCTCTAGCTTTTATTTTATTTGTATTTGGAAGAAATGAATGAATAGAAAAGAGTAATGTTTATTGTCGCACAATAATTTGAGCTTGGGCCCTCCTATCCTTGTTCCATTAATTCATTTCCCCCTTACATCTCTTATTTGGGTAGCCCTAGCCTTTTAATTTATTTATTTTAGAAATTTAAAATAAGGGTCGCTACTGTCGTCCCTCCTTAAAGGAATTTCGCCCCTAAAATTCAATTAAGGTATGTTAGAGATTTGCCAGCTATTTCCTGCTTACACTAAGCATACCTACGAATTCCCAATCCATGCATATAAAATAAATTGGTTCTATCTAGTAATACGATAAAGATCCATAACATCGATACATATATGTATGGTCCATAGTAGTACAGTTTAGTACATAGCTCATGCACTAATCTGAAATGAATAGCTCCATATAGGTCTTCTTAAACTTATCTTTTGTTTTCCATGTGTAGTCCTCCCGATCTGCGGTCCACTGGACACACACTAGCTTCGCTACCTTATTCTGAAGCTGCATCTCATCTCAATTCATTATTCGAATTGGTTTGCGAACATATGTCATATTTGTTTATGACTAGGTCTTCTAATGCACTTTGATTAATTTGTATGCATGCCTGGATTTTTAATGCATTTTGCAAATATAATACGTTAAACACATTATGAATTCCAATAAATACACTAGGCAGATCTACTGTATATGCCACTTTCCCAATTCTCTCTATAATTTAAAATGGTCCAACATATCTAGCTGCTAACTTTTTAGTATTTTCAAAGCGCATTACACCCCTTACCGAAGAAACCTTCATGAACACTTGATCGCCTACTGCGAACTCAAGTTCTTTTCTCCTCGGGACATCATAACCTTTCTGCCTAGATTCTGCTACCCTCATTCTAGCTAGGATAAGTTCTACCTTCCCACTAACATTCTTCACCACATCGGGTGTCTTCGAACAAGTGTCCATAAATGGTGCCATCCCAATATTGCTCTAATAGCTATTGTTATATGAGAAGTCTACCCAATGTAAGTAATCCTCCGAGTTCCACCGAAGTCCAAAATGCATGCTCTCAGCAAATCTTCAAGGTCCTTGTTGATCCTTTTGGTCCGCCCATCTGTTTGTAGATGGTGTGCGGTACTCATGCATAGTTCTGTACCCAATACCTTATGCAAAAATTGCTAAAATACGCTAGTGAATAGCGAATCTCACTTGCTAATTATATTGATAGGAACCCAGTGCAGTCTCACTATTACCTTCACATATATCTCTGCTAACTTCAATATAGTCCTCTTAGTCTTCACTGAGTGACATAGCCAAACTTAGTTAGTCTATCAACTATGACCCATATGCCTTCATTCCTTGCTGCTATCCTTGGCAACCCTCAATGAAGTCATAGATACTGAATCTCATTTCCACACTGGAACCTCTAAAGGATGCAAGAGCCCACTTGGCTTTTGATGTTCTTCGTTTACCTGCTGGCATGTAAGACATCTTCCCACATACTCTCCCATATCTTTCTTTATCCCTTCCCAGAAGAAACCCTCTTCATATCTTGATATATCTTTGTATCTCCATGGTGCATGGTAAAATTTGAATGATGATGTTTGTCCAATACCTCATTTCCCTATCCATTTTCACTAAGAACATATAACCTTCCATTCTTTCATAGCATGTCTTCTTTATCAACAATGAACCCCTTTAGCACTACTGTTCTGACTCCTGAATCCATATTCCTTATTGTGTCTGTTGTACGCAGAACTTATCTCCCTTCTGTAGTTCAACTATACTTTCTACCAGTGCAGGCCTGACTTCTAATCATGATAGCATTCTGGATGCACTACTCGAACCTGCACTCGACAAAGTTGCACATTACATGCAGACAATGTTTCTAACGCAGTTTATTCCTTTATTATAGCCAAAACACAACTTTGCTGTTTTCAGCTTAAGGCGTTCACTACTTTGTTACCATTTGCTGCGGTATGCTCAACCCTAAAATCATATAATGCAAGAAACTCCAACAACCTCTGATCCTAATGTTCAACTCCTTCTGAGAGAATAAACATCTCCAGGGCTTGTGGTGAGTATACAACTAAAACCTCTCCTTATGTAGATAGTGTCTCCAAATCTTCAACGCGAAAACAACTGCTGCCAACTCCAAATCATGCATTAGATACCGAACTTCACGAGGTTGCAACTGCTTAAATGCTTAAGAAATAACTTTACCCTTCTGCATTAATACTATGCCTAACCCCAACCATAACACATCAGTGTATACAGTCATACCATCATTCCTTTCAGGTTTTACTAACACAAGTATATTCGTCAATCCGCACTTTAGTTCCTAGAATGCCGTCTTACACTCCTGTGCCCAAAAAAACTACTCACCCATCATGGTTAGCCTAGTAATCGGCATATCTATATGAGAAAAGTCTTTAATGAATCTCCACTAAATAGCCAACTAATCCTAAGAAACTTCGCACCTCGGTCACAACCTTAGGTCTCTTCCACCAGTTTACTGCTTGTACCTTCGATGGATCTACAGCTAACCCTTCCTTCGAAATTACATGGCCTAGGAACTTCACTTTCCTCAGCCAAAAATGACACTTAGAAAATTTCATCTTCAACATATGCTATCTCAACATCTCCGGCACAAGTCTTAGGTGAATTGTGTGTCCTTCCTCATCTTTGGAGCACCAAGATATCATCTATAAACATATACCCATCTAGCTTATTTTTGAAGACCCTATTCATCAAGTCTACAAAAAATTCAGGTGCGTTGGGCGTAACTGTCATTACCAAATATTCGTAGAACCATACCATTTTGAATGTAGTCAAAGGAATGCTTTCCTCCCTAACTCTAAGTTTATGGAACCACATAGCCAAGTCCAACTGTGAAAACAACTTAGCTCCACTTAACTGATCAAATAGATCATTAATTCTCAATAAAGTTTACCTATTCTTCACCATCCTTTCATACAGCTTTCGATAGTCAATGCATAGTCTTAATGAGCTATCGGATTTCCTTACAAATACTGTTGCTACTCCCTAAGGTGAACTGCTAGGACTTATAAAGCACTTTCCTTCTAACTCTATCAATTGCTTCCTCAAATATTCCATCTCCTTTGGAGGCATTCTACTTAATGGTCAACTAAACGGTTTAGTCCTCGATAGTAAATATGTTCGAAAATCCACCGCTCACAGAGGTGGAAACCCCGAAACTGGTTCAAACACATCCCGAAACTTCTTCACTACATGTACTACTCCAATATATTCTTCTTCGAAGTCATAGCATATAAAACGCTCATGTGCTCTACACTACATTCATCCATGACCACATACACTCTATTTTTGTTGTCTGGATGACTCAGAATAATTATCATCTCTGTGAAGTGCACCCTTACACTATATTTCTCCAACTAGTCCGTCCCTAAATTAACTCCGAACCTACAAAGTCAAACATGTAGGGATTATAAGGAAAACTAAAAGCCACCTAACTTAATATTTAGGTCAGTGCATTTCAATCGGAGAGTGGTATACCATCCTATAATATTTGCTAGTAATGGAAGTGACTAAGTAGGTGACTCCCAACCTAAGTCTATCAACTAACTCTTTAATTATAAATGAATATGTATCTCCAATTTCAGATAATACTCTAACTGAAATACCAAAAATCAAAGTCATACCTTCTAAGACTTTCCCGTTGCCTTTCTCCTTAGTGGATGGTCCTTTTCTCGATCCCTCCGATGCATAAACCTGTGCTTTAAGCTCTGGGAAGTCCTTCTTCAAGTGTCCCATCTTATTGCATTTGAAGCACTTCACCCTCGTGATGTTCTTTGGCACTGGATATTTTTTTGCAAAGCATCCCTTCTGTATGTAGTTGTAACAAGCAACCTCTATAGTAGCAACTGCTCCACCTTTCCTCTTTAGCTCTCCCTTCTTACCCTTGGTGCATGGAGTCAACTTCTTTTCTGGTCTGCGTTTCTTACATCCACCATCCTCTCCTCCTCATACATCCCATCATAACTTCCAGCCTTATCAACAAAAACTTAAAAGGAGATGTTAGACGAGCCATCATCTTATAATCAAGACCTTGGTTCAAGCCATTAATAAACTTCTCATTCTACTTCATTAGAATGTCGGTGATCTCTCTTCCATACTTAGCCAATGAATTAAACTTCTAGATGTACCTTTCTATAGTAAGGTCACCCTGCTACAAATTAATAAACTCTCTCAATAGCTCATAATTGAGATTCTGATATAAACCGTGCTTTAAATCTCTCTTTAAACTGCTCCCATGTGATCTCCTCCTCTGGGGTCTCAGCAACTACTGTCTCCCAATAGTCCAATGCATCTTCCTGCAATTATCTTGATCCTAGTCTTCTCTATTGTGCATCATTCAATCCTTAGTCTCCAAATATGTGATTACAACTTTTAACCAATTTAACACTTCTACTACAGGCCTCTTCCCTGTAAATAACTCCCCTCCCATATTTTGTAATCTTTATTCATCATTAGGAAATCCTTTCTTACCCTCGTAAGTCTCCACTGAACTGGCTCTGGTGCAGCTTCCCTCAACATTTAGGCCACAAATTGTCTAAATAAGACATTTACATCCATGCCCACCTTATATGCTGGATGTGCAGCTTCCTCTCCTGTCGCTCTTAGGATTTCTCCCTCATGCCCTCCACTAGTCTATGTACTTTCGGCTTCTTTTCTTATACTTAATCCTCATATCATAAGTGATCCACTACTCAAATCCATCTTGCTTTTATGTTAAGTAACTCTTCACTAGAAATGAGAAGATAAGGAGTGAACAACAAAAGAATGATATATATATATATATATCTTCCTATATTTCTATATAGCAAGATATAAATACGTTATATATAGTAGCAAACCCCCTCCTAGAGCATTTATTATATTATATATTTTTTGTCGAATATGGATCTCATCCTTTCTTAGCACCATCTTACATAAATATCCCTAACCTATACTCTGATACCAAACTATAACATCCCCCACTTGTGACTCGATGATGAACACCGATGGTGCTTTAGTCATCATCGGAATTATCTCCTAATGATGAAAATGAGCTTAGTTTATTAATTATGAAAAATAAAATGAATAGAGTAGCTAAATATTTTCATTAACTCAAAAGTTTTCTTTAACATTCTTTACACATATTTCTGTCGTAATTAAACCCAAAAATGTGCCCATGTAGGGGTCAAATTTAGTAGAAAATAACATGGCAAGAGATGGGTCCACATACGAGGATGCAGCTCGCAATCCTTAGTACAACATAAAACAAAAGTCTTCATTAACTACTAAGCCACAAGCTCAGTCTTCGATCTGCTACTGTGGCTTTTATTTCAAACTTGTCTAATCCTATAAAATTAGCCTACTCAAATGAGCACCTGTGAGTTTGTGGGGAAAACAATAATAAAAACATGGGTAAGACATAAAGTCTGGTATAAATAATACTTACCCCTAAACAATCATATAGTGGGAACAAACCGTACAACACAAATTCAGTTTTCCCCTCACTATTTACACATCATAAGAAAAACAACCATAGATACTACATAAGTAGTTCTTATTTACTAATGTGCATTATGCATTCTTATGCGGTCCTCAATTACTTCTACGCCCCCGGTATGTTCCCCACTTAGTTCTCCATTTAAAGTATTCTTCAATCAATAGCCTCTATATGCTACTACGCCTCCGGCATGTCTCCACTTGGCTTCATATTTAGGATTGGATTTTAAGTGAACTATCTGGAACCAACATCCTCTGCACTACCATTTTCTAGTTTGTTCTCAAGATTTAGAATGCATAGACTCAGTCCCAAGTAATGATCTTTTAGACTAATTCATTTTAGTTCAAATTGCATAGTCCTAGCTACCTACAGTATTTAACTATTTATTAGCTACGCCCTAGACCACAAAGAAACAACCATATATAGTCCTTCTATATTTCTTAACTTAAGTTCTAGACCACTATGAAACAACCACCCAAAGTCCCTAATTATTTACTTAGACTTTAGAATACTATGTAACAGCCATCCGCAATCCTTAGACATTTATTTAGTTTGTAATTGCTTAGAATCAATCACGTGGTCTTTAGAAGTTGAATGTCTTTCCTTACCTTCCCAAGTTATGCATTCGAGTGAGCTTCCCACCCTGGTGTCAATAACCCTTCCATCCTTACCTCTAGCGCATGAGTTTCCTCCTTTACTATCCCTAGTCCCACCACAAATCCTACCGAGATGCCTTTTCATTCAGTCTCATTCTCACCCTCTCTTGGCGTGGTACATACGTGCCCTCACTTACGTGCACATTTCACTCCCTACGAGTGAATCCTTTCAAATTGCGGCACATACTATTCTCTACATTTTTGCAGTGTAGACCTAATTTATCCTAAAGGCCCCTAGATCCGTACCGCTAATCTCTACCATTCCTTCCATCCGTAAGCACAATTTCCTTACAATTCGTTGGGCCGCCACCTCAACTCCAAACAAGACAAAGTCGGTCTTGTCTAACAACATCTTTACATGTGGCGTTAACTTATTCGTCCCCATTTTACTTTCTGTTATTTGTAGTATCCTTTTTCTTTCTATTCAGCAAGTGGTTTGGATCTGGTTTCCCTTTTTCCTGATATTAATATATATTTTTCCCGTACAAATTTTATTTTTCCTGCACCCCTTACACTTGTTCTAACACATTGAATCGTTATTTGGACTTTAAGGGTGTTTTCCTTATTTATTTAGTTATGCACCTTAAACAAATCAAATAAAATCATATACTTTTAAGAAACTTCTCAAACTAAAACCCATCTCTAAACCATTATTTGAACATGGTATAAAACTTCCATTAACTTTCAATATCATTAAAGTAGGGAAAATACGTCTAAACGTCCCTTGTTTATCTTTCCTTTCCCATTACAGTTATTAAACCTTTATATTTGTTAATAAAATATGTATGAACCTCATCGTACTTAAAAACATACGAATTTAAACCACAACCATATATTAGAGATCTGTTTTGATAGGTTAAGTATTACTCAACTAGATCTTTAAGATGCCTAGCTTTTGTCTTCTTAATCCCCTTTGGCTTACAATTTCCTTATCTTCTTTCTATTTTCCCTCTTTAAGACACCACCTTAAAGTTTCTCTCTAACTTTTATTTTATTTTAAGTTGGATGAAATGAATGAATAGAACAGAGTAATGTCTATTGTCCCTAATAATTTAGACTTGGGCCATCCTACCCCATTTCCATTCATTTATTTCCCACTACTTCTCTTATTTTAGCTGCCCTAGCCTTTTAATTTATTTATTTAAGTAATTTAAATTTAGGTTCGTTATAGTTGACTGTACCTTCTGGCACGATGCACAAATCTAAAATAGGATCCATATATGTTATCAAAATATGATTTTGATATTAGTGCCCAAAAGGATTTGATCCACCTGCTGCAAAAGTGTCTTTAGGAAGAAGTTAAATGTAGTTGGAATATAAGTCCCGTTAATAAGAGTAACATCATAAATTCCAATTGTTGAAACTAGCGTAACAGATTTGTCAATCAACATGCTATAGTTAATTTGAATTTTACTCACAAAGTTTATCGTTCGCTATGACTTTGAGTTTGGTATATATATTAAAAAAAATGAAAATTATGATTAATAATAAACTATTACATAAAACAACCAGAATGTCTTAATGTCAGTAGGAGCAATAACTGAGTTTATGAGTATTGTATATGATCGAAGAAACAATACGAAAGTATTGTTCGATAAGCATTAGAGTTACGTAAGTATTTTGATCGAGAAATCAAATAATTTGAATTTCAGTCAAAATGAAGATGAAGTGTGCGTCTGTAAAAAATAATATTAATGGGTACAAAATATTTCTAAAGCTATAAGTGAGTAACAAATTTATGATTGTTATCTATGCACAAGAGGTAAAATCATGTTATTTTAGTCATTTAATACTCAACATTGGATTTGAAAATAACATCTTTTAAAATCAGTATAAAAGATGTTTGGAATATCCAAAAACGATATACACCAGCACTATACTAAATTATTTAATATTTTGAATACAAGATGGTTTTTTATGTATTGGCAATAGGAATTATCGTACATGTCATATTGTGTATGATATCACACTTTGCTTATGTATTTGATGCATACAACAAGCATCAAATCTGAATAAAATTACTATATATTTTGAGTGTTCTCAAGTATTTATGAAATACTAGAGAATTTTTTACAAAAACAACAAACTCCTTATAAAGGAGCGTTTAGATTCAAACTTCATAAGTGCTATTGTGTATAATATGTCAATATCAAATTCATGTTCAAAGTTTAGTTAAGGAGCTTTAAGTTGGAAATATTTAAAAGGAAAGATTGTGGCTAATTGAACAAAAAGGCTAAGTGCATCGCCTTGAATCTGCACAGCAATAAAAGAGGTATAAACAAATGCATAAATTTATAACCGAAATAGGGGTGATTTTAAATGTGGAGAATTCCATCACATTGTTATATGATAAAAATGCTATGATATAATTTGCATAGAACCTAGAGCTTACTAGAAGTCAAGAGATATACCCCAAATAGTTCCACATGATAAAGACGGTTTATCAACATTAAAGTGAGTAAATCGACAGAGTAGATAACTAAAAAAACATAGCATACCCATTCACCGATGGACTGACCTGATTAGTTTTGAGAAAGCCAATCGACGAAGTTAGAATAAGATTCCATAATTGATCTCAATTTCAAGTAGGAGACTGATAGATTTAGTGGTTCGCCTTAGGGGTAATTCTGTAATTTGTTACATGGAGCAAACCCGATAGCTAAAATTATTCAAAACAAAAGGTGTTTTCTTTCTATTATGTACTTGACATAATGTGTTATATTAAATCTTTATTTAGTAGCATTGTAACGACCCCACGTTTCGACCGTCAAATGTCGACACTAAATACATCTTCAATATTTGTGTGACAAGCACCCTAGTGCTAGAAAGATAGAAAGGCAGGGTAAAGTAAAAGAATATAAAAAGAAAGAAAGAACATAACATCAGAATCTCACAACGGAGCGATAATATATAATGTCAAAGGAACAGTACAAAGGGTTACTTTGAATATAGAAATATCAAAGTCACTAAAGCCTAAGTACTATCTTCAGCATGGACAGTTATTAAAACATGTCCTCACATATGCTGGCACATCAAATAATATGGCAGTGGAAATAAGAATATTGCGGAAGGTAATCATCCAGCTCCTCTCCAAAAGCTCCAAGCTTCCAAAGCTAAATCTAAAAACATACAAGGGGCTGAGATGAGAAATATAAGAAAATAACATTTGAATTAGTCATGTAAACCAGCGAGAGAAACTAAAGAAATATGCAACAAGTAATAGTAACCATAGAGACCGTACAGATACAAGTAATGATTTTCCTCTTAAAAAATCAACCCTTTATCAAGTTTAACATATAGTGATATTATAGATAATGTCTAGGGTGTAGCACATAATTTGTATCAAATAGATGCTGTGTGAATTCCATAACAATAATAGGTATACAATCAATAACACAAAGATGCATTCGCATAATGGATTGTCCATGGAGATCTCCTTGGATCAAGCCAATTCCAAACTCCTACACAAGGATCATAGATATCTTTCCAAGTAAAGTACATCTCTAGGGAATGTACTATAGGAAATACATAACTGGCCCATGCCCAAAGCACTCGTTGTTCTGAATACATCGCTTCCGTGTACATATCCTTAAGTAATACCAAATAGTCACCTGCAACCCTAGGATTGCTTAACTGCTATATTCCCTTTGGATATGCATCCTTTCTTTGGTTTTAGTCATTACCGATGTTGAGGCTATGTTCGGCATCTCTCACTCGAATTTTCTTCACTTGAACAGAACATGAATTCCCAAATGGATTCCAACATCAAGAACAGATCATGAATAACTGCATGGATTCGAAAATCTTGAGCGGATCTCAAATCTCCATATATATTCCCACATAAATCTTTCGACGAATGCTAACACTGTCCTATTCTTGGAATACTCCTCAAGATAGACGGTCCCACATGATAGCATCGTTTGAAATGTTAACGCTGACCTCTCCCTTGAATTTGACCTTAGGATTGATGGTTAAAATCTATAACATTTCACTTCACAACTGCTTCCAAAACATAGAACTCGTATACGAATTTTGTAGTGGTATTCGATAAGTAAACCATTTACCGATCCCGGTTTCCTCAAAACTAATTCAATGAATTTCAGGTAAACTCAATTCCGGTTCTTTTAGAAGTAAGCGTAGGCTAGAGACATTTTGTACCAATGCTTCTCCATGTGGGTTGACTTTAGTATGAAATCGCGAACCCTTTCAATAACTTCTTAAGTCATATTAGGTGAAGATTGATAATTGACTAATCGATTATCTTGTCAAAACAATTGCTTATATAAATCAATATTCCTACACTTAACCAATTTTCGACATTCCAACTTAACTATTCCTCATACAACAGAGAAGCCAAGTAAGTTAGAGCATCAGTTGCATCAAAGCCTTACCTAGACACTTCATTCTTGAATCTCACAAATAGATAAGTCTACCTCGTAAGCTTTTAGTGTTAAGTATAGTATTAATGATTTCCACAAACAAATAATAAATCAACACGATTAACACTTTTCCAACATTTTTCGACTTACCATTCCTCGATCAAGAGGGTAGCCGGTAAGTTAGAGCTCTATTGCTCCATCCCTACTCGAACACCATTCTTAACTCTGACAAATAGACAAGCCCTACTTCGTCAGCTTTAGTGTTAAGCGTAGTTAATTACTTTTTAAATAAGAAATTAAACAATTAACCATTTTGCCATTAAGCAATTATTTACCTCTTTGAAAATCTTTTTTTATAATTTTAAAACCAATTTTAAAAATGGTATATATGCATAGTAATTTACTTTTAAAACTTTATATTTAAATAAAAAAGTCAAAAGATATTATATTCCATAAATATAAAATAGTCAACATATTTTCTAAAAACTATGTATACTTCAAATGCCTTTAAAATAATTTATAATATTTATAATAGGTTTTAAAACATTTATCCAAAATATTACTTAAAAATAACAACTTTATAATTTCCTTAAAAATTTAGAAAAACAAGTTTTTGTTAAAAAATCCTCTTCATTAAAAATTCAGAACTAATTATTAAAAATTTATAAATATCTCAATACATTTGTTAATTACTCTAATATAATTTAGTAAACACTTGTAAAAAGAATGTAAAAAAATACTTAATTTTAAATATCTTTTCAAACCTTTAAAGTCCAAAAATCAAGGTTAAACGGGGCAGATTTTAAATAAGTGAAGTTTTGGCCACATTTCAAGATGTTACTTAACTTATTTACTATCATAGATTTTAATAGAAATAAACCTATATATATAACATTATAACTATAGAAATAAAACCCTAAGGATCACTTTATAAAGTTCCATAAAAATTGTCAAATACTAGTTTGCATTTATAGCGACTATTGTTATAAATGCACTTCCAAATCTGATCTAAACCAAAGTCAATCTATAACCTATGTGCTTTGATATAAGATCTTGTCACAAGTCATACAACTCCATTTGAATCCATTTCAAGTCCATAGATATGGATCACATATACATTTTGTTTCAAAATAAGAATTAAACCAATGTTTTCAACAATGTCAATAATAGTTCAACAACTTAAACACAATCAAAACACAACATATATATGTTATTTTTTCCATTTAAAGAGTGGTATCAACTTACCTTTAACCACATAAATAACCAAGATCCAAGTACCTAAGCCTAACCTCTTCCTTGCAACCACCATTTCCTCTCCCTTACTTTCACCTTCCTTTGCCCTCCAAACCTCTCTTGTTCACGACCTATGCATGTGGGAAAATATGAGCTCCATGTTTTCACAAAATAACTAGGTAGATGGTTTTGTAATATTACCCCAAGGATTTGCTCCAAGTTTGAGATGATTTGGACTAGATTTGCAAATATTTCATTTAGATGTTGTTAGAGAAGAAGAAGAAGAAGCAATTAGAAAAGCTTGTTTTTAGTTTGTGAATTTAGGAATAATAAATAAGGAAGTGCCCCTTCTTTTATAGGATCAAAATGGTGCCCTTTAACCTTTTTCTCACTCATATCTTGCCATTGAAGACTCACCCCCATCACTTCTCCTTTACATCACTTCTCTTTTATGCTAATTACACTTATGCCCTTCTCGTGATAATATTTCTTATCCATTAGAACATTCTTGAACCTTCCAAGCTTTATGAAGAGGAGAGTGTGTTAATTAGGTTCTAATGTGACATTTGATTATTATATAAGTGTAAAAGAGTTAGAATAACTTATATCGATCAAAAAGTTGTTTACCGATAAAACGATTTTCGGTCACATTATCGATTTTCCATCGAAGAATATAATTTTGTAAGCAATTTTCAAAAAAAAGTTTTTATCATCATTCATAAGTTAAATAATGTCTAACAAGGTTATAAAGTCATATTTATAATACTTGGATATATTTCAAAACCTTTTGATATTTGAAGAGGAAGTGTTTAAATTTCAGGGTCGCTACATTCTTCCCATAGAGAATATTTCATCCTTGAAATTTAAATAAGAATGATAATCAAAGGAGATAGGCGAAGAAAGATACATATATATAATATACAAGCTAAACTGCAAAAGAGACTCCAATTCAAGTAGTGACTACACTACAAAAGATATACGATACTAGGATAAGAATGAAACCCTAGTTTATAAGCGAATCTGGATATAACTCTTTCGAACTGTCCTCTGTCTTCTTTATATCATCCCAAGCATCCTTACTCCACGTTACTTCTAACCTTAACAAAGGAACAAGCACACAAATACCTAAATAACATTCACAATCACTAGCAATCAATACTCATGGTTTACTTAGGTTCAAAACTCTACCATCACCCAAGGATGACAAACAACCTACTAAGTATACCTTATGCTCAATAGCCTTAGGTGCTTACATAGAATATTTTCCAGGCTACCTCATAACAAATTGAAAAGTCATTCCCAAACTCTTCATAAGTCAACGTACATCGTAAATATGTAGTATACGATGCACATGAACCATCTGTATGCAATATCCGATCTAATCTCTTACTTGATCGCATAAATTCCACTTTCAAGCTAGTATAGATCACTTGACCTATCTAGTGCGGACTCCGATTTAGTTCCTTGATTAGAAACCTCCGTTCTCCTTGCATAGCTATATACTATGATAGAAAACATTGGTATTGTATCTCGAACCCATATCAAGTGTTAGCTATCAAGAATCGGGTGAAATATCCTTGCTCAAACATGCATAAACCACCTCGAAAACATGTACTCGAATATTGAATTAAGAATAGTCATGCGCATAAAACGATCTACGCAGAACTTATGTATTTATCCTATTGGTTTCTTAACTACATCAATCCCTTTTTATCACATTCATTTATCCAATTAGTATTTCATTCAATACTAAAATCATTTATGAATCATTTCATAAATCACTACTTCAAGTTTATCCACATTTTATAACTTATCTTCCTACTCATATAATACTACATTACATCTTAAGAGCATACACAAAACATCGCTTTGTTTTACTTACCAAGTATGTTTAACAAATTTAAACTTGCTTTAACTTACCACCTTCTCAATTAAAGTGTTATATAAACTCAACTTTATATTTTCAAGAACGCCCGGTTACAAGTTCTATAATGATTTGAAAGTTTTCGACTGTCCAAAATAGCCAAAAATTTCATTTCATTTTAACCAATGCAAAACTATCAAACAACATATCATATTATGATGCACATACCATACTTTCCTAATGCATAAGCTACATACATCCATGAAATAACTTATCAAGTAAACTTTAGAACTAAACACCAGTTTTCATTTAATATCATTTTGAAATAATATATACATATAATTTTTGTATGGTAGATCTTACTTTTGTATTAAATCAAAATCCTTTATACTAAATTTTTTTGTAGCATCCCACACTTAAAAACCCGAAAATGAACATCGATGATGTTGCAGTTATCATCGAAATTATTTTTAAGTGATGGAAGTAAGTTCAGTACTACCAAACCATATTTTTAGTACTTCAAAGACATTCTAAAGTAGTATCAATTACTTCATATAACAGTACTAAGTATCATGATCTCAATTTCCTAAACCAATCGCGGCTACCTCATGATGAGAGTCGTAAGGTCGATTCTAGGACGACATTTACTATAGACGATGTATGCAAAGGGATCACTGAAACTTGAGGGTTTGGAGAAACTCGTAAAGCAAGGGTAATTTGAGGTATTTATTCGGACCATGATAGGTCCTGATCTCCACGATCGGCAATCTGATCTCCATAACGGGCGATCTTTACACTTGATCAGCCACGATAGACGATCTAGTTCCTGGCCTACAGAGTAGCATGGATTCGAGTACCGAGGAACCAGGACGTTGAGTAGTCTTTGACCATTATGGGTCTTTCAAGTTTTCCCATATCCAAAATGGTGAATGAGTGAACGTGAGGATGGATGATGGATGATGATGATATTTTGTTTTGACTGTCCATCACCTTAGGGATGTCACATGATGCCGGTGTTATCGATATAAACACTTAGACACCCTTAGTACTTTGATGTATAGTATACCTATGATGACTATGGTGTAGAGTAGTGTATATCTTGTGTATGTGCTAACTCTATAGATGTAGGGATAGGTCATGTTTAATTTACGTACCATTTGTCCTATTATAGTAGTTTATTAATATTTAGATATTTTCTACAACATATACCAGGCTGTCGTCTGACTCGACATTGTTTGCTTTGCATTCTGTTACTCTGAGTACCCTTAAATAAATAGATTAGGGATATCAAGTCTGGTGAGCACATGGAGCTAGATAGAGGACAAACGAGAGATCACACTCTCATATTACTAAATTTACTTATTATGATTTGTTATTCCTCTGCCTAGCACTATAAAGCCTGCTAGTGCCCTTATTATAGAGGCAGTTTGTTTATGAGTTATTATTTGATGTATAATTCTATCACACATGTCATATACTGTATGGATCTATTTGCTCTGGTTTTTGTGATTCATTCAATTTTTACTATCTTGCCTATTTTAAATCCTAGGTGTTTGATATTATATTTTACTCAATGCGATATGAGATATACAACAGGTTCTGTGTTTGATTTACCTTAGCTTACAACCTTGACAGTCGTCCTACATCGACCAGGCTTGCTACATTATAGGTATCACAATATTAAGTGTTGGTGGTGTAGGGCGGTCGTCACAGCTTGCACCTAGTCCAAGTCTTGAACTAGTGGAAGAAGTGAACCCACTTGTAGTCTCCTCTGAGAAGATCTTCTATTCCCAAGGCAATCTTAAGAACTTCTCTACTTCTAGCTCAAGAAGAATAATCTTAAAAGATATCATCAATACCAGCCACCGTGAATTCAACATCCCTATTGGGTATTCTTGTCGAGGGTGATAAAACTTCATCTCTAGGGCTCCTCAAGCACGGTCCGTAGATTACATAAGGAAACACTAGCACTACAAAATTTCTAGGATCATAAGCACGAGCATTGAGCATTCATTCTCAATCCAATGTCTTAGTTCTGATATATCCTCTCTTCTTTTTAGGTACAGTGGGCAGTGAACATTTTGGCAGTCTCTGCTTTGGCATTGGCTAATATCACTCCTAACCTCTAGAAGCTACATGCAGCGCCCTTGCTTACATCGAGAGTACAAATCCCAAAGAAGAAGAAGGATAAGGAGCACTAGGATGAAGAGGATGGTAGGGCATCGAGATGAAAAAGAAAACGAATTGTGATGCTGAAAAGAAACAATGTCATTCGGAGGAATAGCCATAGTGCACGTGAGTTTCTCGGATGACACCATTCAATCATGTTCTCACTCTCAGACTTCTCAACAACAACCTCTATTGACTCGAACTCCCACCACCACTGTTTCAGCTTCCCATAAATCTAAAGGAACTAAAAGTCATGCTACTCTGCCTTCACCCTCCGTAGAACAATCCTCGACAATTATAACAAAAATGCAGGATGCTCTACCTGACAATTTCATAAAGGAGTTGATGTTTGACTGTGATGTTAAGGACATCTCCTAACAAGAATTTAACAAAAACATCGATCAAATCATGAGTGTGTTGGACCAACTCTTTGAATGGAAAAATCATTCTAAGGGCCTTTTTTACATCAGTCGAATCAATCAAAATATTATTCGATCTTTTCGGTCAAAAAGAGTCAATCGGTACAAGATAGTGGCAAGCTACAAGAAAGAATTGGTTGACATCGCTAAGGAGAGAGACTCAGCAGTGAAGACAACCAAGAATTCCAAAGATAGAATAGCTAAGATGTGCTGGGCCCACACTCAAGCCATCAATGTCATGAATGACCAGCTGAAAAAGGTCCTTAATGAAAGTGTTAAACTCAAGGAACAAGTAAGGACCAAGGATGAAAAACTTACAACGCTTCAGGCTGAAGTCGATAAATTTAAAACTAACTTAAGGCCTTAGTCGGAATTAAATGTTCAAGTATAGATTGAGTTGTAGTGCCAGGAAAAGACTATGACACCTAAAGCAAAGGTGTAACGACCCACTATTTTGCACCATTCAAATCGATAATAATCCACACATGTCGGACTTGAATAATGCAAAATAACAGATTGTAATAAAATTTGGAGCAAATAAAACCTATCACAGAATCACAAACACAGAATATCAGAATAACTCGCAGTGGAAAATAAAATAAATAGTGGTTCATGAAGCCACTACAATACAGTCTCAAAACATATTCAAATTACATAGTCTGAAAAATAGATACAACAGAAGTCTGAAACAAGTACAGTAGAAATCCCAAATACATATGACTCTAATACAAAGCTGACATAGAAATACTGAATGGAAATAGGTAGCAACTAGATAAAAGATGATCTCCAGCAGTCCTAGCTCTAGAAGGTGAGATCCAAAGCTGATACTCAGGCTGACCCGAGCATAAAGCAAAACACAAACACTCGAGTCAGGACATACATACTTATACAATGTAAACCAACTCAAGTGAACTGTAATAAAATGTACAAGTAACTTAAAGAATGCTTGGGATCGCCCATTCTTTAAGGATCCGTTAAACTATCTACTATATAGTAATATTCGCTATTATAATAATGTCTAATATAAAATATACATACTTTAAAATAACATTAAGGAGTGACCCAATATTCCCCTTAACACGTAATAGTCCCAGTAGTTTATCCAGTATTAGCATACTCTCAGATCGGGGGCTACCCTCAATACTCCACAGGCTACGGGAGAAATCCAAATTTATAGTTAAGTTCGATATGGTAGGTGACACAGCACAACTAGGCAATGCCAAGGTAGATATACCAATTACGCATCCGTTCTGGTGGAAACGCATAGCAGCCACTACCGCCCACCTCGAGCCAAACTCCCAAATCAAGGGGTGCACCCAATCAATCACAAAAGTAATAGAATGGTATCGAAGAAGTGTGTCCGATCAGAGGTGCTACCTCATTGGCCCGTCAATCGCTCCTATTTTAGCCACCTTATGCCAACTCACGAGAGTCGGGTCCACGTTCATACCGCAATAGGATCGTCGCCACCATCCTACTTCATTCTGGAAACTCCACCGCGTACACAGTTGTTAAAGTGGTTTTCGGTATCGACAGAGAGTATGTCCATATCTGATCCCGGTCTCTTTAACAACCAATCGTTATTATAACCCGTGGGTATAAATTTCAAATTAGTTTATATTTCAAATAAAATACATCATTTAAACCATTTAAAAGTAAAGTCATTATACCTTAAAATCAAATATTCAATTCCCAAAAATTTAGCCTTTTTGAAGCTTGTTTATTTAGTTAAATACTTCAAAACATTGAAATTTCAGCACTCACAGTACTTAGAAAATGCTGCAGTAAGTTATCTTTGAAAACAATTCATTTCAACAAAGACAGCATTTAAAAACTGCTGTAATAGTTCAGGGTTTAATTTAGAAGGTTTAATTCAATTCAGCAAAGACAGCGTTTACAAAATTGCTGCAGTAGTTCCATTATATTCAAAATCTCATTTCAGCCAACTGCAGCACTTAACAAGTGCTACAATAGCTCTTTCATTAGTTTCAGATTTAAGTTTAGTTTCTGTAACTACAGCACTTACAAAGTGCTGCAATAGCCCTTAGATAATTTTAGCCTTTTAGTTCACTTCTGCAATTACAGCACTTACAAAGTGCTGCAGATTCTATTAGTTCAGTTTTTAGTTCATTTTCAGAGACGATAGCATTTCTGAAGTGTTACTAAAAGAATTTCCAGATTTTAAATAGAATTCCAGCCACACATAAACTTCAATTTAAATCATTTTAACTTATAAAAATCACATTTTTCGACTTCAAAAATATTCATTTAAATACCCTTTAACTTATAATTTTAATAAAGTAAATTTTACAATAAAATTAAATTTTCCAATAATTTCACTTATTAAATTGAGGTGTACAATTTTCTTATTCTTTCATTTTAACAATTTACCTTAACACTTAAATTTAAATTTCCACTTCATAAATAAAACTTAATTTCCATTTTTTTTAATTAATTTAAACTTCCATTTAAAATCAAATCACAAATTTCCAAATTAAGTTATGTTTCAAATCACAATTTTTCTATTCATTTATTTAACAATTTTAATAAATAGAAAAATCATTATTACTTTATTAAATAATTTTAAATTCAATTTAAATCAAATTATCATATTTCTAAATTTTAAAAATACTGAAATTTTTTCCAGAAAACTATATAAAATAACCACGGGTCTGTATAATATTTTCTAGCCTAAGTCAAGTGATACAGATAATATATCATTTCAATCCGTAATTTACAAAGAAAATCCAGGTTTTTCATTTCAAACCCGCAATCCCAAGTAAATAAAAATAAATAAAAATCACTCAGGCTTATCATTTTATCCCATAACGATTTTTCCCTATTCTAAAGTCCATTCGGATATGTATCATTTCAACCCATAGTGATTCTATTCTACATGGAACTTGCAGTGTGATTAACAGAAATAAATAACAGTATAACAGAATATAACATAGCAGATGATGTGACAAGTTTATAACAGGGTTTAACATCATATAATGTACATCACAGGCAGGTATAACATGATATAATAGTTTCTACACATTAACTTGTTGTAACTTCACAAATTATATAAGTATAAATGTCATGTGTGAATACTCACCTTTTTATGCTGGAGTTAGCAAATCAAACACACAAACAAAAATCCGGAAAGCACGATAGCACGACTTTTGATTTGAGTGGAGAGATAGCCAAGTTATTAATCTTGTATGCAACAACAAAACAAAGCAAAAATATAAATATAAATAACACAAAGATTATATTGAAACAAAAATGGAATCAAAGTAAACAAAAGACATAACCAAGCTTCCAATCAATTTTGCTTGACCACTAACAACTTTTGCTCGACCATACATGCTTATAGCTCGACCACAACATGTTTTCAGGTTGAAATGGATCTGGTTTGGACTCATATAGGCACGACTACAAAGGAGAATATGAAGAGGAAGGAGTTTGCAAGCAAGGAAGGTTAAAAGGCAAGGCTAAAAAATGGAGTTTTGGTTGCATCTAGGGTCGTCCTATGGGTCTAGTGGCTCGGCCAAGGGCTTCTACAGGTCAGGTTGTGATGGTCAAGGGTCATGTTAATAGGTGGTGGTGGTTCATGGTGATGGCCGTGTTCAAAATGAAGGGGATGGTGAACTATGGGCTCGGCTAAGCATTGTTTTGGAGTTTTTCAAAGTCTTTGTGATGTTTGCTTCATCTAGGTGGTCACGGCCACTACTAGTCAGAGGAGGAGGAGGTCAGGCCGTGGATGGTGATGAGGAGGAAGTGGTGTGGTGGTCGGTGGAGATGGTGAAGGGGTTTAGGCCGAGCAAAACAATGAAGATGAACAAGCAAATCAAGCAAAAATGAAGAGGAAAAGTGAAGAGAAAAAGTATAAAATGGAAGAAGCCATTACCAAAAATTTCAGAAATGCTTTGGCCGAAAATTTGTGATGGAAATGAGAAGTTTTCACGTGAAATACAAAAAAACACACGGCCACAATCAAGTTTTGAACGGCCAAAGAAATTGAAAAGGCAAGCAAATGAAAAGTCAAAAGTTTTAAAAGCCTTTTGTCTCTTTGAATTTCCACTTCCTTTTTAATTCAATATAAACAAATAAAATTCAGTAAATAAACATAAAAGACAAACAAAAATAAAGTGAAAAATGAAAATAACAATTATTCTTAAGAAAAATAAAAAGTAAATAAAGAAAATAGTTTATTATATTGAAACTAGAATTAAAAATTGTAAACAAAAATACAATTAACTTTGGAAAATTATAACTATACTTTTAAAATGTTTTAAAAATAAAACATTTGAAATAAAATTTAATTAAAAATAATTGCAAAAATATTGGGTTGTTACACTCTCCCCCACTCAAATCATTTCGTCCTCGAAAAGAATGAAACAAGGAAAACAAAGAAAAAGCAAGATAGAAAAGCAAATAGTACCTGAAATAAACAATTCTAGATTCGAAGCACGAATGCACTCCTCCGTCTCCCAGGTACAATCTCGATCGTCAGTACTCCACTGTACTTTGACCAGACTAACATATTTCCTTTTTAGTTGCTTCGTACCTTTGTCGACAATACGAAGTGGCTTCCTCTCAATAGTCAGATTAGGCTCAATATCCAAACTATCAAGAGCAGAAGGCTGAACAATAAGAGATGGATCATGCAGATAGCGATGAAGATGAGAAACGTGGAATACGTTATGCACTCCAGAGAACTTGTCGGGCAAATCCAGATGATAAGCCAAAGAACCAACTCTTTCCATAATGTGGAAAGGACCTACAAACCTAGGAGAAAGCTTCCCTCTACGACCAAATCGAATGACATTCCTTAAGGGAGAGACCTTAAGGAAAACCAAATCACCAACAGCAAACTCCAAACTCCGCCTACGCCTATCAGCATACTTCTTCTGCCTATCCTGAGCAATTCTCATCTTCCTCCTAATCTCCTCAACTCTCTCAGAAGCCTCTAAAATCATCTCAGTGTTAGTCCATAGGATAGTGGTTTTGATGACAACAACTATAGAAGTGTTATAAAATATATATGTGCAGGAAATCTATATGCAGGTATCAACAAAAGAAGACTGTACAGTAAAGAAAACAAAATTGATGAAGACAAAGATCAAGAGTTCAAGATTGAAGACTCATGAGATTCAAGATATTCAAGAGTTCAAGACAAATAATATAGTTAGGTTAGATATTTGTTAAAACTCCTTGAAAGCACTATCATTCTTTTTTATCCAATTTACTCGTGGAATGGAATCCACTTCGTTCTTGTTAAAGGGATGAAACCCTAGTGAGATGGAACTCACGAAATATCTAGTGGAACGGATAGTAGCCCTATTTTGTTATCCACTAATTTTGATTCAAAATGATTTTCAAAATTATCTCTTGTTTTATAAAATGATTTTCAAATATTCCTTTTCAAAAGAAAAACCTTCGTTCACATTTCCAAAAATGTTTTAGCCTCAAAATCATATTTATCATTTTGTTATATTTTGATTTCAAAATTGTCCTTAATATTTTAGCCTCAAAATCTATTTTAATATTATATTTACTTTAGTTTATTTACTTTGATTTTATATATATTTTAGTATATATACATATATACATTCATAAGTATTTCTACTTCTAAATACCTTCTACAAATACATAGAGTCCATTTGAATAAAGTTGCATATGTTTTAAATCATCATTTTCAAAGTAAAGCAAATCATCACTTTTTACTAGACCATGTCGACATCCTATTTACCTGTCATGTCGACATGCTTCCCGTTACAGCAAAGGTTGTTTTCAAAAGAAGTGTCTATTCGTTTAAACCTCTTCGAATGGACACATCCATTCATTCTCTATAAATAGAGACTGTTATGGACGTTTTCCAGTAACTACTTTCTTTATTTTCTCTCCTCTTTACTCTCTTATCTTATTTTCTAATCATCCTATCCATATTTTGCCGAAATCTTAAGTGAATCAAACTAGAATATCTCTAGTTTGATTCTCTGCCACTCTCTCTAAAGAATCTCAGTGCTTATCAGAGTTATAGATACATTTGTACTCAAAGAAACTTGTGTGGGGTTATAAAGGTGTGATCGTGTCCTTGGAAATCGATCGGGTGAACTTGTGTCCTATGAATCAAGTGGTTCTACCCAGAGACCTGAGAATCTGGAGGGTGTACCTCGTTGCCTTGGAATCGAGGGATTGTAATCTAGATTATTGTTGAATAGAAAGCAGTACGGGTTGTGCGGGACTGGATGTAGGGTAACACCGAACCAGTATAAAATTCCTGGTGTGTTCTCTCCTTTACTTGCTTTTTATTTATATTTTCATTTGTTTGTGATTCTGTGATTTGATCTGTGATTGTGTATTTGCATTAAGTTAGTTAATTCAATTTAAATCAAAGAAGTTTTAAAGAAATTCTTAAAACACTATTCACCCCCCTCTAGTGTTAAATAGCCTTAAGATCATCTTCCGCGTCCCTTTCATTTGGTATCAGAGCAAGTTTTTCAAAGTATTCATAATCTTATTTTTGAAAAGTTCATGGCTAAGTTTGAAATGTTTCCTAAAAATATTTCTTTAATGATCAAATCATTGTGGTCTTATAAATTGATGCATGATAGTTATATAGAATCAGGTAGTCTACAAAAGTTGCTCACTGTGCAGGAATCTTGCTTCATGGCGACAAATGAATCTATTCACAATGGACAAGCTGTGCAAATAAGGAAAAACAAGTGGATACTTGATGTGGATGTTCAAGACATATGACAGGAAATCCAGAGATACTCAATGACATTATTTACAAGGATGGAGGATTGGTTAATTTTGGGGATAATTCAAAAGGTTATGTGGTTGGCATCGGCAATGTAGGTAATTC
The DNA here is from genome assembly GCA_030737815.1 of Allium fistulosum. Lineage (NCBI taxonomy): Eukaryota > Viridiplantae > Streptophyta > Magnoliopsida > Asparagales > Amaryllidaceae > Allium > Allium fistulosum. Next base: position 336,428,552 of record CM060901.1, on the reverse strand, counting down.
TGAAACTCCTATTATTTCAAATGTTTTGTTAGTTAAAAATCTACAACATAATCTACTTAGTATTAGTCAGTTATGTGATAAAGGATATAGGATTAAATTTGAAAAAGACAAGTGTCACATCGAAGATAATAAATCTAATATTATCTTTGAGGGAGTTAGGAAAAAGAATATCTATATTCTTAGTATGAAAATTTCAAATGATAATCTATGTCTTTTGGCCAATACAAGTGACCCTTGGACTTGGCATAAGAGATTTGGACATTTGAATTTTAAACTCTTATCTAGACTATCCAAATTTGATCTAGTAAAAGGCCTCCCTAAGATGCAATTTAAAGTAGATAGTATATGTGATGCATGTCAATTAGGAAAACTTAGAAAAAGTTCCTTTAAACTTAAAGATATGATCTCTACTTCAAAACCTCTTGAGTTACTTCACCTAGATTTATTTGGTCCATCTCAGATTCAATCAATCAACCATAGTAAATATGTCTTTGTAATTGTGGATGATTATTCCAGATATACATGGACAATCTTTCTGAAACATAAAAGTGATACTTTTGATTATTTTAAAAGTTTTTCAAAAAGAGTTCAAAACCAACTTTCTTCCAAGATCATCACTATTCGTAGTGATCACGGTGGTGAATTTGAAAATGAGAAGTTTGAGGAATTCTGTAATCAGAAGGGAATTACTCACAATTTTTCGTTTCCAAGAACTCCACAACAAAACGGAGTAGTTGAGCGTAAGAATAGGACGATTCAAGAGTGTGCTAGAAATCTACTTTCTGATAGTAAATTACCAAAACATTTTTGGGCTGAAGTAGTTGCAACAACCTGTTATATTTTGAATAGGATTTTAATTAGACCTCTAACCAATAAAACACCTTATGAACTTCTTTTCAATAAGAAACCTAAGGTATCTTATTTCAGAATTTTTGGAAGTAAATGTTTTATCTTAAATACAAAAGATAATTTAGATAAGTTTGATCCTAAATCCGACAAAGGAATCTTTATCGGATATTCTAACAGGAGTAAAGCTTATAGAGTTTTTTCTAAGAACAAACACTATTGAAGAAACTTTACATGTTTCCATTGATGAAAATTTCAAAGAAGTTGATCAGACTAATGATGAGGATGACTTAGTTATTTCTAATCATGAATCTGTAGATGCTACAAATGAAACTTTTCATCCAAATAAAAAGATTAGGCTTTTAAAAGATCACCCTGTAGAAAATATTCTAGGAGATATGCAATCTGTTGTTAAAACTAGGAATCAATTAAACAGTATGAGTCATGTTGCTTTTATATCCTCAATAGAACCTAAAAATCCAAAGGAAGCATCAACTGATGATTCATGGATTCTTGCTATGCAAGAAGAATTGAATCAATTCACCAGAAATGATGTTTGGGAACTTGTTCCTATACCTGAGGATAAATCCATTATAGGCACTAAATGGGTATATAAAAATAAATTAAATGAATTAGGTGAGGTCGTTAGAAATAAGGCTCGACTCGTTGCACAAGGTTATTGTCAAGAAGAAGGTATATATTATGACGAAACCTTTGCACCCGTAGCAAGATTAGAAGCTATTAGAATTCTGCTTGCTTTCGCTAATTTCAATAATTTCAAACTTTTTCAAATGGATGTCAAGAGTGCCTTTCTAAATGGTTTTGTAAAAGAGGAAGTTTGTGTTGAAAGACCTCCACTCTTTGAAGATACAAAATTTCCAAATCATGTTTTTAAATTAAAGAAAGCCCTGTATGGTCTAAAACAAGCTCCTAGAGCTTGGTATGATAGACTTAGGTCTTATCTTTTGCAATCTAATTTTGAAATAGGTAAAGTAGATAACACACTTTTTATTAAAAGAAACAAAAATGATATTCAACTTGTACAAGTGTACGTAGATGATATTATTTTTGGATCAACCAATTCTGACATGAACAAAGAATTTTCTGACATTATGACAAAAGAGTTTGAGATGAGTCATATGGGTGAACTTAACTTTTTCCTAGGATTACAAATCAAACAATTAGATAATGGTATCTTTATCAGTCAAGAGAAGTATGCGAGAGAGTTAGTTAGTAAGTTTGGCTTGACCAATGTGAGTGGAAAACCAACTCCCATGGCAACCAATATAGCGTTAAGTAAGGATGATCTATCCAAAGACGTAGATCAAACCTTGTATAGAGGAATGATTGGATCACTTCTCTATATAACTGCTAGTAGACCAGATATCATGAACAGTGTCTGTCTCTGTGCAAGATATCAATCTCAACCCAAGGAAACTCATCTAAAAGCTGTGAAACGTATCATTCGATATGTTAAACACACCTTTGATTATGGATTGTTCTACCCTAAGAATGATTCATTTGAATTAGTTTCCTACTGTGATGCTGACTATGCTGGGTGTAAGTCAGACCGAAAGAGTACAAGTGGAACTAGTCACTTTCTAGGTCATTCCTTAATTTCCTGGTTCAGTAAAAAGCAGAATACAGTTTCCCTATCAACAACTAAAGCAGAGTATGTTTCTGCTGCTTTAGCTTGTTCTCAAGTTTTGTATATGCAACAAACCTTGAATGATTTTGGTATATCTATCACGAAATCTCCAATTTTCTGTGATAACACTAGTGCCATTAGTTTGTCCAAAAACCCAACTCTCCATGCCCGAACTAAACATATTGACATTAGACACCATTTTCTAAGAGATAACGTAAATAAAGAGAAAATTTCTCTTGATTTCGTTAATTCTGAAAATCAAATAGCTGATATTTTAACCAAACCTTTAGGAGAACCTGTCTTCACCAAGTTAAGAAGAGAATTAGGTATATGTTCTCTTTCTGAAATATAGTATATAGTATAGTATTATACATAAGGTATATATGAATGTTTTCTTAACCATAACATTTTGCAACACCATGTTGACATGGTATTCATGCGTCATGTCGACATGCAACGGTAAAAATGACAGTTCATTTTTTCCCTCTAATTTTTGAATGGGTTGTTATTTAACTCACCCATTCTAGGTTTCTCTTCCCTCCAATTATTATTTCTTCATTCTACTTTCTGGAAACATCAAATCCATGGCTTCCACATCCAATCATAATCAAATATCACCGGTTTCTTTCCTTTCTCCTTCACATGGCCCTTTCCAAAACTCCACACTCGCTTGTGTCATCAAAATAGAGGAGAAAGTTAATGACTCGCTGCAGATGTTAACTGAAATGCAAGTTCAAAAATTGAGAATGGCAAGAGAGCAAGAGAAACAAGGGAAAATTCTGAGGAATCTTCAAAAATTCCTCATGGATAATCATGCCAATCCAATTGTAATTGAAGATTCTTCTAACATAGAAGCAAATGAAGAAGGAGAAGAAGACGAAGACGAAGAAGAAGAGGAAGAACCAATGGAGGAAGAAACTGATGATGAAGCAATATGTGTAGGGGAAGTTTGTTTTGATGCTTATGGGAACATTGTGGAACAACATGGAAACTTCTGTTTCCATTACCCAAATTGTCCTGTCCACAAGTCTCCTATCATCAAAAACAACCGTTGAGTTGTTTATTTTCTTGTTTTAGTTATTTATGTGTTTATAAGTTTAAATAGTCATGTATATAGTAATATTGAAATGAATAAAATAATCTGTGGTTACACTTACTATTCTTATTCTTATATTACTCATATATAACATTCTAAGTATACGATGTTTAGTGCACTGTTATATCTAGTTTCAGTATTATTAATGATAACACTATCATTAATATCATAGATTTAGGGGGAGTTAGTGTCATTTTTTTGTTGATGACAAAGGGGGAGAAGTATAAAATAGGTTAGTTAGGCATAGATTAAGGGGGAGTTATTAGATTTAGGGGGAGTTATAAGGAGAATATAAATATTTTATAAACAAAGGTTGTCATCATCAAAAAGGGGGAGAATGTTAGTCCATAGGATAGTGGTTTTGATGACAACAACTATAGAAGTGTTATAAAATATATATGTGCAGGAAATCTATATGCAGGTATCAACAAAAGAAGACTGTACAGTAAAGAAAACAAAATTGATTAAGACAAAGATCAAGAGTTCAAGATTGAAGACTCATGAGATTCAAGATATTCAAGAGTTCAAGACAAATAATATAGTTAGGTTAGATATTTGTTAAAACTCCTTGAAAGCACTATCATTCTTTTTTGTCCAATTTACTCGTGGAATGGAATCCACTTCGTTCTTGTTAAAGGGATGGAACCCTAGTGAGATGGAACTCACGAAATATCTAGTGGAACGGATAGTAGCCCTATTTTGTTATCCACTAATTTTGATTCAAAATGATTTTCAAAATTATCTCTTGTTTTATAAAATGATTTTCAAATATTCCTTTTCAAAAGAAAAACCTTCGTTCACATTTCCAAAAATGTTTTAGCCTCAAAATCATATTTATCATTTTGTTATATTTTGATTTCAAAATTGTCCTTGATATTTTAGCCTCAAAATCTATTTTAATATTATATTTACTTTAGTTTATTTACTTTGATTTTAAATATATTTTAGTATATATACATATATACATTCATAAGTATTTCTACTTCTAAATACATTCTACAAATACATAGAGTCCATTTGAATAAAGTTGCATATGTTTTAAATCATCATTTTCAAAGTAAAGCAAATCATCACTTTTTACTAGACCATGTCGACATCCTATTTACCTGTCATGTCGACATGCTTCCCGTTACAGCAAAGGTTGTTTTCAAAAGAAGTGTCTATTCGTTTAAACCTCTTCGAATGGACACATCCATTCATTCTCTATAAATAGAGACTGTTATGGACGTTTTCCAGTAACTACTTTCTTTATTTTTCTCTCCTCTTTACTCTCTTATCTTATTTTCTAATCATCCTATCCATATTTTGCCGAAATCTTAAGTGAATCAAACAAGAATATCTCTAGTTTGATTCTCTGCCACTCTCTCCAAAGAATCTCAGTGCTTATCAGAGTTATAGATACATTTGTACTCAAAGAAACTTGTGTGGGGTTATAAAGGTGTGATCGTGTCCTTGGAAATCGATCGGGTGAACTTGTGTCCTGTGAATCAAGTGGTTCTACCCAGAGACCTGAGAATCTGGAGGGTGTACCTCGTTGCCTTGGAATCGAGGATTGTAATCTAGATTATTGTTGAATAGAAAGCCGTACGGGTTGTGCGGGACTGGATGTAGGGTAACACCGAACCAGTATAAAATTCCTGGTGTGTTCTTTCCTTTACTTGCTTTTTATTTATATTTGCATTTGTTTGTGATTCTGTGATTTGATCTGTGATTGTGTATTTGCATTAAGTTAGTTAATTCAATTTAAATCAAAGAAGTTTTAAAGAAATTCTTAAAACACTATTCACCCCCCTCTAGTGTTAAATAGCCTTAAGATCATCTTCCGCGTCCCTTTCACTCAGGACCAAGAACCAAATAATTACTGGATTCAATCCAGCAAGATGGAGATCTACAAGGTCATCCGTAAAGAGCAACAAACGGAGACGTCTTAATGCTAGCCTGAATTCGAAGATAGAAATGAGATAGATACAGGATTAAGATACACTTAAAACAGAAGATTAGATTATACCTGATAGCTATTGTTATAGGTAAATTCGACAAGATGGAGATGATCTTCACAAGATCCTCCATAATCAAGCACACAAGCATGAAGAAGATCTTCTAGAATCTGATTCACTCTTTCTGTTTGACCGTCGGTCTATGGATGGTAAGCAGTGCTCAGATTCAGATGAGTACCCAAAGATTTTTGAAAAGCTTTCCAAAACTGAATAGTAAAGATAGGATCACGATCACAAAAAATACTGAGAGGAACACCATGGAGACGAACAATCTCTTTCATGTAGATCTCAGACAAACTATAAGCAGAACGGGTAGACTTGACCGGAATGAAATGAGCTGACTTGGTCAATCTATCCACAATAACCCAGATACTCTCATTACCCCTCCTAGTCCTCGGTAATCCATCAATGACATCCATAGAAACCTGTTCCCATTTCCAATTGAAAATCTCAAGGGTTGCAATAAACCAGGGGTCTTCTGATGATCTACCTTGACTTGCTGACAAGTCGCACTCCTACTAAAAAAGATGGAGATATCTCGCCTCATACCTCTCCGCCAATACAACTTCCTCATATCCTGATACATCTTGGTCACTCCCAGATGAATAGAAAGTCTGGATCGATGATTCTCCCAAAGTAACTCCTGCCTCAATCCATCAACATTCGGGACACAAATCCTATTATTAATCCTCAAAATACCTCTATCATCGATCTGAGCTCGACTGCCATCAAGACTACTACTACCAACTCTACTATGAACATTCTCCTTCATCAATCTAAGCATCTCATCCTCATCCTGCTTAGCCATGATACGATCCAAAAGAGGAGAAGAAACAACCAGCTGAGACAACATAGCCTTCTTCCGACTCAAAGCATCTACCACAACATTAGCTTTCCCAGGGGTATAGTTGATGTCGAGGTCATAAGAAGAAAGAAACTCCAACCACCTAACTTGCCTCTGATTCAAATCCTTCTGAGTGAAAATATACTTCAAAGACTGATGATCTGTAAAGAGCTCAAACTTAGTACCCAAAAGATGATGCCTCCAAAGCTTCAAAGCAAAAACCACAGCAATCAATTCTAAATCATGAGCAGAATAATTGGCTTTATGGGTCTTCAACTGACAACTAGAATAAGCAATCAACTTACCATCCTACATCAGAAAAGCTCCCAAACCTTCACGACAAGCATCAGTGTATACCGTTAATCCCTCATTTCCATTTTTAACGGTAAGAACTGGTGCAGCAGTAAGCTTGTGCTTTAACTCACTGAATGTGGCTTTACACTCATCACTCCAAATAAACCTAGCATTCTTACGAGTCAAAGTGGTGAGAGGTGCAGCAATCTGAGCAAAATTCTCAATGAATCTCCGGTAATAGCCGGCAAGGCCCAAAAAACTATGAATATCAATTGGAGTCCTAGGAGTTTCCCAATCCTACACAAAATAGGGATAAATAAGGAAAACAAGAAGGATAGAATAAATTGAATGAAACAAGGAAAGAGAAGGAAAGAAAGACTTACATTGATCGCAACGATCTTGATTGGAAATACAGAAAATCCATTACCAAAAACAATATGTCCCAGGAATCGGACTTCATCCTTCCACAAATGGCATTTAGAAAATTTAGCCTTCAACAGATGATTTCTGAGAGTCTCAAGAACATATTTCAAATGTGACTCATGCTCTTCCTCAGACTTAGAGAAAGTGAGAATATCATCAACAAAGACAAGAATAAATTTATTAAGCACATCACGAAAAACACGATTCATCAAATCAACAAAGAAAGCAGGAGCATTAGTCAAACCTAAAGGCATGACTAACCATTCAAAAAACCCATTCTCAATATGGAAAGCAGTCTTGGGAATACTTTCCTCAACAACTCTGAGCTGGTGGAAACTGTGGCAAGATCAAGCTGAGAGAAAACAATGGCACCATAAAGCTGATCAAACATATCATTGATGCAAGGCATTGGATATATGTTTTTCATAGTGAGCTTGTTCAGCTCCCTATAATCAACACACATCCAGAGAGATCCATCGGACTTGGTGATGAAAACCACCGCTGCTCCCCATTTGGAGTGGTTAGGTCTGATCAGACCCTTGGAGAACAGGTCCTCAATTTGCTTTCCCAACTCAACCTTCTCACGGGGTGCCATTCTTCTAGGAGGAAGAACTACAGGTCAAGCTCCAGGAATAAGATCAATACGGAAATCAATTTCCAACTTAGGAGGTAAAGCAGTGACTTCACCAAATACATCGGGATAAAGTTTGACCACACGAGTCGACTGAAGATCAACAAGAGAAGAATCTGGAGAATAAATAAAGCTGCTAGCATAATCATGAGGCATACGACACTGAATAACCAAAGAATTACCCCGATCATCCTCAAGAGAAACAATTCAGGATTTACAAGAGATATGAGCATCATGTCTCTTAAGCCAATCACCTCCGAGCAACAAATCAAAAGCATCGAAACCAAGAACATAGAAATCACCCAAAAATTTATGGCCAGAATAGAAGAGTCTCACTTGCTTACAAATCCTATTAAGGTTCGCGGGACTACCAATAGGATTTTTAACACACATAGATTCAACTGCATACATAGGAGAAAGAAGGTGGTCAAACTTATCACAAAGATCCACAGAAATAAAACTATGCGAAGCTCCAATATCAAATAAAACACGAATAGGATGATTAAATAAAGAAAAGGTGCCCAGAAGAGTACCTTGGTCATCACTAAGGGCAGGAGCAGGTGGAGCAGGTGAAGAAGCAGTGGTAACAACAAAAATACCAGATGGCTTGCCCTTCTGATACAACGGACAATCATTCTTGAAATGACCAGGCTGCAGACAGACATGACCGAGATTGTTCCTAGTACCCTGAGGTGGAGGAACAGCAGCACCAATTGAAGTAGGGGAACTATTAGCATAGTGTCCCTTCTGATCACACTTGAAACAGGTAATGGTGGATAAATCGATAGGGTGCCTTTGAGAAGGAGAAGATGAAGATCCCAATCCTGGATGCTTGAGCCAGTTCTTCTTCTACTAATGGAAATTTCGCTTTCTCTTCTTAGAGTTAGCAGAGGAAGACTGAGATGCAGGAGCACTAGCAATAGCAGGACCCTTAGAAGTAGGGTTCTCATAACGGATAGCCATATCCATAAGCTCGGTGAAAGTGCCATAAACATGAGAAATGAGACGATCGTAGAACTCTAGGCGAGCTCCAGCTATGAACTTTTCTTTCTTCTTAAGTTGGATGTCAATAAGGCCAGGACTAAACTTGGAAAGTTCGTTGAACTTCCGCTCATACTCAGAAAAGGAAATGGTACCCTGCTTGAGATCCATGAATTCATGATAAAGCTGAGTTTTACCGGCTTCTGGCATCCATATTTCCACAAAAGCCTCCTTGGAAAGAAGATAGATAAGCTTAAGATAGGTTTAAAAGAAAGGAAATGGGAACAAAATTCAAGATAACACAAAGGATACCTAAACTGCTCCCAAGAAATATCACCCTCGTTAGTGTGAGCTGTAACAAACTCCCACCAATCCAAGGCTGACTCTTGCAGCTGCCAAGCTGCTAACTGAAACTTCTGGGCATCAGTAATCTCGAGACCGGTAAAGATCCTCTCTAAACTCCATAACCATTGCTGGGCTTCGATAATGCTCTCTGAACCGGTAAACTTGGTTCCACCAAGTTGAGAGAATTCCTTACAGAGAATGGTAAACCTAACAGGTGTAGTGGGTTGAGGAGCTGGGGCGATACCACGAACCCTACCTCTGGCATTTCTACGATTCATCCTGAAAAATATCAAGAATGAATTTTAGGACAAAAGTACAGAGAAGACAAAGATAAGATAAGATAAAACAAGATAAATTCACTTGGATGAATATCTTAATTGAAGAAATTTCTAACAAGGTAGATACGAAAAGAAGGAAGTTTAGAAAATTTGCTTTTAAAACAAGAAAATTTTATATCAAAATAATCTTTGAAAAATCCTTTGAAAAATCATTTTAAAATCATTTTATACTTTGAAAATACGTTCTCTCACAAAGAAATGATTCTGAGGTTGATTTCACTCATTCTAGGTTATTTCTACCCTATCTCTAATGAGTTTCTGCTCCATAGGCTAAGGTTTGCCTAAAACCAAAGCTCTGATACCAAATGTAACGACCTACTATTTTAGACCATTCAAATTGACAATAATCCACACATGTCGGACTTGAATAATGCAAAATAACAGATTTTAATAAAATTTGGAGCAAATAAAACCAATCACAGAATCACAGACATAGAATATCAAAATAACTCACAGCGGAAAATAAAATAAATAGTGGTTCATGAAGCCACTACAATACATAGTCTGAAAATAGATTCAAATTACATAGTCTAAAAAACAGATACAACAGAAGTCTAAAACAAGTACAGTAGAAATCCCAAATACATATGTCTCTAATACAAAGCTGACATAGAAATACTGAATGGAAATAGATAGCAACTAGATAAAAGAAGATCTCCAGCAGTCCTAGCTCCAAAAGGTGAGATCCCAAGCTGATACTCAGGCTAACCCGAGTGTAAAGCAAAACACAAACACTCGAGTCAGGACATACATACTTATACAATGTAAACCAACTCAAGTGAACTGTAATAAAAGGTACAAGTAACTTAAAGAATGCTTGGGATCGCCCATTCTTTAAGGATCCGTTAAACTATCTACTATGTAGTAATATTCGCTATTATAATAATATCTAATATAAAATAAATGTACTTTAAAATAGCATTAAGGAGTGACCCAATATTCCCCTTAACACGTAATAGTCCCAGTAGTCTATCCAGTATTAGCATACTCCCATATCGGGGGCTACCCTCAATACTCCAAAAGCTACGGGAGAAATCCAAACTCGTAGTAAAGTTCGATATGGTAGGTGACATGGCACAACTAGGCAATGCCAGGGTAGATACACCAATTATGCATCCGGGCTAGTGGAAACGCATAGCAGCCACTACCGCCCACCTCGAGCCACACTCCCAAATCAAGGGGTGCACCCAATCAATCACAAAAGTAATAGAATGGTATCAAAGAAGTGTGTCCGATCAGAGGTGCTACATCATTGGCCCGTCAATCGCTCCTGTTTTAGCCACCTTATGCCAACTCACAGGAGTCGGGTCTACATTCATACCATAATAGGATCGTCGCCACCATCCTACTTCATTCTGGAAACTCCACCGCGTACACAGTTGTTAAAGTGGTTTTCGGTATCGACGGAGAGTATGTCCATATCGGATCCCGGTCTCTTTAACAACCAATCGTTATTATAACCCATGGTTATAAATTTCAAAATAGTTTATATTTCAAATCAAAATACATCATTTAAACCATTTAAAAGTAAAGTCATTATACCTTAATATCAAATATTCAATTCCCAAAAATTTAGCCTTTTTGAAGCTTGTTTATTTGGTTAAATACTTCAAAACATTGAAATTTCAGCATTCACAACACTTAGAAAATGCTGCGGTAAGTTATCTTTGAAAACAATTCATTTCAGCAAAGACAACATTTAAAAAATGCTGTAATAGTTCAGGGTTTAATTTAGAAGGTTTAATTCAATTCAGCAAAGACAACGTTTATAAAACTGCTGCAATAGTTCAATTATATTCAAAAATCTCATTTCAACCAACTACAGCATTAAACAAGTGCTACAATAGCTCTTTCATTAGTTTCAGATTTAAGTTTAATTTCTGTAACTACAACACTTACAAAGTGCTGCAATAGCTCTTAGTTAATTTTAGCCTTTTAGTTCACTTCTGCAATGTTAACACCTCTTTTATTCACAATTTAGCGACCTATTCGACTCAACGAGCTAAGGGAATAAGCGACTTAACTATCCAAGGCATAAACGACTTAATGACCTATAGCAGGGCACGACCTAACGACCTAAAGCACAGAGCGGCTCAATATGGCACGACTCAACGACTTAAAGAGCTCCAGCGACCTAGCGACCTAAAGACTCCTGCGACTCAATGAAGGCAACGACCTAACGAGTTAAGGAAAGAGCGACCTAACGACCTAGCAAGCTTCAAAGTTAAGCCGCATGTGCACTGCCTCTTCCATTAGGTCACTTACGACCTTAGCAAGCCGAGATAACTCTTGTGCTACACATGCTAAGTCGCTCACAACATATATCTCGTCCATGATGGCTCCACTAAGTCACTAACGACTTATGCTACCTCGGGATCGCTCTTAGATCGCAACTCCCTAAGTCGCTCGCGACCTATGACATGGCCGACCTAAGCCCAACTTCTCCTATAAATACCCCTCCTACTCCGCACTAAAAAGGGGGAGGATTTTTTGAGAGCACCAAGACTCTGCTGTTTTCACTACTTCTACACTTGCTCCAACACTTCAAATGCAAAAGACACTTCAAAGAACCTTCGGAAAAGATCAAGTTCATTCAACATGAATTCAAAGAGCTTTTCTGCATCAAAGTTCTAACTACCTGTCTTAATTGTGTTGTAATTGAAGAATTATTGTAAAGTTTGTAATAAAATCAGTAATAGAAGAGATTAAGTGGACGTAGGCTTGACTTTGAGCCGAACCAATATAAAAATTATTGCCTCTTTACTATTTTCTGCTATTTTCTGCTTGCTTTTAGTTCCCGTACCAACGGGTTGTGCTTTCGCTATATCACAACTCACACTGGGGTGTTAGCGTACATTTTTAGCGTTTACATTTTTGGTGCTTTCACTGAGAAAGTGAACTCAGGGGTGCTCTCATCATTGCTTCACAAAGATTTATGGAAAGACTCTCCCTAAGAACCAGAAGTCTATCCGAAATTATGGCTCCTGGAAGGAAAAGTAAATCTACTAGATCTGGAAATGCTTATGACAACACCGCCACTTCTCCCGCGTCAAATCAAGCAGCTCCTAGTATTGGAGTCACAAGGGCGGAATTGGATGCTGTAGTGTCTGGGTTGTATCAACAAATGGAAGCCCATAACACTTTGATGTTGGACAAGTTGAATGCTTTGGTTGGAGTTAACCAACAACCAGAAAATAATGAAGAAACCTTTGCTGAGGATGTTCATGATTCCCAAGGGAAATGTATTCCTCAGAGGGCAGCTGGCACCGCCGAAGGGGCACCTCCCCAAGCTGGAGGTTCAAGGCCGCAGCCAACTCTTCGTGAACGTTGGTCCAGGCAAACTTCCGAAAAAGTAGCTGACGTCTGTCCCGCGGGGCCTCTAAACGATGAGGAGTACCTCTCGGGAATGATTCGACAAATTATGAAGAAGAACATGCGAAGGGAGGAAGATGAAAGTGACTAGGGGTTTGCTCCAAGCAGAACTCCTTTTACTGAAAGAATTATGAAGGCTGAATTTCCAAAGAAGTTTGTTCCCCCCACTATTCCAGCTTATCGGGGGACAAGCGATCCTAACCAGTTCTTATACAAGTATGACTGGCATATGATAGGTGCTAGAGCAACAAACGAGATCAAGTGCAGATACTTTCCTGTGTACTTGGAGGGAGTGGCCCTACTTTGGTTCACGAAGCTGCCAGTTCAATCCGTAGATCAGTTCTCCGACCTAATTGGGAAATTCAAAGATTAGTTCAGGTTATATGCTTCGAAGGCCAAGGACATAATGTCACTATCCAGCCTCGAACAAATCCCCGGAGAGTCTATCAAATCTTTCTTACACCGCTTCAATATAGCCTTGGCCGAAGTTGATAATGCAGAGCCTCGGATGATTCTGACTTACTTGATGCGAGCTATTGACAAATCAAGTGAATTCGGAAAATGGCTAAAGATGAATGAGCCAAATTCACTTGAGAAGTTCTACAAGAAGGCCGATGAATTCATGCGCTTAGAAAGCCTTCCTGTGCCAGCAAAAGTGGACGTGGCTGAAGTTAAGAATAACAATGTTGCTTCTAACAAAAAGGAAACTGGTGGCCAGAAGAGAGAGAATAACGGTGGGAAAGAGTAGAAAGATGTGAAGAAAACTCGCTACTTTAAACCTTCAGATTTTACTCCCTTAACTGATACTCCAGAAAATATCTTTTTCGCAACCAAAGATGCCATCGAATACCCCAAACCACCTGAGATGAAGCCTGGTAAAAATGTTGTGCATAATGCGAGATTCTGTCGGTTCCACAATCAACCTGGCCACGACACTAATTAATGTCGCCATTTAAAGAATTTGATTGAAGAGCTGTTGAAACAGAATAAACTACAACAATAAGTAAAGAGAAACAGAAGTGACCCGACCTCATCTACTCAGGGGCAGCAAGTTCCTGCTCATCAATCCGACTCAGGTGAGAGGACTGCATCGCAGGAATCTGAGAGGCATGTCATTAATGTTATCACAGGGGGTCCTCACCCAGCGGGCAGAAGTTGGGGTGAGATGGAGAGATATGCTCACGCTTTGAGATATGCCCCGGCAGAAGAAAATGTTTTTGTCTTGGAAGATGCTGCAGCTTTAAAAGAGCAAAGAACTTTTAATGATGACATCATATTCCGGGCTAGAGACTCTGTTGGTGTTGAGGCTCCCACCATGGATCCCTTGGTGATATCTGCAGGCATCGGATCAGCCATTGTAAGAAGGGTGCTTGTTGACTGCGGCGCCTCTTGCAATGTCCTCTTTAGAAAGACATTTGATCAGATGAAAATTCGAATGGCTGATGTCCAAGCTTCCCCATAGAAAATTGTTGGGTTCACTGGAGAACCAAAACAGCCTATTGGGACTATTGACTTATTTGTAGAGCTCGGAGAAAGGGAAAAGAAGGTGGCCCGGAAAAAAACTTTTGTGATTGTTGATGAATTCTCCGCTTACAATGCCTTCTTGGGTCGACCGACTCTTGCCGCATTCAAGGCCATTCTCGCCCCATGGTGCCTGACTATGAAGTTCCCCGTTGATAATGGAGTCGGTGTTGTGAAGGGGGACCAAAATACCAGGCGAGAATGCTATCTCATAGAGTTACGGGAAAGAAAGAAAAGAGAAATAGGTAAGGGTGTGGCAGCTCCGCTCCGAATCAAAGAGCCCACCTTGTAGCAATTAAGGGGTGGACCCTGCACTGGTGAGCATAGTGATGCAAGAAAAGAGATTGATCCCAGAAAAACCAGTGTAGGGGAGAGTAGAGTGGTGCCGGTGGAAATGACAGTGCCAATACCTGTTGACCTGAATGATCCAAACAAGGTGCTGAATGTGGGTTCACAACTCGGTGTGATGGTTCAGAATATGCTGATATCATTCTTGAAAGCAAACCTGGATGTATTCGCTTGGAGTCATGCCGACATGTGTGGAATATCTCTAGAAATCGCAGTGCATGCTTTGAATATTGATCCAAAATTCACACCCGTAAAGCAGAAAAGAAGAACCCAGGGTCCTGAAAGGTCGACAGCATTAAAAGAAGAAGTAGATCGGCTCATGGAAAATGGCTTCATCAGAGAATACACTTATCCTAATTGGGTTTCTAATCCGGTGTTGGTTAAAAAAGAAAATTGGAAGTGGAGAGTATGCATCGACTTTTCAGACTTGAACAAAGCATGCCCCAAAGACTATTTCCCATTGCCCAGGATTGATCAGTTGGTGGATGGAACAGTCGGGCATGAATTATTGTCTTTTATGGATTCTTACTCAGGATATAATCAAATCATGATGCATGAGCCAGATCAGGAGGACACGAGCTTCATCACTGATGTTGGTCTTTACTGCTATAAAGTCATGCCCTTCGGACTAAAGAACGCGGGGGCAACTTATCAAAGACTTGTCAATGCCATGTTCAAACCCCAGTTTGGCAAAACTACGGAAGTATATGTTGATGATATGTTGGTGAAATCGAAGAAGGCAGTAGACCACATGGATCATCTGGCAGAAATGTTCGCGGTCCTCCGAAAGTATGGGATGAAGCTAAATCCTCTGAAATGTTCATTCGGGGTAGAGTCCGGAAAATACTTGGGTTTCATTGTGAGTGCTAGGGGCATCGAAGCTAATCCTGCTCAGATTACTGCTTTTATAGAAGTCAAAGCACCTAGAACAAAGAAGGAATTGCAAAGCCTCAACGGGAAAGTCGATGCTTTGAGTCGGTTTATTTCAAGGGCCACTGATAAATGCATTCCCTTCTTTGACGCTCTGAAGAAAGGAAAGAAAAACTGTGAATGAACTCTTGAATGTCAGAAAGCTTTTGATGAACTGATTCGTCGCAAGGAAATGCCTCCAGTACTTTCTCAGCCCAGCAATGGTGAAGATCTTTTCATATACTTAGCGGTTTCATCTCATGCTCTCAGTGCAGCATTGGTACGGGAAGACGCAAAAGTTCAGCGCCCGGTTTATTACGTCAGCAAAAGATTCACTGGGGCAGAGATGAATTATTCAAAGCTGGAAAAGCTCGCCTATTGTCTGTTGATTGCATCCAGAAAGTTGAGTCCATATTTCCAGGCTCATCCTATTAAAGTCCTCACTGATCAACCTCTAAAGAAAGTCTTATTTCGCCCTAAAACTTCGGGTCATCTTCTGAAGTGGAATATTGAACTCAGCCAATACGATATCAACTACCATCCTCGAAGAGCAATCAATGGACACGCTTTAGCAGATTTCATTATAGAATACACAGATAAAGGTGGTAGTGAGGAAGAGGTGACTGATGACATCCCGATCCGATGGAAATTATATGTTGATGGTGCAAGAAATGACTATTGTTCCGGAGCTGAGGTTGTGCTTGACACCCCCGAAGGGCGGTCATTGTGCTTAGCATTGAGATTATAATTTCCTTCGACAAATAATGAAACAGAATATGAAGCTCTTATTGCCGGCTTGAAGATTGCTAAAGAACTGAACATTAAAGTATTGCAGATCTTCAGTGATTCCCAGCTTATTGTATGCCAAGTCAAGAAAGAGTTTCAAACTAAAGGAGAAAATCTGCATGCTTACTTGTCAATGGCGTGGCAGCTTCTCAATGATTTTGATCATTATACAATAAGCCATATACCTCGGGAAGAGAACATGAAGGCAGATTCTCTCGCAAAATATTCAAGCTCTGGCGAAGCTCAATTATTGGGATTGGTCCCTGTGGAAATCTTATCAGCTCCAAGTACTATTGAGATGGATATTGACTGGATTATGGCTGTATCTCAAGAGCAGGAGTCGTGGATGACCCCGATCAAGGAATATCTACTCAACGGCTCCCTGCCAGAAAACTCAAAAGAGCGCCAGAAGCTGTTAAAAAAATCCCCGAGATATGTAATTCAAGAGAGCCATTTGTACAGACGAGGATTCTCGATGCCATTACTCCGATGTGTAACCAAGGAAGAGGCTAAGACAATTTTAGCTGAGGTGCACGGAGGAGATTGTGGGGATCATTCAGGTGGCCAAACTCTTGCAAAGAAAATTATCCGCTATGGGTATTTTTGGCCAGATATTAATCGAGATGCTGCTAGCTAATCCCGAAAGTGTGACAGATGCCAGAGATTTGCAAAAATCCCAAGAGCACCTTCCACCGAGTTAACACAGATGGTCAGTCCATGGACATTCGCCATTTGGGGGATAGATCTCATTGGGCCTTTGCCGATTGCCAAGTCTGGAATCAAATATGATATTGTTGTTGTTGATTATTTCACTAAATGGGCTGAAGCTGAACCATTGGCTACTATTACCTCTAAAAAGATGATAAACTTGGTGACTAAAAATATCATTTGCAGGTATGGTGTGCATTAGAAGATAATCACAGACAATGGTACCCAATTCGAAAGCGAAGAATTCCAGGACTTTTGTAGGCGATTCAAGATCCAAAAAAAGCTTCTCAGCAGTGGCTCATCCGCAGGCAAACGGGCAAGTGGAAGCAGTGAACAAAGTTATCAAATCAACCATCAAAAAACAGCTGGAAAAAGCAAAAGGTGGCTGGGTCGATAAGCTGCCACTAGCACTTTGGGCATATAGAACTACCCACAAAACTGCGACCGGGCACACTCCATTCTCATTAGCATACGGATCAGAACCAATGATTCCAGTGGAAATAGAGGTCCCCTCACACAGGAGAATTCATTTCAACCAAGCTGAAAATGAAAAGCTGCAACTTGAAGCACTTGACTTGCTTGATGAAAGAAGGAAAGAGGCTGAGCTCAGAGTTGCAGCTCATCAGCAAAGGATAGCCAGGCACTTCAATTCTAAAGTTCGCCAACGCAGCTTTGAAATTGGGGAACTATTTTTGAAAAGGGTCATGACAGCAACAGGAGTGTTTGGGCCAAACTGGGAAGGGCCATATGTCATAGGCAAAAAACTTCTTGATGGCACTTTCAAGCTCACAACTGTCGAAGGAGGTCCAATTCCGAGAGCCTGGAACAGCAATCACTTGCGTCCATATTTTACTTAGAAGCTATGCTTAAATTTGTAAAATGATTGTGGATGTATCATTCTTGTATTGTAAGCCATTGTAAAATCAGTGTGAATCAATAATAAGAACTATAAAGTGGATGTAGGCCCAATTCTTGGTCGAACCACTATAAATCTTGTGTTCTCTACTACTATAAAATGCCTGTCTCATTTTGATGTGCAAATATCTTAAATATGTTGCTAAAATGTTGATTCAATGTTGCAGGCTATCAAAGCAAAACTTACCTATTCAACACATCACAAGGCCAAGCGATACCTACAAATCACTCAACAAACAAATGTCAATCCACAAAAATTCCAGATTCAATTCCTACTTAAGAAGTGCTTCTCACAAACAGTTGGTAATTCCACCAAAGGGGCACCTTCCTAATGTAGAGATTCTAGGCCCTTGCTAACTGATTGCGATCGTTTGTGCAAACAGACATCTGGTTAAGTAGCTTGCGCCTGCCCCGTGGATTCACTTAACAATGAAGTACACTTCTCTGGAAAAATCAAACAACCTGCAAAAGAAAGGAACATGTATTTAGAGGTGATAACGAGGAATCGCTGAGGGACAGATGGTGAAAAGACATGGGCAAGCAGACAAAAACAGCCAAAATGGAATCTTGTCTCTCAACAAAAAAGCCCTCTTCGGAGGCACACTTCTACTCTCAAGGGAAAATCAATTTCTCCATAATGAGAACATTCTTCCCAAAAAAAGTTGAAGTGCCAAAGAAAGCCCTCCAACGAGGCACGCCGAAAAATGAAATGTTTTTCTCAAACAAAAAGGTTGGTGGGACCACCGAAGGGGCACCTTCCCAAAATGAAGGCACCGGGCCCTTGCTAACAAATTGTGATCGTCCGTACAAACGAACATCTAATTAGGTAGCTTGCGTCCGCCCCGTGGATCCATTTAACTATGAGAAGTAACTTTCAGGCAAACAAAAAAGCCCTCTTCGGAGGCACACTTCTACTCTCAAGGGAAAATCAATTTCTCCATAATGAGAACATTATTCCCCAAAAAATTTGAAGTGCAAAAGAAAGCCCTCCAATGAGGCACGCCGAAAAATGAAATGTTTTTCTCAAACAAAAAGGTTGGTGGAACCACCGAAGGGGCACCTTCCCAAAATGAAGGCACCAGGCCCTTGCTAACAAATTGTGTTCGTCCGTACAAACGAACATCCAATTAGGTAGCTTGCGTCCGCCCCATGGATCCATTTAACTGTGAGAAGTAACTTTCAGGCAAACGAAAAAGCCCTCTTCGGAGGCACACTTCTACTCTCAAGGGAAGATCAATTTCTCCATAATGAGAACATTCTTCCCCAAAAAAGTTGAAGTGCCAAATAAAGCCCTCTAATGAGGCACACCAAAAAATGAAATGTTACCTCTTGAAAAAGTCGTTGATGGAACCACCGAAGGGGCACCTTCTCAAAAAGAAGGTTCTAGGCCGCAGCTAACTGCTCGTGATCGTTTGTGCAAACAAATATCCGATAAAGCAGCTGACGCCTGTCCCGTGGGCCCACTTAGCAATGAGATATAACTTTATGGCAAACAAATCAAAGCCTTCTTCGGAGGCCCGCTTCACCGCGTACGGGAATACACTTCTCAAAAATAAAAGTGACCATCTCCGAAAGTTGAAGTGTAAAAACTTTTTCTAAATAAAAAAAAGAAGGAAAACTTCTCCGATACAAGGCACACTCTACTAGAGCAGAATAATATTTCCTCAAAATGGAAGAATTATTCTCCAGAGTAAGAGTACAAGTCTTTTCAAAATGAAGAAGATTGCAATAAGCCGTGGTATGGGGGCAATATAGCTACATTAATAAAAGCAATGCTCAAGCAGCATACCACGAGCTCACTGCAGTATCATACAAAGAAAATAAAGAAACTTGTGCGAAAATAAGGAATAAATGCATTCACAAATACAGACAAAAGATTGTACAAGTAAAAGAGTCATTCTATTCCATACTATAAAAGATTTGTATACATGTGCAAGTTTCAAAAAGCGGGGGCCAGTACACGCACAATCTCCGGTCGATACAAGTCTTTAGATACAAGCAAAAAGCAAAAAAGTAGAACAAGAAGGATAAAACCGGACTCATTACTTCAGACTCATTGCTTCTTCTTCCCGCCGCCTTTGGAGCCCTCGCCTGGCCTAATGGTTAACTTCTTGAGTCGGTCTGAACAAGTCAGGGAAGAAGGAGAAAGAGGTGCAATTGGGTCCCCTTCCGCTTTCTCATCGCTAGCAGAAGTGCCCTTCTTTTTCTTCGAAATTCCACGCTTTCCCCTCTTCTTTGAAGAAGATTCGTTGCCCGGAGTGACAAGATCAATCAGCTTTGTATCATCGGCAGTAAATTTCTCCGAGGTCCTCTCACCCTCCTCAAGTTCTTTAGCTTTCTGCTCTTGTGAAGCGACCGGGTCATCTAAGCCTTGAAGGGCTCCTATTTGTTCTTCTTGCGACCCCGGTTGAGAAGCAAAAGAAGGAGTAACTTGAAGAGGTGGAGGGGCAATAGCTGTAGAAGGCGAAGCCTGTACAACACATGTTGTTTTCACCATAGAAGAAGAAAAGTTAAACATCAGTATTCCTCGCAAAGAGAGGAGATAGTGGCACGTCGAGGCTTAAGTAATAAGCAAGAAGTTCATCGAGCTCATGTGAAGCAAACGAGTAGTCCACTTGAGCTGGATCAGTGTTGAAGTTACCTGGAGAGATTGGCTTTATCACGTCAATTTCAAAATCTTGGGCTTCGGTGTCTTCTTGGACCTCGTCTTCGGCATGAGAAGTTGTAGTTTCGGTTTCGGCTTTAGTAGGAGGTGGAGAGTGGGAACTGGAGCCAATAATATCGATGTCGACCAAAACCAAAGGATGAGTTGGGTCGGCCAAAGGTGCCTTCCTTAGATGCTCTCCTTCCGCCGCTTTGGCTCGTTCTTTGGCAAGTTGTTCTTTCCCTCTGGCAAGGGCGGCACGACCCTCATCATCCAAATAATAAGCCTCAAGATCCTCCTCAGCGTAGCCAGCGTCTCTAAGCATTTCAACTGCTGCCTCCCACACTTCAGCCAGGGTAACCTCATACTTTGGGCCCAAAATTAAAGACTGCCACGCCCTAAGAAGCTAAGAACATAAAACTCGAATAGAGTGGAGCTAACGTTGGCCTTAGACGCCTCATGTGAGTGTTCAGCTGCTACTTTTCCAGCGATGGCCTCATCACACTCCTTTTCAGCCTTAGAAAGCTGGGCCTTTAACATTGTAATCTCCAAATCTTGGGAGTTAGTCTTTTCCCGCAGCTGAGTAGCATCTTTGTAGTAGATTTCCATGATTTTCCGCTCCGCCTCAAGTTTAGCCTCAGCATCTCGTTGAGTAGCGTGGGCGTCTCTTACTTGCTTTTGAGGAACCTCTTCCTTTTGAGTATAAGAAGTGGAAGAGGTGGCAAGATCATCTTTAAGCTTCTTGATTTCAGCCTCAGGTTCCTCGTTATGGGCGGTGATGCTCTTCATCTCTGTATCATGCTGATTAAAAACTTTTTGCCACTCAGACTTATCACTTTCCATGGTCAGCATAGCTTCTAGATTTAAACGATTTACTCTTTGAAGCTCATCAACTAGTTTTTTCCAGCCGGACATTCTTTCAATATCAAACTTGACAGCTCGAGATTTTTTAACATGGCCTGTTTATCAATTGGAACCAAGTCCAGATCGAAACGTACTCCTTTCAAACACCAATGAGGAAATCGGCTTTGGAGTGCAGACGGAGGCTTCTCAACTTGATAAGGAGGCCTATTAATGATTGCTTGAATTTCAGCTCTTTTAAGGGCAGCAGAGATAGAAGGGATGTCTAGAGAGATAGAAGTAGCAAGCACTTTAGAAATTTCAGATGTAGACCTTTCACTGAGCTTGGCTCGCTTGCTTGAATCTTCAGCTACATGACTCTTCCCCCTATCGTCATGAGACTTTCTCTTATGGGAATCATCATCCCTCTGGTAAGACTCATGTCGGTCGTCTCTTCTTCTATAACGCTCCTCATAAGCCTACCTTTTGAGAGCTTTCCTAGCTGTTCTTTCCTCATCAGTCCCCCTGGGGGTAGGAAGATAGCGCCTGAGGTCATAAGAATCACGCCTCGGATAGCGCTGAAAGTTATCGTAATAAGAGCTGTTGCATCCCATGGGAGAACCTGAAAGTGAAGAAGAAACAAAATTTAGAAATCTTCGAACTAAAGAAGCTAAGTGCACATAATTGCTAAAAATCCTAAGTGTGTGTGTGGTGTGCGAACTACGCGCATCAAGCTACAAACCACTCTTTTGCTTAGGAGTGATGTCGACTTTTGCAGCAGGAGTCAACTCTTGCGTTGATGGAATTGATCGCAGGACGGATGTCGGTTCGATTGCTGGAGAAACAAGCTTAGAAGTGGTGGTGTTATCTTTAAAGAGCTCATGGGAAGTCACCATAAGATTGCTCAGTCCTCCAAAGATATCATCACCATCATGCCCAACGGAATGGGTCATATCAGCAGTGCCCTCTCCAGCACATTTTACACTCTTCGTAACGGAACTTTCTTTCTCAGCTTCCTCATCAACTTCTATAGTAGCCTTCCTAGAATGTTGAGGAAATTCCTCTTCTTCAATAGCTAGGGGAAGTTTAGATTTCCCAAATAACCCCACACCGACAGCAGAACTGGAGCATTTCATTAATGAAGTCTCTAAAATAGGTTCCGTCGGTGAGAATTTCTCTGGGGCTGGGGCATCTGACGCTTCTGCTTGAGAACTGGGGGCATCACGGGGCTGAATGGATTGAGAAGAGTGTAAGAGTTCGAATTGGTGCAAAAATTCGTTCTTTTGTAGAAACTTAATACTTCTCTCATTGATAGCTACGGTGCTCGATCTTTCGAAAGTCGATTTGTGACTAGAATCTTTAGAGGGAGGAGGAAGTGCTGCAAAAGTAAAGAATGAAGTTAGCACTTGACGACTCGAATTTTGAAAGGCTCAGAAATGAAGTAAACGGAGATAGGTAGTCTTACTTCCTACTCTCCAGATACCGTAGAATCCCGGGGGGCAACGGACAAAGAAGAACTGGTTTAAAAACCTGTGAGCGCTCTCGGGCAGATCCATAATCAGCTTGCAGTTTCTTGCGCTCCTTACAAGAGTAATGGAAGGGTGATCTTTGTTCCTCCCGAATGAACACAAATAGCAGATCTCCTCGAAGCTTGGGAGGCGGTTAAGCGTCCTCCTAAATAGTACGCACAACCCCATCAAAATGGCATAGCCATTAGGGTGCAACTGGAATGGAGAAATAGTTAGTCGAAAGAGGAGTGTTCTAAGAAAATCGTTGAAGGGGGGAATAGCTCCATTCAGACACATTTGACGATTGACTGCAATGAAGCCAGGTGGCGGCCTATCGGCTGTGTCATTTACCCCAAGAAGCAGAGCATCCGCTTCAGCAATGCCGAATTGAATACATAGCTGGCTGAAAGCCCGTTGGTTCAATGTAGTTGAAACTCTTTCCGGAGGATTCTCCAAAGGGTCGGCAATTGGGAAAACCTCATCGGCCAGCTCTACTATCTCTTCTTGCACTTGTTGAGAAGCCATTCTACACAAGGAACTGGATATTCAAATATGAAGGTGCACGTTTCCTAAAAGCATGTGAAGTGTTGTGCAAAGCTACTGAAATAACAAGTAAATAAAGTAAAACTTGAAATAATACTAGTTGGCGCACGTCAATTCAGGAAGATTCAAGGCTTGTTATTAGATCAAAATTTAAGTGTAGTATCAATGCAGATAATATTCAGCGATAAGCAGTTATAACTGTATGAATTTTGCGTTGATGTTTCATTTAGGTCAGTTGATTCACAGCACTTCATTTTTAATTAGATTCATATTATTTTACTTAAGTAAAATATTATCTCTTTGACCTAATCCATCACTCGATGTGGGCAGTCGATGATGAGTATATTCATCCTAGTTTTCTGCATTATAATAACAGGTTATTAACAATCAAAAGTTAATACAATCTGTGAAAGAGTGCAACAAGTTCAAGCAGTTCATTCTCGCAGTTCAATTTGGAACTTCAATCAAGTTCTGTCAAATTCTACAACTGTTCAAGTCATGTTCATTCCTTAAGTCGTAGGAACGACTTAAGTTAGCTCAGGACTATTTAGGTCGTCCAGATCATGTCCAAACGACTTAACATAGGTCGGGCTTCCCTAAGTCGCTCTGCTCGAGTTATGGAGTTCATCAGTCATGTTCCTACGAGTTAAAGCTATGCTGCGGGTTAAATTAAGTCGTGCTGATTCTTTAAGTCGTTCTGCTTTAAGTCATGTGCTATTCTGGCAAGTTAAGTCGCAAGTCATATGAGTCGCAGTCCCTTATGTCATTCAGAGTTTGGATGTTAAGTCGTTAAGTCGTTCACTAAGTTAAGTCGTGCGATTCATGTCCAAACTGCTAAGCCCTAGGTCGTTCGAAGCTCCTAAGTTGGGCACTTCCTAACTCTCCTTAACCCGCTAACTCCTCTTCATTCAACAACTCCCCTAACTGGCTAACCCGTTAACTCGTAACCCGATAACCCGTTAGCAGCTCCATAATGAAAACAATCATCTCTCCACATCGCCAAATCATCCAAGACCGATTCAAATCGCCTCAGATCCATCATAGATCTGATGCACTGCTGTGTTCTCATGAATTACAACGACAATGTGTCCAATGATGATCAAAGATCGATCGTAACATGACTCATGGTGAAATGTGGCATATGAAATCGGAATAGGGTCGGAAAATGGGGGATTCACGATTCGGTGATGGTCGTTGTTGGATAATGATCGGATTCACTTACGTAATGTGATGGTGAAGATGATCAACGACTGGTTAGTTTGAATTCGTCTTCGAGAGCTCGGAGATTCTTCAATGGCGGGTTAGAGTGTTAGAGTAGGTGAAGAGAAGAAGGAGTGACCTAAGCAACTTATATACAAGGGCAATGGAACTCGAATCGGCGCGAACGACCTAGCTCTCTCATAAGTCGCTCACGACTTAGCGACTCAGGATGGCGCGAGTTAAGAGGCATCGAAGCACACGACCTAGCCCCTAGGCGTATACTTTGAAGGGCAAGTGTTAACACCTCTCTTATTCACGATTTAGCGACATATTCGACTCAACGAGCTAAGGGAATAAGCGACTTAACTATCCAAGGCATAAACGACGTAACGACCTATAGCAGGGCACGACCTAACGACCTAAAGCACAGAGCGGCTCAATATGGCACGACTCAACAACTTAAGGAGCTCCAGCGACCTAGCGACCTAAAGACTTCTGCGACTCAATGAAGGCAACGACCTAACGAGTTAAGGAAAGAGCGACCTAACGACCTAGCAAGCTTTAGAGTTAAGCCGCATGCGCACTGCCTCTTCCATTAGGTCGCTTACGACCTTAGCAAGCCGAGATAACTCTTGTGCTACACATGCTAAGTCTCTCATAGCATATATCTCGTCCAGGATGGCTCCATTAAGTCGCTAACGACTTATGCTACCTCGGGATCACTCTTAGATCGCAACTCCCTAGGTCGCTCACGACCTATGACATGGCCAACCTAAGCCTAACTTCTCCTATAAATACCCTGCCTACTCCGCACTATAAAGGGGGAGGATTTTTTGAGAGCGCCAAGACTCTGCTGTTTTCACTACTTTTACACATGCTCCAACACTTCAAATGCAAAAGAGACTTCAAAGAACCTTCGAAAAAGATCAAGTTCATTCAACTGAATTCAAAGAGCTTTTCTGCATCAAAGTTCTAACTACCTGTCTTAATTGTGTTGTAATTGAAGAATTATTGTAAAGTTTGTAATCAAATCAGTAATAGAAGAGATTAAGTGGACGTAGGCTTGACTTTGAGCCGAACCACTATAAAAATTGTTGCCTCTTTACTATTTTCTGCTATTTTCTGCTTTCTTTTAGTTCCCGTACCAACGGGTGGTGCTTTCGCTATTTCACAACTAACACTGGGGTGTTAGCGTACATTTTTAGCGTTAACATGCAACTACAGCACTTACAAAGTGCTGCAGATTCTATTAGTTAAGTTTTTAGTTCATTTTCAGAGATGATGGCATTTCTGAAGTGTTACTAAAAGAATTTCCAGATTTTAAATAGAATTCCAGCCACAAATAAACTTCAATTTAAATCATTTTAACTTATAAAAATCACATTATCCTACTTCAAAAGTAGTCATTTAAATACCCTTTAACTTATGATTTTTTTAAAGTAAATTTTACAATAAAATTAAATTTTCCAATAATTTCACTTATTAAATTCAAGTCTACAATTTTCTTATTCTTTAATTTTTAACAATTTACCTTAACACTTAAATTTAAATTTCCACTTCATAAATAAAACTTAATTTCCATTTTTTTCTAATTAATTTAAACTCCCATTTAAAATCAAATCACAAATTTCCAAATTAAGTTATGTTTCAAATCACAATTTTTCTATTCATTTATTTAACATTTTTAATACATAGAAAACTCATTTTTACTTTATTAAATCATTTTAAATTCAATTTAAATCAAATTATCATATTTTTACATTTTAAAAATACTTAAATTTTTTCCAGAAAACTATATAAAATAACCATGGGTCTGTATAATATTCCTAGCCTAAGTCAAGTGATACGGATAATATATCATTTCAATCCGTAATTTACAAACAAAATCCAGGTTTTATCATTTCAAACCCGCAATTCCAAGTAAATAAAAATAAACAAAAATCGCTCAGGCATATCATTTCAGCCCATAACGATTTTTCCATATTCTAAAGTCCGTTCCGATATGTATCATTTCAACCCATAGTGATTCTATTCTACAGGGAACTTGTAGTGTGATTAACAGAAATAAATAATAGTATAACAGAATATAACATAGCAGATGATGTGACAAGTTTATAATAGGGTTTAACATCATATAATTTACATCACAGGCAGGTATAACATGATATAATAGTTTCTACACATTCACTTGTTGTCACTTCATAAATTATATAAGTATCAATGTCATGTGTGAATACTCACCTTTTTACGCTGAAGTTAGCAAATCAAACACACAAACAAAAATCCGGAAAGCACGATAGCACGACTTTTGATTTAAGTGGAGAGATAGCCAAGATATTAATCTTGTATGCAACAACAAAACAAAGCAAAAATATAAATATAAATAACACAAAGATTATATTGAAACAAAAATGGAATCAAAGTAAACAAAAGACATAACCAAGCTTCCAATCAATTTTGCTTGACCACTAACAACTTTTGCTCGACCATACATGCTTATGGCTCGGCCACAACATGTTTTCAGGTTGAAATGGATCTGGTTTGGACTCATATAGGCACGGCTACAAAGGAGAATATGAAGAGGAAGGAGTTTGCAAGCAAGGAAGGTCAAAAGGCAAGGCTAAAAAATGGAGTTTTGGTTGCATTTACGCTCGGCCTATGGGTCAAGTGGCTCGACCAGTGGCTGCTACAGGTCTGGTGATGATGGTCAGGGGTCATGTCAATAGGTCGTGGTGGTTCATTGTGATGGTCGTTGTCAAAACGAAGGGGATGGCGAACTATGGGCTTGGCTAAGCATTATTTTGGAGTTTTTCAAAGTCTTTGTGGTGTTTGCTTCATCTAGGTGGTCACGGCCACTACTGGTCAGAGGAGGAGGAGATCAAGCCGAGGATGATGATGAGGAGGAAGTGGTGTTGTGGTCGGTGGAGATGGTGAAGGGGTTTAGGCCGAGCAAAACAATGAAGATGAACAAGCAAATCAAGCAAAAATGAAGAGGAAAAGTGAAGAGAAAAAGTAGAAAATGGAAGAAGCCATTACCAAAAATTTAAGAAATGCTTTGGCTGAAAATTTGTGATGGAAATGAGAAGTTTTCACATGAAATACAAAAAAAAACTCACGGCCACAATCATGTTTTGAACGGCCAAGGAAATTGAAAAGGCAAGAAAATGAAAAGTCAAAAGTTTTAAAAGCCTTTTTTCTCTTTGAATTTCCACTTCCTTTTTAATTCAATATAAATAAATAAAAATCGGTAAATAAACATAAAAGACAAACAAAACTAAAGTGAAAAATGAAAATAACAATTATTCTTAAGAAAAATAAAAAGTAAATAAAGAAAATAGTTTATTATATTGAAACTCGAATTAAAAATTGTAAACAAAAATACAATTAACTTTGGAAAATTATAACTATACTTTTAAAATTTTTTAAAAATAAAATATTTGAAATAAAATTTAATTAAAAATAATTGCAAAAATATCGGGTTGTTACAAAAGGCCACTCAAACAAACGATGAGTTGGAAGCAACTCTCTAGCAATTCTTTGCCAGTGTTGTCGAAAATAAGAATTTAAAATTGCTTAGAGAGAGCTATCTAGCTACACTAGCCGATGCTTGGGAAAGATGCTCCACAAAGCCTCCAAAGCCAGTCATGGTGTTACTAAAGATGGGTTAAAATCACTTTTCCTAGATGAGGAGGACATCGTGGTCGTAGAGAAGGAAAAGGCTATCTTAGCGGCACAAGATGTATTTGCGAGGAAGGCAGCTATAGACGCTCATGTTGGCTTAAAAGCATTTGTTAAATGGATTCAATTATTCGCATATCAACAAAGCCCATATAGACATTGTCACTTTCACTATAGCCACCTCCGAGGGTGCCCTTTTCGGAACTCTTAACCTTGTTGCATCAAGTGTCAAAGTTTCACATCTCACTCCTTTGGCCGTTCAATCAACCAAATCTTCTATCGAAGAGGGAGAAGTCATTAAATCTCTGACCGAGGAATTTTAATAATCCATCGGTCTTTAAAAAACTTCAATTCTTGCCAGTGAACATCACTAACATACACTATTTTGTCTTTCAAGTTAATATCATCCATCGTTACCTCCTTCACCACAATCTTCATAAGACCTGGGCTAAAGTATCATTTCAACTATGTCAACCTCTATCACCACAATGTTGATCGCTCCAATTCATCCTTTCAACTCCAACCCCAGCACTGACTCGAAGAGAATAGGTGTGTTGGAGGGGTTAGAGGATATTGATCAATCTTAAGAAAAGGAGGTCACCGTCATAGGTACGAAGAACTTAAATGATTTAATTATAATGATAGAGAGGCTGAAGCCTGACATTGACAAGATCAAGATTAAACTTGAGCCGAGGACCGAAAAGCCTACAATTGGCTTCGGAAAACCATCTCCTACCCTTAAAGTTCTTCCATTGAAAATCAAGCCTTCAAAAGTTTATGGTGCTGGTAGATCCAAGCCCTCCGACACTACATACAAAAAATCTAAGGATTCATCATATGGGACAACCAAAGTAGAAGTCTCTCCTTCTGTGAAGAGCTCCGCAAAAAAAGTGGTTGAGAAGGAGGTGAAAACTCCGAGAAAGTGTCACGCCAAACTAGCTATCGGAGAAGGAGCATATAGGGGGGAGAGCAGTAAGTGGTCATGATTTACTTTTTGAAGATAGTTTCTTTTTGTCATTCATGTATTCTGTTTTTTTGTATTTTCTGTGTGTAGGTCGTCATTGTGTGGATGCATTTCCCACCATCCTTGTACAAAAGATTTGTGCAAATAAATTATGTTTCTATTCAACCTATTATGTATTTACTATTATTTGGTTTCTTAACCCAACAAGCTTTTAAATGAATCTAGACGTCAGGATGAAGATGAAACGATTAACGCGCTTGGGAACTTACTTGGAATGATAGTATACAAAGCTGAATAAATTGATGAAAGGTTTCAGGCTAAGTAAAGAGCTCAGCATTAACCACTTTATGGTTGGTACTGGTCGCTTTTTGTACCTCTTATAAGACTATAGGCTATGAAATGTAGATAATTGGTTTAAATGATCATCTCAGATGCAATTCTGAAGGAATAGATGAACAACTCCATGGAAGTACTTAAGGAAAGAAGATAAGTACTAGGGATATAAGAACCTCCAAGGAACAATATGATTTCTAAGAAAAGTGCTCAGAGCTTGGTAGAACAAAGATAGAAAGTCTTAAGGGAGGAAGATGAGACACCAACCCGTTGAAAAATCAGGTCGGTACTGATCAGAAGCAAAGGGTACCAAGATGAATTTATTGATCTAAGGACACTATCTTCCTCTCTTGCTTTTTTTATCTGAAGCTAGACATGTAATATTAAGGTCTGGTGATTCTGTTCGACAGTTTCCCTATAAACAAAAACATCTATGGCATTGAAGAATGGACTTTTGGCATTTTGTTTTCTTCATCTTCTATCTCTCCTTAACCATAATCACTATGGTAGCTACTCTTTTCTGTTGAAGGCTCTTAGACTTCTCAAATGCTTGCACAAGTGACTAATAATCTATAATCAATAACTATACGGTGGACATAGGATATAGATTTGCTAAACTACTACAAAAACATTGGTATTTTCTCTGTTTTACTTATATTGTTTGCTAGATCTTTATATTTCTATTCGTTTTTGGGTGTTGTGCCATTTCTAGCCTCAAAATGTATTCTGCATCTTTTGTTTTACTTGCCTATATAATTACCTACATATATATTTTAATCATATGTAATTCTATCACATTTATATTATACATGCCTGTGTTTGTGCAATGACATTATTTACTATAACTCTATACATATAAATAAATCTCAGCAGTTTCTTAGTTTATTTCATTACTTAGTTATGTTTATCATTGCACTAATACTTATTTTCTTTGCTAAATAGAATATATTTCTCTGAATAACTTTAGTTTTCTTTAGTTTAGCATATCTCACCCTACCGTAAGTAGAACTGCATCACTTTGACCAATTCTATGGCCAAGCTAGTTTAATTTTGACCAGGTTCCATTCGACGGTAATTAAGGTCGTATTTACGATAGCCATTAACCGTGCACAATTTCCTACCTCTAGGAAACTAAATGAGGAGGTCTATCTATGGACATCAAATCTTAGTTTCACCTATCTTGGGGTGATAATTAAAGTTGTCTAGCTGATTAGCCACATTTATCATCTGTTGAACATATCACGTTTGGTGATAAATGTTCGTAGTTGTAAAAAGCACAGTTATATATCGAATCGCATCTCTTGGAATTAGTGCCTTGGATACAAATCTCCAGGCATCCATCTTCGATTTCAACTATCTTTGAGCATTGACTAGAAACATCCATCATCCATCTTTTCTTATCTTCCGCTAAGCGTGTCTCATCAAGCTGTAAGCGTAGTCGTGTCCGCAAAATTTCCAATTATACATCAATTCTTATCTCCAGTGTAACTCCCCATGTTTTGAAGTGCAATAACATGGGAAATTAAATTAAATAGTTAAGAAGAAGATATTATTTAAAAGGACAATTGAAGTAATTTCAGTGCAAAATTTGCCAAAGGAAGATTGATTAATCAAGTGGGGGTTATTTAACAAAGTTAAATCAATATACCAAGAGTAATTAGAGAAATTAAAGTTGGCCTTGTTAATTAGAATAAATAATTAAGTTTTTTAAATGGAAGGACTTTACATTAAGAGAAATATATTATATGAGATCAGAAAAGAAGGTATATTAGCCAAAGTAAAAATCACTAACATAACTACCTTAGTCATATTCCCCCCATTCCACTACATTTTCATTTACAAAACAAAACCCTTAAATAAGACAAGGTCGGCCACACCTTTTTAAATCCAAGGAAGAGGAAATCAAAAGATAGAAGATCCAAGCTTTCATTCTAAGAAGAAATAAGGTTTTCTTAGCCAAGGTGAATACAAATTTCCCTAGAAACCTTCTGAACCCGCTTGGGTTTGGGATTGGTTTTGAATGAATGTTTTTGTTGAGATTAACATGTTTAGATGATTAAATAAGTTTTGTTTTGTTTAGAAATTTAAATGCAGTGGACATGTTCATGTTTTAGCGTAAAACATGATTTAATCACATTTATACACTTTGGAAATTTAATATGATGTGTTTAGTGATAGAACAAAGTTAGGCTTTTAAATTCATGATTTATGTAATTTATTTGGAATAGCTATGGATTTTCTGAGTTAAGAAAAGGCTTGATTTTGAGAAAATTAAATATTAAAAATAACAAATATAATTGTTGTGACCTAACTTTATGTTATGCGGTAAAATAGGATAAATTGGATTTTTGGTGAATTTTTGGGATTTTTCCCATTAATTTTCGATTTATATGAATTAATTAGAAAAAGGGAGAATTAATTAACTAAAGATAATAATTATCAATAGAGAGTGCAGTTAATGAATTCTGAAAATAAAACTGTAAAGGGATACATTAACCAAAGAGAATTCAACAGTAGATGGGTTTAGTGTAAAAGTAATTACCTAATAAGGTAAAAAATAGTTTTCAAGTTAATTACAAAAGTTCCATTTCAACCTACGATGACCCATTAATAGTCAACCTGCAATATCATATACATACATCAAATTGCAATGACCCTTCAAATGGCCAACATGTGATATCATATAAATATATCAACCTACGATAGCCAATAGAACGTCAACTTACGATAGTGTGTGCGTGTGCATATTAATCTACGATAGCCAATAGGACGTCAACTTGAGATAGTTATTGGAAGCCAAATAGTGATAGCTCCTACAGGAAAAACCAGTGGTGGCTATCAACTTGCAGCAGCTATACGTCACTTAATATGGGATGGCATGAAGAAAGCTCAATATGTAATGGCTTGGAGGAAGCTCAACCTACAATATCTTGGGGAAGTCAATTGGCGATAGTGTAACATCCTCCTACGTGGAGGTCCAAAACTAACAGCTATGGTTGACGCAGTCATCTATAGTTATTAATCCTTGGCGACCAAATACGGTGACATTAGATACATTGATACACAGAAACACAAGAATGTGGAAGAATTTTAAGCATCAAACAAATTCCACATTCCATTTCAAAATATTCCAAATTGATTACATATTACCAGTACACAGACCACGTTCAGATAACGTATAATTAATACAAAATACGCCAAGAGCGACATATGAAGATACCCCCTTGGTTGATAAGAGTATATAATAAGGCAATAAAACAATTTTGCCTTTACAATCAAAACGCACAGCGAAAATAAAGAACTCTAATAACAAGCTTGCCTCCTACACGTACTCGGAAGCTTTAATCGTCTAAAAGAACACCTGGAAATCATAGCTCTCAACCTACTCAAAATCAATTGAGTATTCGAGAGTTTAAGGGGAAAACGAAAACTTCGAGTGAGACAAAAAGCCTGGTATGAATAATAATCTACCATCTCAAACCATTTTGATATCAAGTGAGACCATGTCGCTTAGCGGAACGAGTTTTCCCCTCACTAGTATCCAAAAATATTTATAAAACCATATACTATGCTCCTGCATCCATAATGGTTAAAACAAAGTATTTCAAAACATTATGATGATATGCAAAACAAGTAAATCAAAGCTGGATTACCCATCCCCATTCATTCTGACTATCTGTTTCAATTATAGTTTCTAGGTCCACTATTAACTTGTTAACTATTTATGGACTATCTGTCCGATTTCATAGTTTTCATAGGATTACTAAGAACCTATTGGTAACTCCAATATCTTTTCTCTTATCCTAGTTTTAATGGGGTAACTAGGAACCTATTGACTAACTGTCAATATCTTAATCCGGATATAGTTTTCATGGGCTAACTATAAACCTAATGGCCCTTGGCAATATCAAATCATAGTTTTCATGGGCTAACTTTGAACCTATTGATCCCTACCAATGTCTTTAGTTATACACATTTTTCATGGGCTTACTGTGAACCTATTGGCCCTTGCCAATATCGTTAATTAAGATTTTAACATTTCTTAAATTATATTCTCTACTGAGTCAACCTAACTGGTTATTCTGTCTTTCCCCAAATTACAGTTATGTGTTAATAACAATGTGAATAAGTATATGAAGAAGTAAACATAACAACAAAATAATACCAACACCTATAGTTTATTATCCTTGAAATTATCTTTATATATATCTCTGTGTGTGTGTGTAAGTGTGTGTGTATCCTCGATAAATTCTTTAACCTATTTAATCAAGGAAAACGTCTTCATAAATTTCATTTCAAATTTTTTTTATTTATGCCATGGTTATTCCTTTAAATTGAGATTGGGTTTATGTTTTAAATCTTAAAACATCTCTTTCGAAACCTATGGATAACCTCCGTCGAAATTGAGATTGGGTTTATGTTTATGTTTTGAAATCTTAAAACCTCTTTTCAAAACACAATATAGTACCTTTTGAAGCCATTGTTAAATAATAACTTTCAAAACTAAATATACCATTCAATGGTATCAAAACATTCTTTAAAACGAAGTTTCGAAACAAATGAAAGTACCCCTTTCGAAAGCATCGGGTTTACTCTTTAAAACATCTTGTGGGTCAAAATGGTTATATATGGAAGTATCTCTTTTGAAACCCTTATAAAGTTTTTTGGGGAAAAGTTGATGGTGTCGGAATGATCCATTTGAAAGCATAAAACCTTTAAATTAAAATTTTGATGGATAAAGTCGAAACCCCTTTCGACTCCATTGCCTTCGAAACTCTCAACCCCTTTCGAAAGCATTTAGGAAGTGGCTTAGCTTAGATAAAAACAGAGATAACCCTTCGAAGGCATCAATGGCTTTAATACTCTCGGAAGGTAGAATAGCGGCAGGGTTTCGACTAGGTCAGAACCAATCCTTTCGAAAGCTCTTATTTATAGAAAAAGGTACCCCTTTAAAGCTAATACTTTAACATAATGTGGAAACCTTCCTTGAAAGCTATTTATAAAAACACTTTTGAAAGCATACGTTTGGACTGTGTCGAAAGATTTATATAGAACAAAGTAAAAACTTAACTCTTGAAAGAAAATAAGGTTTCGACCCTATAGGGTATCAACTTGATTGAAAGCCCTTCAAAGACTAGGCAGGAGGTTATCTTTTTAAACTTTGGTTTCGACCCTAACGGAAGCATTACTTTTGACACCCTACCTTCTACTACTCACCAATTCACTTTGTACCAATACCATTGATACCATGTGCATTGGTTTCGACTCTACTGGTTTCGACTGGGATGGTGCGGAGATAAAGGAGTCGAAAGGTACTTCCGAAATAGGCGGAACTACCTTTTTCTGAAAAACACTGAATTATAGCTAAATATGGCAATCACTTTATAACTAACCCGCCTGCTGTAATTCCTTGATTGGTCACTTTAAAACTTTTATGATACTTTACCATTAAAATTGCGACATTTATCTAAACTAAAATAAATTAAATTCAAACGTCTAAGCCCTTCCATTTACAAAACCAGTATTTGTAGATAAGTCCTTCTTTTGAAATAATTTATTTTCCCTAGTAAATCAATTGGGAAAAATTCCAAAAAATCATAGAAATTCAATTTTATAATGGAATCAAACATATTAAAATTTCAGACCCAATTACTTCCTGAAATTCTCGAAATAAATTTTAAACCAAATTATATAATATTTCTCTTTAGAAATTCATAATAAATTTTCTATAGCTTGGAAAATTCTGAAAATTAAACCCCATCTCTAAAATCGTGTTTTGCTTAACGTAAATTTTTTTCGTGGCATTCCAAAATCATAAACTTTCAGTTCTTCCCTATAACCGTGCAAATTCATTTGTATATGAATTAAAATAAATCAAACATAATATAATTC
Organism: Allium fistulosum; assembly: GCA_030737815.1. Taxonomy (NCBI): domain Eukaryota; kingdom Viridiplantae; phylum Streptophyta; class Magnoliopsida; order Asparagales; family Amaryllidaceae; genus Allium; species Allium fistulosum. The sequence continues at coordinate 336,392,948 of CM060901.1, read as the reverse complement.
AGGTATATCATCTTTCCATATCATCGTAAAAACGAATTTAATCGTAAACCCGAAAACCTATACTCATAGAATAAAATAGAGATGGTATAAAATTATTATTCACCTTAGATATGTTAAGGATTTGAGATTTGTTATTGATTAATCATTCCTAGCCTTTGATCCTTAGCTTTAGATTGAATTCTTCCTCTTTTCCTCCTTGTTAATGGCCGACTCTAATTTTGGTTTATGGTTTGCGTTTGTGAAATTGAGAAAGGAAACGTGAATGGGCAACTACAAAGGAGTATAGCTGTGTAAAATGAAGTAGCTATTTATTACCATGCCCATGTGTAAATTAATTATCTTATAAACCATTTTTAGCCCATTTGTTTTATTATTAAGCATGGCCCTATAAATGACTAATTCAAATCTCAATCCCCTTATCATCATTATTCTATTTAATTTATCTAATTAAATTTCCTGAATAATATTGTCAAAAATTAGGGATGTTATAGATAGATACTAAGAGATCAACGTGTTATAGTTAAGGAAGCTATCAACTAGCGATGGCTCATAAGAGATCAATCCTCAATAGCTAACTAAACTATCAATTTGTGATAAATAATTGAAACTAATGATAGCCTATAATATCAATATGTGATGCCTTAGGTAGAAGCCAACTTGCGATGGCTAGTCTTGATTGTGATGGCTTTGGGAAAGCTAATTTGCGACAAATAGGGTCAATTTGTGATAAATTGAAAAGCTAAAATTTTCTAAGTAGAATAAGAAATACTTAGTGCATTTTGAAAGACAATTTCAATGTATTTATTGACTATTTCATATGCATGAAATAATAAAAAAAATGTAACCTAAAATTTGTCAAATTACTTTTGAAATTGAATAAAGCTCAGGGAAGCTAAGAAATGATATGGTATCATTCAATCAAAAAAATTGTTTTATCTAAAAGAATGTGTAGATTTCACAATAAATAAATGAAAGAGAAGGGCTGAACCATGTCGTAAAGATATACTGGCTCAAAGAGTTACTGGAGACAGCGTGCCCAAAATATCAAGTCTAAAGTCTAATAGTATATGGCTAGGTGCCACGATAGGTTTCAATCCAAAAGGACATAAAAACACTAAAAGGGAGTTATAGCAGGGTACCAAAACATCAGTGCGGTGTTAGAAATAAAATAAATGAATCAACAACATGAATGATGGCGGTTAAGAACTAAGAGGGCTATTGATGCTTAGTAAAGATAACTGCTAGAATGTATTCATGATGCTTACATTCAATTTCTTAGGAGAGTCAAGGTAGCTCAAGTTAGGGTGGCTTCCTTGGTGCAATGAGTGGCTATTTCATAAGGTGGTGTTCGAGAAAAGACAAATTAGTGAAAGATAGAATTAGGGAGGTAATTACTAAAGTAAGTTAAAGATAGCTTAAGGATGGGCACATAGAACAATGGATTAGGTATAGTTTGTAAGGCTGATGGATGATTAGATGACTTGGTTCACGGTTGTATATTAAATAGAGCGTATACGTATTTGGATTGATAATATAAATATGACATGGTTCATAATTAGATGACAAGCATATGTTACACTTATGGATTGAATATGATGTACATGGTTGCTCTTAATGTAATGCATGTTTACCCGGTATAATGTTATTGCTATGACGATATTGTGAGGGGAAAACCTAGCTCGTGTTACAATGGCATAGTCTCACTATGATTGCTTAAGGTAAAGATTTTACTCAGGCTTTATGACTGACCCATGTTTTTATTATTTCCCATAAACGCACATGTACACATTTAAGTAGGTTGAGTGTACGATTTAGATAGGTATCTTTTGGACAGACAAATAAAGACTCTAAAGACGAAGCATGAGGCTTATCTTGCAAAATGAAGTTATTATTGAAATTTACGCTGTGTAAATCAGGAATTGTAACTAGTAACATGTGATAATCACACTAAACCTCCTGCACCTAATATATCTATGTAGTGTGCTGCTATGGTGCCCCGCTAATGTAAGACGTTTTCCAAGCTTGTAAAGAAGATAAAACATTACAAAACCTATAATATATTTCAAAATGAATCAAATAAAATATAATAATTATTATAGATATAAATAGGAGATGTAATAATAACTATATGAACCAAAGTATTAGACCACACTGTTCACAAAGCTAAACAAAATAGTCATAGAGTATATACAATTGGAGATAAACTTAAGATAAGTTATCTCAAATAAAATAGCAGATATTATCTAAGCTCCACAGCGTCAAATGGTGAAATAAGAAAAATTAAGCCACATATAGATATGAGAAAGCACCATCTCCTGCTTATCCGTCTACATAGCATTAGATACAACCCAAACCGGTTATCTTTTTTACTTATTTCAGAGTACCCAAGATAATAAGAAGAAAAGTATAAAACCTCAAGTCAAACAACAGTCTGGTATGAGTGATAAGAAATCTCTATATACTATACAAGTCGATATAATAAGGACAATGGTACGAGAATCAATAACATTCCCTATCTTGAGGGCCGAAGCAAAGCGCTACAGATGCTGTAGTTATCTATAGTATTAACTCCCGATGACAAAATACGGTAATGTTAATTATATCCATAATACCAGAAGCACATGAATATGAAACAAAATCACAGATTTCAAAAACAACTTTAACGATAAATTGCAAAACCATGTTTCATATTATATTAGTTAATCCAAAACGATTCCCAGGTTTCGATCAAATATAATTATTACAAATAGCTAAATAGTTAACTTTGCCTCCTGCATATCTTTAGAAGCTTTATTCGTCCACCTACTGAAACTGTAAAACCCAGACAATCAATCTACTCAAATTAAATTTGAGCACTCGAGAGTTTAGGGGGAAAACATAAAATTCGAGTTTGATATAAAGCTTGGGGTGAATAATACTATTACATCTCGGTTTACTGGTATCAGGTGAGACCACACCACTTAGCGGAACTGGTTTCGACTCACTGATATCCCTTTAAAACATATCTTTTTTGCAAATCAGAATATTGCAATCAAACTAATTAAAAAAAATAGCAATATCATATATGCTCAATGAATCTGGTAATAAATGGACTATTTGTCCGAACAATATAGTTTTGTTTGGATAAATACTAACCATTGGCTTACTTGGTCCTTTTCAGACAAAATAAATATTCTAACATCTGTTAGACACACTTCTAGACAGTCTGTCCTTAAAGTACTTCTCCCAAGGTCACCTACTCCTAATGATTTTGCAAGCTCACCAATAACCTATCCTCCTTCTTTGTATATTCCATTATGTGTGTAACATCATTTAAGTCTTACCGATAACTAAGCCTTGCACGCTGGAATTTTGGACTAAATTAGCTACGGGCTATACCTAATGTATAGGGCGCGACCCTATCCCAGTGGCATCTGATATTCAAATATCTGAGTCATTTACTTAGTTTTAACTACCCATTAAATTTTCCTTGAAAACATCTTTCAAATTGATTTAACCCTTTAAATCATACTTAAACCAGAAAGACATACTATTTGCTTTACTCAAATCTCTTTACCATGATACATGCTTTACACAAAACATTGTTGATGAAAACCTTCGAAACCCTTGATTAAAAGCTTTAAACAATCTCTTTCAAAACCTTTGAAAGTACCCCTTTCAAAACAAATTAACTACTTACTAGGCCAAAAGGCCAAAACATACCTTTCGAAATCATTTAAAATAGACCTTTCGAAACCATTGAAAGTGTCCCTTCGAAAGCGTTATAAAACATTAGACATCCTCTTTTCAAAACATTTCAAACTTGCATTTCGAAAACATTAGAAACCTTCAATTCAAATACTAAAGGTAAACCTTCCAAAAACATTGGGGAATCACCCCTTCAAAACCTTTATCATATGCTTTTCTAAAGAATTAAAGTCCATTACATAAAACAAACCTTCCGAAAGTATAGGGTATAAGTAAAAGGTTGTGGAACATAGTTTCGAAACCATTTAAAATCATTCCTTTCGAAACTTTTGGGTTTAACTTTCAATATAACAAAGGGTCTTAAAAGAACTGAGGCGAAAGCATATCTTTCAAAAGTATTTTTCCCAAATAAAAAAAAGTGGATGGTGTCGAAACCAACCTCTTCGAAAGCACGGAGAAGCAACTTCATAGTTTAAAGCAAAATAACCATTTCAACGGCATTGCTTCGAAAGGTTTAATGCAACAGCACGGATTTCAACCACTTCGAAAGCTTATTTTTTAAAACAAAGGCGGCAACCTCTTTCAAAATCTCTTTTCTTAAGATAATTGACCAAGTCGAAAGCTTGTTCCTTCAAATCTTCATTTTTAACCAGAATAGTTCTAAGTTTTCAAAAGTTTCTTCAACCCCTTTGAAAGACTGTTTCGACTCCATACCTTTCGCCTAATTCCAATCCACTACGTACCGAAGTTGATACCATTTGTATTGGTTTCAATTTAGATGGACGCGGCGGTATGAGATCGAAAGGTGGCTGCTATAAGTGGCGAAGCAATAAAACTTTATAAAATCGATTTTTACCTTTTTAAAGCAATTTCTTTATAACTATCTAGCCTTGTTTATCAACATATAATTGGTTGCCAATTCTTTTTCAAAACCTTTTCCAAAAGTACTGCCAAATTTCAGCAATTAACAAACTAAAACATTTATTTATTGCCCCTTCTCCTTTTATAAACATATAAAACGTTTAAGTCTCATACCTTAAATAATTTTATATCTTTAATAAAACACTTAGGAAAATTCCCCAAAAATTCTCATAAATCACTTTTTATATGCTTCCCAACATATTTAAATTTCCGACCCAAAGCAAATATGTAATAGCCGAATATAATTTAAACCCAATTTAACCATTTTATTTCATAGAAAATTAATAATATATCCGCATTAATTCAAAAAATTATGAAACGTGAAGCCCACCTCTAAAATAATATTTTTGACCTTATATCAAAAACGCAAGGCATTTGAATGTCATTTGATAGGTTTTTCAAATCAAAACTTGTCATAAAATCTATATGAAACAACATAAATCATCAACAAGCATATATATATATATATCCATTTAATAATCAAAACATGGCATAATACCTCATAAAATAGGTCCGGATCTTATCTAGAAACCAAAAATAACAAATATGGGATGTAATCTATTATTTACCTTAGATTGTTGTTAAGGAGTTGAGATTTGCTCTTGAATAAATTGATTAAGCTTCTTTCTTTTGATTCTTGCTTGTCTTCCTTTAGATTTCCTCTAATGGTGGTAGGCCAGCTTACATTTTAATTTTTTTTATGAACGTGGAAAATGAAAGTGGCATGAGGGTTTAGGGTATAGGAATATAATTTATTCCTATTTTGCCGTTATCTTATTTCATTTTTTTAATTCCCTTTGATTCATTGATTAATTAGGCACGGCTACCCTCTAATCACACAAATCTCAATCCCTTAACCATTTATATTATATCAGTTAATTTATCTAATTAAATGTCCTAAATAATGTTAATCAAAATTAGGTTCGTTATAGACTCCCCTCCTTAAAGAATTTTGGCTCGAAATAACGATAAGGCACTCATCAAAATCTATCATAAAAGTGATGAAACAAGTCAGGATAAGTATCCCGAATCTTGCTCTTAGTTTCCCAAGTACAATCTCTCTCATCGTCACTCCACTAGACTTTGACTAATCTGACTATCTTGTTCCATAGTCTCTTCTCATCTCTCGCGACTATTCAAACTGGTTTTCTAATTATAGTCAAATTCGGTTCCACTACATAGTTATCTAACATAGTCGATGTTATAGTACTCTCTGGATCTCGAATACACTTCCTTGGATGAGAAATAGGAAAAACATTATGGACTCCAGCCAAACTTCTCAGTAACTCCACTTTATATGCGAGTTTCTTAATCCTTTCTACAATAGGAAATGGTCCAACAAACCTCGGCGCCAATTTTCCTGATTTTCCAAATCGAGTTACACCTTTCATCGGTGATACCATGACGAGAACATGATCTTCAACTGAGAACTCTTAGTATTTCCATCTTCTATCAGCATAGCTCTTCTGCCTAGACTAAGCTTCCTTCATTCTGGTTCGAATAAACTCAATCTTTTCTGCAGTTCTCTAACCAAATTTGGACCAAGAACTAACCTATCCCCGGTCGCTAACCAACAAACAGGAGATTTGCATGTCCTTCCATACAAAGCTTGGAACGATGTCATCCCTATACTAGCCTGATAACTGTTGTTATACGAAAACTCGACTAAGTGTAGATGGTCTTCCCCTTATCCTCCAAGATCTAGCACACAAGCTCGTAGCAAATCTTTAAGACTTTGTTAACTCTTTGTGTTTTCCCATCGGTCTGCGGATGGTAAGCAGTACTCATCTTGAGCTTGGTACCCAAAGTCTCCTGTAGACTCTTCCAGAACTCACTAGTGAATAAAGAATCTCCATCACTGACTACATTATTGGGAATTCCATGCAGTCTAACTACATCCTTCATAAAAAACATAGCTAAAACAGGTGTCGTCCCGGTTGACTTAACTTGAATGAAATGGGCACTCTTGGTTAACCGGTCCACTGTAACACATATACTTTCATTTCCTCTATTTGACCTTGGTAACCCATCTATAAAATCCGTTGAGATAGAATCCTATTTCCATATTGGAACATCTAAAGTTTGAAGTAACCCACTGGGTTTTTGAGTTCGGCTTTTACTTATTGGCAGTTCAAACACTGTTTCACCCACAAGCCTACATCCCTTTTCGTACCTTCCCAGAAGAAGCTTCTTCTCATATCATGGTACATCTTAGTTCCTCACGGATGAATAGTGAACTTCAAACGATGGCATTCTTCAAGAACTTCCTTCGTAATGTTTCCTACAATCGAAATACATAGTCTTCCTTTCTTTCTTAACCACCCATTCTGGTCAAGACTGAAATCTTTCAAGTCGTTGCTCTCTATTCCTTCCCTTAACTTTCGAATCCCTTCAACTAATAATGGATTCTCCTTCTGCTTAAAAGCGATTTTTTTCGATCATCACCGATCGAACTTCTAAACATGACAACATGGCAGTTTCCTCACTAGATCTAGCTTCAAAACACCTATGTACCCTGCATGTAGTCAATGTTTCTAAGTCTTTCCACTCAACTATCATTGCTAATACTACATTCTGATGTTTTCTGCTAAGTGCATCCACAATCTTGTTGCCTTTTCCGGGTGTGTACTCAATACCAAAGTTATAAGCGGCTAAAAACTCTAACCACCTCTATCGTCTAATATTCATCTCCTTCTGAGAGAATAAATACTTCAGCGACTTATGATCTGTGACGCCCCACCTCTATGCTCACAATAACAAAGAGTATTAAAAGAAATACTGTCTGTTATTACGAAGAATATGGCTGGATAGGAGCGGCCATCCGTAGTTGGGCCTTACACTAGTATTGGTTACCTCGATAGGAGTGGTATATATTTTTATTTTTCATCTCTTATTTATTTACTCCCATCGACATACCCAATTCCAGTATAAAACAAACTATGATGGTTCATAATAGTTTAGGACAATATATATAATAATAACACGGATAAGCTAAATGCGAAACACAGATAATAAAAGTCTCATATATATATATAACTGATGTCAGTTACAATACATGTGATACAATACATATGATACAACTACAACTATCGACATTGGAAGTTACATATACAAGTACATTATTGACAATAATATACATGAATACATATCATCCTATACTATGACACGACTACTCCAAAAGATATGAAGTGACTTCATAGCTCAAGCAGCAACCCAAAGCAAGATATCAACAACCTGAAATAACTCGGTCTGACCCGAGTATCAAATTCAAAAGGAAAATAATACACGGGTCAGTCTAATTCAAACTCAGTTATTAATGCACGAAAGCAATAATAATTAAATAATCAATAGACGACAGTCACAGAAATCTCGTATATCCAACTCTTCGATAAGAGAATCGGATAACGGCAGATATAACACTAAATAGTGTTAAACAACAAATCAGCAAATTCAAATCATCAACAAATATAAAAGTAAGGATTATCAATGAAGATAATATGAAAACCACAGAATTGCCTAAACAGCAATTAACAACAAAATCTAATTATTAAATAAATAATTAGAAACTCATATCTAATTATCAAATAGATAATTAGACAATCTCAAAATGATCAAATCAAACCAAATTTCTGTATGGCTGCAGTACACGCACGCGTGCACTGCCTTGCCACTACAGTATGTCAAAACTGCAAAGGTCAAGTCACGGCTAGCATGACCCAACACAACTGCAACAAAAGCAAACAAGTATGCACTTAACAAATTCCAGAACAGACAAGCCAAATAAATGCACAAACTCAAGTTGAACCATATACAAACTGCCTCAATGAATCAAAAGTAAATGGCACCAACTCACAATTAAAATGCAAAAGGTCAAGTAGCTGACTCAACTCGAATGCATAGCACAAAGGCTCGAATGACCAAGTGCACAAAGGCAGTGGTACAAACTACATAAAGGAACCAGACCACAGAAGCAAGCGGTGGCCAGGAAAGACAAGCACATGTATGTAACGGTGAGAAGCATTAGTGAAGCTCAAAGCCACACAACACTGAAGACTTCAAATTTAAAAGCATTTCAAACATTTAAGCCCCAGACAGTGTCAGGTTCGAAAATCCAAAGCCGAGCAAATATAACCCAAAGTCTAACAGTTCAGGTCGAACAGAGACTACAAGTAGTGAACAGAGAAACCCAATACAAACTACATGAAGTCAATGCACAAAGAAATCATGCCAAAGAAACAAAGTGTATACAACAACTATACATGTGCATAAGGCCCAAACTCAAATAATTCAACAGGCTTTATGGTGCTACAACAGCCTCAGCCTCACTGATCAGAGCAAAGCAACCAAGCTACATGAAGATCAAACTTCAAGTAGTGATCACCTGTATACATATACAAGCAATTCAAGTGTAGATACCAAATACAACATGAATGAACTAGCTTGAAACAACATGCATAAGCCTGGCAACATGCTCAAAGCTAGCAAGAAACAACAGAACAGCAGTTACCTCAAGTACTACAAATAAAAAAAACCAGTCCAAATGCAACAAAAATAAGCCAAGTCGAAATACATAAATGTTCAACAAAAACTGAAAGGTAACTCAACTCAAATCAAACTGAACGAAATGCACACGAATGCACAATGAAAGTTCACAACCGAGTACAAGGTCAAACCCGAATCTTTGAGACCGGATTCAACTCAATGTACAAATCATAATGCAACACTGTCTGGATCAAATGCCATCAAGAAAGCAAGGCCAAAGAGTAAAATAAGCAGACTGCAAACTTCAACTTAAACCAACAAGAGACCAAACAAACAAGTACACATTCAAGTACTTGATTAAATGGACAGATCCAACAACTCAACTGCACAAGGGCAGTTGTACAAGAGCAAGTGCACCAAATATATAGCCAAAACCAAACAACAAAAACTGCATATACTATGGTAGCAATACATGAAGAAACTTGTGCCTGCATGTACATAATGCTACGCAATGATGAACCGAGCTACGGACCAGACCAATGAACAAAGGCGGGTTCAAGTCAAGTCAAACCCAGTACTACCAGAAATCAAAATCGAAGTCAATAGAGAAATGTACAAAATCAACTGCAGTGCGAATCAGTGAACACTACAGAGATGTTGAAGACAAAGCATGTCAATAGACAGAATAAATATCTAATGTTCCAAGTCAAAACTGTCAAGTATAAGTGACTCGACAAACAAGAACACCAGACTCGATCAAGTCATACGCATGAATACAACGACTATGATCAGGGATGCATACTCAAGTAAACAAAAAACTCGAAGACATTATCAAGTCAATGTCGAAGTTCAACCAAAACAAGTTCGAACAATTCCAGACCCGAAGCCACAGTTAAAATGCAGCAAGCATAAATAAAGGCAAGGCAAAAATCGAACAGTAAGAACAAGTCGAGCCAGAATGTCAACAGAAAGATCGAACGTTTTTAAACTAAAGCTGTGGCAATCACAACATCAAAACAAGCCGTGTGTATCAAGGAATCAAGTAACCAAATATACGCATATGAATAAGTCAAAAATCATCTCGATCACTCAACCAAAATCAAACGACCAAGTTTAAATCAAACAGCCAAGAATACTCAAGTGACGAACTTAATCAATTAAAACCATCGTCACAATCAAAATTCATCATTATCGAAACAAAATCGACTACCGAAGAGAAGTCGAACAACAATCAGACGAACAAAAAAAAACAGGAATTTGAATCGAGTAAAACAGTGGTTTAAATTAGATGTGAGTGAATAAAATCACTCACCTTTGTCTCAAAGCAATGATGAACTCAATCGGAATTTGGGGGAGCCGTGAGCAAAGCGAGGAATCATCGATCGCTAGGCAAGCAACTTTGATCGATCAACTTAAAGTTGGCAGCCTCAATTTCACAAGCCCTAATTTCGAAAAGAGGAACAAACGAGAACAAGGCCGCCATTATTTCGTTCGTTAGTTTGGTTTAGGGTTTTCGAAAAGAGAATGATGGGGGACCAGTTTTCCTCTTGATATAACACAACCCAAAGATATAAACATGGGCCAATATTAAATTTTTAAAGTCCACATATCATTCACCAAATCATAAAAGAATTTCAAATCGATTAAAATTCCAATAGCAATTTGTTAGCAATTTTAATCGTCTAATGACGATAACTAACTTTTACAAAATCCCGGGTTGTTACATGATCCGTATGCAACTCAAATCTCTCTTCCATAAGGTAATGTCTCCACACCTTTAATGCAAAAATTACGGCAGTTAATTCCAAATTGTGTGTTAGATATCTAACCTCATGTTGTCTAAACTATCGAGATACATAGACAAACACTTTACCCCGTTGCATTATCACAGCTCCTAATCCTGTTCCACATGCATCTGTGTACACTACTAAATCCTAATTCCCTTCTGGAATAACTAACGCCGGTGCATTAGTCAATAAGTGTTTCATCCTATGGAATGCTTCCACAAATTTATCGGTCTGAACGAACTTCACATCCTTTCACGTTAGCTTAGTCATCGATGCAGTTATCCTTGAAAAATCCTATATGAATCTCCGATAATACCTAGCTAATCTAAGAAAACTCTTTATCTCAAGTCGCTCTCTCGGGTCTCTTCCAATTATTCACTGCCTCGATTTTAGCGGGATCTACAGACAACCCTTTCTATGAGACTACATGACCAATAAACTTCACTTCCTTCTTCCAAAAATGATACTTCAAAAATTTCGCTTTTAGTTGATGCTGCCTCAACATCTCAAGCATTACTCTAAGATGAATCTCATGCTCTCTTTCATCTTTAGAGTATATCAAAATATAATCTATGAAAACCAATACGAACCTATCTAAGTGCTCTCGGAAAACTCGATTCATCAGATCTACAAAGAATACTGGCGCATTAGTTAGTTCGAACGGAATTACTAACAATTCATACGATCCATATCTTGTTCTAAACGTCGTCAAAAGAATACTATCCTCTGCCACTCTAAGCTAATGGAACCCTGTTGCTAAATCCAACTGGGTAAATACTTTGGCTCTGCTCAACTGGTCGAACAAATCATCAATTCTAGGTAACGGATATCTATTCTTTGTCGTCTTCTCATTCAACTTATAATAATCGGTACATAACTTTAATGATCCGTCTGGCTTCTTGGCAAACACTGCGGCTGCTCCCTAAGGCGAACAACTTGGTCTGATAAAATCCTTGCCTTCCAAATCCACCAACTACACCTTTAGCTCCCTCATCTCGGTACGTGTCATTCTGCTTGGCGGTATACTCACTAGTTCTGCTCCTAGTACTAAATCTGTCTGAAACTCAATAGCTCGTTTCGACGGCAGTCCTACTACGGGTTCAAAGACATCTGTGAATTCTCAAATAACGAAAACTCGATTCAGCTCATCCTCTACCTCCACGACACCTAACTAAGCATTAACCTTAAAATTAGGGTTTTATATGGATTTTACAATCCGATCATTGCAGTCGGGGTGTCTAAGCGATATTTTCCTATTATGGCAAAATATCCTAGTATCGTATTTATTTAGCAAATCCATACTCGAAATAATTCCAAACCTTACGAAGTCAAACACATTCAAATTGCAAACAAATGTATGACCCAACAATTCAAACCCTAACTGGTCAGACTTCATCCCGAGTGTCGCATACCCTCCTATCAGATTTGCAACCCTTAAAAAAGTAACTAGGTATGAGGGTTCTAAGTTAAGGTTATCACCAAACAATCAGATATAAAAGAATGCGATGCACCAGCATCAAATAGAACTCTAAGTGATACCCCATGAATCAAAATCATACCTCCCAACACAGCATTTCCCTTCTCCTCTACTGTTGGTCTCGAGGTTGCTGGTTCCAATGCAAACATCTTGCCTTTTCCATCCTTGGCTGGCTCCTCACTGGTTCTTATAATGTCCAATCTGATCGCAGTTGAAACATCTCACCCCTTTCTTCTTAGAAGCTTTCCTCCCTTTTCATGTCTGGTGTTCATGAGCATAGTGTCCTTTCTTATCACACTTATAACATACAACTTCTGCCTTCCCTTTCGTAGCAGCTCACTGTTCTGAGCTCCTTTCTTATGGAAAACCTTCCTTTTCAGGTTCTGCCTCCTTGAGGTTCCCTTGCCTTGTTTCCTACAAGAAAAGCTAGCATCTCTTCCTGCCTTTAAGTCATCTCAACAACAACATCACACAGATCCCTAATATGCGATAACGTGGCCTTAGCTAGCTTAGGCTTCAACCCACGAATGAACTTCTCATTCCTTTTGATGACAGTATCAACCTTTGTGTATCCGTATCTTGCTAGCTCCAAAAATCTGGTTGCATACTCAAGTACTGTCATATCTCCCTGCTTCAACTCAAAAAACTTTCTAAGCAGACTTAAAAGTCTCCGACAATAAACCTTTCTTCAAACCTCCTCTGGAACACCAGCCCAAGCCATAGTCTCCTCATTAACTCCGATAGTAACACTGTTCCACCAATACAAGGCTATCCCTTGTAGCTATCTTGAAGCGAGTCTCTTTTCTGCTCATCATTGAGCCCAAAAAATCAAAAATCCTCTCGCAATGAAGTAACCAATTCTTCACTTTGATTGCGTCTTCAGTACCAATAAATGGCTTTCCTCCCAACCTTGCAAAATATCTACTCAATATAACATACTTATTAACCACTAGAGCTTCTTGATTTCCTCCTTCAGCATTTCCTCCAACTAACCCCGCAGCAACTCTTGCTTGCATCATGTGAATGAAAAACTGATACATTGCTCCCATATCGACTTGCGGTACTCTAGCACCCACATTTGCAGCTTAGGCCTGACCTGGGTTCCTCCTGGTATTTGGTCTGGCATTCCCGTTCGTTGTGGTGCTTCCCCCACCCAAGTTAACTCTTCCACTTCTATCATCCATATCTTACGTCCGTAAAATCTTCATTCGAATCTTTGTAAGATACAGGAGAATATCCTTGGAGGGATGGGAGAATAGAGATAAAGTGTATACTTATATATAGCAAAAACAAGTATGTTACTATAGCATTATCCCGTATCCTAGCCTTTTCTCTATTTCCTTAGGATTACGTTTTGAAATCATTTTAAGTTTGAAATTTCTTTTAAGTTCATTTTCATAAACCTATGCTCTGATACCAAGTTGTAACATCCCTTATCTTGAGGCCAGAAGCCAAGCGCTCAGATGCTGCAGTCATCTATAGTATTAACTCCCGGTGACAAAATACGGTAATGTTAATGGTATCCATAATAGTAGAAGCACACGAATATGAAACAAAGTCACAGATTCTGAAAATAACTTCAATGATTACATTGCAAAACCATGTTTCATATTCTATTACTTAATCCCAGACGATTCCCAAGTTTTGGTCAAATATAATTATTACAAATTACGCCAAGAGCAACATATGAAGATGCCCCCTTGGATGATCAAAGTACTCAGTGGAAAAAACAATCTTAATACATCACAGCGGAAATAAAAATAACAACTCCTAAATAGCTAATTTTGCCTCCTACACATCTTTAGAAGCTTTATTCATCCACCTGCTAAACCTGTAAAACCCTGACTTTCAATCTACTCAAACTAATTTTGAGCACCCGAGAGGTTAAGGGGAAAAACATAGACTTTGAGTCAGACATAAAGCTTGGTGTGAATAATACTATTGCATCTCGGTTTACTGAAATTAAGTGAGACCACGCTGCTTAGCGAAACGGGTTTCCCCTCACTAATATTCCTTTGAAACATATCTTTTTTGCAAATTAGAATCCTGCAATCAAACTGTTTAAAACAATAATAGCAATATCTTATATGCTCATAAATCAGGTAATAAATGGACTATCTGTCCGAACAATATAGTTTTGTTTGGCTAACTACTAATCATTGGTTGACTCGGGCCTACCAGACAAAATAAATAATCTAACATCTGTTAGACACACTTCTGGACGGTTTGTCCTTAAACTTACTTCTCCTACGGTCACCTGATCCTAATGGTTTTGTGGGCTCAACAATAACCTATCCTCCTTCTCTATTTATTCCTTTCTGTGTGTAACATCATTTAAGTCTTACCTGTGACTAAGCCCTACACACGAAATTTTGGACTAAATTAGAAAGGGACTATAGCTAATGTATAGAGCACGACCCTATACTAGTACCATGTGGTATTCAAATATTTGAGTCATTTACTTTGGGTTAACTACCCATCGAATTTTCCATGAAAACATCTTTCAGATTGATTTAACCCTTTAAATCATGATTAAACAAGGAAGACATACTATTTGATTTATTCAAATCTCTTTGCCATGATATATGCTTTACACAAAACATTGTTTATAAAAACCTTCGAAACCCTTGTTTAAAAGCATTAAACAATCTCTTTCAAAACCTTTGAAAGTACCCCTTTCGAAACCATTTAGCTACTTAACCTTCAAACACTAGGCCAAAAAGTCAAAACATAGCTTTTGAAATCATTTAAAATAGACCTTTCGAATACATTAAATGTGTCCATTTGAAAGCTTTATAAAACATTAGACATCCTCTTTTCAAAATATTTCAAACTTGCCTTCCGAAATAACATTGGAAACCTTACATTCAAACACTAAAGGTAAACCTTTCGAAAACATTAGGGAATCATCCCTTTGAAACCTTTATCATATACCTTTTGAAAGCATCAAAGTCCATCACATAAACCAAACCTTTTGAAAGCATTGGGTTCAAGTAAAAGTTTGTGGAACATAGTTTCGAAACCATTTAAAATCATTTCTTTCGAAACCTTTGGGTTTAACTTTCAATATAACAGGGTCTTAAAAGAACTGGGACGATAGAATCTCTATCGATAGTATTTTTCCTAAATAAAAGAAAGTGGATGGTGTCGAAACCAACCCCTTTGAAAGAATGGAGAAGACTTCATAGTTTAAAGCAGAAGAACCCTTTCGAAGTCATTGCTTTTAAAGGTTGAATGCGGTAGCAGGGGTTTCGACCCCTTTGAAAGCTTATTTTTTAAACGAAGGCAGCAACCTCTTTCGAAAGCTCTTTTCTTAAAATAATTGACTAAGTCGAATGCTATTTCCTTCAAAGCTTCATTTGTAACTAGAATAGTTCTAAGTTTTCAATAGATGCTTCAACACCTTCAAAAACCTGTTTCGACTCCATAACTTTTTCCTAACTCCAACCCTCTACGTACCGAAGCTGATACCATGTGTATTGGTATTGGTTTAGATGGAGGCGGCAGTATGAGGTCGAAAGGTGGCTGCTATAAGTGGCGAAGAAGTAAAACTTTATGAAATTGATTTTTACCATTTAAAGCAATTTCTTTCCAACAACTTGACATGTTTATCAACATAAAATTGGTTGCAATTCTTTTTCAAAACCTTTTCTAAAAGTGTTGTCGAACTTCAGCAATTAACAAATTAAAACATTTCCAAATTGCCCCTTCTCCTTTTATAAACATATAAAACATTTAAGTCCCACACCTTAAGTAATTTTATATCTTTAATAGAACACTTAGGAAAATTATCCAAAAATTCCCATAAATCACTTTTTATATGTTTTCTAACATATTTAAATTTTTGACCCAAAGTAAACCTATTATAGCCAAAAATAATTTAAACCCAATTTAACCATTTTATTTAATAAAAAATTCATAATATATCCGCATTAATTCAGAAAATTATGAAACGTGAAACCCATCTCTAAAATAATATTTTTGACCTTATATAAAAAACGCAAGGCATTTGAATATCATTTGATAGGTTTTTCAAATCAAAACTTGTCATAAAATCTATATGAAACAATATAAATCATCAACAAGCATATATATATATATATATCCATTTAACAATCAAAACATGGCATAATACTTTGCACAATAGGTTCGGATCTTATCTAGAAACTGGAAATACCGAATATGAGATGTAATCTATTATTCACCTTAGCTTGTTATTAAGGAGTTGAGATTTTCTCTTGAATAAATCTGATTAAGACCATTTGATTATTGCTTGTCTTCCTTTAGATTTTCTCTAATGATGGCTGGCCAAGCTTACGTTTTAATTTTGTTTATGAACGTGGAAATGAAAGTGGCATGAGGGTTTAGGGTATAGGAATATAAATTATTCTTATTTTGCCCTTATCTTATTTCATTTTTTTAAAATTCCCTTTGATTCATTGATTAATCAGACACGACTATCCTCTAATTACACAAATCTCAATCCCTTAACCATTTATATTATTTCATTTAATTTATCTAATTAAATATCCTAAATAATGTTAATCAAAATTAGGGTCGTTATAGAATCATACCTACATGTCCTTGGAACCAAAGAGTTAGCACATAACAATGATAATAAGCTATTATATTATCATCATAAAGTATACAAACATCCTTGTATACTACCGGGTGTCTAGGCATCGATCTCTTGGATATGTACATTAGACATCCATATAGTAACAACAAAAAGCATAACAATCATGGTAAGCATAACATCCACTAAACAAACCTCACTGTCGCTCAATGTTCTTTGGATATATGATAACTCGTCTGACCATTCCTCTACCAATGATTAATGGGAAAATCCTAATTTTTGTATACCCAATAACTGGCCAAAAGATGACACTAGATCCCTTCCTTGATCAGGGTATATGGATCCCTTCAATAGTTTGGGGTTGCCATCCAAGTACTCAATGAGCGTCCTCACTATACCCCTGCTTACGGGTACATCAGATTACACTTCGAGTATCAATAATCCTTTTGCAGCGTATCTGATCCCTTACTCGCTTCATCCCATTTCCATTCATCATCAGGAAACTTTCAATGTTCCTTCTTTTCCAAGATAGAACCCTACAACGTTCTATCCACGAGTTTTCTTCCTCTAACCCGCCCTGGTGGATAATCATCATCATGACTACATTGATCGAGTTGCCATCTTTGGAACACTTTTTGATATCTACATGGGTTGTGGAATCCAAACATCGAAGTCCTAAAGCCATCACATCGAAGCATCTCAACATTACTTCATTTGTTAATCATCACCCTTCATCACACTTCCATGTCCCAACCGAACGTTGAATGAACGAACGAATGCCTATAACATGATTCGCAAAAAATCCATTTCACAACCTACAAGTTTGGCTAAATTTGGCTAATGTTCAATCATGTCGTACTGACATGAATTTCTCATGTCGGTTTCGATAGAAACATACTTAGCTAAAACTGGCTACGTACTTTAGTGTCCGCTACTTTCTTCCATTAGCTCACATGTAGTCATTCCTTTCATGCCCCAAAAGCTCTTGCTCCAACTATCTTCAAGCTATGTCATGTCTGTACCGAGTCCCCTACCTTTAGATATCGAGTTG
Source organism: Allium fistulosum (assembly GCA_030737815.1). Taxonomy (NCBI): domain Eukaryota; kingdom Viridiplantae; phylum Streptophyta; class Magnoliopsida; order Asparagales; family Amaryllidaceae; genus Allium; species Allium fistulosum. Next base: position 336,374,967 of record CM060901.1, on the reverse strand, counting down.
TTTTCTCTCCTTCAACTAAATGAAGTCTCTAAAACTCCAACTTCTACTTCAACTCGTACCTATCCCGAAGTTTCCTTACATGATTCCTTAAGCAGTTAGCCAAGTGCTGTCAAAACAACTCATCAGGGGCTACCTTTGCATGGTATCGACTTCTTTTGCAGAATTGATTTCTGACCACAAAATCAATTCCAAACCACCCGAAATCTTCCGAGAAGGCTTCCTAATATCTTCAACATATCATATCCTAATCCATCGTACTTTTTCCACTTTGATGTTGTGTGCACTGATCAACATAGCAATTTCATAACTATTTGAAACTACTAACAAACACATCAAACAATTCATATAAGGGCAAACATCATACAATATCATTCATTAGCATTCAAGCAACATATCAATTCATTCAAACATGGTCTACGTACATAATATATCTAGATCTAATTTTATACCAAAATGAGAACATGTTTATTAATTGGTGCAAAACGGATTAAAATATATTTTTACCTTTTTAATTTCAACTTAAACATGTTATTAAAGTTAGATCTAAGTTTGAAAACATTTTTAATGTCAAAATTGTATAAAAATCCTTTTTTTATCATATCTACAAGCGTAGAATAATGAGAGATGCAAAATCATTCGCCTAGCGCCAAAATTACCTAACTTTATCTCAAAATCTGAAATGGACAACCAAATCATGAATCCTAAGAAAGCAAAATAGTAGATCTAAGAATTCCCACCTGTTAATTACTCTCTTGAATAGAGGGGATTTTGGTTAGAAAATGAGTTAATGGAGGTTTATATTTGCTTTGGGAAGTGTGAAAAGTGATTAGATATGTCCCATCATCCCCTACTATGTACAAATCCAGAAATAGGTTAGTGGGCTTAAGTATGGGCTTAATTAGTTATCCACTAATATAGCCATTAGCAGTCCAAACTTAAAATGTCCATATCTCTAGGGCAGTGAGTTTGTTTTTCTACTATGGCCATTATAGGGAAAGAGAAAACATCATCCTGATTTATTGAAAGTGGTTTCAGACCCCAATTCATCTCCCATCAAAAGTTATAGGCTTTATATGATTCTCATGGTCAAAACTGTGCAATAAAATTCTAAGGATGAAAATTTTCCCTACTAAGTCATTTTCCAAAGTTGTAGAGTCATATGACCTTAAACGAATTAAGTAATATTATTTTATGATAATCTAATACGTAAAATATGGATCTTTAAACTCTCCCCTATAGGAATTTCGCCTTCGAAATTCTCAAACAAAAAGATTAGTCAACCATAGTTACCACACATGCCTAATAACCATAAAAAATCATCGACATTTCAAACATACCTCCATGCAATCAATAATATAGACATACCTATCCTAGCATGCGAGATACTGATCTATCTTATATTATATTAAAAATGAAAGTAAATATGACAAATAGTTGGCCTAATCATGCAAGGAGCTTTGGATATGCCGCCTACATACTGATGCAGCCAGGAAGAAGAAGTCATAGGTCGTGTACGACCTAACATGTTGGTAAGTTGGTTACGACCTAAGGAGGAGGCTAATGAACTAGGTTCTGGTAAAGAGTCACTAAAAGTTGAAGTTCTAAGTCGTATGCGACCTACCAGTTCCAAAGATCCCATGTTACGACCTAACAGACTAGGAAGTGCTGAGCTACGACCTAAGGGAGGTGCTGAGCCACGACCTAAAGCTACAGGAACAACAAATGATAAGTCGATGACGAGATACGACTTAGTTAAGTCGTCAAACCGACCTAACGAGTCACCCAGAGGAAAGGCAAAACAAATTGGTGAAGTATTAGGTCGTGAACGACCTAACGAGTCAGGAGTTAGGTCGCAAGGCTTAGGTCGTGAAGTTTCTGATGCCGCTTTTGTTTTAGGTCGCAAAGCTCTGGATACCGTTGAATCTTCTGACGAGTTAATCTCTGTCATGGATCTTCTTAAGTCGCGTAAAGATGCTATGATCTTAGGTCGCGAAGTTATGATCCTTAAGTCGCAAGGCCTTATCTTTAAGTCGCTACAGCTGGATGCCGTTGAATCTGCCGCGAGTTAATCTCTACCGTTGAGTTCTTTAGGTCGCTGAACTAGGATGCGCATGTTTAAGTCGCGGAAGCCTGTTGCCGTTGTTTTTCTCTGCCGAGTTAAGCTGGACCGTTGATTCCTTAAGTCGCTACTAAGATGAGTTGCGTAGCATTGTTAAGTCGGCAACGACTTAAGTAGTTGTCTGTTTGTATTTTGTCTAAGTTGTTAAGTCGCTGAAGGTTGTAACGAGTTGTAACTATTTGTTGTTAGGTCGCTGCCGACCTATGCTAAGTCGCACCTGTTCTAGGTCGCGCCATGTTAGGTCGTAGGTCGTTTCCGACCTAAGTACTTGTATTTTTTTTGAAGTTTTTGCGTGTTGAGTTGTAAAGCTATAAATAGCAAGTGTGAGTCATTTGTAAAGGTTGTTGAATATTGAATAAAATTCTCTTTTGATTGCTTTGTGATTTCATTCAAATTGGTAGTTGAGTGTAATCTCCTATCTCCTCTTTCGGATAATCGAGTGCGCTCGATTCAACGATTGTAGAAGCCGATTCGCGGAATCAAGTGCGCTTGATCAACGCTTGAAGAATTGAAGATCTTTGAACCCGGTATCGTGCGCGATCAACGAGTTCGAGATAGCTAGAGTTCGGTATCTTCGGATCAACGAATTCGGGCATTCCAGTATCCATCAATCCATCGATTGCCATTTTCACCGATTGAAGATCGCCTTGAATTATCCGCTGCGTCAGTTTGGTATCAGAGCCTGTTCTAACCAATCATAGTTAGATCGAGACTTGGAGCCTATTCATTTGAAGATTTGAAGTTAATCCTCACGGCCGAGAGTTGGAAGAAGTGGGTCGTGCATATTTTTGAAGTTTGAAGTTTAGATTTGTGATTTGATGAAGTCGTGTTCATCGTGTTCATCGAGATTTGCAACAAAGTGGAAGATTTCGATCCGTTTCATTTTGGATCAAAATCCGGAAAGTGTTTGAATTTGAAGTGTTGAAGAATTTGTCAAGTTTTCAAGTATGCCGCCAAGAAGAGCTAATCGCCACCAAAACGTAGAAGCTTTGTATCGAAGAGAAGAAGCTGATGAGATGGAACAAAGAATCAATGAGAATTTTAGTGAAAAGCTTAACGAAGGAATTGGCCGGTTAGAGAAGCTTATGACGGAGATGAATCAAAATCGGAGAAGGGTTTCATCTGAATCTAATCATGGAGGTAGTAGAGTCTTGCCACATTCCAATCGAGACCGAAGTATGGAAAATGATCAAGGGCGTGGGAGGAACGTGAATGATCGTGAACGGAGGAATGTCGATAGAAGGGATGAAGGTGGAAGGCGTAATGGTAGTAGAGATGTTGGTGGTCAGAATCGACATCGTTATGCATCTGATTTTGAAGAGGAGTATGATGGTGGTAGTATTCAAGGAAGAGGTCAAGGAAGAAATTACTCTGAGTATGATCACAAATGGGAGTCGGGGATGAAGACAGAAATTCCTGAATTCAAGGGTGGTATGCAAGCAGAGGAGTTTCTAGATTGGGTGGCTAATGTTGAAGAGATTTTTGACTTCAAAGAAGTTCCAGAACATCGTAGAGTGAAGTTGGTTGCTACAAGGCTGAGGGGTAGAGCTTTGGCATGGTGGCAGCAGACCAAACTTACACGTGATCGGATGGGAAAGTCAAAAGTTGAAGCTTGGGAGAAGATGAAGAAATTGATGAAAGCAACGTTCTTACCATACAATTATCAATCTTTGATGTATCAACGTTTGCATGGACAGAGGAAGCAGGGAGTGCTTTTGGGAAGATCAAGGAATTGCTGACGTCTGCACCAATTCTAGTGCTACCTGATTTTCAGTTAGTGTTTGAACTACATAATGATGCATCCAAGGTTGGAATTGGAGGAGTGTTGAGTCAGAAGGGACGTCCAATTGCATATTTCAGTGAGAAGTTGTCAGGAGCGAAGATGAGATACATTACGTATGATGTGGAATTCTATGCTGTTGTACAATCCATCAAACACTGGAGACATTATCTATTTCAGAAAGAGTTTGTTCTGTATACTGATCACGAAGCATTGAAGCATTTGCAAGGGCAAGACAAGATTTCAGCGAGACATGCATCGTGGATTGCATATCTGCAACAGTTTACTTTTGTTGTTAAACACAAGTCAGGGGTGACAAATCGTGTGGCTGATGCTTTGAGTAGGAGGAGTCATTTGTTGACTACACTAAAGGTTGAAGTGACGGGGTTTGAATTATTGCCGAAGCAGATTGCAGAAGACTCTTATTTTAAGAAATTTGTTGAACAGGACAATGAAGGGAAGACTGATGAGTTTATGATGGTAGATGGTTTTCTTTTTAAAGGAAGTCGATTGTGCATACCGGAGGGTAGTCTGAGAATGAAGATTATCAAGGAGTTACACGAAGAGGGACATGTTGGGAGAGATCGTACCTTACAATTGATTTCACAATCCTACTTTTGGCCATCAATGAGGAAAGAGGTAGAGAGGTTTGTGGAGAGTTGTCATATTTGTCAGGTTTCGAAAGGAACTGCTACTAATGCGGGGTTATATATGCCGTTACCGGTACCAACTAAACCATGGACTGATGTGAGTATGGACTGTGTGTTGGGGTTGCCGAGAACGCAGCGTGGTAATGATTCCATTTATGTGGTGGTTGACCGATTTTCGAAGATGGCACATTTTATTGCTTGTAAGAAGACGGCGGATGCTGTTCATGTTGCTCAATTGTTTTTCAAGGAGATCTATCGACTTCATGGATTGCCAGAATCTATTGTGTCGGATAGAGATACTCGTTTTCTGAGTCATTTTTGGTTGAGTTTGTGGAAAATGGTCGGAACGAAGCTGAAATTTAGTAGTGCTTATCATCCACAAACTGATGGACAGACTGAGGTGGTAAACAGATCATTGGGAAACTTGCTGAGGTGTCTTGTTCAAGATAATCTGAAGAGTTGGGATGTGAAGTTATGTCAGGCAGAATTTGCTCATAATCATGCTATGAATCGAAGTACTGGGTTCAGTCCATTTCAGATAGTATATTCGAGTTTGCCGAAGGGACCGTTGGATTTAACGGTAGTGCCACAATCAAAGAAGACAGTTAAGAAAGCTGCTGATTTTGTTGAAGGGCTGACGGAATGTCATAAAATCGTTCAAGAACGATTAGAGAAAGCAAATGAGAAGTATAAACAATCTGCAGATTTGAAACGAAGGAGTGTTAAATTTCAGGAAGGTGATTTGGTTTATGTAGTGTTAACAAAAGATCGTTTTCCGGTAGGCGCTTACAATAAATTGAAAGCACGGAAAATAGGTCCGGTGGAAGTTGTGAAGCGAATTAATGAAAAAGCTTACAAATTGAAGCTACCAGATGATGTGTATACATCCGACGTGTTCAATGTCAAACATCTCGTACCGTATCACGGGGACGAATTTGTTATGGAAGAAGAGAGTACAAATTCGAGGTCGAATTTTTCTCAACCTGGGGAGGATGATGCAGCCCAGGAAGAAGAAGTCATAGGTCGTGTACGAACTAACATGTTGGTAAGTTGGTTACGACCTAAGGAGGAGGCTAATGAACTAGGTTCTGGTAAAGAGTCACTAAAAGTTGAAGTTCTAAGTCGTATGCGACCTACCAGTTCCAAAGATCCCATGTTACGACCTAACAGACTAGGAAGTGCTGAGCTACGACCTAAGGGAGGTGCTGAGCCACGACCTAAAGCTACAGGAACAACAAATGATAAGTCGATGACGAGATACGACTTAGTTAAGTCGTCAAACCGACCTAACGAGTCACCCAGAGGAAAGGCAAAACAAATTGGTGAAGTATTAGGTCGTGAACGACCTAACGAGTCAGGAGTTAGGTCGCAAGGCTTAGGTCGTGAAGTTTCTGATGCCGCTTTTGTTTTAGGTCGCAAAGCTCTGGATACCGTTGAATCTTCTGACGAGTTAATCTCTGTCATGGATATTCTTAAGTCGCGTAAAGATGCTATGATCTTAGGTCGCGAAGTTATGATCCTTAAGTCGCAAGGCCTTATCTTTAAGTCGCTACAGCTGGATGCCGTTGAATCTGCCGCGAGTTAATCTCTACCGTTGAGTTCTTTAGGTCGCTGAACTGGGATGCGCATGTTTAAGTCGCGGAAGCCTGTTGCCGTTGTTTTTCTCTGCCGAGTTAAGCTGGACCGTTGATTCCTTAAGTCGCTACTAAGATGAGTTGCGTAGCATTGTTAAGTCGGCAACGACTTAAGTAGTTGTCTGTTTGTATTTTGTCTAAGTTGTTAAATCGCTGAAGGTTGTAACGAGTTGTAACTATTTGTTGTTAGGTCGCTGCCGACCTATGCTAAGTCGCACCTGTTCTAGGTCGCGCCATGTTAGGTCGTAGGTCGTTTCCGACCTAAGTACTTGTATTTTTTTTGAAGTTTTTGCGTGTTGAGTTGTAAAGCTATAAATAGCAAGTGTGAGTCATTTGTAAAGGTTGTTGAATATTGAATAAAATTCTCTTCTGATTGCTTTGTGCTTTCATTCAAATTGGTAGTTGAGTGTAATCTCCTATCTCCTCTTTCGGATAATCGAGTGCGCTCGATTCAACAATTGTAGAAGTCGATTCGCGGAATCAAGTGCGCTTGATCAACGCTTGAAGAATTGAAGATCTTTGAACCCGGTATCGTGCGCGATCAACGAGTTCGAGATAGCTAGAGTTCGGTATCTTCGGATCAACGAATTCGGGCATTCCAGTATCCATCAATCCATCGATTGCCATTTTCACCGATTGAAGATCGCCTTGAATTATCCGCTGCGTCACATACTCTCCTTGGTTTCCTGCATGCAAGCACCTTCACTTTCACCCCATTGAACCTTCAATAACTCCACTGTCTTCCATTTACGTTGTTTCATTTGACGTCCGACCATACTAATCATGCTACATGATCTTAAAAATTCTGGCTTAATCTCGATATCATCAAGTTGATCTGATGTAAATGTCACACTTGAGTTGTGCACAAACTTCTAGACGTGGAATACATTGTGCCCGCCATCTTCTGAAGTAAGTTGACGCTATATGCTAGGTTCCAAATCCTCTCTAATATTAGGATAGTACCTAAGAAGCTCGAGGCTACTTCCCCTTATTACCATCGAACGACACTCTATAATGGAGAAATCTTCAAACACCATGTCACCAAAAGTAAACTCCAAATCTACATCTCTTATTAATGTAGCTCTTCTACCTATCCTAAGCAGCCTTTATTCAGTGCAAAATGATTTCAATCTACTTCGAGGTCTCTCTTATCATATTTGGCTCGACTATCATTTTTTTCCTGCTTCCCACCAATATAAAGGAGTGTTACAGTGTCGATCATACAATGCTTTGAATGGTTCCAAACCGATACCGAGTAATAATAGTTGTTGTATGTGAACTTCACCAAATGCAAATGATCAACCCACGTGCCTTTGAAGTCTAGTATACAAGCTTGTAAGAGATCCTCTAATATACGACTCACCTTTTCGAGCTGCCCACCTATTTGGTGGTGATAAGTTGTACTGAGATGCAACTCCATCCCCAACGCCATTTGTAAGCTTTTCCAAAACCCACAAGTGAATAAAGGGTCCAGGTCACTTACTATGCTCCTCTGCAAGCCATGGAATCGCACTACCCATTTTACATAAAAATCAACCAATTTGGATGTCTTTCTATAAGACTCAATGGGTATGAATCGAGCACTCTTCGCCAATCTATAAAATATAACCTAGTTGTTATCATACCTTCTGTTAACTCCTCTTCGTTAGCGACCTAACGACCTAAGGAATAAAGCGACCTAGTAGCCAAATGAAGACAGAGCAACTCAACGACTTAAGAAGATAGCGACCTAACGACCTATGGGGAGCAGCGACCTAACGACTCAATTAGCAAGCGACCTATCGAGCTCAATGGTCTAGTTCACGACTTAACAATTCATAACAGGCTATGACCTAACGAGATAAGCGGGTGAGCGACCTAACTAAGGAACGGTTCTAGCGACCTAGAGATGTATGTTGCTAAGCGACCTAAGGTGCGAAGCGACCTAAGGTGCAAAGTGACCTAAGTTGCGAAGCGACCTAAGGCGTGAAGCAACCTAAGCACGTTCATCTCCTTAGGTCGGGAGCAACCTACGACCTACCCTAGGTCGTGTGCGACCTACCAATTCACTCAGAAGAAGACCAGGTGCTACCCTGTTTAGTCGTGTACCGCGACCTAAGGAATCCCGCGACTTAGCGACTTAACTTCATACTGACCTAAAAAGCTTACGACCTAAGCAACGAAGCCGGTTTCCTAGGTCGCCGCTGACCTACGACCTATACTAGGTCGCCAGCGATCTACTTATTCGTTCAGAAGAAACTAAGCGCAATCGAGATAAGTCAGATCCCATCCCCTAGGTCGCTGCCGACCTACGACCTACTTTAGGTCGTTCATGACCTAGGACTTGTGCGATTTGGTTCTGCCCAGATTCCTCCCTATAAATACTAGAGCTACTCCAACGGCAGGGGGGACTTTTGGCTGATCTTCTGAAGCGCGGTTACTCCGCTCAATTCTTAACTCCTCCAACACATCAAGCATTCCGAACATTCAAGACGCTACAACAAGTTTCGAAAGAGATCTTGCACATCCGACATGGATTCAAAGAGCCTTATCACATCGAAGTTTGAGCTACTAGTCTGAAGTGTTTTGGAATCGTAGTGTATTGTATTTTGAAGAGCATTGTATCAACTTGTAACCAAATCAGCAATAAAGGAATTTAAAGTGGATGTAGGCTTGATCTTAAGCCGAACCACTATAAAATCGTTGTGTTTTACGGTTTTCTGCTACTTTTCTGCTTATTTCTTGTTCCCGTATCACAGGTGGTGCTTTCACATTACTACTACACACACCAGGGTGTTAGCGTTCAAATTTCAGCGTTAACATTTTGGTGCTTTCACTGAGAACTGAACTCAGGAATATTCTCACCATTGCTCCGCAAAAGTTTGTTGAAAGAATCTTTCTAAAGACCAGAAGTCTGTCTGAAATCATGGCTCCTTGAAGAAAGAGTAGATCTACCAGATCCGGAAATGCTCATGAGGGGACCTCCGCTTCCCCAACAGCAAACCAGGCAACTCCTACCGTTGGAGTCACAAGGGCTGAGTTAGACGATGTAGTATCTGGATTATATCAGCAAATTGAAACTCAAAACGCTTTAATGATGGACAGATTAAACGCTCTACTTGGGGCAAATCAACGACCAAAAAACAATGAAACAACCTTTGCCAAAGACGCCCATAATCCCCAAGAGAGAGGTATTCCTCAAAGAGCAACTGGCACCGCCGAAACGCAACCATTCCAAGCTAAAGGTTTACAGTCGCAGCCAACTTTTCGCGAACATCTACCCAGGCAAACTTCCGAATGGAGAGCTGACGTCTGCCCGGCGATGCCTCTGAACAATGAGGAGTACCTATCAGGGATGGTTCGCCGAATCATGAAAAAGAGCATGTAGAGGGAAGAAAATGAGAACGACTGGGGATTTGCTCCAAGCAAGACTCCGTTTATGGAAAGGATCCTGAAAGCAGAATTTCCAAGGAAATTTGTACCTCCTACTATCCTGGCCTATAGGGGGACAAGTGACCCAAACCAATTTCTATACAAGTACGATTGGCATATGACCGGTGCAAGGGCATCAGATGAGATTAAATGCCGATACTTTCCAGTGTACTTGGAAGTAGTGGCTTTACTTTGGTTCACAAAGCTACTAGTTCGGTCCGTAGATCAATTCTCTGACTTAACTCGAAAATTCAAGGATCAGTTCAGGTTGTATGCTTCAAAAGCTAAGGATATATTGTCACTGTCCAGCCTTGAACAAGTTCCCGGAGAATCTATCAGATCTTTCTTGAACCATTTCAATATAGCCCTAGCCGAAGTGGATAATGCAGAACCCCGTATGATCCTGACTTACCTGATGCGAGCCATCAACAAATCAAGTGAATTCGGAAGATGGTTAAAAATGAAGGAACCAAACTCACTTGAGAAATTCTATAAGAAGGCCGACGAATTCATGCGCCTAGAAAGCCTTTCTGCGCCAGCGAAAGTAGTTGTGGCCGAAGTCAAGAATAACAATGTTGCTTCTAGCAAGAGAGAATCTGGAAACCAGAAAAGGGAAAATGACGGAGAAAAGAAGCAAGGGAATGAGAAGAAACCTCGCCGCTTTAATCCTCCAGATTTTACTCCCTTAACTGATACACCGGAAAATATCTTCTTCGCAACAAAAGATGTTGTCAAGTATCCCAAACCACCTAAGATGGGGAGAGGGGCAATGCATAATGGGAGTTTCTGTCGGTTTCACAATCAACCTGGCCATGACACTAACCAATGTCTCCAATTAAAGAATGTGATTGAAGAGTTGCTGAAACAGAATAAACTGCAACAATATGTGAAGATAAACAGAGTCGACCCAACCTCATCCACTCAGGGGCAACAAGTTCATACTCATCAATCTGGCTCAGAAGACAAGGCTGCAGCGCAGGAATCTGAGAGGATTGTCATTAATGTTGTCACAGGGGGTCCTCACCAAGCGTCGGACCACACTCCATTTTGAGTGGCATATGGATCAGAAACAATGATTCCAGCGGAAATGGAAATTCAATCTCGAGATTCTGGAACAACAATCACTCGCATCCAATTTTTACTTAATAGCATTGCTTAAATTTGTAAAATGATGTCGAATGTATAACTCTTGTATTGTAAACCACTGAGAAATCAGTGTGAATCAATAATAAAGAACTATAAATTTTGTATTCTCTAATACTATAAAATGCCTGTCTCATTTCGATATGCAAGTATCTTTAAAATATTGCTAAAACGTCGATTTAACATTGCAGGCTATCAAAGCAAAGCTTACCTATTCAACACATCACGAAGCCAAGCGATTCCTACAAATCACTCAACAAATAAATGCCAAGCCACAAAAGTTCCAAAATTCAACTCCTACAAAAGAAGTGCTATTCAAATAGTTAGTGACTCCACCAAAGCGGGTATTTTCTTAACGAGAAGATTCCAGACCCTGGCTAACCAATCGTGATCGTTTGTGCAAACGAACATCCGGTAAAGCAGCTTGCGTCTGCCCCGTGGATTCACTCAACGATAATGTACACTTCTCTGGCAAAAAGCAAACAACTTGCAAAAGGATGGGACATGCACTTGAAGTGATAACGAGGAATCGCTAGGAAGTAGATGGTGAAAGGACACAAGCAACAATGCTACTCTTCGGAGTCCAACCGCTACTCTTCGGAGTCCAAATGCTACTCCTCCGAGTTCACGTGCTACTCTTCGAAGTCCATGTTATTCCTCAGAGTCCTCGTGCTTCTCTTCGGAGTCCAACTGCTACTCTTCGGAGTCTAAATGCTACTCCTCCGAGTTCACGTGCTACTCTTTGGAGTCCATGCTACTCCTCAGAGTCCTCGTGTTACTCTTCGGAGTCTAACTGCTACTCTTCGGAGTCCAAATGCTACTCCTCCGAGTTCACGTGCTACTCTTCGGAGTCCATGCTACTCCTCAGAGTCCTCGTGCTACTCTTCGGAGTCCAACTGCTACTCTTCGGAGTCCATGCTACTCCTCCGAGTTCACGTGCAACTCTTCGGAGTCCTTGCTACTCCTCAGAGTCCTCGTGTTACTCTTCGGAGTCCAACTGCTACTCTTGGGGTCCATGTTACTCCTCAGAGTCCTCGTGCCACTCTTCGGAGTCCAAAAGCTACTCTTCGGAGTCCAAATTCTACTCCTCCGAGTTCACGTGCTACTCTTCAGGGTCCATGCTACTCCTCAGAGTCCTCGTGCCACTCTTTGGAGTCCAAAAGCTACTCTTCGGAGTCCAACTGCCACTCTTCGGAGTCCAAAAGCTACTCTTCGGAGTCCAAATCCTACTCCTCCGAGTTCACGTGCTACTCTTTGGGGTCCATGCTACTCCTCAGAGTCCTCGTGCCACTCTTCGGAGTCCAAAAGCTACTCTTCGAAGTCCAAATTCTACTCCTCCGAGTTCACGTGCTACTCTTCGGGGTCCATGCTACTCCTTAGAGTCCTCTTGCCACTCTTCGGAGTCCAAAAGCTACTCTTCGGAGTCCAAATTCTACTCCTCCGAGTTCACGTGCTACTCTTCGGGGTCCATGCTACTCCTAAGAGTCCTCGTGCCACTCTTTGGAGTCCAAAAGCTACTCTTCGGAGTCCAAATTCTACTCCTCTGAGTTCACGTGCTACTCTTCGGGATCCATGCTACTCCTCAGAGTCCTCGTGCCACTCTTCGGAGTCCAAAAGCTACTCTTCGGAGTCCAAATGCTACTTCTCCGAGTTCACGTGCTACTTTTCGAAGTCCATGATACTCCTCAAAGTCCTCGTGCTACTCTTCGGAGTCCAACTGCTACTCTTCGGAGTCCAACTGCCACTCTTCGGAGTCCAAAAGGTACTCTTCGGAGTCCAAATTCTACTCCTCCGAGTTCACGTGCTACTCTTCGGGGTCCATGCTACTCCTCAGAGTCCTCGTGCCATTCTTCGGAGTCCAAAAGCTACTCTTCGGAGTCCAAATGCTACTCCTCCGAGTTCACGTGCTACTCTTCGGAGTCCATGCTACTCCTCAGAGTACTCGTGCTACTCTTCGGAGCCCAACTACTACTCTTCAGAGTCCAAATTCTACTCCTCCGAGTTCACGTGCGACTCTTCGGGGTCCATGCTACTCCTCAGAGTCCTCGTGCCACTCTTCGGAGTCCAAAAGCTACTCTTCGGAGTCCAAATGCTACTCCTCCGAGTTCACGTGCTACTCTTCGGAGTCCATGCTACTCTTCAGAGTCCACGTGCTACTCTTCGGAGTCCATCTGCTACTTCTCAGAGTCCTCGTGCTACTCTTTGGAATCCAAACAAAGCCCTCTTCGGAGGCACACTTCACCAAGTTGAAGTACCAAACCAAAGCCCTCTAACGAGGCACAAGTCCTCTTCGGAGGCACAACTCTTCGGAGGAGCCCTCTCTCGAGGCACAACAAAAAAGCCCTTCCGAAAGGCATATCAAACAAGCCCTCTTCAGAGGCACAATTTTACTATCAATAGTGAAGTGCTAAACAAAGCCCTCTAACGAGGCACGTTCAACAGATCAAAACATTCTTTAGAAGCTCACTTCACCGCATAGGGGAATCCACTTTTCAACAAATAAAAGTGATCATCCCCGAAAATAGAAGTGTTCTTCAAAAAGAAAGAGAAAGAAAAACTTCTCCGTTACAAAGCGTATTCTATTTAAAAGCAGAATAATATTTCCTCAAAACGGAAGAATCATTCTCTAAAATAAGAGTACAAGTCTTTTCAGAATATTGCAGTAAGCCGTGGTATCGGGGCATATAACTATATTAGTAAAAACAACGCTCAAACATCATACCACGAGCTCACTGCAGGATCATATAAAGTAAATAAAGAAACTTGTGCAAAAACAAGGAATAAATGCGTTCACACATATATTAACAAGAAATTGTACAAGCAAAAAGAACCATACTATTCCATACTATGAAATTTTTGCACATATGCAGGTTTCAACAAGCGGAGGCCGGTATCCGCACAATATCCGGTCAATACATGCAAAAAGAAAAAAGCAAAACAAGAAGCGTAAAGACCAGCTCATTAATCCTTCTTCCCACCACCTTTAGAACCCTTGCCCGGCCTGATGATTAACTTCTGAGTCTGGAGTGGACGGGTTGGGGAAGAAGGAGAAGGAGGCGCAACTGGATCTTCTTCAACTTTTCTTCATCAGCTGAAGTGCTTTTCTTCTTCTTCTTCATTGCGCGCTTCCCTTTCCTCTTTGAAGAAGACTCACTTCCCGGAGTAAGCAATGTAGAAAGCTTTGTGTCATCGTCGAGAGACTGCTCCGGGGTCTTCTCACTGTCCTCAAGATCTTCCGTCTTCTGCTCTTGTGAAGCGGGTGGATCCTCCAAGCCTTGAAGGGCTTCTATTTGTTCTTCTTGCGACCCTGGCTGAGAAGCAGGAGTGACTTGAAGGGATGGAGGAGGAACAGCTAGAAGGGAAGAAGTTTGCGCAGCATTTAGTGTTTCCGCTACAGAAGAAAAGAAGTTAAAATCAGTATTCTCCGAAAAAAGAGAAGATATTGGCTCATCGAGACTTAAGTAACAATCGAGAAATTCATTAAACTCGGTTGAAGCAAACAAGTAGTCCGCTTGACCTCGTTCAACGTTGAAGTTACATGGAGAAGTTGGCTTTGTAATATCAATCTCATAGGCTTGTGCTTCGACGCTTTCTTCGCCTTCATCTCCGCCCTGTGCAGTTGTAATCTCAGTTATGATTTTAGCAGGAGGCGGAGAATGGGAACTGGAGCCTATGATATCAACGTCGGCCGTAATCGAAGTATGGACGGGGGCAGTTAAAGGGGCTTCCTCCCCTAGATGCTCCTCTTCCGTCGACCCGGCTCGCACTTTAGTAAGTTGCTCCTTCCCTTTGGCTAGAGCGGCACGAGTTTCATCATCAAAATAATGCACCTCAAGGGCTGTTTCGTCATAGCCAGCACCTTTGTGCATATCAATTGCGGCTTCCCACACTTCAGCCAAAGTAATTTCATATGTAGGGCCCAAAAAGGAGAGACTATCATGCCCCAGGACGCTGTGCAAGTAAAAATCAAATAAAGTTGAGCTAATAGTGCCCTTCGTCGCTTCGTGCGAGTGCTCAGCTTCTTCCTTTCCAGAGATGGCCTCATCGCGCTCTTTTTCGGTTTTCAATAACTGAGCTTGCAGCCTTGCAATTTCCAAATCTTGAGAGCTGACTTTTTCCCGCAGCTGGACGGTGTCATTGCGGTATTTTTCAACAATATGCTACTCCGCTTCAAGTTTGGCTTCAGCATCTCGCTGAGCAGCATGAGCATCTCGAACTTGCTTCTGGAGCATCTCTTCCTTTTTTGTATAGGAAGTGGAAGAAGTGGCAAGCTCATTCTTTAGATTCTCAACTTCGGCCTCAAGTCTCCCGTAGTCATCGGCAATACTCTTCATTTCAGCATCGTGCTGTTCAAGAATTTTTTGCCATTCAGACTTGTCATTTTCCATAGTCAGCATAGCTTCGATGTTGGCACGATTTACTCTTTGAAGTTCATCAACAAGCTTTTGCCATCCCGACATTCTCTCGATATCAAGTTTAACGGCATCAAGGTTCCGTAACACAGCTTGTTTATCAATGGGAACCAAATCGAGATCAAAACGAACTCCCTTTAAACACCAGTGCGGAAACCGGCCTTGGAGAGTTGCAGGGCCTTGTTCAACCTTATATCGGGGCCTGCTAATGATTATCTGAATATCAGCTTTCTTGAGAGCAGGAGAACCAGATGGAATTTCTATAGAGATAGGAGCATCAGGCTTTTCAGAAATTGCAGACGCTGATTGATCGCTAAGTTTAACCTGTTTGCTCGGATCGTCAACAATGTGGCCCTTCCCCTTATCATCATGGGATTTCCTTTTATGAGAATCATCGCTTCTGTGAGAAGAGTCGTATCGTTCATCCCTTCTCCTGAATTATTGCTCATGAGCTCTTCTTTCTCGAGCTTTTCTAACGGCTCTTTCTTCATCGGTTTCCCTATGAACAGGGAGATAACGCCTGTAATCATAAGTGTCGCGGCTTCCATGGCGCTGGAAATTGTCATAGTACGAGCCACTTCACCCCATCGGAGAATCTGAAAATGAAAAAGAAATGAAATTTAGAAATCTCCAGAAAAAGAAGCAAAGTGCGTATAAGTGTCAAAAATCCTAAGTGTGTGTGATGTGCAAACTACACGCGTCAGACTACAAACCACTCTTTGGTGTAGAGGTGGTAACGACTTTTACAGCGGGTGTTAAAATCTGTTGTAAGGTAGAGGTCGCCTCAACCACAGGAGAAAGAGCTTTTGAAACATCATCTTTAAAAATCTCCTGTGAAGTTATCATCAGATCGCTCAACCCCTCAAAAGTGTCATCACCGTCGTGCCCGACAGAACTTTCTTTATCAACTTCCACATCGGCCGCCTTTTCGGAATGACGAGGAATTTCTTCTTCCTTAATAACCGGGGCAAGTGAAAATTTATCGGACGACCCCGCAACGTCAATAGAAGTAGAACACTTCACCAGTGAAGCCTCAGTGGAAGGTTCTGTCGGTGTAAGTTCTTCGACAGGAGCTGGGGCATCTGATGTCTTTGCTGGAGAATCAGAGACTTTATGAAGTTGAGTGGAACGGGAAGAGTGAAGAAGTCCGAACTGATGTAGAACTTCGTCTTTCAACAGAAATTTGATGCTTCTCTCCTCGATCGGCACAGCCATAAGCCTCTCAAAAGTTAGCTTATGGCCAGGTTCAATAGAAGGAGGAGGAAGCGCTGAAAAGTAAGGGCGAAGTTAGCACTTGGCAATTCGGACTTCGAAAAGCTCAGAAAATAGAAGGATTAAAGGTAAATAATCTTACTTCCTTCTCTCCAGACAGCGTAAAATCCCGGAGGACAGCAAACGAAGAAAAATTGACTCAGAAACCCGTGAGCGCTCTCAGGAAGACCGATGATCAGTTTACGGTTCCTGGCACTTCTCACAAGTGTGATGGAAGGATGGTCTTTGTTTTTAGAAAATGAGCATAAGTAGCAGATTTCTTCAAAGCTCGGAAGATGGTCGAATGTCCTCCTGAATAGCACACATAACCCCATCAGAACGGCATAGCCATTGGGGTGTAGCTGAAAAGGAGAAATAGCCAACTAGAGAAGAAGTTGCTGAAGAATGTTGTTGAAAGGAGGGATAGCTCCACTCATACACATTTGACGATTCACTACGATGAAACCATAAGGTGGTATATCAGTAGTGTCGCTTTTCTCAGGAAGTATGGCATCTGCTTCAGCAATCCCTAACTGAGTGCACAGTTGGCGGAAAACTTTATATGTTAGTGTAGTTGAGGTCCTTTCTGGAGGATCAGTTAATGGAGCAGGAATAGGAATAGCCTCTCCAGCTTGAACTGTTACCTCTTCTTGTTGAGAAGTCATTCTACACAATCAACTGGATATTCAAATGTGAAGGTGCCCGTTTCCTAAAATGTGTGAAGTGTTGTGCAGAACTAACAAAAATAGAAAGCAAACATAACTGGAATTAAACTAGTTGACAATTGGTCGATTACAATATTTCAGGACTTGTTAACTTAAAACTCAAGTGCAGTGTTAATGCAAACGAATCAGCTTTAGTTAACTATTTTAGTTTTGCTTTAATACTTCACTTGAATTTGTTGGTTTACAGCATTTCGTTCACACAGTTCATTTAAGTTGATTATTCTTTATCGACTAATCTGTATTTCGATGTGGGTAGTCAATGGCAGTATATTCGTCCCAGTTTTCTGCAAATATTGTGTTTAACAGGTTGTTAGCATTAGAGATAATCTGTAAAGAAGTTCAAACAGTTCAAAGTTCAAGCAATTCAAGGTTTAGGCAGTTCGGTCCGGTAGTTCAAGTCGAGCACTCAAATTGAAATTATGCTTCAAGACAGGCAAAGCATTTTTTAACTAAGTGTTAGCTCGTCCACGACTTAGAAGTAATGTTGTGAGTTAATCTAGGTCGCTAGTCCTTTAGGTCGGGATACTTATAAGAGTAAGACTTCAGGTTAAAATAAGATGAATTTCTCTAAGTCCTAGCTCGGCCATGACCTAAAGCTTATGCCGCAACTAGTTAGGTTGGTCAAGTATGATAGGTCGTGAAGGTTCATTGGTCGCTCAGATTCTCTAGGTCGTTTTTAATGAAAACTCGAGCTATCTTCCATCCAAGTTAATGCCTCGCTTCCCTTAACCAGTTGACCTCCTCTTCACTCAGTAACTCGTCAACCCGCCAAATTGAGATCCATTAACCCGATAACCTATTAAAGACCTTATCATCTCCTCTAAGCCCGCAGACCAGATGACTCGAAATATTGTAACACATCGTCTTCTCCTCGCGAGTCATCCAAAACCTAATCAAACCACTCCAAGATCATCAGCAATCGATCGTAGCAAGAGTCGTGATGAAGCGTGATGTAAGGAATTGGATTGGAGTTAGAGAATGGGGAGTCCAGGTTCGTAAGTTAATGGCAATCGTGAATTGAGCATACGATGAATTTACTTACTTACTTACACAGTACGATGGTGAGGATTGTAGGAATTGAATCGATGACAAGATGAACTAATTGGATTCGTCTTTGAATGCTCCGAAGATCGTTAATGGCGGAAGTAATCACTGAAACAATTAGGTGAAGTAGGAGAAGCGACCTAAGCTATTTATACACCGGGCAGTGAAATGCGAATCGGCACCATGCGACCTAGTTTCCTCGGTAAGTCGTTCGCGACCTAAAAACTCATCAGAGCACGAGTTAAGGAAATCGAAGCACACGACCTACGACTTAGGCATGTACTTCGAAGGGCAAATGTTAACTCCTCTTCGTTAGCGACCTAACGACCTAAGGAATAAAGCGACCTAGTAGCCAAATGAAGACAGAGCGACTCAACGACTTAAGAAGATAGCAACCTAACGACCTATGGGGAGCAGCGACCTAACGACTCAATTAGCAAGCGACCTATCGAGCTCAATGGTCTAGTTCACGACTTAACAATTCATAACAGGCTACGACCTAACGAGATAAGCGGGTGAGCGACCTAACTAAGGAACGGTTCTAGCGACCTAGAGATGTATGTTGCTAAACGACCTAAGGTGCGAAGCGACCTAAGGTGCAAAGCGACCTAAGTTGCGAAGCGACCTAAGGCGCGAAGCGACCTAAGCACGTTCATCTCCTTAGGTCGGGAGCGACCTACGACCTACCCTAGGTCGTGTGCGACCTACCAATTCACTCAGAAGAAGACCAGGTGCTACCCTGTTTAGCCGTCTACCGCGACCTAAGGAATCCCGCGACTTAGCGACTTAACTTCATACTAACCTAAAAAGCTTATGACCTAAGCAACGAAGCCGGTTTCCTAGGTCGCTGCTGACCTACGACCTATACTAGGTCGCCCGCGATCTACTTATTCGTTCAGAAGAAACTAAGCGCAATCGAGATAAGTCAGATCCCATCCCCTAGGTCGCTGCCGACCTACGACCTACTTTAGGTCGTTCATGACCTAGGACTTATGCGATTTTGTTCTGCCCAGATTCCTCCTTATAAATACTAGAGCTACTCCAATGACAGGGGGACTTTTGGCTGATCTTCTGAAGCGCTGTTACTCTGCTGAATTCTTAACTCTTCCAACACATCAAGCATTCCGAACATTCAAGACACTACAACAAGTTTCGAAAGAGATCTTGAACATCCGACATGGATTCAAAGAGCCTTATCACATCGAAGTTTGAGCTACTAGTCTAAAGTGTTTTGGAATCGTAGTGTATTGTATTTTGAAGAGCATTGTATCAACTTGTAACCAAATCAGCAATAAAGGAATTTAAAGTGGATGTAGGCTTGATCTTAAGCCGAACCACTATAAAATCGTTGTCTTTTACTGTTTTCTGCTACTTTTCTTCTTATTTCTTGTTCCTATATCACGGGTGGTGCTTTCACATTACTACTACACACACCAGGGTGTTAGCGTTCAACTTTCAGCGTTAACACCTTCCTTTAGTCTTTAGCAATCCATTAATATAATCCATCGATACTTGTTCCCACTTCCACTCAAAAACTTTGAGTGGTCGCATCAATCCCTTGGCTTCCTCTGCTCTACCTTTATCAACTAGTAGTTCATCCACTTTGAGATGAATGTCCTCATTACCTCCCAATAGTATGCCTGCTTCATATTGCGATACATTTTATTACCACTGAGATGTAAAGTCAATCTAGAATGATGGTACTCTCGCACCACCTTATCCTGTAATACAACAACATCGGGAACAAACAATCTACCATCCTTATGGAGCCAACCATCTCGGTTGAGTCCCTACTGCCTCATCTCATCAGACTCCACCCTTTCTTCTATCTTCACTATAATATCCGCTAGCCTAGCATCTAGCTTCTAATTAATGGCATACATCTCGATCAAAGTTGATCTAATGGTCAAACTCACAAACATCTCTAGCTCTAACTCGAATGAGATCTGAAGTCATAACCAGCAATATACTCAAGTTGTGTCCACTATATGAACATCACCCCAAACTGGTGTATCTTCCACTCAAAGCATCAATGACTACATTTCCCTTATTTGCCATATAAGATATGCTAAAGACGTAATAGGATAGGAACTCCAACCATCACCACAGACATAGGTTGAGGTCCTTCTAGGAAAGGAGGTACTTTAAGTAATTGTGGTCTATGAGCAACTCAAGCCTTTCTCCAAGTAGATAATACCTCCATATCTTCAATGCAAATAATGTCACCGTCAATTCCAAATCAAAGTTCGGATACTTCCTCTCATGCGGTTTCAGCTATCGACTAGAGTAGGTGACAAGCTTACCTCCTTGCATCAGTACTTAATCTAATCTAGTGCTATAAGCATCAATGTACGCCATCGTCTCCTCATTCCCGCTCGGAATGGTCAATATTGGTTCACTCGTCAATCTCTCCGCCAGACTCATGGACGCATGCTCATACTTTGTATCGCAAATAATCTCACTCTAGGCTTGTGCTTCCTTAACACATTAAGAAAAAATCCTTAAATGTGTATTGTGTTCCTCCTCTCCTAGATAGACTATAATATCGTGCATGAACACAAGCACAAACTTCTTCAGTTGATCTCTGAAGACAAGACTCATAATGTCAATATAGTATGTTGAAGCATTGGTTAGCCCAAACGGAATAATCAATCACTCATAGAATCCATATGGCACACGAAAAACAATTATCTATACACTCTCCTTTAATACTCTCAACTAGTGAAACCCCATCGCAAGATTTAACTAAGAGAGCACCTTCGCACCAAGGAGCCGATCGAATAAGTCACAATACATGGCAGTGGAAACTTATTTTTTCTCATCGCCTTATTTAGCTCCCGATAATTAACACACAACCTTAGAAAGCCATCTTCCTTAGTGGCAAATACTACGGGTGTACTCCATTTAGATATACTCTTTCGAATGAACGCTCGCCACAACTGGTTATTCACTTGCACCTCCAACCCCTTTTTCTCTCGGGGTGCCGTATACCTTAAGGGCATAACTATTAGTCTGGCTTCCTTCACTAAATATATACAAAACTCAATCTCTTGGTTTGGCGTTAATCTGATTACCTCCTCGAATAAGTCTGGATATTCTCCAATGATAGGCATATATGACAACTGATCCTATGGGATCTCTAGCAAATATAGAAAGCTAACAATAACCTCATCCTCTAGTATGCAGCCACACTCTACCTTCCGCCCCTCCTCAGCCTTAATTATCATCAATAATTTCTTACAATCCACCGATATTGTATAATTCCTTAGCTAGTCCATCCCTAAGATAATATCTAACCCAACAAAACCCAAAACCAAGCAATCACAAACAAAGAGCATTTATGACTTGATAAGACCAAACCATACAAAGACTAGTGAGGCCTCCAACATGATTCGTCACTACTAAATGTTGGTTAACAATTTCGGGTTTCAATCTCAGTCCATCCACCTGGTCATTAGATATAAAGGAATATGAAGCTCTGGTATCAAAGAAAACACATATGGGAACATCATAAATAGAAAACATACCTTAAATGGTGATACCGTTTCCTTTCTCTTTGGTTGAGGGAGCAATCGACGAAGTCGGGATAGCATCCAAAGCATATGCGTTCACCACTGCCTTTCTTTCACTGGTTCTAGGAAATTATTTGGTAGATGTCCTATCTAACTAGAGTTATAGCACATATTTCCTTTAACCTTGTAGTCCCAAATCAAATGAGCCCAATAACCACAATTGTAGCAAATAATGTTCCATTTCTCCTTCTTTTGAGCATCCTTCCCCTAAGACTGCTTCCCCTTCCCATTCTATTTCTTCTTGCCTCCATTGTCCTGCTACGGCTTTGGCTCTCCCTTAGTAACCACAGTTGATTTGGACTTAGGGTACAAACTCTCTTGGTGTAGAGCTTTCTCGACCAATTTCTCAAAAGACTCATCAACGTGACCCACTAGATTTTCTTCCAAATAGTCATCCAAACCCATAATAAACTTTGCATTCTTCATCAATGTAGCGTCGATGTAATGCCCGATAATTTCAACCATTCGCATCCGCACTTGTCAGACTTGAATTGCTCAAAATACCGCGTTGTAAATAAAATTTGGCAAACTCATCATATACAGCAAATAAATATTCACAGATCACAGACACAGAGTAATATAATGCAGCGGAAACAAAGGAATAGTAGTTCATGAAGCTACTATATAAATATATCAGAGCTAATTAAGATATAATAGGAATACCAAGATACAACAGGAGTAACAGTATGATAATCAGGTACAACTCAGAATACAACTGTTAACTCCCATTTTTATGCCGACCTAAAATTCTGCGATGAAAGGAAGTTAGCGACCTAACGACCTAAGGAAGTTAGCGACCTAACGACCTAAGGAAGTTAGCGACCTAACGACCTAAGGAAGTTAGCGACCTAACGACCTAAGGAAGTTAGCGACCTAAGGTTCTTCACGACCTAAAGTTCTACACGACTTAATGACCTAAGGGACTTCACGACTTAACAGTCTTCACGACCTAACCCCTGAAGCGGCCCAGCGACTTAACAACTTAACGAGCTAAGGAATTAGCGACCTAGTGGCTCCAGTCTTCAGCGACCTAAAAGCTTCGCAACCTAACTTCACAAAGCAGCACAACGACCTACCACTCCATTAGGCTAACTTCTTAAGTCGTGAGTAAGCCACGACCTAACTTAGGTCGCTCGCGACCTACGACCTAACTTAGGTCGTACACGACCTAAGACTTGGGGGTCAAATTTCGCCCAGAATCACTCCTATAAATACGGCCACAACTCCAACGACAAGGGGACTTTTGGCCAATCATTTTTTGAAGCGTCATTACTCTGCCGAACTCTCAACTCATCCAACACTTGAAGAACTCCAAACATTGAAGATACTACAACAAGCTTTGAACGAGATTCTACACATCTGACATGGATTCAACAAATCTCATCATTAAAGTTTGAGTTACTAATCTGAAGTTGTTTGTGTGATCAAAGTGAATTGTATTCGAAGTGCATTGTATCGAATTGTAACCAAATCAGCAATAAAAGAATATAAAGTGGACGTAGGCTTAATTACGGGCCGAACCACTATAAATCTGTTGTCCCTTTACCGTTTTCTGCAATTTTCAGCTTATATTCTGTTCCCGTACCAACGGGTGGTGCTTTCACATTATTACCACACACACACACCGGG
Source organism: Allium fistulosum (assembly GCA_030737815.1). Lineage (NCBI taxonomy): Eukaryota > Viridiplantae > Streptophyta > Magnoliopsida > Asparagales > Amaryllidaceae > Allium > Allium fistulosum. Next base: position 336,351,597 of record CM060901.1, on the reverse strand, counting down.
TGTTAGCATTCACTTTTCAGCGTTAACATTTTGGTGCTTTCACTGAGAATCCAACTCTGTAATATTGTCATCATTGCTTCATAGAAGTTCGTGGAAAAAGTTTCTTTCAAGACCAGAAGTCTGTTGGATATAATGGCTCCTGGAAGAAAATGCAAGTCTGTCAGATCTGAAGATGCTCACGATAACACCGCTACTTCTCTTTCTCCAAGTCAAGCAGCTCCCAGCATTGGAGTGACGCGATCAGAGTTAGATGCTGCAGTGATCGGGTTGTATCAGCAAATTGAAACTCAGAATACTCTAATGATGGAGAAGTTAAGTGCTTTGCTACGGGCTAGTCAATTACCAGTGAATAATGAAGAAAACATTACTGATGCTCTCCATAACTCCGAAGGAAGAAATATTCCTCAAGGGGGATCAGGTGCTTCCAAAGGGGCACCTCTCCAAGCTGAAGGATCCAGGCCATCGCCAGCCTTCCGTGAACATTTTCCCGGACAAACTTCCGAGAAAATGGCCGAAGTCTACTCCGCAAAGTCATTAAACAATGAGGAATATCTCTCCGGCATGATTTGGAAAATAATGAAAGAAAGCATGTAGAGAAATGAAGATGAGAGCGAATGGGGATTTGCTCCGAGTAAAACTCCGTTTACTGAGAGGATTCTAAAGGCTGAGTTTCCCAGAAAATTTGTTCCCCCTACCATTCCAGCTTATCGGGGGACAAGTGACCCGAATCAATTCTTGTATAAATATGACTGGCACATGACCGGCGCACGGGCAACCGATGAGATTAAGTGCCGGTATTTCCCGGTATACTTGGAAGGAGTGGCACTTCTTTGGTTTACCAAGCTTTCCGTTCGATCCGTAGATCAGTTTTCCGATCTAACCCAAAAGTTTAAAGAGCAATTCAGGCTGTACGCTTCAAAGGCGAAAGACATAATGTCATTGTCTAGTCTTGAGCAGAATCCGGGAGAGCCTATTAAGTCATTCCTGAATCGCTTCAATATAGCTTTGGCTGAAGTCGACAACGCAGAGCCACGAATGGTCTTGACTTATTTGATGCGTGCTATCGACAAGTCGAGCGAATTTGGAAAATGGCTGAAAATGAAGGAGCCAAATTCACTCGAGAAATTCTATAAGAAAGCTGATGAATTCATACGGTTGGAAAATCTTCCGACACCAATGAAAGTGGTGGCAACAAGGGTGGAGAATAATATTGCTGCTTCGGTTAAGAAAGATTCCAGAGGTCAAAAGAGGGAAAATCATGATGGGAAGAAACAAAAGGATATAAAGAAACCTCGCTTCTTTAAACCCTTAGATTTCACTCCTTTAACCGACACTCCGGAAAATATCTTATTTGCCACCAAAGATGTTGTGGAGTATCCCAAACCAGCCGAGATAAAACCTGGAAAGGGTGCTATGCGAAATGGAAAATTCTGCCGATTTCATAACCAACCCGGTCATGATACCAACGAATGTCGTCATTTGAAGAGCTTAATTGAAGAATTGTTAAGGGAAAACAAGCTGCAACAGTATGTTAAGAAGAACAGGAATGACCCAACTTCGTCTACTCAGGGGCAACAACCCCCTACTCATCCGTCTGGCTCGAGTAAAGGCACTACCGCACATGAATCCGAAAGGCCTGTTATCAATGTGATTACGGGAGGCCCACACCCAGCGGGCAGAAGCTGGGGTGAAATGGAACGATATGCTCATGCTTTGAAATACACTTTAGCAGAAGAAGATGTTTTTGTTTTAGAAGACGCCGCACACCTGAAATAGCAGAAAACTTCTGATGATCATATTATGTTCAAAGCCAGGGATTCTATGGGTATTGAAGCTCCAACCATAGATCCCTTGGTCATTTCTGCAGGAATTGGGCCAGCTATTGTAAGACGAGTTCTTGTTGATTGTGGTGCTTCCTGCAATATACTCTTCAAGAAGACATTTGATCAAATGAAGATTCCAATGGCTGACGTTCAGGCTTCATCGCAGAAGATTGTTGGGTTCACTGGGGAACCGTAGCAACCAATCGGAACTGTCGACTTGTTTGTGGAACTTGGAGAGGGGCAGAAAAGGGTAGTTCGGAAACAAACTTTTGTAATTGTCGATGGATTTTCTGCCTACAATGCCTTCCTAGGCCGCCCAACTTTAGCTGCATTCAGAGCCATTCTAGCCCCGTGGTGCCTAACTATGAAATTTCCTACAGATAATGGTGTGGGTGTCATTAAAGGAGATCAAAATGCTGGGCGGGAATGTTATCTTATAGAGCTTCGAGAGGCCAGGAAGAGAGAGATGGGAAAAGATGCGGCAGCCCCCCTCCGCATCAAAAACCCAACCTTGTAGCAAATACAGGGTGGTCCCTGCACTGGCGAGCATAGTGGTGTAAGGAGAGAAATGGACCACAGAAAAGCCAGTGCAGAGGAAAATAGAGTGGTACCGATAGAGGTAACGGTACCAGTACCTGTTGATCTTAAAGACCCAAACAAAGTGCTAAATGTGGGTTCGCAACTCAGTATGGCAGTCCAAAATATGCTAATAGCATTTTTGAAAGCAAATCTGGACGTATTAGCTTGGAGTCACGCCGATATGTGTGGAATATCTCCAGAGATTGCTGTACATACTCTGAATATTGATCCGAAATTCACGGCTGTGAAACAGAAGAGAAGAACCCAAGGTCCAGAAAGGTCCGCAACGCTAAAGGAAGAGGTAGACCGACTCATGGAAAATCATTTCATCAGAGAGTCCATATATCCAAATTGGGTTTCAAATCCTGTGCTGGTTAAAAAGGCCAATGGAAAATGGAGAGTGTGCATTGATTTCTCAGATTTAAACAAAGCCTGTCCCAAAGACTGCTTCCCGTTACCAAGGATTGATCAGCTAGTAGATAGAACTGCCAGACATGAATTGTTATCTTTTATGGATGCTTACTCCGGGTATAACCAGATTATGATGCATGAATCGGACCAGGAGGATATGAGCTTCGTCACAAATGTTGGTATATACTGCTATAAAGTCATGCCTTTTGGATTGAAAAATGCAGGGGCAACATATCAAAGGCTTGTTAATGCAATGTTCAAATCACAACTTGGGAAAACAATGGAAGTCTATGTCGATGATATGTTAGTGAAATCAAAGAAAGCCATTGACCATATGGACCACTTAGCAGAAATGTTCGAAATCCTCCGAAAATATGGGATGAAGCTCAACCCTTTGAAATGTTCATTCGGAGTAGAGTCCGGGAAGTTCTTGGGATTTATCGTAAGCGCTAGGGGCATTGAAGCCAATCCTGCTCAAATTACTGCTCTAAGAGAAGTCAAAGCCCCTAGAACAAAGAAGGAACTGCAGAGCCTAAATGGGAAAGTTGCTGCCTTAAGTCGATTCATTTCCAAAGCTACTGATAAATGCATCCACTTCTTTGATGCTTTAAAGAAAGGAAAGAAAAACTTCGAATGGACACCTGAATGCTAGAAAGCTTTCGATGAATTAATCCGTCACATGGAAGTACCTCCAATACTTTCCAAGCCCAACAACGGCGAAGACCTTTTCATATACTTGGAAGTTTCATCCCATGCCCTGAGTGCAGCACTGGTACGAGAAGATGCGAAAGTTCAGCGTCCAGTCTACTATATCAGCAAAAGACTCACTGGGCAGAAATGAATTATTCAAAGCTAGAGAAGCTCGCCTATTGCCTACTGATTGCTTCTAGAAAGTTGAGGCCATATTTTCAAGCTCACCCTATCAAAGTTCTTACTGATCAACCCCTAAAGCAAGTCCTATTTCACCCTGAAACTTCGGGCCGTCTTCTGAAATGGAATATTGAACTTAGTCAATATGATGTCACTTATCATCCTCGAAGGGCGATCAACGGACAAGCTTTAGCAGATTTCATCGCAGAGTACACAGATAAGGGTGACAGTGAGGAAGAGATTACAGTTGACATCCCAACCAAATGGAAGTTATATGTTGATGGCTCAAGAAATGATTACTGTTCCGGAGCTGGGGTTGTGCTTGAAACACCTGAATGGTGATCATTATGTTACGCATTAAGATTGGAATTCCCTTCTATAAACAATGAAGCAGAATATGAAGCTCTAATTGCTGGATTAAAGATTGCAAAGGAATTGAACATCAAAACTTTGCAAATCTTCAGTGATTCTCAGCTTATTGTGTGTCAGGTCAAGAAGGAATTTCAAGCTAAAGGAGGAAATCTGCCCGCTTATTTGTCGAAGGCTTCTGAGCTTCTCGATGATTTCTATCATTATTTAATAAGCCACATACCTCAAGAGGAAAATATGAAAGCAGATTCTCTTGCAAAGTACTCAAGCTCCGGAGAAGCTTAGTTATTGGGATTGGTTCTTGTGGAGGTCATGTCAGCCCCAAGCACCGATGAAATGGACATCGACTGGATCATGGCTATATCTCAAGAGCAAGAGTCGTGGATGACCCCGATCAAAGAATATCTGCTCAACGGTTCCCTGCCAGAAAATTCTAAAGAACGCCGAAAGTTGTTAGGAAAGACATCGAGATATGTAATTCAAGACGGTCAGTTATACAGACGGGGATTCTCAATGCCATTACTCTGATGTGTAACCAAGGAAGAAGCTAAGACAATTTTAGCAGAGGTACACGGAGGAGAATGTGGAGACCATTCAGGTGGCCAAACTCTTGCCAAGAAAGTTCTCCGGTACGGGTATTTTTGGCCATATATTAATCGAGATGCTGCTATCTACTCTCGAAATGCGACAAATGTCAGAGATTTGCAAAAATCCCAAGAGCACCCTCCACCGAACTAACACAGATGGTCAGGCCATGGCCGTTCGCCATTTGGGGGATAGATCTAATTGTACCTTTACCGATTGCCAAGTCAGGAATCAAATATGCTATTGTTGCTGTTGATTATTTCACTAAATGGGCTGAAGCTAAACCTTTGGCCACTATTACTTCTAAAAAGATGATAAATTTTGTAACGAAAAATATCATTTGCAGATATGGTGTGCCACAAAAGATAATCACAAACAACGGTACTCAATTTGAAAGCGAAGAGTTACAGTACTTCTGCAAGCAATTCAAAATCCGAAAAAGTTTCTCAACAGTGGCTCATCCGCAGGCAAACGGGCAAGTGGAAGCTGTAAACAAAATTATCAAGTCAACCACCAAAAAGCAGCTTGAAAAAGCAAAAGGTGGATGGGTTGATAAGCTACCACTAGCACTATGGGCATACAGAACAACCCATAAAACCGCGACTGGGCACACTCCATTCTCACTGGCATACGGATCGGAAGCAATGATTCCAGTAGAGCTAGAAGTCACTTCACACAGGAGAGTTCATTTCAACCAGGCCGAAAATGAAAAATTGCAACTCGAAGCACTTGACTTTCTTGATGAAAGAAGGGAAGAAGCTAGACTCAGAGTTGCGGCCCATCAGCAAAGAATTGCAAGGCACTTTAATTCTAAAGTCCATCAACGAAGCTTTGAAGTAGGGGACTTAGTTTTGAAAAGGATCATGATAGCAGTCGGGGTATTTGGACCAAATTGGGAAGGGCCATATGTCATAGGCGATAAACTTCTTGATGGAACATTCAAACTCACAATGTCGAAGGAGATCCAATCCCAAGAGCGTGGAACAGCAATCATTTGCGCCCATATTTTACTTAAAAAGCTTTGCTTGAAATTGTAAAATGATTATGGATGTATCGATTGTATTGTAAACCATTGTAAAATCAGTGATGATGAATAAAAGAGCTATAAAGTGGACGTAGGCCCAAATATTGACCGAACCACTATAAATTTTGTGTTCTTTATTATTATAAAATGCCTGTTTTATTTCGATGTGTAAATACTCTAAGTGTATTGCTAAAATATCGATTTAATATTGCAGGTCATTAAAACAAAGCTTACCTATCGCTATGCCAAGTGAACCCCGTAAATCACTCAATAAATAAATTTCAAGCCATAGAAAGTTCCAAATTCAAATCCAACATAAGATGAACTTTACACCAAAAGTTGACGATTCCACCGAAGAGACACTTTTCCAAAGAAAAGGAACTAGACGCTTGTTACCTAATTACGATCGTTTTTATAAACAGACATCTGATTGAATAACTTGCGCCTGTCCCATGGAATCAATCAACAGTGAAGTACACTCCATTGGATAGAGCAAACTGCTTACAAAAGAAAGGAACATAGGCTCGGAGACAATAACCGGGGACCATTGATGAGCAAACAACAAAGAGACATGGGCGAGCTGATCAACAAAAGCCCTCTTCGGAGGCACAAGACCTCTTCGGAGGCGCAACTCTTCGGAGGATAAAGACCTCTACGGAGGCACAAGCCCTCTTCGGAGGCACGCCAATAAATGGAAACACTCTTCTCAACAAAAAGGTTGGTGGAACCACTGAGGCACAAGGCCTTTGTTAACTAATTGCGATCGTTTGTGCAAACGAACATCCAATTAAATAAGTTGCATCCGCCCTGTGGATCCATTTAACTGTGAGAAAGTAACTTCCAAGCAATCAAATAAAGACCTCTTCGGAGGCACAAGACCTCTTCGGAGGCACAAGACCTCTTCGGAGGCATAATACCTCTCCCGAGGCACCACAATCCCTCTTACGAGGCACAAGCCTTCCCCAAAGGCACACACTGCCCTCTTCGGAGGCAGAAGACCTTCCCCTAGGCACACAAGACCTCTTCGGAGGCACAAGACTTCTCCGGAAGCACAAAAACAAGACTTCTCCGGAAGCACAAACAAAAGACTTCTCTGGAAGCACAAGACCTCTCCGGGGGCACAACGCTACTTCACAAAGCATAATGCTACTCTTCGGAGTCCAAATGCTACTCCTCAGAAATGCCAAAAAGCCCTCCTCAGAGGCACACTTCAACTCTCAAGGAAGACCTACTTGTTCATCTTGAAAAATTCTTCCCCGGAAATTGAAGTGCTAAGTAAAATCCTCTTTAGAGGCCCGCTTTACTACGTAGGAGAATTCACTTCTCAAAAACATGAAGTGCCCATCTCCGAAGGTTGAAGCGTAAAAACTTCTCCAAAAACGAGACACGCTCCATTTAAGTAGAATAATTGTTTCCTCAAAGACGGAATAGTTATTCTCCAATAATAAGAGTACAAGTCTCGCCAAAGCAGAAAGATATTGCAATGCACTTGTGGTATAGGGGCAATATCATACAATACAACTACAAAAATAAAAGTAGTATCCAAGCGACATACCACAAGCACATTACAATATCACGCGGAAAAGATGTGGAATAAATGCATTCTCAAACACAGACGAATAGTTTGTACAAGTAAAAAGAATCACTTATTCTACACTAAAATGAGAAATAGATGCATTCTTACATATACAAGAATTCGTGCAAGTAAAAGAATTATTTTATTCAATACTGTGAAAATTCTTTACATGTGCAGATCTCAAAAAAGCAGGGACCGGTACCCGCACAATCTCCGGTCGATACAAGAAAAAAGCAATACAAGAAGCATAAAGTCCAGCTCGTCACTCCATCTTCCCGCCACCCTTAGAGCCCTTTCCCGGCTTAATAGCTAGTTTCAGAAGCCATTGTGGACGGGTCGGGGGGGAAGGAGAAATAGGAGCAGCTGGATCTTCTTCAACATTTTCTTCATCAGCCAAAGTGCTCTTCTTCTTCTTCTTCATTGCGCGCTTACCTTTCCTCTTCGAAGAAGACTCACTTCCAGGAGTAGTAAGCAACATGGAAAGTTTCGTGTTATCATCAAGAGACTGCTCCAGAGTCTTCTCGCCTTCTTCAAGTTCCATAGTCTTCTGCTCTTGCGAAACAAGCGGATCGTCCAAGTCTTTGAGGACGTCTATTTTTTCTTCTTGCGATCCCGGTTGAGAAGCAGAAAGAGAAGTAACTTGGGAAGAAGGAGGAACGACAGCTAAAGAAGAAGAAGTTTGCACAGCTTTCGGTGCTTCTGCTACAGAAGAAAAGAAGTTAAAATCAGTATTCTCCGAGAAAAGAGAAGATGTTGGTTCGTCAAAACTTAAGTAATAAGTAAGAAGTTCATCAAGCTCGGTTAAATCGAATAAGTGATTCACTGGATTCGGGTCGACGCCAAAGTTACCTAGAGAAGTCGGCTTTGCAAGATCAATCTCGAATTTCTCAGCCTCAATATCTTGCAGGGCCTCGTCCTCGGTGGGAGTGGTCACAATTTTTATGTCAACTTTAGCAGGAGGCGAAGAATGGGAACTGGAGCCTATACGGCCGAAATTAAAGTATGGACGGGGGTAGTTAAAGGAGCTTCCTCCTTTGGGTGTTCTTCTCCCGTCGATTCAGCTCGCGCTTTAGCAAGTTGCTCCTTTCCTCTAGCAAGAGCGGCACGAGTTTCATCGTCAAGATAACGTGCCTCAAGCTCTGCCTCATCATAGCCGGCACCGCCAAACATATCGATTATTGCCTCCCATACTTCAGCTAAAGTGACTTCATATTCCGGCCCCAAAAACGAGAGACTTCCGCGCCCCAAGACGCTGTGGATATAGAAGTCAAATAAAGTCGAGCTAACTTTGGCCTACGTCGCCTCGTGCGACTGCTCAGCTGCTTCTTTTTCAGCCATGGCTGCAACTTGACCAGCAACAGCCTCATCACGCTCTTTCTCAACATTAGAAAGTCGAGCTTTTAGCAATTCGATCTCCATGTTCTGGGAGTTAACTATTTCTCGCAACTGAGCAGTATTTTTGCGATATTCTTCAGTAACATGCTGCTCAGCCGCAAGTTTCATCTCAGCATCCCTTTGAGCAGCATGTGCATCCCGCACTTGTTTCTGAAACACTTCTTCTTTTTGAGAGTGCGAAGTGCAAGAAGCGGCGAGATCTTCCTTGAGTCTTTTAACCTCGGACTCGAGTCTCGCATTGTCGTCAGCAATGCTCGCCATCTCTGCATCATGCTGCTTGCAGATTTTATCCCACTCTGTTTTGTCATACTCCATTGTCATCATAGCTTCAAGATTCATATGGTTAACTCTTTAAAGCTCATCAACAAGTTTTTGCCATCCGGATATCCTCTCGACATCAAGCTTAACCGCATCAAGATTCCTAAGCATGGCTTGCTTATCAAACGGTACCAAGTCCAAGTCGAAACGCACCCCTCTTAAGCACCAATTCGAAAATCGACTCTGGAGTGTGGGAGGACCGTCCCCGACTTGATATTGAGGTCTGTTGATAATTGTTTGGATGTCAGACTTCTTGAGAGCTGGAGAACCAGATGGAATGTCTGCAGAGGTAGGAGCATCAGACTTTTCAGGAATTGCAGACGCGTCAATAGGCTTGACCCGCTTGCTTGGATCTCCAGTAAGGTGACTCTTCCCTTTATCGTCATAAGACTTTCACTTAAGGGAATCATCACCTCTATGAGAAGAGTCGTATCGCTCATCCCTCCTCCCGTATTGATGTTCATAATCTTGCCTCTCTTGAGCCTTCCTAATAGCTCTTTCTTCATCTGTTTCTCTCGGGGTAGGGAGATAGCGCCTAAAATCATAAGTATCGCGGCTTCCATGGAGCTGAAATTTGTCATAGTATGAGCCAGAGCGCCCCATCGGAGAATCTTAAAATGGAAAAGAAATGAAGTTTAGAAATCTCCAGAAAAAGAGGATAAGTGCATATAAGTGCCGAAAAATCCTAAGTGTGTGTGGCGTGCAAACTACGCGCGTCGAACTACGAACCACACTTCGATGTGGAAACGGTAACGACTGGTGTAGAAGGTGTCAAAACTTGTTGTAAAGAAGAAGTCGCCTCGACAACAGGAGAAATAGCTTTTGAAGTGTCATCTTTGAATAGCTCCTGAGAAGTTATCATTATATCGCTCAAATTATCAAAAGTGTCATCGCCGTGATGCCCAGCAGAACTCTCTTTTTCAACTTCCACGTCAGCCATCTTTTCAGAAATGTGAGGATTTTCCTCCTCTTCAATAACGGGAGAAAGTGTTAACTTGCTTGACGACCCCGCAACATTAGTAGAAGTGTAACATTTCACCAGTGAAGTCTCAGTGGTGGGTTCTTTCAGTGAAAGTTCTTCGGCAAGGGCTGGGGCATCTGACGTCTTTGCTGGAGAATCACGGACTTCATGAGGCTGGATGGAACGAGAAGAATGTAGAAGTTCGAATTGGTGCAAAAGTTCATCTTTCAACAAGAATTTGGCGCTTCTCTCTTCCATAGCCACAACATTTAAAGTTTCAAAAATTGACTTGAGGCTGGGATTTCTAAGCGGGGGAGGAAGTACTGAAAAAAGAAAAGAATGAAGATAAGCATTTGATAATTCGGGTTTCGAAAAGCTCATGAGATGAACAGAGAAAGGCAATCTTACTCCCGACTCTCCAGACAGAGTAGAATCCCGGAGGACATCGGACAAAGAAGAATTGACTTAGCAACCCATGAGCACTATCGGGTAAATCCAAAATCAACTTCCGGTTTCTAGCTCCTCTTACAAGCACAATTGAAGGGTGATCTTTGTTCTTAGCAAAGGTACACAAATAGCAAATTTCATCAAAGCTTGGAAGACGGTTGAGCATCCTCCTAAACAGAACACACAACCCCATCAAGACAGCATAACCGTTAGGATGTAGCTGAAAAGGCGAGATAGCTAATCGAAGAAAAAGTTCTCGGAGAAATTCGTTGAAAGGGGGAATAACTCCACTTAAGCACATCTGACGATTCACTGCGACAAAACCGAGAGGTGGCCTGTCAGCAGTGTCATTTGCTCTAGGAAATATAGCATCTGATTCGGCAATACCGAACTGGATGCACAGTTGTCTAAAAACTTTGTGGCTTAGGGTAGTCGGAGTTCTTTCTGGAGGGTCGATCAATGGATTGGCAATTGGAAAAGCTTCTCCAACTGGTCCCGTGTCTTCTTGTTGAGATGTCATTCTGCACAATCAACTGGATATTCAAATATGAAGGTGCACGTTTCCTAAAAGTGTGAAGTGTTGTGCAAAACTAAAACGATAACAAGCAAGTATAACTGAAATCAAGATAGTTGACATTTGTCGATTATAAAGTTTCGAGGCTTGTCATTGTAAGTCCAAATACAATGTTGTGTTGATGCAAACAAATCAGCTTAGATTGATTAGTTCAGCTTTGCTTTAATACTTCATTTGAATTTGTCGTTTCACAGCATTTCATTCACAAAATTCGTTTAAGTTAATTATTCTTTATCGACTAATCTGTCATACGATGTGGGCAGTCAATGTAGTATATTTGTCCCGTTTTTCTGCAAGTGTTGTGTTTAACAAGTTGTTAACATTAGAGTTAAAGCAATCTGTAAAGAAGTGCAACATAGTTCAAGTTCAATCAAAATTCAAAGGCCAATTGAGCTCTGTCCAAATTTCATAAGTGTTAGGTCGTCCAGCGACCTAGCATAGGTCGGAACCTCCATAGGTCGAGTCGTGCAAATTAAAACATTCAGGGCAGTGGAGAATTTGTTCAAGTCCTAGGTCGTTCAGCGACCTATCATAGATCGAGGCTTCGTTAGGTCGCATTAGGCAAGTCGAAGGATTCAAGGCGATGCAAATTTCTCTAAGTCCAAATGGTTCAAATCCTAGGTCGCTCACGACCTAGCGTAGGTCAGAAACTACTTAGGTCGCAAAAGGTTGTTCGGCTTTACTTAGGTCGGTCAGGTTTCTTAGGTCGTAAGACTTAGGTCGCGCCAATCCCAACACGACCTAACTTTTAGGTCCTCAAAATCTCATGGGTCGCTGACTTCCTCTCCACGAAATCACTTACTAGACTCGATAACCCGATAACGCCATTACAGAGAAAATCTGTCATTCTCTTCGTGAATTTCATTCATCTCCACATACCACCAAATTGCCCAAAAAATCGATTCCAAACTCCTCCGATTCATTATAAAAATTACCGTGCATTCATGAATTACCACAGCGAATCAAACGACGATCAAAAGTCGATCGTAATAACCATTCAAAATGAAGCATGATACATGAAATTGGACTCGGATCGGAAAACATGGATTCACGATCGAGCGGCGATTATGGTGGAGTAGAGATTGGATCCACTTATGTAGTATGCTGGTAGAGATGGATCGACAATTAACTGGATTGGATTCGCCTTCGAAAGTTTGAAGATTCGTCAATGGCAGTGGGAGTTCGGAGCAGTAAGGTAGGGAGGAAGTAGCGACCTAGAAAATTTATATGGGGCCGAGAGAGGAAGGCGAATGGGCACGCGAGTTAGCATGGGTTTTAGGTCGTTCACGACCTAGCAAAAGTTAAGTCGAAGCACACGACCTATGGCATAGGCGTGTACTTCGAGGGGCAAATGTTAACTCCCATTTTTATGCCGACCTAAAACTCTGCGATGAAAGGAAGTTAGTGACCTAACGACCTAAGGAAGTTAGCGACCAAACGACCTAAGGAAGTTAGCGACCTAATGACCTAAGGTTCTTCACGACCTAAAGTTCTACACGACTTAACGACCTAAGGGACATCACGACTTAACAGTCTTCACAACCTAACCCCTGAAGTGGCCCAGCGACTTAACAACTTAACGAGCTAAGGAATTAGCGACCTAGTGGCTCCAGTCTTCAGCGACCTAAAAGCTTCGCGACCTAACTTCACAAAGCAGCACAACGACCTACCACTCCATTAGGCTAACCTCTTAAGTCGCGAGTAAGCCACGACCTAACTTAGGTCGCTTGCGACCTACGACCTAACTTAGGTCGTACACGACCTAAGACTTGGGGGTCAAATTTCGCCCAGAATCACTCCTATAAATACGGCCACAACTCCAACGACAAGGGGACTTTTGGCCAATCATTTTCTGAAGCGTCATTACTCTGCCGAACTCTCAACTCATCCAACACTTGAAGGACTCCAAACATTGAAGATACTACAACAAGCTTTGAATGAGATTCTACACATCCGATATGGATTCAACAAATCTCATCATCAAAGTTTGAGTTACTAATCTGAAGTTGTTTGTGTGATCAAAGTGAATTGTATTCGAAGTGCATTGTATCGAATTGTAACCAAATCAGCAATAAAAGAATATAAAGTGGACGTAGGCTTAATTACGGGCCGAACCACTATAAATCTATTGTCCCTTTACCGTTTTCTACTATTTTCAGCTTATATTCTGTTCCCGTACCAACGGGTGGTGCTTTCACATTATTACCACACACACCGGGTGTTAGCGTTCACTTTTCAGCGTTAACAACAACTGGAATCAACTGGATAACAAAATGAATAGATATTGGGATCTTCAAAGCAAAACTCCAGCTCCAAAGGTGAGTCTCTAATGTTGTATCAGTCAGTCTGACCCGAGCATAAAGAAAAACACAAAACACTCGAGTCAGGACATACATACTTATACAATGTAAACCAATTCAACTGAACTATAATAAAGGTACAAGTAACTCAAAGGATGCTTGGGATCGTCCATCCTCCAAGGATCCGTTAAACTATTTACTATGTAGTAATATTGCGCTATTATAATAATGTCTGATATAAAATAAACATACGTTTAAATAGCATTAAGGAGTGACCCAATATTCCCCTTAACATGTAATAGTCCCAGTAGTCTATCCAGTATTAGCATACTCCCAAAATGGGGGTTACCCTTGATACTCCACAGGCTACGGGAGAAATCACAACTCGTAGTAAAGCTCGATATGGTAGGTGACACGGCACACAAGGCAATGCAAGGGTAGATATACCAATTACGCACACGGACTAGTGGAAACGCATAGCAGCCACTACCGCTCCACCTCAAACAACACCCCCAAATCAAGGGGTGCACCCAAACAAATCACAAAGTAATAGAATGGTATCGAAGAAGTGCGTCTGATCAGAGGTGCTACCTCATTGGCCCGAGATCGCTCATGTTTTAGCCACCTTATGCCAACTCATGGGAGTTGGGTCCACGCGTATACCTTAGGATCGTCACCACCATCCTACTTCATTCTGGAAACTCCACCGCGTACACAGTTGTTAAAGTGGTTTTCGGTATCGACAAAGAGTATGTCCATATCCGATCCCGGTCTCTTTAACAACCAATCGTTATTATAACCCATGGTTATAAATTTAAAACAGTTTATAGTTCAAATCAAAATACATCCTTTAAACCATTTCAAATCATATCATTTATTTCAAAATAATACATACTTTCAAACCCAAAACATATCCATTTCAAAACCAATTCAAAAATATATCATTTCCATTTCAAAACCAATTCAATAATATATCATTTCTATTTCAAAAATCAAAGCAATAATATCTCATTTAAATTCCAAAACCAAATCAATATATCATCTATTTTTCAAAAATCAAAGCAATAATATCTCATTTAAATTCCAAAACCAAATCAATATATTATCTATTTTTCAGAAATCAAAGCAATAATATCTCATTTAAATTCCAGTACCAAATCAATATATCATTTATTTTTCAAAAATCAAAGCAATAATATCTCATTTAAATTCTAGTACCAAATCAATATATCATTTATATTTCAACCCAAATTTCCAAATCACTAAAAGTTTCTTTCAATTTATTAAACTTGAAATATTCTTTTAAATCATCTTAAGTCAAACCACCTTATAAAGTCATATCCTTAAATCTTTAATTTCAACAAGTTTCAAATTAATATATATTTAAAGACAATTCTTAATTAAATACAATTCCAATTAATTTCATTTCCAAACCATAGTACTTTCAAAGTCATAACATTTCTGAAACCAAACTTTTTGAAACCAAAATACTTGGAAATCGTAACACTTAAAATATTGTCATTAGGACCTCATAATACTTAGAAAAATCGCAATACTTCTAAACTAATATTCATTACCAAAGTTATAACACTTTAAGTTCATTCATTCAATTATACCAATTTCAAACATTGTATTAACTCATAAATTTCAAAGTGGTTTATATTCAAATCAAAATAATTAATTTACACCATTTAAAATATGAAGTCATTATACTTACAAATCAATATTCAATTCCCAAAAATTTAGCTTTTTCTGAGCTCATTTATTCACTTAAATACTTCAAACAATTTAAATTTCAACTTTCGCAGCATTTAGAAAGTGCCGCGGTAAGTTATATTACAAAATAATTCAATTCAGCAAAGACAACATTTAAAAACTGCTGTAATAGTTTAGTTTTAGTTGAAAAAATAGTTCAATTCAGAAATGATAGCATTTACAAAACTGTTGTAATAGTTCAGGGTTCTATTTAAAGATTTTAGTTCAACTCAGCAAATACAGCACTTGCAAAGTGTTGTGATAGCCCTTAGTTATATTTCCTTTTAGTTTACTTCTGTAACTACAACACTTACAATGTGCTGCAGATTCTATTTAGTTCAGATTTTAGTTCATTTCCAGAAACGATAGCATTTCTGAAGTGCTACTAAATGAATTTCCATATTTTAAATAGAATTCCAACCGTAAATAAACATCAATTTAAATCATTTAAACTTATTAAAAAATATATTTTTCCACATCAAAATGTTCATTTAAATACCTTTAACTTATGATTTTTATAAAGTGAATTTTTGTCAATAGAATCAAATTTTACAAAATTTAATTCAAGTGTACCATTTTCTTATTCTTTCCATTTTTAACAATTTCTCTTTACACATAAATTTAAATTTCATTTCATAAATAAAACTTAATTTCCATTTTTATTTAATTAACTTAACCTTTCATTAAAAATCAAATCACAAATTTCCAAATTAAGTTATGTTGAAAATCACAATTTTTCCATTCATTTATTAACATATTTAACACATAGAAAAATCATTTTTCACTTTATTAAATCATTTTAAAAACCAAATTTAAATCAAATTATCAAAATTTACATTTTTAAAATACTTAAAACTTTCAGAAAAATATATAAAATAACCACGGGTCTGTATAATATTTTCTAACCTAGGTGAAGTGATACGGATAATATATCATTTCAATCTGTAATTTACAAAGAAAAATCCGGGTTCTATCATTTCAAACCCGCAATCCCAAGTTAAATAAAAATAAATAAAGTCGCTCAGGCTTATGATTTCAGCCCATCACGATCTTTCCATATTCTAAAGTCCGTTCGGGTATGTATCATTTCAACCCATAGTGATTCTACTCTACAGGGAACTTGTAGTGTGAGAACAGATTATAAATAAACAGTAAAGTAAAATAAATATAACAGATGACGTGACAAGTTAATAACAGGGCTTAACATCATATAATTTACATCACAGGCAGGTATAACATGATATAATAATTTCTACACTTTCACTTGCTATCAATTCACAACAATATAAGTATGAATGTCAGGTGTGATTACTCACCTTTTTACGCTGAAGTTTTGCAAAACAAACACACAAACAAAAATTCGGAAAGCACGAAAGCACGACTAGATTTGGATGGAGAGAGAGCCAAGATGTAAATCTTGTATTCACAAAATAAACAAAGCAAGATATAAATATGAATACAATACAAAAGAATATGTTGAAACAAATTGAAATAGAAATAGACAATTGACTACACAAAGCTTTTAAACCATTTTTGCTTGATCTCCACTCAACTTTGCTCGACCATAAGGCTTTATAGGTTCAGCCACAACATGGTTTAAGGTGCAAAAGGTCTGGTTTGGGTTCACAAATGCATGGTTACAAGGAGAATATGAAGGGGTAGGGTTTACAAGTAGAGAAGGCAAATAGACAAGGTAGACAATGGAGTTTGGATGCATCTAGGCTCGACCAAAGGGGTCTATAGGCTCAGTCAAAGGTGGCTACAGATCTGGACAAAGGGGACGTTGATGGTCAGAGGTGATATCATGGTGGTGGTGGAGTTAGAAGTGGCGGCCAAGGCAAGATATGGTGGTGGTGATGAAGTCTAGCTCGGCTATGTGTATGTTTTGGAGTTTTTGGACATTGTTTTGTGATGTTCGGATCATCTAGGTGTCACGGCCATCTATGGTCAGAGGAGTGGGAGGGTTAGGTCCTGGATGATGTGGGAAAGAGCTGGTGTGGTGGTCGGAGGTGATGGTGGAGTCTAAGGTCGAGCAAAGCATAGAGAAAATCAAGGCAAAAACATGGAAAAACAATAGGAAAAAGAAGAAGAAAAGTGAAAAGGAGAAGAGGCCATTACCTATTTTTTCTTCAGATATGAAATGCCTTGCAAAATGAAAATGGGAAGAGATTTATAACGTGATATAGGCGGCTAGGGAATCAAGGAAATAAACGGCAGCAAATATTGAGGAGTTATGGTATGAAATCAATGGATGGAAAGCTAAAGAGGTAATAAATCAAAACGTAATGTATGCCTCCGCTTAAAAATAGATAACATATGCTAATTGATGTGTTACCTATATATTAAAGAAATGTGTATACAAGATGCTTTCACAAACCGATAAATACAATAACATTAAATAAATACCTTTTAAAGATATGCCTTTAAAATAAAAAACGTACATATATTGAAACTTCTTAAAATTTCAAACAAAATGCAATTAACTTTGGAAAATTATAACAACCCTTCTAAACAAATAAAAGTCAAGTAAATAAAATAAATGCTGAAAAAAATAAAGTGGAAATTAAAATAAAATAAGGTTTTAAGAAAATAGAAAAATAAATAAAGAATTACTTTAATTAATTGAAACTAGAAATTAAAAATTGTAAACAAAATACAACCGACATTAGAAAATTTCAATTAAACTTTTTAAAATGTTTTAAAACTAAAATGTATATACATAACATCATGATACACATGTAAACATAAATTAGAACATGACATGACAACAAAATATTATTTATATAAAATTAAAATAACAATTTTGTTAAATACAACAAATTACATCCAATGGTGTAAAAGGCATAACTTTCACAATATTAATCAGATTTCAACGAAACGAAAAGTAGTATACTTGGAATTTTATTTACTTTCATAATAAAAGATAAAATTAAAAATTTCAAACTTTTAAATTTTTAAATTAAAAGTCAAAGTTTGAACATATTGACCAAAATTCACAGTTCTGGAAAATACTCTATTTATTCATGTTTGGGATTATAATTCACATACAAATCATAATTAATATTTAAAATAACAAAATTTTCCATTTAATAAATAAAATAAAGTTTTTAAATCATGAAATTCAATTAAAAATAATTACAAAATACATGGTTGTTACACTCTCCCCCACTCAAAACTTTTTATCCCCGAAAAGGAATGAGGTATGGGAAAACACAGAAAAAGATAGAATGAAATAGGATTAAGACAAGATGATAAGAAGATTGAAATTATACCTGATAACTGTTGTTATAGGTAAGTTTAACAAGGTGGAGATGATCTTCCCAAGATCCTCCAGAATCAAGAACACGAGCATGAAAAAGATCATCGAGAATCTGATTCAGCCTTTCCGTTTGACCGTCGGTCTGTGGATGGTAAGCAGTGCTCAGATTCAGAATAGGGAGAAGTAAGAACCACAGAAGAGATAGAAAAGTTAAATGATGAAGGAAAAGAGAAAGAAAGAAAGACTAGAACAACTTATTAAGCACAATACGAAAAACACGATTCATCAAATCAACAAAAGAGAGCAGGAGCATTAGTCAAACCAAAAGGCATGACTAACTATTCATAGAAAAACCATTCTTAGTATGGAAAGCAGTCTCGGGAATACTTTCCTCAGCAACTCTGAGTTGGTGAAAATCAGATGCAAGATCAAGCTGAAAGAGAACAGTAGCTCCAAGGCTAACCAATTCGAATTTGATTTCCTACTTAGAAGGTAGGAGAATGGAAACAACCAGAAAGCAAATAGATTGGAAAATAGAATAAGATAATAAATTTAAAACCATGAAAATTTCAACTTACATTAATAATTAATTTCATCCATTTGATTTCACTTGAGTTAGATAAATCTTAATTATTTTTAAATCTCATTATCTCATCACCAAATCAACAATTTATAGAGTCATGGATTTGAACAATCATTTATTATATTCATCTTTATTCATTAAATTTCATTCTTCTTTATTCCAATTAATTCTTAAATTTATTCCACTTAATATATCAAATCCTATATATATTAAGTTTATTTCACTTATTATAACTATTTCAATTTATTTATAATTTCTTTTAAATATCATTAAATTGTAACTATTCAATTAACCCTTTTCTCTATTTACCTTTATTGATCCTTTATAAATAAAATTTGAGTGGTTATAATAAATGTTATACACTTAAATTTTATTTATAATATTCGTTTTATATTGTATATTATCCAATTACATATTCAACTTCTGAATAATTTGGGTAAGTTATATTGGAATGTAATTGAGTATTATACAAATAAATTCTCCAATTTCAATTCATTCAAGTTTACATATTTATTCAAACCTTGATTTCCTTTTATAATTGAGATTATCCTTTAAGATAAAATTCAAGAATTAGATTTTCGATTAACTTCAAACTATTTTAGAGATAATTAAATATACACAATATATCAAATCAACTCTTAAATCACATATATTATAAATCAAGTCATAATTAGGAAGCCAAATCAACTTAATTTTCCAAAGAAAAACTGTAGCAAAACTACAAGATGGTCTCTTCGCTTCAAAACTCGAAATTGAATGTTGATGATGCTGCAGTCATCACCGAGATTATTTTCCAGCGACAAAGAAAGAGCACTGATTTAAAACTTTAAAATTCTTTGAAAATAATTTCTATTAGAAATACTTTTAAATAATACATCCTTTTAAAACTTTCAAAACAAAGTTCGAAATCATCGGAAATTAAATTCTCACATTCTTGATTTAAATCCATTTAAATTTCCCAATTAATTTATAACCACGTTTAATTATTTAGATAAGAAACTAAAGCCAATGATTATAAAATACATACAAAGTTAAATATTATTTCTTAACACCCAATTCCATTAATTATCAAAAATTCAAAAAATTAACCTTATACATATTATAATTATACAAAATTTATCCATCTACTAAATTTAAAAACCATATTGTGTCAGTTGGCTCTGCTCAAGTGTTTTGGAGATCCTATCGATAGCGTTGATCAGACGAACCAATCGGAAACCTAAATCAACATCAACAACTCAAACAACACAATATAAAAACATCTTTAAAATATAAAAATTTCAAATATAAGATAAATTTTCAAAATAAGGATAGGGATTCAGATTTTGATGGACTCAAATCAAAGAGAACTCTGATTCGAATATAAGTTGGAGACAAAAGATAAGATGATAAAACAATAGAATAGGGAGTATGGATAAGCCTATATATATCGCGGGCAACCTTAACCAGGTCAACCATGACTTAATGAATAAGATCAATGTTGATTTTCTGGGGTAAATCTACATTCGATCTCAAGAGATAGAATTCAGGCATAGCAAGAGATAGTAGCATCGTAAACCAAGGATACAGAAGTCTTCGGTGAATCAATGCTTTTTGTAAAGAAGTTTCACCCCTTTACAAATCATTAGAATATTGGCGGGGCCGCTAATTCATTAGAAAGATTATTCGGAGTGGAGTTATGGGACACTCCAGAATCAAGAAGACACGAATAGGGAAGGACAAGAATGGAATTTGAAACCGAAGGGAACGTTCCAAAATTCAAAGGAAACGGAATCGAAGAAGAAGGAATTCAAGTTCGAACGAAAGTGATTCTGTAATTAAATTTACTCTATATGCTGAGTTTGCCTAAAACCAGAGCTCTGATACCAATGGTAACGACCTGATATTTTCAACCATTCGCATCTACACATGTCAGACTTGAATTGCTCAAAATACCGCGTTGTAAATAAAATTTGGCAAACTCATCAAATACAGCAAATAAATATTCACAGATCACAAACACAGATTAATATAATGCAGCTGAAACAAAGGAATAGTAGTTCATGAAGCTACTATATAAATACATCAGAGTTAATTAAGATACAATATGAATACCAAGATACAACAGGAGTAACAGTATGATAATCAGGTACAACTCAGAATACAACTGGAATCAACTGGATAACAAAATGAATAGATATCTAGATCTTCAAAGCAAAACTCCAGCTCCAAAGGTGAGTCTCTAATGCTGTATCACTCAGTCTGACCCGAGTGTAAAGCAAAACACAAAACACTCGAGTCAGGACATACATACTTATACAATGTAAATCAATTCAACTGAACTGTAATAAAGGTACAAGTAACTTAAAGGATGCTTGGGATCGCCCATCCTCCAAGGATCCGTTAAACTATTTACTATGTAGTAATATTGCGCTATTATAATAATGTCTAATATAAAATAAACATACTTTTAAATAGCATTAAGGAGTGACCCAATATTCCCCTTAACATGCAATAGTCCCAGTAGTCTATCCGGTATTAGCATACTCCCAAAATGGGGGCTACCCTTGATACTCCACAGGCTATAGGAGAAATCACAACTCATAGTAAAGCTCGATATGGTAGGTGACACGGCACACAAGGCAATGCCAGGGTAGATATACCAATTACGCACACGGACTGGTGGAAATGCATAGCAGCCACTATCGCTCCACCTCGAACAACACTCCCAAATCAAGGGGTGCACCCAAACAAATCACAAAGTAATAGAATGGTATCGAAGAAGTGCGTCCGATCAGAGGTGCTGCCTCATTGGCCCGAGATCGCTCCTGTTTTAGCCACCTTATGCCAACTCATGGGAGTTGGGTCCACGCATATACCTTAGGATCGTCGCCACCATCCTACTTCATTCTGGAAACTCCACCGCATACACAGTTGTTAAAGTGGTTTTTGGTATCGACAAAGTGTATGTCCATATCCAAACCCGGTCTCTTTAACAACCAATTGTTATTATAACTCGTGGTTATAAATTTTAAAACAGTTTATATTTCAAATCAATATACATCCTTTAAACCATTTCAAAATCATATCATTTATTTCAAAATAATACAAACTTTCAAACCCAAAACATATCCATTTCAAAACCAATTCCAAAATATATCATTTCCATTTCAAAACCAATTCAATAATATATCATTTCTATTTCAAAAATCAAAGCAATAATATCTCATTTAAATTCCAAAACCAAATCAATATATCGTCTATTTTTCAAAAATCAAAGCAATAATATCTCATTTAAATTCCAAAACCAAATCAATATATCATCTATTTTTCAAAAATCAATGCAATAATACATCATTTAAATTCCAGTACCAAATCAATATATCATTTATTTTTCAAAAATCATAGCAATAATATCTCATTTAAATTCCGGTACCAAATCAATATATCATTTATATTTCAACCCAAATTTCCAAATCACTGAAAGTTTCTTTCAATTTATTAAACTTGAAATATTCTTTTAAATCATCTTAAGTCAAACCACCTTATAAAGTCATATCCTTATATCTTTAATTTCAACAAGTTTCAAGTTAATATATATTTAAAGACAATTCTTAATTAAATACAATTCCAATTAATTTCATTTCCAAACCATAGTACTTTCAAAGTCATAACAATTCTGAAACCAAACTTTTTGAAACCAAAATACTTGGAAATCATAACACTTGAAATATTGTCATTAGGACGTCATAATACTTAGAAAAATCATAATACTTCTAAATTAATATTCATTACCATAGTTATAACACTTTAAGTTCATTCATTCAATTATACCAATTTCAAGCATTGTATTAACTCATAAATTTCAAAGTGATTTATATTCAAATCAAATTAATTCATTTACACCATTTAAAATATGAAGTCATTATACTTACAAATCAAATATTCAATTCCCAAAAATTTAGCCTTTCCTTAGCTCATTTATTCACTTAAATACTTCAAACAATTTAAATTTCAGCTTTTGCAGCATTTAGAAAGTGCGGCGGTAAGTTATATTTGAAAACAATTCAATTCAGCAAATACAGCATTTAAAAACTGCTGTAATAATTTAGTTTTAGTTGAAAAAATACTTCAATTCAGAAAAGACAGCATTTACAAAACTGCTGTAATAGTTCAATGTTCTATTTAAAGATTTTAGTTCAACTCAGCAAAGACAGCACTTGCAAAGTGCTGCGATAGCCCTTAGTTATATTTCCTTTTAGTTTACTTATGTAACTACAACACTTACAAAGTGATGCAGATTCTATTCAGTTCAGATTTTAGTTCATTTCCAGAAACGATAGCATTTCTGAAGTGCTACTAAATGAATTTCCATATTTTAAATAGAATTCCATCCGTAAATAAACTTCAATTTAAATCATTTAAACTTATAAAAAAACATATTTTTCCACATCAAAATGTTCATTTAAATACCTTTAACTTATGGTTTTTATAAAGTGAATTTTTTTCAATAAAATCAAATTTTACAAAATTTAATTCAAGTGTACCATTTTCTTATTCTTTCCATTTTTAACAATTTCTCTTTACACTTAAATTTAAATTTCATTTCATAAATAAAACTTAATTTCCATTTTTACTTAATTAACTTAAACTTTCATTAAAAATCAAATCACAAATTTCCAAATTAAGTTATGTTGAAAATCAAAATTTTTCCATTCATTTATTAACATATTTAACACATAGAAAAAACATTTTTCACTTTATTAAATCATTTTAAAAACAAAATTTAAATTAAAATATCAAAATTTACATTTTCAAAATACTTAAAACTTCCAGAAAAACTTATAAAATAACCACGGGTCTGTATAATATTTTCTAACCTAGGTCAAGTGATACGGATAATATATCTTTTCAATACGTAATTTACAAAGAAAAATCCGGGTTCTATCATTTCAAACCTGCAATCCCAAGTTAAATAAAAATAAATAAAATTCTCCCAGGCTTATCATTTCAGCCCATAACGATCTTTCCCTATTCTAAAGTCCGTTTGGGTATGTATCATTTCAACCCGTAGTGATTCTATTCTACAGAGAACTTGTAGTGTGAGAACAGATTATAAATAAATAGTAAAATAAAATAAATATAACAGATGATGTGACAAGTTAATAACAGGGTTTAACATCATATAATTTACATCACAGGCAGGTATAACATGATATAATAATTTCTACACTTTCACTTGCTATCAATTCACAATAATATAAGTATGAATGTCGGGTGTGATTACTCATCTTTTTACGCTGAAGTTTTGCAAAACAAACACACACAAAAAAATCCAAAAAGCACGACTAGATTTGGATAGAGAAAGAGCCGAGATGTAAATCTTGTATTCACAAAATAAACAAAGCAAGATATAAATATGAATACAATACAAAAGAATATGTTGAAACAAATTGAAATAGAAATAGACAATTGACTACACAAAGCTTTTAAACCATTTTTGCTTAATCTCCACTTAACTTTGCTCAACCATAAGGCTTTATAGGTTCAGCCACAACATGGTTTATGGTGAAAAGGGTCTGGTTTGGGTTCAAAAATGCATGGTTACTAGGAGAATATAAAGGGGTAGGATTTACAAGTAGAGAAGGCAAATAGACAAAGCAAACAATGGAGTTTGGATGCATCTAGGGTCGACCAAAGGGGTCTATAGGCTCGGTTAGAGGTTGCTACAGATCTGGACAGAGGGGAGGTTGATGGTTAGAGGTGATATCATGGTGATGGTGGAGCTAGAAGTGGCGGCCAAGGCAAGATATGGTGGTGGTGATGAAGTCTAGCTCGGCTATGTGTATGTTTTGGAGTTTTTGGACATTGTTTTGTGATGTTTGGAACATTTAGGTGTCATGGCCATCTATGGTCAGAGGAGTGGGAGTGTTAGGTCGTGGATGATATGGGAAAGAGGTGGTGTGGTGGTAAGAGGTGATGGTGGAGTCTAAGGCCGAGCAAAGCTTAGAGCAAATCAAGGCAAAAACATGGAAAAACAATAGGAAAAAGAAGAAGAAAAGTGAAAAGGAGAAGAGGCCATTACCTATATTTTCTTCAGATCTGAAATGCCTTACAAAATGAAGATGGGAAGAGATTTTTCACATGATATAGGTGGCTAGGAATCAAGGAAATAAATGGCAGCAAATATTGAGGATTTATGGTATTAAATCAATGGATGGAAAGCTAAAGAGGTAATAAATAAAAACGTAACGTATGCCTCCACTTAAAAATAGATCACATATCATAATTGATGTGTTACCTATATATTAAAGAAAGGTGTATACAAGAAGCTTTCACAAAACAATAAATACAATAACATTAAATAAATACCTTTTAAAGATATGCCTTTAAAATCAAAAACGTACATATATTGAAACTTCTTAAAATTTCAAACAAAATGCAATTAACTTTGGAAAATTATAACAACCCTTCTAAGAAAATAAAAGTCAAGTAAATAAAATAAATGCAGAACAAACTAAAGTGGAAATGAAAATAAATAAGGTTTTAATAAAATACAAAAATAAATAAAGAATTACTTTAATTAATTGAAACTAGAAATTAAAAATTGTAAACAAAATACAATTGACATTAGAAAATTTCAATTACACTTTTTAAAATGTTTTAAAACTAAAATATATATTTACATAACATCATGATACACATGTAAACATAAATTAGAACATGACATGACAACAAAATATTATTTATATAAAATTAAAATAACAATTTTGTTAAATACAACAAATTACATCCAATAGTGTAAAAGGCATAACTTTCACAATATTAATCAGATTTCAACGAAACGAAAAGTAGTATACTTGAAATTTTATTTACTTTCATAATAAAAGATAAAATTCAAAAATTCAAACTTTTAAAATTTTAAATTAAAAGTCAAAGTTTGAACATATTGACCAAAATTCACAGTTTTGGAAATTACTTTATTTATTCATGTTTGGGATTATAATTCACATACAAATCATAATTAATATTTAAAATAACAAAATTTTCCATTTAAAAAATAAAATAAAGTTTTTAAATCTGGAAATTCAATTAAAAATAATTACAATACAGGGTTGTTACAGTCGATGAAGGACATCTCGTACTTGGACAAAGCATCAAACTTAGCTACATATTCGAAGACTAACATATCTCCATGCTTCAGCTCTGCAACCCTCTTGAACAACACCGACTTCTACTTCTACGAACCTTGTATGACCTTCTGCTCAAAACTAGTTTTGAACTAGTCCCAAGTGAACTGATCCATGGAAATGGAAACTTTAATAGCATTCGTTCAGTTCATATCTCTACATTAGAGCTGTCGAGAAGCTAATATTCTTCTTTTAACATCATCCAACTTCAAATAATCAAAAATTCCTTGTAGGTATCCTACAAATCCAACACTTCCATAGCCAATTGCATTTCTTGGAATGGTTTGCCACTGTGACTAGCAAAGTCCTTATTCATCCTCGTGGAATCGGCCCTAGGCATCTGCATTTGAGCACCACCACCAACAACACTTGGAGCAACCACTTTGGGGTTTTGCAACATGTTTTCCATCATCTTATCAAACATTTCTTACAAGTCAGGGTTAGAAGACCCAAGCCCGCTCCTTCCTCCTCGACCCCAGAGATGGAGTTCCTCACAACATTTCACATATGTCAACTCATTCCTGATCTATAACAAGAATGATCGGTGTTACCCATGTGTGCAATGCAAATTTCATATAACATATTTATATACACACTCTACTATATAATTTCTAAAAACCAAATACATAACAAGTATGCTCTCTCGCATATACACACACTCTCTCTCCCTTAATCCGTTCTAGGGTGACAACTCCTACCCTATCTCTACTAGATCATGGTATCAACTTAGGTTACTATGCAACCTAAGCTCTAATACCAAATGTGATGATCGTCCTACACCTTCAGCACCCAATATATCTATATAGAGCACTACTGCAGTGTCCAACCTATGTAAGACGGTTTCCATGGTTGTAAAGAAGATAAAACTTCATGGAATTTTCTTATATCCCACAACCATAGAATAAAAGATAATAATCGTCACAAATAGAAAGAGGAGAGACAATAATAACTATATAAATCAAAACATTAATGCACATAGGTTCATTGGGTTATACAAAATAGTTATAAGGTTAATACAACTGGAAATAAACTTAAGATAAGCTATCTTAAATAAAATAGTGTACATTGTCTAGCTCCATAATGTCGCACAACGACATAAGAAAAAGTAAGCCAGATAAGATACGAGAAAGTACCATCTCCTGCTTGTCCATCTGCATAGCACCGTGTATTACCCAAGCTGGCTATTTAGTCTGCTCATTTAAAAGTACATGAAATAATAAGAAGCAAAGCATAAAACCACGAGTCAGACAATAGTCCAGTGTGAGCGTTAAGAAGTCTCGAAATACTATACAAGTTGATATAGTAAAGACAATGGTAGGAGAATCATACTTCACCTATTCTTGCAACCAAAGATTTAGCACATAACAATGATAATATGCTACTCTACTCTCATCATAAAGTATACAAACATCCTGGAACACTATCGAGTATCTAGGCATTGATCCCTTGATACTTACATCATGTAACATCCTTAGAGCGGAAACAACAAGCATAACAATGATGGCAAACAATCATCCATTAAACAAACCTCACTGTTGCTTAATGTGCTTTAGATATATGACAAATAGTATGATCATTCCTCTGCCAGGGATTAATGGAAAAATCCCAGTTTTCTATGTACCCGAACACCAGTCTATAGTTGTCACTAGATCTATTCCTTGATCAAAGATCTATAGATCCCTTCAATGATCCAAGGTAGCCATCTATGTGCCCAATGTGCATCCTTAAAATACCCTTGCTAATGTGTATATAAGAAAACACTCCGGGTAACAATGATCTTATCGCACGTGTATCTGAGTCGTTCCTTGCTTCGTTTGGTTTCGATTCGTCATCATGGAACCCTTCAACATTCCTTCTTTTCCACAATGGAACCCTTCAATGTTTATCCTAGAGTTCCCTTTCTAGAACTTTCCCTAGCGGGTAATCCTCATCAAGACTCCATCAATCGAGTCACCATCTCTGGATCACTTCTAGATGTCCACATGGGTTGTAAAATCCATACATTAAAGTTCCAAAGCCATTGCATAGAAGCATGTCAACATTGCTTCATCTTTCAATCATCATCCTTCATCGTGCTGCCACGGCACAACCGAACGTCGAATGAAAGAATGAATTCCAACAACAAATCCACAAAACTTCCATTTTGCAACATAGGAGTTTAGCCAAATTTGGCCAAACTCCAATCATTCAATATCGACAAGAATTGCTCATGTTGGTTTCGATAAGAACTATTTTATAGAACCAGGCCAGCATGTAGTGGTTAAATGGGTGGACTTTAAATTTTTTGCTATTTTCGATCTTATTTGGCCAATGAAATCTAAATTGATTTATTCAATCTAATCTAATTACTTTAAATAAAATGCAACTTTATTTAATTCTCCAGTTAGAAATTGGTGAATTTAATTATTAGGCATTTTGTATATTATTTAGTATATCATAATATACTCATGTGTAAATATAGTACGTGTGCAACTTATAGTAAAGTGTGCATAGTTTATGTATATAGATGTTGGGACTTATATCTATAATGGACATATTAACCATCCATATATGCGTTTGTTGTATCAAAGTTATTGTTTAAAAATGTATGCATTTAATTATGTATGTTAAGATACAACTGAAAACATAGTTGATTCTGAAAGGAAGGTGATCAAGAGAAAAACTATCCCTAATTTACTCCTTTCTTTTTAACCATTTACTTGATCTTGATCTAGCGATTCAAATGCTTCTTTGGTTATTTAAAATAAACAAATTTACATACCTGTATTATCAAGTTTTCAACTAGAAGTTTTTATTTGACTAGTTCAAAAATTTATGTTTGAAATTTAATGTAAATAAAATCTAACTTTGATTTTGAATATAACTTATAAGACAATTTTCCTTACTTCATTACAACATTCATTACCATTTATTAGATACAAATCTAAAACTCAAATGCTTGTAATGACAACTTTTGCTTTTATTTGGTAAAATAAGATTTTGAATGATGGATGACTTTAACACAATAAATTCAAAGCATTGAATCATAACTACATTTATTAGGCTATTTGACATCTCTAATTGTATATGTTAAGTTTCAATTCAACTATGGATATAATATTAGAACATCTTTTAAAATAATGCATTGAATATTATTTTTGAAATTCAAATTAAGCCGATGATTTGAGATATTTAAATATATTTTTTATGACTTCGAAAATACAAAATCACACACACACATATGAGTCCGAAAAAAAAATTTATTTTTTAATCAAAGATCTATAATCTAGTATTACTTAATAAGTAAAACATATCAATTTTAATCATAGATAAATGGGGGAGTCAACATATGTGAATAGGGAATTGTTTTATAAATTATCCAAAATATGATATATGTGAATTAAAATATAAATAAGAGATATACCCTGAAGATGTCATCATTGATCACATCTTGAATGGTAGACCATCTTGTATACAGCCTGAAAAAGTCTTGCCCATTGTAACACCTTGATTTAAGATTTCTCCTTAAATCTTACGTAGATCACCACCCGGCTTTACAGGAGAAAGATGAATTATTTATTTATTTGATGTTTGCATTTGGTATTGGCACTGATAAAAGTTCAGAAATATTGATGATTTTCAGCCTAAGCGGAGAGAAGAGAATAGTGAAAAAAATGAATGTCTGTTGGAAATGAAGTAGTGGATTTGTTTTTAATTGACAAAATGAAAGCTTTCATATTCTTTTAACTAAAACTTCCCTAATCATTTCCCTTAATTTTTTCTCCTTCTATTCCTCTCTATTCACATGGTATGGGCGAAGTTACTTGCCATCAAATGGTATAAAATTTGCATAAATTCCTTCATGCATTATCGTTTATTTAAATTTGCTTAAAAATACACAAAAATCATATATCAATGTGCGCAAATATAATTTTTATATATGCAATCAAATAATTCCAAATAACTTATAAACATCAAATAAATTAAATAATATTTAACATTTCTCAAATATTAATTAATTCACAACATTTTATAAATTATTTAAATCCTATGGTTTCTTGGAGAATTGATAATACGCTGGTGACTCAGAGGTAAGAATTCAATTAGCAATTAATCTTGAATAATTCAAATATTAAAATTCATACGACACCTTAGCTAGTAGTGTGATAGTTGGGCCAAATTCATTGCATACCGACCTTAATTAAAAATCAAAGTTTATATTTTCTAAAGTAGTATCTTTTAGAAATTATTTTTTACGCTAATTCTCTTCATCAACATGGTCACGTTAGAACTAATGGAATTTGGTTTTGGAAAAAATTTCAATATCTTCCACATTCAAATTAGTTAATCCATAAATAAATTCCTTGGTTTGATAACAACATTTATTATTAACTATGCTACTCTAGCTAGAGATTTTTACTTTGAGATAATTATAGTTGACTATGATACTAAACTCATACACCTAAGGAGACAAATCCTCTATTGACAGTGTTATTCTACCAATGCTACAACTCTAAATCAACTATAGTTATTTAATGGACATCACTTCATGATTTAAGTATAATCAAAATGGAGTGCCACACTGATTTTCTATAGTATTTTCAAGTCGAGGAAACTATGTAACATCGTCATTTCAAGATTCTCTATTGACCTTAGTTATAATAACCTACAAAAAACACTCGAGCGAGTCATTTGAAATTAATCCAATAACTATCAGTATGTAACCCCTTGGTGCCTCCAACAGGTATGAGAAATACATTTCCCAACATTTAAAGATGTTACATACTCTAGTCTCAACGGATGAATCGGTATCCTTTCTCGAAACAACTTTACTATGAATATTTAAAATAATGTGTAGTATTCAATGTGATAGTATTCTCATGATTACAATCCATTGTAATTAGTAACATCCTATAAAAATTAATAAAAAATCAATAAATTAAAATAAAGCTAAAAATAAGAATATCGCAAATGTCAGAATTTAGCTATGAAAGTCACATCATTGCGTTCGTGGCGATTTTCTAATCAAGTTTCATAGTTTTGTGATCAAAATTCAAATGGGAAAGTTATTAATGTTTGTAATTTTTGAATTTAAAATTATTCAAACGGTATCCATTTTGAATTTAAATAGTGTTAATGTTTGAAATCAAAAGGGTAATAAATAATTTAATGCTAGGGGAATTTAATGATAAAGAAAATGTAATGGTAAAGAGCAAAGTTAGAAGGAAATAAAAATTAAATGGCAAACATTAATTCATAGTCGATATTGGAGAACCGTCGACCCACTTTTTTTACGGTCGATGTTAGCCCGCCTTTTGGAAAAGCAGTATACAAGCGGATTTAACTCAACAGACATCATGATCATCAAGGCGGGAGGCCCGGAGAAACGGTTACTAAGCTCGAGGATCGGCTATAAACGAGACTATGGACGATGGTCAAGTGGATACGGATCAAATCCCAAATTTTTGTCTTAATCAAGGTGCAATTGGTATAAAGTGATAAAGAAGGCCTCATGAGGCTGAATTTCAAATTTCAAGTCGATCAGAGTTCGTATGCTAGAGTTATGGGTAAAACAAGAGAGATCAGATCATATTCAGCTCAACGGCATGACTCAACGATGATCGCTCCATAACTCAATAATCACAAGGCCGATTGAAGTGAAACTTTGTAAAAAAGAAGAGGAGATCCTAGAGAGTCTACCCTAGGGATTGAATGGCATTTGGTGAAATTGGAGGGATCAACATTTGTCCCTCAATAGGGATCTGTACCTATCCCTCTTAGGGGTCGGCTATGCCCAACTTCATGACAAAAATCGATCAATATCTCAATATCTACATATCCAATTGACATAAAATTTAGAGGGCGAGTAGCTAACATCATGGTGAACCACCTAGAGCGATCGCACCCCATTTGGACAGCAAAATAGGGATCGGTACCGATCCCTACTATTGGCCCCGATGGGCTTGGAAATTTTTGAGTGGCCTTGTTTTGGTCTCGTGAACCTTTTGCCGAAATTTCAACTCGATCTTTGCACGTCTTCCCCTATAATACAGTAGGCATGGCATTAGAAAAAGGGATCTTCTTTCTAATTCTCTTTATCTTCAACCTAGTCTGCACTCTGCCAATTTTGTTCTATGTATGCATAGGAATATTTAGTTTCCCTAAACTACATACTAATAAATATATAAATAGCATATAAGTATATTAATAGTGCATTAAAAATAATTTATAAAACACATAGGTTAGTAAATAGAATTAAACACCATAAGAAGGAAGTTAAGAATAATTATGGAAATTAATCCATAATTAAAGGTAAAATAAAGTGTTTTCCTTATGTGGCCTTAAGTCGTAAATGCGGTGAGATATTATAGTATGTTAAGAGAGCTGAAATATGACTAAGTTATAGGAACACAAGGTCAAACAAGAGCACACAGAAGCCTGCCCAACTAATCTAGCTATTAGCAATGTGACTTTGGGGTAGATGTGAGACATGGCCTATAATAAGTATCCACAATGGATGCGAGGTTAATCCTCATTTTTGTAGGGTAAGAATGTTTAGCTAATCTGGCTACCAACACCTACGAATAGTCGGACAAATATGAGACATCACATTTTAAGTTATAGGTCATGTGACGGATATGTTAGCAAGGACCTACTTCAACATTGAAGGTACCAAGTGGCTATTGTAAGTTCCGCCTTCTTCCCACTCAAGTGGTAAATAGTAGGATCATTATTTAGGTTCGGTGGTAGGAATTCTTTGGTGGGGGGCTGCTTTAGGGTTGAGGTATTAAGTTTCTATTGTGGGGTTTGCCTCTTCCTAAAAAATAAGTATTACATTGCATGTTGAGATTACTCACGATGTTAGTTAGGAAGTACCGTAGAGGGGTCCACTTTGAGTTTAGGAAATAAATGACGAGGATCTGCCTAGATTATAGTTGCTAAATGATCAAAGTCTGCTTGATTTGCATTAAAGAGGTATTAAGTAGCATAGTTGCTTTCTCTCGCATCGTTAGGGCATGACTTATAATAGTTGCGAAGATGAACTAGAAAGGGCCCTTGTCCTACAGTTAGAGGTAAGTTATGGAGTTAGACTAGAAAATCCTTTAGCTTATAGTTGGAGATATACATGGTATAATATAGTATAGGATGCATGAGAAATATTGCTTATCAAAATGATATTGCCCAAATAATATTATGGTAAGACTTGAGATTTTCATTCACTGGACATAGTTGTTCTAACTCCTTCCACATTACAACCCATAGGTCAAGAGAAAATGTTGACGGAGAAGACAGAGGAACGGTGGAGATTTATGGTAGTTTTTTATTTATCTATGTTTTTGATATATTCAGATGTACCCAGTTTTAGAAATATGGATGTTATTTTCAGTTATTGTATTAATATGCTATATTTTTTAGATTTTATTTTTTATGAAATGGTTATCTATTTTTGTTATTATATTTTTTCCCTTCTATTATGAGATTCTAAAAGCATAGATAGATAGCTATGTATATTGTTCATTGTGTTAATTTTACCAAGGTTCGACGAGCTTTTGTTGGGTCGAAAATTAGGCCTGTTCTGAAGAGGGTTGTAACATTTGGTATCAAAGCTTACGATACCCGATCAATGGGAGTATGCATACATAAGAGTGTATTTGTAATTTTTGAAAGTATTTTTCAGAACGCTACTATATATATATATATACGTGCACTTTTATGAACATATGCTAGCCAAACTTTATTTCAACAAATAATACTATCTTAGGAAGGTGTAACTAAAATCTCAAACCTACAATAGTTATTTATGGCTAAAAATAATGGCTTAGAGGTTTGGAACAAATCTGGTCAAGAAATACCCACCATTCGAGGTACGTTAGAATGGTTTAAGCGATACCTAAGGCGTTACAACCCTAATTTTGTTAACATTATTTAGGATACTTAATTGGATAAATTAAATAAAATAATATAAAATGGTAAGAAGATTGAGATTTGAAAGTTAATATGGGTCAGAGACTTAATTAATGAACGGACGAAATTAATTTGGACATTAATAGGAAGGAGGAATTCATGAGAAGAGTAAAATAGGAAAAGGGTTATATTTCTTAACACAAACTCCTACCTCCTTTCTAACTAATTCATTTTATGCTCATGCAGATGAAATCAAAAGGTTAGGCCGACAATTGCTAGGAGAAACCAAGGAAAGTAAAGCTAGGAAAATCTAAGGATGCCTAGGGGAATCAAATCAAAATACAAATCTCAACCTTCTTTGGTCATTCACGGTGAATAATAGTTATGCATCTTATGTTTTAATTGTTATTTTTGGTTTAAGCATAAATCGGAGTATTTTGCTCATATTATTCCATGCTATGATAGTTTGAATAATTATATGTTTATTGATAAATTTAGGGAGTTTATTTATGAAATTAAGTGTGATATTTGAGTTAGAAAACCTAATATTTGATACCAAATGACTTGAAATTTTAATATGATGTTAGAAACATTATTTTAGAAGTGCTTCTTTAATTTCTTAATTTAATGGTTTAATGAGAATATTGAATGAATTTTTTAAGATTAGAAAACGAGATATTTCAAGCTTAATTGTTTATAATAATTATATTATGTTTTTGGTCCCAAAATTTTTATATGTTAAAAAATATAATAAATTGGATTTATTATTATTTTTAGTGATTTTATCGCAAGTGTTTGTTTGTAACATCCTGAAATTTTCAACCATTTGCATCCACACATGTCGGACTTGAGTTGCTCAAAATATCATATTGTTAATTTATATTTGGCAAAACTCAGCGTATACAATAAATAAATAATCACAGAATCACAGACACAGAGTAATATAACAATAATAAGCAGCGGAAACAAAAGAATAGTAGTTCATGAAGCTATTATATATATAACAGAGTTAAACAATATACAACAAAAGTCTCGAATACATAGATGTCTCAATACAATAGTCAAATACAAAATCTGAATACATCACTGGAATCAACTGAATAACTAAAAGTAAAATAGATAGATGGATCTCCAAGTGAAGCTCCAACTCCAAAGGTGAGTCTTGAATATTGGTACACTCAGTTTGACCCGAGCGTAAAGCAAAAACACAAAACCCTCGAGTCAGGATTAACATTCTTATATCAATAAATCCAACTCAAGTGAAATATCAACTAAAATACAAGTAACTCAAAGGATGTTTGCGATAACAATCCTCTAAGGATCCGTGGAACTATCTACTATGTAGTAATATACGCTATTATAATATGTCTATAGTAAAGTAAACTATTAAAATAGCGTTAAGGCGTTACCCATATCCCCCTTAACACATTTTTATATATTCCCATAGTCTATAAAGTACCATAACTTCCCGTAAACTGGGTTTATCAGAGGGCACTCCATAGGAATGGTACAAAACAAACTCGTAATGGTCTCAATATGGTAGGTGACACGGCACAACTAGGCAATGCCAGGGTAGATATACCAATTACACTTCCGGACTGGTGGTAACCCATAGCAACTACTACCGTCCACCTTGGAACACACTCCCAAATAAAAATCAAGGGTGGCCACCAAATCAATCACAAAGTTAGAATATAGTATCGAAGGAATGTGTCCGATCGGAGGAATGACCTCACTTGGCCCGTCGATTGCTCCTGTTTTAGCCACCTTAAGCCAACTCACGAGAGTCGGATCCACGTATATACCTCATATAGGATCGTCGTCGCCATCCTACTTCATTCTAGAATCTCCACCGCATACACAGTTTTTAAAGTGGTTTTTAGTATTGGTAGAGAGTATGACAATAACCGACCCGGTCTCTTTAACAACCAAACGTTATTATAACACCGCAGTAATTTCAAAATAGTTTACTTCAAAACCAAAATATCATTTCCATTTCAAAAACCATATCAATACGATACCATTTCCATTTCAAAACCAAATCAATAAGATATCATTTCCAAAATCATAGTACTTTCAAAGTTATAGCACTTTAAAAACCAAAACACTTAGAAATTATAACACTTTGGAAATCATAACATTTTGAAATCATAGCACTTTCCTCTAAGCAGTTTAATATATATATATATATATATATATAAATAAATAGTTTATAAAATAAAACAGTTTAAGTTAAAATAGTTTTTATATTAAAATAATTAGTATATTAAAATAGTTTATAATAAAATAGTTTATATTCAAAATGGTTTATAATAAAATAGTTTACAATAAAATAGTTTATAAAGAAAAATATATAAATAGTTTTAAATATAATTTAAAAATACTTTACATAATACAATAGCATCCTCAAATTTCACAAATCGATTCCAAATCAACTTGAATTCCAAAAATTCAAATTTTATTCCAACTCAATTAATCAATTTCAACTTAATTCAATTTCTCAATAAACCATTTCAAATACATATTTAAACCATAAAATAAGCCATTTCAATTTCAATATATTTCAAAGCTTTAAATATTCAACATTTTCAAAACTAAATTCGATAATTTCATATATATATATATATATATATATATATATATATATATATATATATATATATAAATCACTTAACTATTATTTAGTTTTGAAATATTTACTTAATCATTTCAATAACATCTAAATACAACTTCAATTTACAAATTTAAATAAACAAAATATCCCAGTTCAATTGATGTAAATCTGAAATATTCATTTAAGTCACTTTTAATCAAATTCAAGTTATAAAATCATATCTATAAAATTTCAAATTTAATAAATTTCAAATCAAACTTATTTAAGTATAATTCTTAAATAAATATAATTTCAAACCAATTTCCAACCTGAATTAATTAAAATCATTATAAACTCTATATTTGAAAATATAAATTTTCAATAAATACTTAAACAATATTAAACATTAATCTATTGATATATTTTTTTAAAATAGAAAAATTATAAATAAATTATTAAAAATTCAAATTTCAAAATTTAACTCATAACTATATAATTTTCAAAACATATAATTTTAGAAAATCTAAATTTTAGACTTTAAAAATACATTTATATGTAATATCTTAAAAAGCAATATTTAATAAACCATACACTTCTTTCCAAAACCATAGAAATCATTTTCAAAATATTTATATATAGACCAATGGTGTCTGTATATAATTTTCTATCCTATGGTCAAGTGATACAGATATTTATCATTTCAATCCACAATTTTAAATATATACGGGTATATATCATTTCAACACGCAATCCCAAATTCAATTCAATGAAATTCGCTTGGGTTTATTATTTCAACCCATAATAATTTTCTCCTATTCTAGGATTTTTAACCCATAACGGTGTCTGTACTAACAGGGAACTTGCATAGTGATAAGAGATATGATAATAATATAACTGGCATATATCATCAATATAAATAACAGATAATGGTGTCAGATGTCACAGGTAAACAGATACAGATAATAGCATATATAACAATGTAAATAACTAACAGCAACATATTTCAATTGTCGTTTCAATTGAAATCAAATTTAATAAATATAAGAATAATAATCGTGAGTGATTGCTCAACTTTCGAGGCTAGAGATGAACGAGAATACGATGAGTTACGAATTCCAAAGCAAAGCAAGATGGCACGAATTCTACGAACAGAGTTGATAATAGGAATTGATAAAACGAATCAGAACCAACCAAATATAACTGAAACAATTATACGTTATAAATTTTCCCTTAAAACCAAATTTTTAAAACATACATTTAAAATAAGATATAAATATATATATATATATATAATTTCAAATCAATATTTTAACTCAACACAAATTCATGTATAAATTGTATATATATAGCATTTACAACAATACATATGAATGCAAAATATATAGCCAAATAAATGTAGACCCATAAATAACTGATACGAAATATATGCAGACCCATATATATAAGCTACCAAATCATATACAGATATATATATTTAAACAACTTATTTTTATATTAAACAAACAACTTACACATACTCTATAAATCTAACAGTAAAACTAATATAAACTTTTATAACTTTACACATCAAAACTCAACAGACTAAAATTTATAATATATTATATCTTAATATAATAAAGTGTAATACAATATATATAAAACATTCATAGAAATTATAAACTTACTTTATCCATATAAATTTATATCAACTCCTATATGTCGTAACTTTTTATGAAATATATATATATATATATATATATATTATACTAATATATAACATCAATATATAAAGCCCTAGGAGAAAATATATTTTATATACAACAGATCTTATATAAACCATATATATATATACTTGTATACAACTTACATTTAATAACAATAAATGATATACAAACCTTATATAACCCTATATATAGTTGACAGATTGCTTGTTCATATATATATATATATATATATATATATTATAAACAAAACTTATTAAAGCAAATATAACTTATACGTGTAAATTTACATATTTCTATGGGGATATATATTAAACAGTGATTTGCAGACATACCATATATAACAGATGTGAGAAAATAAGTACAAACACACATATATTTTGAAAACAATATATATGTAAATTATATATATATAATAAATTGAAATAAACAAAGATTAATATATATATATATATATATTACACATGGACAGCACAAATGTTCTTTCCAAATAAATATATTCATAGCCTACATAATGATATAAAACCGTGTGTATATATCAGACTTATATAATATACCAAATATAATACCTTACTGTTTTTTTCTTTTAAATCAATGCTAAACCAATATTCTCTTTATCTCATAAGCACACAGAACAAAACAACCATACATATTAGTACACTTAAAAGGAATGGAAGAAGAAAGAAAGGCTTCACACTTTTATATACATGCCTACGTGTATATATATATATATATCTCAAGATATCACACACATTAGTTTTTATATGTATTAAATTTTCCAGAGAAGCTAAGGATACCT
Organism: Allium fistulosum; assembly: GCA_030737815.1. Taxonomy (NCBI): domain Eukaryota; kingdom Viridiplantae; phylum Streptophyta; class Magnoliopsida; order Asparagales; family Amaryllidaceae; genus Allium; species Allium fistulosum. The sequence goes on along the minus strand of CM060901.1, from coordinate 336,312,623 downwards.
GGACAGCAAAGAGAAGGGAGCAGGGGCAAAAAGAGAAGCAGGCAGACATGCGGACATAGGTAGCTCGACACACACACATACACACACACACACACACATATATATATATATTTGGCAATGAAAACGAGGAAGAGGAGTGGCGGTCGGGCTTTGAACGGAAGTAGACGAAGACAAGGCACGCGAGGTTGTTCGGCGATGGGCTGTTGTCAGGGCGAGTGTGTCGTGACTGCGTTGTCAAGTGGAAGGCTCTGGTCGAGGGAATAAGGTGGTTTTTAGCTGCCTGGTTGGTGGCCAGAGGAAGGGGTGAGGAGTTCGACTGGTGGTCGAGGCAAAGCTTGCATGACAGGAAAAAAAAATCAAAAGATGGAAGCAGGTCTCTAAATATATAACTTGTTTAAAATAATAATAATAATAATAATTTTTTTCTCTTTTCAAGAACAGAACAACCCAAAAGTGAAGAAGAGAGAAGAATGTACGTGAATGGAAATTAAACCAGCAAATTTGAATTGAAACTTGGGAATAGAGAAAGTCCAATATCCATTTCTGTAAATAATAAAAGCTAGTGAATGTTGGTATAATAAGGTGTGCAAATGAATAGTCAAGGGAAGTTTAAAAGCTAAAATTTTAGAATCGATACGGTTGACCGTTCCGCGGTCTCCGCTGTGTATCGGACTTCAAAATACAGAATTGAATATACCGCAGAGATCAGCACACTGAGACGATCAAAACGGTATACAGATATCATTGGTACGATCATCCGATCAAAAGTCGTTATCGGTACCAAAAATGCTGCTATTTCGCCGAAAATAAGAGAAACGGGGCTAGAGAAGTCCAAATTTGACGAAACAGAAGATGATGACTCACTCAAAAGATGATTTATAAATTTTCTATATAAAAATATTCAGGTTTGGAAAACATTTTATTATCATCAAATATTAACCGATTTAACTTGAAATAAAATTACACAAGAAAACTAACTTTCCATATTATTAGATGAAAATTTACCATTTGCTATGTTTAAATATTCATATTTCAAATATCAAAATTTTATTTCAAAATTTTATTGTTTAAAATTTCACAAAATTTCAATTAAATATATTAATGAAACCACTAAAATTTATGGGTTGTTACATTGTTATTTATTGTGAATTATTTGAGCTAGAAAAGCATAAGTATTATATTAAAATACTAATCTAAAAGGCATAGTTTGAAAATGTTTGGGGAATGATAAAATCTGGTAATGAGTAGATTTCTGAATAGAATTATGATAAAGTATTTATTAACCAATCAGATTTTAACAAACAGTAGTGGTTAGCGTGAAAAAGCTTACTTTTATTAGTAATTAAATAGTTCAAATATTAATTATGGAATTGCCATGTCGGTAGTGACAATGTCGCCATTCCTCTTCATCACTGCTACGACTTCGATGACAATCAATGGCGATGCACATGATATCAGTTACTATTGGTATGAAGTGAATATGTTAAGAGTAGTGAGGTTTGAAGTCAGTATCCTCACCGTCGATGTTGACTTTGCCTTATGTTTTGCTATAGTGCTGCACTTTATATAGATATAAGGGTATGGTACCTCATGCCACAATGTTGCCGACCCTGTTTCTTTCAAAGTACTCATGTTGACTTCAGCTCTAGTGAGGCCATTTATTTTCTATAAGGCTATGATTTTGCATTTTATCTACTTCGATCCTATTGAGGCCATGTTTTCTATAAGGGCAATGACGCCACTATTCTATATCATTTATACATGATGCTGCATTTTATTACACCGACTTTAATGATTGTTGACCTCAACTTTATACCCAGTTTTCAAAGATGGCAATATGATGTTACATTTCATCACTTCGACTCTAATGAAGCCACTATTTTCTTAAGGCAGTGATGTCGAGGCTTGTCTATATCATCCTATTCTTTTAGCACTTATTCCTATGCAAACCAAGTTTTATACCTTAGGACGTCGACGTTCTATAAGTGCACTGTCCATGTTATCGGGCTTACGGTCTTATGTTTTAAAAGTTAAAGGCTTTAGCATATTTTATATCAAAGAAGGACAAAGAACCTTGAGGGCGATGAGATCGCCGAGCTTTATCACTATGCAAGGTTTATTGTTTTGGCCTATGCATTGAGAGGTGAAGACCATCGTCGACTATGTCATTGCCGCGTTTATGAATATAAAGGCTTTATATTATTTTGGCTTTATAGCCTATGGTTTCAAAGTGAGATAACTTCCAAGTGATTTCAAGATCCATCAATACTATTTTATAAAAGCATATATCTTGGCATAATTATTTTGGATAAAGTAAAGGGCTATATTTTTCTTGTTTTGAAAATAAGATTTCAAGGGTTAAGTCATTTACTTAGAAAGTGTTCCAAAGAAATAGAAAAGGGTATTTAGACTAGAATTTTACTAAAGAAACTATTGTTCTTATTACTTTTGGATAGATTGTGATAGGATGAATTGACTCAGAAATTAGAAAACTAGATGAATTGGTATACGGTAGCACCCTAACTTTAGCAGTTAGCCCCTAGTTGATATAATTCTAAAATTCCAGTGCATAGGGCTTTGTCAAGGGTAAGACTAAAAGTAGCGGTATGCACAGAAAGGAATACATAAAGATAAGACAGGTTATAGGTTGTACTACAAAACCTTTAGGTTCACAGTAAGCCTAGCAAAACTATGAGATTGATAGATAATCAAGTAAACACTTTGATAGGAATAATTGGATAGACCGTCTAGTTTTCTATTAACAATCAGTTAGAAATTTCGGTATATCTGCTAGGCCTAAGTTAGCCATGTATGTTGGTAGTTACCCTATGAAAACTAAATTATGGGACGGATAGTCCACTTATTTGACGGGTAATCATGATTACCCATATAGCATGCATGCACATTATTGTTTATTATAACCAGTTTGGTTGCCGGATTTTGATTTGCAAAAGAAATATTTTTAAGGGTTATTAGTGAGGGAAAAACCTGTTCCTCTTAGCATTATGGTCTCACTGAATATCAATAAAACTAGGATGGCATATTATTATTCACACCAGCCTTTATGACTAATTCGAATTTTTTATTTTCCCCTTAAACACCCGGATGTTCAAAATTTGATCTGAGTAGATCGGTAGTAAGGTCTTTACAGGTTAAGTAGGTTTTGGTGCATAAAGCTTTCGGAGACATGCAAGAGGAAAATCTAGTTATGTAGGAGTCTATTTATTACTATTATCCACTGTGTTATGTTAGTTGCTGTATGAATGTATTGACAGTAGATGTATCTATTTAGTAACTCTGATCAACCAAATGGGCGTATTCATATCTCGTTATTGCAGTATTTTGTAATAATTATATTTGATATGAACTAGGGTAACATTTGAGATTATGTAGTGAATACGAATATTATCTTTAAAATGCAATGAGATGATTTGCTTTGAAATTATGTAAAAAATTATTTCATATTCTTGAGCTTCTGATATTATGGATACCGTTAACATGACTGCATTTTCATCAAAAATTAATATTATAAATGACTACAGCATCTGTAGCACTTAGTTTTAGGTCTCAAAGTGGGGGATGTTATAACTTGGTATCAGAGCATGGGTTTCTGTAAAACTAAAGGATTTTGAAATTTAAGAAGAGTATTTGAAAACATAATCCAAATGAATCAAAGAATAAGATTGGGGTATGGGGTAACACTATAGTAATGTACTTGTATTGTTGTATACAAGTATATGCGTTATCTCTTTTCTTCCTCTCTCTTAGACCTTTCTTTCATATCTTACTAAGGTTCAAATGCAGATTTAAGGAAGTAAGATATGGAGGCAGGAAACGAAAGAGTGAATCTCGGTAGAGGAAGCATCACTAAAAATGGAAATGTCAGGCCCAATACTAGGAGAAATCTAGGTCGACAAACAACTGCTAACATAGGTGCGGGAACACCATCGGTTGATATGGGAGCAATGAATCATTTCTTTGTCAACGTGGTGCAAGCAAGAGCTGCTGTTGGATTAGTAGGAGGAAATTCTAGAGGAGCTAATCAAGAAGTCCCAGTTATCAATAATTATGCTGTATTGAGTAGAGACTATGCGAGACTTGGAGGGAAACCATTTATTGGAACAGAGGATGCAACTGGTGTGGAGAATTAATTGCTTTATTGCGAGAGGATTTTCGCTGATCTTGGTTTGAATAACGAACAAAAGAGGAGATTAGCATCCAGGAAATTGCAAGGAGATATATTGTACTAGTGGAACATTGATACTATTGGGGTAGCAGAAGACCCTCTAACTTGGGTAGAGTTTAGGAGAATCAATGAAGAGAGGATTATGTTGAAAATTGCCGGGTCAACTTTGTTAAGGAAGTTTACTAAGTTGGTGTAAGGTAATATGATGGTGCTTGTGTATACAACCAGATTCGAGGAGCTGTCCCGATATGGATATGCTATAGTAGACACACTGATTAAGAGAAACAAGAAGTTCATTCATGGATTAAAGCCTGAGCTTGTTAGGGCGACTTTTCCACATCTCAGGGATCCATGTGATATAGTCATGAAGGTCGCTTTGAGAAATGAAGAGATGCTTGCTTTGTTCATTAGTGACAAGCCAATAGAGAGGTGGACAGAATCAGAAGAGAGTTTTTTCAGAAGAAAGGAGCTCAAAAGAATGGAGCTACCAAGAAAGGGAAGTCTGAGGTTGTGTGTTACAAGTGAGACAAGAAGGGACATTGTGCTTATGAGTGTCAATTTGTAAAGGGAAGGAAGTCATTGGAAAGAAGAACATTTAGTACTTTAACTACGACCAAGTAAGACATTACAAGAACAAATATCAGGAAGTGGCATGGCAGAAAAGGGAAAAGTATTTGCTTTGGAATCGGTTACATCTAGACTAACAGCTGAGGAGAAAGGAAAAGCTGGGATGGGAGGTACACTTTTTATTCATGGTATATCTGCTAGAGTATTGTTTGATACTAGTGCATCATATTCTTTTATATCACACTGTTTGGTCGATAAGCTTAACATAGAACCCTCATACCTAGTTACTTCCATTAGGGTTGCAAATCTAATAGAACGATGCAACTCTAGTGACGAGATGTAGCCATTTAGAGTTTGCATTATTAGGTCATACATTTGCCTGCAGTTTGCATGTGTTTGATTTCGTAGGCTTTGGGATCATTTTGGTTAATGACTGACTAACTAAATATGATGCTAGGATATTTTTCCATGATAGGATATTATCACTGAGACACCCTAATAGTAATGGCTGAACTATATACTTAGTAGAGAATCAAAGTTTTGATGTTTGTAGTTTGTTGGGTGCAATGGAGGAGGAATGTGAGTTAAATTGGTTTTTCGTAGTTAGAGAATTTGTAGATGTCTTTAAGCCTGTTACAAGAGTGCCACCGAAATGTGCTATTGAGTTTTGAATAGATCTTATACCTAGAGTTGAACCCGTTAGTAGACCGCCTAGCAGAATGACAGTTACCAAAGTGAAGGATTTAAAGGTGCGGCTGGTGGACTTAGATGGGAAAAGTTTTACTATACCAAGTAGTTCGCCTTAAAGAGTGGCCATTTAAGAAACCGAACGAGTCGTTAAGGATGTGTATCTACCAACGTAAGTTGAATGAAAGGACGATTAAGTACCGATATCCTTTGCTGAGAATAAAAGACTTATTTGATCAGTTAAGTGAAGCCAGATTATTTTCCCAATTAGATTTAGCAATAGGGTTCCATCAATTAAGAATGACAGAGAATAGTATTGCATCAAGGGCATTCAGAACAGGATATAGTTTGTATGAGTGGTTAGTAACGACATTCGACACTAATATGCCTACCTTATTTGTGGATTTAATTAACCGAATCTTCCGAGAGCATTTAGATAGATTTGTATTGGTATTCATAGATGGCATTTTGATATATTCTAAGGATGAAAGAGATCATGAGATTCATCTTAGAATGGTGCTTGTGACACTGAGACAGCATCAGTTAAATGTGAAGTTTTCGAAGTGTCATTTTTGGAAGAAGGAGATGAAGTTTCTTGGTCGTGTAGGCTCATGTCTATGGATCCAGCTAAGATGGAAGCTATAAATAATTGGAAGAGACCTGAGACAGTGACAGAGACAAAGAGATTTCTTGGATTGGCGGGCTATTACTAGAGATTCTTCAAGGATTTCTCCCATATAGTGGCGTCGTTGATTAAACTAACAAGGAAGGACGTGAAGTATGTTTGGACCGATAAATGTCAGGATGCATTCAAGAAGCTAAAACATTTATTGAATGTTAACCCAGAAAATTGGATCAACACCCTGGAGTATGATGTGAAAGCACCAGCCTTACTAAATCAGAGTAAATATAATAGAAAAGTAGTGGAAAGGTAAATACACATGGATAATTCTATAGTAGCTCAGCTATTTACTAAGCCTACGTCCACCTTATATCTTTGATTATTAAATGTATATGATTAAAAATGTTTTATATTTAACAATTCATAAATATAGGTGTTAGACCAATTCTAAGTCCTATAATTGCCTATAGGAATTGCTTGGTGACTATTGCGTAGAGAGAGAGAGAGTTGAAAAATAGATGGAGATCCTGCATAGTGTTAGCATAATCCAGATCCTTTGTTTGTTGCTCCAAGGATTGTATTTATAGCGCTAGCAGGTGCAATAGGCAAAACTAAGAGTCAGAGAAGAGTCTCGAAGTTGGCCTAGAAGAGTGTGCGAAACCGTGACATCATCTGGATTAACCACAGATTCGGTACCGACCTCTCATCTCGGTACCGACCTCTGTGGTTAATTCTAGGGAGATCGAACTTTTTTGCACTTGTCTTTCTACTTGATTTTTAGTTGTTCAATGTAGTTTGTTTGAATATTTGGTTGATATTGGCGGTGGTTCCATAATCACTTGGTTTATTCTACCATGATTGCTAACTCTTCAATCTTGGTATTTGAATGATCAAAATCCTTTGATATTGCTTGGGTACACATGAGATTGGTAAAGAAGAACCTATGCAAAGTTTAAGTGAGAAATATGGAAGTATGGGATGTCTCCACCAACATGATCAAGTTCGGCACCGACTTCTCCCCTTAACTCCAATTATGTTGAAATTTCTCTAAGTTATTTCAATTCCCAATGTAAATGTGTTTGCAAGATTTTGAGTCATTTCATCTTCATTTTGACGTTCTAATTTCTATTAATTTCTGCTTATTTAGAGACCCAGTTAACATTTGCTCCTAGGCTATGCTTTCGGTGGAAACAAATTGTGCTCTGGAAGAAGAAAATTTTCAAATTATTATCCTGTGAATTTTAGTCAATCGGTTGGATGCCATCTCGAGACGTTGCTTTTATTTGGCTTCAATTGAACGATTTATATCCGTTGTTGCATCAACTTGGATTAGAACTTTCATTCTTGATGTTGAACATATCAATTAGGTATGGAAAGTTACATATAGCTTTATGTTATCGAATAAGTCCCTTGTAGGCAGCTTTGACATGCTTTAGGTGTAATACAATATGTTGGTATCGACTTCTGATGTCGGTACCGACATCTGCGCTTGAGAAAATGTTCACATCCTTCCTTTATATGGCTATATACCTTCAAACTATTGACATGTCTTCATTCCTCAATCGAGTACTCCACTAACTTGTTCCTGCATCGTCATCACCTACCACGACTTCATCAATCTTCTCGTCGTCGCTTGGAACCACCGTTGCCACATGGATCGTTGCCCGAAATTCTCGGGTTCGATCTTCTTGAAACCTTATCTGCCAAATTCAGTTTTGATTTGATTGCGAGGTAGGTAAAAGCGGATTTGAGGTGAAGGTTAATCATAAGGTAGTGACGGAGGTGATGGGATGTTCTAGGCTTTGTCAATTTAAATCTTGGTGGAAAACGATCAAACCCTTAGTTGTTTGATTGGGAATGTTCCATAATTTAGCCTAGTTAAGCGTGAGCTTCCTCCATTTTGATTGTTTTCTTTGTGAAATTGTAACGACCCGTAAATTCATCGCTTCCGAAAAATTTCAAAATATTCAAAAATAAGATTTTTGAACATAAGTGATGATTTTTTTGAATAATAAATAATATTGCTGATCTTATTTTGAAGAAATATTTATAAAATAAATATATACACTATGTTAAAAATCGATAAAATAACCGAAAATCGTTTTATCAATAAACAGCTCTTCGGCCATCCGACATCGCGCGCCAATTTGGATACATACATTCATTTGTATATATGAATGAAAATATGAAATAATATAATTTATTTATTTATGGAAAACTAAAATGTATTTGTTAAGTAAGCACTTTAATTTCTTATATAATGATAGAAATATTATTTTTAAACTTTGTTTAAAAATATATGTTTATTAACTAAAAAGTAAAAATATGACAGGAAATCAAAAATGGAATTTGTAATGATTCGACGCATAGGAGTTGTGCAACGTTGTAAGGATATGTAAGATACATAAGCACACACATGTACATATACAAGACATGTTCATATGCACATACACAACATAAATATACACATGACATACATATACATATATATTTAATCAAAATATCAAAGATATTATCAATTCCTTACCAACTAAGCTAACCAAAAGCCCACCCTATTACACCATGGTACAAGCATCATTGCAAGCACATAGGGGGACTCATTTTGGCCATCCTTTGATGATGGAAGAGGGAGGTGGGTGGTGATGTTGGAGGTGATGTAGCATAAAAATATCCAAGATATTTTTCTCCTCCTTTTCACCTATAAATACCACCCCTCTTCCCTCTCATTTCCTCTCCTTCCATTTCCTAGGTTTTCTCTCTTCTTTTCATGTCTTCCAACCTAAAGAAAATAATGCTAAAATATTTGTCAAAAGAAATTTAAATTATAATATATACATATATATATACTTAAGCACCTCAAACTATTCCAAAATTCCACCTTTTCCTCTCAACCATCCACGACCTCCACTTCCTCCACCATAGGCCAAGCTTTCCTCCTCCCCAACCCTAGGCCGTAAGCTCCTCTAGCCATTCCAAGCCTAGGTCGAGCAATCTAGAAGCAATAATCTAAGTGATCATGAGCTCAAAGTTCGAGTTTGCAAAGCTATAGCCAATTTTTAGTTAGTCGTTTAAACCCGAGGTGAGAAACTCCTAAACTATAGTATTATATGCTATTGAATATTATATATGTTTGATTATGATTATTGATGATGGTTGCTTAATATGAATGTTGAATATATATGCAAGTCACGGAAATACACGTCGATAAGCACAAAGGAAATCACTTTCTTTATTTGATGAATTGGTGTATATAGAATGTTTAAACCTCTTAAAAATGGTTTAATATGATTTAGAAATGTTTTGTAAACATTTAAAGTGTTTTTGAAAAGTTTAAACGAATATTGAAAATTTAGTCAAAATTAGGCACATCGTCTAACGGTAGTTCTCGATTTCACGCTATAAAAGTCAAATGAGTATATAGAATGGAATTTAGCTCGAAATTCTTCGAGTTAAAAATTTTACAAACTATTATATCTATAGTTGTTGAACAAAGAAAGAAAATCTAGATATCGATAAGTAGATTTTTAAATATGAGTAAAACAAGTTTTTGGAAAAATCGTGGTCTTGTAGTTCAGAATCTATAAAAGGATTTCTTTGAAAATGATATTTTAGAATTGTTTAAAAATAAGAAATGAATTCTAAAAATAACTTAAAAGTCATTTGAGTTATACAAATGAATTTCCAAATGATAGAAAAGTCACTTTGATCAATATAGCTTAAAATGCACTTTCTGCGGCACTTTCCACAGCACTTTTGCGCAGCACTTTTCAAAAACTTTTGAAAGGTAGTTTTAAATGCAACCGTTATTTCCTATACCTTTTGTAAATTTTTTCAAATGATAAATAAAGTATTTTAAAATTGATTTGAAGGATTTATGGAATGGATAAATATTAAATGATTTAGAGTCGATCAAATTACTTGATCGCCTTATGGGTGTCAGAGAGGTAGTGTCTGGGCTTGAGTTTGAAAAACCATTTTCCTGCTCCCTTGGCTATGCAGACTGGCCCAACGGATGGGATAGAAAATTTGATTTACTCGGATCAAAATTTTCCAAAGTATAAAGGATATAATTCTCCAAATATAAATAACGTGGATTTTATGGAGGTAATCTTCTTGTACTATATGTTAAAGCCCGAAGAGGGAACTCATACTATTCATGGAATTTAAAAGGTGCTTTCACCATTGTCCTGCTCATAGTATTTATTGAATATGGAAATTGATATTAAGTAGAATTAGATGATTTTTATAGATTCCGTTCACTTAATATTTACTGGTTTTGGATTAACATCCTAGATAATATGGTTTTAACCCAATTAAAATTATGAGTTTTGGAATTAAGAAATCTTTATTAAAATTTAAATGAAATGAAATGGAAATATTTTCGTAAGTAAAAGGTGAAATGGTTTGGAATTATTCCATAATTCAAAAAGATTTAAATTAACCAAAAGGATTTGATAAACGAGGCTTAATGGTTCCACATACTCTAAAAAAGATAAAGAAATATTTCAATTAATATATCTTTAAGAGATATCTATGAATGAATAAAAATATGAATTAAATTGAATGATGATTGATAATCACATATGAACTTAACATCTTTTTAATCAAGGATTGGTTCGGAGGAACGGGGTCGGATTTGGATAATTCCTATCTGAAGACCACTTCGAACCAATTTACGTATTCAAAGTGAAGACATGGATATGATATTTAAGATTTTAGTAAAGAAGAACTGCTTGTTGATCATTTGGGGATAAACTCCCAATATACATATAGTAGCAGTAGCCTCTTCGTTATGAAATATCCAATGCATGAACTAATCGCTACTAATCCTAAGAGTAACTCCCGATAGGATGTGGTAGGAGAGTGCCTTTGATTTGTCCTGTTCCAGGACAACTTGCATGGACGAATGTCTGACATTGCAATTATAATTACATTAGTTGATCTCTATGAACGTATCATTTGATTGGTGGTGGAGAAGGAAACTTATCTTAGCTTAACACCCTTTCCTAAGACATACTAGCTTAGGAGTAATACGTTTGTAGAAATCAGTTGTGTGATTATGGATTGGCAATGTGGCATTCAAAGTGGAATGTGCTATGAGTAAGGTAATCGTTACCTCGAGCCTCATCACCCGAAAATGACAAAAACAGGGTAGATGAGGCAGAGCTAAGTGGGTCTCTTCCATTAGGGTATGTCATCACCTTTCTAGATATATTTATTCCCGCTATGACGTTGGGTATTATATTAATGTGGTGTATGCAAAGAGAGCTCTCGGATAGGTCGGGAATGACCGGGGTGATGGCATATTCGGTACCATCTATGGTAAAGGTAGGTTGGTTCTATGTTGGTAGAGTTTGGTGTTTTAGGTACATTTATCTAGAGATGTACTATCAGAAGGTAGTCCCTTACCTTGTCATTGTAGGGATATCCATTCTCCAATAATTGCCTTTAGATTTGATTGTAGAGCCTAGTATGCTGGAATTTAATAAAGTAAAAATTTCGGCTAAGATTATGTATATTTACTTGAAAACAGTTTAAAAAACGGATGTCACTAAACATAATATCCCCAAAATATGCATAGCAAATGTTTTGGTATCATAAATAAACACCCATTCCAAGTTTATATGCAGCTTGGTCTTATGAGATACCTTTTGATTTTCAAACATCATATTTTGAGTTTCTCACACCAGTCCCATAACTGACTCGGAGTTTATTTTCTTTTCCCCCTAAACTCTGAGTGTCCTATTTTCCCGGCCAGCCAAGTAGTTAGGTAAGCTTGGAGCATTTTGGAATGGAGCATGGAGCATTTTGGATCTTTTGTTGAATTCATCTATCACTTTCCGTTGTGTCTGTTTTATGTATTAGTATATACCAGCACTGTAAGGATAGGTCATTATAACTATCCTATCTAGGTTAGTACCTGTCATAACTTTGATGGAACAATTTGGAGTAGTTGCATGTACTACTCATATGTAGAATTATCTGTTGAATATGATGTGAGATTATATTACTTCTATCTTTATTTCTTTACCCTATGATAATCTGCCTCTCCAGCACTTGGATTTACGACACGTGAATAGCGAGGATGTATTAGTGTCGATTTCTGAGGGTCGAAAAGGATGGTCGTCACATAAATTAATCTAGTGTGATCATTAGATGTGTTAACAATTCTTGTCAACACCCCAAAGTTATTCCAACTAGTGTGGTTAGACTGATTTGAATGAAGGGTTTGATACCTTTAAAGATTGCCTTTGAATTCTCACTTATAAATATCTTTCGAATCAGACCTTTTGACTTCGTCGAAGGGTTTAGGTGCTTGGTTATGAAACCTTCCAGATTTATTGAATTAGTGTGAGATCCTCTTCTAGAGTCTACTTCTTGGTTTAAATTGAATTCCCTTGAATTTTCCCTCAGGAGGTCGGATTCTTTCCTATCGAAAGGTTAGGATGATTGCCTTCTTTGGGTTTAAGTAGGATATCAAACTCCTTTGTTGATATACAGGGGCTTTTGACCTTTTCGAAAGGTTAGACTATTTATAAGGCGTGTCTTGATCCCTGTCGAAAGGTATAGAACGGTTACTTACAGAATAACCCTTGTAAACCTGCGTATTTATACTAAAAGGACAGTCCTTGGTCTAATCGAAAGGTTGGATCGCTTGGATTATATCTTCGAAAGGTTATTGAAATTTTACAGCTTAATTTCTTTTCCGGAAGGTTATCAATGTTGTTTAGCCTATATGACCAACATTATCGAAGGGTTTAAGCTGTAAGATTATATCTTCGAAAGGTTGCAATAACTAATTGAACCAGAAGTGCTACTGAGCTTGCCGGAAGAACCTTTCGGTGGAATTGAACTTGAAATTAACAGCTAATCCAACAAAGTTTAAGCAAAATAGTAAAGTAATTGATAAAACACAAAACTTCCCTTCGTATTCATGATAAACTCTGTTTATTAAATCCTAAAATCGACACTCAATTAGGGTTACAATGATTTGATTAAGAAAACACCAGATTAGAATCAGAGAATTCAGATATAATAAACATGACCCCTTGGGTCATATTTATAGATGCAGGTGGCCGACCTTTTGGATCCTTGCTTTCAACTGGGTCGGAAGGTTCCCCTTTTATATGCGGTTGCGAACCTTTCGACTTTATCGAAAGGTTTGTCTTTCATCTGCTATCATGGACCTTTCGACTTTGTCGGAAGGTTTTCTTTTCTTCACGCCTTCACGTACCTTTCAACTTGGTCGAAAACTTTTCCTCCTTTATGCTGTTGTGAACCCTTTGAACTTGTTGGAAGGTTGTTTTTCCCTTGGTTGTGGTAGACCCTTTGACCTTGTTGGAAGATTGCTCTTCACTTAATTGTTGTTGAGAGAAGTGCTTTCCTTCAGTGATGTCGAAAAGTTGTGTTTCTTTCTTTACTGACTTGTGAGTCTTGTTTTCTTCATAAACCTTTCAACATTGTCGAAAGGTATCTTGGATGTGTTCCAACTGGTTCAAAAGGCTTGCTATGCTTTTGAAAAGTCCGAGTTGCTTGCACTTGTTTTGACTTCTCCGCCCTCTTCGGAAGGTAAGAACACTTTGAATGCTGAGAGATGAAACCTTTTGACTCCTTCGAAAGTTCTGGGACTGCTATACACTGTTGACTGTCCCTTGGATCTTGTAAAAGGTTTGAACTGAACTCCTTTTCTTTAGTCTTTGTTGAGAGACCTTTCGTCTTAGACGGAAGGTTGATTTCCTTTCAAATCCAAAATTGAGATAAAATTTTAGATGGGCTCTCTGAAAAATTTTCCTTTCAAACCGGCTTCTACCAAGGTTCGTTTGTCATTTTGGATTTGAAGTTAGATGGTGTTTGATAAAGGAAATCCCCAAATCGGGTTTAACTTTTAACCGAAAGTCCTTAATTTTTGTTGTTTTTTTGTTTCTAATCCTAGGGTTTTTGACTTGTTGACAGTTTTTGTTACTCTTCGATATCGAATTAGATTGGTTTCAGACGAAATCGGTTTTGTTAATGGGTTTGTTTTACTTGTTTTTCAAGAAAAATTTGAAAACTGCATTTATTATCAGATTTGGGTTTTGTTAAACCCAATATGATAACCTGGAACCCTCTAGTGTACAACTTGGTAACTCAAAATGACCTTTATACCCCTTCTATGGGGATTGAGACGGCAATTATGGTTTTGCCCTCTTCAGACCTTTCGACGGGGTCGGAAGGTGTTTTTATTTCAACTTACCATTATTGTCGAAAGGTTAAATAACCAAGCGGTGCAACCTTCCGGCAACAAGCTTTCGATAAGGTTGAAGTATTTCAAACCTTTCGATTACTAGCTTTCGTCAAGGTTGGAATCCTTCAACTTTAAGGCTGCTTCTGCTCATTTTTGTCAAAACGTTTTCACACACATAAGTCAAACTTGAAACTTTTAGACTTTAATGGATATGCCATATTTTGATAACTTTGACTAATCCTTAAGACAACATCAATAATATTCATATTTTCTAACTTAGGAATTTTTAGGTTTTAAATTTTGATCATGTCAAAAGGTCTTGCCACTTAACCTTATGTTACACTTGGAACAGGTCCAGGTTTCCATAGATCTTTTGGCATTGTCGAAAGGTAGTGAATGGGTTAATATTTCAACTTTTCTTTTCAACCTTATCGATAGCTTGAGGAAGTTACACTTTTTCTTACTTTTAAATATTGTTGAAGTATAATAGTTAAAGCCGAGGTTATTATTCTTTCCAACATTGTCGATAGCCTTCGTTGTTAACCTTTCAACATCGTCAAAAGCTTTTACTATAAACCTTTCGACGATGTCGAAAGCTTAAACTGTAAACATTTCGAATTTGTCAAGAGCTTAAACCGTTAAGTTTTTGACTGAAACTTTTGCATCGTTTTTTTAAAGCTTTGTGAGTTTTCATTCTTAAGCTATCTAAGCAAACTTACTTACTTTTGATGTTTTTATTGCATTCTAAATTCATAATTAATAAAGGGTCTTTAATTAAAACGTTTTCACTTGGTAGGACCATAAGCTCTTCAAAGATTAAAGCCACTACTAAGTTATCTTCCATTGAGACTCGGAGTGAAGTAGAAGCCACACTGAAGGACTTTGGCATCACCGGTATCGAAGCCATCCCTCCTAAATCCACTGATACCATAGACAACCCTCTAGAAGGGTATTTTGCATACACTGCCATCCACATATGGCATGGTGGCTTTCTTCCATTTCCTAAATTCTTGCTCTCCTTTCTGTCTCATATTGGAGTTGCTCCAATACAACTTTCCCCCAATGTATATACCCATCTTTTATCCCTTGAGATGCTGGTGCTAGAATCCAGACTTCCTTCGTGAGTTTTAACCTCCTTGACCAAACTGGCAAGGTCAAGCAAATCTAACAAACAAATCTTCAGAGTTAACATATATAAGAAGTTGATATTAGATGGTATCAATAAGTTTAGGGATTGGGAAAACCAATTCTTTTTTGTCAAGTGCTTTGTGGATGTGTGCGGGGCCTTTGCCTTTCCCCGTAAGTCTATTCCAATGTCGTCTTTGCATTTTTCTATGATTTTTGTTAACTAATCTCTGATTTTTTAGGTGAATCTCCCCAGACACTTAGTGATGCAGATCAGAGAACTATCGATTCTTTAACTGCATTTCCTGAACAACTTAGGAGCAAGTTGACGCTCCTAACTCTTTCTAATCTAAGGAAGCATTCTTTGCTGCCGCCTGGCCAAAAGATTCTAGGCACAATTCTCGAGGAAAACGCTTCTTTTCCTCAAGCGATGTTGAATATTTTACTTCACTATCGCCCATTCGTTCTGACATTTCTGGTATATTGTTAGCTTTGTATTCTCCTAATTTTGACTATAGAATTCTTGAATTGCTTTGACTAATTTTATATTTGCTTGAACTTGCTTTAGATCCTTCCAAGGTCGTCGTGTCTTCAAGTGACACTGTTCCTCCCTCATCATCTTCGGATGTTACATTAATCTTGAAGGCTTTTGCTAGTTCCAAGTGAACTTCAAAAAGAAAACTGACAGTGCCTCATAAGGATGCTCCTTTAGTTAAAGTAGCAAAGATCACTGATATAGAGGAGGAGGAAGAGCACATATCTCTTGAGAAAGCTTCAAAGAGTCCAACTGTTGAAGCTCCAAAAGACTTAGTGGAGCCAACTCCAACTAAACCTGCTCCCTTTCCGCATATTACAATTTCTGACTCTCCAGCTGCACTAGCACATTTGTAACGTGCTCTTCTTAAGACTCCTTTTAAGTCGTATACTCTTCTAGAGTTGTCATCTTCCGCTCCTCCGCCAACTAATTTCGACGAACTCATCGAGCTCATCCTTCATTTAGAATCCTTCACTTCTTCTTCTCTACCATCATATAGCCCAAACTTGGTAGAAAATCACCGCTTTCTCATGGAGCAACAACTCTTGGTAAATTCTTATCAATTTAATCCTATCATCGCTGGATCTTTCCGATTACTAACTTGTGTTTTTTATTTTGTTACAGATTTCCAGGAACCGTCTTTCTCTTATTAAGCATGTCTCCAAACTCACTTCTGGATCCTCTAGGCTACAGGAGGAGAATGTTGAATTGAAAAGCCAACTAACTTCATTGATGGCTACTCAAGATGCCACTTCCTATGAATTAGAGTGAATCAAGGCTTCCCTCGCTAGGGCCGAGGGCAGTCTAGAAGTAGAGAGGCAAGCTCATTGTCTCACCACTGATGAAAAACTTGCAAAGGAGTTGGCCTTGAAGGATCTGAAGGAGGAGAAAACTCGCTTGGCCACTAAAAATACTCTACTGAAAGCGAAATTCAAGAGGGCTAGAGCTTCCCTTAAGATAGCTATTCGGACCCTTTCCGATTACAAAAAGCATGTCACTGAATTCGCTGAATCCACCTTGGGGCCTATGATGCTGAATCATTATGAACATGCCCTCATGCTTGCCTATGCCGACAACCGTGACAAATTTCCTAACTTTAGCTTTCCTTCTCTTCACCCAATTTTAGCTAAAAGAGTCATGGATAAAATTGATTGAGCTAGGTAGGGTACCGAGCCTGAAGGTGAGTAGGAGATACCTAATATCTCGGAAGCCCTTTCTTTTGATATTCCCACCGTCAACATTGAGTCTGATTCTGAAGAGAAGGATGATAAAGATGACGATCCTGAGGGAAAATGTGATGATGGTGATGATATCAATTGGGACAGTGACGAGGATGATGATAACGATGATAACCACTCTGGAGGTCAAGGCCTTGGTGGAGACAAAGGGGGTCCCTCCAGTGCCGTAGAAAAAGATGGTGATGGTTCAACTAGACCTTCTGAAAAGGAGTCATCCCCTTGCAAAGGTTTGCCTCCAACATCCCCTGGACCAATTGCCCCTCTAGAGGAGGAAACTGCTCCCACTCATTCCGAGGGTCCTCAAGAAAAGGAACAAGTTCCCAAGCTTCCATTCTAGTTTCACAGGTATGGAATTCCCTATTTAAATATCTTGCACCTCGAAGATAATAATTAGTGATAAATTATCTGTCTTAGATAAAGAGGAAGTCAAACTTTCCTTATAGCACAAAACTTGAAAGAAAACAGGCAAAAATTAACAAGCTATATAGGGAGTTAGACAAATTAATAAAGGAACACAATTCTCTATCTCAAAAATATCATAGTCTGGACAAGACTACCTCCACCTTAGCATCTTTTAAATACAATAGGGCAACCCTTTACTAAAGAAAGCGCGTACCCGATATGATGCCCTCTTGAAGGACAATAGAGAGTTAACAAATCTATTCTGGATGATGATGGAAGAGAGAGATATTTTAATTAATTTTTTGTATAAAGTGTACTGTAGACACTCAATTATAGATTTTTCATATTTAGGCGAATTCAGCGGAGGTCTACTCAGACGTTTTTATAAGAGATTCTTAGATGAATTTGGTTCTGACCCACATCCCGGAGCCTGCTGGAATTTACGGCGAGTCAGATTGATTCCACAAGATCTCCCCTCTGAAAAGTTTAAGTATTATAAGGATAAATTCATTTTCGAGTTTTTCTTTAAGTCCATTTTGTATGAACCTGATGAGTAATTCTTAATATGTAACGGATAGTCGGTTTATGAATGCATGCTTTTATAATGCTCCCTATACTTAGCTTGTTTTTGCTGTGCTATTTCAGAATATTAGTTCTTCAAGTCATGTTGTCCCAAGAGACCATTTAAGTCAATATGTTAACCAGAGAAGTTTTTACTATAAAAATGCACCACTCTTAAAGACTTCGAAGTTTGCAAGATATTACTTTCTTCAGGATTTACAAAAATTATATTTGGGATACCCTCGTCTCCACTTTGATTTCCTTGGCAAAAAAAAGGAATTATTCTTAAAAGAAATTAGAACATTCCATTCCTAATTAATTTATGGTCGTGATAGTCAACCAGCCGGAAAATGGGATTATAGTAAATGTCCGCCGATCATAACTCCTGAAGGAGTCACTATACCTTTTGACTCAACAGTCATGCTTTTCGGTAATACTCTAGGCAAAGTTAGGAATGTGGCCTCTCAACTTTAGATGTAATGAAAGCATTCATTGTTCCTTTTAACTTTGTGGCTACTTGAGTTGTAATCCATCATTATAGTAATAAAGATATCTTTTAACTCAATTTTGATCTCATTCCATTTATTTTGATTTAAATAGGAGCTAGGGTCTGCTATGACCCGTCATTCTCAAAATTTACTTTCTCGCGTTGACGCTATTAGAGATAGATTATTAAGCAGATGTGGTGAGATCATGGCCCATGATGAAGCCCTTCTTAAGCTTTTCGGTGGTAACACTAAAGGTGTGAAGTGGCATAAAAGATATCTCATCTAAAATATCATAGCCGGCAATCATAAGAATCATATTGACCATCTTGAGACTAAGATTAAGAGAAAAAACGAAGCGATTATTTTACTTAAGCGATAAGTGAAATCGAATCCTACAATCGACTTTGATGAAAAGATGTCTTAACTCATCTAATGGATAAGCGATTTTGAGTTAAAATTGAGAGATATTCAAGCTCAATGTGTCTCTTTAAAATTCCTCATGGGGAAAAGATTCCAAATGTTGATCTTCCGGTCCCTCAACTAACCCCTTCAATTGTCAGGCCTACTAGATCAAAACTTCTCGTAGCTCAGAAATTCCCAACCATGCGGAATCCTCCTCCCGGTTTAGATGATAATATTGTTGGAAACTTGTGTCGGAGGGTGAAATTTGAAATTGCCAAGTATTTTGATGAGCAGCAGAAAATCAAGTATTCCCAAACTATTAATGATTATGATGCTAGGAATTAGAAGCTTGACCATGATAATTACTTGCTTGACAAGCATGTTGCTGAGTTGGAAAGGGAGAATAAAAACCTTAAAGCTGCAAATAGAGCCTTTAATCATGCCCTAAAAACTAACATTGACACTATCGATGATGAGAATATAATTAGGAGAAAGGAGAAAAAGCTTAAGGAAGTCCGTTGCGCAGTAATTAATCACGTAGTAAATCCTTCAGAAGCTGAGGCTCTCAATAAAGCAGCTCAGGATTTGTAGTTAGTATATTTGAGCCATGTAAATTTATCATGTACATAATTGTGTTATTTGTAAATGACTTCATAAATTATGGAAATTTTGTAAATTTCACCTAGTTTGTGACCCCTTTTTTTAGTGCAACTTTAAATATGCCTTTGAATTACTCATTCAGCGTCTTTTGTGCTTCCTGAATCTTCTGTTACTCCTTGTCACCCTGATTTCCCTGAGAAACATGTAGCAAACAACATTTTTAATTATTAGCCTAAAATTGATGAATATGTCTATGTATATCATTTGCCTAGATTAGCAAATCATCTTGTCAATTGTATGAAAAATAATTTATTCAAAATGCTAAGATCTCATCTTTAACCATGATGAGAAATGATCATGGATTTAACTCCTTCCACTTGTTCGGAATGCATAAAACTTGTTGGTTGTTGATTCCGCCTTATTGTACGGTGATGGGCGTTAAAATATAACTTTCATTAAATAAAGAACCAGATTCAGGAGTTCATGTCTGAAATTTTGAAGTAGTAACTCTTTCACCCATTATTTTGACATTAATGGGATTTAAATAATTAGAAGCCCGAATTTCCCATTCGGAGAGTCTTAATAGCATTCTTTTTGACAATATTCTTTGTCCCAGATTCAAGCGCTTGAGATGATTAGAAGTCCAAAAATCTCATCCCTAAACTAGGGCTATATTAAATAGCAGTCTTGATACCCAGATTCAGGTATAATATGTTAGCGATTGATAATGACTCAAAACCCAGATTCGGGTATTCAAATAATGAAATTTTCTATGGAAGACCCGAAACCTATGTTCGAGCTTTTATAGTGAAGTTCTGAAATGAGTATCCAAAAACCCGGATTCAGATATTAATAGATGAAAAACAAGTTAAGAGCCATCTTTCGAGATCCATAGATAGCAATGTCTGTTGTTAGAATAAATCCAAAAACCCGAGTCTAGTGATAAGTTTATGATGCCAATCTGATAATAGATGACCAAAAATCCCTTTCTGGCAATAAGTGGTGAGAGATTGGAGTTCTAATTTTAATAAAAGAATATAAGAATACCCTTCCTGGTAATAAATAACAGAAGCCCATAATACCCTTTCTAGTAATGAATGATAAGAGGTTAGAAAACCATATCTGCTAATCTGGTATTAATATTAGAAGACCAAAAGACCGTTTTTGGTGATAAGTATTAGAGGACTAGAAAACCATTCTGGAAATAAGTAATAGAAAACCAAGGAATCAATCTGGCAATAGGTAATAGAAAAACAAAATACAATTTTTGGTAATAATTAATAGAAGACCAAATTACCATTTTGGGTAATAAGTAATAGAAGACCGGAATACCATTTCTGGTAATAAGTAATAGAAGACCAGAAAACCAATCTGGCAGATGTTCATGAGGAGAAGTCGGTGAATTCTTTCAGATTCTCTTATCGAATGCGCCATCTTAAGGCTTTGATGATATTTTGCATGCTTTTTCTTTCTCGGGCCCGAGTTTTATTTATCCATTTTTTGGCCTATTTCAGGCTCGGACTCTTTTGTCCAATTCTCATGCTTATTTCAAGCAATGCCCATTCCAGGCTGTTGTCATTTTAGATGTTGCCAATTTCTAGCGGTTGCCATTTTTGGCGGTGCCCATTTCAAGTAGGGACTTTTTTAAGACCACTGGACATTTCATCCGGGTTTCCGGTGTACTTGGCTAGCTTATTCTCAAGCAGGGCTTGAGGACTTACCCAACCTCACTCCAGGAGGCACTTTAACCTGGCCATAGCATGACGCGGCATAGGGCTTGTTCGGTACCTTGGCCAGGCCATAGTGTGGTAGGACCAAGGGATTACCCGTCCTCCCTCCAGGAGGCGCCTTATCCTGGCCATAGCGTGATGTGGGTAAGGGCTTGTGCTGCTTTAACCTGGCCATTTTTGACTTTGGCACGGCTAAAGGCTTACGCCCACTCTCCCGGAGGTGCCATAACATGGCCATCTTGGCACAACCAAGGGCTTTCTACCATTATTGGTAGCCTACCATTTTAGGTAGTCCATGTTTAAGGAGAATTTTACTCCTGACCATGTAGACCTCTCTTATTTTGAGAATAGAATTTCTATTCCATAACTTGTTCAATCCTTTACAAACTGTTTAAGTTTTCCTTGTCTTAGAAAGTGTAGGACCATCTTTTCAAGTACCTTACATTAATTTGTATCATGTCCGTTTATCAGATGAATGTTGCAATATAATCCCTTAAGTTTCTTTTTAAATCCTGGCTTCTTTTTTTGAGAAGGCCAATAATTCGGTTCTTCTTTGGTTCGGATATAGATGTCTTCGATCGAGGTAGTAAGATTATATTCTCTAAGAAGTCTTAATCTTTGAGTCGTCTTTGACTGGCATCTAATTCTTTTGTGGGTTGGTTCAAGTACTTCTTCTCGGGGAGTAGCTTTCCTTTTCATTGTCCGTTGATCCTCTTTCAAGAGCCTTTCTTTCAATCTTAGGGTTTCAGTCGGAAATTTCTTGGTACTCTTTATACTTCCACTTGGTAATTCCTTTATTATCCTTAGTTCTTCGGTTGTGGAATTTTCTATACGTTCATGGTTTTCCCTTGAATGGTGAACCTCATTTATAATCTTACTCCATTTATGTGTAAAACTGTCATAATCTTTTATCATTTCCTTTTCAAAGATAGTCCCATGGGAATATGACTGAATGGTCCTTCTCATTTGTAGAAATAGACTCTCTTTCCTTGAATTCTCCTTTTCGAGAGCAAAGATTAGGGTTGATCCCAAATGGAACGGGTTTATACTCCATTTTTATGGGTCAGTAGGTATAATCCGTTATTTCCTCTTAATGACCTATAGAGCTTGAAGCCGAAGGGTTTGCTCTTCAAGTAAGTGTGGGTTATAATCCACTTGATGATTAGACTTTACGTCTAGAGGTTCCATGGACCCTTGAACCGATTTTTCTTTGCAAAAACTTTCTCTTATTTCGAACATTGAATCCATTTCTTATCCTTTAAATGCAGTTAGAAGAATTGTGAGTCTTTTATCCAAAATAGATCCTTTCTTGTCCAAAAAGAGGAGTTGAAAAGCCTTAAGTGATTTAACCAAGTAGAAGTGTAACGATCCCGTTTTTAAGCCAAATTTAAAATTGGCAATTAATATAATTTTGGGGATTAATTTGTAAATTAATTTGAGATTTTCCAAAATAAATGAGATAAGTATTGTTTATATGTATAAATTTATTTTAAATTGAATTTAGAATTTGATATTCAAAAATAAATATTTTAAAAATAAATTGGATTTAGAATTTTATCTTTTGAATATATATGTGTGTTCATTTATTAATGAGTTTTTTTAGGTTATATAAATATAAAAGGAAAAGTATAAATAAGAAAACATAAACTTATGAAAAATTAAATAAAATGGAATAAAGGGTTTTAACATAATTTTAAAAATAAAATTTAAGTGGAGGATTTAAACATAAAAATGGATGTTAATGACATTTGTTAAATAGGTGTTTACAAGTGTTAACTTATTTTATCATGTAATTAACAAGTGTCAAATTTTTTTTCTTTCTTTTAATTTAAAATATATAATAACATGTATTGAGAAAACCTGGCTACTTTATTTCAGTTCAAACTCTCTAAATCCTTTTTCTCTTCATCTTCAAAACAAAACCTAAGATAATCAAACTAAAACAAATTCAGCAACTTCAGTTCAACCTAAGCGAACATAGTAGATTCAAGATCAAGCAAATTCAAGTTCAAACTCAAACATAAAGAAGATCAAATCAACATCAAATAACAGATCAACGAATCAAATTAAGTTCCAGATCAGATTATAAAAACAAGCCTGTTCCTCTGTTCAAGTTTTCCAAGTGAGTAAACTAATTTAACCTGATCAATAATTAGATGTTTGTGATGAATATTTGAAGTGAAGTTGTGAAATATGTTTACATGTATACAAGTATGTATATATATATAGTTGTGCATGTATGGAAACAGGCAAACATGCCTCTGTTCTTAGTTTACAGGCTACAAAACCTGTTCAAAATTTGAAATCTCATCCCCCAATCCTTTTTAGGCTTTGATCTCTGAAAAAAAATATTTGTATGTGTGTAACATCCTTTCTAAAAATAGTTTCAAGTGAAAATATTGAGTAAATATTTTGAAAAGGAGAAATTACAGTGTAATCTTTTCAAGGCAGAAAATTCGATCATTATAATTTCGAGTTTTGATTTTACAACCTGATTCGAACTTGCAAATGATGAATTTTAATATAGAAATCATGATTTTTAAGTGTGGGGTTGTTGGGAATTCACGAGTTGATCGTGTTTTGGTTTTTCGTCAATATTCGATGAACGATGACGATTCGTGGGTCGTGCTTGATGTCGAGGGTAGTTTGGAGATTGACGAACTCGGGAAAATTGGTGATTGGGTTTATAAGTGGTCGAGGCAACTCATCGGAGTCGATTTAGGGTTTTGTGAGCAGTTTTTGTCGTCGATGTTCTCGAGGCAATTTCTCTGACATGGGTACATCGGACTTGATTGGGGTGTGGAGGATTAGAGCGAGGGACTATGACGAAGGTTTGGACGTGATGGCGAGGACTTTGGCGATCGGAGGCAGCGACGCGAGGAGGTTGTTGGCGAACGGTTTGTTCCAGGTTGGGTTCTTATGTGCTCGATTTCGAGTTCAATTCAAAGTTTGGGTGGTCGGGATCGATGGAGGAAGTCAACGACGACTTGTTGGCAATGGCGATGGTGATCGGAATGGCTTCATTTGGTTGTACACATGCACGCGTGTGTGTGTATGTATTGGTCTATTTGAGATTGAGGAAGAAGATATTGGCTCGGGTCGGGCTCGTGGTCGTTTGTGTTTTGTCTCGAAGCAGTGATGTGAGCGAGAGACTCGGGGGTTGGCTTGGGGTTTTGGTAGCTCGGACTCGGGTTCTTTTGAAATGATATTAAAGTTTAAAAATAAGATGGAAATATGATACAAGTTTTTAAAAGAAATGGAAAAGGAAAGCAAGTTAGTTAACAAATTTAAAAACAAAATATTTAAACAAGTTTTCAAAGAAAGTGTTTGTCAAGTTTTTCAAAACAAGTTTTATGTATAAAATATAAAGACAAATGTTTTGAAATTTAATTTGTTTGATTTGAATTAGGTTAATTATTTAAATTATTCCTAAGTGTTTCAAATGGAATTTGATGACGTAATTAAGTAAGTGATTAAGATAAATGGTTTATCTTAAATAATATTTTTAATTTATTAATTAACTTAAAAGTCTTAAGTTACTTCATATGTTAATGATAAATTATTTGCAAGGTTTATTTAATGAGGTTTAAATGATTTAATTAAGTAATTAATTAAGATAATGTTTATCTTAAATTAATCAAGGACTTAAGTAATTATAGGGTAATTAACTAATGTAATTAAAGGATATTTAATTAAAGTGATTAATTAAAGGATAGTTAATTGATGTGATTTATTTAAAGGTTAATTAATTAATTAATTAAAGTTTAATTAATTTACGATTAAAGGATAATTGATTAATGATTAAAGGTTAATTAATCAAATGATTATAGGATAATTGTTGGGAGTGTTTTCGCCTACTACCAAACCCCTTCCTAAGAATAACCAGACCAGCCACCCTCCAAACTACAGCAAACCAACCCAGTCACCTACCACCGAATCAAAGCCCTTCCGGTCCAAGCAATGCCGAACCAATCCGCTGCCGAACCAATCTCACTGCCGAACCAACCTACCCCATCTCACTGCCGGACCAACCTTCTCCCTACCACTGCCGGACCAACCTTCTCCCTACCACTGCCGGACCAACCTTCTCCCTACCACTGCCGGACCAACCTTCTCCAAGCTGCCACCGAACCAAGCTCCTACCGGACCACCTACCACCGGACCAAGGCATTCCGAACCAACACTACCAGGCCAGATCGCGTCAGCCCAGTCCCATCAGCAGCTATATACATCCAAGACCCCTACCCCCAGTCTCACTCTATAAATAGAGGGGCAGGGGTACAACAATGGGGACAAGTTTTGAGAGCTCAAGCACGGAGAGAACTTTCAAACAACTTTCTTTTACTTGTATCAAAGCTTTGTACTTGTAATCTAAAGAAGAAAAGAGAAATAACATATAAAGTGGACGTAGGCACATTCTGGCCGAACCACTATAAATTTGCGTGTCTTTTTACAGTTTAGCACCTGCTTTTCATATATTTGCATAAATCACTCAAATCACTAAGAACAACATAAGATCTACTAAATCATACAACTTTGAGGTGTTTGTCCATTTTTTGTGCAAACATTTTTGGTGCTTTCACTAAGAACTTGAAGACTCGAAGCTTCAGCTTCTTCCACTTAACAGTTTCCTAACAGCATCGTCCGCCACTTGGAAAACATGCCTCCCAAACAGAGAAAAGATGTTAACAAAGGAAAAAACATCGCATCCAGCAGTCTTCCAGATCCAGCTATCACGGATCAAGTATATCGTCCTCCTCCAGCAGCGGTAACAAATGAAGGACAGGCTAACCCAACCACTCCTGCCACAGAACAGCCTGCAGCAATTACTAGGGCAGATTTGGACAGAGTTGTGGTTGAAGTAACTAACCGCTTCACGTCCCAGCAGGAAGCCTTGGTGGACCATCTCATGTCACGCTTAAGGGACGTTGAAGAATCCAACCGCAACACTGAATCATGGGGCGAGTCCCAATCTGGAGGATCTCAGAGACGACAAAGATCTTCCCTCTTCGAAGGAGCTAACGGCAGAAGTAGCCATGGTAGGAGCCGAGACCGAGCACAGCCCGAAGTTAGGCCTGAGGAAACGTTTGGTACCGAACCCAATGGGGGAGGTACCGGACGGAGGTCAACTGTAGCTGAGCCTGTCATACTGCCTAACCGCGGAAACACCAGTGAACGGGGCCGAGCTAGAGTCCAGCCCGAAGTTGGACCCGAGGAAGTGCTTAGATCAGAACCCGGCAGGGGAAGATCAAGGCAAGGGCCAACTGTAGCTGATCCTAGCATGCTCCCAGAAGATCAAAGGCAGCCACTGGAAAATATGAGGAATGATAGACGATACCATCCCTACAGGTCATCTGGACGGAATCAATCCCACAGAACAGAACCAAACTCATTTCTATCTGCTCCAAATTCTGATGAAAGGATGGCATGCTTATTCAGAGAGTGTGTCCAACGGAAGCAAAGAGATCGAGGGATAGGCGCTAGGGTAACCAGCCCTTTCCCCGCAATATCGAAATTGCTATCACCCCCCGAGAATGGAAGATGCCAACAATGGAACCCTACAAAGGAACCTCCGACCCCGTTGTACACTTACAGAGGTACACGCAACATATGCTCATGAGTGGGGCGACAGAGGGTGTACTGTGCAAATGCTTTCCGCTCTTCTTAGCAGATCTTGCTACCTCCTGGTTCTGTCATCTACCCCAGGGATCCATCAGCTCGTGGGAAATGTTGAAAGAAAAATTTATCAGTCAGTTCCGCATTCATGTGGAGCAACCTAAGGAAGCTTATTCCTTATCCAGCGTCAAGCAGAAACCTGGAGAGAAGCTGCAGCAATACCTAACCAGATTCAACGCCATAGCAGCCGCAGTCCAAGATGCCGATGAGAAGCTTATCCTAATGGCCCTCTGTAGTGGTGTGCATCCGGACACTAAATTTGCTAGAAGGTTGACAAAAGAAAAACCAGCTACTTTACCCGATTTCTTCCATGAAGCCGGGAAATACATGAGGCTTGAGGATGCTGCCGTTGAGGGGCAATCAGGACAGCAAAATAATACAACCCATAGCAACGCCCCTGCTGTGGCAAGGGACGTTCGAAGAAATGATTCCAGAGACAACGCTGGGGGAAAAAAGGGAGAAAAGCGCCTATATCGGCCATGACCGAGATTCGACACTTACACTCCTTTGAACGAGACCGTCGAAAATATCTTCCTTGCCACCTAAGGCGAAGTTAGATACAAACGCCCACCATACAAGAAGGAATCAGATAACGCACAAAAGTCTGGAAAGTTCTGCCGCTTCCACGAATCTCACGGGCATGATACCAACGAATGCCGTCATCTCCGAGATCTGATTAAGGAACACATCAGACGGAAGAAACTGGAACGTTATGTAAAAGGTCAGGACAGGACCCCAGCTCCTGCCAATGAAAACCCAAGGCTACCCTCACCGGGGGCCGACAGAGGAAACCGCAACGCTAGCAGCTCTAGTCAAGAGAAGATAGTGGTCCATACCATCTCAGGAGGGCCGCACATCGCAGACAGAAGCTTGAAAGAGATGGAAAGATACGGAAAGTCGCTTAGAGACAATAAAGACTATGTCAATTCGGTTATAGAAGAACGCCACCCGAAGCGGAAAGAAAGTGATGACATCACATTCGGTAAGCGTGACCTAGTAGAAAGGCAGTACCCTCACATGGATCCCAAGGTCATCTCTTCCCGACTTGGTCCCGCCGAAGTTTACCGAATCCTGGTAGACACTGGAAGCTCAGTAAACATCCTGTTCAAACACGCATTCGACAAAATGAAGCTATCAATGAAGGATGTATCTCCCTGCGATAAACCACTACACGGTTTCACTGGGGATGCTAAGATGACCCTCGGGCAACTGGACCTCTTTGTTGAGATTGGAAGCCATCCCCGCTCCATTGTACGGAAGCAGACGTTCGTGCTAATAGAAAACCATTCGGCCTACAACGCCTTCTTAGGAAGACCAGACTTGTCTGACTTCCAAATTGTCCTAGCCTCATGGTGCCTAAAGATGAAATTTCCAACAGACAATGGAGTAGGGGAAGTGGAAGGAGACCAGGACATTGCTCGAGACTGCTATGTGACTGAACTTCGCAACAACCACAGGAAGGATAAAGGGAAGGGTGTAGAGATTGCCCTCTGCACGAAAAGTCTAGAAGCATAGCAACTAAAGAAAGCCCCTCCTCTTCGATATACCAGCGACCCTTTCAATGAATTAGACCCTAGGGACAAAGAGGAGGAGGCCACCGCCGAGCCTGCAGAGGCTATGGAGTTTATATTTGTAGACAAGCACGACTCAAGTAGACTACTGAAAATTGGGTCCCAACTAAAAGCCGAATTGAATGAACAACTCATCGATTTTCTCCGCCACAACTTGGATGTATTCGCATGGTCACACGCTGACATGACCGGAATCTCCCCCGACATAGCATGCCACGTATTAAACATTGATCCTACCAAGGCGCCCGTAAAACAAAGAAAGAGAAGTATGGGGGCAGAACGATCAGCAGCCCTCGATGAAGATGTAAAGAATCTACTCGCCAATGACTTCATACGAGAAGCTATCTACCCGGAATGGATCGCCAACCCGGTACTGGTAAAGAAGGCTAATGGGAAGTGGCGAACCTGCATTGACTTTTCCAACCTAAACGACGCCTACCCAAAGGATTGCTTCCCGCTTCCCCGAATCGACCAACTTGTAGACAGCACAGCCGGGCACGAGCTCCTATCTTTTATGGACACATACTCAGGATATAACCAAATTCCTATGCATGCTCCCGACCAAGACCACACTAGTTTCATCACCGACCGGGGTTTATACTGCTATAAGGTAATGCCTTTCGGACTTAAAAATGCAGGAGCCACCTACCAGCGCCTCGTCAACAAGATGTTTGCAGGGCTAATAGGACAAACTATGGAAGTATATGTGGATGACATGCTGGTAAAGTCAAGGAAAGCTGACGATCATGTAAGCCACCTAGGCGAGATGTTTCAAGTACTTCGCCAGTATGGCATGAAGTTGAATCCTCTAAAATGCTCCTTCGGGAGTATCATCAGGAAAGTTCTTAGGATTCATCGTCCATGCCAGGGGGATTGAAGCAAACCCTGAACAAGTCCGAGCGCTAAGGGATATCAAGATACCTTCCACTCGGAAGGAAATGCAAAGCCTGAATGGAAAAGTGGCCGCCCTAAGCCGATTCATCTCCAAAGCAACGGACAAGTGTGTCCCCTTTTTCGAAGCTATAAAGAAAGACAAAGGAAAGTTCGAATGGACCGACGAATGCCTGACCGCTTTCCTTAACTTAATCGAACACCTCCAGAAACCACCGGTACTCTCAACTCCAAGCGAAGGAGAAGAATTATACCTATACCTCGCTGTGTCATCTCACGCGCTAAGCGCTGCCTTGGTAAGAGAAGACAACCGCACTCAGCGACCAGTTTACTTCGTCAGCAAGAGGTTTACCGGGGCAGAAGTCAGATATCCTAAACTTAAGAAGCTAGCATACTGTTTACTAATCACATCACGGAAACTGCTTCACTACTTCCAGTCCCATTCCATCAAAGTTCTAACCGATCAACCACTGAGGCAGGTACTCCATCGTCCTGACACTTCTGGGCGACTACTTAAATGGTGCATTGAACTAAGTCAGTATGATATCACCTATCACCCTTGCACCGCCATCAAGGGACAAGCCATGGCTGATTTCATTGCAGAATTCACTACCAACGAAGATAAGGAGCAATTAGAAATAGCAAAAGACATCAAGTGGAATCTCTTTGTGGATGGCGCATCGAACGAACAAGGCTCGGGGGCAGGTGTGGTAATAATCACTCCCAGGGGAAATAAGCTGCACTATGCTATAAGGTTGGAGTTCGCTGCCACCAACAACGATGCAGAATATGAAGCAGTGATAGTTGGATTAGAACTTGCCATAGAAATCGGAGCCAATTCTTTGTGTCTTCATAGCGATTCTCAACTTATTGTTAACCAAATACTAGGAGAATTCCAAGCTCGAGAAGAGAGACTCATAGCATATTTAAAGAAGACCAAGTTACTTCTCAGCCGATTAGACCACTACTTAGTCAAACACATCCCTCGGGAAGAGAACCAAGAGGCCGACGAATTGGCGAAGCAAGCAAGTGTGAGAGACATCACCATCTTCGGGGCAGTAACCATCTCAAAGCAGCTGACCCCAAGTTTTGAGCAAGTGAATCTGATAGCTGCAACCGAGGAAGCGACTTGGATGACTCCCATCCGAGACTACCTACAAAGTGGCACACTACCCAACGGGCGTAACGAAGTCAAGAAAATCTTGAGGAAAGCATCCCGCTACACAATACAAGAAGACATCCTCTATCGGCGCGGATTTTCTAACCCGTTATTAAGGTGTGTCGCTGGGAGGGAAGCCAAGGAAATCTTATCCAACATCCATCAGGGAAGCTGCGGAGATCACACCGGAGGGCAAACATTAGCAAAAAAGATACTCCGATATGGATATTTCTGGCCCACCTTAAGCAAGGACGCCTTAGATTTCTTCAAAAAGTGTGACAGATGCCAAAAGTTTGCAAAGATTCCGCGGATACCAACAACTGAGATTACTCAAATGACCAGCCCTTGGCCCTTCGCAATATGGGGAATTGACTTAATCGGCGAGCTACCAATGGGCCGAGGCGGGGCCAAATATGCTATAGTGGCAGTCGACTATTTCACCAAATGGGTGGAAGCGGAACCTCTGAATAAAGTATCTTCAGCCAAAGTTATTAACTTCTTGATCAAAAATGTTCTGTGCAGGTACGAAGTCCCACTCAAAATCATATCAGACAATGGACTTCAGTTTGACAGCGAGGAATTCGCCAACTGGTGCCGAGAGCACGAAATTCATAAAAGCTTCTCATCCGTAGCATATCCCCAAGCAAACGGACAAGTCGAAGCAGTCAACAAAATTCTGAAAACTCTGATCAAAAAGAAGCTCGAAAAGTCAAAGGGCGCTTGGGCGGATGAACTCCCTACGGCACTGTGGGCCTACCACACATCTTTTAGAACATCAACGGGGCACACTCCTTTCTCTTTGGCATACGGATCAAAGGCTATGCTCCCAGTTGAAACCATTGTGCCTTCCCACCGTAGGATCCACTATAACCCAGAAGAGAATGAAGAACTCCTCCACATGTCTTTGGATCTAGTTGAGGAGAGAAGAAATGATACAGTCCTTAAAGCAGCAGCCCACAAGCAGAAAGTGGCAGCACAATACAACTCCAAAGTTAAGCATCGTACCTTACAAGAAGGGGATCTTGTCCTCAAACGAATCTTCCCTCGCCCCGGAGCACTAGACCCAATCTGGGATAGACCATATGTAATTCATAAAGATCTCCACAATGGAGCTTATATTTTGTCAACAGTGGACGGAGAGGTGTTTCAGAGGGCATGGAACATCCAGCACCTCCGTCGATACTTTTCTTAACTTGTACTGCCCATATGAAGTGAATTAACAAAGAGAATCAGTGGACGTAGGCCTTTTCATGCCGAACCACTTTAAAAAACCTTGTCTCTTTTCTAACTTGTTCCTTTATATCTTGGCTACTTGTTAACTTTATCCTTTTCTGTTGAACAAAATCCTATGCAAATAGCATTTTCATTCAAGGCGCTCCACAGCACGACTTCTCCTGGACAAGACCTAACAGGTACTATACGAATCTATGCCCTCGCCAATGAGACACTTTTGCTCCGGCATCCCTCTGCTGCGGGTTAACTCATTGCTCGCGACGGCCCTCAAAGCCAATTGTAATGAGCCGATTATAAGCCACCGAGAAGGCCGACTATAGCCGAGGCAGCTCATTACGGCGTTCGGCTCGCCGGCAACTGTGAACCGATTATAAACCCCAACATAAGGTGTGTCCAGCCATGGGTAGTTCACGATTGACGATCGGCACCCACGCTAGCCGACCACAGTAAATCGAATAATACCCACGATTACGGGCCATAATGGCCCGGGTAGTTACTGTGCGCGATATCGGCTCCGATGTGTCTTAAGTGCGGCTGTGGTAAAAAAGAATTAACTCCCCGCGGAGGCGTAAGATGGGTGACAAATGTCTCCAAGACCCACAGCTAGGGAAAGTGACTACAAAGCCCGTTTGCCATGAACTTAAGCACATCGAAGGCCTTCCGTGATTGGAAGTTTTACTATTTCACATATTTCAATTCTATTTAAAGAACTTTTCTCCTATCCTCTATAACAATCCCTGAAGTACAGGACACAGAGTAGAAGATACTCACCAGCGGGAATGGGAATTCACGGTTGGATAGCAGGACATTCAACTAAGCTCCATCCTCGATCGTACAAAAATATTCAAAACTGCCATCTACAATTAGAACATGAAAGGCGGTATTTTCTTCTTTTATACAAATTCATGACTATAATTTATTCATACATCACACTAGCTATATAAGGCATGAAATTATGCTTTAAGCAAGAACTTGGCATTAAACACAACTGAATTACAAGCATATGCATAGCTATATTTCTCATACAACATGTGAAAATAACAAAAGCATTCAAAAAACGACGGAATCAGCTTAAGTTAAAAAAAATTACACGTCAAGAATAGTGTTGTTTATTACAAGTAGCATAATTACAACCTAAGAGTTACGTTACTGTTTTGAGACTAACGTATACAACAATGTCAAGCCCACCAAAAGATATCCAGGTCCAATCAAGGAGCCGGCCGCGTCGGAGTTTTATCCTTGCCCTGTTGCCCACCTGTCCGGTCAAAGAAAGAATTCATTAGTAATAAGCAACCAAGTTAACGGAAAGACCAGAAAGGAAGACTTACCAGCACCTGCTTCTTGACCATCCTGGTCATCATCCTCTACTTGTACACCTGCCTCCCCCGGCAACAGCATGCGCGCTCTATCAATCCCAAAGGAGCGGGAGATAACATCAAGCTGCTCGCCTTTGAGAAAGCTTGGGAAACAGTCGGGAGGTGAGTTCAGAAGCTCCTGAGGGCCGTACTCATCCACTAGTGACCTCGGGGTAGGCCCATGACGTCCTGGTTCTGACTGAGCTGGGGGCACTGCGGAAGGATCGTCTCTATCCTGGGATTTCCCCTTTTCTGATCGGGTTTCAACTTTACAAGACATTTATCTGCAAACACAAAGAAGTGCGTCGTTAGAATAAAGGAAGTAAACAAGCGAGTGTGTGCAGTCTGGAATTTCACTCATAATTCAAGTCATAAAAGTGCATTTGGTAGTTCAAGGCCGAAAGGTCATTCGGTATTCGAACTCTCCTATCTCGTTCGGCATATCCAACAAGGGACCCATTCGGCATTTCAAGCACGAAGTTCATTCGGCAAAGAATGTCTCACCAGATAATTCGGCATTCAAAACCGAATGGGGGCGTCCAGATAAACAAAGCGCGCCATACGCAAGCATATGCCCCACTTTGGGGGGCAAATGTTGGGAGTGTTTTCGCCTACTACCAAACCCCTTCCTAAGAATAACCTGACCAGCCACCCTCCAAACTATAGCAAACCAACCCAGTCACCTACCACCGAATCAAAGCCCTTCCGGTCCAAGCAATGCCGAATCAATCCGCTGCCGAACCAATCTCACTGCCGAACCAACCTACCCCATCTCATTGCCGGACCAACCTTCTCCCTACCACTACCGGACCAACCTTCTCCCTACCACTGCCGGACCAACCTTCTCCCTACCACTGCCGTACCAACCTTCTCCAAGCTGCCACCGAACCAAGCTCCTACCGGACCACCTACCACCGGACCAAGGCATTCCGAACCAACACTACCAGGCTAGATCGCGTCAGCCCAGGCCCATCAGCAGCTGTATACATCCAAGACCCCTACCCCCAGTCTCACTCTATAAATAGAGGGGCAGGGGTACAACAATGGGGACAAGTTTTGAGAGCTCAAGCACGGAGAGAACTTTCAAACAACTTTCTTTTACTTGTATCAAAGCTTTGTACTTGTAATCTAAAGAAGAAAAGAGAAATAACATATAAAGTGGACGTAGGCACATTCTGGCTGAACCACTATAAATTTGCGTGTCTTTTTACAGTTTAGCCCCTGCTTTTCATATATTTGCATAAATCACTCAAATCACTAAGAACAACATAAGATCTACTAAATCATACAACTTTGAGGTGTTTGTCCATTTTTTGTGCAAACAATAATTACTTAATATAAGTAATTAAAGGGTTAATTTGTTAATGTAATTAATTAAGGGTTAATTAATTATGTAATTAACTTAAGGTTAATTTATTTATGTGATTAATTAAGGGATAATTAATTAATTAAGGATAATTTATTAAGATGGATAATTAAGGTTGATTAATTAATTTCATTTATTAATATCAAATGGTTTGTAATTAATTAATGATAATTAAGTAGGATTAGATAATGAATTCATAAGTAATTAATTCATTGAGATAATTAAATTAACTGTAATTATGGGATCAATTAATCTTGCTTATGATTGATAAACCTGAATTGAATGCCTTGGTTTGTTTGGATATCTCTGATATGTGATTTATGATACTCTGTGATATGAATTGTTTTGGATTGGGCTGTGATATCTGTGATATATTACTTTGTGAATGTGTACTTGAACTTCTGAATTGAATTACAATTGTTTACTTAAAACAACTTGGCCTTTGAAATGGCATTTGAATTTCGATGCGACAGGGGGTCGAATTCCAAATGGTTATCTGAAACCCACATCGAATCTTAATGGTGAATCTTTGTGACTTGTGTATCCATATGGTTTGTAAAATTAGCGCTCATCATTCGGTTTAGCCGGGAGAGGAATTTGTATCATAAAACCTATTCAGAATAGTGATACGACGAAATGGAGTGCTTTTGAAGACGGTGGTGAAGACCGGGTATTATCGAAAACGAAAGGATTACCTGTCGAATGTCTCTGCACTGGCTGATCCCTGGTATAGAGATTTATATCACCCTTTGTGATGGGGAGTCCAGACGTGGTTAGGGATTATCCGGATTTGCAAGGACTTCTTTGAAGTGCCTTTGGTTCTGTTCGAACCCGGAACAGATTTGTATGTTTGTATGTCTGACATTACACTTTGAGATGTAAAGCTGGTTTCTATCAAATACATTTCTGTTGGTGGCGGAGAATTTATTCTCTTAGCTTAACACCCTTCTCTGAGACGTACGAGCTCAGAGGTTATGTAGTTGATGGTTACTAGTGATATATTCCCAATTTGGTAGTGTGGCATGCTGAGTGTTGCTGATAATTTGTTGATCGAAGCATGGCTTTTGTGATATATATGATATATTACTGTGTGAATGTGAACTTGAACTTCTGAATTGAATTACAATTGTTTACTTAAAACAACTTGGCCTTTGAAACGGCATTTGAATTTCGATGCGATAGGGGGCCGGATTCCAAATGGTTATCCGAAACCCACATCGAATATTAATGGTGAATCTTTGTGACTTGTGTATCCATATAGTTTTTAAAATTAGCGCTCATCATTCAGTTTAGTCGGGAGAGGACTTTGTGTCATAAAACCCATTCTGAATAGTGATATGGCGAAATGGAGTGCTTTTGAAGACGGTGGTGAAGACCGGGTATTTTCGAAAATGAAAGGATTACCTGTCGAATGTCTCTGCACTGGCTGATCCCAGGTATAGAGATTTATATCACCCTTTGTGATGGGGAGTCCTGACGTGGTTAGGGATTATCCGGATTTGCAAGGACTTCTTTGAAGTGCCTTTGGTTCTGTTCGAACCTGGAACAGATTTGTATGGTTGTATGTCTGACATTACACTTTGAGATGTAAAGCTGGTTTCTATCAAATACATTTCTGTTGGTGGCGGAGAATTTATTCTCTTAGCTTAACACCCTTCTCCGAGACGTACGAGCTCAGAGGTTATGTAGTTGATGGTTACTAGTGATATATTCCCAATTTGGTAGTGTAGCATGCTGAGTGCTGCTGATCATTTGTTGATCGAAGCATGGCTTTTGTGAAAAGCGTAGCTTTGTGGACGAGACTTCGTTGGACCTCACAACCCGAAATGGTCGAAACAGGAAGGATGCGGCAAGGTTGTTTGGCGGTAGCACCCTTAGGGTATGTCCATTTCCTTCTGGAAAAAGGTGGTATCATGGTATGGAGCCCAAATATTTAACCTATGTGGTTGCTGCAATTTATTACTTTGTGGTTGTTGGTGTTGAGGATCCTTAGATAAAGGTCGGTAACGACCGGGGATGGCATAGCTCGTAGGGTTATCTAGTTAGAGCTGTCTTACAGCGAGAGGTAACCCGACCTTGTGTTGGTATAGATCCGGTTAGGTTCTCGGGGCGTCCCTCCAGAGGCATACCCATGTGGCATAGGAAGTTCCTTAGCCTGACCATTTGTTGGAAATCCAAAGAAACAATACGTGCCTCGTACGGTTTTAGTTGTATAACCTGCCATGGAATGTGGTGGTAACCTGCTATTGAACATGGTAGCTATAGTAGGCATACTACGAAATGTGTATGCTGACTAAGATTAATATTATACTTTCGAAATGTTTTCCACACTATGCACTAATGATAATATTAAAAAGATTTTGCGTATCAAGCATGTTTGACTATCATAAGGATAAATCTCCTCCAATTGTGCGATTGCATTGTGTGTGTGTGGGGAGGCCTTATGGTAGTTTCATTTTCCAAAAAGCATGGCAAATTTCTTTTTATTTCTTTTGTTCAAATAAACTGATTTTGTTTGCTCACACCAGTCCCATGACTGACCTGGAGTTTATTGTTCCCTTTATAAACTCTAGGTGCCCATAATTTTCCACACAGGCAGCCTAGAGTCAGGTTATTAGTAGTTCAGATAGTAGATGTAGATTTGAAGTCTTTGGATCTAGAAGTTTTTGGGATGCACTGACCTTGCTTAATAAACATGATTGGGGATTCGAGCTATCTTTGGTTTGGAGTCTTTGGAGTTTGGCTATGAAGATGCAGTTGTTGGATTCTATCTCACTCTCCCACTTCCTTTTGGAAGGCCATATTGGAGTTATCTTTATGCTGCTGTTGTTTCCGCTGTTGTGTATTTTTTTGGCTCTGATATTTTTTGGGCATCTGTTGTATCAGATATTGTATCAATTGTTGCGTATCAATGATATTATTCATTCTTTTTCCGCTGTGTTGTTTAATTAATGTGTTATAAGCTCCATCCGAACTGAAGTTCGATGTTTGAATCTTCGGTAGTCGAATACAAGTGAGGTATTTGATGTCGATTTTCGAACGCTGGATTTCGGGTCCTGACAAGTGGTATCAGAGCTGAAGGTTGAGTAAGAACTTTAGCTCATGAGTATTACACATTAGGTAACTCATTAGAGATAGGGATATAAATGCCCTAGAATGAGTATCCCTAAGATATCTTGTCTGAATGCCTCAGTAAATTCCCTTACTGTTTACTGATAGTGAATATGAGTGCAAGAAGAGAATGAGGTAGGGGACATGGAAGTACCACTACAATTGGTCAATACCCTGTAACAACAAGGAAACAACATTTTTCTATCAATCCTCTTTAACCATCATCCAATTTCAATTCTTCGAAGGCTTCGTGGCAGCTCCAAGAAGAAGCTTCGGTATGGTTCCTAATTCGTATTCTTTCCATAAATTCCTATCGTTTTTAAACTTTAATAAAATTGAAATTTTTATTTACAATAAATTTATTAACAAAATATGGAATTAAATTAGATTGTATCGATAAAACGATTTCGGCCAAAACTAAACTTGAGAATTTTGTAAGTCCGAAGAGGGACAAGCTAGTGTATATTTTGGGATATTCTGATCTGAGTTGAGTATCCATTTGTCTGTTCTTTTGGGTCCCGGTATATATTCTACAAATGGTTAGTTATCCCTTTGGACTAACCAATGCTCCTGCATATTTCGTAGATCAGATGACTCGAATATTTTGTAAAGTGTTGAATGAGTTTGTTCTCGTAGTTATTGATGATATTCTTATCTGGTAAGCCAAATGTAGAATAGATATTTCTAATTGATCTGGAAAACCATTTCTCTATCTTTCATCTGTTCTTTGTTGTCTCCCTGTCTAGCAAATTTCGAGGATGAAATTTTCTTAAGGGGGGAATTTGTAACGATCCCGTTTTTAAGCCAAATTTAAAATTGGTAATTAATATAATTTTTGGGATTAATTTGTAAATTAATTTGAGATTTTCCAAAATAAATGAGATAAGTGTTGTTTATATGTATAAATATATTTTAAATTGAATTTTTAATTTGATATTCAAAAATAAATATTTTAAAAATAAATTGGATTTAGAATTTTATCTTTTGAATATATATGTGTGTTCATTTATTAATGAGTTTTTTAGGTTATATAAATATAAAAGGAAAAGTATAAATAAGAAAACTTAAACTTATGAAAAATTAAATAAAATGTAATAAAGGGTTTTAACATAATTTTAAAAATAAAATTTAAGTGGAGGATTTAAACATAAAAATGGATGTTAATGACATTTGTTAAATAGGTGTTTACAAGTGTTAACTTAATTTTATCATGCAATTAACAAGTGTCAAAATGGTTTTCTTTCTTTTAATTTAAAATATATAATAACATGTATTGAGAAAACCTGGCTACTTTATTTCAGTTCAAACTCTCTAAATCCTTTTTCTCTTCATCTTCAAAACAAAACCTAAGATAATCAAACTAAAACAAATTCAACAACTTCAGTTCAACCTAAGCAAACATAGTAGATTCAAGATCAAGCAAATTCAAGTTTAAACTCAAACATAAAGAAGATCAAATCAACATCAAATAACATATCAACAAATCAAATTAAGTTCCAGATCAGATCATAAAAACAAGCATGTTCCTCTGTTCAACTTTTCCAAGTGAGTAGACTACTTTAACCTGATCTATAATTAGATGTTTGTGATGAATATTTGAAGTGAAGTTGTGAAATATTTTTGCATGTATACAAGTATGTATATACAT
The DNA here is from genome assembly GCA_030737815.1 of Allium fistulosum. Lineage (NCBI taxonomy): Eukaryota > Viridiplantae > Streptophyta > Magnoliopsida > Asparagales > Amaryllidaceae > Allium > Allium fistulosum. Next base: position 336,273,246 of record CM060901.1, on the reverse strand, counting down.
ATATATCTGTGCACGTATGGAAACAGGCAAACATGCCTCTGTTCTTAGTTTATAGGCTACAAAACCTGTTCAAAATTCGAAATCTCATCCCCCAATCCTTTTTAGGCTTTGATCTCTGAAAAAAAATGATTGTATGTGTGTAACATCCTTTCTAAAAATAGTTTCAAGTGAAAATATTAAGTAAATATTTTTAAAAGGAGAAATTACAATGTAATCTTTTCAAGATGGAAAATTCGATCATTATAATTTCGAGTTTTGATTTTACAACCTGATTCGAATTTGCAAATGATGAATTTTAATATAGAAATCATGATTTTTAAGTGTGCGGTTGTTGGGAATTCGCGAGTTGATCGTGTTTTGGTTTTTCGTCAATATCCGATGAACGACGACGATTCGTGGGTCGTGGTTGATGTCGAGGGTTGTTTGGAGATTGAAGAACTTGGGAAATTGGTGATTGGGTTTATAAGTGGTCGAGGCGACTCGTTGGAGTCGATTTAGGGTTTTGTGAGCAGTTTTTGTCGTCGATGTTCTCGAGGCAATTTCTCCGACATGGGTACATCGGACTTGATCAGGGTGTGGTGGATTGGAGCGAGGGACTGTGATGAAGGTTTGGATGTGATGGCGAGGGCTATGGCGATCGGCGGCGGCGACGCGAGGAGGTTGTTGGCGATCAGTTTGTTCCAGGTTTGGTTCTTATGTGCTCGATTTCGATTTCTAGTTCGATTCAAAGTTTGGATGGTCAGGATCGATGGAAGAAATCAATGACGACTTGTTGGCAATGGCGATGGTGATCGGAACGGCAGCGTTTGGTTGCACACGTGCACGCATGTGTGTGTATGTCTGGGTTTGTTTGAGATTGGGGAAGAAGATATTGGCTCGGGTCGGGCTCGTGGTCGTTTGTGTTTTGTCTCGAAACTGTGATGTGAGCGAGAGACTCGGGGGTTGGCTCGGGGTTTTGATAGCTCGAACTCGGGTTCTTCTGAAATGATATTAAAGTTTAAAAATAAGATGGAAGTATGATACAAGTTTTTAAAAGAAATGGAAAAGGAAATCAAGTTAGTTAACAAATTTCAAAACAAAATATTTAAACAAGTTTTCAAAGAAAGTGTTTATCAAGTTTTTCAAAACAAGTTTTATATGTAAAATATAAAGACAAATGTTTTGAATTTAATTTGTTTGATTTGAATTAGGATAATTATTTAAATTATTCCTAAGTGTTTCAAATGGAATTTGACGACGTAATTAAGTAAGTGATTAAGATAAATGGTTTACCTTAAATAATATTTTTAATTTATTAATTCACTTAAAAGTCTTAAGTTAATTCATATGATAGTGATAAATTATTTCCAAGGTTTATTTAATAAGGTTTAAATGATTTAATTAAGTAATTAATTAAGATAATGTTTATCTTAATTTAATCAAGGAGTTAAGTAATTATAGGGTAATTAACTTATGTAATTAAAGGATATTTAATTAAAGTGATTAATTAAAGGATAGTTAATTAATGTGATTTATTTAAAGGTTAATTAGTTAATTAATTAAAGGTTGATTAATTAATTAATTAACGGTTAATTAATTTATGAATAAAGGATAATTGATTAATGATTAACGGTTAATTAATCAAATGATTATAGGATAATTACTTAATATAAGTAATTAAAGGGTTAATTTGTTAATGTAATTAATTAAGGGTTAATTAATTATTTAATTAACTTAAGGTTAATTTATTTATGTGGTTAATTAATTAAGGATAATTTATTAAGATGGATAATTAAGGTTGATTAATTAATTTCATTTATTAATATCAAATGGTTTGTGATTAATTAATGATAATTAAGCAGGATTACATAATGAATTCATAAGTAATGGATTCATTTTGAGTTAATTAAATTAACTTTAATTATGGGATTAATTAATCTTGCTTATGATTGATAAACCTGAATTGAATGCCTTGGTTTGTTTGGATATCTCTGATATGTGATTTATGATATTCTGTGATATGAATTGTTTTGGATTGAGTTGTGATATATGTGATATATTACTGTGTGAATGTGAACTTGAACTTCTGAATTGAATTACAATTGTTTACTTAAAACAACTTGGCCTTTGAAACGGCATTTGAATTTCGATGCGATAGGGGGTCGGATTCCAAAGGGTTATCCGAAACCCACATCGAATATTAATGGTGAATCTTTGTGACTTGTGTATCCATATAGTTTTTAAGATTAGCGCTCATCATTCGGTTTAGTTGGGAGAGGACTTTGTGTCATAAAACCTATTCCGAATAGTGATACGACGAAATGGAGTGCTTTTGAAGACGGTGGTGAAGACCGGGTATTTTCGAAAATGAAAGGATTACCTATCGAATGTCTCTGCACTGGCTGATCCCCGGTATAGAGATTTATATCACCCTTTGTGATGGGGAGTCCTGACGTGGTTAGGGATTATCCGGATTTGCAAGGACTTCTTAGAAGTGCCTTTGGTTCTGTTCGGACCCGGAACAGATTTGTATGGTTGTATGTCTGACATTGCACTTTGAGATGTAAAGCTGGTTTCTATCAAATACATTTCTGTTGGTGGTGGAGAATTTATTCTCTTAGCTTAACACCCTTCTCTGAGACGTACGAGCTCAGAGGTTATGTAGTTGATGGTTACTAGTGATATATTCCCAATTTGGTAGTGTGGCATGCTGAGTGCTGCTGATCATTTGTTGATCGAAGCATGGCTTTTGTGAAAAGCGTAGCTTTGTGGACGAGACTTCGTCGGACCTCACAACCCGAAATGGTCGAAACAGGAAGGATGCGGCAAGGTTGTTTGGGGTAGCGCCCTCAAGGTATGTCCATTTCCTTCTGGAAAAAGGTGGTATCATGGTATGCAGCCTAGATATTTAACCTATGTGGTTGCTGCAAATTTATTACTTTGTGGTTGTTAGCGTTGAGGATCCTCGGATAAAGGTCGGTAACGACCGGGGATGGCATAGCTCGTAGGGTTATCTAGTTATAGCTATATTACAGCGTGAGGTAACCCGGCCTTGTGTTGGTAGAGATCCGTTTAGGTTCTCGGGGCGTCCCTCCAGAGGCGTACCCATGTGGCATAGGAAATTCCTTAGCCTGACTATTTGTTGTAAATCCAAAGAAACAATACGTGCCCCGTACGGTTTTAGGTGTATAACCTGCCATGGAATGTGGTGGTAACCTGCTATTGAACATGGTAGCTATAGTAGGCATACTACGAAATGTGTATGCTGGCTAAGATTAATATTATACTTTCAAAATGTTTTCCACACTATGCACTAATGATAATATTAAAAAGATTTTGCGTATCAAGCATGTTTGACTATCATAAGGAGAATTCTCCTCCAATTGTGCGATTGCATTGTGTGTGTGGGGAGGTCTGATGGTAGTTTCATTTTCCCAAAAGCATAGAAAATTTCTTTTTACTTCTTTTGTTCAAATAAACTATTTTTGTTTGCTCACACCAGTCCCATGACTGACCTGGAGTTTATTGTTCCCTTACTAAACTTTGGGTGCCCATAATTTTCCACACGGGCAGCCTAGAGTCAGGTTATCAGTAGTTCAAATAGTAGATGTAGATTTGAAGTCTTTGGATCTAGAAGTTTTTGGGATGCACTGAACTTTCTTAATAAACATGATTGGGGATTCGAGCTATCTTTGGTTTGTAGTTTGGCTATGAAGATGCAGTCGTTGGATTATATCTCACTCTCTCACTTCCTTTTGGAAGGCCATATTGGAGTTATCTTTCCGCTGCTGTTGTTTCCGCTGTTGTGTATTTTTTTTGGCTCTGATATTTTTTGGGCATCTGTTGTATCATATTGTTTCAGATATTGTATCAATTGTTGTGTATCAATGATATTATTCATTCTTTTTCCGCTATGTTGTTTACTTAATGTGTTATAAGCTCCTTCCGAACTGAAGTTCGACGTTTGAATCTCCGGTAGTCGAATACAAGTGAGGTATTTGATGTCGATTTTCGAACGCTGGATTTCGGGTCGTGACAAGAAGAGTAGGTGGGGAATTCAATAAGGTCGGAGGTTCGGGCCCTCCTTCTAGCGCCAAAAATGTTAACAAGATTTTATGTCCACACCCCAAAGTTATTCCAGCTACTGTGATTAGACATTTGAATGAAGGGTTTGATACCCTTAAAGATTGCCTTTGAATTCTCGCTTATAAATATCTTTCGAATCAGACCTTTCGACTTCGTCGAAGGGTTTAGGTGCTTGGTTATGAAACCTTCGAGATTTATTGATTTAGTGTGAGATTGCCTTCAAGAGTCTCCTTCTTGGTTTAAATTGAATTCCCTTGAATTTGTCCTCAGGAGGTCAAATTTTATCCTATCGAAAGGTTAGGATGATTGTTTTCTTTAGGTTTAAGTAGGATATCAAACTCCATTGTACATATACATGGGCTTTCGACCTTGTTGAAAGTTTAGACAATTTATAAGGCGTGTCTTGGTCCTTGTCGAAAGGTATAGAATGGTTACTTACGGAATAAGCCTTGTAAACCTGCGTATTTATACTTAAAGGACAGCCTTGGTCTAATCAAAAGGTTGGATCACTTGGATTATATCTTTGAAAGGTTATTGATATTTTACATCTTAATCGCTTTTGACCTAATCGAAAGGTTTGGGCTTCAAAATCAATCTTTCCGGAAGGTTATTAGTGTTGTTTAGCCTATATGACCAACATTGTCGAAGGGTTTAAGCTGTAAGATTATATCTTCGAAAGGTTGTAGTAACTAATTGAACCAGAAGTGCAGTCGATCTTGCTGGAAGAACCTTTCAGTGGAATTGAGCCTAAAATTAATAGTTAATCCAACAAAGTTTAAGCAAAATAGTAAAGTAATTGATAGAACACAAGACTTCCCTTCGTATTCATGATAAACTCTATTTTATTAAATCCCAAATCGACACTAAATTGATTAAGAAAACATCAGATTAGAATCAGAGAATTCGGATCACCTAAACAGGACCCCTTGGGTCTTATTTATAGATGCAGGTGGCTGACCTTTTGACTCCATGCTTTCGACTGGGTCGGAAGGTTCCTTTTTTATATGCGGCTGTGAACCTTTCGACTTTGTCGAAAGGTTTGTCTTTCATCTGCCATCATGGACCTTTCGACTTTGTCGGAAGGTTTGCTTTTATTTATGCCTTCACGTACCTTTCGACTTGGTCGAAAGGTTTGCCTCCTTTATGCTACTGTGAACCCTTCGACCATGTCGAAAGGTTGCTTTTCCCTTGGTTGTGGTAAACCCTTCGACCTTGTCAGAAGGTTGCTCTTCACTTAATTGTTATCGAAAGCTGTGCTTTCCTTCAATGTTGTTGAAAGGTTGTCTTTCTTTCTTTACTAACTTGTGAGTGATGTGTTCTTTATAAACCTTTCGACATTGTCGAAAGGTAACTTAGATGTATTCCAATCAGTTCAAAAGGCTTGCTATGCTTTCGAAAAGGCTATTATAAAGTTGCTTGAACTTGCTTTTACTTCACCGCCCTCTTCGGAAGGTAAGAACACTTTGAATTCTGAGAGATGAAACCTTTTAACTCCTTCGAAAGGTCTGGGACTACTATACACTATTGACTGCATCCCTTCGACTCTTTCGAAAGGTTTGAACTGAACTCCTTTTCTTTAGTCTTTGTTGAGAGTCCTTTCGTCTTATACGGAAGGTTGATTTTTAGTGTGACAAAATGGATTCCAATATGATGATTTAACCTTGAGTTTGAGCATATTCGATGATTCCACCATTCTGTCTTTTAACTTTTGCATGTTCGCTGATCCTTAAAAGAAAGAATTTTCACATCGCTTGGACAAGGGATCCATTATCGCTTTAGATCAATTACGGGTAAGCGTAAAGAAGATAATCTCAAAAATCGATGCAGATTGGTTTTCAAATGCGAGCAAGCTATCTACATTGGATGGTTCATTAGCAATTTCTAGGAAAATGTGCTCATCTCATGTAGATAACACATTGCATTTGCCTTGGCCAATACTTTGAATTCGATTAGTCAATACACGTCGATTTCTGATAAATTCTAGGCATTGATCACACGAGAAATTATCTTTTAAGTTAGGTTCATCTAACCATGTTGAACACCAAGTTCTTCTATTAAGAATGACTCACCAATCAGCTCGCTGCAAGTCTGGTGAAGGACAATCAACTCCTTCTGAAGGTGCCTCTACTACTGCTCCAGTTTCACCTTATGTTCTAGTTGCAACAAACCAACCTACGTCTTCAGAGTTTGAGAGCTAGATGGTGCTATTACATCCAACTGCTCTGCCCCAACTGCCACTAGGACTAATTATAACTAACCCATCAGAGTAGGTGCCCACCATTATGACTGGAAAGATGCTTCACAATGTCTACTTGCATCATGGAATTCCTACCGAAGATGTTATCTTAATGATAAGAAATGAACTTGCACATTATCCCCCTCCTGGTTTCATAACTTGCAGCTGGTACATGTGTCTCAGCAATGTTGTTCCGCCCTTTACCTCTTTCTTCAGAGATTTCCTAGGAGAGATTGGACTTTATCAAGTCAGATTCACCCGAATAGGTTTGCCTTATTGAGCTCACTATATTCTTTGTTCTTGCAATGATTTGAGTACCATCCACACTTTAGAGATGTAACGACCCGCTATTTTGGACCATTCGCATCCATTATAAGTGTATAGGTAGACACTCATGCCGGAATTGAATTGCTCAAAATACCGCGTTGTTAATTTAAATTTGGAAAAACTGAACATATACAGTAAATAAATAATCACAGATCACAGACACAGAGTAATAAATGCAGTGGAAATAAAAGAGATAGTAGTTCATGAAGCTACTATATAAATGTATAAGTTACATCAGAGTTAAACTAGATACAACGAAAGGGTAATATGATACATCAGATACAAATCAGAATACATCACTGGAATCATCGAATACTGAAAGCAGAATAGATGGCTGGATCTTCAAGCAAAGCTCCAACTCCAAAGGTGAGTCTCGAATACTGGTACACTCAGTCTGACCTGAGCGTAAAGCAAAAACACAAGACACTCGAGTCAGGATTAACATTCTTATATTAATAAATCCAACTCAAGTGAAATAGCCATTGAAATACAAGTAACTCAAAGGATGTTGGAATAACCATCCTTTAAGGATCCGTTAAACTATCTACTATGTAGTAGTGTACGATAAGTAGATAATGCCTATCAGTAATATAAAATATCAAAATAGTGTTAAGTCATGGCCCATTCCACCCTTACCACATTTTTATTCCCAAGAGCATATACAAGACCGTAGTTTCCCCAAAACTGGAAGTCACCAGAGGGCAATCCATATACTAAAGGTACAAAACAAATCGTAGTGGTCGCGTATAGGGATACAAGTATGACAAGGCACATGAGGCAATACCCAAGGTAGTGAAACTACCGTTTGCCTGATCCGGACTGGTGAGGACGCATCGCTGCAGCGACCGCAACACCGCGAAACAACACTCCCAAAATCAAGGGTGCACCAATCGACAACAAGTAATGAGTAGTTCGAAGAAGTGTGTTCGCTTGAGGTAGCTGACCTCCATTTGGCCCGGCACGGCTCCTGTTTTAGTCATTTCCAATTTGACACAAGTGTCAAGGCAATCCATTATCGTTCACTTTCTTCAATCATCAACGTTCGTCAATCCAACCACTTCATTCTGGATCACACTCTGCGCATAGTTATTAAAGTGGTTTTCGGTTTAGACAGTGAGTATGTCCCTAACCGATTCCGGTTCCTTTAATAACCTTCGAAATTATTACACCGATTGGTCGTTTATTTATTTCAAAACCATATCAATTTCAATTTCAATCAGAGTTTATAAATCAACATTTCGTTTGTCTTTCAAAACCAATTTCCATAATTTACTTTTCAAAAACTTCCAAATTACCATTTCAAAATCTTATAATTCAATTTCAATTTTTATGTAAAGCAACTCAAATATTGATACAAATTTGTATATCAGTTTCATTTCAAAATCATTTAAATTAATTTAATTTAACATTCAAATCATTTTATATTCATTTATCTATTTCATTCAATATTCATTAAGTAAATTTGCCATTCAAAACAATTTCTATTAAATTTCCAATTCATTAAATCCATTATTTAAATTCAACTTCATTATATCAAAACTTACAAATTGAATTAAATTAAATTCATCAAATCAAATTCTCTAAATTTCAAGTCTTACATTAATTTCAATAAATCACATTTTATTTCTTGTTAAAGAAATTCAATTTCACTTATTTACTTACTTAAATAATTTTCCAAAACTTAATTAATAAAGAAACTCAATTTCAATTATTTACGAAGTAAAATTCACTTATTCAAATGTTCAATTTCACTTATTAAAGAATCCAATTCAATTTAATCATTCAATAATTCAATCTTATTTAATTATTAAATAATTCAAAACTTAATTATTAAATAATTTCAAAGTTTACTAATTTCAAACTTAATTATAATTTCAAACTTAATTATTAAATCATTTCAAAGTTTAATAATTTCAAACTTAATTATAATTTCAAACTTAATTCATTCATTTCTCAAATTAAACAACATTCTTTCATCAATTACATTGTTAATATTTTGTTTCATATTATTAAATATTAACATTTTCCTTTCATAAAAATTCAAATTTCAACTTCATTTCAAAACCATATTATTTATTCAAATAAAATCTTCGTTTATTTTTAAATCAAATTATTGACCAACCGGTTTATTTAATTCTCTATCATAGGTCCAGGTTCAATTTGGGTATTTATCATTTCAACCCGATTCCAATTCAATTCAAAATCATAGCATAGCAAAGGGAACTTCCAGTGTGATAACTGGGATGGTGTCAAAGTAAATCAACAACCAATAACAACAACCAATATCAATCTAAAATCAAATCAATAATCCCGAAATAATCGTATTAATTCGCATTGTTGTTTGTGCGAATTAATATAATTATTACTAGAATCTACACTATCATTTCATGTAGATTAAAGATTATTACACTAATATTAATACGGTTCTTCACTTGTCATTCGATTTCAATTTTAATACTACAACAATTAATCCAATATACGTTCAACAGTTCAAAGTGTAATTATCACTATTCTACATGTCAATTAATTTAACAATTAAAAAGGGTCATATTCAACTAATCAAATTCAACATATATGTCGATTCAAATTTTAATTATCCTACGTCAAATTTATTTGCATAATATTTATCACTCTATCCATTACAATTTAACATCCAATATAAACAACAAACAATCAATCATTTAACAATCAAACTGGATTATCATTGCATATATAATAGATAATGGTGTCAGATGTCACAGGTGAACTGATACAGGTAATAACAGTGTAAATATCTAACAGCAGCCTATTTCAATTGTCGTTTCAATTGAAATCAAATTTAATAAATAAAAGAACGTTAATCGTGAGTGAGTGCTCACCTTCCGAGGTTATAGAATAGACAATGAAGTTGAGTTACGAAATGCAAGCCCGAATCCCAAAGCAAAGCTAGATTGACAGGAATCGACGACAAAGCTGATAGTTTGAATTGACGAGAACGAATCATCTAGATAGAGACAGAATATATACTATTATTATTTTCCATGAAATCAATATTAAATTTAAGGCGAGTATAAAATAAAATATATATAATTAAGATCATTGTTTCCATTTAAAACACGTATATAAAATAAGACCTCCTTATATACTTGAAACCAACCCATGTACTTATATAATTATATCCAACTAATATGTATAAACCTTTATAACCTAATATACTCTATTCGACTTATATATGTAAATAGGCTTAATACAACTTAACATATATAAACAATACACTATAGATATCATATATTTATTTTCAAACTATCAACTTTATAACTCATATAATACATACTCGGTTTTATTAGAAATCAAACAAAGTACCTATCAAGTCATCAAAAGGTCGTAGCCCATAAGATTTACAGCCCATATATATTCAAGCAAATGTATATAACATATAAAACTAATATAAACTTATACTTATCAAACAGCATACTTAATATATATAAGTGATACATAACCATATTGTATCATATAACTAGAATGTGCAGACCCCAAAAATTACATATGCATGCTGCTTGAACAATACTAAAGCTGTTATATTACTTGTATACTAACATATATTTATTTACTGTGAATTTGCAAAAAAACAGAACATTACATATATAAATACAAATATATAAACCGGACTGTATAACTATGCAACAGACAAAAATATCTAATACAAATATAAACTTATACAACCTTATACATATTCTCAGTAAGATACACTAACTATATATATATATATATAAGGCTTATACATTCAAACTAATATATATATAGTATATGGAAAATTCATACTAGAACAGTTATAAAATAAATAGTATATACCAACAACTTGCATATATATAATTTGACAGGTCAGATGTATAACAAATAAAAATCTATACATTGTATATACTACCATATATATATTTATACATATATAGGTAATTTTAAAGTCAATATGGAATAAACAAATATATTACCAAAACAATATCATTTAAATCTTATAAACCTATGTATATAGCTACAGCAGCATAAAAGTAACTTGTGCTTTATTACCCATATATAACTTATATATGCACATAAATTCCAAAAATCCCGTTTAACCCAAATCTCAGTTTATCGATTTCACCTCAATTCAAACTCTAAATAAGTCACTATAATTCTATAACAATTCCAAATACATATTTGCATTACAACTTAAACTATTTTGATTCCAATAGGTTCAAAACTTTTAAATATTCAAACATTTACACAACATCAATACATACATATAATATCTTAAGATCCAAAATAAGCTTTATATATATACAACCAATTGAATGTTATTGATATGAACATATATATACTACTGTACACATTCACTACTGCTTTATATAATATAATGGACAATATAACGGGCATATATATAATATATAAAACTAACGTAATATTTTAAAGCAAACAGATGTGTACTAATGGTAGACAAGTATATATAACTTACTTAATCTAATATTCATATGTATATTCTAAAGATTATAGATCCATAAAGAAACCATTTCGAAAATATATGAATATATATATAACAACATATAATATCAACTTATATACATACAGTGTCATATAAAATAAAATATGTAGACCAACATAAACCCTTATGCGGAGATGTAGATATATGTATCTAACTATTATAACACATGAATATAAACTAATGCACACTTATATAGATATCCTATTTCAAAATCATAAGCATATGCCGACTACAGACTTGTTTATATACCAACCAAATGTAATATAAAACAGATTATATAAACCAGATGTAAAAAAAAATAGGCATAAGATTTAATATATATATGCTTATATATAACAAACACTATATATTACCTATATATATAAAGAGAGTGCTGCAGCTTCCAAACGCTAGGGGGCTTGGCAAGGGCTGCTGCTGCCAATGGAGGAAGACGGAGGCGGGGCTTGGTCAGGATCTGGATGTGGGTGGTCCACGGCGATGAGAGAAGTGGAAGACTTGGTTAGGAGGAGGGATGGAAGGGCCAGCGAGGCTCAGGGTGGCCGGCAATGTGGTGGTTGCCTTGGAGGGAAGGCAGTGGAGACGTCGGCCATGGTGGAGAGTGATGGTGGAATAGAAACTAGCATGCAACAACAGAGGAAGGAGCAGGATAAGCTTTTGTATATTTCTATCCTTTACTGTCTTTACTATATTTAGAGAAGAGAAGAGAGAGGACGGGTGTGAATTAGAGTAATATGAGCAACTGGTTTGTATTTTCTTTTCATTGAAGGACCAAACAACGGTTCAAAAATTCAATGAAATATAAAACGTTTCATATATTCTAAATTGCAGAAATCAAGGAAGAGAATGAATTTAATATGGGAATAGAAATAGCCGGCTTTGGATTTCAAAATGTATATTGGATAAGCGAAAGGTCATTTAGAAATTAAAAGGATAAAACAGAACCAATACGGTTAGCTGTTTCGCGAATTTCACCGCGTATCGGCTGTCATAACACAGGAACGAATATACTATGGAGATCAGCATGATGAGACGATCAAAACGGTATATGGATATCAGTGGTACGATTGAATTATAAAAATTCGAATTTTCTACCGACGGAAAATGCAGCGAAAACGCAGAAGATTAAGATCGACGGAGCCAAAGAAGTCCGAATTTGGAAAAACGAAAAATGGCGTTTGCTCAGAAGATGGTTTAGAATTTTTCTATGTAAAAATATTTAGGTCCCGAAAACATTTTATTTTCATCGCTTTTTAACTGATTGAATTGAAGTAAATTTACGCGCGAAATAAATTTTCGTATTTTCGGACGAAAATTTACCAGTTGCTAGGTTTAATTAGACGCATTCCAAATATCAAATTTATATTTCAAAATTTTATCGTTTAAAATTTCACAAAATTTCAACTAATTACGTTATTAAAATAGTTGAAATTTACGGGTCGTTCCACTCTCCCCCACTCAAACTTTTCGTCCCCGAAAAGGAACGAGGTAGGAGAATAGAAACAACCAGAAAGAAAAACAGATTTGAAATACAAAATAACAATTAATTTAAACCATATAAATTCAAATTTAAATTAATTGATATTCAATAATTGATTTAATCCATTTGATTTCACTAAAATCAATCTCAACTATTTCTAAATTCATTATCTTATTATTCAATTATCTTCAATTTACAATTTCTAAAACCATAAATTTGAATAGTCTTTTATTATAATCATATTTTTTTCAGCAATTTAAATTCTTCTTTATTCCAAATTATTGTTAAATTTATTCTACTTAATATATCTAATCACATATATTTAAACCATATAAATTAATTTAAACCATAAAAGTTTCGATTTAAATTAATTTATATTTACTAATTGCTTTTAAATTGAAGGTATTTTCAAAACAAAATCATAGCAAAGCTACAGAATAATCTCTCCACTTCGAAACTCGAAAATGAATGTCGATGATGCGGCCGCCATCACCGAAATTATTTTCCAGCGACAAAGAGAAGAGCACTGATTTCAACATTTCAAAAATTCTTCGAAAACGATTTCTATTCGAAAATACTTTCAATAATATATACTTTAAAATTTTAAAAACCAAAGTTCGAAATCACCGGAAACTAATAAATTCTCAAATTTCTGAATTAAATTCATTTCAAATTCCAATCAATTTATAACCAAGTTTATAAATTCATTTATTTATATTATGCAATAGTCAATAGTTTACAAAACAATAAATGAAAATCAAATATTATTATTTCAAACAACAAATCCATTAACAATTTAATTTCAGAAAACTTATATTTATATATAATATAATCATACAAAACTTTTATTTTATTTATCAAATTTGAAAACGATATTGTGTCAGTTTGCTCTGCTCAAGTGTTTTGGAAATCCTACCGATAGCGTTGATCAGACGAATCGATCGAAAACCCAAATCAACATCAACAACTCAAACAACACAATATAAAACATTTTAAAATTAATTTACAAATACACTTCCTCACTTAACGATACAATAATGGATTTCAAAGCAAGGATAGAGATTCAAATTTTTGATAGACTCAAATCAAAGAGAATTTCGATTCGAAGATAGGTTTGAAACAAAGACGAGATAATTAAATGACAAAATAAGGCGATGGATAAGTTTATATAAATCGCGGGCAACCTTAACCGGGTCGACCGTGACTTCAAAATAAGATCGGTGTAGAATTCCGAGATAAATCGACATTCCATCTCAAGAAATAGAATTCAGGTATAGCAGGAGTTAGATAGCATCGTAAACTGAGGATACAGAAATCTCTGGTAAATCAATGCCTATTGTAAATCTCTGGTAAATTTTGAAGATTAGCGAGACCGCTGATCCATTATAAAGATCATTCAAAGTGGAGTTATGGGATGCCCCAGAATTGAAAGAAGACAAATTGTGAGGGACACGAATAAATTTGGAACCGCAGGGAACGTCCCAAAATTCAAAGGAATCGAGTTAAAAGAAAGAGATTGAAACTCGTATGAGAGTGATTCTGTAAATACATTTTCCCTATATGCTTAGTTTTGCCTAGAGCTACCAAAGCTCTGATACCAACTGTAACAACCCGCTATTTTGGACCATTCGCATCCATTATAAGTGTATAGGTAGACACTCATGCCAGAATTGAATTGCTCAAAATACCGCGTTGTTAATTTAAATTTGGCAAAACTGAACATATACAGTAAATAAATAATCACAGATCACAGACACAGAGTAATAAATGCAGCGGAAATAAAAGAGATAGTAGTTCATGAAGCTACTATATAAATGTATAAGTTACATCAGAGTTAAACCAGATACAATGGAAGGGTAATATGATACATCAGATACAAATCAGAATACATCACTGGAATCATCGAATACTGAAAGCAGAATAGATGGCTGGATCTTCAAGCAAAGCTCTAACTCCAAAGGTGAGTCTCGAATACTGGTACACTCAGTCTGACCCGAGCGTAAAGCAAAAACACAAGACACTCGAGTCAGGATTAACATTCTTATATTAATAAATCCAACTCAAGTGAAATAGCAATTGAAATACAAGTAACTCAAAGGATGTTGGAATAACCATCCTTTAAGGATCCGTTAAACTATCTACTATGTAGTAGTGTACGATAAGTAGATAATGCCTATCAGTAATATAAAATATCAAAATAGTGTTAAGTCATGGCCCATTCCACCCTTAACACATTTTTATTCCCAAGAGCATATACAAGACCATAGTTTCCCAAAAACCGGAAGTCACCAGAGGGCAATCCATATACTAAAGGTACAAAACAAATCGTAGTGGTCGCGTATAGGGATACAAGTATGACAAGACACATGAGGCAATACCCAAGGTAGTGAAACTACCGTTTGCCTGATCCGGACTGGTGAGAACGCATCACCGCAGCGACCGCAACACCACGAAACAACACTCCCAAAATCAAGGGTGCACCAATCAACAACAAGTAATGAGTAGTTTGAAGAAGTGTGTTCGCTTGAGGTAGCTGACCTCCATTTGGCCCGGCACGGCTCCTGTTTTAGTCATTTCCAATTTGACACAAGTGTCAAGGCTATCCATTATCGTTCACTTTCTTCAATCATCAACGTTCGTCAATCCAACAACTTCATTCTGGATCACACTCCACGCATAGTTATTAAAGTGGTTTTCGGTTTAGACAGTGAGTATGTCCCTAACCGATTCTGGTTCCTTTAATAACCTTCGAAATTATTACACCGATTGGTCGTTTATTTATTTCAAAACCAAATCAATTTCCATTTCAATCAGAGTTTATAAATCAACATTTCGTTTGTCTTTCAAAACCAATTTCCATAATTTACTTTTCAAAAACTTCCAAATTACCATTTCAAAATCTTATAATTCAATTTCAATTTTTATGTAAAGCAACTCAAATATTGATACAAATTTGTATATCAGTTTCATTTCAAAATCATTTAAATTAATTTAATTTAACATTCAAATCATTTTAAATTCATTTATCTATTTCATTCAATATTCATTAAGTAAATTTCCCATTCAAAACAATTTCTATTAAATTCCCAATTCATTAAATCCATTATTTAAATTCAACTTCATTATATCAAAACTTACAAATTGAATTAAATTAAATTCATCAAATAAAATTCTCTAAATTTCAAGTCTTACATTAATTTCAATAAATCACATTTTATTTCTTGTTAAAGAAATTCAATTTCACTTATTTACTTACTTAAATAATTTTCCAAAACTTAATTAATAAAGAAACTCAATTTCAATTATTTACGAAGTAAAATTCACTTATTCAAATGTTCAATTTCACTTATTAAAGAATCCAATTCAATTTAATCATTCAATAATTCAATCTTATTTAATTATTAAATAATTCAAAACTTAATTATTAAATAATTTCAAAGTTTACTAATTTCAAACTTAATTATAATTTCAAACTTAATTATTAAATCATTTCAAAGTTTAGTAATTTCAAACTTAATTATAATTTCAAACTTAATTCAATCATTTCTCAAATTAAACAACATTCTTTCATCAATTACATTGTTAATATTTTGTTTCATATTATTAAATATTAACATTTTCCTTTCATAAAAATTCAAATTTCAACTTCATTTCAAAACCATATTATTTATTCAAATAAAATCTTCGTTTATTTTTAAATCAAATTATTGACCAATCGGTTTATTTAATTCTCTATCCTAGGTCCATGTTCAATTTGGGTATTTATCATTTCAACCCGATTCCAATTCAATTCAAAATCATAGCATAGCAAAGGGAACTTGCAGTGTTATAACTGGGATGGTGTCAAAGTAAATCAACAAGCAATAACAACAACCAATATCAATCTAAAATCAAATCAATAATCCCGAAATAATCGTATTAATTCGCATTGTTGTTTGTGCGAATTAATATAATTATTACTAGAATCTACACTATCATTTCATGTAGATTAAAGATTATTACACTAATATTAATACGGTTCTTCACTTGTCATTCGATTTCAATTTTAATACTACAACAATTAATCCAATATACGTTCAACAGTTCAAAGTGTAATTATCACTATTCTACATGTCAATTAATTTAACAATTAAAAAGGGTCATATTCAACTAATCAAATTCAACATATATGTCGATTCAAATTTTAATTATCCTACGTCAAATTTATTTGCATAATATTTATCACTCTATCCATTACAATTTAACATCCAATATAAACAACAAACAATCAATCATTTAACAATCAAACTGGATTATCATTGCATATATAACAGATAATGGTGTCAGATGTCACAGGTGAACTGATATAGGTAATAACAGTGTAAATATCTAACAGCAGCCTATTTCAATTGTCGTTTCAATTGAAATCAAATTTAATAAATAAAAGAACGTTAATCGTGAGTGAGTGCTCACCTTCCGAGGTTATAGAATAGACAATGAAGTTGAGTTACGAAATGCAAGCCCGAATCCCAAAGCAAAGCTAGATTGACAGGAATCGACGACAAAGCTGATAGTTTGAATTGACGAGAATGAATCATCTAGATAGAGACAGAATATATACTATTATTAATCTCCATGCAATCAATATCAAATTTAAGGCGAGTATAAAATAAAATATATATAATTAAGATCGTTGTTTGCATTTAAAACACGTATATAAAATAAGACCTCCTTATATACTTGAAACCAACCCATGTACTTATATAATTATATCCAACTAATATGTATAAACCTTTATAACCTAATATACTATATTCGACTTATATACGTAAACAGGCTTAATACAACTTAACATATATAAACAATACACTATAGATATCATATATTTATTTTCAAACTATCAACTTTATAACTAAGATAATACATACTCGGTTTTATTAGAAATCAAACAAAGTACCTATCAAGTCATCAAAAGGTCGTAGCTGTTTCCTGGAGATTTGACCAGGCAACTCAGTACTCGGCATCTAGTAGTGTCCGGCATTTAGTAGTGTCCGGCATACGGGGCTACCCGGCATACAGGACTACTCGGTGTCAACTAGCGCTCGGCGTCTCATAGTACTCGGCGTAACACACGGCATCTAGGAGTACTCGGAGAAGTACTCGGCAGCCATAGTGCTCGGCATCCGTAGTGCTCGACATCCGGAAGACTCGGCGTCAGATAGTATTCGGCGTTCGGCGTAGTACTTGGCATCAATTAGTGTTCGGCATAAAGTAGAACCCGACAACAGGGATACTCGACATCCCATGGTACTCGGCGAAGCACACAGCGCCCAGTAGAGCTCGGCGATAGGAGTACCCGGCATCCAGAAGACGTTCGGTGCACACGAACACTCAACATGACTGTATCGTTCAGCCAGAATGCGTCGTCCGGCCAGAGAGCACTGTTCGGTTTAAAGCTTCAAACAGAGGCACGTTTGGCTGGAACTGAAACCATCCATCACTTCCCACACATCAAACGAACCATTCAGCATGGAAGGGACCGTTCGGCACGGAACGGACTGTTCGACATCATAGCGTTCGGCATACTTGGTTCGGCATGCAGCGACCACTACACCTGGGCTAGAGCGTTCGGCTATCAAGCCCACTTGGGAAGTCCAGCCCATATTTGCCTATAAATAGAGGGGCAGGGTCAAAGTGAAGAGGATCCTTTTTTGGGGAGAGAACACCGGGGAGACTCTGCCATTTTTGGGACTCATCTTCTCTACTTAACAACTTCATTCAAGCATTTGATTCACGAATTGTATTTGTAATCAACAAGAAGGAAGATCAATAAAGTTTAATCTCAAAGTGGACGTAGGCAATTACGCTGAACAACTATAAATTTGGTGTTCTTACTTTCTGCATTTAAATTAGCACTGTCTTCTTTGTTTAATTTATCTTCATCACTTACATCTCTACACAATATTCCTCTACGAGGTTAGTGACCAATTTTGGTGCTAACACTTTGGTGCTTTCATTGAGAATCGAATTCTCAGACCTCAAGGATCTGCTTTGAAGCTACTGGATTGAACAAATCCCCCAAAGAAGATCCGACTCACTGATAGGACATCCATTGATTCTACTCAGAGTTCATACCAATAACTCTACAATGACAAGACCACGTACCAGGTCAGCTTCTCATAATGCGGATGCCCACGAGACTGCTAGCGTGCAACAAGCAGGACCTAGCAATCAACCAGCGATTCCGAGTGCAGGAATTGCCGCTCAAGAACAGACTCCAGTTGTCACCAGAGTAGAGTTCAATGACTTGATGAGAGGACTTAGGGAAAGCAGGAGACAACTAGGAGAGCAGATGCAAGCTAACGCCAACCTGATGGCACAACTCACTCAACAGCAGCAACAGAATGCTGGGGGCAATCCCTCCCCTTACTCTTCATCTGACAGCTCAACTTCCTCTGATGAACCTCCCAGGCGAAGACGACGTAAGACTGAAGCTGCACGAGCAGAAGCTGATGTTCAGACAGTTGGAGACCGTAACCAAGTAAGAGCTGGAAACTTCAGGACCGGAGTGCAAACGGAGGATGGAGGCCCGGGCCATCAAAACGCTAACGATGTCGAACCTCAAGAAGCACGATTGGCAGGTCGCCAGGAGAGGGGGCATCAGCATGGACAGGCGCGTAGAACAGACCTTAACCTCCCACCTTCCATACAGACACCAGATCTGACAGCCATGGTCAGGCAATTGATGAAAGAAAATCAGGGCTTATCGAATGATGACTGGGGAGTGTCAAGAAGTCATACTCCATTCACGGATGTTGTGTTGCAGGCGGCGTACCCCAGGAAGTTTAGTATGCCTACTATCCCTGCGTATGAAGGGAAGACTGACCCCAGACAGCATGTCATGAGGTACGAATGGATGATGGATTCAACTAGAGCAAATGATGCCACCAAGTGTAGATGCTTTCCGATTACTCTCTCTGGGATCGCTACTATGTGGTTCACCCGACTTCCTCCGCGGTCCGTATCAAATTTCGAAGAGTTGGCAAGGAAGTTTATTGAGCAGTTCAGAATACACACTACACGCCCAAAGGACGTAATGTCTTTGTCAAGCGTAATCCAAAATCCTGGGGAGTCATTGAAGGAATATTTACAGAGATTCCATGTTGCGGCAACTGAAGTCAGTAACCCCAATGACCATGCAATTCTGATGGCTGTAATGAGAGGTGTGGATCCAGATTCTGAGTTCGGAGACTGGTTGGCAGGAAAACCTCCGACTACGCTAGAGCGCTTCTACTCAAAGGCACACCTGTTCATAAGGAGAGAGGAAGCTAGGTGGGTACGACGAGATAAGGCATCAGGACCTGCCCAAGAATCTATGAAGAGCAACATTGCTGTGAATCAGTCCGGAGACAGCTCGGGAAAGGTCCAAGTCAACGTCCAGAACAAGCCTGGGCAGCCTAAGGAGTCCGGAGGAAGAAATCAAAGGAAGAAGAGAGAAGCGGGGAAGTGGAAGTCGAGAATTCCAAGCTACAGCGAGTATACTCCGCTGAACGCGCCACTTGAGAACATCTACCTATCCACCTGCAATACTTTTCAATACAGAAAGCCACGTCCGAAAGAATCGACCGAGGAACAAAAACAGACTGGGAAATATTGTCGCTTCCATGAGACTTATGGGCACAATACGGAGGAGTGCAGGCACCTGAACGACGCTATTGAGAAGTTGATCAGGCAAAAGAAGTTGCAAGAATTTGTGAAGGATCCACAGGAAGTAGGACAGGGAACGTCCAACCCAGGTCATGCACCCGCTCCGCGTCATCCCGAGGAGCCTGCCCGAACCGTAGGTAGACTAGTCATAAATACAATTATCGGCGGACCCCACCCCGCAGATAAGAATTGGCAAGAGATGGAGCGATATGCAAGCTCCCTGAAGCATGCAGATTTTGAGTGCTGTTCGAACGTGGAGGATGGGACCCCTGCTAAGCAGCAGCGCGTAATGACAGACGATATAGTGTTCAGAAACAGAGATGCTGATCAGGTGGAGGCTCCGACCATCGACCCGATGGTCATATCTGCGACGATCAGACCAGCATATGTAAAAAGAATTCTGATTGATTGCGGAAGTTCAGTCAACATCATCTTCAAGAAGGCTTATGACCAGATGAAATTGGAAACAAAGGACCTGAAACCGTCCAAGGCTCGTATACACGGCTTTAATGGCGCAGCGACCGATGCCGTAGGATATGTTGAGTTACCAGTCGAACTGGGGCAAGGCGAGCGTCGGAGGGTGCGAATTCTACCCTTCGTAGTTCTGGATGTGGATTCTCCATATAACGTTTTCTTGGGCCGACCGGCCCTGGCTGAGTTTAGGGCAGCATTAGCCCCGTGGTGTTTGACTTTGAAGTTCCCAACGGACAAAGGAGTAGGTATTGTTCATGGCGACCAAGCAGCTGGTCGTTCCTGTTATGTGGCTGAGCTCCGAGAGGCCCATCGGAGGGAGAAGGGAAAGGTTGCGGACAATCCCGTCCGCATCCTTAATGCGGATAATTGACAAGTAGTGCCCGGGCCCTGGCTTGGGCATAGTTCTCGGATCTTCGGAGATATAGATCCGAGAGACGACAATGAGAAACCCAGGGAAGAGAATGCGGCACCGACTGAATTAACGATTGACATTTCAGTTAGCCGTGACGACCCTTCGCGAATACTAAAGATCGGATCACAGCTTGGCCCCGAGATGACTAAAGACCTTAGCGACTTCCTCCGGGCGAATCTTGATGTTTTCGCCTGGACGCATTCTGATATGTGTGGGATTTCCCCCGCCATCACGAGTCATATGTTGAACATAGACCCGAAGTACGTTCCAGTTAAACAAAAAAGGAGAGGAATGGATCCGGAGAGGTCCGCCGCTCTCGGAGAGGCGGTGGACAAACTCAAAGCAAATGGGTTCGTCCGCGACGCCCTCTACCCTGAGTGGGTATCCAACCCCGTGCTGGTAAAAAAGGCGAATGGGAAATGGAGGACTTGCGTAGATTATTCCGACTTGAACAAAGCATGCCCTAAGGACAGTTTCTCGTTGCCTAGGATCGATCAGTTGGTCGACTCCACCGCAGGACACGAGCTGCTATCATTCATGGATGCGTATTCAGGGTACAACCAAATCCCGATGCATATTCCGGAACAAGAACACACCAACTTCGTTACAAATGTCGGACTGTATTGCTATGTAGTGATGCCCTTTGGATTGAAGAATGCAGGAGCAACTTACCAGCGTTTAGTGAATCGAATGTTCAAGGACTAGCTGGGTAGAACGATGGAAGTCTATGTGGATGACATGCTCGTGAAGTCATGACGGTCAAACGACCACATTCGAGACTTGGCTGAAATGTTCGACATACTCAGGTTTTATGGGATGAAGATCAACCCTCTGAAGTGTTCCTTCGGCGTTGCATCAGGGATGTTTTTGGGATTCATCGTCAATGCTAGGGGAATTGAAGCCAACCCAGAAAAGATCCAAGCTATTCGAGATGTGCAAGAGCCCAGGACTATAAAACAAGTACAGAGCTTGAATGGAAAAGTAGCTGCGCTAAGTCGATTTATATCCAAGGCAACTGACAAGTGCATCCCGTTCTTTGATATAATAAAGAAAGGGAAGAGAAATTTTGAATGGACGGCTAGTTGTGAGGAAGCATTCCAGAATCTGGTGAGGCATCTGGAGAGTCCGCCAATGCTGTCAAAACCAGTTGACCACGAAATATTATATGTATACTTGGCTGTATCCCCACATGCGATAAGTGCGGCTTTGGTTCGTGAGGAGGATCGAGTCCAGAAGCCGGTGTATTATGTTAGCAAGCGTTTAACGGGGGCAGAGAGGAATTACCCTAAGATCGAGAAATTGGCTTATTTCTTAGTGATTGCATCACGTAAGCTGCGCCCATACTTTCAAGCACATTCGATCGGTGTTTATACCGATCAACCCCTGAGGCAAGTACTCCAACGGCCGGAAACTTCTGGAAGGTTGCTAAAATGGAACATCGAGTTGAGCCAATTCGATATCGCTTACTTACCACGGAGAGCCATCCGAGGGCAAGCGTTATCAGATTTCATCGCTGAGGTTACCATACCCGTCAAACCGGATGATCACGACATCATTCCCCCCGTTCGATGGAAATTATACACTGACGGTGCATCAAATGACCGTTGCTCCGGCACGGGCATAGTTCTTATAACTCCGGAAAACCGATCAATCTGTTATGCCCTCAAGCTTGATTTTCCGGCTACAAATAACGAAGCCGAATATGAAGCACTAATCGCTGGCATAAAGCTCATCAGGGAACTCGGGATCGAATCAGCCGAAATCTTTTGTGACTCACAGTTGGTAGTTTACCAAGTACGGGGAGACTACCAAGCAAAGGGACGAAAGCTCGCTCCGTACCTTGTTCAGGTCCAAGGACTACTCTCGAGTCTTGAGCGTTACGACATTTCACATGTCCCGCGCGAACAGAACAAAGAAGCCGACTTGTTGGCTAAGTTTGCGAGCACCGGCGATGCGCAGCAAATGGGATTGTATCCCATTGAAGTCTTGCATGCCCCGAGCATAGGCGAGATGAAAGTCGATCGCGTGTTGGAAACGGAAATCGAGAAGGAATCGTGGATAACCCCATTCAAACTGTACTTGACGACCGGGGCTTTACCAGAAAAAAGGAGCGAAAGACGGCAGGTCCTTCGAAAGGCCGCGCGATACGTAATGCAGGATGGGTCAATGTATCGAAAAGGATTCTCAGTCCCATTATTGCGATGCATCGCTCATGATGAGACAAAGCGGGTCTTGAGAGAGGTTCACGAAGGGGAATGTGGCGACCATACTGGGGGGCAAACGCTAGCAAAGAAGATCCTCCGCTATGGATATTACTGGCCCACTGTAAACCAGGACGCCACGGACTACGCAAGAAAATGCGACAAGTGTCAAAGATATGCGAAAATCCCGAGGGCTCCATCAACGGAGTTCACACAAATGATTAGTCCCTGGCCATTTGCAATTTGGGGAATCGACATAATCGGCTCTTTGCCTATATCCAAAGGTGGCGCGAAATACGCGATAATTGCAGTCGACTATTTCACAAAATGGGCTGAGGCAGAACGTTTGGCCACAATCACCTCTAAGAAGGTCATTAACTTCGTTGTACGAAACATTATATGCCGCTTTGGCCTTCCCCGCACCATCATTACGGACAACGGGACACAATTTGAAAATAGAGAGTTCAAAGAGTTCTGTTTAAAGTACAGCATTGAGAAAAAGTTCGCCGCCGTTGCACACCCGAAAGCTAACGGACAAGTCGAGGCCGTTAACAAAATAATCAAGTCCATACTTAAGAAGCGTCTGGAGAAGGTTGGAGGCAAGTGGGTAGATGAACTCCCGACAGCATTATGGGCATATAGAACTACCCACAAGTCCGCGACCGGCCACACTCCATTCGCCTTGGCATACGGCTCCGAAGCCGTTATACCCGTGGAACTTGAAGTTCCATCACACCGAGTGTCATACTATGATCCCAAGACGAACCAAAATCTCTTGTTGGAATCACTGGACTGCATCGATGAAAAGCATGAAGAAGCCAAATTAAGGGCGGCAGCGCATAGGCACCGAGTCAAGCGCTACTATGACGGTAGAGTCCGCCCAAGGATCTTTGATGTGGGTGATCTCGTTCTGAAACGAGTTTTCTCGGTACCATCACGTATGAATCCCAACTGGGAAGGTCCGTACGCCGTTGAACGGAAGCTTGGAGAGGGAACATTCAAGCTAGCGACCGTTGATGGCACGACACTCCCCCGAGCATGGAACAGTGAACATCTGCGGCACTGTTACATTTAGCATGTTTTCTTTCTTATTTTTGGCACTGTTATTTCCTGCATGTTTCCGTCCAGTCATAACGTAGTTTCTTATTAAAGTTGTAATCAAGCAGTTTAGTTGATTTTCATTAATAAAGGCTTGAAGCCGTATTTTCCATGAATCACTAACGTTTCTGTATCTCACAGTTGAATGACGAACTACATTATCTTGTACGACGTACGGACTCGTATAAACAATTTCAAATCTACGAATCCCCAGAGCGCGGATCGGAGTACTCTAAGTCCCCAGAGCACGGATTAGAGTATAAACGATTTCAAATCTCCGAATCCCCAAAGCGCGGATCGGAGTACTCTGAGTCCCCAGAGCGCGGACTAGAGTATAAACGATTTCAAATCTCCGAATCCCCAGAGCGCGGCTCGGAGTACTCTAAGTCCCCAGAGCACGGACTAGAGTATAAACGATTTCAAATCTCCGAATCCCCAGATCACGGATCGGAGTACTCTAAGTCCCCAGAGCGCAGACTAGAGTATAAACGATTTCAAATCTCAGAATCCCCATAGCGCGGATCGGAGTGCTTTAAGTCCCCAGAGCGCGGACTAGAGTATAAACGATTTCAAATCTCCGAATCCCCAGAGCGCGGATCGGAGTACTCTAAGTCCCTAGAGCGCGGACTAGAGTATAAACGATTTCGAACCTCCGAATCCCCTGAACACGGATCAACTTACTCTAAATCTCCGGAGCGCAGATTTAGAAAAAAGGTCCAAGTACTCGAGAAATGTGGAATCAGGAGTATGCCACGTCCGGGGATGTTTGAACAACATGAAAATGGACTGGGAGATAAGGCAACTCATAAGAACTTGAGTTATGGCTGCAATTAGTCATCAAACCAAAGAAAAGCAAGAGAATCATTCGAACGAAAAAGAAACTAAAAACTTTATTCGATCAGTCCAAAATGGGGTTACATGATCACCCCTACAAAATTCAGACCTGTCTATACAAACTACAAGCTACGAATGATAAAAGAAATTACAAGACTTAAGCAAGAAGCTCGTTGAACGAGTGTATCGATTATTTCTTCGATTTCATCTTCTTGTCTTCCTTTGTCTATTCCGATGACTCCTCTCCCTCACGCTTATTCTTGGACTTCTTGCTTGCTAAGGAAGCAGAGTCAGGAGTAGGAGACAGAACATCTAGTGGTTTGGACCTGCCCGGGAGGATGATTTTCAAAGGTCTGTTCCGCAGGTCGGTAAGTTCCAGGATTCCAGGTTCAACTTTGACCTCGGCCTTTTTCTTCTCCTCTTCGGCAAGGCGGTCCTTCATGCTCATCTGTGAGGTATGCTCAGAGGCGCCGGTGATTTCAATTTCATCATTCCCTTCGGCAGGAGATGAAGTGTCGAGCTTATCATCATCCAGCGCCCCGATCACCTGAGCATCGGGACCAGGGAGTACTCCCGCATGGACAGCATCGCTTGTTTTCCCTGCCTCCTCCTTGGCATCATCGCTCCTCGGAGTTGGCTCGGCGTCAAAACAACCTGCACGAAAACATAAAGAATGAGCGTTAGAACGAGTAGCCACTGCTGAAAAAAGACGGGATCTCTCAACTTCTAGAGAAAGAAGAATTTCCTACCAGGTTCCGGTTGGCTATCGGTGGCCCGTGGGGTTTCACCCTCCAGGATAGGGGATAACACATGAGCACCGAGCCCGGGGTCTTCGGGGTCATAACCAACATGCTGCTCGAATGGATCAAGTGTCGGCCGACCGGCCGATTGGGCAGCGAATTGAGCAGCAGTATGAAGAGCAGTAATATTGGCCCCAGACGGGCCAGCTTCATCATATTTCTCTTTTGGAAGGGGAGAGCCTTTGCTGTAAAGTGCCAATGCTGCGGATAAATCTGATGGCTCATTCCCCCTAAGGAACTCCTTCACCAAGGCCTCCTCATCAACCTCTTCGGAGCCCGACTCGATCTTCCTGATCCTTATCAAAGTTTCCCAGGCCTCAGCTAGGGATTCGAGATAGCCATCGCCCAAGAACGTTAAGTCGCGATGCATGAGGACGCGGGCTCCATATTCGGCAATCAACGGGTCAAACATGCATTTGACCTCTTCCCTGCCGGCTTCTGCGGCCGCCTCGAGGCGAGAATCAATCTCATCCGCAGCTTTTCTTTTGCCCTCCTCACGGGCCTCATCCTTCATTTTCTCAACCCCGGCAAGTTCGTCGTCGAGCTTCGCTTTCAGGAGACGAGTAGCGACGATTTCATCACAGTATCGTTGTGATTCTTCTTGAGCAGCTACCTTGTCCTCCTTCTCCTTGGAGAGTAATTCTTTCAGCTCTCTGACTTGCACGACGAGCGCATCCCTCTCTTTTTGGACAGAGTCTTTCTCTAGGGAGAGAGCACCGCTGCGCTGGACTGCTTCGTCAAGTTCTTTTTTGTGAGCCGCCTCTAAACGAGTAACTGCCTCAGCAGTATCTTTTGCGCTTTGTTCAGCGGCTTCCAGCTTCGACTTATACGAAGCGAGCTCTACGTCTTGGTGCTCGATGATGTTTTTGTCTCAGCCAGCCTCCAGTTTCAGGCGATCAATCTCATGTTGGCGCTCAACAGATACCTCTGAGATCTTCTCCACCAAGTGCACAAACGCGTCATGTTAAACATAGACGTCGTTATTGCAGGCAATGGCACTCTACTTCACATGCCCGGGAATATGATGAATGGCTGGGAGGAACTTCAGACCGTCGAAGCAAATTTTCGGAAACTTGGCCTTAAGATCGACCATTTTTTCCGCAACAGTTGGGTCCACCGCAGGAGTAGGAGGAGGAGGCTTTGAAAGTTCCGCTCTTTTTCGTTGCTCCCGAACTTGCCTCGTACTCGATGAACCGGAATGTTGTTCTCGAGGAGTATCAGAGTGGTAACCCTTCTGTGAATTTTTTTCTTTATCCGGCACAGTCGGAGGAAGAGGATCACGAGACTGCGAAGATTGAGAATATGCCTTCTTGCGGTGAGACGACTCACGGGGACGGTTGTCTCTATCTTCATAATCGTCTCTGCCCCTGCGTCTGCCAGAACCAGAGTCTTGTCCAGAGTGATGAAATATGGAAGAGCCATGAAGGCGATCGAGTCCGTGAGAACGCCCCATATCACCTGCAAAGAATGGAGATAACAACGAGTTAAGAAAAATCCGTGAGATGAGGAAAAACTTGAAGTGTATGATGGAATGCATATGTGCGTGTGTGTCCTAGTGTTCCCCCGACGGACCATTTTGTTTATCTTTACTAATCGGGGTGTTGTCTCCTTGGACCGGGAGTTGAACTCCCGCATTGCCTCTAGCGGGCGAAGAAAATTTGAGGGCTTTAGGATCATCAAACCCGTAATTAAGTATATCTTCGGGAATAGAAAGGTTCGATAGACCCCTCCAGGAACTTTCCAGGTGCTGCGAGGAAGCCTCTTTCTCAGGCGGGATAGGCGTAACTTTTGAAGTGCCACCAACTTTCTCCTTCTGAACTGTATATTTTAACTTCTTCTTCCCCTTCGAAGGGGAGGATGACGTCTCAATATCTTGAACTTCGATTGCCGGATTCCAAGCGGGACCCACGTTCTCGCCCTGAGTCTCAGGAGCTTCGTCTTCTTTGCGCTCACTGTCTTCATGCATATCGGGAATGCGGCGCGACGACGACCCGACCTGTTTTTTCCATTTACCGGACGGAGGTTTGGGAATGGTGACACCTTCTGGAAGGCTGATCCGACGACCAGGAGCTAGCAAGCCAAACCCCGACAGTGATTCATTTGAAATGATAGCTCGGATGTCTCGATCCTCGGCAAGAAGTGCTCTAATGGCATCGACAGCCTCAGAATATCCTCGGCCTTTCGGACGCGGGTTGATACCTGAAAAGATGAAACAGAGAGTTAGGAAAAACATGACTCCGGTTAAATGCGAATGGTGACTCAGCAGAGAAACTTACTGCCTTCAACCCATCTCCTTGCAAAACCGGGAGGGCAGCGCACATAGAACCATTCCTGTTTGTACAGGGCGAATTTACTGCATGCCCCTGTCAAGATCTGGCATTTGTGGTACGGCTCGAGGAACATAAAGGAAGGACTGTCTTTCCGTCTCTTGAACATATAGATGTATCTGATATCACCGGCGGTTGGAGGTCTGGAGAAGACGGCCATGAAAAGTAAGTAAGTCCCAAAAAGAAATGCATGGCCGTTCGGGTGCAGCTGCGACGGAGCTATGTCAATATACTGCAGTACATCCTGGAGAAATAAATTGAATGGAGGCACGCTGCCCATCCAACACATGAACTTGTTGCAGGTAGTGTACCCGACTGGGGGCAGATGAGGACGATCGTGTCTCGAAGGAACTAACACGTCGGCAAAAGGGATCCCATGAATGGAGCATATCCGTCGTAGAGAGGCTTCGTTGATCTTCGAAGCTTGTGAATCAATTGGATTGTCTAGTAGGATTGTTGCCTCCAGAGCATCAGGTGCCAAGTTATGAGCAGGAGAAGTCGATGGATTAGAAGTATCAGCGGCTCCTTGCCTTGATGATGGCCCAGGCCTGTCGGATATAGTGGCGGAGCTAGATTTTCTCGACATCCCAAATAAATAACGAACCTGGCTAAGTGCTTGAGAAAACTATACTTAAAAAACGTTGAACGTTAGAATTAGCAACACGAGTTTTCCCCCCACGTGGTGTGTGAACTAGTGCAAGCAATTGTGTACAAGCAATAAAAATCTAAAGATGTCAAAGATACGAAAGTGAGCTTCGGATCGTCGCCTTCGAAGACCGTCATCGCTGACCGTCTCAAAAAGCCGCCTTGAAGTGATTACAGCTTCAAATTCAGAATTCGACTGTTAATCAAAATTCAGTTTTAAGTCTACTAAAGCTAGGGAGTTAATGATCCGGGTCAGTTTCACATGATGGTATGTTTAGATCTTTGTCTTGGTATTGATTAGGCAAGGCAATTGTTCGTTCGGCATTTACAGTGTTCGGCCTAAGTATGGTTCAAAATTTGTCACTGATCGGCATTTATAATTGTCCGGCATGTGCATTACTCGGCATTAATATTGTTCGGTCTAAGTTCTGTTCGGCATGTATGTGTCTGTTCGGCATGTCAGTTGTTCAGCAATTATATTGTTCGGTCTAAGTTCTGTTCGGCATGTATGTGCCTGTTCGGCATGTCAGTTGCTCGACAACTATGTTGTTCGGTCTAAATGCTACTCGGCGCATATACTGTTCGGCATTTGGGTAGTGTTCGGTCTTAGTTCGTTCGGCTAAAGTAGCACTCCGCCCTCAATTACAATTCCACCCTACTCCTTCTCCATCTACGCCGAACGACAGGGTCAGATCGCCCGGCGAAGATTACGCCGTTCGACACCCCATCTTCCTTTTTCTTCCAGTCTCGTTCGGCACGAAGGAGCTAGGCCTAACTACCATGCACCGTTCGACGACTCCAAACGTGCGAGCCACTTCTACTCGCCACATATTATACAACCATAGAAGTGCCCCGTTTTCCACATGATAAACCTATGTTTTGTGTTGAAGTAATGTAATCGTGGAAGGAATGATACCTAGTTCGACAATCGAAGTTGAGGAAAGATCAGTTAGGCGCTATATCTAATAGGCTGGCGAGAATTGCAAGAGTCTGGGGAGTGACAGATATGAAGGTGGAAAAGGAAAATGGTGGAAGGGCGCTTGGTTTTATAGGGAGAAGATGGAAGTTGAAAAGGCTATATCCGGTAGAAGCGGTCAAAGTCATAGCGTTCGGTTTCAAAGCGAAGTGTCGCTCGGCGCATGAGGGTTGTTCGGCTTCGAACGTATCGTTCGGCGTCCAAACCTTGCTCGTCTCACACCTCCTTCACTAACATTCTCGAGAAGGCACCTCCGAGGTAAGCTGGACTAGGTTCAAAGCGCATCACGTTCGGCCACATAATACACTTTGGGGGGCAAGTGTTTCCTGGAGATTTGACCAGGTAACTCAGTACTCGGCATCTAGTAGTGTCCGGCATTTAGTAGTGTCCGGCATATGGGGCTACCCGGCATACAGGACTACTCGGTGTCAACTAGCGCTCGGCGTCTCATAGTACTCGGCGTAACACACGGCATCTAGGAGTACTCGGAGAAGTACTCGACAGCCATAGTGCTCGGCATTCGTAGTGCTCGGCATCCGGAAGACTCGGCGTCAGATAGTATTCGGCGTTCGGCGTAGTACTCGGCATCAATTAGTGTTCGGCATAAAGTAGAACCCGACAACAGGGATACTCGACATCCCATGGTACTCGGCGAAGCACACAACGCCTAGTAGAGCTCGGCGATAGGAGTACTCGGCATCCAGAAGACGTACGGTGCACACGAACACTCAACATGACTGTATCGTTCGGCCAGAATGCGTCGTCCGACCAGAGAGCACTGTTCGGTTTAGAGCTTCAGACAGAGGCACGTTCGGTTGGAACTGAAACCATCCATCACTTCCCACACATTAAACGAACCATTCAGCATGGAAGGGACCGTTCGGCACGGAAAGGACTGTTCGGCATCATAGTGTTCGGCATACTTGGTTCGGCATGCAGCGACCACTACACCTGGGCTAGAGCATTCGGCTATCAAGCCCACTTGGGAAGTCCAGCCCATATTTGCCTATAAATAGAGGGGCAGGGTCACAGTGAAGAGGATCCTTTTTTGGAGAGAGAACACCGGGGAGACTCTGCCATTTTTGAGACTCATCTTCTCTACTTAACAACTTCATTCAAGCATTTGATTCATGAATTGTATTTGTAATCAACAAGAAGGAAGATCAATAAAGTTTAATCTCAAAGTGGACGTAGGCAATTACGCTGAACCACTATAAATTTGGTGTTCTTACTTTCTGCATTTAAATTAGCACTGTCTTCTCTGTTTAATTTATCTTCATCACTTATATCTCTACACAATCTTCCTCTACGAGGTTAGTGACCAATTTTGGTGCTAACAGTAGCCCATAAGATTTACAGCCCATATATATTCAAGCAAATGTATATAACATATAAAACTAATATAAACTTATACTTATCAAACAGCATACTCAATATATATAAGTGATACATAACCATACTGTATCAAATAACTAGAATGTGCAGACCCCAAAAATTACATATGCATGCTGTTTGAACAATACTAAAGCTGTTATATTACTTGTATACTAACATATATTTATTTACTGTGAATTTGCAAAAAAACAGAACATTACATATATAAATACAAATATATAAACCGGACTGTATAACTATGCAACAGACAAAAATATCTAATACAAATATAAACTTATACAACCTTATACATATTCTCAATAAGATACACTAACTATATATATATATATAGATATACGGCTTATACATTCAAACTGATATATATATAGTATATGGAAAAATCATACTAGAACAGTTATAAAATAAATAGTATATACCAACAACTTGCATATATATAATTTGACAGGTCAGATGTACAACAAATAAAAATCTATACATTGTATATACTACCATATATATATTTATACATATATAGGTAATTTTAAAATCAATATGGAATAAACAAATATATTACCAAAACAATATCATTTAAATCTTATAAACCTATGTATATAGCTACAGCAGCATAAAAGTAACTTGTGCTTTATTACCCCTATATAACTTATATATGCACACGAATTCCAAAAATCTCGTTTAACCCAAATCTCAGTTTATCGATTTCACCTCAATTAAAACTCTAAATAAGTCACTATAATTTTATAACAATTCCAAATACATATTTGCATTACAACTTAAACCATTTTGATTCCAATAGGTTCAAAACTTTTAAATATTCAAACATTTACACAACATCAATACATACATATAATATCTTAAGATCCAAAATAAGCTTTATATATATACAACCGATTGAGTGTTATTGATATGAACATATATATACTACTATACACATTCACTACTGCTTTATATAATATAATGGACAATATAACAGGCATATATATAATATATAAAACTAACGTAATATTTTAAAGCAAACAGATTTGTACTAACGGTAGACAAGTATATATAACTTACTTAATCTAATATTCATATGTATATTCTAAAGATTATAGATCCATAAAGAAACCATTTCGAAAATATATGAATATATATATAACAACATATAATATCAACTTATATACATAAAGTGTCATATAAAATAAAATATGTAGACCAACATAAACCCTTATGCGGAGATGTAGATATATGTATCTAACTGTTATAACACATGAATATAAACTGATGCACACTTATATAGATATCCTATTTCAAAATCATAAGCATATGCCGACTACAGACTTGTTTATATACCAACCAAACGTAATATAAAACAGATTATATAAACCAGATGTAAAAAAAAATAGGCATAAGATTTAATATATATATATATGCTTATATATAACAAACACTATATATTACCTATATATATAAAGAGAGTGCTGCAGCTTCCAAACGCTAGGGGGCTTGGCAAGGGCTGCTGCTGCCAATGGAGGAAGACGGAGGTGGGGCTTGGTCAGGATCTGGATGTGGGTGGTCCATGGCGATGAGATAAGTTGAGGACTTGGTTAGGAGGAGGGATTGAAGGGCCAGCGAGGCTCAGGGTGGCCGGCAATGTGGTGGTTGCCTTGGAGGGAAGGCAGTGGAGACGTCGGCCATGGTGGAGAGTGATGGTGGAATAGAAACTAGCATGCAACAACAGAGGAAGGAGCAGGATAAGCTTTTGTATATTTATATCCTTTACTGTCTTTACTATTTTTAGAGAAGAGAAGAGAGAGGACGGTGTGAATTAGAGTAATATGAGCAACTGGTTTGTATTTTCTTTTCATTGAAGGACCAAACAACGTTTCAAAAATTCAATGAAATATAAAACGTTTCATATATTCTAAATTGCAAAAATCAAGGAAGAGAATGAATTTAATATGGGAATAGAAATAGCCGGCTCTGGATTTCAAAATGTATATTGGATAAGCGGAAGGTCATTTAGAAATTAAAAGGATAAAACGGAACCAATACGGTTAACCGTTTCGCGATTTTCACCGCGTATCGGCTGCCGAATATACTATGGAGATCAGCATGACGAGACGATCAAAATGGTATATGGATATCAGTGGTACGATTGAATTATAAAAATTCGAATTTTCTATCGACAGAAAATGCAGCAAAAACGCAGAAGATTAAGATCGACGGAGACAAAGAAGACCGAATTTGGAAAAACGAAAAATGGCATTTGCTCAGAAGATGGTTTAGAATTTTTCTATGTAAAAATATTTAGGTTCCGAAAACATTTTATTTTCATCGCTTTTTAACTGATTGAATTGAATTAAATTTACACGCGAAATAAATTTTCATATTTTCGGACGAAAATTTACCAGTTGCTATGTTTAATTAGACGCATTCCAAATATCAAATTTATATTTCAAAATTTTATCATTTAAAATTTCACAAAATTTCAACTAATTACGTTATTAAAACAGTTGAAATTTACGGGTTGTTACAAGAGAGCTCACATATTAGCTCAAATTCAAGAGGGGAAAATATTACCACTCATTCATTATTATCAAAGCATGAACTAGGTGAAGGTGATTGGGAAGCTTCATAATAAGTTTTCGATGTTTAATACTGAATATTTCTTCATCTATTGTTCGGAAGGATTCAATCGCTTTTAGTTAAAAGGAAGTAAGTTTTGTTCTATCGATCCTCCTTATAGTGACACTTCTTTACTCCAAACTTATCGCATATCTTTCATAGTTTTCTTGATGAGAAATAAGAGAATGAAACACAAGAAGATGCTCGGACATCTAAAGGCCGTCAGAGCGAGCGAACGATCAACTTCCACTCAAGGTTTTAAATATCAGATTTCGGTCAAGTTTCGTCTTAGAATTTTTACACGAGTTATCTCGTATCCGGGGAGATCTCGGACGAGATGAGTACATATCGGGTGTACATCTCGGATTGACATCTCGGGTCTTATAATGCATCTCGGGAATATCTTGGATGTACTTATGTGTCTAAAATTGATGTGTCAAAAATTTATTTAACGGTTATAACTTTTTTAGTAAGGTAACATACTAGATTTACATGGAAAAAGGAATATTTTTAGAAGAGTAGTAGCTTGATTAGCTTAATTGATTTGGTAATGATTGAATAATATCTTTATTTGAACATAATAAAGAAGTGAAACCTTTCGCTATGACTCATTAAGATAAAAAGTAAAGAATATGTTCAAGAAGTTGGTAAATTATAATTGGATTGAGTAGTTTCTTTTGAATCAATATGAAAATAAAAATTATTATGGAAAATAAGAAAAATGTATAATTGCGGGTGAGATCTTGGATTGATATTTTGATCCATATTTCGGGGGAGATTAGAATATCTCGGATGAGATGACTGTCGAGGGAGATATAGAGGAGATTTGATGTCTCGTCTCGTTTAAGTGTGAAAAGGAGATCTCGAAGGAGATCTCGGGCGATATATAGGAGATTTAAAACCATGCTTCCACTTAATGAATGAAAACTTGTTAGAGTATGGCTTGCTTGCCTTAGGAAGAGCATCTAACACTTGAGTTCCTTCATGGAACGGCTCTAGGTTGCATACCCATTCCATTGCATCCACTTGTGGCTCTGACAAGGGTCCTTAAGAGGAAGGGGAAGAACGTGGATCGGGTACGGACGTGAGTCTAGTGATGATCATGAAGAAGAGGCTATTGATAGCAGGACCGATGAGCCTCTATAAGATAACAAAGAAGGAGAAGATGATGAAACTGGAGTAGTTGAGCCCATTAAAGAGGATATCTCCTGTCGTGAGGGCGATAGCAAGAAAATTCCTACCATCCCGAAGGAGGATGAGAAAGGAGAAAAGGAAAACAGGCCATGGTAATGGAGGAAGGAGAGATATCCTAGGATGAGAAAAATAGCGACCTTCAGGCCATTGAGAAAGGGGAAAGCGGATCCAGGGATGGATCACCGGGAATGATCCCTGGACTTCCCAACCTTCTTTCTCCAGACCTTTTGGCCGATGAAACATTAAACCCAAATCTTTGTATTTCTCCTCCTCTCTAACTACCAAATGCCGAGACCCCAATTACTACGGGAGATAAAGTTGCAAGGACTTCTGCTGGTCCTACATCAACTTATAACTTCATGAAAGATGTGGACATCCATGTTAATGAGCACGGAGACATCTCAATTATTGAAATGATAGAAGAAATCAGCTCACAGGTCGACAAATCTTTCGAGGCATTTATAA
Source organism: Allium fistulosum (assembly GCA_030737815.1). Taxonomy (NCBI): domain Eukaryota; kingdom Viridiplantae; phylum Streptophyta; class Magnoliopsida; order Asparagales; family Amaryllidaceae; genus Allium; species Allium fistulosum. Next base: position 336,237,535 of record CM060901.1, on the reverse strand, counting down.
GTAGTAGCAATTCGACTCTAAAACCATGCCCAACCAGTTTCTAAACTATAAAAGGGGTTATTGGTGTTATACACTTCACTCTAGGATCATGAACATTCATCTTTGCATACACTTTGATTTGTGTAATTCTGGTATTTATACATTTTTCTATGTTTTAGGTTCAATGGCGCATGACAGATCCGGAGCACTTTACTGTAGCTTGAGAGATTATAGAAGGAGCACTTGTAGCATCCCTCACTTAGAGGCCCAAAACTAGGCTACAGATGCAACAGTCATCCATAGTTATTAATCCTCGATGACCAAATACGGTAATGTTAGATACATTAATATAACAGAAACACATGGATATGTAAAAAATTTAAAATCATCAAACAACTTTCAGATTCCAATTCAAAACATTTCAAGTTTATTACAATATCTCAACACGAGAACCACGTTTAGATAAGATATAATTATTACAACATGCGCCAAGAGTGACATATGAAGATGGCCCCTTGGATGATCAGAGTATATAGCTAGGCAATTAAACAAATTTTCCTTTACAACCAAAAACACAACGGAAATAAAACAGAAAGAAACTCCTACTAGCTAGATTGCCTCCTTCACGTCTCCGAAAGTTTATTTGTCTAAAGAGGTACCTGAAAACCTCAACTCTAAAACTACTCAAAATCAATTGAGCACCCGAGAGTTTAAGGGGAAAACATAAACTTCTAGTTAGACATAAAGCCTGCTATGAATAATGGTCTACCATCTCAAACCATTTAGATATATAGTGAGACCACGCCACTTAGCGGAATGAGTTTTCCCCTCACTAGTATCCTAACCAAATCTTTTATAAAACCATAAACTGTGCTCCTGCATCCACAATGGTTAAAACATAATAATTTAAAATATTATGATGATATGCAAACAAGTAAGCCAATTATGGATTTCCTATTCAATTTGACTAACTGTCTCATTTATAGTTTCTAGGGTCACTATTAACCTATTGGTTTTCATGGACTTACTAGTAACCTATTTAAAGTTTATGAACTCCCTATCTGGTGTCATAATTTTCATAGGATCACTAAGAACCTATTGGCCCCTACTAATAACTTTACCGTTTTATGGGTTCTCCCTGAACCTATTTGTAACTCCAATAACTTCCCTCTTACCCTAGTTTTCATAGGTTCACTAGAATCCTATTGACTTTTGTGAATAACTTAATCCGCATAGTTTTCATGGGTTTACTATTGGCCTCTGCCAATAACTCTTTCTAATAATAGTTTTCATGGGTTTACTATGAACCTATTGACTTCCGCCAACAACTTCTCCTGAACATAGTTTTTGGGGGTTTACTATGAACCTGTCTACTTGACAAGTTCTTTAATCAATATTTAGGAATCCTATATTCTGGTCTATCTGACCTCTTGAATGCAATTCTACTGATTCAGGAGTTAGCTCAATTTATGTTCACTATTGGGTCAACCTAACTGGTTATTCTGCCCTCTTTCACTAAAATACATTTATGGATCCATTACAATGTGAATATATATATATATATATATATATATATATATATATATATATATGAAGAAGTGAACATAATAATACCAACAACTGTGGTTTAATATCCTTGAAATCATTTTATATAAACATAGTTAATCCCTTTAACCTATTATTTTATCAAGGAAAACTTCTTCAAACCCGCATACTTAAAATCATTTCAAAACTCCATTATTATGCCATGTTTTTTCCCTTAAAAATGAGATTGGGTACTTTGTTTTTAAAACTAAGGCTTTTGAAACCTTAAAACTTTACTTTCAAAGCCATTGGATAACCTCCTTCGAAAGCATTCAAATATTCTTTTCAAAACACTAAGCATATAACTTTCGAAACCATTAAAACATACCTTTTGAAAGTATTTAAAGCTTTACTTATTAACTCTTAGGACCATAGCTTCGAAACCAGTGATAGTACCCCTTTCGAAACAATTGACTGTACCCCTTAGAAACCATTGGGTTTGTCTTTAAAAATAACTTTTGGGTCAAAGTGAATATATATACGAAAGTAACCCTTTTGAAACTATTGAAAGTAACACTTTCAAAACCATTTACCTTTAACTGAAAATGATTGGGGAAAAATTGATGGTTTCAGAACCATCCTTTCGAAAGCAATTATCATTATATAAATCATTTGAAGGTTAGCTTTGAAACCCCCTTTCGAAGCCATTGCCTTCGAAACCCTTCAATTATTTCAAAAGCTTTTAGGAAGTGGCTTAGTACAAGTACAAAACAAAAGCTACCTTTCAAATAGGTTGATGACTTCAATCCATTCGAAAGGCATAGAGTCGGCAGCAGAATTTTGAATAGGTCAAAACCAACCCTTTCGAAAGTATTTATTTAAAAAGAAAATAACTCATTCGAAAGCATATAATTTAAACAAAAATATGGAAAATCCCTTCGAAAGCAATTTAGAAGATCCTTTCGAAAGCATTTGTTTTGACTCCTTCGAAAGCACTTAGTAAAAACAGGCAAGCACATTTCTTTTGAAAATAAAAGAAAGGTTTCGACTCCATCGAAAGCTATGTTTCGACACCATGCCTTCCACCCTTCTCCAATCCACTATGTACCAAATTTGTGATACCTTGTGTACTGGTTTCGACTTGATTAGTTTTGTTGGTCGAAGCGGAAGCAAAGGGTCGAAAGGAGCTTCTGAAAGAGGTGGAATTTACTTTTCTGAATAAAGGCTGAATTAATGCCAATTAAAGCAATTACTTTATAACTAACCTGCCTATTTGTAAGCATTTAATTGGTTGCTTTAAACTTATCAAATTCTTTCTCAAATAACTGCCGCATAATATCAGATCTAAATCAAGTATTAATTTAACAAATAAGCCCTCCCATTAAGCAAAACCAATAAAACAATTAAGTCCTTTATATAAAATAGTTTTATTTCCTTTGTAAATTACTTAGGAAAAATTCCCAAAATTTAAAGAAATCCACTTTCAATATGTTATCTAACATATAAAAATTTCAGACCCAATTTCCTCATATAATTTCTGAAATTAATTTTTAAACTCAATAATTCATATTTTCCTTTGAAAATTCATAATCAATTTTCCATAGCTTAGAAAATTATAAAAATTATAAATCATCTCCGAAATCATGTTTTACACATCATATAAATTTCTTAAGGCGTTAGAAATTCAATATAATCGGTTTTATGCTTAAAACATATAGAATTATCATCAAACATTATGTTTGAATCAAACATGTCAAAGTCCAAGCATATCTCAATCAAAAATCATCATAATGGATTTAATCTTAAATCCAAAAATCAAATGATTATAAAAACAAAATAGAGATGGTTTAGATTATTATTCACCTTGATTAGGATAAGAACTTTGAGATTTGATTGAGATTAGTCTTCCTTGCTTTAATTCCTTAGCTCTTGATTTAATTTCTCCCTTTTCTTCCTTAGTAATGGTCGGCTATTCTCTTTTGATTTATGTTTTTGTGAAATGAAAAATGAACTTGTAGCCTAAAGGAAACAAGATATATAGGGGTAATAGGATTAAGGTGCGTAATTACCCTAAATACCCATGCTTTATTACTTCCTAATTAACATATAAAAGCATTTAAAAGCCCATTCTTTTATTTATTAATTAAGTACGGCCTTTATTTTAAATTTTCAAATCTCAATCCCTTTATCACTCTAATATTTACATTATTCTATTTAATTATCTAATTAATTCTCCTAAATAATGTTATCAAAAATTAGGGACGTTACAGGCTCCTCTCCTTAAAGAATTTTGTCCTCGAAATTCAGTAAGGAATAAAAATTCAACATAGCAATCATTTGTAACAACTCCTAAAAACCATACTAACCTACTTGACTAGCAACAATCTATATAAATCTAATATAGACATACCCTCAAAGCAGATCTATATAAGTATATCTAATCTTGTCTTCCGTTTCCCAAGTGCAGTCCTTCTCATTACCACTCCACGCGAACTAGTTGTCTAACAAAAGTCAAGTTAGGCTCGACTATCAACTCTTCCAACCCAGTTGGAGGAATAGTAGTCTCTGGATCAAGCACATACTTGCGAAGATGAGACACATGAAACACATTATAGACACCTGCCATATATCTCGATAACTCTACTTTGTATGTGAGCGTTCCAATCCTCTCTATAATCTGAAATGGACCAACATATCTCGGTGCCAGTTTCCCTTACTTTTCAAATTGTACCACATCTTTCATTGGTGATACATTAATGAAAACCTTAGCTATAACTAAGAATTCAAGGTCTTTACGCCTCTTATCTGCGTAACGCTTCTGCCCGGACTGAGCTTCCTTCGTCCTTTCTCAGATCAACTCATTCTTCTCTATCGCCTCTTTAACTAGATCTGGACCTAAGACTAATTTGTCTCTAGTCTCCAAACAACATACTAGCGATTTGCATGGCCTTCCAGACAAAGCTTCAAAAGGCGCCATTCCTATACTAGTCTGATAGCTATTATTATAGGAAAACTCAACCAAATGTAGGTGATCTTCCCAAGATCCACCAAACAAGCTCTCAATAAATCCTCGAGTGCCTTATTAACTCTCTCTGTCTGCCCATCTGTATAGGGGTGATACGCAGTACTCATATTAAGCTTGGTACCTAATACATCCTATAGACTCTTCTAGAATTCACTAGTAAACAAAGCATTTCAGTCACTGACTATACAACTTAGAATCCACACAGTCTAACTATGTTCTTCATGAACAACTTAGCTAAAAAAGGTGCCTCCTTGGTTGACTTATGTTTGCACAAAAAATAGGCAAACACTCAAATCGTTGTTGTAGAGCTGTGAATATTGTTTGTAGTATATAGAGATTGTTTGATGAAAATTAGTTGTAGATGTTTAAGGTAGAAAATTAGCAATTCGCAATAAAGAATATGTAAAGGACTTAAATGTAAAATGATACAGAATTTATAGTAGTTCGGCCTGAATGTGCCTACATTCAGTGTTCCTCTTTTATTATCCCTTTCATTTCTGGTTACAAGTACAAGCTTTGAATACGAGTAAACATGCTATTAGAACTAAGATTTTTCCCTCTTGAAATTGTCTGCCATTGTTGCTGAAAGCTTCGCTTTCCAACATCCCCATTTTTATGATGCCATGTGCTTGGTATTTATAGAATGAAGATATGAGGAGAGGTAGCTGAGTATATAGTATTTGGAATTTGGTTCAACCTTCCTTCCTCCAAGATTTGGTTTAACCTTCCTTAGATGGTTGTCAAGCTATTCCACTTGTGACAACTGCCATACACCTCCAAGAACCCAGAACGCGTCATGAAGAAATCCCCGAAGTATCGTCGTGCCATGACAAAAATATCCAACTTTTTTTTAGATCAGTTATACCCAGGTTGAGCCCCAAGCAAACCGTCACCCGACTCCAAGCAGCATTACTCCCAACCGACTCTAAGTAAACCCTTAAATTTCTTATGCCGGACTCCAAGCAACCACCGAACCAAAGATTTGGTTCGGTCACCGGACAGACTCTAAGCAGAATCCATATTTTCAAACTCCGACTCTAAGCAACCGCCGAACCAAAGTTCTGGTTTGGTCATCGGACCGACTCAAAGCAGACTTTAGATTTTCAAGGTACGACTCCAAGCAAAAGCCGAACAAAAGTTTTAGTACGATCATCGCACCGACTCCAAGCAGACTCGAGATTTTCGAGCCCCGACTCTAAGTAAGCGCCGAACCAGAGATTTGGTTCGGTAATCCAACCAATTCCAAGCAGAATCCAGTTTTTCAAGGCCCAACTCCAAGAAAGCGCCGAACCAAAGTTTTGCACCGACTCCAAGTAGACTCGAGATTTTCATGCCCCGACTCCAAGCAATCGACGAACCAAAGTTTTGGTTCGGTCATCGGACCGACTCCAAGCAGACTCTAGATTTCATGGTCTGACTCCAACCAAGCGTCGAACCAAAGCTTTGGTTCAGTAATCGGACCGACTCCAAGCAAACTCCAAATTTTTAAGGCCCGACTCCAAACAAACGCCGAACCAAAGTTTTGGTTCGGTCACCCAACCGACTCCAAGAAGATTCCATATTTTCAAAGCCCGACTTCAAGAAAGCGCCGAACCAAAGTTTTGGTTCGGTAATCCAACTAACTCCAAGCAGACTCATGATTTTCAAGGCCCGACTCCAAGTAAGCGCTGAACCAAAGTTTTTGTTCGGTCATCGGACTGGGGATCCTGGCTTGTTTTGGACTGTGACCTTGAAAGGTGGTAGAGCGTCTCGGTATCGGCCCCACGAGATGGTGGTTGAAAAATCTTAAGATGATCATATATCTCAATCCGCAGCTCGGATTGAGACGCGATTTCGACCTATGTCCATAACTTTATTTCGAGAACACCTCAAAAATAGTTTGAGTCTGTTCCAGAACAATGATGATTTTTTCCCTGACTCCTCATATTCACCATGTAATGGGCGAAAATGCCCACAACATTAGCCCCTCAAAGCATACTTTCATGAATACAAAGTTTGCATTGTTTAATCCAAGATTGTCTTCTTTGTCTTACAATGGTTATATTGTCTGAATATTTATATCTCATCTTCGCCTCTGATTTTTCGATGAGCCACCTTTTTCTAGTTTGATGTGGGACTTTGTTGTTCTCAGGAGGACTTGCTAAAAGTTTAAAGTCTTCCTTAATTAGTCTTCATCTAATAGGATGTTGTTTTTCTTGGACTTTCGGTTTCCTATGTCGAGGCTTCATATAGTATGCGGACCAACTGATGTATACTTTTCATTACTGACTTTGGATCTTTGATGTTGTACTCCGGTTATGTTCATTGTATGGTTGAGTCAAGCTATCCTGACAATCTCATGCGATCTCCAAGTTTGTATATTTCTCTACTAATCCTTTCTCCACTCTTGTGCATGCTTTGACAAGATCAATCATTGACGAATTTGATTTGATAATCCTCAATTTACTTGTACAGACTAGATTGCTGGTAAGTTTTGACGGATAAGTGTTGGGTTATTGAGAAGCTTGGTAAAGTAGCAAGGATAGTCGAACCACGAAATTGGGTCGGTGGAGTTTATTGGACCTAAACAATTGGGTTTAAGAGTGGAAAATGATAGCCAAACTACTTGGTCTGGTACATTAAATGAGACCGGACCAAGTTGCAGAAAGGGGTCGGACGAAAGTGTTTGTAGGTTGCATGGTTCAAGGTCGAAACAATGATCTAGTGCACTGCTTGTGCCAATCATAAGCTTGTATTTGGTTTCCAGCAATTGTGACTGAGTCAAAATTCAAGTTTGACATTAACACAAGACTATAATTAAACCAATCTTTGAGAGAGCAACATTGGCTTTTCTATCTAGGGTCTGCGAGAAATTGTCCATAGTAGGAGTACTACATTATTCTCGTGCGAAGTCATGGTCGTGGCAAAATATGAGTAATGGATGGCTCGATTGGAAAGCATACTCTGATTGTGGGTAAGGGTAATTCATTATTGCTGGTTTGAGTTATGCCAAGTGCTGTTGGATGCCCCCGGTATGTGGTGTTTAGCTGGAATAATCTTTGGACATTGGAAACCTTGATTAGTATAGATTTATTATTTCCTGTTGATAAAGTAGAATCAACCTTTTAATTCAAATGTCTCGTTGGCTTTGGCGGTAGAGGATCGCCCAATTTTGTTGACTTTACCTGCATGTTTAGGGTCCTTTCAGGCCAAGTGTGGTCAAGGACTTTTATCCTTGCCTTATAATTAGTTACAGACTATTAATACACTTTTATTTGGAATTTTACCATAGATATGTGTTAGAGTCGTCCCGCGTGTCCTTGGGATTGATTTATTAGGTAAAGGTATCAAGCTATTTGTGTTAAAATAGACTTTGATATGAACTAATTACATTCGGAAGGTTATAGATCGAATCACTTCTATTTAGAGAGGTCCTTATCATTCGAAGTGATTCCCTAATACTAAGGTTTAGAGAGTAATTCAGGGGATGTGCTAGTTCACAAATACTCATCACATCCTCCAGAGCACCCTCTAGTGACGTTGTCAAAAGTCGACCGGGAGCAGTCATTATTTGTCTGGGTTTTCCCCCAGTATAGTGCACTTGGTTGCTTCTCACAACATGTTGCCTTGTATCATGAATAGGTTTTAAACTGGCGAACTTAAGGTCATGATTCCAATGTGCTATTACCAAGCTGAGTGGTAGTGTATAAGCAAGGGGTGAGGTGGTGCTATGCCCCCAAGTATTTTATATCGAATTTAGCTTACCTTACAAAAGTTAGTCATACCTTTGCACTGAGTTTTTCTCAGGTTCCATAAGTGTGCTCAGTTTTGGGAGAATCCTTACAGTTTCTTAAGAGATGTTGGCTGGAAGGGATATTCTATATCTTATGGCAATGTTGGATTGATGTTCCGCTATCTCCGACGGAGTTGAGTTGATGCTTCGTTTCCTCTGGTGGAGTGAAAGCGAATCAATATCCTTCTGTGGTTGGTAGAGTGGAATTCATATTTCTACTATATGTATGTAATGCCATAAGACTAAAAGAAATTGTTAAAAGCTTCTAGTTTAAGTACAACGAACTATATTCTCCGTCAAGACAGTCCTTCTAAACTTAAGATTCGTGGCACGTAAGTTACTTGCCTTGATTGTGGATTTTGGTGAATATGGTTTGTCAGCCCAACCTATATTCCAAGGGAGTGTATCTTTTGTGACTGCCGTACTTAAGATTTAGAGTCGGGATTCGCACATGGTAACTACCCAGGCCATTATGGCCTGTATCGTGAGTATTATTCGATTTACTGTGGCCCGGCTAGCGTAGGTGCCGATCGTCAACTACGAATTGTCCCTAGCTGCCGCCATGCCTTAATCGTGGGATTTATTATCGGTTCGCAGTTGCCAGCGAGACGAAAGCCAATGATAAACTACCTAGGCTGTAATCTTGCCTAATCCATGGCTTATAGTTAGTTTATCATTGCTGGCTGGGGGGCCGATCATCAGCAGTGAACTTCCCAGGCTATTTTTATTTCCTTCGTCATGGTTATCTTCCTTTCACTGCAGTCAGTGAGAGCTTACGATTGATCGCATTAGGAAAAATATCAGACAAACAATTGAGCAAAACATCAATTTTTACAGTGGTTTGGCCAGAATATGCTTATATCCGCTGTCTTTCTTTTATTTCTTCTTGATACATACTTTTTACAGGCTGAGAGAAGTAATGGCAGAGATGTTGGAGATTCCTTCCTTTCCTAAACACCTATTCCGTCAATTGTCGACGTAATGTAAGCTCTATTGTGGAGATCCTTATGAACAACAAATGGTCCTTCCCAAACTGGATCTAGTGCGCCTGGACGGGGAAAGACTTGCTTGAGAACAATATCTCCCTTTTGTAACTCTTGGGGCTTTACCTTAGATTTTTATTGTTTTGCCACTTTCCCTCTATGTGTGGCAGTCTTGAGAGCGGTGTTATTGGTCTAAGGACATGTTGAGAAGCTCCTCGTTTTCTTCCGGATTATAATGTGTCCTACGATGTAAAGGGACAACTATTTCGACCGAAAGCATGGCCTCAGCCCCGCATGCTTAGAGAAAATAGAATATGTCCTGTTGTTGTTTTGTAGGAGGCTTGGTAGGCCCATAATGCCGTGGGTAGTTCTTCAACTCACACTCCTTTGGATTTATCTAATTTCTCCTTAATTAGTGCTTGCAAGACTTTGTAATCAGCTTCAACCTGCCCATTGGCCTAGGGCAACTCCTGTCATGAGTCAATCCACACTAGGCTTTGAATGCATTTATTCTTTGAGCTACTCAAGCTAGATTTGTGCCTAGATGCCTGACTGGTATGTCATTGCCAGGGAAAGGGGAAGTCATCAATAGTGAACTACCCAAGCTAGCGCCCTTAGTCATAGCTATCTTATTTTCACTACTGTCAACACATGCTTGTGATCTGGGTTACTAATCACAAAAGAAGTAGTGGTTATAACAACATTGGTGTTAAGTGAATATAACAACATATGTGTTAAGTGAATGCATTAGTCTCTTGTCTCGGTCGAAGGGAAAGAGTAGTTTAGACCAAACCTGCCGCTTCGAAAGAAGCGCAAAGTACCAGGTTGTGTAGTATGCCTTGTTTATGATGTTCTCTTGGATAGGAAGTCTCACTTGGTATTTTTGTAAGACTCTGTGGAACCTAAGAGCCGATGGCATTGTCCTGAAATGACAACGACCGAGTTAGATAAAAACGAAAGAAGAGGTTTGTCATGGTACCTCGTTTGCAGGACCATCTATTGTCATGTGTATGACATGTTTATGCGAGAAAATTGTGTGATCGGAGAGCTCCTCATGAGGATTTTCTACAAGTACTCTATTTGATAACGGGGGTTTTACTAGGCCAAGGTTCTTGTTTGGCATTTTAGTGCTGCCTCCTAGCACTCATTGGTCTAGTCATTTTGTCAATTTGACTCCGGCTAGTTTGGTCGACTTATAGTGTATGTCCCAAGTGTGCATCCTGCTATTCTTAGTTCTTAATCAATTCGAATTTTGTTTTTTGATTATTGGATCATGATGGAGTGGTGAAGCTAGTATCTTGATTGGTGACTGCAATATCCTAGCGGTTTACTATATATATATTGGTGATTCGCGTTGAATTGTGATATGAGGAGTAGTGGTGATGATTCTTGATATCCTTCGCCTTTCTGCTGCGGGCCAAATATGTTGGAATTGCTGGAGCTCCATCTTTCAAAGCCTTTCTGTATAAACTATTACGTTATCCAAGTTCTCAGCAGATGTCGTTTCCATCGCGTCCTCATCCTTACCCTTGAGGTAACACCATACTCAAATGGATGGCTTCTCTCCGATCACTGATCATTCGAGCTCTGGAGGCAGAGAGTTGTATCTCTTCCATTTTGCTATAGCATTTACGCTGCAAGCTGTGTTAGCATCCCTACGTGACCATCTATTTGAACTCCTGACAGTGATGTTTTCTCATCTTTATGTGCCTTGCTGACCTAAAAGGAGAGGTCATGCATAGTTGTAGGTGCTAGTTTGAATTTTTTGTCGTTACATCGTGTAGCGTGTAAGCAGCCTCGGGTTGATCAGCACATGCAACGGATTTAAGAATCCTTCCTTCACCTTTTCCCAAGGATGGAGACCCAAGAGTAGATGGTAGAGCCCTGCAATAACTTAAGATTGATTAGAATGAAAGAAAAGTAATTATATAGTACCTCCTTTATGCCCCCTATTTATCAGCAAGTGTGGAGATATTGGCAACTGTCTAGGGGGCCAGGTTAGCCCCTTATAAAGGTTTGTAGTGGGCACCCAAAAGTTTTTTTTCCTGGTGGGTGGACTAGTAACTCTTGGTTTTATCTCCTTCTCTTTTCATATTTATTTAACATATCCCTAAGTAAAGAGATATATTGACATTATTTGAATCATGTCCGGTACGCGTTGGATTGGCGATGCCTTCGTGCATGATAGGAGTGACGAAGTGTCGTGCTTGTCACGTCTAGATTTTGAGTATTCAATCATCATGACTTTGGTCTTCAAGTTGTGATATTTCGATCCATCAGTGGGATCCCAATTGTAGTACTTTGATTTGATGCTAGATGGAAAAAGGGTTGTGGTTGGGGTTCATTTGGTTATGTGGAATGCCCATTATGTTCTCTAGACTGGGACTTTCCTCGTATTATGATGTTGAGGTTGAATACTTCTGTCTGCCCTAAGCGTGTCAAGAGTTTGTCCACCAAAGCTTTATGTTAAGCAGTGAAGTGTTTACTGATTTCAATCACAACCATGTCGAATTTACGTCCAATAATTTTTAGCAGCAGGAGGTTATTAGACTAGTCTTCCTACTTTTTCACATCTGGATAGCTGTTGCATTCTTTGCAGCGGAGTTCTCTCAGTTTAGGCGGCATATCGGGAAGTTGTTCTCCTTCACTTCCTAGAGAGTTTGTAATTTTCGAGAGAGATAATTCAATTTTTGGAAAGGATTGGGAGGTTTTGTAGCTTCGAATGGTTGATGGTCCAACTCTTAAAATAAAGAGGGAATCTTGAGATAGGAGGTATAGCTTCTCAATCTAAGAAATGGTGATTACAAAATTGAAAAAAGAAAAAGAGAAAAACTCTAATTTCAAAGGGACAATGACTTTAGATCAGGAGAAAGGATTTCGAATTTGGAGGGAGAAAAGGATTTTCTTAGAACCGTAATTTTATATTTTACTAGAGGAATAGATTCATCTTATACAAAAGAGGAAGATAGTTTCTCATGTTAAAGAAGCATTGCTTCCGGATGGAAAGAGAATAAGATCTATAATGATTTTAGATCTAAAAAATTACTAAGTGTTTCTTTCAGTCAAAACAGTGTTTTTTTTACCTGAAATAAGTAAAAGAAGACAGAACGATTTCAGATCTAAGAAATAAATACATGTTTCATTTTGGTTGAGAAACAGTGTTTGCAGATCTGAAAGGAGATATAGTGATTTTAGATCTAAAAAGTGAATATATGTTTTTATTGGTTAAGGAGCAGCGTTTGTAGATCTGAAATAAGAGAAAAGAAAGTTAGAATTATTTTTATTTTAATTTTCAAGGAATAGTGATTGCAGATCTGAAAAGAGAAATAGATTTTGCTAAAGCAACGGTTTCAGATCTGGGAGATATAGAGTATTTTATTCCAAGAAACAATGATCTTAAACTGGCAAAGTAAGAAAAAGAGAATCTCTCATGCTAAGGAGACAGTGACTTTAGATCTGAAAAGAAAAAGGTATAAATTTAATTAAAAAATGCAATTTCAGATCTCAAGACTAGAAACGGGTTTTCTTTTGTGAAAGAAAATTATGATCCAGATCTAAACAGAGGAAAAAAGGGTTTCTTATCCCAAGAAACCATGTTTTTGGATTCCAAATGAAAAAAGAGAGGTGGCTTAATTTTGGATCCAAAGAATCGGTACATAATTCTTTTTCGTCAAGGGACATGTGTTTGTGGATCGGGAATTGTAAAAGTAATATCTAAGGATTTCAGATCTAAGAGATGACATTTTTTTGCTAATAAACAGTGTCCGTGGATATTAAAAGTAAGATCTAAAAAGTGGACAAGAGAATTTCCCTATGAAGTAAAATGGATGTTCGAATCTGAAGAGAAAAGGAGGAATTTTTGTTTTATGTAAAATAGTTAGGGTAGATATGAAAAGAAACATAGATTTCAGATCTTAGAAAAGGGGAGAGAGTTTCCTAAGAGAAGAAACAATAATCTCTAGTCAAAAGATTAGAATAGTAGGTTTCAAAATAAAAATAAAAGTAAAAAAGGGAGAATTTCCATTTAAAAATGGAAAGTTCAGTTCTTAGTGAAAGCACAAAAATATTTGCACAAAAAATGGGCAAACACTTAAATCGTTGTTGTAGATCTGTGAATATGTTTGTTGTAAATAGCAATTGTTTGATGAAAATTAGTTGCAGATGTTTAAGGTAGAAAATCAATAATTTGCAATAAAGAATATGTAAAGGACTTAAATGTAAAAGGACATAAAATTTATAGTGGTTCGGCCTGAATTTGCCTATGTCCACTATTCCTCTTTTATTATCCCTTTTATTTCTGGTTACAAGTACAAGTTTTGAATACAAGTAAACATGCTATTAGAACTAAGATTTTTCCCTCTCGAAGTTGTCTGCCATTGTTGCTGAAAGCTTCGTTTTTCAGCATCCCCCTATTTTATGATGCCATGTGCTTGGTATTTATAAAATGAAGATATAAGGAGAGGCAACTGAGAATATAGTATTTGGAATTTGGTTCAACCTTCCTTCCTCTAAGATTTGGTTCAACCTTCCTTACATGATTGTCAAGCTATTCCATTTGTGACAACCGCCATACACCTCCAAGAACCCCGGAATGCATCATAAAGAAATCCCCGAAGTATCATCGTGTCGTGACGAAAATCACCAACTTTTTTTAGATCAGTTATACCTAAGTTGAGCCCTAAGAAAACCTTCACCCGACTCCAAGCAACATTACTCCCAGCCGACTCCAAGTAAACCCGTAAATTTCTCATGCCTGACTCCAAGCAACCACCGAACCAAAGATTTAGTTCGGTCACCGGACAAACTCCAAGCCAAATCCATATTTTCAAAGTCCGACTCCAAGTAACCGCCGAACCAAAGTTTTGGTTCGGCCATCGAACCGACTCCAAGCAGAATCCATATTTTCAAGGTTCGACTCAAAGCAAGTGTCGAACCAAAGTTTTAGTTCGGTCATCGCGCCGACTCCAAGCAGAGTTGAGATTTTCAAGTCCCGAATCCAAGCAAGCGTCGTACCAAAGATTTGGTTTGGTAATCCAACCAACTCCAAGCAGACTCCAGATTTTGAAGGCCCGACTCAAAGCAAGTACAGAACCAAAGTTTTGCGCCGACTCCACGCAGACTCCAGATTTTCATGCTCCGACTCCAAGCAAGCGTCGAACCAAAGTTTTGGTTCGGTCACTGTACCGACTTCAAGCAGACTCTAGATTTTGAAGCTCCAACTCCAAGCAAGCGTCGAACCAAAGTTTTGGTTCGGTAATCGGACCGACTCCAAGCAGACTTCAAATTATTAAGGCCCGAATCCAAGCAAACGCTGAACCAAAGTTTTTGTTCGGTCACCCAACAGACTCCAAGCAGATTCCATATTTTCAAGGCTCGACTCCAAGGAAGCGCCGAACCAAAGGTTTGGTTCGTTAATCCAACCGACTCTAAGCAGACTCTGGATTTTCAAGGCCCGACTCCAAGTAAGCACCGAACCAAAGTTTTGGTTCGGTCATTAGACTAGGGATACTGGCTTGCTTTTGGACTATCGACCTTGAATGGCGGTAGAGCGTCTCGGTATCAGCCCCATGAGACGGTGGTTGAAAAATCTTAAGATGATCTCTCAATCCGCAGCTCGGAATGAGACGCGATTTCGACTTATGTCCATACCTTGATCTCGAGAATACCTCCAAACTAGTTTGAGTCTATTCCAAAACAATGACAATTTCGCCCCTGACTCCTCATATTCACTATGTAGTGGACGAAAATGCCCACAACAACTTAACTAGAATGAAATGGACACTCTTGGTCAACCTGTCCACTATGACCCATATACTTTCAATTCCTCGATTTTACCTTGGTAACCTATATGTAAAATCTATGGATATTGAATCCAATTTCCAAACTGGAATCTCTAATGGCTGAAGCAACCCACTCGGCTTCTGATGTTCGGCCTTCACTTATTGACAATTTACGCTGCCTAACGCACGATCCAACATCCCTCTTCATACCATCCCAATAGAAGCTCCTCTTCATATCTTGATACATCCTGGTCCCTCCAGGATGAATCGTAAACTTGGACCGATGTAATTCCCTAAGAACTTCTTTTCTCAAGTCCACAACATTCGAAACACACAACCGTCCCTACTTTCTCAACCATCCTTTCTGGTCAAGACTAAAATCTTTTAGATTATCGATCTATGATCCCACCTCAAGCTTTCTAATCCTCTCGGCTAATACTGCATCCTCTTTCTGCTTAGAAGCAATCCTTTCAATCAACGCGGGTCGAATTCCAAACTGGATAACATGGCAGTGCTCTGACTAGAACTAGCAGTTGAACTTAGTTGCACACTATAAGTAGTCAAAGCTTTTGAACCTTTCCATTCTATCAACATAGCTAACACCACATTCTGATGTCTCCTGCTAAGAGCATCCGCTACCTTGTTTCCTTTCACAGGTGTATATTCTATACCAAAATCATAAGCAGATAAAAACTACAGCCACCTCTCCTGTCTCATATTCAACTCCTTCTGAGAGAATAAATACCTCAAAGACTTATGATCTGTGTATAACTCAAACCTCTCCCCTAAGAGATAATGTCTCCAAATCTTCGGTGCAAAAATCACTGTAGCCAACTCCAAATCATGGGTAGGATATCTTACTTCATGTGGTCTAAACTGTTGGGAAGCGTAGGCAATAACTTTACCCTTTTGCGTCAACATGACTCCTAATCCAATCCCACATGCATCAGTTTACACCCCCAACCCTTGATTTCCGTTTGGAACAACTAACATAGGTGCATTGGTCAACAAATGCTTTAACTTAAGTAATGCTTCCTCATATTTGTCAAAGGAGACAAACTTCACCTCCTCTTGGTTAACTTAGTCAAAGGTGCTGCTATCCATGAGAAATCATTGATGAATCTCCGGTAATAGCCAGCAAGTCGAAGAAAACTTATGATCTCTGTCACCTTCTCTGGTCTCTTCCAATTATTAATAGCTTCAATCTTATTTGGATCCACCGAAAGCCTTTCTCTAAAACCACATGACCAAGAAACTTAACCTCTTTCTTCCAAAAATGACACTTGGTAAACTTTGCCTTCAACTGATGTTGCCTCAGTGTCTCAAACACCACTCTAAGATGATCCTCATGCTCTCTCTCATCCTTACAGCATACTAAAATGTCATCTATAAACACCAACACAAACCTATCTCGGTACTCTTAGAATACTCGGTTTATTAAATCGACAAAGAAAGCAGGTGCATTTGTTAATCCGAATGGCATCATTAACCACTCATGTGAACCATACCTAGTATGGAATACTGTTAATGGAATATTATCCTCTGCCACTCTAAATTGATGGATACCAATCGCTAAATCCAACTAGGAAAACACTCTGGCTCCACACAACTGATCAAATAGATCGTCTATTCTTGGCAAAGGATACTTATTCTTAATCGTCCTCACGTTCAATTTACGATGGTCGATACACAACCTCAATGACCCATCTGGTTTCTTCACGAACACCACGGACGCCCCCTAAGGCAAACTACTTGATCTAATAAAATTCCTTCCTTCAAGATCCACTAACTTCACCTTAAATTCCTTCATCTCGGTCGCTGTCATCCTGCTAGGTGGTCTACTGACAGGTTCAGCTCTTGGCATAAGATCAATCTGAAACTCAATAGCTCATTTCAGTGGTAGTGCTATAACCGGCTCAAAGACATCCGCAAACTCCCTCGCTACTCGAACCTGACTTAACTCATCTCCCATTTCCATAGCACTTGACAAAGCATAAACAATCTAGTCAAAATTTTCCACTGAGAATATGATTTGATTATGACTATTAGGGTGTCTTAGTGATATCTCTCTATCCTAACAAAATATCTTAGCCTCAAATATACCCAACCAGTCCTACCCAAGATGATCTCGAAATCTACTAAATAAAAAATATACAGACTGCATGCAAACTTATGACCTAACAAGTCAAGTGCTAACTGGTCGTATCTCATTCCTAGAGTCGCATATCCTCCTATTGGATCCACAAACATTAAGGAAGTAACAAGGTATGTGGGTTCTAAGCATAACCTATCAACCAAACACTGAGATATAAATGAATGTGATGCACTGATATCAAATAGTACCATAACTGGTATATTCTAAATCAAAAGTGTACCTTCCATCACAGTCTTCCCTTTTTCAGTTGCAGTTGGCCTAGCGGATGATTTCCCAATAGAAGAGACCTTCCCCCTGTCCGCCCTAACTGGTTCTGGACATTGATTCTTATAATGCCCAATTTGATCGCAGTTGAAGCACTTCACTTTTCTTATCTGCAGCCTTCTTCCCCTTGCTCGACCAGCACTCATGACATAATGACCTTTCTTATCACACTTGAAGCAAACTAAATTAGCTTTTGCCTTCTTGGTAGCATCTCCCTTCTGGGCTCCCTTCTTCTTAAAGAACTTCTTCTTTTTTCCCTGAGAACCCTGGGTTTCCATTGGCTTCTCTCTACCACAAATAGCAAGCATCTCCTCATGGTGGATTTCCATCTCCACAACTACATTACAAGGATTGGGGAGATGTGGCAAGGTTGCCCTAGCAATCTCAGGCCTTAGCCCTCGAATGAACTTCTCATTTCTCCTGATGACGATGTCTATAGTAGCATACAAATAACGGTACAACTCATCAAACTTAGTAGCATACTCAATAACTGACATTTCTCCCTACACTAGATCCATAAACTTCCTCAGCAATGCTGACTTGGCAACTTTAGTCAAAAACCTCTATTCAAATCTTCTTCTAAACTCTGCCCATGTCAAGTCCTCCTCCGAAACATCGGTAGTGACACTATTCCACCAATGAAGTGTTGCCCCTTGCAACTTCCTAGAGGCCAGCCTCCTCTTATGTTCATTATCCAAATCCAAATCAGCAAAGATTCTCATGCAATGCAATAGCCACCTTTCGTCTTAGTATCTCCGCCTCCAACCTGATCGAAACCAATGCACATGGTATCAAAGACTTGGTACGTAGTGAATTGGACATTGGCGAAAGGTATAGGGTTGAAACAAGGGGTTTCGAAGGGTTCGATACCTTTTGTGGCTTTTAAATGGAATTGCACCTGCTTTGCCTTCGAAAAGAATGGTTTCGAATAAGATAGCTTTCGACTTGGTCAATGGTTTTAAAGAAAGAATGTGTTCAAATGAGGTTGCACGTTTGTTTTAAAGTAAATGCTTTCAATAGGGTCGAAACCCTTACTACTACCTTTTACCTTTCGACCCAATTTGATTTCAAAAGGGTTCCTTTGTTTTAAATGTAGTGCTGCTTCTCTAATGCTTTCGAATGGATTGGTTTCAACACCATCCACTTCTTTACTTAGGAAATTGCTTTCGAAAGAGTTTCTTTCATCTTAGTTGTTTTAAGACTTTTTTTATATTATGAAAGTTAAACCCAAAAGGTTTTCGAAGGAATGGTTTTGAATGGTTTCGAAAGGTTGTTCCACATATTTTAATTTGAACCCAATGCTTTCGAAAGGGTTGTTTTAAGTAGTATACATTAGTGCTTTCGAAAGGTAATAAGTAAAGGTTTCGAAGGGAAGGTTCCCAGTATTTTCGAAAGTTATGTATACGAGGTTTCGAAGGGGTAATTCCTCATTGTTTTCGGAAGGTTTACCTTAGTGTTTAAATGGAAGGTTTCCAATAGTTTCGAAAGGCATGTTTTAAATGTTTTAAAAGAGTATGTCTAAGGTTTACAAAGCTTTCGATGAAGATGTTGTCAATGTTTTCGAAAGGACTATTGTCAATGGTTTCGAAAGGTATGTTTTGGCCTTTAAGCCTAAGGTTATAAAGTAAAGAAGTTTACTTATATTGAAAGGGGTACTTTCAATGGTTTTGAAAGTGGCACTTTCAAAGGTTTCGAAAGAGATTGTTTAAAGGTTTTAAACAAAGGTTTCAATGTTTTAATCAAAAATGTTTTGAGTAAAGCATATATCATGGCAAAGAAATTTGAGTAAAGCAAATAGTATATTTTCCTTGTTTAGGTAAGATTTAAAGCTTTAAATCATTTTGAAAAGGTTTTAAAGGAAAATATAAAGGGTATTTAATCCTAAGTAAAATGACTTAGATATTTGTATACCAAATGGGACTGGTATAGGTTCGCGCCCTATACATTAGCTATTAGTCCCTGGCTAATTTAGTCCAAAATTGAAGTGTATAGGGCTTAGTCACAGGTAAGACTTAAATGATGGTTACATATTGAAAGGAATATATGTACAAAAAAGAAGGATATGTTATTTGTTTGCGCCAAAAATGGTCACAAACCCCAAGTGTAGTGAAAGCACCAGCGTATGAATATAAATCAACAATATTCACACACAAATCTCAAATATAAGCAAACAGAGTATCACAATTCAGAAATAATGAACAGAAACACGAGATTTATAGTGGTTCGGCGATCTTGCCTACGTCCACTCTGAAGTTGATGATTTTATTGATGTTCACTTGACGATTACAGTTTCTTCTTATGTAGTACAACTGATTATATGATTATAATCTGAATCTAAGGAAGCGGTGGTGATTCTGAGTAAATCTGGAGAGTCTGGGCGCTCTTTAGCTCTCAAAACTGTCTGACCCCTTTTCTGAATGACCAGGGGCTCTATTTATAGTTGTAGGAGGCTGATATTTCGCCTAAAATCTGGGGAGACCAGTTCTAGTACATGAGGGGGCCACATGGCCGAAATCTGGAGAACCGGGCCCACTTTGGGATCGATTCGACTCTTGGTTCGAATCGATCAAGAAAGTGTCAAATCGAGTTAAAATTTGGTGTGAACATTCTTCATCATGTGTTTAAGCTTCTGTGAAAATTTCATTGCATTTGGACTTGTGGATCTCGAGTTATGATCGATTCAAGTTGGTGTTCTTCGTCCCATGGATTCATTCGAATCGATATGGTTCGAATCCATAGGTTCGAATCGATGCTTCTGGATGTGAAGATGGTGACGTGGTGCATATGCTTCGTATCGATCCGCTTCTCACTCCGGATTGACTGGGTCGACTCCATGTTCTTCGCTGATTTGACTGGGTGGATTCGTGGTAGTGGATTCGAAGACATCCCTCTTCGAATCAAATGAGCGAAGGTCTGTTCGAATCGATCTAGGTACGTTAAAGTTGATCGATTCGAAGTTGCCTCAAACAATGTGGATTCGAAGTATCTTACGAGATGTAGTCGAATTGATTAGTCTTTGTGGATTCGAAGGAACTTCCTTTGATGGAGTCGAAGGACTCATACCTGCAGCTCTGTGGATTCGAAGGAAGGGACGGCCTAATGGATTCTAACTAGGCCTCGCTTGATGGAGTCGAAGCTAAAGTACCCCTCGTGGATTCGAAGCAATCAGGGAAAACTTGTTGGATTCGAACCTGGGGCTATGCTTCATAGATCCGAAGCACATTCTTTCGATGGATTCGAATGCTATGGATTCGAATGATGGCTACACTGATGGATTCGAACATAGATTCTTCTAAATTGCATCGATCATAACTTGAACATACAGACTCGGATTGACTTGAGATTTGAAACGTTGACTCTCATGGCTTAGCTTGTCATGTCCTACCAATTTTGGCTCGATCCGGACTCGAACAAAATTCATTGATATCCATGGTAAAACAGTGTATAACGATCTTTTACGACGAACTGTCTTTAGTTTTCCAGTCAACTTTTTGGTGTCACGGCCTTGCCAAAAGGCGGGATAACATTTTCCCCCCAAAACATGCCTTGCGATTGGAAGGTGTGTTTTGTAATGCCATAAGCCGGATGTTCATATCCTGTTGATGACCTGTAAAGAAATTGATAGTCTTTCCTGACCATGAATGACGATCGTTCACGACCATATGTCATTTGAGATGATATGTGACCGTTCGAGGTTAGTTGCCATTTATGGAAAATAATGAAATGGGATCGTTCGTGGTCGGATGCCATTCGTGGCAAATAAAGAAATAGGACCGTCCGCGGTCGGATGTCGTTCTAGACGAGTTGCGATCGTTCGTGATCGTGTGTCGTTCTAGGCGAACTATGACCGTTCGCAGTCAGGTGACGTGGAAAGAGGAATGTGATCGTTCGCGATCGCGTGTCGTACGGGGCAAAATTGTGATCGTTCGCGATCGCGTGCCGTACGGGGCAAAAATGTGATCGTTCGCGATCGAATGTCATATTAAGTGAATTGTGACCGTTCGTGGTCGGGTGCCGTTCGAGGCAAATGGTGACCGTTCGAGGTCGGGTGCCATTCGAGGCTAATGGTGACCGTTCGAGGTCGGGTGCCGTTCGAGGCAAATGGTGACCGTTCGAGGTCGGGTGCCGTTCGAGGCAAATGGTGACCGTTCGAGGTCGGGAGTCGTTCGAGGCAAATGAGTGTGCCCGGCGGGGACTTAGTATCATCGATACCAGGTTCACGTTCGAGTGGGTTCCTGGATCATTTGTCAGGGCGGTTCATCACCATCTCAGAGCATGCCTGAGGACCGTTCGCGATCCCTTACATGTGTAAGTGGCTTAGCCATTGTGGAATCATAGGTAGTGGATTTTTGTTCAAAATGAGTTTTTCAACAGAGATGTTGAACAAAATCAGGTTCAAACATTAGAAATAGAAAATAAAGGTAAAATAGGGACGTCAAAGTGCAAACACCTACACCGTTGTGATTAGTAGTCGTATCAGAGCATGCCTGAGGATCGTTCGCGGTCCTGTACATGTGTAAATGAATAAATCGTGTTGGTGTGGAGTTTGCTACTTATTCGTCATTATCCCAATCAATTGATGGTAATTTCTCTTTTATTAGTAGACCCTAGAGTCCGGTACTTATCTGAGTGAGGGGCTTTGCATGCCTATTGTTTCCGATTCTTGGAGGTTGCCCCCAGCTATTTGCTTCATGGTAGGAGGAAAGTTTGAATGAGAGGACGCCTCTTGGCTGCCCCCTTGTTGAGTTCCTTCCATAGCGTTTTTCCTTGTATGAGGCTTCTTCGTCTTCTAAAAGCTAGATCTAAGAACTTGTTTTCTGGATCTAAATTTTTTCTTTCAGATCTTGGAGTTGGATCTTCTTTCTAATATAGAATAAACTTCAGATCTGAGATTCCCATGTCCTTCTCAGTGAAAGCACCAAAGTGTTTGCGCAAAAAATGGTCACAAACCCCAAGTGTAGTGAAAGCACCAGCGTATTAATATAAATCAACAATATTCACACACAAATCTCAAATATAAGCAAACAGAGTATCACAATTCAGAAATAATGAACAGAAACACGAGATTTATAGTGGTTCGGCGATCTTGCCTACGTCCACTCTGAAGTTGATGATTTTATTGATGTTCACTTGACGATTACAATTTCTTCTGATGTAGTACAACTGATTATATGATTATAATCTGAATCTAAGGAAGCGGTGGTGATTCTGAGTAAATCTGGGATAGTCTGGGCGCTCTTTAAATCTCAAACTGTCTGACCCCTTTTCTGAATGACCAGGGGCTCTATTTATAGGTGTAGGAGGCTGATATTTCGCATAAAATCCGGGGAGACAAGTTCTAGTACATGAGGGGGCCACATGGCCGAAATCTGGAGAACCGGGCCCACTTTGGGAATCGATTCGACCCTTGGTTCGAATCGATCAAGAAAGTGTCCAATCGAGTTGAAATTTGGTGTGAACATTCTTCATCATGTGTTTAAGCTTCTGTGAAAATTTCATTGCATTTGGACTTATGGATCTCGAGTTATGATCGATTCAAGTTAGTGTTCTTCGTCCCATGGATTCATTCGAATCGATATGGTTCGAATCCATAGGTTCGAATCGATGCTTCTGCATGTGAAGATGGTGACGTGGTGCGTATGCTTCGTATCGATCCGCTTCTCACTCCGGATTGACTGGGTCGACTCCATGTTCTTCGCCGATTTGACTGGGTGGATTCGTGGTAGTGGATTCGAAGACATCCCTCTTCGAATCGAATGAGCGAAGGTCTGTTCGAATCGATCTAGGTACGTTAAAGTTGATCGATTCGAAGTTGCCTCAAACAATGTGGATTCGAAGTATCTTACGAGATGGAGTCGAATTGATTAGTCTTTGTGGATTCGAAGGAACTTCCTTTGATGGAGTCGAAGGACTCATACCTGCAGCTCTGTGGATTCGAAGGAAGGGACGGCCTAATGGATTCGAACTAGGCCTCGCTTGATGGAGTCGAAGCTAAAGTACCCCTCGTGGATTCGAAGCAATCATGGAAAACTTGTTGGATTCGAACCTAGGGCTATGCTTCATAGATCCAAAGCACCTTCTTTTGATGGATTCGAATGCTATGGATTCGAATGATGGCTACACTGATGGATTCGAACATAGATTCTTCTAAATTGCGTCGATCATAACTTGAACATACAGACTCAAATTGACTTGAGATTTGAAACGTTGACTCTCATGGCTTAGCTTGTCATGTCCTACCAATTTTGGCTCGATCCGGACTCGGACAAAATTCATTGATATCCATGGTAAAACAGTGTATAACGATCTTTTACGACGAACTGTCTTTAGTTTTCCAGTCAACTTTTTGGTGTCACGGCCTTGCCAAAAGGCGGGATAACATTATTCGTGAGCCCACAAAACCATTAGGATTAGGTAACTCTTGGAGAAGCAAGTTAAGGACAGACCGTCCAGAAGTATGTCTAACGTTGTTAGATAATTGGGTTAGTTGGTCTTGTAAGCCCGAGTCAGTCAAAGGTTAGTAGTTAGCCAAACAAAACTACATTTTGTTCGGACAGCCGGTCCATTTATTACCCATTTTGAGCATATATGATGTTTTCTATTATTGATACAATTAGTTTGATTAACCAGTTTGGTTGTAGGATTATGGTTTGCAAAAAGATACATTTTTAAATAGATATTAGTGAGGGGGAACCCGTTTCGCTAAGTAGCATGGTCCCACTTAATATCAGTAAACTAAGTTTTAATAATATTATTCACACCAGGTTTTATGTCTAACTCAAAGTTTATGTTTCCCCCTTAAACTCTCGGGTGCTCAAAATTGATTTGAGTATATTGAGAGTTTGAGTTTTTAGGTTTTAGTAGGTGGATGAATAAATCTTCTAAAGACGAGTAGGAGGCCGATCATAGCTATATTTAGAAGTTGCAATTTTTGTTTTATTCTATTGTGATGTATTAAGACAGTTTATGTCTACATAGTACTTTGGTCATCTAAGGGGCATCTTCATATGTTGCTCTTGGTGTATTTATGTAATAACTATATTTGATCTGAACCTGAGAACGATAGGGATTATGTTATTAGATATGAAACGTGTTTTGTGAAATGTAATCAGAAAAGTTTTTTTTGAAATATGTGATTTTGTTTCATATTAATGTGCTTCTGATATTATGAATATCAATAGCATTATCGTATCTTGTCGTCCGGAGTTAATCCTATAGATGACGACAGCATCTTTAGCACTTAGCTTTGGGCCTAAAGATGAGGGATGTCACACCTTGGTATCAGAGCATAGGTTTATGAAAAACTTTAAACTAAAATGATTTTTGAAAACATAATCCTAAGGAATTAGAGGTATGATCGGGGTTTCGGATAACGCTATAGTAACGTACTTGTATTTGCTATATATAACTATATGCTTTAGCTCTATTCTTCTATCTCTCTTAGGCTATTCTTCTGTATCTTATGAAAGCTCGAATGCAGATATGGATGCTAGAAGAGGAAGAGTTAACCATAATGGGGAAAGCACCACAACTAATGGAAATGTCATACCAAATATGAGAAGGAACCAAGGTCAGTCACAAGATGGAAATGTTGGTGTGGGAGTCACGCAAGTAGACATGGGAGCTATGTATTAGTTCTTTGTCAACATGATGCAAGTGGGAATTGATGCTGGAGTAGTTGGAGGAAATGCTAGAGGAGGGAACCAAGAAGCTCCAGTGGTGAATAACTATGCTATTCTGAGTAGTGATTATGCTTAGCTTGGAGGAAAGTCGTTCTTTTGTACTGAAGACGCAATTGAAGTAGAGAATTGGTTGCTTCATGGTGAAAGGATATTTGCTTATTATGACTCAATGATGAGCAGAAGAGAAGGCTCGCTTCGAGATAGCTATAGGTAGCAGCGCTATATTGGTGGAACAACGTTACTATTGGAGTTAATAAAGAAACTATGACAAGGGCTTAGTTCAGGAGAAGGTTCGAGGAGAGGTTATGTCTGAGATTGCTAAGTCCGCTCTGCTCGGAAAGTTCACTGAGTTGGAGCAGGGGGATATGATGGTGTTGGAGTATGCAACGAGGTTTGAGGGGTTAGCAAGTTATGGCTATGCTACTATTGACACTATGATTAAGACGAATGAAAAGTTCATTCGTGGGTTGAAGCTTGAGCTTGCTAAGGCCATGCTATTGCATATCAAAGACACGTTTGATGTTGTAGTTGAAATGACATTAAGGCATGAAGAGATGCATGCTTATCTGCAAGGAAATAAGGAAAAGGAAGCTCAAGGAGGGCAGAGTTAGAAAAGGAAATTTTTCCATAAGAAAGGAGTTCAGAAGGGTGGAGCTCCTAAGAAAGGGAAGGCAGAAGGTGTTTGTTACAAGTTTGACAAGAAGGTACACTATGCTCATGAGTGTCGGACAGGCAAAGGAAAGAAATCTGCTAAGAAGGGGTGAGGTGTTTCAACCACGATCAAGTTGGGCACTATAAGAACCAGTGCAAGGAGACTGCTAAGGATGAGAAAGGCAAAGTGTTTCCATTGGAGCCAGCTACCGCGAGACCGATAGCGCAGGAGAAAGGAAAAGTTGTATTGGTAGGCATGCGTTTGATTCATGGTATGTCAGTTAGAGTACTGTTGATACTGGTGCATCGCATTCTTTTATATCTCATTGTTTGGTAAATAAGCTTAACCTAGAACCTTTATACCTAGTTACTTCCTTAAGGGTTGCAAAACCGATAGGAGGGTATGCGACACTTGGGATGAAGTGTGACCATCTAGAGTTTGATTTGTTAGGTCATACTTTTGTTTGCAGTTTGCATGTGATTGATTTCGTAGGGTTCGGAATTATTTTAGGTATAGATTGGTTAAGTAAATACGATGCTAGGATATTTTTCCATGATAGGAAAATATCGCTTAGACACCCTGACTGTAGTGATCGAATTGTATATTTCGTAGAAAACCCTAGCTGTGAGGTGAATGCTTTGTTGGATGTTGTGCAGGTAGAAGACGAGTTGAATCGAGTTTTCATGGTTAGAGAATTCGCAGATGTCTTTGAACCCATGGTGGGATTGCCATCCAAACGAGCTATTGAGTTTCGGATAGATATGGTACCAGGAGCAGAACCAATAAGTAGACCGCCAAGAAGGATGACACCTACCGAGATAAGGGAGTTAAAGGTGTAGTTGGTGGATTTGGAAGGCAATAATTTTATTAGACCAAACAGTTCGCCTTGGGGAGCGACCGTAGTGTTTGCCAAGAAGCTAGTCGGATCGTTAAGGTTTTGTAGGATTATCGTAAGTTGAATGAGAAGGCGATAAAGAATCGATATCCGCTACCTACAATTGATGATTTTTTGACCCAGTTGAGTAGAGCCAAAATATTTTCCCAGTTGGATTTAGCGATAGGATTCCATCAGCTTAGAGTGGAAGAGGATAGTGTTCCTTTGATGGTGTTTAGAACTAGATATGGATCATAAAAATGGTTAGTGATGTCGTTCGGACTAACTATTGCGCCAGCATTCTTTGTGGATTTGATGAACCAAGTTTTCCGAATGCACTTGGATAGGTTCGTTTTGGTATTTATAGACGATATTTTGATATACTCTAGAGATGAAAGAGAGCATAAATTTCATCTTAGAGTGGTGCTTGAGATGCTGAGGCAGCATCAGCTAAAATCGATATTTATGAAGTGCCATTTCTGGAAGAAAGAAGTGAATTTTCTTGGTTATGTAGTCCTAGAGAAAGGGTTTTCTGTAGATCTAGCTAAGATTGAGGTTGTGAATAATTGGAAGAGACCCAAGACAGTGAATGAAATAAAGAGTTTTCTTGGATTAGCTAAGTATTATCGGAGGTTCGTAAAGGATTTTTCATGGATTGTAGGACCGATGACCAAGTTAACGTGGAAAGATGTGAAGTTAGTTTGGACCGATAAGTATAAGGAAGCATTTCAAAGATTGAAGCACTTATTGACTAATGCATCTGTGTTGGTAGTTCTAGAAGGGAATCGGGATTTGGTAGTTTTTTCAGATGCATGTGGAACTGGATTAGAGATCTAACGCATGATTTGGAATTATCCGCGGTAATTTTTGCAATGAAGGTGTGGAGACATTATCTTTAGGGAGAAAGATTTGTGCTATATACAGATCATAAGTCGATGAAGTATTTATTCCCTCAGAAGGAGTTGAATATTAGGCAGTAGAGATGGTTAGAGTTTATAGCCGCTTATGACTTTGGTATTGAATACACACCAGGAAAAAGCAACAAGGTTGTAGATGCACTTAGCAGGAAATATCAGAATGCAGTGTTGGAGATGATAGCTTAGTGGAAAGATTTAGAAGCGTTGACATCATGCAGAGTACAGTGGAGATCTCAAGGTGGGTCTAGTACAGAAACTGCAGTGATGTCATGTTTAGAAGTTAGACCGATGATGATCGAAGGATTGCTTCTAAACAGAGGGAGGATCCAGTATTAGTTGAATGGATCAGAAAGTTAGGGATAGGATTGAGAGCGATGGCTTGAAAGATTTTAGTCTTGACTAGAGTGGGTAGTTGAGGAAGAAAGGAAGATTATGTGTTCCAAATGTGGGAAAAATTAGGAAGGAAGTTCTGGAGGGGTGCCATCGTTCAAAGTTCATTATTCATCTGAGGGGAACTAAGATGTATCAGGACATGAAGAGGAGTTTCTGATGGGAATGTATAAAGGGGGATGTAGGCTTATGGGTAAAGCAACGTTTAAACTGTCAACAGGTAAAAGCCGAACATCAGAAACCAAGTGGGTTACTTTAGCCTTTAGATGTTCTAGTTTGGAAGTGAGAATCTATTTCTATGGATTTTATAGATGGGTTGCCAAGGCCAAACATGAGTAATGAAAGTATATGGGTCATAGTGGATAGGTTAACCAAGAGTGCCCATTTCATTCTAGTTAAGTCTACGAGGACGGCGCCTGTTTTAGATAAGTTATTTATGAAGAATGCAGTTAGCCTGCATGGAATTCCTAGTAGCATAGTAAGTGATAGAGATTCCTTATTCACTAGCGATTTCTAGAAGTCTACAAGAGATTTCAGGTACCAAACTCAAGATGAGTACCGCTTACCATCCGCATACTAATGGGCAAACAGAGAGAGTTCACAAAGTCTTGGAAGACTTGTTACGAGCTTGTGTACTAGATTTTGGGGTATTATGGGAAGACCATCTACACCTAGTCGATTTTTCGTATAACAACGGTTATCAGGCTAGTATAGGGATGGTGCCGTTTGAAACCTTGTATGGAAGGCCATGCAAATCTATCATTTATTGGTTAGAGACCGGGGATACGTTGGTTCGTAGTCCGGATTTAGTAAGAGAAGCTGCAGAAAAGATTGAGATCATTCGAGCTAGGATGAAGGAAGCTCGGTCTAGGCAGAAGAGCTATGCGGATAGATGATGGAAAGACTTAGAATTATCAGTTGAAGATTATGCTTTTGTCAAAGTGTCACCAATGAAAGGTGTTATTCGGTTTGGGAAATCAGGGAAATTGGCACCAAGGTTCCTTGGTCCATTCTTACTGTAGAGAGGATCAGGAAACTCGCATATAGAGTAGAGTTACTGAACAGTTTGGCATGAGCCTATGATGTTTTCCACGTTTCTCATATAAGGAAGTGTATCCAAGCCCCAGAGACTATAGCACCGACTGTGTTTGATGACTTAGTAGTGTATTCGAACTTGACTATAATTAGAAAGCTAATTGGTATAGTTGCGAGAGATGAGAAGAAGCTAAGGAACAAGACAGTCAGATTAGTAAGAGTCCGGTGGAGTGACGACGAGAGAGACTGTACATGGAAAACTAAGAGCAGGATTTGAGATACATATCTTGACTTATTTCATGGTATGTTTTTACCTTTTTGATTGATTTTGATGAGTGCCTTATCGTAATTTCGATGACAAAATTCTTTAAGGAGAGGAGTCTGTAAAGACCTTAATTTTGATTTATATTATTTTGGACATTTATAAGTTAGTTAAATTAAATGAAATAATATAATTGGTAAGGGATTGGGATTTGTGTAATAAAGGGGTAGCCATGCTTAGTTAAGTATTGAACTAAATGGAATTTAAAATGAATAGATAAGGGGAATAGGATAAGGGAAATATAGGAATAAGCTACATTCTTATACCCTAAACCCTCATTTACTCTCATTTCTCACGATCACAAGCGAACAAAAATTAAACTAAAGTCCGACTACCATTAAAGAAGAGTAAGAAGAAGAGTAAGGGGAAGAAAAGCTGAATCAGGAAGAAAAGCTTAATCAAATTCAATCCAAGATCAAATCTCAACTCCTTAACAACAAAGCTAAAAGTGAATGATAATTACATCTCATATTTTTGATATTTTGTTTTCTAGAACCAGACCCGAATGTTTTTGCATGTATATTTCCATGTTTTGAATGTTGTTTAGATATATATATATATATATATATGCTTGTTGATGAATTATGCTTGTTCATATTGATTTTATGACATGTTTTGGATTGAAAACTCTATCAAATGACATCCAAATGCCTTTTAATTTTAATATATGGTCAGAAATGATATTTTACAGATGATTTTCAAGTTTCATTCTGATTTAATGTGCATTTATTATTAATTTTTAGTGAAGAAAATGGTTATTTGGGTTTAAAATTAATTACGGCAATTATATATATGTTTTGGGTCAAAAATTTAAATATGTTAGAAAACATATTAAATGTGATTTATATAAATTTTTGTAGAATTTTCCTAAGTGTTTTAATATATATATATATATAATTATTTAAGGTATGGGACATAAATGATTTATATGTTTATAAAAAGAGAAAGAGCTATTTGCAAATGTTCTAAAATGTTAATATTTGAAATTCAGCAGCACGTTTCAGAAAAGATTTTTAAAAGTAAAGGCAACCAATTATAAGATGACAAATAAGCAGGTTAGTTGAAAAGAATTACCTTAAAAATAAGATTTTCTAAGGTTCCGTTGTTTCACTATCTTTGGCAGCCACCTTTCATCTTAGTACCTCCGCCTCAAATTTTATCGAAACCAATGCACATGGTATCAAAGACTTGGTACGTGTGAATTGGACATAGGCGAAAGGTATAAGGTCAAAACAAGGGGTTCCGAAGGGGTTGAAACATTTTATGGCTTTTAAATCAAAATGCGCCTACTTTGCTTTCAAAAATAATGGTTTCGAATAAGATAGCTTTCGATTTGGTCAATGGTTTTAAAGAAAGAATGTGTTCCAATGATGTTGTGCCTTTGTTTTAAAGTAAATGCTTTCGATAGTCGAAACCCTTACTGCTGCCTTTTACGTTTCGACCCAGTTTGGTTTCGAAAGGTTTCGAAAAGAATAGTTTTGAATGGTTTCGAAAGGTTATTCCACATATTTAACTTAAACCCAATGCTTACGAAAGGTTTATTTTAAGTAGTATATTTTAGTGCTTTCGAAGGGTAATAAGTAAAGGTTTCAAAGGGAAGGTTCCCAGTATTTTCGAAAGGTATGTATATGAGGTTTCGAAGGGGTGATTCCTCAGTGTTTTTGAAAGGTTTACCTTAGTGTTTAAATGAAAGGTATCCAATAGCATCGAAACGCATGTTTAAAATGATTTAAAAGAGTATGTGTAAGGTTTATAAAGCTTTCGAAGAAGATGTTTTCAATGTTTTCAATGTTTTCGAAAGGACTATTGTCAATGGTTTCGAAAGGTATATTTTGGCCTTTAGGCCTAAGGTACGTTTAAATGAAAGGTTTTAAACAAAGGTTTTGATTGTTTTCATCAACAATGTTTTCAGTAAAGCATATATCATGGCAAAGAAATTTAAGTAAAGCAAATAGTATATTTTCCTCTTTTAAGTATGATTTAAAGGTTTAAATCATTTTGAAAAGGTATTCAAGGAAAATTTAAAGGGTAGTTAACCCTAACTAAAATGACTCAAATATTTGTATACCAGATGGGACTAGTATTGGGTCGCACCCTATACATTAGTTATTAGCCCCTAGATAATTTAGTCCAAAATTCCAGTGTGTAGGACTTAGTCATAGGTAAGACTTAAATAATGGCTAAACACAGAAAGGAATATACGTACAGAAAAGAAGGATAGGTTAAATGTGAGCCAGCAAAATCATTAGGATCAGGTGACCCTTGGAAAATGAAGTTAAGGACAGACCGTCTAGAAAAATGTCTAACAGTTGTTAGATAATTTGCTTAGTTTGTCTAGTAGGTCCGAGCTAGCCAAAGGTTAGTAGTTAGCCAAACAAAATAATATTATGTTCGAACAGCTGGTCCATTTATTTCCTTTTTTGAGCATATTTGATGTTTGCTATTATTGATATAATCAATTTGATTAACCAGTTTGGTTTGCAGGATTACTTTTTGCATAAAGATATGTTTTTAAAGGGATATTAGTGAGGGAAACCCGTTCCTCTAAGTGGCGTGGTCTCACTTAATATTTGTAAACCGAGATGTAATAGTATTATTCACATTAGACTTTATGTCTGACACGAAGTTTATGTTTTCCCCTTAAAATCTCAGGTGATCAAAATTAATTTGTTTAGATTGAGAGTTTGGGTTTTCAGGTTTTAGTAGGTGGACGAATAAAGTTTCCGGAGACAAGTAGGAGGCTGATGATAGCAATATTTAGGAGTTGCTATTTTTGTTTTATTCCACTGTGATGTATTAAGATAGTTTATGTCTATATAGTACTCTGGTCATCAAGGGGGCATCTTCATATGTCGCTCCTGGTGTACTTATGTAATAATTATATTTGATATGAACCTCGGGAACGATCAGGATTATGTAATTGGATATGAAACATATTTTATGAAATGTAATCAGAAAAGTTGTTTTTGAAATATGTGATTTTATTTCCTATTGATGTGCCTCTAATATTGTGGATACCATTAGCATTACCGTATCTTATCGTTGGGAGTTAATATTATAGATGACTACAGCATCTGCAGCGCTTAGCTTTGGGCCTCAAGATAGCGGATATTACAATAACCTCTTTTGAAAGCATTCAAATCTTCTTTTCAAAACACTAAGAACATATCTTTCAAAACCATCAAAACATACCTTTTGAAAGTATTTAAAGCTTTACTTATTAACTCTAGAAGCAAAGCTTCGAAACCAATGAAAGTACCTCTTTCGAAACTATTGAAAGTACCCCTTTCGAAACCATTGGGTTTGTCTTTAAAAATAACTTTTGGATCAAAGTGAATATATATACGAAAGTACCCCCTTTCAAAACTATTGAAAGTACCCCTTTCGAAACCATTTACCTTTAACTAAAAATGATTGGGGAAAAATTGATGGCTTCGGAACTATCCTTTTGAAAGTAATTATCATTAAGTAAATCATTTGAAGGTTAGCTTCGAAACCCCTATTCGAAGCCATTGCCTTCGCAACCCTTCAATTCTTTCAAAACACTTTTAGGAAGTGACTTAGTACAAGTACAAAGCAAAAGCTACCTTTCGAATTGGTTGATGACTTCAATCCATTCGAAATTTATATAGTCAGCAGTAGGATTTCAATTTGGTCGAAACTACCCCTTTCAAAAGTATTTATTTAAAAAGAAAATAACTCATTCGAAAGCTTATACTTCAAACAAAAAGAAGGCAACTCCCTTCGAAAGCTATTTAGAAGATCGTTTCAAAATCATTTGTTTTGACTCCTTCCAAAGCATTTAGTAAAAACAGGAAAGCACATTTCTTTTGAAAATAAAACAAAGGTTTCGACCCCATAGAAAGCTATGTTTCGACACCATGCCTTCCAACCTTCTCCAATCCACTATGTACCAACTTTGTGATACCTTGTGTATTGGTTTTGGCTAGATTGGTATCATTGGTTGAAGCGGAAGCATTGGGTCAAAAGGAGTTGCTAAAAGAGGCAGAACTTACTTTTCTGAGTACAGGCTGAATCAAAGCCAATTAAAGCAATTACTTTATAACTAAACCGCCTATTTGTAATCATTTAATTGGTTGCCTCAAGCTTTTCAAATTCTTTCTCAAATAACTGCCGCATAATTTCTGATCTAAATCAAGGATTAATTTAACAAATAAGCCCTTCCATTAAGCATAACCAATAAAATAATTAAGTCCTTTATCTAGCATAATTTTGTTTCCATAGTAAATTACTTAGGAAAAGACCCTAAAAATTAAAGAAATCCACTTTCAATATGTTATCTAATATATAAAAATTTCACACCCAAATTGCTCATATAATTTCCAAAATTAATTTCTAAACCCAATAATTCATATTTTCCTTTGAAAATTCATAATAAATTTTCCATAGCTTGGAAAATTAAAAAAATTAAAACTCATCTCCAAAATCATGTTTTAAATAACACATAAATTTATCATGGCATTTGAAATTCGATATAATCGGTTTTACCTTCAAAACAATGTAGAATTATTATCAAACAATCATGTTTGAATCAAGCATGTCAAAATCCAAGCATATCATCATCAAAAATCATCATAATGGATTTAATCTTAAACCTGAAAATCAAATGATTGTAAAAAAAATAGAGATGGTTTAGATTATTATTCACCTTGACTAGGATAAGGACTTTGAGATTTGATTGAGATTAGTCTTCCTTGCCTTAATTCCTTAGCTCTTTATTCAATTTCTCCTTTTTCTTCCTTTGTAATGGCCAGTTGTTCTCTTTTGATTTACCTTTTCATGAAATGAAAAATGAATGTGTAGCCTAAAGGAAACAAGATATATAAGGGAAATGGGATTAAGGTGTGCAATTACCCTAAATCCCTTGCATTAGTTATTTCCTAATTAACATACAAAACCATATATAAGCCCATTCTTTAATTTATTAACTAAGCACGACCTTTATTTTGAATTTTCAAATATCAATCCCCTTATCACTATAATATTTACATTATTCTATTTAATTTATCTAATTAAATATCTTGAATAATGTTATCCAAAATTAGGGATGTTACAACACTCCTGAACCTTATCCTCGTTGCTACAAAATAGATGAATAGAGGCTAAGGAGAAAGAGTGTGAGCATGAAGAAGCTCACATGACTGAAAGAGAATGCCTCGATGCTGAAGAAGAAAGAGTGAAGAGAAAGAGGGATTGTGGGGGGAGATTCCTCCCATGAGACTCACAAACGCCCCCGGAGAGATTCCTCCGAGCACCATGGAACCACTATTTCTGTTATTCCTCCATGTTTTAGAACTAAAATTGCTATTGTTTGCACAAAAAATGGACAAACACCTCAAAGTCGTATGATTTAATTGATTTTATGTTGTTCTTAGTGATTTGGGTGATTTACGCAAATATATGAAAAGCAGGGGCTAAACTGTAAAAGACACGCAGATTTATAGTGGTTCAGCCAGAATGTGCCTACGTCCACTTTATATATTATTTCTCCTTTCTTGTTCAGATTACAAGTACAAAGCTTTGATACAAGTATCTGAAAGTTGTTTGAAAGTTCTCTCCGTGCTTGAGCTCTCAAAACTTGTCCCCCATTGTTGTACCCCTACCCCTCTATTTATAGAGTGAGGCTGGGGGCAGGGGTCTTGGATATATATGGCTGTTGGCGGGCCTGGGCTGAGGCAATCTGGCCTGGCTCATCTTGGTTCGGCATAGCTTGGTTCGGTGGTGAGATGTGGTAGGTTGGTCCGGCCCTGATCTGGGCCGGTGGCTGTTGGAGAGGAGGTGGTTCGGTAGTGAGGTTGGACCGGTAGGTGAGGTTGGACCGGTAGAGGAGGTTGGTTCGGTGATGAGGTTGGACCGGTAGTTTGGTTCGGTGATGAGGTTGGACCGGTAGGTTGGTACGGTGATGAGGTTGGACCGGTAGGTTGGTTCGGCAAGCATGGGAGGTAGAGTTGATTCGGTAGTTCTGTTGTTGTGAGTCTGGTTCGGTAGTGGTAGGGATGCCGAATGAAGCTTAGGCAAGCCTGGACGAACCTGGTGCTTCTTGGTCTTGAGATTGCCTTGGTGAGAATACGCCCAACATTTGCCCCCCAAAGTAGGGCATATGCCGGTATATGCCGTGCTTTGTTTTGAAATTAATGACGTTAGCTTGGATGCTCCTATTCGGCCCAAATGCCCAACCAACCGGTCCGATCGTCTGTGTTTGCCTATAAGTATGGGCTTCAAGCTCCTGTTATCCACACCTATTAGAAAGAGCCGGACCAAGCCTACGCCTGCCGAATGAGGTGAGCCCTCCTTCTGCCGAATGGGTTTTTAGGGAGTGGGATAGCCGAATGAACCTTGGGGCCCGGATTACCGAACGGTATATGGGGAGCTCGAATGCCGAATGAGCTTTTGCCTTGAACTGCCGGATGACTTTTTATGACTCGTGATACCGAACGAGACCCAGAGTTTGAATGCCTAATCGAACCTTAAACCTTTTATGTTTTGAACTACAAAATGAAATTCTAGATTGTACGCACTTGCTTGTTTATATCTCTACATCCTTTTTAAAGATGTATTGTTTTGTGTTGCAGATAATGTCTTATAGAGTTGAAACCCGATCAGAAAAGAAGAAATCCCAGGACAGAGAAGATCCTTCCGCAGTGCCCCCAGCTCAGTTAGAACCGGCATGTCATGGGCCCACCCCGAGGTCACTAGTAGATGGGTACGGCCCTCAGGATTGATGCGGTTACTGCCCAGTTTACCAAGGAGGAGAAGGTGGCAGTGAAGGAGGGCATGCGGTTGCTTGCAGCTGAGGAGGCAGGTGTGCAAGTAGAGGATGATGACCAAGATGATCGAGGAGCAGATGCTGGTATGTCTTCCTTTCTAGTCTTTCCGTTAACTTGGTTTCTTATCACTAATGAATTCTCTCTCTGGCCGGACAGGTGGGCAACAGGACAAGGATAAGACTCCGACGCAGCCGGCTCCTTGATTGGACCTGGATATATTTTTCTGGACTTGACATTGTTGTATATGTTAGTCTCAAAACAGTAACGTAACTCTTAGGTTGTAATTATGCTACTTGTAATAAACAACACTATTCTTGACGTGTAATTCTTTAACTTAAGCTGATTCTGTCGTCTTTTGAATGTTTTTGCTATTTTGACATGTTGTATGAGAAATATAGCTATGCATATGCTTGTAATTCAGTTGTGTTTGATGTCAAGTTCTTGCTTAAAACATAATTTCATGCCTTGCAATGCTAGTGTGATGTATGAATAAATTATAGCCATGTATTTGTACACAAAAGAAGAAAATACCACCTTTCATGTTCTAATTGTAGATGGCAGTTTTGAATGTCTTGTGTGACTGAGTATGGAATGCGGCCTGGTGTCCCGTTGTGGGTTCCGACTCCCATTAGCGAATGCCTCCTATTTCGTGTCCTGTACTTTAGGGATTGTTATAGAGGATAGGAGAAAAGTTTTTCAAATAAAATTGAAATATGAGAAATAGTAAAACTTCCAATCACGGAAGGCCTTCGATGTGCTTAAGTTCGTGGCAAACGGGTTTTGTAGTCACTTTCCCTAGCTGTGGGTCTTGGAGACATTTGTCACCCATCTTACGCCTCCGCAGGGAGTTAAATCTTTTTTACCATAGCCGCACTTAAGACACATCGAATCCGAGATCACGCACAGTAACTACCCGGGCCATTATGGCCCGTAATCGTGGGTATTATTCGATTTACTGTGGCCGGCTAGCGTGGGTGCCGATCGTCAACCGTGAACTGCCCCTGGCTGGCCACACCTTATGTTGGGGCTTATAGTCGGTTCACAGTTGCCGGTGAGCCTAACGCCGTAATGAGCTGCCTCGGCTATAGTCGGCCTTCTCGGTGGCTTATAATTGGCTCATTACAGTTGGCTTTGAGGGCCGTCGCGAGCAATGAGTTAACCCGCAGCAGAGGGATGCCGGAGCAAAAGTGTCTCATAGGCGAGGGCATAGATTCGCATAGTACCTGTTAGGTCTTGTCCAGGTGAAGTTGCGCTGTGGTGTGCCTTGAGTGGAAATGCTGTATGCATAGGATTTTGTTCAATAGAAAAGGATAAAGTTAACAAGCAGCCAAGATATAAAGGAACAAGTTAACAAAGAGACAAGGTTTTTTTTAAAGTGGTTCGGCACGATAATGCCTACGTCCACTGATTCTCTTTGTTAATTCACTTCATATGGGCAGTACAAGTTAAGAAAAGTATCGAAGGAGGTGTTGGATGTTCCATGCCCTCTGGAACACCTCTCCGTCCACTGTTGACAAAATATAAGCTCCATTGTGGAGATCTTTATGAATTACATATGGTCCATCCCAGATTGGGTCTAGTGCTCCGGGGCGAGGGAAGATTCGCTTGAGGACAAGGTCTCCTTCTTGTAAGGTACGACGCTTGACTTTGGAGTTGTATTGTGCTGCCACTTTTTGCTTGTGGGTTGCTGCTTTGAGGACTGTATCATTTCTTCTCTCCTAAATTAGATCCAAAGACACGTGAAGGAGTTCTTCGTTCTCTTCTGGGTTATAGGGGATCCTACGGTAGGAAGGCACGATGGTTTCAACTGGGAGCATAGCCTCTGATCCGTATGCCAAAGAGAAAGGAGTATGCCCTGTTGATGTTCTGAAAGATGTGCAATAAGCCCACGGTGCCGTAGGGAGTTCATCCACCCAAGCGCCCTTTGAATTTTCGAGTTTCTTTTTTATTAGAGTTTTCAGAATTTTGTTGACGGCTTCGACTTGTCCGTTTGCCTGGGGATACGCTACGGATGAGAAGCTTTTGTGAATTCCTTGCTCTTGGCACCAGTTGGCGAATTCCTCGCTGTCAAATTGAAGTCCATTGTCTGATATGATTTTGAATGGGACTCCGTACCTGCACAGAACATTTTTGATCAAGAAATTAATAACTTTTGCAGAAGATACTTTATTCAGGGGTTCTGCATCCACCCATTTGGTGAAATAGTCGACTGCCACTATAGCATATTTGGCCCCGCCTCGGCCCATTGGTAGTTTGCCGATTAAGTCAATTCCCCATACTGCAAAGGGCCATGGGCTGGTCATTTGAGTAATCTCAGTTGTTGGTAGTCGCGGAATGTTAGCAAACTTCTGGCATCTGTCACATTTTCTGACGAAATCTAAGGCGTCCTTGCTTAAGGTGGGCCAGAAATATCCATATCGAAGTATCTTTTTTGCCAAAGTCTGCCCTCCGGTGTGATCTCCGCAGCTCCCTTGATGAATGTTGGATAAGATTTCC
Organism: Allium fistulosum; assembly: GCA_030737815.1. NCBI lineage: Eukaryota > Viridiplantae > Streptophyta > Magnoliopsida > Asparagales > Amaryllidaceae > Allium > Allium fistulosum. The sequence continues at coordinate 336,198,897 of CM060901.1, read as the reverse complement.
TTGGCTTCCCTTACAGCGACACACCTTAATAGGGGGTTAGAGAATCCGCGCCGATAGAGGGTGTCCTCCTGTATTGTGTAGCGGGAAGCTTTCCTCAAGATTTTCTTGACTTCATTACGCCCATTGGGTAGTGTGCCACATTGTAAGTAGTCTTGGATAGGAGTCATCCAAGTTGCTTCTTCGGTTGCAGCTATTAGATTCATTTGCTCAAAACTTGGGGCCAGTTGCTTCGAGATGGCTACTGCTCCGGAAATATCGCCGTCTCTCATGCTTGCTTGCTTCGCCAATTCGTCGGCCTCTCGGTTCTCTTCCCGAGGGATGTGTTTGATTAAGTAGTGGTCCAATCGACTGAGAAGTAACTTGGTCTTCTTTAAATATGCTATGAGTCGTTCTTCTCGAGCATGGAATTCTCCTAGTATTTGATTAACAATAAGTTGAGAATCGCTATGAAGACACAAAGAATTGGCTCTGATTTCCAAGGCAAGTTCTAATCCATCTATCACTGATTCATATTCTGCATCGTTGTTGGTGGCAGCGAACTCCAACCTTATAGCATAGTGCAGCTTATTTCCCCTGGGAGTGATTATTACCACACCTGCCCCCGAGCCTTGTTCGTTCGATGCGCCATACACAAAGAGATTCCACATGATGTCTTTTTCTATTTCCAATTGCTCCTTATCTTCGTTGGTAGTGAATTCTGCAATGAAATCAGCCATGGCTTGTCCCTTGATGGTGGTGCGAGGGTGATAGGTGATATCATACCGACTTAGTTCAATGCACCATTTAAGTAGTCGCCCAGAAGTGTCGGGACGATGGAGTACTTGCCTCAGTGGTTGATCGGTCAGAACTTTGATGGAATGGGACTGGAAGTAGTGACGCAGTTTCTGTGATGTGATTAGTAAACAGTATGCTAGCTTCTCAAGTTTAGGATACTTGACTTCTGCCCCAGTAAACCTCTTGCCGACGAAGTAAACTGGCCGCTGTGTGCGGTTGTCTTCCCTTACCAAGGCAGCGCTTAGGGCGTGAGATGACACAGCAAGGTATAGGTATAATTCTTCGCCTTCTCTTGGAGTCGAGAGTACCGGTGGTTTCTGGAGGTGTTCAATTAAGTTAAGGAAAGCGGTTAAGCATTCGTCAGTCCATTCGAACTTTCCTTTGTCTTTCTTTAGAGCTTCGAAGAAGGGAACGCACTTGTCCGTTGGAAATTTCATCTTTAAGCACTATGGAGCCAGGACAATTTGGAAGTCAGACAGGGCTGGCCTTCCCAAGAAAGCGTTGTAGTTTCTTCCTTCTGATGTGTTCTTCAATCAGGTCCCAGAGATGATGGCATTCATTGGTATCATGCCCATGAGATTCGTGGAAGCGGCAGAACTTTCCAGACTTCTGTGCGTTATCTGATTTCTTCTTGTACGGTGAGCGTTCGTATCTAACTTCGCCTTGGGTGGCAAGGAAGATGTTTTTCGATGGTTTCATTCAAAGGAGTGTAAGTATCGAATCTCGGTCCTGGCCGATATAGGCACTTTTCTCCCTTCTTGCCCCCAGCATTGTCTCTAGAGTCATTTCTTTGAATGTCCTTTGCTACAGCGGGCGTGTTGCTGTGAGTTGCCTTATTTTGTTGCCTTGACTGCCCCTCAGTGGCAGCGTCTTCAAGCCTCATATATTTCCCGGCTTCATGGAAGAAATCGGGTAAAGTAGTTGGTTTTTCTTTTGTTAGTCTTCTAGCGAATTTAGTATCCGGATGCACACCACTACAGAGGGCCATTAAGACAAGCTTCTCATCGGCATCTTGGACTGCGGCTGCTGCGGCATTGAATCGGGTTAGGTATTGCTGCAGTTTTTCTCCAGGTTTCTGTTTGACGTTGGATAAGGAATAAGCGTCCTTAGGTTGTTCCACATGGATGCGGAACTGACTGATAAACTTTTCTTTCAACATTTCCCACGAGCTGATGGATCCCTGGGGTAGATGACAGAACCAGGAGGTAGCGAGATCTGCTAAGAAGAGCGGAAAGCATTTGCACAGTACTCCCTCTGTTGCTCCACTCATGAGCATATGTTGCGTGTACCTCTGTAAGTGTACAACGGGGTCGGAGGTTCCTTTGTAAGGTTCCATTGTCGGCATCTTCCATTCTCGTGGGGTGATAGCAATTTCGATATTGCGGGCGAAAGGGCTGGTTACCCTAGCGCCTATCCCTCGATCTCTTTGCTCCCGTTGGACACACTCTCTAAATAAGCGTGCCATCCTTTCATCAGAATTTGGAGCAGATAGAAATGAGTTTGGTTCTGTTCCGTGGGATTGATTCCGTCCAGATGACCTGTAGGGATGGTATCGTCTATCGTTCCTCATATTTTCCAGCGGCTGCCTTTGATCTTCTGGGAGCATGCTAGGGTCAGCTACAGTTGGCCCTTGCCTTGATCTTCCCCTGCTGGGTTCTGATCTAAGCACTTCCTCGGGTCCTACTTCGGGCTGGACTCTAGCTCGGCCCCGTTCACCGGTGTTTCCATGGTTAGGCAGTATGACAGGCTTAGCTATAGTTGACCTCCGTCCGGTACCTCCCCCGTTGGGTTCAGTACCAAACATTTCCACAGGCCTAACTTCGGGCTGTGCTCGGTCTCGGCTCCTACCATGGCTACTTCTGCCGTTAGCTCCTTCGAAGAAGGAAGATCTTTGTTGTCTCTGAGATCCTCCAGACTGGGACTCGCCCCATGATTCAGTGTTGCGGTTGGATTCTTCAGCATCCCTTAAGCGTGACATGAGATGGTCCACCAAGGCTTCCTGTTGGGACGTGAAGCGGTTAGTTACTTCAACCACAACTCTATCCAAATCTGCCCTAGTAATTGCTGCAGGCTGTTCTGTGGCAGGAGTGGTTGGGTTAGCATGTCCTTCATTTGTTACTGCTGCTGGAGGAGGATGATTTACTTGATTCATGACAGCTGGATCTGGAAGACTGCTGGATGCAATGTTTTTTCCTTTGTTAACATCTTTTCTTTGTTTGGGAGGCATGTTTTCCAAGTGGCGGACAATGCTGTTAGGAAAACTGTTAAGTGGATGAAGCTGAAGCTTCGAGCTTCTAGTTCTCAGTGAAAGCACCAAAAATGTTTGCACAAAAAATGGACAAACACCTCAAAGTCGTATGATTTAATTGATTTTATGTTGTTCTTAGTGATTTGGGTGATTTACGCAAATATATGAAAAGCAGGGGCTAAACTGTAAAAGACACTCAGATTTATAGTGGTTCAGCCAGAATGTGCCTACGTCCACTTTATATATTATTTCTCCTTTCTTGTTCAGATTACAAGTACAAAGCATTGATACAAGTATCTGAAAGTTGTTTGAAAGTTCTCTCCGTGCTTGAGCTCTCAAAACTTGTCCCCCATTGTTGTACCCCTACCCCTCTATTTATAGAGTGAGGCTGGGGGCAGGGGTCTTGGATGTATATGGCTGCTGGCGGGCCTGGGCTGAGGCAATCTGGCCTGGCTCATCTTGGTTCGGCATAGCTTGGTTCGGTGGTGAGATGTGGTAGGTTGGTCCGGCCCTGATCTGGGCCGGTGGCTGTTGGAGAGGAGGTGGTTCGGTAGTGAGGTTGGACCGGTAGGTGAGGTTGGACCGGTAGAGGAGGTTGGTTCGGTGATGAGGTTGGACCGGTAGGTTGGTTCGGTGATGAGGTTGGACCGGTAGGTTGGTTCGGTGATGAGGTTGGACCGGTAGGTTGGTTCGGCAAGCATGGGAGGTAGAGTTGATTCGGCAGTTCTGTGGTTGTGAGTCTAGTTCGGCAGTGGTAGGGATGCCGAATGAAGCTTAGGCAAGCCTGGGCGAACCTGGTGCTTCTTGGTCTTGAGATTGCCTAGGTGAGAATACGCCCAACAGCTATTATCTTAGACACTCCTTTATCATGGACCATTATAACTGCTGCTTCCTCCGCTCCTTCTCAATGCACCTCAACGCTTATGCTTCCGCCTGATTTATCCCGCCTCCAAACTGCTTATCCATACTTATACTTGCATGGATTAAAATTCGACCATGACATCAAAATCGTTAGTAGAGAAATTGTGGCGAAAGTCTTGGAGACGGTGCAAAGCGATGTCGACTTGATTTCGGATGGTCGTGATTGTATAAAGTTCTTTCTGTGATTAACAAGATCATCTTCACATAACTTGATTCGCTCGAAAAACACAACGCAGAGCGTGAAGAAGAAATTAAAGAATGGGATGCTGACTTGATCAAAGTTACCTAGGAAAGAGTTCTCACACCAGACTTTTTGGTGGAAGAGATGAAGCATTCCCATACAAATATAGAGATAGTGATGAGAAATAACCTTAGGGCACCTTAGGGCTGCTCATCTTGAAACTGAGAACTATAAAAACAAGCCGAAGAGAAGGCTTAAATTTTAAAGGCAAAAGACCAAGCCCTTTTTGGACAGGCGTCCGAACTTGAACGCCTCCATGAAGAAGTGCAGAAACTCCACGAAGAAAACCATTGGCTGGCTAGAAATTCGGATACTCTATCAATCGATAAGCTTTCAAATGACATCGATCTTACTGTCTACAAGAGAAAGTTGATTGATCTTGAGAAAGCCTGAGATGCCGAGAATAAGAAGAAGGCCTAAGAGAGGGAAGACCTCAACCAAGCTCTCAAACATTTGTACGTGAGTGTGATTATGCATATGGATCTAAAGTGGTTAGGAAACGATTATCTTGCCACTCTTGCCGATGCATGGGAAAAAGTGTTACGCCGAGCTAGAGGCGACCGCTCCGAGAACGAGCTATTTGTACGATACTTGAGTGCCGAAGAGATAGATGTGATTGCCATAGGGAAGGCAATTCTCATTGGGGAGGATGACAAGGATTCTGCTGCTCATGCTGGCTCGAGCTCTTCAGGTTAGGATGAAGTGCCTATCTCGCGGTTTGGGGCGCCACTGACGACCGTCCCTTCTTTAACCGCACTGCACGAGCCTTACTTCCCTGTTCCAACCTTTGGGTAGTTCCCAACAACCAGAGAGTACACGATGACATCATACCGAGGAGCCCCACTTTGGGTATTTCTCTTGTTTCTCCTATGCTCCAGCAGGTCGATCCTCCTCCTGAATCTATTATTGAGTTTTACCATTCTCTTTGTGAACTCATAGATCTACTCAACATCCCACCCTTGCCTCCTACTTCTCAAAGCACACGAATTCAAGTGGTCTTCATCTTCTCCATTGTTGTTTCCATAAGTTCAGCTACTACTCTCTATCCTTCCATCTTCGGGCCCGAATCTAGTGCCCAACAGACTGCAACATGGAGAATATTACTATATCGTAGAAGAAGGATGTTTAGATGGTTAGTGCTACTGATCCGACCGAGGACAAGATGATGGCAGAGCGGATTCAAGATGAAGAGAGAGAGAAGGCAAAGCTTAAAGTGGAGCCAAATGCTACAAAGACTAGGATCCTCCCATTCACCATCAAGACTGGGAAACTAAAGTCTACATGTGAGTTGGTCGGTGGTTCCAAGGAAATTGACTCAAGCAAGGTAGTAGTGAAGAAGAAGAAGACCTTAACCTGACCGGGTAAGGGTGGCAAAGGTGGCAGCGGGAAGAAGTGATAGGCTCAAGCATCAGTGGAGCTGGGTCTTGGTGGTTCTTTTAGTTTGTGTCTTGAGATTTTTCTCTTCTTTCTATACAAGTACAGAGTATGTACTTAATGTCTTTTCTTTTGTTATTGCATTAGTAGAGTTTGTATTTTTGATTTTTGGTGTCCAAACAAGTCGTCATTGTGCGGGGTCGGCCCCCGCTGTTTGATATTGTATATAAAGTGATATAAGCAATGAAAATATTAACATTTCTATTCTAATCTCATCTATGTACTGTACTTGTTTATATACCATGGTATATGAGCATAATATATTGCTCATCTCACAATTTCAATATTATACACTACTGTACTATGTGATAGATGATGTGTTTATTTACCACAATTATGTGCATGTTAGTGGTGTAAATAGTGTAACTTCCAACTATTTAGTTTTACTATTTTACTTAGCTCTATTTTAACTGCCAGAATTTTTGTTCGGCATAACCGCACCGTTGAGTGACTTCTATTCTGATCAAGTGTTGGTATGTTGTGTGTTCTCCACTCCATGGATTTTGTTAGTCCAAACACTTAATGCAACACCGGGCGCTCTGGGCTACCTCTGGTTGACCCGGTCAATGGATGTATTACATCTTCTATCATCGGGAAATTACAGTTTGAATGCTCGATTCTAAGCATTATCTACTTGGTTACAATTGATGTTCTATGAATTTGGTATTGAGGTTTTATCCATACATCAGCCTCTGTTTCTTGAGATCTATGGATAGCTCAATTCCTTGGATTTTCCTTCTACATCGCCGATATCTTGACGATGTTGATTTTTGGGGAGCGGGGGATTGATTTCTACCAACCCTTTAACTGACAAATTTCCTGATACTACATAGGCAACATCGGTACTTAGGAGGTTTTAACAAACTGATGATATTACCAAGGCAATAGCGATGATTTAGAGTATGCTTGAATGTGGTTCCATTGGTTCAATCTATAAAAGAGTGGATGCTTGATTCACTACAACAAAAACACCCTTTAATAGCTTTGAAAAAACGCTATTATAGGCTACTATAGCGTGTTTTGGTACGTTGTATATTAACATGTTGTTATAGGTCAGTGACCTATAATAGCAACATAAAAAACGCTATAAGACACGCTATGGACAAGGACTTTTCATAGCGATTTAAAAGTGCTATAAACATGATTTGTAATAGCCTTGAAAAATCGCTATGAAGTAAAACTATAGTGTTTTTATGAATGCTATATAACAATAAGTTGCCATACATACAACTACTTTTTATAGCGTTTAGCTGTCTTTTATAGCATTGTTTATTTGCTATGAAAACTGTTTATAGCACTATCATAATGCTGTAGTATATTAAAACTGGGAAAAACCATCTTTCCATAGCACAGTTAAAACGCTATAAGTTTTTATCATTGCTGCTACATACATTCCGGCTTACAATTTACAATTCTACGAATATATTATAAAATTTCAAAAAAACACAATTATCACATTGTGATGTCCGTAATCAAATGGAGACATAAACCAAACCACAATATATATATATATATATCCATAATATTTCTTAAACAAAGTTTCAAACATTAAATATTTGTGATCTCAAAAAAAACAATAACAACCGTAGCTAACCAAAACGATACATACTAAAAGCAAAGATATACGTCAATACAAAATACATTAATCCAAGCTTTAGACCGATTTGAAAGAGAATGAATGCAGCAAAATAATTTTTCCTCCCTTGCAACTTGTAGTAACCCCGGTATCATCATACAGCACCTGTCAAAACGAAGCACATAGGTTATTTTTCAACCTAAACATCATCCGCAAATTTTTTACAAACATAGGTTATTTCAGCATTTTGTTTACAAACATATCTCACGTTCAAAGCGTCGTCAAGACTAGTTACTTCTAGTAGATCTCGAGATGTGAAATTTCGCCCCATTCCATTAGATGATATTTCATTGTTTGTTGGAGGTACTGAATCAAGCGTAAATGCCTAACATATCACACATATTATATCATTAATTGGTTTCTCATCAATATAATTACTTAATGTAACATATGAAATGGAAACGGATTTGAGTAGTTACATACCAGTCCATGGTTGTTAAATCCAAATGCACAGCCTGGTAGTTCTCCTGCATAAGTGTAGGCTGTAAACGTTATACCACACTGCATTAGCTTACTTAAATTTAACGACGAACATAATGTTGCATTAGCTAAGATGCATCATTATTCAGTCAAATGATTATAAGAGGACGTAAAGGTTTTGATGACTTTACAGGAATAGCAGCCTGACCATTTCCATTTCCGACATCCCAAGCCAGATCGTGATTTGGCGTTTTGGAAGCTATGAACTGAAACAGTCTTGTTTCTGCATACAAGTCAACTTGCTTATAGAACAATTCAGCCATTTCCATTTTCTTTCTTATTTATTCTCACCTCATCTTTTTTTCTCTTATAGAGGTTCAATTTGTCATGTTCTAAGCCAATATGAATCTTCCTTCTTCTAATCATAATTACTAAACGTGCCAAATACATCAAGTGGACTAACTGCACTTTGCTTTTACTTTAGGCTGTTGTCACCCCTTTATTTGCTATTTAAAATATTTTAATTTTAATTTTATTTGTACCCTCAAAAAATTAAGTATATATTTTTTTTCAATGTGTCTGTTAATCTATCACCTTTTCCTAATTGAAATTGCGAAAGAGATGGTAAACTTTTTATAGAGAATGGGACCGGTGGTTCGACAACAGATTCTAAAACTCATACAACAAAGCCAGAAAAGTTTAAATAAAGAAAACAACAAAATGTAAAGAAGGAAGAATAAAATCGTAAGTAATAAAAGGGTAAGGGCGGTTTTGAAATAATAAACAAGACGATGGAAGTAAAAGATGGAGTAAGAATTTTATTATTAAGTTACTAGGTGGAAAAAGCAATTAGTGAAATGGCAAGTGATGGACCCTTTACTTTATTTTGCATTAATATTATATATGATTTGTAAACAAAACAAACTTGAAATAAAAGTTCAGCCTTGGTGTTTAATAAATGAATAGGAGAAGCTTTGACCCTTTACAATAACTTAGAAGCTACATGAGAATATAAATAATTGGACACTGTCAGGCTCCATTTAAGACCTACATCGACAGCCAGAGTTGCGCTTATCTAATTGGCATTTACATGAGAATACCCAATATATATGATCAACTATTGTAACTTATCCATGATTTATGTAAATATAAATACATGACCAACATGCTTGTTAAAGTATTAAAAAAGTTTCCATTGCACTTTAGTTTAATTGGATAGTAATGGGTATATTAAGAATATATTGTGTTTCCCATTTATTCCATATAGGAATCCAATATTTTTCCTTTTATAGGATTATTTATTATATCTACGAAGCCATTAAGCTTTGGTAACATTTACGTGTTTTTAATAAATAAAGAAATTGCGCAAAAATCTCCATATGAGCATTAATGGAGATAAAATGGTGTTTCACCTATTTACTATTAACTATATAGCTTAGCTGTTTTAAAAAATAAATCGTGTTTTTATTGAGTTTCGAGAGGACAATACATTGTTGGTAGACTAGTATGCCTTATGAATTTCACCTGGGTAGGCCATTACAAGTTTCCCCTGCATGTTATTGATACTTTATATTTTTCTTTGTTTCAGATGTGACAGGAAAAAATAAAAAGATGAAACCTAAGTAAGTGTTTAGGCATACAAAGTAAAGTTTTTGAGTCCATATGTATCAGTGTTGTACATAGGTCCACTTTTCAATTAAGTTTTTATCATATATATTATACATTATAAAAGATTGACCAAAATTTTAGAGTAGCATATAAATAAACAATATGTTGGTTTATAATCAGTTTTTACTTCTTAAAGTTGATGTCGTTGGTCTTATCCATTTCATTGTAATATCTTGATTATATCAATTAAACCTATACTGACACATCATTGTATGTATTTTGAGCCCAAACTCTGGACTTGCCAAAGACTGCAAAAGTTTTGTATAGATTCAAAATAAACTTTGAAAGATACACAAATGTGTATATCTACCTTATTACTTACAAGCAAAAATTCAGGTCATTTTTAACATGTATGATTTATAATTTAGAGCAGGAATATGATATAAGCAGAGACCATTTATAAATAATTTAAGCAACTCACAGACGCAAGCTTACCGGGTTTTTAAAATCTTTTCAAATTGCTTGAATTTGGACATATCATTTTATTTGCTTTTGACTCCAGCTGGTCGCATCTATTTTGTATGTCATGCTTCTCTTCAAATGTCCATGCATATTTGTCGGTCACCTGCATCAGTTAACAATCTTATGAACCATCCTGCAAGAATTGTGATTTAATATGCTCTAAACAATTTCATATCAATGCATAAACCAAGATTAAGGTATATAAAATAAGAAATTAGTTATACCAAAGCATTTTGAATAATTGTTAAGGAGAAAATAAATCAAATATGCATGCATGCCACTGTAAATAGTCTCCTTATCTAATAGAAAAGCGCTTCTTATTCTCTTCAATTAGCAGTACCTATGATAAAATAGACAACGATTAAGTATTCCTCGGTAAACAACTCAATCATATGAGCAATTTACATTTTTGGACTAATTGTTTCCTTAAAAAAATCAGCGAAGAAAAATTATGCATTTACAGAAAAATCATATTTTTAGAATAATCTGAAAACTTTATCAAATAGGTAGTCATGTCAAATATTACCACAATCCATTATCATCATTATCTTACATAAAATCCAATACTTTTCAAGTTTGCCTATAGTGAACTTCATACAACAATTAGTCAAAGTTTATCACATTGATTTTTTGATCATTTGACTCAAATAAACTAAGAATCAATTTGTCAGAAGCCAAAGAGATTTGTTTGCATCAATCAAAATATAAATATGAGTAAAGCACATTCAATATCAATTTGCTCCCTATAAGAATATTAAGGGATGAAGAAATGATTAGGATTTCTGTTTACATTGTAGTAAATGGAAAAAAAGAACAGTTTTACCACAATTGATCAAGCTGACAGTTTTACCATAGTTGATCAAGCTGTTTCTGTGGGAATTTACTGACAATAAAACGCCAAACAAAGCTACAACATATAAAGCTTCAGATCCGAGCACGGTCAATGTGGTTTGCTTTTGGCTTCAGTCTCGTCCCGTTGTCTCTGTTCAGACCCAATATGATCAATCGATAACGTGTACCACTGTAATTCGTAATCGTTAAAAAAAAGAAAATAAAGCTTACTAATCAACCGTAATCGAACGAGGGCAACTATGATCAATCGATAACATGCACCACTGTTTCCACCCACTTCGGAGAAAGTCGAATTCAACCAAGGCGATTGATGTCGGGTAATGATCGAATAAACCTGAAAAAAATCAATTAAGGCACCTGACATCGAATTTAATAATAGAAAATTCATCAACATTCAAAATTCGTCATTAACCAATGGAAAATGGCACAAGTAAACCAAAATAACATACCAGTACTGTCGGTTATGGAGCTCGCGACGTGGTGGCAGCAACACGGCGGCGACGAATTGGCAGTAGCACGCAACAAAGAGGAAGCAGTCAAAATAGCTAAGCGGACAAGGAGAAAGCAGCATGTGGCAGATCGAAGCAGTAGGAGCAGAGCATATTGGATGGCAGGAAGCTAATTGATTGGGGATTTTGTGGATTAATTTAGGATTTTGGAAGTGAGGCGTGGAAAAATGAAAAATTAGGATAAAGAATACGAGAGCGGGGATTGTAAAATGAGAGCGGGAATTGTCAAAATGTATCGCCAGTTGTTTCCATTATTCAATAGCGTGGATATTGAGCTTTTTTCATTAAACGGCTATTAAAATAACTAACAATGGCAAGTCATATTAGGTTGCTATCCTTTCGTGCTATTAATAAACCATTTTCTTATAGTGATTGGACGTAGTTCCACTGGTCATAGAAATGAAGGAGTTGGGATCACTTAAATATAGTTCCATCAGTTCAAATGGTTAAGGAGTAAAATCTAAACTAGACGCGATTCCGTTGGTTTAAGAAGCAAAAGAAATGGGGCGCACTCAAACAAAGTTCCATCATTTCGAGTGGCTAAGGAAATGGGTGCTTAGTTGGACACGGTTCCATCGGTCCAAGAGCGAGGCACGGCCTGTAGATGCGTGCGGGGGTTTGGACCTTCCCGATGTTGCCGGTGCAACACCAGCTCTAAAAGTGCGGGGATCGAAATTTCCCATCAATCCGACGTTTTAAGTCGGTTTGCTTCCGTCAGCTCGGCGGGTTGCTTAATTGAACGCAGTTCCATCGATTCAAGAAGCATGTAGGTGGAGCGTACTTGGATACGGTTCCACCAGTCCAAGCAGTGAGTTAATGGTTTTCGAGTGGATCTGACCTTGTCGACTCAGCAGGTTGCATTCATTAACGTGGTTCCATTTGTTGAAGAAGTGAAATAACTTTATTGATAAAATAAAGAGAAAGAAAGATCCTGCCTATTTATAGTGCCTCCAGCATCCATAAGTGGCTTATTTGTGAACATAGGAAATTCATAGATAAAATTCAATAAATTAGTGTCATGGAAGATCGCTGTTTCAAGCATGGGGAATCTAGATTCCATCGACCATTGTGAGCTTGAAATTTCCATCTTCAATTTTCTGGCCAATAACGTATGGTCCATCCTAGATTTGGCCAACTACCCTCATAACTGGATAGATTCATTTCAAGATGAAATCTCACACTTCGAAGCTGAGGTTGCGAACTTTTGCATTGAAGTGTCATGCTACTCTATTTTAATGAGCAGTGGTCCTTAGCTCAGCTTCTTCCCACTTCTCATCGATTTGATGAAGCGGTTTGAGCAGGTTCTGCTTGTTCTTACTTTGGTTGAAGGGTGCTTGCCTGGTCAATGATTTATGAGTCGTTCTATAAGCCCATAGTGTGAGCGATAGTTCATCAACCCAATTCCCTTTAGCCACTGTCAATCGTTTCTTAGTGGTGGATTTGATGATTTTGTTCACTACCTCTACTTTCCCATTTGTTTGCGGGCATTCCACTGCAGAGAAGCTGTTCTTGATCTGGAAACGACCATAGAAATTCTTGAATTCGGTACTCTCGAAATGAGCTCCATTGTTTGTGATGATTTTCTATGGTAATCCGAACTTGAAAAATAACATTTTTGGTAATGAAGTTAATTACTGCCTTAGCGGTGATAGTAATAAGCGGTTCCGCTTTGGCCCATTTTCTGAAGTAATCAACTATGACGATAGCATATTTGGCTCCCCTTTGTTATTGGGAATAAGCCAATTGGATCAATTCCACAAATTGCAAACGGTCATGGGCTGTCCATTTGCATTAGCTCTATGAAGGGGGTTCTCATAACTTTGGCAAATCTCTGGCACAAATCATAACATCTAGCATATTCTGCTACATCTCGGTTGATAGATGGCCAAAAATATTCATAACAGAGAACCTTCTTTGCTGGTGTCTACCCCCTAATGTGGTATCCGCAACTGCCTACATGAACTTCCCAGAGGATCCTCCTGGCTTCGCTGCTGGTTACACATCTATTTAAGGAGGTGGAGAATCCTTTCATGTAGAATACTCCATCTTGTAGTACGAATCGGGGTGCCTTTTGTATAAGCTTCTTTCGCTCATTCTAATCCTGAGGATTGTTCCTCTGATCATACAGTCTATGATTGATGTCATCCATGATTCCTCTTCCTCTGTAGTTTCTAGAATTCAATCGACGTCCATCAGATCTATGCTAGGAGCTATCGGCATCTCAACTGGAACCAGCCCTCTGAAACTGGCTAGTTTAGCTAAGTAATCTGCTTTCATATCTTATTCTCTCGGAATATGACTTATGGTATAGTGTTTAATGGCATTCAACAATTCCCATGACTTTGATAGATAAGGGGCAAGGTTTGCCCCCTTAACCTGATATTCCCCTTTCACCTGATCGACAACTAGCTAAGAGTTGTTGTAGATATGCACATCCCTTATTCCTAATTCCATCATAATTTTCAATCCTGCTATTAATGCTTCGTATCCCGCCTCGTTATTAGTAGTAGAGAACTCCAACCTTAGAGCGTGGCAAATAGAATGTTCTTTCGGAGTTTGGACAACAACTCTAGCTCCTGAGCAGAAATAATTTGATGCACCATCAACAAATAGTTTTCACTATGACACTACTTCTAGAGTATTTTTCCTTCTCATATTTCAACTCGACAATGAAATCTACCAATGCATATCCGTTGATTTCCTTTCGGGGGTGATAAGTGATGTCATACCGACTCAACTTGATGTTCCATTTAAGAAGTCACCTTGATGTCTCCGGTTGGTACATCACCCGAGTCAAAGGTTAATCCATCAACACTTTGATTGGGTGAGCCTAGAAGTATAGCATAACTGCTTTGATGAGATCAACATGAAATAGGCTAGTTTTTCCAACTTTGGATAGGTCTACTCGGCTATAATGAATCGCATACTGATGTAGTAAATGGGATGCTCGATTCTAGCTTTCTCACACACTAGTGCTGCGCTCAGAGCGTGATTTGATACTGCTAGGTAAATGACTAGGTTTTTCCCGTCTACTGGTTTAGGTAAAACTAGTGGGGTCTCCATATGTCACAATAATTCCTCTAAAGCTGTTTGGTAGGCCTGGTTTCATTCAAAAAATTTCTTACCCTTCTTCAATGCGTCGAAGAACGGTATACACTTGTCTGTTGCTTTGGAAATGAATTGGCTCAACATTGCGACATTTCCATTCAGAATTTGCAATTCCTTTTTGGTCGTAAGGGCTATGACATTCCACAGGGTGGTAATTTTCTTGGGATTACCTTCAATGCCCCTAGCATTCGCAATGAAACCTAGAAATTTCCTTAAAGCCATGCCGAAAGAACATTTCAGGGGTTAAGCTTCATTCCATACTTTCGGAGAATCTCAAACATTTCCGAGAGGTTGTCCAAGTGCTTTACCTACACATGTGACTTGACTAGCATGTCATCGACATAGACTTCCATCGTTTATCTGATCTGATCCTTGAACATTTTATTTATCAACCATTGGTAGGTTGCACCGGCATTCTTCAGACCAAATGGCATCACTCAATAACAATATAATCCAAGGTCTAAGATGAAGCTAATATTCTTCTAATCGAGTTCATGCATCACAATTTGGTTGTATCCTGAGTTGGCATCCATGAACGAGAGTAGTCATGGTCAGTAGTTCAGTCCACAAGCAGGGCGATTCTGGGTAACGGGAAGTTGTCCTTTGGATAAACTTTGTTTATCCATTCAGGATAGGTTGCATGGAGGATACAGTCATTAGCCAGCAAATTATCCACTTCTTAATTTAGCACAGCAGATCGATTCGGACCCTACTGTGTCTCTTCTGCCTCACTAGAGTGTACTTGGGATCTATATTGAGTGCGTGACATGCTATCTCCGTCGATATCCCACACATATCGTAATTTGTTCAAGCGAAGAACTCTAGATTGGTGTGAAGAAATTTGATCAAATCTTATTGCATTTTGATCCCAAGTTGTGACCTTATTTTTAATACTAGAGTTAGGTCATTTATATTGATAGGGGTCGACACCGTAATCTCTACTAGTGTCGTTCATTCCTCCCTTGAACTCTTCTTCCTAAGGGCCAAAAGCCTTGTCGAATTGACTATGGTCCCTAAGATAGGGGTGGTTCTGTAATTGCTATGTTGATGGTTTGCGGATGTGGAGAGAGTTCCCCATATTCTTTTCCTTTTCCCTTCATTTTGATTTTCGTAACTCGATGACATAACATGCTCTAGCGATGCTTTGGTCTTCCTGTATAACTCCAACTCCATTCTCCATCGTGAATGGTAAGGCACCACAAAGCCAAACAGACCCTAAAATCAGTAAGAGCTGTTCGACCCAAGAAAGCATTGTAAGCTGACATTTCATCCACAATCATAAAAATTTGGATAAGGACTACCCATCATTCTCCTTCTCCGAGCTCGATGGACAAGTCAATCGTCTCAATCGGTTGCCTTGGATCTACCGCAAAGCCCTGGATTTTCATTCGGCAAGCAGACACATCTGTCATGCTGATCTTCATCTGACTGAACATATGTCAAAATAAGATGTTAAAAGAACTTCCACTATACACTAGGACTCGGCATACAATAGCTGGCCAGATTCCGATGGTACCACAATCAATTTGAGAGTTAGTGCTTCTACTCCTTTAGTGTCTCTATTTCGAAATACTATATCATCATTGAATGTCCTTTGCAGCTTGGCAAAGGCACCATTCTCAATCGCAAAACAAGTTTCTTTCGGAGCATGCTTTAGTGAACTCGCGTATCTCTCCATCTCCCTCAAATCTTCAATGTTGGATGAGGTTCTCCGAAAATAGTGCCAAATAGCTAGGCTCTGTTCCATCCATTTGGATCCTCCTCCACTGGGTCCATTTGCAATTTCTCTGCATACTGATGGAGCATGTTCTTCCTAATTAATTCCACAATCAGATCTTTTAGATGTCGACACTTGTTTGTCTTATGCCCATGCATCTGTGGAAGTGGTAGAACTTCCTTGATTGCTTCTGGCGTTCAGATTCTTCCTTCCTAGGAGGCTTGTTGTATTACTCAGTTCCTTGAGTTGCAAGGTAGATGCTCTTTGGGCTGTAATTCAACGGCATATACTCCTCGGGTCTTAGGTTCCTGATCTGCTTTCAATTCCCATCTGGCCTATCTAGTGTTCTGGTCTTTCCTTTTCCGATTTCCATCTTTCCCTACATTTCCTGTCATGGCTCCAGAATTGTTTCCATCATGGTTGACCGCTACAGTACACTGAACTATCTCCTTCTGTTGCATATTGGCAGTCTTGGCCTCGAACGTGTTTGCTTCTTCCAATCTTAGATACCAATTCGCCTTTCAATTGAACTCCTTCATGGTGGTTGGTTGTTTCATCTGAATCCATCTTCCAAAGTCTGTGTTTGGATGGATAGTTAAGACTAAATCCATGAATACTATATCTTCACTAGGATTGCTTACTTCTTTTGCAACTTGTCTTTTTTGAGTTGTCCTTTGTAGTTTGTTTGGATATTTGGTTAATATTGGTGATGGTTCCTTAATCACTTGGTTTATTCTTCCGTTCTGACTGCTAACTCTTCTGTCTTGATATTCAACAGATCAGAATCCATTGATATTGCTTGGGTACACATGAAATAGGTATAGAAGAACCTCTGCAAAGTTCGATTGAGAAATATAGAAGTGTGGGATTATTAGCACCAAAATTGGTCACTAACACCCTTGAATAGAGTGGTGTAGAGATTTTAATGAAGAAAGTAAATTAAAACAGAGAAATAATGCAATTGAATGCAAAAGGAACAACAGAAAAGGAAACACCAGATTTATAGTGGTTCGGTGTAATTGCTACATCCACTTTGAATATGATCTTTATTACTTTTCCAATTACTTGAGTACAGATACAATCCGTAAACAAACAACTTGAATGCAAGTTTGAACAGAAGAGAAGTGAGTACAAAAAATGGCAGAGTATCCCTGGAGTTCTCGAAAAAAGGTCCCTTCTGTTAGTCTATAGGATAGTGGTTTTGATGACAACAACTATAGAAGTGTTATAAAATATATATGTGCAGGAAATCTATATGCAGGTATCAACAAAAGAAGACTGTACAGTAAAGAAGACAAAATTGATGAAGGCAAAGATCAAGAGTTCAAGATTGAAGACTCATGAGATTCAAGATATTCAAGAGCTCAAGACAAATAATATAGTTAGGTTAGATATTTGTTAAAACTTCTTGAAAGCACTATCATTCTTTTTTATCCAATTTACTCGTGGAATGGAATCCACTTCGTTCTTGTTAAAGGGATGGAACCCTAGTGAGATGGAACTCATGAAATATCTAGTGGAACGGATAGTAGCCCTATTTTGTTATCCACTAATTTTGATTCAAAATGATTTTCAAAATTATCTCTTGTTTCATAAAATGATTTTCAAATATTCCTTTTCAAAAGAAAAAACTTCGTTCGTATTTCCAAAAATGTTTTAGCCTCAAAATCATATTTATCATTTTGTTATATTTTGATTTCAAAATTGTCCTTGATATTTTAGCCTCAAAATCTATTTTAATATTATATTTACTTTAGTTTATTTACCTTGATTTTAAATATATTTTTGTATATATACATATATATATTCATAAGTATTTCTACTTCTAAATACCTTATACAAATACATAGAGTCCATTTGAATAAAGTTGCATATGTTTTTAAATCATCATTTTCAAAGAAAAGCAAATCATCATTTTTAATAGACCATGTCGACATCATAGTTACTCGTCATGTCGACATGCTTCCCGTTATAGTAAAGGTTGTTTTCAAAAGAAGTGTCTATTCGTTTAAATCTCTTTGAATGGACACATCCATTCATTCTCTATAAATAGAGACTGTTATGGACGTTTTCCAGTAACTACTTTCTTTATTTTCTCTCCTCTTTATTCTCTTATCTTATTTTCTAATCATCCTATCCATATTCTACCAAAATCTCAAGTGAATCAAACCAGAATATCTCTAGTTTGATTCTCTGCCACTCTCTTCAAAGAATCTTAGTGCTTATCAGAGTTATAGATACATTTGTACTCAAAGAAACTTGTTTAGGGTTATAAAGGTGTGATCGTGTCCTTGGAAATCGATCGGGTGAACTTGTGTCCTGTGAATCAAGTGGTTCTACCCAGAGACCTGAGAATCTGGAGGGTGTACCTCGTTGCCTTGGAATCGAGGGATTGTAATCTAGATAATTATTGAATAGAAAGCCGTACGAGTTGTGCGGGATTGGATGTAGGGTAACACCGAACCAGTATAAAATTCCTGGTGTGTTCTTTCCTTTACTTGCTTTTTATTTATATTTGCATCTGTTTGTGATTCTGTGATTTGATCTGTGATTGTGTATTTGCATTAAGTTAGTTAAATCAATTTAAATTAAAGAAGTTTTAAAGAAATTCTTAAAACACTATTCACCCCCCTCTAGTGTTAAATAGCCTTAAGATCATCTTCCGCGTCCCTTTCATTTGGTATCAGAGCAAGTTTTTCAAAGTATTCATAACCTGATTTTTGAAAAGTAACAATGGCTACCAACACTGGTATTTCTAGTTCATTTGTAGAGGGTCAGTCCACTGCCAGACCACCACTTTTCAATGGCAGTAACTATGCATATTGAGCATGTAGAATGAAGATATATTTACAATCCATTAGTTTAGAAACATGGAATATGACACAAACTGAATACACTGAGCCCACAACTGATTTTGCTCAATGGACGACCGTTCAAAGAGAAGTGGCTCAAAACAATTCAAAAGCCATGAATATTTTATTTTGTTCACTAGATAGAAATGAATTTAATAGGGTATCTGTTTGTAAAACTGCATATGAAATCTGGAAAACTCTGCAAGTTACTCATGAAGGAACAAGCAAAGTTAAACAGACCAAAATTTCTATTCTTACTAATCAATTTCAATTATTTAAGATGTTGCCTAGTGAATCTATTTCAGATATGTATAGTCGTTTTCAGGATATTGTTCATTCACTAGTATCTCTGGGAAAAGCAATCTCCGAAGAAGATCAAGTCAGGAAAATTCTGAATTCACTCACTCCAGAATGGGATTTGAAGACACTGGCGATTGAAGAAGCAAATAACATCAGTACCTTGAAGATTGATGAATTAATTGGAAATCTGATGTCATATGAAGTTCAAATTCAAGAAAGAAGGGAGAATAAGTCATCAGAAAAAAAGTCCATTGCCTTTAATGCACTAACTGGTGAATCAGACTCTAGTGATGATGATGAAGAAATAGCCTTCATGACAAGAAACTTTCGAAAATTCTTGAAGTATAGAAAAATGAATAATCACAAGAGAAAAAGTTTTGGAAATAACACTGAATCACTCAACAACATCAAATGCTTCAATTGCAATGAGTTTGGTCATTATCAAAGAGACTGTCCACATCAAGAAAAGCAAACTCCTCAATCAAACAAAGAATATTCAAAGAAAAGAAAGAAAGCATTTGCAGCAACACTGGATGATTCAGATACGTCCTCAAGTGATGATGAACAGAAAACAGAATTGGCAAATATGTGTTTTATGACAACTCAGAATTCAGATAATCAGGATGATATGGAACTCAAACAAGGTACACGTTTACTATTTTAATTGGTTGAAAATTGGTTGCTTAGAATAGTTTATTAATTAAGTATATAATTGATTTTATTAACTTAAAATTTTTCAAATATCTTTTAAAAATTTATAAAATATTATTTTTATATATTTTCTGTATAATATATTTTCAAAATATATTCAGACAATAATCATAATATATATAAGTATATATATATATATATATATAAATCTTGTACATGCTTGAAATCATTTTTGCAAAATATGATGTGCATGTCGACATGGGACTTATTGGTAATGTCGACATACCTGTAGCAAATCAGATTTCTAAATTTGAATTCAAAATTCAAATTTCCCTCCACCTTTTCACTAACTCCTATGTTTTGAATAGTTATGACTCTTTGACCAGAGAATCCACCTATTCAACCTCTTTATATCTATCTTCTATCAACACTTATCTCCATCTTCAATTCAAATTCAAAACAACTTTTATCTTCAAACACTCTTATCTCTTCAAAGATGGCATCCACTAGCAACGTAGCCGGAATGAGGCTGTCAAAAGCCACCAAAGATCATCTCTACAATAATAGAGATGCCATACTTGCATACATTAATTATGCAACTTATGGAAAAGTTCATTCGGGTAGTTTTGCTATTTTTAATGACTTCGCTTCTTATGAAATTGATGCTCTCTTTCAAAACAATGGTATTCTAAGCTTGGTTGACAATAACCAAAATGATTTTGTTTGCTATCCAAACCTTGTCAAAATGTTTTATGCAAATTTAAATCGTGGTTTTTATAATGGAAGGGATGATGAAGTGTGGAGTAGTGTCAAGGGGACACAAATTGTTTTGGATACCGATGTTTTAGGAATCATACTTGAGTGTAAAAGTACCGGTTCCAATCTTTCTTCTTTTGAAATCGAGGAAACCGATCGTGAAACTTTTCACAATATTTTTGAGGAAGAAATGGATTTCAAAAACAAATTTTTTCGACCAAAAGCTCGTATTGTTAATCTTCTCCTTCAACGCACTATTACTCCGAGATCGGGAAATTACAATAACCCGACTCAAAAAGTGTGTAAGGCTCTTTTTGCAATTTTTGGAAATTATGATATTAATTGGGCACAAGTTATCTTGGATGAATTTCGTCACAAAAACTTGGATTCGGGAGAGAATGCATTATATCATGGAATATACCTCACTAGAATTTTTAATTACTTTGGAGTGGATATGAGAGGTGAAGAATTCTTTCCAAGAAAGGTTTTTAATCATTCCAATATTTCACTTATGAAAATTCCGCACGTGTTTCAACCATACGAAACACTAACGGAAAAAGAAGCACGATTGGGGTATGAGGAAATGCAAGAAGATGAGGAGGAAGAAGAAGAAGAGGAAGAGGAGGAAGAAGAAGGTGAAGAAGAAGAAGGTGAGGAAGAAGAAGAGGAAGAAAGTGAAGAAACTTCCTTAGAGAGTATTGATTTTCCCACAGGACCATCAAACAAGATTCTCCTTCACAATCAACGAGTGATTGTGAAAAATCAAAAAGCTCTCAAACACTCCGTAAACAAAAAATTGGACAAAATGTCCAATACTATGAACAAGTTCTTCTCCAAAGTCAACAAGAAGCTCAATATCTCATCATCTTCATCCTCATCTACTAGTTTCTAGAGTTTACTTTTTGTATATCAATGAAATTTGGTATATTGAAAGTTGTATCTTTATGTTTTCTCTATGAAATTCATGTACTTCTCTGTTCTAGTATGAAATGAAGCTTATTCTCTGTTTATCTTACTGTCACTCTTATTTATATCAAGTAATATATATATATAAATCATATGTATATACATTGAAAATTCAAAAATAAGATGTGCAAAATCTGCTATGTATGTCGACATACTGTATAGAGGTCATGTCGACGTATACTGGTAATATTCTGAATGGACATTTCAATTTGAAATTCAAAATAACTCCTTATGTCTATTCATTTCAAACGACTTTCCTGTCTATTTAAGTCCTATTTTCTTCCAGAAAACTTCTCATAACTTCTCTCTACTCTTATCTACTTATTTCCTTCTTACTTATCATCAAAATGGCTTCATCCTCTTCAAATCTAAGTGATAATCTTGAAGAGACTCTTAAATCCTTCAAAGATATTCTTACTTTTATTCTACGAAATCAGAGGCACTTAGAACTGAGTCAAATGCAGATGATAAAGGAACAAGAAAGGCATTTCGATGCACTACGATGGATGATCTCCGCTCTCAACAAAGAGGATCTCCAAGTAAATCCACCGAAGACATTGCTCCAGGACGATGAAGATTGGGAAGTAATCAAAGCGGATCCCATCTTTGGAAAAGAGGGATGGGTTGAAGTTTCACGTAACATTTAACTTGTTTGATTTGGTTTAAAAATTGATTTGATTTGAAATACTTGATTTGGTTTTAAACATGGTTGATTTATGATAACTTACTATATTGATTATGTAATAAGACATAAATAGGTGTGCTTATGTTTGATTGATTTGTCTACTTATTGTATGCATTTTCTTTTCATTTAACAGTTATGTATATAGTGATATGAATAAAATAATTTGTGGTTACACTTATTATTCTCATTCTTATATTACTCATATATATAATTCTGAGTATACAATATTTAACATTGTTATATCTAGTTTCAGTATTATTAATGATAACACTATCATTAATATCCTAGATTTAGGGGGAGTTAATGTCATTTTTTTGTTGATGACAAAGGGGGAGAAGTATAAAATAGGTTAGTTAGGCATAGATTAAGGGGGAGTTATTAGATTTAGGGGGAGTTATAAGGAGAATATAAATATTTTATAAACAAAGGTTGTCATCATCAAAAAGGGGGAGAATGTTAGTCTATAGGATAGTGGTTTTGATGACAACAACTATAGAAGTGTTATAAAATGTATATGTGCAGGAAATCTATATGCAGGTATCAACAAAAGAAGACTGTACAGTAAAGAAGACAAAATTGATGAAGACAAAGATCAAGAGTTCAAGATTGAAGACTCATGAGATTCAAGATATTCAAGAGCTCAAGACAAATAATATAGTTAGGTTAGATATTTGTTAAAACTTCTTGAAAGCACTATCATTCTTTTTTATCCAATTTACTCATGGAATGGAATCCACTTCGTTCTTGTTAAAGGGATGGAACCCTAGTGAGATGGAACTCACGAAATATCTAGTGGAACGGATAGTAGCCCTATTTTGTTATCCACTAATTTTGATTCAAAATGATTTTCAAAATTATCTCTTGTTTCATAAAATGATTTTCAAATATTCCTTTTCAAAAGAAAAACCTTCGTTCGTATTTCCAAAAATGTTTTAGCCTCAAAATCATATTTATCATTTTGTTATATTTTGATTTCAAAATTGTCCTTGATATTTTAGCCTCAAAATCTATTTTAATATTATATTTACTTTAGTTTATTTACCTTGATTTTAAATATATTTTAGTATATATACATATATATATTCATAAGTATTTCTACTTCTAAATACCTTATACAAATACATAGAGTCCATTTGAATAAAGTTGCATATGATTTTAAATCATCATTTTCAAAGAAAAGCAAATCATCATTTTTAATAGACCATGTCGACATCATAGTTACTCGTCATGTCGACATGCTTCCCGTTATAGCAAAGGTTGTTTTCAAAAGAAGTGTCTATTCATTTAAATCTCTTTGAATGGACACATCCATTCATTCTCTATAAATAGAGACTGTTATGGACGTTTTCCAGTAACTACTTTCTTTATTTTCTCTCCTCTTTATTCTCTTATCTTATTTTCTAATCATCCTATCCATATTCTGCCAAAATCTTAAGAGAATCAAACCAGAATATCTCTAGTTTGATTCTCTGCCACTCTCTTCAAAGAATCTCAGTGCTTATCAGAGTTATAGATACATTTGTACTCAAAGAAACTTGTTTAGGGTTATAAAGGTGTGATCGTGTCCTTGGAAATCGATCGGGTGAACTTGTGTCCTATGAATCAAGTGGTTCTACCCAGAGACCTGAGAATCTGGAGGGTGTACCTCGTTGCCTTGGAATCGAGGGATTGTAATCTAGATTATTATTGAATAGAAAGCCGTACGAGTTGTGCGGGACTGGATGTAGGGTAACACCGAACTAGTATAAAATTCCTGGTGTGTTCTTTCCTTTACTTGCTTTTTATTTATATTTGCATCTGTTTGTGATTCTGTGATTTGATCTGTGATTGTGTATTTGCATTAAGTTAGTTAAATCAATTTAAATTAAAGAAGTTTTAAAGAAATTCTTAAAACACTATTCACCCCCCCTCTAGTGTTAAATAGCCTTAAGATCATCTTCCGCGTCCCTTTCACCTTCAACTATACCCCTGCCCCTCTATTTATAGACGAAGGTAGGCTGGTCCCCCTGTACAGACCCACGACCAAGATAGATTAGCCCACTAGTATCAGTTCAAACTGACCGATCCAAGCAATGCCGAACGAATATGGCCAAACCATGTGTTGCCGATCCCTTATGTCGGAACTGTGGTCGTTAAGTAACTGACTCGAAGCAACCTCTCAAGGGTCTCGGAGCAACTCATGGTGTATGTCGAAGTAAAGCAGTGTTGAACTCCTCACCTCGCCATAGATCCCAAGAATATACTATCTCCCACATTGCGCACTAATCTAGCTACGCCGATCCACATATGCTGAACCATTAAGGCCGAGCCACCAATGCCAAGCCTCAGTCAACCGAAACAGCTTTTGCTTTCCACCTTTGACCAAGCGATGCATGACGAAACACTATGACTTCCTGGACCGAGCGATACATGCCGTCCCACCAGACTGAACGACAAACGACCTAATACTCCTAAGGCCGGACCACAATCGGCCGGACCACAATCGTCCGAACCACCAATTCTGAACCCATCCACGCCCAGCCACTTTGCCTTGCGTATCTTGGCTTACTCACCATATCTACGCTGCAACATCAAACCACTTTGGCTGAGCCAGTGTCGAATACGCCGATCCATGTGTATAGGCCGAACCAAACTCGAGTTACATCGATCTCTTATATTTCCAATCCTCTCTTAGCTTGAGTCCCGTCTAGGTTCAACTATAAGCTCTGCGACTATCACCATATAGCCGGGCCAAAGTGCCGGGTAACATTTGTCGTGTCGTGTGAATCAACACGACGTGCTTCGAATCAGCGATCAGTCCTTACTTTTCAGGAGCTATTTCATTCAGAATAATAATCATCAATTGTTTAGTCCTATTCTTAACTTTTAAAAAGTGGGATGTATACGATCTCTTGAACGCTGAATCACACTGGGTTTTCCAAACCCATGCTTCTCCACCTATCGGGTGAAATCCACCTTTCGATTGCACTATCATCTTGATTATCATTACATGCGTATATACACACACATTTTATTTTAACATCATTTTCATTTATTTATTTATTTATTATTATTGTTATTTAACAAAATTGGGTCGGCATAAAGAGGCCGACCTACATGATCGGTTCTTTTAGCAGAATGGTGGGCCGATCATACCAATACCGACCCAGATGGTTGGTGCTTGCTTCACCGACCCAGCAACACATGCTGACCGGTTCCATCGGGAGTAGCCCGTTTATCTTCTCGTCCTCCATATAAAAATCCACCTCTTCGTTCTTTTCTTTCCACTTCACATTTTTTATCTCATCTTCTCCAGTACAGCTCCAAATTCCATCTCCTGCACTCCACCGAACTACCTCGACCCTTCGTTCTAACATTCTCCAAACGCAATTTCAGCACAACCCTCGACTCTAAACTCCGAGAATTACTTACTCCAACTCCAAATTAATACACATATAGGTGAGCTTTCACGTATTATTATGAACTTCTAGGCCATCCCCTCTTTAACTCGAACTAGGTTTGAACCTTAGGCGCATATAGCCATGCATAATAAAAAAGGAAGAGGAGAAAAACGTGGCTAAGTGAGTGATAGGAGCAGACAATGGAGTGTCTTTGATGGGAGTTCACACCAGACTGAGAGGAGTTAGCATTGGCGCATTTAGGAATTGAATTCGGTGATGTATAGGAGAAGAGAGTCATGTTTTGTGAGGGAGAAGAGTTCTGCACCTTGAACTGTAGTGGGCTAGTAGGTCGACCAAGGAGGTATGGGTCGGTAGGATTTTTTCAATATAATAGGTTGGTAAGAGCCTAGGAGAGGAGTGGGTTGGTGAGTAGAGAGAGGAAAAGAGCGAGTGAAGCGGGATAGATTTTAAGGGTCGGTATCGAGCGAGGCAGTATGGCTCGGCATAGACACACTTGAATGGACGAATGGTCCTTGGTATGGGGATCGGCATTAGCACACAAACTCATTTGACCTTGAAACATAGAATATAATATAGCCGCTTAATTCCGTACCTAATCATATACCAATGAATCGATGATACGAACCTAAGTTCAAGGCCACATGGAACTGACTAGGACTAAAACTTCACAATTTGAACCATTGTAAATGTGAACTTAAATCTTTTAGAGATGACAACTTAAAGCTTGTCGTGCTACATTTTACCCTTTAGAACTCTAATTTACCTGCACTCTTTGCTTGAACCATCACACTAGCTCATACACCACGCGGGGGGAATACTGTGTTTTATATCTAACATTTATTGTATTTCAAGTATAGCTTAAACATGTATCTATTCACATTCATCGTTCTTCAGAGATGTCCAAAATATCGAGCTCTGCTATAGTTTTGGACAAGCCTGATCCAAGTTTTCGGCAGGAGGTAGTAGGGACTTCAAATCCACCGACAACCTCTACACCTGGTATTCCGGATCCACCAGTTGTAGTTATAGGCCCGGCTCCTGATGTTATAGACGGAGTAATTATTCTGGATAATCCTATTGATTCACAAGCCTTTAAAATTGGTGAAGCCGCTCTTCAACAGTTGTGCTCAATCCATGGAATCCCCTTTGACGACGTTTTGGTTCCGTCGGAACAAGATTGGCCTCACCTGACCTCAGCCGGATATACCTCATGCAACAAGTTCATGTGCTGGGTCGGAAGTGTGCCACCTTTCAATTCATTCCTCCACGAAGTGTTGCGGTATATTAGGATTGCTCCGGCACAGCTACACCCTAATACACATGCGTTAATTCATGGCACTTGTGTCCTCTTTATGAGCACCTTATTCAGACTCCCTACTCCTGAGGATATCCATTATATCTATCGCTTCAAGAGACGTTCCGATAGTCCATCCTTCATATTTCTCGAGCCACATTCCAAATGTCAAATCGTGACGGGCGCGTGAAGTAAATTTTCCCAGTATAAGCAAGAGTGGTTTTACGTAAGATGCCCCCTAGTTTTGCGAGAAGATGGCTGAAAGGGAGTAAGTTTCATTTTTAGACTAATATTTGTCTAAGGCTCGAAGTGCATCCTTTCTGAATTTCCTTTGACTCTCATAGGTATCTGCTTACGACCTGAAGGCGCTGGGTATTCTAAGGCCGCGGAGGCCATTCGAGCTACTCCCGTGAGAGACCGGGATATCAAATCTGTTATTTCCAATGAACTGCTTCTGAGGTTTGGATTACTGGAGGAAGGCCGTCGAACTAGCCTTCCAATTGGCGCCACTACAACTGAATCCACTGCAGAACAAGACAAGGAGCAGGCCGGACCCTCGGTGCCCCCTTTTGGAGGGGCCCCGATACAACTGAGGAAGGTGAAATCAAAGAAATCGAGGTGCCAGAAGTGACTAACGAGAATATAAGTTTCGACTTAGCACCAGTAGCTGACGCACCCGGCATCGACAAACCGCATCCACCTTCAAAGAGGAAAAGGAGTCTAGCTTACAAGTTGAAGAAGAAAATAGTGGGCGGAACCTCAATGGTTACAATAACTCCAGTTGAGAAAAAGTCGTCTCCACAAAATTTAGAGGGTTCATTAAAGGGTCTATCTGACCTGACCATCCCTACCGACTTATTAAATTACGGCTTCAATGACCCCAAGGCTATGGGGCTTAATTCGCCCGCGAGAAGCGATGAAGGTGCTCAGGCTCGTTGTCAAGGAGAAAAAACTCCAATAAGTAAAGCGAAAAACACTAGTCCGTCGGGGGGAAGCACTAGGACACACACAAACACTTACACTCCACCCCACACTTGAATTTTAATCATCATATGATTCCCACTAACTTGTCCTCACTTGGTTTTCTGTGCATGTGATATGAGGCGTACACACGGCTTTGACCGCCTTCGCGGATCCTCTATCTTCTATCATTCCAGTCGGGATTCAGGATCAGGTAGACGATGGGACAGGAATGACAGCGACGATAGAGATTATCGTCCCAGAGAGTCGTCGTCTTCCAGAAGAAGAACTTATAGCCATCCCTCATATCCAAACGATCCTCCCCATCAGTCAGAGCATAGTAGGGAGAAATCTTCTTAGAGGGGATCCTAATTGAAACCCCCCGCGATAAACATTCTGGCTCGTCGAGCACCAAGCAATCCCGTGAGCCCCATAAGAAATCCGTGACTCCAGCTAAGCAAACTTCCCCAGCCTCCGCACACTACCCATTGACAACAGAAAAATTGGTTGAGCTTAAGGCCACATTCCTGAAGATCTGCTTCGATGGATTCAAATTTCTCCATGTGATTCATCCTATTCCCAGACATGTCAAACAAAGCGCCATCGCCTGCAACAACGATGTTTATGTCCAGCATGACGCGTTCGTACATTTGGCAGAGAAAGTTTCAAAGGTTACCATGGAACGTCAATGCGAAATTAATCGCTTGAAACTTAATGCCATTCACGACAAAGATATTATCAAAGCCCAGGATGAAGAGCAAACCTCGTACAAATCTCAACTTGAGGCTGCCCAGAAAAATGCCAAGGAAACGGCCGAGGCAGTTAGTCGCTTGGAGGCAACTCACAAGAAATAAATTGATGAGGAAGTCCAATACAGTGGTGCCCTAGCCTTAGAGAAAGACTCTATCCAGAAAGAAAACGATATTCTCGCTCGAGGGGTTAAAGAACTAGAGGAGCTGCTTGCGAAAGAGAAAGAAGAGAAAACTGCCGCGTAGGAAGAGTCACAACGATATTGCGATGAAATTGTCGCAACACGACTCCTAAAGATGAAGCTCAATGAGGAACTTTCCAAGGTTGAAGCGCTAAAGGAGGAAGCTCGTGAGGAGGGTAAGAAAATGGCGCTCACAGAAGTCGACTCTCATCTCGAGGCTGCTACTGAGGCCGGTAGAGAGGAAATTAGATGCTTATTTGATCTGCTCATTGCCGAGTATAATGCACGAGTTCTCATGCACCGCGACCTATCTTTTCTAGGTGAGGGTTACCTCAAATCATTGGCCGAAGCATGGGATACTTTGATCAAAATTTAAAAAGTTGAGCTGGGCATCGAAGAGGTCAATGAGGAAGCTCTCATGAGGGAAGTGCTTCGAGGAAACGAGCCTTCGGACTTACCTGCAGAAAAAGCCCTCTTCGATAGAGACTCGTCGTCGTCAAAGGGTAAGGACGATATTGTTGGCCCATCCGGCGCTGAGTCTCCAGTTCCTCCTCCCGCTCAGCTAGCCGGTAGCTCGTTACTCGATCCTCCCAAGCAACATGTTGGTTATGACCCAAGGAAGCCTGAGCTTGGTGTTCACATTCTATCCCCTATTCTAGAGGTTGAGACTCCCATGACTGCTGAGAGTCAACTGGAAGTCGGTATGTAGCTTTGCCTTCTAAAATTCAAGAAACCATCGCTTTTGGCGAGTAATAGATGTATTCTAACATTTGTCTTTGATGACTTCATATAGGCCATTCTGATCCCAAACCAACTCCAAGGAGCGATGTCACCACGGAGAGGGAAGAGAAAGTGGTTGAGGCACTTCACACTGGGGATACCCCTGGACCTAATGCTCAGGTGATCGGGACGTTAGATGAGGATATACTTGAAAGTCCCTCGCCTATAGATGAACATGACGAGGTCAAAATCACAGGTGCCTCCGAACATACTTTGAAGCTTAGCATGGAGGAACAAATCATGGAAGAGGAGAAAAAGAAAGCCGAAGTGAAGATTGAACCTCAGGTGGTGGAACTTGATGATCCCCTATATAGGCCCCTGAAGATAAGTCTTCCCGGTGGGACCACACCTCTAGAGGTCGCTCTTCCTCCCCCGGATAACACCTCATTGGGAAGCAGGGGATCCAGGAGAAAACGTTTGGCTGAGGAGCCTTCGGAGAGGCTGAAGAAGGAGAAAAAGTCAAAGAGGTAGTTATCATCTTGTCATATCTCACTCAGCCTGAATAAGCCTAAATCATGTAGTTGTTTCTTTTTTTTATAGTCGTTGTGGATAGACTTTGGCTCCGGACTTCAAAGAAATTGTAAAGGGACTTAATTTTTGATTAGTAAATAAAATTATGTTTCTTTTGTATTCACAGACTCTCATCGTTTAGCTCATCACCTAACTTGTAGTTGAAATTCAAAGTCTTGCGGGTTACATAAGTTCCAGTCCGCTTCCACATGACTTGGATATTTTAGAATTATTTATACTTTAGTCCGCGCTCTGCGGAGTTAGAGATTTTTTAAATCGTTTATACTCTAGTCCGTACTCCGGGGACTCAGAGTACTCTAGTCCGCGCTTCGGGGACTTAAAGATTTTTTAAACCGTTTATACTCTAGTCCGCACTCCAGGGACTCAGAGTACTCTAGTCCGCGCTCCGGGGACTTAGGGATTTTTTAAATCGTTTATACTTTAGTCCGCACTTCATTGACACAGAGTACTCTAGTCCACGGTCCGGGGACTGAGAGTTTTTTTAAATCGTTTATACTCTAGTCTGCACTACGGGGAGTTAGAGTACTCTAGTTCGCGCTCCGGGGACTTAGAGATTTTTTGAATCATTTATACTCTAGTCCGCACTTTGGGAACTCATAGTACTCTAGCCCACGCTCCGAAGACTTAGAGATTTTTTTAAATCATTTATACTCTAGTCCACACTCCGGGGACTCAGAGTACTCTAGTCTGCACTCCGGGGACTTAGAGAATTTTTGAGTCGTTTATACTCTAGTCCGCACTCCAGGGACTCAGAGTACTCTAGTCCATGCTCCAGGGACTTAGAGATTCTTTAAATTGTTTATACTCTAGTCTGAACTCCGGGACTTAGAGTACTCTAGTCCGCGCTTCGAGGACTTAGAGATTTTTTTAAATCATTTATACTCTAGTCTGCACTCCGGGGACTCAGAGTACTCTAGTTCGTGCTCCGGGGACTTAGAGATTTTTTGACTCGTTTATACTCTAGTCCGCACTCCAGGGACTCATAGTACTCTAGTCCATGCTCCGGGGACTTAGAGATTTTTCAAATCGTTTATACTCTAGTCCGCACTCTAGATACTTAGAGTACTCTAGTCCGCGCTCTGGGGCTTAGAGATTTTATGAATCGTTTATTGGTCGACTTTTAATTTTATGTGTGCGTTCATACGCAAGATAGATTAATGCAATTTAACTTTTCCATCGAATTGTAACACACGGAACATCAGCAGTTCATAGAAAAACAGCTTCAAGCCTTTATTAATTATAAAAATGGGGACAAACTGAATTTTCTTATTACATGTCGGAAACCGAGAACAACAAAGGAAACACATACTGGAAACAACTGTTACTAAAATGCGAAAGAAATATATTAAGTGTAATAACGACGCAAATGCTCGCTATTCCATACTCGAGGGAGTGTTACGCCATTAACAGTCGCTAGCCTAAAGGTTCCTTCTCCAAGCTTCCATTCGATGACGTATGGACCCTCCCATGTGGGGTTCATATGTGACGGGACTGGAAAAACTCGCTTCAAAAAAAGGTCACCCACATCAAAGGTTCACGGTCGAACTTTTTCATTTTAATATTGAGTAACTCGGTGCCGGTATGTAGTCGCCCTCAAATCAGCTTCTTCACTTTTTTCGTCGACAAAGTCCAACGACTCCAGTAAGAGATCCCGATTCATCCTAGGATCATAATGAATCACCCAGTGAGAGGGAACTTCAAGTTCCACGGGTATAACAACTTCAGTTCCATATGCCAAGGTGAATGGAGTGTGGCCAGTCGCGGACTTGTGGGTGGTTCTGTAAGCCTAAAGTGCTGTCGGAAGCTCATCCACCCACTTGCCTCTAGCCTTCTCCAAACGTTTTTTTCAATATAGACTTGATTATTTTATTTACAGCTTTAACTTGTCCATTGGATTTAGGGTGAGCGACTGCCGAAAACCTTTACTCAATACGATATTTTTGGCAGAATTCTTTGAGCTCCCTACTCTCAAATTGAGTTCCATTGTCCATAATGATGATTCGTGTGAGGCCAAAACGGCATATAATGTTTCGCACAACAAAATTAATGACCTTTTTGGTGGTGATCGTTGCTAAGGGCTCCGCTTCTGGCCACTTGGTGAAATAATCGACCGCGACAATTGCATATTTCGCACTACCTCTGGAGATCGGCAAGGAGCTGATTATATCGATCCCCCATATTGCAAATGGCCATGGACTAACCATTTGCTTGAGTTCCGTCGGCGGGGCTCTCGGGATCTTTGCATACTTTTGACATTTGTCGCATCTTCTTACATATTCTGCGGCGTCGATTCACGGTCGGCCAATAGTATCCATAGCAGAGGATCTTTTTGGCTAACGTCTGCCCCCCAATATAGTCGCTACATCCTCAATCATGGACTTCTTTTAAGACCCACTTTATCTCATCGTGGGCGATGCACCGAAGTAAAGGAACTAAGAATCCTTTCCGATCCATTATTCCATCCTGCATTATATACCACGAGGCCTTGCGAACGACTTGTTGTCTCTCATTCTTTCTCTCAGGCAAAGTTCCATGTAGTTGGTATTCTTTGAACGGGGTCATCCACGACTCCCTTTCAGTTTCCGTCCCTAACACAAAATCTACTTCCATTTCGTTTATACTCAGGGCATGTAAGGTTTCGACGGGAACCAAGCCCATTTGTTGTGCATCACCAGTACTTGCGAATTTTGCCAATGAGTCGGCTTCTCCATTTTGTTCACGTGGGATATGCGAAATATCATAATATTCATGGTCTCCCAACAGTTCTTGCCCCGAGCAAAGTATGGGGCAAGTCTCTGCCCCTTTCCTTTGCTTGATAGTCTCCCCGTACTTAGTACACCGCCAATTGTGAGTCACAAAAGATTTCAACCGATTTTACTTCGAGTTCCTTGGTAAGTTTCAAGCCAGAAATCAATGCTTTATATTCGGCTTCGTTATTCGTAGCTGGGAAATCGAGTTTCAAAGCATAACAAATTGATCGGTTTTCAGGAGTTACAAGAATAACACCAGCCCCAGAACAATGGTCGTTGGATGCCTCATCGGTGTATAGCTTCCATCGAACGGTGGGAACCACATCACCACCACTTGTCTCGTCTAATATGGTGAATTCTATAATGAAGTCTGCTAGCGCTTGCCCTTGGATAGCCCTCCATGGCAGGAAAGTGATATTGAACTAACTCGGCTCATTGTTCCATTTGAGTAGCCTTCCAGAGGTTCAGGTCGTTGGAGCACATGTCTTAGAGGTTGATCAGTATAAACACTGAACGAGTGTGCCTAAAAATACGGACGGAGCTTGCATGATGCGATCAGCAAGCAGTAGCCTAGCTTCTCAATCTTAGGGTAATTTCTCTCTGCTCCCGTTAAATGCTTACTAACATAATACACTGGCTTTTGGACTCGGTCCTTTTCACGAATCAAAGCCGCACTGATGGCGTGTTGAGATACGGCCAAGTAAACATATAACTCCTCATGGTCTACAGGCTTTGACAGAACTGGGGGCCTCTCTAAGTGTCTCACCAGAGTTCGAAATGCATCCTCACATTCCGGCGTCCATTCAAATTTTCTCTTCCCTTTCCTTATCACATCTGTTAACGCCAAAAAGTGAACGCTAACACCCGGTGTGTGTAATAGAATCCTGAAAGCACCACCCGTTGGTACGGGAACAGAATACAAGCTGAAAATAGCAGTAAAACGGTAAATAACAACAGATTTATAGTGGTTCGGCACGTAACTGAGCCTACATCCACTTTATAGTCTTTTATTGCTGATTTGATTACAATTCGGTACAATGTTCTTCTAAACACAACACAATTTGATCACGAAAACACTCTTGACTATTAGCTCAATCTTCGATGATGAAACTCGATGAATCCGTGTCGGATGTATGGAATTCCTCCCGAAGCTTGTTGTAGTGTCTCGAGTATTTGAAGATCTTCGTGTGTTGATTGAGTTGAGAGTTCGGCAGAGTAACGACGCTCCAAGAAATGGCTGGCCCCAAAAAGCCCCCCACTTGTTGGAGATTGCAATCTATTTATAGGAGAAGAATCTGGCCTGAACTCGGCTTCTAAGTCCTTAGGTCGTTTACGACTTATGATAGGTCGTAAGTCGTCTCCAACCTAAGAAGCTCGGGCTATCTTTTAACAGCTGCACATAATGGCTTCATATATTTGCTAAGGCATAGGTCGTGAACGGGCTAAGGGAAAGTGGTAGGTCGTGAGCGACCTAAGGAAATGGCATGAGAAGCCTTAGGTCTTTGGGTAGAAGCTTTAGGTCGGGGACGACCTAATATAGGTCGTAGGTCGTTCGCACCTTAGTTCCTCAGGTTGCTGTATTTAAGGACAGGATCCAGTAAGTCGTTAGATCGCTACCGCCCATAGGTCGTAAGTCGTTAACTCGTAGGTCCCTGAGTAGTTAGATCGGCAACCACTAGATCGGCATGACTTTAGGTCGTAAGTCATAGCTTGTTAAGTCACTAAGTCGTAAATCCTCTGAATAGTTAAGTCGTAGGATGTTGAGATCACTTAAGTTGTAGGTCGTTAAACTTTTTAACTCGTAGGTCGTTGAGTCGGACCATTCCTTAGGTCGGAGCCTGTTGAGTCGTAGGTCATCTAAGTCTTAACTCGTTAAGTCTTGCAATCCCTTAACTCGTTAACTCTTGAGTCGTGTACTTCTTAAGTCGTGGAGAATTAAGGGTTAACATTTGCCCCTCGAAATACACGCCTAAGTCGTAGGTCGTGTGTTTCGACTCATCTTAACTCGTGTGGGCCGATTCCAATTCCTTCGACCTGGGGTATAAAATGCTTAGGTCGTTCCTCTTATCTCCGTCTTCCTATTACTCGTTCTTTAAGCCGTATCTGCCATTAACGCAATTTCAAGCTTCCAAAGGCGATTTCGACTTGATTTACTTCTAGCCATTCCAAATTACACCGCGTAAGCATCTTTTCCCTTTTCCAATCGCCGATCATTGCCGTCGACCTTTGTCCATGATTTCTTCCCTTCGGGCCTTGCGAATACTGTTATACAGGATATCTATGAACTTAAGGTGGCTCGGTATGACTTGCAATGATTTGTGATTTGCAGTGGTTTAGGAATAGGGTTGATGGAGAGGCTAACTGGTTAATGGGTTAACGGGTTGGATAGTTAACGGGTTAGGAGTGACAAAGCTCAAGAGTTAGGGGTAAACGGGTTAGGAATTGGATGGATAGATGGTTAACGAGTTAAGGATTAAGCGAGTCAGTAGTTAGATGGACTGGTAATTTTGCGTGATCCAGCAGTTTTGATGTTACGACTTACGACTTGAAGTCTCTTTTTATTCCTCACGACTTACGACTTAGAGAATAGTTGACCCTAGCTCGCAGGAACCATTTGAGTCGTTCGCGACTTAGCACTTGTTCAGATTTGGCTTGAATGTGTAGTACGATTTAAGAGTTACGACTCAACCTAACTCATAGCATATCTTTTAGACCGTGAACGGGCTAGAACTTGAGGAAATTCCGATCCATGCTAAGTCGTGAACGAGTTAGAACTTGAGCAAATTTTTCACTGCCTTGAATGTTAAGACTTGAACAGCACGACTTAAAAATGCTCCGACTTATGTTAGGTCGTGAACGACCTAGGACTTGAAATTTGGGCAGAATTTGACTGATTTTTGAATTTGAATTGTTTTGGACTTTGTTGTACTTCTTTTCAGATTGCCTTATCTTTAACGCTAATAACCTGTTTAAAAGCAACATTTGCAGAAAAATGGGACGAATATACTGTCATTGATTGCCCACATCGAATGACAGATTAGTCGACAGAGAATAACAAACCTAAATGAACTTTGTGAATGAAATGCTGCGAACTAACAAATCTAGGTGAAGTATTAAAGCAAAATTGAAATGGTCAAATAAAGCTGATTTATTTGCATTAACACGACGCTGCACTTGGACTTAAGATAACAAGCCTTGAAACTCTATAATCGATAAGTATCAATTAATTTAGTTTCTGTTATATTTGCTTGTTATTGTATTAGTTTTGCACAACACTTCACTCTTTTTAGGAAACGTGCACCTTCACATTTGAATATCCAGTTCCTTGTGTAGAATGGCGTCGCAACAAGAAGATACAGAACCTGCCGGAGAAACTTTTCCGATTGCCAATCCACTAATCGATCCTCCGGAAAGAACTCCGACCACTCTAAGCCACAAAGTTTTCAGACAACTATGTATCCAGTTTGGCATTGCCGAAGCCGACGCTCTGCTCCCTGGAATAAATGATACTGCTGATAGGCCGCCCCATGGCTTTGTCGCAGTTAACCGCCAAATGTGTTTGAGTGGAGCTATCCCCTCATTTAACGACTGTCTTCGAGAACTTCTCCTCCGACTATCTATCTCCCCTTTTCAACTACACCCTAATGGCTACGCCATCCTGCTGGGATTGTGTGTGCTTTTTAGGAGAGCGCTGGACCGTTTTCCCAGTTTTGAAGAAATTCGCTTCCTATGCACATTTGCAAAGAACAAAGACCATCCCTCTATCACACTTGTGAGGAGTGCCAGGAACCGTAGACTGATTATTGATCTTCCCGAAAGCGCTTCCGGGTTCTTGAGCCAGTTTTTCTTTGTTCGTTGTCCTCCGGGATTCTTAACCAACTGGAGAGTAGGGAGTAAGACCTTTTATCTTCGCTCCTTATTTTTTCGAACTTTTCGAAACTTGAGTTGTCGTGTTAACCTCGCCCTTTCCTTTTGTAGAACTTCCTTCTCCGCTTAGGGATTCTACCCGCCAGCCAATCTTCGAAACTCTCAGTGCGGTGGCTATTGAAGAGAGGAGCGCCAAATTTCTACTAGATGATGAGCTTTTGCACCAATTTGGGCTTTTACATCCTTCCAGGTCGACTCCGATTCATGAAATTTCTAGTTCTGATGCAGAAACATTAGCTGCTTCGGGCTCTCAAGCAGAGGCATCGAATGCCCCAGCTTCTACAGAAGAAGCTGCATCAGAAGTACCTGTCGTAGAGGTTGCTTTGATAAAATGTTCCGCATCCATCGATGTTGTGGGGTCATCCAGCAAGCCGGCACTTGCCCCAATTATTGAAGAGGAAGAGAATCCTCGAATTCTTGACAAGTCGGCCGATGCGGAAGTTGAGAAAGAGAATTCTGCTGGGCATCATGGCGATGATACCTTTGATGACTTGAGTGATATAATGATAACTTCTCAAGAGCTTTTCAAGGATAATACTCCAAAAGCAACCTCTCCTGTCATTGAAGCGACTTCCTCTTTGAAACAAGCTTCGACAGCTTCTACACCTGTCGTTTCTGTTCCCACATTAAAACGTGGTTTGTAGTTTGACGCATGTAGTTTGCACACCGCACACACTTAGGATTTTTCAGTACTTATAAGCATTTATCCTTTTTTTCTGGAAATTTCTAAATTTTTACTTCTTTTTCGATTTTCAGATTCTATGATGGGGCGTACCGGCTCATACTATGACTCATTTCAGCGCCATGGAGGCCGTGGATCTTATGACTTTAGGAAATATCTTGGTGACCAGAGAGAGACAGATGAGGAAAGGGCTCGAAGGAAGGCTCAAGAGAAATGGGATTATGAGCAGAGGTAGAGAAGAAAAGACGCTGATCGATATGATTCTTCCCACAGAAGTGACGATTCCCATAAGCGAAAGTCTTATGATGACAAGGGGAAGACTCATATTACTGACAGCTCAAGTAAACGGGTTAAACTTAGCGAAAAGGACACGTCTACAATTTCTGAAAAAACTAACGCTCCTATCTCTTCTGATGTTCCGGCCAGCTCTCCTCCTTAAAATAAATCTGACATTCAAGCGATCATCAACAGGCCCCAGTATCAGGTTAAATATGGCCCTCTAATGCTTCAAAGCCGGTTTCCGAACTGGTGTTTAAAAGGAGTGCGTTTTGACCTGGATTTGGTCCCGATTGATAAGCAAGCCATGCTTAGAAATCTCGATGCAGTTAAGCTTGACATTGATAGGATGTCACAATGGCAAAAGCTTGTTGATGAACTCCAGAGAGTCAATCATATGAATCTTGAAAACATGCTGACTCTGGAGAATGATAAAGCTGAATGGGATAAATGGTGCAAGCAGCATGACGCGGAGATGACGAACATCGCGGATGACAATGCAAGGTTTGAATCTGAAGTCAAGCGGCTTAAGGAAAATCTCGCCTCTTCTTCTGCATCGCATACTAAAAAAGAAGAAGTCTTTCAAAAGCAAGTGCGGGACGCACATGCTGCACAAAGGGATGCCGAAACGAAGCTTGCAGCTGAGCAGCACATTGCTGAGAAATATCACACAGAAAATGCTGAACTGCAGGAAAAAGTCACCTCCCAGATCGTGGAGATTGAATTATTAAAGTCTCGACTCGCTAAAGCTGAGACAGAGCGTGATGAGGCTATTGCTGGTCGAGTTGCTGCCGTTGCCGAAAAAGAAGCGGCTGAGCAATCACATGAGGCAACGAAAGCAAACATCAGTTCTACCTTATTCGACTTTTATTTACACAGCGTTCTGGGTCGTGGAAGTCTTTCTTTTCTGGGTCTTGACTATGAGGTTACCATGGCCGAAGTGTGGGAAGTAGCGGTTGACATGCTTGGCGGGGCTGGTTATGATGAAGCGGAACTTGAGGCACGCTACCTGGACGAAGAAGCTCGTGCTTCCCTTGCCATGGGAAAAGAGCAACTTGCCCGAGTGCGAGCTGAAGCCACGGGGGAGAAGCATTTCGAAAAAGAAATACTTCTTGCTGCCCCTGTTCATACTTCGGTCTCAGCTGATGTTGATATCATTGGTTCTAGTTCTCACTCTTCACTCCCTGCCAAAGATATTGTTACGACTCCCACAAAAGAAGAAGCGCTGGAAGATATTGCGGCTCAGAAATTTGAAACTGATCTCGCCA
Organism: Allium fistulosum; assembly: GCA_030737815.1. NCBI lineage: Eukaryota > Viridiplantae > Streptophyta > Magnoliopsida > Asparagales > Amaryllidaceae > Allium > Allium fistulosum. The sequence goes on along the minus strand of CM060901.1, from coordinate 336,159,897 downwards.
AGTCGACTTCTCCAGGGAACTTTGACGTCGACCAAGTCCCGGTGAACCATTTATTTGATTTAACTGGGCTTGATGATCTTCTTACTTATTACTTTAGCCTTGACGAATCAATATCTCATTTTGAAGAGTACTGATTTTAACTTCTTTTATTATGCAGCGGACGCGCCGGAAACTGCACCAATATCTCCTTCTTCAGCTGTCGTTCCTCCTCCTTCTCAAGTTACTCCTCTTCTAGCTTCTCAACCAGGTTCACAGGAAGAACAGATAGCAGCCCTTCAAGGCTTGGACGAACCACCTGCTTCCCAGGAGCAGAAAGCAGAAGATCTGGAAGATAGTGAGAAGACCCCGGAGCAGTCTTTTGACTACGACACAAAGCTTTCTACATTTCTTACTCCGGGGAGTGAGTCTTCTTCCAAGAAGAAGGGGAAACGTGTGGTTTCGAAGAAAGGAAATAAAAGTTCTTCTGCTGCTGGAGATGAAGCAGAAGTCGATCCGGTTGAGTCTCTTTCTCCTTCTTCTCCGATACGGCCTCCGAAACTAATTACCAGGCCGGGTAAAGGCTCCAAGGGTGGGAAGAAGGAGAAATGAGTGTGATTTTGTCTTTTCTGCTTTTTGCATGTATTGACCGGAAGTTGTGCGGATACCGGTCTCCGCTTCTTTTTGTGATCTGCACAATGTAAATTTTTTTTATAGTATTGAATAAAATAGCTATTTTACTTGTGTACAAATTCTTGTGTATGTGGGAATGCATTTGTTCCTCATTTTTAGTGTAGAATAAACGATCTATTTTTCGTGATATTGCAATGAACTTGTGGTATGTTGCTTGCATGTTACTTTTATTAATATAATTGAATTGTATAGTGTTGCCCCATACCGTAAGTGCATTGCAATATTTCTAGCTTTTTCAAGACTGATACTCTTATTTCAGAGAATAATTACTCCACTTTTACGGGAAGAATCATTCTGCTTTTAATAGAGTATATCTCGTCTTTAGAGAAGTTTTTACTTTCTCTTTCTTTCTGAAGAACACTTCAACTTTTGGGGATGATCATTTTTATTTGTTAAAAAGCGAATTTTCCTATGCAGTGAAGTGAACTTCCTGAAGAATTTTTTGATTTGTTTAGCGCTTCCGAAGAAGGCTTTGTTTTTGTGCCTCTGAAGAGGGCTTATGTCTGGTACTTCAAGCATGGGGAAGTGTGCCTCCAAAGAGGTCTTTTGGTCTTCGAAGAGAAGCGATTTTGGTCTCCGAAGAGAGGCAATTTTTTGTCTTCGAAGAGAAGCAATTTTTGGTCTCCGAAGAGAAGCAATTTGGCATTTCATCTCTGGTGAAGTGGGCCTCTGAAGAGGAGCATTTTGCACTTCTACACTGGTGAAATGTGCCTCCGAAGAGGGATTGTTAGCATTTCATCTCTGGTGAAGTGGGCTTCCGAAGAAGAGCATTTTGCACTTCTACACGGGTGAAACGTGCCTCCGAAGTGGGCTTTTGCCTCCGAAGAGGTCTTGTAATTGCCTGGAAGTTACTTTCTCATGGTTGAGTGGATCCACGGGGCGGACGCAAGTTGCTTGATTGGATGTTCGTTTGCACAAACGACCGCAATCAATTAACAAAGGCCCTGTTACTTCAGCTTGGGAAGGTGCCCCTCCGGTGGTTCCACCAATCTTTCTATTGAGAGAAGCACTTCCATTTGTTGGCGTGCCTCGTTAGAGGGCTTTGTTGACCTTTGGGAAGGAGCATCGGTTGGTTGGTGTGCCAGGAAGGTTGCTTCTCAGGGGTGAGTAGATTCACGGGACGGACGCAAGCTGCCTGATCGGATGCATCACGATCAGTTAGCAAGGGCCCTGTTCCTTCTTCTTGGGAAGGTGTCCCTTCGGTGGTTCTACCGGCCCTTTTATTGAGTGGCATACCTCCTTTTGGCTGCTTTTGTGTTTGCCTGGCCATCTTCTCCCATCATCTACTCATTAGCGATCTTTTATTATCATTTCCAAGCGTATCTTCTTTCCTTTTGCAAGTAAATTGCCTTATTCGAAGAAGTGGACTTCACTGTTGAACAACTTCACGGGACAAACGCGAGTTACCTAGTTGGATGTCTGTTCATATTTGACAATCACAACCGGTTAACGAAGGCTTGCCCCAGTGGAGTTGCCAACTTTTTATGTGAAGTTCTTCTTGTATAGGATTTGAATATGGAATTTTTTGTTGCTTAAATAAATGATTTGTAGGGCTCGCTTGGCTTTGCGATGGGTGAGCTTCGCTTTAATGACCTGCAATATTAGATCGACATTTTAGCAATACATTTAGAGTGTTTATATATCGAAATATAACAGGCATTTTGTAATAGAAAACACAGAATTCATAGTTTTTCATTATTCAGTCACACTGATTTCTCAGCGATTTACAATGCAGAAGTTGCACGTCCATTATCATTTTTACAAATTAAGCAATGGTGTTAAGTAAAAAATGGATGCTAGTGATTGTTGTTTCAGAATCTCCGAACTGATTTTCCATTTGCACTAGACTCGCAGCTTCGGATTTATATGCCAAAGAAAGTGAAAGATGCCCCAGTTGCAGTTTTGTGGACAATTAGCAGTCGTCCCAACTTCTGCCTGCTAGGTGTGGACCTCCTGTTACAACATTAATGACAAGCTTTTCTGAATCTTGCACTGCAGTGTTGTCGCAAGAATCGGATTGATGGGTAGGACGTTGTTGATCCCGAATGGATGAGGTTGGATCGACTCCGCCTCTCTTAACGTATTGTTGGAGTTTACCCTGCTCCAGCAATTCTTCAATCACATTCTTTAATTGGCGACATTGGTCAGTGTCATGGCCAGGTTGATTGTGAAATTGGCAGAATTTTCCATTACGCACTGCACCTCTCTTCATCTCAGGTGGCTTAGGATACCTGACAACGTCCTTTGTTGCAAAAAAGATATTTCTTGGTGTATCAGTTAAAGGAGTAAAATCTGAAAGATCAAAGCGGCGGAGTTTCCTCTCATTCCCTTGATTCTTTCCTCCGTCGTTTTCCCTTTTCTGATTCTCAGAATTTCTTTTGTTTGAAGCAAGATCATTATTGTTGTCCTTGGCAACTAATACTTTTGCTGAGGCGGAAAGGTTTTCCAGGCGCATGAATTCATCGGCCTTTTTATAAAACTTCTCAAGGGAATTTGGTTCCTTCATTTTTAGCCATTTCCCAAATTCACTCGATTTATTAATGGCTCGCACCAAGTAGGTCAGGATCATACGCGGTTCTACATTATCCACTTCGGCTACAGCTATATTGAAACGGCTTAAAAAAGATTTGATTGATTCTCCGGGAGCTTGTTCAAGACTAGACAATGACATTATATCCTTGGCTTTTGAAGCATACAATCTGAACTGTTCTTTAAACTTTTGCATCAAGTCGGAGAATTGATCTATTGACCGAATTGGAAGCTTTGTGAACCAAAGTAAGGCCACACCTTCCAAGTACACTGGAAAGTATCGACACTTAATCTCGTCTGACGCTCTTGCACCGGTCATATGCCAATCGTACTTGTATAGGAAATGATTAGGGTCACTCGTTCCCCTATAGGCTTGGATAGTAGGAGGCGCAAATTTCCTTGGAAATTCCGCTTTCAGAATCTTTTCCGTAAACGGAGTTCTGCTCGGTGCAAATCCCAGTCGTTCTCATTCTCTTCCCTTTGCATGCTCTCTTTCATGATGTGGCTAACCATTTCGGACAGGTACTCTTTATTGTTCAGAGAGATTTCCGAACAAGCATCAGTCCTTCTCTCGGAAGCTTGCCCGGGTACATGTTCACGATAAGTTGGCTGCGGCGTAGAACCCTCAGCTTGGAAAGGTTGCATTTCTGGAGAGGTTGTTTGATGGTTTTCTGGTTGACGATTTGCCCCGAGCAGAGCAGTTAATCTGTCCATCATTAAAGCGTTTTGAGTCTCAATTTGTTGGTATAATCCAGAAACTGCGTCGTCCAATTCAGCCCGGGTGACTCCAACGGTAGTAGTTGCTTGGTCTGTTGTTGGGGAAGCGGAAGTTCCTTCATGAGCATTTCTGGATCTGACAGGTCTACCTCTTCTTCCAGGAGCCATGTTTTCAAATAAGCTTCTGGTTTCGAAAGAGATTTTCTCTACCAATTGCTTTGGAGCAATGATGACAATCTTCCTGAGTTGGGTTCTCAGTGAAAGCACCAAAATGTTAACGCCAAAAAGTGAACGCTAACACGCGGTGTGTGTAATAGAATCGTGAAAGCACCACCCGTTGGTACGAGAACAGAATACAAGCTGAAAATAGCAGTAAAACGGTAAATAACAACAGATTTATAGTGGTTCGGCCCGTAACTGAGCCTACATCCACTTTATAGTCTTTTATTGCTGATTTGATTACAATTCGGTACAATGTTCTTCTAAACACAACACAATTTGATCACGAAAACACTCTTGACTATTACCTCAATCTTCGATGATGAAACTCGATGAATCCGTGTCGGATGTATGGAATTCCTCCCGAAGCTTGTTGTAGTGTCTCGAGTATTTGAAGATCTTCGTGTGTTGATTGAGTTGAGAGTTCGGCAGAGTAACGACGCTCCAAGAAATGGCTGGCCCCAAAAAGCCCCCCACTTGTTGGAGATTGCAATCTATTTATAGGAGAAAAATCTGGCCTGAACTCGGCTTCTAAGTCCCTAGGTCGTTTACGACTTATGATAGGTCGTAAGTCGTCTCCGACCTAAGAAGCTCGGGCTATCTTTTAACAGCTGCACATAATGGCTTCATATATTTGCTAAGGCATAGGTCGTGAACGGGCTAAGGGAAAGTGGTAGGTCGTGAGCAACCTAAGGAAATGTCATGAGAAGCCTTAGGTCTTTGGGTAGAAGCTTTAGGTCGGGGACGACCTAATATAGGTCGTAGGTCGTTCGCACCTTAGTTCCTCAGGTTGCTGTATTTAAGGACAGGATCCAGTAAGTCGTTAGATCGCTACCGCCCATAGGTCGTAAGTCGTTAACTCGTAGGTCCCTGAGTAGTTAGATCGGCAACCACTAGATCGGCATGACTTTAGGTCGTAAGTCATAGCTTGTTAAGTCACTAAGTCGTAAATCCTCTGAATAGTTAAGTCGTAGGCTGTTGAGATCACTTAAGTTGTAGGTCGTTAAACTTTTTAACTCGTAGGTCGTTGAGTCGGACCATTCCTTAGGTCGGAGCCTGTTGAGTCGTAGGTCATCTAAGTCTTAACTCGTTAAGTCTTGCAATCCCTTAACTCGTTAACTCTTGAGTCGTGTACTTCTTATGTCGTGGAGAATTAAGGGTTAACAACATCGAAGAAAGGAATACACTTGTCGGTCGCTCTAGATATGAATCGACTCAACGCGGCGACTTTTCCATTCAGGCTTTGTACTTTCTTTATAGTTCTGGGTGCTGTATGTCTCAAAAAGCCTGAATCTTTCCTGGGTTGGCTTCGATTCCCCACGCATTGACAATAAAACCCAAAAACTTTCCTGATGCAATGCCAAAGGAACATTTTAATGGATTGATTTTCATTCCGTAGTACCTGAGTATATCAAACATCTCCGCTAACTCTCGAATATGGTCGTTTTATTGTCGTGACTTCACAAGCATGTCATCCACATAGACTTCCATTGTTTTACCAATCTGGTCTTTAAACATCTGATTCACCAAATGTTTATAAGCTGCTCCTGCGTTCTTCAACCTGAAAGGCATCACTACATAACAATATAGTCCAACGTCCATGACAAAACTAGTATGTTTCTGATCTGTAATGTGCATAGGGATCTGATTGTATCCCGAATATACATCCATAAATGACAATAATTCATGTCCTGCTGTCGAGTCGACCAATTGATCAATTCGCAGTAAAAAGAAACTGTCCTCAGGGCACGCCTTGTTGAGGTCTGAGTAATCAACATAGGTCCTCCACTTCTCGTTCGCCTTTCTCACCAGTACGGGGTCAGATACCCATTCAAGATAGAGGGCGTCGCGAAAAACCCATTGGCCTTGAGTTTATCCACCTCCTCTCTAAGAGCAGCAGACCTCTCCGGGTCCATGCCTCTCCTTTTTTGCTTCACCGGCACATACTTCGGGTGAATGTTCAACATATGACTTGCGATAATAGGAGAAATCCCACACATATCTGAATGAGTCTAAATGAAAACATCTAGATTCACTTGGAGAAAATCGGTAAGATCCTCAATCATCGAGGGGTAGAGTTGTGATCCGATCTTAAGCACCCTTGATGGGTAATCATGGCTAACTGGAATGTTAATCATCAGTTCAAATGGTGCTGCTTTAACCTTATTGAGTTCTTCAGCGTCGTCTCTCGGAACTGTCTCTATAGATCCGACCTTGTTGCCCGAGCAAAGGCTCGGGCATTACTTATCAATTTTCAGCAACACGGATGCAGACAGAGTTGTCCACACCCTTTCCCTTCTCTCTTCGCTGGGCCTCTCTCAGCTCAGCTACATAACATGCACGACCAGTCGCTTGATCGCCATGCACTACACCAACTCCTCTATCCATTGGAAATTTCAAGGTTAAACACCACGGGGCCAAAGCTTCCCTAAACTCCGCCAGGGCCAGTCGGCCCAAAAACACATTATACGGGGAATCAACATCCAAAACAATGAATGGTAGGATCCTTACCCTCCTATGTTCACCTTCTCCTAACTCAACTGGCAATTCAACAAAACCTATTGCATCATTGGCTGCACCATTAAAGCCGTGAATGCGGGCTTCATATGGTTTCAGATCTTTCGCCTCCATCTTCATTTGGTCATATGCCTTTTTGAAGATAATATTAACAAAACTCCCGCAATCAATTAGTATCCTTCTCACAAACGTCGGCCCAATCGTGGCTGAGATGACCGTCGGGTCAATGGTAGGAGCCTCCACCTGATCGGCATCCCTGCTCCTGAATACTATATCATCCGTCATCATTCGCTGCTGTTTTGCTGGGGTCCCGTCTTCTATGTTCAAGCAGCATTCGAAAACCGCATGCTTTAGGGAACTAGCATAGCGTTCCATTTCTTGCCAACTCTTGTCTGCCAGGTGAGGCCCACCGACTATTGTGTTTATAACCATTCTACCTTCAATCCGAGAGGGTTCCTTAGGTCGATGTAGAGCCTACCCGCGATTAGGGTCGGATGTCCCTTGTTCTCCTTCCTGCGGATTCTTAACAAACTGCTGTAACTTCTTCTATCGAATCATATTTTATATAGCATCATGGAGGTGCCTACATTCTTTGGTATTGTGCCCATAACTCTCATGGAAGCGACAATACTTGCCAGTCTGCTTTTGTTCCTCAGTGGATTCCTTTGGTCGCGGCTTTCGGTATTGGAATGTATTACAAGTTGATAAATAAATATTCTCCAGAGATGTGTTCAGAGGAGTGTATTCGTTATAGGTTGGGATCCTTGGTTTCCACTTTCCTGCTTCCCTCTTTCTTTCAGAATTTCCTCCTCCAGATCCTTTAGACTTCTCCGGTTTATTTTGAACATTGACCTGGACCTTACCAGAGTTATCGCCAGATTGCTTTACTGCAATGTTGCTTTGCACTGCTTCCTTGCTGGGCCTTGGCGCGGTGCTTTGCCTCATCCACCTGGCATCTTCTGTTCTCATGAATTGGTTTGCCTTTGAATAAAAATGTTCCAGGGTAGTCGGTGGTTTTCCTGCTAGCTAATCACCAAACTCTGAGTTCAGATCTACCCCTCGCATCACGACCTTAAGAATAGCATGGTCATTCGGGTTGCTAACTTCGGTAGCAGCAACGTGAAATATTTGCAAATAATCCTTCAACGACTCCCCCGGGGCCTGGATCACACTGGATAGTGACATCACGTCCTTTGGGCGAGTGTCATGGATCCTAAACTGCTCCACAAATTTCACCGCTAACTCATCAAACCTGGAGATCGATCGCGGAGGAAGTCTAGTGAACCACATGGCAGCGATCCCGAACAAGGTTATTGGGAAGCATCTGCATTTGGTCGCATCATTGGCATGTGCCGAGTCCATCATCAACTCGTATCTCTTTATATGCTGTTGGGGATCAGTTTTCTCTTTATAAGCTGGAATAGTGGGCATACTGAACCTCTGGGGTTATTCAGCCTGTAGCATTGTATCTATGAATGGTGTATGGCTTCTAGATACGCCTCAATCATCATTGGATAAGCCCTGATTTTCCCTCATTAGTTGTCTGACCATAGCTGATAAATTCGGGGTCTTGCTGGGAGGTGGCAATTTGGAATTCGTCCTACGTGATCGTTCCGGCTGGTGCCTCCTCAGTAAGTGATCTCCTAAATGCACGTTCTGGGGATCCGCTTTGCTACGACCCTGACGAGGTGGTGGACCAGCTTCCACCCGTGCTCCAAATCTTAAGTTTCCCACTCCAGTTTGAGTGCAATTTCCTAGGTGCAAGTGAGGGGCCACGGTCCTAGGTAGGGAACCTGGACCATTTTTGTTGGATTGTTCTACTGCACCTATTTGTGCCGCTACAATCCTACGCCGCCTATGCCTATGATGTTCATCTGATGAGGTGGAGCTGTCAGATGATGAGTAGGAAGCGGGGCTTCCTCCAGCATTCTAATGCTGTTGCTAAGCGATCTAGGTCATGAGATTAGCATTAGTTTGAATTTGCTCGTTAAGTTGTCTCCTGCTTTTCAGGAGTTCTCTCATCAGCTCATTAAACTCTACCCTGGTGACAACTTCTGATTGGTTTAGGAAGATTGCAGTCCTTGCAACTGGACTAGCTTGTTGATTGTTGGGTCCCACTTGCTAGATGCTGGCGGTCTCGTTGACATCCGCATTGTGGGAGGCCGATCTAGTACGTGGTCTTGCCATATTAGAGTTATTCGTCGGAACTCTAAAATCTATAAACTCTTGAGAGTGAACTTGGATCTCCTTCGGGGGATTTCTTCAATCTAGTAGCAACAAAGTAGATCCTAACAGCCCGAGATTGCACATTCTCAGTGAAAGCACCAAAATGTTAGCACCAAAATTGGTCACTAACACCCTTGAATATAGTTGTGTAGAGAGTTTAATGAAGAAAGTAAATTAAAACAAAGAAATAATGCAATTGAATGCAAAAAGAATAATAGAAAAGGAAACACCAGATTTATAGTGGTTCGGCGTAATTGCCTACGTCCACTTTGAATATGATCTTTATTACTTTTCCAATTACTTGAGTACAGAAACAATCCGTAAACAAACAACTTGAATGCAAGTTTGAATAGAAGAGAAGTGAGTACAAAAAATGGTAGATTATCCCTAGAGTTCGCAAAAAAGGTCCCTTCAACTGTACCCCTGCCCCTCTATTTATACGCGAAGGTAGGTTGGTCCCCCTGTGCAGACCTACGACCAAGATAGATCGGCCTACTAGTATCAGTTCAAACTGACCGATCCAGGCAATGCCGAACTAATATGGCTGAATCATGTGTTGTCGATCCCCTATGTCTAAACTGTGGTCGTTTAGTAACTGACTCGAAGCAACCTCTCAAGGGTCTCGGAGCAACTCGTGGTGTATCTCAAAGTAAAGAAGTGTCGAACTCCTCACCTCGCCGTAGATCCCAAGAATATACTATCTCCCTTATTGCACACCGATCTAGCTATGCCGATCCACATATGCTGAACCATTAAGGCTGAGCCACTAATGCCGAGCCTCAGTTAACCGAAGCAGCTTTGGCTTTCCACCTTTGACCGAGCGACGCATGACGAACCACTATGACTTCCTAGACCAATCGATACATGCCGTCCCACAAGACCGAATGACAAATGACCTAATACTCCTAAGGTCAGACCACAATCGGTCGAACCACCAGTTCTGAACCCATCCACACCGAGCAACTTTGCCTTGCCTATCTTGGCCGACTCACCATGTCTACGCTGCAACGCTGAACCACTTTGGCCGAGCCAGTGTCGAATACGCCGGCCCATGTGTATAGACCGAACCAAACTCGAGTTACATTGGTCTCTTATTTCCAATCCTCTCTTAGCTTGAGTCCCGTCTAGGTTTAACTATAAGGTCCGCGACTATCGCCATGTAGCCGGGCCAAAGTGCCGGGTAACAGGGATGTCTCCACCGACATGATGAAGTCAGCAATGGAGTAACGCCCCTAATTATTGATAACATTATTCAAGAGATTTGATTAGATAAATTAAATAGAATAATGTAAGAATTAGAGTGATAAGTGAATTGAGATTTGATTAAATAATTAGAGGTCTTGCTTAACATGATAAATGGGCTTATAAATGGTTATATAGGCTAACTAATTAAAGCAAGGGGCATATTAGAAAATTGCCACATCTCTTATACACAGCATATTACCATCTATTCATGTTTCATTTCCCATTCACGTTCATTCTAAAACCAAGAACCTAATGCAAAGTCGGCCATTACTTTGAGGAAAAGAAGAGAAATTAAATCTCAAGATAAGGAATTAAAGTAAGGGAATTAATCTCAATCAAATCCCAAAGTCCTTATCAGAATCTAGGTGTATAATAATCTATATCATCTTTACTTGTTATATAATCATTTGTTTTCAGATCTTAGATTAAATCCATTTTTTGATGAATTGGATGATGATATGGTTATAACATGTTTGATTTAAACAAAATGGTTTAAATGAATTTTTATGTGGTTTTAAGAGTAAAACTGATTGAAATGATTTTTGAATGCCATGGAAACATTATATGTTATGTAAAATATGATTTTGGAGATGTGTTTCATTTTTTGTATTTTCCCAAGCTATGGAAAATTTAATACGAATTTTCAAAGAAAAATATGTATAATTGGGTTTAAAATTTTATTTCGATTATTTCCGGAAGAATTTGGGTCTAGTATTTCTGTATGTTAGACAACATATTGAAAGTGAATTTCTATAATTTTTGGGGATTATTCCTAAGTGATTTAATATGTAAATTAAATTATTTTAGAAGGACTTATTTGCATTATTGGTTTTGCTTAATGGAAGGGCTTATTTGTTAAATTAATCTTTGATTTAGATCTGAAATTATATGGAAGTTATTTGAAAAAGAATTTCAAAAGTTAAGGCAACTAGTTAAATGTTTACAAATAGGCAGGCTAGTTATAAAGTAATTATAATAAATAGCATTATTCAGCCTTTACCCAGAAAAGTTGGTTCCGCCTCTTTCAGAAGCACCTTTCGACCTTGTGCTTTCTCTTAGACTCGGTCAAGACTAACCATGTCGAAACCCACTAAGTCGAAACCAATACATAAGGCATCACATTGATGGTACGTAGTGCATTGAAGGAAGGCGGAAGGTGTGGTGTCGAAACCATTGCTTCCGATGGGGTGGAAACCTCTGTTTATTTTCAAGTGATAAGCACCTGTCGTGTTTTACTAAAAGCTTTCAAAGAAATTGAAACATATGCTTTCGAAGAAGTTTTCTAAATATATTTCAAAGAGAGTTGCCATTTTTCATTTTTAAGTATGAGCTTTCCAATGAGTCCCTTTGTTTATAAAACAATGATTTCGAAAATGGTGGTTCCGACTTAGTCAAAACCCTACTGTCGTTCTTTTTCCTTTCGAATGTATTGAAGTCATCAATTCTTTCGAAGGGTAGCCTTTGTTTTAATCTAATACTAAGTCACTTCCTAAAGCTTTCGAAAGGGTTCAAGGGTTTCGAAGGTAATGACTTCGAAAGTGGGTTTCGATGCTAACCTTCAATGTTTTACTTAAATGTTTTGAAGCTTTCGAAGGGATGGTTCCAATGCCATCAAAAAATTTCCCAAACAATTTTACATGAAGATTTAAGGTTTCAAATGGGATGCTTTCATATATATTCACTTCAACCCGAAAGTGGTTTTAAAAAGGTAAACCAAATAGTTTCGAAAGCGGTGCTTTCATTGGTTTCGAAGCTATGCTTCTAAGAATTAATAAGTAATTCTTTAGTACTTTCAAGAGGTACATTTTGGTTTCGAAAGAGATTAATTAAAAAGCATCGAAAGGTATATATTTAGTGTTTTAAAAAGAAGTTTTCAATGCTTTCGAAGGAGGTTATCCAGAGGATTCGAAAGTAATGTTTAAGGTTTCGAAAGCCTTAGTTTTCAAAACAAATAACCCGATTTCATTTAAAAGGATAAACCATGTCATTAATAAAGAGTTTTGAAATGATTTTAAATATGGAGGTTTTGAAGGAGTTTTCCTTGATTAACATGATAAAGGAATTAACCAAGTTTTATATAAAATGATTTCAAGGATACTAAACCATAGGTGTTAGTATTATTATGTTATTATGTTTGCTTCTTCATATATATATATATATATATATATATATATATCTATATATATATATTCACATTGGAATGGACCCATTATTGTATTTCAGGGAAAGGTAGAATAACTAGCTAAGTTAACTCCTGAATGAGTAGAATTGCATCCAGGAGGTCAGGAAGACCAGAATGTGGAATGCTAAAATATTGATTAAAGAAGTTGTCAAGGAGGCAGGTTCATAGTAAACCTATGAAAACTATGTATAATAGAAGTTATTGGAAGGGGCCAATATGTTCATAGTAAACTCATGAAAACTATGATTAGATTGAGTAATGGTAGGTGCCAATAGGTTTGTAGTGAACTCATGAAAACTATATTCGAATTAAGTTATTGACGGAAGTCAATAGGTTCATAGTCAATTGGTCACATGGTTTTAGACAAAATCTTGTCCGTCGATCCAGATAAAATTGAAGTTGTAAATAATCGGAAGAGACTAGAGACGGTGACTAAGATCCGAAGTTTTTTTGGACTTACTGGCTACTGCCGGAGGTTCATTAAGGATTTCTTGTGGATAGCAGCACCTTTAGCAAAGCTAACAAGAAAGGAGGTGAAGTTTGTTTAGTCCGACAAATGTGAGGAAGCATTCCTTAATTTAAAGCATTTGTTGACCAATGCACTTGTGTTAGTTGTTCCAGATGGAAACCAAGGGTTGTTGGTGTATACTGATGCATGTGGAACTGGATTAGGAGCGGTGTTGATGCAGAAGGGTAAAGTTATTGCCTACGCTTCATGACAACTTAGACTGCGTAAAGTAAGATATCCTACTCATGATTTGGAGTTGGCTGCGGTAATCTTTACATTAAAGATTTGGAGACATTATCTCTTAGGGGAGAGATTTGAGCTACACTCGATCATAAGTCATTAAGGTATTTATTCTCTCAGAAGGAGTTGAATATGAGACAGTAGAGGTGGCTAGAATTTTAGGTTTCTTATGATTTTGGTATAAAGTATACACCTGGGAAAGGAAATAAGGTAGTGGATGCTCTTAGCAGAAGACATCAGAATGTGGTGTTAGCTATGTTGGCAGAGTGGAAGGATTAAGAAGCTTTGGTTACTTATAGCATGCACTTAAGGTCAATTGCTAGTTCTAGTCAAAGTACCGCCATGTTGTCCTATTTGGAAGTTCGATTAGTGTTGATCAAGAGGATTGCTTCTAAGCAGAAAGAGGATCAAGTGTTAGCAGAGAAGATTAGAAGGCTTGAAGTAGGATCAGAGACCGATGATTTAAAGGATTTTAGTCTTGACCGGAGAGGACGGCTGAGAAAGAAGGGACGGTTTTGTGTTCCAAATATAGAGGACTTAAGGAAAGAAGTTCTTGGAGCATGTCATTGGTCCAAGTTTACGATTCATCCTGGACGGACCAAGATGTATCAAGATATGAAGAGGAGGTTCTATTCGGAAGGTATGAAGAGGGATGTTGGCTTGTGGGTTAGGCAGTGTGCAAAATGTCAACAAGTGAAAGCCGAACATCAGAAGGCGGCTGGGTTGCTTCAACCTTTAGAGATTCCAGTTTGGAAATGGGATTCGATATCCATTGATTTTATAGACGGGTTTCCAATGTCAAATAGAGGAAATGAGAGTATATGGGTCATAGGGGATGGTTGACAATGAGTGCCCATTTCATTCCAGTAAAGTCAACCAGGATAGCACCTGTTTTAGCTAAGTTATTCATGAAGAACATAGTTAGACTACATGGAGTTCCTAATAGTATAGTCAATGACAGAGATGCTTCATTCACTAGTGAATTCTGGAAGAGTCTACAGGAACTGTTAGTACCAAGCTTAATATGAGTACTGCATATTACCCTCAGACGGATGGGAAGACAAAGAGAGTCAATAGGGTACTCGAGGATTTGTTGAGAGCTTGTGTATTGTACTTTGGTAGATCTTGGGAAGATCACCTACATCTGGTTGAGGTCTCCTATAATAATAACTACTAGAGTAGTATAGGAATGGCGCCATTTAAAGCTTTGTATGGAAGGCCATGCAAATCACCAGCATGTTGGTTGAAGACTAGAGACAGATTAGTCTTATGTCTAGATTTGATTAGAGAGGCATCAGAGAAGATTGAGTTGATCCGAGAAAGGATGAAGGAAGCTCAGTCAAGACAGGAGAGTTACGTAGATAAGAGGCGTAATGACCTAGAATTCTCAGTTGGAGATAAGGTTTTCATTAAGGTATCACCGACGAAGGGTGTGGTACGATTTGGAAAGTCAGAGAAGCTAGCACCGAGATATGTTGGTCCACTACAGATTATAGAGAGGATTGGGAAGCTCGCATATAGGTAGAGTTTCCAAGCAATATGACAGGTGTCCATAATGCATTTCATGTATCTCATCTTCACAAGTGTGTGCATGATCCAGAGACTACTATTCCTCTGATAGGGCTGGAAGATTCGATAGTAGAACCTAATTGGACTTTTGTTAGACAACCAGTTTAGGATGTAGCGAGGGATGAGAAAAGATTGAGGAACAAGACAGTCAGGTTGGTGAAAGTTCAGTGGAGCAACACCGAGAAGGATTGTACTTGAGAGATAGAAGACATAATTCGAAATACTTATCCTGATCTACTTTGAGGGTATGTCTATATTAGATTTATATATAAAATTGCTAGTCAGGTAGTCTAGTATGGTTGCTAGGAGTCGTTACAGATGATTTATAAATTTAATATTTAGTCCTTACAAAATTTCAAGGACGAAATTTTTTAAGGAGAGGAGCCTGTAAAACCCCTAATTTTTGATAACATTATTCAAGAGATTTGATTATATAAATTAAATAGAATAATGTAAGAATTAGAGTGATAAGGGGATTGAGATTTGATTAAATAATTAGAGGACATGCTTAACAAGATAAATGGGCTTATAAAAGGTTGTATAGACTAATTAATTAACGCAAGGGGCATATTAGAAAATTTCCACATCCCTTATACACGGCATATTACCATCTATTCATGTTTCATTTCCCATTTACGTTCATTCTAAAACCAAAAACCTAAAGCAAAGCCGGCCATTACTTTGAGGAAAAGAAGAGAAATTAAATCTAAAGCTAAGGAATTAAAGCAAGGGGATTAATCTCAATCAAATCTCAAACTCCTTATCAAAATCTAGGTGAATAATAATCAATATCATCTGTATTTTTTATATAATCATTTGTTTTCGGATTTAAGATTAAATCCATTTTAGTGATGAATTGGATGATGATATGCTTGGGTTATAATATGTTTGATTTAAACAAAATGGTTTAAATGAAGTTTTATGCAGTTTTAAGATTAAAATCGATTGAAATGATTTTTGAATGCCATGGAAAAATTATATGTTATGTAAAATATGATTTTGGAGATGGGTTTCAATTTTTGTAATTTTCCATACCAAGCTATGGAAAAATTAATATGAATTTTCAAAGGAAAATATGTATAATTGGGTTTGAAATTTTATTTTGATTATTTCAAAAAGAATTTGGGTCTGGGATTTTTTGTATATTAGATAACATATTGAAAGTAAATTTCTTTAATTTATGCGGATTTTTTCTAAGCGATTTAATATGGAAATTAAATTATTTTAGATGGACTTATTTGCCTTATTGGTTTTGCTTAATGGAAGGGCTTATTTGTTAAATTAATCTTTGATTTAGATCTGAAATTATGTGGAAGTTATTTGGGAAAGAATTTCAAAAGTTAAGGCAACCAATTAGATGTTTAAAAATAGGCAGGTTAGTTAAAAAGTAATTACCATAAATAGTATTATTCAGCCTTTACCTAGAAAAGGTTGGTTCCGCCTCTTTCAGAAACACCTTTCGACCCTGTGCTTTCGCTTCGAGTCAGTCGAAACCAACCATGTTGAAACCCACCAAGTTAAAACCAATACACAAGGTATCATATTGATATTACGTAGTGGATTAGGGGAAGACATAAGGTATGGTGTCGAAACCACTACTTCCGATGTGGTTGAAACCTCTGTTTTATTTTCAAGTATTAAGCGCTTGTCTTGTTTTACAAAAAGCATTCGAAGGAATCAAAACATATGCTTTTGAAAGAGTTTTCTAAATAGCTTTTGAATAGGGTTGTCTTCTTTCATTTTTAAGTATGATCTTTCCCTTTGTTTATAAAACAATGCTTTCAAAAATGGTGGTCCCGACCTAGTCGGAACCCTGCTGCCATTCTTTTGCCTTTCAAATGTATTGAAGTTATCAATGCTTTCGAAGGGTAGCCTTTGTTTTAAACTTTTACTAATTCACTTCCTAAAGCTTTCGAAACGGTTCAAGGGTTTCAAAGGCAATGGCTTCGAAAGGGGGTTTCGATGCTAACCTTTAATGTTTCACTTAAATGTTTTAAAGCTTTCAAAGATTTGTTTCGACGCTATCAAAATTTTCCCCAAACAAATTTATATGAAGATTAAAGGTTTTGAAAGGGATACTTTGATATATATTCACTTTGACCCGAAATAGGTTTTAAGAAAGTAAACCCAGTGGTTTCGAAAGGGGTGCTTTCATTGGTTTCGAAGCTATGCTTCTAAGAATTAATAAGTAATGCTTTAGTACTTTCGAAACTTACATTTTGGTTTCAAAATAGATGATTTAAAGAGCTTCGAAAGTATATATTTAGTGTTTTGAAAAGAAGTTTTCAATGCTTTCGAAGGACGTTATCCAGGGGATTCGAAAGTAATGTTTAGGTTTTGAAAACCTTAGTTTTAAAAACAAATAACCCGATATTATATAAAATTAAAAACCTGGCATAAATAAAGAGTTTGAAATGATTTTGAGTATGGAGTTTTTGAAGAAGTTTTCCTTAATTAACAGATTAAAGGAATTAACCAAGTTTTATATAAATTGATTTCAAGGATATTAAACCATGGGTGTTGGTATTATTGTGTTATTATGTTTGCTTCTTCATACATACATACATATATATATATATATATATATATGTGTGTGTGTGTGTGTGTGTGTGTGTTCATGTTGTAATAGACCCATAACTGTATTTTAGGGAAGGGTAAAATAACCAACTAGGTTGATCCAGTAGTTAATATAATTTAAGTTACTTCTGAATGAGTAGAATTGCATCCAAGAGGTCAGGAAGACCAGAATATAGGATACTAAAATATTGATTAAAAAAGTTGTCAGGGAGACAGGTTCATAGTAAACCCATGAAAACTATGTATAAAAGAAGTTATTGGAGGGGCCATAGGTTCATAGTAAACCAATGAAAACTATAATTAGATTGAGTATTGGCAAGGGCCAATAGGTTGTAGAGAACCCATGAAAACTATATCCGGATTAAGTTATTGACATAAGTCAATAGGTTCCTAGTCAACCCATGAAAACTAGGATAAGAGGGAAGTTATTGGAGTTATCAATAGGTTCAGGGAGAGCCTATGAAACAAATAAGTTATTGGCAGGGGCCAATTGGTTCTTAGTGATCCTACGACAACTATGAACCCGGATAGGGATTCCATGATTGTTGAACAGGTTATTAGTCGGCCCATGAAAACTATTTAGGTTAATAGTGACCCTAGAAACTATAATTAAGACATATAGTCAGAATGAATGAGGATGGGAAATCCAGAATTGATTTATTTGTTGCATATCATCATACTCTTTCGAATTGTTTTAACTATTGTGGAAGCAGGAACACAGTATATGGTTTTATAAAGTTTTAGGATATTAGTGAGAGGAAAACCCGTTCCGCTAAGTGTCGTGGTCTCACTAGATATCTAAATGGTTTGAGATAGTATATTATTATTCATACCAGGCTTTATGTCTGATGCGAATTTTATTTTTTCCCCTTAAACTCTCGGGTGCTCAATTGATTTTGAGTAGTTTGAGAGTTATGGTTTTCAGGTTCTCTTTAAAACGAATAAGCTTCCGAAGATGTGCATGAGGCAAGCTAGTTAATAAGAGTTCTTTTATTCCGCTATGTTTTTGGATGTAATGGAAAAGTTGTTTACTTGCTTATATTATACTCTGATCATCCAAAGGTGCATCTTCATATGTCGCTCTTGGAGTATGTTGTAATAATTATATTTTATCTGAACGTGGTTAACGATTACGGGATTATGTAATGAACTTGAAATTTTTTGTAATGGAATGTGGAGTTCGTTTGATGTTTAAATTTTTTTTCCATATTCATGTGTTTATGTTATATCAATGTATTTAACATTACCGTATTTGGTCACCGAGGATTAATAACTATGGATGACTACAGCATTCATAGCTGTTAGTTTTGGGCCTCCAAGTGGAGGATGTTACAACTAGCTTCTCCCCTTAACTCCAATCATGTTGAAATTTCTCTGAGTTATTTCTATTTCCAATCTAAATGTGTTTGCAAGATTTCAATTCATTTCATCTTCGTCTTGATGTTCTAACTCATGTTTATTTTGCTTGGTTAAAAACCTAGTTAACATTGACCAATGCTCTTATGATAGTAGTTCCAGATGAAAATCAGGATTTGATGGTGTATACTGATGCATATGGAACATGATTAGGAGCTTAGTTAATGTAGAGGGGTAAAGTGATTGCCTACGCTTCTCGACAGCTCAAATCGCATGAAGTTAGATATCCTACTCGTGACTTATGAGTTGGCTGGTGTAATATTTTCTTTGAAGATTTGGAGACATAACCTTTTGGTTGAACGATTTGAGTTGTATACGGATCGCAAGTCGCTAAGATACTTATTCTCTCAGAAGGAGTATGAAACAACAGAGATGGTCGGAGTTTTCAACTGCTTATGATTTTGGAATTGAGTACACACTAGGGATATGAAACAAAGTTGTATATGCACTTAGTAGGAAACATCGGAATGTGGTGTTAGCTATGTTGGCTGAATGGAGAGATTTGGAAGCATTGACCACTTGTAGTGTGCGGTTAAGATCAACTTCCAGTTCTAGTAAGATTACTGCAATGTTATCTTGTTAGGAAGTGCCATCGGTGTTCATCGAAAGAATTTCTTCTAAACAAAGGGTTGACCATGTCTTAGCTGAAATAATTATAAGATTGGAAGGTGGAACTAGGATTGACGATTTGAAGGATTTTATCTTGACTAGAATGGATGGTTGAGAAAGAAAGGATGATCGTGTGTTCCTGATGCTAGTAACTTAAGGAAAGAAGTTCTTAGGGAATGTCATCAATTGAAGTTTACTATTCATACTTGAGGAACCAAGATGTATCGGGATAAGAAGAGAAGTTTCTTCTAGGAGGGCATGAAAAGGAATGTAGGCATATGGGTAAAATAGTGTTTGAATTTCCAGCAAGTAAAAGCCGAACATTAGCAGCCGAGTGGATTTCTTTAGCCTTTGGATATACCAGTTTGGAAATAGGATTCGATATCCATGGATTATATTGATGGGTTGCCAAGGTCAAACAGTGGAAATGAAGGTATATAGGTCGTATAAGATAGACTGACCAAGAGTGCACATGTCATTCCCTTAGGTCAACCGGGATGGCACCTGTATTGGCTAAATTGTTTATGAAGAGTCTACAGGAAGTACTATGTACCAAGCTTTAGACGAGTACCGCTTATCACCCATAAATAGATGTGCAGACGGAGAGAGTGAATAAGATGCTCGAAGATTTGTTGAGAGCTGTGTGCTAGACTTTGGTGGATCGTGGGAAGACTATTTGCACTTGGTTGAGTTTTTGTATAATAATAGTTATTAGACTAGTATAGGAATGGCGTCTTTTGAAGCTTTATGCGGAAGGCCATGTAAATCACCTATATGTTAATTAAAGATCGGAGATATATTAGTTCTTAGTCTAGATATGGTAAGAGAAGCCGCAGAAAAGATTGAGTTGATTCAAGATAGAAAGAAGGAATCTTGGTCTAGGAAGAAAAGTTATGTAGATAAGAGATCGAAAGGCTTAATATTCTAAGTTAGAGATCATGTTTTCGTTAAAGTATTACCGATGAAGGGTGTAGTGTAACGACCCTAATTTTGAGTGACATTATTTAGGACATTTACTTAGTCAAATTAAATAAAATAATGTAATGGTTAGGGGATTGAGAATTGTGTTAATAGGGATAGCCATGCCAATTGAAACAAATGAACTAAGGGAAAATGAAATAAAATAAGCTAGGGTAGTTGATAAGGGAAAAATAGGAAAAAGATATATTCTTATACCCTAAACCTTTATGCACATCCATTCTATACGTTCATAAACAAAATCCAATAATAGAGAAACCGACCACCATTAAGGGAAAAACAAGAAGAAGATAAGAGGAAGAAGCTTAATCAACTCAATCAAAGATCAAATCTCAACTCCTTAATCATAAGCTAAAGGTGAATAATATGTTACATCTCTTAATTTTGATGTTTTCGATTTCTAGATCGAATCTAAATATTTTTGCAAAGTATATTGCTATGTTTTGAATGTCAAATAGATATATATGCTTGTTGATGAATTATGGTTATTTATATTGGTTTTTATGACAAGTTTTGATTTGAAAACCTATCAAATGACATCCAAATGCCTTGCGATTTTAATATATGGTCAGAAATGATATTTTAGAGACGGGTTTCAATTTTCATAATTTTCTAAATTAATTGGATTTATTATGAATTTTCTAGTGATGAAATTGGTTAATTCGGTTTAAAATTAATTACGGCTATTATACATACATACATACATACATACATACATACATACATACATACATACATATATATATATATATGTTTTGGATCAGAAATTTATATATGTTAGAAAACATACTAAAAGTGATTTATAGGAGTTTTTGTAGATTTTTCCAAAGTGTTTTAATAAGTATATAAAATTACTTAAGGTATGGGACATAAATGTTTTATATGCTTATAAAGGAGAAGGTGCATTTTGTGAATATTTTAAATTGTTTATCTCTAAAATTCGATGGTAATTTTAGAAAACAAATTAACAACCAATCATATGCTGACAAACAAAGCAGGTTAGTTGAAAAGTAATTACTTTTAGTTAAAAATAAGTTTTTATAAGACTTTGATGTTTCACCACTTTCGGCACCTACCTTTCGACTAGGTAATTCCACCTCCAACCAGTTCGAAACCAATACACATGTTTTAAAGAATGCTTTGTTTAGCTTTTAAAAGGAAATACGCCTGCTTTGCTTTCGAAAAGAATGCTTTCGACTTAGATAACTTTCGACTTGATCAAATGCTTTAAAGAATGGTTTCGAAAGTGGTTGCACCTTTGTTTTAAGAAAATACTTTCAAAGGGGTCGAAACCCCTTGCCGCCGCCTTCAACCTTCGAAGCAATGCTTTCAAAAGGGTTCCACTGTTTTAAAATCTAAGCCGCTTCTCTAATGCTTTCGAATGGATTGGTTTCGATACCATCCATTTCTTTTACTTAGGAAATTGCTTTCGAAAGAATGCTTTGGACTTAGATGTTTTAGGACCCTTTATTCTATTGAAAGTTAAACCCAAAGGTTTTGAAAGGAATAGTTTTAAATGGTTTTGAAAGGTTGTTCCACATGTTTTACTTGAACCCAAATTCTTTCGAAAGGTGCTTGATGACTAATTTTCTACTGGTTTAGAAAATAGCCAAAAAAATTTAAATAAAAATTTACCGCAAGCGCACGGCGTACAGTGCTAGTACATGGCGAATACTGGTCGATCCGCTGGGAATTATATAGATTTTAAAATTTTCAGTTCAATCAAATTAAACCAAAATTGAGATAGTGATTAGCTAAAAATGTAAAACTAACTAGAGCAAAAGTGATGGAAAATATGAGATTAGAAAATAACTTAGAGGCAAATCCACTCTCATATTTTTGTAAATCAACAAAAAAATAATTTATGATCTCTATTTTGATTTTAGATGGAATTAATGATGTATTTATCATAAGTATGGTTTATTTACTGAAACCATCAAACTATAATACAACACATAAAACCACTTATAAATTCTCATGAAAATGAAGTCAAGGCAAAAGCTATTTTAAGTATGGTCTATTTGTTGTTGTATTTAGTAACATAGATCACCAAATTTTAATTCTACTTTAATTTCAAAATCAAAAATCAATTAGTAAAATGATGATGTAAATTGTGTTTATGTGCGTAGCCCATTTGTAATTACAACATTGGCTATCAAATTTTGTTTTATAAACTTACATCAACATTCACTTTCATGAAGCACAAATGAGATCATAAATCATAAATTATGTTGAATTTACATTTTTTTAGAGAGCTTCATTACCCCTAAATTGAAGGGGTTTAGCTACTCATTTTTGTTATCAAATCAACATATGTAAATTTCAGCATTAAAAAGCAAGCAAAAAAGTAAGAGCTAATGAAAATGGAAGAAAAAAGAACAAAGCTACTTGCATGAAAATAAAATTAAACTAAGTGCATAGATGAGGAAGCTAATCTACTAACATTAGAATGAAGAAAGCATGTAAATAAAAATGAACATAAAATAAAAGAGCATGTAGAAAAAGAAAGAGGCTTAGGAAGCCATTTTATTTCTCATTTTATTTGAAACTACAACTTGCATTCTAATGATAAGTAAATTAAAAAAAAAGAAGCTCCATTACATGTACATGAGTGGGCTATTTATACATGCACAAAACCCTAATCCATATTTTAGGAGGCTTCCAAAATTACATCTTAGGAAGTGTGGCCACCAAGTCATCATTAATCTCTAATTAATCCATCATCAAGTATGCATGAAGCTTTATCACTAACTAGTACATTAGCTTCTAATTGTAGATTAAGGTAACTGGGTAGGTGGGGTCCTCCATGATGCATGAATTGAATTATTTCCATCTTCATTCCTTTGTGCATGCATATTTCATGACAACTTCTTCATAATTCCCTTCAAAATTCCTATAATAAAAAAAGTAAATGTGCAAATAATATTCTCAAAATTAATTCATGCAAAAAATTACTATTTTACCCCCAAATTGATGTATGAATGATGACTTGAAAGCATTTTGAAATTTGGTTTTAACAAGTAAAAATACCCAATTATGACATTTATTTAAATAAAAGTAGATTAAACATGGATGCAAATATATGCACATTTACGTGCAACATCAAAAGGTTTGATTTATGGAAAGGACTTTATGCTTTCGAAAGGTAAAAGATAAAGGTTTCGAATGGGTGGTTCCCCAATGTTTTCGAAAGGTTTTAAATGGAGGATTTCCAATTTTTTCAAAAGGCACGTTTAAAAGTGTTTTGAAAAGATGATATCTAAGGTTTTATAAAGCATTCGAAGGGGATGTTTTCAATGTTTTCGAAAGGTCTATAGTAAATGGTTTCGAAAGGTATGTTTTAGCCTTTCAGCCTAAGGTTACAATGTATAGTAGTTTACTTGTATCGAAAGGGGTACTTTCAATGATTTCGAAAGGGGTACTTTCAATGGTTTCGAATATTCACATCAACAATATTTTGTGTAAAGTATATATAACATGGCAAGGTGATTTGAGTAAGGCATAGAATATATTTTCCTTGTTTAAGTATGATTTAAAGGGTTAAATCAATTTGAAAGAAACATTTTCAAGGAAAATTTGAAAGATAGTTGACCCTAAGTAAAATGACTCGGATATTAGCTGTGCAGTTAATGCCCCGCTATTACCCCGCTATAACCCCGCTATATCTCATAACGGGTTTCTGCCGCTACGATATTTCCATATAGCCCCACAATATAGCCTTTCCGCTTTAATCCCCGCTATTTCCGCTATATCCCGTTATTTCCGCTATATTCCGCTATTCCCGCTATATCTTCTTTAATAAAATGAATTGAAAAATTCAATTTATACATTATAAAAATTATGAAACTAATTTATTTGATTTAATTTTTAATATATTTTCAGAAATGAAAATACTCTAATATTCTACTAAATTCAATTATGTTACATAACAGTTTTACGTTTATTTAAAGTATATTTGCACATGTTTTTATTTAAAAATTATTTATGTATTAGTTATAATTCAATTGAATGATAATTTTTCATTTAATTACCTTTTATATATTCGTAAAAACATTAAGTACGAGTTTTATATGCTATTTTAAAGCCATCCGCTATATCCTGCTATATCCTCGCTGTATCCCCGCTATGACTTTTTGCACCTCCACCGCTTTGAATCTACCGAGCGCTTTAACTGCACAGGATATTAGAATACCAGATGGGACTAGTATGGGGTCGTGCCCTATACTTTAGCTAGTAGCCCCTAGCTAATATAAGTCCAAAATTCCAATGTGTAGCACTTTATCACAAGTAAGACTGAAATGATGTTACACACAGAAAGGAATATACAGAGTCGAGATAGGTTATTGGTGAGCCCGCAAAACCATTAGGATCAGTTGACCCTGGTAGAAGTAAGTTAGGGACAAGCCATCCAAAAAAGTATCTAACAGAAGTTAGATTATTTGTGTATTTTGTTTGGTAGGCTCGAGTCAGCCAAAGATTAGTAGTTAGCCAAACAAAACTATAGTGTTCGGACAGATAGTCCATTGATTAACTAATTTGTATGCTTACATGATATTGTTGTTATTGTTGTAACCTGTTTGGTTACAGGATTTTGATTTCAAAAAGATATGTTTTAAAAGGATATTAGTGAGGGGAAACCTGTTCCACTAAGTGGCATGGTCTCACTTAATATCAGATAACTGAGATGTATAGTATTATTCACATCAGGCTTTATGTCTGACTTGAAGTTTATGTTTTTCCCATTAAACTCTCGGGTGCACAAAATTGATTTGAGTAGGTTGAGAGTTAAGGTTTACCTAAATTAGTTGGTAGACGAATAAAGCTTCCGGAGACGATTAGGAGGATGCTGTTAGCTATTTAGGAGTTGTTATTTTTTTATTCCGCTGTTATGTATTAAGACAGTTTTTGTCTATATAGTACTCTGGTCATCCAAGGGAGCATCTTCATATGTCGCTCTTGGCATATTTATGTAATAATTATATTTGATCTGATCCCGGGAAACGATTAGGATTATGTAACTTGATATGAAACATGTTTTTTGTGAAATGTAATCAGAAAAGTTGCTGTTTTTGAAATCTATGATTTTTGTTTCATGTTCATCCGCATCTGATATTATGGATACCATAAGCATTATCGCATTTTCATAGGAAGTTAATACTATAGATGACTGCTACGGATGCTGCCGTTATACATAGTTATTAATCTGCGGCGACCAAATACGACAGTGCTAGGTACATTGATAAATAGATCACAAGAATATGGAAACATTTAACAATTCAAAAACATATTTCCACCATTCAAATCAAAACATTTCATGTTCATTACATAATCCAAAAACGTTAACCACGTTCAGCAGAATAAAATTATTACACATATGCCAAGAGCGACATATGAAGATGTCCCTTTGGTTGAACAGAGTATATAGTAAGGCTAATAAATCCGCCTTTACATCCAAATACACAGCGGAAAAGAAAACTCTAAATAACTATATGCCTCATGCATGCCTCTGGAAGCTTTATTCATTTAAGAGAAAAAAACCTGAAAACCCTAAACCTCAAAATACTCAAAATCAATTGAATACCCGAGAGATTAAGGGCAAAACAAAAACTTCGAGTCGCATATAAAGCCTAGTATGAATAATATTATATCATCTCAAACCAAATGGATATCTAGAGAGACCACACTGCTTAGCGGAACGGGTTTTTCCCTCACTAGTATCCTAAAATCTTTATAAAACCATATGATGTGCTCCTGCATCCACAATGGTTAAAAACAAAACATTACGATGATATGCAAAACAAGCAAATCAAATCTGGATTACTCCTCCCTATTCATTTGGACTATCTATCTTAATTATAGTTTCTAGGATTACTATTAACCTAATAGTTTTCATAGAATAACTAATAACCAGTTAAACATTTAAGAACTCCCTGTCCAATTACATAGTTTTCATGGGCTTACTATGAACCTGTTTATCTGACATCTTCATTTACATAGTTTTCATGGGCTAACTATGAACCTGCCTATCCGACATCTTCATTTACACAGTTTTCATAGGCTAACTATGAACCTGTCTATCTGACATCTTCATTTTTACATAGTTTTAATGGGCTAACTATTAACCTATTGGCCCCTACTAAAATCATACAGTTTTCATGGGCTTACTGGAAACCTATCGGTCCCTGCTAATATTTTTTGTTTATATTTTACTCATTCAGGAGTCTATTCAATTTATATTCACTACTGGGTTAACCCAACTGGTTCACCTACCCTTTTTCCCAAATTATAGTTATGGGTCCTTTATAAGTGAATATGTTCATATTAGAAGAAGCAATATAACAACATAGCAATACCACTCCTATGGTTTTAATTTATCAAAGATTGATTCTTCTTTAACCATTGTAAAAACTCCTTTAATATAGCCATGGTTTTTCCTTTAAGAATATAGAGTTTCGGTCATAAAACCTTTCGATAACTTCGAAACATAGCTTTCGACTTCATAGGGTAACCTCCTTCGAAAGCTCTTAAAAACATTAGGCTCCTGCCTTATAATACTTTAAATTCAACCTTTCGAAAATATAAAACTTGATCAAAAGAAAACAATTTTACAACCCCTTCGAAAGTATCTCCTTCGAAGGCAAAGAAAACCAAGCAAACATATTCGAAAGAAAAGAAAACAACCTCCTTCGAAAATATAATACTTTGTTTTAGCCATAACTTTTTATAGGTGTAGAAGCAAGGTCTCTAACCTATCCATCGTGTTCAAATGATAGTCTGCCTTTCCATAGAGTGGTCACAATGGAAAAAAGGCTTACGGTTAAAATGTTATGCCTATTTGAAGTTTTTAAAACAAAGTTGGAGAAAACTGCTACAAAAGAGCTTCTGCAGCGTACAACTGCAATCGAAAGGTTGCTTTCGGCAAGGCCGAAGGGTTCATTAAAAACGTTGCAGAAATGCTGCGGAAGGTTCTATGACGAAAGGTTTAGGTTTTATTACGAAAGGTTCGTCAAAATCGCTGTAGAAAGATACAAAAATGCTGCGGAAGGTTCTATGACGAAGGGTTTCTTAGGCGGAAGGTTTTAAGATGGAAGGTTCAGTGGCAGAGTCGTAAATATCTTGAAAATTACCACACATAATCTTTGTCGAATTCCTATTAGTTAATAACATACTTTATCAATTCTTTGTCAAATTTCTATTGGTTAAAGACATATCTTTGCAGAAAATTTGCTACAGATCAGAATTATTATTATAGAAATTTATTTTCAAAATAATTAACTATATTAATATTTTAATATAATTATTAAGGCTTTTTAGCTTAGAAATTTATAACAAACCGAAATCACTTAGGAAAAATCTCTAAAATTCACCAAAAATCTAAAATAACATTTTCTTCATCATATAAAAATTTCAGGGCAGGATTCATTATTGCATTATTTTTAATAATTAAAGCCCAAAATAAAAGCCTTTATCACCTTAGGAAATTCATAAAATATTCCTTTTAATTTCGAAAATTATGAAATAAAAAAAACATCTCCAAAATTACGTTTTACATTAAATATCCAAAAATCAAGTTGTTTGGAGGTCGTTTACTAAGGTTTTTACTCAAAAACCCATCATTTTAATTCTATAAAAATCCCAATAAATCATTATTCTATCTAAACAATGATTAGTAGATCCAAACATGACCAAAACAGTAACATGCATTTAGTTACTACCTATAACTGAACCAAAACAAGTAAAAATGAGGCCATTACACTATTATTCACCTTGATTTAGTTGTTTGAGATTGAGATTTGCTTTAGCTTTAATCTTCTAACTTTCTCTCTTGGATCTTCCAAGATTGTTGATCTCCTAAGGGGTTTTAATGGCTGGCTATATCTTTTTTTGTTATTTCGATTTATGAAATAGTAGGGGAGAATAAGTGAGGTTTTAAGGGTATATGGGTGTGGCTATTCCCATATTGCCCTCCTATTATTTTCCTAACTTATAAATTATAACCCACACTTATACATTCATTGGTTTAGCTGTGGCCAAGTTAATTTACAATTAAATCTCAACTCCTTAATCAACCACATTATTCTATTTAATTTTATCTATTTAAATATCCAGAATAATGTTAAACAAAAATTAGGGGTATTACGTGCTCCCCCTTTAAAGAATTTCGTCCTCGAAATTCAGTAAGGATTATAAATAAGCATAACAACCATGCAAACAAAAGATAGTATGTCCTACCAGCAAATCAGTCTATATAAAACAAATATATAACATACCCTCAAAATAGACCAGGATACGCATCTCGAATCCTGCCCTTTGCTTCCAAGTACAGTCCTTCTTGTTGTCGCTCCACTGAACTTTCACCAACTTGACTGTCTTGGTCCTCAACTCATCTCTCTCTACAACCTAAACTGGTTATCTAACAAAATTCAAATCAGGCTCTACCACCAAGTCCTCCAACTTTGTCTGAGGAATAGTAGCCTTTGGATCATTCACATACTTGCGAAGATGAGACACATGGAATACATTATGGACACCTGTACTGCTCGGCAACTCTACTCTATAAGCAAGTTTTTCGATCCTTTCTAAAATATGGAATGGTACAACAAATCTTGGGGCCAACTTTCCCGACTTTTCAAACTGTACCACACCTTTCATTGGTGATACTTTAATGAAAACCATATCTCCCACTGAGAACTCTAGGTCTTTACACCTCTTATCTGCGTAACTCTTTTTCCTTGATTTAGCTTCCTTCATCCGTCCTCGGATTAATTCAATATTTTCTGACGCCTCTCTAACCAAATCCGGACCTAAGACGAATTTGTCTCCAGTCTCTAACCAACATGTTGGCGATTTGCATGGTCCTCCATACAAAGCATCAAAAGGCGCCATTCCTATACTAGTCTAATAGCTATTATTATAGAAAAACTCAATCAAATGTAGGTGGTCCTCCAAAGATCCACCAAAGTCCAATATACAACCTCTTAGCAAGTCCTCAAGCACCTTGTTGACTCTCTCTGTCTTTCCATCTGTCCGTGGGTGATAAGTTGTACTTATCTTGAGCTTAGTACCTAATACCTCTTGTAGACTCCTCCAAAATTCACCGGTGAATAATGCATCCCTGTCACAGACTATGCTACTAGGAATCCCATGAAGTCTAACTATGTTCTTTATGAGCAACTTTGCTAAAATAGGTGTCATTCTGGTCGACTTTACTAGAATGAAATGAGCACTCTTGGTCAACCTATCCACAATAACCCATATACTCTCATTTCTTCTCCTTGACCTTGGCAATCCATCTATAAAATCCATGGATATCGAATCCCATTTCCAAACTGGAATACCTAGGGGCTGAAGTGACCCACTCGGCTTCTGATGTTCGGCTTTCACATGTTGACAGTTTACACATTGCCTAACCCACAAGCCAACATCCCTCTTCATGCCTTCCCAATAGAAGCTCCTCTTCATATCTTGATACATCTTGGTCTCTCCAAGATGAATCGTAAACTTGGATCGATGACATTCCTCAAGAAATTCTCTTCTCAAGTTCTCCACATCTGGAACACATAACCTTCTCTTCTTTCTCAACCATCTTCTCCGGTCAAGTCAAAATTCTTTCAAATCATCGACCTCAGTTCCAACCTCAAGCCTTCTGATCCTCTCAGCTAATATTGGATTCTCCAATACTGGTCGAACTTCCAAACAGGACAACATGGTTGTACTCTGACTAGAACTAGCAGTCAATCTTAACTACACACCACAACTGGTCAAAGCTTCCAGATCTTTCTACTGCACCAGCATAGCCAACACCACATTCTGATGTCTTCTACTAAGAGCATCTACTACTCTATTGCCTTTTCCTGGGGTATATTCAATATCAAAATCATAAGCAGCCAAAAATTCCATCCACCTCTACTGTCACATATTCAACTCCTTCTGAGAGAATAGGTATCTCAAAGATTTATGATCGGTGTAAAATTCAAATCTCTCCCCAAAGAGATAATGCCTCCAAATCTTCAAGGAAAAAACTACCGCTACCAACTCTAAGTCATGAATAGGATATTTTACTTCGTGCGATTTAAGCTGCCTAGATGCGTAAGCAATAACTTTGCCCTTATGCATCAATACTACTCCCAATCCAGTCCCACATGCATCTCTGTATACTACCAACCCTTGGTTACCATTTGGAACTATAATACTGGAGCATTGGTCAACAAATGCTTTAACTTAAGGAATGCTCCCTCATATTTGTCAGACCAAACAAACATCATTTCCTTCCTGGTAAGCTTAGTCAAAGGTGCGGCAATCTACGAGAAATCCTTAATGAATCTCCAGTAATAGCCAGCAAGTCCAAGAAAACTTCTGATCTCGGTCACCGTTCTGGTCTCTTCCAATTGTTCATAGCTTCGATCTTATCTGGATCGACTGATAATCCCTTCTCTGAAACCACATGACACAGAAACTTAACCTCTTTTTTCAAAAATAACACTTGGAAAATTTCGCTTTTAGCCGATTCTGCCTCAGCGTCTCTAGCACCACTCTAAGATGAATCTCATGCTCTCTTTCATCTTTTGAGTATACTAAAATATCATCTATGAATACCAATATGAACCTATCCAAGTGCTCTCGGAAAACCCAGTTCATCAAATCAACGAAGAAAGCAGGTGCATTTGTCAATCCAAATGGCATCACCAACCATTCGTATGATCCATATGTAGTTCGAAACGCCATTAATGGGATATTGTCCTCTGCCAGTCTTAGTTGATGGAAACCTGTCACCAAGTCCAATTGGCAAAATACTCTAGCTCCACTCAATTGATCAAATAAGTCATCAATTCTCATCAAAGGATACTTATTCTTGATCATCCTCTCGTTTAGCTTACGGTAGTCGATACACATCCTTAGCGACCCATCTGGTTTCTTAACAAACACCGCGGCCGCTCCCCAAGGCATGCTGCTTGGTCTAATAAAATTCCTTCCCTCAAGATCCACTAGCTGCACATTCAATTCCTTCATCTATGTTGGCGACATTCTACTAGGTGGTCTACTGACAGGTTCAGCTCCCGGTATAAGGTCTATCTGAAACTCTACAGCACGTTTCGGTGGTAATCTAGTGACCGGCTCAAATACGTCTGCAAATTCTCTTGCTACATGAACCTGACTAAGGTCATCACCCACCTCCAAGGCACTTAACAAAGCACAAACACTCGTACTGGAATTCTCCACTAAGAGAATAATTTGGTCATAACTATTTGGGTATCTCAATGACATTTCCCGATCTTGGCAAAATATCCTAGCCTCATACTTACCCAACCAATCTATACCTAAGATGATCCTGAAATCTACAAAATTAAAGACATACAAACTGCATGCAAATTTATGACCTAACAAATTAAGTTATAATTGGTCACATCTCATCCCAAGAGTTACATGTCCTCCTATTGGATTTGCAACCCTTAAGGAAGTAACAAGGTATGTGGGTTTTATACATAACCTATCAACCAAATACTGTGATATAAATGAGTGTGATGCATCGGTATCAAAAATTATTCTAACTAGTGTACTCTGAATCAAAAGCGTACCTTCCATCACAGCTTTCCCTTTCTCTGTGGCAGTAGGTCTAGAAGAAGACGGTGGTCCAATAGCAAATACTTTCCCCATGTCCGCCCGGACTGGCTCTGGACACTGGTTCTTATAATGCCCAACTTGGTCACAGTTGTAGCATTTCATATTATTTTTCTTTGCATGCTTCTTTCCTTTACCAGATCTGCACTCGTTGGCATAATGGCCCTTCTTATCAAACTTATAACACACTAAATCAGCCTTCGCTTTCTTGGCAGCATCCCATTTCTGGGGTCCTTTCCTCTTGAAGAATTTCCTTTTCTTTCCCTGAAGACCCTGGAACTCAATTGGTTTCTCCCTAACAGATACAACAAGCATCTCCTCATGGCAAATGGCCATCTCCACCACTACATGAGAAGGCTCCCTAATATGAGTCATAGCCATTCCGCCATGCTCTGGCCTCAATCCTCTAATAAATCTTTCGTTCCTTCTAACATCAATGTCAACCAAAGCATACCCATATCGGGATAGCTCATCAAACTTAGCAACATACTTGATCACTGACATCTCTCCTTGTACAAGATCCATGATCTTCCTCATCAATGCCGACTTGGCAACCTCGAACAAGAACCTATGCTCAAACATCCTTCTAAAATCAGCCCATGTCAGCTCTTCCTTCGGAACTCCGACTGTCATACCGTTCCACCAGTGAAGCGCTAACCCTTATAATTGTCTTGAGGCTAGTCTTTTCTTTTCTTCATCATCCAAGCCCAAATCTATAAATATCCTTTCACGGTTCAAAATCCAGTTCTCAACTTTAACAACATCCTCTGTTCCATGAAAAGGCTTCCTCCCAAACTGGTATAATCCTTGCTTAGCTTGGCATAGTTATTTCCAATTGGGACCACATGATTAGCTCCTCCAGCATTCATAGCATTACCTCTAGCTACCGCTGCAGCAGCACCAGCCTGCATCAAGTTGCCAAAGAACTGATACATCATCCCCATATCTACTGTGGGGTTCCAACACCTACATTGGCCTCTGCACGTGGATTAGCATTAGCCTGTCGACCTTGGTTCCTTTTGGTATTAGGTCGAGCATTACCATTTGTTATGGTGCTTTCTCCACCTAGATTTCCTCTTTCGTTTCCTGCTTCCATATCTTCTTTCTCGTAAATCTGCGTATGAGCCTTAGTAAGATATAGAAGAACGGTCTAAGAGAGAGGGGAACACGTACTTATATATATATATATAGCAAATACAAGTACGTTACTATAACATTAACCCAAACCCCAATCTTATTCTTTTGATTCATTAGGATTATGTTTGAAAATGTTTGGTTTATTTTATGTTTTATCATAAACCTATGCTTTGATACCAACTTGTAACATCCTCCTACTAAGAGGCCCAAAACTAACTACTACGGATGCTGTAGTCATCCATAGTTATTAATCTTCGACGACCAAATACGGCGGTGCTAGGTATATTGATAAACAGATCACAAGAATATGGAAAAAATTAACAATTCAGAAACATATTTCCACATTCAAATCAAAAAATTTCATGTTCATTACATAATCCCAAAACGTTAACCTCATTCAGCAAAATATAATTATTACACATACGCCAAGAGCGACATATAAAGACGCCCCCTTGGTTGACCAAAGTATATAGTAAGTCTAATAAATCAGCCTTTACATCTAAATACACAGTGGAAAAGAAAACTCTAAATAAATATCTACCTCCTACATGCCTCCGGAAGCTTTATTCGTCTATGAAAAACCTGAAAACCCCAAACCTCAAACTACTCAAAATCAATTGAGTACCCAAGAGTTTAAGGGGAAAACAAAAACTTCGATTCAGACATAAAGCCTGGTATGAATAATAGTCTATCCTCTCAAACCAAATGGATATCTAGTGTGACCACGCCGCTTAGCAGAACGGGTTTTCTCCTTACTAGTATCCTAAAATCTTTATAAAACCATATGTTGTACTTTTGCATCCACAAAGGTAAAAAACAAAACATTATGATGATATGCAAAAAAAGAAAATCAAATCTAGATTACTCCTCCCCATTCATTTGGACTATCTATCTTAATTATAATTTCTAGGATTACTATTAACCTAATGGTTTTCATGGGCAAACTAATAACCAGTTAAACATTAAGAACTCCATGTCTAATTATATAGTTTCATAGGCTTACTATGAACCTGTCTATTTGATATCTTCATATATACATAGTTTTCATGGGCTAACTATGAACCTGTCTATCTGACATCTTCATTTACACATAGTTTTCATGGGCTAATTATGAACCTGTCTATCTGACGTCTTCATTTTCACATAGTTTTCATGGGCTAACTGTTAACCTAATGGCCCCTGCCAATAACATATAGTTTTCATGGGCTTACTGGAAACCTATCGGCCCCTGCCAATATCTTTCCTTTATATTTTACTCATTCAGGAGTTTATTCAATTTATATTCACTACTGGGATAACCCAACTAATTCTCCAGCCCTTTTTCCCAAATTACAGTTATGGGCCTTTATAAAGTGAATATGTTCATATTAGAAGAAGCAATATAACAACATAGCAATACCACTCCTGTGGTTTTAATTTATCAAAGATAGATTCTTCTTTAACCATTGTAAAAACTCCTTTAACATAGCCATGGTTTTTATTTAAGAATATAGAGTTTCGGGCATAAAACCTTTCGATAACTTCGAAACCTATCTTTCGACTTTATAGGGTAAACTCCTTCGAAAGCTCTTAAAAAAATAGACTCCTACCTTATAATTCTTTGAATTCATCCTTCAAAAATATAAAACTTGATTAAAAGTAAACAATTTTACAACCCCTTCGAAAGTATCGCCTTCGAAGTCAAACAAAACCAAGCAAACATATTCGAAAGCAAAGAAAACAACCTCCTTCGAAAATATAAAACTTTGTTTTAGTCAAAACTTTTCATAGGTGTAGAACTAAGATCTCTAACCTATTCCATCGTGTTCAAATGATTGTTTGCCTTTCCGTAGAGTAGTCACAACGGAAAAACTGGCTTACTGTTAAAAAGTTATGCCTATTTGAAGTTTTTAAAACAAAGCTGTAGAAAACTTCTACAAAAGAGTTTCAACAGCGCTTAAGGCTGCTACTGAAAGGTTGCTTTCGGCAAGGCCAAATGGTTGCTTTCGGCAAGGCCGAAGGGTTCACTAAAAACGCTGTAGAAAGGTGCAGAAATGCCGCGGAAGGTTCTATGACGAAAGATTTAGGTCTTATGACGAAAGGTTCATCAAAAACGCTGCAGAAAGATGCAAAAATGTTGCAAAAGGTTCTATGACGAAGGGTTTCTTAGGTGAAAGGTTTTAAGGTGGAAGGTACAGTGGCAGAGTCGTTAATATCTTGAAAACTTCCACAAATAATCTTTGTCGAATTCCTATTGGTTAATAACATACTTTATCAATTCTTTGTCAAATTTCTATTGGTTAAAGACATATCTTTGCAGAAAATCTACTACGGATCAGAATTATTATTATAGAAATTTGTATTCAAAATAATTAATTACATTAATATTTTAATATAATTATTAAGCCTTTTTAGCTTAGAAAATTTATAATAAACGAAATCACTTGGGAAAAATCTCAAAAATTCACCAAAAATCTAAAATAACATTTTCTTTATCATATAAAAATTTCAAGGCAGAATTCATTGTTTTATTATTTTTAATAATTAAAGCCCGAAATAAATGCCTTTATCACCTTAGAAAATTCATAAAATATTCCTTTACTTTCTAAAATTATGAAATTAAAAACTCATCTCAAAAATTATGTTTTACATAACATATCCAAAAATCAAGTCATTTAGAGGTCGTTTACTTAGTTTTTTACTCTAAAAACCATCATTTTAATTCCATAAAAATCCCAGTAAATCACCATAAATCATTATTCTATCTAGACAATGATTATTATATCCAAACATGATCAGAACAACAACATGCATTCAGTTACTATCTATAACCAAACCAAAACAAGTAAAAATGAGATTATTACACTATTATTCACCTTGATTTAGTTGTTGGAGTTTGAGATTTGCTTTAGCAATTTAATCTTCTAACTTTCTCTCTTGGGTCTTCCAAGTTTGCTGATCTCTTAAGGGGTTTTAATGGCTGGCTATATCTTCTTCTTTTTTGTTATTTTGATTTATGAAATGGTAGGGGAGAATAAGGGAGGTTTTAAGGGTATATGGTTGTGGCTATTCCGATATTGCCCCCCTCTTATTTTCCTAACTTATAAATTATAACCCACACTTATGCATTCATTAGTTTAGCTTGGCCAAGTTAAATGAAAATTAAATCTCAACTCCTTAATCAACCAGATTATTCTATTTAATTTTATCTAATTAAATATCCTGAATAATGTTAAACAAAAATTATGGGTGTTACAACTGCAGCATCTGTAGCATTTAGCTTTGAGCCTCAAGATATCGGATGTTACATTTAGTAAGATTTGGAAGTCAAGGAAATTGGCATCTAGGTTTGTTGGACCATTTCCTATTATAGAAAGGATTGGGAAACTCACTTAAAAGATAGGGTTACCAAATAGTTTAGCGAGAGTCCACAATTTTTTCCATATTTCTCGTCTAAGGAAGTATGTTCGAGATCCAGAGACTACTATAACTACGACTGCATTGGAAGAATTAGTAGTGGAACTAGATATTACAATTAATAGACAACTAGTTCGTGTTATGGCTAAAGATGTAAAAAAAGCTAAGAAACTAGATAGTCAGATTAGTAAAAGTCCAGTGGAGTGACGATGAGAGAGATTATACTTGGGAGATAGAGGACAGGATTAAGGACAATTTTCTTTATCTATTAGATAGTATGTTTACATCTATACTTATAAGTTTGATGTGTGTACCTTATCATAATTTCGAGGATAAAGTTCTTTAAGGAGAGGAGTCTATAACAACCCTAATTTCGATTAACTTAATTTAGAATATTTAATTGGGTGGATTAAATAAAATAGTGTAAAATGGTAAGGAGATTGAGATTTTACAGTTAATATGGGTCGAGCCTTAATGAAGGAGCTAATGGAATTAATTAGGACATTAATAGGAATGAGGAATTCATGAGAAGGGTAAACTAGGAAAAGAGTTATATTTCCTAATACAAACACCCACCTCCTTTCTAACTCATTCATTTTACACTCATACAAACGAAATCAAAAGGGTAGGACAACCATTGCTAGGAGAAACCAAGGGAAGAAAAGCTAGGAAAATCTAAGGAAGCTTAAGGGAGTCAAATCAAAGTGCAAATCTCAACCTTCTTTAGCCATTCAAGGTGAATAGTAACTATGCATCTCATATTTCTATTTTTATTTTCGGTTTTAAGCATAATATGATTCTTCTTCTCATATTGTGCAATGTTATGATAGTTTGAATAATTATATGCTTATTAGTGAATTTATGAAATTTATTTACGAAATTAAATGATATGTTTGAGTTAGAAAACCTATTACATGATACCCAAATGACTTGAAATTTTAATATGAGGTTAGAAACACAATTTTGGAAATGATTTTTAATTTAATAATTCTCTAGTTTAATGGGAAAACTAGGTGAATTTTCTAAGATTGGAAAATGAGATATTTCGGGTTTAATTATTTGAAATAATTAAGTTATGTTTTTGGTCCCAAAATTTTTATATGTTAAAGAATATAATAAGTTGGATTTATTATGATTTTTGATGAGTGTTTATTATTTATTGTGAATTATTTAAGCTAGAAAAGCTTAAGTATTATGTTAAAATATTAATATAAAAGGTGTATTTTGAAAATGTTTTGGGAATTATAAATTCTGGTAGTGGAAAGACTTCTAAAAAGAATTATGATAAAGTATTTGTTAAACAATAAGATTTTGACAAACAATAGGAGTTGGTGGAAACAAACTTACTTTTATAGCAATTAAACAGTTTTAATATTACTTACGGAATGTCATGTCAGTAGTGACAACGTCACCCTTCCTCTTCGTCGCCTCTACGACTTCGATGGCAACCTATGGCAATGCACAAAATATCAATTACTGTTAGCATAAAGTGAATCTGCTAAGAGTGGTGACGTTCAAAGTTGGTATCCTCACCGCCAACGTCGATTGTTCCGTATGTTTTGCTATAATGCCGCACTTTATATAGATATAAAGGTATGGTGCCTCATACTTATAATGTCGCTGTTAGCACCAAAATTGGTCACTAACACCCTTGAATAGAATTGTGTAGAGAGATTAATGAAGAAAGTAAATTAAAGCAGAAAAGTAACACAATTGAATGCAAAAGGAATAACAAAAACAAGAACACCAGATTTATAGTGGTTTAGCATAATTGCTTACGTCCACTTTGAATATAATCTTCATTACTTTTCCAATCACTTGAGTACAGATACAATCTGTAAACAAACAACTTGAGTAAAAAATTTAATAGAAAAGAAGTGAGTATAGAAAATGGCAGAGTATCCCTGGAGTTCTCGAAAAAAGGTCCCCTCAACTGGACTCCTTCCCCTCTATTTATAGACGAAGATAGGCTGGTTCCTGTGTCCAGGCCCCTGACCGAGATAGCTTGGCCCATAGCTGCTAGGTTGGAATTGACCGACCCAGGCAGGCCGATCCACTACCACTGATCCACCTGTTGTCGATCCAGGGGTTGTCTCGTAGCTGACTGGAAGCAGGCTCTCAAGGAACTCGGAGTAGCTAGTGGCACATCTTGAAGCAAAACACCGCCGACCACATCACCTTGTTATAAATCTAAGAATACGCTAGCTCTCCTGATGTGCACCGACCCAAGTATGCCGAATCACCTAGGTCGGCCCAACATGGCCGATCCACTAGGGTCGATCCACTAAGAGCCGAGCCACATGAAAAAAATTTCCAAGGCCGATCCCACTCACACTGAACTACCTAGGCCGACCTAGAACTGCTGACCTACGCTCGTCGACCCTCGTATGCCGATCCAATACACAACCGACCCACGTCCATTTAAGTATCTCGACCGATCCATTGCCCAATACCGAACCACTATAAACCATGCACCAACCTACACTTGGCTTTGATACTGGAATCAGTCCCAAGAATGCCAAACCACAAACATACCGAGCCACCTCAAACATGTCGAACCATAAATATACTAAACCAATCAAGTTACACCAAACCCTTATACTTCCATATCTATCTTGGCTTGAGTCCCGTCTAGGCTCAACCATAACCTCTATAACTGTCGCTTTGTAGCCGGGCCAAGTAGCTGGGTAACATTTGCCCCCCAAAGTACGTCTTGTTGCATACATGACGTGATTTGAATTGAAGCAGGTTAGATTCTCAAGAAAGAAATCCATCATGTTTCCCGAATAGTCATTATCCTTTAATTTTATCCTCCTAAAGTGTCGTATCCTTCTTTCATCATCATGATGCTTCGTGAGTTGCCAATAGTATAAATTGAGGATTGTAGTTCATCAGTGGCCATCTGTGTCTGGTTCTACAGGGCTAGTAAGCTTCGACTATCTGATCCAGTCTTTTCTTAATAACCCTAAGTGAAAATTCAATTTCGGTCGATTTCAAGAAGTCGAATTTTTCAAATATACACGTGCATGTTTGGGTACACGTTCTTGCCATTAGCTCTCGGATGCGTTTTACATGCTCATAAGTTGTCACCAATTCCATCTAGTTTAATTGCAATTCGATTGCAGTTCCTTGTTTATATTTTTTGTGAAATAAGGGTTGTAATGAAGGAACATTCTATCCACTTCCCTTACATCCTATGACCGACCAGGGCATAGAGGATCAAGCGGCCGCTTCTGAATGGCAACAAGGGAATAGACAGGCAACCGCTACTCAAACGATAATCCCAAAGGTTGGAGAAAATAGATGATATGACTCTAGGAAAATGCCCGGATGACTCCAAGCACCATTCTTTACTGACCCAGCACTTCAAATTTAGTGACTCCAAGCAATTTGTTCTAAATGCTAACAAGGATATCATACTGATCATGTTTGAGGGGAGTGACCTCCAGATATATTTTGGCAGCTAGTTAACTGAAGAGCCTCCTACGACTATGGATCGTTTCTGTTACAAAATGAATCGGAACCAAAGTGAGGAGGAGTGGAGCATGCTAGGAAAAATAACAATGCAGGCCCATTGGCTAAGGACTCTGATTCCAGTAGACAAAACAAGATCTCGAAATTCGACCCATGTTCTCTTTGAATGATTCAATCGATAGCCTCTACTTGGAGACTCGCGACTCAGAGTGGTACTAGAAATCAACCTCGAGAGACTCCACCAATCCACGATGTAGGTGACCAAGTACTCAGAGTTGGCCGCCAACCAATCCACGCAGACCTTGATCGGACCTGTGGAGTTTCATCAAGACGAGCGTGATTCGATCGCTCATCATCAACCATGTGCCTTTGATTTGGGGCCATGGACTAGAGATTGAAAAGCTCGTCACGGTCAGAGCCCAATACAAAGCGAATATGATCGACCATCCATTCATCGACCTCCACATTTGACTTGGAGACCTAAGCAAGGCTTGGAATGAATATGGCCAGATCATCCACTCAAATCGAGTCATAAAAAAAAGTTCGAAAAAATACAAATGCCTCTCCTGAAGCTCAGTGGCGCCGGGATCTTTCTAGAGTGGACGTGATTTGATCATCTACACATCAAATCCTACCCTGAACATAAAAGGTAGTTTGAAAGCCCGACTTGAAGTAGCTGTGATGGATTTCCTACTCGTCAACCATCGCTCTCAATAATGGACATGACTGCACCATGAAACATATGCAACTTACTTTGTCTACTCAATAATCCATTATCTTCATTTTCTAGAAAGAGATATGAAGCAAATTGTGCGAGACTTGATTATCTAACCCCAGTATGGATGTGATCCAACCATCTATCATATACCTCCTTCCTTGATTTGATTGGAAGAGCTACAATCACCAAGCGGACGAGAATCGACCATCCAT
The DNA here is from genome assembly GCA_030737815.1 of Allium fistulosum. Classification (NCBI taxonomy): domain Eukaryota; kingdom Viridiplantae; phylum Streptophyta; class Magnoliopsida; order Asparagales; family Amaryllidaceae; genus Allium; species Allium fistulosum. Next base: position 336,119,140 of record CM060901.1, on the reverse strand, counting down.
TTTTCAAGTTACGTCCTTGATGTTGGGGGCAAAGTACCATTCCATGAGCATACGTGGTCCAACCGTTCGTTCGACAACAATAGCCTCAATACGGTAAATGAAATAAAAATCAAACGGGTGGAAATACGACTGCTCTCAACAAAAATCTCAAAGTCCCTGGAGCGGACTAGAGTACTCTAAGTCCCCAGAGTGTGGACTAGAGTATAAACGACTTGAGAAAAATCTCTAAGTCCCATAAGCGGACTAGAGTACTCTTAGTCTCGGAGCATGGACTAGAGTATAAATGAATTGACAAAAATCTCTAAATCCCTGAAGCGGACTAGAGTACTCTAAGTCCCCAGAGCGCGGACTAGAGTATAAACGACTTGAAAAAAATCTCTAAATCCTTGAAGCGGACTAGAGTACTCTGAGTCCCTAAAGCGTGGACTAGAGTATAAATGACTTAGCAAAAATCTCTAAGTCCCTGAAGCGGACTAGAGTACTTTGAGTCCCCAGAGTGCGGACTAGAGTATAAACGGCTTGAGAAAAATCTCTAAGTCCCTAAAGCGGACTAGAGTACTCTGAGTCCCCAAAGCGCGGACTAGAGTATAAATGACTTGACAAAAGTTTTAAGTCCCTGAAGCGGACTAGAGTACTCTGAGTTCCCAGAGCGCGGACTAAAGTATAAACGACTTGAGAAAAATCTATAAGTCCCTGAAGAGGACTAGAGTACTCTGAGTCCCTAGAGCTCGGACTAGAGTATAAATGGCTTGATGAAAGTCTTTAATTCCTTGAAGCGGACTAGAGTACTTTGAGTCCCTAAAGTGCAGACTAGAGTATAAAGGACTTAAGAAAAATCTCTAAGTCCCTGAAGTAGACTAGAGTACTCTAAGTCCCCAGAGCACGGACTAGAGTATAAATAAATTGAAGAAAATCTCTAAGTCCCTAAAGCGGACTAGAGCTCTCTGAGACCCCGGAGCGTGAACTAGAGTATAAACGACTTGACAAAAATCTCTAAGTCCCTGAAGCAAACTAGAGTATAAACGATTTGAGAAAAACCTCTAAGTCCCTGAAGCGGACTAGAGTACTTTGAGTCCCCAGAGCGTGGACTAGAGTATAAACGACTTGAAGAAAATCTCTACGTCCCAAACTGTGGACTAGAGCATAAACCGTTTGATAAATCTCTAAGTCCCCGAAGCGTGGACTGAAGCATGAACACAAATTGGGCGTGAGTCGACCAAAGGTATAATAACTCTAAGTCACCAAAATGCAAAGTGGCGTATAAACATCGATAAATAGATGAGTGGATTCCGACCGTTCTCTATTCCGCAAACTTCGGCCTGAAATCGGCAGGAGGAGTATTAACTTGCGAAGGATGGAGTTCGACCATCTGACTTGTGGCCTGGCAAAATCAATACTGGGAGCAGGAGTACAAATCACTAAAATCTAAATACGAAATCTCATTATAGCTCTAGCTTGGCGTTCTTTACAACTTAAGGCAACAACTGCAAGGAGGCCTCAATACAAAACCAATCGAAACAGCATCCAAAGCTACGGGCGACCGACTATATCATACCTCGGGTCGAGGGTCAATATTGATCCGCACCAAGCACATACGAATGTGACCCGAATGTCCCTTTACTGGAAAGGAGAGTAAACCACGAAGTCTTGGTCATTAATTCTCCAACACCCACCTTCAATCTATCAGGAGTAGTATGAAATTGGATGAGCATGACCCAACTATACTTGAGCCAACTTTACCACAAGATCTGATTACAGAACATGAACCAAAGTGGATGTGGCTGACTGTCAAGTACCCAACTTACTCTAAGAAACTAACGAGGCATCGAAGTATTCCCCTTGGAATGAAAAAACACAATACAATCCAGGATAGGCGAGACTCAACCTCCCATCAACTGACCTGATTCCATGATTCAACGGGAAAGAGAGTAAAGCTAAAGTAGGCATGGCTGGCCTTCCTACTTATCGTTATATGCCCCAGACTAGGGGCACGAGTGAGAAGCTGGATGAATGTGAACCGACTATTAACCGATCAACTCTATGTCTGTGGAATTTAGGTGGGAATATAAACATAGCTAGGATGAGACTCAACCATCCACGTAGTACATTTATCAACCTGAGACAGGGAGCAGAAGTGTGATCATTCAAAGACTGGTTGCGATAGCTCAATATTGAAATTTAAACAGTATTTACAACTACTCAAGGCTATGACCGAAAGAATTCCTAGAGATAGAATCATTAAATCAATGCCTAAGCTCGTGGGTAACTGACTATCACTCCAACCCAAAGGATGGGTAAAGGATCATAAATGCGTTGAATGGAAAGCGCCTTACTCGAATATACAAGCAAATTCAAACTCAAAGCAAGATCCAGCTATGCAGCTTCACGCAACTTGAGGCTGACCCCTACTCGACATTTTCTTCAACGTGCTTCTAAGCCTGGTCTTTGGCCATTTTCAGATAATCAATCAGAGCATTTAGAGCCCTTCACTATCAGACTTAATAACTCATGACAAGACTGTAGGATTCGACCATAGTAACCATCAACATTGACCATACCAACCATTTTTCACATTGAATGTTATGCATAATAGTTACATCTGAACTCAAATAATCCAAGATTGCACCTGCTAAGCTGACAGTTGACATTACAATCAGCCATGGTGACCCTTCACGGGTGCTGAAGATCGGATCATAGCTCAGTGCAATGATGATAAAAGAATTAGTTGTATTTCTCTAAATAAATGATTATATGTTCCCTTGGACCCATTTTGACATGCATGTATGATTTCACCGACTATTGCGAGCCATGCATTGAATATCGACCCGAAGCTACAAAAGATAACGTAATGTCTATTGATTTCATCATGAAAGCTCCGCTCATACTTTTAGGCTCACCCCATTAACGTCTATGCCTAACTGCCATTATGATAGGTCATACAACGACCTGAGATGTTTGAAAGACTACTTAAATAGAATATCAAACTAAGCCAATTCGATATCACTTATTTCCCTCGAAGAGCTATCCGAGGATGGAAATTAGTAGACCTCGTATCTGAATTCACTACATCAGATGACTACTCGAAGAGTAGTGGAGAACCAACCAACAGATGGAAAATGTACATGGATGGAGCATCCAATGATCAGTGTTATGGCGCAGGAGTCATGTCAATGACTCCTTAGGAACGATCGATCTGTTATGTCCTAAACCTCGATTTCCTTGTAATAAAAAATGATGCTTGGTATGAATCCTCGACCGCCAGCCTCAAACTTGCTAGAGAACTTGGAGTGGAAACTTTACATATCTTTTGTGATTCCTGATTGGTAGTATGCAAAGTTAGGGAAGTTAATCTTTCCGGGGGCATTATCTTGCTCCTTATCTCGGACGGGTCCAAGAGCTACTAGTCGACTTCACGTATTACATCATTACACACATTCTCAACAAACGAAATGAAAAGAGTCAAGTCATTGGCCAAGCTAGCCAGTTTTAGGGATGCGCAATGGACATACTTTGTTTCGGTTGAAATACTTAACATTCCAGCATTGACTAATAGAGATCGGCTAGATCTTGGAGAGAGAGCCAGAAAAGGGGTCATGGTTGACTCCTATCAAAGACTATCTACAATGAGGAATTCTTACTGAATGGAGGAATGGAAAAAGATAGATCCTCCTCAAAGCTTCACGGCAAATCATCCAAGAAGAAGTCATGTGTAGAAAGGAGTTTATCCATTCCCATGTTTTGGTGTATCACCTATGATGATATCAAATGAGTCTTGAGCGAAGTCTATGAAGAAGAATGCGGCGATTACATCAGAGGGCAAACCTTGACAAAGAAAATACTCTGCTATGGGTATTATTGCCCAACTGTCAATCAAGATGTAGTTGATCATGCTAGGCAATGCGATGAGTGAAAGATGTTTGCAAAACATCCGAGAGCCCCACCAAAGGAAATTACTCAAATGGCTAGTCCATAGCTGTTTGCCACTTAGGGGCATTGACATCATCGTCTTCTTGCCGATCCTAAAGGTGGTGCGAAATACGCCATCGTAGCAGTTGATTACTTCACCAAATGGGCAGATGAAGAACTTTTAACCACGACCAAGATGAAGAAAATAATCAACTTCATTATCCGTAACGTCATCTGTCCTTATGACCTTCCATGATCCATTATAACTGGTAATGAATCCCAATTCGATAGCGCTAAATTTAATTGACTTATGCCATCAGCATCATATTGTAGAAAGAGATTTACGATATTTGCTCGCCCTCGAGTAAATGGATAGGTTGAAGCTATGAACAAAATCATAATGCCTATTATGAAGAGTGGTTTGGAAAAGGCTAGAGGTAAATGGGTGGATGAACTCCCAACAGCATTATGGGCTTATAGAACTACCCATGAGTCTCTGACTTGCCATACTCACTTCACCCTTGCTTACGGCTCCGAGATCGTCATCCATGTAGAACTTGAAGTCCCCTCTTATCAAGTGGCTGATTACAACCCTTATTTCAAAAAAATTATAAACAAGGAACTGCAATCGAATTGCAATTAAACTAGATGGAATTGGTGACGACTTATGAGCATGTAAAATGCATCCGAGAGCCAATGGCAAGAACGTGTACCCGAACATGCACGTGTATATTCGAAAAAATTCGACTTCTTGAAATTGACAGAAATTGAATTTTCACCTAGGGTTATTAAGAAAAGACTGGATCAGATAGCCGAAGCTTACTAGCCCTGTAGAACCGGACACAGATGGCCACTGATGAATAACAATCCTAAATTTATACTATTGGGAATCAACTAAGCGTCATGACGACGAAAGAAGGATACGACACTTTAGTTGGATAAAATTAAAGGATAATGACTATTCAGGAAACATGATGAATTTCTTTCTCGAGACTCTAACTTGCTTCGATTCAAAGCACGTCATGTATGCAACAAGACGTACTTTGGGGGGCAAATGTTACCTGGCTACTTGGCCCAGCTACAAAGAGACAGTTGCAGAGGTTATGGTTAAGCCTAGACGGGACTCAAGCCAAGATAGATATGGAAGTATAAGGGTTTGGTGTAACCCGATTGGTTTAGTATATTTATGGTTCGGCATGTTTGAGGTGGCTTGGTATGTTTGTGGTCCGGCATTCTTGGGACTGATTCCAGTATCAAAGCCATGTGCAGGTCGGTGCATGGTTTATAGTTGTTCAGTATTGGGCAATGGATTGGTCGAGATACTTAAATGGAGGTGGGCCGGTTGTATATTAGATCGGCATACGGGGGTCGACGAGCGTAGGTCAGCAGTTCTGGGTCGGCCTATGTAGTTTAGTGTGAGTGGGATCGGCCTCAGAAGAATTCTTTCATATGGCTCGGCTCTAAGTGGATCGGCCTTAGTGGGTCGACCATGTTAGGTCGCCCTAAGTGGTTCTGCATACCTGGGTCGGTGCACATCAGGAGAGTTAGCATATTCTTAGATTTACGACAAGGTGATGTGGTCGGTAGTGTTTTGCTTCGAGACGCGCCGCTAGCTACTCCGAGTTCCTTGAGAGCCTGCTTCGAGTCAGCTATGAGACAACCCCTGGATCAGCAACAGGTGGATCAGTGGTAGTGGATTGGCCTGCCTTGGTCGGTCACCCTAACTAGCAGCTATGGGCCAAGCTATCTCGGTCATAGGCCTGGACAAAGGAACCAGCCTATCTTCGTCTATAATTAGAGGGGAAGGAGTCCAGTTGTGGGGACCTTTTTTTGAGAACTCCAAGGATACTCTGCCATTTTCTGTACTCACTTCTTTTCTGTTAAAATTTGTACTCAAGTTGTTTGTTTATGGATTGTATCTGTACTCAAGTGATTGGAAAAGTAATGAAGATAATATTCAAAGTGGACGTAGGCAATTATGCTGAACCACTATAAATCTGGTGTTCTTGTTTATGTTATTCTTTTTGCATTCAACTGTGTTGCTTCTCTACTTTAATTTACTTTCTTCCTTAATCTCTCTACATAATTCTATTCAATGGTGTTAATGACCAATTTTGATGCTAACATTCGCCGACCCCATTGCTTTCGAAGTACTTATATTGACTTCGACTCTAGTGAGGTCAATTATTTTCTATAAGGCAATGGTGCCGCTCTTCGACCCTATTGAGGCTCTGTGTACTATAAGGGCGATGATGCCACTATTTTATACCGGTTATACATGATACCGCATTTTATTACTTTGACCTTAATGATTGTCGATCTAAATCTGTATAACCTGTTTTCGAAGACAGCAATATAGTGTCTTGTATTATCATTTTGGATCTAATAAAGCTGCAATTTACATAAGGCAGTGATCTCGAGGCTTACCTATGTCGACCATATTCTTTTAGGATTTATTCCTATGTAAACCAAGTTTTATACCTTAGGACACAACATTCTATGGAGTGCGACATCCATGTTAACGACCTTATGGCCTTATTTATTTAAAGTTAAAGGCTATAACATGTAGGTTGGTAGTTAGCTTATGAAAACTAAACATTGGGATGGATAGTTCACTGATTTGATGGATAGTCATGAATAACCATGTGGCATGCATGCACATTATTGTTTATACTGTTTATTACAACAACTTTGGTTGCAGGACTTTGATTTGCAAAAGATATATTTTTAAGGGATATTAGTGAGGGGGAAACCCGTTCCACTCATCGGCACAGTCTCACTGAATATCTATAAAACCGAGATGGCATATTATTATTCACACCAGACTTTTGTACGACTCGAAGTTTATGTTTCCCCTTAAACTATCGGGTTCTTAAAATTTGAATTGAGCAGATCGGAAATAAGTATTTTGCAAGTTAAGTAGGTTTTGGAAAGTAAAGCTTCTGGATATGTGCAGGAGGCTAAGCTAGCTATGTAGGAGTCTATTTATTACTATTATCCGTTGTGTTATGTTAGTTGTTGTACGAATGTTGACCGTAGATGTATTTATCTATTTAGTAACTCTAATCAACCAAGTGGGCATCTTCATATATCGATCTTGAAGTATTTTTTAGTAATTATTTTCATTTGAACCTGGGAAAGATTATGCAATGAATATGGAATATTATCTTTGAAATGCAATGAGAATATTTGCTTTGAAATTATGTAAAAAATTATATCATATTCTTATGATTCTTATATTATGGATACCATTAACATGACCACATTTGTCACTAGAAATTAATACTATCGATGACTGTAGCATCTGCAGCGCTTAGTTTCGGGCCTAAAAGTGGGGATGTTACATAAGGCATGTGAGGCAAGTTCATATTCCTCAACTAGCAGCACCAGCAGCACCACCTACTCCGCCTACTGAAGCAGCAACACCCACTAGATTTCCCCAAAATGTGAAAGACATTTCGAATATGGGAGATCGGGCGTATACAGGAGAAGAAGATTTTGTTGAAATGAAGTCTTGGATTAACGACTGTGAACGTATATTCTAGAAGCTCTGATGGGAAGACTAGATCAATAGGAGGATGATTTCCTAGCATATAAAAGGAGAGGCATTGGATTGGTGGACCATTATAGTTGAAGAGAATGCAGGGGAAGGGATTATTTAGGCTGAATTTAGGGCTCGCTTTTAGTCATGATTCATGTCCAATGCTGAGTGAGTTAGTAGTTAGAGAAGTTTATACAACTGAGGCAAGGAGACTCCACATTGTAGGAGTATATCAATAAGTTCACGGAATTGGTTAAGTTTGGATTGAGTCTGACTGACACTCCTACGAAGAAGGTATGAAGTTTGTTAAAGGCCTAAATTCTCCATATATGGAGCTTCTTTTGACCAAAATTCTACCAGCTGCCACTTATGAGATGATAGTTTAAATGATCTTGCTTTAGACAGTTGGTATTGAGGAAAAGGAGAAGGTAGGAAAAGCGCAAAGTCGAGGTAAAGAAAAGATAGGAGGATACTAGGCGGACAAGAAGGCCAAGGGAAAGATCAAGAAAGGAGCTGTTTCATGCATAGATGTCAGAGGAAGGGATGCGTTGCTAAGGACTGCAAGGTAAGTTTGATGAAGGAGGAGTTTAAGGAGAGTTGCTATCACTTCCATAAAGAGGGACACTACAAGAATCGTTGTCAAAAACTGCAAAGGAGGAACAAATTGGGCAAGCTTATACCATTGAGGCTGTACCTATCTCAAGTAGATCTTCTCCTAGGGACTAAGGAAAAGCTGCAATGGAAGGTACAACTAATATCTCTGGAAGTACTTCTTGTACCTTATTTGACTCGGAAGCATCACATCACATTCATTCATAGCTAGAAATATAGTTAACTCCTTGATTCTAAAAACCCAATTTGTCACCAACCTAATAATGATGTCAAATCCTATTGGGGGGTCAACAAACATTTCCTTAATCTGTAAAGACCTAGCCGTGGATATATTTAAAAATAAGTTTACATGTAATGCATATGTTCTTGGTTTTGAGGGGTATGGACATATCCTAGGGATGAATTGGTTATTATACTATGGGACTGTTTTTTATTATGATAGCAAGTTCGTTTGGTTGAGGAGTTGTAAGGGGGGAGATATTGATGTTCATTGTGCATCACAAAACTCAGTCAAGTTAAGTATTAATATTCTCTTAGCCTATCACAAGATGAGCTCTCATCTATGCCCGTTGTCCGAAACTTTCTAGAATTTTTTGAAGAACTCTCTAGTCTCCCAATCCAAAGAGAAATCGAATTAGGATTGATATGGATAAGGACGTTTGACCTGCCATGCTGTCATTAAGACATATAACCCCTAAAGAAGGAGAGAGCTGGACAAGCATATTATGGAACTGTTGTATAAAGGATTCATTCGCCATACTACTTTAGAAAGGGGAGCACCTATTGTCCTCCCCACTAAGGCAGATGACTCTTTAAGGCTATGTGTTGAATATAGAGAGCCTAACAAGTTGACCAAGAAAAATAAGTATTCCTTACCTAGAATAGATGACTTATTTGACCAGCTTGTTTAAGCTAAAACTTTTCTCGGTTGGACTTAGCCACTGGATTTCACTAATTGAGAACAGCTGAGGACCGCAAATAGAAGACTACTTTCTGCACTTGAAATAGACTTTATGAATGGAAGGTAATGCCTTTTGGGTTGATGAATGTCACTGCATACTTTGTAGATTTGATGAGTAGATTCTTTACTGGACAACTAAATAGATTCATCATAGTGTTTATGCACAATATTCAATTATTCTCTAAAAGTGAAGGTAAGCATGAAAATCACTTAGGGGAGGTACTAGGGACCTTGCAAGGCACCAACTAAAAGCCAAATTCTCAAAGTTCCTTTTTTGGAAGAAGGAGATGAGATTTCTCGGCCATATTTCCTCCATGAAGGGATTGTCTATTGATCCTGCAATGGTGGAGGCTATTCTAGACTAGAAGATTTCAAAGAACACTGTGAAAGTTAGGAGTTTTCTTAGGTTGGTGAGTTCATCAAGGACTTTGCAAAGATAGCAGTCCTACCGACTTGCTTAACTAAGAAAATTTTAGTTTATATATGGGATGAGAAATGCATGGTAGCATTCAAGAAGCTAAAGGAGCTCTTGACTAGTGCGCCGGTACTCACCATTCTCGATAGGACAAAGCCTTTCACTGTTTACACTTACGCACACAATATGGGGCTAGGAGCTAATCTTATGCAAGAAGGTAGAATGATAACCTGTACAAGTAGGCAATTGAAGGACCATGAGAAGAGGTACCTAATTCTTGACTTGGAGTTAACATCTATCGCAGTCACTATTTTTTGGAAGAATGATAAATCCCTTAAATACCTATTTTCCTAAAAATATTTGAATCTTAGGCAGTGGAGATGGATGGATTTTATAAGATCATATGACTTTGAGATACAATACACCCCCAAAAAAGGAAATGTTGTCATCAATGCCCTTAGCCGTAGGCTTGCCACTCTTGGTGCTATACATGAGTGGAGGCAATTGGGTTTCATCTCAAATTTTCAATTTTCAACTGCGAATAGAACCAACTTTAGGTTATTTAAAAGTACTGAAGGTTATGCCAACATTGATGGACCACGTCGAGTAAGAGCAGAAGAAAGATGCAACAATAGTAGATTGTTTGGACAAGGTAAGTAGAGGAGAACATTTCCCCCATATCGGTACATAGGCTATGGACAAAAGGGGATGGCTGAGGAGAGACTGTAACAATCAGCCATTTGTAGTGCTAAAAACCTATGATATCATTATTGCATGACTTTCGAATACCACAAGAGACAAATCATCGAGGTAAAATTAGAACAAAACACCAAATCAAGACATCAATATGATCTCACAGCAGAATGACAACATATAATATACCGAGTATACATGAATAGAATAGAATAATGATATATAAGAGACCGTGCTGATGGAAGCAACTGAAAAATAAATATCAGACAGAATAGTTGGAATACGTTCAACTCCAAAAGCACAAAGTTTCAAATAAATATTTGATACAAGTCTCATATACAAATAATAGGTCTGTACAAATAAAACAACAAGTATATATATCCTAAAACATTGATGTTGTACCTCCAAAATGCTCCGGCTATGCACTCTGCTAGCGTAACCTCAAAAGCACCTGACTCCCAAACTACACAATCGAGTACCTGAGAGTTGTCATGGAATAAGCAGAAAAAGAAAAAATGCAGGTCAGACATAAAATCTAGTGTGAGGGGTACTATCTTAAAATACTGTATATTAAAACTATATACAAATAAATAGGAACTACTAAATCACGGCCGGCCCTCTCTACAAAGGTGGCTTATGGGTAATCCGAACTGCCTATAAACAAGTATAGTAAAGCCATCTCAAAAGTAGGGGATCATACCATAACCTGCTCTTCTCCTGTAACAACAAGTTAGCACCATAGCTTCCATTGCACTACACTAGCAAAAACCTACTAATAATATAGTACAAATATATCATGATCAAACCATCATCCCAAAACAATGATAACTTCTACTAAGATCGTTAAGGTATGCCCTAATGCATATGGTTAACACAATATCTTCCATTGCACTACTCTCGCCCAAACCTACTAATAATATAGTACAATATACCATGATCAAACCATGATCCCAAAACAATGATCACTGCTACTAAGATCGATAAGATAAACCCCAGTGCATATGGTTACTACTGCTAAAGCCAAATAGGCATGCCACAACTCGTATGGTCACTACTGCTAAGACCGAATAGGTATGCCACAACGCGTATGGTCACTACTGCTAAGACTGAATAGGTACACTACAATGCATATGGTCACTACTTCTAAAACCAAATGGGTATACTGATAGTCTATGCCCATCGAGTAATATGATTATATCTACTAAATAAAACTTATATCAAACTAGTAATATAAAAATTGCTTTAAATATAGTGCACTGGAGATTTTTATACTGGCTTGAGCTTTCTACTCTACATCCAGTCCCAAACACCTTCTGGATTTAAAAGAACACCCTCACTTTACCTGGAGGAATAGGTATTACAAACCATCTGAGTTGCCAAACAGGACTTTCCGCCTAAAGATCTCCAACAGGATTTCGTCTACAAATAAACAGAATTATTTGTATCTACTTATCAGGACTTCGTCTATAAATAAACATTGTTTGTAACTGCTTATGCTCTTGTATAGCATAGATTAGCAAATAAGTAAAACTTTGCTATAATCTTTTTCTTGAGTGGTATATTTAGTGTACGTGAAGAAATGGAAAGATTTTTTATTACAAGAATTGTTTTCTTGAATGAGCATGTGGTCAAAAAGTTAATGCACTGTAAGATTGTATGAATGCTTGAGAATTTAGAAGATAGAAAGAATTGTTAAATAGAATTCTAAAATCAATTGCTTTATATATATAATTATGGATGCAACTATTAATGAAAAGAATCGATCAAGAGTAAGAGTTGCAGCCATTGTCGAAGAGGATGTCTTTTCATGAAGAAAAGCGTCTCTTTAGGATTTTTATAAAAAGAGTTGCTACGACGTTCAATCGACTAAATGAAATTAATCAGCTGACTGAATTTGATTAGAGATAGTCATTTTCAAAATAGAAAAGAAAGAGTGCAAAAATAGGCAGTTTCAGTCGATTGAAATTTTTAATTCAGTCGACTGAACTCATGGTTAGTCGACTATTTTGAAGTGTTCAGTCGGCCAACTCTGTCAATGTAATTTTGTTTAATTTCTTCTCGGTCAGTCGACTGATAGGGGTATTTCATTCGACTGACCAATGTTGTTTTTGAATTTTTCCGTTTTTTTGCAAATGCTTTGTGATCATGTGTATTTGTATATACCACTAGAAGAGACTTTAACAATCTATATAACTCTAGACTAAGACTCTATGACTAATATTTCTTTTTTTTCATCTTGGTCTTTTTTCGTCAAGTATGTCTCTTTATTCGATTGATATCTTTTTCTGCACAAGTGATTAGTATACATAATATATTATTATCAAGGTCTTACTATCAAAATATTAAATATAAGGTTTAAATATTCTCCTCCTTTTTGATGATGACAAATATACAAGTTAACTTTTGAAATTAATCGATTAGTAGATTGTTCTCCCCCTATGATTATACTCCCCCTATCGATATGGCCGATTTCATCTAGTTTTTCTCTTCCTTTATCATCAACAAAAAGGAAATAGATATAAATTAGGAGTAATATGAATGATCACAAGGATAGAACTATCTAATATAAATTCAGAGATGTACAAACTCGATGAAATTAAAGAATTCATGAACAAAATATGGGATAAGCCATCTTGCACCACATCCATATCCTATGCTTCTCCTCTACACTCAAAAGAGACTCATCTGAATCCAGAACTTTTAACATGGTCAACATCTTCAAATTAGGAAGAAGGTGAACATTCTAATGAACATGGCGAGACAAGTGGGTGTCATGACGTTTGAAGTTTGGTCCACATAGACTTTCATTTGGTATTAGATCTAGTTGTTTTCAAAATAGAAAAGAAAACGTGAAAAATAGGTAGTTTCAGTCGACTACAATCTTTAATTCAGTGGACAGAACTCATGGTTAGTCGACTGTTTTGAAATGTTTAGTCGACTGATTCTGTCAATGTAATTTGTTTAATTTCTTCTCGGTCAGTCGACCGATAGGGGTACTTCGATCGACCGATTGATGTTGATTTTGAATTTGTATTTGTATATACCACTAAAAGAGATTTTAACAATCTATATAACTCTATACTAAGACTCTAGGACTGATATTTCTTTGTCGTGTCATCGTGGTCTTCTTTTCGTCAAGTATGTCTCTTTGTTTGATTGATATCTCTTCCCACTCAAGTGGTTAGTGTACACACATATTCTGGTTTAGTTTCCACTATCAAAATATCAAAGTATGAGGTTTCAACATGTACCACAATGAGTATGGTCATGACTACTAGACCGAACATTCGTAAGATTACGAATGTAAGACCATGTCGAGTGTGCCATGGCCATCAATAACACTCTAGGTACACCACAACAAGTTCGATATCTAGATAGGTCACCTAAGTCCATACCTTGGGTAGGTCATATAAGTCCATACCATTGGTGTCACAACAGTCAATACCAAACAAATCGTATATTACTCTATAGTCGAAATCTTAGAGTACCGACTCACTCCGTATGTAACATATGGAATTGCCATGCACAGCTCTAGTCGCTGTGGCCTAAAAAACCATGGGACAACTCTAACAAAACCCCATACTGACTCAAAGTGCATTCCAAATGAAATACACGATCTCAGTGTAATAATACTCCTTCGGTATACCCTCCCAGTCCACCTTAGAATCTATGGTTATGGAATACGTATCGTGGTGTGTCCCACATAGGCTCCGAAATCTAAGTACTTCAAAACCTACCAAAATTTTGGAAGTTGCAACCCTTGAAAAATAGTGAATAATGGTCCAAACCTTACCTCAATCTGACGTTGTATGAGAAAGTTAGCACATTTCAAAAAAGAAAACATAGTTTCAAGCGACTGAGCGAGCGGATTTGGTTGATAAAACAAAGGCAGAGATGGATTGTTTCTTTATGACTAGTTGACTAAATGGACCCTTTCAATCGACTAAAATGATAGTTCTAGGCATGGAGCCTTTGCAGGGGCAAACCTCACCAAAGGATCGCTAATTTGCTTGCTATTTCCTCGGACGCTTCTCTCGATGAGTTGCCTTGCTACTAGAAATTGCTGCCATCCCATCGGACTCTATCGAGGTTCAATTGTTATCATTTTGGAAGTGGTTTCTTAATTATACAAAAACCAGTTTCAATACAAAAATCCACTTTTGCACGAGTAGAGTTCAACAAGCAATTATGGCAACGCAACTTTCTCTAATACGCCAAAACGACATACCTGGCGTCCACACCTTATGCATATCCTATACGTGTGTCGGTGCACACATTTGTGCATATGCACGCAATGTAAAATCATAACAAAAATCACATATCCATCTTCGCTGGGGTGATTACTTGGCCCGGTATGCTCTCACGCAATTTAGCGCATGCGATGGTCGTTATGGCTATATGAAATGCCTATAATGGACTTGTAGTTAATTATATTTCTATATAATTAAACAACTGAAAATGGATAAAAACAACCATACATACAACAATTATAACTACAATACAATATTGGTTTTATTTATCACTTAGCTCCAAATGCACGTATACATATACCCACTCGTGCATGTATACACACACGTACATTCAAGTAAGCAATCCAACCATTACATAATCAAATATTACTTTTATTTACAAAATTTCTTCGATAAAAGACTAATATGGTCTTATACCCTTTTATAGAATCTTGGTTCTATTTTATAAAAAGTATCATTTGCTTATATGTTAACTTTAAGCTTTTAACTACTTAATTATCTTACCTGAAATTAAGTATATTTCATATTACTATTTTATAAAATCTCATATCTATTTTATAAAATATATCTTTATTGATAAAATCTTCAAACCATTTTATAAATACTAATTAAGCTTTATTAGTCTCTAATCACTTTAATAGTAACTGTAGATTTTACAAACCACTTAACTTAGCTTATTAACAATTTCCAAATCAATTCAAATGGATTAACTAATTACGTGCACATCATTACACTACTTAATTAATCCCAAATCAAACAATAACATCACAACAAATCACTCGGTTAGTCCAAATCAATTATAGGGCTTACTAACTATTTTCAAAACATCATAATTAGGGTCTTACACAATTAGTGGGTTAATGCAACTATTTTTACAACAAAAATAGAAGTCCAAACTAACCCAAACATTCTCCAATCACTTCTTATATTTCTGTATTAGGCCATAAACGAAAATATGAAGTAAAACATATAAATTAATAAAAAGAGTCATCCCACTCGCCTTAATTAAAACCAAGCCAAGCTTTAATACCAAACACCTAAATTTGCTTTCTTTAAATTCTGAAATTAGGATCCAAACTCCATTCGATGCCAATCCCTTGATGGGTTTTGTAGAGAATGAGGAGAGAAAATTATACTGATTTTTATTTGATTTTAGAAACTTTATTTCATGGGTTTAAGGTTAGGGATTAAGGAGTGATTAAGGGACAGTTAAGAGGCCATTAGAGAAAGAGGAGAAGAAGATAACGTGGAAATGAAAGCGAGTGAGAATTATGAAGGAGCTAGCCCTATATAGGATACTAATGTGCTATGCCCCAATTCTCTCCTTCTGGCACTATTCATCTCCAAAAATTATCGACTCCAAACATAGTACTTGAGTCGAGAAAGCAAACTCAACCACCTCTATATCAAGTTCTAATTCGCTTGTTTGTAAAAATCGAGTAGAAGAGGTGTTCCATTGCTTAACGATTAAATATTTGAATTAATCATTTAAGTATTTGATCGTTCAAATTATGGGGTGTTACATTCTCCCTTTCTTAAAATAATTTCATCCTTGAAATTCCCATGAGTATGAGAAAGTAACAGGACAGACCAAACTTCTAAATCTTAGTTTCAGAAAATTCCAACAGTACCTTCCCTTGTGCTAATAACAATATGGAACTCCAAAATTAGAATGTATCACACACTAGGAAATATGCGATGATCTATGTCATCCTACATTCCTAAAAATTCATACCTCCCTTAGGAAAGCTCCTCACTATTTAAATGCAATCTAAGTAAATAAGCATTTAAACAGCTATATTTTAGCTGTCAAGTACCTAATTGTACTATACCAAGAGGATTGCACAAACACATAATTCAAACATGTATTACCTCAGTGGCATAATTATTACTGCTACAATCAATTGGAGAGTAAACTCAAGTAAGTCGGTATCAAAATATACCACTGACTAAGAATCACATCAAAAGGCAATCTATCGTATAGATCGCATTTTTTCCTATAGCAGACATGGATGATAGGCAATCTATTCAGTTAGCTAATGAAAACAAATCAAATCCCATCATAATTGAAGGATGAGTCAACAATGGACATTTATCGCGATCCAACGATTCCAGATAAACAGGGCCAGTAGATTAGCATACTCGGATATTCGTCGCGATTCAGTTATAAATAGAGTTAGCACACTGGCGTACCCAAACATATATCAGGATCCAATAATAGGAATGGCCACTAATATAAGCCAATATAATATATGATCACTAATATAAGACCAATACTGCGTACGATCACTAATATAAGAGTGATACGATATACGATCACTAATATAAGACTGATACAATTTATCTAACTACACGTACCCTGAGGTTAACCTTCGAAGGTTGGAATTCATTATTGCCAATCAATGATATGCACTTAATTATATCATATAATTAAACTCTAATCAATCAATAACAATTAGCAACAAACATCAATTAGGCAACGAGCAACGATCAAATCATAGAAACCAAGAATAAGCAACAATAACTGGCATACAAATTATTAAACATGCAAACAAGCAATCGACAAGAATCAACTAACAGCAGAAATCAGCTAATAGCAAAATCAAACAACAACAAGCAACATCAAAAAATAGCAAAATATATATGTAGTAGCAACAACAGCAAGCAATAAGCAATAACAAACAACAAGCAATAGCAAGCAATAAAATAGTGAAATATTTAGAAGAGTCTATACCAACATGCTTGGTAACCATCAAGAGTCAAACGTGCATTTTGTACCATAAACTCTAATGAGTCCATCCATTATTCAAAAGGAATAGACGCCTAACTGATGTAACCCCTTTCTTGAATACAATATATGAAATACTATTACACCTCACGTTATGAAAAGGAAAATCTGTACGGTATGCAGGATCATTGAGTCTCAAAACTCTCGAATAAATTCAGCAATCAATGCCTCAACTTTCCTTTTCTTTTAAACAAATCTCATTCTCTAGAAGGGAAAATTGTACTAAATTAAATCATTATTAAAAAGAAAGATTTACAATTGCCTTGGTTTGCTCAGGTTCAAACTCAACTTGACTGCACAATATTAATAAGGATAATATACTAAGTGCACTAGGGCGCTCGCCTAGGCAAGGACCATCTCGTCACTTAGGAGATTATCTGAATTGCTATAAAACAAATCGACAAATCCTTCCCCAAGCTATCCCATACAATAATATACTATACTAAAATTTCATAATTTCTAAATATCATTCCAAATTACACGATACCCGTTCCAACCTTTTGTTTACTTGAAGATTTCTTTGTTAAATTAAGGTCTGCCACCTGACTCTATCCGTGCGAACTCTGATCTGGTTCCTTGATCGGCCTACAAAAATTTACTTGCATGACTAAGGTCATGTTGTGGAAACCTTTTGATCATCCCAAGGATCCGACTCAGGTGCTCATCTATCAGAATTAAGTGAAAAACCCAATCATAAATGGTGCAAATCAATTGGAAAATCTACGATCGGACTAAAGGTTAAGAATTGGTACATGAATGGACCAATCTTTAGGAAGTACCCCTTTCAGCATATAGGATTACTTCCATCACCTGAGTTTTATTGAAACAAAGGAAAACAATTATAACACGAATGGTAACAAGTCTCTGATCATTACTGGGTGTCCATCGAACCCTGCCTGGATATAAGTCCAAGTCAAACTTCATCGGCTGAACCTAAAACTTGAAAGCTCGTGCATGAAATTTGAAAGATGTTACATTCACTTTACCTCAGCTTTGCTACTAAGATGACTTAAACAAGGTTTATCTCTATACCGAAGAATTTGCCTACCATAAAAGGTGTCATGTTTAGCATGTCTATCGAGTAACTAACAACGGATAAAATATGCCATTCAAGGTGTTGGAAGGAATAGAAGTGAGTGTCTAAAAATCGAGCATACCTTGCTACATAAGCTCCTTTCAGTTTCTCTAAGTCGTAAGCCAGCTAGGACCCGGTAACACCTGAAAG
This sequence comes from Allium fistulosum, assembly GCA_030737815.1. NCBI lineage: Eukaryota > Viridiplantae > Streptophyta > Magnoliopsida > Asparagales > Amaryllidaceae > Allium > Allium fistulosum. The sequence goes on along the minus strand of CM060901.1, from coordinate 336,100,749 downwards.
GCATAAGTCATCATCGCTTACACACCCTTTCAAAATGTAGGACAGTCCTTCTTCAAGTGATCGAGCCGATCGCAAATGAAGCACTTACGCTTCACTTTAGCTAGACGACATTTCATAGTGAATGCCTTCCATTTGCCACAAGATTGACATACTATGCTAGCTTTTCTTTTTCAACCACGCTCGATCTTCCTTGTATCATGATCATTTCGCCTCGGTTGGAGTTTTGATTGCTTTTCCACTTTTGCTGCTTTAAACGGTACATCATGGGCATTCTAACAAAGGAGAACCATCCCAACGAGATATTCAAAAGTGAACCCTAACAGGGATAAGGTAAGCAGTGAACTCCCGAACAACACTAAAGACCCAACGCAAATCTTTTTGCCCACCAACAATAGTGTACCAACTACCTTAAACCCCAAGAGCAAAAGGTTGAACCAGTCAACACTCAAATCAGGCATCTCAGAGTACCTATCCACGGTCGCTCCTGTATTTCATCTGCTCATACGGATAGCCTAATGAAAATACCTTAGCAACTAGCGATAGAAACATATCTAGTCTGGAAGACGAGCAGTGTATACAATATTATATAGTAGGGAAATACAAGTAGTCTCTCTCAATGTATCTCCTTTGACAACCGTCTACTTAGTCCGAGCATTAAGCCTAAGCTCTGATACAAACCGTAACAATCTGCCCTTTGTAATACCCAAAAGTCAACGCCTTACATCATTGCATGACTTTCGAATACCACAAGAGACAGATCATCGGGGTAAAATTAGAATTAAACACTAAACCTAGACATCAATAAGATCTCTCAATAGAATGACAACATATAATATACCGAATATGCATAAACAGAACAGAATAATGATATAGATGAGACCGCACTAGTGGAACTGACAAATAAATATCAATATAAAATAGTAAGAATACATCATTCCAAAAGCGCAGAGTTCCAAATGTATATCTAATACAATAGTCTCATGTACGAATAGCAGGTCTATAATGTACAAATAAAAAACAAGTATATATATCCCAAAACATCGATGACGTGCCTCAAAAATGCTCTAGCTGCACACACGCTAGCGTATCCCCAAAAGAACCCGACTCCTAAACTACTCAATCGAGTACCCAAGATTTGTCATGACATAAGCAGACAAAGAAAAACTGTGGGTCAAACATAATGTCTGGTGTGAAGGGAACTATCTTATATTAAAACTATACACAAGTAAATAGGAACTGCTAATTTACAACCAGCCCTCTTCAGGGGTAATCCGGACTTCCTATAAACAAATAAAGTAAACCCATCTCAAAAGTAGAGGATCACACCATAACTTGCTCTTCTTCTTCTGTAACAACAAGTTAGCACAATATCTTCCATTGCACTGCACTAGCCCAAAACTATTAATAATATAGTACAAATATACTATGGTCAAACCGTGATCCCAAAATAACGATCAATACTGTTAAGATCGGTAAGATATGCCCGAATGCATATGGTCACTACTACTAAGACGAAATAGGTATGCCACAATGTGTATGGTCACTACTGTTAAGACCGAATAGGTACGCCACAAAGCATATAGTCACTACTGCTAAGACTGAATAGGTATACCAAAACGCGCATAGTTACGACTATAAGACCAAACATTCATAATATTATGAATGTAGGACCCAAAAACATCTAAGCGATCAGAATTAAGATAAAATAATTCACGGCTGCAACAAGGTACACCACAACAAGGTCGATACCTGGATATGTCACCTAAATCCATACCCTTGGCAGTTCACATAAGCCCATACCCTTGGTGTGTCACAGCAAGTTAACCCTAAACAAATCATATATTACTCTAAGGTCGAAATCTTAGAGTACGGACCAACTTTGTATGTAATGAATGGAATCGCCATGCACGGTTCCAGCCACCACAGCCTAAAAACCCATTGGACAACTCCAAAAACAACCCACACTGTTGGGTAAATTTCTCACCCAGAAGATCTCAAGACCATGGAAAGCTAAAGTTCATTCGGCATCCTCACCACATCCGAACCAGCCACCACCGAACGAGAGACACTCGCCTCCTACCGAACCACCACTTCCCACCGAACCAAACTTCCCACCGAACCAGCTACCACCGAACGAGGGACACTCGCCTCCTACCGAACCACCACTTCCCACCGAACCAAACTTCCCACCGAACCAGCCACCACCGAACGAGAGACACTCACTCCCCACCGAACCACACTTCCCACCGAACCAAACTTCCCACCGAACCAAGACGATGCAGAGCCAGATTTGCCAGGCCAGATTGTATCAGCCCGGGCCCATCAGCAGCTGTATACATCCAAGACCTCTACCTCCAGCCTCACTCTATAAATAGAGGGGCAGGGGTACAACAATGGTGGACAAGTTTGAGAGCTCAAGCACGGAAGGAACTCTTCAAACAACTTTCTTTTACTTGTATCAAAGCTTTGTACTTGTAATCATAAAAGAAAAGGAGAGAAATAACATATAAAGTGGACGTAGGCACATTCTGGCTGAACCACTATAAATCTGCGTGTCTTTTTACAGTTTAGCCCCTGTTTTTTACGTATTTGCATAAATCGCTCAAATTACTAAGAATAACATAAGATCTACTAAATCATACAACTTTGAGGTGTTTGTCCATTTTTTGTGCAAACATTTATGGTGCTTTCATTGAGAGCTAGAAGCTCGAAGCTTCAGCTTCATCTACTTAACAAGTTTTCCTAACAGCATCGTCCGCCACTTGGAAAACATGCCTCCCAAACAGAGAAAAGATGTTAACAAAGGAAAAAAAATCGCATCCAGCAGTCTTCCAGATCCAGCTGTCACGAATCAAGTAAATCGTCCTCCTCCAGCAACGGTAACAAATGAAGGACAGGCTAACCCAACCACTCCTGCCACAGAACAGCCTGCAGCAATTACTAGGGCAGATTTGGACAGAGTTGTTGTTGAAGTAACTAACCGCTTCACGTCCCAGCAGGAAGCCTTGGTGGACCATCTCATGTCATGCTTGAGGGACGCTGAAGAATCCAACCGCAACACTGAATCATGGGGCGAGTCCCAGTCTGGAGGATCTCAGAGACAGCAAAGATCTTCCTTCTTCGAAGGAGCTAACGGCAGAAGTAGCCGTGGTAGGAGCCGAGACCGAGCACAGCCCGAAGTTAGGCCTGAGGAAACGTTTGGTACCGAACCCAACGGGGAAGGTACCGGGCGAAGGTCAACTGTAGCTGAGCCTGTCATGCTGCCTAACCACAGAAACACCAGTGAACGGGGCCGAGCTAGAGTTCAGACCGAAGTTGGACCTGAGGAAGTGCTTAGAGCAGAACCCAACAGGGGAAGATCAAGGCAAGGGCCAACTATAGCTGACCCAAGCGTGCTCCCAGAAGATCAAAGGCAGCCACTGGAAAATATGAGGAATGATAGACGATACCATCCCTACAGGTCGTCTGGACGGAATCAATCCCACAGAACAGAACCAAACTCATTTCTATCTGCTCAAAGTTCTGACGAAAGGATGGCACGCTTATTCAGAGAGTGTGTCCAACGGGAGCAAAGAGATCGAGGGATAGGCGCTAGGGTAACCAGCCCTTTCGCCTGCAATATCGAAATTGCTATCACCCCCCGAGAATGGAAGATGCCAACAATGGAACCCTACAAAGGAACCTCCGATCCCGTTGTACACTTACAGAGGTACACGCAGCATATGCTCATGAGTGGAGCAACAGAGGGAGTGATGTGCAAATGCTTTCCGCTCTTCTTAGCAGATCTTGCTACCTCCTGGTTCTGTCATCTACCCCAAGGATCCATCAGCTCATGGGAAATGTTGAAAGAAAAATTTATCAGTCAGTTCCGCATTCATGTGGAGCAACCTAAGGACGCTTATTCCTTATCCAGCGTCAAACAGAAACCTGGAGAAAAGCTGCAGCAATACCTAACCAGATTCAACGCCGCAGTAGCCGCAGTTCAAGATGCCGATGAGAAGCTTATCCTAATGGCCCTCTGCAGTGGGGTGCATCCGGACACTAAATTTGCTAGAAGATTGACAAAAGAAAACCCAGCTACTTTACCCGATTTCTTCCATGAAGCCGGGAAATACATGAGGCTTGAGGATGCTGCCATTGAGGGGAAGTCAGGACAGCAAAGTAAGACGACCCATGGCAACGCCCCTGCTGTGGCGAGGGACGTTCGAAGAAATGATTCCAGAGACAATGCTGGGGGCAAGAAGGTAGAAAAGCGCCTATATCGGCCAGGACCAAGATTCGACACCTACACCCCTTTGAACGAGACCGTCGAAAATATCTTCCTTGCCACCCAAGGCGAAGTTAGATACAAACGCCCACCATACAAGAAGGAATCAGATAACGCACAGAAGTCTGGAAAATTCTGCCGCTTCCACGAATCTCACGGACATGATACCAACGAATGCCATCATCTCCGAGATCTGATTGAGGAACACATCAGAAGGAAGAAACTGGAACGTTATGTAAAAAGTCAAGACAGAACTCCAGCTCCTGCCAATGAAAACCCAAGGCTACCCTCACCAGGGACCGACAGAGGAAACCGCAACGCTAGCAGCTCTAGTCAAGAGAAGATAGTGGTCCATACCATCTCAGGAGGTCCGCACATCGCAGACAGAAGTTGGAGAGAGATGGAAAGATATGGGAAGTCGCTTAGAGACAATAAAGACTGTGTCAATACGGTTATAGAAGAGCGCCACCCAAAGCGGAAAGAAAGTGATGACATCACATTCAGTAAATGCGACCTAGAAGGAAGACAGTACCCTCACATGGATCCCATGGTTATCTCTGCCCGACTCGGTCCCGCTGAAGTTTACCGAATCCTAGTAGACACTGGAAGCTCTGTAAATATCCTGTTCAAACACGCATTCGACAAAATGAAGCTATCAATGAAGGATGTATCTCCCTGCGATAAACCACTACACGGTTTCACTGGAGATGCGAAGATGCCCCTCGGGCAGCTGGACCTCTTTGTTGAGATTGGAAGCCATCCCCGCTCCGTTGTAAGGAAACAGACGTTTGTGCTGATAGAAAACCATTCGGCCTACAACGCCTTCTTAGGAAGACCAGCCTTGTCTGACTTCCAGATTGTCCTAGCCCCATGGTGCCTGAAAATGAAATTTCCAACAGACAATGGGGTAGGGGAAGTGGAAGGAGACCAGGATATTGCACGAGACTGCTATGTAACCGAACTTCGCAACAACCACAGGAAAGATAAAGGGAAAGGTGTAGAGATTGCCCTCTGCACAAAAAGCCTTGAAGCATAGCAACTAAAGAAAGCCCCTCCTCTTCGATACACCAGCGACCCTTTCAATGAATTAGACCCTAGGGACAAAGAGGAGGAGGCCACCGCCGAGCCTGCAGAGGCTATGGAGTTTATATCTGTAGACAAGCACGACTCAAGTAGGCTACTGAAAATTGGGTCCCAGCTGAAAGCTGAATTGAAGGAACAACTCATTGATTTTCTCCGCCACAACTTGGATGTATTCGCTTGGTCACACGCTGACATGACCGGAATCTCCCCCGACATAGCATGCCACGTATTAAACATTGATCCTGCCAAGGCGCCTGTAAAATAAAAAAAAAAGTATGGGGGCAGAGCGATCAGCAGCCCTCGATGAAGAAGTAAAGAATCTACTCGCCAATGACTTCATACGAGAAGCTGTTTACCCAGAATGGATCGCCAACCCGGTACTAGTAAAGAAGGCTAATGGGAAGTGGCGGACCTGCATTGACTTCTCCAACCTAAACGACGCCTGCCCAAAGGATTGCTTCCCGCTTCCCAGAATCGACCAACTTGTAGACAGCACAGCCGGGCACGAAATCCTATCTTTTATGGATGCATACTCAGGATATAACCAAATTCCTATGCATGCTCCCGACCAAGACCACACTAGTTTCATCACCGACCGGGGTTTGTACTGCTATAAGGTAATGCCTTTCGAACTTAAAAATGCAGGAGCCACCTACCAGCGCCTCGTCAACAAGATGTTTGCGGGGCTAATAGGACAAACTATGGAAGTATATGTGGACGACATGCTGGTGAAATCACGGAAAGCCAAAGATCACGTAAGCCACCTAGGCGAAATGTTCCAGGTACTTCGACAGTATGGAATGAAGTTGAATCCACTAAAGTGCTCCTTCGGAGTATCATCGGGAAAATTCTTAGGGTTCATCGTCCATGCCCGAGGGATTGAAGCAAACCCTGAACAAGTCCGAGTGCTAAGGTATATCAAGATACCTTCCACCCGAAAGGAAATGCAAAGCCTAAATGGAAAAGTGGCCGCCCTAAGCCGATTCATCTCCAAAGCAACGGACAAGTGCGTCCCCTTTTTCGAAGCTCTAAAGAAAGATAAAGGAAAGTTCGAATGGACGGACGAATGCTTAACCGCTTTCCTTAACCTAATCGAACACCTCCAGAAACCACCGGTACTCTTGACCCCAAGCGAAGGCGAAGAATTATACCTATACCTTGTTGTGTCATCTCACGCTTTAAGCGCTGCCTTGGTAAGGGAAGACAACCGCACGCAACGACCAGTTTACTTCGTCAGTAAAAGGTTTACTGGGGCAGAAGTCAGATATCCTAAACTTGAAAAGTTAGCATACTGTTTACTAATCACTTCACGAAAACTACGTCACTACTTCCAATCCCATTCCATCAAAGTTCTGACCGATCAACCACTGAGGCAGGTACTCCATCATCCCGACACTTCCGGGCGACTACTTAAATGGTGTATTGAGCTGAGTCAATATGATATCACCTATCACCCTCGCACCGCCATCAAGGGACAAGCCATGGCTGATTTCATTGCAGAGTTCACTACCAACGAGGATAAGGAGCAACTGGAAATAACAGAGGATATCAAGTGGAATCTCTTTGTGGACGGTGCATCTAACGAACAAGGCTCGGGGGCAGGTGTGGTAATAATCCCTCCCAGGGGAAATAAACTGCACTATGCTATAAGGTTGGAGTTCGCTGCCACCAACAACGATGCAGAATATGAAGCAGTGATAGCTGGACTAGAAATTGCCATAGAAATCGGAGCCAATTCATTGTGTCTTCACAGCGATTCTCAACTTATTGTTAATCAAATACTAGGAGAATTCCAAGTTCGAGAGGAACGACTCATAGCATATCTAAAGAAGACCAAGTTGCTTCTCAGCCGATTGGATCAGCACTTAGTCAAACACATCCCTCGGGAAGAGAACCAAGAGGCCGACGAATTGGCAAAGCAAGCGAGTATGAGAGACATCGCCATCTTCGGGGCAGTAACCATCTCAAAGCAAACGGTCCCAAGTTTTGAGCAAGTGAATCTGATAGCCGCAGCCGAAGAAGCAACTTGGATGACTCCCATCCGAAACTACCTACAAAGTGGCACACTACCCGACGGGCGTAATGAAGTCAAGAAAATCTTGAGGAAAGCGTCCCGCTATACAATACAAGAAGACATCCTCTATCGGCGCGGTTTCTCTAACCCATTATTAAGGTGTGTCGCCGGAAGGGAAGCCAAGGAAATCTTATCCAACATCCATCAGGGGAGCTGTGGAGATCACACCGGGGGGCAAACATTAGCAAAAAAGATACTCCGATATGGATATTTCTGGCCCACCCTAAGCAAGGACGCCTCAGATTTCGTCAAGAGATGTGACAGATGCCAAAAATTTGCTAAGATTCCACGGCTATCAACAACTGAGATTACTCAAATGACCAGCCCTTGGCCCTTCGCAATATGGGGAATTGACTTAATCGGCGAGCTACCGATGGGCCGAGGCGGGGCCAAATATGCTATAGTGGCAGTTGATTATTTCACCAAATGGGTGGAAGCAGAACCTCTGAATAAAGTATCTTCAGCAAAAGTTATTAACTTCTTGATCAAAAATGTTCTGTGCAGGTATGGAGTCCCACTCAAAATCATATCAGACAATGGACTTCAATTTGACAGTGAGGAATTCGCCAACTGGTGCCAAGAACACCGAATTCATAAAAGCTTCTCATCCGTAGCATATCCCCAGGCAAACGGACAAGTCGAAGCAGTCAACAAAATTCTGAAAACTCTAATCAAAAAGAAGCTCGAAAAATCAAAGGGCGCTTGGGTGGATGAACTTCCTACGGCACTATGGGCTTATCGCACATCTTTCAGAACATCGACAGGGCACACTCCTTTCTCTTTGGCATACGGATCGGAGGCTATGCTCCCAGTTGAAACTATTGTGCCTTCCCACCGTCGGATCCACTATAACCCAGAAGAGAACGAAGAACTCCTTCACATGTCTTTGGATCTAATCGAGGAGAGAAGAAATGATGCAGTCCTCAAAACAGCAGCCCACAAGCAAAAAGTGGCAACACAATACAACTCCAAAGTCAAGCATCGTACCTTACAGGAAGGGGATCTCGTCCTCAAGCGAATCTTCCCTCGCCCCGGAGCATTAGATCCAATCTGGGATGGACCATATGTAATTCATAAAGATCTCCACAACGGAGCCTATATTATGTCAACAGTGGACGGAGAGGTGTTCCAGAGGGCATGGAACATCCAACACCTCCGTCGATACTTTTCTTAACTTGTATTGCCCATATGAAGTGAATTAACAAAGAGAATCAGTGGATGTAGGCATTTTCGTGCCGAACCACTTTAAAAAACCCTGTCTCTTTTTTAACTTGTTCCTTTGTATCTTGGCTGCTTGTTAACTTTATCCTTTTCTGTTGAACAAAATCCTGAGTATATAGCATTTCTATTCAAAGCACTCCACAACGCAACTTCACCTGGACAAGACCCAACAGGTACTATGCGAATCTATGCCCTCGCCAATGAGACGCTTTTGCTCCAGCATCCCTCTGCTGCGGGTTAACTCATTGCTCGCGACGGCCCTGAAAGCCAACTGTAATGAGCCGATTATAAGCCACCGAGAAGGCCGACTATAGCCGAGGCAGCTCATTACGGCGTTAGGCTCGCCGGCAACTGTGAACCGACTATAAGCCCCAACATAAGGTGTGGCCAGCCAGGGGCAGTTCACAGTTGACGATCGGCACCCACGCAAGCCGGCCACAGTAAATCGAATAATACCCACGATTACGGGCCATAATGGCCCGGGTAGTTACTGTGCGCGATCTCGGCTCCGATGTGTCTTAAGTACGGCTGTGGTAAAAAAGAATTAACTCCCCGCGGAGGCGTAAGATGGGTGACGAATGTCTCCAAGACCCACAGCTAGGGAAAGTGACTACAAAACCCGTTTGCCACGAACTTAAGCACATCGAAGGCCTTCCGTGATTGGAAGTTTTACCTTTTTTACGTATTTCAATTTTACTTTAAAATCTTTTTTCCTATCCCCTATAACAATCCCTAAAGTACATGATACAGAGTAGGAGATACTCGCCAATGGGTGTAGGGACTCACAGTGGCAGGATATTCGACTACATTCCATGCTCGGTCCTACAAGATATTCAAGACTGCCATCTACGATTAAAACATGAAAGGCGGTATTTTCTTCTTTTATGTACAAATACATGACTATAATTTGTTCACACCACACGCTAATATTGCAAGTCATGAAATTATGGTTTAGAACCAGAGTCTAACATCAAACACAATTTAATTACAAGAATATGCATAGCTACATTTCTCATACGATATGTCGAAATAGCAACAAATATTCAAGAAACGACAAAATCAGCTTAAGTTAAAAAATTACACGTCAAGAATAATGTTGATTATTACAAGTAGCAAGAATTACAACTTAGAAGTTACTCTATTGTCTTAAGACTAACGTATACAACCATGTCAAGTCTACAAAAAGAATTTTCCAGGTCTAATCAGGGAGCCGGTTGCGTCGGAGTCTTGTCCTTGCTCTGTTGCCCACCTGCCCGGTCATAAAAAGAATTCATTAGCGATAAGTAACCAAGTTAACGGAAAGACTAGAAAGGAAGACTTACCAGCACCAGCTTCTTGACCATCTTGGTCGTCATCCTCTACCTGCACACCTGCCTCCTCAGCAGCAAGCAGCCGCATACCCTCCTTTACCGCCACTTTCTCCTCCTTGGTAAACTGGGCAGTGACCACATCCATACTGAAGACCGTTCCACCCTCTTTATCTGCATCAGCCTTAGCCTCCTCCAGAGCCCGGAGATAAATCTTAGCCATGACCCTGGGATAATCATCCATCCAGGACAGGTTGCCCTGCTTCTAGGTACGGAAATACATATCCTGGAGCATTTCGTCCATCATCCCCTCATTATCCTCAAACTCCCTCATCCGGGCCTCGGAAGCCGACAACCTCCCAACGGCGGCATCTCTCTCCGATCGGTATCTCGAACAGTCAACCAGAAGGGATCCCCGCATTGCCTCCATCTCCTCCCTCAACTTGGCTTGAACAAGCTCTGCAGCCTCAAGTTTCCCGGACAATTCCTCCACCTGCTCGAGATCCGCTTTCCGAACCTCGTCCACCATGGCAATAGCCATGTCAATCCGTTCTTTGCAAGTAGCTTCCATTTTCCGCAATTCGGCCCGACTGGCCTCTTCCATGGTTTTCCTTAGTCGCCCAGTAGCAGCCTCATGCTGAGAAATCTGAATAGCCTGATCCGCAAGCTGTTTGGCCTGATCCGAGACCACCAATCGAAGTCGGATATTGGCGCTCCCAATCTCCTCTCCGGCCTTAACCAGCCGAGCATGATGCCCCATCAGCTTCTTGGTCTCCTCCGCCACCCGATCAATATTAGCCTTGGCCTCGTCTCCCATAGTGACTATACGAGTAGTGAGTAAATCGAGATCTAAGGACTTAGCTTCATCAAGAACTCGTACCATGGGGTTACGGGGGAGAAGGTGTTCACCAGTGACTTCGTCAAAAGTAATATCATGAGAACTTGGATCCAGATCAGGATGACCCGCAAATGGATTACGGGCCAAGTCGGGACGGTCGATATGAATAACAGAAGGGTTTCCGGACGGGTGCGGAGAAGGTGCAAACTCGCTACCCTCCTCAGTGATATCATGAAGAGGCTGAGCCGGAAGCTGAGGACCGGGCAAAGGTTCGGATAAAGGATGACTCCTCTTCCTCTGCTGAATACCCTCTTCGATGACCCCAAGAAGAGGACGGTAGCCGACTACATCCCCGGAGCGTTGGGTCGAGGGCTTCGGCTTAGCAGAAGTTTTGGAAAGCTTATATTGCTCAAGCCTATGTCGAAGGTCTGAGGCTTTGGACGTCTTGCCTGCTCCTGATATAAAGAACAAGTGTCACAAACTTACATCACTATATGATTCGAGAAACGCGGTAAATTACAAGTTAAGAAAGGAAAAGAAACACAGCTGTGGTTGTACAAACCCTGGGGAGGAGTGGGATACTGCAATAAGTCCTGGATTTCATTCCAGGACGGGAGCGGGTCATAAAATATTCCTAAGTCCCTATCATTAATGAAGCATGCAGGAGTCAAGAGTTCACCTTGAGTCGTCGGAGCCACCTTGGCTGGAAGGGTCGGAGAAGACTCACTTGCACCAGTCCCGGCTTTGTCCGCCTTCCCGGTCTTCTCTACCAAAGCCGGATCCTCATCCAACCCCTCGAAAGCCTGGTGGAATGCATCATCCGTCCACTCCTGAATCTCGCCCGCTTGCCCAGGAAGCAAGGCCCCGATGCCATCGCCACCTTTGTCACCATCCCGACCATCTCCACCCTCGCCTCTTTCCTCCTCTATGTCTTCCTCCTCCCGGGTAAGTGGACAATTGCTGGGGGAGGGACCGTCCGACTTCTTGAGTTTCTTACCTCCGACAGCTGGAGGTTTTGTGAAAGGTTTCCTCTTACTACTCTCTGCCGTAACACCTTCCTTGGTCTGAGCAGCCGCCCTCTCCTCCGCCGTTTCCCTCAGCTTAACTACAGACTGCTGCGGAAGGATTAAGTTATATTCCAGAAGAATCGCATTTCTGATCAAGAAGGCAGATGATCTATATTTCCCAAGAATGGCTTCTATCTCAGCCGCCGTCTGAACTAGGCGGTCAGTCTCCACAACCGGAAAGCCACCTATCGCTAGCAAAAATGAGAAAGTATGAGAAGAAGCATCGCAATCGGAATAGAAATTATAAGCGAAAACTCAACTTACATCCAGAGGTGAAGCGCCTAAAAGAAACTGAGTCGTCCTTGACGAAAAACCACTCCTTCTTGAACATGCTGAATTTGGAGTACAGATCCAAAACCGGCTTGAAGGTCACAGCCGACTCCAAGCTAATGTATGGGGACCCTTTCTTATAGCCCCTCAGATTATATAGATACCGAATCTCCCGATTGGAAGGAGCGTGACCATACTTCCTCTGGAAGATGACGAAGAGGCTCACCAGTATAGCGTAAGAATTGGGTTGAAGTTGGAATGGGGCCACCTTTAGATATGTGAGGAAGCTGGCTATCCAAGCGTTGAGAGGAGGAATGGCACCACACATGCAGTGGTATCTACTGTAGGCGAAGTACCCCTCAGGAGGATCGTACGGCATAACTTCTCTCCCCGGCAACAGCAAACGCGCCCTATCAATTCCGAAAGACCGGGAAATGACGTCGAGCTGCTCCTCCTTAAGGGAGCTAGGAAAGCAATCGGGCGGGGAGTTCAGAAGTTCCTGAGGGCCGTACCCGTCCACTAATGATCTCGGGATTGGACCGTGACGTTCGGGATTCGGCTGAGCTAGGGGCACGGCGGAAGAACTTCCTTCACCCCCAGATTTCTTCTTGTCCGATCGAGTCTCTGCTTTGCGAGACATTATCTGCAACACCAGAAAAACATGCTGTTAGAACAGAGGATGTAAACAAAGAAACATCAGTAGCCCATTCGGTAATATGTAGTATAAGCTTTCATTCGGTGGAAAAGCAACTCACGTGATTCGGCTACAAGTGATTCGGCGCACGTTGATTCGGCTGCAAATTGATTCGGCTACAAGTGATTCGGCGCACGTTGATTCGGCTGCAAATTGATTCGGCTACAAGTGATTCGGCGCACGTTGATTCGGCTGCAAATTGATTCGGTTACAATGATTCGGCGCACGTTGATTCGGCTGCAAGTGGTTCGGTTACAATGATTCGGCGCACGTTGATTCGGCTAACAAGCAATATTCGGTGAAGAAATGCAATGGCCTAAGCCTCCCATTTATAGGAGGAGGTTGAATCACCGAACCACATGGTCCGTTTCTGGAGCCGGATGAGATTGCTCAAACTCAAACAAAGCAGGACATGCGCGCACGCACATCCTACTTTGGGGGGCAAATGTTGGCTAAATTTCTCACCCAGAAGATCTTAAGACCATGGAAAGCTAAAGTTCATTCGGCATCCTCACCACATCCGAACCAGCCACCACCGAACGAGAGACACTCGCCTCCTACCGAACCACCACTTCCCACCGAACCAAACTTCCCACCGAACCAGCCACCACCGAACGAGGGACACTCGCCTCCTACCGAACGACCACTTCCCACCGAACCAAACTTCCCACCGAACCAGCCACCACCGAACGAGAGACACTCACTCCCCACCGAACCACACTTCCCACCGAACCAAACTTCCCACCGAACCAAGACGATGCAGAGCCAGATTTGCCAGGCCAGATTGTATCAGCCCGGGCCCATCAGCAGTTGTATACATCCAAGACCTCTACCTCCAGCCTCACTCTATAAATAGAGGGGCAGGGGTACAACAATGGTGGACAAGTTTGAGAGCTCAAGCACGGAAGGAACTCTTCAAACAACTTTCTTTTACTTGTATCAAAGCTTTGTACTTGTAATCATAAAAGAAAAGAAGAGAAATAACATATAAAGTGGACGTAGGCACATTCTGGCTGAACCACTATAAATCTGCGTGTCTTTTTACAGTTTAGCCCCTGTTTTTTACGTATTTGCATAAATCGCTCAAATTACTAAGAATAACATAAGATCTACTAAATCATACAACTTTGAGGTGTTTGTCCATTTTTTGTGCAAACACACACTAACTAGAATCACATTCCAAATGGAATGCAAGACCTCGATGTCATAATACTTTTCTGGTATATCCTCCCAGTCTATCTCAAAATCTACAGTTTTAGAATACGTGCTGGGTGGGTCTCACGTGGGCCTCAAAATCAAATTACTCCAAAATCTACCAAAATTTCACAGATTGTAGCCCTTGAAAAATGGTGAAAAGTGGTCCAAAAATCACCTCAATATGACTTTGTATATGAATGTCATCGCGTTTTTAAAAAAAAATATAGTTTCAAGCGACTAATCGAGGGGATTCAGTCAACTGGACAAGGTAAGAGATAGATTGTTTCCTCTCGACCAATTAACTAAATACCCATTCAGTCGACTAAAATGATAGCTTCCAGAAAATGAACCTGATTAGGGCAAACCCAACCAAAGGATCGCCAATTCACGAGCCATTTGCTCTGATGCTTCGCCTGATGAATCCCCTTACTACTAGAGCCTTCCTCCGTCTCATCGGACATCTACCAGAGTTCAATTGTTCATGTTTTGGAAGTTCCTTCTTAAGTATACGAAAAGCAATTTCGATACAAAAATCCACTCTTTCCACGAGTAGAGTACAACAAGCAATTATGGCGACCCAGCTTCCTCTAACACGCTAAACCCAACCTCCACGCCTTATGCGTAGCCTATATGTGTGTTAATACACTCATTCGTGCATGCTCATACAATGCATAACCTTAACCCAAATCACAATACCGACTTCACCGTGGTGATTTCTCAACTCGATATACGCTTCTGCACACGATAGTCGCTATGGCTATGTGAAATGCCCGCAATGCAAGTGTAGTCAATTATATTTCTATATAATCAAACAATTTCAAACGTATAAAAACAACCAAGCACACAACAATTATAACTACAATACAATATTGGTTTTAATTGTTGCTTTGCACTAAATGCATGTATACGTATACCCGCTCGTGCACGCACAGACACATAAATTCAAGTGAGCAATTCAACCATTTCTAGATCAAATATTACTTTTATTTACAAAACTTCTTTAATAAAAGTCAAATATGGTCTTTTACCCTTTTATAGAATCTTGCTTCTATTTTATAAAAAGTGTCATTAGCTTAAATATCAACTTTAAGCTTTTAAATACTTAATTATCAAAATTGAAATTAAGTATACTTCATATTACTATTTTATAAAATCTCATATCTAGTTTATAACATCATTCATAAAATCTTCAAACCATTTTATAAATACTAATTAAGCTTATTAGTCTCTAATCACTTTAATAATAAGTGTAGAGTTCACAAACTGCTTAAATTAGCTTACTAACATTTTGCAAATCAATTCAAGTAGATTAATTAATAATTTCTAATGACATGCACATCATTACACTACTTAATTAATCCAAATCAAAAAAATAACATCACAACAAATCACCCAATCAGCACAAATCAATTCTAGTGCTTGCTAACTACTTTCAAAACATCATAATTAGGGTCATACATAATTAATATGTTAATGCGATTGTGTTTACAACATAAACACAAGTCCAACTAACCCAACCATTCTTCAATCATTCAAATATTTCTATAATAGGCCAGAAACAAAATATGAAGTACAACATACAAATTAATATTAAGAATCATCCCACTCACTTTAATTAAACCCAAGCTAAGCTCTAATCACCAAAACCCCAAATTTGCATTATTTAAATTTTGAAATTAGGCTCCTATCTCCCTTACATGCTAATCCCTAGATGGGTTTTGTAGAGAATGTGGAGAGTAGATTTATGGTGATTTTTATTTGATTTTAGGAAATTTATTTCATGGGTTTAGGATTAAGGGATTAAGGAGTGATTAAGGGATAGTTAAGAGGCCATTGTAGAAAGAGGAGAAGAAGATGATGTGGAAATGAAAGTGAGTGAGAATTATGAAGGAGTTAGCCACATATAGGCTACTAATCTGCTAAACCCCAATTCTCTCCGTCCGATACTATTCATCTTCGAAAATCATCAGCCCCAAATATAGTCAAGTTTATGCCCATTTTACTCGCATCAAAAAAGAGAACTCAACCATGGGTGTATCGAGTCCTAATTCGCTCGTTTGTAGAAATTGAGTATAAGAGGCGATCTGCTTAACGTTTTAATATTTGAATTAATCATTTAAATATTCGATCATTAAATTTATGGGGTGTTACATTATGGATGCCTATATGTTCCTATGGTGGAGAAAATTTTAAAGGAAGTGCCAGCGGAACGTCGCTATTTTAGGATGACTATTCAACCGATGGAGATAAAGTGTATAAAGATATGAAACTAATTTTCTATTGGTCAAGGATAAAGAAAAGGGTAGCAGAGTTTGTCTCTAGGTGTTTGACATGCCAAAACATAAAAGTGGAACAAGGGAAGCCTTAAGGACAGTTATTATCGTTAAAGGTTTGTCTTGGAAGTGTGAGCAAATATCAATGGAATTTACAAATAGGTTGTGTGGGAGTCAAGGAGCCAATAAGGCCAGTTGGGTTATAATGAATAGACTCACTAAAAGTGCCCACTTTGTTCCCGTAAGAAGTAATAGGACTACAACATCTCTGGCAACAGATCTATATCGGAGAAGTGGTACGACTGCATGGAGTTCCAACTAATATTTTTTATGATAGAGACCCCCGTTCACTAGCAAGTTTTAGAGGAGTATGCAATCAACTTTAGGAATGATGTTAAATCTTAGCTTCATTTACCACCCATAGACCGACGGTCAGACTGAAAGGGTGAATAGAATTTTGAAAGATTTGTTGAGAGCTTGCATCATGGATTTTGGAGGACAATGGAAGTAGCATTTACCCTTGGTAGAGTTTACAGAAAATAATACTTACGAAGCAATTATTGGTATGGCACCCTTTGAAGCCTTATTTAGGAGGCCAATCAAGTCACCTGATTCATTAGCCCTAACATGACTACTTTTGACCGCATGGGCTATTTGGCTCTAGCACCATTAATGGAACCTGACCCGCATGCAGTGGGTTAAATGGGTAAATTTCAATTTGTTTTCCATTTTTGGTTTTATCAGGCCTATGAAATCTAAATTCGTTTATTAGATCTGATCTAATTACTTTAAATAAAATCCAATTTTATTTAGTTATCTGATTAGGCAATCAATGAATTTAATTATTAGGCATTTTATACATTATATGAGTATATCATTATATACTTATATGTAAATATAGTGCATGTGCAACATACAATAAAGTGTGCAAATTTAATGGGAATGTATATAGATATTGGGATTTAAATCTATAGCGGCCACATTCGCCATCTACATATACATCTGTTGTCTCAAAAATATTATTTAAATATGTATGCGTTTGTTTATATATTTTAAGATACAAATTGAAAGCATAGATGTTTTTAAAAGGAAGGAGATCAAGTGACAAACTCTCCTTAATTTACTCCTTTCTTTATGACCATTTACTAGATCTCGATCTAGCAATTCAAATGCCTCTTTGACTATTTAAAATAAGTAAATTTATACATAGTTATATATATTATGTTTCTAGCCAAAAGTTTTTTTATTTAACAAATTAAAAAACTTTATTTTTGAAATTAAATATGAAAAAAACCTCACTTCGAAGTTGAAATAATTTGTAAGATAATTTTCCTTAATTCACTACTACATTCGTTACCATTTATTAGAGCCTAATCCAAAATCAAATGTTTTTAACTAAAAGTTTTGTATATATCTAGTAAAATAACATTTATAATAATGAATGATTTTAACACAATAAATTCAAAACATTTGAATCATAACTACCATTTATTAGGTTGTTTGAAATCTTCAATCGTATCTGTTAAGTTTCAATTCAACCATGGCTATAAATCAAAACATTTTATAAAATAATATATTGAATACAAGTGTTGAAATTAAATTAAAATGATGATTTGAGTTATTGAAATGTATTTTTAATAAGTTTAAAATAAAAAATCATATAAATATATATTTATGTACACGAGTCCATATACAGTTTTTTTTTCTTTTTCCAGTAGAAGATCCATAATTCATTATTACCTAATAAGTAAAACACATCAATTTAACCATAGATAAATGGATGAGATAATAATCGTTCTATAAATTATCCAACAAACTACATATGTGAATTAAAATATAAATAAGAGATATACCATAAAGAGTCATCGTTGATCACACCTTGAATGGTGGTTCATCCAATATGCAATCTGAAAAAGTCTTTCCCTATGTAACACCTTTATTTGAAATTTCTCCTCAGATCTCAAGTAAATCACCACCCAACTTTGCAAGAGAAGGATGAAATATTTATGTTCTTTTCTTTTTGATGTTTTTATTTGGTATTGGAGTTGATACAATTTTGAAAATATTGATTTACTTTTCAGCCATAGAAACTAGGAGGAGAGAAGAGAATAGTGAATAAAAAATGAATGTTTGTTGGAAATGAATTAGTGGATTTGTTTTTAATTGAAAGAATGAAAATTTTCCCATTCTTTTAATTAAAATTTCCCTAATGAATTCCCTTAATTTTTGCTTTCTCTGATTCCTCGCTATTCACATGGTATGGTGAGTGTTTGCGCCAAAAATGGTCACAAACCCCGAATGTTGTGAAAGCACCAGTGTATGAATACAAATCAGCAATATTCAAACACAAATCTCAGATCTAAACAAACAACAAACAGCAATCCAGAAATAATGAACAAAACACGAGATTTATAGTGGTTCGGCTATCTCCGGCCTACGTCCACTCCAAAGTTTTTATCTTTTATTGATCGATTCTTGAAGATTACAATTTCCTATCGCGTAGTACAATGGATTTTATGATTATAATCTGAATCTAAGGCAGAAATGGTGATCTGGAGTAAATCTGGCAGAGTCCGGGTGCTCTTAGCTCTCACAATTGTCCGACCTCCTTTCTGAATGACCAGGGGCTCTATTTATAGGTGTAGGAGGCTGATACTTCGCCTAAAATGAGGGGAGACCAGTTCTGGTACGTCAGGGGGCCCACATGGCCGAAATCTGGAGATCTGGGCCCACTTTGGGATCGATTCGACCCTTGGTTCGAATCGATCAAGAAATCATCCAATCTAGCTGAAATTTGGCGTGAACATTCTTCATCATGTGCTTAAGCTTCTGTGAAAATTTCATGGCATTTGGACTTGTAGAACTCGAGATATGATCGATTCAATGTTGCATTTCTGGAGAACAGGGATACTTCGAATCGATCTTGGTTCGAATCGATTCGGTCGACTCGATGCTTGCTGCGACGTGGCGCGTGTCTCTCGCTTCGATCCGTTTTGTACTCCGGTTTGACTGGGTCGAATCCATGGCTTGGATTCGAGGTAATGGATTCGAAGGATTCTCAGTTGAAATGGATTCGAAGATGATGGAGTCGAAGCAAGGGAAGTTTGACGGAGTCGAGGCAAGGGAAGTTCGATGGAGTCGAGGCAAGGGAAGTTCGATGGAGTCGAGGCAAGGGAAATTCGATGGAGTCGAGGCAAGGGAAATTCGATGGAGTCGAGGCAAGGGAAGATGATGGAGTCGAGGAAAGGGAAGATGATGGAGTCGAGGCAAGGGAAGTTCGATGGAGTCGAGGCAAGGGAAGATGATGGAGTCGAGGCAAGGGAAATTCGATGGAGTCGAGGCAAGGGAAGATGATGGAGTCGAGGCAAGGGAAATTCGATGGAGTCGAGGCAAGGGAAGATGATGGAGTCGAGGCAAGGGAAGATGATGGAGTCGAGGCAAGGGAAGTTCGATGGAGTCGAGGCAAGGGAAGATGATGGAGTCGAGGCAAGGGAAATTCGATGGAGTCGAGGCAAGGGAAGATGATGGAGTCGAGGCAAGGGAAGATGATGGAGTCGAGGCAAGGGAAGATGATGGAGTCGAGGCAAGGGAAATTCGATGGAGTCGAGGCAAGGGAAGATGATGGAGTCGAGGCAAGGGAAGATGATGGAGTCGAGGCAAGGGAAGATGATGGAGTCGAACAGTACCTTCTTCCTACCTTGTATCGATCGTATCTTCTCCGTACAAACTCCGATTAACCTGAAACTTGAAACGTAGCCTCTCCTAGTCCTCATCATCATTTCCAATCGATTCCGTCTTGATTGGAGCTCGACCAAATTTTGACGATATCCATTGCAGCCTTGTTTCCAATTGAACTCCAATCCTGATATCCAGCCGATTTGTTGATATTCCAGCTTTGACCAAAAAGCGGGATAACATTTGCCCCCCAAAACATGCCTTGTGATAAGAAGGCGTGTTTTGAATAATTCCGTATCTGATACCCAAAGTCCGTAGCCAATTCCATGTCCATCCGAACTCGAAGACCGAGCCTTTGATCCATTCTTATCCAACAGCCAATAGCCAAATCCAGGACCTCTCCGGGCCGATATCCAAATCTATAACCTCTCTGGGCTCTCGTCAAGCGCAATCCACACACGACGACCGTGGTCCAGTGTCCCTGGACGCTGATGTAACCTCTCCGGGTTCTCGCCAAGCGCAATCCACACCTGACGACCGTGGTCCAGTGTCCCTGGACGCTGAGCTAACCTCTCCGGGTTCTTGCCAAGCGCAATCCACACCTGACGACCGTGGTCCAGTGTCCCTGGACGCAAGTAATGCCGTGGCTTAAGTCCTAAGCCGAATCCTGGTCGCTCCGGACCCTTGCTGAGCATAGTCCATACTCAACGACCTGAAACAATAATTGATAATAGGAGGCCTAAGTCCTAGGCCGAATCGTGGTCACTCCGGACCCTTGCCGAGCATAGTCCATACTCGACGACCGTTTATCAAAAACAATAAAGAATCCAATCAAAATCCAATCCGAAAATCAGAAATCCAAACCGACATCCAAAACAGAAAACCCAAAACAAAAACCAGTCATCCGAACGAAAATCCAAAGCAGAAAGCAAACAAAAACCAGGAGTTCAATCCAAACTCCAAAACCAAACCAGAAAACTAAGTGTCCAATCCAAAAACAAAAGACAGATTTCGCAAAACATGGCTTTGCGGTTTATCATCATTCAGAGCATGCCTAGGGGCTATCTCCGTCCCCATACATGTGTAAATGACTCGGTTGCTCGCCAATGGTTTGCTACTTATTTCATATTATCCTGATCAATTGATTACCAATCGACCATTATTCCTGTACCTCATATCCTCATGGTTTGAGGTAGGCGGTGGTTGCTCCTGCTCCACCGCTGCATTCCGAGCCCCAACATACTGCCTCAACTGCCCATTCCTCACATGCTCCTCAATTATATCCTTTAGGTGCCTGCAGCTGTTGGTATCATGCCCGTCCAAATCGTGGAAGAGACAATGCTTTCCAGATGCCCTCTCCCGCTCGGATGATTCTCTCCTAGCCGGCCTCCGGTAAGGAAGGCGATTCCGAGTTTCCATGAATATCCGCTCCTGCGTCTCGTTTAATTCTGTGTATGTGGAAAACTTTGGATCCTTCCATTGCTTCCTGGATTTTCCTGAATCGTCGCCCAACTTCCTTTTTCCTTTATCTTTGTCCGAGCTTCCGTTGGATGGTCCTCCACCCCCAGTCACATTCACCTCTCTTAACTTTAAGTCCATACATGCATCTTCTTGCCGAAGGAACCTTTCAGCTTCGTGGAAGAATTCCCCGAGATCTAGTGGCGGGTCTCGTACTAAAGATACTTTAAAATCTGAATCCTCTCTGACTCCCGACACTGCCGCCATCAAAACCATCGATGGATCCGGCCGATCCACCGAAGCAACCGCCGCATTAAATCGAGTCAAAAATGCTCTAAGTGATTCATCCGTCCTTTGCTTTACCGATGTCAACGTCATCACGTTCTTAGGTCTTTTGATATGAACCCGAAACTGTCCCAAAAACCTGTCCACCAATTCCTTCCAAGTCCTGATAGATCCTTCTTCCAGCTGCCTAAACCACATTGCCGCTAGATCTGTCAAGTATAAAGGGAAACATCTGGCCATCACTTCCTCCGATGCCCCCAGTACTTCCATGTGTCTAGTATATCTCATCAAGTGATCAGTTGGGTCAGCTTTGCCATTATATGCTTCCACACTAGGTAACTTGAACTTAGGCGGATTCTGAGCTACCCTGATTTCTCGAGCGAACGGACTCCTGTTCACTCCTTCCGAATCTCTATTGGTCAAACCTCCACGCATAGTCTTCCTAATAATTTCCATTAATCCAGCGTTGCTTGTTAAGGGTTGCCCCCCATGCTCTCGTGGGAACTCCAGCACATATTCCTCATGTGGCTCATTAGCCGCAACGTTGGCTCTAGCTTGCTGTACTCCCTCCAAAGGTCCTTCTGCGTTAGATCCTGCGGGCCTGCCCCCAAGCCCTTGTTGATTGCCTTCCGGTTCTGTATTCTGTACTCCATTAGGTTCCGCAACCCTAGTTCCTTGTTCCACATTTGTAGTTGCTGTAGTTGGTCCAAGGTTCTGTGTTCCTGCAGCTCTTATCTGCTCGAAGAAAGTCTGCATCATATCCTGTTGACTCTTCAGCAACCTCTCATGTAAAGAATTTGCCATAGCTTCCATTTCATCTCTGGTAATGTAAATCGAAGCTTGTCCTTCTCCAGCACCAGAGGATGCCTCTTGACTTCCTCCCTGTTGGCTTCTCTCAGCTCTTTGCCTTCTACTTGTTTGTCGAGTCATTGTCTTTCAAAACTAAACTTCAATCTGATGTAGCGGGTGCTAGTCCCTCTCGGTGAAAGCACCAAAGTGTTTGCGCCAAAAATGGTCACAAACCCCGAATGTTGTGAAAGCACCAGTGTATGAATACAAATCAGCAATATTCAAACACAAATCTCAGATCTAAACAAACAACAAACAGCAATCCAGAAATAATGAACAAAACACGAGATTTATAGTGGTTCGGCTATCTCCGGCCTACGTCCACTCCAAAGTTTTTATCTTTTATTGATCGATTCTTGAAGATTACAATTTCCTATCGCGTAGTACAACGGATTTTATGATTATAATCTGAATCTAAGGCAGAAATGGTGATCTGGAGTAAATCTGGCAGAGTCCGGGTGCTCTTAGCTCTCACAATTGTCCGACCTCCTTTCTGAATGACCAGGGGCTCTATTTATAGGTGTAGGAGGCTGATACTTCGCCTAAAATGAGGGGAGACCAGTTCTGGTACGTCAGGGGGCCCACATGGCCGAAATCTGGAGATCTGGGCCCACTTTGGGATCGATTCGACCCTTGGTTCGAATCGATCAAGAAATCATCCAATCTAGCTGAAATTTGGCGTGAACATTCTTCATCATGTGCTTAAGCTTCTGTGAAAATTTCATGGCATTTGGACTTGTAGAACTCGAGATATGATCGATTCAATGTTGCATTTCTGGAGAACAGGGATACTTTGAATCGATCTTGGTTCGAATCGATTCGGTCGACTCGATGCTTGCTGCGACGTGGCGCGTGTCTCTCGCTTCGATCCGTTTTGTACTCCGGTTTGACTGGGTCGAATCCATGGCTTGGATTCGAGGTAATGGATTCGAAGGATTCTCAGTTGAAATGGATTCGAAGATGATGGAGTCGAAGCAAGGGAAGTTCGACGGAGTCGAGGCAAGGGAAGTTCGATGGAGTCGAGGCAAGGGAAGTTCGATGGAGTCGAGGCAAGGGAAATTCGATGGAGTCGAGGCAAGGGAAATTCGATGGAGTCGAGGCAAGGGAAGATGATG
Source organism: Allium fistulosum (assembly GCA_030737815.1). Taxonomy (NCBI): domain Eukaryota; kingdom Viridiplantae; phylum Streptophyta; class Magnoliopsida; order Asparagales; family Amaryllidaceae; genus Allium; species Allium fistulosum. Next base: position 336,077,076 of record CM060901.1, on the reverse strand, counting down.
GAGTCGAGGCAAGGGAAGATGATGGAGTCGAGGCAAGGGAAGTTCGATGGAGTCGAGGCAAGGGAAGATGATGGAGTCGAGGCAAGGGAAATTCGATGGAGTCGAGGCAAGGGAAGATGATGGAGTCGAGGCAAGGGAAATTCGATGGAGTCGAGGCAAGGGAAGATGATGGAGTCGAGGCAAGGGAAGATGATGGAGTCGAGGCAAGGGAAGTTCGATGGAGTCGAGGCAAGGGAAGATGATGGAGTCGAGGCAAGGGAAATTCGATGGAGTCGAGGCAAGGGAAGATGATGGAGTCGAGGCAAGGGAAGATGATGGAGTCGAGGCAAGGGAAGATGATGGAGTCGAGGCAAGGGAAATTCGATGGAGTCGAGGCAAGGGAAGATGATGGAGTCGAGGCAAGGGAAGATGATGGAGTCGAGGCAAGGGAAGATGATGGAGTCGAACAGTACCTTCTTCCTACCTTGTATCGATCGTATCTTCTCCGTACAAACTCTGATTAACCTGAAACTTGAAACGTAGCCTCTCCTAGTCCTCATCATCATTTCCAATCGATTCCGTCTTGATTGGAGCTCGACCAAATTTTGACGATATCCATTGCAGCCTTGTTTCCAATTGAACTCCAATCCTGATATCCAGCCGATTTGTTGATATTCCAGCTTTGACCAAAAAGCGGGATAACAGTGAAATTATTTGCCGTCAAATGGTACAAAATTTCCATAAATCCCTTTATGTGATTATCTTTTATTTATACTTGTTTAAAAATACATATACATTGTAATGCATGCAAATATAACTTTTATATATGCATTCAAATAATTTCAAATAACTCCCTAATATCAAATAAATTAAATAACAATTAATATTTCTCAAATGTTAATTAAGTTAATTAATTTACAATATTTTATAAATTAATAAAATCTTATGGTTTTTTAAAGAATTCAGAAATATAGCTGTATGACTCAGAGGTGCGAATTCAATTAGTAATTAATATTGATCAATTAAAATATTAATGTTCATATATTACCTCCATTAGTGGTATGAGAATAGGCCAAATTCATTGCTTATAGACCTTTTAAGTAAAATCAAATTTCACATTTTCTAAAGCGATACCTTTTATTAATATCTATTTACCCAATTCTATTTGCCAACACTATATTACATTAGGAGTTATTGAATTTTATTTTGGTCAAAAGTCCAATATCATCCACATTCAACTTGGTTAGTTAATAAACAAAGTCCTTAGTTTAAAAATAACACTTATTTTTAACCGCACTACTATGGCTAGGGATTTTGACTTTAAGTTGACTACAGTTGACCATAATACTAACCTCTTATAACTGAGGAGACGAATCCTCAATTGAATAGTGTGTCGCTTAAAATGATTTAACTCAGATCCAACTATATTAGTTTCATGGACGTCATGCCATGGTTTAGCTATAATCAAAGTGGAGTGTCCACATTAAAGTTCCACGGTATTCTCAGCTTGAGGGAATTGTGTAACATCTTCACTTCTAGACTCCCTATTTGACCTTAGTTATATTAACCAACTAAAAACTCTTGTGTGAGTCATTCCATAGTTATCAAATAACTGTCAATATGTTTCCCCTTGGTAACCCTAATAGCTACAAGAAATACACCATCCAACATTTAGGGGGTGTTGATTACTCTAGTCTTAATGAATGTATCGATATCCTTTTTCAAAACGCCTATACTAGGAATATTTAAAATAATATTTATCTTTCAATAAGATAAATTTTCATGATTACAACACATTGTAGTTATCATCACATAACATATCATTTATGGATTTTCTATCTATATACTTTAAATTAATTGCTTGATTTATTTATATAACAAGTATATAATAGAAAGAAAAAACACCTTTTATTTTGAAATAATTGGCTATCGAATTGGATATATGTAACAAATTACATAATTGCCACTAGGGCATACCCCTAACTTTATCGCTACTTAGCTAAATTAGTTAAGTATTCCAACAACGACCACATTCTTCTTCAGATCACGTGTAGTCCTTCGCTTCATGCCCTAATGCCCTTGTTCCAACTTTCCACATGATAAGTCATGTCGGTACTAGTCCCTTACCATTCAGCATCGAGTTGTTTTATTTCCTTCAAATTTTAACTAAGTCCGCTAAACTCCAACTCTTCAATTTGTGCTTGTTCCTATGTTTCCTTGCCCAAGTCTCGGAAAAACTAGCCACTTGCCATCAAAAAACTCGTCGCCGGCTCCTTTTTCGTGGTATTGGCTTCTTTTAGCAACTTGATTTTTGACCAAGAAAACAACAGATATGATAATACTCAAAAGAGGATGTTGTCTTCTCATCAGCTTTAGGAGGACACATTAAACTAGTTGGACCATGTAGTTATCGAGGTCTCAAAGGAATAACTTAGGAATATTTAAGGAGTGATTCAAGGTTCAGTTTATTCTTGAATCATAGAAGAGTGCATTGTAACAATCCACATTTTATATACTTAAATAAAATCAATTGAATTAACATAATTGCAAAACAGAATATAAATGTCAAAAATATGCATTTAAGAATTAATAGGTTACATAGATTTATGCAAATAATGAGTGTGTGATTAATTGACGCATCAATCAATTAAAAGGGGAATTAATTAAGAGACATAGAGGCATCAATTAGTTAGAGAATATGTCACTTTTATAACATTAACTAATTAAGGGATCTTCTAATAAAGGGAAATGTATGTGGGAAATAAATTAAATGATAACATAAATATATTAATTTATAATTGACCCAATCAATTAATTAAGAAATTAATTAAAGACATTAAGTAAGTGTCAATTAATAAAAGAGGGAAACTTATATGTCAATTAATTGGGTAATGAATTGGCGGTTTAAATATATACAGCTAATAAATGTGTGATTGAGTGACGCATAAGAATTAATTTAGATTTCGATTAAAATGGGATGTGTCAATTAATTAATTGGCAATCAGTTGAGCGTTTTAAAAAGGGTGTCAATTAATCAAAGAATATGCCCTTGTTACAATAGCTAATAATGTAAATTAATTAGCTAAAAGAAAACATCAATTATAGGATCATTTGTTTCCAAGTTAAAAAGAAAAAAATTGAATTGGATTGTGTACAAAAATAAAATGGAGTAATTAAGTTTATGATGAAGGTAAGTTAATAAGATTAAATTAAAAAGTATAACTTTTATATACAATCAATTAATAGAGGTATTAATTGACGTGTTCAAATAGGTAAGAAATTATAATGTATAAGAATCAATTAATATTAGATATATGTATATATGTATGTATGTATGATCTAATTAATTGTGTAATTAATGGAAGAATCTTATTTAGAAGGAAACGTGAATTAATAGGGTCGTATAACAAAGGAATAAATGAAAAACATTGGAGAATTATACGTTATAAGCTAACAAAAACAAATCAATAAATGATGGTGAGGAATGTTTTTATGGTTAATCGAATGGTTCATAGTTGTTCACTACGTTAATAAATTGAACGTAACTTAACCCTAGCCTACACAAATTTCTCTGAATCAGCTGTTGTCATTTACAGCAAACTCCTCTTCTTTTCTCCCTCTTCCTTTCTCCTCTATCAATCAAATCTTTCCCCAAAAAAAATTAAGCAAGGGTATACATACAAGCAAATCAGAGAATTGTGCAAACAAATCAGGGAATTTACAGCGAATTAAAATGGAGGAAAAGCGGAGAAAAGCGTAGCAAATTAAAAGGGATAGAGATTGAAGCTAAGGACGACAAGTGGGTGGACTTAATTATATTCTTTTACGTTTATAATATATATATTATCATTGAATTTCCGCTAGATAATTTATTCCAGTAATTAATTCTATTAGTTATGCAAACATTGTAAATTTTAGTTATATTTAATTAGGCTTGACAGTTAGAAAAGGCGTAGGCTTAAAACTAAGAAATTTATAGTTATTTACATCTATTTTAAAATTCATAATTTAGCCTTAATATTGGTTCCTTTTATTCCCTTTTTACGTGAATAATATAATTAGAAAGAGATTTCGCGGTTATGGACTAAAATACTAGACTTTATAGAAGTAGATCTAAAATAAGAAAATTGGAAAATTGAAATAAAATTAGAAAAGTGAAATTCTGCAATAAATTACGTTGAATGGAAACAATAAATTTATTTGATAATTTAGTTTGGCGAGTAAGTAATAGATTAATTGGTTGGTTTAGAAACTAGAATACATTTCTACAATTTAATAATTAAAAGATAACGATAAACATAACTGCAAGGATAAAAAGAAAGAAAAAGGGAACTAGTGTAAAATAGAGGGACCACTATATTTTACACTAGCCCAAAATAATAAAAGAAATATCTTGCAGTTACGAATTATTGTTTATAGTATTATTTAGTATTAAATTATGGAAATAGATTTTAGTATAGCTTTCACAACCAACCAAATAAAATAGAATTACTTTCTAGAATAAAAGAAAATAAAGTAGAGTATGAAATGAATCAAATAAATTATTAGATAAGAAATTAAGGCTATGAACAATAAACGAACCTAGGTCTACATTTACCTCGAAGATTATATAAAAAGACAGTTATTATGATAAGTTAATTATATAATAAAAGAGAATTAAAAAGAATTCTATATCATAATAAAAGGAGACAGACTAGAACAGAAAAGAAACACTTGTAATTATATACAGATTTTAAAAGAAATAATAGTAAAATTACAAGTATAATTATAACATAAGTTATGATTAAGTAAAAGAATAGAAAGGCTTATTTGGGAACTTAGAATAAATAAGCAAGGATAGCAAATAAAAATAGTTAAAGCTTATTTTAGATTTCTATTAAATTAATAAGAAAATAGAACAAAAGATGCTTATTTAATAAACTTAAGACATAAATTAAGTTAAAAAGCAAAAAGTGGCAAAACCAATAGCATTCCGTATTAGACCAATGGTGGTCTCATAATAGCCAAAAGCGAGACGAGGGCAAGAATATGCTAATTAGGGTAAATAAGTAGCAACAGAATAAGAAAAGTAAACTAAACGCAAATTAAAAGATTAGACTTAGGTTCTAATAAAAGAATTAAGATGTGTTTGGAGTAGCCCAAAGGATGAAGCGCCTAACGAAGTAGTTCATCACGGATTTCAGAAATGGAGAAGCACACCAACTTTGTATTTTGGGGCTTCAAGGAAGTATGAGAATTCAACGGGACGTGAGGATACTCTAGGAAGGCCCTCTAGGTAGGCCTAACAAAGCTGCAACCCCGGAGGTAGGTCAGTAGGTGTTCCATCAAGAGAGTATGCCTTGATTGCATTTGCATTGTATGCCTAACGAAGCGGACCTTTGTAGGAAGTCAGAAGAGTTTGGTGTTCAGAGTAGGGTATTCGTATGTCCAGTACTTGCAAGTAAGTTTAAGAATAGTCGCATGCGGATATCGGCCAGCATCAAGACCAAGAGTGATTTCGGCAAAGACTGGAGTTAAACAAACAGGCCAATGATTCTTTCACTATCGAGGACATTGGATGGGGGGCACCACCAATTAGATGTTAGATTGTTTGCAGTAGGGCATGACCACTTAACTCTTTAGAATTTTTTCGGTTAGTTGAGGGGTGGTTGCGTGGGGCTATAGCCACGATGAGAAAAGAGACAGACAAACTAGAATATCTGTATTGTTGGCCTAACGAAGCTGTCCTTTATAGATATAGAAAATCCCTGACTGAATTCGTACAAGTAGAACTTGTTAGCGGTATTCAGAGAGTAGACAGAACGATTACGTATAGTCCTCAATGTATGCATTGGGTGGTACGTTGCGGATGTCCGAGCATTAGTATAGATTAGTGCGGACACAGTTTTACGTTTTCATAGTAGACGACGGAACATCTGTATTGGTTGCCTCACGAAGCTGTCCTTTATAGATGTAGTCACAGAACACAATAGGAGCAAGACGATGGAGTCCTTTGCAAGGAGGATACGGAATGTACTATGGGTAGTGCCTAGGACCAATATGGTCATTGGGCATATAGCTACATATATATATATATATATATATATATTAGTTATTAGGTTTTTATCTATTATGGAGTAGATGGGCACGGTTCACGAATAGAGGCGAGAATTTTGTAGTAAATGGAAATAAAACGTTATATGTAGAATTAAGCCTAGAAGTATATAATTTATCCATTCACCAAAAATTTTGTTCTGACCCCCTCTTCATAACATCCTACATGTTAGATAGATGGCAAAGACTTCTCAGTTATGTGACACTTGCTTACGAAGTGTCATTATTTGGGTGAGTATTTACTTACTATTATATTTTAGTCAATCCCGTTGTGAGATAAATTATTGAGCTCTGATATATTTGTTTTTGCCTATTTGCAGGATACCAGATACCCAACTAGGGCTTCAGTGGGCTTTGTTTTTAGCATTTTTGCAAAAAATCTGGACCACTGGAATTTGGGTTATTACATTTGGTATCAGAGCCTAGGTTTAGGGTTCCTTGGTAGATAGTGAGTGAATGTATTTGTATTTTTCAATAAAACATAAATATATTATGTACTAAAATCCAAATAGTCCCCAACCATAGATTTTAACATGTAAAAAGTTTTTAAAAGTATATTTGTGCATAATTTACTAGTTGGGTTTGGGATGACCAAGTATGTTGAGCCTTATGTTAATTACCGATTTATAGCATACAAATAAGCCATGTCATGAGAGAAGATTGGTATCCATATGTTATAGGAAGTGGAGAAGTTCCCTAGGGATAGTAGGGAGAGTGTTTTTATTTTGAAAGAAATAAGAGGTTTTAGTAAGAAGAAATCCACTTTATGTCTAGCCCAATAAAATGAAACTTTTGGAATTGAAAAGTTGAAAAATATAATTGTTAATATATTTGAGGAAATAAATATTGGGTTTCTGAAAAAAAAGTAGTATGAAATTTAAATTGGTTTTTATATGATGTAAATTTTGTTAAAAGTTGTTTGTACCAAAAATGGGCACAACACTCTTCGGAAGTCTTTGAAGAGATAAACGCGCAGAATGAAAATTAAAACTGTGGATTATCTAACAAAAACTCCAAATAACAGAAAGTAAATTGCAAAGACAAGCGATTTAGAGTGGTTCGGCGTTTTGCCTACGTCCACTATGAAGTTTGATGATTTTATTGCTCGATTATTTGAAGATTACAGTAGTTTATAATGTAATACAACTGAATGCGAATGCTAAGTGTCAATCTAAAGCAGCGGCGGTGTTCTGGAGTAAATCTGGCAGAATCTGGGCGCTCTTCAGTACTTAGAATTCTCCGACCCCTTTTCTGAATGACCAGGGGCTCTATTTATAGGTGTAGGAGGCTGATATTTCGCCTAAAATGATGGGAGACCAGTTATGGTACGTCAGGGGGCCCACATGGCCGAAATCTGGAGATCCGGGCCCACTTTGGGATCGATTCGACCCTTGGTTCGAATCGATCAAGAAATCGTCCAATCGAGCTGAAATTTGGTGTGAACATTCTTCATCATGTGTTTCAACTTCTGTGAAAATTTCATGGCATTTGGACTTGTGGAACTTGAGATATGATCGATTCAAGTTGAAGATTTTCGTTTTCTGGAGTTGCTCGAATCGATTCGTTCGAATCGACTCTCCTTCATGTGAAGACAACGGCGTGGCGCGCATGCATCGGGTCATCCCTCTTTTTTCTCCGAGTTTTACTGAGTCGTACCCAGGGTTTTAGCTGTGCTTGCTTGGTGGATTCGAAGTTATCGATTCGAAGAGGTGGTTCCTTCGAATCGATCGAATTCGCGCTCCGTCGTATCGATCATGGAAGGTCATGGCTGATCGATACGAAGTACCCTCTGTCTTTTGGGATTCGAAGACAATCGTGGTGTGGAGTCGAAGTTCGTTCAACTGTATGGAGTCGAAGGACTCTCGTTCAGTGGATTCGAAGACGATGGAATCGAAGCGAGTAGCCTTTGTGGATTCGAAGGAAGGGATGCTCAATGGATTCGAACCATCGGGTTCGTGTGATGGAGTCGAAGCAATTCTCCCTTGATCGATTCGCCCTTTTTATCATGGATTCGAGGTAACGCTTGTCTGATGGATTCGAACATAGGCTTCGCCTATGGATTCGAACTAAGGCTGGTATACTCCATCTTTCGTCGACGATATCTTGAGCATACGAACTCGGATTTCCCCAAAACTTGGAACATTGGTTTCTACTACTCTGCTTGACGTGCCTTATCGATTGCAGCCCGATCTGGACTCGGACAAATTTCATCGATATCCATCGCGATCCTTGTATGTAACTGATTTTTGAGACGATCTGTCACCGGTATCTAGTCAAATCCTTGGTGTCACGGCCTTGCCAAAAGGCGGGATAACATTTGCCCCCCAAAGTACGTCTTGTGTAAACATGACGTGCTTTGAAAAGCTACAGTCCCTTATTGAACAGTTATCACATGCTTTGTCGAAAATTGTCTTCTTTGCTGTTGTAATCAATCGTTGTATGATCATGATTGACTGTTAGGCTTTTGAGTCATGACGAGATGAACATCTGATTCCTGTTGATGATAAAGACCAAAACATTAGTCAAAAATTACGTGCATACGTGTATTATCTTGACCTTGGTTAACGTTGTGTGATCGCAAGTTGTTGTCAGTTCGGTTTGCTATCGAAATCTGCATCGGTCCTCTCCTGGACCGGTTTGAGACTCGAGTTAAAACATCGCTTTTATGATTGCCTATGATCATCCTCTTGTATTGATCCTCTCCTGAATCGGTATAAAGAGTGGACAAGCAATTTTTCATATTGAAACAATTCGTCCATTTGATCGATGGTATTTGATGGATGCGAAGCAATGTTTCTGGATCCGCTTCGAGTTGATGGTTTCGAAGTAGACACTTCGAATCGATGGGGCATAGTAACCCAGGTTCATCTTCTGTCGACTGCTTCGAATCGATGGTTCTTCGAATCGACACTGTGTGGATTCGAAGTTCTCTGAGTTGGTGGGTTATAATCGATTCGAAGTCGCCATAACGAATCGAGTCGATGCCCCTACCTGTTAAAGCCGGTCAGTTGTACCGGGAGGCGAATCGTCTTATTTCTCCTATATATACCGGGGTACTATTCACTTCTCACTTTTTACTATTTACCATCGCTTCAGCTGTTTCTTCGAATCGTCTTCCCAGAGCTATAACCGACGTGCTTTACACGAATCGATCGAACACGTTTACGCTTCCACTCGTAATCAAATCAGGTATTCAAGGAAACGATTCGAGATGAGGAAAATAGAACTATCTTCGCCTTTAGAAAATTCTGAGAAGTGACGAGATCTGAACGAAGTGGGTCGACTCGATGGAATCGAGGAATGAAACCTTTCGAGTGATATTGGTCAAAGTGTTGTCTTCCGTTGCTTCGCATCGATCCAGGCACGAGTCATTCGAATCGTTTTTGAATGCATAGCTTCGAATCGATGGTTTTAAGAGAAAAGGAAGGCTCGTGGCAATCGATTCGAGGTAGCGATACTCCGATCGATTCGAAGGATCTCAGTTTTGATCGATTCGAAGTCATGTATTGATCATGGATTCGAAGTGTTCCTCTATCCTAATGTTGCATCGAGTCGAACCATATGGATTCGAAGCACCTGGAACCGAACTTCATCGATTCGACCTGCATCGATTCGTGCTGATGGATTCGAACGTCTTCGGAAGTTGAGACCATTACTTTTTGACTTGCTCCATCATATGAACTACGACCAGTTTCAAGTTATTCTCTGATGAACTTAATGAATTTTAGCATACTTGACTCCGACGAGCTTCGGCCTTGCATAATCGAACTTGACTGAAAGACTTGAACTTGAATTTCCTTCGAAGCTCATCGATGGAACTATGACTTAACCAATAATACAACTGATTTATACTTGAAGTTGGTTCGTAGCGTTTGGATGGTGTGGAAGTGACGGTCAGCGATGACGGTCATTTTCATTCTCAAATTCCCAAGTTATGTCGTACGAACATCTTGCTTCAATCTGTTAAATCTGCTTAAGTAATGCACAGCACTTGCACTGCACGACACGTTCATACACACTACACTGGGGCATGCACGGGCTGATTATGAACTTAACGTTGCTTTCTGATGAGTTAGCTAATTATGGAATCTTCGAGTTCCCAACAACAAGAGGTACAGAGCTCGACTCCTCCAGTTCTTGAGATTCCCGATATCCCTGCCGATGTAATCGATCCAGCTCCAGATGAATTGCCGGAGGCGATATTTATTGAGGACCCTGTTGATTCGGTTCAGTCTAACCTCTCTGAATCCTTATTGGGACGAATATGCTTAAAGCATAACATATCTCTAGGTGACGTATTATTGCCCAGCGCCATTGATAGACCGCATAACCCGCCTGAAGGATATACAGCATTCTACCGTCATGCTTGTGCGGCTGGAACTCTTCCTCCTTTCAACTAATATATCAGAGGGATGCTATCATATTTAGGAATCGCTCCTTCACAACTTCATCCCAACGGGCACGCGTTGCTGAACAGTGCCTTTGTAATATTTATGGACTGTCTCTTTCGCCCGCCGAGGCCTTCCGAGATCAGACACATATTTAACTTCAAGAGTAGGGGTGATAGCCCATCTTTTACATTTTTGGAGGCAGTTAGAAATTGCCAAGTTGTAGTTGGAGCTTGGACTCGATTGAGCTATTTCAAGAACGAGTGGTTCTATGTTCGGTGCCCTCCGGGTTTCGCTAGGCGATGGTTGTCTAGACGTAAGCGCCTTAACCTGTTTCCTTGACCAATAGCTCTTCGGTGTTAAAATTGACATTTCATTCCTTTTACAGCTATTATCTCTAGGCCCGATGGAGGGCGTTTCAAGGGTACCGTTCGGAGTCTTCAAGAAGTCCCAAGCGAGCTGAGGCATATTGACTCGGTGCTGAACGATTACAACTTAAGAGTTCTGGGTTTGATCGACATTAATCAAAGCATAGTTGTTGAGGGATTTGCAAAGTCCGCCTCCAAGAAGGAAGATAAGAAGAAGATCAAGAAGAAAATCAAGAAGAAAAAAGTGAAGAAGTCACTCGGAATCAGAATAATTGAGGCGGGTGACGAAGAAAGAACCCACACAGATTCAGAACCGATGGCTGATCTCTCGGGAAACTTTGAAGAATCGGGAGAAAAACGGAAAGGCAAGGCCGCCGTTTCCAAAAAACTTAAGTCCAAGGGGGGAAAATCTGTAGATGCGTTTCTTCCAGCTTCCAGGGTCATGATTTCTGAGGCCGCCCCTTCTCATTCGAGAGATTCTTTCAAAGGGCTAGACGATATTCCTATCCCAGATTATATATCGATTTCTCATAATCCTGGGTTGGAGGAATTTCAAGATGTTCTAATCATGAACGAGCCCTTTCCTTTAAGTGCGGTCAACATTTCCGGTCGGTTTTGGGGGTTTACACATTTACACACACTTCCACAGCACTTCATGACTTTTGCATAGTAAACATTGCTTTATGGGACTTTAATCCGTAATTCTTTCTTATTGCAGGTGAGATGTCAGGACGTGGCTCTACTCTAGATAGGCTTCGGAATGTGCGCCAATCTTCTCCATTTTACGATTCCCGTAGGAGAGAGACAGATAGGGATCATGGGCGAGGCTATTCGAGTCAAGAACATTATGATAGAGACAGAGATTACTCGCGTAGCCGTTCTGGCTATGATTACTCTGATAGAGACCGGGGATACCAGTACCGACCCCGATCTCGTTCTCCTCCGCCTCCCAAGGCTCCAGTAGACCTCCCAGGGCCATCTCATCAGCAACAGTTGCCTTCTCAATCTTCTCGGCCTGATACTCAGCGGCCAAGAATGGAACCGACAACAGCCGTTATAATTGAACAAGCTCCGGCTGAGTTGACAAGCGAGGGAGCTGCTAAACTCGCCCAAATGAAAAATGACTACCCGGAAATTTGCATGGATGGCTATATCTTCCCTCCTAACTTTAAAAGAATCCCTCCGGAAGCTGAGATCACTGCTCATAGTTATATCCATGACTTCTATGCTCAATATAAGGAGTGGTACAAGGCAGCCGTGAAGGCTTCTAGAATGGCTTTTGACAGGGCGAAGATTATTGCTGAACGCGATGCTGAAATTGCTAAACAGAAACGCATCATTGAAGTTCTTAAATCTGAAATGGAGACGTCCCGGAATTCTGAACTTCAAGCTCTCCAGAAACACGAGGACGCCGTGGCCAAAATGGCTAGGATGCAATAGGAACATTGCGCCACGGTAGAAGAGATGGGCCACCGCAACACCACCGTTGCAGCTGAGCGAGACTTAGCCGTTAAAGAGCTGAACGAGCTCAAGGCCAAATTCGCTGAAATGGTGAAGGAGAAGGATGATGCGAACGCCACTACTCAAGAGGCTTGCAACCAAGCAGTATCTCTCAGGGCCGAACTTGCTGCGGTGGCGGTCAAGTCCAAGTCTGCGGAAGCAGAAATCCAGGAAAAGATTTTGGAGGAGAGGTCCAGGCTGGATGCTGAGTTCGACGATCTCCTTGTCACGTACAACGCTAATGTGCTGGAACATAGAAATTTAGCGTGGCTGGGAGATGACTCCATGATTTTGTACAATGCCTGGACTCGGCTGGTGAATGAGAAGAAAGCAGTGCATCCAGATGAAACATTTGACGACTTTGAGCTGGAGATGCGTTTGCTCACCGAGGATGAGAGGAAGACCCTTCATGAGGTGGTGATCTCTATGGCAAAAGAAAAGCTTGGCGTTCAATCTCTAGAGACAGGCGAAGGTTCGGGGACCGCGCATCACGAGGCAAGTGTTGGAGCCGTAATCCCAACATTGCCCGAAACCACTGGTGCGGTAGACCCCCAATCTGTTCCTGCATATAATCCTGACCAACCGTTATTATCTTCCGCCGATGATTCCACCCACGTTTCGGTCCAGACTAAGGAAGGTATTTGAGCGCTTCTCGTAGTTTAGTTGTGGAGAACTTTAAGCAACACACTTGGCTAACAATCTTCGTTTTGTCGCATTTCAGTGACTGAAGTCGTTGTTTCTGCGCCTCTTGCTCTATCAGTTCCACATCAAACACAAGGGGTTGTCTTTACTGAAGCCATCACGACTTCTACCTTGATCGGCGAAGAGGGAGATGCAAATATGTTTTCTTTCAGCGCTCAAATGATTGAGGAGCTTCTCAATGAACCCATCGTTCCCTCTGTCAACCCGTCCGATGCTGTGAGTGGGGCTGCTCCGGCCGTTAGTTCATCCATGCCAGCTATTGGCACATCCGATGCGGCCCAAGTATCCCGTGAGGATGACGTTATGGCTGAGATTGATGCCGAGATGGCAGCAGGGAATGCTGGTATGAATCCGCCCGGGCCTGCCCCGTTAATGGTGATTTCGCCGGGCGGTACCGTAGTGATTGAAACTGCTCCTGTCCCTCCTCCTGCTACTACTCCCATGCCTCCAACTCGACCTCCTAGGAGAACTTTCGTCACCTCTAGTTCTGAGGAAGACGTTGACATCATATCGCTGCCGGAGGGCAAGCCTGAAAAGAGTAAGCGGTTGAGGAGAAAATCGGGCAGCGGATCGGGTGGAGCTACCCCGAAGAAGAAGATAAGGAAGAAGAAAGATTGAACTCTTTCTTTAAATCTCTGTTGTGTAGGGTAGCATTTTGTTGATTTTTCTATAGCCGTGTATAGATGTGGATTCGGCTCCCACTAGTAGCAATTTCTTGAACCATTTTGTAATCAGATTCTTTTTGTTGATAGTGGAAATGAGAATGTATTCCCTTTTGTCTCCAACTTGTTATGTGTTATGGTTCTGCCCCCAGTATTGGGGATTAGTGTGGAGTTGATGTATGTTTATACTCCGCCTTGCGTACAAGGAGTACAGAGTTGAACGAATGTTTATACTCCGCCTCGCACTCTGGGAGTACGGAGTTAGATGAATGTTTATACTCCGCCTCGCACTCTGGGAGTACGGAGTTAGTTAATGTTTATACTCCAGTTCGCGCTCTCGGAAGCTGGAGTTTGTTGGTATTTATACCCAGCTCGTGCTCTCGGAGTACTCTGGGGTTTTAGGAAAATGTTTATACTCCACCTCGCACTCTGGGAGTACGGAGTTAGTTAAAAAGTTTGTGCCCAGCTCGTGCTCTCGGAGTACTCTGGGATTTAGGAAAATGTTTATACTCCGCCTCGCACTCTGGGAGTACGGAGTTAGTTAAGAAGTTTATACTCCAGTTCGCGCTCTCGGAAGCTGGAGTTTGTTGATATTTATACCCAGCTCGCGCTCTCGGAGTACTCTGGGGTTTTAGGAAAATGTTTATACTCCGCCTCGCACTCTGGGAGTACGGAGTTAGTTAAAAAGTTTGTACCCAGCTCGCGCTCTCGGAGTACTCTGGGATTTAGGAAAATGTTTATACTCCGCCTCGCACTCTGGGAGTACGGAGTTAGTTAAAAAGTTTGTGCCCAGCTCGCGCTCTCGGAGTACTCTGGGATTTAGGAAAATGTTTATACTCCGCCTCGCACTCTGGGAGTACGGAGTTAGTTAAGAAGTTTATACTCCAGTTCGCGCTCTCGGAAGCTGGAGTTTGTTGATATTTATACCCAGCTCGCGCTCTCGGAGTACTCTGGGGTTTTAGGAAAATGTTTATACTCCGCCTCGCACTCTGGGAGTACGGAGTTAGTTAAAAAGTTTGTACCCAGCTCGCGCTCTCGGAGTACTCTGGGATTTAGGAAAATGTTTATACTCCGCCTCGCACTCTGGGAGTACGGAGTTGATTAAAAGGTTGTCGTGTATCAACCCATTTCCGGCCTGATGTGATGGCTTGCCCCCGAGCTCGGGTTCCATTTGGAGAGTGGTTGATTGCTTCATAGCCACTCCCTACTTGAATAAATCCCATTGTGTGATGGAATTTAGCTCTTCGTGCATCGTGATGTTGTACATTGTATTTAATGAATCATAGCTCTGGCTCAAAGAGATGGTATTTTATTGCTGAAACAAGAGAACATGGCAAAGTCAGTTGCCTTATTACAAATTCTAATTTCGAAATGCGGAAACAAATTCTAAAACAGAATTTAAACTAAATAGATAAGCATAGCCTGTTATGTGCAATAGCGACGAGGACTTTCGCCATCCAAGGCCTTTGGTGAAGCTGGATCATCAGCGGTCGTTAACTCATATATATCATCCCCGAGCTCTTGCTTAATCTCATGTGATCCCTTCTATGTTGGTTTCATGTGTAGTAGTGCTGGGTATCCTTTTTTAACGACAATCTCATTGCGTTCAAAAGTTTTAAGTCGGTCCTCGGCATTGCGTAATCGGGCGACTCGTTTTCGGCGTATGACTGTTCTCAAGTCAACCTGATCGCCCTGGACGACTCCAACTCCGTTGACGGTAGGGAACTTTAAGGTCAAGCACCACGGGGCAATTACGGCCCTGAATTCAGTAAGGGCAGGTTGTCCTAAGAAAGCGTTGTATGGCGAGACTATGCTCAACACAGTGAACTGTAATGTTCGAACTCTCCTATGTTCCTTAGATCCCAACCTAACTGGTAACTTCACCACCCCAATAGGTACGGTAGAGCTACCGTTGAATCCATGGAGGTGAGTTTGGCAAGGTTCCAAATCCCTGGGATTCATCCTCATTTGATTATAAGCATGTATAAAAAGGATATTCACAGAGCTCCCGCGGTAAATTAGTATCCTCTTCATCCAAGCTGGACCTACTTGTGCCGATATCACGAGTGGGTCAGTAGTCGGGCTTCCGACATAATCAGTATCGTTGTCTCGGAAAGTGATGTCGTTAATTGTCGCTCTTTTTAGTTTGGTCGAAGGTTTATTGTCCAAGTTATCATCGTACTCAAAGTCTGTTCGTCTAGCCAAGTTGTTATATGATTTCATTTCTCCCCAGCTTCGCTTCGCTGTACGAGGACTATCACTTACAACATTAATTACCAGTCTTCCTCCGACACGACCTGGTTCTTCCTGTCTTTCTGGATTCTGTACATGATTTTGATTTGAGGGGCCCGCCCCTTCAGACTGTGGTGCCCGCACAAACTGATCTAGCTTCCTCTCTCTGATCAACTTCTCAATGAGGTCCTGCAAGTGCCGACATTCATTTGTGTTGTGGCCATAACTTTCGTGGAATCTACAGAACTTCCCTGTTTGAATCTGCCTCTCCGACGATTGCTTCGGAGCCGGCTTCTTGTATTGCATAGTATTGCAAGTCTGTAGGTACACGTTTTCCAACGATGTATTCAATGGTGTGTAATTATCGAACATTGGAGCCTCACGTCGTGGACCCCGATTTGGATCTCTTTTCTTATTCTGACCATTGTTACCTCTTGGCTGCGTTTGCTTGTTCTGTATGTTCAACTGAACTTTTCCGGAATTGTCACCGGACTGTTTTACTGCTACATTGCTCTGTATTCCTTCACTCCTGGGTCCCTCATCGTCCTGCTTCCTAGACTGTTTCGCGTCCTCTTGCCGTAAGAATTGTGCGGCTTTGGAGTAGAAACGGTCCAACGATGCGGGTGGTTTTCCGGCTAACCAGTTTCCAAACTCAGAATCAGGGTCAATCCCCTTTGTCAATGCCATTAAGATTGAGTTGTCGTTGGGATTACTAATCTCCACACATGCCGCATGGAATCTCTCTAAGTAACGCCTTAGCGTTTCCCCTCGAGCTTGGGCAACACTGGATAAGGTGTTGACATCTTTGGGTTTAGCGACATGCATGCGAAATTGTTCCACAAATTTCTTAGCCAGTTGATCAAATGAAGAGATAGACCTAGGTGGCAATCTCGTGAACCACATCGTTGCAATTTCACCTAGAGAGATGGGGAAACTTCGACATTTTACTGCGTCATCGGCCCTTGCGGCGCTCATTGACCACTCATATTTCAAGATGTGTTGATTGGGATCAGAATTTCCTTCGTACATAGGAAGGGTTGGCATTCTGAATTGCCGGGGAGGTTCAGCACTCAGTATCTCGTCTGTGAAGGGAGTGTGACTACGGGAAAGTCCCCAGTCATCGTTGGTAAGGCCTTGGCTTTCGCGGATCATCTGACGTATCATAGTCGAGATGTCTGGCATTGCTACATTTTGAGCTTGCCGAGCTAAGGTGTGGTCGGGTTCCACAGCGCGAGTTCGGACCGGGCGCTGTCGACGGTCCAAATTTTGCCTCCTTGGCTCAGCGTCCTCTAAGACGTACGGTTCAGGAGTACGCCCACGTTGCCGATTATTTGGCTCTGAAAGATTTCGTGTATCAACCCTTGTCTCTATTGTGGCAGCTGCGGCATGATTGTCCGCGGTATGCTGTGTAGTAGGGCCTCCTTGTGTGGAGGGCCCGGCCTGAAAGCTGGTCGACGGTCCTGCCCTCAACTGTCCAACAGTTAAAGCGGGTTGATATCCGGTCGTTTGTGCATGACTTCCGTCTAATCGAGGACGGGTAGATCTGTGATAGTAGTCTGATGAAGCAGAACTTTCAGTGGATGAGCGGGAAACATCATCCCTTCGGGACCTCCTACGGCCCTGGCGGTTCAGTTGGTTTGTCAATTCGATATTGGCACGCAACTGTTCGGCTAATTGCTGCCGACTCTGAGTCAGCTCTTGTAGCAATACTTGGAATTCTTGTCTAGTGACTGCCCCAGACGGATCTGAGTGGGCAGTGTTGTCTTGGTTGGATGGCTGCTGTTGAGCAGGGTTTTGTCCATCCCTACCTTCTTGTCCAGCAGCTGTAGAAGTGGTTCTCGTGCTAACCATTTTGAATGATGAATCCTTTTCCTAGATTTTATGCAAATCTGAGTAGAATTGAAGGACTGTGAATCAAAGATCTGGATCTTCCTCTTGGATTTGTGCAATCCGGTATCGATGGTAGATCCAAGGAGCAGGAGAAAAAAGCTGGTTTTTTTTTGTTCTTAGTGAAAGCACCAAAGTGTTTGTACCAAAAATGGGCACAACACTCTTCGGAAGTCTTTGAAGGGATAAACGCGCAGAATGAAAATTAAAACTGTGGATTATCTAACAAAAACTCCAAATAACAGAAAGTAAATTGCAAAGACAAGCGATTTAGAGTGGTTCGGCGTTTTGCCTACGTCCACTATGAAGTTTGATGATTTTATTGCTCGATTATTTGAAGATTACAGTAGTTTATAATGTAATACAACTGAATGCAAATGCTAAGTGTCAATCTAAAGCAGCGGCGGTGTTCTGGAGTAAATCTGGCAGAATCTGGGCGCTCTTCAGTACTTAGAATTCCCCGACCCCTTTACTGAATGACCAGGGGCTCTATTTATAGGTGTAGGAGGCTGATATTTCACCTAAAATGAGGGGAGACCAGTTCTGGTACGTCAGGGGGCCCACATGGCCGAAATCTGGAGATCTGGGCCCACTTTGGGATCGATTCGACCCTTGGTTCGAATCGATCAAGAAATCGTCCAATCGAGCTGAAATTTGGTGTGAACATTCTTCATCATGTGTTTCAACTTCTGTGAAAATTTCATGGCATTTGGACTTGTGGAACTTGAGATATGATCGATTCAAGTTGAAGATTTTCGTTTTCTGGAGTTGCTCGAATCGATTCGTTCGAATCGACTCTCCTTCATGTGAAGACAACGGCGTGGCGTGCATGCTTCGGGTCATCCCTCTTTTTTCTCCGAGTTTTACTGAGTCGTACCCGGGGTTTTAGCTGTGCTTGCTTGGTGGATTCGAAGTTATCGATTCGAAGAGGTGGTTCCTTCGGATCGATCGAATTCGCGCTCCGTCGT
This sequence comes from Allium fistulosum, assembly GCA_030737815.1. Lineage (NCBI taxonomy): Eukaryota > Viridiplantae > Streptophyta > Magnoliopsida > Asparagales > Amaryllidaceae > Allium > Allium fistulosum. Next base: position 336,058,297 of record CM060901.1, on the reverse strand, counting down.
ATCGATCATGGAAGGTCATGGCTGATCGATACGAAGTACCCTCTGTCTTTTGGGATTCGAAGACAATCGTGGTGTGGAGTCGAAGTTCGTTCAACTGTATGGAGTCGAAGGACTCTCGTTCGGTGGATTCGAAGACGATGGAATCGAAGCGAGTAGCCTTTGTGGATTCGAAGGAAGGGATGCTCAATGGATTCGAACCATCGGGTTCGTGTGATGGAGTCGAAGCAATTCTCCCTTGATCGATTCGCCCTTTTTCTCATGGATTTGAGGTAACGCTTGTCTGATGGATTCGAACATAGGCTTCGCCTATGGATTCGAACTAAGGCTGGTATACTCCATCTTTCGTCGACGATATCTTGAGCATACGAACTCGGATTTCCCCGAAACTTGGAACATTGGTTTCTACTACTCTGCTTGACGTGCCTTATCGATTGCAGCCCGATCTGGACTCGGACAAATTTCATCGATATCCATCGCGATCCTTGTATGTAACTGATTTTTGAGACGATCTGTCACCGGTATCTAGTCAAATCCATGGTGTCACGGCCTTGCCAAAAGGCGGGATAACAAAAGTGAAATTCCTTTTGAAGAATTATAGAGTGTGTATTGTTTGCTAGTTTCCTTGTAGATGGACAAAGATTTTAAATATAAAAACCTAGAGTGTGTTAAGTATCGAAAACATAGGTTACAATATTTATTGTTGTAATAGACGTTTTCGGTAAAAATAAAGGAACATAGACTATGACACTATTGTTATAGTAGGTGACTCCAAAAAGAAATGTTTTTAACATAGCATATGGGATTTATTAATATTTATTTTAATTGAATCCATAAACTAGTATTTTTGGGTTGTAGTAACGGTGTTTTACACAACATCTATTTTTACCCAAATGAGTTTTGGAGATAATTTCTAAAGTGGTTTGTTTGTACACTTATTATTTAAATAAGCATATGAAAATATGTTCTAACTATAAAGCAGATTTGAAAATGAGTTCTTTTGAAAAAAATAATGTACGATAAATTAATGAATTTAGTAGAAAATATCTTATCTAAGTGAATATAGAGTAAACATAGTTTAATCTATTGGAATGAAATGAATAATGATATCATTTTCTATGAATCATAAATTAAGATGCTTTGTGCAAGTTATAAGGAATACGTGAAAGAGATGTACAAGGTATGGAAAGCACCATATTTTGTATAGCCTATTTTGATAAAATATAAAATAAATTCCTTATATTTTCACATAAACATGAAATCCTCCTATAAAGGATTCATAGAAGGTTTTAGCATTAAGGGTTTCTCATAAGAGAAAGTAATTCCAATAAATTAAGGTATAAAACCATTAAGTGTAGTAAGTTAGAAACTCCTTCAAGGTTAAGTAATTGGAAGAATAGTAAAGTTAAGAGATTTCTGATAAAATAATTGTTCTTATCTACTCCAGTTTTAGTAAATTTGAAAATCTATGGAAAAAAAAGGATATTTTGAAAACATGTGAGGACATTTTTTTAAAGTCAAGAAAAAAAAGAAGGTTTGGTGGAAAAGTAAATAAGTTTTTGAAAAGATAAAATTTTAAGTAACCCAGTACCTTTGAATTTAACAGAAAGCTTCAAAATAACACTTTTAAAGGCAAGAATTTTAGGATTTGACGTTTCAAAAATTTAGAAGCTTTAATTTTTGAAGTAAAATGATAAATACCAAACCAAACCAGACTTTTAAATATGTAGTAGATAGGAATCATTTCCTAGTTGTAACGAGAAAAGTACAAGGCTATAGAAGTAATTACTCCTAGTAGTAATAATAAAAGTTCCCGTAAGGTGTATAGGACACTAGTGAAAACCTAGAAATGTTGATTCACGTATGTAGACTATAGAAGAATGGTGAAGTGATATTAGTAAGATAGTAAGACACGCACGGTGGGAAAAGTAGACCTTAGTTGGGAAAGAAATGAAGAGTAAAGAGAACATTGCAACAAGCTTAGTTGCCTTTTTAGATAGAGACTGCATAGATTGAAATCATTATCCATTGTAGTAAATGAGACTTAGTTATTCCTTTTTGAGCATGGAATAGAAGAGATGAATAGATCTTATTCGTTATGAGTAATACAGCATATGTTGGTAACAAGTAATAGGCGGCAGTAGGAGCATATGAGTTACTTGGATTCCTAGAGTAGGACCTTTCTATGTCAAAGTGGACATGGTCCTAGACCTCCTTACCCTAGATGATAGTTGTGTTTAGTTGCTGCAAGAAAAAAAGAGAAAAAAAAAGAGTAAAAGCAGAATAAGATAACTAAAAGGAAAATAACAAATTTAAAGAAAGTGATAGAATCATCAACAGAAAAATTTAAAAAGAGATATTTTCTTATGTAAACTGTGCTTGGGGAAGTAAATAATTTTCTTTTTATAATAGTAGCCTAAATTCAAAGTACGAAGGAAGATATGCATAAAAGAAAATCGAAGAAATATGAAGTTTTTCCGTTTTCTACCTTCTTTTTGACATAAGAGATCAAATTCAGAAAATTAGATTTTTCTGAATTTCGAATATTTAAAGTTGTATGGTAGGGTTTGGATGAAAAATTCATTGAACTACACCTCTATTCAATAGCAGTATGGGAAAAATTGGATGAAAAGCATTTTAAATTTTTAAAAGATTGCATTCATATAGAAATTGCAAGTATATTTAGGGTGTGTGCATCATGTTTTAAAAATAAATTTTAGCGAAACAAAGCATTCATATAGGAGGTGCTGCTTAGAAATTCATGTACATGCATATATTTTGTATTGAATAACACTTTTGCACAAGAGCACGGGTGGTCGAAAAATTGGATGTACACAAAATGGATGTGATTGATGCGAGGAATTGCATAATTTTACCATTGTTGAATTTCGAGGATGAAATTTCCTAAAGGGTGGGAGAATGTAACACCCTGCATTTTTATATAATTAAATAAAATCAATTTAATTAACATAATTGCAAAACAGAATATAAATGTCAAAGATATGCATTTAAGAATCAAGAGGTTACATAGATTTATGCAAGCAATGAGTGTGTGATTAATTGACGCATCAATCAATTAAAAGGGGAATTAATTAAGAGACATAGAGAAATCAATTAGTCAGAGAATATGTCACTTTTATAACATTAATTAATTAAGGGATCTTCTAATAAAGGGAAATGTTTGTGGGGAATAAATTAAATAATAATATACGTATATTAATTTATACTTGATGCAATCAATTAATTAAGAAATTAATTAAAGACATTAAGTAAACGTCAATTAATAAAAGAGGGAAACTTATATGTTAATTAATTGGGTAATGAATTGATGGTTTAAATATATAAAACTAATAAATGTATGAGAGTGACGCATAGAAATTAATTTGGATATCGATTAAAATTGGAAAACATGTCAATTAATTAATTGGCAATCAGTTGAGCGTTTTAAAAAGGTGTTAATTAATCAAAGAATATGCCGCGTTACAATAGCTAATAATGTAAATTAATTAGCTAGAAGAAAAAACCAGTTATAGGATTATTTGTTTCCAAGTTAAAAAGAAAAAAAAATTGGAATGCGTATAAAAATCAAATGAAGTAATTAAGTTTATGATGAAGCTAAGTTAACAAGAATAAATTAAAAAGTATAACATGTATATACAATCAATTAATAGAGGTATTAATTGACGTGTTCAAATAGGTAAGAAATTATAACGTATAAGAATCAATTAATATTGGATATACATACATGTATGTATGTATGTATGTATGTATGTATGTATGATCTAATTAATTGGGTAATTAATGGGAGAATCTTATTTAGAAGGAAACGTGAATTAATAGGGTCGTATAACAAAAGAATAAATGAATAACATTGAAGAATTATACGTTATAAGCTAACGTAAACAAATCAATAAATGATGGTGAGGATTGTATTTAGGGTTAATCGGATGGTTCATAGTTGTCCACTACACCTATAAATTGAACGTAACTTAACCCTAGCCCACACTATTTTCTCTAAATCAGCCACTGTCATTTACAGCAAACTCCTCTTCTCTTCTCCCTCTTCCTTTGTCCTCTATCAATCGAATCTTTCCCCAAACAAAAATTAAAATTAAGCAAGGATATACATATAAGCAAATCAGAGAATTGCGCAAACAAATCTGGGAATTTACAATGAATTAAAACAGAGGAAAAGCGGAGAAAAGCGTAGCAAATTAAAAGGGATAGAGATTGAAGCTAAGGACGACAAGTGGGTGGATTTAATTATATTCTTTTATGTTTATAATATATATTATCGTTGAATTTCCATTAGATAATTTATTCCAGTAATTAATTCTATTAGTTATGCAAACACTATAAATTTTAGTTATATTTAATTAGGCTTGACAATTAGAAAAGGCGTAGGCCTAAAAGTAAGAAATTTACAGTTATTTACATCTATTTTAAAAGTCATAATTTAGCCTTAATACTGGTTCCTTTTATTCCCTTTTTACGTTAATAATATAGTTAGAAAGAGAATTCGTGGTTATGGATTAAAATACTAGACTTTATAGAAGTAGATCTAAAATAAGAAAATTGGAAAATTGGAATAAAATTAGAAAAGTGGAATTCTGCAATAAATTACGCTGAACAGAAACAATAAATTTATCTAATAATTTAATTTGGGGAGTAAGTAATGGATTCATTAGCTGGTTTAGAAACTAGAATACATTTCTATAATTTAATAATTAAAAGATAACGATAAACGTAACTGCAAGAATAAAAAGAAAGAAAAAGGGAACTGGTGTAACATAGAGGGACCACTGTATTTTACACTAGCCCAAAATAATAAAAGAAATATCTTGCAGTTACGAATTATTGTTTAAAGTATTATTTAGTATTAAATTATGGAAATGGATTTTAGTATAGCTTTCATAACCAACCAAATAAAATATAATTACTTTCTAGAATAAAAGAAAATAAAGTAGAGTATGAAATGAATCAAATAAATTATTAGATAAGAAATTAAGGCTGTGAACAATAAACGAACCTTGGTCTACATTTACTGTGCAGAATATATAAAAAGAAAATAATTATGAAAAGTTAATTATATAATAAAAGAGAATTAAAAAGAATTCTATATCATAATAAAAGGCGGTAGACTAGAACAGAAAAGAAACACTTGTAATTATATACGGATTTTAAAAGAAATAATAGTAACAATTACAAGTATAATTATAAAATAAGTTATGATTAAGTAAAAGAATAGAAAGGCTTATTTGGGAACTTAGAATAAATAAGCAATGATAGCAAAGATAAATAGTAAAAGCTTATTTTAGATTTCTATTAAATTAATAAGCAAATAGAACAAAAGATGCTTATTTAATAAACTTAAGACTAAAATTAAGTTAAAAAGCAAGAAGTGGCAATACCAATAGCATTCTGTATTAGATCAATGGTGGTCTCACAATAGCTAGAAGCGAGACGAGGGCAAGAATATGCTAATTATGGTAAATAAGTAGCCAACAGAATAAGAAAAGTAAACTAAATGAAAATTAAAAGATTAGACTTAGGGTCTAATAAAAGAATTGAGATGCATTTGGAGAATCCCAAAGGATGAAGCGCCAAATGAAGCAGTTCATCATGGATTTCAGAAATGGAAAAGCACATCCAACTTAGTATTTTTGGGCTTCAAGGAAGTACGAGACTTTAATGGGACGTGGGGATACTCTAGGATGGCCCTTTGGGTAGGCCTAACGAAGCTGCATCCCCGGAGGTAGGTCTGTAGGTGTTCCATCAAGAGAGTATGCTTTGACTGCATTTGCATTATAGGCCTAACGAAGCGGACCTTTGTAGGCAGTCAAAAGGGCTTGGTGTTCGAAGTAGGGTATTCGTATGTCCAGTACTTGCTAGTAAGTTTAAGGATAGTCGCATGCGGATATCGGCCAGCATCAAGACCAAGAGCTATTTTGGGAAAGTCTAGAGTTAAACCAACAAGCCAATGATTCTTTTGCTATCGAGACATTGGATGGGGGGCACTGCCAATTGGATGTTAGATTGTTTGCAGTAGGGCACGGCCACTTATCTCTTTAGAAGTCTTTTAATTAGTTAAGGAGTGACTGCGTTTGGCCATAGACACGATGAGAAAAGAGACAGACCAACTAGAATATCTGTATTGTAGGCCTAACAAAGCTGTCCTTTATAGATTTAGAAAATCCCCGACTGAATTTCGTACAAGGTAGACCTTGTTGGCGGGATTCAAAGAGTAGACAAAACGATTACGTATAGTCCTCAATGTACGCACTGGGTGGTACGTTGCGGATGTCCGAGCATTAGTATAGACTAGTGCGGACATAGTTTTACGTTTTCATAGTTGAAAACGAAACATCTGTATTGTAGGCCTCACGAAGCTGTCCTTTATAGATGTAGTCATAGAACGCTATAGAAGCAAGACGTTGGAGTCCTTTGGGAGGAGGATATGGAAGGTACTATGAGTAGTACCTTGGACCAATTTGGTCATTGGGCATATAGCTACATATATGTATATATTTGTTATTAGGTTTTTATCTACTATGGAGTAGATGGGCATGGTTCACGAATAGAGGTGAGAATACTGTAACTTAATGAACCTAATATAAGAGTAAATTGAAATAAAACGATATATTTAGAATTAATCTTAGAAGTATATAATTTATCCATTCACCAGAACTTTTGTTCTGACCTCTCTTCATAACATCCTACAGGTTAGGTAGATGACAAAGACTTCTCAGTTATGTGACACTTGCTTAAGAAGTGTCATTATTTAGGTGAGTATTTACTTACTATTATATATTAGACAATCCCGCTATGAGATAAATTATTAAGCTCTGATATATTTGTCTTTGCCTATTTGTAGGATACCAAATACCCAACTCGGGCTTCAATGGGCTTGGTTTTTAGCATTTTTGCGAAAAATCTGGACCATTGGAATTCGGGTTGTTACATGCATTGTGTAGGGAGTTCCTTGGATTGAAGCAGGAAGAGATGACCTTGGTAGAGTACATTTAGCTCTTTAATGCATTGTTTAAGTGTGGAAGGTAGCATATTACTATTATGCTAAAGAAGAATGAGAAATTCATTGAAGGTCCAAGGAAGTGGCTGAATCAAAAGGTGATGGCGCATCTATTATCTCCTTTTGAGATGGTAGGGGAAATGGCGAGAAGATGTGATTGCTTATTCAGGAAGAGAGAAAGGCTGATGTTAGCCCAAAAGAGGGTAGAAGAAAAGATTCAATTCGTATTGGAAAGGAAAAAAGAATTAGAAGTGAGAAAAGGCCTCAGAAGGAGGAGCTCAAAGGTCAAATGTAGCAGATGTCACTTGTTTTATCCATGGCCAGAAGGGTTATTATTCCACTAAATGTATCTGCTAGAGAATAAGGACAAGGCCAAGTGCTTCATTTATAGTAGCCTGGCCTTAAGGATATGGATTACCCAAAAAAAAAGTAGGCTAAGGTTTATGCTTCAGAATGACTTTTGTTTGGACCGACTGTTGATGAGAAAGGAATAGTTGCGCTCAAAGGTATGGTTTTGATTTCTAGTGGACCCGTCAAAAGGGTCAGGTTGAGTCATAAATGGATCATGTAGAATTTCACCCGATCTATTCAAGACATAAACAAACCTAAATGGTTCGACCCAACCCGACCCATTTAACAAAAACTACAACATACGTAGCAAAACCTACATCAAAAATGAAAAACTTTACTTTTATATTATCAATACTATAAAAAACAAAAATGTACCATAAAATTTAAAAATGCACCAATATATTATCAGAAACAACCCTAGAAATTGAAAAAATACACCATCATATTATCCGAAAATGCACCAAAAAAATGAAAAACTGCACCGTTATATGACCAATTCTACATAATAACAAAAGCTACACTAGAAAATAGAAAAACCGATGAAATTGTTGTAAAAACTAAAAATATTTGAAACCCCTATCCTGGTCTCTGATAGAATCCCTCTTCCTATGCTTTCGATCAAACGATCAGTCCCCAGGGTTATTCCCACTATAGATGATCCTATTAGTTACCTACTCCTCCTACTCCTTCACCGGTCTTTCTTCCACTTGTGGTTGATTCTTATTTTGACCTTATTACTTGGTATTCTAGCGAAATTGGCACCATAACAAGACTTTTATGAGATATGACTCGAAACTTGGTAGGTTCTTTAAGTTCGTTGGTGAAACTGTGAATAAAAGATGTCCTTATTACTTTGCTACTGGAAATAAACTCATCTCGCCAATAAGGATGACCTTAGGGAATGGAACCACACAATGTTTGTGAATGACTCATTGAAAAGCATTACATTTTTTCCAGTGACATGACATTTCTCGATCTAGGCATTTCTTCCAGGTATCTACATGTTCTTGGGACTGTCTTTTCTCTTGATGGTAGTGGTTCCTCCTCTTCTTAGGAGGACTAGTTTTCCATTTTCATATGTAGTCGAGACACATATTGTTTCACTAAAATGCTGTAGTTTTTATTATAGTTATTGAGGGGCCTATGTCTTGCGCTTGAGAATTCCTTGCACAGGTGGTACAATCATTGTAATCCTACTTGCATCTGTAGAATAATATTATTTTTACCATCCAAAAAAACTAGAAACATTTGAAGGTCTTGCATAGTTCAATTATAAATTACAACACTAAAACTAAAAGATTCTTTATAATATAATTTTAGGTGAGAATCACCACCATTGAATACAGTAAATGCATCAAATAACCAAAATAAACCGAGCCAAATACTAAAAATTAGTTGCATGTCATACATACGTAATAAAACTACAAAATACTTGAATGTTCTACAATATATGAGCAGAGCATTGTAGTCCTAAAGCCCTTAAGCACAACTTAGTAGTCCTGAAGCAGCACCAACTTTTAGTTCATGAATGTTATAAGAATTAAGATGATGAATTAATAATAATATAATATATGTAACAAAAAAGAACAAAATACTTCATTACAACTTGAAAAATATCTTCACATCTAAATTAAGTAGAACATTGGATACGGTACAACATGAACAAGATGCCTATCAAAATGTTCCTGAATTATCCATATAGTACATAATCCATTATGGTAATTAAAGCCTTGTAATAACGCAACTTCATTAACATTATATAGTACATAATCCATTGCATATATGACAACAATTAATGTCCAAACAACTACAATATTGAAAGCATTTATCAAATTATTGATCTTTCCTTCCTAGACTAATAAGAACTAAATAATTTTCTAATGAATGGTAGACAAACAATATGAATATAGTTGGAACTTTAAGTGATTTAATTAAAAAATAAATAAAAACAAGTTAACGGTAATACATATTTATAAGCCATTAATATAATTGAGCCATTGCAAATGTATAATGGTAATATATATTTATGAGTCACTACTATAATTGAGTCATTGCAAACGTATTACGGTAATATATAATCATGAGTCATTATTATAATTGAGTCGTTACAAATGTGTTACGGTAGTATATATTCATGAGTAATTATTATTGAGCCATTACAAAAGTCAATGGCATTAAAAATTCGTTTTAAATGACAACAAATTCAAATTCATTAACATTCCCTCTCTTTAGTAATGGATACAATTTTCGTTCTACCTATTTAAGCGATAGATAAGCAGAAAAGAAAATGTGAATAACAGATAATTTTTCTTTCTTTAAGAAACTTTATAAGCAAATAAATTAGAAAATACTATATTCAGAATAATTTGTTGTAGTGCAAACAGAAAATTGACCAAATTTTATAGGCCATTTTATCCCAAAGACAGAGTGGTTGATAGATAGCTTTACACCTTGAGGCTAAGTCACGAATCGTCTTAAAGAAAGTGATCTAGTTCGTGACTCAGCCAAAAAAAGAATGCCGCAGATTCAGATTGAGGTACAACAATTTTAAGATGATCATGGATTTGATCGCTGATAACTTTGCTTCCACGATGTTGATGTTTGAGGTTCCGACTGTATCTTCTGTGTCATTCAAATTCAAAAGCTTGTATTTCAAACGATGGCGCCAAAAGATGGAGTTTTTTCTAACTACACAAAAGGTGGGATATATGCTGATGAACGAAAAACCAAAGTTACTTGGAGAACCAACAGACGATCAGAAAAATGCTTTGAAGGACTAGATTGAACATGACTGCCTCTATAAAAATTATGTTCTTAATAGCTTAAGCGATGATCTATATGATTACTACAAATCAGAAAAGTAAGCAAAGGTGATCTGGGATGCGCTGCAAAAGAAACATGATACCGAGGAAGCTGGAGCAAAAAATATACTATCAGTCGATATTTGAAGTTTCTGATAATGGATGATAAATCTGTGGAGGCGTAATCGTACGAGCTCTAGAAAACTGCACATGAGATCATCTCTAAGGGTATGGCTTTAGATGAATAGTTTCAGGTTGATGTGTTAATTGATATATAACGCTTTGGTTGGAAAGATTTCAAAAATAATCTTTGGTACAAGACTAAGGAGTTTTCCGTAGAGAGTTCGATTACTCGTCTCCATATTGAAGAGGAGGCCAGAAAATAGGACCAGAATGAAGTGGTGCTTGTAGTATCTACAAACAACACTAAGAAATCCACAAACAAGAGTCTGAAACCAAGTGCGAAAAATTTTTAAAATCAAAATCACAAACTAAATTAGAACCACAACAATCAGCATCAGAAGAATAAACATAATACCCCCCTAAAGAATGGTACTAGATAGTTGTTCTTATGTTACAACTGTGGCAAACCAGACCATAGGGCATGAAAGTGTCAGAACCGACAAAATCATGCACCCTAGGCTACCCTGACTGAGGAAGCCCTTGTGGCTATGCTAACTGAGATCAATCTAATCGGTGAATAAGAAGGGTGGTGGGTAGACACTGGTGCTTATCACTATGTCTGCTGTGATCGTGAAATGTTTAACACATATAATGTTGCTAATGACCTAAAAGTAATGTTGGGAGATTCTCACACCACTACTTTGGCTGGAATTGGGATTGTGGAGTTAAAATTTACCTCTGGAAAGAATTCATTGTTGAGAGTCGTGTTGCATACTCCAGAGATGAGAAAATTTTTAGAATCCGGTATCTTGTTAAGTAAAGCTTGTTTTACTCAAACTATTCGATCTGACTTGTACACCATCACTAAAAAATGGTGGTTTTGTTGGTAAAGACATGTTATAGATGGGATATTTAAGTTGAGCGTTGAAGTTAATGGTTCTGTTTATATGCTATGTGATTTTAATATTTGGCATGCTAGAACTTATCATCTTGATAAGTGACTAATTCATTACACGAATAACTTAGGCCTAATCGCCAAAGTTTCTATAAATGGTTCAGGAAAATGTGAATATTGTAGCCAAGCTAAAATTATTAGAACCCTTCATAAATCTGTTTTTAGATGGTCAGAACCTTTAGATTTAATACAATCTGATATATGTGAACTTGATGCTACTCTAACTAGGGATGGCAAACGTTACTTTATTACTTTTATTGATGATTGCTCTGATTTTACCTATGTTTATCTTATGAAGAATAAAAGAGATGCATTAGATATGTTTAAACTATTTGTCACTGAAGTTGAAAATCAATCTAATAAGAAAATAAAAAGATTTCTAAGTGATAGAGGAATAGAGTATATATCTAACTTATTCATTGAATTTTATAAACAACATGGCATAATTCATGAGAGAATTTCATCCTACTCGCCTGAAATGAACGGTAAAGATGAAAGAAAAAATAGGACTCTTACCAAATTAGTAGTAGCTGGTTTATTAAATTCGGGTGCAGCATCTCACTGGTGGGGAGGAATTTTATTAACTATTTGTTATGTCTTAAACAGAATTCCTAAATCTAATAGTAAAATTTCACCTATTGAGATTTTTAAAAATCATAAACCCAACTTGTCTTATTTTAAAACTTGGGGTTGCTTAGCATATGTTCGGAAAACTATCCCTAAAAGAATTAAATTAGCAAGTCGAGCATATGAATGTGTTTTCATTGGTTATTCCCTTAACAGTAAACATATAGATTTTTTGATTTGAATGCTCCCGTTATTATTGAGTCAAATGATGTTGATTTCTTTGAAAATAAATTTTCGTTTAAACTTAGGAAATAGTGGGGGCATTTCTACCACAAGTAATCCAATAGTTAGAAATAATAAAAAAAAATACGGAAAGTGAATCTAAACTTAGACAAAGTAAAAGAGCTAGGATAGCTAAAGATTTTGGTCCAGAATATGCTTATGCACTAGAAGAGGACCCTACTAATCTAAAAGAAGCTCTGTCTTCTTTGGATTCAGGTCTCTGGCAAGAAGCTATATACGATGAAATAGAATCTCTTGAATCTAATAAAACTTGGCATCTAGTTGATTTATCTCTAGGTTGTAAAACTATAGGTTGCAAATGGGTATTTAAAAAGAGTTGAAACCTGATGGTACAATTGATAAAGATAGGGTGTCTTATAGCTAAAGGATTTAGAAAAAAAGAAAATAATGACTTCTTTGATACTTTTTCACCTGTTACAAGAATAACTTCAATTCGAATATTAATTTCTCTTGCTTCACTATATGATCTACTAATTCACAAAATGAATGTAAAAACTACTTTTTTGAATGGTGAATAAGAAGAAGAGATTCATACGGACCAACACGAAGGTTTTGTTATACTTGATCAAAAACATAAAGTTTGTAAATTAGATAAATCTCTATATGTTCTTAAATAGGAACTGAAATAATGGCATGAAAATTTATAAAATCTAATTATTTCACATGGTTTTACAGTAAATGAAAGTGGCAAGTGTGTTTATTACAAATCCGAGAATAATATTTGCACTATCATATGCTTATATGTTGATGATTTACTTATATTTGGTTCAAATATTCACGGTGTAACATGTTAGGTCCATACTATAAGCCAATTTTGATATGAAAGATCTTGGTGAAGCAAGTGTGATTCTTGATATTAAGATGACTAACTTTGAAAAGGGAATTTCTATGGACCAATCTCATTATATTGAGAAGATGTTAAAGTATCATAATTACTTTGAATGTAAACCTGCTAGTACACTATATGATCCAAGTGGAAAACTATTTAAGAATATTGGTGAATGTGTAAGACAGTCTTAATATGCAAGCATTATTGGAAGTCTTTAGTATGCAACTAATTATACTAGATCCGACATTGCATATGTCGTGGAATTATTGTGCAGGTTTACTAGCAGACCTAGTATAGAACATTAGCATGCTATTAAAAGGGTCATTAGATACTTTAAAAGAACTATGAACCTTGGATTACACTATCTGAAGTTTCCCGATGTCCTTGAAGGATATAGTGATGCAGATTGGAATACTTTATCAAATGATTCCAAAGCTACCAGTGGATATATTTTCAGTATTGCAAAAGGAGCTATTTCTTGGAAATTTAAGAAACGTACTATCTTGGCTCAATCCACTATGGATTCAGAAATGATAGCACGAGCTAATGCTAATGAAAAAGCAAATTACTTATGAAATCTTTTAGCTGAGATCCCTTTATAGGAAAAATCGACACTAGATGTGTTGATCCATTAAGGTATTACTGCGACTATTACTAAAGTTGAGAACCGTTATTACAATGGTAAGAGATAAAAAATTTGTCATAAAACGGTATAGTAAGAAAGTATATCTCTTCAGGATCTGTAAGAGTGAATCATGTATGCACTGATGAGAATTTGGTGAATCCTTTGACAATAGGACTGGACAGAGAGAAGTCCTTTCTACATCTAAAAAATTTGACTATTGCTCTTAGGTTGTTGAGTCACGCACAATGGTAACCCAACCTAAGGGCTGGTGATTCTAAGAACTAGGTTCAATGGGTAATTACAAGTTATAAAATGATATGAGTTGAACATGCTATTTTTATATACTTAGAAGCATGTATTCCTGAAGTGATTAGAGGATGAATTAATAGAAACACTTAATGAGATCTATACTCTAAATGGAGTGGAGTACCTACCTTCAGGAGTACTCTTGATAGATCTACCTGTGTGGATGTGAAAATTTGGTTGATTCCTATGGAATTTTGGGCAAGATTCCTATAGCATTTACTAAACTGGGATAGATGTGCATAGCCATAAATGCATGGGCCTAGTTGATAGCACTTTAGAAAGGTGTGTGGTTTGATGTGAGGAATAGAGTTCAAGTCGACGAGTCACTCTTGTAAACTCAATCTTACTCACTATGCAAAGGTTCAAATCAAAAGATACCTTTTGTTTATGCGCAATACTGTATTTTCAGAAATTTCTTGTATTTTTTTAATGATTCAAGTAGGGGATTATTCGAACTTTAAGTGAATTAATTAAAAAATAAATAAAAACAGGTTAACGGTAATATATATTTATGAGCCATTATTATAATTGAACCTTTACAAACGTATAACGATAATATATATTTATGATTCATTATTATTATGACATTGCAAATGTATTACAGTAATATATATTCATGAGCCATTATTATCGAGCCATTGTAAAAGTTAATAGTATTAAAAATTCGTTTTAAATGATAATATGTTCAAATCCATTAACATTCGCTCACTTCAGTTTCGCATGCAATTTCCATTCTTCCTATTTAGACGATAGATAGGCAGAAAAGAAAATGTGAATAACAAACAATTTTTATTTCCACTTCTTTGTCCTTTCCATTTTTCTCTCTTTAAGAAACTTTACAGGAAATTAAATTAGAAAGTGCTATATTCAGAATAATTTGCTATAGTGCAAATAGCAAATTGACCAAATTTCAAAGGCGGTTTTATCCTGAGGATGGAGCATTCGATGGATAGCTTTGCACCTTGATGTTAAGCTATGAGTCTTCTTAAAAAGAGCGACCTAGTCTGCGACTCAGTCAAAAAGGAAAAAAAAGAACGCTGCGGATTTAGACTGAGGTACGACAATAATTGATGGACATATGAGATGTACTAGTTTGGTTTGCAAAAGTAAATTCAATGGTTGATCCTTTTGCATAAACCAATAAACTAGTTTTGCTTACTTCTATGCAAACCGAACTAATAAAGTAGTTCAATTTTGCATTAACTAGTTTTGTTTACATTTTTCTTTGATTGCTTTGATCAAATAAACTCATTCACAAAGCATCTTGAACTAGTTCGGTTTGCATAAACTGGCAAGCAAAATATTCTTTAATATTGACTTTATTAATATGGTTTATTTATTAATATATTGCCATGCATAATTGGATAAAGGATCACTAAGCTATTGATTCATATAGCCTAGACAGATAAATACATCACAAATTCTGTAACTTTATCACATGCCTGTAGTATATATAATTTCCTTTGGAAGTTTATTAAATTTTCTTCTAGATATAATGTTTCCTCTCATTAAGATAACTATATTATATCATATGTTATTGATATTATCAAAGCATCTTGATTCCATTCAAAAATATAACTATGAAGGAGAATTCAAAGCACCATACTGTACATTTTGAGTTTGAATGAAGTAATATGAAAGTTATTTGTTGAAATGTGTCATGTCTGGATTTCAGTTATCTTTCAAGTTTCATAAGATGGCTAAATTAAGAATCAGCTTTCTCTTTCAGCAAGAAAAAAAAATAGAGAAATTAGTTTTTTTACAGTTAACCTGTTAACATTTTGATAAAAAGATGAAAATCGAGATTAAATGGAAATTAAATGGCGTGAACTCGTATGACAAATGAATATCTTATATAATTTCCATGTTCATTGCTTTGGTGCATGAATATCAAACTGATAAACTAATGTTTGCATTAACTAGTTCAGTTTACCTTTAGCTTATATCAATTTGATTGTTTTCCTGAAAAATGATAGCAAGATGGGGTATAGTAAAACTTTCCCCCAATTGTAACAAAAGTCATAATATACAGTTCTAAGTCTATGGAATGTTTTCAATTAAACCTTGTTATATGTTTGAAAATGACCGGTAGTTAACTTTGAAAATAGGTTTATCAATTTATTTGGTATTTATATACATTGAAGACAATTGATAAATGTTATATTTGAAAGCTAAATCTACTTATCATTTCTTTAAAACTTCAATATTTTTTGTTCAAAGCATATTTTATTAATCTTTTCATTCAAAGTCTAATCATAGAATAAATAATAAAACCATGGTTCGAGATTCCGTCCGGCATGCCGGAATCCCGACCATTCCGACCCGGTTTCGACATGGACTGGACTGGAATTTGTCTTAAAAACCGTTTCCTTTAATCGACGAGAAAAAAAATTTGTTTGTAATCAACTACTTACTGCTTAACTAACGTTGCCAGCAGCAAAGGAAGTGGAAGATTCGAGCATCGACCTTTTAGCCTCTGCTGTATTTAAGGTTACATCGAGGAAGCGAAATTAAAGATTCCACCGTCGAGCATTAGTGTGAAGCGGGAAGATATCGAGTAAACGTATGAGCTTGAAGAAAAAATGAAAATGGTAAATGGAAAATATGAGCATCAGCTGAAGGGGTGGGGGAGAAGGAGATAAATGAAAAGGGGGAAAATGAGAATAACAAAGTCGGCTATGTAGAAAATTAAATTGTAGGGCTATAGAGAATAATTTTAGGGTTACTATAAAATACAAAATTTACTTGGGCTATTTATATTGTTGGGCTTTGATTTTGTTTATTTTGCTCTTCGAGAAGGATTTCAGTACAGAAATAAAAAGGGAATTAAACATAAAATTACAACTATATGAATTTGTTTTATTTATTTATAAATATAAAGAATTCAAAATGATATAGAATTCGGAATTGAAATTTAAAAGGAATGTCCGGATTTTCCAAAACGGAACCGAAATTTTAAAATTTTCTAGTGACCGAAATGGAACTGAACTGAAAATCGGAATTTTGAACCTTGAATAAAACACACAATTTATGATAAAATGACAAAAATAAATTCATTGAAATCTATGGTCAATCAGATATGACTAACTATAGTCAGTAAATTAGGATTTGAATAAATAAAATGAACAAATAATAAAATTAAAAGTTTTTGTTTACTAATTATGATTTGAGCTTATAAGTAGAGTCAATCGGGTTTTCAAATCCATAAACTCACTTGTTAGAAAGCCAAAGTTAGTTTTATTATTTAATTATTAAGGACGGTAGGATGTTACTCGTGCTTCGAACACGGGTAGTTGTTGGGGGCTATAATGTGTAACTAGACGATTTGTAATTGTCAATTTTACGTCAGAAAACTGGGTTAATGTGAGTTATGCATATTAGAACTAAACAGTAGTAGAAAGTTGCATCAGACGAAAATATGTAGTTATAGAAGCAAAATTCATAGAAATTACATAAATTACACAGAGTCAAATACAAATCATTGATTAAATTTTAGTTCAAGGCACAGACCGTCATAGTTTAAGTATAAACATTTCAAGGATGATACTAACTTAATACAAATATGTAGATATGTTGTTGATTAGCCTACAATATAAGAGAGTTACTGACACAGCGGATTAAATAAAACAAGGTAGATCGATGGAAGTAGCAATCGAGATTGGAAGATACTGAAATGCCCAAATTCGTTGATCCGAAAATACCGAATTCTAGCTATCACAAACACGTTGATAGCGCACTATTCCGTGTTTAAAGATCTACGATTCTTCGCACGTTGATCTAGCGCACTAGATTCTGTGAATCGGCTTCAGCTATCGTTGAATCGAGCACACTCGATTATCCGAGAGTGGAGATAGGAGATTACACTCAACTACCAATTTGGTGAAAGCACAAAGCTAACAAAACAAAGTTTTTATTTCCAATCAACTAAACTATTACAAATGACCACACATGCCTATTTATAGGCTACAACTCAACACAACAGAAATTTGTACAACACTTAGGTCGGTCACGACCTAAAACATCACGACCTAAAAACATCACGACCTACTATAGGTCGTTCACGAATTAACAGATCACAAGTTAACAAATACAACATAAAGCGACCTAAAACAAACAGTGTAACGACCTAAATAAAAGCGACTTAACATATTTACAACACAGTGCATAGGTCGACATTCGACTTATAACAGAATGACCTAAAAATGAACGGCATCTAGAGCAAGCGACCTAAAAATGAACGGCATCGCCATCAGCGATCTAAAAGAAGCGGCTTCAGAAACTTCGCGACTTAAGTCTTCACGACCTAAGGCTTCACGACCTAAAGCCTCGCGACCTAACTCTTCACGACCCAAGAGTTCACGACCTAAAGTCTCGCGACTTACAGCGAGCGGCCTATCTCTCCTCATCTTCTCGCGACCTAACTTAGGTCGTTCCATTTTCCTGCGACCTATCATAGGTCGTTTCTTTTTAGGTCGTAGTACTTTTCCCTTCATCTTGTTAGCTCGCATACGACTTAACAGTATGTTAGGTCGTTCCAGTGTCTTTTCCTTTAATTCGTTAGGTCGTAGACGACTTAAGCCTTCACTTTCCTTAGGTCGTAGACCGCTTGAGTTAGGTCGTAAACTCATTAGCGACCTATGGCTTGCTTCTGCATCCGGTTTCACTGCCTCACCTTTACTAGGTCGTGAGCGACCTTCACTAGGTCGTGAGCGACCTAAAAATTCGTTAGGTCGTGAACGACCTAGGAGTTCTTCAGGCTTTGCTGCATCATCCTCCCCAGGTTGAGAAAAATTCGTCCTCGAATTTGCGCCCCCTTCTTCCACAACAAATTCATTCCCATGATACGGTATAAGATGTTTAACATTAAACACATCGGAAGTATACACATCCTCTAGGCAGCCTCAACTTATAAGCGTTTTCATTGATTTTCTTCAAAATTTTGACTGGACCGATCTTCCGTGCTTTCAATTTATTGTATGTTCCCACCGGAAAACGATTCTTTGTTAACACTGCATAAACCCAATCACCTTCATTAAATTCAACACTCCTTCGCTTCAGATCTGCAGTTCGTTTGTACTTCTCATTTGCCTTTTCCAATCGTTCTTGAACGATTTTATGACACTCTATCAATCCTTCAACAAAATCAGCAGCTCGCTTGACTGTCTTCTTTGGTTGTGGTATGACCGTTAACTCCAACGGCCCCTTTGGCAAACTAGAATATATAATCTGAAATGGACTGAAACCCATACTACGGTTTACCGCATGATTATGAGCAAACTCCGCTTGACATAACTTCACATCCCCACACTTCAGATTGTCTTGCACAAGACATCTCAACAAATTTCCCAATGATTTGTTCACAACCTCGGTTTGTCCATCCGTTTGTGGATGATAAGCGCTGCTAAAATTCAACTTTGTTCCCACCATATTCCACAAACTTAGCCAAAAATGACTTAGAAATCTAGTATCTCGATCAGAAACAATGGATTCTGGCAAACCATGTAAACGATAGATTTCTTTGAAAAATAATTGAGCAACATGCACAGCATCCGCCGTCTTCTTACAAGCAATAAAATGTGCCATCTTCGAAAATCGGTCAACCACCACATAAATGGAATCGTTACCACGCTGTGTTCTTGGCAACCCCAACACAAAGTCCATACTCACATCAACCCAAGGCTTAGTTGGTACAGGTAACAGCATATATAATCCAGCATTGGTTGCAGTTCCTTTCGAAACCTGACAGATATGACATCGTTCCACAAACCTTTCCACTTCTTTCCTCATTGATGGCCAAAAATAAGATTGAGAAACCAAATACAATGTACGATCACGGCCCACATGACCTTCCTCGTGTAACTCCTTGATAATCTTCATTCTCAAACTACAATCTGGAATACATAATCGATTTCCCTTAAACAGAAAACCTTCCACCAACAGAAATTCATCAGCACTCCCCTCCTTAACCTTTTCAACAAGCTTCATAAAGTAAGGATCTTCTTCAATCAGCTCTGGCAATAATTCAAAACCTGTCACCTCAACTTTCATTGTCGTCAATAAATGACTCCCCCTACTCAAAGCATCATCCACACGATTCGTCACTCCTGACTTGTGTTTGACAACAAAAGTAAATTGTTGTAGGTACGCAATCCACGATGCATGTCTCGCTGAAATCTTGTCTTGCCCTTGTAAATGCTTCAACGCCTCATGATCAGTGTAAAGAACAAACTCCTTCTGAAATAGATAATGTCTCCAGTGTTTAATAGCTTGCACAACAGCATAAAATTCCACATCGTATGTACTATATCTCATCTTCGCTCCTGATAACTTCTCACTGAAATATGCAATCGGACGTCCCCTCTGACTCAACACTCCTCCAATCCCTACCTTGGATGCATCAGTATGTAGTTCAAACACTAGCTGAAAATCTGGTAGCACTAGAATTGGTGCTGACGTCAAGAGTTCTTTGATTTGCTCAAAAGCAACCCCTGCTTCCTTCGTCCATGCAAACTGTTTACCCTTCATACAATCAGTCACAGGCGCCATCACACTACTAAAGTGTGGAATAAACCTCCAATAAAATGAAGCCAACCCATGAAAACTCCGAACTTCCGTTATAGTCTTGGGTTATGGCCAATCTCTAATTGCTTCAAATTTACTTTGGTCCACCTGTATTCCTTCTTTCGATACAACATACCCAGAAATAAAACACTCCTCACCATAAAAACACACTTCTTCGTAGCAGCATTGAATTGTTCTTCTCGAAGAATAATTAATACTTTCTTCAAATGCTGAACATGCTCCTCTGTACTAGCACTGTAGATCAAAATATCATCAAAATAAACCACCACAAATTTCCCAATGTACGGCCTGAAAATTTGGTTCATCACCCTCATGAATGTACTTTGTGCATTCGATAGACCAAACGGCATTACCAGCCATTCATACAATCTTTCCCTCGTCTTGAATGCTGTCTTCCATTCGTCCCCTAGTCTAATGTGAATCTGATGATAACCACTTTTGAGATCAATCTTTGAAAAGATCTTAGACCCACTGATTTGATCTAACAGATCATCAAGCCTCGGCATCGGAAATCTGTATCTGACTGTTATCTTGTTCAATGCTCTACTATCTGTGCACATTCTCCATGTCCCATCCTTCTTTGGTACGAGTAAGGCTGGAATAGCACATGGACTCAAACTCTCATGTATTCATCCCTGTTCAAGCAATTCCTCTACCTGCCTACGCAACTCTTCATGTTCTTTCGGACTCATTCTATAGAGTAGTTTATGTGACAACACCACACCTGGAACAAGATCTATCTGGTGTTGTATATGTTTGTACCAAAAATGGGCACAACACTCTTCGGGAGTTGTTTGAAGAGATAAAATGAAGATTATAAATGTAAAACAGAGATTATCTAACAAAAACTCCAACAAACAGGAATGTAAAGTGCACAGACAAGCAGTTTAGAGTGGTTCGGCGTATGGCCTACGTCCACTATGAAGTTTTGATGATTTTATTGATTCTCTTTCAATGATTACAAGCGTTTACAACAATGAACAGTGGATTACAGTTTAGAATTCGAAATTGACAGCAAAAGTAGGATGCAAATCTCAATCCGGCAGAGTCTGGACGCTTCAGAGAAAAAAGATCCTTTTTCCGTTGATTCTGGGGCTCTATTTATAGGCGTAGGAGGCTTGGATTTCGCTCATACTCCGGGAGACTTGGCCTGACACGTGAGGGGACCCATTCGACCACTTCCAGAGAGTTTCAAGCCAATCTGTGATCGATACGAAATCATTTCGTATCGATCAAGACTACTTCCAATTGAGCTCAAAATTGGTGGAGATGTTCCTTGGTATGTGTGCAACCTTCAGTTAAAATTTCATGGTGTTTGGATTAGTGGATTGAGAGATATCATCGATACGAGACGATGTTCTTCGTTAGGCTGTCTGGTTCGAATCCATTTCTCTGAGCTGAGGGCTTCGAATCGATGGTGTCACGTGCCCCTGTGAAGACATGGAACGCACACTTCGCCTCGATCCGGTCTCTACTCCGAGTCGACCGCGTCGACTCCATATATCTCGGCGCATTCGCATCGAGGGATGACGTAACGCGCGCGCTTCGCCTCGATCCGGTATTCGTTCCGTGTTGACTGCTTCGACTCCATGTATCTCGCCCCTTCTCCTTCGAGATATGACACGTTATCCAAGCTGGTTGACCTGATGGATTCGAGTAGGACTCCATCCAGGGATATGAGGCAAACACTGGCTGATGGATACGAAGCAGGTACTGACTGATGGATACGAGGCAAACACTGGCTGATGGATACGAAGCAGGTACTGACTGATGGATACGAAGTAGACATTGGATGATGGATAAGAAGCTCACAACTGTGTGGACTTAATCATTCAGATGGGCATGAGATCGATGGATGCGAAAACGAGGACCACCGATGGATACGAAATCCATCGATACGAACTGCTGCTTATTTATGGATACGAAAGTGCGCTCTTCCCTTTGCCTTGCCTCCATCATAACTTGAGCATATGAACTCGGATCGATCTGAAACTTGGAGCGTTGGTTTGCTTTATTTTTCCCGATCATGTCCCATCGATTGGGGCTTGATCCGGACTTGGTCAAAATTCATCGATATCCATGACAAACGACATTTGGAACCCAACTCCTTGGTGTCCTGGCCTTCCCAAAAGGCGGGATAACATTTGCCCCCCAAAGTACGTCTTGTGAAAACACGACGTGCTTTGAAAAGCTGCAGGTCTTCTTTGAATAACTTTGGAAGTCGTACCCTTTAGCCATTCTCTTGTATCGATGTGGGTTGACTTGATGGATACGAAAATGATCATTCGTATCGATGGTCACAAATCGCGGTGAATCCTGATTCGAATTGGTGATATCTGGGGGATACGAAATGGATGTTCGTATCGATAGATTCTGATGGATACGAAAGTGACGCTCGTATTAGCAGGTCTGCTCTGTTTCGAATCGATGGCTCATAATTTGGATGTTTCGAAACGATGGTGTCTGGTGAACATTTCGCCTCTATGAATGCACAGCTTGATGGATGCGAGGAGAGCGTGTGCATCTACCCATCGTATTCACGTGGCCTCCCTGTGCGCCTCGAACCGATAAAGGCTAGTGGGCTCGATACGAATGCTCGCATCGATGCGCTGCTTGACTGGCTGCGACCAGTCATGTTGACTGGGAGGTTAATCGACCCAGTTCGCCTCCAGGCCTCATATAAATACCGAGGACTTGACTCGATTTCACTTTTTTACCTTTTACTTTTACTGTTGCCTTCCGTATTTTCGTATCGATCCACGAATTTAGAAAGAGATAACAGCTCTGTACTTTCGACTCTATCAGCCTCAATCCACCAGATCTTGAAATCTCAATCTTAAATTAGGTAATCCACCACGAATCTAAATGACGACACTACCTTCGATCCGCTCTTTCTTCGTCAATCAAACACTCTGGCAGTTGATAAAACCAGATCTGGTTCGAAGTCCAGATGGCCATGGCGGCGCTCTAGTAGATTGGAGAAGAAAGAGTGGAGAAGGCATAAGCGAATCGATCTAGAGGCCGTGTTCGAATCGACAAAGACAGAGATATCTTTTCTTAGATCCCGTATCGATTCCTGGGATAGGTCAATGGGGGAGATCTAGTTCATATCGATGGATGTGATGGTGGATCGTATCGACACGAAACGATCAATATGAAAAACTAAAAAATGTATCTTAGTTTCAGATCGATACGAACCTTGCCTTCGCGATTGATGTTTAGCTAAGGCCTTTTCTGATCGATACGAACCAGACAGCCAGGGATCGATGCGAAGTATTCTGATCTTTGATGGATTCGAACTTGACTCCTGACGATCGATTCGAAGCCTGTTCACGGGTATCGATTCGAACCGGTATCATGATGGATTCGAACGAGCCTTTTTTGATCGATTCGAACTTCCCATTATGGATGCGAAGTCTTGACATTCTTCAGCATAACTCCGATGAGATTCATCCTTGCATATCTGGACTTGATAATTAAATTGCATATTTGACTACCTCTCGAAGCTCGTCGATGGAACTACCATTTAACAGAAAAGTACAACAAACTCTTTAATCTCGAATCGATCGCTATCACCTGAATAGCGTGGTCGTGACGGTCAGCGATGACGGTTACGCCCGTCTGACTTCCAGAATTTTAGTCGCTTGCATGTTTTCTTTAACTCTGCAGAATTTGCTCAAGTCACGCACAACACTTGCACTACACAGCACATTCATGCACTTTACACTGGGGAATGCACGGGCTTTTTGTCATCTAATGATGGTTTCTCGTGAGTTAGCCAGCGATGGAACCGTCAAGTTCGCAGCAGCAAGAAACTCAGAACCCTATCCTTCCCAGACTTGAGATTCCGGTCATCGAGACCGAAGCTATTGGTCCAGCTCCGGATGAGTTGCCCGATGCGTCCTTCATTAACAGTCCACCTGATTCTGTCCCATCCAATATTTCTGAAGACATGCTAGGGAGAATATGCTTAAGGCATGGCTTATCTTTGGATGAGGTACTGTTGCCTGGACCGGATGACAGGCCACATAATCCCCCGGAGGGGTATACTGCTTTTAATCGGCATGCGTGCGCAGCCGGCACACTTCCTCCGTTCAATGATTATATAAGAGAAGTGTTGGCTTATCTGGACATCGCTCCGTCTCAATTGCATCCAAACGGATATGCCTCACTCAACAGCTTGTTCATTGTATTCATGGAGTACCTCCATCGTCCTCCCCGTATGACCGACATAAGATACTTGTTTAATTTCAAGAGTCGGACTGACAGCCGATCTTACACGTTCTTGGAGTTTGTAAGGAACTGCCAAGTTGTCGCGGGGTCGTGGACTAGGCTAAGCTACTTTAAGTCGGAGTGGTTCTATGTCCGATGTCCTCCGGGGTTTGCCAGAAGATGGCTGTTCAGACGTGAGTATTGTCTTTTTTTTTCAAGTGTTTGACAGGGCACTTTTCGGAGTGAAATTAAACTTACGTCTTCTCCTCTTTTTCTTTCAGCTATCATCCAGCGGCCTGAGGGTGGCTACTATAAAGAGATAGTTCGGGTCCTCCAAGAGATTCCTAGCGAAGAAAGGAATATTGAACTGTTATTGACAGATCGGAATCTCAGATTCCTTGGGCTGATCGGCCGGAGGCAGAGCATAAGACTCGATGGTGCATTAAAGACCATCTCCAGGAAAAAGGTCAAGCGGATGAAGCCCAGGGTTGTGATAATAGAGGAACCCGATTCCGAGAAAACTCATACTGACGAGGAACCGTTGGTCGGACCTGCTAATGCAACCCCGGAGTCCGATGCAAAGAGGAAAGGCAAAGCAGTGGCCTCGAAACAGCCTAAGTCTGGGAGGCGGAAGTCTGTGGTTTTGCATCGTCCTTTGCCAGGAGTTAAGATTACGGAAGCATCCTCCCTGCAAGCTGAAGATCAACTCGAAGGGCCTGCTGACCCTCCAATCCCGGACATCGAGCCGGAGCAACACGATGTTGGGTTGGGTGGACCGCGACATATCGTCGATGTTAGCGAGTCTGAGCTTGCCAGTGCGATTGACACTTCTGGTTGGTCCGGGGGGTTACACATTCACACACTCTTCACGGCACAACACACTTTCCTAACCATAAACAACACATCGCAAACGGTTACTGATTCTTTGTGGTTTTCTTTTCAGGTACGATGTCTGGGCAAGGTTCTGTGCTTGGTAGTTTGCGTAATAAGCGCCGTTATCATGAGCCACGCAGGAGAGAGGGCGAGAGGGATTATGACACGGGACACTCTGGTCAGGAGAAGTCTGACAGAGATAGGGGATATGTTCGCCGATCCCGATCTCGCTCTCCTCCCCCCAGGACCTCTGCACCTCCTACGGCTGCAGTTACTCGTCCTCCCGAAACTTCACGGCCTAGGCCGCCTTCTCAAGCTTTGAGGTCCGATCCTCCGTGCAGGACTGAAATAGCCACCTCTTCGGCTACTGTGTCGGTCCCGACCGAGGCGTCTAGTGAAGGAGCGCTTAAATTGGCACAGATGAGGAAGGAATTTCCTGACATCTGTTTTGATGGGTATGTCTTCCCTCCGCACCTGAAGAGAATTCCGCCAACCGCGGAAACCACTATCCATGATTATGTTGCGGACATCTTTTTCCAGTACAGGGAGTGGGGACGGGCCGCGAGGAAGGCGTCTAAAGTGGCATTCGAGCGGGGCGTCACCATTGAGAAGCTCGAGAAGGAGCTGGGTCGCAACGACCAAATCATAAAAGCGCTCAACTCGGAGGCTGAGTCTTCCCGTAAGTCTGAAATGGAGGCTTTAAAGAAAGTTGATGAAGTGAACGCTGTCATGGCCAGGATGAAGCAAGAGCACTATACTGCCATCGAGGACATGGGTCACAGGAACACTTCCATTACCGCCGAGAGGGATGCCGCTCTGAAGGAGCTTAATGAGCTGAAATCAAAGTTTTCAGAGATGGCGAAGGAAAAAGACGCAGCTAATGTCTCTGCGTAGGAGGCCTGTGACCAGGCAGTGACACTCCGAAAGGAGAAGGAAGCGGCTATACAACAAGCCCATGAAGCTGAGGCTGGGGTTGACGAGAAGGTACGGCAAGCGGAGGCCAGGATTGAGGCCGAGGTGGAGGAGCTACTCGTCACTTATAACGCCAATGTGCTAAGGCACCGAGACTTGACATGGCTTGACGATTACCCTACACATCTCTATAACGCCTGGAACCTACTGGTTGATGAGGAGAGATCTGGGCACCCTGATGAAGCCCTTGACGAGTTCGAGCTGGAGAACCGCATCCTTAATGATGACGAAAAGAAGGTTCTTCATGACTCCATGATTTCCCACGACAAGGTGAGGCTTGGTGCCCAGATCCAGGAAGTCGGAGAGAGCTCTGGTGCAGAACACCATGTTACGAGTTCTGAGATAGTCGTGTCATCTCAGTCTGAGCCAACTCCGATGATCTACCCCCAGCCTATCCCGGCGTATGACCCAGATCAACCACATTTATCTCCTATTAAGGAACATCCTTCTGAAGTAGTTCAGACGACCTCGAGCCAAACCGAGGAAGGTACTTTGAACTAACTTCTAGTATATTTGGATTGAAGAACCCGTGTTGAAATGTTGCTAATGACATGTCTTTTCCTTTGATCAGTGACAGGAGTTGCACCAGCCGCGCCTCTTACCATCCAAGAATCAGGTCAAGCACCAGGAGCCATCATCTCTGAGGCGACCTCAGTCGCGGCAATGGCACCAGTTGGAGTGACGCAGTGGAGCTCACTTTCTTTCGACGAGCAGATGATAAACGAGCTCCTTGGCCGTCAAAGTGATCCTTTTGCGGACTTGCCATTTGGCTTGGGTGGATTCACGGCTACTTCTGACACCTTGTCCCAGACTACTACGGCCCCTAGCGAGGCCAGGGCACGGCGGGAAGCGGCGATGTTGGCCGAGATTAATGCCGAGATGGCGGACGCGGCGCACGGTGGTGAAGTAGATGGCGGAGCAGCAGCACAGTGCCCTACTCCTCTTATGACTGTGTCTCCTGGGGGCACACTTACTGATACTAATGTGCCAGCCCCTCCTCCAGCTGCCGAGTCTGTTCCTCCCACTCCTCCTTCGGGAAGTATCCCTATAGAGTCCAGCTCAGACGAGGATGTTGACATTATGCCTCCACCCGAAGGGAGCTTGCCTAAGGAGAAAGGCTCCAAGCGAAAGGGTACTGGTGGCTCCAGTAGCTCCTCGAGGAAGAAGAAGCCGAGGAAACAGAAGGATTAGACACTCTTTTCATAGGCAGTTAGGGACTTTTGTTATTTTTTCTGCTTTTCCCTTTTGTAGGCCGTGTTTAGATGCAGGTTCGGCCCCTGCTAGTAGGAATATTTTGGAAAAAACTCATGTATGAACCATTGTTCTTGAGTTAGTTGGAATAAAATTTTGTTTTCTAGCTTCAGCTTGTGTTCCTTTCTATACTTGAATATTGCAGTGTTCGGACTTTGGTCCAGTGTACTTGCATTATCTGATTGCTTCAAGAATAGCTCATTTTACTTGTTAAGTATGGAAATCTCGGACTTGAGTTGTGATAGGGGATCGTATCGGAGCTGAGCATCGCATAGTTTCGGGTAATGACTAACATTCGCCTCTGCCCCCAGTTCCGGGGTCAAGTTGTGATGATCAGCTTGTGATGGCACCAAGCGAGGACCGAGTGGTCGAACTACGCTTGTTCTCTTATGAATCGTTCCGTCCACACTCCGGGGATATGCGTCATCTCGTAAGCGGTTGTTCGCACTTTGGGAACATGGAGTTGACCGTTTATACTCTGCATCACACTCTGGGAATGCGGAGTTGAATGTATATACTCCATTTTGCACTCTGGGAATGCGGAGTTGAATGTTTATACTCCGCTTCGCACTCTGGGAATATGGAGTTGACTGTTTATACTCCGCTTCGCACTCTGGGAATGCGGAGTTGAATGTTAATACTCCATTTCGCACTTTGGGAATATGGAGTTGACCGTTTATACTCTGCATCACACTCTGGGAATGCGGAGTTGAATGTTTATACTCCATTTCGCACTCTAGGAGTATGGAGTTGAAATGTTTATACTCCGCTTCGCACTCTTGGAATGCGGAGTTGAAATGTTTATACTCCGCTTCGCACTCTGGGAATGCGGAGTTGAAATGTTTATACTCCGCTTCGCACTCTGGGAATGCGGAGTTGAATGTTTATACTCCATTTCGCACTCTGGGAGTATGGAGTTGAAATGTTTATACTCCGCTTCGCACTCTGGGAATGCGGAGTTGAGATGTTTATACTCCGCTTCGCACTCTGGGAATGCGGAGTTGAATTGTTTATACTCCGCTTCGCACTCTGGGAATGCGGAGTTGAATGTTTATACTCCATTTCGCACTCTGGGAGTATGGAGTTGAAATGTTTATACTCCGCTTCGCACTCTGGGAATGCGGAGTTGAATGTTTATACTCCATTTCGCACTCTGGGAATACGGAGTTGAATGTTTATACTCCATTTCGCACTCTGGGAATGTGGAGTTATATGTAGGATTGTCGTGTGTCAACCCTATTAATATCGGTGTCATGGCTTGTCCCCGAGCTCGGGTTTCACCTAGTGAGTGGCCGGTCGTATCACAGCCACTCTCCATTTGAATAAGTCCCATTGCGTGATGGGATTTAGCTCTTCGTGCATCGTGATGTTGTATATCGTACATAATGAATCACAGCTCTGGCTCGAAGAAGTGGCATTTTATTGCTGAAATAAGAAAATGCAGCAAAGTCAGTTGCCTTATTACAAAATTCAAATTTCGAAATGCAGAAACAAATTGCTAAATAGAATGAAATAAATAAAGCCTGTCATATGTAGTAGCGGCGGAGACTTTCGCTGTTCCAAGCCCTCGGTAAATCGAGACCGTGAACAGTCGACAGCTTGAATGTACCATCTCCGAGCTTTCGTGTAATTACATACGGCCCTCCCCAGTTCGGTTTCATGTGTGAAGGAACTGGGTAGATTCTCTTGAGCACGAGGTCGCCGAGTTCAAAGGTTCGAGGTCGAACTCTGGTGTTGTACAATCGGGCGACCCGGCTTCGATGTGCGGCTGCTCTCAAATCAGCCTCTTCCCGTTTTTCATCCAATAGATCCAAAGACTCGGCTAGGAGTATAGCGTTTGTTTTTGGATCATAATAAGTCACGCGATGAGAGAGCACTTCTGTCTCGACCGGAATAACGGCCTCTGAGCCATAAGATAGGGAAAACGGAGTGTGTCCGGTCGCGGTTTTATGGGTCGTTCGATAGGCCCATAACGCCATAGGAAGTTCATCGACCCACTTGCCCCCAGCCTTCTCCAATCGTTTCTTCAGGATCGATTTTATAACTTTGTTGACAGCTTCAACCTGTCCATTCGCTTGGGGGTGTGCGACAGCCGAGAACTTTTTGCGGATATGAAACCGTTGACAGAAATTCTTGAATTCCACACTCTCGAATTGGGCTCCGTTATTAGTGATGATAGTATGCGGGAGTCCAAATCGACAGATGATGTTGCGAACCACGAAATTTATCACTTTCTTTGTCGTAATGGTTGCTAGGGCTTCAGCCTCAGCCCACTTTGTGAAGTAATCAACGGCGACGATGGCGTATTTCGCACCGCCTTTTGCTAAAGGTAAAGCGCCGATGATGTCAATGCCCCACATTGCGAATGGCCAGGGACTGACCATTTGGGTTATTTCAGTTGGCGGAGCTCTCGGAATTCGGGCATGTATCTGGCATTTATCGCACTTACGGGCATAGTTCGCCGCATCTCGGTTCACTGTCGGCCAGTAGTACCCATATCGGAGTATCTTCTTAGCGAGAGCTTGCCCGCCGGTATGATCGTCGCACTCTCCTTCGTGCATGTCACGTAGCACTCGTTTGATTTCCTCGTGGGCGATACACCTGAGGAGAGGAACGGAATAACCTCTCTTGTACATGACTCCGTTTTGGATGACGAACCGCGAAGCTTTTCGCTGAATTTGTCTCTTCTCATTTCTAGGTTCAGGCAGCACCCCATTCTCAATGTAATTCTGATATGGAGTCATCCACGATTCTCTACTGGGAGCGGTTTCACACACAGAGTTCATTTCTATCCGATCGATGCTCGGAGTGGCCAAAGTTTCGACGGGGACAAGTCCCATTTGTTGCGCTTCACCTGTGCTGGATAACTTTGCTAGTGAATCGACTTTTTGATTGCGCTCCCGAGGCACATAATAGATGGCATAATAATCAAACTGGTTTAGTATTTCCTGAACCCGTGCCAAGTAAGCGGCCAGTCTTCGGTCTCTTGCCTGGTATTCTCCTCGCACCTGGCATACCACTAACTGTGAATCGCAATAAATTTCTACAGCGATAATTCTCAAATCTCTGGCAAGCTTTAAGCCGGTTAGGAGGGCTTCATACTCGGCTTCATTATTGGTTGCACGAAAGTCGAATTTAAGAGCATAACATATGGATCGGCCCTCGGGAGTCTCAAGTACAACCCCAGCGCCCGAACACCGGTCATTTGACGCACCATCAGTATACAGCTTCCAGATGTATTCGGGGGATTCGTTGGTCTCGGGTAAGTCTTCTGGAACGGTGAATTCGGCTATGAAATCAGCCAGGACTTGTCCTTGAATGGCCCTCTGCGGAGCGTATGCGATATCAAATTGGCTTAGCTCAATGTTCCACTTGAGTAACCTACCGGACGTCTCAGGCCGCGTAAGGACCTGTCGTAACGGCTGGTCGGTGTACACAGTAAGCGGATGAGCTTGGAAGTAAGGACGGAGCTTCCTTGAGGCAATGACCAAACAGTAAGCCAGTTTCTCCAGCCTCGGATAATTTCTTTCAGCTCCTGTTAGTCGCTTACTAACATAGTAGACCGGGTTTTGCACTTTGTCTTCTTCCCGGACTAGAGCAGCACTGATCGCATGTTCTGATACTGCCAGGTAGAGATATAGTTGCTCGTGGTCAACCGGTTTTGACAAGATCAGAGGTGTGGAGAGATGTTGAACTAATGATCGGAACGCGCCTTCACACTCCGTGGTCCATCCAAAGTTTCGTTTGCCCTTCCGGATCAGGTCGAAGAAAGGAATGCATTTGTCGGTGGACTTTGAAATGAACCTGCTCAATGCTGCGACCTTCCCGTTAAGACTCTGGACTTGTTTTATAGTTCTAGGGGTTTGCAAATTTCTAATAGCCCAGATCTTCTCAGGATTCGCCTCTATTCCTCGAGCGTTGACAATGAACCCAAGGAATTTTCCGGATGCAACGCCAAAGTGACATTTGAGTGGGTTGAGCTTCATTCCGTACTCCCGGAGGATGCTGAACATTGAATTCAAATCTCTGACGTGATCGGTGGAGAATCGGGACTTCACCAGCATGTCATCCACGTAAACCTCCATGGTCTTCCCAATCTGATCAGCGAACATTCGGTTGACTAAGCGTTGGTATGTTGCTCCAGCGTTCTTTAGACCAAACGGCATGACTTTGTAACAATAGAGTCCCAGGTCGGTCACGAAGCTGGTATGTTCCTGATCAGGCAAATGCATGGGTATCTGATTTTAGCCGGAATAAGCGTCCATAAAGGATAGTAGTTCATGTCCGGCCGTCGAATCTACGAGCTGATCGATTCGCGGAAGTGGGAAGCTATCTTTCGGACAGGCCTTGTTTAGGTCAGAGTAATCAACACAGGTTCTCCACTTCTCGTTTGGTTTCCGAACTAGTATAGGGTTGGACACCCATTCTGGATACAAGGCATCTCGAATGAACCCATTCGATTGTAGTTTATCAACTTCCTCCTTAAGGGCGGCAGATCTCTCTGGATCCATACCGCGCCTTTTCTGCTTTACTGGGACATGTCGCGGATCTATATTCAGGGAGTGACTTGCAATGCTCGGCGAGATCCCGCACATGTCAGAGTGTGTCCAGGCGAAGACGTCGAGATTCGCCTGAAGAAATTCGACCAACTCCTACTGTGTCTGCTTGTTTAGTTGGGACCCGACTTTCAGCATCTTTGAATCGTCATCCTCACTGATTGGGACGTCCACAGTCAGTTCGGCTGGAGAAGCTTGACTCTCCGTTGATTCATATTTATCCTTGTTGTCCCTGGGGTCCAGGTCCTTCAGGAATTGGTCGTGGTGCCCGGGCCGAGGCCCAGGCATCAATTGTCAATTATCGATAGAACGGACGCAGAGAGATTCCTCTACGCCCTTCCCCTTCTCTTTACGTTGCGCCCCGCGCAGCTCAGCAACATAACAGGCCCTTCCTGAGGCCTGATCTCCTTGAACAACTCCAATCCCATGATCAGTGGGAAATTTCAGAGTCAGACACCATGGGGCGATCGCCGCCCTGAACTCAGCTAAGGCTGGTCGACCTAGAAACGCATTATATGGCGAATCGATTTCTAGCACAACAAATTGTAACATTCGGACCCTCCGGCGTTCTCCAACGCCTAACTCGACTGGGAGTTCAGTTATTCCGATGGGTATCGTGGAACTTCCGTTGAAACCATGGATTCTGGATAAACAGGGTTTCAAATCCTTTGTCTCCATCTTCATTAGATCGTAAGCCCGTTTAAGCAAGATGTTCACAGAGCTCCCACTGTCAACCAGGATCCTCTTCATCCAAGCAGGACCTACCTGGGCAGATATGACTAGTGGGTCGATTGTAGGGGCTTCGACTTTATCGGCGTCTCGGCTCCTGAACACGATATCATCGGACATTATCTTTTGCTGCTTTGTCGGGGTTCCATCCTCGCAATTACTATAACACTCGAAGTCCGCATGCCTGATAGAACTGGCATACGACTCCATTTCCCCCCAGCTTCTGTCTGCCGGATGGGGACCACCACTTATTGTGTTGATAACTAATCTCCCGCCCGCACGAGCGGGTTCCTCCTCTCTTTCCTGATTTTGTGAACGATTTTGATTCGAGGGGCCCGCTCCGCCAGGCTGCGGCGCCCGTACAAACTGATCTAGCTTCCTCTCTCTAATCAGCTTCTCGATGAGGTCCTGTAAGTGCCGACACTCATTGGTATTGTGTCCATAGCTCTCATGGAACCTACAGAATTTCCCTGTCTGAATCTGTCTCTCCGACGAGGGCTTCGGAGCAGGCTTCTTATACTGTACAGTGTTACAAGTCTGTAAGTATACGTTTTCCAATGACGTGTTTAGCGGTGTATAACTGTCAAACATCTGAGCTCTACGTCGTGGACCTCGGTTCTCATCTCTCTTCTTATTCTGGCCATTGTTTCCTCTCTGCTGGGTTTGCTTGTTTTGTATATTCAGCTGAACTTTCCCAGAACTCTCGCCGGACTGTTTAACTGCCACATTGCTCTGTATTCCCTCAATGTTGGGCCTCGCATCGTCCTGCTTCCTAGACTGTTTTGCATCCTCCTACCGCAGGAATTGAGCGGCCTTGGAGTAAAAACGGTCCAACGACGCGGGCGGTTTTCCAGCTAGCCAGTTTCCGAATTCAGAATCAGGATCAATCCCCTTGGTCAGAGCCATTAAGATTGAATTATCGTTGGGATTGGTGATCTCGACGCATGTTGCGTGGAACCTCTCCAAGTAACGCCTGAGTGTTTCTCTAGGAGCTTGAGTGACGCTGGACAAGGTGTTGACGTCTTTTGGCCTAGCAACATGCATCCGGAATTGTTCCACAAACCTCTTGGCCAATTGATCGAACGAAGAAATTGATCTAGGTGGTAGGCGGGTAAACCACATTGTCGTGATTCCTCCCAGAGAGATGGGGAAACTCCGACACTTCACTGCATCGTCGGCCCTTGCAGCGCTCATCGACCATTCATACTTCAGAATATGCTGGTTGGGGTCACTATTCCCTTCATACATCGGGAGAGTCGGCATTCTGAATCGCCTAGGGGGTTCGGCATGTAACACTTCGTCTGTGAAAGGGGTATGACTACGGGAGATCCCCCAGTCATCATTAGTGAGCCCCTGACTCTCGCGGATCATTTGACGTATCATGGTTGATATATCCGAAACGGGCAGATTTGGAGCGTGATGAGCTAAGGCGTGGTCGGGTTCCACGGTGCGAGTTGGGATCGGGCGCTGTCGACGATCCGTATCTCGCCTCCTTGGCTCAACGTCTTCTGGGACATAAGGTTCAGGAGTATGTCCTCGCTGTTGATTGATCGGCTCAGATTGATTTCGGGTATCGACCCTTGTCTCTGCTGCGGCGGTTGTGGCGCGGTTATCCGTGGTGTACTGTGGGGCAATACCTCCTCGTGTTGAGGGACCGGTTTGGAAACTAGTCGACGGTCCTACCCTCAGTTGCCCAACAGTTAAGGCGGGCTGATACTCAGCAGCTTGAGCGCGACTCCCCTCTAGTCGAGGACGGGTAGTTCGGTGGTGATAATCAGATGAAGCTGAGCTTTCGGTAGACGCTCTGGAGACATCATCTCTCCTGGACCTTCTGTGCCCCCGGCGATTTAGCTGGTTGGTCAGCTCGATATTGGCGCGTAACTGTTCTGCCAACTGCTGACGGCTTTGGGTCAGCTCCTGGAGCAATACCTGAAACTCCTGTCGGGTGACTAGCCCTGTTGAGTCTGAGTGAGTGGTATTGTCTTGATTGGAAGAAGGTGGCTGTGCGGGATTCTGCCTATCTCTGCCTTCTTGCTCTGCAGCGGTAGCGCCAGTTCTTGTGCTGACCATTCTCGGTGGTGGAGTCCTTTCCTAGATTTTGAGCAAATCTAAATAGAATGGAAGGATTCCGGACTGGATATCTGGATCTTCCTCTTGGATTTGTGCAATCCGGTATCGACGGCAGATCCAACAAGCAGGAGAAAAAGCTGGTTCTCTCGGTGAAAGCACCAAAGTGTTTGTACCAAAAATGGGCACAACACTCTTCGGGAGTTGTTTGAAGAGATAAAATGAAGATTATAAATGTAAAACAGAGATTATCTAACAAAAACTCCAACAAACAGGAATGTAAAGTGCACAGACAAGCAGTTTAGAGTGGTTCGGCGAATGGCCTACGTCCACTATGAAGTTTTGATGATTTTATTGATTCTCTTTCAATGATTACAAGCATTTACAGCAATTAACAGCGGATTACAGTTTAGAATTCGAAATTGACAGCAAAAGTAGGATGCAAATCTCAATCCGGCAGAGTCTGGACGCTTCAGAGAAAAAAACCTTTTTCCGTTGATTCTGGGGCTCTATTTATAGGCGTAGGAGGCTTGGATTTCGCTCATACTCTGGGAGACTTGGCCTGACACGTGAGGGGACCCATTCGACCACTTCCAGAGAGTTTCAAGCCAATCTGTGATCGATACGAAATCATTTCGTATCGATCAAGACTACTTCCAATTGAGCTCAAAATTGGTGGAGATGTTCCTTGGTATGTGTGCAACCTTCAGTTAAAATTTCATGGTGTTTGGATTAGTGGATTGAGAGATATCATCGATACGAGACGATGTTCTTCGTTAGGCTGTCTGGTTCGAATCCATTTCTCTGAGCTGAGGGCTTCGAATCGATGGTGTCACGTGCCCCTGTGAAGACGTGGAACGCACACTTCGCCTCGATCCGGTCTCTACTCCGAGTCGACCGCGTCGACTCCATATATCTCGGCGCATTCGCATCGAGGGATGACGTAACGCGCGCGCTTCGCCTCGATCCGGTATTCGTTCCGTGTTGACTGCTTCGACTCCATGTATCTCCCCCCGTCTCCTTCGAGATATGACACGTTATCCAAGCTGGTTGACCTGATGGATTCGAGTAGGACTCCATCCAGGGATACGAGGCAAACACTGGCTGATGGATACGAAGCAGGTACTGACTGATGGATACGAGGCAAACACTGGCTGATGGATACGAAGCAGGTACTGACTGATGGATACGAAGTAGACATTGGATGATGGATACGAAGCTCACCACTGTGTGGACTTAATCATTCAGATGGGCATGAGATCGATGGATGCGAAAACGAGGACCACCGATGGATACGAAATCCATCGATACGAACTGCTGCTTATTGATGGATACGAAAGTGCGCTCTTCCCTTTGCCTTGCCTCCATCATAACTTGAGCATATGAACTCGGATCGATCTGAAACTTGGAGCGTTGGTTTGCTTTATTTTTCCCGATCATGTCCCATCGATTGGGGCTTGATCCGGACTTGGTCAAAATTCATCGATATCCATGACAAACGACATTTGGAACCCAACTCCTTGGTGTCCTGGCCTTCCCAAAAGGCGGGATAACAGTATATCCCTCAACGGTGGCAATTCCGTTGGTAGCTCTCCAGGAAATACATCATTGAATTCTTCAAGTACTGGTTTAACTTCTTCAGGTATCTCAACCTCTTCATTGCTCTCTCGCCCAATCAACAAAAACACCTCTGGCTCCTCTTCAACTTCTTTAACAAACTCCTTCAAGGATAATAAAGTTTTCAGCTCTTCAATCTCCTCCAGTTTGTTTTCTTCCTGTTGTCGCTTCTTCGGAACTAGAGTAATCTTCGTGCCTTCAAACATAAAGCTATAACTGTTGGTACGTCCGTCATGTTGCACCACCCTATCATACTACCATGGTCTTCCCAGCAACAAATGACAGACATCCATATCTACCACATCGCACCAGATTTCATCCTTGTATTTCTTTCCAATTGAAAAATTCACACAAGCCCTTCGTCCAACCTTCACCTCCCCGCCTTTTCTTAACCAAGCCAACTTGTATGGTTTCGGATGTTTCTCAGTCTTCAATGCCAACTTCCTCACAGCCTCTGAAGAAATTATATTATCACAGCTTCCAGCATCAACAACAAATTTACAAACTTTCCTCAGAATAGTACATGTCGACTGAAATATATTGCTCCTCAACCAACTACAATCCTCCTCTAGCTTTGGTGTCAAACAAGACCTCCTCATCATCAGATTACAACCTTCGTCTCCTGACACTTCTTCTTCCTCCTCATCAGGTGGTGAATTGGAACATTCAGCTTCTTCATCCTCATCCTCAACCTCCGCTATCATAGCTCTCTTCTTCGGCTTTGGACATTCATTACTTTTGTGGCCCATTTCTTGGCAATTATAACACTTGAAACCATTACTGACTTTCATCTTCCCAACCTCATTCACAACTGGTTTTGCAACAGCTTTTGAAACATTAGAACTTCCACTAACACCCTTCATTGGATTGTTGGAATTTGTAAACACACCACCTCCTCGTCTTCCCTGTTTCTCCCAAACCAACGCCTTCTGGTGTGCTTCCGCTACAGATCTGGGATCGAACATGTTAACCATATCCTGTATCTGCATTCGCAACCCCCCAACAAATCTAGCTGTCAATTGTTCCTAATTCTCCATAATATCATTCCTTGCAATCAGTTGATAAAATTCGTCAGCATAGTCATTCACAGATTTCGTCCCTTGTCTCAAGTTTTGCAACCTCTGATACATAAGCAACTCATAGTTATAAGGTAAGAATGTGGCTTTCATCATTTTCCTCATTTTTTCCCAAGATTCAACCTTTGACTTTCCCTTCCGTTCACGTGTAAGTTTGGTTTGCTGCCACCACGCCAAAGCTCTACCCCTCAACCTTGTAGCAACCAACTTCACTCTACGATGTTCTGGAACTTCCTTGAAGTCAAAAATCTCCTCCACATTAGACAACCATTCCAAAAACTCTTCAGCTTGCAT
This sequence comes from Allium fistulosum, assembly GCA_030737815.1. Lineage (NCBI taxonomy): Eukaryota > Viridiplantae > Streptophyta > Magnoliopsida > Asparagales > Amaryllidaceae > Allium > Allium fistulosum. The sequence goes on along the minus strand of CM060901.1, from coordinate 336,020,181 downwards.
ACCTCCTTTGAACTCTGGAATTTCAGTCTTCATCCTAGATTCCCACTTGTGATCATACTCCGACTAATTTCTTCCTTGTCCACGTCCTTGTCTGAAAAGACCCTCCTATTTACACACTAATTTCATTAGTGATTTTTTTTTTAGAGATGATATATAGATATATCATCCATTACAAATATATTTCCCAGGGTCATTTTCTTTCTCTAATAAACAAAATATATCCAGGATCTTTCACAATATAAAAATATTGTTTTAATTCTAAATCATTCTTAACATACATATATGAAGATATCTATGTTATATTCTACTTGAATCAGAGCATGATATTAAGTAGAAATCCTTTTTAAATCTATTAAAATGTGATAAATTCCCTTTTTAAAAGATTACTTATTGTATCCTGATTTTTGACTATAGTGTCCACTGGAAATATGTACTTTAGGCTGTTATTATAACTAAGTAATGATCAAGCAATAATCAGTGGAAAGCAAGCTTATAATATAGATGATTGTCTTAAAGTCTGGATAGTATCCAACTCAGGTTAAAAGAAAGTGGATCATAAGTGAACACAAGCAACATCTAGGCGTAATGGAAACGCGCCTAACTTATACATGAGAGGTCACGAGTTCGAGTACTATGCTGGTCGGTTCAAACACAATTTTTGTTTTTCTTTTTATTTTCTCCTGTATGGTTTGGAATTTGATACCTACCTATATCTGCCCATATATACTCAATTTTTACTTATAATCTATCATACAAAACAATATTTCTTGCTTTATTATTTTTGAAATCCTTTCCTACAACTGTTCTAGGAATTTATAATTATGTTTTTGCCCAAATATCAACATGTACACAGATATACATGTACATGTCAATGTCTTGGCTCATTTTCCAGAAAACTGAGCTCAAATGTTCCCTTGCTTCATTGATTTGAAGTGAATCATTTAGCCTAACCTATGGTCTAACCATGTGGTTAATCTGACCATTCTCTTGTTTGCATTTTACAACCCAGAATATACACAAACATTGGTACCTCTCCTTTTCAAAAGCATGTTTATATATATTTGTATGAATCAGACACCTTGTGATCAGATATATATCATTCTTCCTAACCATAATTCTCTTTTAAAAATACATCTTCAGGGTATAAACACTTTTTCTTGCATTTGGACATATATCAATATCATAAATTGAAAATATAGCAGTTTAATTCTTTTCTGGGTTTTCCTAATATAATTTTCTATATATCTATATTCTTTTTTGAAAGGACTCAGGATTAACTGAAATCATCATAAAATGATTATGCTTATAAAATCCAGATTTTTCCCCCTAAATCAAAACAACTTTAGCAAATAGGTTTTCAAATCAGTTTAACATCAATATCCTTAATACATACCAAATCAGAAATAACCAGAAACAACATAGCATATGTCTCTTACAAGTTCTTCCTACTTAATACATTTAGATAGCCATATCAATCAGGGAATACATGCATGAATTAACACATTCTAGCTTTTATTTCTAATTATCTTAGCATCCTCTATTCCATATCTTTTTTAATCTTGCTTACTTAGCTCCATCACAACCTGCAAAAGCATTAGTGGCTGCCCCATTATAAATGAGACACCCCCATGTGCCATGAGCAATAAGGGTCAGATCTATGATCTGGTGTGAGCATTTCTAACATATCCATGATATTAAGCTAAGGATACAGCATAAATATACTTTGCATACTTGACAGGTATTATCATATACAATACATAAGAGCAAACATGTGCATTAAAACAACTTTCTTCTGGAACTACTAAGGTTGCCTTTTTCTTCTTCTTATAAATTCCTGGCCTCATCTGCTATAAGGAATCAAAGGGACACTTTGCCATGAACTAATTAACATCATGGCACAAAGATCTCAGGACTTAAACAAGCCATGTGCCAACTTGTCTACTTCAAATAGGACAAGCATTCCAGCAGCCTTCTTGGCACAAAATCCTTAGTTATATTACTAAGTGTATTTATGTTCATTCTATCAATGATAGCTAGGTGTACAAACCACCTGTACACATGAAGCATACTAGTTACCTTGCAGACATAATATTGCAAGCAAGTTAAAGGTTACTTTCTGGAGGTATAACACCCCAGTCATTCCATCTCATATTATTTAGCATATAAACACCCTATTCAAGCATATACCAGAATATTTGCAACTGAGAATAAATGCATGGCTCTATTGGGTTTATTTTGATTTTGCAAGCAACTATGTTTTGCCAGATTTTTAATCTTGTTTAAACATAGTTTTTAGGCTTGTAAATTTCTGTTTGGTTTAGGGCTCAGCACTTATAGAGAAAGACTCCATTGCACCCTTAACCAATTATTTCAAGCCTCAGCACCATACCAATGTATATGCAGCTCATAGTTTTTTTTTTCATTCTTTGTCTTAAGCCATGATTCAGACTAGTTACAAATACTCTATTATATGTTCTTTAAGGTTTTGGTATAACATACAGAGATGAAAATAGAACAACAAAGTTATACATCCAGCATAGCAGATCATATCTCATCAAGCATTCATGAAACCATCAGTAGCCAACATAGTTTGTAAATCAAAACATGCAAAATATAGCATATAAAAGCTTGGCTGCCTAATCCCAGGTCTTAATGCCATGTGTATGAGTGAGGATACTCACCTAAATGCTTACACAAGCTTAATCCAGAAAACCCCTCAAATCTTTAGCCTTTTCTTCCTCTTCTTCCTTAGGTTGATTAATTAGTGAGAGAGCAGTTTTCTGGTTAGGCTCTTGGTTTAAATAAAGGTTCTATCTAGGGTTTTGGGTGATGCAAAATCCCTATTTTAGCCCAGACCAGAATCATGCATTTGGCATTGCATATTCCCTCCCTCCTAACCCTTAATGTCCCGGCCAATATTTTAAAACAAGGCTAAATTGTGCCCATTTTCTTTTCTTTTCAGAAAGTGATTACTTTAAGTATTTTTATTATACTTACCTCAAACATGATAATGGTGTGACTTTCTATTTTCTGCCTATGTACATTTGCTTTCTTGCACTTTGGTTCTTACTATTTTAGTGATTCCTTTATAAATTTTCTGCTCAAATAATATCTGGATATATATATATATACATTTATACAACTATGGGTGTTAATTTAACTTTAACCTTTTATTTGCAGAAAACATGTGCATACTTATGTGCATTTCTACACACCTATTATTCAAATAAAATTCCACTTATTCATTGTAAATCAATGTTCTCTTCTGTCTTAATTTTCAGACAAGTAATATATATGCATATATATATAAATATATATATATATATATACACACATCCTCAGGAATTTTAATATTCATGCCTAGGCCTATATTTCCTTTATTTAAAACATTTTATCTAAATGTTTTCCTTCCTTGTTTTATTATTCAGGAATTCTGGATTTTCTCTTAGTGCCATAACTAGTGTGCACGTGCACACATGCACACAACCTTGCACCACTGAAAATCCCACCTATATAATAATTCTGATTTTCCCCCAGAATTTTAATCATTTATTTAAAAGAATTTTCCCCATAATCTTGGGGTATCACAATCACCCCTTCTTTTAGGAATTGTGCCCTCACAATTTGCAACATATTCTTTGAGTACTTCTACTTTCTTAGGGAAAAAATTATTCAAATATGCATGAGCAAATCAATTAGTCACTGTCTATCATACATATTAAACTTTCTTAGTAATCTAAGAATTTACCTTTTAAATTTGCAAAGAGCCTAGGGTAATCCATCCTGATTTTATCCTCTAGCTCCCAAGTACAATCACTAGGATCTATACTCCATTGAATCTTTACAAGCTTCAATGTCTTGTTTCTTAATTTCTTTTCTTCCCTTGCCACAATTCCCACTGGCTCTTTCTCATAGATTAGATCTGGATTAATCTGAACTTCAGTAGGCTTTTCTAAGATTTCCTCCTTGTCATGTACCCATCTCCTTAGCTGTGACACATGAAACACATTGTGCATTGCACTCATCTTCTCTGGAAGCTCCAGCTTATAGGCTAGTGAGCCTATCCTCTCCAAAATCTTGTATGGTCCAACATATCTGGGTCTGAGTTTCCCCTGCTTGCCAAATCTCAAGACTTTCTTCATTGGTGAAACCTTAATGAAGACATAATCACCTACTTTGAATTCCACTGACTTCCTCTTTGCATCAGCATACTTCTTTTGCCTATCTTGAGCTACTGCCATCCTCTTTCTCACCAGTCCTATTTTCTCTGTGATGTCTTTGACATATTCTGGCCCTAGGATAGCTTTCTCTCCTGCCTCAGCCCAACACATAGGTGATAGACATGGCTTTCCATATAGGGCTTCAAAGGGTGCCATTCCAATTGTACTTTGGTGGCTATTATTGTATGTGAACTCAGCCAAATGGAGGTGGTCCTCCCAATTTCCTCCAAAGTCTAACACACATGCTCTAAGCAAATCCTCTAAAATCTTGTTTACCAATTCTGTTTGCCCATCTGATTGGGGGTGATAAGCAGTGCTTAGGCACAATTCACTCCCCATAGCTTCTTGGAAGCTCTTCCAGAATCTTGAAGTGAAGATTGTATCCCTATCACTCACTATAGTTTTAGGAACACCATGCAATTTTACCACTTCTCTCATAAAAGTTTGGGCTAGCCTAGGTGCATTTCTGTCTGCTTTTACTGGTATGAAGTGGGCTACTTTAGTCAGCCTATCTACAATCACCCAAATACTTGTATTTCCCCTCTTGGATCTAGGAAGACCATCTATAAAATCCATAGATATGTCTTCCCACTTCCACTGTGGTATACTAAGTGGCTGCAACAACCCTGAAGGTCTTTGGGTCTCAGCTTTTATTTGTTGACAAACCATGCACTTAGCAACATATCTAGCTACATTAGACTTCATTCCCTTCCACCAATAGTCCCTTTTTAAGTTTTGGTACATCTTGGTGCTGCCTGGATGTATGGAATATTTGCTCCTATGGTACTCATTAAGGATTTCTTCTTTCAATTCTATGATGTTTGGGATACATATCCTACCCTTGTACCTTAAGTATCCTTTTACATCAATGTGATAATCCTTCACTTCCTCCTTCTTTAATAGGAGAGACCTCTTTTCTGCTAAGTCTTGATCTTCTTCTTGCATCTTTGCCACCTTCAAGGCCAAATTTGATTGTAAAGTAATTAAACTTAACCTTCCTTTACTCCTTTCTTCCTCAATTATCTCCATACTTATCCCACTGCTCTCATCTATTTCCAAATCAGTGAGCATGGTCAAGTCTCTAAACTCCTCCATCATCAACATGGCCACTTTTGCATGCTGCCTACTCAATGCATCTGCCACTTTATTAGCCTTGCCTGGTGTATAAAGTATATCTAAGTCATAAGCAGCAAGAAATTCAACCCATCTGTGTTGTCTCATATTTAAATCTTTCTGTGAAAAGAGATACTTTAAGGCCTTGTGATCAGTGTATAAAATGAACTTTGCACCTAATAAGTAATGCCTCCAAAGCTTCAAGGCATAAACTACTGCTGCCAACTCAAGATCATGAGTTGCATATCTAGTTTCATGGGGTTTTAGTTGTCTAGATGCATAGGCTATGACCTGATCTTGCTGCATCAACACAGCCCCTAGCCCTGACCCACATGCATCTGTATATACAACTAATCCCTCATTGCCTTCTGGTACTCTCAACACTGGTGATTTTACCAAAGCCTCCTTGATCTGGGTGAAAGCTTGTTCACACTTATCAGTCCATATAAACTTTTGGTTCTTCCTAGTCAGGTTAGTGAGTGGCATTGCTATTTTAGAAAACCCTTGTATGAACCTCCTATAGTATCCTGCCATCCCCATGAATGACCTAACTTCACTAACATTGTTAGGCTTCTTCCATGCTTGGATTGCTACTATCTTATTGGGGTTTACAGAAATTCCTCTAGCAGAGACAACATGTCCAAGAAAGTGTACTTCCTCTTGCCAGAACACACACTTAGAGAACTTTGCTTTCAAATCTTTTTCTCTTAATCTAGATAAGACCAAATGTAAGTGGTTCTCATGTTCCTCTATTGTTTTAGAGTAGATTAGAATATCATCTATAAAAATCAGAACAAACTTGTCCAAGTAATCTCTGAATATCCTATTCATTAGGTCTACAAAGTAAGAAGGGGCATTTGTTAGCCCAAATGGCATAACCAGAAACTCATACAAACCATATCTTGTGTTGAATGCTGTATATTTAACACTTGATTCCTCAACCTTCATTTGATGAAATCCAGATGCCAAGTCTAGCCTAGAAAACACTTTAGCTCCACTGAGTTGATCAAAGAGATCATCTATCCTGGGTAATGGGTATTTGTTTTTGATGGTTACTTTGTTTAATTCTCTATAATCTATACACATTCTTAAAGTACCATCATGCTTTTTAACAAATACTACAGGAGCACCCCAGCATGAATTACTTGGCCTTATAAACCCCTTGGCTTCTAATTCTTCCAGCTGGTTCTTTAGCTCCTTTAATTCACTTGGCCCCATCCTTGTAGGCTTTTTGATAACTGGGCTAGCCCCAGGCATAAGGTTAATCTGGAATTCAACAGGTCTATGGTGTGAGACACCTTTTACTTCCCCAAATACATCCAAGTATTCTTTAACTATGGGGATTTCATTAATAGCTATTTCCTTGGGATTATTTTCTAATTCAATTAAATGATTTAGACTGTTTTCTTTGATAGGTTCACATAGAATTGTAACCCTTTGGCCTTTAGAATTTTGTAGTGAAATGGTGGATGCATCTAGGTCAATTATGGCTTTGAATTGTCTTAGCCAATCTGCCCCTAATATAACTCCTATATTTGGGAAATTTAGAACATATAAATTGGAAACAAATGTGTTTCCCCCTATGTTCAAATTCACATCCACACAAACCATATCTAATACACTAGAACTTCCTAAAGGGCTTTGTATTAACAGAGGTATTTCAGCCAAATTGCAGTTCATTTTCAACCTTTTAACTATTTCATGGGAAATGAGTGAGTGGGTTGCCCCGGTATCATATATTACAGCTAAAGGTATGGTACAAATAAATAGTGTACCTTCCACTTGCCCATGGTTTTCAGCATTAGCCTCAATTATGGCCTTGCCCCTACCTTCCAGGTTTGCCACTTTCCCTTGTTGCTTGTATTCTGGGCAATTTCTTTTCATATGCCCTTCCTTCCCACATAGAAAGCATTTGAAAGCTCCCCCTTTTAGCTCTGGGCATCTTGGCTTAATATGGCCTTCTTTCCCACAATGGTTGCAAACTATTTTTCTTTTGGCTTCATTGGGCTTTGCATCTACTGCCTTCTTACCATCTGCCTCTCCTTTCTTCTTATCATAAGGATGGTACTTCCCTTTGTTCTTCTTGTTGCTATTGTTTTTGAAGCTCCTAAACTTATCTCTTTCCTTGTCATGCTGCTCAATCTTCAGAGCCAAATCTATCACTTGATCAAAAGTTCTGTCAGCATAAGGTAATATAGCCCTGCTAAGCCCTGGGTTCAATCCCTTGATGTATCTATCATTTTTGGATGCTTCATCAGCTACTAACATTGCCCCATAGGTTGACAATCCCTCAAACTTCTGGGTGTATTCTGTGACATTCATAGTCCCCTGTCTAAGTTTGATGAACTCCTCAAGTAAAGTGGTTTTTGCTGAGGTTGGAACAAACCTTGCCTCTAACATCTCCTTAAATTGATTCCAATTAATATCATTTTCATTCCGGCCAGCTATGATCACCTCCCACCAACTCAAAGCTGCACCTTTTAATTGCCTTGAGGCCACTTGCCTCTTCCTTTGGTCATCTAGTTGCATATCAGTGAAGATCCTCTCTAATGTCCTCAGCCATGCTTGAATCTCCATTACACTTTCAGTTCCTTCAAAGCTCTTGCCTCCCAAGTTGGTATAAGTCTTCACTAACTTGGAGAGCTCCTCATATGGGTTCTCAGGTCTGTGCCCAATTCCATCTCTCAAAACTCTCACAAATTCCTGCATGTCAAGCATTTGTGGTGTGCTAGATCCTCCTTGACGATGAGACCCTCTTCCTACCATATTTCTAAAAGTATATGTATTTCATCTTATTAGTTTATAACACTTAGCTTTAATTTTAAATTGGTTGTATCTTTCCTATTTAATCATTGTGTATGTCACATGCACACACATACATACATTCAGGGAATACTTATAAACAGTCAAATATACAAACAAACCTAGTATAAACATAAGCATACAAACATTTTGCTATGTTAATTAAAACATAGCTCTGATACCAAATGAAAAGACCCTCCTATTTACACACTAATTTCATTAGTGATTTTTTTTTATAGAGATGATATATAGATATATCATCCATTACAAATATATTTCCCAGGGTCATTTTCTTTCTCTAATAAACAAAATATATCCAGGATCTTTCACAATATAAAAATATTGTTTTAATTCTAAATCATTCTTAACATACATATATGAAGATATCTATGTTATATTCTACTTGAATCAGAGCATGATATTAAGTAGAAATCCTTTTTAAATCTATTAAAATGTGATAAATTCCCTTTTTAAAAGATTACTTATTGTATCCTGATTTTTGACTATAGTGTCCACTGGAAATATGTACTTTAGGCTGTTATTATAACTAAGTAATGATCAAGCAATAATCAGTGGAAAGCAAGCTTATAATATAGATGATTGTCTTAAAGTCTGGATAGTATCCAACTCAGGTTAAAAGAAAGTGGATCATAAGTGAACACAAGCAACATCTAGGCGTAATGGAAACGCGCCTAACTTATACATGAGAGGTCACGAGTTCGAGTACTATGCTGGTCGGTTCAAACACAATTTTTGTTTTTCTTTTTGTTTTCTCCTGTATGGTTTGGAATTTGATACCTACCTATATCTGCCCATATATACTCAATTTTTACTTATAATCTATCATACAAAACAATATTTCTTGCTTTATTATTTTTGAAATCCTTTCCTACAACTGTTCTAGGAATTTATAATTATGTTTTTGCCCAAATATCAACATGTACACAGATATACATGTACATGTCAATGTCTTGGCTCATTTTCCAGAAAACTGAGCTCAAATGTTCCCTTGCTTCATTGATTTGAAGTGAATCATTTGGCCTAACCTATGGTCTAACCATGTGGTTAATCTGACCATTCTCTTGTTTGCATTTTACAACCCAGAATATACACAAACATTGGTACCTCTCCTTTTCAAAAGCATGTTTATATATATTTGTATGAATCAGACACCTTGTGATCAGATATATATCATTCTTCCTAACCATAATTCTCTTTTAAAAATACATCTTCAGGGTATAAACACTTTTTCTTGCATTTGGACATATATCAATATCATAAATTGAAAATATAGCAGTTTAATTCTTTTCTGGGTTTTCCTAATATAATTTTCTATATATCTATATTCTTTTTTGAAAGGACTCAGGATTAACTGAAATCATCATAAAATGATTATGCTTATAAAATCCAGATTTTTCCCCCTAAATCAAAACAACTTTAGCAAATAGGTTTTCAAATCAGTTTAACATCAATATCCTTAATACATACCAAATCAGAAATAACCAGAAACAACATAGCATATGTCTCTTACAAGTTCTTCCTACTTAATACATTTAGATAGCCATATCAATCAGGGAATACATGCATGAATTAACACATTCTAGCTTTTATTTCTAATTATCTTAGCATCCTCTATTCCATATCTTTTTTAATCTTGCTTACTTAGCTCCATCACAACCTGCAAAAGCATTAGTGGCTGCCCCATTATAAATGAGACACCCCCATGTGCCATGAGCAATAAGGGTCAGATCTATGATCTGGTGTGAGCATTTCTAACATATCCATGATATTAAGCTAAGGATACAGCATAAATATACTTTGCATACTTGACAGGTATTATCATATACAATACATAAGAGCAAACATGTGCATTAAAACAACTTTCTTCTGGAACTACTAAGGTTGCCTTTTTCTTCTTCTTATAAATTCCTGACCTCATCTGCTATAAGGAATCAAAGGGACACATTGCCATGAACTAATTAACATCATGGCACAAAGATCTCAGGACTTAAACAAGCCATGTGCCAACTTGTCTACTTCAAATAGGACAAGCATTCCAGCAGCCTTCTTGGCACAAAATCCTTAGTTATATTACTAAGTGTATTTATGTTCATTCTATCAATGATAGCTAGGTGTACAAACCACCTGTACACATGAAGCATACTAGTTACCTTGCAGACATAATATTGCAAGCAAGTTAAAGGTTACTTTCTGGAGGTATAACACCCCAGTCATTCCATCTCATATTATTTAGCATATAAACACCCTATTCAAGCATATACCAGAATATTTGCAACTGAGAATAAATGCATGGCTCTATTGGGTTTATTTTGATTTTGCAAGCAACTATGTTTTGCCAGATTTTTAATCTTGTTTAAACATAGTTTTTAGGCTTGTAAATTTCTGTTTGGTTTAGGGCTCAGCACTTATAGAGAAAGACTCCATTGCACCCTTAACCAATTATTTCAAGCCTCAGCACCATACCAATGTATATGCAGCTCATAGTTTTTTTTTCATTCTTTGTCTTAAGCCATGATTCAGACTAGTTACAAATACTCTATTATATGTTCTTTAAGGTTTTGGTATAACATACAGAGATGAAAATAGAACAACAAAGTTATACATCCAGCATAGCAGATCATATCTCATCAAGCATTCATGAAACCATCAGTAGCCAACATAGTTTGTAAATCAAAACATGCAAAATATAGCATATAAAAGCTTGGCTGCCTAATCCCAGGTCTTAATGCCATGTGTATGAGTGAGGATACTCACCTAAATGCTTACACAAGCTTAATCCAGAAAACCCCTCAAATCTTTAGCCTTTTCTTCCTCTTCTTCCTTAGGTTGATTAATTAGTGAGAGAGCAGTTTTCTGGTTAGGCTCTTGGTTTAAATAAAGGTTCTATCTAGGGTTTTGGGTGATGCAAAATCCCTATTTTAGCCCAGACCAGAATCATGCATTTGGCATTGCATATTCCCTCCCTCCTAACCCTTAATGTCCCGGCCAATATTTTAAAACAAGGCTAAATTGTGCCCATTTTCTTTTCTTTTCAGAAAGTGATTACTTTAAGTATTTTTATTATACTTACCTCAAACATGATAATGGTGTGACTTTCTATTTTCTGCCTATGTACATTTGCTTTCTTGCACTTTGGTTCTTACTATTTTAGTGATTCCTTTATAAATTTTCTGCTCAAATAATATCTGGATATATATATATATATACACATTTATACAACTATGGGTGTTAATTTAACTTTAACCTTTTATTTGCAGAAAACATGTGCATACTTATGTGCATTTCTACACACCTATTATTCAAATAAAATTCCACTTATTCATTGTAAATCAATGTTCTCTTCTGTCTTAATTTTCAGACAAGTAATATATATGCATATATATATAAATATATATATATATACACACATCCTCAGGAATTTTAATATTCATGCCTAGGCCTATATTTCCTTTATTTAAAACATTTTATCTAAATGTTTTCCTTCCTTGTTTTATTATTCAGGAATTCTGGATTTTCTCTTAGTGCCATAACTAGTGTGCACGTGCACACATGCACACAACCTTGCACCACTGAAAATCCCACCTATATAATAATTCTGATTTTCCCCCAGAATTTTAATCATTTATTTAAAAGAATTTTCCCCATAATCTTGGGGTATCACATTGTCCATGAACACTTCCACCATCATATTCCTCTTTAAAATCAGATGTATATCGATATCGATCCTGACCACCAACATCTCTACTACCATCACGTCTTCCACCAACATCCCTTCTATCTACATTCCTCCGTTCTCGATCATTCACATTCCTGTCATGTCTTCGATCATCATCAACACTTCTTTCTCGATTGGAATGTGGTGAGACTCTACTTCCCCCATGGTTAGATTCAGGTGAAACCCTTCTCCGATTTTGATTCATCTCTAACATCATCTTCTCTAATCGACCAATTCCTTCGTTAAGCTTTTCACTAAAGTTTTCATTGATTCTTTGCTCCATCTCATCAGCTTCTTCTCTTCTATACAAAGCTTCTACGTTTTGATGACGATTAGCTCTCCTTGGTGGCATGATTCAAAATTTTCTCAAACACTTCACAAATTCACACTTCAAGTTTCAAACACCTTTCGAACTTAGATCCAAAATGAAATGGATCGAAAAATCCTACTTTGTTGCAAAAGTATGATGAACACGACGAACACAACTTCTAAAAATAATGCAAACTTCGATCTCCACACTTCTACTTAGCTCGGCTCTACACTTCAAGCTCGGCTAGCACTTCAACTCTTCAAACTTCTTCAAAGAATTGGCTCCAAGACTCGATTTAGCTATGACTGGCTAAAACAAGCTCTGATACCAAACTGACGCGGCGGATTAAACAAAACAAGGTAGATCGATGGAAGTAGTAATCGATGGATTGGAAGATACCGAAATGCCCAAATTCGTTGATCCGAAGATACCGAATTCTAGCTATCCCAAACACGTTGATAGCGCACTATTCCGTGTTTAAAGATCTGCGATTCTTCGCACATTGATCTAGCGCACTAGATTCCGTGAATCGGCTCCAGCTGTCGTTGAATCGAGCGCACTCGATTATCCGAGAGTGGAGATAGGAGATTACACTCAACTACCAATTTGGTGAAAGCACAAAGCTAACAAAAAAAAGTTTTTATTTCCAATCAACTAAACTATTACAAATGACCACACATGCCTATTTATAGGCTACAACTCAACACAACAGAAATTTGTACAACACTTAGGTCGGTCACGACCTAAAACATCACGACCTAAAAACATCACGACCTACTATAGGTCGTTCACGACTTAACAGATCACAAGTTAACAAATACAACATAAAGCGACCTAAAACAAAAAATGTAACGACCTAAATACAAGCGACTTAACATATTTATAACACAGTGCATAGGTCGACATTCGACTTATAACAGAACGACCTAAAAATGAACGGCATCTGGAGCAAGCGACCTAAAAATGAACGGCATCCCCATCAGCGATCTAAAAGAAGCGGCTTCAGAAACTTCGCGACTTAAGTCTTCACGACCTAAGGCTTCACGACCTAAAGCCTCGCGACCTAACTCTTCACGACCCAAGAGTTCACGACCTAAAGTCTCGTGACTTACAGCGAGCGGCCTATCTCTCCTCATCTTCTCGTGACCTAACTTAGGTCGTTCAATTTTCCTGCGACCTATCATAGGTCGTTTCTTTTTAGGTCGTAGTACTTTTCCCTTCAGCTCGTTAGCTCGCATACGACTTAACAGTATGTTAGGTCGTTCCAATGTCTTTTCCTTTAATTCGTTAGGTCATAGACGACTTAAGCCTTCACTTTCCTTAGGTCGTAGACCGCTTGAGTTAGGTCGTAAACTCATTAGCGACCTATGACTTGCTTCTGCATCCGGTTTCACTGCCTCACCTTTACTAGGTCGTGAGCGACCTTCACTAGGTCGTGAGCGACCTAAAAATTCGTTAGGTCGTGAACGACCTAAGAGTTCTTCAGGCTGGGCTGCATCAGTTACCTATGTTGAACTTTTTATTATCAAATTGTTGTGTCACCATGTTCAACCTGCATTCGTAGTAACGTATAACAACTCTGTCAAGGTTTCAAAAGCCTTCAAAAATTAAAGATACATATGCTTATTAGCAATATTTACATATATAAAAAATCCACAGTGCTTGCACTGAGTTTGTGTTATGTGGGACGTAACTCTATTCAGTATTTATAAAATAGGTAGTTACTAACCACAAAGTGAGAATAAAATTCAATCAAAAAACTTAGAAGTGAATAAAATTAGGTTCTCATTCAACAATTTATCAACTATATACTACATGAACACATACCTCTTTAATAGATATGACTTTCAAAAATTGTACATTAGTAACAAAGTGAGCAAAATTTTGTTCCAAACCATGATGAATGAAAATATTTGTGAATGAAACAGAAAGAGATTCAAAATTAATTCATCATAGCATACTGATATTGATACAACTGGGTCTATATATATAGACTCTCAAGAACAGAGGACTGTGCACGTACACGGTACATAACACTATACAAAAGGCTATCAACAGACAGAATACAATTCTCTAACACTCTCCCTTAATTCGAACTCTTCTCTTCTATCTCCTTCTTCTTTTCTTCTCCTCCTACTCTCATATATGCTTCAACATTCATCTCTTGTCTTAACTTCACAAATCGAGTGCATGAGAGAGATTTAGTTAACACATCTGCCTTCTGATACAGCGCCGGAATATGATTGATACAGATATTGCCTTTAGCTACTTGCTCTCTCACGAAATAGAGATCCAGCTCGATATGCTTGGTCCTTGAATGGAGTATGGGATTAGCTGCTAATAGTACTGCACTTGAGTTATCACACCACACTGTTGATGACCATGCTTCGTAGTTAGTCACTTCAGACAGCAGGGATTTGATCCACATGATCTCTGACACTATGGCAACAACACTATGATATTCAGCTTCAGTTGATGATCTCGATACTGTAGGTTGCTTCTTTGAACACCAAGACACTAAATTCTCTCCAAAATATACACAGTAGCCACTCACCGATCTTCTATCATCTCTGTCACCACCCCAATCAGCATCAGCAAACCCACTGATTTTCAGAGTATCACTAGGGTTTAGTTTCAGTCCATAATCTGCTGTCCCTGCCAAATATCTGAGTATTCTTTTAGTTGCTTTCCAGTGTTCACTCAGTGGGTTGGACATGAATTGACAAACTTTATTCACGCAGAATGATAGCTCTGGTCTTGTAATGGTGATGTATTGCAGAGCGCCAACTATGCTTCTATAATGATGTGGATCATCTATTGGATCACCACAATTCTTTGATAGTTGCAAATTTGTGGTCATAGGTGTACTGGCAGCTTTTGCCTTATCCATACCTTCTCTTCTTAACACATTCTGAATATAGTTAGTTTGACTGAGATGAAATCCTCCATTTCTAGTTCTCTTCACCTCTATACCTAAGAAGAAGTTTAGTTCGCCAAGATCTTTTAGTTTGAACTGGTCATTCATGTATCTTATTAACGATCCATCTCAAGTGTATTATTTCCTGTTATGATGAAATCATCCACATAGACCAGGATATACATGACATTGATGTTGTCTCTCTTGATAAACAGTGAACAATCAGATTTTGTTGAGTGAAAACCAAGCTTCATCAATGTGCCTTTGAGTTTTTCGAACCAAACTCTGGAGGCTTGCTTCAGGCCATATATCGCTTTATTCAGCTTGCAAACCTTTTGATGACCTCTGCTTTCTTCAAACCCTCTTGGCTGCTCCATATACACTTCCTCTTCTAACTCTCCGTTTAGGAATGCATTATGTACATCTAATTGCTTGACTGACCACTTGTTGTGTAGTGCAATGGTGAGTACTATTCTTATGGTAGTAGGTTTTATTACAGGAGAAAACGTTTCTTTGAAATCAAATCCTGCCTGCTGTGTGAATCCCTTAGCTACCAGTCTAGCCTTGTGCTTTGCTATTGTCCCATCAACATTGTGCTTCAGTTTATATATCCATCTACATCGTATAGCAATTTTGTTCTTGGGCAGTGTAACTAATCTCCATGTATTATTATTAACTAAGGCTTGGTACTCCTCTTCCATGGCTTTTCTCCATTTAGGATTTGTTACTGCTTGTTCATAGCTTGTAGGTTCGGCTGATAGACTCTGAGTAATGTATACTTTTGGTTTAAAGATACCACTTTTAGCTCTAGTTGTCATGTGATGTCCTTGATGCTGTTCCACTTGTCTAGTTGTCTCAGTATTTCTTTGTGAATTGCTGCCTAATTCACCTGCTGCAGTGATACCTCTTTGTGTGCTGCTCCCAGAATTGTCTGTCACACTCCCCTGAAATGGTGCCTGAAACATATCATTCATGTTCCCACTGTCTTCATTCATTTGGTTATGAGTGCAATGATCTTCATCTCTGTTTGTAGCCGAATCCTGGATACCAGAAGTTGAGTCTTCCTCTATGATTGCCTCTGATGAATGGCTTTCTTTATTGATAATAGGTGATGGTATGGGTAGCATCGATCTTTGTGTATTTGTAACCTTCTTGGTGCATTTGACCTTATTGTCAGCAAATGGAAAAATTCTTTCATTGAACATGACATGCCTGGACATAACAATTTTTCCTTCTTTGGTCAAACACTTGTAGCCTTTTTGTAGTGATCCATATCCCAAAAAAGTGCATGGGGAGGATCTAAAGTCAAGTTTGTGACGATTATAAGGTCTTAGCATTGGAAAGCATAAACAGCCAAAGACTCTCAGTCTCTTGTAATCGGGTTTAGTCCCATTCAAAGCTTCATGTGGGCTGTTGTATTTTAAAACTTTAGTGGGAAGATAGTTAATTAAGTATACTGCAGTTGAAAAAGATTCTGGCCACAATTTGAGAGGTAAGGATCCTTGTGCTAGAAGAGTTAACCCCATATCAACAATATGTCGATGCTTTCTCTCAACAATCCCATTTTGTTGAGATGTGTATGGACATGTAAATCTGTGTATTATCCCTCTTGCATTGAAAAAATTCTTGAGAGATTTGAATTCAGCTCCTCCATCGGTTTGAAATACTTTCAATTTCCTGTCAAGTTGTCTTTCGACTTGTATGATGAATTGTTTAACAGCCTCAGAGACTTCGGATTTTAACTTCAGAAAATAGATCCATGTGTATCTCGAGTATGCATCCACAAATGCAACATAATACTTGAACCCGTAATCAGAGTTCAATGGTGCAGGACCCCATACATCACATTCAACTAATTCAAGTGGATTAGTGTAAACAGTTTCTGAATTACTGAAAGGTAATTTGTGGCTCTTGCCAATTTGACATTGACTGCATAATTTCGATATCATATTATTATTTAAATGTGAAAGATTCTCATTATTCAAAACAACTTTCATCACGCTTACATTGGGATGTCCAAGCTTTCTATGCCATATATCATACTCATCATCTACATTATTATTATTAGTAGTAGTAGTATTGTAACATACCATATTATCATACTTTCTATCATCAGATTTCAGATCGAATTTGTAGAGACCATCATGTAGTTCCCCCTGCAATAATATATCTCCATTCAAGTTATTCTTAACCAAGCATGTGTTCGGATGGAACTCAAAAAATACTTGATTGTCTCTAGCAAATTGTGAGACGCTGATCAAGTTCTTTTTAATTTGGGGAACTCGTAATAGATTTTTTAACAGTAGAGTTTTATTTCTGTTTTCTGAGGTAAACTGTGCATGACCGATATGTGTGATATTTAGAGGTGTGCCATTTCCCATACAAACTGAATTTTTACCTTTGTAGGCTGCTCCTCCCAGATTCAAATTCTGAAGATTGCTTGTGACGTGATGAGTAGCTCCAGAATCAGGAAACCAAGCTTCATCTTGAATATCCATGTCACAAGCTAATGCATCAGAATTTTCATTGTGATGGGACTGATTCCTTGGATTATGTCTTGCAGCATTCTGTGCTTGAGTGAGATTGACATTGTAGGGATAAGGTCTGGAAGTGCCTTGATTGGGTGATATTTGTTGATTACTGTTGTAGCTGGATTCGAATCTGAAATAACATTTAATCGCTGTGTGACCAAGCTTCCCACATATTTGGCACTTTGACCGATTATTGAAGAACCTTCCTCTTCCTCGTCCTTGTGCTCTACCTCTGTCATACATGTAGTTTCCTCTAACTGGTTGAGTTTCCTGATGGTTCTGGGTTGATGGATCTGTTCTTGTGTTGTGTTGAGTTTGCTTGTTCTTCACGTTTGCAGCATAGTTGATGGAAAATTCTGTCGTGGAGTTGTTTTTCTGTTCAAGCCTGCCTTCATGCGCAAGAAGACATGAACTAACGTACTGAACAGATGGAGATGATTCTTTTGAGGTTATGACAGCAACTATGGCTTCAAATTCTTCTCCTAATCCGTTAAGAATATGGAGAATCTGATCAGTCTCACTAATCTTGTGTCCTGATGACTCTAAAAGATCACATAGTTTCTTGATTTTATTAAGATACTCTCTGATGCTTGCATTACCTTTCTTGACATTTTGTAGTTGCCTCTTGTAACTCATAATTCTCGCTGCTGCCTGCGAGTTGAAATTCAGATGAATTGCAGTCCATACTTCAAGTGAGGTTTTGCATCCTATAACTGATGATAATAGATCAGGGCTGATTGAAGACAAGATCCAGGAACACAGCAAGCTATCTTGTCTCGAGTGTATTAAGAATTCGGTGTTTGGTTTGCTGATGCCATCTTGACCGGTAATGAATTGGGAAGGAGGTACAGTGATCGGATCTATAAATTTATGTAAGCCATATCCATTGATAGCCATTTCAATCTGAAACTTCCACAAAAGAAAGTTGTCTTCATCTAGTGTTACCGTAATAAGTTGGGTTTGTGGATTGATAATTGATTTCAGCTAGTCTTCAAGAGTCTTCGATGATTGATTGGATGTTGTATTTCCGAGATTGGTTGATCCGGTTCTTGATTGAATCTCATCGTCTTGAGCCATGATTTAGGGCTTGATTATTGGATCTGATTAGATCTAATGATGAAGATGAACGAATTCTGAACTTGCGAAGAAGATAGGTAATGGATTTTCTATTCAGATCTGAGATCTGAAAGTTTGATGCCGTTGGGCGATAGCTCTGATACCATGAAAATATTTGTGAATGAAACAGAAAGAGATTCAAAATTAATTCATCATAGCATACTGATAATGATACAACTGGGTCTATATATATAGACTCTCAAGAACAGAGGACTGTGCACGTACACGGTACATAACACTATACAAAAGGCTGTCAACAGACAGAATACAATTCTCTAACAATGAACATATCACCATAAAGCAATGTCAAAAATTTAGCGCAAGTGAGAAACATCAAAAATATTGACCTTGACAGAACTCCTTTTTTTAAGTACACAACATTGACTGATGCCAAAAAGGTACAATATTTCCAAAAAACAAATATTGATATCCTGGCTCTTCTGAACATAAATTTTACTCACAATGTCAAATGAGAATATTCTACACCATACAAATAATGAAGCTAATAGATCTAGAAGGTTTTGGAACATGAAATAGGCAATCTACACTGTTAAACGAACGTACTATTAGATTATAAAGGAATAAAATTAGTGCACAAAAGCAAATTTCTTTGAATCGTGTTTATTAGTCATTGATAAGTCATTTAAAATGAGATCTAAGAGACGATGGTTTAACCTGTGGCGGATGTCACCGGTTTGAGTTCAGTGATCTCCAAGCTATGTACATAGCTGATACTGCAGAAACACCCAAAAATTTCGATTCGGTTGCTGGAGAAACATTCTTCGCTCATTTATTTGGAACACTGTTACAAATAAATCTCAATCGCTAAAAATGGCAGTAATAAGTAAGAGCTACAAATTTATATGAACCACCACTTAATATGAGCTATCAGAATGGGCTAATGTGAACCACTAATTAATTACAACAATAAAGTGGAACTACCACATGATACATTTTATATCCTCATCATGTGCCTATATTGATTGATTTCTAGATTTACTCTTTTTTTGTTGCTTCTTATTGTCTGCGTTTCGACAAAGAATTTCTCTTCATTAACACCATAGTAATGAACATGGCCTTAGGTAGTACTTTATTAGTCTCATTACTGAAAATTGTATTATTCTTTTACAGACGATCTGATTTGTGCAGAATAATGTGATTCATAATGAAATTTATGTCGATGAGAATGTGAATGGATTTGATATGCATAAGCTTTCATCCATGGGAAATATTCAAAAGTGGTTAGAAGTATATATAATTATCAACGAATTGTGCTAAATGCTTATAGCCTTGTAATAATGTAAGAACTATATTATTGCACGGCTGCCTAAAAATTCATAAAACTTATGATGAACCTACTTGTCTTGAAAAGAAAAGCCAATACATCCGATGGCTAAACTTCATATGATGTAACTTGATTGCAAAGTAATTACCAGACATATCTATCACCACTCAATTATATAAAAGCCTATAAATTAGAAGGTAGGAGAAGTACCTTACATAATGGTATCTTATAGTGGTAACATTAGAGTAGTTCGATTTTATAAATGAGAGTTTACAAGTGGTACGGTTTGAATGCATAACTTGTGTCTATTGTCTTTTGAATGAAAGAACTTATGTTTGGGTAAAAATACATTATAAATGTTACATCTATAATTCCTGGTTTAATAACTTGGCACAGGGTACTATATTAAAGTATGATTATGTGACGGACAATAGTTAAAGAATAATTGCTTAATAGTAATTAGGATGGTTAGACATTCATATGTTGTAGGGTAGAATGGGTTACTAACTATTTTTCAAGTTCCAACTGTATGTGATAATACAATGTGTTAATCGATGATTCTAAGCTAGATGTCTTGTTTTCGTATTTGACATGGGATTACGTATTGCTGTACCTAAATTTATCACCTACCCATACAAACAAACAGACACACAAAGAGACACACACGCATATACATATATTGTTACCAGACTTGCAAATATGGACTGTAGCTATTTGGAAATTACCGAAATAAGATAACACTGTTGACATGGGATTACGTATTGCTGTACCTAAAGTTATCGCCTAACCATACAAAACCTATAATTAAAACTTTTTGACCGCTACTACAATGTACTGGTCAATTCAAGAGACAGATCATGTGCAATGGGCTATGTAAAAACTTATAACACAATTTAACAAACAAAAAAATGAGGATAGAAAATGAAATAAATTACTAACTTCTTTGTTGTAAAACATCCTACTGCAAAAGAATCCCCATTGCAAGACTTTGCCACCCAGCCAGTCAATGGTATGGAACTTGCAAATCTAAGCAATCACCTACAATATGACATGGATTATAAATTCATGAAAGCACATATATTTTGGTGTATATGATAATGAAGGTGGAATCCAAGGTGATAAACACAGTTTAAAAGAAAAATATAATTGAACAGTCAGAATAAATCAAAGAGAGCAAATGTTGGATGTTTGAAAATAATTGAATTTGAATATAATTCCAAAATAAAGGTAACAAAATATGATATTACAAAATAGTGAGCATTACTAGTCAAAAACCACATTTTACTGTGCCTTCCATGAAAATAAACCGATTTATGCTATCTTTGAAACGCCGAATTCCTGCTTTGTTCATTCGCCTTCGTTCTAAAACCTTCCTTCGGATCCCGTCCTCATCTTCTCATGACGACTACAGTGTCTGCTGATCCTCGATCCTCCCTCCCTCCGAGTCCGCCTCCCTCTCCCCTAGATCCTCCTTCGGGCTTTAGTCCGTTACCAAATCTTGATCCTATTGCTGTTAATGGCGAAGATTTCATGCCTGTCAGATCAAGGAAATGGAAATGTAACCTAAATTTGATGTAAAAAATTTAGAAATCCTCCCCAGTTCCCACTACTCCTCAGAACAAATATGGTCAAAACCTCTCTATTCAAATAGATCAAGTCAACAATGTCCAAAAACATGATTCCCCCAATCGACCAAATCAGACTACTACTAGATCGACATCCAACAAATGGAATTTTTTCGCTACGTCCAGTCGGGTGTGGAACAAAGTGGTCAAGGGCAATAATATTCCGGTTTCAGTACCGTTGAAATTTTATCAAACATGTGATTTCAACTCAATGAAATGTGCTAAAATGTCATTGGAGGTCGTGCAAAATGCTAAGAAAAATGGGATAATGCCATTGTGATCTATGTTGTTGGTCCCAAACCCTACTACCCATATTTCAAGGATTATATAATTAGAGTTTGGAAACCTAAAGACAAGTTCACTATTTACTCGAAAGAAAATTGATTTTATGTTAGTAAATTTAATAACAAAAAAGATTGCGATAGAATCTTGGAAGGTGGTCCTTATTACTACAACAAAAAATTGATAATGATGAAGAGATGGTCGCTCGAGATGCAACTTAATAAGGAGTTACTCAATTCTATCCATATATGGGTAAGATTCCCGAACCTACCTCTTGATTACTGGACGGAAAAGGGAATAAGTCATATTGCTACGATCATTGGTTCCCCGATCAAGTTGGACAAATTTACTGAAGGAATTATAAAGATTGCCTATGCTAGAGTTCTTATTGAAATCAACAATTCATTTGATTTTCCAAACAAAATTCCAATCTTGTCTGAAAAAGACGAAATGATTTGGCAGGATATGGTCTATGAATGGAAACCCAATATATGCTCCAACTATTCTAGCTATGGACACTTGGAATCACATTGTCAATTTAGTAAAGTTTGGGTGCCGAAAGTTCAACAACAGAATAATTCAAATGAAAGTATGAATATGCATATCGATGAAACTTATCTTAATAAAAGAACGCAAGTCAACCCGATCATCATTCCTAATAATCAAAACAATTTAGCTCAAGGTTGTACTGTTAGCATGGACAAATCCATAGGTAAGCATATAATCTCTAACTCTCAAGAAAATCATAACTGTCAAACTATCTAGTCAGTTTAGGAAAATCAAAAGAATAATATAGTCCAGTCAGTCACTAATTGCACGACCAATAAGTGTAATACAATTCAAAGTTTTTAAAGCTCTCAACTCTGATATAGACTTTCAACAAACTTACAACAATCGTACTGAAGGTAACATTATGGACGAAGAAACGAGTGAAACACTCAATACACAACATTTGTATAGCACTGAATCTCTTGAAGGTCAGAATTATGATATGTAGACAACCGCTTCATCTGACATTCTCACGGTTCCTAACCTAGATGCTTTGATAGTCGAACCTATACATGCTACCAGATCTAGCTCTGTTTATAAAGTGAGGACTGAAGAGGTTCCTTTTGAGTTAAAAGCCACTAATGCTCCTGATGTCATTGACAATCCTGCATGGTCTAATCTGGTAACTCAGTTAAAAGGTAAAAGTAAGAAAATTAAAAAAGCAAAGATGACGGGGACTGCTACTACCCCGGGAGATAATAGCAGCCAAGAAATAGAATTATAAATGCAGTTCCTTTTTTGGAACATTAAGGGTTTAAATGCCCTTGCGAAATAGTTAGAGATCTTGCAGATTCTAAGTAACAAAAAATTCTTGTTTATGGGTATACTTGAAAATAAATTGTCCCATGATAATATAGAAAAATTCATGGCTAAATCTAATGACTATTGGAATTTCTCTCATAATATTAATAATGATCAAAAAAGCAGAATTTTGATCATTTGGGATCCCAATCATTGGTCCAATATCATTATTCACATCATTGAGCAATATATCACATGTGTGCTCCATAATGCTAATGGTTTCAGCGTTCTTTGCACTACAGTCTACGCAGCTAATGATGAGATTAAAAGGTTAGAGTTATGGAGATATATTACTGAGCAATCTTCTAATTTTAACTTACCATGGATTGTAGCGGGTGACTTTAACGCTATTTTATCAAACAAAGACAGAATTAGTTTTGGGCTTTATTCTTCTATGGGTGAGCAAAACTTTATTGATTGTATTTCCTCTTCTAATTTAATTGAACCTGACTTCACTAGTAATTACTTCACTTGGAGGGGTGGACTTAATTTTTCCATTCATAATAAAAATCGATCGTGTTTTTGTGAATACTTTAGTGGGTGAATAAATTCCAATTTGGTGTTCATTTTGGAAACCACTCATTAAGTGATCACTTACCTATCCTAATCAAGCTTTTATTATGTAACAATTTGAGACCTAAACTTCAATTTAGATACAACAATACCTAGCATCTTCAGGAAGGCTACTTTGCTACAGTCCAAGATGAACTCTTGAAGTCATCTATTGGAAATCCTTTGTATAATCTTCTTTGCAAGCTCAGACTAGTCAAAGCTGCACTGAAAAAGTGGATTAAAAGTAAGTGCAATTTGCATACTATGGCTAAAAAGATAAAGGAAGAGGCTAATGAGTTATATAAGCAATTTATCCAAAATCCTTTGAATGATCAACTTATATAACAGTACTCATTGAAGACTAATCAGACATACCACATTATGAGAAAAATTGCTTTAGAAAAGGAACAGAGAATGAAAAATAACTGGTTGGTAAAAGGTGATAGACCAACTGCATTCTTCTACAACAAAGTCAATTTTACTAATCCTAAGCGTAGAAGTGATTACATTATCAATGAAGATGGGTCATGGATTTCAGCATCAGAAAAATTAGCTGGTGAAGCTATTAATTATTTCTCTAAAATATTTTCATCATCTCAAGCTGCACTTCAATTCCGAGCGATTACATGTAAGAGAATTTTATCAGATAATGCTCGAAGCAAGTTATGCAGACCATTTCCACTAGAGGAAGTAAAATTAGCATTATTCCAAATTAATGATAAAAGTACCCCCGGTCCCGATGGCATAAACTCAAAAAATTTCAAAGTACATTGGGAAAAAATAAAAAATGACATATGGAATGCAATGAATGGCATTCTCCAATCTGGCAAGATAATTAGAGAGATTAATCACACTTTCATATGTCTCATACCAAAGAAGCTTGATGCCACCGAGATAATTGATTACAGACCAATATCATTATGTAATGTGTCTTATAAAATATTAGCTAATCTTTGCAATAGAATGAAAGAATATATGAATGATCTAATTTCATATAACCAGAATGCATTCATTTCGGGTAGAATTATCACTGAAAACTCCCTTCTAGCTTATGAAATGTTCAAGGGTTTCAATAGGAAGAATTCTAACAACTTATGTCTGAAAATTGACTTGCATAAAGCCTATGATAAAATGAACAGAGAATTTATTCATCATATGCTGATTGCGATGGGTTTTCCTCTACAATTTGCCAACCTTATTTATGAATGAATTTCTACTCCCTCGTTTTCATTGTTAATTGATGGCTCACCCTATGGTCTCATTGATAGTTCGAGAGGTCTTAGGCAAGGTGACCCCCTCTCGCCATATCTGTTCTCAATTGCTATGGAATATTTAACTATCTGATACGGTTATATATAACTGCTCACCTCACCACCCGCTGCTGCCACAAGACCCAAAAGGATATCAAATAGCTGGCCGTTATAAAGAATAGCAGTATGAAAATGACAGGCCACGTTCATAACAAATTCCTTTATATTTAGCACTAGTGGTTACAAAGTATTGGCCAGAAATGTTTAGCAAATGACAGTGTGACAGCTGTACAGAAGTTGTTGCTAAAATATCTGTACTAACCTATATATGATAATGTAAACGAATGCAAATGGTAAGCTGAATGAATTAAATTTCTCTTTCTCTTGCATTTATGTCTTCTTCTTCATTCTTCTCCCCTCTTCTTGAATTATCTCCTTCTCTAAATTAGAACCACATCATTGGTGCTTTCACTTTTGCTCTCTCCTCTCGCCATGGGTGAAACACTAACGTTAGAGCAACTTCGCAACAACTCCTACCATCTCGCCATCCGCAGCTCCCTACTAGCCATCCAAACCACCCTCTCTTTACAACAAACCATGCTACAATCCGACCATGACATATTCACCAACATAAAATCTACCATCGTCGCACAAAACACAACCTTACAAAACACTACACGAACCCTTGTCGACTACTTTTATAAAATATCGACCTTCCAACCACCACCAACTCCTCCAATACCGTCATATGCTACTACTATGGGCTCGACAACACTAGCTCCTCCTCTGGCCTCTACTGCTGCACCTTCTGTCCGTCTTCCTTTGTTCTCAAATCCTCCTCGTCTAAACTCATCGACACTTCCCCTCGATTCATACTCCTCGCCATCAACACCAATAGTGATACTGCCTGGATCACCCCCTCCGACAGCTCTAGCAGCCCTCAAACCATCATCCCCTCCTCCCACAACAACTTCGACCACTCATTTACCAACAACACCATCATCGCACATACTGTCATTTCATCAAACACCACCAGCTCAATGTTCAACCTTAGCTGCTGGGAAAGTAGCAGCGAAGGAGACTGATTCGAGTGTTGCTTTGGATTCGGACTTGGCCGTGGTTAATGCTTCAGAAGCACAACCAATGATCCAGAGCATCTCCAAATCATTGGCGTCGGTAGGAAAACTAACGAAACAAGCAACGGCTTCAACCCAACAACCACATTTGCTACCATCGATACATGTCGACAAACACAGCAACCCCAACACCATCCTCAACTTCGCCATCGACAACCCCAAGCACCAACAAATCGCCTCCGACATCTCTAACAATCTCAACAAGCCTTTTCGCTCACACTTTGCATTCCCCTCTCCGAAAAACCTTCTCGAGAAACTCACAATGGATTTGGCACGATCTAATTTAGTGGATAGGGTTTCCGAGCATACAGCGTTTCTGAATTGGGAGAACAAATCCTTTTGTTTTCGGAAGAATGAAGAGCTGCTGGATGATAATTGGTTGTGGTTTCTCTTCATTTCAGAAAGCCCAATAATGAAAAGCCCAGTAGACAATTATGTCCCTCTGCTTCAAAAAGGTTTACATTCGTGCACCACCCTTATTGATCCATCCGCTGGTATCATGATTTTGAAAATTAATAGGGACAAACTACAATGTGAAAGCAAAATTTTAATATTTGATCCCGGTGGCACTACTGACAGAACGAGCAGCTTCGACCTTGAGGACAAGGTCGATTTCGAGGGGTCGGTAATGATACGGTTATATATAACTGCTCACCTCACCACCCGCTGCTGCCACAAGACCCAAAAGGATATCAAATAGCTGGCCGTTATAAAGAATAGCAGTATGAAAATGACAGGCCACGTTCATAACAAATTCCTTTATATTTAGCACTAGTGGTTACAAAGTATTGGCCAGAAATGTTTAGCAAATGACAGTGTGACAGCTGTACAGAAGTTGTTGCTAAAATATCTGTACTAACCTATATATGATAATGTAAACGAATGCAAATGGTAAGCTGAATGAATTAAATTTCTCTTTCTCTTGCATTTATGTCTTCTTCTTCTTCATTCTTCTCCCCTCTTCTTCAATTATCTCCTTCTCTAAATTAGAACCACATCACTATCTCTTTTGACATGGATTATTTAAAGGTTAATTTCAAGCCCATATACAAGACTGAACCCATGATTACACATTTACTTTATGCAGAAGATATACTTATTTTGTCCAAAGCTACTAGTGAGAATGCAGTTATCATCCCGCACATATTTCAGGTATTAAAATAGTTTACTGGTCTAAATATTAATGAATCCAAATCTACTGTATATTTCAGCAAGGGAGTTAATAATAAGCATGTGATTACCAACATTCTTAATATCAATTCTGGCACTCTCCCTATCATTTACTTGGGCATACCATTTTCTAGCAATCAATTAAAATCAAAGGATTTTGGTTGTTTAATAGACAAGATTAACAAAAAATTCAACCACTAGAACAATAAATTACTAAACATTAGTGGTAGAGTTGAACTTGTTAACTCTGTCATCTATTCTATGATCCATTTTGGATGCAATTTTCCCAACTGCCAATGAATGTGATACAGAGAATTAACTCCTTATGTGCCAATTTTATTTGGAAAGCAAGACTCCTAATATGTCTTGGGAAGATGTGTGTAAAACCAAATGTGAAGGTGGACTTGGTATTAAAAGAATTGAAGAGATTGCCAAGTAAGTGGCAGTTAAATTACTTTGGAAATACATACAAGGTGAGTCTTCATGGGCTAAGTGGATGTAGAATAAATATTGTAAATCTAGTAATTTATGGTCTACTGCTATTGACAATAATGCTTCTTACACTTGGAAACTCCTTCTCAAAGCCAGACAATGGTGTAAAGGTTTAATAGACAGAAAAATTGCTAATGGTGGAAAATCTGATGTCTGGTCTAACCCATGGATTGAGGGATAGTCATTAGTTGACAAATTTGGTTGGAATACTATGACCATTTTTGATGGACATAATAAGAAAGTTTCTACTCTTATTTCTGGAAATAAATGGAAGGATCATTTAGACTGTATCCCTACTAAAATACAGCAAACTATGAACAATATAAAAATTCATGATCAATTTCCTTAGGATTTTTGGTTCTGGACTCCTAGTAATGATGGTCATTTTAGTTTAAAATATGCTTGGAATCAAAATAGATCAAAAAATTCAGAGTTTAATTGGACTAAGATCATTTGGGACAAGTATTGTGCTCCTAACATGTCTACATGCAGTCTGCTACCCAAATTGAATAAATTAAATAGTAAAGATAAAATTAGCAGATGGAAACAAGACATCAATCGTAATTGTGCACTTTGTTCTTAGCATTCTGAAGACAGAGACCATCTTTTCTTTCAATGTGATTATTCTAAAGCTCTGTTAGAAGATATTACACACAAACTTCAAGTTAACTTTGGTAATAACTTCGATTTCAATCAAATTCTTAACTATTTATGCCCGAGTCAGACAAATAACGTAGCAAAATTCCATCTTTCTAATACTGTTCTTATTACTACTATCTGACATATTTGGTCGGAAAAAAATTCGAGAGTTTTTAACAACACTGAAATGCCAGTTAAAGTTAGAAGCTTACTCATTTTACAAGATAGTAGAAACTTAATCAAGCTTAAATTGGAAACCACTAAGAATAACAAGGAGATGGAGCTTATCTTAGAGTCTTTGCACTATGCTCTAGGCCGCAGATCTAACAACCAAACTCCTTGACCTCTGTCCTTCCTTCTGCTATTGGTTGTAGATAGCTCGAAGCTTTGGCCAGTGCTGGTGACTGGAGCTTCCTCTGCCTCTTCTTTTCTCTCTCACATGTTTGAAGAGGAAGTATTCTAATCGGTGGCTCTTCTTTTTAGGCACTTTGATTTATTTGAGAGGCTCGTGAGCTGGAGATGCTTATTTTGGTTTAAATTTGTTGTTGTTTTGGTTTTTTTGAGAGGCACTTTGGTTGTTTGTTTTTAACTTCTGAATTGCTGAAGTTGATCGTATGGTTGGTTTGAAGTGTTTATATATATATATTTACTCCTCCAACCATTTGACAGTTTGATTGTGCAGTTTTCTATCTCCTGTTGTACTGTTAATATATGGACATGATATGTACTTTTTTTCCTGACAAGGCACCCATCTAGGTTAGGGGGATTATTAGGTTTTAACGAGCCATAACATGAAAGTATATGAGTCTTTTCGTTAATAAAGTACATATTTACAAAAAAAACTGATTTATGATACAATGCTGATAAAGTCGATATTTCATTATGAAGTTTAATCAATCACAAGCATAAACAGAAAATATGGAAATTTACTATAATGTCAACAGAGGGAAAAAAATTCTGGTACCTACTGAATGTTATGGCATAGATCAGAATTGAGAGTAAGTGATAGATGGTAGAGGAGGCAAAACCTATACACGAGAACCGTACAACATTAGAATAGATAGCAGATGCTTCAATTTTAGGAAACTTTTTTCGAAAATGTTCAAATTGAAGATTCAATCGATTTACAAAAGAGACAGAGGGAATGAAATCATGGAGAGAATAAAGTGGAAAGAAAAAAGCAGGATGAATCACAATATGAGAAGGTCGTGCAGTTTGAAGCGGTTACTAAATTCGTGAATGAATTATGAAGAAACATAGCGATGGGCTGAGAAGCTGCATAATTAAAAATAATGAAAGTAGACAATGCCACGTCAGCTGATAGGGGATCTTGGTTTTATATTTAAGTAATTGATTGATTAATAAGAAAAAAGACTTTGATTATATTGTTAAGATACAACTGATCAATTTCAATGAGATCTCCAAAAATCCTTGCTGTGTTTGGTTTCATAGCTTGGAAGCCCCATCCAATCTCTCAAAGAAATGGTGTAATTTAAACGCAAATGTTCGAATTTTGATCTTTTCATACGCGGCTCGTTCCTCCTACACTTCACATCCAAACCCTAGGTATTCACGATACCGCACATTTAGCCTATTTCCGTATCGACGTTGGTCTCCCCTGTTGCAAATCATCACCAACCCTTAAAATCCAGATCTCGGCCTTATCCGGTGCTACCCTTTTTCAGTACGACGTTTCTGTCCGCAAAGCATCGTCGACAGCTTGGCTTCCATCGTCCCACTTCTCCTGCAGCTATAGGTAATTTTCCTTCTCCCTGTAATTGTGATGTTACTCTTGCTTCTTCCTGTCGGTTTGCTTTTGTTATCTGTCTTTATTTCATTCTTACTTACTTCCTGCAAATGAATGCGCTTTTCATCTGATTGATTTTTGTAGTTATTTCCATGTTGTATGCTTTTCCCTAGCTATAATTCTCGGTCAAGCATTTGTGAAATTAACATATTTTCTATTTATCCACTTCGCTGTTCAACTGAGTTACAAAATGGTCCTATGAAATTCGTTATCATCGATGAGTAAAGGTTTTCAGGACTTCATGGCTTGGTTTTTACATACTGTTAGTTTTGTTTGTGGACAAATTGGCATAATTTTCAATCCCATGTTATTTCGTCTCCTCTGTTTAAAGATTTAGTCAAACTACACTTTGGAAACATGACTATGGTGAGGTCTTGCATTTCATGCATGCTTTTGTACACAAAAATATCTATACTATAGTTTGCTCATGCTCAATTGTATAAACACTAGATTTATTGTGTTTGTTGGCTTACGGTTCCATGTACGTTGACTAAACCTTTTTGTTTTAATAAGAAATGGACGTGTACAGTTTGGTGAATGTCTCAATCTGCCATGGCTGCAAACATGATCCTGAAATTCAGTAAATGAACTGCAGGCTGTGGTAGTGTATTCTAAAATGGAGTGTTCGAAAATAGTGAGTGTTAGCCAATTAATGCTACATGTCAATATAAATATTTTAAACTTTAATGTTGTTTCTACCTATTCAAGCAGTTTATTTTGCTTTATGTTTGCTAAATTCTTTTGTTGTTCGGTCGTCTACTTCAAATATTTTCTGACTATCTATCTTTAATCAACGACCATACATAGCTTAAATGAGTTTTTCATCTATATAGGGAGCAACTAACTTGATACGATTTTGTCGAGATAAGTCAAGCTAAGTCTATCAACTCAACTGTATCACTCCATTTTCCCCATTGTTAGACTAATTTTCAGGTATGCACTTTTTGTGATATTGGATCTATTTTAATTTTTTTTTTCCATTGCATTGGATTATTTGTTCAAATGTTTGACTTTCTTATTCTCCAGATTGATGTTACTGTCCAAAATGTTAAAAATTTGCAAGATCTGAAATTTGTAAAAATATTTAAAACTAATTGTTAATTTTAATAGGTTACCACATTTCATACAGTGTTTCATTGCATACTCACAGACGATTATCTCTTGGAATGAGAATTTGTTGTACATGGCTAATGTACAGTTTATGGCTGCTATGTTTATACTAACTACTCTATTTATTTTTTCACCATTTTTGAAATATAAATATTTGTGAGCGTATTTGCGTATGTTTGTTTGTGCGTATGTTTATGCATGCACGTGCACATATAAATATACAGTAATGAATATAATTTCATGCATTGTTTAGTGGGAAGGCAATCATATTAAATCATATCCAAAAAAATTCTACTAAAGGCTTTAGCGTTCTCTTCTCATTATCAGCATTTTAACGTATATTTTTAGTTATACTACTTGTGGGTCCTATTGTCCATGTTTATCAGAAAAACTATGTAGAAATATATCTAGCATGCTTGGTAGGATTTATAGTAGACATTTATTAAGATCATAATTTGTTCATTTACTTAAACAAGTAAAACCAATTAGCATTACTATAAGCATGGTTTTAAATCTCCTGTATATCGCCCGAGATCGCCTCCGAGATCTCATTTTTACACTTAAACGAGACGAGACATCAAATCTCCTCCATATCTCCCTCGACACTCATCTCGTTCGAGATATTCAAATCTCACTCGAAATATGGATCAAAATCTCAATTCGAGATCTCACCCGAAATTATACATTTTTCTTATTTTCCATAATATTTTTTATTTTCATATTGATTCAAAAGAAATTCCTCAATCCAATTATAATTACCAACTTCTTGAACATATTCTTTACTTTTTATTTTAATGAGTCATAGCGAAAGGTTTCACTTCTTTAATATGTTCAAATAAAAGGATATTATTCAATCATTACCAAATCAATTAAGCTAATCAAGCTACTACTCTTCTAAAAATATTTCTTTTTCCATGTAAATCAAGTATGTTGCTATTTTTATTTTTACTAAGAGAGTTATAACCGTTAAATAAATTTTTAACACATCAATTATAGACACATAAGTACATCCAAGATATTCCCGAGAAGCATTATAAAACCCAAGATGTCAATCCGAGATGTACACCCGATATGTACTCATCTCATCCGAGATCTCCCCCGATACGAGATAACTTGTGTAAAAATTCCGTGGCGAAACGTGACCGAAATCCGATATTTAAAACCTTGACTATAAGTAATATTTTACATTGATCATTGCCAACTTTAATGTTATAAAGTCATGTTGTTGATGTTGTATAATGACTTTTGAAATGTCAATATGATACTTGGATGTGTATAGAGATTGTAATGACAAAACCGATTAATTTTTATATGTGTAGGAAGTGATTAAAAAAAACTTTAGAAATGACCACTACATGTCTGAGTCGGTTTGGTTTGCCCTTACTTTTATATCTTTTTGTTTACAATTTCTTTTCCAGTTTTTTAGAGTTAATGCACTGTTCTGATTTTTAATAATTTACCTTGATGTTCTATAACAAAATTATTATTTATTATCATCTGTGTTATATTTAGGCCTGTCAACGGATACTTTCGGATGCGGATAGTGTCGCATCCGCATCCGAAATGATTTTCGGATATCGGATATCCGCATCCGCGGATACGGACGGATATCGGATATTATCCTATCCGCTAACGACCGATAAATCAAGAAATATAAATATAAATTTTAAGTTTAACATACATTTTTTTCAATCCAATTGATCATAAAAGTGTTAAATATAAACAAATATGGCGATAATAAATAGTTTTGAACGGTTAATAAGCATTAAATGTATATAATATAAACTATTAACTTGATAAAACAACAAATAAATATCTTTCATTATACTACAATACACACAATTTGTACTATAATATTGACAAAGTTTGGATGGATAATTTTCGGATGCGGATGCCTTCGTATCCGTATCCGCATCGGTTTTTTCGGATATCGGATATTATCCGCTTTTCGGATACGGATGCGGACAGATTTCAAATTTTTCGGATATCCATTGACAGCCCTAGTTATATTTATTAGCTTAACCATTACTCTTAGTTATATTTCTTTATGTGAAAGAATACACATGAAGAAATACCTCAACGCAACTATTAGAAGAATTAATAATTATTCTTTTAGATTTTTTCATAACTATAAATCTTACGAGTTAGTACATCAGACTGATAAAATTTGTTTTATGATAAAATAAATTAATCCGCTTTTGAAAATATTATGTAGTTTAATGTGTATTTTCTTTCGAGGAGATTATCACGCTAAACATGGTATCTATAGGGTTGACAAGTACATAATTTCTCTTTATTATATAGCATTTTGTACATGCACACTTTCGAATATCTATACAAAATTATTAACCTTGATTATTTAATTAAAATTAAATAATTTCCTTAACAAATTTACCAGTGTTAATTTCCAAAGGATCTACTCTATATTTTCGTTCATAATGAATTAAGGCTATTATTAACTTTAAAGTATTAATTTATTATCGAATAATTTTCCCGTCGAATCTCTAGGAATCCTCCCTTCATTTTTGGTTTATAAAATAAGAAACAACCAGATGTAATCAAGATGTGATGATGGTAAAAATGAATTTTAAAAAGAGTATTATTGCTTCCATTTTTATAATGGCATAGTTCAACATTCTTATGGTAGAGAGTGTGTGTATAGCATGTTTTGCAACTTTAGACACAAGCATGAAAAAAATTAAATTTTGATTGTTTTGAAATATTTTGAAGAATTCGTTTTATTTATCTGTATGGCTTGGTTTTGGTATATTATGAATCAGTTATTAAATAGATTTAGGATTATTTGTGAACATTCTCCTTGAAATCCAGAACAAGAACAATGTGCATTCTAAATTATTATTCTTTTTTCTTAAAAGACTACATGTGAATTGAAGATTAACACGAGGGAATAATGTATTTTCTTCCACTTTGTATTAGTTATTAATCTGCAGGATTTTGAGCGGTTATGTATGGGCTCTTTAAATAAAATGTTGCGTCTACACTATGAACTATTGCTATCATTGCTAAAAATCAGTTATACCATGTTTTATAATCACTCTGTACCATTTTGTAATGACCCTAATTTTGACTAACGTTATTTAGGACATTTAGTTCGATAAATTAAATGAAATAATGTAGATGGTTAAGGGATTGAGATTTGTTAATTAATAAGGTGTCATACCTTAATGAATATGTAAGCAAAAGAGAATAAAAATAAGTAGGAGGAATATGGTAAGGGCAAAATTGGAACAACCTTTGTTCTTATACCCTAAACCCATCTAACCTTTATCTCTTATTCGTTTCAACATTCACAATCAAAACTAAAACCTTAAGCAAGCTTGGTCGGCCACCATTAAGAAGATTCAAGAAGAAGAAAAGCTAGGATTCAAGTAGCAAGCCTAAGAAAATCAATCAGAAAGCAAACCTGAACCTTCTTAACACCAAGCCAAAGTGAATAATTTGATTTACATCTCATTTTTGATATTGATTTCGGTTTCAAGTTAAATCCAAACTAATTTTGCAAATAATATGCCATGTTATGTTTGTTAAATGGATATATATATATATATATACTTGATGATTTATAGTGTTCATATTGATTCTATGATAAGCTTAGATTAAAAAACCTATTAAATGACATCCAAATGATTTGCGTTTTTGATATATAATCGAAAACATTATTTTAGAAGTGGTTTCAAGTTTCATTATTTTCTAAATTATTGTGGATTTATTATGAATTTTCTATGAGAGAAAATAGTTAATATTGGGTTTAAATTATTTAAAGCAATTATATAATGATTTTGGGTTTGAAATTTAAATATGTTAGAAAATAAATTAAAAGTGAAATATGGTAATTTTTGGCAAATTTTTCTAAGTATTTGCTTATAAAATAATTTAAGTTGTGGAACTTCAATGTTTTATATATTTTGTTACGTAGAAGGGCTTATTTGTTAAAAACGTTTTTAATTATAAATTTTGAATTCGGTAGCCTTTTTAGAAAGTAATTTTGATAAAGAGTGGACAACCAATCATATTTTGACAAATTGGACAAGTTAGGTAAAAAAAATACTTTAAAAGGGAATTAACCAGTTTGTCTTCGAATTACAACTTCGCCACTTCCTTAACTAACTTCCGTCACCATGCCCAGATAGCCTTTCGACCTATTCGAAGCCAATATACATTGTATCAAGTGATTGGTATGTAGTGTATTGGAGAAAGACGGAAGGAATGTTGGTATCGAAGGTATGTTTTGAAGGGGTTGTTTTAACTTGTCTTTGTTTCAACAAAAAGAGACTTTCGAACAAGTTGCCACTTTCCTTTGTTTTAGAAAAGAGCTTTCAAAAGAGTTGCCGCTTAATCACATTTTAAAAAAAGCTTTCGAAAGGATATTGAACCTATTCGAAACCTACGGTGTCGCATTCATACCTTTCGAATTAGTTAAGTCCGCTTTTTTTTATCGCCTAAAAACAACGTATTTGAAAGGGTGCTTTCACTTTTTACTTTGAAGCCGCTTTCTTAATTCTTTCGAAAGGGTCATATAACCGCTTTTAAATTGTTTCGGAGGCAATGGTTTCAAAAGGGTAGGTTTCGAAGCTATCCTCTTCCCAATTCCTTATTTGGATTAAAGCTTTCGAAAAGGATACTTTACCATCTGTTTCTTTGACCCAATGGTTATATTATATGTAAAATCCATTGGTTTCGAAAGGAATAAGTATTAAAGGTTTCGAAGCAATGTTTCCACAATCCTTTACTTGAGCCTAATACTTTCAAAAGTTATAGTGTGAATGTTTTAAAAGTTATGTTTTAAGTATTTCGAAAGGAAGGTTCTAATGCTTTCGAAACACAAGTATAAATGATTTTGAAAGAGGATCTCTAAGGTTTTAAGTAAATCTTTCGAAAGGGTTATTTTCAATGATTTCGAAAGGTATTGTTTAAAGTTTTAAAACAAGGGTTTCAAAGGTTTATTTTTGGCTTTATGGCCTAAGGTTTTCTAAGTTAAAAAGGCTTTTAACTTATTTTGAAGGGATAGATAATCTCATTGATTAGATTTCATCAATATTGTTTTGTGTAAAGCATATATCATGGCATAAGTGTTTTGAGTAAAACAAAGTGTATGATTTTCATGTTTTATAAAGATATGATTTCAGGGGTAAATCATTTGTAAAGATTGTTTACAAGGAAATTAAATTTGAATAATTTAGTTAACCCTAGGTATATGACAGGAAATGAAATATGAATAGGGTAGTTAACCCTAAATTTATGACTCAGATATTAGAAAACCAGATGTGACTGGTGTATGATCGCGTCCTATACTTTAGCTATTAGCCCCTAGTTAAATAAGTCCATAATTAGTGTATAGGGCTTTTTCACAGGTGGGACTAAAATTATGTTATACACAGAAAGGAATATACAGAGTAGAGATATGTTATTGCTGAGCCCGCAAAACCATTAGGATCAGTTGATCCTGAAAGAAGATAGTTAAGGACAGATAGCTCAGTATTGTGTCTAACAGAACTTACATTATTGATTATGTTTTGTAGCCTCGAGTCAGCCAATGGTTAATAGTTAGCCAGATAAAACTATAATGTGGACAGATAATCTATTGATAACCTAATTATTATGCATATATGTATTTACTATTAATGTTATAATCAGTTTGATTGCAGGATTTTGATTTGCAAAAGATATGCTTTCAAAGGATATTAGTGAGGGAAACCCGTTCCACTAAGCAGCATGGTC
Organism: Allium fistulosum; assembly: GCA_030737815.1. Lineage (NCBI taxonomy): Eukaryota > Viridiplantae > Streptophyta > Magnoliopsida > Asparagales > Amaryllidaceae > Allium > Allium fistulosum. The sequence goes on along the minus strand of CM060901.1, from coordinate 335,982,999 downwards.
TCATAATATTAGTAAATCGAGATGTAATAGTTTTATTCACATCAGGCTTTATCTCTGACTCAAAGTTTATGCTTTTCCCTTAAACTATCGGGTGCTCAAAATTTAATTTGAGTAGATTGAGAGGAATTTTCAAGTTTAGTAGGTTGGACGAATAAACTTCCGAAGACTCAAAGTTAGCTATATAGGAGCTATTTAGTATTATTTCCGCTGTGATGTATTTATGACTGATATGTCTATCTAGTACTCTGATCATCTAAGGGGGAATCTTCATTTGTCGCTCTTGGCATAATCTGTAATAATTATATTCGATCAAAACTTGAGAATCATTTAGGGTTATGTAACTGAATATGAAATATTGATTTGAAATGTAAACAGAAAAGCTATTTTTGAAATCTGTGTTAATTTTATTTTATATTCATGTGCTTCTTATATTATGGATACTATTAACATTACTGTATTTTGTCACCGATAGTTAATACTATAGATGACAGCATCATCTGTAGCGCTTAATTTTGATCCTCAAAGTGGGAATGCTACACATTTCTATTCACCCGCTAATGTAGGGTATTGAGGTGTCCTCAACTTTGGTAGATGTTTTGGTGGGCCTTTATGGTTCATTTTAAGGTAAGTTTTCTGCACCTAATATTTTCTATATAATGAATATTGTAAAAAATAGTAATTATTTTCGAAGGATCATTAGAGAAATATTTCTCTTTTTATTCACATACATTTTGATAAATTCACATGGTTAAATTAGCAATTAGGTGGGAATGATCAAATGAGAGATCATAACTTCTTCTTCTGCTAGAATAACCATTGAGTGGGTTATCTAAGCTTTTGGAATAAAATTTAAGGTAAATGCATTAACTAATATGATTAAACAATTTTACCTTTATTAAAATAAGTATACCTCTGTCAAAATCATAAATTCTAAAAATTTGTTTCTAATGCCTTTTTCATTAACAATTATTTAGTTGGCCGACCGCATCACTCAAGTGATCTCCATCGAGCTGAATGTTGTAATATTGCCTCTCTAGCGTTTTCGAACTAAGGAATAGTTACAATGAATTATAATAATTTTAAAACAATGTGGCTAATTATATTACCATATATGAATTGTTGAAAGAATGTTATATTTCTATGTGTGTTTTGTTTAGTGCATTTTTGCTTAATATTATCCTAAGGACTATGTTATATTGGGTACACTTTTTACATAGCATCTATTTTTTAAAATCTAATAATGGAGATAAATAGGATAATCAAATACTATAAGATAGGAAGTATACTAAAGCTTTACATTATAGTTTATAGTCCCTTTTGCTTATTCTGTTAGTGCAATAATTACTAATTTTTTGATTGAACTAGACCATTAAGTACTTTTGTAACCAATATAAGTAGTTGAATCAAATTATATTCCCTTAAAAATGAGGTTAGACAAATTTGACTGAGAAATTTAAACAGAATGTATTGGTTTGCTTTTGCAAAGTTAGGTCAGGAAAGCATTGATTTTCCTAAGTTGGTTCACATAAATCCAATACATACAAAGTTACATGGTTTTGAAATCAAAAGTACTATATTTCCATGCTTTAGACATTTTGATGTGTCATTTTAGTAGTTAGTGATATTATAAACCAATTGGTTTATATTCTATAGATTTTAACTTTGGGCGTATCTCATGTTAACACCAATGGTTCCTGAAGTATCTAAAAGTTAATTTTCATACTAATAATGGTTATTGATTTTGATGATTATTATTTATGAAAATTTTATTTTTTGTTATGAAAATTTCTTACAGTGCTTGAGGCCTTATGGTGTTTGAATTAAAATAAACATAATCCATTAGATTGAGAATGCTTGATAGCACTTTGCATGCAAGGTAAGTTAAACCAACATGGGTTTTTATTTTACAAGATAAGCCTTCTAGACATTTTTAAGTTTTAGATTTGCTACCAGGTGTGTATAATATTAAAAATGCTACATTATATAAAAATTCAATTTTAGTTACTTAAAATTAGTGCAGTGATTAGTTCAAGTGTAAGACACCTTCTATGATTGGAAATATTGCAAGTTTACTATGTGATTATATACTAATGGTATTGCATTGCTTTAGCTATGGCAGTGGGAGGAGTTTACTTTTTAAATATGGGTACAAGTTCAAATGTCAACGTCAACGGTCTATTTTCTTTAATTCTTCATTTGATTACAGTTTTAACCGAAACATCCATATTTTATGAGACCTATGCAAGTAAGAAGCACTAATAAAGTTGGAATCTTACGCTCCTAGGGATATTTCTTGATATAAGTTCCTTGCACAATCAATTATTTTTTCTTTTTTTTAACGAATTTTTTTCATGTCGAAAGTTAGTGAAGTGGATTAATGTGTGTAAATCACTTTAAGTTATGTATGTCAATCTTTATTAACCGTACTAAGAGGAAAATTTTCTGCATATGATGATCCTATATCTAATTTTTCAAACAAGATTTCTACATTAAGCGGCTATGTATGTTTCAGTCAACAATCAATACTTCTGTTCCTCTTCACAAGCATCAGTTCGGTTGCAAGGACATAGTCACAGATCCTTAGTTTCATACAATCAACCACACTCTATTATGAATGCTAGAGACTTAGTCAAGGCCACATTCTAACCGCCCCGACATATTTTAGATTTAGCATCACTCTCTATCTTCTTCAGTTTCATATTCTACATGCACCTTATTTCTTTCACTAAATTCTATATCATTGCATGTTGCTTAATTCTGTCCTGCCATTACAAAGCTGAATTGAGGCATCTTCGAACATTTCAAGCCCCATGTCTTTATTCATGCTTATCATCAGATTTTGCATGCATCAACCATTAAAGATTCAACTTCAGTTCAAGTTTGGTCTGGTGACATTCATGTCCAGTCTAGTCTCATGATTAGATCTGGCCTTCGGTTGTTTTATATGCCAAGACTCAGATCAGACTCTCAGTTCCTATATTCCAGAACTTGCGTATTTCTATATGCATGTCTCTATGGAAATGCCATGCTGCAACATTCTGGATGCTGTGTTTCGGTTATGATCTTTCATGGTGCAATGCTCTATCAATTAAACCTAGATCAGGAAGCAATAACTCAGACTACATGTACCATTATGGTTAGAATATGCCTATTATCCTTCATTAGTGGATCAATTACGATCATATTATTCCTCAGGTTATAGTACCAACTAACCTATTATCAGTGTACTCAGTTCTGTAGTCTTGCCATTCAGTCTCTGTACTTAGCAATATCAGTTGGCAATCAGTCTCTGGCACCACTGTAGTCATGCACTCCGCAATTTTCAGTTGCTCAACACTGCTTTTTCCTGATGCGTTGCTTCATTTGTTAGGCAGCCAGCTCAGAACCCATCTTCAATGCTTCAACAACTTTATAGTGTTACATTGTTTTAGTCAATGCTTCAACAATGCATATGACTACTCTTATTTGGTAAAATTATTGCCCACTTTAACTCAAGCTTTCACTTGCTTACTGTAACTCGTTTCAGCCATAGTCAACCCACTTCATTCTGCTACAGGTGACGACAGTCCATAGGTAGTCTTAGCTGCATCTGTTTGTTTTAGCTACTTCTCTTCGTTTGAACTGCATCTTTTATCTCCATCATAATCTATTTATTTCAGCTACATAGAAATACATGGATATACCGCCTTATTTGATGAAAGATAGCTAAGTTCCAATTTCAATGTAATGCAATCTTCGTTAGCTACGGGCTGTCTTAGAGTCTCAAGTTTACACATCAGTTTTAAGTTCCCTTTTTATTGTCATTCACCATCATTATCTCCATCTTTAGTGTGAAATATATTTCACAGTATTCTTGTATGTTGTGCTATCCATCCTAGCAGGGCATCTTACTCCCTTCGCTCTACATCATCAAACAACATGTATAAGAGCACTTTTTTGAATTTTATCGTACTCTATTTTATACCAAAAGCACAAACAAAACAAATTTTTTTAGCTGTTGTGACATCTCTTGATTCATTCAACCTATTTTTTCCTTTTTCTAAACTTGGTTATTTTTTCATTTCTTTGACCCCTATATTCTTCATGTTTTACAATCTAATGAATAATTTTTTAAACATTAGGATCAAGAATTATCTATAAACAAATGTTATATGTCAAGTAAGAAGGTGGAATGAAGAAAGCAAGGATGAGATGTAAAAAGGAGAGCTCTTAGATTGAACTATCAATGTCTCAGTTGAGTTCCCTCATGTAAGCAACTAATTGCTTTATACCATTATATCATTTATCTTGACTGTATTCTTCTTGTTTTACTATTTTCAAATTCTAGATTATGGTTCAACTATTAAAAGATCGGTAATATCCAATGAAAAACTAGCAACAATTTTGGGAACCAATATACGTTATGGAATATAAAGATGAGGAAACTCATGGATATGTATATTTTTACTGTATGTATCATCATTCTTTATGGTTCAACCTACACAAGTAAATATTTCACACATATGGAAAGTATAAAGAACTATTCTTCTTAATCATCCAACCAAAATTAATGCAAGTTCATCATCCAAGATTATAGTCGTTTGGTTCAATACTACATGAAAATAACCATGAATTCAAAATCAATATAACCAAACAAGCCATATTTTTCTAGGATTAGTTAGAAAGCAACATACGTAGATTCTACTTCTCAAGAGCAATCATGCAAATTATTGTAATATTTTACTTAATTATTAAAAATGTAACTACAGTTAATATTTTGAGGTGAAGTTTAATTCCATGACATTATGACACATTAATGAAATGAAATTTAAGAAAAAGAACATTGAAGATAATGCGCCAACAAGTAGGTATGCCCAACAAAGGAAAGATATTAACTATCCAGCGATTCTTATGCTTTATTCATGCCAGTGTATTCCTTATATTAAGAGTGAACTTGATACTATTTCATGGTTTTTCTTTGATATCACTGATATTATGCGGTCATCCTTACCGAATTATTCTTTTAGTGACAATCTTATATATGTTTTCTTTTATGATCTTTTTAGACAATGCCTGAACACACACACACACACGGAGTATAGTGAAATTTAGTTTTAGTTTTTTGTTTGACTTCAATACATACCTGGTTTAATTTACCGTGTTTAACATTATTTTCTCCAAGATGTTGCATAATTTTTAATGTGCATTTAGCTATCTGAAACATATAATATAGCCATCATGGTTACCTCCTACAGGAACTCCACTTGTTTTCTACCTGGGCATTTTAACCCACATTCTTGAAGAAACCAAGAATTTCCATAGGAAAGTATGGTGTACATTTTAACTTTTTTCCGTTACAATGACATCAGCAAATAAGTTTATGTTGCAGATGTTGGTTTGCTAATTTTTTAAATGACAGTCAAGTCACCACTACTTTGCATGCTCTACAAGTTGAGAGCGATTTGTTAAAACATATTAGTTCACTTTTGGTAACTACACTCCTATTTCAGTACCTTGCATTTAAGAATTCTTCCCCTATCATTGGCTACATTATTTGTACTTTTACCAGTTGGGACTTTTCTAGAAACCATTTCTCAAGTACTTCTTCGAATCTATGTTGCATTGTAGAATAATCGTCATCATCATTATTTTATGTTAATCTAGGTTTGCAATGATCAAAGCTTGCATGTTCTTTGGTTGTATAACTTCATCTTAGTCTATATCCCTACACCTTTGATTATGATAATACGTTTATCAGGTATATCTGGTTTTCCTTATATTTAAGAGATATTTAATTTGTGATCCAAATTAATGCATCATGTCTGTAATGCAATTTAGTTCTCTTCTTATCAAACCTAAACTCAAAAATGTATAATTATAACAAACTGTTATGAAAAGAGTTCAATCTTTTATTAGCATATGATTATGTATACAAATATTTTTGTTCGAATAAAAATTTATTATTTTAGATTATTTTACTTCAATACTATATTCTTAAACCTTGATAGTGTATGTGCCTTTCATTGTATCTAACTGTATTTCCAACAATTCATGAGCTATACTTTACTATATGGGTTGCACTATGGTATCTATTATACGGATTATGTTTATATTTGATAACAATCAAAACTCTTACATTTTAATTAAATAACTAAGCAGAATCTTATCACAATGTTTATGCTCTTCAATCATTTTTGGATAAATAAGTTATAAACCAATGGGATTTCTATAGATAATAATAATTCCTCGATGGTTCCAAAATGCGATCAACATGTTGTATTTACGTTGTCCAATATCATTAATTCATTTTTTATATCATGGGTTGTCATTAATTTCCATGTTGAAGAATATAAAGTCAGTTTATAAATTGTAGTAAAAAACTTTCATAATAGTTAACACTCTTTATTAACATATACTTATATGTACAAAAGCGATATTACGTGCATTAAAGGTTTCGAATTCTAAATGGAGTCTGATCTTTGTATTCTTCTCATATTCAACTTCTTATATGCATATTAATGGATGAATAACGAATATTATGTAAATAATTTTGGTGAAAATAAAAACATGAAAATTAATTAAACAGTTTTAGCATAAACATTCTAATATAAAATATTGACTCTACATTACTAATTACTGGCTGTCCATTTCCTAAACATTTTTTCCTTTCAACTTCTGTCCTTTAGGCAATATAATTTCACTAACAACTGGTAGCCCATTATATGTTTGTGACTCCTTTTAGTTTTAAGCATTAATTTGAAAAGGAAAATATGTGCAACGTTAGAAGGTGAACGGTTTACAATAATTTTAAGCTGAATTTCATTTACAGACAGGTACCTGTACCCACATTAAATATGTACTAACACATAGTCGTCGACGTACCTGTACTCACAAGGAATATCCTTGCATATGCATAAGTAACTGTATGCACAAACGATTCAATCGGTGGTGTGTACATTACCAACGAAGATTTACTCAACGTGCTGAACTCACACAAGTTCAACAGCATACCTTTCTCCATCGACCCAAGTATGCATGCATTTAGTTCCAAACATAGGTACGTTCAAATATCCATTTTACCCTATAAAGGACGTATTTCCCTACCAGTACACTAATATTGACCTTATGTCTATCCTTCACATCATTGCACTTGTGCACTAGATTTTATAATAATACGCTCCTGATCTATAATTGCTACTTTCCTCAATTTATTCCTGTTCCATCTCTATATATTTCTGTTATAGTTCTCCGTAGTTTGCTCGAATCTATAGATTTGTCTTATAGTTCTAATTTCCTTGATTTATTATAATTTATTGAAATACAGTTTGGTAACTATGTGTTGTATTTTTGTTTTAGATGTATTTGTGTTTGGAAATGAGTATAAAGATTGTGATTATAACATTTGATTTCTAGAGCCGTCTGTTATTGACAAATATAGTAACTAGGTACTATATTATTTAGTAGGGGCATGTATATAATAAGTTCATGTATTTACTTTTCTAAGATTGTTCGTGTTACATTCTTATTATATCTTCTAAGAATTTTTTTAATATATAATTATCTAAAAAAATTGTTATTGGGGACGATGTTAGAAATATATAGACTTACATTATTTAATTTTTTACTTTAAACCGAAGATATAAATATTTAAATAAAATAAAAATTCGAATATAAAATTATCTAATGCCAAGGTATTTATTTGAATAGAATATTGACTCGGTGATTGTTAAATAATAAATTGATTTTGGAGTATAATCCCATATTTAAAAAATTTATTTGATTATTAAAAAATATGAAAAGACTTTGGATTGATTATTTAATGATTTAAATGAAAATTTCATACATTATACTAGACATCAGTTAAAACATGGGATAACTTTTATGTGATACACATTAGTAAACTATAAGCCCCGTGAAAAATTGTATATTACAAAATCATTGGAATAGAGAACTGTTTTTACAGTAAAAAAATCAGTTGAAGATTGGCACTCTAGGAGTTGCAACTATGTGATATATGCTCAGACTTTTTATTTAGTGTGGCATTGTTTACGATTACCTATCGGCTATTTTGCTGCTCTACTATGCTCATCCTATCAAAATTAACTAATCTCTACCCATTAGGCTTATCGTACATAATCTGATGTGTTGCATATCTTCAGTGAATAGGGAAAACTAGAAGTACGAATGATCTTCTATTCAAAAAGCTTTATTAGTGTGTCTGCTTCAGTGGCTGCCTATATCAAATTATGGAGATTGTATTGCTACTTGGGATATCCTGTGCTCTACCGTAAACCAAATGCAGTTTTTTTGCTTTCTTATGATGTACTTTATTATTACAATAAATGCAATATAAACGTTGTTTTATAAGAACATGAATTTCATTATATTTATGCATTGCTGCTACTGTCGTTTTGATGTGTAATCGTGTACTGTGGTTAGTTGAGTTGAAGTGCTGTGATTTATAATACATCTGTGTTTCTTAACAAGTTTACAAAAGATGTGAGATATTTTTATCAGGTCTTTGAATCAAGAAGCATTTAGTCTAAGGTTGTTTTTTACATGAAAAACTACCCTAGCTTTTTATTATTGATTGTTCATTTACTTACTAAAAATATATATTATTCATGTCTAATGATTATTTTCGTACGTTTGAGCTTCCAATGTTGGGTTATTCTTCAAATGTATATCCACCAACAATGGTTCAATATATTAAATTATATACCATTATTACTTCACCTTATGCTGTCTAAAGTTTAAAATGCAAATTTTATGTCCATGATGTATTTGGACTTTACACTAAGATTACTGATGCAGCGCGTCATGATAAGTCACTCATCTCTGTAAGTCGCGAAGCTACTGTAAATCGCGAACGACATAACTTAGGTCGCTTTCACCTAGGTCGCGAACGAGCAGCTCCTGATGTCGCTAGCAGATCTTCCTTAGGTCGTGAAGCCTAGGTCGCTCCAGAAATCCTAAGTCGCTTCTTCCTTAGGTCGTGTACGATCTTCCTTATGTCGCGAATTCCTTAGGTCGTGAGAAGCCCTTATGTCGAAGCCGCTCTAGAATTTCTTATGTCGCTACTTCTTATGTCGCTACTTCTTATGTCGCAAAGCACTTTATGTCGCTCCTGGATGCCGAAGTTTTTTTATGTCGCATTGTTGTTAAGTCGTTGGTGAACTTAAGTCGTGTCGCATGTATGTTGTAATGTGTTGTTATGTCGCATGTATGTTGTAACGTGTTGTTATGTCGCATATGTTAAGTCGAGTGTGTTGTAATTTCCTATAAATAGGGTTGTGTTGTCATTTGTAAAAGTTGTTGAATTTTGAATAAAATTTGTTGAGAGCTTTGTGCCTCTTTTAAAATTGAAAGTTGAGTTGATCTCCTTCCTCCATCTTCGGATATTCGAGTGCGCTCGAATCAACGATTTTGAAGCCGATTCACGGAATCTCGTGCGCGAGATCAACGTCGAAGAATCGTAGATCTTCTAACGCGGCATCGTGCGCGATCAACGTGTTGAAAATAGCTAGAATTCGGTATGTCGAGAGATCAACGGATTTGGGCACTTGGGTATCATCAATTCATCAATTTATCTTGTTTCATCGATTATTTTTTCGCAACTCGTAATTGGATCCTGGATAGATTTGACCGCTGGTTCAGATCTACTTCCGTGTTGCGTCATTTTGGTATCAAAGCAAGAAGTCGAACTTTTCCAAGTTCGTTGGGTGTGAAGTTTCGAGATTTGAAGTTTTTGGAGTTCGCATTGAGTTGTTTGTTCATTTGGGTGTTCGTGAGATTTCAAACAAGTTGGGGTGTTTAGATTCGAGATTTTTTTTGGATCGAAGTGAAGTTTGTGTTTGAATTTGTTGAAGATTTGATCATGCCTCCGAGACGTTCTAACCGCTATCAAAATGTTAAAGATTTATATAGAAGACAAGAAGCTGAGCAGATGGAGCATCTTATCAATTAAAAGTTCAATGAGGGTATTGAAAAATTGGAGAAATTGATGAACGACATGAATCAAAATCAAAGGAGAACGTCACCAGTTTCGAACCAAGGTGGAAACAGGGTTTCGCCATCGGTTTCGGAAGAAAGGAGGATGTCACCCCAGTCGTATCGAGATAGGAGAGAATCATCAGTTTCAATGATGCGAGACCGCCATGGGTACCGAAATGAAGAGGGAGGAACTCAAATTGTTTCGAAAATGAACCATATCGTGATGCTGAAAGACAAGGTAGAAGGAACATGCGTGGTCGTAAGGATGTAGATGGTCAGGATCGATATCGAAATACATCTGATTTTGAGGAAGATGGTGATGGAGGTAGTATTCATTATCGAAATCAAGGCCAAGTGCAAAATCAGTTTCGGGATTCAGAAAATGATCGTAAATGGGAGTCAGGTATGAGGATGGAAATTCCAGAATTCAAAGGTGGTATGCAAGCAGAAGAATTTCTTGATTGGTTGTCGAATGTTGAAGAAATTTTGGAATTCAAGGATGTGCCTGAGAATCACAGAGTCCAATTAATTGCTACAAGACTAAGGGAAAGAGCTATGGCTTGGTGGCAGCAAACTAAACTAACTCAGGAGAGAATGGAAAAAATCAAAAGTTGTCACTTGGGAGAAGATGAGAAAGATGATGAAAGCGACTTTCTTGCCGTACAATTATCAATCTCTTATGTATCAACGTTTACAGAATTTGAGACAAGGGACGAAGACAGTGAATGACTATGCAGATGAATTCTATCAATTGATTGCAAGGAATGATATTATAGAAATCGAGGAACAGCTAACTGTTAGATATGTTGGAGGGTTACGAATGCAAATTCAAGACATGGTTAATATGTTTAATCCTATGTCTGTTGCTGAAGCACATCAGAAAGCTCTAGCTTGGGAGAAACAAGGGAGATGAGGAGGTGGTGTGTTTACGAGTTCCAACAACCAGAATAAGGGTGCTAGTAGCAGTGCAAATGTTTCCAAGGCAGTCAATAAACCAATTGTCAATGAAGCCGCTAAAGCAAAGGTCAATAACAGTATCAAGTGCTATAATTGTCAGGAGTTTGGCCATAAAAGTAATGAATGTACAAAGCCTAAGAAGAGAGCATTAGTTGCAGAGGAATGTGAGTGTGAGGATGTGGAAGCTGAAATTGATTATTCTCATCCACCGAAGTTTGATGAAGATGAAGAAGTTATGTCAGGAGACGAAGGGTGTAACTTGATGATGAGGAGGTCTTGTTTAACACCAAAGCATGAGGATGATTCTAGTTGGCTGAGGAGCAATATCTTTCAGTCTACATGTACTATCTTGGGAAAGGTTTGTCGATTTGTTATTGATGCGGGAAGCTGCGATAACATTATTTCTGAAGAAGCCATCAAGAAGTTAGGGTTGAAGACTGAAAAACACCCTAGACCTTATAAACTGGCATGGCTAAAGAAAGGTGGAGAAGTGACAGTGGGAAGACGAGCATTTGTTACATTTTCTATTGGGAAGAAGTACAAAGATGAAATATGGTGCGATGTTGTCAATATGGATGTGTGTCATCTACTATTGGGAAGACCATGGCAATATGATAGAGCCGTACAACATAATGGTCGCACCAACAGCTACAGTTTCATGTTCGAACGTACTCAAATCACCTTAGTTCGTAAGAAGCGTGAACAAAGTGAAAGCAAGTCAGAGAAGAAAATGGAACCAACTAGTCTATTATCTTCGAGAGAATTTGTTAAAGAAGTGGAAGATAGTGCTGAATTGTTTATGTTGATTGGGTATGAAACAAGTGAAGATCTTGAAATTCCTACGGAGGTTAGACCGGTGTTAAATGAATTTGAAGATGTCTTTCCTGCAGAATGACCCAAGGATTTGCAGCCACTAAGGGACATACAACATCAAATTGATCTAGTGCCAGGTGCTGTTTTACCGCATAGGCCACATTATCGCATGAGTCCAAAAGAGCATGAAGAGTTGAGGAGACAGGTTGAGGAGTTGCTTGAGCAAGGGCGTGTTCGAGAGAGTCTCAGTCCTTGTGCTGTACCAGCTCTGTTGGTGCCAAAGAAAGATGGTTCGTGGAGAATGTGTACAGACAGTAGGGCACTTAACCAAATAACTGTCAGATACAGATTTCCTATGCCAAGACTTAATGATCTATTGGATCAACTTAGTGGGTCTGTAATCTTTTCTAAGATCGATCTTAAGAGTGGTTATCATCAGATTCACATAAGACCAGGTGATGAATGAAGACAACATTCAAGACTCGGGAAGGACTATATGAATGGCTGGTCATGCCATTTGGTCTATCTAATGCACCAAGTACATTTATGAGGGTGATGAATCAACTTTTCAGACCTTACATCGGGAAGTTTGTTGTAGTCTACTTTGATGATCTTGATATATAGTGCTAGCACAGAGGAGCACGTTCAACACTTGCGAAAGGTGTTAACTATTCTTCATCAAGAACAGTTCTATGCAGCGACGAAGAAATGCGTGTTCATGACGCCGAGTGTTTTATTTCTGGGTTATGTCGTGTCCAAGGAAGGGATACAAGTGGACCAGAGTAAAGTAGCCGCAATTAGAAATTGGCCACAGCCCAAAACTATAACAGAAGTCAGAAGTTTCCATGGGTTAGCTTCATTTTATCGAAGATTTATACCGCACTTTAGTAGTGTGATGGCTCCTATTACTGATTGTATGAAAGGAAAGCAGTTTTCATGGACGAAAGAGGCAGGATCTGCTTTTGAACAGATCAAGGAACTTTTAACATCAGCACCGATTCTAGTGTTGCCAGATTTTCAGTTACTATTTGAGTTACATACAAATGCGTCCAAAGTTGGAATTGGAGGAGTGTTGAGTCAGAAGGGTCGTCCAATTGCCTATTTCAGTGAAAAACTTTCTGGTGCAAAGATGAGATACAGTACTTATGATGTGGAGTTTTATGCTATTGTGCAGGCCGTGAAGCATTGGAGACATTACTTGTTCCACAAAGAATTTGTTTTGTATACGGATCATGAAGCACTGAAACATTTACAAGGGCAGAATAAAATTGCAGCTAGGCATGCATCGTGGATAGCGTATTTGCAGCAATTTACATTCGTCGTAAAACACAAGCCTAGAGTAACTAATCGTGTCGCCGATGCATTGAGTCGGAGGAATAATTTTCTAACAACCATGCGAGTAGAGGTGATGGGTTTTGACTTACTTCCAGATTTGCTTACTTCAGATTCATATTTTTCCAAGATCCTAGACAAAGTCAAGCAGGGAAACATGGATGGATATATGTTGGTTGATGGTTTTCTATTCAAAGGAAATCAGTTGTGTATTCCAGATTGCAGTCTGCGAATGAAAATCATCAAAGAATTACATGAAGAAGGACACGTGGGCCGTGACCGTACTATGCAGTTGATCTCAAAGTCTTATTTTTGGCCATCAATGAGGAAGGAGGTTGAAAAGTTCATTCAGAGGTGCCATATTTGTCAAGTTTCAAAGGGGACCGCAACAAATGCAGGTTTATATATGCCGTTGCCTATACCTACTAAACCATGGGTGGATGTTAGTGTGGACTTTGTATTGGGATTGCCAAGAATGCAACGTGGCAATGATTCTATCTACGTGGTGGTTGATCGGTTTTCAAAAATGGTACATTTTATCGCATGCAAGAAGATGGCAGACGTAGTTAATGTCGCACAGTTATATTTCAGAGAGATCTATCGTCTTCATGGGTTGCCTAAATCTATTGTATCGGATAGAGACACTCATTTTCTGAGTCATTTTTGGATGAGTCTATGGATAATGGTCGGGACAAAGCTGAAATTCAGTAGTGCTTATCATCCACAGACGGATGGATATACAGAAGTTGTGAATAGATCCCTAGGTAATCTATTGAGATGCCTCGTGAATGATAATTTGAAGAGTTGGGATTCCAAGCTGTGTCAAGCTGAGTTTGCACACAACCATGCAATTAATCGTAGCACTGGGTTCAGTCCATTCCATGTCGTTTACTCAACAATGCCTAAGGGACCATTAGATTTATCTACAGTACCACAGCAGAAAGGAGTGATCAAACGAGCTAGTGATTTTGTGAATGAATTGCAAGAGTGCCACAAGGTTGTGCAGGAACGATTGCTTAAGGCGAATGAGAAATATAAGCAATCCGCGGATATTAAGCGACGAAATGTTGAGTTCAAAGAAGGAGATTTTGTATATGCAGTATTGAATAAGGATCGATTTCCTATTGGTACTTACAACAAACTGGCTGCTAGAAAGATTGGCCCTTTGGAAATCATAAAGAAGATTAATGAGAATGCTTATCAGTTAAGATTGCCGGATCATATCCATACCGCTGATGTTTTCAACGGCAAACACTTGATTCCATATCATGAGAATAAGCATGTCGAAGAAGAGGAAAGTGTGAATTCGGGGTCAAATTCTTTTCAACCAGGGGAGGATGATGCAGCGCACCATGATAAGTCGCTCATCTCTGTAAGTCGTGAAGCTACTATAAATCGCGAACGACATAACTTAGGCCTCTTCCACCTAGGTTGCGAACGAGCAGCTCCTGATGTCGCTAGCAGATCTTCCTTAGGTCGCGAAGCCTAGGTCGCTCCAGAAATCCTAAGTCGCTTCTTCCTTAGGTCGTGTACGATCTTCCTTATGTCATAAATTCCTTAGGTCGCGAATTGCTTAGGTCGCGAGAAGCCCTTATGTCGAAGCCGCTCCAGAATTTCTTATGTCGCTACTTCTTATGTCGCTACTTCTTATGTCGCAAAGCACTTTATGTCGCTCCTTGATGCCGAAGTTTTTTTATGTCGCATTGTTGTTAAGTCATTGGTAAACTTAAGTCGTGTCGCATGTATGTTGTAATGTGTTGTTATGTCGCATGTATGTTGTAACGTGTTGTTATGTCACATATGTTAAGTCGAGTGTGTGTTGTAATTTCCTATAAATAGTGGTGTGTTGTCATTTGTAAAAGTTGTTGAATTTTGAATAAAATTTGTTGAGAGCTTTGTGCCTCTTTTAAAATCGGAAGTTGAGTGTGATCTCCTTTCTCCATCTTCGGATATTCGAGTGCGCTCGAATCAACGATTTTGAAGCCGATTCACGGAATCTCATGCGCGAGATCAACGTCGAAGAATTGTAGATCTTCTAACGCGGCATCGTGCGCGATCAATATGTTGAAGATAGCTAGATTCCGGTATCTCGAGAGATTAACGAATTTGGGGACTTGGGTATCATCAATTCATCAATTTATCTTGTTTCATCGATTATTTTTCCGCAACTCGTAATTGAATCCTGGATAGATTTGACCGCTGGTTCAGATCTACTTCTGTGCTGCGTCAATTACGAGATCCGGCTTTATTCTGGACGTTGTAATCTATGAATATAACCACAGCTGTTGAATATGTAGCCTGATGATGCCCAATTTAATTTTGTTTTCCCTATGCATAACTGATTCGTACATATCTGATTGATAGTTTGATAATGATTAGAAATTAAAAAAATTATACAAATCAAAAACTATTACTCTCTTACCCTTTGTGGTATTTGGCTTTTTAGGAATATATTAAATAAGATGTCGTTTGCCAACAAAGTGCGAATAATAACATACCCTTATTTTACAAGTTTCAAACGGTAAATAAATGAAATGCTATTCATTACTTCTCAAGTTGGCTCCTACTAAATATTTGATGATCGCGTTTCTTATTGTGCTTTTCTACTCTAGCTAACGTAGTATCTTTATACAACTGCTTCCATCAATCCGTGTGCGAAGCACGGGTTCGCACTAGTGATTTAAGGTTCTTTGAAATTCCAATAGAATCTTTATTGTAAATTCTCTTGTATTTATAAATGATACACATCTTGTAGCTTGTATATAGAAACATAAAAAAAGGAAAAAAAAAGAAAAAATTGTCATAACAAAGGGCAAAGCTAAAATACTACATCCATGATTATTATTTACTAAGAAAATATATCGCTCGACTAATAGGAAAACACCGATAACATTACCTTGTCAATAGTCATATTTTGTCTATAAACAGTATTAGTGTTTCCAGTGTCAGCCCTTGTAGAGAATTTGACACCTTCCTTTGTAACCGAAATAATAGCTGTCATTCGAAGAATAAATCATTAGCTATTGTTAATTCAGGAAATGTTATTACAAGTAAAATTTGTATGATATACAAATTAAATTAGCTCTTTACAATTGTATTTTTAACAAAAAAAGGTGGGATATAATTTCTTAATTCCCATAGTTTCACCCAAAGAAACAGCTGCATCATTTATCCTTCTTAAAGCACAACATTTCGACAACAACCAAAATATTGTATTCAAGTTATATTCATGTCATTTATATTATATAGTGGTGAGTAAACAAATAAAAATTAAATGTAATGTTTAAAATAGTGTAATAATTTTAAGTAGTTCCTATCTTTTCCATAAAAATTATGAGCATGTCACATACTCGAAGTTTATATTCATGTAATCACAATAAGGTTCAACAAATTTAGCTTCTTTCAAAAAAGTGTCTGGATCATTAGCACAAAACTGAACAAATGAAGGTCGATCCTCCTTTAAATATGAAAACACAAAAGCTAGTTGTGACATTCAATCTTTAATTTAACATGACAAATGTTACTATCTTTAATAAAATGATATCTTCCTAAATGAGTGTGCTATATTTCACCAAATAAAAAAAGAAAACTTTTCTGGTGTAGCATTGATTTAAAACCAAAAGCATCCAACAAATAAGTAATATTATGAGGAAAAAGAATTAATAATGGTAAGGACTTACGAAAGTATAAAGCTGGCGAATGAAGGTAGCGAAATCGCCTTAAACAAGGTCTCAAACAAGGTTATATCTCATGCAAACTCGGTTGATTTCCAACCAACAAAGAAGAAACTCCTTCACTATCTCAAACAAGGTTTTATTGAAGATTAGGAGAAAGTGCCTCCTTTTCTTCTATTGTGTTTTATAGATTTGAGGAAAAGTAAGAATTAGAGTTATCATGTTTTGTAGGGAGCAAGTAGGTTGGATGGGTAATCAAATTGGTTTGTTTTGAGACATTTTCTTCATTAGTTGTAAACAGGTTGGGTTAAAAATAATTAAATGGTTTAGATCCAACCCTTTTAATGCTAAGGTTAGTGGGTTGGGTAAACGGGTTATAGTCTATTTTTATAGGCCTGATTTTCAGTATATGAATTAGAGTATGTTTGATATTGGTGCTACTCGCTCTTTCATTTCGAGAGATTTTATTGATAGGTCAGAGTTAGACACTACCTATTTAATTATGTCCTTGTATGTGTTTAATTGATTAATGGGTATGGCACTCTCGGAGTAACATGCACTGACCTTGAGTTTGATCTATGGGGGAACATATTTGTTTATGATCCATATGTATTTGACTTTGTAGGGTATGTAGTAATTTTGGGTATGGATTGGTTGGTACGCAATGATGCTAGGATCTATTGTGCGAATAGGATTATCGCCTTAGGGGATCCAAGGGAAGGAGAAAGAATAATGATAGCATTGGATGTGATGAAGGAGAAGTTGAACTTGATGTTACGTATTATGGAAGATATGGATGAGATCGGTAAAGTATGGTGGTTAGGGAATTCGCAGACGTTTCCGAACCCATGGTAGGATTACTATCAAGGAGGGAAATCAAGTTTCAAATAGACTTAATGCTAGGGGCGCAACTTGTTAGTAGACCACCTAAAAAATGCCACCTAAGGAGATGGAAGAATTGAAGAAGCAGTTAGTAGAACCTGAGTATAAAAGTTTCATTAGGCCAAGTAGTTAATCGTGGGGACTTATGTGGAATTTGTAAGGAAGTCGGAAGGGTCTTTAAAATTGTGTATTTATTATTAAAAGCCGAATGAATTAATAGTAAAGAATTGTTATCCATTGCATAGGAGAGACTACTTGTTCAATCAGTTGAGTGGAGCTCGAGTTTTCTAGTAGCTAGATTTGGCGATGGGATTCCATCAACCGAGAGAAGCAAAAGATTTGGAATATGCATGTATATGCTTTTTGTTTGATGATAATAAACATATATACATACATTTAAATGTATTTGATATTGTACTATTTTATTTTTCACAGATTAAATAGATATTTGCTGAATAAAATAAATAACACAGAATTTGAATTCAAATGAATATTTTATTCAAACAAATATTTATTACAATTTTGATAGTACAATTTCAAGCTCTCACTATATACATCATTTTTTATCACAATACAATTACATCACGATTTCATAGTTACATCATTTCCTCACTACATATCACTCACACTCGTATTTATCTTCAACTTCATTCCAGTTCGAATCCAGCATCTGAGCAATCTGCAAAAATATTCACTGACGTAGTAAAATTGAAAATGAAAAACAAAATGTGGATTTTGAAAATATTGTTTGCCTCAGTTATTTGGGTTGTTCGTCATCATTTATATTTGAATCCATCATACACGAACAACTTGTGATATACACAGTGTATCACTGTATATGCCACAAGGCCGTGCACACCAAAATATACACTTGATCGATTTACAGGAACAAGTGAGCACAGGTCAAACCCAAATACAGGATTCAACTCAAGTGCAATAAAATCTCGTCATCAGCACAAGGTCAAACCCTAGTTTTTAAAACTGGGTTCAACTCAAGGTTAAAGCACAGTCTACATAAATTCAAGGAGGAACCAGAAAAACAACTATGCAGTGTTATAACAGAAGTACACAAATGGCCAAAGAATTGCACAAAGACACTACAATGAATGCAGAGGTGCAGATGACTAGTAGCCAACAATTCATGAACATAATTTAATTCATCAGTAACAACATAAAGCAGTGCAACTACGTGCGCAGTGCAGATGGCCAGAGTCAAAGCTCACAGGGGCCGGAGAAAAGAGTTCACAGAGAAATCCAATGTAATGCAGATGCCAACATAGATGGATATATGAAGTGGCAGAGAAGCAAATTTTAGAATTCTCGAAAAAAAAGAAAAAAAGAAATCAAGTTCGTATCTATGAAATGGTCAGAGCAAAAAGAAATTCAAAGCCGTGTTTTAAAAAACCAAGTCAATGCCGTGGTAATCAAATTCAAGAGAAATTCACGGAGATAAACAGATATCATCGCAAAAAAAATTCAAAGCCGATAATTTCAAAACCAAGTCGACCGAACATCTCAAGAATATACGATTGTGAATCAGTCAGGAATAAATCGCACCATCCAACATTATATCGAACAGCCAAAGAAAAATTCAAACATGTCAATACGAACGAGAAAACAGGGATTCGAACCCTATATAACAACCCAATCATCATCGGCATAAAGGTGTGAGTTCGAATACGAAAATAAAAGTGGACAGAGCTAAAATCTTACCTAAAGCAAAATCGAACTCACCGAAGCGAAGCCATAGCCATTCAGATCAAAATCACAAGCAAAGGCGAACGCTCAAGGAATCGAAGCCCCAAATCCATAAACCCTAAATCATAGTACCACGAGAAAGCGAAGCCGTGAATTCCAGGGCAACGAAGATCGAGCACAATCTAGATTAAAGAGCATCGAACAAAGCCCTAGCAAATCTCACAATCGAACGAAAGCCCCTTCTCACAAGCCCTAATTTTCAGATCGAAGGAACGAGCAAAGAAGCGGCCATCATTTATTTTTCCAAAGCAAAGAAGAGGATCGGGCCATATAATAATAAAGGAAGGGCCGGCCATAATTAAAAGGAGATGGGGTTTTATTTTAAGTTTTAATGATTTTAAATTAAGTGTTTTAATTTGAGATTTAATTTCTAGGCTAAATTTTCTTTGCTTAAAATTTTCAAATCAAATTTTTATCAAGCAAAAATTGTCGAGTCAAGTCTATATTTTAATTTTTGCTCCGGTTTTAATTTAGCAGTCTGTTTTTTATTTTCAAGTCAAAAGATTGGTGAATCACCTCCTAGGTTCTAGGTTGTGTCAGATTGTCTAGTAAGAATTAGTTCAGTGAGCAGGGGTGCGAGTTTGCAAAATTCTACAGGCGGGAGCAGAGTTTGCGAGTTTGCGAAGCTCTATAGGCGGGAGCAGGGGTTGCGAGTCTAGTAGAGTGTTTGTGAGCGGGAGCGAGTGTTTGCGAGTCTGTTAGAGTGTTTGTAAGCGTGAGACTGTTTAATTCTAATAGAAATCTGGGAATGCAGCAGTAGGCAGGGTTTGCCGAAGCTGGGTAAATTTTGTGTGTGATTTACTTTTCAGCATATTTACTTTTCTACAGTTTGTTTTTGTGTTTGATTTGAGAAAATTTGCTATAACCCTATTCACCCCCCCTCTAGGGTTAATCTAGATTCTACAAGTGGTATCGGAGCCTGGTATTTTTACTTTAACTCTAGAGTCATGAATTCATCAAATAATGCTTTTTCTGAGGGGCAATCTATTGTTAGGCCACCAATGTTTAATGGAAATGATTATGCTTATTGGAAAGTTAGGATGGGTATTTATCTTAGTTCTGTTGATTATGATGTTTGGGATATTATTGAAACTGGCTATAAATCTCCCACTATAACTGTTGGTGATACTGAGATTCCTAAACCTAAGGATAGGTGGGACGCTAACGATAAGAAGTTAAAAACTACAAATGCTAAAGCCATGAATGCTTTGATCTGTGCTCTTGATAAGAATGAATTTAATAGAATTTCTCATTGTACAACTGCGCAGGAAATTTGGCATACTTTGGAGGTGACACACGAAGGAACTTCTCAAGTCAAGGAGTCTCGTCTAGCTCTGTTCTGCAATGAATACGAGAACTTTGTGATGGACAAAGGCGAGAGCATAAAGGACATGTTTGGACGCTTCTCAACCTTGGTATACAATGCTAGAGCGCTTGGAAAGGTATTCTCCGAGGTAGAGCTAGTGAGGAAGGTGCAACGAGTCTTACCGATGAACTTTGAGGCAAAAGTCACGGCAATACAAGAATCCAAAGATCTAAGTAAACTAAGCATGGAGGAGTTGATTGGCAACTTGATGACATATGAGCTTGAGCTAAAAACAAAGGAGGAACGCAACAACTCCGAACCAAAGAAGAAGACGATTTCCTTAAAGAGTAAAGAAGAGAGCGATGAAGAAGTAGAAGATCCAATTGAAGAGATTGCAATGGCTGTCAATAATCTTAGAAAATGGTCAAGATTCGGGCCACGCAAGAAGAAAACAAATAGTAATAGGTCAAAAGAGTCTGACAATTCCGATAATGAATTGACCTGCTATAACTGCAATAAGCCCGGCCACTTCAAACCAAACTGCCCACTTCTCAAAAACAAAGGAAAGAAAAAGAAGGTCTTTGCAGCGACTTGGGATGATGAAGAAGGAGAGGAAGTTTCGAATAATAGCTCAGAGGAGGCTAATTTGTGTCTTATGGGAAAATCAGATTCAGAAACGAGCTCAGAGGAATCTAGTGAGGTAAGTGACTATTCTTATAAAGAACTTGTTTTGATGTGTTGTGATCTTACTAAAACAATTGATTCTCTTGATTCTAAAATTGAAAAACTGAAATCTGATAGGAGAGAACTTGTCCGTGAAAATTCTAGGTTAGAAACTGAACTTGAAAATATTCAAAACCTAGACTGTAAAAACTGTAAAATTTTAGTTTCAGAATTATCAAAACTGAAGAATAGCTTGGAGAATCTTGAAAAAGAAAACTTGAATCTTAAGGAAACCATTGACACTAGGAGAAAGGATTTTATAAATAGATGCACCTCACTTGTGACTGAAAACACGACACTAAAAACCAAAGTCCAAAGTCTTGAGAAAACTCTGAATAACTTTTCAAGAGGAGAAAAATCATTCAACATGTTATTGGGAAATCAATTTTTTGCTAACAATAGAAAAGGACTAGGTTTTGGGAAAACACAAGTTGATGATAATGCAAAAGGTAAGAGTGTCTTTGCTAGATGTGAAATAATTGGTCATTGTGTTGAAAATTGTAGTCATAGGAATAAGAACACAAAATTTATACAAGTTTGGGTTCCTAAGAATTCTACAAACAAATTTCATATCTATTGGAACAAGAATGAAAAGACAAAACAAGTTTGGGTTCCAAAGGAATTGTTTATTCACAATTATTCTGCCACTACCATGGACCTATAAATAGGTCACAAAAATCTTTTACCGTGTAGGTATGGTGGCAGGCTAAGGAACAACATTAGTGTTGTCTGGATTCTGGCTGTTCCAGACATACAACGGGCGACAAATCAACGTTCCTTAACCTAGTATGAAGGTAACAGATTCACAATGGGCAAACAACGAAAGATTATCGTTCAGGTAAAACAGGTAATTGTATTCAAGCGATAGATAAAATGTGAAAATCTGCACCATAATCTGAATTAAATCAGCCAGTTATGTGAAATGATTGATGATGTTAATTCTAATCATCTTTAAAGAGAATTACTTGAAGTAATTATGATGGTTGACAGATTCTGACTAACTTGATATGATTTTACATGACTTGTTTATGACTTTGATTTGTGCTTAAAAGTTGACCAACCATTTTTTCATTGAACTTAATCTGTTTTGGTCAAATTATGATGTTGATTGATTACTGATTACTCATGCTAGGATTTTTAGAAATTGTTGAAACTGTTGAAACTTTATTGGTGAAACTTCAAGAAATTGTTTTGAAATAATGATGATGGTTTAATGACTGTTGATCCTATGGTTTCTAAATCTGACACTGTGATATTTGTTTGATGGTTAACACGACTTCAATTTAAAGTCAAGTTTGTTGAAAATAACTCTGAGATAGTTTGTTGAAATTTCACATTCTGGTCTATGACATCCAACGAGTGATATTGAGTCAGATGCAGATCACACTGGTAATATAGTTGATAGATAAATTACTAGTGGAACGTGATTATATTTCGATACATTCATTTGCTGCATCATTTTTCAAAGAAAATATCTGCATATTTTTCACTTGAAATAATTTCTAGTTTAGCAGAAATTTTTCTTAAAAAAACCCCTTCTAGAAAATAGTTTCTGTTGACCTTGTATCAGATTAGTTATTTAAGAAAATTTGATTTTATTGAAATTGATTAACTGATCTGACCCCCTAATAATTATCTAAAAGATAAATAGTGATTGAAAATAAGATGAGTGTTGATATTAATCATATATTATGACTTGAGAAAGTATAATTAGAAAATTTCTTTAGAAATTTAAATAAGAGTTATAAAAACTTTTTGTTGATAAATTTTCCATGATCATTTCTATTTCTATCATCTTTCTATCGACCACCACTCATCAAAAGCCAATATAGTATGTCAATATGTGGTAGTTTAAACAGGAAATCATTTGTGCTTCAATTTTATTATATTTCTAACAATAAGAAATAATATCCAAAATATTCACTCTCATTTAAAAGTCCTTACGGTTATGCATGGGTGAATTACTTGGATTGTTGATTATGTGCTTCCATGCTCATTTAAAAGTCCTCACGGTTATGCATGTATGGAACGCATATCAAAATTAATTAATTAAATAGACAAGTGTTGGGCGTGTTCTCACCCAGAAGATCGCAAGGCCAAGAGGCTTGTATCATTCGCGCTCGCCTAAGCTCCATCCGGTCTCCTACCACTACCGGACCATGACCCTACCGGACCAACCCGGCACCATCCTACCACCGAACCAACCTGCCTTCAACACTGCCGAACCAACCTGCCTTCAACACTGCCGAACCAACCTGCCTTCAACACTACCGGACCAACTAGAGGCCGGACCAACGTGCCTCCAACCCAATACCGAACCAACTAGAGGCCAGACCAACTCGACACCAACCAAATGCCGGACCAAGACATGCCAGGCCAGATCACATCAGCCCAGGCCCACCAGCAGCTATATACACTCAAGACCCCTGCTCCCAACCTCACTCTATAAATAGAGGGGCAGGGGTACAACAATGGGGGACAAGTTTGAGAGCTCAAGCACGGAGAGAACTTTCAAACAACTTTCTTTTACTGATATCAAAGCCTTGTACTTGTAATCTAAACAAGAGAAGAGAAATAACATATAATGTGGACGTAGGCACATTCTGGCTGAACCACTATAAATCTGCGTGTCTTTTTACAGTTTAGCCCCTGCTTTTCGTATATTTGCATAAAACACCCAAATCACTAAGAACAATATAAAATCTACTAAATCACAGAACTTTGAGGTGTTTGTCCATTTTTTGTGCAAACATTTTTGGTGCTTTCATTGAGAGCTAGAAGCTCGAAGCTTCAGCTTCATCCACTTAACATTTTTCCTAACAGCATCGTTTGCCACTTGGAAAACATGCCTCCCAAACAGAGAAAAGATGTTAACAAAGGAAAAAACATCGCATCCAGCAGCCTTCCGGATCCAGCTGCCATGAATCAAGTAAATCGTCCTCCTCCAGTAGCAGTAACAAATGAAGGACAGGCTAATCCGACCACTCCTGCCACAGAACAGCCCGTAGCAATTACTAGGGCAGATTTGGACAGAGTTGTGATCGAAGTAACTAACCGCTTCACGTCCCAGTAGGAAGCCTTGGTGGACCATCTCATGTCACGCTTAAGGGATGCTGAAGAGTCCAATCGCAACACTGAATCATGGGGCGAGTCCCAGTCTGGAGGATCTCAGAGACAACAAAGATCTTCCTTCTTCGAAGGAGCTAACGGCAGAAGTAGCCATGGTAGGAGCTGAGATCAAGCACAGCCCGAAGTTAGGCCTGAGGAAACGTTCGGTACCGAACCCAACAGGGAAGGTACCGGGCGAAGGTCAACTGTAGCTGAGCCCGTCATACTGCCTAACCATAGAAACGCCAGTGAACGAGGCCGAGCTAGAGTCCAGCCCGAAGTTGGACCCGAGGAAGTGCTTAGATCAGAACCCAGCAGGGGAAGATCAAGGCAAGGGCCAACTGTAGCTGACCCTAGCATGCTCCAGGAAGATCAAAGGCAACCATTAGAAAATATGAGGAATGATAGACGATACCATCCCTACAGATCATCTGGACGGAATCAATCCCACAGAACAGAACCAAACTCATTTCTATCTACTCCAAATTCTGATGAAAGGATGGCACGCTTATTCAGAGAGTGCGTCCAACGGGAACAAAGAGATCGAGAGATAGGCGCTAGGGTAACCAGCCCTTTCGCTCGCAATATCGAAATTGCTATCACTCTCCGAAAATGGAAGATGCCAACAATGGAACCTTACAAAGGAACCTCCGACCCCGTTGTACACTTACAGAGGTACACACAACATATGCTCATGAGTGGAGCAACAGAGGGAGTGCTGTGCAAATGCTTTCCGCTCTTCTTAGCAGATCTCGCTACCTCTTGGTTCTGTCATCTACCCCAAGGATACATCAGCTCGTGGGAAATGTTGAAAGAAAAGTTTATCAGTCAGTTCTGCATCCATGTGGAGCAACCTAAGGACGCTTATTCCTTATCCAGCGTCAAACATAAACCTGGAGAGAAACTGCAACAATATCTAACCCGATTCAATGCCGCAGCAGCCGCGGTCCAAGATGCCGATGAGAAGCTTATCCTAATGGCCCTTTGTAGCGGTGTGCATCCGGACAATAAATTTGCTAGAAGGTTGACGAAAGAAAAACCAGCTACTTTACCCGATTTCTTCCATGAAGCCGGGAAATATATGAGACTTGAGGATGATGCCGTTGAGGGGCAGTCAGGACAGCAAAATAAGGCAACTCACAGCAACGCCCCTGCTGTAGCAAGGGACGTTCGAAGAAATGATTCCAGAGACAATGCTGGGGGCAAAAAGGGAGAAAAGCGCCTATATCGGCCTGGACCGAGATTCGACACTTATACTCCTTTGAACGAGACCGTCGAAAATATCTTCCTTGCCACCCAAGGCAAAGTTAGATATAAACCTCCACCATACAAGAAGGAATCAGATAAAGCGCAGAAGTCTGGAAAGTTCTGCCGCTTCCACGAATCTCACGGGCATGATACCAATGAATGCCATCATCTCCGGGATCTGATTGAGGAACACATCAGAAGGAAGAAACTGAAACGCTATGTAAAAAGTCAGGACAGGACTCCAGCTCCTGCCAATGAAGACCCGAGGCTACCCTCACCGGAGACCGGCAGAGGAAACCGCAACGCTAGCAGCTCTAGTCAAGAGAAGATAGTGGTCCATACCATCTCAGGAGGACCGCACATCGCAGACAAGAGCTGGAAAGAGATGGAGAGGTATGGAAAGTCGCTTAGAGACAGTAAAGACTGTGTCAATTCGGTTATAGAAGAACGCCACCCGAAGCGGAAAGAAAGTGATGACATCACATTTGGTAAGCGTGACCTGGAAGGAAGGCAGTACCCTCACATGGATCCCATGGTTATCTCTGCCCGGCTCGGTCCCGCCGAAGTTTACCGAATCTTAGTAGACACTGGAAGCTCAGTGAACATCCCGTTCAAACACGCATTCGACAAAATGAAATTATCAATGAAGGATGTATCTCCCAGCGATAAACCACTACACGGTTTCACCGGAGATGCGAAGATGCCCCTCGGACAACTAGACCTCTTTGTTGAGATTGGAAGCCATCCCCACTCCGTTGTACGAAAACAGACGTTTGTGCTAATAGAAAACCATTCGGCCTATAACGCCTTCTTAGGAAGGCCAGCCTTGTCTGACTTCCAAATTGTCCTAGCCCCATGGTGCCTAAAAATGAAATTTCCAACGGACAATGGAGTAGGAGAAGTAGAAGGAGACCAGGACGTTGCTCGAGACTGCTATGTGACTGAACTTCGCAACAACCACAGGAAGGATAAAGGGAAGGGTGTAGAGGTTGCTCTCTGCACGAAAAGTCTAGAAGCATAGCAACTAAAGAAAGCCCCTCCTCTTCGATATACCAGCGACCCTTTCAATGAATTAGACCCTAGGGACAAAGGGGAGGAGGCCACCGCCGAGCCTGCAGAGGCTATGGAGTTTGTATCTGTAGACAAGCGCGACTCAAGTAAACTATTGAAAATTGGGTCCCAACTAAAAGCAGAGTTGAAGGAACAACTCGTCGATTTTCTCCGCCACAACTTGGATGTATTCGCATGGTCACACGCTGACATGACCGGAATCTCCCCCGACGTAGCATGCCACGTATTAAACGTTGATCCTACCAAGGTGCCCGTAAAACAAAAAAAGAGAAGTATGAGTGCAGAGCGGTCAGCAGCCCTCGACGAAGAAGTAAAGAATCTGCTCGCCAATGACTTCATACGAGAAGCCATCTACCCGGAATGGATCGCTAACCCAGTGCTGGTAAAGAAGGCTAATTGGAAGTGGCGAACATGCATCGACTTTTCCAACCTAAACGACGCCTGCCCAAAGGATTGCTTCCCACTTCCCCGAATCGACCAGCTTGTAGATAGCACAGCCGGGCACGAGCTCTTATCTTTTATGGACGCATATTCAGGGTATAACCAAATTCCTATGCATGCTCCCGACCAAGACCACACTAGTTTCATCACCGACCGGGGTTTATACTGCTATAAGGTAATGCCCTTCGGACTTAAAAATGCAGGAGCCACCTACCAGCGCCTCGTCAACAAAATGTTTGCAGGGCTAATAGGGCAAACTATGGAAGTATACGTGGATGACATGCTGGTAAAGTCAAGGAAAGCCGACAATCACGTAAGCCACCTAGGCAAGATGTTTCAAGTACTTCGCCAGTACGGGATGAAGTTGAATCCTCTAAAATGCTCCTTCGGAGTATCATCAGGAAAGTTCTTAGGATTCATTGTCCATGCCAGAGGGATTGAAGCAAACCTTGAAAAAGTCCGAGCGCTAAGGGATATCAAGATACCTTCCACTCGAAAGGAAATGCAAAGCCTAAATGGAAAAGTGGCTGCCCTAAGCCGATTCATCTCCAAAGCAACGGACAAGTGCGTCCCCTTCTTCGAAGCTCTAAAGAAAGACAAAGGAAAGTTCGAATGGACTGACGAATGCTTAACTGCTTTCCTTAACTTAATCGAACACCTCTAGAAACCACCGGTACTCTCGACTCCAAGCGAAGGCGAGGAATTATACCTATACCTTGCTGTGTCACCTCACGCCCTGAGCGTTGCCTTAGTAAGGGAAGACAACCGCACACAGCGGCCAGTTTACTTCGTCAGTAAGAGGTTTACGGGGGCAAAAGTCAGATATCCTAAACTTGAGAAGCTAGCATACTTTTTACTGATCACATCACGGAAACTGCGTCACTACTTTCAGTCCCATTCCATCAAAGTTCTGACCGATCAGCCACTGAGGCAGGTACTCCATCGTCCCGACACTTCTGGACGACTACTTAAATGGTTCATTGAACTAAGTCAGTATGATATCACCTATCACCCTCGCACCGCCATCAAGGGACAAGCCATGGCTGATTTCATTGCAGAATTCACTACCAACGAAGATAAGGAGCAATTGGAAATAGCAGAAGACATCAAGTGGAATCTCTTTGTGGATGGTGCATCAAATGAACAAGGCTCGGGGGCAGGTGTGGTAATAATCACTCCCAGGGGAAATAAGCTACACTATGCTATAAGGTTGGAGTTCGCTGCCACCAACAACGATGCAGAGTATGAAGCAGTGATAGCTGGATTAGAACTTGCCATAGAAATCGGAGCCAATTCTTTGTGTCTTCATAGCGATTCTCAACTTATTGTTAATCAAATACTAGGAGAATTCCAAGCTCGAGAAGAACGACTCATAGCATATTTAAAGAAGACCAAGTTACTTCTCAGCTGACTGGACCACTACTTAGTCAAACACATCCCTAGGGAAGAGAACAAAGAGGCCGACGAATTGGCAAAGCAAGCAAGTATGAGAGACATCGCCATCTTCAGAGCAGTATCCATCTCAAAACAACTGACCCCAAGTTTCGAGCAAGTGAATCTGATAGCTGTAACCGAGGAAGCAACTTGGATGACTCCCATCCGAGACTACCTAAAAAGTGGCACACTACCCAATGGGCGTAATGAAGTCAAGAAAATCTTGAAGAAAGCTTCCCGCTACACAATTCAAGGAGACCTCCTCTATCGGCGTGGATTCTCTAACCCGTTATTAAGGTGTGTCGCTGGGAGGGAAGCCAAGGAAATCTTATCCAACATCCATCAGGGAAGCTGCGGAGATCACACCGGAGGGCGAACATTAGCAAAAAAGATACTCCGATATGGATATTTCTGGCCCACCTTAAGCAGGGACGCCTTAGATTTCGTCAAAAAGTGTGACAGATGCCAAAGGTTTGCTAAGATTCCGCGGTTACCAACAACTGAGATTACTCAAATGACCAGCCCTTGGCCCTTCGCAATATGGGGAATTGACTTAATCGGCGAGCTACCAATGGGCCGAGGCGGGGCCAAATATGCTATAGTGGTAGTCGACTATTTCACCAAATGGGTGGAAGCGGAACCTCTGAATAAAGTGTCTTCAGCAAAAGTTATTAACTTCTTGATCAAAAATGTTCTGTGCAAGTACGGAGTCCCCCTCAAAATCATATCAGACAACGGACTTCAGTTTGACAGCGAGGAATTCGCCAACTGGTGCCGAGAGCACGGAATTCACAAAAGCTTCTCATCCGTAGCGTATCCCCAGGCAAACGGACAAGTCGAAGCTGTCAACAAAATTCTGAAAACTCTAATAAAAAAGAAACTCGAAAAGTCAAAGGGCGCTTGGGTGGATGAACTCCCTACGGCACTGTGGGCCTATCGGACATCCTTCAGAACATCAACAGGGCATACTCCTTTCTCTTTGGCATACGGATCGAAGGCTATGCTCCTAGTTGAAACCATTGTGCCTTCCCACCGAAGGATCCACTATAACCCAGAAGAGAACGAGGAACTCCTTCACATGTCTTTGGATCTAGTTGAGGAGAGAAGAAATGATGCAATCCTTAAAGCAGCAGCCCACAAGCGAAAAGTGGCAGCACAATACAACTCCAAAGTCAAGCACCGTACCTTACAAGAAGGGGATCTTGTCCTCAAGCGAATCTTCCCTCGCCCCGGAGCACTAGATCCAATCTGGGACGGACCATATGTAATTCATAAAGATCTCCACAATGGAGCTTATATTTTGTCAACAGTGGACGGAGAGGTGTTCCAGAGGGCATGGAACATCCAACACCTCCGTCGATACTTTTCTTAACTTGTACTGCCCATATAAAGCGAATTAACAAAGAGAATCAGTGGACGTAGGCATTTTCGTGCCGAACCACTTTAAAAAACCTTGTCTCTTTTTTAACTTGTTCCTTTGTATCTTGGCTGCTTGTTAACTTTATCCTTTTCTGTTGAACAAAATCCTGAGCATACAGCATTTCCATTCAGAGCACTCCACCGTGCAACTTCACCTGAACAAGACTTAACAAGTACTATGCGAATCTATGCCCTCGCCGATGATACACTTTTGCTTCGGCATCCCTCTGCTGCGGGTTAACTCATTGCTCGCGACGGCCCTAAAAGCCAACTGTAATGAGCCGATTATAAGCCACCGAGAAGGCCGACTATAGCCGAGGCAGCTCATTACGGCGTTCGGTTCGCCGGCAACTGTGAATCAATTATAAACCCCAACATAAGGTGTGGCCAGCCAGGGGTAGTTCACGGTTGACGATCGGCACCCATGCTAGCCGGCCACAGTTAATCGAATAATACCCACGGTTACGGGCCATAATGGCCCGGGTAGTTACTGTGCGCGATCTCGGCTCCGATGTGTCTTAAGTGCGGCTGTGGTAAAAAAGAATTAACTCCCCGCGGAGGCGTAAGATGGGTGACAAATGTCTCCAAGACCCACAGCTAGGGAAAGTGACTACAAAGCCCGTTTGCCACGAACTTAAGCACATCGAAGGCCTTCCGTGATTGGAAGTTTTACTATTTCACATATTTCAATTTTACTTAAGAAACTTTTCTTCTATCCTCTGTAACAATCCCTGAAGTACAGGACACAGAACGAGAGACGCTCGTTAATAGAAGCAGATACTCACAACAAGATACTAGACCACGTCCCTTACTCGGTCACACAGGATAGTCAAAGCTGCCATCTACAAGCAAAATATAAAGGGCGGTATTTCCTTCTTTCATATATGACTATAATTTATTCACACCTCACGCTAACATTACAAGTCGTGAAATTATGACATCAAACACAATTTAATTACAAGAATATGCATAGCTATATTTCTCATACGACATGTCAAAATAGCAAAAAACATTCAAAAGATGACAAAATCAGCTTAAGTTAAAGAATTACACATCAAGAATAGAGCTATTTATTACAAGTAGCAAGAATTACAACCAAAAAGTTACTCTACTGTTTTAAGACTAACATATACAGCCATGTCAAGTCCACAAAAAGAATTCTCCAGGTCTAATCAGGGAGCCGGCTGCGTTGGAGTCTTGTCCTTGTCCTGTTGCCCACCTGTCCGGTCAGAGAAAGAAATCATTAGTGATAGGCAACAGAGTTAAAAAAAGAAGAAACTAATGAAGTAGAGGTTACCAGCAACTTCCCCTTGATCGTCTTGGTCGTCATCCCCTACTTCCACACCTGCCTCCTCAACCGCGAACAACCGCATCACCTCTTTCACCGCTGTCTTCTCCTCCTTGGTAAACTAAGCGGTGACCACATCCATCTTAAAGGCCGCTCCACCCTCCTTATCCGCCTCAGCCTCGGCCTCCTCTAGAGCCCTGAGGTAAATCCTAGTCATAACCCAGGGGTAGTCGTCCATCCAAGATAAGCCGCCCTGCTTCCAAATGCGAAAGTACATATCCTGCAGCATATCATCCATCATCCCCTCATTTTCCTCAAACTCCCTCATACGAGCCTCAGAAACTGATAGCCTTGCAATGGCAGCATCCCTCTCCAGTCGGTATCGCGAGCAGTCAGCCTGAAGGGACCTCCTCATCACCTCCATCTCCTCCTTTAGCCTGACCTGAGCAAGCTCTGCAGCTTCAAGCTTCCCCGACAGCTCCTCTACCCGCTCTAGATCCGCCCTCCGAACCTCGTCCACTGTCGAGATGGCCATATTTATCTGCTCCTTGCAGGCAGCCTCCATCTTCCGCAATTCCGCCTTACTAGCCTCCTCCATGGTCTTCCTCAACCGACCGGAGACAGCCTCATGCTGAGAAATCTGAATGGCCTGATCAGCAAGTTGTTTGGCCTGGTCCGAAACCATCAATCATAGTCGGATGTTGGCACTCCCAATCTCCTCTCCAGCCTTAACCAGCCGGGCATGATGCCCCATTAGCTTCCTAGTCTCCTCCGCCACCCGATCAATATTAGCCTTGGCCTCGTCTCCCATGGTAACTATCCGAGTAGTAAGTAAATCGAGATCTAAGGACTTGGCCTCATCAAGCACCCGTACAATGGGATTGCGGGGAAGAAGGTGCTCACCGGTAACCTCGTCAAAGGTAATATCATGGGAACTTGGATCCAGATCAGGATGACCCGCAAATGGGTTACGAGCTAAGCCAGGACGATCAATCTGAGTAACGGTAGGATTTTCGGATGGGTGCGGAGAAAGTACGAACTCAGTATCCTCCTCCGTGATATCATGAAGAGGCTGAACTGGGGGCTGAGGACCAAGTGAAGGTTCGGATAAGGGATGACTCCTCTTTCTCTTTTGAATACCCTCTTCAATAACCCCGAGAAGAGGATGGTAGCCGACTACATCCCCGGAACGGTGGGTCGAAGGCTTCGGCTTGGCGGAAGCTTTGGAGAGCTTGTATTGTTCAAGCCTGTGCCGAAGATCTGAGGCCTTGGCCGTTTTACCTGCTCCTGATATGAAGAACAAGTGTCACAAGCTTACATTAATCCATAATTCAAGAAACGCGGTAAATTAAATGTTAAAAGAAGAAAGGAAACACATTAGTTATACAAACCCTGGGGGGAGTAGGATACTGCAATAAGTCCTGGATTTCATTCCAGGATGGGAGTGGATCATAAAATGTTCCTAAGTCCCTATCATAAATGGAGCCTGCAGGAGTCAAAAGTTCACCTTGAGTCGTCGGAGCCACCTTGGCCGGAATAGTCTGAGAAGACTCGCTTGCACCGGTCCCGGCCTTGTCAGCTTTCCCGGATTTCTCTACCAAAGCCGTTTCTCCATCCAGCCCCTCGAAAGCGTGGTGGAATGCATCATTCGTCCACTCCTGAATCTCTCCTGCTTGCCCAGGAAGCAAGGCCCCGATACCGTCGCCGCCATCACCACCTTCCCGGTCATCTCCACCCTCACCTCTCTCCTCCTCCACATCTTCCTTCCTCGGAGTAAGTGGACAAGTGCTGGGGGAAGGACCATCCGACTTCTTAAGCTTCTTACCTCCGACCACTGGAGATTTTGTGAAAGGCTTCCTCTTGCCACTCTCTACTGTGACACCTACCTTAGCTTGAGCAGCCGCCCTTTCCTCCGCCGTTTCCCTCTGCTTGACTACTGACTGCTATGGAAGGATCAAGTTATACTCCAGAAGGGTCACATTTCTAATTAGGTAGGTAGCTGATCTATCACTCCCGGGGATAGCTTCTATCTCAGCCGCCGTCTGAACCAGGCGATCAGTCTCCACAACCGCAAAGCCACCTGTCGCTAGCAAAAATGAAAACGTATGAGAAGAAGCATCGCAACCAGAATGGAAATTATAAATAAAGCGTCGACTTACATCCAGAGGTGAAACGCCGGATAGAAACAGAGTCGTCCCTGACGAAGAACCACTCCTTCTTGAACATGCTGTACTTAGAATACAGATCCAAGACCGGCTTAAAGGTTACAGCTGACTCCAAGCTGATGTATGGGGACCCCTTCTTATAGCCCCTCAGATTATATAAGTATCGGATCTCCCGGTTGGAAGGAGCACGCCCATACTTCCTCTGGAAGATGACGAAGAGGCTCACCAATATAGTATAGGAGTTGGGTTGAAGCTGGAATGGGGCCACCTTTAGATATGTAAGAAAGCTGAGTACCCAAGCATTAAGAGGCGGGATGGCACCACACATACAGTGGTATCTGCTGAAGGCAAAGTACCCTTCGGGAGGGTCATATGGCATAACTTCTCTCCCTGGCAACAACATGCGCGCTCTATCGATTCCGAAAGAGCGGGAGATGACATCAAGTTGCTCCTCCTTGAGGGAGCTGGGAAAGCAATCGGGCGGGGAGTCCAAAAGCTCCTGAGGACTGTACCCGTCCACCAGTGATCTGGGGGCAGTTCCGTGACGTTCCGGTCCTGGCTGAGCAGGGGGCACTGCGGAAGATTCTCCTTCGCCCTGGGACTTCTTTTTATCCGATCGAGTTTCTGCTTTGCGAGACATTATCTGCAACGTCGAAAAAACATGTTGTTAGAACAGAGGATACAAACAAGCAAGTACATGTAGCCCGGAATTTCGCTCGTGATATGAAAAGTGAAAAAATCAAGTGTATTAAGCTCATTCAGCATTCTCATTCTCAAAGGCCCATTCGGCATTCTCATTTACAAAGGCCCATTCGGCATTCTCATTCTCAAAAGCCCATTCGGCATGCTCATTCTCAAAAGCCCATTCGGCATTCTCATTCTCGAAAGCCCATTCGGCATTCTCATTCTCAAAAGCCCATTCGGCATTCTCATTCTCGAAAACCAAATCGGCATTCTCATCTCGAAAAATTCATCCGGCGTTTCTCAATAAAGGCTCATTCAGCATTCACAACTAAAGTTCATTCGGTACGTAGGACATACGAGTTTCATTCGGCGAAGGAAAGTTAAGTACCTGATTCGGCAGGCCAAAGCGATTCGGCAATAGGATGAAATTTGATTCGGTTATTCGAAGCTGTCTCGTTCGGTAAATGGTACGAAAGCCCTAGGCCCTTATTTATAGGCGAGCATAGACGACCGGATCGGCCGATTCGGCGAGAGCATCCAAGCTAACATCGTTGGTTTTAAAAAAACAAAGCACGACATATGCCGGCATACGCCCCACTTTGGGGGGCAAATGTTGGGCGTGTTCTCACCCAGAAGATCGCAAGGCCAAGAGGCTTGATTCATTCGCGCTCGCCTAAGCTCCATCCGGTCTCCTACCACTACCGGACCATGACCCTACCGGACCAACCCGGCACCATCCTACCACCGAACCTGCCTTCAACACTGCCGAACCAACCTGCCTTCAACACTGCTGAACCAACCTGCCTTCAACACTACCGGACCAACTAGAGGCCGGACCAACGTGCCTCCAACCCAATACCGAACCAACTAGAGGCCGGACCAACTCGACACCAACCAAATGCC
This sequence comes from Allium fistulosum, assembly GCA_030737815.1. NCBI lineage: Eukaryota > Viridiplantae > Streptophyta > Magnoliopsida > Asparagales > Amaryllidaceae > Allium > Allium fistulosum. The sequence goes on along the minus strand of CM060901.1, from coordinate 335,947,821 downwards.
GGACCAAGACATGCCAGGCCAGATCACATCAGCCCAGGCCCACCAGCAGCTATATACACTCAAGACCCCTGCTCCCAACCTCACTCTATAATAGAGGGGCAGGGGTACAACAATGGGGGACAAGTTTGAGAGCTCAAGCACGGAGAGAACTTTCAAACAACTTTCTTTTACTGATATCAAAGCCTTGTACTTGTAATCTAAACAAGAGAAGAGAAATAACATATAAAGTGGACGTAGGCACATTCTGGCTGAACCACTATAAATCTGCGTGTCTTTTTACAGTTTAGCCCCTGCTTTTCGTATATTTGCATAAAACACCCAAATCACTAAGAACAATATAAAATCTACTAAATCACACAACTTTGAGGTGTTTGTCCATTTTTTGTGCAAACAACAAGTTGATTCTAATCCCATTTAAAAGTCCTCACGGTTATGCGTGGTTAGAAGATACTTGAATTCATTTTATTTAAATTTGGAATACTACTAATCTCATTTAAAAGTCCTAACGGTTATGCATGGTTAGTAGATATTCAAATTCCTGAAATAAATATACCACAAATAGACACAACTATATGGTTTTATTTGATGAAATCACTCATATCATTCTAAAGTGGAATATGCGTCAATTAAAGTGTTTATGATTTTTGTTTGATTTTCTTATTGAAATTCATATTTACACTCGATTGAGCTTTAATATTGTATTGATGTCTATCACTATATTTCTATTTTTCTATTACTATTATTCTTTTGCTCATAACAAAGGGGGAGAGAAAAGTTATGATTTTGAAGATAAAGGTCAAAATATTTTCTAATTGCATTAAGGCTCATTTGAATTCTTTATTCTCATGCATATATGTAGGGAGAGTATTGTGTAGAAAGAGAGCATTAATATAGGGGGAGCAAATTGAATAATCAAATACATTTACAATAGTCAAAATCTTAAATATATGTTTGTTATCATTAAAAGGGGGAGATTGTGGAATATGCATGTATATGCTTTTTGTTTGATGATAATAAACATATATACATACATTTAAATGTATTTGATATTGTACTATTTTATTTTTCACAGATTAAATAGATATTTGCTGAATAAAATAAATAATACAGAATTTGAATTCAAACGAATATTTTATTCAAACAAATATTTATTACAATTTTGATAGTACAATTTCAAGCTCTCACTATATACATCATTTTTTATCACAATACAATTACATCACGATTTAATAGTTACATCATTTCCTCACTACATATCACTCACACTCGTATTTATCTTCAACTTCATTCCAGTTCGAATCCAGCATCTGAGCAATCTGCAAAAATATTCACTGACGCAGTAAAATTGAAAATGAAATGTTTTTGCAGTATAAAACAAAATGTGGATTTTGAAAATATTGTTTGCCTCAGTTATTTGGGTTGTTCGTCATCATTTATATTTGAATCCATCATACACGAACAACTTGTGACATACACAGTGTATCACTGTATATGCCACAAGGCCGTGCACACCAAAATATACACTTGATCGATTTACATGAACAAGTGAGCACAGGTCAAACCCAAATACAGGATTCAACTCAAGTGCAATAAAATCTCGTCATCAGCACAAGGTCAAACCCTAGTTTTTAAAACTGAGTTCAACTCAAGGTTAAAGCACAGTCTACATAAATTCAAGGAGGAACCAGAAAAACAACTATGCAGTGTTATAACAGAAGTACACAAATGGCCAAAGAATTGCACAAAGACACTACAATGAATGCAGAGGTGCAGACGACCAGTAGCCAACAATTCATGAACACAATTTAAATCATCAGTAACAACATAAAGCAGTGCAACTACATGCGCAGTGCAGATGTCCAAAGTCAAAGCTCACAGGGGCCGGAGAAAAGAGTTCACTGAGAAATCCAATGTAATGCAGATGCCAACATAGATGGATATATGAACTGGCAGAGAAGCAAATTTCAGAATTCTCGAAAGAAAAAAAAAGAAATCAAGTTCGTATCTATGAAATGGTCAGAGCAAAAAGAAATTCAAAGCCGTGTTTTAAAAAACCAAGTCAATGCCGTGGTAATCAAATTCAAGAGAAATTAACGGAGATAAACATATATCATCGCAAAAAAAATTCAAAGCCGATAATTTCAAAACCAAGTCGACCGAACATCTCAAGAATATACGATTGTGAATCAGTCAGGAATAAATCGCACCATCCAACATTATATCGAACGGCCAAAGAAAAATTCAAACATGTCAATACGAACGAGAAAACAGGGATTTGAACCCTATATAACAACCCAATCATCATCGGCATAAAGGTGTGAGTTCGAATACGAAAATAAAAGAGGACAGAGCTAAAATCTTACCTAAAGCAAAATCGAACTCACCGAAGTGAAGCCATAGCCATTCAGATCAAAATCACAAGCAAAGGCGAACGCTCAAGGAATCGAAGCCCAAAATCCATAAACCCTAAATCACAGTACCACGAGAAAGCGAAGCCGTGAATTCCAGGGCAACGAAGATCGAGCACAATCCAGTTAAAGAGCATCGAACAAAGCCCTAGCAAATCTCACAATCGAACGAAAGACCCTTCTCACAAGCCCTAATTTTCAGATCGAAGGAACAATCAAAGAAGCGGCCGTCATTTATTTTTCCAGAGCAAAGAACAGGATCGGGCCATATAATAATAAAGGAAGGGCTGGCCATAATTAAAAGAAGATGGGGTTTTATTTTAAGTTTTAATGATTTTAAATTAAGTGTTTTAATTTGAGATTTAATTTCTAGGCTAAATTTTCTTTGCTTAAAATTTTCAAATCAAATTTTTATCAAGCAAAAATTGTCGAGTCAAGTCTATATTTTAATTTTTGCTCCAGTTTTAATTTAGCAGTCTGTTTTTTATTTTCAAGTCAAAAGATTGGTGAATCACCGCCTAGGTTCTAGGTTGTGTCAGATTGTCTAGTAAGAATTAGTTCAGTGAGCAGGGGTGCGAGTTTGCAAAATTCTACAGGCGGGAGCAGAGTTTGCGAGTTTGCGAAGCTCTATAGGCGGGAGCAGGGGTTGCGAGTCTAGTAGAGTGTTTGTGAGCGGGAGCGAGTGTTTGCGAGTCTGTTAGAGTGTTTGTAAGCGTGAGACTGTTTAATTCTAATAGAAATCTAGGAATGCAGCAGTAGGCAGGGTTTGCCGAAGCTGGGTAAATTTTGTGTGTGATTTACTTTTCAGCATATTTACTTTTCTGCAGTTTGTTTTTGTGTTTGATTTGAGAAAATTTGCTATAACCCTATTCACCCCCCTCTAGGGTTAATCTAGATCCTACAAAAGATAGTCTTCCATTGACCGTGTTTTAAACAAGGTGTAACATCCCTCTTTTCGAGGCCCAAAACTAACTGCTACGGCTGCTATAGTCATCCATAGTTATTAATTCTCGTTGATAAAATGCGGCTATGTTAATCACATCGATAATCAGAAGCACATGAATATGAAAAAAATAAAATGATTTACTTACTTGTTTTCACATTTCATTTCACAAATGGTGTGATGACCCGCCTTTCTAACCATAGAAAGACGCATCATCGTTAAGAAAGAAATAGATAGAAAATAGAAAGAAAGAAGAAAAGAACAACACAATATCAGAATCTCACAGCGGAATGGAACAAAATATAATACATCACATAACTGTTACATAGTTTTACATATATCAGAGTACATAACATCATCCAAACAAGAAAGTCATACATATATACATATCTGCCATTTCATACATCCCAAAATACAACTTGCATCACTAACACAGCGGAACTAAATAGATAGATATATACGCCTGGACTTCTGCTCCAAGCTCCTCCAGACATCAACAATCTAAAACCCGATCACTTGGCTACTCATAAAAATTTGAGTACCCAAGAGTTTAAGAAAAACAGAAATAAACTCCGGGTCAGACATGGGTCTGGTATGAGTAAACGGGTTAAAGTTGTTTAACTTTGAAAACCATTTGAAACAAAGGTATCAAGTAAGACTTCCCACACATAAACACGGGTAAGTTTTTACCTTACGCTAACCAAAACATTATATAGGAAATCCGGTGATATTATAATAGTGTCTAGGGTTTTCAAGTAAATAAGAAATAGCTGAAATTGTTACATCTATTAAATTCCAGCATACTAGCCACAAAGTGGGTAATACAATCAAAACCGAGGTCACTTATTGGAGATTGGATTCCATATAATGGCAGGGCTATTGGGGTACCGCCCGTCACAGTACGTGGCCTAGATCACCGTACCGAGGACCCACCCTAAGTCCCCTGCAACACAAGGCCGGAACCATCCCTTACTGGACAGTCCCAAACAAAATAACCCCGCAGTTGTGGCCAACAACTGCCCACTAAGCCGAAATAAAAAGGGAAATCTAGACAGGGGTATATCTCGCTCTCAAGTGGGTGCTACCCACGAAGCCTTGCTGCACCTCCCCTGTTTTAGCCATTCCCGGTTGATGAGGCTTGAGGTCACGATTACCTTTGGAGAACATATCTCTTAGAATGCTCATCATCCACCTGACGATGTGTTGAAAGCATTCAATCCATACAAGTTCGTTCTAGGTTCGAACGAAACCGAAGGCATTATCTCGTTACACTCATTTTGGAATCACCCTCAGAGTTAACGACAATAACCCTTGCATTCTTAAACGCCATCTCGATCTTCACTTTGAGATGTCACGACCTATCGTTTAATTTGGACCGATGTGGTTTTCGGAAAATCATAACTGATTCCCGATCCCGGTCTCATCGAAATACAAACGTGTCTTTTAAGGCCAAGTTGTTTTAAATTTTAAACAATTTAATTCAATTAAATGTTGAATTCACACAGCATTTAACACAGATAAATATCATTTATTTATCACAGATATATCAAATATCATATAATAGAATATCACAGCATATCATCCAATAGATATCATCCAATTCATATATTCTATACAACCATCATCCATAAGCAAGCATATCTTTAATCCAAATTATAATTAATTTAATTAATTCAAATTAAATTAATTACTTAATAATTAATCACTTAACTCTTAATCAATCTCTTATAAATTAATTACAACCCATTTAATTTATTTATCATTCCTTAATTACTTTTATAATCAATTAATTCATCTTTAATTGACTAATTAATTATCCCTTAATAACATATTAATTAATCCTTAATTATCAGTTAATTATCTCTAATACTTTTATAAACTTAATTAATCTCAATTTCTTTAAGATAAACCATTATCCTTTATTAATTTCTTAACCATCATTAACATATAACTTTAAAACATTTTATTCTTTTACTCAACACTTAATTACATTTCTAAATTAAGTTTAAAATAGCTTAAGAATTCATCTTAATAAGTTAAGTAACATAAATCATACAACTCTTAAATCAGTTATTAAAACATTCATTATATAAAGACTTGTTTTATTTAAATTTAAAAACCTGTTTTAAAAACTTTTACAACTGATTTTAGAATCTGCTTCGGGTCCTACCCGAGCTTTACTCGAAACCTTCTTTGAGTTCCCCCTCCCCTTCCTCTATATTCTTTTAACTAAGTTTATTTTTAGTTTTATCAAAACTGCTGTGTTGAAAATGCACGCGAACACGAGTCCTAACCCGAGCCAATCACCCCTTTACTTTGAGAACCACCTCGAGTCGATCTTGAAGTAAAACACAGACACGCCATCATCATCGCCGTGCACGTGCACGGCCTCTCTGGCGAACTCCGACTAACTCCAACGCCTCCCACACATCGAGCAACCCTTCATCATCGAATCTAAATCACCCAAGGACCCACACTAGTCCATAGTCGAAATCGAGTATAACTCGATCAATCTTGAGTTCAGACCACCGACCAACTTGCCTTGCCTGAATGATTCCAACCACCAAACAACCTGACCCTCCGACCATGAACACGTCAATCCCCCAGGCTATCACCCCCCCGAAGCTCGTTCATCTCGATGCACTGTCATACCCATGGTGATCGAATTCTCAACCACTACCCAAATTAGGGTTAAAAACAAAATCGTCTCACCGCCAACGCCACGGCGATCTGTCGATGCTTCCACTATTTTTCCTAGCCTCGCCGTACATCACTCCTCCTCCAGAAGAAACCCCGAGGGCCCACTGATCGTCGATCACCAGGAAATGGTCAAAAGCCATTTCCAGTTCAACTTGGAACTGCACCTCCGATACTCAAATAAAAATCAAGATTTTTATATCAAAAATCCTATTTTTGAGAGCTGATTCACATTATATATTTGAAACAATAAATTATAATACTTGATTTTATCATGCTTGCAAGTGTTCATCAGTACTATGAAGATTTCAAGCACATCTGAATTTTATTTTGCTAGAAAAAAATATATTTCTTTAATTTTTAACCAAACAAACATATTGTTTGGATCTTCCAGCCTAATGATGATCAAAGAAATTTGATTCTTGGGTTTTGATCAAGTCTTGATGCTCTGAATCAAGAAAACAGAGATGAGTCTAGTATATACAGGCATACACACATTCAAATGTTTATAACACAGAGGAAAATCATGTATATATATGTATAACAGGGTATCTTCAATCTCAGATTTCACAAGCAACAGATATATATATACACTTAACTTTTAAATTTAAATGGTTTACTCACCTGAAAATAAACCTGAACAGAGAGCACTTCTGTTTTGAAAAGAAATTATATGCCTGATTCTCTTTCTTCTATCTGCTTTCTTTAGTCTTCTTGTATTTTGATTTTAAATACTTGAGTTAAGTTGTTTAGTTGTAGTTTAAAGTTTCAGGTGTAAGATGATATATTTCTTATTTCTTGAAATGCTAAGTTGATGATGAACGAAATGAGATAAGAAAATATAAGTAGGAAAAATTATACAGGGTGGTACAAGATTAATCATAGATTTTTTCTTTAGCAAGGTGGCTGAGATGATTTCGATCTTGTGCTAGAGTTGATGGCATTTAATGCCTTGGTCCTTTTCACGTTTTCAAATATTATCCCTAGATTTTAAATCTATTTAGTACATCATGTATAGGTATTTGTCATGTTTTATTATCATATTGGTACTTATATATTTTTCCAAGTTTGTTGAACTGATTTTGAAAGCATACTAAGCTATATTACCTTGTCTTATTTAAGAAGCTTGTTCATTTATATATTTTGTTTTTAACAAAAAGGTGCAGCCTTGCTTTTTGATTTGTGAGCACATATATATATATAGTTTGTCTTTGTTAATTTCATTTCTCATTACATTGCTAAGTGTTTATTCTTCTTATAACTTCATAACTAAAATTTTAGTTATTTTTATTTCTTTTTAAAGTTAAACTTTCAACATATAATTTACTATTTATTATTTGTTTTCATACTTCTATTCATTTCATACTTCTATTGATAATATATATTTATTTTTATAACCATATTTTATTTTACACCTATGTTTAAATATTGATGAGGTATATTTTATTAACATTAAAATACATATATATATATAGCTGTTTTAGTTAATATTTAATCAATCTGATTAAATACTCATTAATATAATGTTGCTAAATTTCCGGGATGTCACATTCCTCCCCCCTTAAAAGAATTTCGTCCCCAAAATTTAAAGCAAAAGATAATTCGAAATTTTTTATATTAACAACCCAAACACACATATCATCCGTACATTAACAACCAAGCAACAATTCATACAAACAAACATCACTGGTTATCCAGAAAGAAATCCGGATAAGCTTTCCTAAAGCTATCCCAAGTTTCCCAAGTACAGTCTCTGGGATCTTCGCTCCATTGCACTTTCACAAGCTTCACAACCTTACTCCTGAGCTGCTTGTCATCTTTATCTACAATCTGGACTGGATTTCTGACTACAGTCAAGTTCGGCTCAACCTCCAGATCTTCTTGAACAACTGGTTCCACAATCAGTGATGGATCATGGACAAACTTCTTGAGATGGGATACATGGAATACATTATGAATTCCAGACATCCGTTCTGGCAACTCAATTCTGTAAGCCACAGCTCCAATTCTTCCCAGCACTCGGAATGGACCGATATATCTTGGTGCACGTTTTCCTGTCTTTCCAAATCTTACTGCTCCTTTAATCGGGGAAACTTTGACAAAAACTAAATCTCCAATCTCAAATTCCAATGGTCTTCTCCTTTTATCTGCATATTTCTTCTAACGTTTCTGAGCAGCTTTCATTCTCTTCTTGATAATGTAACGAACGGATTTTTCGCGCTCGAAAATCAACATCCATACTTTACATCGTACTCGAATGCCGTAGATTCGACCGTTCAAATCCGAGTCGCCAGAGCTTATAACACAGTTAAGTAAATAACACAGCGGAAGAAAAAGAATAATACATTGATATACAATATCTGATACAATATCTGATACAACAGAGTGATACAATGAATATCAATATACATCAGAGGTATGATACAACAAATAGCAGCGGAAAAGAAAATGATAACATCAGTAGCAGATAATCTCCATCTTCAAAGCACCAATCTAGAAATAGCTTGAACTCTCAATAACGATGCACAAAGATAAGCAAGTGCAGTCCATATCCAAAGACTGAACTAGCTCCAGAAAAACCACTAATTCTGACTATCTAAAAAACCCAACTCTAGACTGCCCGTGTAGAAAATTTTGAGCACCCAGAGTTTAGGAAAGAAACAATAAACTCCGGATCAGTCATGGGACTGGTGCGAGCAACAAAAACAGTTTATCTTTAAAAATGAACAACAAGAGAATTTTTAAAGTCAATTCGCAATGCTTTTGGAAAATGAAACTACCATAAGACCTCCCACCACACACAATGCAAACGCAGAATTGGAGGAGATTTCTTCTTATGATAGTCAAACATGCTTGATACGCAGATTCTTTTCAATATTATTTTTATAAGTGCAACGTGCAGAAAACTTTTCGAAAGTATAATATAAATCTTAGCCAGCATAGACATTCCGAACTATGCCTACTATAGCTACCATCTAAACAGTGGTGACCACCATAAGTAAATGGCAGGTTCTACAACTAATACCGTACACAGTTCGTATTGGAAGATGGATTTCCAACAAATGGTCAGGCCAAGGAACTTCCCATTGCCCCATAGGTACGCCCCTAAAAAGATGACCTGAGAAATAACCTAACATTACGGTTAGATCTCTGCCAACACAAGGCCGGGTTACCCCTAACTGGGTAACTACTGACACGAATATGTCATCCCCCGATCGTAACCGATCTTCCCGAGGATCCTCGATTCCAACAACCACAAAGTAATAAATTTGCAGCAACAACATAGGTTAAGTATCTGGGCTCCATACCATGATACCACCTCTATCCAGAAGGAATGACATACACTAAAGGGGCGCTACCCCCTAATAACCTTGTTGCATCCTTCCTGTTTTGACCATTTCCGGTGTGTGAGGTCCGACGAAGTCTCGTCCACAAAGCTACGCTTTTTCATAAAGTCATGCTTCGGGTTAAACAGATGATCAAAGTAATGATCACAATGATAAATGATCAAACAAATGATCATATCACAAATGATCAAATAATGATCATCACACAGCAACACTCAGCATGTCACATTACCAAATTGGGAGTATATCGCTGATAACCTTCAACTACATAACCTCTGAGCTCGTACGTCTCAGAGAAGGGTGTTAAGCTAAGAGAATAAATTCTCCGCCACCAACAGAAATGTATTTGAAAGGAATCGGCTTTATATCTCAAAGTGTAATGTCAGACATGTAACCATACAAGTCTGTTCCGGGTTCGAACAGAACCGAAGGCACTTCTTACGAAGCCCTTGCAATTCCGGGTATTCACAATCCCGTCCGGACTTCCCATCACAAAGGGTGATAAAATCTCTATATCAGGGCCAGTCGATGCAGAGACATTCGACGAGTTGTCCTTTCGTTTTCGAAAATATCCGGTCTTCACCACCGGTCTTCAAATGCTATCCATATACGACGTATCACTATTCGGAATGGGTTATATGACACAAGGGTCTTTTCCCGGCTAACCCGAATAGTGAGCGCAATATTTAAAAACATATGGATATGTGATTTCAATTAAGTCACAACTTAATAATTCAACTTCTTTTTTTAAATGGTTTCAATCGATTAACATTTCAAATCTTTTAAACAAAAAGATTTATTTCACAAAGTTCACCGCATTTACAAAGATCCATTCATAGATTTCAAAACAATTTCCGTTTCAATTGGATTAACTCGTTAAATCCTTAAATCAAGACTTATAGCTTTCAAAACAATGTCATTTCGAATGGTTTAAACAAATCATCATTTTTAAATCTGTTAAAAATAAAAAGATTCAATTCATAGCTTTCAAAAAGAATTCATTCATAACTTGGAAAACCATTTTTCAATTCAATCTTGAAATTCCTTTAAATTGGAATTTCATTTCTTATATATATGAAAGCTTTTATCATTTGAAAACAAACAGTTTTCATTTCGGAAAATCTGATTCATTCATACGAGTTCAAATCCTTGGGTTAAATTCAAATTCTCAAACCAATATCTTTAAAATGGTTTAAATTCATATAACTTGTACGACATCTTAAATCCCTAGTTTCGAATCATAGAATTCAATTTCAAACTTGAATTCAATCAAATTATTTAAATTTCAAAACTTAATCAAGTTATTCGAAAATAAGTTTTATCTTTGAAATTCCATTTCAAAAGCTTTTCACTTTAAACCCAAATTTCTAATTTCAAAATCAATTGAAATTAAAATTTCAATTTCAAAAACATCAAATTTAAATTATCTGTGACTTAACCGATTTCCACGAGAAATCCATATTTGTGTGTGTATGGTGTAGTCCAGGGGTTTAACACAATAGTGCACAACATCAATCATCACAGATATATCGATAAGTGGTATAATCGATAACGCTTATCTTCATTCACAGATTCATAGATAAAATAAATTTATCGGTCACAAAGATTCACTATTACGATTCGATGTGGGTTTCGGATAACCAACTGGAATCCGACTCCCTATCGCATCGAAATTCAAGTGCCGTTTTACGGGCCAAGGGTTTCATATTCATATAATAGTGTATTCATCACAGATATAATAGCTCAGCACAAAGCAATTCATATTACGAAGCTTCACAATCACATAACAGAGTTATCAATCCAATACACAGCATCTAATAACAATCAAACATCTATAATTAAGTTGAATAAATTTGTGTGTGGCTTTAAATTTATTTCTCACATAATCACTTTCATTAGTAATTTTTAAATCAATGATTAATTATCACTAACTACAATTGATTAAGTCTTAATCACCTTCGTTAATTAATCATTTCTTAATTAATTATCTTAATTAATTAACCCTTAATTGTAATTAATTGAATCTTAATTACTTTTATTAATGGACCCTTTTAAATAATTACTTTAATTAATAAATCCTTAATTATTAATTAAATCCTAATTATAATTAATTAATCTTAATATTACGTAATAAATTAAGTAATCAATTAAGTAACATTCCATTTTATCTTCTCTTTAGATTTCATTATTTAATATAAGCGACTTTATAAAATGATGTATCAAAAATTAAATAAGTTAAAATTAATTACTTTAAAATCATCTTACCTAAATACTGAATTTAATTTAGAACTTTGATCAAATCGCCATTTGAAACCATGGTTTACAAGTGTTTAAAATCTGAAAACGTTCACAGTAAAAACTGTTTAGTTAGTTAGCCCCGAGACCTGCTCCTAGTCACGCGCGAGAAAATCTCGTTTTTGCTTCGGGTTTCTCAGGAATTCAACCCGAGTGCTATACGTTTTCAAATTTTTGTTTAAGTCTGGAAATCGACTCGATACAGCTCTAGATCGTCACGAGTTCGACCTCGAGTTTCCTACCTAAATTCCCGAGTGGTGCTCTGAGCTTTCCTCCCATCTTCCCCAAACCATCACAACTACACCACTCATCCACGTGCACGTGCACGACTACCATCGCCGCCGTTGGACGGTGCTGCGACCACCAACACATCGACGTCCATCCCCCAAAACATTACCAACACCCAGGATTTGAAAAATAATTTTGAAACGTGAATCGAGACCTCTCGACCCAAACCCATCAGGCACGTCACCAGTGAATCACCTCGCACTGCCTCCCTAGTTCATTATCGGCCACAAATTTTGGTCTGAAGCTTTGCCATCATGCGACGCTTCGACTCGCCCCACTGACGCGCATTCCGATCATCCCTAGGTGGCGCGGCACCGTAGTTTCTAACGTGAACAAAACTGGGTTCTTAAACCCTAGTTTGATCTCGTACTCAAATTTTATGCAATGGAAAAATAATTCGACAATTTTCTCGAAATCCATGATGTTCATACTTGCTTCAAACCAAACTTCAACATTTTAAATTGATTCGATTGTTAGAAAATGGAAAAAATGCAATTTTTGCTCACATACAAACTGCTCTTAACATCCCAAACTAAAAATCTTCGTTTTAGTTTTAAAAATCATGAATTTCAGATAACATTCAAATTATAAACTTGAATTAGCTTCTTGTAACAATCGAATTTACCGCTTGATTACTTGACTTCCTGTAAAACAATATTACAGTGATAAATTTTATAAAGAATGGTTTAATCAACTTTAAAAAAAATCTTAATTTAAGTTCAACATATTGTTTGTTGAGAAATCAAAGCTTAACAATGATTAGCGGAAAATAAATTTGAGTTTTGAAAAATATTCACCCTGTAACACTTAAACAGAGAAGCATATGGCAACACCGTATTATCTTTAAGATCAAAGCATATACAAACCTTATTATCAAAAATCCTGAAATGCTTTTAAATTGAACTTAAAGCTTTACATTTCTTGTTTACTCACAGGTAAAGGAAACAAAGAAGGTTTGCTCACCTTAAAAAATGGCAGAGAAGAACAGAGGGTTGCTTTGTTTGATCTTCTTGTTAGAATTGATTTAGTTGCTGTTGTTTTCAGTTAAATTGTTTTTTGAGTTTTAAAGATGGTAAGCTTCAGTTTTTTTTTCCTCTTAGCTTTGAAGGAAACGAATTGAAATGAGGAGCTGATATAAAGAAAAGAGTTTACATTTACAGGTTGATGATGATATTTGTACAAGTGATATTACTTTTCCTTTGTACTAAAGATATCTTTGCATTAATTACTTGAGTCTAATGCATTATTTATCTCGACTGAAAGTTTTTCTTTGCCATGCTAGAGATGTAAACATTAAATGCAAATGTACCTTATTTTACTTGCTTTGCCTTCATTTCGGCTGATGGGTATAAGGGAGTGTACTAGAGACATTTGCATAAATTATCATATACAACATACCTTATTTTATTTGTAAGTTTATACACATCTATGTTTATTTGTTTCCTTTAGTCTTGTTTATTTGGATACTTGTTTCTTATTTTACTTTGTTTTGTATTTAAGTGTTGTTTCTTTTCTTATGGCTTAATAATATAAATAGATTTCTATTTTAATTGTGTTGTTAAAATTTTATCCATTGTATTTACTTTATTTTTCTTTTATTATTTTTGTTTGTTTTATTTATTTTTAAAACCATTTATTTAAGATTATATTACAAATCCAACATATACATATATATAAATTCAAATTTACTCATATATATCTATATACATATATATATTCTCATATATACACAATATTTATAATATTTTTAAATTTAAATGATTTATACCAAATTTATTTGTATTCGTGGAAACTCGCTTCCATTTATAATAAATTTTACAAATTTTTATTCAAAAATTCATTAAATTATAAATTTAAATTAAATTAAAATCTAGGGTCATTACAAACTTCCCCCCTTAAAAGAATTTCGTCCTCGAAATTTGCAGGCACGAAAGCAACATAGATAGATAGATTCGATCTCCTATAATTCCTCAATCACAAGGTATGGATTCCAAACTCAAATCGGAATATTCCAAAGTATACATAACTTGTCCCTCTTCGGACTTCGATATACCCAAGAAATTACAATAAAATTTCAAATTTGGTTTTAAACGAAATCGTTGTATCGATACAATTCAAATTTAGCTTCATATTCCATTAATCAATTTAACTCAATTTGAAATTTTCAATTTATTTAAAATTTTAATTCCAAATTTCCAATTTCTATTCATTTAGGTTTAAATCAAAAACTGATAAGAAACCGATGAAAATACGAAGTAAAATTTCCTACAATGGTTCGTAGGGCATCACCACACCAAAACTTCTTTTTGTAGCTGGTACGAAGCAATGAAAAGAATTTGGAAACGAATCAAAGAAAATTGATAAGAAAGTTGTTTCCATTGTTGCGGGGTATTGACCATTTATAGTCGTACTCCCTTGTCCCCTATCTCGTCCTCTTCTTGCACTCATACTTACTATCAGTGGATAGCAAGAGAATTTACTGAGACATTCAGGCGGATATCTTAGGAATACACTCATTCTAGGGTATACTTTACCCTATCTCTAATGAGCTACTTAATGTGTTATACTCCTGAGCTAAAGTTTTACCTTAGCTCTGATACCAAATGTAACGATACAGATTTTTCGCGCTCGAAAATCAACATCCATACTTTACATCGTACTCGAATGCCGTAGATTTGACCGTTCAAATCCGAGTCGCCGGAGCTTATAACACAGTTAAGTAAATAACACAGCGAAAGAAAAAGAATAATACATTGATATACAATATCTGATACAATATCTGATACAACAAAGTGATACAATGAATATCAATATACATCAGAGGTATGATACAACAAATAGCAACGGAAAAGAAAATGATAACATCAGCAGCGGATAATCTCCATCTTCAAAGCACCAATCTAGAAATAGCTTGAACTCTCAATAACGATGCACAAAGATAAGCAAGTGCAGTCCATATCCAAAGACTGAACTAGCTCCAGAAAAACCACTAATTCTGACTATCTGAAAAACCCAACTCTAGACTGCCCGTGTAGAAAATTTTGAGCACCCAGAGTTTAGGAAAGAAACAATAAACTCCGGATCAGTCATGGGACTGGTGCGAGCAACAAAAACAGTTTATCTTTAAAAACGAACAACAAGAGAATTTTTAAAGTCAATTCACAATGCTTTTGGAAAATGAAACTACCATAAGACCTCCCACCACACACACAATGCAAACGCAGAATTGGAGGAGATTTCTTCTTATGATAGTCAAACATGCTTGATACGCAGATTCTTTTCAATATTATTTTTATAAGTGCAACATGCAGAAAATTTTTCGAAAGTATAATATAAATCTTAGCCAGCATAGACATTCCGAACTATGCCTACTATAGCTACCATCTAAACAGTGGTGACCACCATAAGTAAATCGCAGGTTCTACAACTAATACCGTACACAGTTCGTATTGGAAGATGGATTTCCAACAAATGGTCAGGCCAAGGAACTTCCCATTGCCACATAGGTATGCCCCTAAAAAGACGACCTGAGAAATAACCTAACATTACGGTTAGATCCCTGCCAACACAAGGCCGGGTTACCCCTAACTGGGTAGCCACTGACACGAATATGTCATCCCCCGATCGTAACCGATCTTCCCGAGGATCCTCGATTCCAACAACCACAAAGTAATAAATTTGCAGCAACAACATAGGTTAAGTATCTGGGCTCCATACCATGATACCACCTCTATCCAGAAGGAATGACATACACTAAAGGGGCACTACCCCCTAATAACCTTGCTGCATCCTTCCTGTTTTGACCATTTCCGGGGTGTGAGGTCCGACGAAGTCTCGTCCACAAAGCTACGCTTTTTCATAAAGCCATGCTTCGGGTCAAACAGATGATCAAAGTAATGATCACAAAGATAAATGATCAAACAAATGATCATATCACAAATGATCAAATAATGATCATCACACAGCAACACTCAGCATGTCACATTACCAAATTGGGAGTATATCGCTGATAACCTTCAACTACATAACCTCTGAGCTCGTACGTATCAGAGAAGGGTGTTAAGCTAAGAGAATAAATTCTCCGCCACCAACAGAAATGTATTTGAAAGAAATCGGCTTTATATCTCAAAGTGTAATGTCAGACATGTAACCATACAAGTCTGTTCCGGGTTCGAACAGAACCGAAGGCACTTCTTACGAAGCCCTTGCAATTCCGGGTATTCACAATCCCGTCCGGACTACCCATCACAAATGGTGATAAAATCTCTATATCAGGGCCAGTCGATGCAGAGACATTCGACGAGTTGTCCTTTCGTTTTCGAAAATATCCGGTCTTCACCACCAGTCTTCAAATGCTATCCATATACGACGTATCACTATTCGGAATGGGTTATATGACACAAGGGTCTTTTCCTGGCTAACCCGAATAGTGAGCGCAATATTTAAAAACATATGGATATGTGATTTCCATTAAGTCACAACTTAATAATTCAACTTCTTTTTTTAAATGGTTTCAATCGATTACCATTTCAAATCTTTTAAACAAAAAGATTTATTTCACAAAGTTCACCCCATTTACAAAGATCCATTCACAGATTTCAAAACAATTTCCGTTTCAATTGGATTAACTCGTTAAATCCTTAAATCAAGATTTAACTTATAGCTTTCAAAACAATGTCATTTCGAATGGTTTAAACAAATCATCATTTTTAAATCTGTTAAAAATAAAAAGATTCAATTCATAGCTTTCAAAAAGAATTCATTCATAACTTGGAAAACCATTTTTCAATTCAATCTTGAAATTCCTTTAAATTGGAATTTCATTTCTTATATATATGAAAGCTTTTATCATTTGAAAACAAACAGTTTTCATTTCGGAAAATCTGATTCATTCATACGAGTTCAAATCCTTGGGTTAAATTCAAATTCTCAAACCAATATCTTTAAAATGGTTTAAATTCATATAACTTGTACAGCATCTTAAATCCCTAGTTTCGAATCATAGAATTCAATTTCAAACTTGAATTCAATCAATTTATTTAAATTTCAAAACTTAATCAAGTTATTCGAAAATAAGTTTTATCTTTGAAATTCCATTTCAAAAGCTTTTCACTTTAAACCCAAATTTCTAATTTCAAAATCAATTGAAATTAAAATTTCAATTTCAAAAACATCAAATTTAAATTATCTGTGACTTAACCGATTTCCATGTGAAATCCATATTTGTGTGTGTATGGTGTAGTCCAGGGGTTTAACACAATAGTGCACAACATCAATCATCACAGATATATCGATAAGCGGTATAATCGATAACGCTTATCTTCATTCACAGATTCATAGATAAAATAAATTTATCGGTCACAAAGATTCACTATTACGATTCGATGTGGGTTTCGGATAACCAACTGGAATCCGACTCCCTGTCGCATCGAAATTCAAGTGCCGTTTTACGGGCCAAGGGTTTCATATTCATATAATAGTGTATTCATCACAGATATAATAGCTTAGCACAAAGCAATTCATATTACGAAGCATCACAATCACATAACAGAGTTATCAATCCAATACACAGCATCTAATAACAATCAAACATCTATAATTAAGATGAATAAATTTGTGTGTGGCTTTAAATTTATTTCTCACATAATCACTTTCATTAGTAATTTTTAAATCAATGATTAATTATCACTAACTACAATTGATTAAGTCTTAATCACCTTCGTTAATTAATCATTTCTTAATTAATTATCTTAATTAATTAACCCTTAATTGTAATTAATTGAATATTAATTACTTTTATTAATGGACCCTTTTAAATAATTACTTTAATTAATAAATCCTTAATTATTAATTAAATCCTAATTATAATTAATTAATCTTAATATTACGTAATAAATTAAGTAATCAATTAAGTAACATTCCATTTTATCTTCTCTTTAGATTTCATTATTTAATATAAGCGACTTTATAAAATGATGTATCAAAAATTAAATAAGTTAAAATTTAATTACTTTAAAATCATCTTACCTAAATACTGAATTTAATTTAGAACTTTGATCAAATCGCCATTTGAAACCATTGTTTACAAATGTTTAAAATCTGAAAACGTTCATAGTAAACACTGTTTAGTTAGTTAGCCCCGAGACCTGCTCCTAGTCACGCGTGAGAAAATCTCGTTTTTGCTTCGGGTTTCTCAGGAATTCAACCCGAGTGCTATACGTTTTCAAATTTTTGTTTAAGTCTGGAAATCGACTCGATACAGCTCCAGATCGTCACGAGTTCGACCTCGAGTTTCCTACCTAAATTCCCGAGTGGTGCTCTGAGCTTTCCTCCCATCTTCCCCAAACCATCACAACTACACCACTCATCCACGTGCACGTGCACGGCTACCATCGCCGCCGTTGGACTGTGCTGCGACCACCAACACATCGACGTCCATCCCCCAAAACGTTACGAACATCCAGGATTTGAAAAATAATTTTGAAACGTGAATCGAGACCTCTCTACCCAAACCAATCAGGCACGTCACCAGTGAATCGCCTCGCACTGCCTCCCCAGTTCATTATCGGCCACAAATTTTGGTCTGAAGCTTTGCCATCATGACACTTCGACTCGCCCCACTGACGCGCATTCCGATCATCCCTAGGTGGCGCGGCACCGTAGTTTCTAACGTGAACAAAACTGGGTTCTTAAACCCTAGTTTGATCTCGTACTCAAAAAATATGCAATGGAAAAATAATTCGACAATTTTCTCGAAATCCATGATGTTCATACTTGCTTCAAACCAAACTTCAACATTTTAAATTGATTCGATTGTTAGAAAATGGAAAAAATGCAATTTTTGCTCACATACAAACTGCTCTTAACATCCCAAACTAAAAATCTTCGTTTTAGTTTTAGAAATCATGAATTTCAGATAGCATTCAAGTTATAAACTTGAATTAGCTTCTTGTAACAATCGAATTTACCGCTTGATTACTTGATTTCCTGTAAAACAATATTACAGTGATAAATTTTATAAAGAATGGTTTAATCAACTTTAAAAAAAATCTTAATTTAAGTTCAACATCTTGTTTGTTGAGAAATCAAAGCTTAACAATGATTAGCAGAAAATAAATTTGAGTTTTGAAAAATATTCACCCTGTAACACTTAAACAGAGAAGCATATAGCAACACAGTATTATCTTTAAGATCAAAGCATATACAAACCTTATTATCAAAAATCCTGAAATGCTTTTAAATTGAACTTAAAGCTTTACATTTCTTGTTTACTCACAGGTAAAGGAAACAAAGAAGGTTTGCTCACCTTAAAAAATGGCAGAGAAGAACAGAGGGTTGCTTTGTTTGATCTTCTTGTTAGAATTGATTTAGTTGCTGTTGTTTTCAGTTAAATTGTTGTTTGAGTTTTGAAGATGGTAAGCTTCAGTTTTTTTTCTCTTAGCTTTGAAGGAAATGAATTGAAATGAGGAGCTGATATAAAGAAAAGAGTTTACATTTACAGGTTGATGATGATATTTGTACAAGTGATATTACTTTTCCTTTGTACTAAAGATATCTTTGCATTAATTACTTGAGTCCTATGGATTGTTTATCTCGGCTGAAAGTTTTCTTTGCCATGCTAGAGATGTAAACATTAAATGCATATGTACCTTATTTTACTTGCTTTGCCTTCATTTCGGCTGATGGGTATAAGGGAGTGTACTAGAGACATTTGCATAAATTATCGTATACAACATACCTTATTTTATTTGTAAGTTTATACACATCTATGTTTATTTGTTTCCTTTAGTCTTGTTTATTTGGATACTTGTTTCTTATTTTACTTTGTTTTGTATTTAAGTGTTGTTTCTTTTCTTATGGCTTAATAATATAAATAGATTTCTATTTTAATTGTGTTGTTAAAATTTTATCCAATGTATTTACTTTATTTTTCTTTTATTATTTTTGTTTGTTTTATTTATTTTTAAAACCATTTATTTAAGATTATATTTCAAATCCAACATATACATATATATATAAATTCAAATTTACTCATATATATCTATATACATATATATATTCTCACATATACACAATATTTATAATATTTTTAAATTTAATTGATTTATACCAAATTTATTTGTATTCGAGGAAACTCGCTTCCATTTATAATAAGTTTTACAAATTTTTATTCAAAAATTCATTAAATTATCAATTTAAATTAAATTAAAATCTAGGGTCGTTACAAACTTCCCCCCTTAAAAGAATTTCGTCCTTGAAATTTGCAGGCACGAAAGCAACAAAGATAGATAGATTCGATCTCCTATAATTCCTCAAACACAAGGTATGGATTCCAAACTCAAATCGGAATATTCCAAAGTATACATAACTTGTCCCTCTTCGGACTTCGATATACCCAAGAAATTACAATAAAATTTCAAATTTGGTTTTAAACGAAATCGTTTTATCGATACAATTCAAATTTAGCTTCATATTCGATTAATCAATTTAACTCAATTTGAAATTTTCAATTTATTTAAAATTTTAATTCCAAATTTCCAATTTCTATTCATTTAGGTTTAAATCAAAAACTGATAAGAAACCGATGAAAATACGAAGTAAAATTTCCTACAACGGTTCGTAGGGCATCACCACACCAAAACTTCTTTTTGTAGCTGGTACGAAGCAATGAAAAGAATTTGGAAACGAATCAAAGAAAATTGATAAGAAAGTTGTTTCCATTGTTGCGGGGTATTGACCATTTATAGTCGTACTCCCTTGTCCCCTATCTCGTCCTCTTCTTGCACTCATACTTACTATCAGTGGATAGCAAGAGAATTTACTGAGACATTCAGGCGGATATCTTAGGAATACACTCATTCTAGGGTATACTTTATCCTATCTCTAATGAGCTACTTAATGTGTTATACTCCTGAGCTAAAGTTTTACCTTAGCTCTGATACCAAATGTAACGATACAGATTTTTCGCGCTCGAAAATCAACATCCATACTTTACATCGTACTCGAATGCCGTAGATTTGACCGTTCAAATCCGAGTCGCCGGAGCTTATAACACAGTTAAGTAAATAACACAGCGGAAGAAAAAGAATAATACATTGATATACAATATTTGATACAATATCTGATACAACAGAGTGATACAATGAATATCAATATACATCAGAGGTATGATACAACAAATAGCAGCGGAAAAGAAAATGATAACATCAGCAGCGGATAATCTCCATCTTCAAAGCACCAATCCAGAAATAGCTTGAACTCTCAATAACGATGCACAAAGATAAGCAAGTGCAGTCCATATCCAAAGACTGAACTAGCTCCAGAAAAACCACTAATTCTGACTATCTGAAAAACCCAACTCTAGACTGCCCGTGTAGAAAATTTTGAGCACCCAGAGTTTAGGAAAGAAACAATAAACTTCGGATCAGTCATGGGACTGGTGCGAGCAACAAAAACAGTTTATCTTTAAAAACGAACAACAAGAGAATTTTTAAAGTCAATTCGCAATGCTTTTGGAAAATGAAACTACCATAAGACCTCCCACCACACACACAATGCAAACGCAGAATTGGAGGAGATTTCTTCTTATGATAGTCAAACATGCTTGATACGCAGATTCTTTTCAATATTATTTTTATAAGTGCAACGTGCAGAAAACTTTTCGAAAGTATAATATAAATCTTAGCCAGCATAGACATTCCGAACTATGCCTACTATAGCTACCATCTAAACAGTGGTGACCACCATAAGTAAATGGCAGGTTCTACAACTAATACCGTACACAGTTCGTATTGGAAGATGGATTTCCAACAAATGGTCAGGCCAAGGAACTTCCCATTGCCACATAGGTACGCCCCTAAAAAGACGACCTGAGAAATAACCTAACATTACGGTTAGATCTCTGCCAACACAAGGCCGGGTTACCCCTAACTGGGTAGCTACTGACACGAATATGTCATCCCCCGATCGTAACCGATCTTCCCGAGGATCCTCGATTCCAACAACCACAAAGTAATAAATTTGCAGCAACAACATAGGTTAAGTATCTGGGCTCCATACCATGATACCACCTCTATCCAGAAGGAATGACATACACTAAAGGGGCGCTACCCCCTAATAACCTTACTGCATCCTTCCTGTTTTGACCATTTCCGGGGTGTGAGGTCCGACGAAGTCTCGTCCACAAAGCTACGCTTTTTCATAAATCCATGCTTCGGGTCAAACAGATGATCAAAGTAATGATCACAAAGATAAATGATCAAACAAATGATCATATCACAAATGATCAAATAATGATCATCACACAACAACACTCAGCATGTCACATTACCAAATTGGGAGTATATCGCTGATAACCTTCAACTACATAACCTTTGAGCTCGTACGTCTCAGAGAAGGGTGTTAAGCTAAGAGAATAAATTCTCCGCCACCAACAGAAATGTATTTGAAAGAAATCGGCTTTATATCTCAAAAGTGTAATGTCAGACATGTAACCATACAAGTCTGTTCCGGGTTCGAACAGAACCGAAGGCACTTCTTACGAAGCCCTTGCAATTCCGGGTATTCACAATCTCGTCCGGACTTCCCATCACAAAGGGTGTTAAAATCTCTATATCGAGGCCAGCCGATGCAGAGACATTCGACGAGTTGTCCTTTCATTTTCGAAAATATCCGGTCTTCACCACCGGTCTTCAAATGCTATCCATATACGACATATCACCATTCAGAATGGGTTATATGACACAAGGGTCTTTTCCCGGCTAACCCGAATAGTGAGCGCAATATTTAAAAACATATGGATATGTGATTTCAATTAAGTCACAACTTAATAATTCAACTTATTTTTTTAAATGGTTTCAATCGATTACCATTTCAAATCTTTTAAACAAAAAGATTTATTTCACAAAGTTCACCCCATTTACAAAGATCCATTCATAGATTTCAAAACAATTTCCGTTTCAATTGGATTAACACGTTAAATCCTTAAATCAAGATTTAACTTATAGCTTTCAAAACAATGTCATTTCGAATGGTTTAAACAAATCATCATTTTTAAATCTGTTAAAAATAAACAGATTCAATTCATAGCTTTAAAAAAGAATTCATTCATAACTTGGAAAACCATTTTTCAATTCAATCTTGAAATTCCTTTAAATTGGAATTTCATTTCTTATATTTATGAAAGCTTTTATCATTTGAAAACAAACAGTTTTCATTTCGGAAAATCTGATTCATTCATACGAGTTGAAATCCTTGGGTTAAATTCAAATTCTCAAACCAATATCTTTAAAATGGTTTAAATTCATATAACTTGTACAGCATCTTAAATCCTTAGTTTCGAATCATAGAAGTCAATTTCAAACTTGAATTCAATCAAATTATTTAAATTTCAAAACTTAATCAAGTTATTCGAAAATAAGTTTTATCTTTGAAATTCCATTTCAAAAGCTTTTCACTTTAAACCCAAATTTCTAATTTCAAAATCAATTGAAATTAAAATTTCAATTTCAAAAACATCAAATTTAAATTATCTGTGACTTAACCGATTTCCATGTGAAATCCATATTTGTGTGTGTATGGTGTAGTCCAGGGGTTTAACACAATAGTGCACAACATCAATCATCACAGATATATCGATAAGCGGTATAATCGATAACGCTTATCTTCATTCACAGATTCATAGATAAAATAAATTTATCGGTCACAAAGATTCACTATTACGATTCGATGTGGGTTTCGGATAACCAACTGGAATCCGACTCCCTGTCGCATCGAAATTCAAGTGCCGTTTTACGGGCCAAGGGTTTCATATTCATATAATAGTGTATTCATCACAGATATAATAGCTTAGCACAAAGCAATTCATATTACGAAGCATCACAATCACATAACAGAGTTATCAATCCAATACACAGCATCTAATAACAATCAAACATCTATAATTAAGATGAATAAATTTGTGTGTGGCTTTAAATTTATTTCTCACATAATCACTTTCATTAGTAATTTTTAAATCAATGATTAATTATCACTAACTACAATTGATTAAGTCTTAATCACCTTCGTTAATTAATCATTTCTTAATTAATTATCTTAATTAATTAACCCTTAATTGTAATTAATTGAATCTTAATTACTTTTATTAATGGACCCTTTTAAATAATTACTTTAATTAATAAATCCTTAATTATTAATTAAATCCTAATTATAATTAATTAATCTTAATATTACGTAATAAATTAAGTAATCAATTAAGTAACATTCCATTTTATCTTCTCTTTAGATTTCATTATTTAATATAAGCGACTTTATAAAATGATGTATCAAAAATTAAATAAGTTAAAATTTAATTACTTTAAAATCATCTTACCTAAATACTGAATTTAATTTAGAACTTTGATCAAATCGCCATTTGAAACCATGGTTTACAAGTGTTTAAAATCTGAAAACGTTCACAGTAAAAACTGTTTAGTTAGTTAGCCCTGAGACCTGCTCCTAGTCACGCGCGAGAAAATCTCGTTTTTGCTTCGGGTTTCTCAGGAATTCAACCCGAGTGCTATACGTTTTCAAATTTTTGTTTAAGTCTGGAAATCGACTCGATACAGCTCCAGATCGTCACGAGTTCGACCTCGAGTTTCCTACCTAAATTCCCAAGTGATGCTCTGAGCTTTCCTCCCATCTTCCCCAAACCATCACAACTACACCACTCATCCACGTGCACGTGCACGGCTACCATCGCCGCCGTTGGACGGTGCTGCGACCACCAACACATCGACGTCCATCCCCCAAAACATTACGAACACCCAGGATTTGAAAAATAATTTTGAAACGTGAATCGAGACCTCTCGACCCAAACCCATCAGGCATGTCACCAGTGAATCGCCTCGCACTGCCTCCCTAGTTCATTATCGGCCACAAATTTTGGTCTGTAGCTTTGCCATCATGCGACGCTTCGACTCGCCGTACTGACGCGCATTCCGATCATCCCTAGGTGGCGCGACACCGTAGTTTCTAACGTGAACAAAACTGGGTTCTTAAACCCTAGTTTGATCTCGTACTCAAATTTTATGCAATGGAAAAATAATTCGACAATTTTCTCAAAATCCATGATGTTCATACTTGCTTCAAACCAAACTTCAACATTTTAAATTGATTCGATTGTTAGAAAATGGAAAAAATGCAATTTTTGCTCACATACAAACTGCTCTTAACATCCCAAACTAAAAATCTTCGTTTTAGTTTTAGAAATCATGAATTTCAGATAGCATTCAAGTTATAAACTTGAATTAGCTTCTTGTAACAATCGAATTTACCGCTTGATTACTTGATTTCCTGTAAAACAATATTACAGTGATAAATTTTATAAAGAATGGTTTAATCAACTTTAAAAAAAATCTTAATTTAAGTTCAACATCTTGTTTGTTGAGAAATCAAAGCTTAACAATGATTAGTAGAAAATAAATTTGAGTTTTGAAAAACATTCACCCTGTAACACTTAAACAGAGAAGCATATGGCAACACAGTATTATCTTTAAGATCAAAGCATATACAAACCTTATTATCAAAAATCCTGAAATGCTTTTAAATTGAACTTAAAGCTTTACATTTCTTGTTTACTCACAGGTAAAGGAAACAAAGAAGGTTTGCTCACCTTAAAAAATGGCAGAGAAGAACAGAGGGTTGCTTTGTTTGATCTTCTTGTTAGAATTGATTTAGTTGCTGTTGTTTTTAGTTAAATTGTTGTTTGAGTTTTAAAGATGGTAAGCTTCTGTTTTTTTTCCTCTTAGCTTTGAAGGAAATGAATTGAAATGAGGAGCTGATATAAAGAAAAGAGTTTACATTTACAGGTTGATGATGATATTTGTACAAGTGATATTACTTTTCCTTTGTACTAAAGATATCTTTGCATTAATTACTTGAGTCCTATGCATTGTTTATCTCGGCTGAAAGTTTTTCTTTGCCATGCTAGAGATGTAAACATTAAATGCATATGTACCTTATTTTACTTGCTTTGCCTTCATTTCGGCTGATGGGTATAAGGGAGTGTACTAGAGACATTTGCATAAATTATCATATACAACATACCTTATTTTATTTGTAAGTTTATACACATCTATGTTTATTTGTTTCCTTTAGTCTTGTTTATTTGGATACTTGTTTCTTATTTTACTTTGTTTTGTATTTAAGTGTTGTTTCTTTTCTTATGGCTTAATAATATAAATAGATTTCTATTTTAATTGTGTTGTTAAAAATTTTATCCAATGTATTTACTTTATTTTTCTTTTATTATTTTTGTTTGTTTTATTTATTTTTAAAACCATTTATTTAAGATTATATTTCAAATCCAACATATACATATATATATAAATTCAAATTTACTCATATATATCTATATACATATATATATTCTCATATATGCACAATATTTATAATATTTTTAAATTTAAATGATTTATACCAAATTTATTTGTATTCGGGGAAACTCGCTTCCATTTATAATAAATTTTACAAATTTTTATTCAAAAATTCATTAAATTATCAATTTAAATTAAATTAAAATCTAGGGTCGTTACAGATAAGCTCAACTTTTGCAGAAGCTTCTCGAATCATATCTGATCCAAGCACAAGACGATCTCTCGATTCGATCCAACAGGATGGGGATCTACAAGGTCTTCCATATAAAGCTTCATAGGGTGCCATCTTGATACTTGCTTGATAACTGTTATTATAGGAGAATTCCACTAGATGAAGATGGTCTTCCCGAGATTCACCAAAATCTAAAACACAAGCTCTCAGCATATCCTCTAAAATATGATTCAGCCTCTCTGTCTGTCCGTCTGTTTGAGGATGATATGCTGTACTCAGACTCAGTCTCGTGCCCAAAGCTGATTGCAAAGCCTCCCAAAATTTACTAGTGAAGATAGGGTCACGGTCACTTACTATGCTGACAGGAACACCGTGTAACCTGACTATCTCCTTCAAGAAAATTGCAGCTAAAGATGCAGCAGTACGGGTTACCTTAACTAGAATAAAATGGGCGCTCTTAGTTAACCGATCCACAATCACCCATATTCCTTCATTTCCTCTCTTCGTTCTTGGTAAACCGTCGATAAAGTCCATAGAGATCATCTCCCATTTCCACTCTGGAATTTCCAAAGGCTGCAATAAACCTGCTGACTTCTGATGATCTTCTTTCACCTGTTGGCAGATAGCACAACTATTGACAAATATAGCAACAACTTTCTTCATACCCGGCCACCAGAACATTCTCTTCATATCTTTATACATTTTTGAGATTCCCGGGTGAATACTCAATCTAGAGCGATGACATTCTGATAAAACTTCCTGTCTCAGATTCCTATCATACGGAATACAGATTCTCCCGTTTATCCTTAATGTTCCTTGGTTGTCGAGCTCAAAACTAGAACACTGGCCATTCTTAACTTCTTTGATGATTCTCTTCAACATCATATCAGATCCTTATTTACTCGCAATCCTTTCCATAAGAGATGGAACAACTTCCAGAACAGACAGAACCACATTCCTACTTAGTGCATCTGCAACCACATTCCCTTTCCCTGGAGTATATAGAATATCCAAGTCGTAGGATGCTAAAAATTCAACCCATCGTTGCTACCTGAGATTAAGATCCTTCTAAGAGAAAAGATACTTCAGTGGCTTGTGATCCGTGAATAACTCGAACTTCTCTCCCAACAGATAGTGTCTTCAGATTTTCAAAGCAAAAACAATGGCCAACAATTCCAAATCGTGCGTAGCGTAGTTCTTCTCATGAGGCTTCAATTGCCGACTCGCATACGCAATAACTCTCCCGTTCTGCATTAGAACTGCTCCCAGTCCAACTATACAGGCATCCGTGTATACTTCAAATTTGCTCTTCCCATCCGAAATAGCTAGCACAGGAGCACTTGTTAGCCTCGTCTTCAATTCTTGGAAAGCCTCCTCACACTGAGGTGTCCATTTAAATTTAGCTCCTTTCTGAGTTAACTTAGTCAGATGTGAAGAAATCTTAGAATAATCTTTAATGAACTTCCTGTAGTAACCAGCTAATCCCAGAAAACTGCGAATTTCGGTTGGTGTCTTCGGTTGCTTCCATTCCAGAATAGTAGCTACTTTGGTTGGATCTACAGAAATACCCTCACCAGAAACAATGTGCCCCAAAAATTTGACTTCAGATTTCCAGAAATGTCATTTTGAGAATTTGGCTTTCAGAACATGTCTCCTCAGAGTCTCCAATACAATTCTCAAATGCTGCTTATGCTCCTCTTCTGACTTGGAATAGACAAGAATATTATCGATGAACACCAAAACAAACTTATTCAACACATCCCGAAAGACTCGATTCATCAGGTCAACAAAATAAGCAGGAGCGTTGGTTAACCCGAAAGGCATATCCAACCACTCATAGAAACAGTTAGGCCCTCGAAACGCAGTCAAAGAAATACTATCCTCAGCTACCCTCAACTGATGAAAACCCGAAGCTAGATCTAACTGAGAGAAAACTGAAGCTCCATGCAACTGATCAAAGAGATCATCATATGAGGTAATGGATACTTATTTCGGATAGTCACTTTGTTCAATTCTCTATAATCAACACAGAACCTTAGCGATCCATCCGACTTCATCACAAAAACAACGGCAGAACCCCAACTGGAAAAACTAGGTCGAATCAAACCTTTCTCTAAGAAATCTTGGGTCTGCTTCACTAACTCTTCTTTCTCCTTCGGTGCCATTCTCCTACTGGGCTGAACAACAGGTACTGCCCCTGGAATCAGATTAATCCGAAACTCTATCTCTCGATGAGGAGGTAAATACTGGACTTCCTCAAAGACATCCGGAAAATCTTTAACCACTACGATGGATTCTACGCCTTCCTTCTCTTGAGAATTCTCAACTCCATGTAAAAGACTACTCAAGTGAACTTCAGAACTATCACACGTCACTTTAGCAATCCTACCCAGATCAGTTTCCAATGAAACAGTTCTCTCTTCACAATTCAGGATAGCTTTATGTCTATCAAGCCAATCCATTACCAAAATAAGATCAAACCCTTTGAAATCTAATACATAAGGCTCACACGCAAAACTATGGGAAAGATAAGTAATCCGCAAGCCTTTGCAAATCATATTAAGTCGGGTTACTCCCCTTATGGGATTAGAGACACAAATAGAATTTTCCACCACACTAGGGATAAGGTGAAATTTTACTACCATCTCCAAAGAAATAAAACTAAGAGAAGCTCCAGAATCAAATAATACTTTAACATAAACGCCATTAATAAGCAAAGTACCTTCCAAAACTCCCTTGCCCTTAGAATAGGTTGATGGTGCACCTTCCAAAGCAAATACTTTATTCGGCTGGACTTTTTGCATAAGCGGGCAATCCTTGATCATGTGGCCTGGTTGGTGACAGTTGTAACATAGCGATTTCTGAACCATTGCTGATCCTAGACCATACTGATGCTGCTGTTGAGATCTTCCCTGAGGATACCTATTAGCCAAATGTCCAACTTTCTGACAATTTAACACTTCCGAGATTCGTCGCTTCCTCCTGGTTTCTTCCCTTTGCCTTGCTTTTTCCAATTTGGATTGAATTCCTCTTATTTGGATTAGAAGAATTCCCTCCAAATGCTGCTACAGATGCCACTGGTTTCTTACTCATCAAATCCTCATATCTAAGAGCCATATCAATCAACTCCACAAAAGATCCTTTCAAATGCGCTGTCATCTTTTCATGAAATTCTAGCCTCATTCCCAGCACAAACATCTCATTCTTTTTAAGAGGAGTGTCAATGAGTCCCGGTCCACAGCGAGATAGCTCATTGAATTTAGTCTCATATTCAGCTATAGTCATACTTCCCTGCTTCAAATCCAGAAAATCCCAATACAGACTAGTTTTCCCTGCTATTGGCATGAATTGCTCCTCAAATAGCTCTTTGAATCTACTCCAAGAAATATCATCTTCTGAAACATTCACTGTAACTGCATCCCACCAAGCTGCAACACCTTCTTGCAATTGGCATTAAGCCATTGCCCTCTTCTGCTCATCATACAAACTCATACTCTTAAAGATGCGCTCGTAAGAGTGTAGCCAGGCCTAAACCTCAATAATGGACTCTGATCCTTTGAATGGATTTCCTTCGAGATTGGTGAAGTCCTCGCATAAAATAGCAAAACTAATCCGAGGCGGTGCTGGATCCACAGCCTCACTTGCAGCCTGACTTCTTCCATTATCGGTAGATGAACTTCCTCTACCTCTGCCTCTCCTCCTAGAACTCATGTTGGCAACCTGGACAGGTAAACCAACAAAATTTAGATAGATATATAGTTATATATAAAAATTACAACTACGCACTCTCAAGATAGATATTATTTCAAAGCCTAGGTATCCACTCAACCTAGCGCTCTGATACCAACTGTGATGACCCGCCTTTCTAACCACAGAAAGACGCATCATCGTTAAGAAAGAAATAGATAGAAAATAGAAAGAAAGAAGAAAAGAACAACACAATATCAGAATCTCACAAAGGAATGGAACAAAATATAATACATCACATAACTGTTACATAGTTTTACATATATCAGAGTACATAACATCATCCAAACAAGACAGTCATACATATATACATATCTGCCATTTCATACATCCCAAAAAACAACATACATCACTAACACAGCGGAACTAAATAGATAGATATATACGCCTGGACTTCTGCTCCAAGCTCCTCCAGACATCAACAATCTAAAACCTAATCACTTGGCTACTCATAAAAATTTGAGTACCCAAGAGTTTAAGAAAAACAGAAATAAACTCCGGGTCAGACATGGGTCTGGTATGAGTAAACGGGTTAAAGTTGTTTAACTTTGAAAACCATTTGAAACAAAGGTATAACGTAAGACTTCCCACACATAAACACGGGTAAGTTTTTACCTTACGCTAACCAAAAAATTATATAGGAAATCCGGTGATATTATAATAGTGTCTAGGGCTTTCAAGTAAATAAGAAATAGCTGAAATTGTTACATCTATTAAATTCCAGCATACTAGCCACAAAGTGGGTAATACAATCAAAACCGAGGTCACTTATTGGAGATTGGATTCCATACAATGGCAGGGCTACTGGGGTACCGCCCGTCACAGTACGTGGCCTAGATCACCATATCGAGGACCCACCCTAAGTCCCCTGCAACACAAGGCCGGAACCATCCCTTACTGGACAGTCCCAAACAAAATAACCCCGTAGTTGTGGCCAACAACTGCCCACTAAGCCAAAATAAAAAGGGACATCTAGACATGGGTATATCTCGCTCTCAAGTGGGTGCTACCCATGAAGCCTTGCTGCACCTCCCCTATTTTAGCCATTCCCGGTTGATGAGGCTTGAGGTCACGATTACCTTTAGAGAACATATCTCTTAGAATGCTCATCGTCCACCTGACGATGTGCTGAAAGCATTCAATCCATACAAGTTTGTTCCGGGTTCGAACGAAACCGAAGGCATTATCTCGTTACACTCATTTTGGAATCACCCTCAGAGTTAACGACAATAACCCTTGCATTCTGAAACACCATCTCGATCTTCACTTTGAGATGTCACGACCTATCGTTTAATTTGGACCGATGTGGTTTTCGGAAAATCATTACTGATTCCCGATCCCAGTCTCATCGAAATCCAAACATGTCTTTTAAGGCCAAGTTGTTTTAAAATTTAAACAATTTAATTCAATTAAATGTTGAATTCACACAGCATTTAACACAGATAAATATCATTTATTTATCACAGATATATTAAATATCATATCACAGAATATCACATCATATCATCCAATAGATATCATCTAATTCAGATATTCTATACAACCATCATCCATAAGCAAGCATATCTTTAATCCAAATTATAATTAATTTAATTAATTCAAATTAAATTAATTACTTAAGAATTAATCACTTAACTCTTAATCAATCTCTTATAAATTAATTACAACCCATTTAATTTATTAATCATTCCTTAATTACTTTTATAATCAATTAATTCATCTTTAATTAACTAATTAATTATCCTTTAATAACATATTAATTAATCCTTAATTATCAGTTAATTATCTCTAATACTTTTATAAACTTAATTAATCTCAATTTCATTAAGATAAACCATTATCCTTTATTAATTTCTTAACTATCATTAACATATAACTTTAAAACATTTTATTCTTTTACTCAACACTTAATTACATTTCTAAATTAAGTTTAAAATAGCTTAAGAATTCATCTTAATAAGTTAAGTAACATAAATCATACAACTCTTAAATCAGTTATTAAAACATTCATTATATAAAGACTTGTTTTTATTTAAATTTAAAAACCTGTTTTAAAAACTTTTACAACTGATTTTAGAATCTGCTTCGGGTCCTACCCGAGCTTTACTCGAAATCTGCTTCGAGTTCCCCCTCCCCTTCCTCTATATTCTTTTAACTAAGTTTATTTTTAGTTTTATCAAAACTGCTGTGTTGAAAATGCACGCGAACACGAGTCCTAACCCGAGCCAATCACCCCTTTACTTCGAGAACCACCTCGAGTCAATCTCGAAGTAAAACACAGATATGCCATCATCATCGCCGTGCACGTGCACGACCTCTCTGGCGAACTCTGACTAACTCCAACGCCTCCCACACATCGAGCAACCCTTCATCATCGAATCTAAATCACCTAAGGACCCACACTCGTCCATAGTCGAAATCGAGTATAACTCGATCAATCTCGAGTTCGGACCACCGACCAACTTTCCTTGCCTGAACGATTCTGACCACCAGACAACCTAACCCTCCGACCATGAACACGTCAATCCCCCAGGCTATCACCCCCCGAAGCACGTTCAACTCGATGCACTGTCATACCCATGGTGATCGAATTCTCGACCACTACCCAAATTAGGGTTAAAAACAAAATCGTCTCACTGCCAACGCCACGACGATCTGTCGACGCTTCCACTATTTTTCCTAGCCTCACCGTACATCACTCCTCCTCCAGAAGAAACCCCGAGGGCCAAGTGATCGTCGATCACGAGGAAATGGTCAAAAGCCATTTCCAGTTCAACTTTGAACTGCACCTCCGATACTCAAATAAAAATCGAGATTTGTATATCAAAAATCCTATTTTTGAGAGTTGATTCACATTATATAATTGAAACAATAAATTATAATACTTGATTTTATCATGCTTGCAAATGTTCATCAGTACTATGAAGATTTCAAGCACATCTGAATTTTATTTTGCTAGAAAAAAATATATTTCTTTAATTTTTAACCAAACAAACATATTGTTTGAATCTTCCAGCCTAATGATGATCAAAGAAATTTGATTCTTGGGTTTTGATCAAGTCTTGATGCTCTGAATCAAGAAAATAGAGATGATTCTAGTATATACAGGCATACACACATTCAAATGTTTATAACACAGAGGAAAATCATGTATATATATGTATAACAAGGTATCTTCAATCTCAGACTTCAGAAGCAACGGAGATATATATATACACTTAACTTTTAAATTTAAATGGTTTACTCACCTGAAAATAAACCTGAACAGAGAGCACTTCTGTTTTGAAAAGAAATTATATGCCTGATCCTCTTTCTTCTACCTGCTTGCTTTAGTCCTCTTGTATTTTGATTTTAAATACTTGAGTTAAGTTGTTTAGTTGTAGTTTTAAGTTTCAGGTGTAAGATGATATATTTCTTATTTCCTGAAATGCTAAGTTGATGATGAACGAAATGAGATAAGAAAATATAAGTAGGAAAAATTATACAGGGTGGTACAAGATTGATCAGAGATTTTTTCTTTAGCAAGGTGGCTGAGATGATTTCGATTGTGCTAGAGTTGATGGCATTTAATGCCTTGGTCCTTTTCACATTTTCAAATATTATCCCTAGATTTTAAATCTATTTAGTACATCATGTATAGGTATTTGTCATGTTTTATTATCATATTGGTACTTATATATTTTTCCAGGTTTGTTCAGTTGATTTTGAAAGCATACTCAACTATATTACCTTGTCTTATTTAAGAAGCTTGTTCATTTATATATTTTGTTTTTACCAAAAAGGTGCAGCCTGGCTTTTTGATTTGTGAGCACATATATATATATAGTTTGTCTTTGTTAATTTCATTTCTCATTACATTGCTAAGTGTTTATTCTTTTTATAACTTCATAACTAAAATTTTAATTATTTTTATTTCTTTTTAAAGTTAAACTTTCAACATATAATTTACTATTTATTATTTGTTTTCATACTTCTATTCATTTCATACTTCTATTGATAATATATATTTATTTTTATAACCATATTTTATTTTACACCTATGTTTAAATATTGATAAGGTATATTTTATTAACATTAAAATACACATATATATATAGTTGTTTTAGTTAATATTTAATCAATCTAATTAAATACTCATTAATATAATGTTGCTAAATTTTCGGGATGTCACAAATGGTATTTCATATCATTACATAATCCCATTTGTAATCCCACATTCAAAGAAAATATTATTATTACAAAATATTCCAATAGTGAAATATGAAGATGCCCTCTTCGTCTATCAGAGTCAACTACTTGGCAATTATACAATTTTTCCATTACATCCAAATAAAAAAACCAAACTACATAGCGGAAATAGATAAAGCTCCTAATAGCTGGATTGCCTCAAGTACATCTCCAAAAGATTGTTCGTCTAACTGGAACCTAAAAGCCCTTACTCCCGACCTACATAAATAATTACCCAAGAGTTTAAGGGAAAAAACAAAAACTTCGAGTCAGACAACAGTCTGGTGTGAATAATAACCTACCATTTCGAACCAAATAGATATCTAGTGAGATCACGCTGCTGAACGGAATGGGTTTTTCCCTCACTAGTATCTTATCAAAACATAACAACCAGATGCTTTGCTCCTGTAACCACAATGGTTAGAACATATAAAATCTCATTTATAATCATGCAATACATATTGGATCAACTATCCCAATTCATTAGATTATCCATCCTAATTTTAAATGACTACCTTCCACAATTTAAACTGACTATCCATCACACATATACCATTTAACCCAAAATTATATCGACTATCCATCACACATCCCATAGTTTTCCTAGGATGACTATGAACCTTTCATTATTCTCACTAAGACTATCCATCTCTAGCATGATGTAGACTATCCATCTCATATCTCATAGTTTTCCTAGGATGACAATGAACCCTTCAATTGGCCTTTTAATTCATGTTACCTACATGTATCTATTTAACTCATATTACCCACATGTTTCTCTTTAATCCATGTTACCTACATGCTTAACCTATATCTATTAGTGTCTCCAGTTAGGTTGTCTCCCCTTTAGTTATAACATCCCAAAGTGACATACATTGGTATCCCCAAATGATTAATGTAAAACTTATTTAAATTAAACAATGGTATCCTTAAGGTTTAAAGTCGAAGTCAGGAAACAATAGGCTCACCGCCCTTTAACAATTTAAATTTAGATCGATGTTAAAATTAAGCAACATGGGTGTCCCCAATGATAATTTCAAAATTTACAACTTAAAATGGCATTGGTATCCCCAATGACGTCGTTGCAATAGAAAACATAAGACTCGCCATCTGTATTAAAACATATACATGCGGGTTTAAACGACATCGACCTCTACCCAAGTCGAAGACATATCTTTTATTTCCTTTAAGTAAAAATTACTTTGAAAGTAATAACATTGATTCTCATGAAAACAGATGGCTCTTCGCCAAAACATGGCAATATTCTTATCGAATAATATAAGGTCATTAAAATTTCCCTCTTCGCCTCTTTAAATATTTAGGAAATTCACTCCGGCTATTATGTTGACAAACTCATTTATATATTGGGTCGAAGTCATAACAATGGACTTCGAGTACATTAAAATTAATAGCATGTGGCGTCATTTTTAACCATGGATGAAGTGACGTCTTCGACCATGATGAATTACAAAGATACGATATGTAACGACCCGTAAATTAATGGTATTAAAATCATTTTTAAATTTTGTTTGCAAAACTAAAGAGCTCAAAGAAAAAAAGAAAATGTGACCAGAAATCATTTTCCGAATTTTCGATGTTTCATCGTATAAAAGTTATTTGAAATGTTGTACACATCTTCTTATATATATATGCACATATAGACTAATTATATCATATGGGTTAAGATAGTATAATTAGGATTAATTAAGTTAATTAACTTAAGATAATGATGATGTGACACTTTGGCAACTAAATAAAAAAATAAATAGAAAATAGTCACATCAGGGGAGGCATGATTTGATATTTTGGCAACTTTAATTTTAAATGCATGTTGGTAAGGGGGAGAAAAGGGTGATGACATAGCATGCATGGAGTGGAGGTTATGTCCTTTAAGGGTAGTTTGGTAATTTGATTTATCCATTAGTATAAAAGTTAATTTTCTAATTCTTTTCTTATCTTTCTCATTTCTATCTTCACTTTCAAAACTTCATTTAGATTCTTTCCTAAGTTTTCATGACTTCTAGATACTTTTAGAAAAAATCTTTTCTTTCCACTTCTTCATTAAGCAAGTTTACTGAAAAACAACTTTTTTCTCCACTACACTTCTCCTCTTGCAAAAACTCCACAAAATAAGATCCTACACCCTACATACCCACTATGGCCGAGCCCCACATGCTCTAGGCCGAGCCCAAAAGCCCATTAGAGGTCCATCAAATCAAGTTAAAGCTTAATCCTAATGATTTTCAAAGAGTTATTGTGATTTCCATTCAAGTTAGTAAGCGTTACGGTGAGTAAAGCTTCCATCTTTGAACCACCAAGTTTAAACTATATCCATGCCTATACTTGTAGCTATTGAATGTTTATCATATGGTTGTAATGATGGTTTGGTCGATGTTTGGTTTGTTGCTTGAAAAATAGTCGCATTTGAAAGTTAGTAAGCGAACCTTTGGTTATATGTAAATATAGTAGACAAACTTATGCCATTGTTATTAAATGTCTGATATATGTTATATTATTGTAAATCATCATGTATTTATGCTCATACCTTGGTTGTGTGATGTGTGGTTGTGTTGCAAATGTCATATGCTCGAATTTCGAACCGCCCATATAGCGATAGTCGCTATATCAGCACTTTCGAAAAATCACCTTTTATCGAAACCGTTTGGTTTCATTATCGTGCTTGGAATTACTTTACGAGTTAAACGAGTTTTGATTAATGATGTTTCCAAAAATATAATTATTTTAACATTAATTATTTAATTAATTAATTAATAAGGATTAAAGTTAACTAATTAACTTGTTGAGGACGTGTTTTAAATCTAACTAATTACTTAGTTGATTATGTTTTAATTTTATTTAATCATTTTATTTAATGATGTTTAAGACTAAATAATCTTTGGATAATGGTGGATTAAGATTAACTAATTTAGTAATTAAAGATATATTTAAATTAATTAACTATTTTTAATTAATGACTTTTTAAAGGTTAATAAATTTGTTTAACTTAAATAAATATTTTCTTAAATAAAGTTTAAATTAATCAATCACTTTTAAATAATGACATTTAATTATTATTTAATTTAAAATTAATTAATTATATTGTTAGTTGAATTAATGATGTTTAAAAAGGTAATTTACACTTTTTAATTAAAGGGCATTAATGTGAATTTATCAACTTAATTAATGAGGTTTTAAAGTTGATTAATAAGTATAATATGTATGTTTTAAGTGGATAAATCCTATTTATAATGATGTTTCAAAAATCATTAAACTCTTTTAACAAAGTGTTTTAAAGCTAATACTTGTAATATGAAACCAAGCATGAATTTGGGTTTTTTAAAAGGAAAAAAGTTTGAAATGTTTATGGAAATGGATTAATTTCCGTAAGGAGATTCACTTATATGGAAACGATTTATTTGTATAATCAGCACTAAACATCGAAGAGGTAGACTTGTCGCTATTTCGAAAGTTAAGAATAATCGTGAGATATGACTTCGGGGTAACACTACCTTGACTTGTCCGGTATTTAACCAAGAAACGGTACAAGTTTGAATTTGATGAGTGGTGATAAGTATACAAGACTTAATTTCCATATATGATCATTTTAAATCCTCGATAGTTGGTTTCCTGGCTATCGGTTACTTCAGCTTCTTTATTATCGTCATTCTAAGACGATGTTTTGCTCCGTCGAGCATTGATATCCTTTGTCGGAAATAACTAAATCCAAAGCGTGAGAGGAAACCAAGCTCTGTGGGGTTGGTCCCATTAGGGTACTTTCACATCTCATCTAGGTTGGATTCAGTAATGCTATTAGATGTGAAATATTCGGATACTCGGAATGGTTTGGCAGGGTCCGGCTTGGTATTGTCCGAGAAGTGCCACAGAGTATATGAGCTTCTTAGAATTATATTACTAGAGGTATACTTCAAGGGTAGTGCACCTTCCTAGTCATTTGTTGGTGATTTTCCTTTCCTTATTTGATTCGAACCTTCAAATTTGTTTCCTTAATTTAATCGGGAAGAGTCAACCACTCTTCGCGATGTTTAATTATTTATCCATTCTTCACGTTTGGATGTTGATTCATATGAGAGTAAATCCGTTCCGTGTTCAACGGCGTGGTCTCACATTTTTGTGTTTAATCACAGACCTATTGATTTAATTTTTTTTACTCATACCGGAGATATCGTCTAAACCGAGTTGTTTGTTTTCCCTAAACTCTCGGGTACTCAATTTTGTTTGAGTAGTTCGAGAGTAACAGGTCTATGTGGGCTTTTTGAAGACCACATCCGAGCAGGAGGCTTTCATCTTCTTAGTTATCTATTCCACTGTATTATCTTGTTTGTTTATTTTGTTTTAGCATATGTAAAGGCAGGCTGTTATTACTACCTAAGCTGATCTGTAGTACTTTGTGTAACTCTGATAACTCCCTGTTAAGGAGTAACCTGATGTACAATTGACTATTATGCCTTATTTTATAGTTTCATTGTGAGGTTTTCTATTCTATTCTTTATTTAACCCTAAGACGATTCATCTTTCCGATGCTTGGGCAATGGCACACGAACACCGAGGATGTGTTAAGTGTCGTTCGTGGGGGTCAGAAAGGTGGGTCGTTACAGTTGGTATCAGAGCTTCGGCTGAGCGAACACCTTAGCCTGATT
Source organism: Allium fistulosum (assembly GCA_030737815.1). Taxonomy (NCBI): domain Eukaryota; kingdom Viridiplantae; phylum Streptophyta; class Magnoliopsida; order Asparagales; family Amaryllidaceae; genus Allium; species Allium fistulosum. Next base: position 335,908,625 of record CM060901.1, on the reverse strand, counting down.
GGGGTACAACTCATTAGAGATAGGGTGAGTAGAGCCCTAGAATGAGTTAATCTCGAGAGAGCATTTCCTTTTCTTCCCTAAAAGTCAAGTTTTAGATCCTTTATTGCAGTTTCCTTTTTTTCAATTATCAACCCTACCTTTGTATTCTAATGACACCTTTCACTTATTTAGGTTAGTTAAAATGAGTTCAAGAGGAAGAAGAGTGAGGGGATCTGGAACCGGCACATTTACAAATGGCAGAGCTCCAAGAAATGAGCGATTTGTAGAGCCGATAGCAGAAGCAATGATTCAAGTTCAGCCACCTCAGAACTTTGCAACCTTGTGCAAGAATTACACTACTTTAGGTGGTAAGCCTTTCTATGGAAATGAAGATATTTTAGGAGTTAAAACATGGCTCCGCTCTTTTGAGAGGAAATTCGGGGATCTTCAGTTGGGAGATGCTAGAAAAAGATTGTTGGCATCGTGTCAGCTTCAGAAAGCAGCAATGGATTGGTGGGATTCAGTCACCATGAATACACCAGAAGAAGATTTCTTTTGGGCACAGATTAAGGAAGTTTTTGAAGCTCGGTTTATCCCAGAGGCGGGAAGGACTCGGTTGCTTAGAAGTTTCATGGATTTGAAACAAGGTAAGATGAAAGTGGCGTAGTATGAGAATAGGTTCAATGCATTGTCCCGCTTTGGACCAGATCGATACACCACTTAAAACGAATGAAATGTTCGTGAAAGGAATGCGACCAGAATTTCATCGAGAAATGACCAATCATCTCAATGGTAACTTTACCAATCTGATCAGTATGGCTTTGAAATTTGAAGCTCCTGATATTGAGCAAGGAGTTCATAAATGAGTAGTGCCAGTAGTTAATGCCCAACCTTTATCAGTGAAACCAGCTGATAGTAAGCCCTTTTTCAAGCGTAAGGGGATGAAGAAGTGGTCCGGAAAGAAGCCTGGAGGTGGAGCTAGAACTCATAACAAGGAGTTAGACTTGACCAAGATCCTTTGTTATAAGTGCAACCAAATGGGCCACTTTACAAATCAGTGCCTGAACCCGGCTAGTGGACCACTCTGCTAAAATTGCAACAAACATGGACATATAAAGAACTAATGCCCTATTCTGAGGTAGGGATCTCAGGGACAAGCTTTTGCTATTAAGGAAATACCATCTACTTCTACATACCAAAAGGAAAGCAGGTGTTGCAAGGTACACTATCCATTTTTGATATTCTTGTTATAGTGTTATTTGATACCGGTGCATCCCATAGTTTTATCTCATATGACGTAATGAACTAGTTAAATCTTAAATATGTTATTTTCATAATTTTCTTTGTGTATCAAACTCAATTGGGCGTGCGACCAATCTTGACACCTTATGTTTAAATGTGCCTATTTCTTATCGAGATTGGCCTTTTTTCTGACGTGTTTGTCCTCGGGTTCATTGGTTTTGGAGTATTATTGGGAATGGACTGGTTATCTAAGTTTAAAGCTGTCCTGGACTATGTTAGAAGGGTGATCATAGTGAAAGATGTAATAGGTAGAAGCGTTGATATATGTTGCGGAGAGCCAAGGTAGTTGATGAGAAGTTTTTTGTATTCTCTCGAAGTACCCAAAGAGGAGATAAGGAATATACCAATCGTTCGGGACTTCAAGGATATTTTTGAAGAAGTGCAAGGTTTACCTCCTCATCGAGAAGTAGAGTTCAGCATTGACTTGATTCCAGGAACCAGACCTATTGTACAACCTCCTCGAAGGTTGGCTCCAAAGAAAGAATAGAATTGGAGAAGCAGACATTTGATTTGTTGTAGAAAGGTTTGATCAGACGCAGCACATCAAGTTGGAGATCGCCAATACTGTTCATTACCAAGGCCGATGGTTCTCTTAGATTACGTGTGGATTATAATGAATTAAATAAGAGGACCATCAAGATTAATTATCCGTTACCTAGGATTGATGACATGTTTGACCAGCTCCACGGAGCTCGGATATTTTCTCAGTTAGATCTTGCCACTGGTTTTCACCAATTAAGGGTAGCAGAAGGGAGTGTACTCTTAACTGCTTTTCGTATCCCTAATAGCTTTTATGAGTGGTTATTCATGCCATTCAATTGACTAATGCACCCGTTTATTTTGTGGACTTGACGAATAGAGTGTTTCGAGATTTTCTTAACAAGTTTGTTCTAGTCTTCATTGATGACATCCTTATTTATTCTAAAACGAAGGAAGAACATAAGTATCATCTTCAAATGGTTCTAAGTACTTTAAGAAGTCATGCTTTAAAAGCAAAGTTTTCCAAGTGCCATTTCTGGAAATCCAAAGTAAGATTTCTAGGGCACGTAGTTTCGGGAAAAGGCATATCAATGGACCCAGCTAAAGTAGTTGCGGTTCAAGATTGGAAGAAACCCAAAAGTGCGATTGAGGCCAGAAGTTTCTTAGGATTGATAGGTTTCTATAGAAAATTTTATAAAGATTTCTCGAAGATTGCTTCTCATCTAACAAAGTTGATGAAGAAAGATGCTAAGTTTATTTGGACACCCAAGTGCGATCAAACATTCAATGAGTTAAAGCAGAAATTGACAAGCGCTCATGACTTGACTATTCTAGATGGGCATGAAGGATAAACAGTTTACACGGATGCTTTTAGCACCGGATTGGGAGCAGTTTTGATGTAGAATGGTAAAGTAATAGCGTATGCGAGTTGATAGTTGAAACCACATTAGAAAAATTATGCTACGCATGATTTGGAGGTTTTGGCTGTAGTCTTCGCATAGAAGGTGTGGAGGCACTATCTTTTGGGTGCAAAGTTTGAGTTATATATGGATCACAGGTCATTAAAGTATCCTTTTACCCAAAAGGATTTGAACTTAAGGCGGCAAAGATGACTGGAGTTTCTCGCATCTTATGACTAAGAGATTCTTTACACCCTAGGAAAAGAAAACTCCGTTGCAGATGCTTTGAGTAGGAATGTGGCGACGATTGCAAATTTGGAAGTTAAGCTAGCACTAATGGAGAGAATTGCATATCTAAGAAGAAGACCCTATTCTATCTTGGCTTAAGAAGGATGTTAAAGATGGAACTACCTTTAGTTTTCAAATAGACTCTCGAGGCATTTTAAGAATGAATGGATGGATTTGTGTGCCGGATGTTAATGGAATTAGACAGGAAGTGCTGAGAGAGTGCCATCAGTCAAGGTTATCTATCCACCCAGGAGTAACTAAAATGTTTCAAAATATGAAGAAGACCTTCTGGTGGATAGGGATGAAGAGAGACATTTCAATCTTCGTGAGTCGATGTGCACATTGTCAAAAAGTCAAGAGTGACCTGTAGAAGACTGATGGGTTGCTCCAACCATTAGAGATACTGAATTGGAAGTGGGAGGAAGTATCCATTGACTTTATCGATGGGTTGCCCAGAACAAGAAGAGGTAATGAAGGAATTTGGGTAATTGTAGATCGATTAACAAAGAGCACCCACTTTATTCCAGTGAAGTCAACTAGAACTACAGCTTCTTTGGCAGGAATTTTTTTGAGGGAGGTCGTTCGACTGCATGGAATTCCAGTAAGTATAGTGAGTGATCGAGATCCCATTTTAACCAGTCGTTTTTGGGAAGCATTGCGATCCACTTTAGGGCGGAGCTGAATTTGAGCACAACCTATCACCCGTAGACAAACGGAAAAACCGAAAGGGTGAACCGGATTTTGGAAGATCCTGGGAAGATCACCTTCACTTAGTAGAGTTCTTCTACAACAACAGTTACCAAGCTAGCATTTCCATAGCTCCCTATGAATCTTTGTATAGGCGGCCATGTAAATCACCTTCATGTTGGGTTGAGACTGGAGACCGTTTAGTTCTTAGATCGGAGATGATTTGAGAAGCATCAGAGAAAGTGGCTATGATCAAGGAAAGGATGAAAGAAGCCCAGGATCGATAGAAAAGTTATGCCGATCAACGGAGAAGGGACGTAGAGTTTTCGGTCGGGGATTTGGTATTTGTGAAAGTTTCCCCGATGAAAGGAGTTGTAAGATTCAAAAGGGTAGGAAAGCTAGCACCCAGATTCATTGGACCATTTCGAATCCTTGAGAGAATTGGATCATTGGCCTATAGAGTACAATTGCCTAAAAGATTGTCAGAAGTTCATAATGTCTTTCATATATCTCATTTGACAAGGCATGTTCATGATCCATCTTTGATTGTTGAGGCATATGTTTAGGAGGACTTAGAAATATAATCGAATTTGACTATCATCTGACACACAGTTCATATTGTAGACCAAGATGAAAGGAGATTGAGGAATAAGGTGGTTAAGCTTGTGAAGGTTCCGTGGACTGATGACCCTCGCGATTGTACTTTGGAGACTGAGGATCGTATTAGAGAAATTTACCGTGATGTAATGTCAGGTTAGTTGTTTGTTGTTTGAATGCATTATGTATGTTCGTTTATGGCATAGTTGATTTGCAATGTTATATGAATTTCTTGGTATAATATATATATTTTGGATTGTCTTTTGTGTATTAATTTCAAGGACGAAATTCTCCTAAAGGGGAGAGTGTAACAACACGTAAATTAATCGCTTTGTATTTGAATATTTAAATAATTTTAAATATTTAAATAATGGATTTTAATAATCAAATAAACATAATTTAAATATTAATTAATGGTATTAAAATCATTTTTAAATTTTGTTAACTAAAGAGCTCAAAGAAAAACTGAAAATGTGACCGGAAACCGTTTTCCGAATTTTCGACGTTTCATCGTATAAAAGTTATTTGAAATGTTGTAGAAACCTTCTTATATATATGCATACATAGACTAATTGTATAATATGAGTTAAGATAGTATAATTTGGTTTAATTAAGTTAATTAACATATGATAATGATGATGTGACACTTCAGTAACTAAATAAAAAAATAAATAGAAAATAGCCACATCAAGGGAGACCTGGTTTGATATTTTTGCAACTTTAATTTTAAATGCATGTTGGTAAGGGGGAGACAAGGGTGATGACAAGGCATGCATGGAGTGGAGGTTATGTCCTTTAAGGGTATTTTGGTAATTTGATTTATCCATTAGTATAATAATTAATTTTCTAATTCTTTTCTTATCTTTCTCATTTATATCTTCACTTTCAAAACTTCATTTAGGTTCTTTCCTAATTTTTCATGGCTTCTAAATACTTTTTTAAAAAATCATTTCTTTTCACTTCTTCCTTAAGCAAGTTTACTAAAAAACAACTTTTTTCTCCACTACACTTTTCCTCTTGCAAAAACACCACAAAACAAGATCCTACACCCTACATACCCACCATGGTCGAGCCCCACATGCTCTAGGCCAAGCCCAAAAGCACATTAGAGGTCCACCAATTCAAGTTAAAGCTTAATCCTAGTGATTTTCAAAGAGTTATTATGATTTCCATTCAAGTTAGTAAGCGTTACGGTGAGTAAATCTTCCATCTTTGAACCACCAAGTTTAAACTATATCCATGCCTATACTAGTAGCTATTGAATGTTTATCATCTATTTGTAATGATGGTTGGTTGATGTTTGGTTTGTTGCTTGAAAAATAGTCGCATTTGAAAGTTAGTAAGCGAACCTTTGGTAATATGTAAATCTAGTAGACAAACTTATGCCATTGTTATTAAATGTTTAATATATGTTATGTTATTGTAAATCATCATGTATTTATGCCCATACCTTGGTTATGTGATTTGTGGTTGTGTTGCAAATGTCATATGCTCGAATTCCGAACCACCCGTATAGCGATAGTCGCTATATCGGCACTTTCGAAAAATCACCTTTTATCGAAACCGTTTGGTTTCATTATCGTGCTTGGAATTACTTTATGAGTTAAACAAGTTCCGATTAATGATGTTTCAAAAATAATTAGCTATTTTAGTATTGATTATTTAATTTATTTAATTTATTTAATTAATAAGGATTAAAGTTATCTGATTAACTTGTTAAAGATGTGTTTTAAATCTAGCTAATTACTTAGTTGATTATGTTTTAATTTTATTTAATCATTTTTAAGACTAATTAATCTTTGAATAATTGTGGATTAATATTAATTATTTTATTAATTAAAGATATTTTTAAATTAATTAACGACTTTTTAAAGGTTAATAAATTTGTTTAACCTTAAATTAATATTTTCTTACATAAAGTTTAAATTAATTAATCACTTTTAAATAATGATATTTAATTATTATTTAATTTAAAATTAATTAATTATATTGTTCATTGAATTAATGATGTTTAAAAAGGAATTTACCCTTTTTAATTAAAGGGCATTAAAGTGAATTTATCAACTTAATTAATGAGGTTTTAAAGTTGATTAATAAGTATAATAAGGATGTTTTAAGTGGATAAATCCAATTTATAATGATGTTTCAAAATCATTAAACTCTTTTAACAAAGTGTTTTAAAGCTAACACTTGTAATGTGATACTAAGCACGAATTCGGGTTTTTTAATAGGAATAAAGTTTGAATTGTTTATGGAAATGGATTAATTTCCGTAAAGCGACTCACTTGTATGGAAACGATTTATTTGTATAATTAGCACTAAACATCGAAGAGGTAGCCTTGTCGCTATTTCGAAAGTTAAGAATAATCGTGAGATATGACTTCGGGATAACACTACCTTGACGTGTCCGGTATTATTGTTAACCAAGAAACAGTACAAGTTTGAATTCGATGAGTGGTGATAAGTATAAAAGACTTAATTTCCATATACGATCATTTTAAATCCTCGACAGTTGGTTTCACGGCTTCCGGTTACTTCAGCTTCTTTATTATCGTCATTCTAAGACGATGTGTTGCTCCATCGAGCATTAATATCCTTTGTCGGAAATGACTAAATCTAAAGCATGAGAGGAAGCCAAGCTATGTGGGGTTGCTCCCGTTAGGGTACTTTCACATCTCATCTAGATTGGATTCGGTAGCGCTATTAGATGTTAAATATTCAGATACTTAGTAAGGTTTGGTGGGGTCCGACTTGGTATTGCCCGAGAAGTGTCACAGAGTATATGAGCTTCTCAGAAGTATATTACTAGAGGTATACTTCAAGGGTGGTGCACCTTCCTAGTCATTTGTTGGAGACTTTCCTTTCCTTATTTGATTCGAACTTTCAATTTTTTTTCCTTAATTTAATCTGAAAGAGTCAACCACTCTTCATGATGTTTAATTATTTATCCAATCTTCACGTTTGGATGTTGATTCATGTGAGAGTAAACCCGTTCTATTTTCAGCGGCGTGGTCTCACATTTTTGTGTTTAATCACACACCTATTGATTTTTTTTAATCATACCAGACATATCGTCTTACCCGAGTTATTTGTTTTCCCTAACTCTTGGGTACTCAATTTTATTTGAGTAGTTCGAGAGTAATAGGTATATGTGGGCTTTTTGAAGACGGCTTCCGAGCAGGAGGCTTTCATCTTCTTAGTTATCTATTCCGATGTATTATCTTGTTTGTGTAAGTGTATTTTGTTTCAGCATATGTAAAGGCAGGTTATTATAACTACCTAAGCTGATTTGTAGTACTTTGTGTAACTCTCATAACTCCCTGTTAAGGAGTAACCTAATGTACTCTTGACTGTTATGGCTTATTTTACAGTTTCATTGTGAGGTTTTATATTATATTCTTTATTTAACCCCAAGACGATTCATCTTTCTGATGCTTGAGAAACGACACACGAACACCGAGGATATGTTATGTGTCGTTCCTAGGGGTAAAAAAGGTGGGTCGTTAAAGTTGGTATTAGAGCTTCGGTTGAGCGAACAACTTAGCTTGATTGGGGTACAACCCACTAGAGATAGGGTGAGTTAATCTTCAGAGAGCGTTTCCTTTTCTTCCCTAAATTCTGGTTTAAGATCCTTTATTGCAGTTTCCTTTTTTTCCATCATCAACCCTATCTTTGTATTCTAATGATACTTGTCACATATTTAGGTTATTTAAATGAGTACAAGAGTAAGAAGTGGGAGGGGATCTGGAACTAGCACAACTACAAATGGCAGAGGTCCTAGAAATGAGCAATTTGTAGAGCCGGTGTAAGAATTACACTACTTTAGGTGGTAAGCCTTTTTATGGAACTGGAGATATTTTAGGAGTTCAAACATGGCACCGCTCTTGTCAGAGGATATTTGGGGATCTTCGGTTTGGAGAAACTAGAAAGAGATTGTTGGCATCATGTCAGCTTCAGAAAGCAGCAATGGATTGGTGGGATTCAGTCACAATGAATACACTAGAAGAATATTTCTCTTGGGTGCAGTTTAAGGAAGTTTTTGAAGCTTGGTTTATCCCAAGGGCTAGAAGGACTCCGTTGTTCAGAATTTTCATGGATTTGAAATAGGGTGAGATGAAAGTGGCACAGTATGAGCATAGGTTCAATGCATTGTCCCGCTTTTGACCAGGATTAATCGATAAGCCACTTAAAAAGAATGAAATGTTCGTCAAAGGAATGCGACCAGAATTTCATTAAGAAATGACCAATCATCTCAGCGGTACCTTTACCAATCTGATCAGTATGGCTTTGAGAGTTGAAGCTCTTTATATTGAGCAAGGAGTTCAGAAAGGAGTAGTGTCAGTAGTTAATTCCCAACCTTTATCAGTGATAGCAGTTGCTAGTAAGCCCTTTTTCAAGCGTAAGGGGAAGAAGAAGTGGTCGGGAAAGAAGCCTGGAGGTGGAGCTCCAGCTCATAACAAGCTGTTAGACTAGACCTAGATCCTTTGTTATAAGTGCAACCTAATGGGCCACTTTGCAAATTAGTGCCCGGACCCAGCAAGTGGACCACTCTGCTACAATTGCAACAAACATGGACATATGAAAATCCAGTTCCCTTTTCCACAGAAGGGATCTCAGGGACAAGCTTTTTCTATTAAGGAAATACCATCTACTTCTACAGACCCAATAGGAAAGCAGGTGTTGCAATGTACACTATCCATTTCTGATATTCCTGTTAGAGTGTTATTTGATACCGGTACATCCCATAGTTTTATCTCATATGACCTAATGAACCAGTTAAATCTTAAATAAGTTATTCTCCATAATTCTCTTTGTGTGTCGAACCCAGTTGGGGGTGCGACCAATCTTGACACCTTATGTTTGAATGTTCCTATTTCTTATCGAGATCGGCCTTTCTTTTCTGACTTGTTTGTCCTCGGGTTCATGGGTTTTGGAGTATTGTTGGGAATGGAGTGGTTATCTAAGTTTAATGCTATCATGGACTGTGTTAGAAGCGTGATCGTAGTAAAAGACGTAATAGGTAGAAGCATTGATATATGCTGCGGACAACCAAGGGTTTGATGAGAAGTTTTTTGTATTCCCTCGAAGTACCCAAAGAGGAGATAAGGAATATACCAATTGTCCGGGACTTCAACGATATTTTTGAAGAAGTGCAAGGTTTACCTCCTCATGGGGAAGTAAAGTTCCGCATTGATTTGATTCCAATAACCAGACCTATTGTACAACCTCCTCGAAGGTTGGCTCCAGAGGAAAGAAGAGAATTGGAGAAGCAGACATTTGATTTGTTGCAGAAAGGTATGATCAGACGCATCGCATCAAGTTGGGGATCGCCAGTAGTGTTTGTTACCAAGGCCGATGGTTCTCTTAGATTATGTGTGGTTTATCAAGAATAAGTATCCATTACCTAGGATTGATGACATGTTTGACTAGCTCAACGAAGCTTGGATATTTTCTTAGTTGGATCTTGCCACTGGATTTCACCAATTAAGGGTAAGAAAAGAGAGTGTACCCTTAACCGCTTTTCGTACCCCCATTAGTTTTTACGAGTGGTTAGTCATGCCGTTCGGATTCACTAACACACCTGCTTATTTCATGGACTTGATGAATAGAGTGTTTCGGGATTTTCTTAACAAGTTTGTTCTAGTCTTCATTGATGACAACCTTATTTATTCTAAAACGGAAGAAGAACATAAGTACCTTCTTCAAATGGTTCTATGTACTTTAAGAAGTCATGCTTTAAAAGAAAAGTTTTCTAAGTGTCATTTTTGAAAATCCAAAGTTAGATTTCTAGGGTACGTAGTTTCGGGAGAAGGCATATCAGTGGACCCAACTAAAGTAGTTCTGGTCAAGATTGGAATAAACCCGAAGGTGCGATTGAGGTCAAAAAATTCTTGGGATTGGCAGGTTTCTATAGAAGATTTATTAAAGATTTCTTAAAGATTGCTTCTCATCTAACATAGTTGACGAAGAAGGATGCTAAGTTTAGTTGGACACCCAAGTGTGATCAAGCATTCAATGAGTTAAAGCAAAAATTGACAAGCACTCGTGTCTTGCCTATTCCAAATGGGAACGAAGGATTAACAGTTTACACAGATGCTTGTAGGACTGGATTAGGAGCAGTTTTGATGTAGGATGGTAAAGTAATAGCGTATGCGAGTCGACAGTTGAAACCTCATAAGAAAAATTACGCACGATTTGGAGCTTTTGGCAGTAGTCTTCACATTGAAGGTGTGGAGGCACTATCTTTTGGGTGCAAAGTTTGAGTTATATATGGATCACAAGTCATTAAAGTATCTTTTTACCCAAAAGGATTTGAACTTAAGGCAACAACGATGGCTGGAGTTTCTCGCGTCTTACAACTTAGAGATTCTTCACACCCCAGGAAAAGCAAACGCCGTTGTAGATGTTTTGATTAGGAATGTGGTGACGATTGCAAATTTGGAAGTTAAGCCAGCAATAATGGAGAGAATTGCATATTTCCAAGAAGAAGACCCTTTTCTAGCTTGGCTTAAGAAGGATGTTAAAGATGGAACTATCTCTAGTTTTCAAATAGACTCTCGAGGCATTTTAAGAATGAATGGACGGATTTGTGTGCCGAATGTTAATGGAATTAGACAGGATGTTCTGAAAGAGTGCCGTTGGTCAAGGTTATCTATCCAGCCAGGAGTAACTAAAATGTTTCAGAATATGAAGAAGACGTTATGTGGAAAGGGATGAAGAGAGACATTTCAATCTTCGTGAGTCGGTGTGTAAATTGTCAACAAGTCAAGAGTGACCAGCAGAAGACTGTTGGGTTGCTTCAACCATTAGAGATATTGAATTGGAAGTGGGAGCAAGTATCCGTGGATTTTATCGATATGTTGCCCAGAACAAGAAGAGGTAATGAAGGCATTTGGGTAATTGTAGATCGATTAACAAAGGGCACCCACTTTATTACAGTGAAGTCAACTAGAACCGCAGCTTCTTTGGCAGGAATTTACTTGAGGGAGGTCGTTCGACTGCATGGGATTCCAGTAAGTATAGTCAGTGATGGAGATCCCATCTTCACCAGTCATTTTTGGGAAGCATTGCAAGCCACTTTAGGGACAGAGCTGAATTTGAGCACAGCCTATCACCCGTTGACAAATGGACAAACCGAAAAGGTGAATCGAATTTTGAAGGATCTTTTGAGAGCATGTATTTTGGATTTTAGAGGATCCTAGGAAGATCACCTTCACTTAGTAGAGTTCTCCTACAACAACAGTAACCAAGCTAGCATTGGCATGGCGTCCTATAAAGCTTTGTATGGGCAGCCATGTAAATCGCCTTCATGTTGGGTTGAGACTGGAGACCATTTAGTTCTTGGACCAGAGAGGATTCAAGAAGCATTAGAGAAAGTGGCTATGATCAAGGAAAGGATGAATGAAGCCAAAGATCAACAGAAAAGTTATGCCGATCAATGGAGAAAGGACTTAGAGTTTTCGGTCGGGGATTTGGTATTTGTGAAGGTTTCCCCGTTGAAAGGAGTCGTAAGATTCAAAAGGACAGGAAAGCTTGCACAAAGGTTCATTGGACCATTTAGAATCCTTGAGAGAATTGGATCATTGGCCTATAGAGTATAATTGTTTGAAAGATTGTCAGAAGTACATAATGTCTTTCATGTATCTCATTTGAGAAAGCATGTTCATGATCCATCTTTGATTGTTGAGACATATGTTCAGGAGGATTTAGAAATAAAACTGAATTTGACTATTATCCGACACCCAGTTCATATTCTAGACCGAGATGAAAGGAGATTGAGGAACAAGGTGGTTAAGCTTGTGAAGGTTCAGTAGAGTGATGACCCTCGCGATTGTACTTTGGAGACTGAGGATCGTATTAGAGAAACTTACACTGATGTAATGTCAGGTTAGTTGTTTTTTGTTTGAATGCATTATGTATGTTTGTTTATGGCATAGTTGCTTTACATTATTATATGAATTTCTTGGTATAATATATATATTTTGGATTGTCTTCTGTTTATTAATTTCGAGGATGAAATTCTCCTTGTGGGGGGGGGGGAGTGTAACGACCCGTAAATTAATCGCTTTGTATTTGAATATTCAAATACTTTTAAATATTTAAATAATGGATTTTAATAATCAAATAAACATAATTTAAATATTAATTAATGGTATTAAAATCATTTTTAATTTTTTTTTTAAAAAACTAAAGAGTTCAAAGAAAAACAGAAAATGTGACCGAAAAGTGTTTTTCGAATTTTTGATGTTTAATCGTGTAAAAGTTATTTGAAATGTTGTACACAGCTTCTTATATATGCACACATAGACTAATTATATAATATGGGTTAAGATTGTAGAATTATGTTTAATTAAATTAATTAACTTAATGTAATGATGATGTGACACTTTGACAACTAAATACAAAAATAAATAGAAAATAGTCACATCAGGGGAGACATGATTTGATTATTTGGCAACTTTAATTTTAAATGCATGTTGGTAAGAAGGAGATAAGGGTGATGACATGACATGCATGGAGTGGAGGTTATGTCCTTTAAGGGTAGTTTGGTAATTTGATTTATCCATTAGTATAAAAGTTAATTTCTTAATTATTTTCTTATCTTTCTCATTTCTATCTTCACTTTCAAAAATTCATTTAGGTTCTTTCCTAAGTTTTCATGGCTTCTAAATTTTTTTAAAGAAAATTCATTTCTTTTCACTTCTTCCTTAAGCAAGTTTACTAAAAAACAACTTTTTTCTCCACTACACCTCTCCTCTTGCCAAAACTCCACAAAACAAGATCCTACATCCCACATACCCACCGTGGACGAGCCCCACATGCTATAGGCTGAGCCCAAAAGCCCAATAGAGGTCCACTAAATCAAATTAAAGCTTAATCCTAGTGATTTTCGGAGAGTTAGTGTGATTTCCATTCAAGTTAGTAAGCGTTACGGTGAGTAAAGCTTCCATCTTTGAACCACCAAGTTTAAACTATATCCATGCCTATACTTGTAGCTATTGAATGTTTATCATATGGTTTGGTCGATGTTTGGTTTGTTGCTTGAAAAATAGTCGCATTTGAAAGTTAGCGAACCTTTGGTTATATATAAATCTAGTAGACAAACTTATGCCATTGTTATTAAATGTTTAATATATGATATGTATTTGTAAATAATCATGTATTTATGCTCATACCTGGGTTATGTGATGTGTGGTTGTGTTGCAAATGTCATATGCTTGAATTCCGAACCGCCCGTATAGCGATAGTCGCTATATCGGCACTTTCGAAAAATCACCTTTTATCGAAACCGTTAGGTTTCGTTTTCGTGCTTGGAATTACTTTACGAGTTAAACAAGTTTTGATTAATGATGTTTCCAAAAATATTTAATTATTTTAATATTGATTATTTAATTTAATTAGTCATTTAATTTTTTATATAATTAATAAGGATTAAAGTTAACTAATTAACTTGTTAATGATGTGTATTAAATCTAACTAATTACTTAGTTGATTATGTTTTCATTTTAATTAATCATTTTATTTAATGATGTTTAAGACTAATTAATCTTTGGATAATGTTGGATTAAGATTAATTAATTTATTAATTAAAGAAAATTTTAAATTAATTAACCCTTTTTAATTAATGACTTTTTAAAGGTTAATAAATTTGTTTAACTCTAAATAAGTTTTTCTTAAATAAAGTTTAAATTAATTAATCACTTTTAAATAATAATATTTAATTATTATTTAATTTAAAATTAATTAATTATATTGTTAATTGAATTAATGATGTTTAAAAAGGTAATTTACCCTTTTTAATTAAAGGGCATTAAAGTGAATTTATCAACTTAATTAATGAGGTTTTAAAGTTGATTAATAAGTATAATAAGGATGTGTTAAGTGGATAAATCCTATTTATAATGATGTTTCAAAATCATTAACCTCTTTTAACAAAGTATTTTAAAGGTAATACTTGTAATGTGAAACCAAGCACGAATTCGGGTTTTTTAAAAGGAAAAAAGTTTGTATTGTTTATGGAAATGGATTAATTTCCATAAAGCGATTCACTTGTATGGAAACGATTTATTTGTATAATTAGCACTAAACATCGAAGAGGTAAACTTGTCGCTATTTCGAAGTTAAGAATAATCGTGAGATATGACTTCGGGGTAACACTACCTTGACGTGTCCGGTATTATTGTTAACCAAGAAACAGTACAAGTTTGAATTCGATGAGTGGTGATAAGTATACAAGACTTAATTTCCATATACGATCGTTTTAAATCCTCGACAGTTGGTTTCACAGCTTTCGGATACTTCATCTTCTTTATTATCGTCATTTTAAGACGATGTGTTGCTCCATCGAGCATTGATATCCTTTGTCGGAAATGAATAAATCCAAAGTGCGAGAGGAAGCCAAGCTATTTGGGATTTCTCCCATTAGGGTACTTTCATATCTCATCTAGATTGGATTCGGTAGCGCTATTAGATGTGAAATATTCAGATACTTGGTAAGGTTTGGCGGGGTCCGGCTTGGTATTGTCCCAAAAGTGTCACAAAGTATATGAGTTTCTCAGAAGTATATTACTAGAGGTATACTTCAAGGGTGGTGCACGTTCCTAGTCATTTGTTGGATATTTTCATTTTCTTATTTGATTCGAATTACTTTACGAGTTAAACAAGTTTTGATTAATGATGTTTCCAAAAATAATTAATTATTTTAATATTGATTATTTAATTTAATTAGTTATTTAGTTTTTTATTTAATTAATAAGGATTAAAGTTAACTAATTAACTTGTTAATGATGTGTTTTAAATCTAACTAATTACTTAGTTGATTATGTTTTCATTTTAATTAATCATTTTATTTAATGATGTTTAAGACTAATCAATCTTTGGATAATGTTGGATTAAGATTAATTAATTTATTCATAAAAGAAAATTTTAAATTAATTAACCCTTTTTAATTAATGACTTTTAAAGGTTAATAAATTTGTTTAACCTTAAATAAACATTTTCTTAAATAAAGTTTTAATTAACTAATCACTTTTAAATAATGATATTTAATTATTATTTAATTTAAATTTAATTAATTATATTTTTAATTGAATTAATGATGTTTAAAAAGGTAATTTACCCTTTTTAATTAATGGGCATTAAAGTGAATTTATCAACTTAATTAATGAGGTTTTAAAGTTGATTAATAAGTATAATAAGGATGTTTTAAGTGGATAAATCATATTTATAATGGTGTTTCAAAATCATTAAACTCTTTTTACAAACTGTTTTAAAGCTAATACTTGTAATGTGAAACCAAGCACGAATTCGGGTTTTTTAAAAGAAAAAAAGTTTGAATTGTTTATGGAAATGGATTAATTTCCATAAAGCGATTCACTTGTATGGAAATGATTTATTTGTATAATTAGCACTAAACATCGAAGAGGTAGACTTGTCGCTATTTCGAAGTTAAGAATAATCGTGAGATATGACTTCGGGGTAACACTACCTTGACGTGTCCGGTATTATTGTTAACCAAGAAACAGTACAAGTTTGAATTCAATGAGTGGTGATAAGTATACAAGACTTAATTTCCATATACGATCATTTTAAATCCTCGACGGTTGGTTTCACAGCTTTCGGTTACTTCAGCTTCTTTATTATCGTCATTCTAAGACGATGTGTTGCTCCGTCGAGCATTGATATCCTTTGTCAGAAATGAATAAATCCAAAGCGCGAGAGAAAGCCAAGCTATATGGGATTGCTCCCATTAGGGTACTTTCACATCTCATCTAGATTGGATTCGGTAGCGCTATTAGATGTGAAATATTTGGATACTTGGTAAGGTTTGGCGGGGTCCGACTTGGTATTGTCCGGAAATGTCCTAGAGTATATGAGCTTCTCAAGAGTATATTACTAGAGGTATACTTCAAGGGTGGTGCACCTTCCTAGTCCTTTGTTGGAGATTTTCCTTTTCTTATTTGATTCGAACTTTCAAATTTGTTGGAGATTTTTCAAATTTGTTGGAGAGAAGTGGAGAAAGAAAAATGAATAAAGGAAATAAAATTAGTGGATTTCTTTTAATTGAAAGAACGAAAACTTTCCCATTCTTTTAATTAAAACTTCCATAGTTACTCCTCTTAATTTTCTCCCACTCCACCCTTCTCTCTACATATATGGCCAGCCATTATTTGCCAACTATATGGTGCAAAGTTTCTAAAAGCCTTTTAAGAAATTATCTCTTATTTACACCCGTTTAAAAATACACCGATACGCGTAAATATAACTTATATATATACATAAAAGTAATTACAAACAATCCAAAAACATCAAATAATTAACGATAATTAATATTTCACAAATATTAATTAATTTGTTTAATTTACAACATTTATAAACTGACTAAATCGTGTGGTTTTTTGGAGAATTCACAAATACGGTTTTCAGACTCAGAGATTTGAATCAGTTGGCAATTAATTTTGAACAATTCAGATGTTAACGTTCACATGCCACCTTAGCTGCTGGTGTGATAGTTTGGCAGGTTTCATCGCTTTCAGATCTTTTGGGTAAAATCCTATTTCACGTTTAAGCAGAACCTTTTAGTAACCATAATATACACATTCACTTCATTATCACTATCTCACTTTAGAATATATGGATTTCAGTTTTGATCAAAATTCCAATATCATCCTTATTCAACTCAGGTAGCCCATAAACAAAGTCATTGGTTCAATAATAACATCTATAATTAACCATACTACACTCAAAGATTTTAACTTTGAGTTGACTATAGTTGATCATGATACTAACCTCATACAACTAAGGAGACAAATTCTCTATTGAATTCTGCTTCACTTCTAATGCTATTAATGATGTTTCATTGAACTCTTTTAACAAAGTGTTTTAAAGCTAATACTTGTAATGTGAAACCAAGCACGGATTCGGGTTTTTTAAAAGGAAAAAAGTTTGATTTGTTTATGGAAATGGATTAATTTTTGTAAAGCGATTCACTTGTATGGAAATGATTTATTTGTATAATTAGCAGTAAACATTGAAGAGGTAGACTTGTCCCTATTTCGAAAGTTAAGAATAATCGTGAGATATGACTTCAGGTTAACACTACCTTGACTTGTCCGGTATTATTATTAACCAAGAAACGGTACAAGTTTGAATTCGATGAGTGGTGATAAGTATATAAGACTTAATTAACATATACGATCGTTTTAAATCCTCGATAGTTGGTTTCCTGGCTATCGATTTCTTCAGCTTCTTTATTATCGTCATTCTAATACGATTTGTTGCTCCATCGAGCATTGATATCCTTTGTCGGAAATGACTAAATCTAAAGCACGAGAGGAGGCCAAGCTATGTGGGGTTGCTCCCATTAGGGTACTTTTACATCTCATCTAGATTGGTTTCAGTAGAGCTAATAGATGTGAAATATTCAGATACTCGGTAAGGTTTGGCAGGGTTCGGCTTGGTATTGTCCGAGAAGTGTCACAGAGTATATGAGTGTAACGACCCGTAATTTCCCTACTTTGAAAATGAGAGATTTTGTTTATTTTAAATTTAAAAGAATTTAAAACTTATATAAATATGTTATGTATAATAAATAAAATTAGAGAAATTATTTATTCTTATAGTTAATGTTAGAACCTCAGTTCCTGATATTTTGATAATAACAATTATATGTGTTTATCTAACCAAGTTTTACAGGAAAATATTGATGACCATATTCCAGATTGATGGACGTAATCGTTTACAGGTTATAGAGTCTGTGTCTAGTTAGTAATATATGTTAAACTCTCTCCTAATTGGTATAGATGCACAAGCTATTGAATACACACACTTGTTTTCAAAAGAAGTTTTAAAGATGTCTGAATTAGCAGAATTCAGACGTCTGTATCATAAATTCAGACGTCTGACTGTTGAAGCAAATATTTTTAAATAGCAAATTCAGACGTCTAAACATAATATTCAGACATCTAAATAAGGTCTAAAATGAACTATTTCGGCGATGCCTTATTATCCCCTACATTCAGAAGGCTGAATTTTAATTAAGAAGTCTGAGTTAAAATTAACGGCTAGTTTTTTGAAGGTTGCTTCTCTTCCCTGAACAGAAACAACGCTCAATTCCACAGTTGCTTCTTTTTTATTCATGGCTACTCTTCAGGAAGTATTGCAACCTTTTAACAACTATAAATAGCAAGCAATTTCAACACTATTATTAACCAATTCTTATTTTGATTTCTAAACTCTATATTCTTGCTATTTACTTTCAAGTTTTACAAATCAAACTATTTGATCACTAACACTCAAGCATACTCTTGTGTGGTCAACTAGACTTCCTTTCTTCACGAATTTCACTATATACCATAAAGGAGAAGATTATAGGAAGGGTGTACTCATATTGACTCATCAGTGCTATTATAGAGCATACTCAGTCAGAAACATTTCCATTTGTATTTGAAGTCCTATTGTAGTATCCTCAGGCGGTAGAAGTCCTATTCGGTTGTCTAAGCGGGAAAGTCCTATTCAGTTGTTCAGGCAGTGTATGTAACGACCCAGAATTTTGAACAAATTAAATTGAGAATATTTAATTAATTTTAAATATTTGAACGATAATTTAATTTGAATCCCCGATTTTAATTTGAAGCTGAGGATTTAAATTATAAACTTTTATCTACTGAAAGTGAATAAAAATTTGAATCCTCAAATTTAGGCCGATTAAAAATATTTCAAAGGATGATAAAATTTATATTGATTATACTGAAGGTAATTAAAACTTCAGAATTGAATTTGGGAGTGAATTGTTCAGTTTGAAATTGTATCGTTTAATTCGATAATTTAAAAAATAGCGTTCCGAGGCACAGTCTCGGAATTCGACGAAACCAGTTTCATTGGATCCGTGATATCGAATTATTATCGGATTTCCATTTTCATAACGTTTGGAGTTGTTGTGTGAGCGTACGATTCCTAAACGCGTTGAAATCAATATCGAGTTCAATTTAAATTTTATAATTATATTGATCGACATCAGCCTACATTCTTTCCCATCGTAACTTTTTCCTTTTCACAATCGAAGTACTGTAGCCGACAACCTTCTGAAGCAAGTCGTTTCTCTTCGTTTTAAAATCATTTCCCCTCTCCAGTTAAAAGAAAGTGATGGCCGAAGCCTATTGAATTCAAATCAAATTCTCCTCTTCAAAATTAATTCACAAATCCATTTCGAAAATAAAACCAGCCTTCATTTTTTTTATCTGCTCAAAGCCCTCAAGTATATTCTTGCCCTTTCAATTCGAGTCGATCGAATCGACCAAGGCTAGGGTTTTCGCGAACTCAAAGTCGCGATTGAACTTCGTGGCCGAAGTCGAGGCGCGTGAAGGAGGAGAGCAACCGAAGGTTGCGACAGTCTCGAGTGGCTCCTCGTGCGTGTGGCAACGCGATTCGGGGAGGTCAACGACGTGGAGACGAGCTCGAGTTCGAGCACGAGGTGCTGGGTTAGTCGTACGCTCAGCTAAGGTTTCGCGAGCTCTTCCGAGTGATGGCTGCGACCAGGGGGACTCGAGAGGTACGAGGATCGGAGACTGGGGTTTCAACGGCATCGTGATTTCTGGGTTGTCGCAGTTCGAAGGCGAGAAGAGATTGGGGAAGCTGGGATAGCAGTTCGGCGATCGAAGTCGAGCAACGAGCTGGGTTCTTCAATCGCAGTGGGGTAATCCTTTGTTTAGTCTCGTTTGATTTAGAAATATAAGAGATAAATATGTATATGTATAAAAACTGGAAAACATTTACAGATGGAATTAAATCTGCAGTAAGATGTGAAACAAAATATAGAACGTATATATATCTACAGATTTCCAATTTGCTAATTTATTTAAAAAGAAAATAATAATAATAATAATAATAATAATAATATGACATTTTGATAAATTAAACATAGAAATTTTAAAATGTTAAAGTAGTTATATAAGATCAAAACCCATATAGTTTATTTTTATGAGTATGCATCTATGGTTTCGAAAGAAAATATTTTGTTAAAAAGAAATTAGTTAAAACTTAATTTTTGAGTTGAATTGAATCAATTGTAATTAAATTCATAAATGAGGATTTAATAGTTCGATTTAATTCGAATATTCATAGATTTATAAAATTGTTTGTACCAGGTTAAAAATCGAGAAAACAAAACAGAAATGGAAAATGGATTGCAAATAAAAGCTAAGGTGAGATCTTCTCACTCAGATTTATAATTGAATTGCAGTTATTGATTGATTGCTATTGAATGTGCTATTAGATATGATAGGATATATCTATATATATAGCAGTATATACATATTGGCATATGTATATATTGGATTGATTGATTTCCCGCCTCGTATAGCGGATGAGACCCTATTGCGCCGTTAGTAAGCGGATTTATAAAAACCTATATACCGCGATAATTCCGTACTGGAGCGGAATTGGTATTGTGCTAACGTCTTTGGATGCAGGGAAACAGGTTGGAGGGATCCAACTGGACCCCTCACATTGATTGATTTTATTTATACTGTGGTATAAATCTGTGAATGATTATATTGATGTTATTGGTCAAATCGATGTCTGGAAATTGATTGAAAGCTAAAAATTTAGCTGAACGGATGTTTGACATCATTGGATTCCAAAAATAAACGGAATTGAATTTTTGAAATCAAAATAGAAATTTCTAAGTGAATTAATTTTAGAAATTGAATAAATTTTGAAGCAAGGAATTTTAAGGTATAAAAAGTTAATTTTTATATTCTTATCGAATTTATTCCAGAATCAAGTGAAAACGTTAAGTAAATGAATTTCGTATGATAGTGATTTTAAATTGAAGAATTTAATTAAAATTTGGATTTCTAAATAGTTGGAAAAAGATAAAAGGGATTTATTTTCTTTAAGAGGAATTTGTTTAAAATGAAATAAGTTGGAAGTCCAATTATAAATTTAATTGGCAAATTGAAACGAGTTTAGAAAAAAACAATATAAAATGATTTGGGATGGAAAATTAATTTAGAAATGAATATTGAAATTGATTTGTTATTGAAGTAAAATTAGGAATCAATTTGGGATTTGATTTTGGGGTTAAAAGTGAATGTTTGGAAATGTGGATTTAAAAATTGGAAGTGATGTTAAAATGGGTTTCTTTACAGTTTGTAAAGTTTAAAAGAACGATTTCTTTTAAAATAAATAAATTATAAGTATTTAACTTATAATATGGATTTTTGATGTATACGTTGAGTTAGAAAATTGGATGGGTCATTAAAGGAAATTTATAAAATCGAAGTTGTTATAGAATAGAAAATAGAATTTATAAACGTTGTTTTATAAATTCGAAATCAATTGGATTTGATAAATTAAATATAGAAGAACATTAAAGAAGATATATTCGCGTTTTTAAATAGCGAATTTTTATTGAAATAAAATGTGTAGAAAAGACTGAAATGTGGTTAGTGAAGTATATTCACGATTTTGGACAGTGAATATATTTTTAAGTAAAATGGATAGGGTTTTGGGAAAGCGATATTATGAAATAAAGTTAATTGTTTTAAAAGATGTTTTAAAACGTGTGAACTATCGAAATCATAGATTTCAACATTTATTGTTGAAATAGATGTTTTCGAAAAATAAGGAAATGGTGGACTATAACACTGTTGTTATAGTAAATGATTTCCGAAAGGAAATATTTTATATAGTATTGGGATTTATATATCTATCTAAATTCCGAATCCCTATACTAGTGATTTCGAGTCGTCGTAACGATGTTTTACGCAACATTCGTTTTGACTCAAATAAATGTGATTTAAGAATGATTTCCTTAAAGAATGAGATATATACTTAATTTTGATTTTAAGTATATCGAATATTTTCTAAGTGTTGAAAATAAATGATTGGTGAATTACTTATTTTTAAATAAGTATGGAAATGCTTTTCCCAATGTGAAATGAACTGGTTGAGTTTTTATCTTTTAAAGATAAATTGAAAAGTGAATATTTGAAATTGTTTTCAAATGGTTAAGTGTGGAAATTTTATATCTAATAAAGATATTTTTTTTGGAAGATAAAATAATTTGGGAAAATTATTTGGAATCTGATGATGTTGCGCATCTTTATTGATAGTTAAATAACCGACTATCAATAATTACCTTTAGATAGGTATTTGTTGTGAATTGGATGAATTTGAATGCCACACTTATTTTTGAATAAACGCTCACTATTCGGGTTAACCGGGAAAGGACCATGGGGTCGTATAACCCATTCCGAATATGTGATACGTCGTTATGAATTGCATTCGAAGACCGGTGTTGAAGACCGGATATTTTTGAAAACGGAAGGATTACCGTCGAGTTACTCTACATCGGCTGATCTCCGGTTTAGAGGTTTTATCACCCTTAGTGACGGGAAGTCCTGACGTGATTGAAAATTATCCGGATATGCAAGGGCTTCGTGAGAAGTGCCTTCGGTTCTGTTCGATCCCGGAACAGACTTGTATGGATTGTGTGTCTGACGTTACAATTTGAGATATAAAGCTGATTTCTTTCAAATACATTTCTGTTGGTGGCGGAGAATTTATTCTCTTAGCTTAACACCCTTCTCTGAGATGTACGAGCTCAGAGGTTATGTAGTTGAAATTTATCAGCGATATATCCCAATTTGGTAACGTGGCATACTGAGTGTTGCTGTGAAATGATCAGTGTTTGATCATTTGTGATATGATCATTTGTTTGATCTTATATCTTTGTGATCATAGGTTGATCATTTTGTTTGACCCGAAGCAGGGCTTTTTGAGAAAGCGTAGCTTTGTGGACGAGACTTCGTCGACCCTCACACCCCGAAAATGGTCGAAACAGGAAGGATGCAACAAGGTTCTAGGGAGTAGCGCCCCTTAGTGTATGTCATTCCTTCTGGATAAAGGTGGTATCATGGTATGGAGCCCAGATACTTAACCTCTGTGGTTACTGCATTATTATTATCTATGTGGTTTGTTGGAAATCGGGGATCCTCGGGAAGATCGGTGACGATCGGGGGATGGCATACGCGTGTCAGTAGTTACCTATTTTTGCAGAGGTAACCCGGCCTTGTGTTGGCAGAGATCCGGTTAGGTTCTCGGGTCGTCTATTCCAGGGACGTACCCATCGTGGATAGGAAGTTCCTTAGCCTGACCATTTGTTGGAAATCCAAACTCCAATACGCACCTTGTACGGTATTAGTTGTAGAACCTGCCATTTACGTACGGTGGTCACCACTGTTTAGATGGTAGCTATAGTAGGCATACGATACTGGTCGTATGTTGGCTAAGATTAATATTATAGTTTCGAAATGATTTCTACACTATGCACTAATAATAATATCAAAAATGATTTGATTTTGCGTAGTAAGCATCTTTGACTATCATAAGAAGAAATCTCCTCCAATTCTGCGTTTGCATTATGTGTGTGGTGGGAGGTCTTATGGTAGTTTCATTTTCCAAAAGCATTGCGAATTGACTTTAAAATTTTCCTGTTGTTTAGTTTAAAGAATAACTGTTTTACGATCTCACACCAGTCACCATGACTGACTCGGAGTTTATTGTTCCCTTCTAAACTCTGGGTGCCCACCAATTTCCACACGGGCAGTCTAGAGTTAGATTATCAGGATATTCTGGATATTCTGGAGATTTGGAGATGAGCTGGATGACGAGACGTAGTATTTGTATCTGATATATTTATTCCGCTGTGTATTCTGTATGAGGACAAGTATATAACTGTCCATTGTTGTTTATTGACTCTGATGATATGATGTGATGTAATGTAATAACAGATATAATTCTTTTGTTTTTAAATGATATTCATTTATCTATTATATATTGTTCCGCTGCGATGTGTAAGATTCTGATATTGTTCTGTCTCTGTTCTGTATCTGTTGTTGTTTTGTTGTTCTTCTTCTCTTTTTTCTTCTATCTTCTTCTTCTTCTACTTTTTCTTTTTCTTAAAACCATAACTTTCCGGGTTTCCAGCATTCGATGACTCAGCAGTCGATAAAGTGAGTATCGATGTTGAATTTTCGAAAGTCGAAAATTTCGGTATGTGACAAAGTGGTATCAGAGCATATGGTTAAGCGACAACCCTGCTCTGTTGGGTGTTACTCATTAGAGATAGAGTCAGCAGTACTCTAGGATGAGTTGAGTGTAATAATAGATACGAGTGCGTATTTGTTAGTGAATATAAAATTGTTTTGTATTGTGTTGACTTATCGGTTGATTGTTTATGGATTCTGGTCGGTGCAGTCTAGCTAACTGTAAATCGATAGGGGTTTCTAAACTCTTAAACAAGATAAACCGACACAGTATTGTTTTAAATAGGGTGAATGAAATAATTTTGCCCAAAACTATTTTTGTATAGAAAAGAAATGTTTTCTATGAATTACTATAGTATACGGTTGCATGGTTGTTAGAAGTGATAATATTAATCTATTATCATTGAAATTGAATAAGAAATTAAAAATCGTAACTCCAAAGTTAAGAAATTAATTCACATATAAATGAAATTTAAGAATGTAAATTATAAATGTGAATTGTAATTTAAAACGGAATTCCAGAGAAGTTTTTGGAAATGTTTTGAAAAGAATTTGAAAATTTTGGAGATTTGGAAAGTTTAAATTTCTTTTTGATTTGAAAATGAATTTCAAAGGTTTTGGAAAGTATTTTGGAGGAATGAAAAGCTCTAAACTCTTTTTGGTCGCTGGAAAATAACTTCGGTAATGACTGCAGCATTATCGGTGTTCATTTTCGGGTTTCCAAAAGAGAAATTGCTGCCAAATTGTTTTAAATGGAAAGGGTTTGGAAAATTTGGGTTTTGTTTTAGAAATTCAAAGGATAAATTGAATTGTTTTCAAAAATGGCTTTGAAAATGTTGTTAAGACTCTGGAATGCTATATAAAAATATTGATGAGAATTTTAATGTGAATTAAGAATATAAAGAGATGAATTCATATATGAATAAAATTGTAAATATAAATGGTAAATGAATTTATAATTGGAAAATGGAATTCCAGAAAAGATAATTGAAATTAAAATTCATTAGTAGAATGAAATTGTAAGTAAATGTATAAACGATTGGATAAATCGAAATGTAAATAAGTCAAAGACTTATAAAATACTTGAAATTTGATAGAAATGAGAATTCAAATTGAAACTAAGCTAAAAGAGCAATTATGAATGAAAGTTGTTTGGTTAATAGAATAAACCGAATGAAAATATGAAATGCAAATTAAATTGAATGGAATCAATTGCAAATGAAGTAGAATTAAAATAAATTGAATTTGTATCAATTTGAATTGGTTATAAACTAGGATGGATATGAATTCATTTTGTTTAAAAACGAATGTAACTTCAACAGTAAATATATAAGCATATATTGAAAATTTTATAATCGAATTTGCAAAATAGTTTGAATGCTGTAACTAGATATAATGGCTAGTAGATATACAGGTATTAAAGGAATTGGAATTGATTGTAAAGATAAATTTGAATTGCTCGAAAAAGGTACGTATTTGAATTATAATATGAGTTTTTGATGATTTCTTGTCTAGCCGCTTGGCTTTTTCTTTTTCTTTTTGAAATCTGAGAGTCCGTAGGGACGTTTTGTAGTCGTACCGTATTAGCCGCGCAAAGGAGACGCTGGCGAAATTTTTCGAAAATTTAGGGCGTTAGAAAATTTTTGAGAAAATTTTGAAGTTAAAATTTGAATTTAAACTCGAATTTGAATTTAGAAGTTAAACAAGGTTGTTTGAAACCTATAATTGAAGTTGGAAAGATAGTTGGAATGATAACGAATCTCTAGTAGAGAGATTTGTTTTGGAAATTTGATAAAACTATTAGATGTTGAAAAATAGTAGATGAGTTAAGGACCATTTTTTCCTAACTTGTAATTTCGAGGATGAAATTCTTTTAAGGGGGGAAGTTTGTAACGACCCAGAATTTTGAACAAATTAAATTGAGAATATTTAATTAATTTTAAATATTTGAACGATAATTTAATTTGAATCCCCGATTTTAATTTGAAGCTGACGATTTAAATTATAAACTTTTATCTACTGAAAGTGAATAAAAATTTGAATCTTCAAATTTAGGCCGATTAAAAATATTTCAAAGGATGATAAAATTTATATTGATTATACTGAAGGTAATTAAAACTTCAGAATCGAATTTGGGAGTGAATTGTTCAGTTTGAAATTGTATCGTTTAATTCGATAATTTAAAAAATAGCGTTCCGAGGCACAGTCTCGGAATTCGACGAAACCAGTTTCATTGGATCCGTGATATCGAATTATTATCGGATTTCCATTTTCATAACGTTTGGAGTTGTTGTGTGAGCGTACGATTCCTAAACGCGTTGAAATCAATATCGAGTTCAATTTAAATTTTATAATTATATTGATCGACATCAGCCTACATTCTTTCCCATCGTAACTTTTTCCTTTTCACAATCGAAGTACTGTAGCCGACAACCTTCTGAAGCAAGTCGTTTCTCTTCGTTTTAAAATCATTTCCCCTCTCCAGTTAAAAGAAAGTGATGGCCGAAGCCTATTGAATTCAAATCAAATTCTCCTCTTCAAAATTAATTCACAAATCCATTTCGAAAATAAAACCAGCCTTCATTTTTTTTATCTGCTCAAAGCCCTCAAGTATATTCTTGCCCTTTCAATTCGAATCGATCGAATCGACCAAGGCTAGGGTTTTCGCGAACTCAAAGTCGCGATTGAACTTCGTGGCCGAAGTCGAGGCGCGTGAAGGAGGAGAGCAACCGAAGGTTGCGACAGTCTCGAGTGGCTCCTCGTGCGTGTGGCGACGCGATTCGGGGAGGTCAACGACGTGGAGACGAGCTCGAGTTCGAGCACGAGGTGCTGGGTTAGTCGTACGCTCAGCTAAGGTTTCGCGAGCTCTTCCGAGTGATGGCTGCGACCAGGGGGACTCGAGAGGTACGAGGATCGGAGACTGGGGTTTCAACGGCATCGTGATTTCTGGGTTGTCGCAGTTCGAAGGCGAGAAGAGATTGGGGAAGCTGGGATAGCAGTTCGGCGATCGAAGTCGAGCAACGAGCTGGGTTCTTCAATCGCAGTGGGGTAATCCTTTGTTTAGTCTCGTTTGATTTAGAAATATAAGAGATAAATATGTATATGTATAAAAACTGGAAAACATTTACAGATGGAATTAAATCTGCAGTAAGATGTGAAACAAAATATAGAACGTATATATATCTACAGATTTCCAATTTGCTAATTTATTTAAAAAGAAAATAATAATAATAATAATAATAATATGACATTTTGATAAATTAAACATAGAAATTTTAAAATGTTAAAGTAGTTATATAAGATCAAAACCCATATAGTTTATTTTTATGAGTATGCATCTATGGTTTCGAAAGAAAATATTTTGTTAAAAAGAAATTAGTTAAAACTTAATTTTTGAGTTGAATTGAATCAATTGTAATTAAATTCATAAATGAGGATTTAATAGTTCGATTTAATTCGAATATTCATAGATTTATAAAATTGTTTGTACCAGGTTAAAAATCGAGAAAACAAAACTGAAATGGAAAATGGATTGCAAATAAAAGCTAAGGTGAGATCTTCTCACTCAGATTTATAATTGAATTGCAGTTATTGATTGATTGCTATTGAATGTGCTATTAGATATGATAGGATATATCTATATATATAGCAGTATATACATATTGGCATATGTATATATTGGATTGATTGATTTCCCGCCTCGTATAGCGGATGAGACCCTATTGCGCCGTTAGTAAGCGGATTTATAAAAACCTATATACCGCGATAATTCCGTACTGGAGCGGAATTGGTATTGTGCTAACGTCTTTGGATGCAGGGAAACAGGTTGGAGGGATCCAACTGGACCCCTCACATTGATTGATTTTATTTATAATGTGGTATAAATCTGTGAATGATTATATTGATGTTATTGGTCAAATCGATGTCTGGAAATTGATTGAAAGCTAAAAATTTAGCTGAACGGATGTTTGACATCATTGGATTCCAAAAATAAACGGAATTGAATTTTTGAAATCAAAATAGAAATTTCTAAGTGAATTAATTTTAGAAATTGAATAAATTTTGAAGCAAGGAATTTTAAGGTATAAAAAGTTAATTTTTATATTCTTATCGAATTTATTCCAGAATCAAGTGAAAACGTTAAGTAAATGAATTTCGTATGATAGTGATTTTAAATTGAAGAATTTAATTAAAATTTGGATTTCTAAATAGTTGGAAAAAGATAAAAGGGATTTATTTTCTTTAAGAGGAATTTGTTTAAAATGAAATAAGTTGGAAGTCCAATTATAAATTTAATTGGCAAATTGAAACGAGTTTAGAAAAAAACAATATAAAATGATTTGGGATGGAAAATTAATTTAGAAATGAATATTGAAATTGATTTGTTATTGAAGTAAAATTAGGAATCAATTTGGGATTTGATTTTGGGGTTAAAAGTGAATGTTTGGAAATGTGGATTTAAAAATTGGAAGTGATGTTAAAATGGGTTTCTTTACAGTTTGTAAAGTTTAAAAGAACGATTTCTTTTAAAATAAATAAATTATAAGTATTTAACTTATAATATGGATTTTTGATGTATACGTTGAGTTAGAAAATTGGATGGGTCATTAAAGGAAATTTATAAAATCGAAGTTGTTATAGAATAGAAAATAGAATTTATAAACGTTGTTTTATAAATTCGAAATCAATTGGATTTGATAAATTAAATATAGAAGGACATTAAAGAAGATATATTCGCGTTTTTAAATAGCGAATTTTTATTGAAATAAAATGTGTAGAAAAGACTGAAATGTGGTTAGTGAAGTATATTCACGATTTTGGACAGTGAATATATTTTTAAGTAAAATGGATAGGGTTTTGGGAAAGCGATATTATGAAATAAAGTTAATTGTTTTAAAAGATGTTTTAAAACGTGTGAACTATCGAAATCATAGATTTCAACATTTATTGTTGAAATAGATGTTTTCGAAAAATAAGGAAATGGTGGACTATAACACTGTTGTTATAGTAAATGATTTCCGAAAGGAAATATTTTATATAGTATTGGGATTTATATATCTATCTAAATTCCGAATCCCTATACTAGTGATTTCGAGTCGTCGTAACGATGTTTTACGCAACATTCGTTTTGACTCAAATAAATGTGATTTAAGAATGATTTCCTTAAAGAATGAGATATATACTTAATTTTGATTTTAAGTATATCGAATATTTTCTAAGTGTTGAAAATAAATGATTGGTGAATTACTTATTTTTAAATAAGTATGGAAATGCTTTTCCCAATGTGAAATGAACTGGTTGAGTTTTTATCTTTTAAAGATAAATTGAAAAGTGAATATTTGAAATTGTTTTCAAATGGTTAAGTGTGGAAATTTTATATCTAATAAAGATATTTTTTTTGGAAGATAAAATAATTTGGGAAAATTATTTGGAATCTGATGATGTTGCGCATCTTTATTGATAGTTAAATAACCGACTATCAATAATTACCTTTAGATAGGTATTTGTTGTGAATTGGATGAATTTGAATGCCACACTTATTTTTGAATAAACGCTCACTATTCGGGTTAACCGGGAAAGGACCATGGGGTCGTATAACCCATTCCGAATATGTGATACGTCGTTATGAATTGCATTCGAAGACCGGTGTTGAAGACCGGATATTTTTGAAAACGGAAGGATTACCGTCGAGTTACTCTACATCGGCTGATCTCCGGTTTAGAGGTTTTATCACCCTTAGTGACGGGAAGTCCTAACGTGATTGAAAATTATCCGGATATGCAAGGGCTTCGTGAGAAGTGCCTTCGGTTCTGTTCGATCCCGGAACAGACTTGTATGGATTGTGTGTCTGACGTTACAATTTGAGATATAAAGCTGATTTCTTTCAAATACATTTCTGTTGGTGGCGGAGAATTTATTCTCTTAGCTTAACACCCTTCTCTGAGACGTACGAGCTCAGAGGTTATGTAGTTGAAATTTATCAGCGATATATCCCAATTTGGTAACGTGGCATACTGAGTGTTGCTGTGAAATGATCAGTGTTTGATCATTTGTGAAATGATCATTTGTTTGATCTTATATCTTTGTGATCATAGGTTGATCATTTTGTTTGACCCGAAGCAGGGCTTTTTGAGAAAGCGTAGCTTTGTGGACGAGACTTCGTCGAGCCTCACACCCCGGAAATGGTCGAAACAGGAAGGATGCAGCAAGGTTCTAGGGAGTAGCGCCCCTTAGTGTATGTCATTCCTTCTGGATAAAGGTGGTATCATGGTATGGAGCCCAGATACTTAACCTCTGTGGTTACTGCATTATTATTATCTATGTGGTTTGTTGGAAATCGGGGATCCTCGGGAAGATCGGTGACGATCGGGGGATGGCATACGCGTGTCAGTAGTTACCTATTTTTGCAGAGGTAACCCAGCCTTGTGTTGGCAGAGATCCGGTTAGGTTCTCGGGTCGTCTATTCCAGGGACGTACCCATCGTGGATAGGAAGTTCCTTAGCCTGACCATTTGTTGGAAATCCAAACTCCAATACGCACCTTGTACGGTATTAGTTGTAGAACCTGCCATTTACGTACGGTGGTCACCACTGTTTAGATGGTAGCTATAGTAGGCATACGATACTGGTCGTATGTTGGCTAAGATTAATATTATAGTTTCGAAATGATTTCTACACTATGCACTAATAATAATATCAAAAATGATTTGATTTTGCGTAGTAAGCATCTTTGACTATCATAAGAAGAAATCTCCTCCAATTCTGCGTTTGCATTATGTGTGTGGTGGGAGGTCTTATGGTAGTTTCATTTTCCAAAAGCATTGCGAATTGACTTTAAAATTTTCCTGTTGTTTAGTTTAAAGAATAACTGTTTTACGATCTCACACCAGTCACCATGACTGACTCGGAGTTTATTGTTCCCTTCTAAACTCTGGGTGCCCACCAATTTCCACACGGGCAGTCTAGAGTTAGATTATCAGGATATTCTGGAGATTTGGAGATGAGCTGGATGACGAGACGTAGTATTTGTATCTGATATATTTATTCCGCTGTGTATTCTGTATGAGGACAAGTATATAACTGTCCATTGTTGTTTATTGACTCTGATGATATGATGTGATGTAATGTAATAACAGATATAATTCTTTTGTTTTTAAATGATATTCATTTATCTATTATATATTGTTCCGCTGCGATGTGTAAGATTCTGATATTGTTCTGTCTCTGTTCTGTATCTGTTGTTGTTTTGTTGTTCTTCTTCTCTTTTTTCTTCTATCTTCTTCTTCTTCTACTTTTTCTTTTCTTAAAACCATAACTTTCCGGGTTTCCGGCATTCGATGGCTCAGCAGTCGATAAAGTGAGTATCGATGTTGAATTTTCGAAAGTCGAAAATTTCGGTATGTGACAGTGTAATATCTATTCCTCCGGGTGAAGCGAGGGTATCGATTGAATTCTAGAAGGAGTCTGGGACTGGACGTAGAATGAGAAGTTCGAACCAGTATAAAAATCTCTGGTGTCTTTTATTATTGCTTATATTTTTATATTCATATTCTGCTCAAGCAAGTAATTTAGTTAACTTTCATATTACATGATCACATAGTTACTTTCAGTTAATAATTTAAAAAGTATACATTTGAATTTTATAACGAATCAACAAAAGTTAAGTTTTGATAAAAATAAATAAAGGCTTAAATAAATATATTTAAATATTTATTTGAAAAGTTAAAACTTATTAAAAACATCTAACAAAGATAATAAAAATTTGTTAAAAGGTTTAGAAGTATATTAACAATCGTTTTACAAATATAACAAATTTTGTCGCATTTTGTTAGTTTTACATAAATTGTAAAATTAGAGATTTTGATATTATTTAAATATAGTTTTATAACATAAATAAACATGTTTTAATTTATTTAAAAGAAGTAAAAAGTTCATTTTTAAGTTTGGTTTACATCAATATATAGCTTATCAAAAACGTCAAATTTTGACTGTAAAATTTGTTAACAAAAATACCGGTTTTAACTGTAACAAGTTGTTGCAACATTGAATAAATGTGTTCACTTTATAACTTATATAATACCAACTTTAAAAACTTTAAAACACATACATCTAGCACTAAAAGACAAAATGTTTATATTAGGAAAGTTTGAATAAATATATAAAAAATGTAAAAAGGTATGATTTGACTAATTTTATTTTATTTTAAATCTTTTTAAAACAACATCATTACTTATATCTTATCCCATTAATGAGATGTTATGTGTATGCATAGAAAAGGAGCTAAATTATATGTTTAAATATTAACAAACCATAAGAAGATAACACCTCTTTATTTCTTAACACACTCTTTCATAAACATCATTCCACACATTAAATGCAACTCAAATAGATGCTAATCAAAATCCAAAAGCAAACAAGGGTATTTATGTCATTTACCACTCAATTCTCCACTTATAAATACAAGCTCAAAACCCTACATTTTTCACTTCATTTTTCATTCTACAAACTACAAACTCCTTCTCTACTTCTTCATTTTTCTTCCTCCACCTCAATGTCACCCTAGTTCGAGCTCCACCCACCTCTACTTGGCCATACCCTCCACCTAAACCCCTCTACCCAAGCCTACACGCCTCCTACAACCCACGACTGAGCCTAATACCCACGCACACCCCTTCCTTTCCACCTACCCGAGCCAAACACACTCCAAAAGCCACACACCCACCCTCCTCTCCGTATACATGAGCCCAATACCCACCAGACCCGAGCCCTAGACCACCTACCCACCTCAAAATACACGCCTACCCCACCTACCCGCTTACCCAAAGCTACACACACTCCACCTTAGGCCGTACCCACCATTCAAGCCCACGGCCACACTAAAAAAAACAAAAGAAAAAAAGAAAGAAAAGAAAATGAGAAAGAGAGGAAAATGCAAACTCGATACATTCAGAAGAAAAAAGCACGAAGAACGTTAGCCTACAAAAAGATTGATGGAGTGGATATGAAGGTGAGAAAATTCTCACCGCTATATAATTTATATTGATTTTTGAGTTGATTTGCTATGATAGATAATCATCGTTTTATGATATGGATGTTTGAATAATTGTTTGAATATTGGATAATCCATAATAATGTTATGACCTTTATTGTGCTATACTTGTATTGAATATGTTAATGTCATATGATTGTTTGTATGGATGTGATGTTAATATGGACATCAAAATTTCTATCATTATTGATTAAGTGATCTCTTTGTTTAGTAAGACCCAAATTTTGGTGATATGACATACTTTGGATAAATAAGTCTCTTTTCAATTGAAATTGAAATTAAAGTAGAAATAAAAGAGAATTTGAAATTTGAAGTGAAACGAGATTAAAAATGATAGTGAAACTGAAATTGAGATGAATAGTGAAATTAAAATTGAAATCGATTTTGAAAGTTGAAAGTGAAATAAAGGCTGAAATTTAAGTTTAAATTAAAATTAGATTTGAAATCTAAGTTTTAACTTAGTTTAATTTGAAGTTAAAATTGAAATTGAATTGAAATTGGAATTTAAAATTAAATATTAAAATAATAGGAATAAAATAATATTATAATATGAAAAGAAATGTTGAAATATTGATATAAAATGATTTGTAATGATTTTATAAATAATAAAATTCAATTTGAATAGATTATTTCAAATGTTGAAAAATGAGTTAAAACTAGGCGCGTCGCGCAACGATAGTTCACGATTTCGCGCTGAAAAGTTCAAATGAGTGTATAGAGTGGAATATAGCTTGGAATTCTTCGAAATAAGAAAATTCCGGACTATTATTTCCATATCATCTAAAGAAGGAAGGAAATCAAAATTTTGTTAAGTATATTTTGAAATATATCCAAATCAGGTTTCTAGAAAAATCGCGCTAGTGTAGTTAAGTGACCATAAAGGGAAATCCGTTTAAATGAACGTTTTTAATTATGGAAAAATATGGAATAAATTTGATAAATCCATTTAAACAAATTAGAAGAGATTTGGATTGGAAAATATAAATTATCGAATGTTTAAAAGTTTTTGAAAGCAAATAAGCTTATATAGGACTTTCCGCGGCACTTTTATGCTGCGAATTATATAACTTTTGGAATATGAGTTTAAACGTCACGATTTTTCCTAGAATCAATTATGAATGTTTTTAAAAGGAAAATTAAAAGTTTAAAAGATAATTTGGAATCTTATACTCAATTCCAGAATAAAGCTAATAACTAAGTATGCAGAAACGACTAGTACATTTGTCCCACCTATGAGATCTGGGAAGATAAACAAGGTGTTTAACTAAGGTTAGGGATGGAGCAACCAGTGCCCTGAACTTACCTGGCCTATGTTTTCTTTTCTTAGGCGAGGGGTGGAACAGATCGAAAGGAAAGCCCAGATCCTCTAAAAAGTTTGTATTAAGTTTCCAAAATAAAAGGAGATTGGTATTATCCAAAATTTAAACAATCTCCAAAATAAATGATTTCTATGATCCTATTTACTCAAAAATGTTTGCTAAGATTGATTTATGGTTTATCATAAACGATGTTTTAAATAACATTGTTTTTGACCCGCCTAAAAGTTAAGGAATTTGGATCGAGAGTTAAGTAAGGGAACTTGAGATGTGATATCCCGGGAATTTCAAAGAAATTAAATATGATAATCTCTTTAATAAATTAATTAAATTAGCAATATTGTTATATTAAAACAATAAAAATGTATTGTATATATATATATATATGTGTGAATATAGATTTTAAGTGGAATATTTATTTCAATTGAAATAAATGGATGTTCAAATATATATATACATCAAAATTTGATTTTAAAATTTTATAAAAAAAAATTGGTTAGATCTTATATTTGGATTCAAAGAGATGATATATATCTATTTATATATATAGGATTAAAGGTATGTATAAATGATTTTTATAAATATAGTTTGTTTTAATTCCATTTCTTTTAGAAGATTTTTCATTTATATAATTAAAAATATGCATTAGTTATTAGGAAATAAATTATAAAATCTTTATTTAATAAATGTAAAAGTATTTATGCATGAAAAAATAGGTGTTAACATTTAAACACTTTAAAATACATGTGTAAAGTTAGTAAATGTGTTAGTGACAAGTGTCATAATTTCATTTTATTTTCTTTTTAAATCAAAAACCAAATTCTATATATATCTACTTCTCATTTCTTTTTCCCTTTCCTACCTCTTTCTCTAAACATTCAAGCCAGCACGTTTTCAAAACTGAAAAGAAAATTATCAAAAGCCTTTAAACATTCAAACTAATTTCTCTCCAAAATTCTAAAATCTGAAACCAAAATCCAAGTTGAAACTTCCTCAAAATCTAAAACTGCAAGCTATTTTCAAACTGAAGAAATCAAAGATCAAAACAACTGCAGCGAGTTTCAAGAATCAACAAACTCAAATCTAAACAAATAATTCAAAGTGCTGGAGCTAGCTGTTTAAGTTTTCAAACATATCAGCTCTGTTCAAATCATCTCATTTCAGATTCAAAGTTCTGTTCAACATCTCTAAACCAAGTGAGTAAACTAAATGATAAAAACAGTTATATAGTTGTTTGTTTTATTTCCTGTGACAGTACTATATGAAAAGTTGATTTAATGATTGAATTTAACAAGCTATATATGCATTACTATGATCATATACCTGTATATGTATGACCTGCTCTGTTAAATGTTCTAGTAGGCAAAACAACCTTAGATCTACCATGACATCTTATGACTTTCTATTTAAAGTAATTGTATGAATGTAATTATGTTTACATGTTTATAGATTATGTAAATAAATGTGTGCATGCCTGTAAATAGAAACTTTGGCTCTGTTTTAAGTTTACAGGGAAGGAAAAATTGGAGAATTTAATTATTCTTCCTCCATTTCTTTTTAAGATTTAATATTTAAAACAAATATGTTTAAAATTTACCAGACTTTAATTTTAATATACTTTCAAGTATCATTATTCTGTTAAATTTGCTGGGATCAAGAAATACAGGAGCCATTGAATAATATGTTAAAATCAAGTGTGAAGATTCATTGATTCAATTATATAATTTGAATAGGCTCAAGAAAATATGATTTTTAAAAAGGAAATCCTGATTTTTAATATTGTATCGAGTAAGAAATCCTAAGTTAACTAGAAAATGGGTTCTGAGAGTTTTTTGACGATCGAAGGGAAATTGGTACTCGAGGTTTTGATCGAAGTTGGGTTGGTGGTCAGTGATATTGAGCAAAATGCTTGATGATTTTATCATCATTGGTGGCATTGGCTATTGAGCAATCTAGGGTTTAACACTCTTGTTCCTGTCGTGATGAAAACAAGACGATTGGAGCACCTACGGTAAATCGAGCTTCATGGGAGCGAGGGAGATGGATGCGTGAAGGACTTGGGAGAATATTGACGAAGTTTCAGGTGGAACGATGGTCAGAGGCGTGGTGGCGAGGCGTTCATTCCAGGTGATGTCGAACTGCTGTTCGAATTTATAGCTCGTTTTCGATTTAGGCTAGATGATTGCATTTTGATGCTCGAAGTTGTTTGACGAGTTGAATTGCGATTTGCCGGAGACGAGTGAGTTCGCCGGAGTTGGCTGGAATCGCCGTGCACGTGCACCACGGTGAAGTGTGTGTCAGGAATAATGGAGACGTGGGCGACTCGAAGGAGTCTCGGGTTTTTAGATGGCCAGACTCGAAGTTTTCTCATGTGTGTATAGGGTAGGTTAGCAGTTTTAGTTTTTAAAAGAAACTAGGGAAGGAAGAAGAAGTTGAGGGGAAGACTCGAAGCGATCTCGAGTAAAATGTGTAGGAAACTCGGAGCAGGAATCAGAGATGTATAGGACGTTTTAGAAGTTTTTTTTTTAAAAAAAAAATTTAAGCTTGGAATTTTTAAAAATGTTTCTTTGTTTAAACTTTTCTAAACTTCTTTTAAAATGTTTAAATTCTATTTTATTGGTAGGTTGTAAAAAATTAAGTTTGTTAAAATTTAAATAAAATGTTTTAAACTAAATCATTTTATAGTTATAATTAAATGTTAATTAAAGGTTAACTTAATAATGTGATTAAGTAATTAACAAAAGAAAATGGTTTGTTGAAGATAATTAAGATTTAATAAAGATTTTAATTAATTAAGAGTTAATTAATTTGTAATTAAGAATTATAAATCAGATAATTAAAGTTAATTAATTAATAATTAGTAGTTAATTAATTAAGAAATTAATTAAGTAATTAATTGGTAATTAGTAATTAATTAATTGATAATTAAGGGTTAGTTAATCAAGTATTAAGAATTAATCAAATTATGATTAATTTATTTAGTAATTAATTGATAAGTAATAATTAATTAATCTTTGATTAAGGATTACTTAATTTAAAATTAAGTTTTATTAATTAATAATTTAGGTTTATTAATTAATAGTTAAAGGATAATTAATCTTTGATTAAGATTAATTAATTTACTTATAAAAAGTAATTAAGGTACGATTAATTAATTAAATGATTGTAATTAATTAATAATTGATTAAGCATGATAAGTGATTAATTCTTAAGTAATTAATTTAATTTAAGATAATTAAATTAATTTTAATATGGATTAATAAATTCTGTTTGGATGGTTGTTGAAGTAGGATGTCTGGATTGATAGATATCTATTGGGTGATATTCTGTGATACTGTGATTAGTTGAATATATCTGTAATGGATGTATGGATTATCTATGATAAATGCTATGTGAATTCAAAGTGATGAATTGAATTGTTTAACTTTAAAACAACTTGACCTTAAAAGATACGTTTTGGATTTCGATGAGACCGGGATCGGGTTTGCTACATTACAGCGTGATAGGGGGTTCTCGCTTTGCGTTAGGTGGCGAACGGGAGACTCTTACCCCTACATGTCCCCGGGGGTAGTATAAGGCCTTTTGGGGTTGGTTGCGACTCGAGAGGGTGGCCGTAAAAGCAAACCCGAGGTATCACTGTGAGCCACAGCGGGGCTGGGATGGTTGAAAAGCCTACCGGTCATGAACCGTTGCTGTTACAGTTGGTATCAGAGCATAGGTTGAGATAATACCTAGGCTCTGGAGTAATATCTATCTTGAGAGTGCGTAGTTGTAATTTTTATAACTATATATATATATACACCTATCTAAATTTGTTGGGTTACCTGTCCAGGTTGCCAACATGAGTTCTCGAGGAAGAAGAGGCAGAGTTGCAAGAAACATGTCGACCAATGATGGAAGAGGTCAGAATGCTAGTGAGGCTGTGAATCCAATACCGCCTCGAGTTAGTTTTGCTGCATTATGCAAGGATTTTACCAACCTTGGAGGGAGTTCTTTTAAAGGATCCGAGACTATAATTGAAGTTCAAGCTTGGCTACGCTCATGCGAGCGCATTTTTAAGAGTCTTGAGTTGTCTGACGAGCAGAAAAGAGTGATGGCATCATGGCAACTAAAGGATGGTGCTGCAGCTTGGTGGGATGCAGTTACCGTGAATATTGCTGAAGATGAGATTTCTTGGAGCAAATTTAAAGGATTGTTTGAAGAACAGTTCATGCCAACAGCTGGGAAGACTCGTTTATATAGAGAATTTCTGGATTTAAAGCAAGGAAGTATGACTGTTTCGGAATATGAGACCAAGTTCAATGAATTATCTCTCTACGGACTTGGATTGATTGATACATCCCTTAAGAAAAATGAGATGTTTGTGCAAGGAATGAGGCCTGAGTTCCATGAAAAGATGACGGCTCATCTGAAAGGATCTTTTGTGGAATTGATCGACATGGCTTTACGATATGAGGAAATCATGAAAAAGAAACCAGTAGCAGTTGTGGCAGCTTCAGGAGGAAATTCTTCCAACTCAAATAAAAGGAAGTTCAATCCGAATTGGAAGAAGCAAGGAAAAGGGAAGCAGGGAGGAAGCAATGGACCCCGTAAGTGCTATATTTGTCAACAAGAAGGTCACTTGGCTAATAGATGTCCTAGGAAAGAATCTCAGCAGCAGCACTATAATGGACCAGGAGCAGCAATGGTTCAGAAGTCTTTGTGCTATAACTGTCATCAGCCCGGACATATGATAAAGAATTGCCCGCTTCTTCAGAAAGCTCAGCTGAACAAAGTTTTTGCTTTGGAAGGTGCACCCTCAATCACTTCCAAGGGCAAAGGAGTTTTGGAAGGTACTTTGCTTATCAATGGTGTTTATGTTAAAGTATTATTTGATTCTGGAGCATCTCTCAGTTTTATTTCTTTAGAGACGGTAGTAAAATTTCACCTTACCCCTAGTATCGTAGAAGATTCTATTTGTGTCTCTAATCCCATAGGTGGAGTAACCCGACTTGATAGGTTTTTAAAGGATTGAGGATTACTTATCTTTCCCATAGTTTTGCATGTGAACCTTATGTATTAGATTTTAAGGGGTTTGACCTTATTCTGGGAATGGATTGGCTTGATAGACATAAAGCTGTCCTAAATTGTGAAGAAAGAACAGTTTCGTTAGAAACTGATCTGGGTAGGATTGCTAAAGTAACGTGTGATAATTCTGGAATTCACTTGAGTAGTCTTTTACATGGAGTTGAGACTTCTCAAGAGAAGGGAGGAGATATTGATGTGGTTAAAGATTTTCCTGATGTATTTGAAGAAGTCAAATGTTTACCTCCACATCGAGAGATAGAGTTTCGAATTGATCTAATTCCAAGGGCAGTACCAGTTGTCCAGCCCAGTAGAAGAATGGCACCAAAGGAGAGAGAAGAATTGGTAAAGCAGACTCAAGATTTCTTATCGAAGGGTTTAATCCGACCTAGTTTTTCAAGTTGGGGTTCGGCTGTTGTCTTTGTAACAAAGTCGGATGGATCACTAAGGTTCTGTGTTGATTATCGAGAGTTGAACAAAGTGACCATTCGAAATAAGTATCCTTTGCCTCGTATTGATGATCTTTTTGATCAATTGAATGGAGCTTATGTTTTCTCCCAATTGGATTTAGCTTCAGGTTTCCATCAGCTAAGGGTAGCTGAAGATAGTATACCCTTGACTGCGTTTAGGGGACCAAATTGTTTCTATGAGTGGTTGGTTATGCCTTTCGGATTAACCAACGCTCCAGCCTACTTTGTTGACCTGATGAATCGAGTTTTTCGGGACGTGTTGAATAAGTTTGTACTCGTATTCATCAATGATATTCTTGTCTATTCCAAATCTGAAGAGGAGCATAAGCGACATTTGGAGATAGTATTGGAGACTCTGCGAAGGCATGTTCTGAAGGCCAAGTTTTCGAAATGTCATTTTTGGAAGTCGAAGGTTAGATTTTTGGGCCATATTGTTTCTGGAGAAGGTATCTCTGTAGATCCAGCAAAGGTAGCAACTATTCAAGAATGGAAGCAACCGAAGACTCCGACGGAAATCCGCAGTTTCCTAGGTTTAGCTGGCTACTATAGGAAGTTTATTCGGGACTACTCTAAGATTTCTTCGCATTTAACCAAGTTGACTAAGAAAGGAGCAAAATTTAAGTGGACCCCCGAATGTGAAGAAGCATTCCAGGATTTGAAGGCAAGACTGACTAGTGCACCTGTTCTAGCTGTTCCCGATGGTAAGAGCAAGTTTGAAGTCTACACTGATGCTTGTATTGTAGGAGTGGGTGCGGTGTTGATGCAGAATGGAAGAGTCATTGCGTATGCGAGTAGGCAGTTGAAGCCACATGAAAAAAATTACGCTACGCATGATCTAGAGTTGTTGGCTATTGTTTTTGCTTTGAAGATTTGGAGGCATTATCTGCTAGGAGAGAAGTTCGAACTTTTTACGGATCACAAACCTTTGAAGCATCTTTTCTCCCAGAAAGATCTAAATTTGAGACAGCAGCGATGGGTTGAATTTTTGGCATCTTATGATTTGGATATCTTGTATACTCCAGGGAAGGCGAACGTTGTGGCGGATGCTCTAAGTAGGAATGCCATTCTGTCTATATTAGAAGTTGTTCCATCTCTTTTGGAAAGGATTTCGAGTGAGCAAAGATCGGATGAAAGATTGAGAGGTATCATCAGTAGAGTCAAGAAGGGTAAATGTTCCAGTTTTGAGATTGATAACCAAGGAATATTAAAGATCAACGGAAGGATTTGTGTTCCGAATTCCAAGGATTTGAAGCAAGAAGTTCTGTCAGAAAGTCATCGCTCCCGGCT
Source organism: Allium fistulosum (assembly GCA_030737815.1). NCBI lineage: Eukaryota > Viridiplantae > Streptophyta > Magnoliopsida > Asparagales > Amaryllidaceae > Allium > Allium fistulosum. The sequence goes on along the minus strand of CM060901.1, from coordinate 335,867,157 downwards.
GAGTATTCACCCGGGAATATCAAAGATGTATAAAGATGTGAAGAGAGTCTTTTGGTGGCCAAATATGAAGAGGGATGTAGCTATTTTCGTTAATAGATGTGCAACCTGTCAGCAGGTGAAAAGCGATCAGCAGAAGACCGCAGGATTATTACAGCCTTTGGAAGTTCCTCAGTGGAAATGGGAAATGATTTCTATGGATTTTATCGACGGTTTACCAAGGACCAAAAAGGGAAATGAAGGAATATGGGTAGTTATTGACCGGCTAACCAAAAGCGCCCATTTTATTCCGGTTAAGACAATCCGTACTGCAGTATCTTTGGCCGAGATTTTCTTGAAAGAAATTGTTAGACTGCATGGTGTTCCAGTCAGCATAGTAAGCGATCGTGATCCTATTTTCACCAGCAAATTTTGGGAGGCTTTGCAGTCAGCTTTGGGAACGAGTTTGAGTCTGAGTACAGCATATCATCCCCAGACAGATGGGCAGACGGAGAGGGTAAATCGTATTCTTGAAGATATGCTTAGAGCTTGTATTTTAGATTTTGGTGGATCTTGGAAAGACCATCTACATTTAGTAGAATTCTCGTACAATAATAGTTACCAAGCAAGTATCAAGATGGCACCCTATGAAGCATTGTATGGAAGACCTTGTAGATCACCATCCTGTTGGGTAGAATTGGGAGATCGTCTAGTTCTCGGTCCAGATTTGATTCGAGAAGCTTCTGAAAAGGTAGAGCTTATCAAGAAGAGGATGAAAGCAGCGCAGGATCGTCAAAAGAAGTATGCAGACAAAAGACGAAGACAATTGGAATTCGAGATTGGAGATATGGTCTTTGTCAAAGTTTCCCCGATAAAAGGAACTATTAGATTTAGGAAGACGGGAAAACTCGCCCCAAGATATATTGGTCCATTCCGAGTACTGGAGAGGATTGGTACCATGGCATATAGGATTGAGTTACCAGATCGGATGGCTGGAATTCATAATGTATTTCACGTATCTCATTTGAGAAAGTACGTGCATGATCCATCTCTTATTGTGGAGCCAGCAGTGCAGGAAGATTTAGAGATCGAGCCGGACTTATCTGTTGTAAAGCATCCTGTTCAGATAGTCGATCAAGATGAGAGGCAACTCAGAAACAAAGTGGTGAAGCTAGTCAAGGTGTAGTGGAGCGAGGATCCCAGAGATTGTACCTGGGAGACTCTAGACAGTTTTAGGAAGGCTTATCCGGATCTGTGTCCGGATAACTAGTGATTGTTTGTTTGAGTAAATTGTCTGTTTGATTGTTGTATGGATGATATGTATGCTTAGTTTGTTGAAATGAAACAAAATTTTGGATTATCTTTTGTTTTAATTTCGGGGACGAAATTCTTTTAAGGGGGGAGGAATGTGATATCCCGGGAATTTCAAAGAAATTAAATATGATAATCTCTTTAATAAATTAATTAAATTAGCAATATTGTTATATTAAAACAATAAAAATGTATTGTATATATATATATATGTGTGAATATAGATTTTAAGTGGAATATTTATTTCAATTGAAATAAATGGATGTTTAAATATATATATACATCAAAATTTGATTTTAAAATTTTATAAAAAAAAATTGGTTAGATCTTATATTTGGATTCAAAGAGATGATATATATCTATTTATATATATAGGATTAAAGGTATGTATAAATGATTTTTATAAATATAGTTTGTTTTAATTCCATTTCTTTTAGAAGATTTTTCATTTATATAATTAAAAATATGCATTAGTTATTAGGAAATAAATTATAAAATCTTTATTTAATAAATGTAAAAGTATTTATGCATGAAAAAATAGGTGTTAACATTTAAACACTTTAAAATACATGTGTAAAGTTAGTAAATGTGTTAGTGACAAGTGTCATAATTTCATTTTATTTTCTTTTTAAATCAAAAACCAAATTCTATATATATCTACTTCTCATTTCTTTTTCCCTTTCCTACCTCTTTCTCTAAACATTCAAGCCAGCACGTTTTCAAAACTGAAAAGAAAATTATCAAAAGCCTTTAAACATTCAAACTAATTTCTCTCCAAAATTCTAAAATCTGAAACCAAAATCCAAGTTGAAACTTCCTCAAAATCTAAAACTGCAAGCTATTTTCAAACTGAAGAAATCAAAGATCAAAACAACTGCAGCGAGTTTCAAGAATCAACAAACTCAAATCTAAACAAACAATTCAAAGTGCTGGAGCTAGCTGTTTAAGTTTTCAAACATATCAGCTCTGTTCAAATCATCTCATTTCAGATTCAAAGTTCTGTTCAACATCTCTAAACCAAGTGAGTAAACTAAATGATAAAAACAGTTATATAGTTGTTTGTTTTATTTCCTGTGACAGTACTATATGAAAAGTTGATTTAATGATTGAATTTAACAAGCTATATATGCATTACTATGATCATATACCTGTATATGTATGACCTGCTCTGTTAAATGTTCTAGTAGGCAAAACAACCTTAGATCTACCATGACATCTTATGACTTTCTATTTAAAGTAATTGTATGAATGTAATTATGTTTACATGTTTATAGATTATGTAAATAAATGTGTGCATGCCTGTAAATAGAAACTTTGGCTCTGTTTTAAGTTTACAGGGAAGGAAAAATTGGAGAATTTAATTATTCTTCCTCCATTTCTTTTTAAGATTTAATATTTAAAACAAATATGTTTAAAATTTACCAGACTTTAATTTTAATATACTTTCAAGTATCATTATTCTGTTAAATTTGCTGGGATCAAGAAATACAGGAGCCATTGAATAATATGTTAAAATCAAGTGTGAAGATTCATTGATTCAATTATATAATTTGAATAGGCTCAAGAAAATATGATTTTTAAAAAGGAAATCCTGATTTTTAATATTGTATCGAGTAAGAAATCCTAAGTTAACTAGAAAATGGGTTCTGAGAGTTTTTTGACGATCGAAGGGAAATTGGTACTCGAGGTTTTGATCGAAGTTGGGTTGGTGGTCAGTGATATTGAGAAAAATGCTTGATGATTTTATCATCATTGGTGGCATTGGCTATTGAGCAATCTAGGGTTTAACACTCTTGTTCCTGTCGTGATGAAAACAAGACGATTGGAGCACCTACGATAAATCGAGCTTCATGGGAGCGAGGAAGATGGATGCGTGAAGGACTTGGGAGAATATTGACGAAGTTTCAGGTGGAACGATGGTCAGAGGCGTGGTGGCGAGGCGTTCGTTCCAGGTGATGTCGAACTGCTGTTCGAATTTATAGCTCGTTTTCGATTTAGGCTAGATGATTGCATTTTGATGCTCGAAGTTGTTTGACGAGTTGAATTGCGATTTGCCGGAGACGAGTGAGTTCGCCGGAGTTGGCTGGAATCGCCGTGCACGTGCACCACGGTGAAGTGTGTGTCAGGAATAATGGAGACGTGGGCGACTCGAAGGAGTCTCGGGTTTTTAGATGGCCAGACTCGAAGTTTTCTCGTGTGTGTATAGGGTAGGTTAGCAGTTTTAGTTTTTAAAAGAAACTAGGGGAAGGAAGAAGAAGTTGAGGGGAAGACTCGAAGCGATCTCGAGTAAAATGTGTAGGAAACTCGGAGCAGGAATCAGAGATGTATAGGACGTTTTAGAAGTTTTTTTTTAAAAAAAAAATTTAAGCTTGGAATTTTTGAAAATGTTTCTTTGTTTAAACTTTTCTAAACTTCTTTTAAAATGTTTAAATTCTATTTTATTGGTAGGTTGTAAAAAATTAAGTTTGTTAAAATTTAAATAAAATGTTTTAAACTAAATCATTTTATAGTTATAATTAAATGTTAATTAAAGGTTAACTTAATAATGTGATTAAGTAATTAACAAAAGAAAATGGTTTGTTGAAGATAATTAAGATTTAATAAAGATTTTAATTAATTAAGAGTTAATTAATTTGTAATTAAGAATTATAAATCAGATAATTAAAGTTAATTAATTAATAATTAGTAGTTAATTAATTAAGAAATTAATTAAGTAATTAATTGGTAATTAGTAATTAATTAATTGATAATTAAGGGTTAGTTAATCAAGTATTAAGAATTAATCAAATTATGATTAATTTATTTAGTAATTAATTGATAAGTAATAATTAATTAATCTTTGATTAAGGATTACTTAATTTAAAATTAAGTTTTATTAATTAATAATTTAGGTTTATTAATTAATAGTTAAAGGATAATTAATCTTTGATTAAGATTAATTAATTTACTTATAAAAAGTAATTAAGGTACGATTAATTAATTAAATGATTGTAATTAATTAATAATTGATTAAGCAGGATAAGTGATTAATTCTTAAGTAATTAATTTAATTTAAGATAATTAAATTAATTTTAATATGGATTAATAAATTCTGTTTGGATGGTTGTTGAAGTAGGATGTCTGGATTGATAGATATCTATTGGGTGATATTCTGTGATACTGTGATTAGTTGAATATATCTGTAATGGATGTATGGATTATCTATGATAAATGCTATGTGAATTCAAAGTGATGAATTGAATTGTTTAACTTTAAAACAACTTGACCTTAAAAGATACGTTTTGGATTTCGATGAGACCGGGATCGGGTTTCCGTATACCGGAATACCAGGTCTGGAGACCCGAATACCACATCGATTCAAATTAACGATAGGCCGTGAATCAAGTGAAGATGAAGATTCAGAGTGCAAGGGTTATGGTCGTTAACTCTGAGGGTGATTCCAACACGAGTGTAACGAGATAATGCCTTCGGTTTTGTTCGAACCCGGAACGAACTTGTATGGATTGAATGCTTTCAGAACATCGTTAGGTGGACGATGAGCATTCTAAGTGGTGTGTTCTGATTTAAAGGTAAATCGTAACCTCAAGCCTCATCAACCGGGAATGGCTAAAACAGGGGAGGTGCAGCAAGGCTTCGTGGGTAGCACCCACTGAGAGTAAGGTCATCCCTGTCTAGAGAAGTTCCTTTTATTTCGGCTTAGTGGTGCAGTTGGCGACGGCCATCTGTGGGGTGATTTTATTCGGGATTATCCAGTAAGGGATGGTTCCGGCTTTGTGTTGCAGGGGATTGGGAGTGATCCTCGGTACGGTGATCTAGGCCCCGTACTGTGATGAGCGGTACCCCGGTAGCTCTGCCATTGTATGGAATCCAATTTCCAATAAGTGATCTCGGACTTGATTGTATAACCCACTTTGTGGCTAGTATGCTGGAATTTAATAATGTAACAATTTCAGCTATGTGAATATTTATCTGAAAACCCTAGACCCTATTATAATATAACCAGATTTCCTATCAAATGATTTGGTTAGCATAAGATAAAAACTTACCCGTGTTTATGTGTGGGAAGTCTTATGTGATACCCTTGTTTCCAAATGATTTTCAAGTTAAACAACTTAACCGTTTACTCACACCAGACCCATGTCTGACCCAGAGTTTATTTCTGTTTTTCTTAAACTCTTGGGTACTCAAATTTTTATGAGTAGCCAAGTGATCAGGTTTTGCTTAGACGAATTTTGGAAGGACCTGGAGATGGAGACTTGGCGTAGTTATATATGTATATGTATCTTTCCGCTGTGTATTAACTCTAAGATGTATTTTGTGGGTGTAATGTAATGACAGATACTTATGACTGTCTTGTTTTGGATGTTGTATATATGGGTAACTCTGATATGTGTAGAAACTATGTAATGGATATGTGATATATTATATTTTGTTTTGTTTCCGCTGTGAGATTCTGATATCTGTTAGTTCTTTCTTCTATCATTTCTATTTCTATCTATTTCTTTCTTATTGATGATACGATTTTCTGTGGAATGAAAGTCGGGTCGTCACATGAGATATTATCCAAAGCAAAAGAATGAATTACTTAGAATTATTCTGAGACAAAAGAAAGTGATTTCAAAATTATCCGAATTGAAATTAAAGTGAAAGAGACTTAATAAATTCTGTATACTCATATTCACTTTTTATCAATGATTGGATTTCGAAGGAACTGGGTCGGATTTGGGTGATTCCTATCCGAAAACCAATTCGAACCAGTTTATGTGTTCGAAGAATGAAGATATTTAAAGATGGAGATATTGAGAAGAATAATAATGAGGGACTGCTTGTTGATTAATTGAGGATAAACTCTCGATTCACAAAATTATAGCAGTGGTTTCTTTATTATGAAAAACCTCAAAACCATAAGGACTTCTCGCTTAGTAATGGCCGAGGAAAGTACCTTCGGTTTCGTTCAATCCCAGAACGAACTTGTATGGATGAATGTCTGACCTTGCATTCTAAATCACAATGAGTGCTATAAATGTATAGCTGTTTGGTGACGGAGAAGACACCTTCTCTTAGCTTAACACCCTTCTTTGAGACATAAGAGCTCAGAGGTTATACGTTTGTAGAAATCAATCATGTGAATGTGGAATGGCAAGGTGGCATTCAAAAGTGAAAGAAGATGTGCTATGAGAAAAGGTAATCGTAGCCACGAGCCTAATCAACCGGAAATGATCGAAATAAGGTTTGATGCGGCAAGGCTAAGTGTGTCATTCTCAATTAGGGTATGATCATCCCCTTCTAGATATATTTCTTCCTATTGTGACATTCGGGATGTAAATTAATGTGGTGTATGAAAAACGAGCGCTCGGTTAAAGGTCGGTAACGACCGGGGGATGACATATTCGGTACTACCTAGTTATTGAGGTAGGCCGGTCTTGTGTTGATAGAGGAGCTTTATGATGGTTCCTCGGGACATCCATCTGGAGATTTACCCATCGAAAGGTAGTCCGTACACCTGGTCATTTGTATGGAAATCCATTCTCCAATAAGAACCTACGATTTTGTTTGTATTGGCGTCATGAATAGCCTCGAAATGCTATATAGGTAACCATTTTGGATAAGATTAATAAGTTTAATTGCAAATGTTTTCAAATAATTTCATTAGAAATAATATCAAATGTTTTCATATATAAAAGTGTTTTAAGTTATCATAAGGTAAAAACCCGTCCGTGTTTATGTGTGGGCGTGGTCTTATGAGATACTCTTTATTTTTAAAGGATTTTATTTAAAGGCTGATATATGACACTGTCATTTATTGTTGAGTTTTTCTCACACTGGTTTATCAAGCCTGATCCGGGTATTTTCATTACTCGGGTCCGATTCGAGTAGTTTGAAGTTTAGTTGAAGACAGTTGGAGTTTCCAGAGGAGAGCTGGAGATATTTATCTACATATGGACATATTCTATTATCCGATGCTATCTGTTTGTTTTGTTTGATGTTTGTCAGCAATTGTAAGGACATATGTTTATAACTGTCCAAGCTGAATTTAGGTTAGACTCTGATATATGTATTTAAAAGTTTTCCGCTGTAAAGATATTGTTCAATATTATATATTATTCCATTCTTGCGAGATTCTGTTCTACCTATTTTTCTTTATTACCCTTCATGTTCCGTCTTTTCATTCAATTTGAGTTGGACATGTGTGGTTTACTGTCGATTCAAAGGGTACGGAGAAACGGGCCGTGACATCTGGTATTAGAGCTTTTTGTTGAGCGAACACCGAAGCCTGATAGGGGTAAGACTCATCAGAGATATGATTAGTAAAATCCTAGGATGAGTAACTCATTAGAGATGGGGTTAGTAACATCCTAGAATGAGTTACGAGAGTATCATATATAAGCCCGTATTTGTTAATTTTATAAAAAAATGGATTTGTTTTAAAAAAATTGGTAAATGAAATAATTTTACCTTGGGTTTATTTTTTAAATATCAAAAGGGGATATTATTATTTTTGGGTTAAAAAATTAAGGATTATTTGTAATTTAGCTTAGTAAAACTAAAATATGAATATCTTGTGATTAGAATTGCATGATTTGACTATAAGATATTCCATATAGAATCAATTAGTTGAAAACTAGAATTTAGAACTTTTCATCATATACCCCTGGACATTTAGCCTTAAGAAGTAATAACGATTTGGCAAATATAGAATGAGTTAATTTAAAAAGGCTAAGAAAAAATACCTTGTGAATTAAGATTCATAATTTGACTATAATGTATTTGATGATAATGTGTAGAAAAATAATATTCTTTTCAGGAAGGACCAAACCCACTAAACTTCGCTTCACTTTGTCTGGAATTTGAGACCCTAAGTCAAAGAAAGTTTTTGGGATCAAAAAGATCATGGAAGTTAAGGATTGGTTAAGCAAGTGTGATGAGCTCCAACATAGCATGGTAAGCTTCATCCATGGATCATTTAGGGAGATGATAAGCAATGCCCTGAAATTCGAAAATGCTGTTCTACAGCCAACTACTGAAGTACCAGCCAAGAAGAAAAGGCATAAGGAGAACAAAGTTTGTTATTTCAAATGTGGACAAAGAGGTCACCTTGCAAAAGAATGTTGATCGGGAGTAAAAACCAGGACCTTTAAGAAAGTTGCCCCAAGGATTTGTTATTTCTGCCATATTGTGGGACATCTCGCCAGAGACTGTCCAATGCCCAAGATGGCAGAACATCCTAGGCCTTTTGTTACCCTTACTCGTCCACCTACTACAGCAGAAAAAGGAAAAGGAATTGTGGAAGCATAAGTTAGTTAAGCATGTATTAGTAAACACCATCTAAGTATTTTAACCATATGACTTTTGTAAAACTTTTTGAGTGTACTGCTTAGAAGTCACTTAATATGAATGTATTTTGGGAATCAATATATATAGACTATCATTTTGCTCCTTTGTCAATACAAAATTCTGTTAGAACTTATTAGAAAAAACTAACGATTCAATCCAATTTAAAAAGAATGGAAAGAAAAACAATAATAATTAAGTGAGAGGCACTTAATAAAATGAGATGAAATAAATATAGTTGAGATATAATTTTTGATTAACTGATTTTAAGTTCTTTTATAAAATTGTAGAATGTAACCAAGGTAGAAAGACTTGCAATTAGATAGAGATTTAGGGAAGCCATCTCTAAATACGAAGACTTAGAAGTTTTGGATACGCCGATATCGAGTGATGAGAAGGATATACAAGTAGGAGAGCCATCAGGAATAGTACCAGGATCATTCGACCATCTTATATATATCTCAGAGGATGAGGATTTGATAGTTATTTCAAATGAGGAGGATGTGTTGCCCGTAGGCATAGATATTGATGCAGGGGCAGAGGCCGACGATGAGACAGATAATTGGATCCATTGAGTGAGGATGAGGAGCCTGAGGAACAAGAGCCTATAGAGGAGCCCATGGAAGAATCGGAGGAGATCGAGCCGCTGATTGAGGAACCCATGGCAATGGAGACAGAAGACTTGAGGATTTACGATGCATGGTTATATGAGGATGATGATTCAGAGAGTGATGAGGAGATCATTTGGGAGATGGGTACGCCTATTCAAAAGGTAGGATCTCCTGTTCCAGAGATAGTCGAGGATCTCGGTTTAGAGGATATTGATATGGAGGAGCATGTGACGTGGATTCCGGGAGGCCCGCAGTGGCAGCCGCTTGGTTGGGACATAGCTCTAGAGATGAGAGATGATGAGGGGCCAGTAGAGGACGGGGAGGAAGTAAAGCAGCTAGTAGAGATCGACTTGGAGGCACCATCAGAAGGTTCATCCGATGAGTAGGGTTTCGCACTTTGGGATATTTTGGGTTTTTGTTATAACAGTTGTTATTATCTTAAGCACGTAGTACGTGCTAAGATATAGGGTTTAGTCCTTTAGTATTATATTTTGGTTGACTGATGTAGATAGTTGACTTATAACTATGTATTTACCTCAAGTGTGTAATACGCACTCAGGTTGGGATTAGGATCGATGATTGTATATTATGATCAGTATTTAGTAGTAGTATTCCCTTTGCATATATTATTGACCTTTATAGTTCTGTATCTTTGATTTCATTTCGAGGACGAAATGCTTTTAAGTAGGGGAGAATGTAATGACCCGTAATTTCGCTACTTCGAAAATGAGAGATTTTTTTTATTTTAAATTAAAAATAATTTATAACTTAAGTAAATATGTTATATATAATAAATAAAATTAGAGAAATTATTTTTTCTTATAGGAAATAATTTAGAAAGTATAAATTTGAATTTTAGAACGAATCAACAAAAGTTAAGTTTTGATAAAAATAAATAAAGGCTTAAATAAATATGTTTAAATATTTATTTAAAAAGTTAAAACTTATTAAAAACATCTAATAAAGATAATAAAAGTATGTTAAAAGGTTTAAAAGTATATTAATAATCGTTTTACAAAAATAACCAAATTTTGTCGCATTATTAGTTTTACAAACACTGTAAAATTAGAGATTTTGATATTATTTACATATGGTTTTATAATATGAATAAACATGTTTTAATTTATTTAAAAGAAGTAAAAAGTTCATTTTTAAGTTTGGTTTACATAAATATATAGCTTAACAAAAACGTCAAATTTTGACTGTAAAATTTGTCAACAAAAACACCGGTTTCAACCGTAACAAGTTGTCGCAACATTGAATAAATGTGTTCACTTTATAACCTATATAATAACAACTTTACAAACTTTAAAACACATTACATTTAGCACTAAAAGACAAAATGTTTATATTAGGAAAGTTTGAATAAATATAAAAAAAAAGAAAAAAGTATGATTTGACTAATTTTATTTTATTTTAAATCTTTTTAAAACAACATCATTACTTATATCTTATCTCATTAATGAGATGTTATGTGTATGCATAGGAAAGGAGATAAATTATATGTTTAAATATTTACAAACCATAAGAAGATGACACCTCGTTATCTCTTAACACACTCTTTCATAAACATCATTCCACACATTAAATGCAACTCCAATCAAGGCTAATCAAAATCAAAAAGTAAACAAGGGTATTTATGTCATTTACCACTCAATTCTCCACTTATAAATACAAGCTCAAATCCCTTCATTTTTCACTTCAATTTTCATTCTACAAACTCCTTCTCTACTTCTTCATTTTTCTTCCTCCACCTCAACATCAGCCTAACCTGAGCTCCACCCACCTATACTTGGCCATACCCTCCACCTAAACCCCTCTACCCAAGCCTACACACCTCCTACAACCCACGGCCGAGCCCAATACCCACGCACACCCCTTCCTTTCCACCTACCTGAGCCGTACACACTCCAAAAGCCACACACACACCCTCCTCTCTGTATATATGAGCCCAATACCCACCATACCCGAGCCCTAGACCACCTACCCACCTCAAAATACATGCCTACACCACCTACCCGCCTACCCAAAGCCACACACACTCCACCTTAGACCGTACCCTCCATTCAAGCCCACAACCACTCTAAAAAAAGGAGAAAGAGAGGAAAAGGAAAACTCAAGACATTCGAAAGAAAAAAGCACGAAGCACGTTAGCCTATAAAAAGATTAACGGACTGGATATAAAGGTGAGAAAATTCTCACCCGCTATATAATTTATATTGATTTTTGAGTTGATTTACTATGATAGATAGTCATCGTTTTATGATATGGATGTTTGAATAATTGTTTGAATATTGGATAATCCATAGTAATGTTATGACCTTTATTGTGCTATACCCGTATTGAATATGTTAATGTCATATGATTGTTTGTATGGATGTGATGTTAATGTGGACATTAGAATTTCTATCATTTATTGATTAAGTGATCTCTTTGTTAAGTAAGACCCAAATTTTGGTGATATGACATACTTTGGATAAATAAGTCTCTTTTCAATTGGAATTGAAATTAAAGTAGAAATAAAAGAGAATTTGAAATTTGAAGTGAAACGGGATTAAAAAGGATAGTGAAATTGAAATTGAGATAAATAGTGAAACTGAAATTGAAATCGATTTTGAAAGTTGAAAGTGAAATTAAGGTTTAAATTTAAGTTTAAATTGAAATTAGATTTGAAATCTAAGTTTTAATTTAGTTTAATTTGAAGTTAGAATTGAAATTGGAATTTAAAATTTAATATTAAAATAATAGGAATAAAATAATATATAATATGAAAAAAGTGAAAATAAAATTTAAATATTTTAAAATGTGGAAATATTGATATAAAATGATTTGTAATAATTTTATTTATAATAAAATTCAATTTGAATAGATTATTTTAAATGTTGAAAAATGAGTTAAAACTAGGTGCGTCGCGCAACGGTAGTTCACGATTTCGCGTCGAAAAGTTCAAATGAGTGTATAGAGTGGAATATAGCTCGGAATTCTTCGAAATAAGAAAATTTCGTACTATTATATCCATATCTTCTAAACGAAGGAAGAAAATCAAAATTTCGTTAAATATATTTTGAAATATATCCAAATCAGTTTTCTAGAAAAATCGCGCTAGTGCAATTAAGTGACCATAATAGAAAATCCGTTTAAATGAACGTTTTTAATTATGGAAAAATATGGAATAAATTTGATAAATCCAATTAAATAATTTAGAAGAGATTTGGATTGGAAAATATGAATTATCGAATGTTTAAAAGTTGTTGAAATCAAATAAGCTCATATAGCACTTTCCGCAGCACTTTTATGCTACGATTCTATAACTTTTGGAATATAAGTTTAAACGTGACGATTTTTCCTAGAATCAATTATGAATATTTTTAAAAGGAAAATTAATATTTTAAAAGATAATTTGGAATCTTATAATCAATTCCAGAATAAAGCTAATAACTAAGTATGCGGAAACGACTAGTACATTTGTCCCGCCTATGAGATCTGGGAAGATAAAACAAGGTGTTTAACTAAGGTTAGGGATGGAGCAACCAGTGCCTTGAACTTACCTGGCCTATGTTTTCTTTTCTTAGGCGAGGGGTGGAACAGATATAAAGGAAAGCCTAGATGCTCTAAAAAGTTTGTATTAAGTTTCCAAAATAAAAAGAGATTGGTATTATCCAAAATTTAAGCAATCTCCAAAATAAATGATTTCTATGATCCTATTTACTCAAAAATGTTTGCTAAGATTGATTTAGGGTTTATCATAAACGATGTCTTAAATAACATTGTTTTTGACCCGCCTAAAAGTTAAGGAATTTGGATCGAGAGTAAAGTGAGGGAAATTGAGATACTATCCAAAGCAAAAGAATGAATTACTTAGAATTATTCTAAGACAAAAGAAAGAGATTTTGAAATTATCCGAATTGAAATTAAAGTGAAAAGAGACTTAATAAATTATATATACTCATATTCACTTTTTATCGATGATTGGATTTCGAAGGAACCGAGGTCGTATTTGGGTGATTCCTATCCAAAAACCACTTCGAACCAGTTTACCTGTTCGAAGAATGAAGATATTTAAAGATAGAGATATTGAGATGAGTAATAACGAGGGACTGCTTGTTGATTAATTGGGGATAAACTTCCGATTCACTATATTATAGTAGAGGTCTTTTTGTTATGAAAACCCTCAAAACCACAAGGACTTCTCGCCTAGTATGAACGTGGAAAGTACCTTTGGTTTCGTTCAATCCCAGAATGAACTGGTTTAGATGAATGTCTAACCTTGCATTCTAAATCACAATGAGTGATCTCTATAAATGTTTATCTGTTTGGTGGCGGAGAAGACACCTTCTCTTAGCATAACACCCTTCTTTGAGACATGCGAGCTCAGAGGTTATACGTTTCTAGAAATAAGTCATGTGAACGTGGAATGGCAATGTAGCGTTCAAAAGTGAAAGAAGATGTGCTATGTGAAAAGGTAATCGTAACATCGAGCCTCATCAACCAGAAATGACCGAAACATGGTTAGATGCGGCAAGGCTAAGTGGGTCATTCCCAATTAGGGTATGTTCATCGCCTTCTAGATATATTTCTTCCTGCTATGACGTTCAAGATGTAAATTAATGTGGTGTATGGAAAACGAGCGCTCGGTTAAAGGTCGGTAACGACCGGGGGATGACATATTCGGTACTACCTAGTTATAGAGGTAGGCCGGGCTTTTGTTGGTAGTGGAGTTTTGTGATGGTTCGTCGGGACATCCATCTAGAGGTGTACCCATAGGAAGGTAGTCCCTTCACCTGGTCATTTGTATGGAAATCCATTCTCCAATAAGAACCTGCGGTTTTGTTTGTATTGGCGTAATGAATAGCCTCGAAATGCTATATGAGTAACCATTTCGGATAAGATTAATAAGTTTAATTACAAATGTTTTCAAAGAATGTCATTATAAATAATATCTAATGTTTTGATATATAAAAGTGTTTTAAGTTATCATAAGGTAAAAACTCGTCTGTGTTTATGTGCAGGCGTGGTCTTATGAGATACTCTTCTTTTCAAAGGATTTTATTTAAAGGCTGATATATGACACTGTCATTTATTATTGAGTTTTTCTCACACTGGTTTATCAAGCCTGATCCGGGTATTTTCAATACTCGGGTCAGATCAGAGTAGTTTCAGGTTTAGTTGAAGACGGTTGGAGTTTCCAGAGGAGAGCTGGAGATATTCATCTACGTATGGACATATTCTATTATCCGCTGCTGTCTGTTTGTTTTGTTTGATGTTTGTCAGCAATTGTAAGGACAAATGTTTATAACTGTCCAAGCTGAATTTAAGTTAGACTCTGATATATGTATTTAAATTTTCCGCTATAAAGATATTGTTCAACATTATATATTATTCCTTCCGTGTGAGATTTTGTTCTGTCTATTTTTCTTTATTACCCTTCATGTTTTGTCTTTTCGTTCAATTTGAGTTGGACATGTGTGGTTTACTGTCGATTCAAACGGTACGGAGAAAAGGGCCGTGACAATGAGCATCTTAGAAGTATATTACAAAAGGTATACTTTAAGGGTGGTGCACCTTCCTAGTCATTTGTTGGAGATTTTCCTTTCCTTATTTGATTTGAACCTTCAAAAAAATTTCCTTAATTTAATCGGGAAGAGTCAACCACTCTTCGCGATGTTTAATTATTTATCCATTCTTCATGTTTGGATGTTGATTCATGTGAGAGTAAACCTGTTCTATGTTCAACGACGTGGTCTCACATTTTTGTGTTTAATCACACACCTATTGATTTAAATTTTTTTACTCATACCAAACATATCATCTGACCCGAGTTGTTTGTTTTACCTAAACTCTCAGGCACTCAATTTTATTTGAGTAGTTCGAGAGTAACAGGTCCATGTAGGCTTTTTGAAGACGACGTCCGAGCAGGAGGCTTTCATCATCTTAGTTATCTATTCCGCTGTATTATCTTGTTTGTGTAAGTGTATTTTGTTTCAGCATATGTAAAGGTAGGTTGTTATGACTGCCTAACCTGATTTGTAGTACTTTGTGTAACTCTGATAACTCCTTCTTAAGGAGTAACCTCATGTACTATTGACTATTATGGCTTATTTTACAGTTTCGTTGTGAGTTTTTCTATTCTTTATTTAACCCCAAGACAATTCATCTTTCCGATGCTTGGGCAATGACACACAGACATCGATGATGTGTTAAGTGTCGTTCCTAGGGGTCAGAAAGGTGGGTCGTTACACTACCACTAATCTTGGGTTGCCTCTATGGTCTTCTTCAACAAAGTCGAAAACGTTACATATCTACGTAAATATCGATCCAATGCTTAAAACATCATCAATGCCGACACTTATGAAGACTTAGGCGGGGCATGGTTATAGATATGGAGAGATCAAAAGAGACATGGAATCACTATAATTTATTTAAAAACTGATTTCTTGCTAGTTAAAGTAATAACCTTTTCCAAATCCAAATTCTAGTCCAATTCCCATTGGATAATGTAATAACCTACATCTCGCCCTAGTGGTCTACCGCCTTACCTCATAGGTCGACCGTACGGTCGACCTATGAGAGACACTAGTCGACCTATAGGTCGACATGCTGGTCGACCTATAGCCAGTGAATTTTGCCCCTTTGTTCCATTGTTTTGTGACATGTTTCTTGTTTGTTTTGCCCTTGATCTTGTTTGATTTTTGATGACGATCTTTGTGCTATTTTGAGAGCTATGATGCCTATCAATAGGCTAGCTAAATTTGGAGAATTTGAAATTCAATTTTGTATTGATTTTGAATTGAAATTTTGAATTGAATTCGAGTATCAGTTTGAGTGATTTTCCATGTTTATATTCGTTTTCGAGCACGGTTTTCTTCGAATCTTTTTGAAATGATTTTTAAAACTAATGGGCATTTCAAAATAATTATTATATAATATTTTGAAGTATTTTCAAGGGTAAAATCTATTTATTCTCTATAATAAGGGAATTTTCAAATAAGCGTTTCAAATTGATTTTGGAAATTGGTTTCCAAAGCTTGGTTTCCAAAGTAAATTATTTTATATATAAATTACAAGTTTTTGCACTATTCGAGCGAATGAGAAGGAGGATTAAACGGTTTGGTAAATCACGTGGTATGGGACATGTGCGTTTATCTTATCGATTAATTCCCAACTTGTCCGTTTGATTGTTTTGACCTTCGAGTTGAGTTTACCGATGAGATGAGGTGAACTTTTTACTGCTTTGAGTGTGAAATTTACTAGCGGTTAGTAAAACGTTTAGTGAGAACGTGTGGTATGGGACACACGTTAACACAGTTTGGGTTCCTATCTTAGATTTTGTGACACATTAGCCATTGCGGTGTGCCAGTACTAGACCTTCGGGTCATTTCCATTGCGGCGTTAGCCATTGCGGCATATTTGTCTTCGAGACGTTTGCCATTGCGGTGTATTTGCCATTGCGGCATATTTGTCATTGTGACGTTTTGCCTTCGGGCGAGGTACCTATTTGAGATAACAGTACTTGGCAAGGCTTCGGCCATATGTGCGTGCAAATACTTTTGAGATGATTTCTTGACTATATTCCCTAGTGTATCGTCCCTTTTCGGAATTGGTCCTTTGAACCATTCGATATATTTGTGGCAATTACCTTTTGGGAATTTGAACTCTTGGAAGTTTTGTTTTTGAGATTGGAGTTGCCTACACTAGCGTTATTTGAGATTTGAATTTTGGCGTTATTATTGAGATTGGCCTTTTGGCGTTTATTTGGGATTATATTCTCCTATGTTGGAGAGTTATATTTGATTGCCTTATGGCGTATTTTAAGATGGCGATTTCTTTGAGATTTCTTTGTGTTTGCCGATATGGCGAGTTTGGGATTTCTCCTTTTTAGGAGTTATACTTTCCCTAAACCACTATTGATGATTTGTGATACGCCGATGATATGAGGGTTGCTATATTTAGCATTTTATGGATTGTCTTATATCTTTTGAGATTATATGTTTATGTAAGTGATATCACCCCGTCACTTAGAGTAACCATACCATACTTGTACTCATGCTTATACTCAGTATTGTTCCTTCTTATTTAACAAGAACATTACCCTCCTTATGCATCTATTACTGCTTATCCTTATAACTGATATGTTTAGCTAGACTGACCTATGTATTTTATACTCGGGTCAGACCGAGGTGTTTCAGGTTAGGTGTAACGACCCAGAATTTTGAACGAATTAAATTGAGAATATTTAATTTATTTTAAATATTTGAGCGATAATCTAATTCGAATCCCGAATTTAAATATTGAAATCGGCGATTAAATTATAAAATTTAATCGATTGAAGTGAATAAAATTTAAATCTTCAATTTAAAGTTGAAGAAAAAAAATATTTCAAAAGCTTATAAAACTCGTCTTGATAATTCTGAAGATGATTGAAGCTTCAGGATCTAATTTCGAATTGATTTGTTCAGTTTTGAAATTAATCGTTCGAATCGATATTTAAAAATAGTCAATTTTCACACAGTTTCGGAATTCGACGAAACCCGTTCCATTGGGTCCGGAATGTTGTATTATTGCCGGGTTTCAATTTTCGTAATTTTCGGAGTTGATATGTGAGCACACGGAAATTTAACGCATTGAAATAAAATGAAATTCAATTTAAAAATTTAAATTTAAAAATTTGAACTCTAGTCAAACCATCAGCACGTCTCTTTCCTTCATTCACGCCTTTAAACACGCGCCTTATCTCACGCCCAAATTCACGAAATCCATTACGTAACCCATCCCTCCATCTCAGTTTTAAAAATCAAACGAAACAAATTCGTTCAACTCTAAAACAATGGCCGCTCCTCTTCGTTTCAAAATCAATTCGCGAAAGAAAAAAAAAAGAAACAACGAAACAAAACAAACGAAATTAACTTCGTTCGAATGAAGATAGACGCGACTGAGGATCGCGATTGTGCGATGCAGGCACGCGCGCTCGCGGCACAGCAGCGCGAGGCCACAGCGGCGTTCAAGTGGGGGTGGCGGCGCGCGAGGCGGTCGCAGTCGCGAAGCGGCGGCGGCAAGCGCACTCGCGAGTGGGGCGGCGATCATCGAAGCTCGGCGACTACGTGGATTTGGGGTTTGCACGCGATGAAGAAATCGAATGCGATGGAGGGCTATTCGGCTGGAGGCGATTCGATTAGGGATTGGGTTCGCCACGAACCCAGGCTAGTGGCGACTGCGAGCGGTGGCAAACGAGGTCGCGACTCCGGCGACATCGTGGAAAGCTCGTAGGCAGCAGCAAAGTCGAGTCAACTTCGACTTTGTCAATGAGGTATTCGAACATAATTCTCGGATTTAATTTCGATTTAATTTACATGAATATGTATTTGAAATATACAGTTGTTTGAAGAAAAATTACAGTAAAGGAAAAAAATTAGTTTTGAATTAAATTTTCTTGTTAAATCAATTTATTAAAAAGAAATCTGTTTAGAAATTAAAAGTATTGGTTTAAAAATTTATATTAATTACCTTAAGATTTTTTTTTTTAAAAAAAAAAGGGTATTCGATTTAATTTAATGGATTGGTAAGAGAAAATTTTATAAGAGTTTGAAATTATTAAAGTTGTTATAAAAGAGAAATAGAAAATCTTTTGTTAGGATTTTAGAGTAAATTTTAGTTTAACAAATTTTATTAAAAGAAAATTGATTTAAAGATATTACTTTGAAGAAAAATTGTTAGTTAATGAAATGGTCTAATAATTTGTTAACTCAATCTGTTTAAAATGGGAAAAATATTTGTTCGTCTGTTCAAATATTAATGAATTCGTATAATTATTTATATAAGGTTTACAATCAAGAAATCGAGTCAAGATGGAAATTGGATGGCAAAATAAAAGCTAAGGTGAGATTTTTCTCACTCAATTTGAAAAGTGGAATTTTCAGTTATTGTTTGATGGTCTGTTTGGATTGTTGATATTAGATATTATAGGATATATCTATATATAGCAATATATACATATTGGCATATGTATATATTGGATTGATGATTTCCCGCCTCGTATAGCGGATGAGACCCTATTGCGCCGTTAGTAAGCGGATTTATAAAAACCTATATACCGCGATAATTCCGTACTGGAGCGGAATTGGTATTGTGCTAACGTCTTTGGATGCAGGGAAACAGGTTGGAGGGATCCAACTGGACCCCTCACATTGATTGAATTTATTTCTATTGTGATATAAATCTGTGAATGATTATAGTGATGTTATTAATCATATTGATATCTGGAAATTGTTTGAAAGCTAAAATTTAGCTGAATGGATGTTTGACATCATTGGATTCCAAAGATAAACGAAATTGAATTTTTGAGATTCAAGTAGGAAATTTCTAAGTGAATCAATTTTTGAAATTGAAGAAATTTTGAAGAAAAGAATTTAAAGTATAAAAAGTGAATTTTTATAATCTTATCGAATAAATTCCAGAATAAAGTGAAAATGCTAAATAAATGGATTTCATAAAACAGTGATTTTAAATTGAAGAAATTAATTTAAATTTGGATTTTAAAATAGATTGAAAGAAACAATTGAAATTTGTTTTCTTTAAAAGGAATTTATTTTAAAAAGAGATAAGTTGGAAATCCAATTAAGAATTTAATTGGTAAATTGAAATAATTTGGGAAATCAATGTAAAATGATCTCATTTGAAGAATCCCTTTAAAAACAGGATATTGAATAATTTGAAAAGAATAAGAATTTATTTTAGTAGTGAAAATAAATTTAGAAATCAATTTGTAATTGATTTGGAGTTAAAGTAGAATTAGAAATTAATTTGAAGTCCGATTTTAGATTCAAAAGTGAATATTTGGGAAAATGAATCCAATTGAAATAAGGGAATGTGAATTTAAAATGGAAATGATGTTAAAATGATTTATAAAGGGATGAACTTTACAATTGTAAAGTTTTAAAAGAACGATTTTTGAAAATAAATGAATTATAAGTATTAACTTATAAGATGGACCGTTAGTATAAAAATTGAGTTATGAATTGAACTAGTTAATAAAGAAGATTTATAAATTGCAGTTTCTATAAATGGAAATAGAATTTATAAACGTGTTTATAAATTCGAAATAGATTGAATTTGATAAATTAAATATGGAAGATTATTAAAGAAGATATATTCACGATTTTGGACAGTGAATATATTATTGAATAAAAATGATTCATTTTTGAAGAAGTGATATTTTAAAAATGAAGTTAAATTGTTTTAACGATGTTTTAAAAAAATGTGTTAATTATCGAAATCATAGATTTCAACATTTATTGTTGAAATAGACGTTTTCGAAGAATAAGGAAATAATGGACTATAACACTGTTGTTATAGTAAATGATTTCCGAAAGGAAATGTTTTGATGTAGTATTGGGATTTATATATCTATTAAAATCCGAATCCCTATACTAGTGATTTTGAGTCGTCGTAACGATGTTTTACGTAACATTCGTTTTGACTCAAATAAATGTGTTTAAAGAGAATGATTTCCTTAATGAATGAATATATACTTAATATTGATTTAAGTATATTGAATATTTTCAAACGTTGAAAATAAATGATTTGTGAATTACTTATTATTAAATAAGTATGGAATTGCTTTTCCAATATGAAACGAAGGGTTTGAGATTTTATCTTCAAAGATAAAATGAAATGTGGAAATTGATTTGAAATTGTTTTCAAATGATTAAGTGTGGAAATTTTATATCTAGTAAAAGATATTTTGGAAGATAAAATAATTTGGGAAAATTATTTGGAATCTGATGATGTTGCGCATCTTTATTGATAGTTAAATAACCGACTATCAATAATTACCTTGAGTAGGTATTTGTTGTGAATTGGATGAATTTGAATGCCACACTTATTTTTGAATAATCGCTCACTATTCGGGTTAGCCGGGAAAGGACCATGGGGTCGTATAACCCATTCCGAATATGTGATACGTCGTTATGAATTGCATTTGAAGACCGGTGTTGAAGACCGGATATTTTTGAAAACGGAAGGATTACCGTCGAGTTACTCTACATCGACTGATCTTCGATTTAGAGGTTTTATCACCCTTAGTGACGGGAAGTCCTGACGTGATTTGAAATTATCCGGATATGCAAGGGCTTCGTGAGAAGTGCCTTCGGTTCTGTTCGATCCCGGAACAGACTTGTATGGATTGTGTGTCTGACGTTACAATTTGAGATATAAAGCTGATTTCTTTCAAATACATTTCTGTTGGTGGCGGAGAATTTATTCTCTTAGCTTAACACCCTTCTCTGAGACGTACGAGCTCAGAGGTTATGTAGTTGAAATTTATCAGCGATATATCCCAATTTGGTAACGTGGCATACTGAGTGTTGCTGTGAAATGATCAGTGTTTGATCATTTGTGATATGATCATTTGTTTGATCTTATATCTTGGTGATCATAGGTTGATCATTTTTGTTTGACCCGAAGCAGGGCTTTTTGTAGAAAGCGTAGCTTTGTGGACGAGACTTCGTCGAGCCTCACACCCCGGAAATGGTCGAAACAGGAAGGATGCAGCAAGGTTCTAGGGAGTAGCGCCCCTTAGTGTATGTCATTCCTTCTGGATAAAGGTGGTATCATGGTATGGAGCCCAGATACTTAACCTCTGTGGTTACTGCATTATTATTATCTATGTGGTTTGTTGCGAATCGGGGATCCTCGGGAAGATCGGTGACGATCGGGGGATGGCATACGCGTGTCAGTAGTTACCTATTTTTGCAGAGGTAACCCGGCCTTGTGTTGGCAGAGATCCGGTTAGGTTCTCGGGTCGTCTATTCCAGGGACGTACCCATCGTGGAAAAGGAAGTTCCTTAGCCTGACCATTTGTTGGAAATCCAAAGAAACAATACGCGACTTGTACGGTTTTAGTTGTAGAACCTATCATTCACTTATGGTGGCGCCCCACTGTTTGGATGGTAGCTATAGTAGGCATAGTTCGAAATGTCTATGCTGGCTAAGATTTATATTCTACTTTCGAAATGTTTTCTACACTATGCACTAATAATAATATCAAAAAGAATTTGATTTTCGCGTAGTAAGCATCTTTGACTATCATAAGAAGAAATCTCCTCCAAGTCTGCGTTTGCATTGTGTGTGTGGCGGGAGGTCTTATGGTAGTTTCATTTTCCAAAAGCATTGCGAATTGACTTTAAAATTCTTCTGTTGTTTATTTTAAAGAAGAATAACTGTTTTACGATCTCACACCAGTCACCATGACTGACTCGGAGTTTATTGTTTCCCTTCTAAACTCTGGGTGCCCACCAATTTCCACACGGGCAGCCTAGAGTTATATTATCAGGATATTCTGGAGCTTGGAGATAAGCTGGAGTTCGAGACGTAGTATTTGTATCTGATATTATTTTATTCCGCTGTGTATTCTGTATGAGGACGAGTTTATATAATCATCCATTGTTGTATATTGACTCTGATGATTGATGTATGTATAAACTGATATAGTTCTTTGTTTTAAAAGACTAGTGTTTATCTATTATATATTGTTCCGCTGCGATGTGTAAGATTCTGATATTGTTTTCTGTTCTGATGTTCTGATGTTGTTCTTCTTTCTTCTTCTGTTCTCTTTTTCTTCTATTTCTTCTTTCTAAAACCCTCACTATTGGAGTTTCCGGCACTCGATTGCTCGACAGTCGATAAAGTGAGTATCGATGTTGAATTTTCGAAAGTCGAAAATTTCGGTATGTGACAAAGTGGTATCAGAGCATATGGTTAAGCGACAACCCTGCTCTGTTGGGTGTTACTCATTAGAGATAGAGTCAGTAGTACTCTAGAATGAGTTGAGTGTAATAATAGATATGAGCGCGTATTTGTTATTTGAATATAAAATTGTTTTATATTGTGATGATTGATTTATTGAGTGGTATATGGATTCTGGTCAATACGAGTAATTAACGATCATTGATAGGGATCTCTAAACACTCGAATAGAACAATTCGGCACAATATTGTTTTAAATAGGGTAAATGAAATAATTTTACCCAAAGCTATTTTTGTATAGAAAAGAAACAATTTCTATGAATTACTATAGTATATGGTTGCATGGTTGCTAGAAATGATAACATTAAACTATTATCATTGAAATTAAATGAGAAATTGGAATTATAACTCCAAAGTTAAAATAAATTCACATACGAATGAAATTTAAGATGTAAATTATAAATGTGAATTGTAAATTGAAACGGAATTCCAGAGAAGTATTTGGAAATGTTTTGAAAAGAATCTGAAAATTTTGGAGATTTGAAAAGTTTAAATCCTTTTTGATTTGAAAATGAATTTCAAAGGTTTTGAAAAATGTTTTGAAGAGATGAAAAGCTCTAAACTCTTTTCGGTCGCTGGAAAATAACTTCGGTAATGACTGCAGCATCACTGATGTTCATTTTCGGGTTTCCTAAAGAGGAATTGCTGCCAAATTGTTTTAAATGGAAGTTGTTTGAAAATTTGGGTTTTGTTTTGAAAATTCAAGGGATAATTTGAATTGTTTTCAAAATGATTTTGAAATGTTGGTAAGGTTCTGGAATACCATATGAAAATATCTATGAAATATTATGAAATTGATAACTCATAAAAAAAAATTGAGATCTGATTTGAATGAAATTCAAAGTGTAAATGAATTTATGACTTGGAATAGAATTCAAAAAGGTAATTGAAAATTTAAAATTCCTTAAAGGAATGAAATTGTAAAGTGAAAGTATAAATGATTGTATAAATCGGAATGTAAGTAAGCTGAAGACTTATAAATATTTGAAATTTGATTGAAAATGAGATTCAAATCGAAATGAATGAATGTGTGAATGAATAAATTTGAAATTGCAAGTGCAAGAAAATGAAATTGAAAGTTAAAATTCATTTTGAATTTGAAAGTAAATAAAATGGGAATTGAACTTGATTTGTGAAAAAATGAAGTGAAGTATTAAACTCAAATTAGTAAGTGAAGATAATTGAATATTGATCAAATGAATTAGTAATTGGAACTAATTTAAGATAGTGCAGTTGTAAATGACAGATAATTGATAAAATTCAATATTTCAGAATTGAAAGTAAATTGAATTCAATTAGAATTGAAGTTATGAATTAAATTCAAATGTAATTAGAATGTAAAATTGAATTCGCTTTGTTTAAAAATGGATATGTAGCTTTAATAGTGAAGTAAAGAATATATAAGAAGTATATATTGAAAATTTCATAACAGAATTGGCAAATTTGTTTGAATGTTGTAACTAGATATCATGGCTAGTAGATATACAGGTATAAAGGAATTGGAATTTTGATTTCAAAGATAAATTTGAATTGCTCGAAAAAGGTACGTATTTTAAATTCTATATGAGTTTTGATGATTTCTCTCTAGCCGCTTGGCTTTTTCTTTTTGAAATCTGAGAGTCCGTAGGGACGTTTTGTAGTCGTGCCGTATTAGCCGCGCAAAGGAGACGCTGGCAAAATTTTTCGGAAATTTAGGGCGTTAGAAAATTTTTGAGAAATTTTTGAAAGTTTAAATTTGAATTTGAATTTGAATTTTGAAGAAAAACAATATTGTTTGAAACTTTAATTGGAGTTGGAAAGTTAGTTGAAGAAATAACGAATCTTTAGTAGAAGATTTGTTGTGATAAGTTGATAAAACTATTAGAGGTTGAAAGATAGTAGACGAGTAAAGGGCCACTCTTCCTGACTTGTAATTTCGAGGACGAAATTCTTTTAAGGGGGGAAGTCTGTAACGACCCAGAATTTTGAACGAATTAAATTGAGAATATTTAATTTATTTTAAATATTTGAGCGATAATCTAATTCGAATCCCGAATTTAAATATTGAAATCGGCGATTAAATTATAAAATTTAATCGATTGAAGTGAATAAAATTTAAATCTTCAATTTAAAGTTGAAGAAAAAATATATTTCAAAAGCTTATAAAACTCGTCTTGATAATTCTGAAGATGATTGAAGCTTCAGGATCTAATTTCGAATTGATTTGTTCAGTTTTGAAATTAATCGTTCGAATCGATATTTAAAAATAGTCAATTTTCACACAGTCTTGGAATTCGACGAAACCCGTTCCATTGGGTCCGGAATGTTGTATTATTGCCGGGTTTCAATTTTCGTAATTTTCGGAGTTGATATGTGAGCACACGGAAATTTAACGCATTGAAATAAAATGAAATTCAATTTAAAAATTTAAATTTAAAAATTTGAACTCTAGTCAAACCATCAGCACGTCTCTTTCCTTCATTCACGCCTTTAAACACGCGCCTTATCTCACGCCCAAATTCACGAAATCCATTACGTAACCCATCCCTCCATCTCAGTTTTAAAAATCAAACGAAACAAATTCGTTCAACTCTAAAACAATGGCCGCTCCTCTTCGTTTCAAAATCAATTCGCGAAAGAAAAAAAAAAAGAAACAACGAAACAAAACAAACGAAATTAACTTCGTTCGAATGAAGATAGACGCGACTGAGGATCGCGATTGGGCGATGCAGGCGCGCGCGCTCGCGGCACAGCAGCGCGAGGCCACAGCGGCGTTCAAGTGGGGGTGGCGGCGC
This sequence comes from Allium fistulosum, assembly GCA_030737815.1. Taxonomy (NCBI): domain Eukaryota; kingdom Viridiplantae; phylum Streptophyta; class Magnoliopsida; order Asparagales; family Amaryllidaceae; genus Allium; species Allium fistulosum. The sequence goes on along the minus strand of CM060901.1, from coordinate 335,841,354 downwards.
GCGAGGCGGTCGCAGTCGCGAAGCGGCGGCGGCAAGCGCACTCGCGAGTGGGGCGGCGATCATCGAAGCTCGGCGACTACGTGGATTTGGGGTTTGCACGCGATGAAGAAATCGAATGCGATGGAGGGCTATTCGGCTGGAGGCGATTCGATTAGGGATTGGGTTCGCCACGAACCCAGGCTAGTGGCGACTGCGAGCGGTGGCAAACGAGGTCGCGACTCCGGCGACATCGTGGAAAGCTCGTAGGCAGCAGCAAAGTCGAGTCAACTTCGACTTTGTCAATGAGGTATTCGAACATAATTCTCGGATTTAATTTCGATTTAATTTACATGAATATGTATTTGAAATATACAGTTGTTTGAAGAAAAATTACAGTAAAGGAAAAAAATTAGTTTTGAATTAAATTTTCTTGTTAAATCAATTTATTAAAAAGAAATCTGTTTAGAAATTAAAAGTATTGGTTTAAAAATTTATATTAATTACCTTAAGATTTTTTTTTTAAAAAAAAAGGGTATTCGATTTAATTTAATGGATTGGTAAGAGAAAATTTTATAAGAGTTTGAAATTATTAAAGTTGTTATAAAAGAGAAATAAAAAATCTTTTGTTAGGATTTTAGAGTAAATTTTAGTTTAACAAATTTTATTAAAAGAAAATTGATTTAAAGATATTACTTTGAAGAAAAATTGTTAGTTAATGAAATGGTCTAATAATTTGTTAACTCAATCTGTTTAAAATGGGAAAAATATTTGTTCGTCTGTTCAAATATTAATGAATTCGTATAATTATTTATATAAGGTTTACAATCAAGAAATCGAGTCAAGATGGAAATTGGATGGCAAAATAAAAGCTAAGGTGAGATTTTTCTCACTCAATTTGAAAAGTGGAATTTTCAGTTATTGTTTGATGGTCTGTTTGGATTGTTGATATTAGATATTATAGGATATATCTATATATAGCAATATATACATATTGGCATATGTATATATTGGATTGATGATTTCCCGCCTCGTATAGCGGATGAGACCCTATTGCGCCGTTAGTAAGCGGATTTATAAAAACCTATATACCGCGATAATTCCGTACTGGAGCGGAATTGGTATTGTGCTAACGTCTTTGGATGCAGGGAAACAGGTTGGAGGGATCCAACTGGACCCCTCACATTGATTGAATTTATTTCTATTGTGATATAAATCTGTGAATGATTATAGTGATGCTATTAATCATATTGATATCTGGAAATTGTTTGAAAGCTAAAATTTAGCTGAATGGATGTTTGACATCATTGGATTCCAAAGATAAACGAAATTGAATTTTTGAGATTCAAGTAGGAAATTTCTAAGTGAATCAATTTTTGAAATTGAAGAAATTTTGAAGAAAAGAATTTAAAGTATAAAAAGTGAATTTTTATAATCTTATCGAATAAATTCCAGAATAAAGTGAAAATGCTAAATAAATGGATTTCATAAAACAGTGATTTTAAATTGAAGAAATTAATTTAAATTTGGATTTTAAAATAGATTGAAAGAAACAATTGAAATTTGTTTTCTTTAAAAGGAATTTATTTTAAAAAGAGATAAGTTGGAAATCCAATTAAGAATTTAATTGGTAAATTGAAATAATTTGGGAAATCAATGTAAAATGATCTCATTTGAAGAATCCCTTTAAAAACAGGATATTGAATAATTTGAAAAGAATAAGAATTTATTTTAGTAGTGAAAATAAATTTAGAAATCAATTTGTAATTGATTTGGAGTTAAAGTAGAATTAGAAATTAATTTGAAGTCCGATTTTAGATTCAAAAGTGAATATTTGGGAAAATGAATCCAATTGAAATAAGGGAATGTGAATTTAAAATGGAAATGATGTTAAAATGATTTATAAAGGGATGAACTTTACAATTGTAAAGTTTTAAAAGAACAATTTTTGAAAATAAATGAATTATAAGTATTAACTTATAAGATGGACCGTTAGTATAAAAATTGAGTTATGAATTGAACTAGTTAATAAAGAAGATTTATAAATTGCAGTTTCTATAAATGGAAATAGAATTTATAAACGTGTTTATAAATTCGAAATAGATTGAATTTGATAAATTAAATATGGAAGATTATTAAAGAAGATATATTCACGATTTTGGACAGTGAATATATTATTGAATAAAATGGATTCATTTTTGAAGAAGTGATATTTTAAAAATGAAGTTAAATTGTTTTAACGATGTTTTAAAAAAATGTGTTAATTATCGAAATCATAGATTTCAACATTTATTGTTGAAATAGACGTTTTCGAAGAATAAGGAAATAATGGACTATAACACTGTTGTTATAGTAAATGATTTCCGAAAGGAAATGTTTTGATGTAGTATTGGGATTTATATATCTATTAAAATCCGAATCCCTATACTAGTGATTTTGAGTCGTCGTAACGATGTTTTACGTAACATTCGTTTTGACTCAAATAAATGTGTTTAAAGAGAATGATTTCCTTAATGAATGAATATATACTTAATATTGATTTAAGTATATTGAATATTTTCAAACGTTGAAAATAAATGATTTGTGAATTACTTATTATTAAATAAGTATGGAATTGCTTTTCCAATATGAAACGAAGGGTTTGAGATTTTATCTTCAAAGATAAAATGAAATGTGGAAATTGATTTGAAATTGTTTTCAAATGATTAAGTGTGGAAATTTTATATCTAGTAAAAGATATTTTGGAAGATAAAATAATTTGGGAAAATTATTTGGAATCTGATGATGTTGCGCATCTTTATTGATAGTTAAATAACCGACTATCAATAATTACCTTGAGTAGGTATTTGTTGTGAATTGGATGAATTTGAATGCCACACTTATTTTTGAATAATCGCTCACTATTCGGGTTAGCCGGGAAAGGACCATGGGGTCGTATAACCCATTCCGAATATGTGATACGTCGTTATGAATTGCATTTGAAGACCGGTGTTGAAGACCGAATATTTTTGAAAACGGAAGGATTACCGTCGAGTTACTCTACATCGACTGATCTTCGATTTAGAGGTTTTATCACCCTTAGTGACGGGAAGTCCTGACGTGATTTGAAATTATCCGGATATGCAAGGGCTTCGTGAGAAGTGCCTTCGGTTCTGTTCGATCCCGGAACAGACTTGTATGGATTGTGTGTCTGACGTTACAATTTGAGATATAAAGCTGATTTCTTTCAAATACATTTCTGTTGGTGGCGGAGAATTTATTCTCTTAGCTTAACACCCTTCTCTGAGACGTACGAGCTCAGAGGTTATGTAGTTGAAATTTATCAGCGATATATCCCAATTTGGTAACGTGGCATACTGAGTGTTGCTGTGAAATGATCAGTGTTTAATCATTTGTGATATGATCATTTGTTTGATCTTATATCTTGGTGATCATAGGTTGATCATTTTTGTTTGACCCGAAGCAGGGCTTTTTGTAGAAAGCGTAGCTTTGTGGACGAGACTTCGTCGAGCCTCACACCCCGGAAATCGTCGAAACAGGAAGGATGCAGCAAGGTTCTAGGGAGTAGCGCCCCTTAGTGTATGTCATTCCTTCTGGATAAAGGTGGTATCATGGTATGGAGCCCAGATACTTAACCTCTGTGGTTACTGCATTATTATTATCTATGTGGTTTGTTGCGAATCGGGGATCCTCGGGAAGATCGGTGACGATCGGGGGATGGCATATGCGTGTCAGTAGTTACCTATTTTTGCAGAGGTAACCCGGCCTTGTGTTGGCAGAGATCCGGTTAGGTTCTCGGGTCGTCTATTCCAGGGACGTACCCATCGTGGAAAAGGAAGTTCCTTAGCCTGACCATTTGTTGGAAATCCAAAGAAACAATACGCGACTTGTACGGTTTTAGTTGTAGAACCTATCATTCACTTATGGTGGCGCCCCACTGTTTGGATGGTAGCTATAGTAGGCATAGTTCGAAATGTCTATGCTGGCTAAGATTTATATTCTACTTTCGAAATGTTTTCTACACTATGCACTAATAATAATATCAAAAAGAATTTGATTTTCGCGTAGTAAGCATCTTTGACTATCATAAGAAGAAATCTCCTCCAAGTCTGCGTTTGCATTGTGTGTGTGGCGGGAGGTCTTATGGTAGTTTCATTTTCCAAAAGCATTGCGAATTGACTTTAAAATTCTTCTGTTGTTTATTTTAAAGAAGAATAACTGTTTTACGATCTCACACCAGTCACCATGACTGACTCGGAGTTTATTGTTTCCCTTCTAAACTCTGGGTGCCCACCAATTTCCACACGGGCAGCCTAGAGTTATATTATCAGGATATTCTGGAGCTTGGAGATAAGCTGGAGTTCGAGACGTAGTATTTGTATCTGATATTATTTTATTCCGCTGTGTATTCTGTATGAGGACGAGTTTATATAACCATCCATTGTTGTATATTGACTCTGATGATTGATGTATGTATAAACTGATATAGTTCTTTGTTTTAAAAGACTAGTGTTTATCTATTATATATTGTTCCGCTGCGATGTGTAAGATTCTGATATTGTTTTCTGTTCTGATGTTCTGATGTTGTTCTTCTTTCTTCTTCTGTTCTCTTTTTCTTCTATTTCTTCTTTCTAAAACCCTCACTATTGGAGTTTCCGGCACTCGATTGCTCGACAGTCGATAAAGTGAGTATCGATGTTGAATTTTCGAAAGTCGAAAATTTCGGTATGTGACATTAGGTACCCTTATGGACTTAGCTTATTCTGCTTCCGCATGGACTTATCTACTAGCTCTTGTTGTTGTAGTCTTTTTGTCGCTACTCTGATATGTATTCATTGTTTGGACTCATGTGTATATTGTGGTCGTCATACCACTTATGATGTATTATTTGTATTGTATTGTGATGTATTAGTATATATATGTGTGTATATATATATCTGTTTGTTGTTCTGTGATGTGTTATGTATTTGAGTTGTTGTATTCTGTTCTGATAGATCCTATAGCCACCTATGGCTTTGTGTTAAGTATTTATTGGATATGTCGATCCACTTGAGTTAGAAAAAAAATATTGCATTTGTCGACGTATTCAATAGATATTTAAGACAAGGCTATAGATGGTCGCTTCTAACCAGCTCTATTCTCCGCACTAGCTGACGGTATTACCCAGTAATACTCTTTCTTAACGTGGGTCTTGGGGTGGGGCATCACAGCTTGGTATCAGAGTTGAATTCAGAACAAAATAGGATAAACACATAACAGAAGCATATATTACGATATATGCAAGTATAGTACAAATGTTACAAATCCCTTAATCATCGTGTCTGTTATCTTATCGTGTCCTTTGAGATTGAAGTTTGGGATATGTCTAGGAATATTTTTATTCCGTAGTATTCCAAAAATAGGATTGATGACATCTTATCTTAGGAGTAATCCTAATCATGATTGTTTTATTTGAGTCCTCTTCAATACGGGTACTGGACACCTATCCATATCGGAGGAGTTTGTTGATGCTTTTGGAGGTCCTTGTCTTGTTCTTTTGTGAGGATTGTGAATCCTATTGAGTGGATCTGCAATATTTAGCTTAATGTATGAGGATTTGGGATTGTTTCTTATAGCTTATCTTTTTGTGCGAATTAGCACGCTATTTTCTATCTAGAGTTTGGAGTGTTGAGATGAAGTGGCTTGCCTATAATCAAGCCACATTCTATAATTCGAAGCATCCATTATTGAGTATCCTAGTTCGGCTGATTTGTTGCTTCTTGTCCTTTGGAATGTTAACTATGATTCCGAAGTCTTTGTATTCACTTTTGAGTTTCGAGATGTTGATTATATCTCGAATTCTAGTCATTGTGACTCTGTTGTTTTCTGTGAGTCCGTTTCAGGTATGACACCCAATCGGGCAATCGAATAGTGTATTGACTTCATTCCCGGTTCTTAGCGTTTTGGTCATCCTCCTAGGAGGATGTCCACTAAGGAATGAGGCAATTCATTGAATTTATTTGATATTGTCATTCATACCCTTTTTGAGATATCCTCTTTGGATACTCAATTGTTGATATACTTTGTAGTATTACTTCACTCGAAGTAATGATTTGTTGTTAATGTTACTTCTCCTCATTCGAAATGATATTTTACCCTTACTTTTATATCTCATTTCTCTTTTTAATCTCTTGTGTGGTGCTAGGGTTATTCCTTAGCTTGACCCTACATTGATTTTCCATGAGCTACGAGTCACGGAGGATAGCGTTACTCTTACCGCATTCCACACTCGTTATGAGTCTTGTGAGTGGTTCGTTATACTGTTCAGAATAATGAACACTCCAGACTATTCCTTCAGTCTTGTGAATCGAGTATTTTGGGAATATCTCGATGAGTTCTTCTTGTGTCTTTGATTTTGAGAATAAGTTATAAATTGCGTTTTCAAAATTTTTCCGAAAATTGAAGATTTGTTCCTAAGAGAAATTTGATTTTGTTTTTGGGAAAAACAAAGAATATTTTGAGTATTGTATTTGAGGTATTTCTTTTTAAATAAAATGAATTTTTGTGTTGGGTTGTCCGTCTAGTGCTTTAAGAATTTTGATCGATGCGTTTGGCCAATGTTATCGATAGGAATTTCCAAAACGCTGTGATGGGACAGTCAGACATGGTAAATTGGGTTTTAATAAGTAAATTTTGAAAATAATTAATATGGTGGAATATTAATTTTTTATTTTAAATGTTTAATGAAACCATTGAACCATAGTGAGTGTTGGATGAGTGGCGAGGCAGTTTTGATCATCTGATCAACTCGGTAGCCAATCGATGAGGTCATTCACTATAAATCAATGATGAGGCAATACCCTAATATTGTTTGAAATTTGAGAAACTAAATATGGTAATTTGGGTAAGTAAAGTAAATAATTCTAGTTAAGGGGATGTCTTAATTAGAAGAAAATATCATTTGATACCTTGATTAATAAAATGATGTATTTAAAGTAAAAGAATACTTTGGTTTGAAAAATAAAAATATTAATTGAATATTTTAGTACAAGTTATTAATGATGACTATAAAATTTGTTTTGACACTTAGTTATTTGAGTAATAGTAGAGGATAGATATAGAATTCTATCTTAAAGAGAAAATAAAGAAATGTTAGTTTAGAACATTTAGTATAAAATTTGTGAGCTGGTTTTTGTTTTAAACTTAAATGGTATTAAAACTTATGGGTTTGAAATTTCAAAATTCTTTTGACAACAAGTTTGAAATAATTATCAACTTTAATTAGTTTTATATTGATAATTAGATGAAAATTTAATTTTTGTGACAAGTGGAAATGTGAATTTGGATTGTTTGATAAATGAACAATTCATGTAGTATAATCATTTTAAATTGCGAGAATAATTTTAAAACTTTATATATATCCCAAAAATTTATTTTTGTAGATAATCAATAATCATCTCTTAATAATGAAAGAGATTAGTTATCTCTTTTAAAATGAGTTTTCAAGTTAATTGTTTTAAAGTAGCTGATAAGTAATGAAAATATTTCCACTTAATAGAATGTTTTATGATGATTACATAAGTTGATCATTATTTTTTATGTCTTAGCTTTTTGGGAAAAAGAAAATCATTTAATAAATGATTTAGCAAAAATCTTGTTAAAAATGTAGTTTGAAATTAAAATGGTTTGGGAAATTTCAAATTTTAAAATTGATTTAAAAGCCAAAATTTTGTTTGGAAAAAGTGTTGTACTAAAACAGCGATAACTTGAGATTTATAATTCCGAATGAGTTCAATCCTTTTGCAAATTAAAGAGCTTTCAGTAAGCTATAAAATTTCTTTTTACCACTGTAAAAGATTTTTATTTACTGAGTCTAAAATAGGTTTGAAAGTGGATAGGAAGTTTTGGCCTATTACAAAATTTTCTAAGATTATGCTGAAAGTAAATTTAACATAACTTACAAACCGTAAATCAGATTTTAATGATCTTTATATTTCTGGAAAACTTAGACTAAGTAGAACAACTTTCATATTATAAAGTTTTTCAGATTTTGTGGTTTGCTAGGTCAAAACAGGTCTTCTTTATAGTAGGTCTGAAATGAAATTGATTTATTTCCCCTTAATAGTTAAGTGTAGCACTTCTTATTTATAAACATGAACTAATATCGCCTATTTGAGTTAAGTACAGGTGAAAAGAGGATAGCTGGAATATATATATAAGTTTGTGCAAACTCGCTTTAAAATGCTAAAAAGGAAGGTATGTTTTCGGATTAATTTTAAAGTGTTAAATGATGATATATATTGTGTTTCCGACCTAATGGTTGATGTATATTTTATAAACCACTTTTATAATATTGTATATGGCCCTTCGTATATAGGAGACTCCACCGATTTTTCTGGAAATTTCTAACACTTAGAAAATTTGTGAAACATATGTGAAAATATATGTTGCAACCTAGAGAATATCTATGGAAGAATTAGAGAGTAAACAACTTAAACTTTATTTATGCTAATGAAGAGTAATAAATATAAATTTTAAAATCTAGGAAATAAATTCTAGAAATTTTCAAGTGTTGAAAATTGAGAATTTTAGATCTTGAAGATAATGGGTTGGAAAACTTTAAAAATGTTTTCTTAGTAAGAGAGAGTTTTAAAAATCTATTCCTTGTGTTTAAATTCCCTTTGTGCAATAATTTTACGACTTGCGTTTATGCAGTTATTTGAGTTTGGTGGTATTGGGGGAAAACCACTTACCTCTTATTGGGTTTTCTTTCCGTAATAGTGGTCAATCTAATATCGGTATGACTCCCTTCGTAGTGTTATATGAAAAGTCGTATCGATTATCATCTTGTGGGTTAGTGTTCGGGATAAAGTTGTGACTAAATCCCGACTCTGTTCGTGAAGCTTCTCAGGAATCGATCTCACCCGATTTATCTATTGTGTAACATCCTATCTGTGTTTTGCTTCGAAGGAGAAACGCCTTCAAAATAGGGATGTATTGCTCGTAGAAATTCAATGGTCCGAAAATCCCAGTAATTCCCCTTGGGAAACCATAGAATTAATCAAGCAATCTTATCTTGATTTTCTATCATCTTGCATTGAGGATGAGAAATTTTAAACTCGAGCTTATCTATCTTCCTTTGATTGATGAAATAATTATTTTGAATACAAACAATTCTCTAGAAATTGCGAGAACGCAATTTTGTAAAGGGGAGGGGGTCTGTAACAGCCCTGGTTTTGGAGATTACCTGTTAATATTGTAAATTAAAATAAAATTGGAGATTTTAAATTGTTTATTTGGAATAAATAATGAATTATGAAAATAAAATGGGAAAAATAAAGTTTGGAACTTTATTTTATTTATTTGGGTTAATAATGATTGGAAAATGGGTTTTATTTGGAGAAAATGCAATAATTGTATTAATTATTGCCAATTATTTCTTTTAATAATTTTTAAAAGAAGTATGAAATTTTTAAAGGTTGTTTATTTGAATAAAAAGATGGAAATTGGTTTAAAATGAGTTTAATTATAAATTTGAGTTTAAAATGGTTTAAAATATTTTGCTAAGTGAGAAAAGTATTTTTGTGGAATTTTAGAAGTTAAAAATATAGTTTTATTCATTTATTTGAGTAAATAGTGTATTTTGAAAAATAAAGGATTTTAATAATAAAAATGTTTTATAAATTAAAATTAATCTTTTATATAATGTCAAATATTTTACTTACTTTATTGTGTAAAAATTTGAGGGAAAATACATTGTTTTCTTTATGTATAAGTGTGTATATTTGTTAAGTATGTTTAATTTAACTTAGGCTTATTGATTAACTCTTTTATTTGGGGTCCAAAGCCCACCAAGTCGAAACCAGTAATTAAGAAAAAGGAGAATTGTTTACCCGTACCTTCAATTTATTTCTTCTCCTTCTTCTAACCAGAGAATGGAAAAATAAAGAAAACAACCCACCTTTTCTCAATTTCAAGTTTTGAAACCTCAATCCTTTCATTTCAAGATAAGATTTTATCAATCTAGTATGAAATTAAAAGGTAATCTCATCCCAAAACAATGTTATTTCTTCAAAATCTGAAATTTAAGAAGAGTTGTCTGTTAATTATTTTCCTTTCTGTTGCATGTGATTACCTTGAGTTCTAACATGTTTAGAGAAGCTCCTTCTTCCCAAAAGCAAGCAACATTCCTCTGATTCATCCAGTTTGCTCTCTAAATGGCAAAGCTGAGTTTGTTAACTCATAATTCTAGTTGAAACTTGCCTGCTAATGCAAAGATCTGGAAGAAAATAGTTTAATGTAAATGTATTCTGCTAAGTTATTATATACAACTCATATCTTGTTTCTGTTGCTTCTTTGAGGGATGATAACTCTTTGATATCTTGATGAATCGTTGCCAAATCTTTTCTAGATCATAGTTTAGATGTTGTATTACACGCATGCCAAATTTTATAGCATTTCATCTTCATTTGCTATCTCAAAATGCTGCTGCAAAACGAATACGAAGTCTGGAAACAAGTTCTGGATAGTGCGTGAGTTAGGTCGATCTACATGTCGACCAAGCGGTCGACTACCTTGCCTCATAGATCGACCGTATGGTTGACCTATGAGAGACACTGGTTGACCTTGCTGGTCGACCTATAGCCAGTGAATTTTGCCCCTTTGTTCTATTGTTTTGTGACATGTTTCTTGTTTGTTTTGCCCTTGATCTTGTTCGATTTTTGATGACTATCTTTGTGATTTTTTGAGAGCTATGATGCCTATCAATAGGCTAGCTAAATTTGGAGAATTTGAAATTCAAATTTGTATTGATTTTGAATTGAAATTTTGAATTGAATTCGAATATCGGTTTGAGTGATTTTCCTTGTTTCTATTCGTTTTCGAGCACGGTTTTCTCCGAATCTTTCTGAAATGATTTTTAAAATTAATGGGCATTTCAAAATAATTATTATATAATATTTTGAAGTATTTTCAAGTGTAAAATCTATTTATTCTCTATAATATGGGAATTTTTAAATATGTTTTTCAAATTGATTTTGGAAATTGGTTTTCAAAGCTTGTTTTCCAAAGTGAATTATTTGATATATAAATTACACGTTTTTGCACTATTCGAGTGAATGAGAAGGAGAATTAAACGGTTTGGTAAAACACGTGGTATGGGACACGTGCATTTATCTTATCGATTAATTCCCAACTTGTATGTCTGATCGTTTTGACCTTCGAGTCTAGTTTACCGATGAGATGAGGTGAACTTTTTACTGCTTTGAGTGTAAAATTTACTAGCGGTTAGTAAACCGTTTAGTGCGAATGTGTGGTATGGGACACACGTTAACACAGTTCGGGTTCCTATCCGAGAGTTTGTGACACATTTGCCATTGCGGCGTGCCAGTACTGGACCTTCGGGTCATTGCCATTGCGGCGTATTTGTCTTCGAGAGGTTTGTCATTGCGGCGTATTTTCCATTCCGGCATTTGCGATTGCATCGTATTTGTCATTGTGACGTTTTGCCTTCGGGTGAGGTACCTATTTGAGATAATAGTACTTGGCAAGGCTTCGGCCACATGCACATGCAAATACTTTTGAGATGATTTTTTGACTATATTCCCTGGTGTATCATCCCTTTTCGAAATTGGTCCTTTGAACCATTCGATATATTTGTGGCAATTAACTTTTGGAAATTTGAACTCTTGGATGTTCTATTTTTGAGATTTGAGTTGCCTACACAGCCGTTATTTGAGATTTGCCTTTTGGCATTATTATTGAAATTGGCCTTTTGGCATTTATTTGGGATTATATTCTCCTATGTTGAAGAGTTATATTTGATTGCCTTATGGCGTATATTAAGATGGTGATTTCTTTGAGATTTCTTTGTGTTTGCCAACATGGCGAGTTTGGGATTTCTCTCTTTTAGGAGTTATATTTTCCCTAAACCACTATTGATGATTTGTGATACGCCGATGATATGAGGCTTGCTATATTTAGCGTTTTATGGATTGTCTTATCTCTTTTGAGATTATATGTTTATGAAAGTGATATCACCCCGTCACTTAGAGTAACCATGCCATACTTATACTCATGCTTATACTCGGTATTGTTCCTTCTTGTTTAAGAAGAACATTACCCTTATCCTTATGCATCTATTACTGCTTATCCTTATAACTGATATGTTTAGCTAGATCGACCCATGTATTTTATACTCGGGTCAGACCGAAATGTTTTAGGTTAGGTACCCTTATGGACTTAGCCTATTCTACTTCTGCATGGACTTATCTGCTAGCTCTTTTTATTGTAGTATTTTTATCGCTACTCTGATATGTATTCATTGTTTGGACTCATGTGTATATTGTGGTCGTCATACCACTTATGATGTATTATTTGTATTGTATTGGGATGTATTAGTATATATGTGTATATAAATATATATATATCTGTTTGCTATTTTGTGATGTGTTATGCATTTGAGTTGTTGTATTTTGTTCTGATAGATTTTATAGCCACCTATGGCTTTGTGTTAAGTATTTATTGGATAAGTCGATCCACTTGAGTTGGAAAAAAAAATTGCATTTGTCGACGAATTCAATAAATATTTAAGACAAGGCTATAAATGGTCGCTCCTAACCAGTCCTATTCTCTGCATTAGCAGACGGTATTACCCAGTAATACTCTTTGTTAATGTAGATCTCGGGGTGGGGCGTCATAGATAAAAACAAATTTTACATTCTCTTTTCAGATAAAAACTACCGCATGAGATTTTCAAGTTCCCAAAACATTTTTAAATAATGAATTAATACCCTTAATTAATCAATCTTTTATATGCTTATCTAGCATAATAAATTCACAATAAATCAAAGTCACTTGGAAAAAACCCTATATATTCACAAAAATTAGAGAATATCCTTCTCTTTATTATATAAAAGATTTGGGGCCAAAAACTGCATTTAATAATTTTAAATATTAAAAACCCGAATTGAGTCCATTTTCTCTTTAGGAAATTCATATAATGTCCAAATAAATTCGAAAAAATTTAAAACCCTTCTTCAAAATATTGTTTTGTGCCACATGTCAAAAATTCAAGTCATTTAAAAAATGAAAAACTCAAATTTAACCTTAAACCCGATTTAACAATTATTATAAAAGTTCCAACAATTTATTGTTCTATCCAAAGAATGCTAGCTCAACCAATCATGGCATAACTCATTAAAATAACTCGGGTATTACCCATAACCAAGTTCGAGATTACCTATAGAGATGGAATCACACTATTCACCTTTTAAATCAAATGATGGAGTTGAGATTTGGTGTCGCTTTGATTTTTCTAAGCTAGTTCTCCCTTGAATCCCTAAATTTTGACTTCCTTATGCTTGAGTTATTGTCAGCCTTCCCTTTAGGTTTCTCTTTTGATTGTTTTAGTTTGTGGAAAATCAGAATGATAAGAGAGGGAGAGGGGGTTTATGAGATAAAATGGATTGATCATCCTATTCTACCCTTCTCTTGTATTCACTTAAGTTTTTAAAACAATCTTAGTAACCATTTAGTTAGTTAATTTTTGTCTAACCTTATTACATCATGAAATCTCATGCTCCGAATCCATTTACATTATTCTATTTAATATATCCAAATAAATGTCCTGAATAATGTTGAACAAAAGTTAGGGGTGTTTTAGGCTCCCCTCCTTAAAGAATTTCACCTTGAAATTCGGTAAGGACTACAAAACAAGCATATCAAACATGCAAACAATTTTAGCATATCCTACCAGCTATCTAATTTATATACAACAAATATATAACATACCATCATAATAGCTCAGGATAAGTATTCCTAATCATGTTCTTTGTCTCCCAAGTATAGTATTTCTCATTGTCACTCCATTGGAGTTTCACTAATTTGACTATTTTGAAATCCCTAATTATGACTCGTATACAACTCGAATCGTTCTCCTAAGAGGTGGTGCCTCCAGACTTTTAATGTGAAATCACCGCTGCCAACTCCAAATCATGAGTCAGATGCCTAACTTCATGTGGTCTAAGCTGCTACGCAGCATAGGCATTAACTTTACCCTTCTGCATCAACACAGCTCCTAATCTAGTTCCACATGCATTTGTATGCACCACCAAATCCATATTTCCATCTGTAACTACTAATACGGGTGTGTTGGTGAACAAATGTTTCAACTCAAGGAATGATTCCATACACTTGTCAAACTAAATAAACTTCACATCCTTTCTGGTCAGCTTAGTCAAAGGCACTGTTGTCCGTGAGAAATCCTTGATAATCTCCGGTAATAGCCAGCTAATCTAAGAAAACTTCTTATCTCAGTCAACGTCATGGGTTTTTTCCAACTGTTCACAACTTTGATCTTTGCTGGATCGACTGACAACCCTTTCTCTGTAACTACATAACCAAGAAACTTCAATTCTTTCTTCTAAGAATGACACTTTGAAAATTCTCTTTCAGTTGATGCTGCCTTAACGTCTCAAGCACTATTCTAAGATGAATTTCATGATCTCTTTCATCCTCAAAATGTCATCAATAAACACCAACACGAAACTATCTAAGTGATCTCGGAATATATGGTTCATCAATTCCAAAAAGAAAGCAGGTGCATTAGTCAATTTGTGGTATTACTAACCACTCATACAAATCATATCTCATTCGATGCCACTAACGGAATGCTGTCCTCTGCCACTCTCAATTAATGGAACCCTGTCGCCAAATCCAACTGGGAAAATCTTTGGCTCCACTCAACTGGTCAAATAAATCATTAATTCTTGGTAAAGGGTATCAATTCTTTATCGCCTTTACATTCAACTTATGATAATCGATGCACAATCTTGACGACCCATCCAGTTTCTTCACGAACATCGCAGCCTCTCCTTAAGGTGAACTGCTTGATCTAATAAAACTCTTTCCTTCTAAGTCCACTACTACACCTTTAACTCCTTCATCTCAGTAGGTGTCATCCTGCTAGGCCTTCTGCTTTTGGGTTCAGCTCATGGTACAAGATATATTCCATGCTCTATAACTCGTTTTGATTGTAATATTATAACTAGCTCAAAGACAACCACAAATTCTCTTACAATTAAAACCCGATTCAATTCGTCTTTCACTCCCATGGCACCTAATAAAGCAAAAATTTCTAGACTCGAATTCTCAACTGAGTATACTATTTGGTCACTACTATTAGGATGTCTCAATGATATTTTCCTATCCTGGAAAAATATCCTAGCATTGTATCTGCTCAATCAATCCATACCCAAAATAATCCAAAAACCCCCAAGATCAAATACATACAAACTACAGGCAAAAGTATAACCTAGCAACCCAAACTCTAGATAGTCACACCTCATCCCCAGAGTTGTGTAGCCTCCTATTGGATTAGCTATCATTAAGGAATTAACAAGTTATAATGGTCTTAAATATAATTTATCTACCAAACACTTAGAGACAAAAGAATGTGATGCACTAGTATCAAATAATACTCTAAATGGTATGCTATGGATCAAAAATGTACCTCCCATCATAGCTTTTCCTTTCTCTTCTGTTGTTTGCTTAAATGATGATGGCTCCAAAGCAAAGATCTTCCCCTTTCCTGCCCTGGACGCTTCTAGACATTTGTTCTTAAAATGCCCCACTTGCTCGCAGATAATGCACTTCACGTTCTACTACCCCATAACCACCTTGTCATCACTAGATCGACATTCATTTGCATAGTGTCCTTTCTTGTCATACCTGCAACAAACTATATCAGCTTTCCCCTTTTTAGCAGCCCCACCTTTCTGTGCTTCCTTCTTCTTAAATAATTTCCTCTTCATATTTTAAGAATTCTGGTTCTCCACCGACTTCTCTTTCCCAAAGGTCCAAAGCATTTCTTCATTCCTAACAGCCATTTCTACCACTACATTTGATGGATCTCTGAGATATGGCCTAGTTGACCTAGCAATCTCCGGCCTCAACCCTTGGATAAACTTTTGGTTTCTCTTGATAACCATGTTAATAGTGGAATATCCGCAGCTGGATAGCTCATTAAATTTAGCAGAGTACTCCAACATTGACATTTCCCCCGCTCCAACTCAATGAATTTCCGAGCAAGGCTAACTTGGCTACTTCAGAAGAAAACCTTTCCTCGAATCTCCTTCAAAAATCTACCCACAATAATTCCTCCTCTGGGACCCCAATGGTAATCCTGTTCCACCAGAAGAAAGCAGCTTCTTGCAACTGTCTTGAAGCTAATCTTTTTTTCTGCTCATCATTCAGACCCAAATCAGCAAAATTCCTTTCACAGTGTAACAGCCAGTTTTCCACTTCTATTACATCTTCAGTCCTCAGAAAAGGCTTCCCATCTAGACTGGTGAAATCTTGACTTAGCTTAACATAGTTATTCCTAACCGGCACTATGGGATTAACTCCTCCCGCATTTGCAACATTTCCTCTAGCTACCCATGCAGCTGGTCCAACTTGCATCAAACTAATGAAGAACTGTTACATAGTCCCCATATCTACTACTGGGGTTTCGGCTCTTACATTGGCATTTGCATTTTGATTAGCATTAGTTTGTCGACCATAGTTCCTCTTAGTGTTAGGCTGAGCATTTCCATTGGTTGTGGTGCTTCCTCCACCTAGATTTACTCTTATGTTTCATGCCTATTTATCTTTCTTTCTCGTAAATCTGCATATGAGTCTTAGTAAGATACATAAGAATGGTCTAAGAGAGTATGAGAGAGGGGGAATAGAGATGGAATAAATACTTATATATAGCAAATACAAGTACGTTACTATAGCGCTATCCCATACCCCAATCTTATTCTCTGATTCATTAGGATTATGTTTTCAAAAACTCTTTAGGTTTAAAATTCTTTGAACCCTAAGCCTATGCTTTGATACCAACTTGTAATATCCCTCATTTTGAGGACCAAAAGTAAATGCTACGGGTGATGTACCATTCATAGTTATTAATTTTTGGCGATAAAATGCAGCGATATTAATCATATCAATAATTAGAAGCACATGAATATAAAAAAATTTAAACATGGTTTAATAACTAGTTTTAACATTTTATTTCAAAGATGGTATTTCATATTTATTACATAATCCCATTCGTAATCCCACGTCTAGAGAAAAATAATTATTACAAAATACTCCAAGAGCGACATATGTAGATACCCCTTTAGTTGATCAAAGTTAAACACTTGGCAATTATACAACTTTGCCATTACATCCAAATAGACGAAACCTAACTACACAGCGGAAATAAATAAAGCTCATAATAGCTAGATTTCTACCTACACATCTCGGGCATCTTATTCGTCTAACTGGAACCTGAAAGCCCTTACTCCCGATCTACTTAAATGAGTACCCAAGAGTTAAAAGGGAAAAACAAAAATTTTGAGTCAGACAACAGTCTGGTGTGAATAATAACCTACCATCTCAAACCAAATAGATATCTAGTGAGACCACGCCACTGAGCGAAACGAGTTTCTCTCTCACTATATCTTATAAAACATAACAACCATAATGTGCTATTGCAACCACAATGGTGAGAACATAGAAAATATCATTTATAATCATGCAATACTATTGGATTACACATCCCAATTCATTAGATTATCCATCTTAATTTCAAATGACTGCCCTCACAATTTAAACTGACTATCCATCACATACATATTCCATTTAACTCAAAATGATGTGGATTATCCATCACACATCCTATAGTTTTCCTAGGATGACTATAAACCTTTCATTATTCCCATAGAGACTATCCATTTCTAGCATGATGTAGACTATCCATCTCATATCCCGTAGTTTTCTTAGGATGACTATCAACCCTTTATTTGGCCTTTTAGTTCATGTTACCCGCACGTATCTATTTAACTCAAATTACCTACATGCTTCTCTTTCATCCATGTTACCCACATGCTTAACCTATATCTACTGTGTTCCCAATTATATTGTCTCCCCTTTAGTTAAAATATCCCAAAGTGACATACATTGGTATCCCCAAATGATTCATGTTGAACTTACTAAAATTGAACAATGGTATCCCCAAGTTTTAAAGTCGAAGTCAAAAAAGAATAAGCTCACTACTGTTTATCAAGTTAAATTTAGATCAATGTCAAAGTTCATCCACATGGATGCCCCCAATAATAGTGTCAAAATATACGATGTAAAATGGCATCGGTATCCACAATGACGTCATCGTAATAGAAAACATAAAGCTCTCCACATTTAATAAAACACACACACACACACGGGTTTAAACGATGTCGACCTCTACCCAAGGTCGAAGACATAACTTAAATTTCCTTTAAGTAAAAATCACTTCAAAAGTAATAACATTGATTCACATGAAAATAGATGGCATTCCGCTGAAACATGGGGTCTTTGACCCTCTTAAATATATGTTTCTTCGCTTCTTTTAAAATATTTTGGATTTGCACCGAAGTGGGTCTCTTCGACGCTAAAGAAAAATGGAAATATCCTTACTGAATAATATAAGGTTATTGACCTTGTTGAATAGCGGCGACAATAGCCTCTTCGCCTCTTTAAATATTTTAGGAAATTCACTTCGGCTATTATGGCAACAAACACATTTATGTATACGGTCGAAGTAATAACAATGGACTTCAAGGATATTAAAATCAATAGCATACTGCGTCATTTTAAAACATTAGTGAAGAGACATCTTCGACCCAGATGAATAACGAAGATACGATACCACCAATCTTGGGTTGCCGCTATGGTCCGCTTCGCCGAAATCGAAAACATTACATAACTACGTAAGTAGTTATCCTATGTTTACAACCTAATCGACACCGACACTTATAAAAACTTAGGCACGACGACATTATAGATACATAGAGATGAAAGGTGGCATGACATGATTGTAATTTATTTAAAAACTGATTTCTTACTAGTTATAGTGATAATTTTTTGCCAAATCTAAATTCTAGTCCAATTCTCATTGGATAAAAACAACTTTTACAATTTCTTTTCATAGAAACATTGCTACATGAGATTTTTAAGTTCCCAAAACATTTTTAAAATAATAATTTAATACCCTTTATAAATTAATCTTTTATATGCTTATCTAGAATAATAAATTCACAATAAATTGAAGTCGCTTGGGAAAAATTCAAAGATCCATGGAAATTAGAGAATATCACTCTCTTTAATATATAAAAATTTTGGGGCCAAAAAATATATTCAATCATTTTAAATATCTAAAACCCAAATTTAGCCCATTTCCTCTATGGAAGGATTCATATAATATCCAAATAAATTAGGAAAATTATAAAATTTAATACCCATGTCCAAAATATTATTTTGTACCACAAATCAAAGATTCAAGTCATTTGGAAAATGAAAACCTTGAATTTAACCCTAAACCCATTAAACAATATTATAAAAATTCCAATTATTTATTATTCTATCCAAAGAATGCTAGCTCAACCAATCATGGCATAACTCATCAAAATTAATTTGGGTATTACCCATAACCAAGTTTGAGATTAAATATAGAGATGGAATTATATTATTCACCTTTTAAATCAAATGTTGGAGTTGAGATTTAGTGTTGCTTTGATTTTCTAAGCTTGTTCTCTCTTGAGTCCCTAGATTTTAACTTCCTTATGCTTGAGTTATGGCTGGCCTTCCCTTTAGGTTTCTCTACTGATTGTTTAGATTGTGGAAATGAGAATGATATGAGAGAAACGAGAGGTTTATGAGCTAAAATTGATGGATCTTCCAATTCTACCCTTCTCATGTATTCCCTTAAGTTTTTAAAACAATCTTAATAACCATTTAGTTAGTTAATTATGACCTGACCTTATTACATTGTCAAATCTCATTCCCCTCATCCACCTATATCATTCTATTTACTCTATTCAACTAAATGTTTTGAATAATGTTGAACAAAAATTAAAGGTGTTACACAGGATACGATTAATATGAGTGGTTAGGGATGCTGTTTGGATGGATCAATACCCCAACGTTCTTCAATAGTCGTATGAACTGAATCTTTTGCATTCGGTTGGATAGATTTGTGCTTATCTTCATTCATGATATTTTGGTATATTCTAAGTATGAGAGAGACCATGATTTCATCTTAGATTAGTGTTGCAGACATTGAGACACCACAAGTTAAGGGTGAATTTTTCAAAATTCCACTTTGAAAATGGAAGTTTAAGTTTCTTAGAGATGTTGTTTCAGCGAGTGGATTAGTAGCGGATCCTTCGAAGACGGAAACTATTAATGGTTGGAAGCGACCAGAGATGGTCATAGAGATGAGAAGTTTCTTCAGTTTGGTAGGCTATTATCATGGATTCATTAAGGATTTTTATAGTATAATGGCGCTCTTGACTAAGTTGACCAGAAAGAATAAGAAGTTTATATGGATCGATAAGTGTGAATGGTCATTTCATGGGTTAAAGATGATATTAATGAACGCTCCTTCCTTGATCATGCCTGAAGGGAATCATGAATTAGTAGTGTACATATATGCTTGTGGAATAGGTTTGGGGGCAGTATTGATGCGAATGGATGAGTGATTGCTTATGCATCAAGGAAATAGAAGGCACAGGAGGTTAGGTATCCAACTCACGATGTAGTGTTAGCAGTGGTGGTATTTGCATTGAAGATTTGAAGACATTATCTTTAGGGAGAACGGTTTGAGTTGTATACGGATCATAAGTTCCTTGGGTATCTATTCTCTTAGAAGGAGTTGAATATGACGCAACTGATATGGTTAGAGTTCTTGGTGACATACAACCTTGAAATAAAGTATACACTAGGAAAGGAGAACAGGGTCGCCGATGCTTTGAGTATAAAGCAACATAATAGAGAGTTAGCTATGTTCGAGGAATGGAAGATGTTAGAGACGTTGGCCTCTTCTAAAGTGCACAATAGGCATAATACTGGATCAAGTAAAGATCTTGGCACACTGGTAGTTTGAAGGCACATCCAATACTTGTAGATAGATTGCTGCAAGGCAAATGGGGACCCATTGATAACCAAAAGGATTAGGCAATTAGAAATTTGAGTAGACATTGAGGATCTAAAAGGATTCGAGATAGACTTGAAGGTATGGATTAGAAAGAAAGCAAGACTCTATGTTTTGGATGTAGGAGATCTTCGAAAAGAAGACTTAGAGGAAAGTCATCGGTCTAGGTTTAATATTCATCTCAGGCACATGAATATGTGTTGTAACATGAAGAGAGTCTTCTTTTGTGAAGCTGTTATCCCACCTTTTGGCAAGGCCGTAACACCAAGAAATTGACTAGTAACCAGTGACGATCCGTCCCAGAGATCATTTATACATGGGCTCACTACAGATATCGATGAATTTTTTCCGAGTCCAGATCGAGCCAAAATTGGTAGGACATGGCAAGCTAAGCCATGAGAGCCAATGTTTCAAATATCAAGTCAATCCGAGTTCGTATGCTCAAGTTATGAACAATACAAGATTGGATGGAGATCAACTACCAATCAACTCGCTCCTTCGACTCGCTTCACAACACTAAGTTTTAAGCCCACTTTGACTCGCTTCGCAACGCCCAGGAGTGACATCTTCGACTCGTTTCGCTCAGAGGCCAACTTCGAGTCAACCAGGTTCGACTCGCTCCACATCCCTCAGAGCTGCTCTCTTCGACTCGCTCCAGTTTAAAGCCATCAAGAGTGCACACTTCGACTCGCTCCGCTCAGACAACTGATTCGACTCCATTAACTTCGACTCCACTGCTCAAACCTCCCAGAACGTCCCATTTCGACTCGCTCGACCAATGCTTGCTTTGACTCGCTCGACCAAGTACTTACTTCGACTCGCTCGAAGCAACATTCGGGACAGAGTAAGAATCAAGTACCACGTCATCGAGTCGAACGGAAGCGAGTCGAAATGGAAGCGAGTCGAAGGAAATAGCCCACCGAAAACTCCATTTCGTATCGATCATATCTCCCAATCTACAAGTCCAAATGCAATGAAATTTTCACAGAAGACTACGTGCATGCTAGAGAATGTCCACGCCAAATTTCGACTCCATTGGATGAATTCTTGAGCGAGTCGAAATTAGCTCATGTCAATCACGGATCGGACCGAAACTTCACGGGCTTGGGCGTACGTGCCTGGTCACGTGCCAGAGAGGGTCTCCCAAGATCTGAGTGAAATATCAGCCTCCTACACCTATAAATAGACCACCAAAGCCAACAAAAAAGGGGGTTCTTCTTCCTCTTTGAGATCTCCAACGCCCGGACTCCGCCAGATCCAGATCTGAACTCCATTGCTGCTGCTACCAACAAGATTCACTGCCGCAAATCACAATTGACTGCTGTAAATCATTGAATTCACTTGTAAACACAAAAGAAAGATCAATAAATCAAACTACTTCATAGTGGACATAGGTTATACACTGAACCACTCTAAATTCTTGTGTCTTCTTGCACTTTAATTATTCTCATTTTTGGAATTTGGAGTTTTTGTTAGATAATTCCTCTTTTTTCATTTAATTTCTTCACTTTATCTCTTCAAAGACTTCCGAAGAGTGTTGTGCCTAATTTTGGTACAAACACTTTGGTGCTTTCACTGAGAAAAAACCAATTTTTCTCCTGCTCTTTGGATCTCCTATCTATATTGGATTGCATAAATCTAAGAAGAAGATCCAGATCTAGAACTTTGAAGCCCATCCATTCTATTCAGATTTGTAACTAGATCTAGGAAAGGACTTCACCAATTCAATATGGTGAGCACACGTACCACTGCTACAACTGCTGATCAAGGAGCACGGGACCGACAAAATCCCATGCAATCACCTCCCTCCAACCAAAATGCTGCGGGACCTCCAGATCCGTCAGGTTCAATCACTAGACAAGAATTCCAGACATTGCTTCAAGAGTTGACCCAAAGTCGGCAACAGCTAGCGGAACAACTACGTGCCAACACGGAGTTGACTAACCAGCTAAATCGCCAAAGGCGAAGAAGATCCAGAAGAGACCTAAATTCTCACTCTTCCATAGAAAGTTCAGCCTCCTATGATGGCCAAACTAGATCCACACGTCCACGGTTAGGTGTAAGCTACACCCAAGCCATGGGACTCCAACCTGCTTCAAACCTTGGACAACCTAGAGCTGGACCGTCCGCTAGTCTCCGCACAGAACCTTCAACTCGAGGAGGAGCTGCTCCTTATCATGTTACCGGCAACATTGCTACTACCACCGCTGCTAGACGGGGAGGTGATGCTAGAAACCAAGCTGATCCTCAACGTAGTCAACGAGAGCAGACTCCTGAGCCTTATGTCCCTGAGGATGTTGAACCAAGGAGGCGAGGCACGGACTGTCGACCGCGTCCGGTCCAGACCCGCACTGTGGAACCCGACCACACCTTGGCACAACATGCTCCAAGTGCCCGAACACTTGATATACCGGCGATGATCCGCCAAATGATCCGTGAAAGTCAGGGTCTCTCTAATGACGACTGGGGAATCTCCAGATGTCATACCCCTTTCACCGATGATGTTTTGTATGCTGAACCACCTCGGCACTTCAAGATGCCAGCTCTGCCAGTTTATGAAGGAAGTTCTGATCCCAATCAACACGTCCTGAAATACGAATGGCTGATGAATCCTGCTAGAGCTGATGACGCAGTAAAGTGCCGTAGTTTCCCCATTTCCCTAGGGGGCATCGCTACCATGTGGTTCACCCGCTTACCACCGCGATCCATCTCTAACTTTGACTAGATGGCCACCAAGTTTGTCGAACAATTCCGTATGCATGTGGCGAGGCCAAAGGACGTTAACACTCTGTCTAGTGTTACGCAAGCTCCCGGAGAAACACTTAGATGTTACTTGGAGCGATTCCATGCAGCGTGTGCAGAAATAAGAAATCCCAATGATAACTCTATCCTGATGGCACTGACTAAGGGGATTGATGCTGATTCCGAGTTCGGAAATTGGTTAGCTGGAAAACCACCTGCATCATTGGACCGTTTCTATTCCAAGGCAGCCCAATTCTTGAGAAGGGAGGATGCGAAACAGTCTAGGAAACAGGATGATGCAGGGGCCAACATCAAAGGAACCCAAAGTAACATCGCTATTAAACAGTCCGGAGATAGTTCTGGGAAAGTTCAGTCGAATGTACACAATAAACGAAATCCACAGAGGGACAATGGGAATCAAAGCAAGAAACGCGATCAGGATCGCGGTCCACGGTGTAGAGCTTCCATGTATGATAACTACACTCCGTTAAATACGTCGCTGGAAAATGTGTATTTGCAGATCTGCAATACCATGCAATTCAAGAAACCTGCCCCGAAACCACCAACTGAAAGACAAATCCAAACAGGAAAATTCTGTAGATTCCATGAGAGTTATGGTCACAACACCAATGAGTGTCGTCACCTACAAGACCTCATTGAAAAACTGATACGCGAGCGAAAGCTGGATCAGTATGTACGGGCGCTGCAATTCGGTGGTGCGGGCCCATCAAATCAGAATTGTGCGCCAAATCAGGAAAGACAGGAAGAACCCGCTCGTGCAGACGGGAGGTTGGTCATCAATACAATAAGTGGTGGTCCTCACCCAACAGATCGAAGCTGGAAGGAGATGGAGTCGTATGCCAGTTCCATTAGGCATGCAGACTTCGAGTGTTACAGCAGTTTTGATGAGGGAACTCCGGCCAAGCAACAGAAAACAATGACGGATGACATCGTGTTCAGGAGCAAAGACGCAGATAAAATCAAGGCTCCCACTATCGATCCACTGGTCATCTCAGCCAAGTAGGTCCCGCTTGGATGAAAAGGATCTTAGTTGACAGTGGAAGCTCTGTGAGTATTCTGTTCAAACGAGCTTATGATCAAATGAGGATGGAAGCCGCAGACTTGAAGCCTTGTCAATCTTGAGTCCATGGTTTCAACGTAAGTGCATCTATACCCACTAGGATGGTGGAACTGCCAGTAGAATTGGGAGTCGGAGAACGTCGGAGAGTACAAATGTTGCAGTTCATTGTTCTGGACATAGACTCCCCTTATAATGCTTTCTTGGGCCGACCAGCCCTCGCTGAATTCAGAATTGCCATTGCCCCATGGTGCTTAACCTTAAAATTTCCCACTGATCATGGGATAGGAATCATTCAGGGAGACCAGGCCACTACCAGAGGCTGTTATGTTGCTGAGCTGCGGGAGGCACAGCGAAAGGAGAAGGGAAAGGGCGTAGAGGAATCTATCTGCGTCCGTTTCGCTGATAATTGACAACTAACGCCCTGGCCTAGGCCCGGGCACCCCAGCCAATTCCTCAGGGATCTTGACCTAAGAGAAACTGAAGACGAAAGAGAGCCTAAAGAAAGTCAAGCATCCCCAGCTGAACTAACGATTGATGCCCCAGTTGACAGTGACGATGATTCAAGAATGATAAAGATTGGGTCTCAGCTAAGCCAGCAAACTCAAGAGGAATTGGTCGAATTTCTGCGGGCAAATCTTGATATATTTGCCTGGACACACTCTGATATGTGTGGGATCTCGTCGGACATCGCAAGCCACACTCTGAACATTGAACCGCGGCATGTCCTGGTCAAACAAAAAAGGCACGGTATGGATCCAGAGAGATCTGCCGCCCTTAAGGAGGAAGTATAAAAGCTTGAAGCGAACGGATTTATTCGAGATGCGCTATATCCTGAATGGGTGTCAAATCTCGTGCTCGTCCGAAAGCCGAATGGATAGTGGAGGACGTGCATCGATTATTCCAATCTGAATAAAGCATGTCCCAAAGACAGTTTTCCACTTCCCAGGATCGATCAGCTAGTAGATTCGACAACAGGGCACATGAACTCTTATCCTTCATGGATGCGTACTCCGGCTACAATCAGATACCGATGCATTTACCCAGTCAGGAGCATACCAGCTTCGTGACCAACCTGGGACTTTACTGCTACAAGGTTATGCCATTCGGACTTAAGAAGGCCAGAGCTACTTATCAACGATTGGTTAATCGGATGTTTGCCAATCAAATCAGAAAAAAAATGGAAGTATATGTCGACGACATGCTTGTAAAGTCACGACTCTCCACTAACCATGTTAAAGACCTGGAGACTATGTTCGACATACTCCGAGAGTACAAGATGAAGCTCAATCCACTAAAGTGTCACTTTGGAGTTGCATCTGGGAAGTTCCTTGGGTTCATCGTGCTCGAGGAATCGAGGCTAATCCTGAAAAGATTTGGGCAATCAGAAATCTTCAAACTCCCAAGACCATAAAGCAAGTCCAAAGTCTCAATGGTAAAGTGGCAGCATTGAGCAGGTTCATTTCAAAGTCGATTGACAAATGCATTCCCTTCTTCAATCTGATCCGAAAAGGAAAACGCAACTTTGAATGGACCATGGAGTGCGAGGGCGCTTTCCAAGCACTAGTCCAACATCTATCCATACCACCTATCCTGTCAAAACCCATCGACCATGAGAAGCTGTTCGTATATTTGGTGATATCAGAGAATGCTATCAGCGCTGCACTAATCCTAGACGAAGACAAAATACAGAAGCCGGTGTACTACGTCAGCAAATGATTGACTGGAGCTGAATGGAACTACCCGAAGATAGAAAAGTTGGCCTACTGCCTTGTCGTTGCATCAAGAAAACTCCGACCATACTTCCAATTGCATTCCATTGTTGTTTACACCGACCAGCCGTTACGACAGGTCCTTTCGTGGCCTGAGATGTCTGGTAGGTTACTCAAGTGGAACATTGAACTGAGTCAGTTCGATATTACTTACACTCCAAGACGAGCAATCCAAGGACAAGTCCTCGCTGATTTCATAGTAGAATTCACCATTCCAGAGGACTTGCTCGAAACTAGTAAATCCCTCAAATCTGTTTGGAAGATGTATACCGATGGTGCATCAAATGACAGATGTTTAGGCGCCGGTGTTGTACTCGAAACCCCCGAAGGTCGATCCATATGCAACGCTTTGAAGTTTGACTTTCATGCAACCAATAATGAAGCTGAATACAAAGCCCTCTTAGCCGGCTTGAAACTCGCCAGGGATCTGAAAATCGTCGCTGTGGAAATTTACTGTGATTCACAGTTGGTTGTATGTCATGTACGGGGAGAGTATCAGGTAAGAGATCAAAGGTTGGCTGCTTACTTAGCTCAAGTTCGGGAAGTACTAAATTAGTTTGAATATTATGCCATCTATTGCATACCTCGAGAACGCAACCAAAAGGCCGATTCATTGGCAAAGCTTGCCAGCACGGGCGAAGCTTAGCAAATGGGACTCGTTCCCGTAGAAACACTATCTTCCCCGAGTATCGATCGGACAAAAATAAATTGGGTATGCGAAACCGTTCCCGAAAAGGACTCATGGATGACTCCGCTCAAAAATTACATCGAACACGGAATCCTGCCGGAACGCAGGAGTGAAAAGAGACAAGTTCACCGAAAGGCTTCACGATTTGTCATTCAAGATTGGGTCATGTATAGAAGAGGGTACTCTCTTCCTCTACTCCAGTGTATCGCTCATGATGAAATCAATCGAGTATTGCATGAAGTGCATGAGGGAGAATGCGGCGATCACACCGGGGGGCAAGCACTTGCCAAGAAAATACTTCTATACGGATATTACTGGCCAACTGTGAATCGCAATGCGTTAGGCTATGCAAAGAAATGTGATAGGT
Source organism: Allium fistulosum (assembly GCA_030737815.1). Classification (NCBI taxonomy): domain Eukaryota; kingdom Viridiplantae; phylum Streptophyta; class Magnoliopsida; order Asparagales; family Amaryllidaceae; genus Allium; species Allium fistulosum. Next base: position 335,813,754 of record CM060901.1, on the reverse strand, counting down.
CCCAGAAATATGCCCGAATTCCTAGAGCTCCTCCTACTGAGATAACGCAAATGGTCAGCCCATGGCCATTCGCAATGTGGGGCATCGACATCATCGGTGCTCTACCTCTGGCAAAAGGTGGTGCGAAGTACGCCATCATTGCAGTTGATTACTTTACAAAGTGGGATGAAGCCGAGGCTCTCGCTACCGTTACAACGAAAAAAGTAATCAACTTTGTGGTTCGTAATATCATCTGTCGATTTGGTCTCCGACATACCATAATTACGGACAACGGAACCCAATTCGACAGTGTTGAATTCAAAGATTTCTACGAGCGATTTCACATCCAAAAGAAATTCTCCGCAGTTGCACATCCTCAAGCAAACGGGCAGGTCGAAGCAGTTAATAAAGTTATAAAGTCCATCCTGAAGAAACGACTGGAAAAGGTCGGGGGCAAGTGGGTCGATGAACTTCTTATGGCTCTATGGGCTTACCGAACAACCCACAAGACCGCAACCGGCCACACTCCGTTCTCTCTTTCTTACGGTTCAGAGGCCATTATTCCAGTCGAGCTAGAAGTACCTTCTCATCGCGTGACATACTATGATCCAAAGACAAATGCCATATTACTTGTTGAATCTCTCGATCTACTAGATGAGAAGCGTGAAGAAGCTGATTTGAGGGCAGCTGCGCATCGAAGTCGAGTCGCCCGATTGTACAACGCCAAGGTCCGTCTGCGAACCTTCGAACTAGGCGATCTCATCTTAAAAAAAATCTATCCGGTCCCTTCACATATGAAGCCAACATGGGAAGGACCGTATGTTATTGAACGAAGGCTCGGAGATGGCACATTCAAATTATCGATCGTCGACGGTCTTACCTTGCGAGAGCTTGGAATAGCGAGAGCCTTCGCCGTTATTACACCTGACATGCTATCTCTATCCATTTAGTTTACTTTCATTTTCTGCAATTTGTTTCTGCATTTCGAAATTAGAACTTGTAATAAGGCAACTGACTTTGCCATACTTTCTTATTTCAGCAATAAAATGCAACCTCTTCGAGCCAGAGCCGTGATTTACTTGAAATTCTTCATATGACCATCACTATGCACGGAGAGCTAAGTCTCATCATACGGTGGGATTTATTCAAATAGAGAGTGACTACGGTGCAACCAATCACTCACTAAGTGAGACCCGAGCTCGGGGGCAAGCCGTCACATCAAAGTCAAGAAAGGATTGATACACGACAATCATTCATCAACTCCGAACTCCCAGAGCGCGAGTCGGAGTATAAACATCCAACTTCGAGTTCCAAGAGCGCGAACCGAAGTATAAACATTCAACTCCGAACTCCCAGAGCGTGAGTCAGAGTATAAACATCCAACTCCGAGTTCCCAGAGCGCGAACCGGAGTATAAACATTTAACTCCGAACTCCTAGAGCGCGAGTCGGAGTATAAACATCCAACTCCAAACTCCCAGAGCGCGAGTCGGAGTATAAACATTCAACTCCGAGTTCCCAAAGTGCGAACCGGAGTATAAACATTCAACTCCGAACTCCCAGAGCGCAAGTCGGAGTATAAACATTCAACTCCGTATTCCCAGAGCGCGAAGCGGAGTATAAACATTCAACTCCGAACTCCCAGAGCGCGAGTCGGAGTGTTAACACTACTTTTTCAACGACCTAGCATTCAGCGGTCTACGACTTACCGACCTAAAGGACTCAAGCGACCTAAGCAACTCAAGGCCTCAACGACCCAACAAGAAAAGAAGTCTGCGACCTTGCACCAGAAGATCTCTAGCGACCTAGTGACCTAACGAGTTAGCGACCTAGCGACCTAACGAGTTAGCGACCTAGCGATTCAGGAAAAGGGAACGACTTAGCATGTTCCAGGATAAAGCCACCTGACCTACCTCTTCCATTAGGTCGCTCACGACCTAAGTCTTGCCGAGGTAACTTCTGAGTTCACTGCATTAGGTCGCTCACACCTAGTATCTCACCCAGAATGGCTCCACTAAGTCGCTAACGACTTAAGCTAACTCGGGACGACCTACGACCTACCTTCAGATTTTCCATATAAATACCCTACCTACTCCACATTCGAGGGGGACTTTTTTGGGAGACTTTGAAGCGTCGAAACTCTGTTGCATTCACGACTTCTACAACACCTCTACTACCAAAAACATTCCAAACTACCTAAAGAAAAGATCAACTACATTCAAGATGAATTCTAGAATCTCTTTCGCATCAAATTGCTAATTACTTGTATCGATTGTTGTGTAATCGAAGGAATTCTTGTAAACCTTGTAATCGAACTTGTGATAAAAGAGAAAAAGTGGACGTAGGCTTGATTTTGAGCCGAACCACTATAAAACTGCTGTCTCTTTACTTTTCTGCTATTATCTGCTTGTTTTAGTTCCCGTACCAATGGGTGGTGCTTTCACTTTACTAATACTCACACCGGGGTGTTAGCGTTTGATTTTTACGTTAACATTTTTGGTGCATTCACTGAGAACCGAACTCAGGAGTGTTATCACCATTGCTTCGCAAAAATTTGTTGAAAGATTCTCCTTAAAAACCAGAAGTCTATCTGAAATCATGGCTCCTGGAAGAAAGAGTAGATCTACTAGATCCGGAGATGCTTATGACAGGGCTGCCTCTTCTCCAACGCCAAATCAGGCGACTCCTACTGTTGGGGTCACAAGGGCCGAACTTGATGATGTTGTGTCTGGGTTATACCAACAAATGGAAACTCAAAATGCTTTGATGATGGAGAGGTTAAACGCTCTGCTTGGGGTCCACCAACAACCAGAAAATAATGAGCCAACCTTTGCCGAAAATACTCATGATTCCCAAGAGAAAGATATTCCTCAAAGAGCAACTGGCACCGCCGAAGGGGCACCTCCCCAAGCTTGAGGATCAAGGCCGCAGCCGCCTCTTTGTGAACGTTTGTTCAGGAAAACTTCCGAAAAAGTGGCTGACGTCTGCCCAGCAAGGCCTCTGAACGACGAGGAATACCTATCAGGAATGGTTCGCCAGATTATGAAAGAAAGTATGCAAAGGAATGAAGATGAAAATGACTGGGGGTTTGCTCAGAGCAAGACTCCGTTTACCGAAAGAATTCTAAAAGCCGAATTTCCAAAGAAGTTTGTTCCTCCTACTATCCCAGCCTATCGAGGGACAAGCGACCCTAATCAGTTCTTGTACAAGTATGACTGGCATATGATACGTGCCAGGGCAACAAATGAGATTAAATGCAGATATTTTCCTGTCTATTTGGAAGGGGTGGCTCTACTTTGGTTTACAAAGCTACCAGTCTGATCGGTGGATCAATTCTCTTACTTAACTCGTAAATTCAAGGAACGGTTCAGGTTGTAAGCTTCAAAGGCCAAGGATATAATGTCATTGTCCAGCCTCGAACAAGCTCCCAGAGAATCTATCAAATCTTTCTTGAATAGCTTTAACCTAGCCTTGGCCGAAGTGGATAATGCTGAGCCTCGAATGATTCTAACTTACTTGATGCAAGCCATCGATAAAACAAGTGAGTTCGGAAAATGGTTAAAGATGAAGGAACCAAATTCACTGGAGAAGTTTTATAAGAAGGCTGGCGAATCTATGCGTCTGGAAAATCTTTCTACACCAGCAAAGGTGGTTGTGGCTGAAATTGAAAACAACCATGTGGCTGAAACTTCTAACAAGAAAGAATCTGGTGGTCAGAAAAGGGAAAATAATGGTGGGAAAAAGCAGAAAGATATGAAGAAACCTCGCCGTTTTCCGGGTTTTACTCCTTTGACCGAGACTCCAGAGAACATCTTCTTTGCAACCAAGGATGCTATCAAATACCCTTAGCCACCTAAGATGAAGCTTGGAAAAAAATTTGTGCCTAATGGAAGATTCTGTCGATTTCATAATCAGCCCGGCCATGACACTACTGAGTGTCGCCATTTGAAGAATTTAATTGAAGAGCTGCTGCGATAGAATAAACTGCAACAGTATGTCAAGAGGAACAGAGGTGATCCTGCCCCATCTACTCAGGGGCAACAACTTCCTGCTCGTCAATCTGGCTCAGGTGAAAAGGTTGTGGTACAGGAATCTGAAAGGCCTGTTATTAATGTAATCACATGGGGTCCTCACCCAGCAGGCTGAAGTTGGGGAGAGATGGAGCGGTATGCTCATGCTCTGAGACACGCCCCGAAAGAAGAAACTATTTTTGTTTTGGAAGATGTTGTGCCTTCAAAACAGCAAAGAACTTGTCATGATGATATCATATTCAGAGTTAGAGATTCTATGGGAATTGAGGCTCCCACCATGGATCCTTTGGTAATAACCGCCGGTATCGGACCCGCTATTGTGAGAAGAGTGCTTGTTGATTGCGGTGCTTCTTGTAATATCCTCTTCAAAAAGACCTTCGATCAAATGAAAATTTCGATGGATGATGTTCAAGCTTCTTCGCAAAAAAATGTTGGGTTCACTGGGGAACCAAAACAGCCCATCGGAACTGTCGACTTATTTGTAGAACTTGGTGAAGGGGAAAGAAAAGTGGTCCGTAAGAAAACTTTTGTTATTGTTGATGAATTTTCTGCCTATAACGCCTTCTTGGGACGACCAACTCTAGCTGCATTCAAAGCTATTCTCGCCCCGTGGTGCCTAACTATGAAATTTCCCATTGATAACGGCGTTGGTGTTTTGAAAGGGGACCAGAATGCTGGGCGGGAATGTTATCTTATAGAGTTGCGGGAGGCGAAGAAGAGAGAAATGGGAAAGGATGCGGCAGCTCCGCTCCGCATCAAACAACCCACCTTGTAGCAAGTACGAGGTGGACCCTGCACTGTGAGCATAGTGGTGCGCGAAAGGAAATAGATCCCAGAAAAACCAGTGCATGGGAGAATAGAGTGGTGCCGGTAGAAGTGACGGTGCCAATTCCTGTTGGCCAGAAAGATCCAAACAAGGTACTAAATGTGGGTTCACAACTCGCTGTGATAGTTCAGAACATGCTAGTATCATTCTTGAAAGCAAACCTGGATGTATTCGCTTGGAGTCATGCTGACATGTGTGGAATATCTCCAGAAATCGCAGTACATGCCTTAAATATTGATCCAAAATTCACACCCGTAAAGCAGAAAAGAAGAACCCAAGGTCCTGAAAGGTCAACAGCATTGAAAGAAGAAGTAGATCGGCTCATGGAAAATGGCTTCATCAGAGAATCCACTTATCCAAATTGGGTTTCTAATCCAGTGTTGGTTAAAAAAGCAAATGGAAAGTGGAGAATATGCATCGATTTTTCAGACTTGAACAAAGCATGTCCCAAAGACTGTTTCCCGTTGCCCAGAATCGATCAGTTGGTGGATGGAACAGCCGAGCATGAATTATTGTCTTTTATGGATGCTTACTCTGGATACAATCAAATCATGATGCATGAGCCAGATCAGGAGGACACGAGCTTCATCACTGATGTTGGTCTTTACTGCTATAAAGTCATGCCTTTCAGATTAAAGAACGCGGGGGCAACTTATCAAAGACTCGTTAATGCCATGTTCAAGCCTCAAATTGGCAAGACTATGGAGGTATACGTTGATGATATGTTAGTAAAATCAAAGAAGGCAGTAGATCACATGGACCATCTGGCAGAAATGTTCGCGATCCTCCGAAAGTATGGAATGAAATTGAATCCTTTGAAATGTTCATTCGGGGTTGAGTCCGGAAAATTCTTAGGTTTCATTGTGAGTACTAGGGGCATCAAAGCTAATCCTGCTCAGATCACTGCCTTAAGAGAAGTCAAACCCCCTAGAACAAAGAAGGAATTGCAAAGCCTCAACGGGAAAGTCGCTGCTTTAAGTCGGTTTATTTCCAAGGCCATAGATAAATGCATTCCCTTCTTTGATGCTCTGAAGAAAGGAAGGAAGAATTTCGAATGGACACCTGAGTGTCCAAAAGCTTTTGATGAGCTGATTCATCATATGGAAACACCTCCAGTACTTTCTAAGCCCAACAATGGTGAAGATCTATTCATATACTTAGCAGTTTCATCTCATGCTCTCAGTGCAGCGTTGATACGAGAAGACGAAAAAGTTCAGCGTCCGGTTTATTACATCAGCAAAAGATTCACTGGGCAGAGACGAATTATTCAAAGTTAGAAAAGCTCGCCTATTGTTTATTGATCGCATCCAGAAAGTTGAGACCATACTTCCAGGCTCATCCTATTAGAGTCCTCACTGACCAACCACTAAATCAGGTCCTATTTTGTCCTGAAACTTCGAGTTGTCTTCTAAAGTGGAATATTGAACTCAGTCAATACGATATCACTTACCATCCCCGAAAAGCAATTAATGGACAAGCATTAGCAGATTTCATTGCAGAGTGCACCGACAAAGGTGACAATGAGGAAAAGGTAACCGATGATACCCCGATCCAATGGAAATTATATGTTGATGGTGCAAGAAATGACTACTATTCCGGAGCTGGGGTTGTGCTTGAAACCCCCGAAGGGCGGTCATTGTGTTATGCATTGAGATTAGAATTTCCTTTGACAAATAATGAAGCCGAATATGAAGCTCTTATTGCCGGTCTGAGGATTGCTAAAGAACTGAGCATCAAAGTATTGCAGATCTTCAGTGATTCCCAGCTTATTGTATGCCAAGTCAAGAAAGAGTTTCAAACTAAGGGAGGAAATCTGCCAGCTTACTTATCAAAAGCCTATGAACTTCTCGATGATTTTGATCATTATACAATCAACCATATACCCCGGGAAGAGAACATGAAGGCAGATTCTCTCGCGAAATACTCAAGCTCTGGCGAAGCTCAATTATTGGGATTGGTCCCTGTAGAAGTCTTGACAGCTCCGAGTATTGATGAGATGGATGTTGATTGGATCATGGCTGTATCTCAAGAGCAGGAGTCATGGATGACCCCAATCGAGGAATATCTACTCAACGGCTCCTTGCCAGAAAACTCAAAAGAACGCCAAAAGCTGTTAAGAAAAGCCCCAAGATATGTAATTCAAGGCGACCATTTGTACAAACAAGGATTCTCGATGCCATTACTCCGATGTGTAACTAAAGAAGAGGCTAAGACAAATTTGGCTTAAGTGCATGGAGGAGGGTGTGGAGATCATTCAGGAGGCCAAACTCTTGCAAAGAAAATTCTTCGCTATGGTTATTTTTGGCCGGATATTAATCGAGATGCTGCTAGCTACTCCTGGAAGTGTGACAGATGCTAGAGATTTGCAAAAATCCCAAGAGCACCTTCCACCGTGCTAACAAAGATGGTCAGTCCATGGCCATTCGCCATTTCGGGAATAAATCTTATTGGGCCTATGCCGATTGCCAAATCCGGGATCAAATATGCCATTGTTGCTGTTGATTATTTCACTAAATGGGCTGAAGCTGAACCATTGGCTACTATTACCTCTAAAAAGATGATAAATTTTGTGACTAAAAATATCATTTGCAGGTATGGTGTGCCTCAGAAGATAATAACAAACAATGGTACTCAATTCGAAAGCGAAGAATTCCAAGAATTTTGCAGGCGATTCAAAATCCGAAAATGCTTCTCAGCAGTGGCTCATCCGCAGGCAAACGGGCCAGTGGAAGCAGTGAACAAAATCATCAAATAGACCATCAAAAAGCAACTTGAAAAAGCAAACGGTGGTTGGGTTGATAAACTGCCACTAGCACTATAGGCATATAGGACTACCCACAAAATTACGACTGGGCATACTCCATTCTCATTAGCATACGGATCAGAAGCAATGATTCCAGTGGAAATAAAAGTCCCCTCACACAGGAGAGTTCATTTCAACCAAGCTGAAAATGAAAAGCTGCAGCTTAAAGCACTTGACTTGCTTGATGAAAGAAGGAAAGAAGCTGAACTCAGAGTTGCAGCTCAACAGCAAAGGATAGCCAGGCACTTCAATTCTAAAGTTCGTCAACGCAGCTTTGAAATTGGGGATCTAGTCTTGAAAAGGATCATGACAGCAACAGGAGTGTTTGGGCCAAACTGGGAAGGGCCGTATGTCATAGGCAAAAAACTTCTCGATGGCACTTTCAAACTCACAACTGCCGAAGGAGATCCAATCCCGAGAGCCTGGAACAGCAATCACTTGCGTCCATATTTTACTTAAAAGCTATGCTTAAAATTGTGAAATAATTCAGGATATATGATTCTTGTATTGTAAACCATTGTAAAATCAGTACGACTTAGTAATAAGAACTATAAAGTGGATGTAGGCCTAATTCTTGGCCAAACCACTATAAATCTTGTGTCTTCTACTACTTTAAATTGCCTATCTCATTTCGATGTGCAAATATCTTAATATGTTGCTAAAATATTGATTTAATATTGCAGGCAATCAAAGCAAAGCTTACCTATTCAACACGTCACAAACCCAAGCGATTCCCATAAATCACTCAACAAACGAATGTCAAGCCACAAAAATTCCAGACTGAATTCATACAAACGATTGGTGATTCCACTAAAGGGGCACCTTCCCAAAAGGAAGGCACCAGGTCCTTGCGAACTGACTGTGATCGTTTGTAAAAACAGACATCCGGTTAAGTGGCTTGCGTCTGCCCGTGGATTCACTCGACCATGAAGTACACTTCTCTGAAAAAATCAAACAGCTTATCAAAGAAAAGAACATAAACTTGAGAATGATAATGAGGAACCGCTCAGCGGCAGTTGATGAAAAGACATGGACAAGCAGACAAAAACAGCCGAAATGGAGTCTTGTCTCTCACCCAAGAATGTTGGTGGGACCACCCAAGGGGGCACCTTCCCAAGATAGAAGGTTCCAGACCCTTGTTACTTGATTGCGATCGTTTGTGCAAACGGACATCCAGTCGGGTAGCTTGCGTCTGCCCCGTGGACCCGCTTAACTGTGTGATGCAAACTCCCTGGCAAACCAAACAAGCCCTCTTCGGAGGCACAAGCCCTCTTCGAAGGCACAAGCCCTCTTCGGAGGCATACAAACAAAGACCTCTAACGAGGCAAAAGACCTCTAACGAGGCAAAAGACCTCTTCGGAGGCAAACGACCTCTTCGGAGGCACACAAACAAAGACCACTTCGGAGGCAAAAGACCTCTTCGAAGGCAAAAGACCTCTTCGGAGGCACAAGCCCTCTTCGGAGGCACAACTCTTCGGAGGAGTCCTCTTCGGAGCCAAAAGCCCTCCAACGAGGCATGCCCAAATCAAAATGCTTCTCTTGCCCAAGAATGTTGGTGGGACCACCCAAGGGAGCACCTTCCCAAGATAGAAGGTTCCAGGCCCTTGTTACTTGATTGTGATCGTTTGTGCAAACGAACATTCAGTCGGGTAGCTTGCGTCTGCTCCGTGGGACCATTCAACTGTGAGAAAGTAACTTTCTGGTAAAACCGCACAAAGCCCTCTCCCGAGGCACAAATCAAAAATAGAAAGCCCTTCCCAAAGGCATATCAAATAAGCCCTCTCCCGAGGCACAAGTCAAGAAGCCCTCTTCGGAGGCACAAAGCCTTCCTCGGAAGCACTAAACAAGTGAAGCCCTTTAACGAGGCACATCCAAAAACTTCGTTGATGGAACCACCAAAGGGACACCTTCTCAAAAAGAAGGTTCTATGCTGCAGCTAAACACTCGTGATTATTTGTGCAAACAAATATCCGATAAAACAGCTGACGTCTGTCCCGTGGGCCCATTCAACGATGAAATATAATTTTCTGACAAACAGATCAAAGCTTTCTTCGGAAGCTCGCTTCATTGCATAGGGGAGTCCACTTTTCAAAAAATAAAAAGTGACCATCTTCGAAAGTTGTAGTAATTTTTTTTAAAAAAAAAAGTGGAGAAAGAAAAACTTCTCCGATACAAGGCATACTCTACTAAAAGTAGAATAATAGTTCCTCAAAACGGAAGAATTATTCTCTAGAATAAGAGTACAAGTCTTTTCAGAATATTGCAATGAGCCGTGGTACGGGGATATATAGCTATATTAATAAAAACAGCGCTCAAATAGCGTACCACAAGCTCACTACAATATTGTACAGAGAAAATAAAGAAATTTGTGCAAAAACAAGGAATAAATGCATTCACAAATACTGACAAGATATTGTACAAGTAAAAAGAATCATTTTTATTCCATACTATCAAAATTTTTATACATGTACAGGTTTCAAAAAGCGGGGGCCGGTACCCGCACAATCTCCGGTCGATACAAGCAAAAGACAAAATAGCAAAACAAGAAAGATAGAACAAAAATCATTTCTTCTTCCTCACGCCGCCTTTAGAGCCTTCACCCAGCTTAATGACTAACTTCGCAGGCCGGGTTGGACGAGTTGCGGGAGAAGAAGAAAGAGATGCAATTGGGTCATCTTCTGTTTTCTGATCAACAGCGGAAGTGTTCGTCTTCTCGTCATCAACAGAAGCGCCTTTCCTTTTCTTTGAAACCCTGCTTTTTCCTCTCTTCTTTGAAGAAGATCCACTGCCCGGAGAAATAAGATCAGAAAGTTTCATATCGTCGGCAGTGAATCTCTCCGGGGTCTTCTCGCCCTCTTCAAGTTCCTCGGCCTTTTGCTCGTGAGAAGCCGCCGGGTCGTCTAAGTCTCGAAGTGCTTCTATTTGCTCCTCTTGTGACCCAGGTTGAGAAGCAGAAGGAGGAGTAACTTGAAGAGGTGGAGGAGCAGCAGCTGGGGGAGGCGAAGCTGGTACATCACTTGTTATTTTCGCTACAGAAGAAGAAAAGTTAAAAACATCAATATTTCCCGCAAAGAGAGGAGATAGTGGCACGTCAAAGCTTAAGTAATAGGCAAAAAGTTCATCGAGCTCATGTGAAGCGAACGAGCAGTCCACTTGAGCCAGATCGGAATTGAAGTTACCTGGTGAACTGGGGTTGATCACTTCGATTTCGTAGTCTTGGGCCTCAGTGCTCTCTTGGGCCTCTTCTTCAGTGTGAACAGTTGGGGGCTCAGAAGTTGTGATTTTAGTTTCGGCTTTTGCGGCTTTTGCAGGAGACAGGGAAAGAGAACTAGAACCGATGATATCAGGGTCGACCGAAGCCGAAGTACGAGTGGGGTCAGCCAAGGGTGCCTTCCCCAGATGTTCTCCTTCTGCCGCTTTGGCTCGCTCCCTGGCAAGCTGCTCTTTTCCTCTAGCCAGGGCGGCACGACCGTCGTCATCCAAGTAGCAAGCTTCCAAATCCTTCTCTGCATAACCAGCATCTTTAAACATTTCATTTATTGCCTCCCACACTTCGGCCGGAGTAATTTCGTATTTTGGGCCCAAGAACGAAAGACTTCCTTTCCCTAAGACACTGAGAACATAAAACTCAAAAAGAGTGGAGCTGATGGTGGCTTTGGTTGTTTCGTGCGATTCTTCAGCAGCCGCTTTTCCGGCAATCGCCTCATCACGCTCCTTTTCTTCTTTTAAAAGTTGAGCTTTTAACATAATGATCTCCAAGTCTTGGGAGCTGACTTTTTCCCGCAGTTGGACGGTGTCGTTGCAGTATTTTTCAACAACATGCTGCTCTGCTTCAAGTTTGATCTCGGCATCTCTCTGAGCAGCATGTGCATCTCTCACTTGCTTTTGAAAAACCTCTTCCTTTTGAGAATGGGAAGCGGAAGAGGTAGCAAGGTCCTCTTTAAGTTTCTTAACTTCGGCTTTAAGCTCTTCATTATAGGCAGTGATGTTCTTCATTTCCACATCATGTTGATCAAGAATTTTTTGCCATTCAGACTTGTCATTTTCCATGGTCAACATTGCCTCAAGATTTGCACGATTGACTCTTTGAAGCTCGTCGATAAGTTTCTGCCAGCCAGACATCCTCTCGATATCGAGTTTGACAGCATCAAGATTTCTTAACATGGCTTGCTTGTCAATCGGTACCAAGTCTAAGTCGAAACGCACTCCTTTTAAGCACCAGTTCGGGAATCGACTGTGGAGTGTAGGTGGAGGCTTTTCGACTTGATAGGGAGGCCTGTTGATGATTGTTTGGATATCAGTCCTTTTGAGGGCAGGAGAGCTGGGAGGAATGTCTAAAGAAATGGAAGCAGCGGGCACTTTAGGGACTTCAGAAGAAGACTTGTCATCGAGTTTGGCCCGCTTGCTTGGCTCCTCGATTATATGTCCCTTTCCCCTGTCATCGTGGGATTTTCTTTTATGGGAATCGTCGTCTCTTTGAGAAGAGTCATGGCGATCGTTAGTTCTCCCATATCGCTCCTCGTAAGCTTGCCTTTCTCGAGCTTTTCTGACCGCTCGTTCCTTAACAGTTTCCCTGGGGGCAGGGAGATAGCGTTGGGGATCGTAAAAATCATGCCTTCCATAGCTTCGAAAATCATCATAGTACGAACCGCTTCGTCCCATTGGAGAATCTGAAAATGAAAAAGAGATAGAATTTAGAAATCTCCAGGCAAAGGAATTTAAGTGCAAGTAACTGTTAAAAATCCTAAGTGTGTGTGGCGTGCAAACTACGCGCGTCAAGCTACAAACCACTCTTCAGCCTAGGAGTGATGTCGGCTTTTACAATTGAGGTCAATTCTTAGGGTGATGGAAGTGGTCGTAAGATAGATGTTGCTTCGACCGATGGAGAAATAAGCTTAGGAGCAGTAATATCGTCTTTGAAGAGCTCTTGAGAAGTCACCAAAAAATCGCTTAACCCCCCGAAAATGTCGTCGCCATTATGCCCGGCCGAGTGGGTCACACCAGCATTTACTTCTTTAGCATGTTCAGCACTTTCCGTGGCAGAACTTTCTTTCTCCGTCCCCTCGTCAACTTCCGTGGCGATCTTCCCGGGACATTGTTGAAGTTCCTCTTCCTCGATAATCGGAAGAAGTTTAGACTTGCTAGAAAATTCTGCGCCCTCAGCAGAACTGGAGCATTTTATTAATGAAGCTTCTGCAACTAGTTCTTTCGACGCAAGTTCTTTTGCAGGAGCTGGGGCATCAGATATTTCCGGTTGAGAAGCAGGGGCATCGCAAAGCTGAAGGGATTGGGAAGGATGTAAAAGGCCAAATTGATGATGAAACTCATCTTTCAAAAGAAAATTGATACTCCTCTCTTCGGCGGCAACAACGCTTAGAATTTCAAAAGTTGGCTTGTGGCTGGAGTCTTTAGTAAGAAGAGGAAGTGCTGTAAAAGTAAAGGATGAAGTTAGTACTTAACAACTCGGATCGTGAAAAGCTCAAGAACGGAAAGTACAGAGATAGGCAAGCTTACTTTGTACTCTCCAAATGGCGTAGAATCCCGGGGGGACAGCGAACAAAGAAAAATTGATTCAAAAACCCATGGGCGCTTTCAGGAAGATCAGCAATTAGTTTACGGTTCCTGGCGCTCCTCACAATTACAATAGAAGGATGATCTTTATTCTTCGCAAATGTGCACAAATAGCAAATCTCTTCAAAGCTCAGAAGACGGTCAAGTGTCCTCCTAAACAGTACACACAGTCCTATCAAGATGGCGTAGCCATTGGGATGCAACTGGAAAGGAGAGATAGTTAATCGGAGAAGGAGCTGTCGAAGGAAATCGTTAAAGGGAGGAACAGCTCCACTTGAGCACATCTGACGATTAACTACGATAAAACCAAGAGGTGGCATGTTAGCAGTATCGTTTACCCCGGGAAGCAAAGCGTCTGCTTCAACAATACCAAACTGAACACATAATTGACTGAACACCCGTTGATTCAGAGTGGTTGAAGTTCTTTCCGGGGGATTATCCAAGAGATTAGCTATTGGGAAGACCTCTCCAGCTTGTCCTACTGTCTCTTCTTGTTGAGAAGTCATTCTACACAAGGAACTGGACATTCAAATATGAAGGTGCACGTTTCCTAAAACCGTGTGAAGTGTTGTGCAAAGCTACTGAAATAACAAGTAAATAAAATAAAACTTGAAATAGTACTGATTGATACACGTCAATTCAGGAAGTCTCAAGGCTTGTTATTAGATCAAAGTTAAGTGTAGTATCAATGCAGATAACATTTAGCAATAAGCAGTTATAGCTGTATACATTTTGTGTTGATACTTCATTTAAATCAGTCGATTCACATCACTTCATCTTTAATTAGATTCATACTATTTTATTTAAGTAAAATATCGTTTCTTTGCCTAATCCATCACTCGATGTGGATAGTCGATGATGAGTATATTTGTCCAGTTCGTCTGCAAATGTTATGTTTAACAGGTTGATTAGCATTAAAGTTAATATAATCTGTAAAGAAGTGCAACAAGTTCAGGCAGGTCATCTCGGCAGTTCAAGTTGAGAATTCAAGTTAAATGCTGTAAATTTTTGCAAGTAGTCAAGCTCAAGCGACTTAGCATAGGTCGAAGCTTCCTTAAGTCGTATTGTTTAAGTCAGAAAGTTCAGCAATGATATGTTCCTACGAGTTAAAAAGTGCCTAAGACAAAGAGTTCAAGGCATGAAACTTCAGGTCAAGGCAGTGCAAATTTGTCTAAGTAATAGCTCGCTTAGGTGTAACCACGACCTAAACTTCATGTTGCAAAGAGTTAGGTCGCTGAAAAGAGTTAGATCGCTGATTTAAGATAGGTCGTTGATTCGTTAGGTCGTTCGGCTTCCCTTAAGTCACGAAGGGTTCTTAGATCGTTCAATTCACTAGGTCGCTCCTGAAGTAGCTCGGTGATATCAAGCTATCTCCCATCAAAAAACCTAAGTCATATTCTCCAATCACCTTCTTCCACGCATCCACCACCCTTTGCATCACTCAAAATACCACAGCATAACCCGCCATCCACTAACACGTTAACCTCATATCTCCTCGTCTTCTCCAAACACCTAAAACCCCATCATCTCCTCCAAATTTCCAGAAAACGTTACTAACTCCGCAAATTCAAATATAACTATGTGAAACCCTAAGCTGATCCATTCTCAAAGCAATCACCAACGATTCGATAAGAATCAGAGGGTGAATCGAAGTATAATTTTACGACATGGTAACGAAAATTGTATGGAGGAATTGATGGTAAACGCGGCGAATAGATGATCGGAATTATCTAAATTCATTGTTGGAATCGACGATTGGAGATAAAAAAGTGAAGATTTCGTGTTAATCTTTGAGCTCGAATGCAGTAATGGCAGTAGAGTGTAAGCAATAGAGTGACTAGGATGAAGCGAGTTAAGTAACTTATAGGCGGGAAAAATAGAATTCGAATCGGCCTAAAGCGACCTAACGGCTCCAGCGACTCACGACTTAGCAACTCAGAGGGCACGAGTTAAAAAGTGTCGAAGCACACGACCTAGTCCCTAGGCATATACTTCGAGGGGCAAGTGTTAACACTACTTTTTCAATGACCTAGCATTCAACAGTCTACGACTTACCGACCTAAAGGACTCAAGCGACCTAAGCAACTCAAGGCCTCAACGACCCAACAAGAAAAGAAGTCTGCGACCTTGCACCAGAAGATCTCTAGCGACCTAACGAGTTAGCGACCTAGTGACCTAACGAGTTAGCGACCTAGCGACCTAACGAGTTAGCGACCTAGCGATTCAGGAAAAGGGAACGACTTAGCATGTTCCGGGATAAAGCCACACGACCTACCACTTTCATTAGGTCGCTCACGACCAAAGTCTTGCCGAGGTAACTTCTGAGTTCACTGCATTAGGTCGCTCGCACCTAGTATCTCACCCAGAATGGCTCCACTAAGTCGCCAACGACTTAAGCTAACTCGGGACGACCTATGACCTACGACCTACGACCTACCTTCAGATTTTCCCTATAAATACCCTGCCTACTCCACATTCGGAGGGAATTTTTTGGGAGACTTTGAAGCGTCGAAACTCTACTGCATTCATGACTTCTACAACACCTCTACTACCAAAAACGTTCCAAACTACCTAAAGAAAAGATCAATTACATTCAAGATGAATTCTAGAATCTCTTTCGCATTGAATTGCTAATTACTTGTATCGATTGTTGTGTAATCAAAGGAATTCTTGTAAAGCTTTTAATCGAACTTGTGATAAAAAAGAAAAAGGCTTGATTTTGAGCCAAACCATTATAAAACTGCTATCTCTTTACTTTTCTGCTATTATCTGCTTGTTTTAGTTCCCATACCAACAGGTGGTGCTTTCACTTTACTAATACTCACACCGGGGTGTTAGCGTTTGATTTTTACGTTAACACGGAGTATAAACATTCAACTCCGAACTTCCAGAGCGCGAGTCGGAGTATAAACATTCAACTCCGAGTTCCCAAAGCGCGAACTAGAGTATAAACATTCAACTCCGAACTCCCAGAGCGCGAGTCGGAGTATAAACATTCAACTCCGTATTCCCAAAGCGCGAAGCGGAGTATAAACATTCAACTCCGAACTCCCAAAGCGCGAGTCGGAGTATAAACATTCAACTCCGTATTCCCAGAACGCGAAGCGGAGTATAAACATTTAACTCCGTATTCTCAAAGTGTGAAACGGAGCATAAACATCAACTCTGAACTCCTAGAGCGCGAGTCGGAGTATAAACATTCAACTCCGTATTCCCATAACGCGAAGCGGAGTATAAACATTTAACTCCGTATTCCCAGAGTGTGAAACGGAGCATAAACATTAACTCCAAACTCCCAGAGTTCAAATGCCAATTCCAAGTCTCCCGACTGCGAACATGTGGTTAAAACTTAAGCCGGCGTGACCAACCGCCGTAAGCAAATAAGAATCACCGGAGTACGGATATGATCATCGACATTCAAACAAGCATGGACGCATTACCCAATCTCCACTTGCTTCAGACATCCGTTCGGTGGCACCAGACTCAACAGGTTATAAGATTGAAGCGATGCGATGTCGGAATTCAACTCGCTTCCCAGTCACAAGCCATTTCCACAGTTCCCGAACTTGGCAAATCAAAAAAAACTTGATTCCGAACCTGAAACTTCACAAGTGCATTTCAGACACTGAAACACTTAGGCAAATACACAATGAAAAAAAAAGAAAAGATTCATTTCTATTGATTATAGAAGACGTTCGTGTACAAGTTTCCAAAAATTCATACTAGCAGGGGCCGAACCCGCATCTATACACGGCTAACAAAATGCAAAAAATCAAAATTCGCCAGATGATCATGCCTAATCTCTCTTCTTCCTTGGCTGCCTCTTCAGTGTGGACCCGCTTGAGCCATCGCCAATCTTCCTCTTCAAGCCTGTGCCTTTCGGTGGTTGGTCTTCAGGCGATGGAATTATGTCGACGTCCTCCTCCGAACTCGTGTGAATGAGAATGCTGCCTACGGGCGGAGTCGGAGGAACGGGATCAATTACAGATGGTGGAATGGGCAGGCTAGTGAGAAAAACAGCACCACCGGGAGATATCATTCTAAGCGGAGCAAGCCCTGATACTTCCATCCCACCTCCAAAACTTCCACCTTGAGCCGCTGCTGCCATTTCAGCGTCAATTTGGGCGAACATATCCTCCTCGGTTATCGCTCGAGCCCCACTGGGGGCATCGGTAGTTGGCATTGAAGAACTTGCAGCAGGATCGGTTCCGCTTATGACGGGTGGCAAGTCAGCAAGGGGATCGCCGTGACGGCGAAAGAGTTCATTCATCAACTGCTCGTCAAACATAATTGTACCCCCCTGTAGATCGTCGAGCGGAGCAGTTATACTCACGGTGGTTGCCTCAGTCACGATAGCCTCCTGCATTTGATATGATTCTTGAGTGGCAGGAGGGATGGCCGGTGCGGCATCGATCACTGGACAAAAAACAAAAGAACTGTTAGGACTTAACTCGATCGAAGATTCCGATTTAAGAAAAGTGGAATGTTCAGAATACCTTCCTCAGTTCGACTTGCAGGCGACAGGGCGGCATCAGTAACTTGCGCAGCAGCCGGAGATATCTACGGCTGATCCGGATTATAAGCAGGAACAGCCTGGGGATCGACCGTAGACGAGGATTCGGGTTGGGTTGACGTGGGAACTTCGAGGCTTGCTTCATGATGGCTAACTCAAGAACCCTCTCCCACTTCAAAATGTTGGGCGCCAAGTTTTTCCTTCTCACGCAGAATCATCGACTCGTGGAGAACCTTCTTTTCATCATCAGTCAGAATGCGGTTCTCAAGTTCGAATTCATCTACGGACTCGCCTTGATGCGCCTCTTTTTCTACCTTAACCAGTCGGCTCCAAGCATTGTGGAGATGAGTCGAAAAGTCATCGAACCAGGCCAGACCCTTGTGCCTCAGCACGTTAGCGTTATAGACCACAAGAAGATCTTCAATGTCAGCCTCTAGTCTGGACTCGGCCAACTTCACCCTTTCCTCGACCTCAGTCTCCACTTTTTGGAATTTGGCCACCGCCGCATCCCGTTCTCCCCTGAGCAGAATAGCCTGATCACACGCCTCTTGAGCTGCGTTGTTCGCATCATCTTTTTCTTTGACCAGGCTAGCAAATTTGGCTTTTAGTTCATTAAGCTCTTTGACCTCCGCATCCCGCTCGGCGATGACTTTAGTGTTCCGGTGGCCCATCTCCTCCACCAAGGCAACATGTGCCTGACTCAACCTCTCCATTTTCGTTTTCGCTTCATCAGCCTTCTTAATGGCCTCCATCTCAGATTTCCGAGAAGACTCGGACTCGACAGAGAGTACTTGGATAATGCGATCCCTTTTTGCGAGCTCGATCTCCATCTTCTCGATCTCTTTAGCCCGCGCGAAGGCCACTTTAGAAGCTTTTTCGGCAGCCTTTGCCCACTCTCTGTACTGGGTGTATATATCATGAATGTAGTCATGAATCGTATTCTCCTCCCCAAATGGAATTCTTTTTAAGTGCGGAGGGAAGACATAGCCGTCAAAATAGATGTTTGGAAAATCCTTCTTCATTTGAGCCAACTTAAGGGCCCCTTCTCCAATGGGATCAGCAGGGACCTGTTCTGTAACCAGGGAAGATGAAGTCTCGACTCTTTGAAGATGAGTTTCGAACCTAGAAGCATGAGAGGACGGCCTATGACGAGGAGGCTCTGGTGGATATGAAGTTTGAACAAGAGGAGGAGATGGAAGTCTAGGGGAAGGAGAGCGCGATCTAGACCTGTGTCGGAATTCTCTCTCCCTATCACGCACGTATCTATCTTGGTTAGAATAATCGCAATCGTGATCTCTGTCTGAATCCCTCCTACGGGAATCATAATAACCAGAAGCTTTTCGAGCAGAACAAAGATTACCAAGCATAGATCCCCTTCCGGATATAGTACCTGAAAATGAGAAGCGAAGAAAGAGTTAGTAACTTCCTAAGTCGGGCGAAGTACAGTTGTGAATCATGTAGTGTAGTGAAGTGTATGCATGTGCAATCCCCCGACCAACCGGAAATGTCGGCCGCACTCGTAGCAAGCGACCCGCTTGGTTCAAAAGCACTATCAAGCCCTTCCATCCCGGTGTCGTGTGGAGACGACATGAAATCTGGGATCGAGATATCATCAAGCCTTGCAAACAGACTCTCCACTTGCAAGGGAGGAGCCTCTGAAATTCTAATCCCCTGGAAAGGTAAAGACACGACCACAGATTTAAATCTCTTAGATTTAGGGCGTTTGTATGCAGCGGCCTTGCCTTTTCTTTTTCCTCCGGAATCATGAACATCGGAAGGAGGAACGGCCTGGAGCTCAGTATCGGTAGGCGTTCTTTCTGGATCAACTTCTTCGGTGATAACAACTGTGGGTGCTTTGCGCTTCACGCGTTTCTTTGGGGCCACCCTATGTGTCACATCCAGGTGTATGCTCTATCTTCGTTCTATCAGCCCGACAGCCCTCAAATTCCTGTCGGTCAGGACTAAGTCTATGTGCCTCTCTTCGCCCGGAAACGCTTGAAGAATTCAAACAAGCTCTCTGAAGTATGCGCCATCGGGGCGAGAGATTGCGGCTATAAGAAAAGAAAAGTATGTCAGTTTTTGAAGTCGGTCACTAACATCTCAGTAGTTCAAAAGGGGATGGAAACACTTACGTCTATCTAACCAGCGCCTAGCAAACCCAGGAGGGCACCGAACGTGGAACCATTCGGACTTGTAATAACTTAGCCTCCCCCAGGAACCCAACACAATATGGAAGCTTCTGACTGCCTCCAGGAAGGTGAAGGAAGGGCTATCTCCACGGCTCTTAACGTTGAATAAATATCTGATCTCGATCGGCTTCGGCGGTCGAAAGAGGATCTCCATGAACAAGATGAAGGTGCTGTTTAACAAGGCATACCCGTTGGGGTGTAGCTGAGACGGAGCTATACCAAGAAATGATAACGTCTCCCTTATATAGTCATTAAAGGGAGGAAGTGTCCCCACCGTGCAAGCATGATGGTTGAAGGCAGTAAACCCTTCCGGGGAATAATATGGCCTATCCTTCGGTCCAGGAAGTAGCACGTCATCAAGCGACAAACCATGCCTTAAGCAGATCCGACCCAACATGTTTTCAGAAATACCTGACGGCACCGAATCGGGTGGAGTACAAATAAACCGAGCCCCTTGACGCTCGTCCGGAGCTATCTCAATAACTTCGGCCTCTATGACCGGTATCTCAATAGTTGAAGGAGCAGAGCTTGGAAATTTCGATTGCTGAGAACTTGAAGGATCCATAACCAGCTAGCTTATAAAAAAACATTGTTAAACTGACAAATAACGCTTGTGCATCCCCTAGTGTAAAGTGTGTGAGCGTGTTGTGCAGTGCAGTACTGTATATTACTTGGGAAGATCAACCGGATTAAGGAAAACGTGTAACGAACGAGACTTCGGAATTCAGTCAGAAGGACCGTCATCGCTGACCGTCACAACCGTGCCATCCAGTTATTAACTATCACTCCAAATCGAAGTTTGGTGTTATTTTTATAAGTTGCAGTTTCATAGACGAGCTTCGATAGGAAGTCAGATATGTAGTGAAACGATTAAGTCCAAGTATGCCAATTTGAAGCTCGTCGGAGGTAGTTGTTCGAGTGTGTGAAAAATTCAAAGCTTTTTTTATGATCAAATTTGTATTGCTCACGAGAGCCAGGTTCGCATCGATAAATTATAGTCATGTGCGTTTGAGTTATACTTGGTCAGAAGGATGGAGTGCAAGTTTGACTCGTTCCAGAGCTATTTCCTTCGACTCCATCCAAAAGTCATGCATTTCAACTCGGTCCAAAGCAACCAATTCGACTCGCTCCGAAGTCACGCATTTCGACTTGGTCCGAAGCAACCACTTCGACTCGCTCCAAAGTCATGCGTTTCTACTCGATCCAAAGCAGCTACTTTGACTCGACCCAAGGCCACCCACTTCAACTCGATCGAAAGCCACCGTTTCGAGTCGATCACACACAGCCCCTTCATATCGATCAACAGAATCAAAGCATTTGAATCGATGCGAAGCTCTACCATCGATCGACACGAAGGCCTTTGCCTCATCATCTCGAAACTACTACTCCAGATCGACACAAAGCTAAGGCCGGGGACTCTTCGATCAATCACGAATCTGATCGATTTAGTGTTAAGAATCGAGTGTCCTCGATTACGGGATGTTTTCACTCGATGGATTACCTCAATTTGTTAATCGGTTCAAGTGGTTGAAGATAGGAATCGATTCGAAGACAAAGGTTTTCTCATGGTATGCTCTGGAACGATATGAAGGCAAGGAAAATAAGGATGAAAGGTAAAAAGTGAAAAAACGGCTAAGCGCCAGGTATTTATATGGAGTAGAAAATAAAGGGAATAACCGATTCGAATTCCAGTGGGGTCGATCATGTGCTTCGACTCCCTCTTCAGTGTGTAGATACGGAGCTCCCATTCGTGTCGCTCCTTCGACTCCATCTCCAATGCAACATTACACGCCATCACTTCGACTCCCTCGTTCGACCCGCTCTCCTTCGACTCTGTCTCCTGTGCGTTTCAACTCCAGCTCCTATGCAGTTCGAATCCAAGACCAAGTCGAATGAAGCAGTTCGATCCAAGATCGAGTCGAACATCCTGTTCGAATCCATCAGGGGATCCACATCGACTCGCTCCACTTCGACTCGCTCAGGTCGAGTCCTTCATCAGAACCGAGTCAAACAAAGCATTTCGAATCAAAACCGAGTCAAACGACCGGTTCGAATCCTTAGAACCGTGACTTCCAGAAGCCAATTCCGTCAACTCGACATACTTACTTCGCATCCACAAATCCAATGGAAACTATCTTCGATTGTTTCAATCATTCACAATGATTCAGGAGAGGATCGTTACGAAGGGACATTCAAAAACAACCATCAAGCTTTGTTACAACGGATTTCACATCGGTTCAGGAGAGGGTCGGTATGGAATTAAAAAACAATAAACTGACGATGACTCGAGAACGTACAAACGTCAGTGGGAGTCAGATTAACATATATGCATGAATAACGAACCAATATTCAATATTCCGGGTTTTTAGGAACCAGAAATTCATCCAGTAACGACTACAACAGCAAACGGGTAAACACTAGCATACAGCAATCAGTTGCAACAATACAGGGCACGGCGGTCGACAGTCAACAGTTTACATTATCAAGAAGAACGGTCAAAGGTTACAACTTTCATCGAAAAATGATAACTATTCGGAGTAAAGACTGCAGCACTTCAAAGTACATCATGTTTTCACAAGACGTACTTTGGGGGGCAAATGTTATCCCGCCTTTTGGCAAGGCCGTAACACCAAGAAATTGACTAGTAACCAGTGACGGTCCGTCCCAGAGATCAGTTATACATTGGCTCACTACGGATATCGATGAATTTTGTTCGAGTCTGGATCGAGCCAAAATTGGTAGGACATGGCAAGCTAAGCCATGAGAGCCAACGTTTCAAATCTCAAGTCAATCCGAATTCGTATGCTCAAGTTATGAATGATGCAAGATTGGATAGAGATCAACTACCAGTCGACTCGCTCCTTCAACTCACTCCTTCGACTCACTTCACAACACTCAGTTTGAAGCCAACTTCGACTCGCTTCACAATGCCTAGTAGTGACATCTTCGACTCATTTCACTCAGAGGCCAACTTCGAGTCAACCAGGTTCGACTCGCTCCACATCCCTCAGAGCTGCTCTCTTCGACTCGCTCCAGTTTGAAGCCATCAAGAGTGCACACTTTGACTCGCTCCGCTCAGACAACTGAATCGACTCCATCAACTTCGACTCCACTGCTCAAACCTCCCAGAACGTCCCATTTCAACTCGCTCGACCAATGCTTGCTTCGACTCACTCGACCAAGTACTTACTTCGACTCGCTCGAAGCAACATCCGGGACAGAGTAAGAATCAAGTACCACGTCATCGAGTCGAATGGAAGTGAGTCGAAATGGAAGCGAGTCGAAGGAAACAGCCCACCGAAAACTCCATTTCGTATCGATCATATCTCCCAATCTACAAGTCCAAATGCAATGAAATTTTCACAGAAGACTACGTGCATGCTAGAGAATGTCCACGCCTAATTTCGACTCCATTAGATGAAATCTTGAGCGAGTCGAAATCAGCTCGTGTCAATCACGGATCGGACCGAAACTTCACGGGCTTGGGCGTACGGGCCTGGTCACGTGCCAGAGAGGGTCTCCCGAGATCTGAGCGAAATATCAGCCTCCTACACCTATAAATAGACCTCCAAAGCCAACAGAAAAGGGGTTCTTCTTCCTCTTTGAGATCTCCAACGCCCGGAGTCCGCCAGATCCAGATCTGAACTCCATTGCTGCTGCTACCAACAAGATTCACTGCTGCAAATCATAATTGACTACTGTAAATCATTGAATTCACTTGTAAACACAAAAGAAAGATCAATAAAGCAAACTACTTCATAGTGGACGTAGGCTATACGCTGAACCACTCTAAATTCTTGTGTCTTCTTGCACTTTAATTATTCTCATTTTTGGAATTTGGAATTTTTGTTAGATAATTCCTCTTTTTCATTCAATTTCTTCACTTTATCTCTTCAAAGACTTCCGAAGAGTGTTGTGCCCAATTTTGGTACAAACAGAAGCGATGAAGAGAAACATAGGAGAATGTATGAAGAGGTGCTTCACCTATCAACAAGTGAAGGCTAAGCATTAGAACCTAAGTAGTTTACTTCAACCCTTGGAAGTACCGATTTGAAAGTGGGTTCAGTTTTTATGGATTTTATTGATAGGTTGCCTAGGTCGATGATGGGAAATGATAATATTTGGGTAGTAGTCGATAGACTAGCTAAGAGTGCCCATTTTGTCCTAGTGAAGTTAATAAGAATGATAGCTAGCTTAGCGAAGCTATACATGAATGTGGTGAGACTGCATAGGTACTGAGTAGCATCGTGAGTGATAGAGAACTTTTGTTCAACAGTGAGTTCTAGAGGATTTTGTAAAGTGCATTGGGTACATAGGTGAATCTGAGTAAAGCTTACCACCCAAAGACTGATGGTCAAACCGATAGGGTGAACCTTGTACTCAAGGATTTACTAAGGGCATGTGTTTTAAATTTTGAAGGATCTTAGGAATATCATTTGCATCTGGTAGAGTTTGCCAACAATAATATTCACCAATCGAGTATCCGGATGGCAACATTTAAGGTGCTTTATGGTAGACCGAACCGTTTTTTGGTTGGACACAGGAGACACACTTGTATTGTGGCCCGATTTGGTAAGAGATCCTACTGAGAAGGTTGAGTTGATTCGTGCCAGGATAAAAGCAGTGCAATCAAGGTAGAAGAGTTATGCCGACAAAAGGAGGAAAGAACTCGAGTTTGCAGTATGAGGTTATGTGTATGTAAATGTTTCTTCGATGCAAGAAGTTATGATCTTTGGGAAGGCCGAGAAATTGGCACCTAGATATATATGATCATTTCCAGTGATTGAGAGGATTGGTAAATTCGCTTGTCGAGTCGAGTTACCAAGTAGTTTAGCAAGTGTGCATAATTTTTTTTTCATATATCGCATTTGAGGAAATACGTGCATGACCCAAATTTGGTAGTGGAACCAAGGGCAATAGTGGACTTACACATGGCAAAAGATTTGACGTAGGTGAGATGATCGAAAGGGATAATAGGTTGTGCTACGAAGGATTTAAGGAATAAAGTTATATGAGTTTTTCATGTATAGTGCAGTGAAGACAAAGAGGATTGTACCTGGGAGGTAGAGGATAGGATTAGGAATAACTATCCGGATTTGTTTTAGATATTCATGTGTATAACATGGTGCTTTGTTTGTCTATTATATGTACTGGTATGGTACTAGTGTATTCATTTGTGCTATGACTATGTGATAATAGTTGCACTAATGTCTATTGTTTGATGATTAATGATTTACAGTAGTAGAGTACTTGTGTAATGTTTTCTACCTACGTGTACTTAAATGAAGATGACTTTAAACTTTTAGGGCGTTAGTGTAAATTTTGTTTTTCCTTATCAAAATTTGAAGTACGAAATTTTTTTAAGGGGGGAAGACTGTAACACCTCATATTTCGAATTTCTATAACATGAGAAATTAAATTAAATTAATAATGAGAAGAAATGATTAAAAAGCACAAATGAATTAATTTAACTTTAAGAATTGCTAGAGGGAGATTTGATTAATCAAGTATGGGACACTTTAGCAAGTTAATTGAATGTACCAAAGGGTAATTAGAGCGATTAAAGTTGACCTTGTTAATGAGAATAAATAATTAAGTTTTTGAATAGGAAGGACTTTGCATTAAGAAATGTATTAATAAGATTAGACAAGATAGGATATTAGCCCAAGTCAAAATCAATAACATACCTACCTTATTCATGCTCCCCTCATTCCACAACATTTTTATTTACAAAAAAAGAAAACATAAACAAGACAAGGCCGGCCACTATTTTTGAAGCTAAGGAAGCGGAAATCAGAAGATAGACGATCCAAGCATTCATTCTAAGAAGAATGACGATTAATTTTGGTTTTCATAACCAAGGTGGGTAAAATTTTCCCTAAAACTCTCTCTAACCAGTTTGGGTTCCTAATTGATTTTGAATGAATGTTTTGTTGACGATTAATGTGTTTAGATGTTTAAACATGGTTTTGACTATGTTTGGAAATATAAATGAAGTGAATTTGTTCATGTTTTAAAAGGAAAAACATGATCTAATCACATTTATACACTCGAAAATTTAATATGATGCTTTGGTGATAAAACAAAGTTGGGTTTTTGATTTCATGATTTATGAAATTTATTTGGAACTACTACGAACTTTCTGAGTAGAGAAAATGCTTAATTTTGGGAAAATTGATTATTATATATAATAAAATTAATAGGAAAATAGGCACAAGGACAAACCTAGAAAAGAATTTAGACCGAAGGACAACAAGTTTGTTTTTTAGGCTGAAGGACAATGCTAGTTATAACTAGCATTTTGTATAGTATAAAACTGAATATAATGCTAGATATAACTAGCATTTTGTATAGTGTTAAAGTTGAATATAATGCTAATTATTACTAGCATTTGCCCTTCAGCCTAAAAGTAAAACTTGGTGTCCTTCAGCCTAATTTTTTTTTCAAAGTTTGTCCTTTTTCCTAGTTCCCTCTATATAATAAAATTAATTATTTTGACATGAAATTTTGGTATAAAGTAAAATAGGATAAATCGAATTTTGGGAGAATTTTTGTGATATTTCCTATTAATTTTAAATTTTATATGAATTAGTTGGTGAAGGGGAGGACTAATTAATTAATCAATGGATATTATAGTAAATGAATTCTAAAAAGAAAATTATAAAGTGATAGATTAGCCAATGAGAGTCCGACACCAGATGGGGTTTGGTGTAAATGTAATTTACTTAATAAGGTAACAGAATAGTTTTCAAGTTAGTTACAAAAAAGCCATTTCAACGTTCAATGACCCATCAAATAGTCAACTTGCAATAGCATATATATACACACACTATGACGACCGCCCATGACCCCTGCACCGAATCTAGAGATAGTGCGCTGTAAAGTGTGCCAGGCGACCATGGACGATTGTCAGGGTAGATCAAAATAACAGAATCTATCGTATTACTCACAGCGCATGGACAAAATACAATAGAACATATGTATAGTGAAGCTTTACAGAATAAAATGCCCTCATATAAAACTCCATAATAGTTGAATACAAGCATCCAAATAGTCAATACATCAAGCCTCGCTACATAACACTCAGAGATTATACAAACAGCGGAACATCCAGTACATATAAGAAGATAATATGCAACCCTCTAGCTCGTCTTCGATATCAGCATCGTGAGAAGAGAACAGCACCTGTTACCTGCTACCTAGTCTGCCCGTCCCAAAATGGACGAACAACCCAAGGCAATAAGAATTAAACCATAAAGCCTTGAGTCAGACAATAGTCTTAGTGAGCAGTAAATTATCTAACAACATACTAAAAGAGCATAAAGGAAAAGGAATAGGAATACAACCCTCCCACTCCAACCTCTTTCTACAGTGATAGCCCCCAGACACACACTAAGTAGAAGCAAACATAGCAGAGCATACAATGTAAAGTAAAGAAATTATCACTCGAGTCAAGGGCGATGTTTTCCAAGCACAAACCCTCAAGGCCTAAACCAAGATCAGATAAGCACCCGGAAAATACTGCTCTTGAGACCGAATGACGATACAACCAAACATCCATGACTCTAGCTATCACTGTTATCATTGCTTCGATATCACCGTTAATTGAATGACCGGCACATTCTTTCAGTCGTCCGTCAAGGGCTAATGGAAACCCCGGTTCTAGACATAACTCCCGCACGTCATCGTGACCCGTGCCTAGGACTATCGAATCTGCCCAGAGTACTTGACTACCCAATCAGTAGCCTTCAGGGACTATCGAATCTGCCCAACATACTCTTGCTTTGAGCATGCTAGACCCTTCAACAACGATGAGATCTCAGCCTTCTAGTCATCCTCCTCGACGACTATTTCCATACTAGCTCAAGCGCCTCTCGAGCATCCATTATCCTCAAACTCGAACCATATCACCGAGTTATCAACCTGCTTGGAATGATCCCGTCTGGATTAGACCAAGACTATCTCATATCATGCTTCGCTTCATCACATCCTCGCGAAGTCTCATCTCAACATCATCATCAAATCTATGCATAAGAGCTTCATCATCCGCTACAAATGCCACAAGCAGCTTTCCCAATTCAAGAGCTTTTCCCTTAGCTTTTGAATCATCCTCGATCTAAATCAAATCATCAATCATCTAATTCATAGCAATCAACCAAGTCAAACATTAATCCAAACAATCAAGCATTCAAATATGATCTAAGTAGACAATTATAACTATAATGGCAATTTCGTAATTAAAGAGTTGAAAGTCTAATAAGCATGAAAACATGAACAATGGATCTATATGGATCTACACTTAGGATGAAGAAAATGTATGGAAATCACTATTTTAACACCAAATCGAGCCAACAATCCGATATACTCCTTTGGATCCGTGTGAGAGATAATCACCACTCACCAAATCACCTAAACAACCTCAAATCAACACGCTTCAGATCTGGACAGCGAAGGATCAAGCTTGATCTATCACGAATCCGCTTCAAATGAAGAAATCTCACTTCAAAGGATGAAGATCTTCAATCCAAGCTCTTAAATCTTCAATTTGACCTTCAACTTGGATGGATAGAATCACTAGATTAGAGTGGAGAAAAGAAGCGAAGAAGTGTAGAAGTCGAGCTCTCAAAATGGCAGCACTTCGTCGCTTCGAAATCCAGATCCCAAAAAGTGAGAACAACCTTCCTATTTATAGCTGAAATTTCCTTAAGTCGCTAGCTCGGAATTAGGTCGTCCACGACCTACGACCTAAAAACCCCACCGACCTAAAACTTTCAACCTATCCAAACCTTACAACCTACGACCTAGCGCAAACGTGCGACTTAACGACCTAACACACCTGCGACCTAACAGATGCGCTTCCATGCGACCTAACAATCCAACGACCTACGCGCATCCGCGACCTACGACCTAACAGATCCAACGAATTAAAACAATGCGCGACTTAACTATGCGCGACTTACGACCTAAGAAAGATGCAGCCTAGCGACCTAACTCAGACCACCTCTTCGCGACCTAACGCACATTCGACTCAACAACTCCTAGGTCGCTCATGACCTAACACCCAGCGACCTATCAACTTAAGCCTTCACACGACCTAAAACATCACGACCTAAGACTTAACTATAATACGACCTAACACACACACGTGACCTAACACTTAGCCAGGATATGACCTAACTCCTTAGGTCGTCTAACGACCTAACCATGCTAACTCGCTCACCACTAGGTCGTTAACTACTGTAGGTTACTAACCCTTAGGTCGCTAACTCCTATAGGTCGCTCACTTCTATAGGTCGCTGCCTGACCTTAAGTCGCTCAACTCTATAGGTCGCTAACTCCTATAGGTCGCTAACCTTCCTTAGGTCGCCTAATTCTATAGGTCGCTACAAACCCTTAGGTCGCCAATATCCTATAGGTCGCTCCAACCGACCTAACCTACCCCACGACCTAAGCCACCACATGACCTATCTCCTATACGACCTAACTCTCACACGACCTAACTACTTAGGTCGTTCTAACACTCCCAGCTTCCTTAAGTCGTCGCCGACCTACCCCTTAGGTCGCCAATCCTATAAGTCGGTCACGACTTAAGACTTAACCAAATTCTACTTAAAATCTGAAATGACTTAAAAATGCAAAAAATTCCAGATTTTAACGAACCTTTCGATCCGTAAAAATACGGGTCGTTACATTCTCTCCCCCTTAGGAATTTCGCCCCTGAAATTCCAAACAAACAAAGCAATCAAATACTATTCTGCATGCCTACCATCCATAGCAATCAACAGACCATGCATCCAATTCTAGCTTAGCATGCAGAATTCTAAAACTAGAACAAGTTACAATATCGTGAGATGACGCGACACCTTAGGGCCATACCTTGAAGAGTTCAGGATGAGCTGCCTTCATCCTCTCTTCCACCTCCCACGTACAATCGTTATCATCATCACTCCATTGTATCTTGAGCAACTTAACTACCTTCCTCCTAAGCTGTTTCGTGTCGGTTTCCACAACACGAAGCGGCTTACGAGGTCTTCTATCGACTGGATCAACTTCGAAGTCTTCACAGCTATCAGCAGAAACCACTGTATTCGAGTCGTGCACATACTTCCGTAGATACGATACATGAAAAACATTGTGCACACTCGACATCTTTTCTGGTAACTCCAATCTGTAGGCGAGCTTTCCAATTCGCTCGATGATCGGGAATGGTCCAACAAATCTCGGATTTAATTTTCCTTTCTTCCCGAATCGAATAATATTCTTTAGTGGAGAAATCTTCACAAAAACCATGTCACCTACGTCGAATTCCAAATCCTTTCGACGCTTATCGGCATAACTCTTCTGACGGTCTTGGGCTGCCTTCATTCGTTGCCGAATGATCTCTATACAATCCGAAGTCTGTCGAATCATCTCTGGCCCAAGTAACAGCTTTTCTCCTGTCTCTAACCAACATGTCGGGAGTTACACGGTCTTCCATACAATGCCTCATACGGTGCCATACCAATGCTTGACTGGTAACTGTTGTTGTATGAAAATTCCACCAAATGAAGGTGATCTTCCCATGATCCTCCGAAATCCAAAACACAAGCTCTAAGAAGATCTTCCAAAATTCGGTTGACTCGCTCGGTCTGACCATCTGTTTGAGGGTGATAAGCTGTACTCAAACACAACTTGGTTCCCAAAACTTCTTGGAAGCTCTTCCAAAATCCACTAGTGAACAATGGGTCTCGATCGCTCACTATACTCTTCGGAATACCATGGAAACGAACTATCCACTTAACATACAGCTCGGCCAACCTTGATGCAGTCCTAGTCGATCGAACAGGAATGAATCTTGCACTCTTAGTCAGACGATCTATGATGACCCAAATCCCTTCATTTCCCGTTCTTGTTCTAGGTAATCCATCAATAAAATCCATCGATATCTGCTCCCACTTCCATGTAGGAACTTCTAATGGCTGAAGCAATCCACTAGGCTTCTTCTGTTCAGCTTTTACCAACTGGCAGTTTATGCACTTGGAAATAAAATTTCCAACATCCTTCTTCATACCTTCCCAGTAGTAGGTTATCTTCATATCCCGATACATCTTATTTCCTCCTGGATGAATTGTCAACTTCGAGTGATGACTTTCCTTCAGCACTTCACTTCTCAATTCATCTATATCGGGAACAACTAGTCGTCCTTGCTTCCGAAGCCAACCTTCTTGATCGACCTCGAATCCTTTATCCTTTTTTGGATCCAATCCAGATTCCAAATCACGGATAATCTTGACAAGCTTATCGTCTCGCTTTTGGCTCTCGCCAATCCTTTCTACAAGAGAAGGTCTTATCAATAAGTTTGCCAACATCTCAGGTTCCAATTCACATCTAGGCCTGAAGTCAAATCCAGCTAAATACTCGAGATTCTTCCATTCTAAAAACATGGCTCCCAATCCTGCATGTCTTCGACTTAATGCATCTGCAACTGCGTTACCCTTTCCTGGAGTATAAGCTATACCAAAATCATATGATGCTAAAAACTCTAGCCAACGTTGCTGCCGAAGATTCAAATCCTTTTGGGAGAAAAGATACTTCAACGACTTATGATCTGTAAACAACTCAAATCGAACTCCCAGTAGATAATGTCTCCACATCTTCAGAGCAAAAACAATCGCTGCTAACTCCAAATCATGAGTCGGGTAATTCCTTTCATGCGGCTTCAGTTGTCGACTAGCATACGCAACAACTTTATTCCTTTGCATCAGCACTGCTCCAAGTCCAGTACCACATGCGTCGGTGTAAACCACCATCTCATCATTCCCACTTGGAATAGTCAAAACAGGAGCACTCGTCAATCTCTCTTTCAGGACTCCGAAAGCTTGCTCACACTTAGCATCCCAACTGAACACTTGGTTCTTTTTCGTCAATCCTGTTAACGGTGCAGCTACCTTGGAGAAGTCTTTGATAAACCGTCGATAATATCCTGCTAATCCAAGAAAACTTCTCACATCCGATGCATTCTTAGGTCTAACCCAATCCTGGATTGCTGCCACCTTAGCGGGATCAACCGCTATTCCATTTCCAGAAATCACATGGCCTAAGAACCTCACTTCACTCTTCCAGAAGTGACACTTCGAAAACTTAGCCTTCAGCTGATGTTTCCGCAAGATTTCCAAAACAATATGCAAGTGCGTCTTGTGCTCTTCTCCAGTTCTGGAATAAATCAGAATATCATCCACGAACACAAGTACAAACTTGTTCAACTGATCTCTGAACACTCTATTCATAAGATCCACAAAATATGCTGGCGCGTTAGTCAACCCAAACGGCATTACCAGCCACTCAAAGAAGCCGGATGGTGTTCGAAAAGCAGTCTTCGGCACACTATCCTTAGCCACTCTCAACTGGTGAAATCACGTTGCCAAATCCATCTGAGAAAACACCTTAGCTTCGTGAAGCTGATCAAACAAGTCATCTATTCTCGGCAATGGATACTTGTTCTTCTTAGTCACCTTATTCAGCTCACGATAATCTACACACAATCTCAACGACCCATCTGCCTTGGTTGCAAACACAACTGGTGCACCCCACTCGGACACACTACGCCGAATGAATCCTTTCTGCAAAAGATCATCAACTTGCACCCTCAACTCTTGCTGTTCCCTAGGCGCCATCCGCCTAAGAGGCATCACAACGGGTCTGGCTCCTTCAACTAGATCTATACAAAACTCGATCTCTCTATGCGGCGGCAACCCTTTGACTTCGTCAAAGACATCCTCGAATCCATTCGCGATTGGCACTAATGACAGTCCATCCCGTGGAACAACTAGCGAATACATGAAGCTCATGAAAACGCCTTCTTCATGCTTACATCGTATCACAATCTTTCGCCCCTCCACATTCTCGACTGTCACTTCCAGCCTCTCACAATCAACCTTTGCCGCATACCTCCTAAGCCAGTCCATACCCAAAATAATTTCGAACCCCGCAAAGTTCAGAACAAAACAATCACAAACAAAAGAGCAACCATGACTCGATACAA
Source organism: Allium fistulosum (assembly GCA_030737815.1). Classification (NCBI taxonomy): domain Eukaryota; kingdom Viridiplantae; phylum Streptophyta; class Magnoliopsida; order Asparagales; family Amaryllidaceae; genus Allium; species Allium fistulosum. Next base: position 335,780,823 of record CM060901.1, on the reverse strand, counting down.
TCAGACCACGGCATAGCATACACAAACAAGACGAACCCCCAACTGGATTAGTCACAATCAATGGCCTATAAACGATATCTGGTTCCAAACCTAACCGGCCTACGAGTTCACTACAAACAAACGAATGCGACGCTCCAGTATCAAACAGAACTCTAACTGGAACACCACATAGGAAAAGAGTACCTTGAACCACCACACTCTTTCCCCTCTCTTCAGTGGTAGGAGCTTTTGAAGACGACGGAACAGCTCCCAAAGCATAAGCTTGCACAATCTGCTTGTCCCTCCTCGGTTCTGGACAATTCTTCCTGAAATGCCCCGGCTTGTCACAGTTGTGACACTTCATCGGTGCCTTCGTATTCTTACAATCCTTCGAGAAATGGCCCTTCTGCTGACAATTGTAGCAGGTCACCTCGCCTTTCGGCTTCTTCTGGCCACCTTACCCTTCTGCTGCTGCTGCTTCCTCTTCTTGTTTCCACCCTGCTGGGGTTTAGACTCTTCCCTGGTCACAGCAACAACAGATCCTTTCTTAGGAAACAGACTCTCATGCCTGAGAGCTTTCTCCACAAGCTTCTAAAATGAATCGTCCAAATGATCCACCAACTGTCTCCCAAGATAACTGTCCAAGCCTGTCACAAACTTCTCATTCTTCTGATACGCAGATTCGATATATGACCGGGCATACTTGGACAAAGCTTCAAACTCAGAAACATACTCAAGAACTGGTCTTCCTCCCTGCTTGAGCTCCACAAACCTCTTGAACAGAACAGACTTCTGAGCTGTAGAAATGAACTTAGCTTCAAATCTAACTTGGAATTGCTCCCAAGTACTCTCTTCCTCCGGAGTATTGATGGTAATAGAGTTCCACCAATCAGAAGCTCTCCCTTGAAGCTGTCTTGATGCCAACTTCCTCTTAGTTGCATCCTCAATTCCCAAATCACCAAAAATCCTTCTACATGCATCTATCCATCTCTGGACTTCAATAGTTGATTCTGTTCCCAAGAAAACCTTCCCTCCAAGAGCAGTATAGTCTTTGCACAACTTAGCAAAATCCACTGGTTTCGGAGTTTGGACTTGAACTCCAACATCTACTGCTGCCCCCGGAACTGGTATCCTTCTCATGATCGAAGTCATCATAGCTTCGAACATAGCTGCATAATCAGCAGCCCCCTCAGTAGCACGGCCTTCCCTAGCAGCTGGTCTCCCTCTTCGACTCATTCTCAATATCTATAAAAAGGAATGATCAGAACATCTAGAGAAACAACTACATAAAGGACTCAAACTCTACTAAGCTATTATATTATATATAGTAATCATCCATCAAAATACAATTACGTCTCTCATATGTAGTTACGTCAGCGAGCGTTGGGTAAAATCGATTAACCAATGCTCTGATACCAAATGTGACGACCGCCCAGGACCCCTGCACCGAATCTAGAGATAGTGCGCTGTAAAGTGTGCCAGGCGACCATGGACGATTGTCAGGGTAGATCAAAATAACAGAATCTATCGTATTACTCATAGCGCATGGACAAAATACAATAGAACATATGTATAGTGAAGCTTTACAGAATAAAATGCCCTCATATAAAACTCCATAATAGTTGAATACAAGCATCCAAATAGTCAATACATCAAGCCTCACTACATAACACTCAGAGATTATACAAACAGCGGAACATCCAGTACATATAAGAAGATAATATGCAACCCTCTAGCTCGTCTTCGATATCAGCATCGTGAGAAGAGAACAGCACCTGTCACCTGCTACCTTTCTGCCCGTCCCAAAATGGACGAACAGCCCAAGGCAATAAGAATTAAAACATAAAGCCTTGAGTCAAACAACAGTCTTAGTGAGCAGTAAATTAACTAACAACATACCAAAAGAGCATAAAGGAAAAGGAATAGGAATACAACCCTCCCACTCCAACCTCTTTCTACAGTGATAGCCCCCAGACACACACTAAGCAGAAGCAAACATAGCAGAGCATACAATGTAAAGTAAAGAAATTATCACTCGAGTCAAGGGCGATGTTTTCCAAGCACAAACCCTCAAGGCCTAAACCAAGATCAGATAAGCACCCGGAAAATACTGCTCTTGAGACCGAATGACGATACAACCAAACATCCATGACTCTAGCTATCACTGTTATCATTGCTTCGATATCACCGTTAATTGAATGACCGGCACATTCTTTCAGCCGTCCATCAAGGGCTAATGGAAACCCCGGTTCTAGACATAACTCCCGCACGTCATCGTGACCCGTGCCTAGGACTATCGAATCTGCCCAGAGTACTTGACTACCCAATCAGTAGCCTTCAGGGACTATCGAATCTGCCCAACGTACTCTTGCTTTGAGCATACTAGACCCTTCAACAACGATGAGATCTCAGCCTTCTAGTCATCCTCCTCGACGACTATTTCCATACTAGCTCAAGCGCCTCTCGAGCATCCATTATCCTCAAACTCGAACCATATCACCGAGTTATCAACCTGCTTGGAATGATCCCGTCTGGATTAGACCAAGACTATCTCATATCATGCTTCGCTTCATCACATCCTCGTGAAGTCTCATCTCAACATCATCATCAAATCTATGCATAAGAGCTTCATCATCCGCTACAAATGCCACAAGCAGCTTTCCTAATTCAAGAGCTTTTCCCTTAGCTTTTGAATCATCCTCGATCTAAATCAAATCATCGATCATCTAATTCATAGCAATCAACCAAGTCAAACATTAATCCAAACAATCAAGCATTCAAATATGATCTAAGTAGACAATTATAACTATAATGGCAATTTCGTAATTAAAGAGTTGAAAGTCTAATAAGCATGAAAACATGAACAATGTCTCTATAATCTTGATGAATGAGCTTACATAGGTTAACATGTAGTAAAATGGATGTAACATCATCATGAACAATGGATCTATATGGATCTACACTTAGGATGAAGAAAATGTATGGAAATCACTATTTTAACACCAAATCGAGCCAACAATCTGATATACTCCTTTGGATCTGTGTGAGAGATAATCACCACTCACCAAATCACCTAAACAACCTCAAATCAACACGCTTCAGATCTGGACAGCAAAGGATCAAGCTTGATCTATCACGAATCCGCTTCAAATGAAGAAATCTCACTTCAAAGGATGAAGATCTTCAATCCAAGCTCTTGAATCTTCAATTTGACCTTCAACTTGGATGGATAGAATCACTAGATTAGAGTGGAGAAAAGAAGTGAAGAAGTGTAGAAGTCGAGCTCTCAAAATGGCAGCACTTCGTCGCTTCGAAATCCGGATCCCAAAAAGTGAGAACAACCTTCCTATTTATAGCTGAAATTTCCTTAAGTCGCTAGCTCGGAATTAGGTCGTCCACGACCTACGACCTAAAAACCCCACTGACCTAAAACTTTCAACCTATCCAAACCTTACGACCTACGACCTAGCGCAAATGCGCGACTTAACGACCTAACACACCTGCGACCTAACAGATGCGCTTCCATGCGACCTAACAATCCAACGACCTACGCGCATCCGCGACCTACGACCTAACAGATCCAACGACTTAAAACAATGTGCGACTTAACTATGCGCGACTTACGACCTAACAAAGATGCAGCCTAGTGACCTAACTCAGACCACCTCTTCGCGACCTAACGCACATTCGACTCAACAACTCCTAGGTCGCTCACGACCTAACACCCAGCGACCTATCAACTTAAGCCTTCACGCGACCTAAAACATCACGACCTAAGACTTAACTATAATACGACCTAACACACACACGCGACCTAACACTTAGCCAGGATACGACCTAACTCCTTAGGTCGTCTAACGACCTAACCATGCTAACTCGCTCACCACTAGGTCGCTAACTACTGTAGGTTACTAACCCTTAGGTCGCTAACTCCTATAGGTCGCTCACTTCTATAGGTCGCTGCCTGACCTTAAGTCGCTCAACTCTATAGGTCGCTAACTCCTATAGGTCGTTAACCTTCCTTAGGTTGCCTAATTCTATAGGTCGCTACAAACCCTTAGGTCGCCAATATCCTATAGGTCGCTCCAACCGACCTAACCTACCCCACGACCTAAGCCACCACACGACCTATCTCCTATACGACCTAACTCTCACACGACCTAACTACTTAGGTCGTTCTAACACTCCCAGCTTCCTTAAGTCGTCGCCGACCTACCCCTTAGGTCGCCAATCCTATAAGTCGGTCACGACTTAAGACTTAACCAAATTCTACTCAAAATCTGAAATGACTTAAAAATGCTAAAAAATCCAGATTTTAACGAACCTTTCGATCCGTAAAAATACGGGTCGTTACACACACACACACACATCAATTTACGATAGTATATATTATCAAAGTGCAATAGCCAATAGGACGACAACTTGCGATAGCTACTAAAAGCAAACTAGTGATAGCTATCAACTTGCAATAGTTATACACTACGTAACGTGTGATGGCTTGAAGAAAGCTCAACGCACGATGGCTTAGAGGTAGCTCAGCTTATGATGGCTTGGGGAAGACAATGGGAGATAGCTACTAAGAGCTCAACATCCGATAGTTAGGGAAGTTATCAACTAGTGATGGCTCATAAGAGCTTAACTCTTGATGCTAACTAAACTCTTAACTTAGACAACTAGTTGACGGTCAACAAGCAATGACCTATAAGATCAATATGCGGTTACTTAGGTAAAAGTCAACTATTAATATTTAAGCTTGACTTGCAATGGCTTTGGGAAAGCCAATTTGCGATAGTTAAGGTCGATTTGCAATAACTTGAGAAGCTAAAATTTTCTAAGACAGATAAGAGATAATGCACTTTGAAAGACAATTTTCAAGTGTGGATGAAATAATAAAATTTTATAAGCTATATTTGTTAACTTATTTTGAAATGGAAGAAAGCTTAGAGAAGCTAAGAAATAATAGGGTATCATTTAATCAATGTGAAATATGTTTTATCTAAAAGAATGCGTAAGGTACACGATAAATAAATGAAAGAGAAGGACTGAACCAAGATCCTAAAGTATACTTGCTCATAGAGTTATTGTATAGCGTGGTGCCAAGACTATCAAGTCTAAAGACCAATGGTATATGCAAGGGGCCACGATAGGTGTAATCCAAAATGACTTAAAACTCTAAGGGGAAACTATGATAGGGTGCCAAAAAATCAAGGAGTGTTATAAATAAAATGAATGAATCGAAACGTGAATGATAGCAGTTTAGGACTAAGTGAGGCTATTTACACTTGGTGAGGATGCTTACTGGAATGTATTCCGGCCGCTTATCTTCAAACTCTTAGGAGAGTCAAGGGGCTCTAATCCAGGTGACTACCTTGGTGGAATGAGTGGTCATTTCATAAGGTAACGTTGTTCAATAAAAGATAAATTAGTGATAGACAGACCTAAGGAGGTAATCAGTAAAGTAAGTTAATAATAACTTAAGGATGAACACCTAAAATAAGAGGTTAGGTTATGTTTGTATTTCTAATGGATGATTGGATGACTTGGGTCATGGTTGTATACTAAGCATATGGTATACTTAATTTGGATTGATAATATAAATATAACATGGTTTAAAATTTGATGACAAGTGTAGGGTACTGATGCAGCGGATTAATCAAAACAAATGTAGATCGTTGAATGTAGTAATCGGTGGATTGGAAGATACTGAAATGCCCTAATTCGTTGATCCGAAGATACCGAACTCTAGCTATCCCGAACTCGTTGATCGCGCACGATACCGGGTTCAAAGATCTTCAATTCTTCGAGCGTTGATCTAGCGCACTAGATTCCGCGAATCGGCTTCTACAATCGTTGAATCGAGCGCACTCGATTATCCGAAAGAGGAGATAGGAGATTACACTCAACTACCAATTTAGAAGAAAGCACACAGCAATCAAAAGAGAATTTTATTCAAAAATCAACAACCTTTACAAATGACTCACACGGCCTATTTATAGGCGTTTTACAATTCACACAAAAAACAACAAAAAAATACATCTCCTAAGTCGGTTCCGAGTTATAGCTTCCGACCTATGACCTAACATAACTTGGTGACGACTTAAGACAACACAGTTACAACACTTGCCTTTAGCGACTTAACAAACAGAACGACTTATGTAAATAGACGACATACGACTTACAAAACATATAGCTTTCGACTTAACAAATGGTAATTACAACAACACTTAGGTCGTGAGCGACCTACGACCTAAAACAGGCGACTTAACAGCAGCTTCTTCACGATTTAAGGAATCAACGGTTTTAGATTAACTCGGCATAAGAATCTACGGCCTCCAGAGCTTCAGCGACATAAAACATAAGCGGTATCCCAAATCAACGTCTTAAAGAGATCAACGGTCTTCATACTTCAGCGACTTAAAGAATGGACGGCATCCGTAGCTTTGCGACCTAAAACAAAAGCGGCATCAGGAATCAACGTCTTAAGGAAATCAAAGGCAGAGATTAACTCGGCAGACACATCAACGGCATCCAGGGCTTCGCGACTTAAGATGAGACTTTGCGACTTAAGAAGCCTAACTCCGCGACCTAAGTCTGTACGACTTAAAACTTCGCGACTTAAGAACATAGCATCTGAACCCTCTTCATGCGACCTTAGTTCCAACTCGTTAAGTCGTACACGAGTTAAAAACAAGTTAAGTCGTATCTCTTCATCAGTAGGTCGTCCCTTGGCTACATGACCTAACTGTTTGCTATCTCGCTTATCTTCCTTAAGTCGTACCAACGACTTATAAGCTTTGTTAGGTCGTAGCCTTTTCTCCCTTACTTGGTTAAGTCGTAACCCTCCCCCGTTAAGTCGTAGCTCCTCCTCACGTGGCTCCTTAGGTCGTAGACGACCTACAACTTCTACGTTAGGTTGCAAAGCTTGGTCACGACTTATGCCTTTGACAAATAAGGGTTGCGCTGCATCATCCTCCCCAGGTTGAGAAAAATTCGACCTCAAATTTGTAAATTCTTCTCTATCAGCTCGTTCATCTCCGTGATATGGTATGAGATGTTTAACATTGAACACATCAGACGTATACACATCATCTGGCAGCTTCAGTTTATAAACATTTTCATTGATTCGTTTCACAACTTCCACCGGACCAATTTTTCTGGGTTTCAATTTGTTATACGCGCCTACTGGAAAACGATCTTTCGTTAATACTGCATAAACCAGATCACCTTCATGAAATTCAACATTCCTTCGTTTCAAATCTGCAGATTGTTTATACTTCTCATTTGCTTTCTCTAATCGTTCTCGAACGATTTTATGACATTCCGTCAGCCCTTCAACAAAATCAGCAGCTTTCTTAATTGTCCCCTTTGAGTGTGGTATCACCGTTAAATCTAACGGTCCTTTCGGTAAGCTCGAATAGACAATCTGGAATGGACTGAACCCAGTACTTCGATTCACAGCATGATTATGGGCAAACTCTGCCTGGCATAACTTCACATCCCAACTCTTCTGATTATCTTGTACAAGACACCTCAGCAAGTTTCCCAATGATCTGTTTACCACCTCAGTCTGTCCATCTGTCTGCGGATGATAAGCGCTGCTAAAGTTCAACTTCGTTCCCACCATCTTCCACAAACTTAACCAAAAGTGACTCAGAAATCGAGTATCTCTATCCGACACAATAGATTCTGGCAATCCATGAAGTCGATAGATATCCTTGAAAAACAACTGAGCAACATGAACAGCATCCGCCGTCTTCTTACAAGCAATAAAATGTGCCATTACAAGCAACACAAAGTCCATACTGATATCCGCCCATGATTTTACAGGCACGGGTAATGGCATATATAAACCAGCATTAGTCGCAGTTCCTTTCGAAACCTGACAAATATGACAACGCTCCACAAACCTCTCTACTTCTTTCCTCATCGATGGCCAAAAGTAGGACTGTGAAATCAACTGTAAGGTACGGTCTCTCCCAACATGTCCCTCTTCGTGTAACTCCTTGATAATCTTCATTCTCAGACTACCCTCCGGTATGCACAATCGACTTCCTTTAAAAAGAAAACCATCTACCATCACGAACTCATCCGTCTCTCCATCCTTGACTTTATCAACAAACTTTGCAAAGTAAGGATCATCGGTAAATAATTCTGGAAATATTTCAAACCTCGTCACTTCCACCTTCAATGTAGTTAACAAGTGATTTCTTCTACTCAACGCATCCGCAACACGATTCGTCACTCCCGACTTGTGTTTCACAACAAATGTAAATTGTTGCAGATATGCAATCCACGATGCATGTCTTGCTGAAATCTTGTCTTGCCCTTACAAATGCTTCAATGCTTCATGATCAGTATACAGAACAAACTCCTTCTGAAATAGATAGTGTCTCCAGTGTTTAATAGATTGTACAACAGCATAGAATTCCACATCATACGTACTGTACCTCATCTTCGCTCCTGACAACTTCTCACTGAAATATGCAATTGGATGTCCCTTCTGACTCAACACTCCTCCAATTCCAACCTTGGATGCATCAGTATGTAGTTCAAACACTAACTGAAAATCTGGTAATATTAGAATTGGTGCAGACGTCAAAAGTTCTTTGATTCGCTCAAAAGCAACCCCGGCTTCCTCCGTCCATGCAAACTGTTTACCCTTCATGCAATCAGTAACAGGTGGCATCACACTACTAAAGTGTGGTATAAACCTTCGATAGAATGAATCCAACCCGTGAAAACTACGAACTTCCGTTATCGTCTTGGGCTGCGGCCAATCTCTAATTGCTTCGACTTTACTTTGGTCAACCTGTATTCCTTCTTCCGATACAACATATCCCAGAAATAAAACACTATGCGTCATGAACACACATTTCTTCGTTGCAGCATAGAATTGTTCTTGTCGCAATACCATCAGCACTTCTCTAAGATGATTCAAATGTTCCTCTAGACTCCCACTGTAAATCAGAATATCATCAAAATACACCACCACAAATTTCCCAATGAACGGTCGAAAAATCTGATTCATCACCCTCATAAAAGTACTCGGTGCATTGGATAAACCAAATGGCATGACCAACCATTCGTATAGACCCTCCCTGGTTTTAAAAGCAGTTTTCCACTCATCGCCTGGTCTGATACGAATTTGATGATATCCGCTCTTCAAATCAATCTTCGAAAAGATAGTAGCTCCGCTTATTTGATCTAACAAGTCATCCAACCTCGGCATTGGAAATCTATATCTCACAGTAATCTTATTCAATGCTCGATTGTCAGTGCACATCCTCCACGTCCCATCCTTCTTGGGTACCAATAAAGCTGGTACAGCACAAGGACTCAGACTCTCCTGCACACGCCCCTGCTCAGGCAATTCCTCTACCTGCCTCCGCAACTCTTCATGTTCCTTCGGACTCATTCGATAATGTGGTCTGTGTGGCAACACAGCACTTGGAACAAGATCTATCTGATGTTGTATATCCCTCAACGGTGGCAATTCCGTTGGTAACTCCTCTGGAAATACATCGTCAAATTCTTTCAAAACTGGTTTAACTTCTTCTGGTATTTCAACCTCTTCACTGCTTTCTCGCCCAATCAACAAAAACACTTCAGGCTCTTCCTCAACCTCCTTAACAAACTCTTTCAAAGATAATAAAGTTTTCAGCTCTTCAATCTCTTCTGACTTACTTTCTCCTTGTGATCTCTTCTTCGGAACTAGGATAATTTTCGTGCCTTCAAACATAAAACTGTAGCTATTGGTCCGACCGTCATGTTGTACTGCTCGATCATACTGCCATGGTCTTCCCAATAATAAGTGGCAAACATCCATCTCTACTACATCACACCAGATTTCGTCTTTGTATTTCTTCCCAATAGAGAATGGAACACGAACTCGTCTATCCACTTTTACTTCTCCTCCTTTTCTCAACCATGCTAACTTGTATGGACTCGGATGTTTCTTTGTCTTCAATTTCAACTTTGTCACAGCCTCGGTTGAAACAATATTATCACAGCTTCTTGCGTCAATCACAAACTTACACACCTTCCCCAGAATAGTACATGTTGACTGAAAAATATTACTTCTCAACCAACTAGCTTCCTCCTGCTTCGGTGTTAAACACGATCTCCTCAACATTAGATTATGACCTTCATCTCCTGACGCAATATCATGTTCATCTTCCTCAACTGGACTAGAACACTCCCCATCAACATCCTCATCTTCAACTTCTACAATCATGGTTCGTTTCTTCGGCTTTGGACACTCATTGCTTTTATGACCCAATTCCTGACAATTGTAACATTTGAAACCATTGTTAACCCTTGCCTTCTCAGCCTCCTTCACCACCGGTTTACTGATAGGTTTAGACACATTAGAACTTCCACTAACACCCTTCATTTGATTGTTGGAACTAGTAAACACACCACCTCCTCGTCGTCCCTGCTTCTCCCAAGCCAACGCTTTTTGATGTGCCTCTGCTACAGATCTTGGATCGAACATATTAACCATATCCTGGATCTGCATTCGTAGTCCCCCAACAAATCTAGCTGTCAGTTGTTCTTCCGTCTCCATAATATCATTTCGAGCAATTAGTTGGTAAAATTCATCAGCATAGTCATTAACTGTCTTCGTGCCCTGCCTCAAGTTCTGCAAACGTTGATACATCAAAGATTGATAATTGTATGGTAAGAACGTTGCTTTCATCAATTTCTTCATCTTCTCCCAAGATTCAACTTTTGACTTCCCCATCCGTTCACGTGTAAGTTTGGTTTGCTGCCACCACGCCAAAGCTCTACCCCTTAACCTTGTAGCAACCAACTTCACTCTACGATGTTCTGGAACTTCCTTGAAGTCAAAAATCTCTTCAACATTAGCCATCCAATCTAGAAACTCCTCCGCTTGCATACCACCTTTGAATTCAGGAATTTCCGTCTTCATCCCCGACTGCCACTTGTGATCATACTCAGAGTAATTTCTTCCTTGTCCTCGAACACTACCACCATCATACTCCTCTTCAAAATCAGATGTATATCGTTGTCTATCTCGTCCACCCACATCTCTTCTATCTACATTCCTCCGTTCACGATCATTCACGTTCCTCCCACGCCCTTGATCGTTTTCAACACTTCTGTCTCGATTGGAATGTGGCGAGACTCTACTACCCACATGGTTAGATTCAGGTGAAACCCTTCTCCGATTTTGATTCATCTCCGTCATAAGCTTCACTAACCGGCCAATTCCTTCGTTAAGCTTTTCACTAAAGTTCTCATTGATTCTTTGCTCCATCTCATCAGCTTCTTCTCTTCGATACAAAACTTCTACGTTTTGGTGTCGATTAGCTCTTCTTGGCGGCATACTTGAAATCTTCCAATCTCTTCAACACTTCAAAATTTAAACACTTTTCGGACTTTGATCCAAAATGAAACGGATCGAAACTTCCACTTTGTAGCAAATCGCGATGAACACGATGGACAAAGTTTCGGCTTCCAATACAAATTCGATCAATCAATCTTCGAACAAGCTCTTCTTACTCTCGGCCGTGATAAACAACCTCCAATCTTCACTTCGAGCTCGGCAAATCTCTTCAACTTCTAAATGAATAGGCTCCAAGTCTCGATCTAGCTATGATTGGCTAGAACAAGCTCTGATACCAAACTGACGCAGCGGATTAATCAAAACAAATGTAGATCGTTGAATGTAGTAATCGGTGGATTGGAAGATACTGAAATGCCCAAATTCGTTGATCCGAAGATACCAAACTCTAGCTATCCCGAACTCGTTGATCGCGCACGATACCGGGTTCAAAGATCTTCAATTCTTCGAGCGTTGATCTAGCGCACTAGATTCCGCGAATCGGCTTCTACAATCGTTGAATCGAGCGCACTCGATTATCCGAAAGAGGAGATAGGAGATTACACTCAACTACCAATTTAGAAGAAAGCACACAGCAATCAAAAGAGAATTTTATTCAAAAATCAACAACCTTTACAAATGACTCACACGGCCTATTTATAGGCGTTTTATAATTCACACAAAAAACAACAAAAAAATACATCTCCTAAGTCGGTTCCGAGTTATAGCTTCCGACCTACGACCTAACATAACTCGGTGACGACTTAAGACAACACATTTACAACACTTGCCTTTAGCGACTTAACAAACAGAACGACTTCTGTAAATAGACGACATACGACTTACAAAACATATAGCTTTCGACTTAACAAATGGTAATTACAACAACACTTAGGTCGTGAGCGACCTACGACCTAAAACAGGCGACTTAACAGCAGCTTCTTCACGATTTAAGGAATCAACGGTTTTAGATTAACTCGGCATAAGAATCTACGGCCTCCAGAGCTTCAGCGACTTAAAACATAAGCGGTATCCCAAATCAACGTCTTAAAGAGATCAACGGTCTTCATACTTCAGCGACTTAAAGAATGGACGGCATCCGTAGCTTTGCGACCTAAAACAAAAGCGGAATCAGGAATCAACGTCTTAAGGAAATCAAAGGCAGAGATTAACTCGGCAGACACATCAAAGGCATCCAGGGCTTCGCGACTTAAGATGAGACTTTGCGACTTAAGAAGCCTAACTCCGCGACCTAAGTCTGTACGACTTAAAACTTCGCGACTTAAGAACATAGCATCTGAACCCTCTTCATGCGACCTTAGTTCCAACTCGTTAAGTCGTGCACGAGTTAAAAACAAGTTAAGTCGTATCTCTTCATCAGTAGGTCGTCCTTTGGCTACATGACCTAACTATTTGCTATCTCGCTTATCTTCCTTAAGTCGTACCAACGACTTATAAGCTTTGTTAGGTCGTAGCCTTTTCTCCCTTACTTGGTTAAGTCGTAACCCTCCCCCGTTAAGTCGTAGCTCCTCCTCACGTGGCTCCTTAGGTCATAGACGACCTACAACTTCTACGTTAGGTTGCAAAGCTTGGTCACGACTTATGCCTTTGACAAATGAGGGTTGCGCTGCATCAGGTACACTTATGGATTGAATATGATGCATATGGTTACTTTTCATGTAATGCTTATTTACCCAATATGATGTTATTCCTATGATGATAAGGTTAGGGGAAAACCAATTCCTTGTAAAAGAGACGTAGTCTCGCTATGATTGCTTAGGGTAAAGATTTTACTCATACCAATCTTTATATCTAACTTGTGTTTTAATTATTTCCCATAAACTCATTGGCACTCATTCAAGTAGGCTAAGTTTATGGTTTAGGCATGTATCTTTTAGGATGATGAATAAAGACTTCAAAGAAGAAGCATGAGGCTTATCTATCAAATAAAAGTTATTTTAAATTTTTGTTGTGTAAGACTAGGAATTATAACTAGTTATGTGTTGTCGGCATCTTCATATGTCGAACATGGCACTACTCTTTCGTCTTACTATATTTACCTCTATGTTGGAACGAGATGGGTTAATAATGATGTAATGCATCATGTAAAAGAATTTGATGTAATGAAAATTTATTTAGCTGCTATGTTTACTTAATGTTGTGCAAAATAATACTACATTTACTTTGTCGCTTGAAATGATTACGGTGATGACTGTAGCATCATCGACGTATAATTTTAGGTCTCGAAGTAGAGGATGATACATCAAGAATCAGTATCTTAGATGTATGTCTCTAGGAATTTATTCTCGGTCTTACTTGTCTCTAGGTATCGATCAGGTGGATTCATTAATCATCATCGTTGATCTTCAACCAAGGGTGTCTCACCAGGCCGTAAGCATGGTCGTTCCTGCCAAAAGTTCAATTATACATCGACCCGTATCTCTGGGGATCGTCATCTCAGATGCTTATCTATGGGCATCCATCTTTGATCTCGCCTACCTCTCAAACTTGATCAGATACATTCATTGACCATCATCACTTGTCCTCATTCGGGAGTGTCCCATTAGGTTGTAAGCGAGGTCAATCCTGTAACGGGATGTAAGTTTATGCTGGCTCTTATCTTTAGGATCAAGCGTCTTTAATGCCTATCTTTGGGCATTGGTCAAAAATTAAATAGGTAAGGGCAAATCTTTTGAACAACCCTAGTATGGTTATATTCCACTGACCCGATCATGGATCAAAGGAGGTCGTCGGTACCTATCTCTAGGTACCTGATTTTTCCACAAGTCATGTGGCACAAAGTTAAACATCTAAGAACATGGTTCCATTGGTTTTAAAGTTAACTTTATTTATAAACAAAAGAAATGGAAAGTCTCACCTTATTGCATTTCCTTCGACTAATCATGATGACTTATTTGTAGAAAATAAATAATCTAAGTGTAATAGCATCGCAGGTGCTCGCAATTCCATACCTACAGATTGGGGCGCTATCAATAGTTGATAGCTTGAAAGTTCCACATCTAAGCTTCTGTTTAATCACCTAGGGACCTTTCCAGTTCGGACTAAGTACCTCCATACTAGGGAGGTCCCATTTCAATGGGTCACCCACCTCAAAGGTATGAGTTCTAACCTTGGCGTTGAAATGTCTCACTACTCTTTTTTGGTGAGCAGCAACCCTTAGTTCAACCTCTTCTCATTTCTCATCAACCAAGTCGAGGGACTCAAGCAAGAGTGCCTCGTTCATCTTATGATCATAATGCTTTCTTCGATGAGAAGGGACTTCTAGTTCCATCGAAATCACCACATCGGCTCCGTAGACCAAAGCAAATGGAGACCGCTCGGTTGTAGACTTTTGGGTCATTCTATAAGCCCATAATTCTAGTGGTAGCTAATCAACCCAGTTCCCTTTGCTTTCTTTGGTTGTTTCTTCAGGATGGATTTAATAATCTTGTTCACCACTTCCACATTTTCATGCACTCGAGGGTGTGCTATTATCGAAAAGGTCTTCGTAATTCGGTAACGGTTATAGAAGTCTTTGAACTCATCACTTTTGAATTGAGTTCCATTGTTAGTAGTGATTTTCTATAGGACTCCAAATCTGCATATGATGCTCTTCACCATGAAGTTGATCAATTTCTTCGTAGTGATCATGGTCATCATTTTTTCTCTAGCTCACTTTATGAACTAGTCCACAGCTATGATAACATACTTTGCTCCATCCTTTGATATCAATAGCACACCGATTATATCAATCACCTAATTACAAACGACAATGGGCTAATCATTTGTGTAAGGTCTATAGATGAGGCTCTTAGTATATTTATAAACCTTTTGGCATCTATCACATCATCTGGCGTAGTTAGCTAAATCTCAGCTGATCGGTTGTCAAAAGTATCCATAGCGAAGTATCTTCTTTACTAATATATGTCCCGATGTAATCACCATAGCTTCCTTCATCCAGCGACCTTCCTGTTTAAGCTCTATATTACCCTTTTTGTCTTTGGGGCCAATAACATCTTTCAATGCTTGAGTATGCTTTGGCTTAGCTTCAGTACCCCTTGAGTTCACAATGAAACTCAAAATTTTCCCAACTTGACTTTGAAAAAGCATTTCAATGGATTAAGCTTCATCCCATACTTCCGAAGCACATCGAACATTTTAGAGAAGTTAACTATGTGATTCGCTCAACCGTTGTGACTTCACAAGCATATTATAAAGATCCTGAACTCGGCCTTTGAAAATCGGCACCCGTACTTCACTTGTACTCAAATGCCGTAGATTCAAACACCGAATCTGGCTCCCTGGAGCTAATAACATAGTAAGTATAACAACACAGCGGAATAAAGAAATGGATAATATCATATACAACTCCAATGAATACAATATCCAGAATGATATACAACAATGATATCAATATGATACGACCATATCAGAGACAAATAATAATGCTACAGCGGAAAACAGAAGTGATACTCCAAGTGATCCGACAAAGAGAATGAGACCAATAACTCCAACATCAAGCTCGAACCACCATCACGTTTCATAAAGATAAGCAAGAGCAGTCACCCGTGAACTCCGAACACTGAACTAGCTCCAGATAATCTACTAAACCTGACTATCTGAAAAACCCAACTCTAGACTGCCCGTGTTGAAAATTGTGGGCACCCAGAGTTTAGGAAAGGAACAATAAACTCCGAGTCATTCATGGGACTGGTGTGAGTAAAAAAAACAGTTTATCTTTAAACAACAACAAAAGAATTTTAAACATTAAAATCTGCAATGCTTTTGGAAAATGAAACTACCATAAGGCCTCCCGGCACACACACAATGCAATCGCACACATGGAGGAGATTTCTCCTTATGATAGTCAAACATGCTTACTATGCAAAAAAACTCTTTTGATATTATTACTAGTGCGTAGTGTGAAGATCCTTTCGAAAATATAATATTAATCTTAGCCAGCATAGGTACCATTATATTATGCCTGCTATAGCTGCCGCCTGAGGAGACATGTTATACAACTACAATCGTAAAGGGCTCGTATTGTTTCTTTGGATTTCCAACAAATGGTCAGGCTAAGGAACTTCCTACTGCCACATGGGAACGCCTCTAGTGGGATGTCTCGAGAACTAACTAGCTCTCTCCAACACAAGGCCGAGTTACCTCTTACTAGGTAACTACTACACGAGTATGCCACCCCCCGGTTGTTTGCGACCTTTATCCGAGGCCTCGATCACACAGCAACAATCACACAGTAAATGAGATTGGAGCAACCACACAGGTAAATATCTGGGCTCCATACCATAATATCACCTTTTTCTAGAAGGAAATGACATACCCTAAAGGGAGCGACCCTCATAACCTTGCCGCATCTTTCCTGTTTTGACCATTTCCGGTTTGTGAGGTTCGATGAGGTCTCGTCCACAAAGTTACGCTTTACACGAAAGTCATGCTTTGATCAACAAATGATCAACAACACACAACAACACTCAACATGCCACATTACCAATTTGGGAGTATATCACTGATAACCTTCAACTACATAACCTCTGAGCTCGTACGTCTCAAAGAAGGGTGTTAAGCTAAGATAACAAATCTCCGCCACCAAACAGAAATGTATTTGAAAGAAATCAGCTTTATATCTCAATGTGTAGTGTCAGACATACAACCATACAAGTCTGTTCCGGGTTCGAATAGAACCAAAGGCACTTCCGAAGAAGCCCTTGCAAATCCGGGTATCCACAATCCCAATCGGACATCCCATCACTTAGGGAATCTCTATACCGTAGCTACTCAGTGCAGAGATAATCGATAGGTTATCCTATCGTTCTCGCAAACACCCGGTCTTCAACACCGGTCTTCAAATGCTATCCATTTATGTCGTATCACTATTCGGAATGGGTTATATGACACAAAGTCCTCTCCCGGCTAAACCGAATGGTGAGCGCAATATTTTAAAACATATGGATATTGGGATTTCAGTTAAGTCACAACTTATTACCTAAAACTTTACTTCAAATGGTTTAAACACATTACCATTTTAATCTTTTACACAAAAAGATTCATCTCACAAAGTTCACCCAGTTTCACAAAGATCTATTCATAGATTTTCCAAATCAATTGGATTAACTCGTCCAATCTTTAAAACAAAGATTTAACTAATAGCTTTCAAAACAATTCCATTTCGACCTTTCCAATTTCAAAACAAAGTTCAACAATCTTTCACAAAGAATTATTCATAACTTGGAAAACCATTTTCAATTCAAACTTGAAATTCCTTTAATTCAAATTAGAAATTCTTTTATTATATGAAAGCTTTTATCATTTGAAAACAAACAGTTTCGTTCCGGAAAATCTAATTCATTTATACAAGTTAAAGTCCTTGGGTTAAATTCAAATTCTCAAACCAATACTTTTAAAATGGTTTAAAAACCGATATAAAACACATTTATAACTTGTATAACACTCTTAAACCATAATTTTCAACATAGAATTCAATTCCTTATTTTGAATTCAAATTCAAATTGAATTATTTAAATTTCAAGATATTCAAAATATCTTTAAAACTCCTTTCAAAAGCTTTTCATATTAAACCCCAATTTCCAATTTCAAAATCAATTGAAATTAAAATTTCAATCTCAAAAACATTAAATTTAAATCATCTGTGACTTAACCAATTTCCTCGTGAAATTCGTATTTGTGTGTGTATGGTGTGGTCTAGGGGTTTTAACACAATAGTGCAATATCATCAACCATCACAGAGTTCAAGCATATCAATATCGATAAGCAGTATACTCCTATAACGCTTATCTTCCATACACGGATTCACAGATAAATAATATAAATTCATCATGGATAAAATAAATTACATTCATCACAGCTTGAATTAAAACAATTCATATCACACAGCATCACATAGTAGGGATATCAAACAATTCACACCATTCAATAGAATTCAGTCATCCATAAGTGAAACCAATTACGATATTTGATTAATCTAAACCAGATCATTTGCCTATGGATAATTCCTAGTCATGGTTAATTAATAATTAATTAAATACAAACATTTAATTAATTATTCTTTAATTAATCAATAATTACCATTTTATTAATAATCAACCCTTAATTAATTATTCCTAATTAATTACAATAATTAATTAATTACACCTTAATTAATAATTATTTCTTAATCACTTTCATTAATTAATTGACCTTTAATAAATTAATTATTCTTAAATTAATTACCATAATTAATTTATCACATTATCCTTAAATCAATTATTGCTTAATCACTTGATTAACCAATTTTAATTATTAATTACTATTTAATTAGTAATCCTTAATTTACAAATTAATTATTCCTTAATTAATCTCCATTTGATTAATTATCCTTAATTAATCATAATAAGTAATTATCCTTAATTACTTAATAAATCAATTATTAATTCGTAATTAATTTCTTAAATAGTGAATCCTTAATCATGAATTAACTTTAAGATCAACTCATTCTTGTTAATGATTTTGTTATCACTTATAAATAGGTTGAAACATTTATATTCAATTCACATTTAAATTCACTTTAAATTTCAAGATTTAAAATGAATACCAATTGATTTTTTTATAAAGTTAAAATTAATTTTTGGAAACCTTTAGATCTGTATGTTAAAGTAATATTTTGTTATAAAAGAAATTTTAAAGGGTTAAATCAAATTCCCTTTTAAATTCACATATTTAAAAGTATATTTTAACATTAAACCTTATTGAAACCCTTAAATTTATGAAATTCAATTTTATTCCAAAATCTGGAATTCAAATTCAGATTTAGATCCAGGTTTCAAATTTTGATTTTTTTAACTTTATTTAAATTCTTTCTTTACAATTTCTAATTTCATTCAAATTCAAATCCATTTTAAACCCACCTAATTGCTTAAAACTTTAAGTTATTAAACAATTTAAATTTATAACCTTTATTCCCAAACTAAGTTTTCAAACTGAACTGAATTTATAATTAAACTTTAATTTATAACTTAGTTCAAAATTTACTTTAAAATTTAAATTAAACTTTAAAATTCAAAAACAGAACAGGTTCTGTTTCAAAAATCTGGGCAAACATTTACCCGAGCCCAAGCTGAAAATACTCGAGCTAAACCCCGAGCCACTCGCGTTCTTCACTTTCCTCGAGACAACTCGCGTGCAACTTCGCGCCTGACCCGCAGCAAACTACTTCTTCCCCGATGCATCACAACACAACACAATCATCAAATACACCCGTAAATGTGTGCACGTGTGCACGCGATCAGAGCAACTCCGATCATCGTCGCCGACACCTACCAGTCATCGATGATCCACTCGACTCATCCGAGCTCCCAAATCCTTCAATTTCGTCGTCGATCAAAATCGAGTAACTCGACTGAATACTAGAACCCATCACCGACTACAAAATCCTTCACCGCCGTTGATCTCGACCACCGACATCCACGCAATACCACCCAGACCTTCGTCGACATCCCCTCTACCATCTCCCAGATCCTCGTCACACACGATCAACTATAGACGACGAACAAATCAAAACACTCAGCCTCGACAAAACTAGGGCTACAAACTTCAAATGCTTGCCGCCGCTACCACGATCCTCTGATCACCCATCCAATATTTTTCCTGCGACCCCTGATCACTCCTCCACCTCCAGGAGGAAGCTCGATCACCACGAACTAGAGGATCACCAGAAAATCCCTAATAACCAATTTCTGGTTAAACCAGAAATGCACACTCAAACCATTACTAAAATTTATGATTTTAGTTTTAAAAATCATGTTTCTGAATGGAGTTTTAGATTACATGTCTGAATCATTAAATTGGTAGGTTTGAAATTTCACTTATTCAAAGTTTGCTATGTTGTTTTCATTTTAAACATGTGTTTTAAAAACCTGAAACTATTTTATAATCTTCATTTTACCTTTACAAACAATTTTCATTTAAATACCCAAGGCTAATATGGATTTGATTCGAAGATATTGAATTTTCTTGATAGCGGAACATACACAGACATACACGCTTCATATATACAGAGAGATCAATACATATATATATATAAGCAGACAGCATTCAACTCAAAATTTTCACAAGCAACAAAACTTAATCCACTTAAGCTATAATATAAATGTTTACTCACAGTGGTTTGAAGTTAAACAAGGCTAATGATGAACCAGGCTTGAACTTTTAGCTGAAACCTCCTTCTTTGATCTCTGGTTTTTATTTGATTTAATTTGTTGTTTAAGTTGAATATTGTTTATGTTTTAAGATAGTATTACTTCAGTTTTATTTAGTTTAAAGGAACGAATTGAAATTGAGAGAAGTTGATATGTATATATGAGTTAACAGGGTGATGATATTTTTATTTGTTTGTATGATCAGAGATTTTTTCTCTTTTGCCTTATCTTTATTGACTTAGCTGATTTGTGTTTTGGTGGCTACATTTATTACTTTGTACAAATATATATTTTATTTTGTTTCTTCTTTAGCAAGCCATTCATACTTGAATGTATTTTGTTTACATACTTTGTTTGTTCATGAATAGTTATATTTGTTTATCTTGCTTGATAACATAAATGAATTTCTATTTTAACACGTTGCTATATTCTAACTAATTTGTATTTTTGCTTTTACTTATTTCTATTTTTATTTTCTTTTCCTTAGTCTTATTATTTTATAATATAGATAATTTCTATTTTAAATATGTTATTAAAATTTTATTTAAGTGTATTACTTGACATTTTTATAATTTATCTTATATACATCTATCTTTATTTTTATTTAATCTTATTATTGTGTAATATGGATAATTTCTATATTTTATATGTTGTTAGTTTTAGCAAATGTGTTACTTTTGATTTTGTTCAACTCAAATACATCATGTTGTCTTCTCATACAGGATTTCCTATATATATTTGTTTTTCTTTTTATTTTGTCTTTACAATATTACTTTATAATATAAATTAAATTTTTTTACTTTTGTTTCATATTTATCTTTTATATTAATCTGTCTTCTTTTCTTTTGTTCTATTGCTTTGTAATATAGATGAAATTCTATAGTCAATATATTGTTGGAATTTGTCAAATTTATTTCTAACTTTAAATATTTATTATCTTGTATGTCTACATGTACATATGTTTATTCAAAAATTAAATTAATTAACAATTTAAACTTAATTAAAATTCGGGATCGTTACAGCTTCCCCTCCTTAAGAAATTTCGTCCCCGAAATTTGCCAAGGAGACACAAAGATAAATGAAGAATATTTCATCAAATCAAACTGAATATCTATTCTGCATTTGGCTCACCAAATCAGAATATCAATAATAGATATGAGAACGAATCTTTTTAATTTTCCACACGATACTCGGGTAATCCAGATCTACGAAATGCGCAGTGGCATTGGTCAGTTCGAAGGGATAACTAACCATTCGTAGAACATATTGGGACCAAAAAATAGATAGATATATGGATACAATTTCAAAACTTTTAGTTTAGAAACTAAAGTATACCTATAAACCATAGCAACCAATGCAACCAATTCATCCAAACAAACAATTCTGACCTATTTGGAGTTTATGTCCCATGCAAATATATCAAATCTTCCTCCTGGATCTACTAGGAACTATCAAATAATTTAGAAAAGATGTTGAACAAAAGAGATTGATAGAGAAAAGATTGTTTCCTTGTTGTTACAGGGTATTGACCATTTATAGTCGTATTCCCCTGTCCCCTATCTCATCCTCTTCATGCACTCATACTTACTATTAGTGGATAGTAAGAGAATTTACTGAGGTATACGGACATATATCTTAGGGATTACTCATTCTAGGATATACTTCACCCTATCTCTAATGAGTTACTTAATGTGTTATACTCCTGAGCTAAAGTTCAACCTTAGCTCTGATACCACTTGTAAAGATCCTGAACTAGACCTTCGAAAATCGGCACCCATACTTCACTTGTACTCAAATGCCGTAGATTCAAATGCCAAATCTGGCTCCCCGGAGCTTATAACACAGTAAGTATAACAACAAAGCGGAATAAAGTAATGGATAATATTATATACAACTCCAATGAATACAATATCCAGAATGATATACAACAATGATATCAATATGATACAACCATATCAGAGACAAATAATAATGCTACAGCGGAAAACAGAAGTGATACTCCAAGTGATCCGACAAAGAGAATGAGACCAATAACTCCAACATCAAGCTCGAACCACCATCACATTTCACAAAGATAAGCAAGAGCAGTCATCCGTGAACTCCGAACACTGAACTAGCTCCAAATAATCTACTAAACCTGACTATCTGAAAAACCCAACTCTAGACTGCCCGTGTGGAAAATTGTGGGCACCCAGAGTTTAGGAAATGAACAATAAACTCCGAGTCAGTCATGGGACTGGTGTGAGTAACAAAAACAATTTATCTTTAAACAACAACAAAAGAATTTTAAACATTGAAATCCGCAATGCTTTTGGAAAATGAAACTACCATAAGGCCTCCCGGCACACACACAATGCAATCGCACACATGGGGGAGATTTCTCCTTATGATAGTCAAACATGCTTACTACGCAAAAAAACTCTTTTGATATTATTACTAGTTCATAGTGTGAAGATCCTTCCGAAAATATAATATTAATCATAGCCAGCATAGGTACCATTATATTATGCCTGCTATAGCTGCCGCCTGAGGAGACAGGTTATACAACTGCAATCATAAAGGGCTCGTATTGTTTCTTTGGATTTTCAACAAATGGTCAGGCTAAGGAACTTCCTACTGCCATATGGGAATGCCTCTAGAGGGATGTCCCGAGAACTAACTAGCTCTTTGCCAACACAAGGCCGGGTTACCTCTTACTAGGTAACTACTACACGAGTATGCCACCCCCCGGTCGTTTGCGACCTTTATCCGAGGCCTCGATCACACAGCAACAATCACACAGTAAATGAGATTGGAGCAACCACACAGGTAATTATCTGGGCTCCATACCATAATATCACCTTTTTCTAGAAGGAAATGACATACCCTAAAGGGAGTGACCCTCATAACCTTACCGCATCTTTCCTGTTTCGACCATTTCCAGTTTGTGAGGTTCGATAAGGTCTCGTCCACAAAGCTACGCTTTACACGAAAGCCATGCTTTGATCAACAAATGATCAACAACACACAGCAACACTCAGCATGCCACATTACAATTTGGGAGTATATCACTGATAACCTTCAACTACATAACCTCTGAGCTCGTACGTCTCAGAGAAGGGTGTTAAGCTAAGATAACAAATCTCCGCCACCAAACAGAAATGTATTTGAAAGAAATCAACTTTATATCTCAAAGTGTAGTGTCAGACATACAACCATACAAGTCTGTTCCGGGTTCGAACAGAACCAAAGGCACTTCCGAAGAAGCCTTTGCAAATCGGGGTATCCACAATCCCAATCGGACATCCCATCACTTAGGGAATCTCTATACCGTAGCTACTCAGTGCAGAGATAATCGATAGGTTATCCTATCATTCTCGTGAACACCCGGTCTTCAACACCGGTCTTCAAATGCTATGCATTTACGTCGTATCACTATTCGGAATGGGTTATATGACACAAAGTCCTCTCCCGGCTAAACCGAATGGTGAGCGCAATATTTTAAAACATATGGATATTGGGATTTCAGTTAAGTCACAACTTATTACCCAAAACTTTTCTTCAAATGGTTTAAACACATTACCATTTTAATCTTTTACACAAAAAGATTCATCTCACAAAGTTCACCCAGTTTCACAAAGAACTATTCATAGATTTTCCAAATCAATTTCCATTTCAATTGGATTAACTCGTCCAATCTTTAAAACAAAGATTTAACTGATAGCTTTCAAAACAATTCCATATCGACCTTTCCAATTTCAAAACAAAGTTCAACAATCTTTCACAAAGAATTATTCATAACTCGGAAAACCATTTTCAATTCAAACTTGAAATTCCTTTAATTCAAATTGGAAATTCTTTTATTATATGAAAGCTTTTATCATTTGAAAACAAACAGTTTTCGTTTCGAAAAATCCGATTCATTTATACAAGTTAAAGTCCTTGGGTTAAATTCAAATTCTCAAACCAATACTTTTAAAATGGTTTTAAAACCCATATAAAACACATTTATAACTTGTATAACACTCTTAAACCATAATTTTCAACATAGAATTCAATTCCTTATTTTGAATTCAAATTCAAATTGAATTATTTAAATTTCAAGATATTCAAAATATCTTTAAAACTCCTTTCAAAAGCTTTTCATATTAAACCCCAATTTCCAATTTCAAAATCAATTGAAATTAAAATTTCAATCTCAAAAACATTAAATTTAAATCATCTGTGACTTAACCGATTTCCTCGTGAAATTCGTATTTGTGTGTGTATGGTGTGGTCCACGGGTTTTAACACAATAGTGCAATATCATCAACCATCACAGAGTTCAAGCATATCAATATCGATAAGCGGTATACTCCTATAATGCTTATCTTCCATATACAGATTCACAGATAAATAATACAAATTCATCACAGATAAAATAAATTACATTCATCACAGCTTGAATTAAAACAGTTCATAGCACACAGCATCACATAGTAGGGATATGAAACAATTCACAGCATTCAATAGAATTCAGTCATCCATAAGTTAAACCAATTAAGATATCTGAGTAATCTAAACCAGATCATTTGCCTATGGATAATTCCTAGTCAGGGTTAATTAATAATTAATTAATTACAAACATTTAATTAATTATTCTTTAATTAATCATTAATTACCCTTTAATTAATAATCAACCCTTAATTAATTATTCCTAATTAATTGCAATAACTAACTAATTACTCCTTAATTAATAATTATTTCTTAATCACTTTCATTAATTAATTGACCTTTAATAAATTAATTATTCTTAAATTAATTACCTTAATTAATATATCACATTATCCTTAAATCAATTATTGCTTAATTGCTTGATTAACCAACTTTAATTATTAATTACTATTTAATTAGTAATCCTTAATTTACAAATTAATTATTCCTTAATTAATCTCCATTTGATTAATTATCCTTAATTAATCATAATAAGTAATTATCCTTAATTACTTAATAAATCAATTATTAATTCGTAATTAATTTCTTAAATAGTTAATCCTTAATCATGAATTAACTTTAAGATCAACTCATTCTTGTTAATGATTTTGTTATCACTTATAAATAGGTTGAAACATTTATATTCAATTCACCTTTAAATTCAGTTTAAATTTCAAGATTTAAAATGAATACCAATTGATTTTTTTATAAAATTAAAACTAATTTTTGAAAACCTTTTGCTCCGTATGTTAAAGTAATATTTTGTTATAAAAGAAATTTTAAAGAGTTAAATCAAATTCCCTTTAAAATTCACATATTTAAAAGTATATTTTAACATTAACCTTATTGAAACCCTTAAATTTATGAAATTCAATTTTATTCCAAAATCTGGAATTCAAATTCAGATTTAGATCCAGGTTTCAGATTTTGATTTTTTTAACTTTATTTAAATTCTTTCTTTGCAATTTCTAATTTCATTCAAATTCAAATTCATTTTAAACCTACCTAATTGCTTAAAACTTTAAGTTATTAAACAATTTAAATTTATAACCTTTATTCCCAAACTAAGTTTTCAAACTGAACTGAATTTATAATTAAACTTTAATTTATAACTCAGTTCAAAATTTACTTTAAAATTTAAATTAAACTTTAAAATTTCAAAAACAGAACATGTTCTGTTTCAAAAATCTGGGCAAACATTTACCCGAGCCCAAGCTGAAAATACTCGAGCTAAACCCCGAGCCACTCGTGTTCTTCACTTTCCTCGAGACAACTCACGTACAACTTCGCGCCTGACTCGAAGCAAACTACTTCTTCCCCGATGCATCACAACACAACGCAATCATCAGATACACGCGTAAATGTGTGCACGTGTTCACGCGATCGGAGCAACTCCGATCATCGTCGCCGACACCTAACAGTCATCGATGATCCACTCGACTCGTCCGAGCTCCCAAATCCTTCAATTTCACCGTCGATCAAAATTGAGTAACTCGACTGAATACTAGAACCCATCACCGAATACAAAATCCTTCACCGCCGTTGATCTCTACCACCGGCATCCACGCCATTCCACCCGGACCTTCGTCGACATCCCCTCTACCATCTCCTAGATCCTCGTCACTCTCGATCAACTATAGACGACGAACAAATCAAAACACTCAGCCTCGACAAAACTAGGGCTACAGACTTCAAATGCTCGCCGCCGCCACCACGATCCTCTGATCACCCATCCAATATTTTTCCTGCTACCCCTGATCACTCCTCCACCTCCAGGAGAAAGCTCGATCGCCACGAACCAGAGGATCACCAGAAATCCCTAATAACCAATTTCTGGTTAAACCAGAAATGCACACTCAAACCATTACTAAAATTTATGATTTTAGTTTTAAAAATCATGTTTCTAAATGGAGTTTCAGATTACACGTCTGAATCATTAAATTGGTAGGTTTGAAATTTCACTTATTTAAAGTTTGCTCTGTTGTTTTCATTTTAAACATTATTTGTTGTGTTTTAAAAACCTGAAACTGTTTTATAATCTTCATTTTACCTTTATAAACAATTTTCATTTACATACCCAAGGCTAATATGGAGTTGATTCGAAGATATTTAATTTTCTTGATAGTAGAACATACATAGACATACATGCTTCATATATACAGAGAGATCAATACATATATATATGTAAGCAGACATCATTCAACTCAAAATTTTCACAAGCAACAAAACTTAATCCACTTAAGCTATAATATAAATGTTTACTCACAGTGGTTTGAAGTTAAACAAGGCTAATGATGAACCAGGCTTGAACTTTTAGCTGAAACCTCCTTCTTTGATCTCTGGTTTTTATTTGATTTAATTTGTTGTTTAAGTTGAATATTTTTTATGTTTTAAGATAGTATTACTTCAGTTTTATTTAGTTTAAAGGAACGAATTGAAATTGAGAGAAGTTGATATGTATATATGAGTTAACAGGGTGATGATATTTTTATTTGTTTGTACAAATTGATCAGAGATTTTTTCTCTTTTGCCTTATCTTTATTGACTGAGCTGATTTGTGTTTTGGTGGAAACATTTATTACTTTGTACAAATATATATTTTATTTTGTTTCTTCTTTAGCAAGCCATTCATACTTGAATGTATTTTGTTTACATACTTTGTTTGTTCATGAATAGTTATATTTGTTTATCTTGCTTGATAACATAAATGAATTTCTATTTTAACATGTTGCTATATTCTAACTAATTTGTGTTTTTTCTTTTATTTATTTCTATTTTTATTTTCTTTTCCTTAGTCTTATTATTTTATAATATAGATAATTTCTATTTTAAATATGTTATTAAAATTTTATTTAAGTGTATTACTTGACATTTTTATAATTTATCTTATATACATCTATCTCTATTTTTATTTAATCTTATTATTGTGTAATATGGATAATTTCTATATTTTATATGTTGTTAATTTTAGCAAATGTGTTACTTTGGATTTTGTTCAACTCAAATACATCATGTTGACTTCTCATACAGGCTTTCCTATATATATTTGTTTTTCTTTTTATTTTGTCTTTACAATATTACTTTATAATATAAATTAAATTTTTTTTCCTTTTGTTTCATACTTATCTTTTATATTAATCTGTCTTCTTTTCTTTTGTTCTATTGCTTTGTAATATAGATGAAATTCTATAGTCAATATATTGTTGGAATTTGTCAAATTTATTTCTAACTTTAAATATTTATTATCTTGTATGTCTACATGTACATATGTTTATTCAAAAATTAAATTAATTAACAATTTAAACTTAGTTAAAATTCGGGATCGTTACACATATCATCCACGTAAATCTCCATTCCCGTTTGATAATATCTTTGCATGTCTTATTTGCTAGTCACTAGTATGTACCTTCAGCATTATTTCAAATTGAATGATTTTATTAATAGAGTTAGGGGTATGCATTAGGGGCAATTATGTAATTTATTGTAAATTAGTTAACTTTGTAATCAATTCTCGTTCGAAATAAAGCTGTTTTTTCTGTTATATATTTTTTTTTTAGAAATTCCATAAATGGTATGTTGTGATAGTAGTCATGATTATTATATCAAAATATAATAAACACATCATTTTAAATATTCTTAGTCAAGATGCATTGAGACTGGATATCGATGTATCCATTGAGAATAGTGTATTACGGATGACTACTGGTGGCACTAAGGGATTGCATACCGATAGTTATTGGATAACTATGGAATGACTCACTTGATTGTTTTTGTTGGTTAATATGACTAAGGTCAACCAAAAAAAATTGATGTGACTAATTTACGTAGTTCTCTCGATTTGAGAATGTCGATCTTTAATATGTAAGCTCTACATTAATTATAGCTAAATCATGGCACGATGTCTATCGATTGAATATAGTTGGGTCTTGTGGAAGTATTGGAAGTGAAACACTATCCAAAAATTGATTTGTCTCCTCTATTATATAGGGTTAGTATCATAGTCAACTGAAGTTGACTTAAAGTCAAAGTCTCTGGCCAAAGTAGTTCGGTTAATAATAATAATTATCATTAAACCATGGATTTTTGTGTTTAGACTATAGAGTTGAATATGGACCATATTGAAATTTTGACCACTACCAAATTCCATAAGTCCAAATTGATGTAGTTTTGACGAAGAAAATTGGTGTAAATGATTGTCACTATTAGGTAACGCTTAATAAAGTGGAATTGGATTTCACTGAAACCAAGTAAGTAATAAATTTGGCCATAATATGAAACTACCTGCTAAGTGACGTGCGAATGTTAATGTTCGAATCGTTCGATATTAATTGCAAACCGAATTTACACTTAAGAGTTACACAACCGAAATGATGAATACTCCTTTTATGACCTAATTTAATTAATTTGTATTTTTCATAAATTAATTAATATTTATGAAATATTAATTATAAAATTTTGTATTTGATGTGTTGAACAATGTTAGACAATGTATTTATAATAGCTATAAATATATTAATCGATATACGATATTCATACATTTAAATTTAGATTTAAATGCAACAGACATTGTTCATATTTAAATTTGTTTGTGGCTTGCATAGGGCATGCAAATTTCAGCCAAACATGGCTTGGATAGGCCGGCCAAATATTGGCCAAAGAGGGAGACTTTTGAATAGTTTAAAAGAGTGGAATTGTTAAGAGAGAGATAAGGATGTGATCCACTTTTCTCTCCATTTGACTTCCTATTTATATGCCACTCTATACACCATATCTTTTGGTTGCTTTTTCTCTCCTCTCACTCAGTGATTTTCGGCCAGCAACCATCCTCCATAAACCCCAAAAATCCAAGTACTAAATTGTACAAAAACTCTTCGATTCGATCATCGGTGGTAAAGCAGTTTGGGAGCCAATAACTCTAGATCTTGGAACTCGATTCAAGGAGCCATTTCATCATTTCAAAGTGTGATCTCTGGGCCTTGGTGAGTGGTATGTTTCATATTTATTAAAATTTTAAATTGCTTAAGTTAATTAATTGATCATATGTTAGCTAAATAGGTCATAATACGAATCGATATACTATTGTATTGTCACATGTCGATAGTTACATGTATATTTGTGCATAAAAACATTTATGGTTATCATCTTGTTGATCCAGGCCTAATGATAAAATTTTAATTATTTTTATTATTAAAATATTATTATTAAATGATTTTATCAATTAAATCAAGTTATAAAAAATTAATTCATATTATAGGTGTTTAAAATTTTCTAAAACTTTTGTACACATTTCTAACCCATTTGGTAGTAAAGAAATTTTTGTTATTAATTTTATTATTATTTAAATATTTAAATTATTTATTTGACTTAATATTATTTACACAAACAAAATATATTCATTATACATTTATAAATAATATAAAATTCAGTAAAAACTATATAATATAAAAATGCATTTTGATTTTAGAATTTTTTTAATATTAAATACGTCCTAATTTAATTTTTAATGCATTTTTTGGAAATCATTTAAACCCAAAAAAAGGAAAACTTTTCTTGGCCATGAGCACCAGCAAATATATATTTAAAAAATTATAAATATATATATATATATTAATGAATTAGTTACATGTT
Organism: Allium fistulosum; assembly: GCA_030737815.1. Lineage (NCBI taxonomy): Eukaryota > Viridiplantae > Streptophyta > Magnoliopsida > Asparagales > Amaryllidaceae > Allium > Allium fistulosum. The sequence goes on along the minus strand of CM060901.1, from coordinate 335,750,208 downwards.
TATATATATATATATATATGTATGTATATGTATAAATTTAAACAAATCTTTAAATAATATTTAATAAAGATTTTAAATTCTTTTACGAATTAACATTTAAAATTATTTTGTAATCTAATTAAATTATATATGTATATTAATGAATGTTTATATACATATATTTCATAAATGATTTAAACATGTAATTTACAATCAACATTTTATAATAAATATGTATTAAATTTATACATACATACATACATATATATACAGCAATTGGTGCAGATATATGTATATTTGGACAATGTATTAGTATACATGAGGGGCTAACTTGTCCTTTACAGTGTAAATCCCACTACCTATTGTTAAACCAATAATTGAAATATCTCCCAAGATGCCATGATTGTTAAGTTAATCCTTTATTCAAGCACATATGACGACGCGACTAAGCATGGCTTAGTTGGTGTTGATTAAATCAAGAATGAGCTTAACATTCAAAGCTAAGTACAAGATGATATTATTAGGAAATGGATCCATAATGCACATGGGCTTTAGATATTTCACATCTGAAGACCATATGATTTCCTAGAATACAATATTCGAGATCTCTTAAGTTCACTTGGAACAAGATATTCGAGATCCCTTAAGGTCACTTGGAATAATATATTCGAGAATCTATATGGTCTTTAGGTATAAAACACTCAAATTCCTTGTCATATATCTAAAGGAGGGGGGAGCTAAGTGGTAAAGATGTGCAATAGCCCATTAAGTATGTTAATGAACTAAATAAACAGTGCTTATGTTCATTGTCCAATATCCATATGTAATAGGCGATATAGGGGTTGTGCATATAAATACTAGTTTAGATCAAAGTTCATGTGATTCTATGTGAAATAGTATCACATTGCTTTGGGCCCAAAGGGCTTCATTATATGCAAATTCATGTCAAATAATGTCCAAAATGCACGGTCAAGGTAATATGCATGTCCAAGTCTTTGTTCTTATAAATTGGGCATGATCACAATCAAATTGGAGTTTTCCCCTAATCAGTTTAGGGTTACAAGAGTCTAATTTTGAGAGTAGAGAAAAGAAATAATCGCTCCTTCTCCTTTACCCCTAAGTCCGAATTTATAGGGGTAGAAATATGATGTAGCAGCTTGACTTTGATGTGCATGGATTTCGGTGACGTCAATGCCGCATGGCACTAGGCCTTGCTCAATGATGACATTCACATTCCTTGGTAAACAGTAGAACTTCAAGGTTGTCTCAATAGTAAAGCCATTCGACATCAATAACTTTCGTCATCGAAACACTCTTAATTGGTTGATGGTGGCACTAGTTAGAAGTGACATTATTCATCGCTGAGGAGCGACATTAATATGAAGCGGTATTGAGAAAGAGCGCCATAGTAACTTCCATGTGCGACATCAATATCCCATTTATAGATGTGCGGTGTCCTCCAAGGATTGATGAAATGCGCCATCAACAAGGTGTGACATTGACTATCAACCATATTGACAATGGATGGCATTGTCTTATGGTAGCATTATTGGAGTAGAGTCGACAATTAGATGGCATTGGTAGCAATAATATGAGGCATCATTATATAGTGGCATTGGTAACAAGTGGTATCAATTATGAGCTACATCGATAAGATGCAACATTGCTGAGTTGCGATGTCATATATGATTCTTCATTGATGAGATGCGGCATAAATTACGCTGCTATAACTCTAATGAATTACGGCATTGCTTAGTGATGTAAGAGATTCGATATTAATCATCCAACTTTATAGGTGGTATGTGGCATTATATATGGCCCTTTATTGTTGAGATGCTGCACTATAGGCCTTTGACGGTTATCTATCTCCATTCATTCAGCATTGGTTCATCAAGATTCTTTCGATATCGATTATTTGTAGTATCATTCATTTACGGCATCGGGTTACCTTGTTCATTGCTTATTTACGACATCGTTATCCCAGCTCCATTGTTATAGCATCAGATCATGTGTCATTACTTATCCCTATGACATTGCTGGCCTCCGATGTAAAACCTAGCGACATTGATTTCTTTGTGACACCACAACTTACGGCATTACTACATTATTGAAATGATGTGGATAAGATTTGCCCTCTTCCTTGTATAAAAGAAGCTTCTTACACTATAGTGTAAAACCAAGAATTTCCTTTCTTTATTAACTCTTTGAGGGAATTTCTTTCTATTCTTGTTTTCTTGTAAAACACAAAATAAATGACAATCTCCATTATCATTCTTAAAGCTAATTTCAATTTTAGGTAACCCTTTTTGGATTTGATTAAGCCATAATTAGGTTCATATTTTTTATGTCATTCACATAAGTTATGATCACCAAATTGCTAATAATTCCTTAAATGTAAACCTAGATAGTTATTTGGTAATTTTAAAGGGGAGTATATGTGACGACCCACCTTTTCGACCCTTGAAAATCAACACCGATACGTCCTTGGTATTCACGTGCCGTAAATTCAAGTGTCGGAAAGGCGGATAGTAATGGATAAAAAGAAAATAAAGATAGAACATAATCTTACATAAATGAGATAACATATATTATTTCAATATATAATCTTTATAGTGGTAATTTGAAATACATACTTCTGAGTCTATCCTAATATCAGCTTGGACAGTTATGAATCTTTGTCCTTATAAATGCTGAATACAATAGTAAACAAATGCATCGGAAATGGAAATGGATAATGATCTATAGAGAAATCTTTAGCTCCATTCACCTCCAAAAATGCTCCAAGCTAGACCTGAACTACTTGGCTGCTTGAAAAAATAGGGCACCCTGAGTTGACGGGAAAAGAAGTAAAATACGGGTCAGTCACAAGACTGGCTTGAGAAAAATCAAAAGAACATATACTTTTGAAAACAAAGGTATCTCATAAGACCACGCCGCACATAAACACGGATGCGTTTTTACCTATGATAACCAAAAATCATTGCTACGTAAAATTTGAGATATTATTTTTAATGTCATTCTTTGAAAAACACCTTTCAAATAAATATATAACATATCTGAAATGATTGCATCTCACATTACAGTATTGGCACAACTAAGTTCATAAAGCTCGTATTGGTAGTTGGATTCCAACAATGGAAGGTAAGGGACTACCTTCCATATAGTATATTTATAGAGGGATGTACCGAGGACCCACGCACTGTCCTCTACATCTGGTAAGACTGCCCTATCCCTTTTTGTATGAACAACATAGTGATCTTGGATAGTACCGAATATGGCATCTCTCCGGTTGTTATCGACCTATACGAGACGTCTAATAGCATACACAACAAACCCGATATATGGAGAGTAATCTAGAAAGGTGATGATCATAACATTATGGTTGCGAACCACATAGCCTTATGACATACCCTATTTAACCTATTTCCGGGTGTGAGGCTTGAGGTAACATTTACCTTGCACAGAACACATTCCACTTTGAATGCCACATTGCCATTTCTAAAAACACATTATTGATTTCCACAAAAGTACAACCTTTGAGATCGTATGTCTCAAAGAACGTTGTTAAGTCTAAGAGGGGTTAGCTCCTACGCTACTAAATAAATATACGTTAGTGAAAATCAGTGTACGTGGTTTTAGAAATGCAATGTCACACACTCGTCTATACAAGTTGTCCAAGCATAAGACAAACCGAAGACACTTCTCCTACTAAATTCAGTTTGGGAATCACTCATCGGATTAGCAGTGAGTAGTCCTTGCATCGAAGATTTCAAATTAAAGGAACCACTGCCACCATATATATATATATATATATATATATATATATATGATAAGGGAATTACCGTAGAGGTTCGTGACAAGCAGCCCTACGTTATGAAAATCTCCGTCTTTAAAATCATTGTCCTCAACACGTTTTCACTTTCGAACGTATATTGGTTCAAAGTGGTTTTGGGATAGGAATCACCAAAATCTGATCCCAGTTTCTCTGAACCAACTATCGATAAAAGATATCAAGTATGTAGGTGATTATTATTTAATTTATCATTATCTTTTATCCAAGTAAAATATCTACTTAGAGATATATATCTTTAAATCATATTCTTTTTCAACATATATGGGATAATTAAACCTCCTTTAAAAAAAATTCTCAGGTTAATTAAACCCTTTTAAATCTTAAGATAATTCCAAACCATTTCACCTTTTTACTTAATAAAATATTTCCAAATCATTTACTTAAATCTAAACAAAGATTTCTTGCTTTCAAATCATAACTTTTAAATGGGTCAAAAACAATGTTAGTAAAGATACTGTTTACTATAAATCATAACCAATTTGCATTGAGTAAAAACAATCCAAAGGAATTATACTAATTATACTTTAATACTAATTTCTGTATTTAACCTGTACTATTCATTGAATAACGACGGGATTACCTTTTAAATTCATAAGGATCGTACGAGTTCCCTCCTCAGAATTCAATACAGAGTTTAAACAACACATTTCATATATCACCAAAATCTTATTATTCTAAAATGTTATTTAACTTTTGGAAATCTCCAAATCTCCTTTAATCTTAGGAACATGTAGTGCGAGTAATCAAATTTACTATCCCCTCTGTTGGGTTAATCCATATAGCTAGTGTGAAACCTAGACATTTGTTGTCCAAGCACGGGTCTGGAGACTCTCTCCATCACCCATAAAGGGGTCAAGTTATTTGATCAACCCTAAACACTTTTATATGATCTTTTAGAGATAATTTTTATTTACTTACCACCATTCCAAATATTGTTTCCTTTAACCATTTATTTAAAACCCCTTTAAAATAATTATAAAATTTCCAAATCATCTTCAAAATACTTTATTATTCATTTGAAAAGATTACTAAAATGATTGGGAACAAATAATTAAGTTAAAACCATAATTTGTAAAAGTTACTGAAACTGCTGCAAAAACTACTATGAATAGTGTTTTTAAAGCTTCTTTGTTAAAAACACTAATTTCTTTTCATCTATGTGTTAGCACCAAAATTGGTCACTAACCCCCTTTTAGAAAGATTGTGTAGAGAGATTAATGAAGAAAGTAAATTAAAATAGAGAATTGTATTCTAAGTTGAATGCAAAGACAAGAACACCAGATTTATAGTGGTTCAGCGTAACTGCCTACGTCCACTTTGAAGTTTATCTTTATTGCTTTACTCAACGATTGATAACAGATACAATCCGTACCTCAACTACTTGAATACAATTGCTAAGTAAAAAGAATGAGTCTTGAAAGCGGCAGAGTCTCCCCAGTGTTCTCAAAAAAAGGTCTATTTCACTATGCCCCTGCCCCTCTATTTATAGACGAAGATGGGTTGGACTTCCCTCTTGGGCCTATGTGTGAGATACCTCGGCCCATGGTGAGTGACTTTTACGTGCCGAGCCGTAAATGCCGAACGGCAAAGGCCGAGCCACATGTTCAAGCCGATCGAGGCTTCTATGCTGAACGAAGCAGTGCGTTGCGCTAAGTGTGTAAGCCAAACACGGTTGGAATGTCGAACGAGGTACGAGTGCCGAGTGAGGCTTCATGCCGGTCGATACTTCAGCCAAACGATACTGAATACCGAGCGAGGTTCATGCCGAACGAGTATAGTTGCCGAACGAGGCTTTCGATGCCGGTCGACCTTTGAACGCCGAACGAGGCTGAATGCTGGTCGAGGCTAAATGCCGAACGACCTCTGAATGCCGAAAGAGGCTTCCGATGCCGGTCGACCTTTGAACGCCGAACGAGTCTGAATATCAGTCGAGGCTAAATGCCAAACGACCTCTGAATGCCGAACAAGGCTTTCGATGCCAGTCGACCTTTGAACGCCGAACGAGGCTGAATGCCGGTCTAGGCTAAATGCCGAACGACCTCTGAATGCCGAACGAGGCTGAATGACGAACGACCTCTGAATGCCGAACGAGCTTGAACGCCAATCAACCTAGTTGCCTGGTCAAACCTCCCGGTAACACTTGCCCCCCCAAAGTGCATCATGTGGTTAATCCTGATGCGCTTTGAATCATGAGTCCTCCGTGCTTCGCTTCGAGCCTTGGCTTAGTCTTCTTGATGGTACTTTCTCTTGAATACCGATCGAGGCATTGTTTGCCGAGCGTCGAGGCTGAATGACGAACGACATAAGGATGCCGAACGGCTTGTCTGATACCGAGTGACATAAAGATGTCGAACGACTTTAATGCCGGTCGAGGGAGGTGCTTTGATCGGTTCTACCGGTCGTTGTCCCTTCGACTTCTTTTCTTTTCTCTATATAAGCCGATGTTCCTTCTTCTTTTTCCTTTTCATTCTACCTCAGCTCTTCTGTGCTTACAAATTTACCATGAACTTCTATGAATTACCTACTCTTCCTTCTCTCTTCAAACTTGATACATCGCCCCATCTCCTTTCCCAAATCAACGAACCCGATCAGAGTCGTGCTTCCTACCACAGAACATTCCCAAGCTTCAACTCGTTTCTTAGGTAATGACCGCTCTCTTAGACACTTTGCCCTGACTCGTGAATCTTAGCAAAACTATGGTCAATATGAACCGCGTGGAACATGATTTAAGGGCAAAGTATTGGCGTGTAGAGGAGTTCAAGACTAGGCGGAGTGGAGGATGTACCGTAGTGGCTCGGCATGATTTCTTTATGCCGAGTGATGGAAAGGAAGTCCTGGAGTGGAATTATGTTGGGGTTTAGTGTGCCGAACGAGGTCATTAAACACGGCTATGGCTCGACATGATCCCCCCATGCCGAACGAGAGCGGAGGGAAAAACAGAAGAGAAGTAGAAATTTTATAAGATGCCGAGCGGTAGGGAGGACGTGTTGGAAGATGGTTGTCGAGGGTAGAATGCCGAGCGATGTGGCTCGGAATGATTGCGGTTCGGCATGGCTTTCTGCATGCCGAATGGTGGAGAGTAGGAAGTGGGAGTGTGTAGTGCCGAGCGATGCGGCTCGGCATGATTATGGTTCGGCATGTCTCGCCGCATGCCGAACGGCGATAGTGAATGGTAAATGGGTGTTTGAGGGTAGAATACCGAACGATGTGGCTCGGCATGATTGTGGTTCGGCATGACTAGATGAATGCCGAACGATGAAGTGGTTAGGTAAGAGGGTTGTGTACAACAGCAAAGTCAGTCGAACCTAATGCATAATTGACTCAACTCATATTTTATGCCTGAATTCATGACAATGAACAAGGACAGATTTAAACAACAAAGCATACCGGACAATCCGGACTGATAACTTCTGTGTTTTAAACAACTGAAAACTTAGACTTAACCTGCCTATTAGTTAATAACTTTTCAAATGCAGCGACGATGTCGAGTTCAAAATATAAACCGTCTTATGTCAAGCTTTCGTAAACGGTCAGCGATGACGGTCTTCGAAGATGACAATTCAAAACTCAAACTTATTTCCTAAATCCAGCGTCTTTTCACTGCTTGGCACTTATATTTGAATGAACGCACTAGTTCACACACCACACGGGTGGAATATTTATGTTGTTAAGTCTAATGTTAATTGTTTTTCAAGTATAGTTCAAACAGGTGCTCTGTTAGATTCAATCTTTATCAGAGATGTCTAGGAAATCTAGCCCTGCTACGTTCTTGGATAGACCCAGGCCATCCTCTCGACAAGAAGTTATAGGAACCTCAAACCCATCAACTATTCCTGCTCAAGACTTACCGAGTCCTGCGATGGCGTCTGTCGACTTGGCTCCCGATGCTCTGGAGGCAGCAATTTTCTTAGACGACCCAATCGATTCCCAGGCCTCAAAGATTAATGAAAGTACACTCCATCGGATATGTTCTATCCATGGAATCCCCTTCGATGATGTGTTAGTTCCATCGAGGCATGACCGTCTGCACTTGCCTCCAGTTGGATATACAGCCTGCAACAGGTTTATGTGCTGGGTTGGCAGCGTACCACCATTCAATTTCTTTCTTCGCGACGTGCTACAATACATCGAGATTGCCCCCTCTCAATTACATCCAAATAGCCATGCATTCATATACGTGACTTGCATCCTCTTCATGAGCGTCCTTTTCAGGCTTCCTACTTCCAGCGATATTCGTTACATCTATCGCTTCAAGAGACAGTCGGACAGCCCATCTTTCATATTTCTAGAGCCACATAGTAAATGTCAAATCATGACTGGGGCATGGAGCAAATTTGCCCAGTACAAGCAAGAGTGGTTCTATGTGCATTGTCCTCCCGGTTTCGCCAGGAAATGGGTAGAAGGAAGTAAGTTCATTTTCTAGATCAAAACTTGAATTTGGTGAAATACGCATCTTTTCTGACTCTCTATCCACTTTTTCAGGTATCAATCCATGTCCCGAAGGCTCCGGGTACTCTGAAGCCGTTGCAGCTATCCGAGCCCTCCCCGCAAAAGATCGGGACATAAGATCTCTCATCTCAAATGAGTCACTTACGAGATTCGGGCTGCTGGCAGAAGGTCGCCGAATAAGCCTTCCCCAAGGCGTCACTCTATCCAGACCTGCTTCGAGCAAAGGAAAAAAACAGGCTGGGCCTTTAGTGCGTAACGCCCCTGACACGCCAGAAGAGGGAGAAATTAGAGAAGGCAAGATGCTCGAAGTACCGGATGAAAATGTTAGTCCCACTCAGGACCCGATAGTCGAAGTCCACGATATTGAGACGTCATCTTCCCCTTCCAAGGGAAAGAAGAAATTGACCTACAAGTTGAGAAGGAAGAAAGTGGGTGGAACTTCTAAAGTTACGCTTATTCCAGAGGAGAGAGAACCTTTCCCCCAACCCTTAGAAAGTTCACTGAAAGGTCTGTCGAACCTCACCATCCCTGATGATCTGCTCAATTATGGTTTCGACGACTCAGAGACGCTTAAGCTTCATTCGCCCGCTAGAGGAAATGCAGGCGCTCAAGCTCATGTCCAGGGAGAAAAAACTCCTATTAGTAAAGATAAAGAAACTGGTCCGTCGGGGGGAACACTAGGACACACACGGACACGTGCAATTCACCCTACACTTCAATTTTTGCCATCACCCCGATATTTTCTAACTTGTCATTATTCTCATTCCATGTAGGTGACATGGGACGCTCCCATGGATTCGATCGTCTTCACGGCTCATCCATTTTTCATCATTCTGGCCGGGATTCGGGCACCGGCAAGCGCCGGGACAGAGACGACTATGGAGACCGAGACAACCGCCCCCGAGAGTCGACTTATCGAAAGAAATCACACAGCCAGTCTTCACACTCCCGTGATCTTCCTTTTCAAACTGAACAAGGCAGAGAAAAGTCTTTGCAGAAGGGATCTCAACCTGATGTTTCCCGTGATCAACATTCTGGTTCATCTAGCACACGGCAGTCTTAGGAACATCGTAAGAGAACAGAACTTTCAAAGCCACCTCCCCATGTTCCTGGAGCAGACCCGACGATATCGGAGAAGCTGGCCGAGCTTAAAGTTAAATTTCCCAAAATCTGCTTTGACGGTCTGAAGTTCCTTCCAGCGATCCACCACATTCTGGGGCATGTCAAGCAAATTGCCATCACTTGCAACAACGACGTTTATGTTCAACATGACGCGTTTGTTCATTTAGTTGAAAAAGTCTCTGAAGTTTCTATCGAGCGTCAACATGAGATCGACTGCTTAAAGCTTGAAGCCATTTTTGATAAAGACATTATCAAAAATCAGGATGAGGAACTCTCTTCGTACAAGTCCCAACTTGAGGCTGCCAATCAAAGTGCTAAAGAGACTGCGGAGGCCGTCACTCATCTTGAAATGACTCATAAAAAGGAAATCGAAGAAGTGGTCCAACGTTGTGGGGCCCTGGCTTTAGAAAAAGACTCTATTCAGAAAGAAAGGGATGCACTCGCCCTGCAGGTTAAAGAGTTGAAAGAGCTACTCTCTAAGGAGAAAGAAGAGAAGATAGCTGCTTAAGAGGAGTCCCAATGATACTGCAACGAGATTGTTGCTACACGACTCTTGAAGGCAAAGCTCGATGACGAGCTTACTAAGGTCGGGACGGTGAAGGATGAAGCCAGTGAAGAGGGAAAAAGAATAGCATCTACGGAGATTGACTCTGGCCTTGAGGCGGCTACAGAGGCCGGCAAAGAGGAGATCAAGTGCATGTTCGACCCGTTGATAGCTGAATATAACCCCCGCGTTCTCATGCATCGGGACTTGACTTTTCTTGGCGAGGGCTACCTCGAATCTCTAGCTGAGGCATGGGAAACTTTGATAAATATTAGAAAGGTGGAATCGGGCATCGAGGAGGTCGACGAGGATGCTTTAGTGAAAGAGTTTCTCAGGGGGAACGAGCCATCGTACTTGTCTACAGCTATGGCTCTCTTTGGTAAAGGCTCTTCTCCATCAAAGGAGAAGGATGACATGATTGGTCCGTCTGGAACCGGTCCTTCAGCTCCTCCGCCTACTCAATCGGTTGATCGGTTGGTACTTGATCCATTCGAACAACACACCGGTTACGATCCGGAAGACCCTGGCCTCGACATTCACGTGCTATCTCCCATTCTTGAGGGTGTAACTCCTCGGACGGTCGAAAGCTAGCAAGAAACCGGTATATAACTCTTTTTCTTAAAGCTCGGAAAATCGTCGCTTTCAGCGAGAGGTTATTGTATTCTAACGTTCACCTTTTGTGTTTTTATGCAGGCCGCTCCGATCCTGAACCGACTCCAAGGAGCGATGGCACCACGGAGGAGATGGGGAAAGCGAGCGATGCTACTCATGCGGGAGTAACCCCTGGTCCTGATGCTCAGGTGATTGGGGCGCTTGACGATGATAAGTCTGAAACTTCGTCCCCCGTCGAAGGGAGTGATGAAGTCGAAATTACGGGAGCCTCAGGACACACTTCGAAAGTGAGTATGAAGGAGCAACTTGCGAAAGATGAAAGAAAGAAGGTTGAGATCAAGGTCGAGTCCTAAGTAGTAGAACTTAACGACCCGTTGAACATGCCTCTAAAAGTCATTCTTCCTGGAAAATCCAAACCACTGGATGTTCCTCCTCCCACTCTTGATACCGCTTCTTTGGCGAGCAAAACGTCGAAGAGAAAGTGTGTGTGGGAGGAGTCGTCCGAGAAAATAAAGGAGGAAAAGAAGCTAAAGAAATCGAAGAAGTAGCCACTACACTCGTTCAATGAGGGTTAGCTTAGATCATGTAATTACTTTTATTTATTTACTTTCATAGTCAATGTAGATAGATTTTTGACTCCGAGTATTGGAGGAGTGGTTGTACAACCCCATTTTGGATTAATAAATAAAGTTTAGTTTCTTTGTCTTTCGAATGACTCTTGTTTTTTAACTTTTTGTATAACTGTGGTCGAAACTCAAGTTCTTGTGAGTCACATGAACCCCCAATCCATTTTCACATTGCTCGGAGACTCTTTAGAATCGTACATCTCTTATTTCACATTTTTGGTACTTAAAATATTTTTTAACCCGCGCTCTGGGGACTTAGAGATTTGAGTCATTTATACTCTAGCCCACACTCTTAGGACTCAGAGTACTCCAGTCCGCGTTCAGGGGACTTGGAGATTCAAATCGTTTATACTCTAGTCCACACTCCGGGGACTTAGAGTACTCCAGTCCGCGCTCAGGGGACTTGGAGATTTAAGACGCTTATACTCTAGTCCGCACTCCGGGGACATAGGGTACTCCAGTCCGCGCTTAGGGGACTTGGAGATTCAAGTCGTTTATACTCTAGTCCGCACTTCGGGGACTTAGAGTACTCCAGTCCGCTCTTAGGGGACTTGGTGATTCAAGTCGTTTATACTCTAGTCTGCACTCCGGGGACTTAGAGTACTCCAGTCTGCTCTCAGGGGACTTGGAGCTTCAAGTCGTTTATACTCTAGTCCGCACTCCGGGGACTTAGAGTACTCCAGTCCGCTCTCAGGGGACTTGGAGATTCAAGTCATTTATACTCTAGTCCGCACTCTGGGGACTTTGAGTACTCCAGTCCGCTCTCAGGGGACTTGGAGATTCAAGTCGTTTTCACGTGTTCGTACATCAAGCAGAATAATGTAACTCGAGTTGTTCGTCATTGGATTATTATCCATAAAAACATTAGTCATGCATGGGAAAGACGGCTTCAAGCCTTTATTAATGAAAAAAAACTAAATAGTCCAATTACATGCTTAAAAGGAAACTAAGAATCAATGGAATAAAAACATATGGGAAATAATTGCACCTAAAACAAGAAAGAAACAGACTAAATATAATAACGTCGCAGATGTTCACTGTTCCACACTCGAGGGAGTGTCACGCCATCAACGGTCGCTAGCTTGAAAGTTCCCTCTCCAAGCTTTCGTTCAACAACATATGGACCTTCCCAGTTGGGATTCATACGTGATGGTACTGGAAAAACTCGCTTCAAAAGGAGATCACCCACATCAAAGATTCTTGGGCGGACTTTTTCGTTGTAATATCGCTTGACTCGGTGCCTATATGCCGCCGCCCTTAACTCAGCTTTTTCACGTTTTTCATCAACGAAGTCCAGTGATTCCAACAAGATATCCTGATTCGTCTTAGGATCATAACGTGTCACCCGATGTGATGGAACTTCAAGCTCCATGGGTATAACAGCTTCCGAGCCATATGCCAATGTGAATGGAGTGTGGACAGTCGCGGACTTGTGGGTAGTTCTATAAGCCCATAGCGTTGTTGGAAGTTCATCTTCCCACTTGCCTCCGGCCTTTTCCAAACGCTTCTTCAATATGGACTTGATTATTTTGTTCACGGCTTCAACTTGTCCATTAGCCTTCGGATGAGCAACTGCGGCGAACTTTTTCTCAATGTCGTACTTTAAATAGAAATCTTTGAATTCCCTACTTTCAAATTAAGTTCCGTTGTCTGTAATGATGGTTCGCGGGAGGCCAAAGCGGCATATAATGTTTCGTACAACGAAGTTAATGACCTTCTTGGAGGTGATTGTGGCTAAAGGCTCTGCCTCGGCCCATTTTGTGAAGTAGTCGACGGCAACTATCGGGTATTTTGCACCACCTTTGGATATAGGCAAAGAATCGATTATGTCGATTCCCCAGATTGCAAACGGCCAGGGACTAACCATTTGCGTGAGTTCCGTTGGTGGAGCTCTCGGGATTTTTGCGTATCTTTGACACTTGTCACATTTTCTTACATAGTCTGCAGCATCCCGGTTCACAGTTGGCCAATAGTATCCATAGTGGAGGATCTTTTTTGCTAGTGTCTGTCCCCCAGTATGGTTGCCACATTCTCCTTCTTGAACTTCCTCCAAGACCCGCTTTGTCTCATCATGGGCAATGCATCGTAGTAAGGGGACCAAGAACCCCCTCTGATACATTACTCCTCCCTGCATCACATATCGCACGACTTTGGGAATGACCTGTCGTCTTTCGCTTCTTCTTTTGGGCAAAGTCCCGTTTAGCAGGTATTGTTTGAATGGGGTCATCCATGACTCCTTCTCGATTTCCGTTTCCAACACAAAATCGACCTCCATCACATCTATGCTTGGAACATGTAAGGTTTCGATGGGAACTAATCCCATTTGCTGTGCATGCCAGTGCTTGCGAATTTGGCAAACGAGTCGGCTTCCTTGTTTTGTTCACGCAGGACATGCGAAATGTCATAATGTTCGAAGTTCATCAATAGTTCCTGAACCAGAGCAAGGTACGGAGCAAGCTTTTGTCCCCTTGCTTGGTAATCTCCTCGCACTTGGTATACCACCAGCTGCGAGTTACAAAAGATTTCAACTGATTTTACCCCGAGTTCTCCAACGAGCTTTAAACCAGCAATCAATGCTTCATATTCTGCTTCATTATTCGTAGCCAAGAAATTTAGCTTCACAGCATAAAAAATCGATCGATTTTCTGGAGTCACAAGAACTACACCAGCCCTAGAGCAACGGTCGTTTGATGCCCCATCGGTGTACAATTTCCATCGAATGGGGGGAATGACGTTGTGACTATCTGGTTCGTCTGATATAGTAAACTCAGCGATGAAATCTGCTAATGCTTACCCTTGTATGTCTCTTCGTGGCAGGTTGGTAATATCGAACTGACTCAACTCGATATTCCATTTTAACATCCTTCCAGAAGTCTCTGGTCGTTGGAGTACCTGTCGCAAGGGCTGATCGGTATAGATACTGACTGAGTGTGCTTGAAAGTATGGACGTAGCTTACGTGATGCAATCACCAAGCAATAGGCCAATTGCTCAATTTTAGGATAATTTCTCTTTTCCCCCGTTAAACGTTTACTAACGTAATACACCGGCTTTTGAACTCGGTCCTCCTCGCGGACCAAAGCCGCACTTATAGCATGCGGGGATACGACCAAGTATACGTACAACATTTCGTGGTCTACTTGTTTTGACAGTACTGGAGGACTTTCCAAATGCCTTACCAGATCTAGGAACGCTTCCTCACAGTGGGATGTCCACTCGAAATTCCTCTTTCCTTTCTTTATTATATCGAAGAAGGGAATACACTTGCCTGTGGCTCTGGATATGAATCGACTCAGTGCAGCCACCTTTCCATTCAAGCTTTGTACCTGTTTTATAGTTCTGGGCACTTGTATATCTCGAATAGCTTGAATCTTTTCTGGGTTAGCTTCAATTCCCCGGGCATTAATGATGAATCCCAAAAACTTCCCTGACGCAATGCCGAAGCAACACTTCAGAGGGTTGATCTTCATCCTATAATATCTGAGTATGCCAAACATCTCTGCTAAGTCTCGAATGTGGTCATTTGACTGCCGTGACTTTACGAGCATGTCATCCACATAGACTTCCATTGTTCTACCAATCTGATTTTTAAACATTCAATTCACCAAACGCTGATAGGTCGCTCCCGCGTTCTTTAATCCAAAAGGCATCACTACGTAGCAATATAGCCCAACGTCTGTGACAAAACTAGTGTGTTCCTGGTCCGGAATGTGCATCGAGATCTGATTGTATCCCGAGTATGCATCCATGAACGACAATAACTCGTGTCCTGCAGTGGAGTCGACCAACTGATCAATTCTAGATAATGGGAAACTGTCCTTAGGGCATGCTTTGTTTAAATCGGAATAATCTACGCAATTTCTCCATTTCCCGTTTGCCTTTTTCACTAGCACGGGGTTTGACACCCATTCAGGTTAGAGGGCGTCGCGGACGAAACCATTAGTTTTGAGCTTGTCCACCTCCTCTCTGAGAGTAGCGGACCTCTCTGGGTCCATTCCTCTCCTTTTCTGTTTGACTGGGACGTACCTCGGGTCTATGTTCAACATATGACTCGTGATAGCGGGAGAAATCCCGCACATGTCGGAATATGTCCAAGCAAAAACATCGAGATTCGCTCGGAGGAAATCACTAAGGTCCTCGGTCATCGAGGGACTGAGTTGTGATCCAATCTTCAGTACTCGTGATGGATCGTCTCGGCTGACTGAAATGTCAATCGTCAGTTCAGCCGGTGCTGCTTTTTCTTCCCTGGGTTCCTCATCGTCGTCTCTCGGATCTATGTCTCTGTAGATCCGAGAATTTTTCCCGAGCCAGGGCTCGGGCATTACTTGTCAATTGTCAATATTCTGAATGCGAACAGAATTGTCCGCAACCTTTCCTTTCTCTCTCCGATGGGCCTCTTAGAGCTCAGCCACATACATGCACGACCGGTCGCCTGGTCGCCATGTACAACACCTATGCCTTTGTCGGTTGGAAATTTTAAAGTCAAACACCATAGGGCCAATGCTGCCCTAATCTCAGCCAGGGCAGGTCGGCCCAGAAACACATTGTATGGAGAATCTACGTCCAAAACTACAAAAGGTAGGATTCGCACCCTCCTACGCTCACCTTGTCCCAGTTCAACTGGCAACTCAACATACCCTACTGCATCAGTCGCTGCGCCATCAAAGCCATGGATATGAGCTTTAGATGGCTTCAGATCCTTTGTCTCCATCTTCATCTAGTCATAAGCCTTCTTGAAGATGATATTGACGGAACTTTCACAATTAATCAAAATTCTTTTCACAAAGGCTGGCCCGATTGTCACAGATATGACCATCGGGTCAATGGTAGGAGCTTCCACCTGGTCAGCGTCTCTGCTCCTGAATACTATATCGTCTGTCATCATGCGCTGCTGTTTAGCGGGGGTCCCATCCTCCACGTTGAAACAACACTCAAAATCTGCATGCCTCAAGGAAATAGCATACCGCTCCATTTCCTACCATTTTTTATCTGCAGGGTGAGGTCCGCCTATTATCGTGTTTATGACCAGTCTGCCCACGGTCCGAGCAGGCTCCTCAAGGTGACGTGGAGCTGGTGCGTGACCGGGATTGGACGTTCCCCATCCACCTTCTTACGGATTCTTTACAAACTCTTGTAACTTTTTCTATCTAATCAACTTCTCTATAGCGTCATGTAGATGCCTGCACTCTTAAGTATTGTGCCCATAAGTCTCATGAAAGCGGCAATACTTCCTAGTCCGCTTTTGCTCCTCGGTTGACTCCTTTGGGTGTGGCTTTCTGTACTGAAAGATATTGCAAGTTGATAGGTAAATATTCTCAAGAGATGCATTCAGTGGGGTGTACTCGTTGTAGGTTGGAATTCTCGGCTTCCATTTCCTCGCTTCTCTTTTCTTCCCCTGATTCCTTCCTCCGGATTCCTTAGACTGTCCGGGCTTGTTCTGGACATTGACCCGAACTTTCCCCGAGTTGTCTCCGGATTGCTTCACAGCGATATTGCTTTTCATGGTCTCCTGAACGGGTCCCGGTGCCTTATCGCGCCTTATCCACCAGGCTTCCTCTCTTCTTATGAATTGATGAGCTTTTGAGTAAAAACGCTCTAGCGTAGTTGGAGGTTTTCCTACTAACCAATCTCCAAACTCTGAATTTGAATCCACACCTTGCACCACAGCCATAAGAATTACATGATCATTAGGATTACTGACTTCAGTAGCCGCAACATGGAATCTTTGAAAATACTCCTTCAACGACTCCCCTAGAGCTTGGATCACGCTTGATAGAGACATCACGTCCTTGGGATGAGTAGCATGTATTCTGAACTATTCTATAAATTTCTTCGCCAACTCCTCGAAACTGGATACGGACTGCGGAGGAAGTCGGGTGAACCACATGGTAGCGATCCCAGATAGAGTTATTGGAAAGCATTTACACTTGGTTTCATCATTCACTCTAGTTGAATCCATCATCCATTCGTACCTCATCACGTGTTGCCTGTGATCGTTCTTTCCTTCGTAGGACGGAATAGTCGGCATGCTAAACTTCCTGGGGTACTCATCTTGTAGAACAGTGTCTGTGAACGGAGTATGACTCCTGGATACTCCCCAATCATCATTTGATAAGCCTTGATTCTCCTTCATCAACTGTCTGATCATAGCTGTCAGGTCTGGGGTTTGTATGGAAGATGGAAGGTTGGAATCTGTCCTACGGGATTGATCAGGTAGATGCCCCCTCTGCTAGCGATCTGCCAAACGTACATCTTGAGGTTCGTTATCATTGGCATCTTGGTGGGTCGGGCATCCAGCTTCCACACGCGCTCCAGCTCCTAAGTTTCCCGTCCCTGCTTGGTTGCGGTCTCCAAGGTGTAAACAATCCCTAGTTGTTTGATCGGCAGCACCTACCTGCGTAGTTTCAGTCTTGCGGCGTCTACGCCTGGGAGGTTCATCGGATGAAGTCGAGCTGTCGGATGAAGAGTAAGGAGCAAGACTACCCCCAGCATTATGATGCTGTTGTTGAGTGAGATGTGCCATAAGGTTGGCATTGGCATGCATCTGCTCTCCAAGTTGTCTCCTACTTTCCATGAGTTCTCTCATCAAGTCGTTGAACTCTGTTCTAGTGACAACTTCCATGTGGTCCTAGGTGGCAGTTCCTACACCTAGATTTGCTTGCTGATTGTTAGGTCCTATTTGTTGTACGCTAGCGGTCTCATGGGCGTCCGCATTATGAGAGGCTGATCTGGTACGTGGTCTTCCCATTGTAGAGTTATTGGTAAGAACTCTAAGTAGAATCAACGGACGTCTTATGAATGACTCGCGTCTCCTTCGGGGGATTTATTCAATCCAGTAGCTTCAAAGCAGATCCTTGTGGTATGAGAATTCGGCTCTCAGTGAAAGCACCAAAGTGTTAGCACCAAAATTGGTCACTAACCCCCTTTTAGAAAGATTGTGTAGAGAGATTAATGAAGAAAGTAAATTAAAACAGAGAATTGTATGCTAAGTTAAATGCAAAGACAGGAACACCAGATTTATAGTGGTTCGGCGTAACTGCCTATGTCCACTTTGAAGTTAATCTTTATTGCTTTACTCAACGATTGATAACAGATACAATCCGTACCTCAACTACTTGAATACAATTGCTAAGTAAAAAGAATGAGTCTTGAAAGCGGTAGAGTCTCCCCAGTGTTCTCGAAAAAAGGTTTATTTCACTGTGCCCCTGCCCCTCTATTTATAAACGAAGATGGGTTGAACTTCCCTCTTGGGCCTATGAGTGAGATACCTCGGCCCATGGTGAGTGACTTCTGCGTGCCGAGCCGTAAATGCCGAACGGCAAAGGCCGAGCCATATGTTCAAGCCGATTGAGGCTTCTATGCTGAACGAAGCAGTGCGTTGCGTTAAGTGTGTAAGCCGAACAAGGTTGGAATGCCGAATGAGGTACGAGTGCCGAGCGAGACTCTTGCCGAGCGAGGCTTCATGCCGGTCGATACTTCAGCCAAACGATACTGAATGTCGAGCGAGGTTCATGCCGACCGAGTATAGTTTCCGAACTAGGTCTCCAAACCAAACGAGGCTTCCGATGCCGGTCGACCTTTGAACGCCGAACGAGGCTGAATGCCGGTTGAGGCTAAATGCCGAACGACCTCTGAATGCCGAATGAGGCTTCCGATGCCGGTTGACCTTTGAACGCCGAACAAGGTTGAATGCCGGTCGAGGCTAAATGCCGAACGACCTATGAATGCCGAACGAGGCTTCCGATGTCGGTCGACCTTTGAACGCCGAACGAGGCTGAATGCCGGTCGAGGCTAAATGCCGAATGAGGCTGAATGACGAACGACCTTTGAATGCCGAACGAGCTTGAACGTCGATCGACCTAGTTGCTTGGTCAAACCTCCCGGTAACACTATGTCCATTTTCATAACTCAAATCCTTTTTTTAAATATTTTAACATATTTATGAAATTTATTTCATATTTTTAAAGATTTTAAAACATCCATTTTAAAGAGTTGAAATCATATCAACTGCCAAAACGCGATGTTTTTGAAAATTTGATTTGGACATACGTCAAAATTTATAAAATGACATCTTGATTTTTCTTCTTTATTTGAAAAATACAGTTATTACAGTTTGGAAAATATTTATTTTGAATAATTTCGAGTTATATTCCTTTCTACACATTGATTTAACTTTTATGAATCAGAATACCGCGGACTGCCATTATGCAGCGCATCTATTTGGCTCTATTTCCAATCTTTTCCAAACTTTTCCCAATTGATTTTTAATGTTTGTAAAAAATTTATAAACCATTTTACCATTTTAAAGAGGTTTAACCTTTCCATGACACTTTTATAATTCATATAGGAAAGTGATTTCCTTTGTGTAAATTCGACATGTATGTAACGTGAATTATTTCCACATCCGAACAAACATATTATCACATCCAAACATGATGATCAATAATAGAAAAACAATCATAGCAAATATATTATATCATCACATGGTTTATAATATAAATAAGTACAGTTTCTCACCTTTGTTGGTTTCAAAATTTACTGAATTTGACTATAGCTTCGCTATCACCGCACAGAAACGTATAATATCAGCCTTAGGACCCTTGGAAGTGTACAGCCTTACTTGGATGAAAGGATGGAGTTTAGCCTAAGGGGTGTGCAAGGGTGGCCGTTAGTTTAAGATAGGTAGAGGAGGAGTTTGAACTTGCTTTTGAGGTGGATTGAAATCCTATACTTGTATAAAAAATTTCTCTTCTGCTTGCAATATTTTTCCATAATTTCTCTGTGGAGAAAAGCCATTGAAATAGATTGGAAGAAGAAGAAGGAGAAGAAGAAGATGATGATGATGATGATGTGAAGAAATGAGAGAATGGAGGGTAGTATTTATGTAAACTATAAGTGAACAAATATCTAAATATGAAATTACCAAACTACCCCTAACCCACACCCCTCCTACACGCATGGCCATTCCCCATTGTCCTCCTTTCCTTGTGCTTGATTGATAATGGTATGTAAGGAGGTGATGGTTGATGATTAGTTTTCTTTTAGGATGCTTAAGAAGAAAGAAAAGTGTAAAATATAATGATATTTTATGATATATGTATATATTAGTGTACATATGTATTTCATATGTTTATATGTGTGTGTGTGTATATGTTAGTGCATATATTATCATGTTATTTATGTGCACAAGACATATAAACAACGTTGTGATCGTTTTGAGCAACTTCCGTTCGTTAAACCGTTGAAAATTTAGAAGCCAATACCTGGTTACATTTTCACTTATTAACTAGATTACATATAAATGTAAACAAAATTTGAAAAGTAATTTATTTTCATTAGTGCTTAATTAAAATGATCACATTCCATAAAATCAATATTAAACAAGTGTTTACAAAAAGTTATGTCGTGTTGATAAAACGTTATGAATTTTCTTATGTTTTTAAAACAAGTATATATCTTTATAAAACTATTATAAATGATTTATCATCACTATATAACTTATTAAAATGAATTATTTTCATTTTGAAATAATTATTTGATTATTTAATCTTAATTTAAAATTCTAGAAAATATATAAAAGTGATGATATCCTTGATGATGTCATAAATATATTTTATTTTCAAAAATAAAATAAATAGTTTTTATTTCATGCTTCAATAGATAAATAAGTGTATATATCCAGTTCTATTCGTTTTAATATTGAGAAAATCTCAATTTTTGCAAAAACTTACTTTTGTCATTTTTTGATGAGAACCCCCAAATATCCATATTTGTTAATGTGCCTTTAAAACTAGTTTATCATCATTATTTATGGTTCAAGGCATTATAATTTGCATTATAAAACCTTGTATTTGAATATTTCAAATGTAAATATAATTTACCAAAGTGATAAATTGGCGGTAGTTACTGACTTCCCTCCTTAAAGAATTTCATACCCGAAATTAGACCTAACCAAGAAACTGGTAAAAAAAATATTTTAAATTTCAAATACAAACCAGGTTATGCTCACAAATTATTTATATGCATTATCTGATTCGATCTTAAATTCGAATATACCACTTTGCTTCTGAATTAGTTTTGATCCTCTGATTCTCTAGTGCGCACTTTGATCTGGCTAAGAAGCTTTTATTTTCCTTGCATAGTTCTCAACTACGATAGAAAATGTAAGTATTCGACTACAAACCCTCATCAATGTTTGCCATCGAGCATCAAGTGATAATTTTTTTTCCGGATATCAAAGTCCAATATCCAAATCTAAAGCCAACTCGTGCTATGAAATAATTTGTGTATAATGCACATGCTCTTTATCTTTTCCAAATCTTTATCAAATTTTTGCAAAATTTTGGTTCAAGTTCTTAAATATTTCATAAAAATATAGTTTTATCTTACAAAGAAAATTCTCCTTTTAAATTTGGTTTCCTTTATCAAGAACTCCCATAAAGTGATTTATGAAATTGTAAATGAGAGAAGTTATAAAAAAAGATCATCTTAATATTATATAAGCCTTAGTACATAGGTCAATCCTGAACTTACACCCATCATCCGCAAGTTATCCTAACATAGGGTCGTATCTTACATAGGTCATCATATCTTACATAGGTCATCATATCTTACATAGGTCATCATAACCATACTTTATCATACTAGAAATACACAACCATAATACAAAGACACCGTACTAATACTTAAATACTATGTTAGATATGTATCAACAATCTTAAAATCATATCACAACACCCAACTATTCTTCAGATTCTGATGCTGATGGTACATCCCAATTTCCAAACTCAAATAGAAATTTCTCCACATTGTCTTCATTACCACTTTCTTGCTCATCATCTGCTTTATTTCAATTCTCTTCTTGATGTAGTAAATCCCATCCCATTGGTTGCCAAGGCTATCCTTGGGGAACCCATGGAATATGTCCTAATCCAACTGGTACTTTGGGTAAAATTTCTCCTTCAGCTTACTATTCTAAACCTTGAACTCCCACTTTCCAAGGATTCTCGGCTTCTTCCTTATATTCTTCCATATCATCCCAATTGATGTATGAACTTGACAATTCTTCATGCCAAATGACATTATCATCTTCACCTATTTCCCAAACGATGTTGATATCGCTACTACTGTTATTTGATTTACTTGATATCTCATCCATCCATGCATTATATGTAGCAGAGTCTTAACTATACATCGCAGCATTTAGGTCCTCCAGACTCTTCTTTTATTAGTTCTTCTTTGGGAATTTTCTCCTCGTCTTGATCGGGCTTCGAACATGCTGGATCGATTATCCCATCATATCTGAGGATTCTTGAGGCAAAACTACTAGTTCCAACTCCATGATTATTTCTACTTTTTTTTATTTCTGTGTGGTTTCTTTATCAGTGGATAACATAACAAGCTCTGGAGTCTTTGGTGGTATAATTATCTCAGCCATAATATAACCATCCTCATCTTGATGAGTGTTATCCCGCCTTTTGGCAAGGCCGAGATATCAAGGAATTGACTGAAAACCAAGGATCGCTCATCCCGATTGCCGAGTAAGCACAGGTTCGCTATGGACGTCGATAAATTTTATCCGGGTACGGATCAAGCTACAATTGATAAGGCATGACAAGCAAAGCTGTAAAAGCCAAGATTCAAGATTCCAGGTCAATCGGAGTCCATATACACGAGATATGATCGATATGAATAAAGAGAGCACGTAGTTGTTCGAATCCATCATGATGCGCTAGTTCGTAACCATCGATGAGCAGTTGTTTGAATCCATCAGCATGCGCTAGTTCGTATCCATCTTAGAAGAACTTTATTCATATCCATAAGGCTATGAAAAGCATCGCACTTCGTATCCATTGATTGAATTGATAAATGACCATTTCGTATCGATCAAGTATCACGCATACTTCGTATCGATCGGCCCTTCATCGATGCGAAACCAACACCTCTCATTGATATGCAGTAGACATGCAAAGGATCGATACGAAGTGAGACGCAAGAGCGATCGATACGAACAGAGCTGGATCTGGTCGATACGAACAACCAACTACATAATCGATACGAACTGTGGAACTTCTATCGATACGAACTGTGCAACGGCTATCGGTACGAACAAGGCAACGTCTTCAATACGAATGAGGCGAAAACCTTGGATCGACTCGGTCAACTCGGCATAAAAAGTGGATCGATCCGAAGAGTGAGCGCCACGTCAACTTGCTATCACGTGCTTGGATCGATTCGAATAGATCGATATGAAATGCATTGACACGAACTAAACAGCCAACCGAAGAACTCTGATTCGTATCGATCATAACTCGCAATCCACAAAGCCAAATGCTATGAAATTTTTACAAGAGCTTACGTACGACCTAAGGAATGTTCATGCCAAGTTTCGACTCGATTGGGTCAAATCTTGATCGATATGAAATCCGTTCGTATCGATCACGGATCGAGTCGAAACTTCATGGGATCGATCGCGTGGGCCCACCCACGTGCCAGAAGAAGTCTTTCGAGATCTGAGCAAGATATTTGCATCCTACACCTATAAATAGCGCCCCAGAGCTTACAGGAAGAGGATCTTTTGGCTCTTTGACGTCCAAACTCTACCGAAAACATTTTTTTGCTACAAGGCTGCTGTTGGACTCGAATTTCATCACTGTAATCCGCTGTAATCAGTTGTAATCATCGAGAAAACATCAATAAAATCATCAATTTCATAGTGGACGTAGGCAATACACCGAACCACTCTAAATTTTTGTGTTTCTGCTTTCTTTCTTATTTGTTTTTGAAGTGTTTGTTAGATAATCCTCTTTTTCCATTTACTTCTTCATTTTTTATCTCTTAAAACCCTTTCGAAGAGTGTTGTGCCCAATTTTGGTACAAACTTGGTGCTTTCACTGAGAATAAAACCCATTTTTTTCCTTCTTCTCGTTGGATCTACTACCGATACCCGATTGTAAACATCCAAGGAGAAGATCCAGATTTCAATTTCAGAAGTTCTTCCATCCTATTCAGATTTGCTGCAAGTCTAGGAGAGAGCTTCATCATCTACCATGGTTAACACAAGGACTACCTCTACAGCTGCAGATCCAGAAGGACGGGACAGACATAATCCTTTGCAGCCGCTTCCGGCTGATCAGAATGCTACCAGACCATCAGATCCATGAGGACCTGTCACCAAAGAAGAATTTTAGATGTTGGTGCAAGAATTGACTCAGAGCCGTCAGCAGCTCACTCAGCAGCTCCGTGCTAATGCGGAATTAACTAATCAACTGAATCGTCAGCGATGAAGGAGATCTAGGAGGGATCAAGCTTACTATTCTTCCACCGAGAGATAAGCTTCTTCTGATTATCATCACAGGTCTACACGCCCAAGGTTAGACGAAAATTACACGCAGGCCACTGGACATCAACACACCCTGAATGTTGGGCAACTGAGAGTTGGCCCGTCAACCAGCCATCAAACTGGACCCTCCTCCCGAGGAGGCACTACCCCACATCAAGTTACTGATAACCGTACCACAACAGCCACTGATTTAGATGATGAGATCCGAACCATCACCAGCATGAATACCACCCTGAACCTTATGTTCCCGAGGACATAGAGCCAAGAAGGCGAGACATGGACTGTCGAAAGGGACCGGCCCCTCCTTGCATTGTGGAACCCGACCACACCTTGGCCCAGCCTGCCACTACACCATAAACGATATTTTGATATGGCTAAAAGCCGTATCTAATCTTATTAGATACGACTAAAAGCCGTATCAAAATAGGCCGAGCTTAATATTTTGATACGGCTGAAAGCCATATCTAATGAGCCAATTAGATACGGCCAGAAGCCGTATCTAATTTACAAATATAATGAACCAATTAGATACGGCTAAAAGCCGTATCTAATTAGTCAATTAGATATAGATATATAATCAATATCCAATATATAATATTATAGACCTATTCATATCCAATATAGAATCAATAATCATTCCAAGACATCAAAACAAATAATATTATAGACAGTGCACATTCAAATGATTCAATAATCTGCATTGCAGTGCGTAATAAATTAACAATATCATTACATAATACTAGCATTTAGCACATTAATATATCGCAGTAGCGGATACTAGAAAACACTATCGCTCTAGTACCAAGATCCAAATACACAACAATAATACAAATGTATCACATTACTACATAATACAAATACACAACAAGCCTCTGTTATACTGTGTTGTTACGGCAGCCAGTGCACAATGCAAAGCCAAAGAGCTAACTCCTCCAGCCCAAAACATCTACACAAGCATTACAAAATATTAGTACATCTTTAGTGGGGATATATGTACATAAAGAAAAATGGAAATATATGTACATAAAGAAAAATGGAACAAGACATGAACTGTGCAGGTAGGAGTGCATTGTTGTAGTTACAAGCATGTATAGGTAAAAATGCAAACTGTAAGCATGTACAGAATAGAGTGAGCAATAGGCATGAAGGGATGAAGTCAGCATGCAAGAAAGAGAGCGAACTGCTGGCATACACATAACAACAGATAAAATGTGAAGCTGCGGGCATGAATGAAAGAAGTCAGTAGGCATATACATAATAACAGAAGGAACAAAATATGAGGCTGTAGGTAAGGCAGAAGACAGCGATCGTCAAGACGATGGGATATGCAACTACATAATTGTATTGAATTGACAATGAAGTGAGACTGGGCTGAAGAAGAAACTTCATCAATGGACATTGAAGTGGGATTGAACTAAAGAAGCAATGACATCGGGTGCAAATTGAAGTGGGACTAAATGGAAGAAGAAACATAATCAGGTAATAGGAGTAAATGCTACATCGATGAAACTATTGTTGCAAGCAGTTGACATTGGATGAAACTGTATTGATCCTTCGACGAGTTGAAGGAGGATGGATTATCTGGTATAGCTGAAATCTGCATATCATTTATCAAGCATGTGCAATGGAGGATATAGTCTTGAGTCTATGGGGTCAAGTAAGTTGCCAAGATACTGAAAATGCACAAAAACTGATGCAAAGAAACATGATAATTGTTGGGCTGGTGTAGCAATCTGAAATAGATGGCAAGTGCAATAGACTGAAACAAGGAAGAGCTCCACAACAATATCTGTTTAAAAAAAACAACAACATAAGGACAGATCATGTGTCGAACCAAAGGGAGGCGTCATTGGTTTCAATCTAAGGATAAAAAATGAAGTGGTGTGGTGAATAATATATTCAATGAACAATTTACACCATTGTATATTAGTTGAAATAGAAACACAATTATTTGATTCGAACGTAGAGTATCAAATATATTCTTATGTGTAAACAAAATGTCAAAGATTCGAATCGTACATAAAACAAATATTATCATTCGCCTTTAAATTTTGAAATGTAAATAGGATTATTCAAAATTCTGTTTAAGTAAAAAAAAATTAAGTATTATTTCAAAAATTATAGAAATTTAAATTTAAATTTTTTTTATATGCACCCCTCATTGTGTGTGCCATAAAACCCCGTATATGTGTGTATAAAGTGAACATATAGAAGACAGGGGTATCCATAAAAGCCTACAGATCTTGTTTGACGATAAAAAAACATGAACTGTCGGTGAATGCGGACGTCGGCTTTGCTTCTACAATCTCCACACACCTAGGCCTTTAGTGGGACAGTTATCTACCATGTTAATTTATTATGGGAAATATGTATACGCACACTCAAAAGGATGGATTTTATGCTGTTTAAATTGAAAAGAATGCATAATTTCAAAACATATTAGACAAGGGAACTTTTTCTTACATTGGAAATCTTATCATAGTGCAAAATGGATACTGGGATTCGATTATGAAGAAAAGAAGTTTGAAAAAGTAAATATTTGGTTTAACATGCATGAATTGGATATGGAAGTATGGAACATTGGAGTAATGCTGTTTTATCTTGTATAGCAAGTAGTATAGGATTTCCTATCTTATTAGGCAAAGAAACAACATAGAAAAGCAATACAAAGTTTGCAAAGATGTTAATTGAAACCTCAACATTACACAATTTGCGCAGTAGTCCCAGTTTTATTACACAATGGAATTAAAAAAAATTACAACACTACTTATGACTCAGTTCATCTCAGATGTTCAATACGCGGTACTTTTACCATAGAGATTCTTTTCTTGCTAAAAACATACCACAATGGATGCTAAAAACAAGTAATCTAAAGAAATTCCTGCAACTAAAAAAGATAGAGAAGAAGGGGAATGTTCGAACGATGGCAATGTTACATCCAAATTTACTAAAAAACAATTCAATAACAAACTATTAGCTGTTGATAGTCACTCTGAAGATGCATATGATTATGATGTACTTCTACATACTGGCGATTTACTAAAAAAAGAATGCATGAAAAATACATTTTCAATCTCCAACAATCAAAAGCCCAATGGCTAATAGAGGGGGATAGCAATTCTAGGTTTTATTATGCCATAATGTCAAAAAGAAAATGTAGAAATAATATATCAACTCTATGCAACCAAAATGGACAACCAATTTATGATGAATCTCTTATCAAGCACCAAGCTAGATGTTTGTTTGTAAACTTTACTTGTTTTGATGCGATTATGCATACGACGATTTAAAAAATATGGTAGTTTCCTATGAACTAACGTTATTCAACTCGCTAGATGTTTTTAATTTTATAATTCATTTATCTAAAAAGATGTTTTATGGTATATTAACAACTTAAAATATATTAATCTGAATTGGAATTAAATTCAAATCAATTTAATGGGACTTGAAATAGAACAAGACATGAATATCCAATCACAATGTGTAAATCATTTGAATGAAAATGAATATAAATTACCATTTCTTGTTCTATTTTACCATGACTTTTACGTCCTGCATGATGAGCATAACTGAGCAATGCTCTATTCTTTTTGCCTACCTCCCTTCTTCCGCTCGCTTCAGGAGTTGCTTCATTTTTTACGAACTCTGCCCAATCTTCTTGAGCAACTGTAGGTGGGCAATTTTTCAACCGTTCTTCATCATTGTTGAAAGGGTCATAATAAACTACTCTCAAGTTTTTCTTGTATCTCCTAAAAGCCTCGGCCATTCTCTTTAAAAACATTTCCTTTGAAAGCGGATCGAGCTCATAAATTTTCTGCAAAAAATATATTAAATTATGTGTTGTGCAAAGAGTTGAAACCATAAGGCTATTGAATGAAATAGTTGTTGTCAAACAGATAAGGATACTTACCACCAATTCGTTCCAAACGTTGTCCTTGTATATTCCAGGTACTTTATTCCAACTTATATATGATATCGGCACATGAGCTCTTACTAGTTTACCGAGCATAGTAGCGATTTTTCCAGTGTTATCTGAGACCGGAATACCAAGTAAGTTTTGATCAACTTTCTTCGCCTCTGAACATGACGAATGTGAAGATGGTGGATTTTATGACATAGTTTCCTGCAAAATTATTAAGTGACAACACCTGGAATTGCATTGGAATGTATAAAATATTCAAAACCATACATACACACAATCGTGCAATTAAAAATATACAGACACACAATCATGTGATGTACGAATACTAATAAGTTAACATATGGATTTGGTAAGGTCTTCTAATTTTTCATTGTCTTCAAAAGCTGATTGATAGACAGTAGGGAACTCAATGTCATCCACATTTGTAGTCAACCGTTTTGGTGTATGCAAGACCACAGACCATCCGTTATTTTTTAAATCTTTTGAGTAGAAAACTTGACTCGCTTCTGATGCAAGAATAAATGGCTCGTCATTCACGTTATTTTTGTTCTTCAATTTCCCTAAATTTATCATGATGAGGTTTGAAATGGGATCTATTTTGCAACCATTGACCTTATCCTCGACTTTTACCCAATCACAATAAAAAACTATTTGTTTGAAGTCAGTGTAATCCAACTCAAGTATCTATTGAATGACTCTGTAATACGTTGTTTCTGCTTCCTTATAATTTTTATCCTTGCCACTCGCTCTAAATTTTGTAATTGCTCTCATGCATACACCGCTATTTTGTGTTACCATATGGTCTTTGTACTTTTTCGTGGAAAATGAAAATCCATTCACTTGGTACTTCATATAAATACGCGTTATGAACTTCGGCCCGTGCACTAACCGCCACAGAGTTGGATCAACATCGATGGTCTTTAACAGCTACATAAATTTTAATAAGTAAAAAAACATGGTCACAAAGGTGTATTGCACACTTATAAACACATGAAATACTTAAGACGAAGTTAAACCTCATTACGTAACCATAGATTAAAACTTTGAACTACTTCCACGGTGGTAGCCCTGCCTCTAGGTTGAAGTCTAGTACTTTTCACATAGGAGTTATACCTCCTACGAAAAACACATATCAAAATGTATATATAAATTGAATTAAAAAAATTAAAATTCCAAACAAATTCGTGAACTTACTTCTTCCATTCATCCAATCCATCGTACTTATTAAGGACCCATCTACGCACCTGTTCAAACTACACATGGGTTAATGTTATGTCTTTACCATTATCCAGAGGTATCTCACCAGTAAACTCATCGTCCTCGTCTAAAAACGCTTCGCGGGTATGTTTATGATTGCCATCACCTCCGTTTGGCATATATTCCATGCAGTAAAGACTAGCTTCTTGTACGATATATCCTTCTGAAATACACCCTTCAATGTATCTTTTATTACGCACATATCCTTTATATGTTTTCATCAACCTATAAATGTGATCAACTATATACTGTAGATGGTAGCTATTTATATGAAATAATGATGTGCATAACTGAAATTAGAAATTTACCATTCAAATGGATACATCCATCTATATCTAACAGGGCCACAAATCAACGCTTCATCGACTAAATGAACCATAAGGTGGACACTGATATCAAAAAATGCAGTTGGAAAATGTTTTTCACAAACACACATTGCTTCTACTAAGCTAGCCTTTGCTTTTAAAAGATGTTCCCTATTGATCACCTTTGAACACAAAATGTTAAAGAATGTTGAAGCAATACCGGAAGCAAATGCTGCATTATGACATGGTAATCATGTGACTTCATATTTCTTAGTTCAGGAGGATTGATGCTCACATTGTTGTGAAAGTTAGAAGAAAATTTGTTAGGCACTTTCAGATTTTTCAAAACGGTGCAAAACCGTATCTTTTCTTCTTTGCTCAAAGCGAAAGTTGTCTTTGGTATGATTGTTTTATTTGTTTCAGGATCTTCCATCACCCACAACTTTTGTTTTATATCCATGATTTTCAAATCCTTGTGTGCATTGATGCCATCTTTTGACTTATCTTTATGGTCCATAATGGTGCTGATGAGATGCTCCATGACATTCTTCTCCGTATGCATAACATCAATATTAAGTCGGACCAAATTTGCTTTCCAATATGGTAAATCAAAAAAGATAGACCTCCTATACCATCCAAAAATATTATCAACATCTTCATTGGTTGACTTTTTCCGTTTTCGACCAATTTCTTCTTTTTGTTTACCAACTTTCATTTTGATATTCGCTACTTTCTTTTCAACTTGAAAACCAGTCAATGGCCATTTAGGACGACGAAGTTCTTGTTTGTTGTTGAAATTTGTCTTATCGTATCGAAACTTGTGTTCGTTAGGAAGAAACATTCGATGTCCCATGTAACACATCTTCTTACTTTCAGGAAGATAATAAGAACAAGTGTTTTCCCCACAAATAGGACATGCAAAGTAACCGTGAGTTGAACATCCCGATAAAGTCCCAAAAGCAGGGTGATCATGGATTGCCCACAGCACCCTAGCTCTCATTGTGAACTCAGATTTATTTAACGAGTCAAATATAACTACTCCTTCCCATAACTGCTTTAACTCGTCTATCAACGGCTATAAATAAACATCAAT
Source organism: Allium fistulosum (assembly GCA_030737815.1). Lineage (NCBI taxonomy): Eukaryota > Viridiplantae > Streptophyta > Magnoliopsida > Asparagales > Amaryllidaceae > Allium > Allium fistulosum. The sequence continues at coordinate 335,719,106 of CM060901.1, read as the reverse complement.
ATCCTTTCCTGGTTGTTTTGGCCCAGAAATCAACAATGTTAACATTGAGAACTCCCTTTTCATGCACATAGACGGAGGAAGATTATATGGTACTACAATTACTGGCCAACAACTGTAAGGGTTAGAGAGAGAAGCATGTGGACATAAACCATCTGTTGCTATTCCAAGTGTGACATTTCATGGCTCGGCAGCAAAAGTTTGATCAAATGAATATGCGACTTTCCATTGAGAAGTGTCACATGGATGACGCATTACGGTTGGATCAGACTTGGCACGACCATGCCAGGTCATCGCATCTGCCATCCATGGTACAGTATATAGTCTCTTCAATCTAGAAATTAAAGGAAAATGTCTTAATGTCTTTCGAGGTACTTTGGTGCATTTTCTCTCTTCGTTTAATGATGTCATATATCTTGGTTCATTGCAATTTGTACAAGAAACTTTGTTCGCATCATCTTTCCAGTATAATATGTAATCATTGATGCATGCATCATAAGTTTTGTAATTCATCCCAACTTGCTTAATGATCTTCTTCACGTCGGAGTACTTTGTCGGCAGCGTGCTACCTTCGCGGAGTAACTCCTTTATTAGTTCGAGAAGTGCAGTCATACCATTATCTGAAAAGCTGTATTGGGTCTTCAAGCTATTCAATTTCACAATGGCATACAGCTTCGTAATCCCTTTTGAACATGAAGGATACAGTGGCTCTTTTACGCTACCAAAAAGCGATTTATACTTCTTACTTTCATTGGCCTGCCAATCTGGATAATCAGTAGACTGCTCTCCAACATTAGCATGATCAGGCAACGAATTTGTAGGTTGAAAATGATGAAATCTATCTGCATCATTGACCAGATCTTCCATCCTAATATGTTCAGACTCAGCAGTAGTTCTACCATGACTAACTGGTTGTTGTTTTTTCATCTCCGCCCATTTTTCCCCATGAAAATACCACGCTGTATACGATTGGATAATACCCCATCTAAGCAAATGAAAATGAATGTCATCTAATTTGATCGTCCTTATATTTTTACACCGGGTGCAAGGGCATAAATACAATCCTTTCTTACCACCGTTTTCTTCAACAAAACTAATGAACTTCTGCACCCCGTCTATATAATATGTAGATCTTAGATCTGATTCATTTATCCATTGTTTGTCTATGCTGAAAGAATACTGCCCTCCTATATCATATTTAACTGAACATAAGACTTGCCCTTCAATGGGTCCTCGTTCCAACTGCTCAAAAAGAATATTTTTGAAATTATATTGAGAAATTTGTTGTAAGATTAATTCTACATATTTAACTTTACTAAATTATATTGTTCTTGTTAAATATAATAGTTATTTTTTTTTCTATTGCCGTTTTGCTAGTTCAGCATAGTCAGTTTATTAAGAAGTCCAAACTATATAGTTCAGCATAGTTCGGCCTTTGAAATTTTGTTGGCCTGAGTTCTTTATCCTCAACTAGAATGGAACTAATTGCTTATTGAATCTAAATTCTTACCTTTTTCTTCAAGAATTTGGATCCTCTTATTAGAACAAGATAGTGCTATCACATTGTAGTAACTATGTACATATGTTGACAAACCAATTCTTATTTATTTCCGTTTATTATCTGAAGTAGCTTTTTCTTTTTCTTTCTTTTTTGGATGGAAAAGATGTTACTATATTAAATTACTTCTTTTCAATATACAACACATATTCATTTTCTAATTCTCATTATGCTTTTAAACTATGACAATCTGCCATTCATTTGTACATCGAAATATCTCTATTCTTGTATGTACAGATTCCATATAACCTCTATTTTCAAGATGTCCCGAGCATAATGTATTTAAAGTGAACATCAATATCAACAACCATTTTTTTGCATGCACGTTCTCTTTGATAGTTCAGCTAATGTGAGAGTAAATAGTAAATACTAACCTCCAAAGTTTGTAGTTATAAAATAATCGTGAAATAAAACTTTAAAATAAAATTTAGAAGACTTACTCTGTCAAATTGGGCTAAAAGTAATTCATTTCTAACTTTTTAAATTCGAATTTTACTTCGAAGATTGATAGATGTGTTAATGGTTAATGTTAATAGCTGTTGAGAGGACTATACTTTTTAAGTTGTTTTATTAAGAACCAAATACTCAAATCCGTTTGCATTTAAGTCTCATTCTTTGTTTATGCATTTCCATTGCTACATTGCATTCTCTGTATTTCCTAGTTCGCTACTTTACATTTTTTATTTCTACATTTCATCTTTCATTCCCTCCCACAACACTGCACTATTACTTCTGCCAAATACCCCACCAGCAAAGTATCCCCACCCAATCTATTTCCAAAAAAATTGCCATTACTTGAGATTAAAGTGACTATGATTGACAAAAATATAATTAGCATAGGGTTGAATTTTCATTTTATCTGTCAACGATTTTGATAATTGGCATGAAGGCGAAAATATAAATTCAGAAATGAATCAGTTTATGCTGTCTAAATATGCAGCAATTAGGAAAGAACGCGGGGAAATTTACGCAGTATGGTTACTAGCTTTCTACCCAACACTAATTCTTTCTTTAAGGCGCACTGCCCAAAAGCATATTTGTCTCTTTCTCGATTGAAATGTATATGTTGCTCTTGCGACACTAGATATTAACTAAAATTAAATATAAATTCAAAACTGCTATTAATATTAGAAAAATTGAATATATAGAATTCTTTGATCGTTAAAGTGCATGAATGTCATTTAGCTCTCATACCATGTCAAACCACATCATAAAACAGTTTGGAGCTAATGTTGTATATTGTTCTGACATTATCACATGCACAAATATAGCATTCAAGAAACAGCTGATAACTTAAATATCAATCTTGTATACAAGTCATTAAGTAGTCTACTTGTACAAAGAATTACAAGATCATATCTAGCAACTCATGTTATAGTAATAAAATACAAATTGGCTGCCCTCTTGACATGCACAAATAAACTATGATTTAGATAAATACAACTACTAGAAAATTGCTGTAAGAAAGAACCGAGCATCAATAAAAATGAAATTTTCATCTATATATTACTGTTATTGCTCCTCATGATTAGATTTCACATACTCTACAGACATATGAAGAAGCCACTCATCTATACATAACTTATAAAATGAAGAACCTCTAAACTCTAGCAATATCAAATATATCAAACTATACCGAATAATAAATATTGAAGCCACTAAGACAATAAATCTATAACAGATACATTAAGCCATGAAACATAATAAGTTATAAAAGGTAAAGAAAACCGTAAATTATCATCACTCATTTTAATATTTAGGATAATCTAGGTATATAGTAATAAAAACATAGATTTAGATTTCAAAAGAAAAAAACAGTTACTTGGGATGATGGAAAGAGGCGGAACAACTCATGAACCCAAGATTCGAAATATCTATTTACCCATTCTTTCTCCACTAACAATTATACCATTATATAAATTCTATATGTAGATAACAAAACTAAATCACATACAATGGCAATGCCTTTCTCTCTTGAATCATTCATCTTTTTCACGTTGCTTTCATCTTCTTTCTTGTATAACATTGCTAATGCTGTATCACCTAATCTACAGACCTACATAATCCAAGCTCGTGCAGTAGTACTAGTCTACCAGATCACTGCTAGGTAATCAGAAATCACATTTTGAAGTAGCATTGAAGACTATTGTTTCATCTGTCATTAATGAGGTACGAAAAATACTGTACTACTAACTACATTGAGTTAGTGGGTAATCAATGTTACCCTTATAGAAAATCTATCTAACTTTTATTACTTAAATGTTTCAAAATATTTTTAACCGTTTTTATGAAGTTAATTAAGGTGGGTGCCTCCAGTGAATTAGGAAATTGTATAGGGCAAATTGTAGCTTTGATTTGAATTTAAGATGACTTGGGCTAAGATCTTCACACTATTATTTGGCGCAGCCAAAATTGAAGCAACTAGCACAGGCTGCATTTTGTAAATGGGTTTTTTCATGTACGATTCACATAGGCCATTTGAAAAAGTATTTGTGTCCTTTATTTTGTTAATCTGGTACAAAACGGTATCTTGTTAGTTGCAAGACATGACATGGTCTCCTTCAGTCTTGTTTTATGCATAACACATTCAATATTGCATGTAAAATCAGGTGAATGCGTATATTTTTGCTTGATTATAATAGGATGGTGATTAACTTTATACATAATCTTTATTTGATAATAGACCCAGCTTAAAATTATCCTATACTTACAGGATGTTGAAGAAAAACAACCGCTTTAAGAGAAGGAAAAATCGTGAGTAGTAAATTGCCTAGATTGATGGAGTTTCTACTGTTTTTCTAGTGCTATCTTGTTTTGCTACCAGTATTTGTACTTGTAAAACTTGCTAATGTGAAATGTTTACAAAAAATTTGCCATTACAATGGTGCTATTTTGTAGCACCGGAGTAATGTCTATGCATTACCCCTCTCCTGATACATGGCTTGCGCCATTAACAATAATTTTATCCACTTATACAACAATGTCAAAACCATATACAATGTCAGAACCATATACAATATTAGCACCAAGCTGTAAATTATGCAAGGAGATCAAAATAATACAAAATAGCATAAGATTGACTATTATATTGGACATGGTATTATTGGTTTTTTTTAATTAGACATGGGGCTACTCGGCAAAAAAACTGGGTTTCTTCATTTTTTTTTCAAATTACATGGGGTTACTCAACAAATTCACGAGTTCAAATAGAATTTGCCTAGAGAAAATAAAGACCAAGTAGACTCTGTGTACATGGTGCTCTTGCCATGCCATGAATAGGGCCAGTTATTGTATTCCGTTGTTTCAAGCACTATTTTTTACTATATTTTGAGCGGGTAAATGTTCTCAAGGAAGGGGTTGTTATTCACCATAGATTTTTAATCAACTTCACGAGATAAAGCTCCACCTATGGTTGGACACGGTCGGTTAGCCGGTCCAAACAGTTAATTTTGAACGATTAACCATTTAACATCGGCGGTTTAGTTAACCAAGACCGATTGAACTGCTCAAAAATAATCGTGGTTAACCGTCAAGTTTAAATCATCAAAATCAATCAGTCCAGTTAACCGCACTACTAACGTACTACATCTTACAAGATAACATTAGCCAGCATTACCAACAAAAGTACAAACCAACACGCAAGTTCAAAGTTAAAATGTCATTGTATGATAACATACAGATACTATGATACTAAAGCATACTTCATACTTCAGTTTAGCAACTAGCAGTCTGACCTGACCAGTGAACAACAACTCCATAACAACTTCACAGCAGTCAGCAAGCCTAGTTAAAAACAATCTTTTGTGAAGCTAATCTAATATAGTTAACTATACTAAGCTTTATAATTTTATAGATAACTATACTTAATGGTAGTATTTAGGGTTTTATGGCAGTCATAACGGTTAGCAACTCCAAGTATCGACAGTACAGAGTAGATTTTATGGTTTTATGGCAGTACACATAGTAGATTGAAACAAGTCATGTGTATTTCGTAATTAGAACGCTATTTAAAAACGCTATTGAATAATTACTGAAAATGTAAGAACAAAATACAGTTTGTAAAGATTATTATTAGTAAAAGACCATCAAGTTAAAAATGGATGGCAAAACGGAAGGAGTACAGCATATGAGGACACTAGAGAGGCAATAAAAAATAAACAAAGTTATCCTTCTATTTGTAAATGCTTGCTGCAAAGAAAAATGTGTATCAGCTGCTATGAGCCTATGATAGTGTAGAAGTGTTCCAAATTCACCAAGAGTAATCGAGCATTAGCCATGAACAAAACATGGTATCTATTAGTTATTGCACTAGCATTGAACTTAAGCAAATTATAATATCCTGTGCATACCCCAACTCATTATATTGTAGAAAGTTGCAGAAGGTTTATACAACCAATATAATAGATGAAGAAAACTATGAAAATGAAGAAAAATGTCGCATGGATGGAAACAGTATAATGTGCAATGCCCAAAAATGTGAACAAGTAAAAGGAAGATGCTAAGTAAAAAACTAAGAAAATGAAACGGCATCAGAAAACCATTGCCAAAACATGTGATAAAGCACATGATAGAAAATGAAACCAGATAGCCTACAATAATACCATCTTAATTTGAAAAGGTAACAAAATTAAAGACAAAAGAAAGAGTAAAATATAAGAAATTACATTCAATTTCAACATAGTATGAAAAATACTGTAAAGCAACATTTCAATAAGCACCAAGTTTTCAACATAGAGAAGATTGAGGTTTAGTCTAAACTATACATATCAATCCCTTCTGTTATCATAATAGTACTCGTCAAAATTAAGCATGCAATTTCATAATTCAAAAACAACAGAATTAAGCACACAATTTCATAACAAAATTACCTGAGCAGTGATCGAATTCGATCGAGGTAGAAGGCTCTGATGGACGACGTCAAAGCAACGTTCGATCGATCGAGGTGGAAGGCTCTGGCGATTTAACCCATGAAAAAATGAAAGCTGGAAATAAAAAAAAAGGAGGGAGGGTGTGCATTTTGGAGAAACGTTTCCCACGAAAAGAGGCACAGATTTTGATACGGCTATAAGCTGTATCAAATTTTAATATGGCTTACAGCCGTATTAAAAAATATAGATACGGCTATAAGCCGTATTAAAATTTGAAACGGCTTATAGCCGTATCAAATGTACGGCCTAAGGTTGCGCCAAAATCCTATCTGTGGTGTAGTGTGCTCAAAATGCCCAGATGCCCGATCTGTCTGGAATGATCCGCCAAATGATCCGTGAAAGTCAAGGACTTAGCAATGACGACTAGGGAATCTCCCGGAGTAATACTGTAACGACCCGATATTTTGGACCATTCGCATCCATTATAAGTGTATAGGTAGACACTCATGCCGGAATTGAATTGCTCAAAATACCGCGTTGTTAATTTAAATTGGCAAAACTAAACATATACAGTAAATAAATAATCACAGATCACAGACACAGAGTAATAAATGCAGCGGAAATAAAAGAGATAGTAGTTCATGAAGCTACTATATAAATATATAAGTTACATCAGAGTTAAAACAAATACAATGGAAGAGTAATACGATACATCAGATTCAAATCAGAATACATCACTGGAATCATCGAATACAGAAAGCAGAATAGATGGCTAGATCTTCAAGCAAGCTCCAACTTCAAAGGTGAGTCTCGAATACTGGTACACTCAGTCTGACCCGAGCGTAAAGCAAAACACAAAACACTCGAGTCAGGATTAACATTCTTATATCAATAAATCCAACTCAAGTGAAATAGCAATTGAAATACAAGTAACTCAAAGGATGTTTGGAATAACCATCCTTTAAGGATCCGTTAAACTATCTACTAGGTAGTAATGTACGCTAAGTAGATAATGTCTATTAGTAATATAAGGTATCAAAATAGTGTTAAGGCGTTACCATTATTCCCCTTAACACATTTTTATTCCCAAGAGCATATACAAGACCGTAGTTTCCCCAAAACCGGAAGTCACTAGAGGGCAATCCATATACTAAAGGTACAAACCAAAATCGTAGTGGTCGCGTATAAAGGAATACAAGTATGACAAGGCACATGAGGCAATACCCAAGGTAGTGAAACTACCGTTTGCCTGATCCGGACTGGTGAGAACGCATCGCCGCAGCGACCGCAACACCGCGAAACAACACTCCCAAAATCAAGGGTGCACCAATCGACAACAAGTAATGAGTAGTTCGAAGAAGTGTGTTCGCTTGAGGTAGCTGACCTCCATTGGCCAGGCATGGCTCCTGTTTTAGTCATTTCCAATTTGACACAAGTGTCAAGGCTATCCATGATCGTTCTCTTTCTTCAGTCATCACGTTCATCATTCCAACCACTTCATTCTGGATCACACTCCGCGTATAGTTATTAAAGTGGTTTTCGGTTTAGACAGAGAGTATGTCCCTAACCGATTCCGGTCTCTTTAATAACTTTCGTAATAATTACACCGATTGGTCGTTTAATATATTTCAAAACCAAATCAACTTCAATTTCAAATAAAATTTGTAAACCAAGATTTCATTTCTCTTTCGAAATCAATTTCCATAATTTACGTTTCAAAACTTCCAATTTACCATTTCAAAATATTATAATTCAATTTCTATTTCTATCTTAAACAATTCAAATATTGATTCAGGTTCGAATATAAGTTTCATTTCGAAAACATTTAAATTAATTTAATTTAACATTCAAATCAATTTAAATCATTGATCGATTTCATTCAATCTTTCGTTAAGTTAAATTTATCATTCAAAACAATTTCTATTTGATTTCCAATTCATTAAATCAATTAATTAAGTTCAACTTCATTAAATCCAAACTTACAAATTTCATTAAATTGAATTCATCAAATCAAATTATTTACATTTCAAATCTTACATTAATTTCAATAAAACACTTTTTTACTTATTAGAGAAATTCAATTTCACTTATTCAAAAAGTTCAATTTCACTTAACAAAGAATTCAATTTTATTTAATTATTAAATAATTTCAAAACTTAATTATTAACTAATTTCAAAACTTAATTATTAATAATTCCAAATTTAATAATTAAATAATTAATTTTAACACAACGTTCCTTCATCATCTACTATGTTAATATTTTGATTCAGATTATTAAATATTAACATTTCCTTTCATTAAAATTCAAATTCCAACTTCGTTTCAAAACCATATTATTTATTCAAATAAAATCTTCATTTTATTTTTAAATCAAATTATTGACCAATCGGTTTTTTATTTAATTCTCTATCCTAAGTCAAAGTTCAATTTGGGTAGTTATCATTTCAACCCGATTCCAATTCAATTCAAAATCAAAGCATAGCAAAGGGAACTTGCAGTGTGATAAATGGGATGGTGTCAAAGTAAATAAACAAGCAATAACAACAATCAATATCAATCCAATAATCAATTCAAATAATCTCGAAATAACCGTATTAATTCACATTGTTGTTTGTGCGAATTAATATAATTAATTCTAGAATCTACACTATCATTTCATGTAGATTAAAGATTATTACATTACGGTTCTTCACTTGTCATCTATTTACAATTTCATACATCATCAATTTAACAACATACATCCAGTGGTTCAAGGTGTAATTAAACAAATCCTACGTGTCAATAAATTAACAGTTAAAGGGGTCATATTATACAAATGTCATTTAATCAAATTTAACATTTAACTATCCTATATCAAGTTCCATTGCATACTATTTATCATTTTAACATTAACAAATTAACGTCCAATATAAACATCAACAATCAATCAATTATCAGCCAAACTGTATTATCGTCGCATAAATAATTAACAGATAATGGTGTCAGATGTCACAGGTGAACTGATACAGGTAATAGCATATATAACAGTGTAATTAACTAATAGCAGCATATTTCAATTGTCGTTTCAATTGAAATCAAATTTAATAAATAAAAGAACATTAATCGTGAGTGATTGCTCACCTTTCGAGGCTAGATAGATTTGACAAGAAATGAGTTATGGATCCAAGCACGAATCCCAAAGCAAAGTGAGATGGGCACGAATTAGACAAACAAAGCTCTGATAGATAGAAATAGACGAAATCAAATCAGACTGGATTGATAAATAAAGTTGGTATAAGTGAACTCATATGTATAAGTCATATTCTAAATCCAAACACAATTTTTAAATTGAATAAATATTTATATATAAAAAAAATACAAAACATTTACGCATTTAAAATCTATATATATACATATAATCAAAATCCATATCAAAATATATTAAAATCAATAATAAAATATATAACAAAAAAATCCATATATTATATTACAAAAATCATTTCTAAGTTTAAGACATCTAAAAATTTATAACAAAACACACACACATATATTTCATTTAAAACAATTATTTAAAACCAATATGCCGACTTACCCAATAGAATATATATGAATAGAACCGAAGAAAAAGTTACAGTACATGATGTACCTTTTCTACCATATATCCAAGAATAGAAACATTAGACTACAACTTTACATTTCATATATATAATGCTATTTAAATCCCAAAACTGTAAACTGAAGAAAGAATGATAGATAAGACAAAGTTGCAACCCGTATACACTTACGTATATATAACAGACTCGAATATACAAAGATGAACTTTGTAATATATATACCTTGTAATATACGAATAAACAAAGCTTTATATGCTTTACCTTTATGTATATATAGAGAGGATACAATAGATAGAATATAAATTTCAAAACAGGCTTCATGCGTGCGTGTATATATACTAGAATATATAATAGATTGACATCACCATGTAACCAAATCAAAATGAATACTTTCCCGAGAACAAAGAAGAACATCAATATGAAAACATGCTCACAATATTACTGTAAATATATAAATAGTATAACATATATATATAACACTTCCTTTAAAAAAATACAATGTTCAGTAAACATACAATTTCTTTTATACTGTTGTATATGCATATCACTACTTTAAACATCCATATGAACATATAGCTTACATAACTATATAGATTATAAAGTTACAACTCCACTCAGTATATACAAACTTGCAATATAAATATCCTTATATATACGAGTTATGTTATAATAAAATCTGTAAAATAAAATCTTATAGATAATCTCTCACATGTTATACCTAGCAACGAAGAGGCAAAGAAGGCTCGGAGATCGGTCAGGCCGAGTGCAGCTGCACATGCGGTGGTAGGTTGGAGTTGCAAGTTTTGGCTAAGTGGGGAAGCACCATTGTTTGGCTTCGGGTTTGCGTGCATGAGAGTGGTGGGCGGAAGCTTCGATAAGGGGAGGGCTGATGATGGTGACTCGGTGGTGCTGAGCTATGCGGAAGTGGGCCTGGGCTCGGCATGGGATCGAGCTGCGCAGGGGTTTGGACGAGGCAGAGCTTGGTGGCAGAGGCTTGCGGGCTTGGTTATAGGGCTGCCAGGGAGGACAAGGGAATGGAAACAGGTCGGAGGAGAGGAGGAGCGGGCTGTCACGGTGGCGCTCGGGTGCGGAGGTGATCCAGCTATGTTTGAGCGGAGAGGTAGATGGCGAAGTGGCCGAGGGTGGAGCTAGGGGATATGAAGCGGAATGAAAAGGAGATCGCATAAAATATTTCCTCTGTTTATTTTTCTTTTGCAAATTTCTTTTGCGAGATGAAGACAAAATAATGTTTCTTTATAAATTGAAAGTGGATAATAGCCTTGGGATGAAACAAGATGAAATGGTAAGGATGTTATGGGACACACGCATTGAATTTAGTGAAAATAAGGCTAATGGTTTTAAATGCAAGCTGTATATATAACTTATATCTAAATCTTCATGCATATATTGAACGGTAAGAAAGGAAACGATGACTACCGAGACGAAAGCAGTTCAGAGGAAATAAATAGTCAGAGAACGTACCAATTAATAAACATTGAAACCAATGAAAAGCAAAAGTCACACACCTTTAGAATTCAAGAATAATAATGACAAACTGGTAGGTGATGTATACGGTGGAAAATGAAGGCAAGGAAAGCAGTATGTCGAATGCTGAACCGACAAGAAATCGTCCTTTGCGGATTCCGCTGTGTACCGAACTTCAAATCACGAAATTGAATATACTGTAGTGATCAGCACGACGAGACGATCAAAACGGTATACAGATATCAGTGGTATAATTGAATTATAAAAATTCGAATTTTCTACCACGGAAAATGCAAGAAAAACGCTGAAAAATAAGATCGACGGAGCCAAAGATGTCCGAATTTGGAAAAATGACAAACTGACATCTTGCTTAGAAGATGGTTTAGAATTTTTCTATGTAAAAATATTTAGGTTTCGGAAACATTTTATTTTCATTGCTTTTTAACTGATTAAATTGAAGTAAATTTATGCGCGAAATAAACTTTCATATTTTCGGACGAAAATTTACCAGTTGCTATGTTTAACTAAACGCATTCCAAATATCAAATTTATATTTCAAAATTTTATCGTTTTAAAATTTCACAAAATTTCAACTAATTACGTTATTAAACAGTTGAAAATTTACGGGTCGTTACAAATACTCCTTTTACCGATGGGATACTTTATGCTGAACCACCTCGGCGATTCAAGATGCCGACTTTACCCATTTATGAAGGGAACTCTGACCCTAATCAGCATATTTTGAAGTACGAATGGTTGATGAACGCTGCACAAGCTGACGATGCAGTCAAGTGCCAAAGCTTCTCGATTTCACTGGGGGCATAGCGACTATGTGGTTTAGCCGACTGCCACCTCGATCTATCTCATGCTTCGATCAGTTGGCAACAAAGTTTATTGAACAATTTCGTATGCATGTCGCGAGACCGAAGGATGTTAATACTTTATCCAGTGTCACTCAAGCTCTTGGAGAGAAACTCAGGCGTTATTTAGAGAAGTTTCATGCCGCATGTGCTGAGATCAGCAACCCAAATGATAACTCTATTCTTATGGCACTGACTAAGGGAATTGAGCCCGATTCTGAATTCGGCAACTGGTTAGCCGGAAAACCCCCTACATCATTAGACCGTTTCTATTCCAAAGCAGCTCAATTCTTGAGAAGGGAGGATGCGAAACAGTCTAGGAAGAAGGATGATGTGGGGCCTAGTGTAGGAGGAATTCAAAGCAATATTGCTGTTAAACAATCTGGGGAGAGTTCTGGAAAAGTGCAATTGAATATTCAAAATAAACAAGATCAGCAAAAAGGAAATGGTAACCAAAATAGAAAACGGGATCAGAACCGTGGTCCACGGCGTAGAGCCCCAATGTTTGATAATTATACTCCTCTGAATACGTCACTGGAGAACGTATATCTACAAACCTGCAATACTATTCAGTACAAGAAGCCTGCTCCGAAGCAGTCATCGGAGAAGAAAATTTAGATGTGAAAGTTTTGTAGATTCCACAAAAGTTATGGCAATAACACAAATGAATGTCGTTATTTGCAGGATCTCATCGAAAAATTGATAAGAGAAAAGAAGTTAGAACAGTTTGTTCGGGCACCGCAGTTTGGAGGTGTGGGCCCATCGAATCAAAATCATGTGCCGAATCTGGCTAGACAGGAGGAACCCGCTCGTACTGGCGGGAGGTTGGTGATAAACACTGTTTGTGGTGGTCCTCATCCAGCAGACCGAAGTTGGAAGGAAATGGAGTCGTATGCCAGCTCTATCAGGCATGCAGACTTTGAATGTTGTAGTAACTCTGAAGATGGGGCTCTGGCCAAACAGCAAAGAACGATGATAGATGGCATCGTATTTCATGGCCGGGATGCTGATAGGGTCGAAGCCCCCATTATTGATCCGCTAGTCATATCAGCTCAAGTAGGTCCTGCTTGGATGAAGAGGATCTTGGTAGACAGCGGAAGCTCTGTGAATATTCTGTTTAAACGAGCTTACAACCTGATGAGAATGGAGACTAAAGACTTGAAGCCATGCCAGTCTCGCATTCACGGTTTCAACGGGAGTGCAACTATACCCACTGGAGTTGTAGAATTGCCAGTGGAATTGGGGATTGGTGAGCACCGGAGAGTCCGGATACTACAGTTTATTGTTTTGGATATAAACTCCCCATACAATGCTTTCTTGGGATGACCCGCCCTAGCTTAATTCAGGGCTGCCATCGCCCCATGGTGTCTGACTTTGAAATTTACCACCAACAATGGTGTCAGAGTTGTCCAAGAGGATCAGGCCACAGGGCGAGCCTGTTGTGTTGCAGAGCTGCGCGAGGCGCAGCGGAAGGAAAAAGGAAAGGGCGTAGAGGAATCTCTCTGCATCCTCTTTATAGATAATTGACAATTAGCGCCTGGGCTCGGGCCCGGTCTCGGGCACCCAAACCAATTCCAAAGAGATCTTGACCCGAGAGATACCGAAAGTGAATATGAAAGTAAAGATAGTCAAGCTTCTCCGGCCGAACTGACGATCGATGTTCCAATCAACAGTAATGATGACTCGAAGATTATAAAGTTTGGATCTCAGCTAAGCCAACAAATGCAAGAGGAATTGGTTGAATTTCTCCGAGTAAACCTTGATGTGTTTGCCTGGACACATTCTGACATGTGTGGGATCTCGCCGGACATCGCGAGCCACACGCTGAATATTGACTCGCGGTATGTACCGGTCAAGCAAAAAAGGCATGGTATGGATCCAAAGAGATCTGCCGCCCTTTAAGAAGAGGTAGATAAGCTTAAAACGAATGGATTCATTCGAGATGCATTATACTCGGAATGGGTATCCAATCCTGTACTTGTCCGAAAGCCAAATGGGAAATGGAGAACATGCATTGACTACTCAGACTTAAATAAAGCTTGCCCCAAAGACAGTTTTCCACTTCCACGAATTGATCAACTTGTAGACTCAACAGTTGGACACGAACTTTTATCCTTCATGGATGCATACTCTGGCTATAATCAAATACCCATGCACTTGCCCGACCAGGAACATACCAGCTTCATAACCAATATGAGGCTCTTTGCTATAAAGTTATGCCTTTTGGACTCAAGAATGCTGGGGCGACTTATCAATGGTTAGTTAATCGAATGTTCGCCGACCAGATCGGAAAGACCATGGAGGTATATGTCGACGACATGCTAGTCAAATCGTGATTTTCTACCGATCAAATCAGAGACCTGGAGTCAATATTTAATATCCTCCGAGAATACAGAATGAAGCTGAACCCATTGAAATGTCACTTTGGGGTAGCATCCGGAAAATTCCTCGGGTTTACCGTCAACGCTCAAGGAATCGAAGCCAATCCCGAAAAGATCTGGGCGATCAGAAATCTTGAAACTCCAAAAACTATAAAGCAAGTCCAGAGTCTTAATGGGAAAGTAGCAGCACTGAGCAGGTTCATTTCAAAGTCCATTGACAAATGCATTCCCTTCTTCGATCTGATCCGAAAAGGAAATTGAAACTTTGAATGGACTACGGAATGTGAGGGCGCATTACGAGCACTAATTCAACATCTGTCCACACCGCCAATTTTGTCAAAGCCTATCGATCACGAGAAATTGTACATTTATTTGGTGGTATCAGAAAATGCAATCAGTGCTGCCCTAGTTCGGGAGGAAGACCGAATACAAAAGCCGGTCTAATACATAAGCAAGCGGCTTACCGGAGCTGAGAGAAATTATCTGAAGCTAGAAAAATTGGCTTATTGTCTCGTTATTGCCTCGAGAAAGCTCCGTCCATAATTCTAGGCTCACCCAATCACCGTTTATACCGACCAGCCGTTACGACAGGTCCTTACGCGTCCTGAGACGTCTGGCAGGTTACTCAAATGGAATATCGAGCTAAGTTAGTTTGACCTTACTTACACTACAAGGCAAGCCATTCAAGGACAAGTCCTAGCAGATTTCATTGCTGAATTTACCATCCCAGAGGACTTGCCTGAAACTAGTGAATCTTTCGAGTATATATGGAAGCTGCATACAGACGGTGCATCAAATGACCGTTGCTCAGATGTCGGGGTTGTTCTTGAGACTCCTGAAGGTAGATCCATATGTTACGCTCTAAAGTTCAACTTCCGTGCGACTAATAACGAAGCTAAATATGAGGCCCTATTGGCTGGATTGAAACTTGCCAGAGATTTAAGAATTATTGCGGTGGAAATTTACTGTGATCGCAATTGATCATGTGTCAAGTTCGAGGGGATACCAAGCCAGAGATCGAAGATTGGATGCATAACTTACTCGGGTTCAGGAGACATTGAATCAGTTCGACTATTATGCTATCTATTACGTACCGCGAGAACACAACCAGAAAGCTGATCCGTTGGCAAAGTTAGCCAGTACAAGTGAAGCGCAGCAAATGAGACTTATTCCCGTAGAGGTATTATCTTTGCCAAGCATTGATCAGATGGAAACCGATTGGGTATTTGATGTTGTTTCCGAAAGAGAGTCGTGGATGACTCCATTCAGAAATTATCTCGAACACGGAATCTTGCTAGAGCGTAGGAGTGAAAAGAGATAAATTCTTCGAAAAGCTACTCGGTTTACCATTCAAAACGGAGTTATGTATAGAAGAGGATACTCTGTTCCTTTACTCCAGTGTATCGCTCACGATAAAATGAAACGAGTATTACATGATGTGCATGAAGGGGAATGTGGCGATCACACTGGGGGGCAAGCACTTGCCAAGAAAGTACTCCGGTATGGGTACTATTGGTCGACTATAAACCGTGATGCAGCAGATTATGCCAAGAAATGTGATAAATGTCAAAAGCATGCTCGAATTCCTAGAGCCCCGCCTACTGAGATAACTCAAATGGTCAGCCCATGGCCATTCGCAGTCTGGGGCACTGATATTATTGGCTCTTTACCTCTAGCCAAAGGTGGTGCGAAGTATGCCATCGTAGCGGTTGATTACTTTACCAAGTGGGCCGAAGCTGAACCCCTTACTACAATCACGACAAAGAAGGTGATCAACTTTGTAGTGCGCAACATCATCTCCCTATTTGGTCTCCCACGTACTATCATCACTGACAACGGGACCCAATTCGATAGTGCCGAATTTAAGGATTTCTGTCAACGATTCCACATTCAGAAGAAATTCTCTGCAGTCGCACACCCTCAAGCGAATGGACAGGTTGAAGCTATTAATAAAGTTATAAAATCCATTCTGAAGAAACGACTGGAAAAGGCCGGGGGCAAATGGGTCGATGAACTTCCTATGGCCTTATGGGCCTACCGTACAACCCACAAGTCCGCAACCGGTCACACTCCATTCTCTCTTTCTTATGGTTCAGAAGCTGTTATTCCAGTCGAATTAGAAGTACCTTCTCATCGTGTTACCTACTATGATCCGAAGACAAATGCTATATTACTTGATGAATCTCTCGATTTATTGGATGAGAAGCGTGAAGAGGCTGATTTGAGGGCAACCGCATATCGGAGTCGAATCGCCCGATTATACAATGCCAAGGTCCGACCCCGAACCTTTGAACTTGGAGATCGCGTACTCAAAAGAATTTATCCGATCCCTTCGCATATGAAGCCAACTTGGGAAGGACCATATGTTATTGAATGAAAGCTCGGAGATGACACATTCAAATTATCAATCGTTGACGGTCTCACTCTTCCAAGAGCCTGGAACAGCGAGAGTCTTCGTCGCTACTACACATAACAGGCTTTGTTTATTCATTCAGTTTAAATTTCATTTGCAATTTGTTTCTTCATTTCAAAATTAGAATTTGTAATAAGGCAACAGACTATGCCGTATTTTCTTATTTCAGCAATAAAATGCAATCTCTTCGAGCCAAAGCTGTGATTTACTTGAAATACTTCATATGACCATCACTATGCACGGAGAGCTAAGTTCCATCATACGGTGGAATTTATTCAAGTAGGGAGTGACTGTGATACGATCGGTCACTCGCTAAGTGAAACCCAAGCTCGGGGACAAGCCATCACACTAAAGTCAAAAAAGGATTGATACAGGACAATCCTTCACATAACTCCAGATTCTTAGAGTGCGAACTGGAGTATAAACTTACAAATACGTTTTTGAAGAGGGTAGATCCATCCACCTAACGACTTCGCCCGTATCTGAACCAAGTTTGAGGAGGGTGGACCCGTCCATCAAACGATCTCACTTGTTAACTCAGGGTGGATGTGATCCGACCATCCACGATCCTGATGCACCTTTCATTCCCAAAGTGCGAGCGAAATTCAAAAACATGCAACAGATGTGACTAACCGTCTATTTACCAACTCCGAATTCCCAGAATATGAACCGGAGTATAAAAATCAACTAACTCTAAATTCCCAGAGTGTGAACTGGAGTACAAAACGTCACCTAACTTCGGAGTCCCAGAGTGCAAACCGAAGTATAGACATCGAAACGATCCGGATTCCCAGAGTGCGAACCAGAAAGTAAACGTCAACCAACTCCAAGTCCCCGGAGCATGAACTGGAGTATAAAATACCAATTGACTCCAAGTCCCCAGAGCGTGGACTGGATTATAAAATGTAAACCGATTGTAAATCCCCAAAGCACGGATCAGAGTATAAATTCAAGTCGGGAGTGATTGAGCACCCATGAATTTATTTAAGTCCCCAGAGGGCGGACGAAATGGTAAGTGCCAAGAAAACATGGTTGGTCGCCCGTGAAAATAACTTAAGTCCCCAGAGCGTGGATATAATCATCGATGGAAGAACAAGTGTGATTCTACCACTCGAATTCTCCTTGTTTCAACTTCAATCCAATGATGCTAAGCATGCGGCATTGAAAGTGAAATACGACCGCTAGCCGATCTTTAAACTTCTTTCCTGAAACTGGGGGAAGAACTTAAGTGTCAATCGCTAACTGAAGTAGTACATTATCGGATTTCAACTTAATGTCTAGTCGTGACTCATGGCCGTGATTGTAGGACTTGACGGATGAACATAAACGAGGTTCTAGCGTTGCAACTTCACAAGTGTACCGAACAAGGAATTTGAATGCTGGAACACTTAAGCAAATACACACACATCGAGTTCAAAACAAAATAAAGTTTCATTTCAGCTATCCACGAAAATAGATTATGTACAAGTTAGTCCCAAAACAATTCCTACTAGCGTGGGCCGAACCCGCATCTATACACGACCTACCAAAGGAAAAACGAAGATAAATTCCTATCTATTTACCAAAACTAAACCGAAGAAGCACATCCACTCTTTTTTCTTTTTCGGCTTCCTTTTCGGTGTTGACCCACTGGAGCCGCCACTTGTCTTTCTTTTTGAGATTTTGCCTTTCGGCGGCTGATCTCCAGGAGGGGGCATGATATCAACTTCCTCATCCGAGCTCAAATGTACGGGAATGTTCCATGAAGGCGGAGTCGGAGGAACCAGATCGACTATAGGAGGCGGCATGGGCGCGCTGGTGTCAATAACTGTACCACCAGGTGATATCATCCTTAACGGAGCCGGACCAGGTGCCGCCATCCCACCTCCAAAACTACCGCCATGGGTCGCTGCCTCCATTTTAGCATCGATTTCGGCCAATATTTCTTCTTCACGAGTTGCTTGGGCCGCGCTGGGAGCATTAGTAGTTGGCATTGAAGAGCCAGTAGCGGGTGCGCTTCCGCCCATAACAAATGGCAGGTCCGCAAAAGGATCGTTGTGTTGACCGAGGAGTTCCTCCATCATCTGTTCATCGAAGATAAGTGTGCTCCCCTGTGTTCCATCAATCAGCGCAATTGTAGTTATGGTGGTTGCCTTAGTTGTTATGGCCTCCTGCATATGATGAGATTCTTGGGTGGCAGGAGGCACGACTGGTGCAGCATCAATCACTGGACAAGAAACAAAAGAAGAACTGTTAGTATTTAATTCAGATGACGATTTCGACTTCAGATAAGCATATAGAATGTTCAGAATACCTTCCTCAATTTGGCTTGTGGATGGTTGAACAGCCGCAGAAACTTGTTCTCTAGCCGAAGATAGTTGCGGCTGATCCGGATAAAGGCAGGAATCGGCTGAGGATCAACCACATGTGCGGATTCAGGTTGGATTGGCGCAGGAACTTCATCGCTCACTCCATAATGCTCAACACCTGAACCTTCTCCGACCTCCAAGTGTTGGGTGTCGAGCCTTTCTTTTTCATGTAGAATCATCGACTCATGGAGAATCTTTCTTTCATCCTCATTAAGCATGCGATTCTCAAGCTCAAACTCGTCGACTGACTCACCCAGATGCACCGCTTTCTCCTCCTCAACCAATCGACCCCAAGCGTTATATAAGTGAGTCGGATAGTTGTCGAGCCGGGCTAGATTTCTGGGCCTCAAAACATTGGCGTTATAAACAATGAGGAGATCTTCAATATCATCCTCTAGCCTAGACTGAGCCATTTGAACTTTCTCCTCGACCTCAGTCTCCACCACTCGAACCTTAGCCACGGCCTCATCCCATTCACCCCAAAGCGCAATAGCCTGTTCACACGCTTCTTGGGCCGCATTGTTTGCGTCATCTTTTTCCTAGATGATTTAAGAAAATTTAGCTTTAAGTTCGGCAAGTTCTTTCAGAGCGGCATCCCTTTCAGCTATAACAGTGGTGTTGCGATGACCCATCTCCTCCACCAAGGCATAGTGTGTCTGCCTCATCTTCTCCATGGTCGAATTCGCCTCATGAGCCTTTTTGGTGGCCTCTATCTCTAATTTTTGAGAGGACTCGGATTCAGCAGTGAGCACTTGGACGATGCGGTCCTTATGAGCCAAATCAGATTCTAACTTTTCGGTTATTTTAGCCCACTCAAAGGCCACCTTCGATACTTTCTCTGCAGCCTTTGCCCACTCTTTATACTGGGAATAAATGTCATGAATGTAATCATGCATCGTGTTCTCCGTCTCCGATGGAATTCCCTTTAAATGAGGGGGAAAACGTAGCCGTCGAAGCATATATTTGGGAACTCTTTCCTTAGCTGAGCGATTTTAATAGCCCCTTCCCCAGTGGGCTCGGTGATTGCTTGTTCAACAACGACAGGAGGCTCAACCTCAGTTCTAAGACATTGCGAATCAGACCGAGGGCATGCGAGGATGGTTTGTGACGAGGGGGCTCTACTGGCTGTCTCCCTTGACCCGAAGGTTGTGTAGGGAGTCTAAGAGGAGGGGAGCAGGTCAGGATCGGTGTCTGTACTCCCTATCCCTATCTCTCTCTTGACGTTCCTGGTTAGTGTACCCGTGATCGCGGTCTCTATCTTCTTCCCTCCTGCGTGAATCATAATATGAAGAAGATCGATGAGCAGAGCGAAGACTTCCTAACATCAACCCTCGTTCGTACATTGTACCTGTAAAAAGAAAAAGAAGCAGACTTAGTGGTTTCTTGGATTAAGCAACTTATGATCGAAAATCGTGTAGTGCCATGAAGTGTGTATGTATGTGCAACCCCCCGACCAACCGGAAATGTCGACCGCACTCATAGGAAGCGACAAACTAAGGTCAAGAGCACTATCAAGCTCCTCCAACCCGGTGTCATGTTGGAGTGACATGTAATCCGGAATCGAGATATCGGCAAGCCTTTCGAAAGGACTCTCTATGGGCAAGGAAGAAGCCTCCGAGATTCTAATGTCGGGAACCGGCAAGGAAACCACAACTGATTTCCTTCTCGAAGACTCAGAATGTTTATAAGCAGCGGCCTTGCCTTTTCTTCTTCCTTCTTTCGCTTGAAATCCGGCCGAAGGCCCAGCCACAAGTTCGTCATCCGTGGGCATTCTTTCTTCGTCGACCCATTCGGTTATTACGACCCTGAGAGTTTTGCGTTTCAATCGCTTTTTCGGAGCCACTTCGGTGTTCCTTCAAGCCTTATGCTTTGATTTCGGTCAATCAATCCGACGATTCTCAAGTTTCTGTCGGTTAGAACTGAATCAATGTCCCTCACTTCACTTGGAATTTCTTGAAGGACCCTTACTATTTATCTGAAGTACCCGCCTTCGGGTCGTGAAATTGCGGCTGTAAAGAAAAGAAGATATTAGTTTTACATCAACTACTGTTATCTTGATAAATCTTGGAGAAGACTGCAACACTTACGTCGGACTAGCCATCGGCTGGCAAATCCTAGGGGGCACCAGACGTAGAACCATTCTGTCTTAAAGTAACTTAGCCTTATCCAAGATCCGGTTACTACTTGGCAATTCCTGACCGCCTCCAGGAATGTAAAAGAAGGACTATCTCCCCTACTCTTGAAGTTAAAAAGATATATGATTTCTGTTGGGGCCGGTGGCCGAAAGAGATACTCCATGAATACAATAAATAAGCTGTTCAACAGGGCATATCCATTGGGATGTAGTTGCGATGGAGCAATTCCGAGGAAAGACAACACTTCCCTAATATATTGGTTGAAAGGAAGAAGTGTTCCTGCTGCGCATGCATGGTGGTTGAAGGCAGTAAACCCCTCTAGGGGAGCGTGCGGTCTATCATTTGGTCCTGGTAAAAGAACATCGTCCAATGACAAACCATGCCTTAGACATACACGTCCCAACATATCTTCCGAGACGTTGGACGGTACCAATTCTTGCGGGTTTACAATGAAAATTGCTCCTGGAAGCTCATACAGAGTTGGGTCTATAACTTTGGTCGCGATGGCCGGAATCTCTAGGACGAAAGGAGATGAATCCTGAAGCTCTTGCTGTTGTGTACTTGTGGATTCCATAGCTTATCAACTTATTAGAAACCATCATTATACAATAAAAACCCAAGTGTTCCCCAGTGTGAAGTGCGTGAATGTGTTGTTCAGTGCAGTGCTACAAATTACTTGAGAAATCCTACAAAATAAAAGAAAACATGCAAACGACGAAACTTTGAAATTCGACTGGAGTGACCGTCATCGCTGACCGTCACAGCCGTACCATCCAGATTTTAAAGACCGATTCAAGTTAAAGTTCTTTAGAAATTGTGGTAAGTTATGGTTTGATCAACGAGCTTCGAAGGGAAGTCAAATATGTAGTGAAAAGGTCAAAGTCCAGTTATGCAAGATTGAAGCTCGTCGGAGTCAAGTGTTCAGATTTGCGTGAAGTTCGTATCCATCAAAGCCGACACTGCAGATCATTCATCGAATAGGCCTTAATTTCATATCGGTCTCGAGATATTCAGTTGGTATCGATCCGGTCTGGTCGTTTCGTATCGATCAAAGCCATTCCCTTCGTATCGATTGAAGTCAGTCACTTTGTATCGATCATGGGCCGTAACCCCGTATCGATCGGTAGAATCGATACTCCGTATCGACAGAGCAGCTAGATTTTCGTATCAATCGCACTCGATCGATATGACCTCCAAACCTTTCCAATCGATACGAGAAGACTCCTTCTCTCGATACGAAACCATATCCATAACTACTGATGCGAACTTTGATTGCTTTCAGACCGATACGAACCGCGGCTCTTCGATCGATGCAAATAACCTCTTCACATCCCCACACTTCGTCTTCTCTAAAGCTATGCAAGAATCTCCTCCTTCCTCGACCTCATTCCGATCATCTCCGGCCACCACTTCATTAGAACTGGTCACGGAGACAAGTGGAACGGCAAAGAATTTCAAATCTCATCGTTTTCAACGCAAATTCATGTTCTAATTACCTAGCTTAAATTATCGGTTGGAGGAGTTAATGGATTAATCGATTTGGAGACGAAGGCAGTTTTATTTCTCAGTCTTTCTGATCGATGCGAAGGCAAATGGCAGTTGTGAAAGCAAGTAGAAAAATATTTCTAAGTGCAAAGTCGTGTATTTATATGGGCTCGAAACCGAGGAAAACAAATGATTCGCCTCCCAGTTACATCGACCGGAAGACACAGGTCGCTCCCCGGATCGATACGAACGAGCTATTCGTATCCCTAAACTCGAGCTTTTATCGAGACGAAATTTCCAACTGAGATTTTTCTGAGTCGACAGATCCCATCGATACGAAGCACTTATTCGTATCCGTCGTTTTTGCCTCCATCGGAGGCGCATCAATACGAATTGCACCATTCGTATCCATCAACATCCAACCCATGAAGACTTACACATTGATACGAATTGTATCTAGAGGAACAGCTACTCTGTTCGCGTCCCTTATAAGACCATCGATGCGGAATATGTATTTCATATCCATCACATAGAATTTCATCGATATGAAGCGCTAGTTCGTATCCGCTATTTTACGACTCCGTTCGAGGTGCATCAATACGAATTGCACTGTTTGTATCCGTTAACATGCGACACTTTAAAGATTCATATCCATCGATACGAATAGTACATGAGGGACCAGTTGCTCTATTCGTATCCCTCATTGGTGTATCGATACGAAGTCATTTTTTCGTATCCACCAACGCACGGTGCATGAAAACCCGTATCCATCGATACGAGAACAATCTTTCGACCTTTTACATCGATCCAGGAGAGGATCGATACAAAGGGACATTCCAAGATGACCATCAAACGTTATTACAACTCGAATTTCACGATGATTCAAGAGAGGATCGATACAGAATTCGATGCAAGAAAACTGACTACGACTTGTAAACGTGCGAACGTTAACAAGAGTCAGGTTAACATATGTGTATGTATGTCAGACTAATTTTCAATGTTCAATTTTCAAAATTTCAGGTCAAATGCCCACCTGATGACGATTACAACAATAAGCAGCTAGTCGCTATCATACAACAATCAATTATAACGGTGCATGGTACGACAGTTGACAGTCAACAATTCATATTATTGAAAAATCGGTCAAGAATTACAACTTTCAACGAAAAGACAACAATCGTTTAACAAGTCCGATGGAACTTCTCAGAGTGAGGATTGCGGCATTTCAAAGCACATCATGTTCACACAAGACGTACTTTGGGGGGCAAAATGTTATCCCGCCTTTTGGCAAGGGCGAGATATCAAGGAATTGACTGAAAACCAAGGATCGCTCATCCTGATTGCCGAGTAAGCACAGGTTGGCTATGGACGTCGATAAATTTTATCCGAGTACGGATCAAGTTACAATTGACAAGACATGACAAGCAAAGCTATGAAAGCCAACATTCAAGATTTTAGGTCAATCGGAGTCCATATACACGAGATATGTTCGATACGAATAAAGAGAGCACGCCGTTCGTATCCATCCTATCAATATCTGTTCGAATCCATCAGGATGCGCTAGTTCGTAACCATCGGCGAGAAGTTGTTTGAATCCATCAGCATGCGTTAGTTTGTATCCATCTTAGAATAACTTTGTTCATATCCATTAGGCCATGAAAAAGCATTGCACTTTGTATCCATTGATTGAAATGATAAATAATCATTTTGTATCGATCAAGTATCACGCATACTTCGTATCGATCGGCCCTTCATCGATGTGAAACCAATACCTCTCATCGATACGCAATGGACATGCAAAGCATCGATATGAAGTGAGACGCAAGAGCGATCGATACGAACGGAGCTAGATCTGGTTGGTACGAACAACCAACCACATAATCGATACGAACTGTGGAACTTCTATCGATATGAACTGTGCAACGGCTATCGGTACGAACAAGGCAACGTCTTCGATACGAACGAGGCGAAAACCTTGGAACGACTCGGTCAACTTGGCATTAAAAGTGGATCGATCCGAAGAGTGAGCGCCACGTCAACTTGCTAGCACGTGCCTGGATCGATTCGAATAGATCGATACGAAATGCATTGACACGAACTAAACAGCCAACCGAAGAACTCTGATTCGTATCGATCATAACTCGCAATCCACAAAGCCAAATGCTATGAAATTTTGACAGGAGCTTACGTACGACCTAAGGAATGTTCATGCCAAGTTTTGACTCGATTGGGTCAAATCCTGATCGATAAGAAATTCGTTCGTATCGATCACGGATCGAGTCGAAACTTCATGGGATCGATCGCGTGGGCCCACCCACGTGCCAAAAGAAGTCTTCCGAGATCTGAGCGAGATATTTGCATCCTACACCTATAAATAGCGCCCCAGAGCTTACAAGAAGAGGATCTTTTGGCTCTTTGACGTCCAGACTCTGCCGAAAACATTTTTGCGCTATAAGGCTGCTGTTGTACTTGAATTTCATCATTGTGATCCACTGTAATCCGCTGTAATCAGTTGTAATCATCGAGAAAACATCAATAAAATCATCAATTTCACAGTGGACGTAGGCAATACGCCGAACCACTCTAAATTTATGTGTTTTTGCGTTCTTTCTTATTTGTTTTTGAAGTGTTTGTTAGATAATCCTATTTTTCCATTTAACTTCTTCATTTTTATCTCTTCAAACCCTTCCGAAAAGTGTTGTGCCCAATTTTGGTACAAACAACGAGTATATTGATCAAGCTCTTCCTCCATATATGGCCAACCGTTGCTAGGTGGCCATGCTTCAGGTTCTTTATCACTGGAAAGAATTATCAAATCATCTCTTTTGCCCCATTTGACTCCTGATGATTCCCCCTTGAAATACTTTCCTCCATAACTAGAAGGCTTCTACAATTATATACAATAAATACTTAAACACTAAGTATTTTAGTTGTCCTAACTCAATCTAATGTTAGATTATTAATTTAGGCTTATCCTATCACAAATCTATTTTAACTGCACTATTTTGAAGAGCATATATCACTAAGCACTTGGTATTATTTTCCCTAAAACGATAATCAATACTTAGGAAACAAATTGAGTTCTTTGTTCAGTTGATTATTAAAGATAGTTTTTCTAACTTAAATCTCTTCCCATGATATCCATGTCTAAATTTTTATCTTTTCCGAAGATCCTCCAAATATTTTCCAAAATATTACCCAAACATTGTTGTTATCACCTTTCAAAATCCTTTGAAAACTCTTTTTCAAAAACCTATTATATAAAAGTTCTCATTATCCAACTCCTAAGGTTTTATTCATATCCTTTAATATTCTTAATCCTTTCAGCATTATTATTTAACATCTTATAGTCAAACTATGAAATTCTAATCATAAGATGTTCATACTTAGATCTAACTAACCTAATTTTAAACAATTTTCCAATTTATAACTTAACAACATAACTAACTATTTTTCAAAATATATTCTTTATATACCAAATATAACCTTAGGTAAAATTATTTCATTTACCATAATTTCAAAATAAATCATTTATATATAGCATTAACAAATACGTGCTCTTGTACAATACTCTCAACTCATTTGTGGGTGTTACTTGCCCTATATCTAATGAGTTACTCATCCTAGGGTATTACTAACACTATCCCTGATGAGACTTTACCCTTTATTAGGCTCAGGTGTTCGCTCAACCTAAGCTCTGATACCAAATGTGACGATCCACCTATTCGAACCTTGGAAATCGACACTAATACATCCTCTGTATTCGTGTGCCGCAAATTCAAGTGTTGGAAATGCGGATAGTAAAGGGTAAAAAGAAAATAAAAACAGAACAAAATCTTACACGGATAGAATACCATATAATATTTCAATATATAATCATTACAGCAGAAATTTTATATACATACATCAGTCTCTATCCTAATATCAGATTGGATAGTTATGAAATTCTATCCTTATAAATGCTGAATACAATAGTAAACAAATGCAGAAGAAATGGAAACGGATAACTATCTATGGAGAAATCTTCAGCTCCAGGCTCGTCCAAATGCTCCAAGCTAGACCTAAACTACTTGCCTACAAAAATAGGGCACCAAGAGTTTAAGAGAAAAAATAAACTCCAGGTCAGTCATGGGACTGGTGTGATAAAACACAAAATAATGGATACTTTTTTAAACAAAGGTATCTCATAAGACTACACCGCACATAAACACAGACAGGGTTTTACTTTATGGTAACCAAAAATCGTTACTACATAAAATTTGAGATATTATTTTCAATGCCATTCTTTGGAAAAAATCCTTTCAAATAAATATATAACATAGCTGAAATGCTTGCATCTCACATTCCGGTATTAACACAACTAAATTCGTAAAGCTTGTATTGGAAATTGGATTTCAACAATAATAGGTAAGGGACTACCTTCCATACAATACATTTCTAGAGGAATATACTGAGGACCCACAAACATTCCTCTACGTCTGGCAAGACCGGCCTATCCCTTTTCGAATGACCAACACAATGATCCTGGATAGTACCAAACAGATTATCACCTCGGTTGTTACCAACCAATCCGAGACGTCTCATAGCATACACAACAAATCTGATATATAGAGGGTAATCTAGAAAGGTGATGACCATACTCTAATGGTTGTGAACCACATAGCCTTATGACATACCCTGTTTAAGCCATTTCCAGGTGTAAGGCCTGAGCTAATGTTTACTTTCTATAGAACACATTCCACTTTGAATGCCACATCGCCATTTCTAACAATACACTATTGATTTCCACAAAAGTACAGCTTATGAGCTCGTATGTCTCAGAGAAGGGTGTTAAGTATAAGAGTGGTTACCTCCTACACCACCAAACAGATGTACATTTGTAAAAATCAATGTACGTGGTTTTAGAAATGCAATGTCAAACACTTGTCCATACAAGTTGTTTAGGCACCGGACAAACCAAAGGCACTTCTCTTACTACATCCTGTTTGGGAATTACACCTAGGATTAATAGCGAGTAGTCCTTGCATCAAAGATTTCAAATTGAAGGAACCACTACCACCATATTTATGATAAGAAATTACCCTAATGGTTAGTGACAATAAGCCCAAAATTATGAAGATCTCTATCTTCAAAATCATTATCTTCAACATGTAATCACTTTCTAATGTATATTAGTTCGAAGTGGTTTTCGGATAGGAATCACCCAAATCCGATCCCCGTTTCTCTGAACCAACTATCGATAAAAGATGTCAAGTATGTAGGTGATTATTATTTAATTTAACAATATCTTTTAACCAAGTAAAATATCTACTTAGAGATATATACCTTTAAATCATATTCTTTTTCAGCATATACGGGATAATTAAACCTCATTTAAAAAAAGGTTAACTAATCCCTTTTTAAATCTTGGAATAATGCTAAATCATTTCACCTGTTACTTAGGAAAATATTTCCAAATCATTCATTTAAATCTTAACAAAGATTTTTTATTTTCAAACCATAATCTTAATTGAGTCAAAAACATTATTATTTAAGACAACATTTACTATAAAACCAAACCAATTTGTATTGAGTAAAAAAGATCCATAGGAGTTATACTAATTATACTTCAATACTAATTTATGTATTCAACATGTACTATTCGTCGAATAACGGTAGAATTACCTCTTAAATTAACAAGAATAATACGAGTTCCCTCCTCCGAATTTGGTATAGAGTTTAACCAATACATTTCATATATCACCAAAATCTTATTATTCTAAAATCTTGTTTAACTTTTGGAAATCTCCAAATCTCCTTTGTTCTTAGGAAAATGTGGTCCGAGTAAATCAAATTTACTATCTCCTCCATTGGGCCAGTCCGGATAGCTAGAGCGAAAACCAAACACTGATTATCCAAGCTCTTATGGAGACTTTTTTTGCCACCTATAAGGTGGTCAAGTTATTTGACCAACTCTAAACTCTTTCATATGAACTTTTAGAGATGACTTTCATTTATTGAACACAATTCCAAATATTATTTGAAACAATTTTCCTTTAACCATTTATTTAAAACTCCTTTAAAATAATTATAAAGCTTCTAAATAATCTTTAAAATACGTAATATAAATTTGTAAAGATTATTAAAAAGATTGGTAAAGAATAATCAAGTTAAAATCATAATTTGCAAAAGTTACTGAAACTACTGTAAAAACTGATGCAAATAGCGTTTTTAAAGTTTCTTTGTTCACAACACTAATTTCTTTTCATATATGTCCATTTTAATAACTCAAATTCTTTCTAAAACATTTTAACATGTTTATGAAATTTATTTTATATTTATAAAAATTTGAAAATATCCTTTTAAAGAGTTGGAATCCATATTTTATGAACCGCCAAAGCGCAATGTCTTTGGAAACTTAATTTGGACATATATCAAAATATATAAAATGAAACCTTGATTTTTCTTCTTTATTTGAAAACTATAGTTATAAGAGTTCGGAAAATTCTTATTTTGAAAAATTCCAAACTATATTCCATTCTACATATTGATCTAACTTTTATGGTACGAAATTGCGAACTACCGTTACGCGGCGCATCTATTTGAGTCTTTTTCCAAACTTTTCCAAATTGAGTTTTAATGTTTATAAATATGTATAACCCATTTTAAACCATTTTAAAGTGGTTTAACCATTCCATAACACTTTTATAATTCGTACAAGAAATTGATTTCCTTTATGGAAATTCGACGTTTATTTAACGTGAATTATTTCCACAACCAAACAAATATATCATCACATCTAAATATAATGATCAACCTTAGAAAGTAATCATAGCAAGTATATTATATCATCACATAATTTATAATATAAATAAGTGGAGTTCCTCACCTTCGTTTGTTTCAAGATTTACTAAATTTGACTATAGCTTTGCTATCACCGCACCAAAGCTTATGAAATCGGCCCGAGGACCCTTGGAAGTGTATTACCTTACTTGGATGGAGGGATGGAGTTCGGTTTAAGGAGTGTGCAAGGGTGGTCGCGAGTTTATGATGGTAGAGGAGGTGTTTGAACTTGCTTTTGAGGTAGATTGATATCCCATACTTGTATAAAAAAATTTCTCTTCTACTTGCAATATTTTGCCATAATTCTTTATGGTGAGAAGCCATTAAAATAGCTTGGTGGAAGAAGAAGAAGAAGAGTGTGTGAAGAAATGAGAGAATGGAGGGTGGTATTTAAAGGAAAAAAATAACTGAACAAATATCTAATGTGAAAATACCAAACTACCCCTAACCCACACCCCTCCAGTACACATGGCCACTCCCTCCTTGTCCTCCTGTCCATGTGCTCGAGTGATGATGGTGTGTAAGGAGGTGATGGTTGATGGCTAGTTTGCCTTTTGGATGCTTAAGTAAATAGAAAAGTGTTAAATATCATGATATTTGATGATATATGTATATATGAGTGTGTATGTGTATTTTAGATGTTTATATGTGTGTGTGTGTGTGTGTGTGTTAATGCATATATGTTCTTGTTATAAATGTGCATAAGGCATATAAACAACGTTGCGATCACTTTGAACATTTCTGTTCGTTAAACCGTTGAAAATCTAAAAGCCGATTCTTGGTCATATTTTTACTTATTAATTAGACTATATATAAATGTAAAGAAAATTTGAAAACTAACTTCTTATCATTAATAATTAATTAAAATGATCACATTTAAATTATAAAACCATATAAATCAGTATTAAACAAGTGTTTACAAAAAAAGATGTCGTATGGACAAAACATTATGAATTTTCTTATATTTTAAAACAAGTATATATCTTTATAAAACTATTATAAATGATTAATTATCACTATATAACTTATTAAAATGAATTATTATCATTTTAAAAAAATTATATGATTATTTAAACTTAATTCAAAATTCCAAAAAATATATAAAAGTGATGATATCCCTGATGATGTCATAAATATATTTTATTTCCAAAAATAAAAAAACTAATTTTTTATTTTATACTCTTTCTTAAATGGATTAATTAGTGTATGTATCTAGTTTAGTTCGCTTTAACACTGAGAAAATCTAGATTCTTCCAAAAACTAATTTTCATCATTTTTCAAATGAAAACCCCTAAATATCCATATTTGTTAATATACCTTTAAAACAAGTTTACCATCATTATTTATGGTTCAAAGCATTATAATTTGCATTATAAAATATTTATTTTATATTTCAAATATAAACATAGTTTATCAAAGTGATAAATTTGCAGGTCGTTATAATAGATCAGAAATTCATCTAGAAAATCCATTTGTCAATTATAATTTACTAATTAAAAGACTAGAAAATCATCCTGATAACAAAAGCGTTTCGAGTAAGTGCTCAAAAATAAGGCCAAGGATTTGCTTAGTAGTATTAATTTCTTAAATAAGAGAGGCCTTAGAAAATTATCTAGTAATAGATAGAAGCCTATAAAATTTTCAATGCAAGATCAAAAGTCCTTCTAGAAGAACAATTTGGTAATAATAGTAGAAGACCAAAAAACCTATCTGATAATGACAATAGCTGAAGGCTGAGGAATCTATCTGATCATAATAGTGGAAGGTCGAAAAATCCAGTTTGCGATAAGAATGGAAGACCAGAAAACTTAACTAGCAATAAAAGAAGACTAAAAAATCCATCTGGCAATAGTAATAGAAGACCACAAAATCTATTTGGCAATAATACTACAAGACCAAAAAATCCATATGGCAATAATAATAAAAGACTAGAAAATCCATCTGACAATAATAATCGAAGATAGAAAAATTAATTGGTATATAGAGATTGCTTCGGCTATGGAGCGCAAATTACTCATTTTGACAGATCTTCCTTTAGAAGATTGATTGATTGATTTTGTTTAGAATTGCATATAGTTATATTTGATAGATCTTCTTCTAGAAGACAGTCTTAATCCTTCTTTCAGATTGGGTTGGGTTTGAATTTGATTGATCTTCCTCTAAAAGTTTGTTTTTTATCCATTCTTTTGGATAGACTCGATTGCTTTTGTTACCATCTTAGGTGATGATTTAGGTCTTTTGTTTGGTGCGTTTGGTTAGCTTTCTTAAGCAGTACCAAAGACTTACCTGACCTCCCCCTAGGAGGTTCTTTAGTAAGGACTTCTAAAGGCTTGTCTGGTTTTGTTGGTAGCGACCTTGTGACGCCCCACCTCTATACTCACATTAGCCAAGGACACTACGGGGTAATGTCGTCGACTAGCACGAAGAATAAGGCTATTGGGGAGCGACCATCTGGGTAATTTCTTTAAGCGCACACTGATATGTCAGACAATATAACATGCATTGAGGGAATCTGACATATCAAATACAAACTCAAAGCTACTACACAGTGGCTATGTGATCTTCGAAAACAAATATAAAATAAACATAACACAAATCAGTCATAGATATTCATATCACTAAGGCGGAAACAGATATGAATATAACACATAGGAGTGTACATCAAAATAGCGGTCATAGAAGATCCACAATATCACAAAAGAATAAGTATACATCAAGGAGTCTCTATCTAAAATGTATAAAAGCTAAAACTACTAAGCTAAAGTAGTTAGCCAAAAGTCAGAAGCTAGCCCCTGCTAAGTAGTCAAGTGGAAGCACCTGTATCACCTCGGTCCGACCCGAGTATTATTTAAGAAGAAAAATAATAAACGGATTAGTCTAGCTATAAATAACATATGGGATGAGAAAGGATTAAGAGATACCACAAAAATGTATGATAATAATAATGCCATACTGTGACAAGTATACATTCGATAACAATAAAAATCAAATCATACAATATCTCAAATCTCGTCAAATATCCAAAAAGAATATCACATTCTTTAGCTTATTCACCAAACCCCAAATATTGACAAGACATATCAATGTCAATCGTAAAAATTGGTGAAACATAAATTCCAGAAGTCAACAATTAGAAATCCAGAAAAAACACAAAGGGGGAGGCCTATCACAAATGGGAGCATGAAAACTCACCAACACGTGTATCACAAACGGAACGTTATTCCATGGTCGCTAACACATCAAATTTGAGCCGAAGCTCCACAAACGGCCCAAAGACCATGGGTCGCTACCCCACCAATTTGAGCCGAAGCTCCTCAAACGGCGTTTAATCCCCCACGCAAACAAAGAGACATCGCACATCGCTAGTCTAAATCACAAAATTATCATCATTGATCAATAAGTGTAAATTACACTAAGCTAGTAAATAAATGAGTTAGGCTACATGTCCCATAACCACTGGCTTAACTTAAATATTTACGAACAAATTGTAGACTTCCACTCAAAAATAAGTGTAAATTACACTAAACTAGTAAATAAATGAGTTGGGCTTCATGTCCCATAACCACTGGCTTAACTTAAATATTTACTAACAAATTGTAGACTTCCACTCGAAAATTGTCACAAGATTTCAATCGAACAAGCCTAAGAATTAACCGACGAAGTAAACGCAAGCGTTTCATACCACTTGTTTTGCTAAGTCGTTTAATTGGATTTCTCATAGGAATGAGGTAAAGGTTTGTATATACTAATAGATTGGAAAACGGTTTTAAAAATGAGCTTTGTATTTAAAAGTAGTGTTGAAATCGTTTTTGTGAAAGAGTTTGAGTATTTACTACTAGTATAGAAACCTTTGTATTTAAAAGTGACAAATCACAGAAATGATTGTAAAATCAATCTATCACCAAAAAAAACACATTCGACGACGTGAATTCAAACCATAAAAATCGATATCAAATCCAATCAAATTGATATTCCAAAAAATCCAGAAAAGAAGTCATCAAAGTCGATAAAAGTGATAACAACTAATCGGGTCAACCAAAAATCGATATAAATTGGAAACCCACATAAAATAGGCAAATTGGCTGCATTTATCAGCTCCAGACGTCTGGTGGTTATCCCAGACGTCTGAGCTGAAAGACTGGAAATTTAATTCCAGATCGCCCAGACGTCTTGGAAGTAAGCTAAGATGTCTGAGCTGAAAGACTGGAATTTTTATTCCGTAGCATGAGACGTCCGAGCTTAATACCAAACATCCGAGCTGAAGCTCAGGGCAATATTTTGCCTTGGCTAATGATGGCTAAATCATATCGAAAGCGATCGAACGAATGACGATGGCTAGTGATTTATGCTAAGGGACTACACAGCCCTATCGGCTCACCGATACACTCCGAACAACATATCCAAACATCCATATAAGGATTTTCAAAGATTTTGACTTCAAAATACCAAATTTTGGATAATTCACCGAAGCAATTCAAATCAAAAGCAATTGGACATGAAATAGATTTTAGGAATTCATACCTAACAACAATGAAAGCTATAGACATAGATGTGAGTTCAAGAACTCACCTTTAAAACCAAAAAAACGAAAGAGAAGCTCTAAAACAAAGCAAGACCAATTCCTCTTCAATTTCAACTCAAGAAGCTCCAATCTAAGCTCATAAGCAAATATTTCATAAGTTAGGGTTTAGGGATTTTTCTGAAAATTGAAGAGAGATTGAGATGGAGAAGATGAAGAGGATGCTTACTTAAGCTTCTCTTTGATTTCTAGAGCTTGAATTTGAATTTCCTAGTAAATTAGGGCTTAGTAATTTTGATTTCTTTTCTCCTCCATCATTTTTCTTTTTTCTTGAAAGTGTTAGGAAATGAAAATGAATGAAGAGGAGTTGGAGGAGGAGTTAGGGTATTATGTTGGGTTAGTGGGCTAAAACCCAAACCCAAAGCCCAAAATAGAAAAATAGAAAAATTCTACTCAACTCCGAACATATCGATGTTTATACTCAAAAAGGTTGCAAATGCCATTTTGGACTCAATGGAAGGGGTCTCGAGTCCTAATTCGATCGTTTACAACAAGTAGAATTTTGGACTTTAATCCGACTAACGATGCCATATTTAAATTTCAACATTTAAATATAAAATCGCAAAATATGCGGGTTGTTACAGACTCCCCTCCTTAAGAAAATTGCGTCCTCGCAATACTTAAGAAGAAAATAAAAATTAACAACCATACTAAGGCATAACAACACAAAAGAAGAAATTTTGAAATGAGAAGTTCACTTAGGAGCACGAGAAAGTAAGTCCGGATGTGTTCGCTCGATGAATTATCTGGATTCCCAAGAGCAATCCTTAGGATTTGAGGACCACTGAACTTTCACAAGAGGAACATCTTTATTTCGAAGGCGTTTAACCTTATTAGCAATGATACGAATAGGATGTTGCTCATAAGTCAAATTAGGCGAAACTTCAATTTCTTCAATAACACCGGGCTCAAGAATAGAATCGGAATCTCTAAGGCATTTCCGTAGTTGAGAGACGTGGAATACGTCATGAATAGCAGAAAATTGAGCCGGTAATAAAAGGCGATAAACCACGGAACCAATGCGTTCGGTGATGGGAAAGGGGCCAATATATCGAGGTGCTAACTTTCCCAATCGACTGAAACGCACAACACCCTTCATAGGTGACACACGAATAAACACTAAACCTTGTGACGCCCCACCTCTATACTCACACTAGCCAAGGACACTACGGGATAATGCCGTCGACTAGCACGAAGAATAAGGCTGTTGAGGAGCGACTATTTGGGTAATTGCTTTGTGCGAGTACCGATATGTCAGACAATATAACATGCATAAAGGGAATCTGACATATTAAATACAAACTCAAAGCTACTACACAGTGGCTAAGTGATCTTCGAAAACAAATATAAAATAAACATAACACAAATCAGTCATAGATATTCATACCACTAAGGCAAAAACATATATGAATATAACACATAGGAGTGTACATCAAAATAGTGGTCATAGAAGATCCACAATATTACAAAAGAATAAGTATACATCAAGGAGTCTCTATCTCAAATTTATAAAAGCAAAAACTACTAAGCTAAAGTAGTTAGCCAAAAGTCAAAAGCTAGTCCCTGCTAAGTAGTCAAGTGGAAGCACCTGTAACACCTCGGTCTGACCCGAGTATTATTTAAGAAGAAAAATAATAAATGGATCAGTCTAGCTATAAATAACATATGAGATGAGAAAGGATTAAGAGATACCACAAAAATGTATGATAATAATAATGTGATATTGTGACAAGTATACATTCGATAACAATAAAAATCAAATCATACAATATCTCAAATCTTGTCAAATATCCAAAAAGAATATCACATTCTTTAGCTTATTCACCAAACCCCAAAAAATTAACAAGACATATCAATGTCAATCGCAAAAATTGGTGAAACGAAAATTCCAGAAGTCAACAATTAGATATCCAGAAAAAACATAAAGGGGGAGGCCTATCACAAACGGGAGCATGAAAACTCACCAACACGTGTATCACAAACAGAACGATATTCCATGGTCGCTAACCCATCAAATTTGAGCCGAAGCTCCACAAACGGCCCGAAGACCATGGGTCGCTACCCCACCAATTTGAGTCGAAGTTCCTCAAACGTGGTTTAATCCCCCACGCAAACAAAGATACATAGCACATCGCTAGTCTAAATCACAAAATGATCATCATTGATCAATAAGTGTAAATTACACTAAGCTAGTAAATAAATGAGTTAGGCTTCATGTCCCATAACCACTAGCTTAACTTAAATATTTACGAACAAATTGTAGACTTCCACTTGAAAATAAGTGTAAATTACACTAAGCTAGTAAATAAATGAGTTAGGGGTTATGTCCCATAACCACTGGCTTAACTTAAATATTTACTAACAAATTGTAGACTTCCACTCGAAAATTGTCACAAGATTTCTATCGAACAAGTCTAAGAATTAACCGACGAAGTAAACGCAAGCATTTCATACCACTTGTTTTGCTAAGTCGTTTAATTGGATTTCTCATAGGAATGAGGTAAAGGTTTGTATATACTAATAGATTGGAAAACGGTTTTAAAAACGAGCTTTATATTTAAAAGTAGTGTTGAAATCGTTTTTGTGAAAGAGTTTGAGTATTTACTACTAGTATAGAAACCTTTGTATTTAAAAGTGACAAATCACAGAAATGATTGTAAAAGCAATCTATCACCAAAAAATCACATTCGACGAAGTGAATTCAAACCATAAAAATCGATATCAAATCCAATCAAATGGATATTCCCAAAAATCCAGAAAAGAAGTCATCAAAGTCGATAAAAGTGATAACAACTAATCGAGTCAACCAAAAATCGATATAAATTGGAAACCCACATAAAATAGGCAAATTGGCTGCATTTCTCAGCTCTAGACGTCTGGTGGTTATCCCAACTGTCTCAGCTGAAAGACTGGAAATTTAATTCCAGATCGCCTAGATGTCTGGGAAGTAAGCTCAGACGTCTGAGCTGAAAGACTGGAATTTTTATTCCGAAGCATCAGACGTCTGCGCTTAATACCAGACGTCTGAGCTGAAGCTCAGGGCAATATTTTGCCTAGGCCAATGATGGCCAAATCATATCGGAAGCGATCGGACGAATGACGATGGCTAGGGATTTATGCCAAGCGACTACCCAGCCCTATAGGCTCACCGATACACTCCGAACAACATATCCAAACATCCATATAAGGATTTTCAAAGATTTTGTCTTCAAAATACCAAAAGTTGGATAATTCACCGAACCAATTCAAATCAAAAGCAATTGGACATGAAATAGATGTTAGGAATTCATACCTAACAACAATGAAAGCTATAGACATAGATGTGAGTTCAAGAACTCGCCTTTAAAACCAAAAACAACGAAAGAGAAGCTCTAAAACAAAGCAAGACCAATTCCCCTTCAATTTCAACTCAAGAAGCTCCAATCTAAGCTCATAAGAAAATATTTTCTAAGTTAGGGTTTAGAGTTTTTTTGAAAATTGAAGAGAGATTGAGATGGAGAAGATGAAAAGGATGCTTACCTAAGCTTCTCTTTGATTTCTTGAGCTTGAATTTGAATTTCCTGGTAAACTAGGGCTTAGTAATTTTTATTTCTTTTCTCCTCCACAATTTTTATTTTAGCTTGAAAGTGTTAGGAAATGAAAATGAATGAAGAGGAGTTGGAGGAGGAGTTAGGGTATTATGTTGGGTTAGTGGGCTGAAACCCAAACCCAAAGCCCAAAATTGAAAAATAGGATAATTCTACTCAACTCCGAACATATCAATGTTTATACTCAAAAAGATTGCAAATGCCATTTTGGACTCAATGGAAGGGATATCGAGTCATAATTCGACTATTTACAAAAAGTAGCATTTCGGACTTTAATCCGACTAACGATGCCATATTTAAATTTCAACATTTAAATATACAATCGCAAAATATGTGGGTTGTTACATACCTTAAGCAGAACCAAAGACTTATTCGACCTCCCTCCAAGAGGCGCTTTTGTAAGGTCTTAGAGACAGTACTAAAGGTTGGTCTGGTGCTTTGGTCAGGCCAAAGGCTTACTCTATCCTCCCTCTATGAGGCACTCTAACCAAGGAATGTAGGCAGGGGATGAAGGCTTACCGATACTTTGGTCAGGCCTTTTCAAATGGGACTAAAGGCTTAGTCTGACCTCCCTCTTGAAGGTGCCTTAGACAGGCCACGAATGGCGACAATAAGGGCTTGTGCTCCGACCAAACCACATAGCGGGGTCCAAGGCTTGAAGATACTTTGGTTAGACCTTTTTAGACGGGACCAAAGGCTTACTCTGACCTCCTCTAGGTGGTGCTTTGACCGGGCCATCTTGGCGGGGACAAAGGCATTTTTCCTTCATTCAAGAAGGATCCTACTCCTTTTCATGATACATCCAATAGATATTCTTGCTACAAAATCTTTATTCACACATTGCCAGAAAATATGACAGTAAATGTTTACATTCCATGTTCTTGCTATTACATTGCCATCAGGTCGACATAATCTATAGATTCCTGGTGGGATTACTTTGAATATGATTAGGTGCCCTTCCCAATTTGGCTCGAGCGGTTCATCCATTGGGTTCTTAGTATTTGCCATAACTCTTCGAAGTACTAGATCTCATTTTTGTAATGATCTTTCTTTTACTTTAGAACAATAATACTTGGGTATTGTTTGTTGACAATCAGTCGTCTATATGGTTGCCTCATCTCTTTGCTCATTGATTAAGTCCAAAGATTCTTTCTTTGATTCTTGATTCAAATTAAATGCACATGTAATCCTTCGATAAGAAGGTATTCAAACTCAATTGGGAGCATGGCTTCACATCCATATACTAAGGAATATGGGTATGTCCTATTTAGTTTTAATAGAAGTTCTATATGCCTATAGTAAAAGAGGTAATTCTTCTATCCAATTTCCTTTAACTTTGTCCAATCGTTTTTATAGAATGGTTTTAATAGTTTTGTTAGCGCTTCAATGACTCCATTAGCTTTGGGGTGAGCTACTGGTGAAAAGCTCTGGAAAATTCCATTTTTATTACAGAATCAGGTAAAGTCTTCACCTTCAAATTGAGTTTCATTATCAGATATTATCTTTTGTTGAATCCCAAATCTGGTAAAAATATTCTTGATCATGAATTTAAAAACTTTTCATGACGTGATATTTGGAAGTGGTTCCGCTTCTAGCTATTTTGCGATATAATTAATGACCACTAATGCGTATGAAACACCCCACGCCCCTTAGTATTCCCAAAAAGGCACACCAAAGGGTGTGGTGCGTTATAGGTATAGCTAAAGCATCACAGAGACTAAGATTAACAAGACAAATAAGTAAAAACAGCGGAAACATTTAAATAATAACCTATCATTCAAAATTAAACTTCATCTTAAAATAAGTTATAAAAACATAACATAGCTCAAAAACTAAAAATGTCTCAGGT
This sequence comes from Allium fistulosum, assembly GCA_030737815.1. Taxonomy (NCBI): domain Eukaryota; kingdom Viridiplantae; phylum Streptophyta; class Magnoliopsida; order Asparagales; family Amaryllidaceae; genus Allium; species Allium fistulosum. Next base: position 335,679,145 of record CM060901.1, on the reverse strand, counting down.
CTTATGAAAATACATCTCTGTCTCATAAAATCAGAGTATTAAGATAACAATAATAATAATCCCTCTCACAAGTGCCAATCCATCATAAGCCAAATGAAAAAGATGAAAAGCAGAAGAATACATCTGAAATGAGAAAACTCTGGAAATGAATCTCCAAGCAACCTGAATCATCTATCCTCAACTCTGCTGGCCTATTGGGGGAAAATGAGAGATAGAGGAGTGGGTCGGACAATAAGTCTGGTGAGTGAAAGTAATTACTATCATTTCTGAGCAAGATAAAGATAATAGACTAAGCAATAGTTCTAGCTTGAAAGGAAAATACAAAAAAGATAAAACTTAAATAAAATATTGTTTCTGATTCTGTTTAACTGTTTGCTTTGATTGTTTGACTGTTTGCACTTGTCTTAAACTACCGTGATTAGGCTGAAATCCTAATCCTATCTCAACTACATACTTGATTAGGCTGAAATCTTAATCCTATCTCAACTGCTAACTTGATTAGGCTGAAATCCTAATCCTACCCATTTATCGGCCTTACATATCTCTGTTGTGCCACTGTGAACAATCCCATTGGCACAACAAAAGACACCTCTTAAGCGCTTAGGACACAGTAGTGAATTATTTACCCAAATCGATATCGCACACTCGGTAATAGTCGGTATACATTAAGTGTCGCCACCTATTTGACCCTTTATTTACCCTAATCAGCATAAGCGTGCCCAACCTCACCTACGTGTGAGACCATCAATCCTCGACCTGAAAGGGAATGCTGCCAGTACTGGTCCTAACAAAAAAATCTTCTAGCTTCACGCCGCTTGCCCAAATCCCTAGATTTGAGCTTCTATCTATTGGCCACTTATTTACCCTAATCAGCATAAGAGTGTCCCAGCCTCATCTACGTATGAGACCATCAGTCCTAGACCTGACAGGGAATGCTGCCGGTACACGCCACTACTTCTATATTTGCTTATTAATTTAATCCAAGATCTAAGTTTTAAAATAAGCCTCTTCTGTTATTTTTGCTATATTTTCTTATTAACTTAATCCAAGATCTAAGTTTTAAAATAAGACTCTTCTGTTATTTTTGCTATATTTGCTTATTAACTTAATCCAAGATCTAAGTTTTAAAATAAGCCTCTTCTGTTGTTTCTATCTTTCTAATTATAACCTACGTGTTATAATTGTTCTTGCAACTGTTACTCTTCTATTTTCTCTTTTTAGTTATAACCACTTATTATAATCATGCTTGCAAATATCTTAAATTTTCCTATTTCAGTCCATCTCTATTTTATTTCAGTTCTTCTCATTTTATTTCAGTTCTTCTCATTTGACATCTGATTTCTATAAACACATTTTAAATTTAAATATATATATGTAATTCAAAATCATTGTTTTATATAAACACATAAACTTATAATTTAAATCTTTATCCACTTCAAAATTAAAATAGCCATATATGCATACAGTTTAAGATCAATAGATAAAACAAATACACTATGCAAACAAATGATATATATCTATGCAGATCATAAACAGAACTAAATAGATGAACAGGTTAATCAAAATACACCCACTGTATATATTTTTAAACAATTATATGATCAAAATAATTCTTAACCCACAAGAATCTTACTTTAAACACATCACAAACAGCGAAATAAGCAAAGTATCATATATATACAAAATGTCATGAATGCTAACATATAAATATACTGTAACATTTATATTTATGCTTTATCAAAAACCCAGACCCAAAGGTACTTATATAAATTTATGTATATAAAATCAACCATTTATACAAATCAAAATATAGCCGACATATATAAAAAAAATTTATATAACATAACATATATAGGTATTAACATAACTTAACTCATTATAATATATTGGAACTCACATATCATAAATAAACCTATATTTTATATAAACAGCAAGTTGGTTACAAATGACCTATATATGAAATAAAAGGTTAAATTATAAAACAACACAGAAATGGAATTAAGAACTTGTTGCAAAAACGTAACCATTTTACTGTTTCTTCCTACTTCATAGTGAAACAAGACTACTATGCTATACCATATACCTAATGCAAATTTTGAAGTACAGCTATATATATTATATGCAAGCTTTCAAACCCACATATATATTATAAACTAATATAAATTTATACTCAAAAAAAATGTAAGTACATAAATCATGCAGACCGCATATATCTATGTGTAAATAATGTATGAAGCTAATATAAACTATCAAAATATTAATATACCTATTACACGAAAAAAAATTTAAAATATCCAGCAGAAAATATATGTAGATACAAATAAGCTTATAAACTTACACAGGAAAACATATATAACTAACAGACATATTGTACTATAAACAGCAACTAATTGTGCAGACCCAAAGATTTATAACAAAATACATGCAGACTGAAGATGGATGAACAACATATATGAAAAATGAAAACAGTTTATAAATAATAATGCATCAAAACTTACATATAGTATATGAACTTTTATATATATAATAACAGGGCGTCTAAAACAAATATATACACAACTATGTAAAAGAGAAGGAAAGAATTGAGAGTTAGGCTTACAGGTGGAAAGGGAAAGAGAGGCCAGCGTGCTCAGATGGAACGATGCACAAGCAAACTCAGGTGAAAGTATATACGACCTTTGTTCCTTCTTTTTTTTTAATATGAAGAGGGGAGGCTCGGCAATAATGGGACGTGGGAAAAAGGTTGATGGCTGCACGGGAGGAGGGACATGCTGGAGTGGGATGGGTTTTGGAAGTTGAATGGGCGGAGGCCGAGGTTGGAGGCTGGGGTTGTGGTGGCAGGCCATGACCTCGAAGGTGGAGCAAGGTCGTCGGAGGAGAAGGGCAGGGGAATGATGCGGCAGAGAGGGGAGAAGAGGACGAGAAGATTTGTTTCAAAATATAACTTTGAATAAGCTTTGCATATTTATTTTTCAAGTAACAGGGAAGGGAAGTGGTGAGTCACAACATAAGCAGGCATGCAATTTGAAGGAGCAGGCTATTAAATTCCCAACGTAACTTCACTTATATTATTTATATTCATTTTTCAACATGAAAAGGAAGTAGATCCGACAAAAGGGAAACGAACCGGTTCAATGCAAATAGAAATAGAACGTACCAGTTCCAAGAATTAAATACGACTTTTCTTTTATATTATTATTGTTATTATAAAAGTAAATGGCTATTCATCATCACGACTGGACAGTGAAAAGACACAGAACAACAAAAGATCCAAAATGGATACAGATACGGTTAACCGTTTACTTGGATTTCACTGGGTACCGAACTTTAAACACGGAATTGAATACACCGCTAAGATCAGCACGAAGAGACGATCGAGATGGTATATAGATGTCAGTGGTACGATCATCCGATCAAAAGTCGATATCGGAACGAAAATGCTGCTATTTCGTCGAAAATAAGATCGACGGAGCAATAACGGTCCAAATTTGGAAAAAATGAGAGATGACATCTCACTCAGAAGATGATTTACAAATTTATTGTATAAAAATATTGATCTTTTGAAAACATTTTATTACCATCAATTATTAACTGATTTAAACTAAAATAGAATTACACAAGAAAATAAACTTCCATATTATCTGATGAAAATTTACCAGTTGCTATGTTAAAACGGACGCATTTCAAATATCAAATTTAAATTTCAAAATTTTATTATTTAAAATTTCACAAATTCCAATTAATTAAATAAATAAACCACTAAAATTTACGGGTCGTTACACTCTCCCCCACTCAAAACATTTCGTCCTAGAAAAGGAACGAAGTAAGAGAATGAAACAACCAAAAGAAAACATATTTGAAAATTAATTTAAAACCATATAGATTTCAATCTAAATTAGTTAATATTCAACAATTGATTTAATCCATTTGATTTTCTTAAGTTAATTTCACTAAGTATTCCTAACTTCATATTTATTTATTCATTATCTTATTATTCAGTTTATCTCAGTTATCAATTTCTATAGTCATAAGTCAAATTTAACCATTTATTATAATCACATTTAATTCAACAAATTTAATTTTCCTTCATTCCAAATTATTGTTAAATTTATTCCACTTAATATATCTTATCACATATGTTTAAACTATATAAATCAATTTAAACCATATAAATTTCAATTTAAATTAATTTATATTCAACACTTGATTTTAAATTCAAGGTATTTCCATAAGTTAATCAAATTTCAATTTATTAATTCCTTCAAAACAAATTTATTTGTCTCATCTATTATTCAATTAACTTATTATTCTATTTCTCTCTATTAACATCTTTATAATAAAATTTAAGTGTATAACATTTACTATAACACTCAAATCTTTCCTTATAAAGTCATTTTATATTGTATATTATCCAATTACATTTTTAACTTCTGAAAATTTTAGGTAAGTTATGTTGAGATGTAACTGAGTATTATACAAATAAGATTTTACAATTCAGTTATTCCCAGTTAAATATTTATCCAAGAATTTTGACTTCAGTTTATAATTGAAATCATCTTTAACCAAAAATTTAAGAATTTAAATTTCCGATTTACTTCAAACAATTTAGAGATATATATAATATTTATATCAAATCAAATTAAATTTTAAAATAAGATACCTATATATATAAATCAAATTATACTGAAGAAATTCAAATCAAAATATTTTTTTCAAAACAAAACCATAGCAAAGCTACAGAATAGTATCTCCACTTCGAAACTCGAAAATGAATGTCGATGATGCGGCCGCCATCACCGAAATTATTTTCCAGCGACAAAGAGAAGAGCACTGATTTCAACATTTTAAAATTCTCTGAAAACGATTTCTATTCGAAAATACTTTCAATAATATATACTTTAAAAATTTAAAATCAAAGTTCGAAATCACCGGAAACTAAATTCTCAAATTTCTGAATAAAATTCATTTCAATTCCAAATCAATTTATAAATCATGTTTATAAATTCATTAATAGAACAATAAAAATCAAATATTATCATTTCTAACAACTATTTAATTAACTAGTTAACTTTAGAAAATTATACTTATATAAAATATAAGTATACTAAATTCATGTCATTACCAAATTTGAAAACAATATTGTGTCAGTTTGCTCTGTTCAAGTGTTTTGGAAATCCTATCGATAGCGTTGATCAGAAAAATCGATCGAAAACCCAAATCAACATCAACAACTCAAACAACACAATATATAAAACATTTTTATGTTAATACAAATACACTCCCTCACTCGATGATACAAAATAGATTTCAAAACAAGGATAGAGATTCAAATTTGAGGGATCCTAATCAAAAGAATTCAAATTTGAAGATAGGCTCGAAATGAAGATAAATAGATTCAGAGAGAGAAAAGAATGGATAGGCTTATATAAATCACGGGCAACCTTAACCGGGTCAATCGTGACTTCAAGAATAAGATCGATGCAGAATTCTGAGGCAAATCGACATTCAATCACAAAAGATAGAATTCGGGCATATCAAAAGATAGCAGCATCTAAACCGAGGATACAGAAATCTTCGGTGAATCAATGCTTATTGTAAAGGAGTTTCACCCCTTTACAAATCATTCAGAGATTGGCGAGACCACCGAATTATTATAGAGATTATTCGAAGTGGAGTTATGGGATACTACAGAATCAAAAAGACACGAATAGGGGAGACACGAATGGACTTTGGAACCGAAGGGAACGTTCCAAAATTCAAAGAAAACCGAGTCAAAGAAGAAGGAATTCAAGCACGAACGAAAGTGTTTTTGTAATCAAATTTACTATATATGCTAAGTTTTGCCTAAAACCAGAGCTCTGATACCACATGTAACGACCCAGTATTTTGGACCATTCAAATCGACAATAAATCCACACATGCCGGACTTGAATAATTCAAAACAATGGATTGTAAATAAAATTTGGCAAAACTCAGCATATACAGTAAATAAAATAATCACATATCACAGACACAGAGTAATATAACAATAATGCAGCAGAATCAAAGAAATAGTAGTTCATGAAGCTACTATATATATATAACAGAGTTAAACAAGATACAATAGAAGTCTCGAATACAATAGATGTCTCAATACAATAATCAAATACAAGATCTGAATGCATCACTGGAATCAACTGAATAACTGATAGCAAAATAGATAGCTGGATCTCCAAGCGAAGCTCCAACTCCAAAGGTGAGTCTCAAATGCTGTATCACTCAGTCTGACCCGAGCATAAAGCAAAACGCAAAACACTCGAGTCAGGATTAACATTCTTATATCAATAAATCCAACTCAAGTGAAATATCAACTGAAATACAAGTAACTTAAAGGATGTTTGGAATAACCATCCCCTAAGGATCCGTTAAACTATCTACTATGTAGTAATATTCGCTATTATAATAATGTCTAATTTTAAAATAAACATACTTTTAAATAGCATTAAGGCTTTACATTTTCCACCTTAACACGTAATAGTCCTAGTAGTCTATCCAATATTAGCATACTCCCAAAATGGGGGCTACCCTCGATACTCCACAGGCTACGGGAGAAATCACAACTCGTTGTAAAACTCGATATGGTAGGTGACACGGCACACAAGGCAATCCCAGGGTAGATATACTAATTACGCATCCGGACTGGTGGTGACGCATAGCAGCCACTACCGCCCACCTCGAACAACACTCCTAAATCAAGGGGTGCACCCAATCAATCACAAAGTAATAGAATGGTATCGAAGAAGTGTGTCCGATCAAAGGTGCTACCTCCTTGGCCCGTCGATCGCTCTTGTTTTAGCCACCTTATGCCAACTCACGGGAGTTGGGTCCACGTATATACCTTAGGATCGTCGCCACCATCCTACTTCATTCTAGAAACTCCAACGCGTACACAGTTATTAAAGTGGTTTTCGGTATTGACAGAGAGTATGTCCATATCCGATCCCGGTCTCTTTAACAACCAAACGTTATTATAACACCGTGGTCATTTCAAAATAGTTTATACACCAAAACCAAAATATCATTTCAATTCAATAACCAAATCAATACGATATCATTTCATTTAAAAAATATTCACTTCCAAAATCATATCACTTTCAAAGTTATAATATTTTCGAAACCAATAATTTGAAATAATAATACTTTGGAAATTATAATACTTTGAAATTCATAACTTTGGAAATCATAACACTTCGAAGTTATAACACTTTCCTTCAAACAGTTTAGATATTAATAATAGTATATAAAATAAAATAGTTTATAAAACAAAATAATTTATATAAAATAGTTATAAGTTAAAACAATTTATATTAAAAATAATTATATTGAAATGATTTATATTAAAATAGTTTATATTAAAATAATTTATAAAGTAAAAATTAAATAAATAGTTTTAGATATAGTTAAAAATTACTTTATATAAAATAGCTTCCCCAATTTCACAAATCAGTTCAAATCAACTCGAATTCCAAAAATCCAAATTTAATCAAATCTCAAATCATCAATTTCAATTCGATTCAGTTTCTAAATAAACCATTTCAAATTATCGATTTCAAATACATATTTAAACCATAAAATAAGCCATTTCAATATATTTCAAAGCTTTAAATATTCAACATTTCAAAACTAAATTCGATAATTTCCATATATATATATATATCAAATTCACTTTACTATTATTTTAATTTTGAAATATTCTCTTAATAAATCCAATATCATTTAAACAAACCCCAAACTACAATAAACTAAATATTTCCTTCAATTTATTTAAACTTGAAATATTCCATTAAATCACTTTAAATCAAAAATCAAGTTATAAAAATCATTTCTTTAGAATTTCAAATTTAATAAATTTCAAATCAAACTTATTTCAGTATAATTCTTAAATAAATATAATTTCAAATCAATTTCAAATCATTATAAACTCTATATTTAAAAATATAAATATTAAATAAATACTTAAACATATTATTTATCAACTTTATTAAATCAACTTTAATAAATCTTTAAAATCAATATTTATCAAAATCATATATTTCTTTTCAAAACCATAGGAATCATTTTCAAAAAAAAAATATAAATAGACCAACGGTGTCTGTATATAATTTTCTATCCTATGGTCAAGTGGTACGGATATTTATCATTTCAATCCGCAATTTAAAACATATTCGGGTATATATCTTTTCAACCCGAAATCCCAAATTCAATTCAATGAAAATCGCTTGGGTTTATCATTTCAACCCATAGCGATTTTCTCCTATTCTACAGATCGTTCGGGTATGTATCATTTCAACCTATAGTGAATTCTATACTAATAGGGAACTTGCAGAGTGACAACAGATATGCTAATAATATGACATGCATATATTATAAATATAAATAACAGGTAATGGTGTCAGATGTCACAGGTGAACAGATACAGATAATGACATATATATAACAATGTAAATAACTAACAGCAGTATATTTCAATTGTCGTTCCAATTGAAATCAAATTTAATAAATAAAAGAACATTAATCTGTGGTGACCCTCACTCTATTACACATAGATTTTTTTAAAAAAAACTTTCAAGAGGAATTCACCACTAAACCCCAATTCTTTTTATATTTGAATATTTATATAATTTCCAAATATTTTTCCCAAGACCCTGGTTTTACCAATATAATCATATCAGTGTACAAACGAATTAAGTCAATTGTATATTTGATGATATACAATTGTTTCTTTATTATTATTTTTTATCAGAGGGAATTTAAATCAAATAGAAATCAAAATACCATACAAGCTATTGACATAGTCACTTGTCTCTTTTCTAAGTCTTGTTCTACTACCAGAGGTATACTTTGGCAAATTATAACACTTATATATATTTATCTGCCTAGATAATTCTATTATCATTAAAATAGCATTTACTTAATCTTATGATAGTTATCAAAGTCAATAATAATTAATAACAATAAGTCGGATCGACAAAAATCGATAAATCTTGGAAATTTACTCGAAAATAGGCAAACTAGGCAAAATCAGCAGTTCAGACGTCTAAGTTTTTATGACAGACGTCTAAATTTGATATCAGACGTCTAAATTTTTATGACAGACGTCTCAGAGGTTTAAAATTGAAACAGAGTGTAAAAAACATTTTAAACTAAATTCAGACATCTCAAATTTTTGTAACAGACGTCTAAATTCGATCTCAGACGTCTAAATTTTTATGACAGACGTCTAAATTTGATATCAGACGTCTAAATTTTTATGACAGACGGCTCAGAGATCTAAAATTGAAACAGAGAGTAAAAAACATTTTAAACTAAATTCAGACATCTCAAATTTTTGTAACAGACGTCTAAATTCGATCTCAGACGTCTAAATTTTTATGACAGACGTCTCAAAGGTTTAAAAATTGAAATTTAAATACTCAATTACATACAAACTTCCAGAATTCATGCACATGCCAGTATCATCTACCTACCATGCACAAATTCATTTCACTTGAATATTCTACTAAAATCTTAAGAGTTTATTTCAAAAAAAATCAATCCCCTTAGCTGTTTAATTTCCATAAGGCAAAATATAGGCAATAAAAATCAGTGATCAAACATATATATGCACATATCATATGTATATGATATGTCTATCTCCTTATTTTCTCCAAACCAACATTTCATAAAATAAATTAGTAGTTAACCAAACATCATCAATGATCACTCACAACAGGTTTTGCTTAAGTACATATTTTCAACCCCAAGTACTTAGAAAGTTTCCTACAAGTAACTTCAATTACAGAAAATAGAATTTGTCTAGTAATTTCATTACAATGCAATTGCAAATTTTAAAACAAGTCTCTCTTATTTATACTAGCAGCCAATGCCTTCTTTACTCATCAAGCCAACTTCAATTTCCTGCAAGCAAATCATTTAGCTGCCCCAAAGAATTTTTGAGACACCCAGATGATTGCAAGGGCAACCAAAAGGGTCAGTTTACACTGGTATGAGCATTTATCAATTTTGTATACATATTCATAATTTTAGTAATCTTGCAATGCCTTCTTAGTTTAACAGGTTTTATACTTAGCATGTTTTGGTTCATACAAAGAGATACAAAATCACTTTCAACAAATTAAACAATACACAGCAAACAGTTAAAATAATCATGTGTACAATTCTTAAATCATCCTCACCAAATCTTAGATAAGAAAATTCAGGTTTTATACTCCAGATTTCACCTAGCAATTAATCAATGAACAATGTTTATCTTGATTAAATCTAACACCATATCTGAATATTTATAACCCAGATTTTTAAACCCTTGTCCCCATTTATTTTATGGTCTTTAACTCCTTGTCAAATGAACACTATGTATGCATTGTGAAGGAAACTCCCAGGTTACTTAATTTATTCCAACACACAAAGGCCTCAGGGTGCAGTTGCACCATGCATATACTTGCTCCCACCTGAAGTAAGCAGATCATTGACTAACTCCCAAGTGACCAATTTAGTTTTTCTTTCATTCATATTTCAGAAAGATATAACTACTTGTATATTTTCTGGTTCAACCCCATGTTCCCCTATTTAATCTATATCCATGTTTAATGATGATAAGATAGAACAAGAATGCTCAAAACATGTTAACTCTAAAAGCCCACTTACAGATTAATGCTCCAATCAAAAATGCACAAACAAACATCCATATCACCCATAACAAATCATTTCAGAGATTTAAACGACTCATAATATTTTAGGCTGCCTGCAATAGGACTTAATGCCATTGCATACAAAGGATAAATACTCACATTATGTTTTTCCTTTCACTGCCTTAATTTCTTAGAACAGTAAATCCCCCAAAGCCTCAAGCTAGTGTTTCTCCTTGCTTATTTTATTTTTGTTTTGATCTCGAGAGAGTGATGGTTTTGGCTATGTGCAGTTATTTATAATTCCATTCTAGGGTTTAAGAAAATGGGTAATTCCCCTGATACCCTTAGATGTTTATTTACACATCACATTCCTGTGTGGTCCTAAGTTGGAAATGCACACATTAGGTTGCTTTAATTAGTTATTTCAGGGATCATGCATTTTTAATACTGCATGCTATTTTCATGTCTCCATTTTATTCATGCCATATGCATGTGATCCTTTATTCATTTCTTTTTATAAGTTTAAGGAATCTGAAAATCTCCTTTGTATTTTCTACCTATATATTATCTCTATTCAATCATGCATACTATCATACTTTATTATGTAATGTAAAAATCATTCACCCATATTATTTTCTTGAAATAAATATAAGATAATCAAATTTTTATTTGATTCTGTATGTATATATATATTTCTGCCTCTTTGTAAAAATCAGTAACTCCTTCTATTTTTAAATAAAAATCACACATATTATATTAATTATTTCCAGCATAATTATAAGACATTTACCACAATTTTTTATTAAACTTCATTTTATTCTATCTTTATATAAAACAGCAAATACCCCATATATATTAAATGTATATATATTTACATAATTCTTTGAACATAAAGCTATATTTATTTTGAGTTCCAATTTTTCTTCTAATCACCTTAATTCCTTGCATTTTATCAAACAGAAGCTCCCATGCAATTTTATTTATTGCCAAATTCTTTTCTGTTTTAATGCAATATATATATTTATATATCTCAGAATTTCCTAATATAAATATATATTATTTTATTTTATTTTATTTTATTTTAGGGTCATTACATAATCGTGAGTGATTGCTCACCTTTCAAGGCTAGAGAAGTTTGACAACAGACAAGCTACGAATTTCAAAGCAAAGCAAAGTTGGCACAAATTTGGACGGACAAAGCTGATAAATAGGAATAGACGAAATCAAAAATCAGAACAGGATCGATGAAGATAATGGTATAAGTGAACTTATATCTGTACATACATAACTATATATATATCTATTTACATCATATTCTAAATTCAAACACATTTTAAATTTAAATATATATATGTAATTCAAAATCATTGTTTTATATAAACACATAAACTTATAATTTAAATCTTTATCCACTTCAAAATTAAAATAGCCATATATGCATACAGTTTAAGATCAATAGTTAAAACAAATACACTATGCAGACAAATGATATATATATATATATATGCATATCATAAACAGAACTAAATAGATGAACAGGTTAATCAAAATACACCCACCATATATATTTTTAAACAATTATATGATCAAAATAATTCTTAACCCACAAGAATCTTACTTTAAACACATCACAAATAGCGAAATAAGCAAAGTATCATATATATACAAAATGTCATGAATGCTAACATATAAATATACTGTAACATTTATATTTATGCTTTATCAAAAACCCAGACCCAAAGGTACTTATATAAATTTATGTATATAAAATCAACCATTTATACAAATCAAAATATAGCCGACATATATAAAAAAAATTTATATAACATAACATATATAGGTATTAACATAACTTAACTCATTATAATATATTGGAACTCACAGATCACAAATAAACCTATATTTTATATAAACAGCAAGTTGGTTACAAATGACCTATATATGAAATAAAAGGTTAAATTATAAAACAACACAGAAATGGAATTAAGAACTTGTTGCAAAAACGTAACCATTTTACTGTTTCTTCCTACTTCACAGTGAAACAAGACTACTATGCTATACCATATACCTAATGCAAATTTTGAAGTACAGCTATATATATTATATGCAAGCTTTCAAACCCACATATATATTATAAACTAATATAAATTTATACTCAAAAAAATGTAAGTACATAAATCATGCAGACCGCATATATCTATGTGTAAATAATGTATGAAGCTAATATAAACTATCAAAATATTAATATACCTATTACACGAAAAAAAAATTTAAAATATCCAACAGAAAATATATGTAGATACAAATAAGCTTATAAACTTACACAGGAAAACATATATAACTAACAGACATATTATACTATAAACAGCAACTAATTGTGCAGACCCAAAGATTTATAAGAAAATACATGCAGACTGAAGATGGATGAACAACATATATGAAAAATGAAAACAATATATAAATAACAATGCATCAAAACTTACATATAGTATATAAACTTTTATATATATAATAACAGGGCATCTAAAACAAATATATACACAACTATGTAAAAGAGAAGGAAAGAATTGAGAGTTAGGCTTATAGGTGGAAAGGGAAAGAGAGGCTAGTGTGCTCAGATGGAACGATGCACAAGCAAACTCAGGTGAAAGTATACATGAGCTTTGTTCCTTCTTTTTATTTAATACGAAGAGGGGAGGCTCGGCAATAATGGGACGTGGGAAAAAGGTTTATGGCTGCACGGGAGGAGTGACATGCTGGAGTAGGATGGGTTTTGGAAGTTGAATGGGCGGAGGCCGAAGTTGGAGGCTGGGGTTGTGGTGGTAGGCCAGGACCTCGAAGGCGGAGCAAGGTCATCGGAGGAGAAGGGCAGAGGAATGATGCGGCAGAGAGGGGAGAAGAGGACGAGAAGATTTGTTTCAAAATATAACTTTGAATAAGCTTTGCATATTTATTTTTCAAGTAACAAGGAAGGGAAGTGGTGAGTCACAACATAAGCTGGCATGTAATTTGAAGGAGCAGGCTATTAAATTCCCAACGTAACTTCACTTATATTATTTATATTTATTTTTCAACAGGAAAAGGAAGTAGATCCGGCAAAAGGGAAACGAACCGGTTCAATGCAAATAGAAATAGAACGTACCAGTTCCAAGAATTAAATACGACTTTTCTTTTATATTATTATTGTTGATATAAAAGTAAATGGCTATTCATCATCACGGCTGGACAATGAAAAGACACAGAACAACAAAAGCTCCAAAATGGATACAGATACGGTTAACCGTTTACTCGGATTTCACCGGGTACCGAACTTCAAAACACATAATTGAATACACCACTGAGATCAGCATAAAGAGACGATCGAGACGGTATATAGATGTCAGTGGTATGATCATCCGATCAAAAGTCGATATCGGAACGAAAATGCTGCTATTTCGTCGAAAATAAGATCGACGGAGCAATAATGGTCCAAATTTGGAAAAACGAGAGATGATGTCTCACTCAGAAGATGATTTACAAATTTATTGTATAAAAATATTCAGCTTTTGAAAACATTTTATTACCATCAATTATTAACTGATTTAAACTGAAATAGAATTACACAAGAAAATAAACTTCCATATTATATGATGAAAATTTACCGGTTTCTATGTTAAAAGAGACGCATTTCGAATATCAAATTTAAATTTCAAAATTTTATTATTTAAAATTTCACAAATTCCAAATAATTAAATAAATAAACCACTAAAATTTACGGGTCATTATAAAATCTCTATAAAATGAAACTAACATTTACAGGCTAAATTCCAACTTAAAATAGATGTAAATAACTGTAAATAACTGAATAAAATAGCGGAATAAAAATAGACCGGCAAGAACATCTAAAATTTACTTAAAAACTGACTATAAATAAACTTACATAAAAACTGTCTCAAAATTATAGAAAAACTACAACTATTGAGAACCCTATTATTTTAAATTGCTTACAAATCTAAAATAATTACAAAACACTCACATGTGGTCCTTAGCTCTAGTCCTGGGCCTTCCTGGATCCACTTGTAGGGCATAGAATATTTTTATCAAAAAAGATTTCCTCTCTAAAAAAAATTCTATTTAGTTGTTCAGCCTCAGGCAATGAACCCAATTGGGAGAAAATCTGAATGAGCAAAATAGATAGGGCTAGAGTTCTATTTATAGTGTGGCTTAGGGATCTCAGGCCATTGGACTTGAAGATTAAATCTGATGCAACCATGTTATAGGCTCACTAGGAACCGTCGGATGCAAGCACGAACGCACAAGATTTCACGAAAATCAAATTATAGGGTCTTCGGCTCGTACTTGGACGAAATAGCGTCCAGGCAAAATGGCAGGTCAACCTATGTATATTAGTGGTCGACCTGACCAATACAATGGTCGAACCCTATGGGGTCTAATTTATTTTTATTTTTTCGTTCTTGTTTATTTAATTCTGATTTCTTGTTTCACTCGTAACTACTCCATACTAGCTCGGATTTCGACCAGTTATATATGGAAATTGATCAGAAAATCGCCACGGACCCAATGGTGCAACTCCTGTAGCTCGATTCTAACAATTTCACAAACTTATTTTATTGTTTAATTAATTATTATAGCTCAAATTTCGGGTTGTTACATTCTCCCCTCCTTAAAGGATTTCGTCCCCGAAATCTCCAAGGACAGAAGAATGAAATAAATATTTTCATCCAAATTCCACAACCACATATTCAACCATCATCCATTACATCCATTGTCCTTAATATTTTTAATGCCATTTATGACATATGCATTAGTGTAGTGTCATTGTCCCTATCTAACTTAAAAGATTAGGTGGTCTAAGGATTCAGTCGACCTCCTTTTTATGCGCTCATGTCTGTTTCATGTATCCAAATGAATGCAAATTCCCTAATGATAACTGATAGTTCTACATGCGTGCTACAATCATCATCCAAATGCAATAATCATATGCTAATCACTCTTTATAGCAACCATGGGGATAAAAATGCAAGTGCACCCACATCCTTATGCATATGCTTTAGTGACCTAGTTAGGCTGATCTCTAAGAGATAATAGTGCCTAGTGTGCGTGTATGCATCCATTAGCATCCACTGGCAAACACTTTCAACCACTAGCGTCCATCATACATAACATGTTCTAGTAAAATGTTTACATTTAGTCCTACCATCCATAGGTTAAATTCTAAGATCTACCCTCCCAAAGGTTACTAAAGGAAAGAACCTATTCAAAACTAAAGATGGAAATAGGAATTTCAAGATGTACTATCGAAGAGATGCGGATAAGAGGTATGTATTTTCTCCTCAGTCTTCCATACAGCTTCCTCAATACTATCTCCCCACTGCACCTTAACCAAAGTGACTTCCTTATTCCTAAGCTTCTTGATATCATGCCCAACGATCTTGGTAGGAATGCGACGAACCGATGCTTCTCTCTCCACTTCAACTTCCTCAAGTAGGCTAGGTTCCACTACCTCTGCTGAATCATGTAAGCACTTTCTCAAGTGTGAAACATGAAAAACATCATGAACTCCCATGAGCCTCTTTGGTAGCTTTATCCGATACGCCATATTCCCTACCCTTTCCACAATGGGGAATGGTCCTACGAATCTGGGAGAAAGTTTCCCACTTGATCCAAACCTCACTACCTTTCTTAGCGGAGACACCTTAATGAAAACCAAATCTCCTACCTCGAACTCAATATCCCTGCTCCGCTTATCTGCATAGGATTTCTATCTACCTTGGGCCGTCTTCATTCTTCTTCTAATCAAATCAATCTTTTCCGAAGTCTGTCTAACCATGTCGGGACCAAGAAGCAATCTTTATGTAGACTCCAACCAACACGAAGGTGACTTGCAAGGTCTTCTATAAAGGGCTTCAAAAGGAGCCATCCTAATGCTAGCCTGAAAACTATTGTTATAAGCAAATTCCACTAAAGGAAGGTGCTCCTCCCAAGTTCCTCCAAAATCAAGAATGTACATCCTCAACAAATCATCAAGAACTCTATTAACCCTCTCCGTTTTGCCATCCATTTGAGGGTGATAGGCCGTACTCAATCTAAACTGTGTCCCTAAAGCCTCCTGCAAGCACCTCCAAAACTCACTAGTAAAGATAGGGTCTCTGTCGCTTACTATGCTAGAGGGAACTCCATGAAGTTGGACTATCTCACGAACGTATATGGATGCCAAATAAGGTTATGTCCTCTTACTCTTGACTGAAATGAAGAGGGCACTCTTAGTCAAACGATCTATAATCACCTAAATACCAGTATTCCCTTTCCTAGATCGGGGTAAACCATCTATGAAGTCCATCGAAACACTATCCTACTTCTACTCAGTTACATTCAATTGTTGAAGCAATTCGCCATGCCTCTGCTCCGCCTTAACTCTTTGGCACACAAGACACTTAGCCACAAACTCTGCTATATCCTTCTTCATGCCACTCCAATAAAACACTCTCTTCATGTCCCTATACATCTTATCACCGCCCAGATAAATAGTCATCTGAGAATGGTGTGCCTCTGCTAGAACCGCTCTCATCAAATCACCAGTGCGGGGGACACAAAGTCTTCCATCTCTCCTTAGCAACCCTTTACTGTCGATGGAATAGCGTTGGAGATGTCTAGAGACTTCTCCTCTACAAATCCTTTCCATAATATCCACAAGCTCTAAATCCTCTCGCTACCTTGAGCCAATCTGATCTATGAGGATAGGCTTAACCTCAATGCTAAAATCTTAGAAAAATCTCTGATAAACTTCCTATAATAACCAACCAAACCTAGGAAGCTTCTAACTTTGGTAGTGTCCTTGGGATCCTTCCAATCCTGTATCACCACTAACTTAGTGGGATCCATAGCTAGACCTTCTTTTGAGACTAGATGTAATAAGAAACGCAACTCCTCACACCAAAAGTGACACTTTGAGAATTTTGATTTCAACTGATGAACACAAAGTGTGTGAAGAACCTCCTCAAAATGAATAGCATGCTCTTCCATACTCTTGGGAAACACCGGAATGTCATCCACAAACACCACAATGAACTTATTTAGGACATCTAGAAAAACACGGCTCATCGGAACTACAAAATAGGCTGGGGCATTGGTCAGCCCAAACGGCGTAACCAACCACTCAAAGAATCCATCCGGTGTCCTAAATGTTGTCTTATCGATGCTACCGTCAGCGACCCTAAGCTGATGAAATCCAGTGGCTAAGTCAAGCTGAGAAAATACTGAAGAGACAACCAACTAATCGAAAAGATCGTCTATCCTAGGAAGTCGGTAATGGATATTCTTCGTGAGCTTATTCAACTCTCTATAGTCTACGCAAAGTCGAAGAGGAACTTCCGCCTTTGTAGCGAAGACGACTGGCGCTCCCTACTCAAATATGCTCCATCTAATGAAGCCTTTCTCCAGTAGCTCACCGATCAGCTTACTTAACTCCCTCTCCCTAGGAGCCATATGTCTCATGGGTAATGCCACTGGCTTAGCACTGTCATTCAAATAGATCCTAAAGTCGATCTCTCTCTTAGGGGGTAGCCCCTTAACCTCCTCAAAACGTCTGGGAAATCTCTAACAACTGGAACGGAATCTAACTCTCCTAGCGAGAATCAAGGGAATAAAGGAAGTTCAACATGACTGGCCTCTTTGAGTCGCAAGAAACCTCAAGAGTCCATCCGCTACATGTCTCTAGCCTAACGACTCTCCTCTCGTAGTCCAATATCGCACTAGTCCATCCCCAAAATCATCACATATCTCGAAAATCCCAGTACATAGGCGTCACAATCAAACTCTACGCCTAGTATAAAAATTTTCAAACCCCTACAAATCATGGATAAATGTGTTTATCCTTCTATGGGGTTTGAAACAACTATAGGGTCTACAACTAGAGAAATATCTAAGTACAAACAATCAACCAAGGAACTAGAAATGAAAGAATGCGATGTTCCAAAGTTCGAATAGGAAAATCTGAAATAGAGATCAAACCTTCTACAGAGACTTTCCTACCTCGGTCTGGTCCACTACTAGAAGGTATTACATCCAAGCCTGTACTTGCGCCATAGGTGCGCCTGCTCTCTACCCCATCTTCTGAGGACAAGATCTACTAAGGTGTCCAGGCTGCCCACAGTTGTAACACCTCCCCTTCATCGTGTCCTTCTTACAGTCTTTTGTGAAATGCCAAACAAATCCACAATTATGACATTTCTCGCCCTTCTTGATCTATCTCTTCTGAGGTCCTCCTCCTTTCTTCTTGTCCTTATCCTTTATATTCTTCCACCACTGCTACTTAGAGTTTTTTGATTTAGGAACCTCCTTAACCTCTTCTTTCTTAGCAACATTTGATAAGAGAGCCATTTCCACAAGTGACTCATACGTTGCTCCCATAGGTACATGTGTTAATGCCAACCCTTGGAGGGGCTGGTTCAAACCCTTGGCAAAAATGGTGGCCTTCTTATGCGGTGTATTTACAAGCTCCATCCCGAACCTCGATAACTCATTAAACTAATTTATATACTCTTTCACCGAAAGACTCCCCTGCTTCAGACTAATGAACTTCTCTAACTGTATGCTTTCCTCGGCTTTCGACAAGAACTTTCTCTCAAACCTTTCCCAAAATCCAAACCAACCAATGTCTCTACCCTCCATTTCTACAATCTCCCACCAGTAAGAAGCCTCTTCCTTCAGCTGCCAAGATGCAAGCTGAACCCTCTGTTGGTCCTCCAATCCTAACATCCTAAATATCTGCTCCATATTCCTCAACCAAGCTCGTGCCTCTACGAAATCTTCTGTGACAGAAAATGTCTTGCCTCCTAGATTAGCGAAGTTCTTGCATAGCTTAGAAAATTTGGCTGCTACAAGTGGATTAATGGGATCTCCACCCGCTAGTGCCGCATTGGGTGATTGCCCTTGCACCTCTGGTGTCGTAGCTTGGAGGTATCTACGGAACCAGGAAGGGAATTGGACACCCTCTGAAAGATTTGGGGCGTTCGCTATACCATGCAAAGAAAAGAAAATTTAGGCTCGAAAGAATCGAAGGAAGGTTGAACCAGACTTTGAGAGGATTTTTATAAAAACTTTTTTATACTTGAAAACTAATTCTATAATAAGAGTTTCTTTCTAAAAAATACTTTTAGTTTGAAGATATGTTACCTTTGAAAAATACTTTACTTTTAAAACGAGTTTTTAGGAATCCTGTAACCTTAGGCTCTGATACCAAGTGAAACACCCCACGCCCCTTAGTATTCCCAAAAGGGCACATCAAAGGATGTGGTGGGTTATAGGTATAGCTAAAACATCACAGAGACTAAGAATCACAAGACAAATAAGTAAAAATAGCGAAAACATTTAAATAATAACTTATCATTCAAAATTAAACTTTATCTCAAAATAAGTCATAAAAACATAACATATCTCAAAAACTCAAAATGTCTCATGTCTTATGAAAATACATCTCAGTCTCATAAAATCAGAGTATAAAGATAACAATAATAATAATCCTTCTCACAAGTGCCAATCCATCATAAGCCAAATGAAAAAGATGAAAAGCAGAAGAATACATCTGAAATGAGAAAACTCCGGAAATGAATCTCCAAGCAATATGAACAACTATCCTCAACTCTACTGGCCTATTGGGGGAAAAGGAAAGATAGAGGAGTGGGTTAGACAATAAGTCTGATGAGTGAAAGTAATTACTAGAATTTCTAAGCAAGATAAAGATAATAGACTAAGCAATAGTTCTAGCTTGAAAGGAAAATACAAAAAAGATAAAACTCGAATAAAATACTATTTCTGATTCTGTTTGACTATTTGCTTTAATTGTTTGATTGTTTGCACTTGTCTTAAACTATTGTGATTAGGCTAAAATCCTAATCATATCTCAACTGCTAACTTGATTAGGCTGAAATCCTAATCCTATCTAAACTTCTAACTTGATTAGGCTAAAATCCTAATCCTACCT
This sequence comes from Allium fistulosum, assembly GCA_030737815.1. NCBI lineage: Eukaryota > Viridiplantae > Streptophyta > Magnoliopsida > Asparagales > Amaryllidaceae > Allium > Allium fistulosum. The sequence continues at coordinate 335,658,496 of CM060901.1, read as the reverse complement.
ATTGATCGACCTTTCCTATCTCCGTTGTGCCACTGTGAACCAATCCTGTTGGTCACAGCAAAAGACACTTCTTTAGCACTTAGGATGCAGTAGTGAATTATTTACGCTAATCGATGTCGCACGCTCGGTCATCGTTGGTACACACTAACTGTCGCCCCCTATTTGACACTTTATTTACCCTAATTAGCACAAGCGTGCCCAGCCTCACCTAGATATGAGACCATCAATCCTCGACCTAAAAGGGAATGCTGCCGGTACTGGTCCTAACAAACAAATCTTCTAGCTTTGCGCCCCTTTCCCAAATCCCCGTATTTGAGCTTCTATCTATTGGCCACTTATTTACCTTAATCAGCATAAGCGTGTCCCAGCCGCACCTACGTATGAGACCATCAGTCCTAGACCTGAAATGTAATGCTGCCGGTACAGGCCACTACTTCCATATTTGCTTATTAACTTAATCCAAGATCTAAGTTTTAAAATAAGCCTCTTCTGTTATTTTTGCTATATTTGCTTATTAACTTAATCCAAGATATAAGTTTTAAAATAAGACTCTTCTGTTATTTTTGCTATATTTGCTTATTAACTTAAACCAAGATCTAAGTTTTAAAATAAGCCACTTCTATTCTTTCTGTCTTTCTAATTATAACCTAGGTGTTATAATTTTTATTGCAACTATTACTCTTCTATTTTCTCTTTTTAGTTATAACCACTTGTTATAATCATGCTTGCAAATATCTTAAATTTGCCTATTTCAGTCCATCTCTATTTTATTTCAGTTCTTCTCATTTTACATCCAATTTCTGTAAATTTAGTGATTTTATATTTTAATCCATGTTTGCGAATTCTTTTCTATTTTTATATATTTTATTCGCGTAAAAAGGGATTAAATCTCTATAAAAAGAAACTAACATTTACAGGCTAAATTCCAACTTAAAACAGATGTAAAAAACTAAATAAAATAGATGAATAAAAATAGACTGGAAAGAACTTTTGAAATTTACTTAAAAACTGACTGTAAATAACCTTACATAAAAACTGTCTCAATATTGTTGAAAAACTACAACTATTGAGAACCCTATTATTTTAAATTGGTTACAAATCTAAAATAATTACAAAACACTAACCTGTGGTCCTTAGCTCTAGTCCTGGGCCTTCCTGGATCCACTTCTAGGGCATTGAATACTTTTATCAAAAAGATTTCCTCCCTAGAAATTTTTTCTATTTAGGGTTCAGCCTTAGGCAATGAACCCAATTGGGAGAAAGTCTGAATGAGAAAAATAGCTAGTGTTAACCCGCCTTTTGGAAAGGCTGTAGGCAGGCAGTTTTAACTAAGTCGACTTCTCGGTTATCGAGGATGGAATGTGGTAGGTTTGAGTCAACTAGATGGATAGGTAACGCAGCACGTTTGGAAGTCGTTCGGCATGGAAGTCGCTCGGCATGGAAGTCGTTCGGCATGGAAGTCGTTCGGTATGGAAGTCGTTCGACATGGAAGTCGCTCGGCATGGAAGTCGTTCGGCATGGCATGGAAGTCGCTCAGCATGGCATGGAAGTCGCTCGGCATGGAAGTCGCTCGGCATAGGAAGTCGCTCGGCACAGGAAGTCGCTCGGCACAGGATGTCGCTCGGCACAGGATGTCGCTTGGGCACAGGATGTCGCTCGGCACAGGAAGTCGCTCGGCACAGGATGGCGCTCGGCACAGGAAGTCGCTCGGCACAGGAAGTCGCTCGGCACAGGAAGTCGCTCGACACAGGAAGTCGCCACAGGAAGTCGCTCGTACCATGATGAAGGATATTGGCTTGGCTATGGTCATGATGGGCCCGTACTAGTCAAGAAGCCCAGTAACTCGGGATTTATCTATAAATACAGCATGTAGGGCTTCAGAAAATCGGATCTTCTCTTCTGCTCTCTGACTTTCTACTTTCTAAGGCTAAGGCTACTCTACCATTTTTTGGTAACTTTAATCGATTATTATAGCAATAAAACGAAAACTTCTGGAGTGGACGTAGGCCAGAGTTAGCCGAACTACTATAAAATCTGTTGTTCTTTACTGCTTTCATTTTAATTTTTGTTGTTCTTCATATTAATATCCTCCACATATAATCTATCTGTGAGATGGGACTGGTATTTGGTGCTTTCATCTGGATTTGGGTGTTAGTGACCAATTTTGGCGCTAACATTTTGGTGCTTTCACCGAGAAGAAAGCACTTGGGGATTTCGGAGCTAGAATTTTGGATTCAAAAGCTTAGGAACTTTGATTCTAGGAAGTAATAGCTAGGCCACCAATAAGGAAGCAAGTGATAGAAAGGAGCAATCAAGAGGGAAGTCAAGAGGCTTCCTCTGGAGCTAGAGCAGGTCAAGCATCCATCTACATCACCAGAGATGAGATGGAAGCGATGCTAAAAAGACAAGAGGGGATGATGCAGGCTCTTCTCTGACAATTTGCACAAGCAGGAAATGCAGGAGCTCAGATCCGTGGAGCTGGATCGGAAGCGCTCAACCAGCAAGCAGAGGGAGTGGCTCAGCAGGGGCCAGCCCCCAATCAGTAGACGACTATCAACCTGGATGGACCTAGACTCGGGGGCACACCACTAGGAAATGCTGGACCAATCCATGGAGGGATACCAGATGACGTTGTGCAACCTGACACCAACCGGATTGCAGGAGTACGTGATGAGGAGTATATGCCAGGATTCCCTCGTGAACTCGGGGGACAGATCAGATGTAGCGGACAAGGATTATAGTTTGGCGATAATGACAGATTAGTGGAGATGGTCAGACGAGCTGTGAGAGGTGGATTGGTAAATAAAGACTTGGAGGATGTGAATAGGAGTCCCTTTACTCCTACTATCAGGCAAGGTAGGAACCCTCTGGATTTTAAGCTACCAACGTTGGAGATGTATGATGGGAGAATGGATCCCGCCGTTCACCTGACAAGGTACATGAGGCATATGGAGGTACTGGGGGCATCAGATGAGGTCATCGCTCGATGTTTCCCTTTGTATTTGATGGATATCACAGCTATGTGGTTCAGATAGCTGGAGAGTGGTTCTATTGACACTTGGACAGAGCTGATTGAGAGATTTATGAGGCAATTTCGGGTCCATATAGTCAGACCCAAGAACGTAATGACCTTGACATCGATGAAACAATGGAAGGGAGAGTTGCTCAGGGATTTCTTAACCAGATTCAACGCAGCAGTAGCTTCAGTGGATCGACCCAATCCGTCGATGATTTTGATGGTAGCAGTTTTAGGAATTGCAGATAATTCGAATTTCAAGATATCGTTGGAATGGGACCCACTGAGAGATCTCGGAGAGTTCTACCATGAGGCGGAAAGGTTCCTAAGGTAGGAAGATGCGCAGGCTGAGAGAGTAGGGAGAGAGGATGAAGCTTATGTAGTGAGGGGTGGAGGTCCACCCAGGGAGGATCCAAGTAAAGACGATAAAGGAAAAAGGAAAACAAATAGCAACAGTGGCACTTCGAAGAGGCCTCGAAGGGAGTCAAAGTTTTCTTCTTACATAGGTTTAACTGAGACTCTAGAAAGGATTTACTTGGATACTCGAGGGCGACTCTAATATTGAAGGTCGGCAAAGAGAGAGCCTTCTGAATATGAGCAGGCATCGGGAAAGCATTGCCTATTCCATGAACTGGATGGGCACAACACAAACGACTGCATGCATTTGAAAGATATCATTGAGGAGCATGTAAGGAATGGTCATCTACAGTAGTATGTAAGGAATCATGCTGTGGCAGTGGGACAGGAGCGACCACCGCCTACCTCGAACGAAGATGGCACTGGGCCTAGGCAACGTCAGCTCATTATCAACTAAACAGATTTATGGTTTTAAATCAGTAATAGAACTCAAAGTAATACGGCTAGGTCACTTACACGTATACGGGATCGAGGACGGTCCCTAGGCAAGCTCTGAGATGACAAAAAACCGTACTACTTGAGTCTATGAAATCCTATTTTCTTTATATTTTACTGCAAACTCTGGTTTCTTCTGTGGCACTTTGGACATTTAATTCCTTTTGCTATATGAACTTCTGCTTTGATAACTGAATACTGTAACAATTGGATTTCGATCGGTGTAATAAATAATATAGGTCTTGCGATCACGGTCCCGATCGGTGAGATGGGGCAGTGATCACAAGTTACGAGTCCCTTCGCCGGAGAGCGATGGAATGGACTCGGAGAGAATATCATAGTCCATGGCCGGAGAGCCGAGGCTGGAGAATATGAAAGTCCTTGGTCGGAGAGCCGAGGCCGGTAAATATCAAAGTCCTTAGCCGGAGAGCCGAGGCTGGAGAATATGAAAATCCTTGGCCGGAGAGCCGAGGTCGGTGAATATCAAAGTCCTTGGCCAGAGAGCCGAGGCCGGAGAATATGAAAATCCTTGGCCGAAGAGCCAAGACCGGTGAATAGAGAAGTCCTTGGCCGGAAGACCGAGGCCGGAGAACTTACAAGCCCTTGACCGAAGAGCTGAGGCTGGAACAGGGTAACGCGACCCGGCGAGGTCTACGGATTCAAGGTTAAACCCGGAGAGGTCATGAATTTAATAATATGGTCATGAATGGAATATGGACTTCGGATATCGGATTTGAGGCTATTAAAAGCACACCTTCTAATAGCAAGGCATGTTTTGGGGGGCAAAGTGTTAACCCGCCTTTTAGCAAGGCTGTAGGCAGGCGGATTTAACTAAGTCGACTTCTCAGTTATTGAGGACGGAATGTGGTAGGTATGAGTCGACTGGATGGATAGGTAACGCAGCACGTTTGGAAGTCGTTTGGCATGGAAGTCGCTCGGCATGGATGTTGCTCGGCATGGAAGTCGCTGGGCTTGCATGGAAGTCGCTCGGCATGGAAGTCGCTCGGCATGGCATGGAAGTCGCTCGGCATAGAAGTCGCTCGGCACAGAGGAAGTCACTCGGCGCAGGAAGTCGCACGGCGCAGGAAGTCGCTCGGTGCAGGAAGTCGCTCGGCGCAGGAAGTCGATCGGCACAGGAAGTCGCTCGGCATAGGAAGTCGCCAAAGGAAGTCACCACAGGAAGTCGCCACAGGAAGTCGCTCGTACCATGATGAAGGATGTTGGCTCGACTATGGTCCTGATGGGCCCTGACTACTCAGGAAGCCCAGTAACTCGGGATTTATCTATAAATACAGCATGTAGGGCTTCAGAAAATAGGATCTTCTCTTCTGCTCTCTGACTTTCTACTTTCTAAGGTTAAGGCTACTCTACCATTTTTTGGTAACTGTAATCGATTATTACAGCAATAAAAAGAAAACTTCTGGAGTGGACGTAGGCCGGAGTTAGCCGAACCACTATAAAATCTGTTGTTCTTTACTGCTTTCATTTTAATTTTGCTGTTCTTCATATTAATATCCTCCACATATAATCTATCTGTGAGTTGTGACTGTTATTTGGTGCTTTCATCTAGATTTGGGTGTTAGTGACCAATTTGGCGCTAACATCTAGGCCTAGAGTTCTATTTATAGTGTGGCTTAGGGATCTCAGGCCGTTGGATTTGATGATTAAATCTGGTGCAACCATGTCATAGGCTCACTAGAAACCGTTGGATGCAAGCACGAATGCACAGGATTTCACGAAAATCGAATTATAGGGTCTTTGGCTCGTACCTTGACGAAATAGCGTCCAGGAAAAATGGCGGGTTGACCTATATATATTGGGGGTCGACCTATAGGTCGAACTGACCAATACAAGGGTCTACCCCTATGAGATCTAATTTTTTTCTATTCGTTCTTGTTTATTTATTTTTTATTTCTTGTTTCACTCGTAACTTCTCCATACTACCTCGGATTTCGACAAGTTATATATGGAAATTGATCAGAAAATCGCCACGGACCCAATGGTGCAACTCCCGTAGCTCGATTCAGAAAATTTCAAAACTTATTTTATTATTTAATTATTTCGTTAATTAATTATTATAGCTCAAATTTTGGGTTGTTACAGTGTACATGGCTCCTCCTTGGGATATAGGTAGTGGTCCGATTAGGTCAATTCCCCATACATCAAAAGGCCATGGGCTTGAGATTGAAGTCAATTCGCTTGGTGGGAGATGTGGGATTTTAAAGAACTTTTGACATTTCTCACATCTTTTCACGAGATTGATGGCACGACTGGTAATCTAAGGCCAATAGAAGCCTTGTCTCACAATTTTCTTGGCTAACTTTATAGCATTAGAATGATCTCCACAAAATCCTTCATAGGCTTCTTTTAATAGTTTTGCCCTTGTTTCCGAACAAACACATCTTAAGCAAGGAAGTGAATATCCTTTCTTATAAATTATTCCATTTGCCATAGTGAAGGCTGGGGCTTGATGTTTTATTCTTCTTGCCTCCATTTATCTATTAGCAACTTCTCTTTAGTTATATATTCAACGATAGGTGTCATCCAATTATTCTCATATTGATTATCAATTTCTACACAAGAAAAATTTTCTTATAGGATCTAAATTTCATCTTCCTTTTCCTTGTGTCTTAAGGCTTGAGATCGGGTTACTGCTAAGGATTCGCTTTCCGAATTGGAATTTCTTTTCTCTATAACAGGATTTGATTAGTAGCTTAGCAGTACAATCCAGGCTTCTTGCGCTCCTCCTAAACTGGCCAACTTAGCCAAAGAATTAGCTAGAGAGTTCTTCCTACTTGGTACTTGGAGTGTTGAGAAATCTTCAAATTGGGTTAGCATCTTCAAAATCTTCTTGACATATAAGATCGGTTTGGTATCCTTTGATTGATATTTTTGATTAGTTGATTCGCCATTAATTCTGAATCACTGAAAATCTCAATTCTAGGAAATTGAAGGCCTAGGATGATTCCCACTATCATTGACTCATATTCTGCTATATTATTAGTAGCTGGAAATCCCAACTTCATCACATAATGTAAACGGTGCCCATTAGGGGTAATAATAACATATCCTGGTCTAGCCCCTTGCTCGTTTGAGGCTCTATCCACGAACAGCTGCCACTTAGGCTTTAGATCGTTTTCCTTCTCTGATTTCTTATTAATGAATACCATACATTGGTTAACAAAATCGACTAGAGCTTGTCCTTTAATTGATACTTAGGGTGGAAATTTGATATCGTATTGGCTAAGCTCTATTCTCCATTTTACTAACCTTTCTGAAGTCTCAGGTTCACCAAAACCTACTTGGGTGGAAATTTGGTAAAGACCTTGATTGGATGTGCTTGAAAATAAGCACTCAATTTTCATGCGGTGAGAATTAAATAGTATGCCAATTTTCCTATAACTAAATATCTAATTTCTGCATTTTGAGTCTCTTACTTGTATAATATATTGGAAGCTGAATTCCTTTCTCTTCTCTTATTAATACAGAGCTAACTACATGTTCGCAAACTGCCATATATAATCGAGGTTTTATCCTTCTATAGGGCTGGATAAAATTGGTGTTTTCTCTAGATGATCATTCAGCTCCTTGAAAGCCTTTTGACAATTATCTCTCCATTCAAAATCTTTCTTCTTTTTAAATTCATTGAAGAAAGAGATGTATTTGTCAGTTGCTTTGGAAATGTTCTATCCAATGCTGCCACTGTTCCATTTAAACTCATCACATCTTTACTTTTTTAAAGTTCTGCCATATTCTTAATAGCTTGAATTTGGTCAGGGTTAGCTTTGATTCCCCTGGCACTGACAATATATCCCCAGAACTTTCCAAACTGAATCCCAAAAGAACATTCCTATGGGTTGAGTTTCATCTGATATTTTCGTAACACTTTGAACATTTCTTTAAGGTCATTCAAATGTTTGCTTTCCTCTAAAGGCTCAACTAACATATCATCCACGTATACTTCCATATTTCAGCTAATTTTCTCTTTAAACGTCATGTTCACCCATCTTTAGTATGTCGCTCTAGGATTCTTCAACCCGAAGGGCATTACTTTGTAACAATGTGTTCCTCAATCTATTATGAAATTGGTGTTCTCTTTGTCTAGTTTGAACATTGGAATATAGTTGTATTAGGAATAAGCATCCATGAAAGATAAAAGTTTGTGCCCGCTTGTTGCATTAGCTAATTAGTCTATTCTTAGAAGGGGATAGCAGTCTTTCTGGTAGGCTTTATTCAGATCTGTGTAATCAACACATGTCCTCCATTTTCCGTCAGATTTCTTGACTAGTACTGGATTGGCCAACCATTTTGGATAAAGCACTTATCTGATAAATCTATTTTCAAGCAATTTTTGACTTCTTCTTTTAAAGCATCAGATGGAACTTTATCAAATTGCCTTTTCTTCTACGGGATACGTGTGATATTTGGGTCTACATGCAAAGCATGACCACGATGGTCAGATCTATTCCAACCATATCTAAATGGGTCCAGTTGAATCATCTTTGTTAGATTGAAGGAATTGAATTAGCACTTCTTTAAGTTTGCTATTAGGTTCTTTTCCAATCTTTACTGTCTTTGTTGCATCGACTGGATCTAAGCATATTTCCTCAAGATCTTCCATGTGCTTATTCTTTCTTGTTTACCTCTACAATCTAGTTCATTAATGATCTCTTCGCCTCATATTTCGTCTTCCATTGAGTTTGCTTTCGTCCTTTTTCTTTCTTTTCAGAGAAATTAATATTTCTCAATGCATGCTTAGTTTTCTCAATAGGTTTTGTTTTTGCTTTTGATGATCGGTCTGGAGAACCCTCATCCCAAGGCTTATTAATATCATTTCCAATTAACTTATTTTTCTCTGAGTCACAACAAGATAGATTGTCTCGTTTATATTACTGAACAGTGGCAAAGTACATTTCACAAGCAAAATTGTTCTCCCTTTATTGTTCCCCAACTGCTTTTTGTTTAAACCAAAAATGGCACAAACACCCAAGAAAAGTATGTAGTAGAGATTAAACAAAAGAATGTAAACGAAAAAAAGTAAAAACAAGCACACACAAATTTATAATGGTTCGGCAACCTTGGCCTATGTCCACTTGAATGATTTTATTGCTTTTGCGCTAAAATTTTTTATTACAAGTAGGAAGGATCGGTAGGGATCCCAGAGTATAATGGAGTATGAGTGTAATGGAAGCATAAAGATCCATAGAATGAAGCATTTCCCATGTATTTCTAAGGGTAAATGACCAAATATCTCATCGATATTTTTCCTACAGATCCTCACGATGAAGATGAAGTCCTCAAGAAAATCTCGACCCCGGATCCACTAGAGTTAGAGATCGATACTGATCCCCATGTATGAATCATTGTGTCTTGCGAATTTTGTGTTGGTTCGTCTGATGTTGGTTTCATGTTTCCAAGGTTGTTTTGCATAATTGCCTAGGTGCTTTTGGTCTAAGCGGTAGATCTATAGAAGGTTGAATTGCTACTTTAAGCCGTATATGGAGATTGTCAATACGACGTATAAGAACTCTGGAACAACACTTGAATTTGGCTTTATGTAGATAGAGAAGAGCCATAGGAGTGGGGGCTACTTTAGGTGTACCCTTAGGGATCGGTACCGATCCACTATGTACGGTGGAGCACCAATTAATACTTAGTGTATTCCTGTGCAGTTAAAGCGCTCAGCGAATTCAGTGCAGTAGAGGTGCAAAAAGTCATAGCGGGGATATAGCGAAGATATAGCGGGATATAGCGGATGAGTCTAAAATAACATATAAAACTCATAATTAATGTTTTTACAAATATATAAACGGTAATTAAATGAAAAATTAACATTCAATTTAACTATAATTAATACATATTTAATTTTAAATAAAAACATGTATAAATATATTGTAAATAAACGTAAACTGTTATTTAACATGATTAAAATTTTAGAATATTAGAGTATTTTTGTTTTCGAAAATATGTTAAAAAATTAATTTAAAATTTTGTATAATGTATAAATGGTATTTTTCAGTTCATCTCTTTTAAAGAAGATACAGCGGAATAACGAAATATAGCGGGAATAACGGGATATAGCGGAAATTGCGGGGCTTAAAGCAGAAATGCTATATTTAAGGCTATTTGGGAAAATCGTAGCGGCAGGAATCAGCTATGTGATGTAGCGGGGTTAGAGCATGGTAATAGCGAGGCATTAACTACACAAGTGTATTCCAGGGTGTTGTTGACTCTAGTGCTCATGGAGATCGATGGAGAATTGCATTGATTCAACAAATTAACTTTGGAAACAGGTGCTTAGCATCGAGTTAGGCATGTCGGTAGAGATGGGGTCTATCCAAGGGGGAATTGGGAGTCGGTACCGAGCTCTAGAGTAGGGTCGATACCGATCCCTAGAGTGGGTTCAGTACCAATCCCAAACTTGGGTGATCCCCTTGTTGTTTTGGTTTAGGTTGAATTTGCTTAGAGTCCAACTTGAGAAATTTGATAATTTACTTGGGGCTTGGCTTTAGATTTTTTGAGATTTTCATGTTTTGAATTTTCCTTTGTTAGCTTGGAGTCGGGCCTAAGATTTTTGAGTGTTTGCTCCAAGTCATTAAGGGTTAGTACCGAGTCAAGTCTAGGGATCGATACTGCGTCCACATTAGGTTGCCCGTGGGTTTTTTATGGATTTTTTCAAGTCTAACTTGGGGATTTCTCAAGTCTATTCTACTATGAGTCTAAACTGAGAATTTTGTGGGTTTACTTCAAGTCAGCTCCCCCAAAAATTTAATTTTCAAATTTTTCACTCATTTTTTTATATTTCTTTTTTCTTGACTTTTTCTGATATTCCCAATGTCCTTAGGCCATTTCTCCATCATTCGCTCATTCGATTCGATCTTTTAATTCTATTCGAATACTACTTGGCCAAAAGGCAAAATAACACTTGCCCTCCAAAGTACATCTTTTTGCAAACATTATATGCTTTGAATTAAGACAATCTAGGATTATGGAATAGATTTAACTAAACACCATAAATTATCATTATCCTTTCATCGAGTGGCTTTCACGAAGAGTCATATCTCTAACTATATGTTACAATACTAGGTCGATGTTTGATATTGTAAAATCGAAATGTATTTTCTTGGAAATTGTCCATGCTTAGTTCCATCAAGCTAGTTGATTGAGTTAGTAGGCGTCGATTATCTTAATTGGTTTCTTTTCTAAAGGTTCCAGTTAAGAATTCGATTGTCTTCAATTCAGGAAATTGCATGTCGAGTATGCACATGCACCCGTATGTCCATGCACATACTTTTTCCATTAGCTTCCAAGCATGTTCATGTGCATATAAGTCATTGCTGAGTTCCATGGAATTGTAATCACAAGCTGTTTTGTTTGTGTTTTATCCTAAGGCATCCTTTCGGTCATAGCCTTAAGTCGTATCAAACAATAGGCATGGGCCACAACATTAAGCTATCGTATCCAGTTTTTAGGTCATTATACTCTTGCCCTCAGTCTTGGGTTAACAAGGTTAGCGCCCGATGATCGAGTCTCATCATTATGAAGTTATATATTTCCCATCGGGTATAAGGTCTGAGTTAAATATTGGATGATCCAATCAAACCCATCTTGAGCTTGCTCTCCCTTTATCAAATCAAAGGTAAGAGTTGGCAAATGCTCAGATCGTAGATAGTGTCAACTGATGGATGTTCAGATCATATCCATCACAGTTTATGCTTCTGCTCCCATGTCAAGGGCAGAAGCTGGTGAGTGAAAGGTCAAGTCACGTCCACCTTTTTTTAGATGGTCAAAGTTGGCGAATGCACGGTCATGTCACATCCATTCTAATTTCATGCTCCTCCCGTTGGATCAAGGGAGAGAGTAGGCTGATGGATGGTTTGATCACGTCCATCTAGGATCGGACGATCGAGTTGCGCCAACTTTATGACTTGTGCTCTTCCTATCGAGTCAAGGAAAAGAGCTAGGAGCCAGATGGTCAGGTCACATATGCTCTAATTTCGATGATGGATGGTCGAATCATGTCCTTTGTGTTTAAACTCCCCTTATCGGGTCAAGGGAAAGAGTTAGGAGATGGATGGCCAGTCACATCCGCTCATTTATTGTTTAAGCTTGCCCTGTCGGATCAAGGGAAAGAGTTAAGTTGATGGATGATCAATCACATCCATTTTAGTTTGAACTCCCCTTTCGAGTCAAGGTAAAGAGTTAAGTTGATGGATGGTTGGTCACATATATTTTGGTTTGAACTCCTCCTGTTGGGTTAAGGGATAGAGTTAAGTTGATGCATGGTCAGTCACATCCATTTTGGTTTTAACTCCACCTATCGGGTCAAGGGATAGATTTAAGTTGATGGATGGTCAGTCATATCCATTTTGATTTGAACTCCCCCTATCTGGTTGAGGGATAGAGATAAGTTAATGGATGGTCAGTCACATCCATTTTGGTTTATGTTTTGTGCCATAAGCCGAGGGCAAGAGTTAGAGCGTGGACGGTCATGTAACGTCCCAGCCAGATCGGGTTCTGAGTCTACCGAGCTTCAAGGAAGGCATAAGTGTTCTAGAAAATGCAGGGTATGAGCTTGAGAGTGGATAGTCGAGTCACATCCACTTTTAGATCATGGTATTGCCGCCTAGTCAGGGGCAAGGGTTGTTTGATAAGCAGTCGAGTCATGCTCGCCTCGGTAGAGCTCCACCAGTCTGATTATGGACCATGGAGATTTGGTGGGAACCTAACATTTGGTACTTGGACACTTGCATTATTTATATGCATATTCATTCGAGTTGATCATGGTTCCCAACAAAATTACATAAAGGTAAAGTTGAATGGCTAGAGAATCCATTTTATTGAAGAATAACAGAGTCCGTCAAATGAAATAATTCAAAGCAAATAGGAATAAGTTTAATTCTCAAGTGAAATAGCATCATAGTTGCTCGCTATTCCATTCTGATCCAGCCCTTCACAGCTGGAAGATGACTGTCAGGAGTCTAGTTTATAATTAATCTTCTTTTAACCGCCTAGGTTCATCAGCACTAGGAGTGGTATGCCCTTGATGGGGGTCGAATGTTCCTTGCCTGCCATCTTGATATTTTTCACAAACTATGTTGGAGATTTTTCTTTCGGGTCAAATCTTCAATCATATCACGAAGGTGTATACACTTGTTCATGTCATGACCATGTGTTTCATGAAATCTATAGAATTTTCTGGACGTCCTCTAGTTTTTAATCGACTTTTTCTGGGCTGGTTTCCTGTACTGCTCTGAGTCGGAAGTAACTAAGTAAATATTTTTAGTTGATTCATTCAGTGGGGTTTATGTGTCAAATCTTAGGATTCTCGATCGTCTCCTAGAATTCAGGTTTTCATAGGGGCTTCGCTATGGCCCTTGCTCTGACCACTGCTTTTATTCTATACATTCACAGCTATGTTCTCGGAACTTGCTCCTGACTGTCTCACAGCAACGTTACTTCACACTACTTCATCTTGATGGCCTATAACATTGCCTTTCCTAGTCAGTGTGACCTCCTTCTTATGCAAGTACTGGGCTGCTCTGTTATAAAAATGAACCAGAGTAGTAGGAGGCTTTCTCGATAACCATTCACCAAAATCTATATTGGGGTGGACACCCCTATTCAAGGCCATCAAGATTATGTTCTCCTGAGGGTTGCTCACCTCGGTCGCAGCGCTATTAAATCTTTGCAAAAAATCCTTAAGCGATTCCCTTGATCCTTGGAATAAGTTAGATAATAACATAACGTTCTTAGGACGAGTCGCATGCATTTTGAATAGCTTGATGAATTTCCTTGCCAACTGATCAAAAGAAGAGATAGACCTTAGTGGTAGTTGAGTAAACTAAATGGTTGCTTCTCCTTCTAGGAAGATTAGGAAGCAGCTGCACTCAATTGCATCTGCCGCTCTAGCGGAGTCCATATGCCACTTGTACTTCATAAGATGTTGTCTAGGATCAATCTTTCTTGTGTATGATGGCATGGTTGGCATATTGAATCTCCATGGGTACTCTTCGCGTAAGATTGCTTAAACGAAGGGATTTGACTAGGGAAAGTGCCCTGGTCATCGTTACTTTGACCTTGACTTTCTCTTACAAGTTGCCTTGCCATCTCAGCCAAATTTGGCTCTTGTGTACCTATTGGTTTGTGGTAATTGTAATCTATTCCTAGTGCTTAGCCTAGTAAACGATCTCGGTTCATGCCTCATCGCCTAGGTTCTCCTACCTTTTGAAGAATCATTTTCCCAACAGTCCATGTTCATTCCTTGGAGGAAATTCAATAGCAAACTCTTGATTTCCGATGCCCTGGTTAGTCATAATGCACCCAGATTGCATTCCAGTTCTATCTTGAAGTCCTGCTTCTTGGTGGATAGGTTCGGTACCAACCCTAATAGGGGGCAATCGGTATCGATCCTTATGCCTAGGTAAGGGTCAGTTGCATTCTCCTAGAGGTTCCTGCTTCATATTCCTCCGCCCTTCGCCTTTTGTTTCTCTGGAGGTGGTCAGATGATGAGGAACTGCCAGATTCTGAGTATAGAGAAGTTGGCTCTCTCCTAGTTTTCCTATGGTGCTTATTGAATTGGATGATAGCATTTAAAGGATTCTAGACATTAATAGCTTCTTGCTACGCATCTTCATTTAGGATGTTAAGGTTAGCGTTCTCTATATCATTAGTAGCTCTTGAGGAGGCAATAGCTTTGTCTTTCCTGGGGGCCCATTGAAGATAGCTTCCTATAGACTTTACGCAAATCTGAATAGCACGAAAAGTAGTTGATAAGGAATTAGATCTCTTTCTCGGATTATAGGTAATCCAATAGTAGACAAGGATTCAAATAGCCTGAGAATTGATCTCTCATTGAAAGCATTAAAATGTTTGAACCACAAATGGCACAAACACCCAAGAAAAGTATGTTGTAGAGATTAAACAGAAGAATATAAATGAAAACAGAGTAAACACAAGCACGCGCAAATTTATAGTGGTTCGGCAATCTTAGCCAATGTCCACTTGAATGATTTTATTGCTTTTAAACTAGATTTTGTGACTAGAAGTAGGAGGGGTTGGCAGGGAACCCAAAGTACAATGGAGTAAAAGTGTAATGGCAACGTAAAGGTCCTTAGAATGAAGCACTTCCCATGGATTTATAGGGGTAAACTACCAAATATCTCGTTGATATTTCGCCTATAGATCCTCACAATGAAGACGAAGTACTCCAAAAAATCTCGACCCTAGATCCCCTAGGGTTGGGGACCGATACCGCACCCTCTAGGGGGTGTCAGTACCGATCCCTATGCATGCATCATAGGGTCTTCGACTTCTTGTGTTGGCTCGCCTTGATGTTGGTTCCATGTTTCCAAGGTTGTTTACAAAGTCACATAGGTGTTTTTTGTCCAAGTGATGGATCTATAGAAGGTTGAATTGCTTCTTCAGGTCGTATATGGAGATTGTCAATACGATGCATAGGAACTCCAGAACAACACTTGAATCGGGCTCTATATAAACAAAGAAGAGTTCCTTAGAAGTGAGGTTATTTTGGATCAGTATTAATCCTCTATATAGGGTGGAGCACTAATCTATACTTAGTGTATTCTAGGTTGTAGCTGACTCTAGTGCTCATAGAGATCGATAAAGAGTTGCATTGATTCAATAAAATGACTTTGGAAATAGGGGCTTAGTATTGAATTAGGCATGTAGGCAGAAGATGGAGTCCACCTAAGGTGGAATTGGGAATCAGTACCAGTCCCTAGAATGGGGTCAGTACCGATCTCCAACATGGGTGATCTCCTTGTTATTCTGGTTTGGGTTAAATTTGCTTAGAGTTCGACCCGAGAAATTCGAGTGTTTACTTGGGGCTTGACCTAAGATATTCTGAGATTTTCGTATTATGAGTTTTCTTTGTTTTCTTTAGTAAGACCCAAGATTTTTGAGTGTTTGCTCTGAGTCATTAGGGGTCGGTCCAAGTCAAGACCAGTGATAAGTACCAACTCCACTCTGGATCACGCTTGGGGATTTTTATGGATTGCTTCGGGTCTGACTCGAGAATTTTTCTAGCCTATTTTGCTACGAGTCTGACCTGAGGATTTTGGAGATTTGCTTTGATTTGGCTCCTCCAAAAACTTGAACTTTCAAATTTTCAACCTTTTTCCTCTCATTTTTTGATATTTCAATTTTCTTACCTTTTTAGATATTCCCAATATCTTTGGGTCATTTCTCCATCATTCACTCATCTGATTCAACCATTTAAGTCTATTCGAATACCGGCTGGTCAAAAGGCGGGATAACACTTTTGGTTGAGAATTTCACCATCAAGTATTTTGGTGAAACAAAAGCATCAACCTCGTCTAAAGTTGGTCTCCCAAAGAAGGCATCATAGTGGGAAGGTTAATCCATGATGACAAGAGAGTTCGAAGGTCCTAGAGTGCGGCATAACTACAATTTGTACTAGAAGCTTTATCTGTCCTATTTGGGTTGATCCTTTGCTGTTGAATCTGAAGATATGCTCAAAGCTTGGCAATAGTTTCTCCTCTGGGATTCCCATTTGATCAAAGACATGGTTAAAGATTACATTGACGATACTTCTAGTATCGACAAGAATTTTTGGTAACCACTGAGAGCACAATTTGAGCAGTGATCATAAGCAAATCGTTATGGGGATGTCGGGCTCCTCTTAGTTCCCGTGGAGTGAAGGTTAAGTTATGTATCTGGATTTGAAACCTAGAATATTTGAGTGGCGGCTCTTTCTAAATAGAGAAAATCCATCTTTTGCTTCTCTAATGTAGCGATGTCTAGCTTTACTGTTTCCAACTGGGTATGGGCCACCATAGATAACATCAATTCTGTTGGGGAGTGGAATGAAATCTAGTTGAATGTCACTTTCTAATAAATTTGCACCATTGTTCGGGAATCTTTGGTTACCATCCTCAGAACGAGCAGTTTCCTGGTTACCCTTGACAAACTCTTTCAGGTGTCCAGAATGAATCATGCATTGAATTATGCCCACCAACACTCGACATTCATCTATTTTATGTCCATTTATCTTATGATAGGCACAGTAGTCTTCCACTCTTCTTGGTTTAGGGTTAGTTTTAGCTTTGTATGAAACTGGAAAATTTCCACTTTCTTTTGCAACAGCGAAAATGTAGGAAATTGGCTTGTTAGAGTGACATAGTTGGTATTTGGGTCTTCCCCCCATCTCGGCTTCTAATTGTTACGGTTAAGGACAGTTTTTTCTCCTTCTTTCTTTATTTGAGTTTTCTTCTTAGAGTGATACATTTCATCTATATGGATTAATTTATCAGCTTAGAAGTGGAAATCCTATAAATCCCTACAGCCATGAATATAGAGTTCTCGAAAAAATGGAGTTTGCTCAATCAGCCCTGAGCGCACTACCATTAACTTATCCCTACCAATCATATCCTCTGCCTTTAATGCCTCTACATTGAACTCCTAAGGTAATCACCCAATGGCTCTCCTGACTTCTGCTTGATATTAGCTAGTATGCTTTAGTCAATCATGGGATCCTTACAAGGACTCGTAACAAAAAAAATTCCAGGAGTAGATAGTCTTTTCATGATAATATCTATACCACTTGGTTGCTGCGTCTTGGAAGGTAATAAGTAAAACTCTGCAACGCACTACTCTAGATGCGTTGTAAAGATCCATCTGACTTTCGAATGACATTAATTGATCATTGAGGTCAATAGTTCCATTGTATCTTAAGGATGGAATTTTGATGTGGGATGGGATCCCGGTGGACATGATCTCATCTATGAAGGGAGCTTCCCGGTAGTTATTATTGACCCTCCCATCAAGAGTTTATTTTCCTTTAATATTAAGCATGTCCTTTGCTATTTTCTCAGCTATATCACTTAGATAAGCTCCGTCGTTCTGGTAATTGCTTCTAATAGGTCTGTAACCTTCGAACGTTGAACTTCTAGATTGCTCCTTGAACTTCTCCTCCAATCTCCCTTGGTAATTTGCTTTTAACTTTTTTATCCACCACTGACATTGGAGAAAGCTCGGTTGCTTCAGCTTGCCGGTGACTTTTCCTCTATTGTGGAGTTATAAGGAGTTTGCTTCTACTTTTGTTTTTAAGCAAAGAGGCATCCATGCTCCTTCTTGGAGACTCTGTCTCATCTCCCCCATGAGCTTGGTGGTTTTGGAAGATTTTTTAGCAAGGGTTCCTTCCATAAGTTCTTCCATCATTGACACTTGTTATTCTATGTCTTTAGTCTTAGCTTCACTATTGTTAGTTTATCCCAGCTCTGATGGTTTTCCAACCTCTACAATGTCCAGATTGAAATTAGGAACAACATTGTAACAACCCGCATATTTTACGATTTTAATATTTAAATATTTTATTTAAATATAACGTCGTTAATCGGATTTAAGTTCGAAAAGCTACTTTTTGCAAACGGTCGAATCAGGACTCAGGACCACTTCCATTGAGTCCAAAATGACGTTTGCGACTTTTTTGAGTATAAGTTTCGATATGTTTGGAATAAGTTGAATTTTGCTATTTTCTGTTGGGCTTTTGGGTTTGGGTTTGGCCCAACTCATCATATACTCTAACTCAGCCCCTCTCTTCATCCATTCTTCCTCATTTCATTTCTTTTACTCTAGCAAAACTGAAAATGGTGGAAGAGAAGAGGAATTAGAAATTCCAAGCCCTAGATTGAATAGCAAACTCCAAATTCTTGCTCCAAATTATAGAAGAAGCTTAGGTAGGCTCCATCTTCATATTCTCCATCTCTTCTCCTCTTTGATTTCTTAAATTTCCTATGCCCTAACTTAGAAAATGTTTCATTTTGATCTTTAGATTGAAGCTCCTTGGGTTGAAATTGAGGAGTGATTGTTCTAGCTTTGCTTGTAGCTTCTCTCTTGTGTTTTTGGGATAAAAAGTGAGATTTTTGAATTCACATCTAAGCTTATAGCTTTTTGTTGTTGTTGGGTGGGAACTCCTAACATCAATTCATGTTCATTGTGTTCGATTTGGATCTATTTGGTGAATTGTCCAAATTTTGGTTTTTGAAATCCAATTTTATGAAAATCTCTTTTATGGATGTTTGAACATGTTTACCGGGTTGTATCGAAGAGGATTTTAGGCCAGGTCGTCATTTAGCATGAGTCCCGAGTCGCGGTAGCTCGATTGATCGTCCGGTATAGTTTTGCCCCAATTGGGGCTAGACTGTTTCTGCCCAGGAAGCTAGTTCGATCGACTGAACCAGTAGGTCAGTCGACTGAACCAGGGGGTAGAAAACGTTCTGCCTCTATACCGGTCGACCGACCCCAGGGTTTAGTCGACCGACCTGGGGGAGGGACAGGTATTCCTGTCCCTGTGTCAGTCGACTGACGCTCTAGGTCAATCGACCGACCTGGAAACCGAATGTTTCCAGGCTCTGGGCCAGTCGACTGACCCACTGGTCCAGTCGACCGACCTGCTTGTCTCTGCCCAGTTTGTTATTTTCTTTGGTTTTTCTGATTTTCAATTGATTCATATCGATTCCAATTAGTTGTTATTGCATATTTGACTTTGATAATTCCTTCTTGATTTCGTGCACGGGTTTTTATAAAATGATCTTTCCAAATTGTCTCGTCTCTCCAATTTATAATTTCTATTCAAAACACATGCACAACTTTGCACTTCGAGCGAAGAGGGAGGAGAATTAAATGATTAGATAAAACGCGTGCTATGAACACGTGTGTTCATCTTTTCAGTTAATTCCTAATCTATTCGTTTGACCGTTTTGACCTTTGGGTCTGGTTTACCGATGAGATGAGGTGAACTTTGTACTGCTTTGAGTGTGAAATTGACTAACGGTTAGTAAACCGTTTAGTGCGAACGTGGGGTATGGGACTCACGTTAACATTTTTCGAGTTCCTCTCCAAGAGTTTATGAAACATTAGCTTCGGCGGCCAGTACTGGACCTATGTGGGTCATTGATTGTCTATGTGGACAATTTCTCCTATGTAGGAGTATTATATTGGCTTTGTCTATGTGGACAACTGCTCCTATGTGGGAGTAGAGCCTTCGTGTGTATCGCCCCTGGGCATATGATACCACTAAATTAACAGTACTTGGCATAAAGACTCTGGTCTTAGCACGTGCGACTTTTTGATGTTTTATTATTATATTTCCCTTGAGTAGCGCCTTTCTACGATGGTTACATGGAACCACACGATATGAGTGCGACTACCCCATGGAAATTTATATTGCCTATGTGGGCACTATTCTTTGCTATGTTGCATTGATTTTTGGATATGTTTCCATTGATGCTTGTGATTGCCGATATGGCGAGTTTTGGAATATCTCCTAAGTGGGAGTAATATTGTTCCTTGTTTTGGGATATGATATCCTTTGTTTATTTGAATTGCCGAGGATATGCGGCTTGTATTGATTCATCTTATGATAGATGATTTGGATATCTCTTTTGGGAGATAATTGTGGTACTTTATGATCTTGTATGTTCATTATCATTTAGTTATCTAACTGATTTGTTTAGCTAGACTGATCCGTGTATTTTATACTCGGGTCAGACCGAGATGTTTCAGGTTAGGTACTTTGGACTTAGCCTATTTTGCTTCCGCATGGACTATCCCGCTAGCTCCTTTTTGTCATAGCTTTGGTGTAGTCCTTTTTATCTATGTCTTTGATATGTACTCTATTGACTCGTCTGTATATTGTGGTTTGCTTTACCACTTGACATGTCTCATTTTGTAAACTCTGTAATGTATCTGTGTATGTGTAAATGTATGTGATGATCTTCTGTTCTGTGATGTGTATTACATTTGAGTTGTTATATTTGTTCTGATAGATCCTTTAGCCACCTAAGGCTTTGTATTAAGTATTTATTGGAGATGTCGATCCACTTAAGTAAGAAGTGGTATTGTCGGCATATTCAATAGATGGTTAAGACAAGGCTATAGATGGTCGCTCCTAACCAGCTCTATTCTCCGCATTAGCAGACGGTGTTACCTTGTAATACTCTTTGCTAATGTGGGTCTCAGAATGGGGCGTCACAGCTTGGTATCAGAGCACAACATATTCTTCCAACGTTGCTTATTATTTGACTTCTTCGTTAGAGATGTTTGTTTGTCTTGGTCTTACCATTTTCCTAAAATAAAGCAAACTTCACATAGTTAATTTTAAAAAGTGGATTATAAAGGGACTGAGGTTCGAGCCCTCCTTCTAGCACAAAAATGTTTAACCAATAATTTGAATAACTCCCATGACGCCAAGAATGATGAGCCAATCCTTTATTCAAGCACATATGATGATGCGACTAAGCATGGATTAGTTGGTGCAGATTAAATTAAGAATGAGCTTAACATTCAAGGCTAAGTAAAAGATGATATTATTAGAAAATGGATCGATAATGCCTACGGGCTCTATATGTTAAACATCTAAAGTCGATTTGATTTCATAGAATATGATATTCGAAAACTCTTAAGGTCACTTGGAACAAGATACTCGAGATCCCTTAGGGTCACTTAGAATAATATATTCGAGAATTTATATGGTTATTTGGTATAAAACACTCAAATTTCTAAGTCATATATCCAATGGAGGGGCAAGATAAGTGGTAAAGATGTGCAATAGCCCATTAAGCATGTTAATGAACTAAATAAATTGTGCTTATGTTCAAAGTCCAATGTCCATATGTAATAGGCAATATAAAGTCTATGCGTATAAATACTAGTTTAGACTAAAGTTCATGTGATTCTATGTGAAATAGAATCATAATTGCTTTAGGCCCAAAGGGCTTCATTATATGCAAATTCATGTCTAATAATGTCCATAATGCACAATCAAGGTAATAGAAATGTCCAGGTCTTTATTCCTATAAACTGGGCATGATTACAATTAAATCGGAGTTTTCTCCAAATCAATTTAGGGCTATAAGAATCTAAATTTAAGAGTAGAGAAAAGAAATAATCGCCCATTCTCCCATACCCCTAGGTCCGTATTTATAAGGGTAGAAGTGTGGAATAGCAGCTTGACTTCGATATGCATGGATTTCGGCAACATCAATGCCGCATGGCACTAGGCCTTGCTCAATGATGACATTGAGCATTCCTTGGTAAATAGCAGCACATCGACTCTATCTCAATAATAACGGCATTCAGCATCAATAACTTTCGGCATCCAAATACTCTTAATTGGTTAGTGGTTGCACCAGTTGGAAGCGAATTAATCATTGATGAGGTGCGACATTTATATGGAGCAGTATTGAATAAGAGTGGCATAGTAATTTTAATGGATATTAATGACTTATGACATCAATATCGCATTTATAGATGTGCGGTGTCCTCTAATGATTGATGGAATGTGCCATCAATAAGGTGCGTCATTTATTATTGACAGTATTAAAAATGGATGGCATTGCTTTATGACAACATTATTGAAGTAGCGTCGAAATCAGATGGCCTTTGTAGCAATAATATGAGGCATCATTATACAGCAGCATTAGTAATATCAATGATGAGCGTTATCGATAAGATGCGGCATTACTGAGTTGCAACATCATATATGATTCTATATTGCTGAGATGTGACATAAATTACACCATTATAACTCTAACAAATTACGGCATTGCTTAGCGATGTAAGAGATTTGATATTAATCATCCAACTCGATAGATGGTATGCGACATTGTATACTGCACTTTATTGTTTAGATGCGGCGCCAGGCCTTCAACGTTGATCTACCTCCATTCTTTTGGCATCGGTTCATCGCCATTCTTTCGACATTGATTATTTGCAGTATCATTCATTTGTGGCATCGGTTTACCTTGCATCATTGCTAATTTACGACATCATTATCCTGACTCCATTGTTGTAGCATTAATTCCTGTGACATTACTTATCCCTACGACATTGCTAGCATTTGACATAACAGATTGCAGCATTGATTTCTTTATGATGCAACCACTTACAGCATTACCTACGGTATTGAAATTATGTGGATAACACTTACATATAGGCATGTCACCATGTACACATTATCCTACTACACGTGCACGTACACATATATGTGTATATGATACACATATATGAACTATAATACAAATTATATTTCATTTATAAAATTCAGATAAAATAATGATTTTATTCAAAAGAAAATTTAGAAAAGTTATAAATGAATTAGACTACATAGGCCTATTAAAGATCCAATAATGGAATTTTTTTTGAAATTTACCCATTTCTCTATTATGGGCTGGCCTAGTTAAAAAATGGTATCGTAGCCTAATAACCTATGTGGTTTTATCATGTTAGGGTTAGCTAATTGAGTGCATAGCCCAGATAGTAGGGTGTCAAGAAAGATAGTGTTAATGGATTGGGTTTGGATAATCAAGTACTTTGCGCCGCTTAGTTACTAGTTTGGCCCAAACAGATATATGAGCCTAATTATCGCCCATATCCAAATAAGCTCAATTTGGATTGTGCCTTGGGCTGATTTTCAAATTATATGAAAATTAAAAAAATATTTTTTAAAATTTAAAAGTTAAATTTAAAATAATACACACACACGCATTATAAAAGTTATAATATAATAAAAAATTTCAAATGCTTGAAAATAAATACAAATTAATTTCTAAAATTAAGTTTATTAATAAGATGAATAAAAGAATTAAATTAATTAAATAAGCTAATTAAATAATATACATATATGCATCTATAATATATAGTGATATATATTATATTGTCTTAAAATTCTCAAGACAATATATTATACATGTATGTGTATATAAAATAATTTTTCAAAATTAATAAAATTTAATTAAAATAGTTTAATTAAATAAATTAATTAAAATTTAATTAATATATTAAAATACATACATACATACATATATATATATGCTATACGTGTATCACTATAAAGGTTATAATATATATAAATATTCGATATAATATGTTAAGACTGAATAGTAAACAGTTAATTAAATAGTTATTTAATTAAGTATGATTTAATTAATAATGTTATACATAAGACTATTATATAAGCTAATTAATATATAAATGTCATATAATAATAAAATCTATATAGTACGAATATATAAGCTAAAGGTGGAACGTTAAGAAATCCTAAATAGACTTAAGGAATAAATACATACATAAATGTATGTATAACATGATTCCCGATGTATTTGACACTTGAATCCCGAGACTATTTCATAAGAAATACATCATTCAATAAGTCAATATAACTCAATAAAATATATTAAAGATTATTAATCTTTAATATAATGATGTCCTCTACCATATATATTAATAAATTACTTGCATGCTTCTTAGTTGTTGGGCAAATTAAGTTAAGGATGTTATATGTAGTATTATTAATATATTGGATATATAAGGTAAGATAGCTATACATATTTGTGGGGAAAACTTAAGGTACATGTACTATCCTTAGGCCATCGTGATACGGTAGGTACCAGTGAATAATTTAGTTTTGATTTGTTGAGCAAACTCATGGTTGAAGTTAAACTTGGATAAGGTACCATGGGTTAGGAGTTGTATAAGATACAATCGTCAAGGAGTTATCCATCTTTTATGGAGCTATGACTTTTTAAGAAACTCAAGGGCAGAATTCCCAGATGGATGAGTCCTAACACCAACTAGTAATGTCAATATACTTCTATGTTTCGCTTAAGATTTGGTTAAACGTAAAAGACTAGTGGGAGTTTATTGGTAAAATGAAACATAAGTTTAACCTTACTAAAATTATAAAAACATCTACTGTGATAATTTTCTACTAGTTAAAACTTGCAAAAAATGACAACTCCAAAACTATTTTCTGAAAGCGATAAGCTTACAGGATCAAACTATATCGATTGGCCAAGAGTGATTAAGATATTATTGAATTACAAGCGTCTTTGGTCAGCTATTATATGCGAACCTAAAGAACAACCCACTGATGATATAGACCTCAAACTTAGACTTGCTAATAAGAAATAGGTTTCAGACCTAGAGATCGTCCAAGTTTTCGTGATGTCCACATTAGACAAGTCATTGCACAGACAGCACGAAAACATGTATGTCCCTAAGATATTTGATAGTCTCAAGGACTTATTTGGTGAACAGTCACATTCCATAAGGTACGAGCTTACAAAGAAGTTGTTCAATACCAAAATGACTAAAGAAAAGAAGGTGGATGATTACGTACTAACGATGAAGGGCTATATTGATAAGCTTTCACAGTTGGACGTATAGATAAGCAATGAATTACAAGTTGATTTGATCCTTCGTTCTCTTATACCTTAGTTTGAACTGTTCATACTGAATTATAATATGAACCGGTCGAATGTGAATCTCACGGAGCTCCTTAATAAGTTAAGGTCAACCGAGTCTACATCCAAGGATTAAGGGATTGTACTTGCTGTAAAGGGTAGTGCATCACCTTTGAAAGGTTCGAAGAAGCTCAAAAGAGAAGGTAAGAAGAATAAGAAAAGTAAGAAGACCGATGATAAGGGTGAATTCCACCATTGCCATAGGAAAGGTCACTGCAAAATAAACTATGACGATTACCTAAAGATTATAAGAGAAAGAAAGCAGAAAATTTTTATAGCTCTGTCCGTTACATTTATGAATCAAAATTATTTTGTAACCAATAAAATGTCTTGGGTTTTAGATACTGAATCTAGAACTCATATATGTAATGAATTACATAGGATTAGGAATTGGTGTCGTGTGGTAAAAGGAGAGATAAGGCTCCTAGTTGTTGATGGACCTATCATAAATGCAACGGTAGTAGGAGATTATCATTTATGTCTTCCTAGTGGAGTAGTATTGATATTAAATAATTTCTATTTTACAAAAGATTTTATTTTTGGAATTATATCTATTTCTAGATTGTCTGAGACTGGATATATATTTCATTATGTGAATAATGTCACGAACATTAAATTAAATGGAAATAAAGTCTGTGATGGTGTTCTTGAAAATGGCATTTATGTGATCAATACTAATTATGTGTAACATCCCATATTTTTAACCATTCAAAGTTATTAAACTAAATAAGGCTTTGAAATTCAGAATTGTTAGAAATTAAAAATTTATGATTTATTGGTGTAAAATTTGTTAGAATATAAAAATTGATCTTAAATAAATTCTAAATAACTAATTTTAATGAGATAAAAGATGGTAATGCATATTAGAAAACAATTTAATGACATTGATTTGAATATGATTTATTTAATAATTGTTTGAATGTAAGTTCCATTGATTGTAATAATAGATGTTGATAAAGAATGGAATAAACAATATATTCGAAATATATTTTGCGTACAATAAGAAATCAGTTATTTAGTAAATAAATTTATTAACCCTTGTTGTGGATAATAAAATTAATAGATATTTGAATTACTAAGCCGTAATAATTGTTTTATTTCTCATCTCATTATTTAATCCGTTTTGAAATTAATTTTGAAATCAATGAATTTAATGTAATTGGAATATTTCATTGATATGAGAGAAGAGTTAATGGTAGATTAATGAGTGTAATAAATGGAAACTTATGTTTAAGAAATACATAAGGGAATTTTTGATTTAATTATAAAGAAAATTTAAATCAAGATAAAAGAATGTGTTGAAAATTAAAATGTAATGAACAAGGATTTTATTACAGTTGTAATTAAATGTTGGAATTAATTTAATAATTAAAAATCCTGAGTTTAACGTGAAATTTTTTTGATTTTAAAAGATTATTAAAATCTTGTTTAATCAAGAATGATGATAGAAAACTTTTAATTTAGAATTTGAAAGTGATTAAATTAGCTTAATAATAATTCATTTTTATTAACGTGTAAAAATAAGTATAATTTGATTTTAAAGCTAACATCTATATACAATAGAATTAGGATCTGAAATTAGTTCCATTAGGTTTAGAAATATCAAAAACCTACATTTCGATATATAGGATGATCAATCGTTTCGACAATGAAATCAATTATCGGACCATTGTTACTACTTTGGCCCAAATCAATCTTTCTCTTGTTTATATATATGTTATTATGAAACCTTATCTGCCTCCATATCTTTTTGCTCTATTATTCTGTACTTCCTTTCAGATCTAGTTTCTTTCTTTTAATGGAAGTTATCTAAATTTCTAATTACTGATTTCAAAATTCAATTCAAAATTCAAACTGTTCAAAATATATCAAACTATATATCGTCACAAAGATCTAGACGAACGGAATCAGCGTCTGCAAATCTTTTTTGAAATCGAGTCTCGGTTTGATCAGAATTCGCCGATCTTTCTCAACCGTCCATCCTAGGGTTTGCCGATCAATGGCAAAATGTCGATGATGGGGCGGTCAGGGAGATGCATCTGGTAGAGGAGGCATAGCAAAGATGATCGACCGGAGTAGATCATATCATAAGTGCATGAGTTCGTCGGGTCTTGGCCATAAAGGCAATGTATTTGGGTTCGGTTCCTAGCTTAGGCAGAGCGACGGAGGAGAGGGCGTACTAGCGGTGGGGTTTCGAAGGGCGGCGGCCATGATGGTGATGTCAGATCTGGGTGTAGCGGTGTGGCATGGCGAGTTCTACTCAATCAAATTGGATTTGGGAGGATAGTGTGACGCCCCACCTCTATACCCACATTAGCAAAGAGTATTACTAGATAATACCGTCTGCTAATACGGAGAATAAGGCTGGATAGGAGCGACCATCTATAGCCTTGCTTTAACTATCTATTGAATACATCGATAATTGCCCTACCTAGCAGACCGACATATCCAATGAATACTTAAAACAAAACCATAGGTGGCGAGAGGATCTATCAGAACAGAATATAACAACTCAAATGTAATATACATCACAGAACAGTGGATCATCATAAACACATATACAGATACATAACAGAGTATACGAAATAATACTTG
This sequence comes from Allium fistulosum, assembly GCA_030737815.1. Classification (NCBI taxonomy): domain Eukaryota; kingdom Viridiplantae; phylum Streptophyta; class Magnoliopsida; order Asparagales; family Amaryllidaceae; genus Allium; species Allium fistulosum. Next base: position 335,630,746 of record CM060901.1, on the reverse strand, counting down.
TCAAGTGGTATAGCAAACCATAATATACAGGCGAATCCAAAAGAATACATATCAGAGTCACAACAAAATGGGACTACACAAAAAGCTATGACAAAAAGAAGCTAGCGGAGTAGTCCATGCGAAAGCAAAATAGGCTAAGTCCAAATGCACCTAACCTGAAACATCTCGGTCTGACCCGAGTATAAATACACGGGTCAGTCTAGCTAAACAAATCAGTTAGATAAGCTGAACAACAATAAACCTGCAAGGTTACAAAGTTTAACAAATATCTCTAAAAGAGATAACACAATCATCTAATCAAAAGATGAACATAGCAAAACAAGCCTCATATCATCGGCATCTCAAATAAACAAAGGATAAGAATATCCCAAAGCAAGCAAAAAGGCAAATAACAAATACCCATAAGGTATACAAGTTCCACAAGGTAACCGCTATACATCATGTGGCTCAAAAAGACAAACACCGACGGGCGATACCAAGGGAATATAATATCAATGAAACATAAGATTGCTCGAGCTCAGTACTGTATAAACAAGGATCCATAAGCCCGAAGGCTCCAAACCCAATATCACTCGTGCGGCTCAAAAAGACGAACACTGAAGGCGATACTATAGGGCAACAAACCCGAAGGCACAAACCCGAAGGCAACATACCCGACGGCAACAAACCGTAGTGGCGAAGGTCCGAAGGCCCAGTACTGGACACCACTAACTGGCGGAATGTGTCACAACTCTCGAAAAGGAATCCGGAAAGTGTTAACATGAGTCCCATAACCACTCGTTCGCACTAAACGGTTTACTATCCGTCAGTCACTTTCACACTCAAAGCAGTACAAAGTTTACCTCTTCTCATTGGTAAACCAGACCAAAGGTCAAAACGCTCAAACGAATAGATTGGAATTAACTGAAAAGATGAACGTACGTGTTCATTGCACACGTTTTATCTAATCATTTAATTCTCCTCCCACATCGCTCAGAGTGCAAAGATGTGTGTGTGTTTTATTTAGAATTTATAAATTGGAGGATTAATATGATTCGAAAGATTATTTTATAAAACCCGTGAATGAAGTCAAGAATAAGTTATCAAAGCCAAAGAGGCAATAACAATCACTAAGAACCAACGTGAATCGATAAAATTCGGAAAACCAATCAAAATGAGCATAAATAGGCAAAACAGGAAAACAGGAGCAGGTCAGTCGACTGAAATCCCTATTCAGTCGACTGAACACTGTCCAGAAAATTTTGGGCTTCAGCTCAGTCGACTGAACAGAGGATTCAGTCGACTGAACCCAATTTCTTGCATTTCCTATCCTATAATAATTGAAGTGCAAACTCTCTCGATTTGCAACCGGACGAGCAACGGCGCTAAGGGTTTACGCCAATCGACTACCCGGCCATATAAGCTCTTTGGTTTATCACCAAAAACATGATTCAACATCAAAACTATGATTCTTTAGAGTTTTATACTTCCAAAACACCAAAAATTGCAATGTTCACAAAACCCATCCGAATCAAAAGCAATTGCACATGGATAATTGTTAGGAATTCATACCCAACATCAATGATATCAAGAGGAGTTGATGTGAGTTCAAAACTCACTTTTAACCCAAAAACAAAGAAGAAGGAGCTCAATTACAAGGAGAAGACCAACCAATCTCTACTTCAACTCAACAAGCTTCAATCTAAGATCAAAACAAGTATTTCCTAAGTTAGGTTTAGGAAAATTACTGAAATTGAAGAGGAAAAGAGTTGGAGAAGATGAAGAGGAGGCTTACCAATAGCTTCTCTTTGATTTTGGAGTAAGAATTCAAGTTTGTAAAGTAAACTAGGGCTTGCAATTTCTATTTCCTCTTCCCTTCCACCATTTTCAATTCTTACTTGAGTTTTAGAAGTGAGAATGAGAGAATGGAGAGGAGAGGGCTGAGTTAGGGGGTTTAGTTAGCTAGTGGGCTGAACCCAAACCCAAAACCCAACTAGAAAAAGTAGCATATTTCAACTTACCCCAAACATATCAAAGTTTATACTCAAAAAGATCGCAAACGTCATTTTGGACTCAATGGAAGTGGTTTCGAGCTCCAATTCAGCCGTTTGCAAAAAGTAGCTTTTCGGACCTAAATCCGACTAACGACGCTATATTTAATAAATTATTTAAATATATAATCGTTAAATATGTGGGTTGTTACAGATCTCCCCTCCTTACAAAATTGCATCCTCGCAATTCCTAGAGACGATATTTGTAACAACTACATACATACAACAATCAAAGGAAAAGGAAATAAGCTTGAGATGAAAAGACATTCTCACCGTTGCAAAGCAAGGATAGAAAACCCGGATAAGATCGCTCAATAAACTCTCTGGTTTCCCAAGTACATTCATTGGGGTTAGCGGACCATTGAACTTTAATGAGTGGCACGTCCTTGTTTCGAAGGTGTCTCACCTCCGTAGCAAGTACGCGAATATGCTGTTGTACTATAGACAAGTCTGGTGAGATCTCAACCCCTTGCAAATCAAGAGAGTCGATAACAGAATCCGATCCTCGAAGACACTTCCGAAGCTGAGAGACGTGAAACACGTTGTGAACTCCGGATAGATGAGCTGGAAGTGAAACTCTATAAGCCACAGGGCCAATACGTTCAGTAATAGGAAATGGTCCTACAAAGCGAGGAGCCAATTTCCTCGTCACACTGAAGCGCATAACCTCTTTCAAAGGAGAAACACGAATAAAGACGAGATCACCAACCGAGAACTTGAGAGGCTTCCTACGATTATCCGCATAGGATTTCTGGCGGCTTTGTGCCTCTTTCATTCTCTGACGAATAAGAACAATTTTCTCAGAAGAATCATGAACAAAATCCGGGCCAAGAATAAGCTTCTCCCCAGATTCCAACCAACAAGAAGGTGATCGACATGGCCTTCCATATAAGGCTTCAAAAGGAGCCATACCGATACTGGACTGAAAACTATTATTGTAGGAAAATTCTACCAGGGGTAGATGATCCTCCCAACTACCTCCATAATCAAGGATACAACAGCGAAGGGGATCTTCCAAGACACGATTCACTCTCTCAGTCTGACCATCAGTCTGAGGATGATAAGCAGTAGAAAAATTTAGCTTTGTGCCCAAAGCTGATTGAAGACACTTCCAAAAGTGACTTGTGAATAACGAGTCACGGTCACAAACAATGGAACTAGGAACACCATGAAGTCGAACGGCTTCCTTCACATAAAGCTTAGCCAAAAGAGGAGCAGTCCGAGTGGACTTAATCGGAATAAAGTGAGCGGACTTGGTCAATCGATCAACTATGACCCAAACAGAAGTATGGCCCGACCTCGATCGAGGTAGACCATCAATGAAATCCATTGAAATCTGTTTGCGCCAAAAATGGTCACAAACCCCGAATGTTGTGAAAGCACCAGTGTATGAATACAAATCAGCAATATTCAAACACAAATCTCAGATCTAAACAAACAACAAACAGCAATCCAGAAATAATGAACAAAACACGAGATTTATAGTGGTTCGGCTATCTCCGGCCTACGTCCACTCCAAAGTTTTTATCTTTTATTGATCGATTCTTGAAGATTACAATTTCCTATCGCGTAGTACCACGGATTTTATGATTATAATCTGAATCTAAGGCAGAAATGGTGATCTGGAGTAAATCTGGCAGAGTCCGGGTGCTCTTAGCTCTCACAATTGTCCGACCTCCTTTCTGAATGACCAGGGGCTCTATTTATAGGTGTAGGAGGCTGATACTTCGCCTAAAATGAGGGGAGACCAGTTCTGGTACGTCAGGGGGCCCACATGGCCGAAATCTGGAGATCTGGGCCCACTTTGGGATCGATTCGACCCTTGGTTCGAATCGATCAAGAAATCATCCAATCTAGCTGAAATTTGGCGTGAACATTCTTCATCATGTGCTTAAGCTTCTGTGAAAATTTCATGGCATTTGGACTTGTAGAACTCGAGATATGATCGATTCAATGTTGCATTTCTGGAGAACAGGGATACTTCGAATCGATCTTGGTTCGAATCGATTCGGTCGACTCGATGCTTGCTGCGACGTGGCGCGTGTCTCTCGCTTCGATCCGTTTTGTACTCCGGTTTGACTGGGTCGAATCCATGGCTTGGATTCGAGGTAATGGATTCGAAGGATTCTCAGTTGAAATGGATTCGAAGATGATGGAGTCGAAGCAAGGGAAGTTCGACGGAGTCGAGGCAAGGGAAGTTCGATGGAGTCGAGGCAAGGGAAGTTCGATGGAGTCGAGGCAAGGGAAATTCGATGGAGTCGAGGCAAGGGAAATTCGATGGAGTCGAGGCAAGGGAAGATGATGGAGTCGAGGCAAGGGAAGATGATGGAGTCGAGGCAAGGGAAGTTCGATGGAGTCGAGGCAAGGGAAGATGATGGAGTCGAGGCAAGGGAAATTCGATGGAGTCGAGGCAAGGGAAGATGATGGAGTCGAGGCAAGGGAAATTCGATGGAGTCGAGGCAAGGGAAGATGATGGAGTCGAGGCAAGGGAAGATGATGGAGTCGAGGCAAGGGAAGTTCGATGGAGTCGAGGCAAGGGAAGATGATGGAGTCGAGGCAAGGGAAATTCGATGGAGTCGAGGCAAGGGAAGATGATGGAGTCGAGGCAAGGGAAGATGATGGAGTCGAGGCAAGGGAAGATGATGGAGTCGAGGCAAGGGAAATTCGATGGAGTCGAGGCAAGGGAAGATGATGGAGTCGAGGCAAGGGAAGATGATGGAGTCGAGGCAAGGGAAGATGATGGAGTCGAACAGTACCTTCTTCCTACCTTGTATCGATCGTATCTTCTCCGTACAAACTCCGATTAACCTGAAACTTGAAACGTAGCCTCTCCTAGTCCTCATCATCATTTCCAATCGATTCCGTCTTGATTGGAGCTCGACCAAATTTTGACGATATCCATTGCAGCCTTGTTTCCAATTGAACTCCAATCCTGATATCCAGCCGATTTGTTGATATTCCAGCTTTGACCAAAAAGCGGGATAACATTTGCCCCCCAAAACATGCCTTGTGATAAGAAGGCGTGTTTTGAATAATTCCGTATCTGATACCCAAAGTCCGTAGCCAATTCCATGTCCATCCGAACTCGAAGACCGAGCCTTTGATCCATTCTTATCCAACAGCCAATAGCCAAATCCAGGACCTCTCCGGGCCGATATCCAAATCTATAACCTCTCTGGGCTCTCGTCAAGCGCAATCCACACACGACGACCGTGGTCCAGTGTCCCTGGACGCTGATGTAACCTCTCCGGGTTCTCGCCAAGCGCAATCCACACCTGACGACCGTGGTCCAGTGTCCCTGGACGCTGAGCTAACCTCTCCGGGTTCTTGCCAAGCGCAATCCACACCTGACGACCGTGGTCCAGTGTCCCTGGACGCAAGTAATGCCGTGGCTTAAGTCCTAAGCCGAATCCTGGTCGCTCCGGACCCTTGCTGAGCATAGTCCATACTCAACGACCTGAAACAATAATTGATAATAGGAGGCCTAAGTCCTAGGCCGAATCGTGGTCACTCCGGACCCTTGCCGAGCATAGTCCATACTCGACGACCGTTTATCAAAAACAATAAAGAATCCAATCAAAATCCAATCCGAAAATCAGAAATCCAAACCGACATCCAAAACAGAAAACCCAAAACAAAAACCAGTCATCCGAACGAAAATCCAAAGCAGAAAGCAAACAAAAACCAGGAGTTCAATCCAAACTCCAAAACCAAACCAGAAAACTAAGTGTCCAATCCAAAAACAAAAGACATATTTCGCAAAACATGGCTTTGCGGTTTATCATCATTCAGAGCATGCCTAGGGGCTATCTCCGTCCCCATACATGTGTAAATGACTCGGTTGCTCGCCAATGGTTTGCTACTTATTTCATATTATCCTGATCAATTGATTACCAATCGACCATTATTCCTGTACCTCATATCCTCATGGTTTGAGGTAGGCGGTGGTTGCTCCTGCTCCACCGCTGCATTCCGAGCCCCAACATACTGCCTCAACTGCCCATTCCTCACATGCTCCTCAATTATATCCTTTAGGTGCCTGCAGCTGTTGGTATCATGCCCGTCCAAATCGTGGAAGAGACAATGCTTTCCAGATGCCCTCTCCCACTCGGATGATTCTCTCCTAGCCGGCCTCCGGTAAGGAAGGCGATTCCGAGTTTCCATGAATATCCGCTCCTGCGTCTCGTTTAATTCTGTGTATGTGGAAAACTTTGGATCCTTCCATTGCTTCCTGGATTTTCCTGAATCGTCGCCCAACTTCCTTTTTCCTTTATCTTTGTCCGAGCTTCCGTTGGATGGTCCTCCACCCCCAGTCACATTCACCTCTCTTAACTTTAAGTCCATACATGCATCTTCTTGCCGAAGGAACCTTTCAGCTTCGTGGAAGAATTCCCCGAGATCCAGTGGCGGGTCTCGTACTAAAGATACTTTAAAATCTGAATCCTCTCTGACTCCCGACACTGCCGCCATCAAAACCATCGATGGATCCGGCCGATCCACCGAAGCAACCGCCGCATTAAATCGAGTCAAAAATGCTCTAAGTGATTCATCCGTCCTTTGCTTTACCGATGTCAACGTCATCACGTTCTTAGGTCTTTTGATATGAACCCGAAACTGTCCCAAAAACCTGTCCACCAATTCCTTCCAAGTCCTGATAGATCCTTCTTCCAGCTGCCTAAACCACATTGCCGCTAGATCTGTCAAGTATAAAGGGAAACATCTGGCCATCACTTCCTCCGATGCCCCCAGTACTTCCATGTGTCTAGTATATCTCATCAAGTGATCAGTTGGGTCAGCTTTGCCATTATATGCTTCCACACTAGGTAACTTGAACTTAGGCGGATTCTGAGCTACCCTGATTTCTCGAGCGAACGGACTCCTGTTCACTCCTTCTGAATCTCTATTGGTCAAACCTCCACGCATAGTCTTCCTAATAATTTCCATTAATCCAGCGTTGCTTGTTAAGGGTTGCCCCCCATGCTCTCGTGGGAACTCCGGCACATATTCCTCATGTGGCTCATTAGCCGCAACGTTGGCTCTAGCTTGCTGTACTCCCTCCAAAGATCCTTCTGCGTTAGATCCTGCGGGCCTGCCCCCAAGCCCTTGTTGATTGCCTTCCGGTTCTGTATTCTGTACTCCATTAGGTTCCGCAACCCTAGTTCCTTGTTCCACATTTGTAGTTGCTGTAGTTGGTCCAAGGTTCTGTGTTCCTGCAGCTCTTATCTGCTCGAAGAAAGTCTGCATCATATCCTGTTGACTCTTCAGCAACCTCTCATGTAAAGAATTTGCCATAGCTTCCATTTCATCTCTGGTAATGTAAATCGAAGCTTGTCCTTCTCCAGCACCAGAGGATGCCTCTTGACTTCCTCCCTGTTGGCTTCTCTCAGCTCTTTGCCTTCTACTTGTTTGTCGAGTCATTGTCTTTCAAAACTAAACTTCAATCTGATGTAGCGGGTGCTAGTCCCTCTCGGTGAAAGCACCAAAGTGTTTGCGCCAAAAATGGTCACAAACCCCGAATGTTGTGAAAGCACCAGTGTATGAATACAAATCAGCAATATTCAAACACAAATCTCAGATCTAAACAAACAACAAACAGCAATCCAGAAATAATGAACAAAACACGAGATTTATAGTGGTTCGGCTATCTCCGGCCTACGTCCACTCCAAAGTTTTTATCTTTTATTGATCGATTCTTGAAGATTACAATTTCCTATCGCGTAGTACCACGGATTTTATGATTATAATCTGAATCTAAGGCAGAAATGGTGATCTGGAGTAAATCTGGCAGAGTCCGGGTGCTCTTAGCTCTCACAATTGTCCGACCTCCTTTCTGAATGACCAGGGGCTCTATTTATAGGTGTAGGAGGCTGATACTTCGCCTAAAATGAGGGGAGACCAGTTCTGGTACGTCAGGGGGCCCACATGGCCGAAATCTGGAGATCTGGGCCCACTTTGGGATCGATTCGACCCTTGGTTCGAATCGATCAAGAAATCATCCAATCTAGCTGAAATTTGGCGTGAACATTCTTCATCATGTGCTTAAGCTTCTGTGAAAATTTCATGGCATTTGGACTTGTAGAACTCGAGATATGATCGATTCAATGTTGCATTTCTGGAGAACAGGGATACTTCGAATCGATCTTGGTTCGAATCGATTCGGTCGACTCGATGCTTGCTGCGACGTGGCGCGTGTCTCTCGCTTCGATCCGTTTTGTACTCCGGTTTGACTGGGTCGAATCCATGGCTTGGATTCGAGGTAATGGATTCGAAGGATTCTCAGTTGAAATGGATTCGAAGATGATGGAGTCGAAGCAAGGGAAGTTCGACGGAGTCGAGGCAAGGGAAGTTCGATGGAGTCGAGGCAAGGGAAGTTCGATGGAGTCGAGGCAAGGGAAATTCGATGGAGTCGAGGCAAGGGAAATTCGATGGAGTCGAGGCAAGGGAAGATGATGGAGTCGAGGCAAGGGAAGATGATGGAGTCGAGGCAAGGGAAGTTCGATGGAGTCGAGGCAAGGGAAGATGATGGAGTCGAGGCAAGGGAAATTCGATGGAGTCGAGGCAAGGGAAGATGATGGAGTCGAGGCAAGGGAAATTCGATGGAGTCGAGGCAAGGGAAGATGATGGAGTCGAGGCAAGGGAAGATGATGGAGTCGAGGCAAGGGAAGTTCGATGGAGTCGAGGCAAGGGAAGATGATGGAGTCGAGGCAAGGGAAATTCGATGGAGTCGAGGCAAGGGAAGATGATGGAGTCGAGGCAAGGGAAGATGATGGAGTCGAGGCAAGGGAAGATGATGGAGTCGAGGCAAGGGAAATTCGATGGAGTCGAGGCAAGGGAAGATGATGGAGTCGAGGCAAGGGAAGATGATGGAGTCGAGGCAAGGGAAGATGATGGAGTCGAACAGTACCTTCTTCCTACCTTGTATCGATCGTATCTTCTCCGTACAAACTCCGATTAACCTGAAACTTGAAACGTAGCCTCTCCTAGTCCTCATCATCATTTCCAATCGATTCCGTCTTGGTTGGAGCTCGACCAAATTTTGACGATATCCATTGCAGCCTTGTTTCCAATTGAACTCCAATCCTGATATCCAGCCGATTTGTTGATATTCCAGCTTTGACCAAAAAGCGGGATAACAAAATCTGATCCCATTTCCACAACGGAATCCCTAACGGCTGAAGAAGGCCAGAAGGGCGCTGATGCTCGACTTTAATACGTCGACAAGTCATGCAATTGCTCACATAACTTGCTACATCGCGCTTCATGCCTTCCCAATAATATAAGCGACACATGTCGGCATACATCTTGCTAGAACCAGGATGAATGGTATACTTAGAACGATGACAATCTTCAAGAATGTCACGCCTAAGTGCAGAATCAGAAGGCACAATAACCCGGTTCTTCTTGCGAAGGCACTGATGAGAATCAATACTGTAATCCAATGACGTCTCATCACTGGATCTAGTCTTAACAAGATGAATAAGATGCACAAGATCAGGATCACACTGCTGAGCTTTGGCAATACGATCCAATAGAGAGGGTCGAGCTTCCAAACTGAATAATGCTATCGAAGAATCAGAGGATGAAGCTCGATCACGAATATCACAAAAAGATAGAGTCTCAAGAATATCCCATTCGGCAAGCATCATAGAAACAACAGCCGAATGTCTGCGGCTAAGCGCATCGGCAACACGATTAACCTTTCCAGGGGTATATTGGATATCAAAGTCATAGGAGGCAAGAAACTCAAGCCAACGCTGTTGCCTCATATTGAGTTCCTTCTGAGTGAACAAGTACTTCAAGGATTTATGGCCGGTATAAAGAATGAAGCGCTCGCCTAATAAATAGTGTCGCCAAATCTTCAAGGCAAAAACAATGAAGGCTAACTCTAGATCATGCGTGGCATAGCGAACTTCATTCGGACGCAGTTTCCTAGAAGCATAAGCAACTACCCGATCTTTCTGCATAAGAACAGCACCAAGACCACTACCACAAGCATCGGTGTAGACAACAAGATCATGATTCCCTTCGGGAACCACAAGAATAGGAGCATTAGTGAGAAGTTCATTTAATGTCAGAAAGGAAGCTTCACACTTGTCAGACCAAATATAACGAATGCCTTTCCGAGTAAGGCTGGTGAGAGGAAGCACAACAAGAGAAAAATCCTTAATGAACCGATGGTAATAACCCGCCAATCCAAGGAAACTGCGGATCTCACGAACATTCTCAGGCCCCTTCCAATTTTGAATAGCTTCGATCTTTGAAGGATCGACAGAGATGCCGTCGTAAGATACAACATGGCCTAAGAACTTAACCTTATCCTCCCAAAAATGGCACTTGGAGAATTTGTCTTTTAGCTGATGGTGACGAAGAGTACTCAAGACAATTCTCAAGTGATTAGCATGCTCAGCTTCAGACTTAAAGTAAATAAGGATATCATCAATGAATACTAGGATGAATTTATCGAGATATTCCTGGAATACCCGATTCATTAGATCAACAAAGAAAGCAGGAGCGTTCGTCAAACCGAACGGCATGACGAGCCACTCAAAAGAACCATATCGAGTGTGGAAAGATGTAAGAGGTATGCTATCCTCCGCAACTCGGAATTGATGAAAACCTGTGGCAAGGTCGAGCTGAGAAAAGACCTTAGCACCGCTCAATAGATCGAACATATCATCGATCCTAGGCAATGGATACCTGTTCTTGATGGTCAACTCGTTAAACTTGCGATAGTCAATGCAAAGCCTAAGAGTTCCATCGAACTTCTTCACGAAGACAACCGCGGTACCCCACGGTGAAAAACTGGATTGAATCAACTGCTTGGACTCAAGCTCTAAAAGCTGCTTCTTAAGTTCCTCATTTTCCTTTGTAGACATCCTCGTGGGAGGACGTCCAACTGGCTTCGTGCCTGGAATAAGATCGATGCGGAACTCGATCGCCCGCTTGGGTGGCAAACCCGAAACTGGCTCAAAAACATCAAGGAAGTCACAAACAATCGGAATACGAGATATATCATCATGGAATACGAGATATATCATCATCTCGCGAACCAAGAGAATATAAAGCCATTTCGGAACTGTCCACATCCCGAAGAACCAGAGATAGCTGAGTAGGCGAATCCAAATGTCGAAGATATATAATTCTCTCCGAACAAATAATCCCGGCATCATATCTCACTAGCCAGTCCATACCCAAAATCATATCGAATTCCAGACAAGAAATAACGTGCAGATTCGCATGAAAAGAAAAACCACATAAAACAATCTCAACATCATCACACAGCAAGCTAAGGGTCGCGGATCCCCCAATAGGATTCGCAATCCTTAAAGAAGTAACCATACAAGAAACACCCAAAGATAAATCATCGACGAGCTTCTTCGATACGAAAGAATGTGAAGCACCCGTATCGAAAAGAACTCGTATACTATGATCATGAAATAAAATAGAACCTTCCAAAACAGATGGAGATATACCTTTGGACTGAGAAGGACCTTTAGAAGCCTTGGCAGCATTAAGCTTGCCTGACTTAGCACCACCAGGAACAGTAGGGCAAGTAGAAACATGATGACCTTCCTTCTTGCAATAGCGCCAGAAGAGAGGCTTAGGACAAGCTCGAATAATATGATCCAGAGAACCACAATTGAAACACTTCTGAAGGGAAGGTGTTCCAGCAGACTGAGGTTGAAATGGAAACTGCTTCTTGTTGGGGTTCTTGGAAACCTCAACATCCTCACTACTATCACACTCTTTCTCGATAGTTTTGAGATGAAGTGCTGAATCAACCAATTCTTCAAACGAAAGCTTAAGCTGGAGCAATAAAGACTTATTAAGATATTTCTTAAGACCAGAGACAAACTTCAAATTCTTCTTATAAGAAGTGCTAATGAATTCAAGACCATACTTAGATAAAGCCTCGAATGATGCAACATACTTAGAAACAGAAGACTTCCCTTGTTTCAACTCAAGGAAGCAACGGGTCAATAAATCTTTTTCAGATTCAGGAACGAACTTGAGTTCGAATCGCTCCCGAAACTGAGTCCAAGAAAGAGTAGACTCATCAATTTCGGCTATAAGAAGCTCATACCAATCAAGGGCATGCTCTTGTAATAAGCTAGAAGTTACAAGAACTCTATCATGGTCAGAAAGATCCATGCGAGAGAAGATACGCTCGCATGTGCGAAACCAAGCTTGGACTTCAAGAACGGACTCGGAGCCTTTAAACGGCTTTCCTCCAAGATGGGAAAAATCACTGCACTGACGTGCAAAGGCAGACTTGCGAGGTGGAGACACCCGAACAGGAACTGGAGGCTGAGTGCTCCTAAATAACTCCAAAAATTGATCAGCAGACATATAAACGCCATCCGGATGTGAGCCATTGGATTTCCCCGCATCCGAACGTCATCCCCTGCCTCTTCCGGCCATATGCTGAAAGTTAAAATAAGAACAAGATTATTCACAAGGTAGATATTACAATACGGAATACTACGGAATAAAATGCATTCCTAGACGTATTCCCAAATTTTATCTACCACTAAAGGCACAAAAGAAATATAGAGGCACGATGGTTCAAATATTTGTATCACTTATTACACTTTGATGTATCGTAATGTGATTCTATTATGTGTTTACCATATTTTGTTCTGAACGCAGCTCTGATACCAAGCTATGACGCCCCACCTCTATACCCACATTAGCAAAGAGTATTACTAGATAATACCGTCTGCTAATACGGAGAATAAGGCTGGATAGGAGCGACCATCTATAGCCTTGCTTTAACTATCTATTGAATACATCGATAATTGCCCTACCTAGCAGACCGACATATCCAATGAATACTTAAAACAAAACCATAGGTATAGCTAGAGGATCTATCAGAACAGAATATAACAACTCAAATGTAATATACATCACAGAACAGTGGATCATCATAAACACATATACAGATACATAACAGAGTATACGAAATAATACTTGTCAAGTGGTATAGCAAACCACAATATACAGGCGAATCCAAAAGAATACATATCAGAGTCACAACAAAATGGGACTACACAAAAAGCTATGACAAAAAGAAGCTAGCGGAGTAGTCCATGCGGAAGCAAAATAGGCTAAGTCCAAATGCACCTAACCTGAAACATCTCGGTCTGACCCGAGTATAAATACACGGGTCAGTCTAGCTAAACAAATCAGTTAGATAAGCTGAACAACAATAAACCTGCAAGGTTACAAAGTATAACAAATATCTCTAAAAGAGATAACACAATCATCTAATCAAAAGATGAACATAGCAAAACAAGCCTCATATCATCGGCATCTCAAATAAACAAAGGATAAGAATATCCCAAAGCAAGCAAAAAGGCAAATAACAAATACCCATAACGTATACAAGTTCCACAAGGTAACCGCTATACATCATGTGGCTCAAAAAGACCAACACCGACAGGCGATACCAAGGGAATATAATATCAATGAAACATAAGATTGCTCGAGCTCGGTACTGTATAAACAAGGATCCATAAGCCCGAAGGCTCCAAACCCAATATCACTCGTGCGGCTCAAAAAGACCAACACCGAAGGCGATACTATAGGGCAACAAACCCGAAGGCACAAACCCGAAGGCAACATACCCGAAGGCAACAAACTGTAGTGGCGAAGGTCCGGAGGCCCAGTACTAGACACCACTAACTGGCGGAATGTGTCACAACTCTCGAAAAGGAATCCGGAAAGTGTTAACGTGAGTCCCATAACCACTCGTTCGCACTAAACGGTTTACTATCCGTCAGTCACTTTCACACTCAAAGCAGTACAAAGTTTACCTCTTCTCATCGGTAACCAGACCAAAGGTCAAAACGCTCAAACGAATAGATTGGGAATTAACTGAAAAGATGAACGCACGTGTTCATTGCACGCATTTTATCTAATCATTGAATTCTCCTCCCACATCGCTCGGAGTGCAAAGATATGTGTGTGTTTTAATTAGAATTTATAAATTGGAGGATTAATATGATTCGAAAGATTATTTTATAAAACCCGTGAATGAAGTCAAGAATAAGTTATCAAAGCCAAAGAGGCAATAACAACCACTAAGAGCCAACATGAATCGATAAAATTCGGAAAACCAATCAAAATGAGCATAAATAGGAAAAACAGGAAAACAGGAGCAGGTCAGTCGACTGAAATCCCTGTTCAGTCGACTGAACACTGTCCAGAAAATTTCAGGCTTCAGCTCAGTCGACTGAACAGAGGATTCAGTCGACTGAACCCAATTTCCTGCATTTCCTATCCTATAACAATTGAAGTGCAAACTCTCTCGATTTGCAACCGGACGAGCAACGGTGCTAAGGGTTTACGCCAATCGACTACCCGACCATATAAGCTCTTCGGTTTATCACCAAAAACATGATTCAACATCAAAACTATGATTCTTTAAAGTTTTAGACTTCCAAAACACCAAAAATTTCAATGTTCACAAAACCCATCCGAATCAAAAGCAATTGCACATGGATAATTGTTAGGAATTCATACCCAACATCAATGATATCAAGTGGAGTAGATGTGAGTTCAAAACTCACCTTTAACCCAAAAACAAAGAAGAAGGAGCTCAATTTCAAGGAGAAGACCAACCAATCTCTACTTCAACTCAACAAGCTTCAATCTAAGATCAAAACAAGTATTTCCTAAGTTAGGTTTTGGAAACTTTCTGAAATTGAAGAGGAAAAGAGTTGGAGAAGATGAAGAGGAGGCTTACCAATGGCTTCTCTTTGATTTTTGAGTAAGAATTCAAGTTTGCAAAGTAAATTAGGGCTTGCAATTTCTATTTCCTCTTCCCTTCCACCATTTTCAGTTCTTGCTTGAGTTTTAGAAGTGAGAATGAGAGAATGGAGAGGAGAGGGCTAAGTTAGGGGGTTTAGTTAGCTAGTGGGCTGAACCCAAACCCAAAACCCAACTAGAAAAAGTAGTAAATTTCAACTTACCCCAAACATATCAATGTTTATACTCAAAAAGATCGCAAACGCCATTTTGGACTCAATGGAAGTGGTTTCGAGCTCCAATTCGGCCGTTTTCAAAAAGTAGCTTTTCGGACCTAAATCCGACTAATGACGCTATATTTAATAAATTATTTAAATATATAATCGTTAAATATGTGGGTTGTTACAGATAGTGTAATTACCTTTTTGCCCTTAGTTTATTTTAATTAAAATTTAAAATTCAAATTTTCTATCTTCAATAACTTTTGCATACGACCTCCAATTCATGCACGATTTCTTCCGTTGGACTCGTATTGAAATTATAGACAATATGAAACTAGTTTGGTTGAATTTGGAGATTGTTGAGATTTTGGAGTTCTATTGGATTTTTAATGGGCTTAAATCAAAGGTGAGTAATTAAACCAATTCACGCAATACTAAAATTGTCTAATGTTAGTTGAATCGAAATCATGGTGTGATTAATTATATTGATTATTGTTTGGAAATTTAATTTGACATTTGAATTAATATTGAACTTGAATTGACACCAAAATTCAATCGATTTTAATATGAAACTAACAACAAATTGAATTAACCTTTAAATTGATATTGAAATTGAATTTCTAGTTAAACACCACAACATTTGATAACTAGTAACTGTTCTGATATATTGATTGATTTGGAGATTGATTGCAATTGTATGCCTATTGATTGATATGTTGGATGTATGGTTGTTTATTTATTTTGACATATCCTTGGTTATCACCCTATAATTATTGACATCATATAAATTGTCATTTGGATTATTGAAATGAACTAAGAAATAGGTTGAAATGATATATACCTATGTCATTTAAATATTGGTTGAAATGATATATATCCATCCATGTAATTAAAATTGAAATAACTGATCACTTGGCTATAGGGTAAAAAATTATATACGGATACCGGATTTGGTTAAATTAAATGGTTTTAAAACCCTGAATTTGAATTTGTTCAAATGGTATTATTTTATAGAAAATATAATTGGATTTATATTCATTGAATTATTTTCAAATTCGAACTTTGAAATTTTGGAATGGAAATTGTTTAAAATGGAATTGTGTTAAAGAATTTAATGTGAAGTTATTAACTTTAGATCTTAAAGTTGAAATTGAAACTGCTTAAATGAAATTGTTTAAAGGATTTGATTTGAAATCTTAAAGTTGAAATTCAGATATGATTTAAATTTATTGAAAGTGAATTATTTTAAAGGTTTAAATTTAACTTAAACTTTGAATTTATTTTTAATTAAAGTGATTTTAATTGGTATTTCGAATTTTATGATTTGAAGTCAATTGAATTGAAAGGTGAAAATTGAATTTGCTTTGATTTGAAATTTGGACCTGAGTTCAGATTGCTTGAAGAAAGGAAGGAATAGTTTTAATTCAAAACCATTTTAAATACAAATTATTTTAATATTCAAACTGTTTAATATATAAACTATTTTTATATTCAAATTTTTTTGTATATAACTGTTTCAATATTCAAACCTATTTTTACTATCAAAACTATTTTAAATATTCAAAACCATTCATAGTTATTCGAACTATTTTCGCTATTCAAACTATTTTAATTATCCAAACTATTTTTATATCCAAAACTATGTTCGGTCTTCAAAGCTATTCTAATTATTCAAACTATTTTCCCTATTCAAACTATTATTATCCAAACTATTTTTATGTTTAAAACTATTTTCAATCTTCAAAGCTATTCTAATTATTCAAACTATTTCACTATTCAAAGTATTTTAATTATCCGAACTATTTTCATATTCAAACTATTTTCAATCTTCAAAACTATTTTGATTATTCAAATTATTTCCAATATTCAAACTATTTCATAAGTGGGAACTATTTAGATTTGAATCATTGATTTAAATATGAATGTTTGATATGAAAGTATAACCTGATTTTAAATTCGAAATGATTTGAAAGGATTTTGAAGTAAATCTGATATTTTGATATGAAGTATGATTCGTTCTTGAAATTTAAAAGAACTAACCGATGTGAAAAATGACATTTGGTTGTTAAAGAGACCGAAGCTGGATGAATGGCATACTCTCTGTTATTCTACCGAAACTACTTTAATAACCGTATATGTAACAACCCAAAAATTCTGTAAATATTTTAAATTTATTTTATTTGAAAACTTAGATTTTTAAATCATTTTAAATTGAAAGTTGGAATTTTTCCAATATATTTGGATTTTTGTTTCTATTTTAATTTCCAAGTATAATTAAAATAAATGATTTTCTGGAAATATTATATTTTGGTCAGACTTTGACTTTAGTTAAAATTTTAAATTTGAATTTGAAATGTTTAATCTTTTTCTTTGAAACAGTAATTATTTCTAATATTTGTCCTGCTTTTCGTTTCGTCAAATTCCGTTTTTAAACTTTTAAAAAATTGATAAATCCAGCGTTTTACACGCAATTTTTATCTGTAATTTCATTATTCATTTTCTATTTTATTTTCCATCTTTTATTTTGTTTTGGGCTTGGAATTTTATTTGTGTGAATTTGTTTGGGTTTAGATTTTGATTTGGGCCTTGGAAATACTAAGAGACTTTGTTCATTTGCCTTTTCATTTTCCAAGTCTTTACATTTTCCTCTTGCTGTTCAAACCTGATCAATTCACGTTCAAAGCATGCTTCTTACGTTCTATCTTTCATTTCATTCGCCTGAACAAGAATTTTTGGCAGTAAGTTTTTCTCCATGGCCTTCTCTTTTTCTCTTTTTCATTTGTTTTCTTTTATTTCAAGTACAAGGCTCGGCCTATACCCATCCTCACCTCCACCGACCACCACTATCACCTCCTCCTCCTTCACCTTCCACGGCCAGCACCCTTACTCCCTCCAGCCAGTCATTGCCTTGGCCACCATGAAGTCGTTCACCACAAAACCATGCAAGCAACACATAGCCGAACCCCTTAATTCCATCACCACTTCCTTCTTTGTAGCCTCAGCCTCCACCTTGCCACCACCTCCTCCATCATGTGATTGACCTCACCATGACCTTTAGCCTACCACTGACCAGACCTGACCCTGTAGTTGCCACCTGACCGAGCCAAGATTGCATTGGCCGAACCCAAAAGTAGTTGCAATCCTTGACCATTTGCCTTCTCCAATTTGTATCTTGCCTATCTCTTCAACTACCCTTGCCATAGCCGTGAATTTGGTGACCTAGGCCGAACCATTTACCTCAGATCTAAACCATGCCAAGCACTACTGACCATGGCCAAGCCTATAGTGGTTGAGGTCGAGCCCTTGTATGGTTAAAATCAAGTTATCTCATTTTAATTCATATTTTCATTGTTTATTCATATGTTATTGTATTGAATCATATTTCTTATATTTGTTTTAATTTATTTGTTGTATACAAGATCTAAATCTTGGCTCTCCCTCCACTCAAATCTAGTTCATGCTTTGTCGTGCTTTCCGAAGTTTATTCGTGTGTTTTGAATTGTTAACTCCAACTTCAAAAAGGTGAGTTTATCACTCTCGACATTCGTACTTATATAAATGGTGAAACGATAACAAGTGAATGTGTAATAATTGATATACTATGTTCATTTATGCCTGTGATCTGATTATATGATGTTATAACCTGATTATATACCTATTACATCACCTGATCTGATATTATATGATATACTATTTATTTTATTTTCTGTTTCTCACACTGCAAGTTCCCTGTAGAATAGGATCACTATGGGTTGAAATGATACATATCCGAATGGATATTAGAATAAGGAAAAATCATTATGAGCTGAAATGATAGGCTCAAGCGATTTTTATTTATTTTGTTTGACTTGGGATTGCGGGTTTGAAATGATAGAACCAGGATTTTTCTTTTTAAATTACGGATTGAAATGATATATTATCCGTATCACTTGACCTAGGCTAGAAAATATTATACAGACCCGTGGTTATTTTATATATTTTATGAAAATTATTAAGTATTTTCAAATGAAAAAATATATGATATTTTAACTTAAATTTGGATTTAAATGATTTAAATAAAGTTTTAGTGATTTTCTATGAGTTAAAATGTATAAGTAAATAAATGGAAAAATGTATTTTGAAAATATGACTTAACTTGATAATTTGGGAAATTTGGCTTTCAAAAGGAAAATTTTAAGTTAAGTAAATAAAATGGAAACTTGGTTTTATTATATGAACTGGTATTTTAAAGTAAAGTATTAATTTAATTGTTAAAATACAAAAGATAAGAAAATAGTGTACTTTGGCTTAATAAGTGAATTATTGTTTAAAAATTGGATAATTATTAATGAAATTTTATTTTATAAAATCATAAGTTAAATGATATCCAAATGAACATTTTTGAAGCGAAAAATATGATTTTATAAGTTAAAATGGCTAAAATTGAAGTTTTAATGTTTCTGAAATTTTATAATAAATCTGGAATTAGTATTGGTAGCACTTCAGAAATGCTGTAGTATTAAGACAACATTTGCTAAGCGCTATAGTTTCTGAAATATAACTAAGTTCTGAAATAACTAAAGGGCTACTACAGCACTTTGTAAGTGTTGTTGTTGTTGCTGAAGCTAACTAAAAATTTGAAGTAATAAAGTTAATGTAGCACTTGGTAAGTGTTGTGGTTGCTGAAAGTAAACTATATTTTGAAATAACTAAAGGGCTACAGTAGCACTTGGTAAGTGCTGTTGTTGCTGAACTGAACTGTTTTGAAACTAATATACCTACTGAGCACTTTGTAAGTGCAGCTGTTTCTGAAATTTGACAATGTTTTGAAATACTACTATATCTACCGTTACACTTTATAAGTGCTGCTGTTCAGCAAATACAATGGTTTGAAATTTTGTAATTAAATTGAATGAACTCAGAAAATGTTATAATTCCGAAAATTGAATATTCGATTTGATAGTATAATGACTTCATATTTAAATGGCTCAAATGAATATATATATTTATTTGGAAATAGAGATGATATTGTATTTGGATTTTAAAGTAAAAATGATATTGTTTGATTTGGTTTTGAAAAGGTGGTTTTTGAAATAGAAGTGATATTTTGGTTTTAGTATAGACCTTTTTGAAATTTATAACTACGGGTTATAATAACGGTTGGTTGTTAAAGAGACCAGGATCAGATATGGACATACTCTCTATCGATACCGAAAACCACTTTTATAACTGTGTACACGGTGGAGATTCCAGAATGAAGTAGGATGGTGGCAATGATCCTATTGAGATATATACATGGACCCGACTCCTGTGAGTTGGCTTAAGGTGGCTAAAACAGGAGCGATCTCGGGCCAAGTGAGGTAGCACCTCCGATCGGACACATTTCTTCGATACCATTCTATTACTTGTGATTGATTTGGTGGCAACCCTTTGATTTATGATTTGGGAGTGTGTTCCGAGGTGGGCGGTAGTGGCTGCTACGCGTTTCCACCAGCCCGTGTGCGTAATTGGTATATCTACCTAGCATTGCCTTATTGTGTCATGTCAGCTACCCTAGCGCGCCTTATACGAGTTTAGTTTTGTGCCATAGCCTGTGGAGTATCCTCTGGTGGCTTCCCGATCAGGAGCAACTATGATACTGGATAGACTACTGGGACTATTTAGGTGTTAAGGTGGAAAATGTAAAGCCTTAACGCTATTTTAAAGTAATTTTATTTTACTATTAGACATTATTATAATAGCGTATATTACTACATAGTAAATAGTTTAACGGGTCCTTAGAGGATGGGCGGTCCCAAGCATCCTTTAAGTAACTTGTGCAATTTAATACAGATCACTTGAGTTGGTTTACATTGTATAAGTATGTATGTCCTGACTCGAGTGTTTGTGTTTTATTTACGCTCGGGTCAGCCTGAGTATTACAGCTTTGGAGTCACCTTCTGGAGCTAGAGATTTCTGGAGTTTATCAGTCTATCTAGTTGTCTTTCCATTTCAGTTATTTCATTCAGCTTTGCTTATGTATTTGTGAACTTATGTATTCAGACTTCTGTTGTATCTGTTTTTCAGACTATGGTATTTTGTATCTGTTTTGACACTATGTATTATAGTGGCTTCATGAACCACTATGTATTTTATTTCCGCTGCGAGTTATTCTGATATTATGTGTCTGTGATTCTGTGATTGGTTTTATTTGCTCCAAATTTACTTACAATCTATTGTTTTGTATTATTCAAGTCCGACATGTGTGGATTTATTGTCGATTTGAATGGTCCAAAATAGTGGGTCGTTACAGTATACACGGTGGATATTATCCACAATGTAGAGGTTGAATTAGTGGAATTTACTGGAATGAAGAAAGAGGATAATGATGGATGACCCTGACACTTGTGTCAATTTGAATGACTAAAATAGGAGCCTATGTCTAACCAAGGGGTTAGCTACCTTTAGGGGCCATCACCCCTTCGTATTACTCTATTTATTTTGACTTGATTGGTGCACCTTGATTTAATTTTGGGGGTGATGGACTCAGTCGGTAGTCATTGCAACGATGTGTTACGACCATCAGAAAGGGTAAACTGGTAGAATCATGCCTTGGGCATTGCCTCACATGCCTTGTCATACGATTATCCTTATATGAGCCCACTACAATTTTGTTTTAGTATGGTACCTATAGGGGACTCACTGGCTACCGACGTTACTGGTTGTGTTACGGGACCTACATAGACTACCTGATTAAAAATGTTTTGAGGGAGATCAAGGTAAAGCTTTATCGATATTTTAATATTTACTTTATTGATAGACACTACATATATATAGTGTATCTTACTACATATAGATAGTTTAACGGATCCTTAGGAGATGGAAAATCGCATAACATCACTTAAGTTACTTGTACCTTTATTCCACTTGTTATTGGTTTAATTTACATAAGAACTTTTAATTCTGACTCGAGTGTTTTGTCTTTTCATTACGCTAGGGTCAGCTTGAGTATTTCAGTGTTTGAAGACATTATTCCCTGAACGTGAAGGTGGAGTTTGATGACTATATTTACTATTATTATTCCGCTGTATTAGTTTGGTATGTTTGTTGATTGTACTCTGATTATGTTGTAAAATTGAAATCAAATATATAGTGTAAAACAGCTTTATGAATTGGTTAAGCTATTACTATTTTTTTCATTTCGCCGTGAGATTCTGATTTTTATTTTTATTTCTTTTATTTCTTCTTATTTTCTTTATTAACCCCATTGATTATCTGTCTTTTGGACTGTTTGAGTTAGACATGTGTGGTTTATTATCGATTGAAATTGTCCAAAATGGCGGGTCATCGCATTATGTGTGTTACGTGAATTGTACTTCTAACAATATAAATGATAGTTATCTTTGGCATTGTAGGCTAGGTTGTACTAGTGAGAAATGACTACATAAAATGAAAACCAAAGGTTTTTTTTCCTGTTACTTGATTCTGAATCATTTGACACATGTGAGTTGTGTCTCAAAAGGAAAATGACCAAGCACCCCTTCAGTGGAAGCTTCAAAAGATTTAATAAACTCGTAGGGTTAGTACATAGTGATGTATGTGGCCCAATGCAAATAATCACCAAGGATAATATTTTTTACTTTTTGTTACCTTCACTGATGATTTCTCGAGATTAGGATATGTGTATCTTACGAAGAACAAATCTGATGTCTATGAAAAATTACTAAGTATAAAAATGTAGTAGAAAACCAAACGAACCATAAGATTAAGATTCTTCAATCTGATCGAGGAAGTGAGTACGTTAGATTGGAAGTCCAACAATACTTAAAAGATAATGGGATCGTCTCTTAGATTATTTTGCCCTATACTCTGCAATATAACGGTGTGTCAAAGCGAAGGACCAAACACAATTAGATATGGTTTGTTCCATAATGATTAAGGCTAAGTTATCTCTGTCCTATTGGGGATATGCATTGGATATGGCAGTGCATATGTTGAACTTCTTGCCTGCTAAATTTGTGCCTAAAATAACATATGAGACGTGATATGGAAAGAAACTCCAACTCAAAAAATTGAAAGTGCGGGGTTGTCTGGCCATGTTAAGAATGTTGGTTAAAATAAACTAGAGGTAAGATCGGTACTATGTAAATTTATAAGATATCCCAATAATCTAATAAGATGTATATTCTACAATATCGAGGAACAAAATGTTATTGTTTCTCGACACGTTGTCTATTAGAAATGAAATTTCTATCAGAAGAAATTAATAGTGAAGTTGTAGACTTGGATGAGATCCAAGAAGTTAATACTGAGGCCAGACTAGTGGGAAAACAAGGCTCACCCTTATAGGAAATCAAGCAAACTTTTAAAAGGTCTAGTAGGGAACCTTGCGCACTAGAGAGACACTACGGTTTTCCCGTGGATGGCAAGAAGGATGGCCATGTCTTAGATGACGATGCTCATTTATGTCTCTAATAAGTACTATAGAGTAAAGACTCTAAACTTTGGCTTAGAGCAATTAAATCCAAGATGGATTCCATGTATGAAAACAAAGTATGGAATTTTCCGAACGTACCCGAAGAGATAAAACCCATTGGCAGCAAATGGATTTTATGAAAAAGCTAAATGCAGATGGGGAAATAGAGACGTATAAGGCTAGGTTAGTTGCAAACGAATTTATCAAATTCAAGGTATTAATTATTATGAGACCTTTTCGCCCGTAGTATGCTTAAGTCTATTCAGATTATGCTGGCCATTGTTGCATTCTATGACAAAGAAATTTGGCAAATGGACGTAAAGATGATATTTCTAAATGGTGAGGACTTAGAAGAAACCATCTATACATCATAAAAGGAGTGTTTTGTAGTCAGTTGGATTGAGGGCAAGGCCTGCAAGTTGTTGAATTCCATTTATGGACTTAAACATGCTTCAAGAAGTTGGAACATGTGTTTGGATAAGATAATCAAATAGTTTGGTTTTTACCTGAACACAGAGGAAGCGGCATATGTATAAAGGAATAGGGCAATGCAATCGTATTCTCAGTGCTATATGTCAATGATCTTCTATTGATTGGCAATGACATTCTGTTATTGTAATCAGTGAAAGTGTGGCTATCCAAGAACTTTTCCATAAAGGATTTGGAAGAAGCAACCTATCTACTAGGTATAAAGATATATAGAGATAAATCTAAGAGGTTGTTGGGATTTTCCCAATCCATGTACATAAATATCATTACCGAAGAGGTTCAGTATGGAAACTTCCAAGCTTGGAAGCATTCCAACACATTCTGGAATCGTCCTTCCTAAGAAGGATGCTCCTCATACTAATGAACAGAAAGAGAAGATGATCTCATATACTTTAGCCATATGATCAATAATGTACTCTATGCTATGTAATAAACCGGATGTAGCTTACGCATTAGGATGCGTGAGTCAATACCAGTCTAATCCTGAAAAGAAGTATTGAATGGTTGTAAAATGTATATTGAAGTAGAAATAACCGGGACTTATTCCTCATTTATAGGAATGGAAACCCTATAATAAAGGGGTATATAGATTTGAGCTTTCAGAGTGACATTAATGAGAGTAAATCAGTGTATAGCTATGTCTTTACGCTTAATGGTGGAGTTGTATGTTGGAAAAGTTCCAAGCAAGTGATAGTAGTTGATTTGACAATGGAGGTCGAGTACATCGCCCTAATTGAAGCAGGTAAAGAGGCAATGTGGATGCACAAGTTTTTAAGTGAGCTTGAAAGTGATTCCCGATATTAAGAATCATATGGAAATATTCTATGATAATAATGCGGCGATTCAGATCGCAAAGGAGCCCATAGTACAAAAGAAGTCATAATATATTTTTCGAAAGTTCCACCTCATTAGAGAATTTGTTGAGAATAAAGAGGTCATGATACAAAGGGTGGATACACAGGACAACATCAGATCTATTCACTAAGGGTTTGGGACTGTCGGCTCTTGAGAACCTGATTGAAGGGATGGGAATGAGATTCTATAATTGGCCCCAAGTACAAGTGGGAGATTGATACGGTTATGGGTAAGCCCTAGGGGTAATTCTGTAATTTATTGTAAATTAGTTAACTCTCTGATCAATTCTTATTCAAAAAAAGTGTTTTTTTCTTGCTATTATATATTTGTTATAGTGTGATATAAATAATTAAAATTTCAAATAAAACATATTTAATAAAAAATCCATAAATGGTGTGTTTGTGATAATAATTACAAATAGTTGTAATAATGAATATTGTATCAAAAATATAATAAACACATTATTTTAAATATTCCTAGTCAAGATGAATCGACTGGATATGAATGCATCTATTAAGACTGGAGCATGTAACGCTATCTAAATATTGGGCAACGTATTACTCATGACTATTAGAGGTAGCAAGGGGATACGTACTCATAATTATTGGATAATTATGTAATGACCCACTCGATAGTTTTCTATTGGTTAATATAACTAAGGTCGAATAGAAAATATTAATGTGACTAACTAACACTGTTCTCTTGACTTGAGAATACCATCGATCTTCAATATGAAAACATTGCTTTGATTATAGTCAAACCATGGCATGACGTCCATCGAATGACTATAGTTGGGTTATGTGGAAATATTGGAAGTGAAGCATTATTCAAGAGAGGATTCATCTTCTTGGTTATATGGGGTTAGTATCATGGTCAACTGAAGTTAACTAAAAGTCAAAATTTCTGACCATAATAGTTCAATTAATAATAATTGTTATTATTGAATCAAAAAAATTTTGTTTCGACTATAGATTTGAATATGGACGTTATTGGAATTTTGACCATTACCAAATTCCATAAGTCCAAATTAATATGGTCTTAACGAAGAGAATTGGTGTAAATGATTATCACTACCGAATAATGCTTAATAAAGTGAAATCGGATTTATGGAAACCAAGTAAGCGATAAACTTTTCCAAAATGTCACACCACCTGCTAAGTGACGTGTGAATGTTAATATTCAAATTGTTCGATATTAATCTCTGACAAAATTTACACCTAAGAGTCACACAACCGAAATGATAAATACTCATTTTTATCACCTCATTTAATTAATTTGCAATTGTTACAAATTAATTAATATTTATGAAATATTAATTATAAAACAATTCATTTAATGTGTTAAATAATGTTTTTATAATAGTTTTAAATATATTAATCGATATACGATATCGGTACACATTTAACCTTGGATTTATATACAACGAACATTGTTCAGGCTTGAATTGGTTTAAGGCCCATATAGGATATGCAAATTTCGGCTAGAAATAGCTTAGATGGGCCAGCTAAATGTTAGTAAATGAGGGAGACTTTTGAATGGTTTAAAAGAGTGGAATTGGTAAGGGAGAGACAAGGTTGTGATGCACTTTTCTTTCTAGTTAACTTCCTTTTCATATGCCACCCTCTACACTATTTCTTTTTGACACTTTTTCTCTCCTCTCTCTCTCTCTGTGATTTTCAGCCAACGGCCATCCTCAATAAACCACAAAAATCCAGGTACAAAATTATATCAAAATTATTTGATTCGATCGTTGATGGTAAAACAGTTCAGGAGTCATCAACTCTAGAACTTTGAATTCGATTCAAGGAGCCATTTCATCGTTTCAAAGTGTTTTGGCTTGATAACTTGGAATTCGATTTAAGGAGTCATTTTATCATTTCAAAATGTGATCTCTAGGCCTTGGTGAGAGATATGTTTCAGATTATTAATATTTTAATTGCTTAAGTTAATCAATTGATCATATGTTAGCTAGATAGATCATATCACGAATTGGTATGTTGTTGTATTATCGCATGTCGATGGTTATATGTATGCATAAACTTTTTTGTAGTTATCATCTCTTTGATCTTAGCATAATGATAAAATAATTTATATTTTTAATATTAAATTATTATTATTAAACAATTTTATAAATTAAATATAATTATAAAATATTAATTTATATGATACATTTTTTTATTTTTTTTAAACTTTCGTACACATCTAAAAACCATCCGGCGGTAAAGATATTTTTTATTTATTTTATTATTGTATAAATAGTTAAATTATTTATTTGATTTAATATTGGTTAAATAAATAAAATATATTTATAATACATATATAATATAATATTTTATAAAAAAATTATAATATAAAATATGCATTTTGATTTTAGAAATATTTTTTAAATATTTTTTATTACTGAACTGGCATGGATTTAATTTTCAATGTATATTTTTTATTCAAAAATCATTTAGACCAAAAAAGAGGAAAACATATTCCTAGTCGTGAGCATCATATTATATAAAGAATTATTTTTAGTACATACATATACATAGATATTATATATATATATATATAATATTTCTATGTATATGTATAAATTAAAAATAATTCTTTATATAATACATGATAAAGATTTTTAATTATTTTATAAATTACTATTTAATATAAGTTTATAATCTAATTAAACTATATATATATGTATATGTACATATATTTCATAAATGATTTCTACATGTAATCTACAATCAACATTTTACAATAAATACATATTAAATATACATGTAACCAGGATATTGATCGTATGCTCCGCTGTCTCCACCCTCGCGTCCTCTGGCTCTTTTTATGGGTCTATAGGCTTGTAGAACTTAATATGGGATTTGAGGCAGGGTTGGGTGGTAGTTGTTATGCATCAGCAGTCTTGATGAAGAAAGTCTGCTGTTTCTTGGAGATTTGACCAGGCAACTAGTACTCGGCATCCAGGAGTACTCGGCATCCAGGAGTACTCGGCATCTAAGAGTGCTCGGCATCCAGGGTCATACGACATTAGCAAGCGTTCGGTCAAAGGGATCATTCGGCCAGAAAGCATCGTTCGGCCAGAGAGGATCGTTCGGCCAGAGACTTCGTTCGGCCAAAGGGATCGTTCGGCCAGAAACATCGTTCGGCTATAAAGCATCGTTCGGTCAGAGAGGATCGTTCGGCCAGAAAGGATCGTTCGGCCAAGAGGCACGTTCGGCCAAAGGGATCGTTCGGCCAGATACTTCGACCAACCAGAAGACACGTTCGGCTTTGTTGCTTATTCAACCTATTCTTCCTAACACGCGCCTCGTTCGGCAAGGAGCATGTGGTTCGGCATCCAACCGTTCGGCCTGATTGGTTCGGCATACAGCAACCACTCTATTTGGGCCAAGGGGTTCGGCTGCCAAGCCCACTTGGGAAGTCCAACCCATCTTTGTCTATAAATAGAGGGGCAGGGGCACAGTGAAAAAGGACCTTTTTCGGGAACACTGGGGAGACTCTGCCATTTTCAAGACTCATCTTCTTTACTTAGCAATTGCTTTCAAGCATTTGATCTACGAATTGTATTTGTAATCAATCATTAAGAAGGTCGATAAAGTTTAACCTCAAAGTGGACGTAGGCAATTACGTTGAACCACTATAAATCCGGTGTTCTTACTTTCTGCATTTAAATTAGCATATTCTTCCTTGTTTAATTTATCTTCATCACTTATATCTCTACACAATCTTTCTCAACGAGGTTAGTGACCAATTTTGGTGCTAACACTTTAGTGCTTTCACTGAGAGTTGAATTCTCAGACCTCTAGGATCTGCTTTGAAGCTACTAGATTGAATAAATCCCCCAAAGAAGATCCGACTCATTGATAGGAGGTCCGTTGATTCTACTCAGAGTTCATACCAACAACTCTACAATGGCAAAACCACGTACCAGGTCATCTTCTCATAATGCGAACGCCCACGAGACTGCTAGCATGCAGCAAGCAGGACCTAGCAATCAGCCAGTGATTCCTGGTGTAGGGACTACCACCCAGGACCAGACTCCGGTTGTCACCAGGATAGAGTTCAACGACTTGATGAGAGAACTCAGGGAAAGCAGGAGACAGCTAGGAGAGCAAATGCAAGCGAACGCCAACCTGGTGGCACAACTCACTCAACAACAGCAACAGAATGCTGGGGGCAATCCCGCTCCTTATTCCTCATCCGACAGCTCAACCTCATCCGATGAACCTCCTAGGCGTAGACACCGTAAGACTGAAACTGCGCGGGCAGGTGCCGCTGTCCGAACAACTGGAGACCGTGACCAAGTCGGAGCTGGAAATTTAAGAGCCGGAGTGCAAGTGGAGTCTGTAGGCCTAGACCATCAAAACGCTAATGATGATGAACCTCAAGATGCACGTTTGGCAGATCGCCAACAGAGGAGGCATCAGCATGGACAGTCACGAAGAACAGACTCTAACCTTCCGCCTTCTATACAAACACCAGATCTGACAGCCATGATCAGACAATTAATGAAAGAAAATCAAGGCTTATCGAATGACGATTGGGGAGTGTCAAGAAGTCATACTCCATTCACGGACATAGTTCTGTAGGCGGCCTACCTCCGAAAGTTTACTATGCCAACTATCCCTGCTTATGAGGGAAAGACTGATCCCAGACAGCATGTCATGAGGTACGAGTGGATGATGGATTCAGCAAGAGCAAATGATGCAACCAAGTATAGATGCTTTCCAATTACTCTATCTGGGATCGCTACTATGTGGTTCACCCGACTTCCTCCACGGTCCGTGTCCAGTTTCGAGTAGTTGGCGAAGAAGTTTATTGAACAGTTCAGGATACACACTACTCGTCCAAAGGACGTGATGTCTCTATCAAGTGTTATCCAAAATCCTGGGGAGTCATTGAAGGAATATTTACAAAGATTCCATGTGGCAGTGACTGAAGTCAGTAATCCCAATGATCATGCAATTCTGATGGCTATGATGCGAGGTGTGGATCCGGATTCTGAATTCGGAGACTGGTTGGCAGGAAAACCCCCGACTACATTAGAGCGTTTTTACTCAAAGGCTCACCAGTTCATAAGAAGAGAGGAAGCTAAGTGGGTAAGGCAAGATAAGGCGCCGGGACCTGTCCAGGAGTCCGTGAAAAGCAACATTGCTGTGAAGCAATCCGGAGACAACTCGGGAAAAGTCCAAGTCAATGTCCAGAACAAGCCTGGGCAGCCTAAGGAGTCCGGAGGAAGAAATCAAGGGAAGAAAAGGGAAGCGGGGAAGTGGAAGCCAAGAATTCCAAGCTATAACGAGTATACCCCGCTAAATGCACCTCTTGAAAACATTTACCTATCAACCTGCAATACCTTTCAGTACAGAAAGCCACGTCCAAAAGAGTCAACTGAGGAACAGAAGCGGACTGGGAAATACTGCCGCTTCCATGAGACTTATGCACACAATACGGAAGAGTGCAGACACCTACACGATGCTATAGAAAAGTTGATCAGGCAGAAAAAGTTGCAGGAATTTGTGAAGGATCCCCAGGAAGGAGGACAGGGAACATCCAATCCAAGACGTGCACCAGCTCCGCGCCATCCCGAGGAACCTACCCGGACTGTGGGTAGACTGGTCATAAACACGATCATCGGCGGGACTCACCCCGCGGATAAGAATTGGCAGGAGATGGAGCGGTATGCTAGTTCCCTGAAGCATGAAGATTTCGAGTGTTGTTCCAACGTAGAGGACGGGACCCCTGCTAAGCAGCTGCGCGTAATGACAGACGATATAGTGTTCAGGAACAGAGACGCTGACCAAGTGGAGGCTCCAACCATCGACCCGATTGTCATATCTGCGATGATCGGACCGACTTATGTGAAAAGAATTCTAATTGATTGTGGAAGTTCTATCAACATCATCTTCAAGAAGGCTTATGACCAGATGAAAATGGAAACAAAGGACTTGAAACTGTCCAAAGCTCTCATACACGGCTTTAATGGCGCAGCGACCGATGCAGTGGGGTATGTTGAGTTACCAGTTGAACTGGGACAAGGCGAACGTCGGAGGGTGCGAATCCTACCCTTCGTAGTTTTGGATGTGGATTTTCCATACAATGTGTTCTTGGGCCGACCGGCCCTGGCTGAGTTTAGGGCAGCGCTAGCCCCGTGGTGCTTGACTTTGAAGTTCCCAACTGACAAAGGAGTAGGTGTCGTTCATGGCGACCAAGCAACCGGTCGTTCCTGTTATATGGCTGAACTTCGAGAGGCCCATCGGAGGGAGAAAGGAAAGGTTGCGGACAATCCTGTCCGCATCCTTAATACTGATAATTGACAATTAATGCCCGAGCCCTGGCTCGGGCATAATTCTCGGATCTTCAGAGACATAGACCCGAGAGACGACGACGAGAAACCCAAGGAAGAAAAGGCAGCGCCGGCTGAATTAACAGTTGACATATCAGTCAGCCGAGATGACCCATCACGAGTATTGAAGATCGGATCACAACTCGTCCCGCAATGACTGAAGACCTTAGTGATTTCCTCCAGGCAAATCTTGATGTTTTCGCCTGGACGCATTCTGATATGTGCGGGATTTCTCCCGCCATTACGAGTCATATGTTGAACATAGACCCGAAGTATGTCCCAGTTAAACAAAAGAGGAGAGGAATGGACCCAGAGAGGTCCGCTGCTCTCAGAGAGGAAGTGGACAAACTCAAAGCCAATGGGTTCGTCCGCGACGTCCTCTACCCTAATGGGTATCGAACCCCGTGCTGGTGAAAATGGCGAATGGGAAATGGAGAACTTACATAGACTATTCCGACTTGAACAAAGCGTGCCCCAAGGACAGTTTCCCGTTACCTAGGATTGATCAATTGGTCGATTCCACTGCAGGACACGATCTGTTATCATTTATGGATGCATACTCGGGCTATAATCAAATCCCGATGCATATTCCGGATCAAGAACACACCAGTTTCGTCACAGATGTCGGGCTATATTGCTATGTAGTAATGCCCTTCGGATTGAAAAACACAGGAGCAACTTATCACCGTTTGGTGAACCGAATGTTCAAAGACCAGCTTGGTAGAACGATGGAAGTCTATGTGGATGACATGCTCGTGAAGTCACGACAGACAAACGACCACATTCGAGACTTGGCTGAAATGTTCGATATACTCAGATATTATGGGATGAAGATCAACCCTCTGAAGTGTTCCTTCGGCGTTGCGTCGGGGAAGTTTTTGGGATTCATCGTCAATGCTAGGGGAATTGAAGCTAACCCAAAAAAGATTCAAGCTATTCGTGATGTGCAAGCACCCAGAACTATAAAACAAGTACAGAGCTTAAATGGAAAAGTAGCTGCGCTGAGCCGATTCATATCCAGGGCCACGGACAAGTGCATCCCTTTCTTTGATATAATAAAGAAAGGGAAGAGGAATTTCGAGTGGACATCCAATTGTGAGGAAGCATTCCGGGATCTGGTGAGGCATCTGGAGAATCCTCCAATGCTGTCAAAACCGGTAGACCATGAGATGCTGTACATATACTTGGCCGTATCCCCACATGCTATAAGTACAGCTTTGGTCCACGAGGAGGACCGAATCTAAAAGCCGGTGTATTACGTTAGCAAGCGTTTAACGGGGGAAGAAATAAATTACCCTAAAATCGAGAAATTGGCCTATTGCTTGGTGATTGCATCACGTAAGCTACGCCCGTACTTTCAAGCACACTCAATCAGTGTTTATACCGATCAGCCCCTACGGCAGGTACTCCAACGACCAGAAACCTCTGGGAGGTTGTTAAAATGGAATATCGAGTTGAGCCAGTTCGATATCACCTACTTGCCACGGAGAGCCATACAAGGGCAAGCGCTAGCAGATTTCATCGCTGAGTTCACTTTATCTGACGAACCAGACAATCGCAATGTCGTTCCCCCGTTCTATGGAAATTATACACAGATGGAGCATCAAACGACCGTTGCTCCGGCGCGGGCATAGTTCTTGTAACTCCAGAAAATCGATCGGTTTGTTACGCTCTGAAGCTCGATTTCCCGGCTACGAATAACGAAGCAGAATATGAAGCACTAATTGCTGGCTTAAAACTCATTGGAGAACTCGGAGTCAAATCAGTTGAAATCTTTTGTGACTCGCAGTTGGTGGTCTACCAAGTGCGGGGAGATTACCAAGCAAAGGGACAGAAGCTGGCCCCGTATCTTGTTCTGGTTCAAGAACTGCTGTCGAACCTTGAGCGTTATGATATTTTGCATGTCCCGCGCGAACAGAATAAAGAAGCCGACTCATTGGCTAAATTTGCTAGCACTGGCGATGCGCAACAAATGGGATTGTTTCCCGTTGAGGCCTTGCATGCTCCAAGCATAGACGCAATGAAAGTTGATTGTGTGTTGGAAACAGGAGTCGAGAGGGAGTCGTGGATAACCCCATTCAAACTATACCTGACAACCGGGACTTTACCAGAAAAAAAGGAGCGAGAGACGACAGGTCCTTCGAAAGGCCATGCGATACGTGATACAGGATGGATTAATGTATCGAAAGGGGTTCTCGGTCCCCTTATTACGATGCATCGCTCATGATGAGACAAAGCGAGTTTTGAAGGAGGTTCACGAAGGGGAATGTGGCGACCATACTGGGGGGCAAGCACTAGCAAAAAAGATCCTCCGCTATGGATATTACTGGCCCACCGTAAATCGGGACGCTGCAGACTACGCAAGGAAATGTGACAAGTGTCAAAGATATGCGAATCCCAAGGACACCACCAACAGAACTCACACAAATGGTTAGTCCCTGGCCATTTGCAATCTGGGGAATCAACATAATCGGCTCTTTACCGATATCCAAGGGTGGTGCGAAATACGCGATAGTTGCGGTCGATTATTTCACAAAATGGGCCGAGGCAGAACCTTTAGCCACCATCACCTCTAAGAAGGTCATTAATTTCATTGTACGAAACATTATATGCCTCTTTGGCCTCCCTCGAACCATCGTTACAGACAACGGAACGCAGTTTGAAAGTAGAGAGTTCAAAGAGTTCTGTTTAAAATATGGCGTTGAGAAGAAGTTCGCCGCCGTTGCGCATCCAAAAGCTAATGGACAAGTCGAGGCTGTAAATAAAATCATCAAGTCCATACTAAAGAAGCGTTTGGAGAAAGTCGGAGGCAAGTGGGTAGATGAACTTCCGACGGCATTATGTGCTTATAGAACTACCCACAAGTCCGCGACCGGCCACACTCCATTCGCCTTGGCATACGGCTCGGAAGTTGTTATACCCGTGGAACTTGAAGTTCCATCGCATCGAGTGACATATTATGATCCCAAGACGAATCAGGACCTCTTGTTGGAATCACTGGACTGCATCGATGAGAAGCGTGAAGAGGCCGAATTAAGGGCGGCAGCACATAGGCACCGAGTCAAGCGTTACTACGACGGTAGAGTCTGCCCAAGGGTTTTTGATGTGGGTGATCTCGTTTTGAAACGAGTTTTCCCTATACCGTCGCGCATGAATCCTAATTGGGAAGGCCCATACGTCATTGAACGGAAGCTTGGAGAAGGAACGTTCAAGCTAACGACCGTTGATGGCGTGACACTCCCCCGAGCATGGAACAGTGAACATTTGCGACATTATTACATTTAGTATGTTTCTTTCTTGTTTTAAGCATAGTTATTTCCTTTATGTTTTTGTTCTGTTGTCACTTAGTTTCTTTTTGACCATGTAGTCAGGCAATCTAGTTGGTTTTCATTAATAAAGGCTTGAAGCCGCTTTTCCCATAAATTACTAATGTGTCAATATCCCACAATCGGGTGATGTATTTTTGGAGTTACATTATTCTGTATGATGTACGAACTCATATAAATGATTCAAATCTCCGAGTCCCCGGAGTGCGGACCGGAGTACTCTAAGTCCCCGGAGCGCGACTAGAGTATAAACGATTCAAATCTCCGAGTCCCCGGAGTGCGGACCGGAGTACTCTAAGTCCCGGGAGCGTGGACTAGAGTCTAAACGATTCAAATCTTCGAGTCCCCGGAGTGCGGACCGGAGTACTCTAAGTCCCCGGAGCACGGACTAGAGTATAAACGATTCAAAACTCTAAGTCCCCGAAGTGCGGACCGGAGTACTCTAAGTCCCCGAAGCGTGGACTAGACTATAAACGACTCAAATCTCCGAGTCCCCGGAGTGCGGACCGGAGTACTCTAAGTCCCCGGAGCGCGGACTAGAGTATAAACGATTCAAATCTCCGAGTCCCCGGAGTGCGGACCGAAGTACTCTAAGTCCCCGGAGCGCGGACTAGAGTATAAACGACTCAAATCTTCGAGTCCTCGGAGTGCGGACCGGAGTACTCTAAGTCCTCGGAGCGCGGACTAGAGTATAAACATATCAAATCTCTGAGTCCTTGGAGTGCAGACCGGAGTGCTCTAAGTCCCAGGAGCGCGAACTAAAGTATAAACGATTCGAATCTCCGAGTCCCCGGAGTGCGGACCGGAGTACTCTAAGTCCCCGAAGCGTGGACTAGAGTATAAACGACTCAAATCTCCGAGTCCTCGGAGTGCGGACCGGAGTACTCTAAGTCCCCGGAACGCGGACTAAAGTGTAAATGATTCGAATCTCCAAGTCCCCGGAGTGCGGAGCGGAGTACTCTAAGTCCCCGGAGCGCAGACTAGAGTATAAACGATTCAAATCTCCGAGTCCCCGGAGTGCGGACCGAAGTACTCTAAGTCCCCAGAGCGCGGACTAGAGTATAAACGATTCGAATCTCCGAATCCCCGGAGTGCGGACCGGAGTACTCTAAGTCCCCGGAGCGCGACTAGAGTATAAACGATTCAAATCTCCGAGTCCCCGGAGTGCGGACCGGAGTACTCTAAGTCCCCGGAGCGTGGACTAGAGTATAAACGATTCAAATCTCCGAGTCCCCGGAGTGCGGACCGGAGTACTCTAAGTCCCCGGAGCGCGGACTAGAGTATAAACGATTCAAATCTCCGAGTCCCCAGAGTGCGGACCGGAGTACTCTAAGTCCACGAAGCGTGGACTAGAGTATAAACGACTCAAATCTCCGAGTCCCCGGAGTGCGGACCAGAGTACTCTAAGTCCCCGGAGCGCGAACTAGAGTATAAACGATTCAAATCTCCGAGTCCCAGAGTGCGGACCGGAGTACTCTAAGTCCCCGGAGCGCGGACTAGAGTATAAACGATTCAAATCTCCGAGTCCCCGGAGTGCGGACCGGAGTACTCTAAGTCCCCGGAGCGCGGACTAGAGTATAAACGATTCGAATCTCCGAATCCCCAGAGTGCGGACCGGAGTACTCTAAGTCCCCGTAGCGCGGACTAGAGTATAAACGACTCAAATCTCCGAGTCCCCAGAGTGCGGACCGGAGTACTCTAAGTCCCCGGAGCGCGGACTAAAGTGTAAATGATTCGAATCTCCGAATCCCCTGAATGCGGACCAACTTACTCTAAATCCCTAGAACATGGATTTAGAAAGAGTTTTAAGTACTCAAGAATGGCGAACAAGGAGTACGCCACTCCAAAGAATGTTCGAACAACGCGAGAATGGATCGGGAAATTATGCAACTCATAAGTACTTGAGTTTCGACCGCAGTTATTCAGAAAGCTAAAGAAGCAAAAGAATCGTTCAAATGACTAAGGAGCTAAATTTTATTTAATAATCCAAAATGGGGTTACATAGTTATTCCTCCAAAACTTGGAGTCAAGAACCTATCTACACTAACTACGGAAACAAAAGATGAAAGTAGTTACAAGACTTAAGCAAAATCTCGTTGAACGAGTATAGCGACTATTTCTTCGGTTTCTTTTTCTTGTCTTCTTTTGCCTTCTCCGATGACTCCTCTCCCTCACGCTTCTTCTTGGATTTTTTGCTCGCCAAGGAAGCAGAATCAGGAGCGGGAGAAGGAACATCCAGCGGTTTGGATCTGCCGGGAAGAATGATTTTCAAAGGTCTATTCCGCGGGTCGGTAAGCTCCAGTATTTTAGGCTCGACTTTTATCTCGACTTTCCTCTTCTCCTCTTTGACGAGACACTCTTTCATGCTCATCTTCGAAGTAGGTTCGGAGGCGCCAGTGATCTCGATTTCATCACTCCCTTTAACGGGAGATGAAGTGTCAGACTTGTCATCATCTAGCGCCCCGATCACTTGAGCGTCAGGGCCAGGAGTTACTCCCGCATGAGAAACATCGCTTGTTTTCTCTGCCTCCTCCTTGGTGTCACCACTCCTCGGAGTCGGTTCGGGATCAGAGCAGCCTGCATAAAAACATAAAGAATGAGCGTTAGAACAAATAGCCGCTACCAGAAAGTGGCATATCTTTTAACTTTTAGAAGAAAAATTTTGTATCGGGATCTGGCTGGCTATCAGTTGCGCGCAGAGTTTCACCCTCCAAGATAGGAGATAGCACGTGAACGCCAAGCCCGGGATCTTCTGGATCATAGCCGGCGTGCTGCTCGAATGGGTCAAGTGTTGGCCGACCGGCCGATTGAATAGAAGAAGGAGCAGAAGGATGAGGAGCTACAGCTTTGGCCCCAGATGTGCCAGCTTCGTCATTTTTCTCCTCTGGTAGGGGAGAGCCTTTACTGAAAAGCGCCAAAGCTGTAGATAAGTCCGATGGCTCGTTCCCCCTAAGAAATTTCTTCACCAGAGCATCCTCATCAACTTCCTCAGAGCCCGACTCGATTTTTACGATCTTTATTAAGGTCTCCCAGGCTTCAGCTAGAGACTCGAGATAGCCCTCGCCCAGAAATGTCAAGTCACGGCGCATGAGAACGCGGGCGTTAAATTCAGCAATCAGCGGGTCAAACATGCACTTGACCTCTTCCCTACCAGCCTCTACAGCTGCTTCAAGGCGGGAATCGATCTCCTTAGAAGCTTTTCTCTTGCCCTCCTCGCGGGCTTCATTTTTTACTATCTCAACCCTAGCAAGTTCATCATCGAGTTTCGTTTTCAAGAGCCGCATGGCAACGATTTCATCATAATATCGTTGGGACTCTTCTTGAGCAGCTATTTTATCCTCTTTCTCTTTAGAGAGTAATTTTTTCAACTCTCTGACTTGCAAGGCGAGCGCGTCTCTCTCTTTCTGGATGGAATCTTTCTCTAAGGCAAGAGATCCGCTGCGTTGAACTGCTTCGTTGAGTTCCCTTTTATGGGTCGCCTCTAGACATGAGACGGCCTCGGCAGTGTCTTTTGCACTCTGCTCTGCAGCTTCAAGTTTCGACTTATATGAAGCGAGCTCTTCATCTTGACTCTTGATGATGTCCTTGTCGAAGCCAGCTTCCAACTTCAAACGATCGATTTCATGTTGTCGTTCAACAGACACCTCCGAGACTTTCTCAACCAAATGTGCAAACGCGTCATGTTGAACATAGACATCGTTGTTGCAGGCAAGAGCGCTATGTTTGACATGCCCGAGGATGTGATGGATAGCTGGGAGAAATTTCAGGCCATCGAAACAGATTTTTGGGAATTTGGGCTTAAGATCGACCATCTTCTTTGCTATAGTGGGGTCAGCCGCAGGAATAAGGGGAGGAGGCTTTGAAAGTTCTTCTCTTTTCTGATGCTCCCGAGTTTGCCTTGTGCTAGACGAACCAGAATGTTGGTCTCGGGGGACGTCGGGTAGGGACCCCCTCTGTGAAACTTTCTCTCTATCTGTCTCAGTATGAGGAGGAGGATCACGAGAATGCGAAGGTTAAGAATATGATTTCTTTTGATAGGATGATTCGCGAAGACGGTTGTCTCGGTCCTCGTAGTCGTCTCGGTCCCTGCGTCTACCCGAGCTTGAATCCCGTCCGGGATAGTGAAATATAGAAGAACTGCGGAGACGATCGAGTCCGTGAGAGCACCCCATGTCACCTGCAAAGAATGAAAATAATTATGAGTTAGGAAAAGCCGGGGTAATGAAAAAACGTGAAGTGTATGGTGAAGTGCATGTATGCGTGTGTGTCCTAGTGTTCCCCCCGACGGACCGGTTCCTTTATCTTTACTGATGGGAGTGTTATCTCCTTGGACTAGGGGTATAACTCCCGCGTTGCCTCTGGCGGGTGAATGAAACTTAAAGGCTTCCGGATCGTCGAAACCATAATTGAGTATATCGTCGGGGATGGTGAGGTTTGACAGACCCTTTAAGGAGCTTTCCATATGCTGTGATGAAGCCTCTTTCTCTGACGGGATGAGCGTAACTTTTGAAGTTCCGCCAACTTTTTCCTTCCGTATCTTGTACGTCAATTTCTTCTTTCCCTTCGAAGGGGAAGACGACGTTTCAATGTCGTGCACTTCAACCGCCGGGTTCCAAGCGGGACCCACATTCTCGCCTTGTGTTTCGGGAGCTTCATCCTCCTTGTGTTCGGCCCCTTCATGCGTATCGGGAGTATAGCGTGATGACGGTCCAACTTGTTTTTTCCCTCTAGCTGGAGCAGATTTGGGGATGGAAACGCCCTCCAGAAGGTTAATCCGACGACCACTTGCTAACAGTCCGAACCTCGATAGTGATTCATTTGAAAGGAGGGTTCGAATGTCTCGTTCCTCGGCAGGAAGAGCTCTAATGGCTTCAACGGTCTTAGGATATCCTCGGCCCTCAAGACGTGGGTTGATACCTGAAAGGATGAAACAAGAAGTTAGAAAAAGCGTAGATCCGATTGAGCGCAAATGTCGACTCAGGGAAGAGACTTACTGCCTTCGACCCATCTCCTCGCGAAACCAGGAGGGCAGCGCACATAGAACCATTCCTGTTTGTACAGAGCAAATTTGCTACATGCTCCGGTCAGAATCTGGCATTTGTGGTACGGCTCGAGGAACATAAAGGAGGGGCTGTCTTTCCGCTTCTTGATCATATAGATATATCTGATGTCGCCGGGAGTTGGAGGCCTAGAGAAGACGGCCATGAAAAGTAGGTAGGTCCCGTATATGAACGCGTGACCGTTTGGATGCAGCTGCGACGGGGCGATGTCTACGTATTGCAACACGTCCCGAAGAAATAAATTGAATGGAGGCACGCTGCCCATCCAGCACATAAACTTATTACAAGCAGTATAACCGACTGGGGGCAGATGAGGACGATCATGTCTCGATGGGACCAACACATCGGCGAAAGGGATTCCATGGATAGAGCATATTCGCCAAAGCGCGACTTCATTAATCTTCGAAGCCAGTGAGTCGATCGGGTTGTCCAAGAGAATCGATGCCTCCAGGGCATCAGGAGCCAAGTTATGAGCAGGGGAAGTCGACGGATTTGAAGTGTCCGCGACTTCTTGCCTTGAAGATGGCCCGGGCCTATCAGATATAGTGGCGGAGCTCGATTTTTTAGACATCTCCAATAAATAGTGAATCTGGCTAAGCGCCTGTGAAAACTATAATTGAAAAATGTTCAACGTTAGAATTAACAACACGAATATTCCCCCCATATGGTGTGTGAACTAGTGCAAGCAATCGTGTATAAGCGTTGAAAATTTGAAGGTCGCAAAGTTACTGATATAAAACTGAGCGTCAAGTCATCGCCTTCGAAGACCGCCATCGCTGACCGTCTCCAAAAGCCTGCCTTATGGTGATTACAGTTCCAGATCCAGAAAGCGTATGATAATCTAAGTTCAGATTTATGTCTACTAAAGCTAGGAAGTTAGTGATCCGGGACGGCTTCATATATGCTAGTGTGCTTAGGTCCTGGTTCTTGTTTTGCTATATGAATAGGTATAGTTAATAAGTGTTCGGCCTAATTCATGTTCAGTGAAAGGTGTCGTTCGGCCTTTATGATTGTTCGACATATATCTGTTCAGCATTTGAGTAGTGTTCGGCCTAGGTTTTGTTCGGCTAAGTCTTTGTTCGGCTAAGTCTTTGTTCGGCTAAAGCTTTTGTTCGGCTAAGTTTTTGTTAAGTCTTTGTTCAGCTAAGTTTTTGTTCGGCTCTAAGTTTTTGTTCGGCTAAGTTTTTGTTCAGCTAAGTTTCTGTTCGGCTAAGTTTTTGTTCGGCTAAGTTGTTGTTCGGCATGAAAGTCGTGTTCGGCCATTGTTTTTGTTCGGCATGTAAGTAGTGTTCGGCATGTAAGTAGTGTTCGGCATTATTTTTGTTCGGCCAAGGGACTGCTCGGCATCCGTAATCGTTCGGCCTCCCACTAATTCATTCCTTCACCTTAGCCCTTCAATTCACTGTCCGGCGCATGATAACATACGCCGAATCAGAGCTATGTTGTTCGACACCCTTACCACCTCCAACACTTCCATTCTTTCTTTCTTCTCCTATAACTTCGACTCGGCACGAAGGAGCTAACCGCCCAATGATCTCGTGTGTGAACATTCCTGATCATTCCTTCTCGCCTTGCACCATCATTCAGCAATAAAGACAGATTTCTACAAAACCCACTCGGCTGTCTCGTGTTGAAACTATTTGAATCGTACAAAGGGTTATACCTAGTTTGCAGATCAGAGCTTAGGAAGGAGTAATTAGGCTCTAAGACTAGATGACTGGCGAGTGTTGCAAGTCTTTGTGGAGTGGCAAAATTAAAAGAGTAAAAGGAGAGGAGAGGGGAGGTACCTGGTTTTATAGGGGAAAAAGTGGAAGTCGAAGGGGCTATATCCGGTAGAACCGGTCAAAGCTGTAGCGTTCGGCTTCCAAACGTAGGATCGTTCGGCGCATGAGCAACGTTCGGCCTCGAACGTATCGTTCGGCATCTACCCCACCTCAGGCGCGCACCTAAAACACTGATATTCTCAAAAAGGCATCTCCATTCGAAGTTAGTCAAGGATTTGAAACAAAACGAGAAGGTTACATAACGCAAAGCGTATCACGTTTAGTCACGTAATACACTTTGGGGGGCAAGTGTTTCCTGGAGATTTGACCAGGAAACTAGTACTCGGCATCCAGGAGTACTCGGCATCCAGGAGTACTCGGCATCCAGGAGTACTCGGCATCCAGGGTCATACGACATTAGCAAGCGTTCGGTCAAAAGGATTGTTCGGCCAGAAAGAATTGTTCGGCCAGAGAGGATCGTTCGGCCAGAAAGCATCGTTCGGCCAGAGAGGATCGTTCGGCCAGAAAGGATCGTTCGGCCAGAGACTTCGTTCGGCCAAAGGGATCGTTTGGTCATAAAGCATCGTTCGGCCAGAGAGGATCGTTCGGCCAGAAAGGATCGTTCGGCCAGGAGGCACGTTCGTCCAAAGGGATTGTTCGGCCAGATACTTCGATCGACCAGAAGACACGTTCGGCTTTGTTGGTTATTCAGCCTATTCTTCCTAACACGCGCCTCGTTCGGCAAGGAGCATGTGGTTCGGCATCCAACCGTTCGGCCTGATTGGTTTGGCATACAGCAACCACTCCATTTGGGCCAAAGGGTTCGGCTGCCAAGCCCACCTGGGAAGTCCAACCCATCTTTGTCTATAAATAGAGGGGCAGGGGCACAGTGAAAAATGACCTTTTTTCGGGAACACTGGGGAGACTCTGCCATTTTCAAGACTCATCTTCTTTACTTAGCAATTGCTTTCAAGCATTTGATCTATGAATTGTATTTGTAATCAATCATTAAGAAGGTCAATAAAGTTTAACCTCAAAGTGGACGTAAGCAATTACGCTGAACCACTATAAATCCGGTGTTCTTACTTTCTGCATTTAAATTAGCATATTCTTCCTTGTTTAATTTATCTTCATCACTTATATCTCTACACAATCTTTCTCAACGAGGTTAGTGACCAATTTTGGTGCTAACACCTGCTCTGAATCCTTCCTTTCACATGTCGCTTCACCTCTTTAAGCTTAACGACATAGCGTTCTCGACCAGTGCTCTGGTCGCCTTGAATATCTCCAACTTTTTCATGTGGGGAACTTCATCTGTAGGCACCACAAAGCCAGGGCTACTCTAAAGTAGCAAGGACTGGTCGACCCATAAAAGCATTGTAAGTTGAAAATTAATCAACTATTGAGAATGTCTACACTTGCACTATCTTCTAGTCTCCCTCATCCAATTCCACCGACAAGTCAATGCAGGCTCTTAAAACTTTTCGACAAATCTTGGGATATGGGACTTACATGGCTCTAGATCCTTTAGACTGATTTTCATTTGATCAAATGTCATTTTGAATTAAATGCTAACTGACCTTCCATAGTCAATCAAAACATGATGAACGGTTGTAGGTAGAAAAATGGACGTAATCACCATGGGATCAAGCACCGGCGCTTTCAGCCTATTAGCATCTCTATTCTTAAAGACTTTGTCATCATTCACTATCTTCAATTTTTTCGCCGGTGCTCCATCTTCAACACTAGAAAAACTCTTGTGTGGCATATATTTCAATGAACTACCATACCTCTCCATTTTATCCAGCTTTTTTCCACCAGATGGGGTTCTCCAAATATGGTGTTTATCACAACCCTACTTTTTGATTGCCTTGGTCCCTCTCCACTGGACCCAGGATGGTCCCTTTAGGTTCTGCTCTTGAGGTTTATTGTTCTATTCCCCATCTTATGGACTTCTTACGTACTGCTGTAACTACTTCTTCCAGATCAAGTCCTCAATCACATCTCCTAAATGACGACACTCATTGGTATTGTGCCCATGAGTCTCGTGGAAGCAACAATACTTCCTTGAGCGCTGTTAAGCTTCAACTATCTCCCTCCCAAGCAGTTTTTTATAGTTCTTCATAACTTGTGTGGCAAGGTAGACATTCTCAGTAGCATTGTTCATGAGGGATCTATTTTCCGGCTTCATGTACCTCGGATGCTTTTTAGTGTCCTGCTTCTTCCCACCATGGTTTCTCCTTTTCTAATTGATATTTCCAGCATTTACTATAACATTTACTGCACTCTTGTTGGTTTGTTTAATAGCAATGTTGCTACGCACTACCTCATTCGATACTCTACCACCAATCGGTCATACAGCCAAGTCTGCCTCTTTTAAGCCCAGAAACTGGGATGCCATTTGGTAGAATTCTTCTATGGTAGGGGTGGGTGAACTTCTTGGATCAATTCCATTAAGAGAATATTTTCCTTTTGGTTGCAAACTTCAGCTACACCAGTGTTGAACCAGTTCAGGAAATATTTCAGAGTCTCTCCGAGACTCTGATGGACACTCGACAAGGACATCACATCCTTTTGGTCGAACTGTGTGGAGCCTGAATTCCTCCATGGACCTCTTCACCGACTAATCAAATGAAGATATGGACTTCAGTGCAAGCTGAATAACCACATCGTAACCACACCATCTAAAAATATAGGGAAACATCTACACCTTACCACGTTGGTTTATTGAGGAATATCCATATGCCACTCATACAT
Source organism: Allium fistulosum (assembly GCA_030737815.1). Lineage (NCBI taxonomy): Eukaryota > Viridiplantae > Streptophyta > Magnoliopsida > Asparagales > Amaryllidaceae > Allium > Allium fistulosum. The sequence continues at coordinate 335,586,718 of CM060901.1, read as the reverse complement.
CAGTATATGTTGTCTAGGATTTTTCGTTCCATTATATGACGGCTTCGTTGGCATAACAAATTTCTTAAAGTGACTCTCTTGCAGTATATTATCAGTGAATGAGGTCCTACTAGTTGTCGAACCTTATTCCTCATTATTTCTATATGGATTTTCATTTAACAATCTCCTAATCATATCTGTTATGAACTCTTCACTAGTTTGGCAGTTGGACGGCGACTGTCAGGTACTGCTCTGAGTGTTTGACTCCTCAAACGCTCTCGGTTTGTCCCGTGATGTCTAGGTTCTCTTGTCTCTAAGGGAGCCACTTGTCCATACCCTATACAAGGTGTTACCGGTTCCACGCAGTTTGTTTGAACACCATCATTTTGCGCACAAGCATTCTACCCAACGCCATCACTAGTGCCTTGCAAATCGTCCCCATTATCGGAGAGATTAACAACTCAAGTGGTTGCATGTTGATCACACCTTTAAGATGATTAGTGATGACATGTTTTTGATTGGTACTGACTATGTTGGTCATGGCCAAAACAGCCCCACTTCCTCCACTTTGCTTCTTCGTTGCACTAGCGTCCTTTCTCTTCACCTTTTTCTAGCCTTCCCTCTTGTTATGGTCCGACAAATGTGAACTATCTTCCTTATAACTTGAAGATGATGAATCCTCATGGCTGTTCCTAGGCCTTTATGGTTGCTGGGCCAACACGACAAGCCCTTGTCTATTCTTTCAAAGATAGTATCATGGTCATCCAACATCCTCTTATTCATTTCAGCCATCATTCTATCATGTTCATCTTTGGTTACCAATTTGTACAGGGAAGAAGGTCCTGACAAAGCAGGGGTTGGCTGAGTGGTTTCTTCATTGTGAGAAGCTTTATCTTCTCCTTTAGCGAATAGCTCTGGATCTAGTAGAAGTTCTCTTTGGAGCCATTATCTTCAGATCTGATGCAGATTCCTTTCTAAATCTTCATAACTTCAGGTCTATAACAATAATCTTCTAAATCTAACTTATGGATGCTCAAAATCCAAAGTTCTAAGCAGATCTTCATTTATGAAGCTCATTTCTCAGTGAAAGCACAAAAAAATGCAGGGTCAAAAACCTACACAACACCCAAAATCGATAAAAAAATGAGAATAGATCAATCACAAGCAAGTAAAAATAGCAAGAACACACAAGTTTTTATAGTGGCTCAATTTTACAATGATTTCCAGACTATGAAGCAAAGTAATCTATTGTTTGGTAGCAATCCGTGGCATGGTTGTTTTGTGGAGATGGGAGTATGAAGAAAGAGAGCCTCGAGATTCAAAAGAACAAAAGTCCTTTTCTCATTGCTCCAACTTCCATATTTATTGTCGAAATCCTCCGACATAGTCACTAGATTATGGAAGACCAGATAAGAGATCAGATCCACAAAATCAGGGAGGATGAACTAGTCAAAATTGTGCAATAAAATCATGTCGGTACAGATTAAAATATGGTCAGTACCGAGCATGTTTGCTCATCCCAAAAGTAGGTGTTACCTCATGCTTTCTTATGCCTTAAGCACCTAATACTTGACAATGGGTACCTCTTGAAATCATTCTGTTACTGACCATAATTGTGGTCGGTATCGACCATGTGGGGATTCCTCCAATCTTCCTCAAATTTCTTATGCAACTTCTTCTTGTCATCAGAAGCATGCTTTAAAGTTCTTAATCATTTTGTCTTCATCTCAACATCCAGTTTCACTTACAGGCTGCTCGGTTCAAATGTTGGATAACAACAGTGATCACATACTAGGAGAAGATCATTAATTGGTGAAGGCGGTGAGCAGAATAGAATACAACAATAGTTTGATTGTAATAGAAGACCATAGACAAAATAGGTCCATAATTGGAGAAGAGCATTGGAGATTAAGGCTATGATCATCATAGAAGAAAATAGTCATACTGAATCATATACAAGCAAAGAGCAAACACAAGACGCCACACTAATTGAAATGCTTTCAGTTCGGACAATGCATACCAAAGTGTTCAAAGAAGGAAAAAAGCGTATAATCAACTCACTGGTGCAATTAGAAATAGGAGGCAGCTGGGAGTGACAAAGCTTTATTACAGTGTGTTTATCATTTTTGATATAGTTGTACGTAGTTCATGACATCATGTTATATCATTAATATAAAATTAACTATATGTATGTACAATATTATATGTTAATATTTATGAATATTTCTTATTAAGTTGCATTTAATTAACATGATTATCCAAACAGAATTAAAACTATTTATGCTACAATATGCACTCAATTTAATTCATGCCTGGGTACTTCAACATGCATTTAGTTGTAGGGTTCCGGTTGAATTTGTTTATTCATAACACATGCATTTTATGCCATTTTTGAATGACCGCCAACTTCAAATAAACTTACAATAAATAAATATATATATATATATATAAATTCTCGTAGAATCAAGAATGAAGTTTTTATTCTGTACATGCCAGATCATAAATTAGTAACTGCATCCAATCTCCGAAAAAATCCCAATTGTTTCAAACTTTTTGGATATTTTATTTACAGAATCCCTACGAATAAGATCAAACCTTATTCCATGATATTTCCATAAGTGTCCTCTTTCTTATTCTTAAGCAAACCCTCGAGAGGGTTTAGCTAATCCATGATTTATGTTTCATCTTTTTTTTCGAGAAAGATATCGATCAATTCCGATTCTTTCTTTTTCGATTGATTCTTTTTCGATCAAGATGTATAGATCCATGGATCTATGTGTCTATATTGATTCTATTCATGGACTAACGAAAATGTGCAAAAGCTCTATTGCCTCTACTGTTCCATGAGTCTCTTCCTTTTTGCGTATTGCATCGCCACTCCTTTTGGCAGCATCTACTAATTCAGAACTTAAATTGAAAGCCATATTTTGACGAAGAAGTTCCTGGAGTTACGAAGGAAGCTTCGGACTCATAGGTTGAGAACGGGAGTTGAACTCTATGAGGTCGAATCTCCCGTTGTTCCTCAATAGCTCAGTGGTAGAGCAGTCGGTTGTTAATCGATTGGTCGTAGGTTCGAATCCAACTTATGGAGATTTGATTGGTTCTTAATTTCATTAAAGAATGAAGAATTGAATGAAAGGGCTCGCTTTGACCATTAGGGGTAGGTAACCTGTTCCCTATCTTTGTTTTTATTACATTCTATCTCATTATATCACATTTTATTTTATGATATTTGAGAATCACCATCAATACCTTGGCGTATATCCAAGGTAATCCCTTGTAAATAGCCCTGAGGAGACCCCTCGGACTCCTGAATGACCCTGTAAATCATCTTGAGACTTCATAGTGTATTTTGGACGTTTTCAAACGTTTGAAATTGGGGGCCAGACATTGAAGGTCTGAAATTCAAATGTCTGAGTCTGAAAATCATACGTCTAACTGATGCTTTTAAGACAGTTTTGCATGTGCTATTGTCTAATGATGGTTGTTGCTTCAAGGGGAAAATTTGGTATTTTCCATTCGATTTTTCATCATATAAAAGGCTATTTTAGATATGAAAAGTGAATGTGTTCATTCAAATAGCAAAGCTATATATTCTCCATCAAAGTTTATTCAATTCTTAATCTCGACAAATCAAATTCAATAGAATTTTGAGTGAACATTGTACCAATTTCTTGTATTTGAAAGAAATGTTGCAATTTTATAGATGATAGCTTTTGATAATACAAACTGATACATTTACAAAGCTACGTATATGAGTTTCGGCTAATACAATGGTTTAATATGATTTGGGCTTTGCTGCTTCCTGGGCTTCTCTAATGTTTGAACCTGTATCTGCTTAGACCCGTATTTGTATAATGAGATAGCATAGCCGCACAACTTCAGATCTCTAATACCCCTCCTCAAAATTATCTAGGGTTTTCATCTTTCTCTTCTTTCCTTCTGTCGCCGTCTTCAACCTTCAATTCAGTCTTCAATTTAATAAAATTTCCAGATGAGAGTAGCTTTGTTAAGACATCTGCTCTCTGATAGATGACTGGAACGTGATTTACTTCCAGCTTTCCCTTTAGAATCTGTTTGCCTACAAAATACATGTCAATTTCGATGTGTTTTTACGCGAATGGAGGACCGGGTTAGTAGCAAGAGATATGGTGCTGAGATTATCACATTAGATATGACGCCCCACCTCTATACTCACACTAGCCAAGGACACTACGAGGTAATGCCGTCGACTAGCACAAAGAATAAGGCTGTTGAGGAGCGACCATCTGTGTAATTGCTTTGTGCGAGTACTGATATGTCAGATAATATAACTTACATTTCGTTTCAAGAGGAAATCCGACATATCAAATACAAACTCAAAGCTAACACACAGTGGCTATGTGAACTTCGGAAACAAATATAGAAATAAACATAACATAAATCAGTCACAGACATTCATATCACAAAGGCGGAATCAGATATGAATATAACACATAGAAGTGTACATCAAAGTAGTGGTCAAACAAGATCCACTACATCGCAAATGAATAGATACAAGTGATAGAAAAAGAATAATTATACATCAAGGAGTCTATATCACGAGTGTATAACAACAAAAACTACTAAGCTAAAGTAGTTAGCCAAAAGTCAAATGTCGGGCCCTGATAAGAAGTCAAGTAGGAGCACCTGAAATACCTCGGTATGACCCGAGTATTATTTAAGAAGAAAATAATAAACGGATCAATCTAGCTATAAATATTAGATAAAATGAGATAGGATAAGAGATATGACCAAAAACGTATGATAACAAAAATGCCATACTGTGTCAAGTATACATCAAATATCAACAAAAATCATACAATATCTCATGAATCTCAAATCACCAAAAAGAATCACGTTCTTTAAATTATTCACCAAAACACAAATATTGACAAATCATTTCAATGCCAATCCACGAAAGTTGGTAAAACACAAATTCTAGAAATCACAACCAGCAATCCAGAAATCACAAAAGGGGGGAAGGCCTATCACAAATGGGAGCATGAAAACTCACCAACACGTGTATCATAAACGGGTCGCTAACCCATGGTCGCTAACCAAAGAGCCGGTGCCATGACGTAGTACAGCGAACGCCCAAGGAACCAGAAACTCAAATAATCCAGAACATCGACGTAGTATAGTGTTACGCTTGATGAACCAAACTCAAATAATACGGAACAACAACGTAGTACAACGAACGCCCGATGAACTAAACTCAAATAATACAGAACAACGACGTAGTACAACGAACGCCAGATGAACCAAACTCCAATAAGCCGGATCAACGACGTAATACAGCGTTACGCCCGATGAACCGAACTCCATAAAACCGTAGGTCGCTAGCCCATAAAAATGAGACGAAGCTCCATAAATCGGGGTACAGTCCTCCACGTGGACAAAGAGACATCTCAAATCGCTAGTCTAAACCATAAAATGATCATCATCGATCATCAAGAAGTGTCGATTACACTAAGCTAGTAAATAAATGAGTTTAACTTCATGTCCCATAACCACTGGCTTAACTTAAATATTTACGAACAAATTGTAGATTTCCACTCGAAAGTTGTCACAAGAGTTCAATCGAACAAGTCCAAGAATTAACCGACGAAGTAAACGCAAGCGTTTCATACCACTTGTTTTACTAAGCTGTTTAATTAGATTTCTCATACGAATGAGGTAAAGGTTTGTATATACTAATAGATTGGAAAACGGTTTTAAAACGAGCTTTGTATTTAAAAGTAGTTTTGAAATCGTTGTTGTGAAAGAGTTTGAATATTTACTGCTAGTATAGAAACCTTTGCATTTTAAAGTGACAAACCACAGAAAAGATTGTAAAAACAATCTATCACCAAAAATTCACATACGAAGACGTTAATTAAATCCAATGAAATCGATACCAAATTCATCAAAATGGATATTCCCAAAAATCCCGAAAAATAAGTCATCAAGGTCGATAAAAGTGATAATAACTAATCAAAGCAACTAAAATCAATAAACAATGGAAATTAAATCAAGAAAAGCCTAAACGGGCAAAAATGCATAGTTCCAGACAAGTGGGGGTCAATCCAGACGTCTGGATTGGAGTTCTGAAAACTTCCCACAAATAACAAGACGTCTGAAAACTCAAACCAAACGTCTGAAAGCTAACCAGACGTCTGGTTTTGAATCCAGACGTCTGGATTTATTCCCTGGAAATAATCCAGAGAACACCCAGACGTCTAACTTCAAGTCAGACATATAAGACCCATCCAGACGTCTGATCTTGAATTTCAGACGTCTGGAAATAGTTTCTTCTCTTTTTTTTTTAAATTCTGCCGTGTATATTTTTGCTCTCCAGGTCCAAACCAGACGTCTGGACTTGGTCACCAGACGTCTAGTCACCTGGTCTAGGCAACAATTTGCTTAGGCCAAAGTGGCCAAAACGTATCGGAAGCGATCGGACGAGCAACAATGACTAAGGATTTACGCCAAGCGACAACCCAGCCTTAAAGGCTCTTCGATACACCCCGAACATCAATGTCCAAATATCCATAAAAGGATTTTCATAAAATTTGGAAAATTCACCAAATCAATTCAAATCAAAAGCAAATGAAAATGCACAAATGTTAGGAATTCATACCTAACAACAATGATAGCTATAGACATAGATGTGAGTTAAAGAACTCACCTTTTAAACTCAAAACACAAGTGAGAAGCTATAAAGCAAGGCAAGAACAACCACTCTTCAATTTTAACTCTAGAAGCTTCAATCTAAGCTCATAATAAAGACATTTCCTAAGTTAGGGTTTAGGAAATTTCTGAAATTGAAGAGAGATAGAGATGGAGAAGATGAAGAGGAGGCTTACCTAAGCTTCTCTTAGATTTTGGAGCTAGAACTTGAGTTTGCAAATGAATTTAAGGCTTAGGAATTTCTAATTACTTTTCTCTTCCCTCATTTTTCTAAAGCTTGAAGTGTTAGGAAAATAGAATGAATGAATGAATGAGAAGAGGGGGTGGAGTTAGGATATAAGATGAGTTGGGTTAGTGGGCTGAAACCCAAACCCAAAGCCCTAAATGAAAATGCCAAAATTCTACTCAACTCCAAACATATCGATGTTTATACTCAAAAAAGTTGTAAACGCCATTTTGGACTCAATGGATGTAGTCTCGAGTTCCAATTCGACTGTTTACAAAAAGTAGCTTTTTGGACTTTAATCCGACTAACAATGCTATATTTAAATAAAACATTTAAGTATACAATCGTAAAATATGCGGGTTGTTACAGACTCCCCTCCTTAAAGAAATTGCGTCCTCGCAATAATTAAGAGGAAAATAAAGAGTAACAACCCTAAAAGCATATCAACACAAAAGAAATTTTGAAATAAGAAGTTCACCATAAAGAGCACAAAAGAGTAAGTCCGGATGTGTTTGCTCGATGAATTCTCAAGATTCCTAAGAGAAATCCTTAGGATTTGAGGACCATTGAACTTTCACAAGAAGAACATCTTTATTTCGGAGGCGTTCAACCTTCGAAGCAATGATACGAATAGAATGTTGCTCAAAAGTCAAATTTGGTGAAACCTCAATTTCTTCAATAACACCGGGCTCAAGAATAGAATCGGAATCCCTGAGGTATTTCTATAGTTGAGAGACGTGGAAAACGTCATGAATAGTAGAAAATTGAGCTGATAATAAAAAGGCGATAAGCCACGGAACCAATACGTTCGGTGATGGGAAATGGACCAAAATATCGAGGTGCTAACTTTCCCAATCGACTGAAACGCACAACACCCTTCATAGGTGAAACACAAATGAACACCAATAAAGTTTGGACTTAAAACCAGCTTCTCACCGGCTTCAAGCCAACACGAAGGAAATCGGCACGGCCTTCCGTAGAGTGCCTCGAAATGTGCCATACCAATACAAGATTGGAAGCTATTATGGGAAGAAAACCCAAGAAGAGAAATATGATTTTCCCAACCTCCACCAAAATCAAGAACACATGCACAAAGAAGATCTTCAAGAGTTTGATTCACACGCTTGGTTGGTCCATCGGATTGAGGACGATAAGCGGTGCTAAAAATTAAGCTTTGTTCCCAAAGCTTTTTGAAGACCTTACCAAAATCCACTAGTAAAATAATGGATCACGATCGCTAACAATAGAGGTAGGAACTCCATGCAATTAAACAATTTCTTTGACATAGAGTTGAGCCAAAAGAGGTAGGTCCAAAAGAGAATGGATGACTCTCAAGGCTACACAAAATAAGAGATGAACATAAATTGGATTCACGGTCTCGAATCTCACAAGTGGATAAAGTCTCAAGATCATTCCATTCGGATATCATCCTTGAAACAACTGCTTGTTGCTTTCGGCTAAGGGCATCAGCAACACGATTACCCTTTTCCAGAGTACAAAGAATATCAAGATCATAAGATGCAAGGAACTCGAGCCAACGCTGTTAACGAAAATTAAGTTCCTTTTGAGAAAATAATTACTTCAAAGATTTATGATCGGCGTAGAGAACAAATTTCTCCCAAAAGATAATAACGCCAAATTCTAAGAGCGAAAACAATAGCCGCGAGCTCTAGATCATGAATGGAATATCTAGTCTCGACAAGCTTTAATTGTCAAGAAGCGTATGTGATAATACATTCCCTTAGCAAGAGAATGGAACCCAAACCAATACGACTAGTATCGGTACAAACAATAAAGTCTTGGTTCCCTTCGGGAATCACAAGAATAAAAGCATCGGAAAAGAGTTCCTTTAATCGATCCTCTTTCCCCAAAAGCTAAGACTTTCAAAATTACCATTAACTTTGTGTAATCATCTTTTTAGAAAAATTTACTTTTTTACAAGTCAATTTGTTGTGTCTGACTATCTCATCATAGCGTTTAGGAGATTCCTATCGATAACGTTGATCAAGCGCATCAACCAGAATTCTAAAAGCACTCAATGGGCAAAACAACACAAAATCATCTTCTATATGATAAACAATTCTCTTGAAAATTTTACAAATATTCTTTTCTCGTTTTAAGAACAAAATCCAATCATACTTATAAATATCTTATTAAAAAGATTTGCAAATTTTAAATTGTTGTTTTCATCCATAATCAATAAATACAAGGATAAACTCATCGAGATATTTGTAGAATACTCGATTCATAAGATGGATGAAATAAGGTAGAAGGTTCGTCAAACCGAATGACATAATGAACCACTTACAAGAATCATAACGAGTGCGGAATGTGGTAAGTGGAATGCTATCCTCCGCAACTCGTAGCTGATGAAAACCGGTGGCAAGGTCGAGCTGAAAAGACCTTAGTACCACTCAATAGATTGCTTAGGTGGTAATCCTGAGACAAGCTCAAACATATTGGAAAATTCACAAACTACTTGAATGAGAGAAATAATACTTTCCTCATCATGTAGGTTTAAAGAATAAAATGATGCCACCAAATTGGAATCGAAATCATTAAGAAAAATAGAAATCTGCTTAACAGATTGAGGATGTCGAAGATATATAGTCCGCTCAGGACATAGGATGTGGACTTAATAATGATCAAGCCAATCCTTTCCCAAAAATCAATTTTGAAGCCTAAGTAACGCATAACATGCAAATCGGCTCGAAAAGAATTATCACATAAAATAATCTCGACATTTTCACAAAGTAAACTGAGTGTTGCGGATCCACCAACCGGATTCGCAATTCTCAGTGAAGTCATCAAGCCCATAATATTTAAAGAAAAAGTATCAACAAGTTCTTTTGATATAAAATAATGAGATGAACCTGTATCAAAAAGAACTCGAATAAGATAATCACAAAACAAATATCGTCAAGGATAGAATGAGAAATACCTTGACCAAGAGAAGTGTTACTAGGAGCTTGCACGACATTCAACTCTCCCTCTCTCCTACTTTGGAGTATGGGACATGTAGATATAAGATGGCCCGAACTTTTGCAATAACGACAAAAAAATGGTTTTGGGCACTCTTTTGCATAGTGGTCCGTAGAACCACAATTGTAGCATCGTCCACGACTAGAGGTAGGAGTCTTTGCTACCGAAGTTTCTTGCTTCCCTTTCTTGTTGGGATTGGGGCCTTTGAACTTAATAGGCCTCTTCATGTTATTGTTGAAGTTCTGTTTGGCATGCACAACTTCAACATCACTTTCTCTATCGGTCACTTCAAGTCAAAGAGCGATATCTACAAGTTGATCGAAAGAAACTTCATGTTTCAGAAGTAAAGGCTTTTTGAGGTTCTTATTCAACCCATAAACAAATCTCTGAATTTTCTTCAATGGGGTATTAATATACTCGACCCTATATTTAGAAAGAGATTCAAAAGATGCGACGTAATCCGTCATAGAAGATTCATCTTGAACAAGGTCAATAAAGCGTTGAGCTAAATTTACTTTTTCAGCTTCCAACACAAACTTCAATTCGAACCTTTCCCGGAATTTCTCCCAAGTAAGATCCGCTTCAATAATTTCCGAAATCAACAGCTAATACAAATCTAATGCTCTTTCTCGGAGCATGCTAGAAGCCACTTGGACACGAAGTGAGTCAATAAGATCCATGTAGGAAAAGATGCGATCGCATGATCTAAGCCAAGCTTGGATTTCTATAACGCTTTCGGAACCTTTGAATGGCCTTCCACCCAAAGCGGTATAATCTATGCACAAGCGTGCAAAACTGGATTTAGGGTGAGTAGGCTCTGGAATAGGTCCGACAGCTTGAGCATTCTTTACAAGATCTAGAAGTTGTTAGGCAGACATAAATACTCCATCTTGAGGAGTAGCACTAGATTAACCGGCGCTGGGACGGCCTGGTCTAACCATTTCTCTTCTCTAAGAAAGAAAGAAAGAAGAGGAAAAAGGTTATTCACAGAATGAATATCAAACAAACTTGATTGATAAAACAAAGCATCACAAAAGAAATAGGATAGATCGGTACGAAGACTCGAATTAAATCCTATGGCATGATTCCTAAGAAAGACTTAAGACAATGATCCTTGCTAGATTATTCTACATTGTTCCGAAGTTTGGCTCTGATACCAAGCTATGACGCCCCACCTCTATACTCACACTAGTCAAGGACACTACGGGGTAATTCCATCGACTAGCACAAAGAATAAGGCTGTTGAGGAGCGACCATCTGTGTAATTGCTTTGTGCGAGTACTGATATGTCAGATAATATAACTTACATTTCGTTTCAAGAGGAAATCCGACATATCAAATACAAACTCAAAGCTAACACACAGTGGATATGTTGACTTCGAAAACAAATATAGAAATAAACATAACACAATTCAGTCACAGACATTCATATCACAAAGGCGGAATCAGATATGAATATAACACATAGAAGTGTACATCAAAGTATGGTCAAACAAGATCCACTACATCGCAAATGAATAGATACAAGTGCTAGACAAAGAATAATTATACATCAAGGAGTCTATATCACGAGTGTATAACAATAAAAACTACTAAGCTAAAGTAGTTAGCCGAAATTCAGATGTCGGGCCCTAATAAGAAGTCAAACAGGAGCACTTGAAATACCTCGGTCTGACCCGAGTATTATTTAAGAAGAAAATAATAAACAGATCAGTCTAGCTATAAATATCAGATAAAATGAGATAGGATAAGAGATATGACCAAAAACGTATGATAACAAAAATGTCATACTATGTCAAGTATACATCAAATATCAACAAAAATCATACAATATCTCATGAATCTCAAATCACCAAAAAGAATCACGTTCTTTAAATTATTCACCAAAACACAAATATTGACAAATCATGTCAATGCCAATCCACGAAAGTTGGTGAAACACAAATTCTAGAAATCACAACCAGAAATCCAGAAATCATAAAAGGGGGGAAGGCCTATCACAAACGGGAGCATGAAAACTCACCAACGCGTGTATCACAAATGGGTCGCTAACCCATGGTCGCTAACCAAAGAGCCGGTGCCACGACGTAGTACAGCGAACGCCCGAGGAACCAGAAACTCAAATAATCCAGAACATCGACGTAGTACAGCGTTACGCCCGATGAACCAAACTCAAATAATACGGAACAACGACGTAGTACAACGAACGCTCGATGAACCAAACTCCAATAAGCCGGATCAACGACGTAATACAGCGTTACGCCCGATGAACCGAACTCCATAAAACCGTAGGTCGCTAGCCCATAAAAATGAGACGAAGCTCCATAAATCGGGGTACAGTCCTCCACGTGGACAAAGAGACATCTCAAATCGCTAGTCTAAACCATAAAATGATCATCATCGATCATCAAGAAGTGTCGATTACACTAAGCTAGTAAATAAATGAGTTTAACTTCATGTCCCATAACCACTGGCTTAACTTAAATATTTACGAACAAATTGTAGATTTCCACTCGAAAGTTGTCACAAGAGTTCAATCGAACAAGTCCAAGAATTAACCGACGAAGTAAACGCAAGCGTTTCATACCACTTGTTTTACTAAGCCGTTTAATTAGATTTCTCATACGAATGAGGTAAAGGTTTGTATATACTAATAGATTGGAAAACGGTTTGAACACAAGCTTTGTATTTAAAAGTAGTGTTGAAATCGTTGTTGTGAAAGAGTTTGAATATTTACTACTAATATAGAAACATTTGCATTTTAAAGTGACAAACCACAGAAAAGATTGTAAAACAATCTATCACCAAAAATTCACATATGAAGACGTTAATTAAATCCAAAGAAATCGATACCAAATCCATCAAAATGGATATTCCCAAAAATCCCAAAAAAGAAATCATCAGGGTCGATAAAAGTGATAACAACTAATCGGAGCAACTAAAATCGATAAACAATGGAAATTAAATCAAGAAAAGCCTAAACAGGCAAAAATGCACAGTTCCAGACGTTTGGGGGTTAATCCAGACGTCCGGATTGGAGTTCTGGAAATTTCTCACAAATAACCAGATGTTTGAAAACTCATACCAGACGTCTGAAAGCTAACCAGATGTCTGGTTTTGAATCCAGACGACTGGATTTGTTCCCTGGAAATAATCCAGAGAACACCCAGACGTCTAAAACTTCAAGTCAAACGTCTGAGACCCATCCAGACGTCTGATCTTGAATTTCAGACGTTTGGAAATAGTTTCTTCTCTTTTTTTTAAAATTCTGTCGTGTATATTTTTGCTCTCCAATTCCAAACCAAACGTCTGGACTTGGTCACCAGACGTCTGGTCACCTGGTCTGGGCAACAATTTGCCTAGTCCAAAGTGGCAAAAATGTATCGGAAGCGATCGGACGAGCAACGACGACTAAGGATTTACGCCAGGCGACAACCCAGCCTTAAAGGCTCTTCGATACACCCCGAACATCAATGTCCAAATATCCATAAAAGGATTTTCATAAAATTTGGACCAAAACACCAAAATTTAGAAAATTCACCAAATTAATTCAAATCAAAAGCAAATGAAAATGCACAAATGTTAGGAATTCATACCTAACAAAAATGATAGCTATAGACGTAGATGTGAGTTAAAGAACTCACCTTTTAAACTCAAAACACAAGTGAGAAGCTATAAAGCAAGACAAGAACAACCACTCTTCAATTTTAACTCTAGAAGCTTCAATCTAAGCTCATAAGAAAGACATTTCCTAAGTTAGGGTTTATGAAATTTCTGAAATTAAAGAGAGATAGAGATGGAGAAGATGAAGAGGAGGCTTACGTAAGCTTCTCTTAGATTTTGGAGCTAGAACTTGAGTTTGCAAATGAATCTAGGGCTTAGGAATTTCTAATTCCTTTTCTCTTCCTCCATTTTTCTAAAGCTTGAAGTGTTAGGAAAATAGAATAAATGAATGAGAAGAGGGGGTGGAGTTAGGATATAAGATGAGTTGGGTTAGTGGGCTGAAACCCAAACCCAAAGCCCTAAGTGAAAATGTCAAAATTCTACTCAACTCCAAACATATCGATATTTATACTCAAAAAAGTTGTAAACGCCTTTTTGGACTCAATGGAAGTGGTCTCGAGTCCCAATTCGACTATTTACAAAAGGTATCTTTTCGGACTTTAATCCGACTGATGATGCTATATTTAAATAAAACATTTAAATATACATTCGTAAAATATGCGGGTTGTTACATTAGATGATGGGTTTCCTTATAGATCTGATTCCAATTTCATTTAATAGGGATTCGATCCACATGAATTCGGTTGTAGTGCTTGCTACGGATCTGTACTCTACTTCAGTGCTAGAGTGAGAGACAATAGGTTGCTTTTTAGAGCACCAAGATTTGGGGTTCGTCCCCAGGTAAATACAGTACCCAGATGTCGATCTTCGATCATCTGGGTCTGTAGCTCAGTTTGCATCAGAGTAGGCTTGAATATTTAAATCTTTGGATGATTTTAAGAGTAATCCATAATTTTGCGTGCCTTATAGATATCTCAGTATGCGTTTGACTGCCTTCCAGTGTTCGTTCAGGGGTTTTTGCATGTATTGGCATACTTTATTTACACTGAAACATATGTCTGGCCTTGTTATAGTTACATATTGTAGTGCACCCACCACGCTTCTATACTGCTTAACATTTTTTATGGGTTCACCTTTGTCCTTTGAGAGTTGTAAGTTACTGACCATAGGAGTTGGTAGAGACTTTGCTTGATGCATATTTGCTTTAATGAGAATCTCTGATATGTATTTCTTTTGGCTCATAAATAATTTTGTTTCAGATTTTCTTATGATTTCGATGCCTAAAAAATAATTTAGATTTTCAAGATCTTTGGTTGAGAAGATCTGATCTAGATGTTGAATGTTACTATTGATCTCTTCATTATTGTTTCCTGTAATGATGATATCATCCATATATACAAGTATGTATGTTGTTTTTTATTCACTTGCTTTAATGTATAGTGAGTTGTCTGATCTTGTAGAATGATATCCTAGTTTGGTCAGTACTTGTTTAAGTTTGTCATACTATACTCTTGGTACATGCTTGAGCCCATAGTTAGCTTTGTGAAGTTTACACAATAGTTCTGTTTCTTTTCCTTGATTATATCCTCTAGGATGCTCCATGTAAACTTCTTCCTATAGCTCACCATTTAGAAATGCATTGTTTACATCCAGTTGTCTTATTCTCCACTGTTTATGTAATGCTATGGTCAATATGATTCTTATTGTGGTTGGATTTACAACTGGAGAGAATGTTTCAGTGAAATCAAATCCATATTGCTGAGTATACCCTTTTGCAACTAGTATGGCTTTGTATCTTGATATAGTCCCATCAGAGTTTCTTTTGATTTTGTAAGTCCATTTTCATGCAATGATGTTTTTATGACTTAGTGGTGATACAAGGCTCCAAGTTTGATTTCTTATTAATGCACTGTATTCTTCATCCATAGCATGTCTCCACTCTTTATGTTTGAAAACCTCTTCATAAGTGTTTAGTTCACATTGACTCATTGATGCAGTATATATCTTTGGTTTGAAAATCCCACTTTTGGCTCTAGTGATCATATGATGTTCTGTTTTAACAGGTATCTCCTCCTGATTTCTGTTGGCTTGATTGGATGATTGAGAACATAATGAATGATTTTAATCATGTTCTGAATCTCCTACAGGGCTGGAGTTGCCATGGGTTGCCTGGATGAAGCGATCAGGAATGTCTATTGCACTGTGACCTAATCTGGTGTCAGATACTATGAGTTGTTGTCCAGATGTTCCTTGATCCTCCTTATCTTTCTCCTCGGTGATCCAGTCTAAGAGCATAGGTATGGATGGGATTGAAATTCTTGGATTGTATATCTTTTGAGTCGGTTTGATTTCCTTAGATGCAAAAGGAAAAATTCCTTCATTAAACACAACATGTCTGGATATGAATAACTTACCATTGCTACTAAGACATTTGTAGCCTTTTTTTATTATTAGCATAGCCTAGAAAAGTACAAGGAGCACACCTCAGACTTAGTTTGTGAGTGTTGTAGTGTCTAAAATAGTGAAAGCATAAGCACCCAAATGCCTTCAGACTTTTATAGTCTGGTTTTATATTAAATAGGACCTCTGTTGGACTCTTATGCTTTAATAATTTGGTTGTTAACCTATTGATCAGATATGATGATGTTGCAAATTCCTCTGGCCAGAATTTCATATGCATAGACCCCTGTGCTAATAAAGTCAAACCTATCTCAGCAATATGTCTGTGCTTTCTTTCAACTATACCATTCTATTCAGAAGTGTGTGGGAAAGTTGTTCTGTGTATAACTCCTTTTCTTTGAAAGTATTCCTTTAAACTTTTAAATTCTACACCTCCATCTGTTTGAATAATCTTTAAGCAATTGTTTGTCTGCTTCTCTGCCAGTGTGACAAACTGAATCACTGCATTGTGAGTTTTTGATTTTGTTTTGAGAAAATATATCCAGGTAAATCTGGAGTATGCATCAACAAATGAAAGGTAATATTTAAAACCATAATTTGTATCTACAGGGGAGGGTCCCCATAGATCTGATGTTACAAGTTCAAGAGGTGTAGTGTAATTGGTAAAAGAATCCGTGAAAGGTAATTTGTGACTTTTTCCAAGTTGACAGTGTGTGCAAACATAAGGAGTAGATAAATTTTCAAATCAAATCCCATCATCCCAATATCTGTTTTACAATACTAACATTGGGATGACCCAGTTTACAATGCCATAGGTGAAATACATTTTTACTACTAGCTGCTATAGATTCGGTGTTATTGCACCACTTTTCCTTATCACATCTATCTCTTGACCTGTCAGAGGTGAACTTGTATATCCCATTGTCCATTTTGCCCTGTAATAACACATCTTGGCTTATTAAGTCTCTAACTAAACAGAATTTGGGGTGAAACTCGAAGTATGCATTGTTGTCATTAGCAAACTGTGAATCACTTATCAAATTCTTTTTTATGTTAGGAACTCTTAATAGATTATTAAGGTAGAGTTGCCTTTTACCTTTAATACTGCCATTTCCAACATGTGATATACTTATAGCTTCACCATCTCCCATATGAACAGTTTGCATACATGTATAGTCTCTATTGCTAAGATTGAGATTCTGTATATTACTGGTGATGTGGTTTGTAGCACCTGAGTTTGGATACCACTCTTCTCCACTCAGTCCATCTGATCTGGTAAGATTGTCTGAGTCAGTTTGTTGGTTTCTTGAACTTTCTGATTGACTTCTTGGTTTCTGATGTAGATGAGCAGTGTTCACATTTGGATTGAAGCTTCTTTGATTGTTTTGTTGTTGCTGATTCACATTGAATTCTGAATTGAATCTGAAATAACATCTGATAGCAATATGATCAACTTTTTCACAAATTTGACATTTCACTTTGTTATTATTATTCCATCTTCCTCCTCTACCTCTGCCTCTGCCTCGGCCTCTTTGATTTTGATTTCCTCTTGGATTTTGTCTTTCTTGATTTTCTTGATTTCTGCTTTTGGATGCATAGTTGATAGTGTATTCTGTTTGATTTGTTTTTCTTTGCTCCACTCTTCCTTCATGTGCAAGCAGTGTGGAGTAAACATACTGCAAATTTGGTAAAGTCTCTTTTGATGATATTATTGCAACCACTGATTCATATTCCTGATCTAAACCATTTAGAAAAGGGTAAGATCTGTTCAGTTTCAGATATCTTGTGTCCTGCAGTGTCAAGAAGATCGCAATATGACTTTATCTTTGATATGCAGTCCCTCATTGACAGATTCTCTTTTCTTAGATTTTGAAGTTGTCTTTTATAATGCATAATTCTTGCTGCAGATTGAGGGTTGAATATTTGCTCAATGGTTGTCCATATTTCATAGGATGAATTGCAGCCAACTATTTGAGATAACAGGTTTGTGCTGATAGATGATAGTAACCATGATGATAATAAACTGTCTTGCCTTTAAAATATGATGTATTCTTTGTTATTTATTAGTTTACCATCTTTATCTGCAGTCATTCTTGCTGGAACAGAGATTGTGCCATTGACAAAGCTTTCCAACCCATATCCTCTTACTACTGTCTCTCTACTTGAAATTTCCAAAGCAAATAGTTGTTTTCATCAAGTTGGGTGGTAAAGGTCTGACCTTTGGGTTTAATTAGAGACATGGTGGATGATTCAGTGGATGATTCAGTTGCTGATGAGGTTGCATTTGCATTAGTCTTGGTTGAAGCTGAGGATGCATCATTCTCCTCGGCCATGATGATGAATCACAGAATCAGTAATTGATTCTTTTTAGTTCTTGAATGAGAAAACAAGAAATTGTAATGGGTTTGGCGAGGCAAACAATTCAAGAACTGTGTGCAGCCAATAGAAGCAGTGGAATCAGATGATGAGAAGCCTCTAAAATGACTTTTCTGATGATCAAGATTGCAGCCAGTTCACCAGAGTGATGAGGATTCTCTTAGTGTGTAAACTTTGGCAGGGAAGAATTGATGTGGGATGAATCTTGAATATGAATTAGATCTCTCAAGTGATGAATATACTGATGAGGATCTTGAGTGCAGCCAAATCTATCAATGATGAACTTAAAATCTGAGATGATTTTGGCCAGGCACAATAGCCGTTAGGCAGGGTGGCTCTGATACCATGAAAGAAATGTTGTAACTTTATTGCTGATAGCTTTTTGATAATACTAACTGATACATTTACAAAGCTATTTATATGAGTTTCTGCTAATACAATAGTTTAATATGATTTGGGCTTTGCAGCTTCCTGGGCTTTTCTAATGTTTGAACCCGTATCTGCTTAGACCCGTATTTGTATAATGAGATATCATAGCCGCACAACTTCAGATCTCTAATAGTATTCTTTCATTTTTTTTAATAAAACGCCCTTTCTAAAGTGGATGTACACCAATCCAACGTTAGTGGAACCACTACAAATCTTGTGTGTGGTTTACTTTCATTATTGTTTTTGTTGTTTGTTTGAGATTGTGATTTGATTTTATTTGGATCGGATTGTGATTTGGTGTTCGGATATTGATTGGTTTTTGTACATCTTTCAACGATCTTGATTTTCGTTGCGTTTGAAGTTTGGATTTAGGGTGACCTCGGATTCAAATTTGATAGCAAAGGCTGCGTTCCTTGTTGAACCATTTAGGTATGTATTGCCCAATCTGAAAGCCTTTCAATTAATGAGGCCTATTGTGTTTGCTCTTTGCTTAGACCCGTCAAACGGGTCGGGTCGGGTCATAATGGGTCGGGTCAAAATTGACCCGACCCATTTTATGACCCAACCCTTTTAATACATTTATTAAAAGGGTCAATATGACCCAATCCGTTTCATATATGAGTCAACCCGTTTAACCCATTTAAAAAAAATCAAAAATGAGAATATAAAAGAAAAAGTAAAAATAGACAGAGTAACAAAGAAAGTAAAACAAATAGCCTACTCCCACTTTTAAACAATAACAATGAATGATCTAAACCAAATTGTTTAACCAAAAAAGGAACCAAAGAAAGTAAAACAATTAGCCTACAGTAAACAAAAATGAAGAATACTTGTGATACTCAGTTGCGATTACTGACTGCATAAGCAACTTTCATTGGCCTACCATGCAATTCCACCTGGTTTTTCTTAACAGCTTCCTCTAATGATTCATCATCTTCGAAATCAATATGCCCGAATCCTCTAAAATCTCCAGTTGATTTGCTCATAGCAAACCTTATGGATTTGATCTTTGATTTGTCAAAGAAGTTTTTTATGTCATCTTCAGTGACTTCCCATGATAGATTTCCAATGTAGGCAGAGTAACACCCTTCTACCTTTTCGGGTTTACTTAGAAATTCACTCTTTCTTTTTCCTTGCCGGCCTCTGCATCTTTCTATCTTTACTATTCTATTTCCCCTGTGAATTCACAAGTACAACAGCTAAAATGAATATTGTACACAATATAGAGCATGAGAATGAACTATGTTGACCAGAATAAATTTGTCGAATCTCACATTCTTTCACCATCAAGTTTAAGAGAGTTGGTCACTTCTGTTTCTGTCTACAAAGTAACGAATAAACAATCAATTAGTAGTTTCTCAAAGAAAAAAGAAACAAGAAAAAAATGCAGGGACCAATACTGCGGTAAAAGAACTACATGCATCTACCATAAAAACCGCTGCTCCAATGTACAAGTACTCATCCTGTGAGAACAACTATGAATCAAAACATTTTCACATACTACTGAGAGCCTAAAAGTAGATAAGAATGCATCTATGTACACTACAAAAATTTGGTTACAGCAGACGGTAGTCTAACCAACAATTATGTAAATACTCACCGACTTATCTATTCTCATGGTTTTCGTGCTTTTAATCATAGAATGTATGCAAGTTTAATGTAAAATAGACTTTAGTGTGTGCGGGATAACTATCATCATGTCTCGCCAAATTACACAGGGCATCCTTCAATAATTTGTTCAATACTTGGAATTTCCCCAGGAAAAAAAAGGAATAAACACAATGTACTTGGATCATTACACTTTTATTTTCTAATATTATGCTTCCTTATTTGTGAATCAAGAAAAACTTATTATGCATTGTTTAAAAACTTCTTTTAAAAATAGCAGTACCATATAACAAGTTTATAATTTTGCAATATAACTTTGCAATTATCAGGACCTGCAATTATCAATTATTCTAACTAAATTAGTTCTTCTATACTCAGCAAACAAAGACATGAAACATAAAAGTTAAGCCAAACATTCCTATTAGTTCTCAAATCAGCAAGGTCCAAACTTTTGTAGTGTACTTAAGTTAAGAGGACTCCACAAATTTGATAGAGGCTTATCAATTCTTAGATTAGAAATGACATGGGGTTGTCGAACCCAAAAATTTTAAGACTTTCAGCCCAGGCATATAGAATTCAATTTACCATTTTATAGAAGAAAATGCTAAGGGGGACTCAAGTAAAGGGGACTCCACAAACTCAATAATAGTTTGTCGACTGTGTGAATAAAAAAAGACAGAGAACCATTGAACCCAAGAGTTTAAAGACTTTTTGTCCTAGGCCTATCAAATTCAATTTTACCATTTTATAGAAGAAAATGTTAAGGGGGACTCAAGTTCTGGGGATTCCATAATTTGGTAGTAGTATGTCGACTGTATTAATAAAAACAACAGTAATTTGTCAAAATCGAGAGTTTGTAGAATTTTTGAACAGATTATCAAATTCGGGTTATCGTTTTGAAAACTTTTTAGAACAATCATATCGAATATTACAATTTTTTAGTTTTTCGGCAAACATTATCGTAATATAGGCAAAAATTTGACTGAACCCTACCATATCAAAACAACTCAACACATTCACATCGCTTAACCTATAGGACAACTATATTCAGTCAATATTGCAAACGTAAGTTCTTACAATCAACACGTAGTCATACATTACATAACAAATAGTCTTCCCACAACATAACAAATATTCCAAACACATTAAAATATAAGTTCAACCAATTGACACAGTCATACATCACATAACAAACGACCATATACCATTTTTTCAATCAACGAGAGATTCAGATGCACCACGAGAAAGGGTTTGCTGCAAATGCAATAGATTTAAGATTTTAACTCTTCATTTTTTCAATCAGCGACCATAAATAAATTTTCAAATAGAAATATCATACCTTCGATTGATTAGAGCTTTTAACTTTCAAAGCTAAATCGTGCGAGGTTTTGAAGAAATGAGAGAGAGAGAGAGAGATCGCGAGAGCAAGCGCAGGCGTTTGGAAATCTGAATCGAGC
This sequence comes from Allium fistulosum, assembly GCA_030737815.1. Taxonomy (NCBI): domain Eukaryota; kingdom Viridiplantae; phylum Streptophyta; class Magnoliopsida; order Asparagales; family Amaryllidaceae; genus Allium; species Allium fistulosum. The sequence continues at coordinate 335,565,007 of CM060901.1, read as the reverse complement.
AAGACGGATTAGGAATTGAGGGAGAGAGAGCCAGCCGACTTCATGTTGTTTGGAAACGAGAGATAAATTGAAATTAGGGTTTGGGTTATGGACGAGTAAAAGGGTTAAGCGGGTTGTATCGTATTTTTTGTGAGCTGAATGGATATTGACCCTATACGTAAAATGATTTAATTAGTTTGGATCCGACCCTATTAAAATTGAGCTAAAAGGGTTGGGTTAAAGGGTCGGGTTGAATTTTGATATATGATTCATTAAGGTCACCGTCTTCCATGATGATCACGGCCTTTCCAATGCTCTTCTCCTATTTATATGGTGCAATTAGAAACAGGAGGCAGCTGGGAGTGACAAAGCTTTATTATAGTGTGCGTATTATTTTTGATTTAGTTGTAGTTGATGACATCATGTTATATCATGAATATGTAATCAAATACATGTATGCACAATATTATTATATGCTAATATATATGAATATTTCTTTATTAAGTTTCATTTAACTAACATGACTATCCAAACAGAATTAAAACTGGTTATGCTACAATGCCCTAAATCTAATTCATGCATGGGTGCATCGACAAGTAGGGTTCTGGCCGAATTTGTTTATTCATATACAGGCATTTTCAGCCATTTTTGAATGTATGACCGCCGACTTCAAATAAACTTTCAAGTTATGTATAAGTTTTTCTCTTGTATTAAAAAGAAAATAAAAGAAAACTTTTAGAAATCTTGCTGTGCTCTTCCATAGAATAACAATTGAAGTTACAGTGCATGCTATTTCTAGTTTACAATTAGGGCTTAAGACAAACTAAGTTACATGGCATGCAATTTTATACGTAAAAAATTGGGCAAGTTAACATGCTGTTACTCCTGTACAACACAATCGGTCTTCAACCAATTTTAACAGTGCTTCATTTCTATCTATGTTGCATACTTTTAGACTGACGGTACATCTTCGAGAAATGTTACAGTTTGAAACAAATCATATGAAGAGTAAATGAAATTTCACCACTCATTGATCACGCCATCTACAAAAAATTTACATCAAACTCAATTGTCTAAACATTAAAGATTATATACGTGGAAATCAAGTCCATGATCACATTAATCACATTTGCCTCAATCGCTGAAATTAGAAACTAGAATCAATCTAATTCATGCATCAAAAACAAGCTGCACTTTTCTAAGTAATGTAGTCTAAGACATGAACAACTGCTTCCGTACAAAATCCATGAATTGTGCAGTCGTCTTCTCATCATCTTGCTCACTCCTAAAATCAGGCAAGTGATCAAAAAACACGCTTCTTTCCATCTGCACCAGTTATCAAAAGTTCGATTAGGGAAGTTGTACATTAATAGGTAGTATGCTTATAATTATTTGCTTAAATCAAGTTTTGATCGGTTAACCTTTTCAATCAAGAGCCTAGCAGCTTTCCTCTCTTCTTGTCTCTTTAAATCAGCACGGTACCGGTTAATCTGTGCTTCAATCTTTTTTAACTCTGTCAGTAAAAATGAACGTAAAGATTCATTACTTGTTGTCTAAGTTATCACAGTAAACAAATCGTGCAACGCTGTAATTTCAATTTCATACCTTGTGCTTGCTGCCGAGCAAACTTTTCCTTTTCCCGCTGCAATTTTACTTGATCAAAACATTGGTTCTACAAAGAATAAAAATCCGAACATTTAGCAAAACCACAATTACGTGATACGTTTCAAAACAACAAATAATTTTGGAAAACGTAAATAAACAAAGATAATAATAAATCAAATCTTACCTTTTGATTAGCCTTAAAAATGGTATCAGCAAATCTGCATTTCAGCTTTGCAACATGCAGCAATTTGGTCGGTGATAGCTGCACCCCTATATTTTTGTTAACAGAAAACAAGAAATTGAAATGGTCAAAACTTAATCGTAAACTAGGAACTGATATAAAAAGACAGATGAGATGGAAAAATAATAATAACCTTGAACGGTATTTAGGGCAGAAGTAGGCAAAAGTTGAGGATTTTGATTGCAAGAGTCGTCAGTGATAATGCTATTGCTACCCATGGCGGATTCATTAGACGCACTCTTTGCCATTGCTGCTTTCATCGCTTTAATACATTCAGCCATACCCGCTTTCGAAGAATAATTCGATTTACTCTTCCGTTTCATGATTTTTTTTGACAAGTAGGGCTTGGAGGACGCACTTGCCATTGTGCTAGTTTTAGTAGTGAACTGGTTATTACTGATTGACCTAAAGTTGGGGATGATATGTATATATATAGCCGCCGTTTTAGTTGACTCGGTTTAGGAAAATGGTTTAGAAGTAGTTGACTTGGTTTGATTATTATACCTTTGAAATGATTATAAAATCTTAACCGTTTATAACCTGATATTTCACTGGAGTTTATTTGATGAGAGATCCGAAATCCCAGGAATGATTTTAGCTTTTACGAGCAAATATTGGCAATATTTTACACGTGGCATGTGCAGATAAAAAAACCTTTATAATAGTATTAAATTTAAAGTTTTTTTACCCAAATTTAAACCTTTATAATATTGCTGTGTTTGAGTTCACTTGCCCAACTTTCTAATACATGGACATCGAGCTAACTGGAGTTTAATGTTGGTACTCGGTAACAACTTCCGCTACCCGGTAGGATGCTCTTAATTAAACTTAATGTCTTAGAGTAATTTTCTTCCTTGTCTTGTGTTTGCTGTTTATCTTTTTATCCGCCTCCTCCAAAGTTAATTCTACGTTAAAAATAGCAGCTATGTCTTATATGATACAATTTCTACTAAATTATTTTAAATACATTAATTGGATGACAAGCCCATAATAGTAATTAATATGCACAAAAAGCAAATTAAATAAAGTTTATACAAATTATGTCCCTTGTCAAATTTCAAAAATGAAAACTATTGAACGGTCCATGTTAAAATTTTAAAATCACCCTTCTTCATTTTCATCTCCGTTCCATTTCACTTTCTATCTTCGTATAAATTATAATCTCATTACATTTTAAATTCATTCTTAATCCTACAAATTAAATCCAATAAATCGGAAAACATCTGATCTCTTCGACGAAAGTTTGATTTAATCGAAATTTTAAACCAGGTACAACTACAAAATAAACCTTTAGCTAATTTACTATTAGATTTCATAATTTTTTATTATTTGAATTTATTTTTATTGGTAGATCAGAAATTACAATGGATTTAAATCAACATCCACCACAAGAATCCCGATCTTCATTATCTTCTTTGGATTTAAATCGACTTCCTGTTATTGCTACAAAACCTATTATAGACACATATTGAAAAAACGTATCGAATTATACACTGCAAGAAAATACGTCATTTTCGACTGCTGAAAACCATCGGCGGTTGACAAAAACCACATGACGGCCGTCGCAAAATACCATCGAAAATAAAGCCACTGCCAAACAATGCTTTCGACGGCTTTTCGATGACTTCGTCGATGGCTTTGCGACGGCTGCTGTTGGTTATTCCCGATGCCGACGATCGTCGTGTATACGTGGGAAGTTGTGGTTCACTTCAACGTATGTTGAAAACCGTCGGACACCGTTGCTATTGAGCCGTCGGAAACCGTTATAAGCTGTTAGTAATATTTTTTCAATAAGCTGTCGGTGGCTGTCGTTGGCCGTTGGATATTGTTGACTGATGGCGGGTCGCAAATCTAAGCTGTTTTTTGTTTCCACTGTCATTCATCTCCCATACAACACATAAATATCAATATATATCGCAGCTCGATTTCACACACACAGATATATATATATATATATATATATATATATATATATATAAGCTCAAATCATATATAAAACATCAATACTAAAAAAACATGACTATTTACTACAAATCAAACCCAAACAATCCACCATACAATGAAATGTTCTACCAACATTCTATTCGCGGAGTTTCTATTTGACTCTTCTTGTAAATTTAAATTGAACAAGTTAAAGTGATATCATATATATGCTTTATATAACGTGTGATAGATTGTATATGAAACTTCAATTTAAAAAATTAATAAGAGATTAGTAAACTTATCTTTGCTTCATCGCTATTCCATCAAACAACCCGAGCATCCCACGAGCTTGCGCTCATCCAGTCAGGCTTCATCCTTGCTTTTTCTGCGGTCGACATCGTCTCACGGTAGTCCTTTCTCATTTTCTTCATCCAGCAGTTTTTGCAAAGGAGAGTGTCAACTTCTTGCAAATCTACCGCTCCCTGAATGTTGAAAAAATATAAGTTACGTTGGAACTGGACTAGCCCGCAACGGAAGTTATGGGTGAATTTCAAAAATTTTACCCTATTGTGTGTGTGTGTATATATATGTGTGTGTGTGTATGTGTGTGTGTATAAAAGCTCAAATCATATATAAAACATCAATACTAAAAAAACATTACTATTTACAACAGATCAATCTCAAACAATCCACCATACAATGAAACATTCTACCAACATACACAAAATCAACCATCAACATCTTAAAATGTATCAATCATATCAAAACAAACCAACACATCATCCAACATCTCCTCAAAATGTATCGAACATACCAAAATGCATCATCCTTACCATCTCCAAGTGCATGTATGTATATATATATATATATATAATACCCAAACACAGACACAAAAATCATACCTATCAAGTCTCATCATCGCCTCTGGAACCACCCGACGAAGAAAACATACAATGATTTGCATATACGTAGCCAAGCGCTTGTCCAACTACGTCATCTCCACAGCGCGATGGCGGTCTCGCTCCTCCAGCTTTGCAATCCTAGCTCTCAGCTCCTGAATCTCTTCTTTGTCTTGAACTTCTTTGCAATCCTAGCTCTCATCTCCTCCAACTTTTGATATGTCCCTTGTCAAATTTCAGAAATGAAAAATATTAAATGGTCCATGTTAAAATTTCAAAATTACCCTTCTTCATTTCCATCTCCGTTCCATTTCGCTCTCTATCTTCGTATAAATTATAATATCATTACATTTTAAATTCATTCTTAATCCTACAAATTAAATTCAATAAATCGGGAAACATCCGATCTCTTCGATGAAAATTTGGTCTAATCGAAATTATAAACCAGGTACAACTGCAGAATAAATCTCTAACTAAATTACTATTTGATTTCATAATTTTTGGTTTTGAATTTATTTTTATTGGTATATTAGAAATTACAATAGATTTAAATCAACATCCACCACAAGAATCCAGATCTTCAATGTCTTTTTTGGATTTGAATCGACTTTCGGTTATTGCTACGGAACCTATTATAGACACGCATTGAAAAAGTGTATCGAATTATATAATTATATTATCAACTACATAATAGGTATGCATTTAAAAATTTATCAACTATAGATTTCACTTTTATGTTTACCAACATTTAACTACATTACGCTTATATAGTTAAATAAATAATTCAATTAAAAATTAATTAGAACTTATGAACTTATACTTGTAACTAAAAAAACTAACTGCATTTTGAAATGCAGTAGATAAATAAATATATGCGAAAACTACTTGAACGCTAGATGATTTAAAAACAACTTTTAATTATTGCTATCGGATAGACAAGTATTGAAAAAATGCATTGAATTGTATAAATATATTACTTATATGAGATTGTTTATAAATGAAAATAGATATACAAATTAGTACAAATTAAATATGTTCATCTTTAATCGTAGTACACTTATGCATTTTAAAAAATTATCAACTATAGAGTTCACTTTTATGTTTATTTACATTCAATTGCATTACACTTATGTAGTTAAATAAATATTTCAATTTAATTAAAAGTTAATTAAACTTTTAAACATATATATGTTATTAAAAAATTTAACTGCATCTTGAAATGAAGTAAGTAAATACATATATTTAATATCTAAGTTTTAATAATTTAATTTATATATTTAACCACATTATAAATTATTCAACTAAATAAATAAAGTAGCTTATAAAATTGTCAAATAATAAAAATATTTTTAGATTATCAATTAAACATATTAAATTATATATTTAACTACATTATATTTAGGCAATTAAATAATTAATTTCCCATAATTTGGAAATATTCATCTTTCAAAGTGTTTAAAACGTTTAAAAAATTAACTTCATAATACTTAAGTAGTTAAATTATTAATGTATTTAATTCAAAAAAAATTATACTTTTATCCCTAAAAATAGTTTAAATTTTTTATACTCGGTAACAACTTCCGCAGCCCAATGGGATGCTCTTAAACTTAAAGGCTTAGAATAATTTTCTTTGTTGTTTTGTGTTTGTAGTTTATCATTTTATCCACCACCTCCTATGTTATTTCAACGTTAAAATTAACAGTTATGTCTTAAACGGTACAATTTCTACAAAATTATTTTAAATCGGTAAATTGGATGACAAGCCCGTAATATTAATTGAGATGCACAAAATGCCTAAATTTATAAAAAATATGTCCCAATCAAATTTCAGAAATGAAAAATATTAAGCGGTCCAAGTAAAAAATTTAAAATTACCCTTCTTCATTTCCATCTCCATTCCATTTCACTTTCTATCTTCGTATAAATTATAATCTCATTACATTTTAAATTCATTCTTAATCCTACAAATTAAATCCAATAAATCGGGAAACATCCGATCTCTTCGACGAAAGTTTGATCTAATCGAAATTATAAACCAGGTACAACTACAGAATAAATCTCTAGCTAATTTACTATTAGGTTTCATAATTTTTGGTTATTTGAATTTATTTTTATTGGTAGATCAGAAATTACAATGGATTTAAATCAACATCCACCACGAGAATCCTGATGTTTAATATCTTTTTTGGATTTGAATCGACTTCCGGTTATTGCTACCGAACCTATTATAGACACGAATTGAAAAAATGTATCGAATCATACACTGCAAGAAAATGCGTCATTTCGGACAGCTGAAACCGTCGGCGGTCGACGGAAACCAAATGGCAGCCGTCGAAAAATGCCATCGAAAATAAAGCTGCCGCCAAACAATGCTTACGACACCTTTTCGATGACTTCTCGATGGTTTTGCGATGACTACCATTTGTTATTTCCGATGGATATTCGACGGTCACCATGTACACATGGGAAGCCACTGTTCAATTGAACATATGTCAAAAACCTTCGGAAACCGTTGCTATTGAGCCGTCGGAAACCATTATGAGCCGTTTGTAATATTTTTCCAATATGCTGTCGGTTGCCGTCGTTAGCCGTTGGATATTGTTGACTGATATGCAGTTGGTAGCCGTCGTAAATTTGAGCTGTTTTTTTCTTCGGTTTCTACTACCATTCGTCCCCAATACAACACATACATATCAATATATATCACAACTCGATTTCACACATATAAACCACACACACATATAGATATATACATATATATATATATATGTATGTATGTATGTATGTATGTATGTATGTATGTATACATATATAAGCCCAAATCATATATAAAGCATCAATTCTAAAAAAACATTAATATTTAGCACATATCAAACTCAAACAATCCACCATGCAATGAGAAATTCTACCAACATACACAAAATCTACCTTCAACATCTCAAATTTATCAATCATAACAAAACAAACCAACACATCATCTAACATTTCCTCAAAATGTATCAGACATACCAAAATACATCATCCTCCCCATCTCCAAGTGCATATATGTAAAATATCCAAACATAAAAACAAAAATCATACCTATCAAGCCTCGTCATCGCCTCTGGATCACCATTCGACGAAGAAAATGTGCCATGATGTTGCATATACATAGCCAAGCACTTGTCCAACTGCGTCGTCTCCACAACGCGATGGCGGTCTCGCTCCTCCAGCTTTGCAATCCTAGCTCTCAGCTCCTGAATCTCTTCTTTGTCCTGAGCTTTTAGGTATGCGCTCTGCTTGCTCTTAGCCTGCAATACATGATCTGATAAAAGATTTGTATCTAATGGCTAGCAAAAAATGCAAGCTTAGCAGCCGCTATAACAGTGTGATATATAAGACTAGCAGCCGCTATAACAGTGTGCAATGGAATTGCATTGAGATTCAAAGACATTATTACCTTACTTGCTTTGATTAAATTGAGAGGGGTTTGGTTGTCTTCTTAATCGGTGTTTGTACATGTATATATATCGAAGAGAAATCGAATTGATAAGAAATTGCATCCTGATTGTTTAAGATATTGATATAAATTAAATTATTCCTTTAAAAACTAGATTTTATTAACTTAGTTGTTTTTGCAAACTAAGTTATTTCTTTAAAAAGTTAATTAATTTTTATTAACTTAGTTATTGTTATAAACTTATTTGATTTTTATAAAACTTACTTAACTTTAGCATACTTAAATTTTATAAATTAAGTTGATTTTTATAAGTTTAGTTAATTTTTATAAATTTATTTAATTTTTATAAACTTGGTTAGCTAAGTTAAAATTTTATATAACTCAGTTAATTTTTAGAAATTTGTTCAAGTTTTATGAAATTTAGTTAATTTTTAGGAAATCATTTAATTTTTATAAAACTTGGTTAACCTAGTTAATTTTTATAAACATAGTTAAATTATTTTAAAAATAGTTAATTTTTATAAACTTGTAGTCAACTTAAGTTAAATGTGTATAAAACTTAATTTTTTTATAAACTTAGTTATTCCTTTACAAAATTAGTTAACATAATTAAAAATTTGTAAAACTAGTTAGTTTTTATAAATATGTTTAATTTTAATTAAACTTGCTTAACAAAATTATTTTTTGTAAACTTACCTTCACTTCATCGCTATTCCACCAAACAACCCAAGAATCCCACATACTTGAGCGCATCCAATCAGGCTTCATTCCCACTTTTTTGCCATCGAAATCGAGATTTACATCGCAACAAACATATTAAGTCATTTTGTATGTCATGTATGTTGTTCAAATATGTGTATGGATATGTGTTACAGAACACACACACACACACGCGCACGCACGCATATGTATGTATGTATAAATATATTATATATAATATATGAACATAAAACATTTATATATAAATAAATATATATATATATAGAAAGAGAGAGAACAATTATTAAAAATTATTTATAATTCAAAATTAACTTAGTTTTGTAAACATGATAATTTTAGTATTTTAATTTGTATATATTATGAATAAAATAATGTTTTCATCCATAAATAATTAACATAAAATAATATATTAATGAAAATTCAAATTTTAAAATTTTATAAAATCTAAGATCATAAAATGGAGCTTATAAAAAATCTAGAGATTTTTCAATGTTGAAATATTATTTTTAAAAACAAATACATTTATTTTGGCAATTATTATTTAATATAAAATAATATATCATTAAAAATTCAAATTTTAAAATTTCAAAATTTCTAGGATCATTAATGAAAGGTTACAAAAAATATTGAAGAAATTTTAAATTAAATTATTATTTTTAATAAATCGTAAATAGTTTTTCCGAAATAATATTAATTATTAAAATAATAAAATTTATTGAAAAAATCCTAAAAATTTTCTATACGTTTCTGGAATGATATAATATTTTTAAAAAAATATAAAATTGAATTTTTAATGTAATAATTATTTTATATATTATATACAATTCAAAATTCAATAAATGTTAATTTAAAAATATGAATATATGTATGATAATTAATTTTAGAATTTTTAAATTAATATTATATATAAATAAGTGTACTAAAAATTTTAAATCATATATATATATATATCCTATATATGAATATATTCTATTATGAGAGAGAAATATACACTAATATATATATATATATGAATTTATTAATAAATATATATAAAACAATTATTAATGAAAAAATTGATTTTGTACAGCAAAAAATATTTGTCTATACATAAATCAAATATTATAACAAACAAATTATGCACATAATCCAAGCCTCCTTTCCACTACGCCGCACCCGCGAACACCTCCTTCTATGTTAATTCAACGTTAAAAATAGCAGCTATGTTTTAAATGATACAATTTCTACTAAATTATTTTAAATAGATAAATTGGATTACAAGCCCATAAAAGTAGCATAAAAAGCACATTAAATAAAGTTGATAAAAATTATGTCCCTGTCAAATTTCAGAAATGAAAAATATTGAATGGTCTGATAAAATTTCAAAATTACCCTTCTTCATTTCATCCTCCGTTCCATTTCACTCTCTATCTTTGTATAAATTATAATCTCATTACATTTTAAATTCATTCTTAATCCTACAAATTAAATCCAATAAATCGGGAAACATCCGATCTCTTCGACGAAAGTTTGGTCTAATCGAAATTATAAACCAGGTACAACTCTCTAGCTAATTTACTATTAGATTTCATAATTTTTTGTTATTTGAATTTACTCTATTGGTAGATCAGAAATTACAATGGATTTAAATCAACATCCACCACAATAATCTTGATCTTCAATGTCTTTTTTGGATTTGAATTGACTTCCGGTTATTGTTACAGAACCTATTATAGACAGGCATTGAAAAAATGTATCGAATTATATAATTATATTATCAACTACATAATAGGTATGCATTTAAAAATTTATCAACTATAGATTTCACTTTTATGTTTACCCACATTTAACTACATTACGCTTATACAGTTAAATAAATAATTCAATTAAAAATTAATTAGAACTTATGAACTTATACTTGTAATTAAAAAAATTAACTGAATTTTGAAATGCAGTAGATAAATAAATATATGCGAAAACTACTTGAACGCTAGATGATTTAAAAACAACTTTTAATTATTGCTGTCGGGTAGACAAGTATTGAAAAAATGCATTGAATTGTATAAATATATTACTTATATGAGATTGTTTATAAATGAAAATAGATATACAAATTAGTACAAATTAAATATGTTCATCTTTAATCGCAGTACACTTATGCATTTTAAAAAATTATCAACTATAGAGTTCACTTTTATGTTTATTTACATTCAATCGCATTACACTTATGTAAATAAACATAAAAGCCCACTAGCACCGTTAGAGATAGCACTCAGGATGAAGGAGAAGTTTCTACTGCCCGTCGCACTTTTGAGCCGCCATGAAATTCTTAGAATTAGGTCAATCTGATGTTTTAGGGTTGAATGTTTGGGTCAACTAGTTGCATTGAGTTTGCGGGCTATTGTTGGGCCTTGTTATATTGTATAGTTTATACTCAGATGTTTGTAATAATGTTACATTATTATCAATAAAGTTTGAAATTCAATCGCATTACACTTATGTAGTTAAATAAATATTTCAATTTAATTAAAAGTTAATTAAACTTTTAAACATATATATGTTATTAAAAAAATTAACTACAACTTGAAATGAAGTAAGTAAATACATATATTTAATATCTAAGTTTTAATAATTTAATTTATATATTTAACCGCATTATAAATTATTCAACTAAATAAATAAAGTAGCTTATAAAATTGTCAAATAATAAAAATATTTTTAGATTATCAATTAAACATATTAAATTATATATTTAACTACATTATATTTAGGCAATTAAATAATTAATTTCCCATAATTTGGAAATATTCATCTTTCAAAGTGTTTAAAACGTTTAAAAAATTAACTTCATAATACTTAAGTAGTTAAATTATTAATGTATTTAAATCAAAAAAAATTATACGTCTATCCCTAAAAATAGTTTAAATTTTTTATACTCGGTAACAACTTCCGCTACCCAATGGGATGCTCTTAAACTTAAAGGCTTAGAATAATTTTCTTTATTGTTTTGTGTTTGTAGTTTATCATTTTATCCACCACCTCCTATGTTATTTCAACGTTAAAATTAACAGTTATGTCTTAAATGGTACAATTTCTACAAAATTATTTTAAATCGGTAAATTGGATGACAAGCCCATAATATTAATTGAGATGCACAAAATGCCTAAATTTATAAAAAATATGTCCCAATCAAATTTCAAAAATGAAAAATATTAAGCGGTCCAAGTAAAATTTTTAAAATTACCCTTCTTCATTTCCATCTCCATTCCATTTCACTTTCTATCTTCGTATAAATTATAATCTCGTTACATTTTAAATTCATTCTTAATTCTACAAATTAAATCAAATAAATCGGGAAACATCCGATCTCTTCAACGAAAGTTTGATCTAATCGAAATTATAAACCAGGTACAACTACAGAATAAATCTCTAGCTAATTTACTATTAGGTTTCATAATTTTTGGTTATTTGAATTTATTTTTATTGGTAGATCAGAAATTACAATGGATTTAAATCAACATCCACCACGAGAATCTTGATCTTTAATATCTTTTTTGGATTTGAATCGACTTCCGGTTATTGCTCAAGAACCTATTATAGACACGTATTGAAAAAATGTATCGAATCATACAATGCAAGAAAATGCGTCATTTCGGACAGCTGAAACCGTCAGCGGTCGACGGAAACCAAATGGCAACCGTCGAAAAATGCTATCGAAAATAATGCTGCCGCCAAACAATGCTTACGACAGCTTTTCGATGACTTCTCGATGATTTTGCGATGACTACCATTTGTTATTTCCGATGGATTTTCGACGGTCACTGTGTACACATGGGAAGCCACTGTTCAATTGAACATATGTCAAAAATCTTCGGAAACCGTTGCTATTGAGCCGTCGGAAACCGTTATAAGCCGTTTGTAATATTTTTCCAATATGCTGTCGGTTGTCGTCGTTAGCCATTGGATATTGTTGACTGATATGCAGTTGGTAGCCGTCGTAAATCTAAGCTGTTTTTTTCTCCTGTTTCTATTGCCATTCGTCCCCAATACAACACATACATATCAATATATATCGCAACTTGATTTCACACATATAAACCACACACACACACACCCATAGATATATATATATATATATATATATATATATATATATATATATGAAAGCCTAGATCATATATAAAACATCAATTCTAAAAAAACATTAATATTTATCACAAATCAAACTCAAACAATCCACCATACAATGAGACATTCTACCAACATACACAAAATCAACCTTCAACATCTAAAATGTAACAATCATAACAAAACAAACCAACACATCATCCAACATCTCCTCAAAATGTATCAGACATACCAAAATACATCATCCTCGTCATCTCCAAGTGTGTATATGTACAATATCCAAACATAAAAAGTAAAATCATACCTATCAAGCCTCATCATCGCCTCTGGATCACCATCCAACAAAGAAAACATGCCATGATGTTGCATATACATAGCCAAGCACTTGTCCAAGTGCGTCATCTCCACAACGCGATGGAGGTCTCACTCCACCAGCTTTGCAATCCTAGTTATTTTTTGTAAAAATTAGTTAAATTGAGAGGGGTTTTATTCAAACTTGCTTAACATAGTTATTATTTGTAAAATTTAGTTAAATTTAGTGAACTTAGTTGAATTTTTATATAACTCGGTTAAATTTTTATAAATTTGTTTATGTTTTATAAAATTTAGTTAATTTTTGGGAAATTATATAATTTTTATAAAACTTGGTTAACTTAATTAATTTTTATAAACTTAGTTAATTTACTTAAATTTTATATAAAATAGTTAATTTTTACAAACTTTTAGTCAACTTAAGTTAAATTTGCATAGAACTTAATTATTATTTTATAAACTTAGTTATTCTTTTGCAAAATTAGTTAACTTAGTTAAAAATTTGTAAAACAAGTTAGCTTTTATAAATATGTTTAATTTTAATCAAACTTGCTTAACATAGTTATTTTTTGTAAAAGTTAGTTACTTTTTGTAAACTTGGTTAAACTTCAACTTATTTTTTTGTAAAAGTTAGTTACTTTTTGTAAAATTTAGTCTCCCTTTAACAATTCTCTTTATATTTTGAGTTAAAAATATGGATATTCATGATGCTTAGTAATTACATGAAATGGCATCGTTTTTCTCTTCTGTTTAAGATTTTATATGATGGTTGAATACTTGTAAGAAGCAGTAGTTATCTATTGAGATTTTTGTTGGGGTAAATTATGTATGTTCTTTTGCCTAGGTAAATCCAAACATATTGTTCATTATCTCTTGGTTGCCAAAGCCATAACGCTTATTCCATGTTGGTGGATCCATGACAGCTTTAAAAGTCACGTCCTTCTTGTCAGTAGTCAACTAATCTCATCCTGTTCCCTCAAGTAGTTGTCCTCGTTGTTGCATAAATTTTTCATGCAATGCAAAATCAAAATACAATGAAATTTACACTACCTTATTTTAATTCTTTATAACTAATTAATTAAACAAATTATTAGTAACTTATACCATAAACTATGCTTTCATGTACTTTGGTTGATTTCTCATCGTGCCATGTGTACGAGAGTGTGCTATCTTCATTTTGATGCTCGATGGCATGAGTACGAGCAAATATGTACGTGTAGAAGACGGGACCACATGCTCTCTTTGTAGAAATAATTATTATGTATTATTATTGTATATACAAAATTATACAATGTAATAACAGTTTATAATCAAAATTAATAAATTTACCTGCTCTTGATGTTAACGCTATGACTTAGATCCCCACGATGTGTGACTGGATTCTTATTTCTATTCGCGGAGTTTCTATCCGACTCTTCTTGTAAATTTAAATTGAACAAGTTAAAGTGATATCATATATATGCTCTATATAATGTGTGATAGATTGTATATGAAACTTCAATTTAAAAAATTAATAAGAGATTAGTAAACTTACCTTCGCTTCATAGCTATTCCACCAAACAACCCAAGCATCCCACGAACTTGCGCTCATCCAGTCAGGCTTCATCCCCGCTATTTTTTACGGTCGACATCGTCTCACGGTAGTCCTTTCTCATTTCCTTTATCCATCAGTTTTTGCAAAGGAGAGTGTCAACTTCTTGCAAATCTACCACCCCTGAATGTTGAAAAAATATAAGTTATGTTGGAACTGTACTAGCACGCAGCAGAAGTTATGGATGAATTTCAAAATTTTTACCCTATTGGACCTTTTATTGGGCCTATGAAGTCTAACTGAATTAGAACATTTCTAAATTTCATTTAAATAAAATCATTTATTTTATTTAAATTAAAATATTTTAAGGTATGAAATTGATTTTATTTGATTTAGTTTATACATAAATGTACCATATACATATATGCCTGAGTGCATGTGTAACATAATAATCCGTGAAAGGTATAATATGCTTATATGTAGATGTTGGATTTACATCGCAACAGACATATTAGCTCATTTTGTATGTCATGTATGTTGTCCAAATATGTGCATGTATATGTGTTACAATACACACACACACACATATGTATGTATAAATATATTACATATAATATATGAACATAAAACATTTATATATAGATAAATATATATATATAGAAAGAGAGAGAATAATTATTAAAAATTATTTATCATTCAAAATTAACTTAGTTTTGCAAACATGATAATTTTAATATTTTAATTTGTATATATTATGAATAAAATAATGTTTTCATCCATAAATAATTAACATAAAATAATCTACTGATGAAAATTCAAATTTTACAATTTTCAAAAATCTAGGATCATAAAATAGAGCTTAGACAAAATGTGGAGATTTTTCAAAGTAGGAATATTATTTTTAGAAATAAATACATTGATTTTGGTAATAATTATTTAATATAAAATAATATATTATTAAAAATTCAATTTTAAAATTTCAGAAATCTAGGATCATTAATGAAAGGTTACAAAAAAGTTTTAAAGAATTTTTCAATTAAATTATTACTTTAATAAATCATAAACAGTTTTTTCGAAATAATATTAATTATTAGAAATAATAAACTTTATTGAAAAAATCCTAAATTTTTTCTACACGTTTTTGGAATGATATAATATTTTTTTAAATATAAAATTAAATTTTTAATGTAATAATTATTTTATATATAATAAACAATTCAAAATTTAATAAACGTTAATTTAAAAATATGAATATATGTATGATAATTAATTTTCAAATTTGTAAATTCATATTATATATAAATAAGTGTATTAAATTTTTTAAATAATATATATATATATATCTTATATATGCATATATTCTATTATGAGAGAGAAATATACAATAATATATATATATATATGAACTGATTAATAAATATATATATATAAAACAATTATTATGAAAAAATTGATTTTGTACAGTAAACAACATTTGTCTATACATAAATCAAATAGTATAATAAACAATTATGCACATAACCAAACTGATTTATGATAACTATATCTACTTACAAAATCTCACCTAACTAAACATATAGTAGCTGTTACCCCGCCTTTTGGCAAGGCCGTGCCACCAAGAACTTGACTAAAAACCAAAGACAATTCATCCAGAAAATCGGTTATACGCGGGTTCACTATGAATATCGACGAATTTTGTCCGAGTCCGGATCGAGCCAAAATTGACATGACACGACAAGCGAAGCTATGAGAGTCAACGTTCCAAATTTCAAGTCAATCCGAGTTCGTATAACCAAGTTACGATCGATGCAAAATTGAATAAAAGCATCCCACTTCGACTTGCTCCTCTTCAAGCAATTCTTCGACTCGCTTCGCCTCGAGCCCACTTCGACTCGCTTCGCATTGCCCCCATCAGAAATGCTTACTTCGACTCGCTCCTCTTCAAGCCATTCTTTGACTTGCTCCGCCTCGAGCCTACTTCGACTCGCTCCGCTTCGCCTCCATCAGAAATGCTTACTTCGACTCGCTCCACTTCGACTCGCTTCGCTTCGTCTCCATCAGAAGTGCTCCACTTCGACTCGCTCCGCATCCTTCAGAAAACAACACTTCGACTCGATCGATCAATGCACACTTCGACTCCATCAGCCTCACATCCATTCGAAGACTTCTACTTCGTATCCACCGAAGCGAAGCGAAGCGAAGCACACAGCCGATACGAACGAAAGCGAGTCGAAGTGATGGAGTCGAACCAAATAGCCTACCGAAAACCTCATTTTGTATCGAGCATATCTCCCAATCTACAAGTCCAAACGCTATGAAATTTTCACAGAAGACTACGTGCATGCTAAAGAATGTCCACGCCAAATTTTGACTCCATTGGATGAAATCTTGATTGAGTCGAAATCTGTTCGTGTCGATCACGGATCGGACCGAAACTTCACGGGCTTGGGCGTGTGGGCCTGGTCACGTGCCAGAGAGGGTCTCCCGAGATCTGAGCGAAATATCAGCCTCCTACACCTATAAATAGACCCCCAAAGCCAACAGAAAAGGGGTTCTTCTTCTTCTTTGAAATCTCCAACGTCCAGACTCTGCCGGATCCAGATCCAAACTCCATTGCTGCTGCTACCAACGAATTCCACTACTGTAAATCATAATCATCTGCTGTAATTCATTGAATTCACTTGTAAACATTACAGAAAGATCAATAAAGCAAACTACTTCAGAGTGGACGTAGGCAAGATCGCCGAACCACTATAAATCTTGTGTCTCTATCTACTTCTTTCTGTTTTAAGTTTATTATTCTTCATTTTTATCCTCTACAATACTTAGATCTGATATCTGTGATTATATATTGCTGATTTGTGTTCATACACTGGTGCTTTTACGACATTTGGGGTTTGTGACCATATTTGGTGCAAACACTTTGGTGCTTTCACTGAGAATTGAACTCAGGATCCCATCGTTTGGAAGTTGAGTTCGAAGGCTTAGAGATTCAGATCTGAAAAGCTATGACAAGGCAATCAAATAGAAGGCAAAGGCTAGAGAGAAGTCAGCATGAGGGAAGTCAAGAGGCTTCTTTAGGTGCAAATCAGACATCAATCTACATCACCAGGGATGAAATAGAGACAATGATGAAAAGACAAGAGGAAATGATCCAGAACTTGCTTCTTCAGATTGGGCAACTTGGAGCACAGAATCAAGGAGCAACCAGAGTTCAGAATAGAGTAGGACCATCTGTCACAGCGCCAAAGCTAGGGGGCAATGAGCATGTTGGCCCGATCCCGGGCGGGGTGCCAGGTGGAGCTGCGCAATGTGGCGTTGATGCAAATGCTCGTTCAGGAGAGTAGACTCCAGGAATCCCTCGTGAACTCGAGGGGCAAATCGGAAACAATGGACAAGGGCTGCAACTTGGAGATAGTGATAGGTTGGCGGAGATGGTCAGACGAGCCATGAGAGGCGGACTAGTGAATAGAGATCTGGAGGATGTGAATAGGAGTCCCTTTGCTCCTACGATCAGGCAAGCCAGGAATCCATCAGAGTTCAAGCTACCGACATTGGAGGTGTATGATGGAAGGACAGACCCTGCTGTTCGTCTGACGAGGTATATGCGACACATGGAGGACTGGGGGCATCAGAGGAAGTTATGGCCAAGTGTTTCCCGTTGTATCTGACAGACATAGCAGCATTATGGTTTAGACAACTGGAGAGTGGCTCCATAGGAACATGGACCGATCTGACTGAGAGGTTTATGAGGCAATTCAGAGTTCACATTTCAAGACCCAAGAATGTGATGAGTTTGGCAGCGCTAAAACAAAGTACCGAGGAATCTTTGAGGAACTTTCTGACGTGATTCAATGCAACGGCAGCATCGGTGGATCGACCCGATCCATCCATGGTTTTGATGGCAGCTGTATCTGGCATAGCTGATGGCACAGAGTTCAAGAATTCGTTAACAAGGGATCCCTCTATGGATCTAGGAGAGTTTTATCACGAGGCTGAAGGATTTTTATGATTAGAGGATGCAAATGCTGAAAGAGAGGAAGGAGAAGGAACCGAGGTTTACACGATCAAAGGTGAAAATCCTCCTAGATCAGATTTAGGGACTGGTAAAGGGAAACGAAAGGCTGAGGATAATAGTGATGAACCGACGCGACCACGAAAGGAGCCAAGATTCACCTCTTACACGGAGTTGAATGAGACTTTGGAGCGAATCTACCAGGATACTAAGGGGCAGATTTCCTATCGAAGGCCAATGAGAAGGGATCCAACCAACAATGAAAGAAGATCCGACAAGTATTGCTTATTTCACGAGCTGAACGGTCATAACACAAATGACTGCAGGCACTTGAAGGATGAGGTTGAGGGACATATCCAGAATGGTATGCTATCACAGTATGTAAGAAGGGGAACGACAGCGGTGGAACGGGAGCGACCACCACCTGCACCTGCTGGGGACGGCTCAGGATCGAGGCGTCAGCTTGTCATCAATTGATTGGGGTAATGACGAATAAGTAGCAAATTCCACACCAACGCGATTAAGTCATTTACACATGTACAGGACCGCGAACGATCCTCAAGCATGCTCTGATACGATTACTAATCGCAAAGGTGTAGGTGTTTGCCCTTTGACGTCCTTGTTTTCCTTTTACTTTCCATTTCTAGTATTTGAACCTAATTTTGTTGAACATTTTGAAAAACTCGTTTTGAATAAAAGTATGCTATTTGTGATGCCATGACGGCTAAGCCACTTACACATGTAAGGGATCACGAATGGTCCTCAGGCATGCTCTGAGACGGCGATAAACCACCACCACAAACAACTCAGAAACTCACTCGAACGTGAAATCTGACATTGTTAATACTAAGTCCCCCCCGGGCACACTTATTTTGCCTCGAACGGCACCCGACCACGAACGGTCACAAATCACCGCGAACGGCACCTGACCGCGCACGGTCCTAAATCGCCTCGAACGGCACCCGACCACGAACAGTCACAAATCACCGCGAACGGCACCCGACCGCGAACGGTCCCAAATCGCCTCGAACGGCACCCGACCGCGAACGGTCACAAATCGCCTCGAACGGCACCCGACCGCGAACGGTCACAAATCGCCTCGAACGGCACCCGACCACGAACGGTCACAAATCGCCTCGAATGGCACCCGACCGCGAACGATCACAAATCGCCTCGAACGGCACCCGATCGCGAACGATCACAAATCGCCTCGAATGGTACCCCGACCGTGAATGGTCACCATTCGCCGTGAACGGCATCCGACCGCGAACGGTCACATATCACCTCAAATGACATACGATCCCGAACGATCGTCATTTGTGGTCAAATAAAACTATCAATTGCTTTGCACGTCATCAACAGGATATGAAGATATGAACATCCAGCTCATGGCATTACAAAACAAACAGCCTCCATCGAAGAAACGATGGCTATTCAGAATGAAGATTGCACCATTTCAAAGCACATCATGTTTCCACAAGACGCCCTTTGGGGGGCAAATGTTACCTCGCCTTTTGGCAAGGCCATGCCACCAAGAACTTGACTAGAGACCAAAGACAGTTCGTCCAGAAAATCGGTTATACGCGGGTTCACTATGAATATCGACGAATTTTGTCCGAGTCCGAATTGAGCCAAAATTGACATGACACGACAAGCGAAGCTATGAGAGTCAACGTTCCAAATTTCAAGTCAATCCGAGTTCGTATGCCCAAGTTACGATCGAGGCAAAATTGAATAAAAGCAGCCCACTTCGACTCGCTCCTCTTCAAGCCATTCTTCGACTCGCTCCGCCTCGAGCCCACTTCAACTCGCTCCGCATCGCCCCCATCAGAAATGCTTACTTCGACTCGCTCCTCTTCAAGCCATTCTTCGACTCGCTCCGCCTCGAGCCCACTTCGACTCGCTCCACTTCGACTCGCTCCGCTTCGTCTCCATCAGAAGTGCTCCACTTCGACTCGCTCCGCATCCTTCAGAAAATAACACTTCGACTCGATCGATCAATGCACACTTCGACTCGATCAGCCTCACATCCATTCGAAGACTTCTACTTCGTATCCACCGAAGCGAAGCAAAGCACACAACCGATACGAACGAAAGTGAGTCGAAGTGATGGAGTCGAACCAAACAGCCTACCGAAAACCTCATTTCGTATCGAGCATATCTCCCAATCTACAAGTCCAAATGCTATGAAATTTTCATAGAAGACTACGTGCATGCTAAAGAATGTCCATGCCAAATTTCGACTCCATTGGATGAAATCTTGATCGAGTCAAAATTTGTTCGTGTCGATCACGGATCGGACCGAAACTTCACGGGCTTGGGCGTGCGGGTCTGGTCACGTGCCAGAGAGGGTCTCCCGAGATCTAAGCGAAATATCAGCCTCCTACACCTATAAATAGACCCCCAAAGCCAACAGAAAAGGGGTTCTTCTTCTTTGAAATCTCCAACGTCCAGACTCTGCCGGATCCAGATCCAAACTCCATTGCTGCTACTACCAACGAATTCCACTGCTGCAAATCATAATCATCTGCTGTAATTCATTGAATTCACTTGTAAACATCACAAAAAGATCAATAAAGCAAACTACTTCAGAGTGGACGTAGGCAAGATCGCCGAACCACTATAAATCTTGTGTCTCTATCTACTTCTTTCTGTTTTAAGTTTATTATTCTTCATTTTTATCCTATACAATACTTAGATCTGAGATCTGTGATTATATATTGCTGATTTGTGTTCATACACTGGTGCTTACACGACATTTGGGGTTTGTGACCATATTTGGCGCAAACAGTAGCAATATATTTAAACAGATATGAAATTGCTCATTATAGTATCATAAAACATAATTTAATTACTGTAATATGAATTAAAATTACCAATTTAATGATGCATTTGAATCCACGTTGAAGTAGTGACTTCCCTTCCTTTTACTATTCTTGATTCGTTAGATTGCAAGTCTGGAATCACCGACCTCTAACTATCGAATAGTATTATTTTAATTTGAAATATATTTGAGAATTTTAGAGTGGATTGAGAGCTATGTTTTAACCAGCAATGTAGAAGGTAATGGCAGCCAAAAAAAGGTTAGTGATTATTTTTAGAGATACATACACACACACACACACATACATACATATATATAGAGAGAGTTGTATTAGAGAGAAATGAGGAAAACCTTTTAACCTTTAACCCATTCTCACTTGATCTCAACCCATTATCTCCAAGCCAATTCTTTATGTTTTAGCCACCCCTAGACCTTTCCAAACCCGAAATTTTACAGCCCTAATGATGGGTCTTAAACCTATATAAGCCCAAGCCAAAATACTATGCAATTAAATCTAATTTAATCGCTTGTCGATATTGTATATTGATCGATATATTTATAACTGTTATAAATATATATAACATTATTTATTTCTCAAATCATACTCAAATTTTATAATTAATATTTCATAAATATTAATTAATTTAATTAATTTATAACAATAATAAACTAATTAAATCATTCGGTCTTAATGGAATTCATCATTTCGGCTGTGTAATTCTTGGGTGTAAATTTGGTCAACTATTAACATCGAACTATTCTAATGTTAACGTTCACACATCACTTAGCAGGTGGTGTGACATTATGACCAAATTTATCGCTTACTCATTTTCGGTAAAATCCAATTTTAGTTTAATAAGCGTTACCCTGTTGTGACATTTGTTTACACCAATTCTCTTCGTCAAAACTATATCACTTTGGACTTATGGAATTTGGTAATGGTCAAAATTCAAGCCTCATCCACATTCAACTTTATAATCCAAATACAAATTCCTTGGTTCAATAATAATAATTATTATTAACCGAAATGCTCTGGCCAGAGACTTTGACTTTGAGTTGACTTGAGTTGACTATGATACTAACCACATATAACTGAGGAGATGAATCCTCTCTTGAATAGTGCTTCACTTCCAATACTTCCACTCAACCAAACTATAGTCACTCGATGGACGCCGTGCCATGATCTAGCTATAATCAAAGCGGAGTTTTCGTATTGAAGATCCATGGTATTCTCAAGTCGAGAGAACCGTGTAAATCAGTCACATCGATATTTTTTGTTTGAACTTAGTTATATTAACTAACAGAAAACTATCGAGTGAGTCATTCCATAATTATCCAATAAGTATTACTACGTAACCCCTAGGTGCCCTCAGCAGTCATAAGTAATACACTGCCCAATATTTGGAGAGCGTCACGTACTCCAGTCTCAATGGATACATTGATATCCAGTCTTGATGCATCTTGACTAGGAACATTTAAAATGGTATATTTGTTTCATTGTGATAAATTACTCACGGTTACAACACTTTGTAACTACTATCACAAAATATACCATTTATGGATTTTTCTATTAAATATACTTTTAATTAAGTTAATTAATTAATATAACCATATTATATCAAGTATATAATAGGAAGAAAATACCTTTTATTTTGAACAAGATTGGTCAACGAGTTAATGTAACAAATTACATAATTGCCCCTAGGGCATACCCCTAACTCTATCAGTCTCCCACTTGCACTTGGTGTCAATTATGGAATCTAATTCCAACTTCTCCAATCAGTTTTCTCAAACCAATTAGGTCAGTCCCTTAGTGAATGGGTATGCTATTATGTTTTAATTATCTGCTTTGTCGATTAACTCTCTCTAACACTGATAATTTTCCTTTATCATGTGGAATAATTTGAAGTATGTCTTTCGACTTCTAGTGAGCTTTAAGTTCTATCATGACCAATTTCATGACATTTTTATCTTATTACAATATTATGGGATTCTCAACATTTGGAATCACCTTTGGCTCAATTATAAGTTTGTGCATTTATATCTATATACATTAGTTTATTGTAGCACTATTCAAGTTAATGTTCTCAACATTTCGTTGAATCGACCACAATCACCTTTATTTTGAAACATTATCAAATGAAAGATTTTAGCTTGAATTTTATCATTGACATGTTATACTCAATATCACTTATAAAAGTTTGTGTCCAAACGTTCCATCATAACGAGTTCGTTGTTTCTATAACAATTCTCTAGTATTTCATAAATACACGAGAACACCTCAAACAACCATTTAGTGATATCAATTTGGATTTTATATTTGCTCCATGTATCAAATACATAAACAAAACACAATATCATACACAACAAAACCTATATGATAATTCCTATTGCTAATGCATAAGGAATCCAACTTAATGTTCTCTTTTTAATAGGGTGCTCTTGTATATCGTTTTGGGACAATCTCTATATCTTTTATACTCACCATAAAAGACATCATTTACAATTCGAAATTGAGTATTAAAACAAATAAAGTTGATTTTAATACAAACATATTGTTAAAATCAACAACGCGTTGTTTACTTATAGTTTAGAAATATCAATGTACCTTTTAACGTTCTTTCTTATGAATGCACGCTTCCTCTGCACTTTGATTGAAAATCGAACTATTTGATATTTCTATCAAAATACTTATTCAATCTTTATGCTTATAAAATGATACATTCGTATCATTTCTTGGATCATATTCAAAGACTCGCAAACCCACTATCGCTCCCACTAACTTTGAGGCATTTTGGTTAATATGTAAAAACGGCTTACTCTAAATCATTATTTAGAATTTTCTGCTTCAATACATAAGTACCAAACACTATGTCTAATCGAGCGATAATTTTATGAGTAAATCTGAATTAACTTGAGCATGTTGAATACCGAATCTGCTATGCTAATTTCAATAATTGAAATTTGCGATATTATTCTTATCAACATTGCCCTTTAATTCCAACCACATTAGTCTTTCCAATAAAGACACAATCTCGGCCGATGGATCACATCTCTTTGGTTACGACCATCAAAATCATATTTTGATAGCGTACTTGGAATTCTTTCAGATTTGCGCATCATACCATATAGAGTCAACAATCTTAATGGTTTAATTGAACAACCGAGGGTAATGTATATTTTCAACATTAATAAGAAACTCATAGTTTCTCTTCGATGTACGAGAATACTTATTAGACATTCTAATGTTATGTGTTCATTTTAGGTTAGTTAATTTCACTTCATCTCATATAATCAGGATCGGATCCAATTCCATTTAACTACCAAAAATTTCTCAAAGAAATTCCTTCACAATGAAGTTGATATATCTTGAAACAACAATTGTTTCTTAGTGCAAATAGAATAGGGATTCATAAACGCTTTATGAACCTTTTTATTTATAAACTGATTTTAGTTTACAAAAATTATGTTTAAAACATAAATATGTCATTTGATGACAGACCTTCTCAAAAAACCTTTTGGAGATTCATACAAGATCCCTCATGAACAATTATTATATGCAATCTTTTGACTCGTACAACCTGCCAACTCCTTGGCCTAGGATATGTTTGGATTTCGTAAAAACCCTTATCTTGTACGATTTTGTAAACTGTTGTTTAGATGAAATACTATCAACCTTGTGTACTACTCTTAAGTACATGACTTTATAGAAAGAAACTAACTCAGCTTCACTCACAATTAATCGTAAATTGTCCAACAATGTCTAATTACTCCTTATCGATGCATCATTATGTATCACATGGAGGAGTGACTTTTGAGATTGAATCTATATTCATTTTTAGGTACATTTAGAACTCTTTTCATTATACTCACTTATTCGACAAAATCAAAACATTTTATTCTATTGCATGTTATTTTATTTACTTTTCTTTTATATTCTATGATTTTATCATAAACTTACTACATGTGTATCCAATACATATGTACATGTTGGTAATAAATCATCGATGAATATAACAAAGTATGTGGAACCCTTTTGGTATTAATAAACTTGTGATTGCATATATCAATATGTATTAATTCAAAGAATTCATTAACTCTTGTGATGCTCCCACTGAAAGGGTGCATAGCCATTAATTGTTTGAGATATAATTAACTTGTATCATATGTTCCATAATCATATAGTAAAATTATTTCTCAAAACTACGGCTTAGTCTATAATTCCAAAACAACTGTAAATAATATTAGACACATATGTATTTTTGTTGTATCACTTTTACTATGAAAACAAATTCCATAATATAGTTCTATTTCATAATGAATATTCATAATACTCATACTGAAATATAGTTATACCTATTTTTCAGTCAATACCAAAAATAAACATTATTTCACAAATAATGTTCGGTAAATTTTACGAAAACAATTTTCGTAATTTGATGCAATCATTAGGTGCTATATGGCATGCTCCCACTATTTCCGCCATTACTATAATAGCGTACTAAATTTAGAGGTCCACCATTCACTTAATATTGTTAATATTGTTTACTTATTTCAGATGCTGCAACTAGTTACAGTGGAGAGTTCTTTGATCAAATATCTTAAACTCAAAGAAATAAATGTTACAGAAAATTTTCTATATGAAAATACATTTCGGAATAAAAATCATATTTCATATTCCAATATTAAGTATCAATTAGTATTACAATTCTTGTTTCCAATGTTTCTCTATGAAGTAGAAGTGACTATTCATTCTCTTCATTCCAACTTTACCTTAAATTACATCTATTCTTATACATTCGTTTTTCTTTCAAATGGTCAAACTATTCAAAAGAAAACCTTACTACAATATCATAACAAACCTTTTACAAAAGTGCATTCGATTATTCTTAACATTTAAGACATCAAATATGTTGCACTTTATGTAAACCGATCAAGATGGCATTTCAACGATCGAGTTCTTAGATGTATCTCGTAGTTTATGGTATTGTGTTACATTAACAAAATATGATCCTTTTGAAATCATTCAAGTTGAATACATGATCTTAAAATACTATTTATTGGCTTACTTCGAATGAACTAACTTCATCGAAATATTGTACCCCACAAACTATGACTGTTCACCATATAACATATATATGTGAAAGTACATGGATCAAATATCCATAGTCTTGAATTGCATTAAGAGTTCAAAAACTCATGAAATGCAATACACGGTCTAAACCAAATAAACATATAAGTAACCAATTTACGAATGTACTAAGTAGTTGAAATTAGGCACTTGCATGGGTATAGAAACATTATATAACATGCAATTAGAATTATTAGTATGTATATATTATATTTCTATTTGTCAACTTTCAATTCAGTTTGTATATATATGTTAATTGACAAACGTTTTATCAATCATATTAAATGCACAAATTTATCATTGTAGATAATTATAACATTATATAGCATGTGTTCTTACAATATTAGAAAGGTTAAATGTTACCATTTCATTTTTCTAATAAGGCTCCCACTAGTCTTTTATGTTTCTCCAAACCCTAAGATGAAACATAGAAGTCTTACAACTTCACTAGTGGGTGTTAGGACTCGTTTGTTTTTGGTATTCTGACCTTGAGTTTGCTCAATAAATCATAGCCCCACAAACAATGGATAACTCCTTATCGGTTGTTTCACATATAACTCCTAACCCATTTTTCCTTGTTCTAATCTCATTTCTACCTTGAGTTTGCTCAATAAATCGAAAGAGATTATTCACTCATACCTACCATATCGTGATGGCCTAAGTATAGTATATGTACCTTGAGTTTGCTTAATAAATACATATAGTTATCTTACCTCATATGTTCAATATATTAATAATACTACACATAACATCCCTAGCTTGAGTTTGCTTAACAACTAAGGAGTATGTAATTAATTTATTAATATATATATATATGGTAGAGGACGACATTATATTGAAGATTCATAATCTTCAATATATTTATTGAGTGATATCGACTTATAAAATAATATATTTCTTATGAAATACCCCAGCGATTCAAGTGTCAGACACATCAGAAATCACGGTATATGTACATTTACATATGTACTTATTTCTTAAGTCTATTTGGGTTTCTTTAATGTTCCACATTTAGTTCATACACATATCATATAAGTTTTATTGTTATATAACTTTTATATTTCATATTGCTTATATGATTGTCTTACGTATAATATATCATTAATTAAATCTTATCTAATTAATTTTAATTAATTAATTCTTTAATTAATTTTAAATTAGTATTCCAATATAACTTTTATATGGACATATCTACTATAAAATTTATAGTGTATACTATAACCTTTATAGTGTAACACACATATATCATATATATATGTGTGTGTGTGTGTGTGTGTATTTTATTTAATTAATTAACCTTTAATTAATTTATTCAATTAAACAATTTTTATTAAAATTTATTAGTTTCAAAATTTATTTTGTATACATACATGTATACTTATGTTATCTTAAACATTTTAAAATAACATAACATATATCAACATATATAATACATGCATATATGCATTAATTAATTAACATATTTAATTAATTTAATTTATTAATCTTATTAATAAATTTGAAATTTGAAAATATTGTATAAATATTTCCAAACATTTTGAAAATATCATTATCCTTTCAAACATTTTGAAAACTTATGTAGTATTATAATTTTTATAATAAACATGTTTTATTTTAAATTTAACTATTAAATTTAAAATCTTTAACATTAATTTTCAAAACGATTTTTAACATTAGCCCAAGGCCCAAATTAAGTTAGGCCTTTTCTATTAGGAGCAACCTTTGGGCTCACTTCACCTTTCGGGCCAGGTCGGTAACCAGGTAGGACAGGGTACTTGATTATCCACTTCCAATCCTAGACATTACCTTTCTAGACACCGTACTAAGTGGGCACGCTTAATTAGTTAGCCCTAATATGACTAATTTAGACCGCATAGGCTATTAGGCTCTGATACCATTGTTGGAACTACACTAGCCCGTAGTAGAAGTTATGGGTGAATTTCAAAAAATTTACCCTATTGGATCTTTTATTGGGCCTATGAACTCTAATTGAATTAGAACATTTCTAAATTTTATTTAAATAAAATCATTTTTTTATTTAAACTCAAATATATTAAGATTTGAAATTAATTTTATTTGATTTAGTTTATACATAAATGTATCATATACATATATGTGTGAGTGCATGTGTAACATAATAATCCGTGAAAGGTATAATATGCCCATATGTAGATGTTGGAATTTACATCGCAACAGATATATTAGCTCATTTTGTATGTCATGTATGTTGTCCAAATATGTGCATGTATATGTGTTACAAAATACACACACACAATGTATGTATAAATATATTATATATAATATATGAACATAAAATATTTATATATGGATATATATATAAAGAGAGAGAACAATTATTAAAGGTTATTTATAATTCAAAATTAACTTAGTTTTGCAAACATAATAATTATAATATTTTAATTTGATGTGGAGATTTTTTAAAGTTGAAATATTATTTTTAAAAACAAATGCATTGATTTCGGCAATAATTATTTAATATAGAATAATATATTATTAAAAATTCAAATTTTACAATTTCAGAAATTCTACGGTCATGAATGTAAGTTTACAAAAAAAATTTGAAGAATTTTTCAATTAAATTATTATTTTTAATAAATTATAAACATTTTTTTCGAAATAATATTAGTTACTATAAATAATAAACTTTATTGAAAAATCCTAAATTTTTTATACGTTTCTGGAATGATATAATATTTTATTAAAATATAAAATTGAATTTTTAATGTAATAATTATTTTATATATAATAAACAATTCAAAATTCAATAAATGTTAATTTAAAAATATGAATATAAGTATGATAATTAATTTTCGAATTTGTAAATTCATATTATATATAAATAAGTGTACTAAACTTTTTAAATCACATATATATCTTATATATGCATATATGCTATTATGAGAGAGAAATATACACTAATATATATATATGAATTTATTAATAAATATATATAAAATAATTGTTAATGAAAAAAATTGATTTTGTACAGTAAACAACATTTGTCTATACATAAATCAAATAGTATAACAAACAAATTATGCACATAACCAAACTGATTTATGACAACTACATCTACTTACAAAATCTTACCTAACTAAACATATAGTAATAATATATTTAAACAGATATGAAATTTCTCACTATAGTATCATAGAATATAATTTAATTAATGTAATTTGAATTAAAATTACCAATTTAATGATACCTTTGAATCCACGTTGAAGCAATGACTTCCCTTCCTTTTACTGTTCTTGATTCATAAGATTGCAAGTCCGGAATCAACGATCTCTAACTATCGAATAGTATTATTTTAATTTGAAATATATATGAGAATTTTGGAGTGGATTGAGAGTTGTGTTTTAACCAGCAACGTATAAGGTAATGGCAGCCAAAAAAAGGTTAGTGATTATTTTTAGACATACATACATACATAAAGACACACACACACACACACACACATATATATATATATATAGGGTTGTATTAGAGAGAAACAAGGAAAACCTTTTAATCCATTCTCACTCTTTATGTTTTAGCCACCCTTAGACCTTTCCAAACCCGAAATTTTGCAGCCCTAATGATGGGCCTTAAACCCATATAAGCCCAAGCCAAAATAATATGCAATTAAATCTAGTTTAATCGCTTGTCGATATTGTATATTGATCAATATATTTATAACTATTATAAATATATATAACATTATTTAATAATAATTTATTTCTCAAGTCATACTCAAATTTTATAATTAATATTTATATAACATTATTTATTTCTCAAATCATATTCAAATTTTATAATTAATATTTCATAAATATTAATTAATTTAATTAATTTATAACAATTATAAACTAATTAAATCATTCGGTCTTAATGGAATTCATCATTTCGGCTGTGTAACTCTTGTGTGTAAATTTGGTCAGCGATTAACATCGAACTATTCTAATGTTAACGTTCACAAGTCACTTAGCAGGTGGTGTGACATTATGGCCAAATTTATCGCTTACTCATTCTCGGTAAAGTCCAATTTTAGTTTAATAAGCATTACCCTATTGTGACATTTGTTTACACCAATTCTCTTCGTCAAAACTATATCACTTTGGACTTATGGAATTTGGTAAAATTCCAGCCTCATCCATATTCAACTTTATAGTCCAAATACAAAGTCTTTGGTTCAACAATAACAATTATTATTAACCGAAATGCTCTGGCTAGAGACTTTGATTTTGAGTTGACTGTGATACTAGCTGCATATAACTGAGGAGATGAATCCTCTCTTGAATAGTACTTCACTTCCAATAATTCCACTCGACTCGACTATAGTCACTCGATAGACGCCATGCCATAATTTGGCTATAATCAAAGCGAAGCTTTCATATTGGAGATCCACAGTAATCTCAAGACGAGAGAACTGTGTAAATCAGTCATATCGATATTTTCTGTTTGACTTTAGTTATACTAACCAATAGAAAACTATCGAGTGAGTCGTTCCATGGTTATCCACTAACTATTAGTACGTAACCCCTAGGTGCCCCCAACAGTCATGAGTAATACATTGCCCAACATTTGGAGAGTGTTACGTACTCCAACCTCAACAGATACATCGATATCAAGTCTCGATGCATCTTGACTAGGAACGTTTAAAAATGGTATATTTGTTTCGTTGTGATAAATTACTCACGGTTACAACACTTTGTAACTACTATCACAAAATATACCATTTGTGGATTTTTCTATTAAATATACTTTTAATTAAGTTAATTAATTAATATAATCACATTATATCTTGTATATAATAGGAAGAAAATATCTTTTATTTCGAACAAGATTGGTCAACGAGTTAGATATATGTAATAAATTACATAATTGCCCTTAGGGCATACCTCTAACTCTATCAAGTTATACATTTATACTTAGTCAGCAAACTGTACAGTGGTTATATATAATGATATACAAATTTACACTTACGAGTAAATCCTGCCAAATACACTATATGATGTGGGGTGAAATTTTATCCCACCTGGCCAGCATGCGATCATCCTGCTCTTGTGTGCAACCTTGAAACTATCAAGAACAAGATCCGATGGCATCAGCTTAAATCCCATGTGTTAAATATGATACAGACCTTAATAAATCATGATTAATATATCATACACAAAATATTTATGATAGTAAAATAAATTTAATACTTACCCTTTCGCTTTGGGTTGTAACGTCACTAAGGGACGATGTGCCTGCTTTGATGGGCCGTTGCCATCACCTTCCATGGTGGTCCCTCTCTGAAAAGAAGAGGGAAAACTTGAATGGGAAGAACTCTGATGTCAAAAAAATGATATAATACCTATCACAAACATATCATTTTATTTTGGCAGAACATATCATTTAATTATGAGAAAACATATCATTTTTTATGAGAAAAATGTAACAATAATGATCGTATAAATTACCTTATATCAAAATGTACATTATTAATCAGTCTTCGTCATTATCTGATTCAGACTCGGTCTCGTACTCTATATTGTTTTCCTCTATAATCTCAAATGCTTCTACTAAAACATTTGATTCATTGTTTAGAGGTTCTAAATCAATATGATCGTCGATTATTATTATTTTGCTATTTTCCTCAACATCTGCCTGGTAAGCTTGTTCGTTTGGAATATTCTTTCCATTAAATGTAAATCTTACCTTTGTTTTAAAAACTGTCGATCAATCTGTATTTTCTCTTTTTAAAGATGGATACTGAACGAATAAACTTGTAGTGCTTGTCTGCCTAATACAAAAGGATCATAATTATGATAATGCGAGGTATGGTTTATTTCAATAAGATTATTATCATTATGCACATTGATTTCAGAACTTGTAACATTGCTAAACCGATTGCATCTAAACAAAAAAACTTCCTCTGTAGGTCATGTGAAATATGTCAATTGCAAAACCTGGGTTAACATGTCGTACAAATCATTTATATGATTATTTGGATCATCGTTATCTTTAACAAATACACTGATAATGTTAGTTAATTTTCAGCACCATATTTTTTAGTGTTGAATTTATAACCATTGACGAAGAATATTGGATATGTCTTGACATTTCTTTTTTATCCTAACGCAAGATGTTTCAATCCTTCGTCGACTACACAATTTCACGGATCACAAACGTAGTTCAAAAACCAACCAACGAATTCTTTACTGAAATCGCCACATGGATGTTGTGATTCATAAATACAGCAAATATAGACAGTATATTCCATTATAATCTACACGTATATTATTGAAATAAACATATCGAGAACTGTGAATTAATATTACCTAACAAATTGTGCAATTTTAGCACAATTAAGAAGAATATATGTGTGTTCTACATGGTGATCTCTATTGTTTAACCATAGTTCCACACATTTTCCAACATGTTGGCCATGTTATCTAAAAATAGATAACATTTTTTGAGAAGAATCTTGGTCAATGCCTTCATTATTACGCAGAACACGTTCAAATGTTAAGTTCACATGGTCACTGAAATAATGAGAGAAAAAGAACGAAGCTTCTTCTTCGATATATGATTTGCAAATCGAGCCTTCAATTTGTGCTTTTTATCTAACTTTTTTCTTCAGATGATTTAAATACCTATTAAAAATTATTTCAAATTAAAATTTACTTATATATGTAACTAAACAAATATTTAACATACTCAATACTAATACCTTTCAAATGGATACATCCATCCATATTGCACGGGACCTCGAAGACGTGCTTCGGATGGAAGATGAATAGGTAAGTGCTCCATTACACTAAAGAAAGATGGAGGAAATATTTTCTCTAGTTTGTAGAGCAGTATAGGAATTTCCACTTCAAGTTTACGTGCACCAAGTCTTGGTTTGTATCTTTCCTCGTTACATATTCTACACTTCCTAAGATCGATGTCCCTTTTTTAAAACAACATGCAACCATTTAAACGTATGTCCATTTTTTGATACGGCAAACCAAAAGCAGACATAAATTTTTTCACTTCATAATGATTTTCGCACATTAAATTATTGGGTGGCATATACCATTTTGCAGCTTGTACAACAATGGTAATCTGGCTTCTATGAAATTGTATTTTGATTTCATCGCAATGTACTCAGCAATTACTGATAACTATGAAAGTCTATGTGGATCGTATATGTATATAATATATGACAAGTGGATGTATGATAAAATGAATTACATAGAGTAATAATGCAGGTAAAATTAAAAGTAATCACACCAGGAATTTTATACTGGTTCGGACCTCCTGTCCTACGTCCAGTCCTGAAGCTCCTCTTCGGAATTTCACTAACCAATTGCCCTCGCTTAAACTAATTAAATCATTCGGTCTTAATGGAATTCATCATTTCGGCTGTGTAACTCTTGTGTGTAAATTTGGTCAGCGATTAACATCGAACTATTCTAATGTTAACGTTCACAAGTCACTTAGCAGGTGGTGTGACATTATGGCCAAATTTATCGCTTACTCATTCTCGGTAAAGTCCAATTTTAGTTTAATAAGCGTTACCCTATTGTGACATTTGTTTACACCAATTCTCTTCGTCAAAACTATATCACTTTGGACTTATGGAATTTGGTAATGGTCAAAATTCCAGCCTCATCCATATTCAACTTTATAGTCCAAATACAAAGTCTTTTGTTCAATAATAAAAATTATTATTAACCGAAATGCTCTGGCCAAAGACTTTGATTTTGAGTTGACTTGAGTTGACTGTGATACTAGCTGCATATAACTGAGGAGATGAATCCTCTCTTGAATAGTACTTCACTTCCAATACTTCCACTCGACTCGACTATAATCACTCGATGGATGCCATGCCATAATTTGGCTATAATCAAAGCGAAGCTTTCATATTGGAGATCCACAGTAATCTCAAGACGAGAGAACTGTGTAAATCAGTCATATCGATATTTTCTGTTTGACTTTAGTTATACTAACCAATAGAAAACTATCGAGTGAGTCGTTCCATGGTTATCCACTAACTATTAGTATGTAACCCCTAGGTGCCCCCAACAGTCATGAGTAATACATTGCCCAACATTTGGAGAGCGTTACGTACTCTAGCCTCAACAGATACATCGATATCAAGTCTCGATGCATCTTGACTAGGAACATTTAAAAATGGTATATTTGTTTCGTTGTGATAAATTACTCACGGTTACAACACTTTGTAACTACTATCACAAAATATACCATTTGTGGATTTTTCTATTAAATATACTTTTAATTAAGTTAATTAATTAATATAATCACATTATATCTTGTATATAATAGGAAGAAAATATCTTTTATTTCGAACAAGATTGGTCAACGAGTTAGATATATGTAATAAATTACATAATTGCCCTTAGGGCATACCTCTAACTCTATCAAGTTATACATTTATACTTAGTCAGCAAACTGTACAGTGGTTATATATAATGATATACAAATTTACACTTACGAGTAAATCCTGCCAGATACACTATATGATGTGGTGGGAAATTTTATCCCACCTGGCCAGCATGCGATCATCCTGCTCTTGTGTGCAACCTTGAAACTATCAAGAACAAGCTCCGATGGCATCAGCTTAAATCCCATGTGTTAAATATGATACAGACCTTAATAAATCATGATACATGGTTTTTAGAGAAAATTATTATAGATATAACTTTTCGTTTAAGAACAAGATACATGTTATATTCTTGAATGGTTTTAATCTTATTACAACTTGGAATATAAATATTATATATATATATATGAAATATAATTTGTAGAAGTGCAGAGTTATTTTTTCACCCATGAATTTGGTTTAGCATGTGTATTTTCTTTTGATGCTCATATTGGAGACCAAGAAGGAGGTATTGGACTGAATTAGTCTTCAGATGTTCCTTCTCCCATAGTTTACGTGGAGTTATGTGACAAGCATGCAGAGAAGTTTCGGTTAGACGAGGAGATCGTACATGAACACAATCCTTAGTAGGAGAATGTCCACATATGGCAAGGATGATTTCTCTAGAAAATTTAAATGAGCTCCCTGGCGTTTTTGTTCGTAATACATTTCTCTTTGTACATCCATCATTTCTTTTTGGTAATGATGGATTTCGTCTGCTTTGTTCGAAAGAGAGGATGTTTGAAGATTAATACCACGTTTGGCTTTCTTTCCTTTTGGAGAGTAGCCAGTATGATATGTAGGCGAGGGAACAATGTGAAGGGATGAAGATGATTTTGGAGTTGTTTTTGCAGGAGATGTGTATGTACTACCCGATGATGGAGATGAAAAATCTATGGTAGAGTAAGTGGAGTTGTGATCGGATGACATGTTGGAAAATTTTTGATATTGATTAAAAAAGGTATATTAGAAATTTACTGTGGTTTGATTAAAAATTTGATATATATATATAAGAGTAGGATTTTCTATTTTAAACATTAGTTTGTTTTATAGGATAAAATATTAGTGGTTTGCAGAAAAACTTGGTATAGAATATTAGATTACCTGTTAGCCACTAATGTTGAGAGGTAAAAAGAATTCTAAATTTTATTCCTGTGTTTCTTAAAGTTCAGATAAGGAGCATATTCCGAGTTCTCTTCTAAGTCTTATAAATGATTTTTCACATAATGGTTTTGTAAAATTGTCTGCTATCTGATTGTTGCTGTTAATGAATTCTAAAGATATTACTCCTTTTTCTACGTTATCTCTAAGAAAATGGTGTCGTATGTCAATATGTTTAGTTCGAGAATGGTTAACTGGATTTTTAGATAAATTGATAGCACTAGTATTGTCACAATATATTGGAGATTTTTTAATTATTTTATTGAAATCTCTAAGTGTTTGTTGCATATAGATGACTTGAGCACAAGCTAATGCGGCAGAGATATATTCTGCTTCACATGTAGAAAGAGAAACGCAATTTTGCTTTTTGCTAAACCATGAAACTAAAGATTGTTCGATAAAATGGCAAGTACCACTTGTGCTTTTTCTGTCTCTTTTACATCCTCCGAAGTCTGCATCGCTGTATGATATGAGTTGAAAGGCCGTATCTTTAGGATAAAATAAGCCATAATCTGTTGTGTTAGTTAAGTACCGTAAAATTCGTTTAACTGCTCGATGATGTGATTCCTTAGGTTGAGCTTGAAATCGAGCGCACAGACAGACACTCATCATTATATCAGGTCTACTAGCTGTTAAATATAATAGAGAGCCGATTATACTACGATAAGATTTTTGATCATAGTCTTTTCCCTTCTCATCTTTATCTAAATATAAAGTCGTGCTCATAAGAGTTGGTTTACTAGTGGTGTTTTCCATTCCGAAATGTTTAAGTAAATCTTTACAATATTTTTCTTGATTTATAAAAATACAATTGTCCAATTGTTTTATTTTTAATCCTAGAAAAATATTTAATTTGCCCAAGTGTGACATTTCAAACTCGTTTTTCATTATTTCAGAAAATTCATTACATTAACTTTCATTAGTTGATCCAAATATGATGTCATCAACATATATTTGTACAACTAATATATCATTATTTTTATGTTTTATAAATAGTGTAGTATCTATTTTGCCTATTTCAAATTCATAATTTTGTAGATGAGTTTTTAGTCGATCGTACCAAGCACGTGGTGCTTGTTTTAAGCCGTATAGAGCCTTTTTGAGTTTAAAAACATGATCTAGATATTTTTCATGAATAAATATGGTGGTTGTTCTACAAAAACTTTTTCTTTAATAAAACCATTTAAGAAGGCACTCTTAACATCCATTTGAAATAATTTAAAGTTGTGATGACATGCAAAATCAAGTAGAGTACGAATTGCTTCGAGACGAGCTACGGGAGCAAATGTCTCTTCATAATCAATTCCCTCTTCTTGGTTGTAATCTTGAGCCACTAATCTTGCTTTGTTACGAATAATATTTCTATTTTCATCTGTTTGTTTTTGAAAACCCATTTTGTTCCTATTACAGATTGATCTATTGGTCTAGGAACGAGTTCCCATACATTATTACGTTCAAATTGATTTAATTCTTCTTGCATTGCTAAGATCCAAGAATCATCTTTAGATGCTTCTTTATAATTTTTAGGTTCTGTATTTGAGATAAAAGCAACATGACTCATTTGATTTAAGTTATTTCTAGTGACTCGAGAATTTAAGTCTCCAATTATATTATCCAAAGGATGATTTTTTAATGTTCGCGTGGGTGATCTTAAAACATTTTCATTATTATCAAAGGATGAATTATTCATATTATTTATACTTTCAGTTTGATTTTGAGTTAAAATTTCATCTTCTTCTTCTTTAATAATTTGTTGGAAATTTTCATCAAAAGATACATGTAAGCTTTCTTCTATAATATTTGTTCGTTTATTATAAATTCTATAAGCTTTACTACGTTCTGAATAACCAATTAAAATTCCTTCATTCGCTTTGGGATCAAATTTTCCAAGATTATCTTTAGTATTTAAAATAAAACATTTTGACCCAAAAGTTTTGAAATACGAAACTTTTGGTTTTATTCCATAAAATATTTCATAACATGTATTTTTAGTCATAGGTCGAAGTGTGACACGATTTAGTACATAACAGGCAGTGGCAATGGCTTCAGCCCAGAAATGTATGGGTAGATTACTACTATTTAGTGGTGTTCGTGCACATTCCTGTAAAGTTCGGTTTTTCCTTTCAACTGCACCATTTTGTTGTGGTGTTCGTGGAATCGAAAAATTATGACTAATTCCCTTTTTGTTACAAAAATTAGTAAAAAAATCATTTTCGAATTCTCCTCCATGATCACTGCGTAAATTTTTTATTTTTAATTAATCCATTAAGTTAGTAATCCGTTTTGCAAAGATTTTAAACATTCCAAAAGTTTTACTTTTATGTTTTAAAAATAATGTCCAAGTATATCTTGAAAAATCATCTACAATTATGAACACATATTTGTTATGATTTATACTACGTACTTGTGCTGGTCTAAATAAATCTAAATGAAGTAATTCTAATGGTTGCTTAGTAGATATTTTACTTTTAGATTTGAAAGAACTTTTCTTTAGTTTGCCCTTTTTACAAGCATCGCATAAATTTTTAATTTTATAATTAATTTTAGGTAGACCTCTAAATAGATCATATTTTGCTAGTTTGTTGATATATTTAAAATTTATATGACAAAAACATTTGTGCCAAATCCAAGGATTATCATGAATTGTGGATAGACATAAATCTGAATTATTTTTAATGTTCATGTTTAGGATATATATATTACGATTTCTAAAACCTTCAAAGAGTAAATTTTTGCTTTGGTTGAAAATTTTACATTTATCTTTTTCAAATTTTATTTCAAAACCTTTATCACACAACTGACTTATACTAAGAAGATTATGTTTTAGGTTTTCTACTAATAAAACATTTGTAATAATAGGAGAGTTAGAGATACCGATATTAATGACTTCTCCAATGTCAATGACGAACCCTTTTGAATTATCACCAAAATTTACAGTGCCACCATTAATGTATTTTATATTTGACAGCATGTGAGCATTTCCTGTCATGTGCTTGGAGCATCCACTATCTAATATCCATTTCTCTTTATTTTTATATTTGGATACTTACAAAACGTAAAAATATTTAAATTGGTACCCATTTTATTTTTGGGTCCTAAGCGTTAGTTGTGAGGGTAACCATACCCAAGATGGTTGGTTCCTTTAGAAATGTAATTATTATTGTAAATTACTTCTGTCATATAATTACCTATATATTTTTGTTTAATTAGGTTGTTATTTGTTTTAGGAACCCATATTTTAATCATTTTTGAATTTGTGATTAATTTCTTATTTTTGGAAGAAGGTTTTATCTTAGTATAAATCTTACTATACTTTGTAATTTTAGTTTTATTCTCAAATCCTATTCCATTTTGATTTTTGAATCGCTTGGAAATTTTAATTAAATTCTCCAAGTCTTGTTTCCCTTTGTTAAATTTTGTAACGTTATTTGTAATTTTATACAACTTATTTTTAAGATCAATACTTTCATATCTTGAAATTTTTAGATTATCTTTTAAGACAGTGTGTTCATTATTAATTTTATTATTTTCTAGTTTAACCTTTTCTAATTCACAAGATAAAGCATTATTTTCAATAAAAAGATCCTTACATTTTTCTTGAGCATTTTCTAATTCTTCTTCTAAAATAGATTTTTCATCTTTTAGTAACCCTATTTCAAGTTCTAATCGATTTATTTTAGCAACATATTCCTTATTTAATTTTTTAGTTTCTCTATATTTGTCATCGAGTTCCATACTTATTTCTAAAATTTCATCATAAGTAAGATTTGGACATACCTCATTAGTGTGTGCCATGAACATACATTTGCGTGCTCTGTATCACTTTCACTGTCACTATCGGATGAAGAAGAAGAGTCAGAGTCATCTATGTGACTTGGAATGCCTTTCTCTTTTTCTTAAATTTCTCAAAATTATTTTTCTTCTTTTCGATGTTAAGTTTTAGGCAATCCTTCTTCATATGTCCAAATTGTTCACATCCAAAGCATTAATCAAAGTTCGATTTAATGAGTTTGATCTTCCGTTATTTTGGAATCTAGTCATTTTCTTGAATTTCTTAAATTTTTTGTAGTTCTTGGCAATAAAAACAATTTCATCTTCATCCAATTCAGAATCTTCTTTGCTTGCTTGAAATGCTATGTTCTTCTTTACATGATTTTGCTCCTTTATGGCCTGCAAATTTACTTCATATGACAATAAATTTCCAATCAACTCTTCAACTTTGGGTACAAAGAGATCATTAGCTTCTTCGATAGCCAGTACTTTTCTTTCCCACTCAATTGTTAAAGAGTTGAGAATTCGAGATACTAAATCAAAATCAGTAAATTTAACTCCTAGTGCCATAAGATTATGTTGTATGGTTTGAAACCTTGAATACATGTCAACAATTGACTCATTTTTTTCATTTCGAAAGATGAAAATTGATTTTGTAAAATTAATATTTTTGTTTGTTTGACCTTGGTTGTACCTTCGTGTGTAATTTGTAAAGTGCACCATATATCATATGCAGTAGTACATAACATAACACGTGAGAATTCATTTTTATCAAGAGAATAAAACAGTACATTCATAGCTTTAGCATTATTAGAAGCAGTGGTTTTTTGTGCATCTGACCATGTGCTAATATTTGTTTCAAGTGCTTCATACTTATTTTGAGTAGCTGACCATATTTCTAAACCATTTGCTTCCATAAAAATTCTCATTCGAGTTGACCAATATGCATAATTGGATCCGGTGAATAGTGACGGACGTGTAGTTGACTGACCTTCTTGAAAGATACTTTCCATATTAACAATTTTCAAACACGTGTTACTATGATTTGAACTAGCCTTGCTCTGATACCAATTAAAAGTCTATGTGGATCGTATATGTATATAATATATGACAAGTGGATGTATGATAGAATGAATTGCATAGAGAAATAATGCAGGTAAAATTAAAAGTAATCACACCAGGAATTTTATACTGGTTCGGACCTCCCGTCCTACGTCTAATCCCGAAGCTCCTCTTCGGAATTTCACTAACCTATTGCCCTCGTTTCGCCCGGAGGAATAGGCTTTTACACAAGAGTATTTCTTTGACAAATGTGTGTTCTATGTAACACTGATTCTATAAGTACAGCTTCTTCTTATAATCTCCTTGAGTAGTATGTAGTTTAAGCTTTGATATAAGGAAGAGATAATAGTGTATTTTTGAGTGCTTTTGTAAATCACAGAAATATTAGAAAATAAAGAAAGAAAGTTCAAAATAGCAAGTTAAATTCTAACTTTCAATTTCATGTTTATTTATAGATGGTGAAGAGTTTGTTTGAGGAGTAGTGACTTTTGGTTCACTCTATTTCAGTCTAAGAGTCACAATGCTTGAGAAGAAAGAGTCATGATCAAAACATGAGGATGCAACCCTTTGTTGGAAGAAGATGTCTTTTGGAAGAAAATGGCTATTACCCAGGTCAGACGTCTGGCCATTTGTGTCAGACGTCTGGTTTGTTAAAAAATTTAAAACAGAACATGTTTCCAAACGTCTAAGCACATATGCCAGACGTCTGGTTTGTTAAAGAATTTATATCCAGAACATGTTGCCAGACGTCTGAGCATATATGCCAGACGTCTGACACATGTACACTCTGTTACCTTCATTTTATAAGTAGTTTGTATGAGCAAGTGTTTTGTAAAAATTTCTCAAGAAGATTGGACATATCATCTATTTACAACATTAACAGAATGTACTAATATTTCTAAGTATAATAATCCTTGTGTCGGTCTTCAAGTCTTGGACGCGAAAGTCTACCTGCATATGGATGATATATATACTTATGTATTTTGACTCGAAGAGCTTGTATAGTTGTTGTCATCAAAATCACGGTTGTAACAAACTAGGTGCCGCTTTTACGTCCATCCCAAAGGGGTTTCTTAGCAGCATTCAATAACTCATAGATTTTCGTTGCTCCAACATTTGGTTCTTTTTCGACATTTACATCGTCATAATCAACTTCAACCATAGGGAACATTGGTCATGCTGCACCTTCAATCATAGTTTTTATAGGATTCACCATGACAATGTCATTACCCACCTCCTCCTCTAACTGTACAAGATTAGGTGCTACAAGTTCTCTATGACGATCCCACACATAATAATTCGATACAAAACCGTATTGGCACAGATGAACTTTAACTACATTTGATACCAAATGCTCAAGAGGTTGCACCTACTACACGGATAATGGATTTCATCATCGTTTCCATCGTTACTTAAAGCGAATTCAATAAATATGTGTACACCATTATAAAAATGTTCCTTTATTGAGCCTCTCAACCCCCTTTGTGGTTGATACATCCAGCTCCGATCAACAAATAGGTGCTTATTTTTCCTATTTAAGAAAATATAATAGAAAATCAAAAAGGTATTGATCATTTTATAGATTGACATTTTAGTTTTTAATTCATTTATACATTTTAATGTTTTATTGATTTTATATTATATTATTCTTTTTTATTTTATTTTCAGTTCATTTATATGTTTTAATGTTCTTTTAACCATAATTCATTTATTAATTCTCATTTACACATTTTACGGATTAGCACAAATTATGAATATAATATTAAATTTTTAGTTTATTGTTTTCTACTTTGATGGTCGGTCATCCTACCCATTACAAATACAATTGTAATTACATTTAGTAACTTATTTCATTTTAAACGATTCAATAAAATTTCGGCAGCACTTCCCTTTTGTTTCTCGTATCATACACAAATACATGTATATAGGGAAAAAAGGAAGCGATGTCGAAATTTTGTGAATCATTTAAAATGAAATAATTTATAAAATACACTACAAAAAGTTAGTACTATTAGCATTAGCCTATAGCATTTTTAATTGTTTGCCGTTAGAAACAAAATTTAAGTGGTAAATTACGAAGTCGAGCGCTGTGAGAGATGAGGCGCTAAATTTCTTTTCCTTCCCTCCGTTTCAACTTCCTTCGCGTACTCGTAATAAAAAAACTTCCCCAAATTTTATTTCCTTGATCCAAATTAGAGTTCAAATCTTCCTCCTCCAAATAAATTTTCATCACTCGGTAGACTTGTCGCTGTTTGCAATCATCTCCATCGCAATCGTCCCCGTTGCCATCGTCTCCGTTGCAGTCGAGTTAGTGGAAGAATCAACAGCCTTCAGATCCATGTAAATGGTTCAGGTACAAGTAACAAATATGATTTCCTGTAATTCACATAATTCTACTCTTTTATTTAACCTTGACTGTTGCTTCAATAAGCGACTCATTTAGGGCAAATCCAGAATGATATTTGAGGGGGATCTTAGACCAAAGTTTGCTGTAGAAAAATTCATTCATTTACAGTTTGGTCCAATTCTTTACCTATCACATTAAATTTGGAAGTGAATTACGAGGAAAAAATCATTAACAAATCAACAAATTGAATGAGTATGTGAGTACTAAAAAAGTAGGGTTGAAGAAAAATGTAGGGCATGTGAAAATTGAGCCCAAGAACTAAAATGGGAAAGGAAGAGTATTTAATTCTCTTTGTAAAAATATATTGACAATACCTTAAAATTTATTTACCTAGAGAGCGGTCAATTATTTCAAAATTCAATTATGAATGCATATTTTAAATAATCTTGAAGTTAAGTTATCATTTTGAATTAGCTTGACAAATTGAATGTAATAATGAAAGAGGAACGAGAGATGAAATGAGAGTGGAGGAATGCTCATTTAAAGTATCATATAAGAATTCATACTTAAAATTAAAAATATTTGATGTATATGCCAAATCTTCCTTGTCCATACCTATACACTAGTATATTATAAATAGATTTTAGAAATCTAGAACTTCAATTTCTTTTGAAGATATTTTACTTTGTATTGGTCAACATATGCTTAACTATTCCATGTTCATCTTCATGACTTGGTATTTTCTGCATCTAAATGTGATTATAATTTTTCCAGGCCTGTGACTGATTATAATGCACTGCATCACCACTTCATTCAGTGCATTCATGTATATATGGTGAACACTGGTGGAATGGTACATTAGACTTAAATTTAGGGAAATTTTAATGCAATAAAAATCTCTCTTATACCTTTGCCAGGCTATTTTTTTTCTTTTTCCAAATATGTAAATATATAGGAAAAAGAACAAAATTGACA
The DNA here is from genome assembly GCA_030737815.1 of Allium fistulosum. Taxonomy (NCBI): domain Eukaryota; kingdom Viridiplantae; phylum Streptophyta; class Magnoliopsida; order Asparagales; family Amaryllidaceae; genus Allium; species Allium fistulosum. Next base: position 335,520,549 of record CM060901.1, on the reverse strand, counting down.
TGTCACTTATATGCAAGATGGAAGCCAGATTGAACAGCACAAAACCTCAGGCAATTTACTTGCTACTTTGAATGTAGTAAAAACAGAGCAACCTCCTATTCCTGGTCAAGTATATTAGTCTGAAACATTGATATTTATGACCAGGTCTTTCTAATATCGCTTTATATTTTGATATTTATAATAATATCCAACTTAAATTTTATAAAGTTATAATTTGCACTCTTATGCTCTTGTTATTAAATAGTATTTTGATATTTTCATGTCTGAAATACTTGTGTCAAATTGTTAAAGATATAAAATTGACATCTGTATTGTATATAAAAGAAGATCATCTAAGTAATATGCAGAGTTATATAAATCAGTGTAAATATTTTGTCAAGTGTATTTCATATTTTGATTTAAAAATGAATAAACTTAATTTAAATAATATATATATATATATTCTACGTATACACAACTGTGTGTTGGTTTACTAGTGCTTATCGAAACATTTCATTGGTGTTTGCAACCATCCTTTTTGCAAATTTTGAAAAATCTGTACAAAGTCAATAATGCTTCTTACTAATATCTGTAACCTTATGCTTTTCTTTTAGAGTTTACCTCTACAAGTAATGGTGGTTCTGCAGCTGATATCTACAAACTAGTCTTGGATGTCTTCCAAGAACCTAAAAGCCTGTAAGTATATAAAAGATGTGTATACAATTCTAAATTGCTCTATATTTGATTTGAGTAAAATTTATATCATCTAACTAGTTAGCCTACTATGACTACCTCCTCTTCATTTCACTCTAAGAATAAGCTTTCTACATAATTGAATATTAGTCAATATTAAGGAGATTGTATGTCGTTTTTTAAGCAAAATATCATGCCTAGCTGTAGGAGCTTTTCTTTCAGTTGGAAATTGATTAGTTGATGATAGTGGTATTTGATAATTGCGTTTTAAGTTTAACTTACATTTTGATTATTTTTACGATTTGTGCTTAGTTCAAGTGATCATGGAGTACATGTTAATGAAGTTGTCAAACGCTTAGGACTACTAGAGAAAAAAAATCAAGTTTTCTTTCTATAATATATATGAATACCAAATGTTAGTATACAGTCCTTGTATCTGTTTTAAACTTATATTCTCTATAAACAGGGAAGCTATTGATTACCATGTTGACGGTTATATATATTCTATAATCGATGATTATCACTACATGGCAACTTGATCGGTTATTAGGCCACTATGCTAATAAAAATTTTGTGAAGGGAAGATAATTGGTCGGTTGTGGATTTAACTATCTTGATACTTTAGTTGCTTTTAGAATTTAATTATCAACTAAATTCTTAATGCTATTTGCTTGGTCTTGCTCAGGTACAAGTATAATGTTATCAGTTTAACATCTTTGACATCAAGACTTTACTAGACCTAACATGACAAACTGTAACTGACATAAAATGGACAGCTCCAGAAATCAAACTAGAGGCGTGCATGTTTGTAATAACTCTATTACCTTTAAAAAAACCCAACAAGAGGGAGGCGACTAAGTAGAAAGGCACTCCTGAAAGTACTGTTGTTTCCATGAAACCCATGCACACAACAAGAACGAGTGTCGGCATTTGAGAAATCTCATTGAAGAGCTGATAAGGAAGAATAAGCTATAACAGTACGTAAAAGAGCAGTAGGAAGGTGGTCAAGCCGTGCGACCCCAAGAGCCGCTCGCCGAAGGGAATCGGCCTAGACTAAGCGGAGAAGGGGCCAGGCAAAATGATGGAAGATTGGTTATTAATACCATAATTGGAGGACCTCATCTAGTGGAGAAAAGCTAAAGGGAAATGGTATGATACATAAGCTTGCTAAGGCATGTACCACAGGAGGATTGCTTTGTCGTAGAAGATGGAGCAACAACTAAGCAACAAAATTAATAATGAATGACGTTATGTTCATAAATAAATATACTGATGGAGTCGAAGTGCCAACTTTCGACCTTATGGTAATAACGGCGGGTATATGACCAGCAATAGTACATCGGGTCTTGGTGGATACTAGAAGTTCCATGAACATACTATTCAGGAGAACATTCGATCAAATGAAGATTAACATGAAGGAGGTTATGGCTTGAGAAACCAAGATACAAGGGTTTACGAGCAAAGAGAAACAATTAATCGGGAATACCCATGGATTGGGTGAAGGAGATCGTGGGATAGTCCAGATTTAGAAATTAGTCATTGTGGATGAATAATCGGGATATAATGCCTTTTTGGGCCGATCGACCTTGCTGATTTTAGAATATCACTAGCTCCTTGGTGTTTAATGATGAAGTTCCCTATGGAGAATGGGTTCGATCGATAAGAGGAGACCATAGTGTAGGAAGGAAATGTTATGTTACGGAGCTGAAGGAAGCAAAGCGACAGGAGGAAGGCAAGAGTATGGAGGGAACCCTCCGCATTCGAGATTCACAAGAATAACAATTAAAGCCCGAACCCTGGCTTAGGAACCATAGCAGATTTAATAAGGCTATGGATCTCAGGAAGAAGTCAGGGGAATGGCGAGCAGCGCCAACTGAGCTAATGGTAAATATTCCAATCGATATGGGATCCTACATAGGTTCTAAAGATTGGATCTCAGCTTAGCACTAATTTAAGGAAGGAATTGGTTAATTTCCTCCGAGGATACTTGGATGCATTTTCTTGGACACATTCAGATATCCGTGGAATATCATCGAAGATAGCATGTCATGCACTGAATATCGATCTAAATTTTACACCAGTCAAACATAAAAAGCACAATCTAGGTCCAGAGTAATTCGCTACATTAAAGGAAGAAGTGGATAAGATAATAGTGAATGAATTTATTTGCAATGCTCTATAACCTACATTGGCATTCAAATCATCTTGGTTAAGAAGTCAAATAGGAAATAGTGGACGTGTATCGACTAATAGGATGTGAACAAGGCATGCCTAAAGGATAGCTTTCCCCTACCCAGGATTGGCCAATTGGTAGATAGGACTTCGTGCATGAGTTACTCTCATTAATGGATGCTTATTTAGATTATAACCAAATTCCGATGTATATTTCGGATCGGGAGAATACTAGCTTTATAGCAAATTTAGGATTATACTACTATCGAGTAATGCTGTTCCGTTTGAAGAATGCCGGAGCCACTTACCAGAGATAAGTAAATTCTATGTTCAAGAATCAAATTGGACAGACAGTGGAGGCATACGTAGACGACATGCTTATGAAGTCATGAGTATCACGTAATCATTTAGATGACCATTCAGAGATGTTCGAGGTTTTACGAAAATATGGAATGAAGCTGAATCCATTGGAATGTTCTTTCGGGGTAGCATCGGGAAATATTTTGGGATTTATTATTACTACGAGGGGCATTGAGGCCAATTCAAAGTAGATTAATGCCTTGAGGAACGTAACTGCCCTAATAATTCTTGACCCCCGTGCTTCGGTATATAACCAAGGATGAGGCTAGGAAGATCGTTATGGAAATCCATGAGGGCAGCTGTGATGATTGCACCGGGGGTAGAATGTGGCTAACTACAGATATTTCTAGCCAAAAATAAATCATGATGTAGCTGATTACACCAGACCGTGCAACCGTTGCTAGAAATTTACGAAGATTTCAAGAGCCTCATCTATAGAGCCTGCACAAATGGTTAGCTTATGGTCGTTTGTGGTTTGGAGAATCGATCTAATCGGTGTGCTATTGATTGTGCAAAGTTGAGCTAAATACGCAATAGTTGCAGTGGATTATTTCACAAAGTGGGCTGAAGCGGAACCGCTTGCCATGATCACAAGGAAAAAGGTGGTCAACTTTGTGACAAAGAACATCATTTGCAGGTATGGAGTGTACCTTAGAAAATTATCACGGACAATGGAACTCAGTTCGATAGCACGGAGTTCAAGGAATTCTGTAACCGGTTCAGAATCGAGAAGAGCTTCTCGATAGTAGCACATCCACAGGCGAACGGACAAGTGGAGGCATTGAATAAAATCATCAAGTCCACCTTGAAAAAGTGAATAACTAGAGCCAAGAGCAGTTGGGTTGATGAGCTTTAGATAGCATTATGGCTTATAAGACGACCCATAAGTCAGCAACTAGACATTTGCCTTTTGCTCTGATCAAATGCCATGATTCCGATATAATTAAAAGTCCCTTCTCATTATAAATGGCATTTCAATCCAAAAGTAAACGAGGAACTCTTACTTGGGACCCTCGATTTGGTTGATGAGAAGGGGGAAGCAGCGGAACTGAGGGTAGCTGCTTACTAGAAAAGAGTAGCACGACATTTTAATGCTAAGATCTGAAATTGTACTTTCGAGGTAAGGGATCTTATTCTAAAATGAGCACTTTTGGGTAGAGGCATTCGCTCCAAATTGGGAAAACCTATGCAATCGAGCGAAAGCTTGGAGATGAGACATTTAAGCAAGCCACAATTGATGGAATTCTGATCCCACGGGCATGGAACTGTGACTTGCTGCGTCATAATTATGTTTAGCTTTATTTAGTTTATTTTCGCCAATAAACCACCCAGGGACTCTGAGGGTAATGTAATAAGGCATGACCAATCGCACTTTTCACTAATATATATAATTCGCTTCTTGAACCAATAGAACCGTGTTCATAAAAGCAAAGATTTTATGTTGCACAATTAGCAGGACAGTTAGGTACAAACTTCTTCGATCCAGGATTAGGATCGAGGATAACGACCACGTAGGGGTTGACTGGATAATTCGACCACGACCTTTAGAAATTTTCCATTGTCTGGAGATTGGCAATGACAAGAAGGAATAATCACTTAGGGGTCGATCAGATAATTCAACCCTGACCTTCAAGAATTTTTCATTGCCCAAAGATTAGCAATGATAAGAAGGAATAATCACTTAAGGGTCGATCGGATAATTCGACCTCGACATCCAGGAATTTGTCGTTGCTTAGAGATTAGCAATGACAAGAAGGAATACTCTCTTAGGAGTGATTGGATAATCCGACCCCGACCTTCAGGAATTTTCCATTGCTCAGAGATAGGCAATGATAAGAAGGAATAATCACTTAGGGGTTATTGGGTTTGGAAGTATTTCTCTTTTAAAAGTATAATAGAAGCTCGCTTCATATTTAGAAGTACTAAGTGGCTAATGGGTTTAGAAGTATTGGGTGGTTGATATGGCTTCATTAGTATTTTGTACCTTAGGAAGGGGTAAGCAAGTAATCGTGTGTGCAATGCAAGGTTAGATTAGAATTGCTAACCTTGATGAAACAATTAAATGGAAGCCTATTGGTATAAGTTTATGTTATGGACAGTTTATATTTTTCCAATCACCAGAACGTTATTCTGACCCCTCCTCATTACAACCCACATGATAGAATTTAGAGGAACATGTCACTGGAGCTGGATGTGCTTTGTTTTTTGAAGAAGTATTATTTCTCTCATGCTCGATGTTGATGTGACAATCTGATATCCAAGGAATACCATTAATTCCAAGGTGGTAGTCATAGTCAGTATTCTTATCCTATTATTGTTTCCACCGTGAGTTTAGATTTCTATTAATCTCTGATAATGCTTATGCTTATTTGCAGGTACCAAATCCAATGATTTGTGTTTTGATGGACTAGGGTTTCGATTTTTGTCAAAATTTAGGCCCATTAAGGTGTAGGTTGTTACACCGTAAGGGCATTGAATGAAGAAATATCGTTGTTGAAGTAAGAATGTTTGTTGTGGAGCTTCTTGATGACCTTACACTTGCAACAAGCCTCGATAATCATATATTGTAATGATCCTGGATTTTAATTAAATTTAAATTGATAATTAATTGAATTTTTGAATTAAAATTGTAAAATTAATTGATAAATTGATGCGAGTTTCCCCGAAGTCAAATAAATTCTGTATAAATCATTTAAATTTAAATATTGTATATATATGTATATATGTGAATATATATATGTATATGGGCATATATGAGTAAATTTGAACTTATATATATATATATACATTGAATTTGAATTTAAATCTTAAATAAATGGGTTAGAAATAAATATAAAAATATAGACTTTGGACACAAGGAAATAAACAAATGATTTAAACTTAGAATTGATGGTTAATAATGATTTGGATTTATAAAATAAAAATAAGACAATAAATATTAAAGTATAATAATAATAATAATAATAATAAATATTTAAACTAGAAATAGAAATAAATATAAGATAAATTATAAAAATATAAAGTAACGAATTAGCTAAATTTTAACAACTAATTAAAAAATAGAAATGATCTATGTTACAAAATAATAAGGAATAAGTAAAAAATAGAAATACAAATATATAAGATAAGTTATAAAATACAAAGTAAACAATTGCTAGGAATTTAACAACATGTTAAAATATAGAAAAAAATATATATAAGATCATTTATATAGTTATATGATAATAAATAAGTAAATAAAATGTTAGATAGTTAAACTTTAAAAGAAAATAAAATTTGTGTTGGTATTAAACAAATATTTCGAATAAATTATAGTTATATAAAATATGAAATGAACATAAGATAATTTTAAAAATATAACAACTTTAAAATTGACACTTAGGATAAATTTTGGAAATGCATGTAGGAAGAAAGGCAGGCAAGTAATATATACTATAGCAATGTAGAGATGCAAGGAAATAAAGAGGAATACATATATTTGCAGGCAAGAAGAAATAAGTCAAAACAAGAAATTATATTAGTACATACGAATTGAGAAATGGGGATAAGTATGACAATGTAAATTAATGCTTGTACAAAATGTATCATTTTAGCCACCATATAAAGAAAAATCACTGACCAAACAAATAAAAATCTTGTACTAGCCTGCACTTGTTTCTTATATGTCAAGCTTCTTTTCTTTTCATTCTTAAACTAATGCAAAGCAGAAATTACAAAACCTGAAACCTTTTTCCTCAAAACATTCTCAAACCTTTAACCAGAAACTGAAATTGTAACAACCCGATATTTTCAACCATTCGCATCCGTACATGTCGGACTTGAATTGCTCAAAATACCACGTTGTAAATAAAATTTGGCAAATCTCAGAATATACAGTAAGTAAATATAATCACAGATCACAGACATAGAGTAAAATAATGCAGCGGAAGTAAAAGAAATAGTAGTTCATGAAGCTACTATATAAATATATCAGAGTACATAGGATACAACAGAGAAATAGAGTACAACAGAAGTCTCAATACACAGAAGTCTACTAATACAAGAGCTGAAATAAAACAACAGACTGAAGAGGATAAAGCTAGATGAGCTGATAAATCTCCAGCAATTCTAAACCTCCAAGAAGTGGAAATCCAAATTTGTGAATAACTCAGGCTGACCCGAGCGTAAAGCAAAACACAAAACACTCGAGTCAGGACAATATATACTTATACAATGTAAACCAACTCAAGTGAACTATAATAAGGATACAAGTAACTTAAAGGATGCTTGGGACTGCCCATCCTCTAAGGATCCATTAAACTATTTACTATATAGTAATATTTCGGTATTATAATAATGTCTACAATAAAATAAACATACTTTTAAATAGCGTTCCGGGCTACCCATATCACTCTTCACACATAATAGTCCCAGTAGTCCATCCAATATCATGCCATCTCCACTCCGGGTGACTGTCAGAGGATACCACACGGGCTACGGGAGAAAAACAAACTCGTAGTAAAGGCTCGGTATGGTAGGTGACACGGCACACAAGGCAATGCCAGGGTAGATATACCAATTACGCACACGGGCTGGTGGTAACGTAGCAGCCACTACGCTCACCCCGAACAACACTCCAAAATCAAGGGGTGCACCCAATCGATCACAACAGTAATAGAATGGTTCGAAGAAGTGTGTCCGACCAGAGGTGCTACCTCCTTTGGCCCGAGATCGCTCCTGTTTTAGCCACCTTAAGCTAACTCACGGGAGTTAGGTCCACGAAATGTACCTTCGGAACGTCGTCACCATCCTACTTCATTCTGGAATCTCCACCGCGTACACAGTTGTTAAAGTGGTTTTCGGTATCGACAGAGAGTATGCCAGATATCCGATCCCGGTCTCTTTAACAACCAACCGTTATTATAACCCGTGGTTATAATTTTAAAATAATACTTTATACTTCAAAATAAAATATCATTTCCAATCCAAACCTTTATCGAAATAAAGATTAAATCATTTCTAAATCATTCCAATATATTAAGATATAATACTTTTCCAAAACTTCCTTTCAAATCATTTTAATATATCAAAATATCATATACTTTCAAACTTCATTTTCAAATCATTTAATATCCAAACATCATATCTTTGATAGTTATACTTCGAAACCTAATCATTTTTATTTCAAAACTATATTCAAAACAATACCATATCATTTCCAATTCAAACATATACTCACTTTTAAAAATAATATTTTATATTTCAAAAATAAAGTATCATTTTCAACTTCAAATATTTATCAGAATAAAGATCAAATCATTTCAAACCACTTTAATATATCAAAATGTCATATCTTTCCAAAACTTCATTTCAAATCATTTTATTATCAAAATATCATTTGAGTTCAAATCCAAATATTCAACTTTAAATACCTTTAAATTCAAAGATATCATTCATTTATTATTATTTCCAATCACCTTTAAATAATTTATATTCCAACAAATTAATTCATTTAAATTCATGTAAGAGTGAAATTATTAAGATTTCAAATCAGGTATTAAATTTCCAAAGTTTCAATTCAATTACAGTTTATCACCAACCATTCAAATCATATCAATTTCAAATATATATTAAATCCACAAAATACAAAATTCAATCTCTAGTATATTTCAAAGCTTAAATATCCCACATTTCATAAATCCAATATCCTTTAAATAAACTCAAACAATATATACTTCAAATATTCATTTATCAAATAAATTAAATAAATCAGGAATCAAATATCATTTCAAATCCATTTCAAAATATCAAAATATTATTCAAAACATCATTCATTTTAATTCATTTAAATACCATTTAAATCCATTCATTTTATTAAATTTAAATACCATTTTAAACTCACATTAAAACTCAAATTCTTCCATTTAAAACCATTTAAATGTCTCTTCATTATCTTTAGAAATTTAACATTTAATTTCCAAAATTATATCATTTTCCAAAGGTTATTTTTCATTAAAATTTATTGAAACAACAAAATATAGTTTCCGTAGCACTTATAAAATGCTACGTAAAGTTATAGTTTAAAACAGGTCATTTAACAAAAGACAACACTTAAATGCTGTAATAGATTTCTTATATACTTTAAATAAACTTAAATGTTAAGTTTAACCACTATAGCACTTACAAAGGGTTATAATAGCATTTATTTCAAATTAACCTTTTAGTTTATTTAAAACAACTACAGCATTTACAAAATGCTGTAATATCTTTTACATTACATTTCAAAATGCAGTCAAATCAAATTTAGAGTTTTAATTTCCATTTCACAAACAATTAACTCCTTTTTATAAATCATTTTAACTTATAAAAATCATATATTTTCACATTTTAAAATCATCATTTCAATACTCTTATTTTTTATGATTTTTATAAAGTTCAATTTCATCCAAAAATCAAGTGTTAACATAATTTATTATTTAAATTCAAGCATTAAATTCCATTTCTTTAATTAAATTATTAACTTAACAATTAAGTTTAAATTTCCAAAATACAACTTATTTCCATTTAGTTTACTTAATTAAAATTTCACCTTTTAAACAAAATTCAAAATTTCCCAATTTAAGCTATATTTCAAAATTTACTTAAACCTTCATTTGTTTAACATTTTAACTTATTCAAAAATCATTATTATTTTTATAAAATCATCTAATATACATTTTTATATCAAAATATTATACTTTTATTACTTTGCATACTTTCCCTTTTTAAAACAAAACATAAATTCCAAAATTTACTTATAGTTCAAATTCTACTTTACCATTTACTTAATTCATTATTTTAATTTATAGAAAATCACTAATATTTCTGTGAAAAACATTTTTATTAAATTTAAACCAAAATATTATAAATTTTACATTTTAAAATATTTATAAACATTTCAGAAAAATATTATATAAACCACGGGTCTGTATATAGTTTTCTAGCCTAGGTCAAGTGATACGGATGTATATCATTTCAATCTGCAGTTTACAAAGAAAACCCGGGTTCTATCATTTCAAACCCGCGGTCCCAAGTAAAATGAATAATTTTGAAAACCGTTCAGGCCTATCATTTCAGCCCATAACGATTTTCCCTTATTCTAGAGTCCGTTCGGGTATGTATCATTTCAACCCATAGTGATTCTAGTCTACAGGGAACTTGCAATGGTGATAACTGATATAAATAACATAATAGCATGAAATAACAGTAACATATGATATAACAGGTGTAATAACAGGTGTGAACATCATATGATAATAATATAGCAGTTAACAGGATGATATGCATATACAGATTCAGGTGATGTCAGTTTATCACTATATGAGTACATATTAGTCTGGTGAGATTAACTCACCTGTATTGAGCTGGAGATTACAACCAAAGAACACAACACAAACACAATGAAGGCACGATAGCTCGAATATGACTTGAAAGTAGAGATCCAAAGCTAATAGCCTTGAATACATTTATACAAAACAATACAATTTATATAAGTTTCAAAACAATTCAACACTAGACAATGTTAGAAATCAATGCCCAAAACAACGACAAATGGTTTGCACTTGTTCTCAACTTCACATACTTCAGTTATGGACTGAAATAGCATAGCAAAAGCATGAATTAAGGTCTGGTTTGGGTCCCTATAGGGTCAGCCTAACATAGAGAAAATGGTGCACTAGTTGGTGAGGCAAGAGGCTAACATTTTAAGGCAAAAGCATGGATTTCAAGGCAACTTATAGGCTCGGCCAAGGCATGGAGGGCATGGCTATTTCAGGTGGGGTCATTAGGTGGTGTGCAAAGGGGTCTCAGGTCTGGAACAGGCTGGTGGTGGTGGTGTTTGGTCTGCCATGTGGAGGTTTGGAGGTGGTGGACATGGATGGTGCTTGGCTATACAAGTAGAGATGGGTTTGGTTCATTTTTAAGTGGATCAACATCACCTAGGGCCACGGCCAGGTCATGGGAAGGGCTGGAGGGGGTGTTGGTCAGAGGGGATGCTGGTGTAGGTGGCCAAGGTGGAGGAGGAAGGAGGAGCTGAGCCTAGAAGAGGAGACGGCAAGTGCAAATCTCAAAGCAACAAGGAAGAAGAATAAGAAAAAGTTAAAATCATCACCCAAACCATAGCAATGGAGGCCGCATTTTTTTTAGGGGATGAGAAACATTTTTTTTCGTGAAAAATGATGAGGAAGTGGCTGAAAGAAAAAAAGAAGTCGGCAAAAAAAATTAAAAGCAAATGGTGGTTGAAAAATGAAGAGGCAGAATGCAAAGAGACTTTGGCAAACAAAAGGTCACAACTCTTCAAATTTCTTTTATTTATTTGTAATTTAAAAATACATATAAAAATTGAGAAATAAAGATAACAACTCAGAAAATAAAATAAACATATAAAATAAATAATTAAATTTTAAATAAATAGAACTTAAATTAAGAAAATGGCTTAAAATTGCAAACTAGGCTCTATAAATTGAAAATCACTTCAATACACTTTGGAAAAATTTATTTTAATTTAAATACATGTAATATGAATATAAATAAAGTAAAACACAGCAAATAAAATTTAATGCATAAAATAAATAAATAAATTTTAATTATATATAATTAAATTAAGAAAATAGGAAAGAAAATGGAAACTGGGCTTTAAAATTAGAAAATAAATTCAACAACCTTTGGAAAAATTATATAATCACTTTAAAAATATTAAAAGACAAAATTATACATAAAATAAAATATTAACACATATTAGAACAAAATATGACAAATAAAATATAATTTAAAATAGACAATATTGCTAAATACATCAGTTTACACACAATATTGAAATATACATAACTTTCACAATTTAACTCCGTTTCCAATGAAATGAAAAGCAGTATTCAAGTTATTAAACCTATTTTCATAATAAAAGATAAAATTTAAGAATTTGAATAATTAAATTTAAAAGTTAATAGTCAAAGTTTGACCAGTTTGAACAGAAATTCACTTTTCAGTGAAATATCCAATTTATACTAGTTCGAAACTATAATTCACTTAATAATCAACATTTATATTTTTAAAATGAAATGTTTGAAATATAAAAAGTTTAAAATAATTAAAAAAAAGAAAAAAAAAGAAAGTCAAATTTAAATAATATACAAAAATCTAGGGTTGTTACAGAAATCAATCTATGTAGCCATTTTATCAAGCCTGGAATCAAGTCTAGTTCAACTAAGTATCTCGGTTTCAAATATCTAAGCTTTCAAGTTTCCAGTTCAAAGCATTTCAGTCTTAATGTTTCAAGCTATTCAAGTTTCAGAAATCAAATATAGATGCAAGTTTTCAAATTCCAGTTTTTCAAGCCTTCCTGTTTTTCAAATTTACAATCTACTCTGTCTTCCAAACTCAGGTGAGTAAACAACTAACTTTTGTTTTAAGTTATGGTTTGTGATGTAAAAATTGTTTGCATATGTGTAAATTTGGTTTGCATGCTATAAATATGTAGGAGTATATGTGTGCATGTCTGTTTATATAAGCCTACCTCTGTTCTACTGACAGGTTAAAAAGAAAATATATATTTATGATCAAAACCAAGATTCTCTTTATATATTCATTTATAGGTTGTGAACTTCAAACAAAATATGTTTGTTTAACCACAATGCAAGATTTAGAAATGTATTTAGGTAAAACATGTTGGTATATCTCTGGAAATGGAAATATTACAGTAGAAATCTTAAAAATATGTTGAATTCAAATGTTGTGAATTGCTGATTCAAATATATAACTTGAATCAATTATGTAAAATATGATTTTTAAGATGTAAATCACCATTTTTAATTTTTATATGAATGTGAATTTTGGGAATAACTGGAATTGGGTTTCGGGGTGAATTCTGATGATCCAAGTGATCGGGGAGGTCATGGTTTCCACTGGAGATAGTGGAGTGATCGGGAAGGCCGAGAAAATTATCTGGTGGAGCTCCAGATCACCGTGGAAGCGGCGGTGGGTTGTGAAAGTTTTTAACCCTAGTTTTGTTGAAGCTGGAGATTGTAGTCTTTGCGTTGTCTCTGATGGATCGAGTGTCGCGTAACTCAGGGAAATGGTGGCGTGGTGGTTCGGCAGAGTGTGGCCAGAGTAGTCTGACCTCTAGTGGTCGGAGCAGTGTGGTTGGAGGGTTTTCTGGCATAGGCTTTTGTTTCAGATTCAATTGGGTTGCTCGATTTCGATTTGAGGCTCGTGTGAGAGATTGGGTGGTCGATATTGGTTGCTGCGATGTTAGGTGAAGTGTCGGAGGGTGCGGCGATGGTCGGAGTAGCTTCAGGTGGTGGTGCATGTGCACAGGGAGGAGGAGTGTGTCTGTTGTTTGGTTTGGGAACGTCAGTGGTTTCCTTCGGGTTTGACTCGGGGGCTCGGGTTTGTTCGCGTTCGTGAGCGAGTGTTTTAACAGTTTTTTAAAAAAAAAAGGAAACTTAAAATAAGTTTAAGTTTTGAAATAAGGGGGAATAACAGGGGAATCTCGGGGATAGACCCGAGTGGTCTTCGGGTTTGACCCGAAGTAAGTCAAAAATTCAGTTTTTAAAAAGGTTTTTAAAATAAGATTTTTGAAATTTAAAACAAAATTTGTTAAAACTTTCCTTATAAAATTACTTTATAAATATCAATTGTTTTCTTAACATTTGTTAAGAAGTTTTAAATTTTGTTAAGTAAAGTTAATGGTAATGATAAAATGTTTAAAAAATGAAATGATAATTATGTCATTTATTAAGATAATGGTTTATCTTAAGATAATTAAAGTTTTAATGATTTGGGAATTAATTAAGTTAATTAAGGATTTAGGTATAATTTATTTATTTATTTAATTAATTAAGGATAAAGAATTAATTAAGTAATTAATTAACTAATGATTATGATTGATTAACTAATAATTAGAGATTAATGAATTAGGAATTTATTAATTAAGTAATTAGAGGTTGATTAATTGGTAATTAAGAAGTACCTAATTTGTAATTAAGTTTTATTGAGTAATAATTTGGTTTTGTTAATTAATTAATAAATAAGAGATAATTAATCTATAGAGATCAATTAAGGGTTAATTAATTAATTAATTAAGGATTGATTAACTGATTAATTAAGGATTAATTAATTTGTTATTAAGTTTTATTAATTGATAATTAAGATTTATTAATTAATAAGTAAAGGATAATTAATCTACAATTAATGATTAGTTAATTTGTTTTAAAGGTAATTAAGGGATGAATTACTCAAATTGTAATTAATTAAGATGAATGATTTAAAGTTAATTAATTTATTATTAAAGGTTAATTAATAAATGATTAAAGGATAATTAATTAAAATAGTTTGTAATTAATGATTAATTAACCAGGATTAGTAATTTATTCATAAGTAATTAATCTGGTTTAAATTAATCAGATAATTAAATTGATCTTACTTATGGATGTTTAGATTATATTAAATGTTGAATTGTTCGATATCCCTACTATGTGATGCTGTGTGATATGAATTGTTTTAATTCAAGCTGTGATGAATGTAATTTATTTTATCTGTGATTTATCTATGAATCTGTGAATAAACGATAAGCGTTATAATTATACCGCTTATCAACTATACTTTTGTATTCTGATTTGTGATGATTGAATGATGTTGCACTATTGTGTTAAACCCCTGGACCACACCATACACACACAAATATGGATTTCACGTGGAAATGGATTAAGTCACAGATGATTTAAATTTAATATTTTTGAAATTGAAATTTTAATTTCAATTGATTTTGAAATTGGAAATTGGGGTTTAATATGAAAAGCTTTTGAAAGGAGTTTTAAAGATATTTTGAATATCTTGAAATCTAAATAATTCAATTTGAATTTGAATTCAAAATAAGGAATTGAATTCTATGTTGAAAATTATGGTTTAAGAGTGTTATACAAGTTATAAATGTGTTTATATGGGCTTGAACCATTTTAAAATATTGTTTGGGAAATTTGAATTTAACCCAAGGGTTTAACTTGTATAAATGAAATCGGATTTTTTCGAATAAAACTAATGGTTTTCAAATGAAAAATCTTTCAGATAAGAAATGAAATTCCAATTTAAGTTAAGGAATTTCAAGTTTGAATTGAGAAATGGTTTTCCAAGTTATGAGTTAAATCTTGCTTTAAAGATTAAACGAGTTAAATCCAAATTGAAATGGAAATTGATTTGGAAAATCTATGAATAGATCTTTGTGAAACTGGGTGAACTTTGTGAAATGAATCTTTTTGTGTAAAAGATTAAAATGGTAATGTGTTTAAACCATTTAAAGAGAAGTTTTGGGTAATAAGTTGCGACTTAACTGAAATCCCAATATCCATATGTTTTAAAATATTGCGCTCACTATTCGGTTTAGCCGGGAGAGGACTTTGTGTCATATAACCCAATCCGAATAATGATACGTCGTATATGGATTGCATTTGAAGACCGGTGGTGAAGACCGGGTATTTGTGAAAACGATAGGATGACCTCTACACCATACTGCCCATTTTGCCACACCCCAAGGCGGAAAAATTACCACGGTTTTGAGCCGTGGCAATTTTACCATGGTTTTGAGCTGTGGTAAAGTAAACTAGCACGGTCTAAGGCCGTGGCAATGTTACCACGGCTATGAACCGTTCCAATATTACCAAAAAAAAATTCATCCCTCCCGATTCCATCTTAATAACCCTCGCCTCTCTGCTTCCAAAAAAAGAACACCCTAATTTCACCCTTCCTTGAAAAATAACGCCCAAAAAAATCGACAGCTTCTCACTCAAATCGATCGTGTATCACCCTAATCTCACAGTTTTCCCCAATCGTGCTTCTTCTTCCTCATAGTTGCATCATCTGCTTCTTCGTCTTCCTTCACCTCTTCCTCACAGTAGCACACTGCGTCTGACTATTACAATCGAGAGGTAATCGTTCTGTAATTTATGTAATTTTTTGTTATTATCATTCGGTAATCGATTTGCACCCAGATTCTTGAGACTCTTCTTTTTACAATCAAGTTGTTCAATAGTTTATCGCTATGTTGACTTTGCAATGGTTGATTAATGAGAGAGAGAAGAAAAAAAGTCTATCGATGCTAATCGTGTTCTTTTCTAACTTATTTTCATTAGGGTTGCAGGGCTAATATTTATGTATTAATAAACTTCTTTCTGCTTAATAGTAGTAGATTATACCAACTATCTATAAGGCTAACACAAAGACAAATCACATTTTGTATGATTTTTTCTTTCAAGCAGTAGAAATCAACAAAACATACATCCATTATGTCGTACATTGAGTTTAGAAAGGCGAATATTATTTTCTGATGAAAGATTGCTTTGTTATGTTTTGTATGCGTGTGTTTGGTTGGCTTGGCCATATGAGAATGTTGGCTATTAGAAGGGTCATAAACTGACAGCAACAAGAAACACAAAGCATGCGGGTTCTCAAGCATTGCCATGTATCATGATTACGGAGCAATCACACATATATATTATAGTTATATTTAACATTATTGATACCTACACTAACTGAGACAAATGTAATGGATTTGTTATAAGGAGTGATTAAGGGAATAATAACTATTCTATATGACTTGGGAAGATAGTTCATGTAGTGGTAAAGAAGTGAGTTACAGTTTTGTAACTCAAATGTTATAATATTTAAACATTACGCCTATTGGCTTTTATTATTAGCAACTATATGACTGGTAGCTAGTGAAACTAATTCTAAATTATATTAACATACCACCTGATTGTTAGCATTTACCGAACTGTAATTAATGAACTATTTGAATTAGTAAGTTTGCAAAATTAAATAATTAATTCAGTTACTATATGCATAAAATTCATGCGGGGAACATTAACATACTTAGCAGTGAAGCTCATGTGTTAAGTTGTTAACCCCAGTTAATGTACTAATAATAAAGATGTGATAATATGAAAAAATTTACCATTTTTTTAGTGGCTCGATTTAGTCATTTCATTAGGCTATTGCATTGTTTTAAACTTTGTCAAACAGCTTTGGATTAAGTGCACATTATACAAAGCAAAAGTGATTTGGTATCGGACATGAGTTTTTCTTTTTACGCACATTATTTAATTTCATTTTATTTGAAATTTAACGTGAGAATGTATTACGAATACATCTTTCTTACCGAGTCTGGCTTTAATAAAAGGAAAAGAAAAAAAGTTATGAAAATGTGCAATGCTTGTCCCACATCATGCCATGCCATGCCATATAATAAAATGCAGATCATTCCATCTTTTGTCACAGTTTCACATAACTGTTAACTCGTTCTCTCTCCCTAGATTTTTTGCAAAGTTTATGCTCCATGTTCTATTTGGTGATAAGTCTTCGACGTGATGTTTACTGCTTTTCAATTATTATTTGAGTCTTGGGTCTGATCTAATTATAATACCATTATTATTATACTTGTTATTTAATCGATTCAAACACCACGATACCGGTTCTTTGGAAGGGCCTTTTTGCTAGGAAGCCTGATTCAGTGAGTGTTTAGTAGTGGTGATTTTGGAGGTAATACTCATTATGGTCTTTACCTTTTTCTTTTGTTGCACGGTCTTTTTTTATTAGTCGACTCATCTACTCAAATCTCGGAGTATGTGCTTAAATGCTATTACGTCTATCCCTTTTTAGATAGTGATGTGTACAACTTTGAATCAATTCTCGACCTCTGCCTATTTTTACAGGGTAGTTAGAAATAGACCGTGATGTGTGCAGCTTTAATGATGAAGCTATTACGCCTCTCTCGTGATAAATTCTTCT
Organism: Allium fistulosum; assembly: GCA_030737815.1. Lineage (NCBI taxonomy): Eukaryota > Viridiplantae > Streptophyta > Magnoliopsida > Asparagales > Amaryllidaceae > Allium > Allium fistulosum. The sequence continues at coordinate 335,502,552 of CM060901.1, read as the reverse complement.
ACATACATTAATATGAGGATGGAACTTCCTTAGGTGGAATGTTGCAAATGCATCCTTTCTCATGTCCATGTATCTTAAATGCTTTAGTTAAACATGCATTTTTTCTTAATAAAACCAAATTATAATATATCTAGATTCTCCCACTGGAAAGATAGCTAATAATGTCTGCCACCTATATGTATTTATTGTATATATGTCTGTATTATGAATTATACATGTTTTAAATTTTTTCTAGGTTTGAGTATTTTCAATATGTATTTTCTAATAAGATGAGAATTCTTGAGATTATGCCTGCCACTTCATGTTTATCACCAACAAGTGTAGCAGGTTCAAAAATATTTCTTCATGTTTATCACTAACAAATGTGCCAAGTTCAAAACTATTTCTTCATGTCATTTCATTACTTGAGAGCTATTTTATAATTGGAACACAGTTTCTTTCCTATTAATAAAAACTAAATTTACCATTTGTGTAACAACCCTAGATTTCTGCATATATTTAAATTTGACTTTATTTTATTTTAAATTATTTTAAACTTGTTTTATTTCAAACATTTCATTTCTAAATATAAATTTTGATTGTTGTGAGAATTATAGTAGTATAAATTGGATATTTCATTGAAAAGTGAATTTCTGTTCAAACTGGTCAACTTTGACTTTTAACTTTTAAATTTAAATATTCAAATTCTTAAATTTTATCCTTTATTATGAAAATAGATTTAATAACTTGAATACAGCTTTTCGTTTCGTTGGAAACGGAGTTAAATTGTGAAAGTTATGTATATTTCAATATTGTGTGTAAACTGATGTATTTAGCAATATTGTCTATTTTAAATTATATTTTCTTTGTCATATTTTATTTTAATATGTGTTAATATGTTATTTTATATATATTTTTATATTTTAATAATTTTAAAGTGATAGTATAATTTTTCTAAAGTTTACTTGAATTTATTTCAATTTATGAAACCTAGTTTCCATTTTCTTTGCTATTTTCTTAATTTAATTATATATAATTAAAATTTATTTATTTATTTTATACATTCACTTTATTTTCTTTGTTTTACTTTATTAATATTCATGTTACATGTATTTAAATTAGAATATATTTTTCCAAAGATTATTTGAATTTGTTTCAGTTTATTTAACCTAGTTTTGTATATATTGCTATTTTTCTTCATTAAATTTAATTAATTTAAAATTTATTCATTTTGTTTATTTCTTTACTTTATTTATGAGTTTATTTAATCTTTATTATCAGCATTTATATATATATATATATATGTTAAATTAAATTGATGGAAATATGAAAAGTTTTAAACCCTTTAACTTCCAAAGTCTTTTTCTCTTCCACCCTTTCATTTTCTCAACCTACACATTTACTCTTTGGCCGTGCTTTACTTTTCTTTCCAGCTGCACCTTCTTTCTCCATTTTCACGTGAAACAAAAGTCTCCTCATCACAAAAAAAAATGCACGGCAAATTCAGCTCAAGGTTAGGTAAAAATTTCTTCTTCTTCCACTTGCTTTTTCTATTGTTTTCTACTTGAATTTGCACTTGTTCTCATCTAGATTTGATTGGCTCCTCCTCCTCCAGCCCTTGGCCGACCTCCACCACCTGATGCTCCGACCAACTACCACCCTAGATCATCACCAACTCCAGGCCGAGCACCCCTATGGCATGCATCACCACAAAAACCCAAAAATCCATCACTTACATGAAAGCCTAGACCTAGTTTTGCATCATCACCTTTACCCACCACTTGCCGCCACTTCCTCCACCACCACCACCTCTGACCTAACCTCCACCCTCTGCCACATCATCCACCACCATCTGGACATCAGGCCTTACCCACATAGCCTCTGGTCGAGCCCATTCATAGCCTTGAAATGTTGATATTTGCCTTGTATTTGCCTTGTAGTGTAGATTTGTTGCACCTATACCTCTCTTCACCATCAAACCCATGATAGGCCAACCCTATAGGGACCCAAACTAGACCTTAATTCATGCCTTTTCTGTGCTATTTCAGTCCATAACTGAAGTATGTGAAGTTGAGAACAAGTGCAAAACATTTGTCTTTGTTTTGGGCATTGATTTCTAACATTGTCTAGTGTTGGATTGTTTTGAAACTTATATAAATTGTATTGTTTTGCATAAATGTATTCAAGGCTATTAGCTTTGGCTCTCCACTTTCAAGTGGTATTCGAGTTGTCGTGCCTTCATTGTGTTTGTGTTGTGTGCCTTGATTGTAATCTCCAGCTCAATACAGGTGAGTAATTCTCACCAGACAATGTGTACTTATATAACTAGTAAACTGACACCATTTGAATCTGTAAAATTATATCATCCTGTTATAACTGTTATATTATGATCATATGATGTTTACCCCTATTATTATATATGTTATACCATATGTTACTGTTATCTCATGCTATTCTGTTATTTATATCAGTTTATCACACTGCAAGTTCACTGTTAGTATAGAAATCACTATGGGTTGAAATGATACATACCCGAACGGACTTTAGAATAGGGAAAGATCGTTATGGGCTGAAATGATAAGCCTGAGCGACTTTTTATTTATTTTATTTAATTTGGGATTGCGGGTTTGAAATGATAGAACCCGGTTTTTTTCTTTGTAAACTGCGGATTGAAATGATACATATCCGTATCACTTGACCTAGGCTAGAAAATTATATACAGACCCGTGGTTTATATATTTTTTTGAAAATTTTAAAATATTTTAAAAATGTAAATATTATGATATTTTGATTTAAATTTTATTAAAATGATTTCTATAAAATATTAGTGATTTTCTATGAATTAAATAAGTGAATTAAGTAAATGGTGAAGTAGAATTTGAAATATAAGTTAATTTTGGAATGTATGATTTTGTTTATAAATGGAATTTATGTAAAGTAAGGAAATATGACAAATTTGATTTAAAAGATGAATTTAATGATTTTTATTAAGTAATAATAATTTTTAAAAGTGTTAATGGTTTTGTATAAATTAAAATATGAAATAAATGAATGTTTAAGTTGAATTTTTGAAATATAACTTAAATTGAATTTTGTGAATTTTGTTAAAAGTGAAATTTTAATTAAGTAAAATAAATGGAAATAAGTTATATTTTGGAAATTTAAACTTAGTTGTTAAGTTAAGAATTTAATTAAAGAAATGAAAATTTAATTGTTATTTAATTTGATTTTTATATGGAAATTTGACTTTATAAAATCATAGAAATAAAGGTATTTAAATGATTGTTTTAAATGTGGAAATATATGATTTTATAAGTTAAATTGATTTATAGTAAAAGTTAATTATGTGTGAAATTGTAAATAAAACTCTGAATTTGATTTGACATTATTTTGAAATGTAATGTAAAGATATTACAACATTGGAAAATGATGTAGTTGTTTTAAATGAACCAAATAGCAAATTTGAACTAAAGGTTATTATAGCACTTTGTTAGTGCTACAGTTGTTAAATTTAACTAAAATTTTAATTGAAACTAAATTAAGAAATTACAGCATTTTAAATGTCGTCTTTTGTTAATGAACTGTTTTTAAGCATAACATTTCATAGCATTTTCTAATTGCTGCGAAAGTTGAATTTTCTTTGTTTAATAAATTCAAATGAATAAATGATCTTTGAAAAAGTTTAAATTTTGGAAATTAAATATTTAATTATTAAATATAATGAATTGACTTTAAATTATTTAAATGGAATAGTTGATTTGGGAAATACAACTATTTTGAAATATGATTAAATGGTATTTAAATTTAAATCAAATAGATGATGTTTTGAAATGATATTTTGAAATGAAGTTGAAATGATATTATATCTTGGAATAAATAATTGAAGTTTATATTAGTATGAAAGATATTTGGTTTACTTGTAATTTGAATCTATTTAAAAGATATTGGACTTATGAAATATAGGATATTAAAGCTTTGGAATTTATTTTATAATTTGAATAGTTATTTTGTGGATTAAATCTATATTTTGAAATTTATAAGATTTGAAATGGTCTATGGAAATTTAATTGAAATAAATGATTGAATTGAATTGAAACTTTGGAAATTTTAATACTTGATTTGAAAGTATAATAATTACACTTTTAAATGGTTTAAATGTATTATTTTGATTGAAATATAAACTATTTAAAAGGTGACTTGAAATGATAATAAATGAATTATATCTTTAAATTTAAAAGGTATTTAAAGTTGAATATTTAGATTTGAACTCAAATGATATTTTGATATATTAAAATAATTTGAAACGAAGTTTTGGAAAGATTGATATTTTGATATATTAAAATGATTTGAAATGAAGTTTTGGAAAGATATGACATTTTGATATATTGAAATGATTTGAAATGAAGTTTTGAAATGATATGATATTTTAAATATATTGAAATGATTTGGAATTGATTTAATCTTTATTTTGATAAAGATTTGGATTTGAAATGATATTCTATTTTGAAGTATAAACTGTTTTTAAATTATAACCACGGGTTATAATAACGATTGGTTGTTAAAGAGACCGGGATCGGATATGGACATACTCTCTGTCGATACCGAAAACCACTTTGACAACTGTGTACGCGGTGGAGTTTCCAGAATGAAGTAGGATGGTGGCGACGATCCTAAGGTATATACGTGGACCCAACTCCCGTGAGTTGGCATAAGGTGGCTAAAACAGGAGCGATCGACGGGCCAAGGAGGTAGCACCTCTGATCGGATACACTTCTTCGATACTATTCTATTACTTGTGATTGATTTGGTGCGCACCCTTGATTTGGGAGTGTTGTTCGAGGTGGGCGGTAGTGGCAGCTATGCGTCACCACCAGTCCGGATGCGTAATTGGTATATCTACCCTAGCATTGCCTTGTGTGCCGTGTCACCTACCATATCGAGCTTTACTACGATTTGTGATTTCTCCCGTAGCCTGTGGAGTATCGAGGGTAGCCCCCATTTTGGGAGTATGCTAATACTGGATAGACTACTGGGACTATTACGTGCTAAGGTGGAAAATGTAAAGCCTTAATGCTATTTAAAAGTATGTTTATTTTATGATTAGACATTATTATAATAGCGAATATTACTACATAGTAGATAGTTTAACGGATCCTTAAAGAATGGGTGATCCCAAGCATTCTTTAAGTTACTTGTACCTTATTACAATTCACTTGAGTTGGTTTACACTATATAAGTATATATTGTCCTGACTCGAGTGTTTTGTGTTTTGCTTTACGCTCGGGTCAGCCTGAGTATTCATAGATTTGGATTCCACTTTCTGGAGATTGGAATCGCTGGAGATTATCTACTTATCTAGTTTTATCTATCTCAGTTCTATTGTTCTATTCAGCTTGTACTTGGTTATCATATTGAGACTTTTGTTGTATTTTATTTCTTATGTTGTATCTTATTTAACTCTGATATATTTACATAGTAGCTTCATGAACTACTATTTATTTTACTTCCGCTGTATTATTTTACTCTGTGTCTGTGATCTGTGATTATTTATTTACTGTATATTCTGAGATTTGCCAAATTTTATTTACAACGCGGTATTTTGAGCAATTCAAGTCCGACATGTGCGGATGCGAATGGTTGAAAATATCGGGTCGTTACAATTTGTTTCATTGTTTACAGGGTCTTTATATTTAATAGTAGACAAACAATCTAATTCAATACAGCATTGCTTTAATCTATTTTATATTGTGTGACGATATCAATTACTTCCACTTACATAGTTGCAGTCAATGCATACGCAACTTGGTATTCATAACCGCTATCCACTAAAATAGATTAAGGACGGTTTATTAACTAATGAAAATCCATTATTCATTTGAACTTTTGTTTCTATTTTTCCATTATTTCCACAGTTGGATTGTAAGATTATCTGAACTATTAACCATGTTCAGAAAAAATGTAACCAATATTTCACATTGCATGTTGCCTTCGTGTTCCATAAACAAATTCTACTTTATTTATTTATTTATTTTTCTTCAAATCATTCTATCAGTTGCAATATTAGCAATCAAATGCTTTTATCCCTGCTTCAATCATGGCTGTACAAGATGGACCCAAAGATATTTAATTAATACTTGGTGAAATGATTATTTATGAGAAAAGGATTATCAACTTTAGCAGAATGACCAAATAAAATGATTATTAACTATTCTACTGCACTTCACTCAGTCAATTAACTTATGGTTGGTTATCAAACTGACAATTTCAGGTGCAATATTCCATTGCATGTTCCAAATAGTGCCCTTTAGCCGCTTAGATTCTCAGTAACTGGTGAGAGTAGATATCGCGACTGTAAGTAAACATTAACTGATTAAATTTGATTTATATGCTGTAAAAATCGCATTTTATGAGATTAGCCTCTTGCTTTGGTATATGCTACAAAACAAGGATTAAAGGATGATTCAGCTTTATATAATTTGATACTCATACACATATGTTTGTTGTCAATCGCATATAATTTGTAACCTGCAATGATTCAACTTTATTCATTTGTGCAATCATACATGCTCTCTCTATTTTGTAACATGAAACTATTGCCTCTCCTATATCTTTCCTTGTCATTTTAAACTGTTATTGTACTGGAAAAAGTTAAAATATTTTTGTTCGAATTCTCATTATGTAGATGCTTAAAGCATCAGTATTGCCAGGATTCCTTAACTGATAAGGATTTGGAATTGTTTTCAGACAATCGCCCAAGAAGATTGGAATGAGTTTATGAAAAATGAAGCAAAACCCGGTGCAAGGGAAAGAAGAGATATAGGCAAAAAAACAGAGCATTATACAACTATGGTCATCATACTGGACGTACAAGTCACGCTATAGTAGAACATGAAATGGTATGTTTATTTCATTTCATTTATTAAATACCAATAATTATCAGTTAATCATTAGCATATAGTCTGTTTATACTTAAATTTAGTCTGTTCCATATGTTGCTTGCTTACCGACAATTGAAAAAAAAAGTTGGTTCATTGTCCCCTCCTCCGAGTTACATAGTAAATGCTTTACTGGATTTAGTTGGCAGTCTGTTAATGGCATCAAATGCCATAATGTTAAAAAACATCTATGGACTGAAACTTACATTTTATCAGTATACTGTACCGCTTCGGTTTATATTGATTGGTTGTCCTTTTCGTTAATTTAGTTAGGAATTGTTGTAGTACGATAATAAGACATTTTAAATTAGGACATCAACATTCCTCTATTGCTTCCAAGTCCCTAGAACCAAAAAATTTGTTGTTGCATGAGTCCATAACCAACTGAAAATAAAAATTGAACACAAATAATAATAATAATAATGACCCTAAATAGTTACAGCACCATGTTTATTTTCTGTAACAACTGATACACGAAAGAAGATCACTAAAGACAACATGTACATATTCCACATTGGAATCCAATGATTGGATCAAGAATAAAAGATGCAAAGTTATTCCATTTGGTACAAAGATATACAATTGATCTAAACTAAGGTTTTAGTTCATAATCAAAATACACAGATATATCATTACATTTGAACATTTGATCATCTTTGTGACATCCCGGAATTTCAAGCAATATCAATTTAATAATCTATATTAAATATTAAATTGATTTGATATATCTTTGTTAATAAGATATGAATTGACTTGATAATTTTCTTTTAAATGGATATTTAACTGATAAATTATCTTTTAAAGCTAATAAATTGTTTTCTATTAATTTTCATAAATCTGTATATAGTGTAAATAGTTAAGATTTGTTTTAAATTTTAATAAATAAGAATATGTTTTCAAACTCAAATCTTTTTGGTAATTTGGAAATTTGATTTAATTCAATATTTAAATAAATAATCATATGGCTTGAATATACTTAAGATTTAAGTTAAAATTGTTTAAATGATTTTAGCTTAGATTTAAATTAAACAAAAAATTGTCTTGTTTTATAAAAATAAGAAATGAAGTAATAATTTCATTTATAAATTTATTTTAATGTAATAATGAGCTTTATTTATAATGTGATGTCTATATAAGTAGATTTTTATTTTAAATGAAAATTGTTATATATATTTTGAAAAGAAGTTATGGTTTTTAAATATATATGAATCTCTAAAATAAATATAATAATTATAGATTATAGATGATAAAATATACATTGTAAATATTTAAAGTAATTATAAAATAGAATGATAATGGGTAATTATATATTGATTGTTTATCTTTTAAAATGTAAATACTTTCATGTTAGAAATGAGAAATAAATACACTTATGTAGAGATAGAAACAAATATGCAAACTAACATAATACAATGACCATAACAACTTTAAAACTAAAACTTAAGTTAAATATGTTATACCCTATAGCAAAGACATATGTTGCAGGCTTGAAAATTCACCTAAGTACAAGACAATAAGATAAGGCAAGAAAAATCATTTCAATGCCATACGAAATGGGGAAGTATGCTTGGCACCTAAGAATAAACAAGGTAAGACTAAAAATATCTATGTACTAAAAGAAGATAAGGTTGAGACATATAGTACATTGGCATTTAATGCTTTTTATCCTAGCATCAAAACAAGGTATGTTCGAAATGTTTTCAGCCACAAAGCAAAATAAAAATCTCTGATTGTTGTGTACTTGTAATAAACAATTCTCTTTACTTGTTTATTTATCAACCTTGCTTCATTTTTATTTCGTATACCACAGTTTTACAATTCCAGTTTTAAAAGCTTAAACAAAATACAAACCTGAAATCAAATAGAAAGCATAAGCATGTCAGTTTGAATCAAAGATGAGAACATCTCCACTATAACAAGATGTCAGATTAATTCACATTCAAGTTTTAATGCCAGTGCAAGTTTAAAGATCAAAACAACAAAAATGTATGCAAGTTTTCAAGCCTCCCTATTTCAAAAGAACAAGCTTCTGATTTAAATTCTGGTGAGTAAACTTTTAAAACTAAAACTTAAATACTCTGATAATTTCTGTGATTATGTTTGGCTATATGTAGGTGTATATGCAATGCTTTGTGAACTTATGTATGTGTGTGCATATCTGATGCTACTAAAAACATCTCTGATCTTAGATAAGCCTCTGACTTTAAAACTGTTAATATGAGATATCTTTTTGTTTGATATATATATGACTTATTTTTGAAGTAAACATGTGATGTATGCTTGTATATATGCTTGGATGATGGGTTTTAAGCCTCTGAAAACTGTGAGTATGTTAGCTAAGGCTTGTGACCACCTCTGTTTAGTGTTCCAGGAATTTAAAACTGAGTTCATCTTCAAATTCTTCTTTCCTAAATCTCCTTTAGGTCTAAGTATTTAAACAAAATTTGTTGTTTTAAACTAAACTAAGCTTTAAAAATAGTTGCAAGAATTTTAGATAGAAAACATTGTCTGGAAACAATGAAACACAAAGAAAACTTGAAATAAGTTAAAAATCAAACGTTAAATTTTGTTGATATAATTACATATCTGAAATTGTATCTAAAAGATAGGATTTTTAGAATCAAATTCACAATTTTTAATGAAGGATTGAATGTGATATTGGGTAGTGTCTGGAATTTGTGTTTTCAAGTTTCTCTGGTGATCCAGTTGATCTGGGAGTTCGTGGTGGTTACTGGAGATGCCTAGGAGGTCGGAGTGTCGGAGAAAAATGCGGTAGTGGTGGCCAGGTGGTCGTGGTGATGGCGGCGAGCCTGGGAAGTTGGTTGACCTAGTTTTTGAAGAAGGAGAAACTCGTACACCCCGGACTCGTACGTGCATCGAGTGCTACCGAGTTTCAGGTGGTGACAGTTTGGTCGAAGACGAGGTCGTAGTCGGAATTTCGAGTCCTCCGGTGGCCATGGCGACGAGATAGGGGCGATGACAGTTTTGGGTAGATGGCTGTCTCGAGTTCCAGGTTTGGGTAAGTTACTGGATTTTGATTTTGAGCTTCTGGGTGATATTGGATGATTGTGATCGGTTGAGGTGATGGTGGGTGATGGAATGAGGTGCTGGTAGGTGACCGGAGTTTGCCGGAGCCACGGTGCACGTGCACCGTGCAGTTTTGAAACGCTGAGGATTTGAGTTGAGCGGGAGGGAAGTCTCGAGTTTTCTCAAGTAATTTAGGGTTTTGCCTCGAAGCGGTATGATGTTCGACTCGAAGTCTTTTTGGGGTAGGCTCGGGTTTTATTGTTGTTGCCAGTTTTTAAAGCCTGTAAGGTTTTAAATGATTAAAAATTTAAAGATAGGGTTTAAATATAAGTTAAACCCAGAATTTAAGACAGGATTCAAATTTAGTTTTGTCTCCTAGTTTTAAAGAAATAAGTTTTATAAAAATAAAATGTTTTAACAACCTTTAAATGTTTAAAGTAGATTTTAAATTGTGACTTAAATCTTGCTAAGTTAAATTTGTACTTATTTTGAATCTAAATTTGAAAGGGAATGTAAAAGTAAATTTAAAAGTAAAATGTTTCAAATGTAATTGTAAATAAGAATTTGATCATTAATAAGAAATGTTATCCTTAAATTAATGAAAATTAAGGATTTGAAATTATTAAGTAAGTGAATAATTAACTAGTTTAATTAATTAATGATTGAATTAATTAATTTAATAATTAAAAGTTAAATTAGTTAATTTAGGTTTAAGATAATTAATTTAGGATTAATAAATGGATAATTAAGAATCATTTAATTAAATAAGAGTTGAATTTTAATTTATGATTATTAATTAATGAAGTAAGGGTTAATTAAGTTATATGAATACTTAATTAATTAAATAATTAAGGATTTATTTATGAGTTAGTAAAGATAAAATTTAATTGTAAGTAATAATAAATCTTAATTAATTACTTTAGAAAAGTAATTTAAGAGGTGTAAATAATTAATGGAAGTTATTAACTAGGATGATTAAATAATGAATGAATATGATTAATCTTGATAATTAATTAAGTTTATTAATTTAAGATAATCAGTTGTGAATTATTTAAGTATAAATTACTTACGGAAGTAATTAAGAAATTTATTTCACATTGTAATTAATGAAGTCTAATATGAATTGTTTAAGTTAATTAATTTAGTTTAATTAATTTAAATAACCTTTGATGATGTGATAAGTATAATTACTTAAGGAAGTAATTAATTGTGGATGATATAAAAATGGAAGTAATTTGGGTATAATTACTTTGTATAATTAATCAAGGGATTAATTAGAGATATTTAATTATGGAGTAATTAAATTATTTAATGAAGTAATTAAAGGTAGTTAATTACTGAATGGGGTTAATCAAGGTGATTAACAGTTTGGTTTAAATTGAAGATAAATTACTTAAGGTAATTAGAGATCATTAATTATTATAATTAATGATGTAAATTTGAATGGATTTATTTGGAAATAATTAATAAAGGAAGGAATTCATTAATGTAATTAATTAGGAAGTAATGTAATTAATTAATTTTAGTAATTTAAAGGTTACTTCTTATATTTGGTATAAGATAATTAAATTAAAAATAATTAAAGGATAATTACATAAATGTAATTAAAGGATAATTAATCAAGAATGATTAATTAGGATGGAAAGTAGGAAATGATTAATTAATTAACTTGTAATTAATTAATGGTTATGTAAGCAAGATTAATATTGATGGGGTAATTAATTTAATTTACTTTAAATTAATTAGAGATTTGTAATTAATTTAATTCATTTTAAATTAATTATAAATGAGGTGATTATTAATCTTTGTTTATATATGATGGATGATATTGATTTCCATGATTGATTGTGATCTCAGATATATACCTATTGTGTTATGGATGTTTGGTTCAGTATGATGATATTGATTATCTGTTTGAGTAGATAATATGGATTAGCTGTTTATGATGATGATGTTATTATCCATTGTGATATTGTTATTTATCTATCTGTGTGTATATAGATAATTGAATTAAATTGTTTTAACTTTAAAACAACTTGGCCTTAAAAGACACGGTTTGGATTTCGATGAGACCGGGATCGGGTTTCCGTATACCGGGATTCTAGGTCTGGAGACCCGAATACCACATCGATCCAAAATAACGTTAGGTCGTGATATTCAAATGGAGCAAGTGAAGACTCGAGGTATAAGAACTATACGTCAGTATAACTCTGTGGGTGATTCCGTAATGAGTTGACGAAGATAGTACTTATAGATTCGAGATGGTGATTCAGAATGCAAGGGTTATTGTCGTTAACTCTGAGGGTGATTCCAATACGAGTGTAACGAGATAATGCCTTCGGTTTCGTTCGAACCCGGAACGAACTTGTATGGATTGAATGCTTTCAGAACATCGTCAGGTGGACGATGAGCATTCTAAGAGATGTGTTCTCTAAAGGTAATCGTAGCCTCAAGCCTCATCAACCGGGAATGGCTAAAACAGGGGAGGTGCAGCAAGGTTAGTGGGTAGCACCCAAGTAGGACGAGATTACCCCTGTCTAGATGTCCCTTATTATTCGGCTTTGTGTGCGGTTGATCATGACAACCGTGGGGTATCTTGTGCGGGAATTATCCAGTAAGGGATGTTCCGACCTTGTGTTGCAGGGAACTTAGGATGGGTTCTCGGTACGGTGATCTAGGCCACGTACTGTGACGGGCGGTACCCCAGTAGCCCTGCCATTGTATGGAATCCAAAATCCAATAAGTGCCATCGGATTTGATTGTATACCTATGTATGCTGGAATTTAATCATGTAACAATTTCAGCTATTTCTTATTTACTTGAAAACCCTAGACCTATTATAATATCACTGAATTTCCTATTAAACTGTTTTGGTTAGCGTAAGGTAAAAACATTTCCATGTTTATGTGTGGGATGTCTTACGTGATACCTTTTGTTTTCCAAGGTTTTTAAAAGTTAACCAACTTTAACCGTTTACTCATACCAGACCCATGTCTGACCCGAAGTTTATTTCTGTTTTCCATAAACTCTCGGGTACCCAAATTTTTACGGGTAGCCAAGGGATTCAGGTTAGCTTTGACGAACTGTGGAGGAGCAATGGAGCAGGAGGCTTCAGCGTATAGATATATATTGGTTCCACTGTGTCAGTATCTATGTGTTTATTCTGTATTTCCGCTGTGTTGTATCTCTGTGATGTGTGAGTTGTATTAACTAGACAGGTGTTTATAACTGTCTAGTATGTGTTGTATTATCTGGATAACTCTGATGTATATGATATTATGTAATCTATTATGTGATATATTATATTTTATTCGTTCCGCTGTTGAGATTCTGTGGTTGTTTCTTCTTCTTCTTTATCTTTTCTATTTCTCACCCCTTTCTTTCTTATCGATGATGCGATTTTCCGGGCGTGGAATTTCGGGTCGTCACAATCTTTTGTTTGATTTTTCAAATTTTGATTAGGTTCTTAAGGTGGATATGTGAAATGAATGGTTTCTGATATGAGGGACGTGAAACAAACAACCACATTCTTTTCCGTATGTACTGAACAAAATATTTTATACGAAAATAAAATATAATTTAGTATATAATTTCTTAGACATGATATATTTTTTGTTGAATTTTCTTTTCTCTCCTTAAGATTACAAGTCATATGTGAGTAAACTCTCAACATACAAGATCTTTTATCCTGGCTTTTTATAAATTCAGGTAAATGAAATTTAATATACTTGTGCATGTGCACCATAAAATATGCAAATTAGGTGTCATGAATTTCAAAACAATATCTTTTAACGTACAATTTATTTCAAACAATATGCAACTAGAAGCATGATTGTTGTTTGGCTGGCTTTGAACAAAAAAGTGTATCAAGTTGTTTGAATAGTTTTTACTGGGTGTTCTGTATTTTTTATTGTAAAAAGATTTTGAACTAGCTGATTAGGAGAAGGCTGACGTCGATGTTCTTAATTGGAAGAAGTCAATTCAGGCAATTGATCTTACTATTATCTAATACTATGATCCATATGCCAAAGAATTGAACTTATTAAACACATGTTTGCAACCCTGTTTTTGGACTCTGCTAAATTAAGCAAAGAGATGCAATGTCATCAACATCGTCGACTGTAAGTCTATAATGTGTTATTGTATGTACAGCTCAAGCCATTCGACATGTCAAACTAGCATTGACACTATAGTCCTACATTTGATTATTACTACACTCAAATAAGGCGGCCGAGTCCAGAATTTTAATTTGCTTATATATACACTTGTAAATTGACAATGAATAATTTATATATTGATGTCTGTCTAAATTCTTATTTGATGTTCATTAAACTATAATTCATTCCAACTCTGCAGAGGTTTTTTTATCGTAGAGAGTTTGGACCTCTCGTGACATTTATAGTTAATTTCGACTCATTATTCCAAAACTAAAAGAGCTGCATTAGTCATGATTAATCTAAGGCTACGCTTGAACACTTATAAGGATCATATTTTGAGCTAGACAATATGTTTTCCAAATTATTGTACTGTCGTCGTAGATTTGAGCTTATGATGGAACATCAGACAAGAAGAATACACTATGTTATGTAATTGAAAGAATTTCTGAACTTGGATGAATATAAATTTAAACCATCAGTCAAAATGTGTGCTCCTGTCCTGAAGAGGATGGAAACTATGGGAGTTTTTTTATTAGATATTACGATCCCACATCAACTAATTATTTAGATATCCTCTTTACAGGACTTGCTGTTGAAGTGGATGATGTGAAGCCAAAAGTTGAAATACATGCCTTATAGCGTGAAATCTTATTGTATCATTGTACTGTACTTGTATTATGTATTGCCTCTTTACAACAATTCTGGAGATTAGTTACACTTTGTAGCGTGTATTATGTATTGTTGTTGAACTGTTGTTTTCATATACCATTGTACTGTACTTGATGAACTATTTGAAACTTTTGTCTTCATGTATCATTGTATTGTACTTGATGAACTATCTGAAACTTTTGTCTTCATGTATCATTGTATTGTAATTGATGAACTGTTTGTAACAGTGAACCTTATTATGAACTGAGACATTTACTCTATGTTTTGAGTTTCAACTGAGACACTATTTTGTATTGAATTGAACTGAAGTAAGAACCGCCGAGATAGTTAAATGATTTGAGTAACATACAAAAATTTGCTACAGCCTTAAGCCGTGGCTAATCATGTATTTGCCACGGCCTCAAGCCATGGCAAAACATATATTTGCCACGGCTCTAAGCCGTGGCTGATGAAATATTGCCACGGCCTCAAGCCGTGGCAAAATAGAAAACAGCCACGGCTCTGGGCCATGGCAAATTTTTTGCCACTGCCTATTTTTCCATGGCCCAAAGCCATGGCAAAATCGTTTAGCCACGACCCAAAGCCGTGGCGAAATGACTTTTCTGGTGTAGTGGGCCTATCGATTGTCTCTGCACTGAGTCACACTGGTATAGAGATTCCCTAAGTGATGGGAAATCCGATCGGGATTGTGAATACCCGGATTGCAAGGGCTTCTTCGGAAGTGCCTTCGGTTCTGTTCGAACCCGGAACAGACTTGTATGGTTGTATGTCTGACATTACACTTTGAGATATACAGCTGATTTCTTTCAAATACATTTCTGTTTGGTGGCGGAGATTTATTCTCTTAGCTTAACACCCTTCTCTGAGACGTACGAGCTCAGAGGTTATGTAGTTGAAGGTTATCAGTGATATACTCCCAATTTGTTAGTGTGGCATGCTAAGTGTTGCTGTGTGTTGATGGCCATTTGCTAATCATTTTTTGATCAAAGCATGGCTTTGTGAAAAAGCGTAGCTTTGTGGACGAGACCTCATCGAACCTCACAGACCGGAAATGGGTCGAAACAGGAAAGATGCGGCAAGGTTATGAGGGTCGCTCCCTTTAGGGTATGTCATTTCCTTCTGGAAAAGGGTGGTATCAGGTATGGAGCCCTGATATTTAACCTATGTGGTTGCTCCAATCTCATTTACCTGTATGATTATTGTTGTGTGATCGAGGGCCCTCGGATAAAGGTCCCAAAGGACCGGGGGTGGCATACTCGAGTAGTAGTTACCTAGTGTCAGAGGTAACCCGGCCTTGTGTTGGTAGAGATCCGGTTAGGTTCTCGGGACGTCCATCCAGAGGCGTACCCATTGACAGTGGGAAGTTCCTTAGCCTGACCATTTGTTGGAAATCCAATCAAACAATACGAACCTTGTACAGTTTTAGTTGTAGAACCTACTATTTAACATAGCAGCTATAGTAGGCATAATATAATGGTACCTATGCTGGCTAAGATTAATATTGTATTTTCGAAATGTTTCCTACATTATGCACTAGTAATAATATCAAAAGAGTTTTCTTTGCATAGTAAGCATGTTTGACTATCATAAGAAGAAATCTCCTCCAAGTCTGCGATTGCATTGTGTGTGTGGTGGGAGGTCTTATGGTAGTTTCATTTTCCAAAAGCATTGCGGATTTCAATGTTTAAAAATTCCTTTGTTGTGTGTTTAAAGATAAACTATTTTTTTGTTACTCACACCAGTCCCATGACTGACTCGGAGTTTATTGTTCCCTTCCTAAACTCTGGGTGCCCATAATTTTCCACACGGGCAGTCTAGAGTTGGGTTTCTCAGATATTCAGGTTTAGTAGATTATCAGGAGCTAGTTCATTGTTCGGAGTTTAGTAGACTGCACTTGTTTCTCTTCGTGCAACGTGATGGTGGTTCGAGCTTGATGTTGGAGTTGTTGGAGTCATTCTCTTTTGTAGATCATTTGGAGTGATCTCTTCCATTGTTATTTTCCGCTGTAGCATTGTATCATATCTCTAATATTTCTATGTATTATTGATATCATTGTCGTGTATCATTCTAGATATTGTATTTATTGGAGTTGTATATGATATCATCTATTTCTTTCTTCCGCTGTGTTGTTATACTTAGTGGTGTTATAAGCTCCGGTGAGCCAGATTCGGCGTTTGAATCTACGACATTTTGAGTACAAGTGAAGTAAGGATGCCGATTTTCGAAGGCCGAGTTCAGGATCATCACATGTATGATCGCGAGTCACGCCTTTATTTGAAGGTTAGAAGATAAGTTGGCTCGTTGAAGATTAGAGGTCGTTGAAACTAATTCGTGAAGAGCCCGGACATGGAGCTCAGGAGAGCATACCCGTTGGGGCAAACTTGGGACGGAGCCAGCCCAAGCTCTTGAAGAATCATGCGAAGAAATGGATTTAATGGTGGGACAGCATTATCTAGGCACATATAACGATTTCATGTCATATACCCTAATGGAGGATTGTGTGCACATTGGCCCTAGTTGGAAGCAGCACGTTATCCTCAGGAATCTCGTGATGTCTATATATGATGCTGAGCATTTTGGCGGTAAGAATAGTTAGCACTTATTAAGGTGGATCATTCAGAACACGAAGGCCAATATATTCGTTTGTCGATGGAAGTAGTTTGTTAATTGGGACAACTATCCTCTATAGCGCAGCGGTGATCATCCAACCAGTGGCAAAAGGTGTAGAAGTAGAAGTTTGAGCCATGGTAAACCCGACTTTAAGAGGAGTAGATGTCCCAACATCGAGCTGGTAGCGAGGAGATTGACGCGTCATTTTGAATAGGAAAACTCAACATTCAACACGGTAAGATATGTTTTATTTCAAATATTAAATTCTTGTGACTGGTGCTCAGAATCCAACGGATGTCGCTGTGTGTCGCCCGCTCGGATTTTGAACGCCGAAAGGGGCAAGAGAAAGTGTTAACATAGGCAGTGTGAGCCCGTGTCCCGTATGTGATAAGTGGACTATACTGTGTAGATAGCCAACCCATGCTAGAAAAACGAGCCACGCCGCACGACGGAATAGTGCATCGGATCTTACCCATTATCGTCGGATAATCGATAACGGAATCGTTGTCTAGAGCAATGTGAAAGCTTTTCTTTCATAGGGACATGAGAAGTGCGGTATAAGGAAGTCGTTAATGTCATAACTGGGACAGCCCGCAGCGGAAAAATGGGCGAATTTCAATTTTTTTTATCATTTTGGATCTTCAATGGGCCTATGAAGTCTAAATATACTTAAAACTTTTCTAAATTTATTTTAAATAATCAATATTTTATTTTATTTGGCAAAAAGGAATTTTAAATTTGATTTCGATTTATAGGTATTATAATGAATGTATCGAATACATTCATTTAAGTGAAGCGTAAGTACAGTATACGAGTGGTGTATAAATGAAATATGTACAAATGAATTAAGGGAAAGAGACCATTTGTTTCTCTCTCTTACTCTATTCAATTAATAAAGAGAAATATGATAGAATATCAAAAGAGGGAAACATTTCACTTCTTTCCCTTTCTTACGCTATTCAATTAATAGAGAGAATATATGGTAGAATATAAGAGCAAGAAAACCATTCATATCTTACCCTATTTAATTGTAACAATTAATACATTAAATAATATTTATTACTTATTAATCAAATTTAAACATACCTATGTTATCTAAATCTTATTGATGAAATATATGCATACATTCATAATAATTGTAGATAGATACATACATACATACATATAAAGTGAAAAATATCAGTTGTCTTAAACAATTTGAAGTCCAAAATTAACAATGATAGATATGATTTCAGTTAAGAAAGGTTTAAAAACAAAAATGTTATATTATTGCTCATAATCTTTGAACAAGTTTGAATTAAACTAAACATTTATATTATATATATATGATAATTACAATTCAATAATTTAGATATGAACAACATACATTTGCAAGCATGATAACATATGATATTTTATATATACATTTTTATAAAAGGTTTTTGGTTTTAAAGTTAAGGGTTTTCATTAAACTTTTAATTTAGGAATGAAACAATACTTTAATTTTTACATAAAACTTCAAATATAGAAAACAACAAAGAACTATAATTTGCACTAAAGTCCATTCAATAATCTTAAATCAAAGTTTCCCGTGTTAAAAAAACAAAGCTTAAAACAATTGTACACACGAATTTAACATATGAATAAGATCAATTTCAAGAAATGATAGGCAACTTAACATTTCTATAATTCATTAGCTGTTGAATAAGAGAATGTTATATCATTGCATACATAAAATCTCATTTAAAGTCAATTTTCAATTTCATAAGTTTCCAAATAAAATAAAAAGAGATTTGAACAAGGCAGACATGTGTAAATTTGTGATAAGAATTTACAGATCTAAACAATACAGAGAATGAAGATACCTTATTAGAAGTAATACGAGAATCAAAACATGTCAATTTATCATAAACATACATTAAAAGGAATTGATGAACACACATAGATCCAAATATATAATACAATAAACATGATTTAATCAAACTAACCATAAGGCATATTTATTTTACACGTTGCAAGACGAAAAATTGAAACATGAAGTGAATCGTATGAAATCTAATTATACTAATCATATGAATATACAGGTGAATTTAATTAAAGATTACCTTTAGATGTAGTCAATAAATCACACATTGAATGATGAATTAGAACTCCCATATTCAAAAATCAGCCTTTGGATTTTGCAAGGATCTTATTACCCAAAGCCTTAAAACACACTTTGAAAATGAGTTCCCCTTAGGATGTTGCCTAGAAGTCACACTTTGAATGATGATATCTCCTCAGATCTTTAAGATATCCATCATATCCTTGCAAGAGATGGATGAACCACTTTTATTTTATTCTATTCGATGTTTTTATTTGGAGTTAAAAGATTTTGGAAAATTTTTGTATTTGTTTTTTGCCATGAAAAGGTAGGAGGAGAGAAAGAAACAGACTGAATGAGAAAGAACAAATTGTACGTACAGAATGAATTAGAGAATATGCTTTATTTAAAAGAATGAAACTTTTCTCATTCTTTAATTAAAACTTCCATAATTAATTATCTTGATTGTTTCTCTCTCTCCAATCCTTTTTTATACGTATGTCCTCAAATGACATAAAATTTCCATAAATTATGTCATCAAATATCATAAAATTTTCATAAATTATTTCATGCAATTATCTTTAAATTACATTGATATCGTATATCAATGCGCACAAATATAACTTTTATAGATGCATTAAAATAATTAAAAAAACTTTCATACATCAAATAAATAATAATTAATATTTCTCAAATATCAATTAATTTAATCAATTTATAACATTGTATAAATTAATTAACTCATGTGGTTTTTTAGAGAATTTATCATACAGTTGTGCGACTCATAGATGTAAATTCAGTCAGCGATTAATATCGAACTATTCGAATATTAACATTCACAAGTTACTTAGTAGGTGGTGTAACATTTTGGCCGAATTTATCGCTTACACATCTTTTGGTAAAAATCCAGTTTTACTTATTATAAGCGGTATCTAATAGTGACAATTATTTACACCAATTCTCTTCGTCAAAATATATCACTTTGGATTTATAGAATTCGGTAATGGTCAAAATTCCAATATCATCCACATTCAACTTGATAGTCCAAACGCAAAGCCTTTGGTTCAATAATAAAAATTATTATTAACCGAAATGCTCTGACCAGAGGCTTTAACTTTGAGTTAACTTCAGTTGTCGTGATACTAACCTCATATAACTGAGGAGACGAATCCTTTCTTTAATAGTGTTTCACTTCTAATGCTCCCACTAGACCCAACTTTAGTCGTTCGATGGACGTTGTGCCACGATTTAAGTATAATCAAAGCGGAGCTTCCACATTGAAGATCAATAGTATTCTCAAGTCGAGAGAATTGTGTAAATTAGTCACATCGATATTCTCTGCTTGACCTTAGTTATATTAACCAACATAAAACCATCGAGTGAGTCATTCCATAGTTATCCAATAACTATCAGTACGTAACCCCTTGGTGCTTCCAATAGTCATGAGTAGTATACTGCCCAACATTTGAAGATAGTTACGTACTTTAGTCTCAATGGATATATCAATATCAAGTCTCGATGCATCTTGACTAGAAACATTTAAAATGATATATTTATTTTATTATGATAAATTGCTCACATTACAACACTTTGTAACTACTATCAAATAACCTACCGTTTATGGATCTACTATTAAATATACTTCTAATTAAATTGATTAATTAATATAACCACATTCTATCAAGTATATAATAGAAAGAAAATACATTTATTTCGAATAAGATTGGTCAACGAGTTAGATATATGTAACAAATTACATAATTGCCCTAGGACATACCGCTAACTCTATTAGTTAAGGTAATAGAAATGTTGAGCGATGGGAATGTTCGAGTGTCGGAACTCATCTAATGTGACCATCCTTGGGAAGAGAACCATCCTATTAGCATTCGAACGACGACTTGAAATTGGCTAAGTCTCAACTAGGGTATGTTAAGGCGGTTTGAAACTTAAAGACTAGAAGTTAGCTTGGCCCCCAAGTCTTTCTTTAGAATAATCAAGCCCTAGACTCGACCAACCCTCTATCAAGAACAACCAGATGCATCGGCGCCAGTACCCATCACCGTGGCCAGAAAGCGTCGCTGACCTTAAAAATGTTTGGATCTGGTCTTGCGCTAGGGAATAACGGTTGATCGGGGTTAAGAGCTTTTGGAAACGCCTAGGTGTGAAAAACAGCAAAGTAGGATCGACGATGATTTCGTAAAACAAAGATGCGTTGGAAGTGGCAAACTTGGTTGATCGACGGTGGCTTAGATAATCAACGGCGAATGGTTGCAATCTTAAGGTAGGTGGCAGCAAAGGATTTGATCACGAGAAGGCGAAGGGCTTGTAGTGCAAGTAGTTGGCAAGAAAAAAGAGCTCAAGAGGAAAAAAGTGAATGAGAAATTTCTAAGTCCCAAGCACTTATAGTACTCGAGGTCAAATGAAAGGACTCGGTACCGAGCGGTATTTTTGGGCAGAAAGTCAAGGAAAAATCAAAAAGATAAGAGCAAGCTTGATCGAGACGTGGAACGGTCCCTAGACGTAGATCCTGTCCTTGGCATGAAGATTGGAATTCCAGTTGTTATATAAAGCAGTTGAGAAAATATCTATAGATAGAAGGCAATGCTTTGAGACAAGTCTTAAATGACCAACCATGGCAGGGGAGTAGTAGTTAATGCTTGTCTTATTCCGGAGTATGCTTTGTTTTCAATGAAAGCGTACTCTATGGGCAAGTGTTGTCCGGCTTTTTGGTCAAGTAGACTTTCAATGAAATTATAGTGTTTAAGTGAAGATGAAATGATTCACAAACCTGGGAACATGCATAGAAGGACAATAGGATCATACTCAAGAAGTTTCAAAGGCTATAAATCAAAGTGGACCACTAGGTACTGAGCGCTACCACTCGGTACAGATCCCTTTTTATTGCCCATTGGACCTTCAAAACCACTTATACATGAAACTCTAACTCAGGTGATCATCATGGAGTGCTTTTCTTAAGAAATAGACGAACAATTATAAGGACTGTTTGGAAGAAAGCAAAGAAAACAGAGATGAACGAGTAGTATCAGAACTTCTCAAAAATAGCTTAATCTCAAACGAAAGGCGCTTGGAACGCAACGAATTAGAGATAGAAGAATAACATAAAGAAGTTGGCGAGGATTCACCCTCATGAAAACTGATCACTGTCGAGTGCTCTGTGGCCCCCGTAACTTGCTACTACACACTTGAACGTGCACTTAGACCTAATGCTTCATGGGCCTATGGTTCTACTAGGTGATTTTCCTATAAATACAGACCCTACGGCTACTACAAAAGGACTTGTTGGCACTTCGTCTTCTTCATCTCCTATCTCTCCTCTCCACAGTCACTAAGGTAGATATTGTTGGCTATTTCAGGTTTTAAGAACTTGTTAATCCTTTGTACTAGTGACTTTCAATCAAATAATCAATAAAATACAGTGGATATAGGCTAGAAATTACCGAACCATTACAAAATTCAGTGTTCTCTTTACTTTTCTTATTCTTTTTGCTAAATAACAAGTTTTCTACAGGTTTTTGAGTATTGTGCCATTTTTGGCGTCAACAATGAGGAAAGTTAGAGTTTATATTATTTATAACTGCATTAAAAAATCCTACCATCATGCGTAGTACCTTCCAACCAGCCATAACATAAATAAGCCGTAAATCGAACGAGCATGCTACTAAGATGATTTTAGCATGTAACAGTACAACTTCTAAATAACATTAAAATAAACTGAAATTGTGCTACTTGATCTTTGAAATCTTTCGCCCATTTGTCGATTAGAGAGCAGCATGATATATAAGAATATGACAATTGATTTCCTAATATTCATTCTTTTTGTTGAAACCAGATCATAATTTTGTAACCTATCATACAACGAACATAGTTTTTCATTCGAAAATTACGTTGACAACGTTTTTGATGACCGTTTAACATATCCTCCACCCACTGTAAACCTGTATAAGTTGACCTGTGAATTCGTTTAATATTATTCCTTCTTCTGCATAAATAAGCTAATATAACGACTAAATCCTACATCTTCATATTTGGAATCTGTATCTGAATCAACCATTAATAGTAGAAGAGCGACTATGACGAGAAGAGAAGTGAAGAGAAAAATGATGAAAGGAAGAAGGGGAGAAGAACATATCAACGGGGAAGTTGACGTTAATATGTTGACGTCGAACATGCCTAATGCCTACACATCATTTTTCTACTTTCACCATAATAGTCCATTTGGGGAGGACAGAACGTTGGGGCGTCAGACGCGTGCTAAACGGAAACGTGCCATTATTTGGCAGCGAATGGTACCTTAGTTTCTAAGTTTTACTTAAAAACTAAAGATTAATTCTATCCAAACATTTAAAATTACTTAACCTACGTATGTATTTTCAAATTAATTTTAGAATTTTTTTTTATCCTTTTCTTCATTGCACCATTATCACCTATATTTGGAATTCATTGAGTAAAACCACAAGTTATATAAAAAACAAATACAAACATTAATATTTTTATTATGGAATCCACTGTGAGGATGAAATAAAACTAAATAAAAGAAGATGTTATTTTGTTATCCTTTCATTTTCCTTTTTAAATCATCTTTTTCGTATCAATCGAACTAGGATAATGATTTTAGAAATAGACGTTTGTAGTTCTCTTAACGAAAGCACTAACATGATCTAAAAGACATGAAAGTTTAACCAAGTATATGGATTTGAATTTGTAATGTTGGATTATTATTTAAAATTTTTGTTTGAAACGAGAATAACGAAGAACAAAGTAAAAATGTAACTTTATTGAAAAGTATGAGGAGGATTATAATTTTTTGATGCAGAATTACTAAAAATTAATGTACATGATTTGTTAAAATTTTTGGTTTAAGCGTAGCGTCTTTTTCTCTTTGAATAAAAATTATCAAACCAAAATCTTTTACCTCCAACTTAGAAACCAAAGGATGCGATTTGTCAAAGAAAAATATATTGGAACACAAAATGGTGTTACAATTGCTAAGTGGTAACCGAATGAATCTCAACAATTGAGCAAAAGTCCTAATGAGTTTACAACAAGTACTTGATAAAATTGGAAAACGATCACATAAATATAGAAATTAGAGGGTGTTTTGTTCAATTAAACACAAAATGGAAAAAAATTGCAGCCATTATATCCTTTCTCCCAATCCAACTGGTCAGTGGATATTACCCGCCAGCAGATTTCTCAAAAATCCAAAACACAAGAGGAAGCTAATTGCAATTAACTGAAATTATGGGGGCAATTTCGCTAATACACGCTAACACCCTCACAAGCACCCAAAACAAGGCCAGCTTAGCATCAGCATTACTGCCATTGTTTTCTTCACTTTCTTTCTCTGCGACTTTCTCTCTCCTCCCTCATAAAAAGTCAAAAATAAGGGTTTCCATGTCTTCGATCTCCCCTCCATCTGAAGAGAAACCGAAGACCGATTCTTTGAATAAGTTTAAACTGAACGAGAAGACTTTTTTAGCTTCTTTAATGCCGAAGAAGGAGATTGGAGTGGATAAGTTTCTTGAATCATATCCTGAGTACGATGGTAGAGGCGCGCTAATTGCTATTTTTGGTGCGAAAAAATTGTTTATTTTTTATGTACATGTGTGTTGAACGATTGATTTATGTCGGATTTGTGTTATGTGATGATTGCTGAAGTTTTAGTTTTGAGGATCGGTGAAAGGAATTCCATTTTTAAATAGTATTTCAGAATATAGAATTTGGTGGGAAAAACACAATATTTTGTATTTTGAATGTTGCAAATGATGAGTAATGTCTATAAGCATGCTGCTAAAATTGCATAGCACATCAGTACTGCCACTGTTAAATGATTTATGAAAGAATAGGGCCCTCCTTCTGTGTTTCAAAGTTGCAGCACTTTGTGTTGAAGTTCCAGAAGTGTGCTATATTTTTTGTACCTTTTTTCTTTTCTTTTTCTCGCATTGCTTATAATGCAATTATTATTCGCTGTTCCTACATAACATGTTGAGTTGTGTGAATGATATGGCATGGATGATACTAAAAGTCCTATGCTGCAGATTCTGGTGTGGATCCAGCCGCTGCTGGTCTGCAAGTGACATCAGATGGCAAACCCAAAATCATAGATATACTGGATTGGTAATTAATTATTTGAGATTGATAAAAGAGTTTGATTTGGGCCTTTATTACAACATGCTGTACTTCAAATTGTTTCACAGTACTGGAAGTGGTGATGTTGACACCTCCAAAGTAGTGAAGGCCGAAGCTGATGGTTCTATCATTGGGGCATCAGGTGAGTCCTGGTAGAATTATGAGTTTAAAACTTTGTATTGAATATTGAGAACAACCGACTGCATGCAGTGATATGCTTTGAATCATACATACAATATTATTGTTGCTTCACTTAAAATGTACTTGTATCCTTTTGCATTTGCTGCTAGAGCATCCTAACAGGAGGGTGTGAGTGAGCATAATTTTTTACATGCAATTTCAGCTCGCACCCAACTCGCTCACAAATATACCCTAACACAATTAAAAACAAAACTGTATTCCACTACAATAAATAATTAATATAAATATCAAAGAAAGTTAAAATACAACATGTTTAAACCATGAATCCTTAATATAAATAAAAAAGGTATTGAGTGTGTGTGTACCAAACTTTGAGAATGCTGGCTTACCATGTTGTCATCTTACACAAACTGCGTGCATGATAATGCGCGAGGTATTCACAATATCTCGCCATGTATTTACGCTTAAAGCAGCCATAGCTGTTTCTGGTGTAGGGTGAGTGAGAATATTCTCATTCACTCACACCCCAATAGAAGTCGTAACAGGGGATGAGTCGTTTATTTATGAAATTGCTCACAGAATAGATACTCTAGCAATGAACTTATCAAACCACACCCCCCCCCCCTCCCCACACCACACGCACACATCGGGGCCACAGAAAAAGAAAAAAAAACATCACATGCATATCTTGTCATTTTCTGCCTGACATGTTGACACGCTTTGCAGGAGTTAAATTATTTGTAAATCCATCATGGACAAATCCTTCTCAGGAATGGCATGTTGGCTATAAACTAGTTTATGAACTCTTTACTGACACCTTGACTTCCCGTATAAAGGTATTTCTCATGGTTAGGTAAAGTGGTTCTCTGTGCTGTACAAACATGATTTTATCTTAATAGAATTCAATTTATCACTAAATCAATCAGGCAGAAAGGAAAAAAAAGTGGGATGAGAAAAATCAGGAAGCAATATCAGAAGCTTTGAAGCAGCTTAATGAGTTTGACAAGGTATCCACAAGTTTTTTGCTAATGGAAATTGAAATCCCCACTCAACTATTACATCAACTTTTTACTAGGACCTCTTTTTATTAAAATAGCTGAACACATTTCTTTTCCTCCTTTTTTTTTCTTTTTTCTTTTACGTAGAGCAATAAGCAAGAGTGGTCACTTCCCTTTTTATTCTAGGGAGCGGCTATTAGAACACAAAGTAAAACACAAAATGAGGACATAATAGATGTTAATAATGGATCTCATTGGAGTTTGAATTCCGAGGGAGATCCAATGATTGACATCTTCTGTGTCACCACTTGTGCCATCTATCTGTGTCCAAATTTCCCTTTATTCTATGATGATGATGCTTTAGATGCATAGTTTGGTTCAGACTAGCATTCATACTATTGTTGCACTGGTCAACGGACAATATTTCTTACTGTTTTTTCCTTCAAACCGATCAATAGATACTCTGGCTTCATTTGTCAATAGTTTTACAGCCACATACAATACTATATTTGGTTTTTTCAACTCATGTTCCATCATATAATACATTGATGATATTCGATGCCTGATACAGAAATATCCCAAAACAAATGATACAAAGCTGAAAAAGGCTCGTGAGGATCTCCAAAATAAACTTGATTTTTTAAGAAAGCTGGCCGAAGTAAGTTTACCATTAGTCACTCCAGTCATTCCTTTTATACATAAATCCACTGACATTATCTCTTGTTAGATTTACGATGACAGAGGACCTGTTATTGATGTTGTTGTCTGGAATGATGGGAATGTGTGGAGGGTTGCTGTTGACACACAAAGTCTAGAGGATAGCTCAGATGTTGGAAAATTAGCTAATTTTGTTCCATTGACAAATTATAGGTAATTACTCACCTTTTTTATGTTCTTATGTGAACTATGAATAGCATGAAGCAGTATGTGAATTTCTCTGCCCCACTAATGTCAGATTTATAAAACCATTACAGAACTGAAAGGAAGTATGGAATATTTAGCAAGTTGGATGCTTGCTCTTTCGCTACAAATGTTTATGATGAAGGAAACCTTGTAAGTATAGTAACAGATTGCTCTCCACATGGAACCCATGTTGCAGGGATTACCTCTGCATACCATCCTGAGGTACCTTAGAGTTATTTCATTAACATTTCCAGTTCAACTACATAATATCCTATCTTTGTTAATCAAATATGTAATTTGCAGGAACCTTTGTTAAATGGAGCTGCACCTGGAGCACAACTGATCTCCTGTAAGATTGGAGATGCACGTTTGGGTTCAATGGAAACTGGAACAGGTCTCACCCGAGCTTTGATAGCTGCTGTGGAGGTAACCTAAATTATTTTATTTTCGTACCAGTTTATATTACATTTTTTTTTGTAATCAGGGAAGATTTTTGTCATATGTTTAAGTTTGTAGTTTATGAGCTTCTATCCAATCACTATAGTTGAAAAGACGAAGTTATCAAGTATTCATTTCTTGGATCTCCAAGGGAATGACAAGCTTTCTTTGAGGATTTGAAACTAAACATAACGATTCTTTCATGGGGGAGGGGGAAGCTATTAGGACACAATAAATGTTGGTCGTTGGATCTCATTGATGGTTGAATTTAGGGGAGATCTAATGTATGGTTGAATTTAGGGGAGATCTAATGGTTAACATCTCTTGTGTCAACTGTTTGTGTCCAAATAGATTTTCCTTTCTTTTTGTTATTCAACATCGTTATCTCAATATTATGGATAAATTCATATAAAAGGTTCTTCTCCCTGTAATTATCATTTAATTGTTGTGTTTTAGTATATTTAGCGAATAACAATTTTTTTATCATGCTTCTTAAGAATCAAAGATCTGTTGGTAACAAAACAAGGGGATATATTTCCAATTTTGTTAATGTTCTATTTTTCCAGACTTCGAAGAAATTAAAATATTGGTTGATTTCTTGTGAAATCATTTTTGCTTACACCTATGAGGTTTGATAAACCAAGGTGAAGTTTGAGTCTTCAACACAACCGTTTGGAACATTTATCCATTTTAAAAGAATGACAATTCTTATGTTGACCTTTTCGGTTGAGTTTTATATCTCGTTCATCTTGCTTGATGCTTATTTAGTTTTTTTAAATCTCGATGGCGTATTTGGACGTGACGAAACATCAAATCGTGTTCTTAATTTATCTCACTTGTGATATTAAATCTCAAATGAAATCTGGATCGAGATCTCAATCCAAAATCTTGATTTAAATTATATGTTTTTATTTTGGATAACTTTTTTTACTCTTTGTAATTTTCTACTTTTGGTGATTATAGAGGAATTAATTAACAAGCTGTACTATTAAACTATGGGAGACCGGTAGAACAAATATTAAAAAATGAATCATTGGTGTCAGATAGCCAGTTTGGTTTAATAAAGCATATTCAAATACATATACAAATTCTAAAATGTAAGCACGGTTTGTATTAGAAAGACTAGTGATTTCTGGGTAAAAGTAGGGTTATGCTAAGAATTGGTTTTAAGCCCTTACCCGATTGCATCGGTAAAGGAGTTCAAGAGAATATACCATGGTATGCGATGTTTGTAGATAAAATCATGCTAATTAAAGCGATAAGAGATTTGAGAAGAAACACGATACAAACGTGATGAATACCTAAAGGATAATGCCACTCGGACTAAAGTGATCTTGACATTTGAAATTAATGGAGAAGATTTGGTGGAGCAAATTGACCGTTGTATCATCCTTAATATGATCTTGTAGAAGTGTTGTCCTTGTGTAAATTTCTTTCACAAGAAAAAACGATGATAAGAATCTATAAATGCATTATTTGTTTCACAAAATTGAGAAACAAAAATAAAAATTGTAATGTTGGGAACATAGAGAACTTTATGAAGAGTGAAAGCATGAAGGTGACATACAAAGATGCAAAACCGATGCGTAAAATAGGTATACCCTTGCCATCACCAATCGCTACTTCATCGGTTCAAAAATACTCCATGATGCTAGAGATATCACTCAAGACAGTGGTTATATGGTGTGATGCTTCACTATCTGGGATCCAATTTGAGTATTTTCATTAGCCATGATTGAAAAAAAAAGATTTAAATTATATTAGAGTATTTAATATATTTTGTAATTAAATACAAAATCAAATTGGTTGATTAGAATTTGTTAAGGTTAACATTAACACTTTTATAATTAGCATCCCCGCTAATACTTTTTAAATTATGTTAATGCAGACAATTTGTTAAGGTTAACATTAATTGGAATCAATCATAATTAAATTTGGATTAATACTAATTAAAATTAATTGGTGAATTCAATAGTATTTATTATGATTATATTTAAATGTTTGTTTTCAAATCATGTAATTTGTGTATAAATAAACTTGTAAATAAAATGCAAAAGGATGTCATTGTTCAATGTTATTCTTCGTCTTTATTCTAGATATACATATATATGTATATACACATACTCCATGCCATCCAATATAAAATGTCCATGATTGCCTCATCGAACGACACTCATGTGCAGTTCTGTTGAGAATAATCTTACATTTTCTAAATATATAATAATTGACTTTATACTAAGAGATTATTCTCCACATCACCAATTAGTTTTGTGTTAACTAAATGATTCTCTAGTAGCATCAACTATATTCTTTTCCTTGATTGAAATATTCTTTTCCTTCTCTAAGAAAGAGGCGATCAAAACTAGAGATTTGGAACCTTGCTCTTCAGATAGCACTGTATTGGATTTATTCCACCTCTCATTTCATCTTTTATAATAGTAAAAGAAACTTTACTGGTAATGGTAAATCTTTCACTAACACGCAATAATAGTTAAATGCTAAAACAAACGAAATGAACTGACTTTGGTTTTCAAAAGCAAGAAATGAAACTGATAGTCACAACAGCTAAATAAGAAAGAATAGGGTTGACTTGTTTCATAAGCAAGAAATGAAACTGATAGTCACAACATCGCTAAACACATGCATTAGGATCCATGAATATATTTTGAGCCTCAGTTTTTGATTGTTTTCTTGTCATGTCTTAATTAATGAATATGGCGTTAGGGTTGTCTCACATGTGGTAAGGAGGAACGACGGTTTGGAATTGGAATAATTTCAATAGCTAAATGACTTGGAGAAGTTGTGTATAAATATGTGTTAGTGGTCACGTAACATTGGGGATTCCTTTTGTTACAATAAAGTGTGTGCCAATTCATAGGCGTACGCCACGTGTTGGAGATAGGGAGCTTGGTCCAACCGCCGTTATATAACAATTGATATCAGAGCCGAAGGTTGCGAACTGGGCCATACAAACAAACAATGCTTTCAAAAGTACTCCAAGGGGAGTTTGGTCCAACCGCCGTTACATAACATATGGCCTCCATGGATATCTCTCATGTTGAAATTTTACACTTCATTTCTCAATACTTAAAGCAGTTTGATCAAAGCATAGATGAACAATAAAATCTTCCAGCAAAGAATCTAGATTAAAATATGGTTCCCAAGGATGCAAAGAAACACAAAATATGACTTAATTATTTTGGGATCAGAAAATTGGGTTGATAAGGGAAGCAGTTTCTTCTTGGAAATCTGTAAACAATCCTTTACATTATTCCAGACTATTTTTTACACTATTTTTTACACCTTGAGTAAAAGAAGGTTCTGATCTTTTTGTTCAGTTGGTTTAGGTTGAATGCTTTCAAGTTTCAACCTCAAATATGACGTGGTAACTAATATATGCTTACTATAAAAGCTGAATATACTGTGTTAACTCCTTGTTTTTGAGCGACCTAAAACTCTGCGACCTAAAACATTCAGTGACCTAGCGACCTAAAAACTCTGCTACCTAAAACTCTGCGACCTAAAAGCTTAGCGACCTAAAACTCTGCGACCTAAAAGCTTAGCGACCTAACAACCTAAAAGCTTAGCGACCTAAAACTCTGCGACCTAAAAGCTTAGCGACCTAACAACCTAAAAGCGACCTAACAACCTAAAAGCTTAGCGACCTAACGACCTAATGACTGAAGCGACTTAACTCCTTAAAGCCATCAACGACCTAACTACAGAGACGACTTAACGAGCTAAGGAGTTAGCGACCTAGTGCCTCCAGTCCTCAGCGACCTAAAACATATGCGACATAAGATATGCCACGACCTACCGACCTAAGAAGCTAACGACTTAAGAAGTTCACGACCCAACGTCCTAAGGAGATCAACGACCTAGCAATGTAGCGACCTAGCGAGCTAAAGCAGAGAAATGTTTCACGATCTATCTTAGGTCGCTCACGACCTACTGACTCGTTCAGACAAGACCCAGTGTAATTCAAACAAGACCCACGACCTATCTTAGGTCGCTCGCGACCTACGATCTAACTTAGGTCGTTCACGACCTAAGACTTGGAGATGTAATTTTGCCCAGAATCTCCCTATAAATACGGCCTGAACTCCAACTAAGGGGGACTTTTTCGATCATTCTCTGAAGCGCCGTTATTCTATAGAATTCTTAACTCATCCAACACTTGAAGAACTCCAAACATTCAAGACACTACAACAAGCTTCGAAAGAGATCTTGCACATCCGAAATGGATTCAAAAAGCCTTTTCACATCGAAGTTTGAGCTACTAGTCTGAAGTGTTTTTGTGATCAAAGTGAATTGTATTTGAAGTGCATTGTATCAATTTGTAACCAGATCAACAATAAAAGAATATAAAGTGGACGTAGGCTTAATTACAAGTCGAACCACTATAAAATTGTTGTCTCTTTACTTTTTCTGCTATTTTCAGCTTATATTCTATTCCCGTATCACGGGTGGTGCTTTCACATTACTACTACACACACCAGGATGTTAGCGTTTAATTTTCAGCGTTAACATTTTGGTGCTTTCATTGAGAGTTGAACTCAGGGATATTGTCATCATTCAAGTTTGCAGAAAGAATCTCGTTGAAGACTAGAAGTCTATCGGAAATAATGGCTCCGGGAAGAAAGGGTAGACCATCCAGATCCGGAAATGCTCATGAGGGAACCTCCGCTTCCCCAACAGCAAACCAGGCAACTCCTACCATTGGAGTCACAAGGGCTGAATTAGATGATGTAGTTTCTGGATTATACCAACAAATCGAAGCTCAAAACGCTTTGATGATGGACAGATTAAACGCTCTGCTTGGAGCAAATCGACAACCAGAAAACCATGAAACAACCTTTGCCGAAGATGCTCATAATTCCCAAGAAAAAAATATTCCTCAACGAGCAGCTGGCACCGTCGAAGCGCCACCTTTCCAAGCTGAAGGTCCAAGGCGGCAGCCAACTCTTCGTGAACACTTGCCCAGACAAACTTCCGAAAGAATGGCTGACGTCTGCCCAGCGATGCCCCTGAACAATGAGGAATATCTATCAGGGATGGTTCGCCGAATCATGAAAGAGAGCATGCAGAGGGAAGAAAATGAGAGCGACTGGGGATTTGCACCAAGCAGAACTCTGTTTACTGAAAAGATCCTGAAAGCAGAATTTCCAAGGAAATTTGTACCTCCTACTATCCCGGCCTATAGGGGAACGAGTGATCCTAATCATTTCCTGTACAAGTACGACTGGCATATGACCGGTGCGAGAGCATCAGATGAGATTAAGTGCCGATATTTTCCAGTGTACTTAGAGGGAGTGGCTTTACTTTGGTTCACAAAGCTACCAGTTCGGTCTGTAGATCAATTCTCCATTTGACGCGAAAGTTCAAAGATCAGTTCAGATTGTATGCTTCAAAAGCTAAAGATATAATGTCACTGTCCAGTCTTGAACAAGCCCCCGGAGAATCAATCAAATCTTTCTTGAGTCGCTTCAATATGGCCTTAGCTGAAGTGGATAATGCAGAACCCCGCATGATCCTAACTTACCTGATGCGAGCCATCGACAAATCAAGTGAATTCGGAAAATGGTTAAAAATGAAGGAACCAAACACACTTGAAAAGTTTTATAAAAAGGCCGACGAATTCATACGTCTAGAAAGCTTTTCTACGCCAGCGAAAGTAGTTGTTGCCGAAGTCAAGAATGACAACGTCGCGTCTAACAAAAGAGAATCTGGAAATCAGAAAAGGGAAAATGACAAAGGAAAGAAGCAGAGGAATGAGAAGAAACCTCGCCGCCTTAATTCTTCGGACTTTACTCCTTTAACTGATACACCAGAAAACATCTTCTTCGCAACGAAGGATGTTGTCAAGTATCCCAAACCACCTGAGATGGCGGGAGGTGCTGTGCATAATGGGAAATTCTGTCGATTTCACAATCAACCTGGCCATGACACTAACCAATGTCGCCAGTTAAAGAATGTGATTGAAGATTTTCTTAAACATGGTAAACTGCAACAATATGTGAAGAAAAACAGAGTCGATCCATCCTCATCCACTCAGGAGCAACAACAACCTGCTCATCAATCTGGCTCCCGCAACAACACTACAGTGCAAGAATTTGAAAGGCTGGTCATTAATGTTGTCACAGGGGGTCCACATCCAGCAGGCGGAAGCTGGGACAACTGCTAACTACCCACAGAACTGCAGCTGGGGCATCTTTCACTTTCTCTGGCATATAAATCCAAAAGCTGTGAATTCAGTGCAAATGGAAATTCAATCCGGAGATTCTGAAACAACAATCATTTGCGTCCATTTTTTACTTAACAACATTGCTTAAATTTGTAAAATGATGGTGGATGTAAAACTTTTGTATTGTAAACCACTGAGAAATTAGTGTGAATCAATAATAAAGAGCTATAAATCTTGTGTTCTCTAATGCTATAAAATGCATGTCTCATTTCGATATGCAAGTATCTTTAAAATATTGCTAAAATGTCGATTTAATACTGCAGGCTATCAAAGCAAAGCTTACCTATTCAACACATCACGAAGCCAAGCGGTTCCTACAAATCACTCGAATGCTAAGACACAAAAGTTCCAAAATTCAACTCCTACAAAAGAAGTGCTATTCACAAACAGCTGATGGTTCCACCAAAGTGGGCACCTTTCTGACGAGAAGGTTCCAGACCCTTGCTAACCAATCGCGATCGTTTGTGCAAACGAACATCCGGTAAAATAATTTGCGTCTGCCCCGTGGATCCACTCAACAATAAAGTGCACTTCTATGGCAAAAGTCAAACATCTGGCAAAAGAACGGGACATGTACTTGAAGTGGTAACGAGGAATCGCTAAGAAGCAGATGATGAAAGAACACAAGCAGCAAAGCCCTCTAACGAGGCACAAAGACCTCTTCGTAGGCATAAATTGCTTCAGCAAAGACTTCTTCGTAGGCAAGAGATTGCTTTGGAAGCACAAGCCCTCTTCGGAGGCACAAAAACAAAGACTTCTTCGTAGGCAAGAAATTGCTTCGGGAGCACAAGCCCTCTTCGGAGGCACAAAAATAAAGACTTCTTCGTAGGCAAGAAATTGCTTCGGGAGCACAAGCCCTCTTCGGAGGCACAAAAACAAAGACTTCTTCGTAGGCAAGAAATTGCTTCGGGAGCACAAGTCGTAGGCATAAATTGCTTCGGAGGCACGAAGACCTTTTCGAAGGCACATTTCATCGGAATTGAAGTGCAAAACGCTTCTCTTCGGAGACCACAAAGCCTTCTTCGGAAGCACTAAGACAAATAAAGCCCTTTAACAAGGCACATCCAAAAACTTCGCTGATGGAACCACTAACGGCCGCAGCTGAATACTTATGATTATTTGTACAAACAAATATGTAGTAAAACAGCCAATGACTGTCCTGTGGATCCATTCAACGATAAAATATAATTGTCTGACAAACAGATCAAAATATTCTTCAAAAGTTCACTTCACTGCGTAGGGAAATCCACTTTTCAACAAATAAAAGTGATTATCCCCGAAAGTTGAAGTGTTCTTTAGAAAGAGAGAGAAAGTAAAAACTTCTCCAATACAAAACGTATTCTATTAAAAGCAGAATAATATTTCCTCAAAACGGAAGAATTATTCTCTAAAATAAGAATACAAGTCTTTTCAGAATATTGCAGTAAGCCGTGATACAGGGGCATATAACTATATTAATAAAAACAACGCTCAACCATCAAACTACGAGCTCACTGCAGTATCATATAAAGTAAATAAAGAATCGTTTATTCTACACTACAATGAGAAATAAATGCATTCTTACATACACAAGAATTTGTACAAGTAAAAAGAATTATTTTATTCAATACTATGAAAATTCTTTACATGTGCAGATCTCAAAAAAGCGGGGACCGGTACCCGCACAATCTCCGGTCAATACATGCAAAAAGCAAAATAAGAAGCATAAAATCCAGCTTATCATTCCTTCTTCCTGCCACCCTTAGAGCCCTTTCCCGGCTT
Organism: Allium fistulosum; assembly: GCA_030737815.1. Classification (NCBI taxonomy): domain Eukaryota; kingdom Viridiplantae; phylum Streptophyta; class Magnoliopsida; order Asparagales; family Amaryllidaceae; genus Allium; species Allium fistulosum. The sequence goes on along the minus strand of CM060901.1, from coordinate 335,466,478 downwards.
GATAACTAGTTTTGGAAGCCGTTGTGGACGAGTCGGGGGGGGGGGAGGAGAAGGAGGAGTAGTCGAATCTTCTTCTACTTTGTCTTCTCCAGCTGAAGTGCTTTTCTTCTTCTTCCTCATTGCGCGCTTCCCCTTCCGCTTCGAAGAAGATTCACTCCCCGAAGTAAGCAACGTAGAAAGTTTTGTGTCGTCATCATATGACTGCTCCGGGGTCTTCTCGCTGTCCTCCAGATCTTCCGCTTTCTGCTCTTGAGAAGCAGGTAGATCCTCTAACCCTTGAAGAGCTGCTATTTGTTCTTCCTGCGACCCTGGCTGAGAAGCAGGAGTGACTTGAATGGATGGAGGAGGAACAGCTGGAAGAGAAGAAGAGTGCACAGCGCTCGGTGCTTCCACTACAGAAGAAAAGAAGTTAAAATCAGTGCTCTCAGAAAAAAGAGAAGATAGTGGATCATCAGGACTTAAGTAATAAGCGAGAAATTCATCAAGCTCAGTTGAATCGAATGAGTAGTCAGACTTGAAGTTACCTGAAGAAGTTGGCTTAATTACGACGACTTCGAAGTTTTCGGCTTCAGCATCATCCTGAGACTTCTCCTCGGCTTGAATAATGGGAGACTCAGAAATGACGGGCTTAGCCTCAGCTTTTGCAGGAGGTGGAGAATAAGAGTTGGAACCGATGATATTAACGTCGGCTGAAGTCGAAGTATGGGCAGGGGCAGTTGGAGATACTTTCTTTTCCGGATGCTCCCCTGCTGCTGCTTCAGCTCTCGCTCCAGCAAATTGCTCCTTTCCTCTGGCAAGAGCGGCGCGAGTTTCATCATCAAAATAATATGCTTCAAGCTCTGTCTCATCATAACCGGCACCTCCGAGCATATCAACCGCGGCCTCCCACACTTCAGCCAAGGTGATCTCATACTTCGGGCCCAAGAATGAGAGGCTTCCGCGCCTCAGAACACTATGAAGATAAAAATCAAATAAAGTTGAGCTAACACTGGCCTTCGTCGCTTCATGCGAGTGCTCAGCTGCTTCCTTTCCAGCGATGACTTCATCGCGCTCTTTTTCGGTCTTCAGTAACTGAGCTTGCAGCCTTATAATTTCCAAATCTCGGGAATTGACTTTTTCCAACAGATGAGCGGTATTTTTCAGTTGCATGCCGCTCTGCCTCAAGATTCATTTCAGCGTCTCTTTGGGCAGCATGTGCATCTCGCACTTGTTTATGAAAGACTTCTTCTTTTTGAGAGTGCGAAGCGGAGGAAGTGGCGAGATCTTCCTTGAGTTTTTTGACTTCAGACTCAAGTCTCGCGTTATCATTGACAATGATCGTCACCTCTGCATCATGCTGCTTGCAAATTTTATCCCACTCAGTCTTGTCATTCTCCATGGTCAACATGGCTTCAAGATTCATATGATTAACTCTTTGAAGTTCGTCAACAAGTTTCTGCCATCCGGACATCCTCTCGATATCAAGCTTAACAGCATCAAGATTCCTAAGCATAGCTTGCTTATCAATTGGTACCAAGTTCAAGTCGAAACGCACCCCTTTTAAACACCAATTCGCATCGGCTTTGAAGTGTAGGAGGGGCATCCTTGACTTGATACTGAGGCCTGTTTATAAGTGTCTGGATGTCAGATTTCTTAAAAGCAGGAGAACCAGGGTGAATGTCAAGAGAAGTAGGAGCAGTGGTCTTTTCAGAAATTGCAGACGCGTCCTTTTCACTAAGTCTGGCCCGTTTGCTCGGGTCTTCAGCACTATGACTTTTTCCTTTAACATCATAAGACTTCCTCTTATGGGAGTCATCATCCCTTCTTCTTTGCTGTTCCTCATAATCTTGTCTCTCACGAGCTTTTCTAACCGCTCGCTCCTCATCAGTTTCCCTACGAACGGGGAGGTAGCGTCTATGATCATAAGTGTCACGCCCTCCAAAGCGCTGGAAGTCATCATAATATGAGCCACTTCGCTCCATCGGAGAATCTGAAAATGAAAAAGACAAGTCTTAGAGATCTTCAAATTAAAGAAGTTAAGTGCATAAAAGTGCTAAGCATCCTAAGTGTGTGTGGCGTGCAAACTACGTACGTCAGACTACAAACCACTCTTTGGTGTGAGAATGGTGACGACTTGTGTAGTAGGCGTTGTAATTTGTTGTAAAGAGGAAGTCGCTTCGGCAGCAGAAGAGGTAGCTTTTGAAGCGTCATCTTTGAATAGCTCATGTGAAGTTACCATCAGATCGCTCAACCCCTCAAAAGTGTCATCGCTGTCGTACCCGACAAAACTTTCCTTTTCAACTTCTACATCAGCCGCCTTTTCGGAATGACGAGGAGTTTCTTCTTCCTCAATAACCGGGGCAAGTGCAAATTTGCCGGATGACCCCGCAATGTCAATAGAAGTAGAACACTTCACCAGTGAAGTCTCAGTGGTAGGTTCTTTCGGTGTAAGTCCTTCAGCAGGTGCTGGGGCATCTGATGTCTTTGCTGGAGAATCAGGAGCTTCATGAGGCTGGATAGAACGGGAAGAATGTAGAAGTTCGAACTGATGCAAAAGCTCATCTTTCAATAAAAATTTGGTGCTTCTTTCTTCAGCAGCCACAACATTTAAAGTTTCAAAGATTGACTTGAGGCTAGGATTTCTAAGTGGAGGAGGAAGTGCTGCAAAAAGTAGAAAATGAGGTTAAGCATTTGGTAATTCGAGTTTCGAAAAGCTCATGAGATGAACATAGAAAGGCAATCTTACTTTCGACTCTCCAGACGGCATAGAATCCTGGAGGACAACGAACGAAGAAGAATTGACTTAAGAACCCGTGTGCACTGTCGGGCAAGTCTAGAATCAATTTCCGGTTTCTGGCACCTCTTACAAGCACAATTGAAGGGTGATCTTTGTTTTTAGCAAAGATGCACAAATAGCAAATCTCATCGAAGCTTGAAAGACGGTTGAGCGTCCTCCTGAACAGAACACACAACCCCATCAAGACAGCATAACCATTGGGGTGTAGCTGGAAGGGAGAGATAACTAATCGAAGAAAAAGTTCTCGGAGAAAATCATTAAAGGGAGGAATAGCTCCGCTTAAGCACATCTGACGATTAACTGCGACAAAACCAAGAGGTGGCCTGTCAGCAGTATCGTTTGCTCCAGGAAATAAAGCATCTGTTTCGGCAATGCCGAACTGGATACACAATTGTCTGAAAACTTTATGGCTCAAGGTGGTAGAAGTCCTTTCCGGAGGATCAATCAATGGGTTAGCAATCGGAAAATCTTCTCCAGCTGGTCCTGTATCTTCTTGTTGAGATGCCATTCTACACAAGGAACTGGATATTCAAATATGAAGGTGCACGTTTTCTAAAAGTGTGAAGTGTTGTGCAAAACTAATACAATAACAAACAAATATAACTGAAATCAAGTTAGTTGACATTTGTCGATTATGAAGTTTCAAGGCTTGTTATCTTAAGTCCAAGTACAGTGTTGTGTTGATGCAAATAAATCAGCTTTAGTTGATTATTTCAGCTTTGCTTTAATACTTCACTTGAATTAGTTGTTTCACAGCATTTCATTCACAAAGTTCATTTAAGTTGATTATTCTTTATCGACTAATCTGTCGTTCGATGTGGGCAGTCAATGACAGTATATTCGCCCTAGTTTTCTGCAAATATTAGATTAAAGATTAGTACAATCTGCAAAGAAGTTCAAAATTCAAAGTTCAATCAAGTTCTGCCCAAATTTCACAAGTGTTAGGTCGTCCATCGACCTAGCATAGGTCGGAGTCTCCTTAGGTCGCACTGTGCAAGTTAAAAGGTTCAAGGCAATGCAGATTTGTTCAAGTCCTAGCTCGGCCGCGACCCAAAGCCTATGTCGCAAGAAAGTTAGGTCGTGCAATTCTTAGGTCGTGCGATTCTTAGGTCGTGCAATTCTTAGTTCGTGCAAGTCTTAGGTCGTGCGAATCTTAGGTCGTTCAGCGACCTAGCATAGGTTGAAGCTTTCCTTAGGTCGTAAGAGTCCTTAGGTCGCGAATTATCTTAAGTCGCTCGAGTTCCCTAAGTCGCTAACTTCCTCTCCACGCAACAACTCGCCAGACCCGATAACCCGTTATCAACTACACATATAAATCCATCGTCCTCTTCGTGAAATTCTCTATCCCTTCATACCATCGAATCACCCCAAAAACAATTCAGAACATTCCCAATCCATCACAGATTCAATGCATTACCGTACCCTCATAAATCAGTCAAACAGCGATCAAAAGTTGATCGCGACAATCACTCGAAATGAAACACGACTCATGGAATTGGACTGAGGTTGGAAAATAGGGATTCATAACTCAACAATGATTATGGTGGGATGGAGATCGAATTCACTTACGAGATATAGTGGTGAAGATGAATCGGTGACTAAAAGGGGGTTGAATTCGCCTTTGGAAGCTCGAAGATTCGTCAATAGCAAAGCGGAAAATCGAAGCAGGTGAGTGAGGAGGAAGCAGCGACCTAACAAATTTATATGGGGCTGAGAGAGGAAGACGAATAGGCACGCGAGTTAGCACAGTTTTTAGGTCGCTCACGACCTAGCAAAGTTAGATCGAAGCACACGACCTACGACCTAGGCGTGTATTTCGAGGGGCAAATGTTAACTCCTTGTTTTTGAGCGACCTAAAACTCTGCGACCTAAAACATTCAGTGACCTAGTGATCTAAAAACTCTGCTACCTAAAACTCTGCGACCTAAAAGCTTAGCGACCTAAAACTCTGCGACCTAAAAGCTTAGCGACCTAACAACCTAAAAGCTTAGCGACCTAAAACTCTGCGACCTAAAAGCTTAGCGACCTAACAACCTAAAAGTTTAGCGACCTAACAACCTAATGACTGAAGCGACCTAACTCCTTAAGGCCATCAACGACCTAACTACAGAGACGACTTAACGAGCTAAGGAGTTAGCGACCTAGTGCCTCCAGTCCTTAGCGACCTAAAGCATATGCGACATAAGATATGCCACGATCTACCGACCTAAGAAGCTAACGACTTAAGAAGTTCACGACCCAACGTCCTAAGGAGATCAACGACCTAGCAATGTAGCGACCTAGCGAGCTAAAGCAGAGAAATGTTTCACGATCTCTTAGGTCGCTCACGACCTATCTTAGGTCGCTCACGACCTACTGACTCGTTCAGACAAGACCCAGTGTAATTCAATCAAGACCCACGACCTATCTTAGGTCGCTCGCGACCTACGACCTAACTTAGGTCGTTCACGACCTAAGACTTGGAGATGTAATTTTGCCCAGAATCTCCCTATAAATACGGCCTGAACTCCAACTAAGGGGGGACTTTTCCGATCATTCTCTGAAACGCCGTTACTCTGCAGAATTCTTAACTCATCCAACACTTGAAGAACTCCAAACATTCAAGACACTACAACAAGCTTCGAAAGAGATCTTGCACATCCGAAATGGATTCAAAGAGCCTTTTCACATCGAAGTTTGAGCTACTAGTCTGAAGTGTTTTTGTGATCAAAGTGAATTGTATTTGAAGTGCATTGTATCAATTTGTAACCAGATCAGCAATAAAAGAATATAAAGTGGACGTAGGCTTAATTACGAGCCGAACCACTATAAAATTGTTGTCTTTTTACTTTTTCTGCTATTTTCAGCTTATATTCTGTTCCCGTATCACGGGTGGTGCTTTCACATTACTACTACACACCAGGGTGTTAGCGTTCAATTTTCAGCGTTAACATACTGGTTAAAGCTAAGACATACATTTTAAATCACATCCGCACAAGTTCACAGCTTGAACCAATGTTCACCCACCCCTATGTCAAAGTCACCCATGTTATTGACATGGAATATTACTTTGTTATGTCTCATAGAGCTTGTTTGTTCTATATTTTCAGCATAAAGTTGATCTCATCAACATGAGCTATGGCGAGTCGACCATGTTACCAAACTATGGAAGATTTGTGGATCTTGTCAATGAAGTATACATCCACCTATATCTCTTGATTCATTGAACCTTTATTAGTTACTATTTGATTATACTTGATTACACTCTAACCGTAGGCTGTAGATAAGCATCGAGTGATATTTGTAAGTAGTGCTGGCAACAATGGGCCTGCACTAAGTACCGTGGGTTCCCCTGGTGGAACTAGTTCCAGCATTATAGGAGTTGGTGCTTATGTCTCCCCTGCTATGGCCGCTGGTGCTCATTGTGTTGTGGAGCCTCCTAATGAAGGAATGGAATATACCTGGTAATTCTATATATTCACAACAACTTTGAGAAGAAATTTGTGTATCCATGTCTGAATGTGTGCATGCATGTGTTTGAATCTTTGACCAAACGGAAATAGGTTGATATGCAAATGATTTATATCTTTACATATTCTATTTTGTATGTCTGCTCATTCACTAGCTATGCATGTTGGTGCCTAACATTCTAAACCTAGAGAATGTGTTTTTCCGAAGAAAAACTTTCAAAAAATGTTTTGGTACAGCTGAAGTACCCATCTCCAAACACCAGCAGAATCTCACGCACATGCACGCGCACACACCCGACAACAAATATACCACTCCACCCAAACAACGTTTTTCTAGGGATCTGATGATTAGTGTAATTTCTTTTCATGTAACTCTGTTCTTTGGTTTGAAGTTTTTGAACTTCTACCTATAGGCTTTAAAATTTGACAGTTCTCTTTGCACATGTTGATCTTTATACGACTGTAACCAAGTTATTTTTTGTAGTTTCAATTATCTCAATCTAACAACTTCTAGTTCCTTGATAGAGTACCTGTTCTCCAGTTATCATCATTGTAAACTGAATACAAATTTAATCTTATGAACCATCAACGTGATTTCTCATTTCGTTAACTAGTCAGATAGTTTGGCTGTGAAGCTTTATTTTTTTGTTTTTTTTTTGTTTTTTGCCTTTTATGCAATGTCTAAGAATTTACAGTTTTTTCGTTGATTCGTCTAATCAACAAATGCAGGGTTACAACCTTAATCTTTTTGAATGTCCACATCAGCCTACTTTGGATGGTTATGAAAATTGAAGACAACTATACATTGTTATATATTTAATGATCTATGTTTATTTTAGCTATAACTTCTAATAACTGCAGATTTTTTGTAACTGACAATTAGCAAACAACTTGTTAGGATGACTTAAATGACTTGATTGCCAAAATAAGCAATTTATTGCCTCCCATTTTAACTGCATAATCAAATCCAAAATTCAAATAAACCTTTTTTTTAAAGAAATAATTTTTTTTTCAAATAACTTTATGGAATAAGTAGCTTAGAGCAAATAACTCTAATAAGTTGGCCCAACTGCATGTAGAATCAAGATGCTGTTACCATGTATCCTGAATTCATGTTTTTGTATTAATTCCATTTTATGTCTGTGCACACTTAACTTTAACCATTGAATATAAGTTAATTGATTTGTGTTAATATGGATACATACATATGAAAACTACATGAAATTTATGCTATATGACAGGTCGAGCCGGGGGCCAACAGTTGACGGTGACCTTGGCGTATGTATAAGTGCTCCTGGTGGAGCTGTTGCTCCTGTACCCACGTGGACATTACAGCGACGGATGCTGATGAATGGAACTTCCATGTCATCTCCATCTGCTTGTGGTGGAATTGCTTTACTTGTTAGCGGAATGAAGGTTGATATAACATGTTTACAACTATCTGTTGTCATTACATTATCCATGTTATTGCTCAAAAACCATGAAATTATAATTAGCTAGAGGATTTTCAATTCTCAAACATTTCATCCATAGTTGTGTCCTGTGGACCTTTATATTGATGAGACCCGGCATAGTTATGAAAGACGCGCTACGACAAGTAATAATCTTGGATTGTCACATTCTCCAAATTAATCTCGAATGAACTTAGAACTATCTGTTAATTACTGTTGCACCAAACAAGTAATATCAAATGTTTTTTTTTTCAAATTAATCTCCAACGCACTTTGAACTGTCTGTTCCTATTACGGTCACACCGAATAAATTGTCAATCGATATGAAACAGATGTAGAAAATGCCGAAGCTTATGATATAGATATTGATTTAGAAAATATGGTTGCTGAATTGGATTCAGATTTCTAATTTATAAGTAATATGTACTATTACCTTGAATTTTGGCTTTTGAAGACTATTATGCTTGAAATTCTATGCTTATGATATTATATTTGATGATGTTCTCCGCAAAATGTCAAAAAAATCTTTATTACATGTATGTTTTAGTAAAAAATATATAAATCATATTGAACTTTTTAAATTAATTGTTATATATATATTAAATTTTAAAAAAAAATTCTACACATGCGCATTAAATTAAAAAGGCGTGCCATTTGCCACGTCGTGCGCTAAGTCTCTGGGGAGGCTTTGCGCTCCGTGTGCCATTAATAACTATGAGACCTGATCCTTTTTGTTGTTATCAACGCTTGAACATTCGGATTTGTCCAATATTCCAAAACCAAAACCTCCAAAGTGACCAAAATTTTGATGTTACTGGAATTTGAAGCAGTGTCTTAATAACTCTTCACAAGCAAAACATGCATGGTAGTAACCAAGACCCATTGCAACCTCAAACCATAATAATAATACACTCTTTTTCATTAGTCAGATGCATATTTATAGGATCTTAAATCTTGCCTGCTCCGGTACACCACTGAATTAATTTTCTACCAGTTTAAACCTAGGTTGGTCCTTATGTATCCCTGAAATAGTGTGTAGTGTAACTAATTTCCACTAGGTGAGTGTGAATGCAATGTTATTGCCCTCTTGAAACAGTGTGCATTGAGCTAATTTTTTTTAACGTAATGATGATTGTGGAATAGAATAATACAGAAGTTCAGATCATATCTCTAGTATGTATGCATTATTGATTGTTATTATGCGTGTGTTAATTTTAGGCTGAAGGTATCCCTGTAAGTCCCTATACTGTTCGGAAGGCATTGGAGAGTACAGCAGAGCCTATTGGTGATAAACTTGAAGATAAGTTAACTACAGGACAGGGGTTAATGCAAGTTGACAGGTTAGATATTGCATTGGTTTGATTCTTTTTTTTTTCAACTTGTTATTTGTTCCCAAATTTTTACCTCTGTTTAATACTATATTGTTAACGTGTTAATTTCTATATTGTAAGAACAGGGCATATCAATTTCTACAGAAATCTAGGGAGATTCCATGCGTTTGCTATAAAATTTCAATAAACCAATCTGGAAAAACAAGTAAGTTACTTGTTAAAATATTTTGACTGGTTTAGCTTTATTGTTAGTTTTTTCTGAAGACATCACATTCTTGCAGCTCCTACATTCAGAGGGATCTATCTAAGAGGGGCTAGTGCTTGTCAGCAAACAACTGAGGTAAATTCTGTTTTAACTTCCTCTATTACCTATGATCTCATGCTTGTTATTCTTCTAATTGAAGGGCCTCTTCTCCCATTTCTTATCTGTCTGCGCATGCAAGCAGAGGATATTCAGAGTTCTGAAGAAGAATATTCAGTTGGCATGAACTGAATGATAATATCTGGGTTCACATTCTAAAGTATTGATGTGGATGCACGATGTTTTTGTTTTGTATGATTAGTTCTTACTATGGATTCAAGTTAGTTTTGTCAATGGCTTAAGTGACAACTCATTTTTGATTTTGCCCACTCTTGCATCAACATTTACCTTTTCCTTTGATTTTATCTTTTTCTGTTGATCCCAAAGGCGTGGTCTAGTAGCATTGTGTTGATTATTATCATTTTATTTTGATAATACTCTTATTAAGTAAACTCAAACTTTAATTGCCTAGGCTATTAAACAGTCTCTTCCTTTTCCAGTGCACACTGCAGAGTATGGGATCTAAGCATGTTAGTTAGATACCCAAAGTTTTGCTAACTGTTTTTAGTGCAGTGCCAACACCTGTTGATACACTTATTTGTTCGTTCGTGTCACAGTAGTGATAATTAATCTTGCTATTGTTTCTTTTTTGCTTTCCTACAGTGGACTATTCAAGTTAGTCCTGGATTCCATGAGGGTGCAAGTAACTTAGAACAACTAGTTCCATTTGAAGAATGTATACAGCTGATTTCAAGTGAAAAGTCGGTTGCTCTTCCTCCTGAGTACCTCTTGCTAACTCACAACGGACGTAGTTTCAAGTTAGTATGCTTTTCACTATACCTTTGTTCTCTTACCAGCACTGTATATTTATTATTGTACTACCTCTTTTGTGTTTTTTATTGTGTTAGCAATTTTACATGTTTCAATATCGGATTTTCACTGCTATTGTTATGTTGAATTTCTCTTACATGCTGCAGTATCCTTCTCTCAACCTGAAAAAATATATTTGCATATTGCATATGTCAATCTCTCACTTGATTAAATTCTTTAATACCAAACAGTGTTTCCTTTTCAGTTTATTTGGGTTTCTACCATACGCATGTTATTTTTCCTCATTCATAACTGTGAGAGTGAGCGCATTCAGAGAGAACAGGTATAAATGGATAATAAGGCTTAAACATGGTGTTCATTATTAGTTTGTGCTTGGTGCAGCATTGTTGTGGATCCAACTCATCTCAGCAATGGATTACACCATCATGAAGTTTATGGTATAGATTGCAAAGCTCCATGGAGGGGTCCTTTATTTAGAGTGCCAATCACGATTTTGAAACCTACAATCCCTGCTGGTGAACCACCAAAAGTTTTATATTCAAGTATCTCATTTACACCAGGTAATTGTTTTTATTGATAATTTCTGTTCTGTATTTTTTTTAATCCTTAATACTGTCTTTGAAATCATATATACTGTTATACTTATACCATTTTGGACTCGAGGAGAAAACCAAAGTGTCAAATATAAACATGCTTACTTTAGTCTGAAATATAATGAACTTTAGCCTGCAAAAATAATGCCTTTGCAATTGAATTGCTTAAATTTACCATGTTCGGCCTACCTTTAGTAGAACTAATACTTAAAATTATGCACACGTGTGACAAAATTGTATTCTCGTCAGATGAAGAATGTTTTTGTTAACTTAAACAAAGCACTAAGTTGCAGTTCATATAACGTGGATCATCTTCCAAACATAGCATAAAAAAGTTCATTCCGTTTGCAATATCTATACTTCAAGGGGGGGGGGGGTGTGATGTGGGAAAAGTTTATTGAGGCTTTAGATATGTTTTATGACTTGTTCCTAATCAAAATAAATCATCAATTTCGGAAATCATTTTAGGTGCTAACCATCTTTTAGTTATGTTTTCCTATTTTTTTTAGTGTTAATAGTCAAGCTATTAACAGCTAAATAAAGTGGTTAAATAAAATGTATCACAGGACACTTGATTACACCACAGGAACTGTCCCCATCAATATGGTAAAATAGGTATTGTTGTTAGAGTTTTGGGAACTATAGCTGTCATATTTATAACGCATGCACACGACGGTTCGTGTATACAAGATATACAGTGACCTACATAAGATATCAAGTTGAATTAGTCTATTTGAGTTTAATTGGAAGCTTGTCAAACACAATTACGCCGAAAAAGTTAGATCTGCACGAGTTTATCCTATGGAACTTATCAAAATTGGCAACATATTTTTATAGATTATAAATTACAGATATATTACATTATATATTTTGTGGCATTATTGTGAGATAGTTGTGTAGGAAACACATTTTTCTGTTCATCTTTGTGCCTGTATTGCAGGGCATATTGAGAGGAAATTTGTAGAGGTCCCACATGGAGCTACATGGGTTGAGGCCACGATGCGGACTTCTGGATTTGATACCGCACGGAGGTTTTTTATTGATGCTGTTCAGGTATTATTAAACTGGATGAAAAATCGCCAACCTATTTTCTATGCATGTTAACATGGTACAGTACAGATAAGTCCATTAGTCAGGCCTATGAAGTGGGAGGCTGTTGCAACATTCTCGTCTCCTTCTTTTAAAACCTTCACCTTTGCTGTGAAAGGCGGTTTAACCATGGAGTTGGCAATTGCTCAATTTTGGTCTAGTGGCATTGGAAGTCATGAACCTACTACTGTCGATTTTGAGGTATAATTATAGTCAAGTTATTTGACTATCTTTGTTTTCAATTTTATTCCGTTCTTGTTTTCATTCAATTTAGATGATTTGCAATTACCATATGTTTAGCTGTTGTTAACTTTGTAATACTTAATTAATTGTATGTTCATCATATCAATGTGCCACAGTAGAACATTCTATCAACTCTATCAGTTGGCGTATGCAATACTTTTAATGTATGCAATCACTCGTACTACTTACAGAGATGTGTATCTGTATATTTACTTGGCATTTCTGCTCATCTACTGATTTGACTATGATTGGTGCTATTTGTTCTGTCACCTTTTCACTGTCACAATCATATGTTTAACCTTCATCACTATGTCTACTATTAAAGAAGTATAATATGTCGAATGTTTCTTCCATATATATGTTGGTCTTTTAGTTATAAGTAATAACTAATTGACATATTTTTAGTAATTGACATAATTTTTTAAGAATACCTACTTAATAGGATATTGTTGTGCAGATTGTGTTTCATGGAATAAGCATAAACCAAGACACACTATTATTTGACGGAAGTGATGCACCTATCAGAATTGATGCAGAATCTTTATTAGCATCTGAAAGGCTTGTCCCATCTGCCACATTAAATAAGGTAATGTAAAATTTCAGCAAATGTTATGCTGTAAAATGATGAGTATTCCCTTCCAATATTATTGGTTTTGTTTTGATTCATAGATAAGGACACCGTACCGTCCTGTGGAGTCTAACATTAACACACTACCAACATCCCGCGACAAATTACCTTCTGGAAAGCAGATAATGGCTTTAACCTTATTGTATGTTTCAATTGTTTGTATTTTTAGATACCTAAAAATTATTATAATCATAAATTTATTCCATTTCTATTTGATTAATGCAGCTATAAATTCAAATTAGAAGACGGAGCTGAGATTAAGCCACATCTTCCACTCCTCAATAATCGGATTTATGATACTAAATTTGAATCGCAGTTTTATATTATAACAGATGCCAATAAGGTTGTTATCTTGTGCATGTTTTTACATACGTTATAGCTGTGATTTATTTTCTAGTTATTCTTCCTCACATGATATTTCGATACAAATACGAAAATAAATAAATAAGACAGCTAGTTGTTTATAAAACACTATGATGACAAGGAGATCGGTCATCCCATAATTTAGATATTAACAAATGGTTTCGAAACCATATCAATCGATTACATATTATATATTGAAACATGTTTCACTTACCATAATTTTTGTGGCAAGTCATATCAAATAGAAAGCGCATGGGGTTCCACATGGTCACCACATCACATGACCCTCCCAATCTATGTGGTATTGATTTATCACAGAAGTTGCAAGTTTAGCATTTTCCTTGTCTGTTTAATTAATACTATTTGTCTACCATCATCATATTGTAATTGACTTTTCCTTTCCTTTGCAAGCTGACAAATACAAAATGGTCATGTGTTTTCTTGTTTTGAAAATGCATCCCTATATTTATGATACATGTACCTGTATCTGATTACTTTCGCCTTCTTTTATTTGAACTAAATGCACGTATTTTCTTTTTGTTTCTTAAATCAGCGTTCCTATGCATCAGGAGATGTATATCCTGATTATGTGAAGATCCCAAAAGGAGAATATACTTTACGACTGTATATAAGGTACAATTACGTTTTTTTTCAGCTATCAATTTTCCAGTGGGGTTTCAGTAAGTTGTTTACTGCCTTGAAAAGAGCGTACTTCATGATTATTTTTTAAATCATCCCGTACATTTTAGTCTTGATTAGTAAAGGGCAAATTTACTTTTGTTTACTTCTAATGTTTCTGCTTATAGCGTTATATGAATCTGAAATGGTGAGGATTTGTTCTCTAGTGTGTGGCAGCTGAGTTATATTGTAGGTCAACTGTATGACAAATGACTTAACAAATATGATATTTTTTGCACATTAGAAAAGTGAATCCGAAATGCACAATGGTTCCTAACATCTCTCTCTCTCTCTGTCGTTTTTTTCCCGGCACAACAGTTCCTTGTTAGGCTAACTGTATGACAAATAACCTAACAAGCATAATGCTTCTTGCACGTCAAAAAAATGGATCTGAAATTCACAATAATTTCTTGTAAGCTTAACATAAAAGTAGCTTTGTGATTTACACTGAATGCACTAGCTTATGGGCGCAGTGCCTTCTCTGTGGATTGAGTCTGCTATGAGATTTTGAAATATCTCATGGGCATTAAATTCAAGAGAAGGATCGGATTTAAGATCATTTGACAAGGGAATTCCACAATTGTCTGAGTTGACACTCACTGGAAATCAATGTAATAATTCTGTTCATATAATAATATAACAAACTCTAGTCAATTTTGTAGACTAGTTATTTTTTGCGAGTCAGGCTACCTTAGCTGTGATGAACAGATGACAATAAGGCCGTGACACTATCATGTTCAATGTTCATTTCTTAAAACATTTTCAATACATTTATGTACAGACTACAACCGACCTGTCGGTGAATACTTGAAAATCGGATATATATCCGTATTGGAAACATGTAAAAATATATGAAATCCATAAAAACTGGTATGGATGTGGATGCATCAAAATAGGAGTTTATACCATGTGTATTTTAGTATTATAGTTACTTTTTTATCGAAGTAATAATTTATATTATATGTATATATAAAAAAAACAACAACAACTAAGCCACTTATTCCTAAACAAGTTGGGGTCGGCTAGAGATGGAACCCAAAACTAAATGAAAAAATCAATTTAAAAGTTATAATAATAACAATAATAATAACAAAATAAAGTCAAATAAGTAAATTAATAATAATAACTAAGTAAAATAAAATATAAAAAAATATATATGTATATATGTATATAAGAGGAATGATATAATAATACTAAAAGCGACAATGATACTAATAGTAATATTGGTCAAAGACCAAACCTACGTCTTAGGCTCATGTTCCCTAGTCCTATAATCTAAAACTTATAAAACTCAACGTTCGTGGTTCTGGTACGTGAATCGCTAATTTTCACTCGCTCCGATTCGTCACCAGCTCTTCGGATATACCCCAATCCTTCAAATCCCTTTTTACTACTTCCTCCCATGTCAACCTT
Organism: Allium fistulosum; assembly: GCA_030737815.1. NCBI lineage: Eukaryota > Viridiplantae > Streptophyta > Magnoliopsida > Asparagales > Amaryllidaceae > Allium > Allium fistulosum. Next base: position 335,451,332 of record CM060901.1, on the reverse strand, counting down.
GGTCGACCTCTATCTCTCTTTGAGCATTCAACACGACCTATAATTCCAACACGCATAGGTGCCTTGGGCGGTCTTCGTTGAAGATGTCCAAACCATCTTAAGCGATGTTGAATTAGCTTCTCTTCAATTGGTGCTACTCCAAGTTTATCACGTATATCATCATTTCTAATTCGGTCTCTTCTTGTATGACTGCAGCTCCATTGTAGCATACGCATCTCTGCTACGTTTATCTTTTGGACGTGTTGGCTTTTAGTAGGCCAACATTCTGCACCATATAACATCGCAGGCCTGATTGTCGTTTTGTAGAACTTCCCTTTAAGCTTTTGTGGGACCTTCCTGTCACAGAGAATCCCAGACGCTTGTCGCCATTTCACCCATCCCGCTCGAATTCTAAAACTAACATCTTCATCAATCTCACCATTATACTGCAACATTGATTCTAGATATCGAAATGATTCCTTCTTGGGAACTATTTGTCCGGCCGTAGTGACATCTCCATCCTCCGACCTGACATCGCTGAACCCGCACTTCATATACTCCACAGCTCCAGTTGTCTATCAACCACAATCCTACTTTCATCAATTAGCACAACATCATCAACAAATAGAATACACCAAGGAATCTTACCTTGTATACCCTTCGTAACCTCATCCATCGCTAGAGCAAAAATGTAGGGACTCAAAACTGACTCTTGATGTAATCCTATGTTAATGGGAAAGTCACTGATTTCACCATCGCATGCTCTGATACTAGTCACAACATCATCGTACATATCCTTGATAAGTGTAATGTACTTTGTTGGGACTCTCTTCTTTTCCAGGGCCCATCACATCACCTTTCGCGGCACCTTGTCATAAGCTTTCTTTAAATCGATAAATACCATGTGTAGATCCTTCTTTTGCTCCTAAATCCATAAGTTGTCTTATCAAGAAAATCGCTTCTGTGGTCGACCTCCCAGACATGAAGCTAAATTAGTTTTTTGAAACACTTGTCATTCTTCTTAGTCTATGCTCAATGACTCTCTCCCAAAGCTTCATTGTATGACTCATAAGCTTAATTCCTCCGTAGTTTGTGCAACTTTGGATATCTCCTTTATTCTTAAAAATTGGAACTAGTATGCTTCTCCTTCACTCATCTAGCATCTTGTTTGATTTGAAAATATTATTGAACAACTTAGTTAGCCAGGCTATCCCTGCATCTCCAAGGCATCTCCACACCTCAATGGGGATTTCATCAGGCCCCAATGCCTTGCTTGCTTTCATCCGTTTAGTGCCTCCTTTACCTCGAAATCTTGAATTCTCCGAACAAAATGTCTACATGTGCCATCAGATGAGTCGTCTATCTCGATCGTAGTGCTATCACCTTCTTCATTAAATAGCTTGTCGAAATAATCTCTCTATCAATTTTTTATCTCCTCGTCCTTCACCAAAAGTCTATTATTGTAATCTTTGATGCATTTAACTTGGTTGAAGTCTCTTGTCTTTCTCTCGCGGAGCTTAGCTATCCTATAGACGTTTTTTTCACCCTCCTTCGTACTTAGGTTATGATATAGATCTTCATACATCGGACCTCTTGCTTCACTCACCGCTCTCTTTGCGTTCTTCTTTACCACTTTGTACTTTTGCATGTTGTCCTCGCTCCTGTGATGATGTAAACATTTATAGCATTCCTTCTTCTCTTCGATAGCCTTTTGCACATCACTGTTCCACCATCAAGAATCTTTAGGTTCGTGTTTATTTCCTTTCGCTATTCCAAACACCTCGGTAGCCACTTTCCGAATACGTCTTGCCATCTCATCCCACATGTGATTTGCTTCTCCTTTCATATTCCATGCCCTTTCTACCATCACTCTATTCTTAAACATCTGTGAGGCGTCTCCTTTGAGCTTCCACCATTTCGTTCGACTAATCTTGGCTCCTTTACCCTGTTGAACACGTATTCAGAGACGAAACTCGGATATCAAAAACTGATGTTGTGTGACGACACATTCTCCAGGTATGACTTTGCAATCTACACAAGCTCGTTTGTCATCTCTTATAGTAAGGACAAAGTCAATCTGGCTAAAGTGTTGGCTACTACTAAAAGTAATTAAATGTGACTGTCTCTTCCTAAAGAAGGTATTAGCTATCATGAGGTCATAAGCAATAGCGAAATCAATATTTCTTCTCCTTCTTGGTTCCTATCGCTATATCCAAAACCATTCTGCACTCTTTCAAACCCTCCACTAGTTGTACCAACATGGCCATTGAAATCTTCTTCTATGAAAAGTTTTTCGCTATTAGACATATCTCTAACCATGACATCTAGCTCTTCCCAGAAATTCCTCTTGACGGCTTCACTTAGACCTACTTGTGGGGCATAAGCACCAATGACGTTCAGAATCATATCATCCACTACCAGCTTAACTAGGATGATCCTGTCCCTTTGTCTCCTAACGTCGACCACCCTGTTTTTAAGGTTCTTGTCAATTAAGATACATACCCCGTTCTTGTTACGCTCTTTTCCCGTGTACCATAACTTGAAGTCTGTGCTCTCCACCTCCTTCGTCTTTTGACCCGTCCATTTGGTTTCCTGAACGCATAAGATATTTACACGTCTCCTAGTTATAGTATCAACTATCTCTCTTAGTTTTCCTGTTAATGATCATACATTCTAACTACCTAACCGAATCCTACTTTCACCGACTAGCTTCCTTGCCCTTCGCACCCGTCGAGTAAAGTGCGAAGACCCTTGCTCATTTATCATTACATCGGGGCGTCGATGCTGCGCGCCACTAAGGGAGTGACGACTCAGCCCTTGCATATTTTTCACCATACCCGAGCCTCGATATAGCACGCCACTAAGGGAGTGACGACTCAGCCGTTGCTCACTTTTCACCATATCCGAGACTCGATATGGCGCATCGCTAAGAGGGTTACGCTTCAACGAAATATAATTAGGTTCCATTTCCATAAAAGAGGCTGAGGTTTTTACGTTGGCTCGCCAAGCCTATCACAACCCTCCTTCTTTATCCTGACTTGGGACATACTGCATAGAAAAATACACAGGTGGAGTTATATTATATGTATATATATAAATGAATATTTGTTGCTCAAAACTGTTTTTTATAATATTTTTATTTTTTGTACTTCTATGAGAGTACTGAAACGGTGTTATGTGGATCCAAAATTTTCTATTTATGCTTTTAGAATTATTAATTGAGGGTGAGTAGACAAATATTTAAAATCCATCCACGATTTGCAGATACGGATATCCGATAACTGAAAAATGATTTTGTATAAGGATGTGAATATGTCGCTATCCATACACGTAACCGACCGTTGACCAGCTTATATGTACTACACTAGCTTTTGACATTATTTTGTCATATATACAAATGTAGTGTTAATTAAGGTTCTAACTTTTTGTGCAGGCATGAAAATGTGCAATTGCTTGAGAAAATGAAGCAGTTAGTTTTATTTATAGAAAGGAAATTGGAGAAAAAGGTAAACTTCTAAATAATCCATACAGCTACGACTTTTTTTTTGATGGAATAAATCTTGAATATGCGATCCAGAATTTTTAAGGCTACTCAAATTGCTTCAAAGCAGTCTGATAATTGAGTCAGAGTTTGAGTGGGATTTTATTTTAAATAAGACTTCAGAATTGAGGAAATAAATAGTTGATTGACAATCCATGAAGGTTCTGTGGAAACTGGAGTGGTGAATCAAACTGTCAGCTAACAAATGATTTCTGAAAATGCTTCTGATTTGTCATCATGCTTTACATTGTGGAGCATTGTGTAGATCATATTTTGTATGGTGACATTTCGCTCATTGAAAATGGGACCTAAAAAACCATTATGTATAGAAAGAACATTATTTGACAGAATGAGTATCAGAATTGTATGAATTTGGATGCACATACTTGGAAACACATCCACTTAAGAGGTGTTGATTATACCAATGAATAGGACATAATTGTTTTCAATTGTAGTACTTTCTTAGAGCCCCTTTTCTTTCCTTTCAATCTTTCAGCATGTCCATGCTGGTCCATGTCATACAATTATACACATGCTGTCGAATTGAACAACATGTTGGATTTTATTATGTACAGGACTTCATCTACTTGAGTTTTTTCTCTCAACCTGATGGTTCCACGATGGGAAGTGGGATTTTATTATGTACATATATGTTTAATTGAACAATATCTGGAATTTTATTATGTACAGGACTTCATCCAGTTGAGTTTTTTCTCTCAACCCGATGGTTCTATGATGGGAAACGGTTCCTTCAAGTCCTCCATTTTAACACCGGGGTACATCTATTATTTTGTATTTATTATTCTGCATTATCTTTAGTAGGTTGTCTTACTAAATATATTAACACATCTTTATGCATATACTAGTAATTCCGAAGCATTTTACGTGGGTCCACCATCTAAGGACAAGATTCCCAAGGTATCGATTCTACAGCATTTTATATTACCATATACATTTTTTCTTCTTCAGAAACATGAAATTCAGACTATGTTCACTAACCATTTTACTGATCAATAACATGTTTATGTAATCACTATGATGCCATGAAGAACTGTCAGCCTGGATCTGTTTTGATTGGATCAATTACTTATGGTGAGGTGTCATTCAGTAGCAAGAAAGCTGACGATAACCATCCTCAGAAACCACCCATCTCTTATGAGATTTCTTACATTATACCACCTAGCAAGGTTATAATTGGCTTCTCTTTTATATTTAAAGTTGGAAAATATATATTAGTCCTAGACAATTTACTGTCGTGGTATCCCTCTAATTTATTATTGATGAGAAGGGTTTCCCTAATATTCGTGGGAGTCCTCTGTTCTTAAAAAAGGAAAGCTGTCTGCTGTTTTTTTGTTTTGTTTTGTGATTTGAAATCTTAGTTTTGCTATTCTTTTTGTAACTTGCATTGATATACATTGTAGATTGATGATGATAGAGGAAATGGAAGTTCCAATGGCAATAAAAGCATCTGTGAGCAACTGCAAGAAGAGGTAATAACAGGAAAAGTTTAAACTTATTGTTGTTGTTGTTATTTGGAAATTGTTAACATGTGTCCTAAGTGCACATGTTAAGGTTGTTAAATTACACAAATAACCCCTTGAATTCCACCTATTTTTTATGGTGTAAGGGTAAGATAGATAAAATAGGTATTTGAAATAATTGTTTTTTGTCCTTTAGCATATAATAATTATTCTTGATGTGTGCCCTTAGGGCACACATTAACATACCCTTATTTTTTTGATACATTGAAGTTATTAGACGTACTGTTTCTTTGTGATACATTTATTTTGCGGTAAGAGAATGATTCTTCAATCTGTTGGTAGTTAGGAATCAAGTTCAAGCATGATTGTTAGCACTGTAGTAAATAAGAACAAATGTTCTTTTAATCTGAAAAATTTCAAAATAACTACTTACTGCTACATTCTTCAATTGTCATGAGTTGGTAGTTAGAAATTAAGTTCAACAATGATTGTTAGGATTATACTTCATAAGGAAAAATGTTCTTTTAATCTCAAATTTTCAATGCAACAACTTTCTGGTACATTGATTAGGTGAGAGATGCTAAGATAAAGATACTTTCGGGCCTAAAGCAAACCACAGAAGAAGAAAAAACGGAATGGAAAAAGTTCTCTGTTTCTCTGAAGGTAAACAATTTTTATGTTTGTAGGCTGAATAAATTAATGTAGGCAGTTTGTACAACGAATGTTTGGTATGTTTTGTATTCATAAATTCTAGTTGGATGCATACATGATAGTTTACATCATACTTGCCCAAACTATATGAAATCCGCAGTTATTTTATTTTTATTTTTATTTTTTATTTTTGTGAGTTTCACTACGTTTTTGTTATTTCAAAATTGGTTGTGGAATATATCCCTTTTGTCTTCGTGATGATCTCTATTTTATACACAGGAGGAGTATCCTAATTATACACCCTTGCTTGCTAAAATTTTAGAAGGTTTACTTTCCAGAGGTTCTGATGAAGACAAAATTCAATTCAATGAAGAGGTATGTACCTATGGCACAATCGTCTGAAAATATTTGAAACAAGTCAAGCCTCTTAGCTCTTTTTTTTGGATTCTCATTTGAAGTACATATTATAATCATTGCTAAATTAACTGTTGTGGCCGATTTCTACCCTACTGAAAAGAATATCTGGTTTGCCATTAACCAACTTGTATTAACTAGCCAATGTTCATAAATAAACTTAGGGCATGTAAGAGCGTTCCAAATGGGAGGTAGGGTGCTTGGAGCCTTAACCCCAAAAGAAAGTGGGTTGGGAATGGTCCAAGTGCCTGGTTGTGTGTTGAGAATGATCTAAGCACCTGGTTGCCGTGCCTAAGTATCCAAAGAGGTGCAACCATTTATATAACAAGCACGTAATGGGGTCCAAACACACAGCTGACCACAATTTAAGAGCTTGTTCAACCAGTGTATATACCTAGGCACTTGTTCAATAAGGACATGACATGAGACGTTTGTTCAACAAGCATACAAACCAAGTACAGATTCACTGCTGGATCTCTCATTCACACACGCGCGCGCGCACACACACTTCTTTACTACTAATAAAGAGAATTCATTGAATAGATTTACTTGGTGTCCTTTTGAAATTCCAAATATACCATCATAGAGAAATAGTATTCAAATATGAGGATTTAACATGTTAATTTCTAAGTACAATTGTTGGTCACCATGGAGAACTACAGTGTGCGTTCACAAGATGAAGCATCCGAGTGTACCATATTGTCCGTAATTTAGGTGAGCGTTCATCGGTCGAAGTTTTGTCAGATTCCAAGTTAGTACGAAGAAGTTATTGCAGTCTGAACAAAAAAATAGCGGTTTCTGCACTAGGCGGAGTTCAAATATTGGGATGTGGTAGTCTGTTATTTTCTAAGTACAACTGTTAGTCCCATGGAGAACTACAGTGTGCGTTCACAAGATGAAGTATCCGAGTGTTCTATATTGTCCGTAATTTAGGTGGGAGTTAATCGGTCGAAGTATCGCCGGATACCGAGTTAGTATGAAGAAAATATTGCAGTCTGAACAAAAAATATAGCGGCTTTTGCACTAGGCGGAATTCAAATATGAGGATGTGGTAGCATTTATTTTCTAAGTAAACTGTCAGTCCCGTTGGAGAACTATAATATGCGTTCACAAGATGAAGTATCCGAGTGCACCATATTGTTTGTAATTTAGCTGAGAGTTCATCAGTCGAAGTTTTGCCTGATTCCGAGTTAGTATGAAGAAGTTATTGCAGTCCGAACAAAAAAAATAGCGGCTTCTACACTAGTCATAGTTCAAATATGGGGATGTGGTAGTCTGTTATTTTCTAAGTACAACTGTCAGTCCCTATGGAGAACTACAGTGTACATTCACAAGATGAAGTATCCGAGTGTTCCATATTGTCCGTAATTTAGGTGGGAGTTAAACGGTCGAAGTCTCACCTCACCTGATTCCGAATTAGTATGTAGAAGTTATTGCGGTTTGAACATAAAAAATAGCGGCTTCTACACTAGGCGTAGTTCAAATATGGGGATGTGGTAGCCTGCTATTTTCCAAGTACAACTGTCAGTCCCCATGGAGGACTACAATGTGCGTTCACAAGATGAAGTATCCGAGTGTTCCATATTGTCCTTAATTTAGGTGGGAGTTAATCAGTCAAAGTCTCGCCGGATTCCGAATTAGTATGAAGAAGTTATTGCGGTCTGAACAAAAAAATAGCGATTTCTGCACTAGACGGAGTTCAAATATGGGGATGTGGTAGCCTGTTATTTTCTAAGTACAACTGTCAGTCCCCATGGAGAACTACAGTGTGCGTTCACAAGATGAAGTATCCGAGTGTTCCATATTGTCCGTAATTTAGGTGGGAGTTAATCGGTTGAAGTCTCGCCGGATTCCGAATTAGCATGAAGAAGTTATTGCAGTCCAAACAAAAAAATAGCGGATTCTGCACTAGGCGGAGTTCGAATATGGGGATGTGATAGCATGTTATTTTCTAAGTAAACTGTCAGTCCCCATGGAGAACTAAGTGTGCGTTAACAAGATGAAGTATCCGAGTGTACCATATTGTCCGTAATTTAGGTGGGAGTTCATCGGTCGAAGTTTTACCTGATTCCGAGTTAGTATGAAATGTTATTACAGTCCGAAGAAAAAAAAGCGGCTTTTGTCTAGGCGGAGTTCAAATATGAGGATGTAGCCTGTTATTTTCTAAGTACAACTATTAGTCACCACGGAGAACTACAGTGAGCATTGAAGTGGGGATATAGCCTGTTATTTTCTAAGTACAACTGTTAGTCATCATGGGGAACTCCAGTGTGCGTTCACAAGATGAAGTATCCGACTGTACCGTATTGTCTGTAATTTAGGTGGGAGTTCATCGGTCGAAGTATCGCCTAATTTCGAGTTAGTATGAAGAAGTTATTGCAGTCTGAAAATAATAGCGGCTTCTGCACTAGGCGGTGTTCAAATATGGGGATGTGGTAACCTGTTATTTTCTTAGTACAACTATCAGTCCCCATGAAGAACTATAGTGTGTGTTCACAAGATGAAGTATCCGAGTGTTCCATACTGTTCGTAGTTTATGTGAGAGTTAATTGGTCGAAGTCTCGCCGGATTTCGAATTAGTATGAAGAAGTTATTGCAGTCTGAACAAAAAAATAGCGACTTCTGCACTAGGCGGAGTTCAAATATGTGAATGTGGTAGCATGTTGTTTTCTAAGTAAACTATCAGTCCCCATGGAGAACTACGGTGTGCGTTCACAAGATGAAGTATCTGAGTGTACCATATTGTCCGTAATTTAGATGGGAGTTCATCGGTCGAAGTATCGCATAATTCCGAGTTAGTATGAAGAAGTTATGAAGTCTGAACAAAAAAATAGCGGCATCTGCACAAGGCGGAGTTCAAATATGAGGATGTGGTAGCCTTTTATTTTCTAAGTAAACTTTCAGTCCCCATGGAGAACTACGGTGTGCGTTCACAAGATGTAGTATCCGAGTGTTCCATATTGTCCGTAATTTAGGTGGAAGTTAATCGATCGAAGTCCCGTCGGATTCTAAATTAGTATGAAAAAGTTATTGTAGTCCGAAGGAAAAAAATAGCGGCTTCTGCACTAGGCGGAGTTCAAATATGAGGATGTGATAGCATGTTATTTTCTAAGTACAACTGTCAGTCCACATGGAGAACTACAGTTTGCGTTCACAAGATGAAGTATCCGCGTGTTCTATATTATCCGTAATTTAGGTGGGAGTTAATCGGTCGAAGTCTCGCCGGATTCTGAATTATTATGAAGTTATTACAGTCTGAACAAAAAAAATAGCGGCTTCTGCACTAGGTGGAGTTCAAAAATGGGGATGTGGTAGCATGTTATTTTCTAACTAAACTGTCAGTCCCCATGGAGAACTACAGTGTGCGTTTACAAGATGAAGTATTCGAATGTATCATATTGTCCGTAATTTAGGTGGGAGTTCATCGGTCGAAATCTCGCCGGATTCTGAATTAGTATGAAGAAGTTATTGCAGTCTGAATAATAAAAATAACGGCTTCTACACTAGGCGGAGTTCAAATATGGGGATGCGGTAGCTTTTTATTTTCTAAGTACAACTATCAGTCCCCAAGGATAACTACACTGTGCATTCAAAAGATGAAGTATCCGAGTGTTCCATATTGTCCGTAATTTAGGTGGGAGTTAATCGGTTAAAGTCTCGTCAGATTTCGAGTTAGTATGAAGAAGTTATTGCAGTCTGAACAAAAAAATAGCGGCTTCTGCACTAAGCGGAGTTCAAATATGAGGATGTGGTAGCCTCTACTTTTCTAAGTACAACTGTCAGTCCCCATGGAGAACTACAGCGTGCGTTCACAAGATGAAGTATCCAAGTGTTCCATATTGTCCGTAATTTAGGTGAGAGTTAATCGGTCGAAGTCCCGCGAATTTCGAATTAGTATGAAGAAGTTATTACAGTCTAAACAAAAAAATTGCGGCTTCTGCACTAGGCGGAGTTCAAATATGGGGATGTGGTAGCATGTTATTTTCTAAGTAAATTGTCAGTCCCCATGGAGAACTATGGTGTTCGTTTACAAGATGAAGTATCCGAGTGTACTATATTGTCCGTAATTTAAGTGGGAGTTCATCGGTCGAAGTTTTGCCTGATTCCGTGTTGGTATGAAGAAGTTATTGCAGTCGAACAAAAAAAAATAGCGGCTTCTGCCTAGGCGATGTTCAAATATGAGAATGTAGCATGTTATTTTCTAAGTACAACTATTAGTCACCATGGAGAACTACAGTGAGCGTTGAAGTAGGGATATAGCCTGTTATTTTCTAAGTACAACTGTTAATCACCATGGAGAACTACGGTAAACGTTCTTTAGCTGAAGTATCCGAGTGTTTCCGTAATTTAAGTGGGTGTCCATCGGTAGTAGTTTTACTCGATTCCAAGTTAGTATGAAGAAGTTATTGCAGTATGAACAAAAAAATAGCGGCTTCTGCTTAGGCGGAGTTCAAATACAGGATGTAGTCTGTTATTTTCTAAGTACAACTGTTAGTCACTCAGGAGAACTTTGGTATACGTTCACTAGATGAAGTATCCAAGTGTTGCTTATTGTCTGTAATTTAGTTGGGAGTCCATCGGTCAAAGTCTCGTCTGATTTCGAGTTAGTATGAAGAAGTTATTGCAGTCTGGACAAAAAAAATAGCGGCTTCTGCCTAGGCGGAGTTCAAATACGAGGACGCTACTATCAAATCTACTTCCATATGTACAACTAAAAATGCATGCACGTTGTGATTAAATGCAGGCCCACCTGAGTGTGCATATGTACTTGTATAATATAATTATAATACAAAATTCATAATATTACCATAACAGGGATGCCCTTAGAGTGTCTTAATTTGTCTAGCCCAACATATGTGCATTGCTTTATAAACTTAATGATGCAGCAGCGGAATACTCAAATGATTGTAATGATGAAAGTAGCAATCGATGAAATAGAAGATACCGAATTGCCCAAATTCGTTGATCCGAAGATACCGAATTCTAGCTATTCCAAACACGTTGATCGCGCACGATACCGTGTTTAAAGATCTACGATTCTTCGCACGTTGATCTAGCGCACTAGATTCCGTGAATCGGATTCAACAGTCGTTGAATCGAGCGCACTCGATTAACCGAAAGTGGAGATAGGAGATTACACTCAACTACCAATTTAATGAAAGCACAAAGCTAACAAACAAAGTTTTATTCAAAATCAACTAACTTTTACAAATGATACCATCCGCCTATTTATAGGCTTACAAACTCAACACACATCCACAACACAACACATAAGTCGGCAACGACCTAACATTTGCGACCTAACACCATAGCGACTTAACTCACACGACCTACGACTTATATACAAAACGACATAAGAAACATGTTACAAAACAACACATTACATCACAACGACCTTAAAATACAACGCACACGACCTAAGTAGTAGATGCGGCTTCAGGCCTCTTCACGCGACCTAAGTATCCACGGCAGCGACCTATCTTCTCGCGACTTAAGATTGAGCGACCTATCTTCCTATGACATAAAATCGAACGACTTATCTTCCAGCGACCTAAGAACGAGCATCTCATGCGACTTAAGAATGATCGACATATGAACTTCAGCGACCTAACTGGGAAGCGGCATAGGCATTCTGCATGCGACCTAAAACTTCGTGACCTATAATTCTGGAACGACCTAAGCTTCCAACGACTTAAGGAAATGTGGTATAAGCTTGTTAGGTCGTTGCTTCCGAACTCGTCACTTAACTGGCATACTCCACTAGGTCGCTCAAGCGACTCAAGGCATAGCACGTTAGGTCGTAGCACTTTAGGTCGTGGCCTTTTAGGTCGTAGCTCGCTCGCAGGCTTCAATTGTGGCCATAACTCGCCTGCATGCCTCGTTAGGTCGCTTGCGCGACTTAACATCTTGTTAGGTCGTTGGCGACCTAAAATGAAGGAAGGTCGGGCTGCATCATCCTCCCCCTGTTGAAAGAAATTCGTCCTCGAATTTACAGTTTCTTCGTCTTTGACACTCTCATCCTCGTGAAACAGAACCAAGTGTTTGATATTGTCAATGTTAGCAATAGGAAGATGATCCGGCAAGCCCATCTTACAATCATTCTCACAAATGTCCTTCACAATTTCCAAACGACCCATTCCTCCGGCATCTAGTTTATTGTACGTATCAACTAGAAATCGTTCAACCATCAAGTAGATAGATTCGTTGTCACTTTGTGTCTTCATCAAATCCAATACAGAGTCTATATTTTCGTTCACCCATGATCTAGTATGTATAGGTAATAACATACATAATCCTGACTTCGTCGCGGTCTCTTTTGAAATTTGATAACTCTGACTCTTCTGAACAAGCCTTTCAACTCCTTTCCTTATTGTCGATCCAAAACAAAACATTGTAACCATCTGCATGGTATGGTCACTGTCCACGTGTCTTTCTACACGTTCATCTTTGATAACTTTTATTTGCCAACCGCGATCAGGAGTATACAACTGCCTTCCTTTGAATAGTAACCCATCAACCAATCTTTTCAATTCTACCTGCTCTGTCGGACATATATGGTTACGTGGCATATACGGTACAATAGCACTTGACACTTGATTAACATGATGTATGTTTTCCCGTGGCAGTAATTCCTTGGACAACTCAGCAGGAATTGTCTCTTCACAATCATTCACCATTGACTTAACCCCCTCATGAGTCTCGAAATCTCTACTGGTTTCATTTCCATTCAACATAAACTCTTCCGCTCTATCCCCCACTTCTTTAACAAACTCTTCTGTAGATAATAGACTAATCGAATCCACCTCTTTCATCAACAAATTACCCTCTTCATCTCCTGACTTATTTTCTTCACCCTCACCCAACTTTGCTGACTGTGAACTTTCAACCTCATGTTCATCTGATTTCGTTGGTTGAAAATCAACAACTTCATCTCCGTCAAACTTTGGTGATTGAAAACAATCGATTTCATCTTCCACATCAACGAATTCCTTTAAAGACAACAAAGTTTTAGTTCCTCGATTTCCTTCAATTTGTTTTCACTCTGCTGTCGCTTTTTAGGAACTAAAGTGATTCGTGTATCCTCGAACATAAAACTGTAACTGTTGGTGCGACCATCATGCTGCACAGCCCTGTCGTATTGCCATGGTCTTTCCAACAACAAATGACAAACATCCATATCAACCACATCACACCAAATTTCGTCTTTGTATTTCTTCCCAATGGAAAAATTAACACAAGCTCTTCGATTAACCCTCACTTCTCCTCCTTTTCTCAACCAAGCTAATTTGTAGGGATTTGGATGTTTCTCTGTTTTCAATGACAACTTCTTTACAACTTCTGAAGAAATGATATTATCACAACTTCCTGCATCGATGACGAATTTACAAACCTTTCCAAGAATAGTACATGTTGATTGAAAAATGTTGCTCCTCAACCATCTAGAATCATCTTCTTGTTTTGGTGTCAAACAAGATCTCCTCACCAACAAACTACAACCCTCATCTCCAGACAATAATTCTTCTTCTTCAACTGGTATTGAATTGACACATTCTACCTCCGCATCTTCATTCTCAATTCCCGCAATCATCGCTCGCTTCTTAGGGTTTGTACATTCGTTGCTTTTATGGCCCAACTCTTGACAATTAAAGCATTTGAGACTACTATTGACCTTTGCTTTGCTTGCTTCATTCACAATCGGCTTACTGACGACTTTGGAAACATCTGCACTGCTACGAACATCCTTGTCCTAGTTGTTGGAATTCGTAAACACACCACCTCCTCTTCTGCCTTGTTTCTCCCAAGTCAATGCTTTCTGATGTGCTTCAGCAATAGATCTAGGATCAAACATATTCACCATGTCTTGAATCTGCGTTCGCAACCCTTCAACATACCTAGCTGTTTCTCTGTTTTCATAATATCATTCCTCGTAATCAATTGATAAAATTCATCTGCATACTCATTAACTGATCTCGCCCCTTGTCTTAGGTTCTGCAAACGTTGATACATAAGAGATTGATAATTGTGCGGCAGGAAAGTAGTTTTCATCATCTTCTTCATCTTATCCCATGTAATAATCTTTGACTTTCCCATTCTCTCCCGTGTAAGTTTTGTTTGTTGCCACCAAGTCATAGCTCTTCCTCTTAATCTCGTAACAACCAACTTCACTCTTCGATTCTCAGGAACCTCCTTAAAGTCAAAAATTTCTTCTACATTAGACAACCAATCCAAAAACTCTTCAGCCACCATTCCACCCTTGAATTCTGGAATTTCAGTTTTCATTCCCGACTCCCATCACGATCATCTTCAACATCCCTATATGCATTGCGTCCTTGGTCTCGATCTCGATAATGATTATTACTCCTATCACTCTCTTCATCATAATCACGTGTACTTCGATATCGATCTCGACCATCAAAATCTCTTCGATCACGCATGTCTCTTCTACTTTGTCTTTCTTCATCACGATATGGCTCATACTCATACTCACGTTGAGTTCTTCTTTCTTCATCTCGATACTCATGGTGATCTCTTCTCATCGAAACTGATGATTCTCTTCTACCTCGATTAGAATGTGGCGACACCCTTCTCGCTTCCGCAACCGATGGTGAAACTCTGTTTCCTCCATGGTTCGAGACTGGCGACCTTCTCCTTTGATTTTGATTCATATCATTCATCAATTTCTCTAACCTCCCAATACCTTCATCCAACTTCTCATTGAATTTGTTACTAATGCGTTGTTCCATTTGTTCAGCATCTTCTCGCTTGTACAAATCTTCAACATTTTGATGGCGATTAGCTCTTCTCGGCGGCATTTTCAAACTTTAATTCTCGGCCTTAATTCTCAAAGTGATGCACGGCCTTCAACTTCACTTATCTCGGCTTCGCTTGATGTAGCTCGGCTTCACTAACTCCTCAAACTCTTCGATAAGAATTGGATCCAAGGCTCGGCTTAGCTATGATTGGCTAAGTCTCGCTCTGATACCAAATGATGCAGCAGCGGAATACTCAAATGATTGTAATGATGAAAGTAGCAATCGATGAAATAGAAGATACCGAAATGTCCAAATTCGTTGATCCGAAGATACCGAATTCTAGCTATCCCAAACACGTTGATCGCGCACGATACCGTGTTAAAGATCTACACTTCTTCGCACGTTGATCTAACGCACTAGATTCCGTGAATCGACTTCAACAGTCGTTGAATCGAGCGCACTCGATTAACCGAAAGTGGAGATAAGAGATTACACTCAACTACCAATTTAATGAAAGCACAAAGCTAACAAACAAAGTTTTATTTAAAATCAACTAACTTTTACAAATGATATCATCCGCCTATTTATAGGCTTACAAACTCAACACACATCCACAACACAACACATAGGTCGGCAACGACCTAACATTTGTGACCTAACACCATAGCGACTTAACTCACACGACCTACGACTTATATACAAAACGACATAAGAAACATGTTACAAAACAACACATTACATCACAACGACCTTAAAATACAACGCACACGACCTAAGTAGTAGATGCGGCTTCAGGCCTCTTCACGCGACCTAAGTATCCACGGCAGCGACCTATCTTCTCGCGACTTAAGATTGAGCGACCTATCTTCCCATGACATAAAATCGAACGACTTATCTTCCAGCGACCTAAGAACGAGCATCTCATGTGACTTAAGAATGATCGACATATGAACTTCAGCGATCTAACTGAGAAGCGGCATAGGCATTCTGCACGCGACCTAAAACTTCGCGACCTATAATTCTGGAACGACCTAAGCTTCCAACGACTTAAGGAAATGTGGTATAAGCTTGTTAGGTCGTTGCTCCCGAACTCGTCACTTAACTGGCATACTCCACTAGGTCGCTCAAGCGACTCAAGGCATAGCACGTTAGGTCGTAGCACTTTAGGTCGTGGCCTTTTAGGTCGTAGCTCGCTCGCAGGCTTCAATTGTGGCCATAACTCGCCTGCATGCCTCGTTAGGTCGCTTGCGCGACTTAACATCTTGTTAGGTCGTTGGCGACCTAAAATGAAGGAAGGTCGGGGTGCATCACTTAAAGTTACCGATGGTGAACTTGGCATCAAGGGTAAAAGCAATCAATTTGCTTCAACCAGCTGTTAGTTCGAGTATTGGACATGGGCTTTTTTTCAAATAAACCTTCTGTGTTGTTCATATTTTTGTGAGAAGTTTTATACAAACAAGGTATAATGCGGATTCCCATTTTTACATATGAAGGATTCTATGCAAATATGGTATGAATGTTTTGTTAGTAACTTAATTTTGTCATGTTAAGTGTATGTGAAGATCATGTTGTCTGTTGAATGGAGAAGCAAATACATTGACTTATTATGTCCTCGCTTCTCTGTATATATGATACTGGGACATTGTAGCTTCCTGTTCAACAATTTTATTATGTCAGTTGCTATCTGTATTTCAGATAATCAAAGCAGCTGATGAGGTAATCGACAGCGTTGACAAAAATGAGTTGGCAAAATGGATTTATATGAAATTAGATCCTGAAGATGAAGAAGCAGAGGTACATAATAACTTAGCAAAATGTTGATTCATATTTTAGTCGCCATTATGTTTTCAGATAATTTTTATATTTAATTTTATTGTTCTTTTCTTTGACTGGAATTGAATTTGATATAGTTCTTGATGTACAGCTTATAATGTGTCAAAATTATCTTTTTTATATAACAATCCTTTCCTGTAGGCCACCAAGAAGAAGATGGAGGCAACTCGAGACCATTTAGTAGAAGCTTTATACAGAAAAGGGCTTGCACTTGTAGAAATTAAGTCATCGAAGGTACTAATTCAAACATGTTTAGTTAGTATGTGTACATCTATTTGCATGCTTAAACATTTTGTCATTTTGGGCCCTTGTGCTGTAAATTTATTCTTGTTCCTATTTATATCTAAATTAGTGGAATCTTTGTATAAACGCTATTTACCTCATTCTTATAAAAAAATATTGAAATCTCACGATCCGTTTGAAGTCAAATATCTTCCTTAACAATTCGATCTACATTTTGATTCAAATTAGGTTAAAACCGCAATTGAGAAAAATTATTTGATCCATACTGATATATTCAGTGCTGCTTATTTGGATCTGCAATTCCAATTCTAATACTCGTCTAAACAAAATAAAATAGAATAAAGAATAAAATTGGGTTTTAGGCTTAATGTAAAAGTTCAAATATCAAAATCAATTTCAAAGTTTGTACATGGACCTTTTGAATTTACGATTTACGATTCAGATAATGTTTCAATTTAAAATTTGAACTTTACAATTTACCGTTCGAATCACATTTTGTAAACCTTGATTTACCTATCTCTAGGTGTGGATTCAACAATTTTTCCAGTTGTGGGATTAATTTCAATGATTTGTTTTGGTTATTTAAAATCTACAAATGACAAAACCAACAACTAGGAAGCTGTCAGCTAAAATGATTACCTCTACTAAGGGATTAAAACCTTCCTCAAAACTAATGTTACTTACTAAATTAAAGATGAGCCCTGCATGTAGAATATGAAAAATAGGCCTCTTTTTCCTTTTTATTGTTCATGTGGAAGAATTTTTTTGTGGAGGAAATATTCCAAACATTCGAATGGAAGAAAATTTGGTTTGAATGGGCAAGTCTTAAAAAAAAAAAGTTAATTTTGAAACATTGTCTGAAGAAAGACTTGGAAATATGAGTTTGAAACCAAAACTCCCTATCATGATTTTAAAAATATGTTGTAAACTTAATCCATAGATAACCTAGTGTGTTATCATGTGATTTATTTTCTGCATGGGGCATAATTACCATTGTGATCCAGCATATTCCTATCGAAAATTTATTTTTCTAGCTGATATTAAAGCAATGAATATTGATATGATTAAATTGCAACATTTGTTTTCCTCGGAAATGTTGTTTATACCTTTATGTGTGTATGTAGGTTCCTGCCGAACCAAATGGATTTGAAGAAAATTTCAAAGAATTGAAAAAATGGGTGGACAATAAATCTCCAAAATATATCATGCTGCTAGTGTTGCAAGAGAAACGCAATGGGAGACTTGGAATCTCGTTAAAGGTATACAATTATGTTTAACTTTATTTCTGAGTACCGAAGCAGTTTTCATAATCATCATTACAGTGAATTTCAGTATTAAAAAATATAACATAAAGCGTTCTGTGTTCTGTAGGCTTTGAACGATCTGATTCAAGATGAATCTGAGCCACCAAAGAAGAAACTGTATGATATGAAGATCAAATTGCTTGATGAGATGGGATGGAGCCATGTTGTGTCTTATGAGAGGCAGTGGATGCATGTACGTTTCCCGCCAAGTTTGCCCTTATTTTAGATACATACATCAGTTTTTTCAATTGTCGACTTCATTTGGATATTCAAATTGGAACAGATGTTCATTTGTAAACAATCAACTTTATAAATTATAAGAATTGTGCATGATGTCAATGGAACTTTCATGTTTCAAAAGTTCATGTTATGGGATATTATACTTACTGTTTCATAATTATTATGGGGCTTATGTATTCCATTGATAAGAATGCTAATTTTGCATTTGATAAATGGAGGGCGAGCTTATTGCATTTTTAAAATTTACAAGGAAATGATTCGAAAAAGGCTTTCGAATCATTCCCACCCTATTTAAGTGTTTGATGGTAGCAACAGGCATGTCTTTGGTTGGTGTTATTTCAGTGTATTATTATATGGTCTCTCTGATGTGGGAAGCAAAAGTAGTTGCTTTGTATTGGAGATAAACTGCAGAAAATAACAATAAAATGCTGTGCCTGTAATACACAGATTTAAGTAAAGTTTGGGTACAAACGTAAAACCTAAGTATGCAGTTCAACCTCAATTTTCTGGAATATGATAGAGTACAGAGAGTACACAGTTTTACTACAAATTATTGAAATTCCAAAAGACAGTAGAATATAATCAGGTGAGGTTGGTTTGTCAATTTTAAACTTTGAAAAGTTTTAGTTTTCTGCTTGCATTGTTCCTCCAGATCATGGCGGATATTTTCAACTTCTCAAACATTTTGTGATTGAAAATATCTTTCTGATGCCAGTCAAAGCTATATACAATAAAAATTCATACTCTCTCGAGTTAGTAATTTTATTACGACTAACTCAAAATGTCATGTTTAGAATGAAGTTTAGCTGCAACAGGCTATAAGTTTTATTAAAATTAGATAAAAGGAGTAATATTCTTAAATTCATCGATTTCCAAAATTTGAATTCAAGATTGTCAATGGATTTTTGAAAAATTCGAAATCCATCTGCAAACGTATGCGGATAAATATTCAATATATAGAAAAATGAATGCGGATACGAAGGTATTCGTATTTAAAAATTATTTGTTCGGTTTTTGTCAAGATTATAGTTAATTTTGTGTGTATTTTGGTATCATGTAAAATATGTATTTATTTTGTTATTAAGTTAATACTTTATATCATATACATTTAATGTATATTAACTGTTCAAAACTATTTATTATCCATCGGCGGAACTGAAAAAATATTCATGTTAAATCAATATTTTCTATTTATGTTTTTTGATTTACCAATAATTAGTAGATACGATAATTATCCGATATCCGTCCATATTCGTGTATTCGTGGATGGAGATGTTTGATATTCGAAAATGTAGTTGAATGGAAATGTGATATGACACTATCCACATCCGGAAATATACGTCGAATGCCTGTTTGAATTGAAACACGTTAACCTTGTGCACAAAGAAAAGATCAAAATGTGGAATATGGATGCCCAAGAGTGAATGATGATGCCATAGGGACGTGGAGTAAACAATCAACTTGAACATTACACATGCTTTCGTATTCGTATTCCAAAAGTGGAGAATTGGATGTTTGACCTGCAGGTTAGGAATTTAACGTTATACCATTTGCACAACTTTATTACAGAGGCCAACCATTAATAAAAAGGGCTTTGCACGAAAGGTTCATATTTTTTCTAAATCAGAAAGTGCGCTTGTGCTTTTCTGATAGAAAGTGCAAGATAACTTGCGCTTTTCAAAATTTTAAAAATTTCGAAAAAGATTTCAAAATTTTAAATAAAATCATAAAATCTATATGAAGCAGCATAAATCATCAACAAGTATATATATCCATTTAAACAATCATATCATGGCATATTATTTGCAAAATTAATTCAGATCTAGCTACAAACTGAAATCAATAAAAGTGGGATGTAAGAACATTATTCACCTTGTCTTGGTGTTAACAAGGTTGAGATTTGTTCTTTGCTTAATTCCTTCAAGCTTTCTGCTTGATTCCTAGCTTTTCTTCCTTTGATTTCTCTTAATGGTGGCCAACCAAAATTATATGTGTTTTGGTTTTGTTTGTAATGTTGAAATGAGTAAGAAATGAAGGTAAGCAGAGTTTAGGGTATAAGAATGAAGACTATTCCTATTTTACCCTTATCATATTCCTCCTACTTTCTTCTTTTTAATTCTCTTTTGTTTATACATTAATTAAGCCATGACCCTCCTTATTGATTAACAAATCTCAGTCCCTTAACCATCTCTATTATTTCATTCAATTTATCTAATTAAATGCCCTAAATAATGTTAGTCAAAATTTGGATCATTACAACACCCTTAGTGTCGGATGCCTAAAGACGAGATTGAAATACTTATCCAGGAAGGTCACTTTTAGAGTTTGTTTAGCATTAAATGGAACAAAGGAAGGCTAAAAAAAACTAGCCGGCACTACCCTAGCAGCCTAACAATAATGTCACGGCTATAACAAAAAAATTGACCATATGTGGAGGCCTACATATGACCGAATGCAGCCAATGAGCATAGTCCCGGTATTATAGAGAAGTGAGTTTGGCTAGCCAAATCTACTCTTTAGAGCATTAAGCATTTGAAGCACTTAGGATGGAACAAATTAACCTATCGCATACACTACTGATTATAGGGAAGCCGTCTCTTAACCCCATCATGATCCTATGATCATAACTCTTGCAATAACCAACTTAAATATGCATTGAGCCTTCGTGGATAAATGCATCTCATTCAACATCATGTTTAAACATATCTTTGAGGCTCTCAAGCTTCTTGCCTCCAGTCTCACCCCCTACGCCCTGCCAATTTAGGGATTTGGGGGTGTTAGCATTGTCCCTATAGGTACCACCTTATTCAGGACAACATTCGAACGAGAGCCTCTTGCTGTAAATATTCAGATAAACTTTGTAGTAGTTGATTGACCATCTTCTTATACTCTTTTGATAGGATGACCGACACTTACGGAACATGATGTCATCATCCCCTATAACCAGCTCCTCATTAAGTTTCCTATCTAGGGTGGGATCAGAGAGACCTAGGGAAATCATAAGTAGGACATGAAGCGTTATGGGACCTCTCTCATACAAGAAAAAAGGGTTTTCTCATGCTTTAGCAAAAACTCACAATACCTGATGGTGAATCACTCAAGAGAACCATCGAGCCGGTCAACGCTCTGGTTCAAGCCAAGACTGCCCCCAACTTTGAAGCGTCAACATCAACAGCTCCTCCCATCGAAGATGTCCTACCCAATCATGTCATAGAAATCATTGCATGTCACCTAAGAGTACCCTTATGCCTAGCATCGCTCAGGGTTGTGCCAAGACCGTCCTTGCCGTTGAAGATACAAGTGCCGACGTTGTTTTACTAGAGAGTACCCTCAAGACTGGAAACACTTAGGGTCGTGTCAGGCCACCGTCAGCCATGAAGCTGCATCAACTGGCATAGTATCACTCGACAGTACCCTCGAGCCCAGCAGCTCTCAAGGTCGTGTTGGGACTACCCACCACAATGAAGATTAGGATGACAAAAATCCAATCTCCTTGGCCACTCCTCAAAGAATAAAAGAACTCATCACTTCATGGAATTAGAAAGCCGTACCCTACTGGCAAACAGGGACATCCCACACAGTAATTCCTACCCACTTAACATTAGCAGACTCATTTGTAAGAGTTGGGGCAAAATCAATGCCCCGACTTGAGCATGAAAGTCCATCCTAGCCGAGGACATCATAATGTGTATGATTTATGTTCTAGACTAATGAGACTTGGAAGAAAACCTAGATCTTCATGTTGACCTGCTCGACCCTCACATGGGGATTCAAACATTGAGGGCGGGCCAGTTACTCCACTGGAATCGATATCCATGGACCATGCCGACCCTAGCAAAGTTGTTCAAATTAACACAGAACTCAGTCCGAAAGTTAGAGACGAGTTAATCAAGATCCTACAGTAAAGCAAAGACATCTTCGTATGGAGGCACGCTGACATGATCGACATTGATCTCAGGAACATTTGCCATGCGCTCAACATTGATCCACAACCATCCTGTTCATCAAAAGCATCGACCACTCAGCTTAGAAAGGTACCAAGCTCTTAAAGAAGAGGTAAAAAAGTTGCTAGCCAATGACTTCATCTCGAAGGCAAAGTATTTGGTCGGGTAGCCAACCTAGTATGGATAGCTAACCTAGTTTGGGCAGCTAACCCAATACATCATGTAGTTGAGCTCGAAGAAATGTTTCTTTGTTGTACGGTCTGGTATATTCTTGTTATGTTGTGAGCGTCAAGGGTATTTGTAACGACCCACAAATTTATCACTTTAATAAATTATATTTATTTTTAAATTTATTCAAATAAAAGGTTGATAATACAAATAATATTGTTTTGAATGATAATAAGTAATAGTAATCTTATTTTGAATAGATATTTACAAAAATATTTTCCTTGAGATTTGAATCGATAAAATGGCCGAAAACTATTTTATCGATAAACAGCTCTATAATCGTAAAACGTCGTGCACAAAGCTGGATATATGCACTTATTTTTATAATAGAACAATAATATGAAATATAATTAATTATTTTATTTTTGGAAATTAAATGTATTTATGTCATTACAAATAATGGCATCGTATTTAAATGCAGATTTATGAATTTAAATTGAAATTTAATGATTATTTTAATTATTCAAATAATTATTTAAATTGATTATAATTCATTTTAAATAGTTATGAAGTGTTAATAAATCATTTATAATAGTCTTATATAGATATATATTTGATTTGAAAATATAAGGAAAAATCGATATCGCTTTATCGGTATAATAGAAATTACTGTAAATAATTTTTAGTATTAATTTATATAGTTTTATAATTCAAATGTGATTATTTTAATTAATTTATAATAATAAAAAATTAATTTTTAATTTTTTTTACGAATTTATGTGGTTAAAATATAAGTGAAAATGTGATCGGTAATCGGTTTTCGGTTTTCAACGGTTTAACGAACGGAAGTTGTTCGAATTCATCGAAACGTCATTTATTCTCTTAGGCACATACATGTACATGCATATGCATGTCACATGCACACATGAACACTCATATATATACATATACATATAAGTACACATATAACACACACACACACACACACACACATATATATATATATAAAAGATATTCCATTTTCTTCTCATTTAAGCATACATAAGTCAACCAAGTACATGGCACATGGCCTTGTCTATGCATGAAGTGACCTTGGGCCATCTAAGGAGGTGTAGGAGGGAGATAGGGTGGTGGCTACATGATGAGAATGATGATATATATAACATATATATACATACAACATACTTACATAAATATATGCGACAAATATCTAAGCAAACTTCACCTTTAAGAAAGTATAAGTCAACACAAAGACAAACCATCATCACAACACATGGAGGAGGGTTACCAACGTGTGAAATGATGAAGGTGAAGTGGTGCACATGGGTGATGGAAGGAAGGTGAAGTGATGTGGAATATTTTGTAAATTTTTGCTATAAATACATGCATACATTCATTCATATTTTCACACAACTTTCCATCTTCTTCTTCCTCTTCTTTTCAAGCTCTAATGGTCTCTCCAGTGGCTTCTCTTCATAAAAAAATTAGTAAGAAAGTTATGCCGAAATAGTGCAAATATTATAAACATATGAATTACCTATCCATACATTTCAAAACCAAGCTAAAACCGCTCCTCTTCACTCTCTTTACCCACGGCCACCACCAAACACCACCATAGCCAAGCCTTCCCTCCCCTACAACTTAGGCCGTGAGCCCCCTAGTCAAGGCTGAGCCCTCCAAAGGCAAGAGCCCAAATGATCATGAGCTAAAGAGTTAGCGAAGCTATAGTCATTTTTAGGCTAATCGTTTAACCCAAGGTGAGAAACTCTTACTTATATTATATTCTTGGATGCTGATATGATGTTTGTAATGAATGTTTAATATGCTTTAACCATCAAGTTTGGTTGTTTAATATGAATGTTGAATATATATGCAAGTCACGGAAATACACGTCGATAAGCACAAAGGAAATCAATTTCCTTTATTTTAATGAATTGGTGTATATGAAATGTTAAACCTCTTTAAAAAGGTTTAAAAATGAATTTGAAATGTTTTAAATATATGAATGTGTTTTGGTGAAGTTTAAATGATAATGGAAAATTTAGTCAAAATAGAGGCGTCGCGTAACGACAATTCGTGATTTCGTGCCATAAAAGTCAAATGAGTTTATAGAATGGAATATAACTTGGAATTCTTCGAGATAAGAATTTTCTGAACTATTATATTCATAGTTTTCCAACAAAGAAAGAAAATTGAAAATTTGAAAAGTAGATTTTGAAATATGAGTAAAAACAGTTTTTGGAAAAATCGCGGTTTTATAGTTCAGAATCCAGAAAAGGATTTCTTTGAAAATTATATTTTAAAATTGTTTAAAAATATGAAATACATTCTAATTTTTTTTAGAATGTTTTAAAAGTGATTTGAGTTATAAAAAATGAATTTCCAAATGATAAAAAGTCGTTTTGATCAATATAGCTTAAAAAGCACTTTTTGCAGTACTTTTCCCCAGCAATTTTCTATAACCTTTGAAAATATAGCTTTAACCTTAACAATTCTTTTCTAAATATTTTGTAAATGTTTCCAAATGATTAATAAAGTATTTTGAAGATGATTTTGAAGGATTTACAAATTGGTTAAATTTTAAACGATTTAGAGTCGATCAAATAATTTGACGCCTTATAGGTGTTAGATAGATAGTGTCTAGGCTTGGGTTTGGAAAACCAAGTTTCCTGCTCTCTCTGACTATCCGGACTGGTTCAATAGAGGAATAGTAAATTTGATTTACTCAGATCAAAATTTTCCAAAGTATAAAGGATAATATTTTCCAGATTTAAACAATTTGAATTTTTATAGGGATAATCTTCTTGTACTCGGTGTTAAAGCCCGAAGAGGGAACTCATACTATTCGTGAAATTTAAAAGGTGATTTCGCCATTATTCCATCCATAGTACTTGTTGAATACATGAATTGATATTGAGTAGAATTAGATGATTTCTATAGATTCCGCTTATTTAATATTCACTGATTTTGGGATTAACATCCTAGGTAACATGGTTTTAACTAAATCAAAATTAGGAGTTTTGAATTAAGAAATCTTTGTTAAGATTAAATGAAATCATTTGGAAATTTTTTCCTAAGTGAAAAATGAAATGATTTGGAAAGGTTTTCCTAAGCGAAAACTGAAATGGTTTCAAATTATTCCCAGTTTAAAAAGGTTTAGAAGTAACCAAAGGATTTGATAAGAGAGGTTTAACGATTTCGTATATGCCGAAAAGAAATGTTTTTAAAGTTATATATCTCTAAAGGATATTTTGATAAAAGAAATGAATTAATCAAATATCATTCACCTATTTACTTGACTTCTTTTATCGATGATTGGTTCGAAGGAACCGGGGTCGGATTTGAGTGATTCTTATCTAAAAACCACTTCGAACCAAGTACGCATTCGAAAAATGATGACCTGATAAAGAAAATGAAGGATGAAGGTTGAAGATCTTTGGGGTGGAAGGACTGCTTGTTGATAATTCTGGTTAGCTCCTATATACTAAAGTAACAGTAGTCCTTTCATTTTTGAAACTCTTCGGGTTGCAAGGACTTCTCACTACTAATCCTAGGGGTAACTCCTGACAGGATGTGGTAGAGAGTGCCTTCGGTTTGTCCTATTCCTGGACAAATTGTATGGACGAATGTCTGACATTGCATTCTAGTTACATAAGTGATCTCTATGAACATATCATCTGTTTAGTGGCGAAGAAGGCAACCTCTCGTAGCTTAACACCCTTTCCTGAGATGTACGAGCTCAATAGTTATACGTTTGTAGAAATCAGTTGTGCGACCATGTAATGGTAGTGTGGCATTCAAAGTGAAGTGTGCAATGTGAAAGGTAATCGTTACATCAAGCCTCACACCCGAAAATGACCAAAACAAGGTAGATGCGGCAAGGCTATGTGGTTCACAACCATTAGGGTATAATCATCCCCTTTTAGGTATATTTCTACTTGCTATGACGTTCGAGTTTAAATTAATGTGGTGTACGGTGAATGAACGCTTGGATTAGGTCGGTAACGACTGGGGTGATGACATATTCGGTACTATCTAGTGAGAAAGGTAGGCCAGTCTTGTGTTGGTAGAGGTGCAGATGTTCTGTTGACCTTGGTACATTCCTCTAGAGATGTACTACCAGATACTTCCTTTACTTGGTTATTTTTATAGAAATCCATTCTCCAATAAGTGCCTGTCATTTTGTTTGTAGAGCCCAGTATGCTGGAATTTAGTAATGGCAAAAATTTCGGCTGAATATAATTACTTGAAAGTGTTTTAAAAAAGAATGTCATCAAAAATAATATCAAATGATTTTACGTAGCAAATATTTTGGTTGTCATAAGGTAAAAACTTGTTCCGTGTTTATGTGCGGCGTGGTCTTATGAGATACCGTTTTGTTTTCAAAGCTTATATTTTGAGTTCTCACACAAGTTCTATGACTGACCTGGAGTTTATTTGTCTTTTCCTTAAAATCTAGGTGCCTTAATTTTCCCGGGCAGCCTAGTAGTCAGGTTTAGTTTAGAAGAAATCTGGATGGAGCTCGAAGCATGGAGTCAGAAGATTTTCTAAAGATTTTTTTTATCTATTTCCACTACACTCTTTTATTATTGTATTCCACATTTGTAAGGACAGAAATTTATAGATGTCCATGATTAACTCTAATAAATGTATTTAAATTTCCACTGTAAAGTTTATGTTGAAATAATATATGTGAGCTTTTGTTCTTCTTTATTTTCTTTCTTACCCTTGAGAATCCGCTTCTCCGGCACTTGGATTTGCGGCATGTGAATACCGAGGATGTATTAGTGTCAATTTCTGAGAGTCGAAGAAACGGCTCCTCACGGTATTGATGCTAATCCTAACAAAATTCAGGCCATCCAAGACATGCAAGTTCCCATAACTATGAAGAAATTACAAAGATCGAATGAGATAGTAATAACATTAAGCTAGTTCATATCGAAGGCAACCGACCAATGTCTCCCTTTCTTGGACCTCGTTAAGAAGAGGAAGTCGTTTATTTGGAATGATGAATGCACTAATGCATTTGAGGAGCCGAAGCAGCATTTGAACACTCCTTCGGTACTATCCAAGCTCATCGATAGGGAGGATTTGTACTTGTATTTGGCAGTGACTAACCACGCGATCGGTGCAGCCTTAATTAAAAAAGATGATAATATCCAATGGTAGATCTACTATGTCATCAAGAGGTTTTTTACCCTAAAGATGAGATACACAACCCGGAGAAGCTTGCTATCTGCCGGCTCAGGGTAACCCAGAAACTATGGCCGTACTTTTAGGCTAGCACTATCAAAGTTCTAACCAATCACCCTTTGAAGCAAGTCCTTAGTTAACTTGACACAGCCAGTCGGCCATTGAAGTGGTTTGTCGAGCTTGGGCAACATCACATCTCATTTCAACCTTGCACTTTTATCAAGGGCTAAAGTGTTGCAGATTTTATTACTGGGTGCTCAAGCCTAGACATCGGTGAAGAAGAGACCATCGCTAGCCAACAAGTTTGGCGCCTGTATATAGATGGGAAGTCAAATGAGAAGGGGGTAGGGGCTGGCATGGTCCTTCTCACTCCTAAAAGGAAAGAACTATGTTTCTTGGTTCGTCTCTCCTTTAAGGTAACCAATAACGAAGCCAAGTATGAGGCTTCCCTGGCTAACCTCAGGATGATAAGAGAGTTACAAGTGGATTCCATCCATGTATTCAATAACTTATCACTAATCGTCAATCAAACTGGCGAGCGCTTTCAGGATAAGGGTAAGATATTGCCTTTGTATGTTGCCAAGGCCAAGAAGGTAATCAACATGTTCGTCGAGTTCAAGCTAGATCAGATACCCAAGGAGTAGAATGCCCATGCTGATGAGTTGGCTAAGGAAATAAGAATCCCAAAATAAGTCACTCATTGGGTCCTCTTAGATATTCAAAGCACCCCTTAATATGAGCTGGGGCCAATAATAATGAAAATCGATGCACTATCCATGGACAACTGGATGATGCCTCTTGTCAAATACTTAACTAGTGAGTAACTTCCCGTCAATCAAAAAGAAGTTAAGAAGATTCTCTATTGGGCTCCTTACTATACAATCATAGATGGGATGCTCTATAAATTAAGGTATTGTTATTCGGTTTTTTAACCAAGCGGCCTTCAAATGAATCTGGACGTCATGATGAAAACAAAATGGTTCAACAGCTTGGGAACACACTTAGAAGTGCATTGGGATAAGCCCCAAAGTGTCAATCTGCTCGAACTGAGCAAATAAACATCTCAGTACTGACCACTTCAGGTCGGTATTAGCCAATTTTTTTGCAGCATGAGGAACTTTGATCTATGATCTATGGATTGCTAGTTAACGTGATCATCATGGGGCCCTTTTTTGAAGGAATAGGTGAACAACTCGAAGGAAGCTCTAACGAAAAGGAAAAGTACTAAAGATATCAGAATCTCTTGGCAGCAACTGGATTTATTAATGGAAAGTGCTTGGAACGTGATGGATTGAAGATAGAAGACCAAATGGAGTGAGATGGCACCGCCTGTCATCATAAAATCAGATTGGTACCATTCACTTTTAATCTGTAGCAAGGTGATTTTACTGGCTAAGGGATCTCATCTCCCCTTCTATATTTTCGAATCTGATGTTCAAACTGGTATTTTGTAGATCTGTGACTTCACAGTGGCGATTTCTCTATAAATATAAGTCTTAGAGCAATAGGAAGATGACTTTTGGCACTTCATCTTCTTAATTTATTTACATGACCTTGTCACAAAGGAAGCTTTGTTTTTCTGTTCTAGGCCGTTAGACTAGTAAAATCCTTGTACTTGTGACCATAATCCAAAAGTGATAAGATTAAAGTGGATACAGGCCTCAGCTTTGTTGAATCACCGTAAAAGTTTCATGTGTTTCTTATTTTGTTTTGCTAGATCTCCCCATTTAATCTTGTTTTGGGGGTGTCGTGCCATTTTTTGGCTCAATATATTTGGTGCTTTCACTGAGAAAGGCATTTCTCAAGTATAGATCTAGCTATCTATTATGGATTGGTGTGTCCAGAGGCTAGATCAAGAAGGTTTTCTATCTGAAGCTTGAAGGGATTTTATATTGGAACCAATGGCACCATCAAGGAAGTCTAGTAGACCTGGAATAGTAGCGGTGCAGATGAAGGAGCTTCCCATCATAATGAAGTTGATAATTAACCAATAACAGTGTTGCTAGGACCTTCTGTCCCTCATAAGATGGTTACAAGAGTGGAATTTGATAAGATGATGATGGAATTGAATTAGAAGATGACAGATAGTCAGAAGGCTCTACTTGATAAAATGGATGCTAGCATAGCCATGCTGACCCAACAGTCGCAGATGATCAATAGGAGCAAGAGAGAAGCATCACTTGTTGGATCTGAAGAGGAATACTCATTTGCTTTTGGTCAAAATAGAAGGGATGGAAAGAAAAAGCAGAAGGAACAGGCTACTAGAGCAGTAGGGAGAAGTGCCGGAGGGACTGGAAGAGCCCATGGTAAGGAAATTCAGATTGGTACCAATTAGAATCAACTGTAACACCCCACCCCTATACCCATACTATCCAAGAGTATTACTAAGTAATACTGTCTGATAATAGGGAGTATGATGCGATATTGGCCCGCTATATGTGAATACTCCCTTAGGCTAACATTGGTATATATTTCAAAATTGAACTAAATAAACTCACCTATACGTACTCAGTATTGGTAGAAAGCAATAAACACATGTGTTACCAAGATAGAACAACATAGAATATATAATAAATAATCGAGAGAATGCATAGTCACTAGCAACGATAATGTATAATAGAAAAATGTACGAAGATACTGTAACGACCCGCTATTTTAGACCATTCAAATCGACAATAATCCACACATGTCTGACTTGAATAATTCAAAATATCAGATTTTTAATTTAAAATTTGGCAAAACTCAGCATATGCAGTAAATAAATCAATCACAGAATCACAAACACAGAGTAATACAATAATACGCAGCGGAATAGATAAAATAGTAGTTCATGAAGCTACTATATAAACATCAGAGTTGAAAATAAAATACAACAGAATATCTCAAATACAATGAAGTCTTTAGTACGAATAGATGACTTCTCTGAACAAGTCAACTAGAAGAGCTGAAAGCTGAGGCGATAATTGGATCTCCAAAGGAAGCTCCAAACTCCAAAGGTGAGTCTCAAATGCTGTATCACTCGGTCTGACCCGAGCGTAAAGCAAAATACAAAACACTCGAGTCAGGATTAACATTCTTATATAAATAAATCCAACTCAAGTGAAATTTCAACTGAAATACAAGTAACTTAAAGGATGTTTGGGATAACCATCCTCTAAGGATCTTCAGAACTATCTACAAGGTGGAAATATACATTATAACACCGTGGTCATTTCAATTAAATTTATACTTCAAAACCCAAATATCATTTCATTTCAAATATATCTATTTTCCAAAATAGTATATATATATATTAAATGATTTAAAAGGTGAAGTATTTAAAATTTCCTCAAGTCTCGCAAATCGATTCAAATCAACTTCAATTTCTAAATTCAAATTTATTCAAAGCTCAATTTATCAATTTAATTCAGTTCTAAATATACCATTTATTTTCAATATATTTCAAAGTATTAATATTCAACATTTCCAAAGTTAGATTTAACAGTTTCATATAGCTCTTGATTTAACTCCATTATTATTTAATCAGGAAATATTCACTTAATAGATTCAATATCATTTACAAGCCTTAAATCACATTTTACTAAATATTTCCTTAAACTTTATTTAAACAAGAATTATTCATTAAATTATTTAAATCAAACTCAAGTTATAAATCATATCTTAAATCCCAATTTCAATAAGCTTTAAATTGGTTTAATTAAATAAAATTCTTTACTAAATTCAAATTATCTTCCCAACCTTAACTTATTCAAATTATTACCAAAATCTATTCTGAAAAAAATATATTTTAGCTACTCATCATATTATATGTATTTAAATCAATCATTCCCATTTATATATAATAATTTAAGGCGCAGTATTTATTAAAACCATATATTTCTTTCCAAAACCATAGAATTCATTTTCAAAATATTTATATATATATGGACCAACGGTGTTTGTATATATATTTATCATATGGTTAAGTGATACAGATATTTATCATTTCAATCCGAAATTAAATGTATACGGGTAGATATCATTTCGACCCGTAATCCCAATTTCAATTCAAATGAAAATCGCTTGGGTTTATCATTTCAACCCATAACGATTTTCTCCTATTCTAAAGTCCGTTCGGGTATGTATCATTTCAACCCATAGTGAATTCTATACTAACAGGGAACTTGCAGAGTGATAACAGATAATATAAAATACAACAACAGGCATATATCATCAATAATAATAAAACAGATACTGGTGTCAGATGTCACGGGTGAACAGTTACAGATGATAGTAATAACAGACATATAAATACTAGATACTGGTGTCAGATGTCACGGGTGAACAGATACAGAAAATAGCATATATACAGCAATGAAACTAACTAACAGTAGTAATATTTTAATTGTCATTTCAATTGAAATTGAATTTAATAAATTAAAGAACGTTAATCGTGAGTGATTGCTCACCTTTCGAGGCTAGAGATGAACGAGGATGAGAAGAGTTACGAGTCCAAGCACGAATTTCAAAGCAAAACAAAATGAGCACGAATTCGACGGGTAAGCTGATAAGAGAATAGACAAAAATCCAATCAGAAATGGGTTGATGAAGATAATCGGAATCATCTTGATAGAACAGAAATTATATATATTTCCAAGAAATCAGTATTTAAGTTAAAACAAGTATTAAAATAACATATATATAACTTAAAATCATTGTTTTACATTAAATATATACATCAAAATCAACCATATACAAAAATGCAGGTTAGTATATATACTTCCTACGTGCAGACCACAAACAAAACAAATATGTATATATAGGCATACGTTGAAACTTTATATATATGCACTATTAAAATTTGTGTTTAATGAATTTAAATATACTGATATATGAAAACACTAGACAATATTTATATACTGAGATATATTCAAATGCATGCTGACCCATCATGATTTAAATACTATAACATGCGTACAAATCGATATGCAGATATGAAAATAAATAAATAAATAAATAAATAATTCAACCACCAATGTATATAAATATACGTGACTTATATATTACCCTGTAACACTAAATAAAATATGGCCCACTTTATAACTAACAGTTAAACAATAGGCAGTGAATACAAACCATATTTATAACTCTTTGGTTTAAATCTATATGCCTTTCAGAATTGAAAGGTTTTAGAGTAGATAAGATAATTGAATTGCAAATGAAGTTTTCAAATTTTAAGTAAAATTTATATAGTTTAAATTAATTGTTTAATCTTGACTTTCAATCTATCTTTTCTGTCTGGTTGTTTCTATTCTTCTACCTCCTTCCTTTTCGGGGACAAAAAGTTTTGAGTGGGGGAGAGTGTAACGACCCGCCAAATTTAATGGTTTTAAAAGTATATTTAACTGGAAATTTGTGAAATTTTAAACAATAAAATTTGAAATTAAAAATTTATTATTTGGAATACGTCTACTTTAAAATAACAACTCGTAAATTTTCATCTGATAATATTGAAGTTTATTTTCCTGTGAAATTTCATTTCAAATCAAATCGGTTAATAACAGTGAATTTTAAAGTTTTCCGAAACCAAAATATGTCAACAGGAGAAAATTTATTCTGATCATTCTGAATCAGACTGCGAAATTCGTTTTTCCAAATTTGGACTTCTACTGCTCCGTTTATCTTAATTCTGGCAAAATAGCAGCATTTCCGGTACCGATTATCGACTTTTGATTGAATAATCGTACCATCGATATCTGTATGCTGTTTTGATCATCTCGTCGTGCTGATCTTTACGGTATATTCTATTCTGTGTTTAAGGTCTGGTATGCGACGGAAACAATGAAAAGGTGCGTCGTATCGGTACCATAAATTGTGACCGTTAACTTTCTTGCGTTTTCAAATCGAAACGTGCAACCCAAACCAAATTTATGTCTGAGTAAACGTGTAGCCCTATTCGTATTCAATGAATATACACGTTCAAAAATTTGATGACCGTTCAAAAATTAAAACTTGCCTAACCTTCCATTTTCGTACACATTTAATTCATGCGTTTTCTCTTCTGACCGTTCAAAATTTTGAGCATCCTTATTTTAGCCTGACCTCTCTTCTCCCCACGTTTGGTTCCTCTGCCTTCCCTTTCCTCTCTTCCATTCCACCAACGTGCCACCTTTCATCTCCTTCCCCTCCACGCCTCCCTCTCTCCTTCTTCTCACGCGATCTCCACTAACTGGCCTTCCTTCCCACCAAACAGCCCACCCATCTCGGTACCATCCAATCACAGCCTCCTTATTTTATAAGTGGATTTGGTTATTTTAATTCTGAAAGGCATATAGATTTAAACCAAAGAGTTATAAATATGGTTTGTATTCACTGCCTATTGTTTAACTGTTAGTTATAAAGTGGGCCATATTTTATTTAGTGTTACAGGGTAATATATAAGTCACGTATATTTATATACATTGGTGGTTGAATTATTTATTTATTTTTTTTTTTTTTTCATATCTGCATATCGATTTGTACGCATGTTATAGTATTTAAATCATGATGGGTCAGCATGCATTTGAATATATCTCAGTATATAAATATTGTCTAGTGTTTTCATATATCAGTATATTTAAATTCATTAAACACAAATTTTAATAGTGCATATATATAAAGTTTCAACGTATGCCTATATATACATATTTGTTTTGTTTGTGGTCTGCACGTAGGAAGTATATATACTAACCTGCATTTTTGTATATGGTTGATTTTGATGTATATATTTAATGTAAAACAATGATTTTAAGTTATATATATGTTATTTTAATACTTGTTTTAACTTAAATACTGATTTCTTGGAAATATATATAATTTCTGTTCTATCAAGATGATTCCGATTATCTTCATCAACCCATTTCTGATTGGATTTTTGTCTATTCTCTTATCAGCTTACCCGTCGAATTCGTGCTCATTTTGTTTTGCTTTGAAATTCGTGCTTGGACTCGTAACTCTTCTCATCCTCGTTCATCTCTAGCCTCGAAAGGTGAGCAATCACTCACGATTAACGTTCTTTAATTTATTAAATTCAATTTCAATTGAAATGACAATTAAAATATTACTACTGTTAGTTAGTTTCATTGCTGTATATATGCTATTTTCTGTATCTGTTCACCCGTGACATCTGACACCAGTATCTAGTATTTATATGTCTGTTATTACTATCATCTGTAACTGTTCACCCGTGACATCTGACACCAGTATCTGTTTTATTATTATTGATGATATATGCCTGTTGTTGTATTTTATATTATCTGTTATCACTCTGCAAGTTCCCTGTTAGTATAGAATTCACTATGGGTTGAAATGATACATACCCGAACGGACTTTAGAATAGGAGAAAATCGTTATGGGTTGAAATGATAAACCCAAGCGATTTTTATTTGAATTGAAATTGGGATTACGGGTTGAAATGATATCTACCCGTATACATTTAATTTCGGATTGAAATGATAAATATCTGTATCACTTAACCATATGATAAATATATATACAAACACCGTTGGTCCATATATATATAAATATTTTGAAAATGAATTCTATGGTTTTGGAAAGAAATATATGGTTTTAATAAATACCGCGCCTTAAATTATTATATATAAATGGGAATGATTGATTTAAATACATATAATATGATGAGTAGCTAAAATATATTTTTTTCAGAATAGATTTTGGTAATAATTTGAATAAGTTAAGGTTGGGAAGATAATTTGAATTTAGTAAAGAATTTTATTTAATTAAACCAATTTAAAGCTTATTGAAATTGGGATTTAAGATATGATTTATAACTTGAGTTTGATTTAAATAATTTAATGAATAATTCTTGTTTAAATAAAGTTTAAGGAAATATTTAGTAAAATGTGATTTAAGGCTTGTAAATGATATTGAATCTATTAAGTGAATATTTCCTGATTAAATAATAATGGAGTTAAATCAAGAGCTATATGAAACTGTTAAATCTAACTTTGGAAATGTTGAATATTAAAACTTTGAAATATATTGAAAATAAATGGTATATTTAGAACTGAATTAAATTGATAAATTGAGCTTTGAATAAATTTGAATTTAGAAATTGAAGTTGATTTGAATCGATTTGCGAGACTTGAGGAAATTTTAAATACTTCACCTTTTAAATCATTTAATATATATATATATATACACTATTTTGGAAAATAGATATATTTGAAATGAAATGATATTTGGGTTTTGAAGTATAAATTTAATTGAAATGACCACGGTGTTATAATGTATATTTCCACCTTGTAGATAGTTCTGAAGATCCTTAGAGGATGGTTATCCCAAACATCCTTTAAGTTACTTGTATCTCAGTTGAAATTTCACTTGAGTTGGATTTATTTATATAAGAATGTTAATCCTGACTCGAGTGTTTTGTATTTTGCTTTACGCTCGGGTCAGACCGAGTGATACAGCATTTGAGACTCACCTTTGGAGTTTGGAGCTTCCTTTGGAGATCCAATTATCGCCTCAGCTTTCAGCTCTTCTAGTTGACTTGTTCAGAGAAGTCATCTATTCGTACTGAAGACTTCATTGTATTTGAGATATTCTGTTGTATTTTATTTTCAACTCTGATGTTTATATAGTAGCATCATGAACTACTATTTTATCTATTCCGCTGCGTATTATTGTATTACTCTGTGTCTGTGATTCTGTGATTGATTTATTTACTGCATATGCTGAGTTTTGCCAAATTTTAAATTAAAAATATGATATTTTGAATTATTCAAGTCAGACATGTGTGGATTATTGTCGATTTGAATGGTCTAAAATAGCGGGTCGTTACAGATACCATGTAAACATTAAATATCCACCACCTTCAAAATATCCAATACATGAATCCAATATACATCTCAATGGTATACTTATACGAAATCACAAGTACATAGTGATATCCTATCCTCCATCTAAGCTCAATGTCCACAAACTGTTCATATCATCCCTAAACCTAAAATGTCATGAATTGACCCAAGTATTGTATAAATAAAACATGAGTCAGACTATGTCTAAAATGTAAATTTCATAATATCTCGTAACAATATGCATGGTATAATAATAATATCAACAACAATCATTAAAACATATCAAGAATAGCATCAACCACAACCATGCATAGGAAAATGTCATCACTCATATAAATACAACAACAACAACAACTAAGCCATTATTCCCAAACAAGTTGGGGTCGGCTAGAGATGGAACCCAAAACTAAATGAAAAAATCAATTTAAAAGTTATAAAAATAACAATAACAATAATAAAATAAAGTCAAATAAGTAAATTAATAATAATAACTAAGTAAAATAAAATAAAATAAAAATATATATGTATATATAAGAGGAATGATAATAATAATACTAGTAGCAATAATGATACTAATAGTAATATTGGTCAAAGACCAAGCCTACGTCTTAGGCTCATGTTCCCTAGTCCTATAATCTACAACTTATAAAACTTAACGCTCATGATTCTGGTATGTGAATCACTAACTTCCACTCGCTCCGATCCGTCACCAGCTCTTCGGATATACCCCAATCATTCAAATCCCTTTTTACTACTTCCTTCCATGTCTACCTTGGTCGACCTCTACCTCTCTTTGAGCATTGGCTTATAATTCCAACACACACAGGTGCCTCGGGCGGCCTTCGTTGAAGATGTCCAAACTATCTTAAGCGATGTTGAATTAGCTTCTCCTCAATTGGTGCTACTCCAAGTTTATCACGTATATCATCATTTCTAATTCAGTCTCTTCTTGTATGACCGCAGCTCCATCGCAGCATACGCATCTCTGCTACGCTTATCTTTTGGACGTGTTTGCTTTTAGTAGGCCAACATTCTACACCATACAACATCGCAGACCTGATTGCCATTTTGTAGAACTTTCCTTTAAGCTTTTGTAGGACCTTCCTGTCACAGAGAATCCTAGACGCTTGTCGCCATTGCACCATACATCCTAAACGCTTGTCGCCATCACTCATATAAATTAAGTCAAATAATAAATCATGGAAACAATATCAAATGGGTGAATCATCCATACACCATGTCATCATTAATATATAAGTAATCATCAAGTAAAATAGGGCTAACACAACAATCCCCAAAACAGATATAAATAGGCATTCCTAGGTTTGTCAAACTCATAGAAGTATAATAAGTAAGTATATGTATATCTAAACATATAAACGACGACACATGCCAAAAAATGATATAGTTAGCGACACATGCCTACGAAATATAAGTGGCAATACCCACCTATGAAAATATAATGGTGAACCCACGCCAAAGAAGGATAATGGGGATGACCATACGCCAGACACCAATCACAGGGAGGATCATATCTCAATAACATATACGAGGTATGCAGATATACATTAGTTTACCATTCACATAAGAATTGAATGGGAGATTGATGGTTGTATTCCCACTCCAGAGTCACACACATAGACCACCTAACCCGACTCTACTGTCTTTACTTATCTCGATGCTCATTGTGACAATATCCACTAATGTGCGCACCAATGCAAAACCTCGGTCACAACCGTACACTTGCTCATATAAGTAATAGATTGCTAGCCTAAGTGATACAAGGGCTAAGGGAACCTACCCTTCATCTAATTCTATAATACTCACTAAAGGTGTCATGGATCTAGGGCGCGACCTCAAGATCGGCCCACCATGGTAGATACTGCTCTAATTCGGTTTACTCTAGTGGTAATAATAGGGGTATGTCATTTGTAGCAACCCACCTTTTCGATCCTCAATACTCAATACTAATACATCCATATTTTTCACATGCCAAGTATTCAAGTGCTGAAAAGACGGATTGTTAGGGGCAAAAAAAAGAAAAGACATAACATAATCTCATATCATGACAAGCAATATATAATATACAATGGATATTTACAAAAGAAAACTATAATACACACACATCAGCCAGAGTAACTATCTATCATCAGACTGGACAATGATAACAACTTATCCTCACAAATGCTGATAAATATAAAATACTAATGAAGAAGAAATAAAATATACGTGAATACGTCTTGGAGGTATCCAGCTCGTCTCCCGAAGCTCCAAAACATCCAAACTAAATATGGAAAACATGCTCGGGCTGTACAAGAAAATAACATCGGGATCAGTCTGGTAAGCTAGCATGAGAAACACACATCAAATGGATTATAATGTTATAAAACCATTCAAAAACAAAGGTATCTCGCAAGATCACGCTGCATATAAACACAGATGGGTTTTTACCTTACAATAACCAAACCATTTCAAATAGAAAATCCAGTGATATTATAATAATGTCTAGGGTTTAAAATAGGTATTAAATCATAGCTGATTGGTTACTAATTACATTCCCGCATACATAGTACACAATCAAGTCCGAAAGGCATGTATTCGAGAATGGATTCCACACATGACAAGGTAAAAGTCTACCTTCCGTATAGTTCACCTCTAGAGAAAATGTACCGAGGATGCTTTAATTATACCTCTGCTACATAGGACTGGCCTACCGCTTACTGGATAGTACCAAATATGATCACCCCTTGGTTGTTGACCAACAACCACACTGATCCAATAGCATACATAAATCCATAAACACCAATCTAGATCAGGTGATGATCATACCGTAATGGGAGTGACCCACTTAGCCCTACTGCATGTCCAGGGTTTAGTCATTACCGGTTGTGAGGTCTGAGGCAACCTTTTACCTTTTTAGCAAATCCCACTTGGAATGCTAACACCGCTCTTCAGGAAATAATGTGATGCCAGCATTCATCCATACAAGTGGTTCTAGGACTGAACAAATCGAAGGCACTACTTCTATTACACCCTTAAGATTAGTAGCAACTAGCCCTTCACTTCAAAGAACTCCATCTTTGATCAACTTCAAGATGTCTCCAATTCGAATGCTTATGCCAAATCGAAGTGGTTTTCAAATAATATATTTGATCTCGGTCTCTGTAAATCGACAACAATAGTTTAAAAACTGGTCAAGATTTCATAATCGATTATTGAACTATCAAATAAACAAACTATCTAATGAGAGATTAAATCAAACATGGTTAAGTACATAATTAACTACTAAACCTCTTTAATTAATCCTTTTTATTAATTAAAAACACTTTGTAAAATACTTTTACAAAGATATATTCATAAACCTTCTCTACTCTTTTCACTACTTAAAAAATATTGATATACTTATCTCAATTATATAAGTATACTCACAAAACATTTCACTTTCAAAACTTAGAAAACTTTTCCATATACTTATATCAACAGTATAAGCATATTCATAATATGCAACATTTCTAATTCTTAGAAAGTGTACCTGTAACAACCAATACCTTAATGGGTTTAAATTTTGACAAAAATCGAAACCCAAGTCCAAGATTGTTGGATTTGGTACCTGCAAATAAGAATGAGCATCATCAGAGTGATAGAAATCTAAACTCATAGCGGAATAGAAAAAGAATACTAACTATGACTACTACCTTAGAATTAATGGTATTCCTTGGATAGCAGATTGTCACGTCAGTATCGATCATGAAAGAAAAGAACACTTCTGCAACAACAAAGCACATCCAGCTCCAGCAACATGTTCCTTTAAATCTATCCTGTGGGTTGTAATGAGGAGGGGGTCAGAACAACGTTCTGATGATAGGAAAATTTATAAACTGTCCATAAAATAAACTTATACCCATTTGTTTTGATTTAATAGTTATGTCTATTAAGGTTATCAATTCTAATCTAACCTTGAATTGCAAACATGATTACTTACTTACCCCTTCTAAAGGTACAAAATACCGATGAAGCCTTATCAACCACCTAATACTTCCATACCCATTTGCCACTTAATACTTCTAAATATGAAGTGGGATTCTAATACTTTTAAAAGAGAAATAGGCAGACTCTGCTATTTAAGACCTCAATCAAGGTAGACCTCATCATTTAAGACCTAAATCATGGTAGACCCAGTCATTTAGGACCTATTTCCAATATAGTTTCCTAACAATGTTGTCAATGGTCGGTTGGACCTAGCTACAAAGATCTCTAACCACTATTTAAGGCTTCCGACGTTTAA
This sequence comes from Allium fistulosum, assembly GCA_030737815.1. Taxonomy (NCBI): domain Eukaryota; kingdom Viridiplantae; phylum Streptophyta; class Magnoliopsida; order Asparagales; family Amaryllidaceae; genus Allium; species Allium fistulosum. Next base: position 335,410,466 of record CM060901.1, on the reverse strand, counting down.
TGTCCAACATTACCGCATCTATTGTCGATAAAATCGTAGTCGTGTAATAAACAGTACCCAAGCCACTTAATACCTTTAAAAAGGACTAGGAGGACTTCTAACCATTTATACCTATATTCTAGGAAGGTCCCCATTAGTTAATACCTATCCCCAGGCAGATGCTTCACTGGTACTATTGTTATTATGACCTTAGCAATGTGAGAGAATGTAACTAAGCCACTTAATACCTCATTAATAAAGACTAAGCAGACCCCATTGTTTAATACCTAACCCCAAGGCGGACTCCTCACTGATACTATCTAGAAGACATTGCTTGGAAATCTCATTGGGCTACTTAATACTTCTTTTATAGGATAGATGCGGACCCTACAGTCACTTAATACCCCAAACCTGAAGCGAACCCTTCCTGAGATATCCACTATCATTCTTAATTGTAAATATGGAATCTCATTAGGTTACTTCATTTAGTAGGGAGGTGGGCCCTAGAGCCACTTAATTCCTCAACACTGAAGTAAACCCTTTTAGAGACATCCTTATTTATTTGGAATCTCACTAGGTTGCTTAATACCTCCTTTTAGGAGAGAGGCAGACCCTATAACCACTTAATAGCTCAAACCAGAAGTGAATCCCTATGGAGATATCCCTCGCCACTTCTAATTCCAAATTTGGACCATTTAATACTTTTCAATTAAGAAAGTTGGCCCAATCTCTCATGTTGTCATGGGTCCTAGGATTAGTGATGTCTCACATATGTAGTACGTGCACCCGACTGTCGATAGCCTCAAAGTGAAGGGCAGTCTTCCATCCTAAGTTCACTAACCTACTAAGTCCAATTAACCATCCTAAGTCTTTACTTATATTATATTAGGTAGACATTGGACTTAGCTTACTAATTCCCTTTTTATTGAAGGCAATAAGATTTACCTTAAATACTTATCTACCCATAAATACCCTTTTAATGCTCATAAATGTCAATTTGTCTATAAAATCCTAACGGACATTTCCTGAAACATTTTCGTATGATTACTAATTTCAAATTAGTAACCTTTTATATCTATTCCATTTTTATCAGTCCCATTAATCCATTTACCCTATCAAATTATTGCAACTCCCATATTTATTACCATTTATTGGAGTTACAACCTTTTAAACTCCTTTCCCATTAATTAATTATCCTAAATGTGGATATTACGTGCAAGCTTCGTTATTAGCTAAGTTATATTTTTTATAAGCGTAGTAAATTATGTACAAATATATACTTTTATCAAATATATTCTAGTTATATATCTTCACTAGAATATTCTTTTTCATGTTCAGTTGTTGGAATCATATCTATAACGAATGCGATCTTTCGACACTCGAAAGTCGACATTAATACGTCCACGGTATCAACTGCCGAGCAATCGAATGCCGGAAAACCGAATTGTTATGGTTAAAAAGAAGAGGTAGAAGAAGACAAAAGAAAAAGAAAGAAAAAGAAACAGAAACAATATCAGAATCTCACATTCGCAGCGGAACAACATATAATAGATAAATGAATAATCTTTAGATCAAAGAACTATATCAGTTTATACATTACATTATCATAAGAGTTTACAACAATAATATACAACACTGGACAGTTATATAAACTTGTCCTCATACAGAATACACAGCGGAATAATAATATCATATACAAGTGATACGTATCGCCATCCAGCTTGCCACCGAGCTCCGCAGCATCTCCTAAATCCAGAATGACCTGATAACCTGACTTTAGATTGCCCGTGTGGAAATTGGTGGGCACCCAGAGTTTAGGAAGGAAACAATAAACTCCAGGTCAGTCATGGTGACTGGTGTGAGAACTAAAACAGTTATTATCTTTAAAACAACAACAACAACAAAGGAAGTGGAAAATATCCGCAATGCTTTTGGAAAATGAAACTACCATAAGACCTCCCACAACACACACAATGCAAATACAGAATTGGAGGAGATTTCTTCTTATGATAGTCAAACATGCTTACTACGCAAAATCATTGGATATTATTACTATTAGTGCATAGTGGAAAACATTTCGAAAGTATAATATAAATCTTAGCCAGCATAGACATTCCAAACTATGCCTACTATAGCTGCCATCTAAACAGTGGTGACCACCATAAGTAAATGACAGGTTCTACAACTAATACCGTACAGGGTTCGTATTGGAAGATGGATTTCCAACAAATGGTCAGGTTAAGGAACTTCCTATGCCACATGGGATCGCCTCTAGCGGGACGTCCCAAGAACTAACTAGCTCTCTGCCAACACAAGGCCGGGTTACCTCTGACACCAGGTAACTACTACACGAATATGCCACCCCCCCGGTCCTTTGGGACATTTATCCGAGGCGCCTCGATCAAACACACAATCACACAGTAAATGAGATTGGAGTATCCACATAGGTTAAATACCAGGGCTCCATACCTGATACCACCCTTTTCCAGAAGGAAATGACATACCCTAAAGGGAGCGACCCTCATAACCTTGCCGCATCATTCCTGTTTCGACCATTTACGGTCTGTGAGGTTCGATGAGGTCTCGTCCACAAAGCTACGCTTTTTCACAAAGCCACGCTTTGATCACAAATGATCAATAAATAATCATCACACAGCAACACTCAACATGCCACATTACCAAATTGGGAGTATATCACTGATAAATTTCAACTACATAACCTTTGAGCTCGTACATCTCAGAGAAGGGTGTTAAGCTAAGAGAATAAATTCTCCGCCACCAACAGAAATGTATTTGAAAGAAATCAGCTTTATATCTCAAAATGTAATGTCAGACATGTAACCATACAAGTCTGTTCCGGGTTCGAACAGAACTGAAGGCACTTCCGAAGAAGCCCTTGCAATCCGGGTATTCACAATCCCGATCGAACTTCCCATCACAAAAGAAAATCTCTATACCGTAGCTAACGGTGCAGAGACAATCGATAAGTCATCCTATCATTTTCATAAACACCCGGTCTTCGCCACCGGTCTTCAATACGATCCATATCGTCGTATCACTAATTCAGAATGGGTTATATGACACAAAGGTCTTTTCCCGGCTAACCCGAATAGTGAGCACAATATTTAAAACATATGGATATAGGGATTTCAATTAAGTCACAACTTATTATCCAAATCCTTTCCTTTAAATGGTTTAAACAAATTACCATTTTAAATCTTTAAACAAAAAGATTTACTTCACAAAGTTCACCCAATTTCACAAAGATTTATTCACAGATTTCCAAATCAATTTCCATTTCAATTGGATTAACCCATTAAATCTAGATTTAACTTATAGCTTTCAAAACTATTCACAATTCAAGTCTTTTATAATATAAAAGATACACCTTTTTAAAATCTTCTTTGATTCCAAATAAAGTTTAATCATCTTCACAAAGGTTAATTCATAGTTTTTCCAAACTATTCACAATTTTCATTTCAACTTGAAATGTTTCGATACAAATTGGAAATCCTTTCACTTTATGAAAGCCATTATTATTTGAAAACAGATAGTTTTCATTTTGGGAAAAACTGGTTACATTTACACAGTTTAAAGCCATCCAAATATTAAACTTGGATTTAAATCTAAATTTCCAAAACCATATTTTAGATGGTTAAAAACCCATATAAACACCTTTTATACTTATAAAAATCCTTTAAACCAAAATTCCCAATTCATTGAATTCAATTTCAAAATAATGAATTCAAACTTAAATCAAATGATTCAAATTTCAATTTTATTAAGTTATTTAAAATAACTTTTATTTTTGAAACTCATTTCAAAAACTTCCAATTCCAATTCCAAAACCATTTTAGATTCAAAAACTCAAATTTCCAAAATTGATAAAAATCTGTGACTTAACCGATTTCCACGTGAAATCCACATTTGTGTGTGTATTGTGTAGTCCACGGGTTTAACACAATAGTGCAACAACATTCAACCATCACAGATCAAATATAACAATATAATCGATAAGCGGTATAACTATATCGCTTATCTTTCATTCACAGATCACAGATATATATATATATATATCACAGATAAACAAATTACAGATCACACACAAAACAGGATTTATTACAAAGCATCACACATCAAAGATGTCAAACAATTCAACATCCAATATAATCCAAACATCCATAGATAGGATAGATTTAATTATCTAATTAATTTAAATCAGATAAATTTCTATAAATAAATTTGGCTAGTTATAGTAAATTAATAATCAATTAATTTCAAATTGATTTTCAAATTTATTTCAAAACACCAAATAAATTTCCAAAAGGTTTATTTTCAATCACCAAAAATCAATTACCAAATGGATTTCTAAATTTATTTCCTTTTTAAAGTAAATTCCTTTTTAAGAAGATAAATCCCTTTTATTTTCCAAACTATTCAAAAATCCAAATTTTAAATAAATTCTCAACTTATAAATAATATTTTCGAAATCCATTTATTAAGCCCCCGTTTTTTTTCCAAATTTGAAATTTAATTCAATACAGTTCAAAAATAAGACTTTTATCTTTTAACTCCTTTTAAATTTTATCCAATTATCAAAAATAAATTTTCACAATAAATTTTCAACTTGAATTTCGAAAATCCACTTTTTATCTATTTATGGTATCCAACGATACCAATAGTATATTCGGCTAAATTATAGCCGTCAACAATTTCAATACAGTATAATCACACGGCGATTATAAATAAATCAACTCACAACATTGAAATAAATTCAAATGTTTGAGGAATCCAGTTGGATCCTTCCAACCTGTTTCCCTGCATCCACAGGTGTTAGCACAATACCAATTCCACTTCAATGTGGAATATCGCGGTATATGGGATTTATAAATATTATATGCTATTATGCGGCGCAATAGGGTCTCATCCGCTATATAATGCGGGAAATCAACTCCAAATACATATATAATACCAATTCCACTCCAATGTGAAATTATCGCGGTATATGTTTTTAATAAATAACCTCCGCTTAATATACGGCGTATAGGGTCCATTTAACACAATAGATAACAATTTATCATCCAATCATCATAATCAACACTATCAACAATTTTAAAACTAACAATTTAAAATTTAAATCGAAACACAATATTCGATTGAGTGAGAAGTTCTCACCTTGCTTTCAATAACGGTTGCAGTATTTTATTTCGAATAAAATTAAACGACCGTTTAATTTTACCCAAAATTTTCACTGAATCCAATCGACTCCAAACTAGTTCCATTGCGAAGAGCTCGTCGAAACGATTCCAACGCAAAAAGTTTCATCAAAATCCAACCTCGTATGACAAAGTTATAGCGTTTTAAAGTTTGAACGATTTTAAATATAATAATTTACAATTTCTTTTTATTTGTAAACCTTAAATCCATCTCAGCCGTTCAAATTTGCAATAGGAGATCTGGGGCGCGCGTTCTTATCTTCTTCCCCAACAGGTTCTTCACGTTCGAACAACCCAATGCCGCCATCTATGCCCTAATTGTCGCGATCTATACGAACATCTTCACGTTGATCGACCACCTTCCTTTCGAAGCCCATCGCGAGTTCCACCACCAGCCAAGAACACGCGAACCTCGGTCGAGCCTGTGACTCAAAAAATGTGCGCGACATCCTGGCGTTCGTGGCCCTCTAGCTCTCTCCACGTCGCTCCATTCCCCATCTCGACCGTTGGATCTCGAGATCTCGATGAGCTCTTCAAAGTTGTAGTTGAGAGTTTGTCGTAATTGTTGATGGATTTGAAGATAATTGAGGAGGAAGGAAGCAAATTCTCGGCCATTAAAAATCTAGGGCTGGCTGAAGAAGAAGCTAGGGTTTGTTTGCAAAACAGAAATTCTGAGGCCTTTTATAGAAAATTGACGAAAACACTATTCATCGAAAATTTTCCGAACTCCAAACGGAGCGTGCCGGCTGGCGTTTCTAAGGTTTATCCCGCGTTCCGAACACAATGGAACATGTTTCGGGAGCTAATTCGGTCGTATGTGAGAGTTACAGAAATAAACGATCAATTTAAAATTAAACCGATTAAAACGATTTCGATGTGTTTTGGCTTGCCCTGGACAAACCGTACGTCCGATTGACATGAAATTTGAAATCTTACAATAATTTAACATTACGGATCCAATGAAACTGGTTTCGTCGAAATCCGAGACTGTTTGAAAAATGACTATTTTTAGTCGTTAATTAAATATTAAAATATTCAATTTTCACAAATTATCTTTTAATTCAATTTTAAAAGTTTACAAACATCATTATAACTCCAATATGATTTGATATAACTTTATAAATCATTTTTTACACATTGGATCCAATTATCAATTATTCCTGTAATTTTAAATATTAAATTGCCGATTTAATTACCCAATTAAATCTAGATATTCAAAATTTAAGTTACCCAGCTTCTTAAATTTACTTGTTAATATTTAAAATTAATTAAATATATGAATTTCAAATAATAGAAATTTCGGGGTCGTTACAATATCTAAAAAGATTATCCGCTATAATTTCGATAAATTGGTCCAAAACAAAAGATTTAACTTTAAAGCAATATGATGTCGTTTGAAATTACAAGGAATAATCACTTTTTAACTACTGAAATAGAAAATATAAACTACAATGAATTCATACATTACATATCTCTTCTCTTTTTATTTGCACATATCCCTTGCTAGATCAAACGTTGTATTCTCCAAAAAGTGAAAGAAATCAATTAATTTACAAATATCAAACGGATCAAAATTCCAACAATTCCAAACATAGAGAAGTTTACATCCAACACAATTAGGGTAATAATCCAAATTCATAACTTTATTATATAACCTATTTCAAGTCTGGAATAAATTTCATTCAAATCAATATTCTAAATTCATACTTTTAGGACTGATTTTCAGATTAGATTGTAAACAATTCTAAATTAATTCATAAATAAGAATATGTAGGCAATATTTATTATATTCATATTATATTCAATTTGTTGCCTACAACTCATATACAATTATCCAGTTAGGCATAAAAAATCAAATAAACACCAATGGGATAATTTTCTTATTATAACAATCTATAAAATTTTCCACATACTTTTTAAACGCGATCCAAATCTCCAGATCTGAAGTAGAACCTTCATTCATCTCCAAATCATTTTTAATCCAAGATATATGTATAAAAGGGTATATACATACATTAGAATTAAAGATTTTTGAAGAGATTTGGGATTGGGAGAGAAAATAGATACAATTATATAAATTACCTTAAATACGTGTATAGTTGATTCTCTTCTCTTCTCCTTTTTATTAGATTTCTATTCTTCTTTAACTTGTTTGAATATAGATATAAATGTCTTATTTATATAAATTAGAAAGAAAGTGGAGAATAAGAAATGGCTGAGCTTCGCTATTGCTTCCAGAAAAATATGAGAACAGAAGGGAAGGTTAAGCCTGAATTCATAGGTGCTAGTATCAACCAGAACCGTTAGATCGAAATATTAAATCTGGACAATACATGGCCTAGGGTTACCGGAGCCGCCATACATGAAGCGGTGGACCGCCCCTGGTCGACCGCTCCAATATGCCAATCGACCTGCGGGCCTCGGCAAATTAATTAAAAATGTTAATTTTTCTTATTTATTTATTTTCGTTCCAAATTCATTTTTTATTTGTAATTTTTTCGTTTGGACCCCGATTGTAAAACTCCAATTATAAAAGTTGCTAGAATTTCGCCATGAATGCAATGGTGCAAGTTTCGTGGTCAAATTCCAACGTTTGCACAAATTCTATTTTCAGAGCCTAATTAATTAACTATCTAATTAATTAAATAACCAACGCCAAATTACGAGGTGTTACAATACCTATATACTTATCTTAATGGTACAGGTATATTTCCAAATCATAAGAAAGATTTCATTTTCCAAAACCATACTTATTTGGGTTAAAACAAATTTCATTTAGAAACATTAATAACTATAAACCCAACACACTTTTGGTGTTAGTAAATAGATCATATAGAAATTAGACTAAATATGCTTACCACCACTTCTCGATTTCGAACAATACCATCTCTCGATTAACAATGTAATCGAAGAAGTTAGCTTACTATCCCTGCCTCGACATACATTCTTAATTTTCAAGATAGATACGAGTTTCCATACCTTGATGTTTGGTGTTAAGTATGAAAAGAATACTTTCCATACCACCATAACTTAAAATTGTCATTTATGCAAATCAAATCTTGTTTTCTATATAAAATTCCTTTTTATAAATCTCCTTATATAACTTCTTTTATAAATCTCTTTCATATTTACAAAACTATTTTCTATAAATCTCTTTTATATTAACAAAACTCAATCTTATAAATCTCTTTTATATAACTCCCTTTATAAATCTCCTTTTATAAAACTCCAAATTCATTTATAAAACTCTTGCTATAAAACTCTAAATTCTTTTATAAAAATCCTTTTATACTTAACTCCAAACACATATATAATTGTAGATCTCATCTATACGAACCCAAAGATTCTTGTTTTATATTTTTTCATTGAGTATACAATTTATTATGATTTTTGAAGGTTTCTTTTATTTCTTTTATTTAACCGAGAACTGAAAATGAAAAGAGAAAGAGGAATGAGGAATAGTCAAGCTTGTTGAAAAATTGAAGTGTTGAAGTTAGTTATATTATGCAATTTTCAAGCACCGTGATACACAGAATTCTGTTCGCCTACAAACCGCGAATGATAAAACAAAAATGTAATCGTACACAAAAATGCAATATGATCTCAAAACAATAATAATATACACTGGTTATCTTATTCTGCAAAATTTTAAAAATACCAACGTTTGCCGAAAAATACGTCAAAAAATAGTTTAAATATTTTACAAATTAAAATTATGGAGAAATCAAATAAATTTAATTAAAAACATCTCAACAAAATCAAGTCTTTTTATGAATAATTGATTTTCTTATTGTTTATTAAATTTGAATCAAATCTAAATATTTAAATAAATTAAATATTTCCTTTTAAAGCGTTAAAAATTTCGGATCGTTACATTCTTTCCCCCTTAAAAGAATTTCGTCCACGAAATTCCCAAAGAAAGAAAAGTGTCATCGAACCCTTAGCTTTTAAAATTTCTCACTCTTAGGCTTACAAAATCAATAATAAAAATGGATTTTTTAAACTTATAAAGTCTCTTATGCTTTTAAAACCAATTAACTTATATGAGTTATTAAACTTTCAAAGTCTCGTGTGTTATGGAAATTTTTGATAGTGCCTTCTTTGCGCAGCTCGATCTGGAAAAACTACAACTCATCCCAACTGGCCCAAATCAATAAAGAAAACAAAAGCCCAAAAGTAGCCTCCCATATCTAGGGCATAAAATCGTTAACGACAATATATATACTTATAATATATCTTATAGAGTGTGTATGACATGTAGTAAACACACCCGTTAAGTAATAAACATATACCTATTTATCGAGCAAATCAAACTCTACCCATGAAACCAAAAGCAACTAACTAGCCTTTGCTTCCATATACCTTTATCTCACTTACGTATGCCATCAAACCATATAACTTGATTTTCTAATGTCAAAAGAACATGATATATTCAAGCCCGTACGATGTAGATATGTCATCCATACGCAATATCAAATCCGATCACTCGCTCGATCGCACAAATTTCACTTCCAAACTAGTATCACTCACTCAACTTCTTAATGCAGACACTGATCAGGTTCCTTGATTAGAAACCTCCGTTCTCCTTACATAGCCATATACCATGATAGAAAACTTCAGAATCATATCAACAATTTGTATCAAGCATTCGCCGTCAAGAATCGAGTGAAAAATCATTGTTTGGACCAGTGTAAATCACCTCGAAATCGTGTACTCGAATCTAGATCAAGAACAGTTATGCGAGTAAAATGATCTACATATAAGCTACGCATTTAATCCATTAGTTTCTTAACCACTCCAATTTCTTTTCAATTCAAACCATTTTCATATTTACTTATGGTATATTTCCTTTAATATTGAAACCATTTATTTTAAAACCATTCCATACTTAAGTCTATAAAATTCTTATAAAACACAATTTATGTTTATTAACACTTTAAGACTTAAGTTCATATTCATATAATACCTCACCACATCCCTAGAGTATACATATAATATCAGATTTGTTTTACTTAATTATTAATGTTCAACAAATCTAAAATTTGTTTTTAACTTACTATCTTCTCAAATTTATAAGTTATAAAAACTTATTTCTTATAATTTCACAAAAGCACTTAACTCCAAGTTCTTAATCAACTTAGAAGTTTTCAACTGTCCAAAATCATCGAAAATTCCATTCCATTTCAACAAATGATAATTACCAAACAACACATCATAATGAGGTGCACAACCCAAATTATCCTAATGCATAGGATACATGTGTAAGGACCCGCTTTTTCGACTTTCGAAAATCGACATCGATACGTCCACTGAATCAACTGCCGAGCAACCGAATGCCGGAAAACCGAATTCTTAGGGTTTAAAAGAAGAGGTAGAAGAAAAGATAGAAGAAAAAGAGAAGAAGAACAACATCAGAAACAGAAACAATTACAGAATCTCACATATCGCAGCGGAACAATATATAATAAATAATCACTAGTCTTTTATAAACAAAGAACTATATCAGTTTATACATACATCAACAGAGTCAATATACAACTCAATACAACAATGGACAGTTTTATAAACTTGTCCTCATACAGAATACACAGCGGAATAAATAATATCAGATACAAATACTACGTCTTGCCATCCAGCTTGCTCCCAAAGCTCCAGAATATCCAGAATATCCTGATAACATGACTCTAGGCTGCCCATGTGGAAAATTGGTGGGCACCCAGAGTTTAGAAGGGAAACAATAAACTCCGAGTCAGTCATGGTGACTGGTGTGAGATCGTAAAACAGTTGTTTTTAAAACAAATAACAGGAAGATTTTAAAGTCAATTTCGCAATGCTTTTGGAAAATGAGACTACTATAAGGCCTCCCGCACACACACACAATGCAAACGCAGAATCGGAGGAGATTTCTCCTTATGATAGTCAAAGATGCTTGATACGCAAAATCAAATCATTTTTGATATTATTATTAGTGCATAGTGTAGAAAACTTTTCGATAGAATAATATAAATCTTAGCCAGCATAGGCATTCCGCACTTATGCCTACTATAGCTACCATCCAAACAGTGGTGACCACCATAAGTGAATGATAGGTTCTACAACTAAAGCCGTACAAGTTACGTATTGTTTCTTTGGATTTCCAACAAATGGTCAGGCCAAGGAACTTCCCATTGCCACATGGAAACGCCTCTGGAATGACGTCCCGAGAACCTAACCGGATCTCTGCCAACACAAGGCCGGGTTACCTCTGCAAAAATAGGTAACTACTGACACGCGTATGCCATCCCCCGATCGTAACCGATCTTCCCGAGGATCCTCGATTTCCAACAACCACAAAGTAATAAATTTGCAGCAACCACATAGGTTAAGTATCTGGGCTCCATACCATGATACCACCTCTATCCAGAAGGAATGACATACACTAAGGGGCGCTACTCCCTAGAACCTTGCCGCATCCTTCCTGTTTTGACCATTTCCGGGGTGTGAGGTCCGACGAAGTCTCGTCCACAAAGCTACGCTTTTCAAAAGCCATTCTTCGGGTCAACCAAATGATCAAAGAAATGATCACAAAGATAAATGATCAAACAAACGATCATATCATAAATGATCAAACAATGATCATTTCACAGCAACACTCAGTATGCCACATTACCAAATTGGGAGTATATCGCTGATAAATTTCAATTACATAACCTCTGAGCTCGTACGTCTCAGAGAAGGGTGTTAAGCTAAGAGAATAAATTCTCCGCCACCAACAGAAATGTATTTGAAAGAAATCAGCTTTATATCTCAATTTGTAATGTTAGACATACAATCCATACAAGTCTGTTCTGGGATCGAACAGAACCGAAGGCACTTCTCACGAAGCCCTTGCAATTCCGGATAATTTTCAATCACGTCCGGACTTCCCGTCACTAAGGGTGATAAAACCTCTAAATCGGAGATCAGCCAATGTAGAGTAACTCGACGATAATCCTTCCATTTTCAAAAATATCCGGTCTTCAACACCGGTCATCAAATGCAATTCATAACGACGTATCACATATTCGGAATGGGTTATACGACCCCATGGTCCTTTCCCGGCTAACCCGAATAGTGAGCGCTTATTCGAAAAAATAAGTGTGGCATTCAAATTCATCCAATCACAACAAATATCCATTCAAGGTAAATATTGATAGTCGGTTATTTAACTATCAATAAAGATGCGCAACATCATCAGATTCCAAATAATTTTCCAAATAATTTATTTCCCAAAATATCTTTACTAGATATATAATTTCCACACTTCAAAAATAAACCAACGTTTATTTTTAAAACGAATTTCATTTCTTTTATAAATTCCATATTAAATTTATATTTTCAAATATCTATTGATATACGATTTTCAAATCGATTTCAAATATTCACTTTCAATTTATCTTTAAGAAGATAAAATCTCAAAAAAAACATTTCATTTTGGAAAACATTTCCATACTTATTTAATAATAAGTATTTCACAATCTATTTATTTTCAACATTTGAAAATATTCACTATACTTAAATCAATATTAAGTATATCTTTCATTCTTTTAAGGAAATCATTTTCTATAACACATCTATTTGAGTCAAAACGAATGTTACATAAAACATCGTTACGACGTCTCAAAACCACTAGTATAGGGATTCGGAATTAAGATAGATATATAAATCCCAATACTAGATAAAAACATTTCCTTTCGAAAATCCTTTACTATAACAACAGTGTTATAATCTACCATTTCCTTCTTCCTCGAAAACGTCTATTTCAACAATAAATGTTGAAATCTATGGTTTCAATATTCAATATATTTTAAAACATCGTTAAAACAATTAACTCCATCTTTAATGTCACTTTCCCAAAACAATATCCATTTTACTTAACAATATATTCACTGTCCAAAATCGTGAATATACTTCACTAACCAAATTTCAATATTTGCTACACATTTTATTTCAATATCCAAAATCGTGGATAAAATTCTCTTAATAACCTTCTATATTAAATTCATCAATTTTAATTGATTTTCGAATTCATAAAACAACATTTATAAATTCAAATTCTATTTTATAACGACTTCGATTTATAAATCTCCTTTATTAACTTCTATAATTTCACTTATCAAAATAAGTGATTTCGGATTTATAAACAACGTTTATAAATCACATTCTATTTATAAAAACTTCAATTTATAGATCTCCTTTGTTAACTAATTTAATTCATAACTAAATTTTTTTTATATCAACAATCCATATTATAAGTTAAATACTTATAATTCATTTATTTTACAAAATCGTTTCCATTTATAAGTTTACAATCCATAAATTTCATTCACTTATAAATTCTTAAAAATCCATTTTTTACGCTTATAAAAACTCGTTTTATAATTCCAATATTTTAAAGTTATAAATATCAATTTTGTACATCTTTTACGTACATCGTTTTTAATAATTCAAAAATTCCAATTAAAAACTATTTTATAAATTACTTAACTATTTATTTCAAAAATCACCTTTCAGTTATATTTCACAAAAGTCTTTACTTTTATAACTTTAAAATTTTAATGTTTATTTTTATTTAAAATAAATCAATTCAAAAATTGAATAAAACGTCTACTTTCAAATAATCACTTTTAAAATCTCTTTTAAAATCAACATCATCATTTTTAAATTTCAAAAGTGGATCTGATGATGCAACACACAAATTTGTCAATCACGACATCAAATATCATATATCAATATGATAACAAAATATACATCAATATCTGTAAATAAATAAATACAGTTGAGGAATCCAGTTGGATCCCTCCAACTTGTTTCCCTGCATCCAAAGATGTTAGCACAATACCAATTCCACTTCGAGGTGGAATATCACGGCATATGGGTTTTATAAAAATATCAATCCGCTTAATAACGGCGCAATAGGGTCTCATCCACTATATAGTGCGGGAAATCAATCAATCCAATGTATACATATGCCAATATGTATATATTGCTATATATAATATACTATATATACTATCACATCCAATAGCAATCAATAACTGCAAAACAAAATTTTATTTGAGTGAGAAAAATCTCACCTTAGCTTTTATTTTGCAATCCGTTTCCATTTTGATCATTTCTTCATTGTATTAACCTTGTAAAAACATTTCATACAATTTATCAATATTCGAAATAATCGAATAATAAATTTCTATTTTAATAATAATTTTTTAACAACTAGTGATTTCATTTTTCAAACTAAACCCTTTAATTTTAAACTAATTTCTTTTTAATAAATTGATTTAATTAAAAGTTAAATTTAAAACTAAATCCCATTTTAACCAAATATTTTCTTTTCTGTAAACCCCAAAATCAGAAATTTACTTTACTGTAAAAATCTTTTCATCCTTAATATATATATTCAAAATCCTTTTCATATATAATTTTCCTCTTTTCCTATGTATTATATCTGGTTTATTATTAAATTTTTAAACAGATTTTCTTTCTTTAAACCTTCCTGTACATATATATATTTATGTATAAATTAAGATAAAAAAAAAATTTGAGGATACCTCACAGCCTATCGAACTCCAGATCACGACTAGAAGACTGGCCAACGCCAATTTGATTTCGAACTCGAGCCATCATCGCAGTCGACCCAACAATCACAAACCCTCTGATCAACGCCTCCCACGACGTCGCGCTTGCTCCCTTCGCACTTGCTCTCAAACCAATGGTCGATCTACTCGACTTCAAGATCCATGTTCAGATGCCTGTCGAAGTCGTCGACCTCCCTGCGACATCCTCGCGACGAATCGCCTCGTGAACTTCTACTCGAGATCGAGTACTCTCGATCGCCACGAACCCCCCCATCATCGCGATGTCGATCTTGAACTGCTTCTTACCAGAGGGGAAAAGCGATTTATCTCGCTTGATTTCTATACGAATTCGACTACGCGAATTGAGTTGAGGAGGAAGACAGGGATGCGCGATTTCTAATATGATGATTTTTTTTCTTTTCGATTTGAATTTTTGAAAAGGATAGAAGGAGACGGTGTATTATAAAAATGAGGAGCGTAATGGGTTGCGAGAATTAAGGCTGAAACAAAGGAAGAACGTGTTTGCCTTAACCTCTTATGTCGGCAAAGTTTTAAATTTTAAAATCTAAATTGAATTCAATTTAATTTTAAATGTGTTTACCTATCGTACGGTCACACTACAACTCAGATCGATACGAAATTTAAAATCCAACAATAATTCAATATTACGGACCCGATGAAACTGGTTTCGTCGAATTCCGAGACTGTGCCCCGGAATGCTATTTTTAAATATCGATTCGAACGATTTAATTTCAAACTGAACAATTCACTCCCAAATTCGATTCTGAAGCTTCTATCATCTTTAGTATTATCAATACGAATTTTAAAAGTTTTCGAAATATTTTTCTTCAACTTAAAATTGAAGATTCAATTTTTTTTTCGATTTACAATAGATTAAATTTTAAAATTTAATCGTCAAATTCAATGAGATATTGGGGATTCAAATTAAATCATCGTTCAAATATTTAAAATTAATTAAATATTTTCAATTTAATTTGTTCAAAATTCTGGGTCGTTACAACATGAGTCCATATAATAACTTAACCGAAAATCTTAGAATTAAACACCCGGTTTTTATTTCAAATCATTTTGAAATAATAATATACATATGTCCTTTTGTATATCAAATCATACTTTTAGAAATTTTAAATCAAGACCCGTTTTACCAAAACAAATCTAAAGAAGAACTACTATGGTAGATTTCCCTATATAAAAACTCAAAAATGACTATCGACGATACTGCAGTCATCATCGAAATTATTTTTTCCAACGACAAAAGTGAGTTCTATGCTTTTTGTCTCTTTTAAAGTCCTTTTAAAAATATTTCTTATTCAAAAATACTTTCAAATAATACTATCACTATTCACTTAAAAATTTGAAAACAATTTCCAGAAAACATCGGGATTTAAGTTCGCAAATCTCAGGTTAAATCCTTTTTATTTATAAACCATATTCATATAATTTCATTTTCTTGTATAAAAACATTTCACAAAGTTTATTTTTGTTTAGATTATAATAAACAACCTCAATTAAAATTAATTTTGAACCCAACATTATTTCCAAATACCTTATTGTCAAACTGTGAAACTAAATTCACAAAATGTTCGTATTTAATTCAACAAAAAAATTAATGCTTATAAACTATCTGAGACCAGACAATCAATCAACAACAATAGTCAATGCTCTAAACTGGACGAGCATGACTAATCAAACAATAATAGATAATAATTAAATAATATCATTTCCTAACAAACAAACATATCATAAATAACTATATCAAGTTTTGAAAATTATTCTTTTATATATAAAACATGAAATCTAGGTAAAATTATTTTATTTACCTAATTTCAAAAAAAATAATGTGTCGGGCTGCCTTGTCTAAGAGTTTAGAAACCCCTATCGATACAGTTATACCTTCTATGCCGACTAGAATTCATAAACCACTCAACCGATAAATAACAAAAATATAAAACATTTTTATAACACTAACAAATACGTGCTCATACACACACACACTTAAATTCATCCTAAGGTATAACTAAACCTATCTCTAATGAGTCTACCCCACCAAAGCCTGGGTGTTCGCTCAACCTAAGCTTTGATACCACGTGTAACGACACGCCTTTTCGACTCTTAAAAGTTGACACTAATACATCCATGGTTTTCATGTGCCGAGCATCCAAGTGTCCAAAAGACAGATTGTTGGGGGAAAAAGAAAGAAAAGATAGAATATAATCTCACATCTTGACGAGCAATATATTATATACAATAGATCTTTACGAAATAAAATTGCAATATACACACATCAATTAGAATAACTATTTATCATTAGCCTGAACAGTTAAAACCACCTGTCCTTACAAATGCTGATAAATATAAACAACCAATACAACAGAAATAAAATATACGCGAATACATCTTGGATGCATCCAGCTCGTCTCCTGAAGCTCTAAAGCATCCAAACTAAGTATGGAAAACATGCTTAGGTTGATCTGAGCATTATAGGAAAAAATGCCCAAATCAGTCTAGTAAACCAGCGTGAGAAACACACATTAAATGGATTTTAATACTATAAAACCTTTTAAAAACAAAGGTATCTCGTAAGATCACGCCGCACATAACACGGATGTGTTTTTGCCTTACATTAACCAAACCATTTCAAATAGAAAATCCAGTGATATTATAATAATGTGTAGGGTTTAAAATAAATATTGAATCGTAGCTGAAATGGTTAAGCTAATTATACTTCAGCATACATAGTATACAATCAAGTCCGAAAGGCACATATTGGAGAATGAATTCCATAAATGACAAGGTAAGGGTCTACCTTCCGTTCAGTACATCTTTAAAAAAATTGTACCAAGGCTACTTTAATTACAAATCAGCTACTCAGGACCGACCTACTCTTTACTGGATACGAATATATTCACCCCTCGGTTGCTGGCTAACAACTATACTAAGCTAATAGCATACATAAATCCATAAATACTGATCAATATAAAGCGATGATCATACCTTAATAGGCGCGACCCACTTGGCCCTGCTGCATGTCCTTTCTTTAGTCATTACTGGTTGTGAGGTATGAGACTACACTTTACCTTTTTAGCAAATCCCACTTGGAATGTTAACATTCCCTTCAGGCAACAATGTGATGCCATCATTCATTTATAAAAGTTGTTCTGGGACTAAATAAATCGAAGACATTACTTCTAAATCATCCTTAGGATTAGTAGCAAATAGCCCTTGCACTTCAAAGAACTCTGTCTTCGATCATCTTCAAGATGTCCCCAATTCGAACGTTTATGCCAGTTTTAATTGGTTTTCAAACATATCCGATCCCAGTCTCTCTGTACCAACAATGATAGTTTAAAAACTGGCCAAGATTTCATAGTTGGTTATTTAACTATCAAATAAACAACCTATATAATCAGAGATTAAATCAAACATGGTTAAGCACATATTTAACCACTGAGCCTCTTTAATTAATTCTTTTTATTAATTAAAACCACTTTGTAAATCCTTGTATTAAAATACTTTTACAAAGATATATTCATAAACCTTCTCCACTCTTTTCACTCCTTGAAAAATATTGATATACTTATCTAAATTGTATAAGTATACTCACAAAACATTTCACATTCAAAACTTAGAAAATTTTCCATATACTTGTACCAATAGTATAAGCATATTCACCAAACATTACATTTCCAATGTTTCGAAAGTGTACCAATATACTTATGACAACGGTATAAGTATATTTACAAATCTTAAGAAAGATTTTATTTTCCAAACCATACATATTTGGGTTAAAACAATGTCATCTGAAAACATTAATAACAATAAACCTAAAAAACTTTTGGTGTAAGTAAATAGATCATATAGAAATTAGACCAAATATATTTCCCACCACTTCCCGATTTCAAACACTACTATCCCTCGATTAACAATGTAGTTGGACAAGTAAACGTACTATCCTTGCCTCGATATACATTCTTAATTCTCAAGATAGAGACGTGTCTCCATATCTCAGAATTTGGTGTTAAGTATGAAAAGAATACTTCCATACCAACATAATTTGGCCATTTATGGAAATCAAATCTCATTTTCTTTATTAAAATCCTATTTATAAATCTCCTTATAGAACTCCTTTCATAAATCTCTTTCATGTTTACAAAACTATTTTCTATAAATCTCTTTTATATTAACAAAACTCATTTCTATACATCTCTTTTATATAACACCCTTTATAAAACTCCTTTTATAAAACTCCTTCTATAAAACTCCAATTCTTTTATAAAAATCCTTTTATACTTAACACTAATCTTCATTTTCAAAATAGGGCCAAATGCTTCCATAAAACGATCATTTCATATATCATCATAAATTCACAAATGGAATTTATTATTTTAATTTATCAAAATGATATTAATCTCCCTTTTTTAGACTATCATTTATAAATATATTCTTTATTTATAAAATACCTTTTATAAAACAATCTTTTTATTTATAAAATAATATTTATAAATCTATCCTTCTATGCAACATTTTATATAAATGTTTCACCAATATTTATTCCAAAATATTTCTATCTTCTTTTTAAAACAGAATCACTTTAAAATAAAAGATAAACCCCTTTTCATTTCCTTCTAAAATAAACATTCGTTATTATAATAACTTTTCTATTAAAATAAATACTTTCCAAAATAATTTTAAAACTTTAGCATATATATATATATATATATATGTATGTATATGAGAAAAGAATAATAAAAAGGTTGATGTAAAATATAGACGTTCAAAAACCATTTTAAATAAAGTATTATAGAAATTCTAAAGAAGTTGGATTAATAATTATTTCTTTGAATCAAAACATTTCCAAATCAAAACAGCAATTAATAGGTTTTCAAAATATTACAACAAAGCCAACAACTACGATAACTGTGGCGACCCACCTTTTTGGACGATTAAAGTCGATAATAAACCACACATGTCTAACTCAAACCGTTTAAATTTCAATACACAAATTTCTATAATAACTCAAACCTTTTTGATCGCTTGTTTGAAGACACAAATTTCACTTTCAAACTAGTATTGTTAACCCAACTTCTCTAGTACGCACTCAGATCCGATTTCTTGATTAGAAATTTCCGTTTTCCTTGCATAACTATAAACTATGATAGAAAACTTCAAATTCATATAAAAAATTCGTATCAAATGTTCCCCATCAAGAATCGAGCGAAAATCCTAATTCAAACTAGAGTGAATTACTACAAATCATGTATTCGAATCTGGATCAAAACTGTTATGCGAATAAAATGATTCTGCGCACAACTTACATATTTTATTCTATTGGTTTCTTCAATACATCATTTACTTTTCATTTATTTTATTTCATTCATACAAGGTTATCTTATATCAATTTACATTCATGTACTTACATGAATTTTCATTCAACATTTAGAAATATCAATGAATCAATTCTTAAGTGTTAACGCTAAAAATGTACGCTAACACCCCAGTGTGAGTTGTGATATAGCGAAAGCACCACCCGTTAGTACAGGAACTAAAAGTAAGCAGAAAATAGTAAAGAGGCAACAATTTTTATAGTGGTTCGGCTCGAAGTCAAGCCTACGTCCACTTAATCTCTTCTATTACTGATTTGATTACAAACTTTACAATAATTCTTCAATTACAACACAATTAAGACAGCTAGTTAGAACTTTGATGCAGAAAAGCTCTTTGAATTCATGTTGAATGAACTTGATCTTTTCCGAAGGTTCTTTGAAGTGTCTTTTGCATTTGGAGTGTTGGAGAGAGTGTAGAAGTCGTGAAAACAGCAAAGTCTTGGCACTCCCAAAAAATCATCCCCTTTCTAGTGCGGAGTAGGCGGGGTATTTATAGGAGGGGTTGGGCTTAGGTCGGCCATGTCATAGGTCGTGAGCGACCTAGGGAGTTGCGACCTAAGAGCGACCCCGAGGTAGCATAAGTCGTTAGCGACTTAATGGAGCCATCCTGGACGAGATATATGCTGTGAGCGACTTAGCATGTGTAGCACATGAGTTATCTCGGCTTGCTAAGGTTGTAAGCGACCTAGTGGAAGAGGCAGTGTGCATGCGGCTTAACTCTGAAGCTTGTTGGGTCGTTAGGTCATTGCCTTTATTGAGTTGCTAGGTCTTTAACTCGTTGAGTCGTAGGAGTCTTTAGGTCGCTGGAGCTTCTTACGTCGTTGAGTCGTGTCATGTTGAGCCGCTCTGTGCTTTTAGGTTGTTAGGTCATGCCCTGCTATAGGTCGTTAAGTCGTTTATGCCTTGGATAGTTAAGTCGCTTATTCCCTTAGGTCGTTGAGTCGAATAGGTCGCTAAATCGTGAATAAGAGAGGTGTTAACACTTGCCCCTCGAAGTATACGCCTAGGGACTAGGTCATGTGCTTCGATGCCTCTTAACTCGCGCCATCCTGAGTCGCTAAGTCGTGATCGACTTATGAGAGAGCTAGGTCGTTCGCCCCGATTCGAGTTCCATTGCCCCTGTATATAAGTCGCTTAGGCCGCTCCTTCTTCTCTTCACCTGCTCTAACATTCTAACCCGCCATTGAAGAATCTCCGAGCTCTCGAAGGCAAATTCAAACTAACCAGTCGTTGATCATCTTCACCATCACATTACGTAAGTGAATCCGATCATTATCCAACCACGACCATCACCGAATCGTGAATCCCCCATTTTACGACCCTAATCCGATTTCATGTGCCGCATTTCACCACGAGTCATGTTACGATCGATTTTTGATCGTCATTGGACATGTTGTCATTGTAATTCATGAGAACACAGCAGTGCATCGGATCTATGATGGATCTAAGGCGATTTGAATCGGTCTTGGATGATTTGGCGGTGTGGAGAGATGATGGATTTCATTGTGAAGATGCTAACGGGTTATCGGGTTACGAGTTAACGGGTTAGCGAGTTAGGCGAGTTGTTGAATGAAGAGGAGTTAGCAGGTTAAGGAGAGTTAGGAAGTGCTCGACTTAGGAGCTTCGAACGACCTAGGGCTTAGCAGTTTAGACATGAATCGCGCGACTTAGCTTAGTGAACGACTTAATGACTTAACATCCAAACTCTGAACGACATAAGGGACTGCGACTCATATTACTTGCGACTTAACTTGCCAGAATAGCACATGACTTAAAGAATCAGCATGACCTAATTTAAACCGCAGCATAGCTTTAACTCGTAGGAACATGACTGATGAACTCCATAACTCGAGCAGAGTGACTTAGGGAAGCTCGACCTATGTTAAGTTGTTTGGACATGATCTGGACGACCTAAAGAGTCCTGTTCATTCCTTAAGTCTAACTTAAGTCGTTCCCACGACTTAAGGAATGAACAGGACTTGAACACTTGTAGAATTTGACAGAACTTGATTGAATTTTCAACTTGAACTGCCAGAATGAACTGCTTGAACTTGTTGCACTCTTTCATAGATTGTATTAACTTTTAAGCTGACAACCTGTTAAATACAACATTTGCAGAAAACTAGGACGAATATACTCATCATCGATTGCCCACATCGAGTGATGGATTAGGTCAAAGAGATAATATTTTACTTAAGTAAAATAATATGAATCTAATAAAAGTGAAATGTTGTGAATCAACTGACTTAAATGAAGCATCAACGCAAAATTCATCCAGTTATAACTGCTTATCGCTGAATATTATCTGCATTGATACTACACTTAATTTTGATCCAATAACAAGCCTTGAATCTTCCTGAATTGACGTGCGCCAACCAGTATTATTTCAAGTTTTACTTTATTTACTTGTTATTTCAGTAGCTTTGCACAACACTTCACACGCTTTTAGGAAACGTGCACCTTCATATTTGAATATCCAGTTCCTTGATTAGAATGGCTTCTCAACAAGTGCAAGGAGAGATAGTAGAGCGGACCGATGAGGTTTTCCCAATTGCTGACCCTGTGGAGAATCCTCCGGAAAGAGTTTCAACTACACTGAACCAACGGGCTTTCAGCCAGCTATGTATTCAATTCGGCATTGCTGAAGTGGATGCTCTGCTTCCTGGGGTAAATGACACTACCGATAGGCCGCCACCTGGCTTCATTGCAGTCAATCGTCAAATGTGTCTGAATGGAGCTATTCCCCCCTTCAATGATTTTCTCAAAACACACCTCCTTCGACTAGCTATTTCTCCATTCCAGTTGCACCCTAATGGCTATGCCATTTTGATGGGGTTGTGCGTACTATTTAGGAGGACACTTAACCGCATCCCAAGCTTCGAGGAGATCTACTATTTGTGTTCATTCGGGAGGAACAAAGATCACCCTTCCATTACTCTTATAAGGAGCGCAAGAAACCGCAAGCTGATTACGGATCTGCCCGAGAGTGCTCACGGGTTTTTAAACCAGTTCTTCTTTGTCCGTTGCCCCCTGGATTCTACGGTATCTAGAGAGTAGGAAGTAAGACTACCTATCTCTGTTTACTTCATTTCTGAGCCTTTCAAAATTCGAGTCGTCACGCGCTAACTTCATTCTTTACTTTTGCAGCACTTCCTCCTCCCTCTAAAGATTCTAGTCACAAATTGACTTTCGAAAGATTGAGTGCCGTAGCTATCAATGAGAGAAGTATTAAGTTTCTTCAGAAGAACGAATTTTGCACCAATTCGGACTCTTGCACTCTTCCCGATCCATTCAGTCCCGTGATGCCCTCAGTTCTCAAGCAGAAGCATCGGATGCCCCAGCCTCCGCAGAGGAATTCGCACCGAAGGAACCTATTGTAGAGACTTCATTAGTGAAATGCTCCAGTTCCGTTGACGGTGTGGGGTTATCTGGCAAATCCAAACTTCCCCCGGTTATTGAAGAAGAGGAATTTCCTCAACATTCTGGGAAGGCTACTAAAGAAGTTGATGAGGGAGTTGAGAAAGAAAGTTCCGTTACGAAGAGTGTAAAACGTGCTGAAGAGGGCACTACTGATATGACCCATCCCGTTGGGCATGATGGCGATGATATCTTTGGAGGACTGAGCGATCTTATGGTGACTTACCATGAGCTCTTTAAAGATGACACCACCACTTCTAAGCTTGTTTCTCTAGCAATCGAAGCGACATCCGTCCTGCGATCAATTCCATCAACCCAAGAGTTGACTCCTGCTGCAAAAGCCGACATCACTCCTAAGCTAAAAAGTGGTTTGTAGCTTGACGCGCGTAGTTCGCACGCCACACACACACTTAGGATTTTTGGCAATTATGCGCACTTAACTTATTTATTTCGAAGATTTCTAAATTTTGTCTCTTCTTCACTTTCAGGTTCTCCCAAGGGACGCAGCAGCTCATATTACGATGACTTTCAACGCTATGCGAGGCGTGATTCTTATGACCCCAGGCGCTATCTTCCTGCCCCTAGGGAGACTGATGAGGAAAGAGCAGCTAGGAAAGCTCGTGAAAGGCAGGCTTATGAGGAGCGCTATGGAAGAAGAGACGGCCGACATGAATCTTACCAGAGGGATGATGACTCCCATAAGAGAAAGTCTCATGACGATAGGGGAAAGAGTCATATAGCTGAAGATTCAAGCAAGCGAGCCAAGCTCAGCGAAAAGTCTACATCTGAAATTTCTAAAGTGTCTGCTGCTTCTATCTCTCTAGACATCCCTTCTAGCTCTCCTTCCCTTAAAAGAGCTGAAATTCAAGCAATCATCAATAGGCCTCCTTATCAAGTTGAGAAGCCTCCGCCTGCACTCCAAAGCCGATTTCCGCATTGGTGTTTGAAAGGAGTACGTTTCGATCTGGACTTGGTTCCAATTGATAAACAGGCCATGTTAAGAAATCTCGACGCTGTCAAGCTTGATATTGAAAGAATGTCCGGTTGGCAAAAACTAGTTGATGAGCTTCAAAGAGTAAATCATTTAAATCTCGAGGCTATGCTGACCATGGAAAGCGATAAGTCTGAGTAGCTAAAAGTTCTTGATCAGCATGATACGGAGATGAAGAGCATCGCCGCCCACAACGAGGAACTTGAGGCTGAAATCAAGAAGCTTAAAGATGATCTTGCCACCTCTTCCACTTCTTATACTCAAAAGGAAGAGGTTCTTCAAAAGAAAGTAAGAGACGCCCACGCTACTCAACGAGATGCTGAGGCTAAACTTGAGGCAGAGCGGAAAATCGTGGAAATCTACCGCAAAGATGCTGCTCAGCTGCAGGAAAAGACTAACTCCCAAGATTTGGAGATTACAATGTTAAAGGCCCAGCTTTCTAAGGTTGAAAAGGAGCGTGACGAGGTCATTGCTGGAAAAGCAGCAACTGAACACTCACATGAGGCGACTAAGGCCAACATTAGCTCCACTCTATTCAATTTTTATGTTCTCAGCGTCTTGGGGCGTGGCAGTCTTTCATTTTTGGGCCCAAAGTATGAGGTTACCCTGGCTGAAGTGTGTGAGGCAGTAGTTGAAGTGCTTAGAGACGCTGGCTACGCTGAGGGGGATTTTGAGGCTTATTATTTGGATGATGAGGGTCGTGTCGCCCTGACCAGAGGGAAAGAACAACTTGCCAAGGAACGAGACGAAGCGGCGGAAGGAGAGCATCTAGGGAAGGCACCTTCGACCGACCCAACTCGTCCTTCGGCTTCGGTCGACATCGATATTATTAGCTCCAGTTCCCACTCTCCGCCTCCTGCCAAAGCCGAAACCGAAACTACAACTGCTCATGCCGAAGACGAGGCCCAAGAAGACACCGAAGCCCAAGATTTTGAAATTGAAGTGATAAAGCCAATCTCTCCAGGTAACTTCAACACTGATCCAGCTCAAGTGGACTACTCGTTTACTTCACATGAGCTCGATGAACTTATTGCTTATTACTTAAGCCTCGACGTGCCACTATCTCCTCTCTTTGCGAGGAATACTGATGTTTAATTTTTCTTCTTCTGTAGTGAAAACAACAAGTATTGTACAGGCTTCGCCTCCTCCAGCTGTTTCCCCTCCACCACTTCAGGTTACTCCTCCTTCTGCTTCTCAACCGGGGTCGCAAGAAGAACAAATAGGAGCTCTTCAAGGCTTAGATGACCCAGCCGCTTCACAAGAGCAGAAAGCTGAAGAACTTGAGGAGGGTGAGAGGACCCCGGAGAAATTTACTACCGATGATACAAAGCTGATTGATCTTATCACTCCGGGCAACGAATCTTCTTCAAAGAAGAGGGGAAAGCGTGGAATTTCGAAGAAAAAGAAGGGCACTTCTGCTAGCGATGAGAAAGCGGAAGAGGACCCAATTGCACCTCTTTCTCCTTCTTCCCCGAATCGTTCAGGCCGACTCAAGAAGTTAACCATTAGGCCAGGCGAGGGCTCCAAAGGCGACGGGAAGAAGAAGTAATGAGTCTGGTTTTACCCTTCTAGTTCTGCTTTTTGCTTGTATCGACCGGAGATTGTGCGGGTACCGGTCCCCGCTTTTTGAAACCTACACATGTATACAAATCTTTTATAGTATGGAATAGAATGAATCTTTTTACTTGTACAATCTTTTGTCTGTATTTGTGAATGCATTTATTCCTTATTTTCGCACAAGTTTCTTTATTTTCTTTGTATGATACTGCAGTGAGCTCGTGGTATGCTGCTTGAGTGTTGCTTTTATTAATGTAGCTATATTGCCCCCATACCACGACTTATTGCAATCTTCTCCGTTTTGAAAAGACTTATACTCTTACTCTGGAGAATAATTTTTCCATTTTGAGGAAATATTATTCTGCTCTAGTAGAGTGTGCCTTGTATCAGAGAAGTTTTCTTCACATCTTTCTGCTCTTTCCTACCATCATTCTCCCTCTTCTGGCCACCAGATTCCTTTTTGTTAGAAGCAACATTGTTAATTTTTAACTTCAGACATGTCTACTTTTGCTGGCACATGAAGGCTTTCTAAGCGCATGAATTCATCGGCCTTCTTGTAGAACTTCTCAAGTGAATTTGGCTCTTTCATCTTTAGCCATTTTTCGAATTCACTTGATTTGTCAATAGCTCGCATTAAGTAAGTCAGAATCATCCGAGGTTCTGCATTATCAACTTCGGCCAAGGCTATATTGAAACGGTTTAAGAAAGATTTGATAGACTCTCCGGGGCTTTGTTCAAGGCTGGATAGTGACATTATGTCCTTCGCCTTTGAAGCATATAACCTGAACTGATCTCTGAATTTTCGAGTTAGGTCGGAAAACTGATCCACGGATCGAACTGGCAGCTTCGTGAACCAAAGCAAGGCCACTCCCTCCAAGTACATAGGAAAGTATCTGCACTTGATCTCATTTGTTGCTCTGGCACCTGTCATATGCCAGTCATACTTGTATAAGAACTGGTTAGGATCGCTTGTCCCTCGATAAGTTGGAATAGTGGGGGGAACAAACTTCTTCGGAAATTCAGCCTTCATAATTCTTTCAGTAAAAGGAGTTTTGCTTGGAGCAAACCCCCAGTCACTTTCATCTTCCTCCCTTTGCATGCTCTCCTTCATAATTTGTCGAATCATTCCCGAGAGGTACTCCTCATCATCTAGAGGCCCCGCGGGACAGACGTCAGCTACTTTTTCGGTAGTTTGCCTGGACAAACGTTCACGAAGAGTTGGCTGCAGCCTTGAACCTCCAGCTTGGGGAGGTGCCCCTTCGGCGGTGCCAGCTGACTTCTGGGGAATACTTTTCCCTTGGGAATCATGAACATCTTCAGCAGAGGTTTATTCATTATTTTCTGGTTGCTGGTTAACTTCAAGCAAAGCATTCAACTTGTCCAACATCAAAGTGTTCTGGGTTTCCATTTGTTGAT
Organism: Allium fistulosum; assembly: GCA_030737815.1. NCBI lineage: Eukaryota > Viridiplantae > Streptophyta > Magnoliopsida > Asparagales > Amaryllidaceae > Allium > Allium fistulosum. The sequence goes on along the minus strand of CM060901.1, from coordinate 335,382,889 downwards.
ACAACCCAGACACTACATCATCCAATTCCGCCCTTGTGACTCCAACACTAGGAGCCGCTTGATTTGATGTGGGAGAAGTGGCGGTGTTGTCATAAGCATTTCCAGATCTAGTAGATTTACTTTTCCTTCCAGGAGCCATAATTTCGGATAGACTTCTGGTTCTTAGGGAGAGTCTTTCCACAAATCTTTGTGAAGCAATAAGGAGAGCACCCTTGAGTTCAGTTCTCAGTGAAAGCACCAAAAATGTTAATGCTAAAAATGTACGCTAACACCCCAGTGTGAGTTGTGATATAGCGAAAGCACCACCCGTTCGTACGGGAACTAAAAGTAAGCAGAAAATAGTAAAGAGGCAACAATTTTTATAATGGTTCGGCTCGAAGTCAAGCCTACGTCCACTTAATCTCTTCTATTACTGATTTGATTACAAACTTTACAATAATTCTTCAATTACAACACAATTAAGACAGCTAGTTAGAACTTTGATGCAGAAAAGCTCTTTGAATTCATGTTGAATGAACTTGATCTTTTCCGAAGGTTCTTTGAAGTGTCTTTTGCATTTGGAGTGTTGGAGCAAGTGTAGAAGTCGTGAAAACAGCAAAGTCTTGGCGCTCCCAAAAAATCATCTCCTTTCTAGTGCGGAGTAGGCAGGGTATTTATTGGAGAGGTTGTGCTTAGGTCGGCCATGTCATAGGTCGTGAGTGACCTAGGGAGTTGCGACCTAAGAGCGACCCCAAGGTAGCATAAGTCGTTAGCCACTTAATGGAGCCATCCTGGACGAGATATATGCTGTGAGCGACTTAGCATGTGTAGCACAGGAGTTGTCTCGGCTTGCTAAGGTCGTAAGCGACCTAGTGGAAGAGGCAGTGCGCATGCGGCTTAACTCTGAAGCTTGCTGGGTCGTTAGGTCGTTGCCTTTATTGTGTTTCTAGGTCGTTAACTCGTTGAGTCGCAGGAGTCTTTAGGTCGCTAGGTCGTTGGAGCTCCTTAAGTCATTGAGTCGTGCCATGTTGAGCTGCTCTATTCTTTTAGGTTGTTAGGTCATGCCCTGCTATAGGTCGTTAAATCGTTTATGCCTTGGATAGTTAAGTCGCTTATTCCCTTAGGTCGTTGAGTTGAATAGGTCGCTAAATCATGAATAAGAGAGGTGTTAACATTAAGCATTACATAAATTTCATTGCAGTTTAATTCACATTTATTATTTACAAGTTGTGACGCCCCACCTCTATGCTCACAATAACAAAGATTATTATAAGGAATAACGTCTGCTATTGCGAAGAATAAGGCTTGTTAGAAGCGACCATCCGTAAGTTATGCCTTAGACGAGTATTGATTACATCAATAGGAGTTGTGAAAATTACTCCCAAAGATATAAATTCAATCCAAATCTAAAACGAAACTACAGTGGCTAAAGGAAAATCCAGAACAACTCATAATAACAACACACTGATAGTATAATCACACCAGAACAGAAATATCAGATATATATAGCGGAAGACAAGTCTGGATACATGCTACAACAATCGATAGTTCACACGAGCCAAATGTACATATACATATACATTAACATACATAAGACGATAGTCAGTAATCCAAAAGAACTCCTCGAAGGCTAGACAAAAGACGATGCGATATCCCAAAAGCTGAAGCTGCTACTGAATCAGAGATAGAAACTACCCTGAAATAACTCGGTCTTACCCGAGTATTATTTAAAAGAAAATAATAAACGGATCAGTCTAATTTATTCTTAGAAGTGAATGCATCATAAATAACATCAAAGCAAAATAATAATAATCTCGAATGAGACTATTCAACATAAGAAATCAACATAGTTAAATGAAGAAATCACATCAAACTCCATCAAAATCAACTTTCAAATTCACAATTGAATTCAAAACAACAATTCACCAAAATCTAGAAATCAAAAATAGACAACTAGAAAATCAACATAAAAGTGGATCGATCCCATCATATGGCGAGTCTAAGCTACGCCGCACGTGCATCTCATATGGCCGAAACCTACCAAGTACTGTCATCATAATTTTGGCGCCCAACATATGACCCGAAGGTCCAACATATGACCCGAAGGTCTAGTACTGATATTTGACCCGAAGGTCCATCATAGTGGCTCGAAAGCGCACAAAATCATCAAAATCATCAGACAACAAATATTTCAATTAACGAGTCCGGATTTAACCGAAATAGTAAAAGTGTGGTTCCATACTCCGCACTTTTGCTAAATCGTTTAAATCTCTTCATCGTTTCCTTGAAAGTGCAAAATTGTGTATTTTATAAAAATACAATTTACGTTCTCAAATGGACAAGTCCGGAATTAAGCGAATCAGTAAAAATAAGGGTTCATAGTCCTCAATTTTGCTGAATCGTTTAAATCGCTTTCTCATTCTTTTGAAAGCGCAAACTGTAAAAAAAAATTTGGAAACAATTTCAGTTTAAAACCATTTTTAAAACACGTGATTAAAATAGTGGCATCTGTAGCAATTTCGACAAGGAAATTGCGCTTCACAAAACAACGTAAAAACAGATACCAATCAGCGTTGCGGGATAACCGCTTTAAAATTCACTTTAAAATTGACGGTTACTGAAGTCAAAACAACAGTAAATTTGTTTGTCAAAATATCATCAAAACCACACGTTTCAAAAATGTAATACCGGCGTAAATAAAAAAAATTCCGTTATAAAATAACGGCGACAAAATACGTTTTAAAATGAAACGCCGGTTCAACGTAAATTAAATAGTGGACTGCGCCACTTTATTTTCATCAAAATATTTTGCACTGCCCACTCGTACAACCTAAAGTAGACAACAAAACAATTTGGACAATGCATTGCATACATAATACAACCTGGACAATGCATACATAATTTTTTTTTAAGATAAAACATACGTACAAAACTATTATAGTTAGTGGCAACTTACCCGCATCTTCATATATGAAACAGAGGAGGGTCATGCATGCAACATAGGGAGGGGAATTAAACAGGTCACGTTATAATATATGCATTATCTACAGGCTTTCATGGCCACGCACGCAACTATACTACATTCATTTTTTTTCTTCTTTCGTACGCAAATTAAGTTTTAAGACCTGGACAATTCTTTGACTTGAATCTGGTGCAAGTATACTAGCACTTACAAAATAGTTGAAATATGAATGAAGTAGTCTGGACTTAGAAACTCAGTGCAAAGTTTGATGGCACGAACAAAATAAAACAAAGATTTACAACCTGGACTTGTAATATGGATTTTGTGCGCACGCACACAGGAATTACCCCAAGCACATGATAACCAAGTTTTCGCATTCATTCAAAAATTTAGAAACGTGAGTATTTAAACTCACCTTATTATTTCCTTTAAAGATTGCTAGAAACCCAGCTTCAAAAAGCAAAGGTTGCGGCTGCCATTAATGCCTCATAAAGTTTCTGAGAAGATGAACAAGAAAAGGTTGCAGAGAATTATCATTTTTTTTCCAAAATGGCAATTAGTCAAAAGGGAAAGAGTGTTGTAAGGCTTTGAGTACACGTTCATTTAATGCATAAGTACTTGATAATGCTCGGCCATGTTTGAAATACAAATATGTATGTCACGGCAAGGCAATTTTTCCAGTTATGCAAAAATGTGTTCACACAAGACTCAGTTTACAGCAAGGCACAAAAGTTGTTTAAGCTTTTGGAAATGAACTATCGCAATGCAAATGAAAAATATAATGTAAAGTATACACTATACTATTTTTCTTACAGTATTGCATTTTTGAACACTTTGCATTTATAAAGAGAACGTGAATAAGTCATACCATGAATGAGATGACAGCTAGGTGGAGTGAATAAAATGTAACGCAATTCAACCAACTTTGCAACATTATACTTTCTTCAAATTTTTAATTTAAAATTTCTATTTAAAATATTCACCACGACAGTAATTCAAAAATTTCGGTCGTTACCGATTTTAAAAAATATATATTTATTACGACGGTAATAAAATCACGGTCGTTACAGACTCCTCCCTTATAAAAATTGCGTCCCCGCAATTTTCATACTAGAAGCAGTCAACAACACAAGTAAATCATCACAACAAAGATTTTTAAAAGAAAAGATAGATCAAGAATGCTCACCTCCACCCGAAGAGGAGAGAAACCCGGATAAGAACGCTCGATGAATTCTCTGGTTTTCCAAGTGCAATCTTTGGGGTTTGCTGACCATTGAATTTTGACGAGCGGGACTTCTTTGTTCCGAAGGCGTTTCACCTCCGAAGCTAGCACACGAATAGGATTTTGCACAATAGACAAGTCGGGTGAGATCTCAAGATCTTGCAACATAGGAGGATCAATAATAGAATCTGAATCTCGAAGTCATCGACGAAGCTGGGATACTTGAAATACGTCATGAATTCCCGAAAACTGAACATGTAGCGATACACGATAAGCAACCGGGCCAATGTGTTCCATAATAGAAAACGGTCCAACATATCGAGGAGCCAATTTCCCGGAGTGACTAAAACACACTACACCCTTCATCGGGGAAACACGAATGAATACGAGATTGCCAACAGAAAATTCCAAAGGCTTCCTACGATGATCGACATAAGATTTCTGCCTATTCTGAGCCTCTTTCATTCTCTGTCGTATAATATCAATCCTCTCCGAAGAATCACGAATATAATCGGGGCCGAGAACTAACTTTTCCCCCGATTCTAACCAACAAGATGGTGATCGACACGGCCTTTCGTAAAGAGCTTCGAAAGGAGCCATACCGATACTGGATTGAAAACTGTTGTTATACGAAAATTCAACAAGAGATAAGTGGTCTTCCCAACTACCACCAAAATCAAGAATGCAAGCTCGAAGGAGATCCTCTAAAACCTGATTCACCCTTTCAGTCTGACCGTCAGACTGTGGATGATAAGCTGTACTGAGATTGAGCTTAGTGCCCAAAGCTTTCTGAAGACTCCGCCAGAAACCACTAGTGAAAAGCGGATCTCTGTCTCTAACAATAGAACTAGGCACACCATGAAGTTGAACGACTTCTTTAATAAACAGCTTAGCCAACAAAGGAGCAGTCCGATTGGACTTGATAGGAATAAAATGGGCTGATTTAGTCAATCGGTCAACAATCACCCAAATGCTAGTATGGCCCGACCTCGAACGAGGTAGACCATCAATGAAGTCCATGGAAATTTGATCCCATTTCCATAATGGAATCTCAAGAGGCTGCAAAAGACCACTAGGACGCTGGTGTTCTGCTTTAACAAGTTAACAAGTCATGCAACGACTTACAAAACCTGCAATATCACGCTTCATACCTTCCCAATAGTATAAGCGTTTCATATCAGCATACATCTTGCTACTACCCGGATGGATAGTATACTAAGAACGATGACAGTCCTCAAGAATGTCATTTCTAAGATTAGAAATATCAGGCACGATCAATCTACCCTTCTTCCGAATATAACCACGAATATCAATATCGAAATCCTTCAGATCATCACTTCGGGATTCCGATTTACAACTCTAAAAAGATAAGCAAGATATGGATCTTGCTTCTGGGCATCGGCAATGCGATCTAACAAATTAGGACGAGCTTCCATGCTAAATAAAAGCACGGGAGAATCAGAAACTGAAGGACGGTCTCTAATATCACAAAGAGATAAAGCTTCCAAAATATTCCACTCTGCTAGCATCATGGAAACAACAACATGCTGCTAGCGACTAAGCGCATCAGCAACTCGATTACCCTTACCAGGGGTATACTGAATATCGAAATCATATTAAGCAAGAAATTCGAGCCAACGTTGTTGCCTCATATTAAGCTCTTTTTGAGTAAATAAATACTTCAGGGATTTGTGATCAGTGAAGAGAATAAAACGCTCGCCCAATAAATAATGTCGCCAAATCTTTAGAGCAATGACTATGGCGGCTAACTCCAAATCATGGGTAGCATAACGAATCTCGTTAGGCTTTAGTTGTCTAGAAGCATAGGCAACTACTCTATCCTTTTGCATAAGAACAGCACCGAACCCAAAACCACTGGCATCGGTATAAACAACAAGATCATGATTCCCTTCGGGAACCACTAAGATAGGAGCATGAGTAAGGAGATCTTTTAACTTCAAGAAAGAATTCTCACACTTATCCGACCAAATAAAAGGAACAGCTTTTCTCGTAAGAGTGGTAAGCGGTAAAGTAGTACGAGAAAAGTCCTTAATAAATCGGCGATAATAACCCGCCAATCCAAGGAAACTACGGATCTCAGTAACAGTCTCGGGCCTCTTCCAATTCTGAATAGATTCGATCTTGGAAGGATCGACAGAAATACCATCGGAAGAAACAATATGACCGAGAAATTTCAACTTATTCTCCCAGAAGTGACACTTGGTGAATTTGGCATAAAGCTGATGTTGATGAAGAGTGCTCAAAACAATCTCCAAATGCTGAATATGATCGGCTTCAGATTTAGAATAAATAAGAATATCATCAATGAAAACCAAGACGAACTTATCGAGATATTCCCGGAATATCCGATTCATAAGATCTACAAAATACGCCAGAGCGTTCCTCAAACCGAATGGCATAACAAGCCATTCGTAAGAACCATAACGAGTACGACATGCGGTAAGAGGAATGCTATCTTTTGCAACTCGTAACTGATGAAAACCGGTAGCAAGATCGAGTTGGGAGAAAATCTTAGCGCCACTTAACTGATCGAACATGTCATCGATCCTAGGTAATGGATACCTGTTTTTGATAGTAAGCTCGTTAAGCATGTGATAATCAATGCAAAGCCTAAGAGTACCATCTGGCTTCTTAACGAAGACAACGGCGGCGCCCCAAGGAGAAGAGCTAGAACGAATAAAATGCTTGGCTTCCAACTTAGATAATTGTTGCTTGAGTTCCTCATTTTCCTTAGCAGACATCCTCGTGGGAGGACGACTAACAAGATGTGCACCAGAGATAATATCAATACGGAACTCGATTGCCCTTTTCGGTGGCAACTTATAAACAGGCTCGAAAACATCCAAAAAATCACAAACAACAGGAATATTAGCAATGACATCCTCCGATTCGAGGGAAGAAATAAGAGCATTCGAAGTATGATCCATGCTTCGAAATATAATAGACAACTGCTCGCTAGCATCGGGGTGCTTGAGATATAAAGTTCTTTCGGGGCATAGGATTTGAACTTCATAACGGACGAGTCAATCCATACCCAATATCATATCAAAACCAAGATGATCCATAACATGCAGATTCGCATGAAAGGAGAAACCACAAAGAATAATCTCAACATCAACACACAACAAACCAAGAGTAGTAGATCCACCAATAGGATTTACGATCCTCAAAGGGTCGCAAAGAGTAATAACATCCAAATGAATAATATCAACAAGCTCCTTCGACACGAATGAATGTAATGCATCCGTATCGAAAATAACTCTAATAGAACGGCCATGAAATAAAATAAAACCTTCCAAAACAGAAGGAGTAATACCTTTGGGCTGAGAAGAAACACCAGAAGCTTTAGCAACATTAAGCTTCCCATATTTGAAACCCTTAGGAGCAATAGGACAATCAGAAACCCAATGACCCTCTTTCTTGCAATAACGACAAATGCGAGGCTTAGGACAGCCACGAAGAAGATGATCCAACCAACCACAATTATAGCACGCCCTCTGAACAGAAGGTGCACTACTAGGCTAAGAACTAGAGATAGCTTGCTTCTTCTTCTTCTGGTTGGAAGAATTAGGCTTATGGAAAGGAAACCTCTTCTTGTTGGGGTTCTTAGAAACCTCAACATCATCACAACTGTCACGTTCCTTTTCAACAGCTTCAAGACAAAGAGTCGAATCAACAAGCTCCTCAAAAGAGAGCTTAAGCTGAAGCAAAAGAACTTTCTTCAAATACTTTTTCAAACCATCAACAAAACAAAGATTCTTCTTACGCGGAGTATTAATGAACTCAACTCTGTATTTGGATAAGGCCTCAAAAGATGCAACATAATCAGAAACAGAGGACTTTCCTTGCTTCAACTCAAGGAAACTACGAGCAAGATTAGCCTTTTCCGATTCAAGAACGAACTTAAGTTCGAAACGTTCCTTAAACTGAACCCAAGAGAGAGCGGACTCATCAACTTCCGAAATAAAGAGCTCATACCAGTCAAGAGCACGCTCTTGCAACATGCTAGATGCCACGAGAACGCGATGATGATCCGAAAGATCCATCCGAGAAAATATGCGCTCACAAGTGCGCAACCAAGTCTGAACTTCCATAACACTTTCCGATCCCTTGAAAGGCTGGCCTCCAAGGTGGGAATAATCACTACACATGCGGGCGAAGGCAGACTTGTGATTAGGAGCTGCGGGAGTAGCAACATGAGGCTGAGTACCTCGAAATAGCTCCATAAACTGATCAGCTGACATATAGACTCCGTTCAGATGTGAACCACTAGACGGGCATGCAAGAGAACGCTTCCCTCTACCTCTTCCAGCCATAGGCTGAGAGACAAGAGAAGGAAAGGATTAGTTAAACAGCACACAATCGATAAGAAATTTAACAAATGGAATACTAGGGAATATAAATTTATTCCTAGACGTACTCCACATGTTAAAGTGGAAAGAATAGATTAGAATGGCACGAATAAAACTCCCGAATAGTTGTAACACATGTTCCATTCTGTTTTTGTTCTGTGAGCTGTAACGCCCCACCTCTATGCTCACAATAACAAAGGTTATTATAAGGAATAACGTCTGCTATTGCGAAGAATAAGGCTTGTTAGAAGCGACCATCCGTAAGTTATGCCTTAGACGAGTATTGATTACATCAATAGGAGTTGTGAAAATTACTCCCAAAGATATAAATTCAATCCAAATCTAAAACGAAACTACAGTGGCTAAAGGAAAATCCAGAACAACTTATAATAACAACACACTGATAGTATAATTACACCAGAACAGAAATATCAGATATATATAGCGGAAGACAAGTCTGGATACATGCTACAACATTCGATAGTTCACATGAACCGATACATATACATATCCATCAATACATACATAAGATGAGGACTAATAAACCAAAAGAACTCCTCGAAGGCTAGACAAAAGATGATGTGAGATCCCAAAAGCTGAAGCTGCTACTGAATCAGAGATAACGACTATCCTGAAATAACTCGGTCTGACCCGAGTATTATTTAAAAGAAAATAATAAAAGGATCAGTCTAATTTATTCTTAGAAGTGAATGTATCATAAATAACATCAAAGCAAAATAATAATAATCCCGATTGAGACTATTCAACATAAGAAATCAACATAGTTAAATGAAGAAATCACATCAAACTCCATCAAAATCAACTTTCAAATTCACAATTGAATTCAAAACAACAATTCATAAAATCTAGAAATAAAAAATAGACAACTAGAAAAATCAGCATAAAAGTGGATCGATCCCATCATATGGCGAGTCTAAGCTACGCCGCACGTGCATCAACATATGGCCGAAGCCTACCAAGTACTGTCATCATAATTTTTGGCGCTCAACGAATGACCCGAAGGTCCAACATATGACCCGAAGGTCTAGTACTGGTATTTGACCCGAAGGTCCATCATATGACCCGAAGGTCCATCATAGTGGCTCGAAAGCGCACAAAATCATCAAAATCATCAAACAACAAATATTTCAATTAACGAGTCCGGAATTAACCGAAATAGTAAAAGTGTGGTTCCATACTCCGCGCTTTTGCTAAATCGTTTAAATCTCTTCATCGTTTCCTTGAAAGTGCAAAATTGTATATTTTATAAAAATAACATTTTACGTTCTCAAACGGACAAGTCCGAAATTAAACGAATCAGTAAAAGTAAGGGTTCATAGTCCTCAATTTTGTTGAAGCGTTTAAATCGCTTCCTCATTCTTTTGAAAGCGCAAACTGTAAAATTTTTGAAAAGAATTTTATTTTAAAACGATTTTTAAAACACGTGAATAAAACAGCAACATCTATAGCAATTTCGATAAAGAAATTGCGCTTCACAAAACACCGTAAAAATGGATACCAAATCAGCATTGCGGAATAACCGCTTAAAAATTCACTTTAAACTGACGGTTACTGAAGTCCAAAAATAACAGTAATTTTTATTCGTCAAAATGTAGTCAAAACAACACGCTTTAAAAATTTAGTACCGGCGTACAAATTCCGTTATAAAATAACGGCAACAAATTACGTTTTAAAATAACGGCAACAAATTACGTTTTAAAACCAAACACCGGTTCAATGTAAATTAAATAGTGGTATTTAAAACCCTTTAGTGCAAGTCAACATGCATGTATATATTGAAATTGTCTAGGCAATATTTCATTATGCAGGCACGTAACAAATGCAAAGTTAAAATAAAACAACTTGGGCAAAGCTACTACACGCTGACACGTGTCCTTGCATCAAAACAAGATAGAAACTACACACTTGACTTAACTACGTGCTGCACATTAGAATGAAAAATTAGACCTGACAAAGCATTGCTTACTATCATTTACAACTGAAACCACAATATACTATGTACGCAAGTAATGAGCTAACTAAAATAAAATGATTGGCCCTAACAAATATATGTATGCACGAACGAAATGGGTAGCCTGTCCACATGCATGCACACTGAAATTTTCACGCATGTATGCACGAACGAAATAGGTAGCCTGGCCACGCACGCACTAAAATTTTCACGCATGCACACTAAAGAAAAAAAACTGACACTCTAAATTTATTTTTTCACGCATGGAATACAGTACACAAATTACCTGAACTATAACTTTGCACTTCACCAATTTGCACGGCTGTACAAAGGGATCTAGACGTAGTGACGTGCGAGCCTACTACAATGCAAGTAATGATGTAAATGAAAATAACTTGAATTTTTTTTTTAAACTCCTTTTAATAATGAAGACCATAGTTTAAAGGCATAAGAAAAATACATATCTGGGCACTACATGCAAAACCTTCTTGTACAAAACTGAGTTGACAAAGTAGTCTGGATATGCTTCCTCTTATAAACCAGTGCATTGCAAGTGCACGCATAAAAATATATGAACAACTTAACAATGAAAAGTTTCAACCATTATAACAACAAAACAACATATCAAAACAGGCAGTATAGTTTTAATTAGAAGTGTACCATTATAACAACAAAACAGCATATCAAAACAGGCAGCATAGTTTTAATTAGAAGTGTTAGTTTTCACTCACCTTTAATTCGTTTCAAATCAGTTAGCAACTAGGAACCAAAGGAAGCAAGAAATTTATGAACCGCCATTAATATTTCACTGAGATACTTGGAAAAATGAACAAAAGAATGATGCAGGCATATGCTTTTATTTTCAAATATTGTGTATAAGTCAAATAAAAACGAAGTGTTGGCAAGAGTTGTACACTTGCATTTAAGGGAGACGTGCACTAGCAAAGGAAAAGGACATAGCTAGGAAAATGATGATGGCTGCAAAGTGTATTCAAACTTTTGCTTTTGAATTGGAACTATTCATCTCATACACGTGAAAGGCAAAATGAAGGAATTTTATAACTTAACTTGGTTATATTTTTCAACGCAACAAGGCCCTTTGCAGTTCATTTCAGCTGCTACCACTTTGAAGTATTCATCTGACTTTGCAAATCATTTGCAAATTTTTTTTTTTTCAAATCTCAAATTAAAATTTCTATTTTTAATTTTTATTTCGACGGTAATAAAATCACGATCGTTACAGACTCTCCCTCTTATAAAAATTGCGTCCCCGCAATTTTCATACTAGAAGCAGTCAATAACTTAAATAATTCATCCCAACAAAGGTTCAAAATAGAAAAGATGAATAAGAATGCTCACCCCCACCCGAAGAGGAGAGAAAACCGGAATAAGAACGCTCGATGAATTCTCTGGTTTCCCAAGTGCAATCCTTGGGGTTTGCGGACCATTGAATCTTTACGAGCGGAACTTCTTTGTTCCGAAGGCGTTTCACCTCCGTAGTTAGCACATGAATAGGATTTCGCACAATAGACAAGTCGGGTGAGATCTCAAGATCTTGCAACATAGGAGGATCAATAATAGAGTCCGAATCTCGAAGGCATCGACGAAGCTGGGACACATGAAATACGTCATGAATTCCCGAAAACTGAGTAGGTAGCGAAACACGATAAGCAACTGGGCCAATGCGTTCCGTAATAGGAAACGGTCCAACATAACGAGGAGCCAATTTCTCGGAGTGACTAAAACGCACCACACCCTTCATCGGAGAAACCCGAATGAATACGGGATCGCCAACAAAAAATTCCAAAGGCTTCCTACGACGATCGGCATAAGATTTCTGCCTATTCTGAGCCTCTTTCATTCTCTGTCGTATAATATCAATCCTCTCCGAAGAATCACGAATATAATCGGGGCCGAGAACTAACTTTTCCCCCGATTCCAACCAACAAGATGGTGATCGACACGGCCTTCCGTAAAGAGCTTCGAAAGGAGCCATACCGATACTGGATTGAAAACTGTTGTTATAAGAAAATTCAATAAGAGATAAGTGGTCTTCCCAACTACCACCAAAATCAAGAATGAAAGCTCGAAGGAGATCCTCTAAAACCTGATTCACCCTTTCAGTCTGACCGTCAGACTGTGGATGATAAGCTGTACTGAGATTGAGCTTAGTGCCCAAAGCTTTCTGAAGACTCCGCCAGAAACCACTAGTGAAAAGCGGATCTCTGTCACTAACAATAGAACTAGGCACACCATGAAGTCGAACGACTTCTTTAATAAACAGCTTAGCCAACAAAGGAGCAGTCCGATTGGACTTGATAGGAATAAAATGGGCTGATTTAGTCAATCGGTCAACAATCACCCAAATGCTAGTATGACCCGACCTCGAACGAGGTAGACCATCAATGAAGTCCATGGAAATTTGATCCCATTTCCATAATGGAATCTCAAGAGGCTGCAACATACCACTGGGACGCTGGTGTTCTGCTTTGACAAGTTGACAAGTCATGCAACGACTTACATAACCTGCAACATCACGCTTCATACCTTCCCAATAGTATAAGCGTTTCATATCAGCATACATCTTGCTACTACCCGGATGGATAGTATACTAAGAACGATGACAGTCCTCAAGAATGTCATTTCTAAGATTAGAAATATCAGGCACGATCAATCTACCCTTCTTCCGAATATAACCACGAATATCAATATCGAAATCCTTCAGATCATCACTTCGGGATTCCGATTTACAACTCTAAAAAGATAAGCAAGATATGGATCTTGCTTCTGGGCATCGGCAATGCGATCTAACAAATTAGGACGAGCTTCCATGCTAAATAAAAGCACGGGAGAATCAGAAACTGAAGGACGGTCTCTAATATCACAAAGAGATAAAGCTTCCAAAATATTCCACTCTGCTAGCATCATGGAAACAACAACATGCTGCTTGCGACTAAGCGCATCAGCAACTCGATTACCCTTACCAGGGGTATACTGAATATCGAAATCATATTAAGCAAGAAATTCGAGCCAACGCTGTTGCCTCATATTAAGTTCTTTCTGAGTAAATAAATACTTCAGGGATTTGTGATCAGTGAAGAGAATAAAACGCTCGCCCAATAAATAATGTCGCCAAATCTTTAGAGCAAAGACTATAGCGGCTAACTCCAAATCATGGGTAGCATAACGAATCTCGTTAGGCTTTAGTTGTCTAAAAGCATAGGCAACTACTCTATCCTTTTGCATAAGAACAGCACCGAGCCCAAAACCACTGGCATCGGTATAAACAACAAGATCATGATTCCCTTCGGGAACCACTAAGATAGGAGCATGAGTAAGGAGGTCTTTTAACTTCAAGAAAGAATTCTCACACTTATCCGACCAAATAAAAGGAACAGCTTTTCTCGTAAGAGTGGTAAGCGGTAAAGTAGTACGAGAAAAGTCCTTAATAAATCGGCGATAATAACCCGCCAATCCAAGGAAACTACGGATCTCAGTAACAGTCTCGGGCCTCTTCCAATTCTGAATAGATTCGACCTTGGAAGGATCGACAGAAATACCATCGAAAGAAACAATATGACCGAGGAATTTCACCTTATTCTCCCAAAAGTGACACTTGGAAAATTTGGCATAAAGCTGATGTTGACGAAGAGTGCTCAAAACAATCTCCAAATGCTGAATATGATCGGCTTCAGATTTAGAATAAATAAGAATATCATCAATGAAAACCAAGATGAACTTATCGAGATATTCCCGAAATATCCGATTCATAAGATCTACAAAATACGCCGGAGCGTTCGTCAAACCGAACGGCATAACAAGCCATTCGTAAGAACCATAACGAGTACGACATGCGGTAAGAGGAATGCTATCTTTCGTAACTCGTAACTGATGAAAACCGGTAGCAAGATCGAGTTGGGAGAAAATCTTAGCGCCACTTAACTGATCGGACATGTCATCGATCCTAGGTAATGGATACCTGTTTTTGATAGTAAGCTCGTTAAGCTTGCGATAATCAATGCAAAGCCTAAGAGTACCATCTGGCTTCTTAACGAAGACAACGGCGACGCCCCAAAGAGAAGAGCTAGAACGAATAAAATGCTTGGCTTCCAACTCAGATAATTGTTGCTTGAGTTCCTCATTTTCCTTAGCAGACATCCTCGTGGGAGGACGACTAACAAGATGTGCACCAGAGATAAGATCAATATGGAACTCGATTGCCCTTTTCGGTGGCAACTTATAAACAGGCTCGAAAACATCCGAAAAATCACAAACAACAGGAATATTAGCAATGACATCCTCCGATTCGAGGGAAGAAATAAGAGCATTCGAAGTATGATCCATGCTTCGAAATATAATAGACAACTGCTCGCTAGCATCGGGGTGCTTGAGATATAAAGTTCTTTCGGGGCATAGGATTTGAACTTCATAACGGACGAGCCAATCCATACCCAATATCATATCAAAACCAAGATGATCCATAACATGCAGATTCGCATGAAAGGAGAAACCACAAAGAATAATCTCAACATCAACACACAACAAACCAAGAGTAGTAGATCCACCAATAGGATTTACGATCCTCAAAGGGTCGCAAAGAGTAATAACATCCAAATGAATAATATCAACAAGCTCCTTCGACACGAATGAATGTGACGCACCCGTATCGATAATACTCTAATAAAACAACAATGAAATAAAATAAAACCTTCCAAAACAGAAGGAGTAATACCTTTGGGCTGAGAAGAAACACCAGAAGCTTTAGCAACATTAAGCTTCCCATATTTGAAACCCTTAGGAGCAATAGGACAATCAGAAACCCAATGACCCTCTTTCTTGCAATAACGACAAATGCGAGGCTTAGGACAGCCACAAAGAAGATGATCCAACCAACCACAATTATAGCACGCCCTCTGAACAGAAGGTGCACTACTAGCCTGAGAACTAGAGATAGCTTGCTTCTTCTTCTGGTTGGAAGAATTAGGCTTATGGAAAGGAAACCTCTTTTTGTTGGGGTTCTTAGAAACCTCAACATCATCACAACTATCACATTCCTTTTCAACAGCTTCAAGACAAAGAGCCGAATCAACAAACTCCTCAAAAGAGAGCTTAAGCTGAAGCAAAAGAACTTTCTTCAAATACTCATTCGAGATTATTATTATTTTGCTTTGATGTTATTTATGATGCATTCACTTCTAAGAATAAATTAGACTGATCCGTTTATTATTTTCTTTTAAATAATACTCGGGTCAGACCGAGTTATTTCAGGGTAGTCTCTATCTCTGATTCAGTAGCAGCTTCAGCTTTTGGGATATCGCATCATCTTTTGTCTAGCCTTCAAGGGGTTCTTTTGGATTACTGACTATCGTCTTATGTATGTTGATGTATATGTATATGTACATTTGGCTCGTGTGAACTATCGATTGTTGTATCATGTATTCCAGACTAGTCTTCCGCTTTATATATCTGATATTTCTGTTCTGGTGTGATTATACTATTAGTGTGTTGTTATTATGAGTTGTTCTGGATTTTCCTTTAGCCACTGTAGTTTCGTTTTAGATTTGGATTGAATTTATATCTTTGGGAGTAATTTTCACAACTCCTATTGATGTAATCAATACTCATCTAAGACATAACTTACGGATGGTCGCTTCTAACAAGCCTTATTCTTCGCAATAACAGACGTTATTCCTTATAATAACCTTTGTTATTGTGAGCATAGAGGTGGGGCATCACAGAAAAAATAAATGATAATTCTCTGCAACCTTTTCTTGTTCATCTTCTCAGAAACTTTATGAGGCATTAATGGCAGCCGCAACCTTTGCTTTTTGAAGCTGGGTTTCTAGCAATCTTTAAAGGAAATAATAAGGTGAGTTTAAATACTCACGTTTCTAAATTTTTGAATGAATGCGAAAACTTGGTTATCAGGTGCTTGGGGTAATTCCTGTGTGCGTGCGCACAAAATCCATATTACAAGTCCAGGTTGTAAATCTTTGTTTTATTTTGTTCGTGCCATCAAACTTTGCACTGAGTTTCTAAGTCCAGACTACTTCATTCATATTTCAACTATTTTGTAAGTGCTAGTATACTTGCACCAGATTCAAGTCAAAGAATTTGTCCAGGTCTTAAAACTTAATTTGCGTACGAAAGAAAAAAAATGAATGTAGTATAGTTGCGTGCGTGGCCATGAAAGCCTGTAGATAATGCATATATTATAACGTGACCTATTTAATTCCCCTCCCTATGTTGCATGCATGACCCTCCTCTGTTTCATATATGAAGATGCGGGTAAGTTGCCACTAACTATAATAGTTTTGTACGTATGTTTTATCTTAAAAAAAAATTTATGTATGCATTGTCCAGGTTGTATTATGTATGCAATGCATTGTCCAAATTGTTTTGTTGTCTACTTTAGGTTGTACGAGTGGGCAGTGCAAAATATTTTGATGAAAATAAAGTGGCGCAGTCCACTATTTAATTTACGTTGAACCGGCGTTTCATTTTAAAACGTATTTTGTCGCCGTTATTTTATAACGGAATTTTTTTTATTTACGCCGGTATTACATTTTTGAAACGTGTGGTTTTGATGATATTTTGACAAACAAATTTACTGTTGTTTTGACTTCAGTAACCGTCAATTTTAAAGTGAATTTTAAAGCGGTTATCCCGCAACGCTGATTGGTATCCGTTTTTACGGTGTTTTGTGAAGCGCAATTTCCTTGTCGAAATTGCTACAGATGCCACTATTTTAATCACGTGTTTTAAAAATGGTTTTAAATTGAAATTGTTTCCAAATTTTTTTTACAGTTTGCGCTTTCAAAAGAATGAGAAAGCGATTTAAACAATTCAACAAAATTGAGGACTATGAACCCTTACTTTTACTGATTCGCTTAATTCCGGACTTGTCCATTTGAGAACGTAAATTGTATTTTTATAAAATACACAATTTTGCACTTTCAAGGAAACGATGAAGAGATTTAAACGATTTAGCAAAAGTGCGGAGTATGGAACCACACTTTTACTATTTCGGTTAAATCCGAACTCGTTAATTGAAATATTTGTTGTCTGATGATTTTGATGATTTTATGCGCTTTCGAGCCACTATGATGGACCTTCGGGTCATATGATGGACCTTCGGGTCAAATACCAGTACTAGACCTTCGGGTCATTCGTTGGACGCCAAAAATTATGATGACAGTACTTGGTAGGCTTCGGCCATATGTTGATGCACGTGCGGCGTAGCTTAGACTCGCCATATGATGGGATCGATCCACTTTTATGCTGATTTTTCTAGTTGTCTATTTTTGATTTCTAGATTTTGTGAATTGTTGTTTTGAATTCAATTGTGAATTTGAAAATTGATTTTGATGGAGTTTGATGTGATTTCTTCATTTAACTATGTTGATTTCTTATGTTGAATAGTCTCATTCGAGATTATTATTATTTTGCTTTGATGTTATTTATGATGCATTCACTTCTAAGAATAAATTAGACTGATCCATTTATTATTTTCTTTTAAATAATACTCGGGTCAGACCGAGTTATTTCAGGATAGTCGCTTCTCTGATTCATTAGCAGCTTCAGCTTTTGGGATCTCACATCATCTTTTGTCTAGCCTTCGAGGAGTTCTTTGGTTTATTAGTCCTCATCTTATGTATGTATTGATGGATATGTATATGTATCGGTTCATGTGAACTATCGAATGTTGTAGCATGTATCCAGACTTGTCTTCCGCTATATATATCTGATATTTCTGTTCTGGTGTAATTATACTATCAGTGTGTTGTTATTATGAGTTGTTCTGGATTTTCCTTTAGCCACTGTAGTTTCGTTTTAGATTTGGATTGAATTTATATCTTTGGGAGTAATTTTCACAACTCCTATTGATGTAATCAATACTCGTCAAAGGCATAACTTACGGATGGTCGCTTCTAACAAGCCTTATTCTTCGCAATAGCATACATTATTCCTTATAATAACCTTTGTTATTGTAAGCATAGAGGTGGGGCGTCACAGCTTGGTATCAGAGCTGAAATTCAGAACAAATTATAATATACACAGAACAGAAACAGAATGGAACATGTGTTACAACTATTCGGGAGTTTTATTCGTGCCATTCTAATCTATTCTTTCCACTTTAACATGTGGAGTACGTCTAGGAATAAATTTCATATTCCGTAGTATTCCATTTGTTAAATTTCTTATCGATTGTGTGCTGTTTAACTAATCCTTTCCTTCTCTTGTCTCTCAGCCTATGGCTGGAAGAGGTAGAGGGAAGCGTTCTTCCGCAGGCCCGTCTAGTGGTTCACATCCGGACGGAGTCTATATGTCAGCTGATCAGTTTATGGAGCTATTTCGGGGTACTCAACCTCCTGTTGCTACTCCCGCAGCTCCTAATCACAAGTCTGCCTTTGCCCGCATGTGTAGTGATTATTCCCACCTTGGAGGCCAGCCTTTCAAGGGATCAGAAAGTGTTATGGAAGTTCAGACTTGGTTGTAGACTTATGAGCGCATATTTTCTCGGATGGATCTTTCGGATCATCATCGCGTTCTTGTGGCATCTAGTATGTTGCAAGAGCGTGCGCTTGATTGGTATGAGCTCTTTATTTCGGAAGTTGATGAGTCCGCTCTCTCTTGGGTTCAGTTTAAGGAACGATTCTGTTAACTCATATTTTTGTGCCGACCTAAAACTCTGCGACCCAAGACTCTGCGACCTAATAGCTCTAACGACCTAAGGGACTTAACGACCTAAGGGACTTAACGACCCAAGGGACTTAACGACCTAAGGGACTTAACGACCCAAGGGACTTAACGACCTAAGGAAGTTAGCGACCTAAGGGACTTAACGACCTAAGGGGACTTAACGACCTAAGGGAGCTAACGACCTAGCAGACTTCAGACCTAACTCCAGAAAGAAGAGAACGACCTAACAAGTTAAGGAGCCTCGCGACCTAACGACCTAAAGCTTCGCGACCTAACTTCACAAAGCGGCTTAAACGAGTTAAAAGAAAAGAAAGGGTGCACGACCTATCTTAGGTCGCTTACGACTTACCACTTCAGCTGAAACCGAGTACAACTCCATCAAACCAACTTCTTAAGCCGCGAGTGGATCACGACCTACCTTAGGTCGCTCGCGACCTACGACCCAACTTAGGTCGTACACGACCTAAGACTTGGGCAAAATTTCCATTCAGAATCAACTCCTATAAATACACCACTACCTTCAACATGAAGAGGACTTTTGGCCGATCATTTTCAAAAGCGTCGTTACTCTGGAGAATTCACAACTCATTCGACATTCGAAGATCTCTCAACACTCAAGACACTACAACGAGCTTCGAAAGAAATCTACCGCATTCAATACGAATTCGAGAAGATCTTCTACATCGGAGTTCGAGCTATTAGTCTAGATTGTTTTGAAATCAGAATATGTTGTATTCACAAGCATTTTGTATCATCTTGTAATCATAAATCAACAATAAAGGAATTCAAAGTGGACGTAGGCTCGATCTTAAGCCGAACCACTATAAACTGCTGTTCTTTACTGCTTTTTCACTATTTTACTGCTTATTTCTTGTTCCCGTCACACGGGTGGTGCTTTCACAACTCTATTGCACACACCGGGTGTTAGCGTTCAATTTCCAGCGTTAACATTTTGGTGCTTTCACTGAGAATTAAACTCAGGAGATCATTCACCATTGCTTCGCGAGAGTTTGTTGAAAAAATTTCCTTCAAAACCAGAAGTCTATTAGACATAATGGCTCCTGGAAGAAAACGTAAGTCTATCAGATTTAATGATGATCGCGACAATACTGCCACTTCTCTTTCTCCAAGTCAAGTAGCTCCAAGCGTCGGGGTGATGCGAGAAGAATTAGATGCTGCTGTGTCTGGACTGTATCAGCAGATTGAAATTCAAAATAATCTGATGATGGAAAAGCTGAATGCTCTGCTCGGGGCTAATCAAAAACCGGTAAATAACGAAGAAAACTTTGCTGATGTTGTTCCCAACTCCGAAGGGAGAAATATTCCTCAAGGAAGATCTGGTGCCGCTGAAGGGGCACCTCCCCAAGCTGAAGGATCCAGGCCATCACCAGTTCTCCCCGAACGTTTGCCCGGACAAACTTCTGAGAAAATGGCCGAAGCCTATTCTGCAAAGTCACTAAACAATGAGGAGTATCTCTCCGGCATGATTCGGCAGATAATGAAAGAAAGCATGCAGAGAAACGAAGATGAGAATGATTGGGGATTTGCTCCGAGTAAAACTCCATTCACTGAAAGGATTCTAAAAGCTGAGTTTCCCAGAAAATTCGTTCCTTCTACCATTCCTGCTTATCGAGGAACAAGTGATCCGAATCAATTCTTGTACAAATATGATTGGCACATGACTGGCGCCAGAGCAACTGATGAGATTAAATGCCGGTATTTCCCGGTATACTTAGAAGGAGTGGCGTTACTTTGGTTTACCAAGCTTCCCGTACGATCTGTTGATCAATTTTCCGATCCAACTCGGAAATTTAAGGAGCAATTCAGGCTATACACTTCGAAAGCAAAGGATATAATATCTCTTTCAAGTCTCGAACAGAACCCTGGAGAGCCCATCAAATCCTTCCTGAATCGCTTTAATATAGCCCTAGCTGAAGTTGATAACGCAGAACCGCGAATGGTTTTAACCTACTTAATGCGGGCTATTGACAAGACAAGCGAATTTGGAAAATGGTTGAAAATGAAGGAACCAAATTCGCTCAAAAAGTTCTACAAAAAGGCTGATGAGTTCATGCACCTAGAAAATCTCTCCGCGTCGGCTAAAGTTGTGACAACAGTGGTGGAGAATAATGCTACTGCTAAAAAAAAAGGAATCTGCAAATCAGAAGAGGGAGAATAATGGTGGAAAGAAGCAGAAAGACCTCAGAAAACCCTGCTTTCTCAAGCCCTCAGATTTTACCCCTCTAACTGATACACCGGAGAATATTTTCATCGCCACTAAAGAAGCTATTCAATATCCGAAGCCACCGGCAGTAAAAGTTGGAAAAAATGCTGTTCAAAGTGGGAGATTTTGCCAGTTTCATAACCAACCAGGCCATGATACCAACGAGTGCCGCCACTTGAAAAGCCTGATTGAAGAATTGCTAAGAGAGAATAAGTTGCAGCAGTACGTTAAAAGGAATAGAAAAGACCCATCTTCATCTAACTAGGGGCATCAACCTCCAGCTCATTCATCTGGTTCAGGAGAGAAGCCTGCCGCATAAGAAACGGAAAGACCTGTTATCAATGTGATCACAGGAGGACCCCATCCGGTTGGCAAGAGTTGGGGTGAGATGGAAAGGTACGCTAGAGCTTTGAAATATGCCCCAGCTGAAGAAAGTGTCTTGGTTTTGGAAAATGCTGCACCTCTGAAGCAGCAAAAGACTTTTCATGATGATATCATATTCAGGACCAGGGATTCTGTTGGTGTGGAGGCTCCTACTGAGGACCCTTTGGTTGTTTCTGTCGGCATTGGGCCGGCCATTGTAAGGAGGGTGCTAGCTGATAGCGGCGCCTCATGCAACATACTCTTTAAGAAAACATTTGACCAAATGAAAATCCCAATGGCAGACGTACAGGCTTCATCTCAGAAAATCGCCGGATTTACAGGGGAGCCAAAACAGCCAATTGGGACGGTGGACTTGTTTGTTGAATTGGGAGAAGGACATAAGAAAGTGGTTCGGAAACAAACTTTTATAATTGTTGATGGTTTCTCCGCCTACAATGCCTTTTTGGGTCGACCTACTCTTGCTGCTTTCAAGGCCGTCCTCGCCCCGTGGTGCTTGACAATGAAATTTCCCACTGATAATGGGGTTGCTGTCGTTAAGGGAGATCAGAACGCGGGACGAGAATGTTATCTTGTAGAGCTCCGAGAGGCCAGAAAAAGAGAGATGGGAAAAGATGCGGTAGCTCCGCTCCGCATCAAGCAACCAACCTTGTAGCAACTACGGGGTGGCCCCTGTACTGGCGAACACAGCAATGTAAGGAAAGAAATGGATCCTAGAAAAGCCAGTGCAGGGGAGAATAGAGTGGTACCCGTGGAAGTAACGGTACCAATACCCATTGACTCGAAAGACCCAAACAAAGTACTCAATGTGGGTTCACAACTGAGCATGGCAGTTCAAAACACGTTGATATCATTTTTGAAAGCAAATCTAGATGTGTTCGCCTGGTGTCACGCTGATATGTGTGGGATCTCTTCGGAAATTGCTGTGCATGCTCTGAACATCGATCCGAAATTCACACCAGTGAAACAGAAAAGAAGAACCCAAGGTCCAGAAAGGTCAGCAGCTCTGAAAGAAGAAGTCGATCGGCTCATGGAGAATGGTTTCATCACAGAATCCACTTATCCAAATTGGGTTTCAAATCCAGTGCTGGTTAAGAAGGCAAATGGAAAGTGGAGAGTATGCATCGATTTTTCAGATCCGAACAAAGCTTGCCCCAAAGGTTGCTTCCCGCTGCCCAGAATCGATCAATTGGTAGATGGAACAGCTGGGCATGAGTTTTTATCTTTTATGGATGCTTACTCCGGATACAATCAGATTATGATGCATGAGCCAGATCAGGAAGACACAAGCTTTATCACGGATGTGGGTCTCTACTGCTACAAAGTTATGCCTTTCGGATTAAAAAATACTGGGGCAACCTACTAGAGACTCGTCAATGCTATGTTCAAACCTCAGATTGGCAGAACAATGGAAGTTTATGTTGATGATATGTTGGTAAAGTCAAAGAAAGCGATAGACCATATGGACCACTTGGCAGAAATGTTTACAATTCTTCGAAAGTACGGGATGAAGCTCAATCCGTTGAAATGTTCATTCGGGGTAGAGTCCGAAAAGTTATTGGGTTTCATCGTGAGCGCTAGGGGCATCGAGGCCAATCCTGCTCAAATCTCAGCTCTAAGAGAGGTCAAAGCCCGTAAAACCAAGAGAGAACTGCAAAGCCTCAATGGAAAAGTCGCTGCTCTGAGTCGTTTCATTTCCAAGGCCACAGACAAATGCATTCCCTTCTTTGACGCTCTAAAGAAAGGAAATAAATTTTTTGAATGGACTCCCGAATGCCAGAATGCTTTCGATGAACTAATTCGTCATATGGAAACGCCTCCAGTTCTTTCCAAGCCTACTGATGGTGAAGACCTCTTTATCTATTTAGCAATTTCATCTCATGCTCTCAGTGCAGCACTTGTACGGGAAGATATGAAAATACAGCGTCCAGTCTATTACATCAGCAAACAGTTTACTGGGGCAGAGATGAATTACTCAAAGCTAGAAAAGCTCGCCTATTGTTTACTGATTGCTTCCAGAAAGTTGAGGCCGTATTTTCAAGCTCACCCTATCAAAGTTCTCACTGATCAACCTATAAAGCAAGTCCTGTTTCATCCTGAAACTTCGGGTCGTCTTTTGAAATGGAACATTGAACTCAGCCAATATGATATCACTTACCATCCCCGAAGGGCAATCAACGGACAAGCTTTAGCAGATTTCATTGTGGAATTTACTAACAAAGGTGACAGTGAGGAAGAAACAACTGATGGCATTCCAATCCAATGGAAGTTGTATGTTGACGGCTCGAGGAATGATTATTG
This sequence comes from Allium fistulosum, assembly GCA_030737815.1. Taxonomy (NCBI): domain Eukaryota; kingdom Viridiplantae; phylum Streptophyta; class Magnoliopsida; order Asparagales; family Amaryllidaceae; genus Allium; species Allium fistulosum. Next base: position 335,358,772 of record CM060901.1, on the reverse strand, counting down.
TTCTGGGGCAGGGGTTGTGCTTGAAACCTCCGAAGGACGATCATTATGTTATGCATTGAGATTGGAATTTCCTTCAACGAATAATGAAGAAGAGTATAAGGCTCTCATTGCCGGTTTAAAGATTGCCAAGGAACTGAACATCAAAGTGTTACAGATTTTCAGCGATTCCCAACTTATTGTTTGCCAAGTAAAAAAGGAGTTCCAAGCTAAAGGTGGGAATCTACCTACATACTTGTCAAAGGCATGTGAACTTCTCGAAGATTTTGATCATTACACGATAAGTCACATTCCTCGGGAGGAAAACATGAAGGCGGATTCTCTAGCAAAGTACTCAAGTTCTGAAGAGGCTCAATTATTGGGATTAGTCCCTGTGGAAGTTCTGTCGGCTCCAAGCATTGATGAGATGGATATTGATTGGATTATGGTTGCATCTCAAGAACACGAATCGTGGATGACTCCAATCAAAGAATATCTACTCAATGGTTCCCTGCCAGAAAGTTCTAAAGAACGCCGAAAGTTGTTAAGGAAAGCGTCGAGATATATAATTCAAGATGGCCGATTATATAGACTGGGATTCTCAATGCCATTACTCCGATGTGTAACCAAGGAAGAAGCCAAGACAATTCTAGCTGAGATACACAGAGGAGAATGTGGGGATCATTCAGGTGGCCAAACTCTAGCCAAGAAAGTTCTCCGATATGGGTATTTCTGGCCAGATATTAATCGATATGCTGCTATTTACTCCCAAAAGTGTGACAAGTGCCAAAGATTTGCAAAAATCCCAAAAGCGCCTTCCACCGAACTCACGCAAATGGTCAGCCCATGGTCGTTCGCCATTTGGGGAATAGATTTGATTGGACCTTTACCGATCGCTAAATCTGGAATCAAATATGTTATTGTTGCTGTTGATTATTTCACTAAATGGGCTGAAGCCAAACCCTTGGCCACTATTACCTCTAAAAAGATGATTAATTTTCTAACTAAAAATATCATTTGCAGGTATGGTGTGCCGCAGAAGATAATCACAGACAACGGTACTCAGTTTGAAAGTGAAGAATTCCAAGACTTTTGCAAACGGTTCAGAATTCAAAAAATCTTTTCTACAGTGGCTCATCCGCTGGCAAATGGGCAAGTGGAAGCAGTGAACAAAATTATCAAGTCAACCATCAAATAGCAACTCGAAAAAGCAAAAGGTGGTTGGGTCGATAAGCTGCCACTAGCACTATGGGCATACAGAACTACTCACAAAACCGCGACTGGGCACACTCCATTTTCATTGGCATATGGATCGGAAGCAATGATTCCAGTGGAAAAAGAAATCCCTTCACAAAGGAGAATTCATTTCAACGAAGCTGAAAATGAAAAACTGCAACTTGAAGCACTTGATTTTCTTGATGAGAAAAGAGAAGAAGCTAGGCTCAGAGTTTCAGCTTATCAGCAGAGGATAGCCAGGCACTTCAACTCTAAAGTTCGCCAACGCAGCTTTGAGATCGGAGACTTAGTCTTGAAAAGGATCATGACAGCAACTGGGGTGTTTGGGCCAAACTTGGAAGGGCCATATGTCATAGGCAATAAACTTCTTGATGACACTTTCAAACTCGTAACTGTTGAAGGAGATCCAATTCCAAGAGCCTGGAACAGCAACCACTTACGTCCTTATTTTACTTAAAAAAGCTTTGCTCAAAATTGTAAAATAGTGATGGATGTATCAGTTGTATTGTAAGACATTGTAAATCAGTGCAAATGAATAAAAGCTATAAAGTGGATGTAGGCCCGATTCTTGGCCGAACCACTATAAATCTTGTGTTCTTTATTACTGTATAATGCCTGTTTCATTTCGATATGTAAATACTTTAAATGTATTGCTAAAATGTCGATTCAAAATTGCAGGCCATTAAAACAAGGCTTACTCATCATAAGGACAAGCGAGCCCTATAAATCACCTATTAAGCGAATACCAAGCAACAACAATCCCAGATTCAAATCCCATACAAGAAGAACTTCACATAAAAAGTTGGTGACTCCACTGTAGCAAGCCTTTGTTAACTGGTTGCGATCGTCGGTATAAACAGACATCCAACCAAGTAACTTGCGTTTGCCCCGTGAAGTCATTCAACAGTGAAGTCTACTTCTTCGGATAAAAGCAATTCACTTGCTAAAGAAAGGAAGATGCGCTTGGAAACGATAATTAGGGATCGCTGGTGAACAGATGATGAGAAAAACATGGGCAGGCAAACAGAAACGCAACCTCCCTGGAACACCAACCAAAGCCCTCTAATGAGGCATGCCAAAAAATGAAAGTGCTTTCCTCAATCAAAAAAGATTGGTGGAACCACCGGAGGGGCACCTTCCCAAGCTGAAGGAACAGGGCCCTTGTTAATTGATTGCGATCGTTTGTACAAACGAACATCCAATCAAGCAACTTGCGTCCTCCCCGTGGGTCCATTCAACCATGAGAAAGTAACTTCCAGGCAATCAAAAAGCCCTCTTCGGAGGCACAAGCCCTCTTCGGAGGCAAAAGCCCTCTTCGGAGGCACAAGCCCTCTTCGGAGGCACAAGCCCTCTCCCGAGGCACCACAAGCCCTCTTCGGAGGCACATGCCCTCTTCGGAGGCAAAAGCCCTCTCTCGAGGCACCACAAGCCCTCTTTGGAGGCACATGCCCTCTTCGGAGGCAAAAACCCTCTCCCGAGGCACCGCAAGCCCTCCCCGGAGGCACCAGCCCTCTTCGGAGGCACAAGCCCTCTTCGGAGGCACAAGCCCTCTTCGGAGGCACAACTCTTTAAGAGGAGCCCTCTCCGGAGGCATGTCCCAAAATAGAATACTCAAACAAAAAGCCTTCTCCGGAAGCACATTTCAACTCTCAAAGGAAGGTTAACTTATTCATCTCAAAAAGTTCTTCCTAAAAAGTTGAAATTCTACAAAAAGACCTCTTCGGAGGCACATTTCACCGTGCTTGAAGTACCAAACTTAAGCTCTCTACCGGGGCACAAAATCAAAACCTTATTCAGAAGCTCACTTCACTGCGTAGGAAAATCCACTTTTTAACAAATAAAAGTGATCATCTCCGAAAGTTGAAGTGTACTTCGGAAAGAAAGAGAAAGTAAAAATTTCTCCAGTATGAAACGTATTCTATTAAAAGCAGAATAATATTTCCTCAAATCGGAAGAATTATTCTCTAAAATAAGAATACAAGTTTTTCCAGAATATTGCAATGAGCCGTGATATGGGGGCATATAACCATATTAATAAAGACAACGCTTAACGATCATATCACGAGCTCACTGCAGTATCATATAAAGTAAATAAAGAATCATTTATTCTACATTACAACTAGAAACAAATGCATTCTCACATACACAAGAATTTGTACAAGTAAAAGAATTATTTTATTCAATACTATGAAAATTCTTTACATGTGCAGATCTCAAAAAAGCGGGGACCGGTACCCGCACAATCTCCAGCCAATATATGCAAAAAGCAAAACAAGAAGAAGAAGATCCAACTTGTCATCTCTACTTCCCACCACCTTTGGAGCTTTTGCCCGGTTTGATGGTTAGTTTCGGAATCCGGCGTGTATGGTTTGGAGAAGGAGGGGTAGTCGGATTTTCTTCTGCTTTGTCTTCCCCGGCGGAAGTGCTTTTCTTCTTCTTCCTAAGTGTACGCTTCCCCTTCCTCTTCGAAGAAGATTCACTCCCCGGAGTAAGCAGCGCAGAAAGTGTTGTGTTATCATCAAGGGACTGTTCCGGAGTCTTCTCGATGTCCTCCGTCTCTCCCGCTTTCTGCTCTTGGGAAGCAGGGAGATCCTCTAAGCCTTGAAGGGCTGCTATCTGTTCTTCCTGCGACCCTGGCTGGGAAGCGGGAGTAACTTGAAGAAATGGAGGAGGAACAGCTGGAAGAGGAGGAGAATGCATGACGCTTGGTGTTTCCGCTACAGAAGAAAAGAAGTTAAAATCAATACTCTCCGAAAAAAGAGAAGATATTGGATCATCGGGACTTAAGTAATAAGCGAGAAATTCATCAAGTTCAGTTGAATCGAATGAGCAATCTACTTGAGCCAGATCTGAGTCAAAGTTACCTGGAGAAGTTGGTTTAATTACGTCAATTTCATACTTTTCAGCTTCGGCGTCGTCTTGGGTCTTTTCCTCAACTTGAGTAGTGGGAAGCTCGGTAGTTGTGGCCGTAACGTCGGTTTTTGCGGGAGGAGGAGAATAAGAACTAGAGCCGATAATGTCAGGGTCAACCGAAGCCGGAAGATGAGCAGGGTCGGCTAAAGGCGCTTTCTCCAAACGCCCCTCTTTTGCCACTTCGGCGCGTTCCCTAGCAAGCTGCTCTTTCCCTCTAGCAAGCACAGCACGTGCTTCATCATCCAGATAAAGCGCTGTAAGGTCTGCCTCCGCAAAGCCAGCAAACATGTCAAGAATGGCCTCCCAAACTTCAGCTAGTGTAATCTCATATTTAGGACCCAAGAATGAAAGACTGTCGCGACGCAAAACGCTGTGCATATAAAAGTCAAATAAAGTAGAGTCGATGTTGGCTTTGGTCGTTTCGTGAGACTCTTCGGCTGCAACTTGTCCGGCAACCGCATCATCGCGCTCTTTCTCAACTTTAAGAAGCCGAGCCTTTAGCAGTTCGATCTCCAAATCTCGAGAACTAACTTTTTCCAACAACTGAGCGACGTCTTTACGGTATTTCTCAGTTGCGTGTCGTTCTACCTCAAAATTCAGCTCGGTATCTCTTTGAGCAGCGTGCGCGTCCCGTACTTGCTTCTGAAGGACTTCTTCTTTCTGAGTATGCGATGCGGAAGAAGTGGCGAGATCTTCCTTAAGTTGCTTGACTTCAGATTCAAGCCTTGCATTGTCGTCCGCAATGCTCGCCATCTCCGCATCGTGTTGCTTGCAGATTTTATCCCATTCCGACTTATCGTTCTCCATAGTCAGCATGTTTTCGAGATTTATATGGTTGACTCTTTAGAGTTCATCAACAAGTTTCTGCCATTGTGACATCCTCTCAATGTCAAGCTTAACCGCATCAAGATTTCTAAGCATGGCTTGCTTATCGATCGGGACCAAATCTAAGTCAAAGCGTACTCCTTTTAAACACCAATTCAGAAATCGGCTTTGAAGTGTTGGAGGGGCATCTTTAACTTGGTACTGTGGCCTGTTGATGATCGCTTGGATGTCGGATTTCTTTAAAGGAGGAGAGCCAGATGGGATATCAGAAGAGATAGGAGCGTCAGTTTTTTCAGAAATTGCGGACGCATCCTTTTCACTAGGCTTAACCCGTTTACTCGGGTCTCCGGCAGCATGGTCCTTCCCTTTATCATCGTAATATTTTCTTTTGTGGGAGTCATCGTCCCTTTTTCTCTGCTGTTCCTCATAAGCTCGCCTCTCTTGAGCCTTCCTAATTGCCCGCTCTTCATCAGATTCCCTACGAGCAGGGAGATAGCGTCCATAATCATAAGAATCGCGCCCTCCATAGCGCCGAAAATTATCGTAATATGAGCCACTTCGCCCCATCGAAGAACCTGAAATTGAAGAAAAGACAAGTTTTTTTTAAAAAACCTTCAAATTGAAGAAGCTAAGTGAATGAGAGTGCTAAAAATCCTAAGTGTGTGCAGCGTGCAAACTATGCGCATCAGACTACGAACCACTCCGTGGTGTAGGAATGGAGCCAACTAGTGTAGAGGGTGTTGCAGTTTGTTGCAAAGAAGAAGTCGCTTCAACGACAAGAGAGATCGCTTTTGAAATGTCGTCTTTAAAGAGCTCTTGAGAAGTTATCATTATATCGCTCAAATTGTCAAAAGTATCATCGCTGTGATGCCCAGCAGAACTCTCTTTTTCAACTTCTACTTCAACCGTTTTTTCAGGAAGTTGGGGATTTTCTTCCTCTTCAATTACTGGAGAAAGTGTGAGTTTGCTAGATGATCCCACAACATCAACAATAGTAGGACATTTCACCAATGTAGCCTCTACAATTGGTTCTTCCGATCCAATTTTCTCGCCACAAACCGGGGCATTGGATTTCTCTGCTTGGGAACTTGGGGCAGTTAATTCTTCGGCCTCAGAACTAGAAATTTCATGAATTTGAGTAGACCGAGAATAATGTAGAAGTCCGAACTAATGCAGGAACTCATCTTTCAGCAAGAATTTAGCACTCCTCTCTTCAGCAACCACTGCACTTAAAGTTTCTAGAGTTGGCTTATGGCTAGGATTTCGAAGTGGAGGAGGAAGTACTACAAAAGAAAAAATTGAAGTTCAGTACTCGACAATTCAAGTTGAAAAAGAAGTTCAGAAAATGAAGCAAACGGAAATAAGGCAATCTTACTTCCAACTCTCCAGACAGCATAGATTCCTGGAGGACAGCAGACAAAGAAGAATTGACTTAAGAATCCATGAGCACTGTCTGGGAGATCAATGATCAGTCTACGATTCCGAGCACTCCTCACAAGTGTAATCGAAGGGTGATCTTTGTTCTTCGAAAAGGTGCATAGATAGCAAATCTCATCAAAGCTCGGAAGACGGTCGAGCGTCCTCCTGAACAAAACACACAACCCCATCAGAACGGCATAACCGTTAGGGTGTAGCTGGAAGGGCGAGATGGCTAATCGAAGAAAGAGTTCTCGGAGAAATTCGTTGAAAGGTGGAATAGCTCCACTCAAGCACATCTGGCGATTGACTGCGACAAAACCAAGGGCGGCCTGTCAGTAGTATCGTTTGCCCTAGAAAATAAAGCATCTGTTTCGGCAATCCCGAACTGGATGCACAGCTGTCTGAAAACTTTGTGGCTCAGAGTGGTCGGAGTTCTTTCTGGAGGATCGTTCAATGGATTAACAATCGGGAAAGCTTCTCCGGGTGGTCCTGAATCTTCTTGTTGAGATGTCATTCTACACAATCAATTGGATATTCAAATATGAAGGTGCACGTTTCCTAAAAAGTGTGAAGTGCTGTGCAGAACTTATGACAATAGAAAACAAACATAAATGAAATTAAACTAATTGACAATTGGTCGATTACAAGATTTCAGGACTTGTTAATTTCAAATTCAAGTGCAGTGTTAATGCAAGCAAATCAGCTTTAATTAACTATTTTAGTTGTGCTTTAATACTTCACTTGAATTGGTTATTTTACGTCACTTTGTTCACATAGTTCATTTAAGTTGATCATTCTTTATCTTCTAATCTGTCATTCGATGTGGGTAGTCAATGGCAGTATATTTGTCCCATTTTTCTGCAAATGTTGTATTTAACAGGTTATTAACATTAGAGTTAAAGCAATCTGTAAAGAGGTGCAACATAGTTCAAGTTCAAACAATTCGAAATTCAGTCAAGTTCTTCTCAAATTTCCCAGTGATAGGTCGCTCACGACATAGCATAGGTCGGAGCCTTTTTTGGGTCGCACAATGCAAGTTGGAAAGTTCAAGGCGATTTAAATTTGGTCAAGTCCTAGCTCGGCCGCGACTTAAAGCTTATGCTGCAAAAGTTAGGTTGTTGGTATGTTAAGTCGTCCTGCATTTACTCAAGATAATCAGGTCGTTGAATTGTTAAGTCGTCTGTTCAAAGTTCGATCGAGTCCAAACAATATCTTAGGTCGCAAGAATGTTTAGGTCGGTCAAATATCTTAGGTCGTAAGTCATAGGTCGTGGAAGGCTTAGCACTTAAGTCGTACAGATCTATTACGTCGCCGACTTCCCCTCCACGCAATCACTTATTGAATCCGATAACCCGATACTGCCATTACAAAGAAGACGATCATCTTCTTCGTGAATTCCATTCATCTCCACATACCGCCAAATCGCCCAGCAAATCGATTTCAAATCCCTCCGATCCATTACAAGAATTACCGTGCATTCATGAATCACATTAGCATATAAAATGACGATCGGAAGTCGATTATAATAATCGTTCAAAAAATGAAACACGAACGCATGGAATCGGACTTCGGTCGGAAAACACGAACTCGTGATTGGACAGCGATTATGGTGGGACAGAGATTGAATTCACTTACGTATGTTTGTAAGGATGAATCGATGACTAAACGAGTTGAATTCTCCCTTGGAAGTTCAAAAATTCGTCAATGGCAGGGGAAGTTTGAAACAGTAAGGTGGGGAGGAAGGAGCGACCTAACTAATTTATATGAGGCTGAGAGAGGAAGGCGAATAGGCGTACGAGTAAGCACGAGTTTTAGGTCGTTCACGACCTAGCAAAGTTAAGTCGAAGCACATGACCTATGACATAGGCCCGCACTTCGAGGGGCAAATTTTAACTCATATTTTTGTGCCGACCTAAAACTCTGCGACTCAAGACTTTGCGACCTAACAGCTCTAACGACCTAAGGGACTTAACGACCTAAGGGACTTAACGACCCAAGGGACTTAACGACCTAAGGGACTTAACGACCTAAGGAAGTTAGCGACCTAAGGGACTTAACGACCTAAGGGGACTTAACGACCTAAGGGAGCTAACGACCTAGCAGACTTCACGACCTAACTCCAGAAAGAAGAGAATGACCTAACAAGTTAAGGAGCCTCGTGACCTAACGACCTAAAGCTTCGCGACCTAACTTCACAAAGCGGCTTAAACGAGTTAAAAGAAAAGAAAGGGTGCACGACCTATCTTAGGTCGCTTACGACTTACCACTTCAGCTGAAACCGAGTACAACTCCATCAGACCAACTTCTTAAGCCGCGAGTGGATCACGATCTACCTTAGGTCGCTCGCGACCTACGACCCAACTTAGGTCGTACACGACCTAAGACTTGGCAAAATTTCCGTTCAGAATCAACTCCTATAAATACACCACTACCTTCAACATGAAGAGGACTTTTGGCCGATCATTTTCAAAAGCGTCGTTACTCTGCAGAATTCACAACTCATTCGACATTCGAAGATCTCTCAACACTCAAGACACTACAATGAGCTTCGAAAGAAATCTACCGCATTCAATACGAATTTGAGAAGATCTTCTACATCGGAGTTCGAGCTATTAGTCTAGATTGTTTTGAAATCAGAATATGTTGTATTCATAAGCATTTTGTATCATCTTGTAATCATAAATCAGCAATAAAGGAATTCAAAGTGGACGTAGGCTCGATCTTAAGCCGAACCACTATAAACTGTTGTTCTTTACCGCTTTTTCACTATTTTACTACTTATTTCTTGTTCCCGTCACACGGGTGGTGCTTTCACAACTCTATTACACACACCGAGTGTTAGCGTTCAATTTCCAGTATTAACAGATTCGAACTTAAGTTCATTCCTGAATCAGAAAAGGCTAATCTTGCTCGTAGTTTCCTTGAGTTGAAGCAAGGAAAGTCCTCTGTTTCTGATTATGTTGCATCTTTTGAGGCCTTATCTAAATATGGAGTTGAATTCATTAACACTCCGCGTAAGAAGAATCTACGTTTTGTTGATGGTTTGAAGAAGTATTTGAAGAAAGTTCTTTTGCTCCAGCTTAAGCTCTCTTTTGAGGAGCTTGTTGATTCGGCTCTTTGTCTGGAAGCTGTTGAAAAGGAACGTGATAGTAGTCATGATGTTGAGGTTTCTAAGAACTCCAACAAGAAGAGGTTTCCATTTCGTAAGCCTAATTCTTCTAATCAGAAGAAGAAGAAGCAAGCTACCTCTAGTTCTCAGCCTAGTAGTGCACCTTCTGTTCAGAAGGCGTGCTATAATTGTAGTTCTTTGGATCATTTTCTCCGCAATTGTCCTAAGCCTCTCACGTGTCGTTATTGCAAGAAAGAAGGTCATTGGGTTTCAGATTGTCCGATTGCTCCTAAGGGTTTCAAATCTGGGAAGCTTAATGTTGCTAAAGCTTCTGGTGATTCTTCTCAGCCTAAAGGTATTACTCCTTCTGTTTTGGAAGGTTTTATTTTATTTCATTGCCGTTCTATTAGAGTTCTTTTCGATACGGGTGCATCACATTCATTCGTGTCGAAGGAGCTTGTTGATATTATTCATTTGGATGTTATTACTCTTTGCGACCCTTTGAGGATCGTAAATCCTATTGGTGGATCCGCTACTCTTGGTTTGGTATGTGTGGATGTTGAGATTATTCTTTGTGGTTTGTCCTTTCATGCGAATCTGCATGTTATGGATCATCTTGGTTTTGATATGATATTGGGTATGGACTGGCTCGTTCGCTATGAAGTTCAAATCTTATGTTTCGAAAGAACTTTATATCTTTAGCATCCCGATGCTAGCGAGCAGTTATCTATTATATTTCGACGCATGGATCATACTTCGAATGCTCTTATTTCTTCCCTCGAATCGGAGGATGTCATTGCTAATATTCCCGTTGTTTGTGATTTTTCTGATGTTTTCGAGCCTGTTTCTAAGTTGCCACCGAAAAGGGCAATCAAGTTCCGTATTGATCTTATCTCTGGTGCACATCCTGTCAGTCGTCCTCCCACGAGGATGTCTGTTAAGGAAAATGAGGAACTCAAGCAATAATTATCTGAGTTGGAAGCCAAGCATTTTATTCGTTCTAGCTCTTCTCCTTGGGGCGCCGCCGTTGTCTTCGTTAAGAAGCCAGATGGTACTCTTAGGCTTTGCATTGATTATCGCAAGTTTAACGAGCTTACTATCAAAAACAGGTATCCATTACCTAGGATCGATGACATGTTCGATCAGTTAAGTGGCGCTAAGATTTTCTCCCAACTCGATCTTGCTATCGGTTTTCATCAGTTACGAGTTGCGAAAGATAGCATTCCTCTTACCGCATGTCGTACTCGTTATGGTTCTTACGAATGGCTTGTTATGCCGTTCGGTTTGACGAATGCTCCGGCATATTTTGTAGATCTTATGAATCAGATATTCCGTGAATATCTCGATAAGTTCGTCTTGGTTTTCATTGATGATATTCTTATTTATTCTAAATCTGAAGCCGATCATATTCAGCATTTGGAGATTGTTTTGAGCACTCTTCGTCAACATCAGCTTTATGCCAAATTCTCGAAGTGTCACTTCTGGGAGAATAAGGTGAAATTTCTCGGTCATATTGTTTCTTCCGATGGTATTTCTGTTGATCCTTCCAAGATCGAATCTATTCAGAATTGGAAGAGGCCCGAGACTGTTACTGAGATCCGTAGTTTCCTTGGATTGGCGGGTTATTATCGCCGATTTATTAAGGACTTTTCTCGTATTGCTTTACCGCTTACCACTCTTACGAGAAAAGCTGTTCCTTTTATTTGGTCGGATAAGTGTGAGAATTCTTTCTTGAAGTAAAAAGATCTCCTTACTCATGCTCCTATCTTAGTGGTTCCCGAAGGGAATCATGATCTTGTTGTTTATACCGATGCCAGTGGTTTTGGGCTCGGTGCCGTTCTTATGCAAAAGGATAAAGTAGTTGCCTATGCTTCTAGACAACTAAAGCCTAACGAGATTCGTTATGCTACCCATGATTTGGAGTTAGCCGCCATAGTCTTTGCTCTAAAGATTTGGCAACATTATTTATTGGGCTAGCGTTTTATTCTCTTCACTGATCACAAATCCCTGAAGTATTTATTTACTCAGAAAGAGCTTAATATGAGGCAACAACGTTGGCTCGAATTTCTTGCTTCATATGATTTCGATATTCAGTATACCCCTGGTAAGGGTAATCGAGTTGCTGATGCGCTTAGTCGCAAGCAGCATGTTGTTGTTTCCATGATGCTAGCAGAGTGGAATATTTTGGAAGCTTTATCTCTTTGTGATATTAGAGACCGTCCTTCAGTTTCTGATTCTCCCGTGCTTTTATTTAGCATGGAAGCTCGTCCTAATTTGTTAGATCGCATTGCCGATGCCCAGAAGCAAGATCCAGACCTTGCTCATCTTATTCAGAGTTGTAAATCGGAATCCCGAAGTGATGATCTAACGGATTTCGATATTGATATTCATGGTTGTATCCGGAAAAAGGGTAGATTGATCGTGCCTGATATTTCTAATCTTAGAAATGACATTCTTGAGGACTGTCATCGTTCTAAGTATACTATTCATCCGGGCAGTAGCAAGATGTATGCCGATATGAAACGCTTATACTATTGGGAAGGTATGAAGCGTGATGTTGCAAGTTATGTAAGTCGTTGCATGACTTGTCAACTTGTCAAAGCAGAACACCAGCGTCCCAGTGGTCTGTTGCAGCCTCTTGAGATTCCATTATGGAAATGGGATCAAATTTCCATGGACTTCATTGATGGTCTACCTCGTTCGAGGTCGGGCCATACTAGCATTTGGGTGATTGTTGACCGATTGACTAAATCAGCCCATTTTATTCCTATCAATTCCAATCGGACTGCTCCTTTGTTGGCTAAGCTGTTTATTAAAGAAGTCGTTCGACTTCATGGTGTGCCTAGTTCTATTGTTAGTGACAGAGATCCGCTTTTCACTAGTGGTTTCTGGCGGAGTCTTCAGAAAGCTTTGGGCACTAAGCTCAATCTCAGTACAGCTTATCATCCACAGTCTGACGGTCAGACTGAAAGGGTGAATCAGGTTTTAGAGGATCTCCTTTGAGCTTGCATTCTTGATTTTGGTGGTAGTTGGGAAGACCACTTATCTCTTTTTGAATTTTCTTATAACAACAGTTTTCAATCCAGTATTGGTATGGCTCCTTTCGAAGCTCTTTACGGAAGGCCGTGTCGATCACCATCTTGTTGGTTGGAATCGGGGGAAAAGTTAGTTCTCGGCCCCGATTATATTCGTGATTCTTCGAAGAGGATTGATATTATACGATAGAGAATGAAAGAGGCTCAGAATAGGCAGAAATCTTATGCCGATCATCATAGGAAGCCTTTGGAATTTTCTGTTGGCAATCTCGTATTCATTCGTGTCTCTCCGATGAAGGGTGTAGTGCGTTTTAGTCACTTCGCAAAATTGGCTCCTCGATATGTTGGACCGTTTCCTATTACGGAATGCATTGGCCCGGTTGCTTATCATGTATCGCTACCTGTTCAGTTTTCGGGAATTCATGACGTATTTCATGTATCCCAGCTTCGTCGATGCCTTCGAGATTCAGATTCTATTATTGATCCTCCTATGTTGCAAGATCTTGAGATCTCACCCGACTTGTCTATTGTGCAAAATCCTATTCGTGTGCTAGCTTCGGAGGTGAAACGCCTTCGGAACAAAGAAGTCCCGCTTGTCAAAATTCAATGGTCAGCAAACCCCAAAGATTGCACTTGGGAAACTAGAGAATTCATCGAGCGTTCTTATCCGGGTTTTCTTTCCTCTTCGGGTGGAGGTGAGCATTCTTGATCTATCTTTTCTTTTAAAAATCTTTGTTGTGATGATTTACTTGTGTTGTTGACTGCTTCTAGTATGAAAATTGCGAGGACGCAATTTTTATAAGGGGGGGAGTCTGTAACGACCGTGATTTTATTACCGTCGTAATAAATATATTTTTTTAAAAATCGGTAACGACCGAAGTTTTTGAATTACTGTCGGGGTGAATATTTTAAATAGAAATTTTAAATTAAAAATTTGAAGAAAGTATAATGTTGCAAAGTCGGTTGAATTGCGTTACATTTTATTCACTCCACCTAGCTGTCATCTCATTCATGGTATGACTTATTCACGTTCTCTTTATAAATGCAAAGTGTTCAAAAATGCAATACTGTAAGAAAAATAGTATAGTGTACACTTTACATTATATTTTTCCATTTGCATTGCGATAGTTCATTTCCAAAAGCTTGAACAACTTTTGTGCCTTGCTGTAAACTAAGAGTCTTGTGTGAACACATTTTTTATACTTGATTTCCATTTAATATTAATATTCATTAATGAATCATTTCATACTTACATTTCTCTATTCTTTTAATTTCACCTTTATTTTCACAATAGTATTCATTAATGAATCATTTCAACATTTTCTTAAGTTTATAACCATTTACTTAAGTAGTGTTCGTTTTTGTTGAATATGCTAATATATGATTTTTGTTTGATGATAATAAACATATATATATATATATATATTCATTTAAATGCATTTGTTAATGTACTATTTTATTTTTCACATAATTAAATAAATATTTGCTGAATAACATAAATAACACAAAATTTAAATTCAAACAGATATTTTATTCAAACAAATATTTATTACAATTTTGAATAGTACAAATTTGAGCTCCCACTATATACACAATTTTCAAACAATACAATTTTGATTACATCACAATTTTTCATTTACAAATGTCCTCACTACATATCGCTCATTCACTCATATTTATCTTCAACTCCATTCCAGATTGAATCCAGCATCTGAGTTATCTGCAAAAATATACATCGACGCAGTAAAATTGAAAATAAAATATTTTTGCAGTGTAAATTAAAATGTAATTTTGAAAATATTATTTACCTCAGTTATTTGGGTTGTTCTTCATCATTTAAATTTGAATTCATCATACACGAACAATTTGTGACATGCACAGTGTATCAATGTACATGCCACAAGGCCGTGCACACTGATATACACTTGATAAAGTTATAGGGACAGGTGAGCACAAGGTCAAACCCAATTAAAAGCCGGGTTCAACTCAAGTGCAATTCAAATAAAGTCCTAACACGAGCACAAGGTCAAACCCGAGCTATAAGCTAGATTCAACTCAGGTGCGATTTCAAAAAATAACATGAAGTTGAAAGTGAACTAGACAAAATTGAAGCAAATACAAAGTCAATACAACAGTGATAAACCAAATTGACCAGTGAGCAGCAAGTGGTACGAGACCAAACCAGATACAATGCAACATAGCATATTTAAGTGCATCAGACCACACAAGCTCACATGACTCAATGCACACACTTGTATACATTTATATGAACCAGACAAGTACACAAGTCATGGTACACTAGAAGTGCAACAAAGTGAACATGCAATCAACCACCACTGACTCAATTCAAATGCAAACAGACTCGAACAATATATGTAGTGCACAGTTTGAACCAGATCAATATTAGTGGACAGTGCAATGAAGACCACAAGACTCAAGTCTGCAACATAACAACATGGAGTATAATCATAACTCAAATGCCACCAGACAACAGAAGCTACCACATGAAATCAGACAATGTCGAGGACAATGCAAGTGCAGACAAGCTACATGATCACTGACCGCATATAAGGCAACAACTCAAGTCAGTGCACATCAACTCAATACAAACTACATGAAGTCAATGCACAAACATATATATATATATACATATGTATATACACATGCATACATAGATGTGGTGACAGCATATCAGACTAACCAAGTAAAACAATGCAAGCTCAAATTGAATCATGTACAAGTGTAGTCTCAGCAAAGAAATGCAGCAGTGACAACATAAGTGTAGCTTCAACAATGAAGACCAAATGAAGACTCAAATATCAATGGCCGAATTCATAGAGCAAAAAGATTATCGCTGTCAACAAGCACAAACAGAAATTCACATAACAGCAGTTTCAAGTTTGCAGTTTCCAACAAAGACAGAAGTTTTTTTAAACATCATCAAACATAAATGCCGAAGTCAATTTTGGGTCATCAAAGTAGAGTTCAAACAAAGCCACAGGAGAAAAGAATTTCGCATAGCAGACTGTCACAAAATCAAAGAAGCCGTTGCCAACAGAGAAAAGAATAGCAGCTCGAAGCGAAATAATGTCGCAAGGGATTTCAAAACAAAGTCAAGGCCGAAGTCAAAAAATGAACGGAATCGAACAGTTTAAAGTCAAAGATGTGGTGGCCAAGGAGTTGAACAAAGCAAATCAAAACCGTGTTAACCAAGTAAACAAAATATACGAATTGGAACAAGTCAGAAATCATCACTAGCATCCATACGAAAATCAAACGGCTAAGCTAAAAGTTATCAGACGAATTCGTATAAATTATACGACCGAAATTTAGGGCATTGAACCCTATTTAAACCCGGGAACATCATAGGCAAAAGGTATTCGAGTTCAAGCAAAATGAGAACGATAAATCAATAAACTCGAATCAAAAAGTTGAGCTTAATCAAAATCAAAAGGAACATCACGTACCAATTTCTCAACCAGGTAAAGGCGCTTGACAATTTTGAAGCAGCCGAGAAATCAATAAAAGAAAGCTAACGAAGCATCCTTCAATCAACTACTTAAGTTGTTGGCTTCAACAAATTCACTAAACCTAATTTTCTCAAGAGGAACAAACGAGCAGAAGACAACCATTTTTCACAATGAAAGAAATACGGGCCGAAGGAATATACAGAGGAAATAAAAAAAGGGAAACGAACTAATTTTCTTAAGTCTAATTTTTGGGCCGGCTTTTTCAATTTTTACATGGGCTATAATATTTAAATTAGGGTTTAATTGATTTTAATTTGTTTTTAAATTTGTAATTTCTTTTAAACTTCTGTGTAATTTCTAGTCGTGTGACTAGGGGACAAACTACGTGGCGTAGTTTGAGAATTCGCAACTCAGTGGCTGAGTTGTGGCAGGGTTTTGAGCGTAGAGTTAGGTTAGTCGATAACGGGTGTCGCAAGTTTACGTGTGTAAGCGTCTGACTACTTAATTTCTAGTAGAAACCTTGGGGGCAGCACGTAGGTAGGGTTTTTCCAAAGCTGGGTAAATCTGTGTGTTCTATTTTCTGCATTTACTATTATGCTATTATCTGTGCTATTATTATTCTATTGTGATCTGTGCTGCAATTATTTTATATACTTCCGTAATAAAATTTTATAATTAACGAGTATGGTGGCACGTCCGTTGGACGTGTGCGTAACAGGGAGAGAGCAAATTTTATCTTTGTTACAGTTATCGTGTTGTTAGAGAGTATGGTAAAGTGTTTGGTAGCGGTGGGTAAAAGGAGGAAATGATATGGCAACCAAACAGAAATAAAGTATCAAATTTTAGTCCAACTAAATTATATGTCTGAATGAACTGACGTGTCATTGTACATAACAGTATTAGAGTCTGTGTAGGTAGGTGGAGTAATTGTTCCAACTTCAAACTAATTTCATATTTGCTTGGATGTGTTAATTTACGACCGAGAATTTTATCTGTACTTGATGTTAACTTTTCACTTGCTTTCGTTTGCACATTATAAAATTTGACGATTTATGAAGGATCAAGAATTGTTGTTGATTGGTATAAAAGTTTGTTAATTGGATGAGTTACTTTCCAGCTTTGTGAAATGTAGTAAAAGAAGCATTGAAATGTAAGTTTAAAGAGAATAGAATAATCAGAGATGAAACATGGAGTTGATATGTAACGTAAGTTGGTAGAGCAGATTAATGGTTGTTAATGTTATGGAAGAAAATAAGCAAGTGGTACAGTAAATAGTTGGGTAAACGGACAGTAGATTATACAGAGTATTAAATGTTATTAAGCAGAGGAGTTATGGCAGCTAGTTTATTGGCAGTTGTAGGTTGAGAAAATATGTGGTGGAGCAGAAGGAGGAGCAAATGTTGTAGTAGCACGCAACACGATTAGTTGTGGGAATGCTCTGCAATAAAACGCTCAATAGCTTTATCACACTCTTCGATCTGTGAGAGAAGGTAAAAGGGGTTGGAAGTTAGAATAAGCATATATTTGTCGAGTAATAGGATTATGTGTTAAGTATAGGGAGTTATGTGCAGCATACCACTTCTGGTGTGAAGAAAGCATCCCAATTGTCGTTTGGTTGACAAGGTGGACAGTGTTCGTGGTCGTTATGGATTTGTGGTTGTTTTGCAAATGTAGACGGTTGTTCTAACTTGAAGTTTTGCCGCGCAGTAGTAGGTGCTGTCACGCAAATTTTGAAATGTTGCTGCGCAATATTTGGTGATGTTGTAGAGGAGGGAAGCTGTAGCAGGCGGTTTTTATTGGTACTTTTGTTTGACTCGTCCTCTGAAGCCGGAGGCGGTGATGTAAGGTCAGATGCATCAACTATTTCAGCAGGAGGTGATTGTAGAAGCTTTGACGCACGAGTGCATTTTCGCTTTGTTTTGTCCGTGGAAATGGCAGGCAGACCTTGTTGAATGGTTGTTGAACATTTGGTTTGCGAGGAGGGAAATAAATTAGCAAACTTTTTATGGGGTAGAAGTATACAAATTAAGTATTAAAACGTGGTAGAAGTAATGGTGTAGCGGAGGAAGGTGAATTAAAATTAGGGACATACGGGATGAATAGACGGTGGTTGGAAGCAGTTGCACGTGAAAATTAATTACGCGTAAGTTATGCACTCATAGTGGTTTTACTGTGACTGTGGTGTAAGTGGTAGAAGTAAGAGCTAGTTAACGTATTGATGTACTGTGTAGTAGGAAGTGTAATGGTATAGTACAGGTATTAAAACATGCATATGGGTTTGTAAACTTGTTAAAATGAATAAGCAATATGTTGTGAAGTTGTAAAAAAAGACGAAAAGTAAAAGATGGTGAGGAAATATTAGGTTGAAAAATTACCTTTTTCATTGTGGTTGTAGCTGGGATGAATGAGAGTGTAAAATTTTTTGGATGGGGAAGAGTTTATATGTGGGTGAGGATGTCTGTTGGATGTAGGTGAAAACTTGACACGTAAGAGGGAAGGGCGGGTAGTGGAATAAATTAAGCAGAAATATGTGGTAGAAGGTTTTACCGTGTCGGAGGGGATACAAATGCTTAAACTGAAGGTTGGCAGCAGGACACGTAAGTGTGGAGAATGTGGAAAACGTACTATGTGCTGAACCTACTATGTACTGTAGCTGCGTCTGTTGAATGAAGCAAGAATGAGAAGAGAACGTGTGTAGAGTAAGTAGTTTAACATACAGGTTTGCAGAGGACAGCTGTATTCAAAGCAAGGGCATAACAGTTGAAACGTGGGACAGTAAGCAGTGAGGAGAGTAATGTAGCTGAGTGAATAAGAAGGTCGTACGTACGGAAAAATGGTGGCAAATTGGTATGGCATAGTAGAATTGTGTACTATTAGCATGTAGGACTAATTTTACAACACAGCAGCAGCAAAATAGTTGGATGAAATTTTGCACAAATATTGTAAAATATTGGATGTAGGGCCAATACTTTTCTGTTTTAGAAAGTACTGGAGATGTGAGTTTCATTAATTATGTAAGGTATCAGTAATATAGTAAGAAATGTGGGATTGTTGATTTTTAGTTAATAGTATTGTGATGATTGTTAAAAGAAATGTATGAGAAGTCACAGGCGTACGTGCATTGGTCAAATTGAAATGGCGACCGTGTATGTTGAAGAATTATGCAGAAGAGAAAGTTATGTGGAATTTAAGAAAGCTAAATAGAAGTTAATATTTGAGTAAATTGACTGGCTGTGATAATATTTTGTATGTGTTAGAATAAAGTTGCTTGCGTAGTGGTAGAGATATGTAATGAGAACGGTTCAGTATTCAGGAGGTTTGTATGGACTGTTAGTAAAGTGCAGTAGGTGTTTTGATTTGAAGTTATTGTTTCTGACAATTTTGTTTGGTTTCCCATGATTTTTTGGGTTATGATAGTACGTTAAACATAGCACCTCTTAGTGGAATATTAATAGTATGAAGTAATGGACAAAAAAAATAAAATCATGTGACATATGATATAGGTATGTAAAAATATTAAAAAGGTTCAAATCTAAATTACTGCCAGGAGGATGAACTTGGTACAAATGACATAGTTAATAATTCTACTTCACTCTTGACAACTGTAATCTGCTTTCATCAGGCTGAACATTTGGAATATAAAGGCAACATGTATATTTTGAATGGAATGATCAATTTATCCAAAGTTACCACCTTTCCATACGTTATCCATTCAGTTGGGCACCGTATGGGTCTTTCACATGAATATCTGAAAGAATAGTAGTAAGGTGATTAAGCGTTATATTGCTGAGATGGTTGTCTCAGGGATTAGATAAAAATTTAACCCAATAAGCTCCATAACTTGCACAATTAGAAAAAATTCCATGCACAATCATGCCCAGTCTGTTCATTTCCATCTGAGTACATCGTTTTTCGTATTTACCTGTATATTATGAACCGTATAGTAGAATTACAGTCAATGATAAAAGAGTGAATAAATGCATGAAGCCAAAAACAGTTCAAGTTGACTATTGTAAATTGAGGTAGCTTTTTATGTACGGTGGAGTGACTGTACTGTATATAGTGTAAGTAAGAAAATCATATGCATGAAGTAAGTGCAGAGATAAGTGGAATTAAATTAAAGGCGACATCAGTGGAAATAAAAGCAATATATTTGAACTGTTCATTCCGAACGACGTATGTGCCTGTTTGGGAGGCAAATTTTTGAAAGCAATTACAGTATATGAAATAGCGATTGACCAAAATTTATTCTTCCACTGAAATAAATAAAGTGCTAACCTCAAAAATGAAATAAGCCTTGGTTTTACTGTCTTAACTTATTGTAGATAATAGTAGGGAAATAATACAACTAAACTATCAGTCAAATGGCTGAAGGTACGGTAGTTAAATGGATGCATACCATGATCTTTTCAGGGGCCTAAAAGGCAGTTTTTTCATCTTTATGCTTTGTCCATGTAGAAGACCAAGTAAATCATGCCTGCAAAAGAAATAAAAGACAGAAAATTGTATTAGAAGAATTTTTTTGAAACCAAGTACAGTATATGAAATAGCGATTGATCAAAATTTATTGTTCGACTGAAATAAATAAAGTGCTAACCTCAAAAATGAAATAAGCCTTGCTTTTACTGTCTTAACTTCTTGTAGATAATGGTAATGAAATGATATAAGTAAACTATCAGTCAAATGGCTGAGGATACGGTAGTTAAGTGGATGCATACCATTTAATTTTCAGGGGCGTAAAAGACATTTTTTGTTTCGTCTTTATGCTTTGTCCATGTAGACGACCAAGTAAATCATGCTTGTTGTAACGACCCGACTTTTTCTCCACAAAAAGTCGTATCATTAATAAGAAAGAAAGGGGTAGAAAATAGAAAAGAAGAGAAGAAAGAAAGAAACAACAACAACGATCTCACAGCGGAACGAATAAATTATATTAATAACATATACTATTACATAGTATACAACACTTTACAGAGTTACACAGCATATACATCACTTACTAGACAGTTATAACATCTGTCTAGACATTACAACTCAATACACTACAGAGATACAGACACAGCGGAACTACTATATATATCTACAACGCTGAAGCCTCCTGCTCCATTGCTCCTCCACAATTCGTCAAAGCTAAACCTGAATCCCTTGGCTACTCGTAAAAATTTGAGTACCCAAGAGTTTATAAAACAGAAATAAACAACTTGGGTCAGACATGGGTCTGGTGTGAGTAACAGGTTAAACTTGCTTAACTTCAAAACCTTTAGAAAGAAAAGGTATCACGTAAGACTCCCCACAAATAAACATGGGTAAGTTTTTACCTTACGCTAACCAAAACATTTGATAGGAAATCCAGTTATATTATAATAGGGTCTAGGGATTTCAAATAAATATGAAATAGCTGAAATGCTTACATCTCACATTCCAACATAGTTGGGCACAATTAATACGTACGGCACTTATTGGAGTTTGGATTCCATACAATGGCAGGGCTACTGGGGTACCGCCCGTCACAGTACGTGGCCTAGATCACCGTACCGAGGAGTACGCCCGCTCCCCTGCAACACAAAGCCGGAACCATCCCTTACTGGATAATCCCGAACAAGATAATCCCGTAGTTGGCGCGACCAACCACACACTAAGCCGAATAAAAGAAAAGGGACCTCTAGACAGGGATCTATCTTGCTCTCAGTGGGTGCTACCCACGAAACCTTGCTGCACCTCCCCTGTTTTAGCCATTCCCGGTTGATGAGGCTTGAGGTTACGATTACCTTTAATCAGAACATATCACTTAGAATGCTCATCGTCCGCCTGACGATGTGCTGAAAGCATTCAATCCATACAAGTTCGTTCCGGGTTCGAACGAAACCGAAGGCATTATCTCGTTACACTCGTTTTGGAATCACCCTCAGAGTTAACGACAATAACCCTTGCACTCTGAATCTTCATCTTCACTTGAGATTCACGACCTATCGTTAATTTGGATCGATGTGGTATTCGGGTCTCCAGACCTGGAAATCCGGTATACGGAAACCCGATCCCGGTCTCATCGAAATCCAAAGCGTATCTTTTAAGGCCAAGTTGTTTTAAAGGTTAAAACAAATTCAATTCATTATCTTTATACACAAAGAAAGATAATTCACAACAGATAATCAACATTATCAGATAATCCATACAATTCAACTAACATCCATATCATACAGCATATATCTCATCAGAGATATCAATCAATGCCAAGTATTCAATACTATCACCCATTCATAAGTAATGATTTATATCATCTCTAATTAATTTAAAGTGAATTAAATTAATTACTTCATTTTATAAATCCTTCTTACTTAATCATTAATTAATTACAATTTAATTAATTAATCATCTTCTAATATTTCATTTCAATTAATCATCTTTGATTAATTATCTTTTAATTACATCCAAGTAATTTATCCTCAATTAATTTCTCAAATTAATTATCCTTAACCACTTATTGTAATTAACCTTTAATTACTTCATTAATTAATTAACTAAAATTAATTAACTTAACAACTATAATTAATTACATTAATCCTTAATTAATTACATTGATTAATTACTTCATTTATTAATTATTACTTAATTAATCAATCTTAATTACATCATTAATTATATTAATTAATGATCCTTAATTACAACTTGATTATTAATTACTTAATTGAATTAATTACATTAAGTAATTAACCTTTAATTAAACAACATTTATTAATCACTCTTGATTAATCTTCAATCAGTAATTAACTACCCTTAATTACTTTCACTAACTAAATTAATTACTTCCTTAATTAATTTCTTAATTAATCCCTTGATTAATTATTCAAAGTAATTAACTCAAATTACTTCTATTAATAAAATCATTATTCAACTAATTACTTCCAGTAATTATCATATTATTTACTTCCCTAAATAAACTTATCTTAATAATTACATTAAGTAATTATTATCAAATCATCTCTTGATTATTCTAAATTAATTAAACTTAATTAATTAACTTAACAAATCAAATTAACTTCAATTAATTACAATAAGTAATTAATTCTTAATTACTTCCAATAAGTAATTACATTTAAACAATTTCATAAATGATTATTCTTAAATTAATTCAACTAATTAATTATCAAAATTAATCCTATTAATTAATTATTTAATAATCCATAGTTAATGACTTCATTAACTATTATTTAATTACTTTCCTTAAGTAATTAACTTATATTAATATTATTAATTCTAAATTAATAAATCTTAATAACCAATTTATTAATCTCTAATTACTAAATTAATTAAGTGTTAACCATAACTTAATTAATATTTAATTACTTATTAATTAATTCCTAACCATTAATTAATACTTTAATTTATAATCCCTAACTACAAATTAATCATCCCTAATTAATTTATCTTAATCATAAATTAATTAGTTTAAACCTTTAATTATCTATTTAATTAATCCAAATGATTAATTAATTTGGTTATTTAAACCATTTTAATTTACCTTAAAGATTTAATAATGTTTTTAACTTTAAGATAAAATATTTACTTATCCAAGTTTAAATTTCCTTATTCACAAAACATTTGAAACATCCATTTTCAAATTTACTTATAAATTTCATTTTAAATTCTGGATTTAAAATGAATATCAATTTCGTCTTTAACAAAGTTAAAACCAATTTTAAAAACCTTTATATGTTAAAGAATTCCTATATCTTATAAAAGAATTTCTAAAAGAGCTTAAATCAAATTCCTTTTTAAATTTAAAACATTTAAATAAATTAACATTTTAACTTATTTACAACATTTAAATTTATAAACTTATTTATTTCCAATCTAAGATTTAAACTAGATTTAACTTATTTAAACTTTTCCTTTATACTTAAACTCAGTTTTTAAATTTATTTTAAAATTTAAAAACTGGAAACAGTTCTCTGGAAAGAAAACGTTACAAATAATTTCCCGAGAAACTCCTATAATTACTTCGAGTTCCCAACCCATAATCACGAGTATTGCTTCGAGACAAATAATTTTTTTTCGCGAGTAACCCAAATCGACATCATCAGAGAAATTTGTGCACCGTGCACATGTACCTTCATCACAGCCAACTCCGACCATCTGCGATGCTTCCTTCAAGTCGACGACCAGCCTCACACATGATTCCAACCAACAGAACATTAACTCCAGCTCGAAATCGAATTCGAGACTCCATTCCCAAACCTGTAACACTAAAATCAGGTCCTCTTTCAAACCTGTCAACACAAACATCTCGACGCTCCGACCACCTGAGTTGCTGAACTTCCGGCCTCGCCTTTGCTAACACCCATGCTATCATTTCCCTAAGTATAGTGACACTCGATCAATTCTAGGACTCGAGATGATCAAACTTCCAGCCATCGTCAAAACTAGGTCTACAAACAAAAACAAACAACCCCTGCCACCACTGGTCTCTGACCATCTTTCTGGAATTTTTCCCGGCCTCACCATTAACTCCTCTTCCTCCAGAATAAACTTCAACACCCCAGAACCCCGAGATCACCAGAACTTCTCAAAAATCCAAAAACAGTGCAACCCAGAAATGCACTTACATTTCTAATCTAAAAATTGTTAATTTAGTTTTGAAAAAAAAACATGATTTAGTTTAAGGATTCGATTCATAATCATGAATCCCTGAATTACTAAATTTGAATTTTGATTTATCTTAAGCATTCCAGCACTTATGGTTTCCAGAGCCAAATGAAATTATTTTGACTTAACTTAAAATCCTAAACCAAAGTTTGAAATGAAACAATTTAATTTTGGTTCTAATCTTAAATCCTAAATAAGGTCAGATCAAGTGATAATATGTTTTTTACCAAATTCCTAATTTTAAACTCAAAACAGTCAAGAGCAGACATACATCAACCACACATATATACATTCACATACACACAGAGGATTCAACAATATATATACATGTAAATCATACTTATTCTGGAATCAACATGCAAACAAATAACCCATACTTATGCTTTCAAAAATAATGTTACTCACTGATTTTAAAAGAAGCAGAGCCTCCAGATTTTTGAAACTGAGACAACAGGCTTTTGATTTTGATAAATCTTTGGTTTTTAAAACTGCATGCCTTTGATTTGCTTTTTAATTCCAGATTTGCTTGCTTCTGTTTTTGAAGAATACATGCAGGCTTTGATTTCAAAACAGAGAAGTTTGATCTCTGCTTTGATTCCAGGTTGAAGAAGAGACAGGCTTGTTGTTCTTTATTTTTGAAAGAATTTAGTTCAGGCTTATTTCTGAGAATTTGGTTTGAGTCTGATTCATTTCAGATTTGAGGAGGATTACAGATTTTGAATTGAGGAGGTATAAACTATCAGATTTATTTAGAGGAAATGTTTTGAGGAGTTTCTTACTTTATTTGTTTTCAGGTTTTGTTGATATGAGATTTGCTTCATTTCTTTGTTTAGAAAGAAGGTTAGAAAAGAAAAGAAAATGGAGATGTATGTTTATATAAAGGCTGAAATTATCTAAAAATAAAAATAAAAGAAAAACAAGATTAAATGACACTTGTCATATACATTAGCTATTTACATTACACATGTTTTATTTAAGTTTTAATATGGTGACATTTGTCTTTTAAGTATTTAATACATAATTTTTATTTATTTTAAAATGTTAATAAAACTTTTATACTAGTTTACTATTTATAAATACTTACCTAAATGTATATATGTATATAAATTACTTTAAAGA
The DNA here is from genome assembly GCA_030737815.1 of Allium fistulosum. Classification (NCBI taxonomy): domain Eukaryota; kingdom Viridiplantae; phylum Streptophyta; class Magnoliopsida; order Asparagales; family Amaryllidaceae; genus Allium; species Allium fistulosum. Next base: position 335,333,027 of record CM060901.1, on the reverse strand, counting down.
AAATGTAAATAAAACCAATTATATAAAATTAAAAGCTTTTTACTTAATTTATAAATTTACAAATACTTATTTATATATATAGATAACTTTTAAAGAAATAAAACAAACCTTTTATTTAAATTTAAACTTAAGCTTAAATCTATTTAAACAATTAAACATTTATTTTATGTATTTTAAAACCATATAGTTATTTGTTAAATAACTTTGAAAGGCTTAATATTAAATTAATCATGATTCCCAAATTACCAAAATATATATTAGAAAACAAGATTTATTTATTTCAAACCAAAGCTCATCTATTTACAATATATACAGTTATATATATATATATTATAAATAGAAAATATTTTATTAATTTTTAAGATAAAATTCACCAGTTAAATATTTATTAAATTAGATTATTAAACTAATTCAAATTTATTAACAAAGGTTAACAAATCAATTTAATTTTCAATACAGATTATTAAATTGATATTGCCCAAAATTCCGGGATATCACACTTGTAGAAGAAATAAAACAAAGAATATTGTGTTAGAAGAACGATGTGTATAATGTTTAAAATTTGCAAGCTTACAGTTTGACCACTTACATTTTGTGCAATTCAGTTCAGTTAAGAGTAGCGAGTGAAATTTTGGGGTGGAAAACAACGTTGGTGGAGCAGGATAGTTGTGTGAACTTTGTACCTCCTTATCCCCGTTGATATATTGGGTTGAGCACTTAGCCACCTCACTCGATCTCACAACATTAACCCAAATTGTAGTTGCCAAGTAAATCAACAGCAGTTTGTTATGCAGGAAAGAGCAAAGGAAATTTGGTAGCAGGGAGAAAAGCAGAATAGTAGAACAGTTGGAAATTCATATGTTAAATGTAAAGTCAGAGAACAATATTTGTACATAAAACAAATGGAGTGAGGGGGTACGATGAGAAGAAGGAAGTACGGTTTTATTACAATGTTTGTTTATTTTATGAATTTGGAATGTAAATGCATGGTGAAGACAAGAGGTGATGGTTGGAAAAAAAACAACCGGACTGTAACTTAGAACATAGTAAGTGCAGCAGCGGGATTGGAAGAGGTGGGGAGGGTGAAGTGGGGAGTGGCTGGACAGTTGATTGAACAGTGGGCCGGGGTCGGTAAGATGTCTTTAGGGGACATTCATAATTTGAGAGCACGTTTGCAAAACATCGTGGTAAACAACATTTCGGGTATGTGTTGCAGTACTGCGACGAAGGTCTCCGTTTCGAACCAAATTTTTTGTTGTGCTGCTTGAAATCCCACGGGATAAAGCAACGTAAAGTTGGCCATGACTGAAAACATGGTTGGGAAGATAAATTCCAACATGTGGGATGGTTTGTCCTTGTGATTTGTTTATTGTTAATGCAAAGGCAAGCCTAACGGGGAATTGTTTACGGATAAGGTTGAATGGTAGCTTTATGTTTTTAGAAGGCTTTAATGGTACACGGGGAATAAATACCCGTGTACCTTGGAACTGACCGAAAGAAATTTCAGCGTCTATAAGGTTTCGATGGAAGACTTGACAGATTAGTCTGATCCCATTACGTAGTCCAATTCGTGGATCAAGGTTCCGTAGTAACATTATTGGACATCCTTCTTTAAGAGTCAACTTATGAGGTGGCATATCACCTGGGTTAAGCGAGATTAAGAATTGAGTTTGATATAAGTTTGACGGGTCATCTTTTGTTTTGTCAAAAGAGTAAATGTGTTGTTCTCCAGGAAATTGTTTTATTATCATGTTATTGATTTCATCCACAGTTTCATTTGTTGGTGATAATATTGCTCTACTTAGCTTGTAGTTTGTATTGCTAAAATTATCAGTTAATGCGGGGAATATTTCATTTATCAAACAGTGTAAGGAAGTTGGACCGTCCCATCGTATGACAATATGCGATGGTAGTTTGATCATGTCGTCGTGTATGGTAGGTTCAGTACCATTTCCAATGCGCAAAACAAAGTCAACGTAAGGTTGGTCAGCCCGTGCCCTCATATTTTTTGTTATTTGAAATACTTTAACACTTGACCACAAATATGATCGAACTATACATGCATCAGATGTTTGAGCTCTAGTACCCCCTGGAACAACTGGTAGAACTTGACGAAAATCACCGCCTAATATGAAATTTTTTCCTCCAAATGGAACATTGGCATTGGTCAAGTCTCGTAATGTTCTGTCTAAAGCTTCGAACGTGTGACGGTGAGCCATGTTTGCTTCGTCCCATAGTAGAACGGTGGACGAAGAGTGTAAGTTAATAGGAATTTTAAATCGTGAGTGTGCTGTTCTACCATCGGGCAACGCAATAGAAGCTATTCCAGAAGTAGCGGTTGCAATTGCGATAAGACCTCGGTTTCATAGATGAGCTAAAATTGCTTTGTATAGAAAAGTTTTTCCTGTCCCTCCAGGGCCGTCGATGAAATAAATGGAGCTGCTTTTCGAATCTTCCGTAACCATGATCGCGTCAAAAGCTTCCTTTTGTTCAGTGGTTAACTTATTTATTGCTTGTAAATCGGATACATGTATTTGTATTGACTGTTCTTCCAAAAGAAGCATCGAATTGTTGTATTCGTCTGTTGAATGTAGGGAGTTATGTGGTAAATCATAATCAAATATGGTTCTATTATACTGTTTTAGAAGGTTGTTAAGATCAAAAAGACATCGACCAACTAAATATGTAGCAGAAAGTGAGGCAGAAGAAGTGGATAGGTAATCTTCAGTTAGAAAAGGCCAAAATTCATCCCATAGGTCATGTACCCCACATGGTTCACGGTAGACTAAAATGGTAACAAATAATCGCCTTAAAGCAAGAGGCATATGGGTGTTCGAAGCATTAGTTAAACAATCCTTAATACTGTTATCATTTTCTAGCAATCCTCGGTGTTCAACTGCTTCTTTGAATGTACTGTAAACAGTGTCGTTGACAGTGCGTAAGTGTGCGAAAGAAAGTGGTCCTGGAGTATGAATCAGTAATAATCGTAAGTAGTAGCGATCACCTTCGGTAGGTGGTACGGTGTATAGCCGACCAATTACTTTACGGTGTATTTGTCTACGTACCCATTGTTTTTGTTCATTGTTCCACCAATACTTTTCAGGGAATTCATGGTAAAGGTACTAGCGTGCGTCCTCGTCTGTTAAATTTTGGTTAAAAAATTAGGTAAGCATAGTTTTTGTTCTGTGTTCGTCAGTTACAATAGATTGTAAGCTTTCGTCCGCGTTTAATTGAATATGTTACTTGTTAGGTAGATGTATTTGTAGTCCTATTACTGACGGAGACATGCTACTAAGTTGGAATTTAAATATCCTACATAGGGACTCTGGTGCACAGATCCATCTGGCATTAACGAATTGAGAAATTTTATCAATGGTGGATGATGAAGAAGGCATGCTTACGGATACGCGATCTGATCCTTTATAAACGTACTTATATAGATATTTGACAGATTTAACATTGGAACAAATTTCAATGTTTATATGACAGTCATATTTTAGAAGCAAATAAGGGTTATAAGGAATGACCCAACGATTGTCAACTGCACTATTAGTTGTTTGACCCTATACTCCAATGTCACGACGTCTGTAGATGGGATACGAATTAGCTCCTTGTAAAGTTGATGTCGCGAAGGGTTTAGGAAATCCCTTCTTACATATTCCATCTCGCATGCATACGGCAGTGGGGTTGAAATTGCCGCATGGATGATGAATCATGTGTTTAATAACTAACATGTACAAATCTGGTTCTAATTCGATGTTTTGAATTTCTGCCCTAACCATAGTATCGTAATCGTCGGCAGTATTTAGTTTATCAGTGTCTGCTAGAATAAGTAAGATATGAGCGTGTGGTAATTCCCTTTTCTGAAACTCTATGACATGAACATGTGCAATGACTTTACCTAGGACATGTTTATCAAATAAATCAACTTTAAGTTGTTCCAATTTTGCACGGAAAACTCGAGTTGTCAAATCAGGATGATCATATGGTTGTTGAAAGGGAAATAGCTCCTGTGTAATTTCAATCCAATTAGGATTACATGTTACAGTAATAAATAATTCAAGCTTTCCATACCTTCGTACAATTGCCATTGCGTCTTGGTACCGTTGATGCATGTCTCGTGGACTACCAATATGGGAGGACGGAAGTACTTTTCGAACCCCAACATTTCCTACAAATAGCAGAGGTGTGTCAAAATTTGAAGTATGTAATGTATATTGTCAATAGGGGGAATGGATGGGATGGAAAGATTGAACCGGCAGTTGTCTCCCCACTGGCTAGAGCATCTTGTAAACCCTGATATAAGTCGGCTCGAATAGTAGCTTGGTGGTCTCGAAGATAGTGTAGTCGCATAGTTTCAATTTTGACATAAGTATCAACCACAAATTGTTGGAGTAGGCGACCCCCAAGTAGTAGAAGAGGCTGCTCCGTAGGTCGTACCTACGATGCGTACAAAGTGGTAAGCGTGGCGGATATATGGGAGAGTTAATGTATGTGAGGTATGCGTACAAAAGTTGTATATTCCGTTAAGCATAGGGGAGTACAAACCTGTAACATGTGAGAGTAGTAGGCTCTACAGCTAATTTGGTTACGTCCAGTATTGTGGATGTTCAGATCCCATCCTTGTTCACCGCGTCGGAGGAGAAGCGGATATTGTAGTGGATCATAAAATCCTGCTGTATCCGCAACTCGTTGCAAGGTTCCTGATCTTGTTTCAACTTTAATTTCTTTGTCTTTTGAATTATTTGAGCAATCATCGCCTACAATGATACCCGCTACTTGTGACGCAGTAGGTAGTTGGTGAAAATGACGATTAAGTGTAAGTTCTTTTATTATTAGTCTGCAATCTTCTAAATTAGTACGCTGCCCCAACTATCGCAGCACATGTACATAAGGGTTGTAAAAATCTAAGATTTGTTGCAACGTTTGTAGGATGTCTGCTCTTACTTAGTATTGCACTATCCTGTTGTCGATTGTCAATCTCATGATCAGTATCGTAGATGTACATTTGGAGGTATCTAGGTCTACTACCCGGCAGAGGCAGAACACTTTCGATGCTGTGGTAGATGGATCCTTGTGCACGGTAAGAGTATATTCCGTTCCGACCGAAGGCCAAGTTTTGATCGATGTTAGCCCCCATAGAGGTGAATGCGAAAGCGTTGTTGTAAGATATAATGTTAGTTCGGAAATGTAAACCTCTTTCATTGTCATCAGTGAATAAAGCTAAAAGTTCAGGAGGTGCCGGAGGGTAGGAAGTGGTAAGTTTACCACTTGAGCAACAATTCCCACTTGTTTCATGGGGAAATAATTTTGTAGTACAGTGTCGACACTGAGTTGGTTGAGGTAGGATATGGCGTAGGAAAGGTTGGGAAGCAGTAAAATTTTGACCGCAGTTATAACGGGTTGGAAGGGCAGATTGATGCGGAAGTTGTTGTTGGGGAGGAGATGTAGCTGTTGGTGCAGTAGAAGTAGCATCAACTGTTATGTTTCAAAAGCATAAGTTAAGATCGAGTAAAAAAATATCGTAATATTTTACGAACAGAGCAGCGTAAAACATGTAAAACACGGGAATTTAATTTTTGTTTACCACAAATGAATTTTTCATGTTACTGTAAAGTAATAGGAATAATTTTTGACGCAACAAAAAAGGTAGTACATGAAATACTCATACGTTTATTTAATAATTTCATAATGTTATTCCTTTAATTCATATAAATCCCAGAACATGTAATTAACTGATTATGATAATAACCGCAAAACATCTAGCAGGGACCCAAAGATTGTACGTTATTTAGCACTGGTTAGTGTAGTACTAAGATATCAGCAGAGTACAAAGAAAATTGAAGTACTGAATGATGTATAAAGGATTAAGAATTAAAAAGTAGCGTCAGCCAATATGTGCTGTGAATGAAGATATATGATGGTCATAAATAAGTGTGTGTGTGTCTGGTTGTACATATTTGAATGGTTAATGAATTTTGAATTTAGAATTAATTTGACGTTTCAAAATAGTAAAAAACTATCAGCTGAAAGGGATGGGAAATGAATATAAATTTATTTAACACGTAAATTCAAGCAGTAAGTTAATAACATATTGGCGAGAAAAAGTAAGTGATGAATGAAGTATAAAAGATTAAGAATTGAAAATTAGCATCAGCCGACTTGTAATAGGAATGAAGATATATGAAGGTTAAAAAAAACATATGTACTGCATACGTAGAAAAAATTGCTTAACAGCATTAGGTTGAGCAGTAATAAAAAGCAAACCGTAGGAATTAGTAAAAAAATAAAAGATTAATTTTTTTACTTAATTGTATTTTTTTTCGTAAAAAATGGATAAAATTTCTTCAGGCTAGAATTTGCAATAGTGCGGTGTTAACATATTTAAAAGTAAAATTAAATAAGGAATGGCGTGTAAAAAGTAAAAAGTTAAAAATTAGAAAATTAATGTATGTCTGATAATTTAAGTGGAAGTACTGTATGCAGTAAAAGATGTTCTGGTTAGAGGAAGACATTATCAAGTGCAGGCTGTTACTAAATTGTTATATTTATTTTTAGTTGAAAACTCACTGCTGTTGATTTTCAGCACATGCCGATGGCTTAAACTATAAGTGCGGATACGTATAAAAATGTAGTAAAACAAAATGTTTGCCTGTAGAAAGCACGGTATATTGCGGACTATCTATAGATCAACAGGCTATCTGTTTAAAAGTGGAACCTTCAGACCGAGTTAAGAAATATCGTAATATTTTACAAACAAAGCAGCGCAAAACATGTAAAACATGGGAATTTAATTTTTCTTTACCACAAATGAATTTTTTATGTTACTGTAAAGTAGTAGTACTAATTTTTGACGCAACAAAAAAGGTTGTACATGAAATACTCATACGTTTATTTAATAATTGCATAATGTTATTCCTTTAATTCATATAATTTCCAAAACATCTAATTAATTGATTATGATAATTACCGCAAAACATCTAGTAAGGACCCAAACATTTTACGTTGATTAGCACTGGTTCGTATAGTAGTAAGATATAAATTTAGTTAATACGTAAATTCAAGCAGTAAGATAATAACATATTGGAGGGAAAAAGTAAGTGATGACTGATGTTTAAAAGATTAAGAATTGAAAATTAGCATCAGCCGATATGTAATAAGAATGAAGATATATGAAGGTTTAAACAAAGCGTATGGACTGCATACGTAGAAAAAATTGCTGAACAGCTTTAAGTTTAGCAGTACTAAAAAGCAAACCGTATGAATTAGTAAAAAAGTAAAAGATTAAGTTGATAAACTTAAAACTACCCATGTTAAATAATTATACAGTAGCACAAAATTGTTAGTTAAACTGTATTGGTTGAACATTTTCCCGTAGGAACATGCTATCGTGTCATCAGTATTAGTAGTGTTTGTATAAAATATAATTTGACATGACAATGACCCATTATGGACTCTATGCAATTGTTTTTTAACTGCTGTGCAGATTGAGCGTCTATAATTCTCGCATATTAATAGTGTAGGCATATAGAGGAAGAAAAACTGTAATTATGACAGAAAGGGAAATCAAAGTAATTTTGTACATTTTCCACCGTGGACTATTGGTAAGTGTATATTTTTTTTTGAGTTAAAAAGGGGCAAAATTGCTGCAGGCCAGAAATTGCAATAGTATGGTATTAACATATTTAAAACTAAAATTAAAGAAGGAATGATGTCTAAAAGTGTAAAAGTAAAAAATTAGCAAATTAATTTATGTCTGAGAGTTTAATTGGAAGTAGTGTATGCAATAAAAGATGTTCTGTTTAGAGGAATACGTTATCAACTGCAGGCTGTTACCCAGTTTTTTTTAAATTGAAAACTCACTGCCATTGATTTTCAGCACTGGCCGAGGGCTTAAATTATAAGCGTGGATACGTATAAAAATGTAGTCAAACAAAATGGTTGCCCCTCGAAAGCATGGTATATGAATTTAAGTCAGGGTAAGTACTGCATTAAAATTTGACATTGCAAACTGATGTTGGTGACCTAGAAACAAATGTTTGTCAAAAGGCAAACTGCTGAAAAGTGCGGAAGACATGAATTTTAAGTCAAATAGTGTTCGACATTTCAAATACCCATTGTGGACTCTGCCTAATTGTTTTTAAACTGGTTTCTGGATGAATGCCTAATATTTTAACATATCAATATTGTTTCCATTGTGTATAATTGAAATATAATCATGGGAAAAGGAGAGAGTAACATAATTATTTACAATATCCATTGCGAAATATCTACAGATCAACTGGCTGTCTGTATAAAGTGGTTATCACCTTAAACTCCAGAAATGGTGTATATATGTGTAGTGTACTTATTTAAAGTGAAACATAGATCTTAAAATATCAAACAGTTGTAAGGCTGACGGGGAGGGAAAAAGTACCTGTCGAATTTTGCTACTGTTGGTTTTCAGCAACGGATGTCCTTCTACTTGCGACGGCAGACTGTCTAGCTTGTTGATGCCTTGCACGTTGACTAACATGTCGTCTTTCCCTTTGTTGCTGGTCTATAAAGTTGTGGAAAAAATGAGTTAGGTGGAAGAAAGGTGTGAAGAGGGTGGGGCAAGGTAAACTGATATGGGAAAATATTGCTAAAAAATGAAAGTGAAATAGTACGTCGTAGCAAAGGGAAAAAGTGGGGGTGAGTGGATAGTGGGAAATGCATACTTATAGGGATTGGTATATTAGATATTTTGCAACCGACATATTAGTAAGTGGAAGATTTTGAAGTAGTCATAGTTCTGTAATTATGGCTGAAACAGTGGGGTTAACGGCTAGTGTGTAGCAGGTCAAAGTAACTTTCGTTTTTTGCAACTGTAACCAACGGTTAATATTATTTGTGTATTATATATGAGGTAATATTATTTGGGGGAGTTTATTGCAGCAGTAAATCAAACAAATTCATGAGTTGAACAGTTTTTATTTATGTGTGAGATAATTAGCTACATTTGGTTAAGTATGAAGCTGCACTCACATAATATGAGCACAGGTAGGAGAAAAAAAAGGAAAACCGATTCAATTAATGTGTGTAGTGACAAAATTGAATGTGGAGTTATAAAAATGCATCCATTGTTTGTAATGGAGGGCAAAGAAAGGTGGAAAACTGATGACATGTACTATTCAGTAATGTCCGTATGTATGTAAAACTGTTAACTGTTTGTGTAGTTAGAACTGAAAATGGTGGAAAAAGGGTTGTAACATTTTTGCTAAAAATGGGAACCTATAAAATAGTAGCAAAACTAACAACCGCAGAAATGAAACAATCGTAGACGAACTGTTGTAAAGGAGAAAGAATAATATTGTCAACGGCATGCGTACATATCCATTTTTTACGAAAGAAATAGATGACATGGAATGCAAACACGGTATGCAAAAGACAGGAAAACGAGGCCATGTAGCAGAACAACAAAAAACTGGTAATAAAACTGAACTGCGGACAGGAACAGTTATTCATGTACATAGCAGTAAAAGCAGTGAAAATGGATCTATTTTGTTGAGAAGATAAAGATAGTAGTGGACATATACATAGTAGGACGAAGGTAGATGAAGTAGGTAAGTGCGGATGTAAAGGCCGAAATACAGAAATCATAGAATGGAATTGGAGCTAGAAAGAGTTAAACTAAGAGATGGTAAGGAATCAATTGATAATGTTTTAAATTATTTTGCGACCCCTAGTTAGAAAATCATAATGTTTGTCACTTACATGCACATTGGTAAAGTTAGAAAAGCATAGTGTTCATTACTTTCATGCACATTGCTAACATTGGTCAGGCTAATGCAACATTAGTAAATATCAAGCTAAACATATGCTAACTCCCAAAAAAATTAACCAACGAAAATAAATAGTGCAAGCTATATGTAATAAAAACAAAATATAAAATCAAATTGAACATATACCCCTTAACAACATCAGAATCGGTCAACAAACCACTTGGAACAGCTCCAACTTTCTCCTCAACTTTCGGTGGATCGACCAACTAATCGGCATCTTCATTCGCATCCGCCTGAATCTTCCTCCCTGTATCAAAGTTCCAAACAGCCTTTAATCAGGAAAAATGGTCACTTAAACTTTTAATATGTAAATTTAACTAAAAAGTCAAAAGTAGTGGTGGAGGAAAATAAAATATGCAAAAAGTATGTAAGGCATTCAAATAAGCACATATTTTACCCCAATATCCTTTAATGAAGCATGAGAAGACGACGATTCAAGAGATTTGACTGTAGTTGAAATAACATCCTCTGGATGACCCTTGGCACACAACTACATAATTCAGTTTACATTAAAAAGAGGAAACATAATGCAGTGAAGAAAAGAAAGATGAAGCATAGAGTAAAAAATTTAAAAAAAGATTACCTTTTGATCATCGGTGTTTCAGCAGAGGACAATGGTACTGAAAACTAAATTGTCGATTGAATTAGAAAAGAAGAGTGAAACCGTGGGAAGACCCTTTGCTGCACTAAATCAATCGCGCTGAGCATCATTCTCGAATCGTTAAGATTATCATGCCTATCCAAAAAATGCATCGTGACATCAATAATTGAAATTATAAACACTTACGATTTATCCTTTGTCGACCTAATTTGTTTTACTTTTTTCAAGAATCGTGGGTGAGGAAGAAACATGAAAGTTATGAGAAGTGGGTCGGCAAATTGAACTTGGGGTTTGCAAGAGACCGTAAAGAGAAAGATACCCTTACTTTCGTATATAATGAAATAACAAAAATAATGACCATTTGGACAGTTCAGAAAAGGCTTCACTTTTCACTTTTCCTGCAAAGAAAGGTAGTTAGGTTTGCAGGAAAAGTGAAAACAAATTAAAGTCACAAAGTCATAAGGGGAGGATAAACTATATGGGCATAAAATCATAAAATCTCAGCAAGCAAAGTTTCTGACAAACCCATATACTGTAGGGTGCAATATATAAAGGCATGAGTCAGTAAACACCAACGTATTTATGTATGTGAAGGATGTCTTACTATTAGAAATATGGGTAACAAAATTTTACAGTAAGTATCAAGCACAAACTTTGGAATAGCAAAGGGTATTTAATATTTGTGTTAATAGAAGGAAAGACAGAGAAGAAATTTTATTCAATTAGCTAGTTGTCAAGTGTTACGTGTTGACAAAAATGGTATTATTATTTTAAAAGTGGTAAAAAATATAAGCGAAAAAGTAAGACGTAATAAGAGCTATCAAAAATGGTCTTAGTTAGATATGGAAATTGGAAAACTATTCTCGTAGGATATAAATGCAGTGGTCACTAAAAATTCAAATGGTGAGGTAGCAATATCATATGACATAACAAATTTAAAGAACGCAGAAATGACCCTAAAAATTTAAACGTCTTTTATCATACCACTTAAAGCCATACCATAAGATTGAGCAGTTGTAAGTGTTGATAATTTGGTCAGTCAGATATTGGATTTGGTAAGAACAAATTCTTTCCTTTTATTTATTCTACCATTATGTATAGTTTGCTTATAATGCATCAATCTTGAATCAAACTATATAAATAACCCTTTATTATCAACTCTCACAAATATTGTAATTGCAAATTTGAAGAATGAAAAGGGCATGAGTGAAAAATAAAGTACCTCCATTTTTCAATGTTCGTATCAACCATTTTTTCTTCATCGAATCCTCGTCGTCCTCTTCACCATCCATCTGTTTCCTAAATATAAATAGGAAATATTTATTACCCGAATGTATAACTAAAATATTTATTCAAACACCAATATTTACATCTATGGATAAATGAAGTTGTACATGTACAATAAAATAGGCAGCAATTTTTTATTTCAGTGCGTACTATGTTTTGATCATTATGGAAAATCTGTTTACACAATTTACCACTGAACAATAATAGTGTATTAATGGCAATAAAGTATGATTGTAAATGGAGCACAAAATAGGGAGACGTAAATTCATCATATTACAACTATGTGGAAGTAGTTAATACTAATAGAGTACATATGAATTTGATGTAAGATTGTTTAAATAGAATCTAACTTGTATGGAAAGTATTGCCTTTAAGAAGGATTTCTTAGTATTAGAAATATGTAGAACAAAATTTGATGGTAAGTATCAAGCACAAACTTTCGAATAGCAAAGGGTATTTGATCTTTGTGTGAATAAAAAGGAAAACATAAAAGGAATTTTATTCAATGAGCACGTTGTCAGGTGTTTCATCTTGACGAAAGTGATATTTTTATTTGAACAGCAGCAAAAAAAATGAAAACGTAAGAGCCGATAAGAACAATCAGAAACAGGTTAGGTTTAGATATGGGAAGTGGAAAACTATTCTCAAAGGTTGTAAATGAAGGGGCAGTAAAAATTCAAATGCTTAGGTAGCAATATGATATATATGGGCATAAAATCATAAAATCTCAACAAGCAAAGTTTCTGGCAAACCCATATAGTGTGGGTAGCAGTATGTGAAGGATTTGTTACTGTTAGAAATATGCGTAACAAAATTTTGTGGTAACTATCAAGCACAAACCTTCGAATTGGAAACGATATTTAATATTTGTGTCAGTAAAAGGAAAGACAGGAAAGGAATTTCTGTTCAATGTGCAAGTTGTCAAGTGTTACGTGCGGACAAAATCGGTTTTATTATTTGAACTGCAGGAAAAAATATCGGTGAAAAATGTAAGAGGTAATAAGAGCAATCAAAAACAGTGTGGGTTAGATATGGAAATTGGAAAACTATTCTCGAAGGATATAAATGCAGTGGTTAGTAAAAATTCTCATGGTAAGGTAGAAATATGAACATAAGCAGACAGACAATGTGTATATTGAACAATATTCATTGTCAATAATAAAAAATATTTATTGATTTGCGCATGCCGCTGTGTCTAGGAGAACATTCAACACATGACATAAGAAAGAGCCAGTTAAGTAATTCAATAGCAGAGGTAAGAGCTAATTTCAGTTAAGTTGTTTTCATCCAGAAAACAACCAAATTTCACTAATTCATTAGTATAAATGAACTAAAACGGACTAATACCACAAACTATCTTTGATGGGCTAAATTCACATTTCGAAAGTTAATAATATGATGAAGGTAACATGTTTACCGACCTTAGAATTCGTTTACTAAGCTTGTTCTCAGATCCGACTTTAATTTGGGAATACTGGAAAGTGACAGTTAAGTAATTGAATAGCAGAGGTAAGAGCTAATTTTAGTTAAGTTGTTTTCATCCAGAAAACAACCAAATTTGACTAATTCATTAGTATAAATTAACTAAAACGGACTAATACCACAAACTATCTTTGATGGGCTAAATTCACATTTCGAAAGGTAATAATACGACGAAGGTAACATGTTTACCGACCTCAAAATTCGTTTACTAAGCTTGTTCTCAGATCCGACTTTAATTTGGGAGTAGTGGATGTGATTACATCAAATCAACACTGGCTCAACGCCATTGTTTTCACTGTTTCATGATCGTTGTTCATACTGCGGTTACCATTTACAAAAAGAAAGCGTAAATTAAAATCGATAAAAAGTATAAGTTTATCATCGATGTTGTATGAAAAGAGCGTAGAAAGTCGAGTGCCTTACCGAATCCAAAACGGAGAGAAAGATTTAGACAAATCCTCTTCTACCATGAATCAACCAAACTTCTCCAATCTACCATTCTCAAATTAGCTTTTGAAGCCGGCTGCATCGTAGGAAATTCTTTGATTTGTCAGTGTGCAAAAATTATAAGTTGATTTAATGAACATTTTTTTGTCTTTCGATTTTCAAGGTTAAGAAGGAAGAAATAGTTGGGAAAGTGGAGTGGGAATGAAATGGATTCTGGCAACCGATTTGGGAACATGGTGGACGGGAGAAAGACAATGGTACCCTCATTTTGTTTTACTTGTTGTGGAATGAAAAGGAGATTTTTGGCAATTAGAAAAAGGCTTCACTTTGACTGCTTTGACCAGGGTTTTGCTTTATAGTATAAGATAGTATCACCCTATTCACCCCCTCTAGGGTGAAATCGATCCTACAAGTGGTATCAGAGCTAGGAACAAAGCCGTTTTTGTTTTAAAAATCTAATTTTTCAAAAACCAATTTTTGTTTTAAAAATTTGAATTTTTAAAATGGCTTCTTTTAATGATTCTTTTGTAGAGGGTCAGTCCATAGTTAGACCACCAATGTTCAATGGTGAATATGCTTACTGGAAAAATAGGATGAAATTTTTTCTAAAAACCATTGATGCTTGGAATATTGTTGAGACAGGTTATAGAGCACCAACTATAGTTGTAGATAATCAGGAAATAGATAAACCGATAGATCAATGGACAGATTTAGAAAATAGACCACAGAATGCTAACGTTAAAGCTATGAATTCTATTATTTGTTCACTGGATCAAATTGAATTTAATCGTGTCTCACATTGTCTAACTGCACAGGAAATATGGCACACACTCGAAGTGACTCACAAAGGAACATCTCAAGTCAAAGAATCTCGCCTTGCCATGCTGAGTAGCGAATACGAGAATTTCACAATGGCCAAGGAAGAAAATGTCAAGGAGATGTACGGACGACTTTTCAATATCGTATACAAATCAGAAGCTCTTGGAAAATCATACATTGAATTGGAAATAGTCCGAAAAATCCTCAGAGTCCTTCCACGGAATTTTGAAGCCAAAGTCACTGCCATTCAAGAATCAAAAGATTTGAAACGAATCAAAGTCGAAGAACTCATCGGAACTCTCACCACTTATGAACTAGAGATGAAATTCAAGGAAGAGCGTGAAGGAAGTGATACTCGAAAGAAATCGATAGCTCTCAAAGGAACAACAGAAAGTGATGGTGATGATGATGATGAAGCAGCTGAGCTGGAACTATTAATGAAGAAATTCAAAAGTGGAATCACAGATACGGAAAATCCAGCTCTAAATCAATAATTGAAAAGCAGAATAATCAAAGCACTAGACAGCCCAGAAGAGAAGGAGATCATCTGCCACAAGTGCAATAAACCTGGCCACATCAAGCCCAATTGTCCTCAGAATCGACATGGCCAAGAAAAGAGATCAAAAAGAAGAAGTTTTACAGCCATGTGGAATACAAGTGATGAGGATAAAAAAAGTACTAGCAGTGAGAGTGAAAAAGCGGATTTGTGCCTTCGAGGTGATATAACTGATAGCGATGACGACGAGCCAAGCGAGGTATCAAAACTCACTCACTCAGAGTTACTTATATATTTCCACGAAGTAAATGGCTGTTTTGAACGAGTTAGGAAAAGATATGCTAAAATTGAATCACAAAGAGATACTTTGATAGATTTAAACAAACAGCTTGATCAATTAGTTAAAAACTATCAAAGCAAGAGCTCTAAGTGTGATAAGTGTCCAACATTCGAAGAAGAGATTAAAAAATCAGAAATTAAAATTAAAACGCTTGAAAATGATATTCTGATTTTGAAAGAGAGTGAAAACACTAGAAGAGAAAATTCTATTGAAAGGTGCACTCAATTATTGAACGAAAACGAATCACACAAAACACAAGTCCAACAACTGCCGACGACTTTATTTTCCAAAAGTGAAAGATCATTAAATATGCTATTAGGGAAACAAACTGTTAATACAGATAGACAAGAACTTAGATATAATCAACTTGAACTTGTTAGATGCAAAATTAATCAAGTCAATTCCATGTGCACAATTTGTAGAAAATTTGGACACAATCAAAATATTTGTTGGTATAGACCCAAACACGTGAAAACTATTCCAACTTGGGTTCCAAAAGGCACAAATATAAAATCCCTTAAAGTTAAACAAATCTGGGTGCCAAAAGAAACATATATAAATAGTTTTGGGTCTCCACAAACTTATTTTTCAAAATCATTTGCCACTAACAATCATGGACCTATAAAAACAAATAAGTCACAAAAATCTTTTTTCGTGTAGGTATGGTGGCAGGCTAAGGAACAACAACAATGTTATCTGGATTCTGGCTGTTCCAGACACACAACAGGCGACAAATCAACTTTCCTTAGCCTAGTACAAAGGTGGCAGAATCACAATGGGCAAAAACGAAAAATTATCACAAAGGTAAAAAAGGTGATTGTATATTCATCTTGAACGATTTATTAAATGTGATAATCTGCACCATAATCTGAATTTAAATCAGCCAGTTATGTTATAAAGAGATGAATGATGATTCTGATTCTGATTTATTCAAAATGTTGAACAATCATCCTTGAATTATTTCATATAGATTTGCATGGATTAATGATGGTGTTTTATTGATTGATGATTACTCATGATATATTTGACTTGACATTATATTTTGTGTTTTGCCTTTTTACATGGTTTCAATTCAACTTCAATTCAATTTCATTTAAAAGATGGTAAAAATGTTTTCAAGATATTTTATTGCACACATCACGGTCTGGTCTATAATAGCCAACTATTGATAATCTTGAGTTGAGGGAAAATTCGGATGCAGATTACACTGGTAATCTAGTTGATAGAAAAATTACTAGTGGAATGTGATTTATATTGAGATACTCAGTAACTTCATCGTTTTCAAAGAAAATATCTGCATATTTTTTCATTTGAAATAATTTTCAAATAGCAGACATTTTTCTAAAAACTCTTCTAGAAAATCATTTTTGTTGACCTTGTTTCAGATTAGTTATTTTGGAAATTTTGATTTTATAATTATTTTTGGATTTGATTTTAAATGACTGAATTAACTAATCTGACTCCCTATTGATTATCAAAAGTATAAATAGTGATTAAAAAAGTGATGAGTGTTGATATTAATCATATATTGAGACAGTATAATTAGTAAATTTCTTTAGAAATTTAAACAAGAGTTATGAAAACTTTTGTTTGGTAAAAATTCCATGACCATTTCTATTTCTATCGACCATCACTCATCAAAATTCAATATAGTATGTCAATATGTGGTATTTTAAATGGGAATTCATTCGTTTTTCAATTGATTATACTTTTAAGAAATAAAAACATCCAAAGTATTCACTCTCATTTAAAAGTCCTCACGGTTATGCATGGGTGATTTACTTGGAATTTTTGATTATGTGCTTCCATGCTCATTTAAAAGTCCTCACGGTTATGCATGTATGGAACGCATATCAAAATTGATTGATTAAATAGACAAGTTGATTCTAATCCCATTTAAAAGTCCTCACAGTTATGCGTGGTTAGAAGATACTTGAATTTATTTTTTAATAAAAATTTGGAATACTACTAATTTCATTTAAAAGTCCTAATGGTTATGCATGGTCAGTAGATATTCAAATTCCTGAAATAAATATACCACAAATAGATACAACTATATGGTTTTATATGATGACATCATCCCTATCATTCTAAAGTGGAATATGCGTCAAATAGAGTATTTATGATTTTTGTTTGATTTTTTTATTGAAATTTAATATTTATACCCGATTGAGTATTAATGTTGTATTAATGTCTGTCACTTTATCTCTATTTTTCTAACACTATTACTCTTTTGCTGATAACAAAAGGAGGAGAGAAAAGTTAAGATTTTGGAAAATAAAGGTCAAATATTTTATTTTGTATTTTCTATATGCATCTAGGTTCATTTATTCATTTTTATTTATTTACATGCATATATGAAGGGGGAGCTTTGTGTAGAGAGGAAGCATTCAAATAGAGGGAGCAAATTGAATGATCAAATACATTTACTAAATTCAAAATCTTAAATATATGTTTGTTTTCATCAAAAGGGGGAGATTGTTGAATACGCTAATATATGATTTTTGTTTGATGATAATAAACATATATATATATATTCATTTAAATGCATTTATTAATGTACTATTTTATTTTTCACATAATTTAATAAATATTTGCTGAATAAAATAAATAACACATAATTTAAATTCAAACAGATATTTTATGCAAACAAATATTTATTACAATTTTGAATAGTACAAATTTGAGCTCTCATTATATACACAATTTTCAAACAATACAATTTTGATTACATCACAATTTTTCATTTACAAATGTCCTCACTACATATCGCTCATTCACTCATTTTTTCTTCAACTCCATTCCAAATTGAATCCACCATCTGAGTTATCTGCAAAAATATACATCGACGCAGTAAAATTGAAAATAAAATATTTTTGCAGTGTAATTAAAATATAATTTTGAAAATATTATTTGCCTCAATTATTTGGGTTGTTCGTCATCATTTAAATTTGAATTCATCATACACGAACTGCTTGTGACATGCACAGTGTATCACTGTACATGCCATAAGGCCGTGCACACCGATATACACTTGATAAAGTTACAAGGACAAGTGAGCACAAGGTCAAACCCAATTAAAAGCCGGGTTGAACTCAAGTGCAATTCAAATAAAGTCACAACACGAGCACAAGGTCAAACCTGAGCTATAAGCTGTATTCAACTCAGGTGCGATTTCAAAAATCAACATGAAGTTCAAAGTGAACCAGACAAAATTAAAGCAAATACAAAGTGATAAACCAAATAGACCAGTGAGCAGCAAGTGGTACGAGACCGAACCAGACACAATGCAACATAGCATATTCAAGTGCATCAGACCACACAAGCTCACATGACTCAATGCACACACTTGTATACATTTATATGAACCAGACAAGTACACAAGTCATGACACACTGGAAGTGCAACAAAGTGAACATGCAATCAACCACCATTGACTCAATTCAAATGCAAACAGACTCGAACAATATATGCAGTGCACAGTTAGAACCAGATCAATATCAATGGACAGTGCAATGAAGACCACAAGACTCAAGTCTACAACATAACAACATGAAGTCTAATCATAACTCAAATGCCACCAGACAACAGAAGCTACCACATGAAATCAGGCAACGTCGAGGACAATGCAAGTGCAGACAAGCTACATGATCACTGACCGCATATAAAGCAACAACTCAAGTCAGTGCACATCAACTCAATACAAACTACATGAAGTCAATGCACAAACATATATATATATATACATATGTATATACACATGCATACATACATGTGGTGACAACATAACAAACTAACCAAGTTAAACAATGCAAGCTCAAATTGAATCATGTACAAGTGTAGTCTCAGCAAAGAAATGTAGCAGTGACAACACAAGTGTAGCTTCAACAATGAAGACCAAATGAAGACACAAATATCAATGGCCGAATTCACAGAGCAAAAAGATTATCACTGTTAACAAGCACAAACAGAAATTCACATAACAGCAGTTTCAAGTTTGCAGTTTCCAACAAAGACAGAAGTTTTTTTAAACATCATCAAACATAAATGCCGAAGTAAATTTTGGGTCATCAAAGTAGAGGTCAAACAAAGTCACAGGAGAAAAGAATTTCGCATAGCAGGCTATCAAAAAATCAAAGAAGCCGATGCCAACAGAGAAAAGAATAGCAGCTCGAACCGAAATAATGTCACAAGGGATTTCAAAACAAAGTCAAGGCCGAAGTCAAAAAATGAACGGAATCAAACAGTTCAAAGTCAGAGACGTGGTGGCCAAGGAGTCGAACAAAGCAAATCAAAACCGTGTTAACCAAGTAAACAAAAAATACGAATTGGAACAAGTCAGAAATCATCACTAGCATCCATACGAAAATCAAACGGCCAAGCTAAAAATTATTAGACGAATTCATATAAATTATACGACCGAAATTTAGGGCATTCAACCCTATTTAAACCCGGGAACATCATAGGCAAAAGGTATTCGAGTTCAAGCAAAATGAGAACGATAAATCAATAAACTCTAATAAAAAAGTCGAGCTTAATCAAAATCAAAAGGAACATCACGTACCAATTTCTCAACCAGGTGAAGGCGCTCGACAATTTTGAAGCAGCCGAGAAATCAATCAAAGAAAGATAACGAAGCATCCTTCAATCAACTACTTAAGTCGGCGGCTTCAACAAATTCACTAAACCCTAATTTTCTTAAGAGGAACAAACAAGCAGAAGACAGCCATTTTTCACAACGAAAGAAATACGGGCCGAAGGAATATACAGAGGAAATAAAAAAGGGAAACGAACTAATTTTCTTAAGTCTAATTTTTGGGCCGGCTTCTTTCAATTTTTACTTGGGATTTAATATTTAAATTAGGGTTTAAATGATTTTAATTTGTTTTAAAATTTGTAATTTCTTTTAAACTTATGTGTAATTTCTAGTTGTGTGACTAGGGGACAAACTACGTGGCGTAGTTTGAGAATTCGCAACTCAATGGCTGAGTTGTGGCAGGGTTTTGAGCGTAGAGTTAGGTTAGTCGATAGCGGGTGTCGTGAGTTTACCTGTGTAAGCGTCTGACTACTTAATTTCTAGTAGAAAACTTGGGGATATCACGTAGGTAGGGCTTTGCCGGCTGGGTAAATCTGTGTGTTCTATTTTCTGCATTTACTATTCTGCTATTATCTGTGCTGTTATTATTTTGCTGTGATCTGTGCTGCAATTATTTTATATAATTCCACAATAAATTTTTATAATTAATAGTATCACCCTATTCACCCCCCCTCTAGGGTGAAATCAATCCTACAGTTTTTAACTATTCAATTTAATTATTAAGCATTTCAAGACATTAACTTATGTTTATACATTCCTTGTAACTCTTAATTCTTTATTTATAAACATATGTTCATTTTGAAGCATTTTTGTTACTTTAAGGTTTTATTTGTATACTATTCTATTACATATTCATATTTAACATTTCAACTTTTTAAGCATTTCTGGTAAGTTTTGTGTATGTTTTTAGAATGTAATTGAGTGTTATACAAATTTATCTTATTCATTTTAGTTAACAAAAATGTTCAATAGTTTACATCTTCTTAATTTTCATTATCTTTCAATTTACAAGTGACAAATCTCCAATTTCTTTATAGTTTCATTAAACACTTGTGACAACCTACCTTTTTGGACAGTTTAAGTCGACAATAAATCACACATGTTCAACTCAAACTATTCAAAAGACAGATTATTAATGGGATTGTTCAAATGAAATAAGATTCAAAATAACAAAATATAGAATCTCGCAGCGGAAGGATAAAATATAATACACAAAATAAATACATCAACAGTTCATGAAGCTATTTACAACAAAATCAAAATTTACAATTTTTTATATAGGCAGAACAGACAATTGCTATAATAGTAGCAGATATGGTCCTCAACTCCGTCTTCGTCTTCAGAATTAAGTGTCTTCGCTAAACTGAAATACTCGGTCTGACCCAAGCGTAAAGTAAAAAAACACACTCGAGTTAGGACTAACATTCTTATGTAAGTAAGTCAATTCAAGTGAAATGTATAGATAACTCAATAAGTGAAATGCTTAGGTTTAAATAAACATCATCTTTCACATTATAAATCGGTTTAGTTCAAATATTGACTTTCATGTTCGTTTTCAATCGATTCATTATTAAATTCAACTTTAGATTTTAGTTTTTCACTTAAAGCTATTAAGTTAAATCAAACAATAAGTTTAAATCTAAAAATCCAATTAAAACTTTCATTAAATCAATTGAATTTCAATTTCATAATTTCAAGTTCAAACATAAATTTAAACTAATAATATTCCAATTTGATTTCTAAATCAATTTATTTAAACCCAAAGTGGTTTTATATCGGGTATATATCATTTCAACCCAAAGTGATTTTGCTAACTATTAGGGAACTTGCAGTACATAACATGTCAATGACCAACATGAGTGCATAAATAACAATTTAATATATATACATGCCTAACTAACATATCACATGGGTCACATATCATAAACAACATAAGTGAATATTTCAAATTCTAACATGTCATACACTAACATAACATATAAATATATTACATGACATATATAAAAGAAACTTGCAAGGTGATTTACAATAAAATAACATGGCATATGTCACAACAAATTACATAGCAACCGTTTACAAATCATGTCAACTTGCATAACATAGGTGGGTCATTTTTTCATGTCCATTATGTGTCAAATATGTGTCATTTTATATGTCAAAATGGACATATAAATTAATTTATATCATATGAATTTAACTAAATAAAATCCTAACTAAAACAACGTTTCAATAAGTTTTCACATGCTATCAATTCAATAACATAAAAATATCAGTCATGAGTGATTGCTCACCTTTCGTGGCTACGAAGGTGATGATAAAAATGGAGGAATATGGAGATTCCTAGCAAAGATCCAAATGCAAAACAAATCAAACAAAGCTTAGACCCGAACACGAATCAATAAACAAGTTTCAACTACTTCCAACTTCCAAACAATCCAAGATCAAAACTACGGACAAACCTGAAACTAGGTCATCTTTAAGAAAATATTCAGACCAGAATATTACTGAATCTGTAAAAGTGACTAACTAGAAAGTTGTTGCAAATTCTTTTCAAAAAATGATTTACTCAAAAGCTTCTTTCTTGAGGAAGTTATGGTCAAAATAAACAAAGGTATTTTCTGAGTTGAAAATCTGAGTTCAAACATACTTTCAAAAGATTTGAGTTTTTAGCATAGAAAATTAAGGAATTTGAAGAACTGATCTAAAGAAAGTTGAAGCCACTGGAAAAATAAATTGTTTAAAAAAAGAGTCACATAATTTGGTTTTTTCCTGAATGAGATATGATTGATACAATATAGGGTATTTTCGGCCAAAACTAGACCGAGAAAGGACTTGAAAAATGGAGTTTTTGATATAGAAATATTCGAAATGGAAAGAAGGCTTCAATAACAAAGTTGTTTCCATTGAAATTATGCACAGTTTCAAAATAATTTTATTGATTTGGAGTAGTTTAGTGGAATATAGAAGCCATGGAAATATGGGGAAGAAAGAGGGAAAATAGGAATGGGGAAAAAGGAAAAAAAGAGAAAGAAGAGGAGAGGGAAGGTAGGGCTTTGGCCAGGGGTTGGTGGTCGAGAGGAGGGGGGAGATGGTCGGAGTTGGTGGTGGAGGGCAGTGGCAAGAGGAGAGAGGTAGGCTAGGGTTTTGAAGGAGGAAGGATGGATTTGATTTGGAGATTTAGGAGTTTTGGGGTTTGGAGTTTTCTGTAGATTTGAGGAAGAAGAAGAAGAGTATGCAGAAAGTTTCTCAAATGAGGAATTTCTGTACGTACTTGGTTTTAGTTTGATAGGAAATAGAAGGTAATGGGTGGAAAAAGGAAGGGTCCAAAGTCTCTTAGGGTTCCTAGGGTCTCTTGGTTTACTAAGGAGCCCGTTAGTCTAAAACAAACCCAATAAGACTTAACCAAAAACGGACACAAATATACACTGCAAATGTGACAGGTTTAAATCGACAATAATCCACACATGTCCGACTTAAACAATCCGGAACATAGATAATCAATGGGGTTAATTAAGAAAAAAAAAGAAAAGAAGAAGAAAACAAACACATAATCTCGCAGCGGAACGATAAAATATAATAATCAAATAAACAGTTCATAAAGCTGTTTATACCATACATTTGATTATAATCTATACAACATTTATAGAGTTATATATACATCAGGGATAAATAAATAATGCAGCAGACAACATGATGCAGGAACACTAATAGTAATAATATACCAAATCTTCGTCTTCGTCCTCTAGAATAAATTATTAATAAGTTGAAAAACTCAGGACTGACCCAAGCATAATGAAAAGACAAAACACTCGAGTCAGGACTAAAATATCCTTATGCAAGTCAAATCAATAACACATATAACATGAGTGTAATAGCATCAGAGATGTTTACAGGATTTCACATCTCCTATCCAGTGTATAACGTGCGTGCAATAACTCTAGAGATGTTACGGGATTTTCCATCTCTTAAGGATCCGTCAAAATATTTATATGTAGTAGAATACGCTACATATATAATGTCTAATCAATAAAATAAATATTTTTCTTAGCGTTAAGGCTTTACATTAATCCCCCTTAACGCGTTTTTAAGCATTGTCGTACAGTTTGCATTTGACACCACTAGTAGCACATCGATAGTCGGGGATGCGCCGTGATACGCCAACACTAAACCAAATTCTTAGGGGTCTCGTATAGGGATAAAAGTATGACAAGGCACGTGAGGCAATGCCCAAGGTTGGATACTACCAGTTTACCCTTCCCGGCTGGTGGTAACGCATCATAGCCATGATCGCTCATCGCGTCCAATACTCCCAAATTCCGAGGGTGCGCACCAATAAATCACAATGTAAATAATGGTAATACAAAGAAGTGCGTCCGCTAGAGGTAGCTAGCCTCATTGATCGGTACGGCTCCTATTTAAGTCATTTCAAATTGGCACAAGTGTCACTCCAATCCATCATCGTTCTCTTTCTTCAAATCCAGCAAACGATGCCAAATCCAACCAATTCGCTCTGGATCATCACTCCACTTACATTGTTGATAAAGTGGTTTCGGTATTGACAGAGAGTTTGCCCATATCCAGCCCCGGTCTCTTTAGCAACCAAACGTCGTTTTACACACCGGTTGGTGCTTTTACATTTCGAAAACAGTTCATACTTGGTATCAAAATATCATATTCGCTTCAAAATCAAATCCATTTCGAAATCATCATAGTTACTCAAAATATACCATTTTACTTCAAAAATCATTTTCGTCTCAAGATTTCGATTTCGCTTCCAAAATTGTTCCTAATTTCAATTTAGGCTATAACTTCATTTAACCCAATTCGTATTTAAATCCAAGATTTAAATACAAACATTTCACCCTATTGACCTGCTTGAATTTTTTTTTGAAAATAGTTTGAATAGTTTTAAAATTGTTTAAATAATTAAAATAGTTAAAAATAGTTTAAATGGTTAAAATAGTTAAAAATAGTTTAAATGGTTAAAATAGTTAAAAATAGTTTAAGTATCAAAATGGTTTATATAGCAAAATCATTTTGAAAATCCAAAATAATTTGAATATTTAAAAGAAATACTTCCATTTTAAAGTTGTTAAAAGTTACGGATCATTACACTTATCTTAATTAAAAGGTGTAATATCAATTAATGCAATATTAATTTGTTTTCCCTTATCATATTTAAAAGGTTAAATGCCAATCAATTCAATATACATATTTCAAATTAAATGTTGGTTATAAATTTCCAATTTATTGTTACTAACATATTTATAACTTCTATTGTCGTTATCAAACAGTTGTAACGTTCATTGCATTAACAAAAGACATCCATTACTTACCAGTTAATTGTTTTACCTCATTCCGTTTTTTGAAATCAACTAGGTATGTTACCATTTAAATCACGCATTTTATTTTCCTTAAATTAATATGCATTTTATCGTCGCTTACAATTTCCTTTATAATTCAATTCATGCCATTAACTACGCATCTAATTCTCATACAATTATATTCAAACCTATGTTATCATCCTTATTATTCAATTAACACTACCCTATGAATTATATGAACATAAGTTTACATTTCATTACATTCATTATTTTACCGTTAACATCTTTTACCATATTAACTGCAATAATTAATTACATAAATTTTTGTTGATTTCCAAATTAATTCCTAACACATTAAATAATGAGACGATAAATGAACAATTGTTACTTTTAAGTAATTTTATCACATATATAAATTATTGTTTACAAACAAAGATTATAACTACTTACCACATCACTGATTTCATATTCTATATCAACCAATTTCAATCAATTACATACAATCTCACCATTACCTACATCATTTACAATTATAACCAAATTAACCTGAAATTTTTTTCAATTGATTGAAATTACATTAAATAGTTATCAATAGCATTCAAACAACATTATTAAATCATATTCTAATTATTTCCTCAGTAATAAATCATAAATTTTATTTTCTCACAATATTAAATTTCAAAATCTTATTTAATTTAATAGTTTAATTTTCAAAATCTATGGGTCGTTACAACACTTAGCTTCCAGTATCTTATTTCTCATTTTAGAACTTTACACTATTAAAATTTCACTTTATGTAACAACCCGCATATTTTACGATTGTATATTTAAATGTTTTATTTAAATATAGCATCGTTAATCGGATTAAAGTCCGAAATGTTACTTTTTGTAAACAGTCGAATTGAGACTCGAGACCACTTCCATTGAGTCCAAAATGGCGTTTACAACTTTTTTGAGTATAAACATCGATATGTTTAGAGTTGATTAGAAATTTGATTTTTTCATTTGGGGCTTTGGGTTTGGGTTTCAGCCCACTAACGCAATAAGGGAACCCAACTCCTTTATCAAACACTCTAACTCAACTCCTCTTCATTCATTTCATTCCTCATTTCCTAACACTTTATAGCTAAAGTAAAAATGGGGGAAAGAAGAGGAAATTAAAATTCCTAAACCCTAGTTTTGATTAGGAAACTCAAATGCAAGTCCAAAATCAAGGAGAAGCTTATGTAAGCATCCTCTTCATCTTCTCCATCTCTATCTCTCTTCAATTTACAGAAATTCCTATAACCTAACTTAGGAAAAACTTCACCTTTGATAATAGATTGAAGATTCTAGAGGTGTATTGAAGAGGAATTGGTCTTGCCTTGTTTTAAAGCTTCTCATTCGTTGTTTTTGGGTTTAAAGGTGAGTTTTTGAACTCACATCTACGTCTATAACTTTCATTGTCGTTAGGTATGAATTCCTAACATCTATTCATGTTCATTTGCTTTTGATTTGAATTGATTTGGTTAATTTTCCAATTTTTGGTTTTGAAGTCCAATTTTATGAAAATCCTACTATGGATGTTTGGACATGATATTTGGGGTGTATCGAAGAGCCTATAAGGCTGAGTTGTCGCTTGGCATAAATCCCTAGTCGTCGTTGCTCGCCCGATCGCTTCCGATTCGTTTTGGCCATCATGGCCTAGGCACACTGTTGCCCAGGCCAGGTGATTAGATGTTTGGGTATCAAGTCCAGACGTCTAGTTATAGACCTGGAGGAAAAAAAGCACGTAGAAAATAAAATGGCAGAGATCAATCCCAGATGTCTGACTTATAGGTTCAGACGTCTGGTTAGGTCTCAGACGTCTGCCTTGAAATTTCAGACATTTGGGGGTTTTCTGAATTAATTCCATAACCTAAATCCAGACGTCTGGATTCTAAACCAGACATCTGGAACTGCCAATTTTGCCTATTTTGGGCTGTTTTTGAATGGATTTCCAATTTTAATCGATTTTTGTTGATCCAGATAGTTGTTATCACTTATTATCGACTTTGATGACTTTTTTCTTTGGATTTTTGGGAATATCCATTTGATGGATTTGATATCGATTTCTATGGATTTAATTCACGTTGTCGTATGATAATTTTTGGTAATTGATTGTTTTTACAATGATTTTGTGATTTGTCACTTTAAAATACAAAGGTTTCGATACAAGTAGTAAATACTAAAACTCTTTCATTAAAACGATTTTGACACTATTTTAAATATAAAGCTCGCTTTTAAAACCGTTTACCAATCTATTAGTATATACAAACCTTTACCTCATTCGTATGAGAAATCTAATTAAATGACTTAGCAAAACAAGTGGTATGAAACGCTTGCGTTTACTTTGTCAGTTAATTCTTGGACTTGTTTGATTGAACTCTCGTGACATTTTTCGAGTGGAAATCTACAATTTGTTCGTAAATATTTATGTTAAGCTAGTGGTTATGGGACATGAAGCTAAAATCATTTATTTACTAGCTTAGTGTAATTTACACTTGTCGATCATTGATGATCATTTTGTGATTTAGACTAGCGATGTGCGATGTCTCTTTGTTTGTGAGGGGGACTAAAAACCCCGTTTGTGGAGCTTCGGTTCAAATTGGTGAGGTAGCGACCCACGATCTTCGGGCCGATTGCGGAGACTCGGCTCAAACTTGATGGTTAGCGACCATGGAATAACGTTCCGTTTGTGATACACGTGTTGGTGAGTTTTCATGCTCCCGTTTGTGATAGGCCTCACCCTTTGTGTTTTTTGGATTTCTGGTTGTTGATTTCTAGAATTTGTGTTTCACTAATTTTGATGATATGCATTGATAAGCTCTATCAATATTTGTGTTTTGGTGAATAATTTAAAGAATATGACATTCTTTTTGGTGTTTGAGTAGATTTGAGATATTGTATGATTTTTATTGTTATTGAATGTATACTTGTCACAGTATGGCATTAGTGTTATCATACGTTTTTGTCATATCTCTTATCCTATCTCATTTTATATGATATTTATAGCTAGACAGATCCGTTTATTATTTTCTTCTTAAATAATACTTGGGTCAAACCGAGGTATTTCAGGTGCTTCTTCTTGACTTCTTATCTGGGACCATCATCTGATTTTTGGCTAACTACTTTAGATTAGTAGTTTTTGCTTTTATACATTTGAGTTAGAGACTCCTTGATGTATACTTATTCTTTTGCTTAGCACTTGTACCTATTCTTTTGTGATGTAGTGACTAGTGGATCTTGTATGACCACTACTTTGATTTACACTTCTTTGTGTTATATTCATATCTGTTTCCGCCTTAGGGATATGAATATCTGTGATTGATTTGTGTTATGCTTATTTCTATATTTGTTCCCGAAGGCCTCATAGCCACTGTGTGGTAGCTTTGAGTTTGTATTTGACATGTCGGATTTCCTCTTGAAACGAAATGAAAGTCATTCTATCTGACATATCGGTACTCGCACAAAGCAATTACATAGATGGTCACTCCTCAACAGCCTTATTCTTCATGCTAGTCGACGGCATTACCCCATAGTATCCTTGGCTAGTGTGAGTATAGAGGTGGGGCGTCACAGCTTGGTATCAAAGCCAAAGTTCGGAACAATATAGAATAATCTAGCAAGGATCATTGTCCTAAGTCTTTCTTAGGAATCATGCCATAGGATTTAATTCGAGTCTTCGACCCGTTCTATCCTTTTTTTGTGATGACTTGTTTTATCAATCAAGTTTGTTTGATATTTATTCTAAGAATAACCGTTTTCCTCTTCTTTCTTTCTTTCTTAAAGAAGAGAAATTTTTAGATCTGGCAGTCCTAGCGCTGGTCAATCCAGTAGTCCTTCTCTGGATGGCGTATTCATGTCTGCCCAACAACTTTTGGATCTTGTAAAGAATCAAAGGTTTATCTGTGCGTTGAGTAAGAACCCTAAAAAGGTTTTACCTCTGAAACTAGAGGTGCCTTTCGACCAGCTTGTAGATATCACTCTTCGACTTGAAGAGGCCGATAAAGAAAGTGATGTTGAAGTTGTGGATGCCAAACAAAACTTCAACATCAACAAGAAGATGCATATTAAGTTCAAAAGCCCTAATCCCAACAAGAAAGGGAAGCATGCAAATTCAGTAGCAAAGACTCCAATCCCTAGTCGTGGACAATGCTACAATTGTAGTTCTAAGGACCACTATGCAAATAAGTGTCTGAAACCTCTTACTTATCGCTATTGCAAATTTTTGGGTCATCTTTTATCTTCATGTCCCAAACTTCAAAGTAGGAGAGAGAGAAGGCTGAATGTTGTGCAAGCCCCTAGTAACACTTCTCTTGGTCAAGGTATTTCTCATTCAGTCCTTGATGGCATTATTTTGTTTCGTGATTATCCTATTCGAATTCTTTTGATACGAGTGCATCTCATTCTTTTTTATTAAAAGAACTTGTTGATTCCTTTTCTTTAAATATTATGGGCTTGATGACTTCACTGAAAATTGCAAATCCGGTTGATGGATCCGCAACACTCAGTTTGCTTTGTAAAAATGTCGAGATTATTTTATGTGATTATGCTTTCCGATCCGATTTGCATGTTATGTGCTACTTAGGTTTTGAAATGATTTTTGGGAACAGATTGGCTTAATCGATATTAAGTCCACATCCTATGTCCTAGGAGGACTATTCATCTTCGACATCCTCAATCTGTTAAGCAGATTCCTGTTGTTCTTAAAGATTTTGATTTCCAAATTCGGTGGCATCATTTTATTCTTTAAACCCACTTGATGAGGAAGATGTTATTTCTCTCACTCAAGTAGTTCGTGAATTTTCCGGTTTATTTGAGCTTGTCTTAGGATTATCACCTAAGCAATCTATTGAGTGGTGCTAAGGTCTTTTCAGCTCGACCTTGCCATCGGTTTTCATCAGCTACGAGTTGCGAAGGGTAGCATTCCACTTACCGCATTCCGCACTCGTTATGATTCTTATGAGTGACCCGTGATGTCATTCAGTTTGTCTAGCTTATTTCATCCATCTTATGAATCGAGTATTCTACGAATATCTCGATGAGACCATCCTTGTATTTATTGATTATGGATGAAAACAACAATTTAAATTTTTTAAATCTTTTTAATAAGATATTTATAAGTATGGTTGGATTTTGTTGTTAAAACGAGCAAAGAATATTCGTAAAATTTTTAAGAGACATGTTTATCATATAGAAGATGATTTTGTGTTGTTTTGCCCATTGAGTGCTTTCAGAATTCTGGTCGATGCGCTTGATCAACATTATCGAGAGGAATCTCCTAAACGCTATGATGAGATAGTGAGACATAGTAAATTGACTTGTAATAAGTAAATTTTTCTAAAAAAAGATGATTACACAAAGTTAATCATAATTTTGAAAGTCTTAGCTTTTCAAGAAAGAGGATCAATTAAAAGAACTCCTTTCCGATGCTCCTATTATTGTGATTCCCGAAGGGAATCAAGACTTTATTGTTTGTACCAATGCTAGTCGTATTGGTTTGGGAGACATTCTCTTGCAAAGGGAATGTGTTATCACATATGCTTCTTGACAATTAAAGCCTGCCGAGACTAGATATGCCACTCATGTTTTAGAGTTCGCGGCTACTGTTTTCACCCTTAGAATTTGGTGTCATTATCATTTGGGAGAGAAATTTGTTCTCTACACCGATCATAAATCTTTGAAGTGTTTATTTTCTTAAAAGGAACTCAATTTTCATCAACAACGTTGGCTCGAATTCCTTACATCTTATGATCTTGATATTCTTTATACTCCCGGAAAGGGAAATCGTGTTGCCGATGCCCTTAGTCGTAAGCAACAAGCGGTTGTTTCCATGATGATATCCGAATGGAATGCTCTTGAGACTTTATCCACTTGTGAGATTCGAGATCGTGAATCCAATTTATGTTCATTTCTTGTTTTATGTAGCCTCGTGGCTCATCCTTCTCTTTTAGACCGCATTCTTGAAGCTCAAAAGCATGATCCCGAATTGGCTCTTCTTAGCCAAAGTTGTAGGGATAAAATTGATATACGAAGGTTTGAAAGACTTTTATATTAATGCTCATGGCGATATTCGAAAATTTGGTAGACTTATTGTGCCAAATATTATTGATCTTCGTAAAGATATTTTAGAAGATTCTCATCGTTCTAAATTTACCATTCATCCCGGTAGTAGTAAAATGTACGCGGACATGAAGCGACTTTATTATTGGGATGGAATGAAATAGCTTCCAATCTTGTATTGGTATGGCACCTTTCGAGGCGCTCTACGGAAGGCCATGCCGATCTCCTTCGTGTTGGCTTGAAGCCGGTGAGAAGCTGTTTTTAGGTTCAGATTTTATTCGTGATGCCACAGAAAAGATTGACCTTATTCGTCATAGGATGAAAGAAGCTCAAAGTAGACAAAAATCTTATGCCGATAACCGAAGAAGGAAATTAGAATTTTCTGTGGGAGATTTGGTGTTCATTCGTGTTTCACCTATGCAGGGTGTTGTGCGTTTCAGTCGATCAGGAAAGTTAGCACCTCGATATATTGGCCCCTTTCCCATCACCGAACGCATTGGTTCCGTGGCTTATCACCTTTTATTACCGGCTCAATTTTCTGCTATTCATGACGTGTTCCACGTTTCTCAACTACGGAAATGCCTTAGGGATTTTGATTCTATTCTTGAACCCGGTGTTATTGAAGAAATTGAGGTTTCACCTATTTTGACTTATGAGCAACATCATATTCGTATCATTGCTACGAAGGTTAAACGCCTTCGAAATAAAGATGTTCCTCTTGTGAAAGTTCAATGGTCCTCAAATCCTAAGGATTGTTCTTTGGAATCTAGAGAATTCATCGAGCGAACACATCCGGACTTACTCACTGTTGCTCCTTAAGGTGAACTTCTCGTTTAAAAATTTCTTTTTTTGTGTTGATTATGCCTTAGTATGGTTGTTACTCTTTATTTTCTTCTTAAGTATTGCAAGGACGCAATTTCTTTAAGGAGGGGAGTCTGTATCAACCCACATATTTTACGATTGTATAATTAAATGTTTTATTTAAATATAGCATCGTTAATCGGACTAAAGTCCGAAATATTACTTTTTGTAAACAGTTGAATTAGAACTCGAGACCACTTCCATTGAGTCCAAAATGGCGATTACAACTTTTTTGAGTATAAACATCGATATGTTTGGAGTTGATTAGAATTTTGATGTTTTCATTTGGGGCTTTGGGTTTGGGTTTCAGCCCACTAACCCAATAAGAGAACCCAACTCCTTTATCAAACACTCTAACTCAACTCCTCTTCATTCATTTCATTCCTCATTTCCTAACACTCTCTAGCTAAAGTAAAAATGGGGGAAAGAAGAGGAAATTAAAATTCCTAAACCCTAGTTTTGATTAGGAAACTCAAATTCAAGTCCAAAATCAAGGAGAAGCTTAGGTAAGCATCCTCTTCATCTTCTCCATCTCTATCTCTCTTCAATTTACAGAAATTCCTATAACCTAACTTAGGAAAAAATTTACCTTTGATAATAGATTGAAGATTCTAGAGGTGTATTGAAGAGGAATTGGTCTTGCCTTGTTTTAAAGCTTCTCATTCGTTGTTTTTGGATATAAAGGTGAGTTTTTGAACTCACATCTATGTCAATAACTTTCATTGTTGTTAGGTATGAATTCCTAACATCTATCCATGTTCATTTGCTTTTGATTTGAATTGATTTCGTGAATTTTCCAATTTTTGGTTTTGAAGTCCAATTTTATGAAAATCCTACTATGGATGTTTGGACATGATATTTGGGGTGTATCGAAGAGCCTATAAGGCTGGGTTGTTGCTTGGCATAAATCCCTATTCGTCGTTGCTCGTCCGATCGCTTCCGATTCGTTTTGGCCATCAAGGCCTAGGCAAACTGTTGCCCAGACCAGGTGATCAGACGTCTGGGTATCAAGTCCAAACGTCTGGTTATAGACCTGTAGGAAAAAAAATAAGCACACAGAAAATAAAATGGCAGAGATCAATTCCAGTCTAACTTATAGGTTCAGACGTCTGGTTAGGTCTCAGACGTCTGGGGTTTTCTGAATTAATTCCAGAACCTAAATCCAGATGTCTGGATTCTAAACCAGATGTCTAGAACTGCCAATTTTGCCTATTTTGGGCTATTTTTGAATGGATTTCCAATTTTAATCGATTATTGTTGATCCGGATAGTTGTTATCACTTATTATCAACTTTGATGACTTCTTTCTTTGGATTTTTGGGAATATCCATTTGATGGATTTGATATCGATTTCTATGGATTTAATTCACGTTGTCGTATGTGAATTTTTGGTGATTGATTGTTTTTACAATCATTTTGTGATTTGTCACTTTAAAATACAAAAGTTTCGATACTAGTAGTAAATACTAAAACTCTTTCATTAAAACGATTTCGACACTATTTTAAATATAAAGCTCGCTTTTAAAACCGTTTTCCAATCTATTAGTATATACAAACCTTTACCTCATTTGTATGAGAAATCTAATTAAAAGGCTTAGCAAAACAAGTGGTATGAAACGATTGCATTTACTTCGTCGGTTAATTCTTGGACTTGTTCGATTGAACTCTCGTGACAATTTTCGAGTGGAAATCTACAATTTGTTCGTAAATATTTAAGTTAAGCTAGTGGTTATGGGACATGAAGCTAAACTCATTTATTTACTAGCTTAGTGTAATTTACACTTGTCAATCATTGATGATCATTTTGTGATTTAGACTAGCGATGTGCGATGTCTCTTTGTTTGTGAGGGGGACTAAAAACCTCGTTTGTGGAGCTTCGGTTCAAATTGGTGGGGTAGCGACCCATGGTCTTCGGGCCGATTATGGAGCCTCAGCTCAAACTTGATGGTTAGAGACCATGGAATAGCGTTCCATTTGTGATACACGTGTTGGTGAGTTTTCATGCTCCCGTTTGTGATAGGCCTCCCCTTTGTGTTTTCTGGATTTCTGGTTGTTGATTTCTAGAATTTGTGTTTCACCAATTTTGATGATATGCATGGATAAGCTCTATAAATATTTGTGTTTTGGTGAATAATTTAAAGAATATGACATTCTTTTTGGTGTTTGAGTAGATTTGAGATATTGCATGATTTTTTTATTGAATGTATACTTGTCACAGTATGGCATTAGTGTTATCATACGTTTTTGTCATATCTCTTATCCTATCTCATTTTATATGATATTTATAGCTAGACTGATCCATTTATTATTTTCTTCTTAAATAATACTCGGGTCAGACCGAGGTATTTCAGGTGCTTCTGCTTGATTTCTTATCTGGGACCATCATCTGATTTTCGGCTAACTACTTTAGATTAGTAGTTTTTGCTTTTATGCATTTGAGTTAGAGACTCCTTGATGTATACTTATTCTTTTGCTTAGCACTTGTACCTATTCTTTTGTGATGTAGTGGATCTTGTATGATCACTACTTTGATGTACACTTCTTTGTGTTATATTCATATCTGTTTCCGCCTTAGGGATATGAATATCTGTGATTGATTTGTGTTATGCTTATTTCTATATTTGTTTCCGAAGGCCTCATAGCCACTGTATGGTAGCTTTGAGTTTGTATTTGACATGTCGGATTTCCTCTTGAAACGAAATGAAAGTCATTCTATCTGACATATCGGTACTCGCACAAAGCAATTACATAGATGGTCGCTCCTCAATAGCCTTATTCTTCGTGCTAGTCGACGGCATTACCCCGTAGTGTCCTTGACTAGTGTGAGTATAGAGGTGGGGCGTCACACTTTATTTCTACAACTAAAAATCATTAATTAGTAGGAACTTAAGAATTAAATACCGGGTTCATTTCTAATCACTTTGAAATAATGTATATACTCATATCCTTTACATATACCAAATCATATTAGAATTTTAAATCGACATCTGTTTATCAAACCAAATGTGTAGCAAAGCTACTACAGCGGTCTTCTCACTTTGAGACTCGAAAATGAAAGTCGATGATGTCACGATCATCACCGAAATTATTTTCTAGCGATAAAAGAGAGAAGTACAGAACTTTTTTCTATTTAAAATTATTTTAAAAACATTTCTTTCAAATCCCATTGAAATTATTTTTATCCGAAAATACTTCCAAATAATACTAATATTATATTATAAAATCTTGGAAAACCAATTTCAAAACTCCCGAACTTAAGTTCTCAAATTTTCAATTTAAATTCATTTTATTTGTAAATTTACATTTTCTTATAACATATAATAGTCAATAGTTTTAAGAACCTTGAATATCCAACAATAAATGACAATAATTAAATATTACCATTTACTAACATCCAACTCAACAAAAATAACAAAATCAATTTATGAAAAATTATATATACAACTGTGACGACCTACCTTTTTGGACGGTTTAAATCGACAATAAACCACACATGTCTAACTCAAACCATTCAAAAGGTTAGATTATCAATGGGGTAAAGAAGAAAATAAGAGAAAAGAAGGAAAATAAAACACAGAATCTTGTAGCGGAATGACCAAATATAATAATCAAATAAACAGTTAATGAAGAGCTGTTTTGCAATATACATTTGATTACACAATTTTTTCAACATAATTAAAATACAAACAATAACATACCAATAATGCAAAGGAAAAATAATAGTAAATACGGTCTATCAAACTCCATCTTCGTCCTTTAAAAATAATGTCTTCAAACACTGAAATGCTCAAGCTGACCCGAGCGTAATGAAAAAACAAAACACTCGAGTCAGAAATAAAAGTTCATATGTAAGTTAAATCAACAACAAGTAAATATGAGTGTAATAAATTCAGAGATGTTTTTGAGATTTTACATCTCTTATACAGTGTATAACGTGCATGCAATAATTTAAGAGATGTTACGGGATTTTCCATCTCCTAAGGATTTGTCAAAATATCTGTATGTAGTAGAATACGCTATATATAATGTCTAATCAGTAAAATAAATATTTTTCTTAGCGTTAAGGCTTTACATTAACCTCCCTTAACACATTTTTAAGCAGATAGTCTATGCAGGTACTGTAACACAACCAGTAATGTTGTAGCCAGTGAGTCCCCTATAGGTACCATACTAAAACAAAATCGTAGTGGGCATGTATAAGGATAAAAGTACAACAAGGCACCTGAGGCAATGCCCAAGGTAGGATGCTACCAGTTCGGGTCGTAGGGCTGGTGGTAATGCATCATAGCTACGACCGCCTACCGTGTCCAATACCCCAAAAATCAAATCAAGGTGCACCGATCAAGCCAACATCGATATAGTAATACGAAGTGGTGTGTCCGCTAGGGGTAGCTAGTCCACTTGGCCCTGACAAGCCATCTCCTGTTTTAGTCATTTCAAATTGGCACAAGTGCTGGGGTCATTCATCATCGTTCTCTTTCTTTAAATCTAGCAAACGCCTCCAATTCGACAACTTCATTCTGGATAACATCCACCACGTACGCAGTTTCTAAATTGGTTCCAATATTGACCAAGAGAATGCCAATAAGAGGCCCGGTCTCTTTAACAACCAAACGTCATTTTTCACACCGTTAGTTCTTTTACAATTCGAACGATTCATATTTGATATCAAAATATCATATTCACTTCAAAAATATCACTTCATTTCAAAATACCATATTTACTCAAAATATGTCATTTTCACTTGAAAATATCATTTCAAATTCCAACTTAGGTTATAACCTTATTTAACCACATTCACATTTAAATCAACGTTTAAATATAAACATTCCGACTTTGCACAGTTTGAATTTTAGAAAATAGTTTGAATAGTTTGAAATAGTTTTAATAGTTTAAATAGTTTGATATAAAATGGTTTGAGTATTGAAAATGGTTTATATAGTAAAATAGTTGGAAAATCAAAATAATTTGAATATAAAAAAATAGATTTTAAACAGTTTATATTAAAATAATTTATTTTGAAAATAATGTCAAATCAAACCGTTTCTTTCCATTTCAATGAATCTGGACCCATGTCCAAATTTTAAATCAACAAATCTCAATTTCCAAACTTTTAATTCAATTGAATCAATTTTGATTTAGCTTCAAATCAGCTTGATTTCATTTTCAATTCGAAATAACTTTAATTTTTGAAACATTCATTTTTAACTTCAAATTCAGTTCAACAATTCAATTCACTGATTTAAAATTCCAGTTCAATTCTTATTTTAAACCATTTCAATTCATATTTATTTCATGTCCAATTTCAATTTACTAATTTAAACACTTAAATCAAATTAAACCTCATTGTTCAATTTTATGATCCAAATCTTTAAAATAATTCAATTTCCAAAATTAAAGTCATATATCAATTATAACTTCACATTTCCAATTCAATTCTTAAAACAATTTCTTTTAACCAATTTCAATTTCAACATTTCAAAGCTTGAATTAGAAAATAATTTAATTCACATAATCCACAATTTATTTCCTTTAAAACAATATCATTTAATCAAAATCCAATTCAAGATTTTAAAACCATTTGATTTAACCAATCCGGTGTCCGTATTAATTTTATACCCTATGGCCAAGCGATCGGTTATTCCAGTTTTAATTATAGGGATGGATATATATAATTTCAATCCAAATCATAGTGTCATCAGGTATACATCATTTCAACCTTTTTCTTAATTTATTCGAAATAATTTAAATAACAGTTTATATGCCGCCACTTAATACACAGAGTGATAGAAGAGATATATAAAAATAAATAAACATCCAATCATCCAAAATATCAACAAATAAACATCCATCATAATGGAGTGATAAAAGAGATATATAAAAATAAATAAAAATCTAATCATCCAAAATATCAACAAATAAACATCCATTATAATCAACATTCAAATCAGCCAATAATTCACAATAATTTATTATTTATCAATATCAGGTATTTAACTAGCAATTAAATCCAATTAATTTAAATGTCAATTTAATTTAATACAAAATTCAGTTACAATTAAAATGTCAATTTAAACTACCAAACAACAATTAATAAAATTCTTATCACATCATAAATTTAATTCCACTAACATAGAAAGATTTAGTATTGCGTGAGTGGGTTAAATCACTCACCTTTGATTTAAAGCCCATTAAAAAATCTAATAAAAGTCTTGAACAATATCCAAATTCAACCAAACTAGTTTCATGTTGTCCGGAATTTCGATAGGAATCCAAAAGAAGAAACCGTGCGTCAAACTGAGTTCGTATGCAAAAGTTATGAGGATTAGAAGTTTTGAAATTCAAATTTTAAACTAAAATAAAATAAAGGGGTAAAATTGTAAATACGTTACCATCTCTTTGAACATGATTGAAACCCTACCCTACAGCCGCCGACAATCAACCACCTAACGCCCTCGTTCCATGCGCTTGCACCACGATCAGACCACGTCACCGGCACCGCCTTGGCCAGGCGCCCCAAACTTGTCCTCGCATGACCACCAGGCCCACCAGAGCCTCACGGCCGCCGTTGCCTTCTTCCATGCTTTTTGGCAAAATCGTGGGTCCCTAAGGTTATCGGAGACTATAGATAAACGCTGCTCGACGTCCTCTACAATACTGTGCCCTTCAATCGTTGATTTGTCGACGATCCACCGTTGACCGTGAAACCTAACAACGGACGGTAGAGAAAGATCGCCAAATTATGGACAAACGGAGCGTCCAATCAAAAAACGAATTGCAGATGCAGAATACGTTTCTCGAGAGCTTCGCGATGATATATAATTCGATAGGGTTTGAGCAGTTTGAATTTTTTGATTTTATTTGGAATCGGTAATTAGGGTTTTGAGATAAAAATTGTACGTACAAAAATGAAAATAGAAAGCTGCTAGAGTTTATAACAGCCTATATATAGACAAAGCTGAAACAAGAATGGATGGAGCAGATCGATTGGGTCGAAGCGATAATAAAGACCCAAAAGGTCCGTTTCGCTTCCGAAATGAAAGTAGGTCATCCCATATATTGAAATATAGGTTTTCAATATTTTTAAACTTAATGAAACTAGTTTCAAACCCTAATTCTATCGTATATAGAAGTTAGCTTTTAAAATTAAATTATTTTAATTAGATTCCTTTAATTGATTTCTATGCGTTTCGAGCTCGGACGATCAAACGATAAGTCTGATCGCTACGAAACTTGAAATTCTATAATAATTCACTATTATGGATCCGATGAAACTGGTTTCATCGAAATCTGAGACAGTGCCCAAAAGACTAATTTTACACGTTAATTAAAACAAATTATTATTAATTTGATTTAACCACCTTTAAATTACCAATCAAATGTGTTCTATCCTCATTCTTAGTCAAACAGAAATTAATGACCTTTTAAAATTTATTTTCCCTGTTAAAGGAAAGAATTAAATATTACATTAATTTCAACATTAAATTACAACAGCAATAGAACCCTAGTTTATTATATTTTAAATTTCAATAAACTATATTATTTTGATTTACAGGCTCTTATATTAAATCAACAATTCCTTATATAATTTATTTATTAATATAAGTTTCCATTTTACTTCACTCGACTCTACAGTTAACATCATTTCTCATATTAACTGCAATATTGCGATTACATTTAATTTCCACTGATTTCCAAATTAATTTAAAATGGATTAAATAATAAGATGATAATTAAAACAATTATTATACATCAATAATTTATATTCTGTATTAACCAATTTCAATTAAATAAAATATTATTTCTATTTTTAATACAACATTTATTTTATTCATCATTAACCTTTACCATCACCATTAATTGAAATCATATTAAATAGTTGT
Organism: Allium fistulosum; assembly: GCA_030737815.1. NCBI lineage: Eukaryota > Viridiplantae > Streptophyta > Magnoliopsida > Asparagales > Amaryllidaceae > Allium > Allium fistulosum. The sequence goes on along the minus strand of CM060901.1, from coordinate 335,293,004 downwards.
CAATTTCATCCAATCAACATTATTAAATTATATTCTAGTAATTTTTTCCATTTATAAATCATAAATTTTAATTTCTCACAATATTAAATTTTAAAAATCTTATTAAATTTAATATTTTTAATTATAAAAAATACGGGTCGTTACACACCACGTACATAGTTATTAAAGTGGTCCGGTATTGACAAAGAGTATGCCAATATTCGGCCCCGATCTCTTTAACAACCAAACATCATTTTTCGCACCGGTTGGTTCTTTTACATTTAAAAAACAAGTCAGATTTCAAATCATTTGAATCCAAAATAGGTCATACCTTCATATCAAAACATCGTATTAAAATAAATGATTTAAATCTAAATAGTTCCCCTTTTAAAATAGTTTGAATATTAAAAATGGTTTTGAATAATTAAAATAGTTTGAATATTGAAAGTAGTTTGGATAATTAGAATATTTTTAATTTTGAAAAATAATTTGGAATAATTAAAATAGTTTAAAGATTGGAAATAGTTTTAAATATAAAATAGTTTTAATATTGAAAAATAGTTCGGAATAATTAGAATAGTTTAAAGATTGGAAATAGTTTTGAATATAAAATAGATTTTAATATTGAAAATAGTTTGAATAAATAGTTTATATATTAAAATAATTTATATTAAAATTGTTTCTTCCTTTTCAAAATGATTTGAACTCATGTTCCCATTTCAAATCACAACAGATTCGACTTTTCAATTTCCAATTTCAAGTCAACTTCATATCCAAATTCCGATTTACATCAGTCTCAATTCAAAATAATTTCAAACTTTACATCAATTCAATTTAAACAGTCCTATTCAAATGGCTGAATGTCTCAATTCCATTTCTCATTTTAAACAATTTTTGTTTAGATCCATTTCACGTCCAAATTTGAAACTATCAATTTAGAACCACTTTAAATACAGTAAATTAAAAGTTTAAATTAAAAGTTTAACCTTCCAAATAATTCACTATCGATAAATTCAAATCATATTCCAATTTCCCCTTTAAGATTTCAAATTAAATCCTTAAACAATTCCATTTAAACAATTTCAATTTCCACATTTCAAAGCTCGAATTTAGAAAATAATTTAATTCAATAAATCCAAATTTTATTTTCTTTAAGCCAATCTCATTTTAAACAAATTTAAATTCAAGATTTGGAAACCATTTAATTTAACCAATCTGGTGTCCATATATAATTTTCTATCCTATGGCCAAAGTGATCAGTTAATTCAATTTTAATTACATGATTGGATATATATAATTTTAACCCAAAATTTAATGACATAGGTATATATCATTTCAACCTATTTCTTAGTTTATTTGAAATAATTCAAATGATAATTTATAGGATGTCAAATAATAAATAGGATAATAATAGGGATATATCAAAATAAATCAACAACCATACATCCAACATCAATCAGTAGGCATCCAATTACAATCAACATCCAAATCAACCAATATACTATAACAGCTGCTAATTATCAATTGTCAGTATTTAACTAGCAATTAAATTCAATATTAATTTAAATGTCAATTTAATTCATTATAAAAGTCAATTTCAACTAATTGTCAATTTAAACTATCAAACAACAAAAAATAAAATTCTTATCACTTCATAAATTTAATTCAACTAACATAAGAAGATTTAGTATTGCGTGAATGGGTTAAATCACTCATCTTTGATTTAAAGCCCATTAAAAATCCAAAAAAGCCCAAAATTTCAACAGTCTCCAAATTCAACCGTAACAACCCGAAATTTTAGCTATAATAATTAATTAAAGAATTAATTAAATAATAAAATAACTTTGTGAAATTATTAGAACTAGGCCACAGAAGTTGCACCATTGTGTCTGTGGTAATTTTCTAGTCAATTTCCATATATAGATTGTCAAAATCCGAGTTAATACGAAGAAGATACGAAAGAAAGAAGAAATCAGAAAATAAAAGAAGCAAAAAAATATATACATAGGCAAGGTCGACCCTAGGGTCGACCCTCACCTTTGCTAGGTCGACCCTAGCATGTGTTGGGTCGACAGGTAGGTCGACCCGCCTTGCATTCTTCACGTTGTTTTTTTCCAGTTTTAGTTGATGACGTGTTTTTCGATTTCTGTTCGATCCCATGCGTTCATGCTTCCATCCGACGGTTCCCAGCGAGCCTATGACGTGGTTACACCATATTTCATCTTCAAATCCAACGGCCTGAGATCCCTAAGTGACACTATAAATAAGACCCTAGACCTAGCTATTTTTCTCATTCAGATTTTCTCCATCTGTGTTCATTGCCTAAGGCGGGACCCTAAAAGAAATATTTTTCTAAGAAGAAGATCTTTCTCATTAAAATATTTTATACCCTTCAAGTGGATCTGGGAAAACCAAAGAAAAGAGCTACGGACCACAGGTGAGTGTTTATGTAATTATTTTAGATTTTTAAGTAATTTAAAATAGTAGGGTTCTCAATAGTTGTAGTTTTTCTGCAATTTTGAGACCGCTTTTATACAAAATGTTTACAGTTAATTTTAATGTTCTTTTCAGTCTATTTTGTTTACTTATTTTTATTTAGCTATTTTATTCATTTATTTACAGTTATTTACTGTCATATATAGTTATGTGTATTTTATTTACATCCGTTTTGTGCTAAAATTCAGCCTGTAAATTTTAGTTCTTTTTATTCCTTTTACACGAATAAATTAATAGAAAGCGGATAATTCGCTAATATGGACTATATAATAAGAACACTAAAATTACAGAAAATTTGATGTAAGTAAGTAGAACTATAATAAAAAGAATATAGACTGAAATAGGTAAATTTGACATTTGCAAACAAGTTTATAACTAGTAGTGATAACTAAAAGACAAGATAAAAGATAAATTATAACGTAGGCTATAGTTGAACAAAAAGAACAGAAAGAGGCTTATTTTAAAGACTTACACTAAGTTAATAAGAAAATATAGCAGAGATAATAGAAGAGGCTTATTTTAAAGACTTAGAATAAGTTAATAAGCAAATAGAGCAGAAGAGGCTTATTTTAAAGACTTAGAACAAGTTAACAAGCAAATAGTGCAGAAGAGGCTTATTTAAAAGACTTATATTAAGTTAATAAGGAAAGATAGAAGTATGGCCCATAACCAATAGCATTCCTTTTCATACTAGGACTGATGGTCTCACAATAGGTTAGGTGAGGCTGGGTAGGACCCTTTCAGACTAGGACTGATGGTCTCACAATAGGTTAGGTGAGGCTGGGACACGCTTATGCTAACTAGGGTAAGAGGCCAATAGATAGAAGCTCAAATCAGGGGATTTGGGCAAGGGGTGCAACTAGATTTTGTTTGGTAGGTCCTGAATTGGTAGCATTCCCTTTCAGACTAGGATTGATGGTCTCACAACACACTTAGGTGAGGCTGGGTAGAACCTTTTCAAACTAGGACTGATGGTCTCACAACAGAGGAGGTGAGGCTAGGCACGCTTATGCTATTTAGGGTAAGATGGAGCAACATATAGTGCGAGCCTACGGTGGTCATGCATGCGGCCTTGGTGTGGGGAGATAAGTCGCTATTGGGTTCCAAAGCGCTAACATGTGTCTTTTTGCTGTGGGACCCACAGGATGGGACTAGCTCACAGTGGCACAACAGAGATAGAAAGCCGATCAAAGAGTAGAATTAGGACTTCAACCTAATTATAGTAGGATTAGGATTTTAGCCTAATCAAAGCAGCAATCTAAGACAAGTGCAAACAATCGAAAATGATCAGAATTATTTAAGCAAAGCAAACAGTTAAACAGTATTCTATTCCAGCTTTATCTTTTCCTTTATTTCCTTTTATACTAGAACTGTTGCTAAGTCTATTATATTTATCTTGTTTAAAAATACTAGTAATTACTTCCACTCACCAAACTTATAGTCTGACCCACTCCTCTATTTCCCCCTTTTCCCCCCATAGGCCAATAGAGGCAGGGACATTAGATTTCAGATTTTCTTGGAGATTCAGCTATAGAGTTTTTCTTCATGTATTCTTCTTCTTTTTAGTTTTCATTTGGATTTTTATGTACCGGTACTATTTGAGAGGGATGATTTTGTACTCTGATATTGTGACTGAGATGGTATTTTTCATGAGACATATATATTTGGTATTTTGAGACATATTTTGATTATGACTTATTTTATGAAGTTTAATTTTTAAATGAGTTATTGTATAAATGTTTCCGCTGTTTTATTTATTTGTCTTGTGAATCTTAGTCTCTGTAAAGTTTTAGTTATACCTACAACGCACCACATCTTTTAGTGTGCCCTTTTGGGTATACTAAGGGGTGTGGGGTGTTTTATCAACCAAACCAGTTTCATGTTGTCCGGAATTATACGAACCCAGCGGAAGAAACCGCGCATCAATCAGATTTCATATGCAAAATTTATTCACGTTAGAAGTTTGAAATTTAAAATTTAAATTAAAATTAAAAAATGGAAAAATGGTAGTTACCTTCCCCAAATCATCGTAACGTAACCCAAACCGCCGACCAAAGCTCCACAACGCACGTGCCTCCAAGCCATCGGCCTTCGATCGGAGGTCACCATCGTGACCACGTCGCCAAGCTCCACATTCGCCGGAAGTTTTGCTGCCTCCGATGCCTCAATTTACACGCAAACACCCATAAACGATGCCACCTTTATTGCCAGATTCCGGTGAACTCCGATGCAATTAGCTCGATCCAACTGTTCAGACTATAGATCTCGTCGAGCTCTACAACTTTCATTTTGGGATCAAGCGATTTCATTGAGAGATGAGAGAGATCCAAGGGAAAGAAGATGAAGTGATTCCGGCCATTGAAATGTAGGAGGCGGTTGCCATGAGAAGTCAAGGTTTCTGAAATATTTTAATAATATTTTCATCTCGATTTACGTGTCAATTTATAGCGTAAGGTCCAAAATAGCCCGAACTCCAATCGAGGCATGCTTACAGGCAATCCACATGTAAAAAGGCCCTTTGAACATAATGGAACTAGTTTCGAGGCATAATTCCATCGTACACAAAAGTTAACATTTATTGTTCAATAAATTTAAATTAAATTATATTCAAATAACTTACCAATTCACAAATATGGACAAATACAATATTTCTAATTTACAAATACGTTATTACAACTACGACGTTAATTAATAATTCGATTCTATTATTATTCCATATTTGAATTAATTTGAATAGTTATATTTCAAAAATAACATTTTTTTATTTGAATATAAATCGATTGGGTCAAAAAGACGCGAAAAGCCCGTTTTTTTTTGTCGAAACGAAAATAGGTCATCTCGTATATCGAAATATAGGCTTTTAATATTTTTAAACTCAATGAAACTAATTTCAAACTGTAATTCTATTGTATATAGAAGTTAACTTTAAAAATCAAGTTATATTTATTTTTACGTGTTAATTAAAACGGATTATTATTAAATTGATTGAATCACTTTTAAATTATAAATTAAAAGTTTTCTATCGTCATCCTTGGTTAAACATGAATTAATAATCTTTCAAAATTTAATTTTCCATGTTAAATACAAGATTTTAATATTAAATTAATTTCAACGTTAAATTACAATAGTAATACAATCAGCTCATTATAATTTAAATTCCAAACAAATTCTTTTATTTTCATTTACATTCTTATTATTAAATCTACAAATACCTTATGTGTTAATCAATCATGAATTTCCAAATTAATTTCAAATGGATTAAATGATAAGATGAGAAATAAAACAACATTTACCTTTAACCAATTCAAACGCATTTATGAATTTATTGTTTACAAACAAAGGTTAATAGATTTACTTACTAAATAATTGATTTCTTGTTGCATGCTAAAACCAATTAAATTAAATAACCCGTGATCTCTCTTTTTAGTACACCATTTAATTTTATTCCTTATTAAACCTACAATTATTTCAATTGATTGAAATTACATTAAAATAGTTGTCAATAACATTTAAATAATATTATTAAATTATATTCTAATCATTTTTTATTAATAAATCATAAAATTTTATTTCAGATAATATTAAATTCCAAAGTTTTATTTAATTGAATATTTTTAATTGTCAAGAATACAGGTTGTTACAATAGCACTTAACCAATACCATTACTACCTTTGATACTAAAAGGTTCAACTTTTAACATATATCAATGTCACATCCAATATGGCCAAACTATCAAATTTTGTCATTTTAAAATCTATATAATAGGTATATAAGTGGAAGTAAATCAAAAAAATATAACTAAAATTTACAACCATAATGACAAGAAATCCGGATTTCTCTACAAAATTTCCCGTATTTCATTATATATGTCAATTGCTTTTAAAAGCGGAATTCAACCAAACCAAACCAATAAACCATTCAAAAATGAAAGCAATAATTTTTATCTACTATATATTATTATAGTATTCAATCAGATGTGAGATAACTCACTGAGATTTGAGTTGACGCTTAAGCATTCCGGTTTGATCTAAAATCAAATGACGTTTGATTTTAGTCCAAAATCCCACTTGGTCCAAAATCGACCAAACCAAACCAAACCAAACCATCGCGTAGCTAACGTTCCTACTAGCACAACGCAAAAGGCTTCGTCTTGGTTGGATCTCGTATGGAAAAGTTATATAGTTTATAAGATTTAAGAATTAATTAATTATTAGTTTCACTAATTACATTATTAAACTTTAATTATAAAACTCCTTCTCCCCAAAATCTCCTTTATTGTTCACGTGTACATGCACGAGACTTTGCCAGGCATGCACAACTCTATTCCAACCTACACACCATTACTCAGCAATCCGACAACTCTATGGAACTCGTCATTGCAATAGCTTCACGATCAACTACCCAAAGTCGAGCTCGATGGTGTAACAACCCGCATATTCATCGATTTTACATTTGAATATTTTATTTAAATATTTTATCGCTAGTAGGATTTTAGCCCAAAAAGCTACTTTTTGCATACGGTCAAATTAGGACTCGAAACCACTTCCATTGAGTTCAAAATGTCGTTTGCGACCTTTTTGAGTATAAACTTCGATATGTTTGGAGATAGTAGAATTTTGCTACTTTTTCACTTTGGGTTTGGGTTTGGGTTCTGCCCACTAGCCAACTTATACCCCAAATCTGAACCTCTCCTCTCCACTCACTCTCACTTTCTCCTCTTTTCAGTTTTAGAGCAACAATGGTGGGAGAGATGGGAAATTAAAACTCCCAAACCCTAGTTTCATCTTCAAATCAAGTTCTAGCTCCAAACTAATAGAAGAAACCTTCGAAAGCTTCTCCTTCTTCTTCTCCAACCCTTTCTCCTTTCAATTGCAGAAATTCCTAAACCTAACTTTAGGAATGTTCTTCTTTTTGAGCATAGATTCAAGCTCATTTGGGTTGTGTTGAAGAGTGGTTGATTCTCCCTTTGCTTTCAAACTTCTTCATACTTGTTTTGGTGAAAAGGTGAGATTTTTATCTCACATCTATGACTATAATTATCTTTGGTTGTTGGGTATGAATTCCTAACATCTCTTCATGTGTATTTGCTTTTGATTCGGATGGGTTTTGTGAGCTTTGCAATTTTTGGTGTTTTGGAAGTCTAAAACTCTAAAGAATCATAGCTTTGATGTTGAATCATGTTTTTGGTGATAAACCGAAGAGCTTATATGGCCGGGTAGTCGATTGGCATAAACCCTTAGCGCCGTTGCTCGTCCGGTTGCAAATCGAGAGAGTTTGCACTTCAATTGTTATAGGGTAGGAAATGCAGGAAATTGGGTTAGCCGAAGCCAGAAATTTTCTGGACAGGGTTCAGTCGACTGAATCCTCTGTTCAGTCGACTGAGCTGAAGCCAGAAATTTTCTAGACAGGGTTCAGTCGACTGAATCCTCTGTTCAGTCGACCGAGCTGAAGCCAGAAATTTTTTGGACAGTGTTCAGTCGACTGAACAGGGATTTCAGTCGACTGACCTGCTCCTGTTTTCCTGTTTTGCCTATTTGTGCTCATTTTGATTGGTTTTCCGAATTTTATCGATTCATGTTGGTTCTTAGTTGTTGTTATCATTTATTATGACTTTGATGACTCCTTTTTCGGGATTTTTGAATATCCATTTCGATTAATTCTTTATCGGTTTAATTGGATTTGATTCACGTCTTCGAATGTGAATTTTGATGATTGATTGTTTCTACAATCGCTTTGTGACTTGTCACTTTAAAAATATAAAGGTTTCAATACTAGTAGTAAATATCAAAACTCTTCCATCAAACGATTTCAACACTGTTTTAAATATAAAGCTCGTTTTCTCAAACCGTTTTCTAATCTACTAGTATATACAAGCCTTTACTTCACTCGGATGAGAAATCGAATTAAACAACTTAGTAAAACGAGTGGTATGAAACGCTTGCGTTCACTTCGTCGGTTAGCTCTTGGACTTGTTCGATTGAACCCTTTCGTGACAATTTTCAAGTGAATATTTACAGCTTGTTCGTAAATATTTAAGTTAAGCAAGTGGTTATGGGACATGAAGCTAAACTCTTATATTTACTAGCTTGGTGTGATTGACACTTATTGATGATCATGACGATCATTTTTATGATTTAGACTAGCGATTGAGCGATGTCTCACATGGTCTTCGGGCCATTCCTGTGTGAAATATGGGGTAGCACCCCATGGTCTCCGGGCCATTTCTGTGTGGAAATTTAGTGGATAGCTTCCATGAGATAGCTTCTCATTCATGTGTTTACGCGTAGGTGAGTTTTCATGCTCCCATTCATGTGTTAGGCTTCCCCCCTTTTTTATGTGTTTTCTGGATTTCTGGTGTTGATTTCTGGAATTTGTGCTTCACCAATTTCCATGATTTTCATTGATATGATATCAGTTTTTGTGCATTGGTGAATTCATGTGTTATGGACTTGTTATGAATACAAGTTTAGGGTATGATATCCTATTTTATCTTCGAGAAGATTCTTGTGATATTGATTAATCTTTTGTTGATTATCATTTACATACTTATAATAGTATGCCGTTATGGTTGTTACATGTTCATGCCATATTATTTATCATATACCTTATCATCTGATATTTATAGCTAGACTGATCCGTTTATTATTTTCTTATAAATAATACTCGGGTCAGACCGAGATGTTACAGGTGCTTCTGCTTGACTTCTCTTCAGGATTATTCTGACTTTTGGCACTACTTAGATTAGTAGTTTTTGGATGTACGCATTTGAGATATAAACTCTATGTTGTGTACTTATTCTTTTGTATAGCACGTGTTGCTATTCTTTTGTATTATCGTGGATCTTTCTGACCACTAGTCTGATGTACACTTTCATGTGTTATATATTTATTTCATATCTTCTTCCGCCTTTGTGATATGGATGTCTGTGACTGATTTATGTTATGATTATTTCTATGTTTGTTTTCGAGGATTATATATAGCCACCGTGTGATAGCTTTGTGTTTGTATCGGTATGTCGGATTTCCTCCTTAAAAGATATGCATTCTATTCTATCTGACATATCGGTGCTCGCACAAAGAAGTTACATGGATGGTCGCTCCTCTATAGCCTTATTCTCCGTGCTAATTGACAGCACTACATCGTAGTGTTCTTGTTTAGCGTGGGTATAGAGGTGGGGCGTCACAGCTTGGTATCAGAGCCAAACTTCAGAACAATGTAGAATAACTTAACAAGGATCATCGTCCTAAGTCCACCTTAGGAGTTGTATTTCAGGATGTAGTTCGAGTCTTCAAACCAATTCATCCTGTTTTCTTTATGATTCCTTGTTTCATCTATCAAGATTGCTTGATTTTCATTTGGTGAATAACCTTTTTCTTCTTCTCTCTTTCTTAAAAGAAGAGAATGTCTAGACCAGGTCGTCCCAGAGCTGGACCATCTACTGTCACTCCCCAGGATGGAGTTTTTATGACCGCTCAACAGCTTCTTGATTTAGTAAAGAATGCTCAATCAGCTGGTCCTAATCAGGAACCTACTCATCCAAAGTCTGGATTTGAACGTTTGTGCAACGATTATACCAACTTGGGTGGGAAACCATTCAAAGGTTCTGAAACTATTATTGAGGTCCAGGCTTGGTTAAGATCATGCGATCGAATCTTTTCTCGCATGAATCTTGTTGATCTTCATCGTGTTTAGGTGGCCTCCAGTATGCTCCAAGAGAGAGCATTGGATTGGTACGAACTCTTTATTTCTGAAATTAATGAAGCTGATCTCACCTGGGAGCAATTCCGGGAATGCTTCGAATTGAAATTCATACCAGAAGCAGAGAAAGTGACATTGGCTCGTCGTTTCATAGACCTTGTTCAAGGTACATCCTCTGTGAAAGATTATGTCGCATCCTTCGAGTCACTGTCCAAATACGGGGTTGAATACATCAACACCCCATTGAAGAAGAACCAGCGGTTCGTTTATGGCTTAAACAAGAATCTCAAGAAGCCATTACTTCTAAAATTAGAAGTTTCTTTCGATCAACTGATTGATATCGCTCTTCGCCTTGAAGAGGCAGATAAGGACAGTGATGTTGAAGTGGTGGCTGCTAAACCAAACTTCAACAACAAGAAAAGGCCTAACAAGTTCAAAGGTCCTTATCCCAACAAAAAGGGTAAGCAAGCAATTCCTGCTGCAAAGACATTTTCCCCCAGTGATCAGTAATGCTTCAACTGTGGTGCTAAGGGCCATTTTTCGAACAAGTGTTCAAAGTCTCGCTCTTGTCGCTATTGTAAAAGTCCAGATCATTTTATGCACCAATGTCCTAAGCTTCAAGACAAAGAGGGAAAGTTAAATGTTGCTCAAGCCCCTGGCAACACATCTCGTGGTCAAGGTATGCCTCATTCTGTCCTTGATGGCATTATTATATTTCATGATCAACCTATTAGAGTTCTCTTTGATACGGGTGCATCACATTCTTTTATATCAAAGGAACTTGTCGATAATTTTTCTTTAAGTGTTGTTGCTTTAATGACTTCTTTAAGAATTTTGAATCCGGTTGGTGGATCCGCAACTCTTAGTTTGCTTTGTAAAGATGTGGAGATTATTTTGTGTGATTTTCCTTTCCTAGCCGATTTGCATGTCATGCGTTATTTAGGCTTTGGAATGATCTTGGGTATGGATTGGCTTAGCCGTTATGAAGCTCATATCCTATGTCCTGATCGGACTATTTATCTTCGACATCCACTATCTGTTAAGCAGATTTCTATTATTCTTAAAGATTCGGATCCCACTTTGGCTGCATCTTTATATTCTTTAAATCCTCGTGATGATGATAATGATGATGAGGAAGATGTCATTTCTAGTATTCACGTCGTTCGTGAATTTTACGACATATTTGAGCCCGTTTTAGGATTACCACCTAAGCGAGCAATTGAGTTCAGAATTAATCTTATACCTGGAGCTCGACCTATTACTCGTCCTCACTATAGCATGTCCAATAAAGAAAATGAGGAGATGCGCAAACAATTATCCGAATTGGAAGCGAAGCAATTTATTCAATCTAGTTCCTCTCCTTGGGGAGCTTCAGCAATTTTCGTGAAGAAATCCGATGGTACACTTAGGATTTGCATCGACTACCGCAAGCTTAATGATCTCACTATCAAGAATAAATATCCATTGCCTCGGATTGATGATCTATTTGATCAGCTTAGTGGTGCTAGAGTCTTTTCACAATTGGACTTATCCACTGGTTTTCATCAGCTTCGTATTTCGGAGGATAGCATTCCTTTGACATCGTTCCGTACTCGATATGGATCTTATGAATGGCTTGTTATGCCATTTGGTTTGACGAATGCTTCGGCATATTTCGTTGACCTTATGAATCGAGTTTTCAAAGATTTCCTCGATCGGTTTGTCCTCATCTTTATTGATGATATTCTTGTGTACTCTAAAACCGAGGAGGAACATGAAAAGCATCTTCAGATTGTTTTGGAAACCCTTAGGAGCAATCAATTAAAAGCAAAATTCTCTAAATGCCACTTTTGGCAATCTAGTGTGAAGTTTCTCGGACATATTATTTCCGAATCCGGAATATCAGTGGATCCTTCAAAGATTGAAGCGATTCAAAATTGGAAGAGACCGGAGAGTGTAACGGAAATCCGTAGCTTCCTTGGATTGGCGGGTTATTACCGTCGTTTTATCAAGGACTTTTCTAAAATTGCCGTGCCTCTCACTGGCTTAACGAAGAAGGGTGTTAAATACATTTGGTCGGACAAATGTGAGACTTCTTTTCAGAAATTAAAAGAACTCCTTTCTGATGCTCGTATTCTTGTTATTCCCGAAGGGAATCAAGATTTTGTTGTTTATACCGATGCTAGTCGTGTTGGTTTGGGTGCCGTTCTTATGCAAAAAGAACATGTTATTGCTTATGCTTCTAGGCAATTGAAGCCGGCTGAGACTAGATATGCCACACATGATTTAGAACTCGCGGCTATTGTTTTCGCTCTTCGAATTTGGCGTCATTATCTTTTGGGAGAAAAATTTATTATTTACACCGATCATAAATCTTTGAAGTATTTATTTTCTCAAAAGGAGCTTAATTTGCGTCAACAACGTTGGCTCGAGTTCCTTGCATCATATGACCTTGATATTCTTTATACCCCCGGAAAGGGAAATCGTGTTGTCGACGCCCTTAGCCGAAAGCAACAAGTGGTTGTTTCTATGATGATATCCGAATGGAACGATCTCGAGACTTTGTCTACTTGTGAGGTTCGAGATCGTGTATCCGATTTGTGTTCATCTCTTGTTTTATGTATCCTTGAGGCTCATCCATCTATTTTGGACCGCATTCTTGAAGCTCAAAAGCTAGATCCCGAATTGGCTCTTCTTGGCCAAAATTTTAGGGATAAAGTTGATATTGAGGGTATGAAAGACTTTGGTATTGATTTTCGTGGCGGTATTCAAAAATTTGGTAGACTTGTCGTGCCAAATATTAGTGATCTTCGCAAAGACATATTAGAAGATTCCCATCGTTCCAAATTCACCATTCATCCCGGTAGTGGTAAAATGTACGCAGATATGAAGCGACTTTATTATTGGGAGGGAATGAAATCTGATATTGCTAACTTTGTTAAGAGTTGCATGACTTGCCAACTTGTCAAGGCCGAACATCAAAGGCCCGGTGGGTTATTGCAACCATTGGAAATTCTAATTTGGAAGTGGATCAAATTTCTATGGATTTTATTGATGGCCTTCCCCGTTCTCGTTCGGGTCATGATAGCTTATGGGTAATCGTTGATAGACTTACTAAATCCGCCCATTTTATTCCCGTTCGGTCGAACCGAACCGTTCCTCTTCTGGCCAAACTCTTTATTAAAGAAATTATTAAATTGCATGGAGTCCCTACTTCCATTGTTAGTGATCGTGATCCATTGTTTACTAGTGGATTTTGGAAGAGTCTTCAAAAAGCTTTGGGGACGAAGCTTAATTTTAGCACCGCTTATCACCCCCAGTCCGATGGACAAACCGAGCCTGCGAATCAAACTCTTGAAGATCTTCTTCGTTCTTGTGTTCTAGACTTTGGTGGAAGTTGGGAAGATCATATTTCTCTTGTCGAATTTTCCTATAACAATAGCTTCCAATCTACTATTGGTATGGCACCTTTTGAGGCACTCTATGGAAGGCCATGCCGTTCTCCTTCTTGTTGGCTTGAGGCCGGTGAGAAGCTGGTTTTAGGTCCAGATTTTATTCGTGATTCCACAGAAAAGATTGAACTTATTCGTCATAGGATGAAAGAAGCCCAGAGTAGACAAAAATCCTATGCCGATAATCAAAGAAGGAAATTAGAATTTTCTATTGGAGATCTTGTATTTATTCGTGTTTCCCCTATGAAGGGTGTTGTACGTTTCAGTCGATCGGGAAAGTTAGCGCCTCGATATGTTGGGCCATTTCTTATCACCGAACGTATTGGTTCCATGGCTTATCGCCTTTCATTACCGTCTCAGTTTTCTTCCATGCATGACGTGTTTCACGTTTCTCAATTACGGAAGTGCCTTCAGGATTTCGATTCTATTCTTGAGCCCGGTGTTGTTGAAGAAATTGAAGTTTCACCTAACTTAACTTATGAGCAACATCCTATTCGAATTATTGCTTCGGAGGTCAAACGCCTTCGGAATAAAGATGTCCCGCTTGTGAAGGTTCAATGATCCTTAAATCCTAAGGATTGCTCTTGGGAAACTAGAGAATTCATCGAGCGAACACATCCGGACTTACTTTCTCATGCTCTTTGAGGTGAACTTCTTATTTCAAATTTCTTTTGTGTTGATATGCTTTTATGGTTGTTACCTATTATTTCCATCTTAAATATTGCGTGGACGCAATTTCTTTAAGGAGGGGAGTCTGTAACAAACCGCATATTCATCGATTTTACATTTGAATATTTTATTTAAATATTTTATCGCTAGTAGGATTTTAGCCCAAAAAGCTACTTTTTGCATACGGTCAAATTAGGACTCGAAACCACTTCCATTGAGTTCAAAATGTCGTTTGCGACCTTTTTGAGTATAAAATTCGATATGTTTGGAGATAGTAGAATTTTGCTACTTTTTCACTTTGGGTTTGGGTTCAACCCACTAGCCAACTTATACCCCAAATCTGAACCTCTCCTCTCCACTCATTCTCACTTTCTCCTCTTTTCAATTTTAGAGCAACAATGGTGGGAGAGATGGGAAATTAAAACTCCCAAACCCTAGTTTCATCTTCAAATCAAGTTCTAGCTCCAAACTAATAGAAGAAACCTTGGTAAGCTTCTCCTTCTTCTTCTCCAACCCTTTCTCCTTTCAATTTCAGAAATTCCTAAACCTAACTTTAGGAATGTTCTTCTTTTTGAGCATAGATTCAAGCTCATTTGGGTTGTGTTGAAGAGTGGTTGATTCTCCCTTTGCTTTCAAACTTCTTCATACTTGTTTTGGTGAAAAGGTGAGATTTTTATCTTACATCTATGACTATAATTATCTTTGGTTGTTGGGTATGAATTCCTAACATCTCTTCATGTGTATTTGCTTTTGATTCGGATGGGTTTTGTGAGCTTTGCAATTTTTGGTGTTTTGGAAGTCTAAAACTCTAATGAATCATAGCTTTGATGTTGAATCATGTTTTTGGTGATAAACCGAAGAGCTTATATGGCCGGGTAGTCGATTGGCGTAAACCCTTAGCGTCGTTGCTCGTCCGGTTGCAAATCGAGAGAGTTTGCACTTCAATTGTTATAGGGTAGGAAATGCAGGAAATTCGGTTCAGTCGACTGAATCCTCTGTTCAGTCGACTGAGCTGAAGCCAGAAATTTTCTGGACAGGGTTCAGTCGACTGAATCCTCTGTTCAGTCGACTGAGCTGAAGCCAGAAATTTTCTGGACAGTGTTCAGTCGACTGAACAGGGATTTCAGTCGACTGACCTGCTCCTGTTTTGCCTATTTGTGCTCATTTTGATTGGTTTTCCGAATTTTATCGATTCATGTTGGTTCTTAGTTGTTGTTATCATTTATTATGACTTTGATGACTCCTTTTTCGGGATTTTTAAATATCCATTTCGATTAATTCTTTATCAGTTTAATTGGATTTGATTCACGTCTTCGAATGTGAATTTTGATGATTGATTGTTTCTACAATCGCTTTGTGACTTGTCACTTTAAAAATATAAAGGTTTCAATACTAGTAGTAAATATCAAAACTCTTCCATCAAACGATTTCAACACTGTTTTAAATATAAAGCTCGTTTTCTCAAACCGTTTTCTAATCTACTAGTATATACAAGCCTTTACTTCACTCGAATGAGAAATCGAATTAAACGACTTAGTAAAAAGAGTGGTATGAAACGCTTGCGTTCACTTCGTCGGTTAGCTCTTGGACTTGTTCGATTGAACCCTTTCGTGACAATTTTCCAGTGAATATTTACAGCTTGTTCGTAAATATTTAAGTTAAGCAAGTGGTTATGGGACATGAAGCTAAACTCTTATATTTACTAGCTTGGTGTGATTGACACTTATTGATGATCATGACGATCATTTTTATGATTTAGACTAGCGATTGAGCGATGTCTCCCATGGTCTTCGGGCCATTCCTGTGTGAAATATGGGGTAGCACCCCATGGTCTCCGGGCCATTTCTGTGTGGAAATTTAATGGATAGCTTCCATGAGATAGCTTCTCATTCATGTGTTTACGCGTAGGTGAGTTTTCATGCTCCCATTCATGTGTTAGGCCTCCCCCCTTTTTTATGTGTTTTCTAGATTTCTGGTGTTGATTTCTGGAATTTGTGCTTCACCAATTTCCATGATTTTCATTGATATGATATCATTTTTTGTGCATTGGTGAATTCATGTGTTATGGACTTGTTATGAATACAAGTTTAGGGTATGATACCCTATTTTATCTTCGAGAAGATTCTTGTGATATTGATTAATCTTTTGTTGATTATCATTTACGTACTTATAATAGTATGCCGTTATGGTTGTTACATGTTCATGCCATATTATTTATCCTATACCTTATCATCTGATATTTATAGCTAGACTGATCCGTTTATTATTTTCTTATAAATAATACTCGGGTCAGACCGAGATGTTACAGGTGCTTCTGCTTGACTTCTCTTCAAGATTATTCTGACTTTTGGCACTACTTAGATTAGTAGTTTTTGGATGTACGCATTTGAGATATAAACTCTATGTTGTGTACTTATTCTTTTGTATAGCACGTGTTGCTAGTCTTTTGTATTATCGTGGATCTTTCTGACCACTACTCTGATGTACACTTTCATGTGTTATATATTTATTTGATATCTTCTTCCGCCTTTGTGATATGGATGTCTGTGACTGATTTATGTTATGATTATTTCTATGTTTGTTTCCGAGGATTATATATAGCCACTGTGTGATAGCTTTGTGTTTGTATTGGTATGTCGGATTTCCTCCTTAAAAGATATGCATTCTATTCTATCTAACATATTGGTGCTCGCACAAAGAAGTTACATGGATGGTCGCTCCTCCACAGCCTTATTCTCCATGCTAATTGACAGCACTACATCATAGTGTTCTTGGTTAGCGTGGGTATAGAGGTGGGGCGTCACAGATGGCCTCTATAAAATCGCAACACCCAAACCTGTATATAACGAGGCAGATATTGCATCTCACAAGACAAGATTGCACGAGCCGAAACTCCTTCCACCGATGCTCTTCGACATGAGAAATGCAATGGAACCAACCTCGTCGCCTAGATATTGCCAAAATAGAAACCGTAGTTTCACTGCCAGAGTCTGCTTCCATCCAGACAAGATCACATACACCCAAACATATATAAAATTGTAGATCTCATCCATATGAACCTAAAGATTCTTGTTTTATATTTTCTATTGAGTATACAATTTCATTTTGATTTTTGAAGGTTGCTTTTCTTTCTTTTTTTTTAACAGGGAATTGATAATGGAAAGAGAAAGAGGAAGGAGGAATAGTCAATCTTGTTGAAAAATCAAAGTGTTGAAGTTAGTTATATTGTGTAATTTTTGGCATCTCGCTACACGGAATTTTGTTCGCGTATGAATCGCGAATGACAAAACAAAAATACGATCGCGTATAAAAATGTAACATAATCCCAAAACAATAATAATATACGTTGGTAAGCTTATTCTGTAAAATTTCAAAATACCAGCATTTTCGAAAAAATATGTCAAATGATAATTTAAATAGTTTTCAAATTAAAATTATGGAAAAATCAAATAAAATAAATTAAAAATACGTCAAAAAAATCAAATCGTTTTATTAACAATTGATTTTCTTATTATTTATTAAATTTGAATCAATTCTGAATATTTAAATAAATTAAATATTCCCATTTGAAACGTTAAAAATTCTGGGTCGTTACATTCTTTCCCCCCTTAAAAGAGTATCATCCCTGAAATTCTAAAAGAAAGAAAAGTGCTATCGAACCCTTAGCTTTTAAAAATTCTTACAATTAGGCTTAAAAAATCAATTAATACAAATTGATTATTTATACTTTTAAAATCCCTTAAGCTTTTAAAACCAATTAACTAAAATGAGTTATTAAACTTTCAAAGCCTCATGTGTTATTGAAAATTTTGGCAGCACCTCCTTTGCGTGACTCGATCCGAAAAAACTACAACTGGCCCCAACTGGCCGAAAAAAAGAAAAAATCCCAAAAGTAACTAGCTAGCCTTTGCTTCCATATATCTGTATCTCACTTACATATGCCATCAAACCATATAACTTGCATTTCTAATGTCAAAAACATATAATATTCAAGCCAGTATGATGTACATGTGTCATCCATACACAATATCAAATCCGATCACTTGCTCAATTACAAAAATTTCACTTTCTATCTTGTATTGCTCACACGACTTCTTTAGTGCGGACTCCGATCAGGTTCCTTGATTAGAAACCTTCATTCTTCTTGCATAGCCATAGCCATATACTATTATAGAAAACTTCGGAATCATATCAACAATCCACATCAAGCATTCGCAATCAAGAATCAAGTGAAAAATCCTTGTTCGGACCAGTGTAAATTACCTCAAAATCGTCTACTTGAATCTGGATTAAAAATAGTTATGCGAATAAAATGATCTAAGTATAACCTACATATTAATTCTATTGGTTTCTTAACTGCACCAATTTCTTTTCATTTCAAATCACATTCATGTTTACTTATACTATATTTCCTTTAATACTGAAATCATTTATTTTAAAACATTTCCATACTTAAGTCTATAAACATCTTATAAAACACAACTTATGTTTATCAACACTTTAAGACAAGTTCTTATTCATATAATACCCCATTACATCCCAAGAGTATATATACACAATATCAGCTTTGTTTTACTTAATCATGAATGTTCAACAAGTCTAAAATTTGTTTTTAACTTACTATCTTCTCAAATTTATAAGTTATAAAAAATTATTCCTTATAGTTTCACAAAAAGACTTAACTTCAAGTTCTCAATCAACTTGGAAGTTTTCGACTGTCCAAGTTGATTTCACAAAAATACTTAAGTCTATAATTGTACCTTCTATACCGACCAGAATTCATAAACCACTCAATCAATAAATAACCAAAATATAAAACACTTTTGTAGACTAACAAATATGCGCTCACACACACAAAAAAAACTCAAACTCTTCCTAGGGTATTACTGACCCTATCTCTAATAAGTCTACCTCACCAAAGCCTAAGTATTCGCTCAATCTAAGCTCTGATACCACATGTAATGTAACATCCCTAAATTTTTATAACATTATTCAGAAGATTTAATTAGATAAATTAAATAAAATAATGATGATAAGGAGATTGAGATTTGAATAAATTATATAGGGCCGTGCTTATTAATAAAATAAATAGGTTTTAAATTGGTTTAAAGGTTAATTAAACTAAACATGGGCATATTAGTAAATTAGCCAATTAATTATACACGGCTATAACTTCTCATTTTGTCCATTCACGCTCATTTTATTTCTCAATCAAAAAACTGCAAGAACCCTAATATAGTCGGCCATTAACAAGGAAGGGAAAAAGAAAAATTCTTATTAAAAGATAAAATCAAAGCTAGAAAGGATTAAGCTACAACAAATCTCAATATCCTTATCAACTCTAAGGTGAATAATAATCTTCTACCATCTCTAATTTATTCTATGATTATATGGTTTCAGATTTATGGTTTAAATTCATTTTTGTGGTAAAATGGACGATGACATGCTTGAGTTATATTATGATGATTTGTTTTAATTCATAAGCACATGAATTTGTACGGCTTTAGAATAAAACCGAGATTATATGATTTTAGATTGCCATGGAAAATTTTTATGTTAAGTAAAACATGATTTTGGATATGAGTTTTAATTTTCAGAATTTTCCAAGCTATGGAAATTTTATTATGAATTTTTGATAAAAGAAATGATATAATTGGGTTTAAAATTTATTTTGAGAATTTCAGGAAGAAACTGGGTCTAAAATTTTAGCATGTTTGATTTCATGTGAAAATGAATTTCTTTGATTTATGGGAAATTTCCCAATTGATTTACTGGGTGAAATAAATTATTTTAAAAGAAGGGCTTTTTTAGCAAATGTCGGTTTTTGGTCATATGGAAAGGTTTTAATGTTAAAATCCTTTGATTTTGGATCTGAATAAAGGCAGTAGTTTTAGATGTAAAGTATTTGAAAAGTTTTATGGCATCCAATCAGCGTTTTACAAATAGGCAAGTTGTCAAAGAGAAATTACTAAAAGTTGCTATAATTCAGCCTTTAAATCAGAAAAGGGTGTTCCGCCTCTGTTAGTAAGTACCTATCGACTCCATTGACTCCGCCTCGTCCCAGTCGAAACCAACACAGTCGAAACCACTATAGTTGAAACCAATACACATGATATCACTTAGGTGGTATGCAGTGGATTGGAAGGAAGGTGGAAGCCATGGTGTCGAAAGGGTAGCTTTCGATGGGGTCGAAACCCTGCTTTGTTTTCAAAAGTTAAATTCTTGCCTAGTTTTACCTAAAGCTTTCGACATAGTTGAAAGCTATGCTTTCAAAAAGGTTTTATAATTTGCTTTCGAAGAAGGTTGCCATGTTGTGTTAAAGTATTTGCTTTCGAAGGAGTATCCTTTTCCTTTAAATTATTGCTTTCGAAAGGGTAGGTTTCGTCTCAGCTAAAACCAAGTTGCTAATCCCCCTTTCGACTGCATTGAAGTCATCTATGTTGTCTAAAGGGTTACTTCTATTTTAACTTCCTTTCTCCTGAATGCTTTCGAAGGGGTTTAGGGTTTCGAAGGTGATGGAGTCGAAAGGGGGTTTCGACTCTGTCCTCCAAAGTTTTGATTTTTTAAAGTCTTTTGCTTTCGACTAAGATGGTTCCGACACCATCAATTTTCCCCAAGCTATTTTTGTTGGTTTCGAAAGAGATACTTTCATATATAACCATTTTGACCCAAATGATGTTTTAAAAGAGTAAACCCAATGCTTTCGAAAGGGGTACTTTCATTTGTTACGAAGCTCTATATTTTAGAAAGGTGATTTGATACTATCGAAAGGTATAATAGGTTTCGAAAGAGAATGTTTACTAAGGGCTTCGAAAGGTATGTGTACAATGCTTTGAAAAGAGGTTTTTGCTTTCGAAGGAGGCTATCCAGAGGTTTCGAAAGAGATGTTTTCATGGTTTCAAAACATAAACTCAATCTCAATTTAAAGTAATAACCATGGCATAAATAATGATTTTGAAATGTTATTCACATATGTGCAGTTAATGCCCCGCTACTACCCCACTATAACCCTGCTATATCTCGTAGCGGATTTATACCGCTACGATTTTTTCATATAGCCCCAAATATAGCCTTTCCGCTTTAATCCCCGCTATTTCCGCTATATCCCGTTATTCCCGCTATATTCCGCTGCTTCCGCTATATCTTCTTTAAAAGAAATGAATTGAAAAATGACATTTATACATTATAAAAATTATGAAATTAATTAATTTAATTGAATTTTTAATATATTTTCAGAAATGAAAATACTCTAATATTATACTAAATTCAATTACTTTATATAATAGTTTTACATTTATTTATAGTATATTCCCACGTGTTTTTATTTAAAATTATTTATGTATTAATTATGATTCAATTAAATGTTAATTTTTCATTTAATTAACATTTATATATCTGTAAAAACATTAAATACGAGTTTTATATGCTATTTTAGAGTCATTCGCTATATCCCGCTATATCCTCGCTATATCCCCGTTATGACTTTTTGTACCTCCGCAGCATTGAATCTGCTGGGCGCTTTAACTGCACAGATTCACATTGTTATTAAACCATAACTGTATTTTGGGGAAAGGACAGAATAACTAGTTAGGTTGACCCAGTAGTGAATATAACTTAACAGATGTTAAAATTTTAATTAAAGATATTGGCAAGGGTCAATAGGTTTACAGTAAGCCCATGAAAACTGTATGATATTGGCAGGGGCCAATAGGTTCATAGTTATCCCACGAAAACTATGATTTGATACTAGCAGGGGTCAGTTGGTTTGTAGTTAGCCCATGAAAGCTATATTCGGATTAAGATATTGGCAGTCAGCCAATAAGTTCCTAGTTAGCCCATGAAAACTAGGATAAGTGATAAGATATTAGAGTTACCAATAGGTTCTTAGTGATCCCATGAAAACTAAGTGATTGGACAGATAGTCGTTAACATTTAACAAGTTAATAGTAACTCTAGAAACTATAATTGAGACAGATAGTCAGAATGAATGGGGACGGGTAATCTAGAATTGATTTATTTGTTAAGAATGTCATCATAATGTTTTGAAATACTATGTTTTAACCATTGTGGGTGCAGGAGCACAATATATGGTTTTGTAAGTGTTTTAAGATACTAGTGAGGGGAAAACCCGTTCCGCTAAGCAGGGTGGTCTCACTAGATATCTAAATGGTTTGAGATGGTAAATTATTATTCATACCAGGCTTTATGTCTGACTCGAAGTTTTTGTTTTCCCCTTAAACTCTCGGGTACTCAATTGATGTTGAGTAGGTTGAGAGTTAAGGTTTCTAGGTGTTCTTTTAGACGAAAAAAGCTTCCGAGGACGTGCAGGAGGCAAACTTGTTATTGGAGTTCTTTTATTTCTACCATGTGTTTTGTTTGTAAAAGCAAATTGTTTTATTGCCTATCTATATACTTTGATCTACCAAGGGGGCATCTTCATATGTCGCTCTTGACGTATTTTGTAATATTTGTGTGACGACCCAGAATTTTTGAGCATTTGAAATTGGAATATTTAATTGATTTTAAATATTTAAATGTTAATTTCTAACATGAATTTCAAATGCCACTATTTATTGAGTGATTTAATTGTTTAATTAAATAATTGGAAATTGGGTAAAAGGTTGAATCTGAAATTTAAGCTTGTTAAAAATATTTTAAAGGTTTAGAAAATTCATATTGATAGTACCGAAGATAGTAAAGGTATTGAGATTGAATTTGGAAATGTTTTGTTAAATTTAGAAATTTTATCGTTTAAATTGATATTTAAAAATAGCCTTCTGAGGCACAGTCTCGGAATTCGACGGAACCAGTTCCATTGGATCCGTAATATTGTATTATTATCGGATTTCAAATTTCGTAGTGATTGGAGTTGTCGTATGATTGTACGGTATGGAAACGCGCTGAAATTTATATCGAAAGTTTAATATAATAACTGGTCCAAAAAGCTATCTTCTTCATACGATCGAGTTAGGACTCGAAACCTTTTCCAGTGCGTTCGGAATAGGGGTTTAATATTATAAACGCCTAGCGGCATGCCTCGATAGGAGGTCAAGATTTTAAGTTGCATTTATCGAGGCAATTTGAATTTGAATTTAATTAAAAATATATATTTATATATATTGGTCAATTGTCAGCTGTAGTTCTTTCACGTCATAACTTTTTGCCTTCTTCTGCACGCCACCTTCTATTCAACATCACGTCTTCTCCTTGCAATTCAGAATCAAGTGGATCGAAATCACAAACGAAAGAAAAAAATGGTAGAATGAAAAACCAAAATAAAATGCGAGCAATTTCTTTATCATTTAAAGAAAAAAGAAAAATAAAATCATGCACGAACCTAAATAAAGTAAGGGAGAGTCGCCGTTTAATTTCTTCCCTCCCCTAAGTTAAAACCAAAATCGAATAACTTTCCCCTCCAATTTCTTTTTCCTTTCAAATCGGAAGCAGTTCGATGTTAGGGGTGCGAGTTTTCCTCACCTTTGTTTAGTCAAATTGAGACCGAGAGTGGAGGTCGCAGTTATTGGGGAAGGAGCAGCGCCTCTGTCGTATGGGTTTCTTTGCTCGTGGGTGATGATGGCGATTTGCAGTAGGGTTGCACGAGCTCGAGTTAGTGCGTGAGTGTAGCAGTGTCGCGTTCAAATAGGGAAAACAACGGCGGCAGGTAATGGCGATGCTCGGCGATTGATACTCGCGAAGGTTCGATGGATGACCTAGGATTTTCGTGATGCGGGTGGTCGCAAATTCAAGGGGGAGGCTTGTCGAGGCTGAAGGTATTCAATTTATTCCTTTTGATTTTGATTTTATTATTTATTTATTTCTCAATTTAATTTTAATTTAATTTATATATGTATGTATACATTACAGTAAGGTATAAAACTATTTATTATTTCAATTTAAAAGCTTATATTTATACGGGAGTGTTTACAGTAAAGAAAAGTAAAATATAAATGTTGATATATACATGTATACATGCTTATTTTAATTATAGGTAAATAGAGAAAAAATACTGGAACTTACAGTAAGTTAATATATATATATACATACATATTTTATTTACTAGTTTAATTTTAAAGGAATATATTTGTTTAAAATTATTTTGGTCACTAAAGGATTATTAAAGGAAATTAGTTTGAAATTTAATTATTCATTAAAAATTTAATCATTAGTTAAGATTAAATCATTTGCCAATTAAAATTATTATATGGAAATTGATTATTAAGTTAATTCAAATATTTATAAATTGTATAACGTTTATACAAGGTTGGAAAATATATATATACAGTGAAATGTATATATGCAGATTTTTTTTTTCTTTTTTTCGATGAACAGCTGAAAGAATTTAAAAGCAGTCCTGTTTTAATTGATATTTGTATATAAGTGTTCAGAAGGCATATATGTCAATTTACAAATGCATATACCCATTTGTATATATAGACAGTAAAAGAAATGTAAGATACAAGTAAAAATATATATATAGGAATCAGTCAACCTTTAAGTAATTGTGACGACCCAGATTTTTAACGGATGTTAATTGGTAATTAACTAGTTTAAAATATCGGAATATTAATTTTGGTGGGTCAAACAAATGAATTTCTGATAATTATAAATATCCGAATATATAAATTGGTTTGAAAACTATAATATATATATATATTGAATTATAAAACCTCTGGATATGATAAATCTTATAGGAAATGTGTGACATCCCGGAAATTTAGCAACATTTTATTAATGAGTATTTAATCAGATTAATTAAATATTAACTAAAACAGCTATATATATATGTCTTTTAATGTAAATAAAATATACCTTATCAATATTTAAACATAGGTGAAAATAAAATATGGTTATAAAAATAAATATATTACCACTAGAAGTATGTAATTGATACAAGTATAAAACTAAATAATAAATAAGCAATTAAATGTTGATAGTTTAACTTTAGAAAGAAATAAGAATAAGTATTTATATTAGCAATAAATAATATTTCAAATAAAATCTATAGTTATGTAAACTATAACATAAACGCTTAAGATAATACTAAAATATAATAATACTAAAATATAATAACTTTATAAAGCACGTAAGATACTTGAAAGCGTACCAGATAAGTAGAAATGGAATAAGACAAGTGTATATATATATATATGAATGTATTCATTATAGAATGAATACAAGTGTGCACAATATAAAATCAAGAGGATATATTAGCTCATAGAACAAGCCAAGTAATAAATGCTATCACACATTTTACCTTATCAGCCACCAACTAGAAAAAAATCTTTGGCCAAAATATTTACAAAAATATTCTTAGTACAAAGAAAAATCTCCGGTCAAGTTGAAAGAAAAATATATATATATACTTATTGGTATTACTTGTAGTATAAAATGAAATGGGGAACAAGACAAAGCTATATATGTATATGAGTGTACTCACAAAAAATCAGGTTGTACATGAATAAGCTTCTAAAACAAGACAATGCTAATTAATGTAAGCACATACAAGCGTCATTTCAGCCTACATAGCCACAAAAAAAATCTCTGATTGAAAATTTAACAAAAATCTTCCAGTACAAATTTTGTACCTATATACTTCAAACCTGTTCACACTTTCTATTTATATATATCACTTTCTAGATTTCATTCGTTCATCAACAAAACCTGAGCATCATAAGATATATATATATATAGCAAACATGAAACTAGATCAACAACAGTTAAAATCAAACAAGTAAGAAGATCAAAGATCAAGGATCTGGAAACAAAACAGGACTGTGTTCTTGTTCAATCCAGAAGCTACTCTCTGCTCAATTACTTTCAGGTGAGTAAACTACTGAACTATAACTTGATATTGTGATTGATACTTGAAGTGAAGCAGTGAATATTGTTTGCATGAATGTTTTGTCTGGAATATGGTTTGAGTTGCATGTCATGTCTGTTTTTACCTAAGATATTTGTTTCCAGTTCAAACCCAAGTTTTGATCAAAATAGATTGTCTCTTGATCTGATGGTTGTTAAGACTTAGGATTTATATAAAGTTTGTTTGTTATATGATAAAGTAAAGCTTAAAAACTTATTTAAGTTAAAATAAATTGGAATTGTCTCTGGAAACCAAGAACAACAAAGCAAATTTAATCTAAGTCAAAATTCAAACTTTTTAAATCATTGATTCAGGATTACAAAATGATTACTAAATAAAAACTAGATTTTTAAAACTAAAATCAAGATTTTTAGTTTGGGTTTGAAGAAGCATTTCTAGGTTAAACTGAGTTTGAGATTTTGGAAATTTCTGATGATCTAAGGGGACGGAATGGTCGTGGTTCTTCCTGGAAGTGGAGGAGTGATAGGAGGGTCAGGCAAAATTGTCAGGAAGGTGAATTAATCATCATGTTAGCTGTAGTGGAGGATTGAAGTCTGTAGCCCTATTTTGGATAGATTGGGTATGTTTGATCGATTCGGCTTCTATATTGAATCGAGTTGCTTGGGGTCTTGGGATATGGAAGCGTGGTGGTTGTCGAAGTAGTGGCCGGAAGTATGGGCACTACGGTGGTCGGAGAAGCATGGGCGACGCGGTTTCAGGTTTTGATGGGAGGTTCTAGTTTTGTTCCAGGTTGGAGTTTGGAACTTGATTATGATTTCGAGTTTTAATTGGAAGATCTGATGGTCGGAATGAGTTTGGTGGATGGTTGCCGATGTGATTAAGCCATGGTGGATGGCTGGAGTTGATTAGAGTCACGGTGCATGTGCACCGTGCACTCTTGTTTCTGGTGGAAATTTTGGGTTGTAATAGTGGGAGAACTCAAGTTTCTCGAGTGAGCATCGGGAGAGACACGAAGCATTTCAGGGATTAGATCGAAGTAGTTTAGCATGGCCACGGGTCATTTGTATTTGCTACAGTTTTTTTTAAAGAAACCCTGTTCTGTTTTTAAAAATTTAAAACTAAATTTCTAAATTGTAGAGTAAAGGTTTAAACAAGTTTAAAAATCTGGAATTCAAGTAAACCCTCAGTTGTAAAAAAGAAAAAGAAAAAAAGATTAAAATGTAAGCAAAGTTTTTAAATCTGAGACAAACCTGACATCAAAATTTAAATCTGTACTCTAGTTTTGAAATGAAGGACAGTTTTAAATTTAAATTGTTTTAAACGACTTTGTATGTTTAAAGTGTATTTTAAATGTGGTTTGTATTTAAAATAAATTTGGTCTATAATTCTTTAATCTTCTTTATAAGATAAATATTTCTTTAACTTGTGAAATAAAAGAATTGTTACTAGTTAACAAAAGATCATTAACTAAGGATTATCAAAGGATTAATTAAGATGATTAATTAGATAAATTGGACCATTTAATCTAAGTTTTGGATACTTAGAAATTTATATGTGTGATAAGTAATGGCTATAATAATTTGTGAAGTGGTAAATTTAAATAAGTTACCCCGGGTTCATATAAGTTGTATGTTGTTGTATTCTATGTTAGATGGGTTTACTCACGCTGGTTTCCAGCCTGACCCGGGTGTTACTTTGATGTAATGCTCGGGTTAGACCGAGTATTACAGATTTTCAGGTAAGGACGTTCTGGAGCTCAGGAGACGAGCTGGATGGCAGGAACGTATGGAGTGTTTCCGCTATGATATATTTCTATTTATCTGAGACATGTTGATTTGTATATGTCCAGTGTTTGAGTATGTGTGTAACTCTGGTGTATAAAAATGTAATCAACTGATATATTATTCTTTTGTATAACTTTTATTATTTTATATTATATTTTGATCCGCTGCGAATGTGAGATTCTGTGATTTGTTTTCTGTTTCTTCTTCTATCTCTTTCTTCTTTTCCTAACTATCTGGAATTTTCGTGATCGAAAATTCCATGTCTTTACATTTGGTATTAGAGCAAAGGTTAAGCGAGAACCTTGGCTCTGGTGGGTATACTCATAAGGATAGGGTCAATAGTACCCTAGAATGAGTTGAGTGTTTATATATATATATATATCTATATAACAAATTTCCTTTGGGTTAACGGAAAGACAAACAAAAAGATAAAGGAAGGTTCAGATTTAATAGCAGCAAAGACATCCGATGGCTGTGGGTTGTCCACCAGCACTTGGAGTTAACTTTCACTAACGGTGTTAAACTTTCCGCTTGCTTACAGGCTGTAAGTTACACCTTCTTCAACTGCTTATCCCACGTTCACTGCAACTCACTCCTTTTTCTTCAAGTTTCCTTCCTCCCACGATTATTATTTTTTTGCTCCTCTCTCCACGCCTCATTCCTTTTGCTCAAAATTAATCATTCTATATTCCGGTTTCATGCTCAAATTTGGGGAATGACAATTGCAGCTGTTCGTTATAGATCCAGTGAGTAATTTCTTCCTTTATTCCTTTGATTTTCACTTCTCCTATAACGATTTGTGATTTATTACTTTGTTGTCGTAATTAATTTCAACTTCTTATGCTTTTGATTATAGTAGAATCAAGAATCAGCTTCGTGATGCAGGTTATGGCATTTTGATTGGAGCTGGAATGGGTGGAATGATGCTATAAATCCAATATTTTCCTCTGTGCAACATTGATGTATTTAACCAAATGGTATCATCAATACTTAATTTCATTTTAACTTTTTTTAATAGATAGATGTGTGGTGATGTTTTTGAAACTTCAGAATTTTATATGTAGGAAATGGATCCATTTTATATACCATTTGGTACAACAAACCTGCTTTTTATGATGCTTGCTGTAGAATTGGATACTTAAATCTATATTTTTCTTCTTGACCTTTATAAATACATAGAAACATGATAGATGCTTTTTAACTAGAGAACATTATATGTCAATTCTTTTTCTCTTTTTTTCCTTTTCAACTAATTAAGTAATTGTTTGCTGTACCAACGAGTTATCACTTTTTAGATGTATCCATTGCAGTTTTCTTTTCTAAATCCTCATCTCATATCAGATATACCAACATTCTCATCTGTCTTTGAATTAAATTTTTACTCACTATATATTTTAACGAGTACTCATATTTTTGCAGCTTACAAATTATACTTTGGATGGTTTAAGCGGCAACATTTTTGTTGTTTGCAAACTATATCAGGTATATAATTTATTATGTATCATCATACATATTTATTCTTTTAATTTAAATCTATTTGTTTTTTCGGTAAATTTCTTGGTTTTAAAGGGCACTTGAGCGATTGATTTAGATCAGACCTTGATAGATGGTCGTTTAGTTATTTATTGGAGTATCTAACGCTATATGCACGCGCACACATACTTTCTACAGCACAACCATACCAGATTTGCCTAATATAATATAACTATGCTAATTCATTAGATTCTATATAACGTTCCTCCTTTTAACTTCATTGAAGTATGAAATCTTCTACATTACATAATTTCATCTAACACAGAAGGTAATCGTGTATGTTCCTTAAAAGTGAAGTGTGATTGATGCTGAATGCGTGAATATTTTGATGTTAATACATACATGTGCACGGTTATTATATCATTTACTAATTTTAAAAATAGACATATCATGTTCACTTTTGGTTTCTTAATTACACTTCCATGAGAATTGATGTTACTATAAAATACAGTATATATAACCTATGGAAATAAAAAAGTTTACTGTTAGTTAACATTTGACTGACAATGTCATTCATGAAATTTTCAAAGTAATAATATCGATGATATTATACTGACATAACTTGATTTCCTTTGAGATAGCACATCGCCTCTACTCAAAAATATTGGACAAAAAGAATATATTGACCTCACTCTTGGTAAATTTATAATGGAAGAACGGGCCTTTCTTCAGGCTGATGCAAAGTAGCTTCAAAGCAAGGGTATTTCATTAAGCATCTTCATATTTTCCAATTTTCAGCAAAATATATTTTCATCTTTCTAATTAGTTAGTTTTGCACAATTTGTTTTCACCAGTTATTGGTCATGAAATTTCTACTCACGAAGACCTTATCCAAAAAAAGAAAAATAAATTATCTTTTTCTTTAGGTGCAGTCATTTATTACTTTACTTCAAGTTGTCAGCAAGCCACATTGTACTTTATCATTTATATACAGGTAGCACACACGAACAAAATAACAATTGTCCACCCCTATTAGTTGCTTCCTTTTACATCTCATGAGGTCTTGACAAAAATCACCATATACTATTATTACTTACTAATTTGCAATTTTTTGGTGCTTATTTATTCTTTGATATTGGTTGAGAGATTCGCAGTTGCACCAGCAAATGGATATTTTGACGAAGTGCGAGATCTTACAAATATCAGCAGTGGGATAAAAGAACAAACATAAAATAAATATTAATTCAAAATAAAATTGATAAAATACTATTCTGCATTTAATTTGCTATTGATAACCACTAATAAAATTGAAAAATAATAAGGTAAAATAACGGTAACAATTATTATGATTTTATCCATAGCCTTATAGGTTATAATAATAGTAAGAATATCTAAAAGGTTAATGATAATATGATTGAATTACGCATGTGTTATCAATACTGAAATATATGCAATGTTACAAATAACATTGGATTCTGCGTGTTTTTTATATTCTTTTAGATGATACTTGGAATTATTAAAATATGCCTTATTGTTGCTACTGTGGGTTTATGTCTTATTAATGTTTCAATATTCGTTGAATGCAGGTGATGTGAAGGATTAGTGGATTTACACTAACAAAACATTTGAAAGTTGGCAGGAAATACAAAGACTAATTATTGTATACTTGAATCATTTGTTTTTATGTTTGTGAATGTACCTGTAAGTTTTCACAATAAAATAGTTCATGAAAAACTGACAATACTACATTTTTCATTTTATTATATCGATAACGGACTAATTAAATGAAAAACATAGCAACGTAAGATAATGCTAACAATTCATAACACTTTATTAGTAGGTTATTAATAGGTGTAAGATTTATTGGAAAGAAAGCAAGAATTATTGGAAGGTTATTAACACTGTGGTTGGAAGGTAACATGGTAAGATTGGTGGATTTACAATTATAAAATAGTAGAATGTTTAATGGATTTACAAAGAGGATTTTGGTAAACAATTGGGTATACAATTCATTTTCCTGTTCATTAGACCGAGAGACACATTTGAAGCTGGATTGCCTTCTTCCAGAACATGGGTTGTTGACTATCAGTAATCTAGAACATAAGATGAGGTTTGTTATAGGTTGCTTTTGTTTGCCTTGCATGGAAAGCAACATTTGTAGCTCAGGCAGGTGGAACGTGTATGTACCTTATTGCTATATGCTCAACAAATATGATATGGCATTTTGTGTAATTAACTCATCAAAATATTACAGCAACTTATATGATATGGGTAACCGTGTAAAGTTTTGCGTTTCTTTCTTCAAAATGTAAATCTTATTATTTCAAATGCGAGAATAGCTAACCTGCATTGCACACACATACACACTGAAAATAAGAGTGAGTACGCCAATGTAAGAGAACTTAATAGCAAGTTGACAATTAAATTTTAATTATTCGTCCATACACACAAGCAAATTTAAAATTATATCGAACCACTATATTAGACATAACTAATGCAAAAAACTGAATAGCCACATGATTATTACAATAAAGAGTAAATGTACAATTATTGTAAACACCCCGTGCAACGCACGGGTTTCCACTTGTATATATATATATGAGAGCGTACTTGTTATTTTCATATATAAAGATTTTAAATGATTTTGTGTAAGAGTATATATTTTGATATATATAAAGCAATATTTCTTACTAATAAATGTTAAAGTTATTGGTTGTTAAAAATTATAGGAACTAAATAAAATAATGAGAATTAAGTGGTAATAGTAATACAACCAAATTGGAATTGAATGAAGATAAATTTGAAATGGATCCAAACTAAAATTAAAATCCTGAATTTGTAGGAATGTTTTCAAAATAAAGATAATAATAAATTGGTTTCCAGATATGATAATCTTGGTTATTATCATAAATGGTTGTTGTGTTTAATAATGAAATGTTGTTAATGAGTAAGCAAGATGAAATGTTTTAGGAAAGTAAAACATTTAGGCAAGTATGACTTATAAATTGGAACAGAAGATGATATAAATTGTGAAGTTTTAAATCTGAGCCAGAATTTGAAAATTGTTTCAAAATGATAAAGAAATAGTAAATAATATTATTTGAATGAAAGGGCTTAATTCAAATAGGAGTTGTTTGAAAATTTAAAGGAATTTGTTTGAATTAAAAACCCAAGGTGGTTTAAATTTTAAGGATAACTTAGTGTGTAAAAGAAATAATATGTATATATGGGGAATATACATAATATCAAAAATAGTTTGAAACAAACTTTAAATGTTGGGTTTAAAAATGTGGAATGAAATGTGATATCCAAGGTGATAAGTTTTTGAACTTATAAGATTATTAATGTGAAGTTTAAAATTTGAAGTGGGAATTCAAATTTGAGTAAGTTTGACGAGATTAAATTGAATTTAACTTAAAGGAAGTTAAATAAGTTTGGAATAAACAACCTGAATTGGAAATTTCAAGATGAAATTGAGATTTAACTTAGGAAAGTTAAATGGGTTGATTTGGTAGAGAACTATATGTGATCTCAAATAGGTTTGAGATCTGGAATGGGTAGTGGATGATGAATGTTTTAAATAAATTGGATGTTTATTTATCTTAATATCATCCTGTTATTATCAGTAATTATGAGACTGTGAATTTGATTGTTTAAATGAATTAAGAAGTAGATTGAGGTAATATCTATTTCATTATTGGAATTAAATGGAATTAAACTTTAATTTGAAATTACTTAAGTAATTTTGATTTTAAAGATAAAAATTAAACTTGAGAAAATGAAATCACTTTGAACATTAAGATTTGAATGTTTAAAATGAACATGTAAACTGAAATGGTTAAGGATTGGTTCCAAGATTGAATTCGGGTAATAAATTGTATTTTGAAGATTAAATTGTTAAAAGGGGGTTTGAATTATTATTTGAACCTAGAAATAAGTTTATGTAGAAGTAAAGGTAAATTAAAAAGGAATTTTGAAATTTGAACTCAGAATTAAATGGTTAGGCTGTTAAATTAAAAGTAAAGGTTAATTTGATTTATGGGATTAAATCAATATTTGAAATAATAACTCGAATTGGTATAATTCGAGATGGTTTAAAGTGAAATGAAATAGAAAGTTAATTGGAAATTGGCAATTGATTGGAAATGGAGATTGGGAAGTTGAACAGTTTGGCTCTGGACTATTTTAAATAAATTATTTTGATATACCCTATTTTAAATCTATTTTCCTAACTATTTACTATGCAACTTTTCTTTTTAAATTCCAAGACTATCTTATATTTATTTAGCAACTACTTTTGGAACTATTTAACAATTTTACAACTGATTTATAAACTGATTACTATTTTTCAACTATCTTACAATTACTTAACTGTTTATAGCTATTTTACAAACTAATAATTATTTTTCAACTACTTATCTATTTAAAAAATTTTCAAGCTATATTTCTAAATTTAAGCAGGTCGGAGTTCAAACTGTTATTGATTAAATACCCAACTGAGATAAGAATTGAAGTGATAATCCAAATGGGGATTAAGGCAAATGTGAATAAGTGAATAAAATCAAAGTGAGGATGAATAGAAAGGAAATTGATTTAACTGATAATAAATGAAGATAAATACGTATGATGTACGAATATTATTTTATTCGCATAGTGATTTGATCCAGATTCGAGCACAGAATTTCGAGATATTTTATCGATCCGAGTTGGGATTTTTCACTCGATTTTCGATGGCGAACCTGGATATGGATTTTTGATTGGTTCTGGATATTCTCTATCATAGATATGACTATGCAAGGAGAATGACGGTTTCTGATCAAGAAACCAAATTTGAGTCCGCACTAGGAAGTCGAGTGGACAATACTAGTTCGGAAGTGGAATTGTGTGATCGAGTGAGCGATCAGATTGATATAGCGTACGGATGATATGTGTACATGGTACGAGTTTGAATGAAATTGATGTTGAAATTTATGGATAAGAATTGTAAAATGGTTTTTGAAATTGAAAGTATATTTTATGAAATATATGATGAAGTAAAGTGGGAATTGAATATTTCTATGATTAAAATTTACTTTATGGAAGTAAGCAATATGGTGAATGACTTTACAAAAAAGTAATCAAAATTTGAATATTTATTTGGACTAAACAAAGTTATATATCTTTGTTATATGTGGAAAACTTCCCTTGTTGAATCTATTGCTAGAAGAAAATGATTTTTGAAAGTATTTGATGTATAAAAGTGAATTTATACAAGTACAAATTGATTCAAAGATTTTTTTAAAAACTTTTATATATATGTATTTATAAAAAGGATTTGTGAAAATGATTTTGAGGAAAGGTTTTGGGAACCTATGGCATTTGGAAAAGCCTAATATGAGAATTATCGATTTTGGGAATCGATTTTATAAAGGAGCTTTATATGAAATTCATACTCGGTGTATGATTTGAAAATACTATATGTGTATAGTATAAAGTGTTTTGAAGTGGCCCTGGGGAAAAAGGCGCTCCCTTGAATGAACTTCTCAGGAATGCCACAGGGTGGTACTGCCTTGAGCCTCTAAGGGGGAGGTTCTAAAGTTGATCCTGTGAGGAGTCCGGACAAACTAGTTCTTGAGGATTATTTGGTAGCGAAAGTCGAGGGCGCTTGTGATGACCCGGAATTTTTGAGCATTTGGAATTGGGTATTTAATTTATTTTAAATATTCAAAAGTAAATTATTAACTAGAATTTCAAAATATCAATATTTATTGGATAATTAATTGTAGAATTTAATTATAGAAATTCGGTGAATTATTGAATCTGCCGTTTTAAGCCAGTTAAAAATAAATTTAAGGGCTTGTAAAATCTATATTGATGATACTGAAGGCAGTAGAACTTTTAAAATTAAATTAAAAAGTGATTTGTTCAGTTTTCAAATTTTATCGTTTAAATTGAATTCAAAAATAGCCTTCCGAGGCGCAGTCTCGGAATTTGACGAAACCAGTTCCATTGGATCCGTAATATTGTATTATTATCGGATTTCAATTTTCGTAGCAATTGGGGTTGTCGTTTGACCCTGGCAACTTAAAACGCTTCGAATTTATTAGAATCGATTTCATTTAAAAATTGATCGTTTACTTCTGTAACTTGTTGTTATGATCGAATTAGCTTCCGATAACCGTTCCATTGCGTTCGGATATGGGTAAAACCTTATGAACGTTTGTCGTTTCGTCTGATTCGGGCATTGGGACTTCGTAATATGTAACGAGGCATTTTGGAAGTTTTATGTTATATAAAAAAAAAATTAAATCAACAAGTCAGAGATATTTATAAAACAAGCGTACATAGGAAGCCAACATCCCTTTCCCTTTTTAAACATCTGTTACTTCGGAGTTACAGTTCAATAACAATCTCCTTGTTGCGATGCTAACCCACGATCTCCCCTTTCCTCTTTTATGATTTCCGCTTCCATTCCCTCGTCAAAATCGCGATTTCCAGTTCAGATTGAATTCCCCTTCTTTATTCGGAAAAAAAAGAAGAAGAGAAAACTAGGGTTTCGCGAAATCAACGCCTTCGAGCTAATCATTGCTGCGAACTCGTATATTCCATCAGCCATCGTTGGCTCATCCTTGCTCCTACGCGATATTTCTACTGCTGATTTGAAGTCCTGCTACAGTCTCGATCGCAAGGCAAGAGTGTCAATCATCCGGAGTAGGCGTGCGAAGGGGTGGGGTACGGTGGCTCGCGACGTGGTGGTTCGTGAGGCGATCGCGATGTTGGAAGCGGTGGTGACAGCGTTAGGATGGGTCGAAGGCATGATAATCGGGATGGTCGCGAGGTTGTTCTCGAGCACACGGCTTCGAAGGCGATAGGAAGTATGACAGTTGGGCAGTGGCGACAGTGATGAGCTCGTTCGAGCGAAGGCAGAATCTCGTAGAGCCGGAGTGCGTAGTACTCGTGATTTTTGTTTCTGCAGGCTTAGGTAATTTAAATTCAAAACATTTTAGTTCAATGTTTGCTTAGGTTTAAAATTGTAATTTTATTGTGATTCATTATTTCAACTATCAGAAGATTTTTAACAGTGTTTAAATTGTTTTGATTCGAGAATATATATATATTAATTCACATACATATTTTATTTAAAAACAGTAAATGGTATAAAGTAAGATTTTGGGAATGGGAATCTTAAAATACTTGTAGCGTTTAAAGGAAATAAATAAATAGTAATAGATTGTTTGATTGGTCCAAATATTAATAAACCATAAAATGTTGTTCAAGGTTGAAATCTGAAAGGAAAACAAACTGGTCTGGAGTGGATTGCAAAGCTAAAATAAAAGGTGAGTTAATCTCACTCAGCTTAATTTTAATTTAACTTAAATTGGTTAAATTTAAATATTTGATTGAATAATTGCATTGATTGGATTGATATTGTTATGGATGATTTGGTATATATATAGTAGTATATACCAATATATATATATTGGCATATGTATATATTGGAGTTGATATTCCCGCATTTATATAGCGGATGAGACCCTATGCGCCGCATAATAGCGGATGATATTTATTTAAATCCCATATACCGCGATATTCCACCTCGAAGTGGAATTGGTATTGTGCTAACATCTGTGGATGCAGGGAAACAGGTTGGAGGGATCCAACTGGATTCCTCAAAAATTTATTTTATTATGTTGTGATCTGAATATTGATATCCTGTGATGATTTGATATTGGATGTTGGAGTTGATTGAATCCCAGTATAATAAATTTTGGAAATCTATGGAATTGAATTTTTGAAGAAAATAAAGAATAATAATTTAAGTAAATTGGAATAAATTTAAAAGTGAATTGTAAATAAGATAAAATAAAGAGAATTGGAATTTTAGTAAATACAGGAAAAAGAAATTTAAATTTATGAAGGAGAAATAAAGATTAGAAAACTCAAGTAATATTGGTTTAGAGAAATAAAATTTAAAAGGGTATGGTATTTGAAATAAATAAAGTAAACAAGGAAATTTTATCCCAAAGTAAAGCAAATTTGAAATCAATTGCAGAATTGATGTAAATGTTTGGAATTTGAAATTTAAGAGAAATGAGAATTTGGAAATTTATAAACTGGGTTTATAAAGTGAAATAAATGTCGATGGGCATTTTAAATATAAATTCAGGATGGGAATTTATAAGGGAAGTAGAATTGGTTTAAGAATAAATAATGATTTTTTTTTAAAAAGAAGTGGAAGAGAAGTATTTTCTGGATAGCCAAGTACAATTTGTTCTAAAGAAATTTTAAATATTCGTTAAAGATTTATTGTTATTTTAAAAATCATACTTCAGAAAATCTATTATTTCAAATGTAAATTTTCAGAAGCAAGTATTTTTCAAAACTATTATTGTAGTAGATATAAAAGTGAAGTGATAATATGTTTTAAAGGAAATTTGTTGATATTTTTAAAAGTGGTTTTATTTTAAATGTTTTTAAATATATATTTTAACTTAAGTATTCAAGTAGTTTTAAAAGGGTGTTTTATAAAGTATATTTAAAATAAAGAGTTTTAAAATTTATTTTTAAAAATCTAAAATGGTTTGTACTTGGTATTCCAGTGAAAATAAATATTTGGAAAATTATTCCGTGAAAGGAATCTAGTTTTTGAGATTGTTTCCAATGGGGATTGGAAAGGGAAATAATATTTGTGAAGATATTTTGAGGGATATAAATAATTTGGAGAAATTATTGATTGTTGAGGGTTGTTATGGATGTTAATTGATAGTTAAACAACCGACTATCAATATTGGCCAAATGCGCTGATCGTTTCGAAGAGACCGGGATCGGGTTTCCGTATACCGGGATTCTAGGTCTGGAGACTCGAAAACCACTTCGATCCGGTTTGTACGTTTCGTGGGGAAACGAGGGTAATATTGATAAGGGGATAGTGTTATCAGTTCTGTTCGGACCCGGAACGGACTTGTATGGATGAATGCTTTCGGACATCGTCAGGGGACGATGGGCATTCTAAGTGAAACGTTCTGAAGGTAACGTTTAGCCTCAAGCCTCATCAACCGGGAATGACTGAAAATCAGGGGTTATGCAGCAAGGCTTCGTGGGTAGCGCCCACTGGAGAGTATGATCATTCCTGTCTAGATGTCCCTTTTATTTCGGCTTAGTGGTGCGGTTGCTGATCCCAACCGTGGGGTGATCATATTCGGAATTGCCCATAGGTGATTCCGGCCTTGTGTTGCAGGGGAGCGGGCGTACTCCTCGGTACTGTGATCTAGGCCACGTACTGTGACAGGTGGTACCCCAGTGCCTAGTCATTCGTTGGAAATCCATTCTCCCTACGTGCCTTGTACGTGTTTTGTTTGTATACCTAGTATGCTGGAATTTAATCATGTAACAATTTCAGCTATTTGAATAAGTATTTGTAAATAGACACTATTATAATATCAGAGGATTTTATAAAAAGGTGTTTTAGCTATCGTAAGGTAAAAACCCGACATGTTTATTTGTGGCGTGGTCTTACGAGATGCTTTTGTTTTTCAAAGGATTTTGAAACTTTAATAATCAAATTGAGTGTGATTTTCTCACGCTGGTATTCCAGACTGACTCGGGTGTTGTTTTATATAATGCTCGGGTCAGACCGAGATAAACAGGTTCAGATTGTAGATGTGGAGCTCAGGAGACGAGCTGGATGGAGATACGTACTTTCGTATTTGTTTATTTTTCCGCTGTGTATTTGGATGTATATCATTGATGTGATGAACCCTGATGATGTATTCTGTAAATGTATTGTATAAACAGATATATTTTTCTGTTTGAGTAAAGATCTGTTTTGTATATATTATATTTTATTCCGCTGCGATGTGAGATTCTATTGTTGATTTTCTGTTTCTTCTTCTTCTACCTCTTCTTCTTTAACACAAATGGTTCGATTTTCCGGGACTGGAAAGTCGGGTCGTTACAGTTGTATCAGAGCAAAGGTTGGCGATAACCTTGGCTCTGGTGGAAATTTTGTGTGTATTAATAGATATGAGCGCGTATTTGTTAGTGAATATAAAATGGTTTTATATTGTGTTGGTTGATTTATTGAGTGGCATATGAACCTTCGTCGGCACAGTCTGCGCAACTGTATCGAAGGGGTTTCTAAACACTTAAATAGAACAATTAGACACAATATTGTTTTGAAACGGGTAGATGAAATAATTTTACCCGAAAAATGTATTTTGATATAAAAGAAATATTTCTGTAAATTATTATATATTTGGATGTTTGGATTAAAATATTCAAACAAATAAAATTGAAAGAAAAAAATATGGTAAGATTGTAAAATCAGAATGATTTACATAACCAACGAAAATTTGTATAAATATAAAATTTGTACAAATGAATTATAGTTAAAATTTGATTTAATCAAAATGGTAAATTTAAACCCTGGATATTTGGAAGTGTTTTCAAAGTGTTTTGAAGATAAACACTAGCATTATTATTTTGGAAAGTATTTCTGGAAGGGAAATTGTTTCAAATAAATTTTTGAAAGGGATATAGCAATAAATTCATTTCAGTTGCTGGAAATAATTCGGAGGATGACGGCCGCATCTTCAGAATTTATTTTCGAACTCCTGAGTGACGAATTGCTGCCAAATTGATTATTCAGAAAAGCTAGTTGTTTTTGAAATTTCCAAAGGAAATTTGTTGGAATTAAAAGCCAGGATTGGTTTAAAAATCAAAGAAATGTGATTTGGAGATGTTGGAGATTCCAAAATGGTTTGAAATTAAAAGCCGGGGGTTTAAAAAGGGGAAAGGTCAAAAATGAAATTGACTTGGATTGAAAATTTTTGACTAGATGAAAATTAATTAAATAAGTTGAAAATGATATCCAGTCGTATTTGAATAAAATTGAATTAAATTGAATCAAATTAATCCAGTTGTATTTGGATTGTTGGAATCAAATTGAAATAAATTGTGATGTAAATGTTATTAGGAGAATAAAATGATTTGGTTGAAGTTAAGTTAAATAAAATTTAATTGTAATAAAATTCAGTGGAGTTGGGTTTGATTCAAACTAAAAGAATAAAATTGTAATTGTATTTGTGTTGTGGGATAAGGATCAAAATAAATTTGTTAGTTATTTCGGAATGGAATAAAATTCAAACCTTGAGCTATGATAATAGATTAAACTCGAGAAAATTAACAAAAGTGATTTTGTGAATAAGGATTAAATATCGAATTGTAAAATGGGAGAATACTAATTTGGAATAAATTAGTAAATTAAGTATGTTAATGGAATTTGGATTTGATAATAAAAGCTGAAAGTGTGAATGATCATTGGAATTGGAGTATATGAGTGATAATTTGAATTGTAAATAAGATTCAAGTAAGTAGGAATGATGTGAAATGGATTGATATCTATCAAATTCAAGTTAGAGATAAATTATTGGATATGAGTTGGAATTAATATTGGATTCAGTAAATATACCAGCTAAATTTTAAAATGGTATGGAGTTAAAAATAAATTGGAAATTTCCTTGTTAAAAATTAAATAAATTCACGGTGAATTGAATACGGAAATTGAAATTTAGAATGAATAAGTGAATGGACAAATTGAATGGATTAGTAAAGGTAATAGATTCGATCAAATGAAAATCAAACCAAAGATTTAAATAAAAAAAAAATTTGTTTACAAGGAAACCATAACTTGAGTTTGGAAGTGAAATGCAAATTAAATTGAATTGAATCAATTGAAATGGATATGGATTCATTTCGCTAAAAATGAATAGAATGGAATAAAATGAATTGTAAACCATTAAATTGAATAGAAATGGTATGTGAATTGGTTGTAAGCGATTTAAATTGTATTAAAACCATATAAATTGTTTATGGAAATTATTTTAAGTGCATTGCCTATGAAAACTATGGATTTGCTATTGGAATTTAATGGGATGTTAATAGAATTTTCTTATATTGTCACTTATCAGTTTAAATGGAGTAAGTACAGGTGTTTGGAAGCCGCTAGGCTGTATTTGCTTGCGCAATATGCTGTATAGTAAGCCGCTTGCTTTAAAAATGCTAAAAATAAGGTACGCCTACGCAAAAATTTAAATAGGAGATATGAACTGCATATATTGATATATATTGTGATTTCCGGCCTGAGGCCGATGTATATAT
Organism: Allium fistulosum; assembly: GCA_030737815.1. NCBI lineage: Eukaryota > Viridiplantae > Streptophyta > Magnoliopsida > Asparagales > Amaryllidaceae > Allium > Allium fistulosum. Next base: position 335,251,515 of record CM060901.1, on the reverse strand, counting down.
ATATATTTGTGCATCCTGCGGTATCGCAGAAGTCCCTCCGTACAAGGGAGACTCTGCCAAAAATTTTCGTAAATTTTGGGAGTTAGAAAATTTTTGAAATTTTTGAAAATTTTCATTAACGATAAATAATCTAAATTTGCTAAGAAAATGGAATTGGAACCGAATAATTGAATCTAGTTTAAATATGAATGTAAAGTAAGTGAAATCGAAAGAACTAAGGAAAGTAAGCTTGCAAATAAACTTTTAATTGAGATTTAAATTAATTAGTAAGTGGAACTAATTCAATAGTCAAATGGAAGCCAATTTGAATTCAAATGAAGTTGCTTGGGCAGAATGAATAGTAATGAAAATAAACCTTGATAGTAAAGTGAAAATAAGTATAAGCAGTATGTAAAATATTTATTTTGAACTTAAGGAATATGGTGAGATTCTTGAGTAATTTGGTATTGAGGAAAGTTATTCTAGATGAATAACTGAATAACAATTAAAATTTGAAGTTGTGAAATGAGAAAATTGTGGATAAGTGAATGTGATCAAACTGAATGTGAATAAAAGAGAATTGATATAATTGGTAATCAATTGGAATTTCTACGTAAGGTGTACGTATATTATTTATTCGCATAGCTATTTGATCCAGATTCGAACACAGAATTTCGAGATAGTTTTATCGATCCGAATTAGGATTTTTCACTCGATTTTCGACGGCGAACCTGGATATGGATTGTTGGTTGATTATGGTAATTCTCTATCGTAGTTATGACTATGCAAGGAGAATGACGGTTTCCGATCAAGAAACCAGATCTGAGTCTGCACTAGGAAGTCGGGTGGACGATACTAGTTCGGAAGTGAGATTGTGTGATCGAGTGAGCGATCGAATGTGATATTGCGTACGAATGATATATGTGCATCGTACGAGCTTAAGTAAAACCAATATTGAAAATGTGTACAGATATGTGTAAGATGGTTTTGAAACTGTAATTGAATACTATTGCTTAGTAGGATATACAGGTGTATAAAAGCAATGGATAAATTGGGATTTTTGATTTTAGAGGATAAAATTTAATGGCCCGACAAAAAGGTATGTATTTAAATTTCTATATGAAATTTGATTGGGTTTTTGATACAGCCACTTGGCTTTTTGTTTTCTTTTTGAGATTGAGAGGCCGTAGAGCCATTTTGTAGTAGTACCGAGCTAGCCGCGCAAAGGAGACGCTGGCGAAATTTTTTGGGAAATTAGAGAGTTAGAAATATTCTTTGAGAAAATTGATAATTTAAAATTTTGAATTCAAATTTAAATTTGAATTGATAAGTGGGTGTTATTTTTTGGCACTTATGGGTAGATTCGAAGGGTTAGTGGGCCTTGATAAAATACTTGATTGGCAAGTTGTAGAAACTATTGGATTGAGAAAATAGAACGGGTATCGAATCATTTCTCTTAACTGGTAATTTCGGGGACGAAATTCTTTTAAGGGGGGAGGAATGTGATGACCCGGAATTTTTGAGCATTTGGAATTGGGTATTTAATTTATTTTAAATATTCAAAGGTAAATTATTAACTAGAATTTCAAAATATCAATATTTATTGGATAATTAATTGTAGAATTTAATTATCGAAATTCGGTGAATTATTGAATCTGCTGTTTTAAGCCAGTTAAAAATAAATTTAAGGGCTTGTAAAATCTATATTGATGATACTGAAGGCAGTAGAACTTTTAAAATTAAATTAAAAAGTGATTTGTTCAGTTTTCAAATTTTATCGTTTAAATTGAATTCAAAAATAGCCTTCCGAGGCGCAGTCTCGGAATTTGACGAAACCAGTTCCATTGGATCCGTAATATTGTATTATTATCGGATTTCAATTTTCGTAGCAATTGGGGTTGTCGTTTGACCCTGGCAACTTAAAACGCTTCGAATTTATTAGAATCGATTTCATTTAAAAATTGATCGTTTACTTCTGTAACTTGTTGTTATGATCGAATTAGCTTCCGATAACCGTTCCATTGCGTTCGGATATGGGTAAAACCTTATGAACGTTTGTCGTTTCATCTGATTCGGGCATTGGGACTTCGTAATATGTAACGAGGCATTTTGGAAGTTTTATGTTATATATAAAAAAAATTAAATCAACAAGTCAGAGATATTTATAAAACAAGCGTACATAGGAAGCCAACATCCCTTTCCCTTTTTAAACATCTGTTACTTCGGAGTTACAGTTCAATAACAATCTCCTTGTTGCGATGCTAACCCACGATCTCCCCTTTCCTCTTTTATGATTTCCGCTTCCATTCCCTCGTCAAAATCGCGATTTCCAGTTCAGATTGAATTCCCCTTCTTTATTCGGAAAAAAAAGAAGAAGAGAAAACTAGGGTTTCGCGAAATCAACGCCTTCGAGCTAATCATTGCTGCGAACTCGGATATTCCATAAGCCATCGTTGGCTCGTCCTTGCTCCTACGCGATATTTCTACTGCTGATTTAAAGTCCTGCTACAGTCTCGATCGCAAGGCAAGAGTGTCAATCATTCGGAGTAGGCGTGCGAAGGGGTGGGGTACGGTGGCTCGCGACGTGGTGGTTCGTGAGGCGATCGCGATGTTGGAAGCGGTGGTGACAGCGTTAGGATGGGTCGAAGGCGTGATAATCGGGATGGTCGCGAGGTTGTTCTCGAGCACACGGCTTCGAAGGCGATAGGTAGTATGACAGTTGGGCAGTGGCGACGGTGATGAGCTCGTTCGAGCGAAGGCAGAATCTCGTAGAGCCGGAGTGCGTAGTACTCGTGATTTTTGTTTCTGCAGGCTTAGGTAATTTAAATTCAAAACATTTTAGTTCAATGTTTGCTTAGGTTTAAAATTGTAATTTTATTGTGATTCATTATTTCAACTATCAGAAGATTTTTAACAGTGTTTAAATTGTTTTGATTCGAGAATATATATATATATTAATTCACATACATATTTTATTTAAAAACAGTAAATGGTATAAAGGTAAGATTTTGGGAATGGGAATCTTAAAATACTTGTAGCGTTTAAAGGAAATAAATAAATAGTAATAGATTGTTTGATTGGTCCAAATATTAATAAACCATAAAATGTTGTTCAAGGTTGAAATCTGAAAGGAAAACAAACTGGTCTGGAGTGGATTGCAAAGCTAAAATAAAAGGTGAGTTAATCTCACTCAGTTTAATTTTAATTTAAATTAAATGGGTTAAATTTAAATATTTGATTGAATAATTGCATTGATTGGATTGATATTGTTATGGATGATTTGGTATATATATAGTAGTATATACCAATATATATATATTGGCATATGTATATATTGGAGTTGATATTCCCGCATTTATATAGCGGATGAGACCCTATGCGCCGCATAATAGCGGATGATATTTATTTAAATCCCATATACCGCGATATTCCACCTCGAAGTGGAGTTGGTATTGTGCTAACATCTGTGGATGCAGGGAAACAGGTTGGAGGGATCCAACTGGATTCCTCAAAAATTTATTTTATTATGCTGTGATCTAAATATTGATATCCTGTGATGATTTGATATTGGATGTTGTGGTTGATTGTATTCCCAGTATAATAAATTTTGGAAATCTATGGAATTGAATTTTTAAAGAAAATAAAGAATAATAATTTAAGTAAATTGGAATAAATTTAAAAGTGAATTGTAAATAAGATAAAATAAAGAGAATTGGAATTTTAGTAAATACAGGAAAAAGAAATTTAAATTTATGAAGGAGAAATAAAGATTAGAAAACTCAAGTAATATTGGTTTAGAGAAATAAAATTTAAAAGGGTATGGTATTTGAAATAAATAAAATAAACAAGGAAATTTTATCCCAAAGTAAAGCAAATTTGAAATCAATTGCAGAATTGATGTAAATGTTTGGAATTTGAAATTTAAGAGAAATGAGAATTTGGAAATTTATAAACTGGGTTTATAAAGTGAAATAAATGTCGATGGGCATTTTAAATATAAATTCAGGATGGGAATTTATAAGGGAAGTAGAATTGGTTTAAGAATAAATAATGATTTTTTTTAAAAAAGAAGTGGAAGAGAAGTATTTTCTGGATAGCCAAGTACAATTTGTTCTAAAGAAATTTTAAATATTCGTTAAAGATTTATTGTTATTTTAAAAATCATACTTCAGAAAATCTATTATTTCAAATGTAAATTTTCAGAAGCAAGTATTTTTCAAAACTATTATTGTAGTAGATATAAAAGTGAAGTGATAATATGTTTTAAAGGAAATTTGTTGATATTTTTAAAAGTGGTTTTATTTTAAATGTTTTTAAATATATATTTTAACTTAAGTATTCAAGTAGTTTAAAAAGGGTGTTTTATAAAGTATATTTAAAATAAAGAGTTTTAAAATTTATTTTTAAAAATCTAAAATGGTTTGTACTTGGTATTCCAGTGAAAATAAATATTTGGAAAATTATTCCATGAAAGGAATCTAGTTTGAGATTGTTTCCAATGGGGATTGGAAAGGGAAATAATATTTGTGAAGATATTTTGAGGGATATAAATAATTTGGAGAAATTATTGATTGTTGAGGGTTGTTATGGATGTTAATTGATAGTTAAACAACCGACTATCAATATTGGCCAAATGCGCTGATCGTTTCGAAGAGACCGGGATCGGGTTTCCGTATACCGGGATTCTAGGTCTGGAGACTCGAAAACCACTTCGATCCGGTTTGTACGTTTCGTGGGGAAACGAGGGTAATATTGATAAGGGGATAGTGTTATCAGTTCTGTTCGGACCCGGAACGGACTTGTATGGATGAATGCTTTCGGACATCGTCAGGGGACGATGGGCATTCTAAGTGAAACGTTCTGAAGGTAACGTTTAGCCTCAAGCCTCATCAACCGGGAATGACTGAAAATCAGGGGTTATGCAGCAAGGCTTCGTGGGTAGCGCCCACTGGAGAGTATGATCATTCCTGTCTAGATGTCCCTTTTATTTCGGCTTAGTGGTGCGGTTGCTGATCCCAACCGTGGGGTGATCATATTCGGAATTGCCCATAGGTGATTCCGGCCTTGTGTTGCAGGGGAGCGGGCGTACTCCTCGGTACTGTGATCTAGGCCACGTACGGTGACAGGTGGTACCCCAGTGCCTAGTCATTCGTTGGAAATCCATTCTCCCTACGTGCCTTGTACGTGTTTTATTTGTATACCTAGTATGCTGGAATTTAATCATGTAACAATTTCAGCTATTTGAATAAGTATTTGTAAATAGACACTATTATAATATCAGAGGATTTTATAAAAAGGTGTTTTAGCTATCGTAAGGTAAAAACCCGACATGTTTATTTGTGGCGTGGTCTTACGAGATGCTTTTGTTTTTCAAAGGATTTTGAAACTTTAATAATCAAATTGAGTGTGATTTTCTCACGCTGGTATTCCAGACTGACTCGGGTGTTGTTTTATATAATGCTCGGGTCAGACCGAGATAAACAGGTTCAGATTGTAGCTGTGGAGCTCAGGAGACGAGCTGGATGGCGATACGTACTTCCGTATTTGTTTATTTTTCTGCTGTGTATTTGGATGTATATCATTGATGTGATGAACCCTGATGATGTATTCTGTAAATGTATTGTATAAACAGATATATTTTTCTGTTTGAGTAAAGATCTGTTTTGTATATATTATATTTTATTCCGCTGCGATGTGAGATTCTGTTGTTGATTTTCTGTTTCTTCTTCTTCTACCTCTTCTTCTTTAACACAAATGGTTCGATTTTCCGGGACTGGAAAGTCGGGTCGTTACAGCGCTGATGCCTACAGGGGCATTTGGGTTATGCTATGACGACAATGTGACTTGATGTCGCTGCGATCTACTGTGTGGACCATAGCGAAAATCGTGTGGAGGATGAGTGCCAACAGTCTACACATGATTTTGCTAGGATGGCAGCGTAACATCGGTAGACTGCGATCTATGGTCAAGTGAAGGAGTTTCTTTCTTTGGCAGCGAAATTCGGTGGCGCTGATGCCTACAGTTATATGGGTTTTTGCTGTGATAGCAACGTAAAGCCCAGGTATAACTGCGATCTGTAGCAGGTTCCATGGCGTAATCGAGGGGCGCGGAGACCTACAATTATCTATGGATTTTGTCGGGACGGCAACGTAACCATCGGGTTAACTGCGACCATGGATGGGGGTGATAATTTCCAGAGCATTTTCACCAAAGATATTTCATCTATTTTTAAAAACTGTTTTCTATATTTTCAATAAAATTATTTTCCAAGTATTTTCACTAGGTGTTGAAAACGGGTTTACCAAGTACTTATAGATTTTCAGTCCTACGCCTGATCAACGTATGACCGAATTTCTGTGAAAACAAGGATGGACTTGTCAAAACATCGAGTTATAAAAGTATTTTTATAAAAACTATTTTAGTAATATTATATTTTTTTTAAAGTGATTCAAAAATGATTAAAGAATATTTATCTGATTTTAAGCATTATATTAATTCTAGTTTCGTTCCTTTTCGAGGACGAAAAGTTCAAAGGGGGGAGGAATGTGACGACCCAGATTTTTAACAGATGTTAATTGGTAATTAACTAGTTTAAAATATCGGAATATTAATTTTGGTGGGTCAAACAAATGAATTTCTGATAATTATAAATATCCGAATATATAAATTGGTTTGAAAACTATAATATATATATATTGAATTATAAAACCTCTGGATATGATAAATCTTATAGGAAATGTGTGACATCCTGGAAATTTAGCAACATTTTATTAATGAGTATTTAATCAGATTAATTAAATATTAACTAAAACAGCTATATATATATATGTCTTTTAATGTAAATAAAATATACCTTATCAATATTTAAACATAGGTGAAAATAAAATATGGTAATAAAAATAAATATATTACCACTAGAATTATGTAATTGATACAAGTATAAAACTAAATAATAAATAAGCAATTAAATGTTGATAGTTTAACTTTAGAAAGAAATAAGAATAAGTATTTATATTAGCAATAAATAATATTTCAAATAAAATCTATAGTTATGTAAACTATAACATAAACACTTAAGATAATACTAAAATATAATAATACTAAAATATAATAACTTTATAAAGCACGTAAGATACTTGAAAGCGTACCAGATAAGTAGAAATGGAATAAGACAAGTATATATATATATATATATATATATATATGAATGTATTCATTATAGAATGAATACAAGTGTGCACAATATAAAATTAAGAGGATATATTAGCTCATAGAACAAGCCAAGTAATAAATGCTAGCACACATTTTATCTTATCAGCCACAAACTGGAAAAAAATCTCTGGCCAAAATATTTACAAAAATATTCATAGCACAAAGAAAAATCTCTGGTCAAGTTGAAAGAAAAATATATATATAATTACTGGTATTACTTGTAGTACAAAATGAAATGGGGCACAAGAAAAAGCTATATATGTATATGAGTGTACTCACAAAAAATCAGGTTGTACATGAATAAGCTTCTAAAACAAGACAATGCTAATTAATGTAAGCACATACAAGCATCATTTCAGCCTACATAGCCACAAAAAAAATCTTTGATTGAAAATTTAACAAAAATCTTCCAGTACAAATTTTGTACCTGTATACTTCAAACATGTTCACACTTTCTATTTATATATATCACTTTCTAGATTTCATTCGTTCATCAACAAAACCTGAGCATCATAAGATATATATATATATATATATATATATATATATATAGCAAACCTGAAACTATATCAACAACAGTTGAAATCAGACAAGTAAGAAGATCAAAGATCAAGGATCTGGAAACAAAACAGGACTGTGTTCTTGTTCAATCCAGAAGCTACTCTCTGCTCAATTACTTTCAGGTGAGTAAACTACTGAACTATAACTTGATATTGTGATTGATACTTGAAGTGAAGTAGTGAATATTGTTTGCATGAATGTTTTGTCTGGAATATGGTTTGAGTTGCATGTCATGTCTGTTTTTACCTGAGATATTTGTTTCCAGTTCAAACCCAAGTTTTGATCAAAATACATTGTCTCTTGATCTGATGGTTGTTAAGACTTAGGATTTATATAAAGTTTGTTTGTTATATGATAAAGTAAAGCTTAAAAACTTATTTAAGTTAAAATAAATTGGAATTGTCTCTAGAAATCAAGAACAACAGAGCAAATTTAATCTAAGTCAAAATTCAAACTTTTTAAATCATTGATTCAGGATTACAAAATGATTACTAAATCAAAAACTAGATTTTTAAAACTAAAATCAAGATTTTTATTTTGGGTTTGAAGAAGCATTTCTAGGTTAAACTGAGTTTGAGATTTTGGAAATTTCTGATGATCTAAGGGGACGGAATGGTCGTGGTTCTTCCTGGAAGTGGAGGAGTGATAGGATGGTCAGGCAAAATTGTCAGGAAGGCGAATTTATCATCGTGGTAGCTGCAGTGGAGGATTGAAGTCTGTAGCCCTAGTTTGGATAGATTGGGTATGTTTAATCGACTCGGCTTCTATGTTGAATCGAGTTGCCTGGGGTCTTAGGATATGGAAGCGTGGTGGTTGTCGAAGTAGTGGCCGGAAGTATGGGCACTACGGTGGTCGGAGGAGCATGGGCGAGGCGGTTTCAGGTTTTGATGGGAGGTTCTAGTTTTGTTCCAGGTTGGAGTTTGGAACTCGATTATGATTTCGAGTTTTAATTGGAAGATCTGATGGTCGGAATGAGTTCGGTAGATGGTTGCCGACGTGATTAAGCCATGGTGGATGGCTGGAGTTGATCAGAGTCACGGTGCATGTGCCCCGTGCACTCTTGTTTCTGGAGGAAATTTTGGGTTGTAATAGTGGGGGAACTCAAGTTTCTCGAGTGAGCATTGGGAGAGACACGAAGCATTTCAGGGATTAGCTCGAAGTAGTTTAGCATGGCCACGGGTCATTTGTATTTGCTATAGTTTTTTTTAAAGAAACCCTGTTCTATTTTTAAAAATTTAAAACTGAATTTCTAAATTGTAGAGTAAAGGTTTAAACAAGTTTAAAAATCTGGAATTCAAGTAAAACCTCAGTTGTAAAAAAGAAAAAGAAAAAAAGATTAAAATGTAAGCAAAGTTTTTAAATCTAAGACAAATCTGAAATCAAAATTTAAATTTGTACTCTAGTTTTGAAATGAAGGACAGTTTTAAATTTAAATTGTTTTAAACGACTTTATATGTTTAAAGTGTATTTTAAATGTGGTTTGTATTTAAAATAAATTTGGTTTATAATTCATTAATCTTCTTTATAAGATAAATATTTCTTTAACTTGTGAAATAAAAGAATTGTTACTAGTTAACAAAGGATCATTAACTAAGGATTATCAAAGGATTAATTAAGATGATTGATTAGATAAATTAATTAAGGATAATAAATTTATGTAATTGTTTAAGTATAATTACTTAATGGAAGTGACTAAGTGATTAATTACTCAATGTAGTTAGTTAAAGTAATGCGATTAGTCAAGTTATTTAATTGGTTTATAATTTATAGAAGATAATCACATAGTGATTTGTCAAAGTATGATTACCGAATGTTATTGGAAAGGAGTAATTACTTAGTAAGGTAATTAATGGATAATTACTAGGTGTCAAATTGAGTTGGAATGGTAATTTTAATAGGAAGGATTTGGGTTTAATTACCTTTCGAAATTAGTAAGAAGGGAAATATCTTAGCGGAAGTAAATAAATAATTAATTACTTAGTGTAATTAAAATTTGAAGATAATTAGGTAATGTAATTATTTAAGGGAAATTAATTACTGGTGCGATTAATCAAGGCTGATTAATGAATAATTATTTTTAAGATTTATTATTAAATATGATTAATAATAAATAGAAGAAGTAATTAAGGATGATTGATTAATTAAAAGGTTGTAAATAAATTAATGGTTGATTAAGCAAGGTTAGGTGAGAAATTCTTAAGTAATTGTGACGACCCAGATTTTTAACGGATGTTAATTGGTAATTAACTAGTTTAAAATATCGGAATATTAATTTTGGTGGGTCAATCAAATGAATTTCTGATAATTATAAATATCCAAATATATAAATTGGTTTGAAAACTATAATATATATATATATATTGAATTATAAAACCTATGGATATGATAAATCTTATAGGAAATGTGTGACATCCTGGAAATTTAGCAACATTTTATTAATGAGTATTTAATCAGATTAATTAAATATTAACTAAAACAGCTATATATATATATGTCTTTTAATGTAAATAAAATATACCTTATCAATATTTAAACATAGGTGAAAATAAAATATGGTTATAAAAATAAATATATTACCACAAGAAGTATGTAATTGATACAAGTATAAAACTAAATAATAAATAAGCAATTAAATGTTGATAGTTTAACTTTAGAAAGAAATAAGAATAAGTATTTATATTAGCAATAAATAATATTTCAAATAAAATCTATAGTTATGTAAACTATAACATAAACACTTATGATAATACTAAAATATAATAATACTAAAATATAATAACTTTATAAAGCACGTAAGATACTTGAAAGCGTACCAGATAAGTAGAAATGGAATAAGACAAGTGTATATATATATATATGAATGTATTCATTATAGAATGAATACAAGTGTGCACAATATAAAATCAAGAGGATATATTAGCTCATAGAACAAGCCAAGTAATAAATGCTAGCACACATTTTACCTTATCAGCCACCAACTAGAAAAAAATCTCTGGCCAAAATATTTACAAAAATATTCTTAGTACAAAGAAAAATCTCCGGTCAAGTTGAAAGAAAAATATATATATACTTACTGGTATTACTTGTAGTATAAAATGAAATGGGGCACAAGACAAAGCTATAAATGTATATGAGTGTACTCACAAAAAATCAGGTTGTACATGAATAAGCTTCTAAAACAAGACAATGCTAATTAATGTAAGCACATACAAGCGTCATTTCAGCCTACATAGCCACAAAAAAAATGTCTGATTGAAAATTTAACAAAAATCTTCCAGTACAAATTTTGTACCTGTATACTTCAAACCTGTTCACACTTTCTATTTATATATATCACTTTCTTGATTTCATTCGTTCATCAACAAAACCTGAGCATCATAAGATATATATATATATATATATAGCAAACCTGAAACTAGATCAACAACAGTTAAAATCAAACAAGTAAGAAGATCAAAGATCAAGGATCTGGAAACAAAACAGGACTGTGTTCTTGTTCAATCCAGAAGCTACTCTCTGCTCAATTACTTTCAGGTGAGTAAACTACTGAACTATAACTTGATATTGTGATTGATACTTGAAGTGAAGTAGTGAATATTGTTTGCATGAATGTTTTGTCTGGAATATGGTTTGAGTTGCATGTCATGTCTGTTTTTACCTGAGATATTTGTTTCCAGTTCAAACCCAAGTTTTGATCAAAATACATTGTCTCTTGATCTGATGGTTGTTAAGACTTAGGATTTATATAAAGTTTGTTTGTTATATGATAAATTAAAGCTTAAAAACTTATTTAAGTTAAAATAAATTGGAATTGTCTCTGGAAACCAAGAACAACAGAGCAAATTTAATCTAAGTCAAAATTCAAACTTTTTAAATCATTGATTCAGGATTACAAAATGATTACTAAATAAAAAACTAGATTTTTAAAACTAAAATCAAGATTTTTAGTTTGGGTCTGAAGAAGCATTTCTAGGTTAAACTGAGTTTGAGATTTTGGAAATTTCTGATGATCTAAGGGGACGGAATGGTCATGGTTCTTCCTGGAAGTGGAGGAGTGATAGGATGGTCAGGCAAAATTGTCAGGAAGGCGAATTTATCATCGTGGTAGCTGTAGTGGAGGATTGAAGTCTGTAGCCCTAGTTTGGATAGATTGGGTATGTTTGATCGACTCGGCTTCTATATTGAATCGAGTTGCTTGGGGTCTTGGGATATTGAAGCGTGGTGGTTGTCGAAGTAGTGGCCTGAAGTATGGGCACTACGGTGGTCGGAGAAGCATGGGCGAGGCGGTTTCAGGTTTTGATGGGAGGTTCTAGTTTTGTTCCAGGTTGGAGTTTGGAACTTGATTATGATTTCGAGTTTTAATTGGAAGATCTGATGGTCGGAATGAGTTCGGTGGATGGTTGTCGATGTGATTAAGCCATGGTGGATGGCTGGAGTTGATTAGAGTCACGGTGCATGTGCACCGTGCACTCTTGTTTCTGGTGGAAATTTTGGGTTGTAATAGTGGGGGAACTCAAGTTTCTCGAGTGAGCATCGGGAGAGACACGAAGCATTTCAGGGATTAGATCGAAGTAGTTTAGCATGGCCACGGATCATTTGTATTTGCTACAGTTTTTTTTAAAGAAACCCTGTTCTGTTTTTAAAAATTTAAAACTAAATTTCTAAATTGTAGAGTAAAGGTTTAAACAAGTTTAAAAATCTGGAATTCAAGTAAACCCTCAGTTGTAAAAAAGAAAAAGAAAAGAAGATTAAAATGTAAGCAAAGTTTTTAAATCTAAGACAAATCTGAAATCAAAATTTAAATCTATACTATAGTTTTGAAATGAAGGACAGTTTTAAATTTAAATTGTTTTAAACGACTTTGTATGTTTAAAGTGTATTTTAAATGTGGTTTGTATTTAAAATAAATTTGGTCTATAATTCTTTAATCTTCTTTATAAGATAAATATTTCTTTAACTTGTGAAATAAAAGAATTGTTACTAGTTAACAAAAGATCATTAACTAAGGATTATCAAAGGATTAATTAAGATGATTAATTAGATAAATTAATTAAGGACAATAAATTTATGGAATTGTTTAAGTATAATTACTTAATGGAAGTGACTAAGTGATTAATTACTCAATGTAGTTAGTTAAAGTAATGCGATTAGTCAAGTTATTTAATTGGTTTATAATTTATAGAAGATAATCACATGGTGATTTGTCAAAGTATGATTACCGAATGTAATTGGAAAGGAGTAATTACTTAGTAAGGTAATTAATGGATAATTACTAGGTGTCAAATTGAGTTGGAATGGTAATTTTAATGGGAAGGATTTGGGTTTAATTACCTTGCGAAATTAGTAAGAAGGGAAATTTCTTAGCGGAAGAAAATAAATAATTAATTACTTAGTGTAATTAATATTTGAAGATAATTAGGTAATGTAATTATTTAAGGGAAATTAATTACTGGTGCGATTAATCAAGGCTGATTAATGAATAATTATTTTTAAGATTTATTATTAAATATGATTAATAATAAATAGAAGAAGTAATTAAGGATGATTGATTAATTTAAAGGTTGTAAATAAATTAATGGTTGATTAAGCAAGGTTAGGTGAGAAATTCTTAAGTAATTGATTTAATTTAGGTTAATTAAATTAATTATAATAGGAATTAACGATGGATGCTTATGAATGATTGTTTGAGTAGAATATCTATGTAACGACCCAGAATTTTTGATAATTAAAATTCGAATATTTAATTGATTTTAAATATTAATAAATGGAATTTAGAAGTCGAATGATTTATTTTTCGAATATCGGGTTTTATTTGATAATTAAATCAATAATTTAATAGTGAAATTCCAGAGATAATTGAAATCTGGATTAAAATGATTGAAAATGATTTGTAAAATTTTATTTAATCATACTGGAGTTATAGAAAGGTTATAGAACTTTTAAAATTGAATTTCAAGTGAAACTGTGAAAATTGAATATTTTAATATTTAATTTATCGACTGAAAAATAGCCAATTTTCGAACAGTCTCAGAATTGAACGAGACCAGTTCCATTGGATCCGTAATAGTTAGTTATTATCGGATTTCAATTTTCGTAGCAATCGGAGTTGTCAATTGACCGTGGCAACTCGAAACGCATCGATATCGTTTTAATTTTAAATCGTCGAGTTAAAAATAGTCATTTTTCAAACGGTCTCGGATTTCGACGAAACCAGTTTCATCGGATCCGTAATGTGATATTATTGTAAGATTTCAAATTTCGTAATTTTTGGATTTACCGTTTGTCCGGGGCAAGCCAAAACGCCTCGAAATCTATTTAAATCGGTTTAATTTTAAATCGATCGTTTTGCTCCGTATCTCGCACAGACGATCGAATTAGCTTCCGAAACCTGTTCCATTGCGTTCGGAACGTGGGGTAAACCTTACGAACGTCAGCCGGCACGCTCGAATCGGAGTTCGAAAAAAATTTGATGAATAGTAAATCGTGAAATTTTCTATAAAAGGACCTCCCTCTTCACAAATTTCTAAAACCCTAGGTCAGAAGGTGATAGCCGCCACTTTCATTTCGAAGGCCAGAAAACGTCCTCGTTCATCCTCATTTATCTCCTAATCCGCTAATCGAATCGAAAAACTTCCAACTAGAAGATTGTAGAGGCCAGTGAGTTCTAGATATCCAACGGATATGATCGTATTTGGAGCGGCCAATCAGCGGCAATCTGCGTTCAAAGGCACCGGCTTTGGGCACGAAAAATGAGACAAGGGGTTGACCGAGCTCATTGGAATTTGGGCCGGTGGTGGTGCTAGGCTAGGCGCACGCGGCGGTGGTGACGAGATGGGGTCTGGTGGCTCGTAGGGGGTCGCGTGTTCTAGGGTTTAACGGCGGCATGGGTTCTTGTTTCACGTACTGGAAACGAACGGGGGGGAGAAGAACGTGAGCACGGTCGTGATCTCCCTGTTCAAAAACGTGCGGTCCAGATCTGTTTAGTAAAATGTAATTAAAGAAAAAAAAAAGAAATTGATTTATTATCTCGTTTTAAATTGTACGATGTTTAAAATATCATATCTTTTTGCTGCGAGGTCGGAATGGAACGAAACAAAATGCGTTGGAATCGTATCGTCGAATACTACGCGATGCAACTGAATTGGAAGCGATCGGGGTCAGTGAAAAATTTTGAGTGAAATTAAACGTCCGTTTAATTTCATTCGAAATAAACGCTGGAATCAGAATTAAAATCTCGGTGAGATCTTCTCACTCAAATTTGAATGTGGAATTATTTACAGTATTGATTGATGATTGACTGTTTGAATGTGCTATTAGATATGATAGGATATATCTATATATAGCAGTATATACATATTGGCATATGTATATATTGGATTGATTTATTCCCGCCTCGTATAGCGGATGAGACCCTATTGCGCCGTTAGTAAGCGGATTTATCAAAAACCTATATACCGCGATAATTCCGTACTGGAGCGGAATTGGTATTGTGCTAACATCTGTGGATGCAGGGAAACAGGTTGGAGGGATCCAACTGGATTCCTCACCGTATTGATTATTTACAGATATTTTGATATATTCTGTTATCATATTGATATATGATATTGACTGTTAGGATGGACTGATTGGTGTTGTTACATCATCAGATTCGGTTTTGAAATGTAAAAATAACGACTTTTACTTTAAAAGGGTTTTAAAGTGATTTTTGAAAATATACGTTTTATGGAATTTTTGAATCAATTTATAAACGTAAAATCTTAAAGTTATAAAAGTTATAATTTTTAGTGAAATATAACCGATGTGTCGTTTTTGAAATAAAAGTCGATTTATTTATAAAATGGTTTAAGTTGGGATTTTTGAATAACTATAAACGATTTGTATAAAAAGATTTATAAAATTGATATTTTATAAATCGAAATATTGGACTTATAAAACGAATTTTTATAAGTGTTAAAAAGAAGTATAAAAAGGATTTCATAAGTGAATGAAATAAATAGATTTATAACGTGAAGTTATAAAGTGAATAGATGTTGTAAAAATAAACGATTTATAAGTAATTTACTTATAAATTTGACTTTTGCACTTAGATGGGATATAAATAGAAAATGCAAAATGAAATGATTTTGTAAGTTGAAATTGTTATAAAGTATAAATGCGATTTATAAACGTTGTTTTATAAATCCGGAATCACTTATTCTTATAAGTGAATTTTTGAAGTTAATAAAATGAGATTTATAAACCGGAGTTGTTATAGAAAATATAAAATGGAATTTATAAACGTTGTTTTATGAATTCGGAAACCAATCGATTGAATTTGATAAATTAAATATAGAAGATTATCAAAGGAGATATATTCGCGATTTTGGATAGCGAATTATTTTTGAAATAAAACGTGTAGAAAATAGTGAAATGTAATTTGTGAAGTATATTCACGATTTTGGACAGTGAATATATTATTAAGTAAAATGGATATCGTTTTGGAAAAATGATATATGAAATGAAGTAATTGTTTTAAAACGTGTGAATTATCGAAATCATAGATTTCAACATTTATTGTTGAAATAGACGTTTTCGAGAAATTTAAGGAAATGGTGGACTATAACACTGTTGTTATAGTAAATGGTTTCCGAAAGGAAATGTTTTTATGTAGTATTGGGATTTATATACCTATCTAATTTTGAATCCCTATACTAGTGATTTTGAGTCGTCGTAACGATGTTTTACGTAACATTCGTTTTGACTCAAATAGATGTTAAAATTTATGATTTCCTTAAAGAATGAATATATACTTAATATTGATTTAAGTATATCGAATATTTTCAAATGTTGAAAATAAATGATTTGTGAATTACTTATTATTAAATAAGTATGGAAATGCTTTTCCAATATGAAATGAACTGTTTTGAGATTTTATCTTCAAAGATAAAATGAAATGTGGAAATTGATTTGAAATTGTTTTCAAATGATTAAGTGTGGAAATTTTATATCTAGTAAAAGATATTTTGGAAGATGAAATAATTTAGAAAATTATTTGGAATCTGATGATGTTGCGCATCTTTATTGATAGTTAAATAACCGACTATCAATAATTACCTTGAGTAGGTATTTGTTATGAATTGGATGAATTTGAATGCCACACTTATTTTTTTGAATAATCGCTCACTATTCGGGTTAACCGGGAAAGGACCATGGGGTCGTATAACCCATTCCGAATATGTGATACGTCGTTATGAATTGCATTTGAAGACCGGTGTTGAAGACCGGATATTTTTGAAAGCGGAAGGATTACCGTCGAGTTACTCTACATCGACTGATCTTCGATTTAGAGGTTTTATCACCCTTAGTGACGGGAAGTCCTGACGTGATTGAAAATCATCCGGAAATGCAAGGGCTTCGTGAGAAGTGCCTTCGGTTCTGTTCGATCCCGGAACAGACTTATATGGATTGTGTGTCTGACGTTACAATTTGAGATATAAAGCTGATTTCTTTCAAATACATTTCTGTTGGTGGCGGAGAATTTATTCTCTTAGCTTAACACCCTTCTCTGAGACGTACGAGCTCAGAGGTTATGTAGTTGAAATTTATCAGCGATATATCCCAATTTGGTAACGTGGCATACTGAGTGTTGCTGTGAAATGATCAGTGTTTGATCATTTGTGATATGATCATTTGTTTGATCTTATATCTTGGTGATCATAGGTTGATCATTTTGTTTGACCCGAAGCAGGGCTTTTTGAGAAAGCGTAGCTTTGTGGACGAGACTTCGTCGAGCCTCACACCCCGGAAATGGTCGAAACAGGAAGGATGCAGCAAGGTTCTAGGGAGTAGCGCCCCTTAGTGTATGTCATTCCTTCTGGATAAAGGTGGTATCATGGTATGGAGCCCAGATACTTAACCTCTGTGGTTACTGCATTATTATTATCTATGTGGTTTGTTGCGAATCGGGGATCCTCGGGAAGATCGGTGACGATCGGGGGATGG
The DNA here is from genome assembly GCA_030737815.1 of Allium fistulosum. NCBI lineage: Eukaryota > Viridiplantae > Streptophyta > Magnoliopsida > Asparagales > Amaryllidaceae > Allium > Allium fistulosum. The sequence goes on along the minus strand of CM060901.1, from coordinate 335,233,782 downwards.
CATACGCGTGTCAGTAGTTACCTATTTTTGCAGAGGTAACCCGGCCTTGTGTTGGCAGAGATCTAACCGTAATGTTAGGTTATTTCTCGGGTCGTCTATTCCAGGGACGTACCCATCGTGGATAGGAAGTTCCTTAGCCTGACCATTTGTTGGAAATCCAAAGAAACAATACGTGACTTGTACGGTATTAGTTGTATTACCTGCCATGGAATGTGGCGGTAACCTGCTATTGAACATGGTAGCTATAGTAGGCATACGATACTGGTCGTATGTTGGCTAAGATTAATATTATACTTTCGAAATGTTTTCTACACTATGCACTAATAATAATATCAAAAATGATTTGATTTTGCGTAGTAAGCATCTTTGACTATCATAAGAAGGAATCTCCTCCAATTCTGCGTTTGCATTGTGTGTGTGGCGGGAGGTCTTATGGTAGTTTCATTTTCCAAAAGCATTTCGAATTGACTTTAAAAATATTCCTCTGTTTATTTTAAAGATAACTGTTTTACGATCTCACACCAGTCACCATGACTGACTCGGAGTTTATTGTTCCCTTCTAAACTCTGGGTGCCCACCAATTTCCACACGGGCAGTCTAGAGTTATATTATCAGGATATTCTGGATATTCTGGAGCTTGGAGATAAGCTGGAGTTCGAGACGTAGTATTTGTATCTGATATTATTTTATTCCGCTGTGTATTCTGTATGAGGACAAGTTATATAACTGTCCATTGTTGTATTGAGTTGTATATTGACTCTGATGATTGATGTATGTATAAACTGATATAGTTCTTTGTTTTAAAAGACTAGTGTTTATCTATTATATATTGTTCCGCTGTGATGTGTAAGATTCTGATATTGTTTTCTGTCTGATGTGTTCAGTTGTTCTTTCTTTCTCTTCTTTCTTCTCCTTTTTCTTCTATCTCCTTCTTCTTCTACTTTTTCTTTTTCTTAAAACCATAACTTTTCGGGTTTCCGGCATTCGATGGCTCAGCAGTCGATAAAGTGAGTATCGATGTTGAATTTTCGAAAGTCGAAAATTTTCGGGATGTTACATTTGGTATCAGAGCATATGGTTAAGCGATAACCTTGCTCTGTTGGGTGTTACTCATTAGAGATAGAGTCAGCAGTACTCTAGAATGAGTTGAGTGTAATAATAGATATGAGCGCGTATTTGTTATTTGAATATAAAATTTGTTTTATATTGTGATGATTGGTTTGTTGAGTGGTATATGGATTCTGGTCGGTATTGTCCGTACAACTCTATCGATAGGGATCTCTAAACACTTATATAGAACAATTCGGCACAGTATTGTTTTAAAATGGGGTAAATGAGATAATTTTGCCCAAAAACTATTTTTGTATAGAAAATAAATGTTTTTCTATAAAGTACTATGATATATGGTTGCATGGTTGTTAGAGTTGATAATATTAAATTATTATCAATGAAATTGAATAAGAAATTGAAATCGTAACTCCAAAGTTAAGAAAGAAATCCATATACAAATGAAATTTGAGAATGTAAACTGTAAATGTGATTTGTAATTTAAAACGGAATTCCAGAGAAGTTTTTGGAAATGTTTTGAAAAGAATTTGTAAATTTTGGTGATTTGGAAAGTTTAAATTCTTTTTGATTTGAAATTGAATTTCAAAGGTTTGAAAAATATTTTGAGGGAATGAAAAGCTCTAAACTCTTTTCGGTCGCTGGAAAATAACTTCGGTAATGACTGCAGCATTATCGGTGTTCATTTTCGGGTTTCCAAAAGAGGAATTGCTGCCAAATTGTTTTAAATGGAAGAAGTTTAAAAATGGGTTTGGTTTTAGAAAATTCAAAGGATAATTTGAATTGTTTTCAAAATGATTTTTGAAAAAGTTGAAACGACTCTGGAATCCTATTTAAAATACTTATGAAATAAGAAATAAGTTGATAACTTATACAGATTAAATTTTGATAGAATAAATTTAACTTAAAGGATGAAGTTAAGTTAAAATAAGTACAAGTGAATCAACTTAATGAAAGTAAATTGAATGTTGAAAAAAAATTCATTTCGAATTTGTAGAGTAAAGTATTGAAATAAAATTAGTAATGGAAACTAATTAAAGAAATGACAAATTAATATGGTTTGAGATGAATTAAAATTCGTATGAGATTGAAATCCAGTTTAATATAGGTGGTTATAAACCAAAATAGTGGATTGAAAATAAATTTTGAGAATGAACGAAAGAATAAAACTGGAATTGAAACTGAATATTGAAAACAAATTTGAATAAGTAGATTAGAATTTGTAATGAATTAGTAATTGAAACTAATTTAAAATAAGCAGTTGTAAATGAAACTAATCGATAAAATTCAATATTCAGGAGATAAATAGAATCCAAATTGAATTGAATTGAAATGGTAAAGTAAATTCAAATGAAGTTTGAAATGTAAAGATTGAACGAAATTGAATATATAACTTCAAATAGTGAATTAGAGATGATATAAGCAGTTATATTGAAAATTTTGTAATTGAATGTACGAAATGGTTTGAATGTATGCAACTAGATATTATGGCTAGTAGGATATACAGGTATAAAGGAATTGGAATTTAATTTCGAAGATAAATTTGAATTGCTCGACTAAAGGTATGTATTTAAATTTGAATATGAGATTTTGATGATTTCTTGTCTAGCCGCTTGGCGTTTTCTTTTCTTTTTGAAATCTGAGAGTCCGTAGGGACGTTTTGTAGTCGTGCCGTATTAGCCGCGCAAAGGAGACGCTGGCAAAAATTTTCGAAAATTTCGAGTGTTAGAAAAATTTGAGAAAATTTTGAAAGTTTAAAATTTGAATTTAAACTCGAATTTGAATTGAGAAGTTAAACAATGTTGTTTAAAATTTATAATTGAAATTGGAAAATTAGTTGAGTAATAACGAATCTTTACTAGAAAGATTTGTTTTGATGAATTGATAAAACTATTAGATTGTGGAAAATAGTAGATGAGTTAAGGACCATTTTCTTCCTAACTTGTAATTTCGAGGACGAAATTCTTTTAAGGGGGGAAGTTTGTAACGACCCAGAATTTTTGATAATTAAAATTCGAATATTTAATTGATTTTAAATATTAATAAATGGAATTTAGAAGTCGAATGATTTATTTTTCGAATATCGGGTTTTATTTGATAATTAAATCAATAATTTAATAGTGAAATTCCAGAGATAATTGAAATCTGGATTAAAATGATTGAAAATGATTTGTAAAATTTTATTTAATCATACTGGAGTTATAGAAAGGTTATAGAACTTTTAAAATTGAATTTCAAGTGAAACTGTGAAAATTGAATATTTTAATATTTAATTTATCGACTGAAAAATAGCCAATTTTCGAACAGTCTCAGAATTGAACGAGACCAGTTCCATTGGATCCGTAATAGTTAGTTATTATCGGATTTCAATTTTCGTAGCAATCGGAGTTGTTAATTGACCGTGGCAACTCGAAACGCATCGATATCGTTTTAATTTTAAATCGTCGAGTTAAAAATAGTCATTTTTCAAACGGTCTCGGATTTCGACGAAACCAGTTTCATCGGATCCGTAATGTGATATTATTGTAAGATTTCAAATTTCGTAATTTTTGGATTTACCGTTTGTCCGGGGCAAGCCAAAACGCCTCGAAATCTATTTAAATCGGTTTAATTTTAAATCGATCGTTTTGCTCCGTATCTCGCACAGACGATCGAATTAGCTTCCGAAACCTGTTCCATTGCGTTCGGAACGTGGGGTAAACCTTACGAACGTCAGCCGGCACGCTCGAATCGGAGTTCGAAAAAAATTTGATGAATAGTAAATCGTGAAATTTTCTATAAAAGGACCTCCCTCTTCACAAATTTCTAAAACCCTAGGTCAGAAGGTGATAGCCGCCACTTTCATTTCGAAGGCCAGAAAACGTCCTCGTTCATCCTCATTTATCTCCTAATCCGCTAATCGAATCGAAAAACTTCCAACTAGAAGATTGTAGAGGCCAGTGAGTTCTAGATATCCAACGGATATGATCGTATTTGGAGCGGCCAATCAGCGGCAATCTGCGTTCAAAGGCACCGGCTTTGGGCACGAAAAATGAGACAAGGGGTTGACCGAGCTCATTGGAATTTGGGCCGGTGGTGGTGCTAGGCTAGGCGCACGCGGCGGTGGTGACGAGATGGGGTCTGGTGGCTCGTAGGGGGTCTCGTGTTCTAGGGTTTAACGGCGGCATGGGTTCTTGTTTCACGTACTGGAAACGAACGGGGGGGAGAAGAACGTGAGCACGGTCGTGATCTCCCTGTTCAAAAACGTGCGGTCCAGATCTGTTTAGTAAAATGTAATTAAAGAAAAAAAAAAGAAATTGATTTATTATCTCGTTTTAAATTGTACGATGTTTAAAATATCATATCTTTTTGCTGCGAGGTCGGAATGGAACGAAACAAAATGCGTTGGAATCGTATCGTCGAATACTACGCGATGCAACTGAATTGGAAGCGATCGGGGTCAGTGAAAATTTTTGAGTGAAATTAAACGTCCGTTTAATTTCATTCGAAATAAACGCTGGAATCAGAATTAAAATCTCGGTGAGATCTTCTCACTCAAATTTGAATGTGGAATTATTTACAGTATTGATTGATGATTGACTGTTTGAATGTGCTATTAGATATGATAGGATATATCTATATATAGCAGTATATACATATTGGCATATGTATATATTGGATTGATTTATTCCCGCCTCGTATAGCGGATGAGACCCTATTGCGCCGTTAGTAAGCGGATTTATCAAAAACCTATATACCGCGATAATTCCGTACTGGAGCGGAATTGGTATTGTGCTAACATCTGTGGATGCAGGGAAACAGGTTGGAGGGATCCAACTGGATTCCTCACCGTATTGATTATTTACAGATATTTTGATATATTCTGTTATCATATTGATATATGATATTGACTGTTAGGATGGACTGATTGGTGTTGTTACATCATCAGATTCGGTTTTGAAATGTAAAAATAACGACTTTTACTTTAAAAGGGTTTTAAAGTGATTTTTGAAAATATACGTTTTATGGAATTTTTGAATCAATTTATAAACGTAAAATCTTAAAGTTATAAAAGTTATAATTTTTAGTGAAATATAACCGATGTGTCGTTTTTGAAATAAAAGTCGATTTATTTATAAAATGGTTTAAGTTGGGATTTTTGAATAACTATAAACGATTTGTATAAAAAGATTTATAAAATTGATATTTTATAAATCGAAATATTGGACTTATAAAACGAATTTTTATAAGTGTTAAAAAGAAGTATAAAAAGGATTTCATAAGTGAATGAAATAAATAGATTTATAACGTGAAGTTATAAAGTGAATAGATGTTGTAAAAATAAACGATTTATAAGTAATTTACTTATAAATTTGACTTTTGCACTTAGATGGGATATAAATAGAAAATGCAAAATGAAATGATTTTGTAAGTTGAAATTGTTATAAAGTATAAATGCGATTTATAAACATTGTTTTATAAATCCGGAATCACTTATTCTTATAAGTGAATTTTTGAAGTTAATAAAATGAGATTTATAAACCGGAGTTGTTATAGAAAATAGAAAATGGAATTTATAAACGTTGTTTTATGAATTCGGAAACCAATCGATTGAATTTGATAAATTAAATATAGAAGATTATCAAAGGAGATATATTCGCGATTTTGGATAGCGAATTATTTTTGAAATAAAACGTGTAGAAAATAGTGAAATGTAATTTGTGAAGTATATTCACGATTTTGGACAGTGAATATATTATTAAGTAAAATGGATATCGTTTTGGAAAAATGATATATGAAATGAAGTAATTGTTTTAAAACGTGTGAATTATCGAAATCATAGATTTCAACATTTATTGTTGAAATAGACGTTTTCGAGAAATTTAAGGAAATGGTGGACTATAACACTGTTGTTATAGTAAATGGTTTCCGAAAGGAAATGTTTTTATGTAGTATTGGGATTTATATACCTATCTAATTTTGAATCCCTATACTAGTGATTTTGAGTCGTCGTAACGATGTTTTACGTAACATTCGTTTTGACTCAAATAGATGTTAAAATTTATGATTTCCTTAAAGAATGAATATATACTTAATATTGATTTAAGTATATCGAATATTTTCAAATGTTGAAAATAAATGATTTGTGAATTACTTATTATTAAATAAGTATGGAAATGCTTTTCCAATATGAAATGAACTGTTTTGAGATTTTATCTTCAAAGATAAAATGAAATGTGGAAATTGATTTGAAATTGTTTTCAAATGATTAAGTGTGGAAATTTTATATCTAGTAAAAGATATTTTGGAAGATGAAATAATTTAGAAAATTATTTGGAATCTGATGATGTTGCGCATCTTTATTGATAGTTAAATAACCGACTATCAATAATTACCTTGAGTAGGTATTTGTTATGAATTGGATGAATTTGAATGCCACACTTATTTTTTTGAATAATCGCTCACTATTCGGGTTAACCGGGAAAGGACCATGGGGTCGTATAACCCATTCCGAATATGTGATACGTCGTTATGAATTGCATTTGAAGACCGGTGTTGAAGACCGGATATTTTTGAAAGCGGAAGGATTACCGTCGAGTTACTCTACATCGACTGATCTTCGATTTAGAGGTTTTATCACCCTTAGTGACGGGAAGTCCTGACGTGATTGAAAATCATCCGGAAATGCAAGGGCTTCGTGAGAAGTGCCTTCGGTTCTGTTCGATCCCGGAACAGACTTATATGGATTGTGTGTCTGACGTTACAATTTGAGATATAAAGCTGATTTCTTTCAAATACATTTCTGTTGGTGGCGGAGAATTTATTCTCTTAGCTTAACACCCTTCTCTGAGACGTACGAGCTCAGAGGTTATGTAGTTGAAATTTATCAGCGATATATCCCAATTTGGTAACGTGGCATACTGAGTGTTGCTGTGAAATGATCAGTGTTTGATCATTTGTGATATGATCATTTGTTTGATCTTATATCTTGGTGATCATAGGTTGATCATTTTGTTTGACCCGAAGCAGGGCTTTTTGAGAAAGCGTAGCTTTGTGGACGAGACTTCGTCGAGCCTCACACCCCGGAAATGGTCGAAACAGGAAGGATGCAGCAAGGTTCTAGGGAGTAGCGCCCCTTAGTGTATGTCATTCCTTCTGGATAAAGGTGGTATCATGGTATGGAGCCCAGATACTTAACCTCTGTGGTTACTGCATTATTATTATCTATGTGGTTTGTTGCGAATCGGGGATCCTCGGGAAGATCGGTGACGATCGGGGGATGGCATACGCGTGTCAGTAGTTACCTATTTTTGCAGAGGTAACCCGGCCTTGTGTTGGCAGAGATCTAACCGTAATGTTAGGTTATTTCTCGGGTCGTCTATTCCAGGGACGTACCCATCGTGGATAGGAAGTTCCTTAGCCTGACCATTTGTTGGAAATCCAAAGAAACAATACGTGACTTGTACGGTATTAGTTGTATTACCTGCCATGGAATGTGGCGGTAACCTGCTATTGAACATGGTAGCTATAGTAGGCATACGATACTGGTCGTATGTTGGCTAAGATTAATATTATACTTTCGAAATGTTTTCTACACTATGCACTAATAATAATATCAAAAATGATTTGATTTTGCGTAGTAAGCATCTTTGACTATCATAAGAAGGAATCTCCTCCAATTCTGCGTTTGCATTGTGTGTGTGGCGGGAGGTCTTATGGTAGTTTCATTTTCCAAAAGCATTTCGAATTGACTTTAAAAATATTCCTCTGTTTATTTTAAAGATAACTGTTTTACGATCTCACACCAGTCACCATGACTGACTCGGAGTTTATTGTTCCCTTCTAAACTCTGGGTGCCCACCAATTTCCACACGGGCAGTCTAGAGTTATATTATCAGGATATTCTGGATATTCTGGAGCTTGGAGATAAGCTGGAGTTCGAGACGTAGTATTTGTATCTGATATTATTTTATTCCGCTGTGTATTCTGTATGAGGACAAGTTATATAACTGTCCATTGTTGTATTGAGTTGTATATTGACTCTGATGATTGATGTATGTATAAACTGATATAGTTCTTTGTTTTAAAAGACTAGTGTTTATCTATTATATATTGTTCCGCTGCGATGTGTAAGATTCTGATATTGTTTTCTGTCTGATGTGTTCAGTTGTTCTTTCTTTCTCTTCTTTCTTCTCCTTTTTCTTCTATCTCCTTCTTCTTCTACTTTTTCTTTTTCTTAAAACCATAACTTTTCGGGTTTCCGGCATTCGATGGCTCAGCAGTCGATAAAGTGAGTATCGATGTTGAATTTTCGAAAGTCGAAAATTTTCGGGATGTTACAATCTAAATTGGTTGATATTTATTGGGTGATATTCTGTGATATGAAATATTTTATGATATGATATGTTTGAGTGAACATTCATAATGTGGTTATTGAAGAATGATGAATTTTTGTGGGAAAGGTGACATCTTGTATTTAAAGTTGAATTGTGTTTCACTTAAATAACTTAGGCTAAGATGGTATTAAATTCGAAGAGACCGGAGTCGGATATTAGTAAATACCCGAAACCACTTCGATTCTTTATAAATTGATATGTGAAATAAATAAGCTGAAATGAAATGATTTAGGTAAATTGGACCATTTAATCTAAGTTTTGGATACTTAGAAATTTATATGTGTGATAAGTAATGGCTATAATAATTTGTGAAGTGGTAAATTTAAATAAGTTACCCCGGGTTCATATAAGTTGTATGTTGTTGTATTCTATGTTAGATGGGTTTACTCACGCTGGTTTCCAGCCTGACCCGGGTGTTACTTTGATGTAATGCTCGGGTTAGACCGAGTATTACAGATTTTCAGATAAGGACGTTCTGGAGCTCAGGAGACGAGCTGGATGGTAGGAACGTATGGAGTGTTTCCGCTATGATATATTTCTATTTATCTGAGACATGTTGATTTGTATATGTCTAGTGTTTGAGTATGTGTGTAACTCTGGTGTATAAAAATGTAATCAAATGATATAGTATTCTTTTGTATAACTTTTACTATTTTATATTATATTTTGATCCGCTGCGAATGTGAGATTCTGTGATTTGTTTTCTGTTTCTTCTTCTATCTCTTTCTTCTTTTCCTAACTATCTGGAATTTTCGTGATCGAAAATTCCGGGTCTTTACATTTGGTATTAGAGCAAAGGTTAAGCGAGAACCTTGGCTCTGGTGGGTATACTCATAAGGATAGGGTCAATAGTACCCTAGAATGAGTTGAGTGTTTATATATATATATATATGAGAGCGTACTTGTTATTTTCATATATAAAGATTTTAAATGATTTTGTGTAAGAGTATATATTTTGATATATATAAAGCAATATTTCTTACTAATAAATGTTAAAGTTATTGGTTGTTAAAAATTATAGGAACTAAATAAAATAATGAGAATTAAGTGGTAATAGTAATACAACCAAATTGGAATTGAATGAAGATAAATTTGAAATGGATCCAAACTAAAATTAAAATCCTGAATTTGTAGGAATGTTTTCAAAATAAAGATAATAATAAATTGGTTTCCAGATATGATAATCTTGGTTATTATCATAAATGGTTGTTGTGTTTAATAATGAAATGTTGTTAATGAGTAAGCAAGATGAAATGTTTTAGGAAAGTAAAACATTTAGGCAAGTATGACTTATAAATTGGAACAGAAGATGATATAAATTGTGAAGTTTTAAATCTGAGCCAGAATTTGAAAATTGTTTCAAAATGATAAAGAAATAGTAAATAATATTATTTGAATGAAAGGGCTTAATTCAAATAGGAGTTGTTTGAAAATTTAAAGGAATTTGTTTGAATTAAAAACCCAAGGTGGTTTAAATTTTAAGGATAACTTAGTGTGTAAAAGAAATAATATGTATATATGGGGAATATACATAATATCAAAAATAGTTTGAAACAAACTTTAAATGTTGGGTTTAAAAATGTGGAATGAAATGTGATATCCAAGGTGATAAGTTTTTGAACTTATAAGATTATTAATGTGAAGTTTAAAATTTGAAGTGGGAATTCAAATTTGAGTAAGTTTGACGAGATTAAATTGAATTTAACTTAAAGGAAGTTAAATAAGTTTGGAATAAACAACCTGAATTGGAAATTTCAAGATGAAATTGAGATTTAACTTAGGAAAGTTAAATGGGTTGATTTGGTAGAGAACTATATGTGATCTCAAATAGGTTTGAGATCTGGAATGGGTAGTGGATGATGAATGTTTTAAATAAATTGGATGTTTATTTATCTTAATATCATCCTGTTATTATCAGTAATTATGAGACTGTGAATTTGATTGTTTAAATGAATTAAGAAGTAGATTGAGGTAATATCTATTTCATTATTGGAATTAAATGGAATTAAACTTTAATTTGAAATTACTTAAGTAATTTTGATTTTAAAGATAAAAATTAAACTTGAGAAAATGAAATCACTTTGAACATTAAGATTTGAATGTTTAAAATGAACATGTAAACTGAAATGGTTAAGGATTGGTTCCAAGATTGAATTCGGGTAATAAATTGTATTTTGAAGATTAAATTGTTAAAAGGGGGTTTGAATTATTATTTGAACCTAGAAATAAGTTTATGTAGAAGTAAAGGTAAATTAAAAAGGAATTTTGAAATTTGAACTCAGAATTAAATGGTTAGGCTGTTAAATTAAAAGTAAAGGTTAATTTGATTTATGGGATTAAATCAATATTTGAAATAATAACTCGAATTGGTATAATTCGAGATGGTTTAAAGTGAAATGAAATAGAAAGTTAATTGGAAATTGGCAATTGATTGGAAATGGAGATTGGGAAGTTGAACAGTTTGGCTTTGGACTATTTTAAATAAATTATTTTGATATACCCTATTTTAAATCTATTTTCCTAACTATTTACTATGCAACTTTTCTTTTTAAATTCCAAGACTATCTTATATTTATTTAGCAACTACTTTTGGAACTATTTAACAATTTTACAACTGATTTATAAACTGATTACTATTTTTCAACTATCTTACAATTACTTAACTGTTTATAGCTATTTTACAAACTAATAATTATTTTTCAACTACTTATCTATTAAAAAAAATTTCAAGCTATATTTCTAAATTTAAGAAGGTCGGAGTTCAAACTGTTATTGATTAAATACCCAACTGAGATAAGAATTGAAGTGATAATCCAAATGGGGATTAAGGCAAATGTGAATAAGTGAATAAAATCAAAGTGAGGATGAATAGAAAGGAAATTGATTTAACTGATAATAAATGAAGATAAATACGTAGGATGTACTAATATTATTTTATTCGCATAGTGATTTGATCCAGATTCGAGCATAGAATTTCGAGATAGTTTATCGATCCGAGTTGGGATTTTTCACTCGATTTTCGATGGCGAACCTGGATATGGATTTTTGATTGGTTCTGGATATTCTCTATCATAGATATGACTATGCAAGGAGAATGACGGTTTCTGATCAAGAAACCAAATCTGAGTCCGCACTAGGAAGTCGAGTGGACAATACTAGTTCGGAAGTGGAATTGTGTGATCGAGTGAGCGATCAGATTGATATAGCGTACGGATGATATGTGTACATGGTACGAGTTTGAATGAAATTGATGTTGAAATTTATGGATAAGAATTGTAAAATGGTTTTTGAAATTGAAAGTATATTTTATGAAATATATGATGAAGTAAAGTGGGAATTGAATATTTCTATGATTAAAATTTACTTTATGGAAGTAAGCAATATGGTGAATGACTTTACAAAAAAGTAATCAAAATTTGAATATTTATTTGGACTAAACAAAGTTATATATCTTTGTTATATGTGGAAAACTTCCCTTGTTGAATCTATTGCTAGAAGAAAATGATTTTTGAAAGTATTTGATGTATAAAAGTGAATTTATACAAGTACAAATTGATTCAAAGATTTTTTTAAAAACTTTTATATATATGTATTTATAAAAAGGATTTGTGAAAATGATTTTGAGGAAAGGTTTTGGGAACCTATGGCATTTGGAAAAGCCTAATATGAGAATTATCGATTTTGGGAATCGATTTTATAAAGGAGCTTTATATGAAATTCATACTCGGTGTATGATTTGAAAATACTATATGTGTATAGTATAAAGTGTTTTGAAGTGGCCCTGGGGAAAAAGGCGCTCCCTTGAATGAACTTCTCAGGAATGCCACAGGGTGTTACTGCCTTGAGCCTCTAAGGGGGAGGTTCTAAAGTTGATCCTGTGAGGAGTCCGGACAAACTAGTTCTTGAGGATTATTTGGTAGCGAAAGTCGAGGGCGCTTGTGATGACCCGGAATTTTTGAGCATTTGGAATTGGGTATTTAATTTATTTTAAATATTCAAAAGTAAATTATTAACTAGAATTTCAAAATATCAATATTTATTGGATAATTAATTGTAGAATTTAATTATCGAAATTCGATGAATTATTGAATCTGCTGTTTTAAGCCAGTTAAAAATAAATTTAAGGGCTTGTAAAATCTATATTGATGATACTGAAGGCAGTAGAACTTTTAAAATTAAATTAAAAAGTGATTTGTTCAGTTTTCAAATTTTATCGTTTAAATTGAATTCAAAAATAGCCTTCCGAGGCGCAGTCTCGGAATTTGACGAAACCAGTTCCATTGGATCCGTAATATTGTATTATTATCGGATTTCAATTTTCGTAGCAATTGGGGTTGTCGTTTGACCCTGGCAACTTAAAACGCTTCGAATTTATTAGAACCGATTTCATTTAAAAATTGATCGTTTACTTCTGTAACTTGTTGTTATGATCGAATTAGCTTCCGATAACCATTCCATTGCGTTCGGATATGGGTAAAACCTTATGAACGTTTGTCGTTTCGTCTGATTCAGGCATTGGGACTTCGTAATATGTAACGAGGCATTTTGGAAGTTTTATGTTATATAAAAAAAAATTTAAATCAACAAGTCAGAGATATTTATAAAACAAGCGTACATAGGAAGCCAACATCCCTTTCCCTTTTTAAACATCTGTTACTTCGGAGTTACAGTTCAATAACAATCTCCTTGATGCGATGCTAACCCACGATCTCCCCTTTCCTCTTTTATGATTTCCGCTTCCATTCCCTCGTCAAAATCGCGATTTCCAGTTCAGATTGAATTCCCCTTCTTTATTCGGAAAAAGAAGAAGAAGAGAAAACTAGGGTTTCGCGAAATCAACGCCTTCGAGCTAATCATTGCTGCGAACTCGGATATTCCATCAGCCTTCGTTGGCTCGTCCTTGCTCCTACGCGATATTTCTACTGCTGATTTGAAGTCCTGCTACAGTCTCGATCGCAAGGCAACAGTGTCAATCATCCGGAGTAGGCATGGTTGATTAAGCAAGGTTAGGTGAGAAATTCTTAAGTAATTGATTTAATTTAGGTTAATTAAATTAATTATAATAGGAATTAACGATGGATGCTTATGAATGATTGTTTGAGTAGAATATCTAAATTGGTTGATATCTATTGGGTGATATTCTGTTATATGAAATATTTTATGATATGATATGTTTGAGTGAACTTTATAATGTGGTTATTGAAGGATGATGAATTTCTGTGGGAAAGGTGACATCTTGTATTTAAAGTTGAATTGTGTTTCACTTAAATAACTTAGGCTAAGATGGTATTAAATTCGAAGAGATCGGAGTCGGATATTAGTAAATACCCAAAACCACTTCGATTCTTTATAAATTGATATGTGAAATAAATAAGATGAAATGAAATGATTTAGGTAAATTGGACCATTTAATCTAAGTTTTGGATACTTAGAAATTTATATGTGTGATAAGTAATGGCTATAACAATTTGTGAAGTGGTAAATTTAAATAAGTTACCCCGGGTTCATATAAGTTGTATGTTGTTGTATTCCATGTTAGATGGATTTACTCACGCTAGTTTCCAGCCTGACCCGGGTGTTACTTTGATGTAATGCTCGGGTCAGACCGAGTATTATAGATTTTCAGGTAAGGACGTTCTGGAGCTCAGGAGATGAGCTGGATGGCAGGAACGTATGGAGTGTTTCCGCTATGATATATTTCTATTTATCTGAGACATGTTGATTTTTATATGTCCAGTATTTGAGTATGTGTGTAACTCTAGTGTATAAAAATGTAATCAACTGATACAGTATTCTTTTGTATAACTATTATTATTTGATATTATATTTTGATCCGCTGCGAATGTGAGATTCTATGATTTGTTTTCTGTTTCTTCTTCTATCTCTTTCTTCTTTTCCTAACTATCTGGAATTTTCGTGATCGAAAATTCCGAGTCATTACAGTAATCGGTATATATATTTGAGGAATTAGAATATATAACCTGTCATTGAATTTATAAATTGGGCAGAAAGAAAATGTAGACTAAGTTAGGTTAACGATCATTTGAAATTTAGTAAATTAATAAATGATAATTGGTTATTCGATTTTTCAGAATATTAATAAATCATATAAATTGTTTATTCAAGGTCGAAAATGGGAAACCAAGACAATGTTGAAGGGGATTTCAAATTATAAAGCAAAAGTGAGTTAATCTCACTCTTATGGATTTTTTTATTTATATTTAAATGGTTAAATTTAAATAATTGGTTGAATGATTGAATTGATTGGATGTGATAATATATATAGTAGTATATATATTGTAGTGATTGATTTCCCGCATTATATAGCGGATGTGATCCTATGCGCCGCATAATAGTGGATGATATTTTATAAACCCATATACCGCGATATTCCACCTCGAAGTGGAATTGGTATTTTATAATGTGCTAACATCTGTGGATGCAGGGAACAGGTTGGAGGGATCCAACTGGATTCCTCAAAAATTTATTTAGATTATTTAATATCCTGTGTTATGATATTCTGTGATGAATTATATTGATAATTGGAATGTTGGATGTTATGGTTTGATTTGATATATTTGGGTATATTGAGTTACCTAAAATATATAGATTGGATTTCTGGAAAAATAAAATAAAAAAGGGATATTTAAGAAAAATAATTATAGAGAATTTAAATAAATTAAAGAATGAATTGGGAAACGATAAAAGTGATTTTTAAATTCTATAAATAAATTCCGAGTATGGGAAAGGGAATTTTAAATAAATAGAGAAATATTAAATTTTAAACTTAAGTGATATTATATTAAGAAATAAAGAATTTATTTAAAAGGATAAAGAAGGAATTTGGGAAATCTGAAATTGGTATTTTCAGTTAAAAAGATTTTAATCATAATAAAGAAACAAAATATGAAGTTAACGGATTTGAATAAATTGAGAAGTAAAGGAGTTTATTTCAAAATGGAGTAATTTGGAAATCAATTTGAGATTTGATTTAGGTGTTTAAAATTGGAATTTTAAAAGGGAAATGAGACTATAAAATTTATAAACTGGGTTTATAAAGGTGAAGTAATATATCAGTGGATATTTGGAAGAATAAATTCACGGTGGGAATTTATTAAAGAAATGGGTAAATTTGTTTAAAAGTAAATAGTGATTTATTTTTAAGGATGTGAAAGAGAAGTGTATTTCCCTGGATAGCCAAGTACGTTTCCAAAGCAAACTTTTAAGTATGAGTTAAAGGTTTTAAAGTTGTTTTTAAAGTATGTTTTAGAAAATTTATTATTTTTAAATGTTTAAAGTTTAAAAGTAAGTATTTCTCAAATTTAATTTAGTAGTAATTATTTAAAGGTAACTTGGTATTGTGTTTTAAAAGGATAAAATGTAGTTTTATATTTTATAAAGTAGTTTATTTTAAATATTCTTAAAGTATATATATTTAAATAAAGTATTAAAGTAGTTTTAATTTAAATGTTTTAAAGTGTATTTTATAATAAAGTGTTTTTAAATTATTTTAAAAATCTAAAGTAATTGTACCTGGTGTTTCAATGGAAATAAGTATTTGGGAATTTATTCCATGAGAAGAGTGTGGTTTGAAAACTGTTTTAAAAAAGGTTTGAAAGTGGAAATATATCTTGAGAGGATATTTTGAGGTCAATAAATAATTTGGAAAATTATTTATGTTTGATGGTTGTTTGTGAATGTTAATTGATAGTTAAATAACCGACTATCAATATTAACCAATATGCTGATCGTTTTGAAGAGACCGGGATCAGTATTTATTTCTCGAAAACCACTTCGATCCGGTTTGTACGTTTTCGTGGGGAAAACGAGGTTGGAATCGAAGATGGAGCAGTGAAGTGCAAGGACTAGCCACTACTAATCCTGAGGGTGATTCCAAAATGGATGTAGTAGGAATAGTGCCTTTGGTTCCGTTCGGACCCGGAACAGACTTGTATGGATGAATGCTTTCGGAACATCGTCAGGTGGACGATGGGCATTCTAAGGGATATGTTCTATAAGGTAACGCTTAGCCTCGTTTCTCATCAACCGGGAATGACTGAAAATCAGGGGTTATGCAGCAAGGCTATGTGGGTAGCGCCCATTAGGGTGAGGTCATCCCTGTCTAGATGTCCCTTTTTATATTCGGCTTAGTGGTGCGGTTGCTGATCCCAACCGTGGGGTGATATTACTCGGAATTATCCAGTAAGGGGTAGTTCCGGCCTTGTGTTGCAGGGGATCGAGCGTGGTCCTCGGTACGCTGATCTAGACCAGGTACTGTGACAGGTGGTACCCCAGTGCCTAGTCATTAGTTGGAAAACCATTTTCCCTACGCGCCTTTACGGTTTTGATTGTGCCCAACTATTGCTGAAACGTGAGATGCAAGCATTTCAGCTAGATTCTATTTTACTTTCTATAGACACTATCATAATATCAGACGGATTTGATAAAAAGTGTTTTGGCTATCGTAAGGTAAAAACCCAACATGTTTATTTATGGCGTGGTCTTACGAGATGCTTTTGATTTCAAAAGGGTTTGGAAAACTTTAATAATCCAATTGAGTGTGTTTTCTCATGCTGGTATTCTAGACTGACTCGGGTGTTATTTTATTATAATGCTCGGGTCAGACCGAGTATTACAGATAAAGGATAGGATGCTGTGGAGCTCAGGAGATGAGCTAGATGGCGAGATGTATCACCCATATTTGTTTTAAATATTCCGCCGTGTTGAGTATGTTGAGTATTCTGTATGTGGGACAAGTTATTATAACTGTCCTGAATTGTGATGTTGATTATATTGTACTTTGATGTTGTATTCTGGTGATGTATGTATAATCAGATATAGTTTCTTTTCTGTAAAGATCAGTTATTATCTATTATATTTTATTCCGCTGTGATGGTTAGATTCTGTTGTTATTTTGTTTCTTCTTCTTCTACCTCCTTCTTCTTTAACCCAAATGGTTCGTATTTTCGTTCTTCTTGAGTTGATTTGATGGAGATTAATGTCAATTCAAGGGGTACGGGTTTGCGGGCTGTTACAAATTATATGTTATCTGAACATGGTCTGCAAATTGGGATTATGTAATCAATTTGGAATATTTTGAGATGGAATGTGGAATTTGTTTTGCTATTTAATTTATTTTCCATATTCTTATGCTTCTGTGTATCAATGTATCTAATATCGCTGTGTTTGGTCGCCGAGGATTAATAACCATGGATGATTGCATCATCCGTAGCCGTTAGTTTTGGGCCTCCAAATAAGGGGATGTTACAAGAAAAGAAGACATTTTATTACATATGCAGATCTATCTATAGTACAAACGAGCTCTATATTTATAGACTCTAAATGCAGCAGAGATTACAATGCTGTCCTTTGCCATTTAGCATATTCACCTATATTACTAATATATATATATATATATATATATTACAATAGAAATATATTAGTTGTTTCAATTAATAGCACCTGCAACACAACATATATAATAGTCATATGCAAACAAAAGCAGTACAACATTATATGCAACAACAGAATCCATCACCCATTATAGCAAGCAAAAACTAATGGTTTGTCTTGGTTTAGAATTTTTCATCGTTCAAGGGTGATAAATAAACTACCAAGTGTACCTTACACTCAACAGCCTTAGATAATTACTAAATAGATTATTCATTCAACCTTAAACAAATTGAAGTATCATTTCCCAAACATCCCATAAGCCAAACAACACAGAATTTTAAATTTTATTTAAGTTTATTCTATTGGTTTCTTTTCACATCATTTACTTTCCATTTATTTTCATTCATTCATACAAGGTCATCTTTTATTAATTTACATTCATTATTTACATGATTTATTTCCCATTCAATATTTGAAATCATCAATAAATAAATTCTTAAAGTATAACATATGTTTCTTTCTGTTCATTTCACAATTATTTACTTATATAACTTGATTTCCATTTGATATAATATTCATTAATGAATCATTTCACACTTAATTTTATTATCATTTACTCAAATAGTATTCACTTTTTATTATTCAATTTAATTATCAAGCATTTCAAAACATTAACTTAAGTTTATAACATTCCTTGTACATCTTAATTCTTTATTTATAGTCATAACTTCATTTTTGAAACATTTTTATTACTTAAGTTTTTACTTGTATAATATTCCATTATCTTTTAGTTAACAAGTTACAAAACTTCAATTTTTATATTTTTATTAAACACCTAGCTTTTATTAGATTTCAATTTGGAAGTTTTCAACTACTAAAATAGTTGAAGGTTCCATTTCATTACAATAACTGAAAACCATTAATTAACAGAAAAATTTAAGAACTAAATACCGGGTTTCATTTCAAATCATTTATATATTTTGTATATCAAATCATACTTAGGAAATTTAAATCAAAATTTGTTTATCAAAATAAATGTGTAGCTTTTGCTACTATAGTGGTCTTTCCACTTTAAAACTCGAAAATGAACGGTGATGATGTCGCGATCATCATCGAAAGTATTTTCCAACGATAGAAGAGAGGAGTATAGAACTTATTTTCTTTAAAATTATTTTAAAACATTTCTTTTAAATCCCATTGAAAATATTACCATTCGAAAATACTTCCAAATAGTAATAATATTATTTCCCAAAGTCTTTGAAAACCAATTTCAAAACACCAGAACTTAAGTTCTCAAATTTTTAATTTAAATTCATTTTATTGGTAAATCATAATTTATAAACCATATTTACAAAATTACATTTTCTTATAACATATAATAGTCAATAGTTTTAAAAAGCTTGACTAACCAACAATAAATGACAATAATCAAATATTATCATTTCCTAACAACCAACACGCTAAAATATAACAATATCAATTTATGAAAAATTATTCTTTTAAATACAAAATATAATACCAGGTAAAATTATTTCATTTACCTATTCGACATTCATCATCGTTCTCTTTCTTTAAATCCAGCAAACGCCTCCAATTCGACAACTTCATTCTGGATAACATCCACCACGTACGCAGTTCCTAAATTGGTTCCAATGTTGACCAAGAGAATGCCAATAAGAGGCCCGGTCTCTTTAACAACCAAACGTCATTTTTCACACCGTTAGTTCTTTTACAATTCGAACGATTCATATTTGATATCAAAATATCATATTCACTTCAAAAATATCACTTCATTTCAAAATACCATATTTACTCAAAATATGTCATTTTCACTTGAAAATATCATTTCAAATTCCAACTTAGGTTATAACCTTATTTAACCACATTCACATTTAAATCAACGTTTAAATATAAACATTCCGACTTTGCACAGTTTGAATTTTAGAAAATAGTTTGAATAGTTTGAAATAGTTTTAATAGTTTAAATAGTTTGATATAAAATGGTTTGAGTATTGAAAATGGTTTATATAGTAAAATAGTTGGAAAATCAAAATAATTTGAATATAAAAAAATAGATTTTAAACAGTTTATATTAAAATAATTTATTTTGAAAATAATGTCAAATCAAACCGTTTCTTTCCATTTCAATGAATCTGGACCCATGTCCAAATTTTAAATCAACAAATCTCAATTTCCAAACTTTTAATTCAATTGAATCAATTTTGATTTAGCTTTAAATCAGCTTGATTTCATTTTCAATTCGAAATAACTTTAATTTTTGAAACATTCATTTTTAACTTCAAATTCAGTTCAACAATTCAATTCACTGATTTAAAATTCCAGTTCAATTCTTATTTTAAACCATTTCAATTCATATTTATTTCATGTCCAATTTCAATTTACTAATTTAAACACTTAAATCAAATTAAACCTCATTGTTCAATTTTATGATCCAAATCTTTAAAATAATTCAATTTCCAAAATTAAAGTCATATATCAATTATAACTTCACATTTCCAATTCAATTCTTAAAACAATTTCTTTTAACCAATTTCAATTTCAACATTTCAAAGCTTGAATTAGAAAATAATTTAATTCACATAAATCCACAATTTATTTCCTTTAAAACAATATCATTTAATCAAAATCCAATTCAAGATTTTAAAACCATTTGATTTAACCAATCCGGTGTCCGTATTAATTTTATACCCTATGGCCAAGCGATCGGTTATTCCAGTTTTAATTATAGGGATGGATATATATAATTTCAATCCAAATCATAGTGTCATCAGGTATACATCATTTCAACCTTTTTCTTAATTTATTCGAAATAATTTAAATAACAGTTTATATGCCGCCACTTAATACACAGAGTGATAGAAGAGATATATAAAAATAAATAAACATCCAATCATCCAAAATATCAACAAATAAACATCCATCATAATGGAGTGATAAAAGAGATATATAAAAATAAATAAAAATCTAATCATCCAAAATATCAACAAATAAACATCCATTATAATCAACATTCAAATCAGCCAATAATTCACAATAATTTATTATTTATCAATATCAGGTATTTAACTAGCAATTAAATCCAATTAATTTAAATGTCAATTTAATTTAATACAAAATTCAGTTACAATTAAAATGTCAATTTAAACTACCAAACAACAATTAATAAAATTCTTATCACATCATAAATTTAATTCCACTAACATAGAAAGATTTAGTATTGCGTGAGTGGGTTAAATCACTCACCTTTGATTTAAAGCCCATTAAAAAATCTAATAAAAGTCTTGAACAATATCCAAATTCAACCAAACTAGTTTCATGTTGTCCGGAATTTCGATAGGAATCCAAAAGAAGAAACCGTGCGTCAAACTGAGTTCGTATGCAAAAGTTATGAGGATTAGAAGTTTTGAAATTCAAATTTTAAACTAAAATAAAATAAAGGGGTAAAATTGTAAATACGTTACCATCTCTCTGAACATGATTGAAACCCTACCCTACAGCCGCCGACAATCAACCACCTAACGCCCTCGTTCCATGCGCTTGCACCACGATCAGACCACGTCACCGGCACCGCCTTGGCCAGGCGCCCCAAACTTGTCCTCGCATGACCACCAGGCCCACCAGAGCCTCACGGCCGCCGTTGCCTTCTTCCATGCTTTTTGGCAAAATCGTGGGTCCCTAAGGTTATCGGAGACTATAGATAAACGCTGCTCGACGTCCTCTACAATACTGTGCCCTTCAATCGTTGATTTGTCGACGATCCACCGTTGACCGTGAAACCTAACAACGGACGGCAGAGAAAGATCGCCAAATTATGGACAAACGGAGCGTCCAATCAAAAAACGAATTGCAGATGCAGAATACGTTTCTCGAGAGCTTCGCGATGATATATAATTCGATAGGGTTTGAGCAGTTTGAATTTTTTGATTTTATTTGGAATCGGTAATTAGGGTTTTGAGATAAAAATTGTACGTACAAAAATGAAAATAGAAAGCTGCTAGAGTTTATAACAGCCTATATATAGACAAAGCTGAAACAAGAATGGATGGAGCAGATCGATTGGGTCGAAGCGATAATAAAGACCCAAAAGGTCCGTTTCGCTTCCGAAATGAAAGTAGGTCATCCCATATATTGAAATATAGGTTTTCAATATTTTTAAACTTAATGAAACTAGTTTCAAACCCTAATTCTATCGTATATAGAAGTTAGCTTTTAAAATTAAATTATTTTAATTAGATTCCTTTAATTGATTTCTATGCGTTTCGAGCTCAGACGATCAAACGATAAGTCTGATCGCTACGAAACTTGAAATTCTATAATAATTCACTATTATGGATCCGATGAAACTGGTTTCATCGAAATCTGAGACAGTGCCCAAAAGACTAATTTTACACGTTAATTAAAACAAATTATTATTAATTTGATTTAACCACCTTTAAATTACCAATCAAATGTGTTCTATCCTCATTCTTAGTCAAACAGAAATTAATGACCTTTTAAAATTTATTTTCCCTGTTAAAGGAAAGAATTAAATATTACATTAATTTCAACATTAAATTACAACAGCAATAGAACCCTAGTTTATTATATTTTAAATTTCAATAAACTATATTATTTTGATTTACAGGCTCTTATATTAAATCAACAATTCCTTATATAATTTATTTATTAATATAAGTTTCCATTTTACTTCACTCGACTCTACAGTTAACATCATTTCTCATATTAACTGCAATATTGCGATTACATTTAATTTCCACTGATTTCCAAATTAATTTAAAATGGATTAAATAATAAGATGATAATTAAAACAATTATTATACATCAATAATTTATATTCTGTATTAACCAATTTCAATTAAATAAAATATTATTTCTATTTTTAATACAACATTTATTTTATTCATCATTAACCTTTACCATCACCATTAATTGAAATCATATTAAATAGTTGTCAATTTCATCCAATCAACATTATTAAATTATATTCTAGTAATTTTTTCCATTTATAAATCATAAATTTTAATTTCTCACAATATTAAATTTTAAAAATCTTATTAAATTTAATATTTTTAATTATAAAAAATACGGGTCGTTACACACCACGTACATAGTTATTAAAGTGGTCCGGTATTGACAAAGAGTATGCCAATATTCGGCCCCGATCTCTTTAACAACCAAACATCATTTTTCGCACCGGTTGGTTCTTTTACATTTAAAAAACAAGTCAGATTTCAAATCATTTGAATCCAAAATAGGTCATACCTTCATATCAAAACATCGTATTAAAATAAATGATTTAAATCTAAATAGTTCCCCTTTTAAAATAGTTTGAATATTAAAAATGGTTTTGAATAATTAAAATAGTTTGAATATTGAAAGTAGTTTGGATAATTAGAATATTTTTAATTTTGAAAAATAATTTGGAATAATTAAAATAGTTTAAAGATTGGAAATAGTTTTAAATATAAAATAGTTTTAATATTGAAAAATAGTTCGGAATAATTAGAATAGTTTAAAGATTAAAATAGTTTTGAATATAAAATAGATTTTAATATTGAAAATTGTTTGAATAAATAGTTTATATATTAAAATAATTTATATTAAAATTGTTTCTTCCTTTTCAAAATGATTTGAACTCATGTTCCCATTTCAAATCACAACAGATTCGACTTTTCAATTTCCAATTTCAAGTCAACTTCATATCCAAATTCCGATTTACATCAGTCTCAATTCAAAATAATTTCAAACTTTACATCAATTCAATTTAAACAGTCCTATTCAAATGGCTGAATGTCTCAATTCCATTTCTCATTTTAAACAATTTTTGTTTAGATCCATTTCACGTCCAAATTTGAAACTATCAATTTAGAACCACTTTAAATACTGTAAATTAAAAGTTTAAATTAAAAGTTTAACCTTCCAAATAATTCACTATCGATAAATTCAAATCATATTCCAATTTCCCCTTTAAGATTTCAAATTAAATCCTTAAACAATTCCATTTAAACAATTTCAATTTCCACATTTCAAAGCTCGAATTTAGAAAATAATTTAATTCAATAAATCCAAATTTTATTTTCTTTAAGCCAATCTCATTTTAAAAAAATTTAAATTCAAGATTTGGAAACCATTTAATTTAACCAATCTGGTGTCCATATATAATTTTCTATCCTATGGCCAAAGTGATCAGTTAATTCAATTTTAATTACATGATTGGATATATATAATTTTAACCCAAAATTTAATGACATAGGTATATATCATTTCAACCTATTTCTTAGTTTATTTGAAATAATTCAAATGATAATTTATAGGATGTCAAATAATAAATAGGATAATAATAGGGATATATCAAAATAAATCAACAACCATACATCCAACATCAATCAGTAGGCATCCAATTACAATCAACATCCAAATCAACCAATATACTATAACAGCTGCTAATTATCAATTGTCAGTATTTAACTAGCAATTAAATTCAATATTAATTTAAATGTCAATTTAATTCATTATAAAAGTCAATTTCAACTAATTGTCAATTTAAACTATCAAACAACAAAAAATAAAATTCTTATCACTTCATAAATTTAATTCAACTAACATAAGAAGATTTAGTATTGCGTGAATGGGTTAAATCACTCATCTTTGATTTAAAGCCCATTAAAAATCCAAAAAAGCCCAAAATTTCAACAGTCTCCAAATTCAACCGTAACAACCCGAAATTTTAGCTATAATAATTAATTAAAGAATTAATTAAATAATAAAATAACTTTGTGAAATTATTAGAACTAGGCCACAGGAGTTGCACCATTGTGTCTGTGGTAATTTTCTAGTCAATTTCCATATATAGATTGTCAAAATCCGAGTTAATACGAAGAAGATACGAAAGAAAGAAGAAATCAGAAAATAAAAGAAGCAAAAAAATATATACATAGGCAAGGTCGACCCTAGGGTCGACCCTCACCTTTGCTAGGTCGACCCTAGCATGTGTTGGGTCGACAGGTAGGTCGACCCGCCTTGCATTCTTCACGTTGTTTTTTTCCAGTTTTAGTTGATGACGTGTTTTTCGATTTCTGTTCGATCCCATGCGTTCATGCTTCCATCCGACGGTTCCCAGCGAGCCTATGACGTGGTTACACCATATTTCATCTTCAAATCCAACGGCCTGAGATCCCTAAGTGACACTATAAATAAGACCCTAGACCTAGCTATTTTTCTCATTCAGATTTTCTCCATCTGTGTTCATTGCCTAAGGCGGGACCCTAAAAGAAATATTTTTCTAAGAAGAAGATCTTTTTCATTAAAATATTTTATACCCTTCAAGTGGATCTGGGAAAACCAAAGAAAAGAGCTACGGACCACAGGTGAGTGTTTATGTAATTATTTTAGATTTTTAAGTAATTTAAAATAGTAGGGTTCTCAATAGTTGTAGTTTTTCTGCAATTTTGAGACCGCTTTTATACAAAATGTTTACAGTTAATTTTAATGTTCTTTTCAGTCTATTTTGTTTACTTATTTTTATTTAGCTATTTTATTCATTTATTTACAGTTATTTACTGTCATATATAGTTATGTGTATTTTATTTACATCCGTTTTGTGCTAAAATTCAGCCTGTAAATTTTAGTTCTTTTTATTCCTTTTACACGAATAAATTAATAGAAAGCGGATAATTCGCTAATATGGACTATATAATAAGAACACTAAAATTACAGAAAATTTGATGTAAGTAAGTAGAACTATAATAAAAAGAATATAGACTGAAATAGGTAAATTTGACATTTGCAAACAAGTTTATAACTAGTAGTGATAACTAAAAGACAAGATAAAAGATAAATTATAACGTAGGCTATAGTTGAACAGAAAGAACAGAAAGAGGCTTATTTTAAAGACTTACACTAAGTTAATAAGAAAATATAGCAGAGATAATAGAAGAGGCTTATTTTAAAGACTTAGAATAAGTTAATAAGCAAATAGAGCAGAAGAGGCTTATTTTAAAGACTTAGAACAAGTTAACAAGCAAATAGTGCAGAAGAGGCTTATTTAAAAGACTTATATTAAGTTAATAAGGAAAGATAGAAGTATGGCCCATAACCAATAGCATTCCTTTTCATACTAGGACTGATGGTCTCACAATAGGTTAGGTGAGGCTGGGTAGGACCCTTTCAGACTAGGACTGATGGTCTCACAATAGGTTAGGTGAGGCTGGGACACGCTTATGCTAACTAGGGTAACTAAGAGGCCAATAGATAGAAGCTCAAATCAGGGGATTTGGGCAAGGGGTGCAACTAGATTTTGTTTGGTAGGTCCTGAATTGGCAGCATTCCCTTTCAGACTAGGATTGATGGTCTCACAACACACTTAGGTGAGGCTGGGTAGAACCTTTTCAAACTAGGACTGATGGTCTCACAACAGAGGAGGTGAGGCTAGGCACGCTTATGCTATTTAGGGTAAGATGGAGCAACATATAGTGCGAGCCTACGGTGGTCATGCATGCGGCCTTGGTGTGGGGAGATAAGTCGCTATTGGGTTCCAAAGCGCTAACATGTGTCTTTTTGCTGTGGGACCCACAGGATGGGACTAGCTCACAGTGGCACAACAGAGATAGAAAGCCGATCAAAGAGTAGAATTAGGACTTCAACCTAATTATAGTAGGATTAGGATTTTAGCCTAATCAAAGCAGCAATCTAAGACAAGTGCAAACAATCGAAAATGATCAGAATTATTTAAGCAAAGCAAACAGTTAAACAGTATTCTATTCCAGCTTTATCTTTTCCTTTATTTCCTTTTATACTAGAACTGTTGCTAAGTCTATTATATTTATCTTGTTTAAAAATACTAGTAATTACTTCCACTCACCAAACTTATAGTCTGACCCACTCCTCTATTTCCCCCTTTTCCCCCCATAGGCCAATAGAGGCAGGGACATTAGATTTCAGATTTTCTTGGAGATTCAGCTATAGAGTTTTTCTTCATGTATTCTTCTTCTTTTTAGTTTTCATTTGGATTTTTATGTACCGGTACTATTTGAGAGGGATGATTTTGTACTCTGATATTGTGACTGAGATGGTATTTTTCATGAGACATATATATTTGGTATTTTGAGACATATTTTGATTATGACTTATTTTATGAAGTTTAATTTTTAAATGAGTTATTGTATAAATGTTTCCGCTGTTTTATTTATTTGTCTTGTGAATCTTAGTCTCTGTAAAGTTTTAGTTATACCTACAACGCACCACATCTTTTAGTGTGCCCTTTTGGGTATACTAAGGGGTGTGGGGTGTTTTATCAACCAAACCAGTTTCATGTTGTCCGGAATTATACGAACCCAGCGGAAGAAACCGCGCATCAATCGGATTTCATATGCAAAATTTATTCACGTTAGAAGTTTGAAATTTAAAATTTAAATTAAAATTAAAAAATGGAAAAATGGTAGTTACCTTCCCCAAATCATCGTAACGTAACCCAAACCGCCGACCAAAGCTCCACAACGCACGCGCCTCCAAGCCATCGGCCTTCGATCGGAGGTCACCATCGTGACCACGTCGCCAAGCTCCACATTCGCCGGAAGTTTTGCTGCCTCCGATGCCTCAATTTACACGCAAACACCCATAAACGATGCCACCTTTATTGCCAGATTCCGGTGAACTCCGATGCAATTAGCTCGATCCAACTGTTCAGACTATAGATCTCGTCGAGCTCTACAACTTTCATTTTGGGATCAAGCGATTTCATTGAGAGATGAGAGAGATCCAAGGGAAAGAAGATGAAGTGATTCCGGCCATTGAAATGTAGGAGGCGGTTGCCATGAGAAGTCAAGGTTTCTGAAATATTTTAATAATATTTTCATCTCGATTTACGTGTCAATTTATAGCGTAAGGTCCAAAATAGCCCGAACTCCAATCGAGGCATGCTTACAGGCAATCCACATGTAAAAAGGCCCTTTGAACATAATGGAACTAGTTTCGAGGCATAATTCCATCGTACACAAAAGTTAACATTTATTGTTCAATAAATTTAAATTAAATTATATTCAAATAACTTACCAATTCACAAATATGGACAAATACAATATTTCTAATTTACAAATACGTTATTACAACTACGACGTTAATTAATAATTCGATTCTATTATTATTCCATATTTGAATTAATTTGAATAGTTATATTTCAAAAATAACATTTTTTTATTTGAATATAAATCGATTGGGTCAAAAAGACGCGAAAAGCCCGTTTTTTTTTGTCGAAACGAAAATAGGTCATCTCGTATATCGAAATATAGGCTTTTAATATTTTTAAACTCAATGAAACTAATTTCAAACTGTAATTCTATTGTATATAGAAGTTAACTTTAAAAATCAAGTTATATTTATTTTTATGTGTTAATTAAAACGGATTATTATTAAATTGATTGAATCACTTTTAAATTATAAATTAAAAGTTTTCTATCGTCATCCTTGGTTAAACATGAATTAATAATCTTTCAAAATTTAATTTTCCATGTTAAATACAAGATTTTAATATTAAATTAATTTCAACGTTAAATTACAATAGTAATACAATCAGCTCATTATAATTTAAATTCCAAACAAATTCTTTTATTTTCATTTACATTCTTATTATTAAATCTACAAATACCTTATGTGTTAATCAATCATGAATTTCCAAATTAATTTCAAATGGATTAAATGATAAGATGAGAAATAAAACAACATTTACCTTTAACCAATTCAAACGCATTTATGAATTTATTGTTTACAAACAAAGGTTAATAGATTTACTTACTAAATAATTGATTTCTTGTTGCATGCTAAAACCAATTAAATTAAATAACCCGTGATCTCTCTTTTTAGTACACCATTTAATTTTATTCCTTATTAAACCTACAATTATTTCAATTGATTGAAATTACATTAAAATAGTTGTCAATAACATTTAAATAATATTATTAAATTATATTCTAATCATTTTTTATTAATAAATCATAAAATTTTATTTCAGATAATATTAAATTCCAAAGTTTTATTTAATTGAATATTTTTAATTGTCAAGAATACAGGTTGTTACAATAGCACTTAACCAATACCATTACTACCTTTGATACTAAAAGGTTCAACTTTTAACATATATCAATGTCACATCCAATATGGCCAAACTATCAAATTTTGTCATTTTAAAATCTATATAATAGGTATATAAGTGGAAGTAAATCAAAAAAATATAACTAAAATTTACAACCATAATGACAAGAAATCCGGATTTCTCTACAAAATTTCCCGTATTTCATTATATATGTCAATTGCTTTTAAAAGCGGAATTCAACCAAACCAAACCAATAAACCATTCAAAAATGAAAGCAATAATTTTTATCTACTATATATTATTATAGTATTCAATCAGATGTGAGATAACTCACTGAGATTTGAGTTGACGCTTAAGCATTCTGGTTTGATCTAAAATCAAATGACGTTTGATTTTAGTCCAAAATCCCACTTGGTCCAAAATCGACCAAACCAAACCAAACCATCGCGTAGCTAACGTTCCTACTAGCACAACGCAAAAGGCTTCGTCTTGGTTGGATCTCGTATGGAAAAGTTATATAGTTTATAAGATTTAAGAATTAATTAATTATTAGTTTCACTAATTACATTATTAAACTTTAATTATAAAACTCCTTCTCCCCAAAATCTCCTTTATTGTTCACCTGTACATGCACGAGACTTTGCCAGGCATGCACAACTCTATTCCAACCTACACACCATTACTCAG
Organism: Allium fistulosum; assembly: GCA_030737815.1. Classification (NCBI taxonomy): domain Eukaryota; kingdom Viridiplantae; phylum Streptophyta; class Magnoliopsida; order Asparagales; family Amaryllidaceae; genus Allium; species Allium fistulosum. The sequence continues at coordinate 335,204,154 of CM060901.1, read as the reverse complement.
CAATCCGACAACTCTATGGAACTCGTCATTGCAATAGCTTCACGATCAACTACCCAAAGTCGAGCTCGATGGTGTAACAACCCGCATATTCATCGATTTTACATTTGAATATTTTATTTAAATATTTTATCGCTAGTAGGATTTTAGCCCAAAAAGCTACTTTTTGCATACGGTCAAATTAGGACTCGAAACCACTTCCATTGAGTTCAAAATGTCGTTTGCGACCTTTTTGAGTATAAACTTCGATATGTTTGGAGATAGTAGAATTTTGCTACTTTTTCACTTTGGGTTTGGGTTTGGGTTCTGCCCACTAGCCAACTTATACCCCAAATCTGAACCTCTCCTCTCCACTCACTCTCACTTTCTCCTCTTTTCAGTTTTAGAGCAACAATGGTGGGAGAGATGGGAAATTAAAACTCCCAAACCCTAGTTTCATCTTCAAATCAAGTTCTAGCTCCAAACTAATAGAAGAAACCTTCGTAAGCTTCTCCTTCTTCTTCTCCAACCCTTTCTCCTTTCAATTGCAGAAATTCCTAAACCTAACTTTAGGAATGTTCTTCTTTTTGAGCATAGATTCAAGCTCATTTGGGTTGTGTTGAAGAGTGGTTGATTCTCCCTTTGCTTTCAAACTTCTTCATACTTGTTTTGGTGAAAAGGTGAGATTTTTATCTCACATCTATGACTATAATTATCTTTGGTTGTTGGGTATGAATTCCTAACATCTCTTCATGTGTATTTGCTTTTGATTCGGATGGGTTTTGTGAGCTTTGCAATTTTTGGTGTTTTGGAAGTCTAAAACTCTAAAGAATCATAGCTTTGATGTTGAATCATGTTTTTGGTGATAAACCGAAGAGCTTATATGGCCGGGTAGTCGATTGGCATAAACCCTTAGCGCCGTTGCTCGTCCGGTTGCAAATCGAGAGAGTTTGCACTTCAATTGTTATAGGGTAGGAAATGCAGGAAATTGGGTTAGATGAAGCCAGAAATTTTCTGGACAGGGTTCAGTCGACTGAATCCTCTGTTCAGTCGACTGAGCTGAAGCCAAAAATTTTCTAGACAGGGTTCAGTCGACTGAATCCTCTGTTCAGTCGACCGAGCTGAAGCCAGAAATTTTTTGGACAGTGTTCAGTCGACTGAACAGGGATTTCAGTCGACTGACCTGCTCCTGTTTTCCTGTTTTGCCTATTTGTGCTCATTTTGATTGGTTTTCCAAATTTTATCGATTCATGTTGGTTCTTAGTTGTTGTTATCATTTATTATGACTTTGATGACTCCTTTTTCGGGATTTTTGAATATCCATTTCGATTAATTCTTTATCGGTTTAATTGGATTTGATTCACGTCTTCGAATGTGAATTTTGATGATTGATTGTTTCTACAATCGCTTTGTGACTTGTCACTTTAAAAATATAAAGGTTTCAATACTAGTAGTAAATATCAAAACTCTTCCATCAAACGATTTCAACACTGTTTTAAATATAAAGCTCGTTTTCTCAAACCGTTTTCTAATCTACTAGTATATACAAGCCTTTACTTCACTCGGATGAGAAATCGAATTAAACAACTTAGTAAAACGAGTGGTATGAAACGCTTGCGTTCACTTCGTCGGTTAGCTCTTGGACTTGTTCGATTGAACCCTTTCGTGACAATTTTCTAGTGAATATTTACAGCTTGTTCGTAAATATTTAAGTTAAGCAAGTGGTTATGGGACATGAAGCTAAACTCTTATATTTACTAGCTTGGTGTGATTGACACTTATTGATGATCATGACGATCATTTTTATGATTTAGACTAGCGATTGAGCGATGTCTCACATGGTCTTCGGGCCATTCCTGTGTGAAATATGGGGTAGCACCCCATGGTCTCCGGGCCATTTCTGTGTGGAAATTTAATGGATAGCTTCCATGAGATAGCTTCTCATTCATGTGTTTACGCGTAGGTGAGTTTTCATGCTCCCATTCATGTGTTAGGCTTCCCCCTTTTTTATGTGTTTTCTGGATTTCTGGTGTTGATTTCTGGAATTTGTGCTTCACCAATTTCCATGATTTTCATTGATATGATATCAGTTTTTGTGCATTGGTGAATTCATGTGTTATGGACTTGTTATGAATACAAGTTTAGGGTATGATATCCTATTTTATCTTCGAGAAGATTCTTGTGATATTGATTAATCTTTTGTTAATTATCATTTACATACTTATAATAGTATGCCGTTATGGTTGTTACATGTTCATGCCATATTATTTATCATATACCTTATCATCTGATATTTATAGCTAGACTGATCCGTTTATTATTTTCTTATAAATAATACTCGGGTCAGACCGAGATGTTACAGGTGCTTCTGCTTGACTTCTCTTCAGGATTATTCTGACTTTTGGCACTACTTAGATTAGTAGTTTTTGGATGTACGCATTTGAGATATAAACTCTATGTTGTGTACTTATTCTTTTGTATAGCACGTGTTGCTATTCTTTTGTATTATCGTGGATCTTTCTGACCACTAGTCTGATGTACACTTTCATGTGTTATATATTTATTTCATATCTTCTTCCGCCTTTGTGATATGGATGTCTGTGACTGATTTATGTTATGATTATTTCTATGTTTGTTTTCGAGGATTATATATAGCCACCGTGTGATAGCTTTGTGTTTGTATCGGTATGTCGGATTTCCTCCTTAAAAGATATGCATTCTATTCTATCTGACATATCGGTGCTCGCACAAAGAAGTTACATGGATGATCGCTCCTCTATAGCCTTATTCTCCGTGCTAATTGACAGCACTACATCGTAGTGTTCTTGTTTAGCGTGGGTATAGAGGTGGGGCGTCACAGCTTGGTATCAGAGCCAAACTTCAGAACAATGTAGAATAACTTAACAAGGATCATCGTCCTAAGTCCACCTTAGGAGTTGTATTTCAGGATGTAGTTCGAGTCTTCGAACCAATTCATCCTGTTTTCTTTATGATTCCTTGTTTCATCTATCAAGATTGCTTGATTTTCATTTGGTGAATAACCTTTTTCTTCTTCTCTCTTTCTTAAAAGAAGAGAATGTCTAGACCAGGTCGTCCCAGAGCTGGACCATCTACTGTCACTCCCCAGGATGGAGTTTTTATGACCGCTCAACAGCTTCTTGATTTAGTAAAGAATGCTCAATCAGCTGGTCCTAATCAGGAACCTACTCATCCAAAGTCTGGATTTGCACGTTTGTGCAACGATTATACCAACTTGGGTGGGAAACCATTCAAAGGTTCTGAAACTATTATTGAGGTCCAGGCTTGGTTAAGATCATGCGATCGAATCTTTTCTCGCATGAATCTTGTTGATCTTCACCGTGTTCAGGTGGCCTCCAGTATGCTCCAAGAGAGAGCATTGGATTGGTACGAACTCTTTATTTCTGAAATTAATGAAGCTAATCTCACCTGGGAGCAATTCCGGGAATGCTTCGAATTGAAATTCATACCAGAAGCAGAGAAAGTGACATTGGCTCGTCGTTTCATAGACCTTGTTCAAGGTACATCCTCTGTGAAAGATTATGTCGCATCCTTCGAGTCACTGTCCAAATACGGGGTTGAATACATCAACACCCCATTGAAGAAGAACCAGCGGTTTGTTTATGGCTTAAACAAGAATCTCAAGAAGCCATTACTTCTAAAATTAGAAGTTTCTTTCGATCAACTGATTGATATCGCTCTTCGCCTTGAAGAGGCAGATAAGGACAGTGATGTTGAAGTGGTGGCTGCTAAACCAAACTTCAACAACAAGAAAAGGCCTAACAAGTTCAAAGGTCCTTATCCCAACAAAAAGGGTAAGCAAGCAATTTCTGCTGCAAAGACATTTTCCCCCAGTGATCAGTAATGCTTCAACTGTGGTGCTAAGGGCCATTTTTCGAACAAGTGTTCAAAGTCTCGCTCTTGTCGCTATTGTAAAAGTCCAGATCATTTTATGCACCAATGTCCTAAGCTTCAAGACAAAGAGGGAAAGTTAAATGTTGCTCAAGCCCCTGGCAACACATCTCGTGGTCAAGGTATGCCTCATTCTGTCCTTGATGGCATTATTATATTTCATGATCAACCTATTAGAGTTCTCTTTGATACGGGTGCATCACATTCTTTTATATCAAAGGAACTTGTCGATAATTTTTCTTTAAGTGTTGTTGCTTTAATGACTTCTTTAAGAATTTTGAATCCGGTTGGTGGATCCGCAACTCTTAGTTTGCTTTGTAAAGATGTGGAGATTATTTTGTGTGATTTTCCTTTCCTAGCCGATTTGCATGTCATGCGTTATTTAGGCTTTGGAATGATCTTGGGTATGGATTGGCTTAGCCGTTATGAAGCTCATATCCTATGTCCTGATCGGACTATTTATCTTCGACATCCACTATCTGTTAAGCAGATTTCTATTATTCTTAAAGATTCGGATCCCACTTTGGCTGCATCTTTATATTCTTTAAATCCTCGTGATGATGATAATGATGATGAGGAAGATGTCATTTCTAGTATTCACGTCGTTCGTGAATTTTACGACATATTTGAGCCCGTTTTAGGATTACCACCTAAGCGAGCAATTGAGTTCAGAATTAATCTTATACCTGGAGCTCGACCTATTACTCGTCCTCACTATAGCATGTCCAATAAAGAAAATGAGGAGATGCGCAAACAATTATCCGAATTGGAAGCGAAGCAATTTATTCAATCTAGTTCCTCTCCTTGGGGAGCTTCAGCAATTTTCGTGAAGAAATCCGATGGTACACTTAGGATTTGCATCGACTACCGCAAGCTTAATGATCTCACTATCAAGAATAAATATCCATTGCCTCGGATTGATGATCTATTTGATCAGCTTAGTGGTGCTAGAGTCTTTTCACAATTGGACTTAGCCACTGGTTTTCATCAGCTTCGTATTTTGGAGGATAGCATTCCTTTGACATCGTTCCGTACTCGATATGGATCTTATGAATGGCTTGTTATGCCATTTGGTTTGACGAATGCTTCGGCCTATTTCGTTGACCTTATGAATCGAGTTTTCAAAGATTTCCTCGATCGGTTTGTCCTCATCTTTATTGATGATATTCTTGTGTACTCTAAAACCGAGGAGGAACATGAAAAGCATCTTCAGATTGTTTTCGAAACCCTTAGGAGCAATCAATTAAAAGCAAAATTCTCTAAATGCCACTTTTGGCAATCTAGTGTGAAGTTTCTCGGACATATTATTTCCGAATCCGGAATATCAGTGGATCCTTCAAAGATTGAAGCGATTCAAAATTGGAAGAGACCGGAGAGTGTAACGGAAATCCGTAGCTTCCTTGGATTGGCGGGTTATTACCGTCGTTTTATCAAGGACTTTTCTAAAATTGCCGTGCCTCTCACTGGCTTAACGAAGAAGGGTGTTAAATACATTTGGTCGGACAAATGTGAGACTTTTTTTCAGAAATTAAAAGAACTCCTTTCTGATGCTCGTATTCTTGTTATTCCCGAAGGGAATCAAGATTTTGTTGTTTATACCGATGCTAGTCGTGTTGGTTTGGGTGCCATTCTTATGCAAAAAGAACGTGTTATTGCTTATGCTTCTAGGCAATTGAAGCCGGCTGAGACTAGATATGCCACACATGATTTAGAACTCGCGGCTATTGTTTTCGCTCTTCGAATTTGGCGTCATTATCTTTTGGGAGAAAAATTTATTATTTACACCGATCATAAATCTTTGAAGTATTTATTTTCTCAAAAGGAGCTTAATTTGCGTCAACAATGTTGGCTCGAGTTCCTTGCATCATATGACCTTGATATTCTTTATACCCCCGGAAAGGGAAATCGTGTTGCCGACGCCCTTAGCCGAAAGCAACAAGTGGTTGTTTCTATGATGATATCCGAATGGAACGATCTCGAGACTTTGTCTACTTGTGAGGTTCGAGATCGTGTATCCGATTTGTGTTCATCTCTTGTTTTATGTATCCTTGAGGCTCATCCATCTATTTTGGACCGCATTCTTGAAGCTCAAAAGCTAGATCCCGAATTGGCTCTTCTTGGCCAAAATTTTAGGGATAAAGTTGATATTGAGGGTATGAAAGACTTTGGTATTGATTTTCGTGGCGGTATTCGAAAATTTGGTAGACTTGTCGTGCCAAATATTAGTGATCTTCGCAAAGACATATTAGAAGATTCCCATCGTTCCAAATTCACCATTCATCCCGGTAGTGGTAAAATGTACGCAGATATGAAGCGACTTTATTATTGGGAGGGAATGAAATCTGATATTGCTAACTTTGTTAAGAGTTGCATGACTTGCCAACTTGTCAAGGCCGAACATCAAAGGCCCGGTGGGTTATTGCAACCATTGGAAATTCCAATTTGGAAGTGGATCAAATTTCTATGGATTTTATTGATGGCCTTCCCCGTTCTCGTTCGGGTCATGATAGCTTATGGGTAATCGTTGATAGACTTACTAAATCCGCCCATTTTATTCCCGTTCGGTCGAACCGAACCGTTCCTCTTCTGGCCAAACTCTTTATTAAAGAATTTGTTAAATTGCATGGAGTCCCTACTTCCATTGTTAGTGATCGTGATCCATTGTTTACTAGTGGATTTTGGAAGAGTCTTCAAAAAGCTTTGGGGACGAAGCTTAATTTTAGCACCGCTTATCACCCCCAGTCCGATGGACAAACCGAGCCTGCGAATCAAACTCTTGAAGATCTTCTTCGTTCTTGTGTTCTAGACTTTGGTGGAAGTTGGGAAGATCATATTTCTCTTGTCGAATTTTCCTATAACAATAGCTTCCAATCTACTATTGGTATGGCACCTTTTGAGGCACTCTATGGAAGGCCATGCCGTTCTCCTTCTTGTTGGCTTGAGGCCGGTGAGAAGCTGGTTTTAGGTCCAGATTTTATTCGTGATTCCACAGAAAAGATTGAACTTATTCGTCATAGGATGAAAGAAGCCCAGAGTAGACAAAAATCCTATGCCGATAATCAAAGAAGGAAATTAGAATTTTCTATTGGAGATCTTGTATTTATTCGTGTTTCCCCTATGAAGGGTGTTGTACGTTTCAGTCGATCGGGAAAGTTAGCGCCTCGATATGTTGGGCCATTTCTTATCACCGAACGTATTGGTTCCATGGCTTATCGCCTTTCATTACCGTCTCAGTTTTCTTCCATGCATGACATGTTTCACGTTTCTCAATTACGGAAGTTCCTTCGGGATTTCGATTCTATTCTTGAGCCCGGTGTTGTTGAAGAAATTGAAGTTTCACCTAACTTAACTTATGAGCAACATCCTATTCGAATTATTGCTTCGGTGGTCAAACGCCTTCGGAATAAAGATGTCCCGCTTGTGAAGGTTCAATGATCCTCAAATCCTAAGGATTGCTCTTGGGAAACTAGAGAATTCATCGAGCGAACACATCCGGACTTACTTTCTCATGCTCTTTGAGGTGAACTTCTTATTTCAAATTTCTTTTGTGTTGATATGCTTTTATGGTTGTTACCTATTATTTCCATCTTAAATATTGCGTGGACGCAATTTCTTTAAGGAGGGGAGTCTGTAACAAACCGCATATTCATCGATTTTACATTTGAATATTTTATTTAAATATTTTATCACTAGTAGGATTTTAGCCCAAAAAGCTACTTTTTGCATACGGTCAAATTAGGACTCGAAACCACTTCCATTGAGTTCAAAATGTCGTTTGCGACCTTTTTGAGTATAAAATTCGATATGTTTGGAGATAGTAGAATTTTGCTACTTTTTCACTTTGGGTTTGGGTTCAACCCACTAGCCAACTTATACCCCAAATCTGAACCTCTCCTCTCCACTCATTCTCACTTTCTCCTCTTTTCAATTTTAGAGCAACAATGGTGGGAGAGATGGGAAATTAAAACTCCCAAACCCTAGTTTCATCTTCAAATCAAGTTCTAGCTCCAAACTAATAGAAGAAACCTTGGTAAGCTTCTCCTTCTTCTTCTCCAACCCTTTCTCCTTTCAATTTCAGAAATTCCTAAACCTAACTTTAGGAATGTTCTTCTTTTTGAGCATAGATTCAAGCTCATTTGGGTTGTGTTGAAGAGTGGTTGATTCTCCCTTTGCTTTCAAACTTCTTCATACTTGTTTTGGTGAAAAGGTGAGATTTTTATCTTACATCTATGACTATAATTATCTTTGGTTGTTGGGTATGAATTCCTAACATCTCTTCATGTGTATTTGCTTTTGATTCGGATGGGTTTTGTGAGCTTTGCAATTTTTGGTGTTTTGGAAGTCTAAAACTCTAATGAATCATAGCTTTGATGTTGAATCATGTTTTTGGTGATAAACCGAAGAGCTTATAGCTTTGATGTTGCTCGGCCGGTTGCAATCGAGAGAGTTTGCACTTCAATTGTTATAGGGTAGGAAATGCAGGAAATTCGGTTCAGTCGACTGAATCCTCTGTTCAGTCGACTGAGCTGAAGCCAGAAATTTTCTGGACAGGGTTCAGTCGACTGAATCCTCTGTTCAGTCGACTGAGCTGAAGCCAGAAATTTTCTGGACAGTGTTCAGTCGACTGAACAGGGATTTCAGTCGACTGACCTGCTTCTGTTTTGCCTATTTGTGCTCATTTTGATTGGTTTTCCGAATTTTATCGATTCATGTTGGTTCTTAGTTGTTGTTATCATTTATTATGACTTTGATGACTCCTTTTTTGGGATTTTGAAATATCCATTTCGATTAATTCTTTATCGGTTTAATTGGATTTGATTCACGTCTTCGAATGTGAATTTTGATGATTGATTGTTTCTACAATCGCTTTGTGACTTGTCACTTTAAAAATATAAAGGTTTCAATACTAGTAGTAAATATCAAAACTCTTCCATCAAACGATTTCAACACTGTTTTAAATATAAAGCTCGTTTTCTCAAACCGTTTTCTAATCTACTAGTATATACAAGCCTTTACTTCACTCGAATGAGAAATCGAATTAAACGACTTAGTAAAAAGAGTGGTATGAAACGCTTGCGTTCACTTCGTCGGTTAGCTCTTGGACTTGTTCGATTGAACCCTTTCGTGACAATTTTCCAGTGAATATTTACAGCTTGTTCGTAAATATTTAAGTTAAGCAAGTGGTTATGGGACATGAAGCTAAACTCTTATATTTACTAGCTTGGTGTGATTGACACTTATTGATGATCATGACGATCATTTTTATGATTTAGACTAGCGATTGAGCGATGTCTCCCATGGTCTTCGGGCCATTCCTGTGTGAAATATGGGGTAGCACCCCATGGTCTCCGGGCCATTTCTGTGTGGAAATTTAATGGATAGCTTCCATGAGATAGCTTCTCATTCATGTGTTTACGCGTAGGTGAGTTTTCATGCTCCCATTCATGTGTTAGGCCTCCCCCCTTTTTTATGTGTTTTCTAGATTTCTGGTGTTGATTTCTGGAATTTGTGCTTCACCAATTTCCATGATTTTCATTGATATGATATCATTTTTTGTGCATTGGTGAATTCATGTGTTATGGACTTGTTATGAATACAAGTTTAGGGTATGATACCCTATTTTATCTTCGAGAAGATTCTTGTGATATTGATTAATCTTTTGTTGATTATCATTTACATACTTATAATAGTATGCCGTTATGGTTGTTACATGTTCATGCCATATTATTTATCCTATACCTTATCATCTGATATTTATAGCTAGACTGATCCGTTTATTATTTTCTTATAAATAATACTCGGGTCAGACCGAGATGTTACAGGTGCTTCTGCTTGACTTCTCTTCAGGATTATTCTGACTTTTGGCACTACTTAGATTAGTAGTTTTTGGATGTACGCATTTGAGATATAAACTCTATGTTGTGCACTTATTCTTTTGTATAGCACGTGTTGCTAGTCTTTTGTATTATCGTGGATCTTTCTGACCACTACTCTGATGTACACTTTCATGTGTTATATATTTATTTGATATCTTCTTCCGCCTTTGTGATATGGATGTCTGTGACTGATTTATGTTATGGTTTTTTCTATGTTTGTTTCCGAGGATTATATATAGCCACTGTGTGATAGCTTTGTGTTTGTATCGGTATGTCGGATTTCCTCCTTAAAAGATATGCATTCTATTCTATCTAACATATTGGTGCTCGCACAAAGAAGTTACATGGATGGTCGCTCCTCCACAGCCTTATTCTCCATGCTAATTGACAGCACTACATCATAGTGTTCTTGGTTAGCGTGGGTATAGAGGTGGGGCGTCACAGATGGCCTCTATAAAATCGCAACACCCAAACCTGTATATAACGAGGCAGATATTGCATCTCACAAGACAAGATTGCACGAGCCGAAACTCCTTCCACCGATGCTCTTCGACATGAGAAATGCAATGGAACCAACCTCGTCGCCTAGATATTGCCAAAATAGAAACCGTAGTTTCGCTGCCAGAGTCTGCTTCCATCCAGACAAGATCACATACACCCAAACATATATAAAATTGTAGATCTCATCCATATGAACCTAAAGATTCTTGTTTTATATTTTCTATTGAGTATACAATTTCATTTTGATTTTTGAAGGTTGCTTTTCTTTCTTCTTTTTTTAACAGGGAATTGATAATGGAAAGAGAAAGAGGAAGGAGGAATAGTCAATCTTGTTGAAAAATCAAAGTGTTGAAGTTAGTTATATTGTGTAATTTTTGGCATCTCGCTACACGGAATTTTGTTCGCGTATGAATCGCGAATGACAAAACAAAAATACGATCGCGTATAAAAATGTAACATAATCCCAAAACAATAATAATATACGTTGGTAAGCTTATTCTGTAAAATTTCAAAATACCAGCATTTTCGAAAAAATATGTCAAATGATAATTTAAATAGTTTTCAAATTAAAATTATGGAAAAATCAAATAAAATAAATTAAAAATACGTCAAAAAAATCAAATCGTTTTATTAACAATTGATTTTCTTATTATTTATTAAATTTGAATCAATTCTGAATATTTAAATAAATTAAATATTCCCATTTGAAACGTTAAAAATTCTGGGTCGTTACATTCTTTCCCCCCTTAAAAGAGTATCATCCCTGAAATTCTAAAAGAAAGAAAAGTGCTATCGAACCCTTAGCTTTTAAAAATTCTTACAATTAGGCTTAAAAAATCAATTAATACAAATTGATTATTTATACTTTTAAAATCCCTTAAGCTTTTAAAACCAATTAACTAAAATGAGTTATTAAACTTTCAAAGCCTCATGTGTTATTGAAAATTTTGGCAGCACCTCCTTTGCGTGACTCGATCCGAAAAAACTACAACTGGCCCCAACTGGCCGAAAAAAAGAAAAAATCCCAAAAGTAACTAGCTAGCCTTTGCTTCCATATATCTGTATCTCACTTACATATGCCATCAAACCATATAACTTGCATTTCTAATGTCAAAAACATATAATATTCAAGCCAGTATGATGTACATGTGTCATCCATACACAATATCAAATCCGATCACTTGCTCAATTACAAAAATTTCACTTTCTATCTTGTATTGCTCACACGACTTCTTTAGTGCGGACTCCGATCAGGTTCCTTGATTAGAAACCTTCATTCTTCTTGCATAGCCATAGCCATATACTATTATAGAAAACTTCGGAATCATATCAACAATCCACATCAAGCATTCGCAATCAAGAATCAAGTGAAAAATCCTTGTTCGGACCAGTGTAAATTACCTCAAAATCGTCTACTTGAATCTGGATTAAAAATAGTTATGCGAATAAAATGATCTAAGTATAACCTACATATTAATTCTATTGGTTTCTTAACTGCACCAATTTCTTTTCATTTCAAATCACATTCATGTTTACTTATACTATATTTCCTTTAATACTGAAATCATTTATTTTAAAACATTTCCATACTTAAGTCTATAAACATCTTATAAAACACAACTTATGTTTATCAACACTTTAAGACAAGTTCTTATTCATATAATACCCCATTACATCCCAAGAGTATATATACACAATATCAGCTTTGTTTTACTTAATCATGAATGTTCAACAAGTCTAAAATTTGTTTTTAACTTACTATCTTCTCAAATTTATAAGTTATAAAAAATTATTCCTTATAGTTTCACAAAAAGACTTAACTTCAAGTTCTCAATCAACTTGGAAGTTTTCGACTGTCCAGGTTGATTTCACAAAAATACTTAAGTCTATAATTGTACCTTCTATACCGACCAGAATTCATAAACCACTCAATCAATAAATAACCAAAATATAAAACACTTTTGTAGACTAACAAATATGCGCTCACACACACAAAAAAAACTCAAACTCTTCCTAGGGTATTACTGACCCTATCTCTAATAAGTCTACCTCACCAAAGCCTAAGTATTCGCTCAATCTAAGCTCTGATACCACATGTAATGTAACATCCCTAAATTTTTATAACATTATTCAGAAGATTTAATTAGATAAATTAAATAAAATAATGATGATAAGGAGATTGAGATTTGAATAAATTATATAGGGCCGTGCTTATTAATAAAATAAATAGGTTTTAAATTGGTTTAAAGGTTAATTAAACTAAACATGGGCATATTAGTAAATTAGCCAATTAATTATACACGGCTATAACTTCTCATTTTGTCCATTCACGCTCATTTTATTTCTCAATCAAAAAACTGCAAGAACCCTAATATAGTCGGCCATTAACAAGGAAGGGAAAAAGAAAAATTCTTATTAAAAGATAAAATCAAAGCTAGAAAGGATTAAGCTACAACAAATCTCAATATCCTTATCAACTCTAAGGTGAATAATAATCTTCTACCATCTCTAATTTATTCTATGATTATATGGTTTCAGATTTATGGTTTAAATTCATTTTTGTGGTAAAATGGACGATGACATGCTTGAGTTATATTATGATGATTTGTTTAATTCATAAGCACATGAATTTGTACGGCTTTAGAATAAAACCGAGATTATATGATTTTAGATTGCCATGGAAAATTTTTATGTTAAGTAAAACATGATTTTGGATATGAGTTTTAATTTTCAGAATTTTCCAAGCTATGGAAATTTTATTATGAATTTTTGATAAAAGAAATGATATAATTGGGTTTAAAATTTATTTTGAGAATTTCAGGAAGAAACTGGGTCTAAAATTTTAGCATGTTTGATTTCATGTGAAAATGAATTTCTTTGATTTATGGGAAATTTCCCAATTGATTTACTGGGTGAAATAAATTATTTTAAAGGAAGGGCTTTTTTAGCAAATGTCGGTTTTTGGTCATATGGAAAGGTTTTAATGTTAAAATCCTTTGATTTTGGATCTGAATAAAGGCAGTAGTTTTAGATGTAAAGTATTTGAAAAGTTTTATGGCATCCAATCAGCGTTTTACAAATAGGCAAGTTGTCAAAGAGAAATTACTAAAAGTTGCTATAATTCAGCCTTTAAATCAGAAAAGGGTGTTCCGCCTCTGTTAGTAAGTACCTATCGACTCCATTGACTCCGCCTCGTCCCAGTCGAAACCAACACAGTCGAAACCACTATAGTTGAAACCAATACACATGATATCACTTAGGTGGTATGCAGTGGATTGGAAGGAAGGTGGAAGCCATGGTGTCGAAAGGGTAGCTTTCGATGGGGTCGAAACCCTGCTTTGTTTTCAAAAGTTAAATTCTTGCCTAGTTTTACCTAAAGCTTTCGACATAGTTGAAAGCTATGCTTTCAAAAAGGTTTTATAATTTGCTTTCGAAGAAGGTTGCCATGTTGTGTTAAAGTATTTGCTTTCGAAGGAGTATCCTTTTCCTTTAAATTATTGCTTTCGAAAGGGTAGGTTTCGTCTCAGCTAAAACCAAGTTGCTAATCCCCCTTTCGACTGCATTGAAGTCATCTATGTTGTCTAAGGGGTTACTTCTATTTTAACTTCCTTTCTCCTGAATGCTTTCGAAGGGGTTGAGGGTTTCGAAGGTGATGGAGTCGAAAGGGGGTTTCGACTCTGTCCTCCAAAGTTTTGATTTTTTAAAGTCTTTTGCTTTCGACTAAGATGGTTCCGACACCATCAATTTTCCCCAAGCTATTTTTGTTGGTTTCGAAAGAGATACTTTCATATATAACCATTTTGACCCAAATGATGTTTTAAAAGAGTAAACCCAATGCTTTCGAAAGGGGTACTTTCATTTGTTACGAAGCTCTATATTTTAGAAAGGTGATTTGATACTATCGAAAGGTATAATAGGTTTCGAAAGAGAATGTTTACTAAGGGCTTCGAAAGGTATGTGTACAATGCTTTGAAAAGAGGTTTTTGCTTTCGAAGGAGGCTATCCAGAGGTTTCGAAAGAGATGTTTTCATGGTTTCAAAACATAAACTCAATCTCAATTTAAAGTAATAACCATGGCATAAATAATGATTTTGAAATGTTATTCACATATGTGCAGTTAATGCCCCGCTACTACCCCACTATAACCCTGCTATATCTCGTAGCGGATTTATACCGCTACGATTTTTTCATATAGCCCCAAATATAGCCTTTCCGCTTTAATCCCCGCTATTTCCGCTATATCCCGTTATTCCCGCTATATTCCGCTGCTTTCGCTATATCTTCTTTAAAAGAAATGAATTGAAAAATGACATTTATACATTATAAAAATTATGAAATTAATTAATTTAATTGAATTTTTAATATATTTTCAGAAATGAAAATACTCTAATATTATACTAAATTCAATTACTTTATATAATAGTTTTACATTTATTTATAGTATATTCCCACGTGTTTTTATTTAAAATTATTTATGTATTAATTATGATTCAATTAAATGTTAATTTTTCATTTAATTAACATTTATATATCTGTAAAAACATTAAATACGAGTTTTATATGCTATTTTAGAGTCATTCGCTATATCCCGCTATATCCTCGCTATATCCCCGTTATGACTTTTTGTACCTCCGCAGCATTGAATCTGCTGGGCGCTTTAACTGCACAGATTCACATTGTTATTAAACCATAACTGTATTTTGGGGAAAGGACAGAATAACTAGTTAGGTTGACCCAGTAGTGAATATAACTTAACAGATGTTAAAATTTTAATTAAAGATATTGGCAAGGGTCAATAGGTTTACAGTAAGCCCATGAAAACTGTATGATATTGGCAGGGGCCAATAGGTTCATAGTTATCCCACGAAAACTATGATTTGATACTAGCAGGGGTCAGTTGGTTTGTAGTTAGCCCATGAAAGCTATATTCGGATTAAGATATTGGCAGTCAGCCAATAAGTTCCTAGTTAGCCCATGAAAACTAGGATAAGTGATAAGATATTAGAGTTACCAATAGGTTCTTAGTGATCCCATGAAAACTAAGTGATTGGACAGATAGTCGTTAACATTTAACAAGTTAATAGTAACTCTAGAAACTATAATTGAGACAGATAGTCAGAATGAATGGGGACGGGTAATCTAGAATTGATTTATTTGTTAAGAATGTCATCATAATGTTTTGAAATACTATGTTTTAACCATTGTGGGTGCAGGAGCACAATATATGGTTTTGTAAGTGTTTTAAGATACTAGTGAGGGGAAAACCCGTTCCGCTAAGCAGGGTGGTCTCACTAGATATCTAAATGGTTTGAGATGGTAAATTATTATTCATACCAGGCTTTATGTCTGACTCGAAGTTTTTGTTTTCCCCTTAAACTCTCGGGTACTCAATTGATGTTGAGTAGGTTGAGAGTTAAGGTTTCTAGGTGTTCTTTTAGACGAAAAAAGCTTCCGAGGACGTGCAGGAGGCAAACTTGTTATTGGAGTTCTTTTATTTCTACCATGTGTTTTGTTTGTAAAAGCAAATTGTTTTATTGCCTATCTATATACTTTGATCTACCAAGGGGGCATCTTCATATGTCGCTCTTGACGTATTTTGTAATATTTGTGTGACGACCTAGAATTTTTGAGCATTTGAAATTGGAATATTTAATTGATTTTAAATATTTAAATGTTAATTTCTAACATGAATTTCAAATGCCACTATTTATTGAGTGATTTAATTGTTTAATTAAATAATTGGAAATTGGGTAAAAGGTTGAATCTGAAATTTAAGCTTGTTAAAAATATTTTAAAGGTTTAGAAAATTCATATTGATAGTACCGAAGATAGTAAAGGTATTGAGATTGAATTTGGAAATGTTTTGTTAAATTTAGAAATTTTATCGTTTAAATTGATATTTAAAAATAGCCTTCTGAGGCACAGTCTCGGAATTCGACGGAACCAGTTCCATTGGATCCGTAATATTGTATTATTATCGGATTTCAAATTTCGTAGTGATTGGAGTTGTCGTATGATTGTACGGTATGGAAACGCGCTGAAATTTATATCGAAAGTTTAATATAATAACTGGTCCAAAAAGCTATCTTCTTCATACGATCGAGTTAGGACTCGAAACCTTTTCCAGTGCATTCGGAATAGGGGTTTAATATTATAAACGCCTAGCGGCATGCCTCGATAGGAGGTCAAGATTTTAAGTTGCATTTATCGAGGCAATTTGAATTTGAATTTAATTAAAAATATATATTTATATATATTGGTCAATTGTCAGCTGTAGTTCTTTCACGTCATAACTTTTTGCCTTCTTCTGCACGCCACCTTCTATTCAACATCACGTCTTCTCCTTGCAATTCAGAATCAAGTGGATCGAAATCACAAACGAAAGAAAAAAATGGTAGAATGAAAAACCAAAATAAAATGCGAGCAATTTCTTTATCATTTAAAGAAAAAAGAAAAATAAAATCATGCCCGAACCTAAATAAAGTAAGGGAGAGTCGCCGTTTAATTTCTTCCCTCCCCTAAGTTAAAACCAAAATCGAATAACTTTCCCCTCCAATTTCTTTTTCCTTTCAAATCGGAAGCAGTTCGATGTTAGGGGTGCGAGTTTTCCTCACCTTTGTTTAGTCAAATTGAGACCGAGAGTGGAGGTCGCAGTTATTGGGGAAGGAGCAGCGCCTCTCTCGTATGGGTTTCTTTGCTCGTGGGTGATGATGGCGATTTGCAGTAGGGTTGCGCGAGCTCGAGTTAGTGCGTGAGTGTAGCAGTGTCGCGTTCAAATAGGGAAAACAGCGGTGGCAGGTAATGGCGATGCTCGGCGATTGATACTCGCGAAGGTTCGATGGATGACCTAGGATTTTCGTGATGCGGGTGGTCGCAAATTCAAGGGGGAGGCTTGTCGAGGCTGAAGGTATTCAATTTATTCCTTTTGATTTTGATTTTATTATTTATTTATTTCTCAATTTAATTTTAATTTAATTTATATATGTATGTATACATTACAGTAAGGTATAAAACTATTTATTATTTCAATTTAAAAGCTTATATTTATACGGGAGTGTTTACAGTAAAGAAAAGTAAAATATAAATGTTGATATATACATGTATACATGCTTATTTTAATTATAGGTAAATAGAGAAAAAATACTGGAACTTACAGTAAGTTAATATATATATATATACATACATATTTTATTTACTAGTTTAATTTTAAAGGAATATATTTGTTTAAAATTATTTTGGTCACTAAAGGATTATTAAAGGAAATTAGTTTGAAATTTAATTATTCATTAAAAATTTAATCATTAGTTAAGATTAAATCATTTGCCAATTAAAATTATTATATGGAAATTGATTATTAAGTTAATTCAAATATTTATAAATTGTATAACGTTTATACAAGGTTGGAAAATATATATATACAGTGAAATGTATATATGCAGATTTTTTTTTTCTTTTTTTCGATGAACAGCTGAAAGAATTTAAAAGCAGTCCTGTTTTAATTGATATTTGTATATAAGTGTTCAGAAGGCATATATGTCAATTTACAAATGCATATACCCATTTGTATATGTAGACAGTAAAAGAAATGTAAGATACAAGTAAAAATATATATAGGAATCAGTCAACCTTTAAGTAATTGTGACGACCCAGATTTTTAACGGATGTTAATTGGTAATTAACTAGTTTAAAATATCGGAATATTAATTTTGGTGGGTCAAACAAATGAATTTCTGATAATTATAAATATCCGAATATATAAATTGGTTTGAAAACTATAATATATATATATATTGAATTATAAAACCTCTGGATATGATAAATCTTATAGGAAATGTGTGACATCCCGGAAATTTAGCAACATTTTATTAATGAGTATTTAATCAGATTAATTAAATATTAACTAAAACAGCTATATATATATGTCTTTTAATGTAAATAAAATATACCTTATCAATATTTAAACATAGGTGAAAATAAAATATGGTTATAAAAATAAATATATTACCACTAGAAGTATGTAATTGATACAAGTATAAAACTAAATAATAAATAAGCAATTAAATGTTGATAGTTTAACTTTAGAAAGAAATAAGAATAAGTATTTATATTAGCAATAAATAATATTTCAAATAAAATCTATAGTTATGTAAACTATAACATAAACACTTAAGATAATACTAAAATATAATAATACTAAAATATAATAACTTTATAAAGCACGTAAGATACTTGAAAGCGTACCAGATAAGTAGAAATGGAATAAGACAAGTGTATATATATATATATGAATGTATTCATTATAGAATGAATACAAGTGTGCACAATATAAAATCAAGAGGATATATTAGCTCATAGAACAAGCCAAGTAATAAATGCTATCACACATTTTACCTTATCAGCCACCAACTAGAAAAAAATCTCTAGCCAAAATATTTACAAAAATATTCTTAGTACAAAGAAAAATCTCCGGTCAAGTTGAAAGAAAAATATATATATATATACTTACTGGTATTACTTGTAGTATAAAATGAAATGGGGAACAAGACAAAGCTATATATGTATATGAGTGTACTCACAAAAAATCAGGTTGTACATGAATAAGCTTCTAAAACAAGACAATGCTAATTAATGTAAGCACATACAAGCGTCATTTCAGCCTACATAGCCACAAAAAAAATCTCTGATTGAAAATTTAACAAAAATCTTCCAGTACAAATTTTGTACCTGTATACTTCAAACCTGTTCACACTTTCTATTTATATATATCACTTTCTAGATTTCATTCGTTCATCAACAAAACCTGAGCATCATAAGATATATATATATATATATAGCAAACCTGAAACTAGATCAACAACAGTTAAAATCAAACAAGTAAGAAGATCAAAGATCAAGGATCTGGAAACAAAACAGGACTGTGTTCTTGTTCAATCCAGAAGCTACTCTCTGCTCAATTACTTTCAGGTGAGTAAACTACTGAACTATAACTTGATATTGTGATTGATACTTGAAGTGAAGCAGTGAATATTGTTTGCATGAATGTTTTGTCTGGAATATGGTTTGAGTTGCATGTCATGTCTGTTTTTACCTAAGATATTTGTTTCCAGTTCAAACCCAGGTTTTGATCAAAATACATTGTCTCTTGATCTGATGGTTGTTAAGACTTAGGATTTATATAAAGTTTGTTTGTTATATGATAAAGTAAAGCTTAAAAACTTATTTAAGTTAAAATAAATTGGAATTGTCTCTGGAAACCAAGAACAACAAAGCAAATTTAATCTAAGTCAAAATTCAAACTTTTTAAATCATTGATTCAGGATTACAAAATGATTACTAAATAAAAAACTAGATTTTTAAAACTAAAATCAAGATTTTTAGTTTGGGTTTGAAGAAGCATTTCTAGGTTAAACTGAGTTTGAGATTTTGGAAATTTCTGATGATCTAAGGGGACGGAATGGTCGTGGTTCTTCCTGGAAGTGGAGGAGTGATAGGAGGGTCAGGCAAAATTGTCAGGAAGGTGAATTAATCATCATGTTAGCTGTAGTGGAGGATTGAAGTCTGTAGCCCTATTTTGGATAGATTGGGTATGTTTGATCGATTCGGCTTCTATATTGAATCGAGTTGCTTGGGGTCTTGGGATATGGAAGCGTGGTGGTTGTCGAAGTAGTGGCCGGAAGTATGGGCACTACGGTGGTCGGAGAAGCATGGGCGACGCGGTTTCAGGTTTTGATGGGAGGTTCTAGTTTTGTTCCAGGTTGGAGTTTGGAACTTGATTATGATTTCGAGTTTTAATTGGAAGATCTGATGGTCGGAATGAGTTTGGTGGATGGTTGCCGATGTGATTAAGCCATGGTGGATGGCTGGAGTTGATTAGAGTCACGGTGCATGTGCACCGTGCACTCTTGTTTCTGGTGGAAATTTTGGGTTGTAATAGTGGGAGAACTCAAGTTTCTCGAGTGAGCATCGGGAGAGACACGAAGCATTTCAGGGATTAGATCGAAGTAGTTTAGCATGGCCACGGGTCATTTGTATTTGCTACAGTTTTTTTTAAAGAAACCCTGTTCTGTTTTTAAAAATTTAAAACTAAATTTCTAAATTGTAGAGTAAAGGTTTAAACAAGTTTAAAAATCTGGAATTCAAGTAAACCCTCAGTTGTAAAAAAGAAAAAGAAAAAAAGATTAAAATGTAAGCAAAGTTTTTAAATCTGAGACAAACCTGAAATCAAAATTTAAATCTGTACTCTAGTTTTGAAATGAAGGACAGTTTTAAATTTAAATTGTTTTAAACGACTTTGTATGTTTAAAGTGTATTTTAAATGTGGTTTGTATTTAAAATAAATTTGGTCTATAATTCTTTAATCTTCTTTATAAGATAAATATTTCTTTAACTTGTGAAATAAAAGAATTGTTACTAGTTAACAAAAGATCATTAACTAAGGATTATCAAAGGATTAATTAAGATGATTAATTAGATAAATTGGACCATTTAATCTAAGTTTTGGATACTTAGAAATTTATATGTGTGATAAGTAATGGCTATAATAATTTGTGAAGTGGTAAATTTAAATAAGTTACCCCGGGTTCATATAAGTTGTATGTTGTTGTATTCTATGTTAGATGGGTTTACTCACGCTGGTTTCCAGCCTGACCCGGGTGTTACTTTGATGTAATGCTCGGGTTAGACCGAGTATTACAGATTTTCAGGTAAGGACGTTCTGGAGCTCAGGAGACGAGCTGGATGGCAGGAACGTATGGAGTGTTTCCGCTATGATATATTTCTATTTATCTGAGACATGTTGATTTGTATATGTCCAGTGTTTGAGATGTGTGTAACTCTGGTGTATAAAAATGTAATCAACTGATATAGTATTCTTTTGTATAACTTTTATTATTTTATATTATATTTTGATCCGCTGCGAATGTGAGATTCTGTGATTTGTTTTCTGTTTCTTCTTCTATCTCTTTCTTCTTTTCCTAACTATCTGGAATTTTCGTGATCGAAAATTCCGTGTCTTTACATTTGGTATTAGAGCAAAGGTTAAGCGAGAACCTTGGCTCTGGTGGGTATACTCATAAGGATAGGGTCAATAGTACCCTAGAATGAGTTGAGTGTTTATATATATATATATATATATATATATATATATGAGAGCGTACTTGTTATTTTCATATATAAAGATTTTAAATGATTTTGTGTAAGAGTATATATTTTGATATATATATAAAGCAATATTTCTTACTAATAAATGTTAAAGTTATTGGTTGTTAAAAATTATAGGAACTAAATAAAATAATGAGAATTAAGTGGTAATAGTAATACAACCAAATTGGAATTGAATGAAGATAAATTTGAAATGGATCCAAACTAAAATTAAAATCCTGAATTTGTAGGAATGTTTTCAAAATAAAGATAATAATAAATTGGTTTCCAGATATGATAATCTTGGTTATTATCATAAATGGTTGTTGTGTTTAATAATGAAATGTTGTTAATGAGTAAGCAAGATGAAATGTTTTAGGAAAGTAAAACATTTAGGCAAGTATGACTTATAAATTGGAACAGAAGATGATATAAATTGTGAAGTTTTAAATCTGAGCCAGAATTTGAAAATTGTTTCAAAATGATAAAGAAATAGTAAATAATATTATTTGAATGAAAGGGCTTAATTCAAATAGGAGTTGTTTGAAAATTTAAAGGAATTTGTTTGAATTAAAAACCCAAGGTGGTTTAAATTTTAAGGATAACTTAGTGTGTAAAAGAAATAATATGTATATATGGGGAATATACATAATATCAAAAATAGTTTGAAACAAACTTTAAATGTTGGGTTTAAAAATGTGGAATGAAATGTGATATCCAAGGTGATAAGTTTTTGAACTTATAAGATTATTAATGTGAAGTTTAAAATTTGAAGTGGGAATTCAAATTTGAGTAAGTTTGACGAGATTAAATTGAATTTAACTTAAAGGAAGTTAAATAAGTTTGGAATAAACAACCTGAATTGGAAATTTCAAGATGAAATTGAGATTTAACTTAGGAAAGTTAAATGGGTTGATTTGGTAGAGAACTATATGTGATCTCAAATAGGTTTGAGATCTGGAATGGGTAGTGGATGATGAATGTTTTAAATAAATTGGATGTTTATTTATCTTAATATCATCCTGTTATTATCAGTAATTATGAGACTGTGAATTTGATTGTTTAAATGAATTAAGAAGTAGATTGAGGTAATATCTATTTCATTATTGGAATTAAATGGAATTAAACTTTAATTTGAAATTACTTAAGTAATTTTGATTTTAAAGATAAAAATTAAACTTGAGAAAATGAAATCACTTTGAACATTAAGATTTGAATGTTTAAAATGAACATGTAAACTGAAATGGTTAAGGATTGGTTCCAAGATTGAATTCGGGTAATAAATTGTATTTTGAAGATTAAATTGTTAAAAGGGGGTTTGAATTATTATTTGAACCTAGAAATAAGTTTATGTAGAAGTAAAGGTAAATTAAAAAGGAATTTTGAAATTTGAACTCAGAATTAAATGGTTAGGCTGTTAAATTAAAAGTAAAGGTTAATTTGATTTATGGGATTAAATCAATATTTGAAATAATAACTCGAATTGGTATAATTCGAGATGGTTTAAAGTGAAATGAAATAGAAAGTTAATTGGAAATTGGCAATTGATTGGAAATGGAGATTGGGAAGTTGAACAGTTTGGCTCTGGACTATTTTAAATAAATTATTTTGATATACCCTATTTTAAATCTATTTTCCTAACTATTTACTATGCAACTTTTCTTTTTAAATTCCAAGACTATCTTATATTTATTTAGCAACTACTTTTGGAACTATTTAACAATTTTACAACTGATTTATAAACTGATTACTATTTTTCAACTATCTTACAATTACTTAACTGTTTATAGCTATTTTACAAACTAATAATTATTTTTCAACTACTTATCTATTTAAAAAATTTTCAAGCTATATTTCTAAATTTAAGCAGGTCGGAGTTCAAACTGTTATTGATTAAATACCCAACTGAGATAAGAATTGAAGTGATAATCCAAATGGGGATTAAGGCAAATGTGAATAAGTGAATAAAATCAAAGTGAGGATGAATAGAAAGGAAATTGATTTAACTGATAATAAATGAAGATAAATACGTAGGATGTACGAATATTATTTTATTCGCATAGTGATTTGATCCAGATTCGAGCACAGAATTTCGAGATATTTTATCGATCCGAGTTGGGATTTTTCACTCGATTATCGATGGCGAACCTGGATATGGATTTTTGATTGGTTCTGGATATTCTCTATCATAGATATGACTATGCAAGGAGAATGACGGTTTCTGATCAAGAAACCAAATCTGAGTCTGCACTAGGAAGTCGGGTGGACAATACTAGTTCGGAAGTGGAATTGTGTGATCGAGTGAGCGATCAGATTGATATAGCGTACGGATGATATGTGTACATCGTACGAGTTTGAATGAAATTGATATTGAAATTTATGGATAAGAATTGTAAAATGGTTTTTGAAATTGAAAGTATATTTTATGAAATATATGATGAAGTAAAGTGGGAATTGAATATTTCTATGATTAAAATTTACTTTATGGAAGTAAGCAATATGGTGAATGACTTTACAAAAAAGTAATCAAAATTTGAATATTTATTTGGACTAAACAAAGTTATATATCTTTGTTATATGTGGAAAACTTCCCTTGTTGAATCTATTGCTAGAAGAAAATGATTTTTGAAAGTATTTGATGTATAAAAGTGAATTTATACAAGTACAAATTGATTCAAAGATTTTTTTCAAAACTTTTATATATATGTATTTATAAAAAGGATTTGTGAAAATGATTTTGAGGAAAGGTTTTGGGAACCTATGGCATTTGGAAAAGCCTAATA
The DNA here is from genome assembly GCA_030737815.1 of Allium fistulosum. NCBI lineage: Eukaryota > Viridiplantae > Streptophyta > Magnoliopsida > Asparagales > Amaryllidaceae > Allium > Allium fistulosum. Next base: position 335,179,949 of record CM060901.1, on the reverse strand, counting down.
TGAGAATTATCGATTTTGGGAATCGATTTTATAAAGGAGCTTTATATGAAATTCATACTCGGTGTATGATTTGAAAATACTATATGTGTATAGTATAAAGTGTTTTGAAGTGGCCCTGGGGAAAAAGGCGCTCCCTTGAATGAACTTCTTAGGAATGCCACAGGGTGGTACTGCCTTGAGCCTCTAAGGGGGAGGTTCTAAAGTTGATCCTGTGAGGAGTCCGGACAAACTAGTTCTTGAGGATTATTTGGTAGCGAAAGTCGAGGGCGCTTGTGATGACCCGGAATTTTTGAGCATTTGGAATTGGGTATTTAATTTATTTTAAATATTCAAAAGTAAATTATTAACTAGAATTTCAAAATATCAATATTTATTGGATAATTAATTGTAGAATTTAATTATAGAAATTCGGTGAATTATTGAATCTGCCGTTTTAAGCCAGTTAAAAATAAATTTAAGGGCTTGTAAAATCTATATTGATGATACTGAAGGCAGTAGAACTTTTAAAATTAAATTAAAAAGTGATTTGTTCAGTTTTCAAATTTTATCGTTTAAATTGAATTCAAAAATAGCCTTCCGAGGCGCAGTCTCGGAATTTGACGAAACCAGTTCCATTGGATCCGTAATATTGTATTATTATCGGATTTCAATTTTCGTAGCAATTGGGGTTGTCGTTTGACCCTGGCAACTTAAAACGCTTCGAATTTATTAGAATCGATTTCATTTAAAAATTGATCGTTTACTTCTGTAACTTGTTGTTATGATCGAATTAGCTTCCGATAACCGTTCCATTACGTTCGGATATGGGTAAAACCTTATGAACGTTTGTCGTTTCGTCTGATTCGGGCATTGGGACTTCGTAATATGTAACGAGGCATTTTGGAAGTTTTATGTTATATAAAAAAAAAATTAAATCAACAAGTCAGAGATATTTATAAAACAAGCGTACATAGGAAGCCAACATCCCTTTCCCTTTTTAAACATCTGTTACTTCGGAGTTACAGTTCAATAACAATCTCCTTGTTGCGATGCTAACCCACGATCTCCCCTTTCCTCTTTTATGATTTCCGCTTCCATTCCCTCGTCAAAATCGCGATTTCCAGTTCAGATTGAATTCCCCTTCTTTATTCGGAAAAAAAAGAAGAAGAGAAAACTAGGGTTTCGCGAAATCAACGCCTTCGAGCTAATCATTGCTGCGAACTCGTATATTCCATCAGCCATCGTTGGCTCATCCTTGCTCCTACGCGATATTTCTACTGCTGATTTGAAGTCCTGCTACAGTCTCGATCGCAAGGCAAGAGTGTCAATCATCCGGAGTAGGCGTGCGAAGGGGTGGGGTACGGTGGCTCGCGACGTGGTGGTTCGTGAGGCGATCGCGATGTTGGAAGCGGTGGTGACAGCGTTAGGATGGGTCGAAGGCATGATAATCGGGATGGTCGCGAGGTTGTTCTCGAGCACACGGCTTCGAAGGCGATAGGAAGTATGACAGTTGGGCAGTGGCGACGGTGATGAGCTCGTTCGAGCGAAGGCAGAATCTCGTAGATCCGGAGTGCGTAGTACTCGTGATTTTTGTTTCTGCAGGCTTAGGTAATTTAAATTCAAAACATTTTAGTTCAATGTTTGCTTAGGTTTAAAATTGTAATTTTATTGTGATTCATTATTTCAACTATCAGAAGATTTTTAACAGTGTTTAAATTGTTTTGATTCGAGAATATATATATATTAATTCACATACATATTTTATTTAAAAACAGTAAATGGTATAAAGTAAGATTTTGGGAATGGGAATCTTAAAATACTTGTAGCGTTTAAAGGAAATAAATAAATAGTAATAGATTGTTTGATTGGTCCAAATATTAATAAACCATAAAATGTTGTTCAAGGTTGAAATCTGAAAGGAAAACAAACTGGTCTGGAGTGGATTGCAAAGCTAAAATAAAAGGTGAGTTAATCTCACTCAGCTTAATTTTAATTTAACTTAAATTGGTTAAATTTAAATATTTGATTGAATAATTGCATTGATTGGATTGATATTGTTATGGATGATTTGGTATATATATAGTAGTATATACCAATATATATATATATTGGCATATGTATATATTGGAGTAGATATTCCCGCATTTATATAGCGGATGAGACCCTATGCGCCGCATAATAGCGGATGATATTTATTTAAATCCCATATACCGCGATATTCCACCTCGAAGTGGAATTGGTATTGTGCTAACATCTGTGGATGCAGGGAAACAGGTTGGAGGGATCCAACTGGATTCCTCAAAAATTTATTTTATTATGTTGTGATCTGAATATTGATATCCTGTGATGATTTGATATTGGATGTTGGAGTTGATTGAATCCCAGTATAATAAATTTTGGAAATCTATGGAATTGAATTTTTGAAGAAAATAAAGAATAATAATTTAAGTAAATTGGAATAAATTTAAAAGTGAATTGTAAATAAGATAAAATAAAGAGAATTGGAATTTTAGTAAATACAGGAAAAAGAAATTTAAATTTATGAAGGAGAAATAAAGATTAGAAAACTCAAGTAATATTGGTTTAGAGAAATAAAATTTAAAAGGGTATGGTATTTGAAATAAATAAAGTAAACAAGGAAATTTTATCCCAAAGTAAAGCAAATTTGAAATCAATTGCAGAATTGATGTAAATGTTTGGAATTTGAAATTTAAGAGAAATGAGAATTTGGAAATTTATAAACTGGGTTTATAAAGTGAAATAAATGTCGATGGGCATTTTAAATATAAATTCAGGATGGGAATTTATAAGGGAAGTAGAATTGGTTTAAGAATAAATAATGATTTATTTTTAAAAAGAAGTGGAAGAGAAGTATTTTCTGGATAGCCAAGTACAATTTGTTCTAAAGAAATTTTAAATATTCGTTAAAGATTTATTGTTATTTTAAAAATCATACTTCAGAAAATCTATTATTTCAAATGTAAATTTTCAGAAGCAAGTATTTTTCAAAACTATTATTGTAGTAGATATAAAAGTGAAGTGATAATATGTTTTAAAGGAAATTTGTTGATATTTTTAAAAGTGGTTTTATTTTAAATGTTTTTAAATATGTATTTTAACTTAAGTATTCAAGTAGTTTTAAAAGGGTGTTTTATAAAGTATATTTAAAATAAAGAGTTTTAAAATTTATTTTTAAAAATCTAAAATGGTTTGTACTTGGTATTCCAGTGAAAATAAATATTTGGAAAATTATTCCGTGAAAGGAATCTAGTTTTTGAGATTGTTTCCAATGGGGATTGGAAAGGGAAATAATATTTGTGAAGATATTTTGAGGGATATAAATAATTTGGAGAAATTATTGATTGTTGAGGGTTGTTATGGATGTTAATTGATAGTTAAACAACCGACTATCAATATTGGCCAAATGCGCTGATCGTTTCGAAGAGACCGGGATCGGGTTTCCGTATACCGGGATTCTAGGTCTGGAGACTCGAAAACCACTTCGATCCGGTTTGTACGTTTCGTGGGGAAACGAGGGTAATATTGATAAGGGGATAGTGTTATCAGTTCTGTTCGGACTCGGAACGGACTTGTATGGATGAATGCTTTCGGACATCGTCAGGGGACGATGGGCATTCTAAGTGAAACGTTCTGAAGGTAACGTTTAGCCTCAAGCCTCATCAACCGGGAATGACTGAAAATCAGGGGTTATGCAGCAAGGCTTCGTGGGTAGCGCCCACTGGAGAGTATGATCATTCCTGTCTAGATGTCCCTTTTATTTCGGCTTAGTGGTGCGGTTGCTGATCCCAACCGTGGGGTGATCATATTCGGAATTGCCCATAGGTGATTCCGGCCTTGTGTTGCAGGGGAGCGGGCGTACTCCTCGGTACTGTGATCTAGGCCACGTACTGTGACAGGTGGTACCCCAGTGCCTAGTCATTCGTTGGAAATCCATTCTCCCTACGTGCCTTGTACGTGTTTTGTTTGTATACCTAGTATGCTGGAATTTAATCATGTAACAATTTCAACTATTTGAATAAGTATTTGTAAATAGACACTATTATAATATCAGAGGATTTTATAAAAAGGTGTTTTAGCTATCGTAAGGTAAAAACCCGACATGTTTATTTGTGGCGTGGTCTTACGAGATGCTTTTGTTTTTCAAAGGATTTTGAAACTTTAATAATCAAATTGAGTGTGATTTTCTCACGCTGGTATTCCAGACTGACTCGGGTGTTGTTTTATATAATGCTCGGGTCAGACCGAGATAAACAGGTTCAGATTGTAGATGTGGAGCTCAGGAGACGAGCTGGATGGCGATACGTACTTCCGTATTTGTTTATTTTTCCGCTGTGTATTTGGATGTATATCATTGATGTGATGAACCCTGATGATGTATTCTGTAAATGTATTGTATAAACAGATATATTTTTCTGTTTGAGTAAAGATCTGTTTTGTATATATTATATTTTATTCCGCTGCGATGTGAGATTCTGTTGTTGATTTTCTGTTTCTTCTTCTTCTACCTCTTCTTCTTTAACACAAATGGTTCGATTTTCCGGGACTGGAAAGTCGGGTCGTTACAGTTGTATCAGAGCAAAGGTTGGCGATAACCTTGGCTCTGGTGGAAATTTTGTGTGTATTAATAGATATGAGCGCGTATTTGTTAGTGAATATAAAATGGTTTTATATTGTGTTGGTTGATTTATTGAGTGGCATATGAACCTTCGTCGGCACAGTCTGCGCAACTGTATCGAAGGGGTTTCTAAACACTTAAATAGAACAATTAGACACAATATTGTTTTGAAACGGGTAGATGAAATAATTTTACCCGAAAAATGTATTTTGATATAAAAGAAATATTTCTGTAAATTATTATATATTTGGATGTTTGGATTAAAATATTCAAACAAATAAAATTGAAAGAAAAAAATATGGTAAGATTGTAAAATCAGAATGATTTACATAACCAACGAAAATTTGTATAAATATAAAATTTGTACAAATGAATTATAGTTAAAATTTGATTTAATCAAAATGGTAAATTTAAACCCTGGATATTTGGAAGTGTTTTCAAAGTGTTTTGAAGATAAACACTAGCATTATTATTTTGGAAAGTATTTCTGGAAGGGAAATTGTTTCAAATAAATTTTTGAAAGGGATATAGCAATAAATTCATTTCAGTTGCTGGAAATAATTCGGAGGATGACGGTCGCATCTTCAGAATTTATTTTCGAACTCCTGAGTGACGAATTGCTGCCAAATTGATTATTCAGAAAAGCTAGTTGTTTTTGAAATTTCCAAAGGAAATTTGTTGGAATTAAAAGCCAGGATTGGTTTAAAAATCAAAGAAATGTGATTTGGAGATGTTGGAGATTCCAAAATGGTTTGAAATTAAAAGCCGGGGGTTTAAAAAGGGGAAAGGTCAAAAATGAAATTGACTTGGATTGAAAATTTTTGACTAGATGAAAATTAATTAAATAAGTTGAAAATGATATCCAGTCGTATTTGAATAAAATTGAATTAAATTGAATCAAATTAATCCAGTTGTATTTGGATTGTTGGAATCAAATTGAAATAAATTGTGATGTAAATGTTATTAGGAGAATAAAATGATTTGGTTGAAGTTAAGTTAAATAAAATTTAATTGTAATAAAATTCAGTGGAGTTGGGTTTGATTCAAACTAAAAGAATAAAATTGTAATTGTATTTGAGTTGTGGGATAAGGATCAAAATAAATTTGTTAGTTATTTCGGAATGGAATAAAATTCAAACCTTGAGCTATGATAATAGATTAAACTCGAGAAAATTAACAAAAGTGATTTTGTGAATAAGGATTAAATATCGAATTGTAAAATGGGAGAATACTAATTTGGAATAAATTAGTAAATTAAGTATGTTAATGGAATTTGGATTTGATAATAAAAGCTGAAAGTGTGAATGATCATTGGAATTGGAGTATATGAGTGATAATTTGAATTGTAAATAAGATTCAAGTAAGTAGGAATGATGTGAAATGGATTGATATCTATCAAATTCAAGTTAGAGATAAATTATTGGATATGAGTTGGAATTAATATTGGATTCAGTAAATATACCAGCTAAATTTTAAAATGGTATGGAGTTAAAAATAAATTGGAAATTTCCTTGTTAAAGATTAAATAAATTCACGGTGAATTGAATACGGAAATTGAAATTTAGAATGAATAAGTGAATGGACAAATTGAATGGATTAGTAAAGGTAATAGATTCGATCAAATGAAAATCAAACCAAAGATTTAAATAAAAAAAAAAATTTGTTTACAAGGAAACCATAACTTGAGTTTGGAAGTGAAATGCAAATTAAATTGAATTGAATCAATTGAAATGGATATGGATTCATTTCGCTAAAAATGAATAGAATGGAATAAAATGAATTGTAAACCATTAAATTGAATAGAAATGGTATGTGAATTGGTTGTAAGCGATTTAAATTGTATTAAAACCATATAAATTGTTTATGGAAATTATTTTAAGTGCATTGCCTATGAAAACTATGGATTTGCTATTGGAATTTAATGGGATGTTAATAGAATTTTCTTATATTGTCACTTATCAGTTTAAATGGAGTAAGTACAGGTGTTTGGAAGCCGCTAGGCTGTATTTGCTTGCGCAATATGCTGTATAGTAAGCCGCTTGCTTTAAAAATGCTAAAAATAAGGTACGCCTACGCAAAAATTTTAATAGGAGATATGAACTGCATATATTGATATATATTGTGATTTCCGGCCTGAGGCCGATGTATATATATATATTTGTGCATCCTGCGGTATCGTAGAAGTCCCTCCGTACAAGGGAGACTCTGCCAAAAATTTTCGTAAATTTTGGGAGTTAGAAAATTTTTGAAATTTTTGAAAATTTTCATTAACGATAAATAATCTAAATTTGCTAAGAAAATGGAATTGGAACCGAATAATTGAATCTAGTTTAAATATGAATGTAAAGTAAGTGAAATCGAAAGAACTAAGGAAAGTAAGCTTGCAAATAAACTTTTAATTGAGATTTAAATTAATTAGTAAGTGGAACTAATTCAATAGTCAAATGGAAGCCAATTTGAATTCAAATGAAGTTGCTTGGGCAGAATGAATAGTAATGAAAATAAACCTTGATAGTAAAGTGAAAATAAGTATAAGCAGTATGTAAAATATTTATTTTGAACTTAAGGAATATGGTGAGATTCTTGAGTAATTTGGTATTGAGGAAAGTTATTCTAGATGAATAACTGAATAACAATTAAAATTTGAAGTTGTGAAATGAGAAAATTGTGGATAAGTGAATGTGATCAAACTGAATGTGAATAAAAGAGAATTGATATAATTGGTAATCAATTGGAATTTCTACGTAAGGTGTACGTATATTATTTATTCGCATAGCTATTTGATCCAGATTCGAACACAGAATTTCGAGATAGTTTTATCGATCCGAATTAGGATTTTTCACTCGATTTTCGACGGCGAACCTGGATATGGATTGTTGGTTGATTATGGTAATTCTCTATCGTAGTTATGACTATGCAAGGAGAATGACGGTTTCCGATCAAGAAACCAGATCTGAGTCTGCACTAGGAAGTCGGGTGGACGATACTAGTTCGGAAGTGAGATTGTGTGATCGAGTGAGCGATCGAATGTGATATTGCGTACGAATGATATATGTGCATCGTACGAGCTTAAGTAAAACCAATATTGAAAATGTGTACAGATATGTGTAAGATGGTTTTGAAACTGTAATTGAATACTATTGCTTAGTAGGATATACAGGTGTATAAAAGCAATGGATAAATTGGGATTTTTGATTTTAGAGGATAAAATTTAATGGCCCGACAAAAAGGTATGTATTTAAATTTCTATATGAAATTTGATTGGGTTTTTGATACAGCCACTTGGCTTTTTGTTTTCTTTTTGAGATTGAGAGGCCGTAGAGCCATTTTGTAGTAGTACCGAGCTAGCCGCGCAAAGGAGACGCTGGCGAAATTTTTTGGGAAATTAGAGAGTTAGAAATATTCTTTGAGAAAATTGATAATTTAAAATTTTGAATTCAAATTTAAATTTGAATTGATAAGTGGGTGTTATTTTTTGGCACTTATGGGTAGATTCGAAGGGTTAGTGGGCCTTGATAAAATACTTGATTGGCAAGTTGTAGAAACTATTGGATTGAGAAAATAGAACGGGTATCGAATCATTTCTCTTAACTGGTAATTTCGGGGACGAAATTCTTTTAAGGGGGGAGGAATGTGATGACCCGGAATTTTTGAGCATTTGGAATTGGGTATTTAATTTATTTTAAATATTCAAAAGTAAATTATTAACTAGAATTTCAAAATATCAATATTTATTGGATAATTAATTGTAGAATTTAATTATCGAAATTCGGTGAATTATTGAATCTGCTGTTTTAAGCCAGTTAAAAATAAATTTAAGGGCTTGTAAAATCTATATTGATGATACTGAAGGCAGTAGAACTTTTAAAATTAAATTAAAAAGTGATTTGTTCAGTTTTCAAATTTTATCGTTTAAATTGAATTCAAAAATAGCCTTCCGAGGCGCAGTCTCGGAATTTGACGAAACCAGTTCCATTGGATCCGTAATATTGTATTATTATCGGATTTCAATTTTCGTAGCAATTGGGGTTGTCGTTTGACCCTGGCAACTTAAAACGCTTCGAATTTATTAGAATCGATTTCATTTAAAAATTGATCGTTTACTTCTGTAACTTGTTGTTATGATCGAATTAGCTTCCGATAACCGTTCCATTGCGTTCGGATATGGGTAAAACCTTATGAACGTTTGTCGTTTCATCTGATTCGGGCATTGGGACTTCGTAATATGTAACGAGGCATTTTGGAAGTTTTATGTTATATAAAAAAAAATTAAATCAACAAGTCAGAGATATTTATAAAACAAGCGTACATAGGAAGCCAACATCCCTTTCCCTTTTTAAACATCTGTTACTTCGGAGTTACAGTTCAATAACAATCTCCTTGTTGCGATGCTAACCCACGATCTCCCCTTTCCTCTTTTATGATTTCCGCTTCCATTCCCTCGTCAAAATCGCGATTTCCAGTTCAGATTGAATTCCCCTTCTTTATTCGGAAAAAAAAGAAGAAGAGAAAACTAGGGTTTCGCGAAATCAACGCCTTCGAGCTAATCATTGCTGCGAACTCGGATATTCCATCAGCCATCGTTGGCTCGTCCTTGCTCCTACGCGATATTTCTACTGCTGATTTGAAGTCCTGCTACAGTCTCGATCGCAAGGCAAGAGTGTCAATCATCCGGAGTAGGCGTGCGAAGGGGTGGGGTACGGTGGCTCGCGACGTGGTGGTTCGTGAGGCGATCGCGATGTTGGAAGCGGTGGTGACAGCGTTAGGATGGGTCGAAGGCGTGATAATCGGGATGGTCGCGAGGTTGTTCTCGAGCACACGGCTTCGAAGGCGATAGGTAGTATGACAGTTGGGCAGTGGCGACGGTGATGAGCTCGTTCGAGCGAAGGCAGAATCTCGTAGAGCCGGAGTGCGTAGTACTCGTGATTTTTGTTTCTGCAGGCTTAGGTAATTTAAATTCAAAACATTTTAGTTCAATGTTTGCTTAGGTTTAAAATTGTAATTTTATTGTGATTCATTATTTCAACTATCAGAAGATTTTTAACAGTGTTTAAATTGTTTTGATTCGAGAATATATATATATTAATTCACATACATATTTTATTTAAAAACAGTAAATGGTATAAAGGTAAGATTTTGGGAATGGGAATCTTAAAATACTTGTAGCGTTTAAAGGAAATAAATAAATAGTAATAGATTGTTTGATTGGTCCAAATATTAATAAACCATAAAATGTTGTTCAAGGTTGAAATCTGAAAGGAAAACAAACTGGTCTGGAGTGGATTGCAAAGCTAAAATAAAAGGTGAGTTAATCTCACTCAGTTTAATTTTAATTTAAATTAAATGGGTTAAATTTAAATATTTGATTGAATAATTGCATTGATTGGATTGATATTGTTATGGATGATTTGGTATATATATAGTAGTATATACCAATATATATATATTGGCATATGTATATATTGGAGTTGATATTCCCGCATTTATATAGCGGATGAGACCCTATGCGCCGCATAATAGCGGATGATATTTATTTAAATCCCATATACCGCGATATTCCACCTCGAAGTGGAGTTGGTATTGTGCTAACATCTATGGATGCAGGGAAACAGGTTGGAGGGATCCAACTGGATTCCTCAAAAATTTATTTTATTATGCTGTGATCTGAATATTGATATCCTGTGATGATTTGATATTGGATGTTGTGGTTGATTGAATTCCCAGTATAATAAATTTTGGAAATCTATGGAATTGAATTTTTAAAGAAAATAAAGAATAATAATTTAAGTAAATTGGAATAAATTTAAAAGTGAATTGTAAATAAGATAAAATAAAGAGAATTGGAATTTTAGTAAATACAGGAAAAAGAAATTTAAATTTATGAAGGAGAAATAAAGATTAGAAAACTCAAGTAATATTGGTTTAGAGAAATAAAATTTAAAAGGGTATGGTATTTGAAATAAATAAAGTAAACAAGGAAATTTTATCCCAAAGTAAAGCAAATTTGAAATCAATTGCAGAATTGATGTAAATGTTTGGAATTTGAAATTTAAGAGAAATGAGAATTTGGAAATTTATAAACTGGGTTTATAAAGTGAAATAAATGTCGATGGGCATTTTAAATATAAATTCAGGATGGGAATTTATAAGGGAAGTAGAATTGGTTTAAGAATAAATAATGATTTTTTTTTAAAAAGAAGTGGAAGAGAAGTATTTTCTGGATAGCCAAGTACAATTTGTTCTAAAGAAATTTTAAATATTCGTTAAAGATTTATTGTTATTTTAAAAATCATACTTCAGAAAATCTATTATTTCAAATGTAAATTTTCAGAAGCAAGTATTTTTCAAAACTATTATTGTAGTAGATATAAAAGTGAAGTGATAATATGTTTTAAAGGAAATTTGTTGATATTTTTAAAAGTGGTTTTATTTTAAATGTTTTTAAATATATATTTTAACTTAAGTATTCAAGTAGTTTAAAAAGGGTGTTTTATAAAGTATATTTAAAATAAAGAGTTTTAAAATTTATTTTTAAAAATCTAAAATGGTTTGTACTTGGTATTCCAGTGAAAATAAATATTTGGAAAATTATTCCGTGAAAGGAATCTAGTTTGAGATTGTTTCCAATGGGGATTGGAAAGGGAAATAATATTTGTGAAGATATTTTGAGGGATATAAATAATTTGGAGAAATTATTGATTGTTGAGGGTTGTTATGGATGTTAATTGATAGTTAAACAACCGACTATCAATATTGGCCAAATGCGCTGATCGTTTCGAAGAGACCGGGATCGGGTTTCCGTATACCGGGATTCTAGGTCTGGAGACTCGAAAACCACTTCGATCCGGTTTGTACGTTTCGTGGGGAAACGAGGGTAATATTGATAAGGGGATAGTGTTATCAGTTCTGTTCGGACCCGGAACGGACTTGTATGGATGAATGCTTTCGGACATCGTCAGGGGACGATGGGCATTCTAAGTGAAACGTTCTGAAGGTAACGTTTAGCCTCAAGCCTCATCAACCGGGAATGACTGAAAATCAGGGGTTATGCAGCAAGGCTTCGTGGGTAGCGCCCACTGGAGAGTATGATCATTCCTGTCTAGATGTCCCTTTTATTTCGGCTTAGTGGTGCGGTTGCTGATCCCAACCGTGGGGTGATCATATTCGGAATTGCCCATAGGTGATTCCGGCCTTGTGTTGCAGGGGAGCGGGCGTACTCCTCGGTACTGTGATCTAGGCCACGTACGGTGACAGGTGGTACCCCAGTGCCTAGTCATTCGTTGGAAATCCATTCTCCCTACGTGCCTTGTACGTGTTTTGTTTGTATACCTAGTATGCTGGAATTTAATCATGTAACAATTTCAGCTATTTGAATAAGTATTTGTAAATAGACACTATTATAATATCAGAGGATTTTATAAAAAGGTGTTTTAGCTATCGTAAGGTAAAAACCCGACATGTTTATTTGTGGCGTGGTCTTACGAGATGCTTTTGTTTTTCAAAGGATTTTGAAACTTTAATAATCAAATTGAGTGTGATTTTCTCACGCTGGTATTCCAGACTGACTCGGGTGTTGTTTTATATAATGCTCGGGTCAGACCGAGATAAACAGGTTCAGATTGTAGCTGTGGAGCTCAGGAGACGAGCTGGATGGCGATACGTACTTCCGTATTTGTTTATTTTTCCGCTGTGTATTTGGATGTATATCATTGATGTGATGAACCCTGATGATGTATTCTGTAAATGTATTGTATAAACAGATATATTTTTCTATTTGAGTAAAGATCTGTTTTGTATATATTATATTTTATTCCGCTGCGATGTGAGATTCTGTTGTTGATTTTCTGTTTCTTCTTCTTCTACCTCTTCTTCTTTAACACAAATGGTTCGATTTTCCGGGACTGGAAAGTCGGGTCGTTACAGCGCTGATGCCTACAGGGGCATTTGGGTTATGCTATGACGACAATGTGACTTGATGTCGCTGCGATCTACTGTGTGGACCATAGCGAAAATCGTGTGGAGGATGAGTGCCAACAGTCTACACATGATTTTGCTAGGATGGCAGCGTAACATCGGTAGACTGCGATCTATGGTCAAGTGAAGGAGTTTCATTCTTTGGCAGCGAAATTCGGTGGCGCTGATGCCTACAGTTATATGGGTTTTTGCTGTGATAGCAACGTAAAGCCCAGGTATAACTGCGATCTGTAGCAGGTTCCATGGCGTAATCGAGGGGCGCGGAGACCTACAATTATCTATGGATTTTGTCGGGACGGCAACGTAACCATCGGGTTAACTGCGACCATGGATGGGGGTGATAATTTCCAGAGCATTTTCACCAAAGATATTTCATCTATTTTTAAAAACTGTTTTCTATATTTTCAATAAAATTATTTTCCAAGTATTTTCACTAGGTGTTGAAAACGGGTTTACCAAGTACTTATAGATTTTCAGTCCTACGCCTGATCAACGTATGACCGAATTTCTGTGAAAACAAGGATGGACTTGTCAAAACATCGAGTTATAAAAGTATTTTTATAAAAACTATTTTAGTAATATTATATTTTTTTTAAAGTGATTCAAAAATGATTAAAGAATATTTATCTGATTTTAAGCATTATATTAATTCTGGTTTCGTTCCTTTTCGAGGACGAAAAGTTCAAAGGGGGGAGGAATGTGACGACCCAGATTTTTAACAGATGTTAATTGGTAATTAACTAGTTTAAAATATCGGAATATTAATTTTGGTGGGTCAAACAAATGAATTTCTGATAATTATAAATATCCGAATATATAAATTGGTTTGAAAACTATAATATATATATATTGAATTATAAAACCTCTGGATATGATAAATCTTATAGGAAATGTGTGACATCCTGGAAATTTAGCAACATTTTATTAATGAGTATTTAATCAGATTAATTAAATATTAACTAAAACAGCTATATATATATGTCTTTTAATGTAAATAAAATATACCTTATCAATATTTAAACATAGGTGAAAATAAAATATGGTAATAAAAATAAATATATTACCACTAGAATTATGTAATTGATACAGGTATAAAACTAAATAATAAATAAGCAATTAAATGTTGATAGTTTAACTTTAGAAAGAAATAAGAATAAGTATTTATATTAGCAATAAATAATATTTCAAATAAAATCTATAGTTATGTAAACTATAACATAAACACTTAAGATAATACTAAAATATAATAATACTAAAATATAATAACTTTATAAAGCACGTAAGATACTTGAAAGCGTACCAGATAAGTAGAAATGGAATAAGACAAGTATATATATATATATATGAATGTATTCATTATAGAATGAATACAAGTGTGCACAATATAAAATTAAGAGGATATATTAGCTCATAGAACAAGCCAAGTAATAAATGCTAGCACACATTTTATCTTATCAGCCACAAACTGGAAAAAAATCTCTGGCCAAAATATTTACAAAAATATTCATAGCACAAAGAAAAATCTCTGGTCAAGTTGAAAGAAAAATATATATATAATTACTGGTATTACTTGTAGTATAAAATGAAATGGGGCACAAGAAAAAGCTATATATGTATATGAGTGTACTCACAAAAAATCAGGTTGTACATGAATAAGCTTCTAAAACAAGACAATGCTAATTAATGTAAGCACATACAAGCGTCATTTCAGCCTACATAGCCACAAAAAAAATCTTTGATTGAAAATTTAACAAAAATCTTCCAGTACAAATTTTGTACCTGTATACTTCAAACATGTTCACACTTTCTATTTATATATATCACTTTCTAGATTTCATTCGTTCATCAACAAAACCTGAGCATCATAAGATATATATATATATATATATATATATATATATATATATAGCAAACCTGAAACTATATCAACAACAGTTGAAATCAGACAAGTAAGAAGATCAAAGATCAAGGATCTGGAAACAAAACAGGACTGTGTTCTTGTTCAATCCAGAAGCTACTCTCTGCTCAATTACTTTCAGGTGAGTAAACTACTGAACTATAACTTGATATTGTGATTGATACTTGAAGTGAAGTAGTGAATATTGTTTGCATGAATGTTTTGTCTGGAATATGGTTTGAGTTGCATGTCATGTCTGTTTTTACCTGAGATATTTGTTTCCAGTTCAAACCCAAGTTTTGATCAAAATACATTGTCTCTTGATCTGATGGTTGTTAAGACTTAGGATTTATATAAAGTTTGTTTGTTATATGATAAAGTAAAGCTTAAAAACTTATTTAAGTTAAAATAAATTGGAATTGTCTCTAGAAATCAAGAACAACAGAGCAAATTTAATCTAAGTCAAAATTCAAACTTTTTAAATCATTGATTCAGGATTACAAAATGATTACTAAATCAAAAACTAGATTTTAAAAACTAAAATCAAGATTTTTATTTTGGGTTTGAAGAAGCATTTCTAGGTTAAACTGAGTTTGAGATTTTGGAAATTTCTGATGATCTAAGGGGACGGAATGGTCGTGGTTCTTCCTGGAAGTGGAGGAGTGATAGGATGGTCAGGCAAAATTGTCAGGAAGGCGAATTTATCATCGTGGTAGCTGCAGTGGAGGATTGAAGTCTGTAGCCCTAGTTTGGATAGATTGGGTATGTTTAATCGACTCGGCTTCTATGTTGAATCGAGTTGCCTGGAGTCTTAGGATATGGAAGCGTGGTGGTTGTCGAAGTAGTGGCCGGAAGTATGGGCACTACGGTGGTCGGAGGAGCATGGGCGAGGCGGTTTCAGGTTTTGATGGGAGGTTCTAGTTTTGTTCCAGGTTGGAGTTTGGAACTCGATTATGATTTCGAGTTTTAATTGGAAGATCTGATGGTCGGAATGAGTTCGGTAGATGGTTGCCGACGTGATTAAGCCATGGTGGATGGCTGGAGTTGATCAGAGTCACGGTGCATGTGCCCCGTGCACTCTTGTTTCTGGAGGAAATTTTGGGTTGTAATAGTGGGGGAACTCAAGTTTCTCGAGTGAGCATTGGGAGAGACACGAAGCATTTCAGGGATTAGCTCGAAGTAGTTTAGCATGGCCACGGGTCATTTGTATTTGCTATAGTTTTTTTAAAGAAACCCTGTTCTATTTTTAAAAATTTAAAACTGAATTTCTAAATTGTAGAGTAAAGGTTTAAACAAGTTTAAAAATCTGGAATTGTAACGACCCGATATTTTCAACCATTCGCATCCATTATAAGTGTATAGGTAGACACTCATGCCGGAGTTGAATTGCTCAAAATACCGAGTTGTAAATAAAATTTGGCAAATCTCAGAATATACAGTAAATAAATATAATCACAGATCACAGACACATAGTAAAATAATGCAGCGGAAGTAAAAGAAATAGTAGTTCATGAAGCTACTATATAAATATATCAGAGTTACATAAGATACAACAGAAGAAATAGAGTACAACAAAAGTCTCAATAAAATAACCAAGTACAAGCTGAGTAGAACAACAGAACTGGAATAGATAGGACATGACAAGCAGATAATCTCCAGCGATTCAAATCTCCAAGAGAGTGGAAATCCAAATCTGTGAATAACTCAGGCTGACCCGAGCGTAAAGCAAAACACAAAACACTCGAGTCAGGACAATATATACTTATATAATGTAAACCAACTCAAGCGAACTGTAATAAGGGTACAAGTAACTTAGAAGATGCTTGGGACCGCCCATCCTCTAAGGATCCGTTAAACTATCTACTATGTAGTAATATACGCTATATACAGTAGTGTCTAATCAGTAAAGTATAATCATATAGAAAATAGCGTTAAGGGGATGGAGAACCTTAACGCGGTCGGATCTTAAAATCATAATCGTAGTAAAGCTCGATATGGTAGGTGACACGGCACAACTAGGCAATGCCAGGGTAGATATACCAATTACGCATCCGGACTGGTGGTGACGCATAGCAGCCACTACCGCCCACCTCGAACAACACTCCCTAATCAAGGGTGCTCACCAAATCAATCACAAGTAATAGAATGGTATCGAAGAAGTGTGTCCGATCAGAGGTGCTACCTCATTGGTCCGTCAATCGCTCCTGTTTTAGCCACCTTATGCCAACTCACGGGAGTTGGGTCCACGTATATACCTTAGGATCGTCGCCACCATCCTACTTCATTCTGGAATCTCCACCGCGTACACGGTTGCCAAAGTGGTTTTCGGTAAGACAGAGAGTATGTCCATATCCGATCCCGGTCTCTTTAACAACCCAACGTTATTATAACCCGTGGTTATAACTTTTAAAAACAATACTTTACTTCAAAATAAAATATCATTTCAAACCATATCTTTATCAAAATAAAGATTAAATCAATTCCAAACCATTTCCATATATTTAAATTTTCATATAATTTCAAAACTTCATTTCAAATCATTTTAATATAATAAAATATCATATCCTTACAAAACTTCATTTCAAATCATTTTAATAAAATAAAATATCCTATCAGTTCAAATCCAATATTCAACTTTAAATACCTTTTAAATTCAAAGATATCGTTCATTTACTATCATTTCAAATTACCTTTAAATAGTTTATATTCCAATCAAAATAATTCATTTAAACCTTTTAAAAGTGTAATTATTATATTTTCAAATCAAGTATTCAATTTCCAAAGTTTCAAACCATTCTGAGTTCGTTTACTAAGTCAAAAACCCTAATTATTAAAATTTCAGCATTTCACAGCATTTAAAAACAACTGCTATAAGTTATATTTGAAAACATTTTTAATTCAGCAAAGACAGCACTTAAAACTGCTGTTAAAACTCAGTTTTAGTTGAATTATAGTTCAAAACAGAAAAGACAGCAATTCAGAAGTGCTGCGGTAGTTCAGATTTCAAAACAAGGGTTAAATTTGGTTTCAGCAAAGACTGCAGACCATTATAGCATTTCCAGAGAATGCTATAATAGACCTGGGTTCAATATTAGCCTATAAGTTCAACTGCAGCAACTGCAGCATTTCAGAAATGCTGTAGTAGCCCTTTTATTCAAATTTTAGTGTAATTCAGAACCATAGCATTTCTGAATGCTATTAAAAGTGATTTCCAGCTTTTTAGTGTATTTCCAGCAATTAAATAACTTCATTTTAAACTCTTTAAACATTTTAAAAATCATAATTTAACATTTAAAATGTTTATTTACATATCATTTAACATGTATCTTTTTCACAATAAATTTCTTATAATTAAATCCAATTTTCAACAATTTACTTAATAAATTTAAGTGTAAAAGTTTCCAATTCTTCACATTTCAACAAATAACTTAACACTTCAAATTTAAATTACCATTTCACAAATTTAACTAAATTTCCAATTTTATTTAATTAACTAAAACCTTTAATTAAAACCAAATTTCACATTTCCAAGTCAAGTTATATTTTAAAAGATCACTTTTAAACATTCATTTATTTAACCACTTAAATTCATAGAAAAAAAATCAATAATACTTTAATAAATCACTTAAATTCACGTTTAATCAAATTATCATATTTACCATTTCCAAATAAAATTTAATATCCATTTTATTTATATAACTTAAATATCATTTTTAACCAAATTCCAAATTTCCAACTAAAGTTATATTTCAAAAATCCAGTTAAACCATTCATTAATTACATTTTTAACACATAGAAAAATCATAATTTCTTTATTTTAAACATTTCAAAATCTATTTAAATCAAATTTCATAAATTTATATTTTTAAAATACTTAAAAATATTCAAAACACTTTATAAAATAACCACGGGCCTGTATATAATTTTCTAACCTAGGTCAAGTGATACGGATATGTATCATTTCAATCCGCAGTTAAAAAAGAAAAATCCGGGTTCTATCATTTCAAACCCGCAATCCCAAGTTAAAATAATTTAAATAAAAATCATTCAGGCCTATCATTTCAGCCCATAACGATTTTCCCTATTCTAAAGTCCGTTCGGGTATGTATCATTTCAACCCATAGTGATTCTAATCTACAGGGAACTTGCAATGGTGATAACAGATATAAATAACAGAATAACATTAAATAATAGTAACATATGATATAATAAGTGTAATAACAGGTGTGAACATCATATGATAATAATATAAGCATATATAACATGATAATATATTTCTACAGATTCACAGGGTGTCAATTTACTAGTTATATAGGTACATATTGTCTGGTGAGAATAACTCACCTGTTAAAGCTGGAGATTAGCGATCAAAACACACAACGAATTCCAAGAAGCACGATATGGCACAACGATGGATTCAAGTGGATGAGAACCAAGATGTTACTCTTGTATACAAAACAAAACAAAGCACCATATAAATAATTACAATACCAAAGTGTTGAAACAAAATTGAGATAGAATGGATAAGTGAACATCACCAAGTCTTTAAATCAACTTTGCTTGATCTTGCTTCAACTTTTGCTCGACCATACATGTATTAGGTTCGGCCTCAACATGTTTTAGGTTGAAATGGATCAGGTTTGGACCACAAATGGCACGACTAAGTCAAGAATATGAAGAGGAAGGAGTTTGCAAGCCTAGAATGCAAAGGGACAAGGCAAAATGGAGTTTTTGGTTCAACCCTTAGGCTCGACCATAGGGTCTATGGGTCAGGTCAGATCTGGACAGAGGGGAGGGTGATGTTCAGAGGTGGTAAACAAGCTGGTGGTGGTGGCTAAGGGGGTGGCCATGGTCAACAATGAAGGTGGTGAGGTGATATGTGCTCGGGTAGGCAATGTTTTGGAGTATAGCAATGTTTTTTTTGTGGTGTTTGCAACATGAGATGGTCAAGGCAACTTCAGGTCAGAGGAGGGGGATGATTTGGGCGTGGATGAAGTGGGAAAGAAGGGATGGTGGTGGTTGGTGAAGATGTGGAGGTGTATGGCCGAACCAAGCAAGAAGAAACAAGGCAAAAATCAAGGCAAAATCAAAAGGAAAAATGAAGAGAAAAGTGAAAAAGAGAGGGGAGGCCATTACAAATCTTTGTAGCCATGAATGAAATGAGGAATGGTGCTTTTCTCACGTGAAAATGAGTTAAAACTCACGGCTATCAAATGAAAATGCACGGCCAACTCAAGGCAAATGAAAAGACTAAGGAAATTGAAGAGACGGGAAAACAAAGGGACAAAAGCAACTAAAAAGACACAAACCTTTCAAATTTCTTTTATATATATTTGTAATTTATAAATACATATAAAAACTGAGAAATAAAAATAACAACTCAGAAATAAAATAAATATATAAAATAAATAATTAAATTTTTGAATAAATATAATTTAAATTAAGAAAATGGCTTAAAAATGCAAACTAGGCTTTAAAAATTAGAAATAACTTCAGTACACTTTGGAAAAATCTATTTTAATTTAAATACATGTAGAATGCATATAAATAAAGTAAAAACAGCAAATAAAAGTGAAGGCATAAAATAATTAAATAAATTTTAATTATATATAATTAAATTAAGAAAATAGTAAAGAAAATGGAAACTAGGTTTCATAAATTGAAATAAATTCAAGTAAACTTTAGAAAAATTATATTATCATTTTAAAAATATTAGAAGACATTACATAACCTATTAACACATATTAAAACAAAATATGACAATAAAAATATAATTTATATGGTTTAAAATAAATAATATTGCAAAATAAACAATTTATACACAAAATTTAAAATTACATAACTTCTACAATTTAACTCCGTTTCCAACGAAACGAAAAGCTGTATTCAAGTTATTAAATCTATTTTCATAATAAAAGATAAAATTTATAATTTCAACTATTTAAAATTTAAATTTAAAAGTCAAAGTTTGACTATTTGACCAAAATTCACATTTTCTGGAAATATTAAATTTAGTCATATTTGGAATTCAAATCCACATCAAAGTCAAAGTTTATATTTAAAATAACAAAATTTATTCTTTTTCATAAATAAAGCTTTTGAATCTGGAAAAATCAATTTAAGAATATTTGTAAAAATACAGGGTTGTTACACTCTCCCCCACTCAAAACTTTTCGTCCCCGAAAAGGAACGAGGTACGGGAAAGCACAGAAAAAGATATAGTGAAATAAGATTAAAATAAGATGACAAGGAGATTTAAATTATGCATGATAACTATGGTTATAGGTAAGTTTAACAAGATGGAGGTGATCAAATCAAGAACACAAACACGAAAAAGATCCTCTAGAGTCTGAATCACCCTTTTCACTTGACCGATGGTCTATGAATGGAAAAACAGTGTTCAGATCCAGATGAGTAACAAAGATTATCAAAGATTACAGAAAGATTTCTAAACGGACTGGTATAAGCAATAGCCTTCCCATTCTGTAACAAGATAAGAGAAATAAGGACAACCGAAAGATAGTTTGGAAAAACAAAACAAGATGATAATTTAAAACCATAATGCTTTGAAATCATAACAATTTAGGGATGTTTATCATTTGGAAATCACACTACTAAAATCATAACACTTTGGAAAAGTTATTCTAAAAAAAAAACATAATACTTAGAAAATCATAACACCCTAAAAAAAATCTTCATTTAAACCATTTTAATTCAAGGTCAAATAATATTCATTTTAAAGTTGTAACAATTCTAAGTTCATTTAATTATAAAAATTTCCAAAACATTGTCTTTTCAAAATAGCAGCACTTATAAAATGCTACAGTAGATATATTAGTATTTCAAATCAGTTCAATTTCAAAAATATTCATTTGGATATCATTTAACTTATGACTTATTAAAACAAACTTTTATAAATAGAATATCTAAATTAAACTATACTTCGTTTATTAAGTCAAAATTTCACTATTTTACTTAACTCTTAATTTAACACATAACCTAACTCTTTATTTAAAATACCCATTTCCTAAATAGATATTCCTTTAATAAGTTACACTTATTATTCCATTTGGAAACCAAATTCTCAATTATCAAATTTTAGTGATGTTAAAATACATTTTAACTCTTTAAATCATAATTACTCATTTTTCAAGACATATCTATTTCATAAATAAAATATTTATATAGCAAATATAACAATCAAATTTCTTTACACATTTATTCATTTAGACATCAATTAAACTATGAATTCAAGTTAAATAACTTTATTACAAAATGTCTAATTCGATTGTATTTTATTTTATCTATTCAAAGATACATTATTTATTATACAACATATTCATTTCAGGAAATAACCTTTATTAAAATTTCTAGGTTAGACTTAAGGTTCCATATTAAATCAATTTGATTATTAAGTTATTTAAATAAAATCTCTTTAGATTCCTTTTTCAATATTTACCTCTGTTAATCTTTTATAACTAAAATTTGAGTGTATAACATTTATTATAACCACTCAAATTTTATTTATAAAAATCCTTTCTATATTGTATATTATCCAATTTCATATTCAACTTCTGTGTAATTTAGGTAAGTTATATTGGAATTAAATTGTGTGTTATACAAGTAAAACTTTCCAATTCAATTATCTCAAGTTTGAATCATTTATTCAAATTTTTATTTTCTTCTTATAACTGAAATTATTCTTTAAGATAAAATGTAAGAATTAAATTTCTGATTCCCTTCAAACCACTAAGAGATAAATAAATATATGTATATAATATGTCAAATCAAATTTAAATCATATATCTTTATATATAGTATAATCCAGTCATATTTTAGAAATTCAAATCAATCAGATTTTCCAAAACAAAGCTGTAGCAAGACTACAGAATGGTTTCTTCAATTCGAAACTCGAAAATGAACGTCGATGATGCTGCAGTCATCACCGAAATTATTTTCCAGTGACAAAGAGAAGAGCACTAAATTTTTAAACTTTAAAATTCTTTAGAGACAAATTTTTATTCAAAATACTTTAAATAATATCCTTTTAAAAATTTTAAACACAAGGTTTGAAACCATCGGAAATTAAATTCTTTAACTTTCTTGTTTTAAATTCATTTCAGTTCCCAAATAAATTTATAAACAACTATTTATAAATTCATTTGTAGAACAATAAATGATAAATCAAGTATTATCATTTCAAATTATCAATTTAAATCAATTTATTAAGTTCCATAAAATTATATATCCAAATTTATTTCATAAACCAAATTTTAAAATAATATTGTGTCAGTTTGTTCTGTCAAAGTGTTTTAGAAATCCTATCGATAGCGTTGATCAGACGAATCGATCGGAAACCCAAATCAACATTAACAACTCAAACAACACAATATAAAACAAAACATTAATTTACAAGTACAGTTGAAAATGTTTGGAAGATAGATTGGAACAAAAGACAAGATGATTAAACAGAGTAGAGAGATGGGTAAGCTTAGATAAATCGCGGACAACCTTAACCGGGTCAACCGTGACTCAATGGATAAGATCAAATGTGGATTTTCTGGGGTAAATCTACCTTCAATCTCAAGAGATAGAGTTTGGAATAATAAAAGATATTAGCATCTAAACCAAGGATAAATATAAATCTCTGGTGAATCGATGCTGATTATAAAGAATTTTCACCCTTTTACAAGAAAATTAGAATATTGGCGAGACCGCCAATTCACTATAAAGATCATTGGAAGTGGAGTCATGGGATACTCCAGAATCAAAAGATGATGAATAGTGAGGGACACGAATGAATTTCGGAACCGCAGGGAACGTTCCAAAATTCAAAGGAAAACGAATCAAAGGAAGAGATTCAAACTCGAACGAAAGTGATTCTGTAAATAAATTTACCATACATTCTAAGTTTTGCCTCAAAGCCAAAGCTCTGATACCAACTGTAACGACCCGATATTTTCAACCATTCGCATCCATTATAAGTGTATAGGTAGACACTCATGCCGGAGTTGAATTGCTCAAAATACCGAGTTGTAAATAAAATTTGGCAAATCTCAGAATATACAGTAAATAAATATAATCACAGATCACAGACACAGAGTAAAATAATGCAGCGGAAGTAAAAGAAATAGTAGTTCATGAAGCTACTATATAAATATATCAGAGTTACATAAGATACAACAGAAGAAATAGAGTACAACAAAAGTCTCAATAAAATAACCAAGTACAAGCTGAGTAGAACAACGGAACTGGAATAGATAGGACATGACAAGCAGATAATCTCCAGCGATTCAAATCTCCAAGAGAGTGGAAATCCAAATCTGTGAATAACTCAGGCTGACCCGAGCGTAAAGCAAAACACAAAACACTCGAGTCAGGACAATATATACTTATATAATGTAAACCAACTCAAGCGAACTGTAATAAGGGTACAAGTAACTTAGAAGATGCTTGGGACCGACCATCCTCTAAGGATCCGTTAAACTATCTACTATGTAGTAATATACGCTATATACAGTAGTGTCTAATCAGTAAAGTATAATCATATAGAAAATAGCGTTAAGGGGATGGAGAACCTTAACGCGGTCGGATCTTAAAATCATAATCGTAGTAAAGCTCGATATGGTAGGTGACACGGCACAACTAGGCAATGCCAGGGTAGATATACCAATTACGCATCCGGACTGGTGGTGACGCATAGCAGCCACTACCGCCCACCTCGAACAACACTCCCAAATCAAGGGTGCGCACCAAATCAATCACAAGTAATAGAATGGTATCGAAGAAGTGTGTCCGATCAGAGGTGCTACCTCATTGGTCCGTCAATCGCTCCTGTTTTAGCCACCTTATGCCAACTCACGGGAGTTGGGTCCACGTATATATCTTAGGATCGTCGCCACCATCCTACTTCATTCTGGAATCTCCACCGCGTACACGGTTGCCAAAGTGGTTTTCGGTAAGACAGAGAGTATGTCCATATCCGATCCCGGTCTCTTTAACAACCCAACGTTATTATAACCCGTGGTTATAACTTTTAAAAACAATACTTTACTTCAAAATAAAATATCATTTCAAACCATATCTTTATCAAAATAAAGATTAAATCAATTCCAAACCATTTCCATATATTTAAATTTTCATATAATTTCAAAACTTCATTTCAAATCATTTTAATATAATAAAATATCATATCCTTACAAAACTTCATTTCAAATCATTTTAATAAAATAAAATATCCTATCAGTTCAAATCCAATATTCAACTTTAAATACCTTTTAAATTCAAAGATATCGTTCATTTACTATCATTTCAAATTACCTTTAAATAGTTTATATTCCAATCAAAATAATTCATTTAAACCTTTTAAAAGTGTAATTATTATATTTTCAAATCAAGTATTCAATTTCCAAAGTTTCAAACCATTCTGAGTTCGTTTACTAAGTCAAAAACCCTAATTATTAAAATTTCAGCATTTCACAGCATTTAAAAACAACTGCTATAAGTTATATTTGAAAACATTTTTAATTCAGCAAAGACAGCACTTAAAACTGCTGTTAAAACTCAGTTTTAGTTGAATTATAGTTCAAAACAGAAAAGACAGCAATTCAGAAGTGCTGCGGTAGTTCAGATTTCAAAACAAGGGTTAAATTTGGTTTCAGCAAAGACTGCAGACCATTATAGCATTTCCAGAGAATGCTATAATAGACCTGGGTTCAATATTAGCCTATAAGTTCAACTGCAGCAACTGCAGCATTTCAGAAATGCTGTAGTAGCCCTTTTATTCAAATTTTAGTGTAATTCAGAACCATAGCATTTCTGAATGCTATTAAAAGTGATTTCCAGCTTTTTAGTGTATTTCCAGCAATTAAATAACTTCATTTTAAACTCTTTAAACATTTTAAAAATCATAATTTAACATTTAAAATGTTTATTTACATATCATTTAACATGTATCTTTTTCACAATAAATTTCTTATAATTAAATCCAATTTTCAACAATTTACTTAATAAATTTAAGTGTAAAAGTTTCCAATTCTTCACATTTCAACAAATAACTTAACACTTCAAATTTAAATTACCATTTCACAAATTTAACTAAATTTCCAATTTTATTTAATTAACTAAAACCTTTAATTAAAACCAAATTTCACATTTCCAAGTCAAGTTATATTTTAAAAGATCACTTTTAAACATTCATTTATTTAACCACTTAAATTCATAGAAAAAAAATCAATAATACTTTAATAAATCACTTAAATTCACGTTTAATCAAATTATCATATTTACCATTTCCAAATAAAATTTAATATCCATTTTATTTATATAACTTAAATATCATTTTTAACCAAATTCCAAATTTCCAACTTAAGTTATATTTCAAAAATCCAGTTAAACCATTCATTAATTACATTTTTAACACATAGAAAAATCATAATTTCTTTATTTTAAACATTTCAAAATCTATTTAAATCAAATTTCATAAATTTATATTTTTAAAATACTTAAAAATATTCAAAACACTTTATAAAATAACCACGGGCCTGTATATAATTTTCTAACCTAGGTCAAGTGATACGGATATGTATCATTTCAATCCGCAGTTAAAAAAGAAAAATCCGGGTTCTATCATTTCAAACCCGCAATCCCAAGTTAAAATAATTTAAATAAAAATCATTCAGGCCTATCATTTCATCCCATAACGATTTTTCCCTATTCTAAAGTCCGTTCGGGTATGTATCATTTCAACCCATAGTGATTCTAATCTACAGGGAACTTGCAATGGTGATAACAGATATAAATAACAGAATAACATTAAATAATAGTAACATATGATATAATAAGTGTAATAACAGGTGTGAACATCATATGATAATAATATAAGCATATATAACATGATAATATATTTCTACAGATTCACAGGGTGTCAATTTACTAGTTATATAGGTACATATTGTCTGGTGAGAATAACTCACCTGTTAAAGCTGGAGATTAGCGATCAAAACACACAACGAATTCCAAGAAGCACAATATGGCACAACGATGGATTCAAGTGGATGAGAACCAAGATGTTACTCTTGTATACAAAACAAAACAAAGCACCATATAAATAATTACAATACCAAAGTGTTGAAACAAAATTGAGATAGAATGGATAAGTGAACATCACCAAGTCTTTAAATCAACTTTGCTTGATCTTGCTTCAACTTTTGCTCGACCATACATGTATTAGGTTCGGCCTCAACATGTTTTAGGTTGAAATGGATCAGGTTTGGACCACAAATGGCACGACTAAGTCAAGAATATGAAGAGGAAGGAGTTTGCAAGCCTAGAATGCAAAGGGACAAGGCAAAATGGAGTTTTTGGTTCAACCCTTAGGCTCGACCATAGGGTCTATGGGTCAGGTCAGATCTGGACAGAGGGGAGGGTGATGTTCAGAGGTGGTAAACAAGCTGGTGGTGGTGGCTAAGGGGGTGGCCATGGTCAACAATGAAGGTGGTGAGGTGATATGTGCTCGGGTAGGCAATGTTTTGGAGTATAGCAATGTTTTTTTTGTGGTGTTTGCAACATGAGATGGTCAAGGCAACTTCAGGTCAGAGGAGGGGGATGATTTGGGCGTGGATGAAGTGGGAAAGAAGGGATGGTGGTGGTTGGTGAAGATGTGGAGGTGTATGGCCGAACCAAGCAAGAAGAAACAAGGCAAAAATCAAGGCAAAATCAAAAGGAAAAATGAAGAGAAAAGTGAAAAAGAGAGGGGAGGCCATTACAAATCTTTGTAGCCATGAATGAAATGAGGAATGGTGCTTTTCTCACGTGAAAATGAGTTAAAACTCACGGCTATCAAATGAAAATGCACGGCCAACTCAAGGCAAATGAAAAGACTAAGGAAATTGAAGAGACGGGAAAACAAAGGGACAAAAGCAACTAAAAAGACACAAACCTTTCAAATTTCTTTTATATATATTTGTAATTTATAAATACATATAAAAACTGAGAAATAAAAATAACAACTCAGAAATAAAATAAATATATAAAATAAATAATTAAATTTTTGAATAAATATAATTTAAATTAAGAAAATGGCTTAAAAATGCAAACTAGGCTTTAAAAATTAGAAATAACTTCAGTACACTTTGGAAAAATCTATTTTAATTTAAATACATGTAGAATGCATATAAATAAAGTAAAAACAGCAAATAAAAGTGAAGGCATAAAATAATTAAATAAATTTTAATTATATATAATTAAATTAAGAAAATAGTAAAGAAAATGGAAACTAGGTTTCATAAATTGAAATAAATTCAAGTAAACTTTAGAAAAATTATATTATCATTTTAAAAATATTAAAAGACATTAAATAACCTATTAACACATATTAAAACAAAATATGACAATAAAAATATAATTTATATGGTTTAAAATAAATAATATTGCAAAATAAACAGTTTATACACAAAATTTAAAATTACATAACTTCTACAATTTAACTCCGTTTCCAACGAAACGAAAATCTGTATTCAAGTTATTAAATCTATTTTCATAATAAAAGATAAAATTTATAATTTCAACTATTTAAAATTTAAATTTAAAAGTCAAAGTTTGACTATTTGACCAAAATTCACATTTTCTGGAAATATTAAATTTAGTCATATTTGGAATTCAAATCCACATCAAAGTCAAAGTTTATATTTAAAATAACAAAATTTATTCTTTTTCATAAATAAAGCTTTTGAATCTGGAAAAATCAATTTAAGAATATTTGTAAAAATACAGGGTTGTTACAGGAATTCAAGTAAAACCTCAGTTGTAAAAAAGAAAAAGAAAAAAAGATTAAAATGTAAGCAAAGTTTTTAAATCTAAGACAAATCTGAAATCAAAATTTAAATTTGTACTCTAGTTTTGAAATGAAGGACAGTTTTAAATTTAAATTGTTTTAAACGACTTTATATGTTTAAAGTGTATTTTAAATGTGGTTTGTATTTAAAATAAATTTGGTTTATAATTCATTAATCTTCTTTATAAGATAAATATTTCTTTAACTTGTGAAATAAAAGAATTGTTACTAGTTAACAAAGGATCATTAACTAAGGATTATCAAAGGATTAATTAAGATGATTGATTAGATAAATTAATTAAGGATAATAAATTTATGTAATTGTTTAAGTATAATTACTTAATGGAAGTGACTAAGTGATTAATTACTCAATGTAGTTAGTTAAAGTAATGCGATTAGTCAAGTTATTTAATTGGTTTATAATTTACAGAAGATAATCACATAGTGATTTGTCAAAGTATGATTACCGAATGTTATTGGAAAGGAGTAATTACTTAGTAAGGTAATTAATGGATAATTACTAGGTGTCAAATTGAGTTGGAATGGTAATTTTAATAGGAAGGATTTGGGTTTAATTACCTTTCGAAATTAGTAAGAAGGGAAATATCTTAGCGGAAGTAAATAAATAATTAATTACTTAGTGTAATTAAAATTTGAAGATAATTAGGTAATGTAATTATTTAAGGGAAATTAATTACTGGTGCGATTAATCAAGGCTGATTAATGAATAATTATTTTTAAGATTTATTATTAAATATGATTAATAATAAATAGAAGAAGTAATTAAGGATGATTGATTAATTAAAAGGTTGTAAATAAATTAATGGTTGATTAAGCAAGGTTAGGTGAGAAATTCTTAAGTAATTGTGACGACCCAGATTTTTAACGGATGTTAATTGGTAATTAACTAGTTTAAAATATCAGAATATTAATTTTGGTGGGTCAATCAAATGAATTTCTGATAATTATAAATATCCAAATATATAAATTGGTTTGAAAACTATAATATATATATATATATATTGAATTATAAAACCTCTGGATATGATAAATCTTATAGGAAATGTGTGACATCCTGGAAATTTAGCAACATTTTATTAATGAGTATTTAATCAGATTAATTAAATATTAACTAAAACAGCTATATATATATATGTCTTTTAATGTAAATAAAATATACCTTATCAATATTTAAACATAGGTGAAAATAAAATATGGTTATAAAAATAAATATATTACCACAAGAAGTATGTAATTGATACAAGTATAAAACTAAATAATAAATAAGCAATTAAATGTTGATAGTTTAACTTTAGAAAGAAATAAGAATAAGTATTTATATTAGCAATAAATAATATTTCAAATAAAATCTATAGTTATGTAAACTATAACATAAACACTTATGATAATACTAAAATATAATAATACTAAAATATAATAACTTTATAAAGCACGTAAGATACTTGAAAGCATACCAGATAAGTAGAAATGGAATAAGACAAGTGTATATATATATATATATATGAATGTATTCATTATAGAATGAATACAAGTGTGCACAATATAAAATCAAGAGGATATATTAGCTCATAGAACAAGCCAAGTAATAAATGCTAGCACACATTTTACCTTATCAGCCACCAACTAGAAAAAAATCTCTGGCCAAAATATTTACAAAAATATTCTTAGTACAAAGAAAAATCTCCGGTCAAGTTGAAAGAAAAATATATATATACTTACTGGTATTACTTGTAGTATAAAATGAAATGGGGCACAAGACAAAGCTATAAATGTATATGAGTGTACTCACAAAAAATCAGGTTGTACATGAATAAGCTTCTAAAACAAGACAATGCTAATTAATGTAAGCACATACAAGCGTCATTTCAGCCTACATAGCCACAAAAAAAATCTCTGATTGAAAATTTAACAAAAATCTTCCAGTACAAATTTTGTACCTGTATACTTCAAACCTGTTCACACTTTCTATTTATATATATCACTTTCTAGATTTCATTCGTTCATCAACAAAACCTGAGCATCATAAGATATATATATATATATAGCAAACCTGAAACTAGATCAACAACAGTTAAAATCAAACAAGTAAGAAGATCAAAGATCAAGGATCTGGAAACAAAACAGGACTGTGTTCTTGTTCAATCCAGAAGCTACTCTCTGCTCAATTACTTTCAGGTGAGTAAACTACTGAACTATAACTTGATATTGTGATTGATACTTGAAGTGAAGTAGTGAATATTGTTTGCATGAATGTTTTGTCTGGAATATGGTTTGAGTTGCATGTCATGTCTGTTTTTACCTGAGATATTTGTTTCCAGTTCAAACCCAAGTTTTGATCAAAATACATTGTCTCTTGATCTGATGGTTGTTAAGACTTAGGATTTATATAAAGTTTGTTTGTTATATGATAAATTAAAGCTTAAAAACTTATTTAAGTTAAAATAAATTGGAATTGTCTCTGGAAACCAAGAACAACAGAGCAAATTTAATCTAAGTCAAAATTCAAACTTTTTAAATCATTGATTCAGGATTACAAAATGATTACTAAATAAAAAACTAGATTTTTAAAACTAAAATCAAGATTTTTAGTTTGGGTCTGAAGAAGCATTTCTAGGTTAAACTGAGTTTGAGATTTTGGAAATTTCTGATGATCTAAGGGGACGGAATGGTCGTGGTTCTTCCTGGAAGTGGAGGAGTGATAGGATGGTCAGGCAAAATTGTCAGGAAGGCGAATTTATCATCGTGGTAGCTGTAGTGGAGGATTGAAGTCTGTAGCCCTAGTTTGGATAGATTGGGTATGTTTGATCGACTCGGCTTCTATATTGAATCGAGTTGCTTGGGGTCTTGGGATATTGAAGCGTGGTGGTTGTCGAAGTAGTGGCCTGAAGTATGGGCACTACGGTGGTCGGAGAAGCATGGGCGAGGCGGTTTCAGGTTTTGATGGGAGGTTCTAGTTTTGTTCCAGGTTGGAGTTTGGAACTTGATTATGATTTCGAGTTTTAATTGGAAGATCTGATGGTCGGAATGAGTTCGGTGGATGGTTGTCGATGTGATTAAGCCATGGTGGATGGCTGGAGTTGATTAGAGTCACGGTGCATGTGCACCGTGCACTCTTGTTTCTGGTGGAAATTTTGGGTTGTAATAGTGGGGGAACTCAAGTTTCTCGAGTGAGCATCGGGAGAGACACGAAGCATTTCAGGGATTAGATCGAAGTAGTTTAGCATGGCCACGGATCATTTGTATTTGCTACAGTTTTTTTTAAAGAAACCCTGTTCTGTTTTTAAAAATTTAAAACTAAATTTCTAAATTGTAGAGTAAAGGTTTAAACAAGTTTAAAAATCTGGAATTCAAGTAAACCCTCAGTTGTAAAAAAGAAAAAGAAAAGAAGATTAAAATGTAAGCAAAGTTTTTAAATCTAAGACAAATCTGAAATCAAAATTTAAATCTGTACTATAGTTTTGAAATGAAGGACAGTTTTAAATTTAAATTGTTTTAAACGACTTTGTATGTTTAAAGTGTATTTTAAATGTGGTTTGTATTTAAAATAAATTTGGTCTATAATTCTTTAATCTTCTTTATAAGATAAATATTTCTTTAACTTGTGAAATAAAAGAATTGTTACTAGTTAACAAAAGATCATTAACTAAGGATTATCAAAGGATTAATTAAGATGATTAATTAGATAAATTAATTAAGGACAATAAATTTATGGAATTGTTTAAGTATAATTACTTAATGGAAGTGACTAAGTGATTAATTACTCAATGTAGTTAGTTAAAGTAATGCGATTAGTCAAGTTATTTAATTGGTTTATAATTTATAGAAGATAATCACATGGTGATTTGTCAAAGTATGATCACCGAATGTAATTGGAAAGGAGTAATTACTTAGTAAGGTAATTAATGGATAATTACTAGGTGTCAAATTGAGTTGGAATGGTAATTTTAATGGGAAGGATTTGGGTTTAATTACCTTGCGAAATTAGTAAGAAGGGAAATTTCTTAGCGGAAGAAAATAAATAATTAATTACTTAGTGTAATTAATATTTGAAGATAATTAGGTAATGTAATTATTTAAGGGAAATTAATTACTGGTGCGATTAATCAAGGCTGATTAATGAATAATTATTTTTAAGATTTATTATTAAATATGATTAATAATAAATAGAAGAAGTAATTAAGGATGATTGATTAATTTAAAGGTTGTAAATAAATTAATGGTTGATTAAGCAAGGTTAGGTGAGAAATTCTTAAGTAATTGATTTAATTTAGGTTAATTAAATTAATTATAATAGGAATTAACGATGGATGCTTATGAATGATTGTTTGAGTAGAATATCTAAATTGGTTGATATTTATTGGGTGATATTCTGTGATATGAAATATTTTATGATATGATATGTTTGAGTGAACATTTATAATGTGGTTATTGAAGAATGATGAATTTTTGTGGGAAAGGTGACATCTTGTATTTAAAGTTGAATTGTGTTTCACTTAAATAACTTAGGCTAAGATGGTATTAAATTCGAAGAGACCGGAGTCGGATATTAGTAAATACCCGAAACCACTTCGATTCTTTATAAATTGATATGTGAAATAAATAAGCTGAAATGAAATGATTTAGGTAAATTGGACCATTTAATCTAAGTTTTGGATACTTAGAAATTTATATGTGTGATAAGTAATGGCTATAATAATTTGTGAAGTGGTAAATTTAAATAAGTTACCCCGGGTTCATATAAGTTGTATGTTGTTGTATTCTATGTTAGATGGGTTTACTCACGCTGGTTTCCAGCCTGACCCGGGTGTTACTTTGATGTAATGCTCGGGTTAGACCGAGTATTACAGATTTTCAGATAAGGACGTTCTGGAGCTCAGGAGACGAGCTGGATGGTAGGAACGTATGGAGTGTTTCCGCTATGATATATTTCTATTTATCTGAGACATGTTGATTTGTATATGTCTAGTGTTTGAGTATGTGTGTAACTCTGGTGTATAAAAATGTAATCAACTGATATAGTATTCTTTTGTATAACTTTTACTATTTTATATTATATTTTGATCCGCTGCGAATGTGAGATTCTGTGATTTGTTTTCTGTTTCTTCTTCTATCTCTTTCTTCTTTTCCTAACTATCTGGAATTTTCGTGATCGAAAATTCCGGGTCTTTACATTTGGTATTAGAGCAAAGGTTAAGCGAGAACCTTGGCTCTGGTGGGTATACTCATAAGGATAGGGTCAATAGTACCCTAGAATGAGTTGAGTGTTTATATATATATATATATATATATATATATATGAGAGCGTACTTGTTATTTTCGTATATAAAGATTTTAAATGATTTTGTGTAAGAGTATATATTTTGATATATATAAAGCAATATTTCTTACTAATAAATGTTAAAGTTATTGGTTGTTAAAAATTATAGGAACTAAATAAAATAATGAGAATTAAGTGGTAATAGTAATACAACCAAATTGGAATTGAATGAAGATAAATTTGAAATGGATCCAAACTAAAATTAAAATCCTGAATTTGTAGGAATGTTTTCAAAATAAAGATAATAATAAATTGGTTTCCAGATATGATAATCTTGGTTATTATCATAAATGGTTGTTGTGTTTAATAATGAAATGTTGTTAATGAGTAAGCAAGATGAAATGTTTTAGGAAAGTAAAACATTTAGGCAAGTATGACTTATAAATTGGAACAGAAGATGATATAAATTGTGAAGTTTTAAATCTGAGCCAGAATTTGAAAATTGTTTCAAAATGATAAAGAAATAGTAAATAATATTATTTAAATGAAAGGGCTTAATTCAAATAGGAGTTGTTTGAAAATTTAAAGGAATTTGTTTGAATTAAAAACCCAAGGTGGTTTAAATTTTAAGGATAACTTAGTGTGTAAAAGAAATAATATGTATATATGGGGAATATACATAATATCAAAAATAGTTTGAAACAAACTTTAAATGTTGGGTTTATAAATGTGGAATGAAATGTGATATCCAAGGTGATAAGTTTTTGAACTTATAAGATTATTAATGTGAAGTTTAAAATTTGAAGTGGGAATTCAAATTTGAGTAAGTTTGACGAGATTAAATTGAATTTAACTTAAAGGAAGTTAAATAAGTTTGGAATAAACAACCTGAATTGGAAATTTCAAGATGAAATTGAGATTTAACTTAGGAAAGTTAAATGGGTTGATTTGGTAGAGAACTATATGTGATCTCAAATAGGTTTGAGATCTGGAATGGGTAGTGGATGATGAATGTTTTAAATAAATTGGATGTTTATTTATCTTAATATCATCCTGTTATTATCAGTAATTATGAGACTGTGAATTTGATTGTTTAAATGAATTAAGAAGTAGATTGAGGTAATATCTATTTCATTATTGGAATTAAATGGAATTAAACTTTAATTTGAAATTACTTAAGTAATTTTGATTTTAAAGATAAAAATTAAACTTGAGAAAATGAAATCACTTTGAACATTAAGATTTGAATGTTTAAAATGAACATGTAAACTGAAATGGTTAAGGATTGGTTCCAAGATTGAATTCGGGTAATAAATTGTA
Source organism: Allium fistulosum (assembly GCA_030737815.1). Lineage (NCBI taxonomy): Eukaryota > Viridiplantae > Streptophyta > Magnoliopsida > Asparagales > Amaryllidaceae > Allium > Allium fistulosum. The sequence continues at coordinate 335,145,031 of CM060901.1, read as the reverse complement.
TTTTGAAGATTAAATTGTTAAAAGGGGGTTTGAATTATTATTTGAACCTAGAAATAAGTTTATGTAGAAGTAAAGGTAAATTAAAAAGGAATTTTGAAATTTGAACTCAGAATTAAATGGTTAGGCTGTTAAATTAAAAGTAAAGGTTAATTTGATTTATGGGATTAAATCAATATTTGAAATAATAACTCGAATTGGTATAATTCGAGATGGTTTAAAGTGAAATGAAATAGAAAGTTAATTGGAAATTGGCAATTGATTGGAAATGGAGATTGGGAAGTTGAACAGTTTGGCTCTGGACTATTTTAAATAAATTATTTTGATATACCCTATTTTAAATCTATTTTCCTAACTATTTACTATGCAACTTTTCTTTTTAAATTCCAAGACTATCTTATATTTATTTAGCAACTACTTTTGGAACTATTTAACAATTTTACAACTGATTTATAAACTGATTACTATTTTTCAACTATCTTACAATTACTTAACTGTTTATAGCTATTTTACAAACTAATAATTATTTTTCAACTACTTATCTATTAAAAAAAATTTCAAGCTATATTTCTAAATTTAAGAAGGTCGGAGTTCAAACTGTTATTGATTAAATACCCAACTGAGATAAGAATTGAAGTGATAATCCAAATGGGGATTAAGGCAAATGTGAATAAGTGAATAAAATCAAAGTGAGGATGAATAGAAAGGAAATTGATTTAACTGATAATAAATGAAGATAAATACGTAGGATGTACTAATATTATTTTATTCGCATAGTGATTTGATCCAGATTCGAGCATAGAATTTCGAGATAGTTTATCGATCCGAGTTGGGATTTTTCACTCGATTTTCGATGGCGAACCTGGATATGGATTTTTGATTGGTTCTGGATATTCTCTATCATAGATATGACTATGCAAGGAGAATGACGGTTTCTGATCAAGAAACCAAATCTGAGTCCGCACTAGGAAGTCGAGTGGACAATACTAGTTCGGAAGTGGAATTGTGTGATCGAGTGAGCGATCAGATTGATATAGCGTACGGATGATATGTGTACATCGTACGAGTTTGAATGAAATTGATGTTGAAATTTATGGATAAGAATTGTAAAATGGTTTTTGAAATTGAAAGTATATTTTATGAAATATATGATGAAGTAAAGTGGGAATTGAATATTTCTATGATTAAAATTTACTTTATGGAAGTAAGCAATATGGTGAATGACTTTACAAAAAAGTAATCAAAATTTGAATATTTATTTGGACTAAACAAAGTTATATATCTTTGTTATATGTGGAAAACTTCCCTTGTTGAATCTATTGCTAGAAGAAAATGATTTTTGAAAGTATTTGATGTATAAAAGTGAATTTATACAAGTACAAATTGATTCAAAGATTTTTTTAAAAACTTTTATATATATGTATTTATAAAAAGGATTTGTGAAAATGATTTTGAGGAAAGGTTTTGGGAACCTATGGCATTTGGAAAAGCCTAATATGAGAATTATCGATTTTGGGAATCGATTTTATAAAGGAGCTTTATATGAAATTCATACTCGGTGTATGATTTGAAAATACTATATGTGTATAGTATAAAGTGTTTTGAAGTGGCCCTGGGGAAAAAGGCGCTCCCTTGAATGAACTTCTCAGGAATGCCACAGGGTGGTACTGCCTTGAGCCTCTAAGGGGGAGGTTCTAAAGTTGATCCTGTGAGGAGTCCGGACAAACTAGTTCTTGAGGATTATTTGGTAGCGAAAGTCGAGGGCGCTTGTGATGACCCGGAATTTTTGAGCATTTGGAATTGGGTATTTAATTTATTTTAAATATTCAAAAGTAAATTATTAACTAGAATTTCAAAATATCAATATTTATTGGATAATTAATTGTAGAATTTAATTATCGAAATTCGGTGAATTATTGAATCTGCTGTTTTAAGCCAGTTAAAAATAAATTTAAGGGCTTGTAAAATCTATATTGATGATACTGAAGGCAGTAGAACTTTTAAAATTAAATTAAAAAGTGATTTGTTCAGTTTTCAAATTTTATCGTTTAAATTGAATTCAAAAATAGCCTTCCGAGGCGCAGTCTCGGAATTTGACGAAACCAGTTCCATTGGATCCGTAATATTGTATTATTATCGGATTTCAATTTTCATAGCAATTGGGGTTGTCGTTTGACCCTGGCAACTTAAAACGCTTCGAATTTATTAGAACCGATTTCATTTAAAAATTGATCGTTTACTTCTGTAACTTGTTGTTATGATCGAATTAGCTTCCGATAACTATTCCATTGCGTTCGGATATGGGTAAAACCTTATGAACGTTTGTCGTTTCGTCTGATTCAGGCATTGGGACTTCGTAATATGTAACGAGGCATTTTGGAAGTTTTATGTTATATAAAAAAAAATTTAAATCAACAAGTCAGAGATATTTATAAAACAAGCGTACATAGGAAGCCAACATCCCTTTCCCTTTTTAAACATCTGTTACTTCGGAGTTACAGTTCAATAACAATCTCCTTGTTGCGATGCTAACCCACGATCTCCCCTTTCCTCTTTTATGATTTCCGCTTCCATTCCCTCGTCAAAATCGCGATTTCCAGTTCAGATTGAATTCCCCTTCTTTATTCGGAAAAAAAAGAAGAAGAGAAAACTAGGGTTTCGCGAAATCAATGCCTTCGAGCTAATCATTGCTGCGAACTCGGATATTCCATCAGCCATCGTTGGCTCGTCCTTGCTCCTACACGATATTTCTACTGCTGATTTGAAGTCCTGCTACAGTCTCGATCGCAAGGCAACAGTGTCAATCATCCGGAGTAGGCATGGTTGATTAAGCAAGGTTAGGTGAGAAATTCTTAAGTAATTGATTTAATTTAGGTTAATTAAATTAATTATAATAGGAATTAACGATGGATGCTTATGAATGATTGTTTGAGTAGAATATCTAAATTGGTTGATATCTATTGGGTGATATTCTGTTATATGAAATATTTTATGATATGATATGTTTGAGTGAACTTTATAATGTGGTTATTGAAGGATGATGAATTTCTGTGGGAAAGGTGACATCTTGTATTTAAAGTTGAATTGTGTTTCACTTAAATAACTTAGGCTAAGATGGTATTAAATTCGAAGAGATCGGAGTCGGATATTAGTAAATACCCAAAACCACTTCGATTCTTTATAAATTGATATGTGAAATAAATAAGATGAAATGAAATGATTTAGGTAAATTGGACCATTTAATCTAAGTTTTGGATACTTAGAAATTTATATGTGTGATAAGTAATGGCTATAACAATTTGTGAAGTGGTAAATTTAAATAAGTTACCCCGGGTTCATATAAGTTGTATGTTGTTGTATTCCATGTTAGATGGATTTACTCACGCTAGTTTCCAGCCTGACCCGGGTGTTACTTTGATGTAATGCTCGGGTCAGACCGAGTATTATAGATTTTCAGGTAAGGACGTTCTGGAGCTCAGGAGATGAGCTGGATGGCAGGAACGTATGGAGTGTTTCCGCTATGATATATTTCTATTTATCTGAGACATGTTGATTTTTATATGTCCAGTATTTGAGTATGTGTGTAACTCTAGTGTATAAAAATGTAATCAACTGATACAGTATTCTTTTGTATAACTATTATTATTTGATATTATATTTTGATCCGCTGCGAATGTGAGATTCTATGATTTGTTTTCTGTTTCTTCTTCTATCTCTTTCTTCTTTTCTTAACTATCTGGAATTTTCGTGATCGAAAATTCCGAGTCATTACAGTAATCGGTATATATATTTGAGGAATTAGAATATATATAACCTGTCATTGAATTTATAAATTGGGCAGAAAGAAAATGTAGACTAAGTTAGGTTAACGATCATTTGAAATTTAGTAAATTAATAAATGATAATTGGTTATTCGATTTTTCAGAATATTAATAAATCATATAAATTGTTTATTCAAGGTCGAAAATGGGAAACCAAGACAATGTTGAAGGGGATTTCAAATTATAAAGCAAAAGTGAGTTAATCTCACTCTTATGGATTTTTTTATTTATATTTAAATGGTTAAATTTAAATAATTGGTTGAATGATTGAATTGATTGGATGTGATAATATATATAGTAGTATATATATTGTAGTGATTGATTTCCCGCATTATATAGCGGATGTGATCCTATGCGCCGCATAATAGCGGATGATATTTTATAAACCCATATACCGCGATATTCCACCTCGAAGTGAAATTGGTATTTTATATTGTGCTAACATCTGTGGATGCAGGGAACAGGTTGGAGGGATCCAACTGGATTCCTCAAAAATTTATTTAGATTATTTAATATCCTGTGTTATGATATTCTGTGATGAATTATATTGATAATTGGAATGTTGGATGCTATGGTTTGATTTGATATATTTGGGTATATTGAGTTACCTAAAATATATAGATTGGATTTCTGGAAAAATAAAATAAAAAAGGGATATTTAAGAAAAATAATTATAGAGAATTTAAATAAATTAAAGAATGAATTGGGAAACGATAAAAGTGATTTTTAAATTCTATAAATAAATTCCGAGTATGGGAAAGGGAATTTTAAATAAATAGAGAAATATTAAATTTTAAACTTAAGTGATATTATATTAAGAAATAAAGAATTTATTTAAAAGGATAAAGAAGGAATTTGGGAAATCTGAAATTGGTATTTTCAGTTAAAAAGATTTTAATCATAATAAAGAAACAAAATATGAAGTTAACGGATTTGAATAAATTGAGAAGTAAAGGAGTTTATTTCAAAATGGAGTAATTTGGAAATCAATTTGAGATTTGATTTAGGTGTTTAAAATTGGAATTTTAAAAGGGAAATGAGACTATAAAATTTATAAACTGGGTTTATAAAGGTGAAGTAATATATCAGTGGATATTTGGAAGAATAAATTCACGGTGGGAATTTATTAAAGAAATGGGTAAATTTGTTTAAAAGTAAATAGTGATTTATTTTTAAGGATGTGAAAGAGAAGTGTATTTCCCTGGATAGCCAAGTACGTTTCCAAAGCAAACTTTTAAGTATGAGTTAAAGGTTTTAAAGTTGTTTTTAAAGTATGTTTTAGAAAATTTATTATTTTTAAATGTTTAAAGTTTAAAAGTAAGTATTTCTCAAATTTAATTTAGTAGTAATTATTTAAAGGTAACTTGGTATTGTGTTTTAAAAGGATAAAATGTAGTTTTATATTTTATAAAGTAGTTTATTTTAAATATTCTTAAAGTATATATATTTAAATAAAGTATTAAAGTAGTTTTAATTTAAATGTTTTAAAGTGTATTTTATAATAAAGTGTTTTTAAATTATTTTAACAATCTAAAGTAATTGTACCTGGTGTTTCAATGGAAATAAGTATTTGGGAATTTATTCCATGAGAAGAGTGTGGTTTGAAAACTGTTTTAAAAAAGGTTTAAAAGTGGAAATATATCTTGAGAGGATATTTTAAGGTCAATAAATAATTTGGAAAATTATTTATGTTTGATGGTTGTTTGTGAATGTTAATTGATAGTTAAATAACCGACTATCAATATTAACCAATATGCTGATCGTTTCGAAGAGACCGGGATCAGTATTTATTTCTCGAAAACCACTTCGATCCGGTTTGTACGTTTTCATGGGGAAAACGAGGTTGGAATCGAAGATGGAGCAGTGAAGTGCAAGGACTAGCCACTACTAATCCTGAGGGTGATTCCAAAATGGATGTAGTAGGAATAGTGCCTTTGGTTCCGTTCGGACCCGGAACAGACTTGTATGGATGAATGCTTTCGGAACATCGTCAAGTGGACGATGGGCATTCTAAGGGATATGTTCTATAAGGTAACGCTTAGCCTCGTTTCTCATCAACCGGGAATGACTGAAAATCAGGGGTTATGCAGCAAGGCTATGTGGGTAGCGCCCATTAGGGTGAGGTCATCCCTGTCTAGATGTCCCTTTTTATATTCGGCTTAGTGGTGCGGTTGCTGATCCCAACCGTGGGGTGATATTACTCGGAATTATCCAGTAAGGGGTAGTTCCGGCCTTGTGTTGCAGGGGATCGAGCGTGGTCCTCGGTACGCTGATGTAGACCAGGTACTGTGACAGGTGGTACCCCAGTGCCTAGTCATTAGTTGGAAAACCATTTTCCCTACGCGCCTTTACGGTTTTGATTGTGCCCAACTATTGCTGAAACGTGAGATGCAAGCATTTCAGCTAGATTCTATTTTACTTTCTATAGACACTATCATAATATCAGACGGATTTGATAAAAAGTGTTTTGGCTATCGTAAGGTAAAAACCCAACATGTTTATTTATGGCGTGGTCTTACGAGATGCTTTTGATTTCAAAAGGGTTTGGAAAACTTTAATAATCCAATTGAGTGTGTTTTCTCATGCTGGTATTCTAGACTGACTCGGGTGTTATTTTATTATAATGCTCGGGTCAGACCGAGTATTACAGATAAAGGATAGGATGCTGTGGAGCTCAGGAGATGAGCTAGATGGCGAGATGTATCACCCGTATTTGTTTTAAATATTCCGCCGTGTTGAGTATGTTGAGTATTCTGTATGTGGGACAAGTTATTATAACTGTCCTGAATTGTGATGTTGATTATATTGTACTTTGATGTTGTATTCTGGTGATGTATGTATAATCAGATATAGTTTCTTTTTTGTAAAGATCAGTTATTATCTATTATATTTTATTCCGCTGCGATGGTTAGATTCTGTTGTTATTTTGTTTCTTCTTCTTCTACCTCCTTCTTCTTTAACCCAAATGGTTCGTATTTTCGTTCTTCTTGAGTTGATTTGATGGAGATTAATGTCAATTCAAGGGGTACGGGTTTGCGGGCTGTTACAAATTATATGTTATCTGAACATGGTCTGCAAATTGGGATTATGTAATCAATTTGGAATATTTTGAGATGGAATGTGGAATTTGTTTTGCTATTTAATTTATTTTCCATATTCTTATGCTTCTGTGTATCAATGTATCTAATATCGCTGTGTTTGGTCGCCGAGGATTAATAACCATGGATGATTGCATCATCCGTAGCCGTTAGTTTTGGGCCTCCAAATAAGGGGATGTTACAAGAAAAGAAGACATTTTATTACATATGCAGATCTATCTATAGTACAAACGAGCTCTATATTTATAGACTCTAAATGCAGCAGAGATTACAATGCTGTCCTTTGCCATTTAGCATATTCACCTATATTACTAATATATATATATATATATATATTACAATAGAAATATATTAGTTGTTTCAATTAATAGCACCTGCAACACAACATATATAATAGTCATATGCAAACAAAAGCAGTACAACATTATATGCAACAACAGAATCCATCACCCATTATAGCGAGCAAAAACTAATGGTTTGTCTTGGTTTAGAATTTTTCATCGTTCAAGGGTGATAAATAAACTACCAAGTGTACCTTACACTCAACAGCCTTAGATAATTACTAAATAGATTATTCATTCAACCTTAAACAAATTGAAGTATCATTTCCCAAACATCCCATAAGCCAAACAACACAGAATTTTAAATTTTATTTAAGTTTATTCTATTGGTTTCTTTTCACATCATTTACTTTCCATTTATTTTCATTCATTCATACAAGGTCATCTTTTATTAATTTACATTCATTATTTACATGATTTATTTCCCATTCAATATTTGAAATCATCAATAAATAAATTCTTAAAGTATAACATATGTTTCTTTCTGTTCATTTCACAATTATTTACTTATATAACTTGATTTCCATTTGATATAATATTCATTAATGAATCATTTCACACTTAATTTTATTATCATTTACTCAAATAGTATTCACTTTTTATTATTCAATTTAATTATCAAGCATTTCAAAACATTAACTTAAGTTTATAACATTTGTAACAACCCGCATATCTATCGATTTTATATTTAAATATTTTATCGTTAGTCGGATGTTAGTCCGAAAAGCTACTTTTTGCATACGGTCAAATTAGGACTCGAGACCACCCCCATTGAGTTCAAAATGACGTTTGCGATCTTTTTGAGTGTAAACTTCGATATGTTTGGAGATAGTGAAATTTTCGTCACTTTTCCCGCTTGAGACTTTGGTTTGGACTGCACCTTCTTAACTCAGCCCAACCCCCTCTTCTCTTCATCACTTCATCAAATACTTCAAGCTTCTTCAAAAATGGTGGAGGGAAAGAGAAATTAAAACTCCCAACTCAAATTCTATTGCAAATCCGAGATTCAACATCAAATTCAAGTAGAAGATTGTGGATTCAAGCTTTGGATTGCTTCTCCTTGCTTTCAATCTTCATCTTCATCAATTTCGTGGAAAAGGTGAGATTTTTGATCTCACATCTTGCCTATAATCGTCATTGGACTGTTGGGAATGATTCCTCATCACTTTAGCATGTTTGTTGCATTTGGTTTGGATTGGATTGGCGAAAAATTCCAAATTTTAGTGATTTTGGTGAAAAAACTGCTACTAGGTCGTTCTGGCCATTTTTAGCTCGTTCGGAGTTAGGTCGTCCATCCATAGGTCGTAGGTCGCCTGCGAGTTAAGTCTTAGGTCACCTGCGAGTTAAGTCTTAGGTCACCTGCGAGTTAAGTCTTAGGTCACCTGCGAGTTAAGTCTTAGGTCACCTGCGAGTTAAGTCTTAGGTCGTCGCCGACCTATAAATCCCAGGCAAAAACTTAGGTCGCTGCCGACCTATAAATCCCAGGCAAAAACTTAGGTCGCTGCCGACCTATAAATCCCAGGCAAAATCTTAGGTCGTTGCCGACCTAAAATCCCCAGGCAAAACGTTAGGTCGTTGCCGACCTAAAATCCCCAGGCAAAACGTTAGGTCGTTGCCGACCTAAAATCCCCAGGCAAAATGTTAGGTCGTTGCCGACCTATAATCTCCAGGCAAAGTTAAGTCGCTCGAATTTTGTTAAGTCTTAGGTCGTTGCCGACCTATAATTCCCAGGCAAAAATGTTAAGTCGTTCGCGAGTTAAACCTTATGTCTTAGGTCGTTGCCGACCTATAATCCCCAGGCCAAGTTAAGTCGTTCGCGAGTTAAACCTTAAGTCGTAGGTCGTCTCCGACTTATCCCCCAGTTAAGTCGTTCAAGTTAGGTCGTCGCCGACCTTACACCTGGTCTTTTGAGTTCGCGAATTCCTTAGGTCGTATGACCTATTTTTCCTTAGGTCGCTGGACCGCTTGCCTTCACTAGGTCGTACCGTGACGGGGCGCTGCCCCGCACCCCGCCGTGGGCGCTGCCCCCTGGACCCCCGCGACCTGACCGGGCAGGTCGAACCCCGAATTACTTTGCGTAGGCAATCTTATCTGACAAAGCATTTATCAGAATTTCTACTTTGATGGTTTTGGGATTGACTTCTTTGGACTTTACTCACGTCTTCGAACGTGAATTGATTTGTTTCTACAATCGTTTTAATGACTTGTCATTTTAAAGATATATGAAGGTTTCAATACTAATAGTAAATATCAAAACTCTTTCATCAAAGCGATTTCAACACTATTTTAAATATCAAAAGTTCGTTTTCTCAAACCGATTTTCAATCTACTAGTATATACAAGCCTTTACTTCACTCGAATGAGAAATCGACTTAAACGACTTAGTAAAACGAGTGGTATGAAACGCTTGCGTTCACTTCGTCGGTTAGCTCTTGGACTTGTTCGATTGAACCCTTTTTGTGACAATTTCCTAGTGAAGATTTACAGCTTGTTCGTAAATATTTAAGTTAAGCAAGTGGTTATGGGACATGAAGCTAAACTCATATATTTACTAGCTTGGTGTGATTGACACTTCCTTATGATCATGACGGTCATTTTTGTGATTTAGACTAGCGATTTAGCGATGTCTCTTTGTCTACGTGGGAGACTATACCCCGATTATGTGATGTTTCGCCATCACATTTCCTACGGTCTTCGGGCCATTCCTGTGTGAAAATTTAATGGATAGCTTCCATGAGATATCTTCTCGTCATGTGTTTACGCGTAGGTGAGTTTTCATGCTCCCATTCATGTGTTAGGCCTCCCCCCTTTTTATGTGTTTTCTGGATTTCTGATGATGATTTCTGGAATTTTGTGCTTCACCAATTTTCATGATTTTCATTGATATGATATCAGTTTTTGTGCATTGGTGAATTCATGTGTTATTGACTTGTTATGAATACAAGTTTAGGGTATGATACCCTATTTTATCTTTGAGAAGATTCTTGTGATATTGATTAATCTTTTGTTGATTATCATTTACATACTTATAGTAGTATGTCGCTATGGTTATTACATGTTCATGTCATGCCTTTTACTGTATACCATATCATCTGATATTTATAGTTAGACTGATCCGTTTATTATTTTCTTATAAATAATACTCGGGTCAGACCGAGATGTTACAGGTGCTTCTGCTTGACTTCTCTTCAGGATTATTCCGACTTTTGGCTAACTACCTAGATTAGTAGTTTTGGATGTACACCTTTGAGATATAGACTCTATGTTGTGTACTTATTCTTTTGTATAGCACGTGATGCTATTCTTTTGTATTATCGTGGATCTTTCCGACCACTACTCTGATGTACACTTTCATGTGATATATATATTTATTCATATCTTCTTCCGCCTTTGTGATATGGATGTCTGTGACTGATTTATGTTATGATTATTTCTATGTTTGTTCCCGAAGATTATATATAGCCACCGTGTGATAGCTTTGTGTTTGTATCGGTATGTCGGATTTCCTCCTTAAAAGATATGCATTCTATTCTATCTGACGTATCGATGCTCGCACAAAGAAGTTACATGGATGGTCGCTCCTCCACAGCCTTATTCTCCGCGCTAATTGACAGCACTACATCGTAGTGTTCTTGGTTAGCGTGGGTATAGAGGTGGGGCGTCACAACATTCCTTGTACATCTTAATTCTTTATTTATAGTCATAACTTCATTTTTGAAACATTTTTATTACTTAAGTTTTTACTTGTATAATATTCCATTATCTTTTAGTTAACAAGTTACAAAACTTCAATTTTTATATTTTTATTAAACACCTAGCTTTTATTAGATTTCAATTTGGAAGTTTTCAACTACTAAAATAGTTGAAGGTTCCATTTCATTACAATAACTGAAAACCATTAATTAACAGAAAAATTTAAGAACTAAATACCGGGTTTCATTTCAAATCATTTATATATTTTGTATATCAAATCATACTTAGGAAATTTAAATCAAAATTTGTTTATCAAAATAAATGTGTAGCTTTTGCTACTATAGTGGTCTTTCCACTTTAAAACTCGAAAATGAACGGTGATGATGTCGCGATCATCATCGAAAGTATTTTCCAACGATAGAAGAGAGGAGTATAGAACTTATTTTCTTTAAAATTATTTTAAAACATTTCTTTTAAATCCCATTGAAAATATTACCATTCGAAAATACTTCCAAATAGTAATAATATTATTTCCCAAAGTCTTTGAAAACCAATTTCAAAACACCAGAACTTAAGTTCTCAAATTTTTAATTTAAATTCATTTTATTGGTAAATCATAATTTATAAACCATATTTACAAAATTACATTTTCTTATAACATATAATAGTCAATAGTTTTAAAAAGCTTGACTAACCAACAATAAATGACAATAATCAAATATTATCATTTCCTAACAACCAACACGCTAAAATATAACAATATCAATTTATGAAAAATTATTCTTTTAAATAAAAAATATAATACCAGGTAAAATTATTTCATTTACCTATTTAAAAAACAATATTGTGTCGATTTACCCTATTCAAGTGTTTAGGACTCCCTATCAATGCCATAGCGTCCTATGTACCGATTGGAATTTATAAATACACAACATAACAAATTAACACAATACAAAACATTTTTATAGCACTAACAAATGCGCTCTCATACACACACACACACACACACACACACACACACTCTTTCAAACTCATTCTAGGGTATTACTACCCTATCCCTAATGAGTTTAAAACCCCAACATGCATAGGTATCTCTAAACCAAAGCTCTGATACCAACTGTGACGACCCACTTCTATGGATGGTTCAAATTGACAATAAACCACACATGTCTAACTTAAACCATTCAAAAGGGAGAATTGTCAATGGGGTTTAATAAGAAAATAAGAGAAGAAGGAAAACAAAACAAAGAATCTTGCAATGGAATGACAAAATATAATAATCAAATAAACAGTTCATGAAGCTGTTTTACAATATACATTTGAATACTCAATTTCTACAACATAATCAGAGTACAATCAACAAACATACCAAAATAATACAGTGGAAAAATAATAGTAAATACGGTCTAGCAAACTTCGTCTTCGTCTTCAAGGAATAATGTCTTCAAACACCGAAATACTCAGGCTGACCCGAGCGTAATGAAAAGTCAAAACACTCGAGTCAGAACTAAAAGTTCTTATGTAAGTTAAATCAACAACAAGTAAATATGAGTGTAATAGCTTCGGAGATGTTTACGGGATTTTCCATCTACTATCAAGTGTACAACGTGAATGCAATAACTTAAGAGATGTTAAGGGATTTTCCATCTCCTAAGGATCCGTTAAACTATTTATATGTAGTAAGATACGCTATATATGTAGTGTCTAATCAATAAAATAAATATTTTTCCTAGAGTTAAGGCTTTACATTAATCCACCTCAACACATTTTTAAGCAGGTAGTCTATGCAGGTCCTATAGCACAACCAGTAACGTCGGTTGCCAGTGAGTCCCCTATAGGTACCATACTAAAACAACATCGTAGTGGGCACGTATAGATAAAAGTATGATGATGCATATGAAGCAATGCCTAAGGTAGGATACTACCAGTTCGAGTCGCAAGGCTGGTGGTAACGTATCGTAGCCACGACCGCCCATCCATCCAACTCTCCCACAATCAAATCAGGGTGCATCGATCAAGTCAAAATCAATATAGTAGTACGAAGAGGTGTGTCCGCTAGGGGTAGCCCACTTGGCCTTGACAATCTATCCTATTTTAGTCATTTCAAATTGGCTCAAGTGCCGAGGTCATCCATCATCATTCGCCAATCCAACCACTTCATTCTGGATCATCCACCACGTACGCAATTGTTAAACTGGTTCCGGTATAAACAAAGAGTATGCCAATATTCGGTCCAAGTCTCTTTAACAACCAAAGTCATTTTTCACACCGGTTGGTTCTTTTAAATTTAAAAAACAAGTCATACTTCACAGCAAAATATCAGATTCACTTCAAAAATCATTTTTGAATTCAAACAGGTTATACCTTCATATCAAAATATTCGTATTTATATCAATGGTTTAAATCTTAATAATTTCCCTCTAAAACAATTTGAATATTGAAATTGGTTTTCAATAATTAAAATAGTATTAACATTGAAAAATAGTTTGGCATAATTAAAATAGTTTACAAATTGGAAATAGTTTTGAACATAAAATAGATTTTAATATTGAAAATAGTTTGGGCAAAATAGTTTATATATTAAAATAATTTGGTTATTGAAATGATTTATATAGTAAAATAGTTTATATTAAAACTATTTATCTCTTTCACAATAATTTAAACTTATGTTCCAAATCACGACGAAATCAATTCTTCGACTTCCAAATCAAGTCAACTTTATATTCAAAATTAAATTTAAATCAGCCTCAATTCAAAATGATTTCAACTTTACTTCAAATTTAATTTCAACGGTTTTATTCAAATGGCTAAAAGTTTCAATTTAAATTCTCATTTAAACATTTTAGTTTAAAACCATTTCACATCCCAAATTTGGAAATACCAATTTAACCCACTTAAAAATAAAGTAAATTCAAAGTTTAAATTAAAATTAAACCTTTAAAATAATTCAATTTCAATAAATTTAAGTCCTTTCTCAAATTTCAACTTACGATTTCAAATTATTCCTTTAAACAATTTCATTTAAGCAGTTACAATTTCAGCATTTTGAAACTCAAATTAGAAAATAATTCGGTTCATATAAATGCAAATTCAAGATTTTAAAACCATTTAATTTAACCAAATCCGTTGTCCGTATAAAATTTTCTATCCTATGGCCAAGTGATCATTTATTTCAATTTTAATTACATAGATGGATATATATCATTTCAACCCATAATTAAATGTCATAGGTATATATCATTTTAACCTATTTCTTAGTTCATATCCAATGGTCCAAATGATAATATAAATAATGTCAATAAATAAATAGGTAATAACAGGAATATGTTAAATAAATAAATAACCATAAATCCATCATCAATCAATATGCATACAATAACAATTAACATCCAAATCAACCAATATATCCCAACAATTACTGATTATCAATTGTCGATGTTTAACTAGCAATTAAATTTAATATTAATTTAAATGTCAATTAAATGCAATATAAATTCAATTTCAATTAAAAAGTCAATTTGAACTACCAAACATCAACCAATAACATCCTTATCACTTTATAAATTTAATTCAACTAACATAAGAAGATTTAATATTGCTTGAGTGGGTTTAATCACTCACCTTTGATTTATAGCCCATTTAAAATCCAACAAAGGTCCAAAATTTCAATAGTCTCCAAATTCAACCAAACCAGTTTCATGTTGTTTGGAATTTCGATATAAACCCAAAGGAGGAAACCCCGTGCGAATCCGAGTTCGTATGCAAAAGTTATTGGAGTTAGAACATTGAATTTTAAATTTAAATTAAAATAAATGAGGGGCAATAATGTAATTAACTTATCACCTTCTCAAACCCTACCCAGACGCACTCAAACCCTAGCCAACGTTCAGCCACCACGTTCCACTCCGTTCGCCGTTGTGTAACAAAACTGGTTTTGTGATTACCTGTCTAAACAAATTATAATGATGATTATAATTTTTTAATTAAGAGAATAAATATAATTTGGAGAGAATAATTTGTTTAATCATTCGAAATGGTTAAATAATGAGATTTTGGTTATATTAAATTGAAAAATATCATATAATACCTCAATTCAATATTATTGGGTTAAGTAAATTTAAGTATGAAGAAAATAAAGTTTTGGAACTTTATAATGGGTAATTGGTGATAAAAACATGTTCTAAGTATTTATACATGTTGAAAATTCAACAATTGGATAATTTATTGATATTGGCAAATTTGGGTTGTTTTGGAAATTAATTATGTTGCAAATGAGAATATAAAATGTGTAATATTGATTAAAAATCAATATTCATGTATAAAATTATTTTCAATGAGATTTGTACATTTACTATGTTTAAAATAATATGTTAGTGCAAATTTAGTTGTTAAAAATGTAAGTTTTAAACAATTAAGTAGAAAATTACCTATTTTAGTTGAATATGTAAAATTTGAAATGTTTGTGTTAAAATTAAATGGTGTTAATTAAAAATTATAATAGCCTAAATTAAATTAACCATAGCCTATTGGGTCCTAACCTTACTAACCCAAACCCAATAACCCAATTAGACATTCTTGTTGCAAGAAAAGAGTACGTACAATACTCTTTCTCCATCTTCTTCTTGGAAATCTAAAGAAAATGGCTACCTTCTTTTAAAAATTCAAATCTAGCTCCAAATTTAACAAAAATTAAAGGAGAAATTTGTGAATTCAAGAGAGTTAACATGTAATCCATTCAAACCATAAGATTATTTCATCAATTCCCAGTTTAAGAAGTTTTTGGTTTACTGTAACTTTCTTTTTGTGTTTGCATGTCTGTTTCTTCTTCAGCTACAGGTTCCTAAAGCTAAATCGGAGCTAAAGTCATCACCTTGCTTATAATTTTCTCAATTTTGGTGCTATGGTGAGTAGTAACTCACATTTCTAGCCAAATCAAACTGCCTATAAGAAATTTGTTTCAGTTTCTGTTGTGTTTTGGATTTATTGTAAACTGTAAATTGAACTTGTAGTTTACAGTGAAAAGCTTGTCTGGGTTCAAATTTATGAACCCATATCTCTTTGGTTTCATACCAGAATTGAGTGAAACCTTTTTTGGATCATATGCCATGTTTAGTGGTAGTTGCACGTCAAATTTCATTGCTTGATTCATCTGGAAGTGCCTGAAATTAGTGCTCAAAGTTGGGATTGAAACAGGCAAAATTGCATGTAGCATTCGCGACCATCAGGTCGACCCAGACACACTGGAGGTCGACCTGAGCAATGTATGGGTTGACCCATGCTTCCCCAGTGTAACGACCCATAAATTTAACTGGTTTTAATAACGTTATTAATTGAAATTTTTGTGAAACTTTAAACGATAAAATTTTTACAAAAAAAAAATTAAAAAAAATTGATATTTGGAATGCGTCTAGTTAAACATAGCAACTGGTAAATTTTCGTCCGAAAATATGGAAGTTTATTTCGTGCGTAAATTTACTTCAATTTAATCAGTTAAAAAGCGATGAAAATAAAATGTTTTCGAAACCTAAATATTTTTATATAGAATAAATTGTAAATCATTTTCTGAGCAAGGCGTCATTGTTCGTTTTTCCAAATTTGGACATTCTTAGCTCCGTCGATCTTATTTTTCTATGTTTTTGCTGCATTTTCCGCTAGTAGAAAATTCGAATTTCTATAATTCAATCGTACCACTAATACCTATACACCATTTTGATCGTCATATCGTGGTGATCCATGCGTTATATTTAATTCTGTATTTTGAAGACCGTTGCACAGCTGAAACCGTAAAACGGGTCCCCGTATCGGTATCCATTTTGAAGCTTTTGGTATTCAGTGGTCATACAATTTTCCAATGCGGCTGGTCACTACTTTTCAAATTCCCAAAAATTATTAATTATGACGTTTGCTTTTACCATTTATTCAATTTATTGTTGTGCACTTTTTTTTAAAAACTCATCACCTTCCTCTAGCTTTAATTTATAATATAATTTCTGGTCAAACTATTCACGTTTCTTTTTCTTCCTTCTCTATCTGATGCATTCTATTTCTCTTCAATACACAATAATAATAATATTATACGAAGCAGTTATATAGGATGCTTTATCACTCTAAGGCCATTTGCTTTCTTCCTCCTTGAGAAAAATAAGATCAAAAAAAGAAAAAAAACAACTTGTCCCTTCATTTTGCGCATGCCACTCCCTGGCAACCAATGCCTCAACAACCCGATCGCCTTCTCGAGCATGGCAGCTCCACCACCTAATCACCGCTATCCCTCTCCGCCCTCGGTCTAACTACAAATACCACGCAACCACCTGCATATGCAAACCCAACCTCCACCTTGCTCCTCCATCGTCCACTCATGAGCCACCAACCACCCAAGCCAACCCGCCTCGTCCATCAGACCCGCGGCCACCACCTTCCTTCATTTGATGGCCGACCTCTGGCCAGGCCGAGCCCACTTCCAGATCCCGAACCAACAAAACACGCGACCTCAGCCACTCCTCACCGCCTCCACTGCCTTAACCACCTATGCCGCTAAAGCCACGGCAACCCATCCCCTTCTTTCAGTGCAGCTGCCACGTCTACCCAATCATCATCCAAAGCCCGACCGCCTTTGCATTTCGGTCACAGCATGACCAACTGGCTCCTCTTTCGTTATTTTTTTTAGGTCAGTGTATATATACCTTCGATTCTCACGTTATTCAAATCATGTTATATATTTATGCATTGTCTCCTTCGGTTCATGCCTGTGCTTTGAATTTAGCCTATATTTTGACCTTTCAATTTTATGTTTTGAGGTTTATTTTAGTTGTCTAACCTACGATCGGTTTATTTATATATTAGTTTATATTTAGTAGCTGTGGAAGTGTTATATATATGTAAATCTATTATATATGTTATTAAGTAGGTATATTTGATTATATATATTGTCCTAAGATATAAGTTTTAAATATACAAATTTTATAGGTCAGTTGAGTGTCAGTGCATAATATACAACAATCTCTATATATTACAAGCTACTATTTATGTTTTTGAACATTGAAAGTTGTTCGTATATATATTTATATTGGTCGTATATAAAAATGTGGGCTTATAACTTTGATTTGAAAAAAATTTATACAAGTTATCTGTTATATACGTTGGTATATACTGGTTTATACTAGTTTGCATATATCAGGTTTTAGGTAGTTGATACGTTTATGCGAGTATATATATACACTTGTATGTCAGTTTTGAATATACGTTATTTATTCATATCAGCTCAGTTTATATATTAATTTGTCTAAATATATAAGTTGTATAAGTATATAGATATATGTAGGCTGTCGTGTTTTGGTTCATTGTTTTCTAAATTTTTTTAGAGCTTATATAAGAATAAATATATGTAACATAAATATGTATATAAATAAAGACTATGTTTTACATATGTTTAAATTTAATATTGATTTGAGATACATAACGATTTTATTTTATGATTTGTTTTAAAATTTAATATTATTTTGAAAATACATATATATGCATCTTGTTTCAGCTTATCCCAAGCCTGATTTGATCGTTTCATTTGATTCCAATTTATCAGCTTTGATTGTTGTATTCGCGTCAATTTTGCTTTGCTTGGATTCGTAACTCCATTTCAGTACCCGTATCTGTGTTCATATTCGTGTCCTCTTCCGTTCTCTCTAGCCGCGGAAGGTGAGTAATCACTCACGATTTATGTTCTTTTATTTATTAAATTCGATTTCAATTGAAACGACAATTGAAATATGCTCCTGTTAGTTGTTTACACTATTATATATGTTATTACCTGTATCAGTTCACCTATGACATCTAACACCCTTATTTGTTACTTATATGATGATAATCAAGTTTAGTTGATAGATGATTGATTTTTTGATATTGGACGTTAAAATTGTTAATGTAGGAAGTGATAAAAATATGAAATTGAATTTGATGTAGGATTGTTAGCGACCTGAAATTGATATATATGTTGAATTTAGTTAGACAAATTTGTATAATATGACCCCTTTAAATGTTTAAATTAATTGACACGTAGAAAAATAGTTAATTGCCCTTGAATCATTTGAATTTATGTTGTATGAATTGATGAAGTATGAAATTGAATAATTGATGTCAAGTGTAGAATTGCATAGAATAATTAGTGTAATAATCTTTAATCTACATAAATGATAGTGTAGATTCTAGAAATAATTATATTAATTTGCACAAACAACAATGTAAATTAATACGATTATGTCGGGAGTATTTGAATTAATTATTTGATTGTTGTTATTGATTGTTGTTATTGCTTGTTTATTTACTTTGACACCATCCCAGTTATCACACTGCAAGTTCCCTTTGTTATGCTTTGATTTTGAATTGAATTGGAATCGGGTTGAAATGATAAATACCCAAATTGAACTTTGACCTAGGATATAGAATTAAATAAAACCCGATTGGTCAATAATTTGATTTAAAAATAAAATGAAGATTTATTTGAATAAATAATATGGTTTGAAATGAAGTTGGAAATTGAATTTTAATGAAATTTAAATGTGAATATTTAATAATCTGAAATGAAATATCAATAAAGAAATTGATGAAAGAATGTTGTTTAATTTAAGAAATGATTGAATTAAGTTTTGAAATTATTTAATAATTAAATAAGATTGAATTATTTAATAATTAAATTAAATTAGATTCTTTATTAAGTGAAATTGAACTTCTTGAATAAGTGAAATTAAGTTTCTTTATTAATTGAGTTTTGAAATTATAACTAAGTAAATAAATAAGTGAAATTGAATTTTCTTTAATAAGAAATAAAAATGTGTTTTATTGAAATTAATGTAAGACTTGAAATATAAAGAATTCGATTTGACGAAATTAACTTAATTAAAATTTTGAGTTTTGATATAATGAAGTTGAACTTAAGTAATTGATTTAATGAATTGGAAATTAAATAGAAATTGTTTTGAATGATAAATTAACTTAACGAATATTGAATGAAATCGATAAATGAAATTAAATTGATTTGAATGTTAAATTAAGTTAATTTAAATGTTTTCGAAATGAAGATTATATACGAACTTGAATCAATATTTGAATTGTTTAAATAAAAATGGAAATTGAATTATAAGATTTTGAAAATATGAATTTGGAAGTTTTGGAACGTAAATTATGGAAACTGATTTAGAAAGACAAATGAAATGTTGGTTAATTCTATTTGAAATTGAATTTGATTTGGTTTGAAATATATTAAATGACCAATCGGTGTTATAATTACGAAAGTTATTAAAGAGACCGGAATCGGTTAGGGACATACTCACTGTCTAAACCGAAAACCACTTTAATAATTGTACGTGGAGTGTGATCCAGAATGAAGTGGTTGGAATGATGTACGTGATGACTGAAGAAAGAGAACGACAATGGATAGCCTTGACACTTGTGTCAAATTGGAAATGACTAAAACAGGAGCCGTGCCGGGCCAAATGGGGGTTAGCTACCTCGAGCGAACACACTTCTTCGAAAACTACTCATTACTTGTTGTCGATTGGTGCACCCTTGATTTTGGGAGTGTTGTTTCGCGGTGTTACGATCGCTGCGGCGATGCGTTCTCACCAGTCCGGATCAGGCAAACGGTAGTTTCACTACCTTGGGTATTGCTTCATGTGCCTTGTCATACTTGGATCGCTATATATGCGACCACTACGATTTGTTTTGTGTTATACCTATGGAGTACTCCCTGATATCCCACTAGTTTACGGTGGAGTTTACAGTGCTGTATAGACTATAACGCTTATATAAAATGTGTTAAGGGGGATAATGGTAACGCCTTAACACTATCTTGATACTTTATATTACTGATAGACATTATCTACTTATCGTACACTACTACATAGTAGATAGTTTAACGGATCCTTAAAGGATGGTTATTCCAAACATCCTTTGAGTTACTTGTATTTCAATTGCTATTTCACTTGAGTTGGATTTATTGATATAAGAATGTTAATCTTGACTCGAGTGTTTTGTGTTTTGCTTTACGCTCGGGTCAGACTGAGTGTACCAGTATTTGAGACTCACCTTTGGAGTTGGAGCTTCACGTGGAGATCTAGCTATCTATCCAGCTTTCAGATATCCAGTTGATTCCAGTGATTGTATTCAGATTCTTGTATTTGACTATTGTATTCGAGACATCTGTTGTACCTTATTTAACTCTGATATGTATATAGTAGCTTCATGAACTACTATCTTTTATTTCCGTTGCATTTATTACTCTGTGTCTGTGATCTGTGATTATTTATTTACTGTATATGCTCAGTTTTGCCAAATTTAAATTAACAATGCGGTATTTTGAATTATTCAAGTCCGACATGTGCGGATGCGAATGGTTCAAAATAGCGGGTCGTTACACCCAGGGTTGACCTGAGCCTTATGCAGGTCAACCCATGCCTTTTTACTTTGCCCAGGTTGTTCCGTTGTTTTTCATGTGCACTGTTTTGCTTATTCTGCTTATTCCAGTGATTGTTATGATTAATTTTTGCAATATTTTAAAGTGTTTTAAAGGGCTTAAACCTATCAATAGGTAAGCCAACATTATTATTGATTCGTACTTTGGATTGATGTGTTTTTAAGTAGATTTCATATGCCGATTTTATGGCGTTTTCGGTGATTTTTGATGTTTTAGAGCACGTGTTTTCTAAACCGATATTGGAATGATTTTTATAATAAAATAGCTTTTGAAATGAATATTTTACAACATTTATAATTATTTTTGAATCAATTTAAAATATATACTCTATAATAAAGAGAATTTCAAAACCATAATTTCCAATCGATTTTAGGAAAATTATTTTAAAACTAGTTTTCTCGAAGCAAAGTATTTTCTGTATAAAATACACATTTTGCACTCTTCGAGAGAATGTGGAAGTGATTTAAATGATTTAGTAAAACATGTGGTATGGGACACATGCGTTTACTTTTTCGGTTAATTCCGGATTCGTTCTATTGAAGCCGTACACATTTCATGGACCTTCGGGTTGTTTGCCAGTACTGGACCTTCGGGTCATTTGGGCTTTTTAGCTATTGGACCATTGGGTTGTTTGACCTTCGGGTTGTTTGGCCTTCGGGTCGTTTGGTCTTCGAGTCGTTTATATTAGGCGTCATATTTGTGATATAGTACTTGGCGGGCTTCAGCCATTTTGTTGAGCACGTGCATCTTTTGTGATATTTCTTTATTTATTTGTGATTTCCGAACGTTTTTGCCATTTCGAGATTATTGGACCTTTGAGCCGTTTGAGGATTTATTATATGGTGATTACATGTTGGAGTTTTTAACTTTTAACTGAGCTCTACATATTGTGATTTGTGGTTGCCATCCTTTGGCGGGTTTTTGGGATTTGTGATTTCCTATTTAGGAGTTATGGTTGATGGAAGCCATTATATTGGTTGTTGTGGATGCCGATGATATGAGGCGATTATTTGTGTCTAATCGATGTGGTTGTTGATCTTGCCTCTTGGCCTCTTTCAAGAAATTTTCATATGATATTTCGGTGATACCATCTCACATGAGTAGTTGATATATATATTTGGTGTTTCTTCTTCTCTTTAGAGAAGAAATATTATCGTTTATCCCTATACTTCATCTATCTTGTGCTAATTAGTTTATTTAAGCTAGGTGACCCGTGTATTTTATATACTCGGGTCAAACCGAGTTGTTTCAGGTTAGTCACCTGCTGTAGATTACCGCTATGCTGCTTCCGCTATGGATTTTCTTTCTTTCTTTTGGATGCTAGTCATTTCTATGTAGCCTTGTAGTTATTTTGTTTACTCTGATATGTACATATTCTTTTTGACTCGATGTATATATTGTGGTCTATGTACCACCACTGGTGTATCACTATGTAGTGTACTATGATGTATCTGTATATATGTATATATATGTGTGACTGTTGTTCTGAAATCTGTTGTGTTTGTTGTTGTTATATTTTGTTCTAATAGATCCATTAGCCAGCATAGATTTGTGTTAAACATTTATTGAGTATGTCAATCCACTTGAGAAAGGTAAAAGAAAAAAATTAAAGCACCCAATCGACATATTCAATACTTGTTTAAGACAAATCTTACGGATGTTCGCTCCTAATCAGCCCTATTTTCTGCATTAATAGACAGTATTACTCCGTAATGCTCTTTGTTAATGTGGGTCTCAGGGTGAGGCGTCACAGCTTGGTATCAGAGCATTGTTCAGAACAAAATATGATAAACACAGAACAGAACATATATTACAGTACATCAGTGTATAATATATGTTACATATTCCCTAATCATCGTGTCCTTAATCTTTTTGTGTCCTTGGGGGTAGATATAAGTTGGGAATACGTCTAGTAACACATTTTAATTCCGTAGTATTCCATAATTAAATTAAGGATATCTTACCCTATGAAAATCCTTATCTTATCTTATACTTTTAGCCTATGGCTGGAAGAGGCAGAGGTCGCCGTTCTGATGCTGGGCCGTCCAGCGGCTCACATCCAGATGGTGTTTACATGTCAGCTGATCAGTTCATGGAGTTATTTAGGAGCACTCAGCCTCCATCTCCTACTCCTTCGTCTCCTCTGCGTAAGTCTGGTTTTGCGCATATGTGCAGTGATTTCTCTCATCTTGGAGGCAAGCCTTTCAAAGGCTCAAAGTCCGTTCTTGAGGTCCATGCATTACTTCGTACATGTGATCGTATCTTTATTCGCATGGATCTATCTGTCACCGTGTTCTTGTAGTATCGAGTATGTTGCAAGAGCGTGCACTTGATTGGTATGAGCTTCTTATTACTTAGCTTGAAAAGTCTACTCTTACTTGGATCCAGTTTAGGGAGCGATTCGAACTTAAGTTCGTTCCCAAATCCGAGAAAGCCCTCTTAGCCCGTCGCTTCCTTGAGTTGAAGCAAGGGAAGTCTTCAGTTTCCGAGTATGTATCTTCATTCGAGGCCTTTTCCAAGTATGGTCTCAAGTATATTAGCACTTCTTATAAGAAGAATCTCAAGTTTGTTTCTAGCCTCAAGAAATATTTGAAGAAATCTTTGATGCTTCAGCTTAAGCTTTCATTTGAGGAGTTGGTTGACTTGGCGCTTCACCTTGAAGTAGTCGAGAAGGAGAGAGATAGTAGTGATGAGACTGAGGTTCGTAAGAACCCCAACAAGAAGAAGTTTCCTTTTCATAAGTCCAAGTCTTTTCCTCATAGCAAGAAGAAGAAGTTTGTTGGTTCTAGTTCTTAGCCTAGTGGAGCACCTCCTAGTCAGAAGGGGTGTTTAAATTATGGCTCTTCTGATCATTTGATTCGAGATTGTCCCAAGCCTCATGTGTGCCATTATTGCAAGAAAGAGGGACATCGAGTTTCATCTTGTCCCATTGCTCCTAGTAATGTTAAGTCAGGCAAGCTTAATGTGGTGGATGCTTTTGATGGTTCTTCTCAGCCCAGAGGTACTTCTCCTTCTATTATCAAAGGTCCTATCTTGTTCCATGATCATTCTATTCGATTTCTCTTCGATACGGGTGCTTCACACTCATTCGTGTCGAAGGAGCTTATTGATGTTATACCATTGGATGTTTCTTGCCTTGTTACTTCTTTGAGGATTGTGAATCCGATTGGGGGATCCGCAACCTTTAGCATGCTTTGTAGTGATGTTGAGATTATTCTTTATGGTTTTTCTTTCCGTGTGAATCTGCACATTATTCACTATCTTGGATTTGATATAATTTTGGGGATGGATTAGCTTGCTTGTTATCAAGCCAAAATCCTGTATTTTGAAAGGATCCTATATCTTAGGTATCCTGATTCGGCTGATCAATTGCCTCTTGTTCTTCAGAATGTTGATGATGATTTCGAAGCATCCTTATTTGTTCTTGAGTCTCGAGATGATGATGATGCATCTCGAATTCCAGTCGTTTATGATTTTTCTGATGTATTTGAGCCTGTTTTGGGTTTGCCACCCAAGCGGGCAATTGAGTTCTGTATTGATCTCATTCCTGGTGCTCAGCCTATTAGTCGTCCTCCTATGAGGATGTCCACTAAGGAAAATAAGGAACAAAAAAAGCAATTGTTGGAGCTTGAAGCCAGCAATTCATTCAGTCCAGTTCTTCATCGTGGAGTGCCGCAGTCATCTTTGTTAAGAAATATGATGGTACTCTTAGGCTTTGCATCGATTACCGCAAGCTTAACGAGTTGACCATTAAGAATAAGTATCCATTGCCTAGGATCGATGACATGTTCGATCTGTTGAGTGGTGCTAAGGTCTTTTCTCAACTTGACCTTGCCATCGGTTTTCACTAGCCACGAGTTGCGGAGGGCATCATTCCTCTTACCGCATTCCGCACTCTTTATGGGTCTTATGAGTGGCTCGTTATGCCGTTCGGTTTGACGAATGCTCCAGCTTATTTCGTCGATCTTATGAATTGAGTATTCTGGGAATATCTCAATAAGTTCGTCCTTGTATTCATTGATGACATCCTTGTCTACTCTAAATCTGAAGCTGATCATGCTCATAATTTGAGGATTGTTTTGAATACTCTTCGTTAGCATCAACTTAAAGCCAAATTCTCCAAGTGCCACTTTTGGGAGAATAAGGTTGTAACAACCTAGAATTTTGGTTATTTGAAATTGGAATATTTAATCGATTTTAAATATTTAAAATTTAATTTTTAACTTGAATTTCAAATATAATGATTTTTTAGACAATTTTATTGTTAAATTTAATAATTGGAATTTACTTGAATAATTGAATCTTGAGTTTTAAGCTTGATAAAAATTATTTGAAGGCTTACAAAATTTATATTAATAATAATGAAGATAATAAAAAATTTTAAATTGAATTTAAAAGTAATTTGTTCAATTTTAAAAATATATCGTTTGAACTAACGAATAAAAGTAGCCTTCCGGGGCACAGTCTCAGAATTCGACGAAACCAGTTCCATTAGGTCCATAATAGTGTATTATTATCGAATTTCAAATTTCGTAATGTTTGCAGTTATTGTTTGGTCGTGTGGAATATAAACGCGCTGAATTTAATATCGAAAATTCAATATAATAATAGGGTCCAAAAAGCTATCTTCTCCATACGATCGAATTAGGACTCGAAACCATTTCCATTGCGTTTGGAATAGGGGTATAACATTATAAACGCCTAACAACATGCCTCGATAGGGGTTCGAGATTTTAAGCTACGAAATCGAGACAATCTGGAGATTTAAATAATATACATATATATATATGATTTAATTGACCATCTTTCCATCAACCTTTTTCCCTTCACTTTAGAGCTACTGTTGATAGCCATCTACATGCAAGGCATCTTTTCCCTCCCTTCTCCTTTTAAATCCACGTAGTTGATTACAGTAAAGAAAAAAGGAAAAAAATTGTTATACAACTTCAAAAATTCCTATCTCAATGATTTCTTAACTAAAAATCTTGAAACCACTTTCTATCATACGAGGTCAAAATCGCACGAAATGACTTGTGTTTGGTTCGTGTTGCCGAGCACTACATCATGGAACTGATTTGGAGCTGATAGGAGCTTGTTAAAATTTTAGGTTAAATCGAATGTCATTTGATTTGATTTGATTGGAAATTGAAACTCAAGGTGAGTGTTTTATAACGCTCACAAGTACTAGAATATGGTTATGCTAGTTAAATTTGAAATTATGAAGTGATATAAAATTATTTAGCTTTGTTTGATAAATTGTTGTGAATTATATTGACTGTTTGGCGGATTGATTGCGATGGATGCAAATTGGTTGATATTTGGATGTTTGGATGTTTATTTGTTTATATATATATATATATATATCCTGTTATCACCCTATATATTATTCAGTGTATAGAACTGTAAATTGAATCATTTCGAATAAATTAAGAAATAGGTTGAAATGATATATACCTATGACACTAAGATTTGGATTGAAATGATATATATCCATCCTTGAAATTAAATTGAAATAACTGATCACTTGGCCATAAGATAGAATATTATATACGCACACCGGATTGGTTAAATTAAATGATTTAGAATTTTTGGTTTTAATTTATTTAAATGGTTTTGATTTAAAAGGAATAGAAATCAAATTTATAGAAATAAATTTATTTCCGAACTTGAGCCCTGAATGTTGAAATTTAAAACCTGGTAATGGAAATTGTTTAAATAAATCAAAGTTGAGGTTTTGAAGTTACAATCGAAATATAATTTGAATTTTGGAAATCGATTTGTTTTAAAAAATTGAACTTTTATTCGAACTTTGAATATTACTAAGTAAAAGTGATATAAAAATGATATTTCAAAATTGAGCTCGAAATTGAATTATATTTGAAGATGGGGATTTTAAACTGAATATTGAAGGATAATTTGATTTAAATGTTTTGAATCGATATTTGAAAAATTGAGCTCGAAATCGATATAAATTGAAATTGAAATTGAATTAATTGGATTTGAAAGTGGAATTGAATTAATTTGAAATCGAAAGTGAAATTGATTTGAATTGAAATCGAAATTAAATCGATTGAATGGAAATTGGAATTGATTTGAATTGGAAAGTTGGAATTGAATCGGTTTGACTTTGAAACTATTTTCAAATTAATTATTTAACATAAAACTATTTAAAAGCTATCTTCTTTAATATACAAATTATTTTGGTTTTCCAGATTATTTTGCTATATAAACCATTTTAATAATTAAATTATTTTATATTAAACTATTTCAGCCATTTAAACTATTTTTAACTATTTAATCATTTACACTATTTTTAATTATTTTAATTTTTTAAAGTATTTTAAAACTATTCAAACTATTTTTCAAAAATTCAAACTGGTCAAGGGTGGAATGTTTATTTTTAAATCTTGGATTTAAGTACGAATTGGGTTAAATGAAGTTACAACCCAAATTGGAATTCGAAACAATTTTGGACTCCAAGTTGAGATATTAAGGCAAAAATGATTTTGAACTGAAATAGTATATTTTAAGTAAACATGATGATTTCGAAATAGATTTGATTTTGAAGCGAATATGATATTTTGATATCAAGTATGAACTGTTTTCAAAATGTAAAAGTACCAATCGATGTGTAAAACGATTTTTGGTTGTTAAAGAGACCGGGGCCGGATATGGGCATACTCTCTGTCGATACCGGAACCACTTTGACAACTGTGTATGTGGAATGATGATCCAAAATGATATGGTTGGATTTGGCGTCGTTTGCTGGATTTGAAGAAAGAGAATGATGATGGATTAGCCTGGCACTTGTGCCAATTTGAAATGACTAAAACAGGAGCTGTACCGATCTAGTGGGTTAGCTACCCCGAGCAGACACACTTCTTCGTGTTACCATCATTTACATTGTGATTGATTGGTGCACACCCTCCAGATTATGGGAGTGTTGGATGCGGTGGGCGATCGTGGCTATGATGCGTTACCACCAACCGGAAAGGGTAAACTAGTAGTATCCTACATTGGGCATTGCCTCACGTACCTTGTCATACTTTTATCCCTAAACGAGACCCATACAATTTTGGTTTAGTGTTGTCGTACACAGCGCATCCCTATTCACCGACCGTTTAACTGGTGATTTATATGCAAACTGTACGACAATGCTTAAAAACGCATTAAGGGGGATCAATGTAAAGCCTTAACGCTAGGAAAGATATTTTTTTACTGACTAGACATTATATATATATATATCGTATTCTACTACATATAAATATTTTGATGGATCCTTAAGAGATGGAAAAACCCGTAACATCTCTTGAGTTATTGCACGCACGTTATACATTGGATAGGAGGTGTGAAAACCCATAAGCATCTCTGACGCCGTGACACTCATGTTATATGCAATATCAATTTGACTCACATAAGAATATTTTAGTCCTAACTCGAGTGTTTTGTCTTTTCATTACGCTAGGGTCAGTCCTGAGTTTTTCAGCTTATCGAAGATTATTCTCTGGAGAACGAAGACGAAATTTTGGTATATTACTACTATTATTCCTGCATCATGTTGTCTGCTGCATTATTTATGTATCTTTGATGTATATATATAACTCCGATAAATGTTGTATTGAATATAATCAAATGTATTATAGAAACAGCTTCATGAACTGTTTATTTGATTATTATATTCTATCGTTCCGCTGCGAGATTCTGTGTTTGCTTTCTTCTTCATTTCTCTTATTTTCTCATTTACCCCATTAACAATCCTCCCTTTTGAATGGTTTGAGTTGACATATGTGGTTTATTGTCGATTTAAACTATCCAAAAAGGTGGATCGTTACAATTTTAATGTATTGGAATTACATGTCTCTGAAAATGAAAGGTTAACACTGTAAATCTCTATATCTTATCCAAAAAGGTAATTTGTGTTACATTTGGAATTACAAGGAACTATGTTTTCGTAGTTATTGAAGTAGATAGTATAAAATACAGTAAATATCCCTATTTCAAACAATACACTTTTATTTATGAATTTGAAATTATTAATCTATAAAAATTTACATTGCAACATACTACATTCCGATGAATTAAAATACTACTTAAATCCCAGTAATATACTTTGATAACTACTACTTTACATTTACTTGCGTAATTCATTTAATCTACAAATCTAGAATTACTATACAGAAATCGAGATCATAGAAGAGATCTCGATTTAATTTAGATTCGGATCTGGATTTATAATTTACCTTAGCTTTGATGATTTGATTCAATCCTTTTCTTCTTCTTAATTATCCTCTGCTATTCTCCAATTGTATATACATATATAAACTATAATTATGTTTATAATTTGTAGGGAAGAGAAAATGGCAGAGTTTTGTCGTTGCTTCAGAAAATATGAGAAGAAAAGTGAAGAGTTAGGCATTTATTTATAGTGGTTTGAATCAATGTCAGCCGTTAGATTAAATTATTTAAATCCGGGCAGCTCGGACACGTCAAAATTCACAGTTGATACATCCACCGATCGACCGCTATGGTGCCACCGATCGGCCGCTAGCGGTTAATTAGTCCCAATTAAGGGGTTGACCGATTGATGTATTTTTGGTCAATTATCTACCGCTCTTTTGATTACGTTAATAAATTTCCTCTTACATCTTATTCTCACCATTTTTAACCGATTAACATTAATGTTAATCATTCTTACAGGTTAAGTTATGTTAACTATCAGTTAATTCTAAGCGCAATTAACATTAGCTAATTATTTTTATTTTCTTAATTACATATATAATTATTTCTAATTCAAAAACTTCAAACTTCAATAACTTTTTTGTTAGAACTCTGATAGTAAAATTTAATGTATAAAAATTGATCAGAAAATGGTCACAAACCCAACGGTGCAAGTTTTTCGTTAAATTTTGAATTTTCGTAAAAAATTCTTTTTTTCGACGTTACTATTTATAGATTAATTTCTTTTTAATTAATTATCATTAAACTTACAGTGTGTTACATTATCCCCCTTAAAAGAATTTTGTCCCCTAAATTCTTCAAGGGCTGAACCATGTAACATAACATGCAACCAATCTAAACTAACCAATCACTTAGTTTGCAACCAATAGTGTACAAGTGCACGGTGTATCACAACACATATGACATGTATGTTGAATAACTATAAATCGATGCCTCCTCTACGAATGCATCTTTAAAAACAATTTTGATAATATGATGCAAACAACCTATATATGTTGTTTTATATGTATGCAAAATTTGAAATTCAAAATCTTTGTCTTCGCATTTAAAATTTCAACCAATTTTGCATCAAATCTCTTCCATTTAATACCTAGCACACAATTTTCTAACATTCAAAATTTTGAAAATATGGTTTTCTAAACCTATACTCTTATGTCAAAAAAGGTTTTATTTGAAGAATTCCAGATTTTCATTATTCAGTTGTGTACCCTTTTCCACTATACCTTGGAACTTCTCTATTACCCCCGGTTCTTTTCTAACTTTTCTAGTTACAGTCCACATAAGGAAATTTACTTTAGAATTTTTAAAAATTTAAAACAGAGTTATTTTCAAACATGTTTGGTTCACCTATCGACAAGGTATGGAAAAATAGATTCCATAGCTAAAACGGCTTTTTCCCTTGTCACCAACTATATCTTATTTTATTGTTACTTCTATTGCATGTTAAAATCCCTACTTCCTAACTCGTCAACTTCATCCCTTACTAAGCATGTGGCATTTCAAAAATATTTTTTATTTCGCTTTTTCCACTAAAAATCTTTTTGAATTAAACTTGAAAATGTTTGAATTTTTTTTTAAAATTTAATCTTTCATCCCTAACTTTTTTCAAAACTTTTCATTAAACAGTTTTATCTCTAATCATGAATTTTGAACAAACTTTCAAAAGTATATATTTTTTTAAATAATTTATGCCACATCCGATGCAGTTAGCCTAACGTCCATAGTAGACTCTATCCTACTACATGGTAAAATTTTCAATTTTGAAAAGTTTTTCTTTCATCTTAAAATAACAATCAGCACACGAGTTCATTTATATATTTGAGCTTTTAAGGTATAGGGATAGTGACCCATAGTTTCGCAACAATCTTTTTCCTATTTTTCACTCGCCAAAGTTTATCTTTCAAAAATTTAACACTTTTTGGGACTTACTCTTAGTAGCTAATAAATTTCCTAATTTATTTTATAAACTTCTGTATTACTTTGCATTAGTGAAGTGTCTGCATGAGAATTTTTTGCTTATCGGTTTTCCAATTAATATAGCGGTCCACCAGGAAAACCAATTTTAAATGGAATATTCCTCATAATATCGTACATGCTTTACATAACAGAAACAACTAACGCTTACAACCCAAAACCAAAAAGAACAATTGCTGGAAGCTGCTCTTCAACGTCAACTGACATTAATAATGTTGTGGCCCTGTCACTCTTTATTTAAATTAAATGGTCCTTTCCAACATGCCATTTTACCATAACTTTCCTTTATGGCTTCTGACAAATAATGTAACATCCCGAAAATTTTCGACTTTCGAAAATTCAACATCGATACTCACTTTATCGACTGCTGAGCCATCGAATGCCGGAAACCCGAAAAGTTATGGTTTTAAGAAAGAAGAACAAGGTAGAAGAAGAAGATAGAAGAAAAAGAAAGAGAAAAAAAAAACAACAGAAAACACATCAGAACAGAAAACAATATCAGAATCTTACACATCGCAGCGGAACAATATATAATAGATAACACTAGTCTTTTAAAACAAAGAACTATATCATTTTATACATACATCAATCATCAGAGTCAATATACAACAAATGGACAGTTATATAACTTGTCCTCATACAGAATACACAGCGGAATAAATACTATCAGATACAAATACTACGTCTCGCCATCCAGCTTGCTTCCAAAGCTCCAGAATATCCAGAATATCCTGATAACATAACTCTAGGCTGCCCGTGTGGAAATTTGTGGGCACCCAGAGTTTAGAAGGGAACAATAAACTCCGAGTCAGTCATGGTGACTGGTGTGAGATCGTAAAACAGTTATTCTTTATAACCACAAAAATAATTTTTAAGTCAATTCGAAATGCTTTTGGAAAATGAAACTACCATAAGACCTCCCAGCACACACACAATGCAAACGCAGAATTGGAGGAGATTTCTTCTTATGATAGTCAAAGATGCTTACTACGCAAAATCAAATCATTTTTGATATTATTATTAGTGCATAGTGTAGAAACATTTCGAAAGTATAATATAAATCTTAGCCAGCATAGACATTTCGAACTATGCCTACTATAGCTACCATCCAAACAGTGGGGCGCCACCATAAGTGAATGATAGGTTCTACAACTAAAACCGTACAAGGCTCGTATTGTTTCTTTGGATTTCCAACAAATGGTCAGGCTATGGAACTTCCTATCCACGATGGGTACGTCCCTGGAATAGACGACCCGAGAATCTAACGTTACGGTTAGATCTCTGCCAACACAAGGCCGGGTTACCTCTGCAAAAATAGGTAACTACTGACACGCGTATGCCATCCCTCGATCGTCACCGATCTTCCCGAGGATCCCCGATTCGCAACAACCACAAAGAAATAAATTTTGCAGCAACCACAGAGGTTAAGTATCTGGGCTCCATACCATGATACCACCTTTATCCAGAAGGAATGACATACACTAAGGGGCGCTACTCCCTAGAACCTTGCCGCATCCTTCCCGTTTCGACCATTTCCGGGGTGTGAGGCTCGACGAAGTCTCGTCCACAAAGCTACGCTTTCTCAAAAAGCCCTGCTTCGGGTCAAACAAAATGATCAACCTATGATCACAAAGATATAAGATCAAACAAATGATCATATCGCAAATGATCAAACACCGATCATTTCACAGCAACACTCAGTATGCCACGTTACCAAATTGGGATATATCGCTGATAAATTTCAACTACATAACCTCTGAGCTCGTACGTCTCAGAGAAGGGTGTTAAGCTAAGAGAATAAATTCTCCGCCACCAACAGAAATGTATTTGAAAGAAATCAGCTTTATATCTCAAATTTTAACGTCAGACACACAATCCATATAAGTCTGTTCCGGGATCGAACAGAACCGAAGGCACTTCTCACGAAGCCCTTGCACATCCGGATAATTTTCAATCACGTCAGGACTTCCCGTCACTAAGGGTGATAAAACCTCTAAACCGGAGATCAGCCGATGTAGAGTAACTCGACGGTAATCCTTCCGTTTTCAAAAATATCCGGTCTTCAACACCGGTCTTCGAATGCGATTCATAACGACGTATCACATATTCGGAATGGGTTATACGACCCCATGGTCCTTTCCCGGCTAACCCGAATAGTGAGCGTTTATTCAAAAATAAGTGTGGCATTCAAATTCATTCAATTCACAACGAATACCTATCTAAAGGTAATTATTGATAGTCGGTTATTTAACTATCAATAAAGATGCGCAACATCATCAGATTCCAAATAATTTTCCAAATTATTTCATCTTCCAAAATATCTTTTAGTAGATATAAAATTTCCACACTTAATCATTTGAAAACAAATTCAAATATTCAGTTTTCAATTTATCTTTAAAAGATAAAAACTCAAACAGTTCATTTCACATTGGAAAAGCATTTCCATACTTATTTAAAAATAAGTAATTCACAAATCATTTATTTTCAACACTTAGAAAATATTCGATATACTTAAATCAATATTAAGTATACATTTCATTCTTTAAGGAAATCATAAATTTTAACATCTATTTGAGTCAAAACGAATGTTGCGTAAAACATCGTTACGACGACTCGAAATCAATAGTATAGGGATTCGGATTTTGATAGATATATATAAATCCCAATACTACATCAAAACATTTCCTTTCGAAAATCATTTACTATAACAACAGTGTTATAGTCCACCATTTCCTTATTTTTCGAAAACGTCTATTTCAACAATAAATGTTGAAATCTATGATTTCGATAGTTCACACGTTTTAAAACATCTTTTAAAACAATTAACTTCATTTCATAATGTCGCTTTCCCAAAACCCTATCCATTTTACTTAAAAATATATTCACTGTCCAAAATCGTGAATATACTTCACTAATCACATTTCAGTCTTTTCTACACATTTTATTTCAATAAAAATTCGCTATTTAAAATCGCGAATATATCTTTTTTTAATGTCCTTCTATATTTAATTTATCAAATCCAATTGATTTCGAATTTATAAAACAACGTTTATAAATTCTATTTTCTATTCTATAACAACTTCGATTTTATAAATTTCCTTTAATGACCCATTCAATTTTATAACTCAACGTATACATCAAAAATCCATATTATAAGTTAAATACTTATAATTTATTTATTTTAAAAGAAATCGTTCTTTTAAACTTTACAAACTGTAAATAAACCCATTTTAACATCATTTCCATTTTTAAATCCACATTCCCAAATATTCACTTTTAACCCCAAAATCAAATCTCAAATTGATTCCTAATTTTACTTCAATACCAAATCAATTTCAATATTAATTTCTAAATTAATTTCCCATCCCAAATCATTTTATATTGATTTTTTTCTAAACTAGTTTCGATTTGCCAATTAAATTTATAATTGGACTTCCAACTTATTTCATTTTAAACAAATTCCTCTTAAAGAAAATAAATCCCTTTTATCTTTTTCCAACTATTTAGAAATCCAAATTTTAATTAAATTCTTCAATCTAAAATCACTATTATACGAAATTCATTTATTTAACGTTTTCACTTGATTCTGGAATTAATTCGATAAGAATATAAAAATTAACTTTTTTATACTTTAAAATTCCATTCTTCAAAATTTCTTCAATTTCAAAAATTGATTCACTTAGAAATTTTCTACTTGAATTTCAAAAATTCAATTTCGTTTATCTTTGGAATCCAATGATGTCAAAACATCCATTCAGCTAAATTTTAGCTTCAAATAATTTCCAGATATCAATATGATTAATAGCATCACTATAATCATTCACAGATTCATATCACAATAGAAATAAATTCAACCAATGTGAGGGGTCCAGTTGGATCCCTCCAACCTGTTTCCCTGCATCCAAAGATGTTAGCACAATACCAATTCTGCTCCAGTACGGAATTATCGCGGTATATGGGTTTTATAAAAATCCGCTTACTAACGGCGCAATAGGGTCTCATCCGCTATACGAGGCGGGAAATCATCAATCCAATATATACATATGCCAATATGTATATATTGCTATATATAGATATATCCTATCATATCTAATAGCACATCCAATAACAATCATCAATCAATAATAACTGTAAATTCAAATTTCCTTCGAGTGAGAAAATCTCACCTTAGATTTTATTTTGCCATCCAATTTCCATCTTGACTCGATTTCTTGATTGTAAACCTTATATAAATAATTATACGAATTCATTAATATTTGAACAGACGAACAAATATTTTTTCCCATTTTAAATAGATTGAGTTAACAAATTATTAGACCATTCCATTAACTAACAATTTCCTTTAAATTAATATCTTTAACTAAAGCCTCATTTACATATATCTTTCATATTTAACTTACAATCAGTTTCTTCTCTTAAAATTTTATTTCTACAATCTAAATTTTAAAACTAAATTTTCCTTTAAACTTCACTGCATTTTATTTTATAAAAATTTCATTTAAACTAACTTCTTTTTTTCACTTTGAACCAAAATCTCATTCACATAAATATTCCAAACATTTTTCTTAATAGAAATTTCTTTGTATAAAGAAATTCTTTTATATATTATAAACTTCTGTATATAAAATCTTCTATTTTCCTGTAATTGACAACACCAACCCATTTAAAGTTTTAAAAACTGCATATATACATTATTATTTTTCTGTTTCGTTATTCATCTACATATGTTTAAATCAAATTACGATTGTATGTTAGATTTTAAACTTGAAATAAATTCGTAAATATACCTCTGCAATTGGCTTAAATCGATCGCCACCATCCAAGACGCGATTTCCAGAACACCGCCGCTATCGCCTTCCTGGCCTCGCGCCTTCATCCATGTTCGACGCCAATCGATCGACGAGATACTCGAGTAGGACTGCCTCCCCTTCGCGACTTCGAGCGCGCGAATATAGCCTGCCACCGATTTGGAAACCACCTCAGACTCGCGCACGACGACGCGAGAGCACGCGCGCGCCTACGCTCCCCTCCAGTGCCTCGCGGCTATGCTCGAGCTCGCCTACGAACTGAACTCGCGCCCTACGCGCGCGTGTTGCCACTGCTGCCCCAAATCCTTGATTTGCCGAGCATGCTGCCTCCACGAATGTCTCCAGGAGGTCGCGAGTTGATGTAATTGAGGCGGCCATAAATCTATTTTGATTTGGGAAAGAACTGACGACGTTGAATTGGGAACGAGAAGCTCGGCCATTAATTCGTATTCTATTTCTTTCGTTCGTTGTTTTGTTTACTGAAGAGAAAGGGGAATTTAAAAATTAGAAGAGGCATGGGCAATCACGATTTTCTCCCCTATTCTCTGCACGATTGTAGGCGTAGTTGTCGGCATGAGTTTAGGAACGAAACGTGTTGACGTTGACCAGTTTAAAAATTTAAAATTCAAATTGAATTTCGATAAAAATTCAACGCGTTTATGTGTCGTACGGTCACATAACAGCTCCGATAATTACGAAATTTGAAATCCGGTAATAATACAATATTCCGGACCCAATGGCACTGGTTTCGTCAAATTCCGAGACTGCGCCTCGGAACGCTATTTTTAAATATCGGTTCGAACGATAAATTTCAAAACTGAACAAATCACTTCCAAATTCGATTCGGAAGCTTCTGTCATCCTCAGTATTATCAATACGAATTTTAAAAGCTTTCGAATTATCTTTCTTCAGTTTTAAATTGAAGATTTAAATTTTTATTCAGCATTCAATAGATTAAATTTTATAATTTAATCGCCAAATTCAAAGTACGATCGGGGATTCAAATTAAATCATCGTTCAAATATTTAAAATTAATTAAATATTCTCAATTTAATTTGTTCAAAATTCTGGGTCGTTACAGACTTCCCTCCTTAAAAGAATTTCGTCCTCGAAATTACAAGTTAGGAAAAAATGGTCCTTAACTCGTCTACTATTTTTCACAATCCAATAGTATTATCAAATTATTGAAACAAATCTTTCTACTAAAGATTTGTTATTAGTTCAACTAAATTTTCAATTTCAATTTTAAGTTTCAAACAACATTGTTTAACTTCTAAATTCAAATTCGAGTTTAAATTCAAATTTTAAACTTTCAAAATTTCTCAAAAATTTTCTAACACTCGAAATTTCCGAAAAATTTCGCCAGCGTCTCCTTTGCGCGGCTAATACGGCACGACTACAAAACGTCCCTACGGACTCTCAGATTTCAAAAAGAAAAAGCCAAGCGGCTAGAGAAATAAGTCATCAAATCTCATATTATAATTCAAATACATACCTTTTGTCGAGCAATTCAAATTATCTTTGAAATCAAAATCCCAATTCATAACACCTGTATATCCTACTAGCCATTATATCTAGTTACATATTCAAACCATTTGGCAAATTCCATTACAAAATTTTCAATATAAACTTCTTATATCATCTCTAATTCACTATTGAAGTTATATATCTATTTTCATTCAATTTTACATTTCACATTCATTTGAATTCAATTCACAATTCCAATCTAATTTGGATTCAATTTATCTCCTGAATATTGAATTTCATCAGCTTTCATTTATTCAACTGCACCATTTTAAATTAGTTTCAATTTTATTCACTTACAATTGTGAATTCCATTCATTGAAAATTTATTTCTACTTACTTGAATTTATCTTCAATTTCGAACCATTCTTTTATTTAGTTCACAAATCAAGTTTCAATTTAACTAATTCAACTTCCATTTCTGTATTTCGTGAATTAATAAATTATCAAAGTAGCTTATTCGGATTCAATCCATTTTATTTTTCTGAGGTTTGGATTTTATTCCACTTGATTCAAGTCTCATTTCATTTTTCAATTTCAATTCGTTGCTTACAACTTCAAAATGAATCTCAACTTCCAATTTCAGTTTCATTTAGTTGATTCACCTGTACTTACATTTATTTAACTCCATCTTTTAAGTTAGATTTATTCTATCAAAATTCAATTTGTATAGGTTATCAACTTACAATATTTCATAAATATTTCTACGTAGTATTCCAGAGTTTTAATAACATTTTCAAAACCATTTTTGAAAACAATTCAAATTCCATTTGAATTTCCAAAACAAAAACCCAAATTTTCAAACAACTTCTATTTAAAACAATTTGACAGCAATTTCTCTTTTGGAAACCCGAAAATGAATACCGGTGATGTCGCGATCATCATCGGAATTATTTCCCAGCGACCGAAAAGAGTTTAGAGCTTTTCATTCTGTCAAAACATTTTTTCAAAACCCTTGAAATCCATTTTCAAATCAAAAAGGAATTAACTTTCCAAATACTTCTCTGGAATCCCGTTTTAAATTACAAATCACTTTTACAATTTACATCCTCACATTT
This sequence comes from Allium fistulosum, assembly GCA_030737815.1. Lineage (NCBI taxonomy): Eukaryota > Viridiplantae > Streptophyta > Magnoliopsida > Asparagales > Amaryllidaceae > Allium > Allium fistulosum. The sequence goes on along the minus strand of CM060901.1, from coordinate 335,106,014 downwards.
CATTTATATGTGAATTCATTTCTTAACTTTGGGGTTACGATTTCAATTTCTTATTCAATTTTAGTGATGATAATTCACTATTATTACTTCTTAACATCCATGCAACCATATACTATAGTACTTTATAGAAAAACATTTCTTTTCTATACAAAAATAGTTTTGGGCAAAATTATCTCATTTGCCCTATTTAAAACAATACTGTGCCGAATTGTTCTATACAAGTGTTTAGAGATCCCTATCGATAGAGTTGTACGGACAATACCGACCAGAATCCATATACCACTCAACAAACCAATCATCACAATATAAAACAATTTTTATATTCACTAACAAATACGCGCTCATATCTATTATTACACTCAAACTCATTCTAGAGTACTACTGACTCTATCTCTAATGAGTAACACCCAACAGAGCAGGGTTGTCGCTTAACCATATGCTCTGATACCAAATGTAACATCCCAAAAATTTTCGACTTTCGAAAATTCAACATCGATACTCACTTTATCGACTGCTGAGCCATCGAATGCCGGAAACCCGAAAAGTTATGGTTTTAAGAAAGAAGAACAAGGTAGAAGAAGAAGATAGAAGAAAAAGAAAGAGAAAAAAAAAACAACAGAAAACACATCAGAACAGAAAACAATATCAGAATCTTACACATCGCAGCGGAACAATATATAATAGATAACACTAGTCTTTTAAAACAAAGAACTATATCATTTTATACATACATCAATCATCAGAGTCAATATACAACAAATGGACAGTTATATAACTTGTCCTCATACAGAATACACAGCGGAATAAATACTATCAGATACAAATACTACGTCTCGCCATCCAGCTTGCTTCCAAAGCTCCAGAATATCCAGAATATCCTGATAACATAACTCTAGGCTGCCCGTGTGGAAATTTGTGGGCACCCAGAGTTTAGAAGGGAACAATAAACTCCGAGTCAGTCATGGTGACTGGTGTGAGATCGTAAAACAGTTATTCTTTATAACCACAAAAAAATTTTTTAAGTCAATTCGAAATGCTTTTGGAAAATGAAACTACCATAAGACCTCCCACCACACACACAATGCAAACGCAGAATTGGAGGAGATTTCTTCTTATGATAGTCAAAGATGCTTACTACGCAAAATCAAATCATTTTTGATATTATTATTAGTGCATAGTGTAGAAACATTTCGAAAGTATAATATAAATCTTAGCCAGCATAGACATTTCGAACTATGCCTACTATAGCTACCATACAAACAGTGGGGCGCCACCATAAGTGAATGATAGGTTCTACAACTAAAATCGTACAAGGCTCGTATTGTTTCTTTGGATTTCCAACAAATGGTCAGGCTAAGGAACTTCCTATCCACGATGGGTACGTCCCTGGAATAGACGACCCGAGAATCTAACGTTACGGTTAGATCTCTGCCAACACAAGGCCGGGTTACCTCTGCAAAAATAGGTAACTACTGACACGCGTATGCCATCCCCCGATCGTCACCGATCTTCCCGAGGATCCCTGATTCGCAACAACCACAAAGAAATAAATTTTGCAGCAACCACAGAGGTTAAGTATCTGGGCTCCATACCATGATACCACCTTTATCCAGAAGGAATGACATACACTAAGGGGCGCTACTCCCTAGAACCTTGCCGCATCCTTCCTGTTTCGACCATTTCCGGGGTGTGAGGCTCGACGAAGTCTCGTCCACAAAGCTACGCTTTCTCAAAAAGCCCTGCTTCGAGTCAAACAAAATGATCAACCTATGATCACAAAGATATAAGATCAAACAAATGATCATATCGCAAATGATCAAACACCGATCATTTCACAGCAACACTCGGTATGCCACGTTACCAAATTGGGATATATCGCTGATAAATTTCAACTACATAACCTCTGAGCTCGTACGTCTCAGAGAAGGGTGTTAAGCTAAGAGAATAAATTCTCCGCCACCAACAGAAATGTATTTGAAAGAAATCAGCTTTATATCTCAAATTTTAACGTCAGACACACAATCCATATAAGTCTGTTCCGGGATCGAACAGAACCGAAGGCACTTCTCACGAAGCCCTTGCACATCCGGATAATTTTCAATCACGTCAGGACTTCCCGTCACTAAGGGTGATAAAACCTCTAAACCGGAGATCAGCCGATGTAGAGTAACTCGACGGTAATCCTTCCGTTTTCAAAAATATCCGGTCTTCAACACCGGTCTTCGAATGCGATTCATAACGACGTATCACATATTCGGAATGGGTTATACGACCCCATGGTCCTTTCCCGGCTAACCCGAATAGTGAGCGTTTATTCAAAAATAAGTGTGGCATTCAAATTCATTCAATTCACAACGAATACCTATCTAAAGGTAATTATTGATAGTCGGTTATTTAACTATCAATAAAGATGCGCAACATCATCAGATTCCAAATAATTTTCCAAATTATTTCATCTTCCAAAATATCTTTTACTAGATATAAAATTTCCACACTTAATCATTTGAAAACAAATTCAAATATTCAGTTTTCAATTTATCTTTAAAAGATAAAAACTCAAACAGTTCATTTCACATTGGAAAAGCATTTCCATACTTATTTAAAAATAAGTAATTCACAAATCATTTATTTTCAACACTTAGAAAATATTCGATATACTTAAATCAATATTAAGTATACATTTCATTCTTTAAGGAAATCATAAATTTTAACATCTATTTGAGTCAAAACGAATGTTGCGTAAAACATCGTTACGACGACTCGAAATCAATAGTATAGGGATTCGGATTTTGATAGATATATATAAATCCCAATACTACATCAAAACATTTCCTTTCGAAAATCATTTACTATAACAACAGTGTTATAGTCCACCATTTCCTTATTTTTCGAAAACGTCTATTTCAACAATAAATGTTGAAATCTATGATTTCGATAGTTCACACGTTTTAAAACATCTTTTAAAACAATTAACTTCATTTCATAATGTCGCTTTCCCAAAACCCTATCCATTTTACTTAAAAATATATTCACTGTCCAAAATCGTGAATATACTTCACTAATCACATTTCAGTCTTTTCTACACATTTTATTTCAATAAAAATTCGCTATTTAAAATCGCGAATATATCTTTTTTTAATGTCCTTCTATATTTAATTTATCAAATCCAATTGATTTCGAATTTATAAAACAACGTTTATAAATTCTATTTTCTATTCTATAACAACTTCGATTTTATAAATTTCCTTTAATGACCCATTCAATTTTATAACTCAACGTATACATCAAAAATCCATATTATAAGTTAAATACTTATAATTTATTTATTTTAAAAGAAATCGTTCTTTTAAACTTTACAAACTGTAAATAAACCCATTTTAACATCATTTCCATTTTTAAATCCACATTCCCAAATATTCACTTTTAACCCCAAAATCAAATCTCAAATTGATTCCTAATTTTACTTCAATACCAAATCAATTTCAATATTAATTTCTAAATTAATTTCCCATCCCAAATCATTTTATATTGATTTTTTTCTAAACTAGTTTCGATTTGCCAATTAAATTTATAATTGGACTTCCAACTTATTTCATTTTAAACAAATTCCTCTTAAAGAAAATAAATCCCTTTTATCTTTTTCCAACTATTTAGAAATCCAAATTTTAATTAAATTCTTCAATCTAAAATCACTATTATACGAAATTCATTTATTTAACGTTTTCACTTGATTCTGGAATTAATTCGATAAGAATATAAAAATTAACTTTTTTATACTTTAAAATTCCATTCTTCAAAATTTCTTCAATTTCAAAAATTGATTCACTTAGAAATTTTCTACTTGAATTTCAAAAATTCAATTTCGTTTATCTTTGGAATCCAATGATGTCAAAACATCCATTCAGCTAAATTTTAGCTTCAAATAATTTCCAGATATCAATATGATTAATAGCATCACTATAATCATTCACAGATTCATATCACAATAGAAATAAATTCAATCAATGTGAGGGGTCCAGTTGGATCCCTCCAACCTGTTTCCCTGCATCCAAAGATGTTAGCACAATACCAATTCCGCTCCAGTACGGAATTATCGCGGTATATGGGTTTTATAAAAATCCGCTTACTAACGGCGCAATAGGGTCTCATCCGCTATACGAGGCGGGAAATCATCAATCCAATATATACATATGCCAATATGTATATATTGCTATATATAGATATATCCTATCATATCTAATAGCACATCCAATAACAATCATCAATCAATAATAACTGTAAATTCAAATTTCCTTCGAGTGAGAAAATCTCACCTTAGATTTTATTTTGCCATCCAATTTCCATCTTGACTCGATTTCTTGATTGTAAACCTTATATAAATAATTATACGAATTCATTAATATTTGAACAGACGAACAAATATTTTTTTCCCATTTTAAATAGATTGAGTTAACAAATTATTAGACCATTCCATTAACTAACAATTTCCTTTAAATTAATATCTTTAACTAAAGCCTCATTTACATATATCTTTCATATTTAACTTACAATCAGTTTCTTCTCTTAAAATTTTATTTCTACAATCTAAATTTTAAAACTAAATTTTCCTTTAAACTTCACTGCATTTTATTTTATAAAAATTTCATTTAAACTAACTTCTTTTTTTCACTTTGAACCAAAATCTCATTCACATAAATATTCCAAACATTTTTCTTAATATAAATTTCTTTGTATAAAGAAATTCTTCTATATATTATAAACTTCTGTATATAAAATCTTCTATTTTCCTGTAATTGACAACACCAACCCATTTAAAGTTTTAAAAACTGCATATATACATTATTATTTTTCTGTTTCGTTATTCATCTACATATGTTTAAATCAAATTACGATTGTATGTTAGATTTTAAACTTGAAATAAATTCGTAAATATACCTCTGCAATTGGCTTAAATCGATCGCCACCATCCAAGACGCGATTTCCAGAACACCGCCGCTATCGCCTTCCTGGCCTCGCGCCTTCATCCACGTTCGACGCCAATCGATCGACGAGATACTCGAGTAGGACTGCCTCCCCTTCGCGACTTCGAGCGCGCGAATATAGCCTGCCACCGATTTGGAAACCACCTCAGACTCGCGCACGACGACGTGAGAGCACGCGCGCGCCTGCGCTCCCCTCTAGTGCCTCGCGGCTATGCTCGAGCTCGCCTACGAACTGAACTCGCGCCCTACGCGCGCGTGTTGCCACTGCTGCCCCAAATCCTCGATTTGCCGAGCATGCTGCCTCCACGAATGTCTCCAGGAGGTCGCGAGTTGATGTAATTGAGGCGGCCATAAATCTATTTTGATTTGGGAAAGAACTGACGACGTTGAATTGGGAACGAGAAGCTCGGCCATTAATTCGTATTCTATTTCTTTCGTTCGTTGTTTTGTTTACTGAAGAGAAAGGGGAATTTAAAAATTAGAAGAGGCATGGGCAATCATGATTTTCTCCCCTGTTCTCTGCACGATTGTAGGCGTAGTTGTCGGCATGAGTTTAGGAACGAAACGTGTTGACGTTGACCAGTTTAAAAATTTAAAATTCAAATTGAATTTCGATAAAAATTCAACGCGTTTATGTGTCGTACGGTCACATAACAGCTCCGATAATTACGAAATTTGAAATCCGGTAATAATACAATATTCCGGACCCAATGGAACTGGTTTCGTCAAATTCCGAGACTGCGCCTCGGAACGCTATTTTTAAATATCGGTTCGAACGATAAATTTCAAAACTGAACAAATCACTTCCAAATTCGATTCGGAAGCTTCTGTCATCCTCAGTATTATCAATACGAATTTTAAAAGCTTTCGAATTATCTTTCTTCAGTTTTAAATTGAAGATTTAAATTTTTATTCAGCATTCAATAGATTAAATTTTATAATTTAATCGCCAAATTCAAAGTACGATCGGGGATTCAAATTAAATCATCGTTCAAATATTTAAAATTAATTAAATATTCTCAATTTAATTTGTTCAAAATTATGGGTCGTTACAAATAAGGTCTACCCATTACTTCCATTATCACATCCAATTATGAAATAAACTATACACCCCCACATTGTAGTGGGTAAGAAATATAAACATGCATATTTAGAATAATTCATTGGCAAATTAGCTTGGCGGAATAACTTTTCCACCATATATCCTAAAACCTTTATCTTTATAAGTCCAAACTTGGAAACATTTTATTAAATTTAAAAATAACTTGGTGTCTTAACCTTTAAAATTATAATTTAGGATTATTGAATTAAGCTTATTCATCAAGTCCATAATAAAATGTTAACAATTTAATTTAGAAAGTTCCTTTCCTCTTAAAGCCCTTTTTTGAATAACCAGGAATTTTACTTCTTAAAATTGAGATTTTAGCTTAAACCATTCATTAAGTTTTTGTAACGACCCGGGGAATTTTAAACGGTTTTCATAACGTAAATAACTAAAATTTCTTGAGATTTAAATAATAAAATTTTGAAATAAAAATTTTATATTTGAAATGCATCTATATAATTATAGTATATGGTAAAATTTTATTGAAAGATATGAAAATTTATTTACTTGTGAAATTTCAAAATATAAATTTAATCAGTATATTTGTTGGAAATTTAATATTTTCGAAATCTGAATATTTTTATATAATAAAAATGTAAATCATTTTCAGAGAATGGTGTCATAATTCGTTTCGTCAAATTCGGACTTCTATAGCACCGTTTATCTTATTTTCTGCATTTTAGCAGTATTTTCGGTAGCGGGAAAATTCGAGTTTTTATAACTTGACCATATCGCAATATCTGTGTACCATTCTATTAACCTCATCATGCTGATCTCCATAGTATATCTATTTCTGTATTTTGATGTTCAATATGCGATGGAAACAATAAAAATGGTTTGTTGTAACGGTACCATAATTGTGACTTTCTACTTTCCTACCTTTTCAATTTGAACCGTGCAACCCAAGCAAACAAAAAATTGCTTTAATTATGTAGCTGAATCAAAGGGGGACCGTTGCTATTACATTGATTTCTATATCAATATATATGCGTGTTTTTTTTCTTTGCAAAATTCTGTTCACAAAGCAGGTGAGTCTTTAGTCTTCCTGTGTCGCTTGGTTCTTTTATTTTTTTTGCTTCTTCTTCCCAGATCCAAACCAGTGCAAACTTTCCTTTTTCCCCAAGCAAACCCACATGCACCACCCTCTTTAACAAAGCAACCTACACCGAGGCTACCCCTTCCACCACTCGCCTACACCCCTGACCAAGCCCACTGCCCTTCACCCACTCCTCGACCCGAAGCCGCCTCCAACCCACGCCCTAAAACCGAAGCCACCACGAGGCAAACCCATGCAACCCGAAGCCCCTCCCCAAGCCACCGCCTGCAATGCACCTCACCACCCAACGTTGCCACTCTCCCTAGTCTTCAAGTCAGCTTCTCATCATGTTTGCATAAACACGTGTATATATATATATGTGTGTGTGTGTGTCACATATATATATGTATCTCTCTGCTTACAAATGTGAATATATCAAGTTTACTGTTTCACTCTACTTTTTTTGTGTTGCCTACACTTCATGCTTTATATATATATATACACGTATTATATGATTGTGTGTATATCTGCTTGGCATACATGCCAGATCCCATCTTGCTTTTCCAATTGCTTGCATGAGGAATTGAGATACATATATGCAGTGATTATATATATGTTGGGTTTATATATATATATCATATTGGCTTATAAGTTGTTGCTTCCCTACCTTGTTACTACAGCATAGTATAGTGTTGTCTTGAGGCAGCTATATAAATACATACCGCATATATGTATTGGTGACATTTTCCCTTAGATGAATCACACTTGCTGTGTATACACAGAAAGCAGTAGTGTGTGTTATATATACTAATATAAATATATATATGTATTGTATGCACATGTGTTGCTCGATAGAATACTCATTCATACATCTTGTACTCATATCCTCTAAAGCAGTTATATGTGCTTTGAATCTCAGCTATATATATGGTATATATTGTAACGACCCGGATTTTTTTCGTCGTTTGATTTTGAATATTTAAATGGTTTAAATATTGGATTTGGAGTTATAGTTGAGTTATTTAGAATTTAAAACTGGAATTTTAAACAATTTCTTAAATTTTTGAAATCGCCGATTTAATCGACGTGTTTAAATAGCATTTCAAGGCACAATCTCGGAATTCGACGAAACCAGTTCAATTGGATCCGTAATATTGTATTATTATCGGATTTCAAATTTCGTAGTGTTTGGAGTTATCGTTCGGTCGTACGGGATATAAACGCGTTGAATTTAATATTGAAAATTCAATATGATAATTGGGTTCAAAAAGCTATCTTCCACATACGATCGAATTAGGACTTGAAACCTTTTCCATTGTGTTCGGAATAGAGGTATAACATTATAAACACCTAGCGGCATGCCTCAATAGAGGTTTGGGATTTTGAGTTGCGTGGATCGAGATGTTTTGAAATTAAATTTATATATTAATTTTTCAACCTCCATTTCAGCTGTTATTCTATCTTATCACTGTAACTTATACCCATTTAAACACGTGATCTCCATCCTATTGGTCCTTTTAAATCACAAATTTCTTCTTTCCCCTTTTCTTTTCAAATCAGTTCGATTCAAAATTTAAAGAAGAAAAAGTGTTAACAGAAAAAAACAAAGGAGCTAATAACGCGAGCCTCTCTTTCTCTCCCTTATTATACAATCCAATTCACGAAATAAATATGTTGAACTCGGTAAAGGGAGGCAGCTATCGAATGAAATCGCTGCGGCATCGCGAGCTTTGTTCGCGACTTAAAGAAGGGGAATCACATTTGTCACTTTGATTTCTCGGGGTCGACCTCGTTCTCGAGGGCAGGCACGAGCTTGGCCGTAAGCAGGCAGAGGAAGGCAAGGTTCGTCATTGGATTAGATGCGTTGAGGATTTTGGTCCGGGGCCATTCAAGGAGGCGCGGCCGCGTTCGTGTGTTGAGTTAGGGTTTGGGAAGCTCGAAGTTGATCGAGGTGGAAGCAACGTTGACGACGAAGCTTGGGTGGTGTGTGCGAGTTCGAGGGAGGCGAGCGCTCGCGTATGCACGCATGTAGGAAGGAGGTTAGGGTAGTCGAGGCATTAGCAAGCTTGGCGGCGATTTGGTTCTGATGTGGTGGGCTGATGTGGCAGCGCTGGGAATCCCGAAGCTGTAGGCTTAGTTGAGATCGTTGTAGCTTGAGTGCTCAGAGCTTAAGTTAGTTAGGTAAGGTAGTTAATTTTATAAATTTTGGTTAATTAAATTTAAATAAGTTACATTTGTTTAGTAAATCATATGCTAATAAAATTTGCATACGAGGTCCGAAAATCATTGAAACAATTCGAGTTGGTTCGTATCTGGAAAATCTATGTAATAGATTTGGTTTGAGATTTTTTGGAGTCAACTGGGATTTAGGAAAAAAATAATCTGGATGTTCAGCAAACTAAAAATCAAGGTGAGAATTTCTCACTCATTTGGATTGCCACAGTTTAATTTAAAATGTTGAAAATTTAAATTATCGGTTGGTTGAATGATTTGATAATTTTAATTATCTATTGGATGATTATATAATATATAGTAGTATATATATTAGTAGTTAGATTGATATTCCCGCATATGTTAGCGGATGAGACCCTATGCGCCCCGCATAATAGCGGATGACCCTATATACCGTGATATCCGTCTCGAAGTGGGATTGGTATTTTATTTTGTCTAACATCTGTGGGTGCAGGGAAACAGGTTGGAGGGATCCAACTGGATTCCTCAACTATATTTAGTGTTTTCATATATATAAAAATATGCGATGGGATTGAATAATCTGCTGGATTATTGTGTGTTGCAAATTTTTAAATATTATAATAGCCCGGGAATTACTTTGGTATATTAAATACCATAAATAATATTTTGAAATTTTAAGGAATTAAAAGGAGATTTTTAATATAAAAATATGTATATCGAAATTTGGATTATTTTAAAGGGATTGATTTGAATAAGCAATAATTGGTTTTTGATCGTACTAAATAACGCGGGAAAATTATTTTAAATAGGGAATTTAAAATAAATTATATAAAGGTATTTTTAAAGACTGGATTTTAAAATGATATTCGGAAAATACAGAAAGAAGTTGAAACCGATATTAAAATAGATTGGCAAAAATAAATGGGATTTGTAACGACCTGAAATTTTCAACCATTCGCATCCATACATGTCGGATTTGAATTACTCAAAATATCAGATTGTTAATTTAAATTTAGCAAAACTCAGCATATACAGTAAATAAAATAATCACAGATCACTGACACAGAGTAATATAACAATAATGCAGTGGAAACAAAAAATAGTAGTTCATGAAGCTACTATATATAAACAGAGTTTAATAAGATACAACAGAAGTCTCAAATACATAGATGTCTCAATACAAGAGTCAAATACAAAATCTGAATACATCACTGGAATCAATTGAATAACTGAAAGCTGGATAGATAGCTGGATCTCCAAGCGAAGCTCCAACTCCAAAGGTGAGTCTCAAATGCTATGCCACTCAGTCTGACCCGAGCGTAAAGCAAAACAAAAAACACTCGAGTCAGGATTAACATCCTTATATCAATAAATCCAACTCAAGTGAAATATCAACTGAAATACAATAACTTAAAGGATGTTTGGGATAACCATCCTCTAAGGATCCGTTAAACTATCTACTATGTAGTAATATTCACTATTATAATAATGTCTATAATAAAATAAACTTACGTTTTAATAGCGTTAAGGGGTTACCCATATAGCCCTTAACACGTAATAGTCCTAGTAGTCTATCCAGTATTAGCATACTCCCAAAATGGGGGACACCCTCGATACTCCATAGGCTATGGGAGAAATCACAACTCGTAGTAAAGCTCGATATGGTAGGTGACACGGCACACAAGGCAATGCCAGGGTAGATATACGAATTACACATCCGGACTGGTGGTGACGCATAGCAGCCACTACCGCCCACCTCGAACAACACTCTCAAATCAAGGGGTGCACCCAATCAATCACAAAGTAATAGAATGGTATCGAAGAAGTGTGTCTGATCAGAGGTGCTACCTCATTGGCCCGTCGATCGCTCCTGTTTTAGCCACCTTATGCCAACTCACGGGAGTTGGGTCCACGCATATATCTTAGGATCGTCACCACCATCCTACTTCATTCTGGAAACTCCACCACGTATACAGTTGTTAAAGTGGTTTTCGGTATCGTAGAGAGTATGTCCATATCCGATCCCGGTCTCTTTAACAACCAAACGTTATTATAACACCGCGGTCATTTCAAAATAGTTTATACTTCAAAACCAAAATATCATTTTCATTTCAAAACCCAAATCAATACGATATTATTTCACTTCAAATATATATCCATTTCCAAAAATCATATCACTTTCAAAGTTATAATACTTTCGAAACCAATAATTTGAAATAATAATACTTTGGAAATCGTAATACTTTGAAATCATAACACTTTCCTCTTAAACAGTTTAGATATTAAAATTATATATATAATAAAATAGTTTATATAAAATAGTTTATAAAATAATATAAAAATAGTTTTTAAATATAATTTAAAAATACTTTATATAATAAAGATAGTTTCCACAAATTCACAAATCGATTCAAATCAACTCGACTTTCAAATTCAACTTAATTCAAATCTCAATTCATCATTTCAACTCAATTCAATTCCTCAATAAACATTTCAAATTATATTGATTTCAAATACAGATTTGAAATCCAAAATAAACCATTAACTTTCAATGTATTTCAAAGCTTTATATATTCAATATTTCAAAACTAAATTCGACAATTTCATATGTATATATATATATATCTATCAAATTCACTTTACTATTATTAGTTTTGAAGTATTTACTTAATCATTTCAATAACATCTAAATACAGCTTCAATTTACAAATTTTAAATAAACAAAATATTCCTTTTAAACTTATATAAATTTGAAATATTCATTTAAGTCACTTTTACTCAAATTCAGGTTATAAAACATATCTTTAAAAATTTCAAATTTAATGAATTTCCGATCAAACTTATTTAAGTATAATTCTTAAAGAAATACAATTTCAAATCAATTTCAAAAATCTAAATTTATTAACATCATTATAAACTCTATATTTGAAAAATATAGATATTAAATAATTAATTAAACATAATATATATCAACTTTAATAAATCTTGAAATCAATATTTATTAAAACCATATATTTCTTTTCAAAACCATAGAAATCATTTTCAAAATATTTATATATAGACCAACAGTGTCTGTATATAATTTTCTATCCTATGGTCAAGTGATACAGATATTTATCATTTCAATCCGTAATTTAAATATATACGGGTATACATCTTGTAACAACCCGCATATTTTATGATTTTATATTTAAATATTTTATTTAAATATAACGTCGTTATTCGGATTAAAGTCCGAAAAGCTACTTTTTGCAAACGGTCGAATTAGGACTCGGGACCACTTCCATTGAGTCCAAAATGGCGTTTGCGACTTTTTTGAGTATAATCTTCGTTATGTTTGGAGTGAGCTGAATTTTGCTATTTTTTGTTGGGCTTTTTGGGTTTGGGTTTGATCCAACTCATCATATAACTTAGTTCAGCCCTCTCCTCTCCTCCTCTCTTCATTTCTATTTTTCAAACTTTTGCTAAAACTGAAAATGGGGAGAGGAAGGGGAAATTAAAACTCCAAGCCCTAGATTCAATTGCAAACTTCTATACTTGCTCCAAATTCAAGGAGAAGTTTAGGTAAGCTCCATCTTCATCTTCTCCATCTCTTCTCCTCTTCAATTTTAGAAAATTCCTAAACCCTAATTTAGGAAATACTTGTTTTGATCTTAGATTGAAGCTAGTAGAGTTGAAGCGAAGAGTGGTTGATCTTCTTCTTGTGTTTGTGCTTCTCATCTTTGTTTTTTTGAGTTAAAAAGGTGAGTTTTGAACTCACATCTACTTCTCTTGATATCATTGATGTTAGGTATGAATTCCTAGCACTTATTCATGTTCAATTGCTTTTGGTTTGAATTGATTTGGTGAACATTTCAATTTTTGGCGTTTTGAAGTCAAAATCTCTAATAATCATAGCTTTGATGTTTGAACATGCTTTTGGTGTTGTATTGAAGAGCCAATAGGGCTGGGTTGTCTATTGGCATAAACCCCTAGCGCCCATTGCTCGTCCGATCGAAAATTGGAAGAATTGCTCTTCATTTGATAGTCAGTCGACTGGCTATAGCAAATGATGGTTCCTGGAACTGTCTGCAGAAACAGAGAGTCTCTGTTTCCTACATTCAGTCGATTGGCCCTCTGCAGTCAGTCGACTAACTGCAGGAAATGGAATTTTCGAGTTTCTAGTTCATTTAACTGACCCCCTGCAGTCAGTCGACTGACCTTCTTGTTTTTTCCAGATTTGCCTATTTTGCTTGATTTCAAAATTCAATCGATTCGTGTCGATTCCAATTAGTTGTTATTGCATATTTGACTTTGATAATTCCTTCTTGATTTCGTGCACGGGTTTTTATAAAATGATCTTTTCAAATTGTCTCGTTTCTCCAATTTATAATTTCTATTCAAAACACACGCACAACTTTGCACTTCGAGCGAAGAGGGAGGAGAATTAAATGATAAATAAAACGCATGCATTGAACACGTGCGTTTATCCTTTCAATTAATTCCTAATCTATTCGTTTGATTGTTTTGACCTTTGGGTCTGATTTACCGATGAGATGAGGTGAACTTTATACTGCTTTGAGTGTGAAATTGACTAGCGGTTAGTAAACCGTTTAGTGCAAACGTGGGGTATGGGACTCACGTTAACATTTTTCGGGTTCCTCTCCAAGAGTTTATGACGCATTAGCTTCGGTGGCCAGTACTGGACCTATGTAGGTCATTGATTGTCTACGTGGACAATTACTCCTATGTAGGAGTATTATGTTGGCTTTGTCTATGTGGACAACTGCTCCTATGTGGGAGTAGAGCCTTCGTGTGTATCGCCCCTGGGCGTATGATACTACTAAATTAACAGTACTTGGCATAAAGACTTTGGTCTTAGCACGTGTGACTTTCTGATGTCTGATTATTATATTTCTCTTGAGTAGCGCCTTTCGGTGATCGTTCCATAGAACCACACGATATGAGTGCGACTACCCCGTGGGAATTTATATTGCCTACGTGGGCACTATTCTTTGCTATGTTGCATTGATTTTTGGATATGTTTCCACTAATGCTTATGATTGCCAATATGGCGGGTTTTAGAATATCTCTTGAGTGGGAGTAATATTGTTCCTTGTTTCGGGATATGATATCCTTTGTTTATTGGAATTGCCGATGATATGAGGCTTGTTTTGATTCATCTTATATTAGATGCTTTGGTTATCTCTTTTAGAGATTATTGTGGTACTTTATGATCTTGTATGTTCATATCATTTAGTTTATCTGACTGATTTGTTTAGCCAGACTGACCCGTGTATTTTATACTCGGGTCAGACCGAGATGTTTCAGGTTAGGTACATTGGACTTAGCCTATTTTGCTTCCGCATGGACTACTCTGCTAGCTTCTTTTTGTTATAGCTTTTTGTGTAGTCCTTTTTTTCTATAACTATGATATATATATATATATATTCTTTTAACCCGTCTGTATATTGTGGTTGCCTTACCACTTGACATGTATCATTTTGTATACTCTGTATTGTATCTGAATATGTGTAAATGTATGTGATGATTAACTGTTCTGCGATGTGTATTACATTTGAGTTGTCATATTTGTTCTGATAGATCCTTCAGCCACCTATGGCTTTGTGTTAAGTATTTATTGGATATGTCGATCCACTTGAGAAAAATATAGATATATGCTACCTTGTCGACGTATTCAGTAGGTAATTAAGGCAAGGCTATAGATGGTCGCTCCAAACCAGCTCTATTCTCCGCATTAGCAGATGGTGTTACCTTGTAATATTCTTTGCTAATGTGGGTCTCGGAGTGGGGCGTTACATATCTTTTCAACCCGCAATCCCAAATTAAATTCAATAAAAATCGCTTGGGTTTATCATTTCAACCCATAACGATTTTCTCATATTCTACAAGATCGTTCGAGTATGTATCATTTCAACCCGTAGTGAATTCTATACTAACAGGGAACTTGCAGAGTGATAACAGATATGAAAATAAAATAACAACAATAACAGATATATATCATCGATGATAAATAACAGATAATAGTGTCAGATGTCACATGTGAACAGATACAGATAATGGCATATATATAGCAATGTAAATAACTAGCAGCAGCATATTTCAATTGACGTTTCAACTGAAATCAAATTTTATAAATAAAAGAACATTAATCGTGAGTGATTGCTCACCTTCCGAGGCTGGAGGGATGCATGAGAATGGATGTTAGTAGACAAAGATAAGCATACATATCAAGCGAGTGGAACAACGACACGCTAGGATTTTGCTGTGATAGATTTGATTTTGAGATTGTTAGTAAAAATGGCACGAGATCAATGAAATAGGATATATAAATATATAAATTTTTCTAAAATCAATTTAAACATATTTTAAAATAAACATATATTTACAACAGGCTAAAACTTAAAAAAAATGTGATCTACCGTATTAAAATACAATATAATAAAATATATAACCTACATATAATACTAAAAATCAACACCTTTGTAAAGCAAAAAGGAACTGTAAATATATACGACCTCGATTCCAGAGATATGCAAACTTGAATTTGGAACCACTTATAATATATATAAAACAAAAATATATATTTACATATATAACTTAAATTGTTATATATACTATAAACTACTACATTATACTATATCTATATATACTACATATACTTACAATATTTCATAGATTTATACATATTCGAATGAACAAAATACATATAACCCTTGTATATGTTACGTGTAAACTATATATATAAGCTGAAATTATAAAACAGTATATGCGTATAATATATACAACAATAATATATAAAATTTCAAATACCTGACCTATATACCAAACAACACTCAAGTACTACTACATATATATATTTATAAACTTATATACATGAACCCAACAGCCCAAATGGATTTACTTATATAATGGGAAACTAATATATAGCTACAACCAAAACAAAAATATATTTTAATATAAGCTGATATATATATATATATATAAACAGCCAAAATCACTTAACAATTCATTTACGTAACTTGTATATATATTATAAATATACTACTGTAAGTATCCATCACTATAAATATAAAATTTTACTGTGAAACATATATAGAGTGACATTATAAATATACGTATAAAATAGCATATGCATATGTGAAACCCAAACTCAAATATATTTATCTACAGAGACCAATATATAAACATCAACAAGTATTAAATAAATTTATATATTATAAAAGTATATATACTGAAATCTGAAAGCCTTTCTGTTAAAATATGTATATATGTAATAGCATATAAGTATGAAAAGCATCTTATAAAATATATATAATATATATATACACACACATATTCTAAAAAAAAATATAGATCTGACATCCATACAAGTCTACAAAAATCAAAACTCTATCATAGATATATATTACCTTCCAAGCAAAAACTATAGCCGGCCTACGTATCAATAAAAACAATAAAATATATAAATGAACTGGTTGGCAAATAGATAATAACTAGCACAGACTTACCTAATAAAACCACTTAAACTAGACCCATTTCAAAAGCAAAAGTGGCAATGCGAATGAAATGAATCAGGCAGAACAAAACTTGATATATTAAAACATATAGATATACAACCAAATCAGTTTTAAATATACAAACGAAATATACCCATATTTGTACACTTTATAAACCAAACCATCACTGTATATCATATTTAACCAAAAACAGTATATATATATGCTATACAAAAAATATATGAAACTTGACATAAAACAGACTAAAATAAAATATATGTCTACAACAAAGATATGAAGACATGAAAAAAATAATTTCAACCACCAATATATATTAACAAAACAACAATCTATATAATTTTATAACAATATATAAGGTTTATATATATAGTACCTTAGATACATGCTACAGGCGGACAAAAGAAGATGACGCGGTAGAGCTCGAGTTGTGGTGCTGAGGTGCGGACAGGCCAGAGGAGAAGAGGCCGAAGCTACAGGCGGGAAGAAGGCACGGCTGATGGAGCCGATTTGGTGAGGAGGCGAAGTCAGAGGGTTGGAGGTGGAAGGATGGTCTGGAGTGAGAGATGGAACCAGAGATAAGCGAGCAGACGTGAAGCAGGGTATGAGAGAGAAAGAGGAATACAAAAACGCATCCCGTAAGATGATATACAACTCTTATTAATAAAATATAATGTTTCAAACGAACGGTTCAAAAGAAACCAATGGTCAGACAAAACATACTGGTTGATAAAATTTAGAACCAGTGGAAAGCAAAAGTCAAAGAGCTGTATTCAAAGAAATATTAAAATTCTGACCGTTGGTTAATGCAGAGGATATATGAAATGTCAATTGGAACCCAATACTCTCAAATAACGCACCGCAATGGCTAACTGTTTATGAATTTCGCAGCGTTCTGGGGTACGAAAAGCAGAGGTGAATATACCGCTGAGATCAGCACGACGAGACTATCAAAACGGTATACTGATATCGGTGGTACGATCATCCTATCAAAAGTCGATAATCGGTACCAATAAACACTGCTATTCCGTACGAAAAAATCCAAACGGGGCTAGAAACGTCCAAAATTTGCGAAACGAATCCGCAGTCTGATTTAGAGTGTTCTAAATAAATTTTCTCATGTTGACATATTTAGGTTTTGGAACACTTTTATTATCATCAATTTTAACTTATATAAATTGGAATAAAATTACACTAGAAAATAAACTTCCAAATTATTTGATGGAAATTTACCAGTTGCTATGTTAAAATAGACGCATTTCAAATATCAAATTTAAATTTCAAAATTTTATTGTTTAAAGTTTCACAGAATTTCAATTAAATATATAAATAAGCAAATAAAATTATCTAAAATTTACGGGTCGTTACAGGATTTATAAGGAAATGTATTCATAAAATGGAATTTTATAAATGAGATTATTTTTAGTGAAACTCAAAGGAGTTTAAAATTTATAAATGATGTTTGTAGATAAAGGAAATCGATATCAAACGGGATATTGGAAATATAAAATTTACAAGGAGAATTTATCTTGGATATGGAAATAAGGTGAGAGAAAAATAGTGGATACTATTTTTGAAGTGAAAATGGTTAAGGAGACCGAAATGGAAGTCATGTGAAAGAAATCGAGAGGGATTTATAAATTGAAATTTGGTTATTGAGATTTAAAAATATATTTTTATTAATAAGTTTTTAATTTTAAGGGAAAATTTTAATGATTAAACTATGTAATTTAAAGTCAATTAGTATTTCAATACCTCACAAGTGAATTTTTCAAATACTAAATATTTGTTTTAGTAAATCCTAAATTTTTAAACCTGCTTTAGAAAATGATGTTATAAAAAAGTGTTTCAATATTTTAGAGAATCATTTGAACATGTCTTAAAAATAAATTATTATTATTATTTTTTAAAATACTTATTATATATAGAGAGAGTTTTATAATGTTTTAAATTTATTTATAAACCATCTCGGAAATCTGGAAATGGTTCATTCAGTATATGGGATATACAAGAAAATTCTTAAATGGAATTGAGAAGAAAAGTAAGAAAATTTCCGAAGTAGTTAATAAAAGTGAACTTCGAAGAATGAAATAGAATTCATAAAGGAGTACAAGGGGAAATTGAGTTTATAAGCAAGTTTAATTGGCTTTGGAAATATTAAGGGAATTAATTAAGGAATTCCGAAATTTATAGAATTCGTCATAAACCGGTCAAGGAATTTACAAATAAAATTATAAATGATTTGAGAAAAGAAATAGGAAATAAATGGAATACTTCCTAAGTGTTGAGTATAAAATGAAGTGGGAATAATATTCTAAGTATTGGAAAGGGGTGGAAATGTTCCGTTGAAAATATAAGGATTTGAAAACTGTTTTCAAATGTTGAAGTACTGAAAGTAATATATTATAAAGATATTTGAAATATATTTTTTGAAAATTTGAAATAAGGCCCGATGTCTGCTTTTGGATGTTTATTTGATAGTTAAATAACCGACTATTAAATTTTGGCCAATTTCGTTAATCATTTCGAAGAGACCGAGATCAGATTTAATTATTCGAAAACCACTTCGATCCGGTTTGAACGTAACGAATGAATACCATGAAGATGATGAAGATGGTGATTCGGTTTGTCCAAATCCAGGATAACTTGTATGGATGAATGCTATCAGAACATCGTCATTGGAGGACGATGAGCATTCTAAGTAGAATTGTTTCTTGAAAGTTAACGCTTAGCCTCGAGCCTCATCAACTGGGGATGACTAAAACATGGGAGATGCAGCAAGGCTAAGTGGGTCGCACCCAATTAGGGTATGTTATCACTTTTCTAGATATCCTCGGAAAACCTATACAATATTGATATGGTTGTGCATGGAAGAAGGAGCGCTCGATGGTAAGGGTGGGAACACCCAGGGTGATAACATATTCGGTCTATCCAGGATAGGGGTAGGCCGGTCTTGTGTAGTAGGGATCTCAACATGGTTCATGGTACATTGTTCTAGAGGTGTACTATGATGGGCGGTACCCCAGTGGTCCAGTTATTGTATGGAATCCATTCTCCAATAATCGTTATACGGTTTTGATTGTGCCCAACTATGCTGAAACTTGAGATGTAAGCATTTCAGCTATTTTCTATTTACTTTCTATACACACTATTATAATATCAGATGATTTTGATAAAAATTGTTTTGGTTATCGTAAGGTAAAAACCCATCGTGTTTATGTGTGACATGGTTTTACGAGATTCCTTTGTTTTCAAAGGATTTTGAGAAAAATTAATAATTCAAATTGAGTGTGTTTTCTCATGCTGGTTTTCTAGACTGACTCGGGTGTTATTTTATTATAATGCTCGGGTCAGACGGAGTATTACAGATTCAGGTTAAAATGCTATGGAGCTCAGGAGCCGAGCTAGATGACAGAGACGTATCTCCGTACTTGGTTATATTTGCGCTGTGTGAGGACAAGTTATTATAACTGTCCATTTGATGTATTGAATTGTTGTACTCTGATGATGGTATGTAGATTAACAATACAGTTCTTGTATTTAAAATCTATTATTATATATTATATTTTGTTCCGCTGCGATTGTGAGATTCTAGGTTGTTGTTTCTATTTTTCTTCTACCATTTCCTTCTTCACCCCTAATGAACTGGTATTTCCGGCACTCGACTGCTCGGCGTTTTATACAGTGGAAGTATTAATGTCGATTTTGGAGGGTCAAAAATCCTTGGTTCATTACAGTTGGTATCAAAGCTGAAGGTTAAGCAAGAACCTTGGCTCCGGTAGGGCTTACTCATTATAGATAGGGCCAGTAGTACCCTGGAATGAGTTTGAGTGTATTAATATATATGAGGTGTATTAATAGATATGAGCGCATATTTGTTAGTGAATATAAATTATTTTATATTGTGTTGACTTATCAGTTGAGTGTTTATAAATTCTGGTCAATACAGTCCGAACAACTGTGTCGATGGGGTTTTCTAAACTCTTAAACTAGGCAAACCGAAACAGTATTGTTTTAAAAAGTGGGTAAATGAAATAATTTTACCCAAACCATAATTTTGATATGAATGAAATAATTTTCTTGAAAATTATTATATATAATTGAAGTGTTTGGATGATAATATTACGATCAAATAAGATTACAAAATTGGAAATGGTTTATATAACCAAAAGAAAATTTGTATAAGTATAAATTATACAAATGGATTATAATTAAAATTTGATTCAAACCAGAATCTAGAAATTTAAATCCTGGGAAATTTGGAAACATGTTTTCCAAAGTGGTATGGAAAAATAATAATAAGAGTATTATTTTTGGGAATATTTTTGAAAGAAATTGTTTCAAAATGGGTTTTGGGAGAGATATAGCACTGAACTCACTTCAGTCATTGGAAAATAATTCTGGTGATGATTGCAGCATCAGCAGTATTCATTTTCGAGTTTATAGGTGACGGATTGCTACCGTGGAAATTTGATATAGAGATTTTTGTGAAAAAAAACAAATGCTGTTTAGAGATTTCGAGGAAATTGTTTTGGGAAAAAAATCAAGTTGATTTTTGAAAAGTTGAAGTAAATGGTTTGTTAAAAACAGAGTTATATATATATATATATTATTTTAAATGATTTGAAATAAGAACCGGGTGTTGAATTCTGAAACTTCAAATTAAAAGATAAGTGAAATAAGAAGAGAATAAGTTTTTGAAATAAAACTTGGAAAAAGGGTGAATTTCAGTATGAAATTAAAATTTAACTTGTGTAAGTTAAATAAATTGGGTTTGTAAAAGAAAATTTGGAGGAATTGGAATTTAACTTGAGTATAAGTTAAAGAAAATAAATTAAATGAAGTGATTATAATAAATAAGGTGAAATAAATAGAATGTAATAAGTTAACTAAATATAAGTGAATGATGAATGTGTAAGTAAATGGAATAAATAAATATAATTAAGGGAGCATGGAATAAATTTGAAATTGGAATTAAATTCTTACTTGATTAAAGTGAATGAATTAAAAATAAATTTGTTTGGAATAAAATTAATTTAAGTATGAATAATTCGAACATGGTTCAGAAATATTGGCTAAAGGGAATTGAAATTTAAATTAAATTGGATTGGATTGGATTTGAAACCATATTGAATGGAATATATAAACTTGGATTGTTAAGTGACCAAATAACTATAAGTGGTAAAAATTTAAATGGAATAAAATTTGAGTGAAAATTTGGGATTGTGGATAAGTAAATTTGAATAGCTTATACAAATTTGAAAATAATGGAATAAAGGTATTTTTAAGCTATAAAGCGATGTATAATCCTGAGTAAATAATGAAATGTGAATATACCCGAGTACAAAATTGATGGAAATGTGGGAAAATAAGTTTGTGTAACTTATAAAATTTGAAAAGTGAAATAGAAACCCAAAAATAAAAGTGGAGTGATGTTCTAGTAAAGAAGTAAAAATCCAAACATGGATTATAAAATAAATTTGAACCCAAGTAAATTAGGTGAAGTGATTTTTTAAAATAAAAATCAGATATTGAATTTTAAATTGGAAGGAACTAATTAGATAAATTAGTAAATGGAATGAGAATCAATCTAAAAACAAAAATGGGATGTGGTTGCAAGAGTAATAAACTCAAGTTATAGGGTTGAAATAATTTGAAATAAATGAATCAACTTAAGTTAATATCTATGATGGAAGTTTGGCTCGAATAAATTGTGAAATGGTTATTTAATAAATAGCGTGGAATGGTTCCGGGCTTAACTAAATGGATTTGAGTATAGTAAATGTGGATATGAATGGAATGTAAATAAATTGATTGAAAATCAATTTGAAATGGAACAGAATTAAATATAAATTGATTTGGAATCAATTTAAAATAGCAATAAACAGAAATGGTTATTTTATTAAATAGACATCGCCGAATTTGCATAGAAAAAAAATTGGCATTTGTCGTAAACGGAAGTAAATAAAATTCTACGAATAATAGAAAGTGGATAAATTGATTTTTAAATCAATTTGGAATGGATAGGAGTTTGTGTGGTATAAATATGAATTGAATGCAAATAATTTGGTTGTACATCATTCGGATTGAATGAGATGGTATGAAAATCGATTGAAAGCAACTAAAATTAGAATCGGAACCTTATAATTGCTTATAATATATGTTTGGCATGTTGGTTTATGAAGTTTATGTGTTTTAACTATTTAAATAAGTGATATGTTATTGAATTTGGTGTTTTTTGGAACTTACGTGTTTAAATTTAGTAAGTACAGGTACCCGAAGGCCATTTGGTTAGATTTTGATCGCGGTAATCTCATATAAAATAAGCCGCTTGCTTAAAAATGCTAAAATAAGGTTCGTTTTTGGATTAAATACCGCAAATATATAAAATATTTATATATATTTTGTTTTCCGACCGTGTGGATCGATGTATATATATTTATCTCTCTTGTCATATTGCAAAAGGCTCTCTGTACAAGGGAGACTGCTAAAAAATTTCGAAAATTTAGGGTGTTAGAAAATTTTTGGAAATTTTTGAAAATTTTTGTTAACTAAAAAGTTGATGTTCAAATTGAAATTGAAATCAGAGATTTTGGTTGGGAAATGGAAACTAAATGTTTTGAATAGGATTAAAGGGTTTAGAAAAGTGAATGATGAGTTTTAACCAAGTTTGGTTTAAATAAGTATTGGGTTTGGAGCATTTTTCCTACCTTAGTAATTTCGGGGACGAAATTCTTTTAAGGGGAGAGGAATGTAACGACCCAGAATTTTTTCGTCGTTTGATTTTGAATATTTAAATGGTTTAAATATTGGATTTGGAGTTATAGTTGAGTTAGTAAGATTTTAAAACTGGAATTTTAAGTGATTTAGCAAATTTTTGAAATCGTCGATTTAATCGACGCGTTTAAATAGCGTTCCGAGGCACATTCTCAGAATTCAATGAAACCAGTTCCATTGGATAAGTAATAGTGTATTAATACCGTATTTCAAATTTCGTAGTGTTTGGAGTTATCGTTTGGTCGTACGGGACGTTGAGCTTAATATCAAAAATTCAATATAACAATTGGGTCCAAAAAGCTATCTTCTCCATACGATCGAATTAGGACCGGAAACCTTTTCCATTGTGTTCGAAGTAGGAGTATAACATTATAAACGCCTTGCAGCATGCCTCGATAGGGGTTCAAGATTTTGAGTTGTGTGGATCGAGATGTTTCGAAATTAAATTAATATATTAATTTGTCAATCTCCCTTTCAGCTGTTGTTCTACCTTTTCACTGTAACTTATACCCATTCAAACACACGACCTCCATCCTATCGATCATTTTAAATCATGAATGTCTTCTTCCCCCCTTTCTCTTCAAATCAGTTCGATTCAAAATTTAACGAAAAAAAAAGTGTTAACAGAAAGAAAAAAACAAAGGAGATAATAAAGCGGGCCTCTCTCTCTCCCTCATTCTACAATCCAATTCACAAAATAAACATGTTGAACTAGTAAAGGGAGGTAGTGATCGAATGAAATCGTCGTGGCATCATGAGCTTCGTTCGCGACTTAAAGGAGGGGAATCACGTTTGTCACTTTGATTTCTCGGGGTCGACCTCGTTCTCAAGGGCAGGCGCGAGCTTGGCCATAAGCAGGAAGAGGAAGGTGAGGTTCGTTATTGGATTAGAGGCATGGAGGATTTTGGTCTGGGGCCATTCAAGGAGGCATGACCGCGTTCACGTGTTGAGTTATGGTTTGGGAAGCTCGAAGTCGATCGAGGTGGTAGTGACGTCGATGGCGAAGCTAGGGTGGTGTGTGCGAGTTCGAGGGAGGCGAGCGTTCACGTATGCACGTGCATAGGAGGGAGGTTAGGGTAGTCGAGGCGTTAGGAAGCTTGGCGGCGATTTGGTTCTGATATGGTGGGCTAATGTGGAAGCGCTGGGAATCCCAAAGCTGAGGGCTTGGTTGAGATCGTTGTAGCTTGAGTAGTCAGAGCTTAAGCTAGTTAGGTAAGGTAGTTAATTTTATAAAATTTGGTTAATTGAATTTAAATAAGTTACATTTGTTTAGTAAATCATATGCTAATAAAATTTAATATAATTTGCATACGAGGTTCAAAAAATCATTAAAACGGGTCGAGTTGGTTCGTATCTGGAAAATCTATGCAATAAGTTTGGTTCGAGATTTTTCGGAGTTAGCTGGGATTTAGAAAAATAAAAAAATCTAGATGTTCAGCAAAATAAAAATCAAGGTGAGAATTTCTCACTCATTTGGATTGCCACAGTTTAATTTAAAATGTTGAAAATTTAAATTGTCGGTCGGTTGAATGATTTGATAATTTTAATTATCTATTGGATGATTATATAATATATAGTAGTATATATATTAGTAGTTGGATTGATATTCCCGCATATGTTAGCGGATAAGACCCTTTGCGCCCCGCATAATAGCGGATGACCCTATATACCGCGATATCCCTCTTGAAGTGGGAATGGTATTTTATATTGTCTAACATCTGTGGATGCAGGGAAACAGGTTGGAGGGATCCAACTGGATTCCTCAACTATATTGATTGTTTTTCATATATATAAAAATATGTTATGTGATTGAATAATCTGCTGGATTATAGTGTGTTACAAATTTTTAAATATTATAATAGCCCGGGAATTAACTTTGTTATATAAAATACCATAAATATTATTTTGAATTTTTAAGGAATTAAAAGGAGATTTTTAATATAAAAATATGTATATCGATATTTGGATTCTTTTAAAGGGATTGATTTGAATAAGCAATAATTGATTTTTATCGTACTAAATAATGTGGGAAAAATATTTTAAATAGAGAATTTAAAATAAATTATATAAAGGAATTTTTAAAGACTGGATTTTAAAATGATATTCGGAAAATACAGAAAGAAGTTGAAACCGATATTAAAATAGATTGGCAAAAATAAATGGGATTTATAAGGAATTGAATTCATAAAATGAAATTTTTTAAATGAGATTATTTTTAGTTAAACTCAAAGGAGTTTAAAATTTATAATGGAAATAAGGTAAGAGAAAAATAGTGGACACTATTTTTGAAGTGAAAATGGTTAAGGAGATCGAATAGGAAGTGATGTGATGGAAATCGAGAGGGATTTATAAATTGAAATTTGGTTATTGAGATTTAAAAATTTATTTTTATTAATAAGTCTTTAATTTTAAGGGAAAATTTTATTTATTAAACTATGTAATTTAAAGTCAGTTTGTATTTCAATACCTCAGAAGTGAATTTTTCAAATACTTAATATTTATTTTAGTAAATCCTAAATTTTTAAACCTGCTTTGGATAGTGATGTTATAAAAAAGTGTTTCAATATTTTAGAGAATCATTTGAACAAGTCTTAAAAATAAATTATTATTATTATTCTTTAAAATACTTATTATATATATATATATAGATTTTATAATGTTTTAAATTTATTTAAAAACCTTCTCGGAAATCTAGAAATGGGCCATTCAGTATATGGGATCTATTAGAAAATTCTTAAATGGAATTGGGAAGAAAAGTAAGAAAATTTCCGAAGTAGTAAATAAAAGTGAACTTCGAAGAATGAAATAGAATTCATAAAGGAGTACAAGGGGAAATTGAGTTTATAAGCAAGTATAATTGGCTTCGAAAATATTAAGGGAAGTAATTAAGGAATTCCGAATTTTATAGAATTCGTTATAAAATGGTCAAGGAATTTACAAATAAAATTATAAATGATTTAAGAAAAGAAATAGGAAGTTAATGGTATACTTCCTAAGTGTTGAGTATAAAATGAAGTGGGAATAATATTCTAAGTATTGGAAAGGGGTGGAAATGTTCCGTTGAAAATATGAGGATTTGAAAACTGTTTTCAAATGTTGAAGTACTGAAAGTAATATCTTATAAAGATATTTGAAATAAGGCCCGATGTCTGCTTTTGGATGTTTATTTGATAGTTAAATAACCGACTATCAAATTTTGGCCAATTTCGTTAATCGTTTCGAAGAGACCGAGATCGAATTTAATTATCCGAAAATCACTTCGATCCGATTTGAACGTAACGAATGAATACCATGAAGATGATGAAGACAGTGATTCGATTTGTCCAGACCCAGGACATCTTGTATGGATGAATGCTATCAGAACATCGTCATTGGAGGACATGAGCATTCTAAGTAGAATTGTTTCTTGAAAGGTAATGCTTAGCCTCGAGCCCCATCAACCGGGAATGACTTAAACAGGGGAGATGCAGCAAGGCTAATTGGGTCGCACCCAATTAGGGTATGTTATCACTTTTCTAGATATCCTCGGATAACCTATACATTATTGATATGGCTGTGCTTGAAAGAAGGAGCGCTCGATGGTAAGGGTGAGAACACCTGGGGTGATAACATATTCGGTCTACCCAGGTTAGGGGTTGGCCGGTCTTGTGTAGCAGGGGATACCGACATGGTCCTCGGTACATTGTTCTAGGGGTATACTGTGATGGGCGGTACCCCAGTGGCCCAGTCATTGTATGTAATCCATTCTCCAACAAGCGCCATACGGTTTTGGTGACTTTTCCCTTGCATGAATCACACTTGCTGTGTTTACAAAGAAAGTTGCAGTATGTATTATATATAGTAATATAAATATATATGTATTGTATGCACGCATGTTGCTCGATAGAATACCCATTCATACATCTTGTACTCATATCAGTGAAGCAGTTATATGTGCTTTGAATCTGAGCTATATATATTATATATATGATACATATACAAAATTGATGACAAATATTATTTATGTCATTCTTCTTGTATTTGTCGACAGAAATCATATATGTAATATATATAATATTGTTCCTTCTAATATTATAAAAAAAATGTATACGTATATCACTCATTTGTATATATTTGTTTTGTTTAATTTTCGCGGTAAAATCCACTTTCGTGTTTGTCACAACTAATTGACTTGTCGTGCCGTGTCTATGTCCGTAACCGTATCAGTTGATTTTCATTTCCATTGTTCTATTGCCATGAAAGGTGAGAAATAACTCATGATTAATATTCTTATGCCTTTAAATTGATTTCATAGGAAATGACAATTTAAATGTACTATTAAAATTGAATTGCTAAGTTATTAACTGTTACATATGACATGTCGTTATTTTAAAATTTATCACTCATGAAAATTTACACCGCTACATGTTAGTTGATTATTTTATTTAATTATCATTATTATCAATCATATATGCCAGAAATATTTTTTTTATATTATGTTATTTATTGTTCTCACTCTGCAAGTTCCCTTAGTTCTAGAAATCACTATGATTTGAAATGATACATACCCGAACGGACTTTAGAATAGGAGAAAATTCGTTATGGGTTGAAATTATAAACCCAAGCGATTTTTCATTTATTGTTGAAATTTTGAGATTGTGGGTTTAATGATATAAATTCGCAAATTTAAATTATTACGGGTTAAAATAACCAATATCCGTATCACTTAACCATAGGATAGAAAATTATATACGTACACCGTTGGTCTAATTTTGAAATGATTTCAAAATGTGTTCGAAAGGAAAATATGAGTTTGATTTTTTTTATATAATAAGTATTCTATCTTATTATCGAAAAATTTTAGAATTTTAAAATGGTTGATTTTGGAAATGTTAAAAATTTATGAGTTTAGTTTAAAGGTAAATTATAAAATTTTACATATAGTTTTATTTTCTAAAATATATAAATAAGATTTTAAATAAATAAATAAAAAGGGTTTAATTTATTATAAATTGTATAAAATTAATTTTTTTATATGTATATAATATTTTAAAAGGTTTTATTTAAATTTATATTTCATATGGATTTTTTTTCAATAAATAAAGGGTTGGAAAGGTAAATTGGAATTTATTTGTAACTTAGTTTGATTAATAATTTAATTTAAATAAGGATTCATTCGGGTCTTAATGATTTTTGGGAATGATTTATGACTTGTTTTAATAAAGGTGATTTAATGAATACTTTAAAATTTAAATAAAATTAAAATTTGAATAATTTATGTTAATTTAAATTTGTAATTGATGTTTTATTTAATTATTTATAAAGTAATTTTATAAAGACCACGGTGTGAAATAAGCATTTGGTTGTTAAAGAGATCGGGATCGGATATTGTCATACTCTCTGCCAATACCGAAAACCACTTTAACAACCGTGTACATGGTGGAGACTCCAAAATGAAGTAGGATGGTTTGGCGAACGATTCTGTATGGTATTGACATAGCCTTAACCCCCATGAGTCAGTTTGATGTGGCTAAAACAGAAGCCATGCCGGGCCAAGTGAGGTCGTACCTCATATCGGGCACATTTCTTCGAAACCATATCTATTTCTTTTGTGATTTGATTTTGGTGTGCAGACCGTTGAATTAAAGTATGTCTCGAGGTGGGTGGTAGTAGCTGCTATGCGTTACCACCTGTCCGGATCTGCAAAACGGTAGTATCCTACCCTGGGCATTGCCTTGCGTGCCTTGTCACATGCCTTATCGCGCTCTCTACGACTTTGTTTTGTACCGTACCTATGGAGTGCTCCCTGAGTATCCCAAATGTTTGGTGGGGCTTACAGTATCTATATAGGCTAAGGGAATATATAAAATGTGTTAAGGGGGATATGGGTAACGCCTTAACGCTATTTTGATATTTTTACTTTACTATAGACATTATATATGTAGCATATTGTACTATGTATGTAGATAGTTTATCGGATCCTTAAAGAATGGAATCCCAACATCCCTTTAAGTTATATTGCATTTACTTGACATTTCACTTGAACTTGATTTATCTGCATAAGAAAGTTAATCCTTATTCGAGTGTTTTGTTTTGCTTTGCGCTCGGGTCAGCTTGAGTGTCACAGTTTGAGATTCATCCTTTGGAGCTGAAGTTCGTTTGGAAGATCTAGCTTATCTATTTTAGCCTTTAGTTTATTTTTGTTATTTGAGTTGTATGTCTCAGAATTGTCATTTGCTTTGTACTAGAGACTTCTGTGTATTGGGTTTTCTTATGCATTCTGTTTCAGACTATGTTATTTCTACAGTAGCTTCATGAACTACTATTCATTTGTTCCGCTACTTATTATTGTAAACTCTATGTCTATGATTCTGTGATTGATTTATTTACTATATATAATAATTTTTGCCAATTATAAATTAACAATCTGTTATTTGGAGCAATTTAAGTCCGACATGTGTCAATTTGAATTGTTCGAAATAGCAGGTCGTTATAGTTGGTATCAGAGCCAGGTTTTGGCAAACTTTGCATATGGAGTGAAAAATCATTAGAGATAGGGTAGTAATACCCTAGAATGAGTTGAATTGACTTCAGAATCATATTCATTCGTACTTGAAATTCTTAGTTAAAATTTCCTTCGATTAGGATTTCTTTCGAATTTTGGAACTTTGTCGTTGTTCTAAAGTCTATTCTTGTCTTTCCAGATGAGTAACCATAGAAATTTCCATGGTAGGGTCGTGGCAATGCTCCTGCACCACCAGTTGCCCCAGTACCAACCGTTGCTCATGTTCCACTTGTTCAGCTTGTTAGGTTCACCTAGCTTTGTAAGGAGTACACTCAGCTTAGGGGTACTAAGTTCACTGGAGCCGAGAGTATTATCGAGGCTTAGCAGTAGCTAAAGAGTCTTGAGAGGATTTTCACTGGGCTTGAGATCACTGATGCTCAGATGCGTTATCTAGCTACTTGGCAGTTACATGAGTCTGCCCAGAATTGGTAGGTATCTGTTACCGCTCAGACTGTCGAGGCAAATATTACTTGGCAGCAGTTCAGGTGAGATCCATAGTTATCCTTTTCTAGCTTATCTCTGTTGAATCTATCACTTTGAAATTTATCTCTTTTATCTTTGTCTGACCTTGGATCCATCATTTCAGGGATGCTTTTGTAGCCAAGTGGATGCCCGAAGCCGGAAAATCTCAATTGTATAGGGAATTCATGGATTTTGAGCAGGAAGACATGACTTTTGCTGAGTATGAGAGGAAGTTCAATGAGCTTTCCAAGTTTGGTCCCAGTTTGATTGACACTCAGCTCAAGAAGAATGAGAAGTTTATTCATGGTGCTCGCCCAGAGTATTATGACCGCTTGATTAGTCATGTTCATGGCACCTTTACTTCCCTAATGGATATGGCCACCAGATTTCAGAACCCTACTTCCAAGGGAAAGTAGGCAGTTTCAGCATCTAGGGTACTTCCAGTAGTTCTAAGAAGAGGACGCCCAACTTTCAACAGCAGAAGAAGAGGTGGCAAGATACTCATGGTATTGGTTATGCTCCTCAGAAGCGATCTCTTGGCCTATCTTCCATAACTTGTTTCAAGTGCGACCAGCAAGGTCACTATGCCAACAACTGTCCATCTGCTGTCGGAGCTGCTATTCCTCCTCTTGCCCAGGCCACCAGGAACAACCTTTGTCTCCAGCCTGATCATTTCAAGAATAACTATCCCACTCAGTAGAGAGGTAAGACATCTAGAGTCTTTGCCATGACTTCTTCCACTCCTCCTCCTCCTCCACCTGCCAGTGATAGCCAAGGTACTCTTCAGAGCTCCTTTACTTTACATTATTATCCTGTCCATGTTCTATTTGACACTGGTGCATCCCATAGTTTTATATCTATTGATCTCTATAATAAATTCGAGCATATTCTACAACCTCAATTGGCAACTTCATCATTATGTGTGATTGATCCCATCGGCGGTCCCGCCAATCTTAGTATGATTTGTAAAGGGGTGAAACTCCTTTACAAGAAGGGTCGATTCACAAGAGATTTCTATGTTTTGGGTTTCGATGCATTTGATATTTTACTAAGAGGTGATTGGTTAAAGCGTTATGATGCTATCATTTCTTGTAAGGTCTGAATCGTTTCTCTAGTAGACGACAAGAGAAATTCTTTGGTAATTGAATGTCGAATGCCTCAGGATTATGCAGGCAGCATTATCTTTTCTCTTGACGTTCAACCTAGTGATCTTGACTCCACCCCAATCGTCAGGGATTTTCCAGATGTCTTCGATGAAGTCACTTCTCTTCCTCCTAAGCGGGAAATTGAATTTCGAATTGATCTTATTCCTGGTGCTCGACCTATTGTTCTCCCTTCCAGATGGATGGCACCCAAAGAGAAAGTTGAGTTGAAAAGGCAGATTAAGGATTTGTTCTCCAAAGGTTTGATTAGGCAGAGTTTTTCTGAATGGGGAGCAGCTGTGGTCTTTGTCACCAAATCTGATGGTTTTTTGAGGATGTGTATTGATTATAGAGAGCTGAACAAGCTTACTCTCAAGAACCGATATCCTATGCCTCGCATCAATGATATGTTCGATCAGCTCTACGGAGCTAGGGTATTCTCTCAGCTTGATCTTGCTACCGGTTTCCACCAGCTTCGTGTTGCCGAGGATAGCATTCCAAAGACTGCTTTCCGAACAGAAAATGATTTCTATGAATGGTTAGTCATGCCTTTTGGATTAACCAATGCTCCTTCTTTCTTTGTCGATCTTATGAACCGTATATTCCGCGATGTTCTCAACAAGTTTGTTCTAGTTTTCGTTGATGATACCCTTGTCTTTTCTAAGTCTGAGAAGGAGCATGAATCTCATTTGAGCTACGTTCTCCAAACTCTCAGGAGCCATCAGTTGAAAGCCAAATTTTCTAAGTGCCATTTCTAGAGGGATGAAGTCCAATTCCTTGGGCACATTGTTTCAAAGAATGGAGTGTCGATTGACCTAGTTAAGGTCGCAGCGATTAATGTAAGTCTATCCACCTTCTCTCTTTTGAATTCATTTATCTTATCTATCTTTGGACTTATCTGCCTTATCCTAATTCCAGGATTGGGAGACTCCTAAGACTCTGACTGATATTCGTAGCTTTCTAGGCCTTGTCGATTATTATCGAAGATTTATAGAGAATTTTGCCCTTATAGCTGCACCTCATATCGCTTTGACTCGTACGAATGCCAAGTTTAATTGGAATGAGAAGTGTGAAGATGCATTTGATGAGAAAGCAAAAACTTACATCTGCTCCTATTTTCACCATTCCAAATGGGCATGACGGATTATCGGTTTATACCGATGCTAGTAAAGAAGGTTTGGGTGCTGTATTGATGCAAGATGGGAAGGTCATAGCTTATGCTAGTTGTCAGTTGAAGCCCCACAAAGCTAACTATGCCACACACAATTTAGAATTGCTTGCGGTTGTTTTTGCCTTGAAGTTATGGAGGCACCACCTTTTAGGAACCAAGTTTGAGCTTTTCATCGATCACCGGTCTCTTAAGCATATCTTCAACTAGAAGGATTTAAACCAGAGGCAAGTTAGATGGCTTGAGTTATTAGCATCTTATGATCTTGACATCAACTATACCCCAGGGAAAGCCAATGTTGTGGCCGATGCTTTGATTCGAAAGAAAGCCTTGATGTGTCAGCTTGTAGCTACTCCATCTCTTATGGACCGTATTGTAGCCAAACAGGATGAGGATGCGATGCTTAAGCTTATGAAGGAGAATATTCGGGAAAGGGAAGGTGTTAATCAGAATGAGTTAGGAGCACAGATTGATCAGAATGGAGTTTTGAGGATTAATAATCGCATTTGGGTTCTGCATGTTGATGGTTTCAGGCAAGAAGTTCTTAGAGAGAATCATCAGTCCAGACTCTCCATCCATCCATATGTCACGAAGATGTTTCAGGATATGAAGAGGTTGCATCAGTGGAATGGTATGACGTGAGATATTTCTATCTTTGTCAATAGATGTGCCACTTGTCAGCAGGTTAAGGCTGATCACCAGAAGACCGCTGGATTGCTACAACCCCTTGAGATTACCATTTTGAAGTGGGTTCAGGTTTCTTTGGATTTTATCGATGGTTTACCCAGGACTAGAAAGGGTAAAGAGAATATTTGGATATTTGTCGATCGATTGACCAAGTCCGCTCATTTTATCCTGGTAAAGTCGAATTGGATAGCTTCGAGCTTAGTTGAGGTTTATATGTGGGAAATTGTTCGTCTTTATGGCGTTCCTTTTAGCATTGTTTGTGATCGTGATCCTATCTTTACCAGAAAGTTCTGGAAAGATTTTCAGGAAGCTTTGGGTACTCATTTGAACCTTAGTACGGATTATCATCCCTAGGCTGATGGTTAGACGGAAAGGGTGAATCAAATTTTAGAAGATCTCCTTCGTGCTTATGTTCTTGATTATGGAGGTTCTTGGAAAGATCATCTCCATCTTGTAGAGTTCACATATAATAACAGTTATCAGGTATGACTCTATCTTTGAGTTTGAATCATCTTAAGCTTAATCCATCTTTTAATCCCAATCTTTTGAATTCAGGCAAGTATCGAGATTTCTCCTTTTGTCGCTCTTTACGGACGATCCTTCAAATCTCCATCTTGCTGGATTGAGTCCGATGATCACCTAGTTCTTGTACTAGATATGATTCTGGAAGCATTTGAGAAGGTTGATGAGATTAGGAGGAAGATGAGAATTGCTTAGGATAGGGAGAAGAAGTATGCTCATAGGCATAGAAGGGATTTGGAATTTTCAGTGGGTGATCAGGTCCTTCTCAAGATCTCACCGCTGAAGAATGTAGTTCGTTTTAGTCGAATAGGGAAGCTCGCTCCCAGATTCATTGTTCCTTTCTGCTTTCTGGAAAGAGTTGGTCCTTTGGCTTATAGAGTTGATTTTCTGGAGAAGCTGGCGAGTGTGCACAACGTGTTTTACGTATCTCACCTTCGCAAGTACCTCCATGATCCATCCTTGATTGTTCAGCCTACTTTATTAGAGAATTTTGACATTGAGCCAAATCTCACTATCGAGAGGAAGCCACTTCATAGTCGATAGAGGTACGAAATAGCTTCGAAAGAAATCCGTTAGTTTAGTCAAGGTACAGTGGAGTACGGATGATCGGGATTACACTTGGGAAACCGAGGAATCCATGCGTGCTTCAAATCCTGAATTATTTGACTCAAGTACTATTCATTGAATTTATTCTATCTTTCTATTTGTTTCTATTCTCCTATCTCATTCCTTTTCGAGGACGAAAAGTTTTGAGTGGGGAAGAGTGTAACGACCCAAGGAATTTTTAACGGTTTTCGTAACATAAATAACTAAAATTTCTTGAGATTTAAATAATATAATTTTGAAATAAAAATTTTATATTTGAAATGCGTTTTTTTAATTATAGTATATGGTAAAATTTTATTGAAAGATATGAAAATTTATTTACTTGTGAAATTTCAAAATATAAATTTAATCTGTATATTTATTGGAAATTTAATATTTTCGAAATCTGAATATTTTTATATAATAAAATTGTAAATCATTTTCAGAGAGTGGTGTCATAATTCATTTCGTCAAATTCGGACTTCTATAGTTCCATTTATCTTATTTTCTGCATTTTAGCAGTATTTTCGGTAGCGGGGAAATTCAAGTTTTTATAACTTGATCGCATCGCTAATATCTGTGTACCATTCTATTAACCTCGTCAAGCTGATCTCCGCAGTATATATATTTTTGTATTTTGAGGTCTGATATGCGATGGAAACAATAAAAACGGTTCGTTGTAACGGTACCATAATTGTGACTTTCTACTTTCCTATCTTTTCAATTTGAACCGTGTAGCCTAAACAAATAATAAATTGCTTTAATTATGTAGCTGAATCAAAGGGGGACCGTTGCTATTAGATTGATTTCTATATCAATATATATGCGTGTTTTTTTTCTTTGCAAAATTTTGTTCACAAACCAAGTGAGTCTTTAGTCTTCCTGTGCCTCTTGGTTCTTTTATTTTTTTGCTTCTTCTTCCCAGATCCAAACCCGTGCAAACTTTCCTTCTTCCCCAAGCAAACCCACATGCACCACCCTCTTCAACAAAGCAACCCACACCGAGGCTACCCCCTTCCACCGCTCGCCTACACCCCTGACCAAGCCCACTGCCCTTCACCCACTCCTCGACCCGAAGCCGCCTCCTCCAGATCCGAAGCCACCTCCAACCCACGCCTTAAAACCGAAGCCACCCCGAGGAAAACCCATGCAACCCGAAGCCCCTCCCCAAGCCACCAGCTGCAACGCACCTCACCACCCAATGCCACCACCCTCCGTAGCCTTCAAGTTAGCTTCTCCTCGTGTCTGCATAAACACGTATATATATTTCACACACACACACAAATATATATATATATATATATATATATATATATATATATGTATCTCTCTGCTTACATATGTAAATATATCAAGTTCACTGTTTCACTCTACTTTTTTTGTGTTGCCTGCACTTCATGCTTTATATTTATATACACATATTATATGATTGTGTATATATCTACTTTGCATATATGCCAGATCCCCTCTTGCTTTTCCAGTTGCTTGCGTGAGGAATTGAGATAAATATATGCAGTGATTATATATATGTTGGGTTTATATATATATATATATATATATATATTTCATATTGGCGTACAAGTTGTTGCTCCCCTACCTTGTTACTACTGCATAGTATAGTGTTGTCTTGAGGCAGCTATATAAATACATACCGCATATATGTATTGGTGACATTTTCCCTCGGATGAATCATACTTACGTGTATACAAAGAAAGCTGCAGTATGTGTTATATATAGTAATATAAATATATATGTATTGTATGCACGCATGTTGCTCGATAGAATACCCATTCATACATCTTGTACTCATATCATCTGAAGTAGTTATATATGCTTTGAATCTGAGCTATATATATATTATATATATGATACATATACAAAATCGACGACAGATGTTATTTATGTCAATCTTCTTGTATTTGTCGACAGAAATCATATATGTAATATATATAATATTGTTCCTTCTAATATTATAAAAAAAAATGTATACGTATATCACTCATTTGTATATATTTGTTTTGTTTAATTTTCGTGCTAAAATCCACTTTCCTGTTTGTCACAGCTAATTGACTTGTCGTGCCATATCTATGTCAGTATCCGTATCAATTGATTTTCAATTCCATCGTTCCCTAGCCACGAAAGGTGGGAAATCACTCACGATTAATATTCTTATGCTTATTAAATTGATTTCGTAGGAAATGACAATTTAAATGTGCTGTTAAAATTGAATTGCTAAGTTACTAACTTTTACATATGACATGTCGTTATTTTAAAATTTATCACTTATGA
The DNA here is from genome assembly GCA_030737815.1 of Allium fistulosum. Lineage (NCBI taxonomy): Eukaryota > Viridiplantae > Streptophyta > Magnoliopsida > Asparagales > Amaryllidaceae > Allium > Allium fistulosum. The sequence continues at coordinate 335,069,005 of CM060901.1, read as the reverse complement.
AAATTTACACCGTTACATGTTAGTTGATTATTTTATTTAATTGTCATTATTATCAATCATATATGCCAGAAATTTTTTTTGGTCATGTTATGTTATTTATTGTCCCCACTCTACAAGTTCCCTTAGTTCTAGAAATCACTATGGGTTGAAATGATACACACCCAAACGGACTTTAGAATAGGAGAAAATTCGTTATGGGTTGAAATGACAAACCCAAGCGATTTTTCATTTATTATTGAAATTTTGGGTTTGCGGGTTTATTGATATAAACCCACAAATTTAAATTATTACGGATTAAAGTAACCAATATCCTTATCACTTGACCATATGATAGAAAATTATATACGGACACCGTTGGTCTAATTTTGAAATGATTTCCTAATATTTTCAAAAGGAAAATATGAATTTGATTTTTTATATATATAATAAGTATTCTATTTTATTATTGAAAATTTTTAGAATTTTAAAATGGTTGATTTTGGAAATGTTAAAAATTTATGAGTTTAGTTTAAAGGTAAATTATAAAATTTTACTTATAGTTTTATTTTCTAAAATATATAAATAAGGTTTTAAATAGATAAATAAAAAGGGTTTAATTTATTATTAATTGTATAAAATTAAATTTGTTAATATGTATATAATATTTTAAAAGGTTTTATTTAAATTTATATTTCTAATAGATTTTTTTTCAATAAATAAAGGGTTGGAAAGGTAAATTGGAATTCATTTGTAACTTAGTTTGATTAATAATTTAATTTAAATAAGGATTCATTCGGGTCTTAATGATTTTTGGGAATGATTTATGACTTGTTTTAATAAAGGTGATTTAATGAATACTTTAAAATTTAAATAAAATTAAAATTTGAATAATTTATGTTGATTTAAATTTGTAATTGAGGTTTTATTTAATTATTTATAAAGTAATTTTATAAAGACCACAGCGTGAAATAAGCATTTGGTTGTTAAAGAGACCGGGATTGGATATTGTCATACTCTCTGCCAATACCGAAAACCACTTTAACAACTGTGTATGTGGAGGAGACTCTAGAATGAAGTAGGATGGTTGGGTGAACGATTTTGTATGGTATTTACGTAGCCCTGACTCCCGTGAGTCAGTTTGATGTGGCTAAAACAGGAGCCATGCCGGGCCAGGTGAGGTCACACCTCATATCGGGCACATTTCTTCGAAACCATATCTATTGCTTTTGTGATTTGATTTTGGTGTACACACCTTTGATTTGGAGCATGTCTCGAGGTGGGCGGTAATAGATGCTATGCGTTACTACCAGTCCGGATCTGCAAAATGGTAGTATCCTACCCTGGGCATTGCTCGTGTGCCTTGTCACATGCCTTATCGTGCCCTCTACAACTTTGTTTTGTACCGTACCTGTGGAGTGCTCTCTGAGTATCCCATTAGTTTAGTTGGGCTTATAGTATCTATATAGACTACGGAAATATATAAAATGTGATAAGGGGGATATGGGTAACACCTTAACGCTATTTGATATTTTACTTTACTATAGACATTATATATGTAGCGTATTGTACTATGTATGTAGATAGTATATCGGATCCTTAAAGGATGGAATCCCAGCATCCCTTTAAGTTATATTGCATTTACTTGACATTTCACTTAAACTTGATTTATCTGCATAAGTATGTTAATCCTAATTCGAGTGTTTTGTTTTGGTTTATGCTCGGGTTAGCTTGAGTGTCACAGTTTGAGATTCATCCTTTGGAGCTGGAGTTCATTTGGAAGATCTAGTTTATCTATTTCAGCCTTTAGTTTATTTCTGTTATTTGAGTTGTATGTCTCAGACTTGTCATTTGCTTTGTACTAGAGACTTCTCTATATTGGGATTTCTTATGTATTCTGTTTCATACTATCTTATTTCTGTAGTAGCTTCATGAACTACTATTTATTTGTTCCGCTGCTTATTATTGTAAACTCTATGTCTGTGATTCTATGATTGATTTATTTCCTATATATGATAAGTTTTTCCAGTTATAAATTAACAATATGTTATTTAGAGCAATTCAAGTCCTACTTGTGTCGATTTGAATGGTTCGAAATAGCGGGTCGTTTCAATTTTTCTTTAAATAACTCAATTCTTACACTAAACCATTTTTTAAAAAATACACTTTGCAATGTTTCCAAAACATCTTTTATAATTTTAAACAATAAAAACTGTAGTAGACAATGAGATTTCCATTCTATTATTTTTTGTTACTCATTCTATCTCCACTTTCAATCCTCAATGGAATCTCTAATAGCATGTAAGAGGGACTTCTATGTATAAAGATACGTGTAATCAATGTGCACAACTATGAAAAATATCCATTTTTTCTTTGTTTTGCCTTCAATTTTCTATATTGCTTCTAATTAGACTAATAGCATTATTTTTAATATAATCTTCTAATGTTATTTCTAATTACTAACATTATTTTATGCAAATTCTTAATAGTGTTCCTATTTATATTTCGCAATGTTACTACTATTTAACTTTCTTCTACGTAAACAGCTCTTATATAAATTGCTTTTATTTATATAGCTTTCCTATCAATTTACTGACTTCTTGTAAAACCATTGCAGTGCGTTCGCTTACTGCTTTATTTTCGGGTTCTAATATTCTTTCCCATGATATTTAGCCCATTTAAAATTTACACCACTTTATATTGTCCACCCCTAAAATGAATTTTGCAACTTAAAATTGTTTTTTCAACTCAGCAAAATCAACGAGTTATATACGCTCTATAATTTTTTTTCAAAAGATTACCTTTTACAAAATCCCGTTTACTGAAATTTCCAATTTAACTAATTTTAATTTCTAATCGAACCTTTTATTTTAGTAGAACTTTTTATTTAAACAATATAATGGCATTTTAATATTTTCTTCGAAAATTTAATATTTACCTACTCTTCAAAAATATGGTTTCTCTACTTTCAAATGAATTCTTTGAAAATCATTTCAACTACTGTTTCTTTTTCAAACTTTAAAATAAGTCCCTTGAAAATCATTTCCAATGTATTATTTATATATTTTTCTTAAATCTTTTTTTCAAATTCTTTTATGTGGTATCAAACTCATAGTGGTTTTAGTTGTGCCTTCCTTTGGACTTTTCTTCTTTTCCACTTACTGGCTTATCTTCCCCCACAATATAAAAAATCTGGCTATCACCTTGGAGTGATTACTACACGCCTTCTTTCGAAACTCATTTCTTCCAGATATCTACAACATATAGTCTCTTACTTTCCCCTTATTTGGATTTAATGTACATCATCTATTGACAATACTGCGGGGATCTATAACCTTTGGGCTATCGGGACCCAAATAGAGAGTCGTGCACTATGCAGCTTCAGGGACCTTCAATATGCTACACTCTATGCTATTCTTTAGTCAACGCCATTCCATATGACCTATTTCCCATAGAGTAATCGATGTAAGTGTACATCTTCTACTTCATTCATTGCTCCGACTCATAATCGACTTGTCCATCTTCTCAGAATATGGTTGCAACTACTCTATAATCGGAATTCATAGGATTTGGCATATAATTAATGTATGGATGCATGCGTGCATGGATGCATGTATTCATGTATGCATGCAACGACCTGCTATTTTGAACCATTCAAATCGACAATAAACCACACATGTAAGACTTGAATTTCTTAAAACAATAGATTGTTATTTATATTTGGCAAAACTTAGCATATACAGTAAATAAACCAATCACAGAATCACAAACACAGAGTAATACAACAATATGCAGCAGAATAGATAAATAGTAGTTCATGAAGCTACTACAACATCAGAGTTTAAAGCAAATACAATAGAAATCCTAAATACATACAAGTCTGCTAATACATAAGCAACTAACAAAGTCTGAACAGAAATAACTAAATGACTGAAATAACAGAATAACTGGAAAGCTGAATAGATAAGATAGATTTCCAAGCCAAGCTCCAAGCTCCAAAAAGTGAGTCTCAAATGCTATAATACTTAGGCTGACCTGAGCATAAAGTAAAACACAAAACACTCGAGTTAGGATTAACAATCTTATGCAAGTAAATCAACTCAAGTGAAATGTCCAAATGAAATGCAATAACTTAAAGAATGTTTGGGATTTCCATCCTTTAAGGATCTGTGGAACTATCTACATACATAATAAGATACGCTACATAAATAATGTCTATAGTAAAGTAAAATATTAAAATAGCGTTAAGGCATTACCCATATCCCCCTTAACACTTTTTTATATAAATACCATAGTCTATAAAGATACTGCAAGCTCCACAAAACTGGTGGTTTACTTAGTGAGCATTCCATAGGTACGATACAAACCAAACTCGTAGTGGGTGGGTGCAGGATAAATATGACAAGGCACGTGAGGCAATGCCCATGGTAGGATACTACCGTTTTGCGGATCCGGCCTAGGCAGGCCTTTGACCCAAGCCACTTAATACCTCATTAACAAGGACTAGGAATGCCTTTGACCATTAACACCTATTTATAGGTAGGCCTCTACCATTTAATACCTAACCCCAAGGCAGACTCCTCGCCGGTACTATCTAGCTGACATTGCTTGGAAATCTCATTAAGCTACTTAGTACTTCTTTTATAGGAGAGAGGCGAACCCTAGATCAGCCACTTATTACCTCAAACCCGAAGCAAACTCTTCCCAAAATATCCATCATCGCTCTTAAGTATAAATATGGAATCTCATTAGGTTACTTTTTTCGGTAGAGAGGTGGGCCCTAAGATAGCCACTTAATACCTCAACATAGAAGTAAACATTTTATAGACATCCTTATTATTTGGAATCTAACTAGATTACTTAATACTTCCTATTAGGAGAGAGGCGAACCCTATAGCCACTTAATACATCAAACCACTATAAATCTTGTGTTGATCTGAGTACGTCGAACCACTATAAATCATGTGTGTTCTATTTCCAACTCATTTTTCACTTATTTTCTTCATTTTTTATCCCCTACTCAATCTATTGGGTGTTTGTTCTATTTTTGGTTCAAACAATATATATATATATATGTATGTATGTATATGTATATTGTTGGTACTAGGCCAGCGTGCAGTAGAAGTTACGGGTGAATTTCAATTTCTGTACCGTACTGGATCTTTATTGGGCTTATGAATTCTAATTCATTTAGAACATTTCTAAATTTTATTTAAATAAAATCTCTTATTTTATTTAATTTTATAAATTACATAAAGTTGTATTTAATTTATATTTTTATACATATAATTGTACACATATGTATCATATACATATATGTATGTGTGTGCATGTGTTACATGATAACCCATGTAAGGTATAACATGCTCGTATATAGACTTTGGGAGTTACATCGCAACATACATATTAACCTATCAGCTATGTATTGCATGTTGTCCAAATATATGTATGTATTTAAAGTTGTTATTTGTATAAATAATTTAAGTCTATATATATATATATCTGTATGTGTGTTAATTTTATCTAAATAATTTTATGAGAATGAAAATATTTATATATGTGTGTGTATGTATATAACTTAAGTATATATGTAAAATATTAATAATTTCTACACACACATATGTATGTGTATGTATTATTGTAATAAATATTAAACTAATAAATACACACATACACACAATATTAAAATGTTCTTCCTAAATCATGAACCTATATATATATATATATATTACAACGACAAAATAATATTATTCTATTAAATATATAAATATATATTTATTCATAAGTATATTTATAATATCTAAATATAAATATATATATTTATTAATTTAAAAAAATAAATAAATTTTTTATTTGAAACAATTTTAGATTGTATGCATATACCAATAAAATTTTATTTATATTAAAAATATATAAATTGATTAATTAGTCAAAAAATAATAAAATATTAATAAAAATTATTTTTGAAACATATTATTCAAAACATAAATTTTCTAGAAAACCTAGCATGATGTTTTGAGGTTTGAAATTTTTTTCTATAATTTATTCTGCTAGAATTTATTTTACATTAATTAATTGTTTTCGACCGTATATTATAATAATTTTTAAAAATAGAAAAAATGAATTTTTAATTCTCATTTTCTAGGTGATATCTTATTTCATGATAAAATAATTTTGTAAAATTTAAAAGTTAATTTTGGAAACATATTTAATTTTATATAAATTATTTATATAGTATATTGATTTAAATAATATTAAATAATAGTAAATAATTATTAAAAATATTTACTGCTACCAAAAATTCTAATTACTGTAAAAATAAGTGTATAAAATATTTGTTTAATTATTAGCATGAAATAATGTTATTATTAAATAGAAACCATATAAATATAATTAAATGATATATTAATGTATATATTAATTAATGAAATAATAATAATTATAAATAAATTATTCGACTATGCATATCTGACCTATACGTGATTTTTTTATTAAATGAATACCTACATATAACCAATCCAGTATGTGACAACATTAATACATATAAGAATTGTCACCTAACTAACAATATAATAATAATATATTTGAATAATAAAATATTATCCAGAAATTATAAACTATATAATACAGTAAAAATATATATAAAACCAATGCCTTAAAGCACACCTTGTAATGATGAACTCTCTTTCCTTTGAAAGCTTTACGGTTCGGTTGACTACTAATCCTTGAACCATGGACCGTTGATTATCAAATAGCAATTGCCTTTTGAATCGATTTGATTTGGATTTGCTTGCGCTTCTAGGGGATGAAATCAGCCAGTAATGGATGGGAATAGTGGTAGCCAAAAAATTCATTTTTAATTAGGGTTTGAGGTGTTTATATAGTGGATGGGAGAGTGAAACTAATGGATCATATCTTATACCAATTCTCACTAAATCTAAGTCATCCAATTCTAACACCCCTAGCCTATTTTAGCCACCCCCTACAACCCTCATTACAGCTAAAATTATCAACTTATCATCATGGTCAAATATTCCATTTAAGCCCAAAGAAATATTATTGATTAAATCTAATTTAGTTGCTTATCGATATCGCATATCAATCGATATATTTATAACTATTATAAATATGTTCAATAATATTTATTTCTCAAATCATATTCAAAATTTTATAATTAATATTTCATAGTTATTAATTAATTTATAAAAGCTATAAACTAATTAAATCATTTGTCCAAAGAGAATTCATCATTTCGGTTATGCGACTCGTCAGGTGTAAATTTGGTCAGCGATTAACATCGAATTATTCGAATATTAAAGTTCATACGTCACTTAGCAGGTGGTGTGACATTTTGGCCAAATTGTTTACTTACTTGGTTTCGGTAAAATCCAGTTTGACCTTGTTGAGCATTACATGGTTGGTACTTTTATTTTAACCAATTCTCTTCGTCAAAACTATATCACTTTTGATTGGAATTTAGTAACGGTCAAAATTCCAATACCACCCACATTCAACTCTATAGTCCAGGCACAAAGTCCCTGGTTCAATAAAAACAATTATTGTTAACTAGTATGCTCTGCCTAGAGACATTGACTTTGAGTTGACTTGAGTAGATCGTGATACTAACCCCATATAAATGAGGAGATGAATTCTCTATTGAACACGCATTACTTCCAATACTTTCACTCGACCCAACTATATTCAAATCATGTTGGATGTTGTGCCATGATTTGAATATATACCATGCAGAGCTTTCATACTGAAGATCCATGATATTCCCAAGTCTAGAGAACTGTGTAAATCAATCACATTGATATTTTTTGTTTGACCTTAGTTATATTAACCAGAAGAAAACCATAAAGTGAGTCGTTCCATAGTTATCCAATAACTATCAGTATGTAACCCTTAGATGCCCCCAGCAGTCATGAGTAATACACTACTCAACGTTTAAAGAGCATTACATACTCTAGTCTCAATGGATACATCGATATCCAATCTCGATGCATCTTGACTATGAACATTTAAAATAGTATATTTGTTTTCATTGTGATAAATTACTCACGGTTACAACACGTTGTAACTGCTATCACAAAACATATCATTTATGGATTTTCTATTAAATATACTTTTAATTAAATTAATTAATATAACACATCATATCAAGTATATAATAGAAAGAAAACACCTTTTATTTCGAACAAGATTGGTTATCGAGTTAGATATATGTAACAAATTACATAATTACCCCTATGGTATACCCCTAACTCTATCAATCTCCCACTTGCACTTGGGGTTATGGAATCTTATTCCAAATTCTCCAATTGGTTTTATCAAAGCCAATTGCATTAGTCCTTCAGTCAATAGCTATGTTATTGTGTTTCAATTATCTACTCTATCAATCAATTCTCTCCGACACTTATAAACTATCTTACTCAGGTAGAACAATTCAGAGTATGCCTCTCGACTTCCAGTGAGCTCTAAGTTCGGTTATGAGCTATATTGTGGCATTGTTATCATATAACAATGTTATGGGATTCTCGAATTACACTCGGATCAATTATAAATTTGCGCATTTATACTTATATACATTGTATTATTATGGCGCTATTCCAAGCGATGTACTTAGCCATTTTTTTCATTGAATCAACCATAATCCTTCATTTGTAGCATTTCCAACTTAAAGATTCATGAGTTGAATTTATTATTGACATACAACACTCAATATCACTTATGAAAATTTGACTCTAAACCCTCCTTCATAACGAGTTCTTTGTTTCTGTAAACAATTCTCTAGTATTTTATAAATACACGAGAACACTCTGAACTATCATTTAGTGATATCAATTTGGATTTGATATCATAGACAATATAACATGTACAATAATTCCTATTGCCAATGCATAAGGAATTCTTCATACATGTTCCATATTAAACATTTTAATAAGGTGTCCTTGCATATTTTTGGGACATTTCCCAACATCTTTTATAATTAGTATAAAAGATATCATTTATAAATCAAACGTCAAGTATTAAAACAACTTAAAACTGATTTTAACATAAGAACATCGTTAAAATCAGTAATGTGTTGTTTACTTATGATTTAGAAATATATATGTACCTTTTAACGTTCTTCCTTATGAACCCACGTTTCCTTTGTATGTTGACTGATAATCAAACTATTAGATATCTAAATCAAATCACTTGTTCAATTTTGATTCTTTTCTGAATGATACTTTCGTATATGTTCTTGGATCAAACCCAAAAGTCACAAACTCAATATCACTCCTACTTAATTCGAGACACTTTTGTTGTTATGTGCAAACATTATATTCTAAATCGTTATTTAGAATTTCCTATTTCAACACATACGTACACAACACAAAGTCATACTAAGCAATAATTTTCTGAGTAAATCCAAACCAACTTGAGCACATCGAATCGTGAATCTGATACGTTAATTTCAACAATTGAAATTCATTGTATTATTCTTATTAATGTGGCTCGCTATATTCCAACCGCATTTGTCTTTTTCTTAAAGACATACTTGCGGTCAATGGATCATACCCCTTTGAGTACAACTATTAAAATCATATTTTGATAAAGTACTTGGAATCTATTCGGATTTGTGCATCATACCATATCACGGAGTCAATACTCTTAATGGCTTAGTTGACAACTGAGGATTATCTATTCTTAACAATAATATAAAAACTCATAGTTTCTCTTTGATGTACAAGGATGTTCATTAGACGTCTTGGAACGACATTTGTTTCTCAATGCAATGGAATGTGCATTTATAAAAAATTTATGAGTTGCTTCATATAAAACTGATTTTGCATTAATTCACAATATACTTATTTTCACCACATAAATTGGTCATCTAATGACTATCATTCCCAAAATTCTCTTGGGACGATTCATACAAGATCTCTTACGTACAATTATTACGTGCAGTCATTCGACTCACACAACCTGTCAACTCCTTAGCATAGGATATGTAGGGATTCCTTGTAAACCCTTATCTCGTATGGTTTTGTAAACTAATCTTTGGATATTAATTTTAACCTTGTATACTACTCTTAGGTACACACCTTATAGAAAGTATTTAAGTCTAGTTCACTCGTCACTATTCATGCTTTGTCCAACAAATTTCAATTACTCCTTATCAATATATCATTGTGTATTATAAGGAGGAGTGACTTTTGAGATTGAATTTTTTATTCACTTATAGGTAATTCGGAACTCCTTCCAATATGCTCACCCATTGATTAAATCAAATCATTTATATCGCATGTTTTATTTACTTTCGTTTTATATTCTATGAGCATGTCATGGACTTATACATGCATATTAAATATACATGTCCACATTTGTGATAACTCATCAGTGAATATGTCAAAGTATATGGAACCGTTTTGGTATTAATAGACTTACGATTGTGTACATCAATATGTAACACCTCCTCCCCTCGAAATATGCCTAAATTCCGACCCAAAAAGTTTCCCATTGAAACTTGGACCTATTTAAACTGGCTGTTGGTTGGTAAAAGTGATAAAAATATAGAGCTATAACTATTCTTTCAAAACACACAGCGGAAGGAACAAAGTATAATAGAAAATTGTACCCATTTATTTCAAAATAAATTCAAATGTAATAATACATAACAAAACATAGTGTCCAGAATAACCATTGTATCATTTGTTCAGAAGTATTCTTTCATGGGTACAATAAAAGCATCAGAAATAAATAACAACAACCACAACAAGCTTTTCTCATGTTGTCTTCAAGCATCTTCATCGTGATTACTCCTGCCTTGACCTGTGTTGCAATGAGGTGGGAGTCAAAACAACAAATGTCTGGTGAATAAAAACCTTGAGCCTTATTATTTCAGTACTTGGGTAGTAAATGTCCAAATACGAAATGTCTTACGTGTCTTAAAACCAGTTAACACTTTATAAAAGGAAAGGAGGCAGACCCTCAATCAACCAGTTAATACCTTCAATTTCCGAAGCAGGTCTCCCAATCCCATAACCTATAACCAATGTCATAAATGTCTAACAATGTGAGAGATAGAACTCAAACTATTTATACCTTTTAATGAAAAATAGGCTGACTTTGACCATTTAAGGCCTCAATTAAAGTAGGTCTCCACCATTTAATACTTTTTCCTAAGGCGAACCCCATATAGGTATCTATCTAGCTTACATTGCATGGAATTCTCTTCGGACACTTTATTTGTCCTATTGAAGTGAACATTTCCGAGATATCCCTAGCCGTGCCTGAACCCAGTCCCGTCCATTTAATACTACAATTAGGAGAAAGGCGGGCCCTTAACAACCACTTAATACCTTCCAAAACCTCGAAGCAGGTCCTTCGTCTTATGACTCGTACCCATGGTAATGTCTCACATTAGCCTGACTATTCGTAGGTACTGGTAGTAAGATTAACTAGATAGATTTACCCTATAGAATTGAGACCAACCTCACATCATCGTAGTTACTTATCATAGGTGATGTCTCACATTAGCTCCAAATGCATACTATTGGTAGCTAGATTAGATGGGCAGAATTCCGTGTGTCTTTTGACTGACTTTGTACCACTTATGACTTAGTCAAATTTTACAACACTCTATGTATTATCACACATCTCACCATATCCTTCAATTAGGTTATATAAGAATTCCTTCTATTTTTTCCTTAACAAATCAATTATCTTCCAAATGGGGATTTAATGGCAATTATTACCTGATTAACTACACAATTATATGTTATAATTGTATGCAATTTACGGTAATTAATATATAAATGAATACGCACTTATTATGTTCTATGTGTGCGGAGATTATGCCCTAACTAACGTTTAATTGTCAGCTATTTTTTTGTAACATTTAGATCTTTCGACGCTCGAAAGTCGACATCAATACAACCACTGTATCAACTACCAAACTATCGAATGCCGAAAAACCGAATTGTTAGGGTTAAAAAGAAGAGGTAGAAGAGAACATATAGAAGTATAAAGAAGAAGAAACAGAAACAACGACAGAATCTCACATTCGCAGCGGAACAATATATAATAGATGAATCAATAATCTTTATAACAAAGAACTATATCAGTTTATACAATACATCATCAGAGTTTACAACAACAACACACATCACTGGACAGTTATATAAACTTGTCCACATACATAATACACAGCTGAATAATACTAGTATAAGCAATACGTCTCGCCATCCAGCTCGCCTCCAAATCTCCACAGCAATCCATCCAGATCCAATTGATAACCTGACTCTAGGCTGCCCGTGTGGAAAATTTTGGGCACCCAGAGTTTAGAAAGGGAACAATAAACTCCAGGTCAGTCATGGGACTGGTTTGAGATCTTAAAAACAGTTATTTTCACAAAGAAAATAAAAGAAATTCCGTAATGCTTTTGGAAAATGAAACTACCATAAGGCCTCCCGGCACACACACAATGCAATCGCACATATGGGGGAGATTTCTCCTTATGATAGTCAAACATGCTTAATATGAGAAAATTCTTTTCAATATTATCATTAGTGCATAGTGTCGAAACCTTTCGAAAGTATAATATTAATCTTAGCCAGCATAGGTACCATTATACTATGCATACTATAACTGCTATGTTAAATAGCAGGTTCTACAACTAAAACCGTACTCAGTTCGTATTGGGAATTGGATTTCCAACAAATGGTCAGGCTAAGGAACTTCCTATGCCACAAGGAAACGCCTCTGGAGGGACGTCCCGAGAGACAACTGCTCTCTGCCAACACAAGGCCAAATTACCTCACGCTTCTTGGTGCAATGAAGCTGTAACTAGATAACTCAACACACGAGTATGCCATCCCCCGGTCGTTTGCGACCTTTATCCGAGGGCCCTTGATCACAAAGCAACAATCACATAGTAAATAAGATTGATGCCACCACACAGGTAAAGCATCTGGGCTCCATACCATGATACCACCTTTTTCCAGAAGGAAATGACACACCCTAAAGGGCGCGACCCTCATAACCTTGCCGCATCTTTCCTGTTTCGACCATTTCCGGGGTGTGAGGTCCGATGAGGTCTCGTCCACAAAGCTACGCTTTACACGAAAGCCAAGCTTTGATCACAAATGATCAACAAATGATCAGCAACGCACGGAAACACTTAGCATGCCACACTACCAAATTGGGAGTATATCACTGATAACCTTCAACTACATAACCTCTGAGCTCGTACGTCTCAAAGAAGGCTGTTAAGCTAAGAGAATAAATTCTCCGCCACCAAATAGAAATGTATTTGAAAGAAATCAGCTTTATATCTCAAAGTGTAATGTCAGACATACAACCATACAAGTCTGTTCCGGGTTGAAACAGAACCGAAGGCACTTCCGAAGAAGCCCTTGCAATCCAGGTATTCACAATCCCGATCGGACTTCCCATCACATAGGGAATCTCTATACCGTAGCTACTCGGTGCAGAGACAATCGATAGGTTATCCTATCGTTCTCGTAAACGCACGGTCTTCAACACCGGTCTTCAAATGTTATCCATTTACGTCGTATCATTATTCGGAATGGGTTTTATGACACAAAGTCCTCTCCCGGCTAAAACAAATAATGAGAGCTTGTTTTAAAAACAAATTCAAGTGCCATTTCAAAGGCAAATATTGATAGTCGGTTATGTAACTATCAAACAACATTCACAACAATCAACCAATCTAAATAATTTTCCCAAATTATTAAATTTCAAATATCTTCGTAAGATATATATTTTCCACACTTCATCACTTTGAAAACAAATTTCAAATCATATTTTCACTCGCGAAATAAAATTTCCGAATGTTATTTATTTTCACTTTTCCTTTACAAATTCCATTGTGAATTTAAATTTCCAAATATTCACTGATACACGATTTTCAAATCGTTTTCCAAATATTCACTTTCAAACACCAAATCAATTACAAATTGATTTCTAAATTTATTTCAACACCAAATCAATTACAAATTGATTTCTAAGTTCTTTTCAAGCACCAAATCAATTACAAATTGATTTCTAAATTTATTTCAACACCAAATTAATAACAAATTGATTTCTAAATTTATTTCCAAATACCAAATCATTTGCAAATCGATTTCTAAATTTATTTCCAAATACCAAATCATTTGCAAATCGATTTCTAAATTCATTTCCAAATACCAAATCATTTGCAAATCGATTTCTAAATTTATTTCCAAATACCAAATCATTTGCAAATCGATCTCTAAATTCATTTCCAAATACCAAATCATTTGCAAATCGATTTCTAAATTTATTTCAACACAAAATCCATTTTCATATCGATTTCCCAAAGATTTATTTTCAAATACCAAATCAATTATCAATTTGATTTCTAGAAATGTATCACCTTTTAAAATAAATTCCTTTACCCATTTTAAATAAATTCTTCAACTTTTAAACAATATTACTCAAAACCCATTTATTAATATCTTTTCCCATATTTTTGGAAATAATTCGATAAGATTACCAAAATCAACTTTATGCTTTTAAATTCCTTCTTTTAAATTCACCCAATTCTTTCAAAAGGAATTTACTTAAAATTCCCTACTTTAATTTCAAAAATCCAATTTTATTTATTTCTAGTATCCAACGATACCAAAAATACATTCGACTAAATTTTAGCCTTCAACAATTTCAATCACAAATATAATCATACCCAGATTATAAATAAATCAACACACAACATTGAAACAAATTCAAATATTTGAGGAATCCAGTTGGATCCCTCCAACCTGTTTCCCTGCATCTACAGATGTTAGCATAACAATTCAATACCAATTCCACTTCGAGGTGGAATATCGCGGTATATGGGTTTTATAAAATATCATCCGCTATTATGCGGCGCATAGGGTCTCATCCGCAATATAATGTGGGAAATCAATCACCAAATATATATATACTACTATCATATATACTATCGCATCCAAACAAACAATCAATCAATCAATAACTGAAATTTCAATTATTTCAATTAAGTGAGAAGATCTCACCTTTGCTTTTAATTTGCAGTCCATTCCAACTCATTTCCATTTCCGGCTTGTTTGCTTTACAGTTTTAAACCTTGTATAAACAATTTATACGATTTTATTAATATTCGAAAAAAATTGAATAATTAAATTTCCATTTGATAAATTTATTTAACCAATGATTCATTTTAACTAATAGTTTGATTTAAACAAATCTCTCTTAATATTTCTAGTGACTAAAATTTAAATAGGCTAATTAAACCAGCTAATCATCATAATGCTTTATTCTAAAACAACTAATAACTTTGAAACGTATATATGTATATTTGTTCTCTTTTTCTTATTTGAAACTACTTACACCCAAAAGAAATCTATATGCATATTAAAAATCAAATCTTTATAAACTTCTTCTACATTCTTTTCTTGTCTGAATGTATATATGTTTGTAAAATAAAATGAATTTGGGTTTAAAATTTCTACATATATATGTATATACAGATTTTTAATTTTCGAAAATAGATTGATTATTCATACCTTATTGACATCGATCGACTCTGCCAACATCACCTCCCTACCTTCGCGATTGAACGTCACTATTGCACAACTGCAAACTGACTTCGCCGAAACTTAGATAACGCGTGACTACGACGAGCTCTAGCTCGAGCCCAAAACCCTAAACCACGAACAGCTCCTCCCGATCGCGACATCACATAATTGCGAGCTGCCGCGATCCTTCCTATCACCGCCGAGCTTCGCCGCACGCCTGCTTGGCTTCGCCCTCCCCGCGATTTGATTTCGAACCTCCTTTTGAAAACTAATCGACTGCCATGCGATGTTCTTCTCGCGAGCTTCGCCAGTGCCACCCTCGCGTGCGCAAGTGCGCGGTTTCCCTCCGATGGCGACTCCGTGCTTTGATTGAATCGATTTCGATTTTGAAATTAATTCGAAAACGAGGGCGGCCATTGTTTTATTTTGATTTTATTCGGCCCCTTTGATTTATTTTTTTTTGATTTTTCTTGAACGAAGACAGTTTTAATCCCCTTTTCTCTTCGTTCGAAATGTTGAATTGAGGAAAGGGATAAGGTTGCATGGTGGGAATAGGGAAAAATAACTGATGTTGGCATGTAAGAATTGTCTAGCTACAGTGGCCTAGAAATGAAATTAAAAAGGCTGATGTGAAATTAGTCAGCTGAGATTTGACTGGTCAAATATATTTTTATATATTAGTTTAAATTCAAATTGTCTCGATAAATGCAACTTAAAATCTTGACATCCTATCGAGGTGTGCCGCTAGGCGTTTATAATGTTATATGCCTATTCCGAACACAATGGAAAAGGTTTTGAGTACAAATTCGATCGTATGGAGAAGATAGCTTTTTGAACCAGTTATTAAATTAAATTTCAATATAAATTTCAGCGTGTTTGCTTATCGTACGATCACACTATAACTCCAAACACTACGAAAATTGAAATCCGATAATAAAACAATATTACGAATCCAATGAAACTGGTTTCGTCGAATTCTGAGACTGTGCCTCGAAAGGCTATTTTTAAATTCGATTTAAACGATAAAATTTCAAACTGAACAAAACAGTTTCAAATTCTATTCTGAAGCTTTCATTATCTTCAGTATAATCAATATGAATTTTCTAAGCCTTCAAATTAATTTTAATAGGCTTAAAATTGAAGATTCAATAATTTACCCAACTTTCATAAATTAAATTCAATAATTAAATTGCTAAATTCATTCTGATATTTGAATTCAAATTAAACTGACTTCCAGATATTTAAAATCAATTAAATATTCTGATTTCCAATGTCAATACTTCAGGGTCATTACATTCTTCCCCCCTTAAAAGAATTTTGTCCCGAAATTACAAGTCAAGAAGAATGATCCAATCCCTGTTAACTGTTTTCTCAAATCCAAATAGTTTTAAACAACTTTCCAGAATA
This sequence comes from Allium fistulosum, assembly GCA_030737815.1. NCBI lineage: Eukaryota > Viridiplantae > Streptophyta > Magnoliopsida > Asparagales > Amaryllidaceae > Allium > Allium fistulosum. The sequence continues at coordinate 335,052,050 of CM060901.1, read as the reverse complement.
ATCTTTTATTAAGACACACTAATCTTTTTCTAACTCTGCAAACTTATTCATAAGTTCAAACAACTTTATTTTACTTCACAATTCAAATTCAAATTGTAAATTATTCAAAATTTTCAAAAAATTTCTAACTCTCTAAACTTCAAATTTTTTTTGCCAACGTCTCCTTTGCGCGGCTAGCTCGGTACAACTATAAAATGTCCTTACGGACTCCCAAATTTCAATCGAAAACAAAATGCCAAGTGGCAAAATAAAAAACCCAGTCAAATTTCATATAGAAATTTTAAATACATACCTCATTGTCGAGCAAATTCAAATTTATCTTCGAAATCAAAATCCAATTCCATTTTCCTATAGCCTTTATAATCCCTGTACACTTTACTTAACAACAATGGCCAAATTTACTTATTAGATTCCCAATACCAATTTACTTAAGAATTTTCTCCATTCATTTCTTAAGTTCAATATAAGTATTTACATACTTCTTATATTTATTTTCACCTCACTAACAAAGTTATATATTCATTTCCATTCAACTTTGCATTTTCAATTCCATTTGAATTCAATTTATTTCATTTTAGATATTGAATTCTATTTACCTTATCTCAAATTCAAATTTGAAATCACTTGTCGTTAAGTGAAATTTTTTAAAAATTCCAAATTTTTTTCTAACTCCCAAAATTTTCAGAAAATTTTGGCGGAATCTCCTTTGTACGGAGGAGCTTTTGCAATTTGACAAAAGATATAAATATATATACATCGACCCACACGGTCGGAAAAACAAAAACAGTTCATATTTCCTATTTTTTATTGCGTAGGCGTACCTTTATTACCATTTTAAGTAAAGCAGTTTATTTATTTAGCTATTTGCGCAACCAAAATGCAGCCAAACGACCCCCGGTACCTGTACTTACTCAATTTAAACATGTAAGTGACAAATATAGGAAATCTATTAACATTTTACTCATCTTCAATAGTGTTAACGCTAAAAAGTGAACGCTAACACCCGGTGTGTGTAGTAGAATCGTGAAAGCACCACCCGTGTGACGGGAACAGGAAAATAAGCAGTAAAATAGCGAAAATGCAGTAAGAGACAGGAGTTTATAGTGGTTCGGCTCGAGATCGAGCCTACGTCCACTTTGAATCTCTTTATTATTGAATCTGGTTACAAAACGGTACAATACACTAGTGAAACTCAATACAATTCGATCACACAAACAATCTCGACTACTAGCTCAAACTTTAATGATGAAACTTAATGAATCCGTGTTGGATGTATGAAATTCCTCTCGTAGCTTGTTGTAGTGTCTTGAGTGTTTGAAGATCTTCGATTGTTGAGTCAGTAGAGAATTCTGCACAGTATCGACGCTTTGAGAAATGAATGGCCCAAAAGTCCCCCACTTGTTGGAGTTTGGGGGGTATTTATAGGAGTTAAATTCTGGACAAAAATCTTGCCCAAGTCTTAGGTCGCGTACGACCTAAGTTAGGTCGTAGGTCGCGAGCGACCTAAGATAAGTCGTGGTCTTCCTTCGACTTAGGAATCTGGATCGATGGAGCTGCATTTGGTTTCATCTGAAGGAAGTGGTAGGTCGTGAACGACCTAAAGTAAGTCGTGCTCCTTTCTTTGTCTTTAGCTCGTGAAGTCTTTAGGTCGTTGGGCTTTTAGGTCGCTGAGTCTGCTTCAGGAGTTAGGTCGTAAACACCTTTAGGTCGGTAGCTCGTAGTCTGCTAAGTCGTGAAGCTTTTAGGTCAGTAAGATTAGGTCGCTGAGCCGCTTTAGAAGTTAGGTCGAATGGTGCTTTCAATAGTTAGGTCGTGCATTCTGTTAGGTCGTCAGATCTCTTAAGTCGTTAGGTCGGGGACTCCCTTAGGTCGCTAAGTATCTTAGGTCGCTAGCTTTTTTAGGTCGCTAACTTTCTTAGGTCGCTAAGTGTCTTAGGTCGTTAACTTTTCTAGGTCGCTAACTTCCTTAGGTCGCTAAGTGTCTTAGGTCGTTAACTTTTCTAGGTCGCTAACTTTTTAGGTCGACACAAAAAATACGAGTTAACATTTGCCCCTCGAAGTACAGGCCTATACCATAGGTCGTGTGCTTCGACTTAACTATGCTAGGTCGTGAACGACCTAAAACTTGCGCTAACTCGTACGCCTGTTCGCCTTCCTCTCAACCTCATATAAATAAGCTAGGTCGCTCCTTCCTCCCCACCTTACTGTTCTGAACTTCCCTTGCCTTTGATAAATTTTTGATCTTTTGAAGGCGATTTCAATCCTGCAAATCATCGACCCGTTTCTACCAGTACATCACGTAAGTGGATCCAATCTCTACCCCCTCATAATCGCCGCTTGATTGTGAATCTATGTTTTCCGACCCAAGCCATGCTTCATTTTTTGAACGGCTATTTTGATCGATTTTCTATCGTTGTTTGATACGCCGCCGTAATACATGAATGCACGGAAAGTTTTATGATGGATCGGAGGAGTTTGGTGTCGGTTTTTCAGGCGATTTGATGGTATGTGGAGATGAATGAAACTTACATAAAGGACGATGGATTTTCTTTGCAAAGGCGTTGTCGGGTTATTGGGTTTAGTTAGGGATTGCGTGGGGAGGAAGTAAGCGATCTATCAAAGCTGAACGATCTAGAAGTTAGGTCGTGAGAAAACCGACCGATCTAAGGACTCCTACGACCTAAGTAGCTTCCGACCTATGCTAGGTAGTGAACGACCCAGGACTTAAGAAATTCGCCTTTGAATCCTTCACTTGTACTACGCGACCTAAAGACGCCTCGACCCATGATAAGTCGCCAAACGACCTAAGTCTTGGACCAAATCTGCACAACCCTAAACGTCCTGATTCGCACAGTACGACCTAAAAAGCCCCGACCTATAATAGGTCGTTGAACGACTTAGGACTTAGGAAAATTTGCACAGAAGTTGACTGAAATTTTGAATTTGAACTGTATTGCATTTTGTTGACCTTAATTGTACTTTTTTCACAAATTATGCCATCCTTTAAAGCTGTCAACCTGTTAAACATAACATTTGCAAAGAACTGGGACAAATATACTGCCATTGACTGCCCACATCGCATGACAGATTAGTCGACAAAGAACAATTAATTTACATTAATTTTGTGAATGAAATGCTGTGAAACGATAAAATTTTAAATGAAGTATTAAAGCAAAGCTGAAATGATCAACCTAAGCTGATTTGTCTGCATTAACACAGCATTGTATTTGAACTTAAAACGACAAGTCTCGAAACTTTATAATCGACAAATGTCAACTATTTCGATTTCAGTTATACTTGCTTGTTTATCATCTTACCTTTGCACAACACTTCACACTTTTTAGGAAACGTGCACCTTTATATTTAAATATCCAGTTGATTGTGTAGAATGACGTTCCAACAAGAAGATTCTGGGCCAGTTGAAGAAGCTTTCCCGATTGCCAATCCACTGATCGATCCTCCGGAGAGAACTCCGACTACTCTGAGCCACAAAATTTTTAGACAACTGTGTACCCAATTCGGTATTGCCGATTCAGATGCTATATTCCCTGGAGCAAGTGATATAGCTGACAGGCCACCTCTTGGTTTTGTCGTAGTGAATCGCCACATGTGTTTAAACGGAGCTATTCCGCCTTTTAATGAATTTCTCCGAGAACTTTTCCTTCGATTAGCTATCTCGCCTTTCCAGCTACACCCGAACGGTTACGCCGTTCTGATGGGGTTGTGTGATCTATCTAGGAGGACGCTTGACCGTCTTCCGAGCTTTGACGAAATTTGCTATCTATGCACCTTCTCTAAGAATAAAGATCATCCTTCGATCGTACTTGTAAGGGGTGCCAGAAATCGGAAATTGATTTTGGACTTGCATGAAAGTGCTCACGGTTTTCTGAACCAATTCTTCTTTGTTCGATGTCCTCCGAGATTCTACGCAGTTTGGAGAATCGGGAGTAAGATTGCCTTTCTCTGTTCATCTTATAAGTTTTTCGAGACCCGAATTATCAAATGCTTATCTTCATTCTTTTTCTTTTTCCAGCACTTCCACCTCTGCTCAGAAATCCCAGCCTCAAATCAATCCTTGAAACTTTAAATGCTGTGGCGGCAGAAGAAAGAGGCGCCAAATTTTTGTTGAAAGATGAATTTCTACACCAGTATGGACTTTTACACTCTTCTCGTTCCACCCAGCCTCATGAGATTCCTGATCTTCTAACAACAACGTCAGATGCCCCAGTTCCTTCAAAAGAACTTTCACTGAAAGAAACCACCGCTGAGACGTCACTAGTGAAGTGCTCTACTTCTACTGATGTTGCAGGGTCGTCTAGCAAGCTTGCACTTGCCCCGGTTTTTGAAGAAGAAGAAGAAGGAAAAGAATCTCCCCGCCATTCCGGAGAGGCGGCCAATGTAGAGGCTGAAAGAAAAAACTCCGATGGGCATAACGGCGACGACATTTTTGAGGGGTTAAGTGACTTGATGGTAACCTCTCATGAACTATTTAAAGACGATGGTTCAAAAACGATCTCTCCTGTTGTCGAGGCAACTTCTTCCTTGCGACAAACCACAACGCCTTCTACACAAGCTGTTGCCACTCCCACACCACAGAGTGGTTTGTAATCTGATGCACGTAGCTTACACGCCACACACACTTAGGATGCTAAGCACTTATATGCACTTGAATTCTCTACTTCGAAGATTTCTAAGACTTGCTTTTTCTTCAATTTCAGGTTCTTCGATGGGACAAAGCGGCTCATATTACGACAACTTTCGGCGCCATGGAGGGCGCGATTCTTATGACTACGGACGCTATCTCCCCACTCGCAGAGAATCTGATGAGGAGCGGGCAAGTAGGAAGAATCAAGAGAGGCGTGCCTATGAAGAGCAGCAGAGAAGGAGGGACGATGACTCCCAAAAAAGAAAGTATTATGATGACAAAGGAAAGAAGCACGCTACCGATGACCCGAGTAAATGGGTTAAACTTGACGAAAAGGACGCGTCTGCAATTTCTGAGAAAACTGACGCCCCTATCTCTTCTGATATCCCGGCCGGCTCTCCTCCTTTAAAGAAATCTGATATTCAAGCGATCATTAGCAGGCCACAATATCAGGTTAAAGATGGACCTCCAACGCTTCAAAGCTGGTTTCCGAACTAGTGCTTAAAAGGAGTGCGCTTTGACCTAGATTTGGTCCCGATCGATAAGCAAGCCATGCTTAGAAATCTTGATGTAGTTAGGCTTGACATTGAGAGGATGTCGCAATGGCAAAAGCTTGTGGATGAACTCCAGAGAGTCAACCATATGAATCTCGAAAACATGCTGACTCTGGAGAATGATAAAGCTGAATGGGATAAATGGTGCAAGCAGCATGATGCAGAAATGACAAGCATCGCGGATGACAACGCAAGGCTTGAATCTGAAGTCAAGCGACATAAAGAAGATCTTGCCACTTCCTCTGCTTCTCATACTCAGAGAGAAGAAATGCTTCAGAAGTAAGTGCGGGACGCACACGCTGCACAAAGAGATGCTGAGCTGAATCTTGAGGCAGAACGACACGCAACTGAGATATATCGAACAGACGTCGCTCAGTTGATGGAAAAGGTTAGTTATCGAGATTTGGAGATTGAGATGTTAAAAACTAAGCTTCTTAAAGTTGAGAAGGAGCGTGATGACGCGGTTGCTGGACAAGTTGCGACCGAAGAGTCTCACGAAGCTACTAAAGCGAGCATCGACTCCACTCTTTTTGACTTTTACATCCATAGCGTCTTGGGGCGCGGAAGTCTAGCATTTTTGGGGCCTAAGTATGAGATCACTTTAGCCGAAGTATGGGAGGCTGTGATTGATATGCTTGGGGGAGCCGGCTATAATGAGACGGCGCTTGAGGAAATTTATCTTGATGTTGATGCTCGTGCCGCTCTTGCTAGAGGAAAAGAGCAGCTTGCTGAAGCTAGAGCTGGAACAGTGGCAGAAGAACACTTAGAAAAGAAAACATCTTTAACTGCCCCTGTCCACACTTCGATTCCAACCGACGTTGATATCGTTGGTTCTAGCTCTCATTCTCCTCTTCCCGCAAAAGATGCTGAAGCTAAGCCCGCCACCACTGAGTCTCCCCTTATGCAAATTGAAGAGAAGAGCCAAGAAGATACTGAGGCTGATAAATTTGAAATTGACTTGTCAAAACCAACTTCTTCAGGTAACTTTGATTCAGATCTGGCTCAAGTGGATTATTCATTCGATTCAATTGACTTGGATGAATTTCTCACTTATTACTTAAGTCCTGGTGATCCGATATCTTCTCATTTTTCGGAGAATACTGATTTTGACTTCTTTTCTTCTGTAGCGGAAGCACCGATCGCTGCACACACTTCCCCTCTTCCAGCTATTCCTCCTCCGTCTCTCCAAGTCACTCCTGCTTCTCAACCAGGGTCGCAGGATGAACGGATAGAAGCTCTCTAAGACTTGGAAGATCTACCCGCTTCTCAAGAACAAAAAGCAGAAGGGACGGAGGACAGTGAAATGACTCCGGAGCAGTCTCTCGATGATAACACGAAACTTTCTAAGCTGCTGTCTCCGGGGAGCGAATCTTCTTCAAAGAGGAAAGGGAAACGTGAACTAAAGAAGAAGAAGAGAAGTGCTTCAGCTGGGGAAGAAAAAATAGAAGAAGACCCAACCACTCCTCCTTCTCCGTCCCGCCCACGCCGGATTCCGAAATTGACCATCAGGTCAGGCAAAGGCTCCAAGGAAAGCGGGAAGAAGGAATGACCGGCTGGATTTTCTACTTCTTATTTTTCTTTTTGCATGTATCGACCGAAGATTGTGCGGGTACCGGTCCCTGCTTCTTTTTGTGATCTGCACAATGTAAAAAGTTTTCATAGTATTGAATAAAATAGCTACTTTACTTGTACAAAATTTTGTGTACGTAAGAATACATCTGTTTCTTATTTTAGTGTAGAATAAACGATTCCTTCTACTTGTACAAACTTTTTGTCTGTGTTTGAGAATGTATTTATTCCACATCTTTTCATGTGATATTGTTATGTGCTTGTGGTATGTCGCTTGAATACTACTTTCTATTGTTGTAGTTGTATCGTATGATATTGCCCCTATACCACAAGTACATTACAACATCTTTTGCTTTGGCGAGACTTGTACTCTTTATTATTATTATTATTATTATTATTATTTTGGAGAATAACTATTTCCTCTTTGAGGAAACAATTATTCTACCTAAATGGAGTGTGTCTCATTTTTAGGGAAGTTTCCACGCTTCAACCTTCGGAGATGGTCACTTCATGTTTTTGAGAAGTGAATTCTCCTACACGGTAAAGCGGGCCTCTAAAGAGGATTTCACTTAACACTTCAATCTCCGGGGAAGAACTTTTCAAGATGAACAAGTAGGTCTTCCTTAAGAGCTGGAGTGTGCCTCTGAGGAGGGCTTTTTGGTATTTCTGAGGAGTAGCATTCGGACTCCGAAGAGTAGCATTATGCTTTGTGAAGTAGCGTTGTGCCTCCGGAGAGGTCTTGTGCTTCCGAAGAAGTCTTGTGCCTCCGAAGAGGTCTTCTTTTTGTGCTCCCGAAGAAGTCTTGTGCCTCCGAAGAGGTCTTGTGCCTCCGGAGAGGTCTTGCGTGCCTTGGGGAAGGTCTTCTGCCTCCGAAGAGGGCAGTGTGTGCCTTTGGGAAAGGCTTGTGCCTCGTAAGAGGGCTTGTGCCTCCGAAGAGGTCTTGTGCCTCCGAAGAGGTCTTGATTTGGTTGCCTGGAAGTTACTTTCTCACAGTTGAATGGATCCACAGGGCAGATGCAAGTTATTTAATTGGGTGTTCGCTTGCGCAAACGATCGCAATTAGTTAATAAAGGCCTTGACTCAGTGGTTCCACCAACCTTTTTGTTGAGAAGAGCTTTTCCATTTATTGGCGTGCCTCCGAAGAGGTCTTTATTCTTCAAAGAGTTGTGCCTCCGAAGAGGTCTTGTGCCTCCGAAGAGGGCTTGTGTTGATCTGCTTGCCCATGTGTCTTCGTTGTTTGCTCATTGATGATCCCCTGTTATTGTTTCCGAGCCTACGTTCCTTTCTTTTGCAAGCAGTTTGCTTTATCCAATGAAGTGTACCTTACTGTTGATTGATTTCATAGGACATGCGCAAGTTATTCAATTAGATGTCTGTATATACAAACGATCGTAATTAGTTAACAAGCGTCTAGTTCTTTTCCCTTGGAAAAGTGTCCCTTCGGTGAAATCATCAACTTTTGATGTAAAGTTCTTCTTATGTTGGATTTGATTTCGGAATTTTATATGGCTTGAAATCTGTTTATTGAGTGATTTACGGGGTTCACTTAGCATTGTGATGGGTAGGCTTTGTTTTAATGACCTGCAATAGTAAATCGATATTTTAGCAATACGTTTAGAGTATTTTTACATCGAAATAAAACATGCAATTTAAAATATTAAAGAACACAAGATTTATAGTGGTTCGGCCAAGAACTGGGCCTACGTCCACTTTATAGCTCTTTTATTCATCATTACTGATTTTACAATGGTTTACAATACCAGATACATCCATAATCATTTTACAATTTCAAGCAAAGCTTTTTAAGTAAAATATGGGTGCAAATGATTGCTTTTCCATGCTCTTGGAATTGGATCTCCTTCGACAGTCATGAGTTTGAATGTGCCATCAAGAAGTTTATTGCCTATGACATATGGCCCTTCCCAATTTGGTCCGAATACTCCGACTGCTGTCATGATCCTTTTCAAGACTAAGTCCCCTACTTCAAAGCTTTGTTGATGGACTTTAGAGTTGAAGTGCCTTGCAATTCTCTGCTGATGAGCCGCAACTCTGAGTCTGGATTCTTCCCTTCTTTCATCAAGAAAGTCGAGTGCTTCGAGTTGCAATTTTTCATTTTCGGCTTGGTTGAAATGAACTCTCCTGTGAGAGGGGACTTCTAGTTCTACCGGAATCATTGCTTCTGATCCGTATGCCAATGAGAATGGAGTGTGCCCAGTCGTAGTTTTATGAGTTGTTCTGTATGCCCATAGTGCTAGTGGTAGCTTATCAACCCATCCACCTTTTGCTTTTTCAAGCTGCTTTTTGATGGTTGACTTGATAATTTTGTTCACCGCTTCCACTTGCCCGTTTGCCTGTGGATGAGCCACTGCTGAGAAACTTTTTCGGATTTTGAACTGCTTGCAGAAGTCCTGGAACTCTTCGCTTTCAAATTGAGTACCATTGTCTGTGATTATCTTCTGCGGCACACCATATCTGCAAATGATATTTTTCGTTACAAAATTTATCATCTTTTTAGAAGTAATAGTGGCCAAAGGTTCAGCTTCAGCCCATTTGGTGAAATAATCAACAGCAACAATAGCATATTTGATTCCCGACTTGGCAATTGGTAAAGGTCCGATTAAATCTATCCCCCAAATAGCGAACGGCCATGGACTGGCCATTTGTGTTAGTTCAGTTGAGGGTGCTCTTGGGATTTTTGCAAATCTCTAGCATTTGTCACATTTTCTGGAGTAGATAGCAGCATCTCGATTAATATCAGGCCAGAAATACCCATACCGAAGAACTTTCTTGGAAAGTGTCTGACCGCCTGAATGATCCCCACATTCTCCTCCGTGTACCTCTGCTAAGATTGTCCTAGCTTCTTCCTTGGTTACACATCGGAGTAATGGCATTGAGAACCCCCGCCTATATAACAGTCCGTCTTGAATGACATATCTTGATGCTTTTCTTAACAGCTTTTGGCGCTCTTTAGAATTTTCCGGCAGGGAGCCGTTTCATCAGATATTCTTTGATTGGGGTCATCCATGACTCTTGTTCTTGAGATACAGCCATGATCCAGTCAATATCCATTTCATCTGTGCTTGGAGCTGACAAAACCTCCACAGGAACTAATCCCAACAACTGAGCTTCTCCGGAGCTTGAATACTTTGCTAGAGAATCTGCCTTCATATTTTCCTCTCGAGGTATGTGGCTTATTGAATAATGATCGAAATCATTGAGAAGTTCAGAAGCCTTTGACAAATAAGTGGGCAGATTCCCTCCTTTAGCTTGAAATTCCTTCTTGACTTGACACACAATAAGCTGAGAATCACTGAAGATTTGTAATGCTTTGATGTTCAATTCCTTTGCAATCTTTAATCCAGCGATTAAAGCTTCATATTCTGCTTCATTGTTTGTAGAAGGGAATTCCAGTCTTAATGCATAACACAATGATCGTCCTTCAGGGGTTTCAAGCACAACCCCAGCTCCGGAACAGTAATCATTTCTTGAGCCATCAACATATAACTTCCATTTGGTTGGGATGTCAACTGTAATCTCTTCCTCTTTGTCACCCTTATTTGTATATTCTGCGATGAAATCCGCTAAGGCTTGCCCATTGATCGCTCTTCGTGGATGATAAGTGATATCATACTGGCTGAGTTCAATATTCCACTTTAAAAGACGGCCCGAAGTTTTAGGACGAAATAGGACTTGCTTTAGGGGCTGGTCGAAGAGAACTTTGATAGGGTGAGCTTGAAAATACGGTCTCAGCTTTCTGGATGCAATCAGTAAACAGTAGGCGAGCTTTTCTAACTTTGAATAATTCATCTCTGCCCTAGTGAGTCTTTTGCTGATATAGTAGACCGGACGTTGAACTTTTGCATCCTCTCGTACCAGTGCTGCACTTAGGGCATGTGATGAAACTGCCAAGTATATGAAAAGGTCCTCGCTGTTGCTGGGCTTGGAAAGTACTGGAGGCTTTTCCATATGACGGATTAACTCATCGAAAGCTTTCTGGCATTCGGGTGTCCATTCGAAGTTTTTCTTTCCTTTCTTTAAAGCATCAAAGAAGGGGATGTATTTATCAGTAGCTTTGGAAATGAATCGACTTAAGGCAACAACTTTTCCATTTAGACTCTGCAGTTCCTTCTTTGTCCTAGGGGCTTTGACTTCTCGTAGAGCAGTAATTTGAGCAGGATTGGCTTCAATGCCCCTAGCACTTACAATAAAGCCCAAGAATTTCCCGGACTCTACTCCGAATGAACATTTCAAAGGGTTGAGTTTCATTTCGTATTTTCGGAGGATTTCGAACATTTCTGCTAAGTGGTCCATATGGTCAACTGCTTTCTTCGATTTTACTAACATATCGTCGACATAGACCTCCATTGTCTTCCCAAGTTGCGATTTGAACATTGCGTTAACAAGCCTTTGATATGTTGCCCCTGCATTCTTCAATCCAAAGGGCATTACTTTGTAGCAGTAAAGACCAACATCTGTGACGAAGCTCGTATCCTCCTGGTCCGACTCATGCATCATTATCTGGTTATACCCGGAGTAGGCATCCATAAAAGATAACAATTCGTGCCCGGTTGTTCCATCCACCAGCTGATCAATCCTTGGTAACGGGAAGCGGTCTTTGGGATAGGCTTTGTTTAAATATGAGAAATCAATGCACACTCTCCATTTTCCATTTGCCTTTTTAACTAGCACAGGATTTGAATCCTAGTTTGGATATATGGACTCCCTGATGAAATGATTTTCCATGAGTCGGTCTACCTCTTCCTTTAGCGCTGCTGACCTTTCCGGACCTTGGGTTCTTCTCCTCTGTTTCACAAGTGTGTGTTTTGGATCAATATTCAGAGTATGTACAGCAATCTCTGGAGATATTCCGCACATATCAGCGTGACTCCAAGCGAATACGTCCAGATTTGCTTTCAAAAATGATATTAGCATATTTTGGACTGCCATACTAAGTTGCGAACCCACATTCAGCACTTTGTTCGGGTCCTTAAGATCAACAGGTATTGGTACCGTTACTTCCATCGGCACCACTCGATTTTCCTCTGCACTGGCTTTTCTGGGGTCCATTTCTCTCCTCGCACCACTATGCTCGCCAGTGCAGGGACCGCGCTGTATTTGCTACAAGGTTGGGCTTTTGATGCGGAGGGGAGCTGCCGCATCTTTTCCCATTTCTCTCCTCCTGGCCTATCTAAGTTCTATCAGGTAGCATTCCCGCCCAGCATTCTGATCTCCCTTAATGACACCAACACCATTATCTGTAAGGAATTTCATAGTCAAGCACCACGGGGCCAGAATGGCTCTGAATGCTGCTAAGGTTGGGCGACCTAGGAAGGCATTATAGGCAGAAAATCCATCCATAATTACAAAAGTTTATTTCTGAACTACCCTTTTCTGCCCCTCTCCAAGTTCAACAAATAAATCGACAGTTCCAATCGGTTGTTGCGGCTCCCCAGTGAACCCAACAATCTTTTGTGATGAAGCCTGAACATCATTCATCGGAATCTTCATTTGATCAAATGTTTTCTTGAAGAGTATGTTGCAGGAAGCACCGCAATCAATGAGCACTCGTCTAACAATAGCTGGCCCAATCCCCGCAGAAATGACCAGGGGATCTATGGTTGGAGCTTCAATACCCATAGAATCCTTAGCCTCGAACATAATATCATCATTAGAAATTTTCTGCTGCTTCAGGGGTGCAGCGTCTTCTACATCAAAGACTTCCTCTTCTGCCGGGGTGTATTTCAAAGCGCGGGCATATCGTTCCATTTCACCCCAGCTTCTACCCGCTGGGTGTGGGCCTCCTGTAATCACGTTGATAACTGGTCTTTCGGATTCATGTGCGGGAGCGCCCTTACCCGAGCCTGATGGATGAGTGGGAAGCTGCTGCCCCTGAGTGGATGAGTGTGGGTCATTTCTGCTCTTCTTTACATACTGTTGCAGCTTGTTTTCCCTTAATAACTCTTCAATTAAGCTTTTCAAGTGACGGCATTCGTTGGTATCATGACCGGGTTGGTTGTAAAAGCGGCAGAATTTTCCATTTCGCATAGCACCTTTTCCCGGTTTTATCTCAGCAGGTTTGGGATAATCCACAACATCCTTGGTGGCAAAGAAGATGTTTTCAGGAGTGTCAGTTAATGGAGTGAAATCTGAGGGCTTGAAGAAGCGAGGTTTCTTTAGATCTTTTTGTTTCTTCCCGTCATTATTTTCCCTTTTCTGACCTCCAGAATCTTTCTTAGCTGAAGTGGCAATGTTATTCTCTACTCTTGTCGCCACCACTTTCGTTGGTGCTGGAAGATTCTCCAAGCGTATGAACTCGTCGGCTTTCATATAGAATTTCTCAAGCGAATTTGGTTCTTTCATTTTCAGCCACTTCCCAAATTTGCTTGACTTATCGATTGCTCGCATTAGATAGGTCAAAACCATTCGTGGTTCTGCATTGTCAACTTCAGCAAGAGCTATGTTAAAGCGATTCAGGAATGACTTAATAGGCTCTCCAGGATTCTGCTCAATACTAGACAATGACATAATGTCCTTCGCCTTTGAGGCGTACAGCCTGAATTGCTCTTTGAACTTTCGGGTCGGATCGGAAAACTGATCCACAGATCGAACAGGAAGTTTGGTAAACCAAAGGAGTGCTACTCCTTCCAAATATACCGGAAAATACCGACACTTAATCTCATTAGTTGCCCTTGCGCCGGTCATGTGCCAGTCATATTTATACAAGAATTGATTCGGGTCGCTTGTTCCCCTATAAGCAGGAATGGTGGGAGGAACAAATTTTCTGGGAAACTCGGCTTTCAGAATCCTCTCAGTAAATGGAGTTTAACTGGGTGCGAATCCCCATTCACTCTCATCTTCATCTCTCTGCATGCTTTCTTTCATTATTTGCCGAATCATGCCAGAAAGATATTCCTCATTATTTAGTGACTTTGCAGAGTAGACTTCAGCCATTTTCTTGGAAGTTTGTCCGGGTAGATGTTCACGGAAAACTGGCGATGGCCTAGATCCTTCAGCCTGGAGAGGTACCCCTTCAGCGGCACCTGATCCCCCTTGAGGAATATGTCTTCCTTCGGAGTTGCGAAGAGTATCAGCAATGTTTTCTTCATTATTAACTGGTCTTTGATTTGCCTCGAGCAAAGCATTTAACTTCTCCATCATCAGAGTATTCTGAGTTTTAAATTGCTGGTACAACCCGGATACAGCAGCATCTAATTCTTCTCGCGTAACCCCAACACTTGGAGCTTCCTGACTTGGAGAAAGAGAAGTGGCAGTATTCTCGTGAGCATCTTCAGATCTGACAGATTTATGTTTCCTTTCAGGAGCCATTATATCCAACAAACTTCTGGTTTTGAAAGAGACTTTTTCAATGAACTTCTTCGAAGCAATGATGACAATCTTCCCTGAGTTGGGTTCTCAGTGAAAGCACCAAAATGTTAACGCTAAAAAGTGAACGCTAACACCCGGTGTGTGTAGTAGAATCGTGAAAGCACCACCCGTGTGACGGGAACAGGAAAATAAGCAGTAAAATAGCAAAAATGCAGTAAGAGACAGCAGTTTATAGTGGTTCGGCTCGAGATCGAGCCTACGTCCACTTTGAATCTCTTTATTATTGAATATGGTTACAAAACGGTATAATACACTAGTGAAACTCAATACAATTCGATCACACAAACAATCTCGACTACTAGCTCAAACTTTAATGATGAAACTTGATGAATCCGTGTTGGATGTATGAAATTCCTCTCGTAGCTTGTTGTAGTCCCTTGAGTGTTTGAAGATCTTCGATTGTTGAGTCAGTAGAGAATTCTGCAGAGTATCGACGCTTTTAGAAATGAATGGCCCAAAAGTCCCCCACTTGTTGGAGTTTGGCGGGTATTTATAGGAGTTAAATTCTGGACAAAAATATTGCCCAAGTCTTAGGTCGCGTACGAACTAAGTTAGGTCGTAGGTCGCGAGCAACCTAAGATAAGTCGTGGTCTTCCTTCGACTTAGGAATCTGGATTGATGGAGCTGCATTTGGTTTCATCTGAAGGAAGTGGTAGGTCGTGAACGACCTAAAGTAAGTCGTGCTCCTTTCTTTGTCTTTAGCTCGTGAAGTCTTTAGGTCGTTGGGCTTTTAGGTCGTTGAGTCTGCTTCAGGAGTTAGGTCGTAAACACCTTTAGGTCGGTAGCTCATAGTCTGCTAAGTCGTGAAGCTTTTAGGTCGGTAAGCTTAGGTCGCTGAGCCGCTTTAGAAGTTAGGTCGAATGGTGCTTTCAATAGTTAGGTCGTGCATTCTGTTAGGTCGTCAGATCTCTTAAGTCGTTAGGTCGGGGACTCCCTTAGGTCGCTAAGTATCTTAGGTCGCTAGCTTTTTTAGGTCGCTAAGTGTCTTTGGTCGTTAACTTTTCTAGGTCGCTAACTTCCTTAGGTCGCTAAGTGTCTTAGGTCGTTAACTTTTCTAGGTCGCTAACTTTTTAGGTCGACACAAAAAATACGAGTTAACAGATAGTAAACACATAGTTTTAATAAGCAATGCATTCAAAATTCTTTCCATTAGCAATTTATATGGTTTCAATACAAATTAAATTGCTTTCATCTAATTCACACACCATTTCTATTCAATTCCAGTGATTTACAAGTCACTTTCTTACATTCAATTCATTTTTAAATGAATCTAACTCATATCCCTTTCAATTGATTCAAAAATCAATTTTTATTTTCATTTAATAACTCATAGAATTTTATACAATCTCATTTGTGTCAAACGACAACTATTTCTATGCAAATTCAACGACATTCACTTAATAGAATATCCATTCTAGTTTATAACTAATTTAAATTGATACCAACTCAATTTATACTTTATTCTATTTCATTTCCAATTGATCCCATTCAATTCAATTTGCATTTCACTAATCAAACAAATTTCATTGAAAACCACTCAATAAAATTCGACAACAACCATTTCACAATTCTTTTCTTAAGTCGAGCTTTTATCCAAATATTGCTTAAGTTATTTCAACTCAAAACTCAAATTATAATTTCCTTGTAAACAATTTATAATTTAAACTTTTTGATTTGATTTTTCATTTATCAAATCCATTCCATCTACTAATTTAATTCAATTAGTTTATTCACTCATCCATTTTAAATTTCAAATTCCCATATTCAATTCATCCTGAATTTACTTTATCTTTATCAAGGAAATTTCAATTTATTTTCTTTCTACTTACTTGAATTTATATGCCAATTCAAACCATTTTTATTTAGCTCACAACTCAACTTTAAATTAACTTATTCAACTTCCAATTCATTATTTCATGAATTAATAATTTATCAAGTTAGTTTACTTGAATTCAGTCCATTTTATTTATTTTTTCCCAAGTTTGGACTTTTATTCAACTTGATTCAAATAAAATCTCATTCCATTATTCAATTCCAATTCATTTATTTACAAATGTAACCTCATTTGTTCATTCACAAATTCATTCCTTTTCAATTTGAATCTTATTCCAATTAAATTTTCAAATATTTTATAAGTCATCAAACTTATTTACATTCCATAACATTTTAAAGAAATTCCAGAGTCATTTAAACAATTTTCCACCATTTCAAAACTAACTTTGAAATTTAAATCCAAATTCTTTAATTCGTATTTCAAAAATTACTCTGGCATCTCATTTCAATTTATAAAACTCATTTATAAATTCACCTTACCAATTTAATTCCATTAATGAATTTTATTCCAAATATTTTCCTGGAATTCTATTCCAGATTATAAATCACATTTACAATTTACATTTACAAATTCCATTCGTATATGAATTTTATTTCTTTATCCCTCAATTCATATTTATAAATTTCATTTGTTAAATGAATTTATCTCCAAATCTTTGGTTATACCATTATTTCTCATTCAATTTCCATATAATAATGATAATGATTCAATATTATCACTTCCCAACAACCAAGCATCCATATACTAAAATAATTCATAGAAAATCATTTTTTTCTACACAAAAATAGTTTTGGGCAAAATTATTTCATTTACCCTATTTAAAACAATACTGTGTCAATTTATCTTGTTTAAGAGTTTAGAAACCCCTATCGATTACAGTTGGCCAAACTACACCGACCAGAATCTATAAACAATCAACCGATAAGTCAACACAAAATAAAACAAATTTTTATATTCACTAACAAATACGCGCTAATATCCATTATTACACACACACTCATTCTAGAGTACTACTGACTCTATCTCTAATGAGTAACACCTAACACAGCCAGGGTTGTCGCTTAAACAATTGCTCTGATACCACATTGTAACATTTAGATCTTTCGACGCTCGAAAGTCGACATCAATACAACCACTATATCAACTGTCGAACTATCGAATGCCGGAAAACCGAATTGTTAGGGTTAAAAAGAAGAGGTAGAAGAGAACAGATAGAAGAATAAAGAAGAAGAAACAGAAACAACGACAGAATCTCACATTCGCAGCGGAACAATATATAATAGATGAATGAATAATCTTTATAACAAAGAACTATATCAGTTTATACAATACATCATCAGAGTTTACAACAACAACACACATCACTGGACAGTTATATAAACTTGTCCACATACATAATACACAGCTGAATAATACTAGTATAAGCAATACGTCTCGCCATCCAGCTCGCCTCCAGATCTCCATAGCAATCCATCTAGATCCAATTGATAACCTGACTCTAGGCTGCCCGTGTGGAAAATTTTGGGCACCCAGAGTTTAGAAAGGGAACAATAAACTCCAGGTCAGTCATAGGACTGGTGTGAGATCATAAAAACAATTATTTTCACAAATAAAATAAAAAAAAGTCCACAATGCTTTTGGAAAATGAAACTACCATAAGGCCTGCCGGCACACACACAATGCAATCGCACACATAGGGGAGATTTCTCCTTATGATAGTCAAACATGCTTAATACGAGAAAATTCTTTTCAATATTATCATTAGTGCATAGTGTCAAAACCTTTCAAAAGTATAATATTAATCTTAGCTAGCATAGGTACCATTATACTATGCCTACTATAACTGCTATGTTAAATAGCAGGTTCTACAACTAAAACCGTTCTCGGTTCGTATTGGGAATTAGATTTCCAACAAATGGTCAGGCTAAGGAACTTCCTATGCCACATGAAAACGCCTCTGGAGGGACGTCTCGAGAGACAACTGCTCTCTGCCAACACAAGGCCGAGTTACCTCACGCTTCTTGGTGCAATGAAGCTGTAACTAGATAACTCCACACACGAGTATGCCATCCCCCGGTCGTTTGCGACCTTTATGCGAGGGCCCTCGATCACAAAGCAACAATCACACAGTAAATAAGATTGATGCCACCACACAGGTAAAACATCTGGGCTCCATACCACGATACCACCTTTTTCCAGAAGGAAATGACATACCCTAAAGGGTGCGACCCTCATAACCTTGCCACATCTTTCCTGTTTCGACCATTTTCGGGGTGTGAGGTTCGATGAGGTCTCGTCCACAAAGCTACGCTTTACACAAAAGCCATGCTTTGATCATAGATGATCAACAAATGATCAGCAACACACAACAACACTTAGCATGCCACACTACCAAATTGGGAGTATATCACTGATAACCTTCAACTACATAACCTCTGAGCTCGTACGTCTAAGAGAAAGGTGTTAAGCTAAGAAAATAAATTCTCCGCCACCAAATAGAAATGTATTTGAAAGAAATCAGCTTTATATCTCAAAGTGTAATGTCAGACATGCAACCATACAAGTCTGTTCCGGGTTCGAACAGAACCGAAGGCACTTCCGAAGAAGCCCTTGCAATCCAGGTATTCACAGTCCCGATCGGACTTCCCATCACATAGGGAATCTCTATACCGTAGCTACTCGGTGCAGAGACAATCGATAGGTTATCCTATCGTTCTCGTAAACGCCCGGTCTTCAACACCGGTCTTCAAATGTTATCCATTTACGTCGTATCATTATTCGGAATGGGTTATATGACACAAAGTCCTCTCCCGGCTAAACCGAATAATGAGCGCTTGTTTTAAAAAATAATTCAAGTGCCATTTCAAAGGCAAATATTGATAGTCGGTTATGTAACTATCAAACAACATTCACAACAATCAACCAATCTAAATAATTTTCCCAAATTATTAAATTTCAAATATCTTCGTAAGATATATATTTTCCACACTTCATCACTTTGAAAACAAATTTCAAATCATATTTTCACTCGCGAAATAAAATTCCCGAATGTTATTTATTTTCACTTTTCCTTTAAAAATTCCGTTGTGAATTTAAATTTCCAAATATTAACCGATACACGATTTTCAAATTGTTTTCCAAATATTCACTTTCAAACACCAAATCAATTACAAATTGATTTCTAAATTTATTTCAACACCAAATCAATTACAAATTGATTTCTAAGTTATTTTCAAGCACCAAATCAATTACAAATTGATTTCTAAATTTATTTCAACACCAAATCAATTACAAATTGATTTCTAAATTTATTTCCAAATACCAAATCAGTTGCAAATCGATTTCTAAATTTATTTCCAAATACCAAATCATTTGCAAATCAATTTCTAAATTCATTTTCAAATACCAAATCATTTGCAAATCGATTTCTAAATTTATTTCAACACAAAATCCATTTTCATTTAACACCAAATAAATTTTCATATCAATTTCCCAAAGATTTATTTTCAAATACCAAATCAATTATCAATTTGATTTCTAGAAATTTAACACCTTTTAAAATAAATTCCTTTATCTCTTCCAAACCATTTAAAATTCCATTTTAAATAAATTCTTCAACTTTTAAACAATATTACTCAAAACCCATTTATTAATATCTTTTCCCATATTTTCGGAAATAATTCGATAAGATAACCAAAATCAACTTTATGCTTTTAAATTCCTTCTTTTTAATTCACCCAATTCTTTCAAAAGGAATTTACTTAAAATTCCCTACTTTAATTTCAAAAATCCAATTTTATTTATTTCTAGTATCCAACGATACCAAAAATACATTCGGCTAAATTTTAGCCTTCAACAATTTCAATCACAAATATAATCATACCCAGATTATAAATAAATCAACACACAACATTGAAACAAATTCAAATATTTGAGGAATCTAGTTGGATCCCTCCAACCTGTTTCCCTGCATCTATAGATGTTAGCACAACAATTCAATTCCAATTCCACTTCGAGGTGGAATATCGCGGTATATGGGTTTTATAAAATATCATCTGCTATTATGCGGCGCATAGGGTCTCATCCGCTATATAATGCGGGAAATCAATCACCAAATATGTATATACTACTATCATATATACTATCGCATCCAAACAATCAATCAATAACTGAAATTTTCAATTATTTCAATTGAGTGAGAAGATCTCACCTTTGCTTTTAATTTGTAGTCCATTCCAACTCATTTCCATTTCCGGCTTGTTTGCTTTACAGTTTTAAACCTTGTATAAACAATTTATACGATTTTATTAATATTCGAAAAAAATCGAATAATTAAATTTCCATTTGATAAATTTATTTAACCAATGATTCATTTTAACTAATAGTTTGATTTAAACAAATCTCTCTTAATATTTCTAGTGACTAAAATTTAAATAGGCTAATTAAACTAGATAATCATCATAATGCTTTATTCTAAAACAACTAATAACTTTGAAACGTATATATGTATATTTGTTCTCTTTTTCTTATTTGAAACTACTTACTCCCAAAAGTAATCTATATACATATTAAAAATCAAATCTTTATAAACTTCTTCTACATTTTTTTCTTGTCTAAATGTATATATGTTTGTAAAATAAAATGAATTTGGGTTTAAAATTTCTACATATATATGTATATACAGATTTTTAATTTTCGAAAATAGATTGATTATTCATACCTTATTGACATCGATCGATTCTGCCAACATCACCTCCCTGCCTTCGCGATCAAACGTCACCATTGCACAACTGCAACCTGACTTTGCCGAAACTTAGATAACGTGTGACTACGATGAGCTCTAGCTCTAACCCAAAACCCTAAACCACGAAAGGCTCCTCTCGATCGCGACATCACCCAATTGCGAGATGCCGCGATCCATCCCATCACCGTCGAGCTTCGCCGCACGCCTGCTTGGCTTCGCCCTCCCCGCGATTTGATTTCGAACCTTCTTTTGAAAACTAATCGACTAACACGCGATGTTCTTGTCGCGAGCTTCGCCAGTGCCACCCTCGCGTGCGCGAGCGCGCTTCCCCTCCAATGGCGACTCCGTGATTTGATTGAACCAATTTCGATTATGAAATTAATTCGAAAATGAGGGTGGCCATTGTTTTATTTTGATTTTATTCGGCCCCTTTGATTTAATTTTTTTTGATTTTTCTTGAACGCAGACAGTTTTAATCCCCTTTTCTCTTCGTTCGAAATGTTGAATTGAGGAAAGGGATAAGGTTGCATTGTGGGAATAGGGAAAAATATCTGATGTTGGTGTGTAAGAATTGTCTAGCTACAGTGGCCCAGAAATGAAATTAAAAAGGCTGATGTGAAATTAGTCCGCTGAGATTTGACTGGTCAAATATATTTTTATATATTAGTTTAAATTCAAATTGTCTCGATAAATGCAACTTAAAATCTTGACATCCTATCGAGGCGTGCCGCTAGGCGTTTATAATGTTATACGCCTATTCCGAACGCAATGGAAAAGGTTTCGAGTCCAAATTCGATTGTTTGGAGAAGATAGCTTTTTGAACCAGTTATTAAATTAAATTTCAATATAAATTTCAGCGCGTTTGCTTATCGTCGATCACACTATAACTCCAAACACTACAAAAATTGAAATCCGATAATAAAACAATATTACGGATCCAATGGAACTAGTTTTGTCGAATTCCGAGACTGTGCCTCAGAAGGCTATTTTTAAATTCGATTTAAACGATAAAATTTCAAATTGAACAAAACAGTTTCAAATTCTATTCTGAAGCTTTCATTATCTTCGGTATAATCAATATGAATTTTCTAAGCCTTCAAATTAATTTTAATAGGCTTAAAATTGAAGATTCAATAATTTACCCAACTTTCAATAAATTAAATTCAATAAATTAAATTCAATAATTAAATTGCTAAATTCATTCTGATATTTGAATTTCAAATTAAACCGACTTCCAGATATTTAAAATCAATTAAATATTCTGATTTCCAATGTCAAAAATTCAGGGTCGTTACATTTTTACAATAATAATACAAGTCATTTTTCCATATTATCAATGGTGCCATATTTCTAATATTCATAAAAAGGAATTTCAATATCCCTTACAAAGGATTTGATATTCATATTATAAAAGTTGCAATAAATAGACTTGTACATAATAAAATTTTCAACTCAATTTATCACATCAAATCAATAGAAAAATCTCAAAAATAGAAATTACAATTCCAGTTTCAGCTTCTATTCAACCTCTCTTTTACAATAAAATTTAAGAGGAGTCAAATACAAATTGAAATAACCAAAGACTGCAAAAACTACATATTCCAACTGTTTAATGTAAACAATTGAGAATTCCAACAAGAATTGGCATTTCAAATTATAGGAGTTTTTGGGGGTTTTATTTCTGTAAACCCAAAACCCCTAAGGCATATTCTAACCTATAATATACTAAACAAATACTGGAATAAAAACACTAAGGTTTCCACTTATAGATTATACTTGGCCTTTCTTGTATGGATTTGCAATGCCAAACCACACCTTACCTGATCTTTTTTTAATACACACACACCATACAAACATAGAAAAGGATTTGTATACATAATTTGTTAGATTCAGAGAGGTTGTAATAGAAGAGAATAAATCAAAACAATAATTAGAAACGAAATAGAATCCTTAACTGAGTTCCTAGGTGAATTCCTGAATCTAACTAAAGAGAGAATATTCCAGAGGTTCGCTGAATTCAAAAATAATATTATGAATAAAAGTGTAGAGGGTAGGGTCCTATTTATAACGATTGAAACGTACCAAAACCGTAAGACGAAAATGGGTTAAAAACGGATAAATCTGGAATGTTCGTTGATAGGAAAACCCTAGCCGCCACCAATAGGAGCGGTCGTGTAACGACCCGTATTTTAAACATTTAAAAATATTGAATTGTATAATGATTGAATAAAAGTATTTAAAAATTTAAAATTTTATGATTAAAATGTGTTTGTTAAGTTTAAAATGAAAAGAAGAGAAAGAAAAAGAGTTAGTTTGTTTATTTCGAAAATCTATTCTGTTTCAATTTAAATTCGAAACCGGTTAGTATTTCAATGAAAATATTATTGTCGAAATAAAAATATTTTTACATAAAAATATTCTAGAATTTTTTTCGATTAAAACGCCAAAGTTCATTTCATCAAATTCTAATGTTTTTAGCTGACGCGTTTGTTGTAGCACAGATTTAAGCTTGTCTTATTGTTCATCCTCTCTCACTGATCGTAATGGTATTTTCGTTTTTGTGTTTGGGCGTACCATTAAGAGTGTAAGGGCTTGGAACTACATTTAACAGGGTACCCTTAAAATTATGAATTTGATGGCTAGTGCAGATATATATATATATATATATATATATATCTGTGTGTGTGTGTGTACGTTTAAGTGCTAGGAAGTAGTCATAGTTGTGATCCATATTTTGGGAGGACCATATGTTCTCTCTCCTTCCCATATCTAAATTCATTCTTGGTCATTATCCTCTTCTCACTTTATTACTCATGCAATTATTATTTACATCACTACTTTTCTCTTTCCTCCATTCAATTTATTCTTCACTACATTAATTTTCCTACTCTCGTTTTCTTTTCTCCCTACTACCTTACCTTGCCTTCATGTCTTGTATCCAAGCCTCCACTTCTGTCATACCTCTCAACCACTATCTCTCCCCTATCTTACCTTGCCATTAGCCTCCAAGATTTCACCTATGTCCTCCGCTACACCACTAGATCTGCCTCCTCCCTGTACTCGCCCAACCCGCCACTGTATCCACCAATACCTGCCCATTTGGCCTCCAACTCCAGCCACGCCCTACCCACTGCCTACACCTCCACGTTGGCCTACACCCCCATACAGCCAGCACTCCTCCATACCAACTACATTAACTATAGCCTTCCCCCTTCATCCACCACCACCTCTTTCTAGTCACCGTCTCACCATCCTCTTTCTATCACCTCCAACTTAGCTGCCGCCTACCACCCACTACCATGCTCCGACCATCCCTCCATCGGATCGCAAATCTGCATCACCTCATCATTTGCGTCTCAACCAAAGTCTCCACCTATTTCTGCCTTCGCCTAAAACTGCTCACCCATGACCAACCTGCTCACCTACCCGAATTGCCACCTTGCGAAAACAACCATCAGCACTGCCTTGTTCATCCAAGCCAATACATAGGAACAGTCTAGACCTATCACTCTTCTTCTCAAAACAACCACTAGCATTAAGTGTTCATGTCCATTGATCCGTGTTCGAAATATCTCTGTGTGTTAAGCCCTATAGGCCTATCGTTGTTCATGTCGTGTGGTTTTTAGTTTTGCGTACAAAGATGAGTGTTTTAACTCACGAAATACTTATTAATTCTATTGAAAGTTAAACCAATGTCATGTTGTGAAATTATATTGCTATGTTGTTGTAAATTTAAGTTAATATTAAAATTGAATATCAATGCTAGTTGAACACCCTAACGTGTGATAGTTGATAATTATTATGATATATGTATATTAAGTTGATTAAATTTTTTATTGCATGTGTAGGCCTATAAGTTGTTAATAATTGATTATAGTGTGATTGTATATACATTACGATGTTGATTGTGATATACACCCGTTGCAACCCTATTGAATTATTAAAGTTATCATATCGATAATTTGAACATTGAATAATATGATAAAACTATAAAGATCCGCCTTTTTGACCCTCAAAAGTTAACACTTAATACATCCACAGTATTCATGTGTCGAGTGTCCACGTGCCGAAAAGATAGGTCATTAGTGGTTAAAGAAAAAGAAAGACAAGAAGAAACTAAAGAACACAGAATCTCACAATGCAAAGGAACAATATATAATAATCAATACAAAATTTTACATAATCAATTCCAAAATGATACATTAGAGTCATAATAGTACAACTTCCTATTTGGGACAGTTATAACTACCAATCCCTACATAACCAATACAAATTTCATCCAAAACAGTGGAAATAAAGAAATATACGAGGGATACATCTTGGATCTCCAGCTCATCCCCTGAGCTCCAAAGCATCCAAAGCTAATCTAAAAACATGCTCGGTCTGACCCGAGCATTATAAGAAAACAACGTCTGGGTCAACCTAGTAAAACCAACATGAGAAACTCAAATCGTAAGAAATTTCATTATAACTTACAAAATCCTTGAAATCAAAGGTATCTCGTATGACCTTGTCGTACAAAAACATGGAAGAGTTTTTACCTTACAATAACCAAAACATTTTTATCATAAAATTCAATGATATTATAATAATGTCTAAGGGTTTAAAGTAAATATATCAAGTAGCTATGATGCGTGTACATGACAACAATAATAGGTATACAATCAAATACCGAAGGCGCTTATTGGAGAATGGATTTTCAACAAATGGCAAGGTGAGGAAGTACCTTTCAAAAATCTATACACCTCTGGATAAAATGTACAGTGAGATCGAAAACCTTTCAACCTCGGCAGGATAAGACCGACCTACCCCTTATTGGATAGTACCGAATATGATTACCTCTTGTTAATTCCTTTATCTCAGCGACCTAAAACTTAGCAACCTAAGAGAAGTTCGCGACCTAAAAACATAGCGACCTAAGAGAAGTTCGCGACCTAAGGAATTCTGCGACTTAAAGACCTTGCGACCTAAGGACTTAAAGAGCTTGCGACCTAACTACTTAAAGACCTTGCGACCTAAGGACTTCAAGACCTTGCGTCCTAACGACTTAATGACTTTGCGACCTAACTACTTAAAGACTTTGCGACCTAACTACTTAAAGACTTTGCGACCTAACTATTAAAGCAGCTCAGCGACCTACGACCTAAGAGGCAAACGAGCTAAGACTCCTACGACCTAAAGCTCCTGCAGCTATTCCTTAACTCGCCTGCAACCTACCACTTGTTCAAATGAAGCCAAGTGCAACTTCACCTGCTAATTTCTTAAGTCGCAAGTAGACTGCGACCTAGCTTAGGTCGCTCGCGACCTACGACCTAACTAAGGTCGTACGCGGCCTAAGACTTGGCAAATATTCCGCTCAGAAATCAGCTCCTATAAATAGGGCTCAAACTCCAACGAGGAGGGGACTTTTGGCCATTCATTTCTTCAAGCACCGTTACTCTGTCGAAGTCTCCACTCATTCAGCAATCAAAGATCTTCAAACATTCAAGACGCTACAACAATCTTCAAGAGAAATTCCTTACATCCAATACGGATTCATCGAATTTCATCGACGAAGATTGAGCTAGTAGTCAAGATTGTTTCTTGTGATCAAATTGTACTATTTTGATAAGAGATTTGTATCGATTTGTAACCGGATTCAGTAATAAAGAGATTCAAAGTGGACGTAGGCTTAATCTCAAGCCGAACCACTATAAATTGCTGTCTTTTACTGCTTTTCTGCCATTTTACTGCTTAAATTCTGTTCCCGTCACGCGGGTGGTGCTTTCACGATTCTATTAAACACACCGGGTGTTAGCGTTCACTTTTTAGCGTTAACATTTTGGTGCTTTCACTGAGAACCCAACTCAGGCTACTACTCACCATTGCTTCACAGAAGTTTGCTGAAAGAATTTCCTACAAAACCAGAAGTTTATCAGACATAATGGCTCCTGGAAGGAAACGAAAGTCTGTCAGAACTGACGATGACCGTGACAATACTGCCACTTCTCTCTCTCTCCAAATCAGGCAGCTCCAAGCGTCGGTGTGACGCGACAAGAGTTAGATGCTGCTGTATCCGGACTGTACCAGCAGATTGAAACTCAGAATAATCTGATGATGGAAAAGCTGAATGCTCTATTTGGTACGAATCAAAGACCAGTAAGTAATGAGGGAAACTTTGCTAATGCTGCTCCCAATTCCGAGGGGAGAAATATTCCTCACGGGGGATCAGGTGCTGCCGAAGGGGCACCCCTCCAGGCCGAAGGATCCAGGCCGTCACCAGTTCTTCGTGAGCATTTACCTGGACAAACCCCCGAAAAGATGGCCGAGGTCTATTCTGCGAAATCTCTAAACAATGAGGAATATCTTTCTGGTATGATCAAGCAAATAATGAAAGAGAGCATGCAAAGAGATGAAGATGAGAGCGAATGGGGATTCGCACCGAGTAGAACTCCGTTTACCGAGAAGATTCTAAAGGCTGAATTTCCTAGAAAATTTGTTCCCCCCACCATTCCTGCTTATCGGGGAAAAGTGATCCAAATCAGTTCTTGTATAAATACGACTGGCACATGACCGGCGCAAGAGCAACTGACGAAATAAAGTGCCGATATTTCCCAGTTTATTTGGAAGGAGTAGCACTTCTCTGGTTTACCAAGCTTCCTGTCCGATCTATAGATCAGTTTTCCGATCTGACCCGAAAATTCAAAGAGCAATTCAGGCTATACGCTTCAAAGGCAAAAGACATAATGTCATTGTCCAGTCTTGAACAGAATCCGGGAGAGCCTATTAAGTCATTCTTGAACCGCTTCAATTTAGCTCTGGTAGAAGTCGATAACGCAGAGCCACGAATGATCTTGACCTATTTGATGCGTGCTATCGACAAATCGAGCGAATTTGGAAAATGGCTGAAGATGAAGGAGCCAAATTCGCTTGAGAAATTCTACAAAAAGGCTGACGAATTTATACGCCTAGAGAATCTTTCCGCATCAGCTAAAGTTGTGACAACAGTGGCGGAAACTAATGCTACAGTTCAAAGCAAGAAAGAACCTGCCAATCAGAAAAGGGAAAGTAATGGTGGGAAGAGGCAAAAAGATCTCAAAAAGCCCCGCTTCCTTAAACCTTCAGACTTTACTCCTCTGACCGATACCCCGGAAAATATTTTCATCGCCACTAAGGATGCTGTTGAATTTCCAAAACCACCGGCCGTGAAAGTTGGGAAGAATGCTGTTCAAAGCGGAAGATTTTGCAAGTTTCACAACCAACCAGGGCATGATACCAATGAGTGCCGCCATTTGAAAAGCCTGATTGAAGAATTGTTAAGAGAGAATAAGTTGCAGCAGTACATCAAGAGGAATAGAAAAGACACGTCTTCATCTAACCAGGGGCAACTACCCCCAGCTCATTCATCTGGTTCAGGAGAAAGGCCTGCTGAAAAAGAAAGACCTGTTATCAATGTGATCACAGGAGGGCCTCATCCAGCTGGCAGGAGTTGGGGTGAAATGGAAAGGTATGCTAGAGCTTTGAAGTATGCTCCGACTGAAGAAAGTGTCTTGATCTTGGAAGATGCTGCACCTCTAAAGCAGCAGAAGACTTTTCACGATGATATTATGTTCAGAACCAGGGATTCTATTGATGTGGAAGCTCATACCAAGGACCCTTTAGTTGTTTCTGTCGGTATTGGGCCGGCTATTGTCAGAAGAGTTCTGGTTGATAGTGGTGCTTCGTGCAACATACTCTTTAAAAGGACATTTGACCAAATGAAAATTCCTATGACAGATGTACAAGCCTCTTCACACAAAATTACCGGATTTACAGGAGAACTGAAACAGCCAATTGGAACGGTGGACTTGTTTGTTGAAATGGGCGAAGGGCAGAAGAAATTGGTTCGGAAGCAAACTTTTGTAATTGTTGATGGATTCTCCGCCTATAACGCTTTCTTGGGTCGGCCTACTCTTGCTGCTTTCAGGGCCGTCCTCGCTCCATGGTGCTTAACAATGAAATTTCCTACTGATAATGGGATTACTGTTATTAAAAGAGATCAGAACGCAGGACGAGAATGTTATCTTGTAGAACTCCGAGAGGCCAGGAAAAGAGAAATGGGGAAAGATGCGGTAGCTCCGCTCCGCATCAAGGAACCAACCCTGTAGCAACTACGGAGTGGCCCCTGTACTGGCGAACACAGCAATGCGAGAAAAGAAATGGATCCCAGGAAAGCCAGTACAGGGGAGAATAGAGTGGTACCCGTGGAGGTAACGGTACCAATATCTGTTGACTCGAAAGACCCGAACAAAGTACTCAATGTGGGTTCACAGCTAAGCATAACAGTTCAAAACACACTGATATCATTCTTAAAAGCCAATCTAGATGTGTTCGCTTGGTGTCACGCTGATATGTGTGGGATCTCCCCGGAAATTGCTGTACATACTCTGAACATAGATCCAAAATTCACGCCAGTGAAACAGAAAAGAATAACTCAAGGCCTAGAAAGATCGACAGCACTAAAGGAAGAAGTCGATCGGCTCATGGAGAACGGCTTTATCAGAAACTCCACTTATCCAAATTGGGTTTCAAATCCAGTATTGGTCAAGAAGGCAAATGGAAAGTGGAGAGTATGCATAGATTTCTCAGATCTAAACAAAGCATGCCCCAAAGATTGCTTCCCGCTGCCCAGAATTGATCAATTGGTGGATGGAACAGCTGGGCATGAGTTGTTATCATTTATGGATGCTTACTCCGGATACAATCAGATTATGATGCATGAGCCGGATCAGGAAGACACAAGCTTTATTACAGATGTGGGTCTCTACTGCTACAAAGTTATGCCTTTCGGATTGAAAAATGCTGGGGCAACCTACCAAAGGCTTGTCAATGCAATGTTCAAGCCTCAGATTGGTAGAACCATGGAAGTTTATGTCGACGATATGTTAGTAAAATCAAAGAAAGCTGTAGATCACATGAGACACTTGGAGGAAATGTTCGCAATTCTTCGAAAGTACGGAATGAAGCTCAATCCATTGAAATGTTCATTCGGAGTAGAATCCGAGAAATTTTTTGGTTTCATTGTGAGCGCCAGGGGCATTGAAGCCAATCCTACTCAAATCACAGCTTTAAGGGAGGTCAAAGCCCCTAAAACAAAGAAAGAAATGCAAAGTCTCAATGGAAAAGTCGCTGCTCCGAGTCGCTTCATTTCCAAAGCCACAGACAAATGCATTCCCTTCTTTGACGCTCTAAAGAAAGGAAAGAAAAAATTTGAATGGACTCCCGAATGCTAGAATGCTTTCGATGAACTAATTCATCATATGGAAACACCTCCGGTTCTCTCCAAGCCTACTGACGGTGAAGGCCTTTTCATCTATTTAGCAATTTCATCTCACGCCCTCAGTGCAGCACTTGTACGGGAGGATATGAAAGTACAGCGTCCAGTCTATTACATCAGTAAACGATTCACTGGGGCAGAGATGAATTATTCGAAGATAGAAAAGCTCGCCTATTGTTTGCTCATTGCTTCGAAGAAATTGAGACCATACTTTCAAGCCCATCCTATCAAGGTTCTTACTGATCAACCTCTAAAGCAGGTCCTGTTTCGTCCTGAAACTTCGGGTCGTCTTTCAAAATGGAACATTGAACTCAGCCAGTATGACATCACATACCATCCCCGGAAAGCAATCAATGGACAAGCTTTAGCAGATTTCATCGCAGAATCTACTGACAGAGGTGATAGTAAGGGTGAAATAACTGATGACGTTCCAATCCAGTGGAAGTTGTATGTTGATGGATCGAGAAATGATTACTGTTTTGGGGCAGGGGTTGTGCTTGAAACCCCCGAAGGATGATCATTGTGTTATGCATTGAGACTGGAATTTCCTTCAACGAACAATGAAGCGGAATATGAGGCTCTTATTGCTGGCTTGAAAATTGCCAAGGAACTAAACATCAAAGTGTTACGAATCTTCAGCGATTCTCAACTTATTGTTTGCCAGATAAAGAAAGAGTTTCAGGCTAAAGGTGGAAATCTGCCCGCATACCTATCAAAGGCATGTGAACTTCTCTAAGATTTCAATCATTACACGATAAGTCATATTCCTCGAATAGAGAACATGAAAGCAGATTTTCTAGCAAAGTACTCAAGTTTCGGAGAAGCTCAATTGCTGGGATTAGTTCCTGTAGAAGTTCTATCAGCTCCAAGCATTGATGAAATGGATGTTGATTGGATTATGGCTACGTCTCAAGAGCATGAATCATGGATGACTCCAATCAAAGAATACCTACTCAGTGGTTCCCTGCCAGAAAGTTCTAAGGAACGTCGAAAACTATTGAGGAAAGCGTCAAGGTATATAATTCAAGATGGCCGATTATACAGACGAGGATTTTCAATGCCTCTGCTCCGATGTGTAACTAAGGAAGAAGCCAAGACAATTCTAGCCGAGATACACGGAGGAGAATCCGAAGATCATTCAGCTGGTCAAACTTTAGCCAAGAAAGTTCTCCGATATGGGTATTTTTGGCCTGACATTAACTGGGATGCTGTTATTTACTCTAGAAAGTGCGACAAATGACAAAGATTTGCAAAAATCCCAAAAGCACCTTCCACCGAACTCACACAGATGGTCAGCCCATGGCCATTCGCCATTTGGGGGATAGATCTAACCGGACCATTACCAGTTGCCAAATCAGGAATCAAATATGCTATTGTAGCCGTTGATTATTTCACCAAATGGGCTGAAGCTGAACCTTTGGCCACCATTACTTCTAAAAAGATGATAAATTTTGTAACGAAAAATATCATTTGCAGATATGGTGCGCCACATAAAATAATCACAGACAACGGTACTCAGTTTGAAAGTGAAGAGTTCCAGGATTTGTGCAAACGGTTCAGAATTCGGAAAAGCTTCTCAGTAGTGGCTCATCCGCAGGCAAACGGGCAAGTGGAAGCAGTAAATAAAATCATCAAGTCAACCATCAAAAAGCAACTCGAAAGAGCAAAAGGTGGTTGGGTTGATAAGCTTCCATTAGCACTATGGGCATACAGGACTACTCACAAAACTGCAACTGGGCACACTCCATTTTCACTGGCATACGGATCAGAAGCAATGATTCCAGTGGAAGTAGAAGTTCCTTCACATAGAAGAGTTCATTTCAACGAAGCTGAAAATGAAAAGCTACAACTTGAAGCACTTAATTTTCTTGATGAGAAAAGAGAAGAAGCTAGGCTCAGAGTTTCAGCTTATCAGCAAAGGATAGCCAGGCACTTCAACTCTAAAGTCCGCCAACGCAGCTTTGAGGTCGGGGACTTAGTTTTGAAAAGGATCATGACGGCAACTGGTGTGTTTGGACCAAACTGGGAGGGACCATATGCCATTGGCAGTAAACTTCTTGATGGCACTTTCAAGCTCATAACTGTTGAAGGAGATCCAATTCCAAGAGCCTGGAACAGCAACCACTTACGTCCTTATTTTACTTGAAAGAAAAAGCTTTGTTCAAAATTGTAAAATAATGATGAATGTATCAGTTGTATTGTAAAACATTGTAAATCAGTGTGAATGAATGAAAGCTATAAAGTGGATGTAGGCCCGATTCTTGGCCGAACCACTATAAATCTTGTGTTCTTTACTATTTCATAATGCCTGTTTTATTTCGATATGTAAATACTTTAAATGTATTGCTAAAATGTCGATTCAAAATTGCAGGACATCAAAACAAGGCTTGCTCGTCACAAAACCGAGCGACCTCTATAAATCACCTGTTATGCAAATACCAAGTGACAAGAAATTCCAAATACAAATCCTATACAAGGAGAACTTCACATAAAAAGTTGGCGACTCCACTGTGACAAACCTTTGTTAATTGGTTGAGATTGTCGATATAAACAGACATCCAACTAGATAACTTGCGTTTGTCCCGTGAAGTCGTTCAACGGTGAAGTCCACTTCTTCGAACATAGCAATGTAAGGAAAGAAGATGCGCTTGGAAACGATAATAAAAGATCGCTAATGAGCAGATGATGAGAGAACATTGCCAAGCAAACAAAGGAGCAGCCAAAAGGAGGTATGCTTCTCAATAAAAGGGCCAGTAAGAACCACCGAAGGGACACCTTCCCAAGCAGAAGGAACAGGGCCCTTGCTAACTGATCGTGATGCATCCGATCAGGTAGCTTGCGTCCGTCCCGTGGATCTACTTGCCCCTGAGACGCAACCTTCCTGGCACCCCAACCAACCAACGCTCCTTTTCAAAGGTCAACAAAGCCCTCTGACGAGGCACGCCAAAAAATGAAAGTACTTCTCTTAATCAAAAAAGATTGATGGAACCACCGGAGGGGCACCTTCTTAAACTGAAGGAACAAGGCCCTTGTTAATTGATTGCGATCGTTTGTGCAAACGAGCATCCAATCAAGCAACTTGCGTCCGCCCCGTGGATCTACTCAACCATGAGAAAGTAACTTCCAGGCAATCAAAAAGCCCTTTTCGGAGGCACAAGCCCTCTTCGGAGGCACATGACCTCTTCGGAGGCAAAAGCCCTTTCCCAAGGCACCACAAGCCCTCTTCGGAGGCACATGACCTCTTCGGAGGCAAAAGCCCTTTCCCAAGGCACCGCAAGCCCTCTTCGGAGGCACAAGCCCTCTTCGGAGGCACAAGCCCTTTTCGGAGGCACAAGACCTCTTCGGAGGCACAACTCTTTAAGAGGAGCCCTCTCCGGAGGCATGTCCCAAAATAGAATACTCGAACGAAAAGCATTCTCCGGAAGCACAATTCAACTCTCAAAGGAAGGATTAACTTGTTCAACTCAAAAAGTTCCTCCTAAAAAAGTTGAAATACTACAAAATTCTTTCAGAAAAGTTCATTTCACTTCATAGGAAAATTCACTTTTTAATAAATAAAAGTGATTATCCCCGAAAGTTGAAGCGTTCTTCAGAAAGAGAAAATAAAAATTCCTCTAAAGACTAGATATACTCTATTAAAAGCAGAATGATTCTTCCCTTAAAAGCGGAGTAATTATTCTCTGAAATAAGAGTATTAGTCTTGAAAAAGCTAGGAATATTGCAATGCACTTACGGTATGGGGGCAATACTATACAATTCAATTATATTAATAAAAGCAACATGCCACAAGTTCATTGCAATATCACAAAAAAAAATAGATGTGGAATAAATGTATTCCCAAACACAGACAAAAAGTTTGTACAAGTAAAAGGAATCGTTTATTCTACACTAAAAAAGAGAAACAGATGCGTTCTCACATACACAAGAAGTTGTACAAGTAAAATTACTATTTTATTTAGTACTATGAAAATTCTTTACATGTGCAGATATCTCAAAAAAGCAAAAGCAGGGACCGGTACCCGCACAATCTCCAGTCTATACATGTAAAAAGCAAAATAAGAAGTAGAAAGTCCAGCTTGTCACTCTTTCTTTCCGCCACCCTTGGAGCCTTTGCTTGGCCTAATAGTTAATTTCGGAATCCGATGTGGACGGGACGGAGAAGGAGGAGTGGTTGGGTCTTCTTCTGTTTTGTCTTCCCCAGTCAAAGCACTTCTCTTCTTCTTCCTTACGGCACGCTTCCCCTTCCTCTTCGAAGAAGATTCACTCCCCGGAGTAGCAAGCAATGTTTAAAGCTTCGGGTCATCATCTAGAGACCGCTCCGGGGTCTTCTCCATATCTTCAAGATCCTCCGCCTTCTGCTCCTGCGAAACAGCCGGATCGTCCAGGCCTTGAAGAGCTTCGATTTTTTCTGCCTGTGATCCCGGTTGGGAAGCAGAAGGAGGAGTAATCTATAAAGATGGAAGGACAGCAACTGAAGGAGTGGAAACTTGTGCAGTGTTTGGTGCCTCCGCTGTAGAAGAAAAGAAGTTAAAATCAACATCTCCCGAAAATAGAGAGGGTATCGGTTCACCAAAGTTTAAGTAACAAGTAAGAAGGTCATCAAATTCGGTTAAATCAAATAACTGGTTCATTGGGCCCGGAACGACGCCAAAATTACCTGGAGGAGTTGGCTTCGCAAGGTCAATCTAGAATTTCTCGGCTTCAGTATCGTCCGGTGCCTCATCCTCAGTGGGGGTGGTCGCAGTTTCTTGAGCAATTTTAGCTGGGAGTGAAGAATGGGAGCCGGAATCCATAATGTTTGCATCAGCCGAAGTGGAAGTATGAACAGGGGCAGTTAAAGGAGCTTCCTCTTTTGAAAGCTCTTCTCCCATTGATTCAGCTCGTACTTTAGCAAGCTGCTCCTTCCCCTTAACAAGAGCGGCACGAGCCTCATCATCAAGATAGCGCTCCTCAAGTTCCGACTCATCATAGCCGGCCCCGCCAAGCATGTCAATTGCGACTTCCCACACTTCAGCCAATGTAATTTCATAATCAGGACCCAGAAAAGCGAGACTCCCACGACCCAGAACGCTATGCAGGTAAAAGTCAACTAAGGTAGAGCTGACATTGGCTTTTGTCTCCGCATGAGCTTGCTCGGCCGCTTCTTTTTCGGCAACGGCAGCAACCCGACCAGTAATAGCCTCATCACGCTCTGTCTCAGCTTTAGCGAGTCGAGACTTTAGTAACTCAATCTCCACGTTCTGGGAGGTGACTTTTTCTCGTAGTTCGGCGTTTTCTGTGCGATATTTCTCAGTAATGTGCTGCTCAGCGGCAAGCTTCATTTCGACATCTCTTTGTGCAGCATGTGCATCCCGCACTTGCTTCTGAAAGACTTCTTCTTTTTGAGTGTGCGATGCAGAAGATGAGGCGAGATCTTCCTTAAGTCGCTTGACTTCAGATGCAAGCTTTGCGTTGTCGTCTGCAATGCTCGTCGTCTCCGCATCATGCTGCTTACGCCATTTGTCCCATTCTGATTTATCGTTCTCCATGGTCATCATCGCCTCAAGATTCATGTGGTTGACTCTCTGGAGTTCATCAACAAGTTTCTGCCATTGCGACATCCTCTCAATATTAAGCCTGACCGCGTCAAGACTTTTAAGCATGTCTTGCTTATCAATCGGAACCAAATCCAAGTCAAAGCGCACTCCTTTTAGGCACCAATTCGGAAATCGGCTCAGAAGCGTTGGAGGGCCGTCTTTAACTTGATATTGTGGCCTGTTAATGATTGTTTGAATATCAGATTTCTTTAAAGGAGGAGAGCCGGCCAGAGTATCAGAAGAAATGGGAGCATCAGTTTTCTCAGAAATTACAGACGCGTCACTTGTCTTGGACCGTTTGCTCGATTCGTCAGTAATTTGAGTTTTTCCCTTATCATCATAAGATTTTCGCTTATAAGAATAGTCACTTCTGTGAGAAGAGTCATATCGTTCAGCATCTTTTCTTCTCTGCCACTGATCATAATCCCGCTTCTCTTGAGCTTTCCTTCGAGCTCTTTCCTCATCTGTCTCGCTCGGGTCATCGAGATATTTCCTAAAGTTATAAGATCCACGGCCTCCATGGCGATGAAATGAGTCATAGTATGAGCCAGTACGCCCCATCGGAGAATCTGAAAACAGAAAAGAAATAAAGTTTAGCAATTTCCAGAAAAGAAGGATAAGTGCTTATAAGTGCTGAAAAAATCCTAAGTGTGTGCGGCGTGCAAACTACATGCGTCAAACTACAGACCATGCTTTAGTGTGGAAACATGGACGACTGGTGTAGAAGGCATCAGGGCTTGTTTAAAGGTGGAAGTCGCTTCAACAACAGGAGAAGTCGCTTTTGGAATGTTATCCCTGAAAAGCTCTTGAGAAGTTATCATTATATCACTCAAGTCATCAAAGGTGTCATCACCTTGGTATTCAGCAGACTTCTCTTTTTCAACTTCCATATCAATTGATTTTTCAGAAACTCGAGGATTTTCTTCCTCTTCAATAATTGGGGCAAGTGCCGACTTGCTAACTGACCCTACAACATCGGTGGATGCGGAACATTTTATCAAAGCAGCCTCTACGACGGGTGCTTCTGATGCAATTTCTTCTACAGAAGCTGGGGCATTCGAGGCCTCTGCTCGAGAGCCCGAAACAGCTAACGTTTCCGCATCAGAACTAGAAATTTCATGAATCTGGGTCGATCTAGAAGGATGTAAAAGACCAAACTAGTGAAGAAATTCATCTTTCAGCAAGAATTTGGCACTCCTCTCTTCAACATCAACGGCACTCAAAGTATCTAAAATTAACTTGTGACCGGTATCTCGAAGTGGAGGAGGAAGTGCTGCAAAAAGAAAGAATGGAGTTAAGCATTTGACAGTTCGAGTTCTGAAAAGTCTTAAAAACAAATCGAAAAGAGGCAATCTTACTTCCGACTCTCCAGATGGCATAAAATCCCGGAGGACAGCGGACGTAAAAGAATTGAGTCAAGAACCCATGGGCACTTTCGGGCAAGTCCAGAATTAGTTTACGGTTCCTGGCACTCCTCACAAGTGGGATAGAGGGATGATCTTTGTTCTTTGCAAATGTGCATAAGAAGCGAATTTCGGCAAAACTGGGAAAACGGTCCAACGTTCTCCTGAATAGCACACACAGTCCCAGCAGGATGGAGTATCCATTAGGGTGCAGTTGAAAAGGGGAGATAGATAGCCGAAGGAGAAGTTCTCGAAGACAGTCGTTAAATGGTGGGATAGCTCCACTCAAGCACATTTGACGATTAACTGCAACAAAGCCATGGGGCGGCCTATCAGCAGTGTCATTTACTCCAGGGAACAAAGCGTCAGATTCAGCAATTCCAAACTGAATGCATAATTGGCGGAAAACTTTATGACTCAGAGTAGTAGAAGTCCGTTCCGGAGGATCGTTCAGTGGAGTAGCAATTGGAAAAGCTTCTCCAGCTATTTCCAAGTCTTCCTGTTGAGATGCCATTCTACACAAGGAACTGGACGATCAAATATTAAGGTGCACGTTTCCTAAAAAAGAGTGAAGTGTTGTGCAAAACTAATGCAATAACAAGCAAACATAAATGAAACTAAATTAATTGATACTTGTCGATTATGAAGTTTCAGGGCTTGATATCTTAAGTCCGAGAATAGTGTTGTACTGATGCAAATAAATCAGCTTTAGTTGATCATTTAATACTTCACTTAGATTTGTTAGTTCACAGCATTTCATTCACAAAGTTCATTTAAGTTTGATATTCTTTGTCGACTAATCTATCAATTGAAGTGGGCAATCAATTGCAGTATATTCGTCCCATTTTTCTATGAATGTTGCTTCTAAACAGGTTATTAGCATTAAAGTTAAGGCAATCTGGAGAGAAGTACAACAAAGTCCAAAACAATTCAAATTCAAAAAATCAGTCAAATTCTGCTCAAAATTCTAAGTATTAGGGCGCACACGACCTAACATAAGTTGCAGCATTCTTAAGTCATGTTGTTCAGATTAAAAGTTTAGGACTGTGAAAAATTGTTAAGTGCTAGGTCGTTCAGCGACCTATTATAGGTCAAGATGTCTGTAGGTCGCACATTACAACTGGATGGATTAAGACGATGTAATTTTTTCTAAGTCCTAGGTCATGCACGACTAGGCTTAGGTCGAAGACTCTTTAGGTCGCAAATGTTGTCAGATCGCAAAGGCTTAAGTCACTAAGCATTCCCATGCAACCTAACTCTTAGGTCGTCCAAGTCTGGTAGGTCGTTGACTTCCTCTCCAAGCAACATCATATTCGATCTGATAACCCAATACCGCCAATTCAGAAGAATTCGTCTTCCCCTTCACTCTACCTCAACATACCACCAAATAACTAGCAAATCGATCGCAAACTCCGCAGATCCATAGTGAAAGCTTCCATATGATCGCGAATCACCACAATGAGTCAAACGACAGACAAAAGTCAATTGAAACCACCATTCAGAAAGCACGATGCAGGAAATTAAGCTTAGGACAGGTAACAACGATTCGTGATCAAGCAGTGATTATGGATGAATAAAGGATGATCCACTTACGAATTATATTGGTGAGGAAGAATCGACAGCTGAATGGGTCGAATTTGTCTTTGGAAGCTCGAAAAATCGTTAATGGCGATGGAGGCTCAAAACGGTAGGATGAGGAAGAAGGAGCGACCTAACAAATTTATATGAAACTGAGAATGGGAGGCGAACAGGCGTGCAAGTTCTAAGTCGTTCGCGACTTAGCAAGGTTGAGTCGAAGCATACGACATATGGCATAGTCATATACCTCGAGGGGCAAATGTTAATTCCTTTATCTCAGCGACCTAAAACTTAGCAACCTAAGAGAAGTTCGCGACCTAAAAACTTAGCGACCTAAGAGAAGTTCACGACCTAAGGAATTCTGCGACTTAAAGACCTTGCGACCTAAGGACTTAAAGAGCTTGCGACCTAACTACTTAAAGAGCTTGCGACCTAAGGACTTAAAGAGCTTGCGACCTAACGACTTAAAGACTTTGCGACCTAACTACTTAAAGACTTTGCGACCTAACTACTTAAAGACTTTGCGACCTAACTATTAAAGCAGCTCAGCGACCTACGACCTAAGAGGCAAACGAGCTAAGACTCCTACGACCTAAAGCTCCTGCAGCTATTCCTTAACTCGCCTGCGACCTACCACTTGTTCAAATGAAGCCAAGTGCAACTTCACCTGCTAATTTCTTAATTCGCAAGTAGACTGTGACCTAGCTTAGGTCGCTCGCGACCTACGACCTAACTAAGGTCGTACGCGACCTAAGACTTGGCAAATATTCCACTTAGAAATCAGCTCCTATAAATAGGGCTCAAACTCCAACGAGGAGGGGACTTTTGGCCATTCATTTCTTCAAGCGCCGTTACTCTGTCGAAGTCTCCACTCATTCAGCAATCAAAGATCTTCAAACATTCAAGACGCTACAACAAGCTTCAAGAGAAATTCCTTACATCCAACACGGATTCATCGAATTTCATCGACGAAGATTGAGCTAGTAGTCAAGGTTGTTTCTTGTGATCAAATTGTACTGTTTTGATAAGAGATTTGTATCGATTTGTAACCGGATTCAGTATTAAAGAGATTCAAAGTGGACGTAGGCTTAATCTCAAGCCGAACCACTATAAATTGCTGTCTTTTACTGCTTTTCTGCCATTTTACTGCTTAAATTCTGTTCCCGTCACGCGGGTGGTGCTTTCAAGATTCTATTAAACACACCGGGTGTTAGCGTTCACTTTTTAGCGTTAACACCTCTTGGCTATGATCAACAACCAAAAATGGGCCCTGAAGCATACATAAATATATCGACACTAGATATTGGG
Organism: Allium fistulosum; assembly: GCA_030737815.1. Classification (NCBI taxonomy): domain Eukaryota; kingdom Viridiplantae; phylum Streptophyta; class Magnoliopsida; order Asparagales; family Amaryllidaceae; genus Allium; species Allium fistulosum. The sequence continues at coordinate 335,012,158 of CM060901.1, read as the reverse complement.
ATAATCATACCTTAACGGGTGCGACCCACATAGCCTTACGGCCTACCATGTTTCGGCCGTTCCTGGGGTGTGAGGCTTTGAGAGCCCACGATTACCTATTCCTCGTAGCAAACCATCTTGGAATTCTAACACTACCGTCTAGGCAGAATTGTAATGCTAGCATTCATCCATACAAGTTGTTCTGAGATCGAACAAACATTCAACATTTATTATCTTCCATTTTGGAATCACCCTCAGGAAGAAGAGTATAGCTCCGTAGCATACTTCATAACAATCCATCACAAACGTTAGTTTGGAATGGTTTGGATAAATCATACTTATCTGAAATCGGTTTCTCTCAACTAAACGGTAATTTCTGGCTAACTCAATTTAGGTTCTTTGGAAGTATGCCACAAGTACGAGTCCTGACCGAGAAACTCGAATAAACACAACATACTTCCCGAGATAAAACAGGTAAAGATGTGATAGTCGGTTATCTAATTATCAAACAAACAAATAAGCAACAATTCAGAGATTTAATTACCAATAACAACCACTAAGCTTCAAAATAAGTTTTAATTTATTTAAATCTCCTTTTAGAGTATTTATCAAAATATTCATATACTTATCACACTAGAATAAGTATATTCACAAAACATTGGGAAAGATTTCTCATCTCAAAATCATATTAAAGGGATCAAACAAATGTTATTTAAATTAGAGATAAGATAAACCCAAACACTATTCCTTCTTGTTAAGAATGGAACAAATGTCCATACCACCATAATCAAGAAGATCGGTTAAGGGAAAATCCCATCTCTAATTCTTGTATAAATTTCTTCAATAAATCATTTTCATTTATGAAATCTTCTTTGCTTAAATTCTAAATCCATTTATAAAACTCTTTTATAAATATCCGAAAATAATTTATAAAACTCTTTTATAAATATCTCAGTCATTTATAAAACTTCTTTTATAGATTCCTAAATTCATTTATAAAACCACTTCTATAAATCTCCAAAATCCTTTATAAAACTCTTTTATAATTCTTCATCTATAACCCTTTTTAAAATATCATTTACAAATATCATATGTGAATCTTCTTTAAATAAATCCTTTGTAAATATTATTTACAAAACATCATTTGTAAATACCTTTATTAAAATAATTGGACATCTTACAAAATCATTTGTAAACACTTAATCTTAATTTGATGTAGAATTAAAGTCAATTTAAAAACTATAATTTACAAATTTGAAAGGAGGCTTATTGACTACAATGGTACCCAATCAAGTTACAATTTTAATTAAATTTGACTCCAAGTCACATAATAATTATTTACATAAACCAACATATATGTAAATAAAATCCATAACCAAATCAAGGAATAACATGTCAATACAAACCAACTGGCGGATACACATCCAAAAAACATAATAATAAGATTGTGATTTTTCCTGCTAAATAGATATCCATACAATCTATTAAGTCTAATTATAGCAGAACGAGGATTTATTCTGTTAACAGATGTCCATACAATCAATTCAATTAAGTTACAGCAGAATGGGAATTTATTCTGCTAATAGATGTCTAAACAATTTATTATGTTTAATATATAACTCATTCATGGATGTTTGGCTATTTAGTGGCACAGACAAGAGATCACTTGTTTAAAAATTAGTTTACTTCTAAAGCAATACAAGAAAACTTGTTATTAGTTGCTTCAATTAGTAGTGTTTCATACTTAAGTGCTACTACTGGTCATACAGAAGAACAAAATTAAGTAAAGAAATGCGCCTGCTGACGTTAATAAATGAAAATTTTTCTTTGGCCGCTCATTTTTTCTTTTCTCCCGCTTATTACTTGACCAATTTTATTAAGCTTCTAAAGGAAAAACATGAAATTTTCCTTTTGGATCTGAAACTTTTCAACGATAAAATAAAAACCCTAGGTCATAGTCTGACCTGACGATGGCGGATGAAGCTTGGAGGATCATAGCGCTGGCTGGAACAGAATCATACTCTGGTGAGGCTTCCGATAGGGCTTGGAAGGGGTTGCAATTTGATGGTTGGCCAAGTTTACTACAGTTGGAGCTTCTACATTTACTATGCTTGGAGTTTTTGATGGCAAGCTGATGGGGAGATGGCCAACGTGAGGTTGAAGAACTTGTAGTCCTCTCAGGTAATTTCTGCTTCTCCACTACTATTGGGCATCAGTTTCGTCCATGTTTGCATTTTAATTCTCTTAGTACTCTACAAATTATATTAGTATCACACTTCTACCAATTTATTTAAATTAGTTTTTGTTTAGCCATTCTCAATTCTTCCAACTTAATAATCCTCATGTTTGCTTTCTGATTTTTTATTTTCTATTAGTTTCAATTTATGGTGTGTTTCAAATATAAATGGTTAAAAACACAGGGAAGTGGCTATAATGGATTTTCATTCACGGTGCGCATTCATTTGATTGAGAAACATTGTCTGCATATTTTCTAATTGCACCTACATTGAATCATTATATTGATTTGCAAAGTATCTTACATTACTGCTATAACTACAGTACGATTATAATCAATCAATTTAATTAATATGAGTATCATAATTTAACAATGGTGATTGTTTTCTACCCCTTGAGAGATATAGGCAATTGGTAGATTAATGCAAATTTCAAGGTTTCCTGCAATATAGCCTTCAAATTGACGCTTCTTTGCATAAATGTTTCTTATTCTCGTTATAAGGGAAGCCTTTCCAAGATACCCTTGAAGGATACCATTACGAACGTTTTAACTTTTATATATGAACCTTTTGTTGTGATATTAACGTGCTCTCATTTTATTAGTTTGTAGTATATACGAAGTCTCTCGCTAAGTGCACTAACTAATATCTTTAACATGCAATGATATATTGAAATGTCATTGTACCTGGACAATGAAGGCAGCTTAAAATATTGATAAATAATAATGAGCAGAAAACCATCTTTCTTTAATCCCCTATTAACTATTTGTAACCTTTGTTATCAAAATTATACATACATAAGTAACACAAATCTTGAATTCAGTTAAATGATATTTTGTAGTGGAATTTGATTTATATAAACTGAATTGTTTTAAATGAATTGTTTAAATTATTTAAATTGAAATTCCAAAGTTGAATTTGTAGTATAAACGAAATTTATTGAAATTGAGTTATTGAAACGTTGAAATTGTAATTTTGAAATTTATTGAAATTGGAGTAGCTTAATTGATATTTCAAGATTTGAAATTGGGTTTTTGATTTAAAATTTGGATATGGTCTAGATTTGTTGAAATGGAAGAAATAGTTAAATTTGATGTTAATTTCAAATTAATTATTTTAATATAAACTGTTTAAAGATTTATTATTTAAAAAATCCTGATTTTAAGGTTTTCAAACTATTAAACTAATTTAATCTATTTCAACTATTTTAAATCTATTTAATCTATTTTAAAATCTATTTAATCTATTTTAATCTATTTTAAATCTATTAAATCTATTTTAAAATCTATTTTAAATTTATTTAATCTATTTTAAAATCTATTTAATCTATTTTAAATCTATTTAATCTATTTTAAATCTATTTAAACTATTTTAAATCTATTTAAAATATCTTAAATATTTTTAAACTATTTTAATCTATTTTTTATAACTATTTTAGAGTATTTTGACTATTTAAAAATTTATTTTAACTATGCTAAACTATTTAAACTATTTGTAACTATCTAAACTATTTTCTAATTTTCAGACTGTGTAAAGTGGAAGTGTTTATCCTCGATTTAAAAGTGAATATGGTTAAATGATGTTATAATCTAAGTTGGGATTTAAATGACATATTTAAGAAATATGGTGATTTTAAAATTAAGGGTTTAACCTACTTTGGGAGTATGATTTCGAAAGTAAATATGATTTTGGAAGTAAATATGATTTCGAAGGTGAATATGATTTCGAAAGTGATATGGTTTGAATTGAATGTGATATTTTGATATCAATTATGAATTGGTTTTGTAAATGTAAAAGAACCATCCAGTGTGAAATAAGCGTTTGGTTTTTAAAGAGACCGAGATCGGATATTGTCATACTCGATGCCAGTACCGAAAATCACTTTAACAACTGTGTATGTGGTGGAGATTCCAGAATGAAGCAGGATGGTTTGGGGAATGATTCTGTATAAGGTATTTACATAGCCCTGACTCCCGTGAGTCAGCTTGATGTGACTAAAATAGGAGCCACACCGGGCCAAGTGAGGTCACACCTCCGATCGGACATGCTTCTTCGATACCATATTATGACTTGGTGATTGATTTGGTGGCCACCCCTCGATTTTGATTATAGGAGTGTGTTCCGAAGTGGGCGGTACTAGCTGCTATGCGTTACCACCAGTCCAGATCTGCAAATGGAAGAATCCTACCCTGGCACTGCCTCGAGTGCCGTGTTCACATGCCTTATCGCACCTTCTACGAGTTTGGTTTGTACCATACCAATGGAGAGCCCTCTGATAGCCCTCCAATTTATGGAGGAATCACAATACTGTATAGACTATGGGATTATATAAAATGTGTTAAAGGGGATATGGGTAATGCCTTAACACTATTTTAATACTTTACTTTATTGTAGACACTATTATAATAGCGTATTGTACTATGTATGTAGATAGTTTAACGGATCCTTAGGAGATTGAATCCCGAACATCTCTTAAGTTGCACTCACGTTTGACACTGGATAGGAGATGTCAAAACCCGTAAACATCTCCGATGCCATTACACTCATATTTATTTACTATTGATTTAACTTCATAAAATCTTTTAGTTCTCACTCAAGTGTTTTGTCTTTTCATTACACTCAGGTTAGTCTGAGCTTCTCAGTGTATCGAAGACTGCTTTGGAGGACAAAGAGGAGATTTGTATACTATTCTTATTTATTATATTATTTCCACTACATCATGTTGTTCCGCTACATTGTTATTTATTTCTGTTGTATATAACTCAGATTCTGTAGCGTAAAAGTGTAATCAAATGATATTTGTAAAACAACATCATGAACTCTTATTTGATTATTATATTTTGTCATTCCGCTGTGAGATTATGTGTTTGATTTATTTCTTTCCCTTCTTTTTCTTATTTACCCCATAACAATCCTCCCTTTGAATGGTTTGATTTTGGCGTGTGAGGTTTATTGTCGTTTTAAACCATCCAAAAGGGCGAGTCGTTACAGCTTTCATTGTATAACCACAAGCTGAATGGCGTATTGGCAAATGAGATTAGGCTTGGAAAAACTATGCAGGTTCCCATTGTCAATTTTGTGAAATGATATTTAGTTCTTGTTATTCTTTCTAGTTTAGTTTCTTTACTGTGTCTACATGCCTTATATTCTTTACTCTTACCTGTAGTTCGAGCCATTCAAAAATTAAAAAGCTTAGCTTTGACAAGTCATGACATTGATTGCTTACTTGATGGAGTTTAAAGGGAACTATGGACCACACCTCATAATAATTCCAAATGCCGCTTTAGTGAATTGGAGGGTCCAAGGGTTTTCTTGCATGCTTATTCATATATCAATTTTGTTGAATTTTTATCTAACATGTCTTCTTCCTCTGGAGCGAGCTGCTCAATTGGATGCTATCTATGAAGTTCTTATACTATGTTGGCACGAAGGACCAGCAAGGTTAAATATAGACAGTTCAAAAGAAGAAAATATTCAAAAAAAATTAAGTCAAATCCAAATCTAAAATAAAATCAAATAATCCAAATTTGGTTCTTAAAAATAAGAATTTCTTTCAAAAATAATTTCTATATGCTTTTCGGATTTTTCAAGACATAAACTTAAATTTTTCCAACTTTTTTGTATTTAAAATATTTAAAAGTAAAAAAAGCCCCTTTTTGAATTTAAATTCAAAATAGGCTAAAAATAACTGAAAATTTCAAGTTTGATATTTTTAAAGTAAAATATTTGAGTCGATGTTATTTTTAAAACCTTTGGAATTTCAAATATTTGAATCTTTGATTTTTAAATAATGTTTTTAATTTACTGAAAATATTTGAAAGCCACTTTTCTAATACATGGTGAATTCTAAAATCATTTCCATACCATCCTGATGAAATAAGTCATCATTCTAGTAACATATACATATTATACATAGTGTTTCTTAACCCAAAATCATCACAATATAACTTAAAGTAAGATTTGAATCAATGGAAACAAAGCAAACATGTTCTAAAAATTTTGAGTTCTTATTATAGTGTTTTTTAACTTCTTCCAGATTCTTACCACTACATTTGATTATGATATCAGGGTGCCACTGCATGTGATGTATATAATGTATTTCAACTCTATGTCACCATTAACATGCAATACAATCAAGAGAAGATGAAGAAAACAAGAAAATATGCCACTTGAAAAACTTCGAAAAACAAATGTTTATTTCCAGTAAGTTTAGTCCTCATCAATTCTTCATTCCAGACTTAAATTTGTTAGGTTGTTTGTGATTGCATTCAGATCATCGTTCAATTGAGAATACATCAAGCTTCAATCAAAAGAGAAGAGGAGAAGCAAGAAAACACACACACACACATTGCCAGGTCTTGGGCATAAGTTTCATAGATTTTCGACTAACCAGACCGGTCGCTACGACAGTCGACCGGTTATGTTGGATTTTCTGGGCAATACTCCGACTGGTTGTCGCTTGCTTCATGGACTTCTGGTGATGGTTTCAGGTGATCTTTGAGGTGAGCTTGGGCTAGTGTTTCAACTGTAGCAACAGGCTCTGGTAAATCACCAAATAGATTATTGAATTACTACAGCCATGTATTGACTTTGATATTTTACACGATGATGAGAAAGATGAAACTAAATTTACCACAAGAGATTGAATTAATGCAAACATTATGTAGAACACTGATAGGTTATTGATAATGTAAACATAAGAAAAGTGAAACAAAATAGTGTATACAAATGATCAAACTATCAGTATGCTCACCGACAGGTTTGCTAAAGATTTAAACACAAGCAAATAATGAAATATATGCACTAACTTGAAGAATTACACTCACTAAACTCAGTAGAGGAAGAAGGTATATACTCACATATGGATGCTGCTGTGTTTCTTGAAAAGCTCGAGGTTGGTGAAGATGAACAAAAAATAGGTATGATGGATTTTCAGGCTTCTGGTTTCTTGAATTTGGTTTCGGGTATTAGGGAATGATGAATTTTCGGTTGCTGAAGGTGAGAAAAAAATGAGCATGGAAAGCTAGCTTAAATGAAGAAAAAGTGTATTATTTAAGGCCTTCAGCTTTCCATGAGAGCTGAATGGAATAACAATTGTCACGCGATGTCCATGAGAGCCCACATACTCCTTATAGTCTGGTACAATTATTTTATGAGAATGTTAGAGTGATAGCAGGTTTAGCATTATGAGCAAAAGGCGGTGAATAATAGATTTGGATGGACTATGCAGTTACTGAATTGTGTACAAGGGGTTGCTGCATTGTTTTAGATAAAGTGCTGTTGTTTGTACAAGCTAAAGTGTAAACATTCTATGCTGAAGTGCATAAAGTCCGAAAAAGAGCGCATGTTGGTTGTCTTGAAGTGTGTAGGTGGGCAAAATATAACTGGCACAGCTTGGCCACAACTGTTGGTAGTGAATGAAAACAAAAAAGAGGTGCGTGTTGATATTGTAGTTGAAATTAATTTTATTTAATATAAGTATTTAATTTTTATCATGTAGCTCCTGAAATCAAATTTTAAAGCCTACATGGCATGCTAGAGAGAATAATGGGTGCTGCTGTTGGCCAAGACACAACATTATTCGAGGTAAAAATTTATTGAAAATTAACTAAGTTTATCATTATGGTTCCTTAAGGATGTTGATGTACATCTCCATACTAAATCCATGCTTCTTTATTTACTGTCCCTCACAAATGTACATCTCCATCACTAAGTCCATAAGACCGTACCAAGTCTTTCCAGCATCCATCTTTCTTTGGAAGTTTTTAGCACCAAAATTGGTCACTAACACCGAAGAAAAGATTTGTGTATAGAGATTAATGAAGATAGTAAATTAAAATAGAGGAAAATATGCAAAACTAATTGCAAAAACAAGAACACCCGAATTATAGTAGTTCGGCGTAACTTCCTGCGTCCACTGTTAATGTAGTCTTTATTGATTTTCTCAAAGACTTGAATACAAATACAATCCATAAACAAATAACTCGTATACAAGTTTGAACTGAAAGAAGCGAGCACCAAAAATGGCAGAGTATCCCTGGAGTTCTCGAAAAAAGGTCTCTTCAACTGCACCCCTTCCCCTCTATTTATAGACGAAGATAGGCTAGATATCTTGTGCGGGCCCAAGACCAAGGTATCTCGGCCCATATATGGAAATCTCGAGTCGACCGAACCAGGCACTCCGAGCGACTTTCGGTCGATCGACAAATGCCGACCCAGTATGGCCGATCGGTGGTCATTGAGCAATTGACTCGAGGTGAACTCTTAAAGGACTCGGAGTAACTCGCGGTGGATCTTGAAGTAAAGCAGCACTGGCTTCCTTACTTTGCTGTTGATCCCACGTACATGCTAACTCCCTCATTGTGCATCGAACCAGATACACCGACCACACGTGCCGAACCACTTCTGACCGAACAACACCAACTTCCCTTTCACGAACGAAACCTGCTAACTCGTCTAGGCCAAACAACAAATGCCGAACTATCAAGAGCGAACCATACATACCAAGCTGCCTCAACCGAACGAGGCGTGCCGAACAATTCAAACCGAGCAACTTCTGCTAACCACCTAGATTGAGCCATCTCGTTTTCCCATTCCTGACCGAGCGATATGCGTTGAGTTCTTACCATCACCTTTCTTTAGTCCGAGTGACACACGCCATCTCACAAGGCCGAATGACACACGTCCTCCCTTCCTCGGCCGAACCATGCACACAGGCCGAACCACTCAAATTGAATCAATTCCATATATCTCCAACCTCTCACTGGCTTGAGTCTGGTCTCGTGTCAATCAAAACTTCTATAATTATCATCTTGTAGCCGGCCCAAGGTGCCGAGTAACATTTGCCCCCCAAAGTGCGTTGTGTGAACCAACATGAGGCGCTTTGAATCAGTAGTTAGTCCTTGCTTTCTGGAGCTATCTCATTTAGAATGATAATCGTCCGTTGTTTAAATCTTGTCTTTAGCTTTTCAAAAACTAGGTGTATGCAACTCCTCGAAGGCTGAATAATAGTGGATTTCCTGAACATTATATGTGCATACATTTATATGTATATATATACACATATTTATCATTGTTATTTTATTTTATTATTCCTCTCTTTTATTTACAACAAGTGGATTAGCATTTAATAAACCGACCCACTCATTCAGGTACTTCGGCAAAGAGTGGTTCGGCATGTCGCCACCGACCCATTCAGCTAATTTGAATACCGCCTCACCCAACCGACATACCCAAAGTGTGTGGACCAGTTTTGAAGGCAACTGCTCGTTCGCCTTCTTATTGCTGCATATAAAAGCTCTACCCTTTGCTCTTTTTCCTTCTCCTTTACTTTATTATTCTTACTCTTCGACTCTACCAAAACAAAAACTTTCGTTCCATCGAATCACTACCATTCTCCTTCCAACTATTTTTCCGCATACTCTCCACCATCACTCTTGACCTCAAGCACTAGAAATCACACGCTCTAACCCTAAATTATTTCATAGGTAAGGACGCACATTTTTCTTTGAACTCTAAAGCCATACCTCCTCGAACTTGCCCTGGATTTGAGTCATATGCGCACTCGACCCTTCTTGGTGAGGATGAGAGGAGTGAGACATTGGGAGTGAAGGTATGGATTAGGATAGCGGAGTAAGTGACACGGTTCGACACCGAATCGAGGGAGCTGGCATAGGTGCTCCTAGGAAGGGAGATCGGTGGCGTACTTAAGTGGTGAGTTTATTGTTTGGTAAGAGAGAGGGAGAGTCATGGCTTGGGGAGTAGAGAAGCTAGCTGGTAGCCTTCGTAGGCTGATCCGTAGGGGAAAGTCAGTTCGGCATGTTCCAAAAGTAGCCGATCGGTAGAAGAGTTTGTAAGGTTGGGTCGGTCAGGACCCAAAGAGTGGGTCGGTGAGCAGAGAGAGAAGGAGCGAGTGAATCTGTAATGACCCGGAATTTTGGTCGTTAGATTTTGAACATTTAATTCATTTTAAATGTTGAATGTGAATTATAATTTGATTTTGAAATAAGAAGATTTTGGTTAAATCGATATAATTAGTTAAAATTTTGAATATGACAGTTCAATTGGATTTGAATAATAATAATTAAATATTTGAAATTGGGATAATTGGTGAATCTGGGTGTATATAGTTATGAAAAGAGTTTCTAAGGTTTATTTTAAGTCTAGTTTGATTTGAATTTTAATATTGAACTTTTGGATGGAATCAAAAGTCGATAAGTTAAATTTGGAATTTTATATTAATTTAATAATGGAATTTAATATTTTAATAATGTAAATAATCAGATTTTGATTCGAAATGAATCAAAATAATTTCTAATGTGATTATAGATTCTATTTGATTTATAATTAAGCTAGTAAAGTTTTAAAATGTGAAATTTTAAATGATTTCGACGATTTTGAAAATTGCTCGAATTTATTGACGAGTTAAAATAGCCTTCCGGGGCATAGTCTCAGAATTCGACAAAACCAGTTCCATTGGATCCGTAATAGTGTATTATTATCGGATTTCAATTGTCGTAGTGTTTGGATTTGCCGTTTGCCCGTACGGATGAGAAACGCGTTGAAATTAAAATCGATAATTTAATATTTTAGATTGATTCAAAAGGCTATCTTCCACATATGATTGAATTAGCTTTCGAAACACGTCCTATTGTGTTCGGAATGCGGGTAAAACAATGTAATCGCCTGACGGCATGTCTGATATGGAGTTCGTTCAGGAAATCAGGTAATTTGTGAAAAATATTATTAAATTAATATATAAACATCTATATATATTCACGTTTAGAACAGCATAACCCTAGTTGTTTTCGTAGCCGCCGCATCTAAAATCAATGGCCGAAATGTAACATTCTTCTTTCCCCAAAATCTCTTCATCCAAGAATTTTCAGGTTTCATCCTCTAAATGGAAAATGTAGAGCTCTCCGAGCTCTACAATATAGACAGTGGAGATTTAGATCGATGGGGGTGTGGATATATGGAGGGCGTCGCTTTCGTCGGCCGTTCGAGTGCGTTTTTTGTGCAACTGGAGGTGCCGAGCTCAAAGCTTTTCTAGCCGTGGGAAGGGTGCGTGACGAACTTCGAGGTGTTAGTCTCTGATCGGGTTCTGGAGCCACGTAGTGGGTGCGGCATTGAAGAATTGAAGGCGGTTATGGGTTCACGCATGTGCGTGATGGCCAGGAGTTGAAGCGGTGAGGAAGAGAAGTTGCACGGCTTTGATTCAATTAGTTAATCCAACGGCCCGATTTTGTTTGGTAAATAAACAATTAAGAGAAGAATTGTTTTACAAATTATATTTACACCCTTTAAAACTGAATATCTCAAGCATGCGTGATCAGATTCCGACGAAACAAGAAGCGCCGGAATCGCAGCGACGTGATCTATGTGCTGCAGCAGATCCAAAGACATTTGGAGCAAGCAGAAATTTTGGATTAAATCGAACTGTTCGATTTAATTTAAAATTTAAACGCTCGACGAACTCAAGGTGAGTTAATCTCACTCACATCTGGAATGCTAGTTAGTTTAAATAGTTAATATTTAAATGATTGATTAATTGGTTGAATGTGACAATTATTATCAGATTTGATCGATATTATTTGTTGTGCTAACATCTGTGGATGCAGGGAAACAGGTTGGAGGGATCCAACTGGATTCCTCACAATATAAAAATTATATTCATAATCTATGATATATTCCATTGATATCCTGTGATAGATTGATTTGGAATTTTGTTATGCTGTGTTTATGATCTAGTATTTTAAAATATAAATATAATGAAATGGGGATTAAAAGGGAAATGAAAAGGAATTTTTAAGTAATGAATTTAAAGAAATTAAATTCAGGAAATTGGTTTGGAGCTTGAAGTGTTTTTGAAACTGTGATTTCAAAAGGAAATGAGTAATGAGAATTTATAAATTGGGTTTATAAATGAAGTGGAATATTTATCGGAGGATAAATTTAAAGGTACGGATTTCCGGTGGGAATTTCTATAAGAGGGTGCAAATTGTTTAAAAGTAACAATGAGATTATTTTTAAAAGTTGGAAAGTATATTTTTCCTGGAAATTAAGTATATTATCAAAGAAAAGAATTTCAAAGTATAAACTAGAAGTTTAAAATGTTTTATAAAAATTACTATTTTAATTATGTTAGATGAAAGGTAAATATTTAATTAAGTAATTATGGTATTTAATTATCTTAAGGGTAAATTAGTATTATGTTTTCTAAAGGAAACTTTAACATAGATGTTTGATATAATAACTTTATATTAAAAGGAGATTTTTGATTTAAGTTACTCAGGAAACTTTTATAGATTTTCAAAAGTATATTTTAAATAAAGAATTTAGTAACTTATTTTAAATAATTTAAGTATATATATTGAAAGTGATTTCCAGGAGAGGGGAAATGTGTTTAAAAATAAAAAGGAGTTTTATTTTTAAGGTGTGGGAAGAAATTTACAGGATTGAGGCGTAAATTTGGATTGAGATCAATCAAGCAGGATTTATAAAAAGGGTTCTTTGGATTTTTCCGGAATGGAAGTGTATTGACTTGAAAACCAAGTATATTTTTTTCAAAGGAGTTTTATTAGAATAAGTTTAAGTTTTAAAAATTGTTTTAAAAAGAATGTTTTAGAGAAGTTTACTATTCTTAATTGTTTTATAATTTTAAAGTAAAACTATTCAAATTAATTTTAGAAATAATTATTTTAAGGGTTAAATTGGCATTATGTTTTTAAAAAGAAATTTTCTAATATTCATACTTTATATAAAAATTTATTTAAAAAAAATAGTTGTGGTTTAAAATTTTATTTGGAAAATATTATAGAATTTCATAACTATTATTTTAAATCAAAGAATATTTAAAGTAGCTTATTTTAAACGGTTTAAGTATTGTTTTTGAAGGTGATTTAATTTATTTAAAAATCTAAATTTATGAGACTTGGTGTTTTCAGGGGAAAGAAAACAATTGGGTGAAATCTATTCCACGAGGGAAAAGAGTTTGAAAACTATTTTCAAAAGGGTTAAAAATTAGAAAAATATCTTGCGAAGATATTTTGAAATAAATAATTTGGAAAATTATTTAAAGGTCTGATGGTTGTTTGTGAATGTTATTTGATAGTTAAATAACCGACTATCAATATTGGCCAATGCGCTGATCGTTTCGAAGAGACCGGGATCGGGATATATTTTTCGAAAACCACTTCGATCCGGTTTGAACGTTTTCGTGAGGAAGACAAGAGCTGGGAGTCGAAGATGGAGCAGTGAAGTGCAAGGGCAAGACGTTACTAATCCTGAGGGTGATTCCAAAATGGATGTAGTAGGAGTAGTGCCTTCGGCTCCGTTCGGACCTGGAACGGACTTGTATGGATGAATGCTTTCAGAACATCGTCAGGAGGACAATGAGCATTCTAAGTGATTGTGTGCTAAAAAGATAACGCTTAACCTCGAGCCTCATCAACCGGGAATGGCTAAAACAGGGGAGGTGCAGAAAGGCTAAGTGGCTAGCAACCAATTAGGGTAAGGTCACCCATGTCTAGATGTTCCTTTTTATTCGGCTTAGTGGGCGGTTGCTGATCCCAACCATGGGGTGATCTTATTCGGAACTATCCAGTAAGGGATGTTTCCGGCCTTGTGTTGCAGGGGATTTAGGGTGGATCCTCGGTACTCTGATCTAGGCCAGGTACTATGACGGGCGGTACCCCAGTAGTCCTGCCATTGTATGGAATCCAATCTCCAATAAGTGCCTGTACGGTTTTGATTGTGCCCAACTATTGCTGAAACGTGAGATGCAAGCATTTCAGCTAGATTATATTTTACTTTCAATAGACACTATTATAATATCAGACGGATTTGATAAAAAGTTTTTTTGGCTATCGTAAGGTAAAAACCCGACATGTTTATTTGTGGCGTGGTCTTACGAGATGCCTTTGTTTCAAAGGATTTTGGAACTTTAACAATTAATTTGAGTGTATTTTCCCACGCAGGTATTCCAGACTGACTCGGGTGTTATTTTATTATAATGCTCGGGTCAGACCGAGTATTATATACAGGATAGGTTGTGTGGAGCTCAGAAAACGAGCTGGATGACGAGTCGTATCACTCGTACTTGATGTATACTCCGATATGTTGTGTATGCTGTGTATTCTATTTGTGAGGACAAGTTATTATAACTGTCCAGTTATGTACTATTGATTGTGATTGATGATTTGTGTTGTACTCTGATGATGTAATGTATAAACAGATATAGTTTCTTCTTGTGTAAAGATCAGTCATTTACCTATTATAAATTGTTCCGCTGCGTTTGTGAGATTCTGATGCTGATTTAGTTTTTCTCTTCTTCTACCTCTTTCTTCTTAACCCTAATGGTTTGTAATTCCGTCCACTTTGAGTTGATCTGATAGAGATTATGGTCGATTCATAGGGGTATGGGTTTGCGGGCTGTTACAGTGGTATCAGAGCTTAGGTTAGCGATAACCTAGGCTTTGGTGGGGAAATTACTCATTAGGAATAGAGTCAATAGTACTCTAGAAATGAGTTTGAGTGTAATAATAGATATGAGAGCGTATTTGTTAGTGAATATAAAAACTGTTTTTATACTGTGTTGACTTATTGGATGAGTGTTTATGAATTCTGGTCGGTACGGGAAGTACAACCGTATTGATAGGGGTTTCTAAACTCTTAAATAAGATAAACCGACATAGTATTGTTTTTAAAGTGGGTAGATGAAATAATTTTACCCAAAATTATATTTTGATATAAAAGAAATAATTTTCTGAAATTATTGTATATATAATTGGATGGTTGGTTGTTAATATTATAATCAAATAAGGGTCTTAAATTTGAAATGATTTATAACCAAATAAATTTCTATAAATGACTTATCCAAAGAAGTATAACTAAAATTTGATTTAAACTAGAATTTAAATCTCGAAAATTTTGAAAAGGGTTTTAAATGAATTTAAACAAAAAGTTTGGGAATTTAAAATCTTGGGAATGTTTGAAATGTTTTCCAAAGTGTTTGAGGGCAACAATGGAGTATTATTTGGAAAATATTTTTGAATGGAAATTGATTTGAAAGGAATTGTGGTAGTAAAGAAACACTGAACTCACTTCAGTCGTTGAAAAATAATCCTGGTGATGATGGCCACATCATCAGAATTCATTTTCGAGTTTCTAAAGTGATGGATTGCTACCGTGGTGATTGGTTATGATATTTGTTTGGACTTATTGGGTATACAAGTTGTTTTAGAAATTTCAAAAAGGGAAATTTGTTTTGGTAAAACCGAGTTGTTTGGAATCCGGAGATATGATTTGACACCAAGTGGGTACGTATTATTTGTGATTCCAAAATGGTTTTGAAATAAAGCCGGGCAATTGAATTCTGGGAATTCCATTTAAATAATGTGAAAAGTTAAGATGAATCAACTATTGAACTTATAGTGAAGTTGATTTAAATAAGAAAGAAAAAAAATGAAATTTTAATCCTGGAATTAAAATTTCACTTGAGTAAATGGAAGTGAATAAAATATGTTTGTATTTAACTCAGGATAAGTTAAATATAAAATGTGAATTGGAATTGAATTTAATTGGACATAAAGTTGAAATGTAAAATGATTATAATTGTGGATTATAATTGTGCAATGAAAATTTATACCCTTAAGTTAATAAGTGTTATATATATATGATCTAAAATTGTGATTATAAGAGGTAAAAGGACTTAAGTAAACAATATAAGCTTTTAAATAAATAAGTTGTTGAACTTATGAATAGAGAAATGAATTGTAAAACCAAAATAAAATGGGATTGAATTGAATTTAACTTAAATTTAATGAAATAGAGATGAATTTGGATTAAATTGAAATCAAAATTCAGTTGTGTTATAAATGACATTGAATGAAATTCAATTCTTATTTAAAATGGTAAAGTAAATGGTATGAATTTAAGTTGGTTAAATAAAATTTAGTTGAACTTGAACTAAATCGATAAAGGATTATATTGAAAGGAAATTTAATTTAGTTGAAATGATATTGAATAAGTCAAATTCTCACTCAATTAAGTTCAAAAGAATTGTTTGAAGATGGATTTAGCATAAGAAAAATTAAATAAAAAGGGTAACGGGAGGAATAAAGTTTTGGTAGCTTGTTAAAAGTTTGAAAAGCAAGGTAAAACCCAGTTCTGGTATAGAATAATTGGAATGACCATGTTATTAATAAATTCAGAAATGAATTGAGAAGGTTAATAAAAATTAAAATAGATTGGGTAAATAAACTAGGTTAATTAAAATTTGTAATGGATTGGAATTTGATTGGATGGGAATCAAATTAAATTGAAAATAAAATTTATGCAAGAAAAATTGAGATATTATGGAATTGAAATAATTTAAGAAGATAGTGAAATGGTTATTGTCGAGCTTTAAGAAATGGTTTTGAATAAACCTGTTGGTTAATGAAATGGAATGCAAGTGAAGGGATTTAAATTATTAATGTAATGAAAAGGAGAATGTTTGGGTTGTGAATAAATTCCGAATGGAATAAAATTAACATAGATTGTGTTGGAATTAGTTTAAAATGGTTATAAGTTTAAGTAGTTGTTATTTGTATAAATAACATTAGAATTTGCATAAGAAATTTGTCGTTGGACATAAAAGAAAGCAAGTGAATTTAAGGAAGCAAATAAAGTTGGTTTTTGAATATATTGGAATGGGTTGGAATTTAATTAAGTGGATTTGCATAGAAGTGAAAGTGAATTAGGAATGTGATGCAAATTAACCAATTTGGAATTGAATAGAAGTAAATTTATGTAATAAGGCATATAAACCAAATTGTTGTAAATATGAGATTAAGTGGTACAAATATGAATTATATGTAGTAAACTTGAATGTAAATCATTCGAGTGAAATAAAATGAAGTTTGGATTTGTTAGGGAAATTAAAATAGTGTTGAAACCTAGTGGTTGCTTATAAAGATGGATAACATGTAGGATTGTGAAGTTTATTTGTTTGGGCTATGTAATTGATGTGTTTGGCTAGTTATATGGAAGGAATGTTGTTAAAATTTCATATTTATTGAAAACTTATGTTCTTGTTTGAGTAAGTCTAGGTACGGGAGGCATCAATAGAATTGGAGCGCGTAAATGCAATATAAATTAGCCACTTGCTTTAAAACGCTAATATATAAGGTTCGCCTACGCTATAAATTGGGAAATAAATATATATTGTGGAATATTTTGTTTTCCAACCGTGTGGGTCGATGTATATATATTTATGTCTATTGTGATATTGTGAAACGCTCTCCGTACAAAGGAGACACTGTCAAAAAATTTCAAAGTTAGAAAATTTTTGGAAGTTTTGAAAATTTTGGATTAACTAGAAAGTGATTTTTGATACGAGGTTGAAAATAGGGTTTTTGAGTTAATAATGAAGCAAATGGTGTTGGAATTGAGCTAAAGGTTTTGGTGAAGTGAATGTAAGTTTTTAACTAAGTACGTTTGGGTAATTAAGTGAGCTTAGTAGCATTTTCTTGCCTTAGCAAATTTCGGGGACGAAATTTTTATAAGGGGGGAGGAATGTAACGACCCGGAATTTTGGTGGTTAGATTTTGAACATTTAATTCATTTTAAATGTTGAATGTGAAATATAATTTGATTTTGAAATAAGAAGATTTTGGTTAAATCGATATAATTAGTTAAAATTTCGAATATGACAGTTCAATTGGATTTGAATAATAATAATTAAATATTTGAAATTGGGATAATTGGTGAATCTGGGTGTATATAGTTATGAAAATGGTTTCTAAGGTTTATTTTAAGTCTAGTTTGATTTGAATTTTAATATTGAACTTTTGGATGGAATCAAAAGTCGATAAGTTAAATTTGGAATTTTATACTAATTTAATAATGGAATTTAATATTTTAATAATGTAAATAATCATATTTTGATTTGAAATGAATAAGAATAATTTCTAATGTGATTGTAGATTCTATATGATTTATAATTAAGTTAGTAAAGTTTTAAAATGTGAAATTTTAAATGATTTCGACGATTTTGAAAATCGCTCGAATTTATCGACGAGTTAAAATAGCCTTTCGGGGG
The DNA here is from genome assembly GCA_030737815.1 of Allium fistulosum. NCBI lineage: Eukaryota > Viridiplantae > Streptophyta > Magnoliopsida > Asparagales > Amaryllidaceae > Allium > Allium fistulosum. The sequence goes on along the minus strand of CM060901.1, from coordinate 334,993,861 downwards.
CACAGTCTCGGAATTCGACGAAACTAGTTCCATTGAATCCTTAATAGTGTATTATTATCGAATTTCAATTTTCGTAGTGTTTGGAGTTGCCGATTTCCCGTACGGATGAGAAACGCGTTGAAATTAAAATCGATAATTTAATATTTTAGATCGATTCAAAAGGCTATCTTCCTTATATGATTGAATTAGCATCCGAAACACGTCCCATTGTGTTCGGAATGCGGGTAAAACATTATTATCGCCTGACGGCATGTCTGATTTGGAGTTCGTTCGGGAAATCAGATAATTTGTGAAAAATATTATTAAATTAATATATAAACATCTATATATATTCACGTTTAGAACAGCATAACCCTAGTTGTTTTCGTAGCCGCCGCATTCTAAAATCAATGGCCGAAATGTAACATTCTTCTTTCCCCAAAATCTCTTCATCCAAGAATTTTCAGGTTTCATCTTCTAAATGGAAAATGTAAAGCTCTCCGAGCTCTACAATATAGACGGTGGAGATTTAGATCGATGGGGTGTGGAGGTCTGGAGGGCGTCGCGTTCGCCGGCCGTTCGAGTGCGTTTTCTTTGCAATTGGAGGTGTCGAGCTCAAAGCTTTTCTAGCCGTGGGAAGGGTGCGTGACAAACTTCGAGGTGTTAGTCTCTGATCGGGTTCTAGAGCCACGTAGTGGGTGCGACATTGAAGAATTGAAGGCGGCTGTGGGTTCACGCATGTGCGTGATGGCCATGAGTTGAACGCGATGAGGAAGAGAAGTTGCATGGATTTGATTCAATTAGTTAATCCAACGACCCGATTTTGTTTGGTAAATAAACAATTAAGAGAAGAGTTGTTTTACAAATTATATTTACAACCTTTAAAACTGAATATCTCAAGCATGCGTGATCAGATTCTGACGAAACAAGAAGCGCCGGAATTGCAACGACGTGATCTATGCGCTATAGCAGATCCGGAGACGTTTGCAGCAAGTAGAAATTTTGGATTAAATCGAACGGTTCGATTTAATTTAAAATTTAAACGCTCGACGAACTCAAGGTGAGTTAATCTCACCCACATCTGGAATGCTAGTTAGTTTAAATAGTTAATATTTAAATGATTGATTGATTGGTTGAATGTGACAATTATTATCAGAATGGATCGATATTATTTGTTGTGCTAACATCAATGGATGCAGGGAAACAGGTTGGAGGGATCCAACTGGATTCCTCACAATATAGAAATTATATTCATATTCTATGATATATTGCATTGATATCCTATGATAGATTGATTTGGAATTTTGTTATGCTGTGTTTATGATCTGGTATTTTAAAATATAAATATAATGAAATAGGGATTAAAAGGGAAATGAAAAGGAATTTTTGAGTAATGAATTTAAAGAAATTAAATTCTGGAAATTGGTTTGGAGCTTGAAGTGTTTTTGAAACTGTGATTTCAAAAGGAAATGAGGAATGAGAATTTATAAACTGGGTTTATAAATGAAGTAGAATATTTATCGAAGGATAAATTTAAAGGTATAGATTTCCGGTGGGAATTTCTATAAGAGGGTGCAAATTGTTTAAAAGTAATAGTGAGATTATTTTTAAATGTTGGAAAGTATATTTTTCCTGGAAATTAAGTATATTATCAAAGAAAAGAATTTCAAAGTATAAACTAGAAGTTTAAAATGTTTTTAGAATGTTTTATAAAAATTACTATTTTAATTATGTTAGATGAAAGGTAAATATTTAATTAAGTAATTATGGTATTTAATTATCTTAAAGGTAAATTATTATTATGTTTTCTAAAGGAAACTTTAACATAGATGTTTGATATAATAACTTTATATTAAAAGGAGATTTTTGATTTAAGTTACTCGGGAAACTTTTATAGATTTTCAAAAGTATATTTTGAATAAAGAATTTAGTAACTTATTTTAAATAATTTAGGTATATATATTGAAAGTGATTTCCAGGAGAGGGGAAATGTGTTTAAAAATAAAATGGAGTTTTATTTTTATGGTGTGAGAAGAAATTTACAGGATTGAGACGTAAATTTGGATTGAGATCAATCAAGCAGGATTTATAAAAAGGGTTCTTTCGATTTTTCTGGAATGGAAGTGTATTGACTTGAAAACCAAGTATATTTTTTTCAAAGGAGTTTTATTAGAATAAGTTTAAGTTTTAAAAATTGTTTTAAAAAGAATGTTTTAGAGAAGTTTACTATTCTTAATTGTTTTATAATTTTAAAGTAAAACTATTCAAATTAATTTTAGAAATAATTATTTTAAGGGTTAAACTGGCATTATGTTTTTAAAAAGAAATTTTCTAATATTCATACTTTATATAAAACTTTATTTAAAAAAAATAGTTGTGGTTTAAAATTTTATTTGGAAAATATTATAGAATTTCATAACTATTATTTTAAATCAAAAAATATTTAAAGTAGCTTATTTTAAACGGTTTAAGTATTGTTTTTGAAGGTGATTTAATTTATTTAGAAATCTAAATTTATGAGACTTGGTGTTTTCAGGGGAAAGAAAACAATTGGGTGAAATTTATTCCTGTGATAACCCTGATTTTGTGAGTAATTTCATGATTTAATTTAGTTTGTATTTGTTTGAAATTGCATTGAAAAAATAGGAATAGGAAATTGATTTGCAGATACCAAGTATAAAACATGCACATGTGCACAAGGCAGTGCACAAACATGTACACAGTTTTCTGTGTGATAAAATAAGCAACAATCAATGGAAATAATAGGATATATGAATTACAAGTATATATATACATGTAGGCAGAAATCATCAAGCCTTAAAAAAAAAAAGACTTAGGCCAGGGTAGGCATACATGTATTATACATGTGCACTAAATAATACTTGCAGAAATAAAAAGAAAAATTAACATTTGCATGAAAATGGTATGAGCTCTTGGACAAGCACTTTATCCATTTTTAGCAATTCCTTTTTACTTTGAAAAAAAAGAAAAGAAAACAGAAATCATGCAAATAACATGACCGGGGCAATGAGGTATATTTTCTGGAAAATATACCAGGACCATTTACCCATTTTCTCTAAAAATGTTAGAATAAGAGGCAGATCATAGTTGGTAGGGTAAAATTGGCATTTGGTAATTTCCTTAAACCCTAGTAGCAGCCAGAGTTCATATAAGAAGACCTGGTGTGGTAAGATTTTATGATTGCTCTACCTCTCAAAAAGAAAAATATACAAGGCATAAACCAGAGAAGATAGGAGAAGGCAGAAGACTAAAAAGGGGTTCATAAGGCATAGGAAGAAGAAGGATTAAGGTGAGTAATCTCACTGAAAACTTTGGCATTAAGACCTGAATATTGAGGCAGCCAGTTTGAACTAATTTTCTTTTACAAGTTATGTTTTATGATTGGATGACTTTGGTTTGTTAATGATTTGTTTAAGGGTAAAACCTCTATCTGATTTACCCAGAAAAATAAGAGTCATGGATTCATGAACTAAAATGTTTATCTGAGATATGGGTTAACTTTGAGATTGGGTGTTTTCTTTTATAAGTTTTCTTTGTAAGTTGTTTGTAAAATCCCCGGATTCAAGTAGTGGGTATATGGTTTGAAGGTAGAAAGAAATATGGGCTGTGACATTGTGTTGTTGCTTATGTCTCATATTAATTAAAACAAAAGGAAATGTAGAAGTGCAATGTTGTACATGTGCTGAGCTTCTATGTCTTATGAAATACCCAAATCAAATATACTTGTGGTTTAGCCAGATCATGAATCTGATTGAACCAGAGGTAAGGAAGAATATATATATATCTGGCAAATTACTCAGGACCATATGCTTACATCTTGATCCAGTGAAACCCATAGGCAAAAAAATGTGCTAAGAGGTCACCTCACTCTTTTATGATAAAATGGTTGCTTCTGAGAATTTAACTTACCAAACTCTGGATGAATATATGTTGCTTGCATCATTTATGTTTCTCTGATTAAGAAGTGAGATGCAGAAGGGATTAGCACTGCTATGAAAAATATTAAAACACTTAGTAATTTAACTAAGGACTTGGGATCTTAGGGCTACCAAGGTATAGCTTGGCAATGGGAATATTGCAAGTTCACACATGGTATATTTATACCCAGGGGCCTGAGTGTGCTGGGTTAACAGAGAAAGGTCCCAGGCAATGTGTGTTTAAAAAAAAAGAAGAAAGTAGCTAAAGACCCTGTTATATTTGATAATGAATTCTAGGAATAGATTCAGGAGAGGTCTGGGCAAAATCCCTGATGACCAGTAAAGTTGAAAAGGAGATGATAACTGAATTGATGTTTGCATTTGGTTGTTTTGGTGCTTTATTGGTGAATCTTGTGGTTGTTTTCTATGAACTAAATCATTGTGATCATATATAATCTGTTTGGCACTAATATGAATGCACATGCTTCACAAAAACATGCACACAGAAGATATTGAGTTTCTTATTCTTGCAAAGTACTGGAATATAAATAGAATTGGAATAAATCATGTTTTCAGTTAGATTATTCACCCCAGACAAATAGTCTGACCCTTTTGTGTTTATGCACCATTGGGTGTCTCATATTTATATGGGGCAGTTCATGGTGATTTTGCAGGGAAATAGGGATTGCTTTGATCAGGCCTTGGATGTTAAACTGCTTAAGATTTGGATGCTATGTTTTTAAAAGTCTTTGCTGAAGCTAAATTAGATATTCATGTTGAACTATGTTAAGATATTTGTTTAAGTTGCCTAGAAAAACCAATGTATTATTATTCACTGTTTTGTAAGTGTTGAACTTACATGTAATAGCTGAACTATGTGCTTTGTTTAGATGCTTTGCTAAGAAAAATGAATTTCAAGCTTCAAGAACAGTTAGGCTATAATGGTAGAAAATCTGAGTTTGAAAGAATTTGTAGTTTGCAAGTATATCTATAGAACTGGCATAGGAAAATCCATGTTCAAGTCAAAATTAAAATCTGATAAAAAGGGCTTGAGTTACTTTGAAAAGAAAATGATATAGCAGATACCTTGTATCAGAGTAGTGCAAACCAGAACAAGGCTAGCATAGCCATTTTCTTGAGCCTGGGTTAAGACAGCACCCAAGTGTTTTTAATTAAGTTTTATATCTGTTTCATAGCCAAATACAGGGTAGACTCAGGCAATTATGTAAACAGGAAAAAAAAAAAGGAAAAAAAAAACAAAAATTGGGTTGAACCGACCAGCATAGCACTCGAACTTGTGACCTCTCATGTATAAGTTAGGCGCGTTTCCATTACGCCTAGATGTTGCTTGTGTTCACTTAGGATCCACTTTCTTATAGCCTAAGTTTGAACACACCTGCACAGAAACATGCACACACACATGCACAAGTAAAAGCATAGTTACCCAGTAAGAAAATCAGAAGAATTTATGTAAAATAAGGAGCCTTGAGTCATAGAATCAATAGTAATGCATTAATCTAAGCCATTGGGAAAAACCTAGTTTTGAAAAAGAAACACTATTGCTATGTAGAGAGTATTTCTTTAAGCAATACTCAAACAGGTTTCTACCTTCAAAATTTCTATACTCTGATTTAGGTAGAAGATGACTTATATATCTTCATATATATAAGTTCAAGATAAAATGATTAAACCAATATTTATTGGCAGAAAGGTCCTGGATAGAAGAAAAATTTGAATTAAATATTTTCTTGATTAAATGGCCACTGAATGTTTTAAAAAAAAAATTTTAAGTGGTCATTTCATTTGGTATCAGAGCTATGTTGTTAAATAACATAGCAAAAATTTTGTATGAATTGTTTGCATTGGATGTATAGAAGTATTTACTGCTTTGGATGTTTTGTTTTTATATATATATACACTATTGATATCTATTATGACAGAATAAGTGATAAATTAAAATGAATTAATCTATGGAGCATTAGGCAAAACAGACTAACCTAAGTGTTATATCCATAGAGCTATGGTAGGGCCCAGACATCAAAATGTAGGAACAAGTGAACCACCCATGGTGAATGTGCAAGAATTCATGAGGGCCATAAGAGATGGAGTAGGCAACAGGCAGGAAAATCCACATGAGGAACTTTCCAAACTACTCAAGACTTTTACTAATCTTGGAGGCAAAACCTTTGATGGCACAGAAGGAGTTATGGGGGTTCAAAATTGGCTTAGAATTCTGGAAAGAATCTTTGCAGACATGCAAGTTGAAGACCAAAGGAAGAGGCAAATTGCATCCAGGCAATTGAGAGGAGCAGCTTTGGATTGGTGGGAAGTTATCATAGCTGGAAGACCTGAAGGAGAAGTGACATGGGATCAGTTTAAAGCAATGTTGGAAGGCAGATTTATCCCTGCATCAGCTAAGGAATCTTTACTGGAGGAATTCATCAAATTGAGGCAAGGGACTATGAGTGTCACTGAGTACACTCAGAAGTTTGAATCATTGGCAAAGTATGGTGCAGTGCTCATCACTACTGAGGAAGCTAAGAATGGCAGATATATCCAAGGGTTGAACTCTAGCCTTAGTAGAGCCATGCTACCATATAAGGATAAAACTTTTGATCAAGTTTTGGATTTGACTCTGAGCATTGAACAACATGATAAAGCTAGAGAAAATTTCAGGGCATTCAAAAATAATCAGAACAAGAAGGGAAAGGGTAAATTTCACCCTTATGATAAAAAGAAAACAGACATAACTTCCACTAAGAAACCAGAAGAAGCTAGAACTGCTGAAGTTAAGAAGAGGATCACTTGTTACAACTGTGGACAAGAGGGGCACATGAAAAATAGGTGCACCAATCCTAGACCAGCATCCTTCAATTGTCACCATTGTGGGAAGGAAGGCCACATAAAAAGGAACTGCCCAGATTTTAAGCAAGGAAAATTAGGGGCTTTGGAAGGGAAAGGCAAGGCAGCTGAGGGATCAAATGTTGAAAAGCATGGTCAAGTTGAAGGTACTTTGCTTATCCATTCAATACCTTTAACAGTAGTATATGATACTGGGGCTACACACTCATTGATCTCTCATGATATTGCACAACAATTAAAATTGAACTGTATGATTGTTGATAAACCACTGCTAATTAGAAGCCCTATAGGTAGTTCATGTGTCATGGGTATGATGTGCATGCAATTGGGATTAAATATAGGAGGACATGTGTTTGAGTCAAACCTATATGTGTTGCAATATCTAGACATAGGAATTATTTTAGGAGTTGATTGGTTGAGTAGATATAAGGCTATCATAAATATGGAGACATCCACCATATCATTGAAGGTCTCTGATGGACAAAGAATAATTGTTCTTTGTGAAGCAAACAAAAATAGAAGTATAGCCAACCTTTCTGCATTGTCAAATGAAAAACCCATGCCTGCATTAGAAGAGATTCCCATAGTTAATCAATATGATGATGTGTTTGGGGAAGTAAGAGGAGTTCCTAATCACAGGCCAGTTGAATTTTCAATTAGAATAATTCCAGGAGCTAGCCCAGTGGTTAAAAGACCAACTAGAATAGGGCCTAAGGAATTGATGGAGTTGAAAAAGCAATTAGTTGAACTAGAAGAAAAAGGTTTTATTAGACCCAGTAGCTCATCATGGGGAGCACCAGTAGTCTTTGTTAAGAAACATGATGGATCCCTGAGATTATGTATTGACTATAGGGAATTAAATAAAGTCACAGTAAAAAATAAATACCCCTTACCAAGAATTGATGATCTCTTTGATCAATTGAGTGGTGCAAAAATATTTTCTAGACTTGATTTAGCTTCAGGCTTTCATCAGATGAAAGTAGAAGAGGAAAGCATTAAGTATACAGCTTTTAACACCAGATATGGACTTTATGAATTTTTGGTGATGCCATTTGGCTTAACAAATGCTCCTTCCTATTTTGTTGATTTGATGAATAGGATTTTCAGAGAATACTTGGATAAGTTTGTATTAATATTCATTGATGATATATTAATTTATTCTAAGTCAGCTAGGGAGCATGAAAACCATTTGCATTTGGTATTTGAGAAATTGAGACAGGAGGACTTGAAGGCAAAGTTTTCAAAATGCACTTTTTGGCAGAATGAGGTGAATTTTCTAGGCCACATTGTATCAGAAAAAGGAATAGCCGTAGATTCCAATAAAGTCATTGCAGTGCAAGCTTGGAAAAGGCCTACTAATGTCACTGAAGTCAGATCATTCATGGGAATGGCTGGTTACTATAGAAGATTTATAAATGATTTTGCAAAAATCTCGATTCCATTAACCAGATTGACTAGGAAGAATCAAGTGTTCACTTGGACTGAGGAATGTGAAAATGCCTTTGGGAGATTAAAAGAAGCACTGGTACAAGCTCCAATTCTTAAAGTACCTGAGGGAAATGAAAACTTGGTGGTGTATACTGATGCAAGTGGACAAGGGCTTGGAGCAGTGTTGATGCAACAACATCAGGTAATAGCTTATGCTTCTAGGCAGTTGAAATCAAGTGAAGTAAGGTATGCTACTCATGACCTTGAATTGGCTGCTATAGTGTATGCCCTTAAGCTATGGAGACACTATTTGTTAGGAGCAAAATTTAAGGTATATACAGACCATAAATCCCTCAAATATTTGTTTTCACAAAAAGAATTAAATATGAGGCAGCAAAGATGGATTGAACTCTTAGCCTCATATGATTTTGAAATATTATACACACCAGGTAAGGCTAATAAAGTAGCAGATGCCCTAAGTAGACAACATGCTAAAGTGGCTAGATTAATGATAGAGGAGTTCAACACTTTATCAATGTTAATTGATTCAGAGATAAAAAGTGATAACATAGAAAACATGAGCTTATGCAGTGGGAAGGTAGAAATGGGAAAATTAAGTTTCATTACTCTGGGGTCAGAATTGAAAAATAAAGTTGCAATGCTACAAAACCAAGATCCATTTTTATTTGGAAAGAAGACACAAATATTAAATGGTGAGACAGTGGAAGGTTTTCAGTTGGATGATCAGGGCCATCTGAAGAAAGGAGAAAGGATATGTGTTCCAGCAATGGATGAGTTGAAGCAAGAAATTTTGGATGCTTACCACAAAAGTAAATATACTATACACCCAGGAAGCACAAGAATGTATCACAACCTCAAGAGAGATTATTGGTGGAGTGGTATGAAGAGTGCAGTGGCAACCTATGTATCAAAATGTATGGTTTGCCAGCAGGTGAAGGCTGAGTATCAAAAACCCTCAGGAATGCTTCAACCTTTACAAATACCACAGTGGAAATGGGAAGACATATCAATGGATTTTATTGATGGTTTGCCTAGAACTAGGAGGGGAAATGATAGTGTTTGGGTAATAGTTGATAGGTTAACCAAGTCAGCCCACTTTATACCAGTGAAATCAGAAAGAAATGCTAATACCCTAGCCCAGTTGTTTGTTAAAGAAGTAGTCAGACTGCATGGTATACCAAAGACTATAGTGAGTGATAGAGATACAATCTTCACTTCAAAGTTTTGGCAGAGTTTTCACAAGGCAATGGGGACTGATTTATGTTTGAGTACAGCATACCATCCTCAATCTGATGGTCAAACAGAAATTGTGAACAAATTGCTTGAAGACATGTTGAGAGCATGTGTATTGGATTGGGGAGGAAACTGGGAAGATTACATATATCTAGCTGAATTTGCATACAATAACACCCATCACAGTAGCATAGGCATGGCCAGCTCTCTATGGAAGGCCATGTTTATCACCTTCAAGTTGGCATGAGTCTGGAGAAAAAGTGGTCTTAGGACCAGAAAATGTGAAGGAGACTTCTGAAAAGGTAGCCTTGATCAGAAAAAGAATTGCCTCTGCCCAAGATAGGCAAAAGAAATATGCAGATCAAAGGAGGAAAGCAGTACAATATGAAGTTGGGGATTATGTGTTCATCAAGATATCACCCACGAAAAAGGTTCTAAGGTTTGGGAAACAAGGAAAGTTGATTCCTAGATATATAGGACCATATAAAATTCTAGAAAGAATAGGGACAGTAGCCTATAAATTAGAATTGCCAGAAGAAATGAGAGCAATACATGATGTCTTTCATGTGTCTCAACTAAGGAGATGGGTTCATGATAAGGAAGCAATACTAGAATCCTCTAAAGATGTGCAGATTGATCCTAGAATGATCTATGAAAAGGAACCAGTGGGCATAGTTTCTAGAGAAACTAAGAAATTGAGAAACAAAGAAATTAAATTAGTAAAAGTACAATGGAGTCTAGACCCAAATGATTGCACGTGGGAAGTGGAGGATAAAATCAGAAATGATTATCCCCAGCTGTTTGATTGAAGAAAAGGTAAATCTATATATATATATGTACATACTAATGAATGTGTTGGTTGAATATGCATTGTGATTTTTTTTTATCTTGTGTTGATATGCATAGTGCTTAATAGGTGATTGGTTTGAAAATGGTTTTGAAATCAGAAAAAAAAAAAATTTCTGAAGAAATGATACTTAAGTTAAGTATGAAAGAATTGTGGGACACAATTCCTAAAAGGAGGGGTATATGTGATAACCCTGATTTTGTGAGTAATTTCATGATTTAATTTAGTTTGTATTTGTTTGAAATTGCATTGAAAAAATAGGAATAGGAAATTGATTTGCAGATACCAAGTATAAAACATGCACATGTGCACAAGGCAGTGCACAAACATGTACACAGTTTTCTGTGTGATAAAATAAGCAACAATCAATGGAAATAATAGGATATATGAATTACAAGTATATATATACATGTAGGCAGAAATCATCAAGCCTTAAAAAAAAAGACTTAGGCCAGGGTAGGCATACATGTATTATACATGTGCACTAAATAATACTTGCAGAAATAAAAAGAAAAATTAACATTTGCATGAAAATGGTATGAGCTCTTGGACAAGCACTTTATCCATTTTTAGCAATTCCTTTTTACTTTGAAAAAAAAGAAAAGAAAACAGAAATCATGCAAATAACATGACCGGGGCAATGAGGTATATTTTCTGGAAAATATACCAGGACCATTTACCCATTTTCTCTAAAAATGTTAGAATAAGAGGCAGATCATAGTTGGTAGGGTAAAATTGGCATTTGGTAATTTCCTTAAACCCTAGTAGCAGCCAGAGTTCATATAAGAAGACCTGGTGTGGTAAGATTTTATGATTGCTCTACCTCTTAAAAAGAAAAATATACAAGGCATAAACCAGAGAAGATAGGAGAAGGCAGAAGACTAAAAAGGGGTTCATAAGGTATAGGAAGAAGAAGGATTAAGGTGAGTAATCTCACTGAAAACTTTGGCATTAAGACCTGAATATTGAGGCAGCCAGTTTGAACTAATTTTCTTTTACAAGTTATGTTTTATGATTGGATGACTTTGGTTTGTTAATGATTTGTTTAAGGGTAAAACCTCTATCTGATTTACCCAGAAAAATAAGAGTCATGGATTCATGAACTAAAATGTTTATCTGAGCTATGGGTTAACTTTGAGATTGGGTGTTTTCTTTTATAAGTTTTCTTTGTAAGTTGTTTGTAAAATCCCCGGATTCAAGTAGTGGGTATATGGTCTGAAGGTAGAAAGAAATATGGGCTGTGACATTGTGTTGTTGCTTATGTCTCATATTAATTAAAACAAAAGGAAATGTAGAAGTGAAATGTTGTACATGTGCTGAGCTTCTATGTCTTATGAAATACCCAAATCAAATATACTTGTGGTTTAGCCAGATCATGAATCTGATTGAACCAGAGGTAAGGAAGAATATATATATATCTGGCAAATTACTCAGGACCATATGCTTACATCTTGATCCAGTGAAACCCATAGGCAAAATAATGTGCTAAGAGGTCACCTCACTCTTTTATGATAAAATGGTTGCTTCTGAGAATTTAACTTACCAAACTCTGGATGAATATATGTTGCTTGCATCATTTATGTTTCTCTGATTAAGAAGTGAGATGCAGAAGGGATTAGCACTGCTATGAAAAATATTAAAACACTTAGTAATTTAACTAAGGACTTGGGATCTTAGGGCTACCAAGGTATAGCTTGGCAATGGGAATATTGCAAGTTCACACATGGTATATTTATACCCAGGGGCCTGAGTGTGCTGGGTTAACAGAGAAAGGTCCCAGGCAATGTGTGTTTAAAAAAAAAAAGTAGCTAAAGACCCTGTTATATTTGATAATGAATTCTAGGAATAGATTCAGGAGAGGTCTGGGCAAAATCCCTGATGACCAGTAAAGTTGAAAAGGAGATGATAACTGAATTGATGTTTGCATTTGGTTGTTTTGGTGCTTTATTGGTGAATCTTGTGGTTGTTTTCTATGAACTAAATCATTGTGATCATATATAATCTGTTTGGCACTAATATGAATGCACATGCTTCACAAAAACATGCACACAGAAGATATTGAGTTTCTTATTCTTGCAAAGTACTGGAATATAAATAGAATTGGAATAAATCATGTTTTCAGTTAGATTATTCACCCCAGACAAATAGTCTGACCCTTTTGTGTTTATGCACCATTGGGTGTCTCATATTTATATGGGGCAGTTCATGGTGATTTTGCAGGGAAATAGGGATTGCTTTGATCAGGCCTTGGATGTTAAACTGCTTAAGAATTGGATGCTATGTTTTTAAAAGTCTTTGCTGAAGCTAAATTAGATATTCATGTTGAACTATGTTAAGATATTTGTTTAAGTTGCCTAGAAAAACCAATGTATTATTATTCACTGTTTTGTAAGTGTTGAACTTACATGTAATAGCTGAACTATGTGCTTTGTTTAGATGCTTTGCTAAGAAAAATGAATTTCAAGCTTCAAGAACAGTTAGGCTATAATGGTAGAAAATCTGAGTTTGAAAGAATTTGTAGTTTGCAAGTATATCTATAGAACTGGCATAGGAAAATCCATGTTCAAGTCAAAATTAAAATCTGATAAAAAGGGCTTGAGTTACTTTGAAAAGAAAATGATATAGCAGATACCTTGTATCAGAGTAGTGCAAACCAGAACAAGGCTAGCATAGCCATTTTCTTGAGCCTGGGTTAAGACAGCACCCAAGTGTTTTTAATTAAGTTTTAGATCTGTTTCATAGCCAAATACAGGGTAGACTCAGGCAATTATGTAAACAGGGAAAAAAAAAAGGAAAAAAAAAACAAAAATTGGGTTGAACCGACCAGCATAGCACTCGAACTTGTGACCTCTCATGTATAAGTTAGGCGCGTTTCCATTACGCCTAGATGTTGCTTGTGTTCACTTAGGATCCACTTTCTTATAGCCTAAGTTTGAACACACCTGCACAGAAACATGCACACACACATGCACAAGTAAAAGCATAGTTACCCAGTAAGAAAATCAGAAGAATTTATGTAAAATAAGGAGCCTTGAGTCATAGAATCAATAGTAATGCATTAATCTAAGCCATTGGGAAAAACCTAGTTTTGAAAAAGAAACACTATTGCTATGTAGAGAGTATTTCTTTAAGCAATACTCAAACAGGTTTCTACCTTCAAAATTTCTATACTCTGATTTAGGTAGAAGATGACTTATATATCTTCATATATATAAGTTCAAGATAAAATGATTAAACCAATATTTATTGGCAGAAAGGTCCTGGATAGAAGAAAAATTTGAATTAAATATTTTCTTGATTAAATGGCCACTGAATGTTTTTTAAAAAAAAAAAATTTAAGTGGGTCATTTCAATTCCTCCAAGGAAAAGAGTTTGAAAACTATTTTCAAAAGGTTTAAAGATTAGAAAAATATCTTGCGAAGATATTTTGAAATAAATAATTTGGAAAATTATTTAAAGGTCTGATGGTTGTTTGTGAATGTTATTTGATAGTTAAATAACCGACTATTAATATTGGCCAATGTGCTGATCGTTTCGAAGAGATTGGGATTTGGATTTATTTTCCGAAAACCACTTCGATCCGGTTTGAACGTTTTCGTGAGGAAGACAAGAGCTGGGAGTCGAAGATGGATTAGTGAAGTGCAAGGGCTTGACGCTACTATTCCTGAGGGTGATTCCAAAATGGATGTAGTAGGAGTAGTGCCTTCGGTTCCGTTCGGACCTGGAATAGACTTGTATGGATGAATGCTTTCAGAACATTGTCAGGAGGACGATGAGCATTCTAAGTGATTGTGTGCTAAAAAGGTAACGCTTAACCTCGAGCATCATCAACCGGGAATGGCTAAAACAGGGGAGGTGCGGCAAGGCTAAGTGGCTAGCAACCAATTAGGATAAGGTCACCCCTATCTAGATGTTCCTTTTTATTCGGCTTAGTGGGCGGTTGATGATCCCAACCGCGGGGTGATCTTATTCGGAACTATCCAGTAAGGGATGGTTCCGGCCTTGTGTTGCAGGGGATTTAGGGTGGATCCTCGGTACTCTGATCTAGGCCAGGTATTGTGACGGGCGGTACCCTAGTGGCCCTACCATTGTATGGAATCCAATCTCCAATAAGCACCTGTACGGTTTTAATTGTGCCCAACTATTGCTGAAACGTGAGATGAAAGCATTTCAGCTAGATTATATTTTACTTTCAATAGACACTATTATAATATTAGACGGATTTGATAAAAAGTTTTTTTGGCTGTCGTAAGGTAAAAACTCGACATGTTTATTTGTGGCGTGGTCTTACGAGATGCCTTTGTTTCAAAGGATTTTGGAACTTTAACAATCAATTTGAGTGTATTTTCCCACACTGGTATTCCAGACTTACTCGGGTGTTATTTTATTATAATGCACTGGTCAGACCGAGTAATATATACATGATAGGGTGTTGTGGAGCTCAGAAAACAAGTTGGATGGCGAGACGTATCACTCGTACTTGATGTATACTCCGCTGTGTTGTGTATGCTGTGTATTCTATTTGTGAGGAAAAGTTATTATAGCTGTCCAGTTATGTACTATTGATTGTGATTGATGATTTGTGTTGTACACTGATGATGTAATGTATAAACAGATATAGTTTCTTCTTGTGTAAAGATCAGTTATTACCTATTATAAATTATTCCGCTGCGTTTGTGAGATTCTGATGCTGATTTAGTTTTTCTCTTCTTCTACCTCTTTCTTCTTAACCCTAATGGGTTGTAATTCCGTCCACTTTGAGTTGATCTGATAGAGATTATGGTCGATTCATAGGGGTACGGGTTTGCGGGCTGTTATAGAAGCGGTGTAGGTTTTAGAGGCGTGGTTCGGTATTCTGAGTGAGGGAGTCGTTCAGTGATTAGAGAGTGAGAGTGAGCGAGTCGGTGTCGTTAGTCCAGGGGTCGTTCGGTAGCTTGTAGATAGGTGGTTCAATACGTAGGTTCAAAAAGGCAGTCGGCTTCGGACTTTGGGATCGGTATTGACAACCAAAATCATCTCCACTTAAACATAGTACATGTCAAGATCACATACCTCCACGCCTAACCATAGAATAATGAATAATGACAAGAATTTAAGCACATGAGCATATGGAACTAGTTTGGACTAATGATTCCATAGTTTTAAGAACTATAAACGCGAGTTCAACTTAACAAAAGCAAACAACAGCCTTCAACATATAATGCCAATGTCTAATTTCAAGACCCCTACTACCGAACATAGGATAAGCTCTCAGAGACGGTCCGCGATGACGGTCTTCGAAGATGATAGCTTAATGCCCAATCACACTTCATCAGTCTTTAAATCTTTAATTCTTTTATACTCATGCTTGAATGATTGCACTAGTCCACACACCACACGGGGGGAATATTTTTGTCGTCATATCTAATATCGATTGTCTTTCAAGTATAGTTTAAATAGGTATTTACCCATATTCTACGTTCGTTGAAGATGTCCAAAAGATCGAGCTCTGCTACAGTTTCTGACAAGCCTAAGCCAAGTTCTCAGTAGGAGGTAGTAGGAACTTCGAATCCATCGACAACTCCTACACAGGGTATCCCAAACCCATCAGCTGCGGTTATTGGCCCGGCTCCTGATGTGATAGATGGAGCGGTTATTCTAGATAATCCCATTTATTTTCAAGCTTCAAAAATCAGCGAAGCCGGTCTTCGTCGGTTGTGCACAATTCATGGAATCCCTTTCGACGACGTATTAGTTTCATCGGGGCAAGATCGGCCTCACTTGCCCCCAGCTAAATATACAGCTTGCAATAAATTCATGTGATGGGTTGGTAGTGTGCCACCTTTCAACTCCTTCCTCGGTCAAGGGTTACAGTATATCGGGATCGCCCTAGCACAACTACATCCCAATAGTCATGCGTTCATCTATGGCACTTGTATTCTCTTCATGAGCATCTTATTCAGGCTTCCCACTCCCGGTGATATCCACTACATTTATCGCTTCAAAAGACGGACTGACAATCCATCTTTCATATTCCTTGAGCCACACTCCAAGTGTCAAATCCTGATGGGGGCATGGAGTAAATTCTCCCAATATAAGCAGGAATGGTTTTACGTACGCTGCCCCTATGGATTTGCGAGAAGATGGCTGGAAGGGAGTAAGTTCACTTCCCGGACCAATATTTGTATAAGGCACGAAGTGCATTCTTTCTAAACTTCTTCCGATTTTTATAGGTATCAGCCCACGTCTCGAAGGCACTAGGTATTCTGAGGCCGTTGAGGCCATTCGAGCTATCCCTGTGGAAGATCGGGAAATTAAATCCGTTATTTCCAATGAATTGCTTTTAAAGTTTGGGTTGTTGGAGGAAGGTCGTCGGACTAGTCTCCCAACTGGCGCCGCTATAACCGGATCCGCCGCGGAGAAGGGCAAAGGGCAAGCTGGGCCTTCGATGCCTCCTACAGGAGGAACCCCCGATATATCTGAGGAAGGTGAAATAAAGGAGGCTGAGGTGCCAAAACGACCGATGAGAACTTAGGCTCCGATACCGCACCAATAACTGACGTACCTGACGTCGCCAAATTGCTTCCCCTTCGAAGAGGGAAAAAAAGCGTAGCCTACAAATTGAAGAAGAAAACAGTAGGTGGAACTTCTAAAGTTACAATCATACCGGTTGAGCAAAAGTCGTCTCCCCAACATCAAGAGGGTTCGTTGAAAGGTCTTTCGGACCTGACCATCCTTGATGACCTACTGAGTTACGGTTTCAATGACCTAGGGGATATGGGACTTAATTCGCCCGCAAGAGGCGATCCGGCTTGTCCACACGGAGAGACAACCCCAATAAGTAAAGCAATTGAAACTAGTCTGTCGGGGGAAACACTAGGACACACACGAACACTTACACTTCACCCTGCACTTAAATTTTAGCCATCATATTATTCTCGCTAACTCGTCCTTACTTGATTTCTATGTAGGTGATATGGGGCGCACCCACGGATTCGACTGCCTTTGCGGGTGCTCTATCTTCCACCACTCCAGTCGGGATTCGGGGTCAGGTAGACGCCGAGAAAGAGATGACAGCGGCGATAGGGACTACCGTCCCAGAGACTCATCATCTTCTCGAAGAAAAACTTACAGCCATTCTTCATACCCCAACGATCCTCCCCCTCACTCAGAGCATAGTAAGGAAAAATCTGCTCAGAAGGGGTTTCAATTTGAAGCTCCCCGTGACCAACACTCTGGTTCGTCCAACACAAAGCAATCTCCTGAGCCTCATAAAAAGTCTATGGCTCCAGCCAGGCATACTCCTCCAACTTCTGCACATGATCCGTCAATTGCTGAAAGATTAGCCGAGCTTAAAGCCACATTTCCGAAGATATGCTTCGATAGACTAAACTTTCTTCCTGCGATTCACCCAATTCCAGGGCATGTCAAACAAAGCGCCATCGCCTACAATAACGATGTCTATGTCCAACACGATGCATTTGTTCATTTGGCAGAAAAAGTTTCAGAAGTTTTTATGGAATGTCAGCATGAAATCGATCGCCTAAAACTTGAAGCCATTCATGATAAAGATATTATTAAAGTCCAAGACGAAGAGCTTTCCTCGTACAAATCTCAACCTAAGGCCGCTCATCAAAACGCCAAGGATACAGCTGAGGCAGTCAGCCGTTTGGAAGCCACTCACAAAAAGGAACTTGATGAGACAGTTCAACTTAGCGGTGCTTTAGCCTTAGAAAAAGACTCCATCCAGAAAGAAAAGGATGTCCTCGCTCGACGAGTTAAAGAACTGGAGGAGCTGCTACTTAAAGAAAAAGAAGAGAAAACCGCTGCATAGGAAGAGTCGCAACGATACTGTGAGGAAATCATTGCAACACGACTCTTAAAGATGAAGCTCAACGAGGAACTTTCTAAAGCCGAAGCGTTAAAGGATGCAGCCCGTAAAGAGGGAAAAAGAATAGCATTGACATAAATTAATTCTCGCCTTGAGGCAGCTGCTGAAGCCGGGAGAGAAGAAATTAAATGCTTATTTGATCCGCTTATTGCTGAATACGACGATCGAGTTCTCATGCATCAAGATCTATCTTTTCTGGGCGAGGGTTACCTCGAATCATTAGCCGGAGCATGGGATAATCTAATAAAAATTAAGCGAGTGGAGCTAGGCACTGAAGAGATTGATGAGGATTCTCTTGTGAACGAAGTGCTTCGAGGAAATGAGCCTTTTGACTTATCCACGGCCAAAGCCCTCTACGGAAGAGATTCCTCCTCATCGAAAGGGAAATACGACGTTGTTGGCCCATCCGGAACTGAGTCTCCAGTTCCTCCTACTACCCAGCCGGCTAGTTGCTCATCATTCGATCCTTTCGAGCAGCATGTTGGATATGACCCAGAGAAAACCAAGCTTGATGTTCACGTTCTTTCCCCCATTCCAGAGGGTGAGACTCCCGAAACAGCTGGGAGTCAGCTGGGGGCTGGTACTTAACTTCTCTTTCTAGAGTTCAAATAACCATCGCTTCTTAGCGAGTAATAGATGTATTCTAACATTTGTCTTTTATGACTTCATGTAGGTCATTCCGATCCCGAACCGACTCCAAGGAGCAATGCCGCCATGGAGAAGGAAGTGAAATTGGGAGAAGCATCTCACACTGGGAATACCCCCGGACCTAATGCTCAAATGATCGGGGCGCTCGATGAGGACAAACTCGAGAACCCCTCACCTACAGAAGAACATGGTGAGGTTGAAATCACGGGCACCTTCGAAAACACTTCGAAGCTGAGCATGGAGGAGCGAATCATGGAAGAGGGGAAGAAGAAAGCTGAAATTAAGGCTGAGCCTCAGGTGGTGGAACTTGACGACCCCCTAAACATGCCCCTGAAGGTCACTCCCCCCAGTGGGACCACGCCACTCGAAGTTCCTCCTCCTTCCCCGGGCACCATCTGGCTAGGAAGCAAGGTGTCCAAGAAAAAACGGTTGGGTGAGGAGCCTTCGGAGAAGCCGAAGAAGGAGAAAAAAATCAAAAAATTAGCTATCCGGTCGTGCCACATCCAATCCGAATAAGTCTGAATTATGCGGTTATTTCTATTTATTTTCATAGTCATTGTAAATAGACTTTTTTGCTCCAAACTCGAGGAAAGTTGTAATGGAACTTTATTTTGGATTAGTAAATAAAATTTTGTTTCTCTGTCTTCGATGATTTTCGCTGTTTAGCTTACTGTCTAACTTGTAGTCGAAATTTGAAGTCTTGTGGGTTACATAAGCTCCAGTCCGTTTCCACATGACATGGAAATTTTTTGAATCATAAATCTTCTAGTCCATGCTCTGGGGACTTAGAGTACTCCAGTCCGCGCTTCGGGGACTTATAGATTTTTTGAATCGCTTATACTCTAGTCCGCACTCCGGGGACTCAGAGTACTCTAGTCCGCGCTCCGGGGACATAGAGATTTTTTTAGTCGTTTATACTCTAGTCCGCACTCCGGGGACTCAGAGTACTCTAGTCCGCCGTGCTCTGGGGACTTAGAGATTTTTTAGTCGTTTATACTCTAGTCCGCACTCCGGGGACTCAGAGTACTCTAGTCCGCACTCCGGGGACTCAGAGATTTTTAAGTCGTTTATACTCTAGTCCGCACTCCGGGGACTCAGAGATTTTTAAGTCGTTTATACTCTAGTCCGCACTCTGGGGACTCAGAGTACTCTAGTCCGCACTCCGGGGACTTAGAGATTTTTAAGTCGTTTATATGCTAGTCCGCACTCCGGGGACTCAGAGTACTCCAGTCCGCACTCCAAGGACTTAGAGATTTTTAAGTCGTTTATACTCTAGTCTGCACTCTGGGGACTCAAAGTACTCTAGTCCGCACTCCGGGGACTTAGAGATTTTTAAGTCATTTATACTCTAGTCCGCACTCTGGGGACTCAGAGTACTCCGGTCCGCACTCCGGGGACTTAGAGATTTTTAAGTCTTTTATACTCTAGTCCGCACTCCGGGGACTCAGAGTACTCTAGTCCGCACTCGGGGACTTAGAGATTTTTTATTTTATCGATTGACTTTTAATTTTGTGTGCACGTTCATACGCTAGACAAAATAAAGTGGTTTAATTTTTGCCATGGAATTATAACACACGGAACATCAACAGTTCATAGAAAAATGGCTTCAAGCCTTTATTGATCATAACAAATAGGAACAAACTGAATTGTCTTATTACATGCCGAAAAAAAAGAACAAAAAAAAATACTGGAAATAATTACTACTAAAATGCGAAAGAAATGGGCTAAGTGTAATAACGGTGCAAACACTCGCTATTCGATGCTCGGGGGCGCGTCATGCCATCGACGGTCGCTAACTTGAAAGTTCCTTCTCTAAGCTTCCGTTCAATGACGTATGGACCTTCCCATGTGGGATTCATATGTGATGGGATCGGAAAAACTCGCTTCAAAACGAGATCGCCCAAATCAAAGATTCTCGGTCGAACTTTTTCATTGAAATACGAGTGACTCGGTGCCTATATGCGACCGCCCTTGAATCAGCTTCATCACGTTTTTCGTCCACAAAGTCCAGCAATTCCAGTAAAAGATCCTGATTCGTCTTAAGATTATAGTGAGTCACCCGATGAGAAGGAACTTCAAGTTCAACGGGTATAACAGCTTCAGTGCCATATGCCAATGTGAATAGAGTGTGGCCAGTCGCGGACTTGTGGGTGGTTTGGTAAGCCCAGACTGCTGTCGGAAGCTTATCCACCCACTTGCCTCTAGCCTTCTCCAAACATTTTTTCAATATGGATTTGATTATTTTGTTTACGGCTTCAACTTGTCCATTGGCTTTTGGGTGAGCGACTGCCGCAAACCTTTTCTCAATGCAATATTTTTGGCAGAATTCTTTGAACTCTCTACTCTCAAACTGAGTTCTGTTGTCTGTAATGATAGTTCGTGGGAGGACAAAACGGCATATGATGTTTCACACAACGAAATTAATGACCTTTTTGGCAGCGATCGTAGCTAAGGGTTCTGCTTCTACCCACTTGGTAAAGTAATCGACCGCAACAATTGTGTATTTTGCACTACCTTCGGAGATTGGCAAGGAGCCGATTATATCGATCCCCCATATTGCAAATGGCCAGGGACTAACCATTTGTGTGAGTTCTGTTGGCGGAGCTTTCGGAATATTTACATACTTTTGACATTTGTCACATCTTCTCACATAGTCTGCGACAGCTCGATTAATGGTTGGCTAATAGTATTCATAGAGGAGGATCTTTTTGGCTAGCATCTGCCCCCTAGTATGGTCGCTACATACTCCTTCATGAACCTCTTTCAAAACCCGCTTTATCTCATCGTGGGCGATGCACCGAAGTAAAGGAACCGAGAATCCTTTCCGATACATTACTCCATCCTGCATTATATATCGTGACGCTTTGCGAATGACTTGTCGTCTTACGTTCTTTCTTTTGGGCAAAGTCCCGTGTAGTAGGTATTGCTTGAACGGGGTTATCCATAACTCCCTCTCAATTTTTGTTTTTAACACAGAGTCTACTTCCATCTTGTTTATACTCGGGGAATGTAAGGTTCGACGGGAACCAAACCCATCTGATGTGCATCACCAGTACTTGCGAATTTTGCCAATGAATCGGCTTCTCCATTTTGTTCACACGGGATATGCGAAATATCATAATATTCAAGATCCGCCAACAGTTCTTGAACCCGAGAAAGGTATGGGGCAAGTCTCTGCCCCTTTGCTTGGTAGTCTCCTCGTACTTGATACACCACTAATTGTGAGTCACAAAAGATTTCAACCGACTTCACTCCGAGTTCCCTGGTAAGTTTTAAGCCAGCAATCAGTGCTTCATATTCGACCTCGTTATTTGTAGCTGGGAAATCAAGCTTCAAAGCATAACAAATTGATCGGTTTTCGGGAGTTACTAAAATAACACCATCCACAGAACAACGGTCGTTGGACGCCCCATCGGTGTATAGTTACCATCAAATGGGTGGAATGACATTAACACCACTTGGCTCGTCTAATATTGTGAATTCTGCAATGATGTCTGCTAGTGCTTGCCCTTGGATAGCCCTCCGTGGCAGGTAAGTGATATCGAATTGACTTAATTCAATTTTCCACTTGAGTAACCTTCCAGCGGTTTCTGGTCGTTGGAGCACCTGTCGCAAAGGTTGGTCAGTATAGACACTGATCGGGTATGCCTGAAAATACGGACGAAGCTTGCGTGATGCAATCACCAAGCAATAGGCTAGCTTCTCAATCTTAGGATAATTCCTTTCTGCCCCCGTTAAGCGTTTACTGACATAGTACACTGGCCTTTGAATTCGGTCTTCCTCACGAATCAATGCCATACTGATAGCATGTTAAGACATGGCCAAGTAAGCATATAACTCTTCATGGTCTACAGGTTTTGACAGAACATGGGGGACTCTCCAAGTGTCTCACCGGAGCTCGGAACACATCTTCACAGTCCGACGTCCATTCGAAATTCCTCTTTCCTTTCCTTATCACATCGAAGAAAGTAATGCATTTGTCGGTTGCTCTGGATATGAATCGACTCAGCGCGACGACTTTTCCATTCAGGCTTTGCACTTGCTTTATAGTTCTAGGTGCTTGTATGTTTTGGATAGCCTAAATCTTTTCTAGGTTAGCCTCGATTCCCCATGCATTGACAATAAAACCCAAAAACTTTCCCGACGCTACACCAGAGGAACACTTCAGTGGATTGATTTTCAGTCCGTAGTATCTAAGTATATCAAACATCTCTGCCAAGTCTCGAATATGGTCGTTTGACTGCCGTGACTTCACGAGCATGTCATCCACATAGACTTCCATTGTTCTACTAATTTGGTCTTTAAACATTCGATTTACCAAGCGTTGATAAGTCAGTCCGGCGTTCTTTAACCCAAAAGGCATTACCACATAACAATACAGTTCGACGTCCGTGACAAAACTAGTGTGCTCCTGATCTGGGATGTGCATTAGGATTTGATTGTATCTCGAATACACATCCATGAATGACAATAATTCGTGCCCTACTATTGAGTCGACCAGCTGGTCAATTCTGGGTAAAGGGAAACTATCCTTAGGGCATGCCTTGTTCAGGTCTGAGTAATCAACACAAGTCCTCCATTTCCCATTCATTTTTCTCACTAGTATGGGGTTAGAAACCCATTCAGGGTAGAGGGCGTCGCGGACAAACCCATTGGCTTTGAGTTTGTCCACCTCCTCTTTGAGAGCAGCAGACCTCTTTGGGTCTATACCTCTCCTTTTTTATTTTAAAGGTACATATTTTGGGTCAATGTTCAACATATGACTTGTGGTGGCGGGAGAAATCCCGCACATTTCAGAGTGGGTCCAAGCGAAAACATCCAGGTTCGCTCGAAGGAAATCAGTTAGATCCACAGTCATCGAGGGAGTGAGTTGTGATCCAATCTTAAGCACCCGTGATGGGTCATCATGGATGACCAAAATGTCAATCGTCAGTTCAACCAGTGCATCTTTAGACTCCTTATGTTCTTCATCATTGTCTCTCATATCTACGTCTCTATAGATCCGACCCTACTGCCCGAGCCAAGGCTCGGGCACTACTTGTCAATTTTGTGCAACCTGGATGCGGACAGAGTTGTCCACAACCTTTTCCTTCTCTTTTCGCTGAGCCTCTCTCAGCTCAGCCACATAACATGCACGACCAGTCGCTTGATCGCCATGTACTACACCAACTCCTCTATCCGTCGGAAATTTTAAAGTCAAACACCACGGGGCCTGCCCGAAACTCTATCAGGGCCAGACGGCCTAGAAAAACATTATACGGGGAATCAACATCCAAAACAATAAACGGTAAGATCCGTACCCTCCTACGTTCACCTTCTCCTAACTCAACCGGTAATTCAACAAAACCTATCGCATCAGTTGCTGCACCATTAAAACCAAGAATGCGGGCTTTGGATGGCTTCAAATCCTTTGCCTCCATCTTCATTTGGCCGTACGCCTTTTTGAAAATAATGTTCATAGAACTCCCACAATCAATCAATATTCTTCTCACAAACGCCGGTCTAATCGTTGCCGAGATGACCATTGGGTCTATGGTAGGTGCCTCCACCTTATCGGTATCTCTGCTCCTGAACACTATATCATCCGTCAACATTCACTGCTTTTTCGCTGGGGTCCCATCTTCTATGTTTGAACAACATTCAAAATCCGCATGCTTTAGGGAATTAGCATACCGCTCCATTTCTTGCCAATTCTTGTCTGCCGGGTGGGGCCCACCAACTATCGTGTTTATGATCAATCTACCTACTGTCCGAGCGGGTTCCTCAGGTTGATGTGGAGACTGCCCGCGATTGGGGCCGGATGTCCCCTGTCTGCCTTCCTGCAGATTCTTAACAAGCTGTAACTTCTTCTGCCGAATCAGTTTTTCTATAGCATCATGGAGGTGTCTACATTCCTCAGTGTTGTGTTCGTAGGTCTCATAGAACCGGCAGTACTTCCCGGTGTGTTTTTGCTCCTCGGTGGATTCCTTCAGGCGCGGCTTTCGATATTGGAATGTATTACAAGTTGATAAATAAATATTCTCCTGAGATGCGTTCAGAGGAGTGTATTCACTGTATGTCGGGATCCTTGGTTTCCACTTTCCTGCCTCCCTCTTCTTACCGGAACTTCCTCCTCCGGATCCTTTAGACTACTCGGGCTTGTTTTGAACATTAACCTGGACCTTTCTAGAATTGTTGCCAGATTGCTTTACATCAATATTGCTTTGCACCATCTCCTTGCCAGGACCTGGCGCACTGCCACACCTCGTCCACCTGGCTTCCTCCCTTCTTATGAATTGGTGCGCCATTGAATAAAAATGCTCCAAGGTAGCCGGAGGTTTTCCTGCCAGCCAATCACCAAACTCTGAGTCCAGATCTACTCCTCGCATCACGACCATGAGAATAGCGTGGTCATTCGGGTTGCTAACTTCTGTAGCAGCAACGTGAAATCTCTGCAAATACTCCTTTAACGACTCCCCTGGAGCATGGATCACACTGGATAAAGACATCACGTCCTTTGGGCGAGTGGTATGAATTCAGAACTGTTCCATAAATTTCGCCGCTAACTCATCAAACCTGGAGATCGATCGTGGAGGAAGTCTGGTGAACCATATGGTGGCGATTCCGGATAAGGTTATTGGGAAACACCTACATTTAGTCACATCATTTGCCCTAGCCGAGTCCATCAACCACTCTTATCTCATTACATGTTGTCGGGGATCACTCTTCCCCTCATAGGCTGGAATAGTTGGCATGCTAAACTTCCGAGGGTACTCAGCTTGTAGGATAACATCTGTGAATAGAGTATGACTCCTAGCTGTACCCCAATCATCGTTAGATAAGCCCTTATTTTCTCTCATCAGCTGTCTGACCATAGCCGATATATCCAGGGTCTGAATGGGAGGTGGCTGGTTGGACTCCGTCCTGCATGACCGTTCCGGCCGGTGCCTCCTTGGTAAGTGATCTCCCAAATGCATGTCCTGGGGACCCGCTTCGCTACGACCCTGGCATGGTGGTGCACCAGATTCCACCTGTGCTCCAGATCTTAAATTTCCAACTCCAGTATGAGTGCAATTTTCCCGGAGCAAGTGAGGGGCCGCGGTTCCAAGTAGAGTGTCTGGACCAGTTCTGTTGGATTGTTCTGCTACAGCTGTTTATGCCGCTTCAATCCTACGGCGTCTACGCTTGTGATGCTCATCCGACGAAGCGGAGCTGTCAGATGATGAGTAGGAAATGAGGCTTCCTCCAGCATTCTGATGCTGTTGCTGAGCAATCTAGGTCATGAGATTGGTGTTAGCTTGAATCTGCTCGTCAAGCTGTCTCCTACTTTCCACGAGTTCCCTCATCAGCTCGTTGAACTCTGTCCTAGTGACAACTTCTGTTTGGTTTAGGACGGCGGCGGTCCCTACGCCCGGATTAGCTTGTTGATTGCTGGGTCCTACTTGTTGGACGTTAGCAGTCTCGTTGACATCCGCATTGTGGGAGGCTGATCTGGTACGTGGTCTTCCCATTGTAGAGTTATCAGTCGGAACTCTAAGTAGAATCTGTAAACTTCTTGTGAATGAACTTGGATCTTTTTTGGGGGATTCCTTCAATCCTGTAGCGACAAAGTAGATCCTAACAGCCAGAGAATGCGGTTCTCAGTGAAAGCACCAAAATGTTAGCACCAAAATTGGTCACTAACAACCAAGAAAAGATTTATGTAGAGAGATTAATGAAGATAGTAAATTAAAACAAAGGAAAATATGCAAAACTAATTGCAAAAATAAGAACACCCGAATTATAGTGGTTCAGCGTAACTGCCTACGTCCACTGTTAATAGAATCTTTATTGCTTTTCTCAAAGACTTGAATACAGATACAATCCATAAACAAATAACTCGTATACAAGTTTGAACTGAAAGAAGCGAGCACCAAAAATGGCAGACTATCCCTGGAGTTCTCGAAAAAAGGTTCCTTCAACTATACCCCTGCCCCTCTATTTATAGACGAAGATAGGCTAGATATCCTATGCGGGCCTAAAACAAAGGAATCTCGGCCCATATATGGCAATCTCGAGTCGACCAAACCAGGCATTCCGAGCGACTTTCGACCGATCGGTGGTCATTGAGCAATTGACTCAAAGCGAACTCTTAACGGACTCGGAGTAACTCGCAGTGGATCTCGAAGTAAAGCAGCGCTAGCTTCCTCACTTTGCTGTTGATCCCACGTACAAGCTAACTCCCTCATTGTGCACCGAACCAGATACACCGACCACACGTGTCGAACCACTTCTGACCGAACGACACCAACTTCCCTTTCATGAACGAAACCTGCTAACTCATCTAGGCCGAACAACAAATGTCGGACCATCAAGACCGAACCATACATGCCGAACTGCCTTAACCGAACGAGGCGTGCCGAAAAATTCAAACCGAGAGATTTCTGCTAACCACCTAGACCGAGCCATCTCGTTTTCCTATTCCTGACCGAGCGATATGCGTTGAGTTCTTACCACCACCTTTCTTCAGTCCGTGCGACACATGCCATCTCACAAGGCCGAACGACACACGTCCTCCCTTCCTCGGTCGAACCATGCACACAGGCCGAACCACTCAAATTAAATCAATTTCATATATCTCCAACCTCTCACTAGCTTGATTCTGGTCTCGATTCAATCAAAATTTCTATAATTATCATCTTGTAGCCGGCCCAAGGTGCCGGGTAACAGAAGTTTATTAATACCTGCATATACATATGTCAAATCATTGGTTTTAGTGTATGTTGGAAAAGGATCCTATCTACAACCAACATTTGGATATTCTCTTAATCAACAATATTATCGTAACCAAATGTCTTCCTTTATGATGACATATGCACCAGTAAGAGTATACTATAATGTAAATACAAAAGATCTATTCATTTAAATATCAAAAATGAAACATATAAATCTAGAAAGAAATAAAATTGAAACACGACTCTAAATGATAGTTTAATGTGGTTATATCGTACATCATGAAGAATTAGTGCGGTTTTCTAGAGCGATTACATTGATAAACCTTACAGGGTCACAAGATAATGTTTTTATATAACAATAAGGAAATGCATTTATGCCCATGGATTTCAAAATTTCAAAGTTTTGCATGCTTATGCCTTTTAATACAGAACTTATGTCTTTCAATTTTTAATAGAAAACTTTTAATTTTACCTGTGCCCAATTTCTAGGCACAAAGAATCTTTTCATCTTCACTTTTTTCTCTTTAACTTCTACAGACCAAAAGGTTAAGCTAGACAAATGAACTCATTCTTCTCTCTGGCACAACAATAGTTTGAATACATTGACTAAGTTTTATAAAAATTAAATACGTTTATAAAAATTAACTAAGTATTATAAAAATTAACAGGTTTATAAAAATAAGAATAGCAATAACAATAATAATAATAATAATAATAACAGCAACAACAATGATAAAAACTAAGTTCGATAAATAATTAACTAAGTTTATATAATAAGAATAATAATAAACTATAGTTTGATAAAAATTAACTAAGTTTACAATAATAATGAATTGACTAAGTCAACCGAGTTTTATAATTAACAACAACAATAATAACAATAATTAAATAAGTTTATAATAATAATAATTAACTAAGTTTACAACAATAATAACAAATTAACCAAGTTTACGAAAAATTTATAAGTTTGAGATAATTTATAAAAATTAACTAGGTTAATAAAGTTTAACTAACTTTTAACAAAATTTATAAGTTTAAGTTAATATAATTAAGTTAACCGAGCTTTATAAAAATTTAACCAAAATTTTAAAAATTAACAGTTTATATAATTTAACTAACTTTTATAAAAATTAAATAAATTTAAACAATTCAATTATGTTTAATTAGAATTTAACTAAGTTAACTAAGTTTTATAAAAATTAAATAAGTTTATTATAAAAATTAACCAAGTTTATAAGTTTGAATAAATAATAATAATAACAACAAATTAACTAAGTCAACTATGTTTTATAAATAATATTAATAACAAAAACTAAGTTTATAAAACTTAACCAAGTAAACTAAGTTTTATAAAAATTAAATAAGTTTAGAAAAATTAAACATTAATAATAATAAATTAACTAAGTTTAAAATAATAATAATAAATTTACTATGTTTATGAAAAATTTATAAGTTTGAGATAATTTATAAAAATTAACTAAGTTAATAAAGTTTAAGTTTGAAATAATTTATAAGTTTAAATTAACTTAAAAAAGTTTATTATAAAAATTAACCAAGTTTTATAAATAATTAACTAAAGTTTTATAAAAATTATTTAAATTTAAGAAATGTTTAGCTATAGATGTTTGATATACTTTAAATATGCAAAGCAGTTTCATAATCATTTGTTGATTGTTAAACTTGTCTATAGGTAATTAGCCTTTTAGGAGTAAAGACCAGTTGCAACAAAGAATCGTGGATAATCAAGTAATAAACATGGCTTTAATTGTTACATGTATTAGACCATTTTGTTAGTACTTGTTGTGTTAACTTATCTATGAATGGCTATGGATTTTATATGAATTTTCTTATTTGATCAAAAAACTATTATCGAAATAGTTATGGATATCATATTTGATTATGTGATTAACGTGTTTTTTCAATTGTTTAAATATGATGATAATGTGATTGATTGATTGTTCATTTAAATATGATGATTATTTGATTGATTATTGGTTTTAATAAGACTATTATGCGAGTGATGGCTCGAAATGATATACAAGCCATTAATAGGTAACGGTAGCATGTAAAGTATGCTACAAAAAAGTTAATCTTTATTAGTATATTTAAAACGCTACGGAAATAAACTTAAACAACTACGACATGACTATTATAGCGTTGAATAAATGCTACCAAAGCATTTGGTAGCCTTTCTGCAAACGTTGCAGTACGACATGCTACTAAAAGTCTGAAACTTTATGTAGCATTTCTAAAACCCTACCATGTGTCAAGTTTTGGTAGTGTTTTCTACAACGCAACAAAAAAGTTCAGACTTTTAGTTGCATGTTGTATCGCAGCGTTTACCGAAATGCTACTAAAAGTTTTGATAGCATTTTCTCAACACTACGAAACGCATTTATAGTGTAGTGAAGAGAACCGACTTAAAATAATTGATAGAGTTTCAAATTAAACTTTTATTAAATAATAGTTAGTTCTTTATATAATTACTAATTAAATCATTATTAAATTACTAATTAAACCTTAATCAACTCTAATTAAACTTAATTAATCCTTAATTAAACCTTTATTAAACCTGATTAGATTAATTTATTAAACCATGCCTAAATAGTAACTAACTACTAATTAACCCTAATTTAATAATAATTAATTACACTTAAATACTAATTAATTAAATAAAATTAATTACTAATTAAGTTTTAACTTAACTAATCGTTAATTTAATTTCCTTAATTAATTTATTAAAATTAATTAACTTTAATTCATAATTAAACACCAATTACTTAACTTAATTACAATTAATTAATAGTATTCCTAATTAAATAATTTATTATTAATAAATTAATCATTAAACTCATAATGATTTGCCAAAATAATTAACTTTTGTACTTAATTAATATTTTGAAAAAGATTTTCAAAACCATTTCAAAAAGAATCACTTTAAGATCTGAAGCACTAACTTTTTCCAAACTGCATTAATAGCGACTATCGCTATGAATGTAACTCATTAGAGTTAGTTCTAGGTTTGGTCCTTCTTTAAACTCAACCTCTAACATTACTTCCAATTTTAATTCTTTTGAAAACATAAGGAAAGTTTTATTTTGAAAACTAAACAAAGTTTAAATCTTTGAAAGTTTGGTAACTTCAAAACTAGAAATCAAGTTTTGATTTCTTTCCAAGCAATCTCAAGTAACATTAGCATGTAAAATGCTAGCTTTCATATCACATAACCACACACACATACAAAATCATATCATCACACATTCAAGAGCAAAGACAGAAACTTTACAACCAAAACTATATTTTTAGACTACATTTTCCAAGTCTAACTCAAACAACAACTAGTACTACACGAATACATCCATACAACATGGATCTACACTCAAACCACCAATATATTACACAAATAAACAATTCAAACATAAAGGTATAATTTTTCCAAAATATAAAAGAGTTTGCTTACCAAAATTCTTTCAAATCCTTTTCAAACTTCGAAATGGGTTAGAACTTTAAAACCCTTTAGAAAAATATGCTTTTTTTATACCTAAACTATGCAAATGGGCTCGGCCTTAGTGGAGGAGGATAGTTATGACTTGTTTTGGCTAAGAGGAGGTAAAGGAGAAAGAAAAGAAGTATTTTTAAGTTATTTTAAGAGTTTAAAAGAAAAAAGAAGATGTTTTTGAACTTAGAAAAATTATAGGAAACCATTAAAGGGGTTTTTAAAAGCTTAAAGAAGAAGAATATTTTTTTAATTTTTTTTGAGAAATGGAAATGGAGGGAGAAGAAAAATGAGATTTGTTTTTATAGGAATGAATGAATTAAAATTACCTTTATGGCCCCAAATACCCTTAACGTCCACCAGTAGGATGCTATCTCATCCACCCCTCCCCTACACATGTTCAACACGCAACAACCAAGGGTACTCCCCTTTTATCCAACATGTATTAACCAAATGTGTGCTTAGGATAAGAAATGAAGTGATGTTTCATAATTTCCTTTATTTAAATTTGATTTTTAACTTGAAAATGGTCACATCATCTTACGTAAATACAATTATGACATTAATCTTCAATTTATTTTCTAATCCATGTTTAAGTTATTTAAAATGTATAAATATATTAACTAAATTGTTTACAACATTTTAAACAACTTTTTAATGGTGAAAAATTAGAAATTTTCAAAAAGCTTTTTGATCACATTTTCTAATTTTCTTTGAAGTAAATATTTTTCTAACCAAAATTTAAAAATCTTTCACCATCGGTAGTCAATATTAAAAAGGGGTATTTTGAGTTTTATAATCCATATAGAAATTATTTAATAATATATTCAAATATCCATATTAAAGTGATTAAATTTTGGGTCGTTACAAAACCCTTGGACATCTTATATTGATATGTGGAAAAAGTTAGAATATATAGTTTTATCAATTTAGCCAAAAAAGTGACTTGAACAATAAATTGCAGTTTTGTCTTTATTTGAAAATTTTTCACAAATGAATGCGATTGTGTCTAAAATTTTTATATGTTATGAAAAGTGAAGATTTGACCATGTTAGTCAAATTTGTTTATAAAAGTTAATGTGCAGATTTTACTTATGAATTTTTGAAGTTATATACGAATAAATGTGTAATTTATGAAAAGGTTTTATTTGGACTTGAAAATATTTATATGGCTAATGATAATAAGTAAAAAATATCTCGTTAAAGAACCTATATTTAATTCGGTTGTTTAATTTTTTTTTAAATTACTTTGGAAGATAACTTTTATTTGGAAATGTATTATCATATAAAAAGGTTTATTATGACTTGAAAAATTTTCTATGACTTCATTTTATAAAATGAAAATTATTTTATAAAAATAATAATATTTTATTCTCCCATCTAAGTCTTTTTATAATTTATTTTAAAGGAAATAGCTTTATTGTAATAATGTATTTTAATAAAATATTTATTATGACTTGAGAATTTTTTTTGTAGCTTACTGGAATTAAATTAAAAATAACTAATGAAGAGATATCTATTTAATTTGGTGATTAAGTATTTTTATGGTTTATTTCCTAAAACTAGCTTTTATGTAAAATCCGGAAATTAGGAGAAATTATATAATAATATGGAAAACTTCTGTTAATATTCTGGAAAAATGAAAAAAAAAATTTATTAGTTTTTTTTATAGAAAATAAATTATACCTTCTTTTAGTAATTTAAATAAATTTATTTTAAAGGAAAAATGATGTATTTAAAAATAATAAATTATCTCAAAAAATTCTGAAAACTTTACTGAAATTTTCGCATATATAACCAAGTAATTTAATGTTAGAAACTGAATTTTATTTCATACTTTACTATATTAAATAAATTAATTTTTAGAAAAACTGTCGTAATTTAAATTTTATAAATAATAAATATTTCTGGAAATTTTTGAAATTTTTTCTGCATATTATTGAATTAAAATGAAGAACTTTCTATGCTGAACACTTTTTGAAATTCCATAAGGATTTTCTTATAAAAATTAAAATGGACAAAATATCATACTTTTATAAAATAAACAATTGGTTATTAAAGAGACCGAGGTCGGATAATGAGATACTCTCTGACATTTTCGAAACCACTTTAATAACTATGTATGCGATAGATGTTATCCAATATGTAGAGATTGAATTGGCGAACGTTTGTTGGAATGAAGCAAGAGAATGCTAATTGATGACCTCGACACTTGTGTTAATTTGAAATGATTAAGACATGAGCCTTTTGAACTGGCCAACATGTTAGCTACCATTAGCGGACTTCTTTCCCTCGTATTACTATCTTAATTTTGAACTTGATTGGTACACCTTTGATCTTGGATTGATGGAAGCAGTCGGCCGTTAGGGGTTACGACCAGCCAGCATTGGTAAACTGGTAGAATCCTACCTTGGGCATTGCCGCACGTACCTTGTCATATGATTATCCTTATGCTAGACATTACTGGTAGAATCTTACCTTGGGCATTGATGGAAGCGGTCGGCCGTTATTATTGTACCTGTAGGGGCCTCACTGGCTATAGACGTTACTGGCTATGTTACAAGACCTGTATATACTACATGCTTAAAAATGTGTTAAGGGGGATCAAATGTAAAGCCTTAATGTTATTTTAATACTTACATGACTGATACACATTACATATGCATCATATCTACTACATAGAGATAGTTTTGCGGATCCTCAGGAGATGGAAAATCCTGTAACATCCCTTAAGTTATTTGCACATTGTATACCCGATTTTGATTTAACTTACATTAGAATTTTTAGTTCTGACTCAAGTATATGTTTTCATTATGCTAGGGTCAGCCTGAATTATTTTAGTGTTTTGAAAACTATTATTTTATGGAGCTAAAGACGACTTTGAAGACTTTAGTATTTATTGGTCATTGTTTCCTTTTGGACTATGTATTTGTGAACATCTATTATTTTCACTATGTTATTCTATTTTACTTCATTTTAAAACTATTATGTAATAATTAAATTAGCAACTTCATGAATTGATATTTTATTATATCTTTATATTCCGCTGCGAGATTCTGTATTAGTTACTTATGTATCTTGTTTTTGAAAATAAAAGCCCATTGATAATCTGTCTTTTGAATGGTTTGAGTTATTCAAAATGGCGAGTCGTCACAGTATTGTAACAACCCGTATTTTAACCGTTTAAAAATACTGAATTAAATAATGATTTTGAATAAAAGGTTTAGAAATTTAAAATTTTATGATTAAAAATGTGTTTAATAGGTTTAGAACGAAAAGAAGAGAAAGAAAACAAGTTTGTTTGTTTATTTTGGAAATCTATTCTGTTTCAATTTTAATTCAAAACCGGTTAGTATTTTAGTGAAAAATATTATTTTTCTAAATAAAAATATTTTTTCAAAGAAATATTCTAGAAATTTTTCTGATTAAAATGCTAAAGTTTGTTTTATCAAACTCTGATCTTCTAGCTCCATTTATTGCAATTTGAAGTTCGTTATACGGTTTTGCATAGTGTATTTGGCTGCAATGGTTTTGATGCGTTTGTCGTAGCACGGATTTAAGCTTGTCTTATTATTTGTCTTCCCTCACTGATCGCAACGGTATTTTTTTTTGTTTGGACGTATGGTTAAGAGTGTAAGGGTTTGGAACTATAGGTAATAGGGTAACCTTAATGTTTTGAATTTAAGTGCTGGTGTAGATATATTGTGTATGTTTGAGTGTTAGGATGTAGTTATAGTCATGATCCATATTTTGGGGGCCATATGTTCTCTCTCCTTCTCTATATCTAAATTCATTCATGGTCACTATCTTCTTCCCACTTTATTACTCATGCAATTAATATTTACATCACTACTCTTCTCTTTCCTTTACTCAATGTATTCTTCACTTCATTAATTTGCATGCTCTCATTTTCTTTTATCCCTGCTACCTTACCTTGCCTTCACGTTTATTATCCAAGCCTCCACTTCTCTCTTCCCTCTCAGCCACTGCCTTTCCCCTCTCTCACCTTGCCTGTAGCCTCCGAGATCTCACCTATGGCCTCTCCTACACCACCAGATCCACCTCCTCCCTATACTCGCCCAACTCGCCATTGCATCCACCCAAATCCACCCCTTCGACCTCCAACTCCAACCACGCCCTACCCATTACCTGCACCTCCACCTTGGCCTACACCCCTAAAGAGCCAACACTCCTCTACACTAACTACATCATCCACTGCCTTTCCCCTTCATCCACCGCCACCTCTTTTCTATCACTGTCTTACCATGCGCTTTCCATCACCTCTAACCTATCTTCCGCCTACCACCCATTGCCAAGCTCCGACCTTCCATTCACCAGATCCCAAAGCTGCCCTCACCTCTACACCATCATCTGCCTCTTGAATGAAGCCTCTACCTATTTCTGCCTTCGCCTGAAACTGCTCACCCACGACCAACCCGCTCACCTACATGAACTACCACCTTGCAAAAACACCTTCAACTCTGCCTTGTCTATCCATGCTATACTGCAGCAGTAGTCTAGACCTATCACTCCTCTGCTCGAAATAGCCGCTAATATTAAGTGTTCGTGTCTATTGATCCTTGTTTGAAGTGTCCATGTGTATTGAGATCCATAGGCGTATCGTTGTTTGTGTCGTGTGGTTTTCAGTTTTGCGTACGATGGTGAGTGTTTAAACTCACAAAATACTATTAATTCTATTGCAAGTTAAACTAATGTCATGACGTGAAATTTTATGGCTATGTGGCTATGAATTTAAGTTGATATTAAAATTGAATATAACTGCTAGTTGAACACCGTAATGACCTAGAATTTTGGACACTTCGTATTAAATATCTGAATTATTTAAATATTTGAATCTTGGATTTAATATTATTAAAATGATTTAATAAGCTTTTTAACCTCCTTTTAAATCATAAGTAATGATGATAAACTTGTTTTTTAAAAATGTTTACAAAAATAAATACTTCGAAAAAATATCGATAACATGATCGAAAATCTTTTTATCGATAAACAGCTTTTTAACCGTCAGAAGCTATTTGGATTTTTTTTACATACACTTATTTTCTTAGGAATTAAAGAAAATGAAATAAAAATATTTTTCCATTTATGAAAACAAACATTATGGATAATGTCATGCATGAGGTAATGGAATATATTTAGGAAATGTGCATAAATGAAAAGTCCTAAAAGTTAAGTAAATGATAAAGGAGAAGTAATGTTTGCGATTAATGTCACAAGGGTTTTTAGGGGTTTTTTGGTCTTTTTCTATCACATTCTTAAGCCTACATATGGAGGGGTGCACTCTTAGGAAGTAATTAAAAATAATTCTCAAAGCTTGAGATGAAGTAAGAGGGTTGAAAATGATGGATGTGCGTAAGCACTAATCCACTTATTACTCTCTACTTTTTCAAAAGTTAACCAAATCTTCTCGCATCTCTTATAAACTTTAGTTTTGGATGTAAGACATCATGGGAAACATGATTAGCAAGTAATAAGTGTGAAGAGGTGAGAGGAAGAGGGAGAACTTGGATAGGCTGTGAGCGACGAGGAGGAGGAGGAAGGTGTTGGCTTTGTTTTGGAAATGCTAAAGGTTGAACCTTTAGGCTTGTGTTAATGGAAGAAGGTGGTCCTTTGGTTCTTATAGCATTGTGCTTGGGTTAATCATGGATCTTAGCAAGCTATCTCTTAAGTATATATTGTGTATATATATGTTATGTGCAAATTGTAAAGTTAAAGTGACATTAACTAGGTAAAGTTATAAACTTTGGACCCATCTTGCTTTTGAAAGCAAACGATAACTTTATATTGTATAACATCACTTATATTATTCTCTTAAACATGTGGCGTGGCCTTGACTTGATGTTTAAATTGTTTTTTTAACATGTATGTTAAATTGAAATAAGTTTGAAAGTGTTTAAAACAAGAATAGTCATTAGAAGTGCGCTTCAGAATCCCTTGTTTTTGGGAATTTTTATAAATAAGTGGAAAAATGTTCTTAGGGATTTCTTTCCATTTTTTAAGTACCCTAATGGTAGTACTTACTATAAAAATTTCAAGTCCTAAATAATTTGTTCAAGTGGTTAAAACTAGTCACAAAGATGGTGATTTTCAATGTTGTTTTAACAAGAACTTTTAACTGCATTTATAAATACTGTTCGCTTATTGTTTTAAGTATGTAAAATGCAACGTTTTGGCTAATTTTTCATGACTTAAATGATTTCTAAATTATTTTCTTTATGAAATTATTTTATGGAAGTTCTTATAAAATGTATTGAGTATGAGAAAAAGAATAGAATTTTAAATATAGTTTTAATGATTATCCACGAATTTTGAAAGTAAAGTGCTGCAAAATGCAAAACATGTTTTAATCAAACTTCTAAATTAATTATTCTTAAGTGATATTTTACATAGATATTTAAAATCGATTTACAAGTATTTCTAAAGTATTATTTTATATATATAAGTTTTGACAATGGTGATTTACTAGGCTTAACATTAAAAGCCAACGAGTAAACTTGTCTGTTTGTAAGATTCAAGAATGAGGTGTCTAGGCAAGCTTGGAACAACCAGTGCCCAAACTTACCTGGGTTAACTCTTGGTCGAGGAACAATATAAGTTGAAATGTCATATATGTGTTAATCTTGCTGTTTACTTGCTTGTCTAAAAAGGTAACTAACTTTGCTTAACGCTAAAAGCCGACGAAGTTGGCTTATCTATTTCTGAGAGTTAAAGATTGATGTCAAATAGGGATGAAGCAGTAGAGCTCTAATCTACCAGTTTCCCTCTTGAATGAAGTTAAGTCGGGAATGTCGGAAATGGGTTAACAAGGTTGTTTGTTACTTGTTTATGGAAATTATTAATACTACACTTAACACTAAAAGCCGATGAAGTAGGCTTATTTATTTCTAAGAGTTAAAGATTGATGTAGAGTAGGAACAAAGAAATAGAGCTCTATCATATTGGGCTTTCCTCTTGAGCAAGGAATGATTAAGTCGGGAATGTCAGAAACGAGTTAAGTATATGAACATTGATTTGTATAAGCAATGGTTTTTGAGATAATTGATCAGTCGATTATCGATCTTAGCCGAATACGAACTTAGAGCTTTGAAACAAAAGGTTTGTAAAGATAGTAGAAATAGGAAAACGATTTGAGTTTTCCATGACAATGTGTTAATTGCATTCATCTTTAACCTTTTTCGATTATACTTAGGGATGTTAATAGATCTTTAAAAGAATGTTTTAAAGATAATACAAGTAAGCGAGATGGTTTTGGGTTCGTTGTGACAATGTATTGATAACATTCATCTTTAACCCTTTTGGATTATACTTATGAATATAAATAGACCTTTAAAAGAATGTTTCAAAGCTAAGCATAAGTGAAATGGTTTTGAGATTGTAGTAACAATGCTTAAGTAATATTAGTCTTAAATCTTTTGAATGGATTTGTGAAAGTACTTAGACCCTTAAAATGGATATCTTGAAGGAAATTATAAGTATATGAATACTTTTTGAAATATAAAAAGAGTAAAGGTTTTAAGTAAGAAATATTTTTAATGATTTGTGAATATACTTATACCATTTGAGATAAGTATATGAATATTTTTTGAAGTATTAAAAAATACAAATGAATAATTGAAATTCATAAACAATGTTTTATTAGATAAAAGAAATTTTACTAATAAAAGAGGATTTAACTAATAAAAGATTTATTAAACAAAAAGGGGTTAGAAGTCACTTATGTGACTTGATCTTGTTTTGTATGACATGATTGTGCTTTGTATGTTTACTCGTTTATGGAAAACATTTAGTCGTATATTTGGCACTAAAGTCGATGAAGTAGGCTTGTCTATCCATGGGAATTAAGAGTGATGTTCGTGTAGAGATATGAGCAATAGGGGTCTAACCTACCGGCTTCCCACTTGGTCGAGGGATAGCGTGAGAGGAAAATATCAGAAACATGATAAGTATATGAGACTTCGTTTCCATACACGATCGCTCTCATTATAATTGAATGACCAAATTCGTCGATTTAGTCTTGGAGAGACCGGGATCAGTAAGTGTTTTACTTACTGAAAACCACTTCAAGGTTGAGATACGTGTTCTATCTTTTGGAAGTGGATTGGTTCTAGATGCGGGAATCTATATGGAGATTCGAGATCTGTTTAAGTTGCTCAAACACATGTTGTTGTTTGCGATCTATTCAGAATGTGGGGATCCATGTTTGGTTTCGTGATCTATTCGAGATATGAGGATTCATTTTGGGATTCGTGTTTTGTTCGAGTGATGAAGACTCGTGTGGTAGATGCCAAATGTAACTTCGACATTGGAAATGACTAAAAACAAAGCATGCCTT
The DNA here is from genome assembly GCA_030737815.1 of Allium fistulosum. Lineage (NCBI taxonomy): Eukaryota > Viridiplantae > Streptophyta > Magnoliopsida > Asparagales > Amaryllidaceae > Allium > Allium fistulosum. The sequence goes on along the minus strand of CM060901.1, from coordinate 334,954,493 downwards.
ATAGGCTGGGGTTTAGCTAACCCACAACAAGATATATCAACTCCATATCTAAAGATACTTATCGATTGTTGGCCGACGGAGTTGATGATATATGGGGTAACGTGTTTGGGCGTGGACCAGCTATGTTTACCTAAAGGTATATTTTACCTAGAGATATACGTCGCTCGGAGGTATTTTCTAACCCTTGTGCAGGAGATTGCTCTGGCTCCATCGGAGAGATCTCCATGAAAAATCCCTTATGTGAATGTTCCTTATTGGATTTGATTGTCTTCCTAATATGTTGTTGAATGTAATGAATGTAACAATTCCAGCTATGTTACAATATTTATATTCTATACCCCAGACATTATCTATTATATCACCTTATGTACCTATTAGATGATGGTTCTTTTGAGGGGATAATCGTTATAGCATTCCATGCGATCTCAAAATTATTGTTATATGTTGTACACATTTTTCTTGAGTTTCTTATACAGACTTATGTCTGATGCTTGGTTTTTATTTTCCCTAAATTCCTTGCATGCTCTTTCGAAGTAGTTTGAGAAACGCAAATTTTCGTTGATATTCATTGGAGCTCGAGAAGGTAAGCTGAATGTTTCACCTACCATGTTATTCTTATTTCTGCTGCATTACTAATTATACATATCAGCATTTGTGAGGACGGGTGTTATAACTTTTCAGGCTGATTATGGTACTTAGGTTTTGTAACTTCGAAAATTCTGTATTGGAGTAACCCCTTTGTACTGTTCTTTTGATATTATATATTATCGTTCCATTGTGAGATTTTGATATCATATTCTCTTCTTTCTTGTTATATTTCCTTTTTGTTTATTTTACCCTAACTTTTCGTCTTTCTGGCACTTGGGTGCTAGGCATGTGAATACCGTAGATGTATTAGTGTCGATATTCGAGGGTCGAAAAGACCGGACGTTAAAAACACCCTGACATGTGATAGTTGATAATTATTGTGATATATATGTATAGTTAAGTTGATTAAAAAAATTATTGCATATGTAGGCCTATAAGTTGTTAATAATTGATGATATTATGATTGTATATATAATACGCTATTGATTGTGATATACACCTGTTACAATCCTGTTGAATTATTGAAGTTATATTAATTGTCATATAGATAATATGAACATTGAATAGTATGATAAAACCATGGACATCTGATATTGATGTGTGGAAAAAGTTAGAATATACAGTTTTATCAATTGGCCAAAAATGTGACTTTATAAATTAATTGTGTTTTTGTCTTTATTTGAAAAAATTCACGAATGAATGTGTTTATGTCTAAACTTTTTATATGTTATGCAAATTAAAGATTTGAACATCTTAGTCAAATTTGTTTACAAAAGTTTATGTGTAGATTTTTACTTATGAATTTTTGAAGTTATATACAAATAAATGTGTAATATATGAAATGATGTTATTTAGACTTGAAAATTTCTATGGCTTTATGATAACAATTTAAGACATTTTGTAAAAGAACCTATATATAATTTAGTTGTTTAACTATTTTTATAAATTATTTTTGGAAAATAACTATTATGACATGAAAAATTTTCTGTGACTTCATTTTATAAAATGATAAATATTTTGTAAAGAAACTAATATTTAATTCGGCCATCTAAGTATTTTATAATTTATTTCAAAGGAAATTGCTTTATTGTAAAAATGTATTTTATAAACATTATTATTTTGACTTGAGAATTTTTCTATATCTTACCAAAATTATAAGAAAAATAACTAATGAAGAAATATATATTTAATTTGGCGACAAAATTATTTTTATGATTTATTTTCTAAAACTAGCTTTTAGGTAAAATTCGGAAATTAGGAGAAATCATATAATAATATGGAAAAATTCTGTTATCATTTTAGAAAAGTGTAGAAAATTATTTAAATGGTTTTTTTAGAAAATAAAATTTCCGTATTTCAATAATATAAATACATTTTTTTTCATGGAAAAATGAGGAATTTTAAATTTTAAAAATAATAAGTTGTCTCAAAAAATTATGAAAACTTTACTAAAGTTTTCAGACGTATAACCAAATAACTTAGTTTCAGAAGCTAAATTTTATTTCATATTTTACTAGATTAAAGAAATTAAGATTGAGAAAAACTGTCGTAATTTAAATTTTATAAATAATAAATATTTCTGGAAATTTCTAAGACTTTTTCCATAGATTCCTGAAGTAAAATGAAGAACTTTTTATGTTGAATACCATTTGAAATTTCATACATAATTTTCTATAAAATTAAAATGGACAAAACATCGTACTTTTATAAAATGAAAGATTGGTTATTAAAGAGACGTGGGCCAGATAATGACATACTCTCTGACATTATAAGAACCACTTTAATAACTGTGTCTGCTATGGATGTTATCTGGAATGTAAAGGTTGAATTGGTGAACATTTGTTGGAATGAAGTAAGAAAACGATAATGGATGACCCCAATACTTATGTCAATTTGAAATGACTAATACGTGAGCCCTTTGAACTGACCAAGAGGTTAGTTACCATTAGCGAACATCTTTTCCTCATATTACTATCTTTATTTTTAACTTGATCGGTGCACCTTTGATTTTGGATTGATGGACGCGGTCAGCCGTTAGGGGTTACGGCCAGCCAGGATGGGTAAACTGGTAGCCTCACGTGCCTTGTCATATGATTATCCTTATCGAGACCAATACCATTTTGTTTTAGTATTGTACCTATAGGAGACTCACTTGCTACCGACATTACTGGTTGTGTTACAGGACCTGCATAGACTACATGCTTAAAGTGTGTTAAGGAGGATCAATGTATTGCCTTAATGCTATTATAATATTTGAATTACCGATAAACATTACATATGTATCGTATCTACTATACATAGATAGTTTAACGGATCCTTAGGAAATGGAAAATCCTGTAACATCTCTTAAGTTATTTTTCACATTATACACCTAATTATGTGTTAACTACATGAGAATTTTTTGTTCTGACTTGAAAATGCGTTTTCATTATGCTTGGGTTAGCCTGAGTTGTTTCAGTGTTTCAAAGACTATTATTTTATATAGATGAAGACTATTTTGAAGACTTTAGTATTTGTTGGTCATTGTTTCCTTTTGAGCTATGTATTAGTGGACATCTGTTATTTCCATTATGTTATTTTATTTTATTTTAAAATTCTGATGTAATAATTTAATTAGCAACTTCATAAACTGCTATTTTATTGTATCTTTATATTCCATTGCGAGATTCTATGTTAGTTACTTCTGCATCTTATTTCTTAATATAAAACCCTATTGATAATGCCTTTTGAACAGTTTGAGTTGTTCAAAATGGCGGGTCATCATAGGTCGATCGTCCTATTTGCATCATCGACTAGTTGGGGTCGACTGTCGACTCATCCTTCTATTTTGGGAACGTAATTACTTTTGCGTCATTGGTTTTATTTAATTCTTTTATTATACTTTTAACGTTAATTTTTAACGCTAACAATTTCTTAACCCCTAGTCTAATCTCAGCTAATTTTTAATTTTTCAAATTTCAAATTTAATTATTTATTGGAATTTGAGTTCAAATTTAATTATTTTAAACCTGAAAACTTCAAATGCCCATAACTTCTTCGTTTATGCTCCGTTTTTAGCATATTATATGTTGGAACATATTGGAATTTCACCACGAATGCAATGATATAACTTTCTTGGACAAATTCCAACCTTTACAAAATTTCCATTTTTCCCCTACTTATTTTAATTAAATTTACTTATTTAATTCTTACTGACTTTACGGGGTGTTACATTCTTCCCTCCTTAAAAAAGACTTCATCCCCAAAATTTCTCCAAGGGGCAAACAACGTAGCATGTAATAAGTGTTATCCCACCTTTTGGTCAAGGCTGGAATATCAACAAAATGGCAAGGAACGATGGATATCAGGATCGGGAATTGATTAGAAACAAGGCTGCAATGGATGTCGTCAAAATTTGACCGGGCTCCGATCGGGACGGAATCGATTGGAGATGATGATCAATGCTAGGAGAGGCTACATTTCAAGTTTCAGGTTAATCGGAGTTCATATGGAGGAGATATGATCGATACAAGGTAAATGAACATGTTGTTTGTATCCATCAGGAAATCATGATTTTGGCATGATCGAATCGATCGGTTTCGAATCGATCAGAGAGGACTCGCCTCGGTTGTATTCGAATCCATCATATTTCGTATCGATCAGGATGGAGATGACAACAGATTTCGAATCGATACTGTTCGTATCGATCGGGATGGATTCAGGCTACAGGTTTCATATCTATACATTTCGTATCGATAGAAAGGCAAGGATTGAAGATGCATTTTGTATCGACCATGGCTGGAATCGATACGAAGGACTCACATATGGATCGATTCGAAGAAGATCGAAGGCATTAATAGATGGATGGATGCATATGGATACGAAGGATTCAGGAGCAATGTTCATATCGATCGTAATCGGACCGATCGATAAGAAGGGAGCAATCAAAACGAGCACAAATCAATGGATGCGAAAGCAACAATGCCAGGCGGAAGCGAATATGTCAACATGGCGAAATCTCCGGAGTGACTATCAACTCGGCGAAAAATGTGGATCGATGCAAAGAATGCGCGCCACGTCAATCTGCTAGCGCGTACTTGGATCGATTCGAAGCAATGGATTCGAATTCATAGATTCGAACAGAGCGTTGCTGCCGAAAATACGATTTCATATCAATCATAACTTGAGATCTACAAGTCCAAATGCAATGAAATTTTCACAAGATCTTACATACATGTTGAAGAATGTTCTCAACAAATTTCAGCTCCATTGGATGAGTTCTTGATCGATTCGAATGGAGTTCGAATCGATCCCAGATTGGGCCCAGATTTCTTGGACGCGGGCACGTGGGCCCCCACACATGCCAGAAGTAGTCTCCCTAATTTTAGGTGAAATATCAGCCTCCTACACCTATAAATAGAGTCCCAAGTCATTCAGAAAGGGGGATCGGGATTCAGAAGTGCCCAGACTCTACCGGATTCAATTCTACACTTCAACATTACGGTTAGACTTGAATTTCTTCATTGTAATCGTTGTAATCATTGGTAAGCAGCAAGGATAATCAATAAAGGATAAAACTTTGGAGTGGACGTAGGCCGGAGATAGTCGAACCACTATAAATCGCGTGTCTTTGTTCATTATTTCTGAATTGTAATATTCTGTTTGCTTAGATCTGAGATTTGTGTTTGAATATTTGTTGATTTGTATTTATACACTGGTGCTTTCACAATACTTGGGGTTTGTGACCAATTTTGGCACAAACACTTTGGTGCTTTCACTGAGAAGGACTAGCACCCGCTACACCGGATTGAAGTTCAAATTTGGAAAGCATGAAGAGTTGAGATTTGAAAGACAATGACTCGACAAACAAGACAGAGAGCTGAGCGAAGTCAGCAAGGAGGAAGTCAAGAGGCATCCTCCGGAGCTGGAGAAGGACAAGTTTCGATTTACGTTACCAGGGACGAAATGGAAGCTATGGAAAATTCGTTGCATGAGAGGTTGCTGAAAAGTCAACAGGATATGATGCAAACTTTCTTCGAACAGATGAGAGCTGCAGGGATGTAGAACTTAGGACCAGCCACAGCGTTTGTTAATGTGGAATAAGGAGCTAGGGTTATGGAACCCAATGGAGGACAGAATACAGAACCGGAAGGCAATCAACAAGGGCTTGGGGGCAGGCCCACAGGATCCAACACAGGAGGACCTTTGGAAGGAGTTCAACGGGCTAGGGCCAATGTTGCTGCTAATGAGCCACATGAAGAATATGTGCCAGAGTTCCCTTGGGAGCATGGGGGCCAACCCCCGACAGACAACGCTGGATTAGCGGAAATAATTAGGAAGACTATGCGTGGAGGCTTGACCAATAGAGATTTGGAAGGAGTGAACAGGAGTCCGTTCGCTCGGGAAATCAGGATAGCTCAGAATCCACATAAGTTCAAGTTACCTAGCGTGGAAGTATATAATGGCAAGGCTGACCCAACTGATCACTTGATAAGATACACTAGACACATGGAAGTGCTGGGGGCATCGGAGGAAGTGATGGCCAGATGTTTTCCGTTGTATTTGACAGATCTAGCTACAATGTGGTTTAGGCAGTTGGGAGAAGGATCTATCAAGACTTGGAGGGAGTTGGTGGACAGGTTTTTGGGACAGTTTCGGGTTCATATCAAGAAGCCGAAAAACGTAATGACACTAACGTCGGTAAAGCAAAGGACAGATGAATCACTTAGGGCTTTTCTAACTCGATTCAATGCGGCGGTAGCTTCGGTGGATCGGCCGGATCCATCGATGGTTTTGATGGTGGCGGTGTCGGGAGTCAGAGAGGATTCAGATTTTAAGGTATCTTTAATACGAGACCCACCACTGGATCTCGGGGAATTCTTTCATGAGGCTGAGAGGTTCCTCCGACAAGAGGATGCATGTGCAGATTTAAAGTTGAAGGAAGTGAATGTAACCGAGGGTGGAGGACCATCCAATAGAGGTTCGGATAAAGATAAAGAGAAAAGGAAGTTGGATGATGATTCTGAAAAAGCTAGGAAGCGATGGAAGGATCCAAAGTTTTCCACATACATAGGGTTAAACGAGACAATGGAGCAGATATACATGGAAACCTGGAATCGCCTTCCTTACCGAAGGCCAGCTAGGAGAGAACATTCTGAGCGAGAAAGGGCATCAGGAAGGCATTGTCTCTTCCATGATTTGGACGGACATGATACCAACAGCTGCAGGCACTTAAAGGACATAATTGAGGAACATGTGAGGAATGGACAATTGAGGCAGTATGTTGGGGCTCGAAATGCAGCTGCGGAGCAGGAGCAACCACCGCCTACCTCAAGCCATGATGATGTGAGGCCCAGGAATGATGGTCGATTGATTATCAATTGACTGCGATAATATGAAATAAGTAACAAACCATTTGCAAGCAACCAAGTTATTTACACATGTATGGGGCCGGAGATAGCCCCTAGGCATGCTCTGAATGATGATAAACCGTGAAGCCATGGTTTGCGAAATCTGTCTTTTGTTTTTGGATTAGACACTCGTTTTTCTGTTTTGGTCTTGGAGTTTGGATTGAACTCCTGATTTCGCTCGTTTTCTGGTTTTGGCTCTCATTCGGATGATTGTTTTCCGTTTTGGATGATGATTTTGATTTTTGATATGGATTTCTGGTTTTCCGATTTGATTTGGATTTTGGATTGGATTTTGATTGGATTTTTTTTGGTTTTTTGATAAACGGTCGTCGAGTATGGACTATGCTCGATAAGGGTCTGAAGAGACCACGATTCGGCCTAGGACTTAAGCCTTGCATTATCAATTGTTATTTTCAGGTCGTTGAGTATGGACTATGCTCAACAGGGGTCCGAAGCGACCAGGATTCGGCTTAGGACTTAAGCCATGGCATTACTTGCGTCCAGGGACACTGGACCAAGGTCGTCAGGTGTGGATTGCGCTTGGCAAGAACCCGGAGAGGTTAGATCAACGTCCAAGGACACTGGACCACGGTCATCGAGTGTGGATTGCGCTTGGCAAGAACCCGGAGAGGTTACGGATTTGAACAGTGACCCGGAGAGGTCCAGGATTCGGCTTAAGACCTAAGCCATGGCACTACTCAACATCCAGGGACACTGGATCACGGTCGTCAGGTGTGTATTGCGCTTGGCAAGATCCCAGAGAGGTTATGGATTTGGATGTCGACCCGGAGAGGTCTTGGATTCGGTTGTTGGACAAGGATGGACTAAAAACTCGGTCATCGAGTTCGGATGGACATGGAATTGACTATGGACCTTGGATATCGGACACAGAGTTATACAGAACACGCCTTCTTACCATAAGGCATGTTTTAGGGGGCAAATGTTATCCTACCTTTTGGTCAAGGATGGAATATCATCAAATTGGCATGGAACGATGGATATCAGGATCGGGAATCGATTAAAAACAAAGCTGCAATGGATGTCGTCAAAATCTGTGCAGTTAAAGTGCTCGGTGGATTCAATGCGGTAGAGGTGCAAAAAGTCATAGCGGGGATGTAGCGAAGATATAGCGGGATATATCGGATTACTCTAAAATAGCATATAAATCCCATACTTGTTATTTTTACAAATATATAGATAGTAATTATGTGAAAAATTAACATTCAATTGAATTATAATTAATACAAAAATAATTTTAAATAAAAATATGTGCAAATGTATTGTAATTGAATGTAAAACTGTTATATAACTTAATTTAATTTAGTAGAACATTAGAGTATTATCATTTCTAAACATATACCAAAAATTCAATGAAATTAATTAATTTCATAATTTTTATAGCGTATAAATATCATTTTTCAATCCAATATTTTATAGAAGATATAGCGGAAATAGCGGAATATAGCGGAGAAAACGGGATATAGCGGAAATAGCGGTGATTAAAGCGGAAAGGCTATATGTTGGGGATATATGGAAAAATCGTAGCGGTAGGAATCCGCTATAAGATATATCGGAGTTATAGCGGGGATATAGCGGGGAATTAACTGCACAGGTCAAAATTTAACCGGGCTCCGATCGGGATGGAATCGATTGGAGATGATGATCAATGCTAGGAGAGGCTACATTTCAAGTTTCAGGTTAATCGGAGTTCATATGGAGGAGATATGATCGATACAAGGTAAAGGAACGTGTTGTTCGTATCCATCAGGAAATCATGATTTTGGCATGATCGAATCGATCGGTTTTGAATCGATTAGAGAGGACTCGCCTCGATTGTATTCGAATCCATCATATTTTGTATCGATCAGGATGGAGATGACAACATATTTCGAATCGATACTGTTCGTATCGATCGGGATGGATTCAAGCTACAGGTTTCATATCTATACATTTCGTATCGATATAAAGGCAAGGATTGAAGATGCATTTTGTATCGACCGTGGCTGGAATCAATACGAAGGACTCACATATAGATCGATTCGAAGAAGATCGAAGGCATTAATAGATGGATGGATGCATATGGATATGAAGGATTCAGGAGCAATGTTCGTATCGATCGTATTCGGACCGATCGATACGTAGGGAGCAGTCAAAACGAGCACAAATCAATGGATGAGAAAGCAACAATGCTAGGCGGAAGCGAATATGTCAACATGGCGAAATCTCCGGAGTGACTATCAACTCGGCGAAAAATGTGGATCGATGCAAAGAATGCGCGCCACATCAACCTGCTAGCGCGTACTTGGATCGATTCGAAGCAATGGATTCAAATTCATCGATTCGAACAGAGCGTTGCTACCGAAAATACGATTTCATATCAATCATAACTTGAGATCTACAAGTCCAAATGCAATGAAATTTTCACAGGAGCTTACATACATGTTGAAGAATGTTCTCAACAAATTCCAGCTCCATTGGATGAGTTCTTGATCGATTCGAATGGAGTTCGAATCGATCCCGGATTGGGCCCAGATTTCTTGGACGCGGGCGCGTGGGCCCCAACACGTGCCAGAAGTAGTCTCCCTAATTTTAGGCGAAATATCAGCCTCCTACACCTATAAATAGAGCCCTAGATCATTCAGAAAGGGGGATCGGGATTCAGAAGTGCCCAGACTCTACCGGATTCAATTCTACACTTCATCATCACTGTTAGACTTGAATTTCTTCATTGTAATCGCTGTAATCATTGGTAATCAGCAAGGATAATCAATAAAGGATAAAACTTTGGAGTGGACGTAGGCCGGAGATAGCCGAACCACTATAAATCGCGTGTCTTTGTTCATTATTTCTGAATTGTGATATTCTGTTTGCTTAGATATGAGATTTGTGTTTGAATATTTGTTGATTTGTATTCATACACTGGTGCTTTCACGATACTTGGGGTTTGTGACCAATTTTGGCGCAAACAATGAGATCCATGTTATATAACCAAGTTATCTAGACATTCATCTACTTAACCAAAGTGCAATATGATTATGTACTGCAGATATACTAAAGTGAGCTCAAACCTACTGTGAGTGTGTAATCATGTCATGCAAGTAAGCATGCAGATATCCAAAACATGCATAAAAATACCTAATGAGTGTACAATGATAGTGAAAAAATGTGGCAACCATCTCCTACCATCCAATCTAGCAACCATAATGCAACTAAAATCCTAATATTGAAGAGAAAAATTTACCAGTGAAAAGATATGGGTGAGAGATCTTTATTTTCTCTGAAGTTTCCTATGTGCTTTCCGCTAGGTTTACCTCCATTGCATTCAGACCAATCAAATCTCTTTGTTGTGGAGCCTTTAAGTTCTGTGCTCCATAATGCGTGCGGTGGCACAAGATGCTATTGGCTTCATCTCTATATTTCCCAACCGATTAGGCTCTACTATAATGGTGGTGTCATGAAGGCATTTCCTAAAGTGAGAAAAATGAAAACAATGCGGACTCATGCTGTAACACCCCTTCAAAATGGGAATAATAGTCCCACATCGCAGAAAAACACTAGAAGTGGGTGCTTATATACCAAAGCCTTAACCTCATAATAACGTCGAGGCCTTTTGAGGAACAAAACCTTACACCTTGGCTTGGCCCATGAGGCGGAGGTGACTAAGTTGGGGACAATATCTGTGTTAAGTAAGGTGTGGGTTGTTACATTAGTATCAGAGCCATACCTAGCCGGAATTGTGGTATGTACGTGTTAAAGCCACGATGCCTAGGCGGTGTTGTGTTCATGAGCCAACGAGGACGTTGGGCACTAAAGGGCGGGGGAGATTGTAACACCCCTTCAAAATGGAATAATAGTCTCATATCGTGGAAAAACACTAGGAAGTGGGTGCTTATATACCCAAGCCTTCACCTCATAACAACGTTGAGGCCTTTTGAGGAACAAAACCCCATACCTTGGCTGGCCTATGAAGCGGAGGTTGTTAGTCCTTGAGATGATGGTTTTGATGACAACAACCTTAGAATAAGATTATAAAATATAAATACTGACATTATAGTTTAGATATATATGTATATGCAGGATTTAACCATGTAGGTATCAAGAATGAAGATTGTACAATATAGAGATTTAAGATATCAAGATTGAAGACTCATGAGTATCAAGAATATCAAGAATATCAAGATTATCAAGAGTTCAAGATTTCAAGAATAAGTAATTTAATTAGGAATTTTGTTAAAACTCCTAGAAAAGCACTGGAATCTTAAAATCCAATTTAGTAGTGGAATGGAATCCACTTCGAGCCCGTTAAAGGGATGGAATCCTAAGTAGGATGGAACCTACGAAAAATCTAGTGGAACATTGTTTTGTATCCGCTAACTTTTATTCAAATGATTTAACAAAATTATCTTATTTTCAAAATGATTTCAAAACCTTCCTTTTAAAAAGAATCAAAAACATCTATCCTGATTTTAAATACTTTTAGCCTCAAAATAATCTTTATTTTCAAAATCAAATTATCCTTAGTTTTAAATTATTTTAATAATAAATTTAATATTTATACTTAGATTTAAATATAAAATTATAGTAAAATTTTATATATTATTCTCTATATTTACTTATGTATTTTAACTATAGTTAAGTATATTTATAAAGTTTAAAATTGTTTTAATATAAGATAGAAGTAATTTTCAAAGAAAAACAAATCACTAAAATTTCCTTTGGGATGTCGACATACCCAAGACACCCATGTCGACATAGTGGTAGTTGGTTTCAAAATTTTGAATTTCAAAAGAAGTGTCTATTCGCCATAACCTTTCAAGAATGGACATGGCTGTTGTTCTTCTATAAATAGGGGATGATTTCAACGAATTTTATACCATATTTTTCTGGTTTTTACTCCTCTTCTTCTTCCATATTTCTTTATATATATTCTTACCATTACTCTGCCGAAATCACCATTGAATCTAACTAGATCATTTCTGGTTTGATCTTTATCACTATCTCAACAATACCTCAGTGCTATTCAGAGTTATAGACTTCTTTGTAATCAATCAAGTGAGAAAAGGTGTGATTGTAGCCATGGAAATCAATCAAGTGAGAAAAGGTGTGATTGTAGCCTAGGAAATCAATTGGGTGAACTTGTTGCCCGGGAAACCAAGTATCTCTACCTTGAGGATTGTGAATCTAGAGTGGTGTACCTCATGGCCTTGAAATTGAGGGTTGTAATTGTAAAGATTGCTTTTGAAAGGAAATCCGTACTTGTGTGCGGGACTGAATGTAGGGTAACTCCGAACCAGTATAAAATCCGGTGTGTTCTTTCCTTTACTACTTTTACTTTATATTTGCATCTGTGTTTGAATCTGTGATCATATCTGTGTCTGAATATTGCATACATTTGTGTTAAAATTAATATAAACTCAAAAAGAATTAGTAATTCCTTAAAACACTATTCACCCCTCCTCTCTAGTGTTTATACTAGCCTTAAGATCTATAATCCGCATTTCTCACATTTGGTATAAGAGAAAGGTTTTCAAAGTTTCATAATCTGATTTTTGAAAAAGTTTTTAAAATGGCTATGTTTAAGAAATTTGTTAATACTAGTTTAGAAATATTCATATCATCATTGTCTCTTGAGTCTGCATATAATCAATATTAAAATACAAGTTGTCTACTAAGATTGTTTGATGTGCAGGAAACATGCTTTATGGGAGTTGAGGAATCAATCCACAACGGACAAATTGTGCAGATCAAAAAGAATAAATGGATACTCAATAGTGGATGTTTTAGACACATGACTAGGAATCCAGATATGCTGAATGATATAATATACAAAGACAGAGGACTGGTTAACTTTGGAGATAATTCAAAAGGATATGTGATTGGCATCGGCAAAGTCGGTAACTCTAAAACTCCTATTATTACTAATGTTTTGCTAGTTAAGAATCTGAAACATAATCTGCTAAGTATAAGTCAACTTTGCGATAAAGGATATAAAATTAAATTTGAAAAAGATAAGTGTCACATTGAAGGTAATAATTCAACCATAATATTTGAGGGAATTAGGAAAAAGAATATTTATATTCTTAGTATGTAAGTTTCAAATGATAACCTGTGTCTTTTGGCAAATACAAGTGACCCTTGGATTTGGCATAAGAGATTTGGACATTTGAATTTCAAACTCTTATCTAAACTGTCAAAATATGATATAGTAAGAGATCTCCCTAAAATGAATTTTAAAGTAGATAGTCTATGTGATGCATGTCAATTAGGAAAACTTAGAAAAAGTTCCTTTAAATTAAAAGATATGATTTCTACTTCAAAACCTCTTGAATTACTTCATCTTGATTTATTTGGTCCATCTCAAATTCTGTCAATAAATCATAGTAAATATGTTTTTGTAATTGTAGACGATTATTCTAGATTTACATGGACAATATTTTTGAAACATAAAAGTGATACTTTTGAATGTTTTAAGAACTTTACAAAAAGGATTCAAAATCAACTTTCTTTAAAAATTATAACCATCCGTAGTGATCACGGTGGTGAATTTGAAAATGAAAAGTTTGAGGAATTCTGCAATAAAAAGGGAATAACTCACAATTTTTCATTTCCAAGAACTCCATAACAAAATGGAGTAGTAGAACGTAAAAATAGGATGATTCAAGAGTGTGCAAGAACTATGCTTTCAGATAGTAAATTACCAAAGTATTTTTAGGCAGAAGCAGTTGCTACCGCCTGTTATATTTTAAATAGAATTTTAATTAGACCGTTAACTGATAAGACATCTTATGAACTTCTTTACTCAAAGAAACCTAAGGTGTCTTATTTTAGAATTTTTGGAAGTAAATGTTTTATTTTAAATACAAAAGATAACATAGATAAATTTGATCCTAAATCCGACAAAGGTATCTTTATCGAATATTCTAATAGAAGTAAAGCATACAGAGTGTTTAATTTAAGAACTAATACCATCGAAGAAACAATGCATGTTTCATTCGATGAAAATTCCAAAAATTTTGAAGATATAAATGATGAAGAGGATTTAATCACTCAAAATCAGGAGTCAACAGAAAATAATAATGAAATTAATCATTCTAATAAAAAGATTAAACTTTTAAAAGATCATCCTATAGAAAATATACTAGGAGATATGCAATATGTTGTTACAACTAGAAATCAACTAAGTAAAATGAGCAGTGTAGCTTTTATATCAACTATTAAACCCAAAAATCCAAAAGAAGCATTAATTGATGATTCATGGATTTTGGCTATGCAAGAAGAACTAAATCAATTCACTAGAAATGATGTTTGGGAACTTGTTCCTAGACCTGAAAATAAAACTATAATTAGAACAAAATGGGTTTATAAAAACAAAATGAATGAACAAGGTAAGGTCGTTAGAAATAAAGCCCGGTTAGTCGCTAAAGGTTATTGTCAAGAAGAAGGAATAGATTTTGATGAAACCTTTGCTCCCGTAGCAAGATTAGAAGCCATTAGGATTCTACTTGCTTTCGCAAATTATAATAATTTCGAATTATTTCAAATGGATGTTAAAAGTGCCTTTTTAAATGGATTTGTAAAAGAGGAAGTATATGTTGAACAACCACCACTTTTTGAAAATAAAAAATTACCAAATCATGTTTACAAACTTAAGAAAGCTCTATATGGTCTAAAACAAGCTCCTAGAGCCTGGTATGATAGACTAAGATCTTACTTACTACAATCAAATTTTGATATGGGTAAAGTAGATAATACTCTTTTTATTAAAAGAAATAAAAATGATATTCAACTAGTACAAGTTTATGTAGATGATATCATTTTCGGATCAACTAATTTTGAAATAAATAAAGAATTTTCTAAAATAATGAAAAAAGAGTTTGAGATGAGTCATATGGGTGAATTAAACTTCTTTCTAGGATTACAAATAAAACAATTAGATAATGGTATCTTTATTAGTCAAGAAAAATATGCTAAAGACCTAGTTAGTAAATTTGGTTTGACTACTGCAAGCGGAAAACCCACTCCCATGGCAACCAATGAGTACCTAAGTAAAGAAGATCTCTCAAAAGATGTAGATCAAAATTTATATAGAGGAATGATTGGATCACTACTCTATATCACTGCTAGTAGACCTGATATCATGCATAGCGTTTGCCTCTATGCAAGATATCAATCCCAACCTAAAGAAACCCACTTAAAAGCTATAAAACGTATTATAAGATATATTAAACACACCATTGACTATGGCTTATTTTATCCTAAAAATGATTCTTTTGAATTAATATCTTACTGTGATGCTGACTATGCTGGTTGTAAGTCAGACCGAAAAAGTACAAGTGGAACTTGTCACTTTTTGGGGCATTCTCTGGTTTCCTGGTTTAGTAAAAAGCAAAACACAATTTCTTTATCAACAACCGAAGCAGAGTATATTTCTGCTGCTTTGGCTTGTTCTCAAGTAATATATATGCAACAAACTTTAAAAGATTTTGGCTTAAATATCTTAAAATCACCAATTTATTGTGATAATACTAGTGCAATAAATTTATCCAAAAATACTACTCATCACGCTCGAACTAAACATAGTGATATCAGACATCATTTTCTCAGAGGTAATATAAGTAAGGAAGTAATTACTCTCGATTATATCAATTCTGAGAATCAAATTGCTGATATACTAACAAAACCCTTAGATGAATCTATATTTACTAAATTAAGAAGAGAATTAGGTATTTGTTCAATAACTGAAATATAAAATATAAATAACAAAGTATAATTAAAATTAAATCAAATAGTAAAAATATCAAGCACCATGTCGACATCCCCCTCCTACCCATGTTGACATATAACGATTTTTTATTTTTTTTATTTTTCCCACCAAAATTCAAATAAGTGGTTATATATTCTTCTTATTTCGAAATTTGGATCATTCTTTCTGTTCTTTCTCTGTTCTATCTTATGAAAACATTTAAAAAATGGCCTCCTCTTCCAAATCAAACATAAATTCACCCTTTTCGTTCCTTTCTCCAACTTTCGGACCGTTTCAACGAACAACGCTCGCACGAGTGACGAAAATGGAGGATTCTCTGAAGGATGCACTGCAATTAATGACTTAAATTCAAGTGGTACAACTTAGAATGGCCAAGGAACAAGAAAGGAATGGCAAAATCCTTAGAAATTTGCAAAAATTTCTAATGGACAATCATGCTAATCAAATCTTGATTGACGAAGATTCTTTAGGAGATCAAGTGCAAGAGGACATCGAAGAAGAAGAAGTCTTCATGGAAGAAGAGCACGCTGAAGAAGACGACAAAGTCGTTTGCGTTGGCGAAGTGTGCTTTGAAAAAGATGGAAATCTTGTCGAACAACGTGGAAATTTCTGTTTCCACTACCCAAATTGTTCGGTTCATAGATCTCTTATGTTCAAAGACACACATTAGTTTCTTTTCTCTCTTTCCGATCGTTATTTGTATAATTTTACTAACGTTTTCTGCGCCAATGTAAATACAACTTTATATAATTAATAAATGATTTGTGTTCTCACATTATCATTATATTCTTAGTTAGGATAGTTAGTTATTAGTTTGAGAATTAAGTGTTGATTATTTATGATAACACTATCATTATAATCCAATATAGAATTAGATTAAGGGGGAGTTACATAGTTTGAAGTTAGTTTTTGTTGATGACAAAGGGGGAGAAGTATAAAATAGGATAGTTAGGCATAGATTAAGGGGGAGTTATTAGTTTTAGGGGGAGTTATTAGGATAGAAGTGATATTTTATAAACAAAGGTTGTCATCATCAAAAAGGGGGAGATTGTTAGTCCTTGAGATGATGGTTTTGATGACAACAACCTTAGAATAAGATTATAAAATATAAATACTAACATTATAGTTTAGATATATATGTATATGTAGGATTTAACCATGTAGGTATCAAGAATGAAGACTGTACAGTATAGAGATTCAAGATATCAAGATTGAAGACTCATGAGTATCAAGAATATCAAGAATATCAAGATTATCAAGAGTTCAAGATTTCAAGAATAAGTAATTTAATTAGGAATTTTGTTAAAACTCCTAGAAAAGCACTGGCATCTTAAAATCCAATTTAGTCATGGAATGGAATCCACTTCGAGCCCGTTAAAGGGATGGAACCCTAAGTAGGATGGAACCTACGAAAAATCTAGTGGAACATTGTTTTGTATCCACTAACTTTTATTCAAATGATTTTACAAAATTATCTTGTTTTCAAAATGATTTCAAAACCTTCCTTTTAAAAAGAATCAAAAACATCTATCCTGATTTTAAATACTTTTAGCCTCAAAATAGTCTTTATTTTCAAAATCAAATTATCCTTAGTTTTAAACTATTTTTAATAATAAATTTAATATTTATACTTAGATTTAAATATAAAATTATAGTAAAATTTTATATATTATTCTCTATATTTACTTATGTATTTTAACCATAGTTAAGTATATTTATAAAGTTTAAAATAGTTTTAATATAAGATAGAAGTAATTTTCAAAGAAAACCAAATCACCAAAATTTCCTTTAGGATGTCGACATACCCAAGATACTCATGTCGACATAGTGGCAGTTGGTTTCAAAAATTTGAATTTCAAAAGAAGTGTATATTCGCCATAACCTTTCACGAATGGACATGGCTGTTGTTCTTCTATAAATAGGGGATGTTTTCAACGAATTTTATATCATATTTTTCTAGTTTTCACTCCTCTTCTTCTTCCACACTTCTTTATATATATTCTTACCATTACTCTGCCGAAATCACCATTGAATCTAACTAGATCATTCCTGGTTTGATTCTCTATCACTATCTCAACCAGACCTCAGTGCTATTCAGAGTTATATACTTCTTTGTAATCAATCAAGGGAGAAAAGGTGTGATTGTAGCCTTGGAAATCAATCAAGTGAGAAAAGGTGTGATTGTAGCTTAGGAAATCAATTGGGTGAACTTGTTGCCCGGGAAATCAAGTATCTCTAACCAGAGGATTGTGAATCTAGAGTGGTGTACCTCATGGCCTTTAAATCGAGGGTTGTAATTGTAAATATTGCTTTTGAAAGGAAATCTATACTTGTGTGCGGGACCGGATGTAGGGTAACTCCGAACCAGTATAAAATCTGGTGTGTTCTTTCCTTTACTGCTTTTACTTTATATTTGCATCTATGTTTGAATCTGTGATCATATCTGTGTCTGAATATTGCATACATTTGTGTTCAAATTAATATAAACTAAAAAAGAATTAGTAATTCCTTAAAACACTATTCACCCCCCTCTAGTGTTAATACTAGCCTTAAGATTTGTAATCCGCATTTCTCACAGAGGTGACTAAGTTGGGGACAATATCTGCGTTAAGTGAGGTCCGGGCTATTACATTGGTATCAGAGCCATACCCAGCCGGAATTGTGGTATGTACGTGTTATAGCCATGACGTCTGGGTGGTGTTGTGTTCATGAGCCAACGAGGACGTTGGGCTCTAAGGGGGGAGATTGTAACACCCCTTCAAAATGGGAATAATAGTCCCACATCGTGGAAAAACACTAGAAGAGGGTGCTTATATGCCAATGCCTTCACCTCATAATAACGTCGAGACCTTTTGAGGAACAAAACCTCACACCTTGGCTTGGCCCATGAGGCGGAGGTGACTAAGTTGGGGACAATATCTGCGTTAAGTGAGGTGCGTGCTGTTACATTATTGTAACACCCCTTCAAAATGGGAATAATAGTCCCACATCGTGGAAAAACACTATGAAGTGGGTGCTTATATACCAAAGCCTTCACCTCATAACAACGTCGAGGCCTTTTGAGGAACAAAATCCCACACCTTGGCTTGGCCCATGAGGCAGAGGTGACTAAGTTAGGGACAATATCCGCGTTAAGTGAGGTGCGGGCTGTTACATTGGTATCAGAGCCATACCCAGCCGAAATTGTGGTATGTATGTGTTACAGCCATGACGCCTAGGCGGTGTTGTGTTCATGAGCCAACGAGGACGTTGGGCTCTAAAGGGGGGAGATTGTAACACCCATTCAAAATGGGAATAATAATCCCACATCGTGGAAAAACACTATGAAGTGGGTGCTTATATACCAAAGCCTTCACCTCATAACAACGTCTATGCCTTTTGAGGAACAAAACCCTACACCTTGGCTTGGCCCATGAGACGGAGGTGACTAAGTTGGGGACAATATATGCATTAAGTGAGGTGCGGGCTGTTACATTGGTATTAGAGCCATACCAAGCCGGAATTGTGGTCTGTACGTGTTACAACCACGACGCCTGGGTGGTGTTGTGTTCATGAGTCAACGAGGACATTGGGCTCTAAAGGGGGGGGGGGGAGATTGTAACACCCCTTCAAAATGGGAATAATAGTCCCACATCGTGGAAAAACACTATGAAGTGGGTGCTTATATACCAAAGCCTTCACCTCATAACAACGTCAAGGCCTTTTGAGGAACAAAACTCCACACCTTGGCTTGGCCCATGAGGCAGAGGTGACTAAGTTGGGAACAATATCTACGTTAAGTAAGGTGCGGGCTGTTACACCTGCCAACTAATCCGAACGCTCCACGTGGTAAGCAAGCCTTCCTATCCTTTCCAAAACTTGAAATGGTTAATAAATCTTTGCGCCAACTTTCCGGACTTGCCAAATCTTACAACCTTTCAATGAGGGGTGACTTTGACAAATACCATATCTCCTACCTCGAATTCTAGCTATTTCCCTCTCTTATTTGCATAAAGTTTCTGGCGATTTTGCACTGCCTTCATTCGTTGCCCGATCAATTCTACTTTTTTCGTGGTATCATGGATCAAATCGGGTTTGAGAAAAATCTTGTTGGTGGTTTCCCACCAACAACTTGGCGATTTGCTTGGCCTTCCATAAAGTGATTCAAAAGGGGCCATGCCGATCGTCGCTTGATAACTATTATTATATGTGAACTCAATAAATGTAGATGTTGCTCTCAGTGCCCTCCGAAGTCCAAGATGCAATCTCTCAACAAGTCCTTAGAAATCCTATTCACCCTTTCTGTCTGACCATCTGTCTATAGATGGTAAGCAATGCTGAGATTCAACAAAGTACCCAAAGCTGCTTGCAAACTCCTCCAAAACTCGTTAGGGGTCCATATCACTAATAATGCTTGCTGAAATGCAATGTAGTCGGACTATATCTTGATTTAAATCTCTGCGAGAGATGCAACAGTTCTATTGGTCCTAATAGGAATTAAGTAGGCAACCTTAGTGAGTCTATCTTTAATAACCCAAGTAGCTTCATTACCCCTCTGATGCCTAAGAAATCCTTCTACGAAGTCTATCGAAATGTGTTCCCATTTCCAAGTCGGAATCTCCAAAGGTAACAGTAACCCTTCAGGATTCCCTTGCTCAACATTTATCTTCTGACGTGTCAATCATTTAGTAATAAACTCAGCTACTCTTCTCTTCATTCCAAGCCAAAAGAAAATCGTCTTTATATCTTTATACATTTTATCTCCTCCAGGGTGAATAGTCATCTTAGAGTGGTGAAATCCCATAAGCACTTCTTCTAATAAACCATCAATCGTTGAAACATAAAGCCATCCATCCCTTCCCAACCATCCCTTCTCATCAATAGTATATCTACTGGCATGTGGAAAATACTTTCCTCTCCTCAACTTCTCCAAAATCTCTATTAACTTCTCATCCTTCGTCTTCTTAAGTCCAATACGATCTATTAAAGTTGGTCTAACCTACATTATGGCTAAAACACCTTTGATGTTTTTTTGTTGGTGGTTGGAAGTTAAAATTTGAGAGATACTCCAACGCCTCCATTCATATATAGTGATTAGGGTAGCATGCCTCTGACTAAGGGCATCGGCGACTACGTTCCTTTTTTAGGAGTATATTATATACCAAAATCAAATGATGCTATATATTTCATCCATCTCCACTGCCTAAGATTTAAATCTTTTAGGAAAATAAGTATTTGAGTGATTTATGGTCAGTGAATAACTTAAACCTTTCTCCCAAAATGTAGTACCTCCACATCTTTAAGAAAGGACAATAGCTACAAACTCAAAGTCATGAACTGGATATCTTTTCTCATGATCCTTCAGTTGTCTACTGGCATAAGCAACTACCTTCCATTCTTACATTAGAACTACTCATAATCTTGTGCCACAACTATATGTAATAATCACAAATGGTTTGGTCCTGTCGGGAATAGTG
This sequence comes from Allium fistulosum, assembly GCA_030737815.1. Classification (NCBI taxonomy): domain Eukaryota; kingdom Viridiplantae; phylum Streptophyta; class Magnoliopsida; order Asparagales; family Amaryllidaceae; genus Allium; species Allium fistulosum. Next base: position 334,933,296 of record CM060901.1, on the reverse strand, counting down.
AGAACATGTGCACTTGTCAATAACTCCTTAAGCTTCTCGAATGCCTCAATGCATCTATTATCCCAAGAAAAGACTAGGTTCTTCTTAGTCAAGTCGGTTAAGGGGGCCGCTATCTTTGCAAAGTTCTTCATGAACTTCCTATGATAGCCTAACAACCCTAGAAAACTTCTAATTTCCAATGCATTCCTAGGAATTCTCCATTCTTTACAGCCTCCACTTTGGTGTGGTCCACCACCAGTCCTTGCTCAGAAACAAATGCCTAAGGAGTCTCACTTCCTTCTTCCAAAAGTGGCACTTAGCAAATTTGGCCTTAAGCTAATGCCTTCTTAAAGTTCCTAGTACTTCACTTAGGTGGTCCTTATGCTCCTTTTCGCCTTTAGAGAATACCAAGATATAATCCACGAATATAAATGACGAATTTATTGAGTTACCCCTTAAACACCCTACTTATCAAATCTACAAAGTATGCGGGGCATTCGTTAACCTAAATGGCATTACTTCCTACTCATATAATCCATTTGGTTTGTAGAATGCGGTCTTTGACTTGATTTCTTCAACAATCCTCAACTGATGGAATCCGGTTGCTAAGTCTAGTTGGGAAAAGACTTTGGTTCCTATGAGTTGGTCGAACAAGTCAGCTATCCTGGGTAGAGGATACCTATTCTTTCTTATTAACTTGGTCAGCTCCCTGTAATCGACGCAAAGTCTCAGTAAGCCATCCGCCTTGTTGGCGAAGACAAAAGGGGCTCCCCACTCTGAGGTACTCCAACGGATGAATTCTTTCTACAATAGCTCAAATATTTTCTTTTCTAACTCCCTTCTTTCTTTGGGGTCCATGTGTCTTAATGGCAAAGCGACTGGCCTTGCGTCTTTCTCCAAATCAATTCTAAACTTGATCTTCCTATGACATAGGAGACCTGAGACTTACTCAAAGACATCAAGATATTACATCCTATGGGTACAGTTGATATCTCACTTAAAGGTAGGCTTAGTGAGTATAAATAGGTTGACTCAACTAAGTCTTAGGGTGTACAAAGAACTTCTAGGTCACTGCCCCTACGACTTTTTAATCCTACAACCCTTTTATCGAAGTCAAGAATCACTCCTTAGTATGCTAACTAATCCATACCCAAGATAAGTCCATACCCCTTAAAATTTAGAACATACGCATTAAATGTGAAATCAATGTCGCATATGACCACAACGAGGTCTTTGCAAATTAAAGAGAGATGCGTCGACCTTCTAATAGCATTGGAGACCACTATTGGGTTGGTGATAATTTGGGTTTGAAAGTTTAAGAAGTTAACTACAATCCTATATATAAAGGGATGTGATGCTTCAGAATCAAATAGGGTATGAATAGTAACCTCAAGAATAATAGTTATACCTTCTAATGTTTCTTGCCCTTGATTCTGGGTGGTCTATTTGAAGTAAGGACAACATTGATAACATAGACTTGTACACTTGACCCTTGCTTTAACTTAGGACATTGTTTCTTGAGGTGAATTTCTTTATGGCAATTATAGCACTTCCCTTTAAAAGCTTCTTTCATTAGACTCACCCTATGATTTTTAGTTTCTTAACCCTTTTCTGGCATCTCTTGCATACTTTACCATCCTTTTTGAATTTCCCCTTTGAGTTCTTATTTTCCCAAAGCTTCCCTTTTTAGACCCTTCTTGCTTTTAGGTAAGCCCAGCCTTCTTCTACGCCTCCTTTTCTTCTGCACTTGTTGACTATAACAATGCCATCTCAACCAACATTTCATATGTAGCACCCGTGGGAACTTGGGTCAAAAACATTTCTCTCAGTGGGGAGTTTAGGCCCTTCATGAACTTCATAGCCTCTTTTATTGGTGTATTTATCAAGCTCATCTCGAACTTAGCAAACTTCATAAACTTTCCAATGAACTCCTTTAAGATGGAGTCTCTATGTCGAAGCTGTATGAATTTCTCATTTGTAGACTCACTACTGCTCTCGACATAAACCTCAACCCAAATCTGTTTCCAAATTCATCCCAAGTGAAAACTCTATCGGCATTTTCTTTAGTTACTAAGTCCACCAATCTAAATCTTCCCCTTTAAGGTGCCAAGTTGCCATCCTTCTCTTTAGCTGATCTTCCCAGCTAAGTTCATGGAATATTCTCTTGCAGTCATTAATCCATGCTTTAGCTTCTACATATCAGTCAGTTTTAGAGTATGTTTTTCCTTCCATATTAACAAAGTCCTTGCATATCTTAGGAAAGTCAATAGGATAGGGTGCTGCCTTAGTAGGCGGGGCAATGGGTGCCACTGATGTAGTTGGAGGAACAGGGACTTTCTCACTTGCCTAAGGTATTGTTTAAACATTCGAACATCCCACGAATAAGGGATCTTCATCAGGTAGGGATCCCAGTTCCGAAAGAAGATTGGTTATCAGCCATATCAACTATCAGTAGGTTGAATCTTTGGTGACGATTTCCTAGGATAGTATCATATACAACTCCTAACCTACAATACCTTGTCCTAATTTTACTTCGACCTTGAGTTTTCTCAACAAATCAAAACGAAACTATTCACTCGTACCTACCATATCACGACGGGCTAAGTATAGTATATGTACCTTGAGTTTGCTCAATAAATACATATAGTTATCTTTCCTCTTCTATTTAGTATATTAATAATACTACACATCACATCCCCAAATTAAGTTTTCTCAACAACTAAGGAGTATGCAAATAATTTATTAATATATATGGTAGAGGGTAACATTATATTAAAGACTCATAATCTTTAATATATTATATTAAGTGATATCGACTTATGGAATAGTGTACTTCTTATGATATACCCTCGTAATTCAAGTGTCGGACACATTGGAAATCACAATATATTTATTCCTTAGCTCTAGTTAGAGTTTTTTTTAATATTCCACATTTAGTCTATACATTTATATTATATAAGTTTTATTATTATATAAATTTTAGAATTTATACTATTTATATAATAGTCTTATGTATAAAATTATATTATTTAAATCTTATTTAATTAATTTTTAGATAATTAAAATTTTAATTAATTTATATTATTCAAAATATCATTTATATTAAATATTCATTACATATTATAACTTTATAGTGTTACATTAATATCTTATATATGTGTATATTCATTTAATTAATTAACCTTTAATTAATTAATTTAATTAAATAATTTGAATTTAATTATATTAATTTCAAAATTCAATTCATATACATACATGCGTACTTGTGTCATATTTAAAATTCAATTTATAAAAGGTTCGGGAAAGAATAGTTAAGTTTAATTCTTTATTTCTAACGTTTAGTAAAACTGCTGCGAAAAGTGCTTTTAAAAGTTTATTTGATTAAAACAACTTTTCTACCATTTGAAAATCCATATTTATAACTCAAATCTCTTCTAAAACATTTTAACATATTATCAAATATATTTCGTATTCTTAAATGTTTAAAAATATTCATTTTAAAGAATCTTACACTTTAGTCACTTAATAGCAAAAGCGCGATTTTCCTGAAAACTTGATTTGGACAAATTTTAAAATCTACAAGATGAAATCTTGATTTTCTTTCTTCGCTGGAAAACTACGAATACAAACTCCCAGAAAATTCTTATTTCGAAGAATTCCAAGCTATATTCTATTCTCTATACTCATTTGAAATCTTCGGCGGGAAATTGTGAACTACCGTTACACGACGCGCCTAGTTTTGACTTGTTTTTCAATATTTGTCGTAACATTTCCAATTAATTTTTTATTTGCTTATAAACTATTTATAAACTATTAATAATGAATAATTTATCATTTTGATTATTTAATATCCAATTTTCACTTATTTCAAAATAACCCATGTTATATTATTATAATATTAAAATTACCGTCTTTTAAACTTTTTAAACCATAAACTATTTACTTTTGAAACTTTAAACCTTCAAATTCATTACCTTTAAAATCTAAAAAATTAACTTCCATTTTCAAAATAAGTTCAACTAGTTATATTTTTTCAGCTTTTGGATTTTCCAAATCAATTCTATCTTTTTCCAAAATGAATTTCTTTCCCAGAATTGATTTTAATAAGAGGCTTACTATTCCAAATATACCATATAAATGGTCTTATTTAACAAAGGGAATGTTAATCATTTCAAATAAGTAAACATAACAAATTTAGCTAAGATGCCAATAAATTATCATCGACAATTTATCCATTCAACCAAACTCATCCATATAACATCCAAACATTCATAGTAACAATAAATGTTGTTAATTATCATAATATCATAACTACTTTTAATATTCATGCTATCCATTTTATAATTAATTTTCAATCATAAGAAATATGTATATAAATCGAGTTCTCACCTTCAACCGTATCGTTTCACTTCCTACCAACATTCAATTAACAACACTTTGCTAACTCACCACCTAAACACTCCTCCTCCTTTACCATTGCTCATGGCCATAGCCTCCCCCTCTCCTAGGTCATAGCCTAACCCCCTACCCCAAATTCATAGCCTAAGGCCTTTTTTAAGAAGAGAAGAGGAACAAGTGGATTTAGAAGTTGTTTAAGAAGAGGTTAAAGAGTAAAGTGGATTAGTGCATAAGCACTCCATTATTTTTAACCCTCTTGCCTTTCTTAAAGAGAGAAGTCATTAAAATAACTTAAAGTAAGAATAATAAGAACTGAGAAGTGTGAGAAAATGAGTGAATGGAAGGTGTTATTTATAGGAAAAATAAGGAGTGGTAAATTACCAAATTATCAAAATATATTTACTTTTTCTTACCTTTTTAACCCTTACCATCATCCATCACATTCTTGCTTCATGTCTTAGTCACTTAAGGTTTAAGAAATGCAAAGTAAAGATTTTTGTTAGATTTGATTTGACATGTTTTGTCCTTTTGTGCTTACTTTTTGCTAATGATTTTCTAGAAGTTTCCTAATCATAAGTAGTAAAAGTAAACTTGTTTACTTATTAAAATGTGTAATATATATGTTAAAACATGCTAACAAAGATGCAAAAATGTTGCGACAACTTATATTGAACAAAACCTTGATATTCGACAAAATGTTTTACGGACATATTTTGACGTTTTTGTTAAACTATTTATTTATGTAAACAAAACTTGAAAATATATTTCTTATCCTTTTTAATTCTCTAAAACAGGATTTTTAAGTTATAAAACCATATTAAATAATATTAAAATCTAATTGTAAAAATACGACTTTGATTTGTCAATGTGTGACAAAATTCGTCAATTTTCATTAACAGACACTTATGTTTATAAAATCATTATAAATAAAATTTATATTATTATCTTATCATTATATAACCAATTAAAAGAGTTATTTACCATTTACAATAACTATTCGAATGTAATTAAATTTGATCGAAAACCGACTTTTGTCACTTTTAAACGAAAATCCAAACTTCTTGATTTTATAATCAAATTCTAAAAATAAGATTATCATTTTTGTTTAACATATAAAATATGATTATTTAAGTTTGAAAATTCTATATCTAAATATTTAAAATAAACTAAATATCCCATTTTTAAAGTGGAAAATTATGGGTCGTTACATTCTCCTCTCCTTAAAATATTTTTGTCCCCGAAATTTCACCAGACTTTAAATTCGAAAAAGTTTTCCTAAATTATTACCCATAAACTTAATTTCGTATGATATACATAGAGCATCCATACGCGATATTTGATTTGATCTATTATTCAAACCCACATCTTTACTTCCGAAATAGTATTAATCCCCCGATCCACTTGTGCGAACTTTGATCAGACTTCTTGATCAGAAGCCTTTGCCTTTCTTGCATAGCTCTCAGCTATCATAGAAAACTTGAGTACCTAACCATAAACCCTCATTAATGTTCGCCATTAAGAATCGAGTGATAAATCCTTTTTCAGACCGGTGTAAACACCTCAAAGTTCCATACTTGAATTTTAGATCAAATTCGTGTGATGAAATGATCTACGTACAACTTACATATTTATTCCTCTTGGTTTTTCTTAACTATAACAAATTCTTTTTATTCACATCCTTTATTATTTACATTCATTTTTTCCTTATTATATTTCCTTTGGTACTAATAACACTTAGGTACCCTTCCCTAAAATTTTACTTAAGTTTATAAACACCTACAAACACAACTTTGTTTTAATCAACCCTTTAAAACTTATGTTTCATAAAAATTCACTTCATACTAAATTTAGTTTTTCTGAATTATCTCTTACAACATTACTTAAGTGTTTAAATAGTTCATGACTAAACTCTATATTTGTATAATACACCTTAACATCCTAAGAGTGTATGTAGAAATCCTAAATTTTCAAATTGGTTTTACTTAAACCATGGCGTTTCACAAATTTAAAACTTGTTGTAATTTACTATCGTCTCAAATTCATAGGTTTTAAAACTTATTTCTTATTTAATACTATTATTATTTTCTTAGATATGAAGAACAAATTTCAAAGTCACCGGTATTTAAATCCTCAAATTTCAGTTTTTAGATCCTTTTTATTTATAATCACATTTATAAATTATACTTATCTATTTACTCAAAATATTTCATAATTTTTTTTATCTTTTACCAAAAGTTTTCATAAATTTCTTAGCTTTGAGTTAGGCGTGATTTGGAAATTTTCGACTATCCAAAATCATTGGAAATCCCATTTTATCCTATCAATTTGTGATCCAAAATTATTGTTGGTTTAAACACTTTTATAAAGATGTTTCTTTATTACAAATCAATTTGTTAATTAATGATTTTCATTATCTCTTTAACTTAGGAAAATTATATAGATCGAGTAACTCCAAAATGACACCAAGAAACTGGGTACTGCCAATAGTATCATATATCCCCTTAATTAGAAGGGTAATACTTAAGAGAAGTGTTTACCATCCAAACACATCTCATGCATATTTTTAGTTACTTTCGAACCACTTGAACTAGTAATCCTAAGATACTTCTTTTTAAATAATTTATTTGAAATAATACCATACTTATCTTTACAAGTTATTTACTATTACTTTTGTTTATAAAAACCCTACTTATAAATCCATTTCTCAAAATCATTATAACTTCCTTTTAAACTTTCAAAATTCTTTTCCAAAATACTAGGATTTAAATTCTTAAAATTTATATAAAATACTCTCCACATTTATCTTTTACAAAATTATTTTATTTCTAAATGCACTCATAAATTTTTTATCTTAAATTTCTTAACCTTAAACCAATATTATTACCAAACACCTTATAGTCAAATTGGGAAACTTAATTCAAGGGTATTCGTATTTAAACTTTTATATTAATCAATCTATTAGTGATAATAACTGAATATTATCATCTCTTAATAACCAAATATAACCATATCATTTTAGAAATATCTTTTATATTCAAAATATATTTCTAGATAAAATTATTTCATTTACTATTTTTTCTCAAAACAAAAATCATTTTACATAACATTAACAAATACGCGCTCTTATATATAATACACTTAACTCATTCTAGGGTGTCAATTACCCTATCTCTCATGAGTTAATAGGGTATTGCTAACCTTATTTCTGATGAGTCTTTACCCCTATTAGGCTCAGGTGTTCACTCAACCTAAGCTCTGATACCAAATGTAAAGGCCCAAATTTCAATACTCTTTTAGTCGACAATAAACCGCACATGTCCAACCCAAATTCAACGAAAAGATGGATCTTTAAAGGTAAGAAAGAAAAATAGACAAAACAGTTCGAATGGAATAACATATATTATTGAACAATAATCTTTACAGCGGAAATTTTTAAAAAATACATATATCAAAGTCTAACCCAAATTCAGCTTGGACAGTTATAATACCTGTCTTTACAATTGCTGAAAAACAACAAACAAGTGCAGCGAAAATAGATTACGTTCATACGTGATAATGGTCTCCAGCTCTCCTTTGGAAACTACCAGCTTCTTTAGCTAATCCAAAAAATACTCGTATCTGACCCAAGTATAAAAATACTCGGATCAGCTTGGCAAACCAGCGTGAGAAACTCAATTCATACATGACAGTGTCATAGATCAAAGATTGGTGATAGAAACCTTTTGAAAACAAAGAGTATCTCATAAGACCATGCCGTACATAAACACAGACATGTTTTTACCTTATGATAACTAAAAAATATTTATCAAAACATTTGATATTATTTTTAATGACATTTTTTGAAAACATTTGCAAGTAAACTTAATAATCTTAGCCGAAATTATTGCACTGATTAAATTCCAGCATATTAGCCACAAAGTTGGTTCTACAAACAAAATGGCAAGCACTTATTGGAGAATGGATTTCCATACAAATGACTAGGTGAAGGGACTACCTTACGATAGTACATCTCTAAAGAATGTACCAAGGCAACAGAACATCTGCACCTCTACCAACATAAGACTAGTCTACCTCTTCCTAGACAGTACCGAATATGTCATCACCGCAGTCGTTACAGACCTATCCGAGGTCTCGTTTACCATACATCACATTAATTTAAACCCAAACGTCATAGCAGGTAGAAATTTATCTAGATGGGAATGATCATACCCTAATGGGTGCGGAACACATGGTCTTGCTGCATCTACCCTATTTTGGTCATTTCCAGGTGTAAGGCTTGAGGTAACGATTTTCTTTCGAATAGCACAACATCTTTCTTCATTGAATGCCACATTGCCATTCCAAAATCTAACAACTGATTTCTGTAAACGTATAACTCTTGAGCTCGTACATCTCAGAAAAAAGTGTTAAGCTAAGAGAAGTAGCCTTCTCCGCCATAAAGCAGATGATACGTTTATAGAGATCAATTAATGTGATTTTAAAATGCAACTCCATACATTCGTCCATACAAGTTCGTTTTGGGACTGAACAAAACCAAAGGCACTCCTCCTACCGCATCCTATTTTGGAAATCATCCCTAGGTTCGGTAGCAATTAGTCCTTACAATTTGAAGATTTTCATAATGGAGCACTACTGCCAATATATATGATATGGTAAATTTCCCCGAGGGTCTAGTGGAAAGTAAGCCTACTGTAACATCCCCACTTGGAGATCCAAAACTAACGGCTATGAATGCTGCAATCATCCATAGTTATTAATCCTCGGCGACCAAATACGGTAATGTTAGGTACATTGATACATAGAAACACATGAATATGGAAAGATTTCAAAACATCAAACAAGTTCCACATTCCATTTCAAAACATTTCAAATTCATTACATAATCCCTATACGAGAACCACGTTCAAAAAAAAATATTTATTACAACATACGCCAAGAGCGACATATGAAAATGCCCCTTTGGATGATCAGAGTATATATGGGCAATTTAACAACTTTGCCTTTATAACAACAACATAGCGGAATAAAAAAAGAGAACTCTAGATAGCTATCATGCCTCATGCACGTCCCCGAAAGCTCATTCGTTTAAAGAGGTACCTAAAATCCTCAACTCTCAAACTACTCGAAATCAATTGAGTATCCAAGAGTTTAAGGGGAAAATATAAACTTCGGGTCAAACATAAAGTTTGGTATGAATAATAATCTACTATCTCAAACCATTTAGAAATCTAGTAAGACCACGCTGCTCAGCAGAACGGGTTTTCCCCTCACTAATATCCTTAAACCTTTATAAAACCATATACTGTGCTCCTGGATCCACAATGGTTGAAACAATTCAAAACAATATGATGATATGCAAACAAATAAATCAATTCTGGATTTCCCAACCCCATTCATTTTGACAAAATGTCTCATTTATAGATTCTAGAGTCACTATTAACCTATTCGTTTTCATGGGCTGATTAATAACCTGTTAATTTTGTGGACTCCCTGTCCAGTTTCATAATTTTCATGGGATCGCTAAGAACCTATTAGCCCCTATCGTTATCTTTACTATTTCATGGGTTCTCCCTGAACCTATTGTTAACTCTAATATTTTTTTTCTCTTATCCTAGTTTTCATGGGTTGACTAGGAACCTATTGACTTCAGTCAATATCTTAATCTGAATATAGTTTTCATGGGCTAACTACAAAACTATTGGCCCCTTCCAATATCAAATCATAGTTCTCATGGGCTAACTATAAACCTATCTTCCTGACATCTTTGTTTTTACATAGTTTTCATGGACTTACTATCAACCTATTAGCTCCTGCGAATATCTTTTCCTATACACGGTTTTCATGGGCTTACTATGAACCTATTGGCCCATGCAAATATCCTCTTTTAATAGTTTAGTATCCTATTCTCTGGTCCTCCTAACCTCCTTGATGTAATTCTACTCATTCAGGAGTTAATTTAATTTATACTCACTACTGGGTCAACCTAACTGGTTATTCTGCCCTTCCCCAAATTATCATTATGGGTTCATTACAATGTGAACATATTCTAATACATGTATGAAGAAGCAAACATAATAATACCAGCCCCTGTAGTTTAATATCATTGAAATCATTTTATATAAAACTATGTTAATCCCTTTAACTTATTAATCAAGGAAAACTTCTTCAAAACTCCATTTCAAAACACTTTATTTATGCCGTGGCTTTCTTTTAAAATGAGATTGGTTTATTTATTTTGAAAACTAAGGCTTTCAAAACCTTAAAACAGTACTTTCGAAACCCTTGGATAACCTCCTTCGAAAGCATAGAAAACTTCTTTTCAAAACATTACACATCAACCTTTCGAAGCCTTTTAAATCATCTCTTTCGAAACCAAAATATACCTTTCGAAAGTATCAAAACATTACTTAATAGTCTTTAAAACATACCTTTGAAACCAAAAAAAGTACCCCTTTCGAAACCATTGGGTTTTACTTTAAAAATTCTTTTGGGTCAAAGTGAATATATGCAAAAGTATCCCTTTCGAAACCTTTAATCATTATATAAAATTGTTCAGGGAAAGTTTGGTGGCATCAGCAACATCCTTTCGAAAGCTTCAAAACATTTAAGTAAAACATTGAAAGTTAGCATCGAAACCCCTTTCGAAGCCATTTCCTTCGAAACCATTGAACCCTTTCTAAAGCATTTAGGAAGTGGCTTATCATGAAAACAAAGACAACCCTTTGAAAGCATTGATGGCTTCAATACACTTGAAAGGCAAAAAAACCGCGGTTGGGTTTCGACTAAGTTGGAAACACTACTTTCGAAAGCATCATTTAATAAATAAAGGAACCTATTCAAAAGCCTATACTTTTAAAACATATAATGGCAACCCCTTCGAAAGCTATTAGAGAACCCTTTTCGAAAGCGTATGTTTCGACTCCTTTGAAAGCTTTAATAAAACAAGACAGGCGCTTTTTCATTTGAAACTAAAACTAAGATTTCGTCCCCATCAGAAGCTATGCTTTCGACACTATGCCTTCCGCCTTCTTCCAGTCCACTACGTACCATCCAAGTGATACCTTATGTAATACTTTCGGCTTTGTGGGGTTTCGACCTGATTAAAGAAGGAAGCTATGGGTCGAAAGGTGCTTCTAATAGAGGCAAAACCCACTTTTCTGGGTAAACCTGATTGAATATCGATTAAAGCAAACACTTTCTAACTAACCTGCCTACGTGTAAGCATATGATTGGTTGCCATAACTTTTAAAATTCCTTACAAAGTAATTGCCGCTTATTATCCGATCTAAATCATGGAAAATTTAATAATTAAGCCCTTTCATTCAGCAAAACCAAAAATTTCACTTAAATCCTCCTTCTAAAATAATTTATTTTCCAAAGTAAATCTCTTAGTAAAAATCACCAAAAATTACAAAAATTCACTTTCATCATATTTCAAACATATCAAAATTTCAGTCCCAAATTCTTCCTGAAATAATCGAAATAAATTTATAACCCAATTTAGTCATATTTTACTTTGAAAATTCATAATAATCTTTCCATAGCTTGGAAAATTATCAAAATTAAAAACAAACTCCAAAATCATGTTTTACATAACACAAATTTTTTCCATGGCATTCAAAAATCATTTACGATCTGTTTTGCCCTAAAACCGAATAAATCCATATATGAACAATTTAATTCAAACATATTATAATTCAAGCATATCATCATCCAAAACATCATAAAAACAAATTTAATCTTAAATCTGAAAACATATGATCATAAAACAAAATAGAGATGGTATAAATTATTATTCACCATGATTAGGATAAGGAGATTGGATTGAGATTTATTCCCCTTCTTTAATTCTTAGCTTGATTTTGAATTTTCTCTTCCCCTAGCAATGGACAGCTCTAGCTCTTCTTTTCTTACGTTTCTAAGTTTTTTGAAATGAGAAAATGAATATGAATGGATGGCATGTCTTGGATATATAAGGGTTGTGGAATTAAGGTGCGGCTAATTTCCAATAAGCCCTTGTGTAATTTAATTAGCTTATAAACCATCCTTAAGCCCATTTAATTAATTAATTAAGCACGACCTTTAATTACTTATTCAAATCTCAATCCCCTTATCACTTATATTTACATTATTCCATTTAATTTATCTAATTAAATCTCTTGAATAATGTTATTAAAAATTAAGGGTGTTGCAGGCGCCTCTCCTTAAAGAATTTCGTCCTTGAAATTCAATAAGGACTAAATACTGAACATAGCTATCATCTGTAACCACTCCTAACAACCATACTCGTCTACTTGACTAGCAATATCTATATAAATCTAATATAGACATACCCTCAAAGAAAATCAGGATAATTATCTCTAATCCTGTCTTCTGTTTCCCAAGTACAGTTCTTCTTGTTGTCGCTCCACTGAACTTTCACCAACTTGACTGTCTTTATCCTCAATCTTTTCTTATCTCTCGCTACAATCCGAACTGGTTGTCTAACAAAAGTAAAATTAGGCTCTACTATCAAATCTTCCAACCCTGTTGGAGGAATAGTAGTCTCTGGATCATGCACATACTTGCGAAAAAGAGACACATGAAATACATTATGGACACCTGCCATACTGCTCGACAACTCTACTCTACGTGCGAGATTTCCAATCCTCTCTATATTCTGGAATGGACCAACATATCTTGATGCCAGCTTACCTGACCTCCCGAACCGTACCACATCCTTCATCGGTGATACTTTAATGAAAACCTGTAACGACCTGCTATTTCGAACCTTTTGCATCCACACATGTCGGACATGAATTGCTCAAAATGTCAGATTGTTAATTTATATTTAACAAAACTCAGCATATACAGTAAATAAATCAATCACAGAATCACAGACACAGAGTAATATAACAATAAGCAGTGGAATATATAAATAGTAGTTCATGAAGCTACTATATATACAACAGAGTTTGAAATGAAATACAACAGAACATCTAAAATACAATGTAGTTTCGATTACAAACCAATGAGAAGTCTGAACAAAACAACTAGATAGCTGAAAGCGGAATAGATACAAATGGATCTCCAAGTGAAGCTCCAACTCCAAAGGTGAGTCTCAAATGCTGTGAAACTCAGTCTGACCCGAGCGTAAAGCAAAACACAAAACACTCGAGTCAGGATTAACATTCTTATATTAATAAATTCAACTCTAGTGAAATGTCAACTGAAATACAAGTAACTTAAAGGATGTTTGGGATTCCCATCCTCTAAGGATCCGTGGAACTATCTACTATGTAGTAATATATACTATTATAATATGTCTATAGTAAAGTAAACTATTAAAATAGCATTAAGGCGTTACCCATATCCCCCTTAACACATTTTATATAATGTCGTAGTCTATACAGATACTATAAACTCCACTCGCAAGTGGGCTATCAGGGAGCACTCCATTGGTACGACACAAAACAAACTCGTAGAAGGCGTGATGGGGCATGCGACAAGGCACTCGAGGCAATGCCAGAGAAGATATAACATTTGCATATCCGGACTGGTGGTAACGCATAACAGCTACTACCGCCCACCTCGTGACACACTCCCAAATCAAAGGGTGCACCCAATCAAATCACAAAAGCAATAGAATGGTATCGAAGAAATGTGTTCGATAAGAGGAATGACCTCACTTGGCCCAGCATGGCTCCAATTTTAGCCACATCAAGCTGACTCACGGGAGTCAGGGCTACGTAAATACCATATAGAACCGTCACCAAACCATCCTACTTCATTCAGGAATCTCCACCACGTACACAGTTGTTAAAGTGGTTTTCGGTATTGGCAGAGAGTATGACAATATCCGATCCTGGTCTCTTTAACAACCAAACACTTATTTCACACCGTGGTCATTTCAAATTCAAATAGTTCATACTTCATATCAAAATATCGTATTCATTTCAGAACCATATCAATTCAATATCATTATTCGCTTTAAATAATATTCATTTCCAAAGATCATAATACTTTAAAATCATAGCACTTTCGAAAACATAACCCTTTCAAAATCATAGCACTTTCGAAATCATAACACTTTTGGAATCATAACACTTTTGAGACCATAACACTTCGAAATCATAACACTTTGAAATCGTAACACTTCTGTAATCGTAACAGTTTCCACCTAAACAGTTTAGGTGTTGAAAATAGTACATATATTAAAATACTTTATAAATTAAAATAGTTTATATATATAATAACATACTTTATAAATGAAAATAGTTTATATATATAATAAATTACTTTATATAATAAAATTAGTTTCCTCCAATTTCGCAAATCGATTTAAATCATCTTAAATTCCAAACTCAATTTCAAATCAATTCTAGTTTAACCATTTCAATTTAAAGGTCAAAAATTTAATTCAAATTCTCAATAAACCATTTCAATTTATATCGATTTCAAATCCAGGTTTGAACTATCTTTTCAAATTTCAATAAGGTCAAAGTTTAAATATTCAAACATTTCAATATAAGTTTCATTTAGATTTCAACAGTTAACTTGAAATTCATTCAAATTGAAAATGTTCACTTAATCATTTTAATAACAATCAAATAAAATTTCAATTTATAAATTTAAGTAAATATTAATAATTCAATCTCAATTTATTTAAAATGGAGAATATTCATTTAATCACTCTTTATCAAATCAAGATATAAATCATATTTTTCAAAAACCTCAAAATCAATGAATTCAAATAAATCCTTATTTAAATTCAATTATTAACCAATTAAATTTCAAGTCAATTTTACTTTATTTTTCCAACCTTTAATTTTTAAAGTTATAAATCTATTTTAAAATATTAATATAAATTTTTAAATAAATATTTTAAAACATATTATGTACTCATTAAATTAAATTTTATTAGATTAAATCTTATTATACATCTTTTTAAGAAAATAAAATTATAAGAAAAATCTTAAAATTTATAATTTCAAAACTCACTTATAAATTTCAAATTCCAAAACATATAATTTTTAAAATCTATAATTTTAACATATATAAAAATAACATTTATATATATTATATTTTAAAAATCAATATTTATTTAAAACCATATATCTCCTTTCAAAACTTTGGAAATCATTTTCAAAATATAGACCAACGGTGTCCGTATATAATTTTCTATCCTATGGTCAAGTGATATGGATATTTATCATTTCAATCAACAATTTAAACATTTACCGGTATATATCATTTCAACCCGCAATCCCAAAATTCAAAGTTAATGAAAATTGCTTGGGTTTATCATTTCAACCCATAAGGAATTCTATACTAACAGGGAACTTGCAGAGTGAGAATAGTTGTGATAATAATATAACATGTCAACAATAGGCATATATCATCAGTGACAATAAAATATAATATAAACAACAGGATATAGTGTCATATCCCACAGGTGAACAATTACAGATAATAGCATATCATATATAAAGATTAAATAATTAACAGTTCAAATTAGCAGCATATTTCAATTGTCGTTTCAAGTGGAATCAAACTTTATAAATATAAGAGTGTTAATCGTGAGTGATTGCTCACCTTTCGAGGCTAGAGGAATTTGATACACAACAAGCTACGAATTGGATCACGATCTATACAATCGACCAAATTCAAACAACAATCTCAAAGCGAAGTAAGCTGACAGCGGATTGACAGACAAAGCTGATATATAGGAATAGATGAGAAAAATCAATTAGTTTGATAGAAACAGAAAATATATATTATTATTCCCTTGAAATCAATATTTTAATTTAAGACAAATATTAAAATAAATATAATTCAAACTCATTATTCCTAAAACTCAAATATTAAAATCAAAGTATATATAATTTATATCTTAAAAACCAATACACGAAATCAATACTTAAATTTATAAAATAAAACCCCTGTATTGTCAAAACTTGGTACATATTCAAACTTCCAACAAACAGATCAGACATATAAACCATTATAACTTGCCCAGTATAAACAGCTATATGTAAGTTATATAAATATATAAAAATATATATATATATAACTAAATAGATTTGTATATAACATATTCATCAAAATGCTCAAAACAACATTTCGAAACATATACATATAACATCCTTATATATATAAACCAACTAACTAACCTTACATTCAATACCGAAAACATTACACACACACACAGATATATATATATATATACAAATCAAATTTACTTGAAACATAACTGTAACATATACAGATTACATGTAAATATATATAGGAACAAAATTTTATATGGTATAAACAATATATAAGATAGGAGAGGGACATACGGCTGTCATGGTGGACGCGGGCTGGGCAAAGGCGGAGGAAGGAAGTCGAAAGGCCGAGGGTGGCGGGGCAGTGAAAGGCTTTGTGTGAGAGGCTTCGGCTGTTCTGGGTAGTGGTGGAGCCGAAGTCAGGTGGAGAGGTGAAGGCGATGGGACCGAGGCTGAAGTTGAGGTGGCGGAAGGTTGTGATGGAGAAGAATAGGTCGGCACTTGCTCACGGAGGGAAGTTGCTGGTGGTAGCTTCAGCTATAGGGGAGGAGGGAAAAAGGCAGATGAGGAGTGTGGGTTGTTGCATGTGGAGTTAGGCGTGTCCGAAGCAGATATGGGTGAGGAAGGAGAATGACATGAAGAGGATGAGAGGATTTGCCATGAGAAAAAAAAATGGAAGCATCTCTCTGGAAAAATATAAAGGAAAAAAAAAGATTATTAAGAGGGGGAAGTAACATGGCAACAGGAAGTGGAAACGAACAGCTGGAATCGAGCAGGCGAACCTCCATCATAAATGTGTTGTTATCTTATACCAAAAGAAGAGCAGACCACAATGTAATTTACATGAATAAAATTTATCTCAGAGGTCAAAACAAATATGTGAACCAACCTAATAATAAATGAAATATAGGGAATAGTAAAAGCCAAAAACTTAAATCAAGGAAATATTGAATAGACAATGCTGGGAAACAAATCAATAAATATCTATCAACGGCAATAGTACAATTAATATTCAATACTTAAAATAATAAAAGCAGGTGACTATTCATTTCAGCCGTTTGATAATTGAGTGGACAAAGAATATTAAAGCTCCAAAACGGCTACCGATACAGTTAACCGTGTTCATGGATATCGCCGCATACCAGACTCTGAAATACACAAATGAATATACTGCGGAGATCAGCATGACAAGATGAACAAAGTGGTACCCAGATATCGGTGATACGATCATCCCATCAAAAGTCGATATTCGGTACCGAAAATGCTGCTAAAACGATGAAAATAAGATAAGCGGAGCAATAGCAGTCCAAATTTGATGAAATGAAAGATGACATCTCACTCAGAAGATGATTTACAAATTTTCTATATAAAAATATTCAGGTTTCGAAAACATTCTATTTTCATCAATATTAACTGATTTAAATTGAAATAAAATTACACATTAAAATAAATTTGCATATTATCTGATGAAAATTTACCATTTGCTATGTTTAAATAGACGTATTCCAAATAACAAATTTTTATTTCAAAATTCAATTATTTAAAATTTCACAAAATTTCAGTTAATTACGTTATTAAAACCATTAAAATTTACGGATCGTTACAAAACCTTATCTCCAACTAAGAACTCTAGGTCTTTACACCTCTTATCTGCTTAACTCTTCTTTCTGGATTAAGCTTCCTTCATCCTTTCTCAGATTAACTCAATCTTTTCTAACACCTTTCTAACCAAATCTAAACCTAAGACCAATCTGTCTCCAATCTCCAACCAACATGCTGGCGATTTTCATGGCCTTCTAACAAAGCTTTGAAAGGCACCATTCCTATACTAGTCTGATAACTATTATTATAGGAAAACTTAACCAAATGTAGGTGATCCTCCCAAGATCAACCAAAGTCCAATACACAAGTTCTTAGTAAATCCTTGAGTACCTTATTGACTCTCTCTATCTGTCCATCCATCTAAGGGTGATATGATGTACTTATCTTGAGCTTAGTGTCTAACACATCCTGTAGACTCTTCCAGAATTCGCTAGTAAACAAAGCATCTCTGTCACTGACTATGCTACTAGAAATACCATGTAGTCTAGCTGTGTTCTTCATGAACAACTTAGCTATAATAGGTGCCGCCTTGGTTGACTTAACTAGAATGAAATGGGCACTCTTGGTCAACCTGTCCACTATAAATCATATACTTTTATTTCCTTTATTTGACCTTGGAAACCCATCTATATAATCCATGGATATCGAATCCCATTTCCAAATTGGAATCTCTAAGGAAAAAGCAACCCACTCAGCTTCTGATATTCGGCTTTAACTTGTTGACAGTTTGCATACTGCCTAACCCACAAGCAACCATCCCTCTTCATACGTTCACAATAAAAGCTGCTCTTCATATCTCGATACATCTTGGTCCCTCCAGGATGAATCGTAAACTTAGATTGATGACAATCCCCAAGAACTTCTTTCCTCAAGTCCTCAACATTCGGAACATACAATCGTCCCTTCTTTCTCATCCATCCTCTATAGTCAAGACTAAAACGCTTTTGATCATTGATCTCAGTTCCAACCTCAAGCCTTTTGATCTTCTCGGCTAATACTGGATCCTCCCTCTACTTAGAAGCAATCCTCTCGATCAACACTGGTCGAACTTCCAAACAGGACAACATGGCAGTACTCTGACTAGAACTAGAAGTCGATCTTAACTACACACTACAAGTAGTCAAAGCTTCCAAATCCTTCCATTCTGCCAACATAGTTAACACCACATTCTGATGTCTTCTGCTTGGAGCATCCGCTACTTTATTACCTTTCCTTGGTGTATACTCTATACCAAAACCATAAGCAACTAAAAACTCCAGCCACCTATATTGTCTCATATTCAACTCCTTTTGAGAGAATAAGTATCTTAAAGACTTATGATTTGTGCATAGCTCAAATCTCTCCCCTGAGAGATAATGCCTCCAAATCTTCAATGCAAAGATCACCATAGCCAACTTCAAATAATGAGTAGGATATCTCACTTCATGCGGTCTAAGCTGTCGTGAAGCGTAGGCAATCACTTTACCTTTCTGCATTAACACAGCTTGCATTCCAGTTCCATATGCATCGGTATACACCACCAACCCTTTGTTCCATCTAGAACTACTAATACATGTGCATTAGTTAACAAATGCTTTAACTTAAGATATGCTTCCTCACATTTGTCGGACCAAACAAACTTCACCTCCTTCCTGGTTAGCTTAGTTAAAGGCGCTGCTATCTGCGAGAAATCCTTAATGAATCTTCAGTAATAGCCAGCAAGTCCAAGAAAACTTCTAATCTCCGTTACTGTTTCTACTCTCTTCCAATAATTAACAACTTCGATCTTATCTGGATCGACTGACAACCGTTTCTCTGAAACCACATGACCAAGAAACTTAACCTCTTTCTTCCATAAACGACACTTGGAAAACGTTGCCTTCAGCTGATGTTGCCTCAACTCTCAAGCAGCACTCTATGATGATCTTCATGCTCCCTTTTATCCTTAGAGTATACTAAAATGTCATCTAAAAACACCGATTAGAATCTATCCAAATACTCTTGGATGACTCAATTCATCAGATCCACGAAGAAAGCAGGTGCATTTGTTAACCTGAATGGCATTACTAACCACTCATATGAACCATACCTAGTCCGAAATGCTACAAAGGAATACTGTCCTCTGCCACTCTTAACTGATGGAAACTATCGCCAAATCCAATAGGAGAAACACTCTGGCTCCACATAACTAATCAAATAGATCATCAATTCTCAACAAAGGATAATTATTCTTGATGATCCTCTCGTTTAACTTATAGTAGTCGATACACATCCGCAACGACCGATCTGATTTCTTCACGAATACCACGGTTGCTCTCTAAGGCGAACTGATTGGTCTAATAAAATTTCTTCTTTTTAGATCCATAAGCTACATCTTCAATTCCTTCATCTCAGTTGGTGTCATCCTTCTAGGTGGTCTACTCACAGGTTCTGCTCCTGGCACAAGATCTATCTAAAACTCAATACAGTGTTAGTCATGTGACCGACTCAAAGACATTTGTAAAATCTCTTGCTACTCGAACCTGACTTAGCTCTTCTCCCATTCAATAGCACTTAACAAAGCACAACTACTCCGGTCAGAATTCTCCACTGAGAATATGATTCAGTTATGACTATCATGGTGTCTTAGTGGTATCTCCCCATTCTGGCAAAATATCCTAGCCTCATACTTGCTCAACCAATCCATACCCAAAATGATTCCGAAATCTACGAAATCGAAAACATACAGACTGCATGCAAACTTATGACCTAACAAATCAAGTTCTAACTGGTCACATCTCATCCCCAGATTTGCATACCCTCCTACTCGATTCACAACCCATAAGGAAGTTGTAACAACCCACATATTTTACGATTTCATATTTTAAATATTTTATTTAAAATATAGCATCGTTGATTTAATTTAAAGTCCGAAACATGACTTTTTGTAAGCAATCGAATATGGACTCGAGACCACTTTCATTGAGTTCAAAACAACGTTTACAACTTGTTTGAGTATAAACATCGATATCTTTGGAGTTGATTAGGATTTTGGTATTTTTATTTGGGCTTTGGGTTTGGTTCTAGCCCACCAACCCAATAAGAGAACCCAAACTCCTCTACCAAATACCCTAACTCCTCTCCCCTTCATTCATTCCTCTCATAATTTCCACACTCTCAAGCGAAAGGAAAAATGGGTGAAAAGAAAGGAAATTAAAATTCCTAAGCCCTAGTTTTCTTAGGAAATTCAAATTCAGGTTCCAAAATAAAGGAGAAGCTTAGGTAAGCATGCTCTTCATCTTCTCCATCTCAATTCCTCTTCAATTCTTGATTTTTCCTATAACCTAACTTAGGAAAAACTTTGCATTTGATCATAGATTGAAGGTTCTTGAAGTGAAGTTGAAGAGAGATTGTTCTTGCTTTGTTTTAGAGCTTCTTATTCCTTGTTTTTGAGTTTAAAGGTGAGTTCTTGAACTCACATATATGTCTATAGCTTTCATTATTGTTAGGTATTAATTCCTAACATCTATTTCATATTCAATTGCTTTTGGATTGAATTGGTTTCGTCAATTTTCCAATTTTTGGTATTTTGAAGTCAAAATCTATGAAAATCCTACTATGGATGTTTGGAATGTTGTTTGGAGTGTATCGAAGAGCCTATAGGGCTGGGTTGTCGCTTGGCATAAATCCCTAGCCACCATCGCTCATTCGATCGCTTTCGAGTTGATTTGGCCATCATTGCCCTAGGAAAATTTTTCCCTGAGCTTCAGCTCAAACGTCTGGGAAAACACTCAGACGTCTGAGGCATAGGAATAAAAATTCTAGACCTTCAGCTCAAACGTCTGGGAAAACCACCAGACATCTGGCGCTGTTAAATTCAGCCAATTTGCCTATTTTTATGTGGGTTTCAGATTTAATCGATTTTTGTAGATTTGGTTGGTTGCTGTCATTTATTATCGACTTTGATGACTTCTTTATCTAGATTTTTGGGAATATCCATTTGATGGATTTGATATCAATTTTCATGGTTTTAATTCACGTCGTCGTATGTGAATTTTTGGTGATAGATTGCTTTTACAATCGTTTCTGTGATTTGTCACTTTAAAATACAAAGGTTTCTATACTAGTAGTAAGTACTCAAACTCTTTCACATAGATGATTTCAACATTTCTTTTAATACAAAGCTCATTTTTAAAACCGTTATCCAATCTATTAGTATATACAAACCTTTACCTCATTCGTACGAGAAATCCAATTAAACGACTTGGCAAAACAAGTGGTATGAAACGCTTGCGTTTACTTCGTCGGTTAATTCTTAGACTTGTTCGATTGAAATCTTGTGACAATTTTCGAGTGGAAATCTACAATTTGTTCGTTAATATTTAAGTTAAGCAGGTGGTTGTGGAACATGAAGCTAAACTCATTTGTTTACTAGCTTAGTGTAATTTACACTTCTTATTGATCAATGACGATCATTTTGAGGTTTAGACTAGCGATATTCGATGTCTCTTTGTCCGCGTGGGGGACTGTACCCCATTCTGTTGAGCTTCGTCTCATTTTTATGGGCTAGTGACCTATGGGTTTATTATAACTGTTTTATGGAGTTCGGTTCATCGGGCGTACCATTGTACTACGTCATTGTTCCGGCTTATTTGAGTTTCAGGTTCCTCGGGCGTACCGTTGTACTAAGTCGTTGCACCGACTCTATGGGTTAGCGACCAATGGGAAAGCATCCTGTTTGTGACACACGTGTTGGTGAGTTTTCATGCTCCCGTTTGTGATAGGCCTCCCCCTTAGTGTTTTCTGGATTTCTAATTATTGATTTCTAGAATTTGTGTTTCACCATATTTTTGCGATTGGCATTAATATATTTTGTCAATATTTGAGGTTTGGTGAATAAGCTAAAAGAATTTGACATTTTTTTTGGTGTTTGAGAAGATTGGAGATATTGTATGACTTTCATTATTATCAAATATATACTTGTCACAATATGACATTATTTTTATCATATATTTTTGTCATATCTCTTATCCTACCTCATCTTGTATGATATTTATAGCTAGACTGATCCATTTATTATTTTTCTTCTTAAATAATACTCGGGTCAGACCGAGGTGTTACAGGTGCTTCCACTTGACTTCTTAGCAGGGACAAACTTCTGACTTTTGGCTAACTACTTTAGCTTAGTAGTTTTTGTTTTTATACATTCAAGATAGAGACTCTTTGATGTATACACATTCTTTTGTCTAGCACTTGTACCTATTCTTTTGTGATGTAGCGGACCTTGTATGACCACTACTTTGATGTTCAATTCTGTGCGTTATATTCATATCTGTTTCCGCCCTAGTGTTATGAATATCTGTGACTGATTTTGTGTTATGCTTATTTTATATTTGTTTCTGAAGGCCACATAGCCACTGTGTAGTAGCTTTGAGTTTGTATTTGATATGTCAGATTTCCTCTTGAAATGAAATGCATAACCTTCTATCTGGCATATCGATACTCGCACAAATCTATTACACAGATGGTCGCTCCTCAACAGCCTTATTCTTCATGCTAGTCAACGGCATTACTCCATAGTGTCCTTGTCTAGTGTGAGTATAGAGGTGGGGCGTCACAGCTTGGTATCAATGCCAAACTTCGGAACAATTTAGAATAATCTAGCAAGGATCAATGTCCTAATTCTCTCTTCGGAATCGTGCCTTAGGATTTAATTCGAGTCATAGGACCCGTTTTCCTTTTATGATGCCTTGTTTTATCAATCAAGTTTTTTGATATTCATTCTAAGAATAAGTTTTTTCCTCTTCTTTCTTTCTTTCTTAAAGAAGAGAAATGGTAATACCTGGCCGTCCCAGTGCCGGCCAATCCGATGCTACTCCTCAGGATGGCGTATTCATGTCTGCTCAACAAATTTTAGATCTTGTAAAGAATGCCCAAGCTGCCAAACCCATTCCAAAGCCTACTCATCCTAAATCGGATTTGCATGATTGTGCAGCGATTATACCAATTTGGGTGGAAGGCCATTCAAGGGTTCTGAAAGCGTTATAGAAGTCCAAGCTTTGCTTAGAACATGCGATCGCATCTTTTCTCATATGAATCTTATGGATCTACATCGAGTCCAAGTGGCTTCTAGCATGCTCCAGGAGAGAGCATTAGATTGGTATGAGCTTTTAATTTTGGAAATTGTTGAAGCGGATCTAACTTGGGGGCAATTCCGAGAAAGGTTCGAGTTAAAGTTTGTGCCCGAAGCAGATAAAGTAACTTTAGCTCGACGCTTTATTGACCTTATTCAAGGTGAATCTACTGTGACAGATTATGTCGCATCATTTGAATCCCTCTCTAAATATGGGGTCAAGAATATTAATACCCTATTGAAGAAAAATCAGAGGTTTATCTATGGGTTGAATAAGAACCTTAAAAAGCCTTTACTTTTGAAACTAGAAGTTCCTTTCGATCAACTTGTAGATATCTCTCTTCGACTTGAAGAGGCCGATAAAGAAAGTGATGTTGAAGTTGTGGGTGCCAAGAAGAACTTCAATAACAACAAGAAGAGTCAACTTGACAGTAAGTTCAAAGGCCCTAATCCAAACAAGAAAGGTAAGCAAGCAACTTCGGTAGTAAAGACTCCTACCCCTACTCGTGGAGAATGCTACAATTGTGGTTCTAAGGACCATTATGCAAATAGGTGTCTGAAAACCCTTTATTGTTGCTATTGCAAAAGTTTGGGTCATCTTATATCTTCATGTCCCAAACTTCAAAGCAAGAAAGAGGGAAAGCTGAATGTTGTGCAGGCCCCTAGTAACACTTCTCTTGGTTAAGGTATTTCTCATTCTATCCTTGTTGGCATTATTATGTTCCGTGATCATCCTATTCGAGTTCTTTTTTATACGGGTGCATCTCACTCTTTTATATCAAAAGAACTTGTTGATACTTTGTCTTTAAATATTATGGGCTTAATGACTTCATCGAGAACTGCGAATCCGGTTGGTGGATCCGCAACACTCAGTTTATTTTGTAAAGATCTCGAGATTATTTTATGTGATTATGCTTTCCGAGCTGATTTGCATGTTATGCGCTACTTAGGTTTCAGAATGATTTTGGAAATGGATTGGCTTAATCGTTATGAAGCCCATATCCTATGTCTCGAGAGGATTATTCATCTTTGGCATCCCCAATCTATTAAGCAAATTTCTATTGTTCTTAAGGATTCAGATTCCAATTCGGTAGCATCCTTATATTCTCTAAATCCACATAATGACGATAATGATGATGAGGAAGATGTCATCTCCCTTATTCACGTTGTTCATGAATTTCTCGATATATTTGAGCCCGTTTTAGGATTACCACCTAAGCAAGCAATTGAGTTCAGAATTAATCTAATCCCTAGAGCTCTACCTATCACTCGTCCTCCTTATCGTATGTCCAATAAGGAAAACGAGGAGATGCGTAAACAATTATCCGAATTGGAAGAAAAATAGTTTATTCGATCTATTTAATCTCCTTGGGGAGCTTCAGCTATCATTGTGAAGAAATCCGATGGTACACTTAAGCTTTGCGTTGACTACCGCCAACTTAATGATCTCACCATCAAGAATAAATATCCCTTACCTCGGATTGATGATCTATTCGATCAACTTAGCAGTGCTAGAGTCTTTTCACAGTTAGACTTAGCAACCGATTTTCATCAGCTTCGAATTGCAGAGGATAGTATTCCTTTGACATCGTTCCGTACTCGTTATGGATCTTATGAATGGCCTATTATGCCATTTGGGTTAACAGATGCTCCAACTTATTTCGTTGACCTTATGAATCAAGTTTTCAAAGACTTCCTTGATCGATTTGTTCTCATCTTTATCGATGATATTCTTATTTATTCTAAAATCGAGGAAGAGCAAGAAAAACATCTTTGGATTGTGTTGGAAACTCTTAGGAGCAATCAATTGAAAACAAAATTTTCTAAGTGCCACTTTTGGCAATCTCATGTGAAATTTTTAGGACATATTATTTCTGAATCTGGAATTTTCGTAGATCCTTCAAAGATTGAGGCGATTCAAAATTGGAAGAGGCCGGAGAATGTGATGGAAATTCATAAATTTCTTGGATTGGCGGGCTATTACCATTGGTTCAGAAAAGACTTTTCTAAAATTTTCGTACCTCTTACTAGTATGACAAAGAAGGGAGTTAGTATATCTGGTCAGACAAATGTGAAGCTGCTTTTAAGAAGTTAAAAGAACTCCTTTCCAAAGCTCCTATTCTTGTGATTCCCGTAGGGAACCAAGACTTGATTGTTTATACCGATGCTAGTCATGTTGGTTTGGGAGCCATTCTCATACAAACGGAACATGTTATCGCTTGTGTTTCTAGGCAATTAAAGCCCGCAGAGACTAGATATGCCACTCATGATTTAGAGCTCGTGGCCATTGTTTTCGCCCTTAGAATTTGGCGTCATTATCTTTTGGGAGAGAAATTTGTTCTCTACAACGATCATAAATCTTTGAAGTATTTATTCTCTCAAAAGGAACTTAATTTGCGTCAACAACGTTGGCTCGAATTCTTTGCATCTTATGATCTTGATATTCTTTATACTCCTGGAAAGGGAAATCGTGTTGTCGATGCCCTTAGTCGTAAGCAACAAGCGGCTGTTTCCATGATGATATCCGAATTGAATGATCTCGAGACTTTGTCCACTTATGAGATTCGAGATCGTGAATCCGATTCATGTTCATCTCTTGTTTTATGCAGCCTTGTGGCTCATGCTTCTCTTTTAGAACGCATTCTTGAAGCTCAAAAGCATGATCCCAAATTGGCTCATCTTAGCCAAAGTTGTCGGGATAGAAATATTGATGGTTTGAAAGACTTTGAAATCGATGCTCGTGGTGGCATTCGAAAATTTGGTAGACTTATTGTGCCAAATATTAGTGATCTTCGTAAAGATATTTTAGAAGATTCTCATCGTTCTAAATTTACCATTCATCTCGGTAGTAGTAAAATGTATGCGGACATGAAATGACTTTATTATTGGGATGGAATGAAATCTGATATTGCTAACTTTATTAAGCATTGCATGACTTGCCAACTCGTAAAGGCCGAGCATCAAAGGCCCGGTGGGTTATTACAACCTTTGGAAATTCCAGTTTGGAAGTGGGATCAAATTTCAATGGACTTTATTGACGATCTTCCCCATTCTCGTTTGGGTTATGACATTTTATGGGTGATTGTAGATAGACTTACAAAATCCGCCCATTTCCTTCCCGTTCGGTCCAACCAAACCGTACCTCTTTTGGCCAAACTCTATGTTAAAGAAATTGTTAAATAACATGGAGTTCCTACTTCTATTGTTACCGATCGAGATCCATTATTTACTAGTGGATTTTGGAAGGGTCTTCAAAAAGCTTTGGGAACAATGCTTAATTTTAGCACCGCTTATAATCCTCAGTCCGATAGACAAACAAAGTGTGTGAATCAAACTCTTGAAGATCTTCTTCATGCATGTGTTCTTGATTTTGGTGGAAGTTGGGAAGATCATATTTCTCTTGTTCAGTTTTCTTACAATAATAGCTTCCAATCTAGTATTGGTATGGCACCTTTCGAGGCACTCTACGGAAGGCCTTGCCGATCTCCTTCGTGTTGGCTTGAAGCCGGTGAGAAGCTGGTTTTAGGTTCAGATTTTATTTGTGATTCCACAAGAAAGATTGACCTTATTTGTCATAGGATGAAAGAAGCTCAAGGTAGACCAAAATCCTATGCCGATAAACAAAGAAGGAATTTAGAATTTTCTGTGGGAGATTTGGTGTTTATTCGTGTTTCACCTACGAAGGGTGTTGTGCGTTTCAGTCGATCAGGAAAATTAGTACCTCGATATATTAGCCCATTTCCCATCACCGAACGCATTGGTTCTATGGTTTATCGTCTTTTATTACCAGCTCAATTTTCCACTATTTATGACGTATTACACGTCTCTCAACTATGGAAATGTCTTAGAGATTCTGATTCTATTCTTGAGCCCGGTGTTATTAAAGAAATTGAGGTTTCACCTAATTTGACTTATGAGCAACATCCTATTCGTATCATTGCTACGGAGGTTAAACACCTTTGAAATAAAGATGTTCCGCTTATGAAAGTTCAATGGTCCGCAAATCCTAAAGATTGTTCTTGGGAATCCATAGAATTCATCGAGCAAACACATCCAGACTTACTCTCTCATGCTCCTTAAGGTGAACTTCTCACTTCAAATTTTTCTTTTGTGTTGTTATGCCTTAAAGTGGTTGTTACTCTTTATTTTCTTCTTAAATATTGCGAGGATGCAATTTCTTTAAGGAGGGGAGTTTGTAACAACCCGCATATTTTACGATTTCATATTTTAAATATTTTATTTAAAATATAGCATCGTTGATTTAATTTAAAGTCCGAAATGTGACTTTTTGTAAACATTCGAATCTGGACTCAAGATCACTTTCATTGAGTTCAAAACGATGTTTACAACTTGTTTGAGTATAAACATCGATATCTTTGGAGTTGATTAGGATTTTGGTATTTTTATTTGGGCTTTGGGTTTGGTTCTAGCCCACCAACCCAATAAGAGAACCCAAACTCCTCTACCAAATACCCTAACTCCTCTCCTCTTCATTCATTCCTCTCATAATTTCCACACTCTCAAGCGAAAGGAAAATGAGGGAAAAGAAAGGAAATTAAAATTCCTAAGCCCTAGTTTTCTTAGGAAATTCAAATTCAGGTTCCAAAATAAAGGAGAAGCTTAGGTAAGCATGCTCTTCATCTTCTCCATCTCAATTCCTCTTCAATTCTTGATTTTTCCTATAACCTAACTTAGGAAAACTTTGCATTTGATCATAGACTGAAGGTTCTTGAAGTGATGTTGAAGAGAGATTGATCATGCTTTGTTTTAGAGCTTCTTATTCCTTGTTTTTGAGTTTAAAGGTGAGTTCTTGAACTCACATATATGTCTATAGCTTTCATTGTTGTTAGGTATGAATTCCTAACATCTATTTCATGTTCAATTGCTTTTGGATTGAATTGGTTTCATCAATTTTCCAATTTTTGATATTTTGAAGTCAAAATCTATGAAAATCCTACTATGGATGTTTGGACATGTTGTTTGGAGTGTATTGAAGAGCTTATAGGGCTGGATTGTCGCTTGGCATAAATCCCTAGCCACCATCGCTCATTCGATCGCTTCCGAGTTGATTTGGCCATCATTGGCCTAGGAAAATTTTGCCCTGAGCTTCAGCTCAAACATCTAGGAAAACACTCAAACGTTTGAGGCATAGGAATAAAAATTCCAGACCTTCAGCTTAGAAGTCTGAGGTTATTTCCAGACATCTGAGAAATCAGGAAGAAATTTCCAGATCTTCAGCTCAGACGTTTGGGAAAACCACCAGACGTCTTGTGGTGTTAAATTCACCCAATTTGCCTATTTTTATGTGGGTTTCCGATTTAATCGATTTTTGTAGATCCGGTTGGTTGCTGTCATTTATTATCGACTTTGATGACTTCATTTTCTAGATTTTTGGGAATATCCATTTGATGGATTCGATATCGATTTTCATGGTTTTAATTCACGTCGTCGTATGTGAATTTTTAGTGATAAATTGTTTTTACAATCGTTTCTGTGATTTTTCACTTTAAAATACAAAGGTTTCTGTACTAGTAGTAAATACTCAAACTCTTTCACATAAATGATTTCAACATTTCTTTTAATACAAAGCTCATTTTTAAAACCGTTATCTAATCTATTAGTATATACAAACCTTTACCTCATTCGTACGAGAAATCCAATTAAACGACTTAGCAAAACAAGTGTTATGAAACGCTTGCGTTTACTTCGTCGGTTAATTCTTAGACTTGTTCGATTGAAATCTTGTGACAATTTTCGAGTGGAAATCTACAATTTGTTCGTAAATATTTAAGTTAAGCCAGTGGTTGTGGAACATGAAGCTAAACTCATTTATTTACTATCTTAGTGTAATTTACACTTCTTATTGATCAATGACGATCATTTTGAGGTTTAGACTAGCGATATGCGATGTCTCTTTGTCCGTGTGGGGGACTGTACCCCGTTCTGTTGAGGTTCATCTCATTTTTATTGGCTAGCAACCTATGGGTTTATTATAACTGTTTTATGGAGTTCGGTTCATCGGGCGTACCATTGTACTACATCGTTGTTCCGGCTTATTTGAGTTTCAGGTACCTCATGCGTACCGTTGTACTATGTCGTTGCACCGGCTCTATGGGTTAGTGACCCATGGGAAAGTGTCCCATTTGTGACACACGTGCTGGTGAGTTTTCATGCTCCCGTTTGTGATAGGCCTCCCCCTTTGTGTTTTCTAGATTTCTATTTATTGATTTCTGGAATTTGTGTTTCACCAATTTTTGCGATTGGCATTAATATGTTTTGTCAATATTTGAGGTTTGGTGAATAAGCTAAAAGAATTAGAAATTCTTTTTGGTGTTTGAGAAGATTTGAGATATTGTATGACTTTCATTATTATCAAATGTATACTTGTCACAGTATGACATTATTGTTATCATATTTTTTTTTCATATCTCTTATCCTACCTCATCTGGTATGATATTTATAGCTAGACTGATCCGTTTATTAGTTTTCTTCTTAAATAATACTCGGGTTAGACCGAGGTGTTACAGGTGCTTCCACTTGACTTCTTAGCAGGGACTAGCTTCTGACTTTTGGCTAACTACTTTAGCTTAGTAGTTTTTGTTTTTATACATTCAAGATAGAGACTCTTTGATGTATACACATTCTTTTGTCTAGCATATGTACCTATTATTTTGTGATGTAGTGGATCTTGTATGACCACTACTTTGATGTTCGATTCTGTGTGTTATATTCATATCTGTTTTCGCCTTAGTGATATGAATATCTGTGACTGATTTTGTGTTATGCTTATTTTATATTTGTTTCCGAAGGCCACATAGCCACTGTGTAGTAGCTTTGAGTGTGTATTTGATATGTTAGATTTCTTCTTGAAATGAAATGCATGACCTTCTATCTGGCCTATCATTACTCGAACAAATCTATTACACAGATGGTCGCTCCTCAACAGCCTTATTCTTCATGCTAGTCGACGGCATTACTCCATAGTGTCCTTGGCTAGTGTGAGTATAGAGGTGGGGCATCACAGAAGTAACAAGGTATGTGGGTTATAAGCATAACCTATCAACCAAACACCAAGATATAATTGAATGTGATGCACCGGTATCAAATAGTATCCTAATTGGTATACTCTGAATCAAAAACGTACCTTCCATCACAGTCTTCCCTTTTTCCGCTGAAGTTGGCCTAGTAGATGATGGACCAATAGCAAAAACCTTCCCATGTATACTCTAACCGGTTTTAGACACTGATTCTTATAATGCCCTACCTGGTCACAGTTGAAGCACTTCACACACTTCTTATCTACAACCTTCTTCCCCTTACTTGACCGACACTCATTTGCATAATGACCTTTCTTGTCACACTTGAAACCAACTAAATCAGCCTTTGCCTTCCTTGCAGCTTCTCCCTTTTAGGATCCCTTCTTCTTAAAGAACTTCCTTTTCTTTCCCTGAGAACCCTGGGTATCAACCGGTTTCTCTCAAACACAAACAATAAGCATTTCTTCATAGGAAATTGCCATCTCCACAACCATATTACAAGGATCACGGATATGTGTCAGGGTCACCCTAGCAAGCTAAGATCTCAATCCCCGATGAACCTCTAATTTCTCCTAATGTCAGTGTTTATAGTAGCATGTCCATATTGGGACAGCTCATCAAACTTAATAGCATACTCGATTACCGACATCGATCCTTTCACCAAATCCATAAACTTTCTCAACAATGCTGACTTAGCAACTTCGGATAAAAACCTTTGTCCAAATCTTCCTCTACAATCTGCCAAAGTCAACTCCTCCCCTGGAACATCGGTAGTAACACTTTTCCACGAATGAAGTGCTGCCTCTTGCAACTGCTTAGAGGCCATGCTCCTCTTTTGTGAATCATCCAAACCTAAATTAGCAAAGAATCTCTCGCAATGTAACCGCCAATCCTCAACTTCTATAACGTCCTCCGTTCCCATAAACAATTTTCCTCCAAGACTGGTGTAATCTCTTCTTAGCTTAGCATAATTATTCCCAACTGGAGCCATAGGTTTAGCTCCTCCAACATTGCCAACAACTCCTGCTTGCATCATATTGACGAAGAACTGATACATCGCACCCATATCTACTGGTGGATTTCCAACACCCACATTGACATTAGCATTTTGGTTAGGATTAGCCTATCAACCTGAGTTCCTCGTGGTGGGTTGAGAATTTTCATTTGTTAACCCAAAAAATGGATCAACACCCCGGTTTGAGTATGAAAGCACCAACCTTATACTTACAGAGCAATAATACGGATAATAGTTATAGAACAGAATAGTAAAAGAAAGGAGACAAGAATATTTTTATAGTAGTTTGGCTATTAACAAAGCCCACGTCCACTTTATAGTTTTATTATGACCGATTGCTGTTACAAGTAGTGTTTGATTACAAGGCTTTTAATTATCCTTAGCTAGATTGAATCCCCAAAGTTGGAACCCACTAGAGAATCACAGTAAATCCCTTTAGAAATCATTGTAAGGGAGATTAAGAGTGAAGAAAGTTTTCAGTAGAGCTTCAACAACCAGTCCGTAGAAGATCCTGTTTATGTTGTAGGTAGGATGGTATTTATTGGGATTGAAGAGTTTCTGGGCCAAGCTTGCTTGTCAGTCGCTGGTAGATGATCATAGGATGATCTAGTAGAGTTTAGCTTGCGACCCAAGCCAAAACCATGAATCGCTAGCGATTCAAGGTCTATGGATCGCTGGCGATCCATAGGCTTAGCTCGCATGCGAGCTAACCACTTAGCTCCTCTATTCATTGTTCTGCTATGTCAAGTCGCAAGAATTCCATGGCTTTGTATGGATCGCGAGCGATCCATACACTTAGCGTATTTTTCATTTTTTTCTTCTAGGCTCCTTTGTTCCCCACATGCCATAGCTGTTCAATGACCCAATGATGAAGTTTATGGATCGCCTGTGATCCATGTACTTAGTCTTTTTCTAAACTTTGATGTCTGGCATGCTTTTGTTGCTTTGCATCGAGGTCGTTTTTGTAGTGTCGTTGCACGTTGCTCTGTTTTGATGACGATTTACTAGTTGATTGTATTTCACTGCTGATTGGACTCAACGGACACTGGTACCTTGATTTAGCCAAACTCAATCGATGCTTTAGTAATATGACTTGGCTCCCTTTAACTTGTTGCTTTAACTCTTTTGGTTAAGTTCTGAGCCATTGTGACTTCATCAACTTATCCCGTCTTCTATTGAATCGGGTTAAAAACCCGAAGAACATTTGCCCCCAGAGTACGTCTTCGTTGGAAACAAGGCATGCTCTGGAAGTTATCGATTTTAGTATTTGTTTGTCAAATTCCAAGTAATCATGTTTGAGTTCTGCTGATACGTAGCAGGTTATGCATCTGATCACTTCGTCTTGGTATTGACCACTACTGCTTGCCATAACAAATCAAATTTCTCTTCATAGGTTCCTGGTAAACATTGAAATAATGGGTAAGTGTCGCAATGTAAATTTGAGAAAAGTCCTCCTCCAAACATATGGGTGGCTAGCGATCCATAGACTATTGATCGCTAGTGACCTGATTACTTAACAGTTGCAAGCGAGCATTTTTCCTTCAAAGAGATGGGTCGCTAGCGATCCATAAATGATGGATCTCTAGCGACCTGATTGCTTAGACAGATTTTTGCTTTTTTTCTTTCCATTTGCCTATATATGCTCCTTCAACTCGATCCATTCACCCAAACGAGCCGAGCCAACTCCCTGTTCGTGCAATCTAAACCTTAGGTGATTCATCCTTCCAACGATTCAATCCTTCCGCTTCAACGATTCGAGACTTCTTAGTGATTCGATCTATCGATTTCCAGCCATCTAGCCTTATCATCTACTGTGATTCTATGCCGCCACCGCTGAAGCCTTGCCACTGCCTTCTCAAACCATCTTCGATCGAAACCCTAGCTCGACATAGCCTTAAGTCACCGCCGATCCATCCCTTATGTCTCCTCCGACCCAATCACAGTTTGTTGATTCTAAGTCTCTGACCACTTCCGTGTTTTAGAGTTGAATCTAAGGTGAGTTTGCTAACCGCAGTGTTCATTTTATGATTTGATGGCGAGGTCGAGTTTGTGATGTTGGTGGCGAGAAGTTTTATTTGATTGCGGCTTAATAGAGGAAGATAGTAAATCAAGTCTTGAGTTTCTCCCGGAACGACATTCGAGCTTCGCCTCGGTGCTTGACACATTTTTCTATCTTTGTCCATTAAGCCAGAATTGACTTATGCCAAGTTTCGTAGACTATACCACATGACA
The DNA here is from genome assembly GCA_030737815.1 of Allium fistulosum. Lineage (NCBI taxonomy): Eukaryota > Viridiplantae > Streptophyta > Magnoliopsida > Asparagales > Amaryllidaceae > Allium > Allium fistulosum. The sequence goes on along the minus strand of CM060901.1, from coordinate 334,898,916 downwards.
CATGGCGAATTGGTCTTGACCCTTCCGGAGAATTTGGACTTATCCTGCTTGTTTTTTGCATGCTCGGTGTCTCTATGATGAGAAGAATTTTCTGCATCGCTTCGGACAACGGATCCATTATCGATCATTGATCGATAATGGGTAAGTGTAGAGGAAGTAAAAAGAAATGGAAACGATAAGGGAAATCCTTTTCTTTTTCCACTGGGAGCGAACTATCTACACGGGATAGAGCGTTTGTAGTGTTTCGGATGCATAGCTCACCCCCTATAGACAACACATTGCACATGCCTCGGTACATACTTGAAATCTGTTCTATCGGTATGAATCGATATCCCTTCGGAGTTCAAGTGTTGTAAGGGAATTATTAATTTAGAATAGAATCACCTGACCGTCTTGAATGCGTGTTTCGTTGTTTTAGAATGAAGCATCCATCTTCGCGCCTTAAATCGAGTGGAGGAAGCTCGGCACGACAGCCGAGTCATCGTCCGTTGCCCTTTTTCCTTCCACTTCATAGGCATAATACGGCTAATTGGTCCCGGTAGGTCTTGTCTTGGATCGAAATCCTCCCAATTTTAGGGTTCTTCTCAACCAGCCAGAAACGGCTTCTTCCGTGGTTTCTGCTAAGGTTCTGCATAATATCTACGTGCAACAGGCATACTAGAGGAAGATGTATGCCTCCCGGAAAAGAACGAGTTCGCTCGCATGCCTCCCCCGGCATATACTGCTTACCATTGGTATATGTGCCTGAATGGAGTTGAGCCCCCTTTTGATGACTTCTTGCGCGAGACTCTCTCAAATCTAGGCATTGCCTCATTCCAAATCCATCTCAACGGCTATGCCATCTTGACTTGTCTATATGTCCTTTTCATGCGCACATTCAACAACGCTCTAAGCTTCAATGAGTTGTGGCATTTTCTTTCATTCAAGAGAAGGGATGAGTGTCCATCCTTGGTCGTAATTGAAGCCCAAAGAAATCGGAATATCATACTACGACTCTAGAGCAACCTGTCCCATTTTAAGACCCAATATTTCTTTGTCAGGTGCCCTAAAGGGTTTAATCACCTGTGGACGATGAGGGACAAGTTCTTTTCCCTATTTATTGAATTCCAATGCATTGCTGCGGGGCTTCTAACAAGTCGAACGTTTCTTGTAGTTATCCAGAGGCCGAATAGGGACCTATGTCTTGATGAAGTTTGTCAAACTTTGAAGGCTATCAATGATGAGGAGAGGTTCGTTAAAGACTTGCTAATTAATGAGAACTTACTCCGATATGGATTGTTGTATCCGGGAGGTCTGCCATTCCAACTGAAGTCCCATCTCATTCACGATCAAGGGTTCGCACACGATCCACCTCCTCTTCTCATGGGTCCGAAGAAGGCTCTTCTCAAGAGAGAGAGGGCTTATCCAGAGAATCAGCCAAAGAGGCTCGTGATGGAAGAGATGTTGTTGTAGCCGAAGTTAGTCGCCCGTTCAAAATACCTTCGATTCCAAAGGAAGGAGAGGAATAGTTCAAATAGAGGGAAGGCAAAGCCACCTTGGACTTAGAAAAAGAAGAGATGGAAGTTGGGAGTAGTAGCGATGAGTTAACTTCTAATGACGACTTCTACATAGAATCTGATGATGGTGATTCTGAATCATGTGATGAGACTCCAGGGATGAGCTCCGTTATTCCAAGTGACGTTTACATCGATTTGGTGGCATGGAATTTGGTGATTTGAGTGACATTTACATTGATTTCAACGTGCTTATGGGGGAAGAGTTTAGATTTGAGGAGGTGTCCTCCCGTTCGAGCCACGTCGCATCTGAATTAGTCCAATTCCCTCCGTGGAGCCTGCCTGATCCGGTTTGTGAGGACATTTTAGGCTATCCTCCCAAACACACAACATGCTTCACTAGGGTCACACTCACTTCTACACACACTTTCCATACCTTATTTTCTATTTTCTAATGCCTTTTATTTATGCTTCGTGTCAGGTATGACGAGAGGGTGCGACCTTTATAATGACTTCGAAGAGTTCACCGACTCCCAGCGTTGGTCTAAGCGTTCCTCTGGCCGTCATCAACCTCGAGAGACGGAAGGAGAGTACGGTTAAAGAAAGGATTTAGAGACCAAAACCCACAGCCAAGAGGAAAGAGGGCGGGGCTGGTCGTACAAAGGCGGGTATGAGAAGAGGAGGTCTTTCGATGAAAGGGAGGAGTCATCAAAGAGATCAAAGTTCGACAATCATTCGCATTCTTCGAAACAGCGGGCTTTTGCTCTGATGCACTCTTCAATGGGTCAAGAAATCCCCATCACTTCTGCCCTGTTCCGCCTTCAAATTGCACCCCACCATCTTCTGTAGTGCTTGCCCCCATGTTTCGTGTCCCTATCAAAAACCTGCCTACATTCTTCCGTTGGGTCCTCCTAAGCTCGAGGCAATCCATAGATATTCTTACATGCCACATCTTCAGGCTATTCAAAACGATTTAGACCAGGCCAAAGGGTGGGAAAAATTGTGTAACTAGCTGGCAGATACCAATCGCAACAACTACTAGGAAATTCTCTCTTTTGAGCCAAAGAAGGATGATTTTGAATGAGCATTGTTAGAACGCGATGCCAGGATTAAACAACTGGAGGAGGAGAAAGAAGCGGCACTATGGGAGAGCAAGAGGAATGTCGTCTTGTTGAAAGAAGTAAAAGAGGCCCATGAAAGAATTGAGATCGTCTATAGGGACGAAATAAAGAAGGCTCATGCCAAGGAGGCCAAATTGAAAGAGGAAGTAGCCGCTTGTAATGCAACGATTGAAGCCCAGAATAAAAATATCTCTCACCATGAACTTATCGTTGAGGGACACAACAAGACCATCTCTTATCAAGCTGCAACGATCGTCCGAATGCAGGACCGAGTTGCGCAGCTTAGCGTTGATAAATCTCGCGTTGAGGTCGAAAAGGCCGCCGTTACGACGGATTATCTGGAGATTCAAAATGCTTTCGAGAGGAAGATGGATGAGACCATCCTAAATTTCTATGTCAATTCGCTGCTTCATCAGGGGAGCCGTAGCTACTTGGGCCTGAAATTTCCATGCACTCTCGTTGTGGTCTGGGAAGAAATCTTGACCCGCTTCTGTGGCATCGATGACGTCTACATCCAGCGAGATTTAGAAAATGCCTATATTAACGAAGGGTCAAAGAAGGCATTGCTGGAGGTCTAGGAGATATTGTGGATCGAGAGGGAGAAAGAAGCTGTCAATGCTTCCATGAATGCGGCTGCTGAAGAACGTACAGAGCCTTTCATTTCTAGCACTGGCGAGACATCGGAGCAGCCCCATAATCCATGGACTTTATTAACGATCTTCCCCGTTCTCATTTGGGTTATGACAGTTTATGGGTGATTGTAGATAGACTTACAAAATCCGCCCATTTCCTTCCCGTTCGGTCCAACCGAACCGTACCTCTTTTGGCTAAACTCTATGTTAAAGAAATTGTTAAATAACATGGAGTTCCTACTTCTATTGTTACCGATCGAGATCCATTATTTACTAGTGGATTTTGGAAGGGTCTTCAAAAATCTTTGGGAACAAAGCTTAATTTTAGCACCGCTTATAATCCTCAATCCGATAGACAAACAGAGTGTGTGAATCAAACTCTTGAAGATCTTCTTCATGCATGTGTTCTTGATTTTGGTGGAAATTGGGAAGATCATATTTCTCTTGTTCAGTTTTCTTACAATAATAGCTTCCAATCTAGTATTGGTATGGCACCTTTCGAGGCACTCTACAGAAGGCCTTGCCGATCTCCTTCGTGTTGGCTTGAAGCCGGTGAGAAGCTAGTTTTAGGTTCAAATTTTATTTGTGATTCCACAAGAAAGATTGACCTTATTCGTCATAGGATGAAAGAAGCTAAAGGTAGACCAAAATCCTATGCCGATAAACAAAGAAGGAATTTAGAATTTTCTGTGGGAGATTTGGTGTTTATTCGTGTTTCACCTACGAAGGGTGTTGTGCGTTTCAGTCGATCAGGAAAATTAGCACCTCGATATATTAGCCCATTTCCCATCACCGAACGCATTGGTTCTATGGTTTATCGTCTTTTATTACCAGCTCAATTTTCCACTATTCATGACGTATTACACGTCTCTCAACTATGGAAATGCCTTAGAGATTCTGATTCTATTCTTGAGCCCGGTGTTATTGAAAAAAATTGAGGTTTCACCTAATTTGACTTATGAGCAACATCCTATTCGTATCATTGCTACGGAGGTTAAACACCTTTGAAATAAAGATGTTCCGCTTATGAAAGTTCAATGGTCCGCAAATCCTAAAGATTGTTCTTGGGAATCCAGAGAATTCATCGAGCAAACACATCCAGACTTACTCTCTCATGCTCCTTAAGGTGAACTTCTCACTTCAAATTTTTCTTTTGTGTTGTTATGCCTTAAAGTGGTTGTTACTCTTTATTTTCTTCTTAAATATTGCGAGGATGCAATTTCTTTAAGGAGGGGAGTTTGTAACAACCCGCATATTTTACGATTTCATATTTTAAATATTTTATTTAAAATATAGCATCGTTGATTTAATTTAAAGTCCGAAATGTTACTTTTTGTAAACATTCGAATCTGGACTCAAGATCACTTTCATTGAGTTCAAAACGACGTTTACAACTTGTTTGAGTATAAACATCGATATCTTTGGAGTTGATTAGGATTTTGGTATTTTTATTTGGGCTTTGGGTTTGGTTCTAGCCCACCAACCCAATAAGAGAACCCAAACTCCTCTACCAAATACCCTAACTCCTCTCCTCTTCATTCATTCCTCTCATAATTTCCACACTCTCAAGCGAAAGGAAAAATGAGGGCAAAGAAAGGAAATTAAAATTCCTAAGCCCTAGTTTTCTTAGGAAATTCAAATTCAGGTTCCAAAATAAAGGAGAAGCTTAGGTAAGCATGCTCTTCATCTTCTCCGTCTCAATTCCTCTTCAATTCTTGATTTTTCCTATAACCTAACTTAGGAAAACTTTGCATTTGATCATAGAATGAAGGTTCTTGAAGTGAAGTTGAAGAGAGATTGATCATGCTTTGTTTTAGAGCTTCTTATTCCTTGTTTTTGAGTTTAAAGGTGAGTTCTTGAACTCACATATATGTCTATAGCTTTCATTGTTGTTAGGTACGAATTCCTAACATCTATTTCATGTTCAATTGCTTTTGGATTGAATTGGTTTCGTCAATTTTCCAATTTTTGGTATTTTGAAGTCAAAATCTATGAAAATCCTACTATGGATGTTTGGACATGTTGTTTGGAGTGTATTGAAGAGCTTATAGGGCTGGATTGTCGCTTGGCATAAATCCCTAGCCACCATCGCTCATTCGATCGCTTCCGAGTTGATTTGGCCATCATTGGCCTAGGAAAATTTTGCCCTAAGCTTCAGCTCAAACATTTGGGAAAACACTCAGACGTTTGAGGCATAGGAATAGAAATTCCAGACCTTCAGCTTAGACGTCTGAGGTTATTTCCAGACATCTGAGAAATTAGGAAGAAATTTCCAGATCTTCAGCTCAGACGTTTGGGAAAACCACCAGACGTCTTGTGGTGTTAAATTCAGCCAATTTGCCTATTTTTATGTGGGTTTCCGATTTAATCGATTTTTGTAGATCCGGTTGGTTGCTGTCATTTATTATCGACTTTGATGACTTCTTTTTCTAGATTTTTGGGAATATCCATTTGATGGATTCGATATCGATTTTCATGGTTTTAATTCACGTCGTCGTATGTGAATTTTTAGTGATAAATTGTTTTTACAATCGTTTCTGTGATTTGTCACTTTAAAATACAAAGGTTTTTGTACTAGTAGTAAATACTCAAACTCTTTCACATAAATGATTTCAACATTTCTTTTAATACAAAGCTCATTTTTAAAACCGTTATCTAATCTATTAGTATATACAAACCTTTACCTCATTCGTACGAGAAATCCAATTAAACGACTTGGCAAAACAAGTGTTATGAAACGCTTGCGTTTACTTCGTCAGTTAATTCTTAGACTTGTTCGATTGAAATCTTGTGACAATTTTCGAGTGGAAATCTACAATTTGTTCGTAAATATTTAAGTTAAGCCAGTGGTTGTGGAACATGAAGCTAAACTCATTTATTTACTATCTTAGTGTAATTTACACTTCTTATTGATCAATGACGATCATTTTGAGGTTTAGACTAGCGATATGCGATGTCTCTTTGTCCGTGTGGGGGACTGTACTCCGTTCTGTTGAGGTTCATCTCATTTTTATTGGCTAGCAACCTATGGGTTTATTATAACTGTTTTATGGAGTTCGGTTCATCGGGCGTACCATTGTACTACATCGTTGTTCCGGCTTATTTGAGTTTCAGGTTCCTCGTGCGTACCGTTGTACTATGTCGTTGCACCGGCTCTATGGGTTAGTGACCCATGGGAAAGTGTCCCATTTGTGACACACGTGTTGGTGAGTTTTCATGCTCCCGTTTGTGATAGGCCTCCCCCTTTGTGTTTTCTAGATTTCTATTTATTGATTTCTGGAATTTGTGGTTCACCAATTTTTACGATTGGCATTAATATGTTTTGTCAATATTTGAGGTTTGGTGAATAAGCTAAAAGAATTAGAAATTCTTTTTGGTGTTTGAGAAGATTTGAGATATTGTATGACTTTCATTATTATCAAATATATACTTGTCACAGTATGACATTATTGTTATCATATTATTTTTTCATATCTCTTATCCTACCTCATCTGGTATGATATTTATAGCTAGACTGATCCGTTTATTAGTTTTCTTCTTAAATAATACTCGAGTCAGACCGAGGTGTTACAAGTGCTTACACTTGACTTCTTAGCAGGGACTAGCTTCTGACTTTTGGCTAACTTCTTTAGCTTAGTAGTTTTGTTTTTATACATTCAAGATAGAGACTCTTTGATGTATACACATTCTTTTGTCTAGCATATGTACCTATTATTTTGTGATGTAGTGGATCTTGTATGACCACTACTTTGATGTTCGATTCTGTGTGTTATATTCATATCTGTTTCCGCCTTAGTGATATGAATATCTATGACTGATTTTGTGTTATGCTTATTTTATATTTGTTTCCAAAGGCCACATAGCCACTGTGTAGTAGCTTTGAGTTTGTATTTGATATGTTAGATTTCTTCTTGAAATGAAATGCATGACCTTCTATCTGGCCTATCATTACTCGAACAAATCTATTACACAGATGGTCGCTCCTCAACAGCCTTATTCTTCATGCTAGTCGATGGCTAGTGTGAGTACAGAGGTGGGGCATCACAGAAGTAACAAGGTATGTGGGTTATAAGCATAACCTATCAACCAAACACCAAGATATAATTGAATGTGATGCACCGGTATCAAATAGTATCCTAACTGGTATACTCTGAATCAAAAACGTACCTTCCATCACAGTCTTCCCTTTTTCCGCTGAAGTTGGCCTAGTAGATGATGGACCAATAGCAAAAACCTTCCCATGTATACTCTAACCGGTTTTGGACACTGATTCTTATAATGCCCTACCTGGTCACAGTTGAAGCACTTCACACACTTCTTATCTACAACCTTCTTCCCCTTACTTGACCGACACTCATTTGCATAATGACCTTTCTTGTCACACTTGAAACCAACTAAATCAGCCTTTGCCTTCTTGGCAGCTTCTCCCTTTTAGGATCCCTTATTCTTAAAGAACTTCCTTTTCTTTCCTTGAGAACCCTGGGTATCAACCGGTTTCTCTCAAACACAAACAATAAGCATTTCTTCATAGGAAATTGCCATCTCCACAACCATATTACAAGGATCACGGATATGTGTCAGGGTCACCCTAGCAAGCTAAGATCTCAATCCCCGATGAACCTCTAATTTCTCCTAATGTCAGTGTTTATAGTAGCATGTCCATATTGGGACAGCTCATCAAACTTAATAGCATACTCGATTACCGACATCGATCCTTTCACCAAATCCATAAACTTTCTCAACAATGCTGACTTAGCAACTTCGGATAAAAACCTTTGTCCAAATCTTCCTCTACAATCTGCCAAAGTCAACTCCTCCCCTGGAACATCGGTAGTAACACTTTTCCACGAATGAAGTGCTGCCTCTTGCAACTGCTTAGAGGCCATGCTCCTCTTTTGTGAATCATCCAAACCTAAATTAGCAAAGAATCTCTCGCAATGTAACCGCCAATCCTCAACTTCTATAACGTCCTCCGTTCCCATAAACAATTTTCCTCCAAGACTGGTGTAATCTCTTCTTAGCTTAGCATAATTATTCCCAACTGGAGCCATAGGTTTAGCTCCTCCAACATTGCCAACAACTCCTGCTTGCATCATATTGACGAAGAACTGATACATCGCCCCCATATCTACTGGTGGATTTCCAACACCCACATTGACATTAGCATTTTGGTTAGGATTAGCCTATCAACCTGAGTTCCTCCTGGTGGGTTGAGAATTTTCATTTGTTAAACCAAAAAATGGATCAACACCCCGGTTTGAGTATGAAAGCACCAGCCTTATACTTACAGAGCAATAATACCGATAATAGTTATAGAACATAATAGTAAAAGAAAGGAAACAAGAAGATTTTTATAGTAGTTTGGCTATTAACAAAGCCCACATCCACTTTATAGTTTTATTATGACCGATTGCTGTTACAAGTAGTGTTTGATTACAAGGCTTTTAATTATCCTTAGCTAGATTGAATCCCCAAAGTTGGAACCCACTAGAGAATCACAGTAAATCCCTTTAGAAATCATTGTAAGGGAGATTAAGAGTGAAGAAAGTTTTCAGCAGAGCTTCAACAACCAGTCCGGAGAAGATCCTGTTTATGTTGTAGGTAGGATGGTATTTATTGGGATTGAAGAGCTTCTGGGCCAAGCTTGCTTGTCAGTCGCTTGTAGATGATCATAGGATGATCTAGTAGAGTTTAGCTTGCGACCCAAGCCAAAACCATGAATCGCTATCGATTCAAGGTCTATGGATCGCTGGCGATCCATAGGCTTAGCTCGCATGCGAGCTAACCACTTAGCTCCTCTATTCATTGTTCTGCTATGTCAAGTCGCAAGAATTCCATGGCTTTGTATGGATCGCGAGCGATCCATACACTTAGTGTATTTTTCATTTTTTTCTTCTAGGCTCCTTTGTTCCCCACATGCCATAGCTGTTCAATGACCCAATGATGAAGTTTATGGATCGCCTGTGATCCATGTACTTAGTCTTTTTCTAAACTTTGATGTCTGGCATGCTTTTGTTGCTTTGCATCGAGGTCGTTTTTGTAGTCTCGTTGCACGTTGCTTTGTTTTGATGACGATTTACTAGTTGATTGTATTTCACTGTTGATTGGACTCAACGGACACTGGTACCTTGATTTTGCCAAACTCAATCGATGCTTTAGTAATATGACTTGGCTCCCTTTAACTTGTTGCTTTAACTCTTTTGGTTAAGTTCTGAGCCATTGTGACTTCATCAACTTATCCCGTCTTCTATTGAATCGGGTTAAAAACCCGAAGAACATTTGCCCCCAGAGTACGTCTTCGTTAAAAACAAGGCATGCTCTGGAAGTTATCGATTTTAGTATTTGTTTGTCAAATTCCAAGTAATCGTGTTTGAGTTCTGCTGATACGTAGCAGGTTATGCATCTGATCACTTAGTCTTGGTCTTGACCACTACTTCTTGCCATAACAAATCGAATTTCTCTTCATAGGTTCCTGGTAAACTTTGAAATAATGGGTAAGTGTCGCAATGTAAATTTGAGAAAAGTCCTCCTCCAAACATATGGGTCGCTAGCGATCCATAGACTATTGATCGCTAGTGACCTGATTACTTAACAGTTGCAAGCGAGCATTTTTCCTTCAAAGAGATGGGTCGCTAGCAATCCATAAATGATGGATCTCTAGCGACCTGATTACTTAGACAGATTTTTGCTTTTTTTCTTTCCATTTGCCTATATATGCTCCTTCAACCCGATCCATTCACCCAAACGAGCCGAGCCAACTCCCTATTCGTGCAATCTAAACCTTAGGTGATTCATCCTTCCAGCGATTCAATCCTTCTGCTTCAACGATTCGAGACTTCTTAGTGATTCGATCAATCGATTTCCAGCCATCTAGCCTTATCATCTGCTGTGATTCTATGCCGCCATCGCTGAAGCCTTGCCACTGCCTTCTCAAACCATCTTCGATCGAAACCCTAGCTCGACATAGCCTTAAGTCACCGCCGATCCATCCCTTATGTCTCCTCCGACCCAATCATAGTTTGTTGATTCTAAGTCTCTGACCACTTCCGTGTTTTAGAATTGAATCGAAGGTGAGTTTGCTAACCGCAGTGTTCATTTTATGATTTGATGGCGAGGTCGCGTTTGTGATGTTGGTGGCGAGAAGTTTTATTTGATTGCGGCTTAATAGAGGAAGATAGTAAATCAAGTCTTGAGTTTCTCCCGGAACGACATTCGAGCTTCGCCTCGGTGCTTGACACATTTTTCTATCTTTGTCCATTAAGCCAGAATTGACTTATGCCAAGTTTCGTAGACTATACCACATGACACATGGCGAATTGGTCCTGGCCCTTCCGGAGAATTTGGACTTATCCTGCTTGTTTTTTGCGGTGTCTCTATGATGAGAAGAATTTTCTGCATCGCTTCAGACAACGGATCCATTATCGATCATTGATCGATAATGTGTAAGTGTAGAGGAATTAAAAAGAAATGGAAACGATAAGGGAAATCCTTTTCCTTTTCCACTGGGAGCGAACTATCTACACGGGATAGAGCGTTTGTAGTGTTTCGGATGCATAGCTCACCCCCTATAGCCAACACATTGCACATGCCTCGGTACATACTTGAAATCTGTTCTATCGGTATGAATCGATATCCCTTCGGAGTTCAAGTGTTTTAAGGGAATTATTAATTTAGAATAGAATCACCTGACCGTCTTGAATGCGTGTTCCGTTGTTTTAGAATGAAGCATCCATCTTCGCGCCATAAATCGAGTGGAGGAAGCTCGGCACGACAACCGAGTCATCGTCCGTTGCCCTTTTTCCTTCCACTTCATAGGCATAATACGGCTAATTGGTCCCGGTAGGTCTTGTCTTGGATCGAAATCCTCCCAATTTTAGGGTTCTTCTCAACCAACCAGAAAGGGCTTCTTCCGTGGTTTCTGCTAAGGTTCTGCATAATATCTACGTGCAACACGGCATACTAGAGGAAGATGTATGCCTCCCGGAAAAGAACGAGTTCGCTCGCATGCCTCCCCCGGCATATACTGCTTACCATTGGTATATGTGCCTGAATGGAGTTGAGCCCCCTTTTGATGACTTCTTGCGCAAGACTCTCTCAAATCTAGGCATTGCCTCATTCCAAATCCATCTCAACGGCTATGCCATCCTGACTTGTCTATATGTCCTTTTCATGCGCACATTCAACAACGCTCTAAGCTTCAATGAGTTGTGGCATTTTCTTTCATTCAAGAGAAGGGATGAGTGTCCATCCTTGGTCGTAATTGAAGCCCAAAGAAATCGGAATATCATACTACGACTCTAGAGCAACCTGTCCCATTTTAAGACCCAATATTTCTTTGTCAGGTGCCCTAAAGGGTTTAATCACCTGTGGACGATGAGGGACAAGTTCTTTTCCCTATTTATTGAATTCCAATGCATTGCTGCGGGGCTTTTAACAAGTCGAACGTTTCTTGTAGTAATCCCGAGGCCGAATAGGGACCTATGTCTTGATGAAGTTTGTCAAACTTTGAAGGCTATCAATGATGAGGAGAGGTTCGTTAAAGACTTGCTAATTAATGAGAACTTACTCCGATATGGATTGTTGTATCCGGGAGGTCTGCCATTCCAACTGAAGTCCCATCTCCTTCATGATCAAGGGTTCGCACACGATCCACCTCCTCTTCTCATGGGTCCAAAGAAGGCTCTTCTCAAGAGAGAGAGGGTTTATCCAGAGAATCAGCCAAAGAGGCTCGTGATGGAAGAGATGTTGTTGTGGCCGAAGTTAGTCGCCCGTTCAAAATACCTTCGATTCCAAAGGAAGGAGAGGAATAGTTCAAATAGAGGGAAGGCAAAGCCACCTTGGACTTAGAAAAAGAAGAGATGGAAGTTGGGAGTAGTAGCAATGAGTTAACTTCTAATGACGACTTCTACATAGAATCTGATGATGGGGATTCTGAATCATGTGATGAGACTCCAGGGATGAGCTCCGTTATTCCAAGTGACATTTACATCGATTTGGTGGCATGGAATTTGGTGATTTGAGTGACATTTACATTGATTTCAACATGCTTATGGAGGAAGAGTTTAGATTTGAGGAGGTGTCCTCCCGTTCGAGCCACATCGCATCTGATTTAGTCCAATTCCCTCCGTGGAGCCTGCCTGATCCGGTTTGTGAGGACATTTTAGGATATCCTCCCAAACACACAACATGCTTCACTAGGGTCACACTCACTTCTACACACACTTTCCATACCTTATTTTCTATTTTCTAATGCCTTTTATTTGTGCTTCGTGTCAGGTATGAAGAGAGGGCGCGACCTTTATAATGACTTCGAAGAGTTCACCGACTCCCAGGGTTGGTCTAAGCGTTCCTCTGGCCGTCAGCAACCTCGAGAGACGGAAGGAGAGTACGGTTAAAGAAAGGATTTAGAGACCAAAACCCACAGCCAAGAGGAAAGAGGGCGGTGCTGGTCGTACAAAGGCGGGTATGAGAAGAGGAGGTCTTTTGATGAAAGGGAGGAGTCATCAAAGAGATCAAAGTTCGACAATCATTCGCATTCTTCAAAACAGCGGGCTTTTGCTCTGATGCACTCTTCAATGGGTCAAGAAATCCCCATCACTTCTGCCCTGTTCCGCCTTCAAATTGCACCCCACCATCTTCTGTAGTGCTTGCCTCCATGTTTCGTGTCCCTATCAAAAACCTACCTACATTCTTCCGTTGGGTCCTCCTAAGCTCGAGGCAATCCATAGATATTCTTACATCCCACATCTTCAGGCTATTCAAAACGATTTAGACCTGGCCAAAGGGTGGGAAAAATTGTGTAACTAGCTGGCAGATACCAATCGCAACAACTACTAGGAAATTCTCTCTTTTGAGCCAAAGAAGGATGATTTTGAATGAGCATTGTTAGAACGCGATGCCAGGATTAAACAACTGGAGGAGAAAGAAGCGGCACTACGGGAGAGCAAGAGGAATGTCTTCCTGTTGAAAGAAGTAAAAGAGGCCCATGAAAGAATTGAGATCGTCTATAGGGACGAAATAAAGAAGGCTCATGCCAATGAAGCCAAATTGAAAGAGGAAGTAGCCGCTTGTAATGCAACGATTGAAGCCCAGAATAAAAATATCTCTCACCATGAACTTATCGTTGAGGGACACAACAAGACCATCTCTGATCAAGCTGCGACGATCGTCCGAATGCAGGACCGAGTTGCGCAGCTTAGCATTGATAAATTTCGCGTTGAGGTCGAAAAGGCCGCCGTTACGACGGATTGTCTGGAGATTCAAAATGCTTTCGAGAGGAAGATGGAAAAGATGGATGAGACCATCCTAAATTTCTATGTCAATTCTCTGCTTCATCAGGGGAGCCTTAGCTACTTGGGCTTGAAATTTCCACGCACTCTCGTTGTGGTCTGGGAAGAAATCTTGACCCGCTTCTGTGGCATCGATGACGTCTACATCGAGCGAGATTTAGAAAATGCCTATATTAACGAAGGGTCAAAGAAGGCATTGCTGGAGGTCTAGGAGATATTGTGGATCGAGTAAGAGAAAGAAGCTGTCAATGCTTCCATGAATGCGGCTGCTGAAGCACGTACAGAGCCTTTCATTTCTGGCACTGGCGAGACATCGGAGCAGCCCCATAATCTGCCAACAAGTTCTGGGCTTAGGGCTTCCCCTCGGGTAATATAACCGTCTAAGGATAGTAAAGGCGATGAATATGAAGTTGACATTCTTAGTCACTCTTCTAGTGTAGGTAATCCTCTCGCTTCTTTCGAGTTCGGGAGCTTTCAGCTTACGCTGCAAGAGCAGGAAAAATTTAATGCTTTCATTTTTGATCTTACAGGTCCATCTACCTCTCTTGTTGATGTGCCAGCTTTCTCGGTGCTGGGACTTGCTACCATTTCCACAGCCTCTGTGCTCATTTCCATCTCTTTTCCTGTTTCTGTATCCATGTCTGGCTCGCAGCCCGGGCCGGAGTACAAAAAGATAGCCGTGCTTCATGGCTTGGATGACCCTTTTGTGTCTTTGGAATGCGACGTAACACCGGAAGAAGTTAAGGAGCAGGAAGTTCAAACAAAGCAGCCTCGCAAGACTTAACATGAATTGGTCGCTATCAAGAAGGAGATGGTTAAAGTGATCAAACCCTCGAAGAACTCCTGCAAATCATGGAAGCACAAAGCAAAGAAAGAATCTTCTGAGAAGGCTATAGAGCAAGAGGCGGATGTTGGCGCTGAGGAGTTTGTTCATATTACTGGCAGCAACACTACTCCCAAGACGAGGTAGAAACTTCAAACAAAGGGTGGAAAGGGGAGTGAGGGAAAGAAGCGCCGAGGAGCTTGGGTAGTAACCGATCTGATTTTAGTTCTTTTGAGTCATTTTGTTCAAGTGCAGAGTCTGCACTTAGTGTTGTAGAGCAAGTATTTTCCTTCTTTTGGCTAGAGTTGTGTAGGTACGGCCCCCACATTTTGACCATGTATAAAGAAAATTATAAGCAATACATTGATATTTTGACTATACTCTTATTTGTCTATTCATATGTGTTCTATGCACTTGTTCTTGTTTTGTTTACACTTATCCAGTTCTTGTGATTACTACAAAAAATTTATTTGCAATAACAACTCTTCGTTTGGAGTAACAGAACTTGTGAACTTATCATTTCCAAATTTTTTTAACTTTTCATTTTCAAGTGTTTTTATTTAAGTGCCGGTGTATGCCCTCCAGTTCATATGGTTGTTTACTTCAAAAATTGACAAATGACCGATAACTTAGGGTTTAAATAGTCTTCACATTAACATTTGAAATTTCACTAAATCACAACTCGATTTTTCTTTTTTTCAGAAATTTTATGACTTGGGTACGTAGTCTGAGTTTTTTGTGATATTTTGGTAGGTATTCAATATATGCACATTGCATAAGCTGACTGCGGGCAGGTACAGATTGTCAACGTTTAATGTAATAATCTGTCGTACTCCAGTTTGGTTGGAGTCGTCCCCATCATTTGACAGTTGGAGTGGCTTGATTTTGGTTATTCCTGCATGGATAAGTTTCTTGGCATTGTCGGGGCAATTTCAGGACTTGAAAGTGCACATGGCTTACGGAATGCATGGATTTTAGAATCGATATGTCCCATCGATTTGAAACGGTTTTGGCGCTGCTCGGTGTTGCCTATCTTCGAGCAACATAAGGAGTTTATGTTCTAGGAGCGTGATTTCAAAGCTTCGGGAGTTAATGCACGGCTTATGAAATCCGCAGCTTTTAGGGCTGATATGACTTATCAGTCCGAAATGGTTGTAGTGCTTCTCGATGTTGCCTATCTTCGAGCAACGTGAGAGTTTAGGTTTTAAGAGTCAGTGATCGACTTATGGAGTGCGCAGCTTTCATACTCATCGACATTGCCTATCTTCGGGCAACATGAGGAGTTAGTATTTATAAATTTAGGGCATGGCTTATGAAGTGCATGACTTTTCGTACTCCTCGGTGTTTCCTATCTTCGGGCAATGTGAGGAGTGTAACTTTTAAGTTTAGTGCACGACTTATGAAGTGCACGGCTTTTCGTACTCCTCGGTGTTTCCAATCTTCGGGCAACATGAGGAGTTAGTATTTTTGCCTTCTCGATGTTCTCGGAGCTACACCGGTTTTTAGAAGGCAAAGATCGAGTTCCGCCGATCCAACGGTTTGAGTCGATTTGCTTCCATCGACGCGGTGGGTAGTTACTCCAAACACAATTTTATTGGTTCAAAAAGAGAATCAAATTATATAAATAAAGGCATGGTAGGCTTTTGCCTATTTACAATGCCCCTGGCATCCCCAGATGGCTTATTTGCTGAAAAATAGAGAATACATAGGGTAGTTCTCAAATAAAGTAACGGTGGAGTGACTATTCCATGTCCTGGGAATTTGGATTCCATCGACGGTTGTTAACTTGAAAGTTCCGTCCCTCAGCTTTTGATTGATGACATATGGTCCTTCCTAGTTCGGTTCGAAGGCCCCCGGAACGGGGTAGACTCGCTTGAGCATAAGATCTCCTACTTCGAAGGTTTGGTTCTGAACTTTAGAGTTGAAGTACCGTGCGACCCTCTTGAAAGTGACTATGCTATAAGATCATATGATATGGAGTATAAACTAAACTTATTAACTAGTGCAGAAAGTAACTATAAAATAAAAATAGTAGTAAAGTAAAGTAAAATGACACCAGATATTTTTATACTGGTTCGAACTCCCATTCTATGTCTAGTCCTAGACTCCTTCTGGATTTAAAGTAGCAACCCTCACTTAACCCGGAGGAATAGGTTTACACCGCCTGAGCAATCGAACAGGACTTTGACCACCTAAGAAACCAAACAGGACTTTGATACAATTGAAATTGATTGTCTTGACTTTGCGTGCTCTTGTTAACAACACAGATTTGTCAATTGAAGTACACCCTTCCTATAATCTTTTTCTCAAGTATAATGTGTGTAATTGTGTGTATATGAAGATAAGGAAGATATATATTGCTTTAGAAATGGAGAATTGAAAGCGTGATGGCACAAACTTAAAGCAATAAGAGATTCTGAAATTCAAGTGAGTAGAGAATTGAAAATTAAGTAAGTTGATCTTGAAAATCACATTTATTTATAGTAGACAGAGAGTTGCAACCTCTGGTGATAGGTTCTATCGAGCAGCAATGGATGCAACTCTATGCGAAGAAGAAATCTACTCGTGAAAGGAAGTGTCTCTTCATAAATATGACAGTTATAAATAGGTCAGTTGACTGGTTGAGGAACTTCAGTCGACTGAATTTGAAAACATATACTTGCACATGTATATACACAGGGTCAGTCGACCAACTATGTGCATTCAGTCGACTAATCATTGAATTTTTATCCAAATAGTTTGAAAATCAATTTAAATTCAATTTATATAATTGTCGTTGATATTTGAGGGAGTCTGAACTACTTGAGGATAGATTTTAACATATATGAACACTAAATTAGACTTTAAAACAAAATTCATACTTGATATACGACCTTCGGGTCTAGTCGCCTTCGTAATTTGTAGTCGTAGATTTGTCGAATATTCTATCATTCTTATGTTGCCTTGATCGTCTTGGCATGAATCAAAACCTAAGATCCAACATTCTCCCCCTTTTTGATTGATGACAATTCTTTATGATATATAAAAATATGAGCAAAATCTTGATAAAACTCCTTATATAACTCCGCCTGAATCCGAGATGAAATTTTTGTTAAACCTACTAATTTTGTTAGTACAACACTTCTTCTCCCCCTTTGTTATCGAAAAAAAGGAGATATGTATATATATAAGAATATGTAAGCAATATACCATCATTCATAGTATTCACAACATAGATCATCATAAGAGCATATACAAATAATGACATACACAACAATATGAAATCACTAACAACATAGAACAAACTACATAGTTACCATTGTTCCAATAAAACATACCTTTGTTCCAAAATACTTAAAATAAAAATAGTAAACCACTTACTCATCACCATTACCATCGAAGCTTTCCTCTTCATCATCCCCACTAGAGTAGCCCACTTCTTCTCCTTCTTCTTCTTCTTCTCCTTCTTGTCCTTCTTCAGAAGTGGACCAAGTGAAATGAGGTTGTAGACGATTCCCTGGATTCGTAGGCACATGGACGGATGTGGAAGAAGATGGACCACAAGATAGTAATTCCCAAATATTATTCAAGAAACCTTTGGTGTTATTTAGCTTTGAGTTTACTTTGGTAACATTTGTCTCAACATGAGATAGTCGCCTATCTAAAAGCTTTTGGTTTCTAGAGACAATTGTTAAAGCTTCTCGTGGTTGAGCTTCTGGTCCAGTCTCTTCAATTTCATGGAATTCTCATGGAGGTTATGGTTATAAAGAGGACCTGGCTTCTGTTTGTGGATCTTGTTGTCTAGAAGAAGGTTAGGGCTGTCCAGCCGCTTGGTTTTCTAGCCAATGTTTAAAGGTTATAGTAGTGTGGCTTTGGAATTGCTTTTGAAGTCCCATGAGGCTTAGAGTTTTGGTGTTAAGGGAACCAATTATGGAATAGTCCGAATCAAGGAGATTAATTTCGAAATGACGAATAATTCTCATGATATAAGCACCGTAGTGTATGGTTTTCATACGGCCTTGGTTAGAAGTCAGAAACTCATCGAGAATTACTTTAGCCCAATTAACAAAACGTTATCCCCAAATAGCATATAGCGATTGAAAATCTCACTTATAAGCCTTCTCGTATCTACCCATACGAGGATTGATAGAATGAGTAAGAGCTCAATGTATGATCCTAGCCTTCGGTCGAAGCTCGATTGCCTTGAATCTGTTAAGTCATTAGAGAGAAAAATATGGCTAGTTCTATCTCGGTTATCCATGTTAACTTCAATGTCGGTTAAATCTTCTCCTTCAAAAAGGCAATTTAGAATCCTTCCTAGATGGGCAATGGGTAAGAATATCTTCACTCCACATACGACAGTCCATATGCAATCGTCAAGGTTTTGAATAATGTAGTGATCCAAGTTGAGGTTCTCATAGAAAAGCTTGATAAGGAGATGATTTATCTTCAAGCTATTGGCATTGAAATCGGGTAAGGATTCCAAACCACTTCTTATAGCAAGGTCTCGGATTGCATAGGAGGCAAAATCTGGATATTTGACAAAAGAACCTTTAAATATTCTTGAGTTTTTCATCTTATCAAATCTTTGAGCTGCCTTTTCATTGTGAAGCCATCCTCTAATTTGTGAATCAGAGGGTCCAGCAGAGGAAGAGGAGGGTCTTACTCTTTTGGGAGGCATTTTGGGTTAGGGTTTCGAGAAGAAAACTTGAAAACTGATGTAGGGATATAGGGTTTTTGGCCAAGGAGATATATAGAGAGTGAAAGGGTAAACAAAAAAATAAAGGGTTGTTTGATTTTATGAAGTTTATATTAGGAATTGAAATGTCTATTTGCACTAAAAAAACCCGGTTTTCAGATTCAATCGACTGGATATTCAATTTCAATCGACTGAATGATGATCCGAGATCCATTAAAATGTTGGGAAGCAGGTTTAGTCGACTGATCCTTATGGTTCGGTCGACCGAATCTTTCTTGAGAATAATTAGTTCAAATCTGGTGAATTCAATCGACTGAATGATGAAGTCAGTCGACTGAATGCAAGGAAAAATTGTATGTTTAAAACAGTATTCAGTCGATTGGCTTGGATTATTCAGTCGACTTAATTTGTTGACAAAACAATCTATAAATTTTATTAAGCAAAGAAAATATACAACGGTATTATTAAAAAAATATAGTAGAGACAAATAATAGAAGGAAAACTATTTGGAGGATCCAGAAGACGTGGGAGTTGCACATTCCTCCGGCTTAATTTTGGTAATTTCTCGTGCCGGTTGAATAATAGAGCGATGCCATGAATTCGAAGAATAAGGTGGCCGCTGGGGAGATGGATTATACACATTATTGTTTGAAGGTGGGGAACCACAAAATTTTAGAGCAAATTTCTCGAGTAGACTAAGTCTCCTGCCATGATTGTTCTGTTCAAAGAACAACTCTCTTTGTATGCTTAATTATTATCTTTGATAATGATGTATATCTTCTATTTTTCAATAATAGATGGAAAACCAAAACCAAGATTCCTTCACTGTAACAAACCGCAGATTTTACGATTGTATATTTAAACGTTTTATTTAAATATAGCACCGTTAGTCGGATTTAAGTCTGAAATATCACTTTTTGCAAACAATTGAATTAGGACTCGAGACCACTTCCATTGAGTCCAAAATGGCATTTGCGACCTTTTTGAGTATAAACATCGATATGTTTGGAGTTGAGTAGAATTTTGATATTTTCATTTAGGGCTTTGGGTTTGGGTTTCAGCCCAATTTCCTAACAAGAGAACCCAACTCAACTAATACCTTAACTCCCCCCCACTCCTCTTCATTCATTCATAACTTTTCCTAACACTCTCAAGCTAAAGGAAAATGGGGGAAAAGAAAGGAAATTAGAAATTCCTAAGCCCTAGTTCTCTTAGGAAATACAAGTTCTTGCTCATCAAGGAGAAACTTAGGTAAGCATCCTCTTCATCTTCTCCATCTCAATCTCTCTTCAATTCTCAGAAATTCCTAACCTTAACTTAGGAAAAACTTCACCTTTGATAATAGATTGAAGATTTTAGAGGTGTATTGAAGAGGAAGTGGTCTTGCTTTGTTTTAAAGCCTCTCATTTGTTGTCTTTGAGTTTTAAAGGTGATTTTTTGAACTCACATCTACGTCTATAACTTTCATTATTGTTAGGTAAGAATTCCTAACTTCTATTCATGTTCATTTGCTTTTGATTTGAATTGATTTGGTGAATTTTCCAATTTTGGTGTTTTGAACTCAAAATCTTTAAAAATCGTATCTTGGATGTTTGGACATGTTTTGGTGGTGTATCGAAGAGCATATAGGTCTGGGTTGTCGATTGGCATAAACTCCTAGCATCCATCACTCGATCGATCGCATTTCGATTGGATTTTCGCCCTTCACGGGCTAGGCTGATTTTTGCATACAGGTGGATTTCAGACGTCTGAATTCCAATTCGGACGTCTGGATTCAAATTCATACGTCAGGATTGGAGATCCAGACGTCTGGAATTGGTCCCTAGAAAATGCAAAAAGGCAGAGACAAAATACAGACGTCTGGTTAGTGGTTCAGACGTCTGGTTGGTAATTTCAAACGTTTGAACTTACCAGTTTTGCTTATTTTGGCTGTTTTGAGTGGATTTCCAATTTTAATCGATTTTTTTGTTGATCCGGTTAGTTGTTATCACTTATTATCGACTTTGATGACTTCTTTCTTTGGATTTTTGGGAATATCCATTTGATGGATTTGATATCGATTTTTATGGATTTAATTCACATCGTCGTATGTGAATTTTTGGTGATTGATTGTTTTTACAATCATTTTTGTGATTTATCACTTTAAAATACAAAGGTTTCTATACTAGTAATAAATATTTAAACTCTTTCACAAAGATGATTCCAACTCTATTTTTAATACAAATCTCGTTTATAAAACCGTTTTCCAATCTATTAGTATATACAAACATTTACCTCATTCGTATGAGAAATCTAATTAAACGGCTTAGCAAAACAAGTGGTATGAAACGCTTGCGTTTACTTCGTCGGTTAATTCTTGGACTTGTTCGATTGAACTCTTGTGACAATCTTTGAGTGGAAATCTACAATTTGTTCGTAAATATTTAAGTTAAGCCAGTGGTTATGGGACATGAAGCTAAACTCATTTATTTACTAGCTTAGTGTAATTGACACTTTTTATTGATCGATGATGATCATTTTGTGATTTAGACTAGCGATGTGCGACGTTTCTTTGTTAGTGTGGGGGTTAAACCCCTTTGTGGAGTTTCAACTCAAAATTGGTGGGGTAGCGACCCATGGTCTTCGGGACGTTTGTGGAGCTTCAGCTCAAAATTGATGGTTAGCGACCATGGAATAGCGTTCCGTTTGTGATGCACGTGTTGGTGAGTTTTCATGCTCCCGTTTGTGATAGGCCTCCCCCCTTTTGTGATTTCTGGATTTCTAGTTGATGATTTCTAGAATTTGTGTTTCACCAATTTTGATGATAGGCATTGATGGGCTCTATCAATATTTGTGTTTTGTCGAATAATTTAAAGAATGTGATTCTTTTTGGATGTTTGAGATGATTTAAGATATTGTATGATTTTTGTTGTTATTTGATGTATACTTGTCATAGTATGGCATTATTGTTATCATACTTTTTGTCATATCTCTTATCCTATCTCATTTTATATGATATTTATAGCAAGATCGATCCGTTTATTATTTCTCTTCTTAAATAATACTCGGGTCAGACCGAGGTGTTACAGGTGCTTTCACTTGACTTCTTATCAGGGCCCGACATCTGACTTTTGGCTAACTACTTTAGCTTAGTAGTTTTTGTTGTTATACATTCGAGATAGAGACTCCTTGATGTATACATATTCTTTTGTCTAGCACTTGTACCTATTCTTTTGTGATGTAGTGGATCTTGTATGACCACTACTTTGATGTACACTTCTATGTGTTATATTCATATCTGTTTCCGCCTTATGATATGAATATTTGTGACTGATTTGTGTTATGCTTATTTCTACATTTGTTTCCGAAGGCCGCTTAGCCACTGTGTAGTACCTTTGAGTTTGTATTTGATATGTCGGATTTCCTCTTGAAACGAAATGCATGTCTTACTATCTGACATATCGGTACTCGCACAAATCAATTACATAGATGGTCGCTCCTCAACAGCCTTATTCTTCGTGCTAGTCGACGGCATTACCCAGTAGTGTCCTTGGCTAGTGTGAGTATAGAGGTGGGGTGTCACCGCTTGGTATTAGAGCCAAACTTCGGAACAATATAGAATAATCTAGCAAGGATCATTGTCCTAAGTCTCTTTTAGGAATCGTGCCTTAGGATTTAATTCGAATCATAGGACCTGTTTTATCCTATTTTCTTTTATGATGCCTTGTTTTATCAATCAAGATTGTTTAATACTCATTCTGAGAATAACCTTTTCCTCTTCTTTCTTTCTTTCTTAAAGAAGAGAAATGGTTAGACCTGGCCGTCCCAGCGCTGGTCAATCCAGTGCTACTCCTCAAGATGGAGTATTTATGTCTGCCCAACAGCTTCTAGATCTTGTAAAGAATGCTCAAGCTGTCGGACCTATTCCAGAGCCTACTCATCCTAAATCTGGGTTTGCACACTTGTGCAGTGATTATACCAACTTGGGTAGAAGGCGTTTCAGGGGTTCCGAAAGCGTTATAGAAGTCCAAGCTTGGTTTAGAACATGTGATCGCATCTTTTCCCGCATGAATCTTATTGATCTACATCGAGTCCAAGTGGCTTCTAGCAAGCTCCAGGAGAGAGCATTAGATTGGTATGAGCTTTTGATTTCTGAAATTATTGAAGCAGATCTTACTTGGGGGCAATTCCGGGAAAGGTTCGAGTTGAAATTTATGCCGGAGGCTGAAAAAGTAACTTTAGCTCGGCACTTTATTGACCTTGTTCAAGGTGAATCTTCTGTGACGGATTACGACGCATCTTTTGAATCCCTCTCTAAATATGGGGTCGAGTATATTAATACCCCATTGAAGAAAAATCAGAGGTTTGCATATGGGTTGAATAAGAACCTCAAAAAGCCTTTACTCCTAAAACTGGAAGTTTCTTTTGATCAGCTTGTTGATATTGCTCTTCGACTCGAAGAGGTCGATAAAGAAAGTGATGTTGAAATTGTGGGGGCCAAACAAAACATCAATAAGAAGAGGCCTTTTAAGTTCAAGCCTTATCCCAACAAGAAAGGGAAGCAAGCAACTTCGGTAGCAAAGAATCCTACTTCTAGTCATGGAGAATGTTACAATTGTGGTTCTAAGGACCATTACACAAACAAGTGTCCGAAGCCCCTTACTTGCCGCTATTGCAAAAGTTCGGGTCATAATATATCTTCATGTCCCAAACTTCAAAGCAAGAAGGAAGGAAGCTAAATGTTGTGCAAGCCCCTAGTAACACTTCTCTTGGTCAAGGTATTTCTCATTCTATCCTTGATGGAATTATTATATTTCATGATCTTCCTATTCGAGTTCTTTTTGATACGGGTGCATCTCACTCTTTTATATCAAAAGAACTTGTTGATGCTTTGTCTTTGAATGTTATTGGCTTGATGACTTCTTTGAGAATTGCGAATCCGGTTGGTGGATCCGCAACACTCGGTTTACTTTGTAAAGATGTCGAAATTATTTTATGTGATTATGCTTTCCGAGCCGATTTGCATGTTATGCGTTACCTAGGTTTCAGAATGATTTTGGGGATGGATTGGATTAACCATTATGAAGCCCATATCCTATGTCCCAAGAGGACTATCAATCTTTGACATCTCCAATCTGTTAAGCATATTTCTATTATTCTTAAAGATTCAGATTCCAATTCGGTGGCATCCTTGTATTCTTTAAATCCTCATGACGATGATAATGATGATAAGGAAGATGTTATTCCCCTCATTCACGTTGTTCGTGAATTTCCCGATATATTTGAGCCCGTTTTAGGATTACCACCTAAGCAAGCAATTGAGTTCAGAATTAATCTAATCCCTGGAGCTCTACCTATTACTCATCCTCCTTATCGTATGTCCAATAAGGAAAATGAGGAGATGCATAAACAATTATCTGAATTGGAAGGAAAACAGTTTATTCGTTCTAGTTTCTCTCCATGGGGAGCTTCGGCTATTTTTGTGAAGAAATCTGACGGTACACTTAGGCTTTGCATTGACTACCGCAAGCTTAATGATCTCACCATCAAGAATAAATATCCCTTACCTCGGATTGATGATTTATTCGATCAACTTAGTGGTGCTAGAGTCTTTTCACATTTAGACTTAGCAACCTATTTTCATCATCTTCGTATTGCAGAAGATAGCATTCCTTTGACATCGTCCGTACTCGTTATGGATCTTATGAATGGCTTGTTATGCCATTTGGTTTGACGAATGCCCCAGCTTATTTCGTTGACCTTATGAATCGAGTTTTCAAAGACTTCCTTGATCGTTTTGTTCTTATCTTTTTCAATGATATTCTTGTTTATTCTAAAACCGAGGAAGAGCATGAAAAACATCTTCGGATTGTGTTGGAAACTCTTAGGAGCAACCAATTGAAAGCAAAATTTTCTAAGTGCCACTTTTGGCAATCTCGTGTGAAATTTTTGGGGCATATTATTTCTGAATCCAGAATTTCCATGGATCCTTCAAAAATTGAAGAGGTTCAAAATTGGAAGAGACCGGAGAGTGTGACGGAAATTTGTAGCTTTCTTGGATTGGCAGGTTATTACCGTCGATTCATAAAAGACTTTTCTAAAATTTCTGTACCTCTTACTAGTTTGACAAAGAAGGGAGTTAAATACATTTGGTTAGACAAATGTGAAGCTTCATTTCAGAAATTAAAAGAACTCCTTTCCGATGCTCCTATTCTTGTGATTCCCGAAGGGAACCAAGACTTTATTGTTTATACCGATGCTAGTCGTGTTGGTTTGGGTGTCGTTCTCATGCAAAGGGAACGTGTTATCGCTTATGCTTCTAGACAAATAAAGCATGCCGAGACTAGATATGCCACTCATGATTTAGAGCTCGCGGCCATTGTTTTCGCCCTTAGAATTTGGCGTCATTATCTTTTGGAAGAGAAATTTGTTCTCTACACCGATCATAAATCTTTGAAGTATTTATTTTCTCAAAAGGAACTTAATTTGCATCAACAACGTTGGCTCGAGTTCCTTGCATCTCATGATCTTGATATTCTCTATACTCTCGGAAAGGGAAATCGTGTTGCCGATGCCCTTAGTCATAAGAAACAAGCGGTTGTTTCTATGATGATATCTGAATGGAATGATCTTAAGACTTTATCCACTTGTGAGATTCGAGATCGTGAATCCAATTCGTGTTCATCTCTTGTTTTATGTAGCCTTGAGGCTCGTCCTTCTCTTTTAGACCACATTCTTGAAGCTTAAAGGCATGATCCCGAATTGGCTCTTCTTAGCCAAAGTTGTAGGGATAAAATAGATATCGAAGGTTTGAAAGACTTTGATATTGATGCTCGTGGCGGTATTCGAAAGTTTGGTAGACTTATTGTGCCAAACATTTGTGATCCTCGTAAAGACATTTTAGAAGATTGTCATCGTTCTAAATTTACCATTCATCCCAGTAGTAGTAAAATGTACGTGGATATGAATCGACTTTATTATTGGGGTGGAATAAAATCTGATATTGCTAACTTTATTAAGCGTTGCATGACTTACCAACTCGTAAACGCCGAACATCAAAGGCCCGGTGGGTTATTGCAACCTTTGGACATTCCAGTTTGGAAGTGGGATCAAATTTCCATGGTCTTTATTGACGGGCTTCCCCGTTCTCGTTCGGGTCATGACAGTTTATGGCTGATTGTCAATAGACTTACAAAATCCGCCCATTTTATTCCCGTTCGGTCCAATCAGACCGTACCTCTTTTGGCCAAACTCTATGTTAATGAAATTGTTAAATTGCATGGAGTCCTTACTTCTATTGTTAGCGATCATGATCCATTGTTTACTAGTGGATTTTGGAAAGGTCCTCAAAAAGCTTTGGGAACAAAGCTTAATTTTAGCATCGCTTATCATCCTCAGTTCGATGGACAAACCAAGCGTGTGTATCAAACTCTTGAAGATCTTCTTCGTGCATGTGTTCTTGATTTTGGTGGAAGTTGGGAAGATCATATTTCTCTTGTTGAGTTTTCCTACAATAATAACTTCCAATCTAGTATTGGTATGGCCCCTTTCGAGGCACTTTACGGAAGGCCATGTCGATATCCTTCGTGTTGGCTTGAGTCCGGTGAGAAGTTGGATTTAGGTCCAGATTTTATTCGTGATGCCACAAAAAAGATTGACCTTATTCGTCATAGGATGAAAGAAGCCCAAAGTAGACAAAAAATCTATGCCGATAACCGAAGAAGGAAATTAGAATTTTAAATGGGAGATTTTTTGTTTATTCGTGTTTCACCTATGAAGGGTGTTGTGCGCTTCAGTCGATCGGGAAAATTAGCACCTCGATATATTGGACCATTTCCCATCACCGAACGCATTGGTTCCGTGGCTTATCGCCTTTTATTACCGGCTTAATTTTCTGCTATTCATGACGTATTCCACGTCTCTCAATTACGGAAATGCCTTTGGGATTCTGATTCTATTCTGAGCCCGGTGTTATTGAAGAAATTGAAGTTTCGCCTAATTTGACTTATGAGCAACATCCTATTCGTATCATTGCTACGGAGGTTAAACACCTTCGAAATAAAGAAGTTCCTTTTGTGAAAGTTCAATGGTCCACAAATCCTAAGGACTGCTCTTGGGAATCCAGAGAATTCATCAAGCGAACACATCCGGACTTACTCTCTCGTGCTCCTTAAGGTGAACTTCTCATTTCAAAATTTCTTCCTTTTTGTGTTGTTATGCCTTTGTATGGTTGTTACTTTTTATTTCTTTTTCTTAAATGTTGTGAGGATGCAATTTCTTTAAGGAGGGGAGTCTATAACAACCTGCATATTTTACGATTGTATATTTAAATGTTTTATTTAAATATAGCATCGTTAGTCGGATTTATGTCCGAAACATCACTTTTTGCAAACAGTCGAATTAGGACTCGAGACCACTTCCATCGAGTCCAAAATGGCGTTTGCGACCTTTTTGAGTATAAACATCGATATATTTGGAGTTGAGTAGAATTTTGATATTTTCATTTAGGCCTTTGGGTTTGAGTTTCAGCCCAATTTCCTAACAAGAGAACCCAACTCATCTAATACCCTAACTCCCCTCCACTCCTCTTCATTCATTCATAACATTTCCTAACACTCTCAAGCTAAAGGAAAATGGGGGAAAAGAAAGGAAATTAGAAATTCCTAAGCCCTGGTTCTCTTAAGAAATACAAGTTCTTGCTCTAAAATTAAGGAGAAGCTTAGGTAAGCATCCTCTTCATCTTATCCATCTCAATCTCTCTTCAATTCCTAGAAATTCCTAACCCTATCTTAGGAAAAACTTCACCTTTGATAATAGATTGAAGATTCTAGAGGTGTATTGAAGAGGAATTGGTCTTGCTTTGTTTTAAAGCCTCTCATTTGTTGTCTTTGAGTTTTAAAGGTAAGTTTTTGAACTCACATCTATGTCTATAACTTTAATTGTTGTTAGTTATGAATTCCTAACTTCTATTCATGTTCATTTGCTTTTGATTTGAATTGATTTGGTGAATTTTCTAATTTTGGTGTTTTGAAGTCAAAATCTTCAAAAATCCTATCTTGGATGTTTGGACATGTTTTGGTGGTGTATCGAAGAGCCTATAGGGCTGGGTTGTCCATTGGCATAAACCCCTAGCATCCACCGCTCGATCGATCGCATTTCGTTTGGATTTTCTCCCTTTACGGGCTAGGCTGATTTTTGCCTACATGTGGATTTCAGA
Organism: Allium fistulosum; assembly: GCA_030737815.1. Classification (NCBI taxonomy): domain Eukaryota; kingdom Viridiplantae; phylum Streptophyta; class Magnoliopsida; order Asparagales; family Amaryllidaceae; genus Allium; species Allium fistulosum. The sequence continues at coordinate 334,870,684 of CM060901.1, read as the reverse complement.
CATCTGAATTCCAATTCAGACGTTTGGATTCAAATTCAGACTTCTGGATTGGAGATCCAGACGTATGGAATTGGTCCCTGGAAAATGCAAAAAGGCAGAGACAAAATCTAGACGTCTGGAAATCCATCCAGACGTCTGGTTAGTGGTTCAGACGTTTGATTGGTAATTTCAGACGTCTGAAATGTGTCGTTTTGCCTATTTTGGCTGTTTTTGAGTGGATTTCCAATTTTAATCGAATTTTTTGTCGATCCGGTTAGTTGTTATCACTCATTATCATCTTTGATGACTTCTTTCTTTGGATTTTTGGGAATATCCATTTGATGGTTTTGATATCGATTTTTATGGATTTAATTCATATCATCGTATGTGAATTTTTGGTGATTGATTGTTTTTACAATCATTTTTGTGGTTTGTCACTTTAAAATACAAAGGTTTCTATACTAGTAGTAAATATTCAAACTCTTTCACAAAGATGATTCCAACTCTATTTTTAATACAAATCTCGTTAATAAAACCGTTTTCCAATCTATTATTATATACAAACCTTTACCTCATTTGTATGAGAAATCTAATTAAACGGCTTAGCAAAACAAGTGGTATGAAACGCTTGCGTTTACTTCGTCGGTTAATTCTTGGACTTGTTCGATTGAACTCTTGTGACAATCTTTGAGTGGAAATCTACAATTTTTTCGTAAATATTTAAGTTAAGCCAGTGGTTATAGGACATGAAGCTAAACTCATTTATTTACTAGCTTAGTGTAATTGACACTTTTTATTGATCGATGATGATCATTTTGTGATTTAGACTAGCGATATGCGACGTCTCTTTATTTGTGTGGGGGTTAAACCCCGTTTGTAGAGTTTCAACTCAAAATTGGTGGGGTAGAGACCCATGGTCTTCGGGCCGTTTGTGGAGCTTCGGCTCAAAATTGATGGTTAGCGACCATGGAATAGCGTTCCGTTTGTGATGCAAGTGTTGGTGAGTTTTCATGGTCTCATTTGTGATAGGCCTCCCCCCTTTTGTGATTTCTGGATTTCTGGTTGATGATTTCTAGAATTTGTGTTTCACCAATTTTGATGATAGGCATTGATGGGCTCTATCAATATTTGTGTTTTGGTGAATAATTTAAAGAATGTGATTATTTTTGGATGTTTGAGATGATTTGAGATATTGTATGATTTTTGTTGTTATTTGATGTATACTTGTCATAGTATGGCATTATTGTTATCATACGTTTTTGTCATATCTCTTATCCTATCTCATTTTATATGATATTTATAGCTAGACTGATTCGTTTATTATTTCTCTTCTTAAATAATACTCGGGTCAGACCGAGGTGTTACAGGTGCTTTCACTTGACTTCTTATCAAGGCCCGACATCTGACTTTTGGCTAACTACTTTAGCTTAGTTGTTTTTGTTGTTATAAATTCGGGATAGATACTCCTTGATGTATACATATTCTTTTGTCTAGCACTTGTACCTATTCATTTGTGATGTAGTGGATCTTGTATGACCACTACTTAGATGTACACTTCTATGTGTTATATTCATATTTGTTTCCGCCTTGTGATATGAATATTTGTGACTGATTTGTGTTATTCTTATTTCTACATTTGTTTCCGAAGGCCACTTAGCCACTGTGTAGTACCTTTGAGTTTGTATTTGATATATCGGATTTCCTCTTGAAACGAAATGCATGTCTTACTATCTGACATATCGGTACTCGCATAAAACAATTACATAGATGGTCGCTCCTCAATAGCCTTATTCTTCATGCTACTCAATGGCATTACCTAGTAGTGTCCTTGGCTAGTGTGAGTATAGAGGTGGGGCATCACATTCACACTCGCTTAGATTCCGGCGTATATCTAGTACGATAGCCAGGAGGGACTATAGGAACAAGCTTGTAAATTGGAGTAGGAGTTGGTAGATGAATAGAACTAGAACTTGAAGAGGAATAGTCTATGGCGGAATACTCTGAAGTTTCTTATGAAGACATGATGATGAAAAGATCTTGTGTAATTTCTTATTAAATGATATGAAAAGTATAGCAAATAAAGGTTTATATAAGACATAAATTTTCAAAAATAGCAATCGAACTAATGGTAAAATAGATTATGACCAGAAAAGAAATAGTTGGTTAGAAGTTAAAGGCAATATTTGGTTGAAAATTTTGACTCTAAAAATAAAAAAAATAAAAAGAAAGGTGAAGTATAGCTTTCAGATGTGAAAAACCATATAGCAAAAAGGAAATGCATGTAACTTCTAGCCGTGAGACCAGAGATCGAGTGTTGGCAGCTCTATTTTTGAATAATATTTTTTATTTTTGAAAAAAAAATCCAAAAAATAATAAATAAAGAAATTGCTTATAAATATTTTAATGACAAAATTCCTAGTTCTCTTCTTAATTTTATAAAAATATTTTCATTTAATGATTTTGTAAATATATCAGCCAGCTGGTTTTCAAAAGACACAAATTCTAACCTGACTATATTCTTTTCAATATTATCACGAAGAAAATGATGACGAATTTCAATATGTTTTGTTCGTGAATGATATGTAGGATTTTTAGATAAGTTTATAGCACTTGTGTTATCACAAAAAATAGTTGATTTAGATAAATTTATTCCAAAATCTTGAAGCGTTTGTTGCATGTAGATGACTTGAGCACATGCTAAAGCAGCTAAAATATATTCTGCTTCACAAGTCAAGAGGGAGATGCAATTTTGTTTCTTGCTAAACCAAGATACTAGGTATTTTCCAATAAAGTGACAAGTATCTCATACTTTTTCTATTTGTCCGACATCCTCCAAAGTCAGCATCACTATATGATACTAACTCGAAAGGACATTTCTTCGGATAGAAAAGTCCAAAATCATTGGTTTTGCTTAGATAACATAATATTCATTTCACTGCTCGCATATGTGTTTCTTTAGGATTTGCTTGAAATCGAGCACATAAATAAACACTAATTGTTATGTCAGGTCTACTAGCAGTTAGATAAAGTAACGATCCAATTATACTTCGATATAATTTTTGGTCAACACTTTTGCCATCTTCATCTCGATCGAGATGTATTGTTGTACTCATTAGAGTTTGTTTGGCAGAAGTATTTTCCATACCAAAGTGTTTAATTAGATTATTACAATATTTTTCTTGATTAATGAAAATTCCAATATCTAATTGTTTAATCCATAATCCAAGAAAATATGATAACTCTCCCATATGTGACATTTCAAATTCTTTGGTTATTATGTTAGAAAATTCGTGACATAACTTATCATTTGTAGAACCAAAAATAATATCATCAACATAAATTTGAATAATTAAAATATCCTTTTAGTAAGTTTAATAAAAAGAGTTTGATTTCACATGGGAGGTTTAAGGTTTATTTCCCGCCTCCTACACCAAGTCAACCGAAAGGTCTGGCTAGCCTAGAATAGCGGTAGTGGCGGGCCTGCCGTCTATTCCCTAGGTTTATTGTTCAGGAATCGCATGTCGGTAGTGATTGACCAGGTTCCCTAGTTCCAAAAAAAAAGTTTGATCAACCTTTCCGATTTCTAAACCTGAGTCTACTAGATAGCTTTTAAGACGTTCATACCAAGCACGAGGTGCTTGTTTTAGACTGTATAAAGCTTTCTTGAGTTTATAGACATGGACTGGAAATTTTTCATGTGAAAGTAGAGGAGGTTGTTCAACATAAACATTTTCTTTTATATATCCATTTAAAAAATAACTTTTAACATCCATTTGATATAGTTTAAAATTATGAAAACATGCAAAGGCCAGTAAGATACGAATTGCTTCTAGTCGAGCGACTGGAGCAAATGTTTCTTCATAGTCAATTACTTCCACTTGATTATATCCTTGTGCAACTAATCTAGCTTTATTCCTAGTGATATTTTCTTATTCATTAGCTTTATTTTTGAAGACCCACTTAGTACCAATGACTGTTTGATCACTCGGTCTAGGAGCTATGTCCCAAACTTTGTTTCGTTCGAATTGGTTTAGCTCTTCTTCCATAGCTATAATCCAATATTCATCAGTAGAGGCTTCTTTAGCATTTTAGGTTCAATGTTAAAAAGGAATGCTACATGGCCCATTTGATTAAGTTGATTTCTAGTTCTGACATGTGAATTAATTTTTCCAATGACATTTTATACTAGGTGATCTCGTAAAATCCTAGGAGGAGATCTTAATCAATTTTCATTATGAACAATGTTTTCATCTTCTTCAAAATTATTTTGAGTAACTGTATTTGTGACCGTCTTAGTTATTATCTTATCATCCTCAGGATTCTTATTAAATTTAAAATTCTCATCGAAGGAAACATAAGTGTTTCTTCGTTTTTTTTAGTTTTTTTATTAAAAATTTAATAAGCCTTACTTTGTTTTGAATATCCTATGAAAATTCCTTCATCGGATTTAGGATCAAATTTTCCAAGCTGATCTTTTGTATTTAAAATAAAACATTTTTAACCAAAAACTTTAAAATATGAAATATTTGGTTTTCTTTCATGAAAAAGTTCATATGGAGTGTGTTTAGTTAGTGGTCGAATGGAAACACTATTCAGGACGTAACAAGCAGTTGCTACAGCTTTTGCCCAAAAATGTTTTGGTAGAGTGCTTCCATTTAATAAAGTTCTTGCACATTCTTGTAAGGTTCTATTTTTCCTTTCTACAACTCCATTTTGTTGTGGTGTTCTAGGAAAAGAAAAATTATGGTAAATTCCCTTTTTATTACAAAAATGTTCAAAAGCTTCATTTTCGAATTCACCTCCATGATCACTTCTAATGTTTTTAATTTTTTAATTTTTGAGATTTTGAATTCTTTTAGCAAAGATTTTGAAATTTTCAAAAGTATCACTTTTATTTTTTATAAAAATAGTCCAAGTATATCTTGAAAAATCATCTACTATGACAAACAAATATTTGCTATGGTTTATGGATTGAACCTGAGTTGGGCCAAAAAGGTCCAAATGCAATAGTTCAAGTGGTTGTAATGTAGAAATATTTTTCTTTGATTTAAAAGATGATTTTGATAATTTTCCTAATTGAAAAGCATCACAAATGTTGTTTACTTTAAAATTCAATTTTGGTAAACCTTTTGCTAATTCATTTTAGATAATTTGTTTATAGCTTTGAAATTTATATGACAAAATATTTTGTACCATAACCAAGGATCATTTTCTTTGGCTATTAGATACATATTAGTGTTGTGATTTATATTCATATTTAATACATATATATTTTTATCTCTAAAACCTTCAAAAATACAATTTTTATTTTGATCAAAAATGCTACACTTATCTTCAGAAAAAGGTATATTGAATCCTTTGTCCAACAGTTGGCTGATGCTAAGTAGATTGTGTTTTAAATTTTTAACTAGCAAGACATTTGTAATAAGAGGTAAATTAGATATACCGTTATTGCTCACATCGCCTTTGCCGATGATGTATCATTTGGAATTGTCTCCAAAAGTGACAGAACCTCCATCTGAGTAGATAATGTTTGTTAGCATCTCTTTGTTTCATGTCATGTGTTTTGAGCAACCACTTTCCAATATCCATTTTCCTCTCTTTTTAAGTGGTACCTGCAAAATATAGAATTAACGTTGGTACCCACCTTTTGTTAGGGTCCTAAAAGTTTGGTCTTTAGATACCAAACCCAAGAGGGTTCAAAATTCCTTTTGGAAGTAAAATCTTTATTTTTGTAAACATTTTCTATAAAAGATTTATATACTTGTTTCTAATCAAAGAATTATTGGTTTTAGGAACTCATATCTTAATTGTTTTAGAATGATTTGGGGTTATTGATACCGATTTTGCAATATTATCATTTTTCCTTTTAAAATTATTATATAAATAATTCCTTTTTGTAGGAATACTTTTAGATCCTTACTTATATCCAAGTCCCCTTTTATTTGAAACTGTCTGAGAATTTTCTATAATTTTAGAAAGATTCTCTCTTCCTTTGTTAAAATTAGAAACATTTTTAGTAATATCATCTAATTTTGTTTTAGGACAAGAAATATCTAATTCCAATATTTTAGTATTAGCTTTCAAATCATGATTTTCAACTAAAAGAGCATTATTCTTTTCCTTCTGAGTTTCTATTTCTTAACTTAACATAGAGAGTTGAGATGTCGTATTAGAACGATATTCTTGAGAAATTTCAAGTTCTTCTAATATTTGTTTCTCATTTCGTAACATATCTACCTCAATTTCAGTTCTATTCAATTTTTCAAGAGTGTCTTTATATTTTAATTTGATGTTTCTTAGTTTGTCAAGTAACTCAGAATTTATTTCCACTAAATCATCAAAAGTTAAATCACTCACCTCGTCATTTATGGCCATAAAACAAATGTTGGCTTGTTCAGAATCACTGTATGTGTCACTGTCTGATGACGAAGATGATTCTGAATCATTCCATGTTATAGAAAGGCTTTCTTTTTGAATCAGTCTTTCTTATTCTTAAATTTTCGCTCTTTCGATCAGGACAATCTTTGTTGATGTGCCCTTTCTTGTGACATTCATAACATTCTAGAGTTGAAGACGATGGCTTGTTGTTGTTGTTGTTACTGTTGAAACTGTTCTTGTTGTTTTTGAATTTGTTGCTCTTTAAGAATTTCAAAAACCTTTTGAAATTCTTAGCAATAAACGCCATATCTTCCTCATCTGAATCTGATTCATCCTTTTCTACTTGGAATGCTATATTCTTCTTACCTTGTGCCTGTACACGTTTTGCATGGAGATCAACTTCATAAGACACTAGAATCCCTATCAACTCTTCTGGTTTAATGGTTGAAATGTCATTAGCTTCTTCAATTGCTAAGACTTTTCATTTCCACTCATCTGTTAAAGAGTTGATGATTTTTGAAACAATATCAAAGTTTTAATATTTTTCTCCTAATGCTAAGAGAGAATGATATATGTCTTGAAATCTAGAGTAGATTTCATTAATTGTTTCATCTTTCTTCATTTTGAAATTCTGGAACTGATTCTTGAGCATAGAAATCTTACTCTGCTTTACTTTGTTAGTACCTTCATGTGTAACTTTAAGTGAATGCCAAATTTCATAAGCAGTATTACATATACTAACTCTGTTAAACTCATTTTTATCTAATGCACAATATAAAATATTCATAGCTTTGGTATTTGCAGTAGCATTTAGTTTTTGTGTGTTAGACCATTGTGAATATTCAGTAGTATGTATGTTATATTGTGCTTGAGTAGTATTCTAGGTTTCATAACCATTAGCTTGCATATAAATTCTCATTCTAGTAAACCAATAATTATAGTTTAACCCGGTAAATAGTGGTGGTCGTGCAGTAAATTGACCTTCAATAAAACTTGTGCTAGTGTTTTTTTCCATATTACTAAAAATCACATAACCATTAGCTTTCTTTAACTTAATCGAACACCTCCAGAAACCACCGGTACTCTCGACTCCAAGCGAAGGCGAAGAATTATACCTATACCTTGCTGTGTCATCTCACGCCCTAAGCGCTGCCTTGGTAAGGGAAGACAACCGCACGCAGTGGCCAGTTTACTTCGTCAGTAAGAGGCTTACGGGGGCAGAAGTCAGATATCCTAAACTTGAGAAGCTAGCATACTGTTTACTAATCACATCACGGAAACTGCGTCACTACTTCCAGTCCCATTCCATCAAAGTTCTGACCGATCAGCCACTGAGGCAGGTACTCCATCGTCCCGACACTTCTGGGCGACTACTTAAATGGTGCATTGAACTAAGTCAGTATGATATCACCTATCACCCTCGCACCGCCATCAAGGGACAAGCCATGGCTGATTTCATTGCAGAATTCACTACCAACGAAGATAAGGAGCAATTGGAAATAGCAGAGGACATCAAGTTTGTTCTGTGCAGGTACGTATTCCCACTCAAAATCATATCAGACAATGGACTTCAGTTTGACAGCGAGGAATTCGCCAACTGGTGCCGAGAGCACGGAATTCACAAAAGCTTCTCATCCGTAGCGTATCCCCAGGCAAACGGACAATTCGAAGCCGTCAACAAAATTCTGAAAACTCTAATAAAAAAGAAACTCGAAAAGTCAAAGGGCGCTTGGGTGGATGAACTCCCTACGGCACTATGGGCCTATCGCACATCTTTCAGAACATCAACGGGGCATACTCCTTTCTCTTTGGCATACGGATCGGAGGCTATGCTCCCAGTTGAAACCATTGTGCCTTCCCACCGTAGGATCCACTATAACCCAGAAGAGAACGAAGAACTCCTTCACATGTCTATGGATCTACTTGAGGAGAGAAGAAATGATGCAGTCCTTAAAGCAGCGGCCCACAATCAAAAAGTGGCAGCACAATACAACTCCAAAGTCCAGCATCGCACCTTACAAGAAGGGGATCTTGTCCTCAAGCGAATCTTCCCTCGCCCCAGAGCACTAGATCCAATCTGGGATGGACCATATGTAATTCATAAAGATCTCCACAATGGAGCTTATATTTTGTTAACAGTGGACAGAGAGGTGTTCTAGAGGGCATGGAACATCCAACACCTCCGTCACTTTTCTTAACTTGTACTGCCCATATGAAGTGAATTAACAAAGAGAATCAGTGGACGTAGGCATTTTCGTGCCGAACCACTTTAAAAAACCTTGTCTCTTTTTTAACTCGTTCCTTTATATCTTGGCTGCTTGTTAACTTTATCCTTTTCTGTTGAACAAAATCCTATGCGTATAGCATTTCCACCTAAAGCACTCCACAGCGCAACTTCACCTGGACAAGACCTAACAGGTACTATGCGAATCTATACCCTCGCCAATGAGACACTTTTGCTCAGGCATCCCTCTGCTGCGGGTTAACTCATTGCTCGCGATGGCCCTTAAAGCCAACTGTAATGAGCCGATTATAAGCCACCGAGAAGGCCGACTATAGCCGAGGCAGCTCATTACGGCGTTCGGCTCGCCGGCAACTGTGACCCGACTATAAGCCCCAACATAAGGTGTGGCCAGCCAGGGGCAGTTCACGGTTGACGATCGGCACCCACGCTAGCCGGCCACAGTAAATCGAATAGTACCCACGATTACGGACCATAATGGCTGGGGTAGTTACTGTGCGCGATCTCGGCTCCGATGTGTCTTAAGTGCGGCTGTGGTAAAAAAGAACTAACTCCCCGCGGAGGCGTAAGATGGGTGACAAATGTCTCCAAGACCCACAGCTAGGGAAAGTGACTACAAAGCCCGTTTGCCATGAACTTAAGCACATCGAAGGCCTTCCATGATTGGAAGTTTTACTTTTTCACATATTTCAATTTTACTTAAGCAACTTTTCTCCTATCCTCTGTAATAATCCCTGAAGTACAGGACACAGAGCAGGAGACATTCACTAATGGAAGCAGATGCTCACGACAAGATACTGGACCGCATCCCTTACTCGGCCACACAGGATATTCAAAGTTGCCATCTACAAGCAAGATATAAAGGGCGGTATTTCCTTCTTTCATATGTAAACACATGACTATAATTTATTCACACCTCACGCTAACATTGCAAGTCATGAAATTATGTTTTAAACAAGAAACTGACATCAAACACAATTTGATTACAAGAATATGCATAGCTATATTTCTCATACAACATGTCAAAATAGCAAAAAACATTCAAAAGACGACAAAATCAGCTTAAGTTAAAGAATTACACGTCAAGAATAGAGCTATTTATTACAAGTAGCAAAAATTACCACCTAAGAGTTACTTTACTGTTTTAAGACTAACATATACAGCCATGTCAAGTCCACAAAAAGAATTTTCCAGGTCTAATCAAGGAGCCGGCTGCGTCGGAGTCTTGTCCTTGTCCTGTTGCCCACCTGTCCGGTCAGAAAAAGAATTCGTTAGTGATAAGAAACCAAGTTAACAGAAAGACTAGAAAGGAAGACTTATCAGCATCTGCTCCTTTATCAACTTGATCGTCATCCTCCGCTTGCATACCTGTCTCCTCAGCTGCGAGCAACCACATGCCCTCCTTCACCGCTAACTTCTCCTCCTTGGTAAACTGGGCGGTAACAGCATCCATCCTAAAGGCCACGACATCCTCTTTATCTGCCTCAGCCTGAGCCTCCTCAAGAGCCCTGAGATAGATCCTAGCCATAACCCGAGGGTAATCATCCATCCAGGACAAGTTAACCTGCCTCCAAGTACGGAAGTACATATCCTGGAGCATCCCCTCCATCAGCCCCTCGTTCTCTTCAAACTCCCTCGCCCGGGCCTCGGAATCCGACAACCTTACGACGGCGGCATCTCTCTCCAATTGGTATCTCGAGCAGTCAGCCTGAAGGGATTTCCGCATCGCCTCCATCTCCTCCCTCAACTTGGCTTCAGCAAGCTCTACAGCCTCAAGCTTCCCAAATAACTCCTCTATCTGCTCACGATCCGCTTTCCGAACCTCGTCCACCGTGGCAATGGCCATATCGATCCGTTCCTTGCAAGTAGCCTCCATTTTCCGCAGTTCGGCCCGGCTGGCCTCTTCCATAGTTTTCTTTAGATGTCCGGAGGCGGCCTCGTGCTGAGAGATCTGGATGGCCTGATCAACGAGTTGCTTGGCCTGGTCGGAAACCACTAACCGCAGTCTTATGTTGGCACTCCCAATTTCCTCCCCGGCCTTGACCAATCGAGCATGATGCCCCATCAACTTCCTGGTCTCCTGAGCAATCCGGTCAATATTTGCTTTAGCTTCGTTCCCCATAGCGACAACCCGAGTAGTAAGAAAATCAAGGTCCAGGGATTTGACCTCATCAAGCACCTTTACCATAGGGTTGCGAGGAAGAAGGTGCTCACCGGTAACCTCGTCGAAGGAAATATCATGAGAACTTGGATCCAGATTAGGATGACCCACAAATGGATTACGAGCCAAGCCAGGACGATCAATCTGAGTAACGGTAGGATTTTCAAACGGGTGCGGAGAGAGTGTGAACTCAGTATCTGTTATCCCGCCTTTTGGCAAGGCCGTGACACCAAAAAGTTGACCGGAGAACTGAAGATAGTTCGTCCCAAAGATTGGCTGAACATTGCTTCATCATGGATATCGACAAATTTTGGCCAAGCTCGAATCAAGCTACAATTGATAGGACACGGCAAGCAAAGTCATGGGAGCCAGCGTTTCAAATTTCAGGTTAATCGGAGTTCGTATGAATGAGATATGATCGATACAAGTTAGAAAAAACGTGTTGGTTCGTATCCATCAGTGTTCGTATCGATTGGTTTCGTACCCATTGAAGAACCATAGTTCGTATCCATCGATTTCGTATCGATCGGTGCAACATCTACTCGAATCCATCGGATTTGTATCCATCCCAAAGCACTACTTCGCATCGATCAACCTCGCATCCATCATCAGTGGCAAGTCACTATTTCGTGTCCATCAAACTTGCCCTGTTCGTATCCATTCGATTCGTCTCGATCCAGTTCATATCGATCGATGATTCGTATCCATCGGTTCAAACTGGGTCGTGGCACTTGATGCGAACAAGGCGAAATTCGTGGATACGAAGCGGTCAACTCGGAGCAAAGGGTGGATCGATGCAAGATATGCGCGCCACGTCGTCTCGAAGACACGTGCTTCCATCGATTTGAAGTCATGGATTCGAAGCAATCGACTCGGAGCGAACAGCAAACCCGAAACCCTTACTCGTATCGATCATATCTCCCAATCTACAAATCCAAATGCTATGAAATTTTCACAGTAGCTTCCATACAAGGTAAAGAATGTTCCTGCCAAGTTTCAGCTCGATTGGACTAATCCTTGATGGATACGAAATCACTTCGTATCGGTCGCAGATCGAGGCGAAACTTGGTGGGACCGGTCGCGTGGGCCCACTCACATGCCAGAAAAAGTCTCCTGAAGTTTGGGCGAGATCTGGGCCTCCTACACCTATAAATAGCCCCCTGAAGCCTACAGAAAAGGGATCTTTTTGGCCATTCAACGTCCAGACTCTGCCAGATTCAACTCTACTCCTTTTCATTGCTGTTGTATTCAAGTTTCAGATCTATAATCCATTGTAATCTGCTGTAATCAACTGAGATCATCAAGTGAATCAATAAAGACATCATCTTCAGAGTGGACGTAGGCACGATCGCCGAACCACTATAAATCCTGTGTTGTTTACTGCTTTCATTTGAATTTTCTGAGTGTTCTTCATATTTGTTTTTCTACATATTTGATATCTGAGACCTGTAATTGCGAACTGGTGCTTTCAACTGTAATTGGGGTTTGTGACCATTTTTGGTGCAAACACTTTGGTGCTTTCACTGAGAAGGCTGAACTCAGGGATTCTACCGCTTGGAAGTTGAATTCGAAGGTTTAAAAGTTCAGATTTGAAAAGCTATGACGAGACAAACTAGTAGACGGCAGAGACCAGAGCGAAGTCAGCACGAAGGGAGTCAAGAGGCTTCCTCAGGAGCAAACCAAGCATCGATCTTCATCACCAGGGATGAGATGGAGACAATGATGAAGAGACAGGAGGAGATGATCCAGAATTTGCTTCGACCGATTGGACAACTTAGAGCACAAAATCAAGGAACAACCAGAATCCAGAACGGAGCAGGACCATCTGGCGCAGCGCCGGAGCTGGAGGGCATACACTTAGGACATGTTGATCCGAACCTGGGAAGAGAGACAAGAACATCCGAGCAACCTGGCGGCAATAGAGGGATGAACGCTGAGCCAGGGGGGCAGACACCCGAGAGCTCACACGGACTCGGGGGGCAGATCGAAGGTAGCGAACGAGGACTACAGCTTGGAGACAATGATAGATTGGCGGAGATGGTCAGGCGAGCCATGAGGAGCGGATTAGTAAACAAAGATCTTGAAGACGTGAACAAGAGTCCCTTTTCTCCTGCGATTATGTTGGCTAGGAACCCACCAGAATTCAAACTGCCAACAGTAGAAGGGTATGATGGGAGGACGGATCCTGCGGTCCATCTAACGAGGTATATAAGGCACATGGAAGTGCTGGGGGCATCACAGGAAGTCATGGCCCGGTGCTTCCCATTGTATTTGACAGACATAGCAGCTTTATGGTTCAGACAGCTGGAGAGCGGCTCCATTGGGACATGGACCGATTTGATTGAGAAATTTATGAGGCAATTCAAGGTTCATATTTCAAGACCCAAGAATGTGATGAGTTTGGCAACGCTAAAGCAGAAAGCTGGGGAGTCTTTGAGGAATTTCTTGACACGGTTCAATGCGGCAGCGGCATCGGTGTATCGGCCAGATCCATCCATGGTTATGATGGCAGCTGTGTCCGGAGTAGCTGACGGCACGGAATTCAAGAATTCATTAACTAAGGATCCGCCTATGGATCTAGGGGAATTCTATCACGAGGCAGAAAAGTTTTTGCGATTGGAAGACGCTAATGCTGAAAGAGAAGAAGGAGAGGGAATCGAAGTTTATGCACTTAAAGACAAAAAGCCTCTCGAAAATGATTCAGGCAAGGATAAAGGAAAACGAAAGGCTGAGGACAATGGTGAAAGGTCAAAGCGACTGCGGAGAGAGCCACGATTCACCACTTATTCAGAGCTGAATGAGAGTTTGGAGCGAATCTACCAAGATACACGAGAGCAAGTTCCCTATCGTAGGCCAATTCGAAGGGATCCACTGTTGACGAGAGGAAATCAGACAGATACTGCTTATTCCACGAACTGAATGGTCATAACACTAACGACTGTAGACATCTGAAGGATGAGGTGGAAGGGCACATCAGGAACGGTATGCTACTTCAGTATGTGAGGAGGCGAGCTCCAGCGGTAGAGCCAGAGCGACCACCGTCTACATCAGCCAGGGGTGCCCCCGAGCCAGGACTTCGTATGATTATCAATTAGTTGAAATAACGATGGACAAGTTGTAAACCTCTCGCCAACACGGGTAAGTCATTTACACATGTGCGTGATCACGAACGGTCCATAGGCATGTTGTGAATGACTACTAACCCTATCGATGTGGGAGTTTACACTTTGACATCCTTGCTTTGCTTTTGTTTCATCTTGATTTGAATATTTGAACTTGACTTTGTTTAACATTTCTGCTAAAGACTTATTTTCAATGAAAAAATGCTACTTGTGATTTCATAACGGCTAAGCCACTTACACATGTATGGGATCACGAACGGTCCCTAGGCATGCTCTGAGATGACGATAAGCCATTGCAAGAAACAATCCGGGGATTCACCCGAACGTGAAACCTGGTATTGATGATACTAAGTCCCTCCCTGGGCACACTCGGTTCGCCTCGAACGACACCCGACCACGAACGGTCACGATTCGCCTCGAACGGCATCCGACCGCGAACGGTCACAATTCGATCGCGAACGATCACACTTCGCCACGAACGGCACCCGACCTTGAACGGTCACCATTAGCCTCGAACGGCACCCGACCGCGAACGGTCACACTTCATCTAGTATAACATTCGATCATGATCGATCACACTCTGCCTCGTACGGCACTCGACCACGAACGGTCACAATTCACCTAATACGACATTCGATCGCGAACGATCACATTTTTGCCTCGTACGGCACACGATCGCGAATGATCACATTCCTCTTTCCACGTCACCCGACCGCGAGTGGTCACAAATCGCAACGAAAGGCACCCGATCGCGAACGATCACAACTCGCCTCGAACGGCACCCCTCACCTCAGATGGCTTGATCGCGAACGGTCGTCATTTGGGGCCATATAGAAATGCTAGATCGCGAACGGTCGAATTCCACCTCAAATGGCTTGATCGCGAACGATCGTCATTTGAGGTCATATAAAACTATCAATTTCTTTGCAGGGCATCAACAGGATATGAACATCCAGCTTATGGCATTACAAAACACACCTTCCTATCGCAAGGCATGTTTTGGGGGGCAAATGTTATCCCGCCTTTTGGCAAGGCCGTGACACCAAAAAGTTGACCAGAGAACTGAAGATAGTTCGTCCCAAAGATTGGCTGAACATTGCTTCATCATGGATATCGACAAATTTTGTCCAAGCTCGAATCAAGCTACAATTGATAGGACACGGCAAGCAAAGTCATGGGAGCCAGCGTTTCAATTTTTAGGTTAATCGGAGTTCGTATGAATGAGATATGATCGATACAAGTTAGAAAAAACGTGCTGGTTCGTATCCATCAGTGTTCGTATCGATTGGTTTTGTACCCATTGAAGAACCATAGTTCGTATCCATCGATTTCATATCGATCGGTGCAACATCTACTCGAATCCATCGGATTCATATCCATCCCAAAGCACTACTTCGCATCGATCAACCTCGCATCCATCATCGGTGGCAAGTCACTATTTCGTGTCCATCAAACTTGCCCTGTTCGTATCCATTCGATTCGTCTCAATCCAGTTCGTATCGATCGATGATTCGTATCCATCGGTTCAAACTGGGTCGTGGCACTTGATGCGAACAAGGCGAAATTCGTGGATACGAAGCGGTCAACTCGGAGCAAAGGGTGGATCGATGCAAGATATGCGCGCCACGTCGTCTCGAAGACACGTGCTTCCATCGATTCGAAGGCATGGATTCAAAGCAATCGACTCGGAGCGAACAGCAAACCCGAAACCCTTACTCGTATCGATCATATCTCCCAATCTACAAATCCAAATGCTATGAAATTTTCACAGTAGCTTCCATACAAGGTAAAGAATGTTCCTGCCAAGTTTCAGCTCGATTGGACTAATCCTTGATGGATACGAAATCACTTCGTATCGGTCGCAGATCGAGGCGAAACTTGGTGGGACCGGTCGCGTGGGCCCACTCACATGCCAGAAAAAGTCTCCTGAAGTTTGGGCGAGATCTGGGCCTCCTACACCTATAAATAGCCCCCTGAAGCCTACAGAAAAGGGATCTTTTTGGCCATTCAACGTCCAGACTCTGCCAGATTCAACTCTACTCCTTTTCATTGCTGTTGTATTCAAGTTTCAGATCTATAATCCATTGTAATCTGCTGTAATCAACTGAGATCATCAAGTGAATCAATAAAGACATCATCTTCAGAGTGGACGTAGGCACGATCGCCGAACCACTATAAATCCTGTGTTGTTTACTGCTTTCATTTGAATTTTCTGAGTGTTCTTCATATTTGTTTTTCTACATATTTGATATCTGAGACCTGTAATTGCGAACTGGTGCTTTCAACTGTAATTGGGGTTTGTGACCATTTTTGGTGCAAACAGTATCCTCCTCCGCGATATCGTGGAGAGGCTGAATTGGGGGCTGAGGACCAGGTGAAGGCTCGGATAGGGAGCGACTCCTCTTTCTCTTTTGAATATCCTCTCCAATAACCCCGAGAAGAGGACGGTAGCCGACTACATCCTCGGAACGGTGGGTCGGAGGCTTCGGCTTGGCGGAAGCTTTGGAGAGCTTGTATTGTTCAAGCCTGTGCCGAAGATCTGAGGTCTTGGCCGTTTTACCTGCTCCTGATATGAAAACCAAGTGTCACCAACGTGTATTGAGCCATCATTCAATAATTAAAAGAGTAAAGTGAAATTCACCTTGAACCGCCGAAGTTGCTTCAGTAGAGGCGCTCCCGGAAGATAAATCAACGCCGGTCCCAACTTTATCGGCTCTCTTAGATTTCTCTGTCTCCTCCAGACCTTCGAAGGCTTGGCGGAAAGCGTCATCCGTCCACTCTTGCATCTCGCCTACTTGCCAAGAAGACAAAGCCCCGACACCGTCGCCACCTCCGGCGCCTCCTCCTCCATCTTCGCCTTGATCCTCCTCCACCTCTCCCCTCTCTGGGATATCTGGACATGTGCTGGGAGAGGGACCATCAGACTTTTTGAGCTTCTTCCCCTCGGCAACCGGATGTTTTGGAAAGGGCCTCCTTTTACTACTCTTCGACTCGGCCCCTTCTTTAGCTTGGGCAGCCTTCTCTTCAGCCGTGTCCCTCTGCTTGACTACGGACTGCTATGGAAGGATCAAGCTGTACTCTAAGAGTGTAGCGTTCCTGATCAGGTAGGCAGCCGACCTATATCTCCCAGTAATAGCTTCTATTTCTGTTGCCGTCTGAACCAGGCGGTCATTCTCCACGACCGCAAAACCACCCGTCGCTAGCAAAAAATAAAAACACATAAGAAAGAGTATTGCAACCAGAACGGGAATTAAAAATAAAGCTTTGACTTACATCCGGAGGTGAAGCGCCGAATAGAAACGGAGTCATCCCTGACAAAGAACCATTCCTTCTTGAACATGCTGTACTTGGAGTATAAATCCAGGACCGGCTTAAAAGTTACGGCCGATTCCAAGCTGATGTAGGGAGACCCCTTCTTGTAACCTCTCAAGTTGTACAAATACCGGATCTCCCGGTTGGAAGGAGGACGCCCATATCTCCGTTGGAAGATGACAAAGAGACTCACCATAATGGCATAAGAGTTGGGCTGAAGCTGGAATGGAGCTACCTTTAGATATGTGAGAAAGCTGACTACCCAGGCGTTGAGAGGCGGGATGGCACCGCACATGCAATGGTACCTGCTGTAGGCAAAATATCCTTCGGGAGGATCATACGGCATCTCTCCCGCATCGGGCAATAACATGCGTGCTCGGTCGATCCCGAAGGAGCGAGATATAACATCGAGTTGCTCGCCCTTGAGTAAGCTAGGGAAGCAATCAGGAGGCATGTTAAGAAGTTCCTGAGGACCGTATCCATCCACTAATGATCTCGGGGTGGGCCCGTGACGGACAGGTCCTGGCTGAGCTGGGGGCATGGCAGAAGGCTTTTCTCTATCATGAGATCTCTTTTTCTCTGATCGGGTTTCCACTTTGTGAGACATTTATCTGCAGACACAAGAAAGTATATCGTTAAGACACATAAACTATGTAATCTAGAGTTTCACTAGTGATTCAGGTATAAAATTCCATCCGGTAGAAGGTTCATTTAACACTCGGAATCCCCGAATTCGTTCAGTAAGGCCCAATATGAAAGCTCATTCGGCATTCCAAATATGAAAGCTCATTCGGCATTCCAAATATAGAAGCTCATTCGGCATTCCAAGTATGAAAATTCATTCGGTCGTTCGGTAGCCCAAAGGCTCCGAGTTCGTTCGGTGCTTAAAACGCCCCGAGTTCATTCGGTATTCCAGCCCTAAAAGTTCGTTCGGCAGAGGCAAACTCACCTGGATCGTCAGTTAAGTAGGACTCGGTGCTCAGTTGATTCGGTCAAGCTTGATTCTGCACTTAGTTGGTTCGGCTATCTCACTCGATAAGGAATGGCGAAGGCATAACACCTCTACTTATAGGCAAATAAAGGACACCGGACCAACTAGACCGGCACTCAGGGACCGAATGAAGATGACCAAGGAACAAAGTAAGCCGTATGCCAGCATACGCCCCACTTTGGGGGGCAAATGTTGGGCGAATTCTCACCACCGGAACAGCCAACCGGACCAGCCACCCTCCAAAATTAAAGCAAACCAACTCTTCCACCAGAACCACCGAATCAAAGCTCCACCGGTCTACTCTATCTCACTACCAAACCAACCTGCTCCCTACCACTGCCGTACCAACCCACTCTATCTCACTACCGAACCAACCTACTCCCTACCACTGCCGGACCAACATCACCATCAAACCAACCTCACTGATCCAACCTCACTACCGGTTCAAACCCCACTTACGTGCATAGCCGAACCAGAGTGCTACCGGATCAAGACGTGCCAGGCCAGATCAGATCAACTCAGGCCCACCAGCAGCTATGCATATCCAAGACCCCTACCCCCAGCCTCACTCTATAAATAGAGGGGCAGGGGTACAACAACAGGGGACAAGTTTGAGAGCTCAAGCACGGAGAGAACTTTCAAACAACTTTCTTTTACTGGTATCAAAGCTTTGTACTTGTAATCTGAACTAAAAAAGAGAAGTAACATATAAAGTGGACGTAGGCACATTCTGGCTGAACCACTATAACTCTACATGTCTTTTTACAGTTTAGCCCCTGCTTTTCATATATTTGCACAAATCACCCATACCACTAAGAACAACATAAGATCTACTAAATCATACGACTTTGAGGTGTTTGTCTTTTTTTTGTGCAAACAATTTAAAATGTTTGGATTTTAAAAGATGTTTGTATAAGCTTTTATTTGTATATATATACATAGTTTTGTTTTATTTTCTCTAAAATGTAATTCATAAATATAAACAATAAATATATATATATATAGAGAGAGAGAGAAATAAAAATAAGTATTTGAGTTAGAAAAAAGAAGATATGGTTTTGTAGACATAAGTATAAAAATAAATAATAATAGACTAAGTATAAAAATAGTTAATAAGTAAATTAAGTATTTAATAGTTTAAGATTAAAAATAAAGGAAAGATAAAATTTTAAATTAATTAAGTAAAAGTATATATGTACATAAGGAATGAAGCATAACCAGGCAAGAAAATGAACACATTGATAATTCTGGAAACACTTATTTGCAAGGCTGTAGACATATGGGAAAAGGAAACATATCTTCATGTTTGTACAGGATGTACACTTGAAAGAAAATATATACAAGTATAAGTACATACGAAATTTAAAATAAAGGATAAGTTGTAGAAATGGAGACAAAGCATTTAATGTGAACATCTCTAAGTACACAAAATAAGATCTTTCAGCCACCAAGGAAGAAATAAATCTGCTAGTCTAATAATAAAGAAAAGTAATATCTTTGATATGGTACAAACAAGATAACATCACTTATACAAAATGACATCCCTGTAAAACTTCTTTATATATCAACTTCTTCATTTTATCATCAGTTCGTCTATCAATAAAAATGAGTAAATCTGAAGCAAATACCCTCTCACAACTTAAACAAAAAAAGCAACTTCAATTCTGTTTTGAAAGCTAGAACATCTCAGCACCAAGGTGGTTTCAATTTGCAAGTTTCCAGTACAAGCTTCAGCAATTCAAGTTTTAAAGTTTCAAGCTTTTTCAAAATCAAAATAAAAGGGCTCTGTCTCTGTTTTCAAATTTTCAGGTGAGTAACACTTTTTAAAAAACTTAAGTATCTGGATTTGGTTGCATGTTTATATCTAGAAGATGTGAGTAAACAAAACTTTTAAAACATTGATATGGTTGCTAGCTTTATTTCATGTGATGATCCTATATGAAGAAGTTGTTTGCATGATTGATTTTATTTGAATATACATGAATTTCTTTGTTTATATGTGGATATATTTGTTGCTCCTCTGTTCTCTGTTATTTATCAAGTGAGTAACATTTGTTTTAAACTTAAAAGTATGAATCTGTTGGATACTTATCTATGAGAAAGCATGCATATGACTTCTCTGGGTATATATAAAGATGGATGTATGGTTGCAGGCTATATTATATATGTCCTCTGTCTAAACTGTAAATATAAGATTTGATTCAAAAATCATTTTCCCTTGATCTACTTGCTATTTGAACTTTGTGTTAAAACAAAAATTGTTTGTTATAGCCTATATTTAAGATTAAAATTTATTTGAGTCGAAATAATTTTGTTAATAGCTCAGGATATCAAGAAAACTGACATATCTTTCCATATGTTAAAAATTCGAACTTTACAATTCACAAATTCAAATATATAAATGAAACTTTTATACTTTAAGATGATTTTTAAGGTAAAAATCATAAATTTTAGAATTGAAATCAGAGAGCAGTTTGGGTTTGTCTGATTTGAGCATTTTGAGTTGTCTCGGTTGATCTAAAGGGTCGGAGGGGTCAAGCTTCCTCCTGGAGGTGGAGGAGTGACCAGTGTCGATGGAAAAATTATCTGGTGGTATTGGATATCAGTGTGGAGGTGGGAATTGTGATTTGAAGTCTGGTAACCTAGTTTTTGTCGAGGGTTATTGTTTTGTTCGTTCGACCTCCCCAGTTGATCGAGTGTAATAAAACTCTGGGGATTGGAAGTAGAGGAGTTGACGATGGTGTGACTGGAAGTGCTAACGTTCAGATGGTCGGAGACGTGGGTGCGAGGTGATCTTGTCGCGTTGTCTGGTTCCAGTTTTTGACTGTAAAGGTCGATTTCCGTTCGTGCTTAGTGGGGTCGATTTGGAAGTGAGAATCGAGTTTGGAGTCGATTACCGATGCGTGGAGCAAGTCGCCAGAGGTGGCGATGCCACCGATGTTCTGTGCACGTGCACGTGCATGTTTTGGGTTGTTGGTTTTGGCTATGGGTTGCGTCTTTGGGGAAGAAGAAGGAAGCTCAGGACGTTGCTCGTGTTTTCGCGTGAGTGACTCGAAGGAGCTGGGTTTGTGAGGGTTTGTGAGTGACTCGAGTGATGGTCGAGTTGCCTGAGGGTTAGGCTCGGGTAAGTGAGTGAGTTGTCTGGTTTTTAAAAGGGAAAAGCTATACCAGTTTTAAAGCAAGTAAAATCAAGTTTTAAAGTATTTAAATAATTCGTTTCCAAAGGGAAAACATTTAAACCAGTTTAAATGTGTATTTAAAGTAATCTAGTTTTAACAATTAATGTTTAAATTGTTTTGCTTTGAAGAAAATTATATATTTTCAATTTTATTATTGATTTGCAAAATGTTTTCAAATGAAAGTATAATGATATAATAAATATATAATAAAGATGAATAATTTATCTTTTAAATTATTTAAGTTGAGATAAATTAAGGGTAATTAATTAGTAAAATTAATTAAGAGTTAATCAGTTAATAAAAATTAATTGGTGTAATTAATTAATGTTGATAATCAAAGGGTAATTACTGAAGGTAATTTAATTAAGAACAATTAATTAATGATAGTAATTAGAGATTTATTAATTAATTAAAGATTAATTAATGAAAGTAATTAGTGGTTGATTAATAGAAGAAATTTGAGGGTAATTACTTAATGAAATTTATTTGAAGTTAATTAATGGAAGTAATTAAGGAATTTATTACTTAATATAATTAATTGAGTTTAATTTGATTTGTTTAAGTTAATTAATTAAGTTTAATTAATTTTAATTAATCATTGGATAATTTGATAAGTATAATTACTTAAATGTAATTAATGAAGTAATTAATGGTAATTACTATATGTAATTAATTGAAGATGATTTAATAATGGAGGAAATTTGGATTAAATTACTTTGTGAAATTAATCAAGGGATTAATTGAGATAATTATTCAAGGAGTAATTAATTTATTAAATGAAGTAATTAAGGGTAGTTAATTACTAAATGGGATTTAATCAAGAGTAATTAATAATTATGGTTTAAGTAAAGATTAATTTCTTAATGTAATTAATTTAAATAGAGTAATTAATTTAAAAATGTAATTAGGAATCATTAAATTATACAATTAATGATGAAATTAAGGGTTGATTAATTAAGATTAATTAATCAATAATAAGTGATTAAGTAATTAATTAATGTAATTAATTAATGTAATTAATTAAGGAGTAATGTAATTAATTATAGTTAATTAATTAATAGAGTAATTAAAGATTAATTACTGTATTTGGGTAAGGATAATTAATTTTTAAAATTAATTAAAAGCTAATTTCTTGAATGTAATTAAAAGTCAATTAATCAAGGATGTTTAATTAAGATGGAAATTTAGAGAATGATTAATTAATTGATTTGTAATCAACGAATGGTTATATAAGCAAGATTTAAAATGTTGAAGTAATTAATTTAATTTACTTTAAATTAATTAGAGATAAGTAATTAATTTAATTCATTTTAAATTAATTATAAATGGTGTGATTATTTATCCTTGTTTATATATGATGGATGATATTGATTTCCTTGAATGGTTTGAAATCTCAGATATGAGATAAGTAATGTTGTATGATATGGTTGCTTTGGTTGAAGTATATGGATAATGTAGATTATCTATTTGTGATGATATTGAGAATTATCTATCTGTGTTATTGTGAATTATCTATCTGAGTGTATATGGATAATGAATTGAATTGTTTTAACTTTAAAACAACTTGGCCTTAAAAGATACGGTTTGGATTTCGATGAGACCGAGATCGGGTTTCCAGATTTGGAAGTCTGAAAACCACATCGATCCAAATTAACGATAGGTCGTGAATCTCAAGTGAAGATGAAGATTCAGTGTGCAAGAGTTATTGTCGTTAACTCTGAGGGTGATTCCAAAATGAGTGTAACGAGATAATGCCTTCAGTTTCGTTCGAACCCGGAACGAACTTGTATGGATTGAATGCTTTCAGAACATCGTCAGGTAGACGATGAGCATTATAAGTGATGTGTTCTGATGAGGTAATCGTAGCCTCAAGCCTCATCAAACGAGAATGGCTAAAACAGGGGAGGTGCAGCAAGGTTAGTGGGTAGCACCCAAATAGGACAAGATTTCCCCTGTCTAGATGTCCCTTTTTATTCGGCTTAGTGGGCAGTTGGCGACGGCCATCTATGGGGTGTCTTGTGCGGGAATTATCTAGTAAGGGATGGTTCCGACCTTGTGTTGCAGGGGACTTAGGGTGGGTCCTCGGTACGGTGATCTAGGCCACGTACTGTGTCGGGCGGTACCTAGTAGCCCTGCCATTGTATGGAATCCAATCTCCAATAAGTGCCCTTGGATTCGATTGTATTACCCACCTGTTGGCTAGTATGCTGGAATTTAATCATATAACAATTTCAGCTATTTCTTATTTACTTGAAAACCCTAGACATATTATAATATCATAGAATTTCCTATCAAAGTTTTGGTTAGCGTAAGGGAAAAACTTTTCTATGTTTATGTGTGGGAAGTCTTACATGATACCTTTTGTTTCAAAGGTTTTCAAAGTTAAGCAATTTTAACCTGTTACTCATACCAGACCCATGTCTGACCTGAAGTTTATTTTCTGTTTTCATAAACTCTTGGGTACTCAAATTTTTACGAGTAGCCAAGGGATTCAGGTTAGCTTTGATGATTTGTGGAGGAGCAATAGAGCAGGAGGCTTCAGCGTTATAGATATATAGTTTTCTGCTGTGTTGGTATCTCTGTGTTGTATTTGTGTTGTATCGAGTTGTATTAACTAGACAGGTGTTTATAACTGTCTAGTATGTGATGTATTATCTGTGTAACTCTGATTGATGTTGTATATTATTTAATATTATGTGAATAATATAATTTATTCGTTCCGCTATTGAGATTCTGATGTTGTTTCTTCTTTCTTCTTTATCTTTTCTATTTCTTACCCCTTTCTTTCTTAAAGATGATGCAACTTTCTGGTTGTAGAAAGTTAGGTCGTTTCACTTCCAATTAAGTTTTTATTTGCTTATGAACTATTTATAAACTATTTAAAATCAATAATTTATCATTTTGATTATTTAATATCTAATTTTCACTTATTTCAAAATTACTCATATTATATTATTATAATATTAAAACTGCCGTCTTTTAAACTTTTTAAACCATAAACTATTTAGTTTTGAAACTTTAAACCTTCAAAATTCATTATCTTTAAAATCTCGAATATTGACTTCAATTTTCAAAATAATTTCAACTATTTATATTTTTTTAGCTTTGGGATTTTCCAAATCAATTCTATCTTTTTCCAAAATGAATTTCTTTTCCAAAATTGATTTTGAAAAGAGGCTTACTATTCCAAATATACCATATAAATGGTCTTATTTAACAAAGGGAATGGTTAATCATCTCAAATAAGTAAACATAACCAATTTAGCTAAGATGCCAATAAGTTATCATCGATAATTCATCCATTCAACCAAACTCAACCATATAACATCCAAACATTCATATTAACACTAAATGGTGTTAATTATCATAACATCATAACTACTTTTAATATTCATGCTAACCATTTTATAATTAATTTCCAATTATAAGAAATATCTATTTAAATCGAGTTCTCACCTTTAACCGTATCGTTTCACTTCCTACCAACATTCAATTCATCACAACACTTCGCTAACTCACCACCTAAACACTCCCCCACCTTTACCATCACTCATGGCCATAGCCTCCCCCTCGCCTGGCTCACGGCCTAACCCCTAGCCCAAACTCACGGCCTAAGGCCCTTTTAAGAAGAGAAGAGGAAGAAGTGGATTTAGAAGTTGTTTAAGAAGAGGTTAGAGAGTAACAAGTGGATTGGTGCATAAGTACTCAATTATTTTTAACCCTCCTACCTTTCTTAAAGAGAGAAGGCACTAAAATAGCTTAAAGGAAGAAGAAGTGAGAAGTGTGAGAAAATGAGTGAATTGAATGTGCTACTTATAGGAAAAATAAAGAGTGGTAAATTACCAACCTCTTACCAAATTACCAAAATATCCTTACTTTATCTTACTTTTTCAACCGTTACCATCATCCATCACATCCTGCTTTATGTCTTAGTCACTTAAGGTTTAAGAAATGTAAAGTAAAGATTTTTGTTTGATTTGATTTGACATGTTTTGTCCTTTTGTGCTTACCTTTCGTTAATGATTTTCTTGAAGTTTCCTAATTATAATTAGTAACTTACCTTTTGTTAATGATTTTCTAGAAGTTTCCTAATTATAATTAGTAAAAGTAAACTTGTTTAATTATTAAAATGTGTAATATATATATGTTAAAACATGCTAACAAAGGCGCAACAATGTTGCGACAATTTATATT
The DNA here is from genome assembly GCA_030737815.1 of Allium fistulosum. Taxonomy (NCBI): domain Eukaryota; kingdom Viridiplantae; phylum Streptophyta; class Magnoliopsida; order Asparagales; family Amaryllidaceae; genus Allium; species Allium fistulosum. The sequence continues at coordinate 334,845,123 of CM060901.1, read as the reverse complement.
GAACAAAACGTTGATTTTCGACAAAACGTTTTATGATCATATTTTGACGTTTTTGTTAAACTATTTATTTATGAAAACAAAACTTAAAAATATGTATCTTATCATTTTTAATTAAATAAAAAAATATTTAAGTTATAAAACCATATTAAATAATATTAAAATCTAACTGTAAAAATACAACGTTGATTTATCAACATGTGACAAAATTTGTCAATTTTCATAAACAAGCACTTAGGTTTACAGAATCATTATAAATCAAATTTATATTATTATCATATCATTATATAACTATTAAAAAGAGTTATTTACCATTTTCAATAATTATTCGAATGTATATTAGATTTTATCGAAAATTGACTTTTGTCACTTTTCGACGAAAATACAAACTTCTTGATTTTGTAATCAAATTCTAAAAATAAGATTATCATTTTTATTTATCACATAAAATATGATTATTTATGTTTGAAAATTCTATATCTAAATATTTAAATAAATCAAATATCACATTTTCAAAGTGGCAAAATTACGGGTCATTACAAATACCATTGTTAGAAAAGGGCAGCCCATAGTGGAAGTTATGGATGAATGTCAACTTTTTTTTACCCTATTGGACATTTACCTAGCTAGTAAAGTCTAATTTATTTAGAACATTTCTAAATTTTATTTAAATTTATAAATTACATAAATTTTTATTAAATTTTTATTTTTTTACATATAAATAAACACATATATATCATATACCTATATGTATGTGTATGCATCCATAACATGATAACCCAAGCAAGGTACAACATGCCCAAATATAGACGTTGGGATTTACATCGCAATAGGCGTGTTAGTTCATCCATATGTATTATATGGTGTCTAAATATATGTATGTATTTAAACCTGTAATTTATACAAATATTATAAATCTACATATATACATATATACTTTATTTTATTTAAATAATTTATAAGAATGAAAATATTTAAACATATATATATATATATAAATGTATATGTATAACCTATGTGTATATGTAAAATATTAATAATATATATATGTATTAATGCAATAAATATTAAAATAAAATATATAAAAACATGCTATAAAAAAAGTTTTTTAAATCATGAACAAATATATATATATATATATATATTACAACAACAAAATAATAATTAGTTTATTAAATATATATATATTTATATTTCTAATATCTAAATATACACATATATATATGTATGTATGTATGTATGTATGTATGTATGTATGTATACACATATAATCACACACACACACACATATATATAAATATACACATTTATATATTAATAAATAAAATATAAATTTTTTTTAATTTTAATCACTTCTAGATCATATGCAAGGCACAATAAAATTTTAGTATAAATGTTATTATATAAAATATATATAAATTAATTAAGTCGAAAAATAATAAAATATTATTAAAAATATTATTCAAATTTTAAATTTTAAAAAAATCCCATATGATATTTTGATTTAAAAAAGTTTCGAAAATAAATTATTTTCGAAATATTATTTTATCGATTAATTATTTTCAGTCGTATATTATAGTAATTTTTAAAAATAGAAATAATGATTTTTAATTCTCATTTTCTGGTTGAGATCGTGTTCATGAAAAGATAATTTTATAAAATTTAAAAGTTAATTTTCAAAACATATTTTGCTTTATATAAATTATTTACCTAATATATTGAATTAAATAATAGTAAATAATTATTAAAAATATTTTACAGCTAACAAATATTATAATTACTATAAATATACATATGAAAAATGTATAGCATGATTTGATGTTGTAATTAAATACAAACCATATAAGTATAATCAAATGACATACTAATATATATATATATTAATAAAATATTAATTATTATAAATAAAATTATTCAACTGTGCATATCTAACTAATATGTAAAAAAATTGCTTTTTTATTGAATGAATACTTATATATAACCAATCTAGCATGTGACAACATCAACACATATAAGAATCGTTGCCTAACTAAAAATATAATAATAATATATACGAATATAAAATATTTTCCAGAAATTATAAACTATATAATACAGGAAAAACATACCTAAAACTAATGTCATGAAGCACACATTGTAATGATGAACTCTTGTAACGCCCCACTCTGAGACCCACTGTAACAAAGAGTATTACGGAAGTAATATCGTCTGTTAAAGCGGAGAATAGAGTATAGTGGAAGCGACCATTTGTAATCAAGCTATAACTATCTACTGAATACGTCGAAAGTGTGGTATCTATTTTTTTTTCAAGTGGTTCGACATATTCAATAAATATTTATAACGAAATTACAATGGCTAAAGATCTATCAGAATAAGCATAGTAATAAAATGATAAAACATCACAGAACAGAATCACATGACAGATATAAAATCCCAGGACAATACAACGTCAATACAGATCCAAATATCATAAGTGGGTACAAAGCCACTGCTCACACATGTGAGTCAAAAATATGTACATAGCAAAGTCTGAATAATAACATTAGGCGGACACTAAGATAAGCTATCTCAAAAGCCTAGTAGATAAGTCCAAAGCGGAAGCACAGAGCAACTAAGTCCAGAGACCTAACCTGAAACAACTCGGTCTGACCCGAGCGAAAAACACTCGGGTCAGGCTAGCTAAACAATCAGTAATAACTGAGATATATAATAATGCGGTTCATAAATGAGACAGTACTTTTCCTAAGAGAAGAGTATTTTGGACCACATGAATATAATGACGGTCCCTAATCATCAATCAACAGTAAAAATCTCCAAAGAGAATATCAGCACCAAAGTGTTGAATAAATAAAATCGCCTCATATCATCGGCGTAGCCAAAGCTATAACAAGTTGCCTATAGGCAATAATCCCAAGAATGACCAGAGTCTGTAATCAATGCCCAAGCAAAGATCGATGCTCCAGAGAGCAATGGGGATATACTGAAAAGTCAATGAAATCAAACACTGAAAAGCAGTGTCCAGAGACACCATGGGTCCACAAGGTAATCACACTTATATCGTATGGTTCCATAGAACCAACACCAAATGGCGGTACTCGAATGGATATAAAAATCATCAGATAATACAAGTATAGCACGTGCACCTACTGGAGTCGTTATTTCCAAGTACTGTAGAGTTGTGATCGATCACTCGCACAGATGCGGAACGCGCGAGACGGCGAGATCCTTCCCAGAAGGATAAAGGCCCAGAGGCACATGCCGAAAAAGAAATTGCTCCATAGAACAGGTGTCCAGAGACGGTTGCCCAGAGGCGTGGTGACCCAGAGGTCCAGTACTGGCTGCCCAAAGGCTAATGTGTCATAAACTTCTTGGAGAGGAACCCGTAAAGTGTTAACAATGAGTCCCATACCCCACGTTCGCACTAAACGGTTTACTAACCAATAACAAGCTCACACTCCAAACAATAAAAAGTCCACCTTGTATCATCGGTAAACTAGACCCAAAGGTCAAAACGATCAATCGAATAGGTCGGGGATTAACCAGAAAGGAAATACACACGGTTTCATAGGCCGGAGTTTTTCCCAACCGTTTAAGCACCTTTCCACTTCGCTCGAAGTGCTAAAGTGTGAGTGTGGGATTTTATTATAGAAAATAATTACGAAAAACGGATTTATAATTGGTTTGAAATCACTTTAAAACGGCCTTTGAAAACTCTCCTATTATGGAGTAATTAATTTAATAATTAAAAGTAATATTATATAATAATTTCGAAAGCCATTTAGGAGTGAAAAATCCTTTTAAACCCTTTTTATAAGGCCCGTGTATGAAATCCAGAGACAAATCTCAAAGAAATCGATAAAACCAGAAAATCACCGAAAATATTCTAAGTGTTGGAAAATAGTCCAAAACTGACGCGAGCCCAAGTTCGGAAAATTATTCGGACTAGCAAACTGAATCCGAATGGATTGTAAATTGGTAGGAACGTAGTCCGACATTTCTACTTCAGAACGCAAAAAGAATTACTCGATTCCGATGTGAAACGAAGTCGCAGCGACGCTCCAAAGTCGTTCCCGGAAACAGTGAATACACTGTTTCAGGCTGAGATCCGGGTCCCTCTTCGAAAGCAATTTCGAAGAGTCAGATGAACTCGGATACTAATCAAACTTTCTAGAGATGGAGTTTGGAACTCCAGCTTTCCAACGAGACTGAAATCGATGAAATCCGACAAAGGACGAGCCCGGGATGGCGTCGCAAATTCGGGGTTATGTACTGAAAACAACGGAAGAAAAGAGACTAAGGCCTATAGTTATGCACTAACAGACCAGAGATGAAAAACCCCAATTTTGGCATAGTAAACTTCCAATTCTGCCAAAATGAATAAAATAAAAGTTGTAGCTTAGTTTCTAAGCTTTCCGGAATGACCAAGATCGTCATATTCCGATCGGGGATGAAAATTTTATGACTAAAACAATTCTCAGATTTAAATTCTATATCACTGTCAATGTGCTCTCGGGACAGTAGTAAGAATGCACAGTTTTGACCCAATTAACTTCGAAATTTTATGAAACTCAAAACATGAAAGTTTTAGCCCTAAATCTACGCTTTCCGGAACATCTAAAATTATTAGATTTGGATTAGAAACGAGTAACTTATGGCCAAATCAATTTCAGGGTTTTATTTTATCAACCCTGTAGTTTGTTGTCAGGTCAGCGACAAACAAACACGATTTCGACCATTCAAACCACAAAATTAGGCAAAGCTCAAAACATAAAAGTTATAGCCCACAGAATAAGCTTTCCATAACATCAAGAAAATCTTAATTCCGATTTAAGATGAATGAGATATGCCTAATTTACTAACAGCAATAAACTAATTATAATTTCAGCTAGCATATATTACAAATACCTTATGTGCACACCCCAAATGAAAGCAAGGATGATCAAAGAGCTATGATTCACATGTTACATAATAAAACATGTGTTACTAACTGATTACCCAAATCAAAAGATGATTAAACACATATTAGAAGAGGTTTTTAGCAATATATACCTCTCTAGAAAGCAACAAAGACACTATAGCATCAACCCAAGTTAGCAAAAGATGATTAGGAGGCTATAAGATCAAAAAAGCACATAAAACATGTGTTACCAAATAAATTTCAGAAATTAAAAAGATATACAAACGGATTTGAGGTGGGTATTTGCATTACCTTTGCATAGAATGACTTGCATAAGCTAAAGCTAGAAAGAGACGAAGATAGAGGCCATTTTTGTTAAGAAAGCTTTAGGAAATGATTAGGGTTTTGATTAGGGTTGAATGAATGAGGTTATGAGAGTTTGGGATAATTTATAGAGGAGGTTTAGGGTGGGTTATTGGGTTAGGTTTAGTAACCCAATAATAAGAGAGTTATTTACATGTTTTCAAAAATTAGTCTAAGTGTTCATATATGTTTATAAAACTCATTTTTCTTATCCAAACCCGTTTTAAAATCTCTCCTAAAATATTTAACCTTTCAAAAATAATATTTTAACCTCATTTTAAAATCCCATATTTTCCCTTTAATTAAAGTAGCTTTTTTCAAATAAATTATGTTATTCCAAATCCTTTTATGCCTCATTAAAATAAATAAAAATCCTAACTTTTATTTATTAATTGGTAATTCAAATCCCGGGTTGACACAGACTCCCCCCTTAAGAAAATTGCATCCCCGCAATTCCTTAAGATAGATGTCGTCTATAACGCCAAATCCACAAAAGAAGTGATAGAGATAAAATAGAGAATTCTCACCTGCAGAAGAAGATGGGAGAAAGCCAGGATAAGAGCGTCCGATAGATTCTCTGGTCTCCCAAGTGCAGTCCTTAGGATTCGGTGACCATTGAATCTTCACGAGTGGAACCTCTTTGTTGCGAAGGCGTCTAACCTCCGAATCAAGCACAAGAAGAGGTTGCTGCTCCAAGGATAAATCAGGTAAGATCTCTAAATCAGGCACAGCATGCGGCTCAATGATATAATCTGGATCGCGGACACACATGCGAAGCTGGGAAACATGGAACACGTCGTGTATTCCAGAGAAGTGAGCAGGTAGAGCCACACGATAAGCAACAGGCCGATGCATTCCGTAATAGGAAATGGTCCAACATAGCGAGGAGCTAACTTCCCTGTAGAGCTGAAACGCACAACCCCCTTCATGGGAGATGCCCGAATAAAGACAGAATCACCAATGGAGAACTCAAGAGGCTTCCTACGGTTGTCCGCGTAGGATTTCTGATTGTTCTGCGCCTCTTTTATTCTCTGACGAATAAGATTAATCTTCTCAGAAGATTCCCGAACTGAATCTGGACCAAGAAGGAGCTTCTCGCCAGATTCTAACCAACACGAAGGATAACGACATGGCCTTCTGTAAAGAGCCTCGAAAGGAGCCATGCCAATACTAGACTGAAAGCTGTTGTTGTAGGAGAACTCTACAAGCGGTAAGTGATCCTCCCAACTACCTCCGAAATCCAGAATACAATAGCGCAAGAGATCCTCTAAAACACGATTCACCCTCTCCGTCTGGCCAAAGCTTTGAACCCAAAGCTGACTGTAGGCACTTCCAGAAGTGACTAGTAAAGATAGTGTCTCGATCACAGATGATAGAGCTAGGAATGCCATGAAGTCGAACGACTTCCTTCACATATAGCTTGGCGAGCTAAGGAGCAGTCCGAGTGGACTTAATAGGAATGAAATGAGCCGATTTGGTCAAGCGATCAACGATGACCAAAATAGAAGTATGGCCTGACCTCGATCGAGGTAGACCGTCAATAAAATCCATGGATATCTGATCCCATTTCCACACTGGAATCTCTAGTGGCTGAAGAAGACCAGATGGATGTTGATGCTCAGCTTTGATCTGTTGACAAGTCATGCAACGGCTTACATAACTTGCAACATCACTCTTCATGCCCTCCCAATAAAATAGGCGACACATGTCGGCATACATCTTACTCGAGCCGGGATGGATGGTGTACTTAGTGCGATGACACTCATCCAGAATGTCATGCCTAAGTGATAAATCAGATGGTACCAAAATACTGTTCTTCCTACGAAGACACCGATGAGAATCAATAGAATAATCCAGCAATGTCTCATCACTGGATCCCGACTCAAGGAGATGAATATATCGCAACAAGTCTGGATCCTGCCGCTGAGCATGGGCAATGCGATCCAATAGAATAGGTCGAGCTTCCAAGCTGAATAGCAAGATCTGAGGATCAGAAGACGGAGCTCGATTTCGAATATCACACATAGAAAGAGTCTCAAGAATATCCCACTTGGATATCATCATAGAAACAACTGCCGAGTGTTTGAAGCGCATCTGCAACACGATTCCCCTTGCCAGGGGTATACTGAATATCTAAGTCATATGAGGCGAGAAACTCGAGCCATCGCTGCTGCCTCATATTGAGATCCTTCTGACTGAATAAATACTTCAGCGACTTGTGATCGGTGTACAGAATGAAGCGTTCGCCTAATAGAAAGTGACGCCAAGTCTTCAAGGCAAAGATGATAGCTGCTAACTCAAGATCATGAGTAGGATAGCGAACCTCATTCGGATGTAGTTGCCTAGAAGCATAAGCAACTACCCGATCCTTCTGCATAAGCACAGCACCTAACCCGCTACCACAAGCATCGGTGTAAACAACAAGATCATGGCTACTCTCTGGAACCACTAGAATAGGAGCATGAGTGAGAAGTTCCTTCAGTCGCTGAAAGGAAGCTTCACACTTATCAGACCAAATAAAGCGAACACCCTTACAAGTCAGCGTCGTAAGGGGAAGTGCAACTCGAGAGAAATCCTTGATAAACCGACGGTAATAACCCACCAGACCAAGGAAACTGCGAATATCATGAACGTTCTGGGGTTGCTTCCAATTCTGAATAGCTTCGATCTTGGAAGGATCGACAAAAATACCCTCAGATGATACAATATGGCCCAAGAACTTAACCTTACTCTCCCAAAAATGGCACTTGGAGAGCTTGGCCTTAAGCTGATGCTGACGAAGAGTATCCAAGACGATCCGCAAATGATAAGCATGCTTTGCCTCGGATCTAGAATAAATAAGAATATCGTCGATGAAAACCAGAACGAATCTATCGATGTATTCTTGGAATACTCGATTCATAAGATCGACGAAGAAAGCCGGTACGTTCGTCAAGCCGAATGGCATGACCAACCACTCAAAAGAACCATAACGAGTGCGGAAAGCGGTAAGAGGAATGCTATCTTCCGCAACTCGGAGCTGATGAAATCCGGTGGCAAGGTCGAGCTGGGAAAAGACCTTCGCACCACTTAACTGATCAAACATATCGTCTATCCGTGGAAATGGATAACGATTTCTGATGGTCAACTAATTAAGCTTGCGATAGTCAATGCAAAGCCTAAGAGAGCCATCGGGCTTCTTAACGAAGACCACAGCAGCACCCCATGGCGAAGAACTAGACCGAATGAACTACTTCGCCTCAAGCTCTACTAACTGCTTCCTGAGTTCCTTATTCTCTTTGGTAGACATCCTCGTGAGAGGACGCCCAACTGGGTGGGAGCCTGGAATGAGATCGATGCGGAACTCAATGGCCCGCTTTGGTGGCAGGCCTGATACTGGCTCGAATATATCGGGGAAATCCCGAACAATAGGAATACGAGATATGTCCACATCCTCATCTCGTGAATCAAGAGCAAATAAAGTAATATCAGAAATCCCAACATCCTGAAGAGCAATAGCTAACGGAGCGGACGAGTCAGGATGACGAAGAAATAATATCCGCTCCGAACAAATGATTTTGGCGTCATACTGAGCGAGCCAATCCATGCCAAGAATCATGTCAAAGCCCAAATACTCCATAACGTGCAGATTCGCATGGAAAGAAAATCCACAAAGATCAATATCTATATCCTCACAAAGCAAGCTAAGGGTCGTGGATCCGCCGATGGGATTCAACCAAACAAGTAACATCCAAAGATAAAGTATCAACTAGTTCCTTTGATAGGAATGAGTGAGAGGCACCCGTATCAAAGAGAACTCTACAAGATCTACCATGAAATAAAATAGAACCTTCGAGAACGAAAGGATGCGTACCTCGAGGCTGAGCTGAAGATTTAGGAGCCTTGGCAGCATTAAGCTTGCCAGATCTAGGAGGTGTAGTAGGACAAGTGGAATAATGATGACCCTCCTTCTTACAATAGCGGCAGTAAAGAGGCTTGGGACACTCTTTAAACATATGATCGGTAGATTTAGTTAAGCACGATTCAAAGATAGATAATTCATTAAGGAATATTACGGAATATAATAGATTCCTACACATATTCCTAACTTATTTATCTAAAGGTGGATATGTTCAATTTGGATCGTACTATAACGTATTGTACTACGTGTCTGTTCTGTGTTTGTTATGCTTAATTCTGAACCTGGCTTTGATACCACTCTGTAACGCCCCACTCTGTGACCCACTGTAACAAAGACTATTACGGAAGTAATACCGTCTGTTAAAGTGGAGAACAGAGTATAGTGGAAGCGACCATTTGTAATCAAGCTATAACTATCTACTGAATACGTCGAAAGGGTGGTATCTATTTTTTTTTCAAGTGGTTCGACATATTCAATAAATATTTATAACGAAATTACAATGGCTAAAGATCTATCAGAATAAGCATAGTAATAAAATGATTAAACATCACAGAACAGAATTACATGACAGATATAAAATCCCAGGACAATACAACGTCAATATAGATCCAAATATCATAAGTGGGTACAAATCCACTACTCACACATGTGAGTCAAAAATATGTTCATAGCAAAGTCTGAATAATAACATAAGGCGGAAACTAAGATAAGCTATCTCAAAAGCCTAGCAGATAAGTCCAAAGCGGAAGCACAGAGCAGCTAAGTCCAGAGACCTAACCTGAAACAACTCGGTCTGACCCGAGCGAAAAACGCTCGGATAAGGCTAGCTAAACAATCAGTAATAACTGAGATATATAATAATCCGGTACATAAATGAGACAGTACTTTTCCTAAGAGAAGAGTATTTTGGACCACATGAATATAATGACGGTCCATAATCGTCAATCAACAGTAAAAATATCCAAAGAGAATATCAGCACCAAAGTGTTGAATAAATAAAATCGCCTCATATCATCGGCGTAGCCAAAGCTATAACAAGTTGCCCATAGGCAATAATCCCAAGAATGACCAGAGTCTGTAATCAATGCCCAAGCAAAGATCGATGCTCCAGAGAGCAATGGGGATATACTGAAAAGTCAATGAAATCAAACACTGAAAAGCAGTGTCCAGAGACACTATGGATCCACAAGGTAATCGCACTTACATCGTATGGTTCCATAGAACCAACACCGAATGGCGGTACTCGAATGGATATAAAAATCATCAGATAATACAAGTATAGCACGTGCACCGACCGGAGTTGTTATTGCCAAGTACTGTAGAGTTGTGATCGATCACTCGCACAGATGCGGAACGCGCGAGACGGCGAGATCCTTCCCAGAAGGATAAAGGCCCAGAGGCACATGCCGAAAAATAAACTGCTCCATAGAACAGGTGTCCAGAGACGGTTGCCCAGAGGCGTGGTGACCCAGAGGTCCAGTACTGGCTACCCAGAGGCTAATGTGTCACAAACTTCTTGGAGAGGAACCCGTAAAGTGTTAACAATGAGTCCCATACCCCATGTTCGCACTAAACGGTTTACTAACCAATAGCAAGCTCACACTCCAAACAATAAAAAGTCCACCTCGTATCATCGGTAAACTAGACCCAAAGGTCGAAACGATCAATCGAATAGGTCGGGGATTAACCGGAAAGGAAATACACACGGTTTCATAGGCCGGAGTTTTTCCCAACCGTTTAAGCACCTTTCCACTTCGCTCGAAGTGCTAAAGTGTGAGTGTGGGATTTTATTATAGAAAATAATTACGGAAAACGGATTTATAATTGGTTTGAAATCACTTTAAAACGGCCTTTGAAAACTCTCCTATTATGGAGTAATTAATTTAATAATTAAAAATAATATTATATAATAATTTCGAAAGCCATTTAGGAGTGAAAAATCCTTTTAAAACCTTTTTATAAGGCCCGTGTATGAAATCCAGAGACAAATCTCAAAGAAATCGATAAAACCAGAAAATCACCGAAAATATTCTAAGTGTTGGAAAACAGTCCAAAACTGACGCGAGCCCAAGTTCGAAAAATTATTCGGACTAGCAATCTGAATCCGAATGGCATGAAAATTGGTAGGAACGTAGTCCGACATTCCTACTTCATAACGCAAAAAGAATTACTAGATTCTGACTTGAAATGAAGTCGCAGCGACGCTCCAAAGTCAGACCCGGAAACAGTGAATACACTGTTTCAGGCTGAGATCCGGGTCCCTCTTCGACAGCAATTTCGAAGAGTCAGATGAACTCGGATACTAATCAAACTTTCTAGAGATGGAGTTTGGAACTCCAGCTTTCCAACGAGACTAAAATCGATGAAATCCGACAAAGGACGAGCCCGGGATGGCGTCGCAAATTCGGGGTTATGTACTGAAAACAACGGGAGAAAAGAGACTAAGGCCTATAGTTATGCACTAACAGACCAGAGATGAAAAACCCCAATTTTAGCATAGTAAACTTCCAATTCTGCCAAAATGAATAATATAAAAGTTGTAGCTTAGTTTCTAAGCTTTCCGGAATGACCAAGATCGTCATATTCCGATCGGGGATGAAAATTTTATGACTAAAACAATTCTCAGATTTAAATTCTATATCACTGTCAATGTGCTCTCGGGACAGTAGTAAGAATGCACAGTTTTGACCCAATTAACTTCGAAATTTTATGAAACTCAATACATGAAAGTTTTAGCCCTAAATCTACGCTTTCCAGAACATCTAAAATTATTAGATTTGGATAAGAAACGAGTAACTTATGGCCAAATCAATTTCAGGGTTTTATTTTATCAACCCTGTAGTTTGTTGTCAGGTCAGCGACAAACAAACACGATTTCGACCATACAAACCACAAAATTAGGCAAAGCTCAAAACATAAAAGTTATAGCCCACAGAATAAGCTTTCCATAACATCAATAAAATCTTAATTCTGATTTAAGATGAATGAGATATGCCTAATTTACTAACAGCAATAAACTAATTATAATTTCAGCTAGCATATATTACAAATACCTTATGTGCACACCCCAAATGAAAGCAAGGATGATCAAAGAGCTATGATTCACATGTTACATAATAAAACATGTGTTACTAACTGATTACCCAAATCAAAAGATGATTAAACACATATTAGAAGAGGTTTTTAGCAATATATACCTCTCTAGAAAGCAACAAAGACACTATAGCATCAACCCAAGTTAGCAAAAGATGATTAGGAGGCTATAAGATCAAAAAAACACATAAAACATGTGTTACCAAATAAATTTCAGAAATTAAAAAGATATACAAATGGATTTGAGGTGGATATTTGCATTACCTTTGCATAGAATGACTTGCATAAGCTAAAACTAGAAGGAGATGAAGATAGAGGCCATTTTTGTTAAGAAAGCTTTAGGAAATGATTAGGGTTTTGATTAGGGTTGAATGAATGAGGTTATGAGAGTTTGAGATAATTTATAGAGGAGGTTTAGGGTGAGTTATTGGGTTAGGTTTAGTAACCCAATAAGAAGAGAGTTATTTACATGTTTCCAAAAATTAGTCTAAATGTTCATATATGTTTATAAAACTCATTTTTCTTATCCAAACCCATTTTAAAATCTCTCCTAAAATATTTAACCTTCCAAAAATAATATTTTAACCTTATTTTAAAATCCCATATTTCCCCTTTAATTAAAGTAGCCTTTTTAAAATAAATTATGTTATTCCAAATCCTTTTGTGCTTCATTAAAATAAATAAAAATCCTAACTTTTATTTATTAATTGGTAATGCAAATCCCGGGTTGTTACAACTCTCCCTCTCTTTTGAAAGCATTTCGATTCGGCAGACTCTAATCTTTGAACCGTAGATCTTTGACTATCAAATAGCAATTCCCTTTTGAATTGATTTGATTTGGATTTGTTTGCACTTCTAGGTGATGAAATTGGCCAACAATGGATGGGAATAGTAGCAACCAAAAATATACATTTCTAAATAGAGTTTGAGGTGTTTAAATAGTGGGTGGGAGGGAGAAAATAATGGATCATACCTTACACCAATTCTTGCTAAATCTAAGCCATCCAATTCTAACACACATAACCTATTTTGGCTATCTCTTATAGCTCTCATTACAGCCGATATTATCAACCTATCATCATCGGCCAATATCCCATTTAATCCTAAATAAATATTATTAATTAAATCTAATTTAATTGCTTATCGGCATCGCATATTGATCGATATATTTAAAACTATTATAAATATATTCAATAATATTATTCGTCAAATCATATTCACAATTATATAACTAATATTTTATAAATATTAGTTAATTTAATCAATTTTTAACAATAATTAAATCGTTTGTTTAAAGAGAATTCATCATTTTGGTTATGTGACAAATCAAGTGTAAATTTGGTCAGCGATTAACACCGAACTGTTCGAATATTAACGTTCACATGTTACTTAACCAGCTAGTATGAAATTTTGACCAATTTATCGCTTACTTTATTTCAGTAAAGTCCAAGTTCACTTTGTTAAGCATTACCCGGTTGTGACTTGTATTTACACCAATTCTCATCATCAAAACTATACCACTTCGGACATATGGAACTTGGTAATGCTCAAACTTCCAATATCCTCCATATTCAAGTCTATTGTCCAAGCACAAAATTCTTGGTTCAATAATAAAAATTATTATTAACCGAAATGCTCTGGCCAGAGACTTTGCTTTAAGTTGACCGTGATACTAACCACGTATAACTGAGGAGACGAATCCTATCTTGAACAGTGCTTCACTTCAAATACTTTCACTCGACCTACTATAATCACTCGATTGATGTCATGCCATGATTTGACTATAATCAAAGAGGAGCTTCCATATTGAAGACCCATAGTATTTTCAAGTCGAGAGAATTGTGTAAATCCGTCACATCGGTAGTTTTTGTTCGATCTCTGTTATATTAATCAACAGAAAACTATCGAGCGAGTGATTCCATAGTTATCCAATAACTACTAGTACATAACCTATAGACCCCCCAGCAGTTATGAGTAATACACTACCCAACATTTGAAGAGCATTACGTAATCTAGTCTCAATGGATACATCGATATCCAGTCTCGATGCATCTTGACTAGGAAAATTTAAAATGGTATATCTTTTCTCATTGTGATATAGTACTCATGGTTATAATATTTTGTAACCACTATCACAAAAGATACCATTTATGAATTTTCTATTAAATACACTTTTAATTAATTAATTAGTTAATATAACACATCATATGAAGTATATAATTAAAAAACACCTTTATTTCGAATAAGATTGGTTATGGAGTTAGACATATACAACAAATTACATAATTGTCCTTAGAACGTACCCCTAACTCTATCATATTTATAAGTCTACTATGTACATATATATAGGGCAAGGATTGGCTCCACCTCATTTTTTCTACACCTCAAATTCTCATTGATTTTAATCACATGTTTCGTATTAAATAATATAGTTTCTCTCTTCTGAAGTGATAAGAGAGAAAACTATAATATTTAAATCGAAACATGTGGTTGAAATCAAAGAGGAATTGAAGTATAGAAAAAGTGAGGGAAGCCAATCCTTACCCATGTATATATATGTGCGTGCGTGCATGCGTGCGTGCGTGCGTATGTGTGCATGTGTGCGTGTGTAAGAGGTTTAGAAGAAATATGTACAAGTAATAGTAATCTATGATTGAGTTAGGAGTATGCCCTAGGGGTAATGCTGTAACTAATTTAAAATTATTAACTCTATAATCAATCCTTGTTCATAATAAAAGGTTTATTCTTTTTGTTATATATTTGTTCTAATGTGTTATAATTAATTTTATTTTTTTAATTTAAATATATTTAAGTAAAAATCCATTAATAATGTGTTTTGTGATAATAACCATAAGATGTTGTAATCATGAGTATTTTATCACAGTTTGAATAAGCACATCATTTTAAATGTTCATAGTCAAGATGTATCGAGACTAGATATCGACGCATCCATTGAGACTAGAGTGTGTGACGCTCTTCAAAGGTTGGGCAGTGCATTATTCATGACTGTTGGGGTTACCAAGAGATTATTTACTCATATTATTGGATAACTATGGAATGACTTACTCAAGAGTTTACTTTTGGTTAATATAACTAAGGTCAAATGGAGAATCTTGAAGTGACGATATTACATGGTTCTCTCAATTTAATAATACCACTGAACTTAAATGGTGATGCTCCACTTTTATTGTAGTTAAATCATGGCATGGTGTCTATTGAATAGCTATAGTTGTGTCTGACTTGAAGCATTGGAAGTAAAACACTACTTAATACAAGTTTTGTCTCCCTAGTTATATGGGGTTAGTATCAGGGTCAATTGTAGTCAACTCAAAATGAAAATCTTTGGCCAAAGTTGTATGGTTAATAATAAATGTTATTATTGTACCAAGGACTTTATCTTTGGATGTACAAAGTTGAATGTGGACGATATTGGAATTTTGAGCGAAACCAAATTCCATAAGTCCTAATGTGATGTAGTTTTAATGAAGATAATTGGTGTAAATAATCGTTACTACTAAGGACTAGTTATACTAAGTAAATTGGATTTTACCAAAATATTTATAATGATAAATTCAACCAAAATGTCACACTACTACCTAAGATAACATGTGAACGTTAATATTTGAATTGTAAAATATTAATCGGTGACTAAATTTACATCTTTGAGTCACACAATCGAAATGATGAATATTCCGAATGAACCACACGATTGAATTAATTTTTAATAGTTGAAAATTAATTAAATTAATTAATATTTATGAAATATTAATTAAATTTTTTTATTTAACTTGTTTGAATGCCATTAGTATTAAATAAAGTTAGTATATAAAAGTTGTGAACGCACATATCGATATACAATGTTAGTAGAAAATTTAAATTCGATTTAAATAGAATATATAGAATATAATAGTTTATTATTTTTGTTTGATGGTAATAAATATACATACATACATATATACATACACACATAAACATATGTGTGTGTGTTATTATAATACTATTGCAGTATCACAGAAGGAAATAAACTAATACAATTTCACTTCAACAAATATTTTATTTCAATATAATTCCAATAGTACACATGATTACAACAAGAGCTTTGTTAACAGGGTTTTTAACCCATCAGAATTCAATAGGAGTTAGGAAATTCAGACTAAGCCAGAATTACTCGAGACTCAACCAAAACAACCAAGGAACAAGTCAATAGGACTCGAAAAAATCACCAATAAAATACTAAGTAGATGAATTGCTAGCGATCCATCACCCATGGATCACTAATGATCCATAGGGAAGCAACATGAGTCACACAAACCTCTTGCATCATGATTCATTACCATTTCTAAGCATGGTTGCCAAGTTTCATAGCATGCCAAACAACCTAGCTCGGGAAGTGAAGCATTTGATTCAAGCTGTTTGACCAAAAGCAACTAACTTAAAATGGACCTAGAGAACTCATACGGAGTCAAATTGAATTGAAATTTTGGAAGAACACTTAGAGGACATAAAAGAAGGCTCACAGAAATAACGGGATCATTTGGAGGTTGTTTGATGGATCGCTAGCGACCTAACTAGATGGATCGCTATAGATCCATGTAGAATAGGCCCCACCACCTGATATTTTTAGGGTAGCTGTGACGCCCTACCTCTATACTCACACTAGCCAAGGATACTACGGGGTAATTCCATCGACTAGCATGAAGAATAAGGCTGTTGAGGAGCGACCATCTGTGTAATTGCTTTGTGCGAGTACCGATATGTCAGATAATATTACTTACATTTCATTTCAAGAGGAAATCCGACATACCAAATACAAACTCAAAGCTACCACACAGTGGCTATACGGACTTCGGAAACAAATATAGAAATAAACATAACACAAATCAGTCATAGATATTCATATCACAAAGGCGGAAACAGATATGAATATAACACATAAAAGTGTACATCAAAATAGTGGTCAAACTAGATCCACTACATCACAAAAGAATAGATACAAGTGCTAGACAAAAGTATAAGTATACATCAAGGAGTCTCTAGCTCGAATGTATAATAAAAATAACTACTAAGCTAAAGTAGTTAGCCACAAGTCAAGTGACGGACCCTGATAATAAGTCAAACAGGAGCACCTAAAATACCTCGGTCTGACCCGAGTATTATTTTAAGAAGAAAATAATAAACGGGTCAGTCTAGCTATAAATATCAGATAAAATGAGATAGGATAAGAGATATCACAAAAACGTATGATAATAAAAATGCCATACTGTGACAAGTATACATAAGGTAACAACAATATCATACAATATCTCAAATAGTCTCAAACACCAAAAAGAATGTCATATTCTTTAAATTATTTACCAAAACACAAATATTGACAAAACATATCAATGCCAATCGCAAAAATCGGTGAAACACAAATTCTAGAAATCACAAAAAAGGGAAGGCTATCACAAACGAGAGCATGAAAACTCCCCAACACGTGTATCGCAAATGGAACGCTATTCCATAAAATGAGTCGGAGCTCCTCCAAATAGGGTATAGTCCCCTATTGCGGACTATGAGCCAAAGCTCCTCCTAATGTGCCGGAGCTCCTCCAAACATGGTATAGTCCCCCATTGCTGACTATGAGCCAAAACTCCTCCTAATGATACGGAGCTCCTCCAAACAGGGTATAGTCCCCCATTGCGGACTATAAGCCGAAACTCCTCCAAACAATGTATAGTCCCTCATACGGACAAAGAGACATCGCACATTGCTAGCCTAAACCTCAAAATGATCATCATTGATCGACAAGAAGTGTCAATTACACTAAGCTAGTAAATATAAGAGTTTAGCCTTATGTCCCATAACCACTAGCTTAACTTAAATATTTACGAACGAATTGCAGATTTCCGCTTCAAAATTGTCATAAGATTTTCAATCGAACAAGTCCAAAAATTAACCAACGAAATAAACGCAAGCGTTTCATACCACTTGTTTTGCTAAGCTGTTTAATTAGATTTCTCGTACGAATGAGGTAAAGGTTTGTATATACTAATAGATTGGAAAACGGTTTTATAAACGAGATTTGTATTAAAATGGTATTGAAATCATCTTTGTGAAAGCGTTTGAATATTTACTACTAGTATAGAAACCTTTGTATTTTTAAAAGTGACAAATCACTGAAAACGATTATAGAAACAATCGATCAACCAAAAATTCACATTCGACGACGTGAATTAAAACCATAAAAATCGATACCGAATACATCAAAATGGATATTCCCAAAAATCCCGAAAAAGAAGTCATCAAAGTCGATAAATGATAACAACAATTCAGATCATCAAAAATCGATTAAAAATTGGAAACCCACACAAAACTGCCTCAAATAGGCAAAAATGCAGATTTCCCAGATTCAGTCGACTGGACTGTAGGGTCAATCGACTGAAACATGCCTAGAAACTCTTGGGTTTCAGGTTCAGTCGTCTGACTCTGTAGTGTAGTCGACTGAAACAAGGACAGGAACATTTATGTTCCCAGTTCAGTCGACTGAACTATATGGTCAGTCGATTGACACAGGGGCAGGAAGTTTTCTGCTCCCAGATTCATTCGACTAGCCTTACCGTTCAGTCGACTGAACTGCCATTTGCAGTATTTTCAACCTAGCCCAAGAATGGGAAAAAATCCAAACGGAAGTGATCGGACGAGCAACGAAGACTAGGGATTTATACCAAGCGACAACCCAGCCTTATAGGCTCTTCGATACACCCCAACAACGTGTTCAAACATCAAAGATAGGATTTTTAAAGATTTGACTTCAAAACACCAAAATTTGGAAAATTCATCAAACCAATTCAATTCAAAGGCAAATGGACAAGGAATAGATGTTAGGAATTACTACCTAACAACTATCAAAGTTATAGACATAGATGTGAGTTCAAAAACTCACCTTTTAAACTCAAAACACAAGTGAGAAGCTTTAAAACAAAGGAAAGACCAATTCCTCTTCAATCTCAACTCAAGAAGCTCCAATCTAAGCTAATAAGCAAATATTTCCTAAATTAGGGTTTAGGAATTTCTGAAATTGAAGAGAGATAGAGATGGATAAGATGAAGAGGATGCATACCAAAGCTTCTCCTTGATTTGGACTTGAATTTGAATTCCTAATAGAAACTAGGGCTTAGGAATTTTGATTTCTTTTCTCTTCCTCCATTTTTGCTTTAGCTTGAGTGTTAGGAAATGTTATGAAGGAATGAAGAGGAGTGGAGTGGGAGTTAGGGTATTAGATGGGTTGGGTGTTAGGTTATTGGGCTGAAACCCAAACCCAAAGCCCTGAATGAAAATATCAAAATTTCACTCAACTCCAAACATATCGATGTTTATACTCAAAAAGGCCGCAAACACCATTTTGGACTCAATGGAAGTGATCTCGAGTCCTAATTCGACTGTTTGCAAAAAGTGACATTTCGGACTTAAATCCGACTAAAGATGCTATATTTAAATAAAAAATTTAAATATACAATCGTAAAATATGTGGGTTGTTACAGTAGGTCTCAAACACCCTCTAAAGTGTACCTGCAAAGTTTCGTACGATTTTGTTAAATTTTGAGTGGGTTATGGATGATTCTTCTAGAATAGATGACCTACGAAGATGGATGATCAAACAAATGCTAGACGACTTGATATTTGGACAAGGCATTCAAGTAGATGAAAGGAAGGCAACCCAAAAGCGTAGACTTAAAAATAGTCTAAGGGCATTGATTGCTAGCGGTCCATCACCCATGGATCGCTAGCGATCTATCATGTTAGCTCTGGTTGCCTTGAGTTTTTCTGGACTTCTTCCTAGTACTGAGTAGAGGCTTCTGATAAGTCGGCTTGGGCCCAAATACTTTCCTACCCTTATAAATACAATCCTACGTGCAACTAGAGATGGATCATTTTTAGGAAGAGAGCCGCCATTACTCTACTGGAATTCCTTCACCTCTTTAACTTTCTTCTCCCTCACAACAGTCATTGAGGGGGTTACTTTGATTTACCCATCAACCCTTGTACTTGTGACTTATTCTAACTCATTGTAACTTAGATCTAAGGACTAACTAGTTGATATCCAGAGAGATTCAACTAGTATAATCATAGTAAAGATTGATTAAAGTGGATGTAGGCTAGAGTCAGCCGAACCACAATAAAAATGCTATGTCTCTTTTCTTAATTTAGCTTTTATTTATTGTTTATCCAAGATTTGTGCTGCTAATTATTTGCACTGGGGCGTTCACACTTTATCCAGGGTGTTGATTCATTTTTTGGATTAACATTTTGGTGCTTGCACTGAGAACCTTGGACGAGATTTGAAGAATCGAAGTTTGAGTCTAAGATTTAGAGAAGATGGGTAGGCCTAATACTAGATCTAATGCTATAGCAAGTCAACCGGAGCCTAGGGCAGCCAGGAGGTGTCCTCAAATTCTCATCAACCCAACTATGTGATTAGAGAGGAGATGGAATGGATGATGAAAAAGATGCGGGATGGAATCTTAGCTAGACAGTAGGAAATGACAGATGGCTTCTTCCAAAGTATGGAGCAGCAAGGGATGGTTAGATCTGCAGGGAGTAGGAATCAAACTCCAGAGAACAACACAGGAGCTTTTGAAGTTGAATTGGAACCAGATCATGTGTTGCCCCCATGCCTAGAGCAACCGATACTTGAAGGCAATGCTGGAATCAACATGGGAATCAATCCCAATGCCAAAGTGACTGTTGAAACACAGGAACTGGTGGTACTGGAGCTAATTCAAATACTAGGATGCAACCGACAGAAGAATATGTACCATAACTTTCTCGAAGGAACGCAAGTCTGAATGACACTAGAGTTATGAACCGGAACATAAGCATGCGGTTGGAAGAGTTCATCCCGGGATACCCCCATCAGAGCAGGAGGCAAAGTATTGCTTTAGGACAGAGACCATCATTGGACAACGAGAACCGAATTGCTGAATTGGTATGAAGGATCATTAGTGGAGGACCCCCAAATCAGGGTCTGAAAGAAGTAAACAGGAATTCATTTACTGCTAATATCTGAAATGCGAGATATCCTCTGGATTTCAAGCTTCTGACACTGGAAATGTACATCAGGAAGGCAGAACCGATGATTCATGTGATGAGATACATCCAACATATGGAGTGTTGGGTGCTTATAAGGAGGTAATGGGGTGGTACTTCCCATTATACTTAACAGATTTGGCTGCAATGTGGTTCAGACAGTTGTAAAACAGGTCCATAAGCACATGGACCAACTTGGTGTTCTTGAGACAGTTCAGAGTTCATGTCTCTCAACCGAGGAATGTACTTACACTCTTAAATGTAAAACAAAGGCTTGGAAAGTCCTTAAGAATTTATTTAACGAGATTCAATGCAGCGGCAGCTGTGGTCAACAAGCCGGATCCGTCATTTATCCTAATGGTAGCAGTATCTAGAGTCACTGGTAAGACTAATTTCATAGTAGCATTGAAAAGGGATCCACCGATGGATCTTGTGGAATTCTACTACGAAGCTAAGAGATATTTGCACCAGGAAGACGCTGAAGCCGACGATGAAGATGTGGATGTTGAAATAAATGTCGTGGAGGACAAGGGACCGTCCAGAGCTGGAATTGGAAAAGACAACGGGAAAAAGAAAACCGATGACGACTTCGAGGAGCTGAAATGACAAAGGAAGGAACCAAGATTCTCTTCATACGCTGACCTGACTGAAACCCTGAAGAGGATATACTTAGATACTAGAAGGTAGAACCTCTACCGGAGGCCACCTAGGAGGGAGTCCACCGACCGAGAGAAATGATCTAGAAAGTTTTGCATTTTCCATGAGCTGAATGGGCATGAAATGAATGAGTGCCTACACCTTCGTGATCTGATAGAAGAACTAGTTCGGAACAACCAGCTGCCATGGTACATGAGGAATAGAATTACGGTAGAATTGCAAGAACAACCACCATCCATGACAAATGCATCAAGAAACGCCCAGGGATTTGAGCCAAGACAAATTATCCCATGATCGGGGTAGATGGGAGTCGGATTCGGCTCCCATGCTTTGCTTTTTCATTTCTTTTTCTGCACTTTTCTTTTGGTATTTAGATAATAATAACCTTAGGATGCTTACACGTGTATGGGATCCTAAACGGTCCTTAGGCACGCTTTGAGTCAGATGCCTGAGATGACTATTTAGGACAATGTACTATTTACAACTTGAATTTGGGGATTATAGAAACTACGACTTTAAGATTATAGGGAAGTATATTTTCTGATTTGGTTGAAAGAAAATGAGAATGAGAAAACAACGTACTGTTTCTCATTTTTTATTACTTACTATTTGGGCCAAAAGGGTTTGGCATGGACCGAATAAGAGATGTGTTACTATTTTCTTTTGTTTTCCCTTTAAAACACTATCTTCTACTTTAAATAATGTTTTATAAAATCGTAGACTGATTTCTCAATTTTACTAAAACCAATCAATAAGATAAAAATTTCCATTTCTATTAATATTGAAATATCTTATATAATTAAATAGGACTTTTGAAAATAAAAGTTATTCTTATTATTTTTAATAAAATAAATTATTAATTGTAAATTCACATTTTAAGGTAACAAATCATAATATTAACAATTTATCCTGAATGCCAAATTTAAATAATTGATTTTTTTTATAATATTTCAAATTTAAATTGAAACCCCTTTAAGAATGAAACTCATTCCTTAATAAATCAAATCAAATATTCTAAAAAAATAAATTAAATTTCACAAATCACAATTTAGAAAATTATCCATAATTAAATTTAATTAACTAGGTAATTAACAATAGGTTTATTACAAATAATTAAATTTAATTAATTTGGTAATTAACAAAAGGGCTATTACATACCCACTTCGTGAAGTATTCAATGGATACTACTGCATACTTTTCTCCTTTAGATATTGACAATGGCCCAATTAGGTCAACTCCCCATACATCGAAAGGCTATAGGCTTTAGATAGAAGTCAGTTCGCTTGATGGTTGGCGTAGGATCTTATAGCACCTTTGACATTTTTCGTGTGTCTTACGTAATCAATAGCTGGACAAGTCATTTGAGGCTAATAAAAGGCTTGCCTCATAACTTTCATGACCAATTTCATTCAATTAGAGTGGTCTCCACAGAATCCTTCATGGGCTTTCCTTTGTAATTTTTCTCATGTTTCTGGATCAACACATCTTAGATAAGGGAGTGAGTATCCCTTTTTATAAAGTATGTCATTTTCTATAACAAAAGCCGGAGCCTAGCGTTTTATTCTCCTTGCCTCTTTTTTATCTGTTGGCATCCTTTCTTTTGTTATATATTCAAACAATAGGAGTCATCCAATTATTCTCATATTGATTATTAGTTTTCGTGTTAGGAAGGTTTTCTTAAACGATCTCGGTTTCGTATTCTTTCTCCTTTTGTGCTAAGGCTTGAGACCTGGTCAACACTAAGGACTCATTTTCTAGATTGGGGCTTTCATCCTTTATACTAGGATTCACTTGGTAACCGACCGGAATGATTTGGGCTTCTGGTGCCCTCAGAGAGCTTGCTAACTTTGCCAAAGAAGCAACTTGGGAGTTCTTGCCTCTTGGTACTTGATGTATTGAGAAATCTTCAAACTGGGTCAGCATTTTCGATATCTCTTTGACATATAGTATCAGTTTTTCGTCCCTCTTCTGATATTTCTCTTTTAGCTGATTTACCATTAATTGTGAATCACTGAAATTTCAGTTATAGGGATTTTCAATTGGAGGGCTAGAGTAAGTCCCACTATCATGGATTCATATTCTGCTACATTGTTGGTGGCTAGAAACCCTAACTTCATTGCATTCTGCAAATGATACCCATCAGGAGTTATAATTACATATCCGACTCTGGCTCATTGTTCATTTGAAGCCCCATATACGAATAGTTGTCTAATAGGGTTTTTAGGTCCTTTTCTTTTTCTGATTGCTCTTTAATGAATCCGGTACATTCGTTGAAAAAATCGGCTAGTGCCTATTTCATAATTGATACCCATAGCAGGAGTTTAATATCATATTGTCTAAAGTTCAATTCCCCACTTAACCAACCGTCCTGAAGTTTCTAGTTTACTAAAAACCTACTTGAGTGGGAAATTAATTAAGACTTTGATTGGACGTGCTTGAAAATAAGCCCTTAACTTCGTGCGGTGAGCATTAAACGGTATGCCAACTTTTCTATAACCGGATATCTAGTTTACCCATCTTTTAGCCACTTGCTAGCATAATATACTGGAAGCTGAATTCCTTTCTCTTCTCTTATTAGCACTGAACTAATTGCATGTTTAGAAACTACCATATAAAGATAAAGACTTTCCTCATCCATAGGACTAGAGAGAATTGGCGGTTTTTCCAAATGATCTTTTAGCTCTTTAAAAGCTTTCTAACAATCTTCATTCCATTCGAAGTTTTTTTTCTTCTTAATCATATTAAAGAATGGGACGCATTTATCGATGGTTTTGGAAATGAATCTATTTAATGTTGCCACTCTTCCATTCAGGCTCATTACGTTTTGCTTGTTTTAGGTTCTGCCATGTTTCTAATAGCTTGAATTTCATCAGGTGTTATCCCATTTTCTGGTCAAAACTGGAATATCAGTGATGGGTGCGTTTCCTCCACGATCGAACCAAGAAGAAGCAGCCAGCAAGCGTATTTCACTCATGATTCAAGGGCATAAGGTTCATTCGGCACCAAGAGTAACTACCTCATTCGGCACTACCTCATCCGGCACTCCCATCTATAGAATTTCATTCGGCAGCTCACTGCCAAACCAGCTGCACCTCCATAAACCACCGAATCACATCCCTACCGAACCAATCCCCACTACCGATCCAAGTACCCACCAAACCTACTCACCTGCCATCTACCACCGGTCCAAGGCCTCGCCGAACCAAACAACACCGAACCAACTGCTTCACACCCCTATGCCGAACCAACCTATCACCGGACCACATCCCTACCGAATCCCAACCTTCTCCAAGCACGGCCGAACCAAAGCTTCGCCGAACCGGAACGCTGCCAGGCCAGATTGCTTCAGCCCAGGCCCACCAGCAGCTATATACATCCAAGACCCCTGCCCCCAACCTCACTCTATAAATAGAGGGGCAGGGGTACAACAATGGGGGAGAAGTTGGAGAGCTCAAGCACGGAAGGAACTTTCAAACGCTTTTAGATACTTGTACCAAAGCTTTGTACTTGTAATCTGAGATCTAAAGGAGAAATAACATAAAAAGTGGACGTAGGCACGTTCTGGCCGAACCACTATAAATCTGTGTCTTTTTACAGTTTAGCCCCTGCTTTTCATATATTTGCATAAGTCATCCAAATCACTAAGAACAACATAAGATCTACTAAATCAAACAACTTTGAGGTGTTTGTCCATTTTTTGTGCAAACATTTTTGGTGCTTCCATTGAGAGTTGAACTCAAGGATTCTACCGCTTGGAAGCTGAATTTGAAAGTCTAAAGATTCAGATTGGGAGAATCATGGCAAGACAATCAAGCAGAAGGCCGAGGCCAGAGCAAAGTCAACAGGAAGGGAGTCAAGAGGCTTCCACAGGAGCAAACCAAGCTTCAGTCTTCATCACCAGGGATGAGATGGAGGCCATGATGAGAAGACAAGAAGAGATGAACCAGAACTTGCTTCAACAGATTGGGCAACTTGGAGCACGGAACCAAGGCGCAACTGGAGTTCAGAACGGAGCAGGACCATCTGGCGTAGCACCAGAGCTAGGGAGCACACGCGCAGAACATGTTGATCCAATCCCGACAAGAGAGACGGGGGCATCCGAACAACCTGGTAACAATAGAAGAATGAACGCTCCGCCAGAGGGGCATACACCTGAAAGCTCCCACGAACTCAGGGGGCAGGTCGAAGGCAGTGAACGAGGACTACAACTTGGAGATAGTGATAGACTGGCGGAGATGGTCAGACGAGCCATGAGAGGCGGACTAGTGAATAGGGACCTGGAGGATGTGAATAGGAGTCCTTTTACCACAACAATCAGGCGAGCTAGGAACCCACCAGATTTTAAGCTACCATCATTGGATATGTATAATGGAAGGACAGACCCCACGGTTCATCTGACAAAATATATAAGGCATATGGAAGTGTTGGGGGCATCAGAGGAGGTTATGGCCCGGTGCTTTCCATTGTACTTGGCAGATATTGCGGCGTTGTGGTTCAGACAACTGGAAAGCGGCTCCATAGGAACGTGGGCAGATTTAACTGAGAGATTCATGAGGCAATTCAGGGTTCATATTGCAAGACCCAAGAATGTGATGACTTTGGCAACCTTGAAGCAGAAAACTGGAGAGACTTTGAGGAGTTTTCTAACACGATTTAATGCGGCAGCAGCATCAGTGGATCGACCAGATCCATCTATGGTCATGATGGCGGCTGTATCTGGAATAGCTGATAGTACGGAGTTCAAGAATTCATTAACTAAAGATCCGCCTATGAATCTGGGAGAGTTCTATCATGAGGCTGAAAAGTTTCTGCGTTTGGAAGATGGTAGTGCAGAAAGAGAGGAAGAAGTTGACGTTTACGCAATCAAGAGCGGAAACCCACCTGGAAGGGGTGCGGAGACTGGTAAAGGAAAGAGAAAGGCTGAGGATAATGATGACAGGTCAAAGCGGCCACGGAAAGAGTCGCGATTCACCACTTACTCCGAGCTGAATGAGAGTTTGGAGCGAATCTATCAAGATACAAGAGAGCAGGTTCCCTACCGTAGGCCAATGCAAAGGGATCCGACTATTAACGAAAGGAAATCAGACAGATACTGCTTGTTCCACGACCTGAATGGTCATCATACCAACGATTGCAGGCATCTGAAAGATGAGGTGGAGGGGCATATTCGGAATGGTTTGCTATCACAATATGTGAGAAGGAGGGCCACAACGGTGGGACAAGAACGACCACCGCCCGCACCAACTGAAGACGAAGACGGCTCAGGATCGAGACGTCATCTTATTATCCGTTGATCGAGATAACGACGAACGAGCAGCAAACTCCACACTGATACGGTTAAGTTGTTTACACATGTACAGGACCGCGAACGATCCTCAGGCATGCTCTGATACAACTATAAACCACATCGATATAGGCGTTTGCACTCCAACGTCACTGCTTTGCTTTTGTTCTTTATTTCTTAAATTTGGATTTGACTTTGCTGAACATTTCTATTTTAAATTTCATCAGTTGAATGGATATTTGGTTTTGATAATTCTAAAATGGCTAAGCTACTTACACATGTACGGGATCGCGAACGATCCCTAGTCATGCTCCGAGATAATGATAAACCGCCACAACAGACAATCCAGAAACTCACCCGAACGTGAATCTGGTTTGGATGGTATTAAGTCCCCCCCGGGCACACATCAACTCGCCTCGAACGGCACCCCGACCGCGAACGGTCACAACTCGCCTCGAACGGCACCCCGACCGCGAACGGTCACAATTCGCCGTGAACGGCACCAGACCTCGAACGGTCACAACTCGCCTCGAACGGCACCCGACTTCGAACAGTCACAAACTCGCCTCGAACGGCACAACTCATCTCGCCACAAGTGGCTCGATCGCGAACGGTCGCCATTTGAGGTCCACCCCCTGACCGCCAACAGTCGCACCTTACCACGAATGGCTCGATCTCGAACGATCGTCATTCGAAGTAAGGCGCTTGACCGCGAACGGTCACATTTCACCCCAAGTGGCTTGATCACGAACGGTCGCCATTCGAGGTCCGCCTTCTGACCAGGCTTGGTCGCACTTTACCTCGAATGACTCGACCCCGAACGGTCGTCATTTGAAGTAAAGCGCTTGACCGTGAACGATCACATTCCACCACAAATGACTCGATCTCGAACGATCGTCGCATGGATTTAGACGCTTGACCGCGAACGGTCGCACTTCACCTCAAATGACTCGATCGCGAACGGTCGTCATTTGAAGTTAGGCGCTTGACCACGAACGGCCGCGCTTCATCCCAAGTAGCTCGATCCCGAACGGTCGTCATTTGGGGCCATATAAAACTATCAAGCTCTTTACAGGTTGTTGACAGGTTACGAACATCCAGCTCATGGCATTACAAAACACGTCTTCCTACCGCAAGTCATGTTTTGGGGGGCAAAGTGTTATCCCATTTTCTGGTCAAAACTGGAATATCAGTGATGGGTGCGTTTCCTCCACGATCGAACAAGGAAGAAGCAGCCAGCAAGCGTATTTCACTCATGATTCAAGGGCATAAGGTTCATTCGGCACCAAGAGTAACTACCTCATTCGGCACTACCTCATCCGGCACTCCCATCTATAGAATTTCATTCGGCAGCTCACTGCCAAACCAGCTGCACCTCCATAAACCACCGAATCACATCCCTACCGAACCAATCCCCACTACCGATCCAAGTACCCACCAAACCTACTCACCTGCCATCTACCACCGGTCCAAGGCCTCGCCGAACCAAACAACACCGAACCAACTGCTTCACACCCCTATGCCGAACCAACCTATCACCGGACCACATCCCTACCGAATCCCAACCTTCTCCAAGCACGGCCGAACCAAAGCTTCGCCGAACCGGAACGCTGCCAGGCCAGATTGCTTCAGCCCAGGCCCACCAGCAGCTATATACATCCAAGACCCCTGCCCCCAACCTCACTCTATAAATAGAGGGGCAGGGGTACAACAATGGGGGAGAAGTTGGAGAGCTCAAGCACGGAAGGAACTTTCAAACGCTTTTAGATACTTGTACCAAAGCTTTGTACTTGTAATCTGAGATCTAAAGGAGAAATAACATAAAAAGTGGACGTAGGCACGTTCTGGCCGAACCACTATAAATCTGTGTGTCTTTTTACAGTTTAGCCCCTGCTTTTCATATATTTGCATAAGTCATCCAAATCACTAAGAACAACATAAGATCTACTAAATCAAACAACTTTGAGGTGTTTGTCCATTTTTTGTGCAAACATCAGGGTTGGCTTAGATTCCTCTTGCGCTAACGATATATCCAAAGAATTTCCCGGACTGAATTTCGAAAGAACACTATTGTGGGTTAAGCTTCATATAGTATTTTCACAATACACCAAACATTTCTTCAAGGTCTTTTAGATGACTGTCTCTATCTTGAGACTTGACCAACATGTCATCTACATATACTTTCATGTTTTGCCTAACTTGTTCCCTAAACATTTTATTCACTAGACTCTATTATGTTGCTCCTGCATTCTTCAATCCAAAGGGCATCACTTTTAGCAATACGCTCCCTAATTTATTAAAACTAGTGTTTTCTTCATCTGGTTTGAACATTGGAATTTGATTGTATCCAGAATATAGTATCCATGAAGGACAAGAGTCGGTGTCCGCCTGTTGCGTTGACTAGCTAGTTTTTCCTTGGGAGCGAATAATAATCTTTTGGGTATGCTTTATTCAAATTGGTGTAATCAACACAGGTTTTCCACCTCCCATTGGATTTCCTAACTAGCACTGGATTAGCTAACCATATTGAATAGAGTACCACTTTAATAAATCCATTCTTAAGCATAATTTTAACCTCTTCCTTCAAAGCACTGGACTGAACTTTATTAAACTGTCTTTTCTTCTACCGGACTGGTATGATATTTGGGTCATGGTGGTTGGATCTACTCTAACCATACATGAGTGGGTCCAGGAAAAATACATATTTGCTAGACTGAAGGAACTGAACTAGCTGTCCACAGAGTTTGCTATCTAACTCTCTTCCAATTTTGACTTCTTCATTATATCGGCAAAATATATGCATATTTCCTCAAGATCTTCTGTAGGCTTCATTCTTTCGTGTTCATTTCTTCAGTTTAGTTCAGTGACAATTTCCTCATCTTCTATTTTGTCTTCCATCAGATTTTCTTTCTACCTTTTTCTTTTCTTCTTTGAGAAGTAAAATTTTCCCAGTACATGTTTAGTCTTCTTAACGGGCTCTATTTTCGCTTTGGGCGATGAGTTTGAATAGTCACCATCTAAAGGATTTTTCGTATCATTTGGATTAATTTATTTTTCTCCGAGTCATAACAAGAAAGGTAATCTCATTCATATTGTTCAATAGTTGCAAAGTACATTTCGCGAGTACTGAATTATTCTCCTCTTATGGTTCCCCACTAGCTTTTAGTCATTAATTTTACCATCAGATACTTGGGAGAGACAAAGGCACCAACTTCGTCCAAAGCTGGTCTTCCATAAAGGGCATTATAATGCGAAGGTTGATCTATGATGACGAAGAGAGTTTCGAAGGTCCAAGAGCCCTATGGAACTCCCATTTGCACGAAAAGTCTTATCTATCCAATAGGAATTGACTTTTTATTATTGAACCCAAAACTTGGTTCAAGCTTTTCTTCTAGAATCCCCTTCTGGTCAAATACATGCTTGAAAATTATGTTGACAACACTTTTGGTATCCACCAAATTTTTGGTAACCACAGAATGTCTAATTTGCGCAGTAATCATAAGCGAGTCATTGTGCTGGTGGTGGACCCCTCTTAGCTCTTGTGGTGTTATGGTCAAATTATGCATCTGGATTTGGAATCATGGATTCTTAGGCAGAGGCTCCTCTTGAATAGAGAAAATCATTTCCTTTGCTTTGCTAACATAGCGACTCCTAGCTCCTTCGCTACTTCCAACTAGGTATGGGGCTCTGTGGATTACATCAATTCTGTTGAGAGCTGAAATGAAATCTGGCTGAACATCATCCTCTATCAGATTTGCGGTGTTGCTTGATGGCCTTTTGTTGCCATTTTTTGAATGGACAACCATTTGATTATCTTTAATGAACTCTTTCGGATGCCGGGATCGAATCATATGCTGGTTTATGCTTGCCAATACAAGGCACTCATCTATTTTATGCCCGTTCGATTATGATAAGCGTAGTAATCTCCCTGCTTTCTTGGTTTGAGATTGGTTTTCGCTTTGTAAGAAATCGAAAAGTTGTCTCTTTCCTTCATTGCAGCATATATATATGATATGGGCTTGTTTAAAGTAACGTGGTTAGTGCTTGAGTCTTCTTCCCATCTTGGTTTTTTATGGTAGTGGTTGTTAATCTTTCATGTTTTCTTTTTGCATTGGGCCTTCTTTCGGACGTGATACATTTCATCCATTCGAATGAATTTATCGGCTTAAAACAGAAATCTTGTAAATCCTTACATCGTGTATGTAGAGTTCTCGCTAAAACAGAGTTTGCACAATTAGCCCAGAATGTGCTGCCACTAGCTTGTCACTATCAGTCATGTATTTGCCTATAAGGCTTCAGTATTGAATCTCTTAACATAGTCGCCGAATAACTCTCCTGCTCTCTATTTGATATTAGCTACCACGGTATAGTCGATAGGGGGATCTTTGCAGATACAGAACTGTGCTGAGAATTCATAAGAAAATTGTTTCCAAAAATAGATGGTCTTCTCCCGGTACCGTCATTACCATTTAGTCGCTGCTTCATGAATGGTCGGGAAAAGCCTACAACGCATAGCTTCGGATGCATTGTATAGGTCCATCCGACATTCAAAAGCCAATAAGTGATCGTTCGGATTAGTCGTTCCATTAAAACTAATGGATGGGACTTGATATGAGAAGGAATTTTGGTGGTCATAATCTTATCTGTGAAGGGAGCTTCTCGATGATTATCATTGACTCTATCATCTAGTGTTCTTTTTCCTTTGAGATTAAGCATATCTTTTGCCATTTTTTTTCCAAGTCTCTTAAGTAAGACTCATCATTATGGTAGTTGCTTCTTTCAGGTTGTACCCTTCTGAGAGTTAGCATCCAGATTGTTCCTTGAGTTTTCTTCTAATCTTCCATGGTAGTTTACTTTAGCTTGTTAGTCACTTCCTCTCTTTTATGAAGTTAGGGTAAGTTTGCCTTTGCTTTTGTTTCTAAGCAAAGAAGCATTCAAGTCCCTTCTTTGAGTTTCTGCTTCATCTCCTCTTGTGGTTCTAGTATTTTTGGAGGATTTTTGAGCAAATATTCCTTCCAAAAGTCCTTTCATCTCTAGTAATTGTTGTTCTAGGCTTTTATTCTTAGCTTCGCTACTCGTAGGTTATGCTAGCTCTAATGGCTATCCAGGCTCTGTATTTCCCAAGTTGAAATTGGGAACTACACTCTCTTCTAATGTTGTTGTTCGAATAAGCTCTTCATTTAGAGCATTAATTCATCTTGATGTCATTTTCCAAAAACATTAATTTGCTTCATTAGCTCATTGAAAGAATTAAATAGGACTGGAGGTTCAGACCATCCTTCCAGCGCCAAAAATGTTAGACCAAAAACTATAATAACATCCATGATGCCAATAGTGATGAATTAATTCTTAACGTAAATAAATATGGTGACATGATTAAGAATAACTCAATAAATGTCAACTCGGCTATATTGTCAAGGACCAAATCATCACTTGAGACTTAGTGCATGATGGAATCATTAAAGGATGGACTGATGATGGCAATAGGCCCTTAAGGAGAAATATGTAGAAGTCAATGTTTTTTCGTAGACCATTATGCTTAAGATCCCATAAGGTCATTTAGGGTTGTTATATGTTAACAAGAAAACTTGTCAACACCCAAAGTAGAGTTGAAAGTGCAAGTATGTCCTAATAAATCTTTTTGATTAAGTAGAGAAAGTTAGGATCTTATTGTTTCCTTTGATTAACCTTTCGATTTGTTATGAGAACTCTTCCTTGTGAACCTTTCGACCCGGTCGAAACACTTATCTCCCTTTCCTTTTAGGTCTTTCAAACTAGCTTAGTTGGCTTATCAATCGATTTGAAACAACCTATTTAAACAATGGTGGTAACCTAATGGTTGGCTCTAATGTTGTTGGGTAATTGACAAAATGATGGGTTTCGACTTCATCGAAAGCGTGCTTCTTTAATGGAATTAGTTTGGATGTTTAAGCTTAAGGATTTTGGCCGAGTTTAAGGTTTTGATTCACTAGAAATGTGAGCTTCTAGAGAGTAATGGTTTGGAGCTAAGAACCTAGGTATTTTGGGTAAAGTATGGGGTTTTGACTCACTCGAAAGGTTTCCTTTCGATAAAGTCGGCACAAGCAGATCACAATCGAATCCTTGTAAACCTTTCAACCCAAAAATATCAAAACAGTTGTATAACCAAAAATATCAAAATCTCGCCTTTATTTAACTAATGATGTACACAGTGATCAATTTCCCTAATTTGATTTCCATATTAAGGTTTACAAATTTACAAATTTGAGAAAATATAAGAGTAAAGTGAATAAATTTGGATCCCCAAAACCAGATCCCTAGGGTCTTATTTATACGTGTGGGTTGGCACCTTTTGACTCAGAGCTTTTGACCTGGTCGAAAGGTGGCTTTATAGACCTTTCGTCGCCTTTGACCCTTGCTCATCCCTCTACATTGCACATGAATGGGTTTGAATGCCTCTGTCTTCGTCAAAAAGGATGGATGTGCCTTTTTCCTTTGTATTGCTTTGCTATTTCTAGTGGGAAATAGCATAAGCTTTCGACTTCGTCAGTAGGTACATCCTTGGGTTTCGAAGGTATGAAATACTCTAGGTTTGGACACAGAAGGTAGCTTTCAAAGACATGCTTGCGGATAAATGCGGAACCTTTCTTGGTTATTAAGGCTTTGACCGGTTAGCTTGATTATGCTTTCAAAAGGGTTGTTCTGATCAAGG
Organism: Allium fistulosum; assembly: GCA_030737815.1. Lineage (NCBI taxonomy): Eukaryota > Viridiplantae > Streptophyta > Magnoliopsida > Asparagales > Amaryllidaceae > Allium > Allium fistulosum. The sequence goes on along the minus strand of CM060901.1, from coordinate 334,811,171 downwards.
CATCTTTCTGAGTAGTTTGAATGAAGGCGAAACCTTTGGTTTTGAAAGGTTTGGCATGCATGTTAGGGGTGATTATCCTCTACCTTCGAAAGGTATTCCTCCTCATATTTGAAACGTCTTCATGTAGGCGAAAGCATCTGTTTCGAAAGGAAGACATTGAAGTGAAAGGGAGCTTTCGACCACTTTGACCTCTTCGAAAGCTTGTAACATATCTGGCTTTTGGATGTAGCATCCCTTCGACTCCTTCGAAAGGCTTTGTTGGTGCCGTCATCTCTCGTTCTTTTTTTTCTTTTATTAATTTTGGTTTCAACAAGGTTGAAGTGAGAATTGGTGGTAACACTTACCCTCCTTGTGAAGGGATGCCCTTGACTTTCCAAGTCAAACATTTCGAAACCCTCCCTGTTTCCTGCCTTTTCATATTCTTGTGTGAATCCTGGTCATTCATTTAAATTTGATCGTATGGTTTGCCATCCATGTTGAATTTTCTTTTAAACCAAGTTTCTTTCTTCCCCTCTTTCATTTATCTGCAATTAGAAGAAACTTCTAGCAAGAATCAAAGTTTTTAAATTCTCAAATAATTTTTATTTACGACAAACAAAAATTCAAATTCAAAGTGAGTTTTTATTAACTTGCTTTTCAAATTTTCCTTTCGCAATGAATTATGATTTTTAAAATTCTCTCGGTACGAATATGAATCATTGTTTCAATTTAATATAAATCATTCAGGTTTTTCATTCACCTTAAAGCATTCTCTAATTCATTCTCATGGCTTACTTCCTTTCTTTTCCCCGTTAATTTTCATTCAGAACTCATCTGATTTGGATTTTTTTTAATTTCGAATTTGCAATTTGGGGATTTTTTTTTAAGATTAACGATTGTAAATTCATGTTCACATCAAGTTAGTTATTGATTTTTTGAAGTTCTGGGTTAAAATCTTTCGGGGAAGAAGGAGATTTCTAGTTACTTCATAAAGAAGTTTTAGTAGTATGAATCGCATTTTGGTGCTACAATTTTACCTTTCTACCCCTTCGAAAGAGGATGAGGTGGCAAGCTTTGTTTTACTTCTTTAACCCTTTTCGATGGGGTCGAAAGGATACTTAGCGCCTACATCTTAATTGAACTCGTCGAAAAGTCGACATAGTTAATATGTAGTAGACTTTGTTCAAAAGCATATCCATGCTTTACTATATTCTGATACCTTTCGATGTGATCATAACTTTTTGTATCGAATTATGTTTGGTTGTTGGTATGCTTTCGAAATCATGTACCCCTTTCGACTTGCTTGACAACTCTTGTAACTAATTTGGACTTGACCATTATTTTATAAAAATGTTGCTAAAACGTCGCAGAGCCGTATCATTTACATTAACATTACTCAAATTCAAACCTTTCGACCCATTTGGCATATGGGGTTTCAACAATATTCGAACTCTCTTTGAAAAACTAAGTTCATGGGTTTCGACAGTGTCGAAAGGTTCTTTTGTCTTGTTTATTGAATGTCGGTAGCGTATATTTTATTCAAATTGGTTGTGTAGGTTTCGACTACTTCCTTTAATAACAAAATTATCCTTGAGCTTTCAACATTGTTGAAGATTGTTGGTTGGGCATCAAATTCTATTCTCCCTTTTGACTCTGTCGAAAGCTCAACAAATTAATCGTGGAGAATGCTACAATTGTGGTTGTAAGGACCATTATGCAAATAGGTGTTTGAAAACCCTTTATTGTTGCTATTGCAAAAGTTTAGGTCATCTTATATCTTCATGTCCCAAACTTCAAAGCAAGAAAGAGGGAAAGCTGAATGTTGTGCAGGCCCCTAGTAACACTTCTCTTGGTCAAGGTATTTCTCATTCTATCCTTGTTGGCATTATTATGTTCCGTGATCATCCTATTCGAGTTATTTTTTATACGGGTGCATCTCACTCTTTTATATCAAAAGAACTTGTTGATACTTTGTCTTTAAATGTTATGGGCTTGATGACTTCATCGAGAACTGCGAATCCGATTGGTGGATCCGCAACACTCAGTTTATTTTGTAAAGATCTCGAGATTATTTAATGTGATTATTCTTTTCGAGCCGATTTGCATGTTATGCGCTACTTAGGTTTCAGAATGATTTTGGAAATGGATTGGCTTAATCGTTATGAAGCCCATATCCTATGTCCCGAGAGGATTATTCATCTTTGGCATCCCCAATCTATTAAGCAAATTTCTATTGTTCTTAAGGATTCAGATTCCAATTCGGTAGCATCCTTATATTCTCTAAATCCACATAATGACGATAATGATGATGAGGAAGATGTCATCTCCCTTATTCATGTTGTTCGTGAATTTCCCGATATATTTGAGCCCGTTTTAGGATTACCACCTAAGCAAGCAATTGAGTTTATAATTAATCTAATCCCTAGAGCTCTACCTATCACTCGTCCTCCTTATCGTATGTCCAATAAGAAAAACGAGGAGATGCGTAAACAATTATCCGAATTAGAAGCAAACAGTTTATTCGATCTAGTTAATCTCCTTGGGGAGCTTCATCTATCTTTGTGAAGAAATCCGATGGTACACTTAGGCTTTGCGTTGACTACTACCAACTTAATGATCTCACCATCAAGAATAAATATCCCTTACCTCGGATTGATGATCTATTCGATCAACTTAGCAGTGCTAGAGTCTTTTCACAGTTAGACTTAGCAACTGGTTTTCATAAGCTTCGAATTGCAGAGGATAGTATTCCTTTGACATCGTTCCGTACTCGTTATGGATGTTATTAATGGCCTATTATGCCATTTGGTTTAACATATGCTCCAGCTTATTTCGTTGACCTTATGAATCGAGTTTTCAAAGACTTCCTCGATCGATTTGTTCTCATCTTTATCGATGATATTCTTATTTATTCTAAAATCGAGGAAGAGCAAGAAAAACATCTTTGGATTGTGTTGGAAACTCTTAGGAGCAATCAATTGAAAGCAAAATTTTCTAAGTGCCACTTTTGGCAATCTCATGTGAAATTTTTAGGACATATTATTTCTGAATCCTGAATTTTCGTGGATCCTTCAAAGATTGAGGCGATTCAAAATTGGAAGAGGCCGGAGAATGTGACGGAAAATCATAGATTTATTGGATTGGCGGGCTATTACCGTTGGTTCATAAAAGACTTTTCTAAAATTTTCGTACCTCTTACTAGTATGACAAAGAAGGGAGTTAGTATATCTGGTCAGACAAATGTGAAGCTGCTTTTAAGAAGTTAAAAGAACTCCTTTCTGAAGCTCCTATTCTTGTGATTCCATAGGGAACCAAGACTTGATTGTTTATACCAATGCTAGTCATGTTGGTTTGGGAGCCATTCTCATACAAAGGGAACATGTTATCGCTTGTGTTTCTAGGCAATTAAAGCCCGCCGAGACTAGATATGCCACTCATGATTTAGAGCTCGTGGCCATTGTTTTTGCCCTTAGAATTTGGCGTCATTATCTTTTGGGAGAGAAATTTGTTCTCTACACCGATCATAAATCTTTGAAGTATTTATTCTCTCAAAAGGAACTTAATTTTCGTCAACAACGTTGGCTCGAATTCCTTGCATCTTATGATCTTGATATTCTTTATACTCCTGGAAAGGGAAATCGTGTTGCCGATGCCCTTAGTCGTAAGCAACAAGCGGTTGTTTCCATGATGATATTCCGAATTGAATGACCTCGAGACTTTGTCCACTTATGAGATTCGAGATCGTGAATCCGATTCATGTTCATCTCTTTTTTTATGCAGCCTTATGGCTCATGCTTCTCTTTTAGACCGCATTCTTGAAGCTCAAAAGCATGATCCCAAATTGGCTCATCTTAGCCAAAGTTGTCGGGATAGAAATATTGATGGTTTGAAAGACTTTGAAATCGATGATCGCGGTGGCATTTGAAAATTTGGTAGACTTATTATGCCGAATATTAGTGATCTTCGTAAAGATATTTTAGAAGATTCTCATCGTTCAACATTTAACATTCATCTCGGTAGTAGTAAAATGTTTGCGGACATGAAATGACTTTATTATTGGGATGGAATGAAATATGATATTGCTAACTTTATTAAGCATTGCATGACTTGCCAACTCGTAAAAGCCGAGCATCAAAGGCCTGGTGGGTTATTACAACCTTTGGAAATTCCAGTTTGGAAGTGGGATCAAATTTTCATGGACTTTATTGACGTTCTTCCCCGTTCTCGTTTGGGTTATGACAGTTTATGGGTGATTGTAGATAGACTTACAAAATCCGCCCATTTTCTTCCCGTTCGGTCCAACCGGACCGTACCTCTTTTGGCCAAACTCTATGTTAAAGAAATTGTTAAATAACATGGAGTTCCTACTTCTATTGTTAGCGATCGAGATCCATTATTTACTACTGGATTTTGGAAGGGTCTTCAAAAAGCTTCAGGAACAAAGCTTAATTTTAGCACCGCTTATAATTCTCAGTCTGATGGACAAACAGAGTGTGTGAATCAAACTCTTGAAGATCTTCTTCATGCATGTGTTCTTGATTTTGGTGAAAGTTGGGAAGATCATATTTCTCTTGTTGAGTTTATTTAAAATAATAGCTTCCAATCTAGTATTGGTATGGCACCTTTCGAGGCACTCTACGGAAGGCCATGCTGATCTCCTTCGTGTTGGCTTGAAGCCGGTGAGATGCTGGTTTTAGGTCCAAATTTTATTTGTGATTCCACAAAAAAGATTGACCTTTTTCGTCATAGGATGAAAGAAGCTCAAGGTAGACAAAAATCCTATGCCGATAAACAAAGAAGGAATTTAGAATTTTCTATGGGAGATTTGGTGTTTATTCATGTTTTACCTATGAAGGGTGTTGTGCGTTTCAGTCGATCAGGAAAATTAGCACCTCGATATATTGACCCATTTCCCATCACCGAACGCATTGATTCTGTGGCATATCGTCTTTTATTACCAGCTCAATTTTCCACTATTCATGACGTATTTCACGTCTCTCAACTATGGAAATGCCTTAGAGATTCTGATTCTATTCTTGAGCCCGGCGTTATTGAAGAAATTGAGGTTTCACCTAATTTGACTTATGAGCAACATCCTATTCGTATCATTGCTACGGAGGTTAAACACTTTTGAAATAAAGATGTTCTGCCTATGAAAGTTCAATGGTCCGCAAATCCTAAAGATTGTTCTTGGGAATCCAGAGAATTCATTGAGCAAACACATCCAGACTTACTCTCTCATGCTCCTTAAGGTGAACTTCTCACTTCAAAATTTTCTTTTGTGTTGTTATGCCTTAGAGTGGTTGTTACTCTTTATTTTCTTCTTAAATATTACGAGGATTGTAACGACCCAGAATTTATATTAATTAAAATTTATTTATTTAATTGATTTTAAATATTAATAAGTGAAATGAATAAGTCGAATAATCTTTTTTTCGAATATTGGATTTCATTTGACAATTAAATCGATTTTTTTTAATAGTTAAATTCCAGAAATAATTGAAATCTGGATTAAATGTGATTAAAAATGATTTGTAAAATTTTATTTAATCATACTGGAGTTATAGAGATGTTACAGGACTTTTAAAACTGAATTAAAAGTAAATTTGTGAAAATCGAATATTTTGATATTTAATTATCGATTGAAAAATAGCCAATTTTCGAACAGTCTCAGAATTTGACGAGACCAATTCCATTGGATCTGTAATGTGATATTATTGTATGTTTTCAAATTTCGTGTCAATCGGATGTATCGTTTGTCCAGGGCAAGCCAAAACGCCTCGAAATCAATTTAAATCGGTTTAATTTAAAATCGATCGTTTAATTCCGTAACTCACACAGATGACCGAATTAGCTCCCGAAACACGTTCCATTGCATTCGGAATGCGGGGTAAACCTTAGAAACGTCAGCCGGCATGCTCGATTTGGAGTTCGGAAAATCCGGGGTGAATAGTGTTCGTTAAATTTTCTATAAAAGCCCCCTTCTTTTCATTTTTGCAAAAGAAAATAAAACCCTAGGGTTAGCCGCCAGTTAAGAAATCAATGGTTGAAATTCTCTTATCTTCTTCTTCAATTATTTCACAATCCACAAATCAATTCAAGAAAGTTTCAAATGCAATATTGTAGAGCATTGCGCGATCTAGCGGTTCAACGGTGGAGATCGTAAACTTCGTCACGGATTGACGGCAATTCATCCTCAAAGCACACGCGTTCAGTGGCATTTTTCGAGGCATATGGCTGACCGAGTGGAGTGTGGTTCCAGGCGTGGGTGGCTCTTGTCGAGGGGAGTGAAGTGGTGTTGCTTGATCGACATAGAAGTCGTCGACGTTGGCTCGGAAATTGAAGGGATGAAGGCGGCGGTGGGTTTAATTCACGCGAACGATAACCTGGGAGTGGAAGAAGATATCAAGCACGGCCCAGATTTGTTTGTTCAAAAACGAAGGGTCTGGATTGGATTTAGGTTATAAAATATAAAAGAAATTGATTTATTATCTTATTTTAAATTGTAAGATGTTTAAAATATCATATCTTTTTGATACGAGATCCAAACTGGACGAAACAAATTGCGACGGGTTCGTATGGACGAGCACTTCGCTATGGAAACTGGATTGGAAGCGATTGGAGTCAGTGAAAATTTCGAGTAAAATTAAACGCCCGTTTAATTTTATTCGAAATAAAACGCTGGAACGGAATGGAAATCAAGGTGAGAATTTCTCACTCAATCGAATCGTTCGATTTATATTTTAAATAGTTAGATTTAAAATTTGTTGATTGTACGCCTGGATGATAAAATTTTATCTGTTATTGACTGAAATAGACATTATACGCTGTTATTAAGAAGAGGCTACTTATTAAAACATATACCACGATAATTTCATATTGATATGGAGTTGGTATTATATATGTATATAGCAATATATATATATATATTGGCATATGTATATATTGCAGTTGTTGATTTCCCACATTTGATAGTGGATGAGACCCTATTGCACCGCATAATAGCGAATAATATTTATTAAACCTATATACCGCGTTAATTCCGTACTGGAGCGGAATTGGTATTTTGCTAACATCTTTGGATGCAGGGGGACAGGTTGGAGGGATCCAACTGGATTCCTCAACTGTATTGATTGATTACAGATACTGTGATATTTGTTGATTATCATATATTGATATATGATGTTTTGGATGCCGTGATTGACTATTTGATGTGTCGCATCATCGGATCCATTTTTAAAGTTTAAAAATGACGATTTTGGATTTTAAAAGGGTTTTTAAAAGTGATTTGTAGAAATATACGTTTTATTGAATTTTTGAATTGGTTTATTTTAAATTTTAAATAAATAAATGTTAAAATTTTAATGTTAGTAAGAATTGTGATTTTTGTGAAATACGACCAAAATGTTATTTTTGAAATAAGTAATTGATAAAATTATGAAATAGTTTGAATTGGAATTGTTGAAGTGTTTTAAACAATTCATATATAAAAAGATTTATAAAAATTGATATTTTTATAAATTAAAATTAGTGGGATTATGAAATAAGTTTTATTAAGTGTTAAAGTGAAATAAAAATGGATTTCATAAGTGAAGTGAAATTTATAGATTTATGAATGGTAAAGGTATAAAATGAATAGATTTTTGTAAAATATCAGATTTATCAGTAATCAACTTATGAACTGATTTTGGCATTTAAATGGGTTATTAATAGAAATCTGTTAATTCAGGAATTTTTATAAATCGAAGTTTATAAATAGGGAAAGAATTTATAGACATTGTTTATAAATTCGAAATCAATGGAATTTGATAAATTGAATATAGAAAATTATTAAAGGAAGTATATTCGTGATTTTGGATAGCGAATTATTATTGAAATAAATTGTGTAGAAATTATTAAAATTGGGATAGTGATTATATTCACGATTTTGGACAGTGAATATATATTATTGAATAAAATCAATATATTTTGGGAAAAGGAATATTGTTAAAAGAAGTAATTGTTTTAAAAGATGTTTTAAAACGTGTTAAGTATCGAAAACATAGATTTCAACATTTATTGTTGAAATAGACGTTTCGAGAAAATAAGGAAATGATGGACTATAACACTGTTGTTATAGTAAATGGTTTCCGAAAGGAAATAATTTGTGTAGTATTGGGATTTATATATCTATCTAAATTTCGAATCCCTATACTAGTGATTTTGAGTTGTCGTAACGATGTTTTACGTAACATTCGTTTTGACTCAAATTAAATTATGAAAGAGAATAATTTCCTTAAAGAATGAAGTATATACTTAATTTTAATTTAAGTATATCGAATATTTTCCAAGTGTTGAAAATAAAGAAATTTGTAAAATAATTATTATTAAATAAGTATAGAAATGCTTTTCCAATATGAAATGAACTGTTTTGAGATTTTATCTTCAAAGATAAATTGAAATGTGGAAATTGATTTGAAATTGTTTCAAATGGTTTGTTTTGGAAAATTTTATATCTTGTAAAGATATTTTTGGAGAATAAATAATTTGGGAAAATTATTTGGAATCTGATGATGTTGCGCACCTTTATTGATAGTTAAATAACCGACTATCAATATTTACCTTTAAATGGGTATTTGTTGTGAATTGGATGAATTTGAATGCCACACTTATTTTTGAATAAGCGCTCACTATTCGGGTTAGCCGGGAAAGGACCATGGGGTCGTATAACCCATTCCGAATATGTGATATGTCGTTATGAATTGCATTTGATGACCGGTGTTGAAGACCGGATATTTTTGAAAACGGAAGGATTACCGTCGAGTTACTCTACATCGACTGATCTTCGATTTAGAGGTTTTATCACCCTTAGCGACGGGAAGTCCGGACGTGTTTGAAAATTATCCGGATGTGCAAAGGCTTCGTGAGAAGTGCCTTCGGTTCTGTTCGAGCCCGGAACAGACTTGTATGGATGGTGTGTCTGACGTTACAAATTGAGATATAAAGCTGATTTCTTTCAAATACATTTCTGTTGGTGGCGGAGAATTTATTCTCTTAGCTTAACACCCTTCTCTGAGACGTACGATCTCAGAGGTTATGTAGTTGAAATCTATCAGCAATATACCCCCAATTCGGTAACGTGGCATGCTGAGTGTTGCTGTGTGATGATCAGTGTTTGATCATTTGTGATATGATCATTTGTTTGATCATTTATCTTTATGATCATAGGTTGATCATCTGTTGACCCAAGGCATGGCTTTGTGATAAAAAGCGTAGCTTTGTGGACGAGACTTCGTCGGACCTCACACCCCGGAAATGGTCAAAACAGGAAGGATGTGGCAAGGTTCTAGGGAGTAGCGCCCCTTAGTGTATGTCATTCCTTCTGGATAAATGTGGTATCATGGTATGGAGCCCAGATACTTAACCTATGTAGATGCTGCGAGTTTATTACTTTGTGGTAGTTGGAAATCGAGGATCCTCGGGAAGATCGGTTACGATCGGGGGATGGCATACGCGTGTCAGTAGTTACCTTGCAGAGGTAACCCGGCCTTGTGTTGGCAGAGATCCGGTTAGGTTCTCGGGACGTCATTCCAGAGGCGTTCCTTCGTGGCATAGGAAGTTCCTTGGCCTGACCATTTGTTGGAAATCCAAAGAAACAATACGTGACGTGTACGGTTTTAGTTGTATTACCTGCTATGGAATGTGGCGGTAACCTGCTATTGAACATAGTAGCTATAGTAGGCATACGATACTGGTCGTATGTTGGCTAAGATTAATATTCTATTTTCGAAATGATTTTTCTACACTATGCACTAATAATAATATCCCAAAATGATTTGATTTTGCATAGTAAGCATCTTTGACTATCATAAGGAGAAATCTCCTCCGATTCTGCGTTTGCATTGTGTGTGTGTGCGGGAGGCCTTATGGTAGTTTCATTTTCAAAAGCATTGCGAAATTGACTTTAAAATCTTCCTGTTGTCTGTTTTAAAGATAAACTGTTTTAAGTTCTCACACCAGTCACCATGACTGACCTGGAGTTTATTGTTTCCTTCCTAAACTCTGGGTGCCCACCAATTTCCACACGGGCAGTGTAGAGTCAGGTTATCAGGTCATTCTGGATTCGGGATGCTGTGGAGCTTTATGGCGAGCTGGATGGCGAGACGTACCACTTGTATATGATATTATTTATTCCGCTGTGTATTCTGTATGAGGACAAGTTTATATAACTTTCCAATGTTGAATTGTTGTTGTAAACTCTAATGATGATGTAATGTATAAAATGAAATAGTTCTTTGATTTAAAGATTATTCATTTATCTATTATATGTTGTTCCGCTGCGAATGTGAGATTCTGATATTGTTTCTGTTTCTAATGTTGTTCTGTTGTTCCATCTTTTTCTTTCTTCTCTTTTCTTCTATCTTTTCTTCTACCTCTTCTTTAAAACCCTAAGTATTCGGTTTTCCGGCATTCGTTTGTTCGGCTGTTGATACAGTGGACGTATCGATGTCGATATTCGGAAGTCGAAGAATCGGGTCCTTACAACGTGGTATCAGAGCATATGGTTAAGCGACAACTCTGCTCTGTTGGGTGTTACTCATTAGAGATAGAGTCAGTAGTACTCTAGAATGAGTTTGAGTGTAATAATAGATATGAGCGCGTATTTGTTAGTTAATATAAAATTATTTTATATTGTGATGATTGATTTGTTGAGTGGTATATGGATTCTGGTCGGTATCGTCGGAACAACTTTATCGATAGGGATCTCTAAACACTTGTATAGAACAATTCGGCACGATATTGTTTAAAATTGGGTAAATGAAATAATTTTACCTCTATTATATTTTGTATATAAAGAAATAATTTTTTTTAAATTATTAAAGTATATAAATTGATTGGTTGGTTGTTTGAATCAGTTAAATAAAACAACAATTGTGAAAGAGTAAATTGTATAAGAAAATGAAGTTATAATTAAAATGATTTACAATGGTAAAAATAATCTTATATATATAAGAAGTGAAATTTTATAAGTAAAAGATTTATAAATGTGATTTATAATCTAAAATAAAATCCCAGAGAAATGTTTTTGAAAGGATTTGATATTGTGAAAAAAAATTGTTTTTGACAGATGAAAGCTCTAAACTCTTTTCGGTCGCTAGAAAATAATTCCGATGATGATTGCAACATTATTGGTGTTCATTTTCGGGTTTCCAAAAGAGGAATTGATGCCAGATTATTTTAAATGGAAGTTGGTTGGAAAAATTGGATTTGGTTTTGGGAATTCAAAAGATAAATTTGAATTGATTTCAAAATGGTTTTTGAAAGGTTGAAAAGACTCTGGAATCCTATTTAAAATATTTATGGGAATGATAAATGAGTTTATAACTTATACAATTCGAATTTTGATAGAATAAATTTAACTTAAAGGATGTAGTTAAATTAAAATAAGTATAAGTGAATCAATAAAATCCAAGCTGTAGTTGTTGAATATAAGAGATTAAGTTTGAACTTATAATATGAGATAATAAATTTGACCTTGGTAAAAGTTAAATAGAATTGGATTTATAAGTGGACATTTAAGTTAAGTTAAACAAATGATGTTTGAAATGGAATATAACTTAAGTAATGTTGAACGAAGTTGATTTTGGTATCGAAGTAAAATAATCAATTAAATTGAATGGATGTGAACTTGAGTTATATAAATGAACTTCAACCATAATTGTTAAATAAATTAGCAATTGAATTGTACTAATGAAATAAATTGGTAAATGAAATTTGAAGTGGATGTGAATAAATGGAATGATGAATATAAGTGTTAATTCATTAGAAGCTAATTAAATAAATTGAATGGAAGTCAATTTAATTTAAAGTGTTGAACCAAATTAAATGTAAATTAATAAATTTGGTTGTGTTGTATATACATTGGTTGTTATATGAATGTAAATTGATTGTATATAAATTCATTAAGTATTAATGAAAGTAAATTAGCGAAGTTGAAAGCTAAAGTAATTGAAATCAAACTGGAAGTTAAGAGAATCTTAAATAGAATTGAATTTGATTTGTAAGTGAAGTAATGTGAATGTAAACTAATTAATTTGAACGAATGAATATTAGTAAAATCCAATGTTAACAATCAAATGTGATTAAATTGGAAACCAAATTCAATAAATATTAATGAGAATATGAATGAATATTGAAATTGTTGGATGATTGTTTGATGGCTGCATTTATTGCTTTTGTTGCATTGCTATGTTAGCACATATGTAGTTGTTATGTTGCTATATGATGTATATCGATATTATTTTCTATATACATGTTCTCATTGTTTGATTGAGTGTTTAGTAGGTGCGGATGGCGTTTGCTTCGCATTTGGAGCTCGCTTTCGCGCTATAATAGCCGTATACGCTCGCTAATAATATATAAGGTACATATCTCGGATTAAATATCGTACTTTTACACTTTTTTCCCTACGGGATGCCTCATCACTTGATGAGATGTATATTTGTGATATATATACATTGTCATTTTTTTTTCGGATCGAGCCGCGCAAAGGAGGCTATGGCGAAATTTTCCGAAAATTTAAGGCGTTGGAATATTTTTGAGAAATTTGAAAATTTGAAAACTAAGTATGATTTGGAAAACTTAGTAAAGATTTTGTAAGAAGTTTAACTATTAAATTTTTGGAAAAGTTAAACACTTAAGAGATTTGGAAATCTAATTTGAACGATTTGTTTTGGAAAGTTAACTGATTTTGTATCTTCTTCTTACTTGGTAATTTCGAGGACGAAATTCTTTTAAGGGGGGAAGTTTGTAATGACCCATAATTTATATTAATTAAAATTTATTTATTTAATTGATTTTAAATATTAAGTGAAATGAATAATCCGAATAATCTTTTTTTCGAATATTGGATTTCATTTGACAATTAAATCGATTTTTTTTAATAGTTAAATTCCAGAAATAATTGAAATCTAGATTAAATGTGATTAAAAATGATTTGTAAAATTTTATTTAATCATACTGGAGTTATAGAGATGTTACAGGACTTTTAAAACTGAATTAAAAGTAAATCTGTGAAAATCGAATATTTTAATATTTAATTATCGATTGAAAAATAGCCAATTTTCGAACAGTCTCCGAATTGGACGAGACCAATTCCATTGGATCTGTAATGTGATATTATTGTATGTTTTCAAATTTCATGTCAATCGGATGGATCGTTTCTCCGGGGCAAGCCAAAACGCCTCGAAATCAATTTAAATCGGTTTAATTTAAAATCGATCGTTTAATTCCGTAACTCGCACAGATGACCGAATTAGCTCCCGAAATACGTTACATTGCATTCGGAACGTGGGGTAAACCTTAGAAACGTCAGCCGGCACGCTCGATTTGGAGTTCAGAAAATCCGAGGTGAATAGTGTTCGTTAAATTTTCTATAAAAGCCCCCTTCTTTCCATTTTTGCAAAAGAAAATAAAACCCTAGGGTTAGCCGCCAGTTAAGAAATTAATGGCCGAAATTCTCTTATCTTCTTCTTCAATTATTTCACAATCCACAAATCAATTCAAGAAAGTTTCAACTGCAATATTGTAGAGCATTGCGCGATCTAGCGGTTCAACGGTGGAGATCGTAAACTTCGTCACGGATTGACGACAATTCATCCTCAAAGCACACGCGTTCAATGGCGTTTTTCGAGTCATATGGCTGACCGAGTGGATTGTGGTTCCAGGCGTGGGTGGCTCTTGTCGAGGGGAGTGAAGGGGTGTTGCTTGATCTACATAGAAGTCGTCGACGTTGGCTCGGAAATTGAAGGGATGAAGGCGGCGGTGGGTTTAATTCACGCGAACGATAACCTGGGAGTGGAAGAAGATATCAAGCACGGCCCAGATTTGTTTGTTCAAAAACGAAGGGTCTGGATTGTATTTAGGTTATAAAATATAAAAAGAAATTGATTTATTATCTTATTTTAAATTGTACGATGTTTAAAATATCATATCTTTTTGATACGAGATCCAAACTGGACGAAACAAATTGTGATGGGTTCGTATGGATGAGCACTTCGCTATGAAACTGGATTGGAAGCGATTGGATTCAGTGAAAATTTCGAGTAAAATTAAACGCCCATTTAATTTTATTCGAAATAAAACGCTGGAACGGAATTGAAATCAAGGTGAGAATTTCTCACTTAATCGAATCGTTCGATTTATATTTTAAATAGTTAGATTTAAAATTTGTTGATTGTATGCCTGAATGATAAAATTTTATCTGTTATTGACTGAAATAGACATTATACGCTGTTATTAAGCAGAGGTTACTTATTAAAAACATATACCGCGATAATTTCATATTGATATGGAGTTGGTATTATATATGTATATAGCAATATATATATATATTGGCATATGTATATATTGCAGTTGTTGATTTCCCACATTTGATAGTGGATGAGACCCTATTGCACCGCATAATAGCGAATAATATTTATTAAACCTATATACCACGATAATTCCGTACTGGAGCGGAATTGGTATTGTGCTAACATCTTTGGATGCAGGGGGACAGGTTGGAGGGATCCAACTGGATTCCTCAACTGTATTGATTGATTACAGATACTGTGATATTTGTTGATTATCATATATTGATATATGATGTTTTGGATGTCGTGATTGACTATTTGATGTGTCGCATCATCGGATCCATTTTTAAAGTTTAAAAATGACGATTTTGGATTTTAAAAGCGTTTTTAAAAGTGATTTGTAGAAATGTACGTTTTATTGAATTTTTGAATTGGTTTATTTTAAATTTTAAATAAATAAATGTTAAAATTTTAATGTTAGTAAGAATTGTGATTTTTGTGAAATACGACCAAAACGTTATTTTTGAAATAAATAATTGATAAAATTATGAAATAGTTTGAATTGGAATTGTTGAAGTGTTTTAAACAATTCATATATAAAAAGATTTATAAAAATTGATATTTTTATAAATTAAAATTAGTGGGATTATGAAATAAGTTTTATTAAGTGTTAAAGTGAAATAAAAATGGATTTCATAAGTGAAGTGAAATTTATAGATTTATGAATGGTAAAGGTATAAAATGAATAGATTTTTGTAAAATATCAGATTTATCAGTAATCAACTTATTAACTGATTTTGGCATTTAAATGGGTTATTAATAGAAATCTGTTAATTCGGGAATTTTTATAAATCGAAGTTTATAAATAGGGAAAGAATTTATAGACATTGTTTATAAATTCGAAATCAATGGAATTTGATAAATTGAATATAGAAAATTATTAAAGGAAGTATATTCGTGATTTTGGATAGCGAATTATTATTGAAATAAATTGTGTAGAAATTGTTAAAATTGGGATAGTGATTATATTCACGATTTTGGACAGTGAATATATATTATTGAATAAAATCAATATATTTTGGGAAAAGGAATATTGTTAAAAGAAGTAATTGTTTTAAAAGTTGTTTTAAAACGTGTTAAGTATCGAAAACATAGATTTCAACATTTATTGTTGAAATAGACGTTTCGAGAAAATAAGGAAATGTTGGACTATAACACTGTTGTTATAGTAAATGGTTTCCGAAAGGAAATAATTTGTGTAGTATTGGGATTTATATATCTATCTAAATTTCGAATCCCTATACTAGTGATTTTGAGTTGTCGTAACGATGTTTAACGTAACATTCGTTTTGACTCAAATTAAATTATGAAAGAGAATAATTTACTTAAAGAATGAAGTATATACTTAATTTTAATTTAAGTATATCGAATATTTTCCAAGTGTTGAAAATAAAGAAATTTGTAAAATACTTATTATTAAATAAGTATAGAAATGCTTTTCCAATATGAAATGAACTGTTTTGAGATTTTATCTTCAAAGATAAATTGAAATGTGGAAATTGATTTGAAATTGTTTCAAATTGTTTGTTTTGGAAAATTTTATATCTTGTAAAGATATTGTTGGAGAATAAATAATTTTGGAAAATTATTTGGAATCTGATGATGTTGCGCACCTTTATTGATAGTTAAATAACCGAATATCAATATTTACCTTTAAATGGGTATTTGTTGTGAATTGGATGAATTTGAATGCCACACTTATTTTTGAATAAGCGCTCACTATTCGGGTTAGCCGGGAAAGGACCATGGGGTCTTATAACCCATTCTGAATATGTGATATGTCGCTATGAATTGCATTTGATGACCGGTGTTGAAGACCGGATATTTTTGAAAATGGAAAGATTACCGTCGAGTTACTCTACATCGACTGATCTTCGATTTAGAGGTTTTATCACCCTTAGTGACGGGAAGTCCAGACGTGTTTGAAAATTATCCGCATGTGCAAGGGCTTCGTGAGAAGTGCCTTCGGTTCTGTTCGAGCCCGGAACAGACTTGTATGGATGGTGTGTCTGACGTTACAAATTGAGATATAAAGCTGATTTCTTTCAAATACATTTCTGTTGGTGGCGGAGAATTTATTCTCTTAGCTTAACACCCTTCTCTGAGACGTACGAGCTCAGTGGTTATGTAGTTGAAATTTATCAGCAATATACTCCCAATTCGGTAATGTGGCATTCTGAGTGTTGCTGTGTGATGATCAGTGTTTGATCATTTGTGATATGATCATTTGTTTGATCATTTATCTTTGTGATCATAGGTTGATCATCTGTTGACCCAAGGCATGGCTTTGTGATAAAAAGCGTAGCTTTGTGGACGAGACTTCGTCGGACCTCACACCCCGGAAATGGTCAAAACAGGAAGGATGTGGCAAGGTTCTAGGGAGTAGCGCCCCTTAGTGTATGTCATTCCTTCTGGATAAAGGTGGTATCATGGTATGGAGCCCAGATACTTAACCTATGTAGATGCTGCGAGTTTATTACTTTGCGGTAGTTGGAAATCGAGGATCCTCGGGAAGATCGGTTACGATCGGGGGATGGCATACGCGTGTCAGTAGTTACCTTGCAGAGGTAACCCGGCCTTGTGTTGGCAGAGATCCAGTTAGGTTCTCGGGACGTCATTCCAGAGGCGTTCCTTCGTGGCATAGGAAGTTCCTTGGCCTGACCATTTGTTGGAAATCCAAAGAAACAATACGTGACGTGTACGGTTTTAGTTGTATTACCTGCTATGGAATGTGGCGGTAACCTGCTATTGAACATAGTAGCTATAGTAGGCATACGATACTGGTCGTATGTTGGCTAAGATTAATATTCTATTTTCGAAATGATTTTTCTACACTATGCACTAATAATAATATCCCAAAATGATTTGATTTTGCATAGTAAGCATCTTTGACTATCATAAGGAGAAATCTCCTCCGATTCTGCGTTTGCATTGTGTGTGTGTGCGGGAGGCCTTATGGTAGTTTCATTTTCAAAAGCATTGCGAAATTGACTTTAAAATCTTCTTGTTGTCTGTTTTAAAGATAAACTGTTTTAAGTTCTCACACCAGTCACCATGACTGACCTGGAGTTTATTGTTTCCTTCCTAAACTCAGGGTGCCCACCAATTTCCACACGGGCAGTGTAGAGTCAGGTTATCAGGTCATTCTGGATTCGGGATGCTGTGGAGCTTTATGGCGAGCTGGATGGTGAGACGTACCACTTGTATATGATATTATTTATTCCGCTATGTATTCTGTATGAGGACAAGTTTATATAACTGTCCAATGTTGAATTGTTGTTGTAAACACTAATGATGATGTAATTTATAAAATGATATAGTTCTTTGATTTAAAGATTATTCATTTATCTATTATATTTTGTTCCGTTGCGAATGTGAGATTCTGATATTGTGTCTGTATCTAATGTTGTTATGTTGTTCCATCTTTTTCTTTCTTCTCTTTTCTTCTATCTTTTCTTCTCTTTTCTTCTATCTTTTCTTCTCTTTTCTTCTATCTTTTCTTCTACCTCTTCTTTAAAACCCTAAGTATTCGGTTTTCCGGCATTCGTTTATTCGGCAGTTGATACAGTGGACGTATCGATGTCGATATTCGGAAGTCGAAGAATCGGGTCCTTACAACGAGGTATCAGAGCATATGGTTAAGCGACAACCCTGCTCTGTTGGGTGTTACTCATTACAGATAGAGTCAGTAGTACTCTAGAATGAGTTTGAGTGTAATAATAGATACAAGCGCGTATTTGTTAGTTAATATAAAATTATTTTATATTGTGATGATTGGTTTGTTGAGTGGTATATGGATTCTGGTCGGTATCGTCGGAACAACTTTATCGATAGGGATCTCTAAACACTTGTATAGAACAATTCGGCACGATATTGTTTAAAATTGGGTAAATGAAATAATTTTACCTCTATTATATTTTGAATATAAAGAAATAATTTTTTTTAAATTATTAAAGTATATAAATTGATTGGTTGGTTGTTTGAATCAGTTAAATAAAACAACAATTGTGAAAGAGTAAATTGTATAAGCAAATGAAGTTATAATTAAAATGATTTACAATGGTAAAAATAATCTTATATATGTAAGAAGTGAAATTTTATAAGTAAAAGATTTATAAATGTGATTTATAATCTAAAATAAAATCCCAGAGAAATGTTTTTGAAAGGATTTGATATTGTGAAAAAAAATTGTTTTTGACAGATGAAAGCTCTAAACTCTTTTCGGTCGCTGGAAAATAATTCCGATGATGATTGCAACATTATTGGTGTTCATTTTCGGGTTTCCAAAAGAGGAATTGCTGCCAGATTATTTTAAATGGAAGTTGGTTGGAAAAATTGGATTTGGTTTTGCGAATTCAAAACATAAATTTGAATTGATTTCAAAATGGTTTTTGAAAGGTTGAAAAGACTCTGGAATCCTATTTAAAATATTTATGGGAATGATAAATGAGTTTATAACTTATACAATTCGAATTTTGATAGAATAAATTTAACTTAAAGGATGTAGTTAAATTAAAATAAGTATAAGTGAATCAATAAAATCCAAGCTGTAGTTGTTGAATATAAGAGATTAAGTTTGAACTTATAATATGAGATAATAAATTTGACCTTGGTAAAAGTTAAATAGAATTGGATTTATAAGTGGACATTTAAGTTAAGTTAAACAAATGATGTTTGAAATGGAATATAACTTAAGTAATGTTGGACGAAGTTGATTTTGGTATCGAAGTAAAATAATCAACTAAATTGAATGGATGTGAACTTGAGTTATATAAATGAACTTCAACCATAATTGTTAAATAAATTAGCAATTGAATTGTACTAATGAAATAAATTGGTAAATGAAATTTGAAGTGCATGTGAATAAATGGAATGATGAATATAAGTGTTAATTCATTAGAAGCTAATTAAATAAATTGAATGGAAGTCAATTTAATTTAAAGTGTTGAACCAAATTAAATGTAAATTAATAAATTTGGTTGTGTTGTATATACATTGGTTGTTATATGAATGTAAATTGATTGTATATAAATTCATTAAGTATTAATGAAAGTAAATTAGCGAAGTTGAAAGCTAAAGTAATTGAAATCAAACTGAAAGTTAAGAGAATCTTAAATAGAATTGAATTTGATTTGTAAGTGAAGTAATGTGAATGTAAACTAATTGAATTTGAACGAATGAATATTAGTAAAATCCAATGTTAACAATCAAATGTGATTAACTTGGAAACCAAATTCAATAAATATTAATGAGAATATGAATGAATATTGAAATTGTTGGATGATTGTTTGATGGCTGCATTTATTGCTTTTGTTGCATTGCTATGTTAGCACATATGTAGTTGTTATGTTGCTATATGATGTATATCGATATTATTTTCTATATACATGTTCTCATTGTTTGATTGAGTGTTTAGTAGGTGCGGATGGCGTTTGCTTCGCATTTGGAGCTCGCTTTCGCGCTATAATAGCCGTATACGCTCGCTAATAATATATAAGGTACATATCTCGGATTAAATATCGTACTTTTACACTTTTTTCCCTACAGGATGCCTCATCACTTGATGAGATGTATATTTGTGATATATATACATTGTCATTTTTTTTTCCGGATTGAGCCGCGCAAAGGAGGCTATGGCAAAATTTTCCGAAAATTTAAGGCGTTAGAATATTTTTGAGAAATTTGAAAATTTGAAAACTAAGTATGATTTGGAAAACTTAGTAAAGATTTTGTAAGAAGTTTAACTATTAAATTTTTGGAAAAGTTAAACACTTAAGAGATTTGGAAATCTAATTTGAACGATTTGTTTTGGAAAGTTAACTGATTTTGTATCTTCTTCTTACTTGGTAATTTCGAGGACGAAATTCTTTTAAGGGGGGAAGTTTGTAACGACCCAGAATTTATATTAATTAAAATTTATTTATTTAATTGATTTTAAATATTAATAAGTGAAATGAATTAGTCGAATAATCTTTTTTTCGAATATGGGATTTTATTTGACAATTAAATCGATTTTTTTTAATAGTTAAATTCCAGAAATAATTGAAATCTGGATTAAATGTGATTAAAAATGATTTGTAAAATTTTATTTAATCATACTGGAGTTATAGAGATGTTACAAGACTTTTAAAACTGAATTAAAAGTAAATCTGTGAAAATCGAATATTTTAATATTTAATTATCGATTGAAAAATAGCCAATTTTAGAACAGTCTCAGAATTGGACGAGACCAATTCCATTGGATCCGTAATGTGATATTATTGTATGTTTTCAAATTTCATGTCAATCGGATGTATCGTTTGTCCGGGGCAAGCCAAAACGCCTCGAAATCAATTTAAATCGGTTTAATTTAAAATCGATCGTTTAATTCCGTAACTCGCACAGATGACCGAATTAGCTCCCGAAACACGTTCCATTGCATTCGGAACGCGGGGGTAAACCTTAGAAACGTCAGCCGGCACGCTCAATTTGGAGTTTAGAAAATCCGGGGTGAATAGTGTTCGTTAAATTTTCTATAAAAGCCCCCTTCTTTCCATTTTTGCAAAAGAAAATAAAACCCTAGGGTTAGCCGCCAGTTAAGAAATCAATGGCCGAAATTCTCTTATCTTCTTCTTCAATTATTTCACAATCCACAAATCAATTCAAGAAAGTTTCAACTGCAATATTGTAGAGCATTGCGCGATCTAGCGGTTCAACGGTGGAGATCGTAAACTTCGTCACGGATTGACGGCAATTCATCCTCAAAGCACACGCGTTCAATGGCGTTTTTCGAGGCATATGGCTGACCGAGTGGAGTGTGGTTCCAGGCGTGGGTGGATCTTGTCGAGGGGAGTGAAGTGGTGTTGCTTGATCGACATAGAAGTCGTCGACGTTGGCTCGGAAATTGAAGGGATGAAGGCGGTGGTGGGTTTAATTCACACGAACGATAACCTGGGAGTGGAAGAAGATATCAAGCACAGCCCAGATTTGTTTGTTCAAAAACGAAGGGTCTGGATTGGATTTAGGTTATAAAATATAAAATGAAATTGATTTATTATCTTATTTTAAATTGTACGATGTTTAAAATATCATATCTTTTTGATACGAGATCAAAACTGGACGAAACAAATTGCGACGGGTTCGTATGGACGAGCACTTCGCTCTGAAACTGGATTGGAAGCGATTGGAGTCAGTGAAAATTTCGAGTAAAATTAAACGCCCGTTTAATTTTATTCGAAATAAAACGCTGGAACGGAATTGAAATCAAGGTGAGAATTTCTCACTCAATCGAATCATTCGATTTATATTTTAAATAGTTAGATTTAAAATTTTTTGATTGTATGCCTGGATGATAAAATTTTATCTGTTATTGACTGAAATAGACATTATACGCTGTTATTAAGCAGAGGTTACTTATTAAAAACATATACCGCAATAATTTCATATTGATATGGAGTTGGTATTATATATGTATATAGCAATATATATATATTGGCATATGTATATATTGCAGTTGTTGATTTCCCACATTTGATAGTGGATGAGACCCTATTGCGCCGCATAATAGCGAATAATATTTATTAAACCTATATACCGCGATAATTCCGTACTGGAGCGGAATTGGTATTGTGCTAACATCTTTGGATGCAGGGGGACAGGTTGGAGGGATCCAACTAGATTCCCCAACTGTATTGATTGATTACAGATACTGTGATATTTGTTGATTATCATATATTGATATATGATGTTTTGGATGCCGTGATTGACTATTTGATGTGTCGCATCATCGGATCCATTTTTAAAGTTTAAAAATGACGATTTTGGATTTTAAAAGGGTTTTTAAAAGTGATTTGTAGAAATATACGTTTTATTGAATTTTTGAATTGGTTTATTTTAAATTTTAAATAAATAAATGTTAAAATTTTAATGTTAGTAAGAATTGTGATTTTTGTGAAATACGACCAAAATGTTATTTTTGAAATAAATAATTGATAAAATTATGAAATAGTTTGAATTGGAATTGTTGAAGTGTTTTAAACAATTCATATATAAAAAGATTTATAAAAATTGGTATTTTTATAAATTAAAATTAGTGGGATTATGAAATAAGTTTTATTAAGTGTTAAAGTGAAATAAAAATGGATTTCATAAGTGAAGTGAAATTTATAGATTTATGAATGGTAAAGGTATAAAATGAATAGATTTTTGTAAAATATCAGATTTATCAGTAATCAACTTATGAACTGATTTTGGCATTTAAATGGGTTATTAATAGAAATCTGTTAATTCGGGAATTTTTATAAATCGAAGTTTATAAATAGGGAAAGAATTTATAGACATTGTTTATAAATTCGAAATCAATGGAATTTGATAAATTGAATATAGAAAATTATTAAAGGAAGTATATTCGTGACTTTGGATAGCGAATTATTATTGAAATAAATTGTGTAGAAATTGTTAAAATTGGGATAGTGATTATATTCACGATTTTGGACAGTGAATATATATTATTGAATAAAATCAATATATTTTGGGAAAAGGAATATTGTTAAAAGAAGTAATTGTTTTAAAAGATGTTTTAAAACGTGTTAAGTATCGAAAACATAGATTTCAACATTTATTGTTGAAATAGACGTTTCGAGAAAATAAGGAAATGATGGACTATAACACTATTGTTATAGTAAATGGTTTCCGAAAGGAAATAATTTGTGTAGTATTGGGATTTATATATCTATCTAAATTTCGAATCCCTATACTAGTGATTTTGAGTTGTCGTAACGATGTTTTACGTAACATTCGTTTTGACTCAAATTAAATTATGAAAGAGAATAATTTCCTTAAAGAATGAAGTATATACTTAATTTTAATTTAAGTATATC
The DNA here is from genome assembly GCA_030737815.1 of Allium fistulosum. Lineage (NCBI taxonomy): Eukaryota > Viridiplantae > Streptophyta > Magnoliopsida > Asparagales > Amaryllidaceae > Allium > Allium fistulosum. Next base: position 334,787,941 of record CM060901.1, on the reverse strand, counting down.
GAATATTTTCCAAGTGTTGAAAATAAAGAAATTTGTAAAATACTTATTATTAAATAAGTATAGAAATGCTTTTCCAATATGAAATGAACTGTTTTGAGATTTTATCTTCAGAGATAAATTGAAATGTGGAAATTGATTTGAAATTGTTTCAAATGGTTTGTTTTGGAAAATTTTATATCTTGTAAAGATATTTTTGGAGAATAAATAATTTGGGAAAATTATTTGGTATCTGATGATGTTGTGCACCTTTATTGATAGTTAAATAACCGACTATCAATATTTATCTTTAAATGGGTATTTGTTGTGAATTGGATGAATTTGAATGCCACACTTATTTTTGAATAAGCGCTCACTATTCGGGTTAGCCGGAAAAGGACCATGGGGTCGTATAACCCATTCCGAATATGTGATATGTCGTTATGAATTGCATTTGATGACCGGTATTGAAGACCGGATATTTTTAAAAACGGAAGGATTACCGTCGAGTTACTCTACATCGACTGATCTTCGATTTAGAGGTTTTATCACCCTTAGTGACGGGAAATCCGGACGTGTTTGAAAATTATCCGGATGTGCAAGGGCTTCGTGAGAAGTGCCTTCGGTTCTGTTCGAGCCCGGAACAGACTTGTATGGATGGTGTGTCTGACGTTACAAATTGAGATATAAAGCTGATTTCTTTCAAATACATTTATGTTGGTGGCGAAGAATTTATTCTCTTAGCTTAACACCCTTCTCTGAGACGTACGAGCTCAGAGGTAATGTAGTTGAAATTTATCAGCAATATACTCCCAATTCGGTAACGTGGCATGTTGAGTGTTGCTGTGTGATGATCAGTGTTTGATCATTTGTGATATGATCATTTGTTTGATCATTTATCTTTGTGATCATAGGTTGATCATCTGTTGACCCAAGGCATGGCTTTGTGAACAAAGCGTAGCTTTGTGGACGAGACTTCGTCGGACCTCACACCCCGGAAATGGTCAAAACAGGAAGGATGCGGCAAGGTTCTAGGGAGTAGCGCCCCTTAGTGTATGTCATTCCTTCTGGATAAAGGTGGTATCATGGTATGGAGCCCAGATACTTAACCTATGTAGATGCTGTGAGTTTATTACTTTGTGGTAGTTGGAAATCGAGGATCCTCGGGAAGATCGGTTACGATCGGGGGATGGCATACACGTGTCAGTAGTTACCTATTTTTGCAGAGGTAACCCGGCCTTGTGTTGGCAGAGATCCGGTTAGGTTCTTGGGACGTCATTCCAGAGGCGTTCCTTCGTGGCATAGGAAGTTCCTTGGCCTGACCATTTGTTGGAAATCCAAAGAAACAATACGTGACGTGCACGGTTTTAGTTGTATTACCTGCTATGGAATGTGGCGGTAACCTGCTATTGAACATAGTAGTTATAGTAGGCATACGATACTGGTCGTATGTTGGCTAAGATTAATATTCTATTTTCAAAATGATTTTTCTACACTATGCACTAATAATAATATCCCAAAATGATTTGATTTTGCATAGTAAGCATCTTTGACTATCATAAGGAGAAATCTCCTCTGATTCTGCGTTTGCATTGTGTGTGTGTGCGGGAGGCCTTATGGTAGTTTCATTTTCAAAAGCATTGCGAAATTGACTTTAAAATCTTCTTGTTGTCTGTTTTAAAGATAAACTGTTTTAAGTTCTCACACCAGTCACCATGACTGACCTGGAGTTTATTGTTTCCTTCCTAAACTCTGGGTGCCCACCAATTTCCACACGGGCAGTGTAGAGTCAGGTTATCAGGTCATTCTGGATTCGGGATGCTGTGGAGCTTTATGGCGAGCTGGATGGTGAGACGTACCACTTGTATATGATATTATTTATTCCGCTGTGTATTCTGTATGAGGACAAGTTTATATAACTGTCCAATGTTGAATTGTTGTTGTAAACTCTAATGATGATGTAATGTATAAAATGATATAGTTCTTTGATTTAAAGATTATTCATTTATCTATTATATGTTGTTTCGCTGCGAATGTGAGATTCTGATATTGTTTCTGTTTCTAATGTTGTTCTGTTGTTCCTTCTTTTTCTTTCTTCTCTTTTCTTCTATCTTTTCTTCTACCTCTTCTTTAAAACCCTAAGTATTCGGTTTTCCGGCATTCGTTTGTTCGGCAGTTGATATAGTGGACGTATCGATGTCGATATTCGGAAGTCGGAGAATCGGGTCCTTACAACGTGGTATCAGAGCATATGGTTAAGCGACAACCCTGCTCTGTTGGGTGTTACTCATTAGAGATAGAGTCAGTAGTACTCGAGAATGAGTTTGAGTGTAATAATAGATACGAGCGCGTATTTGTTAGTTAATATAAAATTATTTTATATTGTGATGATTGGTTTGTTGAGTGGTATATGGATTCTGGTTGGTATCGTCGGAACAACTTTATCGATAGGGATCTCTAAACACTTGTATAGAACAATTCGGCAAGATATTGTTTAAAATTGGGTAAATGAAATAATTTTACCTCTATTATATTTTGTATATAAAGAAATAATTTTTTTAAAATTATTAAAGTATATAAATTGATTGGTTGGTTGTTTGAATCAGTTAAATAAAACAACAATTGTGAAAGAGTAAATTGTATAAGCAAATGAAGTTATAATTAAAATGATTTACAATGGTAAAAATAATCTTATATATATAAGAAGTGAAATTTTATAAGTAAAAGATTTATAAATGTGATTTATAATCTAAAATAAAATCCCAGAGAAATGTTTTTGAAAGGATTTGATATTGTGAAAAAAAATTGTTTTTGACAGATGAAAGCTCTAAACTCTTTTCGGTCGCTGGAAAATAATTCCGATGATGATTGCAACATTATTGGTGTTCATTTTCGGGTTTCCAAAAGAGGAATTGCTGCAAGATTATTTTAAATGGAAGTTGGTTGGAAAAATTGGATTTGGTTTTGGGAATTCAAAAGATAAATTTGAATTGATTTCAAAATGGTTTTTGAAAGGTTGAAAAGACCCTGGAATCGTATTTAAAATATTTATGGGAATGATAAATGAGTTTATAACTTATACAATTCGAATTTTGATAGAATAAATTTAACTTAAAGGATGTAGTTAAATTAAAATAAGTATAAGTGAATCAATAAAATCCAAGCTGTAGTTATTGAATATAAGAGATTAAGTTTGAACTTATAATATGAGATAATAAATTTGACCTTGGTAAAAGTTAAATAGAATTGGATTTATAAGTGGACATTTAAGTTAAGTTAAACAAATGATGTTTGAAATGGAATATAACTTAAGTAATGTTGAACGAAGTTGATTTTGGTATCGAAGTAAAATAATCAATTAAATTGAATGGATGTGAACTTGAGTTATATAAATGAACTTCAACCATAATTGTTAAATAAATTAGCAATTGAATTGTACTAATGAAATAAATTGGTAAATGAAATTTGAAGTGGATGTGAATAAATGGAATGATGAATATAAGTGTTAATTCATTAGAAGCTAATTAAATAAATTGAATGGAAGTCAATTTAATTTAAAGTGTTGAACCAAATTAAATGTAAATTAATAAATTTGGTTGTGTTGTATATACATTGGTTGTTATATGAATGTAAATTGATTGTATATAAATTCATTAAGTATTAATGAAAGTAAATTAGCGAAGTTGAAAGCTAAAGTAATTGAAATCAAACTGGAAGTTAAGAGAATCTTAAATAGAATTGAATTTGATTTGTAAGTGAAGTAATGTGAATGTAAACTAATTGAATTTGAACGAATGAATATTAGTAAAATCCAATGTTAACAATCAAATGTGATTAAATTGGAAACCAAATTCAATAAATATTAATGAGAATATGAATGAATATTGAAATTGTTGGATGATTGTTTGATGGCTGCATTTATTGCTTTTGTTGCATTGCTATGTTAGCACATATGTAGTTGTTATGTTGCTATATGATGTATATCGATATTATTTTCTATATACATGTTCTCATTGTTTGATTGAGTGTTTAGTAGGTGCGGATGGCGTTTGCTTCGCATTTGGAGCTCGCTTTCGCGCTATAATAGCCGTATACGCTCGCTAATAATATATAAGGTACATATCTCGGATTAAATATCGTACTTTTACACTTTTTTCCCTACGGGATGCCTCATCACTTGATGAGATGTATATTTGTGATATATATACATTGTCATTTTTTTTCGGATAGAGCCGCGCAAAGGAGGCTATGGCGAATTTTTCCGAAAATTTAAGGCGTTAGAATATTTTTGAGAAATTTGAAAATTTGATAACTAAGTATGATTTGGAAAACTTAGTAAAGATTTTCTAAGAAGTTTAACTATTAAATTTTTGGAAAAGTTAAACACTTAAGAGATTTGGAAATCTAATTTGAACGATTTGTTTTGGAAAGTTAACTGATTTTGTATCTTCTTCTTACTTGGTAATTTCGAGGACGAAATTCTTTTAAGGGGGGAAGTTTGTAACGACCCAGAATTTATATTAATTAAAATTTATTTATTTAATTGATTTTAAATATTAATAAGTGAAATGAATAAGTCGAATAATCTTTTTTTCGAATATTGGATTTCATTTGACAATTAAATCGATTTTTTTTAATAGTTAAATTCCAGAAATAATTGAAATCTGGATTAAATCTGTTGACCCAAGGCATGGCTTTGTGAACAAAACGTAGCTTTGTGGACGAGACTTCGTCGGACCTCACACCCCGGAAATGGTCAAAACAGGAAGGATGCGGCAAGGTTCTAGGGAGTAGCGCCCCTTAGTGTATGTCATTCCTTCTGGATAAAGGTGGTATCATGGTATGGAGCCCAGATACTTAACCTATGTAGATGCTGCGAGTTTATTACTTTGTGGCAGTTGGAAATCGAGGATCCTCGGGAAGATCGGTTACGATCGGGGGATGGCATACGTGTGTCAGTAGTTACCTATTTTTGCAGAGGTAACCCGGCCTTGTGTTGGCAGAGATCTGGTTAGGTTCTTGGGACGTCATTCCAGAGGCGTTCCTTCGTGGCATAGGAAGTTCCTTGGCCTGACCATTTGTTGGAAACCCAAAGAAACAATACGTGACGTGTACGGTTTTAGTTGTATTACCTGTTATGGAATGTGGCGGTAACCTGCTATTGAACATAGTAGCTATAGTAGGCATACGATACTGGTCGTATGTTGGCTAAGATTAATATTCTATTTTCGAAATGATTTTTCTACACTATGCACTAATAATAATATCCTAAAATGATTTGATTTTGCGTAGTAAGCATCTTTTACTATCATAAGGAGAAATCTCCTCCGATTCTGCGTTTGCATTGTGTGTGTGTGCGGGAGGCCTTATGGTAGTTTCATTTTCAAAAGCATTGCGAAATTGACTTTAAAATCTTCCTGTTGTCTGTTTTAAAGATAAACTGTTTTAAGTTCTCACACCAGTCACCATGACTGACCTGGAGTTTATTGTTTCCTTCCTAAACTCTGGGTGCCCACCAATTTCCACACGGGCAGTGTAGAGTCAGGTTATCAGGTCATTCTGGATTCGGGATGCTGTGGAGCTTTATGGCGAGCTGGATGGCGAGACGTACCACTTGTATATGATATTATTTATTCCGCTGTGTATTTTGTATGAGGACAAGTTTATATAACTGTCCAATGTTGAATTGTTGTTGTAAACTCTAATGATGATGTAATGTATAAAATGATATAGTTCTTTGATTTAAAGATTATTCATTTATCTATTATATGTTGTTTCGCTGCGAATGTGAGATTCTGATATTGTTTCTGTTTCTAATGTTGTTCTGTTGTTCCTTCTTTTTCTTTCTTCTCTTTTCTTCTATCTTTTCTTCTACCTCTTCTTTAAAACCCTAAGTATTCGGTTTTCCGGCATTCGTTTGTTCGGCAGTTGATATAGTGGACGTATCGATGTCGATATTCGGAAGTCGAAGAATCGGGTCCTTACAAGGATGCAATTTCTTTAAGGAGGGGAGTTTGTAACAACCCGCATATTTTACGATTTCATATTTTAAATATTTTATTTAAAATATAGCATCGTTGATTTACTTTAAAGTCCGAAACATGACTTTTTGTAAACAGTCTAATCTGGACTCGAGACCACTTTCATTGAGTTCAAAACGACGTTTACAACTTGTTTGAGTATAAACATCGATATCTTTGGAGTTGATTAGGATTTTGGTATTTTTATTTGGGCTTTGGGTTTGGTTCTAGCCCACCAACCCAATAAGAGAACCCAAACTCCTCTACCAAATACCCTAACTCATCTCCTCTTCATTCATTCCTCTCATAATTTCCACACTCTCAAGCAAAAGGAAAAATGGGGGAAAAGAAAGGAAATTAAAATTCCTAAGCCCTAGTTTTCTTAGGAAATTCAAATTCAGGTTCCAAAATAAAGGAGAAGCTTAGGTATGCATGCTCTTTATCTTCTCCATCTCAATTCCTCTTCAATTCTTGATTTTTCCTATAACCTAACTTAGGAAAACTTTGCATTTGATCATAGACTGAAGGTTCTTGAAGTGAAGTTGAAGAGAGATTGATCATGCTTTGTTTTAGAGCTTCTTATTCCTTGTTTTTGAGTTTAAAGGTGAGTTCTTGAACTCACATATATGTCTATAGCTTTCATTGTTGTTAGGTATGAATTCCTAACATCTATTTCATGTTCAATTGCTTTTGGATTGAATTGGTTTCGTCAATTTTCTAATTTTTGGTATTTTGAAGTCAAAATCTATGAAAATCATACTATGGATGTTTGGACATGTTGTTTGGAGTGTATTGAAGAGCCTATAGGGCTGGGTTGTTGCTTGGCATAAATCCCTAGCCACCATCGCTCATTCGATCGCTTCCGAGTTGATTTGGCCATCATTGGCCTAGGAAAATTTTGCCCTGAGCTTCAGCTCAAACATCTGGGAAAACACTCAGACGTCTGAGGCATAGGAATAAAAATTCCAGACCTTCAGCTTAGACGTCTGAGATTATTCCCAGACATCTGAGAAATCTGGAAGAAATTTCCAGATCTTCAGCTCAGACGTTTGGGAAACCACCAGACGTCTTGCGGTGTTAAATTCAGCCAATTTGCCTATTTTTATGTGGGTTTCCGATTTAATCGACTTTTATAGATCCGGTCGGTTGTTGTCATTTATTATCGACTTTGATGACTTCTTTTTCTAGATTTTTGGGAACATCCAATTGATGGATTCGATATCGATTTTCATGGTTTTAATTCACATCGTCGTATGTGAATTTTTGGTGATAGATTGTTTTTACAATCATTTGTGTGATTTATCACTTTAAAATACAAAGGTTTCTATACTAGTAGTAAATACTCAAACTCTTTCACATAAATGATTTCAACATTTCTTTTAATACAAAGCTAATTTTTAAAACCGTTATCCAATCTATTAGTATATACAAACCTTTACCTCATTCGTACGAGAAACCCAATTAAACGACTTGGCAAAACAAGTGGTATGAAACGCTTGCGTTTACTTCATCGGTTAATTCTTAGACTTGTTCGATTGAAATCTTGTGACAATTTTCGAGTGGAAATCTACAATTTGTTCGTAAATATTTAAGTTAAGCCAGTGGTTATGGAACATGAAGCTAAACTCATTTATTTACTAGCTTAGTGTAATTTACACTTCTTATTGATCAATGACGACCATTTTGAGGTTTAGACTAGCGATATGCGATGTCTCTTTGTCCGTGTGGGGGACTGTACCCCGTTCTGTTGAGGTTCGTCTCATTTTTATGGGCTAGCAACCTATGGGTTTATTATAACTGTTTTATGGAGTTCGATTCATCGGGCGTACCATTGTACTACATCGTTGTTCCGGCTTAATTGAGTTTCAGGTTCCTCGGGCGTACTATTGTACTATGTTGTTGCACCGGCTCTACGGGTTAGCGACCCATGGGAAAGCATCCCATTTGTGACACATGTGTTGGTGAGTTTTCATGCTCCCGTTTGTGATAGGCCTCTCCCTTTGTGTTTTCTAGATTTCTAATTATTGATTTCTAGAATTTGTGTTTCACCAATTTTTGCGATTGGCATTAATTTGTTCTGTCAATATTTGAGGTTTGGTGAATAAGCTAAAAGAATTTGAAATTCTTTTTGGTGTTTAAGAAGATTTGAGATATTGTATGACTTTCATTATTATCAAATATATACTTGTCACAGTATGACATTATTATTATCATATTTTTTTTCATATCTCTTATCCTACCTTATCTTGTATGATATTTATAGCTAGACTGATCCATTTATTAGTTTTCTTCTTAAATAATACTCGGGTCAGACCGAGGTGTTACATGTGCTTCCACTTGACTTCTTAGCAAGGACTATCTTCTCACTTTTGGCTAACTACTTTAGCTTAGTAGTTTTTGTTTTTATACATTCGAGATAGAGACTCTTTGATGTGTACACATTCTTTTGTCTAGCAAATGTACCTATTATTTTGTGATGTAGTGGATCTTGTATGACCACTACTTTGATGTTCAATTCTATGTGTTATATTCATATTTGTTTCTGCCTTAGTGATATGAATATTTGTGACTGATTTTGTGTTATGCTTATTTTATATTTGTTTCCGAAGGCCACATAGCCACTGTGTAGTAGCTTTGAGTTTGTATTTGATATGTCAGATTTCCTCTTGAAATGAAATGCATGACCTTCTATCTGGCCTATCAGTACTCGCACAAATCTATTACACAGATGGTCGCTCCTCAACAGCCTTATTCTTCGTGCTAGTCGATGGCATTACTCCGTAGTGTCCTTGGCTAGTGTGAGTATAGAGGTGGGGCATCACAGAAGTAACAAGGTATGTGGGTTATAAGCATAACCTATCAACCAAACACCAAGATATAATTGAATGTGATGCACCGGTATCAAATAGTATCCTAACTGGTATACTCTGAATCAAAAACGTACCTTCCATCATAGTCTTCCCTTTTTCTGCTGAAGTTGGCCTAATAGATGATGGACCAACAGCAAAAACCTTTCCCATATATACTCTAACCGGTTTTGGACAGTGATTCTTATAATGCCCAATGCCCTACCTGATCACAGTTGAAGCACTTCACACTCTTCTTATCTACAACCTTCTTACCCTTACTTGACCCGCACTCATTTGCATAATGACCCTTCTTATCACACTTGAAGCAAACTAAATCAGTCTTTGCCTTCTTGGAAGCTTCTGCCTTTTGGGATCCCTTCTTCTTAAAGAACTTCCTTTTCTTTCCCTGAGAACCCTGGGTATCAACCAGTTTCTCTCTAACACAAACAATAAGCATTTCTACGTAGCAAATTGTCATCTCCACAACCACATTACAAGGATCACGGATATGTGTCAGGGTCACCCTAGCAAGCTAAGATCTCAATCCCCGATGAACCTCTCATTTCTCCTGATGTCAGTGTTTATAGTAGCATGTCCATATTGGGACAGCTCATCAAACTTAATAGCATACTCGATTACCGACATCTCTCCTTTCACCAAATCCATAAACTTTCTCAACAATGATGACTTAGCAACTTCGGATAAAAACCTTTGTCCAAATCTTCCTCTACAATCTGCCAAAGTCAACTCCTCCCCTGGAACATCGGTAGTAACACTTTTCCACGAATGAAGTGCTGCCTCTTGCAACTACCTAGAGGCCACACTCCTCTTTTGTGAATCATCCAAACCTAAATTAGCAAATAATCTCTCGCAATGTAACCGCCAATCCTCAACTTCTATAACGTTCTCTGTTCCCATAAACAATTTTCCTCCAAGACTGGTGTAATCTCTTCTTAGCTTAGCATAATTATTCCCAACTGGAGCCACAGGTTTAGCTCCTCTAACATTGCCAACAACTCTTGCTTGCATCATATTGACAAAGAACTGATACATTGCCCCCATATCTACTGGTGGATTTCCAGCACCCACATTGACATCAGCATTTTGGTTAGGATTAGCCTATCGACCTGAGTTCCTCCTAGTGGGTCGAGCATTTTCATTTGTTAACCCAAAAAATGGATCAACACCCCGGTTTGAGTATGAAAGCACCAGCTTTATACTTACAGAGCAATAACACCGATAATAATTATAGAACAGAATAGTAAAAGAAAGGAGACAAGAAGATTTTTATAGTGGTTTGGCTATTAACAAAGCCCACGTCCACTTTATAGTTTTATTATGACCGATTGCTGTTACAAGTAGTGTTTGATTACAAGGCTTTTAATTATCCTTAGCTAGATTGAATCCCCAAAGTTGGAACCCACTGGAGAATCACAGTGAATCCCTTTAGAAATCATTGTAAGGGAGATTAAGAGTGAAGAAAGTTTTCAGCAGAGCTTCAGCAACCAGTCCGGAGAAGATCCTATTTATGTTGTAGGTAGGATGGTATTTATTGGGGTCGAAGAGCTTCTGGGCCAAGCCTGCTTGTCAGTCGCTTGCAGATGATCATAGGATGATCTAGTAGAGTTTAGCTTCCGACCCAAGTCAAAACCATGGATCGCTAGCGATTCAAGGTCTATGGATCGCTGGCGATCCATAGGCTTAGCTCGCATGCGAGCTGACCACTTAGCTCCTCTCTTCATTGTTCTGCTATATCAGGTCGCAAGAATTCCATGGCTTTGTATGGATCGCGAGCGATCCATACACTTAGTGTATTTTTCAATTTTTTCTTCTAGGCTCCTTTGTTCCCCACATGCCATAGCTGTTCAATGACCTAATGATGAAGTTTATGGATCGCCTGTGATCCATGCACTTAGTCTTTTTCTAAACTTTGATGTCTGGCATGCTTTTGTTGCTTTGCATCGAGGTTGTTTTTGTAGTCTCGTTGCACGTTGCTCTGTTTTGATGACGATTTACTAGTTGATTGTATTTCGCTGCTGATTGGACTCAATGGACACTGATACCTTGATTTAGCCAAACTCAATCGATGCTTTAGTAATATGACTTGGCTCCCTTTAACTTGTTGCTTTAACTCTTTTGGTTAAGTTCTAAGCCATTATGACTTCATCAACTTATCCCGTCTTCTATTGGATCGGGTTAAAAACCCGGAGAACATTTGCCCCCAGAGTACGTCTTCGTTGGAAACATGGCATGCTCTGGAAGTTATCGATTTTAGTATCTGTTTGTCAAATTCCAAGTAATCGTGTTTGAGTTCTGCTGATACGTAGCAGGTTATGCATCTGATCACTTAGTCTTGGTCTTGACCACTACTGCTTGACATAACAGATCGAATTTCTCTTCATAGGTTCCTGGTAAACTTTGAAATAATGGGTAAGTGTCGCAATGTAAATTTGAGAAAAGTCCTCCTCCAAACATATGGGTGGCTAGTGATCCATAGACTATGGATCGCTAGTGACCTGATTACTTAACAGTTGCAAGCCAGCATTTTTCCTTCAAAGAGATGGGTCACTAGCGATCCATAAATGATGGATCTCTAGCGACCTGATTACTTAGAGAGATTTTTGCCTTTTTGCTTTCCATTTGCCTATATATGGTCCTTCAACCCGATCCATTCACCCAATCGAGCCGAGCCAACTCCCTGTTCGTGCGATCTAAACCTTAGGCGATTCATCCTTCCAGCGATTCAATCCTTCCGCTTCAACGATTCGAGACTTCTTAGTGATTCTATCAATCGATTTCCAGCCATCTAGCCTTATCATCTACCATGATTCTATGCCGCCACAGCTGAAGCCTTGCCACTGCCTTCTCAAACCATCTTCGATCGAAACCCTAGCTCGACATAGCCTTAAGTCACCGCCGATCCATCCCTTAGGTCTCCTACGACCCAATCACAGTTTGCTGATTCTAAGTCTCTGACCACTTCCGTGTTTTAGAGTTGAATCTAAGGTGAGTTTTCTAACCTCAGTGTTCATTTTATGATTTGATGGCGAGGTCACGTTTGTGTTTTTGGTGGCGAGAAGTTTTAGTTGATTGCGGCTTAATAGAGGAAGATAGTAAAGTCTTGAGTTTCTTCCGGAACAACATTCGAGCTTCGCCTCGGTGCTTGACACATTTTTCTATCTTTGTTTATTAAGCCAGAATTGACTTATGCCAAGTTTCGTAGACAATACCACATGACACATGGCGAATTGGTCCTGGCCCTTCTGGAGAATTTGGACTTGTCCTGCTTGTTTTTTACATGCTCGGTGTCCCTATGATGAGAAGAATTTTCCGCATCGCTTCGGACAACGGATCCATTATCGATCATTGATCGATAATGGTTAAGTGTAGAGGAAGTAAAAAGAAATGGAAACGATAAGGGAAATCCTTTTCTTTTTCCACTGCGAGAGAACTATCTACACGGGATAGAGCGTTTGTAGTGTTTCGGATGCATAGCTGACTCCCTATAGACAACACACTGCACTTGCCTCGGTACATACTTGAAATCCGTTCTGTCGGTACGAATCGATATCCCTCCGGAGTTCAAGTGTTGTAAGGGAATTATTAATTTAGAATAGAATCACCTGACCGTCTTGAATGCGTGTTCCGTTGTTTTAGAATGAAGCATCCATCTTTGCGCCTTAAATCGAGTGGAGGAAGCTCGGCATGATAGCCGAGTCATCGTTCGTTGCCCTTTTTCCTTCCACTTCATAGGCATAATACGGCTAGTTGTTCCCGGTAGGTCTTGTCTTGGATCGAACTCCTCCCAATTTTAGGGTTCTTCTCAACCAGCCAGAAAAGGCTTCTTCCGTGATTTCTGCTAAGGTTCTGCATAATATCTACGTGCAACACGGCATACTAGAAGAAGATGTATGCCTCCCGGAAAAGAACGAGTTCGCTCGCATGCCTCCCCCGGCATATACTACTTACCATTGGTATATGTGCCTGAATGGAGTTGTGCCCCCTTTTAATGACTTCTTGCACGAGACTCTCTCAAATCTAGGCATTGCCTCATTCCAAATCCATCTCAATGGTTATGCCATCCTGACTTGTCTATATGTCCTTTTCATGCACACATTCAATAATGCTCTAAGCTTCAATGAGTTGTGGCATTTTCTTTCATTCAAGAGAAGGGATGAGTGTCCATCTTTGGTCGTAATTGAAGCCTAAAGAAATCGGAAAATCATACTACGACTCTAGAGCAACCTATCCCATTTTAAGACCCAATATTTCTTTGGCAGGCACCCTAAAGGGTTTAATCGCCTGTGGACGATGAGGGACAAGTTCTTTTCCCTATTTATTGAATTCCAATGCATTGCTATAGGGCTTTTAACAAGTCGAACGTTTCTTGTAGTTATCCTGAGGCCGAATAGGGACCTATGTCTTGATGAAGTTTGTCAAACTTTGAAGGCTATCAATGATGAGGAGAGGTTCGTTAAAGACTTGCTAATTAATGAGAACTTACTCCGATATGGATTGTTGTATCCGGGAGGTCTGCCATTCCAACTGAAGCCCCATCTCTTCCCGATCAAGGGTTCGCACACGATCCACCTCCTCTTCTCATGGGTCCGAAGAAGGCTCTTCTCAAGAGAGAGGGCTTATCCAGAGAATCAGCCAAAGAGGCTCGTGATGGAAGAGATGTTGTTGTGGCCGAAGTTAGTCACCCGTTCAAAATACCTTCGATTCCAAAGGAAGGAGAGGAATAGTTCAAATAGAGCGAAGGCAAAGCCACCTTGGACTTAGAAAAAGAAGAGATGGAAGTTGGGAGTAGTAGCGACGAGTCTACTTCTAATGACGACTTCTACATAGAATCTGATGATGAGGATTCTGAATCATGTGATGAGACTCCAGGGATGAGCTTCGTTATTCCATGTGACGTTTACATCGATTTGGTGGCATGGAATTTGGTGATTTGAGTGACATTTATGTTGATTTCAATGCGCTTATGGGGGAAGAGTTTAGATTTGAGGAGGTGTCCTCCCGTTCGAGCCACGTCGCATCTGAAATTAGTCCAATTCCCTCCGTGGAGCCTGCCTGATCCGGTTTGTGACGTCATTTTAGGCTATCCTTTCAAACACACCACATGCTTGACTAGGGTCACACTCACTTCTACACACACTTTCCATGCCTTATTTTCTATTTTCTAATGCCTTTTATTTGTGCTTCGTGTCAAGTATGACGAGAGGGCATGACCTTTATGATGACTTCGAAGAGTTCACTGACTCCCAGCGCTGATCTAAGCTTTCCTTTGGCCGTCATCAACCTCGAGAGACGGAAGGAGAGTACGGTTAAAGAAAGGATTTAGAGGCCAAAACCCACAGCCAAGAGGAAAGAGGGCGGGGCTGGTCGTACAAAGGTGGGTATGAGAAGAGGAGGTCTTTTGATGAAAGGGAGGAGCCATCAAAGAGATCAAAGTTCGACAATCATTCGCATTCTTCGAAACAGCGGGCTTTTGCTCTGATGCACTCTTCAATGTGTCAAGAAATCCCCATCACTTCTGCCCCTGTTCCGCCTTCAAATTGCACCCCCACCATCTTCTGTTGTGCTTGCCCCCATGCTTCGTGTCCCTATCAAAAACCTGCCTACATTCTTCTGTTGGGTCCTCCTAAGCTCGAGGAAGTCCACAGATATTCTTACATGCCACATCTTCAGGCTGTTCAAAATGATTTAGACCAGGCCAAAGGGTGGAAAAAATTGTGTAAGCAGCTGGCATATACCAATCGCAACAATTACCAGGAAATTCTCTCTTTTGAGCCAAAGAAGGATGATTTTGAATGAGCATTGTTAGAACGCAATGCCAGGATTAAACAACTGGAGGAGGAGAAAGAAGCGGCACTACGGGAGAGCAAGAGGAATGCCTTCTTATTGAAAGAAGGGAAAGAGGCCCATGAAAGGATTGAGATCATCTATAGGGATGAAATAAAGAAGGCTCATGCCAAGGAGGCCAAATTGAAAGAGGAAGTAGCCGCTTGTAAAGCAACGATTGAAGCCCAGAAGAAAAATATCTCTCACCATGAACTTATCGTTGAGGGACACAACAAGACCATCTCTGATCAAGCTGCGACGATCGTCCAAATGCAGGACCGAGTTGCGCAGCTTAGCGTTGATAAATCTCGCATTGAGGTCGAAAAGGCCGCCGTTACGGTGGATTATCTGGAGATTCAAAATGCTTTCGAGAGGAAGATGGAAAAGATGGATGAGACCATCCTAAATTTCTATGTCAATTCTCTGCTTCATCAGGGGAGCCTTAGCTACTTGGGCCTGAAATTTCCACGCACTCTCGTTGTGGTCTGGGAAGAAATCTTGACCCGCTTCCATGGCATCGATGACGTCTACACCGAGCGAGATTTAGAAAATGCCTATATTAACGAAGGGTCAAAGAAGGCATTGCTAGAGAGCTAGGAGATATTGTGGATCGAGAGGGAGAAAGAAGCTGTCAATGCTTCCATGACTGCGGCTGCTGAAGCACGTACAGAGCCTTTCATTTCTGGCACTGGCGAGACATCGGAGCAGCCCCACAATCTTCCAACAAGTTCTGGGGTTAGGGCTTCCCCTCGGGTAATAGAACCGTCTAAGGATAGTAAAGGCGGTGAATATGAAGTTGACATTCTTGGCCACTCTTCTGGTGCATGTAATCCTCTCGCTTCTTTCGAGTTTGGGAGCTTTCAGCTTACGCCGCAAGAGCAGGAAGAATTTAATGCTTTCATTTTTGATCTTACAGGTCCATCTACCTCTCTTGTTGATGTGCCAGCTTTCTCGGTGCTGGGACTTGCTACCATTTCCACATCCTCCGTGCTCATTTTCGTCTCTTTTCCTGTTTCCATATCCATGTCTGGCTCGCAGCCCGGGCCGGAGTACGAAAAGATAGCCGCGCTTCATGGCTTGGATGACCCTTTTGTGTCTTTGGAATGCGACGTAACACCGGAAGAAGTTAAGGAGCAGGAAGTTCAAACAGAGCAGCCTCGCAAGACTTAACATGAATTGGTCGCTATCAAGAAGGAGATGGTTAAAGTGATCAAACCCTCGAAGAACTCCTGCAAATCATGGAAGCACAAAGCAAAGAAAGAATCTTCTGAGAAGGCTATAGAGCAAGAGGCGGATGTTGGCGCTGAGGAGTTTGTTCATACTACTGGCAGCAACACTACTTCCAAGACGAGGTAGAAACTTCAAACAAAGGGTGGAAAGGGGAGTGAGGGAAAGAAGCACCGAGGAGCTTGGGTAGTAACCGATCTGATTTTAGTTCTTTTGAGTCATTTTGTTCAAGTGCAGAGTCTGCACTTAGTGTTGTAGAGCAAGTATTTTCCTTCTTTTGGCTGGAGTTGTGTAGGTACGGCCCCCACGTTTTGACCATGTATAAAGAAAATTATAAGCAATACATTGATATTTTGACTATACTCTTATTTGTCTATTCATATGTGTTCTATGCACTTGTTCTTGTTTTTTTTACACTTATCCAGTTCTTGTGATTACTACAAAAAAATTATTTGCAATAACAACTCTTTGTTTGGAGTAACAGAAC
Organism: Allium fistulosum; assembly: GCA_030737815.1. Taxonomy (NCBI): domain Eukaryota; kingdom Viridiplantae; phylum Streptophyta; class Magnoliopsida; order Asparagales; family Amaryllidaceae; genus Allium; species Allium fistulosum. The sequence continues at coordinate 334,771,538 of CM060901.1, read as the reverse complement.
TTGTGAACTTATCATTTCCAAGTTTTTTTAACTTATCATTTTCAAGTGTTTTTATTTAAGTTATCATTTCCAAGTTTTTTTAACTTATCATTTTCAAGTGTTTTTATTTAAGTGCCGGTGTATGCCCTCCAGTTCATATGGTTGTTTGCTTCAAAAAATCGACAAATGACCGGTAACTTAGGGTTTAAATAGTCTTCACATTAACATTTGAAATTTGACTAAATCACAACTCGATTTTTCTTTTTTTCAGAAATTTTATGACTTGAGTATGTAGTCTGAGTTTTTTGTGATATTTTGGTAGGTATGTAATATATGCACATTGCATAAGCTGACTGCGGGCAGGTACAGATTGTCAACATTTAATGTAATAATCTGTCGTACTCCGGTTTGGTTGGAGTCGTCCCCATCATTCGATAGTTGGAGTGGCTTGATTTTGGTTATTCCTGCATGGATAAGTTTCTTGGCATTGTTGGGGCAATTTCAGGACTTGAAAGTGCACATGGCTTACGGACTGCATGGATTTTAGAATCGATATGTCCCATCGATTTGAAACGGTTTTGGTGCTGCTCGGTGTTACCTATCTTCGAGCAACATAAGGAGTTTATGTTTTAGGAGCGTGATTTCACAGCTTCGGGAGTTAACGCACGGCTTAGGAAATCCGCGGCTTTTAGGGCTGATATGGCATATTAGTCCGAAAAGGTTCTAGTGCTTCTCGATGTTGCCTATCTTCGAGAAACGTGAGAGTTTAGGTTTTAAGAGTCAGTGATCGACTTATGGAGTGCGCAGCTTTCATACTCCTCGGCGTTGCCTATCTTCGGGCAACATGAGGAGTTGGTATTTATAAATTTAGGGCACGGCTTATGAAGTGCATGACTTTTCGTACTCCTCGGTATTTCCTATCTTCGGGCAATCTGAGGAGTGTAACTTTTAAGTTTAGTGCACGACTTATGAAGTGCAAGGCTTTTCGTACTCCTCGATGTTGCCAATCTTCGGTCAACATGAGGAATTAGTATTTTTGCCTTCTCGATGTTATCGGAGCTACACTGGTTTTTAGAAGGCAAAGATCGAGTTCCGCCGATCCAACGGTTTGAGTCGATTTGCTTCCATCGACGCGGTGGGTAGTTACTCTGAACACAGTTTTATTGGTTCAAAAAGCGAATCAAATTTTATAAATGAAGGCATGGTAGGCTTTTGCCTATTTACAATGCCCCTGGCATCCCCAGATGGCTTATTTGCTGAAAAATAGAGAATACATAGGGTAGTTCTCAAATAAAGTAACGGTGGAGTGACTGTTCCATGTCCTGGGAATTTGGATTCCATCGACGGTTGTTAACTTGAAAGTTCCGTCCCTCAGCTTTTGATTGATGACATATGGTCCTTCCCAGTTCAGTTCGAAGGCCCCCGGAATGGGGTAGACTCGCTTGACCACAAGATCTCCTACTTCGAAGGTTTGGTTCTGAACTTTATAGTTGAAGTACCTTGCAACCCTCTTGAAAGTGACTATGCTATAAGATCATATGATATGGAGTATATACTAAACTTATTAACTAGTGCAGAAAGTAACTATAAAATAAAAATAGTAGTAAAGTAAAGTAAAATGACACCAGATATTTTTATACTGGTTCGAACTCCCATTCTACGTCTAGTCCTAGACTCCTTCTGGATTTAAAGTAGCATCCCTCACTTAACCCGGAGGAATAGGTTTACACCGCTTGAGCAATCGAACAGGACTTTGACCACCTGAGAAACTAAACAGGACTTTGATACAAATGAAATTGATTGTCTTGACTTTGCGTGATCTTGTTAACAACATAGATTTGTCAATTGAAGTACACCCTTCCTATAATCTTTTCCTCAAGTATAATGTGTGTAATTGTGTGTATATGAAGATAAGGAAGATATATATTGCTTTAGAAATGGATAATTTAAAGCGTGATGGCACAAAATTAAAGCAATAAGAGATTCTGAAATTCAAGTGAGTAGAGAATTGAAAATTAAGTAAGTTGAACTTAAAAATCACATTTATTTATAGTAGACAGAGAGTTGCAACTTCTGGTGAAAGGTTCTATCGAGCAGCAAGGGATGCAACTCTCTGCGAAGAAGAAATCTACTAGTGAAAGGACGTGTCTATTCATAAATATGACAGTTATAAATAGGTCAGTTAACTGGTTGAGGAACTTCAGTCGACTGAATTTGAAAACATATACTTGCACAGGGTCAGTCGACCGACAATATGCATTCAGTCGACTGATCATTGAATTTTTATCCAAATAGTTTGAAAATCAATTTAAATTCAATTTAAATAATTGTCGTTTATATTTGAGGGAGTGTGAACTAATTAAGGATAGATTTTAACATATATGAACACTAAATTAGACTCTAAAACAAAATTCATACTTGATATATGACCTTCGGGCCTAGTCGCCTTTGTAATTTGTAGTCGTAGATTTGTCGAATATTCTATCATTCTTATGTTGCCTTGATCGTCTTGGCATGAATCAAAACCTGAGATCCAACATTCTCCCCCTTTTTGATTGATGACAACTCTTTATGATATATCGAAATATGAGCAAAATCTTGATAAAATTCCTTATATAACTCCCCCTTAATCCGAGATGAAATTTTTGTTAAACCTACCAATTTTGTTAGTACAACACTTCTTCTCCCCCTTTATTATCGACAAAAAGGAGATATGTATATATATAAGAATATGTAAGCAATATACCATCATTCATAGTATTCATAACATAGATCATCATAAGAGCATATACAAATAATGACATACACAACAATATGAAATCACTAACAACATAGAACAAACTACATAGTTACCATTGTTCCAATAAAACATACCTTTGTTCCAAAATACTTAAAATAAAAATAGTAAACCACTTACTCATCACCATTACTATCGGAGCATTCCTCTTCATCATCCCCACTAGAGTAACCCACTTCTTCTCCTTCTTCTTCTCCTTCTTGTCCTTCTTCGAAAGTGGACCAAGTGAAATGAGGTTGTAGATGCTTGGATTCGTAGGCACATGGACGGATGTGGAAGAAGATGGACCACAAGATAGTAATTCCCAAATATTATTCAAGAAACCTTTGGTGTTATTTAGCTTTGAGTTTACTTTGGTAACGGTTGTCTCAACATGAGATAGTCGCCTATCTAAAAGCTTTTGGTTTCTAGAGACAATTGTTAAAGCTTCTTGTGGTTGAGCTTCTGGTCCAGTCTCTTCAATTTCATGGAATTCTCATGGAGGTTGTGGTTGGGAAGAGGACCTGGCTTCGGTTTGTGGATCTTGTTGTCTAGAAGAAGGTTAGGGCTGTCCAGCCGCTTGGTTTTCTAGCCAATGTTCAAAGGTTATAGTAGTGTGGCTTTGGAATTGCTTTGGAAGTCCCATGAGGCTTAGAGTTTTGGTGTTAAGGGAACCAGTTATGGAATAGTCCGAATCAAGGAGATTAATTTCGAAATGACGAATAATTCTCATGATATAAGCACCGTAGTGTATGGTTTTCATACGGCCTTGGTTAGAAGTTAGAAACTCATCGAGAATTACTTTAGCCCAATTAACAAAACGTTATCCCCAAATAGCATATAGCGATTGAAAATCTCACTTATAAGCCTTCTCGTATCTGCCCATACGAGGATTGATAGAATGAGTAAGAGCTCAACGTATGATTCTACCCTTCAGTCGAAGCTCGATTGCCTTGAGTTCTGTTAAGTCGTTAGAGAGAAAAATATGGCTAGTTCTATCTCGGTTATCCATGTTAACTTCAATGTCGGTTAAATCTTCTCCTTCGAAAGGGCAATTTAGAATCCTTCCTAGACGGGCAATGGGGAAGAATATCTTCACTCCACATACGACAGTCCATATACAATCGTCAGGGTTTTGAATAATGTGGTGATCCAAGTTGAGGTTCTCATAAAAGAGCTTGATAAGGAGATGATTTATCTTCAAGCTATTGGCATTGAAATCGAGTAAGGATTCCAAACCACTTCTTATAGCAAGGTCTTAGATTGCATAGGAGGCAAAATCTGGATATTTGACAAAAGAACATTTAAATATTCTTGAGTTTTTCATCTTATCAAATATTTGAGCTGCCTTTTCATTGTGAAGCCATCCTCTAATTTGTGATTCAGAGGGTCCAGCAGAGGAAGAGGAGGGTCTTACTCTTTTGGGAGGCATTTTGGGTTAGGGTTTCGAGAAGAAAACTTGAAAATTGATGTAGGGATATAGGGTTTTTGGCCAAGGAGATATATAGAGAGTGAAAGGGTAAACAAAAAAATGAAGGGTTGTTTGATTTTATGAAGTTTATATTAGGAATTGAAATGTCTATTTGCACTAAAAACCCCGGTTTTCAGATTCAGTCGACTGGATATTCAATTTCAATCGACTGAATGATGATCCGAGATCCATTAAAATGTTGGGAAGCAGGTTTAGTCGACTGATTCTTATGGTTCGGTCGACTGAATCTTTCTCGAGAATAATTAGTTCAAATCTGGTGAATTTAGTCGACTGAATGATGAAGTCAGTCGACTGAATGCAAGGAAAAATTGTATGTTTAAAACAGTATTCAGTCGATTGGCTTGGATTATTCAGTCGACTTAATTTGTTGACAAAACAATCTATAAATTTTATTAAGCAAAGAAAATATACAACGGTATTATTAAAAAAAATATAGTGGAGACAAATAATAGAAGGAAAACTATTTGGAGGATCCAGAAGACATAGGAGTTGCACATTCCTCCGGCTTAGTTTTGGTAATTTCTCGTGCCGGTTGAATAATAGAGTGATACCATGAATTCGAAGAATAAGGTGGCCGCTGGGGAGATGGATTATGCACATTATTGTTTGAAGGTGGGGAACCACAAAATTTTAGAGCAAATTTCTCGAGTAGACTAAGTCTCCTGCCAAGATTGTTCTGTTCAAAGAACAACTCTCTTTGTATGCTTAATGATTCTCTTTGATAATGATGTATATCTTCTATTTTTCAATAATAGATGGAAAACCAAAACAAATATTCCTTCACTGTAACAACCCGTAGATTTTACGATTGTATATTTAAATGTTTTATTTAAATATAGCATTGTTAGTCGGATTTAACTCTGAAATATCACTTTTTGCAAACAGTCGAATTAGGACTCGAGACCACTTCCATTGATCCAAAATGGCATTTGCGACCTTTTTGAGTATAAACATCGATATGTTTGGAGTTGAGTAGAATTTTGATATTTTCATTTAGGGCTTTGGGTTTGGGTTTCAGCCCAATTTCCTAACAAGAGAACCCAACTCATCTAATACCCTAACTCCCCCGCCACTCCTCTTCATTCATTCATAACTTTTCCTAACACTCTCAAGCTAAAGGAAAATGGGGGAAAAGAAAGGAAATTAGAAATTCCTAAGCCCTAGTTCTCTTAGGAAATACAAGTTCTTGCTCTAAAATCAAGGAGAAGCTTAGGTAAGCATCCTCTTCATCTTCTCCACCTCAATCTCTCTTCAATTCTCAGAAATTCATAACCTTAAATTATGAAAAACTTCACCTTTGATAATAGATTGAAGATTCTAGAGGTGTATTGAAGAGGAAGTGGTCTTGCATTGTTTTAAAGCCTCTCATTTGTTGTCTTTGAGTTTTAAAGGTGATTTTTTGAACTCACATCTATGTCTATAACTTTCATTGTTGTTAGATATGAATTCCTAACTTCTATTCATGTTCATTTGCTTTTGATTTGAATTGATTTGGTGAATTTTCCAATTTTGGTGTTTTGAAGTCAAAATCTTTAAAAATCCTATCTTGGATGTTTGGACATGTTTTGGTGGTGTATCGAAGAGCCTATAGGGCTGGGTTGTCAATTGGCATAAACTCCTAGCATCCATCACTCGATCGATCGCATTTCGTTTGGATTTTCGCCCTTCACGGGCTAGGCTGATTTTTGCATACAGGTGGATTTCAGACGTCTGAATTCCAATTCGAACGTCTGGATTCAAATTCAGATGTCAGGATTGGAGATCCAAACGTCTGGAATTGGTCCCTAGAAAATGCAAAAAGGCAGAGACAAAATCCAGACGTCTGGAAATCCATCCGGACGTCTGGTTAGTGGTTCAGACGTCTGGTTGGTAATTTCAAACGTTTGAAATTACCAGTTTTGCCTATTTTGGCTGTTTTTGAGTTGATTTCCAATTTTAATCGATTTTTTTGTTTATCCGGTTAGTTGTTATCACTTATTATCGACTTTGATGGCTTCTTTCTTTGGATTTTTGGGAATATCCATTTGATGGATTTGATATCGATTTTTATGGATTTAATTCACATCGTCGTATGTGAATTTTTGGTGATTGATTGTTTTTACAATCATTTTTGTGATTTGTCACTTTAAAATACAAAGGTTTCTATACTAGTAATAAATATTCAAACTCTTTCACAAAGATAATCCTAACTCTATTTTTAATACAAATCTCGTTTATAAAACCGTTTTCGAATCTATTAGTATATATAAACATTTACCTCATTCGTATGAGAAATCTAATTAAACGGCTTAGCAAAACAAGTGGTATGAAACGCTTGCGTTTACTTCGTCGGTTAATTCTTGGACTTGTTCGATTGAACTCTTGTGACAATCTTTGAGTGGAAATCTACAATTTGTTCGTAAATATTTAAGTTAAGCCAGTGGTTATGGGACATGAAGCTAAACTCATTTATTTACTAAATTAGTGTAATTGACACTTTTTATTGATCGATGATGATCATTTTGTGATTTAGACTAGCGATGTGCGACGTCTCTTTGTTAGTGTGGGGGTTAAACCCCTTTGTGGAGTTTCAACACAAAATTGGTGGGGTAGCGACCCATGGTCTTTGGGTCATTTGTGGAGCTTTGGCTCAAAATTGATGGTTAGCGACCATGGAATAGTGTTCCGTTTGTGATGCACGTGTTGGTGAGTTTTCATGCTCTCGTTTGTGATAGGCCTCCCCCCTTTTATGATTTCTGGATTTCTAGTTGATGATTTCTAGAATTTGTGTTTCACCAATTTTGATGATAGGCATTGATGGGCTCTATAAATATTTGTGTTTTGGTGAATAATTTAAAGAATGTGATTCTTTTTGAATGTTTGAGATGATTTAAGATATTGTATGATTTTTGTTGTTATTTGATGTATACTTGTCATAGTATGGCATTATTGTTATCATACTTTTTGTCATATCTCTTATCCTATCTCATTTTATATGATATTTATAGCTAGACCGATCCGTTTATTATTTCTCTTCTTAAATAATACTCAGGTCAGACTGAGGTGTTACAGGTGCTTTAACTTGACTTCTTATCAGGGCCCGACATCTGACTTTTGGCTAACTACTTTAGCTTAGTAGTTTTTGTTGTTATACATTCGAGATAGAGACTCCTTGATGTATACATATTCTTTTGTCTAGCACTTGTACCTATTCTTTTGTGATGTAGTGGATCTTGTATGACCACTACTTTGATGTACACTTCTATGTGTTATATTCATATATGTTTCCGCCTTGTGATATGAATATTTGTGACTGATTTGTGTTATGCTTATTTCCACATTTGTTTCCGAAAGCCACTTAGCCACTGTGTAGTACCTTTGAGTTTGTATTTGATATGTCAGATTTCCTCTTGAAACGAAATGCATGTCTTACTATCTGACATATTGGTACTCGCACAAAGCAATTACATAGATGGTCGCTCCTCAACAGCCTTATTCTTCGTGCTAGTCGACGGCATTACCCAGTAGTGTCCTTGGCTAGTGTAAGTATAGAGGTGGGGCGTCACAGCTTGGTATCAGAGCCAAACTTCGGAACAATGTAGAATAATCTAGCAAGGATCATTGTCCTAAGTCTCTCTTAGGAATCGTGCCTTAGGATTTAATTCGAATCATAGGACCTGTTTTATCCTATTTTCTTTTATGATGCCTTGTTTTATCAATCAAGATTGTTTGATACTCATTTTGAGAATAACCTTTTTCCTCTTCTTTCTTTCTTTATTAAAGAAGAGAAATGGTTAGACCTGGCCATCCCAGCGCCGGTTAATCCAGTGCTACTCCTCAAGATGGAGTATTTATGTCTGCCCAATAGCTTCTAGATCTTGTAAAGAATTCTCAAGCTGTCGGACCTATTTCAGAGCCTACTCATCCTAAATCTGGGTTTGCACACTTGTGCAGTGATTATACCAACTTGGGTGGAAGGCCTTTCAGGGGTTCCGAAAGCGTTATAGAAGTCCAAGCTTGGTTTAGAACATGCGATCAGATCTTTTCCCACATGAATCTTATTGATCTACATCGAGTCCAAGTGGCTTCTAGCATGCTCCAGGAGAGAGCATTAGATTGGTATGAGCTTTTGATTTCTAAAATTATGGAAGCAGATCTTACTTGGGGGCAATTCCGGGAAAGGTTCGAGTTGAAATTTATGCCGGAGACTGAAAAAGTAACTTTAGCTCGGCACTTTATTGACCTTGTTCAAGGTGAATCTTCTGTGACGGATTACGTCGCATCTTTTGAATCCCTTTCTAAATATGGGGTCGAGTATATTAATACCCCATTGAAGAAAAATCAGAGGTTTGCATATGGGTTGAATAAGAACCTCAAAAAGCCTTTACTCCTAAAACTGGAAGTTTCTTTTGATCAGCTTGTTGATATCGCTCTTTGACTCGAAGAGGCCGATAAAGAAAGTGATGATGAAATTGTGGGGGCCAAACAAAACATCAATAAGAAGAGGCCTTTTAAGTTCAAGCCTTATCCCAATAAGAAAGGGAAGCAAGCAACTTCTGTAGCAAAGAATCCTACTTCTAGTCATGGAGAATGTTACAATTGTGGTTCTAAGGACCATTACGCAAGCAAGTGTCCGAAGCCCCTTACTTGCCGCTATTGCAAAAGTTCGGGTCATACTATATCTTCATGTCCCAAACTTCAAAGCAAGAAGGAAGGGAAGCTAAAGGTTGTGCAAGCCCCTAGTAACACTTCTCTTGGTCAAGGTATTTCTCATTCTATCTTTGATGGCATTATTATATTTCATGATCTTCCTATTCGAGTTCTTTTTGATACGGGTGCATCTCACTCTTTTATATCAAAAGAACTTGTTGATGCTTTGTCTTTGAATGTTATTGGCTTAATGACTTCTTTGAGAATTACGAATCTGGTTGGTGGATTCGCAATACTCAGTTTACTTTGTAAAGATGTCGAAATTATTTTATGTGATTATGCTTTCCGAGCCGATTTGCATGTTATGCGTTACCTAGGTTTCGGAATGATTTTGGGGATGGATTGGCTTAACCATTATGAAGCCCATATCCTATGTCCCAAGAGGACTATCAATCTTTGACATCCCCAATCTGTTAAGCATATTTCTATTATTCTTAAAGATTCAGATTCCAATTCGGCGGCATCCTTGTATTCTTTAAACCCTCATGATGATGATAATGATGATGAGGAAGATTTTATTCCCCTCATTCACGTTGTTCGTGAATTTCCCAATATATTTGAGCCTGTTTTAGGATTACCACCTAAGCAAGCAATTGAGTTCAGAATTAATCTAATCCCTGGAGCTCTACCAATTACTCATCCTCCTTATCGTATGTCCAATAAGGAAAATGAGGAGATGCGTAAACAATTATCCGAATTGAAAGGAAAACCGTTTATTCGTTCTAGTTCCTCTCCATGGGGAGCTTCGACTATTTTTGTGAAGAAATCTGATGGTACACTTAGGCTTTGTGTTGACTACCGCAAGCTTAATGATCTCACCATCAAGAATAAATATCCCTCACCTCGGATTGATGATTTATTCGATCAACTTAGTGGTGCTAGAGTCTTTTCACAGTTAGACTTAGCAACCGGTTTTCATCAGCTATGTATTGCAGAGGATAGCATTCCTTTGACATCGTCCGTACTCATTATGGATCTTATGAATGGCTTGTTATGCCATTTTGTTTGACGAATGCCCCAGCTTATTTCGTTGACCTTATGAATCGAGTTTTCAAAGACTTCCTCGATCGATTTGTTATCATCTTTATCGATAATATTCTTGTTTATTCTAAAACCGAGGAAGAGCATGAAAAACATCTTCGGATTGTGTTGGAAACTCTTAGGAGCAACCAATTGAAAGCAAAATTTTCTAAGTGCCACTTTTGGCAATCTCGTGTGAAATTTTTGGGGCATATTATTTCTGAATCCGGAATTTCCGTGGATCCTTCAAAAATTGAAGCGGTTCAAAATTGGAAGAGACCGGAGAGTGTGATGGAAATTCGTAGCTTTCTTGGATTAGCAGGTTATTACCGTAGATTCATAAAAGACTTTTCTAAAATTTCTGTACCTCTTACAAGTTTGACAAAGAAGGGAGTTAAATACATTTGGTCAGACAAATGTGAAGCTTCATTTCAGAAATTAAAAGAACTCCTTTCCGATGCTCCTATTCTTGTGATTCCTAAAGGGAACCAAGACTTTATTGTTTATACCGATGCTAGTCGCGTTGGTTTGGGTGCCGTTCTAATGCTAAGGGAACGTGTTATCGCTTATGCTTCTAGACAATTAAAGCATGCTGAGACTAGATATGCCACTCATGATTTAGAGCTCACGGCCATTGTTTTCACCCTTAGAATTCGGCATCATTATCTTTTGGGAGAGAAATTTGTTCTCTACACCGATAATAAATCTTTGAAGTATTTATTTTCTCAAAAGGAACTTAATTTGCATCAACAACGTTGGCTCGAGTTCCTTGCATCTTATGATCTGGATATTCTCTATACTCTCGGAAAGGGAAATTGTGTTGCCAATGCCCTTAGTCGTAATCAACAAGCAGTTGTTTCTATGATGATATCCGAATGGAATGATCTCAAGACTTTATCCACTTGTGAGATTCGAGATCGTGAATCCAATTCGTGTTCATCTCTTGTTTTATGTAGCCTTGAGGCTCGTCCTTCTCTTTTAGACCGCATTCTTGAAGCTCAAAGGCATGATCCCGAATTGGCTCTTCTTAGCCAAAGTTGTAGGGATAAAATAGATATCGATGGTTTGAAAGACTTTGATATTGATGCTCGTGGCGGTATTCGAAAGTTTGGTAGACTTATTGTGCCAAACATTTGTGATCCTCGTAAAGACATTTTAAAATATTCTCATCGTTCTAAATTTACCATTCATCCCAGTAGTAGTAAAATGTACGTGGATATGAATCGACTTTATTATTGGGATGGAATAAAATCTGATATTGCTAACTTTATTAAGCGTTGCATGACTTGCCAACTCGTAAAGGCCGAACATCAAAGGCCTGGTGGGTTATTGCAACCTTTGGACATTCCAGTTTGGAAGTGGGATCAAATTTCCATGGACTTTATTGACGGGCTTCCCCGTTCTCGTTCGGGTCATGACAGTTTATGGGTGATTGTCGATAGACTTACAAAATCCGCCCATTTTATTCCCGTTCGGTCCAATCAGACCGTACCTCTTTTGGCCAAACTCTATGTTAATGAAATTGTTAAATTGCATGGAGTCCCTACTTCTATTGTTAGCAATCATGATCCATTGTTTACTAGTGGATTTTGGAAAGGTCTTCAAAAAGCTTTGGGAACAAAGCTTAATTTTAGCACCGCTTATCATCCTCAGTCCGATGGACAAACCAAGCGTGTGAATCAAACTCTTGAAGATCTTCTTCGTGCATGTGTTCTTGATTTTGGTGGAAGTTGGGAAGATCATATTTCTCTTGTTGAGTTTTCCTACAATAATAGCTTCCAATCTAGTATTGGTATGGCTCCTTTCGAGGCACTTTACGGAAGGCCATGTCGATCTCCTTCATGTTGGCTTGAGGTCGATGAGAAGTTGGTTTTAGGGCCAGATTTTATTCGTGATGCCACAGAAAAGATTGACCTTATTCGTCATAGGATGAAAGAAGCCCAAAGTAGACAAAAATTCTATGTCGATAACCGAAGAAGGAAATTAGAATTTTCAATGGGTGATTTTGTGTTTATTCGTGTTTCACCTATGAAGGGTGTTGTGTGTTTCAATCGATCGGGAAAATTAGCACCTCGATATATTGGACCATTTCCCATCACTGAACGCATTGGTTCTGTGGCTTATCACCTTTTATTACCGGCTTAATTTTCTGCTATTCATGACGTATTCCACGTCTCTCAATTACGGAAATGCCTTTGGGATTCTAATTCTATTCTGAGCCCGGTGTTATTGAAGAAATTGAAGTTTCGCCTAATTTGACTTATGAGCAACATCCTATTCGTATCATTGCTACGGAGGTTAAACACCTTCGAAATAATGATGTTCCTCTTGTGAAAGTTCAATGGTCCAAAAATCCTAAGGATTGCTCTTGGGAATCCAGAGAATTCATCAAGCGAACACATCCGGACTTACTCTCTCGTGCTCCTTAAGGTAAACTTCTCATTTCAAAATTTCTTCCTTTTTGTGTTGTTATACCTTTGTATGGTTGTTACTTTTTATTTCTTTTTCTTAAATATTGCGAGGACGCAATTTCTTTAAGGAGGGGAGTCTATAACAACCCGCATATTTTACGATTGTATATTTAAATGTTTTATTTAAATATAGCATCGTTAGTCGAATTTATGTCTGAAATATCACTTTATGCAAACAGTCGAATTAGGACTCGAGACCACTTCCATTGAGTCCAAAATGGCGTTTGGGACCTTTTTGAGTATAAACATCGATATGTTTGGAGTTGAGTAGAATTTTGATATTTTCATTTAGGGTTTTGGGTTTGAGTTTCAGCCCAATTTCCTAACAAGAGAACCCAACTCATCTAATACCCTAACTCCCCTCCACTCCTCTTCATTCATTCATAACTTTTCCTAACACTCTCAAGCTAAAGGAAAATGGGGGAAAATAAAGGAAATTAGAAATTCCTAAGCCCTAGTTCTCTTAGGAAATACAAGTTCTTGCTCTAAAATTAAGGAGAAGCTTAGGTAAGCATCCTCTTCATCTTCTCCATTTAAATCTCTCTTCAATTCTCAGAAATTCCTAACCCTATCTTAGGAAAAACTTCACCTTTGATAATAGATTGAAGATTCTAGAGGTGTATTGAAGAGGAATTGGTCTTGCTTTGTTTTAAAGCCTCTCATTTGTTGTCTTTGAGTTTTAAAGGTGAGTTTTTGAACTCACGTCTACGTCTATAACTTTCATTGTTGTTAGGTATGAATTCCTAACTTCTATTTATGTTCATTTGCTTTTGATTTGAATTGATTTGGTGAATTTTCTAATTTTGGTGTTTTGAAGTCAAAATCTTTAAAAATCATATCTTGGATATTTGGACATGTTTTGGTGGTGTATCGAAGAGCCTATAGGGCTGGGTTGTCGATTGGCATAAACCCCTAGCATCCATCGCTCGATCGATCACATTTCGTTTGGATTTTCGCCCTTTACGGGCTAGGCTGATTTTTGCCTACAGGTGGATTTCAGACGTCTGAATTCAAATTCAGACGTTTGGATTCAAATTCAGACGTCTGGATTGGAGATCCAGACATCTGGAATTGGTTCCTGGAAAATGCAAAAAGGGAGAGACAAAATCTAGACGTCTGTAAATCCATCCATAGGTCTGGTTAGTGGTTCAGACGTCTGGTTGGTAATTTCGGACGTCTGAAATGTGCCGTTTTGCCTATTTTGGCTGTTTTTGAGTGGATTTCTAATTTTAATCGATTTTTTTGTTGATCCGGTTAGTTGTTATCACTTATTATCGACTTTGATGACTTCTTTCTTTGGATTTTTGGGAATGTCCATTTGATGGTTTTGATATCGATTTTTATGGATTTAATTCACATCATCGTATGTGAATTTTTGGTGATTGATTGTTTTTACAATCATTTTTGTGATTTGTCACTTTAAAATACAAAGGTTTCTATACTAGTAGTAAATATTCAAACTCTTTCACAAAGATGATTCCAACTCTATTTTTAATACAAATCTCATTTATAAAACCGTTTTCCAATCTATTAGTATATACAAACCTTTACCTCATTTGTATGAGAAATCAAATTAAACGGCTTAGCAAAACAAGTGGTATGAAACGCTTGCGTTTACTTCGTCGGTTAATTCTTGGACTTGTTTGATTGAACTCTTGTGACAATCTTTGAGTGCAAATCTAAAATTTGTTCGTAAATATTTAAGTTAAGCCAGTGGTTATAGGACATGAAGCTAAACTCATTTATTTACTAGCTTAGTGTAATTGACACTTTTTATTGATCGACGATGATCGTTTTGTGATTTAGACTAGCGATGTGCGGCGTCTCTTTATTTGTGTGGGGGTTAAACCCCGTTTGTAGAGTTTCAACTCAAAATTGGTAGGGTAGAGACCCATGGTCTTCGGGCCGTTTGTGGAGCTTCGGCTCAAAATTGATGGTTAGCGACCATGGAATAGCGTTCCGTTTGTGATGCACGTGTTGGTGAGTTTTCATGGTCCCATTTGTGATAGGCTGCCTCTCCCCTTTTGTGATTTCTGGATTTCTGGTTGATGATTTCTTGAATTTTTTTTTCACCAATTTTGATGATAGGCATTGATGGGCTCTATCAATATTTGTGTTTTGGTGAATAATTTAAAGAATGTGATTATTTTTGGATGTTTGAGATAATTTAAGATATTGCATGATTTTTGTTTTTATTTGATGTATACTTGTCATAGTATGGCATTATTGTTATCATACGTTTTTTCATATCTCTTATCCTATCTCATTTTATATGATATTTATAGCTAGACCGATCCGTTTATTATTTCTCTTCTTAAATAATACCCGGGTCAGACCGAGGTGTTACAGGTGCTTTCACTTGACTTATTATCAGAGCCTGACATCTGACTTTTGGCTAACTACTTTAGCTTAGTAGTTTTTGTTGTTATAAATTCGGGATAGAGACTCCTTGATGTATACATATTCTTTTGTCTAGCACTTGTACCTATTCTTTTGTGATGTAGTGGATCTTGTATGACCACTACTTTGATGTACACTTCTATGTGTTATATTCATATCTGTTTCTGCCTTGTGATATGAATATTTGTGACTGATTTGTGTAATTCTTATTTCTACATTTTTTTCCGAATGCCACTTAGCCACTGTGTAGTACCTTTGAGTTTGTATTTGATATATCGGATTTCCTCTTGAAACGAAATGCATGTCTTACTATCTGACATATCGGTACTCGCACAAAACAATTACATAGATGGTCGCTCCTTAACAGCCTTATTCTTCATGCTAGTCGACGGCATTACCCAGTAGTGTCCTTGGCTAGTGTGAGTATAGAGGTGGCGCGTCACATTCACACTCGCTTAGATTCCGGCATATATCCAGTATGATAGCCAGGAGGGACTATAGGAACAAGCTTGTAAATTGGAGTAGGAGTTGGTAGATGAAAAGAACTAGAACTTGAAGAGGAATAGTCTATGGCGGAATACTCTGAAGTTTTTTATGAAGACATGATGATGAAAAGATCTTGTGTATTTTCTTATTAAATGATATGAAAAGTATAGCAAATAAAGGTTTATATAAGACATAAATTTTCAGAAATAGCAATCGAACTAATGGTAAAATAGATTATGACCAGAAAAGAAATGGTTGGTTAGAAGTTAAAGGCAATATTTGGTTGAAAATTTTAACTCTAAAAATAAAAAAAAATAAAAAAAAAGGTGAAGTATAGCTTTCAGATGTGAAAAACCATATAGCAAAAAGGAAATGCATGTAACTTCTAGCCGTGAGACCAGAGATTGAGTGTTGGCAGCTCTATTTTGGAATAATATTTTTTATTTTTGAAAAAAAATCCAAAAAATAATAAATAAAGAAATTGCTTATAAATCTTTTAATGACAAAATTCCTAGTTCTCTTCTTAATTTTATAAAAATATTTTCATTTAATGGTTTTGTAAATATATCAGCCAACTGGTTTTCAGAAGACACAAATTCTTACCTGACTATATTCTTTTCAATATTATCACGAAGAAAATGATGACGAATTTCAATATGTTTTGTTCATGAATGATATGTAGGATTTTTAGATAAGTTTATAGCACTTGTGTTATCACAAAAAATAGTTGATTTAGATAAATTTATTCCAAAATCTTGAAGCGTTTGTTGCATGTAGATGACTTGAGCACATGCTAAAGCAGTTGAAATATACTGCTTCACAAGTCAAGAGGGAGACGCAATTTTGTTTCTTGCTAAACCAAGATACTAGGGATTTTCCAATAAAGTGACAAGTATCTCATACTTTTTCTATCTGTCCGACATCCTCCAAACTCAGCATCACTGTATGATACTAACTCGAAAGGACATTTCTTCGGATAGAAAAGTCCAAAATCTTTGGTTTTGCTTAGATAACATAATATTCATTTCACCGCTCGCATATGTGTTTCTTTAGGATTTGCTTGAAATCGAGCACATAAATAAACACTCATCGTTATGTCTGGTCTACTAGCAGTTAGATAAAGTAACGATCCAATTATACTTCGATATAATTTTTGGTCAACACTTTTGCCATCTTCATCTCGATCGAGATGTATTGTTGTACTCATTAGAGTTGGTTTGGCAGAAGTATTTTCCATACCAAAGCGTTTAATTAGATTATTACAATATTTTTCTTGATTAATGAAAATTCCAATATCTAATTGTTTAATCCGTAATCCAAGAAAATATGATAACTCTCCCATATGTGACATTTCAAATTCTTTGGTTATTATGTTAGAAAATTCCTGACATAACTTATCATTTGTAGAACCAAAAATAATATCATCAACATAAATTTGAATAATTAAAATATCCTTTTTAGTAAGTTTAATAAAAAGAGTTTGATTTCACATGGGAGGTTTGAGGTTTATTTCCCGCCTCCTGCACCAAGTCAACCGAAAGGTCTGGCTAGCTTGGAATAGCGGTTGTGGCGGGCCAGCCGTTTATTCCCTAGGTTTACTGTTCAGGAATCGCATGTCGGTAGTGATTGACCAGGTTCCCTAGTTCCAAAAAAAAAGTTTGATCAACCTTTCCAATTTCTAAACCCGACTCTACAAGATAGCTTTTAAGACGTTCGTACCAAGCACGAGGTGCTTGTTTTTGACCGTATAAAGCTTTCTTGAGTTTATAGACATGGTCTGGAAATTTTTCATGTGAAAGTAGACGAGGTTGTTCAACATAAACATTTTCTTTTATATATCCATTTAAAAAAGCACTTTTAACATCCATTTGATATAGTTTAAAATTATGAAAACATGCAAAGGCCAGTAAGATACGAATTGCTTCTAGTCGAGCGACTGGAGCAAATGTTTCTTCATAGTCAATTACTTCCACTTGATTATATCCTTATGCAACTAATCTAGCTTTATTCCTAGTGATATTTACTTGTTCATTAGCTTTATTTTTGAAGACCCACTTAGTACCAATGACTGTTTGATCACTCGGTCTAGGAGCTATGTCCCAAACTTCATTTCGTTCGAATTGGTTTAACTCTTCTCCCATAGCTATAATCCAATATTCATCAGTAGAGGCTTCTTTAGCATTTTAGGTTCAATGTTAAAAAGGAATGCTACATGGCCCATTTGATTAAGTTGATTTCTAGTTCTGACATGTGAATTGATTTTTCCAATGACATTTTCTACTAGGTGATCTCGTAAAATCCTAGGAGGAGATCTTAATCAATTGTTAATCCTCTGATTCACGATGTTAATCCTCTGATTCGCGACTTAACAGAAGACGATTTAAGGAACGGTCTGACCTAACAGTGTACGAGCTAGAATAGCCTCCGATCTAAACACATGCCGACTTAGAAGCCGGCTCCGACCTAAGAAGGACTTCGAGCTAAGATACGCTCCGACTTAAGGAAGGCTCCGAGTTATAAAGGTCTCTGGCTTAACAAGCTACGACCTAAGAAAGCTCTGACCCAACAGTTGCCGATCTAACTACTGAGAAGAGCTGCCGACTTAAGATGTGTGCCGACCTAGGAGCCTACCGACTTAAGGAAGCCTACAGACTTAAAAAATTGCGAGTTAACAAGGGCTTCCGACTCAACAGCTTAACAACCTATGGGTTAACTCTGCTCCGACCTAACAACACCGAGTTATGAAATGCTCCGAGTTAAGAAGTACTACGACTTAAGAGTCTACGAGATAAGGGAGTCTTGGACCTAAGGCAATGGTTGATAACTTAAGACCTACGACCTATCTCTTAAGTCGTCGCCGACCTACGACTTATACTAAGTCGTGTACAATCTCAGAACACCTTATACACCTTTACCTCGTCACTGACTTACCTTAAGTCTTCGACGACTTAGGACTTAGGAAAAATGGCCAGTTCAGAGTTCAGCTCCTATAAATACCCCGTTACCTTCAACATGGATGGGACTTTTGGCAAATCATTTCTTCAAGCGTCCATACTCTACTGCACTCACAACTCATTCAACAAGTAAAGATCTTCAACACTCAAGGCACTACAACAAGCTTCGTGAAGGACTTCATTCATCCGACATGGATTTAGCAAGATTCATCACCGAAGTTTGAGCTAGTAGTCGAGATTGTTGTGTGATCAAGTTGCATTGTATTTGACAAGTGATTTGTATCGATTTGTAACCAGATTCAATAATAAAGAGATCCAAAGTGAACGTAGGCTCAATCTCAAGCCGAACCACTATAAATTGCTGTCTTTTACTGCTTTTCTGCTATTTTACTGCTTAAATTCTGTTCCCGTCACGCGGGTGGTGCTTTCACGATTCTATTACACACACCGGGTGTTAGCGTTCACTTTTTAGCGTTAACATTTTGGTGCTTTCACTGAGAATTGAACTCAGGCGATCATCCACCGTTGCTTCGCAAAGATTCATAAAAAGGACCTCTCTTAAAAACCAGATCCGAAATAATGGCTCCTTGAAGAAGAGGTAGACCTATTAGATCCAGAAATGCTCACGAAGGGACTTCCGCTTCCCCAACAACAGACAAAGCGACTCCTACCTTTGGAGTCACCAGGGTTGAATTGGACGACGCAGTTTCTGGATTATACCAACAAATTGAAACTCAAAACGCTTTGATGATGGATAGAATAACTGCCATGCTCGGGGCAAATCGTCAACCAGAAAACCATCAAACCACCCTTCCTGAAATGCCACCTTTCCAAGCTGATGGTTCTATGCCGCAACCAACTTGTCATGAACCTATACCCGGGCAAACTTCCGAGGGAAGAACTGATGCTTGCCCGGAGGTGTCTTTGAACAATAAAGAGTACCTGTCTGAAATGGTTGGCCGCATCATGAAAGAGAGCATGCAAAGGGAAGAGGATGAGGCTGACTGGGGATTCGCGCCAAGCAGAACTCCGTTTACTGAAAGGATCCTGAGAGCGGAGTTTCCAAGGAAATTTGCACCTCCTACTATCCAAGCCTATAGGGGAACCAGTGACCCTAATCATTTCCTATACAAATACGATTGGCATATGACTGGTGCAAGAGCATCAGACGAGATCAATTGTCGATACTTTCCAGTATACCTGGAAGGTGTGGCTTTACTTTGGTTCACAAAGCTTCCAGTTCGGTCTGTAGATAAGTTCTCCGACTTAACGCAAAAGTTCAAAGAACAGTTCAGATTGTATGCTTCAAAAGCTAAGGATATAATGTCACTGTCTAACCTTGAACAAGCGCCCGGAGAATCAATCAAATCTTTCTTGAGCCGTTTCAATATAGCTTTAGCCGAAGTAGAAAATGCGGAACCACGCATGATCCTTACTTATTTGATGCGAGCCATTGATAAATAGAGTAAATTTGGAATATGGCTAAAGATGAAGGAACCGAACTCACTTGAAAATTTTTATAAAAAGGCCGACGAGTTCATTCGCCTTGAAAGCCTTTCTACGACATCGAAAGTGGTTACTGCCCAAACTAATAATAACAATGTCCCATCTAATAAAAGAGAATCTGAAAGTCAGAAAAGGGAGAGTGAAGGAGGAAAGAGCCAGGGAAATGAAAAGAAACCCCGCCGCTTTAATCCTTCGGATTTTACTCCTTTAACTGATACACCAAGAAATATCTTTTTTGCAACAAAGGACGTTGTCAGGTATCCTAAGCCACCTGAGATGACGAGAGGTGCAAAGCGTAATGGAAAATTCTGCCAATTTCACAATCAACCTGGCCATGACACTGACCAATGTCGCCAATTAAAGAATGTGATTGAAGAATTGCTGGAGCAGGGTAAACTCCAACAATACGTTAAGAGAAGCGGAGTCGATCCAGCCTCATCCACTCGGGATCAACAATGTCTTACCCATCAACCCGATTCTCACCACAACACTGCAGCGCAAGATTCAGAAAATCTTGTCATTAATGTTGTCACAGGAGGTCCATACCCAGCAGGCAGAAGTTGGGACGACTGTTAATTGTCCACAAAACTGCAACTGGGACATCTTTCACTTTCCCTGGCATATAAATCCGAAGCGGCGAATCTAGCGCAAATGGAAAATTAGTCCGGAGATTCTGAAACATCAATAACTAGCATCCATTTTTTACTTAACAGCATTGCTTGAATTTGTAAAAAATGATAATGGATGTGTGACTTCTGAATTGTAAACCGCTGAGAAATCAGTGTGACTGAATAATGAAAAACTATGAATTCTGCGTTTTCTATTACGAAATGCCTGTTATATTTCGATGTGTAAATACTCTAAATGTATTGCTAAAATGTCGATCTAATATTGCAGGTCATTAAAGCAAAGCTCACCCATCGCAAAGCTAAGCGAGCCTTACAAATCATTTATTAAAGCAAATACCAAGCAACAAAAAATTCCATATTCAAATCCTATACAAGAAGAACTTCACATAAAAAGTTGGCAACTTCACTGGGGCAAGCCTTCGTT
Source organism: Allium fistulosum (assembly GCA_030737815.1). Taxonomy (NCBI): domain Eukaryota; kingdom Viridiplantae; phylum Streptophyta; class Magnoliopsida; order Asparagales; family Amaryllidaceae; genus Allium; species Allium fistulosum. The sequence goes on along the minus strand of CM060901.1, from coordinate 334,750,712 downwards.
AACCGGTTGTGATTGTCAATATGAACAGACGTCCAGCTAGGTAACTCGCGTTTGTCCCGTGAAGTTATTCAACAGTGAAGTCCACTTCTTCGGATAAGGCAATTTACTTACAAAAGGAATGAAGATACGCTTGGAAATGATAACAAAAGATCGCTAATGGGCAGATGATGGGAGAACATGGCCAAGCAAGCACGGAAGCAACCAAAAGGAATTTTGCTCCTCAATAAAAGGGCCGGTAGAACCACCGAAGGGACACCTTCCCAAGCAGAAGGAACAGGGCCCTTGCTAACTGATCGTGATGCATCCGATCAGGCAGCTTGCGTCCGTCCCATGGATCTACTCGCCCTTGAGAAGCAACCTTCCTGGCACACCAACCAACCGATGCTCCTTCCCAAAGGTCAACAAAGCCCTCTAACGAGGCACGCCAATAAATGAAAGTGCTTCTCTCAATAACAAGATTGGTGGAACCACCAGAGGGGCACCTTCCCAAGCTGAAGGAACAGGGCCCTTGTTAATTGATTGCGATCGTTTGTGCAAACGAACATCCAATCAAGCAACTTGCGTCCGCCCCGTGGATCCACTCAACCATGAGAAAGTAACTTCCAGGCAATTTCAAGACCTCTTCGGAGGCAAAAGCCCTCTTCGGAGGCACATTTCACCCGTGTAGAAGTGCAAAATGCTCCTCTTCGGAGGCCCACTTCACCAGTGATGAAATGCTAAAAAGCCCTTTTCGGAGGCACATTTAACCCGTGTAGAAGTGCAAAATGCTTCTCTTCGGAGACCCACTTCACCAGAGCTGAAATGCCAAAATTGCTTCTCTTCGGAGACCAAAATTGCTTCTCTTCGGAGACCAAAATTGCTTCTCTTCGGAGACCAAAATTGCTTCTCTTCGGAGACCAAAATTTCTTCTCTTCGGAGACCAAAATTGCTTCTCTTCGGAGACCAAAATTGCTTCTCTTCGGAGACCAAAATCGCTTCTCTTCAGAGACCAAAAGACCTCTTCAGAGGCGTACTTCACCTTGCTTGAAGTACCAAAAATAAACCCTTTACTGGGGCACAAAATCAAAACCTTCTTCAGAAGCTCATTTCACTGTGCAGGAAAATTCACTTTTAAACAAATAAAAGTGATCATTCCCAAAAGTTGAAGTGTTGTTCAGGAAGAAAGAGAAAGTAAAAACTTCTCTGAAGACGAGATATACTCTATTAAAAGCAGAATGATTCTTCCCTTAAAAGTGAAGTAGTTATTCTCTGAAGTAAGAATATCAGTCTTGAAGAAGCTAGAAATGTTGCAATGCACTTGCGGTATGGGGGCAACACTATATAATTTAATTGTATTAATAAAAGCAACATGCCACAAGTTCATTGCAATTTCACAAAAAATAGATGTGGAATAAATGTATTCCCAAACACAGACAAAAAGTTTGTACAAGTAAAAGGAATCGTTTATTCTACACCAAAAAAGAGAAACAGATGCATTCTCACATACACAAGAATTTGTACAAGTAAAATAGCTATTTTATTCAATACTATGGAAACTTTTTACATTGTGCAGATTACAAAAAGGAGCGGAGACCGGTATCCGCACAATCTCCGGTCAATACATGCAAAAAGCAGAAAAGTCAAAATCAAACTCATTTCTCCTTCTTCCCACCCTTGGAGCCTTTACCCGGCCTGGTAATTAGTTTCGGAGGACGTATTGGAGAAGAAGGAGAAAGAGACTCAGCCGGATCGACTTCTGCTTCATCTCCAGCAGCAGAAGAACTTTTCTTTCCTTTCTTCGAAACCACACGTTTCCCCTTCTTCTTGGAAGAAGACTCACTCCCCGGAGTAAGAAATGTAGAAAGCTTTATGTCGTAGTCAAAAGACTACTCCGGGGTCTTCTCACTATCTTCTAGATCTTCTGCTTTCTGCTCCTCGGAAGCAGGTGGTTCGTCCAAGCCTTGAAGGGTTGCTATCTGTTCTTCCTGTGAACTTGGTTGAGAAGCTGGAAGAGGAGTAACTTGAGAAGGAGGAGGAACGGCAGCTGAAGAAGGAAAAATTGGTGCAGTTTCCGGCGCGTCCGCTGCATAATAAAAGAAATCAAAATCAGTATTCTCCGAGAAAAAAGAAGATAGTGGATCGTCAAAGCTTAAGTAATAAGTAAGAAGTTCGTCGAACTCGGTTAAGTCGAATAAGCAATTCACTGAATTCGTCTCGTCAAAGTTACCCGGAGAAGTCGGTTTGGCGAGATCAATCTCAAATTCCCGAGCCTGAAAGTCCTTCATTGCCTCTTCTTCTGTAGGAGTGGTCATAGTTTCTTGGGCAACTTTAGCTGGATGTGAAGAATGAGAGCTGGAATCCGTAATATTAACATCGGCTGAAGTTGAAGTATGAGCAGGGGCAGTTAAAGGAGCTTCCTCTTTTGGAAGCTCTTCTCCCGTTGATTCAACCCGTACTTTAGCAAGCTGCTCCTTCCCCTTAACAAGAGCGGCACGAGCCTCATCATCAAGATAGCGCTCCTCAAGTTCCGACTCATCATAGCCGGCCCCGCCAAGCATGTCAATTGCGACTTCCCACACTTCAGCCAATGTAATTTCATAATCAGGACCCAGAAAAGCGAGACTCCCACGACCCAGAACACTGTGTAAATAAAAGTCGAATAAGGTAGAGCTGATGTTTGCTTTCGTCGCCTCATGTGATTGCTCAGCCGCTTCCTTTTCGGCAACGGCAGCAACCCGACCAGCAATAGCCGCATCACGCTCTGTCTCAGCTTTAGCGAGTCGAGACTTTAGTAACTCAATCTCTACGTTCTGGGAGGTGACCTTTTCCCGCAGTTCGGTGTTTTCTGTGCGATATTTCTCAGTAATGTGCTGTTCGGCGGCAAGCTTCATTTCGACATCTCTTTGTGCAGCATGTGCATCCCGCACTTGCTTCTGAAAGACTTCTTCTTTTTGAGTATATGATGCAGAAGAAGAAGCGAGATTTTCCTTAAGCTGCTTAACTTCAGATCCAAGCTTTGCGTTGTCGTCTGCAATGCTCGTCATCTCCGCATCATGCTGCTTGCGCCATTTGTCCCATTCTGATTTATCATTCTCCATGGTCATCATCGCCTCAAGATTCATGTGGTTGACCCTTTGAAGTTCGTCGACAAGTTTCTGCCATTGCGACATCCTCTCAATATTAAGCCTGACCGCGTCAAGACTTTTAAGCATGTCTTGCTTATCAATCGGAACCAAATCCAAGTCAAAGCGCACTACTTTTAGGCACCAATTCGGAAATCGGCTCTGAAGCGTTGGAGGGCCGTCTTTAACTTGATATTGTGGCCTGTTAATGATTGTTTGAATATCAGATTTCTTTAGAGGAGGAGAGCCGGCCGGAGTATCAGAAAGGATAGGAGCATCAGTTTTCTCAGAAATTACAGATGCGTCACTTGGCTTGGACCGTTTGCTTGATTCATCAGTAATATGAGTCTTCCCTTTGTCATCATAAGACTTTCGCTTATGAGAATCGTAACTTCTGTAAGAAGAATCATATCGATCAATGTCTCTTCTTCTCTGCCGCTGCTCATAATCCCATTTTTCTTGAGCCTTCCTTTGAGCCCTTTCCTCATCTGTCTCTCTCTGGTCACCAAGATATTTCCTAAAGTCATAAGATCCACGGCCTCCATGGCGCTGGAATGAGTCATGGTATGAGCCGGAACGCCCCATCGGAGAATCTGAAAACGAAAAAGAAGTAAAGTTTAGAAATTTCCAGAAAGAAAGAGTAAATGTTTATAAGTGCAGAAAAATCCTAAGTGTGTGCGGCGTGCAAACTACGTGCGTCAAACTACAAACCACGCTTTAGTGCGGGAACGGAGACGACAGGTGTAGAAGGCGTCGAGGTCTGTTTCAAAGAGGAAGTCGCTTCAACGACAGGAGAGTTCGCCTTTGGAATATTATCCTTGAAAAGCTCTTGAGAAGTTATCATTATGTCACTCAAGTCATCGAAGGTGTCATCATTATGATGCTCAGCAGAATTCTCCTTCTCAACTTCCACATCAATTGTTTTTTCAGAAATTCGAGGATTTTCTTCCTCTTCAATAATTGGAGCAAGTGCCGACTTGCTGACTGACCCTACAACATCGGTGGATGCGGAACATTTTATCAAAGCAGCCTCTACGACAGGTGTTTCTGATGCAACTTCTTCTGCAGAAACTGGGGCATTCGATGCCTCAGCTTGAGAGCCCGAAGCAGCTAACGTTTCTGCATCAGAACTAGAGATTTCATGAATCCGAGTCGACCTGGAAGGATGTAAAAGCCCAAATTGGTGCAAAAGCTCATCATCTAATAGAAACCGGATACTCCTCTCCTCTACCGGCACCGCCATAAGCCTCTCAAAAGTCACTTTGTGACCGGGATCTCTAGAAGTAGGAGGAAGTGCTGAAAAGGAAAAAAGGCAAAGTTAGCACTTGATAACTCGGACTTCGGTAAGTTTGAAAGAACATAAGAAACAGAGGCAAGTGATCTTACTTCCTACTCTCCAAATAGCGTAAAACCCCGGGGGACAGCGAACATAGAAAAACGGGCTTAGGAAACTATGAACACTTTCAGGGAGACCGGTGATCAACTTACGATTTCTAGCACTCCTCACGACTGTGATAGAGGGATGATCTTTGTTTTTGGCAAAAGTACACAGATAGCGAATTTCTCCAAAACTGGGAAAACGGTCCAGCGTTCTCCTAAAAAGCACACACAGTCCCAACAGGATGGAGTAGCCATTGGGGTGTATTTGAAAAGGGGAAATAGATAGTCGGAGAAGAAGTTCTCGAAGACAGTCGTTAAATGGGGGGATAGCTCCACTCAAACACATTTGGCGGTTAACAGCGACAAAGCCATGAGGCGGCCTATCAGCAGTATCATTTATTCCAGGGAGCAAAGCGTCAGCTTCGGCAATGCCAAACTGGATGCATAATTGACGAAAGGCTTTATGGCTCAGAGTGGTAGGAGTCCTTTCTGGAGGATCATTTAGCGGGATAGCAACTGGAAATGTATCTTCAACTTGCTCTATTCCTTCTTGCGGAGAAGACATTCTACACAATCAGCTGAATGTTCAAATGTGAAGGTGCACGTTTCCTAAAAAGTGTGGAGTGCTGTGCAAAACTAATGAAAATAAAAGACAAGCATAACTGGAATTAAATTAGTTGACAATCAATCGATTACAGAATTTCAGAACTTTTTAATGTTCAAGTGCAGTGTTAATGCAGACAAATCAGTTTCATTTGACTATTACGATTTTGTTTTAATACTTCACTTGAATTGGTTATTGTACAGCATCTCATTCATATTCATTCAATTTAACTTTCTCTTTACCAACTAATCTGTCATTCGATGTGGGCAGTCAGTGACAGTATATTCGTCCCAGTACTCTGTGAATGTTGTGTTAAGCAGGATTGTTAACTTGCAAATTGAAGCAATCTGTAAAAAGAAATACATGCAACACAGTTCATAGTTCAACAGTTCGAAGTCCAGGCAAAGTTCAAAAGTCATCTGCTTAGTCGCCGAAAACTTAAGTACTAACTCGGTGACGACTTAAGAGAGATTCCCTATGGGTCAAAGCTAGTAGTCCCCGAGTCTTGGCCGGATTAAGAAAAAACTAGTTCGAAGCAACAAGAAATCCTCTAAGTCCTAACTCGGAAGCGACTCAAAACCTAGGACATATGAAATTGCTAAGTCGGTTCCGACTTAAATCAGTGAAATCACTAAGTCATGACCGAGTCAGTACATCAACCCACTTTCTTCCATAACTTTTAACTCGTTAGCCCAATAACCTCACAGTCAATGACGATCCTAATTCCATCACACCATTGGATCGCCCAAAAAAGCCAATTCGAATCGCCTCGGGTTTGTTGCGAATCTGACGTATTATTGCCCTATCACAACTACAACGTGATCGATGGCAATGGCGGAACAGTCGAAGGGTTATTCATAATGAACCGTGGCAAACAAATGGAAGTCGAAAACTGGGGAGTCATCGATTCGACAATGGGCATGGGTAAACTCGGATCAGATTAACTTACGATGTATAGCAGGAGGTTGATTGACGATTGGATGGATGGAATTTATCTCTGAGGGCTCTAAATTGCGTCAATGGCTGAATCGAGAAGAAGAATGAGTGAGGAAGAGGAAGGATGACTCAACTATTTATTCGCAGGAAGGTGAGTCGACTTGCACGCTGCCGACCTAAGACCTCTGTTAATTCGCTTCCGACCTAATCAAAGAGCAGGTTAAGAAAATCGAAGTATATGACCAATGACCTAGGCACACACTTCGAGGGGCAAATGTTAATCCTTTGATTCACGATGTTAATCCTCTGATTCACGACTTAACAGAAGACGACTTAAGGAACGGTCTGAGCTAACAGTGTACGAGCTAGAATAGCCTCCAATCTAAACACATGCCGACTTAGAAGCCGGCTCCGACCTAAGAAGGACTTCGAGCTAAGATACGCTCCGACTTAAGGAAGGCTCCGAGTTAAAAAGGTCTCCGGCTTAACAAGCTACGACCTAAGAAAGCTCTGACCCAACAGTTGCCGATCTAACTACTGAGAAGAGCTACCGACTTAAGATGTGTGCCGACCTAGGAGCCTACCGACTTAAGGAAGCCTATCGACTTAACAAATTGCGAGTTAACAAGGGCTTCCGACTCAACAGCTTAACAACCTATGGGTTAACTCTGCTCCGACCTAACAACACCGAGTTATGAAATGCTCCGAGTTAAGAAGTACTACGACTTAAGAGTCTACGAGATAAGGGAGTCTTGGACCTAAGGCAATGGTTGATAACTTAAGACCTACGACCTATCTCTTAAGTCGTCGCCGACCTACGACTTATACTAAGTCGTGTACAATCTCAGAACACCTTATACACCTTTACCTCATCACCGACTTACCTTAAGCCTTCGACGACTTAGGACTTAGGAAAAATGGCCAGTTCAGAGTTCAACTCCTATAAATACCCCGTTACCTTCAACATGGATGGGACTTTTGGCAAATCATTTCTTCAAGCGTCCATACTCTGCTGCACTCACAACTCATTCAACAAGTAAAGATCTTCCAACACTCAAGGCACTACAACAAGCTTCGTGAAGGACTTCATTCATCCGACACGGATTTAGCAAGATTCATCACCGAAGTTTGAGCTAGTAGTCGAGATTGTTGTGTGATCAAGTTGCATTGTATTTGACAAGTGATTTGTATCGATTTGTAACCGGATTCAATAATAAAGAGATCCAAAGTGGACGTAGGCTCAATCTCAAGCCGAACCACTATAAATTGCTGTCTTTTACTGCTTTTCTGCTATTTTACTGCTTAAATTCTGTTCCCGTCACGCGGGTGGTGCTTTCACGATTCTATTACACACACCGGGTGTTAGCGTTCACTTTTTAGCGTTAACATCAATTTTCATTATGAACAATGTTTTCATCTTCTTCAAAATTATTTTGAGTAACTGTATTTGGGACCGTCTTAGTTATTATCTTATCATCCTCAAGATTCTTATTAAATTTAAAATTCTCATCGAAGGAAACATAAGTGTTTCTTCGATATTTTTAGTTTTTTTATTAAAAATTTGATAAGCCTTACTTTGTTTCGAATATCCTATGAAAATTCCTTCATCGGATTTAGGATCAAATTTTCCAAGCTGATCTTTTGTATTTAAAATAAAACATTTTGAACCAAAAACTTTAAAATATGAAATATTTGGTTTTCTTTCATGAAAAAGTTCATATGGAGTGTGTTTAGTTAGTGGTCGAATGGAAACACTATTCAGGACATAACAAGCAGTTGCTACAGCTTCTGCCCAAAAATGTTTTGATAGAGTGCTTCCATTTAATAAAGTTCTTGCACATTCTTGTAAGGTTCTATTTTTCCTTTCTACAACTCCATTTTGTTGTAGTGTTCTAGGAAAAGAAAAATTATGGTAAATTCCCTTTTTATTACAAAAATGTTCAAAAGCTTCATTTTCGAATTCACCTCCATGATCACTTCTAATGTTTTTAATTTTTTAATTTTTGACATTTTGAATTCTTTTAGCAAAGATTTTGAAATTTTCAAAAGTATCACTTTTATTTTTCATAAAAATAGTCCAAGTATATCTTGAAAAATCATCTACTATGACAAACAAATATTTGCTATTGTTTATGGATTGAACTTGAGTTGGGCCAAAAAGGTCCAAATGCAATAGTTCAAGTGGTTGTAATGTAGAAATATTTTTCTTTGATTTAAAAGATGATTTTGATAATTTTCCTAATTGAAAAGCATCACAAATGTTGTTTACTTTAAAATTCATTTTTGGTAAACCTTTTGCTAACTCATTTTTAGATAATTTGTTTATTGCTTTGAAATTTATATGACAAAATATTTTGTACCATAACCAAGGATCATTTTCTTTGGCTATTAGACACATATTAGTGTAGTGATTTATATTCATATTTAATACATATATATATTTTTATCTCTAAAACCTTCAAAAATATAATTTTTATTTTGATCAATAATGCTACACTTATCTTCAGAAAAAGGTATATTGAATCCTTTGTCAAATAGTTGGCTGATGCTAAGTAAATTGTGTTTTAAATTTTTAACTAGCAAGACATTTGTAATAAGAGGTAAATTAGATATACCATTATTGCTCACATCGCCTTTGCCGATGATGTATCATTTGGAATTGTCTCCAAAAGTGACAGAACCTCCATCTGAGTAGATAATGTTTGTTAGCATCTCTTTGTTTCATGTCATGTGTTTTGAGCAACCACTGTCCAATATCCATTTTCCTCTCTTTTTAAGTGGTACCTGCAAAATATAGAATTAACGTTTGTACCCACCTTTTTGTTAGGGTCCTAAAAGTTTGGTCTTTGGATACCAAACCCAAGAGGGTTCATAATTCCTTTTGAAAATAAAATCTTTATTTTTGTAAACATTTTCTATAAAAGATTTATATACTTGTTTCTAATCAAAGAATTATTGGTTTTAGGAACTCATATCTTAATTGTTTTAGAATGATTTGGGGTTATTGATACCGATTTTGCAATATTATCATTTTTCCTTTTAAAATTATTATATAAAGAATTCCTTTTTGTAGGAATACTTTTAGATCCTTACTTATATCCAAGTCCCCTTTTATTTGAAACTGTTTGAGAATTTTCTATAATTTTAGAAAGATTCTCTCTTCCTTTGTTAAAATTAGAAACATTTTTAGTAATATCATCTAATTTTGTTTTAGGACAAGAAATATCTAATTCCAATATTTTAGTATTAGCTTTCAAATCATGATTTTCAACTAAAAGAGCATTATTCTTTTCCTTTTGAGTTTCTATTTCTTAACTTAACATAGAGAGTTGAGATGTCGTATTAGAACAATATTCTTGAGAAATTTCAAGTTCTTCTAAAATTTCTTTCTCATTTCGTAACATATCTACCTCAATTTCAATTCTATTCAATTTTTCAAGAGTGTCTTTATATTTTAATTTGATGTTTCTTAGTTTGTCAAGTAATTCAGAATTTATTTCCACTAAATCATCAAAAGTTCAATCACTCACCTCGTCATTTATGGCCATAAAACAAATGTTGGCTTGTTCAGAATCACTGTATGTGTCACTGTCTGACGACGAAGATGATTCTGAATCATTCCATGTTATAGAAAGGCTCTCTTTTTGAATCCGTCTTTCTTATTCTTAAATTTTCGCTCTTTCGATCAGGACAGTCTTTGTTGATGTGCCCTTTCTTGTGACATTCATAACATTCTAGAGCTGAAGACGATGGCTTGTTGTTGTTGTTGTTATTACTGTTGAAACTGTTCTTGTTGTTTCTGAATTTGTTGCTCTTTCTGAATTTCAAAAACCTTTTGAAATTCTTAGCAATAAACGCCATATCTTCCTCATCCGAATCTGATTCATCCTTTTCTACTTGGAATGCTATATTCTTCTTACATTGTGCCTGTACTCGTTTTGCATGGAGATCAACTTCATAAGACACTAGAATCCCTATCAACTCTTCTGGTTTAATGGTTGAAATGTCGTTAGCTTCTTCAATTGCTAAGACTTTTCGTTTCCACTCATCCATTAAAGAGTTGAGGATTTTTGAAACAATATCAAAGTTTGAATATTTTTCTCCTAATGCTAAGAGAGAATGATATATGTCTTGAAATCTAGAGTAGATTTCATTAATTGTTTCATCTTGCTTCATTTTGAAATTCTGGAACTGATTCTTGAGCATAGAAATCTTACTCTGCTTTACTTTGTTAGTACCTTCATGTGTAACTTTAAGTGAATGCCAAATTTCATAAGCAGTATTAAATATACTAACTCTGTTAAACTCATTTTTATCTAATGCACAAAATAACATATTCATAGCTTTGGCATTTGCAGTAGCATTTAGTTTTTGTGTGTTAGACCATTGTGAATATTCAGTAGTAGGTATGTTATATTGTGCTTGAGTAGTATTCCAGGTTTCATAACCATTAGCTTGCATATAAATTCTCATTCTAGTAAACCAATAATTATAGTTTAACCCGTTAAATAGTGGTGGTCATGCAGTAGATTGACCTTCAATAAAACTTGTGCTAGTGTTTTTTTCCATATTACTAAAAATCACATAACTATGTTACGGTTATAAGATGACTTGCTCTGATACCAAATGAAAGTGACTATACTATAGGATCGTGTAATATGGAATATATACTAAACTTATAAACTGGTGCGGAAAGTAACTATAAAATAAAAATAGCAGTAAAGTAAAGTAAAATGACAACAGATATTTTTATACTGGTTCGAAGTCCCATTCTACGTCCAGTCCCAGACTCCTTCTAGATTTAAACTAGCAACCCTCACTTAACTTGGAGGAATAGGTTTACACTGCCTGAGCAACCGAACATGACTTTGACCACCTGAGCAACTAAACAGGATTTTCTCGCCTGAGCAACCGAACAGGACTTTGATACAAATGAAATTGATTGTCTTGACTTTGCATGCTTTTGTTAACAACACAGATTTGTTAATTGAAGTACACCCTTCCTATAATCTTTTCCTCAAGTATAATGTGTGTAATTGTGTGTGTATGAAGACAAGGAAGATATATATTGCTTTAGAAATGGAGAATTGAAAGCATGATTGCACAAACTCAAAGCAATAAGAGATTCTGAAATTCAAGAGAGCAGAGAACTGAAAATTAAGTAAGTTGATCTTGAAAATCACGTTTATTTATAGCAGACAGAGAGTTACAACCTCTGGTGAAAGGTTCTATCGAGCAGCAATCGATGTAACTCTCTACGAAGAAGAAATCTATTCGTGAAAGGAAGTGTCTCTTCATAAATATGACAGTTATAAACAGGTCAATCGACTGGTTGAGGAACTTCAGTCGACTGAATTTGAAAACATATAGGTGCACATGTATATGCACAGGGTCAGTCAACTGACTATATGCATTTAGTCGACTAATCATTGATTTTTTATAAAAAGTAGTTTGAAAATCAATTTAAATTCAATTTAAATAATTATCATTGATATGTGAGGGAGTGTGAACTACTTGAGGATAGATTTTAACATATATGAACACTAACTTAGACTCTAAAAATAAGTACATACTTGATATACGATCTTCGAGTCTAGTAGTCTTTGTAATTTGTAGTCGTAGATTTGTCGAATATTCTACCATTCTTATGTCATCTTGATCGTCTTGGCATGAATCAAAACCTAAGATCTAACACCTCTTTTGGTGGGCGACGGTTCTCAACTCGGCTTCTTCTCTTCTTTCATCGATCATATCTAGCGATTCGAGTAGGGTCTGCTCGTTTTGCTTCCGATTGAAAATTTTCCTTCGGTGCGAGGGGACTTCCGATTCAACAAGGATAATTGCTTTTGAGCCATATGCCAGAGCGAATAGAGTGTGGCCAATTGCCGCTTTGTAGGTGGTTCTGTAAGCCCATAGCGCGAGTGGAAGTTCATTAACCCAGTTTCCTTTAGCTTTATTTAGTCTCTTTTTAATGGTAGATTTGATGATCTTGTTTATTGCTTTCACTTGCCCGTTCGCTTGCAGATGAGCTACTGCTGAGAAGCTTTTCTCAGTCCGGAAGCGTTTGTAGAGGTCTTTGAACACGACACTTTCGAATTGAGTTCCATTGTCAGTGATGATTTTTTATAGCATGCTAAACCTGCAAATAATATTTTTAGTAACAAAATTAATGACTTTCTTTGTGGTTATGGTGACCAGCGGTTCCGCTTCATCCTATTTCATGAAATAATCAACAACAACTATAGCATATTTAGCCCCTCCTTTCGCTATCGGCGGGACGAAATTAAATCGATCCCCCATATTGCAAATGGCCATGGATTGACCATCTGTGGTAGCTCTGTTGAAGGAGTTTTTTTAATTTTGTTGAATCTTTGGTAGTGATCACATTTTCTAGCGCAGTTTGTAGCGTCGTGATTTATTGTTGGCTAGAAGTATCCATACCGGGGGACTTTCTTCGCAAGGGTTTGCCCCATAGTGTGGTCTTCGCATTCGCCTTCATTCACTTCCTTTAGGATTCGTCGGGCTTCGTCGTCGGACACACATCTGAGAAGGGGGATTAAGAATCCCCTTTGATAGAGTACACTATCTTGTATCATGAATCGTGATGACTTTCGGAGAAGCTTTTTCCGTTGATTCTGAACCATCGGAAGAGTCCCTACAAGTAAATATTCCTTTATCGGTGTCATCCACGTACCTGGTTCGACAGTGATCTTGAGGATCCAGTCGACATCCATTTCTTCTATGCTTGGCTTGGTTAGAGTCTCAACTGGGACTAATCCCAATGACTGAGCTTCTCCAGAACTCGCCAGTTTAGCCAAATAATCCACCATGGTGTTCCGCTCCCATGGAATGTGAGTTATGGTGTAGTGTTCAATGTCGCTTAGCAGTTCTTGCACTTTGGATAGGTATGGGGCTAGATTCTCCCCATGAGCCTGGTACTCCCCTTTTACTTGACAGACGATCAGCTAGGAGCCATTGTATAAGCGAATAGATTTTATCTTGAGCTCTATCACAACTTTCAGTCCTGCAATGAGTGCTTCGTATTCCGCTTTGTTGTTTATAGCAGGGAATTCCAATCGCAGAGCATAGCTAATGGCTCGTCCTTCGGGGGTTTCAAGCACTACTCCTGCCCCCGAACAAAGGTTGCTGGATGCGCCATCGACAAAGAGCTTCCATTGTGTATAAACTTCCAACCGAACTTCTTCCTCGTCATCCCGTACAGTAAATTCGGCTATGAAGTCTGCTAACACTTGCCCATTGATGGCTTTCCTTGGGTGGTATGTGATATCGTATTAACTTGGTTTATATTCCACTTGAGAAATTGTTCGAAAGTTTCAGGTCGATATAACACTTACTTTAGGGGATGTTCAGTCAACACTCTAATTGGAAGGCCTAGAAGTATGGCCATAACTTCCTAGATGCGATTAAGAGGCAATATGCTAGTTTTTCTAATTTCGAGTGGTTTTTCTCTGCTCCAGTGAATCACTTGCTAATACATAACATGGGTCGCTGGATTTTTGCTTCTTCATGCACCAGGGCAGCACTCAATGCATGGGGTGAGATCGCTAAGTAAATGAATAGGTCTTCTCCATCCATGAGCTTTGATTGGATTGGCGGAGCCTCCATGTGCCGCAGCAATTCTTCGAATGCTATTTGACAAGGTTCACTCCATTCGAAGTTCTTCTTTCCTTTCTTCAACGCATCGAAGAATGGTATACACTTGTCAGTAGCTTTCGAGATAAATCGACGCAGTGTTGCAACTTTTCCGTTCAAACTTTGCGGTTCCTTCTTATTCTTTGGATCTTGGACTTCTCGTAGTGCCGTTATTTGTTAAGGATTTACTTCGATGCCCCTGGCACTCACGATGAATCCTAGGAATTTTGTGGAGGCTACTCCGAAGTGACACTTGAGTGGATTGAGTTTCATTCCGTACATTCGGAGTATTTCGAACATTTCAATGAGGTTATCCAGGTGGTTAACAACTGCTCATGATTTGACCAACATGTCGTCCATATAAACGTCCTTCGTTTTCTCGATCTGACGCTTGAACATAGTATTTACCAACGTTTGATAAGCCACCTTTGCATTCTTCAAACCAAATGGCATTACTCTGTAGCAGTATAGGCCTAAGTCGGTGATGAAGTTGGTGTTTTCATGATCGAGTTCATGCGTTAGGATTTGGTCGTACCCGGAGTATGTGTCCATGAATGACATTTCAGCTCGTTTCCTACCGTTCCATCCACAAGTTGGTCTATTCTAAGGAGAAGGAAGTTGTATTTTGTGTAAGCTTTATTTAAGTCCGAGTAGTCGATACAGTTTTGCCACTTCCCATTGGACTTTTTGACTAAGACCGGGTAAGATACCTACTCTGGATAAGTTGCATCACGGATGAAACCATTAGCCATTAACTTGTCTACCTCTTCTCTTAGCGCCTTGGACCATTCGGGACCTAGGCTGCGCCTCTTTTGCTTTACTGGTGTGAACTTGGAGTTAATGTTGAGCGCATGACATGTGATTTCTGGATACACCCCACACATATCGGAATGCGTCCATGCAAACACAACAAAGTTGGCGTGAAGAAATTTAGTAAGCTCCATACGCATCTATTTTCCAAGGTGCGATCCAATTTATAAGACCTTAGTTGGGCCGTCCATGTCGGCTAGGACGGACACCATCAATTCTGCTGGCGCCGCCCGTTCCTCCACTAAGCTCTTCTTTCTAGGGTCCAAAGCCTTATCAAATCAGCTATTGTCTCCAAGCTAGGGCGACTCTATAGATGATACTTTAAGGGTTTTTGGATGTGGAGAGTTCTCCCTACATTCTTACCTTTTTCCTTTCTTCTCGATTCACATAACTCTACAATGTAACATTCTCTGGCAGCACACTGATCTCCTTTCACCACTTCGATTCCATTTGCAGTAGGGAACTTCATGGTTAGAAACCATTGGGCCAGAGCTATTTTGAAATCTGCTAGAGCGGGCCACGCCAAGAAGGCGTTATATGCTGACTTTTCGTCCACAATTACAAAAGTCTGAATGAGGGTGGCCTTTATCACCCTCTCCAAGCTCCATTGGCAGGTCAATTGTTCCGACAGGTTGCTTGGGCTCGCTAATGAACCCCTGGATCTTCGTTTGGCATGTAGACACGCTTTTCATGTCGATTTTCATCTGGTCAAAAGTATGTTTGAAAAGAATATTAACAGAGCTACCACTATCAACCAACACTCGCCGAACAATAGCGGGACCGATACCTACTATTACCACCATTGGATCGAGAGTTGGGGCTTCAATCCTTTCGATGTCCCGATTTCGAAACACTATGTCATCACTCAATACTTTCTGCAGCTTGGCTGGGATTTCATCTTCTAGTGCAAGACATGATTCCTTTGGAGCATGCTTCAATGAACTTGCATATCGCTCCATCTCTCCCCAACTTCTTTGCGCGGGGTGGATATTGTTCCAATAATGAGTCTTTGGTCAGTTCGTTTGGACCCTTCCTCACTAGTTCCAGCTTGATTCCTTCATTCCCTAGGGGGTTGAGCAGCCATGGGTTGATCAGGGTTCGGTGGCTTTCTCACGTACTGTTGGAGCTTATTGTAAGACCCACTATTTTGGACCATTCAAATCGACAATAATCCATACATGTCGGACTTGAATAATTCAAAATAACAGATTGTAATAAAATTTGGAGCAAATAAAATCATTCGTAGAATCACAGACACAGAAATATCATAATAACTCGCAGTGAAAATAAAATACCATAGTAGTTCATGAAGCTACTATATACATACTCTCAAAACATATACAAAATATCATAGTTCAAAAATGGATACAATAGAAGTCTGGATACATGACTCACTAATACAGAAGCAATACCGAATAGGAGATAACTGGAAGAAGTAGACGAACAGATAGTTAGATAAGCTCCAACAATTCTCTAGCTCCAGAAGGTGAATCCAAAACTGTGATTCTCAGGCTGACCCGAGCGTAAAGTAAAACACAAACACACGAGTCATGACATACATACTTATACAATGTAAACCAACTCAAGTGAACTGTAATAGCAATGCACAATAACTTAAAGGATGCTTGGGATCGCCCATCCTTTAAGGATCAGTCAAACCATCAATTAAGTAGTAATAAACACTATCCTAAAAATATCCGTATTAAAGTAAACAATGCAAATCACAGTGTTATTGTGACTAGGGTAGCATAGAGCTGTAGTTACCGCTCACCTCTAGCCACGCTCTTAAAATCAAAGGTGTGCATCAAACAATCACAAGGAAATCACATGACACACAAAGCAGTGTACCCGTGGTTATAAATTTCAAAATGTTTTATAATTCCGAATTAAAATCATTCATTTAAATCATTAAAAAGTGAGGTCGTTATTCCTTCAAATCAAATATTCAATTCCCAAAAATTTAGCCTTTTCTGAGTTCATTTATTCAGTTAAACACTTCAAATATTGAAATTTCAGCTTTTCACAGCACTTAAAAAAATACTACGGTAAGTTATAATTGAAAACAATTCAATTCAGTGAAGACAGCATTTAAAACTGTTGTAATAGTTCAGTTTTAGTTGAAAAATAGTTAATTCAGCAAAGACAGCAATTTACAGAACTACTGTAATAGTTCAGGTTCAAATTAAAAGATTCAATTCAATTCAGCCAACTACAGCACTTAACAAGGGCTATTGTAGCCCTTCTATTAGTTTAAGATTTAAATTTAGCTTCTGCAACTGCAGCACTTAACAAGTGCTGCAATAGCCCTTAGTTAATTTAGCCTTTAGTTCATATGCATCAACTACAGCACTTACAAAGTGTTGTAATATCCTTTACAACAGAATTTAAGTTAACTTCAGGAATGATAGCATTTCTGAAGTGCTATAAATTTAATTTCCAGATTTTCAATGTAATTCCAGCAACAACTAAACTTTGATTTTAACCCTTTAAACATTATAAAAATCATATTTTAACACTCAAAACTGTTCATTAAAATACCTTTAACTTATGATTTTTATAAAGTAAATTCTTATAAATAAAATCAAATTTTCAATAATTCACTTAACAAATTCAAGTGTACAATTTTCTATTCTTCACATTTAAACAAAATTACTTAACACTTAAATTTTTATTTCCATTTTCCAAATATAACTTAATTTTCATTTTATTTATATAACTTAAACTCCATTTTAATTTCTTAACTTAACATTTAATTTCAACCCAAATTTCACATTTCCAAGTTAAGTTAAATTCCAAAATTTCCATTTAACTATCCATTTATTTAACATTTTAAACTAATTACATAAATTCAAAATACACTATAAGTTGCTTAACTTTTTTTTACAAATAACTTGATATTTTCTTTTACTTTATATTTATCCAATTCATACATTAATTATATTAATTACCAAGTTAAGCTTATAATTCCATTTTTACTTAAATTCCCATTATTAAGTTAAAACAAACTTTCACACTACAACTCAAAACATCTATTAACTTATAACATTTAACCTTTTAGAAAATCACTACTTAACCATTTTAAATCCAATATAAGTCAAATTTCATATTATATGTTTTTCTTTCATTTACAATACATGAAATTAATAAGAAATCATATTTTGAAATCAACCACGGGTCCGGAAAATATTTCACACCTAAATCAAGTGATACGGAAATTATCATTTAAATTCGTAATCAGTAAAATTTTCGGGTTTTGATTATTTCAAACCCGAAATCCCAAGACAAATACAAATAAATAAAAATCACTCAGGCCTATCATTTCAGCCCATAATGATTTTTCCCTATTCTAAAGTCCATTCGGGTATGTATCATTTCAACCCATAGTGATTTTTCCCTATTCTAACAGAGAAATTGCAGTGATGATCAAAATAAATTGAACAGTAACACATATAGCAGTATCAGATGATAAGACAGATAAATAAATAGGGTTAGCATTATATAATTTATAACACAGGTAGGTATAACATGATAGTAAAATCTACATATTCACATAGTGTCAATTTACTAATTATATAAGTACAGATGTCATGTGTGAATTACTCACTTGTTTCAAGCTGGAGATAGCAAGACAAAGCACACAAACGAATTCCAGAAGGCACGATAACACGACTTTTGACTTGAGTGGAGAGAGAGCCAAGATGTAAATCTTGTATTCAACAACAAAACAAAGCAAAATATAAATATAAATTCAATACTAAAATTATTGGAACAAAATGGAAATAGAGTTTACAAAAGACAACACCAAGTTTTCAATTGATTTTGCTTGACCACAAATCACATTTGCTCGGCCACAAAGCTACATAGGTTCGGCCTTGGTGATGTTTTGACTAGAGTACAGATCTGGTTTGGACTCATATAGGCACGGCTACAAGTAAAAGTGAAGGGGTAGGAGTTACTAGTGAAGGAAGATCAAAGGTTAAGGCAAAAAGAGGAGTTTTGGTGCAACTTTTAGGCTTGGCCATGCATGAATTGGCTCGGCCTTGGCATGTACAGACCTGGTGGTGGCTGGAGTGAAGGCCAAGGGTGGTAAACTTGATGGTGGTGGTGGCTAAGGGGGTGACCAAAGCAACATATGAAGGGTATGGTGAAAACTAGCTAGGCTATGCATGTTTTCAAGGGGTTTTTGCAACTTTTAGTGGTGTTTGCATCATGGAATGGTCATGGCCAGTTTTGGTCAGAGGAGGAGGGTGTTAGGCCGTGTATGGTGATGGGAAGGAGGTGATGTGGTGGTCGATGAAGGTGGTGAGGGGTTTAGGCCGAGCAAAGCACATGAAGATCAAGAAAAACAATGGAAAATTCAATAGAAAAGTGAAGAGAAAAGTAGAAAAAAAAGAGGAAGCCATTACCTTTTTTCTCAGATCTGAAAATAGGCGTGAGAAATGAAAGAATGAGATGTTTTCTCACGTGAATTTCAAAATAAAACTCACGGCTATCATGGAGAAGTTGTGGTAGAAATCAATGGATGGAAAGATAAGGAGGTAATAAATCAAAGCGTAACGTATGCCTTTAATTAAAAATAGGTAACGAATCTTAATTTGATTTGTTTCCCATCTATTTAATAGAATATATACCAAAGAAATAATTCAATAAATACATACCGTTTATATAAACACTATAGAAATAAAAAAGAAAACGGTCATAGAAACGTATAAATTAATTGTTATTTACAACTTTGTATGTTACTTAATTTACAAACTATATATCCAAATTAAGTGAAACAAAAACGGACAAATGTTGTAAATATATACATAACATGAAATGGTACATATATATACACAATTATAACATGATATATCAACCAAAAATATTACTTATATTACTTAAAATAAACATTTAAAGGTATGCCTTTTAAAACAATAACGTGTGTGTGTGTGTCTATATATATATATATATATATATATATATATATATATATATATATATATATATATATATATGAAATTTCTTTCCAAGAAATAAATAGGGATCTAAATACTTATTCATTTAATAGCTAAATGAATGTATAAATAAGAAAAATAAGGTAGAGATAGATATTATGAAGGATAAATAAATAGTTTTAGGAAAAGTAGGAAATAAATAAAGAAAATACTTTATTTAATGGAAACTAGAATTAAAGATCGAAAACAATATACAATCAACATTTAAACATTATAACTATACTTTAAAAATGTTTTAAAAATAAAATATATGCAAAACATATCATGTTACACAAATTAGAACATGATTTTACAAACAAAGATATTATTTATATAAATTTAAAATAAACAAATTTGTTAAATAAAACAATTTACACACAATATTGTAAAAAGCATAACTTTCACAATATTAATCCGATTTAAACGAAACGAAAAGCAGTATTCTTAAAATTAAATCTAATTTCAAAATAAAAGATAAAATTCAAAATTTCAAATATTTAAATTTTAAATTTAAAGGGCAAAGTTTGACCATTTTGACCAAAATCCACTTTTTTGGAAATATTCCATTTATCCAGGTTTGGAATTATAATTCATACAAAATCAAAATTTATATTTAAAATAACAAAATTTTTTCTTTAAATAAATAAAATAAAGTTTTTAAATCAGGGAATTCAATTAAAATAATTAAAATATATAATTAAAATAATCACAAAATACATTGTTGTTACACTTGTTTTACCAAATCAACTCTTCAATGAGATTCTTCAAATGACGGCATTCGTTCATGTTATGTCCATGAGTCTCATGGAAGCGGTAGAACTTTCCCGAGCATTTTCGTTGCTTACTTGCTTCCCTCCTAGGGGGTTTCTTGTATTCCTCAGTCCCCTATGTTGCAAGAAAAATATTTTTTAGAGTGTCATTTAGAGGGGTATAATCTTCCTGCCTGAACCTTCTAAGCCTTTTATTGTTTCCATTACCATTTCTTTTATTGGAGTTCTGATTTTTCCTCTTTTGATTTCCATCTTTCCCTATGACTCCTTGAGCAGTTCTAGAAGCATGCACATTTTGATCCATTGCTACGTCGGTCTGTCCGATGTTTATCGGTTACACACTAGTAGACTTTCTTTCCAGCTCCTGTGCTTCCTTCAATCTTAAGCACTGACTTGCTTTACGATTGAAGTCTTTCCTCATGGTAGGTTGCTTCATCTTAATTCACTTTCTGAATTCAGTCTCCGGGTGAATGGTGTGGACTAATGCCATAAAAACCATATCCTCATTGAGGTTGCTTGTTTCCATCACCGCCATATTGAACCGGTTCATGAAAGATTTCATCGATTCGTTGCGTCCCTGGAACAATGCGAATAGGGACATGACATCTTTTTGTTGCGCGGTATGGAGCCTGAATTGGTCAAGGAATCTTGTTGCTAATTGGTCAAAGGTGGAGATAGATCTTGGGGGAAGTCTGGTGAACCACATAGATTCAACTCCTTCTAGAAAGATAGGGAAACATCTTCAGTGAACAGCCTTTGAAGCATTGGCCATGTCCATATACCCGCCATACTTGTATAAATGCGGTTTTGGGTCCTTCGTCCCATCTTAGGATGGGATAGTTGGCATTGTGAATTATTCTGGATATTTTTCATTCAATATTTCATCGGTAAAAGGAGTCCGACTTGGGATAGATCCCAATTTATCATATCTTCAATTTTTACTCTTGTCCATCAATCGTTTGACCATGTCTACTATGTATGCCTCTGATGTCCGTTAGTCCTGGGGGCGGCAGTCAATCACTGCACCAAGTGTTTGGCTTTGCAAACGTTCTTAGCGCATGGGTTGAAGCCTAGGCTCTCTTGTCTTCAGGAGGGTCACTCCCGTGGGACCCCATTGGCTTGCAGTTGGCCTGATTGGGGCATTTTGGACGTTCCTAGCATCATCAAATGCATTAACATTGTCTTCCAATTGGTTATCTTGTTCTCCGTCTTATGAATCGGATAGATCAATAGCTTTATCTTCTTGCGTGGTCTTGGCCCCCTTATTTAAGTTCAGACTTGGTTGCCTTACGGTGGATGGAGTATTCGTATTTCCTTCCATATTGTGTCCCATGGTTCTCGTTGTTACCTTTTTTTGCTGCAGTTTTCCATTTCTTCTGTTTAGACAAAACGAAATAATTTTCTTGTTCTATAGCAGTCGCAAGTTCAGGCATAGTTCTTGGAGCAGGATTTGACTGTAGGGTTAAGAGAGCATTAAGCTTTTCCATCAAAGCCTTCTGGCTACTTTCCATCCTTTGGTTGATTTCATCAACCATCTTATTCGACTCATCCCTAGTAACGACTTCATGCTGACTGGATGATGCCGGCGCCAGGTTTCCTAATTTAGCGCCGTTTACTTCGGTATGTTGAGGATTAACATCTTCTCCAGCTATCACTACCCTAGGACCTTCCAAAGGCAGTTCTTCTTCTTCGAAGAGCCATTGATTCCAATCGGTAGGTCTTTTAAGCAAAGATTGAGGACCCAACTTCCGGACCTATGGAATCTAAAGTAGATAGCTAGATCTGAATCCCGAGTTGGAGTTCTCGATGAATGCACCAAAATGTTAACCCAAAAAATGGATCAACACCCTGGTTTGAGTATGAAAGCACCAGCCCTGTTCTTATAGAGCAATAATACAGATAATAGGTATAGAAAGGATAGTAAAAGAAAGGAGACAAGAATATTTTTATAGTGGTTCGGCTGCTAATGAAGCCTACGTACACTTCATATTTTTATTATGGTTGATTGCTGTTACAAGTAGTGTTTGATTACAAGGCTTTTAATTATCCATAGCTAGATTGAATCCCCAAAGTTGAAATCCACTCGAGAATCACGGTGAATCCCTTTGGAGATCATTATGAGGGAGATAAAGAGTGAAGAAAGTTTCCAACAGAACTTCAGCAACCAGTCCGGTGAAGATCCCGTTTATGTTGCAGGTAGGATGGTATTATAGAGATCTAAGAGCTTCTAGGCCAAGCCCACTTGTCAGTCGCTTGCAGATGATCGCAGGACGATCCAGTAGAGTTTAGCTCATGACCCGAGCTAAAACCATGGATCTCTAGTGATCCATAGGCTTAGCTCGCATGCGAGCTAACCACTTAGCTCCTATCTTCATTGTTCTGTTATGTCAGGTCTCAAATTTTCAATGGCTTTATATGGATCGCTAGCGATCCATAGTGTATGGATTGCTAGCGATCCATAGCATTAAGCATACTTTTCATTTTGTCTTCTTGGATCCTTTGCCCCCATGTGCCATAGCTGTCCAGCGACCCAATGATGAAGTTTATGGATCGTCGGCGATCCATGGTAGCGATCCATACACCTAGTCTTTTTCTGAACTTTGATGTCTGGCGTGCTTTTGTTGCTTTCCATCGAGGTCATTTATGTAATCTCGTTGCGCGTTGCTCTATTTTGATGAGGATTTACTAGCTGGTTGTATTTAGCTTCTGATTGGACTCAACGGACGCTGGTCCCCTGATTTAGTCAAACTGAATGATGCTTTAGTAATATGACTTGGCTCCCTTTAGCTTGTTGCTTTAGCCCTTTTGGTTGAGTTTCGAGCCATTCTGACTTCATCAACTTATCCTGTCTATTGGATCCTACTGGGTTAAAAACCCGAATAACACCATTGGTTATGGTGCTTCCTCCACCGAGATTTCCTCTTCCGTTTCCTGCTTCCATATCTTCTTTCTCATAAATCTGCATACAAGCCTTAGTAAGACACAGAAGAACTGTCTAAGAGAGAGGGGAATACTTATATATATATATATATATATATATATATATCAAATACAAGTACGTTACTATAGCGTTAACCCAAGCCCCGATCTTATTTTCTGATTCATAAGATTATGTTTGAAAACCTTTTAGGTTTAAATTTCTTTTAAGTTTCATAAACCTATGCTCTGATACCAACTTGTAAGATCCCACAGTTGGAGGCCCAAAACTAACGGCTACGGATGTTGCAGTCATGCATAATTATTAATCCTTGGCGACCAAATACGGTAATGTTAGGTACATTGATACAAAGAAACACATGAATATGGAAAGAATTTAAAACATCAAACAAGTACCACATTCCATTTCAAAATATTTCAAATTCATTACATAATCCCAATATAAGAACCATGTTCAGAGAAAATATTTTTTTTACAACATACGCCAAGAGCGACATATGAAGATGCCCCCTTTGATGATCAGAGTATATATTGGCAATTTAACAACTTTGCCTTTACAACATCAACACAGTGAAATTAAATTAAAAGAGAACTCTAGATAGCTATCATGCCTCCTGTGGGTCTCTAGAAGCTTATTTGTTTAAAGAGGTACCTGAAAACCTCAACTTTCAAACTACTCAAAATCAATTGAGTACCCGAGAGTTTAAGGGGAAAATATAAACTTCGAGTCAGACATAAAGCCTATTATGAATAATAATCTACCATCTCAAACCATTTAGATATCTAGTGAGACAACGTCTCTTAGCGGAACGGGTTTTCCCCTCATTAGTATCCTCCCCTCATTAGTATCCTAAAACCTTTATAAAATCATATACTGTGCTCCTGCATCCACAATGGTTGAAACAATTCAAAACAATATGATGATATGCAAACAAATAAATCAATTCTGGATTTCCCATCCTCATTTATTTTGACTAACTGTCTCATTTATAGTTTCTAGGGTCACTATTAAACTATTAGTTTTCATGGGCTGACTAATAACCTATTTAATGTTTATGGACTCCCTGTCCAATTTCATAGTTTTCATGGGATCACTAAGAACCTATTGGCCTCTGCCAATATCTTTACTATTTCATGGGTTCTCCCTGAACCTATTGGTAACTCCAATATCTTTTCTCTTATCCTAGTTTTCATGGGTTGACTAGGAACCTATTGACTTCTATCAACGTCTTAATTCGGATATAGTTTTCATGGGCTAACTACAAACCTATTGGCCCATGCCAATATCAAATCATAGTTTTCATGGGCTAACTATGAACTTGTCTTCTTAATATCTTTATTTATACATAATTTTCATGGGCTTACAATGAAACTGTTAGCCCCTGCCAATATCTTTTCTTATACATAGTTTTTATAGGCTTATTATGAACATATTAGCCTATGGCAATATCTTCTTTTAATATTTTAACATCCTATACTCTGGTCTTCCTGACCTCCTGGATACAATTCTACTCATTCAGGTGTTAATTTAATTATATTCACTACTGGTTAACCTAACTGGTTATTCCGCCCTTTCCCAAATTACCGTTATGGGTTCATTACAATATGAATATATTCTAATATATATATAGAGAAGCAAACATAATAATACTAATCCCTATGGTTTAATATCCTTGAAATCATTTTATTTAAAAATAGGTTAATCACTTTAACCCATTAATCAAGGAAAACTTCTTCAAAACCATATTTCAAAACACTTTATTTATGCCATGGTTTTCTTTTATAATAAGATTGGGTTATTTGTTTTGAAAACTAAGGCTTTCGAAACCTTAAAACATTACTTTCGAAACCCCTAGATAACCTCCATCGAAAGCATAGAAAAGTTCTTTTCAAAACATTACATATCAACCTTTAGAAGCTCTTTAAATCATCTCTTTTGAAACCAAATATACCTTTCGAAAGTATCAAAACATTGCTTAATAGTCTTTAAAACATAGCTTCGAAACTAATGAAAGTACCCCTTTCGAACCATTGGGTTTAACTCTAAAACTTCTTTTGGGTCAAAGTGAATATATACGAAAGTATCCCTTACGAAACCTTTAATCATCATATAAAATTGTTTGGGGAAAGTGTGATGGCATCGGCACCATCCTTTTGAAAGCTTCAAAATATTTAAGTAAAACATTGAAGGTTAGCATCGAAACCCCCTTTCGGAGCCATTGCCTTCAAAACCCTTGAACCCTTTCGAAAGCATTTAGGAAGTGGCTTAATATGAAAACAAAGACAACCCTTCGAAAGCATTGATGGCTTCAATATACTTGAAAGGCAAAAGAACCGCGGCTGGGTTTTGACTAAGTTTGAACCACTACATTTGAAAGCATCATTTTATAAATAAAGGAACCCATTCGAAAGCCTATACTTTTAAAACGTAAAATGGCAACCCCTTCGAAAGCTATTAGAAAACCCCTTTCGAAAGCATATGTTTCCACTTCTTCGAAAGCTTCAATAAAACAAGATGTGCGCTTTTCATTTGAAAGTAAAACTAAGGTTTCGTCTCCATCAGGAGCTATGCTTTCGACACTATGCCTTCTGCCTTCCTCCAATCCACTACGTACCATCTAAGTGATACCTTACCTACTGGTTTCGGCTTTGTGAGGTTTTGACTTGATTAAAGGCAGAAGTTATGGGTCGAAAGGTGCTTCTAATAGAGGTAGAACCCACTTTTCTAGGTAAACTTGATTTAATACCAATTAAAGCAAACACTTTCTAACTAACCTGCCTACGTGTAAGCATGTGATTGGTTGCCACAAAATTTTCAAATTCTTTACAAAGTAACTGCCGCTTATTATCAGATCTAAATTAAGGAAAATTTAATAATTAAGCCCTTCCATTCAACAAAACCAAAAATTGCACTTAAATCCTCCTTCTAAAATAATTTATTTTCCAAAGTAAAGCTCTTAGGAAAAATCCCCAAAAATTACAAAAATTCACTTCCATCGTGTTATCACACATATCAAAATTTCAGACCCAAATTCTTCCTTAAATAATCGAAATAAATTTTAACCCAATTTAATCATATTTTCCTTTGAAAATTCATAATAATCTTTCCATAGCTTAGAAAATTATCGAAATTAAAACCTAATTGCAAAATCATGTTTCACATAACATAAAAATTTTCCATGGCATTCAAAAATCATTTATAATCGATTTTGGCCTAAAACCGAATAATCCATATATGAACAATATTATTTAATTCGAACATATTATAATTCAAGCATATCATCATCCAAAACATCATAAAAATGAATTTAATCTTAAATCCGAAAACATATGATTGTAAAACAAAATAGAGATGGTATAAATTATTATTCACCTTGATTAGGATAAGGAGATTGGATTGAGATTAAGATTTATTCCCCTTCTTTAATTCTTAGCTTGATTTTGAATTTTCTCTTCCCCTAGCAATGGGCGGCTCTAGCTCTTCTTTACTTATGTTTCTAAGTTTTGTGAAAATGAGAAAATGAACGTGAATGGATGGCATGCCGTGGATATATAAGGGTTGTGGAATTAAGGTGTGGCTAATTCCCAATATGCCCTTGTGTAATTTAATTAGCTTATAAACCATCCTTAAGACCATTTAACTAATTAGTTAATTAAGCATGGCCTTTAATTACTTATTCAAATCTCAATCCCCTTATCGCTTAATATTTACATTATTCCATTTAATTTATCTAATTAAATCTCCTGAATAATGTTATTAAAAATTAGGGGTGTTACACCTACATCATGAATATCTTCGTCTTCGGTGATCTTATCTTCAACATGTTTACATTGAAACGTAAATTAGTTCGAAGTGGTTTTCGGATAGGAAATGCAGAGATCCGACCCTGGTCTCTTCGAAATCCAATCATCGATAAAAATGTGAATATGTGTATATAGGATTTGTTAAGCCTCTTTTCATTTTATCTTTTTACCGATAAATAAAAATCCTTTTAACTTTGGAAATCTTCAATCATTTAATTTTTAAAAATTCCATCTTTCGAAAACACGTCTTAACTTGGTAAAAAACAATGTTATTTAAGACATCGTTTACTGTAAACCCAAAACCAGTTATATTGAGTAAATGATTAAACAAATTTTACCTATATAAATTCCCGTATTCAACTCGTAATTTGTGGAATAACGTTGGAAAAACTTAAATTTACATGGATAGTACGAACGTCCCTCCTCATAACTTAATACATATTTTGACTAAAACATTCTTTATATTAATAAAAACCTTATTTAACTCGTTTTATTTTGGAAAAACTTAAATATGATCTTTTCAATTAAAGCATCCGGGCTTTCCCTTCGATCTGTTCCACCCCTTCCCTAGAAATAAAAAACAGTTGCCAAGTAAGTTCAGGGCTCTGGTTACTCCATTGCTAACTTTAGTTACGCATCTCTTTTTATCTTTTCAGATCTTGTAGGTGGGTCAAATGTACTAGTCGTTTCCGCATACTCAGTTTGTTGTTAAATTCAATATTTTTAAGACAAAAATTATCGTTTAACAATTTCTCTTAACCGTTACTTTAAACTTCCAAATCATCTTTAATATACTAATTATTTATTTAAAGACATTTATAAAAGGTTCGGGAAAGAATAGTTAAGTTTAATTCTTCATTTCTAAAGTTTAGTAAAACGGCTGTAGAAAAGTGCTGTGAAAAGTACTTTTAAAACCTTATTTGATTAAAACAACTTTTCTATCGTTCGAAAATCCATATTTATAAGTCAAATCGCTTCCAAAACATTTTAACATATTTATCGAATTTATTTCATATTTTTAAATATTTAAAAATATTCATTTTAAAGAATCTTACACTTTGGTCACTTAACTGCAAAAGCGTGATTTTCCTGAAAACTTGATTTGGACATATTTTAATATCTACAAGATGAAATCTTGATTTTATTTTTTTGTTGGAAAGCTACGGATACAACAGTCCGGAAAACTCTTATCTCGAAGAATTCCCAACTATATTCTGTTCTCTATACTCATTTGAAATCTTCGGCGTGAAATCGCGAACTACCGTTACGCAACGCGCCTAGTTTTGACAATTTTTTCAATATTTGTCATAACACTTCCAATTAAGTTTTTATTTGCTTATGAACTATTTATAAACTATTTAAAATCAATAATTTATCATTTTGATTATTTAATATCTAATTTTCACTTATTTCAAAATTACTCATATTATATTATTATAATATTAAAACTGCCGTCTTTTAAACTTTTTAAACCATAAACTATTTAGTTTTGAAACTTTAAACCTTCAAAATTCATTATCTTTAAAATCTCGAATATTGACTTCCATTTTCAAAATAATTTCAACTATTTATATTTTTTTAGCTTTAGGATTTTCCAAATCAATACTATCTTTTTCCAAAATGAATTTCTTTTCCAAAATTGATTTTGAAAAGAGGCTTACTATTCCAAATATACCATATAAATGGTCTTATTTAACAAAGGGAATGGTTAATCATTTCAAATAAGTAAACATAACCAATTTAGCTAAGATGCCAATAAGTTATCATCGACAATTCATCCATTCAACCAAACTCAACCATATAACATCCAAACATTCATATTAACACTAAATGGTGTTAATTATCATAACATCATAACTACTTTTAATATTCATGCTAACCATTTTATAATTAATTTCCAATTATAAGAAGTATCTATTTAAATCGAGTTCTCACCTTTAACCGTATGGTTTCACTTCCTACCAACATTCAATTCATCACAACACTTCTCTAACTCACCACCTAAACACTCCCCCACCTTTACCATCACTCATGGCCATAGCCTCCCCCTCGCCTGGCTCACGGCCTAACCCCTACCCCAAACTCACGGCCTAAGGCCCTTTTAAGAAGAGAAGAGGAAGAAGTGGATTTAGAAGTTGTTTAAGAAGAGGTTAGAGAGTAACAAGTGGATTGGTGCATAAGTACTCAATTATTTTTAACCCTCCTACCTTTCTTAAAGAGAGAAGGCACTAAAATAGCTTAAAGGAAGAAGAAGTGAGAAGTGTGAGAAAATGAGTGAATTGAATGTGCTACTTATAGGAAAAATAAAGAGTGGTAAATTACCAACCTCTTACCAAATTACCAAAATATCCTTACTTTATCTTACCTTTTCAACCGTTACCATCATCCATCACATCCTGCTTTATGTCTTAGTCACTTAAGGTTTAAGAAATGTAAAGTAAAGATTTTTGTTTGATTTGATTTGACATGTTTTGTCCTTTTGTGCTTACCTTTCGTTAATGATTTTCTTGAAGTTTCCTAATTATAATTAGTAACTTACCTTTTGTTAATGATTTTCTAGAAGTTTCCTAATTATAATTAGTAAAAGTAAACTTGTTTAATTATTAAAATGTGTAATATATATATGTTAAAACATTCTAACAAAGGCGCAACAATGTTGCGACAATTTATATTGAACAAAACGTTGATTTTCGACAAAACGTTTTATGATCATATTTTGACGTTTTTGTTAAACTATTTATTTATGAAAACAAAACTTAAAAATATGTATCTTATAATTTTTAATTAAATAAAAAAAATTATTTAAGTTATAAAACCATATTAAATAATATTAAAATCTAACTGTAAAAATACAACGTTGATTTATCAACATGTGACAAAATTTGTCAATTTTCATAAACAAGCACTTAGGTTTACAGAATCATTATAAATCAAATTTATATTATTATCATATCATTATATAACTGTTAAAAAGAGTTATTTACCATTTTCAATAATTATTCAAATGTATATTAGATTTTATCGAAAATTGACTTTTGTCACTTTTCGACGAAAATACAAACTTCTTGATTTTGTAATCAAATTATAAAAATAAGATTATCATTTTTATTTATCACATAAAATATGATTATTTAAGTTTGAAAATTCTATATCTAAATATTTAAATAAATCAAATATCACATTTTCAAAGTGGCAAAATTACGGGTCATTACAAATACCATTGTTAGAAAAGGGCAGCCCATAGTGGAAGTTATGGATGAATGTCAACTTTTTTTTACCCTATTGGACATTTACCTAGCCAGTAAAGTCTAATTTATTTAGAAAATTTCTAAATTTTATTTAAACAGGTTCTCTTATTTTATTTAAATTTATAAATTACATAAATTTTTATTTAATTTTTATTTTTTTACATATAAATAAACACATATATATCATATACCTATATGTATGTGTATGCATCCATAACATGATAACCCAAGCAAGGTACAACATGCCCATATATAGATGTTGGGATTTACATCGCAATAGGCGTGTTAGTTCATCCATATGTATTATATGTTGTATAAATATATTATGTATTTAAACCTGTAATTTATACAAATATTATAAATCTACATATATACATATATACATATATACTTTATTTTATTTAAATAATTTATAAGAATGAAAATATTTAAACATATATATATATATATATAAATGTATATGTATAACTTATGTGTATACGTAAAATATTAATAATATATATATATGTGTTAGTGCAATAAATATTAAAATAAAATATATAAAAACATGCTATAAAAAAAGTTTTTTAAATCACGAACAAATATATATATATATATATTACAACAACAAAATAATAATTAGTTTATTAAATATATATATTTATATTTCTAATATCTAAATATACATATATATATATATGTATGTATGTATGTATGTATACACATATAATCACATACACACACACACATATATATATACAAATATACACATTTATATATTAATAAATAAAATATAAAAAAAATTAATTTTAATCACTTCTAGATCATATGCACGGCACAATAAAATTTTAGTATAAATGTTATTATATAAAATATATATAAATTAATTAAGTCGAAAAATAATAAAATATTATTCAAATTTTAAATTTTCAAAAAATCCCATATGATATTTTGATTTAAAAAAGTTTCGAAAATAAATTATTTTCGAAATATTATTTTATCGATTAATTATTTTCAGTCGTATATTATAGTAATTTTTAAAAATAGAAATAATGATTTTTAATTCTCATTTTCTGGTTGAGATCTTGTTTATGAAAAGATAATTTTATAAAATTTAAAAGTTAATTTTCAAAACATATTTTGCTTTATATAAATTATTTACCTAATATATTGAATTAAATAATAGTAAATAATTATTAAAAATATTTTACAACTAACAAATATTATAATTACTGTAAATATACATATGAAAAATGTATAGCATGATTTGATATTGTAATTAAATACAAACCATATAAGTATAATTAAATGACATACTAATATATATATATATATATATATATTAATAAAATATTAATTATTATAAATAAAATTATTCAACTGTGCATATCTAACTAATATGTAAAAAAATTGCTTTTTTATTGAATGAATACTTATATATAACCAATCTAGCATGTGACAACATCATCACATATAAGAATCGTTGCCTAACTAAAAATATAATAATAATATATACGAATATAAAATATTTTCCAGAAATTATAAACTATATAATACAGGAAAAACATACCTAAAACTAATGTCTTGAAGCGCACATTATAATGATGAACTCTTCCTCTCTTTTGAAAGCATTTCGATTCGGCAGACTCTAATCTTTGAACCGTAGATCTTTGACTATCAAATAGCAATTCCCTTTTGAATTGATTTGATTTGGATTTGTTTGCACTTCTAGGTGATGAAATTGGCCAACAATGGATGGGAATAGTAGCAACCAAAAATATACATTTCTAATTAGAGTTTGAGGTGTTTAAATAGTGGGTGGGAGGGAGAAAATAATGGATCATACCTTACACCAATTCTTGCTAAATCTAAGCCATCCAATTCTAACACACATAACCTATTTTGGCTATCTCTTATAGCCCTCATTACAGTCGATATTATCAACCTATCATCATCGGCTAATATCCCATTTAATCCTAAATAAATATTATTAATTAAATCTAATTTAATTGCTTATCGGCATCCCATATCGATCGATATATTTAAAACTATTATAAATATATTCAATAATATTATTCGTCAAATCATATTCACAATTATATAATTAATATTTTATAAATATTAGTTAATTTAATCAATTTTTAACAATAATTAAATAATTAAATCGTTTGTTTGAAGAGAATTCATCATTTTGGTTGTGTGACAAATCAAGTGTAAATTTGGTCAGCGATTAACATCGAACTGTTCGAATATTAACGTTCACATGTTACTTAACAAGCTAGTATGAAATTTTGACCAATTTATCGCTTACTTTATTTCAGTAAAGTCCAAGTTCACTTTGTTAAGCATTACCCGGTTGTGACTTGTATTTACACCAATTCTCATTGTCAAAATTATACCACTTCGCACATATGGAACTTGGTAATGCTCAAACTTCCAATATCCTCCATATTCAAGTCTATTGTCCAAGCACAAAATTCTTGGTTCAATAATAAAAATTAATATTAATCAAAATGCTCTGGCCAGAGACTTTGCTTTAAGTTGACCGTGATACTAACCATGTATAACTGAGGAGACGAATCCTATCTTGAACAGTGCTTCACTTCAAATACTTCCACTCGACCTACTATAATCACTCGATTGACGTCATGCCATGATTTGACTATAATCAAAGCGGAGCTTCCATATTGAAGTCCCATAGTATTTTCAAGTCGAGAGAATTGTGTAAATCAGTCACATCGGTAGTTTTTGTTCGATCTCAGTTATATTAATCAATAGAAAACTATCGTGCGAGTCGTTCCATAGTTATCCAATAACTACCAGTACATAACCCCTAGACCCACAGCAGTTATGAGTAATACACTACCCAACATTTAAAGAGCATTACATAATATAGTCTCAATGGATACATCGATATCCAGTCTCGATGCATCTTGACTAGGAAAATTTAAAATGGTATATCTTTTTTCATTGTGATATAGTACTCATGGTTATAATATTTTGTAACCACTATCACAAAAGATACCATTTATGAATTTTCTATTAAATACACTTTTAATTAATTAATTAGTTAATATAACACATCATATCAAGTATATAATTAAAAAACACCTTTATTTCGAATAAGATTGGTTATGGAGTTAGATATATATAACAAATTACATTATTGTCCTTAGAACGTACCCCTAACTCTATCATATTTATAAGTCTACTATGTACATATATATAGGGCAAGGATTGGCTCCACCTCATTTTTTCTACACCTCAAATTCTCCTTGATTTTAATCACATGTTTCGTATTAAATAATATAGTTTCTCTCTTCTGAAGTGATAAGAGAGAAAAACTATAATATTTAAATCAAAACATGTGGTTGAAATCAAAGAGGATTTGAAGTATAGAAAAAGTGAGGGGAGCCAATCCTTACCCATGTATATATGTGTGTGTGCGTGTGTGCATGCGTATGTGTGCGTGTGCAAGAGGTTTAGAAGAAATATGTACAAGTAATAGTAATCTATGATTGAGTTAGGAGTATGCCCTAGGGGTAATGCTGTAACTAATTTAAAATTATTAACTCTATAATCAATCCTTGTTCATAATAAAAGGTATATTCTTTTTGTTATATATTTTTTCTAATGTGTTATAATTAATTTTATTTTTTTAATTTAAATATATTTAAGTAAAAATCCATTAATGATGTGTTTTGTGATAATAACCATAAGATGTTGTAATCATGAGTATTTTATCACAGTTTGAATAAGCACATCATTTTAAATGTTCATAGTCAAGATGTATCGAGACTAGATATCGACGCATCCATTGTGACTAGAGTGTGTGACGCTCTTCAAAGGTTGGGCAGTGCATTATTCATGACTGTTGGGGTTACCAAGAGATTATTTACTCATATTATTGGATAACTATGGAATGACTTACTCAAGAGTTTACTTTTGGTTAATATAACTAAGGTCAAATGGAGAATCTTGAAGTGACGATATTACATGGTTCTCTCAATTTAATAATACCACTGAACTTAAATGTTGATGCTCCACTTTTATTGTAGTTAAATCATGGCATGGTGTCTATTGAATAACTATAGTTGTGTCTGACTTGAAGCATTGGAAGTAAAACGCTACTTAATACAAGTTTTGTCTCCCTAGTTATATGGGGTTAGTATCAGGGTCAATTGTAGTCAACTCAAAATGAAAATCTCTGGCCAAAGTTGTATGGTTAATAATAAAAGTTATTATTGTACCAAGGACTTTATCTTTGGATGTACAAAGTTGAATGTGGACGATATTGGAATTTTGAGCGAAACCAAATTCCATAAGTCCTAATGTGATGTAGTTTTAATGAAGATAATTGGTGTAAATAATCGTTACTACTAAGGACTGGTTATACTAAGTAAATTGGATTTTACCAAAATATTTATAATGACAAATTCAACCAAAATGTCACACCACTACCTAAGATAACACGTGAACGTTAATATTTGAATTGTAAAATATTAATCGGTGACTAAATTTACATCTTTGAGTCACACAATCGAAATGATGAATATTCCGAATGAACCACACGATTGAATTAATTTTTAATAGTTTAAAATTAATTAAATTAATTAATATTTATGAAATATTAATTAATTTTTTTTATTTAACTTGTTTGAATGCCATTAATATTAAATAAAGTTAGTAAATAAAAGCTGTGAACGCGCATATCGATATACAATGTTAGTAGAATATTTAAATGCGATTTAAATAGAATATATAGAATATAATAGTTCATTATTTTTGTTTGATGGTAATAAATATACATACATACATATATACATACACACACATAAACATGTGTGTGTGTGTTGTTATAATACTATTGCAGTATCACAGAATGAAATAAACTAATACAATTTCACTTCAACAAATATTTTATTTCAATATAATTCCAATAGTACACATGATTACAACAAGAGCTTTGTTAACTGGGTTTTTAACCCATCAGAATTCAATAGAGTTAGGAAATTCAGACTAAGCCAAAATTACTCGAGACTCAACCAAAACAACCAAGGAACAAGTCAATAGGACTTAAAAAAATTAGCCAATAAAATACTAAGTAGATGAATTGCTAGCGATCCATCACCCATGGATCACTAATGATCCATAGGGAAGCACCATGAGTCACCCAAACCTCTTGCATCATGATTCATTACCATTTCTAAGCATGGTTGCCAAGTTTCATAGCATGCCAAACAACCTAGCTCGAGAAGTGAAGCATTTGATTCAAGCTGTTTGACCAAAAGCAACTAACTTAAAATGGACCTAGAGAACTCATACGGAGTCAAATTGAATTGAAATTTTGGAAGAACACTTAGAGGACATAAAAGAAGGCTCACAGAAATAACGGGATCATTTGGAGGTTGTTTGATGGATCGCTAGCGACCTAACTAGATGGATCGCTATAGATCCATGTAGATTACGCCCCACCACCTGAAATTTTTAGGGTAGTTGTGACGCCCCACCTCTATACTCACGCTAGCCAAGGACACTACGGGGTAATGCCATCGACTAGCATGAAGAATAAGGCTGTTGAGGAGCGACCATCTGTGTAATTGCTTTGTGCGAGTAACGATATGTTAGATAATATAACTTATATTTCATTTCAAGAGGAAATCCGACATACCAAATACAAACTCAAAGCTACCACACAGTGGCTATACGGACTTCGGAAACAAATTTAGAAATAAACATAACACAAATCAGTCACAGATATTCATATCACAAAGGAGGAAATAGATATGAATATAACACATAAAAGTGTACATCAAAATAGTGGTCAAACTAGATCCACTACATCACTAAAGAATAGATACAAGTGCTGGACAAAAGAATAAGTATACATCAAGGAGTCTGTAGCTCGAATGTATAATAACAAAAACTACTAAGCTAAAGTAGTTAGCCAAAAGTCAGGTGACGGACCCTGATAAGAAGTCAAGCAGGAGCACCTGAAATACCTCGGTCTGACCCGAGTATTATTTTAAGAAGAAAATAATAAACGGATCAGTCTAGCTATAAATATCAGATAAAATGAGATAGGATAAGAGATATCACAAAAACGTATGATAATAAAAATGCCATACTGTGACAAGTATACATAAGGTAATAAAAAAATCATACAATATCTCAAATAGTCTCAAACACCAAAAAGAATGTCATATTCTTTAAATTATTCACCAAAAAACAAATATTGACAAAACATATCAATGCCAATCACAAAAATCGGTGAAACGCAAATTCTAGAAATCATCTACTAGAAATCCAGAAATCACAAAAAGAGGAAGGCCTATCACAAACGAGAGCATGAAAACTCCCCAACATGTGTATTGCAAATGGAACGCTATTCCATAAAATGAGCCGAAGCTCCTCCAAATAGGGTATAGTCCCCCATTGCGGACTATGAGCGAAAGCTCCTCCTAATGTGCCGGAGCTCCTCCAAACAGGGTATAGTCCCCCATTGCGGACTATGAGCCAAAACTCCTCCTAATGAGCCGGAGCTCCTCCAAACAGGGTATAGTCCCCCATTGCAGACTATAAGCCGAAACTCCTCCAAACAGGGTATAGTCCCCCATGCGGACAAAGAGACATCGCACATTGCTAGTCTAAACCTCAAAATGATCATCATTGATCGACAAGAAGTGTCAATTACACTATGCTAGTAAATATAAGAGTTTAGCCTCATGTCCCATAACCACTAGCTTAACTTAAATATTTACGAACGAATTGCAGATTTCTGCTCGAAAATTGCCATAAGATTTTCAATCGAACAAGTCCAAAAATTAACCGACGAAATAAACGCAAGCGTTTCATACCACTTGTTTTGCTAAGCCATTTAATTAGATTTCTCGTACGAATGAGGTAAAGGTTTGTATATACTAATAGATTGGAAAATGGTTTTATAAACGAGATTTGTATTAAAATGGTATTGAAATCATCTTTGTGAAAGCGTTTGAATATTTACTACTAGTATAGAAACCTTCGTATTTTTAAAAGTGACAAATCATTGAAAACGATTGTATAAACAATCGATCAACCAAAAATTCACATTCGACGACGTGAATTAAAACCATAAAAATCGATACCGAATCGATCAAAATGGATATTCCCAAAAATCCGGAAAAAAGAGTCATCAAAGTCGATAAATGATAACAACAATTCAGATCATCAAGAATCGATTAAAAATTGGAAACCCACACAAAATAGCCTCAAATAGGAAAAAATGTAGATTTCCCAGATTCAGTCGACTGGACTGTAGGGTCAATCGACTGAAACTTGCCTAGAAACTCTCGGGATTCAGGTTCAGTCGACTGACTCTACAGTGCAGTTGACTGAAACAGGGACAGGAACATTTATGTTCCCAGTTCAGTCGACTGAACTATATGGTCAGTCGACTGACACAGGGGCAGGAAGTTTTCTGCTCCCAGATTCATTCGACTGGCCTTACCGTTCAGTCGACTGAACTGCCATTCGCAGTATTTTCAACCTAGCCCAAGAAGGGGCAAAAATCCAAACGGAAGTGATCGGACGAGCAACGGAGACTAGGGATTTATGCCAAGCGACAACCCAGCCTTATAGGCTCTTCGATACACCCCAACAACGTGTTCAAACATATTTGACTTCAAAGCAACAAAATTTGGAAAATTCATCAAACCAATTCAATTCAAAGGAAAATGGACAAGGAATAGATGTTAGGAATTACTACCTAACAACTATCAAAGATATAGACATAGATGTGAGTTCAAAAACTCACCTTTTAAACTCAAAACACAAGTGAGAAGCTTTAAAACAAAGGAAAGGCCAATTCCTCTTCAATCTCAACTCAAGAAGCTCCAATCTAAGCTAATAAGCAAATATTTCCTAAGTTAGGGTTTAGGAATTTCTGAAATTGAAGAGAGATAGAGATGGAGAAGATGAAGAGGATGCATACCAAAGCTTCTCCTTGATTTGGACTTGAATTTGAATTCCTAATAGAAACTAGGGCTTAGGAATTTTGATTTCTTTTCTCTTCCCCATTTTTGCTTTAGCTTGAGTGTTAGGAAATGTTATGAAGGAATGAAGAGGAGTGGAGTGGGAGTTAGGGTATTAGATGGGTTGGGTGTTAGGTTATTAGGCTGAAACCCAAACCCAAAGCCCTAAATGAAAATATCAAAATTTCACTCAACTCCAAACATATCAATGTTTATACTCAAAAAGGCCGCAAACCCCATTTTGGACTCAATGGAAGTGATCTCGAGTCCTAATTCGACTGTTTGCAAAAAGTGACATTTCGGACTTAAATCCGACTAACGATGCTATATTTAAATAAAAAATTTAAATATACAATCGTAAAATATGTGGGTTGTTATAGTAGGTCTCAAACACCCTCTAAAGTGTACCTGCAAAGTTTCGTAAGATTTTGTTAAATTTTGAGTGGGTTATGGATGATTCTTCTAGAACAGATGACCCATGAAGATGGATGACCAAACAAACGCTTGACGACTTGATATTTGGATAAGGCATTCAAGTAGATGAAAGGAAGGCAACCCAAAAGCGTAGACTTAAAAATAGTCTAAGGGCATTGATTGCTAGCGGTCCATCACCCATGGATCGCTAGCGATCTATCATGTTAGCTCTTGTTGCCTTGAGTTTTTCTAGACTTCTTCCTAGCACTGAGTAGAGGCTTCTGATAAGTCGGCTTGGGCCCAAATACTTTCCTACCCTTATAAATACAATCCTACGTGCAACTAGAGATGGATCATTTTTAGGAAGAGAGCCGCCATTACTCTACTGGAATTCCTTCACCTCTTTAACTTTCTTCTCCCTCACAACAGTCATCGAGGGGGTTACTTTGATTCACCCATCAACCCTTGTACTTGTGACTTATTCTAACTCATTGTAACTTAGATCTAAGGACTAACTAGTTGATATCCAGAGAGATTCAACTAGTATAATCATAGTAAAGATTGATTAAAGTGGATGTAGGCTAGAGTCAGCCGGACCACTATAAAAATGCTATGTCTCTTTTCTTAATTCAGCTTTTATTTATTGTTTGTCCAAGATTTGTGCTGCTAATTATTTACACTGGGGCTTTCACACTTGATCCAGGATGTTGATTCATTTTTTGGATTAACATTTTGGTGCTTGCACTGAGAACCTTGAACGAGATTTGAAGAATCGAAGTTTGAGTCTAAGATTTAGAGAAGATGGGTAGGCCTAATACTAGATCTAATGCTATAGCAAGTCAACCGGAGCCTAGGGAAGCCAGGAGGTGTCCTCAAATTCTCATCAACCCAACTATGTGATTAGAGAGGAGATGGAATGGATGATGAAAAAGATGCGGGATGGAATCTTAGCTAGACAGTAGGAAATGACAGATGGCTTCTTCCAAAGGATGGAACAGCAAGGGATGGTTAGATCTGCAGGGAGTAGGAATCAAACTCCAGAGAACAACGCGGGAGCTTTCGAAGTTGAATTGGAACCAAATCATGTGTTGCCCCCATGCCTAGAGCAACCGATACTTGAAAGCAATGCCAGAATCAACATGGGAATCAATCCCAATGCCAAAGTGACTGTTGAAACACAGGAACTAGTGGTACTGGAGCTAATTCAAATACTAGGATGCAACCGACAGAATGATATGTACCATAATTTTCTCGAAGGAATGCAAGTCTGAATGACGCTAGAGTTATGAACCGGAACATAAGCATGCGGTTGGAAGAGTTCATCCCGGGATACCCCCATTAGAACAGGAGGCAAAGTATTGCTTTAGGACAGAGACCATCACTGGACACCGAGAACCGAATTGCTGAATTGGTATGAAGGATCCTTAGGGGAGGACCCCCAAATCAGGGTCTGAAAGAAGTAAACAGGAATTCATTTACTGCTAATATCTGAAATGCGAGATATCCTCCAGATTTCAAGCTTCTGACAGTGGAAATGTACATCGGGAAGGCATAACCGATGATTCATGTGATGAGATACATCCAACATATGGATGTGTTGGGTGCTTATGAGGAGGTAATGGGGTGGTACTTCCCATTATACTTAACAGATTTGGCTGCAATGTGGTTCAGACAGTTGTAAAACAGGTCCATAAGCACATGGACCAACTTGGTGTTCTTGAGACAGTTCAGAGTTCATGTCTCTCAACCGAGGAATGTACTTACACTCTTAAATGTAAAACAAAGGCCTGGAAAGTCCTTAAGAATTTATTTAAAGAGATTCAATGCGGCGGCAGCTGTGGTCAACAAGTCAGATCCGTCATTTATCCTAATGGTAGCAGTATCTAGAGTCATGGGTAAGACTAATTTCATAATAGCATTGAAAAGGGATCCATCGATGGATCTTGCGGAATTCTACTACGAAGCTAAGAGATATTTGCGCCTGGAAGACGCTGAAGCCGACGATGAAGATGTGGATGTTGAAATAAATGTCGTGGAGGACAAGGGACCGTCCAGAGCTGGAATTGGAAAAGATAATGGGAA
Source organism: Allium fistulosum (assembly GCA_030737815.1). Classification (NCBI taxonomy): domain Eukaryota; kingdom Viridiplantae; phylum Streptophyta; class Magnoliopsida; order Asparagales; family Amaryllidaceae; genus Allium; species Allium fistulosum. The sequence goes on along the minus strand of CM060901.1, from coordinate 334,710,006 downwards.
AAGGAAAACCGATGACGACTTCGAAGAGCTGAAATGACAAAGGAAGGAACCAAGATTCTCTTTATACGCTGACCTGACTGAAACCCCGAAGAGGATATACTTGGATACTAGAAGGTAGAACCTCTACCGGAGGCCACCTAGGAGGGAGCCCACCGACCGAGAGAAATGATCTAGAAAGTTTTGCATTTTCCATGAGCTGAATGGGCATGAAATGAATGAGTGCCTACACCTTCGTGATCTGATAGAAGAACTAGTTCGGAACAACCAGCTGCCATGGTACATGAGGAATAGAATTACGGTAGAATTGCAAGAACAACCACCATCCATGGCAAATGCATCAAGAAACGCCCAGGGATTTGAGCCAAGACAAATTATCCCATGATCGGGGTAGATGGGAGTCGGATTCGGCTCCCATGCTTTGCTTTTTCATTTCTTTTTCTGCACTTTTCTTTTGGTATTTAGATAATAATAACCTTAGGACGCTTACACGTGTATGGGATCCTGAACGGTCCTTAGGCACGCTTTGAGTCAGATGCCTGAGATGACTATTTAGGACAATGTACTATTTACAACTTGAATTTGGGGATTATAGAAACTACGACTTTAAGAGTATAGGGAAGTTTATTTTCTGATTTGGCTGAAATAAAATGAGAATGAGAACACAACGTACTGTTTCTCATTTTTTATTACTTACTATTTGGGCCAAAAGGGTTTGGCATGGACCGAATAAGAGGTGTTACTATTTTCTTTTGTTTTCCCTTTAAAACACTATCTTCTACTCTAAATAATGTTTTATAAAATCGTAAACTGATTTCTCAATTTTACTAAAACCAATCAATAAGATAAAAATTTCCATTTCTATTAATATTGAAATATCTTATACAATTAAATAGGACTTTTGAAAATAAAAGTTATTCTTATTATTTTTAATAAAATAAATTATTAAAAGTAAATTCACATTTTAAGGTAACAAATCATAATATTAACAATTTATCCTAAATGCCAAATTTAAATAATTGATTTTATTTTATAATATTTCAAATTTAAATTGAAACCCCTTTAAGAATGAAACTCATTCCTTAATAAATCAAATCAACTATTCTAAAAAAATAAATTAAATTTCATAATTAAATTTCGCAAATCACAATTTAGAAAATTATCCATAATTAAATTTAATTAACTAGGTAATTAACAATAGGTTTGTTACAAATAATTAAATTTAATTAATTTGGTAATTAACAAAAGGGCTATTACATACCCACTTCGTGAAGTAATCAATGGATACTACTGCATACTTTGCTCTTTTAGATATTGACAATGGCCCAATTAGGTCAACTCCCCATACATCGAAAGGCTATAGGCTTTAGATAGAAGTCAGTTCGCTTGATGGTTGGCGTAGGATCTTATAGCACCTTTGAAATTTTTCGTCTGTCTTACGTAATCAATGGCTGGACAAGTCATTTGAGGCTAATAAAAGGCTTGCCTCATAACTTTCATGACCAATTTCATTCAATTAGAGTGGTCTCCACAGAATCCTTCATGGGCTTTCCTTTGTAATTTTTCTCATGTTTCTGGATCAACACATCTTAGATAAGGGAGTGAGTATCCCTTTTTATAAAGTATGTCATTTTCTATAACAAAAGCCGGAGCCTGGCGTCTTATTCTCCTTGCCTCTTTTTTATCTGTTGGCATCCTTTCTTTTGTTATATATTCAAACAATAGGAGTCATCCAATTATTCTCATATTGATTATTAGTATTCGTATTAGGAAGGTTTTCTTGAAGGATCTCGGTTTCGTATTCTTTCTCCTTTTGTGCCAAGGCTTGAGACCTGGTCAACACCAAGGACTCATTTTCTGGATTGGGGCTTTCATCCTTTATACTAGGATTCACTTGGTAACCGACAGGAATGATTTGGGCTTCTGGTGCACTCAGAGAGTTTGCTAACTTTGCCAAAGAAGCAACTTGGGAGTTCTTGCCTCTTGGTACTTGATGTATTGAGAAATCTTCAAACTGGGTCAGCATTTTTGATATCTCTTTGACATATAGTGTCAGTTTCTCGTCCCTCTTCTGATATTTCTCTTTTAGCTGATTTACCATTAATTGTGAATCACCCAAATTTCAGTTATAGGGATTTTCAATTAGAGGGCTAGAGTAAGTCCCACTATCATGGATTCATATTCTGCTACATTGTTGGTGGTTAGAAACTCTAACTTCATTACATTCTGCAAATGATACTCATCAGGAGTTATAATTACATATCCGGCTCTGGCTCATTGTTCATTTGAAGCCCCGTGTACGAATAGTTGTCAAATAGGGTTTTTAGGTCCTTTTCTTTTTCTGATTGCTCTTTAATGAATCTGGTACATTCGTTGAAAAAATCGGCTAGTGCCTATTTCGTAATTGATACCCATGGCAGGAGTTTAATATCGTATTGTCTAAAGTTCAATTCCTCACTTAACCAACCGTCCTGAAGTTTCTAGTTTACTAAAAACCTACTTGAGTGGGAAATTAATTAAGACTTTGATTGGACGTGCTTGAAAATAAGCCCTTAACTTCGTGCGGTGAGCATTAAATGGTATGCCAACTTTTCTATAACCGGATATCTAGTTTACCCATCTTTTAGCCACTTGCTAGCATAATATACTGGAAGCTGAATTCCTTTCACTTCTCTTATTAGCACTGAACTAATTGCATGTTTAGAAACTACCATATAAAGATAAAGACTTTCCTCATCCATAGGACTAGAGAGAATTGGCGGTTTTTCCAAATGATCTTTTAGCTCTTTAAAAGCTTTCTAACAATCTTCATTCCATTTGAAGTTTTTCTTCTTCTTAATCATATTAAAGAATGGGACGCATTTATCGATGGCTTTGGAAATGAATCTATTCAATGTTGCCACTCTTCCATTCAGGCTCATTACATTTTGCTTGTTTTAGGTTTTGCCATGTTTCTAATAGCTTGAATTTTGTCAGGGTTAGCTTAGATTCCTCTTGCGCTAACGATATATCCAAAGAATTTACCGGACTGAATTCCGAAAGAACACTTTTGTGGGTTAAGCTTCATATAGTATTTTCACAATACACCAAACATTTCTTCAAGGTCTTTTAGATGACTGTCTCTATCTTGAGACTTGACCAACATGTCATCTACATATACTTTCATGTTTTGCCTAACTTGTTCCCTAAACATTTTATTCACTAGACTCTATTATGTTGCTCCTGCATTCTTCAATCCAAAGGGCATCACTTTGAGCAATACGCTCCCCAATTTATTAAAACTAGTGTTTTCTTCATCTGGTTTGAACATTGGAATTTGATTGTATCCAGAATACAGTATCCATGAAGGACAAGAGTTGGTGTCCGCTTGTTGCGTCGAATAGCTGGTTTATCCTTGGGAGCGAATAGTAATCTTTTGGGTATGCTTTATTCAATTTGGTGTAATCAACACAGGTTTTCCACCTCCCATTGGATTTCCTAACTAGCACTGGATTAGCTAACCATATTGAATAGAGTACGACTTTAATAAATCCATTCTTAAGCAATATTTTGACCTCTTCCTTCAAAGCACTAGACTGAACTTTATTAAACTGTCTTTTCTTCTACCGGACTGGTATGATATTTGGGTCATGGTGGTTGGATCTACTCTAACCATACATGAGTGGGTCCAGGAAAATACATATTTGCTAGACTGAAGGAACTGAACTAGCTGTCCATAGAGTTTGCTATCTAACTCTCTTCCAATTTTGACTTCTTCATTATATCGGCATAATATATGCATATTTCCTCAAGATCTTCTGTAGGCTTCATTCTTTCGTGTTCATTTCTATAGTTTAGTTCAGTGACAATTTCCTCATCTTCTATTTTGGCTTCCATCAGATTTTCTTTCTACCTTTTTCTTTTCTTCTTTGAGAAGTCAAATTTTCTCAGTACATGTTTAGTCTTCTTAACGGGCTCTATTTTCGCTTTGGGCGATGAGTTTGAATAGTCACCATCTAAAGGCTTTTTCGTATCATTTGGATTAATTTATTTTTCTCCGAATCATAATAAGAAAGGTAATCTTGTTCATATTGTTCAATAGTTGCAAAGTACATTTTGCGAGTACTGAATTATTCTCCTCTTATGGTTCCCCACTAGCTTTTAGTCATTAATTTTACCATCAGATACTTGGGAGAGACAAAGGCACCAACTTCGTCCAAAGCTGGTCTTCCATAAAGGGCATTATAATGCGAAGGTTGATCTATGATGGCGAAGAGAGTTTCGAAGGTCCGAGAGCCCTATGGAACTCCCATTTGCACGAGAAGTCTTATCTATCCAATAGGAATTGACTTTTTATTATTGAACCCAAAACTTGGTTCAAGCTTTTCTTCTAGAATCCCCTTCTGGTCAAATACATGCTTGAAAATTACGTTGACAACACTTTTGGTATCCACCAAAATTTTGGTAACCACAGAATGTCTAATTTGCGCAGTAATCATAAGCGAGTCATTGTGCTGGTGGTGGACCCCTCTTAGCTCTTGTGGTGTTATGGTCAAATTATGCATCTGGATTTGGAATCATGGATTCTTGAGCAAAGGCTCCTCTTGAATAGAGAAAATCCTTTCCTTTGCTTTGCTAACATAGCGACTCCTAGCTTCTTCGCTACTTCCAACTAGGTATGGGGCTCTGTGGATTACATCAATTCTGTTGAGAGCTGAAATGAAATCTAGCTGAACATCATCCTCTATCAGATTTCGGTGTTGCTTGATGGCCTTTTGTTGCCATTTTTTGAACGGACAACAATTTGATTATCTTTACTGAACTCTTTCGGATGCTGGGATCGAATCATATGCTGGTTTATGCTTGCATATACAAGGCACTCATCTGTTTTATGCCCGTTCGATTATGATAAGCGTAGTAATCTCCCTGCTTTCTTAGTTTGAGATTGGTTTTAGCTTTGTAAGAAATCAAAAAGTTGTCTCTTTCCTTCATTGCAGCATATATATATATGATATGGGCTTGTTTAAAGTAACGTGGTTAGTGCTTGGGTCTTCTTCCCATCTTGGTTTTTTATGGTAGTGGTTGTTAATCTTTCATGTTTTCTTTTTGCATTGGGCCTTCTTTCGGACGTGATACATTTCATCCATTCGAATGAATTTATCGGCTTAAAATGGAAATCTTATAAATCCTTACATCGTGTATGTAGAGTTTTCGCCAAAACGGAGTTTGCACAATTAGCCCAGAATGTGCTGCCACTAGCTTGTCACTATCAGTCATGTATTTGCCTATAAGGCTTCAGTATTGAATCTCTTAACATAGTCGCCGAATAACTCTCCTGCTCTCTATTTGATATTAGCTACCACGGTATAGTCGACAGCGGGATCTTTGCAGATACAGAACTGTGCTGAGAATTCATAAGAAAATTGTTTCCAAAAATAGATGGTCTTCTCCTGGTACCGTCATTACCATTTAGTCGCTGCTTCATGAATGGTCGGGAAAAACCTACAACGCATAGCTTCGGATGCATTGTATAGGTCCATCCGACATTCAAAAGCCAATAAGTGATCGTTCGGATTAGTCTTTCCATTATAACTAATGGATGGGACTTGATATGAGAAGGAATTTTGGTGGTCATAATCTTATCTATGAAGGGAGCTTCTCGATGATTATCATTGACTCTGTCATCTAGTGTTCTTTTTCCTTTGAGATTAAGAATATCTTTTGCCATTTTTTTGCCAAGTCTCTTAAGTAAGACTCATCATTATGGTAGTTGCTTCTTTCAGGTTGTACCCTTCAGAGAGTTGGCATCCAGATTGTTCCTTGAGTTTTCTTCTGATCTTCCATGGTAGTTTACTTTAGCTTGCTAGTCACATCCTCTCTTTTATGAAGTTAGGGTAAGTTTGCCTTTGCTTTTGTTTCTAAGCAAAGAAGCATTCAAGTCCCTTCTTTGAGTTTCTGCTTCATCTCCTCTTGTGGTTCTAGTAGTTTTGGAGGATTTTTGAGCAAATATTTCTTCCAAAAGTCCTTTCATCTCTAGTAATTGTTGTTCTAGGCTTTTATTCTTAGCTTCGCTACTCATAGGTTATGCTAGCTCTGATGGCTATCCAGGCTCTGTATTTCCCAAGTTGAAATTGGGAACTACATTCTCTTCTAATGTTGTTGTTTGAATAACCTCTTTATTTAGAGCATTAATTCATCTTGATGTCATTTTCCAAAAACAGCAATTTGCTTCATTAGCTCATTGAAAGAATTAAGTAGGACTGGAGGTTCAGACCATCCTTCCAGCGCCAAAAATGTTAGACCAAAAACTAGAATAACATCCATGATGCCAATAGTGATGAATTAATTCTTGACGTAAATAAATATGGTGACAAGATTAAGAATAACTCAATCAATGTCAACTCGGCTATATTGTCAAGGACCAAATCGTCACTTGAGACTTAGTGCATGATGGAATCATTAAAGGAATGGACTGATGATGGCAATAGGCCCTTAAGGAGAAATATGTAGAAGTCAATGTTTTTTCATAGACCATTATGCTTGAGATCCCATAAGGTCATTTAGGGTTGTTATATGTTAACAAGAAAACTTGTCAACACCCAAAGTAGAGTTGAAAGTGCAATTATGTCCTAATAAACCTTTTTGATTAAGTAGAGAAAGTTAGGATATTATTGTTTCCTTTGATTAACCTTTCGAATAGGTCTTTGTTATGAGAACTCTTCCTTGTGAACCTTTCGACCCAGTCGAAACACTTATATCCCTTTCCTTTTAGGTCTTTCAAACTAGCTTAGTTGGCTTATCAATCGATTTGAAACAACCTATTGAAACAATGGTGGTAACCTAATGGTTGGCTCTAATGTTGTTGGGTAATTGACAAAATGATGGGTTTCGACTTCATCGAAAGCGTGATTCTTTAATGGCATTAGTTTGGATGTTTAAGCTTGAGGATTTTGGCCGAGTTTAAGGTTTTGATTCATTAGAAATGTGAGCTTCTAGAGAGTAATGGTTTGGTTTTGGGTAAAGTATGGGGTTTTTGACTCACTCGGAAGGTTTCCTTTCGATGAAGTCGGCACAAGCAGATCACAATCGAATCCTTGTAAACCTTTCAACCCAAAAATATCAAAACAGTTGTATAACCAAAAATATCAACATCTCGCCTTTATTTAACTAATGATGTACACAGTGATCAATTTCCCCAATTTGATTTCCAAATTAGGGTTTACAAATTTACAAATTTGAGAAAATATAAGAGTAAGTGAATAAATTTGGATTCCCAAAACCAGATCCCTAGGGTCTTATTTATACGTGTGGGTTGGCACCTTTTGACTCGGAGCTTTCGACCTAGTCGAAAGGTGGCTTTATAGACCTTTCGTCGCCTTTGACCCTTGCACATCCCTCTACATTGCACTTGAATGGGTTTGAATGCCTCTGTCTTCGTCAAAAAGGATGGATGTGCCTTTTTCCTTTGTATTGCTTTGCTGTTACTAGTGGGAAATAGCATGAGCTTTCGACTTCGTCAGTAGGTACATCCTTGGGTTTCAAAGGTATTGAAATACTCTAGGTTTGGACACAGAAGGTAGCTTTCGAAGACATGCTTGCAGATAAATGCGGAACCTTTCCTGGTTATTAAGGCTTCGACTGGTTCGCTTGATTATGCTTTCAAATGGGTTGTTTTGATCAAGGCATCTTTCTGAGTAGTTTGAATGAAGGCGAAACCTTTGGTTTTGAAAGGTTTGGCGTGCATGTTAGGGGTTATTATCCTCTACCTTCAAAAGGTATTCCTCCTCATATTTGAAACGTCTTCATGTAGGCGAAAGCATCTGTTTCGAAAGGAAGACATTGAAGTGAAAGGGATCTTTCGACCACTTTGACCTCTTCGAAAGATTGTAACATATTTGGCTTTTGGATGTAGCATCCCTTCGACTCCTTCGAAAGGCTTTGTTGGTGCCGTCATCTCTCGTTCTTTTTTTTTTCTTTTATTAATTTTGGTTTCGACAAGGTTGAAGTGAGAATTGGTGGTAACACTTGCCCTCCTTGTGAAGGGATGCCCTTGACTTTCCAAGTCAAACATTTCGAAACCCTCACTGTTTCCCGCCTTTTCATATTCTTGTGTGAATCCTGGTCGTTCATTTAAATTTCATCGTATGGTTTGCCATCCATGCTGAATTTTCTTTTAAACCAAGTTTCTTTCTTCCCCTCTTTCATTTATCTGCAATTAGAAGAAACTTCCAGCAAGAATCAAAGTTTTTAAATTCTCGAATAATTTCTATTTATGACAAATAAAAATTCAAATTCAAAGTAAGTTTTTATAAACTTGCTTTTCAAATTTTCCTTTCGCAATGAATTTTGATTTTTAAAATTCTCTCGGTACGAATATTAATCATTGTTTCAATTTAATATAAATCATTCAGATTTTTCATTCACCTTAAAGCATTCTCTAATTCATTCTCATGGCTTACTTCCTTTCTTTTCCCCGTTAATTTTCATTCAGAACTCATCTGATTTGGATTTTTTTAAATTTCAAATTTTCAATTTAGGGATTATTTTTTAAGATTAACGATTGTAAATTCATGTTCATATCAAGTTAGTCATTTATTTTTTGAAGTTCTGGGTTAAAATCGAATTCGGGGAAGAAGGAGATTTCTAGTTACTTCATAAAGAAGTTTTAGTAGTATGAATCGCATTTTGGTGCTGTAATTTTACCTTTCTACCCCTTCAAAAGAGGATGAGGTGGCAAGCTTTGTTTTACATCTTTAACCCCTTTCGATGGGGTCGAAAGGATACTTAGCGCCTACCTCTTAATTGAACTCGTCGAAAAGTCGACGTAGTTAATATGTAGTAGACTTTGTTCAAAAGCATATCCACGCTTTACTATATTCTGATACCTTTCAATGTGATCATAACTTTTTGTATCGAATTATGTTTGGTTGTTGGTATGCTTTCGAAATCATGTACCCCTTTCGACTTGCTTGACAACTCTTGTAACTAATTTGGACTTGACCATTATTTTATAAAAATGTTGCCGAAACGTCGCAGAGCCGTTTCATTTACATTGACGTTACTCAAATTCAAACCTTTCGACCCATTTGGCATATGGGTTTCGACAATATTCGAACTCTCTTTGAAAAACTAAGTTCATGGGTTTCGACAGTGTCGAAAGGTTCTTTTGTCTTATTTATTGAATGTCGGTAGCGTATATTTTATTCAAATTGGTTGTGTAGGTTTCGACTACTTCCTTTAATAACAAAATTATCCTTGAGCTTTCGACATTGTTGAAGATTTTTTGTTGGGCATCAATTCTATTCTCCCTTTCGACTCTGTCGAAAGCTTAAAAAATTTCATTTTCTAACTCTAACACTCATTCAAGAATATGAAATTTCATGTTTTGCTCGATATTCAAATTTTTATAATAGGTTTCCAATATCCTTGAAAAAATGTTAGTTTCATAACAAATTGTAATTACTAATTGAACTGATTTCACTTGGCAGGATCATGGGCGTGAAAAAGTCTTCCCAAAAACCAGAAAAGGACAGAATACCAGTGATGGAATCTTCTCCGAAGAAGATTGAAGCAACTTCCAAACACTCCTTAATATCTACCCAGGACGAGGTGGACGCAATTCATAATGACTTCGGTATTACTGGGGTGGAAGTTATTCCCCCGAGTGATAATGACACCATTCAAAGCCCTCTTGAAGGATACTTTGCCTATACCGCTATCCACATTCGACATGGAGACTTCTTATCTTTTCCGGACTTCTTGGCCAAGTTCCTGACCTACTTGGGCATTGTTCCCATTCAACTATCACCAAACGTATATACCTCTCTTCTACCTTTGGAACTCATGGCACTAGAGTTTGGAATTCCATCACTTAATGCTGAAGTTTTGAATTATCATGTTCAATTGTTTAAGCTCAGCAATCTGAATAACCAAATCTTTAGAGCCAATCCCCTCAAAAAGCTAATATCTAGGGGGTAAACAAATTCAAAGATTGGGAGATGCAGTTGTTCTTCGTTAAATTATTTTCCAACATCAGTGGGGTTTTCTCTTCCCCCGTAAGTTGATCACAGTCTTTATTTTTTCATTTAGTTACTTTCCTTTTCTAATCTATGCTTCCTTATCAGGTGCTTCTGTTAAAGAGTTTAATGAAGAAGATAAGAAAACTATAAAGTCACTGATAGCCGCTTCAAGTAGGATTGGGAATAGATTAACTCTATTGAATCCTTCAAATCTACAAAAGCATTCCCTCCTACCAGTTGGTCAAACGGTACTTGGTAAACTTCCTTTAGTTCAACATACATCACGGAGCAAACGCTTTCTTTCTTTGGATGATCCAAAGAATTTCTCCCCGATGTCAGCAATTTGTCCTGATCACTCCAGTATGTTAAAACGTAGTACTTGTAGTTTGTTGTTGTACTACCTTTTAAATTGCTTTTCTGACTTGTAATTTTTTGAATTTTTGGCAGCTGCTTCTCAGGTTGAACCAGTTATAAGTGATCCGGCTCTCCCAACTTCTACAACCCATGCATCTGTTGAATATGCTAGTATATGATTTTTGTTTCATGATAATAAACATATATATATTCATTTAAATGTATTTATTATTGTACTATTTTTTTCACATAATTAATCTTTGCTGAATAAAATAAATAATACAGAATTTAAATTCAAACAGATATTTTATTCAAACAAATATTTTATTACAATTTTGAATAATACACATTTGAGCTCTCACTACATATATACATTTTTTCAATTACAATACAATTTCGATTACATCTCAAATTTCACTTTACATTGTTCACCTCACTATATATCACTCATTCACTTGTATTTTATCTTCGACTTTGCTCCAGCCCGAATCCAGCATCTGAGTTATCTATAAAATACACACTGACGCAGTAAAATTGAAAAGTAAATATTTTTGCAGTGTAAAATAAAATGTGTTTTTGAAAATATTATTTGCCTCAGTTATTTGGGTTGTTCATCATCATTTATTTTAAATTCATCTTACACGAACAGCTTCTGACATGCACAGTGTATCACTGTACATGCCACAAGGCCGTGCACGCCGATGTACACTTGATAAAACTGCAGGGACAGATGAGAACAAGGTCAAACCCGAGCCAAAGCTAGGTTCAACTCAAGTGCAATACAAATAAAGTCACGATATGAGCACAAGGTCAAACCCGAGCCTAAGCTAGGTTCAACTCAAGTGCAATACAAAAACAATAATAGAATGGTCAAGTTTTAATAACTGGAACAAGCCTCGACCAAAAATTCAATGTGTACACATGAAAACAACTCAACCATTCAAACTCAAGTATGAATCAAGACTGCAACAAGCTCCAGACCAAATCCAAGTATGAACATTGCTGTGCCTAGACAACTGATCACAAAACTTCAGACTACAACTCAAAAGGAGCAACAAAAAGACCAGTCCAAAATCAACATGAACTGTACTCAGACTCAAGGCAATGTGCAACAACAAAATGCAGTCATATATCAACACCAAGGAGCAACACTGCATACATATATATGCTATGCATAAAAAGACTTCATAAGGAACCAGACTCAAGGAAATGTGCAACTGAATATAAAACCAGACTGCAAATATCAAAGTGCAAATGAATACTCAAAGCTACACACATGATAACAAGTCAAATGAACCAATGTGTACAATAACATTTCTGGCCAAATAACAACATATTCAAGTGCACAGAAATGTCTGGACTCAATGCATATGGACATGTACTCGATGCAACCTAGAGTTCAATGCAACCCAGACCAATAGACCCATATATCTGAAGCAACAGACTCAAAGCTATATGAAGACCATCAACCAAAGTGCAGAGAAGTTCAAAAATCAAGATAAACTCAGATCAGAAGTTTGTTAACTCCTCCTTTGGAGCGACCTAACGACCTAAAGCTCTCAGCGACCTAAGAGTACTAACGACCTATCACTACTCAGCGACCTAAGAGTACTAGCGACCTACAAGAATTAACGGCTTAGCGACCTAACAACCTAAAACCCTTAGTGACCTAACAACCTAAAACCCTTAGCGACCTAACATCACAGAAAATCTCAACGACCTAAAGACGGAACTGTCAAGCGACCTAGCGACCTAATGACTTAACGAGCTAAGTTATAGGTCGCGTCAACTTAAAACGCTCCACCAGACAACTCAACACGGTTAAGTTGCCGCTTTTCCTAGGTCGCTCACGACCTACCACTTGTCATCTCGCTCAGACAGATCAAGTGCATCCTGTTAAGCCGCAAACCATGCCTCTTAGATCGCTGGCGACCTACGACCTATCTTAGGTCGTTCACGACCTAACACCTGTCCAGAATTCACCTATAAATACCGCACTAGCTCCAACTTGAAGGGGACTTTGGATCATTTTCTAGAGCGCCTATACTCTGCTGCTTTTTCAACTCATCCGACACTTCAAACACCAAAGACGCTTCAACGAACTTCAAGAGAAGATCTAACACATCCAACATGGATTCAAAGAGCTCTCTTGCACCAAAGTTCTAGCTACTCGTCTCAATCGTGTTGAAATCAAATTGTAATCAAGGTGTATTGTAAAGAGTTGTAATCGAATCAGCAATAAAGAAGATAAAGTGGACGTAGGCTTGATTTCGAGCCGAACCACTATAAAACTGCTGTCTCTTTACTTTTCTGCTATTTTCCGCTTATTTCTATTCCCGTACCAACGGGTGGTGCTTTCACATTACTAATACTCACACCGGGGTGTTAGCGTTGATTTTTACGTTAACATTTTTGGTGCTTTCACTGAGAATTGAACTCAGGAATATTTTCACCATTGCTTCGCAAAGACTTGTTGAAAGATTTTCCTTAAAAACCAGAAGTCTATCAGAAATCATGGCTCCTGGAAGAAAAAGTAGATCTACTAGATCCGAAAATGTTAATGACAGGGTTGCTTCCTCTCCAGCGCCAAATTAGGAAACTCCTGTTGTGGGAGTCACAAGGGCTGAACTTAATGATGTTGTGTCGGGGTTATATCAGCAAATGGAAACTCAAAATGCTTTGATGATGGAAAGGCTAAACGCTCTGCTTGGGATGAAACGACAACCAGAAAACAATGAACAAACCTTTGCTAAAGGAACTCATGATTCCCAAGACAAAGATATTCCTCAAAGAGCAGCAGGCACCGCCGAAGGGGTACCTCCCCAAGCTGGAGCATCAAGGCCGCAGCCGCCTTTTCACGAACGTTTGTTCACACAAACTTCTGAAAAGGTGGCTGACGTCTGCCCGGCAAGGCCTTTGAATGATGAAGAATATCTATCGGGAATGGTTCGCCAGATTATGAAAGAAAGTTTGCAAAGAAATGAAGATGAGAATGACTGGGGGTTTGCTCCAAGCAAGACTCCGTTTACCGAAAGAATTCTAAAAGCTTAATTTCCAAGGAAATTTGTTCCTCCGACTATCCCAGCCTATCGTGGAACAAGTGACCCTAATCAGTTCTTGTACAAATACGACTGGCATATGACAGGTGCCAGGGCAACAGATGAAATTAAATGCAGATATTTTCCTGTCTATTTGGAAGGAGTGGCTCTACTCTGGTTTACGAAGCTACCGGTCCAATCTGTGGATCAGTTCTCTGATTTGACTCGTAAATTCAAGGACCAATTCAGATTGTATGCTACAAAGTCCAAGGACATAATGTCACTGTCCAGCCTAGAACAAGCGTCCGGTGAATCTATCAAATCCTTCTTGAATCGCTTTAACCTAGCCTTGGCCGAAGTGGACAATGCTGAGCCCTGAATGATCCTAACTTACTTGATGCGAGCCATCGATAAAACAAGTGAGTTCGGAAAATGGTTGAAAATGAAGGAACCAAATTCATTGGAAAAGTTTTATAAGAAGGCTAATGAGTTTATGCGTCTGGAGAATCTCCCTGCACAATCAAAGGTGGTTGTGGATGAAATTCAAAACAACAATGTAGCTGAAACTTCTAACAAGAAAGAATTTGGTGGTCAGAAAAGAGAAAATAACGGTGGGAAAAGACAGGAGGATATGAAGAAACCACGCCGTTTTTCGGATTTTACTCCTTTGACTGAGACTCCAAAGAAGATCTTCTTCGCAACCAAGGATGCCATCAACTACCCTGAGCCACCTAAGATAAAGCTTGGGAAAAACTTCGTGCCTAACGGAAGATTCTGCCGGTTTCATAATCAGCCTGGCCATGACACCAATGAATGTCGCCATCTAAAGAACTTGATCGAAGAACTGTTGAGAGAGAATAAACTGCAACAGTATGTTAAGAGAAATAGAAGTGATCCTGCCTCATCTACTCAGGGGCAACAACTTCCTGCTCGTCAATCTGGCTCGAGTGAAAAGGCTGTGGTTCAAGAATCTGAAAGGCCTGTAATTAATGTAATCATAGGAGGTGCACATCCAGCAGGCAGAAGTTGGGGAGAAATGGAAAGATATGCTCATGCTCTGAGACATGCCCCAAAAGAAGAAACTGTTTTTGTTTTGGAAGATGCTGTGCCTTCGAAACAACAAAGAACTTGTCATGATGATATTATATTTAGAGCTAGAGATTCTATGGGAGTTGAAGCTCCTACCATGGATCCGTTGGTAATAACCGCTGGTATCGGACCAGCTATTGTGAGAAGAGTGCTTGTCGATTGCGGCGCTTCTTGCATTATCCTGAAGATTCCGATGGCCGATGTTCAAGCTTCTTCACAAAAGATTGTTGGGTTCACTGGGGAACCGAAACAACCCATCGGAACCGTCGACTTATTCGTAGAACTTGGTGAAGGGGAAAGAAAATTGGTCTGCAAGCAAACTTTTGTTATTGTTGATGAATTTTCTGCTTATAAAGCCTTCTTGGGACGACCAACTCTTGCTACATTCAAAGTTATTCTCACCCCATGGTGCCTAACCATGAAATTCCCTACTGATAACGGCATTGGTGTTTGAAGGGAGATCAGGGTGCTGGGCAAGAATGTTATCTCACAGAATTACGGGAGGCGAAGAAGAGAGAAATGGGGAAAGGTGCAGCAGCTCTGCTCAGCATCAAAGAACCCACCTTGTATCAAGTACGGGGTGGACCATGCACTGGTGAGCATAGTGGTGTGCGAAAAGAAATCGATCCTAGAAAAACCAGTGCAGGGGAGAATAGAGTGGTGCTGGTAGAGGTAACGGTACCAATACCTGTTGACCAGAAGGACCCAAACAAGGTGCTAAATGTTGGTTCGCAACTTAGTGTGACGGTTCAAAATATGCTGATATCATTCTTAAAAGCAAATCTGGATGTATTCGCTTGGAGTCATGCTGACATGTGTGGAATATCTCCAGAAATTGCAGTACATGCCTTAAATATTGATCCGAAGTTCACACCCGTGAAATAGAAAAGAAGAACCCAAGGTCCTGAAAGGTCAACAGCATTGAAAGAAGAAGTAGATCGGCTCATGGAGAATGGCTTCATCAGAGAATCCACTTATCCAAATTGGGTTTCTAATCCGGTGTTGGTTAAAAAAGCAAATGGAAAGTGGAGAGTATGCATCGATTTTTAAGATTTGAACAAAGCATGTCCTAAAGATTCTTTTCCATTGCCCAGAATCGATCAGTTGGTGGATGGAACAGCCGGGCACGAATTATTGTCTTTTATGGATGCTTACTCAGGATACAATCAAATCATAATGCATGAGCCAGATCAGGAGGACACGAGCTTCATCACCAATGTTGGTCTTTACTACTACAAAGTTATGCCTTTCGGATTAAAGAATGCAGGGGCAACTTATCAAATACTCGTGAATGCCATGTTCAAGCCTCAACTTGGCAAGACTATGGAAGTATACGTTGACGATATGCTAGTGAAGTCAAAGAAGGCAGTAGACCACATGAACCATCTGGAAGAAATGTTCGTGATCCTCCGAAAGTATGGAATGAAATTAAATCCTCTGAAATGTTCATTCGGAGTTGAGTCCGGAAAATTCTTAGGTTTCATTGTGAGTTCTAGGGGCATCGAAGCTAATCTTGCTCAGATCACAGCTTTAAGAGAATTCAAACCCCCTAGAACAAAGAAGGAATTGCAAAGCCTCAATGGGAAAGTCGCTGCTCTGAGTCGATTTATTTCCAAAGCCACAGACAAATGCATTCCCTTCTTTGATGCTTTAAAGAAAGGAAAGAAGAATTTCGAATGGACTCCCGAGTGTCAAAAAGCTTTCGATGAGCTAATTCATCATATGGATACGCCTCCAGTACTTTCTAAGCCTGACAGTGGTGAAGACCTATTCATATACTTAGCAGTTTAATCTCATGCTCTCAGTGTAGCGTTGGTACGAGAAGACGCAAAATTTCAGCATCCAGTTTATTACATCAGCAAAAGGTTTACTAGGGCAGAGATGAATTATTCAAAGTTAGAAAAGCTCGCCTATTGTCTACTGATCGCTTCCAGAAAGCTGAGGCCGTACTTCCAAGCCCATCCTATTAAAGTCCTCACTGATCAACCTCTAAAGCAAGTCCTATTCCGCCCTGAAACTTCGGTTCGTCTTCTAAAGTGGAATATTGAACTCAGTCAATACGATATCACCTACCATCCCCGAAAAGCAATCAATGGACAAGCTTTAGCAGATTTCATTGTAGAATGTACAGATAAAGATGGCAATGAGGAAGAAGTGACTACTGATATTCCGATTCAATGGAAATTATATGTTGATGGTGCAAGAAATGATTACTGTTCCGGAGCTGGGGTTGTGCTTGAAACCCCCGAAGGACGATCATTATGTTATGCATTGAGATTAGAATTTCCTTCGACAAATAACGAAGCCGAATACGAAGCCCTTATCGCCGGTCTGAGGATTGCTAAAGAACTGAGCATCAAAGTGTTGTAGATCTTCAGTGATTCCCAACTAATTGTATGCCAAGTCAAGAAAGAGTTTCAAACTAAAGGAGGAAATCTGCCTGCTTATCTGTCAAAAGCCTGTGAACTTCTCGATGATTTTGATCATTATACAATAAACCATATCCCTCGGGAAGAAAACATGAAGGCAGATTCTCTCGCGAAATACTCAAGCTCTAGCGAAGCACAATTATTGGGATTGGTCCCTATAGAAGTCTTGACAGCTCCGAGTATTGATGAGATGGATATTGATTTGATCATGGCTGTATCTCAAGAATAGGAATCATGGATGACTCCAATCAAGGAATATCTGCTCAACGGATCCTTGCCAAAAAACTCAAAAGAACGTCAAAAGCTTCTAAGAAAAGCCCCAAGATATGTGATTCAAGGAGACCATCTATACAGACGAGGATTCTCGATGCCATTACTCCAATGTGTAACTAAAGAAGAGGCTAAGACGATTTTGGCTGAAGTGCACGGAGGAGAGTGTGGAGATCATTCAGGTGGTCAAACTCTTGCAAAGAAAATTCTTCGCTATGGTTATTTTTGGCCGGATATTAATGAGATGCTGCTAGCTACTCCCGAAAGTGTGACAAATGCCAGAGATTTGCAAAAATCCCAAGAGTACCTTCTACCATGCTAACACAGATGGTCAGTCCATGGCCATTCGCAATTTGGGGAATAGATCTCATTGGACCTATGCCGATTGCCTGATCTGGAATCAAATATGACATCGTTGCTGTCGATTATTTTACTAAATGGGTTGAAGCAGAACCATTAGCTACTATTACCTCTAAAAAGATGATAAATTTTGTAACGAAAAATATCATTTGCGGGTATGGTGTGCCTCAAAAGATAATAACAGACAATGGTACTCAATTCGAAAGCGAAGAATTTCAGGAATTTTGCACACGATTCAAAATCCGAAAAAGCTTCTCAGCAGTGGCTCATCCGCAGGCAAATGGGCAAGTGGAAGCAGTGAACAAAATCATCAAATAAACCATAAAAAAGCAACTTGAAAAAGCAAAAGGTGGTTGGGTTGATAAGCTGCCACTAACACTATGGGCATATAGGACTACCCACAAAACTGCGACTGGGCACACTCCATTCTCATTAGCATACGGATCAGAAGCAATGATTCCAGTGGAGATAGAAGTCCCCTCACACAGGAGAGTTCATTTCAACCAAACTGAAAATGAAAAGCTGCAGCTTGAGGCACTTGACTTACTTGATGAAAGAAGGAAGGAAGCCGAACTCAGAGTTGCAGCTCAACAGCAAAGAATAGCCATGCACTTCAATTCTAAAGTTCGCCAATGCAGCTTTGAAATCGGAGATCTATTCTTGAAAAGGATCATGACAGCAACCGGAGTGTTTGGGCCAAACTGGGAAGGGCCGTATGTCATAGGCGAAAAACTTCTCGATGGCACTTTCAAACTCACAACTGTTGAAGGAGATCCAATCCCGAGAGCCTGGAACAGCAATCACTTGCGTCCATATTTTACTTAGAAGCAATGCTTAAATTTGTAAAATGATTATGAATTTATCGTACTTGTATTGTAAGCCATTGTAAAAGCAGTGCAAAGTGATAATAAAAACTATAAAGTGGATGTAGGCCCAATTCTTGGCCGAACC
The DNA here is from genome assembly GCA_030737815.1 of Allium fistulosum. Taxonomy (NCBI): domain Eukaryota; kingdom Viridiplantae; phylum Streptophyta; class Magnoliopsida; order Asparagales; family Amaryllidaceae; genus Allium; species Allium fistulosum. Next base: position 334,691,520 of record CM060901.1, on the reverse strand, counting down.
ACTATAAATCTTGTGTCTTTTAATATTTTAAATTTCCTATCTTATTTCGATGTGCAAATATTTTAAATGTGTTGCTAAAATATCGATTTAATATTACAGGCAATCAAAGCAAAAATAACCTATCCAACATGTCGCAAACTCAAGCGATTCCCATAAATCACTCAACAAACAAATGTCAAGCCACAAAAACTTCCATGCTTAATTCATACAAACGGTTGGTGATTCCACCAAAGGGGCACCTTCCCAAAAGGAAGGCACCAGGCCCTTGCTAACTGACTGTGATCGTTTGTACAAACAAACATCCGGTTAAGTGGCTTGCGTCTACCCGTTGTAACGCCCCACCTCTATGCTCATAATAACAAAGGGTATTAAAAGAAATACTGTCTATTATTATGAAGAATAAGGCTGGAAAGGAGCGGCCATCCGTAGTTGGCCTTACACTAGTATTGGTTATTTCGATAGGAGTGGTATATATTTTTATTTTTCATCTTCTTATTTATTTACTCCTATCGACATGCCCAATTCCAGTATAAAACAAGCTACGATGGTACATAATAGTTTAGGACAATATATATAAAAACAACACAGATACAAAAGAATGCGGAACACAGATAAAACAAAAGTCTCATATGTATATATAACTGATGTCAGTTATAATATAGTTGACACAATACATATGATACAACTACAACTGTCGACTCTAGAAGTTATATATACAAGTACATTATCAACTAATATACATGAATACATATCATCCTATACAATGACATGACTTCTACAAAACGACGAAAACTACTTCAGAAGATATAAAAAGTCTTCATAGCCCGAACAGCAACTCAAGGCAGGAAATCTACAACCTGAAATAACTCGGGTCTGACCCGAGTATTTCATTCAAAAGAAAATAATACACAGGTCATTCTAATTCAAACTCAGTTATTAATGCACAGAAGCAATAATAATAAAATATCAAATAGACAACGGTCGCAAAAATCTCGTGTATCCAACTCTTTAATAAGAAATTGGATAACGATAAATATAACACGTATCAGTGTTAAACAGCAAATCAGCATATTCAAATATCAACAAAGATAAGTGAAAATGTCAATACGGTGTGGCTGCAGTGCACGCACGCGTGCACTGCCTCGCCACGTTTAAAATGTGCGGCTGCAGTACACGCACGCGTGTACTGCCTCGCCACAACAGAACCATTGACAGCAAATCAACACTGCAGAGGTCAAGTCACGGGTATCCGGACTCAACACAACTGCAAACAAAAATGAATTAGAAATTACAACCCAAAGGTTAACAAATCAAAGAAATGCATATACCCATGTATCAGTGAAATGATACAGTGTAGTGGAACTTACAAGCTCTGGACTCAAAACAACTTAAAGGTCAAACACAAAGGACTGCAAGAATAATACTCAAACCAGTTGCCAAAATCAGTGACTTAAAGCAACTATAACAACCAAACCGATGACCAAAATACACATGATATGGCAACTGATGAACTCAACAATTACATGGTCGAAACAATGCGAACCAATATGTACTCTAGAATGCATCAGTGACCCAAAACATATGCAGTGAAAATAGAGATAATGCTCAGGGCCAAGACAAAGCATACGACAGTGCGTAAAGTACAAACTGCAACTAAAATCAGTAATGTCAACATGACTCAAAATGTAAACGCAGATCTGTAACCTCCGCCTCGATAGTCCTAGTGACATCATGGACTCAATCAAACTATAAATGCAGCATAAAGCAACAGTGTGTATAAAAGTGTTGCAAGAGTAGTAAAGTGAAATAGTCGACCATTGAACATTATTTTAGGCCAGCAATCATGAAACATCGGCAACATTAAAAGGATAATATCAGTTTCAAATAGAAATGCATATGAACTTGAAGATATGCAACATGAATCTGGATATATCAATTTCAACTAAAAATGCATATGAACTTGAAGATATGCAACACGAATGACATAAAGGCAGTGAAGTGATGACTGGAAACAGACTACAAAGACATCAACAAGAATGACAGAAAACAGTGCGACAAAGAACACCAAGTTCAATGTAAATGCAATAGTAAATGGTCAAAGTCGAGCACATGAACGACTTCGACATATGATCAGTGGCAGGCATGCAAATAAACAGTGCAGTGATACGAACAAAGTCAGACCAACCAAAGAACAAAATCATACAACATGTACATGACAGTGAAGAATAGTTCGAACAAGGTCGAAAGTGCTACCAGGGTTTATCGAGAAATACAACACTGTGAATATACAGGAATGAATATCACATAACCAAAGACAATTCTGAAAGCCAATAAAAATTCAAATCAACTATGAACGAATACCAAGTCAGGAGATCAGGTATCAACATAGATGGTCAGAGAATTATAAACATGAATGCAGACTAAAGCTCACAAAGAAGCCAAAGGAAGGTGATCATCACCAAACAGAAGGTCTAAACTCGAGGATGAACAAAATTGTACAAGTCAAAACAGGTTCGAACTTGTCAAAATCATCTGCACATCCATTCTAAAATCGAAATCAAGTGTAATTATAAACAATAAAGCAACAGAACACCATACTTCACTATGAATAAGAAAATAGGGGTTCAAACCCTATATAACAAATCATCATCGGCTACACGAATTCAAAACCGTAAGCATCATTTAATCCACCCCGAAAATCACAGGCTTAAACAAATCAGAAAACATACGAATTCGACTTAGAATGTGAGTGACAATAATCACTCAAAACGACAGTTCAAAATCAGCTCGAAATCAACATCGTGATGCCCATGAATTTAACCCAAATCGATATACAAAATTCACATGATCGAAGTCACATGAAGCCGTAGTGACTATGTAACTAAGCAATCCCAGAATCAAACTAAAACGAGTAAAATCATCAACATCAAACAAAACCCAAAATAAGCCAAGAAATCACGACCGAAACACAAAATCACCTATACGTGAATTCGAATTAGATGTGAGTAATTAAGAATTACTCACCTTTCATCGAAGTGAAGGCGAACTAAAATCTGATCGAGCCACTCGAAGTTGCGGCACCACGAATTTGACCGGAGCCTTAATTTGAAATTGGGGACGACGAAGAATAAATGAGGCCGCCACCATTTATTTTCTTTGTTCGATTTCTTTAGTTTAGGGTTTCGAATTAGGAATGAGAGAAAGGGGGGTCGGGTTTTCCTCTGATACTATCTCGGTGTCACAAGTATGGGCCACGATATTACAATTTTTGTGAAGCCCAATTACCAATTTAATAATTTATAAAAGAGTTTTAACCTTATACAATCCAATTGCAATTTTATCAAAGGATCCCACCCGATCAAAATTCTCTATTAATTGTTATTTAGGGTTTTGAAAATGAGAAAAAAAGAAAAGGGGAAAATGGTTATTAACCTTGTAAAATTATCACGGCAAAACGTGATATGGCTACGATTTTAAATTTTTAAAGCCCACTCAACACTTACCAGTTTTCAAAAGAATCTCAACCTGATTTCAATTCCAACAACAATTTATCATTACTTAAATCGTTAAATGACGATTATAAATAGAAGTTAAACCCCGGGTTGTTACAGACTCCCCTCCTTATAAAAATTGCATCCCCGCAATTTTCATAATTAAAGTTGTCTATAACAATTATTTTTCTATCAAAAACTGGTTAAGCTAGAAAATAAAGATCGAAAACACAAACACCCAAGAAATCTTTCAATTTCATAAAAGAAGTTCACAAATTCTCAACAAAATCTGATTATCAAATAGATAATAAGAAAACAATCGAAACTGAATAATTACAATTATCAGCAATATCCAATTATCAACTAGATAATTGAAATTCAGAAGTCACAAAACAGCAATATCTAATTATCGATACGATAATTAGAAAACAGCAAAATCTTAAGTATCTACGAAGATGATTCGAAAGCACAAATCACAATTCGAAAAACTGCAAATATCCAGTTATCCAACAAATAACTGGAACACAAACTTCATAACCAGCAAACTCTAACTATGAACAGAGATAGATAGAAAATAGCAATTCAATAAACTCAACATAATCTAGACTCAATTAGAGACTAGAAATTCTCATATCAACAAAGTCAGCAAACATCCAATTATCCAAACGATAGTCAGAAAACACAAATAACAAATTATTAGAAAAGATAATTGAATTCACAAACCAACAAATATCTAACTATATAAAAAAAACGATAATCAAAACTCAAATCAAAAAATATTCGATTATCACAAACGATAATCAAATCTCAAATCAACAAATATTCGATTATCAAAACGATAATCAAATTTCAAATCAACAAATATTCGATTATCGAAAACGATAATCAAATTTCAAATCAACAAATATTCTATTATCACAAATGATAATCAAATCTCAAATCAACAAATATTCGATTATCAAAACGATAATCAAATTTCAAATCAACAAATATTCGATTATCAAAACGATAATTGAATCTCAAATCAGCAAATATTTAATTATCAAAAGCGATAATTAAATCTCAAATCAGCAAATATTTAATTATCAAAAGCGATAATTAAATCTCAAATCAGCAAATATTTAATTATCAAAAGCGATAATTAAAAGCAACAATTATTCGATTATCAAAAACAATAATCAGAACTCATATCAACAAATATTTAATTAACAAAACGATAATCAAATTTCAAATCAACAAATATTTGATTATCGAAAACGATTATCAAATTTCAAATCAACAAATATTCGATTATCAAAACGATAATCAAATTTCAAATCAACAAATATTTAATTATCAAAACGATAATCAAATTTCAAATCAACAAATATTCGATTATCACAAACGATAATCAAATTTCAAATCAACAAATATTCGATTATCACAAACGATAATCAAATCTCAAATCAACAAATATTCGATTATCAAAACGATAATTGAATCTCAAATCAGCAAATATTTAATTATCAAAAGCGATAATTAAATCTCAAATCAGCAAATATTTAATTATCAAAAGCGATAATTAAATCTCAAATCAACAAATATTCGATTATCACAAACGATAATCAAATCTCAAATCAACAAATATTCGATTATCAAAACGATAATCAAATTTCAAATCAACAAATATTCGATTATCAAAACGATAATTGAATCTCAAATCAGCAAATATTTAATTATCAAAAGCGATAATTAAATCCCAAATCAGCAAATATTTAATTATCAAAAGCGATAATTAAATCTCAAATCAGCAAATATTTAATTATCAAAAGCGATAATTAAAAGCAACAATTATCCGATTATCAAAAACGATAATCAGAACTCATATCAACAAATATTTAATTATCAATACGATAATTAAATCTCTTAACATCAGATATCTAATTACCTGCAGATAATTAGAAACAACAAATATCTAGAAATCAATTAAGAAGACTAGAAAATCAACATAAAAGCTTGGATCGATCCAATTAGATGGCGAGTTTTTAATTCATCGCACGTGCATCAACAAATGGCCGATGCCTACTAAGTACTCAACATAATTTTGGCGCCCAACAAATCGACCCGAAGGTCCGAAGAGTTACCCGAAGGTCTAGTACTGGTATTTGACCCGAAGGTCCATCATATGACCCGAAGGTCCAACATATGACCCAAAGGTCCATCATAGTGGCTCGAAAGCACACGAAAGCATCAAAATCATCAAAACATCAAATATTTCAATTAACGAGTCCGGAATTAACCAAAATAGCAAACGCACATGTCCCATAACCACGAGTTTTACTAAATCGTTTAATTCTCTTCATCGTTTCCTTGAAAGTGCAAAATCGTGGATTTTGTAAAAATACATTTTACATTCTCAAACGGACAAGTCCGGAATTAAGCGAATCAGTAAAAGAAAGGAGTCATAGTCCTCGATTTTGCTGAAACGTTTAAATCGCTTCCTCATTCTTTTGAAAGCGCAAACTGTAAAATTTCTAAAACTAATTTTATTTATTTTATAAAAATAACAATTCACACTCTCAACTGAACAAGTCCGGAGTTAAGCGAATCAGTAAAAGAAAGGGGTCATAATCCTCGATTTTGCTGAATCGTTTAAGTCGCTTCCTCATTCTTTTGAAAATGCAAACTATTAAAATTTCTAAAACCATTTTCATTTTAAAACGATTTTCCAATCACGTGATTAAAGCAGCAATATTAGTAACAATTTCAAAAAGGAAATTATGCTTCTCAAAACATCGTAAAATGAATCTCAAAATCAGCATTGCGGAATAACCGCTTGAAAAGCATTCTATTGGAGACATTCTATCCGCTGCTGGTGTTATCTATTTTCTTTCCGCTGCTATTTCTTGTATCATATCTCTGATGTATATAGATATTCATTGTATCATTGTTGTATCTGGATATTGTATCAGATGTTGTATATCTATATTCATTTTCTTTTCCGCTGTGTTATTTACTTAACTGTGCTATAGCTCCGGCGAATCGGATTTGAACGGTCGAATCTGCGGCATTCTAGTACAATGTGAAGTACGGATGTTGATTTTCGAGCGCGAAAATCCGAGTCGTTACATGTGGTATCAGAGCTAAGGTTGAACTTTAGCTCAGGAGTATAACACATTAAGTAGCTCATTAGAGATGGGGTGAAGTATACTCTAGAATGAGTATTCCTCAGATATCCGTTCGAATACCTCAGTAAATTCTCTTACTATCCACCGATAGTGAGTATGAGTGTAAGAAGAGGATGAGATAGGGGACAGGGGAATACGACTATAACTGGTCAATACCCTGTAACAATAGTGGAAACAAATTTTCTCTATCAGTCTCTTTTTGTTGGTCATCTTTTCTCAATTCTTCGATAATTTTTGGTAGATCCAGAAAGAAGATTCGATATATATTAATATGGGACGTAAACTCCGAATTGACCAAAACTGTTTGTTTGGATGAATTGGTTGCTTTGTTTGTTATAGTTGATAGGTATACCTTAGTTTCTAAAACTGAAAATTTTGAAATTGTATCCACATATCTATCTATTCCTTGGGTCCGGATATGTTCTACGAATAGTTAGTTATCCCTTCGGACTAACCGATGCCACTGCATATTTCGTAGATCTGGATAATCCGAGTATCTTGTGAAGTGTCAAACAAATTCGTTCTTGTATCTGTTATCGATATTCTGATTTGGTAAACCAAATGCAGAATAGATGTTCAGTTTGATTTGATGAAATATTCTTCATCTATCTTTGTGTCTCTTTGGTAATTTCGAGGACGAAATTCTTTTAAGGGGGGAAGTCTGTAACGACCCCGAATTTTATATAAATTTAAATTGATAATTTAAAGAATTTTTGAATAAAATTTGTAGAATTAAATGATAAGGTAATGCGAGTTTCCCCGATATCCAAGTATATTCTGTATAAATCGTTTAAATTTAAAAATATTGTATACGTGTGGATATATGAGAATATATATCTGTATTTGAACATATCCGACTAAATTTGAAATAATATAACATATATTTGATTTGTGTTTAAATTGTAAATAAATGGTTTAGAAATGAAAATATATCAGATAGATAGACAAAATAAATACGTTGAATAGAATCTAGCAACAAAATTAAAATAGAAATTTAATTATATTATAAAGTAATGTTGTAAAGGCAAAAGAAGTAGATATGTAGGCTGGTAAGAAGAAAATGTGCTAAGATAAGAATCAAAAGAAAATAAAAATATAAGTGTGAAAGCTTGCATAGAAGCCACCAGATTTTGCTTCACGCAATGTATAAAGTATAAAAATGGTACAAGATAATAAATGCAGCCTCTTTAGTACACGAATCAACCACCAAGACAAGAAAATATCCCTGCTCATTTTGTATAAACAAAATTATCACCCTGTACAATGTTAGTACATCACATAGTAAAGCTCTTCTCTTTATATCAACATCTCCATTTCGTCCATTTTCAAAACTGAGGGTAGCATCATCTACAACTTTAACAATACAAATCAACTCAGCAATACAAAGATTCAAGATTTAGTTTTAATGTGAAACAAACAACCTGGAACCCCACGCAAATAAGACTCAACTCAGTGTAGACCAGATTTCAGTGTTGCAATATTCAAGTTTCCAACTTCAACCTGATCAAGTTTTGAATCTGGAAAATCAAAACAACATGCCCTGTTCTTCTTTGTTCTTTCAGGAATCAGGTGAGCAACTCTTATTTTTAGAAGCTTACCTTGTTTTGATTCCTTGATGCTTGTGAGTAACATCACCTTATTTAAACATAAGTTTCTGAATTTATTGCTTATGAATATCTGGGAATGTATATAGGTATATGTGGATGGATGGATCTGTGTATGTAGTATACATATCTGTACATCTCTGTTTTGAGGTTATAGAACTAAAATCTTTGATCAAAATTCCTATCTTCTTATTGAAATCTCTATTAGATTATAATTTTCAAACAATTTATGTTTGTCTAAACAAAGAATTAAGAAAAAAAATTATATTTTTGTAAGGTCAGTAGAAATAATTTTCTGGAAATCCAGAAATACAGTAGAGATACCTTAAACATGGAAAAATCGATCATCTTAATTCACTGTTTTAAGATTACAAGTTGAATACGTGTTGAAAGTTATGATTTTTAAAACAAACATTATAATTTTTAGTGTTGAAATGGGAGAGTATTTGGGGATTTTCTGGAAAATGGATTTTGATCATTCTCTGATGATCGGCTAATTCTTGAAGATCGAATTTTGGCAAGGAGATGCTAGTGTGATCATAGGTTATGGGAAAAATACTCACGAATTTTTCTGATGGGTGTGGTGATTGCGGTGGATCAATGTAGGGTTTAAGGTCAAGATGGTAATGGTTGGGTTCTCGTGATTGTTGCGTGGTCACGGGTGATGTGGAGAAGATCGGTGGTGGGGAAATATGTTCGTGGGTGTCTGGAACAGCTGTAGGCGCGGCGGCGAGTTCGTCAGTGGTTGGAGGTGACGACGAATGGGGATTTTTTTTCGATTGTTCGAGTTACAGGCATTGACCAAATCGCTAAATTTCGATTCTCGGTTCGTTTTGATGGTTTGGGTGGTTGGATGAATTGGGCTGGTCATTGATGACCTGTGGACAGTGGCGACGATGATCAAGATGTTGACAATGAGCTGTGCACGTGCACAGTTGTGGTCGATTTGGGTTTAAGAGATGTGCTGTTGAGTTGCGAAGAGGAAGAAGGACTCGCGAGTTCGAGCACGAGGAAACGAAGGATTGACTCGAAGCAGGTTGTTGATTTTCTCGGGGAAGTTTCACGTGATGCTCGAAGTAGAAAGGGGAAGGCTCGGGGTGATGTTGTTCAGGTTTTAAACCTGTAACAGTTTTAACAGTTTAAAATCTTTTGTTAAATTAAAATCAAAGTCAAAAACCAAGTTCTAAACCAAGGTTTAATAATGAATTCAAGTTGTTTTGAAACTGGGTTGGGGAAAAAATAAAGTTTTATAATTTAAATTATTTTAATAACTTAAAAGTGTGAATATTTAAATGTATTCAAAAAGAGTTGAATTCAAAAAGATGAAATTTAAATTGTTAAGGAAAGATTTAAACAAAATTAAATTTAAAGATTGAAACCAAGACTTAAATCTGAAATTCCAGATTTGGAAATAAAATAAATTTTATGATTTAAGTTGATTTAAATAAGTTTTAAGTGTTAAAATTTATTTAATCTAAATTTTTGTTAAGTAAAGAAATTTAAAAGATAAAGGGGTTTTGAAATGTAAATGGTAATTAAGATAATGGTTTATCTTTTAATTAAATTTAGGTTGAGTAATTAAAGATTAATTAATTAATGTATTGATTAATAATTAAAGATTAATTAATTAAGGAATAAATTAAGGTTGATTAATCAATGGGATTTATTGGGAATAATAATTTGAGGTTAATTAATTGAGGATAATTAACCAATGGAGTAATTACTTGATGGAAGTAAGTAAAGGGAATTTAATTGAATTAATTTAGGATTAAATAAGTAAGTAATCCTGCTTATAAATGTTTGTTAATTGCTTGAATTTCTATCTGATCTGTGATATTTTGCTTTGCGATTGAGCTATGGAATGTAATTAATTATCTGTGATGTGATTCATTATCTGCGATGAATTCATCTTATTTATCTGTGACCTGTGAATAAAGATAAGCATTATATATTATACCGCTTATCGATATATCTGTGTTTGGATTATAATGATTGATGATGTGTTGCACTATCGTGTGTTAAACCCCTGGACTACACCATACACACACAAATATGGATTTCACGTGGGAATCGGTTAAGTCACAGATGATGTAAATTTAATATTTTTGAAATTGAAATTTTAATTTCAATTGATTTTGAAATTGAAAATCTGGGTTTAAAGTGAAAAGCTTTTGAAATGGAATTTCAAAGATAAAAGTTATTTTGAATAACTTAATCGAGTTTTGGAAATTTGAATAATTTGATTTAAATTTGAATTCAAGTTTGAAATTGAATTCTATGATTTGAAACTAAGGATTAAAGATGCCGTACAAGTTATATATGGGTTAAACCATTTTAAAAGTATTGATTTGGGAATTTGAATTTAATTCAAGGGTTTTAACTCGTGTAAATATAACTGGATTTTTCTGAAACGAACTATTTGTTTTCAAATAGTAAAAGCTTTCACATAAGTAAAGAATTTCCAATTTGTGTTGAATGGTTTCGAGTTGAAATAGAATTGAAATGTTTTGAAATTATGAAATGAGTCTTTGATTTCAAAGACCGGATGAGTTAATCTAACTTGAAATGGAATTGTTTTGAAAGACTGAATGAATCTTTGGAAACGAGTTTTGAAAGCTATAAGTTAAATCTTGACTTAAAGATTTAACGAGTTAACCCATGTTGTAATGGAAATTGATTTGAAAATCTGTGAATGAATCTTTGTGAACGGGGTAAACTTTGGGGTGAACTTTGTGAATTAAATCTTTTTGTTTAAAAGATTAAAAGTGTGGAAATTGTTTAAACCATTGAAGGTTTTTGAAATAAATCTTTTTGTTTAAAAGATTGGAAATGGTAATTTGTTTTACCATTCGAATGAAAAGTTTTGGGCTTTAAAGCTGTGATTTAACTGAGACCCCAGTATCCATATGATTTTTAATTGCGCTCCTTATTCGGTTTAGCCGGGAAAGGACCTTTGTGTCATATAACCCATTCCGAATAGTGATACGACGATATGGATAGCATTTGAAGACCGGTGGTGAAGACCGGGTATTTGCGAGAGCGATATGATGACCTATCGATTTTCTCTGCATCATGGCTCCGGTATAGAGATTCCCTAAGTGATGGGAAGTCCGATCGAGATTGTGAATACCCGGATTTGCAAGGGCTTCTTTGGAAGTGCCTTCGGTTCTGTTCGAACCCGGAACAGACTTGTATGGATGTGTGTCTGACGTTACACCTTGAGATGTAAAGCTGGTTTCTATCAAATACATTTCTGTTGGTGGCGGAGAATTTATTCTCTTAGCTTAACACCCTTCTCTGAGACGTACGAGCTCAGAGGTTATGTAGTTGATGGTTACTAGTGATACATTCCCAATTTGGTAATGTGGCATACGAAGTGCTGATGATCATTTGTTGGTCAAAGCGTTGCTTTGTGGAAAAGCGTGCTTTGTGAAGAAGCGTAGTTTTGTGGACGAGACTTCGTCGAGCCTCACAACCCGGTAATGGTCGAAACAGGAATGTTGCGACAAAGGTTTGTAGGGGTAGCGCCCCTAGGGTATGTCATTTCCTTCTGGATAAAGGGTGGTATCATGGTATGGAGCCCAGATACTTAACTCATGTGGACACGGTAATTTATTACTGTATGATGTTGCTTTGTTGGTTTTCGGGATCCCGGGATAAAGGTCGGTAACGACCGGGGGATGACATGACTCGTGTGTTAGTTACCTAGTTACAGCTCGGTTAGAGCGTGAGGTAGCGTCGGCCTTTTGTTTGCAGAGATCCGGTTAGGATCCGGGGCGTCTTTCCAGAGGCGTTTCCATTTCGGTAAGGAAGTTCCTTAGCCTGATCATTTGTTGGAAATCCAAAGAAACAATACGAACCCTGTACGGTTTTAGTTGTATTACCTGCTATGGAATGTGGCGGTAACCTGCTATTGAACATAGTAGCTATAGTAGGCATACAATAATGGTTGTATGCTGGCTAAGATTGATATTATATTTTCGAAATGGTTTTCGACACTATGCACTAATGATAATAATATCGAATGATTTTACGTAGTAAGCATTTTTGACTATCATAAGAAGAAATCTCCTCCAATTCTGCGTTTGCATTGTGTGTGTGGTGGGAGGTCTTATGGTAGTTTCATTTTCCAAAAACATTGCGGATTTCAATGTTTAAAAGCCTTTCGTGTTTGTTTAAAGATAAACTGTTTTTGTTGCTCACACCAGTCCCATGACTGATCCGGAGTTTATTGTTCCCTTCCTAAACTCTGGGTGCCCACAATTTTTCCACACGGGCAGTCTAGAGTTGGGTTTTTCAGATATTCAGGTTTAGTAGACTATCTGGAGCTAGTTCAGTTCTTGGAGTTCATGGACTGACGTTGCTTATCTTGGAGCATTCTATTGGAGACATTCTATCCGCTGCTGGTGTTATCTATTTTCTTTCCGCTGCTATTTCTTGTATCATATCTCTGATGTATATAGATATTCATTGTATCATTGTTGTATCTGGATATTGTATCAGATGTTGTATATCTATATTCATTTTCTTTTCCGCTGTGTTATTTACTTAACTGTGCTATAGCTCCGGCGAATCGGATTTGAACGGTCGAATCTGCGGCATTCTAGTACAATGTGAAGTACGGATGTTGATTTTCGAGCGCGAAAATCCGAGTCGTTACACAGATAAAACAAAAGTCTCATATATATGTATATATAACTGATGTCAGTTATAATATAGTTGACACAATACATATGATACAACTACAACTGTCGACTCTGGAAGTTATATATACAAGTACATTATCAACTAATATACATGAATACATATCATCCTATACAATGACACGACTTCTACAAAACGACGAAAACTACTTCAGAAGATATAAAAAGTCTTCATAGCCCGAACAGCAACTCAAGGCAAGAAATCTACAACCTAAAATAACTCGGGTCTGACCCGAGTATTACATTCAAAAGAAAATAATACATGGGTCAGTCTAATTCAAACTCAGTTATTAATGCACAGAAGCAATAATAATCAAATATCAAATAGACAACGGTCGCAAAAATCTCGTGTATCCAACTCTTTAATAAGAAATTGGATAACGATAAATATAACACGTATCAGTGTTAAACAGCAAATCAGCAGATTCAAATATCAACAAAGATAAGTGAAAATGTCAATACAGTGTGGCTGCAGTGCACGCACGTGTGCACTGCCTCGCCACGTTTAAAATGTGTGGCTGCAGTACACGAACGCGTGTACTGCCTCGCCACCACAGAACCATTGACAGCAAATCAACACTGCAGAGGTCAAGTCACGGGTATCCGGACTCAACACAACTGCAAACAAAAATGAATTAGAAATTACAACCCAAAGGTTAACAAATCAAAGAAATGCATATACCCATGTATTAGTGAAATGATACAGTGCAGTGGAACTTACAAGCTCTGGACTCAAAATAACTTAAAGGTCAAACACAAAGGACTGCAAGAATAATACTCAAACCAGTTGCCAAAATCAGTGACTTAAAGCAACTATAACAACCAAACCGATGACCAAAATACACATGAAATGGCAACTGATGAACTCAACAGTGACATGGTTGAAACAATGTGAACCAATATGTACTCTAGAATGCATCAGTGACCCAAAACATATGCAGTGAAAATACAGATAATGCTCAGGGCCAAGACAAAGCATACGACAGTGCGTAAAGTACAAACTACAACTAAAATCAGTAATGTCAACATGACTCTAAATGTAAACGCAGATCTGTAACCTCTGCCTCGATAGTCCTAGTGACATCATGGACTCAATCAAACTATAAATGCAACATAAAGCAACATTGTCTATAAAAGTGTTGCAAGAGCAGTAAAGTGAAATAGTCGACCACTGAACATTATTTGAGGCCAGCAATCATGAAACATCGGCAACATTGAAAGGATAATATCAGTTTCAAATAGAAATGCATATGAACTTGAAGATATGCAACATGAATCTGGATATATCAATTTCAAATAAAAATGCATATGAACTTGAAGATATGCAACACGAATGACATAAAGGTAGTGAAGTGATTACTGGAAACAGACTACAAAGACATCTACAAGAATAACAGAAAACAGTGCGACAAAGAACACTAAGTTCAATGTAAATGCAACAGTAAATGGTCAAAGTTGAGTACATGAATGACTTCGACATATGATCAGTGGCAGACATGCAAATAAACAGTGCAGTGATACGAACAAAGTCAGACCAACCAAAGAACAAAATCAAACAACATGTACAGTACAGTGAAGAATAGTTCGAACAAGGTCGAAAGTGCTACCAGGGTTTATCGAGCAATACAACACTGTGAATATACAGGAATGAATATCACATAACCAAAGACAATTCTCAAAGCCAATAAAAATTCAAATCAACTATGAACGAATACCAAGTCAGGAGATCAGGTATCAACATAGATGGTCAGAGAATTATAAACATGAATGCAGACTAAAGCTCACAAAGAAGCCAAAGGCAGGTGATCATCACCAAACAGAAGGTCTAAACTCGAGGATGAACAAAATTGTACAAGTCAAAACAGGTTCGAACTTGTCAAAATCATCTCCACATCCATTCTAAAATCGAAATCAAGTGTAATTATAAACAATAAAGCAACAGAACACCATACTTCACTATGAACAAGAAAATAGGGGTTCAAACCCTATATAACAAATCATCATCGGCTACACGAATTCAAAACCGTAAGCATCATTTAATCCACCCCGAAAATCACAGGCTTAAACAAATCAGAAAACCTACGAATTTGACTTAGAATGTGAGTGACAATAATCACTCAAAACGACAGTTCAAAATCAGCTCAAAACAACATCGTGATGCCCACGAATTTAACCCAAATCGATATACAAAATTCACATGACCGAAGTCACATGAATCCATGGTGACTATGAAACTAAGCAATCCCAGAATCGAACTAAAACGAGTAAAATCATCAACATCAAACAAAACCCAAAATAAGCCAAGAAATCACGACCGAAACACAAAATCACCTATACGTGAATTCGAATTAGATGTGAGTAATTGAGAATTACTCACCTTTCATCGAAGCGAAGGCGAACTAAAATCTGATCGAGCCACCCAAAGTTGCGGCACACGAATTTGACCGGAGCCTTAATTTGAAATTAGGGACGACGAAGAATAAATGAGGCCGCCACCATTTATTTTCTTTGTTCGATTTCTTTAGTTTAGGGTTTCGAATCAGGAATGAGAGAAAGGGGGGTCGGATTTTCCTCTGATACTATCTCGGTGTCACAAGTATGGGCCACGATATTACAATTTTTGTGAAGCCCAATTACCAATTTAATAATTTATAAAAGAGTTTTAACCTTATACAATCCAATTGCAATTTTATCAATGGATCCCACCCGATCAAAATTCTCTATTAATTGTTATTTAGGGTTTTGAAAATGAGAAAAAAAAAGAAAAGGGGAAAACGGTTATTAACCTTGTAAAATTATCACGGCAAAATGTAATATGGCCACGATTTTAAATTTTTAAAGCCCACTCAACATTTACCAGTTTTCAAAAGAATCTCAACGTGATTTCAATTCCAACAACAATTTATCATTACTTAAATAGTTAAATGATGATTATAAATAGAAGTTAAACCCCGGGTTGTTACACCCGTGGATTCACTCGACCACGAAATACGCCTTTCCGGAAAAATCAAACAACTTGTCAAAGAAAAGAATATAAACTTGAGAACGATAACAAGGAATCGCTCAGCGATAGTGGATGCAAAGGCACGAATAAGCAGACAAAAACAGCCAAAATGGAATCTTGTCTCTCACCCAAGAATGTTGGTGGGACCACCCAAGGGGGCACCTTCCCAAGATAGAAGGTTCCAGGCCCTTGCTTATTCGATTGCAATCGTTTGTGCAAACAAACATCCAGTCGGATAGCTTGCGTCTACCCCGTGGACTTACTTAACTGTGAGATGCAAACTTCCTAGCACACAAACAAAGCCCTCTAACGAGGCACAAGCCCTCTTTGGAGGCACAACTCTTCGGAGGAGTCCTCTTCGGAGACAAAAGTCCTCCAATGAGGCATGCCCAAACCGAAATGCTTTTCTCGCCCAAGAATGTTGGTGGGACCACCCAAGGGAGCACCTTCCCAAGATAGAAGGTTCCAGGCCCTTGTTACTTGATTGTGATCGTTTGTGCAAACGAACATCCAGTCGGGTAGCTTGCGTCTGCTCCGTGGAACCATTTAACTGTGAGAAAGTAACTTTTAGGCAAAACAAACAAAAGCCCTCTTCAGAGGCACACTTCACCAAGTTGAAGTGCCAAAATCCCTCTTAGGAGGCACACTTCACCAAGCTTGAAGTGCCAAAAGCCCTCTTCGGAGGCACACTTCACCAAGTTGAAGTGCCAAAAGCCCTCTTCGGAGGCACACTTCACCAAGTTGAAGTGCCAAAAGCCCTCTTCGAGGGCACACTTCACCAAGCTTGAAGTGCCAAACCAAAGCCCTCTAACGAGGCACAAGCCCTCTTCGGAGGCACAGCTCTTCGGAGGAGTCCTCTTCGGAGACAAAAGTCCTCCAATGAGGCATGCCCAAACCGAAATGCTTTTCTCACCCAAGAATGTTGGTGGGACCACCCAAGGGAGCACCTTCCCAAGATAGAAGGTTCCAGGCCCTTGTTACTTGATTGTGATCGTTTGTGCAAACGAACATCCAGTCGGGTAGCTTGCGTCTGCTCTGTGGAACCATTTAACTGTGAGAAAGTAACTTTCAGGCAAAACAAACAAAAGCCCTCTTCAGAGGCACACTTCACCAAGTTGAAGTGCCAAAAGCCCTCTTCGGAGGCACACTTCACCAAGCTTGAAGTGCCAAAAGCCCTCTTCGGAGGCACACTTCACCAAGTTGAAGTGCCAAAAGCCCTCTTCGGAGGCACACTTCACCAAGTTGAAGTGCCAAAAGCCCTCTTCGGAGGCACACTTCACCAAGCTTGAAGTGCCAAACCAAAACCCTCTAACGAGGCACAAGCCCTCTTCGGAGGCACAACTCTTCGGAGGAGCCCTCTCCCGAGGCACAACAAAATGCCCTTCCCAAAGGCATATCAAACAAGCCCTCCTTAGAGGCACACTTTTACTCTCAACAGTGAAGTGCTAAACAAAGCCCTCTAACGAGGCACGTCCAATAGATCAAAGCATTCTTCAAAAGCCCGCTTCACTGCGTAGGGGAATCTACTTTTCAACAAATAAAAGTGATCATCCCCGAAAGTTGAAGTGCTCTTTTAAAAAGAAAGAGAGAGAAAGAAACAATTTCTCCGCTACAAGGCATACTCTATTAAAAGCAGAATAATATTTCCTCAAAACGGAAGAATTATTCTCTAAAATCAGAGTATAAGTCTTTTCAGAATATTGCAGTAAGCCGTGGTAAGGGGGCATATAGCTATATTAATAAAAACAACGCTCAAAAATCATACCACGAGCTCACTGTAGTATCATATAAAGTAAATAAAGAAACTTGTGCAAAAACAAGGAATAAATTCATTCGTACATATACTAACAAGAAATTATACAAGTAAAAAGAACCATTTTATTCCATACTATAAAGTTTTTGTACATGTGCAGGTTTCAAGCGGGGGCCGGTACCCGCACAATCTCCGGTCAATACATGCAAAAAGCAAAAAAAAAACAAGAAGCGTAAAGTCCAGCTCATTACTCCTTCTTCCCGCCACCTTTAGAGCTCTTGCCCGGCTTGATGATTAGTTTCTGAATCCGGCGTGGACAGGTCGGGGAAGAAGGAGAAGAAGGTGTAGCCGGATCTTCTTCTACTTTTTCTTCACCAGCATCACTAGCAGAAGCGCTTTTCTTCTTCTTCTTCGTAATTGCACGCTTCCCCTTCTCCTTTGAAGAAGACTCATTGCCCGGAGTAATTAGTTCAGATAGCTTCGTGTCATCATCATGAGTTTGCTCTGGAGTCTTTTCATCTTCTCCAAGTTCCTCAGCCTTCTGCTCTTGTGAAGCAGGTGGATCATCCAAGCCTCGAAGGGCTTCTATTTGCTCTTCCTGCGACCCTGGCTGAGAAGCAGGAGTGACTTGAAGGGATGGAGGAGGAACAGCTGGAAGGGGAGAAGTTTGCGCAGCGCTCGGTACTTTCGCTTCAGAAGAAAAGAAGTTAAAATCAGTATTCTCCGAAAAAAGAGAAGATATTGGATCATCAGGACTTAAGTATTGCGAGAAATTCATCAAGCTCAGTTGAATCGAACGAGTAGTCTACTTGAGCTAGATCAGACTTGGAGTTACCTGGAGAAGTCGGCTTAATCACGACGATTTCATAATTTTCAGCTTCAGTGTCATCTTGGGTCTTCTCCTCAACTTGAACAGTGGGAGGCTCGGTAGTTGCGATCTTAACTTCAGCTTTTGCAGGAGGTGGAGAATAAGAACTAGAGCCAATGGTATCAGGGTCGACCGAAGCCGGAAGATGAGCAGGGTCGGTTAAAGGCGCTTTCTCCAAACACTCCTCTCCTGCCACTTCGGCTCGCTCCTTGGCAAGCTGCTCTTCTCCCCTAGCAAGGGCAGTACGTGCTTCATCATCTAGATAGAGAGCCTCAAGATCTGCCTCTTCATAACCAGCACCTCCAAACATATCAAGTACAGCCTCCCACACTTCGGCCAAAGTAATCTCATATTTAGGGCCCAGAAACGAGAGACTACCGCGCCCGAGGACGCTATGCAAGTAAAATTCAAATAGAGTAGAGCTGATAGTGGCTTTAGTTGCCTCATGAGATTCTTCGGCTGCAACTTGGCCGGCAACTGCCTCATCATGCTCTTTTTCTACTTTTGAAAGTCGAGCTTTTAACCTCACAATCTCCATGTCTTGGGAGCCAGTTTTTTCTCGCAACCGAGCAACATCGGTGCAGTAACCCTCTACAATTTTCTCCTGAGCCTCATATCTGACCTCAGCGTCTCGTTGACTAGCATGAGCATCCCGTACTTGCTTTTGAAGTACCTTTTCCTTTTCAGTAAAAGAAGTGGAAGAGATGGCATGATCTTCCTTGAGTTTCTTAACTTCAGACTCAAGTCTTGCATTATCATCAGCAATGCTCGTCATTTCTACATCGTGTTGCTTACAAATTTTCTTCCACTCCGACTTGTCATTCTCCATTGTTAACATAGCTTCGAGATTTGCATGATTAACCCTTTGAAGCTCATCAACCAGCTTTTGCCATCCAGACATTCTCTCGATATCAAGCTTAACAGCATCGAGATTCCTTAGCATGGCTTGCTTATCGATAGGAACCAAATCCAAGTCAAAGCGCACTCCTTTTAAACACCAATTTGGGAATCGGCTTTGAAGTGTAGGTGGAGCATCCCTGACTTGATACTGAGGCATGTTAATAAGTGTCTGGATGTCGGTCTTCTCAAGAGCAGGAGAACCGAAGGGGATGTCAAGAGGGATAGAAGCAGCAGTCTTTTCAGAAATTGCAGATGATGGTTTTTCGCTAAGTTTGGCCCGTTTACTCGGGTCTTCAGCAATGTGACCTTTCCCTTTAACATCATAAGATTTTCTCTTGTGGGAGTCATCATCCCTTCTTCTTTGCTGCTTCTCATAAGTTTGTCTTTCATGAGCTTTTCTGGCAGCTCTTTCTTCATCGGTTTCCCTTGGGGCAAGGAGATAGCGCCTGAGATCGTAAGAATCGCGTCCCCCATAGCGTCGGAAATCATCGTAGTATGAACCACTGTGCCCCATCGGAGAACCTGAAAGTGAAAAAGACAAGTCTTGAAAATCTTCGAATTAAAGAAGCTAAGTGCGTATAAGTGCCAAAAATCCTAAGTGTGTGTGATGTGCAAGCTACGCGCGTCGAACTACAAACCACTCTTTGGTTGGGGAGTGATGACAGATTTTGAAGCAGGAGTCAATTGTTGGACTGACGAAATTTGCTGCAAAGCAGATGTCACTTCAACTACTGGAGATGTAACTTTAATTAAAGAAGTGTTGTCTTTAAAGAGCTCCTATGAAGTAATCATTAGATCGCTCAATCCCTCAAAAGTGTCGTCACCGTCATGTTTAGCAGGACTCTTTCCCTCAACTCCTTTATCATCAGCTTTCTCGGAGTGTTGAGGGGTTTCTTCTTCTTCGATTACGGGAGAAAGTGTAAGTTTGCTAGATGATTTCGCAATATCAACGGAAGTGGAACACTTCACTAACGAAGCCCCTGCATCAAGTTCCTTCGATACAGCTTCCTCGGTAGAAACTGGGGCAATTAATGTTTCAGTCTCGGAACTTGAAACTTCGTGAATCTGAGTAGATCGAGAGGAGTGCAAAAGTCCGAACTGGTGCAAAAATTCATCTTTCAGCAAAAATTTAGTGCTTCTCTCTTCAGCAACCACGGCACTCAAAGTTTCAAGGGTCGGCTTGTGGCTGGGATCCCTAAGCAGAGGAGGAAGTGCTGCAAAAAGTAAAGAACGAAGTTAAGCATTTGACAATTCGAGTTTCGAGAAGTTCAGAAAATGAAGTGGACGGAGAAAGGCAGTCTTACTTCCGACTCTCCAGACGGCATAGAATCCCGGGGGGCAGCGGACGAAGAAGAATTGACTTAAAAACCCGTGTGCACTCTCGGGCAAGTCTAGAATCAATTTACGGTTTCTTACGCCTCTCACAAGTATAATCGAGGGGTAATCTTTGTTCTTTGCAAAAGTGCATAAATAGAAAATCTCCTCAAAACTTGGAAGACGATCGAGTGTCCTCCTGAACAGCACACACAACCCCATCAAGATGGCATAACCATTGGGGTGTAACTAGAAGGGAGAGATAGTCAATCGAAGAAGAAGCTGTCGAAGAAAATCATTAAAGGGAGGAATAGCTCCGCTTAAGCACATCTGACGATTAACTGCGACGAAACCAAGAGGTGGCCTGTCAGCAGTATCGTTTACTCTAGGAAGCAAAACATCCGCTTCAGCAAGTCCAAACTGAATACACAATTGGCTGAAAACTCTATGAGTCAAGGAGGTCGGAGTTCTTTCCGGAGGATCAATCAACGGATTAACAATTGGAAAGACTTCTCCAGCTGGTCCTGTTTCTTCTTGTTGAGAAGTCATTCTACACAAGGAACTGGGTATTCAAATATGAAGGTGCACATTTCCTAAAGGTGTGAAGTGTTGTGCAAAACTAGTAAAATGACATGCAAATATAACTGGAATCAAATTAATTGACATGTGTCGATTATAGAGTTTCAGGGCTTGTTATTTTAAGTCCAAGTACAGTGTTGATGCAAACAAATCATCTTTAGTTGATTATTTTAGCTTTGCTTTAATACTTCACTTGAATTTGTTAATTCGCAGCATTTCATTCACAGAGTTCATTTAAGTTGATTATTCTTTATCGACTAATCTGTCATTCGATGTGGGCAATCAATGGCAGTATATTCGCCCTAGTTTTCTGCAAATGTTATGTTTAACAGGTTGTTGGATTAAAAGTTAGTGTAATCTGCAAAGAAGTGTAACAAAGTTCAAACAGTTCAAGTTCAAACAGTTCAAGTTCAAGCAGTTCAATCAAGTCCCTTCAGGATTTTACAAGTCTTAGGTCGTCCAGCGACCTAGCATAGGTCGAAGCTTCCTTAGATCATACTGTGCAAGTCAAAGGGATCAAGGCAGTGCAAATTTGTCCAAGTCTTAACTCGGCCGCGACCTAAAGCCTATGCCGCAAAAAGTTAGGTCGTTAATTTGTTAAGTCGTTCTGCTGTCATTCAAGCAAGTTAAGTCGTAAGTCTTACGTCGTCTGAATCCCAGCACGACCTAAAAGTTAAGTCGCAGAAGGTTGTTCGGCATTACTTAGGTCGCGAGAATTCTTAGGTCGGTTGGTATGTTAGGTCGGCCAGGTTTCTTAGGTCGTGAAGGTTTTTAAGTCACCCAGATTTGTTAAGTCGCTAACTTCCTCTCCACGCAATATCTCACCATCCTGTCAAAACTGTAACCCGATAACCCGTTATCAACTACACAAAGAAATCCATCATCCTCTTCGTGAAATTCATTACCCCTTCATACTACCAAATCACCCGAAAAACGAATCAAAACATCTTCGATCCATCATAGATTCAACGCATTACCGTGCCTTCATGAATCACAACAACAACATATCAAACGGCGATCAAAAGTCGATCGCAACAATCACTCAAAATATAGCACGACACATGGAATTGGACTAGGGTCGGAAAATGGGGATTCATAATTCAACAGTGATTATGGTGGGATGGAGATCGAATTCACTTACGAGATATGATAGTGAAGATGAATCGACGACTAAATGGGTTGAATTCGCCCTTGGAAGCTCGAAGATTCGTCAATGGCAGAGCGGGAAATCGGAACAGTTAAGTAAGGAGGAAGAAGCGACCTAACAGTTTATATGGGGCAAAGAGAGGAAGGCGAATGGGCACGCGAGTTATCATATGGTTTAGGTCGCTCACGACCTAGCGGAGTTAGATCGAAGCACACGACCTATGACATAGGCCTGTACTTCGAGGGGCAAGTGTTAACTCCTCTTTTGGAGCGACCTAACGACCTAAAGGATGGAGCGACCTAACAACCTAAAGCTCTCAGTGACCTAAGAGTACTAACGACCTATCACTACTCAGCGACCTAAGAGTACTAGCGACCTACAAGAATTAACGGCTTAGCAACCTAACAACCTAAAACCCTTAGCGACCTAACAACCTAAAACCCTTAGCGACCTAACATCACAAAAAATCTCAACGACCTAAAGATGGAACTGTCAAGCGACCTAACGACCTAATGACTTAACGAGCTAAGTTATAGGTCGCGTCAACTTGCTCCACCAGACAACTCAACACAGTTAAGTTGACGCTTTTCCTAGGTCACTCACGACCTACCACTTGTCATCTCGCTCAGACAGATCAAGTGCATCCTGTTAAGCCGCAAACCATGCCTCTTAGATCACCGGCGACCTACGACCTATCTTAGGTCGTTCACGACCTAACACCTGTCCAGAATTCACCTATAAATACCGCACTAGCTCCAACTTGAAGGGGACTTTGGATCATTTTCTGGAGCGCCTATACTCTGCTGCTTTTTCAACTCATCCGACACTTCAAACACCAAAGACGCTTCAACGAACTTCAAGAGAAGATCTAACACATCCAACATGGATTCAAAGAGCTCTCTTGCACCAAAGTTCTAGCTACTCGTCTCAATCGTGTTGAAATCAAATTGTAATCAAGGTGTATTGTAAAGAGTTGTAATCGAATCATCAATAAAGAAGATAAAGTGGACGTAGGCTTGATTTCGAGCCGAACCACTATAAAACTGCTGTCTCTTTACTTTTCTGCTATTTTCCGCTTATTTCTGTTCCCGTACCAATGGGTGGTGCTTTCACATTACTAATACTCACACCGGGGTGTTAGCGTTGATTTTTACGTTAACATTTTTGGTGCTTTCACTGAGAATTGAACTCAGGAATATTTTCACCATTGCTTCACAAAGACTTGTTGAAAGATTTTCCTTAAAAACCAGAAGTCTATCAGAAATCATGGCTACTGGAAGAAAAGGTAGATCTACTAGATCCGGAAATGTTAATGACAGGGTTGCTTCCTCTCCAGCGCCAAATCAGGAAACTCCTGTTGTGGGAGTCACAAGGGATGAACTTAATGATGTTGTGTCGGGGTTATATCAGCAAATGCAACCATACTAGATTCAAGAATACAAGTCCAATGAGATGGACAGTTTCAAAGTAACATGATTACCATAACATGTATGTCCAAGCTAGGTAGACAAGTGAAAATGCACAACACACACACACACATACACACACATATATATATATATGCATGTATATACATGGTGCTCAACAAATTCCAACTGGAAATGAAGCCAGTAGAAAATAGTTCCAAGACTCCAAATGTACATGAATCCATATGAAGATCAATGAAGGTTCAGACATGAACATAACTACACAAGTGGAGACAATCGACTAGACGCAACAACAAACCAATGGTCAATTATAGAACAAATAAGCAAGTGACTATGATCAAGCAACATAGCAACATGATGAAATCAAGTCATAGCGAAAGGAGTTGAATGAGTCAAACATTTTCAAAAAGAGGTTGAACCAGTACAAGCAGTGATAGTGATCAAGCACAAATCGAATAAGTGTAATCAAATCCATCTCACATATATTTACTTGAGTCACGATATAACTACAGATGCAAGCAAGCAGCTAAAACAATGTCATGAACCAAGGTAGCAAAAAAAAATCACGTAGCAGGTTTTACAAAAATCAGGGTAGCGGTTTTCAAACCAAAGTCTAATTTAAATGCCAAAGAATCAAAGCCGTGGTGACCAAGTTATAGGGGAAAAGAAGAAACCGACTAAAGCAAGTAAATAATGAACAAGTCAAGATTGATCACCAGCATTCAATCGAAAATCAGTGGCCAAGCATAGTACGAGAAGAATTCAAACAAAATAAATACGAATGTAAATATAAGGAATTTATCCCTATTTAACCCATCATCATCATCGGCATTCAAATTCATTCGAGTTTAAGAAAAATTACAAAGCCAAGTTTCAATTTAATCCAAAATCAACAGCTCGAATCTAGGTCGAGCAAAATCGAAATTGAAATCGAAAATCACGTACCAATTCATAACACTCAAGCTCGACATATTTGAAGCAGCCGAAGCTAAGTAAAGAACAAAAATCGAAGAAGCATCAAACTAAATTGAGGATCGATAGTAAAATCGATCAACGACCAAGCAGCGGCTTCAAAGAGAAACAGAACCCTAGTTGTTTGAAGAGAAACAAAGCACGGCCAACATTTCTACTCAGAGAAAAAGAAAAGAGGGGAAACATTTTTTAATTAGTGGGCCGGCTCTATATTCTCACTTATTATAATTTGGGCTTAAAAATTATATAGGGGTTTCTATCTTTAAATTGTTGTTATTTTGTAATTTTCTTTTAAACTTTTGTAATTTTCTAGTCGAGTGACTAGGTTACGAACTATGGTGGTGTAGTTCAAGAATTCACAACTCAGTGGCTGAGTTGTGGTAATATTTTAAGCGTAGAGTTAGGTTAGTTGATAGCGGGTGTCGCGAGTTTACGTGTGAAAGCGTCTGAATACTTAATTTCTAGTAGAAACCTTGGGGGCAGCACGTAGGCAAGGTTTTGCCGAAGCTGGGTACTGTGTTGTTCTATTTCTGCTTTTAATATTCTACTATTATCTATGCTGTTATTATTCTGCTATTATCAGTGCTGCAATTATTTTATATATTTCCGCATTAAATTTTTATTATTATTAGTATCACCCTATTCACCCCCTCCCCCTCTAGGGTGAAATCGATCCTACAAGTGGTATCAGAGCTAGGAACAAAAGTCAATTTTTGGTTTTAAAAATTTGATTTTTCAAAAACAAATTATTGTTTTAAAATTTTGATTTTTTTTAAAATGGCTTCTTTTTATTATGCTTCTGTTGAGGGTCAGTCTATAGTTAGACCACCAATGTTCAACAGTGAATATGCTTGCTGGAAAAATAGAATAGAATTTTTTTGAAAACAATTGATGCTTTGAATATTTTTGAGACAGGATATAGGACACCAACTATAGTGGTAGATAATCAGGAAATTAAAAAACAGATGGATCAATGGACAGATCATGAAAATAAACTACAGAATGCTAATGCTAAAGCTATGAATTCTATTATTTGTTCATTAGACCAAATCAAATTTAATCGTGTCTCACATTGTCTAACTACGCAGGAAATCTGGCACACACTTGAAGTGACTCACGAAGGAACATCTCAAGTTAAATAATCTTGCCTTGCCATGCTTAGTAGCGAATACGAGAACTTCACAATTGCCAAGGATGAAAATGTCAAAGAGATGTATGGATGACTTTCCAAATTCGTATACAAATCAAAAGCTCTCGGAAAATCATACACGGAGTTGGAAATAGTTCGAAAATTCCTCAGAGTCCTTCCATGAAATTTTGAAGCAAAAGTTACTGCCATTCAAGAATCAAAGGATTTGAAACAAATCAAAGTTGAAGAACTCATCGGAAATCTCACCACTTATGAGCTAGAAATGAAATTCAAGGAAGAACGAGAAGGAGGTGATACTCGAAAGAAATCAATAGCTCTCAAAGGAACAACAGAAAGTGATGATAGTGATGATGATGATGGAGCAGCTGAATTGGCACTATTAATAAAGAAATTCAAAAGGTGGAATCACAAATATGGAAATCCAGCTCTAAATCAACAATTGAAAAGCAGAATATTCAAAGTACTAGACAACTATGAAGAGCAGGAGATTATTTGTCACAAGTATAATAAACCCGGTCATATCAAGCCAAATTGTCCTCAGAATCGATTCAGCCAAGGAAAGAAACCGAGAAGTAGTTTTGCAACCACTTGGAATGAAACTGATGAAGAAAGCACTAGCAGTGAGAGTAAAAAAGTAGATCTGTCTTTGAGGTGATATAACTGATAGTGATGATGACGAGCCAAGCGAGGTATCAAAACTTACTCACTCGGAATTACTTATATATTTTCATGAAGTAAATGGCCATTTCGAAAGACTTAGGGAGAAATACGCTAAAATTGAATCACAAAGAGATACTTTGATAGAATTAAATAAACAACTTGACCAATTAGTCAAAAACTATCAAAATAAAAGCCCTAAGTGTGACAAGTGTCCATCATTCGAAGAAGAAATTAAAAAATCAGAAATTAAAATTAAATCACTTGAAAATGAAATTTTGATTTTGAAAGAAAGTGAAAATACTAGGAGAGAAAATTCTATTAAAAAGTGCACACAATTATTGAATAAAAATGAATCTCTCAAAACACAAGTCTAACAATTGTTTATGACATTAGGAAAATTTTCAAAAGGAGAAAGATCGTTAAATATGTTATTAAGGAAACAAACTGTTAATACTAATAGACAAGGACTTGGATATAATCAATCTGAACCCGTTAGAAGCAAAATTAATCAAGTCAAATCCGAGTGCAAAATTTGTAGAAAAATTGAACACAATCACAATATTTATTGGTATAGACCCAAACACGTGAAAACCCTACCAATTTGGGTTCTAAAAGGCACAAATATAAAATCCCTTAAAGTTAAACAAATCTGGGTGCCAAAAGGAACAAATATAAATAGTCTTGGGTCTATACAAACATATTTTTCAAAATCTTTTGCCACTAACAACCATGGACCTATAAAAACAAATAGGTCACAAAAATCTTTTCTCGTGTAGGTGTGGTGGCAGGCTAAGGAACAACAACAGTGTTACCTGATTCTGGCTGTTCCAGGCACACAACGGGCAACAAATCAAAGTTCCTTAGCCTAATACAAAGGTGGCAGAATCATAATGAGTAACAACGAAAAATTATCGTGAAGGTAAAATAGGTAACGGTATATTTATCTTGAATGATTTATTAAATGTGAAATCTGCACCATAATCTGATTTAAATCAGCCAGTTATGTGATAATGAATGTTGATTATGATTATGATTTATGCAAAATTGTTGGCCAATTATCTTTTTATGCCGAGATCACTATAAGTATCTCTAGAGTCTTTGAACTAGTTCATATAGATTTGTTTGGAATAATGATAGTGTTTTTTATTGGTTGATGATTACTCTAGATACATGTGGATATATTTGTTTATCTTACTGCTTCTAGATCTGACACTATATTCACTATTTGTTTAATTGCATAGTTTCAATTCAAATTCAAAAGAATTTCATTTAAAAGCTGTAAAAAGGATTTTAAGGAATTTGTTGCAACTTCACGGTCTGGTCAATAACATTCAACTAATGATAATCTTGAGTCAAAGGAAAATTCGGATGCAGATTACACTAGTAATCTAGTTGATAGAAAAATTACTAGTGGAACGTGATTTATGTTGAGACATTCAGTAGTTGCATTGTTTTCAAAAAATATATATGCATATTTTTCATTTCAATTGATTTTCAATTAGCAGACATTTTTCTTATAAAACCCCTTCCAGAAAATTGGTTTTTTGTTGACCTTGTTTTAGATTAGTCATTTTTAGAAAATTTGATTTTACAATTATTTTTGGATTTATTCTTAATGACTACATTAACTAATCTGACTCCCTATTGATTATCAAAAAGATGAATAGTAATTGAAAAAGTGATGAGTGTTGATATTGATCATATATTATAACTTGAGAGAAAGTATATTTAGTAAATTTCCATAAAAATTTAAACAAGATTTATAATAACTCTTGATTGGTAAAAATTCCATGACCATCTCTATTTCTATCATATTTCTAACGACCATCACTCATCAAAATCCAATATAGTATGTCGATATGTGGTATATTAAACAGGAAATTATTCGTTTTCATTTTATTTTATTTTTAGCAATAAAAACATCCAAAGTATTCACTCTCATTTAAAAGTCCTCATGGTTATGAATGGGTGAATTACTTAGAATATTTGTATATGTGCTTTCATGCTCATTTAAAAGTCCTTACGGTTATGCATGTATGGAACACATATCAAATTTAATTATTAAATAGATAGGTTGATTCTAATCCCATTTAAAAGTCCTCACGGTTATGCATGGTTAGAAGATGCTTGAAATTCATTTTTTATAAAAATTGGGAATACTACTAATCTCATTTAAAAGTCCTAATGGTTATGCATGGTTAGTAGATATTCAAATTCCTGATATAAATATACCACAAATAGACACAACTATATGGTTTTATATGATGACATCATCCCTATCATTCTAAAGTGGAATATGCATCAAACAGAGTATTTATGATTTTTGTTTGATTTTTATTTGAAATTTATTATTTATACTCGATTGGGTGTTAATTTTGTATTAATGTCTATCACTTATATCTCTATTTTTCTAACACTATTACTCTTTTGCTGATAACAAAAGGAGGAGAGAAAAGTTAAGATTTTGGCAAATAAAGGTCAAATATTTTATTTTTTTATTCCCATATAGGTTCATTTGCATATGTTTATTTATTTCATGCATATATGAAGGGGGAGCTTTGTTGTAGAGAGGGAGCATTCAAATAGTGGGAGCAAACAGAGTTCATCAATGACCAAATACATTTAATAAATTCAAAATCTTAAATATATGTTTGTTATCATCAAAAGGGGGAGATTGTTGAATATGCAAGTATATGATTTTTGTTTGATGATAATAAACATATATATATATATATATATATATTCATTTAAGTGTATTTGTTATTGTACAATTTTATTTTTCACATAATTAATATTTGCTGAATAAAATAAATAACACAGAATTTAAATTCAAACGGATATTTTATTCAAACAAATATTTTATTACAATTTTGAATAGTACACATTTGAGTTCTCACTACATATATACATTTTTTCAATTACGATACAATTTCGATTATATCTCAAATTTCACTTTACATTGTTCACCTCACTACATATCACTCATTCACTCGTATTTTATCTTCAACTTTCCTCCAGCCCGAATCCAGCATCTGAGTTATCTGCAAAATACACACTGGCGTAGTAAAATTGAAAAGGAAATATTTTTGAAGTGTAAAATAAAATGTGTTTTTGAAAATATTATTTGCCTCAATTATTTGGGTTGTTCGTCATCATTTATTTTGAATTCATCTTACACGAACAGCTTGTGACATGCACAGTGTATCACTGTACATGCCACAAGGTCGTGCACATCGATGTACACTTGATAAAACTACATGGACAGGTGAGCACAAGGTCAAACCCGAGCCAAAGCTAGGTTCAACTCAAGTGCAATACAAATAAAATCACGATATGAGCACAAGGTCAAACCCAAGCCAAAGCTAGGTTCAACTCAGGAGCAATAAAAAAACAAAAATAGAATGGTCAAGTTTTAATGACTGGAACAAGCCTCGATGAAAAATTCAATGTATACACATGAAAACAACTCAACCATTCAAACTCAAGTATGAATCAAGACTGCAACAAGCTCCAGACCAAATTCAAGTATGAACACAGCTGTGCCTAGACAACTAATCACAAAAATTCAGACTGCAACTCAAAAGGAGCAACAAAAAGACCAGTCCAAAATCAACATGAACTTTACTCAAACTCAAGGAAATGTGCAACAACAAAATGCAGCCAGATATCAACACTAAGGAGCAACACTGCATACATATATATGTTATGCATAAAAAGACTTCATATGGAACCAGACTCAAGGAAATGTGCAACTGAATACAAAACCAGACTGCAAATATCAAAGTGCAAATGAATACTCAAAGCTACACACATGACAACAAGTCAGATGAACCAATGTGTACTACAACATTTCTGGCCAAATAACAACATATTCAGGTGCACAAAAATGTCTGGACTCAATGCATATGGACATGTACTCGATGCAACCTAGAGTTCAATGCAACCCGGACCAATAGACCCATATATCTGAAGCAACAGACTCAAAGCCATATGAAGACCATCAACCAAAGTGCAGAGAAGTTCAAAAATCAAGATGGACTCAGATCAGAAGTTCAAGGTGAACCAGACCAAATTGAAAAAGAGACCAAAACAGTAACATATATACACGTATATTGGTGCGATGATTTAGTGCATTTCAGTAAGGGTAACACAAATGAATTAACATGAATGCAAAGCTTTAAAGGAAACTGGAAACCCAAAACTGCAACCATACTAGATTCAAGAATACAAGTCCAATGAGATGGACAGTTTCAAAGTAACATGACTACCATAACATGTATGTCCAAGCTAGGTAGACAAGTGAAAATGCACAACATATACACACACACACACATATATATATATATATATATGTATGTATGTATGTATATACATGGTGCTCGACAAATTCCAACTGGAAATGAAGCCAATAGAAAATACTTCCATGACTCCAAATGTACATGAATACATATGAAGATCAATGAAGGTTCAGACATGAACATAACTACACAAGTGGAGACAATCAACCAGAGGCAACAACAAACTAATGGTCAATTACAGAACAAATAAGCAAGTGACTATGATCAAGCAACATAGCAACGTGATGAAATCAAGTCATAGCAGAAAGGAGTTGAACGAGTCAAACATTTTCAAAAAGAGGTTGAACCAGTACAAGCAGTGATAGTGATCAAGCACAAATCGAACAAGTGCAATCAAATCCATCTCACATATATTTACTTGAGTCACGATACAACTACATATGCAAGTAAGTAGTTAAAACAATGTCATGAACCAAGGTAGCAGAACAAAAATCACGTAGCAGGTTTTACAAAAATCAGAGTAGCGATTTTCAAACTAAATTCAAATTTAAATGCCAAAGAATCAAAGCAGTGGTGACCAAGTTATAGGGGAAAAGAAGAAACCGACTAAAGCAAGTAAATAATGAAAAGTCAAGATTGATCACCAGCATTCAATCAAAAATCAATGGCCAAGCATAGCACGAGAAGAATTGAAACAAAATAAATACGAACGTAAATATAAGGAATTTATCCCTATTTAACCCATCATCATCATCGACATTCAAATTCATTCGAGTTTAAGAAAAATCATAGAGCCAAGTTTCAATTTAATCCAAAATCAACAACTCGAATCTAGGTCGAGCCAAATCGAAATTGAAATAGAAAATCACGTACCAACTCATATAAATCAAGCTCGACACATTTGAAGCAGCCAAAGCTAAGCAAAGAACAAAAATCGAAGAAGCATCAAACTGAATTGAGGATCGATAGTAAAATCGATCAAAGACCAAGCGGCGACTTCAAAGAGAAACAAAACCCTAGCTGTTTGAAGAGAAACAAAGCACTGCCAACATTTTTACTCAGAGAAAAAGAAAAGAGGGGAAACGTTTTTTAATTAGTGGGCCGGCTCTATATTCTTACTTATTATAATTTGGGCTTAAAAATTATATAGGTTTTTGTATTTTTAAATTTATGTTATTTTGTAATTTTCTTTTAAACTTTTGTAATTTTCTAGTTGTGTGACCAGGTTACGAACTACGGTGGTGTAGTTCTAGAATTCGCAACTTAGTGGCTGAGTTGTGGTAGAGTTTTAAGCATATAGTTAGGTTAGTCGATAGTGGGTGTCGTGAGTTTACGTGTGTAAGCGTCTGACTACTTAATTTATAGTAAAAAACCTTGGGGCAGCACGTAAGTAGGGTTTTATCGAAGCTGGGTAAATCTGTGTTGTTATATTTCTGCTTTTAATATTCTTCTATTATCTGTGCTACTATTATTCTGCTATTATCAGTGCTGTAATTATTTTATATATTTCCGCATTAATTTTTTATTATTATTAGTATCATCCTATTCACCCTCCTCTAGGATGAAATTGATCCTACAGCATCATCTTTGTCTCAGGCCATCGCTAAGTCAAAGATGGCTGCTAAAAGAAAGTTGGGTAAAATAACCGTGGTGGAACCATCCTCTAAGAAAGCCAAGATCGTTGAAGTCCCCGATTCTCTGCCATGAGAAGAGGGGGAGTCTATTGATATTGATAAACTCTAGAAAGTTTTGAAAGGGAGTGCGGATTAAGGATCTTAAGGCTAATTTAACACTAGAGGGGGGTGAATAGTGTTTAATGGATTCTAAGACTTATATGGACTAAATTAAAATTATGACACAAACAAATGCAGAACTTAATCACAGAATCAAACACAGATGCAGAAAGTAAATAAAAAGCAGTAAAAGGAAAGAACACACCGGATTTTATACTGGTTCGGAGTTACCCTACGTCTAGTCCTGCACCAAGGCAAACACCTCGTATAGATTTTTATTATACCAATGTCATGACTACAATCCTCAATTTCTAAAGGCCTTGAGGTACCCTCCTGTCTTCGAGTCCGGGGCAAACTCTCTTGATCTACGGGACACAAGATCACCAAATTGATTTCCAGGCACAACCACACCTTATAGAGAGACTCGATAAACTTTTGATTACAAATTGATCCTATAACTTTGAATAGCACTTTGATCTTCGAGAGAGGGCAGAGAATCAAATAAGAATGAGATTCTAATTTGATTCACTTGAGAATTCAGCAGAATTTCGGCACAATCTTAAAAATATGAAAATTTTAGAATATGGATTTATGGAGAAGGAGTGAAAAAAATAAGAAAATAGTTAGTTAAAAAATTCGTTTGTGAAGCCTATTTATAGACCACTAACGGTCATAACCATTCGTGAAGAGATTTAAACGAATAGACACTTCTTTTGAAAATTGAAACTTTTGAATTTAACGGCCACCATGTCGACATGGGGTATCCCATGATGTCGACATCCCTTATTTAAAAACAATGTAAAATTTGTTTTGAAAATGGTATTGAAAGGAAAACAAGATGAAATGATTCTGGAGTAAAATAAACTAATTTTCCTATGTTTTAAAATAAAGAAGAGCAGAAAAATATATTTTTAGAATGTATATATAAATTTGATTTTAAATCTCAAGTATATATATTATAAAAGAATATTTAAAAATCAGAAGATAGTTTTAAAAACAAACGAAGTTTAAAACAAGTGTTTATTTAAAAACAAACACAAAGAATATTTTAAGGCTAAAACATCTTTTTGAAAATCATTTGAAAAGATAATTTTTAAGGCTAAAACATTTTGAAAAGCAGTTTTGAAAATCATTTTGAAGTAGTTTTGCAAGCTTCTTCCTGCAGAATATCTCATCACATCAGGACTCGAGAACTTGTACAAAACCAGGATGTTCGTGGATTTGTATTCCACTTGTCGCGGTTTGTAAGCTACTTGTCGTAGGTTTGTAAGCCACTAAGAAGATAGAAATGGGTTCCATCCCAAATGAAATTTGGAATGAAGATTTCCGTGCTATTATGAAGTTTTAACAAAAACTAGACACTTATCTTGAAATCTTGATCTTGATACTCTAGAGTCTTCAATCTTGATATCTCCATTCTGAATCTTGAGTCTTGAGTCTTTATACTGATCAGTCTTCATTAATCAATACCTGCATATATATATATATATATATATCCTACATAGTTCCTGCATATACATATTTATCTAGACAATAGTGTTAGTATATATTTTATAATAAGATAAGTTAAAAAGGTTGTTGTCATCAAAACCCACATCTCAGTTCCTAACAATCTCCCCCTTTTTGATGATGACAACCTGTATTTATAAAATATACTTACCATACCATAACTCCTATCATAACTCCCCCTTACTCCATGACTCCCCCTTACTCCAATCATAACTCCCCCTTACTCCAAGCCAACTACTATTTTATAACTTCTCCCGCTTTGTCATCAACAAAAACTTCTTACTAATAAATTCCCTGAACTTGATATAAGATAATCAACCATAATACAATAGAGTAATCCATATATAAGTGTAATAAGTGCTAAGTGAGATCATAAGTATGAAATGTGATCATAAATGTGAAATGTGATCATGAGTGTGATCATAAGTGTAATCTAGAAGTAAATCAATCATCATCCAATCATATTTACAGTAATTATTCAATCCTATCATATATACAAACCACACCAAATGTTTTAAATAAGTCAAGTCAATCAAGTTTAAAACACACCAATCAAATCAAACAAATAACATATAGAATGACTAGACATTCCTTGGTACTTCCACCCATCCATCTTCTCCAAAGATAGGGTCTGCTTTGATGGCATCCCATTCTTCTTTATCTTTTCGAGAGTGACTGGTGGATTTCCTTCGAGATCATCCTTGTTAAGGGCTGAGATCATCCAACGAAGGGCGTCGAAATGTCTCTCTTTCTCCTTGATCATCTGCATTTGACTCAATTCTAAGTGGCGCTGATTACGAAGCATGAATGTAAGGATATACTTGAAGGAAGTGAGAGTTTCCTCAAGATTGTCAATTAGATTCTTAATCGGAGAAGCCATAATTCAAGAATAGGAAGAAATATGAAAGGGAGTGATTAGAAATGAAGTTTGATAATTTATTCTAGAAGAAACGGGTATAAATAGGGGTAGAAAGTCGTTTAAAATGAATAGACACAAGTTAGTTACATGAAATTAAAATTTGAAAGTGTAACTACTTTCTGCCCGTTGAATGTCGACATGGGGGGATGGGGGATGTCGACATGCCTCTGCCTAAAGTGACAATTTGCTTTGTTTTGAATATTATGAACAAATCTATGCAACTAAAATTTTTATAGTATAAAAACAAGAAATTACAGAGACAAGTGAAGTGGAATAACAGGAAATAAAAGATTTCATTAATGATTCTAGTCAACATTACATAAAATAATATAATATTAACTAAAATAAAGGAAAATACATGGATAGAACTTGAAGCAAACAAGATAACATGAACTAAAACTAATTAGATGAAGAAGATGATAGTCCAAGCTTTCTACTAACTTTCCCAAAGAACTTGTTGATTTTAGTGGAAATCTTATCCATTTTCTTACTCATTGATCTTTCGAGTGTCTTTTGATTTTCCACTATAATTCTTTGATTATTGAGAATGGTCTTATTGGATGGATTAGCGGGATTAGTAGGTTATTCAATACTCTCTAAGGAAGTTTCTTGATCTTCCTCTTCCTCCTCTTCAATTTCCATTCCTTCCTCTTCCTCTTCTTCCTCCATTTCTTCCATCTCTTCGGGAGCAAGCCTTTCTTCCTTTTTCGTAAGTGTTTCATATGGTTGAAACACTAATGGAATTTGCATAAGGGAAATGTTTCCATGGTTGAACACTTTTCTAGTTATAAATTCTTCCCTTTTGAAATCAACTCCAAAGTAATTAAAAATCCGAGTGAGATAAACTCCATGATATAATGTGTTTTCACCCATAGTAAAATTCTTGGGCCTTAGCTCATCCAATATAACTTGAGCCCAACTGATATCATAATTTCCAAAAATTGCAAAAAGAGCTTTGCAAACTTTCAAAGTTGGGTTGTTGTAGTTTCCCGATCTTGGTCTAAGGGTGTGTTGAATAAGAAGGTTAACAATTCTTGCTTTTGGACGAAAATAACGATTTTTGAATTCAAAATTGTCATCCCCTTCAAAGAT
This sequence comes from Allium fistulosum, assembly GCA_030737815.1. NCBI lineage: Eukaryota > Viridiplantae > Streptophyta > Magnoliopsida > Asparagales > Amaryllidaceae > Allium > Allium fistulosum. Next base: position 334,655,230 of record CM060901.1, on the reverse strand, counting down.
GTGATGAAATGTCTCTCGATCATTTTCATTTATTTGAAATTCTGAGAGATTCATTCTAGTATACTTGCATCCCAAAATATTTCCTAAAATTTCACAATCCAAAACTATTTGTGTTCCTTTAACAGTACTCCAAATTTGTCCATCTTGCCCATCATAAAAACCACGATTCAAATTCGCATAAAACATCTTAACAAGATTTGGATAACATACAAAATCATTTTGTTTGTTATCTACTACACTAAGAATAGAACATTGTTGAAAAAGATTTTCAATTTCATAAGAAGGAAAATCTTCAAAAATAGCAAATTTCACCGTATGAATTTTACCAAAGTTTACATAGTTGATGTAAGCTTTGATAGCTTCCGATTAATTAAAAAGAAAGTTTTTGATAGCTTTTGGAATCCTAATGGTGTTAAGAGTGCTTGATGAGGCCATTGATGAAGTTTGAGAGGAGTTGAAGATAATGAAGATAAATTTGAAATTTGAAATAAAAGTGAAAAGTGATGATAAGGAGAGTGAATGAAATAGAGATTCTATAGACATGTTCTCTGGTCAAGAGGCATCTTTCCAGAGCATTGAAGTTGGTGAAAAGGTGGAGGGAAATTCAAAAGTTTGAATTCAAATTTTGAAATCAAATTTTTGAGGGCATGTCGACATGGGGTATCCAGGTATGTCGACATGTGCCTATTGAATCAAAGGGCAAGTGTCTATTCCTAATTTCTAATAAATGTATATATTATATCCTATATTCTACTTATATAATTCATGTGATAACATTAAATATAATAATACTTAAATATTAATAATTTTATATTTAAAATATTATTAAAATAATATTATTTTTGAATTTAAAATTCAAATTTTAAGGGATAAATTTGAATTTAAAATTCAAGGAATTTAAAAAAATCAAGCAAACAAACAAGCATCCATTCAAACAAGAAAAATTAAAAATAATGTAAATGCGTACCTATTTTTAGATCCATACTCCCATCGTCGTCTGATTCATGAATAGCAGTGAAACACAGATTTGAATTATCCGTCTTCTTTTCATCGTCACTGGATGAGGAATCTGAGTCATCAAGAGTTGTTGTGTATGCTTTCTTTCTTTTCCTTGATGAATCATTGTTTGGAGGGAACAACTGTTTATCTGGATACGAACAATCTTTCCTATGATGCCCGACTTTATTGCAATTGTAGCATCTATCATTGTTGACGTCCTCCGTATTATTTTTGGAATTCCTTTGATCATTTCTTTTGTAATTATTCATTTTTCTATATTTTAGGAATTTCCAGAGGTTTCTTGTCATGAAAGCAATCTTCTCATCACTGTCTGGTTCTGAATCTTCAGTTGTTGCATTGAATGCTAATGACTTCTTTTCTGTAGCCTTGTTTTCTCTTCTTCCTTGAAGTTGAACTTCATAAGACATCAGATTCCCAATCAATTCTTCTATTTTCATTAGACTGATATCATTTGCTTCTTCGATTGCAAGTGTCTTTAGATCCCATTCTGGAGTGAGTGAATTTAGAATTTTTCTGACTTGGTCTTCCTCCGAAAAGCTTTTTCCCAGTGCAATTAGTGAATGAACAATATCTTGAAATCGACAATACATGTCGGAAATGGACTCATTTGCATTCATTTTAAACAATTGAAACCGATTAGTTAATATGGAAATTTTAGTCTGTTTAACTTTGCTTGTTCCTTCATGAGTAACTTGCAAAGCTTTCCAGATTTCAAATGCAGACTTACAAACAGACACTCTATTAAACTCATTCCTATCTAGTAAACAAAATAATATATTCATGGCCTTTGAGTTATTTTGTGCAACACCCTTTTGCTCAGCAGTCCACTGGGCAAAATCAGTAGTTGGTTCAACATAATCAGTTTGTGTGATATTCCAAGTGTCTAATCCTACTGATTGTAAATAAATTTTCATTTTACAAGCCCAATATGCATAATTACTGCCATTGAAAAATGGTGGTCTGACAGTAGACTGACCTTCTACAAATGAACTAGTGTTAGTGTTAACAGAACTAGTGCCAGAGTTGACATTACCAGTGTTGGAAGCCATTAAAATTTTTTTCAAGTTTCAGATTATGAAAACTACGAAAACCTGGCTCTGATACCAATTGAAAGGGAGTGCGGATTAAGGACCTTAAGGCTAATTTAACACTAGAGGGAGGGTGAATTGTGTTTAATGGATTCTAGGACTTATATGGACTAAATTAAAATTATGACACAAACAAATGCAGAACTTAATCACAGAACAAACACAGAATCAAACACAGATACAGAAAGTAAATAAAAAGCAGTAAAAGGAAAGAACACACCGGATTTTATACTGGTTCGAAGTTACCCTACATCCAGTCCTGCACCAAGGAAAACACCTCGTACAAATTTTTATTATACCAATGTCGAGATTACAATCCTCAATTTCTAAAGGCCTTGAGGTACCCTCCTGTCTTCAAGTCCGAGGCAAACTCTCTTGATTTACGGGACACAAGATCACCCAATTGATTTCCAGGCACAACCACACCTTATAGAGAGACTCGATAAACTTTTGATTACAAATTGATCATATAACTCTGAATAGCACTTTGATCTTCAAGAGAGGGCAGAGAATCAAACAAGAATGAGATTCTAAATTGATTCACTTGAGAATTCGGCAGAATTTCGACACGATCTTAAAAATATGACAATTTTAGAATATGGATTTATGGAGAAGAAGGAGTGAAGAGAATAAGAAAATAGTTAGTTAAAAAATTCGTTTGTGAAGGCTATTTATAGACCAGTAACGCTCATAACCATTCGTGAAGAGATTTAAACGAATAGACACTTCTTTTGAAAATTGAAACTTTTGAATTTAACGGCCACCATGTCGACATGGGGTATCCCATGATGTCGACATCCCTTAGTTAAAAACAATGTAAATTTTTTTTTGAAAATGGTATTGAAAGGAAAACAGGATGAAATTATTCTGGAGTAAAATAAACAAATTTTCCTATGTTTTAAAATAAAGAAGAGTAGAAAAATATATTTTTAGAATGTATATATAAATTTGATTTTAAATCTCAATTTTATATATATATATATATATATTATAAAAGAATATTTAAAAATCAGAAGATAGTTTTATAAATAAACGAAGTTTAAAACAAGAGTTTATTTAAAAACAAAAACAAAGAATATTTTAAGGCTAAAACATCTTTTTGGAAATCATTTGAAAAGATAATTTTTAAGGCTAAAACATTTTGAAAAGCAGTTTTGAAATTCATTTTGAAAAACCATTTTGAAGTTGTTTTGCAAGCTTCTTCCTGCATAATATCTCATCACATCAGGACTTGAGAACTTGTACAAAACCAAGATGTTCGTGGGTTTTAAGCCACTTGTCGTAGGTTTGTAAGCTACTTATCGTGGGTTTGTAAGCCACTAAGAAGATAGAAATGGGTTCCATCCCAAATGAAATTTGGAATGAAGATTTCTGTGCTATTATGAAGTTTTAACAAAAACTAGACACTTATCTTGAAATCTTGATACTCTAGAGTCTTCAATCTTGATATCTCCATTCTGAATCTTGAGTCTTTATACTGATCAGTCTTCAGTAATTAATACATGCATATATATATATATATGCATATATATATATATATATCTATGTATGTAAGTATGTATGTATGTATGTATATATCCTGCATAGTTCCTGCATATACATATCTATCTAGACAATAGTGTTAGTATATATTTTATAATAAGATAAGTTAAAAAGGTTGTTGTCATCAAAACCAACATCTCAGTTCCTAACAAGTTCGACTGTCAAAGCTTCTCTTGATGAACCTAAGAAGACTCCTTTACAAGTGGATCCCTTATCATGCATTGTCATTTCTAGCTCAAACTTGTGTGATTGAACAAATGCAAAAAGATTTGGGGGACTTCGACCCCCTCTCAGGAGTTGCACTCTTCCAGACCTACATCACTTGTGCCTCCGAGCGATTTAAAAAATTGGTCCAATCTATCCTGAATTCTCCATCTTTTGCTTCTGTTCGCCAGCCTTCTTCTGTTTCTAACTATATCACCCCGGATTTTTGGTAACATTATTTAGGATATTTAATTAGTTGAATTAAATAAAATAATGTGTTGATTAGGGGATTGAGATTTTATTTTAATTAAGGTGTAGCCGTGCCATTTAACCTTGAATTAAAATAAGAGTTAACTTGAAATAGAGGAGGGGTCAAATAGGAAAGAGTCCATTCCTATATCCTCCAAACCTTGGCTGTGTAAAGTTTTACACGTTCATTTCATTTTGCAATTTTAGAATAAGGGGCCGACCACCATTAACAAGGAAGAGAAGAAGAAAAGCTATGAAGAAGCTAATTCAAATCAAATCTATTCACATCTCATTCTCTATAATCTCAAAAGTTAAGGTGAATAATGTTTGCATTTCATTTTTGATTGTGTTTTTGGTTTTAATATGAATTTCAAATATTTTGCAATGATTTGCCATGTTTTGGAATGATGGAATGACTATATATACTTGTTGATGGATTATGGTTATTCATATTGAATTTATGATATGTCTTAAGATGAAAACCTATAAAATAACATCCAAATGACTTGCGAATTTTTATGAAGATCATAGATATTATTTTGAAGGTGGGTTTCAATTTTCAGATTTTTCTGAATTTTCATGGAATTAATATGAATTTTCTAGTAATGAAAATGGTTTTTGGGTTATAAATTAATTAAGCGTAAAAATTAATTATTTGGGTCTGAAACTTTTAATTGTTAGAAAAGAGGAGAAGGGGCTTTTTGTATAATGGTTATATAAAATTATTTAAGGTATGGGACCTAAAAGTGTTTTAATGGTTATATAAAATTATTTAAGGTATGAGACCTAAATGTTTTATATAATAAAAAGAGAAGAAGGGGCTTTTTGTAAAATGATTTAAATTATAAAATCTGGAAAGTCGGCAGCCCTTTTGACAAAGTGTAGTACTTTTTATTGGTAAATAAAGAGGCAACCAATCACAATTAGACACGAAAGGCAGGTTAGGTGAAAAGAAATATTTGCTATATGTTTTTCACTGTTTCGACACCATCGACACTAGGTTCTGCCTCCTCATCTTTGCTTCCGACACAGTCGAAACCAATACACATAGGATCAGTTTACTGGTACGTTGTGAATTGGATGTAGGTAGAAGGTAGGGACTCGAAACCAGGGGTTCCGAAGGGGTTGAGGCAGTCCTTTGTTTTAAATTAAAGAAATATGCCTGCTTGCTTTCGACTAAATGGCTTTCGACAAAGTAGCAATCGACCAAGTCAATGATTTAAAGGAAATGGTTTCAGTTAGATTGTGCCTCTGTTTTTAAATAATTGCTTTCGGCTAAGTCAAAACCTTCTTGTTGCCGCCTTTTTACCTTTCGACTCAAATGGTTTCGAAGGGGTTGTTTTGTTTTCTAAAACCTGGCCACCTCACCAATGCTTTCGAAGAGATGGTCACCATCACTTCATTACTTAGGAAATGGTTTCGAAGCAGTTGCTTTCAACTTATATTTTAAGACCTTTTTCTAGAAGTAAAGTAATACCAAAATTGGTTTCGAAAGTGATAGTTTTATATGGTTTCGAAACAGATGATTTCGACTTTAAAGGGTTTCCGATCCTTTTGCTCTACTTGAAGGCAGAATCCAAATGGTATCGACCCAGACGTTTTTGAATGGTTTCGAAAGATTTCCATGTGTTTTAAATTGAACCCAAAGCGCTTTTGAAAGGATTGAATTTTGACTGTTTCAAAAGGTTTTAATGAATGGTTTTGAAAAGGGTGTTCCCCAGGGTTTCGAAAGGATTGAAAGGAAAGGTTTTTCCTATGTTTTTCGAAAGGCAATATTTAAAAGGTTTTAAAAAGGGGATGTCTGATATTTTGAAGTTTTCAGAGAAGAAAAAGGAAAGGTTTTTCCAATATTTTCGAAAGACTAATTTAATGGTTTCGAAAGCATCATTCAATTGTTTCGAAGGGGTTACCTTCAAGGGTTTCGAAAGGGTTGTTTAAAGGTTTTAAACAAAGGTTTCGAATGTAATAAATAGGCAATGTAGCCTAAGTATTTTCAAGTTAAAAAGGGTTTTGACTTGTTCTGGAAGGATAGTTAATCCCAATTAAATCCCATCAACATTATTTTGAGTAAAGTATATATAACATGGTAGAATGGCTTAGAGTAAAGCTAAAGATATATTTTCCTTGTGTGTATGATTTGAAGGTGATGCAGACCAAGTACTAAGTCGTAACCGACTTAAGGAAATTGAAACTATAAGTCGTGACCGACTTAACATAATGGGTATAAGTCGTGACCGACTTAGTAAAGCTAAGGACCAAAGTCGTGACCGACTTAAGGGAGACAAAGGCATGAGTCGTGACCGACTCAACGGAGGTGAAAGCATAAGTCATGACCGACTTAACAGAGTGGAAGACCTAACTCATGAAGATGTGCGAGTTAGCATAAGTCGTGACCGACTTAATAGAATGGACGACCTAACTCATGAAGATGTGCGAGTTATCGAATATCTTAAGTCACCAGAACGACCTACCGAGTTATGCAGTAAGAAGGCTGAGCAAACTGATGAAGTATTAGATCGAGTACGACCTAACGAGATAAGGAAGAGTGCTGGGATACGACTTAAGGAAGGTGATAGGTCGGCACCGAGTTACGATTTATTTAAGTCGCCCGATGTTTTAAGGTCACTGAAGCTTACTGCCGTTGATTCTTCTGCCGAGTCAATCTCTGCCGTTGTTTGTTGAGTCGTAAGGCGTTTGGGTCTTATGTCGTGAGTAGTAAGTCTTCTACGACCTAAATGTTGTAATAAGTTTGTACTTTTATAAGTCGTGAGTTGTTTGTAATATACATGTATGTTGAGTCAGAGTTATTGATAAGTCGTAAGTAGTGTATTGAGTAAGTCGTAGGTCGGAAGCTATAACTCGGAACCGACTTAGGAGATGTAATTTTTGTTGTTTTTCGTGTGAATTGTAAAACGCCTATAAATAGGCAAGTTGTTTCATTTGTAAAGGTTGTTGATTTTTGAATAAAATTCTCTTTTGTTAGCTTTGTGCTTTCATTCCAATTGGTAGTTGAGTGTAATCTCCTATCCCCTCTTTCGGTTAATCGAGTGCGCTCGATTCAACGATTGCAGAAGCCGATTTGCGGAATCAAGTGCGCTTGATCAACGCTTGAAGAATTGAAGATCTTTGAACCCGGTATCGTGCGCGATCAACGAGTTCGGGATAGCTAGAATTCGGTATCTTCGGATCAACGAATTTGGGCATTTCAGTATCTTTCAATCCATCGACTACTACTTTCACCGATTGAAGATTGTTTTGATTAATCCGCTGCGTCAGTTTTGGTATCAGAGCTTGTTCTAGCCAATCATAGCTAGATCAAGACTTGGAGCCTAATCATTTTGAAGCTTGAAGTGTTGAGCCGTGAGCAAGTGAAGTTGTTCGACTTTGTATTGAAGAGTAGAGATCGGATCTTATCATTTGGAGAGGTTGTGTTCATCGTGTTCATCGCAAATTGCAACAAAGTGGAAGTTTTCGATCCATTCCATTTTCGATCAAAGTTCGAATTGTGTTTGAATTTGAAGAGTTTGTAAAGTTTCAAGTATGCCGCCAAGGAGAGCCAATCGACATCAAAACGTTGAAGCTTTGTATCGAAGAGAAGAGGCTGATGAGATGGAGCAAAGAATCAATGAAAACTTTAGTGAAAAGCTTAACGAAGGGATTGGACGATTAGAGAAGATGATGTTAGAGATGAATCAAAATTGGAGAAGGATTTCACCTGAATCTAACCATGGGGGAAGTAGAGTCTCACCACAATCCAATCGAGACAGAAGTGTTGATGATGATCAAAGGCGTGGGAGGAACGTGAATGATCGTGAACGGAGGAATGTAGATAGAAGGGATGATGGTGGTAGACGTGAAGGTAGTAGAGATGTGGGTGGAAGAGATAGACAACGATATACATCTGATTTTGAAGAGGAGTATGATGATGGTAGTGTTCGAGGACAAGGAAGAAATTACTCTGAGTATGATCACAAATGGGAGACGGGGATGAAGACTGAAATTCCTGAATTCAAAGGTGGTATGCAAGCGGAGGAATTTCTAGATTGGATGGCTAATGTTGAAGAGATTTTTGACTTCAAAGAAGTTCCAGAACATCGTAGAGTGAAGTTGGTTGCTACAAGGTTGAGGGGTAGAGCTTTGGCGTGGTGGCAGCAAACCAAACTTACCCGTGAACGGATGGGGAAGTCAAAGATTGAATCTTGGGAGAAGATGAAGAAATTGATGAAAGCGATATTCTTACCTTATAATTATCAATCGCTTATGTATCAGAGGTTGCAAAACTTGAGACAAGGAACGAAGTCTGTGAATGACTATGCTGATGAATTCTATCAACTGATTGCAAGGAACGACATTATGGAGACCGAAGAACAGTTGACATCCAGATTTGTTGGAGGGTTGCGAATGCAGATTCAGGATATGGTTAATATGTTTGATTCCAGATCTGTAGCGGAAGCACACCAGAAAGCGTTGGCTTGGGAGAAACAGGGAAGACGAGGAGGAGGTGTGTTTACAAATTCCAACAATCCAGTGAAGGGAGTTAGTGGGAGTTCTAATGTTTCAAAAGTTGTTGCAAAACCAGTTGTGAATGAGGTTGGGAAGGCGAAAGTCAATAATGGTTTCAAATGTTATAATTGCCAAGAAATGGGCCACAAAAGTAGCGAATGTCCGAAGCCGAAGAAGAGAGCTATGATAGCGGAGGTTGAGGATGAGGATGAAGAAGCTGAACGTTCCAATTCACCACCTGATGAGGAGGAAGAAGAAGTGTCTGGAGATGAAGGTTATAATCTAATGATGAAGAGGTCCTGTTTAACACCAAAGCAAGAGGAGGATTGTAGTTGGTTGAGGAGCAATATTTTTCAGTCAACATGTACTATTCTGGGGAAAGTTTGCAAATTTGTTATTGATGCTGGAAGCTGTGATAATATAATTTCTTCAGAGGCTGTGAGGAAGTTGGCATTAAAGACTGAGAAACATCCGAAGCCATACAAGCTAGCTTGGTTGAGGAAAGGCGGGGAGGTGAAGGTTGGACGAAGGGCTCGTGTGAATTTTTCAATTGGAAAGAAATACAAGGATGAAATCTAGTGCGATGTGGTAGATATGGTGTCTGTCATTTGTTGCTGGGAAGACCGTGGCAGTATGATAGAGCAGTACAACATGATGAGCGTACCAACAGTTACAGTTTCATGTTTGAAGGCACAAAGATTACTCTAGTTCCAAAGAAGCGACAACAGGAGGAAAACAAGTTGGAGGAGGTTGAAGAGCTCAAAACTTTGTTATCTTTGAAGGAGTTTGTGAAGGAAGTAGAGGAGGAGCCTGAAGTATTTTTATTGATTGGGCGTGAGAGCAAAGAAGATGTTGAAATTCCAGAAGAAGCAAAGCCAGTTTTGAAAGAATTTGACGATGTATTTCCGGAGGAGTTACCAACGGAGTTACCACCGTTGAGGGATATACGACATCAGATAGATCTTGTTCCAGGGGCTGTGTTGCCACACAGACCACATTATCGAATGAGTCCGAAGGAACATGAAGAGTTGCGAAGGCAGGTAGAGGAATTGCTTGAACAGGGGCGTGTGCAGGAGAGTTTAAGTCCTTGCGCTGTACCAGCTTTATTGGTACCCAAAAAGGATGGAACGTGGAGGATGTGCACAGACAGTAGAGCATTGAATAAGATCACAGTCAGATACAGATTTCCGATGCCGAGGCTTGATGATTTATTGGATCAAATTAGTGGGTCTGTAATCTTTTCTAAGATTGACTTGAAGAGCGGTTATCATCAGATTCGCATTAGACCAGGGGATGAATGGAAGACAGCATTCAAGACGAGGGAAGGATTGTATGAATGGTTGGTAATGTCGTTTGGTCTATCGAATGCACCGAGTACATTCATGAGGGTGATGAATCAAATTTTCAGACCATACATTGGAAAATTTGTGGTGGTTTACTTTGATGATATTCTGATCTACAGTGCGAGTACAGAAGAGCATGTTCAACATTTGAAGAAAGTGTTAATTATTCTTCGTGAAGAACAATTCTATGCTGTTACAAAGAAGTGTGTCTTTATGGTGAGGAGTGTTTTATTTCTGGGATATGTTGTATCGGAAGAAGGAATACAGGTTGACCAAAGTAAAGTTGAAGCGATCAGAGATTGGCCACAGCCCAAGACGATAACGGAAGTTCGTAGTTTTCACGGGTTGGCTTCATTCTATCGAAGGTTTATTCCACACTTTAGTAGTGTGATGGCACCTGTGACTGATTGTATGAAGGGTAAACAATTTTCATGGTCAGAGGAAGCAGGGAGTGCTTTTGGAAAAATCAAGGAGTTGCTGACATCTGCACCAATTCTAGTGCTACCAGATTTTCAGTTAGTGTTTGAACTACATACTGATGCATCCAAGGTTGGAATTGGAGGAGTATTGAGTCATGGGGGACGTCCTATTGCATATTTCAGTGAGAAGTTGTTAGGAGCAAAGATGCGATACAATACATATGATGTGGAATTTTATGCTGTTGTGCAATCTATTAAACACTGGAGACACTATCTATTTCAGAAGGAGTTTGTTCTTTACACTGATCATGAAGCATTAAAGCATTTACAAGGGCAAGACAAGATTTCAGCGAGACATGCATCGTGGATTGCATATCTGCAATAATTTACTTTTGTTGTTAAACACAAGTCAGGGGTGACGAATCGTGTGGCTGATGCTATGAGTAGGAGGAGTCATTTGTTGACTACACTAAAGGTTGAAGTGACTGGGTTTGAAATGTTACCAGAATTATTTGACAATGATCCTTACTTTGCAAAGTTTGTTGATAAAGTCAAGGATGGGGAGACGGATGAGTTTATAATGATAGATGGTTTTCTGTTCAAAGGAAGTCGATTGTGCATACCGGAGGGTAGTTTGAGAATGAAGATCGTAAAAGAGCTACATGAAGAAGGACACGTGGGTAGAGACCGTACATTACAGTTGATTTCACAATCTTACTTTTGGCCATCGATGAGGAAAGAAGTGGAGAGGTTTGTGGAACGATGTCATATCTGTCAGGTTTCGAAAGGAACTGCGACTAATGCTGGTTTATATATGCCGTTACCTGTACCAATTAAACCATGGGTTGATATGAGTATGGACTTCGTGTTGGGATTACCGAGGACATAGCGTGGTAACGATTCCATTTATGTGGTGGTTGATTGATTTTCGAAAATGGCACATTTTATTGCTTGTAAAAAAACGGCGGATGATGTTCATGTTGCTCAGTTGTTTTTCAAAGAAATATATCGACTTCATGGATTGCCAGAATCGATTGTGTCGGACAGGGATACTCGTTTTCTGAGTCATTTTTGGCTAAGTTTGTGAAAGATGGTGGGAACGAAGTTGAATTTTAGCAGCGCCTATCATCCGCAAACTGATGGACAAACGGAGGTGGTTAATAGATCATTGGGAAACTTGTTGGGATGTCTTGTGCAGGATAATCTAAAGAGTTGGGATGTGAAGTTATGCCAGGCAGAATTTGCTCATAATCATGCGGTAAATCGTAGCACAGGGTTCAGTCCATTTCAGATAGTATATTCAAGCTTACCGAAGGGTCCGTTGGATTTAACGGTAGTGCCACAATCAAAGAAGACAGTTAAGAAAGCTGCTGATTTTGTTGAAGGATTGGCAGAATGTCACAAAATCGTTCAGGAACAATTGGAGAAAGCAAATGAGAAGTATAAGCGTTCTGCAGATTTGAAACGAAGGAGTGTTGAATTTAACGATGGTGATTTAGTTTATGCAGTGTTAACAAAGGGTCGTTTTCCAGTGGGCGCTTATAACAAGTTGAAAGCCAGAAAAATTACACCTGTAAAAGTCGTAAAACTAATTAATGAAAATGCTTATAAGTTGAAGCTGCCAGAAGATGTGTACACTTCTGATGTGTTCAATGTTAAACATCTCGTACCATATCATGGGGATGAACGAGCTGATGTGGAAGAATTTGCAAATTCGAGGACGAATTTTTCTCAACCTGGGGTGGATGATGCAGACCAAGTACTAAGTCGTAACCGACTTAAGGAAATTGAAACTATAAGTCGTGACCGACTTAACATAATGGGTATAAGTCGTGACCGACTTAGTAAAGCTAAGGACCAAAGTCGTGACCGACTTAAGGGAGACAAAGGCATGAGTCGTGACCGACTCAACGGAGGTGAAAGCATAAGTCGTGATCGACTTAATAGAGTGGAAGACCTAACTCATGAAGATGTGCGAGTTAGCATAAGTCGTGACCGACTTAACAGAATGGACGACCTAACTCATGAAGATGTGCGAGTTATCGAATATCTTAAGTCACCAGAACGACCTACCGAGTTATGCAGTAAGAAGGCTGAGCAAGCTGATGAAGTATTAGATCGAGTACGACCTAACGAGATAAGGAAGAGTGCTGGGATACGACTTAAGGAAGGTGATAGGTCGGCACCGAGTTACGATTTATTTAAGTCGCCCGATGTTTTAAGGTCACTGAAGCTTACTGCCGTTAATTCTTCTGCCAAGTCAATCTCTGCCGTTGTTTGTTGAGTCGTAAGGCGTTTGGGTCTTATGTCGTGAGTAGTAAGTCGTCTACGACCTAAATGTTGTAATAAGTTTGTACTTTTATAAGTCGTGAGTTGTTTGTAATATACATGTATGTTGAATCAGAGTTATTGATAAGTCGTAAGTAGTGTATTGAGTAAGTCGTAGGTCGGAAGCTATAACTCGGAACCGACTTAGGAGATGTAATTTTTGTTGTTTTTCGTGTGAATTGTAAAACGCCTATAAATAGGCAAGTTGTTTCATTTGTAAAGGTTGTTGATTTTTGAATAAAATTCTCTTTTGTTAGCTTTGTGCTTTCATTCCAATTGGTAGTTGAGTGTAATCTCCTATCTCCTCTTTCGGTTAATCGAGTGCGCTCGATTCAACGATTGCAGAAGTCGATTCGCGGAATCAAGTGCGCTTGATCAACGCTTGAAGAATTGAAGATCTTTGAGCCCGGTATTGTGCGCGATCAACGAGTTCGGGATAGCTAGAATTCGGTATCTTCGGATCAACGAATTTGGGCATTTCAGTATCTTTCAATCCATCGACTACTACTTTCACCGATTGAAGATTGTTTTGATTAATCCGCTGCGTCAGAAGGACTAAATCATTTTGAAAAGGTTTTCAAGGAAAATTTAATGGGTAGTTAACCCTAAGAAAATGATTCAGACAGTTAGTCCATTTTACAGGCAGTCAACCTAGATTTCGGATAATTAGTCGATTTTGCGGGCAATCGGCCCAGTTGTATGGACAGATAGTCCATTTGTAGCATAACGGACCTTGTTACTATGTGTGGGCAGATAGTTGACATATTACCTATTTTACAGATAGATAGTCCATTTATTAGCATAAAGGATATTGCTATTTTGATATAATCAGTTTGATTAACCAGTTTGGTTGCAGGAAAGAATTTGCAAAATATATGTTTTAAAGAGGATATTAGTGAGGGGAAACCTATTTTGCTAAGCGGCGTGGTCTCACTTAATATCAATAAACAGAGATGTAATAAAAATTAATCACACCAGGTCTTAACAAGATTTCTTGTCAACACCCCAAATTTATTCCAAGAAGAGTGGATAGAATTATTTGAATGTAGGGCGTGATTCCCTGAAGAATTTCTTTGAAATTTAGCCTTGCTTGTTGTTGATTCTTAGGTTGGACCTTTCGATGTCGTCGAAAGGTTTGGTTCTTGGATTAAGTAATCTTTTATCTTGGTTGAACTTGTACAAGATCTCTCGTAAAAGGTTTCCTCTTTGGTCCAATTGAAGTTCCTTGAGTTTGTCCCTTAGAGGTTAGTTTTTATCGTGTCAAAAGGTTAAGGTGATAACCCTCTTTGGGTTTAGGTAGGATATTAAACTCCTTGGTGGAAATGTAGAAGTTTTCGACCTTGTCGAAAGGTTAGATCACTAATATGATTTATATTTGATCCTTGTCGAAAGGTTTAGGAATGGTCTCTTTTGGACTAAGCCTCGTAGACCAGGAATCTATTCTTAAAGAGAAGACCTTGACCTAGTCGAAAGGTTAGACCACTTGGATTATAGCTCCAAAAGGTTACCGATATTGTTATAGCATAATCACATTTAACCTAGTCGAAAGGTTTAGGCCTCAAAGTTGATCACTTCAGAAGGTTGCAATTGATGTTTAGACCAAATGTATTATCAATCTTGGAGAAAGGCTCAAACCATAAAGTCAATGATTTCAGAAGATTCCAGTAGACGTTGATCCAATAAAGTTGTCGACCTTGTCGAAGGGTTAAGATTGTATTGTTGAAGACTTCGAAAGGTTGCAGTAGATAACTATATCAAAAGTGTTGTTGACCTTGTCGACAAGAACCTTTCGGTGATATTGAACCTGTAATTAGGAGTTAATCTAATAAAATTATAAGCAAACAGTAAAGTAATTAATAGAGCATAAAACTTCCCTCTTTATCCATGAAAAAACTCTATTTTATTAAATCCCCAAATCGGCATTCCATCAGGGTTACAATGTATTGATTAAGAAAATACAGATTATAATGAGAGAATTCGAATCCCCAAAACATGACCCCTTGGGTCTTAATAGATGCAGGCAGCCCTCCTTTCGACTCTATCCTCTTGACTGGGTCGGAAGGTCTCCCTTTTATATGCAGCTGTGAACCTTTCGCCTTTGTCGAAGGTTTGCCTTTCATCTGCTATTATGGACCTTTCGGGTTTTCTTTTCTTTATGTCTTCATGAACCTTTCGACTTTATCGAAGGGTTTGTCTCCTTTATACTATTTTGAACCTTTTGACCTTGTCGAAAGGTTTCTCTTCACTTGATTGTTGTAAACCCTTCGACCTTGTCGAAAGGTTGTTCTTCATCTGATTGTTGTCGAGAGCTGTGCTTCCCTTCAATGTTGTCGAAAGGTTGTATTTCATTCTTTGCTAACTTATGAGTGCTGCTTTCTTCATAAACCTTTCAACATTGTCGAAAGGTACTCTGGATGTGTTTCAATCGGTTCAAAAGGCTTGCTATGCTTTTGAAAAGGTCACTATGGAGTTGCTCACACTTGCTTTGACTCCTTCCTCCTCTTTGAAAGGTAAGAACTTCTTAGTTATCGAGATATGGAACCTTTCGACTCCTTCAAAAGGTTTGGGACTATTAAACTCTGATGACTGCATCCCTTCGACTCCTTCAAAAGGTTTGTGTTGTGCTTCTTTTCCCTTGTCTTTGGTGAAAGACCTTTCGATTTAGTCAAAAGGTTGATTTTTTGTGTAACATTTGCCCCTCCCCCCTATTCGAAGGATGCTTTTGACTTTCCAAGTCATCTTTGTCGAAAGCTTTAATTCTTCCCGCCTCTTGGCCATCCCGTGTTAATCTGGAACGTCCATTTAAATCTGATCCAACGGTTGAAAATTCGGCCAACTTTTCTTATATATTACGCCTTTTCTCTTTCTTCTTCCTTTACCCAAAACCAAAATTTTTTCACACAAGTAAAAGAATGCTCCAAAACTTTCTGAATTTCAATTTATAGCAACAAGGTAATCTCTTGAATCCGATTCATAAATTTTAGTCTAATCTCTGCTCTTATTGGTTTCCAATCAGATTTCAGTTTTCTAAACCCAAAATCGATAAAAATGTTAGTTTGGTTTTTTGAAGTTTTTTCCTTCTAAATCAGTTTCTAACAAAATTCATTTGTGGCTTTGAATTCTAAGCTAGTGATGTTTGATAAAGGAAAATCTCGTTCTCAGGTTCAATTTTTAATCCAAAGTCTATAAATTTAGTTTTTTTGTTTTTGTTTTTAATCCTAGGTTTCTGACTTGTTGATAAAAAAATTTCTTCTTCGAAATCGAATTAGATCGATTCCAGATGAAACCAGCTTTGTTAATGGGTTTGTTTTACTTACTCTTCAAGAAGAATTTGAAAATTGCATTTATTATCGGGTTTGGGTTTGGTTAATCCCAGTATGATAACCTGGAACCCACTCGTGTAAAATTTGGTTATACAAAATTACCTTTATACCCATTCGAAAGAGATTGAGGTGGCAATAATGGATTTGCCCTTTTTATACCTTTCAATGGGGTCAGAAGGTGTTGTGATGGTAACTTTACCATTCTTGTCGAAAGGTTAGATAATTAAATGGTCAAACCTCTCGATAATAAGCTCTCGACAAGGTTGGGGAGTTTCAAACCGTTCGACTACCAGCTTTTGACAAGGTTGGAACTCTTCAACCTCGGAGCTGCTTCTGCCCTTTTTTTGAAATGTTTAAAGTACACATGAATCAAACTTGAAATCTTTCGACTTTGATGGGTAGAACATGTTTTAACCACATTTACCAGACCTTTTGACAACATCAACAATATAAACACTTTTAACTTAAGAACCTTAAGGTTTTGGTTTCAACAATGTCGAAAGGTCTTGCCATTTGACCTTGTGTTACACTTTGAATATATCTAGGTTTCCATAGAGCTTTCAACATTGTCGAAAGGTAGTGAATGGGTTAATATCTCATCTCTACCTTTCGACTTTGTCATAAGCTTAAGGAATTTATACCATTTTTTATTCACTTTCTAAGTTTTCAATAATTTTGAACTATGATGGTTAAGATTAATGTCATCATTCCTTCCAACATTGTCGAAAGCTTGTTCTATACACCTTTCGACCTTGTCAAAAGCCTTTACTATATCCTTTCGACTTTGTCGAAAGCTTTTACTATCAAGTTTTTGACTTAAACTTTGCGCACCATTTTTTAAAACTTTGTGTATGTTTTAACACTTTAGCTATCCAAGCAAACTTATTTACTTTTGAATTCTTAATTGCTTTTTAAATTCATAATTGATCAAGGGTTTTAACTAAAACTTTTTCACCTGACAAAATCAAGAGCTCTCCAAAAATCGAAGCCACTGCTAATCAATCTTCTATCGAATCTTAGAGTGAAGTCAATGCCATACTCAAAGACTTTGGTATAACTGGGATCAAAGCCATCCCCCCTAAACTAAAAGATACCATTGACAACCCTCCAGAAGGGTATTTTGCATACACAGCCATCTAAATATGGCACGGTGGCTTTCTTTCATTTCCCGAGTTCTTGCTTTCCTACTTGTCCTCTATGGGAGTTGCACTAATACAACTATCTCCAAATGTTTATACCCATCTTCTGTCTCTTGAAATGCTGGCGTTGGAATCCAGACTTCCTTCGCTCAATCCTGAAGTTCTAAACTCCTTAACCAAGCTGGCAAGGTTAAGCAAACTTAACAAGCAGATCTATAGAGTTAATGTATAAAAGAAGATGATTTCTGATGGCATCAATAAGTTTAAGGACTGGGAAAACCATTTTTTCTTCGTCAAGTGCTTTGCGGATGTTCACAGGGCCTTTGCCTCCCTCCAATAAGTCTATTATAATGTTGTCTTTGCTTTCCTATGTTCTTTCTGTTAGCTAATCTCTGACCTTTTTTAGGTCAATCCCCAAGACACTTAGTGATACTAACCAGAAAACCATCGATTCTCTAACTGCTGCTTCAGAATAAATTGGGAGCAGGTTGAAGCTCCTAACTTTTTCGAATCTAAGGAAACATTCTTTGCTGCCACCTGGACAAAGGATTCTAGGTACTCCGCCCACCGTTATCCACAACTCTCATGGCAAACGTTTCTTTTCCTTATGTGATGCTGAGCACTTCACTTCAATGTCGCCTATACGTGCTGACACTTCTAGTATACTATTAGTTTAGAAATTTCTTTCTTTATCTCTGGAATTCTTTAAATTACTTTGACTGATTTTATATCTGCTAGAATTTGTTTCAGCTTCCTCAAAGGCTATTGTATCTTCAAGTGATGTTGCTCCTCCTTCATCATCTTCGGATGTGACATTAGTCTTAGAGGCCTTTGCTAGATCCAAGAGATCTTCAAAAAGAAAATTAATAGTTCCTCCTAAAGACACTCCTCTAGCAAAAGTCACAAAAATCAATGATGCGAAGGAGGAAAAAAAAGCGCACATCTCCATAGATAGCTTCAAAGAGCCCTACTGTTGAAGCTCCTAAAGACAAAGTGGAGTCAACTCCACCTACACATTCACCCTTTCCACATATTACCATTACTAACTCCCCGACTGAACTTGCGCAAATGCAGCTTGCTCTTCTAGAGACTCCTTCTAAGACGCAAATTCCGCCAGAGCCGTCATCTTCTGTTCCTTTGTCAACCAACATTGATGAACTGGTCAAGTAGATCTTACACTTAGAATCTTTTACTTCCTCTTCCTTGCCTTCATTTAGTTTTGATTTGGTATAAAATCATCGCTCTCTTATGGAGCAACAACTCTTGCTAAGTTCTCGCCCGATTAACCTTATCATCTCTAGATTTTTCAAGTCGCTAACTTATGTTTATCTCCTTTTTGTTACAGATTTCCAAGAATTGGATTTCTTTAAATGAACATGTCTCCAGGCTCTCTGCTGGATCCTCCAAGCTATAGAAGGAAAATGCTGAACTGAAAAATCAACTACCTTCTCTGGCTACCGCTCAGAATGACACTTCCTCTGAGTTGGAGCAAGTTAAGGCTTACCTCATCAGGGCTGAATCCGATCTAGAAGCGAAGAGGCAAGCTCACCAACTTACCTCTAATGAAAAATTTGCAAGGGAGTTGGCTTTGAAAGATTCTGAAGAGGATAAAAGTCGCTTGGTTACTAAGAAAACTTTATGGAAAGATAAATTCAAGAGGACCAGAGCTTCACTCAAGTTGGTTGTTCAAACCCTCTCTTATTTCAAAAGGCATGTCTCTGAGTTTGTCGAAGCCACCTTGGGGCCCATGATGTTGAAACATTATGAAGATGCACTCATGCTTGCCTATGCCGAGAATTGCGACAAATATCCTGACTTTCACTTTCCCTCTCTCGACCCAATTTATCCAAGAGATTCATGGACACAATTGAATGAATTAGGCAGGGTATCGAGCCCAAAAGCGAGGAAAAGATGGTTGATATAAAGGAAGCTCTTTCTTTTGATATCCCCTCCTTCAACATTGAATCTGATTCTGATGACGAGGGTGATAAAAATACTGACCCCGAGGAAAAAGGCGATGATGGTGATGGCCTAGATTGGGACAGTGATTATGACGATGATAATGATGATAACCTCTATGGAGGTCAAGGCTATGGTGGAAATAAAGGGGGGCCTTCCAATGCTTCAGGGATGGATAGTGGAGATCAAGATAAAGCTTCCAAACCAGAGCAATCCCCCTCAAAAGATATGCCAACAACATCCCCTAGTCCAACTGCCCCTCCAAAGGAGGAAACTGCTCCCACTTATTCCGAAGATCCACAAGAGATGGAACAAGCTCCCCAGGCTTCCATTCCAGTTTCACGGGTATGAATTTCTTGTATAAATGTCTTACGCTTCGAAGATAATAATTAGTGATAAACCATTTGTTTTAGATAAAAAAGAAGTCAAACTTTCCCTATAGAACAAAACTTAAGAGCAAACAGGCGGAAATTAACAAGTTATATAGGGAGTTAGACAAATTAATAAAGGAGAACAATGCTTTATCTGAGAAATATCACAGTCATGACAGGAGTACCTCTACACTAGCATCTTTTAAATATTAGAGGGCTGCCCCTTTACTAAAGAGAGTGCGCCTCTTTAGTAACTCTATTTGGGATGTTGACTATCTTGAAGCTAAAATTAAGAAAAAAGATGAAGTGATTACTATGCTCAAATGATAAGTGAAGTCGAATTCCACAATTGACTTCGATGAAAATATGTCAGAACTCATTCATCAAATAAGCGATTTAGAGTTAAAATTGAAAGATAGTCCGGCTCAATGCGCCTCTATAGAATTCATTTTGGGAGACAAGACTCTGAAGGTTGAGCTTTCGGTCCCACAAGTAATCCCTTCAGCTGTCAAGCCTACCAGGTCGAAACTCCTTGCTGCTCAGAAGTTTCCCACCATGCTCAACCCTCCCCCGGGTTTAGATGATAATGTGGTGGGGAATTGGTGTCAAAGGGTAAAGTTTGAAATAGCCAAATATTTTGATGAGCAGCAGAAAGTAATGTATTCTCGGACCATTAATGAGTATGCTGCCAAAAATCAAAAGCTAGAGAAAGACAATTACTTGCTCAACAAGCGTGTCGTAGAGTTAGAAAGGAAAAACAAAACCCTTAGGGCTGCAAATAGGGACTTTAATCATGCCCTGAAAACTAATATTGATTCTATTGATGATGAGAGCAGTATAAGAAGAAAAGAAAAGAAGCTTAAGGAAGTTCTCCACGCTGCAATCAATCATGTTGTAAATCCTTCAGTGGAGGAGACTCTAAATAAAGCAGCTCAAGATTTGTAATTCATTTATGTATTTGTGTCATGTATATCTATCTTGTACATAATTTTGTCGTTTGTCAATGACTTCATAACTTATGTAAATTATAGGAATTTTGTAAATATCACCTGATTTGTGATCCTTTTCTGTAGTGTAACCTTTGATATGCCTTTGAATTGCTCAATCAGCGACTTTTGTGCTTGTTGGATCTTTTGTTACTTGTCATTCTGATTTTCCTGAGAAACATGTAGCAAACAATACCTTTAATTGTTAGCTTGAAATTGTCATTCTTGTCTATGTATATCATTTTCCTAAATTAGCAAATCATCTTGCCAATTGTATAAAAAGTGATTTATTCAAAATGTTAAGATCTCATCTTTAATCATGATGAGAAATGATTAAGGACTTAGCTCCTTCCACTTCTTTGGAATGCACAAAACTTGTAGGTAGTAGATTCCGCCTTATCATTAGGTCATGGATGTTAAAATATAACTTTTATTAAATAATGAACCTGATTTATCCATGTCTAAAACTTTAAAGTAGTAACTCTCTCACCCATTCCTTAATATTAATGGGATTAAAAAAGTTAGAAGCCTATAATTCCCATTTGGAGGCTCTTTACAGCAATCTTTTTGAAAATATTATTTGGCCCAAATTCGGGCATTTGAGTTGAATAGAAATACGAGGATCTTGTATTAGATTAGGGTTTAATTAAACAGCAGTCTTGATACCCAGATTCAGGTATAAGAAGTTGGTGACTGATAATGACTCGAAACCTAGATTCGGGTGTTATATAGTAAAGTTCTGAAATGAATATCCCGAAACCCAGAATCAGGTATTAGATTTTGAAATTCATATGTGAGAATCCTGAAGCCCAGATTTAGGCATTAATAGATGATGTCCCGAAAGTCCCGAAATCCAAATTCGGATGATAATAAGCGGAGTTCTGCCTCACTCACTAGCCTCTGTCTTCTTTGACATGTATGAACCCTCCGGGTTTCGAATAGAAATAATTTGATTAGCTGCCTCTTGAGATTGGACGTCTTTTTCCATGATTTAATGGGCCTTTTCCCAGGCTTGAACAATAAATTTGCCTCTTCTCGGGCATGGACATCTTAGTCCAGCATTGATTGAGCCTCACTTGGGCTTGGACATCTTAGTCCTTTATTATATGAGCTTCACTTGGGCTTGGACATCTTAGTCCTTTGTTTAATGGGCCTCTTCTTGGGCCTGGACATCTAAGTCCATTGTTTGATAGGCCTCTTCTTGGGCCTGGACATCTTAGTACATTGTCCGATGCTCTTAGTTAGCTCATCTTAGAGGCTGGAACCAAGGACTTATCTGACCTCCCTCTAGGAGGCGTCCTGCCTGGCCCTTTTGCGGGGCGGATAAAGGCTTGTTCGATGCTCTACCCTAGCCATCTTAGGTGCAAATAAAGGCTTACTCCGTCCTCCCTCCAGAAGGTGCCTCACCCTGGCCATAGCGTGGCGTGGAGAAGGGCTTGTTCAGTGCTCTACACTGGCCATCTTAGGTGCGGATAGAGGCTTACTTCGTCCTTCCTCCAGGACGTGCTCTGCACTGGCCATCTTAGTGCAGACAGAGGCTTTTCTACCATCATAGGTAGACTACCATCTTAGGTTCCAAATTTGAGGAGCATTTCACTCCCAACCATGTAGACGTTCTCTTTACAAAAAGTTGATCTTCATTAATCTTTCTCAAGTTCTTTTTACAAATTCACTGATCTTTCCTTGTCTAAAGAAATTGATGACCATCCCCTCTAGGGCTTTGCAATGGTTAGTTTCGTGATCATTCATCATATGATAGTCGCAGAAGGATCCTCCAAAGTTCCTTTCATGTTTTGGCTTTTTCTTTTATGATGACCAATAGTTAAGTTCATCCTTTGTAAGCAAGTAGATGTTTTCCATCGATGTTGTTAAGTTGTACTCTTTAAGAATCAAGACTTGAAACTTGACTTTTGAGGATGGCACTTTGACTTTTTATTTTTCGGCCTTATCATTTCACGCCCTTCAATCGTTTTTCTTTTCGCTAACCTTTGAACCTCTTGGGTTAGAAGTGCTCTTATTATAGTTGGTTGACATTTGTGTGCAAAGGCGTTGTAATCATTCATTATCACTTTCTCAAAGATTATGCCCTTGGAATAATGTTGTATTGTTCTTCTCATTTGATTAAAGATATTATCACTTCCATTTGTTCTTTTCCAAGTGCAAAAATTGGGGTAGGTCCTACATGAAAGGGGTTTAGACTCCATTTCTCAAGATCGTAATATTCTGCTTTCTTTTTGTTTATAATCCTTAAGGCTTCGAGCCTTAGTCTTTGCTCTTCATCTTGACTGGAGCTTTTGATGTCTACCTAGGAGAATCTTATCAAGTGTGGTTCAGAAGACCCTTGTTCAGATCATTTAAATCTTCTGGCTATGGTCAAACCAAAGTGGATAACTTAATCTAAGATTGATCCAAGGGTGGTTAAAGAATTGTAGTGTTAGGGGGTTAACCAAAATGAAGGTTCGAGCCCTTCTTATAGCGCTAAAAATGTTAACAAGATTTCTTGTCAACCCCTCAAATTTATTCCAAGAAGAGTGGATAGACTTATTTGAATGTAGGGCATGATTCCCTCAAGAATTGCTTTGAAATTTAGCCTTGCTTGTTGTTGATTCTTGGGTTGGACCTTTCGATGTCATCGAAAGGTTTGGTCCTTGGATTAAGTAATCTTGGTTGAACTTGTACAAGGTCTCTCATAAAAGGTTTCCTCTTTGGTTTAATTGAAGTTCCTTGAGTTTGTCCCTTAGAGGTTACTTCTATCTTATCGAAAGGTTAGGGTGATAGCCCTCTTTGGGTTTAGGTGGGATATTAAACTCCTTGGTGGATATGTAGAAGTTTTCGACCTTATCGAAAGGTTAGATCACTAATATGATGTATATTTGATCCTTGTCGAAAGGTTTAGGAACGGTCTCTTTTGGACTAAGCCTCGTAGACCGAGAATCTATTCCTAAAGAGAAGACCTTGACCTAGTCGAAAGGTTAGACCACTTGGATTATAGCTCCAAAAGGTTACTGATATTGTTATAGCATAATCACATTTGACCTAGTCGAAAGGTTTAGGCCTCAAAGTTGATCACTTCGGAAGGTTGCAATTGATGTTTAGACCAAATGTATTATTAATCTTGGCGAAAGGTTTAAACCATAAAGTCAATGATTTCGGAAGATTCCAGTAGATGTTGATCCAATAAAGTTGTCGATCTTGTCGAAGGGTTAAGATTGTATGGTTGAAGACTTCGAAAGGTTGAAGTAGATAATTGTATCAAAAGTGTTGTCGACCTTGTCGACAAGAACCTTTCGATGATATTGAACCTATAATTCGGAGTTAGTCCAACAAAAGTATAAGCAAACAGTAAAGTAATTAATAGAGCATAAAACTTCCCTCTTTATCCATGAAAAAACTCTATTTTATTAAATCCCCAAATCGGCACTCCATTAGGGTTACAATGTATTGATTAAGAAAATACAAGATTAGAATGAGAGAATCCGGATCCCCAAAACATGACCCCTTGGGTCTTATTTATAGATACAGGCGGCCCTCCTTTTGACTCCATGCTCTTGACTGGGTCGGAAGGTCTCCCTTTTATATGCAGCTATGAACCTTTCGACTTTGTCGAAAGGTTTGCCTTTCATCTGCTATTATGAACCTTTCGACTTTGTCGACAAGTTTGCTTTTCTTTATGTCTTCATAAACCTTTCAACTTTTTGAAGGGTTTGTCTCCTTTATACTGTTTTGAACCTTTCGACCATATCGGAAGGTTTCTCTTCACTTGATTGTTGTGAACCCTTCGACCTTGTCGGAAGGTTGTTCTTCATTTTATTGTTGTCGAGAGCCGTGATTTCCTTCAATGTTATCGAAAGGTTTTCTTTCATTCTTTGCTGACTTGTGAGTGCTGCTTTCTTCATAAACCTTTCGACACTATCGAAAGGTACTACGGATGTATTTCAACAGGTTCGAAAGGCTTGCATGCTTTCGAAAAGGTCATTATGAAGTTGCTCACACTTTCTTTGACTTCTTCCTCCTCTTCGAAAGGTAAGAACTTCTTAGAAACTAAGAGATGAAGCCTTTCGAATCCTTCAAAAGGATTAGGACTGTTAAACTCTGATGACTGCATCCCTTCGACTCCTTCGAAAGGTTTGTGCTGTGCTTCTTTTCCCTTGTCTTTGTTGAAAAATCTTTCAACTTAGTCGAAAGGTTGATTTTTTGTGTAACACCAGGCTTTATATCTGACTCGAAGTTTTTGTTTCCCCTTAAACTCTTGGGTACTCAAAATTGATTTGAGTAGGCTGAGAGTTGAGGTTTTCGAGTTTTAGTCTTTTGGCGAATAAAGCATCCAAAGACGAGCAGGTGCATGACGGACCACTTAATAGAATTTGTAGTTTCATTTTGTTTTAATTCTGTTGTGTATATTAAGTCAGATATGACTATATTGCTTTGATCAACCAAGGGGTCGTCATCATATGTCGCTCTTGGCGTAATTTTGTAATGATTTATTTAACCATTGCCTGGAAAATGTTAAGGGATTATGTAAAATGGATATGAATTATTGTTTTGAAATGTAATCAACAAAGTGTACTTTTTTGAAATCTGTGATTTTGTTCATATCCATGTGCTTCTGATATTATGGACACCATTATCATTACCGTATTTTTGTCACCAGAAGCTAATACTATGGATGACTGCATCATCTTTAGCGCTTAGCTTTTGGCCTCCACATTCGGGATGTTACACTAACCCAATGGACCACTGTCGCTCTCTAGTTGAACAACAACTGCTGGTATGCTTCATATCACTTATCTTTATTGTATATGCTTTTCCCTAAGTTTTTGACTTATGTTGTACGTTTTCTTTTAGATTTCCAAGAGTTGGGTCTCCTTGCAAGATGGTGCATTAAAATCATCCATAGAGACATCGAGACTTCGAGAAGAAATTTCAAACTTAAATAACCAAGTCTCCTCCCTGTCTGTGAATAAAGATGAAGCTATGACGGAATTAGAGAGATTAAGAGCTTCTCTGGCTCAGTCAGAGTCTGTTGTTTCCAAGGAGAGGAAAGCACATCAACTCCTTGCTGAAGAAAATTTTGCCTTGTAAATGGCCTTGAAAGAATCTGAGGACGAAAAAGCTCGAATGGCAGCAAAACAGTCTTCTCTAGAGAAAGAGCTGAAGAGAAATAAAGATTCTCTAAAGTTGGCTATCAATGTTATTTCTGATGCAAAGCAGCGGGTGTTTCAATTTCTTGATACTTCACTTAAGGACATCATTGTCAATTCTTTTGAAGACACCATGATGGTTGATTACGCCGACAATATTGATAAATGCCTAGACATGAGCTTTCCCTCACTTGACCCTGCTCTTGTCGGTAGAGTTATGGACAAAATTAAAAGAATGGAGCAAGGGGTTGAAGTTGCTGAAAGAGAGGAGACTGATGCCTCTAAAATCCTATCATTCAAAGTCCCTTCCTTTGAAGTAGACTCTGAATCTGAAGATGAAGGCGATAAAGATGAAATCGCCGAAGAAGAGGGTAGTAATGATGATGATGATTATGACAATGATGATGATGATGACAATGATGATGACAATGTAGATGGAGGTTAAGGTTCAGGTGGCGACATGGGTGGTCACATTGATGTTCCGGAAAAAAATGATGATGATAACACCAGGGCTTCTGAAAAGGTCAATCTCGATCCATCTATTTAGGAAGCCAGCCCACTTGAACCCATACGCCTTCTAACCCTCCCTCAAGAGTATCCTGCTAACATTAACGTGGAAAAAGCAAGAGAGAAGAAGCAGGTCCCTCAAGCATCAGTTTTCGTTTTTCAGGTATAGGATTCTTTGTTTAAACGACTTTCACTTTCAAGATAATAATAGTTCAAATCCTTTATTTTAGTTAAAGAGGAAACCCATTCACCCTTATAAAACCAAGCTTGAAAGAAAACAAGCGAAAATAAGTAGTTTGTATAGAGAGTTAGATAAACAATTGAAAAATCACAATATTCTCTTTGATAAGTATCATAGACTTAACAGAAGTGCGGCAGTGTTAGCATCCTTCAAAACTCAAGAAGCTGCCCCACGACTGAGGAGGGTGCACCTTCGATATGATGGTCTTTTGAAAGAGAATCGGGAGTTGATTACGCTCTTTTGGATGTTGATTAAAGAGAGAAATATCTTGGTAGACTTTTTATACAAAGCCTATTATAGACACCCAACTATAGATTTCTCGTACTCATGTGATTTTAGCGGAGGTCTACTTATGCGTTTACACAAGAGATATTTGGATGAAATTGGATCTGATCCGCATCCCAGAGTGTTGGAACTTACCACGAGTCGGATCGATTCCCCAAGAGCTGGCTTTAGAAAAACTTAAATATTATAAGGACAAATTTGTTTTAGAGTTATTTACAAAGTCGATTTTGTATGAACCGAATGATCAATAACAATTATGTAATAATATTGGTTTATGAATTTTTTGTTCTAATTTCCTTTTATACTTAGCTGTATTTTATAACGTTATCACAGAATGAGTGTCCCCCGGCAGCTTTGTTTGTAGAGGCTATTTAAGCAAGCATGTTAAATTAAGAAGAGAATATCTAGAAAAGGCTTCACTTTTGAAATCTTCAAAATCAGCCAGATATTTCTTTCTTAGAGATTTGCAAAGACTTTACATGGAACATTCCCATCTTCATTTTGATTTTCTTAGTGAAGAAAAAGAAAAGCTTCTTAAGGAGATTCGGACATATCATACCAAATTAATATGTGGTCGTGATAGTTCTCCTGCTGGGGAGTGGGACAATAGCAAATATCCTACGGTCATTACCTCGGAAGGACTTAATGTTCCTTTTGACTCAACAGTTATTCTTTCTACTAATTCCTTAAGAAAAGTTAGAAATGCAGTTTCCCAACTTTAGATATGAAACAAATGTCTAATTGTACTTTTATGTTTCATTTTTACTTGAGTTGTAATCCTTTATTGCTGTAATAAAGAGATTGATTATTCGAGTCTTAACTTCATTTTCTTTTTTCTTTTTGTTTAATTAGGAGTTACAGCTATCTATAACGCCATTCCCGTTAGATTCTCCATCTCGTTCAAATATAGCAGAAATAATAGAAGAGGCTTATTTTAAAACTTAGATCTTATTAATAAGTAATTATAGCAGAAATAACTGAAGAAGCTTATTTTAAAACTTAGATCTTGTTAATAAGCAAATATAGCAGAAATAACAAAAGAGGCTTATTTTTAAACTTAGATCTTGAATTAAGTTAATAAGCAAACATAGAAGCAGGGTCGGTACCGGCAGCATTCCTTTTAAGGACTAGGACTGATGGCCTCACAACAGTTAGGTGAGGTTGGGCAGCATTCCCTTTCAGGTTTAGGACTAATGGTCTCACAACAGTTAGGTAAGGTTGGGCACGCTTATGCTAATTAGGGTAAATAAGTGGCCAATAGGTAGAAGCTCAAATCTAGGGATTTGGCAAGGGGTGCAAACTAGAATTTGTTTGTTAGGACCAGTACCAGCAGCATTCCCTTTCAGGACTAGGACTGATGGTTTCACAATAGTAGGTGAGGCTGGGCAGCATTCCCTTTCAGGTCTAGGTCTGATGGTCTCACAACAGTTAGGTGAGGCTGGGCATGCTTATGCTGATTAGGGTAAATAAGAGGTCACAATAGGGGATGACAGTTAGTGTGTACTGGCGATGACCAAGCATGTGGCATCGATTAGGGTAAATAATTTGCTACTGCGTTCCAAGCGCTAAGAGGTGTCTTTTGCTGTGGGACCAACATGATTGGACTAGCTCACAGTGGCACAATAGAGATAGAACAGGCCGATCAACGGGTAGAATTAGGATTTCAGCCTAATCAAGTTAGCAGTTGAGATAGGATTAAGGTTTCAGCCTAATCACAGTAGTTTAAGAAAAGTTCAAACAATCACAATCAAACGATCAAAGCAAACAGTCAAATAGAATCAGAAACAGTATTTTATCCGAA
Source organism: Allium fistulosum (assembly GCA_030737815.1). Taxonomy (NCBI): domain Eukaryota; kingdom Viridiplantae; phylum Streptophyta; class Magnoliopsida; order Asparagales; family Amaryllidaceae; genus Allium; species Allium fistulosum. The sequence goes on along the minus strand of CM060901.1, from coordinate 334,626,781 downwards.
TTTTATCTTTTCTGTATTTTCCTTTCAAACTAAAACTATTGCTTAGTCTATTATCATTACCTTGCTTATAAATGCTAGTAATTACTTTCACTCACCAGGCTTATAGTCTGACCCACTCCTCTATTTCCTCCTTTTCCCTCAATAGGCCAGCAAAGTTGAGTTGATTCAAGTTGCTTAGAGATTTATTCCAGGAGATTTCTCGTTTCAAATGTATTCTTATACTTTTCATCCTTTTCATTTGGCTTATGATGGATTGACACTTGTGAGAGGGATTATGATTATTATTGTTACTTTTATACTCTGATTTCATGAGACTGAGATGTATTTTCATGAGACATGAATTTGAGATATTTTGAGTTTTTGAGACATGTTATGTTTGTATTGATTTATTTCGAGATGAAGTTTAATTTTGAATGATAAGTTATTATTTAAATGTTTACGCTATTTTTACTTATTTATCTTATGAATCTTAGTCTCTGTGATATTTTAGCTATACCTGTAACGCACTACATTCTTTAGTGTGCCCTTTTTGAGTATACTAAGGGGTGTGGGGTGTTTGACACCTCCTCACTAAATCACAAAATAATTTGCCTATATTCATCCATTAGTTCTTACCATATCACCAAACACGAATTGGGGAAGGAGTCCATCATCAAAAGTAGGTTTCTCGGTCACGCTATTTATTTCTTTCTGTACGCATCTCTCCATCACCTCCCTTATCGTCCAAACCCTAAATAGTAACGCACCCTCAATTTCTACCTTTTCCCATAAATCGCTGTTAACCGATCCTTCTACCACCATGGTCGACCCCTTCAACTCTGAATCTCGACCCGATCGATTGACAACCATCTTCGCCTCTCCATCCATTTCGGCTTTCCTCAACCATTGTCCGTAGTATTCATCTTCTTCGTCCGCCAAAGGAGTAATCGGCAACACAGCGTTGACGGGTTGTTGCCAGTTCTTCTTCCGCTATAAGTGCTTCTTTCTTCTTCCTGTAGCTTATTTTAAACTATCATAACACGGGTTTATTTTACCCTAGAATAATTTTTCTCCTTTCTTTTACTATGAAACTTCCCTTTATTTGCTATGTGATATGATTTTTCATGTTGGAGGAAATAGGTCCTGTGAGTGGTATCCCTTACAGAGATAGATGATATAGGTTAATATACTTATATTGCATAACCATAATGTAATTGTACTTAGTTATATGACACTATCGTGATGTTTTACCTAAGTGTTTGAATTTTGAAAAGTTCTATTGCCATAATTACGTTTGAATTACTTTTGGATCTTGGTGCAGGTGTTTTCCCTTTTAGAAGAGCACCTAAGATATGAACATTGCATATGATTCCAATGTGGCACAACTGTCAGTATATGAGTAAGTATCATGAATTATTTAAACATAATTCCTTTTGTAATGCACCCATGAAAAATCTTAACTATTTTATTGCATTCTATTCCAATTAGAGTTAGCATAGACATATGGTCTTAGATTTTAATTTTTTAACTTACATATACAATTCCTAAGATCAGTTTTTGAATTTAAACAACTTGGGTTCATAAAGATTTTTTTTATCAGTTACATATGCCACTTAATGCTTAAAGCAATTGCTACAATATCTACTAAGTACTACCAATCCTACTAAATACTTATAGTAATCGGTAGAAGTTTTTCGTATATTCTACTACGTTGTTTGAAATCGACTGGATCTCTGAGGTTTAGTTTTTGAAAAAACTACAGTTGCCAAAAATCAATGCTACCCGCACAAAAAAAACACATTACGATTTGAAAATGGTGTCATCTCTTCATGCCTGCAACTTAACATGCTTCACTCTCGCTGGCCAATAAACCTAAAAAAATACAAATAAAATAAAGTATAGGCACTTACTTGTTGATGTAGGATCTAAAGGTTTAGCATGTTGTAACTGCTATAGTGGATTAAAATACCTTAGCCTTTGACTAAGAGTATGATAGTAAAATGTTAAGTAGATTGGGGTTGTGAGGTTCTTCACTTTTTCCTTAGTATTTAAAATATAACTAATTTTATCATATAAGTGATTTTATCATTATATGTATTAAACTATCCTACATTTTTTGGTTTTGTAATTTATCATTACACTATTTCAACCAAAGCCGTTGCAAGTACTGAACGGTTTTGAGTTTCAGTGGTAAGATAATTAATTCAGCTAAAACATAACACAACAAACTTATAAAAACTCTAGGCATGTTATGGCACACGTTTTACAAGTATTGCTACATAATTCATAATGTAATTAGGATTTAGAAATAAAGAATGGAAAGCTACATTTTAAGTATTAAACTTTTGAAATTTGTAAACTAATTTTTTGTGTATGCGCACACATTCATATAGATATACATACATGCATACATACATATATACTAAAATTATTTTTTCCATGTGTGGGGTTTTTTATTGATTGAACGAAGATGATTTTCATGATATAATAACTAAAGTCTTTTTAGTATTACATTTTAAGGTTATATTTCAAAAATAATGTTAATTAAGCTATTAGTTATACTTAAGTTTCTTATTTACATCACTTATCTTTTACTTAATTGGTTGTTTCAGATTGGAATGTTTTAAAGCAGAAGTACTCGAGTAAAATAGGCATGAAAAATATATTGTTTTTAAAGATAATATTTGTAAAGAGAGGATAAACAGCATGGATCATAAAATAGAGCAAATTATTATTAAGATTCCTACAACAAACTCAGTTAATTCTATGTCGCTATATGTATTATTTTGCTTTAAAATTGGAAATTAGATCTGTAATTGCATAATAAATCTATTGGTGGAGAAGACGAATAGACGACTATAGTTATATTGAGAATTAAGACCTCTATTGTGAGTGGAAAAGTTTAATATTATTAATTCAATTATCTTAGTCGTTGGACTTTTAGTTCTTTATATTTTGGGGTAGTTTCGAATTTTGAATTATACAACTGTCATGGTTATGTTAAGGTTTACATTCGTTGTTTTATGGTATTGAGATCTTAATTGTTTTACTTTCATCTTGCTTCTCACAACTATATATCAATGCATGTATTAAATGGATGCCCAATTCCACCAATTCAATATTCATTTATATATCCTGGAAAGGATACCTCACGTCAATATCTACTTCAAGCTATTCTTTTGTATGTCTGTGGCATCATACCCTTCATAAAACGGATCTAGGCAGTGTTCTTTCTTTTTCTACGATGGTAATAGAGTATGGGGAAAAACTCTCATAACTTATTAGATAATTTAAGAGCTTGCTCTTGATTAGAATACTTGTGGCCTATACTTAGCCAATATAAGTTTTTGAACATTTTGTATTTCTCATTTAATTGCTTAGGTATGTATGTGTGTGTGTCTGTGCACGTGCGTGCGCGTGGCATGCATATGTATATTGTATGTAATGTGTTCATTTTGGAAATTAGTTAAAATTTCAAATTTTAACTAATATCGATTATAGGTTTAGGCATTCAAAAAAAACATTATTTTATAGTTTAGTTCCAATTCCATTTTCAATTACTATATATTGGTAGTAAACCAAGATTTTATAACTTGACAAATCTCCTTATAAAACAAATTTTGTACATTCATAAAAAGTTACTACCTCAACATAGAAAGATCGTAGATTACTTGCTTCTTTTCTGCAGGTACAACAAAGTTTGGCACTCATTACTGATTACTCAACTACACTGTGAAGGTTACATAGCATTTGATACAAACTACTTCATATGCACAGGACCAGATTAAACAGAGATGCTGGCATTTCCATCTGACACTTCTCATAAAAAATACTAATATATTGTTTTTTTCCATGTAGAACAGTTTTATGTTAATGCTGTGAAAGCCAATTTCATGTCAACTATTATTGAATGTATTGAAACCATTGATTATAAAATAGCACAAGTGATGTATATTTTGGACTTCTAAATCATTAATTTTATTCGTTTTAGTAGCAAAATAACAACGTACTTGCACCCAGTTACCACGACTAACTTGGCCAAATAATGGCAGCAAAGAATAAGTTTGGTTTACGTCATTAATGACAAAAGTAGATGGCATATTGTTCTACCACTAAATTTACAAAGATAAATAAACCCAACTTCTCTAGCATGTTATATAACCTGGTTGTATGTACATCTTCGACCTATACAAGTCCACACTCTCATGTATGTCACATCCCAATGTCTAGCGGCAAGTCTTCATCTCTATCTCCAACACATATTAGAATAGATCGGATGTTAAAGGTGAACAAATTGGATGTGGATCGAAATTTAAGACCAAATTACAAATTTTATTGAATCAGTTTTTGCCTAATTCCATTGAACCTAAGGGAAGATAATCTAAGATCATTATTACTAGCAAACATGAGGCATATGGCTCATAATACTATATTTCAATATTTTTGACAAATAAAAGCTTCACTCTATAGTACCAAGAACGCTTTACATGGCTCTTTCCATAAATTCCTCATCGATTACTTTATCTGTTGTTGTTTAATAAGTTCAAAGTAATTTAAACATATTTAATATCAACTAACAATATATAATGATCCGTGTGCGTAGCACGGGTTCGAACTAGTTATTTAATATAAACATATATAGGCATGTCTCTCTGCAACACCACAAACAAATTTACTTCAGACCTAAAAATTGTTCTGCCTTTTTGTCAAAACTCGACACAGTTTTGTGCATTGAGTCAAAATGGAGCCTATGCTCAGTTTTGACACAATACCGAGCATGGGTTGTGCCAAAAAGCGATGCCCAGTTTTGTATCAAGACTGAGCTCGTCACTGTGTTTGCTCAGTTTTGTCTCAAAACTTTTCATTGCTCTAAGCACGGCTCAGTTTTGTGACAAAACTAAGCACTATTGAAATAATTCAACATAATGGGGCAACATATTTTAATATTTGAATGTGTGGGCTATTTTGTAATTAAGTTTAATTACGAGATCTATTTTTGGGGTAAAACATATTATGACATAAGGGGTATATTCGTCATGTAAAATTACAACGTGTGGATACCGGAGTGACAATTTTAGTTTGTTGAAGGGCCGAACTGAAAAAATATCACACACTATATATATGAGGTTATGGTCTCCAAATTACACAAATCTTATCATATTCTCTCTACCCTCTTCTAAAGAGAATTTACAGATCTAAGCTTGTGTCAATTTGGAAGATCTAATCCAAATTAATCTTCACATCAATTAAGAATCGCTGTATTCAGGTACGCCTTCCGCTGTTAATTTCATATACTTGTTTCTCAATTGAATCAATATGGGTTATATGTATTTAGATCTAATATAGATTAATCACCAACAAGTGGTATCAGAGCCACCCATCATTGATTTTATCGAGAAATTTCCTGATTTTAAGTATATATGAAATTAGGGTTATGAGATTTACAATTTTGGTTGATTCATCGGATGCCTTTATTTCGGACCTATGAGATTTGCTCTATTCTTATTGATTCTTCTGATGCCTTTGTTTTAGATCTATATAAATAATTCATGAATTAATTCCACTTGTTTGGATCTGATGCCTTTAATTGTTGCTACTCATAATATTCATATTTTATTGTCAGTAGTAGTGCAACTGTACAATTTTTTTATTGCTATAGATGGTTACCATGTTAAGTTTTGTTTCATTCACACGTATGGAAGCATCTTCATGTCTTTTAATGTTCCTATAATACGTATTGGACCACATAACGGTCAATTGCATTTGTTTTTATCATAATTGCATTAAATGTGGTCGTTATAGTAATAAATAAATTAATTTATTATCATAAATGCAGTAAATGCTTCAGTTGCAATAAATTTAATGATGCAGCATGTTTGTATTTGGAATAAGAAAAAACATATTGTTTATTATTTAATGCATTTATATTTTATGGATACATATATTTTATATGTATGGCCTGCTCATTAAAAATAAGTTCACTTTCTATAATATTATAACACATGTATTCTTTGTGCTTATTCAAATAAGCTTTCATCGAAAGCTAATCACCTATAGCACTAATATAATAAGCTATTTTGACATGGACTGTTTATTTCTGTTGCTTCCCACTATGTTCGGGATCAACCACTGCTACAGTTTTTAGCTATTCATTTTCTTGCAATATTACATGTATGGACCGTGCTATGTTAAAATTTGTTTTATCTTTTGTTTTGAATATTGACAGTTAAATAAAGTATGCAATATTTTATCACTAATTGTTATTGCAAATACCATTTGTTACGTATTGTTACAGTTTTAGTTGATGTCAAATTTTTCTTATTACGGCTATGAAACCATATTTTCAATATGTATAAAATTGAAAATTAAAATTTATGGAATACGCATAAATGAATGAGTTAAAATAAACCAATTCAAATATTATTTGGTGTCTCTTTGCAGACTAACTGTAAATATCCTACATTACAAGTAAACTAGTTAAAATAACATGTCACCAAAGTAACCTTACTTATTTTAGTTATTCATGAAAAATGTTTGAAGTTTGTGTGTATTTATTCATGTTGATATTAGCCAGCCCAAAGGAAGATTAATATTTGGCCGAATCATTTATACATGTGTAATGATAAATATGTGACAATCATATAGTTTTGCAAGTGAATATCTAATCGACCCAAAGGAAGATTGATATTTGATTTGAACTTGTCATAGTTTGATCATTACAACAAGAATACCACTTACAATTAATATTACTGTCCAAAGACTTGATATTGATGTTGTGCTAGGTATCTTGAGAAGAGACTTACCAATTATTTGAATTTACTAAAGTTTTTTTTACAATGTGAGCATATTTGATTGATTCTTATGTTAAAATTACAGATAATTTAACTACGGTATCTGCCAATCTTAACAACATTCCTATTCTGACTGAAACAAACTTTAAGGATTGGAAAGAGAACATATTGCTTATTCTTGGCTGCATGGATTTTGACCTTGCACTTAGGATGGATGCACCCACCCCTCTTACAGATGAAAGTTCTTCTAATGTATAAAGAACATTGAGAGGTGGGATCGTTCAAATCGCATGAGTCTAATGATCATAAAGCGCGACATTCCAGAGGCATTTAGGGGTGCAGTATTTGAAAAGATAACCAATGTTAAAGATTTCCTTGCTGAGGTTGAAAAACGTTTTGCTAAAAATGATAAGGCGGAAACAAGCATGCTTTAGCAGCGCTTGATTTCCATAAAGTATCAAAGAAAAGGGAACATAAGGGAGTACATTATGGAAATGTCTAATGTTACTTCAAAACTTAAGGCACTTAAGCTTGAGCTTTCGGATGATTTTCTCATGCATTTGGTCCTAATCTCTCTTTCTTCACAATACAACCAGTTTAATATCAATTATAACTATCAAAAGGAGAAATGGACTCTTAATGAGCTCATTTCGTATTGTGTACCAGAAGAAGAGAGATTGAAGCATGATAAGACTGAAAGTGCTCATTTGGCATACACCCCTAAGGGAAAAGACAAAAAGAGAAAGAAGGATAAGAAACTGCTAAGGATCCAATAGAAAAGAAACAACATAAGTAGGTTGATGGTTGTTACTTTTGTAAGAAGGCTGGACATTTAAAGAAAAATTGTACCAAATATCACGCATGGCGTGTTAAGAAAGGTACATCCTTTGCTTTGGTCTGTTCTGAAGTAAATTTAGCTATAGTACCTAGAAACACTTAGTGGTTAGATTCCGGAGCTTCTACTCACATAAGTGTTTCTATGCAGGGTTGCCTGAGCTACCGAAATCCAACTGATGCTGAAAGATACATCTATGTGGGTGATGGAAAATCAATTAAAGTGGAGGCTATTGGGAATTTTAAGTTGTTATTGAGAACTCAGTTTTATTTGGATTTATTTGATACTTTTGTTATACCGTCATTTAGATGGAATTTGGTTTCTATTTCTAAATTGGACAAATCTGGTTATTCTTGCTCATTTGGGAATGGTATTTTTAGTTTATCAATAAATTCAAATCTGTTGGAACTGGTTCTCTCAATGTTTATGATAACTTATATATGCTTGATGTTAAAACCTCTTATTATGAAGCCTTGCATGTGGAATCACGATGTACTTAAAGAAAAGCTAATAAGGAAAATTCAACCACATTGTGGCACAAGCGCTTTGGTCATATATCTAAAACTAGAATTCAACAACTGGAATTTTGGAATATGTTGATTTTTCAAACTTCAATGCCTGTGTAGAGTGCATCAAGGGAAAACAGACCAAACATAAGAAAATAGGTGCCAATAGAGCAACTGACGTCTTAGAATTGATACATGCAGACATTTGTGGACCATTCCCTATAGCATCATGGAATGGTCAACAATATTTTATCACATTCATAGACGGCTACTCAAGATATGGCTACCTATATCTTATATATGATAAATCAGAATCTTAGACATGTTCAAGAAATTTAAGGTAGAAGTTGAGAACCAACTCAACAAAAGAATTAAATCTATCACATCTGACCATGGAGGTGAATATTATGGTAAATCTGATGGATCGGGTGAACAATGTCTAGAACCATTTGCCCAATTCCTAGAGGAACGTGGAATATTCTCACAATACACCATGCCAAGTTCACCTAGCATGAATGGTGTTGTTGACAGATGAAATAGAATTCTTAAAGGTATGGTGGGGAGTATGATTAGTCATTCTACCTTAACAAAATCACTCTGGAGGTAGGCATTAAAGACAATGGTTTATATCCTTAATAAGGTACCCACTAAAGCAGCTGCCAAGACACCTTATGAGCTTTAGATTGGCAAACAGCCCACTCTAAAGCATTTTCATGTTTGGGGATGTCTAGTTGAGGCATGGCCCTATAGGGCAAATGAAAGAAAATTGGACTCTAGAATGGTGAGCAGCTACTTTATTGGTTATTCTGAGCGATCTAGGGGCTATAAATTTTATGATCCTACACAAAAGAGATTTTTTGAGACGGGAACTGCAACATTTTTTAAGGATGTTGAGTTAGGGGGAGAAATAAAGTAAGGAACATTGTTTTTAAGGAGGAATCATCATCTATAATTCCTAGTACAGTTATTTCTTCTGACAATGTACAGATTATCATTTCTGTCATTAATGAAGAAGTTAATCCGGAACCGCAACAAAACAATATTGAAGAAAACCCTCTTCAAGATGAGGACAATGTTCCACAAGAACAAACTCAACAACGTCAAAATGAATTGCCACTAAGGAGATCCACTAGAGAGAGGAAAGATGTCATTCCGGATGATTATGTGGTAATTCTTAAGAAATAGAGGATAATAATGGATTGGTGGAAAATGATCCTATCAACTTTCACCATGCCATGCAAGATGCTGATTCTCAAAAGTGGATTGAAGCTATGAATGAAGAGTATAAATCCATGCAAGACAATAAAGTTTGGGATCTTGTCTCTTTACCGGAAGGTAAGAAACCCATTGGTTGTAAATGGATATTTAAAACCAAGAGGGATGAAAAAGGTAATGTGGAAAGATATGAGGCTCGTCTTGTAGCAAAAGGTTTTACTTAGAAGGAAGGCATCAATTTTAAAGAGACTCTCTCTCCGATTTCATCAAAAGACCCTTTTAGAATAATTTTGGCGCTTGTTGCATATTTTGACCTTGAGTTACATCAAATGGATGTTAAAACTACATTTCTCAATGGAGACATTGAGAAAACAATTTATATGCTGCAACCAAAAATCTTTGTGTTCGGAGATCCAAAGAATATGGTTTGCAAACTAAAGAAATCCATTTATGGGCTCAAGCAAGCTTCTCGGCAACGGTACCATAAGTTTCATAAAGTAGTTACCTCATTTTGTTTCAAGGCAAACATAATTGGTAACTGTGTGTATCACAAGTTCAGTGGGAGCGAATTCATATTTTTGATTTTATATGTTGATGATATATTGCTTGCATGTAATGATTTACATATTTTGCACGGAACCAAGAGAATTCTTTCAAATGATTTTGAAACGAAAGATCTTGGGGATGCTTCTTTTGTATTAGGAATCTAAATATATCGTGATCGCTCATGGGCTATTCTTGGATTGTCAAAAAAGAACTATATAGAAACGGTGCTTAAAAGGTTTGACCTGCAAGATTGTAAAATGGGTGCTACCCCTGTAGCTAAAGGAGATAAATTTTGTCTCAAACAATGCCCTAATAACATCTTTGAAGGTAAAGAAATGCAAAGCCCTAATAACATCTTTGAAGGTAAAGAAATGCAAAGAAGATCCCTCATGCATCTGCTATTGGGAGTCTAATGTATGCTCAAGTGTGTACGCGTCCAAATATTGCGTACATTATTGGAGTGTTGGGTAGGTATCTTAGTAACCCTAGAATTGATCATTGGAAAGCAGCAAAAAGGATTATAAGGTATCTTCAGAGAATAAAGGACTATATGCTTACATATAGAAGATCAAATCAGTTGGAGATCATTCGATATTCTAATTCTAATTTTTCTGGATGCCCGGATAGTAGAAAATCCACTTCAGGGTATATATTTCTATTAAGTGGAGGGGCTATGTCATGAAAAGTGTTAAACAAACGCTCATAGATTGTTCCACTATGGAAGCAGAGTTTGTGGCTTGTTATGAGGCATCTAACATACGAAATGGCTATGGAATTTTGTCACTGGGTACGCATTATTGATAATATTGAAAGACCATTAAAGTTATATTATGACAATAGATCTGTAGTATTATATTCTAATAATAATAGAAGCTCAAGCAAGTCAAATTACATTAACATCAAGTTTCTAGTTGTAAAGGAGAGAGTACAGAATGGGTTAATATCCATAGAGCATATTAGGACAAATTCCATGCTAGCGGATCTGCTTACAAAAGGAGTACCACCCAAGGTCTTTCATGAACATGTTGCTAAAATGGGTGTATCTTTTATATAAGGATATTTTGGTTTAGGGAGAGTTTGTACTTAGTCACTTATTTCACGGCACTGCTCTATATTTTGATTATGGACATGCTTTGGTTTTTCTGATCAGAAATAAAGTTTTCTTTTGCACTTCGATTGTTTATAAATATTATTTGGAATTTTGATCTCATTAAAGTAAAGTAGGACCAGTTGGAAATAGACATGTAAAGATCACATTTCATGTAATTTCCATGCTACACATACATTATTGATCAATGTCGTTTGATTGTATTGATATTTGTGACCATTGATGGGTTTAGTTACAAAAACAGTAATGAAAGCAACTTTGGATCTATTTAACACAATCAATGGACGGGATTGTTTGGAATATACCATATTATCAAGATAGTTATTTAAGAGCTCATAAAGTTGAAAACATTCTATAAAGTTTCATATGTGGCCCAAGGGGAGATTGTTGGAATAATTCAACATAATAGGGCCACATATTTTAGTGTTTGAATGTGTGGGCTATCTTGTAATTAAGTCTAATTACGTGATCTATTTTTGGAATAAAACATATTAAGATTTAAGGGGTATATTCAACATGTAAAATTATAACGTTTGGAGACTGGAGTGATAATTTTAGTTTGTTGATGGGCCTAACTAAAAAAATGTCACAAGCTATATATATAGGGTTATGGTCCCCAAATTACACAAGTCTTATCATATTCTCTCTACCCTCTTCTAAAGAGAATTTACAGATCTAAGCTTGTGTCAATTTGGAAGATCTAATCCAAACTAATCTTCACATCAATTAAGAATCGATGGATTCAGATATGCCTTTTGCTGTTAATTTCATATACTTGTTTCTCAATTGAATCAATATAGGTTATATGTATTCAGATCTAATATAGATTAATCACCAACATGCTCAGTTTTGTGACAAGTTTTATATCAAAACTTATACATGGGTTAAGGAGGCAAGAAGGGCACAAAAATCATTAGAAATCAACCATATCATATACCATATTAATAATAGCTCAGTAAAATAAAAATAATTACGATCAATATTTTAAACAAATAACATTGTCTTATCAAATGAACTAGACGAAATAGTGAAAATTTGAATGGATATAAGCTTTACATATTGCAGTGTGAATGGTATACAGAATAATTGGATTAGACTAGGGCAAATAAACAATTTAAACTACAAAAATTCAATGCTTGATGTTGCCGTTTACTTCAGACCTTGTTACATCATGTGTTCAAAAATATCTATAGTCGGATTAAATGATAATTCCATTTGGTTCTTAAACCTATTGGAAAAAATCTGCTTGTTATCCAGTGAAATATAGATTTATGTGTCAATTTACTTTTACTAATTGACAAAGTTATCTTAACAGATTATGTCGTTGGTTCAGTAAACATGAAAGCCATGGATTTTAGCCCTAGCCTTCTAATTATCAAAAGCAGGTCTCAGAAAATGAATTCACTATGAAATATAATTCCAAACTAAACACAGACCATTATATAGATATATAACTTCTTCAATTTTTCAACCCAACAAGATACAAGGTTAAGCATACGACGTTATATATATGTAACTTAAACTTTAATGAAGCTAGCTTCTATAGCAAGTGAACTTTTGGATTATTCATAAGCATCTTTAGTAGCAATTATATTTGATCCATACAAACTACTAATTTTCTTTTTGATTAAAGGAATGGGTGGAGAGATCACTATGAAAGAAGGATTAATAATTAGATTAAATGATAATTTCAAAATTAACACAAACACAATAGTTAATATCCATAGAGAATGTAATAGAGAATGAACGACATCAGATCAATTTATAGCATCTCATTATAAAGTGGTTCAGGTACAAGAGTCAAATGCCCATCAGGCCCATTATCTTATTTTTATTTTTACAATTCTGCAACAGCTGTAAATGCAAAAGGCTCTGTATATAAAGAGACCGAAGCTATGTAACATGATAATTATTCATTCTTTAGTAATAAAACAATCAGCATTTTATCAAATCTTTACAAACTCTTTCATGGTATCAGAGCCATAGCCAAACGGCATCATTGGTTGAAACCACCATCACTACCATAACTCTATCAAAAAAGCTTCATCACTTGGAGTTCTTGGCAGTGTTTTCTCCTCAGAATTTATCTCATCACTAGAGAACATTGTTACTACCATTTTCACTGCTGATTGTTCAAGAAATCAGATTCTTGATCAATTCATGTTGAGTGTGCCTCGCCAAAGTTTCAGTCAGACAATTTTCATCATCCTGAAACCTGGCTGCTCGCTGCAATTCATTAGAGAAGAGTTCTTGATTCTCTACTCATCATTTTATCATTCAATTTCACTACTAATCCGGCTACAAACTAAAATTCAGTGCAATACTGTATCTCAACTTATCCTGCCAAGAATCATAACTCAGAAACCCAAAGATTCATCATATCAAATGAAGATGAGGCTTCGTCTACCACATCTCATGTTGAAACCACCACCATCTCTCTTGTAAAACCCAAGAATCAAATCATCTCCATACAACTTGATGAAAATAACTTTCTGCTATGGAAATATCAAGTTGAGACTGCCATCGGGAGATATGGGCTTGAACACTTTATAAATGGAACTACTGTCATTCCATCCAAAATGACTGCAAACAAGGAAGGAGGTTTAATAAACAACCCAGAATACATAATGTATCGGAGGCAAGATAGCTTATTATCCTCTTGGATTCTATCATCTATCAGTGTAAATCTTTTATCTCAAATTGTTGGGTGTAATTCATCATTTGAAATATGGAATACTGTTGAGAGAATTTTTAACTCACAGTCAGCTGTAAGAATAATGCACTATAAAAGGTCATTGCAAAATCTTAGAAATGAAAACATGTCCATGAGGGAATATCTCACCAGAATTAAAACATAATGTGACTTATTAGAGACTGCAGGTCATAAAATCTCTGAAACAGAGCAAAATATCATGACAATTTATGGTTTAGATGAAGAGTATGAGTTAGTAATTACCATAATTTCATCAAAAGAAACTTTACCGGATATGCAATACGTTTATTCAACCTTCCTTGCTCATGAAGGAAGGATTGATCAGAGAAAAACCACATCAACAGATTTTTCAATCAACTATGCATTCAATTTAAGAAACAAGATTCCATAAAGAAACTCATACAGTAAAAATGAGCAAGGCAGCAAGCAAGAATATCAGAATCAAAGGAGTGGTTCAACTCAAAGAGAAAAAGGCAGAGGAGGAAGGTGGAATAATAGGTGAAATGTCAAATTTGTGAAAAAACTGGACATATTGCAAGCAATTGCTACTTCAGGTTCAATCAAGAATTCAACAGAAGCAGACCAAATCAAAACATGCAAAGAAACTCCAATCCAAATGGCAATGTTGCCCAGTTAAATCGGCAAGCAATGTAACAATCCTGGTTTTGGAGATTACCTGTTAATATTAAATCATAATGGTAGTTATAATTTAATATTGTGAATTAAAATAAATAGGAGATTTTTTTTTAACTGTTTGTTGGGAGTAAACAATAAAAATTTTGGAATTTAAAATAAGAAAAATAAAGTTTAGAACTTTATTTTATTTATTTGGATTAATAATGATTGGAAAATTGGTATTATTTGGAGAAAATGCAATAATTGTATTAATTATTGCCAATTACTTCTTTTAATAATTTTTAAAAGAAGAATGTGACTTTTAGAGGTTTTTTTATCTAAATAAAAAGATGGAAATTGGTTTTAAAATGTGTTTTAATTGTAAATTTGAGTTTAAAATGGGTTGTAATATTTTTCTAAGTAAGAAAGTGATTTTTGTTGAATTTTGGAAGTTAAAAATGTAGACTTTTACATTTATTAGGTGAAAATTGTGTATTATTATGAAATAAATGATTTTAATAATAATAATAATAATAATAATAATGTTTTAAAAATAAAAATTAATCCTTTCTATAATGTAAAATAATTTATTTCGTGTGTATGTAAATTTACAAATTTTGTTTGGTTGAAAATTGAAAGGAAAATGACTTTGTTTTATAATATAGTGTAATATGTGTGCATTTGATTTAAATGTTGATTAATTAACTAAGGCCACCATATTTTCTTTTAATTAATGGGTCCATAAGCCTATTTAGTCCTAACCAGAATTGAGAAAAAGAAGTAAAGAGATGTCTGTACATTCAAAAATAATTATCTCTTCTCCTCCAATTGTCTGTAAGAAGAAAGCGCCATTTTCTCAACTCCAAAGCTTTCAAATTCAAATATTTTTCAAACAAGTTGTTGTTTTTACCAATTTAGAGTGAAACTAAAAGGTAATCTCATTCCAAAACCTTATTATCCCATCAAAATCTTGTTTTTAGAAGAGTTTGCTGTTAAATTCTTCCTTTCCTGTTGCATGTGTTTGCCTTGAGTTCTAGCAGGTTAAGAGAAGCTCCTTCTTCCCAAAAGCAAGCAACTTTCCTCTGATTCTCCGAGTTTGCTCTCTAATAGAAAAGGTGAGTTTGTCATCTCACATTTCTAGCTGAAACTAGCCTGTTGATGCAAAGATCTGAAAGAAAATAACTTCTGTATACGTATATCTTTCTGTTAGTTATTTTATTGAATTTCTTGTTTCTCGTTTCCATTTTGAGTGGTCATAACTCTTTGATTTTCACTCAAATTGCTGTCGGATCTTTTCCGGAGTGTATTTTATATGTTAAACTATGTGCATGTCAATTTTCATCCAAAAATTCCATCGTTTGATATGTTAGATTAACCCTGGAAAATCAATACAAGGCTGGAAAACTACCTGGAGAAGAGTCTGTAGCCTGGGTCGACAGGCAGGTCAACCCAGCACCCTCCAGGTCGACCGGGCGGTCGACCTGGCAATTGACCTGGCCACTAGGCTAGGTCGATGTTGGCCCAAGCACGAGTAGTTTGGCCTTCGTTCTTTTGATTTGCAACTTTTTTTTAGCTTGTTTTCCTTCCTATCTTGCTTGATTTTGATGATGGTTATGTGGTGTTTTGAAGTGCTATGATGCCTATCAATAGGCTAGCTAAATTTTAAGAATTTGAAGTTCAAATTTGTATTGATTTTGAATTGAATTCGAATATCGGTTTGAGTGATTTACCTTGTTTTTATTCGTTTTCGAGCATGTATTTTTCCAAACTTCTTTGGAATAATTTTTAAGATTAATGAGCATTTAAAATTATTATTATATGATTTTTTAAAGAATTTTCAAATAGAAAATCTATTTATTCTCTATAATAAGGGAATTTTCAAATACGGTTTTCTAAATTGATTTCGAAAATTGGTTTTAAAAGCTTGTTTTCTCAAGTAAATTATTTTATATATAAAATACACGTTTTTGCACTATTTGAGCGAATGAGAAGGAGAATTAAACGGTTTGGTAAAACACGTGGTATGGAACACGTGCGTTTATCTTATCGGTTAATTCCCGACTTGTTTGTTTGATTGTTTCAACCTTCGGGTCGAGTTTACCGAGGAGATGAGGTAAATTTTTTACTGCTTTGAGTGTGAAATTTACTAGCGGTTAGTAAACCGTTTAGTGCAAACGTGTGGTATGGGACACATGCTAACACTATTTGGGTTCCTATCCGAGAGTTTGTGACACATTTGTCTAAGAGATGTATTTGCCAATACTGGACCTTCGGGTCATTTGTCCTTCGGGATGTTTGTCTAAGAGACGTTTGTCATTGCGACGTATTTTTTCCTTTGGGATGTTGTCCTTCGGGATGTTTGTCTAAGAGACGTATTTATTTGTCCTTTAGGACGTTTGTCTAAGAGACGTGGCGCCCTATTTTGGGAGCAGTAATTGGCGGACTTCGGCCATAAACACGTGCTATATCTTTGAGATGATTTCATTGATTTCCCTATGATTTTCCGAGTGTATTGCCTTTTTACATTATTGGCCATTTTAAGCCATTCGAGATATCATATATGGCGATTACATCTTTGGAAATTGAACTCCTTATCTAGTTCTATATTTGAGATTTGGGTTTGCCAACACTTGGCGTTTATTTGAGATTTATACTCTCCTATTTGGAAATATATGAGATTGCCGTTTTTGGCGTATTTTTTGTTTGAGACTTCTCTATTTAGAGAATATTTTTGTGATTGCCATTTATGGCTAGTTTTGAGTTTGAGATTTGGGATTCTCTTATTTTGGAGATATGGTTCATAGAAACCATTTTAGTGGCTTTTGGGATTTCACCGATGATATGAGGCATTTATTATACTTAGTGTTATTTGGTGAGTTTACCTATTTCGAGGACATATACTTAGTGTAATTACCTTATTTGATGTAGTGCATGCTCTTATTATTGTTTATTCTCATTCGAGAGGATAGCTTACCCTTTATCTTATGCTTATATTATCACTTATCCTTATAAACTGATTTGTTTAGCTAGACTGACCTGTGTATTTTATACTCGGGTCAGACCGAGGTGTTTCAGGTTAGGTACCCTTATGGACTTGGCCTATTCTGCTTTCGCATGGACTTACCTGCTAGCCCTTTTTGTAGTAGTCTTTTTGTTGCTACTCTGATATGTATTTATTGTATTGACTCGTGTACATATTCTGGTTGTCATACCACTTATGATGTATTATTTGTATTGTATTAGGATGTATCAGTATATATATATATATATATATATGTGTGTGTGTGTGTGTGTGTGTGTGTGTGTATATATATCTTTGATGTTCTTTGATGTGTTATGCATTTGAGTTGTTGTATTTTGTTTTGATAGATCCTATAGCCACCTGTAGTTTTGTATTAAGCACTTATTGGATATGTCGATCCACTTGAGAAAGGAAAAAAATATATAGAGCACTAATCGGCGTATTCAATAGATATTTAAGACAAGACTATAGATGGTCGCTCCTAACCAGCCCTATTCTCCGCATTGGCAGACAGTATTACCCAGTAATACTCTTTGTTAATGCGGGTCTCGGGGTGGGGCGCAACAGCTTGGTATCAGAGCTGAGTTCAGAACAAAATAAGATAAACACAGAACATAAGCATATATTACGATATATCCAAATATAGTACAAGTGTTACAAATTCCTTAATCATCATGCCCTTTATCTTATCGTGTTCTTTGAGATTTAAGTTTGGGATATGTCTAGGAATATTTTTTTCCGTAGTATTCCAAAAATAGAATTGATGACATCTTATCTTTAGGAATATTTTTATTCCGTAGTATTCCAAAAATAGAATTGATGACATCTTCTCTTAGGAGTAATCCTAATCATGGTTGTTTTATTCGAGTCCTCTTCGATACGGGTGCTTGACACTCATCCGTATCAGAGGAATTTGTTGATGCCATTTGATGTTCTTATCTTGTGATTTCTTTAAGGATTGTGAATCCTATTGAGGGGATCCGCAATATTTGGTATGACGTTAGAGGATTTTAGGATTGTTCCTTGTAGCTTATCTTTTCGTGCGAATTAGCACGTCATTTTCTATCTAGAGTTTGGAGTCTTTGAGATGAAGTGGCTTGCCTATATCAAACCACATTCTGTGATTCGAAGTATCCTATATTAGGTATCCTTATTTGGCTGATTTGTTGCTCCTTGTCCTTCGGAATGTTAACAATGATTCCGAAGTCTCTGTATTCACTCTTGAGTTTCAAGATGTTGATGATATATCTCGAATTCCAGTCATTGTGACTCTATTGATTTTTGTGAGTCCGTTTCGGGTATGTCACCCAATCGTGCAATCAAATACTGTATTGACGCCATTCCCAGTTCTACTTTTTCGGTCATCCTCCCATGAGGATGTCCACTAGGGAAATGAGGTGATTCATTGAATTTATCTGAAATTGCCATTCTTACCCCTTTTGAGATATCCACTTTGGATACTCAATTGTTGATATACTTTGTGGTATTACTTCACTCGTAGTAATGATTTGTTGTTAATGTTACTTCTCCTCATTTGAGAAGATATTTACCCTTACTTTTATATCTCATTTCTCTCTTTTTAATCTATTGAGTGGTGCTAGGGTCGTTCCTTAGCTTGACCCTACATCGATTTTTCATGAGTTACAAGTCGTGGAGGATAGCATTACTCTTACCGCATTCCGCAATCGTTATGTGTCTTGTGGGTGGTACGTTATACCATTAGAAATAATGAACACTTTAGTCTATTCCATCAATCTTGAGGGTCAAGTATTCTAGGAATATCTCGATGAGCTC
Organism: Allium fistulosum; assembly: GCA_030737815.1. Taxonomy (NCBI): domain Eukaryota; kingdom Viridiplantae; phylum Streptophyta; class Magnoliopsida; order Asparagales; family Amaryllidaceae; genus Allium; species Allium fistulosum. The sequence continues at coordinate 334,607,657 of CM060901.1, read as the reverse complement.
TATTTGTGTTCCATGATTTTGGGAATAAGTAATAAATTGTGTTTTCAAATTTTTCAAAAATTGAAGATATGTTTTTAAGAGAAATTGGGTTTTGTTTTTGGGAAAAACAAAGAATACTTTGGTTTGAAAATTAAAATATTAATTGAATATTTTAGTACAAGTTATTAATGATGACTATAAAATTTGTTTTGGCACTTAGTTATTTGAGTAATAGTAATAAAACTCTATCTTAAGAGAAAATAAAGAAGTGTTAGTTTAGAACATTTAGTATAAATCTGTGAGCTAATTTTTGTTTTAAACTTAAATGGTATTAAAACTTGTGGGTTTGAAATTGCATAATTCTTTTGATAACAAGTTTGAATAAATTATTAACTTTAATTAGTTTTATGTTGATAATTAGATGGAAAATTAAATTTTGTGACAAGTGAAAATGTGAATTTGAATTGTTTTGATAAATGAACAATTCATATAGTATAATCATTTTAAATGGTGAGAATAATTTTAAACTTTATATATATATATATATCCCAAAATTTATTTTGGTGAATAATCAATAATCATCTCTTGATAATGGAAGAGATTAGTTATCTCTTCCAAAATGAGTTTTCATAGTTAATTGTTTTTAAAGCTAGGTTTGGAAAGTAATGAAAATATTTCCACTTAATGAATTGTTTTTTTATGATTACATAAGTTGATCATAATTTTGTATGTCTTAGCTTTTCGGGGAAAAATAAAATCATTTAATAAATGATATAGTAAAAAGCTTGTTGAAAAGGTGGTTTGAAATTAAAATGGTTTGGGAGAATTTCAAATTTTAAATTGATTTAAAAGCTGAAATTTTGTTTGGAAAAGTGCTGTACTAAAATAGCGATAACTTGATATTTATAACTCCAAATGAGTTCAATCGTTTTGAAAATTAAAGAGCTTTCAGTAAGCTATAAAGTTTCTTTTTATCACTTTAAAAGATTTTGCTTTCTACTGAGTCTAAAATGGGTTTGAAAGTGGATAGACATTTCTGTCCTCTTATGAAATTTTGTAAAATTCAAGCTGAAAGTAAATTTAACATAACTTTCAAACCATAAATCCGATTTTGATGATCTTTATATTGCTTGAAAGCGTAGACTGAGTAGAACAGCTTTCATTTTATAAAAAAATTTCATATTTGGTAGTTTGCTAGGTCAAAATATGTGTTCTGTACAGCAGGTCTGAAATGAAATTGATCTATTTCCCCTTAATAATTAAATGTAGCACTTCATATTTATGAACATGAACTAATATCATTTATTTGAGTTAAGTACATGTAAAAGAGGATAGTTGGAATATATTTTGAGAAAGATTATATATACGATTGTGCAAACTCGCTTTAAAATGATAAAAAGGAAGGTATGTTTTCGAATAAGTTTTAAGAGTTGAATGATGGTATATATTGTGTTTCCAACCTAATGGTCGATGTATATTATATAAATAATTTTTTTAATATTGTATAGGCCCTCCGTTTAAAGGAGACTCCACCGGTTTTTATCGAAATTTCTAACACCTGCAAAATTTGAGAAACAAATTGAAAAAAAAAAAAATATATGTTGCAAACTAGAGAATACCTATGAAAGAATTAGAGAATAAACAACTTAAACTTTATTTACTCTAAATAAAGAGTAATGAGTTAAATTAAGAATCTAAGTAAGAAGCTTTAGAAATTTTCAAGTGTTGAAAATTGAGAATTTTAAATCTTGAAGATAATGGGTTAGAAACTTTAAGAAATTTGATTAGTGAGAGAGTGTTTAAAAATCTATTCCTTGAGTCTTAACTTGCCTTTATGCAATTATTTAACGACTTGCATTTATGCAGTCATATGAGTTTGGTGGTATTAGGGGAAAACCACCTATCTCTTATTGGGTTTTCTTTCTATAATAGTGGTCGATCTAATATCGATATGTCTCCCTTCGTAGTGTTATACGGAAAGTCGTATCGATTATCATCTTGTGGATTGGAGTTCGAGATAAAGTTATGACTAAATCCCGACTCTGTTCGTGAAGCTTCTTAGGAATTGATCTCGCCCAATTTATCTATTGCGTAACATCCTATATGTATTTTGCTTCGAAGGTGAAACACCTTCGAAATAGGGATGTAATGCTTGTAGAAATTCAATGGTCCGCAAATCCCAATAATTCCACTTGGGAAACTATAGAATTAATCGAGCAATCTTATCTTGGTTTTCTATCATCTTGTGTTGAGGGTGAGAAATTTTAAACTCGAGCATATCTATCTTCCTTTGCTTGATGAAATTAATATGTTGAATACAAACTTTTCTCTGGAAATTACGAGGACGCGATTTTGTTAAGAGGGAGAGTCTATAACAACCCTGGTCTTGGAGATTACCTGTTAATATTAAATTATAATGGTAGTTATAATTTAATATTGTGAATTAAAATAAATAGGAGATTTTTTTAAAATTGTTTATTGGGAATAAACAATAAAAAATTTAAAATTTAAAATGAGAAAAATGAAGTTTGGAACTTTATTTTATTTATTAGGATTAATAATGATTGGAAAATGGGTTTTATTTGGAGAAAATGCAATAATTGTATTAATTATTGCCAATTACTTCTTTTAATAATTTTTAAAAGAAGAATGTGATTTTTAGAGGTTGTTTATCTAAATAAAAAGATGGAAATTGGTTTAAAAATGTGTTTTAATTGTAAATTTGAGTTTAAAATGGGTTGTAATATTTTTCTAACGAGGAAAGTGATTTTTGTTGAATTTTGGAAGTTAAAAATGTAAACTTTTACATTTATTAGGTGAAAATTATGTATTATTGTAAAATAAAGGATTTTAATAATAATAATAATAATGTTTTAGAAATAAAAATTAATCCTTACTATAATGTAAAATAATTTATTTCATGTGTATGTAAATTTACAAATTTTGTTTGGTTGAAAATTGAAAGGGAAATGACTTTGTTTTATGATATAGTGTAATATATGTGTGCATTTGATTTAAATGTTGATTAATTAACTAAGGCCACCATATTTTCTTTTAATTAATGGGTCCATAAGCCCATTTATTCTTAACCAGAATTGAGAAAAAGAAGTAAAGAGATGTCATTGCATTCAAAAACAACTATTCTTCTCCTCAAATTGTCTGTAAGAAGAAAGCACCATTTTCTCAACTCCAAAGCTTTCAAATTCAAATCTTTTTCAAACAAGTTGCTGTTTTTATCAATTTAGAGTGAAACTAAAAGGTAATCTCATTCAAAACCTTATTATCCCATCAAAATCTTGTTTTTAAAAGAGTTGGCTGTTAATTTCTTCTTTTCCTGTTGCATGTGTTTGCCTTGAGTTCTAGCAGGTTAAGAGAAGCTCCTTCTTCCCAAAAGCTAGCAACTTTCCTCTGATTCTCCGAGTATGCTCTCTTATAGAAAAGGTGAGTTTGTTATCTCACATTTCTAGTTGAAACTAGCCTGCTAATGCAAAGATCTGAAAGAAAATAACTTCTGTATACGTATATCTTTTTGTCAGTTGTTTTATTGAATTTCTTATTTCTGGTTGCCACTTTGAGTAGCCATAACTCTTTTATTTTCACTCAAATTTCTACTGGATCTTTTTCAGAGTGAATTTTATATGTTAAACTGTGTGCATGTCAATTTTCATCCAAAAATTCCATCGTTTGATATGTTAGATTAACCCTAGAAAATCAATACAAGGCAAGAAAACTACCTGGAGAAGAGTCTGTAGCCTGGGTCGACAGGCGGGTCGACCCAGCACCCTCTTGGTCAACCAGGCGGTCGACTTAGTAGTCGACCTGGCCATTGGGCTGGGTCGACCCCTTGTTGGCCCAAGCACGAGTAGTTTGGCCTTTGTTCTTTTGATATGCGACTTGTTTTTAGCTTGTTTTCCTTCCTATCTTGCTTGATTTTGATAATGGTTATGTGATGTTTTGAAGTGCTATGATGCCTACCAATAGGCTAGCTAAATTTTGAGAATTTGAAATTCAAATTTGTATTGATTTTGAATTGAAATTTGAATTGGATTCGAATTGAATTCGAAAATCGGTTTGAGTGATTTTCCTTGTTTTTATTTGTTTTCGAGCATGGATTTTTCCAAACTTCTTTGGCATAATTTTTATGAATAATGAGCATTTAAAATTATTATTATATCATATTTTTAAATAATTTACAAATATAAAATCCATTTATTCTCTAAAATAAGGGAGTTTTCAAAAAGGGTTTTCTAAATTGATTTCGAAAATTGGTTTTAAAAGCTTGTTTTCTCAAGTAAATTATTTTATACATAAAATACACATTTTTGTACTATTCGAGCAAATGAGAAGGAGAATTAAACGGTTTGGTAAAACACGTGGTATGGGACACGTGCGTTTATCTTATCGGTTAATTCCCTACTTGTCTGTTTGATTGTTTTAACCTTCGGGTCGAGTTTAGCTATGAGATGAGGTAAAATTTTTACTGCTTTGAGTGTGAAATTTACTAGCGGTTAGTAAACCGTCTAGTGAGAACATGTGGTATGGGACACACGTTAACACTGTTTGGGTTCCTACCCGAGAGTTTGTGGCACATTTTTCTAACAGACGTATTTGCCAGTACTGGACCATCAGGTCATTTTTCCTTCGGGAAGTTTGTCTAAGAGACGTTTGTCATTACGACGTATTTGTCCTTTGGGATGTTGTCCTTTGGTATGTTTGTCTAAGAGACGTATTTATTTGTCCTTCGAGACGTTTTTCTAAGAGACGTAGCACCTTATTTTGGGAAACTACACTTGGCGAGCTTCGACCATAAGCACGTGCTATATCTTTGAGATGATTTCATTGATTTCCTTGTGATTTTCTAAGTGTATCACCTTTTTACATTATTGGCCATTTTGAGCCATTCGAGTATTATATATGGCGATTACACCTTTGAAAATTGAACTCCTTATCGGGCTCTATATTTGAGATTTGGATTTGCTAACACTTGGCGTTTATTTGAGATTTATACTCTCCTATTTAGAGATATATGAGATTGCCATTTTTGGAGTATTTTGTGTTTGAGTCTTCTCTATTTAGAGAATATTTTTGTGATTGCCATTTATGGCGAGTTTTGAATTTGAGAATTGGGATTCTCCTATTTTGGAGATATGGTTCATAGAAACCATTTTAGTGGCTTTTGGGATTTCGCCGATGATATGAGGCATTTATTATACTTTGTGTTATTTGGTGAGTTTACTTATTTCGAGGACATACACTTAGTGTAATTACCTTATTTGATGTAGTGGCATGCTCTTATTATTGTTTCTTCTCATTCGAGAGGATATCTTACCCTTTATCTTATGCTTTAATTATCACTTATCGTTATAAAATGATTTGTTTAGCTAGACTGACCTATGTATTTTATACTCGGGTCAAACCGAGGTGTTTCAGGTTAGGTACCCTTATGGACTTAGCCTATTCTACTTTCGCGTGTACTTATCTGCTAGCCCTTTTTGAAGTAGTCTTTTTGTTGCTACTTTGACATGTATTTAGCGTATTGACTCGTGTGCATATTGTGGTCGTCATACCACTTATGATGTATTATTTGTATTGTATTGGGATGTATCAGTATATATGTGTGTGTGTGTGTGTGTATGTTTGTGTTCTTTGATGTGTTATGCATTTGAGTTGTTGTATTTTGTTCTGATAGATCCTATAATCACCTGTAGTTTTGTATTAAGCACTTATTGGATATGTCGATCCACTTGAGAAAGGAAAAAAAATATAGAGCACTAATTGACGTATTCAAAAGATAGACAAGACTATAGATGGTCGCTCTTAACCAGCCCCATTCTCCGCATTAGCAGACAGTATTACCCAGTAATACTCTTTGTTAATGTGAGTCTCGAGATGGGGTGTCACATGCAAATAATTAATAGGAATGTTCAAGAAATCAAAAATCAAGTTCAGATAGTCTTACCAGATCAGAATATGTGTTTAATGAAGACTGGTATCCAAACTCAGGTGCAACCAATCATCTTACAAGTAATATTCAGAACCAAATCTTGGCAACAGAGAGTACACAGGTAAGCAAAATATACATATGGGTAATGGTGAAGCCATAAGTATAACACATTTTGGAAGAAGCAGTATTAAAGATAAAAGACAATATATCTCAATAATCTTTTGAGAGTAATTCAAATTAAAATAATCTTCCAAGTGTGTCACAATTTGCTAATGACAACAATGTATACTTTGAGTTTCACCCAATATTTTGTGTAATTAGAGATTTGCTAAGTCAAGATATATTGTTGCAGGGTAGGTTGCACAAGGGGTTATACAAGTTCAGCTTTGGAAACTCGAAAAAATTTGATGATAAAGACAACTGGTGTAACAATACTAATTGCAGTACTAATAATAAAAGTGTATTTGACTTGTAGCATTGTAAGCTGGGACATCCCAGTGTTAAAGTTGTAAAAAAAAGTGCTAAGAAGTAATAATATCTCTGTTACTAATGTTTCTACTTCTTATATATGCACAAGTTGTCAATTAGGTGAGAGTCACAAATTACCATTTATAGATTCATCAACTATTTATAGCAAACCACTTGAGCTTATAGCTACAGATCTTTGGGGACCATCTCCAATAAGTTCAGATTATGGATTCAGGTATTATATTTCATTTATAGATGCTTTTTCACGATTAACATGGATATATTTTCTAAAAACAAAATCTGAAGCAGGTAGAGCAGTAATACAGTTTATTACTGAAGTTGAAAAGCAATGTAACCATGAAGTTAAAATAATACAAACTGATGGAGGAGCAGAATTTAAGTCAATAAAAGAATATTTTCAACACAAATGAATTGTTCACAGGATCACATGTCCACACACCTCTGAGCAAAATGGTATAATAGAAAAAAACGTAGACATATAGTTGAAACTGGACTAACTCTCTTAGCTCAAGGTAGTCTACCAATGAAATTTTGGCCTGATGCATTTTATACATTAGTTTACTTAATAAACAGACTACCCACTAAGGCGTTGAAAGATAAAAGTCCAGCAGAGGTTTTATTCAATTGGAAACTAGATTATTCAAATTTAAAGACCTTTGGTTGTCTATGTTTTCCCTACTTTAGACCATGTAACTCACATAAGTTAAGTCTTAGATATGCTCCTTGCACCTTTTGGGGATATACTAAAAATCATAAAGGTTACAAATGTCTCAGCAATGATGAAAGGATATATATTTTCTGACATGTAATGTTTAATGAAAATACCTTTCCTTTTGCAGAGAAAGGAATCAAGACTACTCACAAAATACATAATACAAAAGTATCCATACCATCAATACCTTTTCATGCAGACTAGAATACTGGCCAAAAGCATGAGGAAGCTCAACAGAATTCAGGACCATAACACACTATGTCTGAAAACAGACCCAGTCACAATTCAACCGATTCCACTGATAATTTCAATCAGTCACCTCAAGACAATTTCAATCGTGATGGTAACTCAGAACATACAAAGAGAAGTTCTTCAAGTTCACAACAGTCAAGTGATGCTACTAACAGTCATGAACCAGTCCCTGCAAAACCAGAACATCACATGATAACAAGGGTTAAATGTGGGATCTTTAAGCCTAAAGCATATGCAATGCAGTTAAACAATAAAGAGCCTACCATATATGAAGAGGCAATTAAAGAGAATCACAGGAAAATGGCAATGGGTGAAGAATACCATGCTCTCATGAAAAACAAAACTTGGAGCTTAGTGCATCCTCCTAATGACAAAAATATCATAGGTAGCAAATGGACCTATAGGATCAAAAAAAATTTTGATGGTAGTATATGTAGATACAAGGCAAGGCTTGTGGCAAAAGGGTACTCCCAACAATATGGGTTCGATTTCAAGGAAACCTTCTCACCAGTAGTCAAGCCAACCACAATAAGAATTATTCTTACACTAGCATTGCATAATCAATGGAAAATCAGACAACAAGATGTCAACATGCTTTTTTAAATGAAGATCTACAGGAGGAAGTATACATAGAACAACCTAAAGGTTATGTTCAAAACACTCATCTTGCTTGCAAACTGCATAAAGCTATCTATGGTTTAAAGCAAGCTCCTAGAGTTTGGTATGAGAAACTTAAACAGACATTAATCAAGTTGGGTACAAGGCAATCAAGTTTGATAATTCATTATATCTGAAAATAAGCAAAGGCAAAGTGGCGTACATACTTGTGTATGTTGATGATATCATAATCACCGGAAGTGATGAAGAAGAAATTTGCAACACTATCCGACATCTAGATCAAACATTTCAATCAAAGACTTGGGAAATCCAAACTATTTTTTGGGTATAAAAGTCATCAAAAACAATCCATCTGAAATAATTTTACGCCAGAAAAAATACATTGCAGAAATACTTGTTCGAGGAAAAATAGATTCAGCCAAACCGCTTCCTACTCCTATGACAAGTAATTTACATCTTTCAAAGAACAAGGGAGAAAACATCATCAACGACAAACAATATAGAAGCATAATTGGAGCATTGCAGTATGTCACTATTACTAGACCAGAAATAAGCTACAGTGTCAATAAAGTTTGTCAATTCATGCAAAATCCTTTAGACGAACAATGGAAAGCAGTTAAACGTATATTAACATACCTGAGAGGTACACTTAATCATGGATTTACTGTTGAAATCATGTAAAGAGTTGAATTTACAAGCTTATGCTGATGCCGACTGAGCTACCGACACAAACGACAGAAGATCTACCTCTGGCTATTGTATTTATTTTGGCAGCAATCCAGTCTCATGGTGCTCAAAGAAGCAAGCCACTGTCTCCAGATGCAATATCAAAGCAGAGTATAGATCTGTTGCAAGAACGACTGCTGAACTCATATGGAACGAATCGCTACTTCACGAAATTAGAATAAAATCAGTTAGAAAACCCAATATCTAGTGCGTTAATCTCAGCACCGTAGCCTTATCAGCAAACCCAATTCTTCACTCACGTATAAAACACATCGAGATCGATTTGTATTTTATACGTGAGAAAATCAACAAAGGGAAACTTGAAGTCACACATGTTCCAGCAGCGTATCAAAGAGCGGATGTTCTAACTAATGCCCTTTCTGTAAAAAAAATTATTGAGATTGAAGGAGGAATTAAGAATAGTTGATGGCTGAAGAGGAAACCCTAGCTAAGTTCGAAAGAGGGTAATAGAGAATGTAATAGAGAATGAACGGCATCAGATCATATAATAGCATCTCATTATAAAGTGGTTCGGGCACAAGAGTCAAAAGCCCATTAGGCCCATCATCTTATTTTTATTTTTACAGTTCTGTAAAAGCTGTAAATGCAAAAGGCTTTGTATATAAAGAGACTGAAACTATGTGACATGATAATTATTCTTTCTTTAGCAATAAAACGATCTGCATTTTATCAAATCTTTACAAACTCTTTCAAATATATAAAAATTAACCTATTAAGAGATGTGAATATTGTTTTCACTTCAACATTGACACGATTTCAAGTTCCTAGTTCATAGCACAATTTCACGATGTCAAGTATGTGAAACTCTCGTTTCAAAAGAGAAATCCATAACATATTCAACCAATCCAAATTAAGTTCATAAATTTCATGAAAAAAATCAAACTTTAAAAATTTATTCTGAAAAAAGGAACAGTGTTATCGATTGACATAAAAAATAAATAAATTTTCTTTTCAACTGAATAGCGTAAGCCACAAATTTACATACCAGATCGAGACGATAATCAGCATTAGATCTCAAACCACCAATGTGTAGCTTAAGGTTTTTCGCTCTACCTTCTGCAGTTGCTTTGGAAATAGCTTGAAACTCTGTTGACGTCCAATGTGCCTTGAACTTGTCAAATATTTTCTGAGGTAATGACGGATGCTTCTTTTCTGACTCATGCATCTGGTGCAGCCAATCACGATCGATACTTTATGCTAGCTTCCGTTTTCCATGCTTTACATGCATGCTTCTCAAACGCATTCTCGTCATAGGTAAAAGAATGTTGTACATGCAACTAAACATATTTTCAAATAAATGACAAACATACTTATAAGAGTTATACATATCGAACTTACCCAAAACTCCTTAAACATGACTTTCTTAATATTAAACGGGATAGTCTTGAATGATGGCCAAAAGTCATTGACACGTGCCAACATGCCATCACGAATGCCCCTCTATAAATGGACACTGCACTCAAAACTTTCCACTCACAAGCTACCACTGTGCAAATCTATGCATATATTGGGGTTTCCATTCAAAAAGTTACAACGTACACATACATTTAGATGTCTCTACTAAATTTGGAAAATTATTCTTTTTATGTTCAAAGGAATCTGTATTTTTTTTAAACAATAAAACTTCAAAATTCACTTGTCAGTTTTTTGAGAGTCTGGTATAGTGTTTGTACAAGGAGATAAATAGAATTAATTTGCATTAATAATGGATGATGGACAATTATATCGATCATCTCGCTATTAGGTATTTTCCTTGTTGTGACTTCATGCCTGGAAAAATAAATAGACCACTACTATTGATGCAGCACATACACATACCTTATGCCGCAATTGCGAAGACGTAGTCGAGCAACTTAAATCCAACGACCTAAATCCGCATTCCCGCGACCTAACTTCCTCCGAGACATCATCCCCGCGACCTAAATCCACATCGCTACGACCTAAGGATTTCCGACCTAAGCCCATGTCGCTGATGCTTTTCGACCTAAGGCCCCATGTCGCTAATGCTTTCCGACCTAAACCCTATGCCGCTGATGCTTTCGACCTAAACCCTATGTCGCCAATAATTTTCCGACCTAAATCTTAAGTCGCTGACGATTTTAGGTCGCGAGAAGATTCGTTAGGTCGCTGCCGAAGATATCTAGGTCGTTGCCGAGCTTCGTTAGGTCGCTGCCGAAGATATCTAGGTCGTTGCCGAGCTTCGTTAGGTCGCTGCCGAAGATATCAAGGTCGTTGCCGAGCTTCGTTAAGTCGTGAATTGCCTTATGTCGCTGAATCCAGTTAGGTCGCAAACGAGTTACTAGGTCGCTGAAGCACTGTTGATAAGTCGTTGTACTTTGGTACTTTGTTTCTTATGTCGTTTGTGTAAAGTGTTGTAATTTTCTTAAGTCGTTGTGTCGTGTTGTAAACCCTATAAATAGGGACGTGATGTCATTGTAAAAAGTTAGTCAATTTGAATAAAATTTCTTTTGTGTGCTTTTGTGCCACCATTAAAATTGGTAGTTGAGTGTTATCTCCTATCTCCACCTTCGGCATTCGAGTGCGCTCGAATGAACGATTGTTGAAGCCAATTCACGGAATCAAGTGCGCTTGATCAACGTCGAAGAATTGTAGATCTTCTCTCACGGCATCGTGCGCGATCAACGTGTCGAAGATAGCTAAAGTCCGGTATCTTCGTGATCAACGGATTTGGGCGTTTGGTATCATTAATTCATCGATTCATATTGCTTCATCTAATCGTTTCATCGATTAGTTTGGCACGAAATCTTCATTTCGTTGTCATCCGTTATTTCCGCTGCGTCATTTGGTATCAAAGCTAGATTGCAAGGAGTTTGCGTAGATTTTTGGAGTTTGTGCGAGATTTACATCATTTGGAGAAGTGGGTTATCGAGATCTTGAAGAGATTTGTTCATTTGGTGAATTTTTGAAGATTTCAACAAGTGGGTAGTTTTGATTTGAAGATTTTTAGATCGAAGTGAAGTTTTTGTTGGAATTTGTTGAAGAGTGATCATGCCTCCGAGAAGAGATAACCGTTATCGCAACATTGATGCTTTGTATGGAAGAGAAGAGGCCGATGAGATGGAGCAAAGAATTAACAAAAACTTTAATGAGAAGATTAATGAAGGGATTGGTCGATTAGAGAGGATGATGTTGGAGATGAGTCAAAATCAGAGAAGGGTTTCACCTGAATCTAACCATGGGGGAAGTAGAATTTCACCACATTCGATTCGAGAAAGAAGTGTTGATAGTGATCATAGAAGTATGGATCGAGATTGTGATAGAAATGTTGATGATCGAAGTCGTGATAGAAATGTGAATGATCGTGGACGGAGGAATGTAGATCGAAGAGATGTTGGTGGAAGAAATGGTGGTAGTAGAGATGTTGGTGGTCAGGATCGACATCGATATACATCAGATTTTGAAGAGGAGTTTGATGGTGGTAGTGTTCATGGACGAGGTCAAGGAAGAAATCATTCGGAATATGATCACAAATGGGAGTCCGAGATGAAAACTGAAATACCAGAATTCAAGGGAGGTATGCAGGCCGAGGAATTTCTTGATTGGCTAGCTTATGTTGAGGAAATTTTTGACTTCAAGGAGGTTCCGGAAGATTGTAAAGTGAAGTTGGTTGCTACTAGGATGAGGGGGAGAGCTATGGCGTGGTGGCAGCAAACCAAACTTACTAGAGAGTGGATGGGGAAGTCAAAGATTGTTGTTTGGGAGAAGATGAAGAAATTGATGAAGGCTACTTTCTTACCCTACAATTACCAATCACTAATGTATCAGAGATTACAGAACCTGAGACAAGGGACGAAGACTGTTACTGATTATGCTGATGAGTTCTACCAGTTGATTGCTCGAAATGACATTATGGAGACAGAAGAACAATTAACCGCTAGGTTTGTTGGGGGACTTAGAACACATATCCAGGATATGGTGAACATGTTCGACCCTAGATCTGTGGCAGAAGCACATCAAAAAGCGTTGGCTTGGGAGAAACAAGGTAGACGTGGGGGAGGTGTGTTTCCAAGTTTTACGGGGCAGAACAAAGGAGCGGGTAGTAGTTCTAATGTTCCTAAAGCATCGAGTAAGCCGGTTGTTCATGAAGTAGCTAAACCAAAAGTCAATACTAATTTCAAATGCTATAATTGTCAGGAAGTGGGTCACAAGAGCAACGAATGTCCGAAACCAAAGAAGAGAACTATGATTGCTGAAGTGGAGGATGAGGATGTAGAAGAAGATCTCAATTCACACCGTGATGAGGAGGAAGAAGAGATGTCGGGAGACGAGGGATGTAATCTGATGCTACGGAGATCTTATTTAACCCCGAAGCAGGAAGAGGAATCGAGTTGGTTGAGGAGTAACATTTTTCAGTCAACATGCACTATTTTGGGGAAGGTCTGTAAATTTGTCATTGACGCTGGGAGTTGTGATAATATCATTTCAACGGAAGCTGTGAAGAAGCTGAAGTTGAAAACGGAGAAACATCCTAGTCCTTATAAACTTGCTTGGTTGAGGAAAGGAGGAGAAGTAAAGGTAGAGAGGCGAGCTCATGTTCCATTTTCTATTGGAAAGAAATACAAAGATGAGATTTGGTGTGATGTGGTTGACATGGATGTTTGCCATTTGCTGTTAGGAAGGCCGTGGCAGTAAGATCGGGAGGTACAGCATAATGGTCGAACAAATAGTTACAGTTTCTTGTTCGAGGGCACGAAAATCACTTTAGTTCCGAAGAAGCGACAGCAGAATGAGAACAAGCTGGAGGAGATTGAGGAATTGAAGACTTTGTTTTCCTTGAAGGAGTTCGTGGAAGAGGTAGATGAGAGCGCTGAAGTTTTTATGTCGATTGGGCATGAAAGCAGTGAAGTTACTGAAGTTCCGGAGGAAGTGAAGCCAGTTTTGGAGGAATTCAAAGATGTGTTTCCCGAGGAATTACCGAAGGAGTTACCACCGCTTAGAGACATACAACATCAGATTGACTTGGTGCCAGGTGCTGCATTGCCTCATAGACCGCACTATCGGATGAGTCCAAAAGAACACGAAGAGTTGAGAAGACAGGTGGAGGAATTACTGGAACAAGGGCGTGTTCAGGAGAGTTTGAGTCCTTGTGCAGTGCCAGCTTTGTTGGTGCCGAAGAAGGATGGAACGTGGAGAATGTGCACAGATAGTAGAGTATTGAATAAGATTACAGTGAGATATCGATTTCCTATGCCGAGACTGGATGATCTGTTGGATCAGTTGAGCGGTGCTGTTGTCTTTTCGAAGATTGACTTGAAAAGTGGATACCATCAAATTCGTATTAGACCGGGTGATGAGTGGAAGACTGCTTTTAAAACTCGGGAGGGTCTGTACGAATGGTTGGTGATGTCGTTTGGCTTGTCAAATGCTCCGAGTACATTCATGAGAGTCATGAACCAGATTTTTCGACCATTTATCGGGAAGTTCGTAGTGGTATATTTTGATGACATCTTGATCTACAGTGGAAGCACTGAAGAACACATACAGCATTTACGGTTGTTAGTTTTACGACGTGAGGAATTTTATGTTGCAACAAAGAAGTGTACCTTCATGACTACCAGTATTCTATTCTTGGGCTATATTGTGTCGAAGGATGGTATTCAAGTTGATCAGAGTAAAGTTGAAGCTATTCGAAATTGGCCACAGCCTAAGACAATAACAGAAGTGAGGAGTTTTCATGGTTTAGCATCATTCTACCGAAGATTCATTCCACACTTCAGTAGCATGATGGCACCAGTTACAGAATGTATGAAAGGGAAGCAGTTTGTTTGGATTGAAGAGGCTGATTATGCTTTTCAAAGAATCAAGACACTCTTGACCACAACACCCATTCTTAGATACCCAGAATTTCAGTTACTCTTTGAGCTAAATACTGGTGCATCCAAGGTTGGAATTGGGGGAACGTTGAGTCAAAGGGGTCATCCTATTGCCTACTTTAGTGAGAAATTGACGGGAGCTAAAACGAGATACAGTACTTATGACTTGGAATTCTATGCTATAGTCCAAGCCATAAAGCATTGGAGACACTATCTATTTCATAAAGAATTTGTGCTATACACTGACCATGAAGCTTTGAAACATTTGCAGGGGCAAGATAAAATTTCAGCAAGGCATGCTTCGTGGGTTGCTTATTTACAACAGTTTACTTTCGTTGTGAAGCACAAATCAAGAGTTACTAACCGAGTTGCCGATGCATTGAGCCGTAGAAATCATTTGCTGACAACTATGCGAGTGGAAGTAGTGGGATTTTATTTGTTGCCAGAGTTGCTTATTTCAGATTCTTATTTTGTGAAAGTGTTGGATCAGATGCAGGAATGGAGTTCTGATGATTTTGTGATGAAGGATGGATTCTTGTTCAGAGGAAACCGATTGTGTATTCCAGATTGTAGCTTGAGGTTGAAGATTGTCAAAGAATTGCATGAAGAGGGTCACGTGGGCAGAGATCGTACATTGCAGTTGATTTCACAATCATATTTTTGGCCTTCTATGAGAAAAGAAGTTGAAAGATTTGTGGAGAGATGTCATATTTGTCAAGTTTCAAAAGGGACAGCGACGAATGCGAGATTGTATATGCCACTACCCGTGCCTACTAAACCATGGGTTGATATTAGCATGGATTTTGTTTTGGGTTTACTTAGAACTCAACGGGGAAATGATTCTATATATGTTATGGTAGACCGTTTCTCGTAGATGGCACATTTCATTGCTTGTAAGAAAACAACAAACGCAGTTCATGTGGCACGGTTATTCTTTAAAGAAATCTATCGTTTACATGGATTACCTGAATCTATTGTTTCAAACCGAGATACTCGATTTTTGAGTCATTTTTGGTTGAGTTTGTGGAAGATGGTGGGAACGAAGCTGAATTTTAGTAGTGCATATCACCCTCAAACAGATGGGCAAACGGAAGTGGTAAATAGATCGTTGGGAAACTTGTTGCGATGTCTTGTACAAGATAATTTGAAGAGTTGGGACTTAAAGTTGTGTCAGGCAGAGTTTGCTCATAATCATGCTGTTAACCGAAGCACTGGTTACAGTCCATTTCAAGTTGTATATTCAAGCTTGCCAAAGGGGCCGTTGGACTTAACAGTAGTACCACAACCGAAAGGAGTGATTAAGCGGGCGTCAGATTTCGTTAATGAGTTAAAAGATTGTCATAGAATCGTTCAGGAACGTTTGGAGAAGACGAATGAGAAGTATAAACGAGCTGCAGATAAAAAGAGAAGAAGTGTGGAGTTCAACAAGGGTGATTGGGTGTATGCTGTGTTAACAAAGGATCGTTTTCCAGTGGGTTCTTATAACAAGTTGAAAGCCCGAAAGATTGGTCCAGTAGAAATTATAAAACGGATCAATGAAAATGCTTATAAGTTGAATTTGCCAGAGGATGTTTACACTTCTGACGTGTTTAATGTTAAACATCTTATACCTTATTATGGAGATGAACAACCCAATAGGGAAGAACTTTTAAATTCGAGGATGAATTTTTCTCAACCTAGGGAGGATGATGCAGCACATACACATACCTTATGCCGCAATTGCGAAGATGTAGTCGAGCAACTTAAATCCAACGACCTAAATCCGCATTCCCGCGACCTAACTTCCTCCGAGACATCATCCCTGCGACCTAAATCCACATCGCTACGACCTAAGGATTTCCGACCTAAGCCCATGTCGCTGATGCTTTCCGACCTAAGGCCCCATGTCGCTGATGCTTTCCGACCTAAACCCAATGCCGTTGATGCTTCCGACCTAAACCCTATGTCGCCAATAATTTTCCGACCTAAATCTTAATTCGCTGACGATTTTAGGTCGCGAGAAGATTCGTTAGGTCGCTGCCGAAGATATCTAGGTCGTTGCCGAGCTTCGTTAGGTCGCTGTCGAAGATATCTAGGTCGTTACCGAGCTTCGTTAGGTCGCTGCCGAAGATATCTAGGTCGTTTCCAAGCTTCGTTAGGTCGCTAGCTTCGTTAAGTCGTGAATTGCCTTATGTCGCTGAATCCAGTTAGGTCGCAAACGAGTTACTAGGTCGCTGAAGCACTGTTGATAAGTCGTTGTACTTTGGTACTTTGTTTCTTATGTCATTTGTGTAAAGTGTTGTAATTTTCTTAAGTCGTTGTGTCGTGTTGTAAACCCTATAAATAGGGACGTGATGTCATTGTAAAAAGTTAGTCAATTTGAATAAAATTTCTTTTGTGTGCTTTTGTGCCACCATTAAAATTGGTAGTTGAGTGTTATCTCCTATCTCCACCTTCGGCATTCGAGTGCGCTCGAATCAACGATTGTTGAAGCCAATTCACGGAATCAAGTGCGCTTGATCAACGTCGAAGAATTGTAGATCTTCTCTCACGGCATCGTGCGCGATCAACGTGTCGAAGATAGCTAAAGTCCGGTATCTTCGTGATCAATGGATTTGGGCGTTTGGTGTCATTAATTCATCGATTCATATTGCTTCATCTAATCGTTTCATCGATTAGTTTAGCACGAAATCTTCATTTCATTGTCATCCGGTATTTCCGCTGCGTCAACTATCGTCTCATCGATACAAAGTCGAAAACAAACTACTAGTATCTCCAATGAAACATAAATGCAATAAAATCATATAAATGTACCATGAAAGAGACACTGCATGTTACTTTATAACAAAAAATAATTTCAATGATTGTTACTTAGACTTGATCAAAATATCAAACTTGCGCTCCTATAATGTTATAAATACTCAAATTTTGTGTAATGGCACTATACAGAAGCTAGTATTTGGATTCTTGCACTCTTAGTATATTAGAGCATCTCAAGTAGTGAAATATTAAGGTGTAATCAGTGGCGGAGCCAGATTTCAAGGTTGAGGTGGGCACTTTGTATCGTCACTGGAGCAACACGATTACCATTACTGGTCATATCCAAATACCAGATGCCACCAAAAGCAGTAATTCCGACTTCTCGTATTTGACTCTAGCATTGAGTTCCAATGTTGTAGTTGTTACGAGTTTCCAGGCAATGTGAACTATTGGCGGCGGCATTAGTGTTGATTATCACGAGCATCTCCAGCATCAAGGATCAGCATCGCTCATCTCGAACATGTTCACCTCTCAGACCAGATTCGACACGGTGTTTTCCAAGCGACGGACGACGCTGCGATTGCAGATCCAGACGGCACAGCGCATCTGTGGTTTCTTGAGAATTAACGATTTGTTTTTTTTGGAAGGGAGCAAAATTCTCAGATCTGAATTGAAGCTTTTGGAGGAGCATACAGGTCAATCAAGTAAAGCGCATGTGATTGATGCTAGTTGACTTGGTCTAATTTTTTAAAAGGGAATACTCACTATCCTTGTTTTCTTTGCGAATCCTGGGGTGGGCACTTGCCCTCCTCAACACCCATATAGCTCCGCCCCTGGGTGTAATATTAAGGGTTCATAATTCAGCTTACTCCAACGGTTAATATTACCCTTAATATTAAGGGTAATATTCAAGAGCCAATTTGGAATTCTGAATTGATTGAGCGCTGATTTAATCAGCGCCAAGATCTGGGAGCTGATTAAATCAGCGCCCAGAATACTAATTTAATTACAGAAAACGGGAGGTTTCATTAATATAGTACTTGGGCATTGATTTAATCAGCGCCCTATCGTTGGGCAAACCCCTTCATATTAGGGGGTAATATTCAGGGACTCAATATTACCCCCGTAGTATGTTGGAGATGCTCTTACTGTTGCAAAATTAAGGGTATGCTTTTAAGGTAGGGTAAGTAAAGATATTTTGCATTTTAGTGGAGAATCTAACACATTGGATGCTGCTTCTATGATTGTGATAGTTTGCATTGTCTGCACATGGTATACGCAGATAACATACGTTAGCTTAATTACAGGGACGTAAAGGTCCCCTACAAATAATGAAGCACCACTTCTACTGTGTAATTTAGTTAAACTTGCTAGGTTAATGTTACTTAAGTTTAGCATTGATTATATCTTAACTATTTCTCAAACATGTTGTACAAAAGGGTTTAATATTACTGAACTAAGCCTGTCAGGCAAAAGGGAAGCATAAATTAAATATATGCAATGGCGCTAGATCCCATGAGCTTTTAATACTAACTTAAGTAAAAAAAGAATAGTAAAAGGAAGTGAGGAGAAAGAATTACTTTTATAATATGCTTACTGCTATATAATGATAATACTCTAAACAAAGACAATTCTACTTGTATTCTTGGATCTTGAATTTTCTAAGGGAATGGCATGTTCTGCTGTCCTGGATCAAAGGAATTCAACATGTATAATAAGTTGATTTAATCATTATTGTACTAATTCTGCAAATTGCAAAATTATACGAAAATTATAACCTTGTTATATGGTATTGGTATTTTTAAAAGTAGTTTTTAAACGATGCATAATAAGTTTTGCATATTTCTTGTAGAATATGAATGTTGGTGAAGATGATAGCCAAACAAGAGACATTGCAGGATTAGAGGTTGATCTTGATTCAGTGAGCAGTTCCGATGTTTGGAAATATTTTGAAAAACATGAAACCATTGAAAGTGAAAAACGTACGTGTTTTTGTAAAAAGTGTAAAAGAAAATGTATATGTGGTGATAAGTACGGAACTAATAATTTGAGAAGACATGTAAAGAAATGCTATGGTCAAAATGTGAAAGAGTTATTCTTTGAATATTCAAGGAAAGTGCAAGAAGAGTCGCCTATTGAAACAAATGCTACAAAAGACGCGAAATCTTCACATTCATTTACGGGTTCTTATTCATAAGAATGTGAAGATATGTTGGAACAATTTGATTCTTATCAAGATTCAAAATTTGTTGGCGATTCTACAAGATCGAAACTTTATTCATATTTAAGTGATGGGTTGGTTGATCGCAAAATAGAGTTTGACATACTCTCATATTGGAATTCACAACAATATCAGTATCCTATTTTATCCCTTATGGCAAAAGATAACTTAGGTGTACCGATAACTAACATGGCTTCAGAAAGTGCTTTAAGCATTGGTGGTAGAGTACTCGACGACTAGCATAGTTCACTAAAAGAGGACGCTATTGAAGCATTGTTATGTATAAGAGATTGGTTGTATGGTGGTACGATTATGCAAACAGTCGAAGATCTTACCGAAGATATTACAAAGTTCCATTTTCAAGAAGAAGAGGCATTAATCCATGATGTCAGGTACTTTCTTATTTTCAATTGATAATTTTTCATAATATTTGCAACTATTTTTACACTATTGTCAGCACGGAGACTGGGGGCAAATCTCTTCAGCAAATAGAAAATTTAGCTGGTACTAACTGAGTAGAGGTATCTCTTTTTTCTTGATGTATGCTTGAAAATGATAGATAATATTTTTTGTCTACAATAATATTATATTTATATCTGCATTTTCATGATATTTCTTGGAAAAAGGTGTATTCCTATTTTGAGGCTAAATTACCTACTCCTTTTGTTTGCAGCTAGTTCTTATGCTTTCATGTTTCAATGATATGCACTAATCTATACCACACATTCAGGCAGGCCCGGCCCAAGGGGTAGTCGAGCGAGACGTTCGCCTAGGGCAACACACCGAAGACGGTCAAGGAGGGCAACAAAATTTTCTAGCAACTGTTGAATATTGTTGAGTTAGTAAAGCAGAAGGGCATAATAAATTGAAAATGAGAGTGTGGTGCAGTGGTTCCTTGTTGATTTATGCTTAGTTGGCCCAGGTTCAAGTACTGGAATCGCAAGACCATGATTTTAACTGTTTTCCCCTACAAAATAAATGATTTTGCATTTTTTTCCTCTTTGATTTTTAAATTTTCGACTAGGGCAACATAACTTCTTGGGCCGGCACTGCATTCAAGTAATCTCATATTCACTAAAATTGCACTCTTACTAGCTGCCTTGAATTGCAAAAAATTGTAGAAATATGCTTTTTGCTTTACATTTTTGTTGTCATGTCATATTTGAATATATCAATGGTTTACCCTATGCTTGTGTATTATGATGGCGTGGGAAATTGCATCAATTTTTCGGTGATCGACCACATATATATAACAGTCAAATACCGACAAGAATAACTTACTAACACAATTTTATTTGCTTTAGATTAGAGTTCAGTATCGGTTACTAATATCTTCCATGTATGCCATATTTTACCTGAGTTCACTTGTGGATACACCACCTGAATGAGTTGAATCACCAACTTAGAACCATTATTATAAGCTAATTTTAGTCACAAAACTCAAGAGTAGCACTAAATATGACCTGAAATGTCATAGTATGAAGTATCCACTTTTAAGTTTTAGTCCTATTTAGGATGCCCAAAACACCCTCCATCTTGCATATATTATCAGAGTCTGTTCCTTGAGATAATTAAGGAGAGGCACTAGATTTTAGAATTACAAAAAGCCAAGTTTTCCTAATGAGGGAAAAGATGAGACATGTATAACATGGTTTATAACAAGGTTCAAAAGGATAGAAAAATGAAAAACAATTTAAATATATTTGTGTTATACTGCTTACAGTAGATAAATGCTTATGTTATACTCTAACGAGGTACCTTGCGAAAGAAACCAGTAATGCTAAATCTGTAGTATTATACATATTTTTTCAGGAAACAACAGAGGTGTACCAGTCTGGTTTTCTTCTTCCATTTTCTGGTTTGTAATTAAATAGATATTTATACTTTGCTAGATGTTTGATGGTCATAATTGTTGGGTCTTGTGAAATCTAAAATTAGCGTTCGCATTTCCCGAGTCTGTTACGAATGGTAGTGATTCTCTCTCTTCTCTTTGTATTACTGGTACCTTCTCTATTTCAAAGATGGTTTCTGTTGATGTTGTATTTTGTACGCCCTTTAGTTTATTATTTTTACTATGTTATTTAACATTGCAGTCTGTGTTATTGTCTTAGGATTTTATTATGCACCGGAAGTTTTTTTACTTTTCTTTCATATTTTCATTTTTTGATGTTTTTAAATGGGTTAAACGGGTTGATCCATATATAAAACGGGTTGATCCATATATAAAACGGGTTGGGTCATATTGACCTTTTTAGTAAATGTATTAAATGGATTGGGTTACTGATACGCACACAGGCACCACTACACCACATGCAGGAATACCAGACAACGGTGCACGTCCTAAGAGAACAATAAAAATACCAAAACGGTTGTTGGATTAAAGAATCGTACATGATGCAAGTTGGTTACAAGAAAATGCAGATGCAGATGTGCTGCCACTATCTTTTTCTTTAATTGTTATTTACGAATTATATGCTTTTGTCCATTGGTTACAGAAGAAGTATCTAGAATAGCCACGTCAGAAGTTTGTTATGAGAGCAATTATATATTGTACCTGAATTAGAATCCAAGATATGAAAATTTTGTTATTGCAACTCTCTCTCTGTTTCTTTCTGCTTATTCTTCTTCCTAACCTTCCCTTCCTCCCTATCCTTACTGTAACTCTTAACAATTTGGTGCTTTCACCGATTGTTCTCCCCTCTTTCCCTCAAATAACCCATCTCCCCTTTCACAATGACAAGAATCGACGACGCCTTCCAGCAGCTCGCCGACCACCAAAACACCATCACTACCATCCAAACCAATCAAACCGCCATCCAAACCACCCAAAATACCCATAGTGCCATGCTCGAAACCTTGACGGCCGATAACATTGACATTAAATCTGCCCTAGCTGATATTAACCGCAAGTTGGATAACCAACCACCCATTTCACCAACCAATCACTCCTCCACATATCAAGCTCCTACTATCACCCGTCAACCACCACTATTATCCACTCCGACACCCACTCGTACCCCTAAATGTTCACTCACAACCTTCGATGGCACCAACCCACACGATTAGATTTTTCAAGCGGACCGGTTCTTCGCTTACTACTCCACACCCGAAGATCAAAGAGTAGACCTCGCAAGCTTCCACATGCAAGGCCAAGCTATATCATGGTTCCAATGGATGCATCGCAACAATCAAATCCCGACATGGATGGCATTAACGAAAGCTATTGAGAAGCGTTTCGGTCCACCAACTTTCCTCAACCCACTAGCGACCTTGTTTAAACTTAAACAGGTAACTACTGTTGAAAATTATCAAGCTACATTCGAAAATCTCTGTAATCGAATCACTACACTCTCCAATGACTCCATACTTCAATGCTTTATTTCCAGCCTCAAACCCAACATACAAAACGAACTACATATTATCAATCCTACCAATATTTCTGACGCCATTGATGGAGCGAAGCTCGTTGAAAAAAAATTAACAGATCTGGCCAAATTTCCTTATACCAAAATTAACCAACCATACCCAAAGACATACAACAATCCCTTCAATACATCATCATTTCCACAAACACCACAGCCTCAAAACTCAAAAACACAAGTCCCCATCAAACAGCTATCACAATCAGAGATGAACGCTCGGAAGCAACAAGGGTTGTGCTTCAACTGCGATGAGAAATATCAATTCGGCCATCGTTGTAAACCAACCCATATCCTCATGATTTTACCAGACAACAATCCCGATGACGAACACCAAACGAAGAACAACCACTGGAACCCACTGTCGATTTCCCTCTAGTTGAAACCACTGACCCAATAACCGAAATTCCTCAAGAAATCTCATTCCATGCTTTTACTGGTTCTTCCCATCCACGAGCACTGCGCCTACCAGCCACAATTAATCACAAACCAATTTCCATCCTTGTCGACACGGGATCAACCCATAATTATCTCCATCCAAAAACCGCCAAGTTTCTCGGGTTAGAAATCGACACCGCAAACGTCTTTCTCGTCACAGTGGGCAACGGTGACAAACTCCGTAGCGTTGGCAGCTGCCCCAATGTTTGTGTGAATATCCAAGGGCACGATTTTTCAATCGATTTCCACCTTCTCGAAATCGTTGGATCGGATGGGGTGATCGGTATCCAATGGCTGGAGAAACTGGGGCCTATTACCATGGACCATAAATTGCTGACAATGTCTTTCACATACCAAAACCAGCCCGTCCGCCTTACTGGGCTAGGCCCACAAAGCAACCCATCTCAAATTTCCCTCCAACAATTAAAAAGGCTAGAAACCACATCAGCTATTTTCACCTTCCTTTATTTACAATTCCAGCCACCTTCTGATTTAGCCCAAAGCCCACCCTCTCAACAATCCGACCCAAAACTTGACCTGCTACTAACTTCCTTCAAACACGTATTTGCTACACCTACAACGCTTCCACCCCAACGAACCCTCCAACACCACATTAATCTCATACCCAATTCCACCCCAATAAACGCACGACCTTACCGTTACCCATACTACCAAAAAAACGAGATTGAGCGTCAAGTTCAAGACATGCTCAACTCAAAAATAATCCAACCATCGACGAGTCCTTTTTCTTCCCCAGTATTATTAGTTAAAAAGAAAGATGGTTCATGGCATTTTTGTGTTGACTACCGAGCACTTAACACAATCACCATCAAAGACCGATTTCCCATCCCAACGGTGGACGAGCTATTAGACGAATTACATGGAGCCATATTTTTTTCTAAGATAGATCTTCGAAGTGGTTATTTCCAAATTAGAATCCACCCCCCAGACATTCCAAAAACGAGTTTCCGAACACATGAAGGCCATTATGAATTCCTTGTCATGCCGTTCGGCCTAACCAATGCTCCCTCAACCTTTCAAGCTACTATGAACAACATATTCCGGCCTCATTTACGCAAATTCATCCTTGTTTTCTTTGACGACATCCTCGTCTATAGCCCCAATTGGGATTCCCATTTAAACCACCTTCGCATAACATTAGACATCCTCGACCATAACAAATTATTCGCAAACCTAGCCAAATGTAAATTCGGCCTCACCGAAATTGACTATTTGGGCCACTTAATCTCTCACACGGGCGTACGTGTTGACCCAACGAAAATCGATTCAATGATCAAATGGCCTGCTCCAAAATCAGTTACGGCAGTTCGCGGTTTTCTGGGGTTGACCGGATATTACCGCCGATTTATCATAAATTATGCCCAGATAGCCAGCCCACTCACAGACCTATTAAAACATAATTCTTTTATTTGGAGCCCACAGGCCCAGTTGGCCTTCGATTCATTGAAACAGGCTGTCTCCTCTACACCAACCCTAGCTCTACCTAATTTCAACGAAACTTTCACAATCACCACCGACGCTTCAGCAATGGCGATCGGTCCAGTATTATCCCAATCCAATCACCCGCTCGCCTATTTCAGCCTCAAACTACCTCGCCACCTCCAAAGAGCCTCCACTTATTCCAGAGAGATGTTTGCAATAACTTCCTCCGTAAAAAAATGGCGTCACTATCTACTCGGCCGACCATTCAGAATTGTCACGGATCACAGAGTCTCAAGGAGCTTACTTCACAGACGATACAGACGCCGGAGCAACAGCGATGGCTTACAAAGCTATTGGGTTTTGACTTCACCATTCACTACCGGCCAGGGAAGCAGAATCTGGTAGCCGATGGACTATCACGGTTTTCAAGCGAAGCTACAATGACGGCAATTTCGGGACCATCATTTTCATTGCTAGCAGACATACAACGCGCCTTGCTCGAAGACCCAGCCACACAAGAAATAATACATCAGATTAACACAGGTACATGTTCCAACACTAAATTCCACTTTCGAAATAACTTGCTATTTTGGGGAAACAGGATATTTGTTCCGAACAATGAAGAATTACAAACTGCAATTATCAATGAGTTTCATAACTCGAGAACTGGAGGACATTCGGGTATCAAGGGAACTGTTTCACGTATTTCTAGTAATTTTTTCTGGCCACAACTCTCTACTGCTGTTCAAAATTTCGTCAAACAATGCAACATTTGCCTTCAAACAAAATCAGAAACCAGTCGATATAAAGGGCTACTGCAGCCACTGCCGATTCCTACACAAATTTGGGAAGATATAAGTATGGATTTTATTACACATCTTCCCCCATCAGCAGGAAAAACAACAGTTTGGGTAATTGTCGATCGCTTATCCAAGTATGCACATTTTTGCGCACTACCGTCCACAGTCTCCGCAACTCAGCTAGCTTCTCACTTCTTGCAAGAATATGTTAGACTCCACGGATTTCCTCGTTCAATAGTATCTGACAGGGATCGCCTATTCACAAGCTTGTTTTGGAAAGAGTTATTTCGTCTCCATGGCACGAAACTCCGAATGAGTAGTGCGTACCATCCACAAACCGATGGCCAGTCGGAAGTGGTCAATCGATTTTTAGAAAACTACCTAAGAGCAGTAGTTGGGGATGTGCCTACCAAATGGGTGAAATGTTTGCCATGGGCCGAGTGGTGGTATAACACAACTGCACACTCATCTCTGAAAATGTCACCATTTCAGGTAGTGTATGGCAGGCCCCCTCCGGTAATCGCAAAGTACATCTACTCCCAATCACCAATAGCTGAGCTCAATACATGGACTTCTTCCCGTGATCAATTACTTCAGGTTATTAAAGCAACCCTTCAGAAAGCTCAGGCAAGAATGAAGTCCCACGCAGACCAGCACAGGCAGGATAAACAATTTGACCCTGGTTCATATCACTACAGTGAAAATATCACTACAATTTGACCCTGGTTCATGGGTCCAGTATTCCATGTTTCGTTGTTAAAGCTTTGCCCCAATCCCTCTACAGCTATCACACAACCATTGCCGGCAACAACTAACACAAACGACCTTGAGGACAAGGTCGATCTCAAAGGGGTGGGTATTGATACGCACACAGGCACCACTACACCACATGCAGGAATACCAGACAACGGTGCACGTCCTAAGAGAACAATAAAAATACCAAAACGTTTGTTGGATTAAAGAATCGTACAGGATGCAAGTTGGTTACAAGAAAATGCAGATGCAGATGTGCTGCCACTATCTTTTTCTTTAATTGTTATTTACGAATTATATGCTTTTGTCCACTGGTTACAGAAGAAGTATCTAGAATAGCCACGTCAGAAGTTTGTTATGAGAGCAATTATATATTGTACCTGAATTAGAATCCAAGATATGAAAATTTTGTTATTGCAACTCTCTCTGTTTCTTTCTGCTTATTCTTCTTCCTAACCTTCCCTTCCTCCCTATCCTTACTGTAACTCTTAACAGTTACAAAATGGGTCGGGTCAATTTTGACCCGACCAATTATGACCCAACTCAACCCATTTGACGGGTCGACAGTGTAGAGAAGGATTACTTTCAATAAGCTAGTTTCAATCATTTCATACAGGTCCTAAAGTAAATCGATGCAAATTTGACAGCCAGTGAAAATATTTTGTGTAGAAAGAAGAATTACACAAGAAGAAACAATGATGGAATTCTTGAAATATAAGTAACATGAATGGAAATAAAGGGAGCAATAAAAACAAAAGATGTAGTAGAGCCTATGCTATTTTCGATCTTCATTTGCAATGTGAAACAAAATCGATAAAAAAAATTCATATTTGGCGTATTATTCCTGCTAAAAAATTAGAAATGATGATATTTGACTCGTCAGTTATGATTGGAGTTCACCTAGAGGTATCAAATCCAGATATATCTTGTACGTTTGGTTTTAGATGTATTTCTTCCATGTACATTGAAACCAGATGTTAGATCAAGAAAAAGAGCTAGGAGATGGTGTTTCGAATATAAATATCATATAGCAATAAATATCTCATACTTTTATCATAATTGCATACAATTGATGCCTATAAAGAGTAGTTCATCTTTTCAAATCAATGCAAGAAGTATAAATTTCAATTTCAATGGACATGGACAACAATAAGTTATTTCATTAAGTTTCAAAAGATAATGTTAGTTGTGCTTCGCATTGAAAATGGAGTGAGTTCACGGATTGAACGGATTAAAAGTCCCACATCGTAGGATATTTGGAATAATCGTGGTATATATATGGGACTGGTGACATCAAAATTCAACGTTTTCTGATGTTTTACTGAAATTAAGCATTAATGTCTAAACATAAAATATGTGTATGATTTTGATTTGCTTTATGCCAAAGGAATAAATTTAATACCAGTCGTCGCTAGTTTTTCTTTTGTGTTGTCAACCACTGATTGATTAATTGCTTCAGTTTCATCAACTAAAAAGGAAAAAGAAACATATGAAATATTTCATTCAAACTATATTATCCTTTGGTAAAAGTTAAAGAAACAACGACAATATCCTATACATATTATTTATCTCCCTAAAAATTGTAAAATAGAAAAAAGATAAACATCCAATCACATAAATAATTAAACGGGGATTAATTTAAAGAACAATAATTTGTATATTTTTAGTCTTAAGGACACGACCTCAATATTTTAAACACAAAAACAAACATTCTCCTTAAAATTAATCATTAGGACAAACATTCTTCCAAAACTACTATCGAACTAAAAACTGATACCTAAAAACTACTAGCAATAACTACAAACTGATACCTACAAACTGCTATTAATAACTAAAAACTGATACCTAAAGAAAGTTGTCATTTAGGTTAAAATACTAAAGGTCTGTCCTTGAGGCTAAAACGCTGAGAAATTTTGTCATTAACAATAATTTCCTGAATAATTAAATACCGGTTGCTAGCAAGGCGGGGGCAAGAGGTTCCCGCTATGTTGATCGTGGTTAGCAAGGCGGAGGCTGGGATTAGCGAAGCGGAGCAGCGGTAGGCTGGTGTTACAGGCGGCGATTGGGATTAGCGAGGTGGAGGCTGGCAATTAGTGAGTAGGAGGCGGGAGTGAGTTTATGTTTTATGATTTTGATTTTGGGCATGTACATGATTTTTTATTGACCGCGTAAAATAAAAAATAATAGAAATGTACATGGAGGAGCGCGTCGTTCTTTTAATATTTTTCTATTTTGAAAATTTTTAGATAACAAAAATATTTTTTATAATTTTTAAAAAATCATTGAATTGGAATTAAAAAAATTAATTAGAAGCGTTAAATGTTATAAAACATACAAAATCTCAAACAAATACGTCAAGTTTGAACTTTTGAATCTTGACTTTCAAGAATAGACATTTTAGTCCTGGATGCCTAAGTATAAAATTTTGTTGTATTTCGAGTCAATATGATCTATGTTTCGGCAATCTAAACAATTATTTTCAATAACTAACTTACACGTAGGATGCTTAAATTGCTCATATGGTAGCAACGAATGTGTGCGGTCCAATTCTATAAATTTGAATATAGAGTATAAACAAAATAATAATATTTAATTAAAAAATTAAATTATAATAGCATAGATTATTATAATATAAAATATACAATTTTGAAATAGTTAAAATATATTTGATATGAAAGTTATGTAATGTTTTCTATCAAATTTATATAATCCAGGTAAAATCAGTATGGAGAATTGGAGGAAGAGAGAGGTAATAAGGTGTCGCAACGGCGTCAAAAAATACCGACGCCTTTCCGATGTCGTCTATTTGCCAGACAAAAATAAATTTGACGTCCAAATGGCGTTAGAATATTCTGAAGCTGTTTCGACGCCATTGTTCTGATTTATGACTTTTCGATGCATTTCCGACGTTACGTCTTTTTGGCATCGCAATGGTGTCGGTATGCTCCGATGCATTTTCAATTCCATTATTATTTTTGTTGGGTAAATAAATGACACGCAATAGCATTACTATTTTCCGACGTCATTCTGATGCTATTTTCCTGCTTTACGACTTTCCGATGTCATTTCGATGTTTCATCCTTTTAGTGTCGCAATTGCATCGAAAATTTTCGTCGTTGTTTTGCATCTTTTTTAGTAGCGTTAGTGGCGTTGGGTGGTGAAGTGGAAGGGTGATATGGCTAAGGCTAATATGGAGCTGAAGGGGGATGAAGCTTTGGTGATGTAAGGTGGAGGCGGGCTGCAAAGAGAGGAGGCACTAGCCGTGGGTGAAGTATAGGAGGAGGGTTGGCAAGGGAGTAGGGATCTGGGCTTGGAGGCGGGGCTGGTATCTGTAACGACCCAGAATTTTTGATAATTAAAATTCGAATATTTAATTGATTTTAAATATAAATAAATGGAATTAATAAGTCGAATGATTTATTTTTCGAATATTGGATTTAATTTGATAATTAAATCGATAAATTAAATAGTGAAATTCCTGAGATAATTGAAAATCGAGTTTAATATGATTGAAAATGATTTGTAAAATTTTATTTAATCATACTGGAGTTATAGAAATATTTTAGAACTCTTAAAACTGAATTTAGAGTTAATTTGTGAAAATTGAATATTTTAATATTTAATTATCGACTGTAAAAATAGCCAATTTTCGAACAGTCTCAGAATTGAACGAAAACCAGTTCCATTGGATCCGTAATAGTTAGTTATTATCGGATTTCAATTTTCATAGCAAACGAAGTTGTCGTTTGACCGTGGCAGCTCGAAACGCATCGATATCGTTTTAATTTTAAATCGTCGAGTTAAAAATAGTCATTTTTCAAAAAGTCTCGGATTTCGACGAAACCAATTTCATCGGATCCGTAATGTGATATTATTGTAAGATTTCAAATTTCGTAATTTTTGGATTTACCGTTTGTCCGGGGCAAGCCAAAACGCCTCGAAATCGATTTAAATCGGTTCAATTTGAATTGATCGTTTAATTGCATATCTCGCACAAACGACCGAATTAGCTTTCGAAACCTGTTCCATTGTGTCCGGAACGCGGGGTAAACCCCAGGAACGCTAGTCACCGCGTGTAAATCGGAGTTTGGAAATTCTGAAGTGAATAGTGTTTTTTGTTGAAATTCTATAAAAGGGAACACTCATCACCCAAGGCAATTGCAAAACCCTAGCTTTATCTTCTCCAGCTGCCACCTTCTAAATCAATGGCCAAGAATCATCATCCTTTCTCCTCTTCTACCTTCAAATCCACACATTATTTCAAGAAATCTTCAACTGCAAAAACGTAGAGGGCAACGAGTACTAGAAGATCAACGGTGGATTCGAGCAATGATCGCCATTTGGAGGCAAGAAATGGTCGCGTTCGTCATGGGTTCACACGCGTTTTTCTCGATGGACACGGGACCGAGCTTGGCCATACTCGCGGTGATGGTAGGGGGTGGCAAAGGCTTCCATGTGGACATGTTTGATCGAGCTAAACGTGAAGGAATAGGTCGCGCCATCTAGGGCAAAACGGCGGCTGATGGGTACGTACGTGAAAAATCACGTTTGGGAAGAAAGACAAAAGCGCGGCCAGATTTCATCTCCTGGGAACGAACGGCTGTGATTGAACTAGGTATAAAATATAAAAAGGGAATTGTAAATTATTTATATTAAAATTCGTTCAAATCTTTGAAATAGCATATCTTTTTAATACGAGGTCGAAAAATCTCGAAACCAGTTGCGTTGTCTTCGTATTGGCGAGCTCTTCGCTATGGAACTGAATTGGAGTCGTTTGGAGCTAGTTTGAATTTCGGGTAAAATTAAACGCCGTTTAATTTTATTCGAAATAAATGCTGAAATCAGAATTAAAAATCACGGTGAGATCTTCTCACTCCAGAAATTGAAAAGTGGAATTTTCAGTTATTGATTTGATTGATATGATTGCTATTCGATGTGATATTAGATATAGTAGGATATATCTATATATATATATATAGCAATATATACATATTGGCATATGTATATATTGGATTGATTGATTTCCCGCCTCGTATAGCGGATGAGACCCTATTGCGCCGTTAGTAAGCGGATTATTTTTATAAAACCCATATACCGCGATAATTCCGTACTGGAGCGGAATTGGTATTGTGCTAACGTCTTTGGATGCAGGGAAACAGGTTGGAGGGATCCAACTGGATTCCTCACCCGTATTTATTTATTTACAGATACTGATGTATATTCCGTTATCATATTGATATATGATATTGACTGTTGTGATGGACTAATTGATGCTGTTGCATCATCGGATTCAGTTTTGAAATGTAAAAATAACGACTTTTACTTTAAAAGGGTTTTTAAAGTGATTTTTGGAAATATACGTTTTATGGAATTTTTGAATCGATTTAAAAACGTAAAATTTAAAAGTTATAATTTTTAGTGAAATATAACCGAAGTGTCGTTTTTGAAATAAAAGTCGATTTATTTATAAAAGGGTTTAAATAGAGATTTTTGAATTTATTATGAAAGCTCTATATATAAGATTTATAAATTTGATTTTTATAAATCAAAGTGATGAAATTTTAAAGGAGTTTTAAAGACGTTTTAAATGATGTTAAAATGGGTTTTATAAAGGATAGAATAAATGATTTGTGAAGTCCTAAAAGAACGATTTTTGTAAATAAACGAATTATAAGTGTTTAACTTATAGAATGGACTTTTGGTAGAAAATTGAGTTATAAATTGAATTGGATAATAAAAGGAATTTATAAGTTGAAATGGTTATAAAATGTAAAATTGTGATTTATAAACGTTGTTTATAAATCCGAAATCACTTATTTTGATAAGTGAATTGTAGAAGTTAATTAAAGGAATTATATCCACGATTTTGTACAGTGGACAAACTTTTAAATAAAATGTGTAGAAATGATTGAAATTTGGTTAAGTGAAGTATATTCACGATTTTGGACAGTGAATATATTATTGAAAAAATGGATTCATTTTTGAAGAAGTGATATTAAAAATGGAGTTAAACATTTTAAAGATGTTTTAAAATGTATTATGAATCGAAAGCATAGATTTCAACGTTCATTGTTGAAATAGGCGTTTTTGAAAATATAAGGAAATGATGGACTATAACACTGTTGTTATAGTAAATGATTTCCGAAAGGAAATGTTTTGATGTAGTATTGGGATTTACATATCTATCTTAATTTCGAATCCCTATACTAGAGATTTTGAGTCGTCGTAACGATGTTTTACGTAACATTCGTTTTGACTCAAATAAATGTTGTTATAATAAATGATTTCCTTAAAGAATGAATATATACTTAATTTGATTTAAGTTTATCGGATATTTTCCAAGTGTTGAAAATAAATGATTTGTGAAATACTTATTATTAAATAAGTAGGGAAATGCATTTCCAATATGAAATGAAACGTTTTGAGATTTTATCTTCTTAAAGATAAAATGAAATCGAATATTTGAAATCGATTTGAGAATCGTATATCAGTAGATATTTTGAAGATATAAATTCACTATGGAATTTATAAAGGAAATGGAAACTGTTTAGAAAAATAAATATTGATTTATTTTTGAAGTGTGAAAATTTTATATCTAGTAAAGATATTTTTGGAAGATTAAATAATTTGGAAAATTATTTGGAATCTGGTGATGTTGCGCATCTTTATTGATAGTTAAATAACCGACTATCAATAATTACCTTTAGATAGGTATTTGTTGTGAATTGGATGAATTTGAATGCCACACTTATTTTTGAATAATCGCTCACTATTCGGGTTAGCCGGGAAAGGACCTTTAGGTCGTATAACCCATTCCGAATGTGTGATACGACGTATATGGATAGCATTTGAAGACCGGTGTTGAAGACCGGATATTTTTAAAAACGAAAGGATTACCGTCGAGTTACTCTACATCGGCTGATCTCCGATTTAGAGGTTTTATCACCCTTAGTGACGGGAAGTCTGGACGTGATTAGAAAATTATCCGGATGTGCAAGGGCTTCGTGAGAAGTGCCTTCGGTTCTGTTCGATCCCGGAACAGACTTGTATGGATTGTGTGTCTGACGTTACAATTTGAGATATAAAGCTGATTTCTTTCAAATACATTTCTGTTGGTGGCGGAGAATTTATTCTCTTAGCTTAACACCCTTCTCTGAGACGTACGAGCTCAGAGGTTATGTAGTTGAAATTCATCAGCGATATATTCCCAATTTGGTAACGTGGCATACTGAGTGTTGCTGTGAAATGATCAGTGTTTGATCATTTGTGATATGATCATTTGTTTGATCTTATATCTTTGTGATCATAGGTTGATCATTTTGTTTGACCCGAAGCAGGGCTTTTTGAGAAAGCGTAGCTTTGTGGACGAGACTTCGTCGAGCCTCACACCCCGGAAATGGTCGAAACAGGAAGGATGCGGCAAGGTTCTAGGGAGTAGCGCCCCTTAGTGTATGTCATTCCTTCTGGATAAAGGTGGTATCATGGTATGGAGCCCAGATACTTAACCTATGTGGTTGCTGCATTATTATCTATGTGGTTTGTTGGAAATCGGGGATCCTCGGGAAGATCGGTTACGATCGGGGGATGGCATACGCGTGTCAGTAGTTACCTATTTTTGCAGAGGTAACCCGGCCTTGTGTTGGCAGAGATCCGGTTAGGTTCTCGGGTCGTCTATTCCAGGGACGTACCCATCGTGGATAGGAAGTTCCTTAGCCTGACCATTTGTTGGAAATCCAAAGAAACAATACGTGACGTGTACGGTTTTAGTTGTATTACCTGCTATGGAATGTGGCGGTAACCTGCTATTGAACATAGTAGCTATAGTAGGCATACGATACTGGTCGTATGTTGGCTAAGATTAATATTATACTTTCGAACTGTTTTCTACACTATGCACTAATAATAATATCAAATGATTTGATTTTGCGTAGTAAGCATCTTTGACTATCATAAGAAGAAATCTCCTCCAATTCTGCGTTTGCATTGTGTGTGTGGTGGGAGGTCTTATGGTAGTTTCATTTTCCAAAAGCATTGCGGATTTCAATGTTAAAATCCTTTGTTGTTGTTTAAAGATAAACTGTTTTGTTGCTCACACCAGTCCCATGACTGATCCGGAGTTTATTGTTCCCTTCCTAAACTCTGGGTGCTCATAATTTTCCACACGAGCAGTCTAGAGTTGGGTTTCTCAGATATTCAGGTTTAGTAGATTATCTGGAGCTAGTTCATTCATCGGAGTTGCTTATCTTGGAGTTGGGGATTCATTCTTGTCTGAAGATCATTTTGGAGTTATCATTTCTATTGATATTGTTCCGCTGCTGTTGTTATCTTTTCTTTTCCGCTGCTATTTCTTGTATCATATCTCTGATGTATATTGATATTCATTGTATCACTCTGTTGTATCAGATATTATATATCAATGTATTATTCTTTTCTTCCGCTGTGTTATTTACTTAATTGTGTTATAGCTCCGGCGAATCGGATTTGAACGGTCGAATCTGCGACATTCTAGTACAATGTGAAGTACGGATGTCGATTTTCGAGCGGGCAAAACCCGAGTCGTCACAGTATCAGTACTATAACGGCTGCTAGTGGCGGAAGACCCTTGCGTCGGCTAGCGACGGCTAAAAAGGACGGTCGTCGCTAGCCGACGCAAAGTCTGTATATACAGACAGCACCCGCGAACCAGAAATTCACTCTCCTCCTTCCCACCAAAAAAAAACAAAACCCTTCTCCTTGCTGCCAACCGTCGCCGCCTCCGCCGCCTACTGCCGTCGCAGCCTTCTGTCGCCAATTAAAGCTCTCCAAAGCTTGCCGGTATCTCCTTCTCTCCAATATTTACTTTATTTAGGTATAAACTATCAACCCTAATTTAGAAATTGGCTGATTTAGGGATTTGGAATTGATGATTATATGTTATTAGTTGATGATAATATAGTGTATTAGTTGATATGGGTATATAATTAAAACCCTAATTTAGAAAATTAGTTGATTATGGATTAGAAATTGATGATTATTGCGTATTAGTTGATGATAATTAAAAATTTATTGATTTGGGGATTTTAATTAGTGATTTGGTTGTTTACTTTGTAGTTAAAATTAGGGTTAATTTAAAATCCGAAAATTAGTCCATAATTATTGATTAATGTGCTTATTGATGATTTTACATGAATGTTTGTTATAGTTAAGAACAATATTTATTATAGTTTACGCAAAAATTAATGTATAATTATTGATTAACATGCTGCTAGATTGGTACGGTTAAACATAAGTAATATTTTTTATTTAATAAAGGTGTGTAAATTATAAGTGTTATTTGTTAGTATAAAATAAATTTAATTTATTACATGTGCTAGCTTCTAATTCTAGTTTGCAAAATCAATAAATTAAAATTTTAATTACTTAACTGAATTTTGAAATGCGTTATAAAATTTCAAATTAATTAAATAAAATATTTAAATGGTTGAATGAATTATATAATTTTGAAATAAGCATAACAACAACAAATATTGTAATAAAATCGATTTTATAAAAAATTAGGAAATGAATATAACAACAACAAATACTGTACTAAAATCGATTTTGGAAAAATAATTAAGAAATGAATATAAGAACAACAAATATTGTATTGAAATCGATTTTGTAAAAAACTAAGAAATGAATATAAGAATAAAAAATATTGTACTGAAATCGATTTTGTACAAAATTAAGAAACGAATATAAAAACAACAAATACTGTACTCAAATCGATTTTGTAAAAAATTAAGAAATTAATATAACAACAACAAATATTCTAGTGGATCAATTTTGTAAAAAAATAAGAAATGAATATAACAATAACAAATATTCTACTACAATCGATTTTATAAAAAATTAAGAACATTAATATAAGAACATTAAATATTCTACTGAAATTGATTTTGTAACAAAATTAAGAAATGAATATAATAACAACAAATATTATACTGAAATCGATTTTTTTTAAAATTAAGAAATTAATATAACAACATATATTATACTAAAATCGATTTTATAAAAAATTAAGAAATGAATATAAGAACAGTAAATATTCTACTAAAATGGATGTTGTAAAAAATTAGGAAATGAGTATTACAATAACAAATGTTGTACTGAAATTGGTTTTCTGAAAAGTTAATAAATGAATATAACAACAACAAAAATTCTACTGAAATTAATTTTCTAAAAAACTAAGGAATGAATATAAAAACAAATAAGCGTTAAGTATTATTTTAATAAATACGACGACGACAGCAACAACAATTTAAAGCATTTAGTCTCAAAAGGCTTTAATTTATTTAGAAATACAACAACAACACATCCCTTGGATGCAAAGTTATTAGAAGAGAAGTGAAGTGAAGTGCTGCCGAAATTTGACAGAAGTGTAGTGTATAAAGTCTTCAGTCCCAAAAGACTTTAATTTGTTTTGGACAGAAGTGTGGTGTATGAAATTACTAACATATATTTTTAAATTAGGAACATCATCATTTTCTTGACCGTACTTGGATGTATGAAGTCGGAACTGGTATGAAAGGTTCGATGAAGGAACATTTCTACAATGGTGTACACGAATCTATTAAATTCACTACATCTAATAATTGAAATAACGAAGAACTTCGATACCCTTGTAGTAAGTGCCAACATTTGAAGCATTGGAAACCAGACACAGTTAAAGTACATTTGTATAAATCTAGTTTTGTGCCAAATTATTATTTGTGGGATCGTCATGGAGAACATGCTTCACCTACACCTAATTCTATAGCGTCGGAGGACGATCATGTTATGATGAACCCAATAGAAGATATGGTTGAAGATGCAGCACGATCAATGTTCCCTACCGTCCAAGTTGACGATCAAGACGTAAACAGCGAAGAAGAACCAAATGTGGGAGCGAATTTTTTTTATGATTTACTGGAGCTGCTAAGAGACCGTTGTGGGA
The DNA here is from genome assembly GCA_030737815.1 of Allium fistulosum. Taxonomy (NCBI): domain Eukaryota; kingdom Viridiplantae; phylum Streptophyta; class Magnoliopsida; order Asparagales; family Amaryllidaceae; genus Allium; species Allium fistulosum. Next base: position 334,570,315 of record CM060901.1, on the reverse strand, counting down.
TGGTTGTAAAAGTGGAACCGAATTATCAATAACCGCCGAATACATCACTATGAAATCAAAATTCAACTTTACAGAAGCTGGATGTACAGCAGTTGTACAAGCTGCAAAACGACATATGTCACATAATAATCTGATGTGCGATGGTCATTTTAAAGTGAAAACACTTATGTCGGCTTTCGGTCTGCCGTACCAAAAGATAGATACATGTATAAAAGGTTGTATGTTGTATTGGAAAGATGACATTAACCTTAGAAACTGTAAAATATGTAATGAGGAAAGATACAAACCAAGAAAAAAGAAAGGAAAGAAAGATCCATACAAGAGAATGCATTATTTATCCATCACTCCTAGACTTCAAAGGTTATATGTGTCTTCAGCTACGGCATGTCATATGCGATGGAACAGTGTGAGAACACAGAAAGAGGGAACTTTGACACATACATCTGATGGAGAAGCATGGAAATATTTCGATAAAACATACCCTGCGTTTGCTGCAGAGAGTCGTAACGTGAGACTTAGTTTATTTACGGATGGATTTTCAACATTCTCTCAGTTTGGTAGTAAATATTCATCATGGCCTATTATCGTTACTCCGTATAAGTTATCTCCATGGACGTATATGAAAACTCCATATATGTCTATGACTGTTGTCGTCCCTGGCCCTAATGATCCAACATAAGGAATCGATGTTTATTTACTACCATTGATAGAAGAGTTGAAAACACTATGGCATAAAGGAGTTGAAACATACGACATTTTGAGAAAAAAGAATTTTCGTATGTTCACTTCTTTGTTATGGACTATTAGCGATTTCCCTGCATATGGGATGCTTTCAGGTTGGAGTACAACCGGTCGTCTATCTTGTCCTTATTGCATGAAAGAAACACGAGCATTTTCTTTACGGTATGGAAAGAAAATTTCATGGTTTGATTGTCATCGGTGTTTTCTCCATCCCAATCATACTTTTAGAAGAGATAAATAAAACTTTAAAGCTAACAGAGAAGAGAATACGCAACCACCAAACGTTTGGTCAGGCGAAGAAATATATGAGATTGTGAAGGACTATCCGAAAATACATGAAACTGGAGTACAGACCGAAATTCCAAGTAAATTAGGCATTCATAATTGACGTGATGCACAATGGAAAAAACGTGTTTGATAACGTGTTTAATACTGTTATGAATATAAAGGGCAAATCAAAGGATGATTTGAATTCGAGACTTGATATAGCACACTTTTGTAAACGTCCCGAACTTTATATGGAGCCCGTTGACAATAAAAAACCAAAGTATGCTATGAACTAGACAGCAAGCAAGTAAAACTCGTGCTAAAGTGGGTGGAAGGACTAAGATGTCCTGATGGGATTTCTTCTAATCTCCGTAGATGTGTTGACTTTAAAAACAATAAATTTAGTGGGATGAAAAGTTACAATTGCCATATCATGATGGAATATTTATTACCGGTGGTTTTTAAAGAACTGTTGGCCGAAAAAGTGTGGAGTGTTATAATAGAATTAAGTATGTTTATAAATAGTTTTGTTCAACGATGTTAAAAGTCGACCGTATACGAAAACTTGAAATAGAAATCCCTATACTGCTCTGCAAACTAGAGAAAATATTTCCGTCAGGTTTCTTTAATGTAATAGAGCATTTACCCATTCGTCTTCCATCTGAAGCACTTCTTCGAGGTCCTGTGCAATATGGATGGATGTATCCATTTGAGAGGTAATACCGACTATCCGTAATATTTATGTTATTCTAAATTAAATTGAATTAATTTTCTAATAGGTCTTCATTTGAGAGGTAATTCAGATTTACATAATAAAATTTGAATTGAATTAATTTTCTAATAGGAACTTGAATCATCTGAAGAAAAAAGTTAGACAAAAAGCATGAGTTGAAGGTTCGATTTTCAAATCATATCTTGAAGAAGAAGCTTCATTCTTTTCTCTCATTACTTCAGTGACCATGTGAATTTATCATTTGTAAGTGTTCCTCGTAATATTGAAGCTGTTGAACAAGATTCCTCTCAAACAATGTTATATATTTTTAGACAACATGGCAGACCTGTTGGAAAATGTGTGGCAATATGGTTAGATGATAGAGATTACCATATAACGCACACATATGTTCTTCTTAATTGTGTTGAAGTTGCACCATTTGATAGGTAATAATAAATTCATACTTATTTCAATTATACTTACATGTTACTTATAATGGAACAAATTACATATATGTTCGCAGTATATACGAATCATGGCATCCATCTGGCGATCTCAGTACAGACTTTGCTAAATGGTTTTCGAACTACATTTATGATCCAAGAAACAGTTTCGTTGATGAAGGATCACAACATCTTGCACTCGGACCAAAAAGAAATGTCAAGATTTATCCAATATTCTTCATTAATGGATTTAAATTCAATACCATAGTTTATGGTGCCGACAAATTAACATATAACAGCGGTGTATTTGTCAAAGGTAGTAATGATCCAGATGAGCATATAAAAGATTTTTATGGCATCTTAGCACCGGTATTAGAATCGAAATATTATATGCAACCCGTAGAAAAAGTTTTTTTATTCAAATGCAATTGGTTCAACAATGTTCCTGGTTTTGGAATCAACGAGCACAAAGATTATAAGCTTATTGAAATAAAGCATACCTTACATTATTACAAGTATGATCCTTTCGTATTAGCCAAGCAAGCATTACAAATTTAATTTTCTCCGTATCTATCCTTAAAAAGAGATAAAGAAGATTGGTCGGCTGTTTTTAAAACAAAGACAAGATTTACATTTGATGAAATTAATATTCCAAATGAAGCAGCGTATCAAGCGGATCTTGAGCCAAATGATGAAATAGTAATAACTGATGATATTGATGTAGTTTGTTGAATGATGAATCAAATGAATTAATAGAAGCCTTTGAGAGCACATAAGAAAACAACGTAGAGTACGAGACCGAGTCTGAATCAGAATACGACGAAGACCGATACTTCTAAATGATGACTATGTTGTGAGCTATGTATCGGTTGTTGTATATTGTGTATTCTGAGTTTCCGATGTTATATGTTAATAATGATGACTATGTTGTGAGCTATGTATCAGTTGTTGCATATTGTGTATTTTGAGGTGTCGATGTTATATATTAATAATGATGACTATGCTGTGAGCTATATATTGTTCTGTTTCTTTGAATTCTATGAAATGATATATTTTATCACTATATGAAATGATTTATTTGTAGCAGATATGCCTTTCAGAAGGCATTCTAGGAGATCTTAGCCTTCGCAGCCTTCTCCTTCTCCGAGCGCGGGTGCCAGCGGCACAGCGCCAGATGTACGTCCAGTGGCATAGGTTGTCCCTAAGAGTGCGAGGTAAGTTTCAAATTTATTGCTTGTCTTAATATTTAAAATTCTACTAACTAAATTCCTACATTAAAATTTATACTGGGGATTTGAAGTTGAGCCTTCGGACTACATCCTACAGGTACTCAGGAAGGCCTATATGAGTCGGATGTCCGGATGCTAGCCTCATTGGGATGACATCCCAAACCATGTTAAGAACGCTATATGAGCCGACTTGATGGTAAGCATAAATTTATAATTCATTTGGAAAATAATATAATGTGTATAATTCTAATTAATTTCAATATACATGCCGTCGTCCGTGTCGATCCGTAGGACATGGATGTATTTGCAAATCATTGGAACCAGAGGAAGCGAAAAAATTATAGGGACACCCTCTCCAAAGCAAAGAACGTGAGAAAGAAATCATCCTAGATGAGCATCGATGTTTGGGCCGAATTCCTCCAGTTGCGGGAAACCCCTGAAATGAAAGTAAGTTATCTAATTTCATATTGTTATTATAATTTTTTAAATTTTGTATATTAGTTGCATTAAATTAGTTAAACATGTTTTCAAATTTATAGGAACTATCAGCACAAAACCGTGCAAATAGGAATAAAAATCCTACTTTGCACCATGGTGGATCCAAATCCTTTCAACAACATCGCGCAGATTTGGTAAGTTTAGCAATTGTGTTTATAAATAGATGTAACATTATTTAATCATATTTATAACATTGTTCATTAACATTGTTTATTAATCATATTTGTAACATTATTTAATCATATTTGTAAGAGTGTAGGAAGTTAAATCGTGAGCCTACAATGGCTACGGTCTTCACAGTGACGCACACCGTCGAGCAGAAAGATGAGGAAGGCAATGTTTCATATATTTGGACAGATGATAAATCTCAATCAATAATGGTAAACGTGCTTTTTTTTTACTTCAAAACTTCTAAATTAAATTTTTATTATGGCAAAATTTTGTTCGTGATCGCAGGAAAGATATGACATAGAGCATGCTCGAGTGGCGCAATCCACAGGCCGTCATTTGACCTTAGAGGAGTCAAACAGTATATGGGATGCTTTGATTGACCTTCCTTCGCGAAATAGGCGTTACGGTTTCGAAAATCATGAGGTAAAATGCTTTGTTAACAAATATATAAGCAATATTTAATATTGAGCATAAATTATAACCCGCTATCAATAATTTACAGGCCATGATGATCCAATCGTCCTATAGGAGATCCCAGACTGAAGAGGAGATAGCTCAATTGAAACAACATCTAGCGGAGATCAATGATTGGCGAAAGAGTGGGGTGTTGGCGCAGCAGCTAGATGAGCACATTGTGGCATACTTAGCTGAGCATGGGAGAATGTCGAGGGAGGATGATGACGATAAAGATGATGAGTAGGTATGGCTGTGTTTATGATGGATTTTGATCATTTTGTTTTGTACATATGTGACATGTGTTACATTTATGGATTTGATACTTATTTGTTGGTTGGATTGTTTGATGGATTAGTGGGATGCTTTGTTTGATGTACATGAGTTGGTTAGAATGTTTTGTTTGATGTACTTGTTTGTGGGTATGGTTTTGTAGTTTAATGAGATATTGGTGTTGGTTGATGAAATGGTTGTGTAAATATTGATATTTGCGTTATATATTTGATTATGTGTGATATGTATGAGATTATACGATTCTTGCATTGGTAGTAGAAGTGAAATTGAGTATATATGTGTTGTAAATGAGGTGGATTGAGATTTATGCGGTTGGATGGCCTGAGGAGGAGTTTGGTGTAGAAAAATGGTTCCAGATTAGCGACGGCTAGCGACGCCCAAATGGTTCCAGGTTAGCGACACGACGGCTGATTGGTCCCAGGTTAGTGACGACTGATGTCGGTTTGTGGCAACCCTTCAACTTCTAGTATGTTGCCACGTGTCCACTTAGCCGTCACTAAGCGTCTCTAATATGGCGACGGAGCTGTCGCTTTCTCTGTTGGTGACGAGGTAAATAGTGACGGCTTTTAGCGATGGCCGCCAACGCCATTTTGTCATCGCTATTTACTATTGTTTTTATAGTGTATGGGTAACAGGTGGTGGTCGGTGATTTGGGTGGCTGCAGGCAAGATGGGAGAGAGAGGAGGCGGATGAGGCTGGTCGACTAGGAGAGGTGGAGGGAGGACACATGGGAAGAGGAAGAGAGAGAAGTAGGTGGTGGCTTGGATTAGAGTGGGAGAAGGCTACTGTGCATCGAAGGAAGGAAGAGGAATAGGTAAAAGATGAAGTGAAGTAGCAGGGGAATATGCATGTGAATAGTAAAAAAAATTGAAGATGATATATTTTATTCAGAGCAAAGCGACAGCTTAGGGTCAAATACAAGAAGAGAGAGAGAGAATGTGGTCCTTAAACTAGTATAACCGTATAACGGTGGGGAACCGACCGTTAGCTTGTATTTTCTAAAAAAATTTCTAAATTTCAATGGTCCATGCCATTAGATAATTACTTATGAAAAAACATTTCGACTATGAGCGCAAAAATTAAAAATAAAATTAATGTATAGATTGATGCTCCAAATTGGAGCACTTAACCTCTCTAAAAAACAAAATACGATGGTGGTATTTTGTGTTTTATTAATTAAGTAGCATATATTATTAACCACATTTTCACTAAAATACAAAGACCGTGATGCACCCTTCAGAGAGTGTGATCGATAACCTCTTAATTTTGAAGCATCTTTGTAACTTCTATATCATAATTGGATTTGAGGAATAAATGGACAAGTCAAATAATTTACCTAAAAAATGTCATCTTCTTTCAAAAATTATAGCATCTTTAACATGGAAGGCTTGAATCATATTTCTGATATTTCTGATTTGTCATATGAAGGTTTAGAAAACTTGAACCTTAGTATTTCTAATATTTGTGATATACCACAGTGGTCTCATCTTTTATTTAATTATGTAATAAAAGCAAAAAATTGACAAAAGCTACCATGTTCAGAGTGCAATAAGGAATTGGATTAGATTTACTTTTAACTTTTGATAGTTGATTCAATCACGATGCACATTTCAGAACGCCCAAAGTTTATTTTACAAAATGAAAATAACAAGGATGTAGTAAATGAAAATTAATATCTCTGTCTATGATACAACATACGTAAGGTTTTATGCACTGAGCATACAATCGAAACCATTTACTCAAACATGATAACATTACATTTCATAAAACAGCATTATATGTAAGTTGATATCTAGTTAGTAAAAACATATACATCTAATCATAATCTAAACTTTGATGACCTCCATCGAATTTGTAAGCTTCCCACTATTGCTGGGTTATAAAGCATGAGATAAAGCAGCAATGATTTTATGCTTCCTATAACGATGGCAAATGTAGCAATGTACTAGTGCATGACTAAAACGTATCATGAAGTTGTATTCTGGTTGATGAAGAGACCTTAAAGAGTATTTGACACCGTATGCTTGGTTGAACAATGCTACAGCTTCATGTAAGCCATGAAGTATTCTAGATTTAGCATATGAGTTTTGTTGCGTGTACATTAAAAGTTACACCAAGCTGTTGAAGCCACTGTTTGTTGACTTGCGGTAACTGAGTTTGATCATGATCTTTGCTGAAACATATGTACAAACAAAATAGATCCAGAGGCAAAAATCTCAAAATAGAGATGACTAGTAATGAACACACATATACAAACAATAAACTAGCCTGTAAAAGGGCCCGCCGTGCTAGTTCTCCCTCAAGTCCCCTTATCTTCTTAGCTGCTCCAGCTTCTACAAGCTTCTGAGCTTTCTCAACAGCTTTTGTTATTTCAACAAAAGTGCTCTCTCTGTTTTTACAATATTAAGTCAATGATATATTCAGCATAGAAAAGCATTTCGAAAGACAGATGAAAATTTGGTTTAGTGTTTTCTCCCGAGCTTTAAATATTTCTGTCTTATTAACATGGTATGTGTCTCATTGTTATACACATGCCTAAAATTTAATATAAATAAAGAATAAAAATATTACAGAACAATGGTTTTCGGAAGGAATCATTGCTTTGAGACTTTGAATTTACTAATTTGAAGCAAAAAGTTTCGAATATATTTGACATTGCTGAGAAGTCAATATCCTTAAGTGCGGAATTGGACAATACCCAAGTTGGTTACCTCACATATCTTCTGAACATGCAATCCTCAAAATTGTTGAACGTTGACTATGTGAGCTGGTCATAATATTGCTTAATAAATTATAAATACTGCTAACAAGTTATAAATGTTGGAATAATTCAACATAATGGGGTCACATATTTTAATGTTTGAATGTGTGGGCTATCTTGTAATTAAGTGTAATTATGTGATCTATTTTTGAAATAAACATATTAAGACTTAAGGGGTATATTCGTCATGTAAAATTATAACGTGTGGATACCGGAGTGACAATTTTAGTTTGTTGAAGGACCAAACTGAAAAATGTCACACACTATATATATGGGGTTATGGTCCCCAAATTACACAAGTCTTATCATATTCTCTCTACCCTCTTCTAAAGAGAATTTCCAAATCTAAGCTTGTATCAATTTGGAAGATCTAATCCAAATTAATCTTCACATCAATTAAGAATCATTGGATTCAAGTACGCCTTCGGCTGTTAATTCCATATATTTGTTTCTCAATTGAATCAATATGGGTTATATGTATACAGATCTAATATAGATTAATCACCAACAAGTGATATCGGAGCCACCCATCATTGATTTTATCGAGAAATTTCCTGATTTTAAGTATATATGAAATTAGCGTTATGAGATTTACAATTTTGGTTGATTCATTCGATTATTTCGAATCTGTGAGATTTGCTTTTTTCTTATTGATTCCTCTAATGTCTTTATTTCAAATCTATATAAATAATTCATGAATTAGTTCCGCTGGTTCGGATCTGATGCCTTTAATTGTTGCTACTCATATTATTCATATTTTATTGTCAACAATATTGTGACTGTACAATTTTTTATTGCTACAAATGGTTATCATGTTAAGTTTTGTTTCATTCACACGTATGGAAGCATCTTCATGCCTTTTAATGCTCCTGTAATAATTATTGGACCGCATAACGGTCAATTGCATTTATTTTTATCATAATTGCATTAAATGTGGTTGTTATAGTAATAAATTAATTTATTATGATAAATGCAGTAAATGTGTCAGTTGCAATAAATTTAATGATGCACATGTTTTATAGATACATATATTATTTAATGCATTTATATTTTATAGATACGTATATTTTATATGTATGGGCCACTCATTAAAAATAAGTTTCACTTTTTGTAATATTATAACACATGTACTCATAATTGCTTATTCAAATAAGCTTTCATCGAAAGCTAATCACTTGCCGCACTAATATAATAAACTATTTTGACATGGATTATTTATTTTCGTTGCTTCCCACTATGTTTGGGATCAACCACTGCTGTAGTTTTCAGCTATTTATTTTCTTGCAATATCACATGTATGGACCATGCTATGGTAAAATTTGTTTTATCTTCTGTCTTGAATATTGACTGTTAAATAAAGTATGCAATATTTTATCATTAATTGTTATTGCAAATACCATTTGTTATGTATTGTTACATTTTTAGTTGATGTCAAATTTTTTTTATTACGGCTATGAAGCCATATTTTCAATATGTATAAAATTGAAAATTGAAATTTATGGAATACGCATAAATGAATGAGTTAAAATAAACCAATTCAAATATTATTTGGTGTCTCTTTGCAAACTAACTGTAAATATCCTACATTACAGGTGAACTTATTAAAATAACATGTCACCAAAGTGAGATCTCTTATTTTAGTTATTCATGAAAAAAATGTTTGATGTTTGTGTGTAATTATTCATGCGGATATTAGCCGAGCCCAAAGGAAGACTAATATTTGGCCGAATCATTTATACATATGTGATGATAAATATGTGACAATCATATAGTTTTGCAAGTGGATATCTAATCGGCCTAAAGGAAGATTGATATTTGACTTGAACTTATTGTCAACGTTTGATCATTACAACAAGAGTACCACTTACAATTAATATTACTATCCAAAAACTTGATTTTGATGTTGTGCTAGGTATCTTGAGAAGAGACTTATCGATTATTTGAATTTACTGCGGTTTTGTTTTACAATGTGAGCATATTTGATTGATTCTTATGTTAAAATTACAACTAATTTAACTGCGGTATCTGCCAATCTTAACAACATTCCTATTCCGACTGGAACAAACTTTAAGGATTGGAAAGAGAACATATTGCTTGTTCTTGGTTGCATGGATCTTGACCTTGCACATAGGATGGATGCACCCACCCATCTTACGGATGAAAGTTCATCTGATGTTATAAAGAACTTTGAAATGTGGAATCGTTCAAATCACATGAGTTTAATGATCATAAAGCGCGGCATTCCAGAGGCATTTAGAAGTGCGGTATGTGAAAAGATAACTAATGCTAAAGATTTCCTTGTTGAGATTGAAAAACATTTTGCTAAAAACGATAAGGCGGAAACAAGCACACTTTTGCAGCGCTTGATTTCCATGAAGTACCAAAGCAAAGGGAACATGAAGGAGTACATTATGGAAATGTCTAATGTTGCTTCAAAACTTAAGGCACTTAAGCTTGAGCTTTCGGATGATTTGCTCTACATTTGGTAATCTCTCTTCCTTTATAATACAACCAATTTAAGATCAGTTATAATTATCAAAAGGAGAAATGGACTCTTAATGAGCTCATTTCGTATTGTGTACAAGAAGAAGAGAGATTGAAGCATGATAAGTCTAAAAGTTCTCATTTGTCATACACACCTAAGGAAAAAGACAAAAAGAGAAAGAAGGATCAGGAAACTGTAAAGGGTCCAACGGAAAAGAAACATAAGGAGGCTGATGTTTGTTACTTTTGTAAGAAGGTTGGACATTTAAAGAAAGATTGTACCAAATATCACGCATGGCATGTTAAGAAAGGTACATCATTTGCTTTAATCTATTCTGAAGTAAATTTACCTACAGTACCTAAAAACACTTGGTGGTTAGATCTGGTGCTTCTATTCACATAACTGTTTCTATGCAGAGTTGCCTGAGCTATCGAAATCCAACTGATGCTGAAAGATACATCTATGTGGGCGAGGGAAAATCGGTTAAAGTGGAGGCTATTAAGCATTTTAAGTTGTTATTGAGAACTCGGTTTTATTTGGATTTATTTGATACTTTTGTTATATCATCATTTAGATGGAATTTGGTTTCTATTTCTAAGTTGGACAAATCTACTTATTCTTATTCATTTGGGAATGGTATTTTTAGTTTATCAATAAATTCAAATCTTGCTGTAACTGGTTCTCTCAATGTTTATGATAACTTATATATGCTTGATGTTAATACCTGTTATTATGAAGCCTTGCACGTGGAATTGCACAGTACTAAAAGAAAAGCTAATACAGAAAATTCAGCCACATTGTGGCACAAGCGCTTAGGTCATATATCTAAAACTAGAATTCAAAAGCTTATGTCAGATGGCATTTTGGAATCTGTTGATTTTTCAAACTTCGATGTCTGTGTAGAGTGCATCAAGGGAAAACAGACCAAACATAAGAAAATAGGTGCCAATAGAGCAGCCGACGTCTTAGAATTGATACATACGGACATTTGTGGACCATTCCCTATGGCATCATGGAATGGTCAACAATATTTTATCACATTCATAGACGACTACTCAAGATATGGCTACTTTATATCTTATATATGATAAATCAGAATCCTTGGACATGTTCAAGAAATTTAAGGTAGTGGTTGAGAACCAACTCAACAAAGGATTAAAGTTGTCAGATCTGACCGTGGAGGTGAATATTATGGTAAATCTGATGAATCGGGTGAACAATGTCTAGGACCATTTGCTAAATTCCTAGAGGAACGTGGAATAGTCGCACAGTACACCATGTCAGGTTCACCTAGCATGAATGGTATTGTTGAGAGATGAAACAGAACTCTTAAAGACATGGTGAGGAGTAGGCCTGTCAATGGGCCGGGTTCGGTCCGGGTATTATAAACCCGGACCCGAGTTCGATTACAATAATTAAAACCTGAGCCCGGCCCGAACCTGCAAAGTATTTCAACCCAATATCCGAGTTCGGCCCATCAGCTTTTTAGGCCCGTTGGGCAATAACCGTATACTTAACTCAGAATATTTATGTTAAATCCATATTTTAAAACTGCAACTTTGGTAAAATTTGTATAAAAACTATGTTAACATATAAAGTGGGCGGTGATGTAGTCAAGTTAACAACAAAAGTATGCAAAAATATGTACATGTAAATAAACAAAATGGTAAATAAATAACACACACATTCATATTTTGATATGGCGGAAAACTACTAGTCGGGTCGGGCCCTAACCGGACCGGCTTTTGATAAAACCGTAGCCGACCCAGATCGGGTCCGTGTCGGGCTTGGGTAGTAAAACATAAAACCCTTACCTGCATTAACAGGGCATGTTCAGGCCGGTCTCGGGTCGAAACCCGTACCATTGACAGGCCTAGTGAGGAGTATGATTAGTCATTCTACCTTACCAAAATCACTCTGGGGGAAGACATTAAAGACAACAGTTTATATCCCTAATAGGGTACCCACTAAAGCAGCTGCCAAGACACCTTATGAGCTTTGGATAGGCAAACAACCCACTTTAAAGTATTTTCATATTTAGGGATATCCAGCTGAGGCAAAGCCTTATAGGCCAAATGAAAGAAAATTGGACTCTAAAACAATGAGCATCTACTTTATTGGTTATTCTGAGTGATCTAGGGGTTATAAATTTTATGATCTCATACTAAAGAAAAAATTTAAGATGGAAACTGTAATGTTTTTTGAGGATTATGAGTTAAGGGGGAGAAATGAAGTAAGGAACATTGTTATTAAGGAGGAATAATCATCTATGATTCCTACTATAGTTATTTCTTCTGACAATGTACAGATTATCATTTCTGTCATTAATGAAGAAGTTAATCCGGAACCACAACAAAACAATATTGAAGAAAACCCTCTTCAAGATGAGGACAATGTTCCACAAGAACAAACTCAACAACGTCAAAATGAATTGCCACCAAGGAGATCTACTAGAGAGAGGAAAGATGTCATTCCGAATGATTATGTGGTAATTCTTCAAGAATAAAGGATAATAATGGATTGGTGGAAATGATCCTATCAACTTTCACCATGCCATGCAAGATGTTGATTCTCAAAAGTGGATTGAAGCTATGAACAAAGAGTATAAATCCATGCAAGACAATAAAGTTTGGGATTTCGTCTCTTTACCTGAAGGTAAGAAACCCATTGGTTGTGGATATTTAAAACCAAGAGGGATACAAAAGGTAATGTGGAAAGATATAAGGCTCGTTTTGTAGCAAAAGGTTTTACTCAGAAGGAAGACATCGGTTTTAAAGAGACTTTCTCTCCGGTTTCATCGAAAGACTCTTTTAGAATAATTTTGGTGCTTGTTGCAATTTTGACCTTGAGTTACATCAAATGGATGTTAAAACTGCATTTCTCAATGGAGACATTAATGAAACAATTTATTTGCTGCAACCAGAAAACTTTGTGTTCAAAGATCCAAAGAATATGGTTTGCAAACTAAAGGGGTCCATTTATGGGCTCAAACAAGCTTCTCGTCAATGGTACACAAGTTTCATGAAATAGTTACCTCATTTGGTTTCGAGGCAAACATAATTGACAGCTGTGTGTATCACAAGTTCAGTGGGAGCAAATTCATATTTTTGATTTTATATGTTGATGATACATTGCTTGCCTGTAATAATTTACATATGTTGCACGAAACCAAGAGATTTCTTTCAGATAATTTTGAAATGAAAGATCTTAGGGATGCTTCTTTTGTATTAGGAATCCAAATATACTGTGATCGCTCACGAGGTATTCTTGGATTGTCACAAAAGAACTATATAAAAACAGTGCTTAAAAGGTTTGGCATGCAAGATTGTAAAATGGGTGATACCCCTATCACTAAAGGAGATAAATTTTGTCTCAAACAATGCCCTAATAACATCCTTGAAGCTAAATAAATGCAGAAGATTCCTTATGCATCTGCTATAGGGAGTCTAATGTATGCTCAAGTGTGTACGCGTCTGGATATTGCATACATTATAGGAGTGTTGGGCAGGTATCTTAGTAATCCTGGAATGGATCATTGGAAAGCAGCAAAAAGGGTTATGAGGTATCTTCAGAGAACAAAGGACTATATGCTTACATATAGAAGATCGGATCAGTTGGAGATCATTAGGTATTCTGATTTTGATTTTGTTGGATGCTCGAATAGCAGAAAATCCACTTTAAGATACATATTTCTATTAAGTGGAGGGGCTATATCATGGAAAAGCGTTAAAAACGCTCATAGCTTCTTCCACCATAGAAGCAAAGTTTGAGGGTTGTTATGAGGCATCTAACCATGCGAAATGGCTGCGGAATTTTGTCACTGGGCTGGGCATTATTGATAATATTGAAAGACCATTAAAGTTATATTGTGACAATAAATATGCAGTATTATATTCTAATAACAATAGAAGCTCAAGCAAGTCAAATTATATTGACATCAAGTTTCTAGTTGTAAAGAAGAGAGTGCAGAATGGATTAATATTCATAGAGCATATTGGAACAAATTCCATGCTAGCAGATCCGCTTATAAAAGGAGTACCATCCAAGGTCTTTCATGAGCATATTGCTAAAATGGGTGTATCTTTATATAAGGATATTTTGGTTTAAGGGGAGTTTGTACTTAGTCACTTATTTCGCGACATTGCTCTATATTTTGATTATGGACATGCTTTGATTTATATGATCAGAAATAAAGTTTTCTTTTGCACTTCAATTGTTTATATATAATATTTGGTATTTTGATATCATTAAAGTAAAGTAGGACCAGTTGGAAATAGACATGTAAAGATCACATTTCATGTAATTTCCATGCTACACATACATGATTGATCTATGTCATTTGATTGTATTGATATATGTGACCATTGATGGGTTTAGTTACAAAAACAGTAATAAAAGCCACTTTGGTTCTATGTTAACACAATCAATGAACGAGATTGTTTTGAATATACCATATTATCAAGAAAGCTATTTAAGAGCTCATAAAGCTGAATACATTCTATAAAGTTACATACGTGCACTACACCAGAAAAGACTTTTGGTAGCATTGAAAAAACGCTACCATAACTTGTAGTAGCGTTTAGAGAACGCTGCGATACGACATGCAACTAAAAGTCTGAAACTTTTTGTTGCGTTGTAGGAAACGCTACCAAAAATCACCATATTGTTGCGTTTTGAAATGCAACTATAAGTTTTTCTGTAGGGTTTACAAAACGCTACCAAAATGGAACACTTTTGGATGCGTTTTTGATTGTATACTTTTTTTGATTTTCTGTAGCGTTTTTAAAATGCAACTATAATTTTTTTTATTAGTTTACATTTGTTTTTGTAGCATTTTTAAAACGCTACTAAAATTTTTGGTTGTTTGGCAGCATCTTTTAAAGGTTGTTATTTGCGGTTGATGGCTTGTACCATTTCCAACAACCACTTATATTATATTCATATTAAAAAATCGAGCGATCACATAATTTTCATATTCAAAGGAACAATTAAATCACATAATTAACATATACAAACAAACAATCAATCAATCATATGATCATCATATTCAAATAATTAAAAAAACACGCTAATCTCATAATAAAATATAATATCCATAATCAATTCAATAGTAGTTTTTCAACAAAATAAGTCACATACTACAAGCATTCACAAACAAGCATACACAAACAATACTAACAAAATATGACAACATATATAACAATTAAAGTCATGTTCATTGCTTGGTTACCAATAATTCATTGTTGTCAGCAGTCTTCACTTCGAAATAGCTAATTACCTGCAAACGAGTTTAACAATCAACAATAAGAATTATAAACCAAAAATGAATGCTAAGTTAATGATTCAAAGACTAAAGCACACTTATCAATCAGTGGGTGTTGGAACATAATTTATTTAAATTGTATTTGAGTTCTAGTTTCAAATAATTTCCTTTTATCAGTGTATTTCCCATCATAGATTTAAGCGAGGACAGAGGTAATGGTCACAAAATGAATTATAGTTTGAGTACATACCATCCGAGTCCAGCATCGTTTATTTACTTCAATTTCATTCTGTTTATGTACAAGATAAAAATGAGCACAAGTACGCATATATCTAGCATTGACCGATACTAATGGCACAAATGAAAATAATATAAATAAATAAACACATAAATAAGATCAAGAAGTTGAAAATCATCTTGAGTTATAAGGTAATCTGCTAATAATATATATTTCATATTTTAATGGTTTCTTTATTTTTGGAAACATGGATGAAGAATTGTAAGATAGTAACATAATCTGCATTATGTTTTTCTTAGCATATTGTATGTCTAGATTAATTGTTAAGTGTTCTTCAGTAATTTTTCCTAACAATGATGTATTTGCTGCAAGAACATTTTCCACCTAAGCTTAAATCAAAACATTTTGGTTTAAATGAGAAATAACTTACTCGCCCACTAGCTATATAAATAAAACACAATGTTATCGACTGAAGAATTAGTTGTTTTTTTGTTGTCTACATTATCTGGTAATCCATTCTTAATGGTCATTTTCCTAATTTGCTTTTCTATATACACTTCATAAAGCCAAAAGGTATGAAGTAATATTTTTAATGCTGTTTTCAAAACAGGAAATTCACAAACTGTCTTACACTTGAGCAAAATAGTGTAGCGGCAAGGTTAAATGCAAAATATATAATCAGGTTTCATACATAGGCATCCTTTGTTCTTATCATAAGAAATGACAAATCCATGTTTTAACCTTGAAAACATCATCATGTTTTAAATAAAACCGATCATTTTTCCTTTCTTCGTTTGCTTAATTTAGTGCAAGGCCGCACAAAAAGGATTATATAGCATCTATCTATTAAATAATAGTAAAGCGGAAGAAATTCAAGCTCTCTTATTAATTGTAGGAGCTTTCTCTACTCTCCTTAATTCTCTCTCTAGATATTTTAGTTTTAAATTTTTATAATTTATCAATTTATAGTTATTCTACTAAACTTCTAATGTCAATTTATAATCAAATACATACTTTTAAAATTTTCTATAATTATTCACAAATTTATTCTTATTTCTCATCTAATATTTTACATTTAAGTCCATATATTTAAATTAATTGTGTAATTCAAAATTTAAACCATTTGATAAATTGACTTAACTAATATTAGATACGTCGTGTAAATCCTAAAATACCAAAGTAGCATCAACAAACTGATAAAACAAAATTTTCATTTGCATACAAAGATATGTAAATCACATAGCATAAATTATATACATCAACAATAATAACAAATTTATTTCCTAATTCTTTTATCTCAATTTGCATTGCACTGAAAAATTATATTTTTAGCTTTACACACCTATATTTTAAATTTCTATAGTTACTTACAAATCCTTCTCAATTCTCTCCTAATATATTTTTACTCATATCCATGTATTAACCAATTATGTAACATTTATTTTAAATCATTCAAATAAATTGATTAACTGATATTTATTAATTCATTTAATAAATCTTAAAATATACTAATTTAAGTAGGTATACAACACTCATATATACAAGCGAAGTAGATAAGATTGTTATTTTTATTCATATATAAAGGTATATGGATCACATAACATAAAATGTAAACATAAACAATAATATATTTTTAATTCATCATTCATTTATCTTTAAAAAAATTATGCATTGTAGTACAAAATTTCGTTTTTTTACAACTTTTAAATAATAAACTTATATATTACAACAGTGGGATGTGAAAGCACGGATTACTCTAATACAAATTAAGTTACGTAGACATTCTCATTTTCAACATTATATTATTACAACTTTAAAAGGATAAATTTATATTTTACAATATTGGGATGTAAAGGCACAGATTACTCTAATACAAATTAAGTTATGTAGACATTCCAACGTGATATTAAAACTTACCCAACTCATAACCCAAATTAACGCTATAGACTTATTATTATTATTATTATTATTTTGCAAATATTGAAGTTGTAAACATGACACTCATACAACAACGTGAAATTTATGATTAACTGCTAAGTTAAAAAAAGGTTTACTAATTGAAATCTCAAATAATGAATAAAAGTTCATGTGCAGATAAGTTGATCGTAAGATGTTTTTCTCAACTACAACTACATACAAAGCTCTTCTCATTTTTTATCCTACTTTCTAACATTCAGCTACATATATTTAATTAGTTAAGTTGATCATTAATTTAAAATATTTAATTCATTCAATTACTTAATATTCGTTATTTCTTTATAAATCCTTAAAAATATATATACAATATTCATATTAATAGAAATGGAAAATTCAATTTTTTCATCCATTTATATAAAAAAATATAGTGGAAATTAGCCACAAGGGCCTCTTTAGCAAGTGGAATTAGTTTCTAGGACACACAACTGAAATAATTACTTTCAAGGACAAAACGTAAAATAATTAGTTTCTAGGGCCTAAAAACCTATGAAATTATATCCTTGAAAGTAATTTCTTTGAAAGTAATTATTTTGCTGACTTTGTCCTTGAAAGTAATTTCTTTGAATGTGTGTCCTAGAAACTAATTGGACTGCATAGTTTGTCCTTCTGGTGAAATGCCCCAATAATATATGTATCACATAGCATCAACTATTTACATATATAGTAATAGAAACACACATGCACGTGCGCACGCACATATATATTGCTATTATCGAGTTAGAACAATAATTCCGACGAGAATATGTGGTTGGCGACCCTCTATCTTATATCCGAGTGTTGCATATCATTTTAAATTATAATTTTCTTTATTCAATAAATTTACCATATACTGCTTAAAATATTCAATTTTTAACAATAATTAAAGTTTAAAAATTATTTTTTAACAACATTACCGTGTGCAACGCACGAGTTACACACTAGTCTATCTATATAATACAACGATAACACAGGTTTAAACTTAAACTATGAATGATTCACAGTTCATGTCAGAACAAACTAGACTCACTACTAGGCCTGTCAATGGTATGCGGGTACGGGTTTTGCGTTTTACTACCCAAGCCCGACTCAGGCCCGACTCGGGTTGGGTACGGTTTTATCAAAACCCGGCCCGGCTAGGGCCCGACCCGACTATTAGTTTTCCGTCATATCAAAACATGAGTGTACTATCATCTGAACCATTTTCTAATGTGTTTACTCATACGATTACATTTTACAAGACTCATAGCTCCTTAAGATATTAAATAAATTTCATAACTAATTAGAAGGTAATAATATATGTTAACTTACCTAATTTGTCACCAACATGGAATTGCTAGCTTTGAACCCAAGCATCATAGTCAATGCCAATTGACCATCATCCTTTATCATCACCTACAACATGATCCATGCTATAATTTCTTCATTTAGTGGAAGACCAATAGTAATATTAACTATCTTCGTCATAAGGGAAACAATCACTATGTGTTTATATGCCACAGTAGAGGCAATATCACTGTAGAAAATTTGAGAGAAAGAAGGTAAACATAAATTTCAATATCAGAGTTTGTGATATATACAACCGACAATTACACATTATTCAGGACCCAACTTAAATATGACAGGCAATAATTCTATATCTCAGTTTTAGATAACCTTTCATGAGTTTTGCACTAGAGTGGGCAAACTAACTCTGAACAAACAACTCCACATGAATCAACTTAAGCATGAATTTTCTAGCTTTAGCTAAATCAACACAAAGCATAATAGGTGTGAACAAGGCAAAATGCAAGAAGTACAAATACCTGACTCAGCTTTGGACTGCGTCGTGCAGAGTAGCATACACAATATGCAGCACATGCAACCATATGTGCCATTTCCTCATGGTTGTATATATCTTCTAGCCTTCTGTTAATGAGCTCATCAAAATCTTCAAGATCTATAGCTTTTTGCAGCAATGGCCTTGCCTACAATACATAACAAGCTAACTGTAAGTTTTTTAAGACCATTATTTATATATTATATATATCTTTTGAAACATGTATTGCAAATATTTGCATACAATGGTAGAATTGCAGCAAATGTACATCAAATTGACATTTTAATAGGATACTTAATTGCACTGACAGCACAACTATACCGGTAAGTCGTGTTTAAGTTGAACAACATAATTAAGTAGCTTTTGTTTCGCATACTGCATCTTGTTTTACCGCAGCACCCAGAATAGATCTACATTCTATCAAACACCTTGTGTGCGGTTGTAAAAATAATCTGAACCTAGAATTTGGTCTACATTCTATCAAATATTGTTAAGTTTTTGTAGCACCAAGGAAGCGAATACAAACAATATACCTCTTGAGTGTAGGAAGTCCGAACTTTTCGGTCGAAATAGCTTACCGTCCTCTTCCTGAAGACCAAAAACCATAGTTAAACGCCGAAAATTCAAAATCAGTATTAGAAAGAATGGAAATTTCTTAGCTTCATCACTTATATGGAGGAAAGCATTTGGTTTACGATCATTATGTAATGAATCGAAGGGCTGAACGATGAACAAAATTCAATTATTAACATGTAATGATAAATAAAATTCAATTTATTAATTATTATGCAACTATTAAAAAGAAAAGGAGCACATAACAAAAGTGGCTTGAAAAAGGCAAACACACATATACAAGAATACAACGCAAGCTGCAAAACAAAGAACTATTTACTTCCTATAGAAATCATATCAAGGGTCTAGAGAATGTCATCCCACTACAGTTAATTTATTATCATAGAAGATCTGTCTGTTCAATCCGTGATGAACACATGTTATTTAGTTTATAAAGTAATTTATTATGGTTGTGTTTATTTATTATCTGAACCAGAAAATCAAAAAATTTTGTTGAAAACTAACTAATTGTAAAGGGTAAACACTTGCTGCTAGTGCATATACATAGCTTAAATTGATACAACTACTTGTAATTGCTTCTAGCATCTTATTTTGATAAGAAGTATATGATAAAACTATTTAAAATGATGAAACACAATATACGTTACCTAAAACTTGTTTCTAACATCTTCTCTGTAGTTTCACAGAGCCAGGTCCTATTCCAAAATGATCACCATTATAAGAATAAAAATTGATACAAGTAGTTTCATTTTTTATTTTATAGAATAAAGCTACGAAATTCTGAATATCTGCTAAGAAGCACCCTTACTTGCACGGCCAACTTCTATCAGACCGAATATATGTCAAGGTAGTTAATTTATCGATGGAATTGAATGGAACAAAATGCACTTCCTTTATACCAGCTCTAGCTTGTCATGCCAGGAACAAAACAAATATTACAAGAAATAGTAATCGCATCATAACGTATTCCAAATTAGGGTTTATGCACAAACTAGGGTTTGGAAAAATGACAGAAGACGAGTAGCGAACTAGGGTCGGTGTAAATCCATATATAAACTTGGTATCGAACAATATAAAATGAAGTGAATTTTGAGAAATCCATACTGATGACGAGTAGCATGATGAAATCGTCGATCGATGGAGAGGATTAGCACATATTCGATCGATTGTGAAGAGGAGTAGCGTGTCGGGGAGGATTCGATTGGCTATGAAGAGGGGTAGCGCATTACAGAGAAGTGCGATGATGGCGATGGAGGAAAAATGAAGTGGATGAGGATGATGAGTAATTGGGACATGTAAATTTTTGGAAGTGAAGAAAAACGAAACATCAAAACTAAAATGAAAAATGTAACAAGTAAAAAGTTTGGCGGCAACTTTTGGCGGAAGTGAAGAAAAATGCATAGACGGGGTGGGCGTCAATTGTTGGCTTCGGTGAAAATAGGGCATAAAACAATAATAGTTGCACTTCCTTCCAAACGCTACTAATAAATGCATATAAAAGCATATTTTCTTGTAGTGGTGGCCCGGGGGAGATTGTTGGAATAATTCAATATAATGGGACCCCATATTTTAATGTTTGAATGTGTGGGCTATCTTGTAAGTAAGTCTAATTATGTGGTCTATTTTTGGAATAAACATATTAAGACTTAAGGGGTATATTCGTCATGTAAAATTATAACGTGTAGATACCGGAGCGACAATTTTAGTTGTTGAAGGGCCGAACTGAAAAATGTCACACACTATATATATGGGGTTGGAGTTCCCAAATTACATAAGTCTTATCATATTCTCTCTACCCTCTTCTAAAGAGAATTTACATATCTAAGCTTGTGTCAGATCTAATCCAAATTAATCTTCACATCAGTTAAGAATCGATGGATTCGGGTACGCCTTCCGCTGTTAATTTCATATACTTGTTTCTCAATTGAATCGATATAGGTTATATGTATTCAGATCTAATATAGATTAATCACCAACATAAAACAGTAGTACAACAACATATTGGTCCTTGTAGGCACAAATTGCAACCGAAAACACGATTGAAATATGAGGTGCAAACTATGAATAAGCACACAAAGGCAATATGTTTTTCGTTTTCTTTTTCTTTCAAATTGCAATTTTTTTTCAATTTTATTTTTCAACGACAGTATTATCAATATCCAGGCAGGCAATCATATTGGAATTTGCATACAAATGTCTTATATACCTTGGCCATAGTTAATTCAAATGTGCGTGTGTGTTAACAAATTAAGTAGAATGTATTATGGAATCAGTCTACACCAATCCAATATTAGCACAGTGTTTGGTCTCGCAAGGAACAAATTTTGATGCTAGTTTCCTGTTTTAGAAAGAAAAAAAATGATAATTGGAAAACAATCTGACCATTGGATGCACACAAATAGTTTAAGCTTAACTAATATTTACCTACTGAACCAAATATATAAATAAATTATTATTCAAATAGTAGGGTTCACTAGCTAGCCCTAACTGATTATCTAAATGGGCACAAAAAGAATTATCAATGATAAATTGCATGTATATCATGTATCAACTGTTTAAAATTAAAAAGACGTTCCTTAATATATATTTTTTCAAATTAAGTAATCTCAAAATGAACTGTGCATATCATGCATTGAAATACATTTATACTTTTGAAAATGTTGTGATTAAGGAAATGTTAAAAACTCAAAATATTATGCACTCTAACAATATATGGTCAGAATCAAGACTCCTCGTGTTGCTGCTAAATTATGTGACATCTGTATTGTAAATTCAGTTCTTTTATATAGCTTACTTTTACAAACCTTTTAAGTCAATAACCACAATAGCTCCACCCTTCTCTAGTGGCCCCAAACTCTGACATGCCACCTAAATTAAAATGGTCAACAATCATTATTCAACAATATAAATTCCATAGCAAGTAGGATTTTTTTTAATCATTTTAGCCGACTTTCGAAACATATAATAAATTCATATCATTCAAAAGTACTGTAGATATAAGCCTATTTTTACCATGTTCGCTATGAATCGACAATTTATATTGAAGCTGTTTGAGAATGCACCAATGCAAGTTTATCAATTTTTTTTCAATGGAGTACTTTGAGAATTCATCAATGCAAATTATTGGAAAAAAAATATGTTGGCATATTCTTGAAGTGCTCCAATACGAATTACTGTATCTGCATCGGAAATATGCTTATATCTGTAATATACACTACACTTGCCTGGCCATTTTGCCACGCCCCAATGCGGAAAATTTGCCATGGTCTTGAGCCGTGGCAATTTATCATGGTTTAGGGCCGTGGTAAAATAAATTGCCATGCTAATGGGCCATGGCAATTTTACCGCGATTTAGGGCCATGGCAAAATTATTCTTATTTTTTAACCCCCTTTACATACGTATGGCCTACGTCTCTTCTCAGAAAACAACGCCCCTTCCCGCTTCCTTTTTTGTTCCCCCGCTTCTTACTGCCGCTTCACAATAACAAATAATCGAAATCCATAAATTTCTAAATCCACTTCAACCCATTCAAAGGCCAAAAAAATCATCTGGATCTGTATCTCCTCAAATCTCTGAACTTCAGGCTTGTCTTGCTCCTAGCGATATTAAATTCTTTTTGTTTCCCAATCTCATTTAGGTATTTAATTCGATTTTAGTACCCAACTCATTTATTTCCCTGAATCGAAATCGATTTCATGTACCCTAATTTCATGTGCATAGTACTCTTTTCATATCTAATTGTAGTGCCATGTCGATCAAAATGAAGTGTGGTAGAAAGTGTCGGAGAAGGAGTCGACAAACTGAAAGAAGGCGACCATGTGGTTCCAATCTTCGACGGAGAGTGCAAAACATGCATCCACTGCAAATCCGGGAAAACAAATCTATGTGGGGAATTCAAAGTAAACCCATTCAGGAGCATGATGAAGAGCGATGGACGGACTAGATTCTTCATCAGGGACAAGACGGACAAAAAATTACGTCGCCCGATATATCATTTTCTCGGCACTTCTATGGGCCATTGAAATTAGGGGTGGTTACGGAAAATTTCCGTACCAACCGAGACATTTCCATTTTCTTTCAATTGCCAATGGAATGATACCCGATGTTCCAAGTTCCGTTCCGCTAACTTCGGAATTTCATTATGCGGTAGACGGAAAAGGTGGAACGGAATATGGAATTCCATTTTTTCCGTTGATGTATTTAGGGGCCGTTTGGATGGCAATAAATAAGTTGTTTTTTTTGTTTATAAAATGCAAAAGTTAAAAAGTCAATATGGATAAACAAAATCTACCGACTTTTAAAAGTCACTTTTCAACTTATTGCAAAAGCAATTTTTTTTGCTTTTCGACTTACATAAGTCAATTTTTTATATAAAAAAATTCTAAAAAAAATGTATTTTCAAAAAATTTCAAAATTCAAATTTCATATTTTAAAATTTTAAAATTTCAAAATTTTAAAATTTTCAATTTTCAAAATTCAAAATTTTAAAATTTTAAAATTTTCAATTTTCAAAATTCAAAATTTCCAAATTCAAAATTCAAAATTTCAAATTCAAAATTTTAAATTTTCGAATTTCGAAACTCAAATTTCAAAACTCAAATTTCAAAATTTCAAATTTAAATTTTCAAAACTTCAAATTTCAAATTTTCAAATTTAAATTTCAAATTTCAAATTTCAAAATTTCACAAATTCTAAATTTCAAAATTCAAATTTTTAAATTTCAAAATTTTAGAATTCAAATTTCAAAATTCAAAATTGAAATTTCAAAATTTCACAAATTCAAAATTTCAAAATTCAAAATTTCAAATTTCAAAATTTCAAAATTTCCAAATTCAAAATTTCAAATTCAAAATTTTAAATTTTCGAAACTCAAATTTCAAAATTTCAAATTTAAATTTTCAAAACTTCAAATTTCAAATTTTCAAATTAAAATTTCAAATTTCAAAATTTCACAAATTCTAAATTTCAAAATTCAAATTTTTAAATTTCGAAATTTCAAAATTGTAGAATTCAAATTTCAAAATTCAATATTGAAATTTCAAAATTTCACAAATTCAAATTTCGAAATTTCGAAATTTTAGAATTCAAATTTCAAAATTCAAAATTCAAATTTCAAAATTTCATATTTCAAAATTTCAAATTTCAAAGTTTCAAATTTCGAATTTCAAAATTTCGAATTTCGAATTTCAAAATTTGAAATTTCAAAATTTAAAATTTAAAATTTCATATGTTTTATATGTGTGGTCCAGTTAAACTAATCATACAAGAATATTGGTAGGAATAAAATTTCCATGGAAAACAGTGGAATTTTCCGCTTTTTTCCATCAGAAACCGGAAGGAATTCCTTCCGAGCTATTTTAAACGGAAAAACATGGAAATAGAAATTTTTGGAAGTACGTGGAGGGAAATTTTGGAAAGCCGGTAAAGCGGAAAATAATCCAGCCCTAATTGAAATCATGAATGGAAGCCAGAAAAGCACAACCTATCCCTTTTTGGTTACTTTTGGGTAAATTATATTTCTTTGGCCTTTTGGTTTGCTTTCTAACAAGGGCGGATCTAGGAATTAACCAAGGGATGGGCTGATTTTAATATTTTAATTTTAACTTTATATATAGTGTTTTCAATATTTTTCCTGTAAGACACATTAAAAGAGGAAAAATAATAATTAATAGCAAGCATCAGTATCAAAAATCACGTTTTAGTAAAATGTTTGCCTAATTTAGTCAATGTCAATATCTAACCAAACTGTTACAACACATGTCCTCTTTTCTCAGCTATAATTGGATTTAATAGGAATTGATCTTCATTCTTTCATATACAAAAAAAAGCAAACTTTATAGTCTGCAAGTTTCATAACACGAGGTAGAAAACAAGTGAAATGGAGTCCAACTGTGATTGAAAGCTAAACATTAAAACGACCAAGTCTTAATCAACTAAACCCAAATGAAAAGATGTAAAAGATAGTTTAATAAAAAATGGCCATTGATAAATTCGTCAACAAAAATGATAGCTGGCGAGTTAATCGATTTGAAACAGCGAAGAACACACCCTTGAGCAACATCAATTTGACATCAATCTACTCAAACAAAGCCACAAAGATCAAACCTGAATTTCTCAAGGATCCAGGACAGACTGCACATAGCAAGATCTGTCGATTCTGCCCAAAACTCAAGGAACTGAGTTCATCAATCGAGATTCGAGGAGCTGATCTTCGACTGCCAACACAGCAACACCATTGGAACTGAACTTCGACTGCCTAAACTTGAGGGCCAAAACTTGTCAATCGATTGATTCGATTTGGTTTGTGATTGTTTTGATTTTCCAGTGGTTATGGGATTGAATTTACACTAGATTGACATAGTTTTGATTTGAAGTTGAAGGGTTTTCATTAATTTTGATTTTTGAATCTAAAGCGGGTTCTTAGTTGGGAAGCAAAATGATGAAGGGGAAGAGACATAACTGGTAGATGGGAAGAATTTAATTTGATGTAAGAAAAAAAAATTCTTCTAACCCTGGGCTGCAGCCCAGGCCTACCCAGGGCTAGATCCGCCCTTGCTTTCTAATGTTATATTATTTCATAAAAAGAATAAGACATGCACTTACGAATATAACATATCTGCACTGTTGAATTTATTAAGACGTGACGTGCATAGAATACATACTTTATTTGGAATGTGTAACCAACTGTTTCAAGTTAAAATAATAATGTCGTCAATTTTTTTTTCACATGCTTTGTTTCTCTGATCTAGGGATTCGAATTCTGTCACAAAACATTAGAAATGCATGTTACTAGTCTTTAAAATGGATGCATAAAAATCTGAAGGATTTCTTTTACCTCTTAATTTTATCAAATAAATAATCTCTTGTTACTACGGACTAGATAATTTTTTGTGAATTCATATGCAATGCATGCAACTGTCTAATTACCAAATCTCGCCTAAAGTTGAATATTTATTCTTCTCATGTGATGTGGATGCATAGGATGCGTTACTTTGTTGAATTTTATTATGCCAATTCTATTAGATTTGACTTACGTTGAATATATTATTATTTTATATATTATCAAATTTTTTACCTTCTTTCAAAAATACCTTTTAAATAGGTGACTATAATATTTTTCATGTGGACATTAATATATCACGATCTTATTTTGAATTTTTTTCCTCACGATTCAAGCTCTACAGAAAATGATATGGTAGTATGATTTTTTATTATACAACACTGTTATAAGTGAAATTAGTTTATTCAGATGAATGTATGTGTATTCTTAATCTATTTGTTTTCAAACCATGGTCTAATTTTAACTCTGCTTTGATCAATCAATCAAATAATGGATAGAGTAAATAGATGGATAAACATGAATGTATATTTTTTTATTAAAAAAAGTCAAACTATGATATTTTGTCAAATTAGTTTTGAATTTTCTCTTAAAACTCTAGGAGGACCTTCTTGAGATGAATTGAGATAAAAAAAACATTGCTGGAATTTTATCTCTCGATCAACAAATCATTTATTAATTTCATGCTGGTAGGAATCTCTAGATATGTCACAGAGATATCATTTCCCTAAACTTGTTATGTTTTAAGATATTTACTTTTAAAATTAAACAAGTTTTATAAAATTAACTAAGTTTAAGTTAACTAAATTTATAAATAATATTAATATAGATAATTTAACAAAGTTTTATAAAGAATATTAATGATGATGAATTAACTAAGTTTATAAAAACTAACTAAGTTTATTATAAAAATAATAATAATATAATTAAGTTAACTAAGTTTTAATAATAATAAACTATCAAGTAAATGAAAATTAACTAAGTTTTGTTAAAATTAAACAAGTTTTATAAAATTAACTAAGTTTAAGCTAACCAAATTTTATCCCCTAATAATAATGCAACTAATTTGACACAGTTTTATGAATAATAATAACGATGATGATTACTGATTTCTTGTCTTACTTTGTATGCATGTGCTTCGTTAGAACCGAATTATCAGCCTCTTTTGACATTTGTCATTGTTCAAAAGCGCCATCACACGAGGTTATATTCAAATAACCACAAAGATAGAAGTAGTACTGATGCAAGTGGGAATATCCTACCTAGTAATTTTCTAATTTGAACTCTGACCACCACATTACACAGCTTATGCAAATTTGCACATACTGCAGAATATACCTAATTCGATGCATTTTTCAGCTACCGTAGTTGATTCCAAGATATGTCATCCAAATGAGTTTGACTTCAATTTATGCAGTCATGCCGGAATTCAGGTGCAGTGTAATTGTAGGGAATATAAGTAGTAGCTCAATTAAGAAGATGTAAATATATCATTTTTAATATTTTGGTTAGATGTAAATATATCATTTTTAATATTTTGGTTTGTTTGCAGGGAACAAGTAGGCCTGCACATTATCATGTTTTGTGGGATGAGAATAATTTCTCTACTGATGAGATGCAGACTCTGACAAACAATCTTTGTTAAACGTATGTAATATGCTAATTCTTAAGCATTTAATTATCATTAGTCGCATGAAAAGAAAAACAACGAATACATCTATATATATCATAAGTACATGAATGAGTATTGGTGATTAAGTATCTCTGCCCCTTAGTAGTTCAAATGATTATCATGTAACTTAATTATTGGCGATTAAGTATCTCTACCCCTTAGTAGTTCAAATGATTATCATGTAACTTAATTAAGAGGGAATAATGTTTTACAGAGCCAATTGTTAATTAACCTATATAATTGGCTAGATCGTATTCATTTGTATTTGAATTTTGCAGATATGCGAGGTGCACCAGATCTGTCTCAGTTGCTAAGTTTCTTGTTCATTTTCTCTTGAAGTTTTGATTTCTTTCCTCATGATTACCAGAGGTACATATAGTCCCGATTTATACCATAATATATATTTTGTATGGACACAGTACCACCTACATATTATGCACATTTGGCTGCATTTAGAGTGAGATTTTACACAGAACCAGAGTAGGCTGAAAACAGAAAATCAAGAAACACAGTCATGTTGATCGAAGATGCTTTTTTTATTTAGAGTATAATCCTAAATTTTTTATTGAATTTATATTGAACTAGTGGAGGTGATGGACCCCAATGATCATAAGCTAAGTCTGTTTCTATGTCGAAATCAATATGCTCATCCATGCTCTAGTTGATCAATCAAAGCATACAATCTTATTTTCAGTCCAAAATTTTGGGAGAAAGGCAAAATTTGTTTGAACAAAAAAAAAGTTGGAACAAATATGCAAATATAAAAGTAGTTAATTGGATATCACATTTAGGCCATAATTTCTTTTACTTTTTTTAGAAATCAAACAAATTTATGAATGAACAGGTATATCACATGTATGTTACAAGTTAAATTTTTGTAAATTTTGGGTGATTGCAATGCTTTTGTCATTTTGACTGCTTAAACATATGACTTTCTTTTGTAGTTCATTGAAAGATGGTTTTTTTACGAGAGAAATCTTCATAAATTTATTTGCTCTATTGTATGCCTCATCAGTTATAAATAGGATCATATCAGATATTGAACATAACTTGCATCTAGCAGCACCTAGCCATGTTAAACTTTTGCTTGCTATGGTATCAATTTTCAAGCTATGGCAACTGCACAAACTGCTGCACCACTATGGTTGAAAGGAAAAGTGAAGGCGGTTCCATCTAGAGATAGTTTGGTGATTATGGCTATGTCCAAAGCAGAAATACCACCTGAAAAAACAATCACTTTATCATCCCTTATCGCCCCTAGGCTGGTAATTAATAATATTCATAGAAAATGAATGTGTTTGTTATAAACTGCTCTATAAAAGCTAGAACATTCACTTGGTTCTTTAATGGGATCATTTCTTTCTCAGATGTTTTTAGTGTTTGTAATGTATAGTAGATGTTTACTTGTTTTACTGTGAACTGATTTGTAATATCAATATAAGTTGTGTATATATGCTACTCTATTTCTTTCTTTGATTTGTTTATTTGTATGCTACTGTATTTCTTTCATGTTGAAGTTGTATTATCAATTGAAAGTCGTAAGTTTGTAATCAAGCACTTGTAGTTGTATTATGAACTGATGTCAACTATTACTCGTTTCATGTCTACGTTATTTATTTTTCATTTAGCCACGGCTCTAAGTCGTGGCTATATGTAAATTAGCCATGGCTATGAAAATTTGCCACGGCCCAGAGCCGTGGCAAAATGTAAATTTGCCATGGCTCTGGGCCGTGGCAAATTTTTTGCCACTGCCTATTTTGCCATGGCCTAAAGCCATGGCAAAATCGTTTAGCCATGGCCCAAAGCCATGGCAAAATGGCTTTTCTGGTGTAGTGATATTCTGAAATGAGTTTAAATATGTTATTTATTTTGAAAATAGGGTTAAATTGATATATAAAAAATTCTAGGTATTGATTACAGACATGCTAATTGCGCATCTTTATTTCAAAATAAACAAATATGTTGTCTGCTTGTATCAAGTTGTGCGCTAACATTTCTATTTCTAACTAACTATTTAGGGTGAAGAGAGAGAATTACTTATACAATTGGACCGTAACCAAAATGTGATGTACACTAAACTAGATATAATATCAGTTTATGGGAAACGTTGCTTTATTTTCAAACAGGGCCAACTCATGTAATTGGTGACTATCTACAAACTTCTAAGGGTGTATCATAAAACCTCACACCTATTTATAAACAAAATGATATATTGCACTCTTTGGGATCCAACTTTTACACCTCTCATTGAGCGGTCAGTGTTCTGCCCGAATGAGTTATAACATCAACATGCTATGCTTTACTCTTCAGAGTAAAAGATATAATAACCATAGCCCTAAAGTTGAAAGAACTGAATCTAGCTAAATCTAACTCATAGCTTCTTTTAACTCTAAAAGGATGATATGATTAAAAATGAATAACCATAGAAATCTCTTAATACTCCAAACATAGAAGGGTAGAACATAATGATACATTCCATTTATTCAGATTCAATTCCTTCGTAAAATTTCCAGGTGTAAGCAATTGTGTGATAAAACATAATTCAATCAATCAACGTTGCTAAAATGGCCAAAAACGAATTAGCGATTACCTGTAGCCAAGCACCTGGTGCACAACCAAGATCAAGAATTGAAGCACCCTCACGGATCAATTTAAACTGCTTCTACAACGGGAGGAGCTAAGAAAAACATGATAGGTACGAAAAAAATTTAAAAAAACCAAAATCCAGCTTCTCGAAAAGATTGGAAGTTAAAATATAGGAAAATTACTAGAATAAAAACCTTGATAGCAAATCGGGCAACATATCCTAAGCGATGAGCCTCTCTATAGAAGAAATCAGGCGTTCTGCTCATTTCTTTTGATCGACTTGGAAGGAGTTAATGAGTTTGGAGGAAGCATAAACCCTATTTAGGGCTTTTGCTGAGTAATCGTTTTCGGATGGAATCTATTACCGCTTTTCAAATTTTTCAATGCACCTCCAGCAGAAAAGGAGGTGCCCATACAATTTCACCGAATGACCTGGGTAACGTGATACGATTATGGTAGCGTTGTCCTAGCCTTACTTCTCCGACACTGCCGTGTTGTTGGACATTCCAAAAAATTATGGCAACTTGGTGGATCTGGTAATGTTGATGGTGCGATGGTTGGCTGTGTTGATGCGGTTAGGTTAGTTGACGGCGAGGAGGATATAATTAGAGAATTAAGGTTTGTATTTGATGGCGGTAAGGTTAGTGATGGAGATGGTAGTAGAAATAGAATATCAATCGGAGAACTGAAGGAGAATTAGAGCTTTGGATTGAGCGACGTTGAAGATGAAACTAATTTGCGATGGGTTTTGGATTTGAGAGTTGGGAGAATTTAATGTGAGGATATGTATTTGGAAGAAGTAAACGCTAGAGAAGAAAACGGTACGAAGGCAGAAAACAAAGGTGGTAACAGAGAAGAATATGCAGAATTTTTTTGGCTTCAGAGTAGAAAACAAAGGCGGTAACCATAGAGAAGAATATGCGGAATCTTTTTGGCTTCAGAGTAGAAAACAAAGGCGACAACCCTTCCTAGCGGTCGGCTTGATTATGGATCACAAATAAGGCCAACTCAACTCAGACTTCAACCGTCCACAAATATATATGTACGGGCTTCAATTCAAACTTTTTTTAGTTTACCCTATTATCTAATTTCTACACCACATTCTCAACCGGACGTCCAAACACAAAAGTAAAAGTATCACTTTACTTAGTGCACGTATAAAAACATAATAGCATGCTGAATTTTAAATCATAACGTTAGCATCAAAACTCACCGCTGCCGCTAAATACGCTACCACAAAACATATAAACAAACTTCAAATAACGATAAACGGGGCTAGAAAGATCAGAATTTGACAAAACGAACTTTGACATTTTAATCAAAAAATTTTCTAAAATATTTTTTTGTAAAGAATATTTACATTTCGAAAAATAATATTTTTCATTAAAATATTAACCGGTTCTTAATTAAATTTCAAACAGAATAGGTTTTTTCGAAATACGCAAACTAAATTCATTCATTTTCATATTAAGCTTATTAAAAAAAGTTTTAATCCATCAACTTTAATTTATTTTAAGTTTAGCGTTAAAATCAGTTCTGTATCGCCTACTACTGCTATTTAACGGCTGTAAATTATTTGCTTAAAATTCAATTTTTTCTCTTTGTGTAAAATTATACTTATATTCAAAAATGAAATCGTTCATTTATTTTCCTCAAAACATTATTTATTTCATTAAAACATTTATTTTATTTTAACACAAAGCGTTTGTTTCTTAATAACTCATTAATTACAATTCACTTCTCTTTCTTTATTATGTGAAAGATTCCAATAAATTTAATTCCCATTAATTTCAGTATTAAATTTTTAAACGTACCCTAATTAATGGGAAGAAGAAAAACAATTGTATTCTTTTTATAATAATTAAGACATATTTATAAAATTATTGCATACAACAAACGTTATACAATACTTACTAAATAAATGTTTTTCGTATTTCTGAACTTATCTAAAACACATTTTAAACAAATAAACTTATGCTTTCTCTTTTAATAAAATATTCATTCCATTTTATTAAAATTAACACTTATTTTTCACAATCCCTGTTATTAATTACATACAGACCAATATGATTATATATATATATATATGTATGTATGTATGTATATAATATCAACAAAATCATAAAATTTTCATTTCTAACGATTTTATTCAAAAAATTTATTCAATTTAATATTTTTAAATGGTTAAAATTATGGATCGTTACAATGATTATATGTGAATTAGCAAAAGTGGCCAGATCTATTCACATCCCACTTTTTGCCTTCCTTATCCCACTATTTAAACAAAGAATATCACACCCCACCTTTTGCTTTTCCCACCACAAAATATACTAGGACTACCCTTTATTTTACCCCTTCAAAAACAATAACTTAATATTAACAATGGAGGTAAAGAAGAGATGAGATCTAAAAACAAAGAAGTTGTAATTTGTAATTATTTTTTCATTCTTTATATATCAATATTGCAATCTAAAAAGGAAGAGAAGTAACATTTCAGTTTAATTCAAAAACAACTGAACCGTAAATTAAATTTTATACAATGTATTACACTAAATTAGGTTAGTTAACTTTCCTAGTACGTTGCACACTAGATTTTCCAACATTCCAAGCTACATAAAAACTAAGATTGTATCAATTTCTAATTAGCATGACAATCTGTACTATTATATTATTGCTGAGTTTGATCTCGATGACATAGAAGCCCCCTTGGATTTTTTGTGAAATGGAGAGTTGCCTTTCCTATTTTTTCCTTTGCCGACCTTTCTCTCTCCTTCATCCCTCCTTTCCCGTAAAGAAACAAAATGCTACCCCTCCCCTCAATTCTTATTTCCTTCTTATTCCACTACGCCTCTTCTTTAATTTGCTGCT
The DNA here is from genome assembly GCA_030737815.1 of Allium fistulosum. Classification (NCBI taxonomy): domain Eukaryota; kingdom Viridiplantae; phylum Streptophyta; class Magnoliopsida; order Asparagales; family Amaryllidaceae; genus Allium; species Allium fistulosum. The sequence goes on along the minus strand of CM060901.1, from coordinate 334,536,450 downwards.
TTTCCACTTCGCCGCGGTTGTCCGCCCTTCCTGGTGCCTTCGCCTACCAAATAGACTTCCCTCTATCGTCGTGATTTCCATCGGCTTTACCCCCGGTATTATCCTCCTCAAACCCTAGAGGTAATTGGCCCTTTTTCCCGTTTTAATTAAACAATAAACCGAGGCACTGTTGCCGATTGCTCTCCTTTATGTTTAGTGTTTCCACAGCAGGCGAATACATGTCTTCCTTCCGTTGTTCGCCTTTTGCTTCATTCGCTCTTCTACGTGTTTCAGGTATCTTCTTTTACCTGGACTGTCTTCTTCTACCTGTTGAATATGTTATCAGATATAGATAAACCGCTTGCAGCTATTTTGCATTTGTTTTCGGTTTACTAATTAATTTGCATTTTACGGTATACTATCAGTATAGGGATCGGTTGTTTGTTTTTATATTCAGTTTCTCCTTACGGTTTGTTTATCACTTACCTTTGCAGTAAACAATTAATCATCCTATCAACAAAGATTTCCTTTGAATACCTCAAGCTCATCAACATTCAATACTGATAATAATATATCACGGGAATTGGATGAAAAAAGGATTTTATTAAAATTATGTGTATATATGCTAGAATGTTGTATGTATGCTAACTTTGTCCTTTAAATTTTTTAAGTTACTTTTAAGTTGTGATTGAATCCTAGCTGGGTGGACCTTCAATGATAAAAATGCTGATCCTTACGAAAAATCTACCAATTATGCAACACTTACCAGGAATTGTAACGTTTATATTGGTTTTTGCTATTTCTGATGCCAAGGATTGTTTATTGCATGAATGTTGCATTCTCCCGGCCCTAATAATCGAAACCTAGGTTAGGTTAGTTGGTACTTTTATTTATTTTTGCTTTGTTTATACGTAAGGAAGATAAATTATCATGAAGTTCCTTTCTTTTATGAACCTTGATTAAGTCCATATTTTATAAGGTTCACTCTTTCTGCACTTCGGCTACATCAGTAATTTTTTATCCTTTATTTTCGAATTCCATGTTTGAATAAGAGTGCATGTATTAATCCAGATAATTTATGAAATTTTCGTTCCTGGATTGTCAATCTTTCATGAACTTAAATGAAATTGAAATTTTAAATGGTTTTATTACACTTTTAATATATTATTTACTATTGGTACATAATATATAACCATTTCGCAAATGTTTTTAAACTGTGGACATTTCAACCCTAAATCTTTGCCTCCCCTCTGTAGGCCTATGTAATTACCTTATGATTATAACTTTATGCAACATATATACACAAATGCAAAATTCTGAAAGTAGTTTTTTTTGGAAAAGAATAAATATATAGCAAAAGGAGAAAAAAGCCTTTCTCCGGAGGCTCACAAAAGAAGGCAAGGCATACGGAGAACATATGCCTCCCAAAAACACAGACAACAGAACAAGACCTGGAACGAATATAAGAAAAAGAAAAAAAAAGAAAAAAAAATAAAAAATAAAAAACCTCCACTGACTGACAGTAGTAGCCAGGAGAAATCGACAGAAAAAGAGCAAAAGAAACAACATTCCACACAACCGTCAATCCCGCCACAACCGAGTAGGTATAGGCCAGTCCACCAGAGAAGCTACCTTCCCACACCTAGCCAAAGAAAACTGATAAAAGAAACAAAACCCTGACCGAGCAGCAAAGCAACCACGCTATAACCACCACAAGCTCCACTGACTGACAGAAGCCAGAAGTACCAATAGAAACAGAGCAAAAGAAGCACCACCCACACAACCATCAATCCCGCCACAACCGAAAAGGTATAGGCCAGTCCACCAGAGGAGCTATCATCCCATACTGAGCCAAAGAAAACCGCCCAACTGACAACACCATCGAGCTCCGGCAAGGCCACCACCCAATGGTGGTGTCTGAAGATAGACTAGAAGAACACCAAAGAGGAAGCAAGGGCCCACTAAATCAACCGGAGAGGACCACAGAGAAGGCCAATAGCAGAAAAGGGGAACTAAATCCCAAGCAACTCATGCTCTAACCAAGCACAACAAAGTGGAAGGATCGTCGATCGGACAAGAATATAGAAAACCAGAACGAGCAACCCAAGCAACCAAACACTGCCAGAACCACCCAAGCAACTCCAAAACCAATAACCCGGAGCAGAGCACGGGAGAAGCCCACAGAACAGGACGACCACAACCCAAGCAATACCAGAACTCACCAGTCATAGCCAACCAAAGCGAACTTCGGACCAGGGAAGACTCCAAAGATACCTGGACCTGGAAAGCTAGCAACCACATTATAAGAAAAACGGGGGGGGGGGGATCAGGAGTGATGGGTGAAGGCCAACGCCCCACCAGAAGGATTCAACCAACTCCCAGTCTAGCGAAAGTCAGAACACACGAAATAGAAAGAAGACCCACTAGCCGCCCAGAACGGGAGCCCATGGGTCCCCTGAATGGTCTACCACGGAAAGCCAGGAAGACGTCATTCCTCACATGCCGAATAATGGACGGAGGATCCATAGAAGAGCTCTCAAAGGTTGCCTTATTCCGCGCGCACCAGAGGTGCCAGCAGATGAGACAGGGAATCAAGCGGAACACGATCGAACTTTGGTTATTAATGGTGAGCCTTAGGTTCCATTGGGTTTTATGTTGTGAGATAAATGTAATCTATTCCATGTAGGTCACCTTTTAATATATTATTTACTATTGGTAAATAATATATAACCTTTTTGCAAATATTTTTAAACTGTGGACATTTCAATCCTAAATCTTTGCCTCCCCTCTGTTGGCCTATGTAATTACCTTATGATTATAACTTTATGCAACATATATACACAAATGCAAAATTCTGAAAGTAGTTGAGAATCATGCTTTGGTTATTAATGGTGAGCCTTAGGTTTCCATTGAGTTTTATGTTGTGAGATAAATGTAATCTATTCCATGTGGGTCACCTTTTAATATATTATTTACTATTGGTACATAATATATAACTATTTTGCAAATATTTTTAAACTGTGGACATTTCAACCCAAAATCTTTGCCTCCCCTCTACAGGCCTATGTAATTACCTTATGATTATAACTTTATGCAACATATATACACAAATGCAAAATTCTGAAAGTAGTTGAGAATCCTGTGTAGAGGGTGGGAATATCAGTCCCTCTTAGCGGAAAAATAGGATCTTGCAATTTGGCGTGATAGAAAAAACAGGTAATTATAGATCACAGAAAAAAAATAGAGACAAGAGAGAACACACAGATTTATAGTGGTTCCACTATCGCGAGATAGTGTACGTCCACTTTAATGGGGAAGAGCTTTATTACTATATGAAGAGATTACAGAGTTTTTTACAGAAGAGAAAAGAAAATGAAGAAAAATAAACAAGAGATTGTTCTCTCACATCTTATCTTAACCTTCTCTATGCCTCTCTTTATATATAGAGAAAAGTTACTTAGGGATGAAGCAATTGATTTATATAAATAAATCAATTAATGGAATAATAATATTCCCATTAATTGCTTTGCCATGTAATTGATTGATAATATTCCATCCATCAATCAATTATTTTCCTATTTGATTCCTTTTGTTTCTCCTTTTATAAAATATGGCAATCAAATATATATGGAAAATATCTCCAAATCTCTATCTCTTTAATTTCTCTTTCCATTTCCTTCATGCACAAAACGGGTAACTAAATACCGAGAATATCTCCAAAATCTATTAATTTTGGAAATATTGTATCACCAAAAATCCTAATAATCTCCACCTTGATACATTATCTCTTCCAAACCAAGATACTCCAAAATGAATGCTTCCCAATGAGTTCTTGCAAAAGCCACCCCTCATTGCACTTTGTTAATGAACTCCGGCAAGGCCACCGCCCATCAACAAAGTGTTGGAAACAATCTAAAAAAATAAATAAGGCAGACGTTGTGCAACCAAAAGAAAATAACTCATATCTCTTCATAAAAGAAGAATGCCACATCTTCTCTTAACTTCAACCAAGTTGATCTCTTCCCCATAGTGCCACCATGTGGCACCTAGCACTTCATCAAGTGAATCAAGTTCGAGCAATGCTCGAACTTAGTAGCAGGTAAGGCCTTCGTAAACATATCTACTGCATTGTCATTTGTATGAACCTTCTGAAGGCGAACTAACTTCTCTTCATTCATGGAGATAAGGAAAGACTCTCTTACCTCTATATGCTTTGTTCTAGAGCTGAAAGCCAGATTTTCAGCTAAATGAATTGCACTCTGACTATCACAATTCACCAAACAATTATCTTGTACAAAGCCCAAATCACACAACAACTTCTTCAAATAAAGTGCCTCCTTAGCTGCCTCAACTGCAGCTATCAACTCTGCCTCTGTAGTAGACAAAGCAACTATAGTCTGCAACCTCTCTCTCCAACTAATAGCCGTTCCTCCAAGAGTGAACACATAGCCTGAGGTTGACTTCCTTCTATCTCTATCTCCGGCATAGTCTGAATCAGAAAATCCAATCAAGTTGAAATCTTTATTTCTGCCGCCAAAGACAAGACCATAATCTGATGTTCCTCTAAGACATCTAAAAATATACTTCACTGCCTCCCAATGCGATTTTCCCGGATTCGCTATATATCTACTAACCAATCCAACAGCCTGAGCAATGTCAGGTCTAGTGCACACCATAGCATACATCAAGCTACCTACCGCACTCGCATAAGGCACCTTTTTCATGTAGGTCTTGTCCTTTTCTGAGATCGGAGAGCCTTTGTTAGAAAGCTGTATATGCAAAGGCATGGGTGTACTGATAGCCTTTGCTCCATTCATGCTAAACCGAGCAAGCACCTTTTTAATATATTCCTTTTGAGTAAGTCTCAAAAGTCCAAGCTTTCTATCTCTTTGGATTTCCATCCCCAAAATTTTCTTTGCTTCTCCAAGGTCTTTCATTTCGAATTCCGCTTTTAATTTCAAACTTCAGCTCATCAATTTCAGCTTTATCCTTAGAAGCAATCAACATATCTTCCACATACAAAAGCAAATACACCCAATTACTATTCTTTAAATGCTTGAAATAAACACATGCATCTTTAGTACTACGATTAAAACCATGTGAAAGCATAAAAGAATCAAACCTTTTGTACCATTGTCTAGGCGACTGTTTTAGACCATAAAGAGATTTCTTCAACCTGCATACCCAATCTGGTTTTCCATCTACAATAAATCCTTCCGGCTGCTTCATGTAAATGGTTTCTTCCAAATCACCATGCAAGAAAGCAGTCTTCACATCAAGTTGTTCTAACTCCAAATCGTGAGCAGCAACTATCGCAAGTAGGATTCGAATCGAAGTTTGTCTAACAACTGGAGCAAATATTTCATCATACTCCAACCCCTTTTTTTGTGAAAACCCTTTGGCTACCAATCTTGCCTTGTATCTACCATCGTCTTTCAGCTTGAACACCCACTTGCAACCTATGGCTCGGCTTCCTTGAGGTAGTGGTACCAAATCCCAAGTCTTGTTCCTCTACAAAGACTGTATCTCCTCTTCCATAGCGCAATTCCACTTCGAATTATTATCCGACTTCATGGCTTCTTCAAGGCTTAATGGTTCATCATGAACAACATGTAAAACATACTCAAACTGATCATCAAGGCTCAAATTTGCATAATCCCAATCTCCATATCTAATTGGAGCTCTTTTTGGTCTCTGACTAGCCCGAATGACTATGTCGCCTGACTCTCCTTCAGCTCCACCTTGAGCTCCATCTTGAGCTCCACCTTGAGCTGAATCCTCTCTAGCTTCATGACCATCTCCATCATTACTAGAGGAAATTTGTGGATTATCATGTGATGTATCATCAACTCTTCTATCACTATTGCCAATAGTAATAGCTGTACTTTGGGTTTGAAAATTGGGAATCTCGGTCTTTTCAGCCTTCTCATCAACTGAATCTGAACCGTCTGATAAACCTTCCAAAGGTTTAAACATTGCTGACTCATCAAAAGTCACATGTCTGGAGTGTATAACTTTCTTCGTAACTGGATTCCAAATTCTGTATCCTTTTATTCCATCTGTATAACCAAGAAAAACACACTTGGAGGCCCTAGGCTCCAACTTATCTTGTCCTGTATTGTGAACATAAACTGGACATCCAAATATACGAAAATAACTTAATAAAGTGCTTTTACCTCTCCATAACTCCTCTGGAATCTTCCCACCAATGGCTGAGCATGAAATCCGATTAATAATATGTGCTGCAGTCGAAACAGCTTCATCCCAAAAACCCTTAGACATACCCGCAGTCAATATCAAGCAACGGGCCTTCTCAAGTAGAGTCATATTCATCCTCTCAGCAACCCCATTGGATTGCGGATCACCAGGTGTAGTAAAATGTCTTCTAATACCGCGTTGTCTGTAGTAGTCGAGGAACTCTTTGGAGACATATTCGCCACCATTATCGGATCTAAGAATCTTCAATTTCTTTCCTGTTTGGTTTTCAACAAGAGCTAACCAAACCTTAAAAATCTGAAATACTTCCGACTTAGCTTTCATTACATACACCCAAACCTTGCGCGAGTTGTCATCAATGAATGAAACAAAATAATAAGCTCCACCAATGGAAGCAGCAGGGTATGGCCCCCAAACATCTGAATGCACATAATCAAGTACCCTCTTAGAAGTATGCATACCGTCACCAAAAGAAATTCTGGTTTGCTTTGCCAATACACACTCCTTGCAAAAGTTCAACTTGTTGAAGATTTCTCCCTTGATCTTTTTCTTCTTACGAAGCAACTCTAAGTTCTTCTCCGAAGTATGACCTAGTCTCAAATGCCAAAGTTTGGTAGCATCGAAACTTTTAGAACTATCAACTCCAACACATAATTCTCCATGAACAGTGGTACCCATCAGCAAATACAGATTTCTTACCATAACACCCTTCATCAATACAAGTGCCTCTCTAGAAACTCTCAAACCATCTTTGACAATGGTTATCTTGCATCCCAATGATGCCAATTGGCCTAATGATATCAATGACTTCCGAAGACCAGGAACATAGCAAACATCTGAAAGTGTGCGAACAATCCCATCATACATGCGAATGCGAACTGAACCAACTCCCATAGACTTACATGTAGCATCGTTCCCCATAAGGATGGAACTTCCTTCTTTAGCATCAAAGGAAGAAAAATAATCCTTATTAGGAGTCATGTGAAATGATGCTCCAGAATCTAATATCCAGTGGTCTGCAACATCTGATACAACCGCTGTCAATAAATCACTATCATCTTTCTCCATCGCAATAGATGAAGAACCTTCAGTCTTCTTCTCCAGATCTGGGCAGTCTCTTTTCCAATGGCCTGATTTCTTACAATGATGACACCTTCCATCTTTTGACTTACTCCGCCAATGAGGCTTCCTAGAATTGGAACGCCCTCTATAATTCTTCACTTTCTTCTCTGCTCTACCTCTCTCAACAAATAAACCTGAACTACTATTACTTCCTCCACTACTATCACCAACACCAAACTCTTTCATCTGATCTCTCAACTCCTCACTGAGCAAACCTGTCTTCACATCATCTAATGTCAATGTATCTCTACCATAGATAAGACTGTTAGCGAAACCAGTGTATCGTTCTGGAAGCGAATACAACAGAATCATTTCTTTCTGTTCTTCATCAACTTTCAACTCAACAGACTTTATCTTCATCAACAGGTCATCAAACACACTTAGGTGTGTTTTAATTGAAGAACCTTCCTTCATTTTATAAGTGAAAAAAGTCTTCAATAGGATCAGACGGTTAGTTAGGGATTTCTTCATGTAGAGGTCCTCCAACTTCTTCAAAATGCCTTTGGCTGTGGTTTCCTGACTGATTTCAGAAATTACATTCTTTCCCATAGCAAGCTGGAGAGTAGTAAAGGGCCATTCTTCCATCTCTTCTAATTCCACTGATGAAATATCAGCAGGCAATGTCTCTGTATCAAATACTAACCGATGAACGCGATTTCTCCTCAAAACTGCTTTCATCATCCATTGCCATTTTTCAAAATCTCCTTCACCATTCCACTTCTCTATCGTCAACTGTGATCCTGAAGCCACATAGGAGCCTCTGACGTATGGAGCAACTACTGGCGCTAAAGTACTATTTGTACTATTTTCATCTCCTCCTGCCATTCCACCAAAACACCTTCTTTGCGAATCTAGCTCTGATACCAGTTGTAGAGGGTGGGAAAATCAGTCACTCTCAGCGGAAAAATAGGATCTTGCAATTTGGCGTGATAGAACAAACAGGTAATTATAGATCACAGAAAAAAAATAGAGACAAGAGAGAACACACAGATTTATAGTGGTTCCACTATCGCGAGATAGTGTACGTCCACTTTAATGGGGAAGAGCTTTATTACTATATGAAGAGATTACAGAGTTTTTTACAGAAGAGAAAAGAAAATGAAGAAAAATAAACAAGAGATTGTTCTCTCACATCTTATCTTAACCTTCTCTATGCCTCTCTTTATATATAGAGAAAAGTTACTTAGGGATGAAGCAATTGATTTATATAAATAAATCAATTCATGGAATAATAATATTCCCATTAATTGCTTTGCCATGTAATTGATTGATAATATTCCATCCATCAATCAATTATTTTCATATTTGATTCCTTTTGTTTCTCCTTTTATAAAATATGGCAATCAAATATATATGGCAAATATCTCTAAATCCCTATCTCTTTAATTTCTCTTTCCATTTCCTTCATGCACAAAATGGGTAACTAAATACCGAGAATATCTCCAAAATCTATTAATTTTGGAAATATTGTATCACCAAAAATCCTAATATCTTGCTTTGGTTATTAATGGTGAGCCTTAGGTTTCCATTGAGTTTTATGTTGTGAGATAAATGTAAATCCATTCCATATAGGTTACCATAACATAAATGTAGATTTGCATTTATCTCTTATAACCTTACTATTCCATAGGAGAAAATAACGTTCTCTGACTAGCCACCACGGTAACAAAATCATTAGTACGTCACTTTTTTTTCTTTTATGCATATATACAGGACACTCTTCCTTAACTTAATTATATATTACTTCGCAGATGTATAATGTAATCGATCTTATACGTCAAAATAGGTGGAAGTTCGGTTGCTGATTGAAAGGCGAGCACTGCAGTAGTCAACAGGATAGGTAATAAAAAAAATCCGGCTAATCTTTTAGTGAAGCAGTGAAGAACAATATAAACTAGAGGGTCCCATATTATAAAATTTACCAGATTAGTAAAAATGTTCTTGCGTGGCCCACTATTATAATTTTATTGGAATATATTTGATTCCAATCATTGTACTGTTTAAAATGTTAATTTTTTTAACCTACATATTCTAGAATCTAGCCTTTGCATTGTGCAGTAATGATTTAGGCTAAACTGTCAAATTTTAAAGTTCCTAATGAAATAGTGGATATAAGGAAAGTGTTAGAACTATACTATTTCTTTAGGCATGATTTTAGCTTTGCAAACAAATTTGTTTACTGAAGTAGGCGATAGTAAATACGGCATCGTTCTGTTTAAAATGTCAATGCTTTTCTGAACTTACATATTGAATCTAACCTTTTACATTTTGCATCATTGCTTTAGACCAAACTGTCGAATTTTAAAGTTTCTAACGAAATAGTGCAAGTAAGGAAAGTGCTAGAAATATATTATTTGTTTACCCATGACTTTAGCTTTGCATGTATTTTTTTTTTTACAATAGGAGATATTAAATATATCATTGTAGTATTAAAATGTCAATTTGCACTGTGCATTAATGATTTAGGCTAAATTGTCAAATTTTAAAGTTCCTAATGAAGTAGTGGATATAAGGAAAGTGCTAGAAATATACTATCTTTAGCCATTATTTTAGCTTTGCAGACAAATTTGTGTACTGAAGTAGGAGACAGTAAATACATCAATGTTGTTTTTAAAATGTCAAAGCTTTTCTGAACTTACATATTGAATCTAGCATTTTGCATTTTGCATTAATGATTTAGACCAAACTGTCGAATTTTATAGTTTCTAACGAAATAGTGCATGTAAGGAAAATGCTAGAAATCTATTATTTGTTTACCCATGACTTTAGCATTGCATGTATATATTTTTTCAATAGGAGATAATAAATATATCATTGTAGTATTTAAAATGTCAACGCATTTTTTAACCTACGGTTCTTGAATCTAGCTTTTTAGAAGCATCTGGTTGATCTGATCCTTCAGCCATGGTTGTTGAAGAAAGAAGCTGGGAGGATGGTGTTGAGTTCTGGAAGAAAGAATAAGATGTGTTTGTGCACTTCAAATATCAAAAGAAAAGATTTTTCAAGAAAATTTAGAACCAAGAATTTTGGATATGTGACTAGAAGAAGGTATCAGGAAAGAACTCGATTTTCTCGAAGCAGACAAGGCCATTAAATCTTGTATATTTACAGTATAACTTGAAAGGGACTTTAATTCACGCATATGAATTATGAGCAAGATTATTTCCAAGAATTTAGCAGCTGAAATCAATGGTCATCAAAAATAAAAACTTGAAAGAACAATCAAAATGTTAGAGTCAAAAGTGACAGTTTGCAAGAATTATAACAAGCAGAAGTACAAGTTGATAAAATCGAAGATAATAAAAGAAAGGAATTGCAGATCAATACCAAATAAAAGAAAAAAAAGAATTAAAATTGAAACAAAGATCAAATTGTCACTCAACAGATACAAGTTCTAACAAGGGAAATACTAAAACTGGAAGTAATAACTTGGAACAAAAACTAACTAAAAATTGAATAGAGAAGAAGATAAAATTGCACAGCAGGGATACAAGAAAATGTTATTCATTGATTCAAGTTTCTTCATATCATTCAATACAACATGCTCTGGTATTTATACAAACAGCCAGCAGTACAAAAATGACTGAATCACTCATTCATACCCATTTAGTCCTATACAGCCCATTCACAAAGAATTGTAAGCCCACACACAATTATACTACATTAACAATGCCCACCGCACGGTTCTCCTGAATAACTGAATTTGATTTCACATATATCAGCTGTGCTCGTGCACAGACATGCACACACTGATACACTTACCTAATTCTCTCCACAGTTCAAGACCTTCATACTTTCCGCCTCTGACAGGTGTCTGCCATCCCCAGCTTTCCCTCCCGATGATCTCCAGCCCCACTCTGATGAACAGTGCTTGCAGAAACTTTGCAGAAGCTTCTTCTTCCTCAGTTCTATCACATCAGTTTTTCTTCTCCATAATCATGGCTATCAAACTGTGGTTGTTACATCTCCCCCGCACTTCAAGAAGAGACCTTGTCTTAAGGTCAAATGTGGGAAACTTCTTAATCATTGGCCAATAATCCTCCCACGTGGCCTCCTCTTCAGGTCTGTCTTTCCTTTAACTAGAATTTGCACCACCACATCATTATTTATAGGAATCATTCTTCTATTTAGTATCTTTTTCGGTTGTTCAACAAGCTCTTCTATAAAATTAGGAATGTTATCTTGTATCACCACAGAATCTCCAATTTTCTTCTTCAATTGCAAAACATGGAATACATTGTGAGTTCGAGCATTTTCAGAGAGTTGCAGTTTATATGCTACAGAACCTATTTTCTCTAAGACTTTATAAAGGCCATAAAATTTGGGTGAAAGCTTATGGGTTCTGAAATTTCTGGCTGTAATCTGTTTTGTAAGGTTGCAATTTTAAATAAACCCAATCTCCAACTTCAAATTGGCTATCAGTTCTCCTCATATCTGCATACTTTTTCATCCTTTCTTGAACTAATTTTAAAATGTCCTTGAGAACTATATCATAATATCCCGAGTGAATAATTCTTCTTCTACTTGTTCAACCTGGGCAGTATTGGGTACATAAGAGAGTAAAGTGGGAGGATCAATGCCATACACAATTTTGTAGGGAGTAGTTTTAGTAGGAGTCTTCCAAGTGGTGTTATACCAATATTCAGCTAAAGGCAACCATTTAGACCATTCACTAGATTTATGACATACATAACGATAACCTTCCAAAATCTCATTTACTACTTCATTTTGGCTATCGCTCTGGGGTGATAGGCTGAACTGAGCTTAAGAGAACTGCCTTGAAGCTTAAAAAGCTCTTACTTGAAGGTGCTTGTGAAGATGGTGTCGCGATCACTCATAATAGATTTAGGCATGCCATGTAATTTAAAAACACCATGGAAGAAGACTGATGCTACCTCCTTAGCAATATAAGGATGTTGAACTGAAAAGAAATGGGCATACTTACTAAGCCTATCAACCACTACAAATATGACTGTGTATTTGTGGGTTTTAGGTAAACATGTAATAAAATCCATGGAAATGTCAGTCTGGATCTTGTTTGGTGTAGGAAGAGGTTGCAGTAAGCATGGCACTAATATGTTCTCATGCTTATTTTTTTGGCACTCCTCACAAGACCTGACAAAGTTTTCAACATTAGTCTTCATTTTTTTTTGTAACGACCCGAAGTTTTCGATCGCGAAAATCCCAGATAGTTAGGAAAAGAAGAAAGAGATAGAAGAAGAAGAAACAGAAACACAACATAGATTCTCACATTCGCAGCGGATCAAAATATAATATCAAATAATAACAGTTTACAAAAGAATACTGTATCAGTTGATTACATTTTTATACATCAGAGTTACACACATATTCAACACTGGACATATACAAATCAACATGTCTCGGATAAACAGAAATATATCACAGCGAAAACACTCCATACGTTTCTGCCATCAAACTCGTCTCCTGAGCTCCATAATGTCCTTACCTGAAAATCTGTAATACTCGGTCTGACCCGAGCATTACATTAAAGTAAAACCCAGGTCAGGCTGGAAACCAGCGTGAGTAAACCCATCTCACAAGGAATACTAATGCATAAACTTATGTAAAACCCGGGTAACTTGTATCAATTACAAATCCACAAATTGTTATAGACATCACTAATTCACACATCAATTTCTAAGTACCAAAAGTTAGATTAAATGGTCCAATTTACTTAAATCATTCCATTTTAACCTATTGATTCCACATATCAATTTATGAAGGAATCGAAGTGGTTTCGGGTATTTACTAATACCCGTCTCCGGACTCTTCGAATCTAATGTCATCTTAACTCAAGTTATTCAAGTGAAATACAATTCAACTTTAAATACAGGATGTCATTGTTGTTCCCAACATATTTTATCACATAGGCCTCATACATCACTTATCATAGAGACCATCTAATATAAGGCACACATTATCATTCAATCATTTATAAGCAAGATTAATCAACCATACCATCTTTAATTAATTTAACTAACCACAATTGAATTAAATTACTTACTTTAATTACTTCTAAATCCTGCTTATTTCTAACCAACTAATTAATCATCCAAAAATCATCCATCTTAATTAATCCTCCTCGATTAATCATTCAGTAATAATCCTTAACCAAATCATCCAGTGATTATTTTGAATTAATTAAACTAAATTAATTAACTTAAACTAATCACATTAAACTTAATTAATTACATTGAGTAATTAATTCCTCTAATTTCTTCCATTAAGTAATTATAAAAAAATCCATAAATGATTATCTCTAATTAATTTTAAAATTAATCACATTAATTAATTATTTAATAATCCCTAGTTAATGATCTTCATTAACAATTCTTTAATTACCTCTCCAAAGTAATTAAACTTACATTAATCATTATCAATTACAAATTAATTTATCTTTAATAACCAATTAATTAATCTTTAATTATATACTTAATTAAGGGCTTAACTGTAACTTAATTAATCCTTAATTACTTGATTAATTAACCTTGATTATAACTTAATTGCTCAATTAATAAATCTTTAATCATTAATTAATAACCTTTAAAATCTACTGTTAAGGAATACTCATCTTATAAAAGAAACTTAAAGGAATTTAAACCAAATCCAATTTAAATTCAAATCATTTAAAATATGCTTAAACATTCAAAGTTATTTAAAACATTTTAAATTTCCTTAATTTTCATCATTTAAAATCAGGATGTAAAGGATAGTTGAAATTCAAATTCTAAACTAGATTTAACTTGTTCAAATCTGGCTTTTAAATGTTGAATTTCATTTCAGATTAAATCCAGACAGAGTAAATAGTAATTTACCCGAGCCCATCCTAATCTGCTTCGAGCCAAACATCACCAGACTTCGAGCAAATCACCCAATTACTTCGAGTAAAACTCGAGTACGAACCCTCTGCCCAAAAACAAACTTCACCAGAACCAAACAGTGCACCGTGCACATACACGGTGGCGTCGTTCTACTTCGATCATCGCCGATGATCTCCTCATGTCAGCGATCACCCTCTCATCTAAATACGATCATCATATCAACCTTCCAGACTCGAGATCAAATTCGAGCTTCACATCTCTAACCTGGAACCACACTTCAACCTGGAAAAACATCTCGTTCTCGAAACTCCGACCACCAAAGGTTCTGCAATCCTGGCCTCGCCTTCGTTAACGTCCAAGCTTCCATCACCCAAAATCCCATTACACTCGATCAACTCAAACAGCCGTGGAGATCAAATTACTACGCCTAGCTAAAACTAGGGTTCTAAATAAAACTTGGTCGCCGCAGCCACCACAACTCCTAGATCACCATACTGACATTTTTCCCATCATCTTCGATCGCTCCTCCATCAATACTGAATATTTCGACCTCCCAGTCAACAGAGATCATCAGAAAATCCCAAAAAACCATTTTTAGTTCATCCCAGAACTGCACACTTATTCCCAAACTAGAAATTATGATTTTAGTGTTAAAAATCATGTTTTGGTTTATGGATTCAATTTACAATCCTGAATTTATGAATTACAAAGTTTGGATTTTCACTTTTATATACTTGCACTGTAGTTTTGGTTTACAGAGACACTCAGGCTTTAATTTGGCTTAATTAATTTTTTTTAAACCTTAATCTATGTTAAATCAAACACCTTTTGTTTGTAAACTAAGTCCTACAACAATTGGTTCCAGAGAAAATGAATTTAAATCAAAACAGAAGAACTGGAACTATAAACATAGTAGATTCTGTTGGAAGCAAACATGCATACATCATACATTTATATATACACAACAGATTCTCACAAAACAAATTCATTTCAACAACACTAGCATGCAACCAAATCTATATACTTATAGTTTTAAAAGTAATGTAACTCACAGACATTCCAACAATAAACAGAGGAACCGGGTTGGAAGACTCACTTGAGAAAAGTTTGAATTTTACTTATTTAAAACTTTGTTCAGATATCTTGATTTTCAGAGACAGTACCAAGTTATTTTAACTTAAATAAATTTTTAAAACTTAGTTCAAGATTAAACAGACAGCATTTGTTTATATTGTAAATTCTAATAGTTATTAGATCAAGAGATAATGTTTTGTTTGCAATCTGGGTCTGGGAATAACAAGAACAGAGACATTCAAATGATACAGGCATACATACATTTAAACATTAACATATATACACAGGAAATTTCAACATACACATTTCCCAAATATATACTTGCAACTTGATTTTTTTTTAAAATGTTACTCACTTGAAAAGTAATTGAACAGAGAGTAGCTTCTGGATTGAACAAGAGCACAGTCCTGTTTTGTTTCCAAATCCTTGATCTTTGATCTTCTTACTTGTTTGATTTTAACTGTTGTTGATCTAGTTTCAAGTTTGCTATGTATTTTGTTTTTAATACTCGGTTTTGATGACTCGAAATGAATTAGGGGATGATATATATATAAAAGATAGTGTGTACAGATTTGTATTGTAGGTACAGGAAGTGTATCGTACTGGGTAGATTTTTGTATATTGATCAGAGATTTTTTTTCTTTTTTCCCTCTTCAGTTTGGAGGATGAAATGATGTATGTTGTGCTATCATTTATTAAACTTGTCTTTTTTTACAATCTTATACTTATCTCTCTCTTTTGTTTTATATACTACTCGTATTCATTTAGATTGTTCTTTTGTTTTATCATGTATCTCACTAGGATACATTTAGGTTTCTAAAATTCTTTTGTGTGTTCATTTTATATTTTTCATAACTATCCAACATTTAATTTCCTATTTATTATTTATTTATCATACTTATGTTAATTACATAGTTTTCTGGTGTGTATATAAATTTATATTTATGTTACTATCATATACTTGTTTTGTGCTTATGTTTAAATATTTATATTTATTTTGATCATATATTTGTTTTATATTTCAGCTTTAAATTGATAAGATTTATTTTATTCTAACCATATAATTATTTAAATATTGATAAGGTATATTTGTCCTTTAAAATATTATTGTGAATAAGCTAAATTAAATTTTGAATATATTAAAACTCTTTATTTTAAATCTCAATATCATAGTTTTCCCAAATACACACACACACACACACATATATATATATATATATATCTGTTTTAGTTTATATTTTAATTAGATTAAATTCTTATTAAAAAATATTGCTAAATTTCTGGGTTGTCACATTCCTCCCCCTTTAGAACTTTTCGTCCTCAAACAGGAACGAAGCCAGAATTATTAAAATGCTTTAAATCAGATAAATTTTCTTTGATCAATTTTAAAATACTTTAAAAAAAATCTATATAATATTATTAAAATAGTTTTTATAAAAAAAAATACTTTTATAACTCGATGTTTCAACAAGTCCATCCTTGTTCTCATAGAAATTCGGTCATACGTTGATCAGGCGTAGGACTGAAAATCTATAAATACTTGGTAAACCCGTTTTCAACACCCAGTGAAAATACTTGGAAAATACTTTTATTGAAAATATCGAAAACAGTTTTTTGAAAATAGAGGAAATATCTTTGGTGAGAATGCTTTGGAAATCATCACCCCCATCCATGGTCGTAGTTACATCCTGGGTTACATTGCCATCGCAGCAAAAGTCCATGTAACTGTAGGCACTCCGCGCCCCTCGATTACGCCATGGAACCCACAACAGATCGCAGTTACATTCCAGGGTTACGTTGCCATCACAGCAAAAGTCCATGTAACTGTAGGCATTAGCGCCCTCGATTTTCGCTGTCAAAAATGAAACTTCTCCACTCCCACATATGTCGCAGTCTACCGATGTAAAATCAAACGCAGACTGTTGGCTCTCAGCAGCACACACGACTTTCGCTATGTTACCATAGTGTCGCAGTCTACCGATATAAAATCAAACGTAGACTGTTGGCTCTCAGCGGCACACACGACTTTCGCTATGGTCTGCAGTAGATCGCAGTGACATCGAGTTACACTGTCATCACATCATAACCCAAATGCCTCTGTAGGCATCAGCGCCCTCGACTTTCACTACCCAATAATCCTCAGGAACTAGTTTTGTCCGGACTCCTCACAGGATTAACTTTAGAACCCCCCCTTAGGGCTCAAGGCAGTACCACCCTGTGGCACTCCTGAGAAGTTCATTCAAGGGAGCGCCTTTTTTCCTAGAGCCACTTTCAAAACACTTTATACTATACACATATAGTATTTTCCAAATCATACACTTAGTATGAATTTCATATAAATCTCCTTTCTCAAAATCGATTATCCCAAAATCGATAATTCACAATCTAGGCTTTCCAAATTCCAAATTTGATTTTCCTCAAAAATCAAAAGCCCTTTTGTAGAAATCCATAGGTTCCCAAAACCTTTTTCCAAAATCATTTTCACAAAATCCTTTATATATATACGTATATATATAATAACCTTGGGAAATTTTTGAATCACTTCATATTTGTATAAATTCACTTTTATACTTCAAATACTTTCAAAAACCTTTTCTTCTGTCAATAGATTCAATAAGGGAAGTTTACCATATATAACAAAGATATATAACTTTGTTTATTACAAATCAAATATTCAAATTTGATTACTCTTTTATAAAGTTATTTACCACATTACTTTTCTTCATAAAGTGAATCTTTAATCATAGAAATTTCCAATTTCCATTTTACCTTATCATATATTTCACAAAATATACTTTTCATTTCAAAGGCCATTTTACAATTCTTATCCATAAATTTTCAATATCAATTTCATTCAAACCCGTACGATGTACACATACCATCCGTACGCAATATCAATCTGATCGCTCACTCGATCACACAATTTCACTTCCGAACTAGTATTGTCCACCCAACTTCCTAGTGCGGACTCAGATCTGGTTTCTTGATCAGAACCGTCATTCTCCTTGCATAGTCACAACTATGATAGAGAATTTCTAGAACCAATCAAAAATCCCTATCCAGGTTCACCGTCGAAAATCGAGCGAAAAATCCCAACTCGGATTGATAATACTATCTCGAAATTCTATGCTTGAATCTGGATCAAATCACTATGCGAATAGAATAATATACGTACATCCTACGTATTTATCTTCATTTATTATTAGTTAAATCAATTCCTTTCTATTCATCCTCACTTTGATTTTATTCACTTATTCACATTTGCCTTAATCCCCATTTGGATTATCACTTCAATTCTTATCTCAGTTGGGTATTTAACCATTAAACAGTTTGTACTCTGACCAACTTATATTTAGAAAATAATTTGAAAATTAACATAGATAAGTAGTTGAAAAATACTTATTAGTTTGTAAAGTAGCTGTAAGATAGTTAAGTAATTGTAAAATAGTTGGAAAATAATCAAATAGTTATAGAAATTTTAAATAATTGCAAAATAGTCGTAAAACAATAATCAGTTATAAAGTAGTAGAAAAATAGTGATTAGTTTATAAAATAGTTGTAAAATAGTTAAATAGTTCCAAAAGTAATTGTAAAACAAGCTTAAGATAGTTTTAGGTTTAAAAAGAAAAGTTGTGTAGTAAATAGTTTGGAAAAATAGATTTATATTAAAACAATTTATTTTGAAAATAGTCCAAAGTCAAACTGTTCAATTTCCCATCAATTCAATTTAAATTTCCACTTCCATTTAAATTGACTCACTTCTAATTTGAATAGCTTCAATTTCCCTTGAACTTGATTTATCCCCAATTCAGTTGAATTAACCTCAATTTCTTTCCAAATTCAAATCAAATTCCATTTGATTTTAAACATATTCACTTCAATTACAATTCCAAATTATTCAAACTAATTTCAAATTAAATCCACTTCAATTTCAAATCATTTCAATTTCTATATGAATTAATCCCAATTCCCATTTGAATTTGAACTCATTCAATCTTCAATTTTATTTCAAATTAATCCAATTCAAATTTCCCATTTGAATTTGAACTCATTCAATCTTTGATTTTATTTCAAATTAATCCAATTCAAATTTCCCATTTGAATTTTATACTTATCCATCTTCAATTCTAATTAATCCAAACTAAATTCAATTTGAACTAATGAAATCTGAATCTCAACTTTAAACCATCTCGAATTATATAAATTCGAGTTAAATTTTCAAATGTTGATTTAACCCTTTAAATCAAATTAACCTTTATTTTTAAATCAATAATCCAAACCTTTAAACAATTTAATTCTGAGTTCATTTCTCAAAGAAAATTTATATTAGATTGTACTACCCCAAAATATTCCATACATTATTTGACTACATACTAGTAGTTCATACATTACATACATCTATCCAAAATAAGAGTCTTACGAAAGTCATAAATCTAGATGTCTTTCTATTACCTAGAGGTTTGGAAAGAACAAAGCCCTAATATTCTTACAAGAATCCTTTCTATGGACTTCCTTCCAAAGGGAAATGCCCGAACATACACTTCTCAACAGGGTGTCCCCACTTATAACATTTACCACAAAATGTTTCTACCCTATCATCAATCTGGATAACCTTCACGCCTCCAACAGTACGTTCCATAGCTTTACTCCTCTTCTGCCTCTCGGAACAATTCCTAGCAATGTTTCCCGTCTTCTTACAATGATCGCAAATAGTCGACTCATTGACCGGTTCAACTGGTTTACGCTTCGCCTTCTTCACTTCAGGGCAATGATTTAGGAAATGTCCTTTCTTACGACACTTAAAGCACGAGATCTCAGAGCGAACCGATGGAATGTACCCTTTAATCCCTCCCTTGTTTTACTGCACTTGGTTGCGTAATGACCCATATTGAAACATCCGTAGCAAGTGACATTATCATAAGGTCCTGGTTCAGCCCTTTCCTTAACCTGTTTTTCATACTCTTGAATTTCTTCTTCACGATCCCTACGTGCAACTGCTCTTTGCTCTCTGCGTCTATCCTTCCATTCTTCACTCTTAGTCATCTCTCTCAAAGACTGAATTCTAGAGGGGCTTCCTAACCTATAAATTAGACTTAATTAAAAGAATTCAACTTTTACTCTTATATATATTAATTTGCTTACCAAGTTATACCTTATGTTTTAACACCTTTGGTTTTTAATTCCAAAAAAAGTTTCAAACAACTTCTTATTTCAAAACAAGATTACTTCCAGAAATATTCTGATTAAGATTATTTATCATTTCCTTTAACGGTTTGAAATCAAATTTCAAATGTTTTTAAATCTTAGAATTCTAACTTCACAATTTAAAATCTCCCTTCAATTTACAAGTCATACTTATCTAAAAGTTTACTTCCTTAACACATTTCATTTTGCTTTATCATTATCAGGAAACAAACATCCAATATTTGATACAATAACCATTTTATTTTATTTTAGTTTAAAACCAAATTTAATTCTAATTCTCCTTATATGAATGGTACATTCTATTCAATTCCTACTTGAATATATATATTTACCACTTAAATTCTTATTTAATCTCAATATCCAACAACCAATTATTGCCTTATATATATAAACTTATATAAAAATCCTTTACCTTTACAACCATTATATAAAAATAACAAGTACGCTCTTATATATATATACACACACACTCAACTCATTTTAGGGTACTACTTACCTTATCCATAATGAGTACACCCATCAGAGCCAAGGTTCTCGCTTAACCTTCGCTCTGATACCAATTGTAACGACCCGGAGTTTTTGATCGCGAAAATCCCAGATAGTTAGGAAAGAAGAAAGAGATAGAAGAAGAAGAAACAGAAACACAACACAGATTCTCACATTCGCAGCGGATCAAAATATAATATCAAATAATAACAGTTTACAAAAGAATACTGTATCAGTTGATTATATTTTATACATCAGAGTTACACACATATTCAACACTGGACATATACAAATCAACATGTCTCAGACAAACATAAATATATCACAGTGGAAACACTCCATACGTTTCTGCCATCCAACTCGTCTTCTAAGCTCCATAACGTCCTTACCTGAAAATCTGTAATACTCGGTCTGACCCGAGCATTACATCAAAGTAACACCCGGGTCAGGTTGGAAACCAGCGTGAGTAAACCCATCTCACAAGGAATACTAATGCATAAACTTATGTAAAGCCCGGGTAACTTGTATCAATTACAAATCCACAAATTGTTATAGACATCACTAATTCACACATCAAGTTCTAAGTACCAAAAGTTAGATTAAATGGTCCAATTTACTTAAATCATTCTATTTTAACCTATTGATTCCACATATCAATTTATGAAGGAATCGAAGTGGTTTCGGGTATTTACTAACACCCGACTCCGGACTCTTCGAATCCAATGTCATCTTAACTCAAGTTATTCAAGTGAAATACAATTCAACTTTAAATACAGGATGTCATTGTTGTTCCCAACATATTTTATCACATAGGCCTCATACATCACTTATCATAGATATCATCTAATATAAGGCACACATTATCATTCAATCATTCATAAGCAAGATTAATCAACCATACCATCTTTAATTAATTTAACTAACCACAATTGAATTAAATTACTTACTTTAATTACTTCTAAATCCTGCTTATTTCTAACCAACTAATTAATCATCCAAAAATCATCCATCTTAATTAATCCTCCTCGATTAATCATTCAATAATAATCCTTAACCAAATCATCCAGTGATTATTTTGAATTAATTAAACTAAATTAATTAACTTAAACTAATCACATTAAACTTAATTAATTACATTGAGTAATTAATTCCTTTAATTTCTTCTATTAAGTAATTATAAAAAAATCCATAAATGTATATCTCTAATTAATTTTAAAATTAATCACATTAATTAATTATTTAATAATCCCTAGTTAATGATCTTCATTAATAATTCTTTAATTACCTCTCCAAAGTAATTAAACTTACATTAATCATTATCAATTACAAATTAATTTATCTTTAATAACCAATTAATTAATCTTTAATTATATACTTAATTAAGGGCTTAACTGTAACTTAATTAATCCTTAATTACTTGATTCATTAACCTTGATTATAACTTAATTGCTCAATTAATAAATCTTTAATCATTAATTAATAACCTTTAAAATCTCCTGTTAAGGAATACTCATCTTATAAAAGAAACTTAAAGGAATTTAAACCAAATCCAATTTAAATTCAAATCATTTAAAATATGCTTAAACATTCAAAGTTATTTAAAACATTTTAAATTTCCTTAATTTTCATCATTTAAAATCAGGATTTAAAGGATAGTTGAAATTCAAATTCTAAACTAGATTTAACTTGTTCAAATCTGGCTTTTAAATGTTGAATTTCATTTCATATTAAATCCAGACAAAGTAAATAGTAATTTACCCGAGCCTATCCTAATCTGCTTCGAGCCAAACATCACCAGACTTCGAGAAAATCACCTAATTACTTCGAGTAAAACTCGAGTACGAACCCTTTGCCCAAAAACAAACTTCACCAGAACCAAACAGTGCACCGTGCACGTACACGGTGGCGCCGTTCTACTTCGATCATCGCCGATGATCTCCTCAAGTCATCGATCACCCTCTCATCTAAATACAATCATCATATCAACCTTCCAGACTCGAGATCAAATTCGAGCTTCACATCTCAAACCTGGAACCACACTTCAACCTGGAAAAACATCTCATTCTCGAAACTCCGACCACTAGAGGTTCTGCAATCCTGGCCTCGCCTTCGTCAATGTCCAAGCTTCCATCACCCAAAATCCCATTACACTCGATCAACTCAAACAGCCGTGGAGATCAAATTACTACGCCTAGATAAAACTAGGGTTCTAAACAAAACTTGGTCGCTGCAGCCACCACAACTCCTAGATCACCATACTGACATTTTTCCCATCATCTTCGATTGCTCCTCCATCAATACTGAAGATTCCGACCTCCCAGCCAATAGAGATCATCAGAAAATCCCAATAAACCATTTTCAGTTCATCCCAGAACTGCACACTCATTCCTAAACTAGAAATTATGATTTTAGTGTTAAAAATCATGTTTTGGTTTATGGATTCAATTTACAATCCTGAATTTATGAATTACAAAGTTTGGATTTTCACTTTTATATACTTGCACTGTAGTTTTGGTTTACAGAGACACTCAGGCTTTAATTTGGCTTAACTAATTTTTTTTAAACCTTAATCTATGTTAAATCAAACACCTTTTGTTTGTAAACTAAGTCCTACAACAATTGGTTCCAGAGAAAAACAGAAGAACTGGAACTATAAACAGAGTAGATTCTGTTGTAAGCAAACATGCATACATCATACATTTATATATACACACCAGATTCTCACAAAACAAATTCATTTCAACAACACTAGCATGCAACCAAATCTATATACTTATAGTTTTAAAAGTAATGTAACTCACAGACATTCCAACAATAAACAGAGGAACCAGGTTGGAAGACTCACTTGAGAAAAGTTTGAATTTTACTTATTTAAAACTTTGTTCAGATATCTTGATTTTCAGAGACAGTGCCAAGTTATTTTACCTTAAATAAAATTTTAAAACTTAGTTCATGATTAAAAAGACAACATTTGTTTATATTGTAAATTCTAATAGTTATTAGATCAAGAGATAAGGTTTTGTTTGCAATCTGGGTCTGGGAATAACAAGAATAGAGACATTCAAATGATACAAGCATACATACATTTAAACATTAACATATATACACATGAAATTTCAACATACACATTTCCCAGATATATACTTGCAACTTGAGTTTTAAAAAAAATGTTACTCACTTGAAAAGTAATTGAACAGAGAGTAGCTTCTGGATTGAACAAGAACACAGTCCTGTTTTGTTTCCAGATCCTTGATCTTTGATCTTCTTACTTGTTTGATTTTAACTGTTGTTGATCTAGTTTCAGGTTTGCTATGTATTTTTTTTAATACTCAGTTTTGATGACTCGAAATGAATTAGGGGATGATATATATATAAAAGATAGTGTGTACAGATTTGTATTTTAGGTACAGGAAGTGTATCGTACTGGGTAGATTTTTGTATATTGATTAGAGATTTTTTTTTTCTTTTTTCCCTCTTCAGTTTGGAGGCTGAAATGATGTATGCTGTGCTATCATTAATTAAACTTGTCTTGTTTTACAATCTTATACTTATCTCTTTTTTTTATACTACTCGTATTCATTTAGATTGTTCTTTTGTTTTATCATGTATCTCACTAGGATACATATAGGTTTCTAAAATTCTTTTGTGTGTTCATTTTATATTTTTCATAACTATCCAACATTTAATTTCCTATTTATTATTTATTTATCATACTTATGTTAATTACATAGTTTTCTGGTGTGTATATAAATTTATATTTATGTTACTATCATATACTTGTTTTGTGCTTATGTTTAAATATTTATATTTATTTTGATCATATATTTGTTTTATATTTCAGCTTTAAATTGATAAGATTTATTTTATTCTAACCATATAATTGTTTAAATATTGATAAGATATATTTGTCCTTTAAAATATTATTGTGAATAAGCTAAATTAAATTTTGAATATATTAAAACTCTTTATTTTAAATCTCCAGATCATAGTTTTCCCAAATACATATATATATATATATATCTGTTTTAGTTTATATTTTAATTAGATTAAATTCTTATTAAAAAATATTGCTAAATTTCCAGGTTGTCACATTTTTCCAATGAAAAATCTTCTTCAATCTATGCAGAGTTGCCTTAACTCCTAAATGTCCTCCTAAAAGAGAGGAGTGGTGTTCTTTAATGAGAAGTTGAGTCAGCTGGGTTAAGTGATGGTTAACTAAAATTTTCCATTTCTGAATACCAAGTCTTCAACAGCCTTGTATTTATTTTCTGGCAATTCCCTTGCTTGCACCCTTGCAAATAATTGTTAATACCATGGTGAATCATGTAAAGCTTCCTTAAGTTTTTGTAGCCAAGGAGTTTGTACTATGGAGATAGCTTGTATTAATACTTTATTCTTCTCAATTTCACCTCTCCTTGATAAAGCATCAGCTACCTTATTCTCTTCACCACTTTTATACTCTACTTTATAATCGAACCCATGAAGTTTAGCCAACCATTTTCCTTGCACACCCGTATGTATCTGTTGTGTTAATAAATGCTTTAAACTCTAGTGATCAGTCTTTATTACAAATTGTCTTCCCATCAAGTATTGGGACCATTTTTTTGTGGCAATGATGATAGCAAGAAGTCCCTTTTCATAAGCAGACAAAGCTAGATTCCTTCCTTGGAGGGCTTTACTCAAATAGGATATATGCTTTATTTTTTGAATGAGAACTGCTCATATCCCTTGTCCACTGGAATCAAACTCTAAGATGAAAGGTTGAGTGAAATCAGGCATAGGTAGCACTGATGGTGATACCAAGCATTGCTTTAACTGTTCAAAAGCTCCTTTTGCTTCGTCACTCCATCTAAAAGCATCTTTCTTCAACATTGAGGTTGGTGGCTTAGCAATTACTCCATATCCTTTTAAAAATTTGCGGTAATATCCTATAAGTCCCAAAAAAACTTCTTATGGCCTTCAAGCTTTGTGATATTAGCCTATTAAGAACAGCCTTCACCTTACTAGGATCAACTGAGATGCCTTCGGCAGAAATGACACGCCCTAGGTAATCAATGGATTGTTTAGCAAACTGACATTTAGCAAGCTTGATCACTAAAGTATTTTTTGCAAAAGGTGAAAAGTTAATTCAAGGTGTTTAAGATGTTCATTCCATGTTTGACTGTATACAAGTATATCATCAAAAAACCCTAAAATAAATTTTCTCAAATATGCTCTGAAGATATCATTCATGAGAGATTGAAAGGTGGAAGGGGCATTTGCCAACCCAAATGGCATCACCACAAATTCATAGTGGCCTTCATGGGTTCTAAAAGCAGTTTTATGGATATCTTCCTCTTACATTCTGATTTGGTAGTAACCATATCTTAAGTCTAGTTTTGAATAATACTAAAAACCATGTAATTCATCAAACAACTCTTTAATCAGGGGAATGGGGAACTTGTCTATACAACCTGAAATTTAACCCATAATAATTAATTCGTTAACTAATGAAATAATAAAATAACTTTGTGAAATTATCAGAATTGAACCACGGGAGTTGCACCATTATGTCCATGGTAATTTTCTAGTCAATTTTCATATATAGAACGTCAGAATTCGAGTTAATATGAGAGAGTTACAAAATAAACAAGAAAAGAAAAAAAATATTGGGCTAGGTTGATCCAGGGGTCGACCTAACCATGCCCTAGGTCGACCGGTTGGTCGACCTAGGGGAAGGGGCGGTCGACCGGCCGGTCGACCTAGGGGGAGGGGCGGTCGACCCGCCTACGGGTATGGAACGAAGAAAATTTTCTTCGTTCCAGAGGTTTTCGAACACGTATTTTTCATTCTTTAGCCTTATCTGGTCCCTTCGTGCTTCCATCCGATGGCTCATATTCAGCCTATGACATGGTTGCATCCTATTCAATCTCCAAATCCAACTATCTGAGATTCACTTCTACACCTATAAAAAAGACCCTAGGCCTAACACTTTTCTCATTCTAGATTTTCTCCACTTGGGTTCACCTTTTAGGAAGGGCCCTAAAAGGAATAATTTTCCAAGGAGAGAATCTTTTTAATAAAAAGATTTTAATGCCCTCAAGTGGATCCGGGAAGACCTAAAAGGAAGAGCTTAGGACCACAGGTGAGCGATTGTAATTATTTTAGATTTCTTTAAGTAATTTAAAATAATAGGGTTTCCAATAGTTATAGTTTTACTACGATGTTTGGAATAACCTTTTTAGTGGTTTATTTGCAGTTTTTAGAATTATTTTCAGTCTACTTCTTTTAGCTATTATTTTTAGTTAATTTTAGTTTATTTCGGTTAATTATAGCTTTCCATTTATTTACAGTTTATTTACAGTATTTTAATTTATTTACTGTTATTTATGCGTTACTTATGTCTTATTCCTACGCTTTGGATTTTCTTCTATTTTAAGTTTTCTTTTATTTCTCCTTCTTCTTTGCATATGGATTAGAATAGATTAAACGCGAATATGGATTAAAATTATAAGAATACGGAAATAACGGAAGATAAGATGTAAATTGTAAAGACTGTAATAAAAATGGAATTAAGACTAAAATTAAGCCTAATTATGATATTGATGTTAGAATTGGACTAATTAAAGATAATTGGCCTATTTATAACTTAGATTTATAACTAAAAAGAGTATAAGATGAGAGAAGCTTTTTTTTACACTTAGACCTTGGGTTAAGTAATAAGCATGATTATAACGTAGTTTATAATAAGAAATAGAATAGAGTGAGGCTTATTTTAAGACTTAGGATAAATTAATAAGCTCGGATAGTAAGAACAAAAGTAAATACTTAGTTAAATAATTTATCTAAGCTAATAAGCAAAGAATTAAAGTAGGACCTGTACCAAATGACATTCCCCTATTTCTATAAAACGGTGTTTCACATAACCCTAAAGTGAAACGAGGTGTCTCACATAACCCTGAAGTGAGACGAGGTGTCTCACATAATCCTGAAGTGAGACGAGGGGCAGGCTTATGTTAATAACAGTAGTAAATGGTTAAGAAGTAGAAGTCCAAATCATGGAGATTTGGGCAAGGAGCGCAACTAGATATTTTTTGGATGACAGGCTAGTACCAACATCATTTCCCCTATTATTTCTATGGACACGGTGTTTCACACAACCCTAAAGTGAAACGAGGTGTCTCACATAACCCTGAAGTGAGACGAGGTGTTTCACATAACCTTGAAGTGAAACGAGGTGTCTCACATAACCCTAAAGTGAGACGAGATGTCTCACATAATCCTGAAGTGAGACGAGGGGCACGTTTATGTTGGAGCTTGAGGTAATAAGAAGACCCAGTAGGTGGAACAACAGGTAACATGAGCATGGTGGCGGTTACGCGTGCGACTTCCATTCGGGTGCTCAGTAATCATTATGAGTTCTAAGCGCTTAGTGTGTGCCTTTCTGATGCAGGCCCGAATGAAGAAGTCATAGGTCGTGTACGACCTAACAGGTTGATAGGTCGAGACCGACCTAAGAAGGAATCCACCGAGTTAAGATTTGGTGAGAAATGGTGGGAAAATGAAGTTCTAGGTCGCAACCGACCTAACAAAGGCTTTAAGTCGTCCCAACGACTTAGTGAAGATCGGCAACGACCTAGTGGGAAGGTGCGAGTTAACGAGATGCTGGAACGACTTATCGAGTTAACTTGTATACGACCTACCGAGTTACGAAATAAGAAAATAGAGCAAATTGGTGAGCAAATTGGTGAAGTATTAGGTCGTGAACGACCTAATGAATCAGGAGTTAAGTCGCTAAAGATTGAAGCGTGGGATCTTCCTCCGAGTTAATCTCTACCGTTGTTCTTTAGGTCGCTGATATGGAATGCGCATGTTTTAAGTCACAAAGCATGGGATGTCGTTGATGTGTCTGCCGAGTTAACCTCTGCCTTTGATTTCTTTAAGTCATTGATGCCGCCTGGTTTTAAGTCGCGTGAAGCCTGGTGCGTTGATTCTGCTGCGAGATAATCTCTGCCGTTGTTTGTTAAGTCGTTAAGGTCTTATGTCGTAAGTCGTTCTGTACATATGTCTTGAGTCGTATGTTTTGTAAGTCATATGTCAACTGTTTTAAGTCGTATGCATTGTGTTGTACTGGTAATGTTGCTAAGTCGCTATGTTGTAACTGTTTGGGCTTAAGTCGTCACCGAGATAGGCTAAGTCGTAAGTCGTAAGTCGGTTCCGACTTAGGAGTTGTATTTTCTTTTCTGTTGCGAGTTGTAGCCTATAAATAGGCAAGTTTCTTCATTTGTAAAGGTTGTTGAATATTGAATAAAATTCTCTTTTGATTGCTTTGTGCTTTCATTCAAATTGGTAGTTGAGTGTAATCTCCTATCTCCTCTTTCGGATAATCGAGTGCGCTTGATTCAACGATTGTAGAAGCCGATTCGCGGAATCAAGTGCGCTTGATCAACGCTTGAAGAATTGAAGATCTTTGAACCCGGTATCGTGCGCGATCAACGAGTTCGAGATAGCTAGAGTTCGGTATCTTCGGATCAACGAATTTGAGCATTCCAGTATCTTCCAATCCACCGATTACTACATTCAACGATCTACATTGTTTTTGTAATATCCGCTGCGTCAGTTTTGGTATCAGAGCTTGTTCTAGCCAATCATAGCTAGATTGAGACTTGGAACCTTATTCATTTTGAAGTTGAAGAGATTTGCCGAGCTTGAAGTGAAGATTCGAATTTGCTTATCACGGCCGAGAGTAAGAAGTGTTCATCATCGTTCGAAGTTGTTTGATCGAATTTGTATTGGAAGCCGAAACTTTGTCCATCATGTTCATCGCGATTTGCTACAAAGTGGAAGTTTTCGATCCGTTTCATTTTGGATCAAAGTCCGAAAAGTGTTTGAATTTTGAAGTGTTGAAGTGTTTGTGAAGTTTTCAAGTATGCCGCCAAGAAGAGCTAATCGCCACCAAAACGTAGAAGCTTTGTATCGAAGAGAAGAGGCTGATGAGATGGAGCAAAGAATCAATGAAAATTTTAGTGAGAAGCTTAACGAAGGAATTGGCCGGTTAGAGAAGCTTATGACGGAAATGAATCAAAATCGGAGAAGGGTTTCACCTGAATCTAACCATGGGGGAAGTAGAGTCTCGCCACATTCCAATCGAGACAGAAGTGTTGAAAATGATCAAGGGCGTGGGAGGAACGTGAATGGTCGTGAACGGAGGAATGTAGATAGAAGGGATGATGGTGGTAGACGTGATGGTAGTAGAGATGTGGGTGGACGAGATAGACAACGATATACATCTGATTTTGAAGAGGAGTATGATGGTGGTAGTGTTCGAGGACAAGGAAGAAATCACTCTGAGTATGATCACAAGTGGGAGTCAGGGATGAAGACTGAAATTCCTGAATTCAAAGGTGGTATGCAAGCGGAGGAGTTTCTAGATTGGGTAGCTAATGTTGAGGAGATTTTTGACTTCAAAGAAGTTCCAGAACATCGTAGAGTGAAGTTGGTTGCTACAAGGCTGAGGGGTAGAGCTTTGGCGTGGTGGCAGCAAACCAAGCTTACACGTGATCGGATGGGAAAGTCAAAAGTTGAATCTTGAGAAAAGATGAAGAAATTGATGAAAGCAACGTTCTTACCTTACAATTATCAATCTTTGATGTATCAACGTTTGCAAAACTGGAGACAAGGGACGAAATCTGTGAATGACTATGCTGATGAATTCTATCAACTTATTGCAAGGAATGATATTATGGAGAAGGAAGAACAACTGATAGCTAGATTTGTTAGGGGACTACGAATGCAGATCCAGGATATGGTTAATATGTTCGATCCAAGATGTGTAGCAGAGGCACATCAGAAAGCGTTGGCTTGGGAGAAGCAGGGATGACGAGGAGGTGGTGTGTTTACTAGTTCCAACAATCAAATGAAGGGTGTTAGTGGAAGTTCTAATGTATCTAAACCTTTCAGTAAACCGGTGGTGAAGGAGGCTGAGAAGACGAAAGTTAACAATGGTTTCAAATGTTACAATTGTCAGGAATTGGGTCATAAAAGCAGTGAGTGTCCAAAGCCAAAGAAGAGAACCATGATTGCAGAAATTGAGGATGAGGATGGTGAGGAGGATTGTTCTAGTCCAGTTGAGGAAGATGAACAGGATATTGCGTCAGGAGACGAAGGTTGTAATCTAATGCTTAGGAGATCGTGTTTAACACCGAAGCAGGAGGAAGCTAGTTGGTTGAGAAGTAATATTTTTCAGTCAACATGTACTATTTTGGGGAAGGTGTGTAAGTTTGTGATTGACGCAGGAAGCTGTGATAATATTATTTCAACCGAGGCTGTGACAAAGTTGAAATTGAAGACAGAGAAACATCCGAGTCCATACAAGTTAGCATGGTTGAGAAAAGGAGGAGAAGTGAAAGTGGATAGACGAGTTCGTGTTCCATTCTCTATCGGGAAGAAATACAAAGACGAGATCTGGTGTGATGTAGTAGAGATGGATGTTTGTCATTTATTATTGGGAAGACCATGGCAGTATGATCGAGCAGTACAACATGACGGTCGGACCAATAGTTACAGTTTTATGTTTGAAGGCACGAAGATTATCCTAGTTCCAAAGAAGAGACCCCAAGGAGAAAGTAAGTCAGAAGAAATTGAAGAGCTGAAAAACTTATTATCTTTGAAGGAGTTTGTTAAGGAGGTTGAGGAAAAGCCTGAAGTGTTTTTGTTAATTGGGCGAGAAAGTAGTGAAGAAGTTGAAATACCAGAAGAAGTTAAGCCCGTTTTGAAAGAATTTGACGATGTATTTCCAGAGGAGTTACCAACGGAATTGCCACCGTTAAGGGATATACAACATCAGATAGATCTTGTTCCAGGTGCTGTGTTGCCACACAGACCACATTATCGAATGAGTCCGAAGGAACATGAAGAGTTGCGGAGGCAGGTAGAGGAATTGCTTGAGCAGGGGCGTGTGCAGGAGAGTCTGAGTCCTTGTGCTGTGCCAGCTTTATTGGTACCCAAAAAGGATGGAACGTGGAGGATGTGCACTGACAGTCGAGCATTGAATAAGATTACTGTGAGATATAGATTTCCAATGCCGAGGTTGGATGACTTGTTAGATCAAATAAGCGGAGCTACTATATTTTCGAAGATTGATTTGAAGAGTGGATATCATCAAATTCGTATCAGACCAGGCGATGAGTGGAAAACTGCTTTTAAAACCAGGGAGGGTCTATACGAATGGTTGGTCATGCCATTTGGTTTATCCAATGCACCGAGTACTTTTATGAGGGTGATGAATCAGATTTTTCGACCGTTCATTGGGAAATTTGTGGTGGTGTATTTTGATGATATTTTGATCTACAGTGGGAGTCCAGAGGAACATTTGAATCATCTTAGAGAAGTGCTGATGGTATTGCGACAAGAACAATTTTATGCTGCAACGAAGAAATGCGTGTTCATGACGCATAGTGTGTTGTTTCTGGGGTATGTTGTGTCGGAAGAAGGTATACAGGTGGACCAGAGTAAAGTTGAGGCGATCAGAGATTGGCCGCAGCCCAAGACGATAACGGAAGTTCGTAGTTTTCATGGGTTGGCTTCATTCTATCGAAGGTTTATACCACACTTCAGTAGTGTGATGGCACCTGTTACTGATTGCATGAAGGGTAAACAGTTTGCATGGACGGAGGAAGCCGGAGTTGCTTTTGAGCGAATCAAAGAACTTTTGACGTCTGCATCGATTCTAATATTACCAGATTTTAGTTAGTGTTTGAACTACATACTGATGCATCCAAGGTTGGAATTGGAGGAGTGTTGAGTCAGAAGGGACGTCCAATTGCATATTTCAGTGAAAAGCTGTCAGGAGCGAAGATGCGATATAGTACATATGATGTGGAGTTTTATGTTGTTGTGCAATCTATCAAACACTGGAGACACTATCTATTTCAGAAGGAATTTGTTCTTTACACTGATCATGAAGCGTTGAAGCATTTACAAGGGCAGGACAAGATTTCAGCAAGACATGCATCGTGGATTGCATATCTACAACAGTTCACTTTCGTTGTTAAACACAAGTCAGGGGTGACGAATCGAGTGGCTGATGCTTTGAGTAGGTGGAGTCATTTGTTGACTACACTAAAGGTTGAAGTGACGGGGTTTGAAATATTGCCAGAATTATTTACTGATGATCCTTACTTTGCAAAATTTGTTGATAAAGTCAAGGAGGGAGAGACGGATGAGTTCATGATGGTAGATGGTTTTCTTTTTAAAGGAAGTCGATTGTGCATACCGGAGGGTAGTCTGAGAATAAAGATTATCAAGGAGTTACACGAAGAGGGACATGTTGGGAGAGACCGTACCTTACAGTTGATTTCACAGTCCTACTTTTGGCCATCGATGAGGAAAGAAGTAGAGAGGTTTGTGGAGCGTTGTCATATTTGTCAGGTTTCGAAAGGAACTGCGACTAATGCTGGTTTATATATGCCGTTACCGGTACCAACTAAACCATGGGTTGATGTGAGTATGGATTTCGTGTTGGGATTGCCAAGAACACAGCGAGGAAACGATTCCATCTATGTGGTAGTGGATCGATTTTCGAAGATGGCACATTTTATTGCTTGTAAGAAGACGACAGATGCTGTTCATGTTGCTCAGTTGTTTTTCAAGGAGATCTATCGACTTCATGGATTGCCAGCATCTATTGTGTCGGATAGAGATACTCGATTTCTGAGTCATTTTTGGTTGAGTTTGTGGAAAATGGTCGGAACGAAGTTGAAATTTAGTAGTGCTTATCACCCGCAAACGGACGGACAGACTGAGGTGGTTAACAGATCATTGGGAAACGTGTTGAGATGTCTTGTACAGGACAATCTGAAGAGTTGGGACATGAAGTTATGCCAGGCAGAATTTGCTCATAATCATGCTATGAATCGAAGTACTGGATTCAGTCCATTTCAGATAGTATATTCAAGTTTACCAAAGGGACCGTTGGATCTAACGGTAGTGCCACAATCAAAGAAGACAATTAAGAAAGCTGCTGATTTTGTTGAAAAGCTGACGGAATGTCATAAAATCGTTCAAGAACGATTAGAGAAAGCAAATGAGAAGTATAAACAGTCTGCAGATTTGAAACGACGAAATGTTGAGTTTAATGAAGGAGATATGGTTTATGCAGTGTTAACAAAAGATCGTTTTCCAGTAGGCGCGTACAACAAGTTGAAAGCCAGGAAAATTGGTCCGGTGGAAGTTGTGAAACGAATTAATGAAAATGCTTACAAGTTGAAACTGCCAGATGATGTGTATACGTCTGACGTATTCAATGTCAAACATCTCGTACCATATCACGGGGATGGATTTGTTGTGGATGCAGAAAGTACAAATTCGAGGACGAATTTTTCTCAACCTGGGAAGGATGATGCAGGCCCGAATGAAGAAGTCATAGGTCGTGTACGACCTAACAGGTTGATAGGTCGAGACCGACCTAAGAAGGAATCCACCGAGTTAAGATTTGGTGAGAAATGGTGGGAAAATGAAGTTCTAGGTCGCAACCGACCTAACAAAGGCTTTAAGTCGTCCCAACGACTTAGTGAAGATCGGCAACGACCTAGTGGGAAGGTGCGAGTTAACGAGATGCTGGAACGACTTACCGGGTTAACTTGTATACGACCTACCGAGTTACGAAA
This sequence comes from Allium fistulosum, assembly GCA_030737815.1. Taxonomy (NCBI): domain Eukaryota; kingdom Viridiplantae; phylum Streptophyta; class Magnoliopsida; order Asparagales; family Amaryllidaceae; genus Allium; species Allium fistulosum. The sequence goes on along the minus strand of CM060901.1, from coordinate 334,501,880 downwards.
TAAGAAAACAGAGCAAATTGGTGAGCAAATTGGTGAAGTATTAGGTCGTGAACGACCTAATGAATCAGGAGTTAAGTCGCTAAAGATTGAAGCGTGGGATCTTCCTCCGAGTTAATCTCTACCGTTGTTCTTTAGGTCGCTGATATGGAATGCGCATGTTTTAAGTCGCAAAGCATGGGATGCCATTGATGTGTCTGCCGAGTTAACCTCTGCCTTTGATTTCTTTAAGTCATTGATGCCGCCTGTTTTTAAGTCGCGTGAAGCCTGGTGCGTTGATTCTGCTGCGAGATAATCTCTGCCGTTGTTTGTTAAGTCGTTAAGGTCTTATGTCGTAAGTCGTTCTGTACATATGTCTTGAGTCGTATGTTTTGTAAGTCGTATGTCAACTGTTTTAAGTCGTATGCATTGTGTTGTACTGGTAATGTTGCTAAGTCGCTATGTTGTAACTGTTTGGGCTTAAGTCGTCACCGAGATAGGCTAAGTCGTAAGTCGTAAGTCGGTTCCGACTTAGGAGTTGTATTTTCTTTTCTGTTGCGAGTTGTAGCCTATAAATAGGCAAGTTGCTTCATTTGTAAAGGTTGTTGAATATTGAATAAAATTCTCTTTTGATTGCTTTGTGCTTTCATTCAAATTGGTAGTTGAGTGTAATCTCCTATCTCCTCTTTCGGATAATCGAGTGCGCTCGATTCAACGATTGTAGAAGCCGATTCGCGGAATCAAGTGCGCTTGATCAACGCTTGAAGAATTGAAGATCTTTGAACCCGGTATCGTGCGCGATCAACGAGTTCGAGATAGCTAGAGTTCGGTATCTTCGGATCAACAAATTCAAGCATTCCAGTATCTTCCAATCCACCGATTACTACATTCAACGATCTACATTGTTTTTGTAATATCCGCTGCGTCACTTTCATAGGCACCAATGTCTACTGCGTAGGGAGCTTTAGCATCCAGTCCATAGTAGATTCTATGGAGTAGCAGGCCGATCAAAGGTTAGTATTAGGAATTCAGCCTAATCTAAGCAGCTATCAAAAACAAGTGCAAACAATCAAAGTTAATCAATTATGTTGATCTAGTTAATTCATATTTATTTCCAACTTATTCCTTCTTTGTATTCTCTTTGTTTTATTTATATATACTAGAACCGTTGTAAGTTCTATTACTTTTACTTTGCTTAAATATTCTAGTAATTACTATCATTCACCAGACTTTTAGTTTGACCCGCTCCTCTATTTTTCACATTTTCCCCCATAGGCAATCAAGGAAGAGGATAGTAGGTTGCAGTTGCTTGGAGGTTTCTTTGAAGGAGATTCCATCATGTACTTCCACTTCTTTTATTTCAGCTTTTTGTTCTTTATTTGTATTGGCACATGTTGTGGAATAGTTGTACTCTGATTTTTGAGACAATGGTTTCCTTTATTTTCATAAGACAACTATATTTGGTATTTGGAACATATGTGGTTTGTTTGAGTTATTTATGAAGTATTAATTTTTAAAATCCCTTATTGTTTTTAATCACTTCCGCTGTATTATTATCTATCTATTTTGTCATGTGAATCTTAGTCTCTACTAGTTTTAGTTATACCTACAACGCACCATGCCTTTTAGTGTGTCCTTTTGAGTATACTAAGGGGTATGGGGTGTTTCATTTGGTATCATAGCCTAAGGTTACAGGATTCCTAAAAACTTGTTTTAAAAATAAAGTATTTTCCAAAAGCAACTTATTTTTAAGTAGCATATCTTCAAATTAGAAGTATTTTTCTGAAAGAAACTCTTATTATAGAAGTAGTTTTTAAGTATAAAAGAGTTTTTATAAAAATCCCCTCAAAGGTCCAGTTCAACTTTCTTTCGATTCTTTCGAGCCTAAGTTTCCTTTTCTTTGCATAATATGGCTGACTGGTTCCATAGAGCTATAGTACCAGAGGTGCAAGGGCAAACGCCCAATACAGCAGCGGTAGGTGAAGGTCCCTTTAATCCATCTACAGCAGCCAATTTTTCTAAGGTATGCAAGAACTTTGCTATTCTAGGAGGTAGAACGATTTCTGGCACAGAGGATTTCGAGGAGGCACGAGCTAGGTTGGATGTTATTGTTAGTCGCTATGCACTGGATCGATGATGGTCAAATATATAGATACAGAGTTGACGTGCAGTAATCACACCAGTAGCAATATAAATATAATAGCAGCGCGAATAAATAGAAAAGTAAAGCAAGAAGCGATCACAACAAAGTTTTTATACTGGTTCGGACCTCCAGTCCTACGTCCAGTCCCAGACTCCTCCTGGAATTTAACTATTACCCTCACTTCGCCCGGAGGAATAGTCACCTGAGCAGCATAACAGGATTTCAGTACACTTGCCCGAGCAGCCGAACGAGACTTCAATATTTTCTTTTACAAAGAAATAACTTGACTATATATTTCTTCAATACACCGAGTAGTCGAACTGGAGTGCAACTTCTATAACCAGTAAAAATGATGCAGAATGAGTGTGCAGAGGTTAGGAAGTGAATTAAGACCAAACTCAAATATTGTGGAGTGAAAGAGCATTGGTCTAAGTTTGCTTTTGAAATAAATATTGAATTTGGAGCGTTTGTAAGTAATATGAGAATTGTATTAGAGAGTAGGATTGTATGTGTGATTTGGAGATGATAGAAGGCTTATATAGGAGTGACTGGAAGCCAATAAAAGTTGCAATCCTTCATAAATTTTGGTTGGAAAGAGATGCGTCCATTGAATATTGAAGAGAAGGCTTCGGAAAAGGTCTTTGCATATTCGTTTTATAATGCTTATATAGAACTGTCAGTACACGTCTATTCAATAGCAGGTGTGGCATGGTGGAAAGGTGCATGCATTTCTCCTTGAAGACCCAAGTTTGAATCCCACCTTTGCCGCCTTTTTCAATAATTTAATTTTCGCTTCTCTAGAGAATAAAAAAAACTGTTGCCTATCCATTTAACAAATGCAGCTTTGTTGCAGTGGTATGGATGTGCGTTATTGCCTTTAGCATCCTGGGTTCGAAACTTGGTGTCGTCCTTTTCTTTTGCAGCTATTTATTAATGACTTTCATTTACACTTGTAACTGCCTTTGTTTCAAAAGCTTGCATGGTGTGATGGAACTGATGCATGTTTCTCTCCTTGATGACCTGGGTTCAATTCCCACCCAGCTATTTAAATTTCATCTTCCATTTTCCCATATTTTCAGTCTTTTGTTTTTCTTCTATTTCAGTGCCAAAATATAAACTGCTAATCGGCCTTTAAAGTGAATGTATCCATTGCACTATGTTCTTGTGCTCCATTTTTTTATTCTTTCATATATCTATTTGAACTCCATTATGCATCGAATGGATGCATGACCTGAAATTACTTAATAAACAAATTAGTAGCATCATCATATAGTTGTTATCATCAAAACACTAAAATCATGTTTTCAACAGTTATGGAGCAAAGGTTTAGGATGTTAGATTGGAGGACCTCGGAAGTGGATCAAGAAAAGCGAGAAATGTAATAACTATGGACGGGTTGGTCATTACGCAAGGGACTATAAGAATAAAACGATGAAGGGGAGGTGTTTCAACTATGGGCAGCCCGATCACCTTAGTAGAGTTTGTCCTTAGAGAATGGGGCAAAGAGCAAGCGCACCTACGGCGCAGGTACAAGCTTTGATGCAGCACTTTCCAGTAGGGATTCAGATAGGGGTAGGTAAATCTATTTAGAAGGATTAATCTCTCTTTCTGATTTTCCATTCGGGCTCTTTTTTATTTTGGAGCATCACACCCTTTCATTACGAGTTCTTTGGTAGATTGTTTGCACTTAGACATATCTTTAGTAGTAGACGTCATTATTGTTTCAAACCCCATATGAGGATCGGCATACTTATCTTTGGTTTGTAGGGGTTTAAAAAATTTATATCCTAGGCTTAGAATTTGACTGCGATGCTTATGTATTGGGATTTTCGAGGTATGGGATGATCTTAGGGATGGATTGGCTATCCACATATGGAGCTATATTAGACTATGAGAGGAGAGCCGTTAAACTAGAGACATGCAGCGGTAGGACTCTCGAGGTTTCTTGTGACCCGCAAGGGTAAGTCATGTTGAGTTTCCTTTATTACCTCGATTCTTCATCGTTAGAGTTAGATTCGGCTTTTGTCATCAGAGATTTTCCAGACGTCTTTGAGGAGGTTAAGGAACTACCCTCTAAGAGAGAGATTGACTTCAGGATTTATTTGACTGAGAATGGTAAGCCAGTAGCATCCCGTGAGGCACATGGCACCTAAGGAGAGGAAGGAATTGAGCAAGCAGATTGGTGAGCTTTTGGAGAAAGGTCTCATAAGAAGGAGCATATCGAAATGGGGAGCACCAATTGTCTTCGCTACTAAGGCGGATGGTTCTCTTCGACTTTGCGTTGATTATAAAGAATTAAATAAGCTCACAAAGAAGAACCGATATCCACTCCCTAGGATTGATGGTCTTTTTGACCAGTTAGTTGGCTCTTCGGTATTTCCCAGCTTGATTAAGCCACAGGATTTCATAAGCTTAGGGTCGCTGGTGACAACATTTATAAGACCGTATTTAGGACACTCGACGGATTCTTTGAGTGATTGGTTATGCCTTTTGGGCTAACCAATTCCCCAGCCTATTTAGTAGATTTGACAAGCTACATTTTTAGAGAAATCCTAAATAAGTTTGTGGTTGTATTCGTGGACGACATTTTGGTGTTTTCCAAGAGTAAGGAGGAGCATGTTATTCATCTAGAGGAGGTTCTTCGTACACATCGCATTCTTCAGTTAAAAGCAAAGTTCTTGAAGTATCACTTTTGGCATAAGGAAGCGTGTTTCTTGGGGCATAGAGAAGGTCTACACATGGAAAGAGTTTGAGAAACGATTTTCTACATTTAGGTTCGGATTGTAAAAATCCAAAGAGAGGTAGGCAAAGATTGGAGATGTATAATAGATTAAGTTGATAAGTAAAGAAGAAAGCCCATGTATAGATAATGCAGAAATTATAATTGCTTCAGATAAGTGGAATTAACAGAAAAGCCTTAGGATAAATATAAGCATATAAGAGGAATAGGAACAAAAGACTTTAGTAAGGAAATGAGATTTCCAAGGTTTAGGGAGGATATTCCTAGAGTAGTAAATAGGAAAATCCACTTTATGTCTAACCCAATAAAATGAAATTATTAGAATTGAAAAGAAGATTTATTTAAAAAAAAGTAAATACTAGGTTTTTGGGAGTATGGTAAGAAATTTAAATTGGTTTTTATATGATATAAATTTGGTTAAAAGTGAAATTCTTTTTGAAGAATTACAGAACGTATATAGTTCACTAGTTTCTTTGTAAGTAAACAAAAATTTTAAATATAAAAACCTAAAAAGTATTAAGTACCTGAAACGTAGATTACAACATTTATTGTTGTAATATATGTTCTCGTGAAAATAAAGGGAGCATAGACTATAACGCTACCATTATAGTAAGTGACTCCCAAAGGAAATGTTTTTACATAGGAAATGTGGTTTATTAGTATTTATTTTTAATTAAATTCATACACTAATATTTTTGGGTTGTAGTAACAGTGTTTTACGCAACATTTGTTTTAAACCCAAATAAAAATGTATTTTTAAAAGATAATTTCTAAGAATAGAAATAAAAGTGATTTGTGAATACACCTATTAATTAAATAGGTATAAGAAAATGTTTTTGGTTATGGATATATTAAAACTTTTTCGAAGATGAGTTTTTCTTAAAAGAAAAAGTTAGATATTAGAAGATGTCTATCATAAGAAAATATAATTTAAACATACTTTAATATATTGGAATGAAAAGAATAATGGTATGATTTTCTATGAAATCAATAAAAATGTTTTGTGCAAGTTACAAGGAATGCATGAAAGAGATATACAAGGTATGTGAGCACCATATTTTTTATAGCCTATTTCGAAAAATATAAAATAAGTTTCTTGTAATTTCACATAAACATGAAGTCCTCTTTTAAAAGGTTCGTAGAAGATTTTTGCGTTAATAATTTCTCATAGGAGAAATTAGTTCCAATACATTAAGGTATGAGACCGTTAGGTGTAATAAGAAGATGTTTTGAAAACACATAAGGATAATTTAAAGATATTTTAAAAGGAAATGGTTTGGTGAAAAAGTAAATAAGTTTTTGAAATGAAAAACTTAATAAAAGTAGAATTTGGAAATTCAAATTTTATAGAAAATTGAAAAGGTCTTTAAAAGAAAGCGAGGAATAAGTTTTGGGCTTAGAATTTGAAAGTTTTTCCCTCTAGGTTTGGGAAATAATGTAAATTCAAAAAGATGAAAGGATGCAAATCTAGAAACATAAAATGTTAAGCTACCGAGTTTTTTTGAATTTAAGAAGAACTTAAAGATAACACTTTTAAGGACAAAGATTTTGGGATTTGAAAATTTAGAAGCCTTGGTTTTTGAAATGAGAGGATAAATACCAAACCAAACTCTTAAAAGTGGAATAGATAGGAATGATCATTCCCTAAGGAGTGATAGAAAAGGTGTAAGGCTATAAAGAAGATAGCAGTAATTACTTTTGGAAGTAACAATAGAGTTTCCCGTAAAGCATATAGGGCACTAGTGAGAACCTAGTAACGTTGATTCATGTGAGCAGGCTAAAGAAGAACAGTAAAGTGAAATTACTAAGATTGTAAGGCACACATGGTTGAGGACGTGTATTTTTGATTTTGAAGAAACTTGGAAAAAGCATCTTCCTTTAGTGGAATTCTCACATGATAGTAGTTTTCAAGCTAGCATTAGAGTGGCACCTTTCGAAGCTCTTTATGAAAGACCGTGCAAGTCGCTTTTGTGTTGGATAGAGTCTACAAAGGTTAAAAAGACTTCGAATAAGATTAGTTTGATTAGGAGAAAATTCGTATCTCATATCCGCATTTCTTTGATGGTAATTTTTCGAATTTATCATTTTCCATCTTTAGTTTTGAATAGATTCTTTCCTTTATTATCCCTTTGGAGGGTAGAACTTAGGATTTAACCTATGGATGGTAGGATTTGATGTAAACATGTTATTAGAACATGTTATGTATGATGTATGCTAGTGACTGCAAGTGTTCGTTAGTGGATGCTAGTGGACGCATATACTTACACTAGGCACTATTATCTATTAGGGATCAGCCTAACTAGGACACTAATGCATATGCATATGGATGTGTGCGCATTTTTATCCTATTTTCCATGGTTGCTAAAAATGGATGACTTTCACATGATTGTTGCATTTGGATGACATTTGTATCACACATATAGAATTATCAGTTATCATTAGGGAATTTGCATTCATTTGGGTACATGGCACGGACATGATTGCATAAAAGGAGGTCAACTGAATAAGTGGACCACCTAATCTTTTGCATTAGTTAGGAACATAGACACTACACTAATCACATAAGAATCATATATTGCATTAGAAAAACTCAAAGACAGTGGATGATGGTTGGGTAGTTGGTTGTAGAACTTGGATGAAAACATTTAGTACACTCTTTTATCCTTAGAGATTTCCGGAATGAAATCCCTTAAGGAGGGGAGAATGTAACAACCCAAAATTTAACCCATAATAATTAATTCATTAATTAATGAAATAATAAAATAACTTTATGAAATATCATAATTGAGCCACGGGAGTTGCACCATTGTGTCCGTGGTAATTTTCCGGTCAATTTCCATATATAGAACGTCAGAAACCGAGTTAATATGATAGAGTTACAAAATAAACAAGAAAAGAAAAAAATAATGGGCTAGGTCGACCCAAGGGTCGACCTAACCACGCCCTAGGTCGACCGACCGGTCGACTTAGGGGGAGGGGCGGTCGACCGCCAGGTCGACCCGCCTACGGGTATGGAACGAAGAAAATTTTCTTCGTTCCAAAGGTTTTCAAACACGTACTTTTCATTCTATAACCTCATCTAGTCCCTTCGTGCTTCCATCCGACGGCTCTTATTTAGCCTATGACGTGGTTGCATCCTATTCAACCTCCCAATCTAGCGGTCTAAGATCCACTTCTACCCCTATAAATAAGACCCTAGGCCTAACACTTTTTCTTATTCTAGATTTTCTCCGCTTAGGTTCACCTTTTCAGGAAGGACCCTAAAATGAATAATTTTTCAAGGAGAGAATCTTTTTAATAAAAATATTTTAATACACTCATGTGGATCCGGAAAGACCTAAAGGGAAGAGCTTAGGACCACAGGTGAGTGATTGTAATTATTTTAGATTTCTTTAAGTAATTTAAATTAATAGGGTTTCCAATGATTGTAGTTTTACTATGATTTTTGGAATAACCCTTTTAGTAGTTTATTTACAGTTTTTAGAATTATTTTCAGTCTACTTCTATTAGCTATTATTTTCAGTTAATTTTAGTTTATTTTTGTTAATTATAGTTTTTCCATTTATATATAGTTTATTTACAATATTTTAATTTATTTACTATTATTTATGCGTTATTTACGTCTTTTTCCTACGCTTTGGATTTTCTTCTATTTTCAATTTTCTTTTATTTCTCCTTCTTCTTCGCGTATGGATTAGAATAGATTAAACGCGAATATGGATTAAAATTATAAGAATACTGAAATAACGGAAGATAAGATGTAAATTGTAAAGACTGTAATAAAAATGGAATTAAGACTAAAATTGAGCCTAATTATGATATTGATGTTAGAATTGGACTAATTAAAGATAATTGGCCTAGTTATAACTTAGAATTATAACTAAAAAGAGTATAAGATGAAAGAAGCTTATTTTACACTTAGACCTTGGGTTAAGTAATAAGCATGATTATAACATAGGTTATAATAAGAAATAGATTAGAGTGAGGCATATTTTAAGACTTAGGATAAATTAATAAGCTCAGATAGTAAGTACAAAAGTAAAGACTTATTTAAATAATTTATCTAAGTTAACAAGCAAAGAATTAAAGTAGGATCTATACCAAATAACATTTCCCTATTTCTATGGACACGGTGTTTCACATAACCCTGAAGTGAAACGAGGTGTCTCACATAACCCTGAAGTGAAACGAGGTGTCTCACATAATCCTGAAGTGAGACGAGGGGCACGCTTATGTCAATAACGGTAGTAAATGGTCAAGAAGTAGAAGTCCAAATCATGTGGATTTGGGCAAGGGGCGCAACTAGATATTGTTTGGATGACGGGCCAGTACTAACAGCATTTCCCCTATTATTTATATGGACACGGTGTTTCACATAACCCTAAAGATGGAACGAGGTGTCTCACATAACCCTGAAGCGAGACGAGGTGTTTCACATAACCCTGAAGTGAAACGAGGTTTCTCACATAACCCTAAAGTGAGACGAGGTGTCACACATAATCTTGAAGTGAGACGAGGGGCACGCTTATACTGGAGCTTGAGGTAATAAGAAGACCCAATAGGTGGAACAACATGTAACATGAGCATGGTGGCAGTTACGCGTGTGACTTCCATTCGGGTGCTCAGTAATCGTTATGACTTCTAAGTTCTTAGTGTGTGCCTTTCGTAGGCACCAATGTCTACTGCGTAGGAAGCTTTAGCGTCATGTCCACAGTAGATTTTATGGAGTAGCAGGCCGATGAAAGGGTAGTATTAGGAATTCAGCCTAATCTGAGTAGCTTTCAAAAACAAGTGCAAACAATCAAAGTTAATCGATTATGTTGATCTAGTTAATTCATATTTATTTTCAACTTATTCCTTCTCTCTATTCTCTTTGTTTCCTTTATATATACTAGAACTATTGTAAGGTCTATTACTTTTACTTTGCTTAAAGATTCTAGTAATTACTATCATTCACCAGACTTTTAGTCTGACGCACTCCTATATTTTTTCCCTTTTCCCCCATAAGCAATCAAGGAAGAGGACAGTAGGTTGCAGTTGCTTGGAGGTTTCTTTAAAGGAGATTCCATTATGTGCTTCCACTTCTTTTATTTCAGCTTTTTGTTCTTTATTTGTACTGGCACATGTTGGGGAATAGTTGTACTCTGATTTTTGAGACTATGGTTTTCTTTATTTTTATAAGACAATTGTATTGGGTATTCGGAACGTATGTGGTTTGTCTGAGGTATTTATGAAGTATTAATTTTTAAAATCACTTATTGTTTTTAATTACTTCTGTTGTATTATTATCTATGTATTTTGTCTTTTGAATCTTAGTCTCTGCTAGTTTTAGTTATACCTACAACGCACCATGCCTTTTAGTGTGTTCTTTTGGGTATACTAAGGGGTGTGGGGTGTTTCATTGTCTTTAATGGTCTGTGCATTCAACCGCCTATAATCAATACCTAGCCTCCATGTTCCATCTTTCTTCCTCACCATAACAACAGGAGATGAGTAGGAGCTATGGCTCGGTCTAATAATTCCGGAGTCTAACATGTCTTGAATTATTTTTTCCAGCTCATTTTTAATGTGATATGAGTGCCTGTAGGTTTGGAATCAGGTAAAAGTGGTATTCTGTGATCATGGAGTCTTGATGGAGGTAAATTAGGAGAAGAACTAGTGATCATTAAATATTGTTTGAGCATGGTATCAATTTATGGTGGAATAGAATTGGCATTGTTCTATGACTGTATAAGCTGACAACATACTATCATAGCTATTTGACCATGCAGATACTCTTTATTTAACTTCCTCTTGTTAATGAATTTCAACTCATCTTGTTTCAAACCCGGCACACATAAGGTTTATAATTGTACACAAATTTAACTTGTAGCTGATCTAGATTAAGTGTTATTTCTCCCAAGCTTTTCATCCATTGTGCCCCCAGTACCACTTGACAGCCATCTAAGGGAAATAAAAGCAAGTCTACTACCATAGTACACCCCTGGCACTTGAGCACAACATCATTACAAACCCCTGAACCAAACAGTTTTTCTCCATTGGCCACCATTACTTCAAACAGTTTAGTTTCATCAATTTTTAAACCCAACTTCATGGCAAGTTTATCATTGATGAAGCTATGGGTAGAACAAGAATCAATTAGGATATGAACTGGTTTACCCTAAACACTGCCTCTAACTTTGATGGTGGATAAAGCAGGAATTCCACATAAAGCTTGCAAGGTGATGGCTAATGTCTCTTCAACTTGAATGTTAGATTCTGTAGTGGATGCCTCATTAACACTAAATTCTTCCCATTTCTGTAAAGGCATCATTCCTTCCAGCACATAGACTTGAGGAGTTTTACATTTGTGATCCCTTGACCACTTTTCTTTACAACCATAACCTAAATTTTGTCTTCTCATTTCAATGATTTAGTTAAGGGTGAGTCCTCTACTTTTTGCCAAAGCTTCAAGTTGAGTTTCTTTGGAGTTATTAACTTGGTTATATTGAGAATAGGAAGTGGAATCTTGTGATGATTTTGGTTGTGGCAGTTGACTGGTCTTGGTAGTGGAGGTGCTAGGTGATGGATATTTAATTTTTTTGGATTGAAGGCATTTGCTTTCGAACATTTTTGCTAAGGATACTGCCTATCTAAAGTCAACTTGTCTTGAAGTAAGTACATCATATCTAATTTCCTCTTTTAAGCCTCTAATAAATCTATCAAGCAAGTACTTTGGTGGAAGAGTTTCTACTACAGCCTGCAACTGTTCAAATTTGCTCAAATAGGATCGAACTGTCGTATGCTGCTTATGCTGGGATAAAGTTTCATATGGCCTTTATATTTCTTCAGAATTAAATCTGACCAATATTTCCTCTTTAAAGACTGGCCATAATTCATTGTTGTTAACAGTATTCACATACCTATAATACCATTGCAAGGCTTCTTTCTTTAAAGAAAATGAACAAATTTCTACCCATTGATGTTCTTCTGTGTGGTGAAATTTAAAATACTGCTCCACCTGTCTCAGCTAGTTTGTCACTCCTTCATCACCATAATATGTAGGAAAAATATAATTTGATGATAGGGTATGGATTGTGGTTATGAAGCAGAGGGTAATTCGGTATTGGGTTTCTGGGTTGATGAGGGGGTAGTGGTTCTTGTGGATATCTTATAGGGGTGTTAAAAGGAGGAACATTGCTTGGTGGTACAACAGGTGTTCTGTGTGGTTGAGTAAAGGTTCTTAGAGGTGGTGGTTGCGGTGGATACATAGGTTGCGATGGTGGAGGTGGATACGGCTGAAAAGGTGTCGAAGGTTGAGAAGTTGCTGGTAGTGGTGGCTGAAAGGTATTTCTATTTTGGCGATATTCATTTACAAAAGTGGTCAACATGTTGTGGACTCCTTCGAATTTAGTATGCATATCCCCAGTGGATTGATTAAATTTCTTGTCTAAATTTTGACCAGTATATTCCAAATTTCTGGTAGTAATTTCCAAATTCCTCAGTGCATAAGTGGTGCGGTTGTTAATTTCCTCCTGCCTTAGCCATTGATCATCTGGGTTGGAAACAGGGTTGGATCAGGATCTGAGTTTGGAACATTTTCAGGATCGAACATGGGATTTGGTTGTATCTCCGATGACCGCTCTGATGCCAAATTGGAAGCACCTGGTTGATCTGATCCTTTAGCCATGGTTGTTGAAGAAAGAAACTGGGAGGATGGTGTTGAGTTCTGGAAGAAAGAAGAAGATGTGTGTTTTGTGCACATGCACAGATGTGTTTGTGCACTTCAAATATTAAAAGAAAAGATTTTGTAAGAAAATCAAGAACCAAGAATTTTGGATATGTGACTCGAAGAAGGTATCAGGAAAGAACCCGATTTTCTCGAAGCAGACAATGCCATTAAATCTTGTATATCTGCAGTATAACTTGAACAAGAAGCAACAATTTTAAAAGGGACTTTAATTCATGCATATGAATTATGAGCAAGATTATTTCCAAGAATTTAGCTGAAATCAATGGTCATCAAAAATAAAAACTTGAAAGAACAATCAAAATGTTAGAGTCAAAAGTGACAGTTTGTAAGAATTATAACAAGCAGAAGTACAAGTTGATAAAACCAAAGATAATAAAAGAAAGGAATTGCAGATCAATACCAAATAAAAGAAAAAACAGAATTAAAATTGAAACAAAGATCAAATTGTCACTCAACAGATACAAGTTTTTTTTTGAAATGGTACTTTATATACAACATGTCACTAGGACAACATATCACATGTCAATAAACATTCGAATCACGTTACGCAAGTTTCGAACTTGTGACCTCTTGCACCAAACCCGAATCACTTAACCATTGGGACAATGGTGCTTTATATACAAGTTCTAACAAGGGAAACACTAAAACTGGAAGTAATAACTTGGAACAAAAACTAACTAAAAATTGAATAGAGAAGAAGATAAAATTGCACAGCGGGGATACAAGAAAATGTTATTCATTGATTCAAGTTTCTTCATATCATTCAATACCACATGTTCTGGTATTTATACAAACAGGCAGCAGTACAAAAATGACTGAATCACTCATTCATACCCATTTAGTCCTATACAGCCCATTTACAAAGAATTATAAACCCACACACAATTATACTTCATTAACAATGCCCACTGCACAGTTCTCCCAAATAACTGGATTAGATTTCACATATATCAGCTGGGCTCGTGCACAGACATGCACACACTGATACACTTACCTAATTCTCTCCACAGTCTAAGACCTTCGTACTTTTTGCCTCTGACCGGTGTTTGCCATCCCCAGCTTTCCCCGACGATGATCTCCAACCCAACTCTGATGAACAGTGCTCAATTGCAGAAGCTTTGCAAAAGCTTCTTCTTTCTCAGTTCTATCAGAGTAGTTTTTCTTCTCCATAATCATGGCTATCAAACTGTGGTTGTTACACTTTTTGCATTTTGCATTAATGATTTATATTACACTATCAAATTTTGAAGTTTCTAATGAAATAGTGCATGTACAGAAAGTTCTAGAAATCTGTTATTGTTTAGCCATGTATGTTTATTTCATCGTAGTGTTTGAAACGTCAATGCATTCACAGGTTCTTGAAGCTAGCTTTTTACATTTTACATTACTGATTTAAACTAAACTGTTAAAATTTTAAGTTTCTATTGAAATAGTGCAGAAAGCAAGGAAAGTGCTAGAAAACATGGTGTATAGAAAAGCAATGGAATAATAGAACAAAGTTACACAACAAGGTACCATTTACATGGACTGTAGCAATGTTATTCAAAAGGGATGAGATGTACCCCTTTTGGCAAATTGTGTGTCCACCCTAATTGAAAAACATCCCACGGTCTACTAAATCTAATAAAATTGCCTTTAACTGGCTACTTTACATGGGTTCAAATTTAGTTAGCTACTGGTATATAGATGCCCTGCTATCAGTGAAGCAATATACCATCATATTTTACTTCATTGTAATCCTTTCAGTCATAGCTTCCTAGGCATATTCATCTTATACCTTACCCTTAACTCATATTTACTAGTTTATATGCACAGTCTTGATACACCAATCAAAGGACTGTGCTTTGAGTCTTGGTTCGCTTCCTTTCTACTGGAAAACATTATGTCACAAATCATACTTTTTATTATATAAATCACCTGATTTTATAATATTGCTCAACAATTACTGAAATGTTTGGTGGAATCATTTATATATTATTGCACAATTATCAAGCCTTCGAAATTTGATGACAAATTCTACGCACGATTCAAGGTAGCTTATAAATATTATTAAAGTATCCACTCTTACCTTTTTGTATTTTCTCAAATTTATAATGAATTTCCAGTATTTGCATTCTCAAATTAATATAATTGACCAAATTTCTTTAGATTATAATGAATTTCCAGTACTTGCATTCTCAAATCTATACTATATTATTAATACGAATAGGAAATAGTTGTGGACTACTGTTTCAATAGTCTACTTTTAGGATCACCTACACTATTTTACAGCTTTATTTATCTATTTTTTGATATACTATTTTTACCGTACGATATATCAGATTGGTACCTATTAATTTGATCAATTTATAGTGTCTTAGCATTATGATGAAAACACTTTTGTTTTTCTTCACTGCCTCCTGCATTAATTTAAGTTTACATCAACTATATTCTGTCAAAAAATTAGTGTTTTTTCACTTATTTCCTGAAAAACAGCTGTATTTAACATACTCTGTTGTATTAATTTAAGTTAAGCATGTTAGTTACGAAATGTTAGCACGTTGTTTTGTACCTCTATGTTACCCATTTCAGTTTCTAAACATTCTTTGCCTATGTGGTTCGTTTGTGCGTTATTCGAGGAAATCTTCTCTCTTTTCAACCAACTAACAAACAATCAAAGATGACTGAAAGTTGTTTGACTATTTGAAGAACTCAAAAGGTATTGCATTTGTGGTCATTTTAATACGACTATATCAGATATATAAGTTTCCATTCCTGTATCTGTTGAATTGAATGTTTGTACATATAGAGTATGCATCAGATATATAAATCATTTAGTATGGTACATATTTTCAAACATTTAGAAAACTTTTATAATGATTTCTTAAAATTTGAAGCTTTGTACACTATAGTAGATTAGTGGTAATATTCATTCTTATTTTTGGAAAATTATATTATCAACATGCTTGAGGCTTGCAAACAAAATGCTGTATCAGTTGTAGTATACCTATACTAATGTTACCAATTATGGATGTAGCTTTGACTCAACGTCTGTCTATACTCTATATATTGTAAATATGGTAATATTGCATTAAATGTTTCCATCAAACTTTAAATATATATGTAGTTAATAAAAACATCAGCAACATTTATATCATCAAACAAATACGAGAATAAGTGTGCGCAGATGAGCATGTCTGAAAGAAAGCTTCGACAAAAAAATAGATGTCATTGAAATGGTGTTTTATTTTTACCAAATACAAATATTGGGGAAATGTTAATCCTATAGGCGAGCCGAGTTGTTATGATGAAGGCAATAGAACAGCTGAGACTTTAATAATGGATTACCACAGAGGTGCTAGTCTTGGGGTGCCAATGGCACCCATATTCGATACATATGAGCCTCGCAAGTGCCTAAAATGATTGGAGGGTTGTCAGTTATTTTGTTGCACAAGCCCTTCTAAACAACCAAGGTTTGCTGAGGTTGTAGAAGAAACGATCGATTCTTCTACCACTACAGAGTTCAAACTAAATATTGCAGATGATCCACATATGGGAGAGTCATATATTACCAAAGCCAAATCTTTATTAAACTAGGAACCAACTTATCCAGCCTTTCTCTTATGGTACCGTAATTCACTGGAAATATTAAGACGACCTGCACTTCTCCTAAACTCATTTGTACTCTTTTCGTATCTTCGATAAAGTCGGAATAGTTTTCCTATCTTCAGTAATATATGAATTCTATGGGCTAGGTGCAAGAAGTTAAGTTCAACTGACGGTAAATTTTTTGAATTTGATGCATTTCTCAATAATTCATATTACATTAAATTTCTACATATCAAATTTTTATTCTTTGGAAATCAAATAAACAACATTTAAATTTAAAGTCTGTAACCTATGTTAAACTTACATTTTAATCTCAACTTCACTTCTTCCTCTCTAATTTATTACAGTTATTATAAAAATCTATATTTCTTATATTAAATTAAATTTTACATCAATATCTTATAACTATATTACATAATTTATTAAATTAAATTTTAAACCATTTAAATTATATAGTTATTCTTTTTTCGAAAAGTAAACGACTTCCACTGAAATTCGTACATCCACGGTTTGATTGGTTGGAGAAAAAAGATTAAAATTTTCCTCCAGAAGTTAGCACGATATGCACACTTTCGTGTCTGTATCACTATATTTACGGGATATTATGCCTCTTGGGGATGAGTGAATACTGCAAATTTTGTATTTAGGGATTCATTTCTTCCGCCTTTACGTTGGACGTCTATTCGGATACGGAGCAGTGTGAAAGGGATAGAAAGAGGAAATCAGTCGCCCAACCAACCTCCCCTTCAAACAATTCAAGTACAATAATCAAACATGGTGTATCAGTCTCTACTGAAGGTGGAGTGAAGAATGGCACTGTTCCACTCACAGTGTCATCCAATAGAGGAAGTGGTCAAATAGCTTCGTCTACGCTTGATGTAAGTATTCTCCCCCATACTATTGTACATTGTGTTATGAGCACAGGTTATGTAACAAGCTCTCTTAATTGTTGCTTCCACTAGCTGGTTGGGAACTCAAACGCGGTCCTTATTCCTCCAGCGGTGAAAAGAAGATACAACAAGTCCAGTGCAAACTCATTAGCAACTAGCCTAAAGTAATTTACTTCCAACAACCCTGAATTTTGTGCCCCTACATCTCAGCAGACCAACCATCTTCATGCATTGAATAATGCAACAACTCTTTCATCATCATCCTGTTTACATTCACCGTACGCTTCTCCTATTTTTTCCATGACTTCTTCTCTGTTTACCCCTGTTCGCGCAGCACCAGACACTGACCGAACAAATCAGTCATCCATTAAGCAGGTTAATGGTATGATTGATATATTTTTGACATTCCCAACACACTTTAGGTTAACGCAACCATAAACCATTACACATGCTGCCTGCATAAAACCATGCCTCGGTATGTCAAAGTATTATTTACGTATTACCTCCGCACTATATTTCCACTTCTGTTACTCCACTTTCACCCCCAAGATAGATTACAAAGCATAAAATTTAAACACAATTACACTGGAGATGCATTTGCGTGTTAGGTTATTCCTTAAGTTCATACTACAATCAACCATATTAACAATCATTTTATCGCACCCTCACCGTTTTACAGTTTTCAAGGCTCTCTATTTCCGAAGTTAACTCAATATCCTCTACTACGTAGTTGCAGTTGATCTGTGTGAACACCACCCTGTATCCACTGTCTTTTGTTTCTTTATTTCAACAAAAAGAAACCATTTCAGTACTTCACTTTGCAGATCAATGTCCCGCGGTACAAAGAGATGCACTTCCTACCAGTCATACTTTGATTGAACAATCGACAAATACACCTGCATGTTCTCTTTGCCTTGTGTGCCTTCTTCAAGATATAGGTGTTGTCCCGCCTGCTGAGTCTTGCTATCTCCTTTAACCTCTTTTTGTTACACAATTTCATCCCTTGCACTATACATGTAGGTAAATGGAAGAAACGACGCAATCGAGTTCATGTGCTGCGATCAAAGAATATCTACACATTCTCCAACTTTCGCAATGGTAACTTAATTTTTCAGAACTACCAATCTTATTTGTTTTTGCCTTCCCTTACACAAATGATGTTCATGCTTTTAACTGCAGTGTGCAGTCTTCCTTCATGCCTTCATTCACCCTCTCAAAGAGGGGACGGAGGCGTACAAAATACAATAGTTAACGAAATATCCAGCTATGATATTCGGTTTCGCAGTCCATTAACTACTGTTTTCCGTGCCAATCCCGACCTAGCAACAGATAATATACATCAACGTTGGTTTTCCTATGCCTTTGTTTTGATTATCATATTACTATCACATGTTAACACAATTTTTGTACCCATGCTTAAACTGTTTTAGGTAGTATCTTCAAACCATGGGACTTTGGGCCTCCCATGAACACTTGCCCTTATTGCTGCTCCATTGTTTGGTACGCGGAGAGAAACCGAACGGATGATATCCCTAGCTCTGCAAAGTACTCCATTTGTTGTCAGGCTGGAAAAGTTTACTTACCTTCATTGAAGGAAACCCCTCCTCCTTTGAAAAATCTGCTAGAATATGAACAAGGTGGAACAGCTTCCCATTTCAGAGAACAAATTCAGATTTATAACTCAATATTCGCATTCACATCAATGGGTGGATATGTAGATAATAGTGTTAATGATGGTAAAGGGGTTTATGTATTTAGATTAAATGGTCAAAATCATCATAAAATTGTTCCCGTTGATGGTGTGCCCAAATTTGCACAACTATACATTTATGACACCGAAAATGAAAGAGATAATAGGTTGCGCACGTGTGGAAGCAACGAAAACAAACAAGTGTATCCAACATTGGTAGATAAACTAATACGTATGTTCGATGAAACAAATGAACTGGCAAAGGTTTTTAGAATGGCAAGAGATCAATTCAAAGTAGTCGATTTACATGATGTTTGCATTCAAATTCTTGGAGGAAGGGACAATGATGGGAGGCAATATAACTTACCCACTTCTTTTGAGATTGTCGCTTTAATTGTTGGTAGTGATAATCAACTAAATGAGCATAGAGATATTATCTTAGAAGAGAAAACAGGCATCATGCGTCGTATAAATAAGAAACATCTGAGATTCATGGTAATGCAGTATCTAGACCTTTTCCCTTACGCTGAAGATGGATATAGATCGTCCATCGAATATCGTAATGCTCAGTTTTCCTCCGATGGTGAAAGGATTTACGTAACGATTCGTGAGTACTATGCTTTTTGCTTACAGAATAGAGAAAATGAAGGTAGACTTTGTTAAGAAGGGGTCGTCTGCTACAACAATATATTGTTGATGCATACACAAGCATTGAGGAAGATAGATTGAGGTGGATTAGAAATAATCAGCAAAACATACGGTCAGAACTTTATAAAGGATTGCAAGATGCTGTGCTTACAGGGGATACGTCTGCTAAAATGATTGGTAAATGTACAATCTTACCTTCCAATTTTACTGGAGGTCCTAGATATATGGTTCAAAATTATCAAGATGCAGTGGCTATTTGTCAATGGGGTGGATGTCCGGATTTGTTTAGAACCTTTACCTGTAATGCAAAGTGGCCTAAAATCAAATATATGCTTGAATTCATTCCAGGTAAAAAACCTGACCATCGACCGTATATCATTTCCCGTGTCTTCCACATAAAGCTCAAATAGTTTATCAAAGATGTGTGTGAAAATGGGCACTTTGGGCAACCTAAATGTGACGACCCTGAATTTTTGACATTGGAAATCAGAATATTTAATTGATTTTAAATATCTGGAAGTTAGTTTAATTTGAAATTCAAATATCAGATTGAATTCGGCAATTTAATTATTGAATTTAATTTATTGCAGTTGGGTAAAAATATTGAATCTTCAATTTTTAAGCTGATTAAAAACATTTTTAAGGCTTAGAAAATTTATATTAATAATACTGAAGGTGATAGAAATTTTGAAATTGAATTTAACAGTGTTTTGTTCAGTTTTGAAATTTTATCGTTTAAATCGATATTTAAAAATAGCCTTCCGATGCACAGTCTCGGAATTTGATGAAACCTATTCCATTGGATCTATAATAGTGTATTATTATCGGATTTCAATTTTTGTAGTGTTTGGAATTGTCGTTTGGCCATACGATAAATAAACACATTGAAATTTATATTGAAATTTAATATAACAACTGGGTCCAAAAAGCTATCTTCTCCATACAATCGAATTAGGACTCGAAATCTTTTCCATTGCGTTCGAAATAGGGGTATAACATTTTAAATGCCTAGCGGCATGCCTTTGTAGGAGTTCAAAATTTCAGGGTACGTAACGAAATATTTTCAATATAAATTTTTAAAATCAAATCAAGGGTCAAGTTCTCAGCCGACAAATTACCCTAGCCCATAACCATTCAAGCACGCAACTTTCCCTATCACGTCCTTTCTTTTTCTGCTGTCCTTCATTTTAAAGTTGTGTATCTTTCCCTCGCTCATTCTTTCAATTCGAAACTTCATCAGAGAAAAAAAAACTTCGTTCGTATGCTTCAATTCCTTTCTCCCCAAATCTCTTTTCACTCAAATAAAATAAAAATGGCCGCTCCTTTAAAATCAAATCCAGATAAAATCGAAAGCAAAGATAAATAAAAAAATGGCGGAACCCTCGTCGTTCAAAATCAAAATTAAATCGAAGCCGAACCTCTTTCGAAATCGAGCAGTTCGTTCGTGGTCGTAGTTCATTACAGGCCTGGTGGGGGCAGTCTCTGATAGGGTTTGGCGAGTCGATGGAGGTGGATTGGATCTGGGTGGCGGCTGCGTTCAATTGCAGTTCGAAGCTAGGACATCTCGTGGTGGCCAAAGTTGAGGCGTTCGTTCGCATGGTCTCTGGGAGATGTCAATTCAGGTTGAAGGGATAGTCGATTGCGAGGATTTGGTGATGATGCTGTGAGCATGAGTAGTGGGTTTGTGTTCGAGCACGGGATGGTAAGAATTTTATTTGTTTTAATTAAAATTAAATTTAAAAATGATCAGTTTGATTCTAGGAAAAATATTCCAGTGAAGTATATAAGCATATTTTTCAATTTATATACAGTAAACAGAAAAGAAAATATAAAGCAGTTCTGTTCTTAATTATTTAATTTATTTTAGTCACTAAAGATTGTAAAAGGAAAATTAGTTTAAATTATCAGTTTGAATAAATTTGTTAGTTAATGAAATAATTTAATAATAGTGATTGTTCGATTTATTCGAATATTAATAAAATCATATAATATTTATACAAGGTCTCTAAAATCGAGAAACAAGCTGGAATGGAAATGGATTATAAATCAAAGGTGGGATCTTCTCACTCAAATTGAATAATTGAAAACTGCATTTATTGATTGATTGTTGAATTGTGATAGTTAGATTAAAATTGTTGATTGTGTGCTTGAATGATAAAATATTATCAGTTGTATTGAAATAGACCCTATGCGCTGCATAATAGTAGATGATATTATATGTAAACCCATATACCGCGATATTCCACCTCGAAGTGGAATTGGTATTATATATGTATTTGGAGTTGTTGATTTCCCGCATTATATAGCAGATGAGACCCTATGCGCCGCATAATAGCGGATGATATTTTATAAATCTCATATACCGTGATATTCCACCTCGAAATGGAATGGGTATTTAATTGTTGTGCTAACATCTGTGGATGTAGAGAAACAAGTTGGAGGGATCCAACTGGATTCCTCAAATTGTATGAATTTGTTTTATATGTTGTGTGATGATTTATTGATAGTCTGTGAATGATTATATTGATGATTGAATTTGTTGAAGGCTATAATTTAGCCGAATGTATTTTTGGTATCTTGGATACCAAAAATAAATAAAATTGGATTTTTGAAATTAAAAGTAGGAAATTTTAAGTAAATCCCTTTTGAAAGAATTGGGTGAATTTAAAAGAAGGAATTTAAAAGCATAAAGTTGATTTTTGAAATCTTATCGAATTATTTCCAAAATATGGGAAAAGATATTAATAAATGGGTTTTGAATAATATTGTCTAAAAGTTGAAGAATTTATTGAAAATGGAATTTTAAATAATTTGGAAAGAATAAAGGGATTTATTTTAAAGGTGATAATTTTTTTTTGAAATCCATTTGATAATTGATTTGGTATTGGAAAATAAATCTTTGTAAAATCAATATGAAAACTGATTTGGTGTTTGAATGAAAAATTGATTTTGTGTTGAAAATTAATTTGGAAATCGATTTGCAAATGTTTGTTATTTGGAAATATTTATACTCTATCTACTAATTTTATTAGTTTGGACTTGAAGTTTTATATGAGATATTAGTATAATATTCTCATAACTAATATTTAAGTAAGAGTTTAAAGATAGTTTTATTTTAAAATATTTCCAAGTATATTTTGGATAAGTGATTTAAATTTCTTTAAAGTATTCGGACTTGGCAGATTTCCAGTGGAAATAAATAATATCGGGAATTTTATTCCGCGAGTGAAAAGTGATTTGAAATTGGTTTTCAAAGTGATGAAGTGTGGAAAATATATATCTTGCAAAGATATTTTGAAATTTAATAATTTGGAAAAATTATTTAGATTGGATGATTATTGTGAATATTGTTTGATAGTAAAATATCCAACTATCAGTATAAACAATTTGGGTAAATTATTGAGGCTTAATATATTTAGATTGGCTTGATTGTTGTGAATGTTGTTTGATAGTTAAATAACCGACTTTGCTACATTACAGCATGATAGGGGGTTCTCGCTTCGCGGTTTTGTGGCGAACGGGAGACTTAGCAGGTACCATCCTCATGCTTTCCCACATAAACACCTATATGCCCTGTAAAACACCATTTCAGTGATTTTATTGCTTATCAAATTATAACTTTATAATTCGTCTTTCTTTTCAGTTATATATACCATAGAATTTCAGAAAAGAGGATTGCCACATGCTCATATCTTATTGTTTCTCCATTCAGAGGATAAACCAAAAACACCATTGCAATTTGACAGGATTGTAAGCACTGAGGTATCAAACCCTTCCATCGATCCAATCGGTTACGATGCAGTTCGACAATTTATGATTCATGGCCCTTGTGGTTTGTCTTATAAACGTGCACAGTGTATGGAAGGCACTGTTTATGGAAAACACTACCCAAGGCCTTTTACCAATGATACAAGCTTTGACAAAGATGGTTTTTCAATTTATAAATGTCGAAAAAATGGCCATTCTATTCTTACATCAGCGGAATTTACAGTTGACAATGGATGGCTCGTGCCTCATAATGTCTATTTATTAGTTAAGTACAACGCACATATAAATGTAGAGGTCTGCAATAAAACTAAGTCTGTTAAGTATCTGTTCAAATACATCAACAAGGGCCATGACAAAGCAACAGTGCTCATTGAAGAAAATGTCAATGATAAAGAAAGAGCGCCATATCAAACAGACGAATAAAAAAATATCCCGACTATCGGTACGTTTCTGAAGCATGTTGGCGTATTTTTGAGTTCGAGGTGTAGTATCGTAAACTGTCCGTAGAAAGATTACATTTTCACCTCCCGCGAGAACATACAATAACTTTCAATGATAACGATACCATATCTCAAATTGTTGGTAGACAAAATATTGAACGAACCATGTTCGCGGAATGGATGAGAACTAATATGCTACATGCAGATGCAAGGACTTTAGCCTATGTAGATTTTCCAACAAAGTGGGTATGGTATAGAGATCATGAGAAGCAATAGAAAAGAAGGCAACAAGGCGATAAAATATGATGCAGCACGAGAAATGATCAAACGACTTACCTTAAGTCACGACCGATTCTCCCCTAAATCACGAAGCCCAGCTAAATCGCGAGTCGCCCCTCCTCCTAAGTCGCGAACTTCCAGTTTCCTAAATCGCGCAGTTCCTCCGTATGTCAAAGCTCTTCCTCACGCCACAAACGACCTACTCCTCAAGTCAAAGCTCCTCCATATGTCACGATCCTTAAGTCAAAGTTCTTCCTGTGGCGCGAATTCCCCTAAGTCACGAGCTTCGATAGGTCGCGAGGTGTCTTACGTCGTCGAAGGCGTAAGTCGTGAAGTTAGGTCGTTGGTGATAGGTCGTGGAAGTTAAGTCGTTGATGATAAGTCGCAAGCTACTGATTTTCTTAGGTCGCGAATTGTTAAGTCACGTGAAGATTTCCAGAAGCCATTTTTAGGTCGCTGCCATCCCTTGAGTCGCTCCAGCTTAGGTCGCGAGAAGAATTTCTTATGCCGCTGTTTGTTTTAGGTCGCTCGACCTTATGCCGCTGCGAAGTTTAAGTCGTGTACTGTTGTGATGTTTTCTTAAGTCGTTTGCTATATTTTGTTAGGTCGGTTGTATTTGTTAAGTCATTCGAGATGTTTGTTGTTAGGTCGTTTATTTTGTAAGTCACTTGTGTTGTAATTTTCTTAAGTCGTGTGTTGAGTTGTAAATCTCTATAAATAGGGATGTGAGGCCATTTGTAAAAAGTTAGTCAATTTGAATAAAATTTCTTTTGTGTGCTCTTGTGCCACCATTAAAATTGGTAGTTGAGTGTTATCTCCTATCTCCACCTTCGGATATTCGAGTGCGCTCGAATCAACGATTGTTGAAGCCGATTCACGGAATCTAGTGCGCTAGATCAACGTTCGAAGAATCGTAGATCTTCTCTCACGACATTGTGTGCGATCAACGTGTCGAAGATAGCTAAAGTCCGGTATCTCGCGAGATCAACGGATTCGGGCATTTGGGTATTTTCAATCCATCGATTCTGCATCAATTCACCGATTAATACCGCTAATCGGATTAGATCCTGGACGGATTCGATTGACATCGTCGAATTCGCTTATCACGCTGCGTCATTTGGTATCAGAGCTAGATCGCAAGGAGTTTGCGTAGATTTTTGGAGTTTGTGTGAGATTTGCATCATTTGGAGAATTGGGTTCTCGAGATTTTGAAGAGATTTGTTCATTTGGTGATTTTTGAAGATTTCAACAAGTGGGTAGTTTTGATTTGAAGATTTTTAGATCGAAGTGAAGTTTTTTGTTGGAATTTGTTGAAGAGTGATCATGCCTCCGAGAAGAGCTAACCGTTATCGCAACGTTGATGCTTTGTATAGGAGAGAAGAGGCCGATGAGATGGAGCAAAGAATTAACGAAAACTTTAATGAGAAGCTTAATGAAGGGATTGGTCGATTAGAGAGAATGATGTTGGAGATGAATCAAAATCAGAGAAGGGTTTCACCTGAATCTAACCATGGGGGAAGTAGAGTTTCACCACATTCAAATCGAGAGAGAAGTGTTGATAGTGATCATAGAAGTATGGATCGAGATTGTAATAGAAATGTGAATGATCATGATCGGAGGAATGTAGATCGAAGGGATGTTGGTGGAAGAAATGGTGGTAGTAGAGATGTTGGTGGTCAGGATCGACATCGGTATGCATCAGATTTTGAAGAGGAGTTTGATGGTGGTAGTGTTCATGTACGAGGACGAGGTCAAGGAAGAAATCATTCGGAGTATGATCACAAATGGGAGTCCGGGATGAAAACTGAAATACTGGAATTCAAGGGAGGTATGCAGGCCGAGGAATTTCTTGATTGGCTAGCTTATGTTGAGGAAATTTTCGACTTCAAGGAGGTTCCGGAAGATCGTAAAGTGAAGTTGGTTGCTACTAGGTTGAGGGGGAGAACTATGGCATGGTGGCAACAAACCAAACTTACTAGAGAGCGGATGGGGATGTCGAAGATTGTTGCTTGGGAGAAGATGAAGAAGTTGATGAAGGCTACTTTCTTGCCCTACAATTACCAATCACTGATATATCAGAGATTACAGAACCTAAGGCAAGGGACGAAGACTGTTACTGATTATGCTGATGAGTTCTACCAGTTGATTGCTCGAAATGACATTATGGAGACAGAAGAACAATTAACCGCTAGGTTTGTTGGGGGACTTAGAACACAGATCCAGGATATGGTGAACATGTTCGACCCTAGATCTGTGGCAGAAGCACATCAAAAGGCGCTGGCTTGGGAGAAACAAGGTAGACGTGGGGGAGGTGTGTTTCCAAGTTCTACGGGGCAGAACAAAGGAGCGGGTAGTAGTTCTAATGTTCCTAAAGCATCGAGTAAGCCGGTTGTTCATGAAGTGGCTAAACCAAAAGTCAACACCAATTTCAAATACTATAATTTCCAGGAAGTGGGTCACAAGAGCAACGAATATCCGAAACCGAAGAAGAGAACTATGATTGCTGAAGTGGAAGATGAGGATGTAGAAGAAGATCTCAATTCACACCGTGATGAGGAGGAAGAGGAGTCGAGTTGGTTGAGGAGTAACATTTTTCAGTCAACGTGCACTATTTTGGGGAAGGTCTGTAAATTTGTCATTGACGCTGGGAGTTGTGATAATATAATTTCAATGGAAGCTGTGAGGAAGTTGAAGTTGAAAACGGAGAAACATCGTAGTCCTTATAAACTTGCTTGGTTGAGGAAAGGAGGAGAAGTGAAGGTAGAGAGGCGAGCTCATGTTCCATTTTCTATTGGGAAGAAATACAAAGATGAGATTTGGTGTGACGTGGTTGACATGGATGTTTGCCATTTGCTGTTGGGAAGGCCGTGGCAGTACGATCGGGAGGTACAACATAATGGTCGAACAAATAGCTACAGTTTCTTGTTCGAGGGCACGAAAATCACTTTAGTTCCGAAGAAGCGACAGCAGAATGAGAACAAGCTGGAGGAGATTGAGGAATTGAAGACTTTGTTGTCCTTGAAGGAGTTCGTGGAAGAGGTAGATGAGAGCCTTGAAGTTTTTATGTTGATTGGGCATGAAAGCAGTGAAGTTACTGAAGTTCCAGAGGAAGTGAAGCTAGTTTTGGAGGAATTCAAAGATGTGTTTCCAGAGGAGTTGCTGAAGGAATTACCACAACTTAGAGACATACAGCATCAGATTGACTTGGTGTCAGGTGCTGCATTGCCTCATAGACCGCACTATCGGATGAGTCCAAAAGAACACGAGGAGTTGAGAAGACAGGTGGAGGAATTACTGGAACAAGGGCGTGTTCAGGAGAGTTTGAGTCCTTGTGCAGTGCCAGCTTTGTTGGTGCCGAAGAAGGATGGAACGTGGAGAATGTGCACGGATAGTAGAGCATTGAATAAGATTACGACGAGATATCGATTTCCTATGCCGAGACTGGATGATCTGTTGGATCAGGTTAGCGGTGTTGCTGTGTTTTTGAAGATTGACTTGAAAAGTGGATACCATCATATTCGTATTAGACCGGGTGATGAGTGGAAGACTGCTTTTAAAACTCGGGAGGGTCTGTACGAGTGGTTGGTGATGCCGTTTGGCTTGTCAAATGCTCCGAGTACATTCATGAGAGTCATGAACCAGATTTTTCGACCATTTATCGGGAAGTTCGTAGTGGAATATTTTGATGACATCTTGATCTACAGTGGAAGCACTGAAGAACACCTACAGCATTTGCGGGAAGTGTTGTTGGTTTTACGACGTGAGGAATTTTATGCTGCAACGAAGAAGTGTACCTTCATGACTACAAGTATTCTATTCTTGGGCTATATTGTGTCGAAGGATGGTAGTCAAGTTGATCAGAGTAAAGTTGAAGCTATTCGAAATTGGCCACAGCCTAAGACAATAACAGAAGTGAGGAGTTTTCATGGTTTAGCATCATTCTACCGAAGATTCATTCCACACTTCAGTAGCGTGATGGCACTAGTTACGGAATGTATGAAAGGGAAGAAGTTTGTTTGGACGGAAGAGGCTGATTCTGCTTTTCAGAGAATCAAGACACTCTTGACCACAACGCCCGTTCTTAGATACCCGGACTTTCAGTTACTCTTTGAGCTAAATACTGATGCGTCCAAGGTTGGAATTGGGGGAACGTTGAGTCAAAGGGGTCATCCTATTGCCTACTTTAGTGAGAATCTGACGGGAGCTAAAACGAGATATAATACTTATGACTTGGAATTCTATGCTATAGTCCAAGCCATAAAGCATTGGAGACACTATCTATTTCATAAAGAATTTGTGCTATACACTGACCATTAAGCTTTGAAACATTTGCAGGGGCAAGATAAAATTTCAGCAAAGCATGCTTCGTGGGTTGCTTATTTACAACAGTTTATGTAACAACCCTGTATTTATTTTTTATTTTTTTAATTGTATATTTTAATTATCTTAATTGAATCTCTAATTTAAAAACTTTATTTTATTTATTAAATGGATAAATTTTGTTATTTTAAATATAAATTTTGATTTGGATGTGAATTAGAATTCCAAACATGAATAAATATAATATTTTCCAGAAAAGTGAATTTTGGTCAATATGGTCAAACTTTGAATTTTAATTTAAAAATATAAAATGATGAAATTTTGAATTTTATCTTTTATTATGGAAGTAAATAAAATTCCAAGAATACTGCTTTTCGTTTCGTTGAAATCTGATTTATAATGTGAAAGTTATGCCCTTTTAAATATTGGGTGTAATTTGCTGTATTTAACAAAATTGTTTATTTTAAATTATATAAATAACATTCTATTTGGTCATGTAATGTTCTAATTTATATTTATATGGGTAAAATAACATGTTATGTATATATTTTGGTTTTAAAACATTTTTAAAAGTATAATTGACATTTTCCGGTGTCAGTTGTATTTTGCTTACAATTTCTAATTTCCAGTTTCAATTAATTAAAGGAATTCTTTATTTATTTCTCTTTTTCCTTAAAATCTTATTTTATTCCCATTCCCACTTTATTTTGTTCCTCATTTATTTTATTTATTTGACCTTTTATTTGTTTTAAAGTGAAACAGAAATTTTCTAAAACTAGTGATATTCTATTTGTAATTTTTAAGTCCTGTTTTGAATTTTTAAACAATTTCTTTAGTTCTTTTTCTAATTTATCTAAATCTAATTATTTATTTCATTTTTAAAATATAAATGAATTATTTTACTTCACATTTTTGTTTTAGAATATTTTTAAAATGAAGTTAATAATTTTCCAAAGTCAATAGTGATTTATTTGTAATTTCTGGACATTGTTTTGGATTTTTAAGCAATTTCTTGTTTTCTTTTTCCATTTTCTTTAAAATTATTATTTATTTTTATTTTATATTACTTTGTTTCGGTTTTAAAGTCAATTTACTGATTTTATTTTTGTTTTATTTGAATTTAAAGAAAAAGAAATATGAAGAGTTTTAAAAGCTTATTTACCTTAAGTCCTTTCATCTCCTTTGTCTTTTCATTTGCCATAACTCCTCAATTACTATCTTGGCTGTGCATTTTTGGTTTGTAGCCGTGATTTTTCAGCCTCCATTCACCCAAAAAAAATTTACCTTCTCATTCATTCATGGCTTCAAGAAAAATCTATGGGTAATGGCTACTTTTTTACACTTTTCTTCTCATTTTTCATGTATTTTTGCCTTGTTTTCTTTGCTTCTTTGAACGGCCTCCACTCCATATCCACGGCCACCACCTCCTACACCTCTTCCTTGCCATCATCACCACCTACTCCTCAGGTCTGAACCATGGCCGCACAATCTATGAAGAGAAACTCCACAAAAACTATGTTAATTCCCTTAAAACCATGTTGTTTGACCACCACTTGTTCACCACTTCCATTTCCACCACCACCATCACCTTAGGCTGCCACCACCACCTCTGTCCAGACCCTTACTCACCCCTCCTACCTCTGGCCATACCTGTAGCATGACATGGCCAAGCCATTTGACCATTAGCCGAGCCTAAAGTGTGAACACAAACCTTCCAATGTTGCCTAGCCTCTTGACATTCTTATGTTGTAACTTCCTCTACATATTCTCACTTACGCCGTGCATTTCCTAGTCCAAACCTGAGCCAAACTTGTTCAAACCTGAGCCAAACAACATCCCTAGGCCGTGCCAAATAGTAGAGAAAGCAAGGCAAAAGACTTGGCATTCAAATCTCTTTTTATTCCAAAGTTATTCCATTTCAGAGTGTATTGAATTTATGTCTGTTTTGATGTTTGTTTTGGGTTGTAACACAAGACTTGTAGCATTGGATCTCGCTCTCCACTTAAGTCCGTAGTCTTGTCATCGTGCTTTTGTTTCCGTTGTGTCATTGGTTTTGTTATCTCCAGCATTTAGAGGTGAGTAAATCTCACCAGACTAATATGTACTTATGTAGTTGATAAACTGATATCGCTTGAATTTGTAATGCATATCATCCTGTTATAACTGCTATATTATTATCACATGATGTTCATACCTGTTATTACACTTGTTATATCATATGTCACTGTTATTTTATGCTGTTCTGTTATTTATATCAGTTATCACCATTGCAAGTTCCCTGTAGACTAGGATCACTATGGGTTGAAATGGTACATACCCGAACGGATTTTAGAATAGGGGAAAATCGTTATGGGCTGAAATGATAGGCCTGAACGATTTTTATTTACTTCATTCTTACTTGGGATTGCGGGTTTGAAATGATCAAACCCGGATTTTTCATTCTAAATTACGGATTGAAATGATATAGTATCCGTATCACCTTACCTAGGCTAAAAATGATATACAGACCCGTGGTTAAAATATGTTTTCTAAAATTTTTAAATTATTTTAGAAATGTAAATATTATAATATTTTGATTTAAACTTAAATAAAAATGATTTTTGTAAAGTATTATTGATTTTCTGAGAATTTTTAAGCAAAACAAATAAATGGTAAAGTTGGAAATTTGAAATGTAAGTTATTTTGGAAATCCTAATTTGATGATGAAATAGAATTTAAATTTAATATGAAATATGATAAATTTATGATATTTTGAATTAAAATGAATTTAAAATGATTTTATAATATATTAATGATTTTTAGATAAGTAAAAATGTTGAATGAATAAATGCTTAAATTTTGGAATATAACTTAAATTGGGAATTTTGAATTTTTGGTTAAAAAGTGAAATTTTATTTAAGTAAAATAAATGGAAATAAGTTCTATTTTGGAATTTAAAACTTAATTGTTAATTTAATAATTAAATTAAAGAAATGGTATGTAATACTTGAATTTAAATAAGAAGTAAAATAAAAATTGGATTTTGTAAGAAATTTATCTTATGTAAATTATGAAAATATAAGAAATGAAATAATGACTTTATAATGTGAAATTGTATGATTTTATAAGTTAAATATGACGTAAATAAAATTTACTTAGTTTTGAAATTTTATTTAAAATCTTGAAAATTTTAAATATAAAGGATATTACAGCATTTGTAAATGCTGTAGTTAAAAATAAATGAACTTAAAGACTAATTTAAACTTGAAGCTATTATAGCACTTTGCATAATTGATAAAGATAACTAAAACTTAGTTAAATATAGAGAAAACCTGTTACAGCACTTAAACGCTGTCTTTTGTCAATGAACTGTTTTAAACTAAAACTTTACGTAGCATTTTATAAGTGCTACGGAAAACTGAATTTGGTTGTTTAATAAATCTTAATGGAAATAACATTGGGAAAGGATTAATTTTTTTTTTTGAAATTTAATATGTAATTAATAAAAATTAGGAATTTTCTTTAAATGGTTTTAAATGAAAGAATTTAACTTTTAATGTGAGATTGAAGGGTAATTAATTTCTTATTAAAATGAATAGATTTAAATGGTATTTTAAATTAAATAAATTGATTGATGTTCAAATGAATGATGTTTGGAATGATATTATGTAGTTTTGAAAAGGTATGGTACTATGATATTTTGAAATGGATCTTTGCATGATATTGAATTTTGAAATGATATTTGATTTCAAAAATATAAATTACTATTTTAAAATTTTAACCACGGGATGTATTTAATTTATAGTTTAACTGATCCTTAAAGGATGTGCGGTCCCAAGCATCCTTTAAGTTATTGTGCATTACTGCTACAGTTCACTTGAGTTGGTTTATATTATATAAGTATATATTGTCCTGAATCGAGTGTTTTGTGTTTTACTTTACGCTCGGGTCAGCCTGAGTATTTACAGCTTAGCTTTGGATTTCATTCTCGAGCTAGGAATCGCTAGAGATTCCGCTTGTCTAATTATCTATTCCTTTTCAGTTCCAGTTGTTCTATTTCAGCTCTGGTATTTTCTATGTATTGGAGATTTCTATTGTATATGTTTTCAGACTGATATTATGTATTATGTTTTGAGAGTTTGTTATAGTAGCTTCATGAACTACTATGGTATTTTAATTTCCGCTGCGAGTTATTCTGATGTTTCTGTGTTTGTGATTCTGTGATTGTATTTCATTTCCTCCAAATTTATTTACAATCTGTTATTTTGAATTATTCAAGTCAGACATGTGTGGATTATTGTCGATTTGAATAGTCCAAAATAGTGGGTCATTACAGTTTACTTTCGTTGTGAAGCACAAATCAGGAGTTACTAACCGAGTTGCCGATGCATTGAGCCGTAGAAATCATGTGCTGAAAACTATGCGAGTGGAAGTAGTGGGATTTGATTTGTTGCCAGAGTTGCTTATTTCAGATTCTTATTTTGCGAAAGTGCTGGATCAGGTGCAGGAAGGGAGTTCTGGTGATTTTGTGGTGAAAGATGGATTCTTGTTCAGAGGGAATCGGTTGTGTATTCCGGATTGTAGTTTGAGGTTGAAAATTGTCAAAGAATTGCATGAAGAGGGTCACGTGGGAAGAGATCGTACCTTGCAATTGGTGTCACAATCTTATTTCTGGCCGTCGATGAGAAAAGAAGTTGAAAGATTTGTGCAGAGATGTCACATATGTCAAGTTTCCAAGGGGACAGCTACGAATGCAGGATTGTATATGCCATTGCCCGTGCCTACTAGACCATGGGTTGATGTTAGCATGGATTTCGTTTTGGGTTTGCCTAGAACTCAATGGGGAAATGATTTATATATGTTGTGATAGACCGTTTCTCGAAGATGGCACATTTCATTGCTTGTAAGAAAACGACGGATGCAGTTCATGTGGCACAGTTATTCTTTAAAGAAATCTATCGTTTACATGGGTTACCTGAACCTATTGTTTCTGACCGAGATACTCGATTTCTGAGTCACTTTTGGTTGAGTCTGTGGAAGATGGTTGGGACGAAGCTGAATTTTAGTAGTGCATATCATCCTCAGACGGATGGGCAAACTGAAGTGAATAAATCATTGGGAAATCTGTTGAGATGTCTTGTGTCGGACAATTTGAAGAGTTGGGACTTAAAGTTGTGTCAGGCAGAGTTTGCTCATAACCATGCTGTTAACCGAAGCACTGGTTTCAGTCCATTTCAAGTTGTATATTCAAGCTTGCCAAAGGGGTCGTTGGATTTAACGATAGTGCCACAACCGAAGGGAACAGTTAAGCGGGATGCTGATTTTGTTAATGCGTTGACAGAATGCCATAGAATCGTTCAGGAACGATTGGAAAAGTCGAATGAGAAGTATAAACGATCTGCGAATTTGAAGCGAAGAAGTGCTAAATTTAATGAAGGAGATTTAGTATGTTTTGTTAAGTCGTTCGAGATGTTTGTTGTTAGGTCATTTGTTTTGTAAGTCACTTGTGTTGTAATTTTCTTAAGTCGTGTGTTGAGTTGTAAATCTCTATAAATAGGGATGTGAGGCCATTTGTAAAAAGTTAGTCAATTTGAATAAAATTTCTTTTGTGTGTTCTTGTGCCATCATTAAAATTGGTAGTTGAGTGTTATCTTCTATCTCCACCTTCGGATATTCGAGTGCGCTCGAATCAACGATTGTTGAAGCCGATTCATGGAATCTAGTGCGCTAGATCAACGTTCGAAGAATCGTAGATCTTCTCTCACGGCATCGTGCGCGATCAATGTGTCGAAGATAGCTAAAGTCCGGTATCTCGCGAGATCAACGGATTCGGGCATTTGGGTATTTTCAATCCATCGATTCTGCATCAATTCACCGATTAATTCCGCTAATCGGATTGGATCCTGGACGGATTCGATTGACATCGTCGAATTCGCTTATCACGCTGCGTCAAAATAGGTAGGATATACAATGCACATCCTACTTTTGGAGAACGGTTCTATTTGCGAATGCTGCTGAATGTTGTTAAAGGGCCAACGTTCTATAAAGACATCAGAACAGTAAATGGTACGTTGTACTCTGATTTTCAATCTACATGTGTTGCCTTAGGGTTGTTAGAAGACGATAATGAATGGAATGCAGCTCTCATTGAAGCAGGAAATTGGTCCTCTAGAAAAAGCTTGTGTCAGATGTTTGCGACGATACTACTATTATGTGAAATTTCTAATCCATTTGAGCTCTTGAATAAGAATTGGGCTCTGGTGTCAAATGACATACAATGGCATCAACGACGCATTCGGAACAACACAACTTTGTTGCTAATAGAAGAGGAAATAAAGAACTACTACATGATAGAGCTTGAAAATATACTTAATTTAAACAATCGTTCCTTAGCCGACTTTTCCCATATGCCAACTCCAAACTCCTCACTCCACCGACCTTACCACAATAGACTAATAAAGGAGGAGCTAAGCTACGATTGTGTTGCTTTGGATCAGGAATCCCGCACAATGTTGTGCCATCTAAACATCGACCAAAAGAGTATATTCGATGTTGTCTCTGCATCAGTGAACGATAACACAGGAGGTTTTTTCTTCGTCTACGGTAGTGGGGGCACAGGAAAAGCTTTTCTTTGGAAGACTTTAATAACAGCCATGCGGTCAAAGGGTAAAATTGTTCTGGCGGTTGCATCATCCGGTATAGCATCTTTACTACTTCCAGGTGGTAGAATGGCCCATTTTAGGTTTAAAATACCAATTGATGTAGGAGAAGATACAACATGAGGCATTCCAAAGCAATCAAACCTTGCACAACTTATAGTATAAACGAATTTGATTATTTGGGATGAGGCTCCTATGGTTCATCGAAATTCGTTAGAAGCTTTCGATCGAACACTTCGGGACTAAATGGACAATGGCGTTAACCATTTGGCTGAACATATATTCGGTGGGAAAACTGTTCTTTTGGATAGGGATTTTAGACAAGTGCTTCATGTCATACCCAAAGGATCACGAAATGCAATAGTCCAATCTTCCATAAACAAATCTCAATTATGGTCCAAATGTCGTGTTTCCAAGCTAAACATTAATATGCGTCTAATGTCCACCAACGGTACACCTTCTAAAATAAGGAAGCTAGAAAATTTCACCAAGTGGGTGTTGGATGTAGGTGATTGAAAAGTGCCTGCCACTGCATTGCAACAAGATGCTGAGCCAACATGGATAAAAATACCACCAGATTTGCTAATTGAGCAAACTTCTCATCTAATTGCAGGGATCGTAGATAGTACCTACCCCGACTTGCAAAAACGTTTGAATGAACCAAATTATTTACGTACTCGATGCATTTTGGCTCCAATGGACGACTGTGTTGAAGAAGTTAATAGTTATGTAACATCATCTCTATCTGGATCTTTAACCATGTACTTTAGCGCAGACACAATAAGCTCTGCTTCTGAAGGTATCGAGGATCAACATATACTGTTTCCAACCAAATTTTTAAAAACTTTGCACCCTTCAGGCATACCTACCCATAAACTCAACCTTAAAGTAGGTATTCCGATTATGCTTCTTTAAAATTTAAACCAAAGTAGGTTTTTGTAATGGCACGCGTTTAATCATCACCCGGCTTGCAACAAAAGTAGTTCAAGCTGAAATTATCACTGGTACCAATGTTGGAAATACAGTTTTAATTCCTAGAATTGTCCATACATCGTCAAATACAAAATGGTTGTTTATCCTCCGACGTTTGCAATTCTCGATAAAAGTTTGCTTTGCGATGACAATTAATAAAAGCCAGGGACAAACTTTGGATCATGTTGGTGTATATTTGCCACGACTGGTGTTTTCCCATGGCTAACTCTACGTCGCAATATCCAGAACAACATCACACCGAGGTCTTAAAATGCTTATCAACCAGCAAGGTGCAGAGGAAGTTGGATGGACTGAAAATATTGTTTTTCATGAAATATTCGAAAATTTGTAACACCCTTTTCTTTGTTTCTATTATGTCTCCCAGGTCTTAAGACCTCTTTCAACAACTGCATTTCTATGACCATTTGCAAATCATTCATTATTTCCACTTACTCATGTAACTTTAAGATAGAACAGAATAGCTTGGCACATTAGTACTACATGCGACAAAATAATGCAACGTACCTTTTCATCTACAAATGGAAGACTGAGTTATACGTATTTCTTCATATATGCTGCTTTTTTTTCCATAAAGACATAAAACTGAACATGGTATTTTTCAATTTAAACTTACCGTTAATCGTATCTTCACTGGAAGAACATACATTGTCACGTATATTTCATACCTTCTTGCGGTTGATATGCATAATTTATGAAGCGTTGTTCTATACACATGACATAATCTGGTAACCTTTTTTTTCCATTGCCTAGACCCTCAATTGTAATAAAGATGTTTGGCTGGCGACAATCCATGTGTTTGATGCAGAACAATCCTTATTTAATAAAAAAATAATTACTGGGCCGCATTCCAATTACACCAATACGGACAAGTTATAACTTAATTAATGTTATAAACCTTATTTAATATATTAAATTTTATAACCCAGAGCTACATTTGAAAAGGAAATATGGCTGCAAATTTTCTTGTACGAAAAATAATTACTTTTTTAAAATTTATTACTTTTTTATCAAATATAAACTACATAAAAAATGGAAGTCTGAGTTGTACGTATTTCTTTACATATGATGCATTTTCTAACATAAAGACATGAAATTGGAAATGATATTTTCCAATTTCAACTTACCGTTTGGCGTATCTTCACTAGAAGGACATGCTTTGTTACATATATTTCATACCTTCTTCCAGCTGGTATGAATAATTTATGTAGCAATATTCTGTATACGTCACATAATTTGATAACTTTTTCTTTTTTCACTGCCTTCATCCTCAATTCTCAAAAATAACACCTGGATAAATTTTTATATTAAACTTAACTACCTGTTCCAAACTTTGTAGGATACATATTATTTCAATTCAATCGCCTTTATTATGCTACATTGTTCTGATTAAGGCAACGACTCTATCTACTTTCTAACGCAGCGGCGGAATAACAAAATGTGTGATACGGTGAAAGTAGCAGTCGATGGAATGAAGAATACTGAATGGCCCAAATTCGTTGATCCGAAGATACCGAATTCTAGCTATCTTCGTCACGTTGATCGCGCACGATACCGTGAAGGAAGATCTGCAATTCTTCAGACGTTGATCTAGCGCACTAGATACCGTGAATTGGCTTCTACGATCGTTGATTCGAGCGCACTCGAATGCCGAAAGAGGAGATAGGAGATTACACTCGACTACCAATTGGATGAAAGCACAAAGCTAACAAAGGAAATTTTATTTCAAAATCAACAACCTTTTTACAAATGACACAACCCCTATTTATAGGAGATTACAACACATATGACTTAACAAAGTGGTACAACAAACACAGCGACTTAGGAAAATGAAATACAAACAGTTCAACGACTTACAACACACAAACGACCTAAATAACAACGCACGCGACTTAAAATTCTTCACGCGACTTAACAAACTTCACATGAGCTACAATGAAGCACAGCAAAGAAACTTCGCGCCTCAGAAATCATCAGCGACCTAACTATGTCGCTCGCGACTTAAGAAAGGTCGTACGAAAATGCTTTCACGTGACTTAAAGATAGCTCAGTATCGACATAGCTCTTATCGCGACTTATCAAATCAACGAATTACTAGATTTGTTTGCGATCCATCATTAGGTCGTGGTGGAATTAGATCGCATGGAAGGATAGGTCGCGGAATGGAATCGGTGTGAAGTTTAGGTCATGGTGAAGTTAGGTTGTGGAAGTTAAGTCGTACGCGACTTAGGTTTAGGTCGTGGAGAGGTTTAGGTCGTACGCGACTTAGGTTTAGGTCGTGGAGAGGTTTAGGTCGTACGCGACTTAGGTTTAGGTCATGGAGAGCTTCAGTGGCATGGGGTCTTAGGTCGGAAAGCAGCGTCATGGCCTTAGGTTGGAAATCCTTA
Source organism: Allium fistulosum (assembly GCA_030737815.1). Lineage (NCBI taxonomy): Eukaryota > Viridiplantae > Streptophyta > Magnoliopsida > Asparagales > Amaryllidaceae > Allium > Allium fistulosum. The sequence continues at coordinate 334,463,651 of CM060901.1, read as the reverse complement.
GATCGTAGAGACGTGGACTTAGGTCGTGGGGATGATGTCTCGGAGGAAGGTATGTCGCGGAATCGCGAATTTAGGTCGTTGGAATTAAGTCGCTCGATTTTGTCTTCGCAATTGCGGCGTGAGGTATGTGTATGTGCTGCATCATCCTTCCCAGGTTGAGAAAAATTCGTCCTTGAATTTAAAAGTTCTTCCCCATTGGGTTGTTCATCTCTATAATAAGGTACAAGATGTTTAACGTTAAACACGTCAGAAGTATACACATCCTCTGGCAGCTTCAACTTATAAGCATTTTCATTGATCTGTTTTATAATTTCTACTGGACCAATCTTTCGGGCTTTCAACTTGTTATAAGCACCCACTGGAAAACGATCCTTCGTTAACACAGCATACACCCAATCACCCTCGTTGAACTCCACACTTCTTCTCTTCTTATCCGCAGCTCGTTTATACTTCTCATTTTTCTTCTCCAAACGTTCCTGAACGATTCTATGGCATTCTGTCAACTCATCAACGAAATCTGACGCCCGTTTAATTACTTCTTTCGGTTGTGGTACTACCGTCAAATCCAACGGTCCCTTTGGTAAACTGGAATATACAATCTGAAATGGACTGTAACCAGTGCTTCGGTTAATAGCATGATTATGTGCAAATTCCGCTTGACACAACTTCATATCCCAACTTTTCAAATTATCCTGCACAAGACATCTCAACAGATTTCCCAATGATCTATTCACAACTTCAGTTTGTCCATCTGTCTGGGGATGATAAGCACTACTGAATTTCAGCTTCGTTCCCACCATCTTCCACAAACTCAGCCAAAAATGACTCAGAAATCTAGTATCCCTGTCTGAAACAATCGATTCAGGTAGCCCATGCAATCGATACACCTCCTTAAAGAATAACTGAGCGACTCGGACAGCATCCGCTGTCTTTTTACATGCGATAAAATGTGCCATTTTCGAAAATCGGTCAACCACCACATAAATGGAATCGTTTCCCCTTTGAGTTCGAGGCAAACCCAAAACAAAATCCATACTTACATCAACCCAAGGCTTAGTTGGTATAGGTAACGACATATATAATCCAGCATTGGTCGCAGTTCCTTTCGAAACCTGACAGATATGACATCGCTCCACAAACCTTTCCACTTCTTTCCTCATTGATGGCCAAAAATAAGATTGAGAAATCAGCTGTAATGTACGGTCTCTACCCACATGACCTTCCTCATGCAATTCCTTCACAATCTTCAACCGTAAACTGCAGTCCGGTATACATAATCGATTTCCCTTGAACAGAAAACCATCTACCATCACAAACTCATCCGTCTCTCCTTTCTTCACTTTATCTACAAACTTCATAAAGTAAGGATCTTCAACAAATAACTCTGGTAGCACATCAAACCCTGTCACTTCGACCTTCATTGTAGTCAACACATGATTTCTTCTACTCAATGCATTCGCAACACGATTCGTCACTCCCGATTTGTGTTTCACAACAAACGTAAACTATTGCAGATATGCAATCCATGATGCATATCTCGTTGAAATCTTATCTTGCCCTTGTAAATGTTTCAACGCCTCATGGTCAGTGTAAAGAACAAACTCTTTCTGAAATAGATAGTGTCTCCAGTGTTTAATAGCTTGCACAACAGCATAAAATTCCACATCATATGTACTATATCTCATCTTTGCTCCCGATAGCTTCTCACTGAAATATGCAATAGGACGCCCCCTCTGACTCAACACCCCTCCAATTCCAACCTTCGACGCGTCAGTATGTAATTCAAACAACAACTGAAAATCAGGTAATGCTAGAATTGGTGCTGTTGTCAACAACTCCTTGATTCGTTCAAAAGCAACTCCTGCTTCCTCCGTCCATGAAAACTGTTTGCCCTTCATACAATCAGTAACAGGCGCCATCACACTACTAAAGTGTGGAATAAATCTTCGATAGAATGAAGCCAACCCGTGGAAACTGCGAACTTCTGTTATCGTCTTGGGTTGTGGCCAATCTCTAATCGCTTCGACTTTACTTTGGTCAACCTGTATTCCTCCCTCCGATATAATATACCCCAGAAATAAAACACTATGCGTCATGAACACGCATTTCTTCGTTGCAGCATAAAATTGTTCTTGTCGCAGTACCATCAGCACTTCTCTCAGATGATTCAAATGTTCCTCTGGACTTCCACTATATATAAGAATATCATCGAAATATACTACCACAAACTTCCCAATGAATGGTCTAAAAATCTGATTCATCACCCGCATAAATGTACTTGGCGCATTTGATAAACCAAATGGCATTACCAACCATTCGTATAGACCCTCCCTGGTTTTAAAAGCAGTCTTCCACTCATCACTTGGCCTGATACGAATTTGATGATATCCACTCTTCAAATCAATCTTCGAAAAGATAGTAGCTCCGCTTATTTGATCTAGCAAGTCATCCAACCTCGGCATTGGAAATCTATATCTCACAGTAATCTTATTCAATGCTCGACTGTCAGTGCACATTCTCCACGTCCCGTCCTTCTTCGGTACCAACAAAGCTGGCACAGCACATGGACTCAAACTTTCCTGCACACGTCCCTGCTCAAGCAACTCTTCCACCTGCCTCCTCAATTCTTCATGTTCCTTCGGACTCATTCGATAATGTGGTCTATGTGGCAACATTGCTCCCGGAACAAGATCAATTTGATGTTGAATGTCTCTTAGTGGCGGTCACTCCTTCGGTAACTCATCTGGAAATACATCCTCAAATTCTTTCAAAACTGGCTTCGCTTCTTCTGGAATTTCAACCTCTTCACTGCTCTCTCGCCCAATCAACAAAAACACTTCAGGCTCCTCTTTAACTTCTTTAACAAACTCTTTCAAAGATAACAAAGTTTTCAGTTCTTCAATCTCTTCTGACTTACTCTCTCCTTGATGTCTCTTCTTTGGAACTAAGATAATCTTTGTACCTTCAAACATAAAACTGTAACTATTGGTCCGACCATCATGCTGGACTGCTCGATCATACTGCCATGGTCTTCCCAAAAGTAAGTGACAAACATCCATTTCTACCACATTACACCAGATCTCGTCTTTGTATTTCTTCCCAATAGAGAATGGAACACGAACTCGTCTATCGACTTTCACCTCTCCTCCTTTTCTCAACCATGCTAACTTGTATGGATTCGGATGCTTCTCTGTCTTCAACTTCAATTTTGTTATAGCCTCGGTTGAAATGATATTGTCACAGCTTCCCGCGTCAATCACAAATTTACATACCTTCCCAGTATAGTACATGTCGACTGAAAGATATTACTCCTCAACCAACTAGTTTCTTCTTGCTTCGGTGTCAAGCATGATCTTCTTAGCATTAGATTACAACCTTCATCTCCTGACGCAACATCCTGTTCATCCTCCACAACTGGACTAGAATAATCTCCATCAACATCCTCATCCTCAATTTCTGCAACCATGGTTCTCTTCTTTGGCTTTGGACATTCATTACTCTTGTGGCCCATTTCTTGGCAATTATAACACTTGAAACCATTATTGACCTTCGTCTTCCTAATCTCATTCACAACTGGTTTTGCAACAACTTTTGAAACATTAGAACTTCCACTAACACCCTTCACTGGATTGTTGGAACTTGTAAACACACCACTTCCTCGTCTTCCCTGTGTCTCCCAAGCCAACGCTTTCTGGTGTGCTTCCGCTACAGATCTGGGATCAAACATGTTAACCATATCTTGAATCTGCATTCGCAACCCTCCAACAAATCTAGCTGTTAATTGTTCCTCTGACTCCATAATATCGTTCCTTGCAATCAGTTGATAAAATTCGTCAGCATAGTCATTCACCGATTTCGTCCCCTGTCTCAAGTTTTGCAACCTCTGATACATAAGCGATTGATAATTATAAGGTAAGAACGTTGCTTTCATCAATTTCTTCATCTTCTCTCATGATTCAACCTTTGACTTCCCCATCCGTTCACGTGTAAGGTTGGTTTGCTGCCACCATGCCAAAGCTCTACCCCTCAACCTTGTAGCAACCAACTTCACTCTACGATGTTCTGGAACTTCCTTGAAGTCAAAAATTTCTTCAACATTAGACAACCAGTCCAAAACCTCCTCAGCTTGCATACCACCTTTGAATTCTAGAATTTCAGTCTTCATACCAGATTCCCACTTGTGATCGTACTTCAACTGATTTCTTCCTTGTCCACGAACACTACCATGAACATTACCACCATCATACTCTTCTTCACAATCCGATGTATATCGATGTCGATCCTGACCACCAACATCTCTACTACCATCACGTCTACCACCAACATTCCTACGATCTACATTCCTCCGATCTCGATTAGTCACATTTCTATCACGACTTCGGTCATCAACATTTCTATCACAATCTCGATCCACGCTTCTATGATCACTATCAACACTTCTCTCTCGATTTGAATGTGGTGAAACTCTACTTCTCCCATGGCTCGATTCAGGTGATACTCTTCTCTGATTTTGACTCATCTCCAACATCATTCTCTCTAATCGAAAAATCCCTTCATTAAGCTTCTCATTAAAATTTTCGTTAATTCTTTGCTCCATCTCATCGGCTTCTTCTCTCCCATACAAAGCATCAATGTTGCGATAACGGTTAGCTCTTCTCGGAGGCATGATCACTCTTCGACAAATTCCAACAAAAACTTCGCTTCGATCTAAAAATATTCAAATCAAAATTACCCACTTGTTGAACTCTTCAAAAAAAACTCCAAACGAACAAATCTCGCACAAACTCCAAAAATCTACGCAAACTCCTTGCGATCTAGCTCTGATACCAAAATGACGCAGCGGCGGAATAACAAAATGTGTGATACGATGAAAGTAGCAGTCGATGGAATGAAGAATACTGAATGACCCAAATTCGTTGATCCGAAGATACCGAATTCTAGCTATCTTCGTCACGTTGATCGCGCACGATACCGTGAAGGAAGATCTGCAATTCTTCAGACGTTGATCTAGGGCACTAGATACCGTGAATTGGCTTCTACGATCGTTGATTCGAGCGCACTCGAATGCCGAAAGAGGAGATAGGAGATTACACTCGACTACCAATTGGATGAAAGCACAAAGCTAACAAAGGAAATTTTATTTCAAAATCAACAACCTTTTTACAAATGACACAACCCCTATTTATAGGAGATTACAACACATATGACTTAACAAAGTGGTACAACAAACACAGCGACTTAGGAAAATGAAATACAAACAGTTCAACGACTTACAACACACAAACGACCTAAATAACAACGCACGCGACTTAAAATTCTTCACGCGACTTAACAAACTTCACATGAGCTACAATGAAGCACGGCAAAGAAACTTTACGCCTCAGAAATCATCAACGACCTAACTATGTCGCTCGCGACTTAAGAAAGGTCGTACGAAAATGCTTTCACACGACTTAAAGATAGCTCAGTATCGACATAGCTCTTATCGCGACTTATCAAATCAACGAATTACTGGATTTGTTTGTGATCCATCATTAGGTCGTGGTGGAATTAGATCGCATGGAAGGATAGGTCGCGGAATGGAATCGGTGTGAAGTTTAGGTCGTGGTGAAGTTAGGTTGTGGAAGTTAAGTCGTACGCGACTTAGGTTTAGGTTGTGGAGAGGTTTAGGTCATACGCGACTTAGGTTTAGGTCGTGGAGAGGTTTAGGTTGTACGCGACTTAGGTTTAGGCCGTGGAGAGCTTAAGTGGCATGGGGTCTTAGGTCGGAAAGCAGCGTCATGGCCTTAGGTCGGAAATCCTTAGATCGTAGAGACGTGGACTTAGGTCGTGGGGATGATGTCTCGGAGGAAGGTATGTCGCGGAATCGCGAATTTAGGTCGTTGGAATTAAGTCGCTCGATTTTGTCTTCGCAATTGCGGCGTGAGGTATGTGTATGTGCTGCATCACTTTCTAACCATGACATCTATATGTAATAGGAAAATATGAAATAAGAAATGAAAAATTAGGTATAATTTCAAAAAGTAATAACAATAACATAAATTCTTACACAACTAAAATCGGTTGGCATAGCGTCGGACAGGGGCGACGGTTTGCGACGGCTAAAAAAAGCGGCCGTCGCTAGCCGTCGCAAACCGTCGCTCGACCTGTATATCAGCTAGAACCGAGCCTTCTTCTTCCCCATTCCACAAAACCTTAAACCCCCCCCCCTCCGCCCCGCCGATTCGGTGCTCAAACGTTCGCTCTCTACTCCCCAAATCTATCCGGTATGTGTTCTAACCCTATTTTCTATTCAATTAGGGTTTAATTAGGGTTTATTTGCATGTTTATTGGGTTTAAAAATTGGTCGTTAATGACATGTTTATGAGTTTGAGATTGGTAGTTACGTGGTATACGTATGGTGATAGTAGTATTGTAGGTTAATTTGAGAATAAAATCATTTTATTTCGACGTTGAAAACGATGATTAAAGCATACTATTATGATGTTGGTTATTGTAGAATTAACGATTGATGATGTGATTTGGATTAAGATGGTGATAACATTTTAAGATGCTTATTGATAAGTTTATGCAATGTCGGTTGTCGATTAGGTGAAAATTTAATTATTTAGCATGCGTTAGTTATAAGTGTAATCGTGTTAAAATGTGAAATTTACTTGACAAATATTTATTGAACGTATTATTAAAAAATTTATAGTTGTTAAAATATAAATTAGAAAATTTGTTTTATTTGTGTGAACCCCTTAGACAATTTTTGGCCCCGTCTGACAAGTGTTGTATATGATCGTTATATGGATGTTCGTTTTTACACAGAACGGACATCTGTATTCATCTGATACAATATTTGTTGGATTTGTCCCAGTATTGGACAAGTTACAAACACAATAACGTAATCGCAGTTTATAAATCATTTCAGTTTAAACGGTTAACGAAATTTCGATGGCACTTCCTTTTTTTCCCTGTGTACATGCATTTGTGTACGATACAGGGAATAAAGGGAAGTGCTGCCGAAATTTTGTTGAATCGTTTAATCTGAAATGATTTATAAAATATGATTACGTTATTGTGTTTGTAATGGGAAGTAGGATGACCGGCCATTAAACAAGTATTAACAAGTGTTGTATATATATGATCTGTATTTTATAAAACAATCAAATAATTTATTAAGTGCAATTTACTAAAGTAATAAAATTTAAAAGTTAGTTTGAAACTAATAAATTTGTTCAGTCTAATTTATTAAAATTTACTAAAGTTAGTTTAAAATTTACCAAATTAATAAGGGTCGGATGTCAGCAGTTTGGCCGCATTGGGATAGCATTCCAGCTCATATTAAAAATGCTATATGGGCCGACTTGATGGTAATTACAATTTATATATTTCTATTGAAAATAATATGCTGTATGTAATTCAAAATAAATTCAATATGCAGGCTGTTGTACGAGTGGAGCCGCATGATTTAGATGTTTTTAGCAATAATTGGAACCAAAAAATGCGGAAGAATTATAGAGAGACAATATCAAGAGCGAAGAAGGCTGGCAAAAAGCCAGGTTGGATGAGCGATGAAGTCTGGAACGGATTTCTCACATATTGGGAGTCAGAAGCAGCTAAAGTAAGCTATGATGAGAATGCTTACAATTATGTTAGTCGCATTATTTTAATCGTGTATCTAAATTAATATAGGAAGTAGCAGCAAGAAACCAAGCCAATAGGAATAAGAATCCAGGTTTACATCGAGGTGGCTCTAAATCTTTCCAACAGCATAGGAGAGAATTGGTAAATATAAAATATATTTAGCATATGGTGATGCATATCTTCATGTATAACATTTATGTTTATTTTCAATATATCTTATTTGTGTATATCTTCAGTTTGCAAAGTACGGAAGGGAGCCTACAATGGCTGAGGTTTTTAGAGCCACACACGCAGTTGAGTCTGTTGATGATGAGGGGAATGCGACCTATGATTGGACCGACAGCAAAGCTGAAGCAGCGATGGTAAATATGCTAACTCGTGATTCAAATTGTATATATGTAAATTTTATACCAATTATTTTAAAATTATGTTTGTAATTGCAGGGGCGATATGAGACAAAGGCATCGGCATTGACACAGGCGAGTGGAAGAGCAGAGCTTACAGTTGAGGAGTCCAACATGATTTGGGATTCCGTTATTGCACCGCCTACTCGAAATAGGCGTTATGGTTTCGGCAATCAGGAGGTAAACCATTTCACTAACTTCATATTAAAATATCCACATTATTCTCACATCAAAAGAATTATTTATATACTATCCAATTCATTCAAAATTCATGTGAAATGCTATCGTATTAACTTCAGTTATTTCACAGGCTGTTAATTTTCAAAGAGCTTATGGAAAATCGATGGAGGAGGAGCGTATTGCTCAGATGCAGAGGCAGCTGGATGAGCTCAACGATTGGCGAAGGGGCCAACTGGCACAGCAGATAGATGAGCGCATTGCAGCATTTTATCAGGAGCACGGCTCTATGCCTGGGGAGCAGGGAGATGGATCTGATGATGCCGAGGAGGATGATGATGCATAGTTTTACTATTCTTGTGGGTATGTATTTATGTACGTATTTAGACTAGATTTGATACATGGGTTTGGATACTTGGCATTTTGGATGATATTTGGGTTTGGTTATATTTAGATTTGATCCTTGTACCTTGATACTTGGTTTGGTTTGGTTGGTTTTTGTGTTTTTTGGTTATATTGTTGAATATTGATGTTGTGGGTATTGTTGAAATGTGTTGTTGTTGATATTATTGAGGTTTGAAAAGACGGTTTGAGGTTTGGGACGAGGTTTGATGGAAGGATAGCTGCTGTGTGCACAGCAGATTTTGCCCAGAAAAGCGACGGCTAGCGACGGCTACTAACGGCTTACTGGGCAAAAATAGCGACGGCTAGTAACGGCATATAACGGCGAGTAACAGACTTGCTTTTGAAATAACTACCTGCCACGTGGCGTTGACACGTGTAAGATACCGTCGCTTGTCGTCGCTATATTAGCGACGAAGCCGTCGCTTATGCCGTTGCTTTTCCTGATGGCAACGGATTAAATAGCGACGGCACTTAGCGACGGCTAGCAACGGCTAGCAACGGCCGTCGACGCATTTTTGCCGTCGCTATACACTGCCTTTGTTGTAGTGTTAGTTACCAAAGATTAAAGGCGTATTATAACAATATCTGGTCCAACATTAAAGTTCACATCTTTTCGCCATTTGAATCAGATCCTCCAACATTTCAACGGAGGTAGCCATTTACTACATAGTTCAAAAATGATAAAGAAAAAAACTGCACAAATAAATTAGCTTACATGCATTATTAATCATGTACATTTTAACTTTACATGTCGAATATGTGAAGACTAACAGGTGTGCTGCAAGTTTAAGCTAAAATATTAACAGTCGATTTGTTATATCTATTATTATTTTATTATCTTGGGAAATATGACTATAAATAGGGAAATTATAAATAGAATATTTCAGTAGAATTGAAATCCCATAGCTAATTTGATGTTTAGGCGAATAAATTTTAGGCTTGAAAGGGGCATAAAAACAGTAATAAACATTAAATGCAGGATGTAAGAAAAAGTAAAAGACATGCTATAAATTAATGCCACCAAAGGCGCTATATACCAAAATTAAGTTTATAATATGATGATTTCTTCTAATCCAATCCTCCTGCTACTATTAACAACATTTTGACCGACTGTAGATAATTTCAAGCAACCTATTATGGCTGCTTCTACTAACATACAATATAATTAATATGATCATTGTCACAAGTTTGTTCCAACTGCCGGCCAGCTCCTCATGTCGGACACTAAATAAAGCATTTGACTACCTAATAGTTTCCAACAAATATGTTATAGTATTTTTAAAGTGATCATATTCCAACCCATTACATTTTAAGTACATAAATTTTATATCCAGCTGTCATTTTAGAGCCCAATTCTTTTTGGTTCTAAATTCAACTGCCTTTGTTTTCTTCTGTTCTCTCAAGATTTAGTAGTTTTTAATCATTCTATATAGTTGTACATCTATGTTCCTTATGTGAATTGTTTTAACAGATACATTGTGTAGCTATTTCATTCTGTTTTGACTGTTTCTTGCCGAGATACTATTTGAGTATTTTGTATGGCTCCATGATTGACATCGACCGCTTTATTCTGATTTCAGACTTCTCTTCAGTTTTTTATTCTGCTGAAACCAACATGTTATTCCTAACTAACCACTTGCTTTTTTTTAAACGTTGAACACATGAATTGAATTATTATTTTCAATCAATAGATATTTGCAGCATTTATACCTCTGGATTCTCAAGTGTTTGATAACAATGGCATGGAAGTAGCTGTTTAATATTATGCTAATTTTTATATATTTGTTAATTAACAATTATTGTATGTCAAAATAATCCTAAATACTTGAAATATTTGAAAATCTTATATATTTTCTATAGCACATTGGTTTTAAACTAGAAATTTACAAAATTAATGATATGTTACCTATTTAACCCTATGAAATTTGATATACCTAGAGGTTAACATCCATTCTTTAATATAACTTGCCCTTGAACAAAAATTTTAACTTGAGATTACACCTCAATTCCAATCTACTAATGATACTTTGAAAAGCGTTTCCTAGTATGTCTTTATGAATATATTGAAAATGGGTGAGTGCCAACCCAGATTAGTTTCAAAATATGTATAAAATTTCACTCTTTAGGTTATTTACGCAGTTGAATGATTTTAATATGTATCGTTCAACCATTTCAATTTTTTGTGCAGGTGTTTCGAGGTTCAAACTATATCAATTTCTTAACAGATATTATTTCAATTTATTAGTGCTTACATTCTATACTGTTTTGTTCCTATAAAATATGTGCATATACAGTGTTTAAATATCAGATTTCATCCAAACAAGATATCGTATTAAATAATCCAAAACTTTAGTCAAAATTTAGAATGGGAAGCAATTTTTCTTCCTTCCAGTAGAGTTTTAAATTTCCATTTGCTTAATATTTTATTTCCTTCTGCCTAGGTTCCATAATAAACAAGAGCCCAAATGTAAATGTAATTTTTGTACGAATATAACAAATGCAATTTCCTCAATTTTTTTTCAATATATTTCAAACTATAAAGATAGCAACAATATTAAAACGGACTGCATTATATGGTATCAATATCGCATTTATATATTTTAATTATCAGTGGCACCTTCTTATTTAGTAAGATATTGGAAATGAAAGACGATAAAGTATAGCTTTTATGAATGTAAACTCAAATTCCACTTAGATTTGTCTCAACAAAAGCAAACAACCAGTAGAAACAAGAGCTACTCTGCTAAGTGAGATGATGAATCTTGCATGGTATCTCAGACAACTGTAATCATATATTAATAAATTCATACAGGAAAGTAAAATTAACAATTTAGCTGTAAATTTATTTTTTACTAAGCGTGAAATGCCATTTAAAAGGAAAAATAGTAAACATGGATGCTATTTTTCGATTGAGTTATCTCTCATGTAGGAAATGCAAAGGTGAAGCTCAAAAAAGAGACCCTGCACATTAGTGTTGTAAATATGGTGGCGACATTGAATATCCTCTTCCTATGTATATGTTATATCCATTCCCCTACTATGTCATAGTGCTTACTATATACCCCATTCATATTAGGAACAAAATATAGACTTCACAATGAAATTACATATGCAATGCCTTACCTTAGTATCGGAATCTACCTTTAATAGATTTTATTTTTTCCACAAAAAAGTAAATTACATACTTGAATTGGATATGATTTGATTTAACAAGGGAGAAATATGTAAACAAATACATAATTGTACATGCCACTGTTCAACTTAAGTCATAGGATATTACATCTTAAATTCGTTTGATTGAATTTTAAATAGCCATTACTCAATTCAATAGTAACCTTTTCTTTCTACTAGGTTTATGAGTTTATACTAGATGTGGTAGATGACTTAATTAAACCTAAGAACTAAAGTAACTCAGACTCCATAAAGGGCATGGACCAATATCATTATCTAGCATTGCATTGGTAAATCCAACTTTTTAGAACTTAAAACCTAAATAATAAAACTTGCATCTGTACTCTTGATGAAGCCTCGAAGTTATGGAGTATGTGAAATATTGGAATGGTCAATGAACCAAAGGAAATAAAAAATAGAAGATGGGTAAACATCTCAATAATGTGTTATTACTTCAGGCACTGTGTATTCAGCTCGTATTGTTATATGCATTAGTCTTTCAGCATCTTCTCTAAAAATAATGCAAGATGCAGGTATTGGTCTTCAGGACTGCAGATGTGAACATTTACGAAAAAGGGAGAAACTCAAGTGCCATCATTTGAACGAAGATTGATCCACGAAAATTAGAGCACAACCAACAAGGTAACTTAATTTGTAGTCATAAGAAATGTAGAAATGTACCATTACAATGGAGAATTACCAAATAGTTTAATTTTGATTTTCATCCAACCTATTTCAGACAGGGGTATGAATCAAAGTATCTTTGAGTAGCGTAATTGACACCAATACATTTTCCAAAGTGATAATGTCGTACAAATTCTCAAATAAATAAGGACAGTGAAAAAATGGTGACCAATTACTTTGATATATTCGATACTAACTATCCATACTTTATAGAATCAAAGAGGTTTATTTGATTAAAAAAATGAGTAACAAAACCTAAAGTATTTATTTCCTTCTATTTAGTTCACTAAAAATGTATTTCTAACTTTTCATTTTCTCCAGTTATGGTGCGAATATGCTTTGTAGAATGAGACTAACTACTGAATGAAACAACTAAAACCATCTCAATAATGCCAAGTTCTATAGCTTCTCATATGTTCATGATATTTTACAGTACCGAATTTTAATGATGAATGATATACATGTTATATAAGATCGAGATTTCAATAATACGATGTACTGTTGATTGATTTATGCGTCTAATACTTTCATATTTATACTTTATCTATAGGCTTTGAGTATATGCAACTTATGAGTTTCCACATTCATAGGTGATGTTGGATTACAAGACGAAGCTCATTGAATGAAACTATACACTCATTTGAGTATGCCCTTATTTAAATTTTAAATATGAGGTTATTGGTGTAATTTAACTTCTACTTAAAATTCTAACTTCTACTTAAAAGTTACTGACATTTCCGCAACAATTTTGTACACTGTGAACATAGTGTATGAAAGTTGCTGAAATATCAACACTTATTTATAAAAGTTGCTGATATTTCAGCAACATTTATGTACACTGTGAACACAGTTTATGAAAGTTGCTGAAATATCAGCACTTATTTATAAAAGTTGCTGACATTTCAGCAATAATTTTTCTTTGTTTTTACAATAAAACTTTGACACAGATAATTGCTGAAATATCAGCACTTATTTATAAAAGTTGCTGACATTTCAGCAATAATTTTTCTTCGTTTCCAGAAAACAGGGACCCGCTTTACAATGAAACTTAGACAGGGACCCGCTTTACAATATGAAAGTATGATAGGGATGCCTCCCTAATTTCCACTTATATTAAATATCTATGTTGACACTTTAAATATATATCATTCTAAAACTAAAACTTAACATAAGGAAGTGCTCAAAATTGAATTTAGTATTATAAAAAATTACTAATTATTGTTGAATTCTAAAATAAAATTTGATACTATTTTAGAATAACTTTATTTCTTGGTAAACTATTTGCCCAAAAAAGGCAACAGTGTGATACCAGTATGCTTTACATGAGCTTTATGATATCCATGTCTACATCTCATAGTAAAGAATGATAAGTCAGACCATTGTATGCCCATGACGTTATCATCTCTTCGGCCATGTATCCTTTATGAGACCATGGATGATTCACAATAGTATTTTTTGCGCACTTGGACCTGCATATCTGACGCAGCGGATTAATCAAAACGATCTTCAATCGATGAAAGTAGCAATTTGTGGATTGATGGATACTGAAATGCCTGAACTCGTTGATCCGAAGATACCGAACTCTAGCTATCTCTGACGCGTTGATCCGAAGATACCGGGAAAGAGATCTACGATTCTTCAACGTTGATCTTGCGCACAAGATTCCGTGAATCGGCATCAACAAACGATGATTCGAGCGCACTCGAATGACGTAAGTGGAGATAGGAGATACACTCGACTACCAATTGAATTTGAGAGCACAAAGCTAACAAAAGAGAATTTTATTCAATATTCAACAACCTTTTACAAATGAGACTCACGGCCTATTTATAGGCGTTTTACAACTCACACGAAATTACAACAAAAATTTACTTCTCCTAAGTCGGTTCCGACTTAACAAAAACTCCGACTCAACATAAGTCGTACACGACTTACAACTCTACAGAATACAGACCATACGACTTACAACAGACGACATATGGAAACAGACGACTTACGACTTATAACAGTTGCGACTTAAAATACTCCGACTTATGACACCTTCAAAGCATACGACTTATTACAAACAGAACCACTTAAGTCGTTGCCGACTTAACAACTCTACGCGACCCAACTAGTAACGACTTAAGAATAGCGGTCCAGATTAACTCGGCATAAAGATCAACGGCAACAGCTTCAGCGATTTAAAACATGCGGCATCCCAGATTTACGACTTAAGAAATCCACGATAGAGATTAACTCGACAGAGGAATCAACGGCTCAGGCTTCTGCAACCTAAGATGGTACGACTTAACTAAGTCGTAACTCGGTTCCGACTTATCGTTTGACTCGTTAAGTCGTTTACGACCTATTACTTCAACAGTTTGCTTTGCCTTCTCTCTGAGTAACTCGGTAGGTCGTCATGGCGACTTAAGTTCTTTGATAACCCGTACCTCTTCACGAGTTATGTCTTCCACTCTCTTAAGTCGGTCACGACTTAAGTCCCCCATTATGTTAAGTCGGTCACGACTTACGCTTATGTCTTCTGCTTCCTTGAGTCGGTCACGACTCATGCCTTGAACTTTGTTAAGTCGGTCACGACTCATTTCCATCATGTTAAGTCGGTCGCGACTTATAGCTTCATATTCCTTAAGTCGGTGACGACTTAGTACTTGGCCTGCATCATCCTCCCCAGGTTGAGAAAAATTCGTCCTCGAATTTGCACTTTCTTCCCCCGTAACACTCTCATCCCCATGATATGGTTCGAGATGCTTAACATTGAATACGTCAGACGTATACACATCATCTGGTAGTTTCAATTTATAAGCATTTTCATTGATTCTTTTTAAAATTTCCACTGGACCAATCTTTCGTGCTTTCAATTTATTGTAAGCGCCTACTGGAAAACGATCTTTTGTTAACACTGCATAAACTAAATCACCTTCATGAAATTCAACACTCCTTCGTTTCAAATCTGCAGATTGTTTATACTTCTCATTTGCTTTCTCCAATCGTTCTTGAACGATTTTATGACATTCCATCAGCCCCTCAACAAAATCAGCAGCTTTCTTAACTGTCTTCTTTGATTGTGGCACTACAGTTAGATCCAACGGTCCCTTCGGTAAACTTGAATATACTATTTGAAATGGACTGAACCCAGTACTTCGATTTACCGCATGATTATGGGCAAACTCTGCCTGGCATAACTTCACATCCCAACTCTTCAGATTATCTTGAACAAGACACCTCAACAAGTTTCCCAATGATCTATTAACCACCTCTGTTTGTCCATCAGTTTGAGGATGATAGGCACTACTAAACTTCAACTTCGTTCCGACCATTTTCCACAAACTCAGCCAAAAATGACTCTGAAATCGAGTATCTCTATCCGACACAATAGATTCTGGCAATCCATGAAGTCGATAGATCTCCTTGAAAAACAACTGAGCAACATGAACAGCATCTGCCGTCTTCTTACAAGCAATAAAATGTGCCATTTTCGAAAATCGATCCACTACCACATAGATGGAATCGTTTCCTCGCTGTGTTCTTGGCAATCCCAACACAAAGTCCATACTCACATCAACCCATGGTTTAGTTGGTACCAGTAACGGCATATATAAACCAGCATTAGTCGCAGTTCCTTTCGAAACCTGACAAATATGACAACGCTCCACAAACCTCTCTACTTCTTTCCTCATCGATGGCCAAAAGTAGGACTGTGAAATCAACTGTAAGGTACGGTCTCTCCCAACATGTCCCTCTTCGTGTAACTCCTTGATAATCTTCATTCTCAGACTACCCTCCGGTATGCACAATTGATTTCCTTTAAAAAGAAAACCATCTACCATCACGAACTCATCCGTCTCTCCCTCCTTGACTTGATCAACAAACTTTGCAAAGTAAGGATCATCGGTAAATAATTCTGGCAATATTTCAAACCCCGTCACTTCAACCTTCAATGTAGTTAACAAGTGATTTCTTCTACTCAACGCATCCGCAACACGATTCGTCACTCCCGACTTGTGTTTCACAACAAATGTAAATTGTTGCAGATATGCAATCCACGATGCATGTCTCGCTGAAATCTTGTCTTGTCCTTGCAAATGTTTCAATGCTTCATGATCAGTATACAGAACAAACTCCTTCTGAAATAGATAATGTCTCCAGTGTTTAATAGATTGTACAACAGCATAGAATTCCACATCATACGTACTGTACCTCATCTTCGCTCCTGACAACTTCTCATTGAAATATGCAATTGGACGTCCCTTCTGACTCAACACTCCTCCAATTCCTACCTTCGATGCATCAGTATGTAGTTCAAACAACAACTGAAAATCAGGTAATGCTAGAATTGGTGCTGTCGTCAACAATTCCTTGATTCGTTCAAAAGCAACTCCTGCTTCCTCCGTCCATGTAAATTGTTTACCCTTCATACAATCAGTCACAGGTGCCATCACACTACTAAAGTGTGGAATAAACCTTCGATAAAATGAAGCCAACCCGTGAAAACTACGAACTTCCGTTATCGTCTTGGGTTGCGGCCAATTTCTGATAGCTTCGACTTTACTTTGGTCAACCTGTATTCCTTTTT
This sequence comes from Allium fistulosum, assembly GCA_030737815.1. NCBI lineage: Eukaryota > Viridiplantae > Streptophyta > Magnoliopsida > Asparagales > Amaryllidaceae > Allium > Allium fistulosum. The sequence continues at coordinate 334,446,602 of CM060901.1, read as the reverse complement.
CCGACACAACATACCCCAGAAACAAAACACTATGCGTCATGAACACGCATTTCTTCGTTGCAGCATAAAATTGTTCTTGTCGCAATACCATCAGCACTTCTCTAAGATGATTCAAATGTTCCTCTAGACTCCCACTGTAAATCAGAATATCATCAAAATACACCACCACAAACTTCCCAATGAATGGTCTAAAAATCTGATTCATCACCCTCATGAAAGTACTCGGTGCATTGGATAAACCAAATGGCATGACCAACCATTCGTATAGACCCTCCCTGGTTTTAAAAGCAGTTTTCCACTCATCGCCTGGTCTGATACGAATTTGATGATATCCGCTCTTCAAATCAATCTTCGAAAAGATAGTAGCTCCGCTTATTTGATCCAACAAGTCATCCAACCTCGGCATTGGAAATCTATATCTCACAGTAATCTTATTCAATGCTCGACTGTCAGTGCACATCCTCCACGTCCCATCCATTTTGGGTACCAATAAAGCTGGTACAGCACAAGGACTTAAACTCTCCTGCACACGCCCCTGTTCAAGCAATTCCTCTACCTGCCTCCGCAACTCTTCATGTTCCTTTGGACTCATTCGATAATGTGGTCTGTGTGGCAACACAGCACCTGGAACAAGATCTATCTGATGTTGAATATCCCTCAACGGTGGCAACTCCGTTGGCAACTCCTCTGGAAATACATCATCAAATTCTTTCAAAACTGGTTTAACTTCTTCTGGAATTTCAACCACTTCCTAACTCTCTCGCCCAATTAACAAAAACACTTCAGGTTCCTCCTCTATTTCCTTCACAAACTCTTTCAACGATAACAAAGTTTTGAGCTCTTCAATCTCCTCCAACTTGTTTTCCTCCTGTTGTCGCTTCTTTGGAACTAGAGTAATCTTTGTGCCTTCAAACATGAAACTGTAACTGTTGGTACGCCCATCATGTTGCACCGCCCTATCATACTGCCACGGTCTCCCCAGCAACAAATGACAAACGTCCATGTCCACAACATCACACCAGATTTCGTCTTTATATTTCTTCCCAATGGAAAACTTCACACGAGCCCTTCGTCCAACCTTCACCTCCCCGCCTTTCCTCAACCAAGCTAGCTTGTACGGTTTCGGATGTTTCTCAGTCTTCAAAGCCAACTTCCTCACAGCTTCTGACGAAATTATATTATCACATCTTCCAGCATCAATAACAAATTTGCAAACTTTCCCCAGAATGGTACATGTTGACTGAAAAATATTTCTCCTCAACCAACTACAATCCTCCTCTTGCTTTGGTGTTAAACAGGATCTCTTCATCATTAGATTGTACCCTTCATCTCCCGTCACTTCTTCTTCCTCCTCATCAGGTGGTGAATTGGAACATTCAGCTTCTTCATCCTCATCCTCAACTTCTGCAATCATGGTTCTCTTCTTTGGCTTTGGACACTCACTGCTTTTATGACCCAATTCCTGACAATTGTAACATTTGAAACCATTGTTAACCCTTGTCTTCTCAACCTCCTTCACCACTGGTCTATTGATAGGTTTAGAAACATTAGAACTTCCACCAACACCCTTCGCTTGATTGCTAGAATTAGTAAACACACCACTTCCTCGTCGTCCCTGTTTCTCCCAAGCCAACGCTTTCTGATGTGCTTCCGCTACAGATCTTGGATCGAACATATTAACCATATCCTGAATCTGCATTCGCAATCCCCCAATGAATCTAGATGTTAGCTGCTCTTCCATCACCATAATATCATTTCGAGCAATTAATTGGTAAAATTCATCAGCATAGTCATTAACTGTCTTCGTGCCCTGCCTCAAGTTCTGCAAACGTTGATACATCAAAGATTGATAATTGTAGGGTAAGAACGTTGCTTTCATCAATTTCTTCATCTTCTCCCAAGATTCAACTTTTGACTTTCCCATCCGATCACGTGTAAGCTTGGTTTGCTGCCACCATGCCAAAGCTCTACCCCTCAACCTCGTAGCAACCAACTTCACTCTACGCTGTTCTGGAACTTCTTTGAAGTCAAAAATTTCCTCGACGTTAGCCATCCAATCTAGAAATTCCTCCGCTTGCATACCACCTTTGAATTCAGGAATTTCAGTCTTCATCCCCGACTCCCACTTGTGATCATACTCAGAGTAATTTCTTCCTTGTCCTCGTCCTTGTCCTCGAACACTACCACCATCATATTCTTCTTCAAAATCAGATGTATATCTATGTCTATCTCTTCCACCCACATCTCTACTACCATCATCCCTTCTATCTACATTCCTCCGTTCACGATCATTCACGTTCCTCCCACGCCCTTGATCATTTTCAACACTTCTGTCTCGATTGGAATGTGTCGAGACTCTACTTCCCCCATGGTTAGATTCAGGTGAAACCCTTCTCCGATTTTGATTCATCTCCGTCATAGGCTTCTCTAACCGGCCAATTCCTTCGTTAAGCTTTTCACTAAAGTTCTCATTGATTCTTTGCTCCATCTCATCAGCTTCTTCTCTTCGATACAAAGCTTCAACGTTTTGATGTCTATTGGCTCTTCTTGGCGGCATACTTGAAATCTTCACAACTCTTCAACACTTCAAAATTCAAACACAATTCGGACTTTGATCCAAAATGAAACGGATCGAAAACTTCCACTTTGTAGCAAATCGCGATGAACACGATGGACAAAGTTTCGGCCTCCAATTCAAATCCGATCAAACAACTTCAATGCAAGTCGAACACTTCTACTTGCTCACGGCTCACTCTTCAAGCTTCTCGGTCAAACAACTTCAAACTTCAAAACTCTTCAAAATGATTAGGCTCCAAGTCTCGATCTAGCTATGATTGGCTAGAACAAGCTCTGATACCAAAACTGACGCAGCGGATTAATCAAAACGATCTTCAATCGATGAAAGTAGCAATTTGTGGATTGATGGATACTGAAATACCCGAACTCGTTGATCCGAAGATACCGAACTCTAGCTATCTCTGACGCGTTGATCCGAAGATACCGAGAAAGAGATCTACGATTCTTCAACGTTGATCTTGCGCACAAGATTCCGTGAATCGGCTTCAACAAACGATGATTCGAGCGCACTCGAATGACGTAAGTGGAGATAGGAGATACACTCGACTACCAATTGAATTTGAGAGCACAAAGCTAACAAAAGAGAATTTTATTCAATATTCAACAACCTTTTACAAATGAGACTCACGGCCTATTTATAGGCGTTTTACAACTCACACGAAATTACAACAAAAATTTACATCTCCTAAGTCGGTTCCGACTTAACAAAGACTCCGACTCAACATAAGTCGTACACGACTTACAACTCTACAGAATACAGACCATACGACTTACAACAGACGACATATGGAAACAGACGACTTACGACTTATAACAATTGCGACTTAAAATACTCCGGCTTATGACACCTTCAAAGCATACGACTTATTACAAACAGAACCACTTAAGTCATTGCCGACTAAACAACTCTACGCGACCCAACTAGTAACGACTTAAGAATAGCGGTCCAGATTAACTCGGCATAAAGATCAACGGCAACAGCTTCAGCGATTTAAAACATGCGGCATCCCAGATTTACGACTTAAGAAATCCACGATAGAGATTAACTCGACAGAGGAATCAACGGCTCAGGCTTCTGCAACCTAAGATGGTACGACTTAACTAAGTCGTAACTCGGTTCCGACTTATCGTTTGACTCGTTAAGTCGTTTACGACCTATTACTTCAACAGTTTGCTTTGCCTTCTCTCTGAGTAACTCGGTAGGTCGTCCTGGCGACTTAAGTTCTTTGATAACCCGTACCTCTTCACGAGTTATGTCTTCCACTCTCTTAAGTCGGTCACGACTTAAGTCCCCCATTATGTTAAGTCGGTCACGACTTACGCTTATGTCTTCTGCTTCCTTGAGTCGGTCACGACTCATGCCTTGAACTTTGTTAAGTCGGTCACGACTCATTTCCATCATGTTAAGTCGGTCGCGACTTATAGCTTCATATTCCTTAAGTCGGTGACGACTTAGTACTTGGCCTGCATCAATATCTATGACCAAAAGATACATACACCAATTACAATATGTGTCAATCACTATACTTTGAAAACTTGATATCTCACTTTTTTATATGCAAAATTTCAATACACAAATTCTGATTCTACACAGATCTGTAATGTAATAATGTTTTTTAGCTTTATTTTACACTTGCCTGTGATAATTGGGTTTATAACTGCAAATATTGGAATTATCATTCAATTTTGTTGTAACAAATTGATGCAGCGGATTAGACAAAAACAAGATAGATCGATGAACGTAGCAAGCGGTGGATGGAGAAATACTGGAATGCCAAAATTCGTTGATCCGAAGATATCGAATTCTAGCTATCTCTGACACGTTGATCGCGCACGATACCGTGAAGAGAGATCTACAATTCTTCGAGCGTTGATCAAGCGCACTTGATTCTGCGAATTGGCTTCAACGATCGAAGATTCGAGCGCACTCGAATGTCGAAGGTGGAGATAGGAGATTACACTCAACTACCGATTTAATTGAAAGCTCAAAGCTAACAAAGGAAATTTTATTTCAAAATCAACAACCATTTACAATGACATTACATCCCTATTTATAGGGTTTACAACACAACACAAATGACTTAAGAAAATTACAACACACAACACATTACAATTCACGACTTAATAGAGTATACGACTTAAGGTAGGTCGTTAACGACCTAAAAAATAAAGTTTGCGACCTAGTTGCTTGCGATATTGCCTCGTTCACGACTTAAGCTATCTTCGGCAGCGACTTATGGAAGGAATTTCGCGACATACTTAAGTCGTCCACGATCTACTGGGTTTTCCTCAACGACTCAAGGCATCGTGACTTAGGGTTAGAGAGGAACGACTTACTGGAATCGGCAGATTTAAGTCGGGGAAGGGTTTAAGTCGCGGTGGCGACTTAGTTTTAGGTCGTGGAATTGAATCGTTGTGGATTTTAGGTCGCGGTGGAGTTGATTCGATGTGGAGTTTAGGTCGCGGTGGAGTTGGGTCGTGGGGAAGGCAATTAGGTCGGGAACATTTTGGGTCGGGGACGATTGGAGGTCGGGGACAATTGGAGTTAAGTCGTGGTGGATTAGGTCGCTGCTCGCTGCCTGCTAAGTCGTCTTTGCTAGGTCGTCGCTCGCCAAATCATAGCTCGCTGAGTCGGAGCTTGTTGGGTCGTAACTGGTTAAGTCGGGGGCGATTCAAGGTAAGCGCCGCTGCATCATCCTCCCCTTGTTGGAAAAAATTCGTCCTCGAATTCACACTCTCGTCATCTTCGACAAGTTCCTCCCCATAATACGGAATTAAGTGTTTGACATTGAAAACATTAGCCATAAGGAGCTGATCCGACAATTTCAACTTACAATTATTCTCACCAATTTCCTTCACAATTTCCAAATGACCCATTCCACCGGCATCTAGCTTGTTGTATGTACCAACAAGAAATCGTTCAACCATCAAGTAGATAGATTCGTTGTCCCTTTACGTCTTCATCAAATCCAATACAGAGTCCATACTTTTGTCCACCCATGAACTAGTATGTATAGGTAATGACATACATAATTCTGACTTCGTCGCGATCTCTTTTGAAATTTGATAACTCTGACTCTTCTGAACAAGCCTTTCAACCACTTTTCTTACTGACGGTCCAAAACATTGTAACCAACTGCTTGGTATGATAACTGTCCATGTGTCTTTCTACACGCACATCTTTGATAACTTTTATTTGCCAACTGTGATCAGGAGTATACAATTGCTTTCCTTCGAATAGAAACCCATCAACCAATCTTCTCAATTCTACCTGCTCTGTCGGACACATATGTTTACGTGGCATACACGGTACAATTGCACTTGACATTTTATTAACATGACGTACGTTCCTCAGTGGCAGTAATTCTTTGAACATTTCTGCAGAAACTACATCTTTACATTCATTCACCATTGGCTTAACCTCTTCGATAATTTCAATACTTTTGCTGGTTTCAATTTCATTCAACAAGAATACTTCTGCACTACCCTCCACTTCTTTAACAAGCTCTTTTGTAGATTGTAGACTAGTCGAATCCACCTCCTTCATCAACAAATTACTCTCTTCATCTCCTGACTTACTTTCTTCACCTTCATCCAACTTTGCTAACTGTGAATTTTCAACCTCATGTTCATCGGATTTTGTTGGTTGAAAATCAACAACTTCATCTCCGTCAAACTTTGGTGATTGAACACTATCGACTTCATCCTCCACATCAACAAATTCCTTTAAAGACAACAAAGTTTTTAGCTCCTCGATTTCCTCCAATTTGTTTTCATTCTGTTGACGTCTTTTAGGAACCAAAATGATTCGTGTATCCTCGAACATAAAACTGTAGCTGTTTGTGCGTCCATCGTGTTGCACAGCTCTATCGTATTGCCATGGTCTTCCCAACAATAGATGGCATACGTCCATGTCAACCACATCACACCAAATTTCGTCTTTGTATTTCTTCCCAATGGAAAAATTAATACAAGCTCTTCGATTAACCTTCACTTCCCCTCCTTTCCTCAACCAAGCTAATTTGTAGGGTTTAGGATGCTTCTCTGTTTTCAATGACAACTTCTTTACAGCTACTGAAGAAATGATATTATCACAGCTTCCTGCATCGATGACAAATTTACAAACTCTTCCCAAGATAGTGCACGTTGACTGGAAAATGTTACTCCTCAACCAACTTGAATCATCCTCTTGCCTTGGTGTCAAACACGATCTCCTCATCAACAAACTACAACCCTCATCTCCAGACAATAATTCTTCTTCTTCAACTGGTATTGAATTGACACATTCTACCTCTACATTTTCATTCTCAATCTCCGCAATCATTGCTCGTTTCTTTGGCTTTGGACATTCATTACTCTTGTGGCCCATTTCTTGGCAATTATAACACTTGAAACCATTATTGACCTTCGTCTTCCCAATCTCATTCACAACTGGTTTTGCAACAACTTTTGAAACATTAGAACTTCCACTAGCATCCTTCACTGGATTGTTGGAACTTGTAAACACACCACCGCCTCGTCGTCCCTGTTTCTCCCAAGCCAACGCTTTCTGGTGTGCTTCCGTTACAGATCGAGGATCAAACATATTTACTATGTCTTGAATCTGCATTCGCAACCCTCCAACAAATCTAGCTGTTAATTGTTCCTCTGTCTCCATAATATCGTTCCTTGCAATCAGTTGATAAAATTCGTCATCATAGTCATTCACCGATTTCGTCCCCTGTCTCAAGTTTTGCAACCTCTGATACATAAGCGATTGATAATTATAAGGTAAGAACGTTGCTTTCATCAATTTCTTCATCTTCTCTCATGATTCAACCTTTGACTTCCCCATCCGTTCACGCGTAAGTTTGGTTTGCTGCCACCATGCCAAAGCTCTACCCCTCAACCTCGTAGCAACCAACTTCACTCTACGATGTTCTGGAACTTCCTTGAAGTCAAAAATCTCCTCCACATTAGACAACCAATCCAAAAACTACTCAGCTTGCATACCACCTTTGATTTCTGGAATTTCAGTCTTCATACCAGATTCCCACTTGTGATCATACTCTGACTGATTTCTTCCTTGTCCACGTCTTCGTCCATGAACACTACCACCATCATACTCTTCTCCACAATCCGATGTATATCGATGTCGATCCTGACCACCAACATCTCGACTACCATCACGTCTACCACCAACATCCCTTCTATCTCGATCAGTCACATTTCTATCACGACTTCGATCATCAACATTTCTATCACAATCTCGATCCACGCTTCTATGATCACTATCAACACTTCTCTCTCGATTTGAATGTGGTGAAACTCTACTTCTCCCATGGCTCGATTCAGGTGATACTCTTCTCTGATTTTGACTCATCTCCAACATCATTCTCTCTAATCGACCAATCCCTTCATTAAGCTTCTCATTGAAATTCTCGTTGATTCGTTGCTCCATTTCATCGGCTTCTTCTCTCCCATACAAAGCATCAATGTTGCGATAACGGTTAGCTCTTCTCGGAGGCATGATCAATCTTCAACAAATTCCAACAAAAACTTCACTTCGATCTAAAAATCTTCAAATCAAAACTACCCACTTGTTGAATTCTTCAAAAATCTTCAAACGAACAAATCTCTTCAAAATCTCGATAACCCACTTCTCCAAATGATGCAAATCTCGCACAAACTCCAAAATCTACGCAAACTCCTTGCGCTCTTGCTCTGATACCAAATGACGCAGCGGATTAGACAAAAACAAGATAGATCGATGAACGTAGCAAGCGGTAGATTGAGAAATACTGGAATGCCCAAATTCGTTGATCCGAAGATACCGAATTCTAGCTATCTCTGACACGTTGATCGCGCACGATACCGTGAAGAGAGATCTACAATTCTTCGAGCGTTGATCAAGCGCACTTGATTCCGCGAATTGGCTTCAACGATCGAAGATTCGAGCGCACTCGAATGTCGAAAGTGGAGATAAGAGATTACACTCAACTACCGATTTAATTGAAAGCTCAAAGCTAACAAAGGAAATTTTATTTCAAAATCAACAACCATTTACAATGACATTACATCCATATTTATAAGGTTTACAACACAACACAAATGACTTAAGAAAATTACAACACACAACAACACATTACAATTCACGACTTAATAGAGTATACGACTTAAGATAGGTCGTTAACGACCTAAAAAATAAAGTTTGCGACCTAGTTGCTTGCGATATTGCCTCGTTCACGACTTAAGCTATCTTCGGCAGCGACTTATGGAAGGAATTTCGCGACATACTTAAGTCGTCCACGATCTACTGGGTTTTCCTCAACGACTCAAGGCATCGCGACTTAGGGTTAGAGAGGAACGACTTACTGGAATCGGCAGATTTAAGTCGGGGAAGGGTTTAAGTCGCGGTGGCGACTTAGGTTTAGGTCGTGGAATTGAATCGTTGTGGATTTTAGGTCGCGGTGGAGTTGATTCGATGTGGAGTTTAGGTCGCGGTGGAGTTGGGTCGTGGGGAAGGCAATTAGGTCGGAACATTTTGGGTCGGGGACGATTGGAGGTCGGGGACAATTGGAGTTAAGTCGTGGTGGATTAGGTCGCTGCTCGCTGCCTGCTAAGTCGTCTTCGCTAGGTCGTCGCTCGCCAAATCATAGCTCGTTGAGTCGGAGCTTGTTGGGTCGTAACTGGTTAAGTCGGGGGCGATTCAAGGTAAGCGCCGCTGCATCACAAATAAAATCTTCCTACTATGGTCAACGAAAATTTTGTTACACATTATGATTAGTTATTTTTCAATTAGATATTTCAACTGTTGAATTCTTTTTTTACAGGTAGATCACGTATATTTGGTGGTTCTAAAGCTTTCATGGCCTCTTCATTTCTTGATGGTGAAATGTAACTGAAGATTATATATAGTTAAAGTAAGCTACGTTGAATGTCATTTTTTACTTGTTTTATTTGATAAGTGGTTTATTATCATTGAGAAGACAGGTTGCATATGTTAGGAAAAAAGGTATGGGCTTAACTGATTAGAGTGAAACCATAACCATGAAGCTATAGCACTATATGCAGTAACTTTTTGACTTGCTCCACTATATTTATGGGAACAGTTGCTAAATTTTCACCCTGTCCTCATCTTGCTTGGCTAACAAGTTCATCATTCACACCATCAGTTGCTGTAATTCACTCTTATTTGCTACAGATATAGTTTTCATTTTCCTGCCTAATGTGATTATATTTATTTTTACGTTTTTATAGGAATTTCTACAGGTTTCTCACAAAATCGGCTACCGTGATTCAATAGGAATAATAACTGTCATAAAAGGTAAGGACCTTTTATCTTCTTCCCTGTCATAAACACGGTTAGTGAAAAAAAATTACTACCACTACCTGTTCATATTCTTCAACTGCACATATGATAACCAACAGACATACAACGTTAAGAAACGAACTGATCAGTTTACATTTACAGTAGACTGCAATTCATTTATTTCAAAGAATTACCAACAGTCACCAGTTTTACTTCTGCATTATTATATAACCTCCAAGCCAATTATTAGTTATCCAATTCTCTTGCTACATTCCTCTTCTCTTCACCAACTTTCTACCATGGATAATGTACATTCACCAATTGAATCCCTTACTGTTGACAGTTGGAGCAACAATCCGAGTACGCGTTGCCAGGCTATGGGACTCCATCAACTTAAAAAGCAACGATGTTTTTGGATTCAGTATGCAACTGCTAGATAACAAGGTATGTAATTGTTCTATTCATTTAACCTGTTTTTTTTCAACCACTTTCCGTTCATGTTTGCATTTGACATAAAACTGTACACTCAACATATTTTACCCTTTGCCATTCATCACCTGATCCTACGTTAGATAAAGCCGTAGCGGGTTATTGAATTCATCAGCTTTATCATCCCAAAATGATTTCCCACTTCATAATATTTACAACTGCTGTTCTTCTTCAATTCACAAGATTTTTAAACCGTGCATACAGAGTGCCATTTAAATTAAGCAACTTTTTTACGTCGTCTCGGCCTACTACCTTATCAACAATGCAAAACAATGATGTGTTTTTTTGATTACTTATAGTTTCGCTGTTTTGTTATTTGCATAGTTTACGTTCGCAAAATTGCTGCTTATCGTTAGGGTGAACCTATTCAGCAATTACCATCATTTCTGACAATTTAACGTTTGAAAATTAAACTGCCAAATTTGTAATGCAACTTTCTTATCTGTTGCTATTACATTTTTACTATTACAGACCTTGATTTAGATATAACGAAAGTAGAAGATTTCAAAACAGCCCAAGTAGTACTAACAAAAATTAGACCAACAATACCAAATTAAGCTTTGTACCAAGAAGAACCCATTTATTTGTTCATCTTTATTTTGTTACAGATGCAAAATACATGTTTGCTTCGCCAAAAATTGTTTTGCCACTATTTTCATACTGTAAAGCGTGGCATTGTTGCGATCAGAAGCGTTGAAAGTTCAAATTTTCATCCACTGTTGTACGTTATTATTGCATGTCAAGATTAACTTTCAGTCCTGATTTTCACGATTTGCACGCTACGAGAAGGATCGGTCTACGACACAGGTGAATTCAACGTCACCCCCGCCGGTGACGGGTATCTTCCAGTCCACAAGTCAATTAAGATTGATTTCACTGCTCTGACAACGGTCGTCGAGGTTGAAACCCATGAGGACAACATACCTAACCATAAGTTTTCCTTTGCCGACTATCGATCCATAGTTAACAGAACTGATACGATTAAGTACCTGATAGGTTAGCCTACTTTATCTTTTCAACTTCCAACTACTTCTTATTCATTTAACTATTACTCAATAGCGATCCAAATACACTTCACCCATTCCGTTCCGTTCCGTTCAGATGTCATTGAAATCTTGCATCACGTTGATGAGGTTGAGGTCCACGGTTCCTCTCACTTTTTCCTTAGCATGCTACGAGAAGGATCGGTCTACGACATAGGTGAATTCAACGTCACCCCCGCCGGTGACGGGTATCTTCCAGTCCACAAGTCAATTAAGATTGATTTCACTGCTCTGACAACGGTCGCCGAGGTTGAAACCCATGAGGACAACATACCTAACCATAAGTTTTCCTTTGCCGACTATCGATCCATAGTTAACAGAACTGATACGATTAAGTACCTGATAGGTTAGCCTACTTTATCTTTTCAACTTCCAACTACTTCTTATTCATTTAACTATTACTCAATAGCGATCCAAATACACTTCATCTATTCCGTTCCATTCCGTTCAGATGTCATTGAAATCTTGCATCACGTTGGTGAGGTTGTCAGTCAATCCACAAGGAAAGGTTCAGTGTCCCCTAGGCGCGAACTTATCATATACCTTCATTGGTATATTTTACCTTTGTATGCATGGTTTTTTTCACAGTCTTTTAAACAATTTTCAAACCTACTCTTTAATAATCCTCACTTTATGCTGCTTGCAGTAGTACTCGCATTGCGGCTACACTATGGGGCAACAAAGCTAACCTTATTGACAACTCAGCTATCAATGAGAACACAAAACCAGTCATCCTTACATCAATGACCATGAAGAATTACTAAGGTCTTTTTCCTCTACATCCATATCCTACTGCACTTTGCTCTGTACATATGTTATCAGTACCGTTGATCGTTCCATCGCTGATAGGTAAACCAAGCTTAAGCTCAACTACCGCAGCTTTCGTTTACACGGATCTGGATATTAATGAGGCATTCAATCTAATAAAGAGGTCAGCATCTCTAGCTCTGCTCACCGATTTGACCCTTATTTTAATTTCCTTATTCACTCTTTTTTCCCACTCTTCCCAGGCTTATTTTACTATAGTACATGGTGATTACTTCTCATTTTCCCTTCTACAGTCTTCAACATACACTCTTCACTTTGTAAATTGAAGACAGAGTTTATAATGACGCACATAAATCATATGTTTATAATGACAAAACTGGGTTCAACCTTTTACGAAATAAAATCCCTAACCTGGATATAGGTCCTTTTTTTAACACATACAGTAAAAATGAAGGGATTTCTAGATTTTGAATTCTGTTTGTTTTCAATTTGATCAGATGAGCAGTAGAGAAAAATAAAATACTGTATTATTTGCTCATCCCTTTTGATTACAGTGAGGAGTCTATTTTATACAGTTAGTTGAGCTGTCATAGAAAGTAAAAACTAATACATGGACCTATTCTATACATTGCAATCTATTTATTATGTACCGTACACTCTAACATTCCCCCTTCAAGGTGGACTTGGTTGAGAAGACACAAGACCAATCTTGGAAGAAAGAAAATGATGTTGTTCGGCTTCAAATGGCTTTGTCATTATATCTGCTAGCTGCAAACCTGATCTGACATAATACAAATCAATGAGACCTTCTTCCACTCTTTCTCTGATGTAGTGACAATCTGATTTCAGGTGTTTCGTTCTTTCATGATAAATGGGATTTTCTGCAATATGTTGTGCTGCTTTGTTATCACAGTACATTGGTATTGGTTTAGGAATCTGAACTTGCAAATCAGCCAATAAACCATCTAACCATACAACTTCACTGGCACTATAACTCATGCTTCTATACTCTGCTTCACATGAGCTTTTCGAAACTGTTTTTTGTTTCTTGGTTTTCCAAGAAATGAGAGAATCACCAAGAAACATGCAGTACCCTGTTAAAGATCTTGCTGTAAACATGCAACTTCTCCAGTCAGCATCACAGTATGCACCCAACTTCAGAGAATTATTTGCTGGATAAAACAGACCATAGTTGGTAGCGCCCTTCAAATACTTCAAAATATGAATTGCTGCTGAAAAATGAGGAGCTCTAGGACAAGATAGAAACTGACTAAGCTGTTGAACAGCATAAGAAATGTCAGGTCTCGTCATATTCAAATAAAGAAGTTTACCAACAATGCTTCTAAAAATTTCAGGATCAGACAATATTTGTCCTTCATCAGTGCTGAGCTTCAGACCCTTAGGGAGAGGAAAACCAACAATGCCACAATTTTCCAAATTTGTATCTCTTAACAAGTCCAAAATATACTTTCTTTGGTTTAGTAAAATCCCATCCTTTGATCTGGATACCTCAATACCCAGGAAATATTTAAGCTGATCCAAATCTTTGATTGTAAAAGCTTTGTGTAAAACTTGTTTCAATTCACAAATCAGCTGCACATTTGATCCCGTGATCAACAAATCATCCACATATGCTACAACAACAGTGAAATCATCTCCTTGCTGCTTTGTGAACATAGAATAATCTTGTTTAGACTGCATAAAACCAAATTGAAGAAGCAGCTTGCATAGTTCATAATTCCATTGCCTGGAAGCTTGTCTTAACCCATACAAAGACCTTTTAAGTTTACAAACCATACCTGGTTTTGCATTATATCCGGGAGGTGGTAACATGTAAACCTCTTCATCAATGTATCCATGAAGAAAAGCATTGTTAATATCACATTGATGCAATTCCCAGCTCTGTGCAGCAGCAAGAGCAATTACAGTTCTTACAGTTGTAAACTTGGCAACTGGACTGAATGTATGTTTGAAATCCTTGCCTTTTATTTGTTTGTCACCTCGAGCAACTAACCTAGCTTTACATCTCTCAATGGTTCCATCAGGTTTAACTTGATTTTGTAAACCCATTTACGAGCAATTGCTTGTTTACCAGGTGGTAACACAGTCATCTCCCAAGTTTGATTTTCTTCCAAAGCAGCAACCTCTTTATTCATTGCTTCAACCCATTTCAAGTCATCTTTTGCTTGGTTGTAAGAGTTTGGTTCATGAGTGGATAACATTTTGGCTAGATTAACTAAGGATTCTTTATCAAGATGAGATAAACTACTTTCAGTATACACACTGAAAGCAGCAGATTCTGATGATTCAGATGCAGTTTTAGAAGTATAAGGGTGTTTTATAGGAAGAGTAACAACAAAATCTTTGAATTTATTGGGAAGAGAAGTGTCCCTATTAGACTTTCTTAGAGGAACATGAACTGGATCAGGTAAGGGAATAGAAGAAGAAGGAATATTTGTAGGGGAATTATTAGAAGATATGTGAGGTGGAATATTTGTAGTGTGAGGAGGAGAAGTATCATTTGTAATAGGAGAAAAAGAGTTTGTTTGAGAAGAAGTATCATTTGTAATAGAAGGAGAAGATGATGAAGAATTATCAGAAGATAAAGGATTGTACTGTTTCCCATCATCAGAAATAACAACAGGTTGGACTAAAGGAAGAGAATTTGGAAGAGAAGAAGAATCAACTTCTCTAAAAGGAAACTTATCCTCTTTAAATAAAACATCTCTACTCAAAATGATTTTATGACTATCCAAATCAAACAACTTGTATCCTTTTTGTGCATAAGGGTATCCAACCAAAATACACCTTGTTGACTTAGGAGCAAATTTATCCCTTGTTTTTATTTCAGGATAACAAAGGCAGCCAATGACTTTCAAATGATCATAATCAGGTTGCCTTCCCATTAACATTTCAAAAGGAGTTTTTCACTTTAGGATAGAACTAGGCATTAGATTCACAAGGTATGTTGCAGACAACAAACAATCTCCCCAAAACTTTGTAGGCAAACCAGCATGAAGTTTTATAGCCCTAACAATTTCTACAAGATGTCTATGCTTTCTCTCAACCCTCCCATTCTGTTGAGGGTTTCCAGGAATAGTTCTCTGATGTACTATCCCTTTTTGAGCAAACAAATTATGACAAGACTCTTGGATGATCTCAGTCCCATTAATAAGCTTTGTTTGGAGTAGGTAAAGGATCAAGACTCAAAATATTTGTTTTAACAGTATCATATGCCCTATTTAGACCAGCCAACAACTGTATCAATTTTAACCTTTGATCTGCCTCAATAATTTTCTTGAGAATGCCACAACTACATGATTTGAGCGCCCCACATGTGCAATCAGGATAACCTTCAATAACTTGAAGTTCATCCCAAACTCGTTTCATCTTGCCGTAATAATCACTAATTGAACTATTGTTTTGCTGAATCGAAGTAAGAGTGCGATGCAATTCAAAAAGCTGAGGAACATTTGAAGTATCATACCTCTCTTTAATCTCAGACAAAGATGCTGTGAGGAATTGACAAACACAAAATCTTGTGCAATCGTCTTCTCCATTGAATTACTGAGCCATGACATCACCAAGTAATCATTGCGAATCCATTTATGATAATCGGGAGATGCTTCATCTGGCTTTTTTAAGGTTCCATCAACAAATCCGAATTTGTTTCTTGCGATTAACGCCATTTTCACACTTCGACTCCAGTTGATGTAGTTGCTGCCATCAAAGGTGTAATTCGTCAGTGATTGAAGTGGCAAATCACTTCCAGTAAGATAATAAGGATCGTTGAAATTGATTCCATTGTTGATGTTGTTCTGATTAGATGAAGAACCCTTAGAAATAAATTCAGGCATCTTGAGAAGAAATTAAGAACGAATTCACCAAAAAAATATGAGTGAAATCGCAAAAGTTAGGTCAAGAAAATCAATCGAGATAAGCAAGCAATTTCAAAAGAAATTAAAGAACAAATCAACAACACGTTGATTGAATCGAAGAAAATTTTGTGGAATTTAGAAAAAAAATCAAGCACCTAAGCTCTGATACCATGATAAGATGAGCAGTAGAGAAAAATAAAAAACTGTATTATTTGCTCATCCCTTTTGATTACAGTGAGGAGTCTATTTTATACAGTTAGTTGGGCTGTCATAGAAAGTAAAAACTAATACATGGACCTATTCTATACATTGCAATCTATTTATTATGTACCGTACACTCTAACACAATTTCATTTTTCTATGTTTCCTGCTTGATTAAACGTTACTAACAGATTTAGTAGAAAGTTTTTTTTTTCAATTGAAAATAGACGGCCGGATGAAGATTATTAGTTCTGAAGCATTTTCACGACGATAAACATTAATTGTATCCCCCTTTAGGTCTGATGCTCAATGTCCGACCTAATTGTTAACGTAATTTAAGGTTTATGAGTATACATGTTTGTTTGTTTATCAAAATACATGGAAAAATAAGGGTTATTGGTTCTAAATCATTTTAGTGTTGATAAGTTTTTACTTATCACATTCGATAGCCGATGCTCATTATCCAACCCAATTGTTAAAGTAATTTAGGGTAATTGGTAAATGAGTGTGTTGTAGAATTTCAAATGCTTAGATTCAGAATACGGTAGCATCGTCTAATAATTATAATACTCATACTCCTGCTCCTCTATTGCTGCAAGTAATGCTAATGCAAATGGTAACTTTTGTACGTTTCTTTTGGGAAGATCTTTTTTTTCCTTAAATTTGTTTCTTAAAGTATGTTTTCGTCTCCTTCTAACTATTTTTAAGTTGACCAATTTATCTTCCGTCTGCAATTTAGGTTAAATATTTCATTACGCAGATCTGTAGTTGTTAGCTATATATAATTTAGAAAAGACAAACATCCAAACATTCAGCTCTTCTGGTTAACTTTCACTTATTAGGATTACATAACTTGCAGTGAAAGATAGTAAACGCTGTTAACATCTACTGTTGGAAAGAACAATAAATCGTATAAAAGCTTAATTACATCAAAACCAGTGCTAATTGATAAGAATGGGTAGACGTTGAATCAACTCATATATAAAATAGATTCCAGAGAATATTGAGTTTGAAAACCAGGATGAAAATAAGATTATTGTCCAGAGCTGAGGATATTGAGGTTGACAGTGAGGCTGAAATTAAGATTGTTGTCAAGCAGTTGTCTTATTATGTTATATTAATTTTTTCAAGAAAAGAGTCACAGATCTCTGTTTTTGACGTTGTTATACAAAAAGTTCCTGCAGAAATGAATATGTAAATTTGGTTTCTATTTTTCAAAAACAAAAAAACGCAAAGTGTCTTGCACTTTTTTGACAGAAAATGCAAGATAACTTGCATTTTTCTAATTTTGAAATTTTCGAAAATTTTGAAAAGCGCAAGTTAACTTGCACTTTTTATCAGAAAAGCGCAAGCTAGTTTGCGCTTTCTAATTTTGAGATTTTTTTAAAAATTTTAAAAAGCGCAAGGTAATTTGCGCTTTCTATCAGGAAAGCGCAAGCTAGTTTGTGCTTTCTGATTTTAAAAATTTTAAAATTTTCAAAAACGCAAACTAACTTATGTTTTCTTATTTAGAAAAAATAAGGACTTAATTTACATACTTATTTCTAGAGGGACTTTTCTTGTAACACCATCAGAAATAGAGACCTTTCTTGCAAAGCCCCTAATTTTTTAGTAGCATTAATAAATACAACTGATTTTTCGTGCGTATTTTTTGCAATATTCAAATATTATAAATTATTTCCCCTGTACGTTTATTTATTTTTATACAAATATATAAATACTGTTAAATCGACAAAAAAATATTTTCAGTCTGACATAACAACATATTAAACCATCTGGTAGTGGTTATTACAATAATTTGTGGTATTTCAGTGTACAGTATTATGTTTGAAAACAGGTCTTTTTCATATACAAAGGACGGGAAATGTTGGATTCTCCACAATTTTCCCTCTCTTCCCACTTAGACGTATGTTTATTTCTTCATATAATTATTTTACCAAACACTACTAAGCATTAACACCTAATTCCCACTGCTGCCTTTCTTCTTCACAGCTTTCGCAAGCGAAAACTCCTGCACTTTCCACTGATGACAGCCCATACAAAATCCGTTCTGATCTGATCGGTGACAAACACATCTCTGAAATAATAATCTCAGATCTCCCATCTGCATATCAAGTAAGTATACTAATCCTCGCATTCAACTTTTTTTCTCATCTTTTGGATACCACTACTCCATGTTCATTTTCAATAATTATACCGCAAATTAATTAACCATATACCTCACTTTTTACCTCTCCCGATAAACTAATTACCTATTGCAAATCAATAGTTACATACTCAACAATAACCACTACAAAGCATTAGATCAAGGCCGTCTAAAACCTTACCAAGGATACACATCAAAACTACCTTTTTGACCAAACCCTACATAGTGATGCGTTCAATGTTGAAAATCTCTTCCTCCTCCACACTGCTCATTGCATCTACTGCCTTAACACTTTTAATTTTATGACCACCCATCATGATGCAATGCTCAAATATTTATTACAATTATTATTTTACCCACTTGATAGTATTCTCTTTTACATTTAGCCCTCTGCTCACCTTATTAATCGAGTTAGAGATTCCAATTTGCTCATGTGATACTTCCATAATCTTGCGATGCGTGACTCTATTTTTTAGGGAAAAATCTTCGCCTTTGATGTAAAAATAACAGGCATTAATCTGAACAACGGATGGGAATACATATCATGCAACGTTTGCAAATCCCGTATTGGAAACTACGGGCCTAACAACTATTACAACAAATGCGAAAGAGAAATCGGATTCCCAATGCGTAGGTAACTAGCGTCACTTTTGCATCGGCGTATATATCTAACTTCAACACTCATCATCCTCTCTATGTTCGCACCTCCTAGGTTCCGGTTGGAATTAATTGCCGACGATGACACTGCTTTTGTTCCTATTGTCCTCTTCGACAAGGTGGCAGAGTTTCTTCTCAAGCAGAAGGCCGAATATTTATACCAGATTCAACTGAGGTACTTCCCTAGGTTCATAAAGTTCTTCATACAACTATTATACACCACATTACATAAAACTTCTTTTTTCCTTTCTTCCACTAGTTAACTCAATATCTTACATTAACAAACCATATATTTTACTTACAGCCTGCAGGTGATAAGAGAGTTACAAGCATTCTCGACCAAGTTGTCGGTCGAACTGAAAATTTTCAGGCTAGACTTGACACGTTTATTAACATGGGTGGAAGAAAAAAATTGACCGCAACAAAAATAACTCCACCTCCTGCTGACCACAGTGCTAGGCCACCCAAACTAAGCAATACTAAGGTACATTTGTCGCCCCCCTTATATAAATACCCACCTGCGCACTAGATGCTAAACCCACTATTATTTCCGGCTATATGTCCATGCTTTTTATCTCTTCCTATCCCATGTATTTTCTGACTTACTTCAACACTCGGTAACGAGCAACCTAACTACTGGTTACCGGTCCCTACGACAGCAAGGTCACTCATATCAAAAGAAATGCAAGGAAGAAAAATTGTACAAATGTCGTGTAGCTTTTCTTTTCTGTTTTCAAGCATCTAGACTGTTGCAAACTGCTGTAATGCATGTCGCTCTTATGTTATATGTTGTCCGTCGTATGTTGCATGTCTTCTTTTCAATGTCGAATAAATCATTACATCCTACTATCCCCTATATCTCTGTCCATAAACTAAAAATAGTACTGACTATCACAAACTTTCCTCCCTGTCTTGGGAAACAACTAACTATTTCATAACTATTACTATTCACCTTACCAGAATATCAAGTACACAAAATCATTACCAATACAAAGACAATGTACAACATGTTTATCATTTGTACTAAATCGCAACACAATTAACTTACACTTAATTAATACACTCATCGTACGTTTCTCACCATTGTTTCCTAAAAGGGTTAAATGTTGCTACCTTTTCCTATGATTTGTTCCAACTTTTCAGCATATAACTTATTCTCTATCCATTCTACGTATCCATCATTACTATACATAATATATTGCCAGCTGTCATCCTTAACCTCGAAATTTTTTTGTCAGATCACCACAAGTATGATTTTAACATCACCACGTAAAGTAACTTATAAACATTCAAAATTTATATCTACTAACTAAAACTTATGTACTGCAAGTTCACTTTTCAATAGTACTTGAACGTACACTTTTCCACCCTTGTTGCAAATATATTTCCAGACTAAATTTGTGTCACAGTAACATTGTTCTCCCTTTAATACATTTATGTTCTACCACACTATGAACAAAATTTATGCCTTACTTCAATAACGATTTTGCAAAGATACTTCCATATTTCTGCCATTGGGTGACAAAATTATAACCCATGCAACATCAACCAATCAGAACTGTTAAATTACTGTCCATTAACAAATCACCGCATCCCCACGATCATACACTGATACATCGGCCGTTTGCGCTACCATAGTCCACTAAGCCCATTGCTACTTATGCAATTCACATAGCAATTTCACACACCGATTAATCAACTACTCACACATTTTGTGTTCAACTTCCTTACCCCTTATTCATTCATCATTATACCAACATTATACAATCCATGTTGATCTAAGCAATAATTACACCATAAATACAAAAAATGGGGTTACGACGTTTTTGTATCCAACAGTACACTCCATCAACCAACCTCTACTAATCTTCCAAACGACGACAACAAACACTTCAAGCGAAGAATTAAGGTACTCCTCGCACTGTTACGGTTACCAAACCATAACACTTTTTCCCCTTCTCTTACAAATATCTTTTTTTTTACCTTTTTATGCAAAATTAATTCCTATTCGGGTCAGGTTGACATCCACGGACAGGTATCTCCAACTCTCTATTTTATAATTTAAATTCCTCTAACCATCAATATTTCAGTAGTTCTCACAAGCTGAATGCAATAACACCGCATACAGGTTAACGAACACATAATACTACTACAATCCATTTTGCGCTCTAAAGGAATCCAAGTGGACATTTCCCCACTGATGGTTCTACACTCCAACCTATATATATCCTCAACATCCCAATAAAAATTGTGCCATTTCACTCTTCTACTTTATCTAACAGTTGTTAAAATCCAGGCACCGTCGGAACTGAACTGGCTGCTGCACTTGACCAACAAAGGATTGAAAAAAGATTTCTTCAACAACTAAAGCAAACAACTTCCTCTCCAAAGGTACAAAGCAAATTACACCCCACCTGATAATCCATTCCCTGCATCACACACTACCCTTACAACATTGTCTAATTAGGTTCGAAAATACATGTGCTCCCAAAGAGATTTGGAACAAAAAATCAACAACCTTGAAAACTATACTCCATTTCACCCCGCTCCAACATCCAACTGCCCCAACAAGGTAATTCCAGTAAGAAAGTAACAACTATCTGCAACCATATTATAATTAAATACCGGTTTCTTAATCTCTAAACAGGTAACCGTACAGATAAACAACTCAATTGGTGGTGTGTACATTACTAGCGAAGACTTGCAAAATGTCTTGCGCGCCCATACCTTCCACAACAAACCTTGCACCACCGACCAAATTACACATGCATCTAGTTTCGAAGATAGGTACAGCCACAAATACCACTATGATTGACATATATAATATTGTTATCCTATTAAATTTAATGTCAATTTTTTTGCCCGCTTTAATTGATATATGATTCATTTATTACAGAGTATATAAAAAATATTCACTGTACTGTCCCAACCTTTCCATTGATTTTACTTCATATCCTACAAAATAAATACACTGTTGACTACCTCAGCATTACATACATGGAAAATTCAGAAACAATATATATCTATACTATATTATTGTTAGTGAGTTGAATTTCAAGCTCACACAGGCCCCATTGAAATTTGGCAACTGAAGCGTCACCGAATGTTTTTTTCTTTTGTCCCTCTCTCGCATTCTGGGCCCCAGATAATAAATTCACGTGCTTTTTCCAATCTATCACCTTCTACCTCCCTCCTACCACCGCTCCATCACAATCGTCTTCCCTCCTACTATTGTCGCCAAACAATCCGAAACCAAAATCCAAAACCAAAATTATCCCATCATCTCATATAAAAGTTATAGTAGATCACTACTTCAGATGCCCACTATTTTCGCTCACCAGATGCACAATATTTTCTCAGCAACAATTCTTCGACAATTTCAATTATCATATAATCCCCAATTATTGCAATTGAATTTTGATTCAAAGTCCAATTTTCGTTTCCTCGGATTCGATTCCTCGGTTCACATGGAGAAAGAAGCTGCTGCCACCTCCATCGTTTCCACCAACAATGAGAACATGGATTCCATTCAACGGTGCCTCATGTTTGAGGACATGTGAGTAAAACCTATATCTCAAAATATTCACTTTCGAAATTTCTATTTTTTTGGGTGATGATGAATTTTTTTATCGTTATTGTTTGTTGTGATTCATGTGACGAGGATAAGAATACAAATGATTGTAAGGTTATACCTTTCCTTAAATAATAAGTAGATAAGTTGAATATACGACTGGTACAAGCTAATTGTTGGGTTTGCATTTGTAGTCAACCTACCAATTTCCAAGTTTATTTTAGGGCATTTAATCACTATGGGATTAGTATGGTATTTCTTAAAAATATGTAGCTTTTACGAAAATGTAAGGCATTTCACAATGTTTTATGCACGCATTTCTTCTATTCTTAGTTCCAATTTAAATAGAAGTGATGTACTCTCTTCAAATTGACAAACCTATAAATAATTAGTTCGAAGTGAATAAATTTCTCATGCACTCTTTGATTAAAATAGGCATGACTACTTTGTTATAGGTAGTATTTTGTTTGCTGGTATTTAGCTTGATTAAATATTTGTTCAATGAGATAAAGTTTTAGGTAATTGGATTCGAAACTGCATTTTCATGTATCTGTTTGACATGAGCTGTAAATTTCAGGGTTTTCAATTGGAAAATATTATGAAAGAGTTTTGGCATATCACCAATCGATAAGCTCTTTTTATCTGTTTGAATATTTTAATTTTGTTAAGAAATTGGGTTATCCAATAACGATAAGGTTGATTTCCTTAGAAATTTCTGTGATAACTATAAGTCACTTCACAAAGTTTTATGAAAATTTCCACCCTATTTATTTCTAATCTTTGTTCCACTTTAAATAAAAGTTATATTCCTCTTCCAGTTTAGAAAGCCATAAATTATTAAATTGAAGTGAACAAATTTCCTACGTTAACTTCGATTAAAAGAAACATAACTGCACTGTTATTATATGGTATTTAACTTGACTGAATATTTAGTTCAATGTGATCATGTTTTGAGGTAAATGGACTTGAAGTTGCATTTCACTATACTTCTGTGAAATGAGCCATAAAATTTTAGGTTTTCAACTGGTAGATATTTTTGAAGAATTTTGTCATATCATTAATCAGTAAGCTCTTTTGGTTTTTTTTTGGGGTCTTAGTTAAGAAATTGGTTTATCCAGTAATGGTTAGGTTGATTACCGTACTAATACCTATAATATATTATAGTGAATCGATAGTATCAATACCATATTAAACTCTAGAAATACTTAAAAACAAATCTACATCACAAATTGAGTGATTATGACGATGCAGTTAGTTTAGTAATCAGAGGTTTGTTGCAAAATAAATGTGTGCTGTAATATTTTGTAAGAGATACTCAATTAGAAGTGCTTTTGGGGGAAGGAATTATAAAAGGCTCATACTGGCTAGATTTTTGTTTCTCTTTTCCCCATGTTGACGAAAAAGGATTTATGAGCTTAGCATGTTTTTATGTATTATTTCTTCAACTTGAATGGGATATTATTTTAACTTTTTAGCATTCGTAGAGTAGAAAACATGTCATCTTTATGCATATATTCTTTAAATTTTACAAAAATATTATTTCATTCTAATCACACTTCTGGTTTTAATAGAAGTTGTGTGTTATCCTTGCAATTTATAAAGCTGAAAAAATAGCTTGACGTGAGCTACTTTCCCATAATAACTTTGATAACCAATAACCATGACTTTATAGCTATTATGTGGTATTTCAAAATATTTGCAATGACTACTTCTCCCAATATATTCTAAAATAAATTTGATGTCAAACAAACATAACTACATATCGGTTATACATCTTTTAGTGTTATTTTTTTACTTTAGTAATTTCTGCAATTCGCTACCTATCAAACATGGTCATGTTAATTTTATTAAGTATTACTTTTCATATTTTAAACAAACATACATATTTTAAACATACTTTATCAATTTTTTTGGTTTGTCAAGGAAAGATATGACATTAAATGTACTTTCGGTTCCTAAGTTGCTGTCTGTTATATTTGTTTTCCAAAAATCAGTATGAACAAAATCGTAATAATTTTCTTCAATATAATAACGTGTGATGATATTAATTACCTATGACTTATAAATGCTATTCTATTTCTAGATATAAATCAAGGAAAAATAGATTAGAGATACAACAGATGTATGTGCGTGCTTGCCATAATCAATGTCAACTTAAATATACTCAAAAATAGCAATGGGAATGAGTTTGATAAAAGGTTTAATAATCCAATGTTCATTGATTTAGTATTCAAACTTTTAAAAGACAAATTCATTTCTATTTTTATCAGTTTTGAGCTTTAATTAGAAGAGAGAATGACTTTTGTGGTCGAAATGAAAATTGACATGCTCAAATTGTCGAACACTGGTCTAACCAACATCAAATATTGCAACGTTTATTATGTTAGATAAAGCTGATATTCCAATGGATCAGAATAATGCATGACAGTTTGAAATTAATTATTAAGGTACAAGTCAACTTAATCTTGCTTTAATTTGATAAAATTTTAAGTTTTATTGTATGATTTGCATGTTGTAGAAATGAAAGTAAGATTTTTTAATTAATGAGCTACCAGAAACGCCTATGGATGATGATAAGATTTTGTGTTTTGGGTTTAGTATGTGATATCATGTTGGTTTTGCTTATTAACTTGATATTATTTGCTGCATTTATAGTGCACTATGTATGTCCCGGTTACTAATGATATTAATATTGATTACAGATAGTGGTTTTGTAACAAATTGTGGAAGGTTAGGAATGGAAGGTCTCCATATTATTAAAAAAGCTATCAAACCTTCGAGGAAATTGTGGGAACTTTATCATCTGCATGTTACCAAATCATCGCAACTTTATTTACTTGATATGTAATTTGTATTATTGTTTATCTTTTTTTCTTCTTTAATTGGTCACATGGTTATTTAAATTGATCAATTTTCTATTCATGTTTGTAACTATAGATTTAATATGTAGATATAATGGTTCTGATTTTTAATTTAGGCAATTATATTCAATTATTGCATACTTGGTGTTGCAATTATAGGTTGTGTATAAATGTCAACTTTTTCCGCATTCATTGATTTCTAAATGAAAGATGCATCTATTCTATACTGTTTATTTGTTTAACAGGCATCTATCTTGGTTTTGATCGGCATGTTTATTTATAAGCTTTTTCCATCTTCACTTTTTAATATTTTTGTCAAGCATTTCAACTATGTCTAGCACTTGCTACATTTATTGATTCTTTCAGTCCAATAACAATTTAAATTTAGTCAAAACTTCATTTTCGTTTAGTGTTAATTATTTTTTAACAATCATTTATTTTGCAAGTAAAATATCACAAAAAATTCTATGATCCGAGACGTAGTTACTCGATTAAAGGTAACCACATAGAGTCTCACATAAATACTACGAGTTTTTGTTCCGTGTACGCAAATTTGTTATGGTATATAAAAAATCTATGGGGTAAAGACTGAATTATTTTTGTTTCCTCTGTAACTATGGGTTTTTTCAGGAAAGAAATAAATTTTGCCAATATTTTTACATGTATATACTAGAATCATCGAAAAAATATTGAACTAACCTATGTGCGTAAGTATAAAACTATATCATTTTCATTTCTAAATTTTTTTGTTTACAAATACCTCATACCATATTTTTAATGACCCACTGATTTCGGACTATCAATTCCATCTTCACCCCGACCTTTGTTCATAAAAGAGGTTATACTATTTCATGGCCATTATATTCCACTACCATTATTTATTAGTTTCTAAACAATTACTCTAATACCCATTGTGATATGCAGCTTATCTGCAAAATAAATAATATACAACTACTTTCACCGATCCGTGTGCGAAGCACGGGTTCACACTAGTATATACATATATATATATATATATATATGCACAAATAAATGCATACACTGCATATACATAGGATGCTAACTCAAAAAAATTTCATATCCTATACTTATATGCTATATATAAAAAACCATAAAATAAGAACCCTTCCATTTTATACTCCTGTTGTATCTGTTAACAGTTATTTTTGTAAACAATTATTTATACGTGACTACAGATATAAATTTGTATATATTTAAATCCATCTCTATGAGTATGTATTACTAATTCGCAAATAGTTCCAAACATATAGCCATGATATATGATTTTATATTTACAACCAGTATTAATTTCCGCTGCACTTCTTAATCTACTATCCAAATTTTAATTTACAGACGTGATATTATGAATAATATTGGTATATATTAATTTATAAAATACTTACTTCTTCACTCTGCCTCATTGAACTGTAAAATACAACAGCCTATGATTTAACCTGTATATTAATCATTACAGTAAAAATCAACAAAATTAAATGTACGTCTGTGAGCACGAGAGTGGGAGGGATAAATATATATTGAAGAACAATATAATATATAATATCTTTATCTTTAATACGGTTTTGACGCATTCCCAATTTTTTACCTGACCATACACTTTTCAAGATGTGTGCAAAAAGTTCACAAGTTAGAATCAAGATTTTAACAAATATTACCTCATATTTTTAATGTGAACAGTAGTATGTAAATTAGTTTGCAATTTCAAATTTATACCCTTACACAAACACATATGCTATAAATGAGTTGAGTACTAAGAATTCTAGCCAGAACAGAAAATTAAAGAAAATAAAAATATTAATATAAAATCTGTTTCGTTCCAAAATTTTAGGTCCGTTCTTTGCTTTTTCAATTTGTACTTCAAAAGCATCAAAGAAAAGTAATAGCGATAAAAGATCAATGTAACATCCCGGAATTTCGTCAAATTAAATTAGTTAGATTATTTGAACTTTTAATTTAAATTGTGAAATTTCAAGAGAAATAGAATTTGGTTAATATTAATATTATAAAATTTTATGGTATTAAATAAATAATTTAATAGTTAAGTTTAAATAATAATAAAAATAAAATAAAAACATATGTTGAAGATAAATACTAATAGTTAAAACTTTTAATGAAAAACTAAACCAAATATTGTAATAAAATCACATAGTATTAAAAGTAAACAACTAAAACAACTTTTATTTTAGCAAAGTAAACAAATAAATTCAAGTAAAATTTGTAAACAAGAAAACAAAGTAACAAAGTAAATAAATCAAACAGCACTTTGCTGTAACCATACAAGATAGAAACAATTACAAATTCAAACCATATGCTTGCCGTGAGTATATGAGAATAAGAAAAGTAGTAGGAAGATAGAAGCATGTAAGAAGATATCTTTTGATAAAACAAGATTTGTACTTGCATAAGAGAATAGGACTGCATGTAAACAAGAATTGAAACATGGGCATTTAATGCCATCAGTTCTAGCACGCAAAAGAAAAAGTATTAGCCACCATATTTATAAAAATCTCTGGTTGCAAATGTACAAATGAATAAAAAGAAAAAAAGGTACAACTTATATTTTGTTCAGCCTGCATGGTTTTCTTTTATACATCAATATATCTCATTCCAGTTCGTTCAAAAGCAAAGAAATAAAGTAAAGTCAGGAAGAAAGAAAAAAAACATAAACTTCACTATATTTTCAAAACTCAAGTTCAATTTACAAAAACAAACAAGAAGTTTCAAAGGGGAAGATCCAAATCTGCAGGCTTTCAAAACAAAAGAAAAAGTGTCTCTGTTTTCAAATATATACAGGTGAGTAAACGAATCACTTTAAACTTAAGTTAAGTAAAATTTGTATATATGATTTATGGTAAAATGTTGCTCTACATGAACATCTTTGTGTAGCTTTGATATATTTATCTGATTGCTCTGTGAATAAAAGAAAAAAAAATTAAAACCTGTTCTTCTCTGTTTTAGGATTTACAGGGAGGGGAAATAATCAAGCAAGTTGAACATATCTCCATTTAATCATTATCCAGCTTACATCTTAAAACAAACCAAGTTGTCAAAACATAAATTAACAGTTAAATTTTGTTTCAACCATGTTGGTGAGATATCATAGCTGAAATCCTGGTTTTGCAAGGCAAATTGTAAATATATGTTGAATTCAAACTTCACGAAATATTAATTCAATTATATAGTCTGAATACTTAGGCAAAGATATGATTTTTAAGCTAGGTTTGGTAATTTTTAGAAGTCGGGTTGGAGAGCAGTTCCAGATGGATTGAAAATCACGTCTTGACTAAGTTCAGGCGATCGAAGGCTCAATCGAGGCCGGGGTTTCGCGTGGTGGTGGAGGAGGCTACAACGATGATGGGAAAAATAGCCGGAGGTTGCCCAGTTCACTGTGGCGACGACGGCACGAAGTTTTTATTTCTAAACCTAGTTTCGAGGTGGTCGGGGATTTGATCACTGTGGTCTCATACGTGCGTCGAGTTGCACGAGCTTTGGGGAAATGGTGGCTGGGTGGTTGTCGGTGATGCGGCTGGAAGCTCGAAGCTTCTGGTGGTCGGCGTTGCGTTGGCGAGACGAATTCGTGGTGGTTGTCTGGGTTCGAGTCTCTCGAGCTATGCTCGATTTTAAATTAGGGACTGATCGAGTTGTTCGTTGACTTGAGGTCGATGGGGCGATCAACTATGACTTGCCGGAGCTAGCGAAGTTCGCCAGAAGGTAGGCGATGGGTTGTGCACGTGTACAGAGGGTTAATGGTGTCAGTTGTAATGTTTGAAGGAGAGCAGATGCGACTCGAAGTCTTGCTCGGGGAAATGAGGTGGAAACTCGAAGTCGAACTCGAGTTATTTTAACAGGATGTCGGGTAGATTTTAGAAACTTAAACAAAAATTTAAGAAAATGTGACACGGGTAGTTTTTGCCAAAAACTCGAAGCAGGAAGCAAATTTTCTCGCGCGTGACTCGGGGAGGTCTCGGGTCAGGTTAAAAACAGTGAAGATTTGAGTCTTTTGTGAAAATTTCGAACATGAGTTTAAAATGTGTTTTTGAAATAATTATCTGAAATGAATAAAGTATTTTAAAGGTTTAAATTTTTAAAGTAAAAAAAAATTGTTCAAAAAATAAATTTGATAAAATATTTGAAGAGTAAATCAAATATTTAAGTTTTAACTTAAAACAAAAATTATTTATAATGATTAAATAATGATTAAGCAATCGATAATTTGTAATTATCTTGTAATAAAAAGTTTATAAATTTAGAGAAGGATTTATTAATAAAGATAATTAAGATTAAATAAATTAACAATTAAGAATAAATAAATTCAGATAATTAGTTAAGTTAATTTGATTAAATTATTATTAAGGATAATTAATTATCAAATTAGAAATTATGAAGGTAATTATGTGGTTAATGCACTTTTAAATCACATTCTCCCAAATTAGAGATGATTGACTATCATCAATATATTCTGTACTGAATTTAGATTTCCATTGCGATACTGTGATTGTTTTTGTTACTAAACTGTAATTTGTGATTTAATTCTGTATTGATGTGAAAACCCTGTTTGCCGTAAAACGTCATTTAAACCTCGATGCGACAGGGGATCGGATTTCTGTTTGTTATCCGAAACCCACATCGAATCTATGAATTTTTGTGAACAACATATCCACATGTTTTTGAAATTAACGCTCACTATTCGGGTTACCCATTCCGAATAGTGATACGTCGTATATGGATGGCATTTGAAGACCGGTGTTGAAGATCAGATATTTTTGAAAATGAAAGGACAACCTATCGAATGTCTCTGCACCGAGTTGCTCCGGTATAAAGATTTATATCACTCTTTTGTGATGGGAAGTCCGGACGTGATTAGAAAATTATCCGGATTGCAAGGACTTCTTTGGAAGTGCCTTCGGTTCTGTTCGAACCCGGAACAGACTGGTATGGTTACTAGTCTGACATTACACTTTGAGATATAAAGCCGATTTCTTTCAAATACATTTCTGTTGGTGGCGGAGAATTTATTCTCTTAGCTTAACACCCTTCTCTGAGACGTACGAGCTCAAAGGTTATGTAGTTGAAATTTATCAGCGTTATATTCCCAATTTGGTAATGTGACATGCCGAGTGTTGCTGTGTGATGATCATTATTTGATTATTTGTGGTATGATCATTTGGTTGATTTTATATCTTTGTGATCATTACTTTGATCATCTGTTGACCCAGAGCATGGCTTTGTGGATGAGACTTCGTCGAACCTCACACCCGAAATGGTCAAAACAGGAAAGATGCGGCAAGGTTATAGGGAGTAGCGCCCCTTAGTGTATGTTCATTTCCTTCTGGATAGAAGTGGTATCATGGTATGGAACCCAGATACTTAACTTATGTGGATGTCGCAAGTATATATATATATATCTTACTTTGTGATTTGTTGCTGGGCCCCCGGTTAAAGGTTGGTTACAACCGGGAGATGGCATACTCGTGTCAGTAGTTACCTATTTTTGCAGAGGTAACCCGGCCTTGTGTTGGCAGAGATCTGGTTAGGTTCTCGAGACGTCCTTCCAGAGGCGTTTCCACGTGGCAATGGGAAGTTCCTTAGCCTGACCATTGTTGGAAAATCCAAACAAACAATACGAGCCCTATACGGTTTTAGTTGTAAAACCTGCCATGCAGCGTGGCGGTAACCTGCCACAAACCATGGTAGCTATAGTAGGCATACGATAATGGTCGTATGTTAGCTAAGATTTATATTCTACTTTCGAAATGTTTTTTTCCACACTATGCACTAATAATAATATCAAAAAGGATTTGATTTTGCGTAGTAAGCATCTTTGACTATCATAAGAAGAAATCTCCTCCAATTCTGCGTTTGCATTGTGTGTGTGGTGGGAGGTCTTATAGTAGTTTCATTTTCTAAAAGCATTTCGAATTGACTTTAATTTTTTTTTCTGTTATTTGTTTTAAAGATAAACTGTTTTTGTTTACTCATACCAGTCCCATGACTGATCCAGAGTTTATTGTTTTCTTTCCTAAACTCTGGGTGCCCATAATTTTCTACACGGGCAGCCTAGTAGCAGGTTTTCGTATTTTGGAGTTAGCTGTATTTGGAGCTCTTATCTTGGAGGTATTCTTAGGAGCTTTTTGGAGATCTCAGGTGTTTAGCTTTTTGGGAGTCCGTTATCACTTCTTTCATCTGGAGACTTTTGGATATATGATTACTGTTGTATTATCATGATGTTGTATTTGGAGTTGTAGTATATGTATTATATACTCTGATGAAGTATGGATTATGTCGATGTTGTATCTGTGATGATATTTATGTTATTGATTCTGTTCCGCTGTTTTAATATTCATCTAATTTTTGTTATAAGCTCCATCCGAACTAAAATTTGACGTTTGAATTTTGGCAAGTCGAATACAAGTGAAGTATTTGATGTCTATTTTCGAATGATGAATTTTGGGTCGTGACAATCAATTTGAAAAATTATCTTCACATATAACATAAAATGTAATTTTTTATATACTTTTCTGCCTTTTGACAAATACCAAACACTGCCCCTGCAAACGTTTTACAGTCTTTAATAATAACATACTATCCCTACAAATGTTGTTTTACTACATACAACTCCTATAAAAGACATGCGATATTTTTTACTGTCCCTGTAATAACATGTTGTCCTAGTCATTCATATGGAATACGTCGCATGTCTTGGCAAAAACCTGTCAGCCAACATACAACTTCTATAAAAGACTGCTGTACAACAATACCCCTGTTGTAACAGACTGCTGTACAACAGCTTAGGCCTCAAATATTAGTACAACTTGCTTTACTTCATTCGATTACTACCTTGCTACTACACTCTGCTACTTACTACATACAATAATGGACCAACTATTATGTCTTCACTATAATACTAACAAAAATACATCTGTGCGTAGGAATAGCTCAAGCAACGTCTTTTCAAGTGCTTACGATAAGAACAGTTCTTGGGACATATTCAGCATAAAGGAGAAAATGCTGCGGGGTTCGCCATAGGCTGTTTGCTAGGAAAATATATTTACTGTACCGATTTGTTGACAATCTTCAGCAAAAATTTTTTTCCCACTCTTGCCTTTTTGCAACCTAGATTTAAACTTCTATCTATGTTCCACATAAATATTTATGTACCTCTGTTAATGTGCAAATACAGGAAAAAGTATATACATTCTATATGCCTGTTATCTTACAAATCAAACTCTTCTTATTTCATATAAACATGGTCGTCTTCATAATCTATTCATACAGAATAACTTTGATAATTGATTTTACTTTTGAGTTCATTGCCAAACTAAGCACTTTGTTCTTTTGCTTTTGTGTTTTTTATTTTATTCTATTTTTAAGAAACGGAAAAAAAAATCGAATTAGGTTCGCATCGCATATTTTAGTACCTATAAGTTCTACATTAAAAAAAGTCACCCACGCGTTTAACTGCACATTTCGTCAAAACTACAATGCTTCCATGTCACATACTGGTGAGGTATTGGTAGGTTTAAAGTTGAAATATAACATATATTTACCAAGACTCAATGAATTTATCCACAACCTCAGGAGAAACATATTACATAGCTCGACAATGATTGAACCTTTTACAGTGTTCAATATCTATAACAACAATAAAAAGTTTCAAAAGTCCATGGTGAAAAATCACAATCCTAGCGAAGCATAAACATTGCATGATATGTAAAAATAAAAATAAAAAAAAGATGGTGCATGCAATCAGTTGGGCATATTCTAATATTTTTACTAACTTGCATTTAGTTGGTATGTATATTGTCCAACAGTCTTTGTGTATGTCCTACCAATTCTTATCCTTCAAACAATATGCTCTGCAGTTGCAAGCTATGAAATATACAACTGCGTCCACATACGAAAATCATTGATTGAATGCAGGATAACACCCAGCCAACGTCCGATGCATTTGTCAGACACCGCAACCATGAAACATACTATTCAAATTTTATTTACTTATATTGTGCAGTTCTGTGTGCGAAGCATGGGTTCACACTAGTAAGGTATAAAAAAAATGCTAAAATCAAACAACATTAAAAAAAAGATGTAATAAGAAAAAAGAAAAAGGGCGAACCTGAAATTAAACATCATCATTTTTTTAAAAGCCATTATTGTCATCTTCACAATTTTTTTTTTCGAAATTATTATTATCGTCGTGTTTTTCCATAAGTGGATAATAGAATGGAAAAGTGAATATGGTAAGTTTAATAAAATATAACGGTAAATTTGCCATTAATTTTTTTTATTTTTAATAGGGTGGAAAGAGCGAAAGGATGAGTGTTAATAGAATTAGCTAAAGTATATTAGATTAGAATGTGAAATAGGTATATATTAGTACTCATTTATGGGAACCCAATGCCAGCATTTTGAATCACCCCAAGCGATTGATAGGGCTCTTGCATACATTATGTAGTCCTTCAATTTGTGCTTTCTGCAAACTCCCTAAAGAATTTATGAAAATTGGACCTTCGTTGTTTGAAGAAAAAGAAAGCTTTATTGAGACAATTTATGTTTAATTCTGTCCTAAGTTGAGTTACACGTTTGCCAGTACAATAAATGAAATTGTATATGTACGACCACTACAAAAAAAACATTAGATTAAGGACTGAAAATTTTAGTTTTTAATCAATTAATTCAGTCTTAAATCATAGGTAAAGACTGGTCAAAGACTGAAATTTCCGTCTTGAAATTACTTGTCGCAAAAAAAAACTAAGATTTGAGTCCCAAAATTTAAAGACTGATACTGCAATTTTAAGGATATTTGAAACTGAATTTTAAAGAACGAAATTTTATCTTCAATCAGTCTTAAATATCCACAATAGTAAATACATAAAATATCCACAATAGTAAATGATGCAACATCATCAAGAATTTGTCATATCGACACTATAATTGCATACATGTCAAAATGTATTCAGTATTATATAGTAATGGCATAATATCCAATAACAACACAAAAATGATAAAGTACTCAATTTAACATAACACATGCATTCACTAAGATATGTATATAAATTACTTTAACAGGAAAGTTAAGATACATTTCCAACTTTAACCAGAAAGTTAAGATACATTTCCAAACATATTACATTAACAAAATGGTAACCCAACATGTTCACAAAACATGCACACATGTAACTTTAGAAAGAAAAAAAGGAAACAGGTCCACTAACATATATGTACATATATTACTTCAACAAGAAAAGTAAAGCAATGAAGTGGGAACGCTAATCACTCCATATCTTCATGATGTTGATGTTCTTCGAAATTGTGAGGTGATTGATAAGGCATAGAAGGTCCTTGGCATAGATCAAAGAAGTGGAAACATATTACATTTGGCACTTGTTGTTGCATTAGATCAAAAAATGGTATTCTTTTTTACGCAGTTCCAAATGCATTGGAATGCAAAGGTGACTGTTGTGATGGATATGCTTCCAGTGGCATAGACATGTGACCTAGTACATAAAATACATACACATTACTATGAGGACAACAAGAAACTTTGGAAGTAGAATTTTCTATCTCATTTACAGATGTAGGAAGAAACATAAGAATGTGAATAAAATAGAACATATATTGCTTATTTTCTATCTTTGCTTATAGTCTACTTATTGACTTACCATTGCAACTTTCAATTTGAGTTTAAATACATATATAATATTAAAAATAATATTTGGGTCTTGAAGCCTTGTTTGCTAAATATATGCTTTTGTTTTAATTTATATATTTGCTGCAGTTTTTGTACCATGTTTTGAAGGCAGCAGCTTTCACAGACTACCTTTCCAGTTCTAAAATGGTTCTATTAAGGACTAAGTAAGTTTCAGCTTTCACAGATTACCATTCGAGTTCTAAAATGGTTCTACTAAGTACTAAGCACGTTTCAACTTTCATGTTTTGGAGGCAGCAGCTTTCACAGACCACCCTTCCAGTTCAAAATTTATTCTATTAAGTATTAAATGCGTTTCAGGTTTTAGCTATCATGTTTTAAAGGTAGCGACTTGTTTTCAAGCCAATTAAGCATGTTTCAGCTATCACGTAGCTACCTTGCAATATGCAAGCACACTTCAACCATCACGCTGATTTGCATTTCAGATTTCATGTCGTTTCAATCACCCTACATCCCGTAGCAAGTTTCAGATTTCATACTCATTTCAACATTATGCCACGGCACCATGAGATAACTCCAGTTCAACAATTTAATTGTTCTACAACACTGGCTTCTCCATTTTAGCATCATCCTACTCATCGCAGCTCCAGCACAGCAACTTCCCATAGCACATTTGAGATTCCTCACTCGTCTTGTCTCAATGATCAAAGTACTTATAGGCATTTCTCTTTTTTTAAATGAAAACAAGTTTATAATTTGGATAAATCTTTAGTGTAGTAAAGATTGCTGGCCTTTGGGCTGGGCGAGCTATGCAACAACCCAAGGCCCAACTGCTAAGGGGATTATATTTTATTAATTTACTTTTAACAAAAACATTTCATAAAGCAGAAAATAGAAACCATTTTATAAAGCAGATCCTGCTCTTTTTTCTTCTCATGTCATTCCTTTTAGAAATAGCTTCCTCCTCTCTTAAGTTATTCATTCCTATGTTGCATAGCCTGAGACTAAATATATTAGCAAACGAGTCTTTTAATGTAACGACCCAGAATTTTATCATTTGATTTTGGAATATTTAATTAATTTTATTGGTTTTAAAAGTTAATAAGTTAAATTCAAATATAATGATTATTTAAAACATTTGAATTGTGAATTTAATACACGAATAGTGATTTAAATATCGGGATTTTTAAATTGAATATTAATTAAATGGGTTAGTGGTCTTATTTAATTCTTTTTTATTAATAAATAATAACGGAGAATTCATTTTGTAAATTTATTTGCAGTAATAAATGATTCGAATAAATAATAAAAAAATTATTTTATTTTTACGACTCAATTTTTGTTGATATATTTTTAATTTAATTTATTGGATTTTTCCACAATTTTCAGTTTGGAATATATTGAAATTATCGTTTGACGATTTTTCGGCAAACGACAATGTTGTTATGATTTTACAGAATCTAATAACCAATTATGTTAACCATAAAAATTCACCTAAGAATAAAGGTATGAAAGAAGGCTTATAAAGTGATGGGCTCTACAAGAATTGAAGACATGTGTTTTTCCAAAGTTCAAAAGCAGCGTTTCAAAGGTATTGAGATGGCTTTCGAAGGAGTCGCAAGCGCCATGCACCATTACAAATGATAAGCAGAACAAAAGCTTTCGAAAGGATGGAAAAGAAGGCAGGGTTACCCTTCCCCTAATTTAGACCTTTCAACGCAGATGGATTCACATATATAAGAAAGGCTAGTATAGGTTCGAAGCACCTTTCGAAGGTGTTGAACGATAAACTCGCTCACAAGAACCAATTCCTTAAAAATAGTGGATTTCGTCGTTGTCAATCTACTACTTGAGAAATAATTCCGATACACACTTTTCAAAAGCAGGAATAAGCCTTTCGAAACGGTTGTAATCCTTCGAAGGTATGATGAAAGCTCCGCATGGAGACCCAGTGTCCTTTCACTAAGATCCAGTCATCACTCACCATTCCTTTCGAAATTATGTGAAAGCTCAACTTATCTCTCACTTACAACAGTATAGCAACACAAAGTGAAGAGCTCTCCTACCCCCTTTTCGATAAAGTCGAAAGCAACAAAGTAAAGGAGCACTCAAACTTTAACGGTAGTGGAAGGTTGTCAAGCTGATCCTTCTGACTGGATCGAAAGGTCTAAAATGAAAAGATAAAGGCGTAAGAATGAATGAGAAAGGTTAAAAGAAAAGCCTTTCGACCACATCGAAAGGAGGCATGCAGAAGGACGAAGGAAAGCATTTCGACCATGACAAAAGGATGCATGCGAAAGGTTGAAGGAAGGCCTTTCGAATTAAGCAGAAGGATGGGCGCGAAAGGGGGCCAACCTGCATCTATAAATACGACCCTAGGGATCCGAGTTTGGGGTCGAATTTTGGGAATTCCAAACTCTTTCTCCTATTCTTAGCAAAATCAAACCTTTGTAATCCTAAAACAATTTGGGGAAAAAGCTCTTTCTTGTATCTCAATATGTATTAATTCTAAAAGAGGAAGCGCATGGATTCAATAAAGATTATGATCATGAGAAAGATCATTTCCGCCATCAGCTTGACTAATGACTAATTGCACATTATGCTTGCTTGTTTTCTTAATTCCTATTTGACTTATGCGATGAAATGGGATCAACTTGGATAATATGTATACGAATCACATTATCATCGTGTTTAATGATACCAAATATCAAACAAAGATGATGACAGTGTTTCGATACTAATAAGTTCATGGAACTTATATTATCCAAGATGTTTTTTCATTACATATGGGACATAGAGCTCGTGAATTAAACATCGAGTCCACTTTGAAAGAGCAAATACCCTTACGATCTGATCGAAAGGGACGTTTCGAAGGGGATTTGATGTGTGAATACTAAGCTATGTTAACGGGATGAATATCTTCAAAAGGTGTACACATGTTACAATACATACAACCCTTTCGAAGAAGTTCATTCCAAAAGAGCAGAAACAATACCATCGAAAGTGAATTTTCCTTTTTAAGGGCAGAATGGTCCTTTCGACACAATCGAAAGAGACAAATGCCCAATAAAAATAACCTTTTCCGACTCATCCAAAGGGGGCTTCAAAGGGGATGTATTCTCCTTAACCATCATTTAAATAGGGTTGATTGGACTTATTAATTACAATTAATATTTTCATAAGGTCACCCTCCGCAAGAAATCTGTCCTAATCAACTCATTCAAAAGGGGTTTCGAAGAGAGTGATCACTCCCAAAAACTTTCTTTTGAAGTGCTAACAACATTTCCTGTTAAGCATGTAGCTTTGGGGTTGTTGACAAGTTTTCTTGTTAACATTTTTGGTGCTAGAAAGAGGGCTCGAACCTCCGACCTTGTGGCTACATTATAGACAAATTATGGATTATTTAACTTGGTGTAGGAAAATGAAATCTAAAAGGCTTAGTCGAATGGACGAAGATGTCGTACACACCACAACTTTAGAAGAAAACATAACACTAACGTTCAACTTAGAGGGAGCTATGCAAGGGAAACCATCAACCCTAGCTCAACAAGATGACAATGCAACCAAAATAAAGCACTTGGAACAACAATTGCAGGAGATGCAAGAGCTTCTCAAAGCAGCAATGTCTCAAAAATCTTCCAAGGCAGCAAAACCAACGATTGGAGATGAGGTAATCTCTCCAAGAAGAAATTTAAAGTCTTATATCAATGAAGACA
The DNA here is from genome assembly GCA_030737815.1 of Allium fistulosum. Taxonomy (NCBI): domain Eukaryota; kingdom Viridiplantae; phylum Streptophyta; class Magnoliopsida; order Asparagales; family Amaryllidaceae; genus Allium; species Allium fistulosum. The sequence continues at coordinate 334,407,740 of CM060901.1, read as the reverse complement.
AGAGCAAAATAGACTTGACATCAAAAAAAAGAGCATCGTTCAACTAAACTCGATCATTAGGGAAGGGTACTAGAAAAATCCCTCGAACAATCTGGAAGCTCGACATCAAAAGAATATAACCCCAATCAAAAAAGTTATCATGACACCGAAGCTTCTCTGAAAGACGTAGTAGAAAAGGTAATCGAGGACATGCTAAATGTTAAAGGGAAGAGGACTTTGGAGGAGAGAGAAAATGATAAAGAACGAGTGGCACCTTTCACAGACGAAATAATGTCAACGGTTATCCCATCTTATGTAAAGATATCAACCATGAAGTATCATGGAACTACTGACCCCGATGATCACTTAATAGCTTTCGATATTCAAATGGATCTGTACAATGCTTCAGGACCTGTTCTATGTAGACTATTTTCGGTAATGCTTTAAGGAGCCGCCGCTAAATGGTATCGACAATATCATGAAAAGACGATTTATTCATGAAATAGTTTTCTTATGAGTTCTCTGCTCAATTTTGTATATGCAAGGATCCAACAATCGATTGCACTGTTCTAGCCAACATTAAGCAGAGACGGGGAGAGTCACTGGATGATTACCTCAAAAGGTTCAACACGGAAGCATTAAAATCTAAAGAAATGAATGACAAGGATAAGCTCATTGCAGTACATTCTAAATAGATAGAGAATACCCCATTTTGGAAGCAACTCTTTATTCATGGGTGTAAGAACATGTAGGACTTCCATTTTCAGGCTGACAAATTCATTCGAATGGATGAGTTATATCATGTTAAAAGGAAAGCTAATCCTGAAAGGGAAAGTGGAAGGTTTGATTTAGATCGGTGACATAAGAGAACAAGATGGGAGGAGACTAACACTAATTCAATCACTTTAAACAAGCCATTGTCTTATATCTATGCTACGACTAAGGAGAAGATTAACTTCCCGACTTCATTTAAGGCCAAAAATTACCCTGAACAGAGGAAAGAGGATGACTATTGCGCTTATCACAAAGCAAACGGCCACAAAACTAATGAATGTAAGGTGTTGGCTGGAATCATTCAGAAATTATTTTGTAAAGGGCATTTGAAGGAGTTCATCCAAGACAAACAAAAGGCACCATGGACTAGTAATGGTCCGCAAAAGCTTCCTAATAATACTGTCAACATCTTAGAAGAAGAAGATCCATTGAGCATGAGTCTGCCTTTGAATAAGACTAATGTAATTCAAGGGGGCCACATCCAGCAGGGACTAGCAAGGGAGCCAGGAACATGTACATTAATGAGGCTAGAGAGGGAGTGTTCTCCATTTAAGAAGAGCCCCTGCTCAAAAGTCCTTGACTCAATGTAACGATGCCAAATCTTGTTGTTACACCCCATGAGATGAAGAAAGGGATCCATCACCCTCATAACGACTCCCTTATGATCACAGCTCAAATTGGACTATCTATAGTGTCCAAGATTCTTGTGGACACTGGTAGTTCAGTCAATGTTATTTTCAAACATGCCTTTGATCAAATGGGCAGCCTTGAACCAATCTTTGGATTCAACAACAAGGAATTGACCCCAGTGGGACAAGTGAAGTTGCTAGTGTAGATGGGAGTACCGCCATGCTGCCGAACTTTTGAAACTCTCTTCGTAATCATCAACCAACCATCATACTACAATGCTTTCTTTGGCCGACCCATACTTGATAAGGTGGATGCTTTTGTCTTGCCAAAATATCTGATGATAATTTTTTAACTAACAGGGATTGGGGCGCAATCCACAAAGAACAATTTAGCTCTACGAAATTTATTTTGCAATGCTTGATCAATACAAGATGGAGTATTCTGCTTACTTTGATTCTTTTACTGCTTTTCAAACTTCGGATGATGGGTTTTTTCATCCAATATTCAAAGCAAAAGTAAGATATAATAAAACTAATAAACATATGTTTAAAAGGTACATTTTCCTTGGAAGTAAGAGAAAGAGGATCGATGCTAATTCCATGGAAGAAGGAGAAATCATCATAGATTTTGATTGCCATGAGGAAGTGAAAAGAATAAAACCTATAGAAGACCTTGAGGAGACATGTGTAGACCCAAATGATTCTGCCAAAGTAGTCAAAGTGGGAAAGGAGTTGGAAAGCAGCTTGAAGATAGACTTGATTCGGTTTCTTAAGTCCAATAAAGATGTGTTTGCATGGTTTCATTCAGATATGGTAGGGATTGATCCATCGGTTATGTGCCATGTACTAAACATTAATCCAGAAGTGATCCCCATCAGAAGGAAGAATAAACAATTGGATAAAGTACGGTCCGACACCCTAAAGGAGGAAGTTAAAAGGCTCCTTAAAAATGGATTCATTCGGGAGATCTTCAACCCAAATTGGCTAGCGAACCCAGTATTGGTAAAGAAGTCGAATGGCAAGTGGAGGACTTACATCGATTATACTGACTTAAATAAGGCCTGTCCAAAAGATTGTTACCCATTGCCCCAGATAGATCAGTTGATTAATGCCACTAGTGGACACATATATTATCCCTCATGGATGCTTATTCGGGATATAATCAGATACCCATGTTTAAACTAGATGAAGAACATACAAGTTTCATTACTGATTGGGGAATTTTCTGCTACAAAGCAATGCCTTTCGAATTAAAGAATGCAGGGGTTACTTATCAAAGATTAGTCAACAGAATGTTCAAAGAACAGATCAGTAGAAATATGAAAGTTTATGTAGATGACTTGCTAGTAAAATCCTATGAAGCTAAGAGTCCCCTTGAAGACCTAAAAGAAATGTTCGAAGTATTACGGAAATATCAGATGAAACTGAATCCCCATAAATGCTCTTTCGAGGTTCATTCTAGGAAGTTTTTAGGCTATATTATGAGCGCTTAAGGGATTGAGGCCAGTCCAGACCAGATTCAAGCTATCAAGGACATGGCTGAACCTAAAACTAGCAAAGACATAATGAGTTTAAATGGTAGGGTAGCCGCCCTAAGCAGGTTCATTTCCAAGGTGACTGATAAGTGCATTCCCTTTTTCAATGTGATCAAGAAGAAAAAAACTTTGAATGGGGAGAAGATTGTAAGAAAGCCTTTCAAGAGTTAAAAAATCATTTGAAAAAACCACCAGTACTCTCCAGTCCTGAGAACGGTGAAGTCTTGTACTTATACATGGCAGTTTTGGAACATGCAATTAGTTCAGTTTTGATCAGAGAGGAAAGTGGGACTCAACTTCTTATTTATTATGTGAGCAGGCGGTTAAAGGATGTAGAGGTTCGGTACCCGGTAATAGAAAAACTAGCTTATTTCTTGATACTTACGGCACGAAAACTAAGGGCATACTTTCAAGCACATTCAATCAGAGTATCGACTAACTTTCCACTCAAACAAGTCTTCAGTAAGCCTGAAACATCAGGTAGGATAGTAAAGTGGTGAATCAAACTTAGCCAGTATGGCATTGAATTTCAACCATGGGTAGTATCAAAGGAAAAGCATTGGCGGACTTTATTAATGAATGTACAAACTTCATTAAAGAACAATCGGAAAAGTAAATGGTTAAAACCTACGTGGCAGTTATTTGTGGATGGCGCATCAAATAAGCAAGGAGCTGGAGTGGGATATGTCATTGTAACACCAAATGGACACCGCCTACACTACACAATGAAGTTAAGGTATCCCTCAACAAATAATGTCGTCGAATATAAATAAATGGTGGCAGGATTGATTCTGGCTTTAGAGCTTAAAATACTATGAACTCAGATCTTTAGTGATTCGCAACTAATGGTAAACCAGGTAAAGCAAGTATATCAGACTAAATATGCCATACTATCTTTATATGTAAAGAAGATATTGAAGATGCTCGCATTATTTGAAGATTCTTCTTTACATTAAGTTCCAAGGGGAGAAAACTCTCAAGCAGATTCGTTAGCAAAGGTGGCTATTTCAAGGGGAGCCCTAGAAACTCGAATCGTGCCAGTAGGATACTAAGCAAGTCCTGGTTTTGAAGAAGGAACATCCGAACAAGGGAAGAAATTGTTAGTCTTGACCAGATCTTAAGCTATGTAATAAGAGAGAGAGGAAAGGGAAATTAATGAAGAAATCCAAAATAAGAGGATCAATCATCCAAGGACAGACTATTATAGTGACACTTGGATGTCGCCTACTGTCAAATTTTATTCTATTGGGTATTGCCATCTAACAAAGTGGAATCTATGAAAATCAGGCGATAGACTCGGACTTGCACAGTAGTGGATGGAGTTCTCTGCAAAAAAGGATATGCCTTACCTTACTAAAGATGTGTGAGTCTGGAAGATGGAATGAAATTGTTGGCAAAAGCACATGAAGGATTTTGTGGAGACCACTTCAACGGGGTAAAGTTGGCAAAGAAAATAATAAGACAGGGTTTTTATTGGCCTCGAATGGTAAGTCAAGCTATCGAATATTTAAGGAGATGTGAAAATTCCATAAATACTCAAAAATTCCTCGATTTCCGCCAAGTCAATCAACTCCGATTTCAAGTTCATAGCCCTTCAATATATGCGGAATTGACTTAATCGGGCCATTTCCAATTTCTAAAGGAGGAGAAAAATATGTTGTAGTTGCCATAGACTACTTTACTATGTGGGTAGAAGCAGAACCACTCCCCAAAATCACTTCTGGAAAAGTGCTTAGATTCGTCATTAAAAACATTAGTAACAGATTCTAATCTCCTATAAGATTATATCAGATAACGAACGGAACACAATTTGAAAGTGAAGAGTTTTCTCAATTTTGCCATAAGAATGGAATTATTAAAAGCTTTTCTTCCATGGCACACCCAAAGGCTAATGGGGCCATTGAAGCTACAAATAAGACTATCTTGGAAAAGTGATTAAATAAACAAAGAAAATTGGGTAGAAGAATTTCCACTTATACTTTGGGCCTATCGAACATCCACTAGAACTGCAACGGGACATACCCCCTACTTTGTAACATATGGGTGTGAAGCGATGTTGCCAATTGAAATTGAGATACCCTCTCATCAAAGAATCGCATATCCATTTGACCCAAATCAGGAATTGAAGAAAGAATCGTTAGATTTAATATATGAAATGAGAGATGTAGCAGCTATTCGAACTATAGAATATCGGAGAAGAATCTCAAAATACAACAATTCGAAAGTAAAGACGAGATCATTTCAAGAGGGACTTAGTACTCCGAAGGGTGATGGAAAACACAAGAAGTCCTACGGATGCACTGCCAGGACTGAATTGGGAAGGTCCCCTAATTGTATGCAAAGTAATTCCCCCTGGAGCTTACAAGTTATGTTGACCTGACGGCAATATGGTTCCTAGAACATGGAATGCGGAACACTTGCGACCATATTTTCTTATAATGAATGAATAAAGCACCTCTTCCTTAAAAAGAAAAATCTACATGGTTGGGAGTGAAATTCTCCTTGCACTTAGACATTACCTTAAACGGTCAAAGCCTTTGTTCGCACCGATTTGGTCAGGTCAAAGCACCTCCTGGAGGGAGGTTAGAGTAAGCCTTTATCCGCGCCACACTATGGCCAGGTTAAAGCATCGACAAGCCCTTGACCGTGCCATGCTATAGCCAGGTCAAGGCGCCTCCTGGAGGGAGGACAGAGTAAGCCTTTGGTCCCACCATGTTATGGCCTGGCCAAGGCACCGGACAAGCCCTTAACCATGCCATGCTATGGCCAAGTCAAGGCACCTCCTAGAGGGAGGATGGAGTAAGCCCTTGGACCCACCATGCTATGGCCTGGCCAAGGTACCGAACAAGCCCTTGATCGTGCCACACTATGGCCAGGTCAAGGCACCTCTTGGAGGGAGGTTGGGTAAGTCCTTGGGTCATGCTTGTGGATAAGCTAACTAAGCGCACCAGACAACAATGGACTAAGACGTTTAAGCTCGAGAAGGGACATATTAAGCAACAGACTAAGGCATCCGAGCCCAAGAAGTGGCGCATCAAATAATGGACTAAGACGTCCAAGTCCGAGAAATGGCGCATGAAACAATGGACTAAGACGTCTAAGCTCGAGAAGCAGCAAATAGAACAACAACAACATACAAAGCCTAAAGGGTAACACGCGAGTCAAAACCCAAGGAGCGGTATAGAACAGAGGGCATAAATGAGAATCTACAGCCTCCAACTTATTACCAAAGAAGAATTTTTGAACTTCACTGATTAATACCCGAATTAGGGCTTTGGGTCTTTATTATTATGGTCTTCATCATACTCAAATCTGGGTTTCAAGACTATTACTATTAATTTTTGGACTTCAATAATTAATACTCGAACCTGGCCTTAAGGTTTCTATTATGAAAATTATTATGGATTTCTGGTTATCATCAACTAATACCCGTATTTGGGTTTAAGATTTCTATTATAAAGGCTATTTCTGGTTATCATCTACTAAAACCGAATCTAGGTTTTGGATCTTTATTATTGACTTCTGAACTTTACTTTTTGATGCTCGAATCTGGGTTTTAGATTTCTTGTCTTCCTAACACCTGAATTTGGGTTCCGGATCTTTTATCATTATTTTTGGATTTCATTTGATAATTCTCGAATCTAGGTTCCAAGGCAGTTAGTATTGATATCTCAACAGAATCATGTTCTTCAATTAAAACTTTGAGTTTGTCTTCTTAATACCTGAATCAGGGTCATTGGTTTACTACCACTAACTTTTGAACAACATCTGAATCTCGATCTTTGGATCATTATTACTTCCAATAGGAGTTTCTAAATACCTATTACTTATCCCCAAATAAGGGTTCATGGTTTTCAATGACTTATTTCCATATGACAGCTCATGGCCTTTTATTACCAAACATTTGTTATCATCGGCAGAAAGTTTCTGGATTTCAATTATTATATGCCTGGTTTTCTATTAATATCATATGAGTTCAATTTATGAACATCATTTGTAACTACAAAAGTTGGATGGTGAGACTTCTAATATTGCCAAACAAAAGTCCTTGGCTCTCAATCGTTTACGACTGCAAATTTCTTATCATTTATTGACTCTAAATGATGATCAACTAATTTTTATTACTTCTGAACTTAGGGTTCAAGATCTCTACTATACTAACATCATTTTCAAACCACTAATCATATATTTATACAAATCATGATCTAACGAAATAAAATGTTATTTACTTTGAATTTTGTAGGGAAATGGGGTCATTAAGAATGGAGTAGTTATTAAATTTTTGTCTTAAAGAACAAAAGCTTCTTTCATACAGGTTGGGGGGGCAAAATGTTAACCTTAAAAATTCACCTAAGAATAAAGGTACGAAAGAAGGCTTATAAAGTGATAGGCTCTACAAGAATTGATGACATGGGTTTCGCCAAAGTTCAAAAGCAGCGTTTCGAAGGTATTGAGATGGCTTTCGAAGGAGTCATAAGCGCCAGGCGCTATTAAAAATGACAAGTAGAACAAAAGCTTTCGAAAGGGTGGAAAAGAAGGCAGGGTTCCCCTTCCACCTCATCTAGACCTTTCGATGTAGATGGACTCACATATAAAAGAAAGGCTAATATAGGTTCGAAGCACCTTTCGAAGGTGTCGAAAGATAGACTCGCATACAAGACCAATTCCTTCAAAATAGTGTGTTTCGTCGTTGTCAATCTACTACATGAAGAAATGATTCTGATACATACCTTTTGAAAGCAGGAACAAGCCTTTCGAAATGGTTGCAATCCTTCGCAGGCTTGATCAAAGCTCCATATAGAGACCCAGTGTCCTTTCGCTAAGATTTAGTCATCACTCATCATTCCTTTCTAAACTATATGAAAGCTCAACTTGTCTCTCACTTACAACAATATAACAACACAAAGTGAAGAGTGCTCCTACCCCCTTTTTCGACATAGTCGAAAGCAGTAAAGTAAAAGAGGCAATCAAACTTTAATGACAGTGGAAGGTTGTCAACGTGATCCTTCGGATTGGGTCTAAAGGTCTAAAATGAAAAGATAGAGGCATAAGAATGAATGAGAAAGGTTAAAAGAAAAGCCTCTTGGCCACATCGAAAGGAGGCACACAGAAGGACAAAGGAAAGCCTTTCGACCATGTCAAAAGGATGCACGTGGAAGGTTGAAGGAAGGCCTTTCGACTAAAGTGGAAGGATGGGCACGAAAGGGGGCGAGCCTGCATCTATAAGTACGACCCTAGGGGCCCGAGCTTAAGGGCTGAATTTTGGGAATTCTAAACTCTTTCTTCTAATTCTTAGCAAATTCAAATCTTCGAAAGAGGTTCCAAAGAGTGTGATCGCTCCATAAAAATTTCTTTTGAAGTGTTAACAACATTTCTTGTTAACTACATAGCTTTGGGGGTGTCGACAAGTTTTCTTGTTAATAAGTTATATTATTATTGTTTTGAGGTCGCGTTAGCACGAACTTATTTTTGTTTTGTCATTCATGGGGCATATGCGAACAAAGATCTATCCGACGAGATGTCAGAATTTTCAAATTATATATATGTCAACACTTATACAACTCAATACATTGCTTTCTCTCATCGTCTATACTCATCCATTCCGTTCCATCCAAGTCACTGAACAAAATATAAAAAGCTAACTTCAAAAATTGAAATCTCCAAACCTATTTAGTGAAAAATCATAAAATTTGGATCTTTGAGTTCATAGAGTTAAGATCTACATGTGATGGTGGTTAGGGTGATTTTAGCCATGTTTGGAGGGTGTGGTAGTTAAGAGCAGTAAAGGGAATGTTTGTTTTAAACTAGGGTAAGCAATTTCTCCGGCTGTTGGCAACGAGAGGCCCCGCGGATGGTGGACTTGGGCTCGGGGTCTCGTCGTGCACTCACGGTGAAAATTTAATGTGCTCGGTGCACCAGGGAAGGTCGTGACCTCGTATGGTCTGCGCGTGGAGGTTGTGGGTTGCTTTTTCATGGGAAAGGTTGGACGTGAGGTGGCGATGTCAGGGAGATGGAGTTTTGGTCAGGGAGTTCATTGGCGAAGACAAGGTAGGGTTTCATCAAGTATAGGTGGAGTAATCGGAGGTGGAAGGTGAATCATGGTTGCTGTGTGCATTTGGGCATACACATGGAGTTAAGGAAGAAAGGTCTAAGGGAGAAAATGGGTCTAAATTGGGTAATTAACTTAATGTTGTAATTAAGGTGTTAATTTATATTTACAGTTTTAAAACTTATAAAACCAATAACTCTCTTATATGAGGTCCAAATCGAACGCGATTAGTTGCGTTGCACTCATGGAATCGTTAACTACATCTTGGAACTAGATAGGTTAAGATTGGAGCTATTAGAATGTTGCGCTAAAATCGAACGCTGTTCGATTTTAGACGGAATCGAAACGCTTTGGCGAGAATTGAAATTTCTACGAGTTTACCTCACCTTTTTTATTAATAAGTAAGATATATAGTATATTAAATTTTACTATTTGTATTGGTTGAAATTATTGGCTGATTGGTTAAAATATCCGCTTTGAAAAGAAATTGGCATTTAAAAGTGAAATACAGGTTTCTTCACCAAGTTTCTCCCTCATTTTGAATGGACCATCTGTTGGTTTTTTCACTAGCAAACAGGGAATTCGACAAAGGGATCCACTTTCTTCCTACGTTTTTATTCTTGTCATGGAAGTATTCACTAGTCTCATCACTCTCAAATATAACTCCAATCTTATTCAGTTCCATCCAAGGTGTAAAGATCCCAAAATAACCTCTCTTATGTTTGCAGATGACATAATGATCTTCACAAAACCTCACTTGCCTCCTATCTAGTGCATAATATCAACGTTGTCATCCTTTTCATCTATGACTGGCCTCAACCTTAACATTTCCAAATCAAGCATTATCTTCTCTGTAATTCCCATGCATCTATCTTCTGAATTGTCTATTGCTTCTAGGCTTCAGCTAATGAATTATGACATGACCTACCTTGGTTTGCCCCTCCTAATTTCCAGGATAACACTTGCAGACTGCCTTCCTCTATACAACAGAATCACTTCTACCTTAGATAGCCGGGCCAGCAGACACTACAAGAAAAACACCATTTTACAACATCAAATAAATGTAGTCAATGTATTATAACAACATTTATCCTTATGTTGTTGTATCCATAGTTGTGAAAGATGAGGTATCGTTTACAACATTTATTTGAATGTTGCGTAAATGTTGTAGAAAAGTTAGTTGCAACAAAACATAAATATTGTGAAAACACAAAAAGGTAATTGAAAAACTTTTTACTACATTTTCTTAATATTATGAAATAGATAATTATATTATTTTCAATGATTTCCATATGTTGTGATTTAATTTCAACAATGTTATTCACTTATTGTGGAAACATCATCCACATCGTCTAATAAAAGTTGTGCGTTACTTTTATACAACTGCTTCCAAATGTAGTATTTTATGTTTTAACCATATTTAATTAACATTGCAAATACAAATTAGATAATGTTGTTTAAATGTTACTCATACCTCATTTGCTTCATTTGTTAAACATTGCAAAACAAAATTTGCATAACTCCTTTGAACTGTTATACTTTATATTACCACCATGTTTGTGAATTGTTAAAAATAAATTTTCTACAACGTTGCTCTTATATAATTAAAAAATATAAACGTTGTGCACAAGTATTTTACAACTATTGTAACATTTTCAGCATACCGTATCTCAATAATATTTAGATAGCATCGCAACAGTATTTTTATTACATTACATTCACAAAACGTTATTAAATGTCAAACACAACTATGTGCACGATCACACACGACAAAATTGATTAATTTATTAAATTTCAAAAATAAATACATATACAATCCATTGGATCAACTCATGAATTAACGATAGAGAAAACATCACAAGAGTCACATCAACAAGTATTTTGACATCAAGATGCGTCAACCCAAGTTGTGGTTTGGAAAACAAATACACTACAAATAAAAATAAAAAATGCAAATACATTAATATTTCCTTAAAAGATTTTAGTTGGCAGAGAGTTTTCCAAATAAAAATGCGATGGCAGCAGCAATAGCCTTCTTTAGGAGCGCCTTTGGTTCCTGCATTATGGGCACAATAAAGTTTAAATTAAAGCGCCTTTAGTTCCTGCATTATGGGCACAATAAAATTTAAATTAAAGCTAATTAGTATAACATACTATAATGCATTAGAAAAACTACGACAAAAAAGGTAAGTAAATATTTAAAAATAACTTTTCTCTTGCTTTTTTATACATGAATTACCATTTGGGATGGTTACAACTTGTTTAGAAGAATATTTGTGCATCCCTTTCAACTTGCTTAGAAGAATATTGAATTTTTATATTTATTCGGATATTTATTTTGTTGATGAGACTACTGAATTTTAATTTTTGTAGTTCACTTGGAGCATCATGTATGAATTGCTTATGATTTCCAATCAAATGATGCTATCAGAACATGTACATAGGCCGGACAAAGGTTATATTGGACCATGGGCAAACTTTGAATTTTGACCCATCATTTTGTAAACAACCCTAAAGCTTCGTTGAAAAGTAACAAGATTAAAAAACACATCTTAGTGTTCCGTTTTATTCTGCAACACTGTCATCTTGCTGAATACTTCTTTACATATATTCTTCTATTAATACGATACCTAACTTATGTAATCAATTTTGACATATATAGAATAAAATTTCTCAAATATGATTTTAACAAGGATACTCTATTTGTATCCACAACTTTTGTCGGTTAATCCACATTTCAAATTTATAAATTAAACCATTTGCTTTTCCCAATAGATTAGCTAATGAAATCATTTTCTCCATTATATATTTTATATCTTAGTCCGAAGTTTTCTGGCTTTTCTCCTCTTAGTGCAATTCTTTCCATCATCAATAAAAAGGTAAATATTCAATTCTTTGTAATAGGGGCCAAAAATACAAATACTGTAAATTCACGCAGTAGATAATTATGTTAATCCTGAAGCTAACATCTTCCGTTTAATCAAGACGTTCTTTTTTAGTGAGTAATGGGATATTACCTAAAATTGAAATTATATCAAGGAACTTCACAAAAAGGTGTACCAATTAGCAAACTAGCACAGACAAGCACCATTGTCCAAGTGGTTAAGTGATTTGGCTTTGGTGTGAGAGATCACAAGTTCGAAACTTGTGTAGCGTGATTCGACCGTTTATTGACATGTGATATGTTGTCCCAGTGACATGTTGCATATAAAGTACCATTTCAAATAAATAAATAAACTAGCACATCCAGTACCTTATGAGCCACCTCTTCAAGATATATCCCCTTCGGTTGCATAACATGCATCAGCTATAGTTGTCACTTGTCATATCACACTTTACAAATGTTTTTTTCATTTAGTTTGTTGGGTTCATAATTGTGAATGCTTTTGCAAAACCCAAGCTTCCCCTTCCCATTTGATATGCTTTATATTGTCCCATTTTATTTTCTTTATCTTGTCTTTTAAAATTATTATCAAATGCTTCATCCAATACACTTATGTTTACTGTTCTTCAAATATTTTGACAAAAAATTTCCTCAACTCTTCGAAATTTTATTGCCTTTTTTAGTTCAATCTCATCACAATCATTTTAAGCTGGCAAGTCTTACTTATAGAGGCGAAATGTACAGTAAATTTTGTGAAATAGTTGATTATGACCAAATCAAAATGATAATAGTTTCCTACCAAACTATGAATTTGTCTTGTTACATAGTTTAAGCATAGCTTACTTTTAAGAATTTTGGATTGCCTTGTCTTCCATGAGGTTGTGAATGAGGGAAAAACATTGGCAGTGGATAGTAGTCTTATAAAAAAAAGTTAACGGTAAAAAAAGAAAAAGAGAATAAGGAATTAAAGAAAACTTGAATTGAAAACAATAAAATGGTATTTTTAAAAAGTCAAGAAAATTATTAGGTGGAGAAGTAGACAAGGGATAAAAATTAGTAGATTAGCTAATAAATTTTCAAAAATTAAAAGGTCTGATACAGGATGAGTGCCATAATATTAGCGGGGATTAACTTGTTAAATCAGTGAATTAGAATAAAATAATCCTTTCAATAATTCAATGCGGAACCTTTGACAAATAGCCATTCTTGAGAATAGGAAATAGAAAAAAAATTCAAAAACAAAAAATCTAAAACCCCAAATAAGTAATAAATGTTTTAAGTAATTTGGATTTAGTAATATTTTAGCTTCTGTGTCTCTAAATTATGCAAATTGATTATTTCCAACTATAGTGTTAGAGAACTTCACTCTGCTCTACAGTACAATAACAAACACCTATAGTTATCTCATAATTAGATTTTAAAACCATTACAATTTAATTAGTAGAAAGAACACTTCTCGATGGATTAATAATAGTACCTAATCTAAATGAATTACTAATATGTTGCTTGCATGTCTCCAGGTGGGAGATTTTACTTTTTACGGTAAGTTACCAACTTACTTTAGTTGAATTAATTAAGTTGAAAAAAATTCAAAATAAAACTAAAGTCAAAGTAAAACTTGTCGATACCAGAAGAGATAATGATTATAGCTTCACTCAAACTGATATCATGCCATTTAACTTAGAATTATTTATGGATAACATGCATGAATAACTTAAGGGAGAGGAAGAAATTATATCTGAAAAGACTGATATGGGAAGAAAGTAAAGAGATTCGGCTTTATGAAATGATGCTTGACTTAACCAAAATGCATTCTTGAAACAGGAATTTCTTTTGTGGACCAGATTTTATTTAGTTTTTTTTTAGTGAAGTAAGGTTCGACGCGGCTAAATAATTTCGCATGTATATAAATTTTTGGAATAATTCGAAAAAATATCCTTTGTATGGAGAGCATCCCGACAAAACTATATATGTGTGTGTGTGTGCGCGCGCGCGTGCGCGCGTTCTTTTTGCAATTGAATGATCATACTAAATTTCAATGCAAATATAAGTGACGGGCAACATAGATTAATTAAAATCCCAAGTTTCTGTGTACTTAACACTTTTCTCAAACATGTGTTCTAATGTGGCCTAATAGAAGAAGAGTTTGCTAGCAACAAAACATAATGGGCTATTGTAGAAGAATTTATATTATAGATTTTGTTTCTCTAATTTATAGTTTTTAGATTTGTAAACTTGATTTTTTTTAGTTGTCAATAGTAGTGATGTTCAAAGGTCTAGTTATATTTGCTTTTGTTGATGTTGCTTGCCATGAGTTTTCATAAGGAATACAAACCATGCAAACTGATTTGGAACAGACTTTAGATTACATATGCATGTAAATTTATATGATTTGATCAGAGAAGTTCATAAATAAAAGCATAACGGTATACTTCTTTCAATAAGTCATGTTCTGGCTGGTTTTAATGTGCCAAAATCACACCAAAGAAAACCTTTCAATAGTGAAGTTGTAGTACCAAAAATCGACTTTCTGAAACACTCTACGAGGCTTATAAATACCTCATGGTTCAAAAGTTATAGTTGTTTTACTGAACAGTAACAAATCTAGAAATTAAAATTTGAAACTTGTAACAGGTTTTTAACATAGTAAGACTCAAAATCATAAAAAGTGTTCAACATAAAACTTTTTCCTTATCGATTTATCTTTCGAAAAGGTGCAAAATCGTTGAAATCAGATCAGCCAAATAGAGGTTAAACATTAAGGTGCATCAAATCTGGATATTTACGTGCAGGCCATACTTGTTTTTCAGCTTCAACCAGATTCTTAAAACAGTAAACTTCAAATTATTAATAAGTGTTCAACACATAAGTTGTACATTTCAAAATTATCTTCCAAACAAATCCAAAAATCGGTTTAATATGTTTTGGGATATGACCCAAATAATTTGAAATACGAATTCTGAAATTTACTTATCAGTATTGATGTTTAACTTCAACTTAAATTTTAAGTTCGATAATGGCCAAATAAGAAATTATTTTGAATATAAAAGTTATAGATATTTAATTTCTCTTCTCGAAAGCTGAAAATCAGTTAAATTAGATGTTATAGATATTTAAGTTTAAATCAGTTAAACTAGATGTTATAAATATTTAAGTTTGAATAACTTATTTTGATAAATTTCAATTTAATAACAACAAATTGAAATTCGGGTTGTTGTAGTTATTTTGGATATTGACACTCTTTACTCATGACATAACAAATAATATATATATATATATATATATATATATATTGACAATTGTTTTGGGTATATGTTATTATTGAAGTATTGATACTTCTTTTTTGTTGGTTTTCTATTGGGTCTGTCCGGTAATTATTAAAACCTTAAACCTTACCCAAGTAAAATTGCTTAGCCTTTGAATCAACAGATTGTTTTTTTCCAGCACTTGACCATCATTTTAATACACCGTGATTGAGGAAAAAAATTCATTTATGTATGAGTACTTTAGTGTTGATCCAACGTATGGAACTGTGAATTCTTCAAAATTTCATCCAGTCAACCATCAATTTTACTAGGATGCTATGCAGCTAATTGTCAAACAGAAATTAAATCCCTAACTACCATAAAAAATCTTAAAATGAAAAACAATAATAGTTGAGAATGAAATTGTACCTGATATTTGCAAGTCATACAAGCAACTAGTACCAAAGAACAACATAAGCCCAACTTCTCCATTGCAAAGATTAACCAACTCTACATAAGAAAACGTATTACTGGTCATTTATTAGTTTTCTGGATTACGTGAAGGGTCGAAGAAAATGGAAAACTTTTACTTCTTTTTTTTTGCTAAAGTTTTCCAGCAGGTCAACTTAAACAATAATTCCAAGCTTTTTCCCAAACATAAAAATAAGTAATAACAAGTAGTGGTCCCAAATATGTGTGCACTTTTTTCAGTTCATCGCTATTACACCTTACATCCAATAGATAGATGAAAACTAAAATAATTAGAAGAAATATCAATATCGGTGTATTAATCATATGATTACATCAAAAAATATAATGTAAACACATCCTTTAGGCTAATACTGGGTAGAAAAAAATTTTGGGAAGTAAACAAATCAGTTCATCCAGGTTATGATAACTTACAATAAAGAGGTCCTGAGCTTGTATCAAGATCTAGTTTTCCAATCATCCTAGTACTGAGATACTGCAAGCCTACAGACCTGAAACAATGAAAGAATTAGTGAAACCACTAATAGCTATTACTGCTGCATAGAGGAAACAAGAAAACAGGGCAACAAAAGATGACAGGAGTCGACCTTTAACATCTAATTTTTACTCTTAGTTGCCTCAACAAGTATCGCTATGAAAGAGTAAATGAGAACCATAAGCATAAGTCCATGAAAAGATACAACAGACATTATGTAAATCATAAAGTAAAAATAAATTTAACAATGAAGTAGAAGAATAATCTAATTCAAGAAGCTCGTGCAATCATATATACCTATGCAAGTGTGTGATCAGAAATGAAATGTAGGTCGCATTATTTTCACTACCACTTAAAAATCATAATCCAAATTCATTATGCATTGATGGTTTGATACAATAAAGAATACATATAACTTATTTATTTATTTTTGCAAAAAAAGAACACGAGTAACTAAACATATAGCAAACAAATAAAATTATATGTGTCACTACAATTTAATTTTGAATAAACAAAACAAAGCTAACACGAGCATTTAATTCATAATGTCACATATTCATAATTGTGATGATTAATAATAACAAAAATAAATAATGGATGGATATTAATGTGATGATTAATACTGACAGATATAAAGTACTGAGAAATCCTGAATACTCTTTGTCGTAGACAAAAGAAACTATATATCATAGTAACTGCATTTTTTATTTCACTCATGGTAGCTTGCCTCTAATTAGCAGAAATTAAGGTTTTTTCCCATGATATTAGTTACATTGCAATCTAATTTCACAAAAGATAAAGTTACCATGGTAACGTGTGTTTGAGATGGGAAAATTAAGATTATGTTATCAGGTTAGAAATAAGAAAAAAGATTGTAAATGCCATAAAGACATAAAAATGGCATAAATAGAATGAATTTAATATATAGAATATAAAAAATTCAATCTCAATAGCATCCATAAAATTAGATATAATTTTATGAATTATAACAAGGTTCGAGAATTTGGTTTCGGTCATTTGAATTTTGGTTAGTTTCAAATGATTTCAGAAATTTCGAAAATTTTGGTTTTAGTTTCGGTCCCGGTTTTGGTTTTCAATGGTTTGTTAATGAAAATTATACTAGATGCTATTAAAACTAAATTAAGTTAAACCCTAAAACTAAATTATACTAAATACTAGTTAAAACTAAATTAAGTTGAACCCTAAAACTAAATTATTCTAAATACTAGTTAAAACTAAATTAAGTTGAACCCTAAAACTAAATTATACTAAATACTAGTTAAAACTAAATTAAGTTGAACCCTAAAACTAAATTATACTAAATACTATTAAAACTAAATTGAGTTGAACCCTAAAAATAAATTATGCTAAATACTAATTTCATACCAAATGCTAATTAATACTTGGGCAACATTAGGTAATGCCAGCCCAACACTAGTTAATCTTTCAGCCCAACGCATTTGCAGCCTATAAATATTTCTGTCATCATGCTAGTCAATCACAATATTTTCAGCACTTTATATTTCAGCTCACAAGCACACACGTTACTAGTCAAACACATGCCAGGGAAAAAGAAAAAAAGGCCGCTAGGGCAGAGGGGGAAAAAGGCGATAGCGTCACTGAAGAAGACGAAGACAAAAAACGGCTAGAGCAACGTCAATGTCCCTGAAGAAGAAGAAGCTAGGGCAAGGTCAATTTGCTGAAGCTACGACAATGTCGATGCGCGATTTGCTGAAGCTAGGGCAAGGTCTATGCGCGATTTGCTGAAGCTAGGGCAACTGTGCGATTTGCTGATTTATTGTTTTGATTTTTTCTAGCCCTCACCGAAACCGATTTTGTTATTCGGTTTCGGCTCGCTCAACATCAATACCGGTATGATAACCCCGAAATTTCGGGGTACCATCCAATACCTCGTACCAAGAAATTATGAAATGCTAAGCTCATACTGACATTTTGAGTGTGAGCAAATAATCATTAGTTCTTGGCTTTTTTATTGATCGAGATTGGACAAATTTCTTTCTGCTTCATAAATATAGTGATGTGATGCTAGATGATTTTTTTACCTTACTCTAACCTCTACCATTAATAAAAATATGTATTGTATATGCATCCACACATCATGTACACTAGTACATAAGAAATAAATTGGATGTTTCCTCCATTTTCTATTGGAATTTATGAAAAAGGTGTAGTGCAGCAGGATTTTTTGAAGTGCATTTAAAATATCTCTATACAAATAAATTGTACGAAAGATCAAACATAAACAATGTGTAGCTTAAAAGATGAATCTCATAATAGGATAAAATTCAAACTCTTATCGATGAAAATATATGGATCAGAAGGGGATTTTTTTTCTCAATTTAAGTTTGCATCTACAAATCCCTATATATGGCAATTATATTCATGACATATCAAACAACCTTGATTGCTGGTATACTGAAATCTGGGAAAGAAACACATTGTAAAGTTGGCTATATCCCAAAGATAGGCCAAAATTACATGAAAACTTAAAACACTAACCCAAATGGATTGATAAACCTTAATATTGAAGGTTCCTTGTAAAATGGTCTCCATTTTCCACTATTTATGAATCAAAACTGAATGTAAATGTTTTCTAGAATATGTGCCTTGCTGGTTTAACATAAAACTAACTGAAACCTGATAACATGGCAGTCATACAGAAACAACAGTATTATTTATTTTTAAACTTATAAGCCTATACATAGAAAGCAAGTACAAATAACATACTACCATATAGCATATCCAATTGAAATAACCAAAAAAATGCCGTCCAAAATAATTAACTAGACACTGCATCTGAAGTTCAATTATTTCCAAAACAATCAACTTGAAATTACCTTGCTTCAAATTGCAGATCATAGAGGAAATTGGAAGCACAACTCTGGAGAACATCGAAACTACAGGAGATGGAAGCGGAAAATCGCGGAGGAGAGGCGTTCGTAGCGAAATCCATGGCGGACGAGCTGGAAGTTCGGCAATTTTGGAGGATTTTGAAACCCTAGCTTTTTTTAATTAGGCGGACTGAATGGGAAGTTTTCAAAGGTGGAGGCTGAATATAGTTACTTTTTTGCAGTAGAAACCTAGTAATTTGAATTTTTAAGGATGGACTGATTTTTTAATCTTGGCAAATTCTATTTCAACCCGTAATTTTACTTAGTAGCCCCCCTTCAAAAAATAAATTTCTGAAGACAAAAATACCCTTAAGAAGCTTTTTTCTCAATTCTTCCAACTTTTACGTAATTTTTCACTGTTCTAAAACATCGAAACTCCAAAACCCTACTTTCCAACTTTTACGTAATTTTTTTATTATTTTGGAAGTACCACGCTGGGTTAAAACATAATGTTGTTCCAGTACGGAGCGAACAAATGTGATTGGTAATATAACCACGTAGTGCCACTACGTGGTTATATGATAAACCACGTAGTGCCACTACGTGGTTATATGATAAACCACGCATAGTCTCTACGTGGTTAGGTATCTAACCACGTCTTGTCAGTGCATGGTGAACACAGAAACTCAAAAAAAAATAGTACAGATAAGTTTAGGGGTAATTTTGGAACAAACGGGGGGCTACTAAGCAAGTTTGGGGGTTTACAATCTTTTTAATATTTTGGGGGGCTACTAATTGAAAATATGGGTTGAAATTAGCATGGAATCCAAACACTTTTAGGGGTAATCTTTTCCGTGATCCATTGAGATTAGCATGGAATCCAAACACTTTTAGGTTTCATTTGACATTTTTCTACTTTATACGAATGTTTCAATTTTTTTACATTTATAAAGTGGATTTAATGGGTTGATCCATACATATAGAGGATTTGATCATATTGATCCTTTTAAAAAATGTATCAAATGAGTGTATCAAATGAGTTAGCTCACAAAATGGATCAGGTCAATTTTTACCTGATCCATTATGACTTGACATAACATGTTTGACATGTCTACTTAAATATAATGTAGCCTATAAGTTAGATTCAATATAGATGTTTGCATATTGATCCATATAAGCAGGTCCATGATGCCGTTGGAACTTTTGACGCTTGGTCATTATCATGATGAAGATATCGTTGCTTTGGTCGTTTTTGGAATTTAGTGGAGCAGACCGATGCAATAATTAAGTGCTAAGGACATCATACAACATTTACAATTTGTTGTCTTTACTGTGAAATTTAACAGTATTATTGAAGTTATAAAACATACTTACAACAATGTTAGTAAAATATTGTTGAAATACAAGAATTAATCACATTTATCGAAAGTTGTCACATATCATGAACAATGTTAAAATAATATTGTCCTAAATACGAAATGTAGCAATATCATGTAAATGTTGTAAAATAAAAAATAGAATATATAACAATCTTTTGTTGTTTTTTGTCATTAAGTTTACAATGTTTGATAAATATTATAGAATACTATAAAATTACAACGTTAAAAAAATATTGTTTAGTTTAGTAATTTCAATGACATTATTTATGTGTTGTTAGAAAACAAATTTAATACAACATAAAAAAACCATTGTTGAAAATAGTTTTCTACAACAAGTTAGACAAACGTTATAGATAATTTTTGATTTACAACATTAGTACTAAATATGTTGTTCGAAGAAACCTAGCACAATATTTTTTCCAGAAAATGTTGTAAAAGTTCTACCATTTTTACAACACTTTGGTCAATTGTTGCAAAATCAGTGTTGTAAAATGGTACTTTTGTTGTAGTGAGAATGCTACCTCAAGCTGGAAGTCTCATACTTATTAAGTCTGTAAGCTTCTCCATGGTTGTGTACTGGGCCAGAGCATTCATGCCTAACAAGCTGCTGAGACTGATCAGAAGTGCAATGAAGAGGTTTTTTTAGTGTGGGAATATCCATTTGAAAAAGCCAATGCCTTGCTCCTTCAGCTTATTTGAAATGCCAAGGTCCAAAGGGGGATTAGGAGTTAATAATTTTTATCTATGGAACAAGTCTGCCTTTAGTTCCCATTTTAATTCATTACTTTCAAAGAGGGAGAATCTCTGGGTTAAATGGGTATGGGCACATAGGATTGGAAGGAAGGATTTATGGTGTATGGATGTCCCCCAGTCTCGTAGCTAGACTTGGAGAAGATTGCTTAGGCTTCGAGCTTCCTTCCTTCCTTTCATTCTTATGAAAATGTCCCACATATCCATGGTAAAATTCTGGTCAGAGCCATGGGGTGCAACTGGTATGATACTATCTAAATTCCTTAACTATCAGCATATAATTAGATCTGGTATTGCAAAGGAAGCTAAGGCAACTAATTTTATTATTACAGGTCCTCTTCAGTTGCCATACTCATCTAACCAGGTCATAAGAGCTGCCTGAGATCTCTTACAGGCAAAAACATACCCACTATGAGTCGGGATCTTGTTTTATGGAAGGAAAAATCTCATTCTATAGCCCTTGTGTAACGACCTGCTATTTTGAACCATTCAAATCGACAATAAACCACACAGGTCAAACTTAAATTGCTCAAAATAACAGATTGTTATTTATATTTGGCAAAACTTAGCATATATAGTAAATAAATCAATATGAGAATCACAGACACATAGTGATACAACAATATGCAGCGAAATAGATAAATAGTAGTTCATGAAGCTCCTACAGAAACAGCAGAGTCCAAGACAAAAGACAATAGAAGTCCAAATACACAGAAGTCTCTAATACATAAGAAAATAACAAGTCTGAACAGAAATAACTAAATGACTGAAATAACAGAATAACTGGAAATCTGAATAGATAAGATAGATCTCCAAGCCAAGCTCCAAGCTCCAAAAGGTAAGTCTCAAATGTTGTATACTCAAGCTGACCCGAGCATAAAGCACAACACAAAACACTCGAGTCAGGATTAACAATCTTATGCAAGTAAATTAACTCAAGTGAAATGTCCAAATGAAATGCAATAACTTAAAGAATGTTTGAGATTTCCATTCTTTAAGGATCCATGGAACTATCTACATACATAATACAATACGCTACAATAATAATGTCTACAGTAAAGTAAAATATTAAAGTAGCATTAAGACGTCACCATATCCCCCTTAACACATTTTTATATAAATGTCATAGTCTATATAGCACTGTAAACTCCACCAAACCGGTGGGCTATCAGGGAGCACTCCATAGGTACGACACAAACCAAACTCATAATGGGCGCGATTAGGATAAATATGACAAGGCATGCAAAGCAATGCCCAGGGTGGGATACTAACTTTTTGCGGATCCGGACTGTTGATAACGCATAGTAGCTACTACCGCCCACCTCGAGACACACTCCCAAATCAAATCAAAAGGTGGTCACTATATTAATCACAAAGTAATAATATGGTATTGTAGAAATGTGCCCGATAGGGGGAGCGACCCCACTTGGCCCGACATGGCTCCTATTTTAGTCATTTTAATTATGACCTGAAGGTCAAGGCTATCCATCATCATTCTCATACTTCATTCCAGTAGCGTTCGCCAAACCATCCTACTTCATTCTGGATTCTCCACCATGTGCACAGTTGTTAAAGTGGTTTTCGGTATTGGTAGAGATTATGACAATATCTGATCCCGGTCTCTTAACAACCAAACGCTTATTTCACACCAGTTGGTTCTTCTACATTTCCAAAACTGATTCATAATTTATACCAAAATATCATATTCACTTAAAAATCATATTACTTTCGAAATCATTTTCACTTTAAAATCATATCACTTTCGAAATCATATTCACTTCCGAAATCATATTCATTTTAAAAATCATAACCACAAAATAGGTTAAACCATCATATCAAAATATTCGCATTTTAAACCAATTAAATCTAAATCATAACGGTTCCAACTTTAAACATTTTGAATATTGAAGGTAGTTTATATATTGGAATAGTTATACATTAAAAATAGTTTATATTTTAAAAATAGTTTATATTTTAAAAATAGGTTATATATCGAAATAGTTTATATATTAGAAATAGTTTATATATTAAAAAAGGTTATACATTGAAATAGTATATATATTAGAAATAGTTTATATGTTAAAATAGGTTTTATATTGAAATAAATATATTAATTTAAATATTTTAAACATAATATATTTTATTTTTATTAAATTTTATTAAATTAAATCTTACATTATGAAAAAAAAGTTATAAGTAAAACCTTAAAATTTACATTTTAAAACTTAACTCTTAAATTTAGAATTCTTAAAACATATAATTTTAAAATCTAAATTTTACATATATGTTTTGAAATAAAATCTTTATATTAAATTTAGAAATCATTTTCCTTTTTTTTTCAAACACATCTTTCTAAAATTTCAGAAATCACTTTAAAAACAGACCAACGGTGTCCGTATATAGTTTTCTATCCTAGGGACAAGTGATACGAATTTTTATCATTTCAATCCGTAATAATTTAAAATTTACGGGTATATATTATTTCAACCCGCAATCCCAAATGTAACGACCCGGGTTTTTCTGGCGTTAATTTAGAATATTTGAATGGTTTTACATATTAAAATTTAATTATAGATTGATTTTTGAATGTGAAAGATTGGTTTTTATTTATAGAAATAGATTCAGAATTTAGATATAGCAATTTGTTGAATAATTTAATTATTAAAGTAATAATTGAATACTGGTTAAAATAGTGAATCTGGAGTTTTAAGCTCGATAAAAATAATTTAAAGGCTTGAAAATTTATATTAATAATACTGAAGACAATGCAACTTTTAAAATTGAATTTGGAAGTGATCTGTTCTGTTTTAAAAATATATCGTTTAAATCGACATTTAAAAATAGCCTTCCAAGGCACGGTCTCGGGATTCGACGAAACCAGTTCCATTGGATCCGTAATATTATATTATTATCGGATTTCAAATTTCGTAGGTTTTGGATTTATCGTTTAGCCGTACGAGATGTAAACGCGCTGAAATTTATATTGAAAATTTAATATAATAATTGGGTCCAAAAAGCTATCTTCTCCATACGATCGAATTAGGACCCGAAACCTTTCCATTGTGTTCGAAATAGGGGTATAACATTACAAACGCCTAGGGCACGCCTTGAAAGGAGTTCGAGATTTTAAGTTGAAAAATCAGACGATTTGAAATTTTAAAATAGTATATATTATATTGACTTGACCTATATAGTTACATCACCTGCTTTCCTTCATTTCAAGTCATTGTACATCCATCCCTGCACGCCATCATCGTATCTTGTACCCTCCCTCTACCTTTTAAAATGCACGAAGGCAGGTGGATTCAAAACAAATGAATGCCGGGACTAAAATAAATAAATAAATAAATATATATATAATGGTGGCCTCAGGAATTCAAAATCACGTTCGTTTCTCTTCTCCTCCACTCCCAAATTAATTTGAGAATCGAATCCGTTCCCTCCTCAAAAAAAAGAAAAAAGAAAAAAAAAGATCGATGCTTATCTGCTTTGAATCGAATTCGTTCGATCGGGGAAACTAGGGTCGCGAGCGAATCGCCTGGCCCATTGGAGATTCGGTGGCAGAGCGGCGGCATTAGAGGTTCGCGGTGAGGTGTGGGCATGA
This sequence comes from Allium fistulosum, assembly GCA_030737815.1. Classification (NCBI taxonomy): domain Eukaryota; kingdom Viridiplantae; phylum Streptophyta; class Magnoliopsida; order Asparagales; family Amaryllidaceae; genus Allium; species Allium fistulosum. Next base: position 334,383,096 of record CM060901.1, on the reverse strand, counting down.
CGTGTCGCTCGATAGTAGGTTGAGTCGAACGAAGGGAAGGCGCAGGGATGGTGGGTGATCGTGGCCGATTGGAGAGGGGTCGAGAGAGGATGGTCGCAGTTGATTTGAGTGATTGGTGGCAGGGTGACGTCATGGCCGGTGTTTGGTCATTCGAAGATTTTGGGGTGGAAGTCGATTGCGCGGGGTTCGCTGCTGACGTTGAGGGCTAGGTGGCTGCCAGGGAGCTCGGGTAGGTTATGGTGAGGATATTTGCAGTTTTTTTCAATTATATATATATATATATGTATATATAAATACATAAAAAAATTACAGTGAGGTGTAAACATTTTTTTTAATTTAATATATATATATATGTGTGTGTTAGAAAGAAATTTTATTTTCATTAGAATTTAATAAATATATATATACATATATGTAGATAAATAGAAATATATATATATATATATATATATAGGTAAGATTTTGAAAAAAATAGGAATTTTAAAATGTTTGAGAGTTTATATAAAATTAGATTTTTTGAAATCTATAATTTATTTTTATAAGTATATATGTAGTTTCAAAAGAAAAATAAATATACATCTACACATTTTAAATTTACTAGTTTATTTTAAAAAAAATGTATTATGGTGATTAGTTTGTTTAATTAACTTATCTAATTATTTTAGTTACTAAGAAATTATTAAAGGAAAATTAGTTTAATTAAATTATTAGTTAATTAAGTTTTTTGTAATTGATCGTTCGATTATTTCAAATATTAATAAACCGTATAATGTTTATACAAGGTCAAAAACCGTGTAACCAAGTCAAGATTGAAGTGGATTGCAAAATAAAACTAAAGGTGAGATTTTCTCAATCACTTTGGATTTCCACATTTAATTTAAAATGTTAAATTTAAATTATTGTATGCCTGACTTGATCGATAAATTTATAAGTTATCTGTTGAATGTTATTTATATATAGTAGTATATATATTAGTATTGGAGTGATATTCCCACATATTTTAGCGGATGAGACCCTATACGTCCCGAATAATAGCAGATGACCCTATATACCACGATATCCCCCTCGATGTGGGATTGGTATTTTATTTGTTGACTAACATCTGTGAATGTAGGGATAAACAGGTTGGAGGGATCCAATAGGATTCCTCAAAAATAATTATTGTTTATATATATATATATATATATATTGATATATGATATGATGGATAAATTGATTTAGATCGTGTGTGAATAGAATTATTAAATGTAAAATAGCATGGAAATTAAATTAGTATTCTTAAATACCATAAATAATTAATTTGAAGCAAATAAAAAGTAGATTTTGAATGAAAAATGTTTAAATTGAAAATTGGGTTATTTTGTAGGAAATTAAGTGGAACGAGAAATATATAAATTAACCTGGTTATAATTAACTATTTGTAAATTGGGTTAAATAGAGATTTTAAATAAAATTATATGTTAAGGACTTGAAAGATATTTTGAAGATTTTGGAAGTGAAATGGGAATCGATAATTAAAATAGATTTGAAAAAAAATGGAATTTTATTAAGGGATAAATTATAATATGGAATTATAAATAGAATTTGTTTTCATAAATAGATAAAAAACTCAAAGGAGTTTATAAATTTATAAATGGGAATTATAAATAAGATAAAATGATATCAGTGGATATGTGGAAAATATAAGTTAATGGAGTTGACTTATATCGAGTTATGAGAATTATTTTGAAAAAGAAATAGTGGAATATATTTCAAGTATGAGAAATGGTGATAAATTTAGATATAGTCGATGTGATACGAATCAAGAGGAATTTATGAATTGAATTGGTGAATATTGGATTTTCTTAAAAATAGATTTTCGTCGAATAAATTAAAATTTGTTTTAAATGAGATTTTAAATTACTATACTATATAAACTATTATTTGGACTTAGAATATCTCGAAGTTAGTTATTATAATACTTAATATTTATTGAAATAATTCTAATATTATAAATCAACTTTGTAAATTTATTTGTAATTGGATATGAATTATTAATGCCATGTTCTAGATTTACCTAAAACCATATTTTGGAAATAAATCATTATTCCTATCTATAGGTATACATATATTTTTAAATGTTTAAACTCAATTATAAATCCTCTCGAGATGGGAAGCTAAGTTTATTTAATTGAATAAGATTTTGGAAGAAAGATCTTATAGTAGTATTAATGGAACTTAAATAAATTTCCAAGCATAAGATAAGTGAACTTCGAAAGGTGAAATAAAATTCACAAGGGAAGTAGAAGTGAAACTAGAATTTTAAATAAGCATAAATGGCTTTGTAAATATTAAAGGAAATTGATTAAGGAATTCTGGGATTTACAAGATTCATGTGAAACGAGTTGGGAATTTACAAATAAAAATTGTAAATAGTTTTGGGAAAAAGAAAGAGGAAATAAACGAATATTTTCCAAGTGTTGAATATCAATTGAAGTGGAAAAAAAAATTCTAAGTGTTGAGGCATGGAAAGAAATATCTTGTATAGATATTTTGAAATAAATTTTGGGAAATTTATTTAAGGCCTGATGGTTGCTTGTGGATGTTATATGATAGTTAAATAACCGACTATCAATATTGGCCAATGCACTGATCATTTCGAAGAGACCGAGATCGGGTTTAATTATCCGAAAACCACTTCGATCCGGTTTGAATGTTACGAATGAATACCATGAAGATGATGAAGACGGCGATTCAGTTTGTCCAGACCTAGGACAACTTATATGGACGAATGCTATCAGACCATCGCCATTGGAGGGTGATGAGCATTCTAAGTGAATGCGTTCTAAAAAGGTAATCGTAGCCTCAAGCCTCACCAACCGGGAATGGCTAAAATAGGGGAGGAGTAGTACGGCTAAGTGGGTAGCTTCCAAGTAGGGTAAGTCATCCCTATCTAGAGTCCCTTTATTTCGGCTGTGTGGCGGTTGCTGATCCCAACCGCGGGGTGATCTTATTCGGTCTATCCAGGTTAGGGGTAGGCCGGTCTTGTGTTGTAGGGGATCGGGAGTGGTCCTCGGTACGCTGATCTAGACCAGGTACTGTGACAGGCGATACCCCAGTAACCCTACCATTGTATGGAACCCAATCTCCAATAAGCGCCCGTACGGTTTTGATTGTGCCCAACTATGCTGGAACGTGAGATGCAAGCATTTCAGCTATTTTCTACTTACTTTCTATAGACACTATTATAATATCAGAGGATTTGATAAAAATCGTTTTGTTTATCGTAAGGTAAAAACCTGACATGCTTATTTGTGGCGTGGTCTTACGAGATACCTTTGTTTTTCAATGGATTTTCAAAAATATAATAATCCAATTGAGTGTGATTTTCTCACGATGGTTTTCCAGACTGACTTAGGTGTTGTTTTATTATGATGCTCAGGTCAGACCAAGTTGAACAGATCCAGGATAATATGCTATAGAGCTCAAGAGACGAGCTGGATGACAGAGACATATCTCCGTACTTGGTTATTATTTCTGCTGTGTAAGGACAAGTATTAAGCTGTCCAAATAAATGGATGATTGTTGTACTCTGATAATGGTATGTATATATAACAGTACATGTTTCTTTGTATTTAAAAGTTGTTACTATATATTATACTTTATTCTGCTGCGATTGTGAGACTCTGATGTTGTTTTTATCTTCTTCTTCTACCTCTTTCTTCTTTTACCCCTAATGACCTGGTATTTCCGGCACTTGAATATTCGGCAGTTTATATAGTGAACGTATAAATGTCGATTTTCGAGAGTCGAAAATCCCCGGCCGTTACACCAAATTTCCAAAATCAATAAAAATTGCTTGGGTTTATCACTTCAACTCATAACGATTTACCTCTATTCTAAAAGATCATTCGCGCATGTATCACTTCAACCCATAGGGAATTCCTAAAACTAAGGGAACTTGCAGCATGATTTACATAAAATAAATAACATAACACAAAAGCATACACAACACTTTACATAAGATGGCACATAACCTACATAATGAATCACATAACATAACATAGTACTTACATAACTAATAACATACGATAACAAATAATTATATACAACTACATAATATAGCATGTATGCATATTTAACATGAAAGGTGACATAAGATTCATACCATAACATAATCCAATATGCAACCATTTTTAACATAGCAATTTAGGTGATTTCCAATATAACACATATATGCATATAAATTTTATTTTATTTTTATTTTTTCTTTTCATTTTTTCTTTTCTTTTTCCATTTCACACATAAATTTCACATAACATACTAATGAAAATTTCCATCACAAAAGTGTTAACCTTTAAATCAGTATAACATTTTTCTTTTTTTTTTCTTTTCAACATAGCAATTTAATATTAACATCATGAAGCATATTAATAACCATATCATCACATCTATTTTTTTTATAAATAAACAACATAATATCAATAATAATAATCATGTCAAAATAATAAGGGAACATAGTGAACATATGTCATATCAAATCATAACCAAACTACGCAAAATTTCTTAACTATTGCAACATTTCAATAACAAATAAATTGATATTCATTCACTTAGCATAAGATTATAAATTGTGAGTGAATAACTCGCCTTTCGAGGCTAGAGAATATTTGACAAGACAAAGCTATGAAATTTGAATCTTAATTCCAAAGCAACGCAAGCTAGAATCGATGGATCACCAAAATAGAAATATGTAACTTTTGTTTTTTTTAAAGAGGAGGAAGAGGGGTGCAAAATGCTCGGCCTAAGGCTTTTGGATGGGTTTGGGTGCGGCTAAGGTTAAGAAAAGAGGAGGGTTTTGGCCCATGCTTGGATGGAGATGAGGAGGAGGAGATGACCTTGGAGATGGAGGAGAGTGGCGGCTATAGGAGGAGGAAGTGTTTTGGAAGAGAGGAGGAAGGAGTTTTGATTTGGAGAAATTTTGAGTTTTTAGATCTAGAACTCTCTGTAGATTCAGAGGAAGAAGGAAGTGTGACGCGAAGATTTTCTCAAGAGAAAATTATGTACGTACAAGTTAGTAAGAAAGAAACAAATGGTCGTAGGCATAGGAATAGACACAAGACTCTTCGTATGGTTAGAGTCTCTTGGTTAACCAAGCCCCATTTGAACTAAACCAAACCCATTAGGACTTAGACAAATTTCTCAACTAAACACTACAAACTTATGTCAGTTTTTCACAGAAATTCAAATATTTAGAGCAATAGAAATTTAATTTTGATGAAATGAAAAGTGGAGAAGAGATCAAAATTCAGTCTAGTATCATAAAAAAAGAATGAAATTTTAATATTCAAATTTAATTTTTTCAACCAAAAGTCAAACTTTGACTAAGTTTGGCCAAAATTTGAAATTTTAGAAAATTTTCTATTTCATTGAATTTGGAAAAATATATTACTCAATATTTCAAAATTTGTTCTTTAATTTTAACCTTTAAATTTTATTTAAATTCAAATAATAATATATTTTAAAATTGAATTAATTGTACCTTCATTTTATTAACATTGGTTTGTCTTCATTCAAATGTTCATTTTATTCAATTCAACATACGTTGCTTATTCTTGACTGAATCAATTACCATCTATTACTCTTTACCTTAATTAAAAGATTTAATTCCAATTAATTCAATATTAAATTTCCAATTGAATGTTGGTTATACACTAATCGTTTTATTTTCATTAAATAATTCAAACAAAGTTTTATCCTTTTATTTCGATTGACATGTTCTTTATATTACATCAAAATTTTCTTTCAATTAAAACATATGTTTCCATTTTATTTGAAAGATTTCAATTACATTTAATTCCATTGATTACAAAATAAATTGCAAAGCGGATTAATCAATGGGATGAGGAATAAATCAATTGTTACAGCTTAGTAATTTATATCTATTAATTTATTTTTTACACAAGGAGTATAATCTACTTACCAAATAGTTGATTTCTTATTATATGCTAACATATTTAGAATATTGTTCATCCCATTCTTTAGTAACATTTATTGTTATATTTTATTGAAATTACATTAATACAGTTGTCAATTACATTCAATTAAATTATATTCTAATACGCGTTACCACCTCCCATTCCATTAAGGTTAATTGTTTTAGAATTTTATCTAAGATCATGTTTTATATTCTAACAAATTATTTATTATTATTATTATTATTATTATTATTATTTTACAGTAATAAAATTAAATTCTTTATTTCTAACTATATTCTATTCAATAATTAAAATTAATATTTGGCAAATTTGTTCGAATTTACGAGTCATTACCCTCTCCCTCACTCAAAAACTTTTCGTCCCCAAAAAGGAACAAGATAGTAGAATATAAGCAAATAGAAAGATAAGATAGATTCAAAATGAATAGTACCAGATATAAACAATTAATTCAAAACCATATAAATTTCATTTCGAATGTTAACTTTATACATTTTTATTACTTATTAACATCCATTTATTATTATCATTCTAATTAACTCACTTTCAATTAATTAACATTCATATCCAATTTATTTGCATTAACCTGATTTACTTCTTAATTGATTAACACTGACTTATTATTATTCATCTCGTTAATCATTCAATGGATTTATATTCAATTCATTCAAATTTAATTGATTTACATTCAATTAATTTGGTTTCAATCCATTTTTATTCAATCAATCAATATTCATTGCATTCGCATTTGATTGATTCCAATTTAATGTATTTGCATTCAATTAATTTTTTTAATTATTTACATTTGTTTCATCCACATTTAATTGGTTTATATTCACTTGATTTACTTTCAATTTATTAACATTCGTTCCAATTTTTTTTCATGCTTACTTATTCATATTCAATGAATTCTCATTCCACTAATTTCCATTCTATTATGTCCAATTAACTTACATTCAATTATAAACGTCCATTATGTCCACCCTATATATTTACATTTGTTTACAATCATATGTTTATTCTCTTTCACATTCAAATTTATTTATGATTATTTATTTTATTTCATTCACATAATATATTTCCTTTAATGTCAATATCACTTAATTAACCATTCTACAAATTTACTTAAGTTTAATATCAACATTCCATATTTTCTTTTGCCTATCCAAAATGTTTAACCACGTTATTATTTTGATTTTTACTTCCTATTTTCTCAAGTTTCAAGTTATATAGCTTTTATATACTCCAAATTTCTTACATCTCTACTTAATTAACTTTCATTCATAATTTATTTACATTTATAACTTAAGTTCATATATATATATATATATATATAGTTTCAAAACAAATCCTATTTTATTTAACTCATTTCATTTATTTAATCCATTTTACTTCACTTAAGTTAATTCCACTTCATAATTCTATTTCAACCATTCTTTGTAATTTACTTTTGTATCACAAACAGTTTACGAAATATAAATTTATTTATTACTTGTTTAGTTTCTTAAGTTCATATTCATTTACTTAAATAGCATTCTCTTTTTATTGTTCAGTTTATTTCACTTAACATTTCTTATAACATAGATTAAGTGTATAAACATTCATTATAACAACTCAATTTTTATTTATAACTTTCCTTAACAAATTTCATTTTAGACATCTTATTACTTACATTTTATATTGTATGCTATTCAATTACATGTTCTCATTGACATTCAAACCTTTTTCCTAGTAAGTTTTTATTAATGTTTCAAAATGTAATTGAGCACTATACAATTAACCTTTTATTTACAATATTTTTTTAAGCAAAATTTAGTTTGAAATTTTTTATTACTTAAGTTTCCTCTTGTATACCCATCAATTAGGTATGCATGTTAACATTTTAACTTTTTAAATATTTTAGGTAAGTTATATATGTTTTAGAATGGAATTGAGTATTATACAAATTAATTTTATCCTAGTTCAACTGTTTTAAGTTGTTTCAATTTCATTTCTCATTTTAGACGCTCCAATTATTCAGAAATTTTACTTCATTTCAATAATTGAAAACCATTACTTAATATAAACTTAAGAGTATAATTTCCGATTTCAGTTCAAACCATTTTGAAATAAATATATGCATATGTATTTTTTTGTATATCAAATCATACTTAAGAAATTCAAATCAAACTCCAGTTTCCAAAACAAAAGTTTAGCAAAGTTACTAACTGGTCTCCCCCACTTTGAGACTCGAAAATGAATGTCGATGATGCTGCAGTCATCGCTGAAATTATTTTCCAGTGACAAAAGAGGAGAGTACTGACTTCCTTCTTTTAAAATTCTTTTAGAAACAATTTCTACTTGAAAATACCTTCAAATAATATTAATATTATTTTTATTTTATTTTATTTAAACTTTGAAAACCAATTTTTGAAAAGCACCAAAAATTAAATTCTCAAATCCACAATTTAATTTTATCTCATTTGCAAATAAGATTTATAACCATGTTTATAAAATTTCATCTCCTTATAACATACAACAATAGTTACAGGTTTAGGAATGTTTACAAAAAAATAAATGATAATCAACTATTATCATTTCTAACGACCAATTCATTTAACTATCTAATTTCATAAAACTATACTTTTATGTATAAAATATAATCATACTTAACAAAATAACAATACGATACAAAAACAATTTTTATAACATTAACAAATACGCTCTCTCATAGATGATTCAAGAATGGATTTTAGAACAAAGATAGAGATTCAATTTAAAGGAACCCAAATCAAAGAGAATCTTAACTAAGAAGATGGACTCAAAAGGAAGGACGATTCTGTAATTGATTCTACTCATTCTAGGGTATTGCACCTTATTTCTAATGAGTTTTTACTCCATAAGCTAAGTTTTGCCTAAACCAGAGCTATGATACAAAATGTAACGACCCGCTATTTTGAACCATTCAAATCGATAATAAACCACACATGTCAGACTTGAATTTCTCAAAATAACAGATTTTAATTTATATTTGGAAAAACTTAGCATATACAGTAAATAAATCAATCGCAGACACATAGTAATACAACAACACGCAGCAGAATAGATAAATAGTAGTTCATGAAGCTGCTACAGAAACAACAGAGTCCAAGACAAAAGACAACAGAAGTCCAAATACACAGAAGTCTCTAATACATAAGCAACTAACAAGTCTGAACAGAAATAACTAAATGACTGAAATAACAAAATAACTGGAAAGCTGAATAGATAAGATAGGTCTCCAAGCCAAGCTCCAAGCTCCAAAAGGTGAGTCTCAAATGTTGTACTCAAGCTGACCCGAGCATAATGCAAAACACAAAACACTCGAGTCTGGATTAACAATCTTATGCAAGTAAATCAACTCAAGTGAAATGTCCGAATGAAATGCAATAACTTAAAGAATGTTTAGGATTTCCATCCTTTAAGGATCCGTGGAACTATCTACATACATAATACAATAGGCTACATAAATAATGTCTACAGTAAAGTAAAATATTAAAGTAGCGTTAAGGCATTACCCATATCCCCCTTAACACATTTTTATATAAATGTCATGGTCTATACAGTACTGTAAACTCCACCAAACCAGTGGGCTATCATGGAGCACTCCATAGGTACGATACAAACCAAACTCGTAGTGGGCGCGGTTGGGATAAATATGACAAGGCACGCGAGGCAATGTCCAAGGTAGGATACTACCATTTTGTAGATCCAGACTGCTGGTTACACATAGCAACTACTATCGCCCACCTCGAGACACACTCCCAAATCAAATCAAAGAGTGGCCACCAAATCCATCACAAAATAATAATATGGTATAGAAGAAATGTGCTTGATAGGGGGAGCGACCCCACTTGGCTCGACATTGCTCCTATTAGTCATTTTAATTATGACACGGAGGTCAAGGCTATCCATCATCGTTCTCTTACTCCATTCCAGTAGCATTCGCCAAACCATCCTACTTCATTCTGGATTCTCCACCACGTGCACAGTTGTTAAAGTGGTTTTCGGTATTGGCAGAGAGTATGACAATATCCGATCTCAGTCTCTTTAACAACCGAACGCTTATTTCACACCAGTTGGTTCTTTTACATTTCCAAAACCGATTCATAATTTATACCAAAATATCATATTTACTTCAAAATCATATTACTTTCGAAATCATATTCACTTCAGAATCATATCACTTTCGAAATCATACTCACTTCCGAAATCATATTCATTTTAAAAATCATAACCACAGAATAGGTTAAACAATCATATCAAAATATTCGCATTTTAAATATATTAAATCTAAATCATAACAGTACGAAATTTAAACATTTTGAATATTGAAAGTAGTTTATATATTGGAATACTTATACATTAAAAAAGTTTATATTTTAAAAATAGGTTATAGATCGAAATAGTTTATATATTAGAAATAGTCTATATATTAAAATAGGTTATAGATTGAAATAGTATATATATTAGAAATAGTTTATATATTAAAATAGGTTATATATTGAAATAAATATATTAAACATAATATATTTTATTTTTATTAAATTTTATTAAATTAAATCTTATATTATGAAAAAAAGTTATAAGTAAAACCTTAAAATTTACATTTTAAAACTTAACTTATAAATTTAGAATTCTTAAAACATATAATTTTAAAATCTAAATTTTACATATATGTTTTAAAGTAAAATCTTTATATCAAATTTAGAAATCATTTTCCTTTTTTTTCAAACACATCTTTCCAAAATTTCAAAAATCACTTTAAAAACAGACCAACGATGTCCGTATATAGTTTTCTATCCTAGGGTTAAGTGATACAGATATTTATCATTTCAATCCGAAATAATTTAAAATTTACGGGTATATATCATTTCAACCCGCAATCCCAAATTTCCAAAATCAATAAAAATCACTTGGGTTTATCATTTCAACCCATAACGATTTTTCCCTATTCTAAAAGATTATTCGGGTAAATATCATTTTAACCTACAGGGAATTCCTAAAACTAAGGGAACTTGCAACATGATTTACATAAAATAAATAACATAACACAAAATCATACATAAAAATTTACATAAGATGGCACATAACTTACATAATGAATCACATAACATAACATAGTACTTACATAACCAATTACATACAATAATAAATAATTACATACAAACTACACAATATAGCATATATGCATATTTAACATGGAAGGTGACATAAGATTCCTACCATAACATAACCCAATATGCAACCATTTTTAACATAGCAATTTAGGTGATTTTCAACATAACACATATATGCATATAAATTTTATTTTCTTTTTCTTTGTTTTTTCTTTTCTTTTTCCGTTTCACACATAAATTTCACATAACATACTAATGACAATTTCCATCACAAAAGTGTCAACCTATAAATCAATATAACATTTTCCTTTTTTTCTTTTCAACGCAGCAATTTAATATTAAAATCATGAAGCATGTTAATAACCATATCATCACATCTTTTTTTTATAAATAAACAACATAATATCAATAACAATAATCATGTCAAAATAATAAGGGAACATAGGTGAACATATGTCATATCAAATCATAACCAAACTATGCAAATTTTCTTAACTATTACAATGCTTCAATAACATATCAATTGATATTCATTCACTTAGCATAAGATTATAAATTGTGAGTGAATAGCTCAACTTTCGAGGCTAGGGAATATTTGACAAGACAAAGATATGAAATTTGAATCTTAATTCCAAAGCAACACAAGCTAGAATAGATGGATCACCAAAATAGAAATATGTAACTTTTATTATTTTTAAAGAGGAGGAAGAGGGGTGCAAAGGGCTCGGCCTAGGGCATTTGGATGGGTTAGGTGCGGCTAAGGTTAGGGAAAGAGGAGGGTTTTGGCCCATGCTTGGATGGAGATGAGGATGAGGAAATGACCTTAGGGATGGAGGAGAGTGGCGGCTATAGGAGGAGGAAGGAAGAGTTTTGGAAGAGAGGAAGAAGGAGTTTTGATTTGGATAAATTTTGAGTTTTTAGATCTAGAACTCTCTATAGATTCAGAGAGGAAGAAGGAATTGTGATGAGAAGGTTTTCTCAAGAGAAAATTATGTACGTACAAGTTAGTAAGAAAGAAACAAATGGTCGTAGACATTGGAATAAACATAAGACTCTTGGTATGGTTAGAGTCTCTTGGTTAACCAAAACCCATTTGGACTAAACCAAACCCATTAGGACTTAGCCAAATTTCACAACTAAAAACCACAAACTTATGTCAGTTTTTCACAGAAATTCAAATATTTAGAGCAATAGAAATTTAATTTTGATGAAACGAAAAGTGGAGAAAAGATCAAAATTCAGTCTAGTATCATAAAAAAAGAATGAAATTTTAAAATTCAAATGTAAATTTTTCAACCAAAAGTCAAACTTTGACTAAGTTTGGCCAAAATTTGAAACTTTAGAAAATTTTCTATTTCATTGAATTTGGAAAAATATATTACTCGATATTCCAAAATCTGTTCTTTAATTTAACCTTTAAATTTTATTTAAATTCAAATAATAATATATTTTAAAATTGACTGAATTGAACCTTCATTTTATTAACATTGGTTTTTCTTCATTCAAATGTTCATTTTATTCAATTCAACATATGTTGCTTATTCTTGACTGAATCAATTACCATCTATTACTCTTTACCTTAATTAACAGATTTAATTCCAATTAATTCAATATTAAATTTCCAATTGAATGTTGGTTACACACTAATCGTTTTATTTTCATTAAATAATTCAAACAAAATTTTATCCTTTTATTTCGATTTACATGTTCTTTATATTACATCAAATTTCTCTTTCAATTAAAACATATGTTTCCATTTTATTTGAAAGATTTCAATTACATTTAATTCCATTGATTACAAAATAAATTCCAAAGCAGATTAATCAATGGGACGAGGAATAAATCAATTGTTACAGCTTAGTAATTTATATCTATTAATTTATTGTTTACACAAGGAGTATAATCTACTTACCAAATAGTTGATTTCTTATTATATGCTAACATATTTAGAATATTGTTTATTCCATTCTTTAGTAACATTTATTGTTACAGTTGATTGAAATTACATTAATACAGTTGTCAATTACATTCAATTAAATTATATTCTAATACGCTTTACACCTTCCATTCCATTAAAGATTAGTTGTTTTAGAATTTTATCTAAGATCATGTTTATATTCTAACAAATTTCTTATTATTATTTTACAGTAATAATTGAAAATTATTTATTTATAACCATATTCTATTCAAAAATTAAAATTAATATTTTGAAAAGTTGTTCGAATTTACGAGTTGTTACACCTTGTGTATAAACTCTTATCTACGAATGATACAATTCCTCCTTGCAGATGGATGAAAATAATTTGGCTCTCTTATACTTTCCCTAAGGAAAATATAATGTTATGGAAGGTGCTTAATCAGGCCTTGTTAACTAGAGATGTGATGTTAAGGTTTGGTCTTGATCATGGCAACTTGTATTTTTTCTGTGGAATAAGCAATGAGTCCTGCTATCACATTTTCTTTGGCCGCAATGATAATCTTATGCTTTGGAGAAGGTTGATGGCACTGGCAGGGGATTACTCTCTGACTAGTCCTGATGATATTGACTTTAATATGATACATAATTCGACATGATGGCAAACTCTTGAATCTCGTCTCATTGCATTGTGTGTTAAGAAATATTTGAACTTGTTTTGGAAAGAAAGGAATCTTATATGTTTTAAGAAGAAAAGAAGAGATATTGAATCACTTTGGAAAATGTTTTGAAAAATGAAGTGTCTGTTACAATGGTGAGAATGGCAGCCTTTTCTTCTGCTTCGATGTCTGCTTGGAGATAACCCTGGCCTTGCTTCGGGCTCTGCTTGTGGTTTTTGTTATTTTTGTTTCATCTTCCTACATGTGGCATTGTATGTTTTTTTTCTATTGTGTGTTTCTAGCTTGGAGTATGTTTCGAGCTATTTCTCTTTTTATTGTACCTTCGCAATAAAATCTGGTATGGGACCAATCAACCCCGCTAGCCTTGCTAAAAAAAAGTGAAATACAGGAAAATATACCGAGAAAACCAGATTTCTCACCGTAGTGATTTTTATTTCCAGTTTTATATACTTGTTGATTCTATTTCAGTTATAACCCTATTATATAGATTGCTAATTTCCGAATCTTGATTGTTCGACACTATTGGATATGACATTTTATATATTGAAAACTTAACCCCTATAGTGACAAAAATCAATTACAACATTGGTTAAGTGCATTGGTGGCTATTGGCCTCAATTAATAGTATCAATTAAGTATTTTGAAATACTATTAATTGTCATTTGGCTTGAAATGGTTTTGATTCGGAGAATGATTAAAAATCTAGCCTTTGAGCTGTTTGGAATATTTTTATTTAAGAAGATTTTGAACTCATCTATTTTGCTCCAACAATTTTTGTTAGTCTTTCATTATTATTTAATAATGTTTAAAGTTGTTTAACTATTGCTTAAAATGTTTTAGAAGTTTTTTTTATATTTAACATTGTTTAAAAGTTATTTATCAATATTTTAATATTGTAAAAATTTATTTATTTATATAATTAATATTGTTTGAAGGCAATTAATAACATCTTGGAATTAATAATTATTATTTATGAATAATGTTTTGGAAGTTAATTATTATTTATTATAATATTGTTTAAACATTAATCATTAATGTTTTATTAATAATGTTTGAAATTATTAACATTATATTTGTAACGTTTTGAAGTTAATAATTATTATTTATTAGTAATGTTTTGCTATTAATAATTCTTGTTATATAATAATGTTTTGAAGCAAATAATTATTATTTATTTATAATGTTTTGAAGTTATTAATTATTATTATATTAATAATGTTTTGGAGTTAATAAATTATTTTATTAATGATGTTGGAAAGTTAATTTATTATTTATTTAGGATGTTTAAAGTAAATTAATCTATCTGATTTATTGTATTTATAAATAATAAGTTGATTTATAAAAGGAATCTCATTTATATAAGAGAT
This sequence comes from Allium fistulosum, assembly GCA_030737815.1. Classification (NCBI taxonomy): domain Eukaryota; kingdom Viridiplantae; phylum Streptophyta; class Magnoliopsida; order Asparagales; family Amaryllidaceae; genus Allium; species Allium fistulosum. The sequence continues at coordinate 334,368,021 of CM060901.1, read as the reverse complement.
TATGAAAATGGGGTTTGGATTTATAACAATTTTTATATAGGTTTTTATAAAGGGGTTTAAAAAGGATAATATAAAGGATCTTTATAAATGAGTTTTGTAAAAGAATAAAGTTTTATAAATTATTTTATAGATTTATAAAAGAGTTTTATTAATTGTTTTAGAAATTTATGAAAAGAGTTTTATACATTGTTTTAAAGATTTATAAAAGGAGTTTTATAAATGATTTTAGAGTTATATAAAAAGGAGATTTATAAAAGAAGATGAGATTGATTTCCAAAAATGATCTTTAAATAATTATAGTTGTATGAAACATCTTTTCATATTCAATACCAAATATGAAATTTTCTCTTTGGTTGTGAATATACTTGTGCCGTTGAGATAAGTATATGAATACATTTTCTATGTATTGAAAATGTAGTGTTTTCATGAATATATTTATACTGTTGAGATAGTATATGGATATTTTTTTTAAGTACCGAAAAGGATATAAAGGGTTTGTGAATATACCTATGTAAAAGTATTTTGATACAAATATTTACAAAGTGATTTTAATTAATGAAAGGGTTAATTAAAGAGGTTTGTGGTTGCTTATATGCTTAACCAATGTTGTTCTTCCCTACGGAAATAAACCCTGGTTTTATTGTAGTTTTTATTTAATAATTAAATAACCGACTATCAAACTTGGCCAGTTTTAAACTTTCGGTGTTGGTTCGAGTAGACAGGGATCGGATATGTTATCTAAAAACCACTTTGAATCGGCATAAGTGTTTGAGTGGATTACATATTGAATATGATGTTTCAAAGACGAAGTTCTTTGAAGTGCAAGGGATACTTGCTACTAATCCTGAGGGTAATTCCAAAATGGATGTAGTATAAGTAGTGCCTTCAGTTTCATTCAGATGTAGAACGAACTTTTATGGATGAATGCTAACATTGCATTTCTGTCTAGAGGGCAGTGTTAGCATTCCAAGTGGAATTTCCATATAAAAGGTAAAATGTATCCTCTAACCTTATCAACCGGTAAAATAATTAAAGCAGGGACACGTCGCCGGGCTATATAGGTCGCTCCCATTAAGGTATGATCATCCCTTATCTAGAGTCGATGTCTATGTATACTTCGGGGCCCATTATGGTTGTTGATCAACAATGAGGTGATCATATTCTATGATATCCATTAAGAGGTGGGGCCAGTACTGAGTAGTAGAGGTGCAACATATTGTAGCCTCTAGTACATTTTATTTAGAGGTTTACTGATTCAGTGGGTAGATCCTTACCCTTTCAGAGTTGGAATCCTTTTTCCAATATGAGCCTTCGAACTTGATTGTATACCTATTATGCTGGAATTTAATTAATGTAACAATTTTGGCAATGATTCAATATTTATTTTAAACCCTAGACATTATTATAATATCATAGGATTCCTTATAAAATGTTATAGTTGTTGTAAGGTAAAACTCCGTCCATGTTTATGTGCAGCGTGGTCTTACGAGATACCTTTTATTTTGAAAGGTTTTATAAATATAAAAATCAATATGATTTGATAGAGTTTTCTCACGCTGGTTTACTAGACTGATCCGGCCATTATTTTCTTATAATGCCCGGGTCAGCCCGAGTATGTTTTAGATTTATTTCTAAATGCTTTGGAGCTTCAGAAGACGAGCCAGATTCCTCCAAGACGTATTTACATATCTTTTTATTTCTGTTGTATTTTCTTATTGTATTTATCCGCAATTGTAAGGACAAGCTATTATAACCATCTAGGATGATGATAGGTTAGTACTCTGATTAATTTATATATAAATTTTAAGTTTCTTTTGTGGAGAGATATTGTATATAATATATTACTCGTTGCACTGTGAGATTTTGTTCTATCTTTCCTTTTCTTGTACCCTAACAATCTATCTTTTCGGCTCTTGGATGTTCGACACGTGAATACCGTGGATGTATTAATGTTGACTTTTGATGGTCAAAAAGGCAGGTGTTACATTTAATTTCTAATTTAATTATTTAATTTAGTATATATTTAGATATGTATAAAACATCCTACTTATTTAATTATATTTTTTTGATAGATCAGTTTGCATGATTTAGAGATATATAAGCTAAAATATTACCGAAATAAAATTATTTCAATATTTTTCTAACTTATTGGCATTTATATTTTTTCTTTGAATTTTTTATATGGTTTGATCTCAAGAATTTGTAGTTGTTAATGGTTCCAGATTAAATCATTAAAATTCATATTTAATAAATTCTATTTTATATACATGTCAGAATTGAATAAATGAATTGTGTATCATGCAAATAGAAGAATATGCAAAGAAGTATTAAGCATGATGAATTTGCTGCAAAAATGGAATAGAAAACATAAAGTTGAGTTATATAATTTTTCAACTTTTTAGTTAACCGATGTGGTTTGTTTACAAAATAGAGGGCCCAAGTTTGAAGTTTGCTCATGGCCCGATATATCATTTGGGCCGGCTTTGATAGTAGATGCGTGTGGGATTATTATTTAGATAATTGCATAGGTTCATGCTAGTCTATTTTTCCTTTACTTAAAAATGTAAAAGTTGACATGCTATCCTAATTCTGTTGCCACTTATCAAATGATAGGGAAAAGTGGCACACCTCATGTAAAGTACCTAAAGTTGTAATGTATATTAGAACACTAAGAGAAGTAATGAACCACTATATATAAAGGAAATAACAATTATGTTTTAGACGCCACATTAATCGAAAATTTGATAAAATCTTTTTATAGCGGTTGAATACATTTACTAAAGAAAAAATAGAATAGAATAGATCAGTTAGCCTACTTTTTTGATTAATGAATGTAGCAAAAGTCCCATATATTGATATGATATATATATATAGTATAATAACTCTTTCTCTGTTATGATTGTGATAATAAGCATCGTTGTTCGCTGCTTTTCATGGAGGTAATTCTCTGGACCATTAGCTTTATAAAAGCAAATTTAATCCAATAAAAATATCTCTTCATAAGCCAACTACCGAGTTATTGCATGGAAAACTAAGTTTGAGTATTTGTCCCATCAGTTTTTCGTGCATAAACAGTGATGCATATTCATAAACCTGGGTAATGTTCTTAGTTACTGTTATCCGGATTTTAAACCCAACAGGATCCAAGAGAAGTCAGAACAACTTGGCGGAGTCAGAATAGCTCAGAAGTCAACTAGAAGGATTAAAGAAACAAGTTAGAGAGAGCCAAGGAAAATGGATAAGGAAATCCCCTAAGGGTATGGATCGCTAGCAATCCATAGCCTATGGATCGTTAGCAATCCATGGAGAAAACTCAGGGTTCAACCTGCTTTCTTACATCATGATCCAATGCATATTACAAAAACAACGACTGAGTTTGATAAGATTCAGGATTACTTAAATCAAGAGAGAAGCATCCGTCTAGTCCGATTAGCGGCTAAATACAATTAGCAAGCAATCCATCATCAGAACAAAGCAAAGTGCAACGAGACCACATGAACAATTTCAACACAAGACAACGAAGATGGTTCAGAAAACAAAGTCCAAAATATGCCAAGTGTATAGATTGCTAGCGATCCATACACCATGGATCCCCAGTGATCTATACTTGATCGCAGAATAAGTGCAACCTAAACAAAGTGAAGTAGAGGAAAAGGCTAAGTAATTAGCTCGCTTTCAAACCAATGCTATGGATCACTAGCGATCCATGGTTTTGGCTTGGGTCGCGAGCTAAGCTCCATTGCGTCTTCTTGTGACCATCTGCAAACAACTGGCGAACAGACTTGACCCAACAGCTCTCCGATCTCTATAAATACCATCATATCTGCAACATAAAGTGGATCTTCTCCGTACTGGTTGTTGAAACTATGCGGGAAGCTTTCTTCAGTCCTCACATCCCTTACAATGGCCTCTAAAGGAGTTTACTGTGATTCTCTAGTGGATTCCAATCTTGAAGATTCAATCTAGCTAAGGCTATTCAAGAGCTTTGTAACCAAATACATCTTGTAACAGTAATCAGTCTATAATAAAAACTATAAAGTGGATGTAGGTTTTGTTAACCGCCGAACTAATATAAAAATCTTCTTGTCTCCTTTCTATTTCTGCTCTTTTACATTTATTTCTATATTATTGCTCTGTAAGAACAGGGCTGGTGCTTTCACACTCAATCCATGGTGTTGATTCATTTTTTGGGTTAACATTATGGTGCTTTCATTGAGAATCCAACTCAGGGTTCAGATCTAGCTATCTACTTTGGATCAAACAGGTCCAAAGGTTAGATCCATAAACTTTGCTCAAAGAATCTATTGCTTGGAGCCCTCCACGAAGAAAAAGAACTGCCTCTGGAAGGTCCATAAGGGCAGTAGTAGCTAGGGAGATATGAATCATCAACAAACTGAAGTAAATGGTGCCAACATAGGAGATTAGGTGCCTGCATCTTCCAATCAGTGCGAAGTCGTTACAAGGGATGCGTTGAACAAAATGGTTGATTCCTGTATCTTCTAATCAGCGTGAAGCCATTACAAGGGATGAGTTGAACAAAATGGTTGATGAGATCAACCAGAAAATGGAGAACAGTCAGAAGGCTCTGATGGATAAGCTCAATGCTTTCCTAACCTTACAATCAAACCCTACTCCAAGAACTATGGTTGAACCCACGGCTACCACAGAGCTAGAAAACTCTTCCGTTTCTTGCTTAAACAAGAGAAATGGGAAGCAACCACGGAAAAAGGGGACAACAGGAATTATGGGAATCAATGCAGAAGGGAATACAAGTACCCCGCTCGCCGCAAGGAAACTAACTCTGAACTTGAACCAAAGGTCGAAAACTCCACAAGAGGATATAGCTATGGACCTCTCTGATTCAGAGGATGAAGAACAATTTAATGATAATAAGTTGGAAGGGAATGCTAACGCGTTCGACAATGCTGAAAATGCCAAAACTACCCCAGTCAAAACAACAGCAACCAAAGGGATCCTGAAGGAGTGGCTCTCCAAAAGACAAGAGAGCCTAGGCTTCAGCCCACTTGCCAAGACCGTTTGCAAAGTTAAACACTTAGTGCAACGACTGACAGCCTCCCCAGGATTATCGGACATCATAGGCATTCATCGCGAATATGGTTAAGCGGTTGATGGACGAAAATAAAAACAGAAGAGATGATGAGTGGGGGTTCGCACCAAGTTGGACTCCCTTCACTGATGAGATATTGAATGAGCGATATCCGAAAAAGTTCACGATGCCAACTATCCCATCCTATGACGGGACGAAGGACCCAAAACCCATTTATACAAGTATAGCTGGTACATGGATGGAGAAAACGCTTCAGAAGCTGTTCGGTGTAGATGTTTTCCCATTTTCTTAGAAGGGATCGCTTCCATGCGGTTCACTAAGGTCCTGCCAAGATCCATCTCTACTTTCGATCAACTTGCCATGAGATTCCTCGATCAATTCAAGCTCCATAAAGCGCAACCCACAGATATGATGTCCTTGTCCGTATTATTCTAAGGACAAAATGAATTGCTGAAGTCTTTCATGAACCGGTTCAACACCGCGGTGACATAGGTCAACAATCCTAATGAGGACATGGTTTTCATGGCTCTAATTCGAGCCATTCATCCCGTAACTGGGTTTGGAAAGTGGATCAAGATAAAGCAGCCCACTACAATGAAGGATTTCAATCGCAAAGTAAGTCAATACCTGAGATTGAAGGAAGAGCAGGAGTTCGAAAGGAAGTCAACTGGTATGCAACTGTTGAACATCGGACAGAGTGATTTGGCAATGAATCAGAATACAAACGCTTTCGAGACTGCCGAAGGAATCGCAGGGAAAGATGGAAATCATAAAAGGAAGAATCAGAATTCCAATAGGAAAAATGCAAGCAGTAAACGCCTTAAAGGCTTTAGGCCTGAACATTACACCCCTCTCAACGAAACTCTGGAAAATATTTATCTTGCGACACAGGGGACTGAGGAATATAAAAACCCCCTAAGAAGGAAGCAACCGAGCAACAGAAATGCTCAAGGAAGTTCTGCCATTTTCATGAGATGCACGGTCATAATACAAACGAATGCCGCCACTTAAAGAACTTGATCGAAGAGCTGATTTAAGAGAACAAGCTTCAGCAATACATCAGAAAACCATAGAATCCTGACTAGCCCGCGGGTCCTCAAGCCCCTAGGAACCAAAGAAAGCAAGCCAAAACCAGTAAAGAGGAATTAAAGTGAATTGACCAGAGACTCATTATTGGAACGATATCTGAAGGCCCGCATCAGACACAGAGAAGTTGGGGAGAGATGGAGCGATATGGAAGTTCATTAAAGCATACTTCGAAGGAATCAAGTCTCATAATAGAAGATGGTGCCCCAACCAAGTAGCAAAAAACTTTAAATGATGATATTATATTCAGGAACCAAGATACCAAAGGGATCGAAGCTCCAACTCTCAACCCGATGGTGGTGACGGTAGGGTAGGACCTGTTGTGGTCCGACGAGTATTGGTCGATAGTGGCAGTTCTGTCAGTATACTTTTGAAATGTACCTTTGATCAAATGAAGATCGGCATAAAAAGCGTGTCTGGATGCCAAAAGAATCCAAGGGTTCTCTGGCTAACCCAAACAACCCGTAGGGACAATTGACCTACCAGTGAAACTTAGAGAGGGTGATCAAAGAGTTACCCTCGTCCAGACCTTCGTAATTATGGACGAAGCTTCTAAGTATAACGCCTTCTTGGGATGACTTGCCTTAGCTGATTTTAGAGTCGCTCTGGCCCAATGGTGCCTCACAATGAAGTTCCCAACTACAAACGGAATCGGGGTGGTAAAAGGAGATCAATGTGCCGCAAGAGAATGTTACATTGCAAAGTTACGTGAATCTAGAAGAAGGGAAAAGGGGAAGGATGTAGGGAGAAATCTCTACATTCGTGAACCTTCTGAATAGCGAAAACAGAGTCGCCCCTGGATCGGGGACCACAGCTGATTCGATAAGGCTTTGGATCCTAGAAAGAAGAGTTCAGGGAAGGATTGGGCAGCACCGGCAAAATTGATAGTGTCTGTCCTAGTCGATATGGATGACCCAATTAAAGTCTTGAAAATTGGATTGCTACTTGGAAACAAGATGCGATTGGAACTTACTAAATTTCTTCGCGCCAACTTGGATGTGTTCGTATAGACGCATTCCGATATGTGTGGGGTGTCACTAGAAATCGCATGCCACGTGCTCAACATTAACCCCAAGTTCACACCAGTAAAGCAAAAGAGGCACAGCCTGGGTCCTGAACGGTCAAAGTCGTTAAGAGAAGAGGTGGACAAGTTAATGGCTAAACATTTTATACATGATGAAACTTATCCTGAATGGGTATCTAACCCGGTCTTAGTCAAAAAGTCCAATGGGAAGTAACGAACATGTATCGATTACTCGGACCTAAATAAAGCTTGCCCGAAAGACAGCTTCCCTCTTCCTAGAATAGATCAACTTATAAACAGAATGGCAGGTCTTGAACTGCTATCATTCATGGGCGCATACTATGGGTATAACCAGTTCCTAATGCATGAACCTGATCAAGAGAACACTAGCTTTATCACCGATCTGGGACCATACTGCTATAGGGTAATGCTATTCGGTTTAAAGAATGCCGGGGCAACTTATCAAAGGTTGGTAAATACCATGTTCAAGCACCAAATCAGGAAAACCATAGAGGTTTACGTGGATGACAAGTTGGTCAAATCACGAGTGGCTGCCAACCACCTAGATAACCTTGCTAAAATATTCGAAATACTCTGAAAGTATGGAATGAAACTTAATTCACTTAAATGTCACTTTGGAGTAGCCTTCGGAAAATTCTTAGGATTCATCCTAAGTGCCAAGGGCATTGAAGCAAACCTAGAACAACTAACAGCCCTGTGAGAGGTTAAAGCCATGAAGAACAAGAGAGATTTGCAAAGCCTAAATGGGAAGGTCGCAGCTTTAAGTCGATTTATCTCGAAAGCCACCGACAAGTGTATACCATTCTTTGATGCATTGAAAAAAGGAAAGAAAAATTTCGAATGGAGTGAAGCTTAAACAGCATTCGAAGAACTACTACGGCACATGGAAGCTCCGCCCATCCTGTCAAAGCCAGCGGATGGAGATGACCTATTCATTTACCTAGCAGTATCACCTTATGCTTTGAGCACTGCCCTTGTGCACGAAGAAGCGATAATCTAAAGACCGGTATACTACATTAGCACGCGGTTTACTAGAGCCGAGAAAAATTACCCAAAGCTATAGAAGCTAGCATATTGCCTCCTGATCGCGTCTAGGAAGCTGCGGCCGTATTTCCAAATGGATCCAATCAAAGTACTGACTGATCGGCTTTCGAAACAAGTACTGCACGGACCTAAAACATTCGGACGGCTTCTCAAGTAGAACATCGAACTAAGGCAATATGATATTACTTACCATCTGAGAAAAGCAATCAATGGGAAGTGCTGGAAGATTTCATCGCCGAGTTTACTATACGAGATAAGGAAGAAGAAACATCATCGTCAGTGGATACGCAATGGAAACTCTTTGTTGATGGCGCATCTAACCACCTTTGTTCAAGGGCGGGAGTAGTACTGGAAACCCCCGAAGGACAAGCCATTTGCTACGCCTTATGCTTGGAATTTCATGCAATAAATAATGAAGTAGAATACGAAGCATTAATAGTAGGGTTGAAAAGTGTGAATGAACTTGGAATAAAATCTGTCCACATCTATAGTGACTAAGAGCTAGTCATCTGTCAAGTAAAAGGTGAGTACCGGACTCGAGGGGAGAACCTTGCACCGTATCTGTCTAAAGTACAAAAGTTGCTGAGAGACATCGAACATTATACCATACCTCATATTCAGCAGGAGCAGAACACCAAGGCTGACTACTTAGCTAAACTGGTAAGCTTCGGAGAAGCTCAATCGTTGGGAGTAGTCCCAATTGAGACTCTGACTACTCCGAGCATAGACGAAATGGACGTTGACTAGATCCTCGAGACCACCGTTGAACCGAAGACATGGATGACGTAAATCAAGAATTGTTTACCCGTAGGGACCCTTCCAACTGACCGAAACTAGCGAAAAAAGCTTCTCCGGAAAGCACCACGATTTGTAATACAAGATGGGATACTTTACCGAAGAGGATTCTCAACTCCCCTTCTTATATGCGTGACCGACGACAAAGCTCGATGAATCCTGAAGGAAGTGCACGAAGGCGAATGCGGAGACCATACCGAAGGCCAAACCCTCGTAAAGAAAGTTCTCCAGTACGGGTACTTCAGGCCAACAATAAATCGCGATGCTACAGACTACGCTAGTAGATGTGATCGTAGCTAAAGATTCAGAAAAATTAAAAGTACTCCCTCAACAGAATTAACACAGATGGTCAGCCCATGGCCATTCGCAATATGGGGAATCGACTTAAATGGCGTACTGCCAATAGCAAAAGGAGGGGCCAAATATGCTATAGCTATTGTTCACTATTTCATAAAATGGGCCGATGCGGAACCGCCGACCACCATTACTACAAAGAAAGTCATTAATTTTGTTACTAAAAACATTATTTGTAGGTTTGGTGTGCCATAAAAAATCATCACAGATAACAAGACCCAGTTCAAAAGCGTCGATTCAAAGACATCTGCAAACACTTCCGAATTGAGAAGAGCTTCTCCGTAGTTGCTCATCCGTAAGCAAATGGGCAAGTAGAGGCAATAAACAAGATCATCAAGTCCACTATCAAAAAGCGACTAACTAAAGCAAAAGAAAACTGGGTTGATGGACTTCCACTCGCACTATGGGCTTACAGGACAACTCACAGAGCGACAACAGGACACACTCTGTTCGCCTTGACATATTGCTCAGAAGAAATGATTCCCGTCTAACTAGAAGTCCCCTCTCACCGAAGGCAAAACTTTAATCGGGAGCAAAATGAGCAGCTCCTACATGAATCACTGGATATGGTTGACAAAAGTAGGGAAGAAGCTGAGTTAAGAACCGTCGCCCACCAAAAAAGGGTCGCATGATACTTCAACTTTAAGGTTCACAACCAAACCTTCGAAGTGGGAGACCTCGTCCTTAAACGAAGCTCTCCTATGCTAGGGACCTTCGAACCAAACTGGAAAGGGCCATATGTGATCAACCAAAAGCTAAGGGATGGAACTTTCAAATTTACAACCATCGAATTTGTAGAATTTTTAGGAACCCAAACTTGTATAAATTTTGTGTTCTTGTTCCTATGACTATGATGCCCATTTATTTGACATCCAGTAAAGACACTCTTTCCTTTAGCACTATCAACTTGTGTTTTTCCAAATCCTAGTCCTTTTCTATTGTTGGCAAACAATTGATTTCCAAATAACATATTGAATGATTTTTCTCCTCTTGAAAAGTTACTCAGTGATTTCTCAAGATCTTGGACTTTGGTTTTTAGTGTTGTGTTTTCAGTCACAAGTGAGGTGCATCTATTTATAAAATCCTTTCTCCTAGTGTCAATAATTTGCTTAAGACTCAAGTTTTCTTTTTCAAGATTCTCAAAGTTAATTTTAAGCTTTGATAATTCTGAATCTAAAATTTTGCATTTTTTACAGTCTAGGTTTTGAATATTTTCAAGTTCAGTTTCTAACCTAGAATTTTCACGGGCAAGTTCTCTCCTATCAGATTTCAGTTTTTCAATTTTAGAATCTAGAGCATCAACTGTTTTAGTAAGATCAAGGCACAAATAAACAAGTTCTTTATAAGAATAGTTTTTTACCTCATTAGATTCCTCTGAGCTTGATTCTGAATCTGATCTTGCCGTAAGACACAAGTTAGCCTCCTCTGAGCTATCAGTCGAAGCTTCCTCTCCTTCCTCATCATCCCAAGTTGCTGCGAAGGCCTTCTTCTTTTTCTTTCCTTTGTTGATTTTGAGAAGTGGGCAGTTTGGTTTGATGTGGCCAGGCTTGTTGCAGTTATAACAGATTAGTTCATTTTCAGAGTTGTCAGAATCTTTAGATGTATTACTACTGGTCTTCTTCTTTCGTGGCTTGTATTTCGACCACCTTCTGAAATTATTGACAGCCACTGCAAGTCCTTCAATTGGATCAACTTCTTCTTCATCGCTCTCTTCTCTACTCTTTAAGGCAATCGTCTTCTTCTTTGGTTCGGAATTGATGCGTTCCTCCTTTGCTTTCAACTCAAGCTCATACGTCATCAAATTTCCGATCAAATCCTCCATGCGTAGTTTACTCAAATCTTTTGATTCTTGTATTGCCGTGACTTTTGCCTCAAAGTTCATTGGTAAGACTCGTAGAATCTTCCTCACCAGCTCTACTTCAGAGAATACCTTTCCAAGCGCTCTAGCATTGTACACCAAGGTTGAGAAGCGTCCAAACATATCCTTTATGCTCTCGCCTTTGTCCATCACAAAGTTCTCGTATTCATTGCTGAACAGGGCTAGACGAGACTCTTTGACTTGAGAAGTTCCTTCGTGTGTCACCTCCAAAGTATGCCAAATTTCCTGTGCTGTTTTACAATGAGAAATTCTATTAAATTCAGTTTTATCAAGAGCACAGATAAGAGCATTCATGGCCTTAGCATTAGTGGTTTTCAACTTCTTATCATTAGCATCCCACCTATCTCTCGATTAGGAATCTCAGTATCACCAATAGTTATAGTGGGAGGTGTATAGCCAGTTTCAATAATATCCCAAACATCATAATCAACAGAACTAAGAAAAATACCCATCCTAACTTTCCAATAAGCATAATCATCCCCATTAAACATTGGTGGCCTAACAATAGATTGCCCCTCCGAAAAAGCATTATTTGATAGATTCATGACTCTAGAGTTAAAGAAAAAATACCGGGCTCCGATACCACTTGTAGGATCTAGATTAACCCTAGAGGGGGGGGTGAATAGGGTTATCGCAAATTTTCTTGAATTAAACACGTAATCAAAATGCAGATAAATAAATATGCAGAAAAGTAAATCACACACAGAATTTACCCAGCTTCGGCAACCCCTGCCTACTGCTGCATTCCCAGATTTCTATTAGAATTAAACAGTATCCCGCTTACAAACACTCTGACAGACTCGCAGACACTCGCTCCCGCTCACAAACACTCCTACAGACTCGCACACCCTGCTCCGCCTATAGAGTTTCGTTTACTTGCAAACTCTGCTCCCGCCTATAGAGCTTTGCAAACTCGCAGCCCCCTGCTCACTGAACTAATTCTAACTAGACAATCTGACAACACCTAAACCCTAGGTGGTGATTCACTCTGACTGGAATTTGAAAATACAGACTGAAAAACAAAATACAGTTTAAACCTGGAGCAAAATTGAAATTTAAACTTGATAACTGATTTTGCTCTAGAAAATAATCCCGGCCTAAAAATAACTAAAAATTAAAACTTTAAAACCCTAAAAACTAGACCGGCCCCTTTTAAAAAATCAACGGCCCGCTTCACTTTTTATTACGATTAAAAATGTTGGCCCACTATTATCTCTTTGATCCCTTTTGTTATTTCACTAGCCCGATCCCCTGAGAAATGGCGATTCACAAATTAAGACTTCGGCGATGTTGCGCTTCTCTGGCGATTACGAGCTTCAGCTCCTCGAATCTCTGTCACTGGCGAATTTGAGCTTTGGGTCCTCTTTGTTTGATTCTTGAATTAGGGCTTTGATTGTTCTCTGGCGATTCTGGATTGGGGCTTGTATTCGAAGATGCCGACTTTATACTGGTCGATCGAGTTTGATTTCGAACTACGTTGCTTAGTCGATCGATTGATTTCTTTGTCTTGCACACGGCTGCTCTTCGATTTGTGATCGAATTCGTCACCTGACTTCGGTATGTAATTTGTGCCTTTTTGTTCTGTGGTTTGATTGCTTGAATTCGATGATATTGCCAATGATGATTGTTAGGGTTTATATAGGAGTCGAACTCCATAATTTTCGTTCGTATAAATATATTTGAATTTGTCAAATCCTTTTCTCTGCTGTTGATTTTCGTATGGATGCTCGAGATGATTGTTTACCTTTTCAAAAATGCGTATATACATGATTCTTGGTATCGTGGTCACCACGGTGTTGAAATTTGACTTGTTCGATCTTTCCCTGGTCATCACGTTTCTGACTAGTTGACTTTGTAGACTTTGATTTTGTGATTTCCTAGTTACTTGATATAGTTCGAACTTTTTCCATACTATTCACTACCTCTGGTAGCACTTTCGACCTTGTTCGAACTATACTTCACTGGCCTGACTTTGACATGCTTTCTGTCATTTGAACTATAGCTTTTGTGTAGTCTTAATTGTATGTCTTCTGACCATGTTCACTGTAATTTGCTCGAGTTGCTTCAATGTGATGTTTGCCTGTTCACTGGAGTCGATGCTTGAGTTGTTGTAGACATCACTGCACTTTGATCATCATCTTGCATGCATATAGTCTGGTTGATTGATATGCTTGTTTGGTTCATATGCTTGATGTTCTTGAGTCGGCAGCATTCATTGATCTTTGTTTGGTGCTATTTCATTTTCTTCTCTGGTCATGTTGGGTTGAGTTGATCATTTGAACTTCATGTGTACATCTGAGTGTTGCATACTGTTGTCACTTGAGTTATGTATGTCTGCACTAATATTTATAGTGAGTTGTATTGTCTTGGGCTCGAGCTTGCATGCTTTGTTGGATTGTTTGGTGCCTCCTTGAATTTGTGTAGACTGTCTTGACCACTTGATTGTATTCGAATTTGATTTTCGAATTTCACCTGAGTTGAATCCGATTTGGATTTGACCTTGTGACATCATTTTATTTTGCACTTGAGTTGAATCCTGTATTTGGGTTTGACCTGTGCTCACTTGTCCCCGTAAATATATCAAGTGTATATACATATATCGGTGTGCACAGCCTTGTGGCATGTACAGTGATGCACTGCGCATGTCACAATGTTCGTTTGTGATGAATTCAATATAAATGATGACGAACAACCCAAATAACTGAGGCAAATAATATTTTCAAAATCCACATTTTGTTTTATACTGCAAAAACATTTCATTTTCAATTTTACTGCGTCAGTGAATATTTTTGCAGATTGCTCAGATGCTGGATTCAAACTGGAATGAAGTTGAAGATAAATACGAGTGTGAGTGATATGTAGTGAGGAACTGATGTATCTATGAAATCGTGATGTAATTGTATTGTGATCAAAAATGATGTATATAGCGAGAGCTTGAAATTGTACTATCAAAGTTGTAATAAATATTTGTTTGAATAAAATATTCGTTTGAATTCAAATTCTGTGTTATTTATTTTATTCAGCAAATATCTATTTAATCTGTGTAAAATAAAATAGTACAATATCAAATACATTTAAATGAATGTATATATGTTTATTATCATCAAACAAAAGGCATATACATGCATATTCCACAGATAACGTGTAACTATCTACAGTCAACTCATACAATGTGCATGCTCTAAGCAACAAAGAGCGTGTTCGAAGGTTGCGAAAATCCTAAGAAATGATACTCATAAGTGTCCATACATGATTTGGAGAAGCAATAAGTGGTTTAACTTCCAAAAGTTTGCAAAGATTATTCATTAAGTTAATCTTATAACTCTATGCTTATAAATTTTTTAATAGTTAATCTCATAACTGTATGTTCTACACTAAATTTACATCCTTGTATGCACTTTAAACATGCATATGTTATATACTTTCCAGAATAGCATACAACCATAAGTTGCAAAACTTGTAAAAGGGAAAAATCAAACTGTGACTTAGTCAAATTATGAGTTTTGGCATGCAAACTATTTGAACCATAAGTTACTGGTCGTTTGTCAATTGTTTGAAGCAAACAATCATGTGAACTAGGGGGCACACACCGGTATTTAAATAAAAATACTTAAAAAAAAATTTCATAAGTTCTGTTACTCCAAACAAAGAATTTTAGCAGTAATCACAGGACTAGATAAAGTGAAATGGAGGCACATAGAGTAAAGTACACAGAACACATATAAGCAAATAAGTGTAAACAAAATAAGCACAAAACACATATGAGCAGATAAATAAAGCTGTAGTCAAAGTATCAACAATGTATTATCTATAACTTTCTTTCATACAAGGTCAAAGTCAGATCAGCTACCACCTGAGCTTTTCAGTGCTTCTTTACATCACTCCCCTTCCCGCCTTTTGTTCGAAGTTTCTGCTTCGCATCGGGAGTGGTGTCAATGCCAGTGATGTCGACGATCTCCTCAATGCTAATATCCTCTTTCTGCTCTGTAACCTTTTAAGAAGACCCGCCCTTCGTTTTGAGCTTCCGAGATCGACGGGAGCTCTTAGAGGCCTTGATTGCTTCAACCTTCTCCTTCTTAACTACAGCCAGTTGTTCTTGAGATCTGTGCGGCTGCTCAATTTGAGTTTCTTTCTCTGGAGCTTTGCTCGTCATGAAATCACCCTCTAAAGATACGGACGGGTCATCCAAACCATGCGGTGCGGTGATCTTCTCGAATTCCGGCCCCAGCTGTGAACCAGATATGGACAAGACGACCGGATCAGGTACAGAAACAAGCATGGAAGTAGTAGGGATAGCAATAGGCCCAAGCATCAAGGAAACATCAAGTCAATAAGTAAAGAAGATGGACCTATAAGATAAAAAATGAAACCATTAAATTTATCCTGCTCTGCGGCGTGAGATGAAAATTCTCAAACTCGGGAGAAGCAAGTAGATTACCTGCACCGGAAGAATGACCAAGACTGTCAGCTTCATATTCACGACCTTCACCCTCCTTCGATGGCTTCACAATTCGAGGGGAAGCTACAAGCCTAGGACTTGCTGATGGATCATGGGGATGCCCCGATGGTTCGTCGGCATTAGAAATAAGAGGCTCCGGAGGTGCTTCGGCAGTTGCTATCGTGGTGGCATCGGCAACCTCCTTTTCCCTCTCAATTCGTAGGATCTCTTGGCCCTCCAGCATTGCCTTCTGTGATTCTTCATTGAGGTAGGCATTCTTGAACTCTCGCTCGAAGTAAACATCGCCGCTACCACGAAAGCAGGTCAAGGTCTCCTCCCAAACCATAGCAAGAGTGCATAGGAATTTAGGGCCTAAGTAGCTGAGACTCCCTTGATGCAGCAGGAAGTTGACATAAAAGTTCAAAATGGTCTCATCCATCTTCTCTATCTTCCTTTCAAAAGCGTTCTAAAGCTCCAAATAATCCACCGTAATGGCGGCCTTTTCAACTTCGATGTGAGGGTTATGGACGCTAGGCTACGCAACCTGATACTGTAGCCTGGCGATTGTCTCAAACTGGTCGGAGATGGTCTTATTATGCCCTCTACGATAAGGTCTTGATCGGAAATAGTTTTATTTTGGGCCTCAATTGTCGAGCTGCAAGTTGGCACCTGCTTTTTTAATTTGGCCTCTTCTGCATGAGCCTACTTAATTTCGTCCCTATAGACGATCTCTATTCTCTCGTGAGCCTCATTTAATTCCTTCAGCAAGCCGGTGTTCGTTTTGCTTTCTCGAAGCGCCGCTTTCTTTTCCTTTTTAAGTTGTTTGAACTTGGCGTCGCATTCCGCCAACGCTCTCTCGAAATCATCCTTCTCCAGTCAAAGGAGAAAATTTCTTAATAATTGTTGCGGTCCGGGTTCACCAGCTGCTTGCATAATTTTTCCAACCCTTCGGCCTGCTCCAAATCATTCTAAATAGCATGAAGATGTGGCATATATGAATCTCTACAAACCGAACAAAGATCACGATCAAACTTAACCCTCCTTATGAACCACCCGGGGAGCGCCGCCTCAAGCCTGGGAGGACCAGATGGAAGAACATAGGCAGATCTTCGGTGGGAGCATGAAGCACCGAGGGTAAGAGCAACAGAAGATGACAGAATTTGAGTTGAAGACGGAATGGGGATAGAAGTAACCGAGATTTCTTGACCCACTGAAGAGAGTGTTGAAGCGAAAGCTTGCTGTTCTGAAGAATGGGAACCGCGATCAAATTTAGACCTTTTCGACGGCTCCTCTCTCTCATTGAAAGTCTTCATCTTTTCATACCCACCTTTGTATATTCGACTCTGTTCCCTCTCGTCTCGACGACGTACTTCAGCTTCTAAATCTTTTCTTCTTCAGTACTCCTCCATCTCATGGGTTTGGTAACGGTTGGAAGATCGCTTCAACCAGTGCTGAGAGTCGGTAAATTCTTCAAGATCATCATAAAGGCCGCGTCCTCTCGTCATACCTTACATGAAGAATAAATAAAAGGCCTTAGAAACGGAAAATAAAAATGAAAAGTATGTGTACAAGTGTGTAACCCTAGTGAAACGTGTGATGTGTTTGGGAGAAGAGCCTAAAACGATGTCACAAACTGGATCGGGCAGGCGTCGCGGAAGGAATCAGACTAACTTCGGGTGCAACGTGGCTAGAACGAGGAAGCACCTCCTCAAATTTGAAATCTTCACCCATGAGCGCATCGAAATCGACGTAAACGTCGCTCAAATCTCCAACGTCCACACAAGCATCTTTAATCGGAGAATCCCAACGTTGTATGATTTCTAGGGCATCATCTTTACCACTCATGTCTGGAGGAGGTGAGCTCAGAATAACGGGACTCATCTCCGATGTATCGTCGCATGACTATAAATCATCGTCATCGGATTCTGCATAGAAATCATCATTAGAAGTGGACTCATCGTTACTACTCCCAATCTCTCCCTCCTCCTTTTCTAAGTCCATCGTGGCCTTGCCTTTCCCCTAAATAAATTTCTTTTCCTCTTCTTCTAGAGTCAAACGAATTCAGACCAGGCAACTGACTTCGATCATGACAGCATCCTTTTCCTCATGAGTCTCCTCAGCCGATTCGCCAGATGTGCCTTCCCGTTCTTGAAAAGTGCCATCATCAGAACCGTAAGATGAGGAGGTGGATCACGTGCATACCTGGATCGAGAAGGGGATGGGATCTCAATTGGAACTACAGACCTCCTCAGATGCAATAGTCTATATCGAAGGAAGTTTTCATCAGTCAGCAAGACTTTAACAGATTTCTCCTCAACATCAATGGCCTTCAGGGCTTGGAAATTTTATCGAGAGACAAGTCCCTGTTCAGCCTTGGAATAACTGTAAGAATTATTCGACTTGTTAGAAACTTCGTAGTAATACGTCAGAGTTCAACGAGTAAAAAAGGGAACTTACCCCCCGTTGTCCAAAGATGGTTGAACCCTTCAGGACATCTGACAAAGAAGTATTGGGTCTTGAATTGGGACAAGTTGCTTTACAGTTGCAATACAATTTTGTGAATCTTCTGGGCCTCGATTATGACCAAGGAAGGACACTCAATTCTTATTTTGAATAAAAGAAAGTATCTCAACTCGTCGAAGGTTGAAGCACGGTTGAAGGTTCACATGAAAAGGATGTGCAGACAAGTTAAGATGGCGTAGCCATTGGGGTAAATCTGAAACGGAGCAATTCCTAAGTTCAAGAGGGTCTCTCTCAGGAAATCGTTAAAAGGGAGCAAGGCTCCATTCAAGCACATATACCGATGACAAGCGGTATATCCCGGGGGAGGCATATGAGCGAACTCATCCTTCTCTGGGAGGCGCACATCTTCCTCTGAGATGCCATGTTGTAGGAAGACATTATGCAAGACTTTGGCAGAGACCACGAAAGATGCTCTCTTCAGCAGATTTATAAGGACTTTAAAATTAGGAGGAGTTCGGTCCATGACAGGACCAACTAGAACTAGCTGGCAATACTCAGCCTGTTAAGTAGTAGGAGGAAGGGTAACGGACGATGACTCGACCTCCGAAAGCCCAGAACTTCCTCCGCTAGACTTGCGACGAGAGGATGGGTGCTTCATTCTAAACAAAAGAACTTACATCCAAAACGGTTAGGTAATTCAACCCTAAAATAAGAACTCCCCATACCACACTTGAATTCCTAAGAAATATTGGCTCGCATTGATGTGTCGGTTTCAAGTGTGTATTGTGGCAAGTGCGATGTGTTATTTATCGGTGGTGGGCTTGGCACCCTGAACACTACTGTTGCGAGTAGCTTATTGCAAGTGTTCATTAGTGTATTTCTTTTCATGTTGTATTTGCTTTTCATACTTTCTTTCTATGGTTATTTTCATTTGGGATTTAGTCTGTTGGGCTATCCACAGCTCATATATATATATATATATATATATATTATCTTTGTATCGTTTGTATTGTGTGAGATCGAATAAATTAAAGTTTGTTTTCCCTCTCTTAATTTGTAACATGGTAGGTATCAAAGCAACTCGATCCAAAATAATTCCTCGTTTATTTTCCCTCCTATTTCCTGATCGATTCTCAACATGTCGGAAGGCAAGTCGATCATGGATGTAATGCCTGTAATGTCGAAAATTACTGAGCATAAATTGGGGGAATCAAATTATTTTGATTGGAGCAAGACTATTCGACTCTACCTTCGAAGTATTGATAAGGATGATCATCTTCGGAAAGATCCACCTGCAGAAGATTCAGATGTTAAAGAGGATCAGGTATGGCTTAGGGATGATGCTAGGATATTTCTTCAAATTAGAAATACTATTGATAGTAGTATTATTAGTTTGATTAATCATTGTGAGTTTGTGAAAAAGCTGATGGATTATTTGGAATTTCTGTATTCTAGAAAAGGAAATCTAAGCAGAATGTATGATATATGTAAGTCATTTTATCGAGTAGAGAAACAGGATCAGACATTAATGAATTATTTCATGAATTTCAAAAAGTTTTATGAAGAATTTAATCTGATATTACCTATAAGTTCGGATGTGAAAATTCAACAACAACAAAGGGAGCATATGGCTATTATGAGTTTTCTTGGAGGCCTTCCATCTGAATTTGAATCAGCTAAAGCACAAGTATTGTCTGGATCTGATGTTAAACTTTACAAGAAGTATTTAGTCGAATTTTGAGATCTGACAGTTCAAGTAATCAAACTCCTACTGCAACTAACAATAGTGCTCTAATTAGTCAAAGAAATTCTGGAGGAATGTTTAGATCTGAAAATAGAGTTATGAACTCTTCAAACTCATGCTCTTATTGCAAAAAGACTGGACATACATATCAAAATTGCTGGAAACTTGCTAAACAAAGACAAAATAATGGAAATAGTGGATCATATAATAATAAACGGCAAAGTTCACCAAATCAGACTGCAAATGTTGTAAAGAAGACTGAAGATGGTTCTGTGTTAGTCAATGCAGAGGAATATGAGAAGTTCAATGAATACAAAGAAGGGCTGAAGAATGCATCAAATTCTGTATCAACAGTGGCTAGATCCAACAGGTGGATAATTGATTCAGGGGCAACAGATCACATGACAGGTAACTCACATTTATTCATTGAATTTCAAGAGAATAAATGTGCTCAATATATTACTTTAGCTGATGGCTCAGTAGCAAACACAAATGGATCAGGGATTGTTAATCTCACTTCACAATTGTCATTAACCTTAGTTTTAGATACTCTAAAGTTAGCTTTTAATCTATTATTAGTTAGTCAGCTAACCAGAAAGATGAATTGTTTCATATCCTTTTACCCTAATCATTGTGTATTCCAGGAATTAAAGAACATGAGGATTATTGGTAAAGGTCATGAGCAAAATGGATTATATGTGCTGGAGGAGGATCAATCCATTGCTGTAGCCTGTATAAGTAAAGATGAAGCACTCAAGGTTCATTGTCAATTGGGTCATCCATCTTTACTTAATTTCAAAAAATTATGTCCTGAATATAATTCTCTACAAGTTCTAGATTGTGAGTCATGTCAATATGCTAAACATCATAGGTTGTCTTCAAATCCAAGAATAAATAGAAGAAGTAATTCTTATTTTGAGCTTGTTCATTCTAATATATGGGGACCATCTGCTATCATTTCTAAGCCTGGTTTTAGATACTTTGTCACATTTGTGGATGATTATACACGCACAACATGGTTATTTCTTATGAAGAGTAGATCTAAATTATATTCTATTTTCTGTAAATTTTATGCTGAAATTGAAAATCAGTTTAATACTGTGATTAAAACTCTGAGGAGTGATAATGCTAAGGAGTATACATCTGAATTCTTACAGAAGTTTATGAGTGATAAAGGTATAATCCATGAGACTTCATATGTAGATACTGCTTCTCAAAATGGTGTTGCAGAACGTAAAAACAGGAACTTACTGGAAACAGCAAGAGCTTTAATGTTCCAAACAAATATGCCAAAATATTTTTGGGCTAATGCTGTGTCAACTGCATGTTTCCTTATAAATAGAATGCCATCATCAGTGCTAAATGGTGAGATACCGTATAAACTCTTGTTTCCAGATAAATCGTTGTACCCAGTTAAACCTAGATTATTTGGATGTACTTGTTTTGCTAGAGATATCAGGCCAAATTTGTCCAAACTTGATCCTAAGTCTGTTAAGTGTATATTTGTGGGATATTCACGTGTTCAAAAGGGCTATAGATGTTATTTTCCAAGTCTTGGAAAGTATCTTGTGTCTGTTGATGTAACATTTCATGAAGACATATCTTACTTTCAAGCTTCGCAAAATTCATCAGAAAATACTCAGCAGGAGAATGATGGAGTCGATGATTTTCTTATAAACACTTTGAATGATAATACACAAGAAGAAGCAACTGTTGCTCAATCAGAAATTCCAATCCATGAACCAATTCCTACTATTGATCCAGAACTAAATCTCCCTATTGCTTTGAGGAAAGGTAGGAGACAATGTACATATCCTATATCATCATATGTGGCATATGATCATTTACCATCTCAAACATGTTTACTTCTCAAATCTCTTGATAGTGTGACTACACCAAAGAATATCACTGAAGCTTTATCTGATATTAAATGGTATGATGCTATCGTAGAAGAGATGAATGCTTTGAAAGTAAACAAAACATGGGATTTGGTTAAATTACCTCAAGATAAGAAAGCTATTGGGTGTAAATGGGTTTATTCAGTTAAGTTCAATCCAGATGGAACTATTGCAAGGTATAAAGCCAGACTTGTGGCAAAGGGTTATGCACAAATATATGGAGTAGATTACTTGGAAACATTTTCTCCAGTGGCTAAGCTAACTTCAATTAGATTACTCATTTCTCTGGCAACTATATACAACTGGAGACTGCATCAATTAGATATTAAAAATGCTTTCTTACATGGTGACTTACAAGAAGAAATGTACATGTTTCAACCTCCTGGATTCAAGGTTAAAGCTGAAGATGAGTTGGTGTGCAAGCTGAACAAGAACTTGTATGGACTAAAACAGAGTCCAAGGGCATAGTTTGGAAAATTTAGCAATGTTGTGGAGTCATTTGGCATTATCAAGAGCAAGTTTGACCATTCAGTATTCTATAAGAAATCTAGTGCAGGTATTATTCTTTTGGTTGTTTATGTTGATGATATTGTTATTACAGGAAGTGATGAAGCAGGAATCATTTCCCTAAAATAATTTATTCATAAGCATTTTCATACTAAAGAATTAGGAGAATTGAGGTATTTTCTAGGTGTTGAGGTTATCAGAAATAAGGAAGGAATATTTTTATCTCAAAGAAAGTATATTTTGGATCTATTAAATGAGACTGGAAAACTTGGAGTGAAGCCATGCAAAGTTCCAATGATACCAAATATTGATCTGTCAGTGGAAGGAGAAGTGTTCAATGAGCCTGAAAGATATAGAAGGTTAGTTGGAAAGTTAAACTATCTCTCTGTAACCAGACCTAATTTGGCTTATGCGGTTAGCATAGTGAGTCAGTATATGAATGCACCAACTGTGCATCAATGGAAAGCTGTTGAACAAATATTAGGGTATTTAAAAGGAACTGTTGGATATGGTCTTATGTATTTGAATCATGGTAATACAGAGATAGGGTGTTTCTCTGATGCAGACTGGGCTGGCTCCAGAGTGGATAGGAAATCTACAACAGGTTATTGTGTGTTTGTAGGAGGGAATCTAATATCATGGAAGAGTAAGAAACAAAATGTTGTGGCTAGATCAAGTGCAGAGTCTGAATACAGGGCTATGGCAAAAGCGGTATGTGAAATTATGTGGGTAGATCACTTGATGTCTGAAATTGGTTTTGAAGTTCAGAAGCCAATTGCTTTGGGTTGTGACAATCAAGCTACTGTTTATATTGCCTCGAATCCAGTTTTTCATGAGAGAACTAAACATATTGAAGTGGATTGCCACTTTGTTCGAGAGAAGATGCAGCAAGGTTTGGTGTGTGCTAAGCATATTGGAACAAAGGAGCAAGCTGCTGATGTGTTTACTAACGCAATTGATGGAAAGAAAATGGAGTACTTGAGAAGCAAGTTGTGCATGGTGAATTTACATGCACCAACTTGAGGGGGAGTGTTGCGAGTAGCTTATTGCAAGTGTTCATTAGTGTATTTCTTTTCATGTTGTAATTGCTTTTCATACTTTCTTTCTCTGGTTATTTTCGTTTGGGCTTTAGTCTGTTGGGCTATCCACAGCTCATATATATATACATCTTTGTATCGTTTGTATTGTGTGAGATCGAATAAATAAAAGTTTGTTTTTCCCTCTCTTAATTTGTAACAACTACAAACACTCTACCCCATGTGGGTAGTACGCTTGCAGCCGAGAGGTAAAAGGACTTCTCGTATCACTTTATTTTTGAAATTACTTCTCCTGCACTTACCCGTTATTGATCGACGATCAATAACGGATCCGTTGTTTGAAATGATGCAGAAAGTACCTTCCAATACAGGTACATCGTGTGTGCAAAAGATCTGGAAGGATGAAACCAATTCCCAATCTGCCGTGTGGTATCGGCTATGGGACCTGGCATAAATCAATTCTTGCTCAATGGATGAAGAGAGCAAAACATGTCGGGCACCTTGTCAAGGCCCGAATGTCGTTCTGTGAGGAACTCGAGACTCGATTTACTATCTTCCTCCATTAAGCCGTAATCGACTCGAACTTCTCACGACTAACACCACGAATACAACTCTGTTGCCAAACATCTTACTCGGCAAACCCACCTTGGATCAATGCTCTAAATGAAAAATTGGTCAAAGCCTTAGAACAAATGAGCTAGAAACAGATCGGCAGAGATCTGAGAATAGGTAGATGGCGATCCATGGTACAGGAAAATTAGGGTTTTGATCGAAGGCGATTTGAGAAGGCGGCGACAATAATCTGGAGTTGGCGGTGTAGAAAGAATCACGGTGAAGGTTTGGACGAGGTTGAATTGCCATAGACGATGGATTTGGATAGTTGGATGTTTCAATCAAAACGTTGAGAAGCTCGATCATAGGAAGGAAACGAGGCTTGGATCGTGTAAAGGTGATGGGGTAGCTCGGCTCGACTACTTATATAGGGAATGAAAACAGATGAAAAAAATCCTAAGTATTTAGGTCGCTAGCGATCCATCAGTTATGGATCGCTAGCGACCCATAAGATTGCACGCCATCGACCTCAAATTTACACGGCAACATCTACCTACTACTTCAAGACATATCAAGAAGTTATAAAGGAAAATTTGACATGTTGTGACGAGCAATGGCAGTCGAGATCAAAATAAAGTGAGCAGCAGCATAACCTATTTCGCATTTGCAAAACTCTAACACGATTACTTGAAATTCAACAAGCAGAGACTAAAAGCGATTACTTCTAAGGGAAATGTTATCTGGGTTTTTAATCCAACAGGATCCAAGAGAAGTCAAAGCAACTTGGCGGAGTCAGAATAACTCAGAAGTCAACTAGAAGGACTAAAGCAACAAGTTAGAGAGAGCCAAGGAATAAGGATGAGAAAATCCCCTAAGGGCATGGATCTCTAGCGATCCATGGCCTATGGATCGCTAGCGATCCATGGGGTTAACTCAGGGATCAACCTATTTTCTTGCATCGTGATCTAATGCATATTACAAAAATAGTGAGTGAGTTTGACGAGATTCGAGGTTAGTTAAATCAAGAGACAAACATCCGTCTAATCCGATTAGTGGCTAAATACAACTAGCAAGCAATCTGTCATCAAAACAAGGCAATGTGCAATGAGACCACATGAACAATGTCAACACAAGACAACGAAGACAATTCAGAAACCAAAGTCCAAAAGTATGCCTAGTGTATGGATCGCTAGCGATCCATACACTATGGATCGCCAACGATCCATACTTGACGTAGAATAAGTGCGACCCAAACAAAGTGAAGCAGAGGAAAAGGCTAAGTAATTAGCCCGCTTTCAGACCAATGCTATGGATCGCTAGCGATCCATGGTTTTGGCTCGGGTCGTGAGCTAAGCTCCAGTACGTCTTCTTGCGACCATCTGCAAACAGCTGGCAAACAGACTTGGCCCAACAGCTCTCCGATCTTTATAAATACCATCCTATCTGCAACATAAAGTGGATCTTCTCTGGACTGGTTGCTGAAACTCTACAGGAAGCTTTCTTCACTCCTCACCTCCTTCACAACGATCTTCAAAGGAGTTCACTGCGATTCTCCAGTGGATTCCAACCTTGGAGATTCAATCTAGCTAAGGATATTCAAGAGCTTTGTAATCAAATACATCTTGTAACAGTAATCAATCTATAATAAAAGCTATAAAGTGGAAGTAGGCTTCGTTAACAGCCGAACCACTATAAAAATCTTCTTGTCTCCTTTCAATTTCTGCTCTTTTATATTTATTTTCTATATTATTGCTCTATAAAAATAGGGCTGGTGCTTTCAGACTCAACCAGCATGTTGATCCATTTTTTGGATTAACATTTACTATTTTCAAACTTGTCAACTTTAAGTTAGACTCTACATAATATGGGTTTTGACATGTCAACCACTGAAAACAAAGCACTCAGCTAGAGTTCTTTACCCAAACATGTTTACATATTTTATTCTAAATACTAATCAACCATACTATACATACTTTTGTTTAATCAACACTTATTTTTGTCCAAGTAGAAATGTCTCTACTTTTTCAATCGATCTAGTAAATTATTATTGACTCTGTCAGTTGGCATAGTATATAATAACAATAGATGATCAAAAATTGCAAGAAGGCTGACATTACGGTAATAGAAATTGTACGTAAAAATATACTAACCTATGAAACGAGGAAATGTACCACTAAGTGGAGAAAATCCCATTTGTTGTAACTGTGTTGGCATTATGGCTTGTGTAGGAATGCTGGCTTGTGTAAGCATGTTGGACTGATCAGAAATATATGGCGATGTTAGCACAGCCGCTTGTGAGGATATTACAATATGATCAGTGATCGGCATATGTTTAGTGAACTGCATAGGCATATCAGGGGACTGCATTAATTTATCCAACACCCTATTTAAACATAATATATGGATTAAAATAGATAACTACATAAACATTCAGAATTAATTGCATACTTAGAATTTATAGCTCTAATCGTTGAATAATTTCTTCTAATGAAAATTGAGTATGTATTGGCTGGGTAGATATAGTTGGAGCAGTAGTACATCCTTGAGCATTGACTGAAGAAGACCAAGAACCTCCATGTAAAATACTAACATCTACATAAGGTGCTCCATACATCTTTCCTTTAGTTAGTCCACCTAACAAATCCACCTAACGTTGTAGACCGAAAGCATCCATTGCTTCCTCTAACTTGGCCTTTTACTTGAGATTATTCTCCTAATTGAAAAAAATAAAATCATCGATACTGGAAACATACTAACTATTTAAACTAAATAAAATAATTACCATTGTTTTTTGCAGATTTGTTATCCAGGTACTACTCTTACATTTTTTGGTATTTTTTTAAGGAGTTAGACGGATCTTTCAAATCATGCCAATATCGAAATGCCTCATGAAATGCTGGTTCCTTTCCTGTTGCCTTCATTACATGAATATTAGAAAATTATGACAATTGATAATAATATTAATTAGAGTGAATCCTACATGCTTGCATTATTTATACATTTATATCATGTGTAGATCTATATATCACGTTCACTTGTACTACACACATTCATTTTATTATAGAGTAGTATTTTCTTTTTATATTTTGACTATTAGTATGGTATATTTAGAACACCATATTTATTTTCAATATTGACAACCCCTCATTGTCTTTAATACTCATACAATACCACATCTATGAATCTATCTCATGCCGAAAGTATTATTGCTGAAGAAGATAATATGGTTCAAAGTGCACAGTATATGTACTTTGTGCTATAAGACTATTTCATAATAAATAAAATAGTTCATTATAACCAAATAATTACGTATCCAGCTTCTCAATTGAAGGTAATATTTCACAAGTAGTCAATCTATTAAACTTGGTAATAACATGATATTTTGGAAGTTATGAGTATTAAACTCTTGTGAATTTCAGTTCTTTTTGTGTTGTAAACAAGCACTCATACTTAAATTTAAGTTAGTATTGTCTTGGTTTCTAACTAAGCTTCATGTATGTTCAACCAACTTATTAATTTATGGTTTCAGGCAGAAGGAAAGAAAAAGATAGAGGCAATTAGCAAGGTTGATGTCCCACAAAAAGCTTTTATGGTTGTACTCGAGTAGTAATAACTGATGCCACAACAGCAGTTGATTCTAAATTAACCCTTATTTTGTGTGCTGTTGTGGTAGTAATAAACTAATGCTATAGTAACAGTAGCAATATACCACTGCCATAGTAGTAGCAATAAGTTGGTGCCACAACAGCAACATTTGACCATTATTGCCGAGGCCACAATAACCTGTTAAACTTATAGCGAAATGAAAAATGATATAACATACACACACACACACATTCTCTTAACTTTATCCAGTTATATATATATATATATATATATGTGTGTGTGTATGTGTGTGGGTGATAATAATAATAATAGTTCAATATATATACTTTAACACCAGCATAGTTAATAGTTTATTGGATGAAAAATGTATTTGACTTACAATTTGTTCATTATGCGAGGCTATTGAAATAGAACTGGCGTAATGACGAGTGTAGGTCCCATCTTTCGACGTAAGGTGATTCTTTCGCATTATTTCTCTTCTTTTCTCAAATTCCTATTGTGCCTAACAAATGTCAGCCATTTCATTCCATATATTGGGAAGAACTCAAAAGGGTGGACGATCCTTGCATTCGGTTATACTAGTCGTTTATTAGCTATTTTTGCTACTTCATGTGCGCAGTTTAGTTTTATCTTCAAATTTCTCTTGGTGTAGCCTCACGTATTCTTCGAATTGTTGGTTCATGAGTTTCATCATATAAGAAATGTCTCTGCAAAAAATATTTTGTTATACCTGAAATATACACAACATATGACAATAATACACAATTAATAAGACTGTCATATTGTCCTTATGTTGTATGATTTAGCTATTGTTTATTGTTCAATTAAATTGTAACAGGTCTTCTCTTAAAGCCACTATTTCAAATCTTGGCCATCTCGGCCGATATCTCGAGGAGAAGTTCTAACGAATCAGGACCTTAAATATCGGTGAAATCTTCTTTTCCATATATTGGCTTAGATCTCGGTACCTCAAACGATATATCGGCCGAGATCAAACTTAGATATCTCGGATGATATTAAGGCTTTTTTTACTTTAATTTTGATGAAATATAAAACTATGTGATAGATAGTATAACTAATATTTATATATGCATGTAACCAGTTGAAATGAGGTTTTTGACATCAATAAAAATAATGGCGCAAGTCAAATCATCTTCAGATGCACATAATTCGAGATATGATTGGTTACAAAAAAAATTAATTTTGGGGTTTACAAAAATTTGTTCAACTGCATCCCGATATAAGGAGGATCACTAGAAATATTTTAAGGGGATCTGATATATATTTCGTTGAGATTCGAAAATTCAACTTTGAGGCTAAAAATTCACGAGTCATAACTAACTTATTCGTTATATTTCTGTATTATTTGTCATTTGTATTGTAGAATGAAAAATTATTTAAAGAGAAAGAGATAAAAGAATGAAATTCAAATTTAATATCAAGAAAACTTGTTAATAAATCCCTTACTTTATCTCTTATCCATGACTGGACGTTATTTACTATCATACTTTAATATGAAAAATATTGTAATTGTTTGATTGATTTTGAAACTAGAAGATGACCAGATTCGATAAGGTAGAGATTTGATTGTGATTTTATGCTAATTTGATTTTATGCTATATTGGTAAGAGAAGTTCAATTTATAAAAAAAAATTCAATTTTATGCGTTTTGTTTGATTTTGGATCATGAAATAATTTAGATCAATTAGAAATGGAATCAGACAATTTAGAGTAGAATTAATGAAATAGCAAATCAAATGAAAATTTTACTTTTAAGGTAGTAATTATAGGTATTATTATGCATGCAAACCAATTTAAAGATAATATATACTCTTAGATATTTCCGAAATGAACTTTATGATCCAAGATGTAAATCTGAGATGGACGCCTGAGATGCACTCTCTCGTTCGAGATCTCACTTGATACGAGATCAAGCCTCTACAATTTCCGAGACGAAACATGACCAAAATCCGATATTTTAAACCTTGCTTAAAGCAATCTAAAAATATATAATGCAAAATTACTCAAGTTATACTTGAACAAATATGACTAACCAGGGTACTTGTTGGAATGTTTATTTGAATATTAGGAGGTATAAAGTACGAACTAGATAAACTAACTAGCATTCAACAAAAAAAGATTAGAAAAATAAACATAAGCCATATGACTACTTACCTAATTCTGTTATGGTTAGAGATATGATGTTTTAGTTTTTTACATTTTCTATCCTTTTGGTTTATTCCGTCCATTAAATACTTTTTCATGATTTTCAATAAAAGTTATTAATAGAGCACATTATTTGGTATCATATTTGCAAAATAACATTGGAATCATGGATTTTCTTCAAATTTATGAATTACAAATAGAAATATGATCAACTGAAATTAACTTATAAAATATGGTTAAATGAACAAGAGTTCATACATATAATAAATTTTATTTGTATATGAAGCTGAGAAAACATTACTAAGTATGGTACAAAAGTATGTGTCAAATCGTTTAGTTTAGAAGCTTTATTTTACGATGAAATTGAACGGTATATAACCAGAGACTAACTAGAACACATATTAATCACTCTATAGAATGCCAATAAACAAAAATACTTTATTTATTATCAAACTCATGTTACTAATTTTACATGCATGATGTTATTATATATGTGATATATATCAAATGAGATTGTGAGAAGAATTCAGATTGTTAAAAAATTCATCTCAACCTTAATGATCAACTGGCATTTATCACATAACAAAAAAAATCATGTCTTAGAGCATGTTATACTGCATAAATATTCAAAAATGGAGACTATATCCTAACAGTAGTGTTTTGCATAACACTAATAGTTAACCGCATCACATATCAAAAAAATAGCTTGAACTAAGTAGTAGTGTTAAAGAACATCAGAGAAAGAATAGTATACAGTGTAAAACACCTATATAAATGAGTAAAAAAACAACATGGATAAGAAACAGTAGGAAGAAAATGCCAAACAATAATTTCTGCTTTGGAAGTAAGCTAATTGCTAAGAAAGGAAGATTTCAGAACCATAATATCTTTTAAATTAGACTATACTTAAAGTAGTGAATTCCAAAACAAGCTAACTGCTAACTACATATGAATAAAAATTCTTTCAAACGAAGGCAGAAAAAAATAATCCAAAATCTTCATATTTTGTGTCGATGAAGTATGCAAGATAAAAATATTTATCCATAAAGAAAATGTAATAGCTCAATTTCTACACAAGAAGAATTACCTACATTCTAATTTTAGTAAATTTCAATCAATTCAAATAGAAAATTAGCTATATAGAGCATGAGAAGTTATGCACGCAGATGCTGGAATCGTCGCAGGTCATCGCTTAAGGAGTAGTTGCGTTAGTGTTTTTAGGAGGAACTAAGGTGAACTCTACAGAAATTCATGGACATTAAAGATCCGTTAATCAATCTCAATTACCATCAACAAGGGAAAAAAATTTCCACTACCAATTCATGAATCAGAAACCCTACAAAATACCCAAATTTTGCAAAAATAGAAAAAAGAAATACCCATTATTTTGATTCAGATAATGTAAGAGACGAAGCCTGCTCAATCGAAAGTAACTAGGGTTGCGTAAGAATCATGAAAAGAGGGGGAAATAGGTTTATAGCGCTAGATAAAAAGAAGGCAAATTCTATTTTAACATAGATAATCACTTAGTGCTCCCCTAAAATAAATAAAATTTTAAAAACTAAAATACCCTTAGAAAGCTGCGTACTTTCTTTCTTCTCAATTCCATTATCATCTTACTTAGTTTCTTACTGTCTAAACCACCGCTTCTTCAAAACTCTAGTTTCTAAATCAGTGAAGAAAAAATTCAATTTTTTACTACTAAGTTATTTTTTGGGTTTACAGACTTTATTAAGCAAAAATTCAAATTTTCACTACTAAGTTTCTAAATTAATGAAGAAAAAAATTCTAACCCTAGTTTCTAAATAAGTGAGAAAAAATTCAATTTTTCACGTTTTGCATGATGGAAAGGGTAGTTTTAGAAATGTAGGGGCTACTAAGTTATTTTTTGGGTTTATAAACTTTTTTAATTTTTGGGGGGCTACTAAGTAAATACTCGGGTTGAAATAGAATTTGTCTAAAAAGAATTCATTTTCTTGTTTCGCTAATTTGAGCGTAAGATCGAATTAGAGAATTAGAAAGGGCAATCTACCATGAGTATTATCATTTTTTATTAGAAAATAATTATTTTATTATAAATAATGACATGCTGTTGTTAATTGCATTGTGATATACATGGCATATAATATATTACCATTTGACAATTATTTTATTTTACAAGGTTGATTAAAACAATTATTTCATTTGAAATATCTTTCCAAATAATAAGAATTGAAGATAGGGCAGGAACTACCTAAAAAAGTAATCATTTAAGATGATAAATAAATTTGATATGTATTCAAGCCTGTCGAAATTTAAATGTTCAGTGTTAACAACAATGGTGGATGCTTAAAGTAATTTTTTAAATTCCTTTAGTGCCCTTTTAAGTTATTAAGGAGTGTATTAGTAAGTGTATATAGCAGCACACATAAAAAAAGATCAATTTTTATTGAGTGTTACCATTAATATACGCCTAAAAATTTGTTAACGCCATATGAAAATTTAATAAAATTAAATAATAATCATTATTTCAAAAAACCACCTTAAACACTTAATTAAATTAAATCGTAAAAATTTATCATTAGAAGTTGGTGGTTGAGATAATTAATTATATTAAAACATGCATGTAAATCGATATTTTTGTGACTCTCTTAATGTTCCAAGAAAAATATTGACAATTAACTATATTTGATTATATCGATCTTCTTTCTATTACCATGGGTTCCATTGTTCTTTTTTATTTTCTTATTGAGATAACAAAAAAAGTAATAATGATTGGATATCTTTTATTGTATTAATGAATGTTTTTACTGTATTCTACAATAGCACTAGATTTGAGCTCAAATTAATTTTTGCTATATTAGTCTTATTTAGTGTTAAATAGTTTACAAAAAAAATGCAAATCTATGTAAAATTAAAGTGACAAAGCACAATCAAAACCAAATTAATTAGATTCATATGCATAGGTGAAGCATTATATGAAAATAAAAAATTATCCCTGAAGAGATTGGATAAAGAAAATTTGATATCATTATTTGTAGAGAGAGAGAAATTAAGTTATGATTATGAAAAAGAAAAAAAAAAGAAAATGGGGATGTGGGTGTGTGAGTGAAGTATTTTATTGGATGAGAGGATAAATAGATGAGAGAAGTGTTTAAGTAAATGTAATAGTATCACCCTTTTTTAGAGGAAATTGTTATTGAGGAGAGAATTCAAATATCAATTATCTCTTGCATAAAACTATTCAAAATTACTAAATTACTCATTCTATAACCATCTTTCTTCTTTCCATCATACTTCAACCCTAAACTTTAATTCCTTGATTGTGAATCTTGATTCTTTAATTAGAAATTTATGATGAAATCATCATCGTAAACTCCATCTTTCTCTGTCTCAACATCAATTTCTACCACCGTCGCAATCTCCATCCTACCATCAAAAAAGTTGATAGGGTTGTTGTTTTTTCTATTTAAGATTCTAATTGTTTCTTTGAAGGATGTATAAAATCTAATGTTTTTATAAAATTCCAAAACATAATATATATTTAATTTTTTTAAAAGATTTAATCTTTATTACTTCATATGAATAAAGAAACAGTTAGAGTTTGTAGTGGAGTGGTGTTTGAGACAACCGACGGTGGACATCAGTGGTGGTGGTTAATTTCAGGGGAGGTTGGTTTAAGATTGTCCTATTATAGGATCACGAGATGAAAAATAAAGATAAAATGAAAGTGAAATTTTAAGGATTTTTTTTGTGGAGCCTATGAGATTTGATCTCACGCTTGGATGAAAAATTTATAGTGGAACTTGTTACATGATAATTATGTATTATTTATACTAATAATATTATTTTCCATATGTAAAATATATGTTGTTTATATAATTTCTATTGCTATCATGTACGAAGAGGTTACCTTTATGCTCGTAGTTAGTAAGTGGAATAGATTTATCTAATTTTCAATTTAATTAGGAAAAATTGTTTATTTGATAAATTAGAATCAATTACAAAAATAAATTCATACTCAACACTATATAGAAATGAAATTGTTGTTAACTGATTTAGACGATTTCAAAATTAAGTTATGTTTTTAGAAATAAATATGTATTTGAGTGTTTTTAATAAATCAGCCAACCTTAAAATTAGACGAATGTGTTATGAAAGCAAATGTTACTTGCTAATCACTAGGCTTAAAAATGAAAAATAAGGAAGAAATTAAGCAAATTAAAGTAAATTACATAAGCTACATAGTAGTTCGACAAGCTTGTCTACATGCACTACGAAGATCTTTTATTATGTTTCTCTCTTATAGTTACAATGAATTACAAGAGAATAAAAAAATACTTAAGACTAAAAACTAGCTAATTTCAAAAGGTTAGGGCTTTAATTTGCCATGTGAGGAGCTGTGGATAGAAGATAATAACTAGAATTTGAATAATTCACAACTCCTTTGAAGTGGCAATACATGAGGTATTTTTGGTGGCTGAAAAGGATAATGGATGATTGAGATTGCATAGTAAAATAGGCAGAAAGTGCATTTGGTCGTTGATTTGTCACATGGGTTGATGTGAGGTGGCTGTAAGGAAGAAAAGAATGTGTGCCAAGAAGCATGTTGATTGTCCCTCTATACTATGCCAAGACTTCGCATTAAATGCGCAGTAAATGCCAACGGCATGTTATATGAGTATGCATATACTAACCATTTCGCCATAGTACCTTATACAGTAGGCTGAACAACTTGTCATTTACTTTCGCATGCCTATGTGGCAAGGCGATTTGAGCTGGCTGGTTGATTGCCGAAGATACGGAGGAAGCTGAATATTGTTAACAACCAAGCTGGGATGGAGGTGCCAGATTGGTTGTCAAATGAAGGGAAATGCTACTTGGGACCGATTGAAAGCGGCTGTAATGGAGTCGGGCCAAGGATGGGTCCATTTTGATCCAGTCTTGTAGAATATGTTGGCTGTTAGGCTGGTTGGAGTTGTGTCGGCCGGAAACTGTAGTGATATCGAGTGGATGGGCTGACTTGGAGTTAGACAATTGGTGGGCTAGTTTAGGACCAACTTGAATTTGGGCCAACATGAGTGTCGGTCGTAGATTAGCTATGCCAACATTAATTGGGCCGGCTTGTGCTTTAATCTACTTGTTAATAACTTACGAGAAAATAAAGCAACGTTAAGCATGTTAGTACTGTAAAAAAATAGTTAGTTTGGGCTTCTGCAACAATCAAAATGGAACAAATTTGAATGTAGTAACATATATACGGCTGTGCATAGATTTGGTTGAGAAGTTTTTTAAATTGATCTTTTTACTTGTTTATTTTAATCAAATTTCCAGTCAATTTTTATTATCCATTAACTAACGGGTAATGGTAGGTTAATTCCATAATCTAACCATTGATTTGAAACATTAAATGAGTAAGTTTGGATTGGTAAAATAGATATTAAGTTAGTTAATTTGGTAGAATTAGAGCGATTTTTAATTATTAAGAGTTAAAGGAGAAGATATGTCTTAAACATGTATACGAAGGAATATTTAGCATATCTTCTTATGATGTTATTTTGAACTGATAAGTCTGAGTTTTGTACAACTAGGTTTGTGCTTACCAGCATACAACTTTAAATTCTTCTTTGAATAGTCAATGATACCAACTATACATTATCATGCATCGGGTGGGTTGTTAAGTAAATACTGTAATAAGTTTCAGCTTCATTCACATAAAATACCAACACCAACCATTAGATTTATTAGGGTAAAAATATTGAACGTTTAGTTGTTTTAAGACTTCTTGGAAACTTAATTAAAGACTAAGATATGGTTTCTAATTAGTCTTAATATTTATAAACTGATTTGAGACTCATTTTCAGTCTTTAACTTGAAATTTTAAAGACTGATTTTTTTAGTTTTTAATCAGTTTCTATTGAAAGACCAAATAATTTCAGTTTTTGTTCTTTAGACTTTATACGGATGTTTTTTTAGTGGACCATATATGTATAAGAGAAGACAAGGGAAAAGTTACCATAGTACTGTTGATTGTCATCTGCAATTTCCTGAACAAATGGCGGTGGTTTGTAGAAAACATAACAAGCCAACTCCGAGGCTTATTGTTCTACACAATGACTTATTTTTCAAAAATTAATTAGTTGATGTTTTGGTTATAGCTAATACTAGTGTGTAACCCGTGCATTGCGCATAATAATGTAGTTAAAAATAGTATTTATATTTTTATTATCGTTAAAATATATTTTATTATGCAATATATGATAAATTTTTTGTGATATATTAATCATAAATTAAAATGACATGTGATGCTCTGATATAAGGTTGAGCGTTCAATCCTGCTAACTACGTATCTCTATAAAATTAATGTCTAAAAACTAACCTTTGTAATATCGTATATGTAAATAATTGATGTTTTTTCTTAATGACATAAATAATTAATGTTATGTGATATATATATATATTTTCATATGTATGAGTGAATAAGTAACTTACCATTTTATTAATATGATTGCGTTATGTGTGTGTGTGTTGAATTGTCATCTTTTTCAGAGAATTTATAATTGATTAATGAACATTAAACAAATAAATTTATTTTAATAATGACTTAAGAATCAACATAACTGATTAAATACAAGGAGTTGAGTCTAAGAAATTAGAGAAAATTGAGAAGAGCTTTGTACATATTTGTAACTGAGAAGAGCATCGGTCTTATGGTTATCTTATCTATATGTGAACTTTTATTCTTTTTATATTTTTCGTTTTTAAATTTTATCCTTGTAATTAATCATAGATTTCATATTGTTGTAGGAGGGTCATGCTTACAACTTTAATAATTGCAAAATATTGTTATGTGGTATTTAGTTGAGTTATGAGTTGGGTATGGTTTAATAATATATTGAAAGTGAGAATGTTTATATAATAATCAGTGTAATCTGCGCGTTCACATCGTAATGTTGTAAAGTATAAATTTACCTTTTAAAGGTTGTTCAAAATGAAATTATGTTTATGTAATGTACGATAATATTTTGAGATAAATGAATCAGAAATTAAAAGAGCTATTATTATTTATGTATACACTTCATGTTATGTGATTTAAATATCTTCATATATCTGAATAAAGTAGAGATAATTTTATCATTTTTTCCCATGTTTATGAATATTGTATATACTGAAATTCCCATTTTTTAAGGATATATTAGATGATTAATGAATACTAGTTAATCATATTTATATTAAATAGTTTAAATTTACGATTACACGATTAGTTAAATATATGGACTTCGATGTAAAATATTAAAAGATAATGTAGAAGGATTATGTCCGTTATTGTAAAAAAAATTAAAATCTATGTATTTAAAGTTAATAGAATTTTACAGTGCAATTTATGATAAATTCATTTATTAAATAATTTATAACTAAATTTATTACTGTTATTAACGTATATAATTTATGTTATGTGATTTATATATATTTGCATCTAAATAATTTTTTAACCAATTTTTTGATGCGTCTTTGGTATACATATTGAAACTTTCACCTTTATGTTTATTAATAAATATTAGTTGACTAAGTTTAATAATTAGTTTAAATTTTGGATTATGCTATTAATTTAAATATGTGAACTTTAATGTAAAAGTTTGTGAGAGAACTATGAAAGATTTATAAACGATTGTTGATTTTTTTTCAAAAGTACGCAGTTGAATGTAAAGAAGTATGAGAGCACAACAAAGGCATTGTCACGGTGCTAGAATGCGACGTCGCCCGTCGCTAGCCATTGCTAAAAGGCAATGCAAAAACAGTCGACACCAATAGGTTTTGCGATGGCATCTTCACAAGTTTAGCGACGACTAGTGTCTGTAAGTTGGACACGTAGCAAATCTAGAGAAGTCGCTAGGCTATCGCTAACCGACGCTAGCCGACAGAAAACTGGCTAAATAGGCATAGTAGGCCGTCACTAGCAGACACAAGCTTGGACAAGTGAGTCGTCGCTAGTCGACGGAAGCCGTCGCAATACTAGATAATTTTTACCTGTAGCTTCTATTTAAGCCATCTCACTGGGCAAACATCACCATATCTCTATCCATCTCGTCTACAACACATATAAATCCAATTTCGCAACTACAACCATCGCATGTCACACATAAGCAAGTATATAATGTAAAAATCAATATCTACATCAATATTCCATCAAACAACGTCTATATTCCATCAAACAATACAACCATACTTAAAAATACTCATGTCCATCAAAAAAAACATCCACAAATCCTTCAAACAACAAAACCATACCAACAAATAATTATGTCCATCAAACAAAACATCCACAAAACCATCAAGCAACACAATCGTCAAACAAGTATCAAATCTATCAACACATGTCAAATAAATACAAAACAAAACGAAAAAAATCCATCAAACACCACAATCATACCTACTCATCATCATCTCCCGACCCATCCTCCCCAGGCATTCTCCCATGCTCTGCTAAATATGCCGCAATCCGCTCATCTAGCAGTTGTGCCAATCCTTCTCTCTTTTGTCAATCATTGAACTTCGCCATTTGCTGTTTCAGCCGAGCTATCTCCACCTCTGCCTGGGATCTCCTATAAGTCGTCTAGGTCGTTATTGCCTGTAAAATAGTTAATAGCGAGTTATAATTTATGATCAATATTAAATAAAATTTATATATCAGTTAGTGAAGCAGTTTACCTCCTGATTTTCATAACTATAACGCCTATTTCGCGAAGGAGGGTCAATCAGAGCATACTCCTCCAAGCTCAACTCAAGGCCAGTGGACTGCGCCACTCGAGCTTTCTTTGCTTTGTATCTTTCCTGCGATGATGAACAGAAGTTTGCTACAATAAATATTCAATTTAAAACTTATGAAATTTGAAGTAAAAAATTAAGCACGTTTACCATTATGGATTGAGATTTATTGTCCATCTAAACATATGAAACTTTGCCATCTTCATCTGTTTGCTCAACGACATGCGTGTGTGAAGACCTTTTCCACTGTAGGCTCACGATTATACTTCTTATACTGAAATTATATATATGAATAAAAAATGTTACCGATATGATTAAATATCAATAATCTATTTATAATTGCAATTTATAAATTTACCAATTCCTTCCGATGTTGTTGGAAGGATTTAGAGCCACCGCGTTGTCCAGTAGGATTTTGATTCCTGTTTGCACGGTTCCAGATGATATTTCCTGTAAATTTAAATATATTATTAACTAAATTAATGCAACTAATTTACGAAATTTAAACAAATAATAATAAAAATATAAAATTAAATAACTTACTTTAAATTTAGCACTATTCTAGAGCTGGAGAAATTTAGCCCAAACATCAGTGCTCATCCAAGCAGATTTTTTATTCGCATTCTTTGTCTTTGAGAGGATGTCCCTATAATTTTTCCGCATCTTTTGGTTCCAGTTATTTGTAAATACATCCATATCTTCCGGATCAACACATACCACAGCCTGCATATTGAAATTAATTTGAATTATATACATTATATTAACTTTCAAATGAATTTTAAATTTATATTTACCATCAAGTCGCCCATATAGCATTCATAACATGGTGTGGGATGTCGTCCCTATGAGCCCAACATCCTGACATCCGACTCTTGAATGCCTTCTTGGGGACTTGAAGAATGTAGTCCAAAGGCTCCACCTCGAAACTCCTATATAAATTTTATTGTACACATTTAATAAATTTTAGATAATATACATGCAATAAATTTGATACTTACCCTACACTCCTCAGAATGACCTCTGCTATTGGACGTAAATCCGACGTCGTGCCACTGGCACCCGTGCCAGGGGAAGGCCGAGATCTGCTGGAATGTCTCTTATAAGACATATATATCTGCCACAAACATATCATTTCATATAATTAAAAAACATATCAATTTATTATTAGAAAACATGTTAGATCAATCATCGCATAAAACTTCCACTAAAACATCATAAATGAAACAAGATATTCTAAATACATATATAGAATTAACAAAACAAAATAATACATATCTCACAACATAGTTATCATTATTAATAACAATGAAAGCTCATAGTATACATTTTACAACAAGCAATACAGATATTCAGAAATATCAGTCATTGTTGTTTTTTGATTCAAATTCGATCTCGTACTCTATATCATTTTCTTCTGTACTCTCAAATGTTTCTATTAAAGCATTTGATTCATCATTCAAATACCCTAATCAATGTCACCAGTTATTATCATTTCATTATTTGGCTCAAGATCCGCTTGATACGCTACTTCGTCTGAAATATTGTTTTCGTCAAACGTAAATCTTGCCTTTGTTTTAAAAATTGCTGACCAATTTGCTTTATCTCCTTTTAAGGATGGATAAGGAGTAAAATAAACTTGTAATGCTTGCTTGGCTAATACGAAAGGATCATACTTATAGTAATATGAGGTATGCTTTATTTCAATAAGCTTATAATCTCTGTGCATGTTGATTCCAGAACTAGGAACATTGCAGAACCAATTGCACTTGAATAAAAAAACTTTTTCTACAGGTTGTATATAATATGTCAATTCTAAAACCTACATTAAGACGCTGTAAAAATCTTTTCTCCAGTTTGTAGAGCAGTAGAGGGATTTCTACTTCAATTCTATGTTTTCGGTCGACTTTTAACATTGTCGAACAAAGTTGTTTATAAAACAAACTTAATTCTGTGATAACACTCTATACTTTTACGGGCAACATTTCTTTGAAAACCACAGATAATAAATATTCCATCATGATATGGAAATCGTGACTTTTGATCCCACTCAATTTATTGTTTTTTAAGTCAACACATCTACAGTGATTAGAAGATATCCCGTCAGGACATCTTAGTCCTTCCATCCACTTTGGCACGAGTTTTACTTGCTTGTTGCCTAGCTCATAGCATGCTTTGGGTTTTTTTACTGTTATTGGGCTTCATATGAAGTTTGGGGCGTTTACAAAAGTGTGCTATATCAAGCCTTGAATTCAGATCGTCCTTAGTTTTCCCCTTAA
Source organism: Allium fistulosum (assembly GCA_030737815.1). NCBI lineage: Eukaryota > Viridiplantae > Streptophyta > Magnoliopsida > Asparagales > Amaryllidaceae > Allium > Allium fistulosum. The sequence goes on along the minus strand of CM060901.1, from coordinate 334,327,318 downwards.
CATTAAAAATTGTATCAAACACGTTTTTTCATTGTTCATCATGTCAATATTATATCGAAGCAAGAGATATTTCAAATAAGGTAACTCCTAAAATATACTTGTTTGCGCCAATTATGAATATCCGATTTACCTAGAATTTCAGTATGTATTCTAGTTTCATATATCTTTGGATAGTCCTTTACAATTTTATATATTTCTTCGCTTGACCAAATCTTTCATGATAGCATTCTCTCTTCCCTATTAGCTCTAAAGTTTTGTTTATCCCCTCTAAAAGTATGATTGAGATGATGAAAACATGATCACAAGCAAACCAAGAAATTTTTTTCCCATACCTTAAAGAAAATGCTCGTGTTTCTTCTATGCAATAAGGATAGGCTAGACGACCGGCCGTACTCCAACCTGAATGCATTACATACGCATGAAAAACACTAATAGTCCATAACAAAGAAGCAAACATACAAAAATTCTTTTTTTTGAAATGTCATATATTTCAAATCCTTCATGCCATAGTGTTTTCAACTCTTCAATCAATGGTTGTAAATAAACATCGATTCCTTGTGTTGAATCATCAGGGCCAGAGATGATAATAGTGAGAAACATATATGGAGTTTCCATACACATCTACGGAGGTTAATTATAAGGAGTAACGATAATAGGCCAGGACAAATATTTACTACCAAATTGAGAGAATGGTGAAAGTCCATCCGTACATAAACCAAGTCTGACATTACGGCTCTCTGCAATAAATATGGATATGTCTTATCGAAATATTTTAGTACTTCTCCATCAAATGGATATGTCAAGTTCCCTCTATCCGTGTTCTCACGCTATGCCATCACATATGACATGCCATAGCTGAAGACGCATATAACCTTTGAAGTTTAGGAGTGATGGGTAAATTATACATTCTCTCGTATGGAACTTCCTTTCTTTTCTTTTTTCTTGGTTTGTTCTTTCCTCATCGCATATGTGATGGCCTGCCCTTCTCACTTCGAAAGACGAGTCGTAATATAGAAAGAAATAGGTAGAAAAGAAATAGATAGAAAGAACTAAACAAAAGATAGAATCTCACAGCGGAACGGAATAATATATATTACATAACATATATCACATAGTCACTAGTACAATTCATCGGAGTCATAATTATACATGCGTCATATTCAGACAATCATAACAACCTGCCATTCATTACAAGTCCAAAATACAGACACAGATACCGATACAGCGGAATATAGATAATAACTAGTTAGCGTTGAAGCCACCTGCTCCAGTTCCTCCAAAATGCATCATGAGAAACCTGGATCACTTGGCTACTCATAAAAATTTGAGTACCCAACAGTTTAGGAAAAACAGAAAATAAACTCTAGGTCAGACATGGGTCTGGTGTGAGTAAAATGGTTAAATTACTTTAAATTGAAAACCACTTGAAAACAAGGGCATCTCGTAAGACCACGCCGCACATAAACACGGACGGGTTTTTCCCTTACGATAAACAAAACACTTTTATAGGAAATCTAGTGATATTATAATAATGTCTAGGGTTTTCAAGTAAATTATTCACATAGCTGAAATTATTACATTAATTAAATTCCAGCATAACAGGTATACAACTAAGACCGAAGGCATTTATTGGAAAGTGGGTTCACTACAACAAAACTTACCATTGACAGCATCCTTTCTCAGCGTTTAAGTAGCAGGTGCGGTAAAAGTAAATTACTAAGAAAATTATACACGTAAGAATGTTGACGATATTCATTAGGTTTAAGTCTTTTCTGTTTGCCGCCTCTCATTCACGTCATTCCCTCCAAAATAATTTTTTTCCCCCTTATCTCCTAATATCGCTCTTCTTTTCGTAAATCTAAAAAGAAGCCAAAAATTTCTTTGTTGATTTCATCCTTCCTTCTTTAGGTTGTCCCCTTTTCCCTTAAAACCTTATCTCAAAGATGCCCTAATTCGATTCCTTTTGGGTTTTACAGTTCATATATTGATCTAGTCGAAAAGAATCAATTACAAGTTGAGTCGAATACTTTGATTTCAAGTTCAGACGAAAACAATTAAGCTTTTCCATTCATTGATTTCCCTAGCCTGGTTGAGGAGAGCTTTCTACGAAGCAGGTATAAACTTAGTAATTTTTTCCATACTCTAGTTTTGGTTCTGTCACAAAGTTTCAATGCCTTAGTATTAAGAAAAATTCTTACTCTTTTATAATGTTGAACACTTAAAATAAACGTGAAAGGAAGAGGCAAGATGTTTTGATTATTTATTTAGGAATTTGGTTTAGTAGATATAATTAGGGTATGTATAATAAAAATTAGGGAACCCAATTTTGATTGCTGCATTTTAGGCTTATAATGTACACGTATTTAAGTAGACATTTGTTTGCTGCATTTTTAGGCTTGTAATGTAAACTTCATGGGCTCTATGAAAAATAATTTTGGTGTTTATATAATATTTTAAAAGTGAGATCTATTTACATTTGTAGTGACTAGGCACAATGCAGTTTCCATATTTTTATGCAAGACTCGGTAAATATTGATCAGTTCACTTAAATTCAACCTTTATGCGAATAGTTTACTGAATTATGTGTGGTTTTCATCATAAATTTTTTTTTCGTCTCTATTTTGGGTTTGTAATGTAGTATTAAACCGATATTTTTTTTCATTGTTTTCATTATTTTTGATGTTTTGGTAGTTCCGAGTTTGACATTTTTTAATGGCAACTGCACTGCTTTCTTGACCGTGTGCAGAATCAGGCCCGGTCCCGCTGTTTGAGTTTATATCCCTTTGTTTTGTAATTGGAAATTTGAGTTATTGACTATTGAAGATTGTAAAATATACGCTCATCTCAGTGTTAGTCTCTATTGCTAGTAAAATCATTTTAACCTACGACTATTTTTTTAGTTTTTATGATGGGCTTTCTAATGTAGATTTGTCAGCAAAATCATTGTTCTTCCTATATAAAGTTAAGTTCATGTAGGTTTTTCTACTTAGATTTTATGATGGGCTTTCTGTTGTAGATTTGTCAATGAAATCGTTATGCTTTCTAGAAAAAGTATAAATTTGTGACTAGTAACTTCTGTGCGGTACTTATGGTCTGTTAAACCAAATACCTTTAAAGGATGCTTTGCTACCCTTGTTATTTAGTGGAATTGGTGTGCACGTTTCAAGGCTTCATTCCCAGATATACATGGGCTCATCATGCATTTGTATACTGCACAAAAACCGGACTAGCCTGTTGATCATCTTGGTTTGCATAAGGTCTTGTGTGTTCTTATGGGATGGAATCATGCAAAAGCGCCTAATGAGTCAAAGGCATATCAATCCTTATCTACTGATGAGGCATCAGCCAATAGAGAGGACCTAATTGTATGACCACCAACAGTGGGAATCCATAGCACTTGCACAGGAAAGACGAAAGACGGTCTCGTGGACGGTATGGGTAATAGAGAAATGGACTCAAAACTGAAAGGTATGTCATGATGCATGTCATTTCTTATGATAATGCTGTTTATACATGCTCATAGTATGTCTCAGTTAGATTGTATACCTTGGGCTATTGGCAATTTTGGGTGCCGACATAATCTAATTTAAGTTTGTTCTTACTTTTAGTAATATCCCCAATTTTCAAAAGGAGGTGCATAAACAGAGATTTAAAACTGTAATTTGGTAAAGCTTGAATGCTTTACTAGCATGATAATGTTGTTTTAGTTAATTTGTAGTTAATATCACTTAATTTGAATCGACTAGTGGATGCTATAAAACAGAAGTACTTGTTCCAAAACTAAAATATTGAGTTCCATTCAATATAAAAATTATTTTGTGGATAATTTAAGAAGGTATTTGTTAAAGTTTGTCGATCTATTTATAATGAAGAGTCTTTATCATGTTCCATTAAAAAAATTTATTTTGTGGAAGGCTAAGAAGATATTTGTTTAATTTTATGGATCTATTTGCAAAATCGAATAATTAGCACTTGTGTATTTGACGGGATCTATTTTTGGAGTTAGTAGGAGTCATCTACTAAAGTTAATAATCATCTTGGTAACTTTGTTCTTAATTTATGTCAAAATTAACTAAACTAGGTAATTTGGCTACCCCTATCAATTGTCAATAAAAGGTAAATAAGCGCTTCTTTCCATGGTTGTCTTATTCTTTCTAGAATATTTCAATTTAATAAAGTATGTAACTATAATATATATATATATATATATATAATTCTGACCCTTTTGCCATAGATACACCATAAGAATGATACAATTAGCGATGGAGATGAAATTTAAGGTACCCTTATTATTCATGTCTTAACAGTGATCTGTATATATTTATTTGACGTGCTTTAAAATGTTCCTTTTTTAGATGTATTAACTCCTGGGAAACAAGAGGAAAAGTAGCAGTATGTTGGCTGTTACATTGCATCTCATTAAAGCTATTTGCTAATATTGTTACTTGTGCATTTCAAGGGTTTCTCTACATGGACTAGACGAGATTTCAATGCATTCATTCAAGCATGTGAAAAGTGTGGCCACTAGGACATAAAGAACATAGCCTTAGAAATGGAAGGTAGAACAGAAGAGGAAGTTGAATGATATGCAAAAGTTTTTTGGCAAAGATACAAGGAATTAAATGGTAAGTTTATGCTCTTCAAATTTGTCATCATAATTGGTCATCTTTTTTTTATATTTTAACCACCATGGCATAATAGGCTAATCAAAGTATAGTTATGATCAGTCGTCTGACGCTGTCCTTGGATAAAGATGTTGTGATCATCGGATTAAATGTAAGTTCACTCGCATTTTTTGTTATGAACACATTTGTTCAAGAATTAAATTGATCTTTATAATTTAATAGGTTTGCCGATGTTTTGATAAGATAAGCTAGTATAGGGCACTGGAACCATCATTCTACTATAGGAATGACATATAGGGTTTAGTTTCCTAGTGTTCACATTGAATTGAATGTGGAGATACATGAATCCGAGTACAGTGGTATGAATCTATGTGCCAATTAGAATGCGATAGTAAATTTTACGGAGTTGTAGCACATTTTTATTCTTCTGATGTATGTATATACACATAGTTCAATACCAAAAATTTTATTTGTTGAATGATTGTGAGCTGGAAACTGTAATAAGATGTAGTACTTGAATGTATTATGGTCTATGGTATCAAGAGTTATGAATTTATGCATAATAATGTAATTTATGACAGTTGAAGTTATGAATATTGTTGATATTTATTAATTTTATCTCAGGATCCAACTCACTGGCCATTAATTGATCCGCTGCCTTCATATGGGTGAGGTAGAGAGCTACCTGGCCAAAGACATCAAAGCCTGATTTACGGATATAACCTCACAGATGTTGTGATTACAGGTATGATTTTTCTTGGTAAATAATGACAGTATCAGTTTGAAATTTAGATTAGAAGAAGATGACAAGAAGAAAATTAAAAACAAAACAATAGAAGTAACAATTCTTGACTTAAAATTAGTTTTCTTACCTGATTAGTATTTCACTAATAAATCGGACTGCTTTTATGTTTTATTCCCTAATTTAGTTTTTTTGTTATTGTTATTTTTATGCATGAGCCAATTGGAATAAAGTTCAAATATCATTATGAGAAGCAATTTTCCCTTGCTCTAACTGATATTATAAGTTGTTAGTTATTACAAGCTATAACTGTAAATGGTTATTATTGACTTACTTACCTTACAAGGAAAAAATATGTTTCTTATGTTGTCTGATAATCAACACAGAAATAAAATACTGTTCACATGTGTGGTTAGTAATTGTATTTGGAGAAATGATTTATATGCATAAATGCTAATGTAAATTGTTCCTTGATATTGAAGTCTACCTTATTCAAGAATTGAAACTGTTACTAGATACTAAGAGTGAAGTGTGGAAACATGTATAACCATAACTTTTTTTATAATGGAATAATGAATAACTTTCATTGTCTAAGTTGGTTGCACTGATTGAATGTATACTCGGAGTTATTCATAACTTATTTTTTTATAATGGACTAATGAATAACTTTCACTGTCTAACTTGTCATAACTTATTTTATTTTATAGTAAAAATTGTGGAAAGCCACGTGGATTTGAGTTAAGCAAAATTAGAACTATATGTATACCTGGAGTTATTCATAACTCGCCTTTAACCAAAACATGTTACAGATATTGAATTTATTTTCAGTTGTGCTTGTAAACACATTGCGAGTTCTTTCCTTTTCAATGTAGTATTTCAACAATATCTTTTAGCTTTTGTATGCTACTGAAGTTCATATTATATTCTTATCCATTACACATTGTGATTATGAAAATCATTAGTTAGCAGAAATTATTATAAACAATTTACGAATGTATGCCATTCATATTAGTCTGCAGTCCTTTGATGACGATTGTGAATGACATACATTGAATTGCAGTTTGAAAACAAGGTAATTTTCAATATTTCAAATGATGCAGATAGGATTGCTAATATTTTTTGAGCAATCCTGCCCTAACATCTGATTCTCCATCTGCATACCTGAATATGAGTAGTTTCTCGATTTTGAGGATGGTGACATGGAGGAATATGAAACTATTTGTTTGATAAGAAGATGCTCAGGATTGAATGAAAGTCAGTAGCAATGTATTGCTCTGAAAAACCATGGTCCAGGTAATTTACATTTCATTGCCTTTTAGGGTGTATTCCAGACTGGAACTGGGCATTTACTGTGCACTTTCACTTGTTTACATGTATGGATTTTTTTTCAGAAGAACAGGTGTATAGGGGTGGGTATCATTAGGTGGAGTTCTTTGTATTACAGGTATTTTCTTCCATTAAGTTTAACAATCATGATGTACCAGCATAGCACCAAATTACAATCATAATATTTTGGCATTTCAAATGCAGTTGTACTAACACATAAAATATATGAAAGGCGGTTAGAGCTTCCTCCCAGGCTCTCTGCATCGGCCTCCGAAAGGAGGGGCGGTTCCCATAGGTTCAAAAACCACACATCTCCTACCAGCGTCCTAGATAGGCCTTACTCCTTGTTTCGTAGGGCAGCGTCCCTTCGATTTGGAAGGAAGAGTAGCCGTACTGCACTCAAGTATTGGGATGCTGGTGACGGAGCATCGGAGAAAGATTCTCAAGCCATGTCTTTGGATTCTTCTTCTTTCTCATCGAATGTTTCTGTTTCTGTTGATGAAGGGGGAGAGGAGAGCGAACTTGATGAGAGAAAAGTCAGGATTATGAGGTACAGGAAGAAAAGGCATGTTCTTTGTCTTGCTTCCCACTCTGCTTCTCACTTCTTGGTAATGATTATTCTTTTATTTTGTATGAAGTATCCACAAAATTAACTTCCATAATTAACTTGTCATATGCTACAAGTCTACAGCACATACCTGATAATGGAAGGTCCAAAAATGTGATTTGAAATACGATATTTACAAGCACAAGGTCTAAACATTCTTTGATGTTTAGTATAAAACTCAATTATTCAGCAACAGCGTCGTTAAATAAATGACTATTAACTATCATTATGCTGGTGTACACAGCAAATAATAAGAGAATGTTCCACAACTTCTCATCGGTAACTAATACGGCTTTAAAATGACTTAATATTAACTAGTTATTTTTACATTATTATATCATACTTGTGAAACATTTAATTGTGTAATATTGTTGGATACTACAATAAAACTCATCTATGTAAATCATACTTAACAATAATGTTGGATACTACAATAAAACTCATCTATGTAATATCTATTAGTGTAAACCAAGAACTGTGATAAAAATATTGATTTGCTTGTAATAATTGTATTGAGATTATCAGATGGGTTTAGATTTTAATTTATGTTTACTCACTGACTTCAAAAATTTTCATCGCAGGTAATTAAAGATGGCGATGGCACATTCTTCTTCCGTAGCAAGTAGCAAGCATATGAAACTTTTTAGATGCATGTTTTGTTGTTGGCATTTGGTGCGGACTTACTTTATTGATATTATATTTTTGTTTAACATATACCTTATCTTTGTTTAACAATATTATGATAACTTGGTCTACTGTGTTATTTTTGTTTATGGATATTATTGAAACTTGATTTATAGATGTTTTTTTGTATATTAATATTGTTTTAGCTAGTTTATTTAACAGATTATTATTATTAAAACAGTATATTAAAACATCATCCAACTGTAAAAACATAACACAGCACGCATTAAACGCTGTAATAAAAATATTAACAGCCTAAATAAAACGCTGTCAAAAGAATAATTTCCACAGCGTTTAAAATTAAGCTGTTGTAAGTTTTCTTTATACGATAGCTTGTCATTATACAGCGTTTGTTCTAACGCTGTTGTGTCATATAACAGCGTTTAATAAACGCTGTGGTATCAAATTTTTTACAGCGTTTTCTATTTTGCTGTTAAAACTTTTGCACCTACGACAGCATGTCGTTATACAGCGTTTATAATAACGCTGTCGTATCATATAACAGCGTTTTTGAAACGCTATCAAAAGCTATTTCTGGTGTAGTGGTTCCATACAATGACTGGGCTACTGGGTTACCGCCCGTCATGGCGCATCTCTAGATAAAATAACACCGAGGACCTCGTCGGGATCCCCTGTTGCACAAGACCGGAATACCCCTAACTTGGATAGTCCGAATAAGATTACCCCTCGGTTGGGATTAGCAATCGTACCAAAGCATACCGAGTAAAATAGGGACTCTAGATATGGATAACGTTACCTTAATTGGGTGCGACCCACTTAGCCTTGCTGCATCTCCGCTGTTTTAGTCATTTCCAATTGATGAGGTTTGAGGCTACGATTACCTTTCAAGAACACATTTAATTGGAATTCTCATCGTCCTCCAATGATGATGTTCTGATAGCATTCGTCTATACAAGTCCGTTCTAGGTTCTAACAAAACCGAAGGCACCATTTTCACTACACCCATATTGAAATCACCCTCAAAGTTAGTGACAAATAGCCCTTGTACTCTGAAATCTTCATTCCGGATCTTTCCTTTGAATCTTGCCAACTCGATCGCTTATTTTGGATCGATGTGGTTTTCGAACATTACTGATATCCGATCCCGATCTCATCGAATCCAAACGTTTGATTTTTAAAGGCCAAGTTGTTTAAATAAAACAATTAATATTCAGGGTGTCAACATCTACATATGGAAATTTATTGCATATATTAATTTTCAATAAAAACGTGTTGACATTTTATTTCAACCATTCATTTCATTTGGCTACTTAATGGCACAAGCATAGAACAATTGAAATAAATATTCAAGAGTAATTAAGCCAAAACACAGATCATTAACTATCTAATGATTTATAGCCAATATTAAAACAATTAACAAATCAGCATTTAATTAATTTAAATTAACCGAATCTGATTATATTCCTAACACAAATTACTTATAATTTAAATTAATTATATAAAAACTATTTATTTTAATTTAATTAAAATTAATAATCCATTTAACAACAAGTTTTATTAATTAACTTAAGAATTATCAACTTAGAATTTAATTATTTATTAACTTTAATTATTAAAATTAATTTAATTTTATATTACCGAAAACTTAACAAAATTGATTAGGCTTAAATACTTGGTGATAAGATCATAATGCAACAAAATTCATGTTGATTTTGAATTAAGTAAAAAAATATTTAAAAGGTTAAGAGGTTATTAATGTAAACATTTGATAAAAAAAATTACTTCTTCTTCTTTTTTAAAAAAAACTAAACCCATGCCCCTTCAGCCCACAGGAAAAATCACAAGCTCCAACCCCTTCTTTTTTTCCTTTTTTTTCCTACTACTTCTTTTTTTTCTTCTTTCCTTCCTTTTCTTTTCACTGATCAACTTGTGCATGTCACCGTGCACGTGCATGCATCGCCAACCACCCATCTCCTACCGTCGACCCCTCGAACACATCACCTACGACCATCCCCACTTGACCACATGCCTAAAAACCTGACCGGACCCCTAGTTCAAAATCTCGAACTTCAACAGAAAACTGGAGCAGTTCATCCCAAACCATGTACCTCGCAGGACCACCACCGACCACCATCCATCCCCAAACTTAGGCCATAGGTTCGCCTCCACCTCCTCTTCCAATTCCCCCCATACCGCACGCCTATATGTGCTCCACGTCGCCACCATTGCTATAAAACCAAGCACGAAAAAAACCCAATTTCTAACCCTAAATCGCCTCCGACACAACGACACACACTCCTATAAATTGCCGCACCATTTTTTGCGAACTCCCCAACACCCCAACTTCCTTCAGACCAAAGCTTGACCCACGAAATCGAAGGGTTCGCCCGAATTTGGCCGAAAACCAAAGAACGTTCATCTTCCTTTTTCTCACTATATACTTAACTAAAAATTTCCAAACTTTTTCCAAAAATCATCATTTTGAATAACGATCCTATTCATATAAGCAAGTGGGTGAAATATGATTCTCGAATTCCTTACATTTTTGGGTTTCTTACTGTAATATATGTTTTTCTTCTTCTATATTTGATAATATCAGATGAAACAAATTTTAGGCTTAACTACATTCGAGAACAACCAAGTTTGCTTTTGAAAACATCACCTAAAACTAACTAGATTGTGAGGTAAGGATTTTTGAAGTTGAGGCATAGCAGTTTTTCTCAAATAACAAAGCAAAGAAAATTAGGATATACAGGCTTTTGGAGTTTTACAGGTTATACAACATGATTTACATACATATATATGCACATATACTACTTGTATATGAACAACTTGATAATCAAAAGTTTTTCACTTAAATCTTCAAGTATATGGTTGCATTAGATTTCCAGTAAGTAAAGGAAAAAAATTGGTTTACTCACTACTTTGAAAAGAAACACCCTGCCTTGTTTTGTTTTACTGGCAACCTTTTGTTTCTACAGAGTTTTTTTTATTGGCAGCTTCTTTTCTTCCTATTTTTTTTCTTTGTTTGCTTTATATGTTGGAGTGGTTTAACGTAAAGAATACAGTGATATTTATAGAGAAGAGGGAAGGAACAAGTTTTTAAACAGGCTGAAGCCCATTTTCATGTTCAGTAATTTTTCCTTTTTTTTCTTTGATTTTGAAAACAGTGACCTGATTTGAAAATTAGTGATTTGATTTCCTAGTTGATTTGATAATTTGTGTGTGATTTGATCTATTTTGTGCTTGAGTAGATATGCATTCATCATTATGTCCCCTTGTATATATATATACTTCATATATATATATATACATAGATTGTTTGACCATATGAACATGTTTTAGCCTTATATACAAACATATGTTAACATGCTTAAGTTTTGTACTACTTCTATAAATTATTACATATACCTTATAACTAACATATAAACATAAATAGCCACTTACATGTATTTATTCTTATTTATATATTTTATTTTAAATTTTATATCAAAAGTTATGTACACACACATAAATAGATATATATATATATATATATATATATATATATCATATCCTATAATAGGAAGAGGTGGAATTTTATTTAAATATTTTTTCAGAAATTATCATTTAAACTTTTAAATAATAGCCTCTAGAATATATATATATATATATATTTCCATAAATCAAAATTCATTATTTGACTGATAAAAATAATATTTCAATATTTAAAATTAGTTGATTATTCAAATATCAGGTGTCAAAAATCCGGGTCGTTACATTCCTTCCCCCTTAAAAGAATTTCATCCCCGAAATTTAAAAGCAAAGAAATAATTCAACTTGTAACAAAAAGTTTTATATTCATATCGCAAAGCATATACATCAATCATATCCTAACAACCATAACAAACAACTATACACGGAACAATACAACACTAGATATCCTGACAACAATTCCAGATAGGCTTCCTTCACACTATCTAGAGTCTCCCAGGCTGTGCAGTTAATGCCTCGCTATATCCCCGCTATAACTCCGATATATCTTATAGCGGATTCCTACCGCTACGATTTTTCCATATATCCCCAACATATAGCCTTTCCGCTTTAATCCCCGCTATTTCCGCTATATCCCGTTATTTCCGCTATATTCCGCTATTTCCGCTATATCTTCTATAAAAAATTGGATTGAAAAATGATATTTATACGCTATAAAAATTATGAAATTAATTAATTTCATTGAATTTTTATATATGTTTAGAAATGATAATACTCTAATATTCTACTAAATTAAATTAAGTTATATAACAGTTTTACGTTCATTTACAATACATTTGCACATATTTTTATTTAAAATTATTTTTGTATTAATTATAATTCAATTGAATGTTAATTTTTCACATAATTACTATCTATATATTTGTAAAAACAACAAGTATGGAATTTATATGCTATTTTAGAGTAATCCGATATATCCCGTTATATCTTCGCTACATCCCCGCTATGACTTTTTGCACCTCTACCGCATTGAATCCACCAAGCGCTTTAACTGCACAGCTCCCAGGTACAATCTCTAGGATCCTCGCTACATTGGATCTTAACCAACTTCACCACCTTATTTCGGAGTTTCTTCTCATCCTGATCAATAATCTAAACTGGATGCCTGACTACAGTCAAGTTTGGTTCAACCTCCAAATCTTCCTGAACTGATGGTTCTACAATCAATGATGGATCATGCATGTATTTCCTTAGATGAGATACGTTGAATACATTATGAATCCCTGCCATCCTTTCTGGTAATTCAATCTTATACGCAAGAGTACCAATCCTTTCGAGAATAAGAAAAGGTCTGATATATCTTGGAGCCAATTTTCCAGTCTTGCCAAATCTAATTGCTCCTCTTATCGGAGAAATCTTATCAAATACCAAGTCTCCAACTGCAAATTCCAGATCCCTACGCCTTTTATCGGCGTAGCTTTTTTGACGATCCTGGGCTGCCTTCATTCTCTTCTTGATCAGTTCGATTTTCTCATATGCCTCCCGAATCATATCCGGACCAAGGATTAAACGATCTCCCGACTCCACCCAACAGGCTGGTGATCTGCATGGCCTTTCATAGAGAGCTTCGTAGGGTGCCATCTCTATACTTTCCTAGAAACTGTTATTGTAAGAAAATTCCACCAGATGCAGATAATCTTCCAAAGACCCACTAAAGTCCAAAATGCAGGCCATAAACATATCTTCCAGAATGTGGTTTAGCCTCTCAGTTTGCCCATCCGTTTGAGGGTGATAGTCAGTGCTCAAACTTAACTTTGTTCCAAGGGCTGTTTGCAAAGCTTCTAAAAATTTACTGGTAAAAATCGAGTCACAATCACTTACTATGCTTATGGGAACTCCATGCAATCTAACGATTTCCCTCATGAAAATCTCTGCTAAGGAAGCTGCAGTTCTAGTTGATTTAACCAGAATAAAGTGAGCGCTCTTGGTTAACTTGTCTACAATAACTCACACTCCCTCATTCCCCTTTCTCGTTCTAGGTAACCCATCTATGAAATCCATCGATATCATCTCCCACTTCCATTTTGGAATCTCCAGAGGTTGTAACAGTCGCGCTGTCATCTGCTGATTGCCTTTTATCTGTTGACAACTTGCGCACCTGTTAACAAAGGTAGAGATGTCTTTCTTCATTCCCTTCCACCAAAACATCTCCTTCATATCCCTATACATCTTCGAGACACCTGGATGGATACTCAACCTAGATCGATGGCATTCTGACAAAACTTCCTACCTAAGATTTTTGACACTCGATACATAGATTCTTCCATTGATCCTCAAAACTCCCCGGTCATCAACCTTAAAACTGGTGCACTGCCCCTCCTCAACCTTTTTGATGATCGCCCTTAAGCTTTTATCTGCTTTTTGCTTGCTTGTTATTCTTTCTAGGAGAGTCGGGGTAACCTCCAAAAGCGATAAAACTGCATTCCTACTCAAAGCATCCGCTACCACATTCGCCTTTCTCGGTGTATAGAGAATATCCAAATCATAGGATGCTAGAAATTCCAATCACCTTTGTTGTCTCAGGTTTAGATCCTTCTGGGTGGAAAAATACTTCAGGGCTTTATGATCCGTGAAGAGCTTGAAATTTTCACCCAACAGGTAGTGCCTCCACATTTTTAGTGCAAAGACAAAAGCCAGCAACTCCAGGTCATGCGTAGCTTAGTTTTTCTCATGAGGCTTCAACTGCCTGCTCGCATATGCAATCACCCTACCACGCTGCATCAAAACAGCTCCTAATCCCACCCCACAAGCATCAGTGTACACTGTGAATTCACTGTTCCCATCTGGAACAGCCAAAATGGGTGCATCGGTTAATCTCGCTTTCAATTCTTGAAACGTCTCTTCACACTTTGAAACCCATTCAAATTTCTCTCCCTTCTTAGTTAGCTTGGTCAAATGGGAGGAAATCTTAGAATAATTTTGAATAAATCTTTTGTAGTATCCTGCCAAACAAAGGAAACTATGAACCTCCGTAGGAGTCCGTGGTTGCTTCCACTCCTGAACAGTCGCTACCTTTTCTGGGTCCACTAAAATACCATCTCCTGATACAATGTGCCATAAAAACTTTACTTCCAATTGCCAAAAATGGCACTCTGAAAACTTCACCTTTAGAACATGCCTTCTTAATGTTTCCAACACCACTTCCAGATGATGTTTATGCTCCTCCTCTGATTTAGAGTAGATAAGAATGTCGTCGATGAACACTAACACGAACTTTTTAAGAACATCTCGGAAGACACGGTTCATTAGATCACCAAAATAAGCTGGTGCATTGGTCAGCCCAAAAGGCATAACTAGCCACTCAAAGAAACAGTCAGGCCCTCTAAACGCAGTTAAGGATATACTATCTTCAGGAACCCTCAGCTAATGAAAACCAGAAACTAAATCCATCTACGAAAATATAGTAGCTCCATGAAGTTGGTCAAAAAGATCGTCGATGCGAGGTAAGGGATACTTGTTTCTAATGGTTAGCTTATTCAACTCCCTATAGTCTACATATAATCTTAACGATCCATCTGACTTAGCTGCAAAGACCATAGCAGACCCCCCAACTCGAACGACTGGGTCTAATCAATCCTCTCCTCAATAAGTCCTAGGTCTGACTCACCAACTCTTCTCTCTCCTTCGAAGCCATTTTCCTTTTTGGTTGAACTAGAGGTCTTGCTCTTGGAACAAAATTAATATGAAATTCTGTCTCTCGATGCGGGGGTAAACCTTTAACTTCTTCAAAAACATCAGGGAAGTTTTTAACAACTTCTATATATCCTAATCATTTTTGAGATGCTTCAAGCACGTGCAAGAGACTACACATATGAATTTTGGGGTTATCACATTCTATCTTTGCTATCCTTCCCAACTCGGTTTCCAAAGATATGGTCCTACCCTTACAGTTCAGGACCGCTTTATACTTTGTTAACTAATACATACCAAGTATAAGGTCAAATCCTTTAAAATCTAATACATAGGGGTCACACGAAAAGCTATGAGAAAGATAAGAAATTTGCACGCCTTCACAAGTCATATTCAGATGGGTCACTCCCCCTATGGGATTGGATACGCAAAGAGGGTTTTCTACGGTACTAGGAATAAGGTGAAACTTCACTGCTGATCCTAAAGAAATAAAGCTAAAAGAGGCACTAGAATTAAATAATACTCTAACATAAACACCATTTAAAAGTAAGGTACCTTCAAGGATGCCTTTCCCCTTCACATCCGTTGAAGTTGATTGTTCATTCTTGATAGCAAACAACTTGGGCTACTGCACCTTCTTCATGAGTGGGCAGTCCTTCACAATGTGCTCAGGCCGATGGCAATTGAAACACAGAGTCTTTTGAACCATTTGAGAAATAGGTCCGCTTTGCTGCTTCAGAACTTCACGACTTGGACAATATCTGGCAATATGTCCTTTCTGCTTGCAATTATAACACTCAATGTTCTTATGTTTTCCTCCTTGTTTCCCTTTTCCTTGCTTCTTCCAATTCGGATTAAACTTCCTTTTATTCAGATTAATAGCACCACCACTTGGTGGTGCTGCTGTTGAGGGCTTCTTCTTCGAAAGCACTTCATACCTTAAGGCCATGTCTACAAGATCCACAAGCGATCCCATAATATGAGCGGTCATCTTTTCGTGAAATTCTTCCCTCATACCCAATACAAACATCTCATTTTTCTTAAGTGGGGTGTCAATAAGTCCAGGACCAAAATGAGATAACTCATTAAACTTATTTCGTACTCAGCCACTGACATGTCTTCTTGCTTGAGATCTAGGAAACTCCTCTATAATCGGGTCTTACCCGTAGTTGGCATGAATTGTTCTTCGAATACCTCTTTGAATTTATCCCAGGAAAATTCATCTTCGGAGACATTCGCCGTGATTGAATCCCACCATGCAGCTACACCCTCTTGCAAGTGCCATGATGCCAAGACTCGTTTCCGATCATCAGAAATGCCCAAACCTTTGAAAATTCTCTCACATGAGCGTAGCCAAGCTTGTACCTCAATAATAGATTCAATACCCTTGAAGGGTTTTCCTCCTAAATTCGCAAAGTCCTTGCACAGAGTTGCGAATTTTACATGAGGTTGTACTGGAGCTACGGCCTCAACAGCTATTCCACCACCTCTAACATTAAGGGTTCTTCCATTAGTGGTTGTTGTGCTACTGGCTACCCTTCCTAGTCTTCCCCTTGTGCTCATTGTTTACTACCTGGACATAGTAAGAGGATACTTAGCACTTGGACGAAATACATTCCAAAGATGGCACTAATAATATTTTATCAAAGCTGATCTAACTATCAAGGATATATGTATATATATACACAAATACGCTCTCTCAAGATTGATATTAACCCAAAAGCCTAGGTGTTCACTCAACCTAGTGCTCCGATGCCAAGTGTGACGGCCTGCCCTTCTCACTCCGAGAGATGAGTCATAATATAGAAAGAAATAGGTAAAAAAGAAATACATAGAAAGAAAGAACTAAACAAAATACAGAATCTCACAGCGGAACAGAATAATATATATTACATAACATATATCACATAGTCACCAATACAATACATCAGAGTTATAATTATACATGCATCATATTCAGACAGTCAAAACGACCTGCCATTCATTACAAGTCCAAAATACAGATACAGATACCGATACAGCGAAATATAGATAATAACTAGTTAGCGTTTAAGCCACCTACTCCAGCTCCTCTAAAATGCATCGTGAGAAACTTGGATCACTTGGCTACTCATAAAAATTTGAGTACCCAAGAGTTTAGGAAAAACAGAAAATAAACTTTGGGTCAGACATGGGTCTGGTGTGAGTAAAACGATTAGATTACTTTAAATTGAAAACAATTTGAAAATAAGGGCATCTCGTAAGACCACATCGCACATACACATGGACGAGTTTTTTCTTTATGACAACCAAAACAATTTTATAGGAAATTCAGTGAAATTATAATAATGTCTATGGGTTTCAAGTAAATTATTCACATAGCTGAAATTGTTACATTAATTAAATCCAGCATAATCGGTATACAACTAAGATCGAAGGCACTTATTGGAAAGTGGGTTCCATAAAATGACTGGGCTACTG
This sequence comes from Allium fistulosum, assembly GCA_030737815.1. Taxonomy (NCBI): domain Eukaryota; kingdom Viridiplantae; phylum Streptophyta; class Magnoliopsida; order Asparagales; family Amaryllidaceae; genus Allium; species Allium fistulosum. Next base: position 334,309,749 of record CM060901.1, on the reverse strand, counting down.
GGGTACCGCCCGTCACGGTGCATCTCTAGATAAAATACCACCGAGGACCTCGCCGGGATCTCCTGCTACACAAGACCGGACTACCCCTAACCTGGATAGTCCGAATAAGATTACCCCTCGATTGGGATCAGCAACCGTACCGAAGCATACCGAGTAAAATAGGGACTCTAGATAGGGATAACCTTACCTTAATTGGGTGCGACCCACTTAGCCTTGCCGCATCTCCCCTGTTTTAGTCATTACCGGTTGATGAGGCTTGAGGCTATGATTACCTTTCAAGAATACATTTACTTGGAATGCTCATCGTCCTCCAATGACGATGTTCTGATAGCATTCGTCCATACAAGTCCGTTCTGGGTTCTAACGGAACCGAAGGCACCATTTCCACTACACCCATATTTGAATCACCCTCAGAGTTAGTGACAAATAGCTCTGAAATCTTCATTCTTGATCTTTCCTTTGAATCTTCCCAACTCGATTGCTTATTTTGGATCGATGTGATTTTCGGACATTACTGATATCTGATCCCGGTCTCTTCGAATCCAAACGTTTGATATTTAAAGGCCAATTTGTTTAAATAAAATAATTAATATTCAGGGTGTCAACATCTATATATGGAAATTTATTGCATATATTAATTTTCAATAAAAACGTGTTGACGTTTTATTTCAACCATTCAATTCATTTGGCTATTTAATGGCACAAGCACAGAATAATTGAAATAAATATTCAAGAGTAATTGAGCCAAAACACATATCATTAACTATCTAACGATTTAAAGCCAATATTAAAACAATTAACAAATCAGCATTTAGTTAATTTAAATTAACCGAATCTAATTATATTCCTAACCCAAATTACTTATAATTTAAATTAATTATATAAAAACTATTTATTTTAATTTAATTAAAATTGACAATCCATTTAACAACAAGTTTTATTAATTAACTAAATATTTATCAACTTAGAATTTAATTATTAAAATTAATTTAATTTTATATTACCAAAAACTTAACAAAATTGATTAGGCTTAAATACTTGGTGATAAGATCATAATGCAACAAAATTCATGTTGATTTTGAATTAAATTTCAAAAAAATATTTAAAAGGTTAAGAGGTTATTAATGTAAACATTTGATAAAAAAATTACTTCTTCTTCTATTATTTTTTTGAAAAAAACCAAACCCAGGCCCATTCGACCCACTGGAAAAATCAGAGGCTCCAACCCCTTCTTTTTTTTCCTACTGCTTCTTCTTCTTCTTTCCTTCCTTTTCTTTTCACTGATCAACTTTTGCATGTCACCGTGCACGCGCATGCATCATCGGCCACCCATCTCCTGCCGCCGACCCCATAAACACATCACCTACGACCACCCCCACTTGACCACACACCTAAAAACCCGACCGAACCCCCAGTTCAAAATCTCGAACATCAACAGAAAACTGGAGCACTTCGTACCAAATCGTGCACCTTGCTGGACTACCACCGACCACCATCCATCCCCAAACTTTGGCCATAGGTTCGCCTCCACCTCCTCTTCCAATTCGCCCATACCGCACGCCTATAAGTGCTCCACATCGCCACCATTGCTCAAAAATCGAGCACGACAAAAACCAAATTTCTAACCCTAAATCACCTCCGACACAATGGCACACCCTCCTATAAATTGCCGCACCATTTTTCGCTAACTCCCCAACACCCCAGCTTCCTTCAGACCAAAGCTTGACCCACGAAATCGAAGGGCTCGCCGGAATTTGGCTGAAAACCCTTCCTTTTTCTCATTATATACTTAACTAAAAATTCCCAAACTTTTTCCAAAAAATCATCATTTTGAATAACGATCCTATTCATATAAGCAAGTGGCTGAAATATGATTCTCGAATTCCTTCCATTTTTGGGTTTCTTCCTGTAAAATACGTTTTTCTTCTTCTATATTTGATAATATCAGATGAAACAAATTTTAGACCTAACTACATTCGAGAACAACCAAGTTTGCTTTTGAAAACATAACCTAACTAACTTGATTGTGAGGTAAGGAATTTTGAAGTTGAGGCATAGTAGTTTTTCTCAAATAACATAGTAAAGAAAATTAGGATATACAGGCTTTTGGAGTTTTATAGGTTATACAACATGATTTACATACATATATATGCACAGATACTACTTGCATATGAACAACTTGACAGTCAAAAGTTTTTCACTTAAATCTTCAAGTATATGTTGCATCAGATTTCCAATAAGTAAAGGAAAAAAAAATTGGTGTACTCACTGCTTTGAAAAGAAACACCCTGCCTTGTTTTGTTTTACTGGCAACCTTTTGTTTCGAAGAGTTTTCTTTAATGGCAGCTTCTTTTCTTCCTATTTTTTTCTTTGTTTGCTTTGTATGCTGGAGTGGTTTAACGTGAATAATATACTGATATTTATAGTGTCACATCCCTAAATTTTCGACTTTCGAAAATTCGACATCGATACTCGCTTTATCGACTGTCGAGAAATCGAGCGCCGGAAACTCTAGTAGTGAGGGTTTTAAGAAAAAGAAATAGAAGAAAAAGAGAAGAAAGAAAGAAGAACAGAACAACATCAGAACAGAAAACAATATCAGAATCTCACATATCGCAGCGGAACAATATATAATAGATAACACTAGTCTTTTAAAACAAAGAACTATATCAGTTTATACATACATCAATCATCAGAGTCAATATACAACAATGGACAGTTATATAAACTTGTCCTCATACAGAATACACAGCGGAATAAATACTATCAGATACAATTACTACGTCTCGTCCTCCAGCTTTTCTCCAAAGCTCCAGAATATCCAGAATATCCTGATAATCTAACTCTAGACTGCCCGTGTGGAAATTGGTGGGCACCCAGAGTTTAGAAGGGAAACAATAAACTCCGAGTCAGTCATGGTGACTGGTGTGAGATCGTAAAACAGTTATATCTTTAAAAATAACAAGATAATTTTAAAGTCAATTCGAAATGCTTTTGGAAAATGAAACTACCATAAGACCTCCCGCCACACACACAATGCAAACGCAGAATTGGAGGAGATTTCTTCTTATGATAGTCAAAGATGCTTACTACGCAAAATCAAATCATTTTTGATATTATTATTAGTGCATAGTGTAGAAAACATTTCGAAAGTATAATATAAATCTTAGCCAGCATAGACATTTCGAACTATGCCTACTATAGCTACCATCCAAACAGTGGGGCGCCACCATAAGTGAATGGCAGGTTCTACAACTAATACCGTACACGTCGCGTATTGTTTCTTTGGATTTCCAACAAATGGTCAGGCCAAGGAACTTCCTATCCACGATGGGTACGTCCCTGGAATAGACGACCCGAGAATCTAACGTTACGGTTAGATCTCTGCCAACACAAGGCCGGGTTACCTCTGCAAAAATAGGTAACTACTGACACACGTATGCCATCCCCCGATCGTCACCGATCTTCCTGAGGATCCCCGATTCGCAACAAACCACATAGATAATAATAATGCAGTAACCACAGAGGTTAAGTATCTGGGCTCCATACCATGATACCACCTTTATCCAGAAGGAATGACATACACTAAGGGGCGCTACTCCCTAGAACCTTGCTGCATCCTTCCTGTTTCGACCATTTCCGGGGTGTGAGGCTCGACGAAGTCTCGTCCACAAAGCTACGCTTTCTACAAAGCCCTGCTTCGGGTCAAACAAAATGATCAACCTATGATCACAAAGATATAAGATCAAACAAATGATCATATCACAAATGATCAAACACTGATCATTTCACAGCAACACTCAGTATGCCACGTTACCAAATTGGGATATATCGCTGATAAATTTCAACTACATAACCTCTGAGCTCGTACGTCTCAGAGAAGGGTGTTAAGCTAAGAGAATAAATTCTCCGCCACCAACAGAAATGTATTTGAAAGAAATCAGCTTTATATCTCAAATTGTAACGTCAGACACACAATCCATACAAGTCTGTTCCGGGATCGAACAGAACCGAAGGCACTTCTCACGAAGCCCTTGCATATCCGGATAAATTTCTAATCACGTCAGGACTTCCCGTCACTAAGGGTGATAAAACCTCTAAATCGGAGATCAGCCGATGTAGAGTAACTCGACGGTAATCCTTCCGTTTTCAAAAATATCCGGTCTTCAACACCGGTCTTCAAATGCAATTCATAACGACGTATCACATATTCGGAATGGGTTATACGACCCCATGGTCTTTTCCCGGCTAACCCGAATAGTGAGCGCTTATTCAAAAATAAGTGTGGCATTCAAATTCATCCAATTCACAACAAATACCTACTCAAGGTGATTATTGATAGTCGGTTATTTAACTATCAATAAAGATGCGCAACATCATCAGATTCCAAATAATTTTCCAAATTATTTCATCTTCAAAAATATCTTTTACTAGATATAAAATTTCCACACATCAAAAATAAATCAACGTTTATTTTTCCAAACAGTTTCCCTTTCCTTTATAAATTCCATAGTGAATTTATATTTTCAAAATATCTACTGATATACGATTTTCAAATCGATTTCAATATTCAACTTCATTTTATCTTTTAAGAAGATAAAATCTCAAAACGTTTCATTTCATTTTGGAAAACATTTCCATACTTATCTAATAATAAGTATTTCACAAATCTTTTATTTTCAACACTTGGAAAATATCCGATATACTTAAATCAAATTAAGTATATATTCATTCTTTAAGGAAATCATTTATTATAACAACATTTATTTGAGTCAAAACGAATGCTACGTAAAACATCGCTACGACGACTCAAAATCACTAGTATAGGGATTCGGAAATTAAGATAGATATATAAATCCCAATACTAGATAAAAACATTTCCTTTCGGAAATCATTTACTATAACAACAGTGTTATAGTCCACCATTTCCTTCTACTTCTCGAAAACGTCTATTTCAACAATGAATGTTGAAATCTATGATTTCGATATTTAATCATTTTAAAACATCGTTAAAACAATTAACTTCATCTTAAATATTACTTTCCCAAAACCATATCCATTTTACTTAAAATATATTCACTGTCCAAAATCGTGAATATACTTCACTAACCACATTTCAATCTTTTCTCCACATTTATATTTCAATAATTATCCACTATCCAAAATCGCGGATATATCTCCTTTATTTAACTTCTATGTTTAACTTATCAATTTCAATTGGTTTTGGATTTATAAAACAACGTTTAGAAATCACGTTCATACTTCATAACAATTTCAACTTGCAAAATCATTTTATTAGCCAATTCTATTCCCATTCCATCTAAGTGCAACACTCAAATTTATAAGTTTATCACTTATAAATCTTTTATTCTACACATCTACTCAATTTATACTTCATAATTTATAAATTTCATTCACTCACGAATTTTTATTTCATCTTGTTCTAACACTTACACAGCTCGTTTAAAATTCAAATGTTTTAGATTTATAAATATCGATTTTATAAATCTTTCTATACAAATCGTTTATAGTTATTCGAAAAATCCCAACTTAAACCAATTTATAAATAAATCGACTTTTATTTCAAAAACGACACTTCGGTTATATTTCACTAAAAATTATAACTTTTATAACTTTAATATTTGAACGTTTATTTATTTAAAATAAATCACTTCAAAATTTAATAAAACGTATAATTTCAAAGATCACTTTAAAAATCCTTTTTAAATTAAAAGTCGTTATTTTTAAATCCCAAAACCTGAATCCGATGATGCTACAGCACCAATTGGTCAATCACAACAACAACATCATATATCAACATATGATGACAGAATATACATCAATCCTGTAAATAAATAACTACTGGTGAGGAATCCAGTTGGATCCCTCCAACCTGTTTCCCTGCATCCACAGACGTTAGCACAATACCAATTCCGCTCCAGTACGGAATTATCGCGGTGTATAGGTTTTTTTATAAATCCGCTTACTAACGGCGCAATAGGGTCTCATCCGCTATACGAGGCGGGAAATCATCAATCCAATATATACATATGCCAATATGTATATATTGCTATATATAGATATATATCCTACTATATCTAATATCAACAATCAAACAGACAATCAAGCAATAACTGAAAATTCCACTTTTCAATTTTGAGTGAGAAAATCTCACCTTAGCTTTTATATTTGCCATCCCAATTTTCAATCCAGACTTGATTTCGACCTTGTATAAATAATTATACAATTCGTTAATATTTGAAATTATCGAACAAATTATTTCCGTTTTAAAATTTGACTTAACAAAAAATTAGTTCTAAACCAATTCTTTTCTTTAAAAATCTAGTCTTTACAACTCTGTATTGTTTTAAAATCCCTATACTTTCAAAATCCTATATATATATATACATATATTTACTGTTTTTAATTTTAAACAAACGGTTATAACAAATATACATATATTTTCCTTTTAAATAATCTTCTTGATAACAAAGATAAATTTAACAAGTAATTATCACTTCTTCTCATTTGAAATCGTAAATATATATTTTAATAGAACGAATAGAAAATACCTTTACTGATAAATCGAGTAAACCCAGGCCAATCGTGAATCGCCTCGCGAACGAAACCCATCGCCCATTCGAGAGCCACGCGGGATGTCGAGCTGCCCCAATCGAGTCTAACCCCTATCGTCTTTGCACCTTGCTCACGCGATGAACCTTAGTTGCCGCTGCCGTGCCCTAGACCTCCTCCCCCCTCGCGACCACAGATCGCCCCAAACTCTGACCACCAACAGAAATCAGCTCCCTAACTGATCGAGCTCTACTCGATCAAACTCCCTATCCGAGATTCCCCTATGCACGCGACTTCCAACAGCACAGCAGCGACAATCCTCCATCACCTCGTCAGCTCGAGCGCCAATGCCAACGCGAAGCCACTGCCCTAGCTTCGTCGCTCGAGAACAAGCCCACGACTCCACCTCGCTGCCGAGCCCCTCCAGACTTGATCGAACGCGACATGACGCGTTCGTCCAATCCCCCTTTCTCTCGAGCGAGGCTGCGATTCTTTTCTGAGATGATTTCGATTTTCCTATTTGTAAATACTAAAGAGAGGAGTGGGAAACAGTTTTCTTTTTATTTTAAGGAAGAGGCTACGGCCATTTTTAAATTGGACGAGATGATTTTTTTTTTGTTTAAGGAACGAAAGGGGAAAGGGACGAGTATACGTGATGGGGTGCACGATTATTCTCGTGATTCTCGGCTGAAATTAAGGGAAGAGAACGTGGTTTTTGATTTTGACCATAAATTTAAATTTAAATCTCGATAAAAACTTCAATGCGTTTTCGTGTCGTATTCTCACATACGAACTCCGAAAAATACGAAATTTGGAATCCGATAATAATTCGATATTACGGACCCAACGGCACTGGTTTCGTTGAATTCCGAGACAGTCTGAAAATTGACTATTTTAAATATCGATTCGAACGATTATTTTCAAAACTGGACAGATAAATGTAAACTTCAATTCTGAAGCTTCTGTTATCTTCAGTATTATCAATATGAATTTATCGAGCTTTCGAAATATTTTTCTTCAACTTAAAATTGAAGATTCAAATCTTTATTCAGCATTCAATCGATTAAATTTTAAAGTTTAATCGCCAAATTCCAAGTTATATTCGAGATTCAAATTAAATCATCGTTTAAATATTTAAAATTAATTAAATATTCTCAATTTAATTTGTTCAAAATTCTGGGTCGTTACATATAGAGAATAGGGAGGGAACAAGTTTTTGAACAGGCCGAAGCCCATTTTCATGTTCAGTAACTTTTCCTTTTTCTTTTCTTTGATTTTGAAAACAATACCCTGATTTGAAATTAGTGATTTGATTTCCTAGTTGATTTGAAAATTTGTGTATGATTTGATCTATTTTGTGCTTGAGCAGATATGCATTCATCATTATGTCCCCTTGTATACATATATACTTCATACACACACATAGATTGTTTGACCATATGAACATGTTTTAGCCTTATATACAAACATATGTTAACATGCCTAAATTTTGTACTACTTCTATAAATTATTGCATATACCTTATAGCTAACATACAAACATAAATAGCCACTTACATGTATTTATTCTTATTTATATACTTTATTTTAAATTTTATATCAAAATTTATACACACATAGATATATATATATATATATATATATATATATCCTATAATAAGAAGGTGGAATTTTATTCAAATATTTTTTCAGAAATCATAATTTAAACTTTTAAATCATAGCCTCCAGAATATATATATATATATATATATTCATAAACCAAAATTCATTATTTGACTGATAAAAATAATATTTCAATATTTAAAATTAGTTGATTATTCAAATAACAAGTGTCAAAAATCCGGGTCGTTACAACATATTTTGTAGTTCCTAAAGGTAATATCATCTTTCCAATACAACATGCAACCTGTTATACATGTATTTATCTTTTGGTACGGCAGAACAAAAGCCGACACAAGTACTTTCACTATAATGACTATCGCATATCAGATTATTGGATGGCATATCTCGTTTGCAGCTTGTACAACTGCTGTAAATCCATCTTCTGTAAAGTTGAATTTTGATTTCATAGTGATGTATTCAATGGTTACTAATAATTCAGCTCCGCTTTTATAACCATCCCACAACGGTCTCTTAACGACATATAATAAATCATAAATTCTTTTCGCTTCCACATTCTGTTCTTCTTCGATATTTACGTTTTCACTGTCAACTTAAATGGCAGAGAACATTGATCGTGCTGCATCTTCCATCATATCTTTTTTTGGATTCGTGATAACATAATCGTTCTCTAACACTACAAGATCAGGTGTAGGTGCAACAAGTTCTCCGTGACGATCCCACAAATAATTATTTGACACAAAACCAGATTTATACAAATGTACTTTAACTATATCTCGTATCCAATACTTCAAATGTTGGCACTTACTACAAGGGCAAAAAAGTTCTTTATTTCGATTATTAGATGTAGTGAATCTAATAAATTCATGTACACCATTGTAGAGATGTTCCTTCACCGAACCTTTCATACCAGTTCCGACTTCATACATCTAAGTACAGTCGAGAAAATAATCGAACATTGTTCCTAATTTAAAAATATATGCTAGTAATTTCGACAACACCTAAATTTTGTCTAAAATAAAATTAAAGCCTTTTGGGATTAAAGACTTCGTACACCACACTTCTGTCTAATTTCGACAACACTTCACTTCACTTCTCTTATACGCGTAACTTTGCATCTAAGGAGTATATTGTTGTTGTATTTTCTAAAATAAATTAAAGCCTTTAATTTGTTGTTGTTGTATTTGTTAAAATTATACCTAACGCTTATTTTTAAACTAAAATTTATTATTTCACTTGACTTCATTTCTCAATTTTATAATTCATTCAACTATTTAAATATTTTATTAAGTAAATTTAAAATTTTAAAACATATTGTACACTTATTTTTGCATAAACTTAAAAAAAAACATTGTTTTTAAACTATAATAAACATTCCCGTAAACTTTAAACATTATATTCATTTCTTAGTTTTTTTTAAAATTGATTTTAGTACAATATTTATTTCAAAAAAAAATTATTATTTCAAACTAACATTTATTATTTCTTAATTTATTATTTCACTTCACTTTATTTCTTAATTTAATGATTCATTCAACTATTTAATATTTTATTAACTAACTTTGAAATTTTAAAACATATCTTACAATTCATTTAACTATTTAAATTTTGAACCGATTTTGTAAACTAAAATTTGAATTTTGCACTAATTTTAATCAATAATTATACACTGATTTTTGCACTTATTTTAATCAATAATTATACACTAATTTGAAAATATATTTAACTATCTAGCAGCATATCAATCAATAATTATGCACTAATTTTTGCGTAAGTTATAACAAACATTGTTTTAAACTATACTAAACATTCACGTAAACTTATCAATAAGCATATTAATCATATACACTAATTTTCGGATTTTAAATCAACCTTAATTTTAAATTACAAATTATACAATCAAACCACTAATTAATATTCCAAAATCAACTATTACAATGTTATCATTGACTAATGTGCAATAATTATCAATTTCATACCCATAATCAATCAATTTTTAAAATTAGGGTTTAAATAATACCCCGATTAAGCTGAAATTGGAGAGGAAGGCGGCGGGCGTCGGCTGGTGGTGGTGGGAGGAGGCAGCTGCGAAAAGGGGGCACGGCTGACAAATGGCGGCGGCGGCTGCGAAATGGCGGCGCGGTTGAGAAATAGCGGCGGCAGCAAGCGTGAGGCGACAGGGGCGGACGTCGGCTTGCTGGGACAGACGACGACTGTAGATGGGAGGCGATGGCGGCGACAGCAAGGGGGAGGCGGGAGGCGGCGGCAGCAAAGCAAGAAAGAGGCCGTTGGTGCGCAATAATGAAAAGTTTTCAGATTCGCTGGTTTTTGTTCTATGTACACAGATCTGCGTCGACCGTTTATTCTAACCGTCGCCGGCCGAAGCAAAAGGCTGTCGCTATAAGTAGTCATTCTTATAGTGGAGGTTTAATAGAATAATTGTAAAATGCTAAATTATAGGATTTTAAAATAAAATATCCGAATTTGGAGAAAATTAAAAAGAAAAGATGTAACTTCTAGAATTAAAGAGCTTCAAATTCTAATATTATAGATTACATGAATGGTTGATGCTCCTGTGGATAATTAACGATCTGGTTCATCTCATTTCACTCATAGCCTTGTCAAATAAATACAAATTGGTCCATGCATAATTCCACTAACTTGATTGAAGTGTTTGGGCTTTTTACTTTTTCTCAGGAAATTTTAGATCCGTTTAGATTACTGTACTTATGGAAAGAGAAATTAGTGACACTAATACTTTTTAAATCAATTTATGAATATATTTTGACAGTGATCAATAAGGAGATAAGGCATAAATAAATCATAGCTGGTTAATTTAACCAATATAACACATTCATGAATGTCTCATGTCTTCGTACATCAATAAAAACATTATACAATAACTGTTAAGGAACATATTGTTCCAGTAATATTTTGTATATGGATGTCTCATGTCTACACACAAAGGGTTAGTTTTTTTCCTCCCCTTCTCTTCGTTTTCATAACTGAAACAAACACACATTGACAAGGAACCTAACATTACATGCATGTCATTTAAATAGTAAGTACTTAAAATTACATCGGTTCATCTTTGATCTTTTGGGGGCACAAAATAACATTAGTTGATATATTTTTGATCAAATGAGATCGAAGCAAAACTTAAATCCCGTTTGATTTGCCCTTTTTAGCTTTGTGCTTTTGTTCAAACAAAAAAAATCACGATGCATTTATTTTTTGAAAAAAAATCAATTTAAAAAATTAAGTTAACACATAAAATGAAAAATAAATTTATCTTGTTTTTCGTTTTTTAAAAAAATCCATCATTCTACCCTTACTCCAACGTCTCTATCGTTGGCGTAATGCTTTAAAATTCTAAATATTTTTCTTATCTCTTCGTGTATTTTGTTATGAATTTAGAAAACTGAAAAACACAAACCTCAAAATTAGTAATTCAACTGCTTGTAGTTAAACACATCTAAATTGCACACAAAATAATTAAGAACATCACTCTTGGTATGAATATTATTGATAATGGAGAATACAGTTATCATTACTTAGTAAAGTTGATTGCTTTATCAAGTAATTCCATTTCCTGGTGCGTCATGGGAATATCGACAAATGTACGTACAGCATAATACCAAACTTTTTTTGGGCATCAAGCCCTTTAACGACCAACTTTCGTAATATAATCTCATGATTGACTTTTTTTTTCCTCTCCCTCGTGGCACAGAATTTCTGTCTTATATATCCATTATTTAATATCCAAGAGTTCGGTTGTATTCTATCCGTCAATTCTACTTATTGCTGCATTTGCTTACAACACTCAACATTCACATTCTATCTACTACTATATCATATACCAATATCTATGTAACATTGCAATGATTAATTTTTTGTACTTGGATATAATAAACTTCTCCGACTGCAGCTGGTTTTACAACCATATCAGTTGTAGATATATACAGGAGACACATATCATTAGTACTTGCACATTTGATGTGGTACTGCTATTTTTCTCTCGCATTACATAACGAATCGGTTGAAAAGATAAAATACAGAATAATAACCAGTTAACTTAAAGAAGTGGTAAATTCGGCAAAGGACAATCAACATGGGAGCTTGGATTAAGTACAATGGTTACACTACTAGAACTACATTATATAGCCACGACAGTGTTCCAATGACCGCCAACGTAACGGCTCGATATTTTTTTAACAAGCCGTTGGTAGCCGTTGTAAAATTGCCGTTTGTGGCCGTTGGAAATATTCGTGTAAACCTGCAGCAGGTCGAGAGCAACTTTCATTTTCCTCTTCTCCCCCAACGAACCCCAAATCCTCCACCCTCTTCCTTCTCTTTTCTTGCTTCCAGCCACCCCACGCAACCGGCAGCCACTCCGACGCCATCAATCAACACCAGCGGCCTCTCTCCATCCAATTCCACTCCAAAATCAGGTTTTGCCTAAAACCCTAAATTTTAAAATTTTGCTAATTTTATGTTTAATTGTTTATTATAGTTGTATCTAATGGCCTATTGATTGTTTATTATACCAAACTAAGTGCTAATTACAATTATTACCATTCAAATGTCCAAATTGTTTGTGTATATATATTATGCACATATATACATATGTTGATAATTTAGTGTAAATGCGCATTTGAGTTAGCGTTAGATTAGTTAGGATTGCTTTAAATTATTTTGTGTATGTTTTGTAAAATATTAGGTAAACATGAATTAGTCGAATATTTTACAAACATGAATTATATCTTTTAGTAATATAATCTCTTAGTGAAATTTTGGCATATATGATTGCTTTAAATTATATCTTTTAAATTATTAGACAAACAAAATTTAAATCTCTTAGTGAATTTTTGGCCCCGTCTGACAAGTGTTGTATATGATCGTTGTATGAATATTCGTTTTTATTGCAAAACGGATATTCATATTCATTTGATATAATATTTGTTGAATTTGTCCATGTATTGGACAAGTTACAAACACTATAAAGTAAACGTTTCGTAAATCATATCGTTATAAACGGTTCACAAAATTTCGACGGCTTTTCATTTTCGTTCCTTGTGTACATGCATATGTGTACGATACAAGGAACACGAGGGAAGTGCTGCCGAAATTTTGGGAAATCGTTTATAATGATATGATTTAAGAAATGTAATTACTATTGTGTTTGTAATGAAAAGTAGGATAACCGACCATCACAAAAGGTACAAAAATGTAAACAAAATAGCAAGAAATATAACTTTGTATATAAATGAAAATAAATTATAAAAAACAGTAAAATCTAAAATGTGTTTATCGAATTTGATTAATAATTTTTTTACTATTGATCATAGGTTTTACAGTAGGAAAAATGGTCAATTATTTTATTGATCAGAGCTGGATGTATCAAAGAAGAGAAATGGGAGGCTCAATAAGTAAACATTTTCTTAACGGGGTAAATGTGTTTGTCGAATTTGCTTTAAGTAATATTGGAAACGACGTAGATATTCATTGTCCATGTAGTAGGTGCAAATTGTTGAAGCATTTAGTACCGAATATGGTTAGGATTCATTTGCGCCAATATGGTTTTGTAACCAATTATTTGATGTGGGATCGTCATGGAGAAATTATAACACGTAACGAAGAACGGTCAATAGAGGTCATTAGTGATGAAGTTAGTACGACGAATCTCATAGAACATATGGTTGAAGATGCAGCACGATCAATGTTCCCTACTGTTGAAATTAATAACGACGATGTTAACATCGAAGAGGAACCAAATGTTGGAGCGAAAAAAATATATGATTTATTGGATGCTGCTAAGAAATCTCTTTGGAATGGATGTACTAGCGACACTCAATTATCGGCAACTGCAGAGTACATTGCGATGAAATCAAAGTACAACCTCACAGAAGCCGGATTTACGGCTGTTGTACAAGCTGCTAAACGCCATATGCCATCAGATAATTTAATGTGCGAAAATTATTATGAAGTGAAAAAACTAATGTCATCTTTCGGTTTGCCATATCAAAAAATTGGCACATGTCTAAATGGTTGCATGTTGTTCTGGAAAGATGATGTCAGTCTTCGAAATTGTAAAATATGTAATCAAGAAAGATACAAACCAAGGAAAAAAAGGGCAAATTAGTTCCATACAAGCGTATGCATTATTTACCTATCACTCCTAAACTTCAAAGGTTATATGCATCATCTGTAACAGCGCATCATATGAGATGGCACAGTGTGAGAACACCTGAAGAAGGTACGTTAACACACCCATCTGATGGAGAAGCATGGAAGTATTTTGATAAGAAATATCCCGATTTCGCAGCGGAGAGCCGTAATGTTAGACTAGGTTTGTGTACTGATGGATTTTCACCGTTTTCTCAGTTTGGTTCTAAATATTCATCTTGGCCTATAATCATTACACCTTACAATCTACCCCCGTGGATGTGTATGAAAACTCCATATATGTTTCTCACAATTGTCATCCCTGACCCTGATGATCCGACACAGGGTATCGATGTTTACTTACAACCGATAATCGAAGAGTTGAAAACATTGTGGTATGAAGGAGTTGAAACATACGACGTATCGAAAAAAAATATTTTCGGATGTTCGCTTCTTTGTTATGGACTATTAGCGATTTTCCTGCATATGCAATGCTTTCGGGTTAGAGTACGGCCGGTCGTTTTGCTTGTCCTTATTGTATGGAAGAAACACGAGCATTTTCTTTACGGCATGGGAAGAAAATTTCATGGTTTGATTGTCATGTTTTCTCCATATTAATCATACTTTTAGAAGAGGCAAAAAAAAACTTCATAGCTAATAGACATGAGACTTTACAACCACCAACGATTTGGTCAAGTGAAGATATATATGAACTTGTAAAAGATTATCCAAAGATAAATAAAACCGGGCAGCAAACTGAAATCCAAGGTAAATCGACGTTTCATAATTGGTGCAAACAGAGTATATTTTGGGAGTTGCCTTATTGGAAAAATCTCTTAATCTGTCGTAACATTGACGTGATGCATAATGAGAAAAACGTATTCGATAGTGTGTTTAATACACTTTTGAATGTTAAGGGCAAGACTAAGGACGATCTGAAATCAAGACGTGATATAGAAGAAATGTGTAATCGTTCTGAGCTTCATATGAAGCCAAATGACACTAAAAAACCCAAATCATGTTATGAATTAGATAACAACCAAGTTAAAGTACTGTTAAAATGGGTGGAAGGATTACGATTTCCTGATAGAATTTCATCTAATCTTCGTAGATGTGTCGACTATAAGAACGGAAGACTGAGTGGGATGAAAAGCCATGATTGTCATGTAATGATGTAAAATTTGTTATCCGTCGCTTTCAAAGAATTGTTGCCCGTAAAAGTTTGGAAGGTTATAACAGAACTTAGTTTATTTTATAAAGAGCTTTGTTCAACTACGTTAAAAGTTGACCGTCTTCGTAAACTTGAGGTAGAAATCCCTATACTGCTCTTCAAACTGGAGAAAATATTTCCTCCAGGTTTGTTCAATGTAATGGAGCATTTACCTGTTCATCTTCCATTTGAAGCACGTCTTCGAGGTCCTGTACAATATGAATGGATGTATCCATTCGAGAGGTATGTTGTTAATACTGAGTATGTAATTTAACTATAATTAAAAATTAATATTGATATGAAATATTTTTTATTAGGTACTTAAATCATTTAAAGAAAAAGTGAGACAAAAAGCTCGAGTTGAAGGTTCGATTTGCAAATCATATATCGAAGAAGAAGCATCGTTCTTTTTCTCTCATTATTTCAATGATCATGTGAATTTATCATTTCAAAGTGTTGCACATAATGATGAGGCCGGTGAACAAGATTCTTCTTTTGAAGCAATGTTATCTATTTTTAAACAACATGGTCGACATGCTGGAAAATGTGTAGAAGTATGGTTAGATGATAGAGATTACCATGTAGCACACACATATATTCTTCTTAATTATCCAGAAGTTGCACCATTTATTAGGTAATTATCAGATTACAAGTTTTGATAAATTTAATTTAATACTGCATGTGTAAATTAATAATAAAGCAATATATTGTTTTTGTTTGCAGTGTTTATGAATCACAAAATCCAAACAGCGATTTAAGCAAAAATTTCGCTACTTGGTTTTCGAACTACGTTTGTGATCCTACAAATAATGTGGTCGATGAAGGATTAAAACATTTGGCGTTGGGACTGAAAAGGAAAGTTAAAACGTATCCAATATTTTTCGTTAATGGATATAAATTCAACACCAAAGAATACGGTGCTGAAAAATTAACAAACAATACCGGTGTATTTGTTAAAGGCAGTGATGATCCTAATAATCATATACATGATTTTTATGGCGTGTTAACCCAGATTTTGCAATTGACTTATTTTATAAGACCCGCAGAGGAAGTTTTTTTGTTTAGATGCAACTGGTTCAGCAATGTTCCAGTTTCTGGTATTAACGTGCATCCAAATTATAATCTTATAGAAATAAAACATACCTCCCGTTATCAGCAGTGCGATCCTTTTGTACTAGCTAAACAAGCCCTACAAGTTTATTACACCCCTTATCCGTCTCTAAAAAGAGATAAAGTGGATTGGTCTGTGGTTTTTAAAACCAAGGCGAGATTTACATTCGATGGAAAGAATATTCCAAAAGAACAAGCCTATCAAGCAGATATCGAAGAAAATATTGAAATCACAATTACAGACGATCAAACTGATTTTGGACAATTAAATGATGAGACAAATGTATTAGTCGAAGCATTTGAGAGTGTAAAGGAAAACGATATAGAACACGAGATCGAGTCTGAATCAGAAAACGACGAGGACTGAGTAATATCCGATAATTTTTACAATTATTCACACACACGCATCACATATATATCATCATCATCATTACATGCACCACATATCATCATCATTTTATCTATGTCTATAATTAAAAATGAAACTTTCAACAGGTATTATGTCAGGCTCCAAACGTCGTAGCTCTTCTCGCTCGGCCGGCGAGAGTAGTGGTGAGCCTCCGGCTTGACCACTTTTATATTTGCAGCCGAAGGCTGATGGAGCGTAAGTATCAAAATTAAAATGATAACAATATAAATTTGTTCATACATATATATACTTGTCTAAAGCTTTGTTTAATATTTAACACGGGGGATTTGATTTGGAGCCCTCAGGAGTTGTGCTTGGCATTTCCAAGCAAATATATATGAGCAGGATGACAGATTGCTAGCCTAAGTGGAGTAAGATCCTTGACCACGTCAAGGAGGCCATCTGGCAGGATTTTCTGGTGAGTTTATACCACTTTACTATATGAATAAGTATAAATGAACAATTAGTAATGTTTTTTCTTTGTACAGGGGCAAGTGGACTTGGCGGAGGCCGATGTCGCCATGGTTCAGCGCCACTGGAATTCGAAGGTCGCCAAAAATTACAGGGAGGTAATGTTAGCTCTTAAAAAATCGGGGAAGAAACCAAACTGGATGGGCGCTTCCGTATGGGATTCTTGGATGAGTTGGTAGGAGATCGACGATTTCAAGGTAAATCTACCAAATATATAGTTAATTATTTTACAATTAGTATAAATATAATATTCAATTTAAATTGCAGATGGAGTCGGAGAGGAACTCTGCCAATAGAAATAGGAATCCTGTAACGCATCGTGGCGGATCCAAGTCTTTTCAGCATCACCATGAGGACTTGGTAAATTTATCAATTACGAATCTAAACCGTTATTACATTTTGTATATTAATCAGTTCGGTAATTAGCTATGAAAAATTAAAATATATAAATTATTTATTACAGGAAAGATCGCTTGGACGTCGCGTGTCTATGATGGAGGTATTTACCCGCACCCACGCATCAAGACAAGCAGACAATGCTGGCAATATTACATATCAGTGGGATGATGATGATAAGGTGACGGCTTCATATGTATGCATATTTTAAATCTTATTTTATTAATATCGATATGTTTAAATCCTATTCTACTAATTTTAACCTATAATTGTTTTTTATTTTAGGCAAAGTTTCAAGAGGCACGGGCAGAGCTGCTTTCAGAATCGGATGGCGATGAGTTGACGGTAGAGGAGCAAGATAATATTTTCGACGTTATTATGGATCCGACGCAGCGGAATAGGCGCTATGGCTATGGAAACCAAGCGGTAATCTTATAAACATTGCAATATTATATTTAATAAATTAACCTATAGATACACTATACATATGATGATTTTTACTTGAGTTAAATCTAACATATACGTGATTTATAAATATTAGATAAGTAAAAAAGGAAAAATATACAAAGATATGTGATGAAAATGGATGAACAAAAAAATATATAAGAATACTTTTAACACCTATATATTGTATTAAAAATATGCATTTCTTTGTGGTATATGCATTGCTTAAGATCACGTCATTTACGTTTCTATATTTTAAAATATACATTGCTTAAGAAAATGATTATAATACAAATGTGAACATCTCATATTCTATTTGCAGGTTCGGGCAGCTCAAAAGGCATGTGACAAAGCTGAAATAAAAGAGCTTAGAGCCATGGTTGAGCAGCTGCAAGAGCATGACCGTCTTCATGCTATACAAATGGAGCAGCTGAATCAACGTTTAGCGGAGTACGCGTAGAGGCATGGTTCCTTCCCTTCGTCGTTTGGTGCTTCCGGAGGTGATGATGATGCTTGAGAGGTATGATGATTATTTTCTTTGTGGTTGGTTATTGTATATATTGACTTTGAGGTGGTGAGGATTGTGATTGATGGTTATTGTGTATGTATTGACTTTGAGGTGGTGAGGTTTAAGTGTTTGCATTGTATATATTGACTTGAATATGGAGTTGGAGTTGGTGTTGGTGAGGGTTTTGTTGTTTATGTACATATTGACTTGGATTTTGGTTTGAAAATGTAATATTTGATGTTGATTTTTGGTTGTTTATATTGTTTATGGTATAATTTGTTGAATATGTGATATATATGTGAAATGGAGTGGAAATGGAATGGAAATGGAATGGAAATTGATATATATTGATTGTGTGTGGCTGGAAGGTGAATGGCTTGCTGCTATAAAATAATTTCATCCAGATTAGCAACGGCTACCAACGGCTAATTGGTCAGTTTATTCCAACGGCTTCCAACGGCGTCCATCGGCTAATTGCCGTTGGAAAAGCCATTGGAATAGCCCCGTTGCTTCTGTTGGAAGCCGTTGGAAAGCGTGAACGCTATTCCAACGGCATTTCTAATGGCTCCCAACAGCCGCTAACGGCTTGGAGCCGTTGGAATAGCCGGCATCTCTTGTAGTGTTAAGAAAACGTACCATGCCTTTGTTATCCCGCTTTTTGGTCAAAGCCAGGATATCAACAAAGTGATGGTTATCAGGACCGAAGATCGATAAAAAACAAAGCTATGATCGGTACCGCCAAAGTTGGAACGAGCTCCAATTGAGGCGGGATCGATAAGGAATGATACACAAGACCCGGTGAGGCTACACTTCGAATTTCAGGTCAATCGGAGTTCATATGCTCAAGTTATGGATGTACAATGTCCATTGAAAACTATTTCGTATCGATACTTTCATGTCGATCGATATGGATACGAAATATACTCAACTCATCACTCTAGGATTTTACATGCCAGCATCGATCTCGTTCGTATCGATCATCATCGATATGAATGTGCACGACTTCGGAGTTTAGCATCACAGTTTCAATACTCTAGTTAGGTTCGATTCGTATCGATCAGCTTACACTAATGTACAACTCAGCATTCAACTCTGGAAGACTAATCCGTAACGATACTTTCGTATCGATTAAGATGGATACGGATATGGACAACGTACATGTGTTTTGCGCTTCTGGTCTGGATCGATCACAATCTGTATCGATACGTCTCGTATCGATCAAGTTGTACAAAAATGGCAAGCACTCAGAAGCTATTTCATGTTGAACGTGTTCATATCAGTCGATACGAAGGAACCTGTCAAAGAATGAAAGCGCATCGCATGGATCACAGTGCAAGACTCGGATGGATAGTAGTTTGATGGATACGAACTGATGGATACAAACCTATGGATACGAAATCATCAGCCTACACTTGCAAACTCGAACTTGTATCGATCATATCTCACAATCTATACGTTGGAACTTCATGAAATTTGAAGAGCAAGGACTTTGCACTGTCATCTTTCAGCATGATCGATCTCAGAGAATTCTAACGTGGGGATTATCGATACGAATGACTTATTGATCGATCCCAAAGCATGGAGGTGGGCCTCACCGATCTGCATATGGATCCACATGGACCAAGAGACTTCCCTTTCTAATTTTTAGCAAGATCGTTACAGATCTCCACCTATAAATAGAGAGAGCATGGCTCAAGAAAATAGATCTTTTTCTCTCTGCTCTCCTTTACCTTCAAGCTTGGCCAAACTCTATCATTTTAGATATTGAATAGCATCCATCCATTGTAGTTGTAATCACAGTGTTCTTTACTTGTTTTCATTTTCATTTGTTATTTCTGATAGAATTGGAATTCAACTAGATTGATGAATGCATTCACAATCAGTAGAAGCAGCTCGACATTGTTATTATTTACAAAACAAGAAAGAAGGAGAAGAATGAATTTAATCTACAGTTTTCTAACTAAAACATATATATATACAAAATGTTAAGAAACTGAAATGTCCACTTGGACCAATAGTATTGCAGATCTCAAATCTGTGTGGTCGAATAGAAAAGGAGCCTCTCCTTGCTAATGTGGCAAACTCCAACAACTTCAACCTTACCACATTATTAGCAGAATATACCAACACCCCCCCTTAAGTTGGAATGGCTAAGAAGACATACCCTACTTGGACAAAAGTTCTCTAAATTGCGCTGAAGGTAGAATTTTTGTAAATACATCAGCTAATTGATGCTGAGTTGGAAGATACCTAAGTTGAAGTAAGCCTTCAAGCACTTTTTCTCGAGTGAAATGGCAGTCTATTTCAATATGTTTAGTCCTCTCATGAAAAACAGGATTGTGAGCAATATGTAGTGTAGATTGATTATCACAATGCAGAGCAACAGGTTTGAGTGTTGTGATTCCTAAATCTTCCAGTAGCCTCACAATCCAAGTTACTTCAGATGCTGCTGCTGCCATCGCTCTATATTCAGCTTCAGAAGACAATTTTGATACCGTACTTTGCTTCTTTGACTTCCAAGTGATTGGGGAACCACCAAGTAAAAGTACAAAACCAGTTATTGATTTTCTAGAATCTGCACAAGAAGCCCAATCTGAATCTGAATATGCTTGTAAACAAAGTTGATCTGAAGCTTTTAATAAAATTCCTTGTCCTTCAGTATTAGCAAGATATCTAAGTGTATGAAGTAGAGCTGACTGATGTGAAGTTCTAGGAGATTGCATGAATTGACTTAAAGTTTGCACAGCATAAGCTAGATCAGGTCTTGTATTTGTGAGGAAATTTAGCTTACCAACCAATGATCTGTAAGTTTCAGCATTAGTAAGTAGCTTACCACAATCTGATTGTAATTTTGTATTCAAAGGAAGAGGAGTTAAGGCTTTCTTTGTCAGATCAAACCCACATTCTACAAGTAATTCTTTTGTGAATTTTCTTTGACTCAAAATTATTCCATTAGGCAAATAACCCACTTCAATGCCTAGAAAATAATTCAATCTACCAAGATCTTTAATGCTAAATTCATTATGAAGATGAACTTTCAAGGCTTCAATAGCTTCTATATCAGTGCCTGTTACTATGATATCATCTACATATACTGCAACAATGCAAATTTTGTAAACACATCTGTTTATGAACAGACTATGATCATGGTGGGATTTAATAAATCCTAACTTATTCAATGAATTTGTTAATTTTTCATGTCATTGTCTTGAAGCTTGTTTGAGACCATAAAGGGATTTTTTAACTTGCAAACTTTATTTTCAGGATTTAAAACACCATTAGGAACTTTCATATATACTTATTCTTTAAGATCACCATGAAGGAAAGCATTATTGATGTCTAATTGAAATAAAGACCAACCTTTTCTAGCTGCTACAACAATCAGGGTTCTTATAGTACTCATTTTGACTACAGGACTAAAAGTTTCAGCATAGTCAATACCATACTTTTGATTGAACCCTTGCACAACCAATCTTGCTTTACATCTCTCCAATTCTCCATTAGATTTCAGTTTTACTTTGAAGACCCATTTGCAACCAATTGCCTTTTTATCTTTTGGAAGTTCTACAAGATCCCATGTATTATTGGCTTCAAGAGCTTTCAACTCAGTTTGCATTGCTTCTACCCAAATTGGTTGTGTTACTGCTTCTTTGTAATTTGCAGGTTCCTTTATGTCACAGGTCTGAGCCAAAAAAGCTTTATGTTCTGCAGGAAACAAGGTGTATGCAACCAAATTACACCAGTGATCGGATACAGAGCTGGTTGTTACTGTATTACATGAATAACCATCTAAATAAGATGGTGGTTTATGAACTCTTGTTGATCTTCTAAGAAGAGATTGTGTAACAGAAACTGGATCAGTTATGTCAACAATTAGTGCAGGGTGTGTTGCAGTGGTAGGAGTAGATTCTGGCAAATATGAAACTGTTGGAGTATCATTTGATGGAAATATTGTATTTGGAGAAGAAAAATCAGGTGTTTCATGACAGATTGGTGCAGAACATGCTGGTAGAAATATGGCATTAGAATAGTTGGAATGTGGAGATTTTGATCTATGGAAAAGATGGTAAGGAATGTGCCTTTCATAAAACTTCACATTTCTGGTGATGTTAAACTTATTTGTATCAATGTCTAAAATCTTGTAACCTTTCTTATTGTCAGAATTACCTAGTAATACACATAGTTTAGCTCTTTCATCCATTTTGGACCTCTGAATTCTTGATGTAGTCACATAACAAAGACATCCAATAATTCTTAAATGATCTAGCTTAGGTTCTTTTCCATATAGTCTAAAATAAGGAGTATCACCTTGAATAGCTTTAATGGCATTCTGTTTATCAAATATGCTGCACATAGTACACAATCACCCCAATATCTATCTGGAATCCTTGATTGAATGTATAATGCTCTAGCAGTTTCTAACAGGTGCTTGTGCTTCCTTTCAACTACTCCATTTTGTTGTGGAGTGTCACTACAACTTTGTTGAGCTAATATCCCATTATTTTGAAGCAAGATTTTCATTTCTCCTTCACAGAGCTCACTAGCATTATCTGATCTAATACATTTTACAGAAGTATTAAATTGAATTTTCACCATTTTCAAAAAACATTTCATGATACAAGCAGATTCACTTTTGTTCCTTAACAAATGTATCCAAGTAAAACGACTAAAATCATCCACAACAGTTAAGAATTGATTGCAACCAGATGGAGTTTTTACACAATGAGGACCCAATACATCAATATGTATCAATTCAAAAGGACTTGTAGTTTTTATAGTACTATTAGGAAAAGCTAACCTAGTTTGCTTAGCTTTAGGACATACTTGACAAATGGTATCTTTCAAAGAAGACTTTATTTCAGGATTAAAATGAACTAACTTCAATTGATCAAAAGGTAAATGTCCTAATATAAGATGCCATAACTTTGCATCTTCAACAGCTGCAAGACAAACTTTATTATAATGCTGTAATCCAGAATTCTGAACATTATTCTTCTGTGCTTCTACATTGTAAAGACCTGCTTTCAATCTACCAACTGGAATCAAAGTCTCCTTCTGATAATACACAAAACATTGATCATGAATGAAATGAAGTTCACAATTCAGATCCTTACATAATTTGTGAACTGAGATCAGATTAAATTTAAACTCAGGTACATGTAGAACATCATGTAGCAAAATACTATTGTTCAGCTTAACTGTACCAGTGTGTTTAACACGGACTTTTGTGCCATCAGGAATGGTTATATAGTTAGCAATATCGCTAACAGGTTTGTATTCAGAGAAACATGTTAAGTCAGAGCAAATGTGGTCAGTAGCACCACTATCAAATAACCATTTAGTATTTGAACATGACAAAAGACAGAGCTTACCTGCCATCATTGCATGTTTGCTGGATGATTCACCTTTGTTGTCTATTTGCTGTGAATTCAAGATAGTCATCAGTTGATTATACTGTTCAGCAGAAAGCATCTTGTCAGCTTTCACATCATTTGCATCATTAGAGGCTAGAACAACAAACTTTTTCTCTTTGAATCCTCTGAATTTAGGTGGATACCCATGGATTTTAAAGCATCTATCAATGCTGTGCCCTAGAACTTCACAATGAGTACAAAAATATTTAGAACCAGGTTTGTCAGTTTTAGTTTCACTCCCTGCCTGCTTGTAAGTAGCTTGTTTTTTATAATTGGTCAGTCTCTGAGTGTTGCCAACATTTTGGCTCTTAGCATTTTTGCTTTGAAAATTGTCATTAAAACGTCTCTTCTCAGCAGTAAAGGCCATAAACTCCGTTTGTGAATGCATCTGTGAAATCTCTTTATGCTTTTCTTCTTGTGCAAACAACCTGTAAGCATTAGTGACTTTTGGTAAAGACTGCATCATTAACATGTTGCCTCTGATCGTTGCATACTGCTCAGACAATTTCATCATGAATTGTATCACCATTTTCTCTTGGTGCCTATCATAGATCTTCTTTGTAAGATTACATGTGCAGTTATTACAAGTGCAATAAGGTAATGGATGTGCTTCATCAATAGCATCCCAAATAGACTTAATTGCAGTAAAGAAATCAGATACAGATTGTGTTCCTTGTGTAATTTCTGCTAGCTTCAGTTCGAGAGCATAGATCTGAGCCAATGACGTGTATCCATATCTTTCTTCTAGATCTAGCCATATTTGTCTAGCAGTTCTCCTAAACATGACACTGCCAGCTATGTTTTCATCTAGATTGAACAATATCCATGAACATACAAGATCATTGCATCTCTCCCAAGCCATAAATTCTGCACAACTTTCATCAACTGGCTTCTTTATCACTCCATTGACAAAACCTACTTTATTTTTTGCAGATAATGTCAGTAACATAGATCTTTTCCAGCTAGTAAAACCTTCACCATTAAATTTGAAAGAGGCAAGTTGAATTGAGTTGGCATCTGAGGGTTGTATGTAGTAAATACTACCTGGATTTTGATTAAAAGGAAGAGTGGAGCTATTTTGTGCAACTTCAGGCATGATTAAAAAAAAAGGGTTACGAAATCAGTACAAATCAATCGAGAGAAAGGAAAAAAAATAAGGAGCAGAGAAATTGCGCGGAAGAATGAGCTAGGATTAAACTTGAGCTCTGATACCATGATAGAATTGAAATTCAACTAGATTGATGAATGCATTCACACTCAGTAGAAGCAGCTCGACATTGTTATTATTTACAAAACAAGAAAGAAGGAGAAGAATGAATCTAATCTACAGTTTTCTAACTAAAACATATACATATATACAAAATGTTAAAAAACTGAAATGTCCACTTGGACTAATAGTATTGCAGATCTCAAATTTGTGTGGTCGAATAGTAAAGGAGCCTCTCCTTGCTGATGTGGCAAACTCCAACAACTTCAACCTTGCCACATTATTAGCAGAATATACCAACAGTTTCTTCACTTTATTACTCTCTACATATAACTATTATACGATATATGATTGGATCTAACTGGATATTAGTGCTTTCACACATTTGAGTCCAATTTTGGCACAAGCAGCCTTGTGGCCATTTGATTATGGTAACAGCTGTTTTGCCTTTATAAATGCGGACTCACTGGCTCAACTGGATGTATGTAATACTTTGATCCTCTGCTTTGTTTTCTTAATTAACCATAGGGTAGCACACCTTTGACCATGTAACGATCTAGATCGTATTTCTTAAAGATAGGATGGTAGAACAAATGAGCTTGTTTTTCATTGTTATTGTTTTAAAACATACTGATCCCATGCAATATCAGTATCATTAAAGTTGCTCATAAAAAAAACCTTATAAACTAATACGAACTGCTATAATTAAAAGTTTATCGCAAACCCTTTTTTATTCATACATAATATAAAAACGTTAGCACACACTGTGAGGTCGAATACAGCAAACACGTACACATACGTTTATTTTTATTCTAGCACTACCTTCGACCTGAGTCCGAATCAAATACATGACCATTCAGAAGACAACTAATAAATAGGCAGAAAGAGTACACCTTCAACCATTAACCCTTCCTTCAAAGGTGGATCAACATTAATAAGAGAGTATTTTACTTCTCCGCTATTCTGATCAACTTCTCCAGTTTCAAATTCTCCGATCTTAACCCGAATCCACACATTTTGGGGTATCATATTTAGGTCCACTTTCCTTGTCTGAATTTTTTTATTTGGTGGTTCTAGAGTCAGTGTCACTTCAGGACTAATATCAGAAACATTTTTCATCTTAATTACAAAAAATGCTTCATATTTTACACATGGTTCGAGTAAGTTCATCTTAGTCTTTCCTCCCACCTCAAGCCAGTTTACACTTATCAGTTCTGCAACTTCCACCTCCTTGTCACTATAGAGTGAGATTACCAATCAATATAAGCTGTGCAGAATGAGTATTAATTATGTTTTCCCAAAAAAACAAGAAAAAAAAAAGCAAATTGGAATGTAATATAAAAAGATTCTTACTCCTCTAGAGGAACCCAGCGCCAGTGCCTGGAATCGTCTCCCCAGGCGATTGAAAGTCCCCTTGCATACACACAGTACTCAGTTAAGCCCCCCTCTTTCTTTTTCACAGCTCTCTAAGGAATATGAAAGAAAATAATGTTTTAACTGTTTTAGAGAATAAAAGTATATGTTTATGTTGAATAATCTTTATATTTCTTCATCGGTCGAAAATCTGAGATATCAGTAATTAAAAACAGGGCATATGGTCATGGCATATATGAAAGGAGCTAGTGCAAAAAGTATAATTTCAAATAGAGAAGAACATTCAGAAGAGTTACCGTAGTATTGTTGTGGATCAAAGGTTTGTTGCGAAATATATGTTGGTGATTTGCAAGAGAATACATTGCAGGTTGTAATCCGTAAACCATAGTTTCCATAGTTGCTGGTTATATATTATTGATTATCCCGAGTTTGCTCATGTTCTTTTATATGCAGAAGAAGGATTGGTATTTATAACAAATATTGGATGCATTATTGATGCTCTTGTTGATAACTAAGGATCTGGTTCTTCATGTCATTTCATTTATAGCCTTGTCGAATAAGTATAATTGGTCCATGCTCTTATCAAATTAGATGGAAGTTCCCAACATCGAGATATTGAAACTTATGTATACATTTGGGATAATATTTTTGTTTAGGACTTTTGGTCTTCTTTATTTAGCTGAATTATTTTTTTGATTATCTGCTGTAAGATTCCCATTTGTTCCACCAGATTAGCGTCAAATGCCTAATTTAATTCAAAAATCTTGATGTAAAGGAAAATTGATATCAATTTTCTTAGGGTGCGTTCTTTTACGAACCGAAAAGAGCAAACAAAAGAGGTTAACGAAAGGGACTGGGAAGGGGGAAAGTTCGCGAAAGGGGAATGCGTTCTTTTTACGAAAAGGGCAACGCGAAAGGGCAAAATTATTATTTTATTTTTTGTTTATGTTATTATTTTATTTACGTTAATTATTTTTAAATACAGAATACAAATATAGAAATAAAAATTCATACTTCATAATTCACATTACAAATGCAGAAATAAAAATATCGAATAAAAATGCAGAAAATAAAATACATATAAAATAAACTACATTCTCCTTCTCAACTGCCTAATAAGGTAAATAATAGCCTTTCTAAGCTGCTCGGATTTGTCCAGCAGGACATGCAAAGGATTGACATATTTGCTATCATACTTAGCCGAACAAATCGCGACCTCTCATTCTTCATAATCGTCATTCTCCTGCTTCACTTCCATACACCTAGCAAGAGTCAGATCATGCGAGAAACTGCCAATAGACCTAAAAAGACCACCAGTTGGCCGTTGCCGTCTAGGCGCTCTACGATTGGTGATCTCCTCAACATCAACCCGAAGATAATCACCATAAAGCTGTGCGTCGAATTGTAGCTGAACGGGGGGATTTTGTGGAATTATGAACTGACATTTGGCAGTTCGGATGCAGCCATCAAAAAGCACGTCCAACTGCCTAAAATGAGCAGGCGAGGCATGTGTGTATTTGCGGTATCATGCTGTAGCTGTATCCCACAACTCGTCGGATCCACCGACTGTGTCCTATTCTTCGTTCCAATAGCCACCTGGAATCTATAGCAGCTTGTTCCATGGGCTCCACTCACGTTTCAAATTATCGAACTTGTTTTTCATTTGCCAGCGTTGTAATCCAGATCAGTTCTTTCGTTGAACATGACAGTAATTTCTTCGTACCACTGTGCAACACGGTGGACACGCGTACCAATGTTTTCGAAACAAACATCGATGAACGTGTTTGTCATGTTGGCGTTCCAGTCGACGATGGTGCGGGTAGAAGAACCAGCAGAGTAGTTAGACATTCTAGAAAAAGCAATTCAAAAAATAATTTAGAAAAATTCGAAAAAAATATAAATGAAAGATAATAATACGAAAAACTCAAATATAAAAAAATTTACTTGAAAAAATCGACGACGAAGGTTGTAAAAATTGCTGAATTTTCGGATTGTATGGATTTGTTTTGGTGATTTGGGAAGGAAATGGTTCGATATATATAGAGAACGAAAGGGAATATGGCGGTTGGGAGTGAACCGTCCGTGTCAGACGGCGTTTGATGCGTCTGACACAAACAGTTCATTTCCAACCGTTGCTTCGAACCGGGCAGCATAGTGGGGCCCACGCCAGACGCGTCCGACACGTTCGACGCGGATGCCAACTTTGACTGTCCAGCTCAGCAAAAGAACGGTACCTTGGTCTCATATTTGATTAACATTTTTCTCTTTACGTAAAAGACATTGATCAATAAGGAGAAAACACATCAAGGTTTTCGGTTTGTAAATGAATAACACATGTAACACATGATCAATAACTCATTTCTTCCTTTGGGGATTACAATTTCTTACAATAACAAATAAGGAGGAAATGAAATAATCCAATATACCAAAATCATAATACCGCAAGCGTTCTTAAAGCTTAGTAAAATTAATATAGATATCTTAATCATTAACGAGTTCAAGAGAACCAAAGATTGCCTCTAAATTCAACAAAACATGAGCATGCTCCGTGAGTAAAAAAGATTTATGTTGCTAACCCGGTTCAAACTATCAACCTCTCATCACTTGTACGTGCATATGTGTGTGTACATACTAGAAGCTCTAATTAACAAATAAATACATGAAGGGAAATTGTACTGGGACACGGTGAATCTAAACCAATAAATTGAATGTGAACACGATGGAATCCAACCATCAAGATATAATGTGCCACATTTTGTGTTTAAATAGCCTATACATATGTATGCATATATAACTCATTTCCTTTTGATTTCCACCAAAAGTTCCGATTTAAATAACAATATTTTTTACAGTATAGTGGGAAAGAGAGAAAATATTATTATTTAAATCGAAACTTGTGGTGGAAATTGGGGGATTAAAGGTGTAGCCAAATTGAGGTGTAGCCGATACTTACCATATACGTGTGTGTGTATATATGTATGTATGTGTGTGTATGTATATATATATGTATAAGCAGAAGCACATAGACACACACATAGACATATACATACATACATACACACATACATACAGACACACACATAGACAATACATACATACAGACATATACATACATACGTACGTACGTATATGTATGTATGTATGTATGTATAAACACGCACACATACATCTGTGTGTGTACGTACGTATGTATGTGTATGTATGTATGTCTGTGTGCGTTTATACATACATACACACATACACATATATGTATATGTGTGTGTGTGTATGTGTGTGTGTGAGTGTGTGTATATGTAAATATGTATGTACGTATATATAGAGCTAAGATCCACAACATCTCTTATTTAGCACCATCATGAGCCTCATCATATCAGCCACATATTTATATTTAAATAACCAACATTTCTCTCTCTTTCACATGGGTTGATTATTTACATATAAATATGTAGTTGATATCAGGGGTCTAGGTGATGCTCAAAAATAACGGAGGCTGCGGATCCTAACTCATATATATACATACACATGCATACATATATACATGCACTCACACATACATACATATATGTATATATATGTGTGTATGTATGTATGTATGTCTCTGTGTTTATACATACACACACATATATGTATGTATATGAGTATGTGTGTAGATAGGATCCACAACATCCATTATTTAGCACCATTATGAGCCCCATGATATAAGCCATATATTTATATTTAAACAATTAACCTTTCTCTCTCCTTTCACATGAGTTGGTTATTTAAATATAAATATGTGGTTGATATCAGGAGCTAGGTGACAGTAAAAAATAATTGGGACTGTAGATCCCAGCTAATATATACATGTGTGTATGTGTATGTTTGACTATGTATACATATATTCATACATACATACATACATATGTGTGTATGTATGTACATACATACATATATGTATGCATGTGGATACGTGCAGGGTGCATGCGTACTTTGGATACTATATATGTCTGTATGTGTATGTGTATTAAACCAAGTGAAAGAATAAACAACGATTGACGCTTACATACACACACAAATATATATATATATATATATGTGTGTGTGTGTGCATGCGCGCGCGCACGCGTGCGTGCACCTGTATGTGTGTAGACAAACACACACATATATACATAAATGTTTGTTTGTGTTCAAATAGTCGTATATATATGTGTGTGCATGCATGCGGGATGTGTGTGTATTTATGTATATTATAAATGTCTGTATACATACGTGCATTAAACTAAGAGAGAGAATAAACAGCGACTAATGCTTAATCAAGTTACCTAAAATCTCAGCCTATATCATAATATCAAATATGATGAGAGTCAGTGCCATCATGTGGATCAAGTTACCCAAAATCTCACCTTGTATCATAATACCAAATATGATGGGAGTCAGTGCCATCACTCACTTGATAAGACATGTGGGAAAAAAATGAAGAACTAGATCCTCAATTATCAACTTTTGACCATCAGTCATACAATATATTCAACAATTTCAAACTTATACAGCCTACAAAAACTACTACTATGCATGTCCAAACCATCACATACTTGAGAAAATTAGATAACAAAAATTCAATAAACATGGGTACTCATAAAAATCAAAATCAGGATTCCTGCTTTAAATTTTTTTGTGTAGTCAAGCCTCTTGCCGATGGAAATGATAACATGGAAACAATATTCATGCTCAAATTAACATTGTTTTTTGGTTTAGTTACAAAAACTAAACTTCTAGTATGATTGGCTCAATTACGAGTAAAGAAGGAACAACTTATCCCTTGATGTTTTCATATATTCTTGTATTCATTGTACTATATATATATCGTGATATATATATATATATATATATATCATTGAGGTGTATCCCATGTTGTATGAAAATCAGCCTGAGGAATAGGACTATATATCAGGAAAACAAGAAAAATTAAATTGATACACACACAAATACAAACATACTGACACGAAAGAGAGAGTAAGGATGGATATATGACATACCTTTTTTGTAGCATC
The DNA here is from genome assembly GCA_030737815.1 of Allium fistulosum. Lineage (NCBI taxonomy): Eukaryota > Viridiplantae > Streptophyta > Magnoliopsida > Asparagales > Amaryllidaceae > Allium > Allium fistulosum. Next base: position 334,277,819 of record CM060901.1, on the reverse strand, counting down.
CATCCAACACTCATATCGTAATTTGAACTCTACTATCTTATATGATACAAAATATTATGGTCACGTTCATATCATACTTAATTGATTTTCATAAAAAATTGGCATATCTTAGTATTTCTAACATAATGAAACTGATATTTTAAACCAAAATTTAAAAATATATTTTGATGTTAATTTGGCTCATAGATCGAGATACTAAAAACTTAATAAGACACTTGTTACATTCTCAAGAATAGTCATAATGTATTTATATTAACCATTTTCAAAATTTTGTAGCATATGAAATAGTACAACTCAAAATATAATAGTGATGTTATAGTCTAACAAAAGAAAGTTGTAATTAAACCTTACTCTATGTGTGTTCAAAATAAGATAATGCCCACATAGAGGAATCAGTGGGTAGATCTGATTGATGGAGCGATAATTTTAGTTTAAAAGTTGAGCTCTAATTAAGCACAATGTCTAAACTTAACATGTTGTAGGCGTTTTCGCCCATGGAATGGTAACTACAAAGTGTTCGGGCTAGGGTAGGAGTAGCCATAGTGTGCAGGCTATAAGGGATATGACGAGACTAAGTGTCCCTAGTAGGAAGGCAAGAAGTCCATAAGCAATACAAGTGGAAACATAAGGGAAGGCATAGGAAAACAACTCCACCTTCATCTATTCGGCAGAACAACTACCAGAAAAACTTCCTATTTGGTAGTCTAACTATCGACTAGAAATTTTTGTCCAACAGAAGAGACACTGGATGAGATTTCTTGTCCGATAGTGGAACTATCTGATAGAAATTGTTATTCGGTGTTTGAAAAATCGTCAAACTAAAGAAGCTTGAAGCTGAACGTAGCCAATAACATATCCAGATCCATCCACCAGACCAACTACCATCGGACCACTTACTTTTTACCGAACCGAATACGGTATTTAAGGAAATGCTATCTTCGTTATATGAAAATTTTGGATCATATCTTTTTTATATGGAAATAACAGAACCGAGCATGGTAAATAAGTAAATTACCTATTTTATTGACCTAGCCTCCATATATCTACACACCTATAAATATTTAAGCTTCCAACAGCAATGGCAAACAACTTTGGATTAGCAAGATACCATTGGACAAACAAGTTGAGGGCTAATTTTTACATTAGATTATTGTATTATTATTCTAATAATTGTATAACCGATCAATGAGGCAAATAATAAAATTGAATAATTGATGTAGGCACATTTTGGTCCAACCACTGCAAATTCTTATGTACTTTACTACACTTTTCTTTTATGTCTATTATAAGCTCCTCCGAGTGACAGTCAATCACACATTACTCAGTTGTGTTATAAACTCATTTTACATGGCTCTACAACAAATCTATTGGAGATATTTGCCCAATTTTTAAGCAAATATATTTTGCAGTTTCACTGAGAGCTGGAGAGCTACGAGCCTTAACATGCCTTCAAAATAAAAAAATATGGTTGGCACCAGCAGTGGGAATGAAAAGAATGTCGGTGCTCTTAACTTAACAAATACCAATTAGGACCACTAGTCGTATGACAATCCAGGACTAGCGGACCCAGTCAGTAACGACGATCTAGATAAAATTATGGGGGAACTTAATAGCCGTCTCACTTTTCAACAGCAAGCTATTGTGGAATAAATCATGTCATGCTAGGGGCAGGCACAAACTGCTGGGCACAATCCTAAAGCACAAGGACGATCCTATGCTAGGCGATCTAGGAGGCGAACTGAGGAAATAGATATGAATAAAAAAACCGAAGAACAGGGAGAGAAGACGCCAAGGAATTGGAATGGATAAGGATTTAGCCCGAAGTTGTTCCCGTGGAGTGGTGTGATGCTGAGCCAAGTAGGAAAGGCACTAGGTCAAGGCAAGCTACAGTAAATCCCACTCGTCATAGGAGACACTCCCCAACATAAACTGAGATGACAATAAATGGAAGGCGATATGACCATCGGGAAAGGTCCCGAAGCTGAGGCCAAAGTTCAAATCGTGGGTTAAGCCATCACAGGGGATGTGATAAAGAATATTTGCCTTAGAGAAAGGTCATCCCATCTTTGAATGTCGCCTAAACTGGAAGATAGAGTGGTGGGTATCATTAAAGAATGTGTCCATCGAGAACAAGTGGAGAGGAGTGTTGGAACAAGAGTTGGTAGCCCTTTCTCCATGGAGATAGAGATCACCTAGAACCCTAGAGATTTCTGAATACCCACCATTGATACTTATAAAGGCCCGTCTGACCCAGTTGTGCATCTACAATGGTATGCCCAACATATGCCAATGAGTGGGCCAATAAAGGAAGTCTTATGCAAGTGTTTTCCCCCGTTCCTAATAATTTGGCTACTATATGGTTTTGTCGTATACCTTTGGGCTCAATCAACTCATGGGCAATATTACAAGAAAAGTTTATGAGCCAATTTCAAGTACATGTGCAGCAACCAAAAGACCCATATTCATTGTCAGACGTAAAGCAAAGGGAAGATAAATCATTGTGGTAGCACTTAACTTGCTTCAATGGAGCTATAGTTGGGGTTTATAATGCAGATGAGTAGCTAACTTTGACAACTTTGTGTGGCGAGGTACCCCTAGATATGAAACTATCAAGGAGACCTGTTGGATCTGGGCCAGCACGTAGTGGGTAAAATAGGTAACTTCAAAAAAAAAAAAATCAATTTTGCATCTTATTGGGCCTTTGAAGTCTAAATTTCTTTAGATCTGATCTTAATTAATTTTAAATAAAATCATTATTTCATTTAATTTGTAAATAAAGTTTTATTTTGATATTATATTTATGTTATATAATATGAGCTTGCATATCATATTCATAGTGCAACACATACAACATATACAATGTACATGGTTTAACGTAACCATATATAAGGCCTAGATTTACACCGTAATGGACATATTTGGCTCTCCATATACATACACACACACACACATATATAATTCAATATGATAAATTTATTTTTATAACAAAATATATATAACATTATAAAATAGTAATATTCAGAAATACAAATATAAATAATTTTAAATTTAATAAATTCTAATTTCAAATATCATAATTTAGATTTTGATCTGGGATTTAAAATATCTATTAAGTTCAAACTTAAATCGATAAATTTGAATTTAATAATATATATGTATGTACTTAAAAAAGTAATTTTTTTCGGATACACACACACACAGATATATAATATATATATATATATATTAAAATTGATATTTATAAATTAAATATAAAATAACTTTATATGTTTAAAATATAAATGTATAAAATTATATATACACATACACATAAAATATAAATGTTAACTTGACTGCTGTACCACGATTTTTGATAACCTCGTCTCTGGCCTGTTCATTTCTTTGATCACGGCTCCGACTTGGTTCGATGTTGACTTCGGTATTGATTTGCTGGTGATTTCTTCATTTTGACTATGGCTTTGGTTCTTGATTTATCCGAACTTCGACATTGACTTGATAATGTCTTCGACTTTTCAACTTTTGTGTCTGCATATAGATGGTCCTGTATATTATTCGGTTGCCTTGAGTTTTGCTTTAGTCTGTCTGATGTGCATCTTTGTTGTTTGGATTGGCTTGTGTACTTCACTGCTATATGTGCATTGTGCTTCGAGTTGTGTAGTTGGTTCATCATGCAGTCTGGATTTGTGGTATTTGCATTTGAGTTCTAGCTACTGCACTTGTCCTGTCTACTTGTTCATTGTAGTTTGAATTGAGTTGTTATGCACTGTCTATTCAGTTCATAAGTGTGGTCTTCATATTCATGTTGTCTAGTCTCCATTGGCATTACTACACTGGCCTTCGTGTTCTTGTTGACATGTTTGAGTTTGATTGCTGTTGTCCTTTGTAGTAGCCTTGCTTCAGGTGTACATACTGAATTTCTGACTTGTATTCAGTTGTATTATTGCCATAGTTTTATTTTTGTATGAAGTTTTGCCTTAGTCGATTTTGGTCATTATTGCACTTGGTATTGTTTGTGATAAACTGCACTTGATTTATATGTTGCAGACTTGGGTTGCACTGAGTTGCACTTGTTCGTGATTCAATTTGAACTTGTTTCATTAGTGATGTTCTGTACATTCACTATTCTCACTGGTTGTTGTTGTTTGCACTGCACTTGAGTTTTGCATTGGTTTCACTGCTGCATTTAGTTGTGTTACCAATTACTGGAGTTGATGCTTGAGTCGTTTGGATCTGACCATTTAAACAAGTACTTGAATGAGTACTTGTTTGTTTGGTCTTCTGTTGGTTTAAGTTGAAGTTTTAGTCTGATTATTTTACTTTTTTGTCTTACCTTCTTGATGGCATTTGATCCAGACAGTGTTGCATTAGGATTTGTACATTGAGTTGAATCCAGTCTCAAAGACTCAGGTTTGACCTTGTACTCAGTTGTCGATTTTCATTGTGCATTCATGTGCACTTCGTTCATTTGGTGGTTACTGGGTGGATGCTGTTGTAGTTCCATCTGGTTCATTTTGATTTGATTTGATGCCATTTGTTCCTGATTCATTGAGCTTTTGTGTTTCATCACTATAGTGGCGAGGCAGTGCACGCGAGCGTGTACTACAGCCAAACAATATGGATTATTTTGTTGTTAATTGTCGTTTAGACAATTCTGTTGTTTTCTAAATTATCTTCATTGATAATCCTTTTTATTTATCTTTGTTGATGATTTGAATTTGCTGGTTTGTTGTTTAACACCGTTTAGTGTTATATCTACCGTTATCCGATTCTCTTATCGAGGAGTTGGTTATACGAGATTTCTATGACTGTCGTTTATTTGATATTTGATTATTATTGCTTCTGTGCATTAATAACTGAGTTTGAATTAGACTGACCCGTGTATTATTTTCTTTTGAATTTAATACTCGAGTCAGACCCGAGTTATTTCAGGTTGTAGATATCTTGCTTTGGGTTGCTGTTTGAGCTATGAAGACTTTTCATATCTTTTGGAGTAGTTGTGTCATAGTATAGATTGATATGTATTCATGTATATTAGTCGATAATGTACTTGTATATATAACTTCCAGAGTTGACATTTGTAGTTGTATCATATGTATCGTGTCAAATGTATTGTAACTGACATTAGTTATATATATATGAGACTTTTGTTATCTGTGTTCTGCATTCTATTATCTATGTTATTATTATATATATTGTCCTAAACTATTATGAACCATCGTAGTTCGTTTTATACTGGAATTGGGTATGTCGATGGGAGTAAATAAATAAGTGATGAAAAATAAAAATATATACCACTCCTATCGAGGTACCCAATACTAGTGTAAGGCCCAACTACGGATGGCCGCTCCTATCCAGCCTTATTCTTCGTAATAACAGACAGTATTTTTTTAATACTCTTTGTTATTGTGAGCATAGAGGTGGGGCGTTACAGTTGGTATCGGAGCTTGGGGTTTATGGGCATAATATAAAACATAACTTAGATGGAACATATGTTACAACTATTGATCGATGTTTTTATTTGTGCTTTCAGTCAAAACTAAAGTTTTGCAATTATGATGAAATTTTTAAATATCTTTATTTAAAAATAATAGTGAAACTGTGTTTTGATGGTTTGATTGATTTGGATACTGTTTATCAGAGTGCGCAGCGGAAGTAGTGACACTGTCTTCGCTGAGTACAGCCGATAACCTTTTTGATTAAAAAATCAAAGTATGAAATTGAAATAGATTTCATTTGTTGTTTACATAGCTGGGTTTATTTTTTTTCTTTAAAAATTTCGAATCCGATTTGAGGATTCGAAGCGATTGCAGTTATGTGATTCTATTGAGATTTTTGATGTTTTGAATTATCTTCATTGAAGATGCATTCGAATGATTTCTTTGTTCATTTTGTAGTATATGTGCAAATTTGAGTTGTGCGTTACTGCATTAATTTAACGTTGAACCGATGTTTGGTTTAAACGTATTTTGTTGCCATTATTTTTATAACGGGATTTTTACATCGATGCTAAATTATTGAAGCACGGTGTTTTGTTGACATTTTTAAGGAATGAAAATTCACTGGTATTACATTTTGATGTGAATTATTTTGATGAGATTTTGACGTTTAAAAATTACTGTCGCTTTGACTTCAGTAACCGTCAAATTTTAAAAGTGGATTTTTAAGCGGTTATTCCGCAATGCTGATTTTGAGATCCAATTTTACGGTGTTTTGGGAAGTACAATTTCCTTTTCGAAATTGTTACTGATATCGCTATTCTAATCACGTGTTTTGAAAATTGTTTTAAATTTTTACAGTTTACGCTTTCAAAAGAACAAGGAAGCGATTTAAACGATTCAGCAAAATCGAGGACTATAAACCCTCACTTTTACTGTTTCGCTTAATTCCGGACTTGTCCCTTTGAGAACGTAAAATGTTATTTGTTTAAAATTCAAACTTTTTACAGTTTGCGCTTTCAAAAGAATGAGGAAGCGACTTAAACGATTCAGCAAAATCGAGGACTATGAATCCTTTCTTTTACTGATTCGCTTAATTCAGGACTTGTCCGTTTGAGAATGTAAAATGTATTTTTAAAAAATACACAAATTTTGCACTTTCAAGGAAACGATGAAGAGAATCAAACGATTTAGTAAAACACATGGTATGTGACATGTGCGTTTGCTATTTCGGTTAATTCCGGACTCGTAAATTGAAATATTTGCTGTTTTGATGATTTTGATGATTTTGTGTGCTTTCGAGCCACTATGATGGACCTTTGGGTCATATGTTGGACCTTCGGGTCATATGATGGACCTTCGGGTCAAATACTAGTAATAGACCTTCGGGTCACTCTACGGACCTTCGGGTCATTTGTTGGGCGCCAAAATTATGATGAGTACTTGGTAGGCTTCGGCCATTTGTTGATGCACGTGCGGCGTAGCTAAAAACTCGCCATCTGATGTGATCGATCCAACCTTTTATGTTGATTTTCTAGAGTATCTTAATTGATTTCTAGATATTTGTTGTTTCCATTATCTGCAGGTAATTGGATATTTATTGTTTCTGATTATCGTTTTTGATAATCGGATATTTGCTGTTTCTGATTATTGTTTTAATAATTAGATATCTGATGTTATGAGATTTAATTATCGTATCGATAATTAGATATTTGCTGATTTGAGATTTCTGATTATCATTTGAGATGCTTAGATATTTGTTGTTTCTGATTATCGTTTGAGATAATTAGATATTTGTTATTTCTGATTATCGTTTTTGATAATCAGATATTTGTTGTTTCTGATTATCGCTTGTGATAATTAGATATTTGAGATTTGATTATCGTTTTTGATAATTAAATATTTGTTGATTTGAGATTTCTGATTATCGTTTTTGATAATTAGATATTTGTTGATTTGTGATTTCTGATTATCATTTTTGATAATTAGATATTTGTTGTTTCTGATTATCGCTTGTGATAATTAGATATTTGAGATTTGATTATCGTTTTTGATAATTAGATATTTGTTGATTTGAGATTTCTGATTATCGTTTTTGATAATTAGATATTTGTTGTTTCTGATTATCGCTTGTGATAATTAGATATTTGAGATTTGATTATCGTTTTTGATAATTAAATATTTGTTGATTTGAGATTTCTGATTATCGTTTTTGATAATTAGATATTTGTTGATTTGTGATTTCTGATTATCGTTTTTGATAATTAGATATTTGTTGTTTCTGATTATTGCTTGTGATAATTAGATATTTGAGATTTGATTATCGTTTTTGATAATTAGATATTTGTTGATTTGATTTTTGATTATCGTTTTTGATAATTAGATATTTGTTGATTTGAGATTTCTGATTATCGTTTTTGATAATTTGATATTTGTTGATTTGATTTTTGATTATCGTTTTTGATAATTAGATATTTGTTGATTTAAGATTTCTGATTATCGTTTTTGATAATTAGATATTTGTTGATTTGAGATTCTGATTATCGGTTCTAATAATTTGATATATTTGTGTTTTCTGACTATCGTTTTGATAATTGGATGTTTGCTGATTTTGTTGATTATGAAATTTTCTAGTCTCTAATTGATTCTAGATGATGTTGATTATGTTGAATTGCTATTTTCTATCTATCTTTGTTGATAGTTAGAGTTTGATGATTGTGAAATTTGTGTTTTCTAGTTATTTGTTGGATAACTAGATATTTGCAGTTTTGCGATCTGTGATTTGTGTTTCTAATTTTCTTTGTTGATAATTAGATTATCGATAATTAGATATTGCTGTTTTGTGACTTCTGTATTCTAATTATCTAATGGATAATTGAATATTGCTGATAATTGCATTTATTCAGTTTTGTTGTTTTCTGGTTATCTATCTGATAGTTAGATTTTGTTGAGAATTTGTGAATTTCTATTATGAAATTAAAAAGTTTTCTTTGGTGTTTGTGTTCTTGACCTTTATTTTCTAGCTTAACCAGTTTATGTTAGAAAAATAATTGTTATAGAAAACTTTAATTATGAAAATTGCGGGGATGCAATTTTTATAAGGAGGGGAGTCTGTAACAACCCGGAGTTTGTAACAATTAATTATCATCATTGGACGATTATTGTGGATAGCTATTTATTGTCGGGAGTTTGTAATCGGTTAAAATTCTTTTAAACAATATGTTAAATGTTGAGTGGGCTTTACATTTCGAATCTTGGCCCATGTTTCTTTGTTTTTCCGAGATAATATCAGAGGCAAACCCGATCCCCTTTCTTTCATTTTTCTCATTTCGAAAACCCTAAAACATACGAAAGAATAAATGGCGGCTCGTACTCGTCCTCTTTCTGAAATTAGGGCTCGAGATTTTTGAAGCCGCAGATATGATATGTCGATCGATGCCTTCTTCAATTCGTGCTATGGGAAAGAAGGTGAGTAATTTAATTACTCACATCTATTTCAACTGTGCTTCGGTAGTTCGATTTTGTTTAATGTTGATGATTTATCTGAATTTATCGTGTTCGTATGATTTGATGAATTCTGGTTTTGATGATTTTTGATTTGAGTTTGACGATGTTGTTTTGTTCGACTTTGGCCTTTGACTTCGGTATGCCTTGTTGGCCACGGCTTCGATTTTTGACTTGTTCAATTTTGTTAAATCATGGCTTTGATTTCGTCAATTGATTGAGTTGGCCATTTCTTTTCGTTCGACGTTGGAAATTGATGTTACTATGTGAATTTCTTCTGTGACTTTGGGTTGTTCGTTATTTTTGCTGTTGATATGAATTTGTTCAACTGTTTCTTGTCTTCCTTTTGGCTTCGGCCTTATACATTTGTTTGCATATCTATGCACATTGTAGCCTTGGTCCAAGAGCTTCTCCTATGACATATCTGACTTCGGTCACTTGATTTGGGTATGTGAAACCATAACTTCGGTCAATAGCTCGGCAGTTAACTTGATTGCTGTACCACGATTTTTGATAACCTCGTCTCTGGCCTATTCATTTCTTTGATCACGGCTCTGACTTGGTTCGATGTTGACTTCGGTATTGATTTGCTGGTGATTTCTTCATTTTGACTATGGCTTCGGTTCTTGATTTATCCGAACTTCGACATTGACTTGATAATGTCTTTTACTTTTCAACTTTTGTGTCTGCATATAGATGGTCCTGTATATTATTCGGTTGCCTTGAGTTTTGCTTTAGTCTGTCTGATGTGCATCTTTGTTGTTTGGATTGGCTTGTGTACTTCACTGCTATATGTGCATTGTGCTTCGAGTTGTGTAGTTGGTTCATCATGCAGTCTGGATTTGTGGTATTTGCATTTGAGTTCTAGCTACTGCACTTGTCCTGTCTACTTGTTCATTGTAGTTTGAATTGAGTTGTTGTGCACTGTCTATTCAGTTCATAAGTGTGGTCTTCATATTCATGTTGTCTAGTCTCCATTGGCATTACTACACTGGCCTTCGTGTTCTTGTTGACATGTTCGAGTTTGATTGCTGTTGTCCTTTGTAGTAGCCTTGCTTTAGGTGTACATACTGAATTTCTGACTTGTATTCAGTTGTATTATTGCCGCAGTTTTATTTTTGTATGAAGTTTTGCCTTAGTCGATTTTGGTCACTATTGCACTTGGTTTTGTTTGTGATAAACTGCACTTGATTTATATGTTGCAGACTTGGGTTGCACTGAGTTGCACTTGTTCGTGATTCAATTTGAACTTGTTTCATTAGTGATGTTCTGTACATTCACTATTCTCATTGGTTGTTGTTGTTTGCACTGCACTTGAGTTTTGCATTGGTTTCACTGGTGCATTTAGTTGTGTTACCAATTACTGGAGTTGATGCTTGAGTCGTTTGGATCTGACCATTTAAACAAGTACTTGAATGAGTACTTGTTTGTTTGGTCTTCTATTGGTTTAAGTTGAAGTTCCAGTCTGATTATTTTACTTTTTTGTCTTGCCTTCTTGATGGCATTTGATCCAGATAGTGTTGCATTATGATTTGTACATTGAGTTGAATTCAGTCTCAAAGACTCGGGTTTGACCTTGTACTCAGTTGTCGATTTTCATTGTGCATTCATGTGCACTTCGTTCATTTGGTGGTTACTGGGTGGATGCTGTTGCAGTTCCATCTGGTTCATTTTGATTTGATTTGATGCCATTTGTTCCTGATTCATTGAGCATTTGTGTTTCATCACTGTAGTGGTGAGGCAGTGCACGCGAGCGTGTACTACAGCCAAACAGTATGGATTATTTTGTTGTTAATTGTCGTTTAGACAATTCTGTTGTTTTCTAAATTATCTTCATTGATAATCCTTTTTATTTATCTTTGTTGATGATTTGAATTTGCTGATTTGTTGTTTAACCGTTTAGTGTTATATCTACCGTTATCCGATTCTCTTATCGAGGAGTTGGTTATACGAGATTTCTGTGACTGTCGTCTATTTGATATTTGATTATTATTGCTTCTGTGCATTAATAACTGAGTTTGAATTAGACTGACCCGTGTATTATTTTCTTTTGAATTTAATACTCGGGACAGACCCGAGTTATTTCAGGTTGTAGATACCTTGCTTTGGGTTGCTGTTTGAGCTATGAAGACTTTTCATATCTTTTGGAGTAGTCATGTCATAGTATAGGTTGATATGTATTCATGTATATTAGTCGATAATGTACTTGTATATATAACTTCCAGAGTCGACAGTTGTAGTTGTATCATATGTATCGTGTCAAATGTATTGTAACTGACATCAGTTATATATATATGAGACTTTTGTTATTTGTGTTCTGCATTCTATTATCTATGTTATTATTATATATATTGTCCTAAACTATTATGAACCATCGTAGTTCGTTTTATACTGGAATTGGGTATGTCGATGGGAGTAAATAAATAAGTGATGAAAAATAAAAATATATACCACTCCTATCGAGGTAACCAATACTAGTGTTAGGCCCAACTACGGATGGCCGCTCCTATCCAGCCTTATTCTTCGTAATAACAGACAATATTTCTTTTAATACTCTTTGTTATTGTGAGCATAGAGGTGGGGCGTTACAGAGTACATCTCGAATGCTAAATTATTTGACTCTATTTGAATCCGATTTCAAATCCTTCCATAGAGAGATACCAGGCTGAAAGCACTATGCACCGTTGTCCTAACTTTTTTTTAAAGTTGTGTTTTTAATGCTTGAAATGATAAAGGAGAATGGGAGCTAGGTTTGGCCAGAAATTAATGAAAGGGATGCAAAAAAAGAGAGAGTAAGAAAAGAGGGCTAAGGGTATTTAAATAGTATAGAAAGAAAGGTGCAAAAAGTGGATTCGAATCCACAAATATCTATACCAATTCAAACTCCTTTTGAATCAAATCCTGCCTCCTTACTGGCGCACTTATGGCCGGCCATCTTTGCCTTAAAATGGGCCTCCTAATCACTTTAAGACCGATCAAATAAAATACATTTGAATCTGATTTAAACGTACACTAATTTCTTATATTGGTATGTGTGTATAAACCTTTTGTAATCATTATTTTCAACACAAATCAAATAAAATTTTATAATTAATATTTCACAAATAAAAATTAATTTATAATAACTGTAATTAAATTAAATTAGTTGGTAGTATTCAACATTTCAGTTTTGTGACTCTTAGGAGTAACTTTGGTCAGCGACTAATATTAAATAATTCAAATAGTAAAGTTCACAGTTACCTTTGCTAATGGTGTGACATTATAGCAAAATTTATCACTTAATAGCTTCGGTAAAATCTAATTTTACTTTTAAGCGATACTTGGTAGTAACAATTATTTACATCAATTATCATGATCAAAACATCACATTAAGACTTATAGAATTTGGTAATAATCAAAATTCCAATATCGTCCACATTCAACTTTATATTCCGGATGTAAAGACCTAGAATTTGATCGCTTTAAAATATACTACATAGAGTGATTTTAAATATAAAATATAAAAGGTTTTATGATTTAAATAATATTAGATAGGATTTGGAAATAGAAATATACATAAAAATAGTAACATTTGCTTATATCGACAAAAGTGACAAAATGCTAATTTCAGAAAAGTAAGTTTCAATAGTTAAATAAATTATTTTAATTTATTTATAAGTGTTTATATTTTTAAATAACATTATACAAATTTATTTTTAAAATTTGGTTTATATTAATAAATAGTTTAACTAAAATGTCAAAATATGACCGTAAAACATTTTGTTGAAAATCAACGTTTTGTCGATTAAATGTTGTCGCAACATTGTCGCACCTTTATTTTCTTATATAGGAACATATATTCAAATAGTGTAAGTATTAAATAATTCAATAATCAAGTTCACTTTTACTAAATAAGATTAGGAAATTCTAGAATGTCATTAAGAAAAGTAAGTAAGTTGAAGAGAAGTCAAAAGTAAACGTCAAATCCAAATCACATCAAAATCCAACAAAATAATTACTTTTCTTTACTTAATTTTTAAGTGACTAATAAAGTAAGAAGTGAAAGAATGACGTTAAGTATTGAAAAAGTTGAGTTTGCTTTAGGTTGAAGTAAGGGTGTTTTGATAATTTGATAAGAGGTTAAATTTGTAAAATTTCATTCCTTACTTTTTCTATAAATACCCACCTCCTTCTTTCATTTCTTCACACTTTTTCTTCCTTTTTTCTCAAACTTTTTCACCTTCTTCCTCTCATTTTTAATGGATTCCATGCCATATAAAAAAATTATAAAGAAATAATGTCAAAATATTCAAATAAAATGAATATCCATTCTCTTCAAAATCAAACTCTTCTTTTTTCATATTTTACCTCTTCTTCTCACGGCCATAAATTTCTCAAACTAATACAAATTGGGAATTTTTTTTTTCAAACTCAATAGAATTGAATTGGAAACAACTTTAGTTTACATCATTTCTTTAAAATCTAAGAGTTACTATAGCAAAATTTCAATTCTTTCGAAGTCATTTTTGGCCCAGATTTTTTGGCCGAAAATACCTCGGTTCTTATTATCATAACTTCTACAAAATTGATCCAAATAAAGAAATTTTTTTTAATCATACAAAATTCTAGTGGCTACAACTTTTATATTGAGTACTTCTTCCCGTTTTGAACTTAGCTATGTCAAAATTCCAATTCTTTGCAATGCATTTTTGGGCTTCATTTTTGTCAATCCGAAAATACCCTCTCTTTCTTATGATCATAACTTCTTCATAACTCATTGAAATCTAGTGTTTCCTTTTTTCAAATTCAAGAGAAAAGAAATTTCAACAACTTTATAGTGAACCACTTTTTCAAATTTTGTGAGTAAGAGGGTCAAAAACTAGAGAGAAAATGACCTATTATGCGGGTCTAATTTTGAGAATTTAAGGTCAAAGCTCCACCACTTTTTCTCTATACTTTCTACCAACCTTCATCTCAAGTCTTGGCCAAGCACTAGGAAGGAGAAAATTAGGCTTATTTTGATTTGGTTCCGAAGCGTGGTTGGAAGTATGGGTTAGATCTTAAGTTCCTTGCCTTAAAGTTTGACGGAGTGGAATCCAAAGTGAGTTATTTCTTCCTTTAAGTTCATTAAAATCTTTGATAAAGTGAAGGAACTTTAAGTGTTTACTGTTGTTTGAAAACCCTTGTTGAATGCTTGTTTACTTTGTTTGCTAAAACAATGGTTTGATTTCCTTGTTTGACTATGTTTGGATGGTTAATTAAGTATTTTAAAATTTAGATGTTAAATACTTAATGGGGTATGCGAAAACGACTAGTACACGTGTTTCGTCTGTGGGATCCAAGGAGACTTGGGTGAGGGACGGAACATGTCGAAGGGAAATCCCGAATGCTCCAAAATAAATATCAATTCGTTTTAAAGTAAGATAAAATAAAAGGCGTTATAAATATTTGATAGAATGAAGCGTTGATTTATCATTTATTGTTGTGTTTATTTGGTTAATTGATTATTTGGTTGTTTGGATTGCGCTCGACCAGGTTATGAGCACTGATTATTATTTATTGATTGTTGACTTTGCTCAACCAGTTTATGAGCAATTAACTATCCATATGCATGGGATGAGTAGAAAACAATTGTAGGCTAAAACCTTGTGGTTTATTTCACGATTTGACTATAAGGTGTTTAGCGGTAATATTTGATTCACTTAAATTTAATGAATTGTTTTGAAAATTGGTTTTCAAGTTGAAATGTTATGAAATGTTCCCTTTAAAAGAAATAGAAATGTTTGGTAATGAATATTTTGAAGTTATATTATATAAAAGTGATTTATATAAGAATGGTTTTTTAAAATATTTTATGAAACAAAAAGAATTTCGAGGACTAAACCCGATGGTTTTAAGATGATTTTTGAACGGATTTGGGAAATGAAAATTATTATAGATTTGAAAGTACTTGTGAATATTAGTGTGAAATGATTTATCGCTTCAAGATATAAAATGATTTGTTATGTTACCGATGATTCGGGTAACCCGTAACTAAAAAGTGGACATATGTTTTGGTATAGTCCGCTATTGGAATAGAGGGATGTACTTATTTACCGATTGTATGAAGGCTGGGACCCAGTTGCCTTGTTATTGGGAGAAACCTCCCAATCTGGTTGCATATGGTTTGATATGCTTTTATAACAGTATTTGGGATTTCCAGTAAACTTTTCAAAAGTGAATTGATTTAAGATCCCGAAGTAAAGTATAATTTGAATATAAAAGATATATATATATATATTTCAAAAGTTTTGAAATAAGAATTCGAGAATAAAGTCCAAAGAGATAATTTCAGTAAAGGTAAGTAGATTTGAAAATCTAAAATTGAAGATTAAGCCTAAGTGGGTAGTTTTGAGAATTGCATATTGTTTGTTGTATCGTAGGCTCTATGAGTCCAATTTGTGATAGGAGAACTACGTTGGCGTGATCCTGTCATCTAATTGGGTACCCAATTAGATAGGGGTACATATGCAGTCACAAGTGGTAGTGATGTAGCCCCAATAATAACATAACATTTTTCTGTTTATTGTTTACTATATATCGTTATTTTTCCTGCTAACTATTTTATTCCGCATTTGTCATGTTTATTGAGTTAGCAGAAACAACTATTGTTGTCTCTCTCATTAGAGTTATGCAGTGGTAGATTTATTTGTATTTGTGTTTGGTACGTATTAAAGCATACCTAGTAGATTAAATTGATTACTCTGATAACTTGTACAATTGAAATTGTATCCTAGACATTTAATAGTGTTGAATATTTATCAAATATTATGTATTTAGTTGGTAGTTTTCATTCATAATATTATGGATGGTTAATTAAGTATTTTAAAATTTAGATGCTAAATACTTAATGGGGTATGCGAAAACGACTAGTACACGTGTTTCGTCTATGAGATCCAAGGAGACTTGAGCGAGGGATGGAACATGTCGAACGGATTTGGGAAATGAAATTATTATAGATTTGAAAGTACTTGTGAATATTAGTGTGAAAGGATTTATCGCTTCGGGATATAAAATGATTTGTTATATTACCAATAATTCGGGTAACACGTAACTAAAAAGTGAGCATATGTTTTTGGTATAGTCCACTTTGGAATAAAGGGATATAATTATTTATCAATTGTATGAAGGCTGGGACCCAGTTGCCTTATTATTGGTAGAAACCTCCCGATCTGGTTGCATATGGTTTGATATGCTTTTACTAAAGTATTTGGGATTTTCAAATAAACTTTTCAAAAGTGATTTGATTTAAGATTCCAAAGTAAAGTATAATTTGAATATAATATATATATATATTTCAAAAGTTTTGAAATAAGAATTTGAGAATAAAGTCCAAAGAGATAATTTCCGTAAAGGTAATTAGGTTTGAAAATCTAAAATTGAAGATTAAGCCTAAGTGGGTAGTTTTGGGAATTGCATATTATTTGTTGCATCATAGGCTTCATGAGTCCTATTTGCGATAGGAGAACTACGTTGGATTGATCCTGTTATCTAATTAGGTATCCAATTAGATAGGGGTACGTAGGCAGTCACAAGTGGTAGTGATGCATCCCTAATAATAACATAACATTTTTCTGTTTATTGTTTACTATATATCGTGTATTGATGTATTTTTCCTACTTACTATTTTATTCCGCATTGGTCATGTTTATTGAGTTAGAAGAAATAGCTATTGTTGTCTCTCTCATTAGAGTTGTGCAGTGGTAGATTTATTTGTATTTGTGTTTGGTACGTATTAAAGCATACCTAGTAGATTAAATTGATTACTCTGATAACTTGTACAATTGAAATTGTATCCTAGACATTTAATAGTGTTGAATATTTATCAAATATTATGTATTTAGTTGGTAGTTTTCATTCGTAGTTTTAGAACGGATGGGTTTTTCGGTGATCTTAACTGGTCCGAAAACCCGGGTTGTTACACCAGACCCAAAGTCCATGGTTCAATAATAACATTAATTATTAACCGAACTGCTTAAGCCAAAGACTTTGACTTTGAATTGACTTCAGTTGACCATGATATTGACCTTATATAACCAAGGTGGGGAATTCTATAACACCCCACCCCAAGACCCACACTAACAAAAGATATTACAAAGTAATATTGTCTGTTAGTATAGAGAATAGGGCTGGTTAGAGGATACCTTCTGCAAAACTGCTTTGGACAAGTATCGAATACGTCAAATAATATGGCTATATTTTTCTTTTCCTTTCTTACAAGTGGAATTCGACATATCTGATCCAGGCACAATATAATAATACGAAGGTTTAATCTAATTCAAAATAATACATAATATAGTATACAACATAGAAGAAGTAATAACGGAGATAATATTCATCACTCTCTCTCAAAAGTATGAATCTACAAAAGGAAGTACTAGCCTCACATCAAATACATACACATAATTAAACACTAATAAATCTTAAATACACATGACTAAAAAAAGTCTACAACATGAACACGCATATCTACAAGACTCAATGAAATATCATAAATAATAATCGCATCAAATAGACTTCTCAAGCAAGCTCACATTCAAGGCCAAAAGTCCATGTAACTTACCAAGTCTCCGTCTGACCCGAGCATTAAAATAACACCCGGGTCAGACTATCTTTAATTATCACAAAGGTTAGTCCATAGCAACAATAGACTACATAAACACCAGGAGTAAAATATCATGGATTACACTTCACAAATCTACTTAATACTTTATATGAAACCTCATGAATAAAGGTTAACTTCATTCATTCGCAACAAAACATCGGAGTGATAATAGCATCAAAACAATAGCATAAGCATCCACAACTATAAAAGAAAGCAAAGATGAGCACTTTGCAAGTCACTAATCATCATTGTGCACTTCACACATAATAAATAAGCACTTCACTAATTTATTATCACTGGCGTGCACATCGCACGTAAAATAAGCACTTTGCTAGTCGACTATAAGACAAGCGCATCGCAAGTCAATACCAAATGCGAGTACATCTTTAATCATCATCAATAGCTAGCCTAATAGACAAGTTCATCGCATATCTACCCAAGTACGAGCACATCGCACGTAATAACTCATTTGAAAATGACTAACACAAGAGGGGTCTTGAAAACTCACACACAAATCATTATAAAACGGCCTACCCACGGTGAGCCTAGACTCGACAAATAAGAGTTATTTACTTTCTATAAGTAATTATCCAAGTAATGACCACATGTACCATAGCCACTCGGCTTCACTGAAATGTTTACTATAAGTTAGTAAATTCCACTCGATAAATGTAATCTACTTCCGATTAGTAACCATAAAAGTGTAGACTAATGTCCTATAACCACTTCACGATGCATTCTAATTAATAAACTAACTAATGACTTCACAAAACAATTTATCTAAGTGTTTTAACAAAATGTCAAAACTCATCATAACTAAATAACTTCTTAAATTATTTTTAACAATTAACACCATTTAATTTAATTAAATACAAAATGAATTACACAATATTTAAAATACACTAACCTCTTTATTAACAAGTCTAAGACAGGAATTTCACATTAATTAATCCAATATATTGCTTTTCCAATAAAATACGCATTTTAGAATTTATTTAAATAAAACACTTAAATTCTAATTTCTCTAAAATGATAAATCAATTTTATCATTTAAATTTCCAGTTTAAATCTTCATTTATTCTATTTAAACAACACTAAAAGATCAAGGTTGTTACAAATTCTCTATTGAATAGTGTATTACTTTCGATGCTTTTACTCGACCCCATTATAGTCGTTCGTTGGATATTATGCCATGACTTAACTATAATCATAACAGAGTTTCCACATCGAAGGTCAATACTATTCTAAAGTCGAGAGAATTGTATAATATTATCAGATCGACATTTTCTATTTGACCCTAGTTATATTAACCAACATAAAACTATAAAGAGAGTCATAACTATCAGTACATAATCCCTTGGCGCCCCCAACAACCGTGAGTAATATACTGCCTAACATTTGATGAGTATTATGTACTTTAGTCTCAATGGATGCATCGATATCCAGTCTCAATACATGCTGACTAGGAATATTTAAAATGATTTATTGATTATATTGTGATATATTGCTCATGATTACAACACCTTGTAATTACTATCAAAAGACACATCATTTGTAACTACCCTTTTCAAAATGGTCCTACTATTCGAATCAATAAATACCTATCGAACCTTAGGTCCATTTTGGAGCTTATTATTGGTTGGTATAATTGATTTAACAAAGCAATATGCAGAGCTATCTATCTATGATTTTAGAGTCTTACAGCGGAAGGAATAAAATATAGTAATAAAATAAAGTGTCCATCTCATAAAACCAAACCACATGAGTACAATTCAAAATAGTGCATAAAGCATGTAAGATACATAGTTTAGGCACATCATAATAACATAAATAGATAATTATAATAGATAATCGCCTGCCAAATCTCCACCATCTTCTTCACACTCATTGTTGTACCTAACATATAAGTTGTAATGAGGAGGAAGTCGGAATAATAATGTCTAATGAATGAAAACCTCAAGTTTTACAATAGTAGTATATAGGAAATTACATATAAGTATTATGCCTTGTGTGTCTATTATACTTCTCTAAATATATCTTAACTATAGGATAATGGCCTTAAGCCTAACTCCATGACTATAAATGTGGATGAACATAACAATGGAGTATATTGGGTTTAACAACCCATCTCTTGCCCAATCATATCCTAACAATGTGAGAGAAAGTGTTTGGGTCACTTAAGACCTTTTAACTAAGGAATATGCTAACTCTCTAGCCATTTAATACTAAGATCCCAAGGCAAACTCTCTTGGTACTTCCTAGCTGACATCGTAGAAAATCTCTTAAGACCACTCAATACTTCTTAGACAGTGAAGAGGCAGACACTCCGACCATTTAGTACCTCTACCCCAAAGCCGACCCTCCATAAGAGATTTCCAGTAACCCACCTAAAAGATAATTCCGATAATTTAATACTTCTTCGATAAGGAAGAGGAAGACCCCAACAACCATTTAATACCTCAACCTCGAAGCAGGACTATCCTGGAATTACCCCACGTCTTTTTAAAGGAAATCCTGACCATTTAATACTTCTTAAATAGGGAAGAGGCAGACCCTAACTAGCCATTTAATACCTCAACCCTAAAGCAGGCTCGTCTTGGGATTACCCAACGTTATTTATGAGAAATTCCCTATGTCATTTAATACTTCTTAATAGGGAGGAGGCAGACCTTAAACTAGCCATTTAATACCATAAGCCCGAAGCAGACTCCTCTTGGAATTTCCTTATCCTTATGGCCAGTAACCCAACCATGACGTCTCACATTAGTCCGACTATTTGTAGGTGCTGGTTACAAGATCAACTGGGCAGACTTACCTTACAAAATTAGGACTAATCTCGCATCCATTGTGGGTACTTATTATAGGCGATGTTCTATATTAGTTACAAAAGTCACATTGCTGGTAGTCAGTTTAGTTGGGCGGAATTCTATGTGCTTTCAATTGAACTCGCATTCCTATAACTTAGTCATATTTCCACTTTCCAACATTTGATGTTGAACTACGCCAATACACACACATACACACATGTATATAATATACACACCTCACCCATATTTATGCAATAAAAGGCCATATCAAGGAAACTCCTTATTTTTCCTTTATTTGTGGATTAAATTCCATAATTGTTCTTAACCCGTTATATTAAATTTACTGTTGGTTATTAATTGTCATTTATTTGTAAAGTCTCCTTTTTTAATTGTCGGTTATTTATCAATACCTTGTTTATTGCATACGTTACAAATTTGTAATTATATTTGTTCATTTTTAAAATTTAAAAGAATATGTTATTATTACATTTGTGTCTAATATTAAATTATTATTAATTAGTTTTATATATATTCAAGTAATTTGTTTGTTTCTTTTTCATAGGGATATATTATTTTGATATGTCAACAACTGCAATTTTTATACAAGTCCCAATTCAATACATCAACTTTTCATAGTAGCTATTATCATCAAAAAATTAGCTATGTTAAACAGACTTGTATATGTTCAAAATAGAATCCAAAACATACAATTAATTTTACGTTAATATAATAGATCCACGGTCTCTTTTTCCAAAGAATCAAGTTCATAATTCTATTATTTTATATTCCATCCAACTTTTTTTAAACTTGTAACATTGAAATGACAAAGAAATCATATTTATTTTGATTATCAAATAGGCAGTGAAAACTACGGATACGAGGAAAAATCCACTTTTTCCTATATTATATGAATTGTGAATATTATAGCCAAATTCCACAAGTGAGATTAATTTTAATATAGTTCCAATTTCCTATATCATATTTATCATATTGTAAGAGACCATCGGCAAGGACAGGCTATAGGAGTAAGGCGGCTGTAACGACCCGACTTTCCAGACCCGGAAAATCGAACCATTTGTGTTAAAGAAGAAGAGGTAGAAGAAGAAGAAACAGAAAATCAACAACAGAATCTCACATCGCAGCGGAATAAAATATAATATATACAAAACAGATCTTTACTCAAACAGAAAAATATATCTGTTTATACAATATATTTACAGAATACATCATCAGAGTTCATCACATCAATGACATACATCCAAATACACAACGGAACAATAAACAAATACGGAAGTACGTATCACCATCCTGCTCGTCTCCTGAGCTCCACAGCTACAATCTGAACCTGTTTATCTCGGTCTGACCCGAGCATCATATAAAACAATACCCGAGTCAGTCTGGAAAACCAGCGTGATAAAATCACACTCAATTGATTATTAAAGTTTCAAAAATCCTTTTGAAAATAAAAGCATCTCGTAAGACCACGCCACAAATAAACATGTCGGGTTTTTACCTTACGATAGCTAAAACACTTTTTATCAAAATCCTCTGATATTATAATAGTGTCTATTCACAAATACTTATTAAAATAGCTGAAATTGTTACATTATTAAATTCCAGCATACTAGCCACAACGGGGGTAATACAAACAAACTCGTACAAGGCACGTAGGGAGAATGGATTTCCAACGAATGACTAGGCACTGGGGTACCACCTGTCACAGTACGTGGCCTAGATCATAGTACCGAGGAGTACGCCCGCTCCCCTGCAACACAAAGCCGGAATCATCCCTTACTGGATAATTCCAAGTAAAATCACCCCACGGTTGGGATCAGCAACCGCACCACTAAGCCGAAATAAAAGGGACATCTAGACAGGGATGACCTTACTCTCAAGTGGGTGCTACCCACGAAGCCTTGCTGCATAACCCCTGATTTTCAGTCATTCCCGGTTGATGAGGCTCGAGGCTAAACGATACCTTTTTCAGAACACATCCCTTAGAATGCCCATCGTCCACCTGACGATGTCACGAAAGCATTCGTCCATACAAGTCCGTCCCGGGTTCGAACGGAACCGAAGGCACTATTCCTACTACATCCATTTTGGAAATATCCTCAGGATTAGTAGCGACTAGCCCTTGGACTTCATAGCTCCATCTTCGACTCCGAACACGTTACACGAAACGTACAACCGGATCGAAGTGGTATTCGAGTCTCCAGACCTAGAATCCCGGTATACGGAAACTCGATCCCGGTCTCTTCGAAACGATCAGCGCGTTTGGCCAATATTGATAGTCGGTTATTTAACTATCAATTAACATCCACAAGCAACCATCACACAATAAATAATTTCCCACATTATTTATTTGCCCAAATATCTTTCCAAGATATATTTCCAAATTTTCAAAGCTCATTTGAAAACAATTTCAAAACAGTTCCCGCTTACGGAATACATTTCCCAAATAATTATTTCCACTGAATCACCAAGTACAAAATACCTATAGATTTTAAAATAACTTTAAAACACTTTATTATAATTATACTTTAACATTTAAATTTGGAAAACTACTTTAATACTTAATTAAAAATAATACTTTTAAGAATATTTAAAATAAGGTTACTTTATACAATATAAAACTAAGTTTTCACCTTTTTAAATAAAATACTAGTCACCCTTTAAATAATTATTACGATAATAGATTTGGAAAATATTTACTTTAGAATTTAAATATTAGAAATAATAAATTTTCTAAACATGCCTTTTTAAACAACGTGAAAACTTTTAACTTATATTTAAAATTGCTTTGAAAAACGTACTTGGCTATCCAGAGAAATACACTTCTCTTCACATCCTTTAAAAATAAATCAACACTTATTTTTAAACCAATTCATATCCCTTTATAAATTCACCACCTTGAATTTATATCCTCAAATATTCCCTGATATTTTATTTTACTTTATAAACCCAGTTTATAAATTCCAAAATCTCACTTCTCTTTTAAATTCCAATTTTTAAACAACCAAATCAAATTCCCATTGATTTTCCCATTTACTTTACTTCGAAATAAATTTCTTGCTTACTTCATTTATTTCAAAATACAATAACTTTAGATTTATTTCTTTATTGTGAGTTAAACCCTTTTTAATTGAAAATACCAATTTAATCTTCCAAAATTCCTTCTTTATTACTTAATTAAATTCAATCCTTAAATTTAAAAATAAATTCTTTATTCTTTCAAATAATATCACTTAAGCTTTACAATTTATTATTTCCCTTGTTAATTCCTTCTTATTCCAAATTGTTAGAATTTTGCAATCACTTTTATTTTATTTCCAATTTATTATTAATTCATTCTAATTCACTTGAATTATTTCACTTAAAAATTTACTCTTTTATTTCCTTTCAAAATTCCATTCTAGAGATTTTGATAACTCAGTATATCCAAATTGGTCCAACCAAACCATAACATCCAATTATCCATATAATTCATCCCGGGATATCAAAAATCATATCACAGAATATTTAAACAAAATTAAATATTTTGAGGAATCCAGTTGGATCCCTCCAACCTGTTTCCCTGCATCCACAGATGTTAGCACAATACCAATTTCACTTCAAAGTGAAATATCGCGGTATATGGGTTTTATAAAATATCATCCGCTATTATGCGGCGCATAGGGTCTCATCCGCTATATAAATGCGGGAATATCAACAACTCAAATATATACATATGCCAATATGTATATATTGGTATATACTACTATATATATATAGCACATCAATCAATGCAATCATCCAATCAATGATTTAAATTTAACCATTTAAATTTAAATTCAACTGAGTGAGATTAACTCACCTTTGCTTTTAAATTTGCAGTCTATTCCACTCCAGTCCCATTCTGAATTGTATTTTCTCGATTTTAGACCTTGTATAAGCATTTGTACGGTATATTAATATTTAAATTAGTCAAATAATTAATCTCTATTTATTCATTTAATTTAGCTAATAATTTGGGTTTAAACCGATAATTTATTTTTAAACAAATTTTCTATCAATAAAATATTTTTTTTTATGACTAAAGTAAATCAAATAAGTTTATTAAACCAATTTCCCATATTTATTAAAATAGATGTGTATATTTATATATAAAATTTTATTATCAAAATTTGTTTTCCTTTTCTTAATAAAATACCAGAAATTTACTAGACTGTCCATAATATTCCTACTTAACTATATATATTATTTATTTTTATTATTCCATATTAACAATTTATATTTTCACTCATATATAAATATATACCCTTTTTCTTTCTCTAATTATAAATTAATTTACTAACTGCTATATTCAATGCTAGCTAAACAATTCACTATCCTCATTTTAATATAGTGTATATATAACTATTTAAATCATTACAGAAATTAAACTACCGTACCTCACTGCTCGATCGATTTCGAGATGACCAAGCCCTCGTCAACGACAACATCACAGCCGAGAGCCCCCTACGTGACTACGCCAAACCCCAAGTCCACCACGACGCTATCGTCACTTCGCCTCCGCGAGGCAAACATCAGCTCGAACTCGCGACTACCACATCAAACTCGTGGCCTAGAACCACGTCTTCGAACTGCCCCCTTCCCATACTCGAGAACTTCACAAATCACTTCCGTGATTTATTCGTGTGCCTCTCGACGTTTCGAGCTTCCCTAATCGCCGCTCGATAGGTAATCGCGACCAGAACCTCAACCGCGAGCTCTCCCTCCAGCTTAACCGAATCGCGAGCTTCCCCAAATGCTGAGATCGAAGTCTTCATTTTCTCGAGTTAAATCGCTTCGTGGTTTGAAATGAAGAATGGAAGGGAAAGGCTCGATTCCCCATTCCTTAGTTACTTTCGAATTTGATTTTATCTTTCCTTTTTTTTCGTTGTTGAATTTGATCTGTTATTTGCTTCTGAAAGAAGGCTACCATTATAAAATAAGAGGAACGACGCGCTTGAAATGAAAGAAAGAACCGGTAATGTGAAGTTAATTAACTCGTACATCAGTAGGTAGGTCGGCTGAGAAAAAAATAGGGTGATGGTTGAGTTGATTTTTTGATTTGCCCTTTATAATAATTTATTTTTTTAGGTATAAAATATCTCGTTATAACAACTCAAATTTTTGATATAAATTCAACACTTTTGGCTATCGGACGCTCACACAATCACTCCAAAAGCTACGAAATTTAAAATCCGATAAAAATAAAATATTACGGATCCAATGGAACTGGTTTCGTCGAATTCCGAGACTGTGCCTCGGAAGGCTATTTTTAAATTCAATTTAAACGATATATTTTCAAAACTGAACAAAACACTTTTAAATTTAAATTTTAAAAGCTCTATTACCTTTAGCCTTATTAATATGAATTTTCCAAGCCTTCAAAATATTTTTAATTAGCTTAGAATACCCGATTTACTATTTTATCCAACTTCAAATAAATTTAATTTAATTATTAAATTACTCAATAAATAGCAATATTTGAAATTTAAGTTTATAATTAACCTCTGAATATTTAAAATTAATTAAATATTCCAATTTCAAATGCTCAAAAATTCCGGGTCGTCACATTCCTCCCCCCTTAAAAGAATTTCGTCCCCGAAATTACTAGTTAGGAAGACTGATTCAATCCCCGTTACCTATTTTCCAAATCGAACAGTTTTAACCACTTTCCAAAGTCTTCTTTTATTAATGATACACTAATCATCTTTTAACTTTCCAACTTATTCATAAGTTCAACCCAAATCACTTACTTATCAATTCAAATCTAAATTTGAATTCAAATTTTGAATTATCAAAATTTTCCAAAATTTTTCTAACTCCCTAAATTTCCGAAAAATTTTGCCAGCGTCTCCTTTGCGCGGCTAGCTCGGTACTGCTACAAAATGGCTCTACGGCCTCCCAATCTCAAAAAGAAAACAAAAAGCCAAGTGGCTGGATCCAAAACCCAATCAAATTTCATATAGAAATTCAAATACATACCTTTTTGGTCGGGCCATTAAATTTTATCTTCAAAAATCAAAATCCCAATTTATCCATTGCTTTTATACACCTGTATATCCTACTAAGCAATAATATTCAAATCATAACATTCAAAATCATTTTATACTTTCCTTTACAAATTTTCAACATTTGCTTTACTTAAGCCCGTACGATGCACATATATCATCCGTACGCAATATCACATTCGATCGCTCAATCGATCACACAATTTCACTTCCGAACTAGTATCATCCACTCGACTTCCTAGTGCGGACTCAGATTTGGTTTCTTGATCAGAAACCGTCATTCTCCTAGCATAGCCACCAACTATGATAGAGAATTACCAGAATCAATCAACAATCCATATCCAGGTTCGCCGTTGAAAATCGAGTGAAAAATCCCAACTCGGATCGGTATAATTACCTCGAAATTCTGTGTTCGAATCCGGATCAAATAGCTATGCGAATAAAATAATATACGTACATCTTACGTAATTAGCCCAATTGAATTATCCATTTTATCAATTTCCTTTTTATTCACATTCATTTTGATTGTTATCCATTTATTCACAACTATCCCATTTCACAACTTCCAATTTAACCCTTCATGCAATTATCCACTTAGAATAATTTCCTCGATACCCACTTCACTTAAAGAATTTCATTTTTCCAATCCTTAAGTTTAATATAAATATTTATACACTTCTTACATTAATTTTCACCTTACTATCAAAGTTTATTTTCATTACTATTCATTCTGCCCACACAACTTCATTTGAATTCAAATTGGCTTCCATTTGACTATTGAATTAGTTCCACTTACTAATTAATTTAAATCTCAATTAAAAGTTTACTTGTAAGCTTACTTTCCTTAGTTCTTTCGATTTCACTTACTTTACATTCATATTTAAACTAGATTCAATTATCCGGTTCCCATTTCCATTTGCTTAGCAAATTTAGATTATTTATCGTTAATTAAAATTTTCAAAATTTTTAAAAATTTTCTAACCCTCAAAATTTACGGAAAATTTTGGCAGAGTCTCCCTTGCACGGAGGGACTTCTGCGATATCGCAGGATGCACAAATATATATATACATCGGCCTCAGGCCGGAAATCACAATATATATCAATATATGCAGTTCATATTTCCTATTTTGAATTTTTGCGTAAGCGTACCTTATTTTAGCATTTTTAAACAAGCGGCTATTTATTTTAGCATTTACCGCAGTCAAAACCAGCAAAGCGACTTCCATAAACCTGTACTTACTCAATTTAAACAGGTTAGTGACAAATATTCAAAGTTTATTAACATCTTACTAAATTTCAATAGTTAACATTTGTATAACCTAAGCAATATCCACTAAACACCTCCATAAGTAAGTTTATAAGGTTCCAATGCAAATTTAAATGCTTTCAAATCCATTTACACACCATCTCATTCAATTTATTTCAATTTATTCCTTCCCACTTGAATTTTACTTTCAACTCAGACCATAGTTATTCAATCCATCTCTATTTAACTTGATTCTATTTCAATCAAATCTCATTTCACTCTACAAATTTATTTGATTAATAGCAAGGCCATTTCAATTTATCTCTACTAAATTGGATTTTATTTGCAATACAAACCATCACCACTTTAATCCAATTCCGTTTTATTTTTACAACACCTTTGCTAAATTTTAAATCATCGTCAGTCTAGGTCGAATTCTATTTAAACTTCGAGTTTATTTCCAAACTCTATTGCTAACTCACAGTTTAATCTAAATTTAACCACTTTAAATTCCATTAACTAACTTATTATCAAATTAGTTTGTTCCCAAATTTTAAACCCAATATTCGATTTTTATTTCAAAAATCACTCTTAACACTTTTACTTGAGCTCAATCTATTTCATAATTTAAAATTTGGATTTTTATATTCATTACCGTTACAAGCAATTTTATTTGGCTTATTTATCTTACTTCCAAATTTTATAAGTCACATTCTTTTATATTCATACTTCCATCTATTTAAAATAAATTTTATTCACATTTTATCTTTTAACTCAGAATTATACATTTTATTTAGCCAATAAATATTTTTATTATTCCATAAATAACTTTAAATAAGATTCCAGAGTTTTAAACAATTTTCCAAAATTTCAAAATCACTTTTGAAATCAATCACATCCAAATTCCTTTGGTAAATTCAATTATCCCTTTGAAATTTCAAAACCAACCCAGTTCACAATCAATTCCAATTTAAAACAGTTTGGTAGCAATTTCTCTTTGGAAACTCGAAAATGAACATCGATGATGCTGCAGTCATCACCGAAATTATTTCCCTGCGACCGGAAGAGAATTAAATGTTTTTATCTTTTTAAACCATTTCAAATATTTTTAAATTTCAAATCCTTCCAGATTCCAAACTCAACTCAAAATATTCCTGAAATAATACCACTTATTATTTCCTCAAACTCTTTGAAAACTATCTTTAAAATCCAAAGGAATTTAAACCTTTCCCAAAATTCCAAATTTGAAACCCATTCCGATTTATTTCCAAATATTTCTCTGGAATCCTATTTCAAATTTTAGATCACATTTGTATATGAAGTTTTATTTCAACTTATAAATTACATTTATAATTTATATTCTCAAATTCCATTTGTTATATAAATTTATTCTTCAACTTAGGTTATAAGTTTTCAATTTCTACTCAATAATGAGACTAACTCATTATTGTCATTTTCTAACAACCAAGCATCCAAATATAACTATAATAAATTTCGAATAATTATTTCTTTTATATACAAAATAATTTGGGCAAAATTATTTCATTCACCCTATTTAAAACAATACTGTGTCGAACTGTTCTATTCAAGTGTTTAGAGATTCCTATCAATGTTGTGGCGTCCCACACATCGACCAAAATCCATAAACTACTCAATAAACCAGCCAACACAATATAAAACCATTTTATATTCACTAACAAATACACGCTCATATCTATTAATACTCTCAAAATTCCCACCAGAGCCAAGGTTATCGCCAACCTATGCTCTGATACCACTGTAACGACCCGACTTTCCAGACCCGGAAAATCGAACCATTTGTGTTAAAGAAGAAGAGGTAGAAGAAGAAGAAACAGAAAATCAACAACAGAATCTCACATCGCAGCGGAATAAAATATAATATATACAAAACAGATCTTTACTCAAACAGAAAAATATATCTGTTTATACAATATATTTACAGAATACATCATCAGAGTTCATCACATCAATGACATACATCCAAATACACAACGGAACAATAAACAAATACGGAAGTACGTATCACCATCCTGCTCGTCTCCTGAGCTCCACAGCTACAATCTGAACCTGTTTATCTCGGTCTGACCCGAGCATCATATAAAACAATACCCGAGTCAGTCTGGAAAACCAGCGTGAGAAAATCACACTCAATTGATTATTAAAGTTTCAAAAATCCTTTTGAAAATAAAAGCATCTCGTAAGACCGCGCCACAAATAAACATGTCGGGTTTTTACCTTACGATAGCTAAAACACTTTTTATCAAAATCCTTTGATATTATAATAGTGTCTATTCACAAATACTTATTAAAATAGCTGAAATTGTTACATTATTAAATTCCAGCATACTAGCCACAACGTGGGTAATACAAACAAACTCGTACAAGGCACGTAGGGAGAATGGATTTCCAACGAATGACTAGGCACTGGGGTACCACCTGTCACAGTACGTGGCCTAGATCACAGTACCGAGGAGTACGCCCGCTCCCCTGCAACACAAAGCCGGAATCATCCCTTACTGGATAATTCCAAGTAAAATCACCCCACGGTTGGGATCAGCAACCGCACCACTAAGCCGAAATAAAAGGGACATCTAGACAGGGATGACCTTACTCTCAAGTGGGTGCTACCCACGAAGCCTTGCTGCATAACCCCTGATTTTCAGTCATTCCCGGTTGATGAGGCTCGAGACTAAACGATACCTTTTTCAGAACACATCCCTTAGAATGCCCATCGTCCACCTGACGATGTCACGAAAGCATTCGTCCATACAAGTCCGTCCCGGGTTCGAACGGAACCGAAGGCACTATTCCTACTACATCCATTTTGGAAATATCCTCAGGATTAGTAGCGACTAGCCCTTGCACTTCATAGCTCCATCTTCGACTCCGAACACGTTACACGAAACGTACAACCGGATCGAAGTGGTATTCGAGTCTCCAGACCTAGAATCCCGGTATACGGAAACTCGATCCCGGTCTCTTCGAAACGATCAGCGCGTTTGGCCAATATTGATAGTCGGTTATTTAACTATCAATTAACATCCACAAGCAACCATCACACAATAAATAATTTCCCACATTATTTATTTGCCCAAATATCTTTCCAAGATATATTTCCAAATTTTCAAAGCTCATTTGAAAACAATTTCAAAACAGTTCCCGCTTACGGAATACATTTCCCAAATAATTATTTCCACTGAATCACCAAGTACAAAATACCTATAGATTTTAAAATAACTTTAAAACACTTTATTATAATTATACTTTAACATTTAAATTTGGAAAACTACTTTAATACTTAATTAAAAATAATACTTTTAAGAATATTTAAAATAAGGTTACTTTATACAATATAAAACTAAGTTTTCACCTTTTTAAATAAAATACTAGTCACCCTTTAAATAATTATTACGATAATAGATTTGGAAAATATTTACTTTAGAATTTAAATATTAGAAATAATAAATTTTCTAAACATGCCTTTTTAAACAACGTGAAAACATTTAACTTATATTTAAAATTTCTTTGAAAAACGTACTTGGCTATCCAGAGAAATACACTTCTCTTCACATCCTTTAAAAATAAATCAACACTTATTTTTAAACCAATTCATATCCCTTTATAAATTCACCACCTTGAATTTATATCCTCAAATATTCCCTGATATTTTATTTTACTTTATAAACCCAGTTTATAAATTCCAAAATCTCACTTCTCTTTTAAATTCCAATTTTTAAACAACCAAATCAAATTCCCATTGACTTTCCCATTTACTTTACTTCGAAATAAATTTCTTGCTTACTTCATTTATTTCAAAATACAATAACTTTAGATTTATTTCTTTATTGTGAGTTAAACCCTTTTTAATTGAAAATACCAATTTAATCTTCCAAAATTCCTTCTTTATTACTTAATTAAATTCAATCCTTAAATTTAAAAATAAATTCTTTATTCTTTCAAATAATATCACTTAAGCTTTACAATTTATTATTTCCCTTGTTAATTCCTTCTTATTCCAAATTGTTAGAATTTTGCAATCACTTTTATTTTATTTCCAATTTATTATTAATTCATTCTAATTCACTTGAATTATTTCACTTAAAAATTTACTCTTTTATTTCCTTTCAAAATTCCATTCTAGAGATTTTGATAACTCAGTATATCCAAATTGGTCCAACCAAACCATAACATCCAATTATCCATATAATTCATCCCGGGATATCAAAAATCATATCACAGAATATTTAAACAAAATTAAATATTTTGAGGAATCCAGTTGGATCCCTCCAACCTGTTTCCCTGCATCCACAGATGTTAGCACAATACCAATTTCACTTCAAAGTGAAATATCGCGGTATATGGGTTTTATAAAATATCATCCGCTATTATGCGGCGCATAGGGTCTCATCCGCTATATAAATGCGGGAATATCAACAACTCAAATATATACATATGCCAATATGTATATATTGGTATATACTACTATATATATAGCACATCAATCAATGCAATCATCCAATCAATGATTTAAATTTAACCATTTAAATTTAAATTCAACTGAGTGAGATTAACTCACCTTTGCTTTTAAATTTGCAGTCTATTCCACTCCAGTCCCATTCTGAATTGTATTTTCTCGATTTTAGACCTTGTATAAGCATTTGTACGGTATATTAATATTTAAATTAGTCAAATAATTAATCTCTATTTATTCATTTAATTTAGCTAATAATTTGGGTTTAAACCGATAATTTATTTTTAAACAAATTTTCTATCAATAAAATATTTTTTTTTATGACTAAAGTAAATCAAATAAGTTTATTAAACCAATTTCCCATATTTATTAAAATAGATGTGTATATTTATATATAAAATTTTATTATCAAAATTTGTTTTCCTTTTCTTAATAAAATACCAGAAATTTACTAGACTGTCCATAATATTCCTACTTAACTATATATATTATTTATTTTTATTATTCCATATTAACAATTTATATTTTCACTCATATATAAATATATACCCTTTTTCTTTCTCTAATTATAAATTAATTTACTAACTGCTATATTCAATGCTAGCTAAACAATTCACTATCCTCATTTTAATATAGTGTATATATAACTATTTAAATCATTACAGAAATTAAACTACCGTACCTCACTGCTCGATCGATTTCGAGATGACCAAGCCCTCGTCAACGACAACATCACAGCCGAGAGCCCCCTACGTGACTACGCCAAACCCCAAGTCCACCACGACGCTATCGTCACTTCGCCTCCGCGAGGCAAACATCAGCTCGAACTCGCGACTACCACATCAAACTCGTGGCCTAGAACCACGTCTTCGAACTGCCCCCTTCCCATACTCGAGAACTTCACAAATCACTTCCGTGATTTATTCGTGTGCCTCTCGACGTTTCGAGCTTCCCTAATCGCCGCTCGATAGGTAATCGCGACCAGAACCTCAACCGCGAGCTCTCCCTCCAGCTTAACCGAATCGCGAGCTTCCCCAAATGCTGAGATCGAAGTCTTCATTTTCTCGAGTTAAATCGCTTCGTGGTTTGAAATGAAGAATGGAAGGGAAAGGCTCGATTCCCCATTCCTTAGTTACTTTCGAATTCGATTTTATCTTTCCTTTTTTTTCGTTGTTGAATTTGATCTGTTATTTGCTTCTGAAAGAAGGCTACCATTATAAAATAAGAGGAACGACGCGCTTGAAATGAAAGAAAGAACCGGTAATGTGAAGTTAATTAACTCGTACATCAGTAGGTAGGTCGGCTGAGAAAAAAATAGGGTGATGGTTGAGTTGATTTTTTGATCTGCCCTTTATAATAATTTATTTTTTTAGGTATAAAATATCTCGTTATAACAACTCAAATTTTTGATATAAATTCAACACTTTTGGCTATCGGACGCTCACACAATCACTCCAAAAGCTACGAAATTTAAAATCCGATAAAAATAAAATATTACGGATCCAATGGAACTGGTTTCGTCGAATTCCGAGACTGTGCCTCGGAAGGCTATTTTTAAATTCAATTTAAACGATATATTTTCAAAACTGAACAAAACACTTTTAAATTTAAATTTTAAAAGCTCTATTGTAATACCCCAAAATTTTGTGAAAAATCATTTTTGTAAAATGATTTAATTTTGAAATATTTAGATTTAAATATGGTGAAATTTCTGGAATAAATAGTGTGCAAGTATATGTGTGCACGTGCACACTGAAATGGCACAAGAAAGAACTCCAGATTTCTTGGATTTAAAACAAGAATTAAAGAGCAATACAAACATGATTTTGCAACATGGTTATTTGATTTCTGAGATTTTATGGGTCATCTTAGAAAATAAGAAAAGTAAGTTTTACTTTAGATCAGTAAACAAATTTATTTAAAACCCAGAAAAGAAAATAATATATATATATATATTTGTAAACTTGTATACATATAGGTGCATATGTTTCTGAATTTAAAAGAGGAATTAAAATAAGCCTAGATAAGATATGTATACAAATATACATTTTTAAATACTGAAAAGTACATATATATATATTAGCAAGTGAAACCATAACATTAAAATGACATGAAATGTGATACAAGTCAATATGCTTGTGTAGGCAAAAATAGCAAAGGGGATTTTCAGAAATAATTAAAATAAATGGAATAGTCACACTTTTGACATGACTAAGTGAGTGGCCATTTTCTGAAAAAGTAAAAGAAAGAAAATGCAGCCTTTAAATTGGTTAATATGGCCGGGGTAATATGAATGAAAAATGCATGATGCTAAGCCAGGACAGAAATGGAATTCTGTTTCAATAAAACCCTAGAGGAAAAATGCTTATAAATAGGCAGTTTAGCCAGTAGAATTATTTTACCCCGAGCTGCATAAAAATAAGAAAAGAAGAAGAAAATATTGAAAGGAAGGAGAAAACACTCAAACAAGAATTTTCTGGATTAATAAGAAGAAACATTTAGGTGAGTAATCTCACTGAGTTCATGGCATTAAGACCTGAGTTGAGGCAGCCACTTTTTATATTGCCATTTATGTATTTCTGGTTTTGATGTATATGATTTCATCAATGCTTTTTGGATGTTTTATTTTAAATCTGATATGATTTAATATGGATGATTTTGATGATCTTTGATTGGTTGAGACATTTGTCTTTGGATGAGTATTATACTGTTTTATTTATACTCATAAATGTTAAAGTTTAGGATCTTAAAAATTATATAGAGAATACTCTCAACTGTTATAGATCTATGGCATGGAAACCTTATAAAAATGATTGGAGCTGCATTATACTTGGTATAAGTGCTGAGGCTTGAAAAGAAAAATGTTAAGGGTGCAATAGAAATTTTCTAAGTGCTGAGCCCTTAATCAAAAAAAAAAAAACCCACAAGCTAAAATTATGATTGAACCAGATCTTGAATCTGAATCAATCATAAAGGCTTGCAGATCAGTATAACATGCCATGCCTCTTTTACAGTTGAAAATGTTCTTATATTTACTAAGATCAAGACATATTGACCCCATTTAGGAAATGTCTGTCTGATTATTTCTGAAGGGAAATTATGCTAGAAGAAATTATGGATGTTTCCATGTTTGCAGTGACATGTTCACTTAGCATATTTGATGTTAGGATTTAAGACAATACACTAGTAAATAAACTAGGGAAGGGAAGGCCAAGATGACTGCTGGAATGCTTGTCATATTTGAAGTATGCAAGTTGGCACATGGTTTGTTTAAGCCCTGAGATCTTTGTGCAATGATGTGAATTAGTTCATTGCAATGTGTCCCAGTGATTCCTTAATAGCAGATGAGGCAGGGATTTAAATTGAATATTACAACCTGTAAATGAAGAAATAGGAATGTGGATATTTCTTAGGTTGAATGGTATGGAATCAAGATGATTCCAGTAAATGAAATTGATGCCAATAGATAATCATGTTTGCATGATTATGTATGCAAGTGAAGGAATGATAAGTGAATATATCATACCTGAATCAACTTAATTATACTATGTTAAAATATTTGATTGCAGAAATTTGCTTAAATAACAAGTTAGTACCCTTATATTCTCTATTGCTTAATATCATGAATGAATTGATGTTATTCATACCAGATCATAGATCTGACCCTTGTTTGCTCATGGCATCTGGGGTGTCTCATTTTAAAATGAGGCAGCCACTTATGTTCTTTCAGGTAACCCAGGCACTAAGTAAAAATGAAGTTATGGCTTTTATGGAGGAGTGAATGAACATGCTAGCTAGTCTCAATAAGAGTTTAAATTGATTATATCTGCATGTATTCAGGAAAAATATTATGTTTCTAAGACTTCCAGTCATGTAATGAATTCTATTATGGTTAGATGAACTAGTTGTATCATGTTAAATATATTGTTATGCACTAAGGTTTAAAATCTCAAAGGAAAAATCTGACTGGGAAACAATGAAATGATTTTAATTATTGATATGAATGTTTGGAAGAGAAATATGCACATGTAGTTGAGCTACTGTTTTGTATAATTTATATTATGTATTAGTTAACCTTGAGACATAACAGAGCACTGAGTTTTAGAACTAAAATCTGGATTCAGCAAGAAGTAAACTTAAAGGATTTTATTTTCTTTTTACTGAAATGCTTTGTAAATAAATCTGAATTCATTTCTGAATTGAATTAGGAAAAGTAAAATGTTTTTCTAAAAGCTTCAGATAGAATGAAATGAAAGGTATCTCCCTTGTTTTTGAACTAGTGTATAGCATATACAAGACTCATGAGTTAACCAGCCTCAACTAAATGAAGTATTGGTTGATCATGATAGATTGTATCTTGAAAATATAGATGCATTTCAAAGCATAGTACATTTAGCAATTGTTTCACTCAGTTTTCTGGAAACTGGGCAAAGGTAATGACATGTACATAAATACCTGTGTACATGTTGATAAATTGGGCAAAAATATAAATTTAAATTCTTAAAACAGTTGTAGGAATGGGTTTTAAAAATAGTTATGTAAAAAGAATTGTTTTGTATGATAGGTTATAGGCAAAATCAAATATATATGCACAATGATAGGTAGGTATCAGATTTCTAACCATACAGGAGAAAAATAAAAAGAAAAACCAAAAAATTGTGTTTGAACCGACCAGCATAGCACTCGAACTCGTGACCTTTCATGTATAAGTTAGGCGCGTTTCCATTACGCCTAGATGTTGCTTGTGTTCACTTAGGATCCACTTACTTTTATACTGAATTTGATATTATCCAGACTTTAACATAATCATCTATATTAAAAGCTTGTTTACCACTGATTATTACTTGATCATTTCTTAATCCTAATGACAGACTAAAGTACATGTTTCTAGTGGATGTTATGGCCAAAAATCTGAATACAATAATTTATCTGAATTGCTAAAGATCTAAATCAAACAGAATGTTCTTGTACAAAAAATGAAGTATACACTCTGAACTTAGATAAGAAGATCACATACATCTTCATATGTATGTGTATGTTATTAGATATACACTGATATATTTATATTGGTAAGTTATTTTGATCCTGGATATATTTTGTTTATTGGAAAAAGAAAATGACCTTGGAAAAGATATTTGCAATGAATGATATATCTATATATCATCTCTTAGCAAAAAAAAAAAATCCTTATGAAATTAGGGTGGAAATAGGAGGGTCATTTCAGTTGGTATCAGAGCACTTGGTTGCATTGATTGTTAAGTATTATAAAAATGTATAATGTCTGTTTGTTTGGGATGAAATAATTTAGATAAGAAATTAGAAATTATAGAAGCACTCATAA
Organism: Allium fistulosum; assembly: GCA_030737815.1. NCBI lineage: Eukaryota > Viridiplantae > Streptophyta > Magnoliopsida > Asparagales > Amaryllidaceae > Allium > Allium fistulosum. The sequence continues at coordinate 334,240,329 of CM060901.1, read as the reverse complement.
TATACTAATACCATTTACCCAGAATTTAGTTAGCAGAACATGGTAGGAAGAGGATCTCATCACAATGCAGGAACCAGTGCACCTCAAATGCTTGATATGCAAGAATTTGTGAGGGTTTTAAGAGATGGAATTGGGCATAGGCCTGAGAACCCACATGAAGAGCTTTCAAAACTACTGAAGACTTATTCCAATTTGGGAGGCAAGAGTTTTGAAGGAACAGAGAGTGTGATGGAAATTCAAGCATGGTTGAGAACACTTGATAGGATTTTCAATGACATGCAGTTGGATGACCAAAGAAAGAGGCAAGTAGCTTCTAGACAACTGAAAGGGGTAGCTTTAAGCTGGTGGGAGGTGATCATAGCTGGAAGAAATGAAAATGAAATCACTTGGAATCAGTTCAAGGAGATGTTGGAGGCAAGATTTGTACCAACATCAGCCAAGACCATTTTGCTTGAAGAATTTATCAAACTTAGGCAGGGAACTTTGAATGTCACTGAATACACTCAAAAGTTTGAGGGGCTATCTAATTATGGAGCAATGCTAGTGGCAGATGAAGCATCCAAGAATGATAGGTATATAAAAGGGCTGAACCCAGGACTTAGCAGAGCTATGCTACCATATGCAGATAGAACATTTGATCAAGTAATTGATCTGGCTTTGAAACTGGAACAACATGACAAAGAAAGAGAGAAATATAGGAATTTTAAGAGCAACAACAAGAAGGATAAGGGAAGATATCACCCTTATGATAAAAAGAAGGAGGAGGCAGACAACAGGAAGAGTAAAGATACTAAAGCCAATGATACTAAGAAGAAATTGGTTTGCCATCATTGTGGAAAAGAAGGACACATCAAACCAAGGTGCCCAGAGTTAAAAGGAGGAGCCTTCAAATGCTACCTATGTGGGAAAGAGGGGCATATGAAGAGGAACTGTCCTGAGAATAAACAGCAAGGGAAATTGGCAACTTTGGAAGGAAAAGGCAAATCTGTAGTGAAAATTGATGCTGAAAATCATGGCCAAGTGGAAGGTACATTACTCATTTGTGCCATACCCATACCAGTAGTATATGATACTGGAGCAACACACTCTTTGATTTCCTATGAATTAGTTAAAGTGTTAAAATTAAACTGCAAATTGGTTGAAACCCCATTGCTTGTACAAAGTCCCCTAGGGAGTTCTAGTGTTTTGAACATGAATTGTGTGGATGTGGAGTTAAACATAGGAGGAAATATTTTTATTTCCAATTTATATGTTTTAAATTACCTAAATATAGGAGTTATATTGGGGGTAGATTGGCTAAGGCAATTTAAAGCCATAATTAATTTAGACTCATCCACCATATCATTGCAAGATTCTAGAGGCCAGAGAATCACAGTTCTATGTGAAATAGCTAAGGAAGGGAAATTGTATCATTTAGTTGACTTAGAAAAAGATCTGAGTGAACTAACCATTGAAAAAATTCCCATAGTTAATGAATACTTGGATGTGTTTGGGGAAGTTAAGGGTGTTCCACACCACAGACCAGTTGAGTTCCAAATTAATCTCATTCCAGGAGCAAGTCCAATAATCAAGAAACCTTATAGAATGGGGCCAAGTGAACTGAAAGAATTGAAAAATCAGTTGGAAGAATTAGAAGGCAAGGGATTTATAAGGCCAAGCAATTCTTGCTGGGGTTCTCCAGTAGTGTTTGTAAGAAAACATGATGGTACCTTGAGAATGTGCATAGATTACAGAGAACTAAATAAAGTGACCATCAAGAATAAATACCCATTGCCTAGAATAGATGATCTCTTTGACCAACTCAGTGAAGCTAAAATATTTTCTAGGCTAGACTTAGCATCAGGATTCCATCAAATGAAGGTTGAAGACTCAAGTGTTAAGTATACTGCATTTAACACAAGATATGGCTTATATGAATTTTTGGTCATGCCATTTGGTTTGACAAATGCTCCTTCATATTTTGTTGATTTGATGAATAGAATATTTAGAGATTATCTAGACAAGTTTGTACTGATTTTTATTGATGACATTTTGATTTATTCTAAGACAGTGGAAGAGCATAAAAATCATTTGCATTTAGTTTTGTCAAGACTAAGGGAAAATGATTTAAAGGCAAAATTTTCAAAATGTGCATTTTGGAAAGAAGAAGTGCATTTCCTTGGGCATGTCATCTCTGCCAAAGGAATATCAATAAACCCTAACAAAGTAGTGGCAATCCAAGCATGGAAAAGGCCTAGCACCATCAGTGAGATTAGATCATTTATGGGGATGGCAGGATATTATAGGAGATTCATAAAAGATTTCTCAAAAATATCATCACCACTTACCAATTTAACTAGAAAGAACCAAGCCTTTGTATGGACAGAAAAATGTGAGCAAGCTTTTATCAAAATAAAAGAAGCCCTGATTGATGCACCAGTATTGAGAGTGCCAGAAGGAAATGAAAATTTGGTTGTGTACACTGATGCAAGTGGCTCTGGGTTAGGGGCTGTGTTGATGCAGCAAGACCAGGTGGTAGCCTATGCATCTAGGCAATTAAAGCCACATGAAACCAGGTATGCAACCCATGATCTTGAACTAGCAGCAGTTGTGTATGCTTTGAAACTTTGGAGACATTATTTGTTAGGTGCCAAATTCATTTTGTACACTGATCATAAGGCACTGAAATATTTATTCTCACAAAAAGATTTGAACATGAGGCAACATAGATGGGTAGAGTTCCTAGCTGCCTATGACCTAGATATACTGTATACACCAGGCAAGGCAAATAAAGTTGCAGATGCCTTGAGTAGACAACATGCCAAGGTAGCCATGTTGATGATGGAAGAGTTTAGGGATTTGTCTATACTTACTGATTTGGAAATTGAGGAAAACAGTGAGGAACAAATGATGCCTATTGAAGAAGGTAAAGGTAAAGGAAAATTAAGTATGATATCTCTGCAATCAGATTTACTTCTTAAGATTGGACAAATGCAGGAACAAGACTTAAACATGATGGAAAAGAAAATGCTCATATCAAAAGGGGAGGAAGTAATAAATTATCAAATTGATAAAAATGGTTATTTAAGGAATAAAAATAGGATATGTGTTCCAGAAAATATAGAATTGAAAGAGGAAATATTAAATGAGTACCATAGGAGTAAGTACTCCATACACCCAGGTAGCACCAAGATGTATCAAAATTTGAAAAAAAATCTTTGGTGGAAGGGGATGAAGTCAGATGTGGCCAGATATGTTGCAAGGTGCATGACTTGCCAACAAGTCAAGGCAGAGACACAAAGGCCATCAGGACTATTGCAACCCCTTAGTATACCACAGTGGAAGTGGGAGGATATATCTATGGATTTCATAGATGGTCTTCCTAGATCTAAGAAGGGAAACACAAGTATATGGGTAATAGTGGATAGGCTAACTAAGGTAGCACATTTTATCCCAGTTAAAACAGAAAGAAATGCTCCAAAATTGGCTCAAATATTCATGAAAGAGGTAGTAAGGTTGCATGGCATACCCAAAACCATTGTGAGTGATAGGGATACCATCTTCACCTCAAGATTTTGGAAAAGTTTTCAAGAGGCTATGGGGAGTGAATTGTGCTTAAGCACTGCCTACCATCCACAATCAGATGGTCAAACTGAGGTGGTGAACAAAGTCTTAGAGGATTTGTTGAGAGCATGTACACTGGACTTTGGAGGCAACTGGGAAGACCACCTCCATCTAGCTGAATTCACCTACAATAACAGTTACCAAAGCACCATAGGGATGGCACCATTTGAAGCCTTATATGGCAAGCCATGTTTATCACCTATATGCTGGGTAGAGGCTGGAGAAAGGGCTATTCTTGGACCTGAATATGTTAAAGAAACCACAGAGAAAATTGGGTTAATAAGAAAAAGAATAGCAGCAGCTCAAGATAGGCAAAAGAAATTTGCAGATAGGAAGAGAAAGCAAGTGGAATATGAAGTGGGAGACTTTGTTTTCATCAAGATTTCACCTATGAAGAAAGTCATGAGATTTGGCAAGCAAGGTAAGCTTACACCAAGGTATGTTGGACCCTATAAAATTCTGGAAAGAATTGGTTCATTGGCTTACAAATTAGAACTACCAGAGGAGATGAAAGCAATGCATAATGTTTTTCATGTGTCCCAACTTAGAAAATGGGTACATGATAAGGAAGACATTTTGGAAAAGCCTACCAAAATTCAAATAAATCCTGACTTGGTTTATGAAAAAGAACCAGTGGGGATTATAGCCAAGGAAGAAAAGAAATTAAGGAGCAAAACCTTGAAACTAGTTAAGATCCAGTGGAGTAGTGATCCTAATGACTGCACATGGGAGTTAGAGGATAAGATTAGAATGGATTATCCTAAGCTTTTTGCAAATTAAAAGGTAATTTTTTTTCTGGAAAAATTATTTGTTATGCATGGTTGATATGGTTGAATTTGTTTGCTTATGCATATATTTGATAAGTTTTCAGAAAAGAAAAATGATGCCTACTAAATGTTAGAAAAATTGTGAGGACACAATTCCTAAAAGGAGGGGTGAATGTAATACCCCAAAATTTTGTGAAAAATCATTTTTGTAAAATGATTTAATTTTGAAATATTTAGATTTAAATATGGTGAAATTTCTGGAATAAATAGTGTGCAAGTATATGTGTGCACGTGCACACTGAAATGGCACAAGAAAGAACTCCAGATTTCTTGGATTTAAAACAAGAATTAAAGAGCAATACAAACATGATTTTGCAACATGGTTATTTGATTTCTGAGATTTTATGGGTCATCTTAGAAAATAAGAAAAGTAAGTTTTACTTTAGATCAGTAAACAAATTTATTTAAAACCCAGAAAAGAAAATAATATATATATATATATATTTGTAAACTTGTATACATATAGGTGCATATGTTTCTGAATTTAAAAGAGGAATTAAAATAAGCCTAGATAAGATATGTATACAAATATACATTTTTAAATACTGAAAAGTACATATATATATATTAGCAAGTGAAACCATAACATTAAAATGACATGAAATGTGATACAAGTCAATATGCTTGTGTAGGCAAAAATAGCAAAGGGGATTTTCAGAAATAATTAAAATAAATGGAATAGTCACACTTTTGACATGACTAAGTGAGTGGCCATTTTCTGAAAAAGTAAAAGAAAGAAAATGCAGCCTTTAAATTGGTTAATATGGCCGGGGTAATATGAATGAAAAATGCATGATGCTAAGCCAGGACAGAAATGGAATTCTGTTTCAATAAAACCCTAGAGGAAAAATGCTTATAAATAGGCAGTTTAGCCAGTAGAATTATTTTACCCCGAGCTGCATAAAAATAAGAAAAGAAGAAGAAAATATTGAAAGGAAGGAGAAAACACTCAAACAAGAATTTTCTGGATTAATAAGAAGAAACATTTAGGTGAGTAATCTCACTGAGTTCATGGCATTAAGACCTGAGTTGAGGCAGCCACTTTTTATATTGCCATTTATGTATTTCTGGTTTTGATGTATATGATTTCATCAATGCTTTTTGGATGTTTTATTTTAAATCTGATATGATTTAATATGGATGATTTTGATGATCTTTGATTGGTTGAGACATTTGTCTTTGGATGAGTATTATACTGTTTTATTTATACTCATAAATGTTAAAGTTTAGGATCTTAAAAATTATATAGAGAATACTCTCAACTGTTATAGATCTATGGCATGGAAACCTTATAAAAATGATTGGAGCTGCATTATACTTGGTATAAGTGCTGAGGCTTGAAAAGAAAAATGTTAAGGGTGCAATAGAAATTTTCTAAGTGCTGAGCCCTTAATCAAAAAAAAAAACCCACAAGCTAAAATTATGATTGAACCAGATCTTGAATCTGAATCAATCATAAAGGCTTGCAGATCAGTATAACATGCCATGCCTCTTTTACAGTTGAAAATGTTCTTATATTTACTAAGATCAAGACATATTGACCCCATTTAGGAAATGACTGTCTGATTATTTCTGAAGGGAAATTATGCTAGAAGAAATTATGGATGTTTCCATGTTTGCAGTGACATGTTCACTTAGCATATTTGATGTTAGGATTTAAGACAATACACTAGTAAATAAACTAGGGAAGGGAAGGCCAAGATGACTGCTGGAATGCTTGTCATATTTGAAGTATGCAAGTTGGCACATGGTTTGTTTAAGCCCTGAGATCTTTGTGCAATGATGTGAATTAGTTCATTGCAATGTGTCCCAGTGATTCCTTAATAGCAGATGAGGCAGGGATTTAAATTGAATATTACAACCTGTAAATGAAGAAATAGGAATGTGGATATTTCTTAGGTTGAATGGTATGGAACCAAGATGATTCCAGTAAATGAAATTGATGCCAATATATAATCATGTTTGCATGATTATGTATGCAAGTGAAGGAATGATAAGTGAATATATCATACCTGAATCAACTTAATTATACTATGTTAAAATATTTGATTGCAGAAATTTGCTTAAATAACAAGTTAGTACCCTTATATTCTCTATTGCTTAATATCATGAATGAATTGATGTTATTCATACCAGATCATAGATCTGACCCTTGTTTGCTCATGGCATCTGGGGTGTCTCATTTTAAAATGAGGCAGCCACTTATGTTCTTTCAGGTAACCCAGGCACTAAGTAAAAATGAAGTTATGGCTTTTATGGAGGAGTGAATGAACATGCTAGCTAGTCTCAATAAGAGTTTAAATTGATTATATCTGCATGTATTCAGGAAAAATATTATGTTTCTAAGACTTCCAGTCATGTAATGAATTCTATTATGGTTAGATGAACTAGTTGTATCATGTTAAATATATTGTTATGCACTAAGGTTTAAAATCTCAAAGGAAAAATCTGACTGGGAAACAATGAAATGATTTTAATTATTGATATGAATGTTTGGAAGAGAAATATGCACATGTAGTTGAGCTACTGTTTTGTATAATTTATATTATGTATTAGTTAACCTTGAGACATAACAGAGCACTGAGTTTTAGAACTAAAATCTGGATTCAGCAAGAAGTAAACTTAAAGGATTTTATTTTCTTTTTACTGAAATGCTTTGTAAATAAATCTGAATTCATTTCTGAATTGAATTAGGAAAAGTAAAATGTTTTTCTAAAAGCTTCAGATAGAATGAAATGAAAGGTATCTCCCTTGTTTTTGAACTAGTGTATAGCATATACAAGACTCATGAGTTAACCAGCCTCAACTAAATGAAGTATTGGTTGATCATGATAGATTGTATCTTGAAAATATAGATGCATTTCAAAGCATAGTACATTTAGCAATTGTTTCACTTAGTTTTCTGGAAACTGGGAAAAGGTAATGACATGTACATAAATACCTGTGTACATGTTGATAAATTGGGCAAAAATATAAATTTAAATTCTTAAAACAGTTGTAGGAATGGGTTTTAAAAATAGTTATGTAAAAAGAATTGTTTTGTATGATAGGTTATAGGCAAAATCAAATATATATGCACAATGATAGGTAGGTATCAGATTTCTAACCATACAGGAGAAAAATAAAAAGAAAAACCAAAAAATTGTGTTTGAACCGACCAGCATAGCACTCGAACTCGTGACCTTTCATGTATAAGTTAGGCGCGTTTCCATTACGCCTAGATGTTGCTTGTGTTCACTTAGGATCCACTTACTTTTATACTGAATTTGATATTATCCAGACTTTAACATAATCATCTATATTAAAAGCTTGTTTACCACTGATTATTACTTGATCATTTCTTAATCCTAATGACAGACTAAAGTACATGTTTCTAGTGGATGTTATGGCCAAAAATCTGAATACAATAATTTATCTGAATTGCTAAAGATCTAAATCAAACAGAATGTTCTTGTACAAAAAATGAAGTATACACTCTGAACTTAGATAAGAAGATCACATACATCTTCATATGTATGTGTATGTTATTAGATATACACTGATATATTTATATTGGTAAGTTATTTTGATCCTGGATATATTTTGTTTATTGGAAAAAGAAAATGACCTTGGAAAAGATATTTGCAATGAATGATATATCTATATATCATCTCTTAGCAAAAAAAAAAAATCCTTATGAAATTAGGGTGGAAATAGGAGGGTCATTTCATCTATTACCTTTAGTATTATTAATATGAATTTTCCAAGCCTTCAAAATATTTTTAATTAGCTTAGAATACCCGATTTACTATTTTATCCAACTTCAAATAAATTTAATTTAATTATTAAATTACTCAATAAATAGCAATATTTGAAATTTAAGTTTATAATTAACCTATAAATATTTAAAATTAATTAAATATTCCAATTTCAAATGCTCAAAAATTCCGGGTCGTCACAGCGGCTCATCGGGTGAAGCAACCGAGAAGATGGAGTTCGAGTCAACGACTAAAAGGCTTTCTGCCTGGGCTTTACTGCCTAGGAAAGACAGTGATCAATCAACCAGTGGTGGACCATGGTCGGTCGTTAATGGACCACGGTCGACCGATGGTGCATTTTCCTGGGAAGTAAAGCACAAGCATAATGCAATTCGATTACGATTTCTTCACAGATCTGGATGTAGAGTGACATGAGGCTTTAGCTTAACTTTGGGCTACTCAGGAAAGTAGAATGCAAAGTGAAGCTCATGATTTGGATGCAATGTATAGTGATATCGATGCAATGATTTGGTCGCACGATCACATTTGGTGAGCATGTACAATTAAGTAGAGTTAGTCTGTTTCCCTTGGCTTTGACGTTGGGATAGATTCATTTGATTAAGTGATGTTATATTTGATGTTTGCGTATATTTATATGGCATCGGTTGTAAAATCCCATATCTGGAGGCCAAAAGCTAAGCGCTACAGATGCTATAGTGATCCATAGTATTAACTTCTAGTGACAAAATACGGCAATGATAATGGTATTCATAATACCAGAAGCACATGAATATGAATAAAATCACATATTTCAAAACAATACTTCACCGATTACATTTCAAAACAATAATTCATATCCATGTTACATAATCCCTTTACGTTTCCCAAGCAATGATTAATTATGTAATTACAAAAATACGCCAAGAGCGACATATGACGATGCCCCCTTGGTTGATCAAAGCAATATAGTATATCTGACTTATATACAGAGCGGAATCGAAACAGCAAATCCTAATTAGTTATCCATCACCCACCTGCTCGTCTTCGGATGCTTTATTTGCCTAAAGACTAAAACCTGAAAACCTCAACCCTCAGCCTACTTAGATCAATTTTGAGTACCTGAGAGTTTAAGGTGAAACAAAAACTTCGAGTCAAACAAAAAGCCTCGTGTGAATAATTCTGTTACACTCGGTTTATTGATATTAAGTGAGACCACGCCGCTTAGCGGAATGGGTTTCCCCTCACTAATATCCTCTTTAAAACATTATATTTTGCAATTCCTTTCCTGCAACCAAACTGGTTAATCAAGCCGATTATATCAAAATAGCAATATCCTTTATGCTAATAAATGGACTATTTGTCTGTAAAACAAGACATATGTGAACTATCCGCCTATAAATAATAGCAAGGTCCGTTATGCTACAAATGGACTATTTGTCGATACAACTGGGCTGACTGCCCGCAAACGGGACTACTGTCCGAAATCTAGGCTGACTGCCTTCAAAATGGACTAACTATCCAAATTATTTTCTTAGGGTTAAATACCTTGTAAATTTCCTTGAAAACCTTTTCAAAATGATTTAGTCCTTCAAATCATATATATATACACATAAGGAAAATACACCTTTAGCTTTAATCTAAGCCATTTTGTCATGTTATATATACTTTACTCAAAATAATGTTGATAGGATTTAATAAGGATTAACTATCCTTCCAAAACAAGTCAAAACCCTTTTTAACTTGAAAATAGTTAGGCTATAGTGCCTATTTATTACCTTCGAAACCTTTGTTTAAAACCTTTAAACAACCCTTTCAAAACCATTGAAGGTAACCACTTCGAAACTATTGGAAAATCCTTTTGGAACCATTAAATATTGCCTTTCGAAAACGTTGGAAAACCTTTCCTTTCTTTTCTCCTAAAGCTTCAAAATATCAGACATCCTTCTTTAAAACCTTTTAAATATTGCCTTTCAAAAATATTAGAAAAACCTTCCCTTTAATCCTTTCGAAACCCTGGGAACCACCCCTTTCGAAACCATTCATTAAAACCTTTCGAAACAATCTAAACTCAATCCTTGCGAAAGCACTTTGGGTTTAATTTAAAACATGTAAACCTTTCGAAACCATTCAAAAACGTCTCGGTCCAAACCATTTGGATTCTACATTCAAGTAGAGCAAAAGGATCAGAAACTTATTAAAGTCGAAAGCATCTGTTTCGAAACCTTTTAAAGCTATCTCTTTCGAAACCCTTTGGATTTACTTATAGAAAAAGGGCCCTTAAAACATTTTTGTCAAAAGCTACTGCTTCGAAACCATTTCCTAAGTAGTGAAGTGATGGTGTCAAAACCATCCCTTCAAAAGCATGGGAGAGGTGGCTAGGTTTTAGAAAATTAAACAAGCCCTTCGAAACTATCTGAGTCGAAAGGTAAAAAGGCGGTAGCAAGAAGGTTTCGACTTAGTCGAAAGCAATTGTTTAAAAATAAAGGCACAACCCAATCAAAACCATTTCCTTTAAATCATTAACTTGGTCGAAAGCTACTTTGTCGAAAATTATTTAGTCGAAAGCAAGCAGGAATATTTCTTTAATTTAAAACAAAGGACCACCTCAACCACTTTGGAACCCCTAGTTTCGTCTCCCTACCTTCCACCTACTTCCAATTCACTATGTACCCATAAACTAATACCATGTGTAGTGGTTTCGACTGTATCAGAAGCGAAGATGAGGAGGTGGAACCTGATGTCGATGGTGTCAAAACAGTGGAAAACATGTTGCTAATAGTTCTTTTCACCTAACCTGCCTTACGTGTCTAATTGTGAATGGTTGCCTCTTTCTTTACCAATAAAAAGTACTGCACTTTGTCAAAAGAGCCGCCGACTTTCCAGATTTTAAAATTTAAATCATTTTACAAAAAGCCCCACCTCCTCTTTTAATTATATAAAACATTTAAGTCTCATACCTTAAATAATTTTATATAACCATTAAAGTTATATAAAACACTTAGTAAAAATCTAGAAAAATTCCAAAAAATCACATTATATATGTTTTCTAACATATAAAAATTTCAGAGCCAAATAATTAATTATTTACCCATAATATTTATAACCCAAAATACCGTTTTCTTTACTAGAAAATTCATATTAATTCCAAAAAATTCATAAAAATCTGAATATTGAAACCCATCTCCAAAATAATATTTATGATCTTCATAAAAATTCACAAGACATTTGGATGTTATTTTATAGGGTTTTCATCCTAAAACCTATCATAAATTCAATATGAATAACCATAATTCATCAACAAGTATATATACTCATTCCACCAATCAAAAACATGACAAATCATTGCAAAATATTCGAAATTCAAATTAAAACCAAAAACACAATCAAAAATGAGATGTAAACGTTATTCACCTTAGCTTTAGAGATTATAGAGATTGAGATTTGAATAGATTTGATTTGAATTAGCTTCTTCCTAGCTTTTCTTACTCTCTTCCTTGTTAATGGTGGCCGACCTCTTTTTAAAATTTTTGAAAATGAAAAGTGAACATGTATTGGGGGATACACGACCATTTTTTAAGGGTTATAGGAATGGCTTCTTTCCTATTTTACCCATCCCTTATTTCATGTTAACTCTTATTTTAATTCATGGTTAAATGGCATGGCTACACCTTAATTAAAATCAAATCTCAATCCCCTAATCAACACATTATTTTATTTAAACCAACTAATTAAATATCTTAAATAATGTTACCATAAATCTGGGGTGTTACATCGGCGTTCCTTTGTTACCCCAATAGTGTATTATACAGGACATGACCGTCGTTTTTTTTTGTTATGAGGCATACACAAATTATTTGAGAAATCCTTGATGTCTTAGAATGGGATAATGAAAATCATCTACTAAGGGAACAAATATCACTTAAGCTCATTGTAGGGGTACAGTGTGATCCACAAAGGTCCTAATTATTTAGAGTGGATCATATATCACCAAAGTTCATTAATATGGGTACACTGAGATCTACACAAGACCGATCATGTAGGATGTGGCTTGGGGTCTATGGTATATTTAGGTACTAACACTATCTATTATGGGATATGTTTCAAGTTTTCAGTGTAGATCATATATCACCAAAGCTCATTATAGGGGTATAGTGAGACTACACGAGACCCATCATTCAGGGTGTGGCTAGGGGTTTGTGGTACCTTCAGGTATTGACCATATCTGTTATGAGAATATGTTTCAAGTATTTAGGGTAGATCATATTCACCAAAGCTCGTTATAGGGGTACAGTGAGATCTACAAGAGACCCATCATTTAGGATGTGACAAGGGGTCTATGGTACGATTAGGTACCAACTTTACTTATCTTAAACTCTTGAAGGGAATCATTGGATCATAATGGATGTCTGTAGTTGACTCCACCCATCAGTAATGATGGGTATTGATTTATATTTATTAATCATCTTTCATTATTTTTTGGTTATGCGTATTATTAGTTGGTTGTTGCTGCTGCATTTACTATCATTTTGTACTTTGCGATACACTTATATTATTGTAATCTTATTTTTGGATGTTGGGTTTCCTTATCATAGTATAATTGTTATGGTTCAGTCGCATTATATTGGTTATGCTAACTCGTTAATTATAAGAGAAGAGCAGGTTATGGTATGATTTTCTATCTTTTGCATAGATTCACTTTAACTGTTTATGGATAGTCCGGATTACCCCTGAGCCACGATTGTGGAGAGGACTGGTTGTGCTTTAGTAATTCCTGTTTATTTGTATATAGTTTTAATATACAGTATTTTGAGATAGTTTCCCTTTGACTGGGCTTTATGTCTGACCCGCATTTTGTCTTTGTCTATTTATGTTATGGAAACTCGCAGGTATTCGATTGTGTTGTTTGGATGTCAGATTCTTTTGAGGATACTCTATTAAAATGGTGTAACTAGAGCTTTAGAGGTGTAGACGATACTTGGTTATTTATCTACTCGATATTGTATTAGTACATGACAAATGTTGTTTGTATATGAGACTTATTTTATCAGGTATTTTATTTTGACTCTCAATGATATTTATTTATCAGTTACTTCAGCCAATATAGTCTCTTATGTATTGTTCATCGAATTCTGTTTGTGTATATTAAGTGTATTGTATGTTATCATTTCAATGTGAGATTGCATCGTTGTACCTGGATATTATATTTTGTTTCTTCTTCTTTCTTTCTTTTCCAGAAAAACCTTCTTTTGTGGTATTTGAAAGTCAGACGATGTCATTCGGTGCTAACTTTTAGGCGTTACGAAGGGTGGGTTATTACATAAGGCATCAGAGCTTAGGCTCAACACTCGGATTAAGTAGACCAGTTTGAGTTAGAAAATATGGTAGAAGGAGATATGTTGAAAGAGTGTACTTGTACTTTTCTACTATATAATATTTTCTACACTACCTTTCTTATGTACAATGATTTATTTATATCGCTAGTTGCTAAGGTATCTTCGTTCGAACATCAGTATGAGCAGATGGGGTAACATGCAGTGGCGGTGGATGTTGAGGGTGGTATAACGACCGAGAGCACTATCATTTTAACTTGGTGCATGAGCTATCGGGTTGAGTGGAGTCAGTCGATGAAGTGTAACTTGTATTTGCATCCAAGTAGAATTCGATAGTTGCCCAGTAATGAACAAAGGCCGAGTGGGTGACTTATTAACACTTTGTGTGGATTCATTCGTGTTTGATTTGTTTTTCCTTGGGTTTGTAACCCATTAGCGATGGGAGTAATCCCATGTGCTGGAAAGGTATTTTCTAAGGATCAATCAATTCATGTAGCAGTTTCCAATTCCCAGTTCAAGCGTGAGGTTTCTAGGTGATTTGCACAGTTGGACAAGGGTTTTTCACTCAATTAATAGAGGCTACCACTTATGTTAGATCCTTGAGAGGACTGGGATATTTCTGAAGCGTGACTCTAGTCGTGTAAGGGAATTTCAATAGTCGGATCAAGGATCCGGATTGGAGTTCGCACGAAAAGAGTCAGGTGGCCAACCTTAATTTAACAACGGAATCTTAGGAGCAAACAAGGGGTTGGAATAGGCAACATGTCATTTTGCTTGATCTTTAGTCATTGTACAATTTATTACAGTGTAATCATCTAAGATAGCTTTAGATGGTTTAGGCGAAAGGACTTCTCGACTTGTTTTGTGAAGATTCAGATAATCTTCTTAGTGGCGATATGATGCTTGCTTAGGTGAACGTCATGGTACAGTTAGTATATTATCCTTGTTAACATTGTGTGGCTGAGGTAAGTGTAAAACTGTGCGAGCCCAGGCTTTGGTAAACTATTATTTGATAATGATTTAATTAATAAAGTTCTCTCCTTTAGAGAATGAGTTTTGTTCAGAAGAGAAAGAAAATTGAAACTTAGGATGCTGGATTTATTCAATTGTTTTGAGACCCAATGATCTAGCACATCATAGAAGTTTTCCATTTCATAGTAGTGAATGTAACAGTCTTTCGTGTATTGTATCACAGAAGGAGTTATAACACATAAATATTTTGTCTATCCTGGAAGTAGAGCACACTCATGGGAGTTTTTGGTTTAACATTTACGCTTCGACTATTATTGGTCACCGTACATGTTGTATAAACTCTTTAGCATATTTCATTGTTTTGTATGCTTGTGGATTATTGTTTATTGTTGATTTTTATTGTTTGTTTGTTGATCGTTGTTGCTTGCTACTGTTTATTTCCTTTTGTTGTTGTTTGTTGTTGCTTGATGATTGATTGTTTTTGTTTGGTTGATTGATGGTTGGTTTTGTTGCTTATGTTGCATTTTGGTTGATATTGATTGATTATTATTTATTTATTATTGCTTTTTGTTACTTGTTGTTTGTAATGGCCCGACTTTTCAACCCCTGAATGTCGATAATAAATACATCCACTATATTCGTATGCCGAACACCCAAGTGTCGAAAAAACAAAAAGTTAGAGTAAAATAAAAAATAGAACAAAAAGGGGAGAACACAACATCAGAATCTCACAAAGAAATGATAATATATAATATCAAAAGAATAGTACAAAGGATTAGTCCGAATACAAAATTTTCAGAGTAACAAAACCTAAGTTCTATCATTAGCCTGGATAGTTATAGCAACTTATCCTCACAATGCTGATATATATAATACAATAATGCAGCGAAAATAAGAATACTATTGTAGGTAAACATCTAGCTTGTCTCCATAAGCTCCAAAGCATCCATAACTACATTTGGATATATACACGAGGCTAACCCAAGCAGGTATAAGAAAATAACACCCGAATCAGTCTGGAAAACCAACGTGAGAAACTTAAGAAACATATGACATGTAACAGTAACTATTGAGACAATATGGATTATGGTAACAATTTTCCTCTCAAAGATACCAACCATTCATTAAGTTTAATATAGTGATATGATAGGTAATGTCTAGAGTATACAATATAAATCATATCAAGTAGTTGTTGTGTGTATGACATAATAATAATAGGTATACAATCAATACTGCTAAGATGCATTTGCATATATGTAAGGATTTCCATGGAGATCTCCTCGGATCAAGCTAAATCTGACCACCAACACAAGGATTAGAGATATCTTTCTAAGCAATGTACATCACTAGGGAATGTACTATAGGAAAAACATAGCTAACCCATGCCTAAACACTTGTGGTTCCGAATGCATCGCTCCCACATGCATATCTATAGGTAACACTAGATGGGAGTCGCCTGCACCCATAGGATTGCTAAATGCTATGTTCCCTTGGTTGTGCATCCTATCTATTTTTTGGTCATTAACTGATGGTGAAGCTACATTTGGCATCTCTCACATGAGTCTTCATCACTCGAATAGAACATGAATCCCCAAATGGATTCCATTATCTAGAACAGATCTCGAATATCCATATAGATTTCTGCATATATGCATATTTGATAGTATCATAGTATTACTGCATATTCTGTTAATTTGATTTTGTCTCTATAACATCCCCCTACTTGGAGGCCCAAAATTAACGGCTACGAATGCTGCAGTCATCCATAGTTATTAATCCTCGGCTACCAAATACGGTGGTGTTAGATTCATTGATACACAGAAACACATGAATATGGGAAAAACTTTAAAATTCAAACAAGATCACATTCCATTTCAAATCATTTCTAATTCATTACATAATCCCATAATCGTAAACCACGTTCAGAGAAAATATATTTATTACAACATATGCCAAGAGCAACATATGGAGATGCCCCCTTGGATGATCAAAGTATATATAGGCAATATAACAACTTTTCCATTACAAACAACACAACAGAATCGAAATAAAAGAGAACTCTAAATACTATTATGCCTCCTGCACATCTCCGAAAGCTTTATTCATCTAATAAGATACCTAAAAACCTCAACTCTCAAACTACTCAAAATCAGTAGAGTACGCGAGAGTTTAAGGGGAAAACATAAACTTCGAGTCAGACATAAAGCCTGGTATGAATAGTAATCTAACATCTCAAACCATTTAGATATCTAGTGAGACCATGCCGCTTAGCGGAACGGGTTTTCCCCTCACTAGTATCTTAAAACCTTTATAAAACCATAACTGTGCTCCTGCATCCGCAATGGTTAAAAGCATAGTCATTTCAAAATATTATGATGTTATGCATACAAGTAAAACATTTTGGATTTCCCATCCCTTTTTTAATTGACTTCCTATCATATTAATAGTTTCTAGGGTCACTACTAACATATTAGTTTTCATAGGCTTACTAATAACCTTTATATAATATATGGACTCCCTGTCCTATTTCATAGTTTTCATGGGTGCACTATGAACCTATTGGCCCCTGCTAATTAACTTAATTAATTCATAGGTTCCCATGAACCTATTGGTGACCCCAACAACTTCTTTCTTATTCTAGTTTTCATGGGTTGACTAGGAACCTATTGACAACTGTCAATAACTTAATCCGGATATAGTTTTCATTGGTGCACTACAAACCAAATGGCACCTACCAACCCCTGTTATAACATAGTTATCATAGGATCACTATGAACCTATGGGTAACTCCAATAACTTCATAATCAAAGTTTTTCATGGGTGCACTATGAACCTGTCCCCCTGACAACCTCTATATTTGGACATCCTATATTCTGGTCACCCTGACCTCCTGGATGCAATTCTACTCATTCAGGAGTTTAATCAATTTATATTCACTACTGGGCTAACCAAGCTGGTCATTCTACCCATTATCCCCAAAATGCAGTTATGGGTCTGCTGTAATGTGAATATATTTATATTTGAAGAAGCAAATAACATAGCATAACAATACCACTCCTGTGGGTTTAATATAAAACATGGTTAATCCCTTTAACCTATTATTTATTAAGAAACGCTTCTTATTAAAACCATTACAAAAGCTCCTTTAATTCAACCATGGGTTTATCCTTTAAAAATTGGGTTTTGGTTATTCATTTTGAAAAACAAAGCCCTTCGACTCCTTTGAAACCTTGCTTTCGACCTCAGTGGATACCCTCCTTCAAAAGCATAAAAAAATCTATTTTCAAAATAGTAGGCCCCTTCCTTTCGAACACTTTAAAACTTCCTTTCGAAACCTTTCGAATGTATCAATGCATTAGCATTTAATATTTGCATAGCTTTGAAACAAATTGAAAGTCCCCCTTTCGAAACCATTGGGTTTATATTTAAAATATCTTTTAGGTCAAAGTGAACTCACATGAAAGCACCCCTTTCGAAACCTTGCTATATCTTATAAAAGCATTTGGGGAAAACTTAATGGCTTCGACACCATCCTTTTGAAAGCATAAGCCCTATGGGTAAAATACGTGAAGGTTGGCTTCGAAACCTATTTCGAGACCATTGCCTTCGAAACGCCTAACCCCTTCGAATATCCATATAGAGAATTAGATACGGTCATGGGCCGTTTCTAATTGGAGAAATAGATACGTCCATAGGCCGTATCTAATTCTCCAATTAGAAATGGCCCTTGACCGTATCTAATTCGTATACTGAGCACATGAATTAGATACGGCTTTTGACCATATCTAATTGATGTAATAGATACAGCAATAAGCCGTATCTAATTCACAAAGCTCATGACCATAAATTGCAATACCGTAGATGCAGTATAATACAATAAAAGCAGTATCTAATTGACACAGCTCATAGCCGTGAATTACAACAGCATAGATGCAGTATTATACAATAGAAGTAGTAATAAATACGGCAATAGTTGGATTACAATAGAAGCAGTATTATATAAAATATGGTCAATATTACACAATAGCAGTATTATACAAAATAACTGGAAAAGATGTTGCTCATATATGTTATAATATACAACAAGACAACTGGAACTCTGCAGGATTTTGAAGTATTATACAACAGCACTTTATCAGCAACAATAAATATAATATGAACTTCCATGTTGCATACACAAGAAAACTGGAACTCTGCAAGATTTTGAAGTATTTCAAATTTTGTTTCGCCTCCTTCAATCTCATATGCATCCAGATGACCAAGCTTACCCCAAGACTCGGACTCTTTCAACTATCTGTAAAAAGGATGGTGTGCTTTAAGGTCATTACTTATAAAGTAGAAAACATGAACATGTATATGTTTAAGGTCAACAAGCCCGTGCTACACTGCTACTACTATTCAGGTTTCGTCAACCGGGTGCTCATCGCCGACAGTCGTAGTGCAGCCCGTTTCTGGCTAATTAATGAAGCAACGTTCAGTTCACAGTAGGTGTCGGTTCCAAGCGCAATAGCTCAATTGCATTTCAGTTCACACTACAATCTGTCAGTGCATCCTTGGTTCACCGTTGTTATGAAACTTCGTCTCCATCTTGTTTAAGCATTCTGGCACTTTAACGACCCCGGATTTTTATTAAATTTAAATTAATGATTTATTGAATTTTTGAATAAAAATTTGTGAAATAAATTGATAAATGGATGCGAGTTTCCCCTCCAAATGAATTCTATGTTAAATCAATTAAAATCTAAAATATTGTATATATGTGATTAGATTCAAATTTCAAGTAAATGGTTAATAATGATTTGAATTTATGAAATAAATACAAGATGATAAGTATTAAAGTAAAATAATAATATCTGAGTTAGAAATATAAATAGAAATGAATATAACAAAACAAGAATTTGTATTAAGCAATAAAATCAAATATATATTGATATCATCTATTTTTATTCCGCTGTGTTATTTACTTAATTGTGTTATAGCTCCGGCGAATCGGATTTGAACGGTCGAATCTGCGGCATTCTAGTACAATGTGAAGTACGGATGTTGATTTTCGAGCGTGAAAAACCCGATACGTTACATGTGGTATCAGAGCAAAGGTTGAACTTTAGCTCAGGAGTATAACACGTTAAGTAACTCATTAGAGATAGAGTGAAGTAAACTCTAGAATGAGTATTTCTCAGATATCCGTCCGTATGCCTTAGTAAATTCTCTTGCTATCCACTGATAGTAAGTATGAGTGCAAGAAGAGGATGAGATAGGGGA
Source organism: Allium fistulosum (assembly GCA_030737815.1). Taxonomy (NCBI): domain Eukaryota; kingdom Viridiplantae; phylum Streptophyta; class Magnoliopsida; order Asparagales; family Amaryllidaceae; genus Allium; species Allium fistulosum. Next base: position 334,220,598 of record CM060901.1, on the reverse strand, counting down.
CAGGGAAATACGACTATAAATGGTCAATACTCTGTAACAACAAGGAAGCAATCTTTTCTCTATCAATCTCTTTTGTTCGTCATCTTTTCTCAATTTTTCGATATTTTCTGGTCGATCCAGAAAGGAAATTCGATATATTAATATGGGACAATAAACTCCAGACTGAGCCAAATTGTTTGTATGGATGAATTGTTTGCTATGGTTGATAGGTATACTTTAGCTTCTAAACTGAAAGTTTTGAAATTGTATCCATACATCTATCTATTCTTTGGGTCTGATATGTTCTACGAATGGTTAGTTATCTCTTTGAACTGACCAATGCCACTGCATATTCGTAGATCTGGATAACCCGAGTATCTTGTGAAGTGTTAAATAGATTCGTTCTCGTATCTATTATCGATATTCTGATTTGGTAACCCAAATGCAGAATAAATATTCAATTTGATTTGATGAAATATTCTTCATCCATCTTTGTGTCTCCTTGGTAATTTCGAGGACGAAATTCTTTTAAGGGGGGAAGTCTGTAACGACCCCGGATTTTTATTAAATTTAAATTAATGATTTATTGAATTTTTGAATAAAAATTTGTGAAATAAATTGATAAATGGATGCGAGTTTCCCCTCCAGATGAATTCTATGTTAAATCAATTAAAATCTAAAATATTGTATATATGTGATTAGATTCAAATTTCAAGTAAATGGTTAATAATGATTTGAATTTATGAAATAAATACAAGACGATAAGTATTAAAGCAAAATAATAATATCTGAGTTAGAAATAGAAATAGAAATGAATATAACAAAACAAGAATTTGTATTAAGCAATAAAATCAAATATATATTGATATCATCTATTTTTATTCCGCTGTGTTATTTACTTAATTGTGTTATAGCTCCGGCGAATCGGATTTGAACGGTCGAATCAGCGGAATTCTAGTACAATGTGAAGTACGGATGTTGATTTTCGAGCGCGAAAAACCCGAATCGTTACATCATGCTATTTCAATGAACCGACGTTGACACTGTTTTCCCAAACATAGCTATATTTATATTCCCTTTGTATATATGTCATGGATAGTAGTTATAACTCACGTTAATCATCTATTTGATGATCCTATGTTCTTACTTTTTCAAATGCTCAATGGCTGTTTAAGCATGTTATCACCTACCACATTTGTGTTGGTAGTTTTTGATTTTGTCAATGAAATTTCACATTTGCTCTCTTCATGATATGAAGACCGCTATTTCATAAAAACTAATTGCCAATGAATGATAAAATGGAACAGAAATCAAACCTCAAATTAGCGACAAAGCGTAGATTATTAGACTGAGCTATTTGCATATTTCACAAAAGGTTTCCAAACATATTGATCATATGCTACTTATTCATATTATCGTCCGTTTAATTAATATATTTATTAATTTAACCCATCTAATTTTAGTAATTTGTAACGACCCGTAAATTTCAACTGTTTTAATAACGTAATTAATTGAAATTTTGCGAAATTTTAAACGATAAAATTTTGAAATAAAAATTTAATATTTGGAATATGTCTAGTTAAACATAGCAACTGGTAAATTTTCGTCTGAAAATATGAAAGTTTATTTCGCACGTAAATTCACTTCAATTTAACCAGTTAAAAAGCGATGAAAATAAAATGTTTTCGAAACCTAAATATTTTTACATAGAAAAATTCTAAACCATCTTCTGAGCAAGATGTCAGTTTGTCGTTTTTCCAAATTCGGACATCTTTGGCTCCGTCGATCTTATTTTTCAGCGCTTTTCTTGCATTTTCTGCTATTAGAAAATTCGAATTTTTTTAAATTCAAATCGTACCACCGATATTTGTATACCATTTGGACCGTCTCGTCGTGCTGATCTCTACGGTATATTCGATTGCAAAATTCGGAGCCCGATGTACGTTGCACTTTGCATAACGTCTACTGTATCGGTAAACGTTCAAGTCCATTTGTGTTTGTGACTATTCAAATTTTCCACTGGTCAAAGCAACGGTCATCAGTTTTATTATTAGCCTTCGATTCCAGCGTTTTGAGTTTCTCTTTTCCAATGTAAATTTGTTTTGCCGGTTCCAATTTTCTATGCCGGTTCACTCTTTACATCTTCTACCTTTTCTCTGTCCTCCTTCTTTTTGTACTTAGAAAGTATATCATATAAAATATAACACAACCTTGCTCTACACGTCCTCTCTGTCTTCATGCAACCTACCTCCATCTTTTGTTCTGCCTCACCTCCACTTTGCCAACCACCACCTACCAGTCGAACACGCCAAGCCTCTCCAACCCGCCACTACCTGCTGCAAAATCCCACCACCGCATCACGTCCGCCATCTCCAACCTGGATCCGCCCTTTCCCTCCTCTTGCCGATCGCCCGAAGCCAACTCAGCCTCGCATGCTTCCCTCCCCATCGACAGATCCTCCAAACTGTAGTCCCCCTCGGCCAACGCCACGTGCTCACCTTCCCTCACCAAATAGCCTCCAGCCGAACAAGGCAGCAGCCCTCCATCACCACTGTCCCACCCTTCGTCCAATCTCACGTCCCCACATCATCGCCTCCCACTTCATCACCGCTGAACTCCACCATCGCAGCCAGCCGATCCGCTCCTCCCCACCATCTTCTTCCTCCGAGCGCCGGCAGCCTCGCTCCTTCTTCCCTGACCCGAGCGTAGTCACTTTTCTCCTCTCTCTCCCCTCTCGCGTGAAGTCTTCTTGTGCCAAGGTATATTTTATACGTATTATATTTTTCTTGTCTATTATCGAATGTAAATAATTCGTACAATATGATATATATACTAGTGCCTTGTAAGTCTATAATTGAATATATGTAATTTGTTTTTACAAGTGTACACTGTACAGAACTTGTCCGAATTAGAAATTTTGAACGGCTATATTATATAGGTTCCTATATAATGTTGTTTACAACCCCTTATCTTATATTGTTTAAAATATATACAATATGTTATACTAGTTATATACAGGTAGCTTGTTGTTATATATTTATTTAAAATGATAGTTTCGCACATTTTTAACTTGCAGCGGTATTTAGCTGTGTAATTTTATTTATTAAAATGTTATATATTCATTAAAATGGTAGTATAGTTGTTTCGTACATTCTGTATATGTCTGGACTTTTGATAAAGCCTGTATATTGATGTTACGTTATATATTTGTTTTGTACATTTTTCGTGTGTTATGTATAAGTTACATATCATATATATTATAATATTTTCTTGTAGTATACTATGTTTAGGCTAGTTACAGAGGCTAGGGCCTATAAAGGTTACAAACTTACAAGCACAGCACTTCTATTCTATTTTATAAGTATAATATATGTTATATCCTTAAGGTTTGTACATGTTATATGTCGCATAGATGGTAATATATTTGTTAGCTTTTAATATTTAGTTATATGTTATAAAATATATTATATTACGTTTATGTGATCTGGAAAATTTTTGAAATGAATGTGACGTAATGTCAGTAATGCATGTGTTGGTCCATACACTGTAAGTATATTTGGGTTTCTAGCATTTGCTTGTATATTTTGATTTGAAACAAAGGTGTTTTAGAAATTTATGTGTGTAAAATTTTTTTTTATGCGTATGGTTTTCTAAGGATATGGAAATTATATAATATAAGGGTATTTCCATTTTCAGTATGTGTTTCAAGAAATGGTGATTTTGAAATACAATATATGAAGTTATTTATACATGAGTTGGGTTTTGTATTGGTATATGTTTAAATAAATTTTGAAATATATATATATATATTTTTCAATTGAACATACATAAATTATGAAAGTATTTTGCATTTTGATAAGTATATCTATCTGTTCGTTTTGATTTTTAATTTAATATTTTATGGATTGGATATTTAAATAGGTTTTATGGCAGTATTGAAAAATTTATATACTACAATAATGATAAACTAATTCTGATTCGTTTCCATCGATTCCTCTATCAGCCTGTCCGTCGATTCGTGCCAATCTAGTTTATTCCGGAAGTCGTGCTTGCGGTCCGTGACTCGACTTCGTTGACTATTCATCTCTTCTAGCCTCGAAAGGTGAGCACTCACTCACGATTATCGTTCTTTTATTTATTAAATTTGATTGCAATTGAAACGACAATTGAAATATGCTGCAATTGACACTGTTATATATGCTATTACCTGTATCAGTTCACCTGTGACATCTGGCACCATTATCTGTTAATTATTTATGCGATGATAATACAGTTTGGCTGATAATTGATTGATTGTTGATGTTTATATTGGACGTTAAATTGTTGATGTTAAAATGATAAACAGTATGAAATTGAACTTGATATAGGATAATTGAATGTTAAATTTGATTAACTGACATTTGTATAGTATGACCCCTTTAAATGTTAAATAAATTGACACGTAGAATAGTGTTAACTATACCTTGAACCATTGAATTGTATGTTGTTTAAACTGATGATGTATGTAATCGTAATAGATGACAAGTGAAAAACTGTAATGTAATAATCTTTAATCTACATGAAATGATAGTGTAGATTCTAGAAATAATTATATTAATTCGTACAAATAACAATGCGAATTAATAGGGTTATTTCGGGATTATTTGAATTGATTATTGGATTGTTATTGATTGTTGTATTGCTTGTTTATTTACTTTGACACCATCCCAGTTATCACACTGCAAGTTCCCTTTGATATGTTTTGATTTTGAATTGAATTGGAATTGGGTTGAAATGATAAATACCCAAATTGAACTTTGACTTAGGATAGGAAATTAAATAAAACCCGATTGGTCAATAAATTTGATTTAAAAATAAAATGAACGTTTTATTTTGAATAAATAATATTGTTTTGAAACGAAGTTGGAAATTGAATTTTAATGAAATTTAAATGTGAATATTTAATATTAAAAATGTAATTGATGAAAGAATGTTGTTTAATTTTGAGAAATGATTGAATTAAGTTTGAAATAAAAATTAAGTTTGAAATTATTAAAGTTTGAAATGATTTAATAATTAAGTTGAAATTATAATTAAGTTTGAAATTATTAAACTTTGAAATTATTTAACAATTAAGTTTTGAATTATTTAATAATTAAATAAGATTGAATCATTTAATGATTAAATTGATTTGGATTCTTTAATAAGAGAAATTGAATTTTTGAATAAGTGAATTTTACTTCGTAATAACTGAAATTGAGTTTCTTTATCAATTAAGTTTTGGAAAATTATTTAAGTAAGTAAATAAGTAAAATTGGATTTCTTTATCAAGAAATAAAATGTGATTTATTGAAATTAATGTAAGACTTGAAATTTAAAGAAATTGATTTGACGAATTTAATTTAATTCAAAATTGTAAGTTTTGATTTAATGAAGTGAACTTAAGAAATTGATTTAACGATTTGGAAATTTAATAGAAATTGTTTTGAATGACAAATTTACTTAACGAACATTGAATGAAATTGATAAATGAATTGAAATTGATTTGAATGTTAAATTAAGTTAATGATTTCGAAATGAAACTGATATACGAAGTTGAATCAATATTTGAATCGTTTTAAATAAAGTTTGAAATTGAATTATTGGATTGTGAAATGAATTTGGAAGTTGAAACGAAAATTTGGAAATTGTTTTAGAAAGACAAATGAAATGTTGATTTACGAATTCTATTTGAAATTGAAATTGATTTGGTTTTTGAAATATATAAACGACCAATCGGTGTAATAATTACGAAAGTTATTAAAGAGACCGGGATCGGTAATGGATATACTCTCTATCTGAACCGAAACCACTTTAATAACTATACGCGGAGTGTTGATCCAGAACGAAGTGGATGGTTTTGATGAACGCGTTGACTGAAGAAAGAGAACGATTTTGGATGACCCTTGACATGACTAAAACAGGAGCCGCGCCGGGCCATTGAGGATCGCCATCTCTAGCGGACACACTTCTTCGATACCATATCTATTACTTTTGTGATTCGATTTGGGTGCACCCCTCGATTTTGGGAGTGTTGTTTCGCGGTGTTGGGGTAGTAGCTGCTATGCCCAACATCAGTCCGGATCAGGCAACTACTAGTATCCTAGTTGGTATCGCCTCATGTACCTTGTCATACTTGTATTCCATTTATGCGCGACCACTACGATTTTGATTTGTACCTTTAGTATATGGATTGCCCTCTGGTGACTTCCGGTTTTGGGGAAACTACGGTCTTGTATATGCTTTTGGAAATAAAAATGTGTTAAGGGTGGAATGGGCCATGACTTAACGCTATTTTGATATCTTATTATTACTGATAGACATTATCTACTTAGCGTACATTACTACCTAGTAGATAGTTTAACGGATCCTTAAAGGATGGTTATTCCAAACATCCTTTAAGTTACTTGTATTTCAATTGCTATTTCACTTGAGTTGGATTTATTGATATAAGAATGTTAATCCTGACTCGAGTGTTTTGTGTTTTGCTTTACGCTCGGTTCAGACTGAGTAGTTCAGCTTTCGAGACTCACCTTTGGAGTTGGAGCTTCGCTTGGAGATCCAGCTATCTATCCAGCTTTCAGATATTCGATGATTCCAGTGATGTATTCTGATTTGTATCTGATGTATCATGTTACTCTTCCGTGTATTTGGTTTAACTCTGATGTATTTTATATATTCATATAGTAGCTTCATGAACTACTATCTCTTTTATTTCCGCTGCACTTATTACTCTGTGTCTGTGATCTGTGATTATTTATTTACTGTATATGTTCAGTTTTGCCAAATTTAAATTAACAACGCGGTATTTTGAGCAATTCAACTCCGGCATGAGTGTCTACCTATACACTTATAATGGATGCGAATGGTCCAAAATTCTGGGTCGTTACATAATTACTCTCAATCACAAAAAAATCAATTTATTTTTTTGGATTATAATCAAAATCTTAGATTGTTTAACATAATCACCAGGTAAATGAACATATGAGCGTTGATAAATAACAAAACCATCAAAAATTGGATTCACACCTAGTTTAAATTGGTTTAAATTATAGGTAGTTTAAACATTGACCCTTGCACGTGAATTTAATCAATGTAGCTATTAAATTTGAGGATTAGTATTCGCACACTGGAATTTGGACGACAATCGGTTCATAAATATTTTGTTGAACTTTATAAAAAATCAATTGTTTAATAACATGAAAGCTAATGCAGACATTTTGCAACATGGAGGAAAGCAAGTTTTGTCCCGTTATTATTACAATTCTAAAAAAACATCTAACAAGTTCTTAAGCTTGCAAGTTTACTATTGCACACCGTCGACCCCCTTTTCATTATTCCTATAACATCAAATATAACATTTTTGTTTATTTTCGTTAAATTCTTTACATGGTATAAATTATAGTCAAATATCTTATGGTATAAATTCCCGACATTTATTTTCATATTTTTTTTTGCCTATTCATCATGATTCAAAATTTGAGTTATATGACACAAAAGTTTTCCTTCGAAAGATGCTTCTAACATTGAGAGAGATTGCAAAGTTTCCTACCTTGTTTAAGTTCGACACAGGGCTATCAAACTTGACTCAGGTGTCTGTAAGTGAGTACCAGAGTTGCACTGCACTTAACTATGTAAGCCTATTTAAAAGTTTCTAAAAGATACAGATAAATTTGTGAAGGAGGTGACTAAACATAAAGCTTCTGCAATATGAATTCTTGTTTATTTGAAGCCACTAGAAATGTCTGATTTAGTCCACTGGTGTTATCTGAAACCAAACAGTAATCATGAAGGTGTTTGTTTAAGCTTTTTAGTTTTATTTTATTTTGTTATTATTTTTGTTGTTTTTTAACGGTTTTGGTTATGCATGGTTATAAAATAATTAAATGGCTTATCATTCATCTATAAAATAAATAAAAAATTTACTTGCAATGGAATATTTCATTTGTTCCTTTGGAAATTACTGCTTTCGATCCTTTTTTTACTTGCAAAATACAAATTTTCCCATCAGTGTTAAATTTTTTGTCCATGGAAGATTCATATAACTACGACTTAGTCATGGTTCAAAGTGCAGTTACAAATCCCTACTGTTAGACGGCCTACAAATTTTATTATCAAGCTAACAGAAACTAACTTGGAGACGCTTTGCCAATGTAAACATGATACTGCAAATTTCAATTTATTATGATGTATCAAAATCAATTTATTTACTATGGCCACTATTAAAAATCTAATTTCTAACGTTGGTATAAGATAAAGAAAATAATCCAGTTTTTGATACGTAAGTAATCAAAATGATCAATTTTTTTCCTTTTTCCTTTTTATTTTTTGATCAGTCTTTTGCAATAAGCATTTAATCCAGCGTTTAATTTGATTAATTTTTTTAACCTTTTGGAATTCTCTACTAACATGCATAGTTGGTTTCTGATATGAAAGTTTATACACAAAAATTGTCGCAGCAATTAGCTTTATGGAAAAATAAGAACAAACAAAGCAATTAGCAGTGGTTTGATTGTGAATTGGAGATGGTGTGGCCGTGGTCAGGACAGTTGGTATGTGAGGTTACTATAATTAATGACAGAGGAAATAATTTGCTTTGCTGTGTTGTATTGGTTCAGGTGGAAGTGAGTAGCTGTAGTAGGTGGGTGTTGAAGCACTTGAGATTAGAGAAGTGATGGGTTGTGTATGATGGAATGTTGAATGTGACAGGGAGGAGGATGGTGGAGCAGTTTGGTTATGAAATGGTGAGAGCTTGTATTGCAGTGTGATGGTTTGATAGGGTCGAAGAGTTGTATGCTTTGTTTGGCAGCAGTAGAGTAGTGGTGCAGTAGTGTAGTTGAAGTAGCAGTGGGAAGATGTTGGGGTTGTGGTTGAATTGCAGGTGGTTGCACTTGTATTGTAGTGTGATGGTTGGAGGAATTTGGAGTGGGAAGATAAATAATTTTTGGATGAGCTCACATACCTGCTAAAGATATCGAATCATAATCTTCGGATGGCACACATACCCACCCACTCCAACATCAACAAAGGTCTCTACAAATTGATGATTTATTTTGTTGGTTCTCTCATCTGGTAGCAGTATATTGTCCAAAACCAATTTTTCATGTGTGGATGGTACAGATTTCCCATGGATTTTGGACGCTGTAGAATCTCGACATACAGTACCTATTGCAATAAAATTTATTGTCTGGATCTATCCAACAAAATAACTGCATCGAAAACAAGTAAGAATAAAAAGCAACTAATAAATACCTGTTGCTATTATGTCTAGATCAGAGTTGAGGATTTCACATTTTTGATTGTTCACCACATTGGTCGTATCCTGGGATTGAGAAATAACAAATTTAGAAGCATTGAGTTGTGTGTTGCGTTCTCCTTGTTCTATGTTTCCCACCATGTTGATCAGGAGCTCCATTTGCCCAAACAAATTTCCTACTGTACTCTCCAAACTTCCCACCGTACCCTCCAAACTTCCCATCCTCATTTTCAACTCAACATTGTCTCAACAAACATGTTTCAATCGTTTATGTGCAATAGCAGAAGCCTTAATATTAGTCTTTGGTATGACGGTCCCAACACCGCGGCTCCTACCCCTTGTATCCTTTCCCATCACTTGTGATACGATATCTTCATCCACTGTCAATGTTTCTTCATCACTATCGGTGATCTTTTCCTTCGATTTTGCAATTTGATCCTGAGATTGCATAATACTTATATGGACACATAGTGCATAAAAGAAAGAAAATTGCTCATGTTTAACTTTAGGAGCAGAAATAACTTACGAAGTACGAAGAATTGGCATCTGATATGCTACCATCTTTTTTCGTGTGTGTCTTCTCCCATACATGACGACGGTTGATATTTGCAGATGGATTTGCAACGATCTGCAATATATAAAATATGTTAGTTGTGATTTTTACCATTTTTGAAAAAAAATGAATATAACTTACCATTTCGTGTTCTATTCTAGCGTGACTTTTACGGCCTGCATGGTGAGCATAACTGAGCAATGATGTATTTTTTTTGGCTAACTCCCATCTTCCGCTTGCTTCATGCGTTGCTTTATTTTTTATGAACTCGTTCCAATCTTCTTGAGCAATTGTAGGCGGACAATTTTTCATTCGTTCTTCATCATTGTCGAAAGTGTCATAAAAACTTGCTCTCAAGTTTTTTTTGTGTCTCCTAAAAGCCTCGGACATTCTTTTTTAAAAAATTTCCTTTGAAAGCGGTTCGAGCGCATACATTTTCTGAAAAAGTAAAATACATAAACAAGTTAATCAATTCTATCAGACTTAAAACGGGTTTCAGAAACCGACTGTAACAGGTAGTGCATATACATTGCAAAATAGAGTGACTGACCATAAATATTTTTTAAATATTGTCAGAAATGAATCAAAGTAAAAACTTACCACCAATTGGTTCCAAACATCATCCTTATATGTACCGGGTACTTTTTTCCAACTTATGTATGATATCGGCACATGAGCTCTTACTAGTTTACCCAGCATAGTGGCGATTTTTCCAGTGTTTTCTGAGACTGGAATACCAAATAAGTTTTGATCAACTATTTTTTCTTCTGAACATGATGAATGTGATGATGCTGGAATTTGTGACATAGTTTCCTGCACACGGTTAAATAACCATTATTGATTTGTAATTGTATCACAGATTACAAAAAGAAAAGAAAAAACAAATAATCTACGAATATATCAACTCAGCTGTCCTGAAATAAAAATGAAATCAACATCACTGTAAAATGAAAATGGTTTAAATTTGACTACAATCAACTAATTAAAATGGTTTAAATTTGTAATTTCGATTCCACGTTTAGTTTTAAAAATAAATCCCCTTTTATCTACAAGTCTATAAAAAACATACTATCATGAAACTTTTCAATATAACAGAAACCAACAACAATATAGACATTTTAAGAAACCTTCTCTTTATGTGAATTTTTGTTTGGTTCAATGGTATCTCACACTCCTACTACCCCAAGGAATAGGAATTCAAACGAGAAATGAAGCATTTAACAATTCATCAGTTAACAAATGGTTTTGGTAAGGTCTTCTAATTTTTCATTATCTTCAAAAGCCGATTGATAGACGGTAGGAAACTCAATGTCATCCACATTTGTAGTCAACCGTTTTGGTGTATGCAAAACCACAGACCAACCATTATTTTTTAAATCTGTTGAGTAGAACACTTGAATCGCTTCTGATGCAAGAATAAATGGCTCATCATTCATGCTATCTTTGCTCTTCAATTTCCCTAAATTAACCATGATCAAGTTTGAAACAGGATCTATTTTGAAACCATTGATCCTATCCTCGACCTTTACCCAATCACAATAAAAAACTATTTGTTTGAAGTCAGTGTAATCCAACTCAAGTATCTGCTGAATGACTCTGTAATACGTTGTTTCTGCTTCCTTATAATTTTTATCTTTACTACTCGCTCTAAATTTTTTAATTGCTTTCATGCATACACCGCTATCTTGTGTTACCATACGATTTTCGTACATTTTCGTGGAAAATAAAAAACCATTCACTTGGTACTTAGTATAACTAAGCGCCGTGAACTTCGGCCCATGCACTAGCCACCAGAGAGTTGGATCAACATCGATGCACTTCAACAACTACATAAAATACAATAAGTAAAACAAAACATGGTCACGAAGGTGTATTGCCAACTTATAAACACGTGAACTACTTAAGATGCTGTAATACCTCGTTGCGTAACCATAGAGTAAAACTTTGAACGACTTCGACAGTTGTACCTCTGCCTCGTGATTGAAATCTAGTACTTTTCGCATAGGAGTTATACCTCCTACGGAAAACACATATCAAAACGAATACATAAATTGAATTAAAAAAATGGAAATTCAAAACAAAGGTGTGAACTTACTTCTTCCATTCATCCAATCCATCATACTTATTAAGGACCCATCTACGCACTTGTTCAAAATGCGCTTGGGTTAACGTTATATCTTTACCATTATCTAAAGGTATCTCACCAGCAAACTCATCATCCTCGTCTAAAAACGCTTCGCGGGTATGTTTACGATTGCCATCACCTCTGTTTGGCATATATTCCATGCAGTAAAGGCTAGCTTCTTGTACGATATATCCTTCTGCAATACAACCTTCAATGTATCTTTTGTTGCGCACATATCCTTTATATGTTTTCATCAACCTGTGAATGTGATCAATTATATATTGTACATAATAGCTATTTCTATCGAATAATAATGTACATAACTGAAATTAGTTATTTACCGTTCAAAGGGATACATCCATCTATATCTGGCAGGACCACAAATTAATGCTTCATCGGCTAAATGAACCATAAGATGGATACTGATATCAAAAAATGCATGTGGAAAATGTTTTTCAAAAACACACATTGCTTCTACCAAACTAGCCTTTGCTTTTATAAGGTGTTCCCTATTGATCACCTTTGAGCACAAAATGTTAAAGAATAGACTAATATGATGAATGGCATTTCGTAGATTCTTATGTTGTGGATAAGAATGTTGAAGCAATACCGGAAGCAAATGTTGCATTATGACGTGGTAATCATGTGACTTCATATTTCTTAGTTCGGGAGGATTGATGCTCACATTGTTGTGGAAGTTTGAAGAGAATTTGTTGGGCACTTTCAGGTTTTTCAAAATGGTGCAAAACCGTATCTTTTCTTCTTTGCTCAAAGTGAAAGTTGCCTTTGGTATGATTATTTTATTTGTTTCAGGATCTTCCATCACCCACAACTTTTGTTTTATACCCATGATTTTCAAATCCTTGCGTGCATTGTTGCCATCTTTTGACTTATCTTTATGGTCCATAATGGTGCTGATGAGATGCTCTGTGACATTTTTCTCCGTATGCATAACATCAATATTATGGCGAATCATATTTGCTTTCCAATATGGTAAATCAAAAAAGATAGACCTCTTGTACCATGAAGAAACATTGTCAACTTCTTCATAAATTGACTTTTTCCGTTTTCGACTAATTTCTTCTTTGTGTTTACCAACTTTCATTTTGATTTTCGCTACTTTCTTTTCAATTTCAAAACCAGTCAATGTCCGTTTAGGACGTTGAAGTTCTTGTTCGTTGTTGAAATTTGTCTTGTCGTAACGAAACTTGTGTTCTTTAGGAAGAAACATTTGATGTCCCATGTAACACACCTTCTTACTTTCAGGAAGATGATAAGAACAAGTGTTTTCCCCACAAACCGGACATGCAGAATAACCGTGAGTTGTACATCCCGATAAAGTCCCAAGAGCAGGGTGATCATGGATTGCCCACAACACCCTAGCTCTCATTGTGAATTCGGATTTATTTAATGAATCATATGTAACGACTCCTTCCCATAACTGCTTTAACTCGTCTATCAACGGCTGTAAATAAACATCAATATCCTTCCCTGGTTGTTTTGGCCCAGAAATCAACAGTGTTGTGACATCCCGGAATTTCAAGCAATATCAATTTAATAATCTATATTAAATATTAAATTGATTTGATATATCTTTGTTAATAAGATATGAATTGATTTGATAATTTTCTTTTAAATGGATATTTAACTGATAAATTATCTTTTAAAGGCTAATAAATTGTTTTCTATTTATTTATATATATATTTGTATATATTGTAAATAGTCAATGTCTGTTTTAAATTTGATTTAAATTCTATATTAAATAAATAATCATATGGCTTTAAAATATACTCAAGATTTAAGTTAAGTTGTTTAAATGGTTTTAGCTTAGATTTAAATTAAATAAATGACTTTGTTCTTTTAGAGTATAGCTTAATAAAAAAATAAGTAATAAAGAGTGAATTCTTTTATAAATTCTTTTAATGTAATAATGAGCTTTATTTATAATGTGATGTCTATATAAGTAGATTTTTATTATAAATGAAAATTGTTATATATTTTGAAAAGAAGTTATGGTTTTTAAATATATATAAATCTCTAAAATAAATATAATAATTATAGATAATAAAATATACATTGTAAATATTTAAAGTAATTATAAAATAGAATGATAATGGGTAATTATATATTGATTGTTTATCTTTTAAAATGTAAATACTTTCATGTTAGAAATTAGAAATAAATACACTTATGTAGAGATAGAAACAAATATGCAAACTAACATAATACAATGACCATAACAACTTTAAAACTAAAACTTAAGTTAAATATGTTATACCCTATAGCAAAGACATATGTTGCAGGCTTGAAAATTCACCTAAGTACAAGACAATAAGATAAGGCAAGTAAATATTTTTACATTTTAGCATTGTACATGAACAGGCAGTAGAAACATCTCAATGCATACGAATAGAATAGAGTATGTATGCTTAGCATCTAAGTCAAACAAGTATAAATAAATATATGCAAGTTGTACCTAAAAGGAAAAAGAATGGGCTGGTGTAAAGTTGATAAGGAGCAAGCATTTAATGCTACATCACCAAGTACATGAAACATTTCCTTTCAGCCCCAAAGAGATAAAAATCTCTGAATTTATTCGTGTACCAAAATAGTAAACAATTTGTATATTTACCAACTTGCCTCATTATATTTCGTATACAAAAGCTTTGCAACCCCAGTTTCTAAAAGTTTATACAAATACAACCTAAGTAAAAGAAGGAATGGAGGAAATACAAATGTAACCTGGAAAATCAAATTAGAAAAACAAAAGCACTCCAGTTTCAATTTAAAATGGAAGCCTCTCAACTACAACAAGTTTCTGGAATCAAAACTGAAATGTATGCAAGTTTTCACATGCAAGTTTCAAACTGCCTCTTTTCAAACTAAAGAATAAAGCTCTCTGTTCTATAGTCAGGTGAGTAAACCTTTTAAACAAAACTTAAGTAATCTATGAATTCCTGTGATTATGTTTGTTTAAATGTATGTGTATGTGTAATGCCTTGAGAACTTATGTATGTGTGCATATCTGATGTTTTAAAACTTCTCTGATCTTTGTTCAAGATACTGTAACTTGTGAGTATGTCTAGATTAACCCCTGTGATCATCTCTGTTTTAGTCCAGAGAATTAAACTTATAACAAACGTCAGATTCTTCTAACTCTAATTTTCTTTAGACTTAGGTATTTAAAACAAAGTTAGTTGTTTTAACTTACTAAGCTTTAAAAATAAGTTGCAAGAATTTTAATTAGAAAACATTGTCTGGAAAGAAGAAATACAGAGCAACTTGGAAAATGTTAAAAACCAAACATTTTAATTTGCTGATACAAATATATATCTGGAATAGTAGACGAAAGATAGGATTTTTAAGATCGAGTTCACAATTTTTAATGTAATATTGAATGTGTTGTTTGGGAATGTCTGGAAATCGAGTTTTTGGGTTTCTATGGTGATCTAGTCGAACTAGGAAGTTGTGGTTCCTCCTGGAGGTGGAAGAACGAGCGGGGATATCGGCAAAATTTTCTGGTGATGGATCAGGACAGTGGGGAAGTGGTGGTTGTTAGTTGAAGTTTAGAACCCTAGTTTAGCTAAGGTAGATAAAAATGATCACCGTGGTCCCTATTTTTGATCGAGTTCGACGAGTCTTTGGGAATTGGTTGAAGGCGTATAGGGGAAGTCGAGGCCGGAAGGGTTGACTTTCAGATGATCGGGGGTTGGCGAACGACGCGTTGCCATGTTTGGGCCAAGCTCGAGTTCCAGGTTTGAAATGGAGTTCGAATTTTGATTCGAAGTGACGCAGTGATTTTGGTGGGGTTGCGATGGGGTCATGGGTTGGTAGGTGATAGGTTGCGACGTGGGTCGATGGCCGGAGGTGGCTGGAGGCGCGGTGCACGTGCACCGTGCATATTCGAAGGCACTGTTTTTTTGAGCGCTGTTTTCTTTTGCTTCGGGGTCTTTCTCGAATTTGTGAGTAATTGTCTCGGAGTAGATGGCAGGGAGACTCGAAGTAGGTAGTGGAGTGGGTTGCTTTGATTAGCTACAGGTTTGATAACCTATTATATATTGTGTGAGTGGGTTTTCACAAGGGAAGCTCGGGGTTTTTGATGGCTTTCTCGAAGCGAAGAAAGGAAAGGCTCGGGTTTGTTTGCGTGCCAGTTTCAAAGCCTACCAGGCTTTAAGTATTCAAAATTTTTAAGACAGGGTTTTAAACCTAGTTAAAACCAAAGTGTAAGCTATGGATTCAAATTTGCTTTTGACTCCATAGTTTTAAATAAAAAACAAGTTTTATAAAATAAAATGTTTTAACAACTTCTAAATGTTTAAAGTAGATTTAAATTGTAATTTAAATCTTGCTAAGTTAAATGTTGTATTTATTTGAATCTAATATTTGAAATGAAATGTGATCATAAATAAGAAAAATGTTTATCTTTAAATAAATGTAGACTTAAATATTTGTAATTATTAAGTTAATTAAAATGAATGATTAACTAATTTGATTAATTAATGATGGAATTAATTAATTTAGTAATTAAAGGTTAAATTAGTTACTTAAGGGTTAAGATAATTTATTGGTAATAAATGGAAAATTAAGAATCATTAATTAAATAAGAGTTGAATTTTTATCTATGAATACTAATTAATAAAGTAAGTAAGAATTAATTAAGTTATATTGAATACTTAATTAATTAAATAATTAAGGATTTATTTATGAGTTAGTAGAGATGAAATTTAATTGTAATTAATAATAAATCTTAATTTAATTACTTTAGAAAAGTAATTTAAGAAGTGTAAATAGTTAATGAATGTTATTAACTAGGATGATTAAATAAAGGAATAAATATGATTAATCTGGATAATTAATTAAGTTTATTAATTTAAGATAATAAATTGTGAATTAGCTAAATATAAATTACTTATGGAAATAAATGAGAAATTTATTTCTCATTAAAATTAATTAAGTTAAATGTGAATTGTTTAAGTAATTAATTTAAATAAACCTTTGAGGATGGGATGAGTATAATTACTTAAGGAAGTAATTTATTGGAAATGATTTAAAAATGAAAGTAATTTGAGTATAATTACTTTGTATAAATTAATCAATGGATTAATTAGAGAATAATTAATTATGGAGTAATTAAATTATTTGATGAAGTAATTAAGGGTAGTTAATTACTATATGGAGTTAATCAAGGTGATTAACAAATTTGGTTTAATTTAAGATAAATTACTAAATGAAATAAATGTAATTAGAGATCATTAATTATTGTAATTAATGATGTAAGTTAAAATGGATTTATTTGGAAAAAATTAATAAATGAAGGAATTCACTTATGAAATTAATTAAAGAAGTAATGTAATTGATTTTAGTAAATTAAAAGTTTACTTTCTATAATTGGTATAAGGTAATAAATTTGTGAAAATAAATAAAGGATAATTACACAAATGTAATTAAAGATAATTAATCTAGGAAGGTTAATTAAGATGGAAAGTAAAGAATGATTAATTAATTGACTTGTAATAAATTAATGGATGTGTAAGCAAGATTAATATTGATAAAGTAATTAATTTAATTTACTTTAGATTAATGAGAGATTTGTAATTAATTTAATTCATTTTAAATTAATTATAAATGAGGTGATTATTTATCTTTGTTTATATTTGATGGATGATATTGATTTCCATGATTGATTGTGATCTCAGATATATATCTATTGTGTTATGGATGCTTGGTTAAGTATGATGATATTGATTATCTGTTGAGTAGATAATATTGATTATCTGTGTATGATGATGATGTTATTATCCATTGTTATATTGTGTTTTATCTATCTCTGTGAGTATATAGATAATTGAATTAAATTGTTTTAACTTTAAAACAACTTGGCCTTAAAAGACACGGTTTGGATTTCGATGAGACCGGGATCGGGTTTCCGTATACCGGGATTCTAGGTCTGGAGACCCGAATACCACATCGATCCAAAATAACGTTAGGTCGTGAAATTCAAATGGAGCAAGTGAAGACTCGAGGTATAAGAACTATACGTCAGTATAACTCTGTGGGTGATTCCGTAATGAGTTTGACGAAGATAGTACTTATAGATTCGAGATGGTGATTCAGAATGCAAGGGTTATTGTCGTTAACTCTGAGGGTGATTCCAATACGAGTGTAACGAGATAATGCCTTCGGTTTCGTTCGAACCCGGAACGAACTTGTATGGATCGAATGCTTTCAGAACATCGTCAGGTGGACGATGAGCATTCTAAGTGATGAGTTCTGTTATGGTAATCGTGACCTCAAGCCTCATCAACCGGGAATGGCTAAAACAGGGGAGGTGCAGCAAGGCTTCGTGGGTAGCACCCACTTGAGAGCGAGATATACCCCTGTCTAGATGTCCCTTATTATTTTCGGCTTAGTGTGCGGTTGGTCATGAACAACCGTGGGGTTGTTTCGTTTGGGACTGTCCAGTAAGGGATGGTTCCGGCCTTGTGTTGCAGGGAACTTAGGGTGGGTTCTCGGTACGGTGATCTAGGCCACGTACTGTGACGGGCGGTACCCCAGTAGCCCTGCCATTGTATGGAATCCAAAATCCAATAAGTGCCATCGGATTTGATTGTATACCTATGTATGCTGGAATTTAATCATGTAACAATTTCAGCTATTTCTTATTTACTTGAAAACCCTAGACTTATTATAATATCACTGAATTTCCTATCAAAGTTTTGGTTAGCGTAAGGTAAAAACTTTTCCATGTTTATGTGTGGGAAGTCTTACGTGATACCTTTTGTTTTCAAAGGTTTTTGAAAGTTAAGCAACTTTAACCGTTTACTCATACCAGACCCATGTCTGACCCGAAGTTTATTTCTGTTCTTCATAAACTCTCGGGTACCCAAATTTTTACGGGTAGCCAAGGGATTCAGGTTAGCTTTGACGAATTGTGGAGGAGCAATGGAGCAGGAGGCTTCAGCGTGTAGATATATATTGGTTCCGCTGTGTTAGTGTTTATCTGTATTTCCGCTGTGTTATATTTCTGTGTTGTTTTGAGATTTATCGAGTTGTATTAACTAGACAGGTGTTTATAACTATCTAGTATGTGTTGTATTATCTGTGTAACTCTGATGTATATGATATTATGTAATCTATTATGTGATATATTATATTTTATTCGTTCCGCTGTTGAGATTCTGTGGTTGTTTCTTCTTCTTCTCTATCTTTTCTACTTTCTCACCCCTTTCTTTCTTTTCGATGATGCGATTTTCCGAGCACGGAATTTCGGGTCATGACAAGTGTTAACATTGAAAACTCTCGTTTCATGCACATAGACGGAGGAAGATTATATGGTACTACAATTACTGGCCAACAACTGTAAGGGTTA
This sequence comes from Allium fistulosum, assembly GCA_030737815.1. NCBI lineage: Eukaryota > Viridiplantae > Streptophyta > Magnoliopsida > Asparagales > Amaryllidaceae > Allium > Allium fistulosum. The sequence goes on along the minus strand of CM060901.1, from coordinate 334,201,297 downwards.
GATAGAGAGGCATGTGGACAGAAACCATCTGTTGCTATTCCAAGTGTGACATTTCGTGGCTCGACAGCAAACGTTTGGTCAAAATAATCCGCGGCTTTCCATTGAGAAGTGTCACATGGATGACGCATTACGGTTGGATCAGACTTGGCACGACCATGCCAGGTCATCGCATCTGCTATCCATGGTACAATATACAATCTCTTCAATCTAGAAATTAAAGGAAAATGTCTTAATGTCTTTCGAGGTACTTTGATGCCTTTTCTTTCTTCGTTGAATGATGTCATATATCTTGGTTCGTTGCAATTTGTACACGAAACTCTATTCGCATCATCTTTCCAGTATAATATGCAATCATTGATGCATGCATCATAAGTTTTGTAATTCATCCTAACTTGCTTAATTAACTTCTTCACGTCGGAGTACTTTGTCGGCAGCGTGTTACCTTCGGGGAGTAACTCCTTTATTAGTTCGAGGAGTGCAGTCACACCATTATTTGAAAAGCCGTATTGGGTCTTCAAGCTATTCAGTTTCACAATGGCATACAGCTTCGTCAACCCTTTTGAACATGAAGGATACAGTGGCTCTTTTGCGCTACCAAAAAGTGATTTATACTTCTTACTTTCATTGGTCTGCCAATTGCCATCAACCGTAGACGGCTCTCCAACATTAGCATGATCAGACAACGGATTTTCAGGTTGAAAATGATGAAATCTATCTGCATCATTGACTAGATCTTCCATCATAATATTTTCAGACTCGTCGGTACTTGTGGCATGACTAACTGGTTGTTGTTTTTCCTTCTCTACCCTTTTTTCCCTATGAAAATACCATATGGTATATGATTGGATAAAACCCCATCTAAGAAAATGAAAACGAATGTCATCTAATTTGATCGTCTTCATATTTTTGCACCGAGTGCAAGGGCATAAATACACTCCTTTCTACCACCATTTTCATCAACAAAACTAATAAACTTCTTCACCCCGTCTATATAGTATGTAGATCTTTGATTAGATTCATTTATCCACTTTTTGTCTATACTGAAAGACATATTGCCCTCCTATATCGTATATATTAGAACATTAGACGTAAATATAATATATATATGAGTGTGTATATATACAAGATTTTCAATTCACATGGAGACATAGAGGTATTGCTACTCACATTAAAAATACATACTTTAATTAAAAATCCATACTTTAATACTGTCATAAATTTATAGTACATATTTTACATTACATATAAAATACATACTTTCTAAGGGTATTTTAGTCTTTAAAATTTTATTTATTTTAGGGGGACTACTAAGTAATGATCTGTATGAAATAGAATTTATCGATTTTAATGGAGTTCTATACATGAACGAGAAAAAAGGACGTACTCTAAAAGTCCCAAGTTTGATTAGTGGCAGAATCATTGCATCTGGATTAGTGGCAGAATCTACGTGGTAAAATTACTTTACATTTATTGCAATATTACATGTCTATTTAGTATTTACTACAACTTGTTATGTCATTTTCCTCTCTATTTTTTTCTTTCTTTCATCTTCTCCTTCTCCTTCTCCTTCTCTCTCAATCTTTTTTTTCCTATTCCTTTTATTCCCTTGACATTAAAAGTATTTGTGAAATAGTAACAAAATTACAATATTCAGGTTCTTATGTTATTCTAAGTTTTCTTATATTTTATTTGTACTTGTTTCTAACAAAAAATAAATGAAATTTATACATTATTTGGGGGTTCTATCCTTTACAACGTAGGGTGGACATGAGTATTGAGATGGATTTTAGCTTCAAATTTTTTTTGGAGCCATAATTAACATAAATCATGACATTAGTATGAAAAACTGAGTAATACCAAGGGTTAAAACCGAGCAATGTTGAGTTTTTAAACTGAGCATAAGCTAGGAAATTCTCAATTTAATGCTTAGTTTAAACTAAACATTTCCTCAGTTTAATGCTTAAAAGACATGGTTACTACGATTTTGTACAATTTTGAAGAATGCTAATTTTAATGCTTAGTTCGATGCAATATAAAAATAAAAATGATGCAGATTTCATACAATTTTGTTTCATTACTGTAATTTGTTAATTAAGAGCCGCCTTGCATGATTTCAGCAGCATAAGTTAATTAAGATTCTTCTTGATCAGGATCACTTTGTCTAAATAAAAAATAGCATGGTAATAATGTTCTTAACTTATTAAAAAAATCATTGTTTTAGTGATTAGATCTTATTATTAGAATATGTAACATGCGAGGATGCTTCTAAATCTCAGTACACAGTACATGTAATAACCTCTACATAACTTCTAAACAGCTGCATGCATTAGCTAATATGTGATGTTCTTTCTTGAAACTACTACATTAATGCTATTTTTATTAAACAAATTCTTGAGGAACTCAATCGAGCATAGAATTACATGTGAATCAGTTGATGTCTACCGTGTATATTAGTGACGTAGTGCAAAATAAAACTAAAATACTACTAATTTTAACATGCCAGAAGGGAGATTACCGGTTAAATATTTGGGAGTGCCCTTGTCATCTGATTATATTGATGTCGCTTTGTGTACTCCTTTGCTAAAAAAATTCTACTAAACTGGAAAGTTGGGATAGTAACTTATTATCTATTACAGGGAGGGCATAATTAATTCATATTGTAATTATTCCAATTATTTTCTATTGGCTTCTAATTTATCATTTACCAAACTCTATTCTACACAAGATTGAGTCTATGTGCACTAATTTTTTCTAGGGTGGCAGAACCATAAAATTGCATGGCATATTTTGTGTAGGCCAAAGAGTGAAGGAGGAATAAGGCTAAGGCAACTAACAGACTTAAGGTTCACTGCAATTTTGAAACAAACTTGGAATCTCTTAAGTAGTCATTCTCTTTAGGTAGTTTGGGTAAGAAATAAATATATTGCTGGCAGGTAATTTTGGAGTAAGCCCATCAATAACAACTACTCACTCTATTTTGAGAAGTAGGGATACAACAAGTAACCCATTTACCAGAGTAATTGTTAATGGATCTACAACTTCATTATGGTTCGATCCTTGGATCAACCATAAATCTCTAGTAGATTTACTAGGATGGTAGAGGATTGATACCTTTAATTCTATTAACTGAACAGTGTCTTCTATTATCAAGGACAACAAATTGGTACCCGAATTATTGTCAGAAACCAAAGAAGTCGGACAACAATACTTGTCCGTATGGAAGCTCAGGGAAAATATTTGCAATTAGTGCTACAGAAAGCCCAAGAAACTCTTGAAAAAACAAAATATAGGTTTACCTAGTCTTGAAGCAATAAAAATTCGATTCCAAATGGCAAACACCAAACTGTTTCCAAAAAATTTGCCATTACAACGGCGCTATTTTGTAGCACCGGAGTAATGTCTATGCATTACCCCTCTCCTGATACTTGGCTTGCGCCATTAAAAATAATTTGATCCACTTATACAACAATGTCAAAACCATATACAATGTCAGAACCATATACAATATTCTAGAAAATTCACCATTATAACTCAAGATTCATGGTGGATTAAGTCAAAAATTAACACTTTATGCTCAGTGTTTATCAGCTTACACTTACTGCAGCCCACATTTTTGCTTGTCGACCAAACATGTATGAAAATGGGTTTTAAAGCTGGCTGTTTATACCATAAACAACTTAACAAGTTTCCATTTCCAACTACTACGCATACAGAATTTAAATTAAAAATTAGAATGTTAAAACAAATATTATATTATGTACAGGGTTTTATAGAGTGTATCTCAAAAACCCAAGAGCATTCCAGGTTAATACCACTCAATTCTTTATCAACTAGCCAATGATACAATTCAAACAACTAAAAGCATAAAAATTTCAGTATCTTTTTCTGCTAACCTTCTTTTATATATTGTAATTTGATTGATGAGTATTCCTAATCGATAATCACAAATCGCATTACCAAAATCACAGTATAAACTGAAAGACTTTGATGTTTACCTCGACACCCTTGAACCGCGAACCAATTCACGTGAACCCACCCAAATCCAAATTGAACATCCACGCCCAAAATTCGTTTCCTCCAATCCTCTGAACCAACCGCCGACGAAGCTTAAATCCCCTAAATATATTCACGAATTCTTGTTTTGGAGGTTGCGTACAGTGGAATTCATTGAAGGGTGAAATAGAACGGTGGTATCGATGAAAGGAACGGTGAAAATGAAAGCGCTGGAAATAAAAAAAGGAGGGAGGGTGTGCGTTTTGGGGAAAATTTTCCCACGAAAAGAGGCACGGATTTTAATACGGCTACAAGCCGTATCAAATGTTAATACGGCTTACAGCTGTATTAAATTATATAGATACGGCTATAAGCCGTATTAAAATTTGATACGGCTTATAGCCGTATCAAATGTGCTGCCTAAGGCAGCGCCAAAATCCTATCTATAATGTAGTATAAGTCCTCCGGTGAATGCTAATGCCATCCTCTCTCTTAGAATACTCCTTAAGATAGACAGTACCATACGATAGCATCGTTTGAAATGTTAACACTAACCTCTCCCTTGGATTTAACCATAGGATAGACAATTTAACTTTATAACATTTTACAACCGCTCTCAAAACATAGAACTCATAAACTAGTTTTGAAGTGGTATTTGATAAGTAAAACACTTACCGATTCTGGTCTCTTTAAAACCAATTCGATGAATTTCTGGTTAACTCAATTTTGGTTCTTTCAGAAGTAAGCGAAAACTAGAGACATTTTATACCAATGCTTCTCCCCGGGGTTCTCATTTGTATGAAATCACAAAGCCTTTCGGTACTTATTAAATCAATATTAGGTCAAGTTTGATAGTTGATTAATTGACTATTTAGTCAAAAAAAGTGCTCATACATATTCATATTCATATACTTAAATCGTTTTCGACATTCCAACTTAACTATTCCTCAGCAAAGAGTGAAGCTTTGTAAGTTAGAGAACTGGTTGCAAATCAAAGCCTTGTCTAGACATTTCATTCTTGAATCTCATAAATAGATAAGTATACCTCGTTGTCTTTTAGTGTCAAGTATAGTATCAATGATTTCCATAAACAAGTAAGAAATCAACAGAATTAACACGTTTTCGACATTCTCAACTTAACTTTGTCAAGTGGGACATTCGTAGTTTAAATCTATATTGTTCATATCCCTATTTGAACATCAATCTTAACTCTCGTAAATAGATAAGCCTACTTCGTCAGCTTTTAGTGTTAAACATAGTTAATTACTTTTCGAATAAGTAATTAAACAATTAATCATTTAACCATTAAGCAATTCTTAACCCCTTTTTGAACCTTTGATTTTTTTAAATCCTTTAGAGATGATATACATATGTATAGTAATTTTATTTATAAAACTAGATATTTAATAAAATACTTTAAAATATAATATTACATAAAAAATTTATACTTCAATGGAATAATCAGCTAATCTGATAAAGACTAATATATACTTAAAAATGCTTTTAAAATACTTATAATAGGTTTTAAACATTTATCCAACATATTACTTTAAAATAATAAGTTTATAAAATCTTTTAAAACTTGGAAAAACATGTTTTCCTTATATTTTAAAGTAAACCCTCTTTTTTAAAAATTCACAACTAATTCTTAAAAATTCATAAATATCTTAACCACTTTCGAAATACCCAACTATGAGTTAGCTAAGACTTGTAAAAAAATAAAACGACACACTTAAGTTAAACGTCCTTTTTAAACATTTGAAGTTCAGAAATCAAGGCTAAATGGGACAGTTTTGCACAAATGAGGTTTTGGCTACTTTCAAAATGTTACTTAACTTTTTAATATCCAAAATTTTTATGGATGCAAGCACACATATAAAACATCAAAAATATGATTAGAAACCCTTAAGGATCTCTCTAAACATTTCCATAGAGATCGCCAAAAATAAGGGAATTCCTAAGTGGATCTATAGCGGCTATCGCTATAAGTGCACTTTCAAATCCAAGTCCAATCTAAACAAAGATAAACTACAACCTATGTTCTTTATTTCAATGCCTTGCCAGAAGTCATACGAGTCCATTCCAAGTACATACATATGGATCACATGTGCCACTTACTTTCAAAGTAAGAATCAAACGAATATTTCAACATATGTCAAAATAAATTCAAACATTATATACACAATCAGCACAAGTATATGTACTCTATATTTTCCATTTAATGGTGGGTTGACTCACCTTTAACCAAACAAATAAGTGAGATCCAAGCTTCCAAGTCCAACCTCACCTTGCAACCACCTTCTTCCTTCTCCTTTTTAGCTTTGCACTTTCCTTTTGCCTCCTCCTTGCTTTAATTGCTCACAGCCTTCTTTGATAAAGGGAGATTAGATTCACTTCTTCCAAAACAAACTATCTAGAAGTTGTTATAATATTGTCCCAATGCTCCACTCAAAATTGGTTTAATTTGGATGAGTTTTGAATTTATTTTCTTTTGAACTTTTGATAAGAAGACATGAAAGAGAACTTGTTTTAGCTTTTGTGAGTTTGTAATTTATTATCAACGGTATACTGCTTCTTATATAGGCTTCAAATGGTGCACCTTTACCTTGCTCTTGCCTTCCTTTCATGTCAAGGAAGGCTCATGTGAAGACCCACCTTTTTGGATGGTTTAAATCGACAACAAACCACACATGTCTAACTCAAACCATTCAAAAGGGAGGATTGTCAATGGGGTTTAATAAGAAAATAATAGAAAAGAAGGAAAAAAACACAGAATCTCATGATGGAATGACAAAATATAATAATCAAATAAATAGTTCATAAAGTCATTTTACAATATACATTTGATTACATAATTTCTATAACATAATCAGAGTACAATCAACAAACATACCAAAATAATGTAGCGGAAAAATAATAGTAAATATGGCCTAGCAAACTCCATCTTCATCTTTAAGGAATAATGTCTTCAAACACCGAAATACTCAGGCTAACCTGATCGTAATTGTAACGACCCTGAATTTCGAACAAATTAAATTGAGAATATTTAATTTATTTTAAATATTTGAACGATGATTTAATTTGAATTCCCGATCTAACTTTGAATTTGGCGATTAAATTATAAAATTTAATCTATTGAAACTGGATAAAAATTTGAATCTTCTATTTTAAGTTGAAGAAAAATATTTCGAAAGCTTTTAAAATTTATATTGATAACACTGCAGATAATTGAAGCTTCAGAATCGAATTTGAAAGTGAATTGTTCAGTTTGAAATTTATATCGTTCAACCGATATTTAAAAATAGCCGTCCGAGGCACAGTCTCGGAATTCGACGAAACCAGTTCCATTGGGTCCGTAATATTGAATTATTACCGGATTTCAAATTTCGTAATTTTCAGAGCTATTGTGTGATCGTACGAGATAAAACATCTGCACAGTAATTAATCGAATTAATTTAAATATAACTTTATACACTCAAATCAACAGACCCCCTATTATCTGATTTGCGTCGACCTATTCCCTGAAACATCGCGTACTCTTATCTCCTTGTTTCTTTTTAAAATCCCACGCGACTTCATTCCAAAGCAAAGAAAAATTTAATGGCCGAGCCTAAATTGTCTATCTCCAGTATACTTCGCCTCCTCCCTCCACAAATAAATTGAGTACCTCCTTTTCAAATTCAAGTCTTCACAGATAAAACGAACGAAATCAGTTTTTACGAAAACCATACAAATCAACACAAATCAATTCGATTTCAAAAATCGATCGAACGGTCACTCTCGTCGAATCATTGGAATCGTTCAAGGGGAAAGGCGCGTGCAACTTTGGGATCGCGCACGAAGAATCATGGATGAGCTGTTATCTTTCGTATCGATGAAGGAACTCACGAATCGAGCTCGCTATCTTGTCAGCTTCGATAGGCGACGATGAAGGTCGCGTACGTGCGCGCTCGCGTAGGGGACGGCAAGGAGGAGTCGTGATGGTCGCGAACTTCGATCGATGAAGGAGGCGAGGCGCGTAGCCGAGGCGCAACTGTGGGTCGATCTGGAGGGTCGTCGACGCTCGTTTGGGAAGGGTTGGTCTCGAACGAAGGCAGCGTGGTACGATTTCTTTTGTTATTAATGTAATGATGCTTTTACGCAGAGAAAAGGAAAAAAGAAAAAGAAAAAAAAAGTAAAGTCTGGAAAAATTTACAGTAAAGCATTTCGAAGGCAAATCTGTTTTTGATTGTATATATATATATATAAATTTATTTCCAGATTTTATTCTTTGCTGGGAATTGATATTTTCACAATATATATATGTATATATATATATATATATATTTTTAATAAGGTTTGAAAGTTTATGTTAGAATTTGTTTTTGAAATCTATATGGATATTTTTTTTAAGTAAATGATTTCAAAAAGGAAATTAAATATACATATTTTCACTTAACCAGTTATTTTAAAATAATGTATTAAATGAAAATTGTTATTCGATTTATTTCGAATATTAATAAAATTGTATAATTATTTATACAAGGTTAATAAAGTCAAGAAAATCGAGTCAGGATTGGAAATGGGATGGCAAATTAAAAGCTAAGGTGAGATTTTCTCACTCAAATTGAATGTGGAATTTTTGCAGTTATTGATTGCTATTGGATGTGATATTAGATATAGTAGGATATATATATATATAGCAATATATACATATTGGCATATGTATATATTGGATTGATTGATTTCCCGCCTCGTATAGCGGATGAGACCCTATTGCGCCGTTAGTAAGCGGATATTTTTATAAAACCCATATACCGCGATATTCCACCTCGAAGTGGAATTGGTATTGTGCTAACATCTGTGGATGCAGGGAAACAGGTTGGAGGGATCCAGCTGGATTCCTCACCAGTAGTTATTTATTTACAGATATTGATGTATATTCTGTTATCATATTGATATATGATGTTTGTTGTTGTGATTGACTAATTGGTGTCGTTGCATCATCGGATTCAAGTTTTAAAAATAACGACTTTTTAAATTTAAAAGGGTTTTTAAAGTGATCTTTGAAATTATACGTTTTATTGAATTTTTGAAGTGATTTATTTTAAATAAATAAACGTTCAAATTTTAAAGTTATAAAAGTTAAGATCTTTGTGAAATATAACCGAAAAGTGATTTTTTGGAATAAACAGTTGATTGATTTATAAAATGGTTTAAATTGAGATTTTTAAAATATTATAAACGGTTTACTTAAAAGGTTTATAAAGTTGACATTTTATAAATTAAAATGTTGGTATTATAAAACGAGTTTTTATAAGCGTTAAAATGAATTTTTAAGAATTTATGAATAAATGGAATTTATAAGTTGTGAGCTTATAAATGGAGATGATTTTATAAAATAAAGGAATTATAAGTATTTAACTTATAATATGGATTGTTGGTATAAGATTTGAGTTATGAATCGATTTGTTAATAAAGAAGATTTATAAATTGAAGTTTTTATAAATAGAAATAGAATTTATAAACGTTGTTTTATAAATTCGAAATCAATTGGATTTGATAAATCAAATATAGAAGATTATTAAAGGAGATATATTCCCGATTTTGGATAGCGAATTATTATTAAGATAAAATGTGTAGAGATGATTGAAATTTGGTTAGTGAAGTATATTCACGATTTTGGACAATGAATATATTGTTAAGTAAAATGGTTATGTTTTGGAAAAAGGGATATTAAAAATGAAGTTAATTATTTTAAACGATGTTTTAAAATGTATTGAATATCGAAATCATAGATTCCAACATTTATTGTTGAAATAGACGTTTTCGAGGAAGAAGGAAATGGTGGACTATAACACAGTTGTTATAGTAAATGGTTTCCGAAAGGAAATGTTTTTGTCTAGTATTGGGATTTATATATCTATCTAAATTTCGAATCCCTATACTAATGATTTTGAGTCATCGTAACGATGTTTTACGTAACATTCGTTTTGACTCGAATAGATGTTGTTAAAGTAAATGATTTCCTTAAAGAATGAATTTATACTTAATTTTGATTTAAGTATATCGAATATTTTCAAATGTTGAAAATAAATGATTTGTGAATTACTTATTATTAAATAAGTATGGAATTACTTTCCCAATATGAAACGAAGGGTTTGAAATTTTATCTTTTAAAGATAGATTGAAAAGTGAATATTTGAAAATTTGTTTTCAAACGGTTAAGTGTGGAAATTTTATATCTAGTAAAGATATTTTTGAAGATGAAATAATTTGGGGAAATTATTTGGAATCTGATGATGTTGCGCATCTTTATTGATAGTTAAATAACCGACTATCAATAATTACCTCGAATGGTATTTGTTGTGAATTGGATGAATTTGAATGCCACACTTATTTTTTAAAATAATCGCTCACTATTCGGGTTAGCCGGGAAAGGACCATGGGGTCGTATAACCCATTCCGAATATGTGATACGTCGTTATGAATTGCATTCGAAGACCGGTGTTGAAGACCGGATATTTTTGAAAACGGAAGGATTACCGTCGAGTTACTCTACATCGGCTGATCTCCGGTTTAGAGGTTTCATCACCCTTAGTGACGGGAAGTCCGGACGTGATTAGAAATTTATCCGGATGTGCAAGGGCTTCGTGAGAAGTGCCTTCGGTTCTGTTCGATCCCGGAACAGACTTGTATGGATTGTGTGTCTGACGTTACAATTTGAGATATAAAGCTGATTTCTTTCAAATACATTTCTGTTGGTGGCGGAGAATTTATTCTCTTAGCTTAACACCCTTCTCTGAGACGTACGAGCTCAGAGGTTATGTAGTTGAAATTTATCAGTGATATACTCCCAATTTGGTAACGTGGCATACTGAGTGTTGCTGTGAAATGATCAGTGTTTGATCATTTGCGATATGATCATTAGTTTGATCTTATATCTTTGTGATCATAGGTTGATCATTTTGTTTGACCCGAAGCAGGGCTTTGTAGAAAGCGTAGCTTTGTGGACGAGACTTCGTCGAGCCTCACACCCCGGAAATGGTCAAAACAGGAAGGATGCAGCAAGGTTCTAGGGAGTAGCGCCCCTTAGTGTATGTCATTCCTTCTGGATAGAGGTGGTATCATGGTATGGAGCCCAGATACTTAACCTATGTGGTTGTTGCATTATTATTTTGATGTGGTTTGTTGGAAATCGGGGATCCTCGGGAAGATCGGTTACGATCGGGGGATGACATACGCGTGTCAGTAGTTACCTATTTTTGCAGAGGTAACCCGGCTTTGTGTTGGCAGAGATCTAACCGTAACGTTAGGTTCTCGGGTCGTCTATTCCAGGGACGTACCCATCGTGGCATAGGAAGTTCCTTAGCCTGACCATTTGTTGGAAATCCAAAGAAACAATACGTGACTTGTACGGTTTTAGTTGTATTACCTGCTATGGAATGTGGCGGTAACCTGCTATTGAACATAGTAGCTATAGTAGGCATACGATACTGGTCGTATGTTGGCTAAGATTAATATTATACTTTCGAAATGTTTTCTACACTATGCACTAATAATAATATCAAAAACGATTTGATTTTGCGTAGTAAGCATCTTTGACTATCATAAGAAGAAATCTCCTCCAATTCTGCGTTTGCATTGTGTGTGTGGCGGGAGGTCTTATGGTAGTTTCATTTTCCAAAAGCATTTCGAATTGACTTTAAAATTATTTTGTTGTTATAAAGAATAACTGTTTTACGATCTCACACCAGTCACCATGACTGACTCGGAGTTTATTGTTCCCTTCTAAACTCTGGGTGCCCACCAATTTCCACACGGGCAGTCTAGAGTTAGATTATCAGGATATTCTGGTTATTCTGGAGCTTTGGAAGCAAGCTGGATGGCGAGACGTAGTATTTGTATCTGATAGTATATATTCCGCTGTGTATTCTGTATGAGGACAAGTTTATATAACTGTCCATTGTTGTATCGAGTTGTATATTGACTCTGATGATTGATGTATGTATAAACTGATATAGTTCTTTGTTTTAAAAGACTAGTAATTATCTATTATATATTGTTCCGCTAAGATATGAGAGATTCTGTAATTGTTTCTGTTTCTGTTGTTGTTCTTTTCTTCTTCTCCTACCTTTTTCTTCTTCTCCTACCTTTTTCTTCTTCTTAAACCATCATAGTTCGTATTCCCGTTCATTTTGAGTTAATCAATGGAGATTAGTGGTTAATCAAGAGGTACGGATTTGCGGGCCATGACATTTGGTATCAGAGCATATGGTTAAGCGACAACCCTGCTCTGTTGGGTGTTACTCATTAGAGATAGAGTCAGTAGTACTCTAGAATGAGTTTGAGTGTAATAATAGATACGAGTGCGTATTTGTTAGTGAATATGAAATTGTTTTGTATTGTGTTGACTTATCGGTTGATTGTTTATGGATTCTGGTCGGTGCAGTCTAGCTAACTGTAATCGATAGGGGTTTCTAAACTCTAAACAAGATAAACTGACACAGTATAGTTTTAAAATAGGGTGAATGAAATAATTTTGCCCAAAACTATTTTTGTATAGAAAAGAAATAATTTTCTGTAAATTATTATGATATATGGATGCATGGTTGTTAGGAAGTAATGATGTTAATTATCCTCATTAATATATATGTGGAAATTGTATATGAAATTGGAATTAAAACAAAGAACCAAGAAATAAATCCATATACAAATGAAATTTAAGAATGTAAATTATAAATGTGATTTGTAATTTGAAACAGAATTCTAGAGAAGTATTTGGAAATGTTTTGAAAGAATTTGAAAATTTTGGAGATTTGGAAAGTTTAAATCCTTTTTGGAGTTGAAAATGAATTTCAAAGGTTTGAAAAGTATTTTGGAGAGTTGAAAGCTCTAAACTCTTTTCGGTCGCTGGAAAATAACTTCGATGATGACCGCGGCATCACCGGTGTTCATTTTCGGGTTTTCAAAAGAGGAATTGCTGCTAAATTGTTTTAAATGAAAGTTGTTTGGAAAATTTGGATTTTGTTTTAGAAAATTCAAAAGATAAATTTGAGTTGTTTTCAAAAATGGTTTTGAAAAGGTTGAAAAGACTTTGGAATTGAGTATTGAATTATGAAAATAAAATTGTGAATGAATCAATTTGCAATTGCAAGTACATGAATGTAAATTGAATTCGAATTGAAATCCAGTTTAATATAAGTGATTGTAAACCAAAATAGTGAATTGTAAATAAATTTTGGGAACGAACAAAAGTGAATAAAACTGGAATTGAAACTGAATGTTGAAGACAAATTTGAATAAATGAATTAGAATTTGTGATGAATTAGTAATTGAAACTAATTTAAAATAAGCAGTTGTAAATGAATGTTAATCGATGAAATTCAATATTTCAGAATTGAAGATGAATTGAATTTAAATAGAATTGAAATTGTGAATTAAATTCAAATAAATGTGAAATGCAAGATTGAACGAAATTTGATATGTAACTAGATATTATGGCTAGTAGGATATACAGGTGTAAAGGAATTGGGATTTTAATTTTGAAGATAAATTTGAATTGCTCGACAAAAAGGTAAGTATTTGAATTTCAATATGACTTTTTGCTGATTTCTTGTCTAGCCGCTTGGCCTTTTCTTTTCTTTTTGAAATTTGAGAGTCCGTAGGGACGTTTTGTAGTCGTACCGTATTAGCCGCGTAAAGGAGACGCTGGCGAAATTTTTCGGAAATTTAGGGTGTTAGAAAAATTTTGAGAAAATTTGGAAGTTTAAAATTTGAATTTAAATTTGAATTGTTAAGTAAACAATGTTGTTTGAAAACTATGAAAGGTTTGGAAAATTTAGTTAAATAAATAACGAATCTTTAGTAGAAAGATTTGTTTCGATAAATTGATAAAACTATTTGAATTTGAGAAAATAGTAGACGAGTTAAGGACATTTTTTCCTAACTTGTAATTTCGGGACAAAATTCTTTTAAGGAGGGAAGTTTGTAACGACCCTGAATTTCGAACAAATTAAATTGAGAATATTTAATTTATTTTAAATATTTGAACGATGATTTAATTTGAATTCCCGATCTAACTTTGAATTTGGCGATTAAATTATAAAATTTAATCTATTGAAACTGGATAAAAATTTGAATCTTCTATTTTAAGTTGAAGAAAAATATTTCGAAAGCTTTTAAAATTTATATTGATAACACTGCAGATAATTGAAGCTTCAGAATCGAATTTGAAAGTGAATTGTTCAGTTTGAAATTTATATCGTTCAACCGATATTTAAAAATAGCCGTCCGAGGCACAGTCTCGGAATTCGACGAAACCAGTTCCATTGGGTCCGTAATATTGAATTATTACCGGATTTCAAATTTCGTAATTTTCAGAGCTATTGTGTGATCGTACGAGATAAAACATCTGCACAGTAATTAATCGAATTAATTTAAATATAACTTTATACACTCAAATCAACAGACCCCCTATTATCTGATTTGCGTCGACCTATTCCCTGAAACATCGCGTACTCTTGTCTCCTTGTTTCTTTTTAAAATCCCACGCGACTTCATTCCAAAGCAAAGAAAAATTTAATGGCCGAGCTTAAATTGTCTATCTCCAGTATACTTCGCCTCCTCCCTCCACAAATAAATTGAGTACCTCCTTTTCAAATTCAAGTCTTCACAGATAAAATGAACGAAATCAGTTTTTACGAAAACCATACAAATCAACACAAATCAATTCGATTTCAAAAATCGATCGAACGGTCACTCTCGTCGAATCATTGGAATCGTTCAAGGGGAAAGGCGCGTGCAACTTTGGGATCGCGCACGAGGAATCGTGGATGAGCTGTTATCTTTCGTATCGATGAAGGAACTCGCGAATCAAGCTCGCTATCTTGTCAGCTTCGATAGGCGACGATGAAGGTTGCGTACGTGCGTGCTCGCGTAGGTGACGGCAAGGAGGAGTCGTGATGGTCGCGAACTTCGATCGATGAAGGAGGCGAGGCGCGTAGCCGAGGCGCAACTGTGGGTCGATCTGGAGGGTCGTCGACGCTCGTTTGGGAAGGGTTGGTCTCGAACGAAGGCAGCGTGGTACGATTTCTTTTGTTATTAATGTAATGATGCTTTTACGCAGAGAAAAGGAAAAAAGAAAAAGAAAAAAAAGTAAAGTCTGGAAAAATTTACAGTAAAGCATTTCAAAGGCAAATCTGGTTTTGATTGTATATATATATATATATATATATATATATAAATTTATTTCCAGATTTTATTCTTTGCTGGGAATTGATATTTTCACAATATATATATGTATATATATATATATTTTTTTTTAATAAGGTTTGAAAGTTTATGTTAGAATTTGTTTTTGAAATCTATATGGATATTTTTTTTAAGTAAATGATTTCAAAAAGGAAATTAAATATACATATTTTCACTTAACCAGTTATTTTAAAATAATGTATTAAATGAAAATTGTTATTCGATTTATTTCGAATATTAATAAAATTGTATAATTATTTATACAAGGTTAATAAAGTCAAGAAAATCGAGTCAGGATTGGAAATGGGATGGCAAATTAAAAGCTAAGGTGAGATTTTCTCACTCAAATTGAATGTGGAATTTTTGCAGTTATTGATTGCTATTGGATGTGATATTAGATATAGTAGGATATATCTATATATATAGCAATATATACATATTGGCATATGTATATATTGGATTGATTGATTTCCCGCCTCGTATAGCGGATGAGACCCTATTGCGCCGTTAGTAAGCAGATATTTTTATAAAACCCATATACCGCGATATTCCACCTCGAAGTGGAATTGGTATTGTGCTAACATCTGTGGATGCAGGGAAACAGGTTGGAGGGATCCAGCTGGATTCCTCACCAGTAGTTATTTATTTACAGATATTGATGTATATTCTGTTATCATATTGATATATGATGTTTGTTGTTGTGATTGACTAATTGGTGCCGTTGCATCATCGGATTCAAGTTTTAAAAATAACGACTTTTTAAATTTAAAAGGGTTTTTAAAGTGATCTTTGAAATTATACGTTTTATTGAATTTTTGAAGTGATTTATTTTAAATAAATAAACGTTCAAATTTTAAAGTTATAAAAGTTAAGATCTTTGTGAAATATAACCGAAAAGTGATTTTTTGGAATAAACAGTTGATTGATTTATAAAATGGTTTAAATTGAGATTTTTAAAATATTATAAACGGTTTACTAAAAAGGTTTATAAAGTTGACATTTTATAAATTAAAATGTTGGTATTATAAAACGAGTTTTTATAAGCGTTAAAATGAATTTTTAAGAATTTATGAATAAATGGAATTTATAAATTATGAGCTTATAAATGGAGATGATTTTGTAAAATAAAGGAATTATAAGTATTTAACTTATAATATGGATTGTTGGTATAAGATTTGAGTTATGAATCGATTTGTTAATAAAGAAGATTTATAAATTGAAGTTTTAATAAATAGAAATAGAATTTATAAACGTTGTTTTATAAATTCGAAATCAATTGGATTTGATAAATCAAATATAGAAAATTATTAAAGGAGATATATTCGCGATTTTGGATAGCGAATTATTATTAAGATAAAATGTGTAGAGATGATTGAAATTTGGTTAGTGAAGTATATTCACGATTTTGGACAGTGAATATATTGTTAAGTAAAATGGTTATGTTTTGGAAAAAGGGATATTAAAAATGAAGTTAATTATTTTAAACGATGTTTTAAAATGTATTGAATATCGAAATCATAGATTTCAATATTTATTGTTGAAATAGACGTTTTCGAGGAAGAAGGAAATGGTGGACTATAACACAGTTGTTATAGTAAATGGTTTCCGAAAGGAAATGTTTTTGTCTAGTATTGGGATTTATATATCTATCTAAATTTCGAATCCCTATACTAATGATTTTGAGTCGTCGTAACGATGTTTTACGTAACATTCATTTTGACTCGAATAGATGTTGTTAAAGTAAATGATTTCCTTAAAGAATGAATTTATACTTAATTTTGATTTAAGTATATCGAATATTTTCAAATGTTGAAAATAAATGATTTGTGAATTACTTATTATTAAATAAGTATGGAATTACTTTTCCAATATGAAACGAAGGGTTTGAAATTTTATCTTTTAAAGATAGATTGAAAAGTGAATATTTGAAAATTTGTTTTCAAACGGTTAAGTGTGGAAATTTTATATCTAGTAAAGATATTTTTGAAGATGAAATAATTTGGGGAAATTATTTGGAATCTGATGATGTTGCGCATCTTTATTGATAGTTAAATAACCGACTATCAATAATTACCTCGAATGGTATTTGTTGTGAATTGGATGAATTTGAATGCCACACTTATTTTTTTGAATAATCGCTCACTATTCGGGTTAGCTGGGAAAGGACCATGGGGTCGTATAACCCATTCCGAATATGTGATACGTCGTTATGAATTGCATTCGAAGACCGGTGTTGAAGACCGGATATTTTTGAAAACGGAAGGATTACCGTCGAGTTACTCTACATCGACTGATCTCCGGTTTAGAGGTTTCACCACCCTCAGTGACGGGAAGTCCGGACGTGATTAGAAATTTATCCGGATGTGCAAGGGCTTCGTGAGAAGTGCCTTCGGTTCTGTTCGATCCCGGAACAGACTTGTATGGATTGTGTGTCTGACGTTACAATTTGAGATATAAAGCTGATTTCTTTCAAATACATTTCTGTTGGTGGCGGAGAATTTATTCTCTTAGCTTAACACCCTTCTCTGAGACGTACGAGCTCGGAGGTTATGTAGTTGAAATTTATCAGCGATATACTCCCAATTTGGTAACGTGGCATACTGAGTGTTGCTGTGAAATGATCAGTGTTTGATCATTTGCGATATGATCATTAGTTTGATCTTATATCTTTGTGATCATAGGTTGATCATTTTGTTTGACCCAAAGCAGGGCTTTGTAGAAAGCGTAGCTTTGTGGACGAGACTTCGTCGAGCCTCACACCCCGGAAATGGTCAAAACAGGAAGGATGCAGCAAGGTTCTAGGGAGTAGCGCCCCTTAGTGTATGTCATTCCTTCTGGATAGAGGTGGTATCATGGTATGGAGCCCAGATACTTAACCTATGTGGTTGCTGCATTATTATTTTGATGTGGTTTGTTGGAAATCGGGGATCCTCGGGAAGATCGGTTACGATCGGGGGATGACATACGCGTGTCAGTAGTTACCTATTTTTGCAGAGGTAACCCGGCCTTGTGTTGGCAGAGATCTAACCGTAACGTTAGGTTCTCGGGTCGTCTATTCCAGGGACGTACCCATCGTGGCATAGGAAGTTCCTTAGCCTGACCATTTGTTGGAAATCCAAAGAAACAATACGTGACTTGTACGGTTTTAGTTGTATTACCTGCTATGGAATGTGGCGGTAACCTGCTATTGAACATAGTAGCTATAGTAGGCATACGATACTGGTCGTATGTTGGCTAAGATTAATATTATACTTTCGAAATGTTTTCTACACTATGCACTAATAATAATATCAAAAACGATTTGATTTTGCGTAGTAAGCATCTTTGACTATCATAAGAAGAAATCTCCTCCAATTCTGCGTTTGCATTGTGTGTGTGGCGGGAGGTCTTATGGTAGTTTCATTTTCCAAAAGCATTTCGAATTGACTTTAAAATTATTTTGTTGTTATAAAGAATAACTGTTTTACGATCTCACACCAGTCACCATGACTGACTCGGAGTTTATTGTTCCCTTCTAAACTCTGGGTGCCCACCAATTTCCACACGGGCAGTCTAAAGTTAGATTATCAGGATATTCTGGTTATTCTGGAGCTTTGGAAGCAAGCTGGATGGCGAGACGTAGTATTTGTATCTGATAGTATTTATTCCGCTGTGTATTCTGTATGAGGACAAGTTTATATAACTGTCCATTGTTGTATCGAGTTGTATATTGACTCTGATGATTGATGTATGTATAAACTGATATAGTTCTTTGTTTTAAAAGACTAGTAATTATCTATTATATATTGTTCCGCTGCGATATGAGAGATTCTGTAATTGTTTCTGTTTCTGTTGTTGTTCTTTTCTTCTTCTCCTACCTTTTTCTTCTTCTTAAACCATCATAGTTCGTATTCCTGTTCATTTTGAGTTAATCAATGGAGATTAGTGGTTAATCAAGAGGTACGGATTTGCGGGCCATGATAGTAATGAAAAGACAAAACACTCGAGTCAGAACTAAAAGTTCTTATATAAGTTAAATCAACAACAAGTAAATATGAGTATAATAGCTTCAGAGATGTTTACAGGATTTTCCATCTCCTATCGAGTGTACCACATGACTACAATAACTTAAGAGATGTTATGAAATTTTCTATCTCCTAAGGATCCGTTAAACTATCTATATGTAGTAAGATAAGCTATATATGTAGTGTCAAATCAATAAAATAAATATTTTTCTTAGCGTTAAGGCTTTACATTAATCCCCCTTAACACATTTTTAAGTAGGTCGTCTATGTAGGTCCTGTACGACAACCAGTAACGTTGGTAGCCAGTGAGTCCCCTATAGGTACCATACTAAAACAAAATCGTAGTGGGCCCGTTTAAGTATAAAAGTATGACAAGGCATGTGAAGCAATGCGCAAGGTAGGATACTACCAGTTCAGGTCGTAGGGCTGGTGGTAACACATCATAGCCACGATCGTCCCCCGCGTCCAACACTCCCATAATCAAATCAGTGTGTACCGATCAAGTCAAAATCAATATAGTAATACGAAGAAGTGTGTTTGCGAGGGGTAGCTAGCCCACTTGGCCCTGACAAGCCATCCTATTTTAGTCATTTCAAATTGGCAAGTGCTGGGGTCATCCATCATCGTTCTCTTTCTTCAAATCCAGCAATCTTTCACCAATTCAACCACTTCATTTTGGATCATCCACCACGTACATAGTTGTTAAAGTGGTTCCGGTATTGACAAAGAGTATGCCAATATTCGGCCCCGGTCTTTTTAACAACCAAACAACATTTTTCCCACCAGTTGGTTCTTTTAAATTTCAAGAACAAGTCATACTTCATATCAAAATATCAGATTCACTTCAAGAATCATTTTTGAATTCAAACAAGTTATACCTTCATATCAAAACATTCGTATTTAAATCAATGATTTAAATCTAAATAATTCCCCTTTAAAATAGTCTAAATATTGAAATGGTTTTTGAGTAATTAAAATAGTTTTAATATTGAAAAATAATTTGGAATATTTAAAATAGTTTACAGGTTTGAAATAGTTTTGAGTATAAAATAGATTTTAATATTGAAAATAGTTTGGGTAAAATAATTTATATATTAAAATAATTTGGTTATAAAAATAATTTATATAGTAAAATAGTTTATATTAAAACTGTTTCTCTCTTTCACAAAAATTTGAACTCATGTTCCAAGTCACAATGAAATCAATCTTTGACTTCCAAATCAAGTCAACTTCATATTCAAAATTCACTTTAAATCGACCTCAATTCAAAATGATTTCAAGTTTACTTCAGATTCAATTCAAACGGTTTTATTCAAATGGCTAAAAGTTTCAATTCAAATTCTCATTTAAACATTTTAGGTCAAAACCATTTCATATCCAAAAGTTGGAAATACCAATTTAACCCACTTAAAATAAAGTAAATTCAAAGTTTAAATTGAAAATAAAACCTTTAAAATAGTTCACTTTCAATAAATTTAAGTCATTTCTCAAATTTCAACTTAAGATTTCAAATTAAATCCTTTAAACAATTTCATTTAAGCAGTTACAATTTCAGCATTTCGAAACTCAAATTAGAAAATAATTCAATTCATATAAATGCTAATTCAAGATTTTAAAACCATTTAATTTAACCAAATCCAGTATCCGTATATAATTTTCTATCCTATGTCCAAGTGATCATTTATTTCAATTTTAATTACATGGATGGATATATATCATTTCAACCTATAAAATTAAATGTCATAGGTATATATCATTTACACCTATTTCTTAGTTCATATCTAATGGTCCAAATGATAATATAATTGATGACAATAAATAAATAGGTAATAATAGGAATATGTTAAATAAATAAACAACCATACATCTATCATTAATCAATAGGCATACAATAACAATTAACATCCAAATTAATCAATATATCTTAGTAATTACTGATTATCAATTGTCGATGTTTAACTAGCAATTAAATTCAATATTAATTTAAATGTAAATTTATGCAATATAAAATTCAATTTCAGTTAAAATGTCAATTTCAACTACCAAACAACAACCAATAAAATCCTTATCACTTCATAAATTTAATTCAACCAACATAAGAAGATTTTGTATTGCAGGAGTGGATTTAATCACTCACCTTTGATTAATAGCCCATTTAAAATCCAACAAAAGCCCAAAATTTCAATGGTCTTCAAATTCAACCAAACTAGTTTCACGTTGTCCGAAATTTTGATATGAATCCAATGGAAGAAACCATGTGCAAATCCGAGTTCGTATACAAAAGATATTGAAGTTAGAACATTGAATTTTAAATTAAAATTAAATAAATGAGGGGCAATAATGTAATTAACTTATCACCTTCTCAAACCCTACCCAGACGCGCTCAAACCCTAGCCAACGTGCAGTCGCCATGTTCCACCACCGTTTGCCGCTGCCTCGAATGTCGCCACCAATATCGGACCATGCCAATCGTCATGCCACATCCGGCCGACCATCTCCACTACACGCGACGCCCTCGGGCGCCAGGAAACGCCTCCGCCGCCGCCGTCATAAGTTCGCCAGATCTGGCGAATCAAGGCACTATTGACACGATCAAACACCGCGGATGCGCTCTGCTGCGTCTCCTCTACAAGCCGCTACTTCTCGATCATCGAATGATCGACGATCCACCATCGAATCGAAACCCTACAATAGATGGCCGAGAATGTTTCACTGATTTTTGGACAAACGGAACCTCCAATTGAAAAATGAATTACATACATTGATTCCATTCGTTTGGAGCTTTGAAACGATATATAATTGACAGGGTTTGAGTAGTTTGAATTTTTGGATTTGATTTGAAATTGTAATTAGGGTTTTGACTAATCTCCATTGAGAAGGAGCAGATAAGAACTAAAATTGTACATACAGAAAATAGAATAGAAGGCTGCTAGGGTTTCTAACAGCATATATATAGACAAAGATGAAACAAGAATGGATGGAACAGATCGATTTGGCCAGAGCGATAACACGGATCCAAAAAGCCCGCTTTGTTCCCAAAACCAAAGTAGGTCATCCTATATATCAAAATATAGGCTTTCACTATCTTTAAACTCAATGAAACTAATTTCAAACCCTAATTCTATTGTATATAGAAATTAGCATTTAAAATCAAACTATATTTATTTAAATTCCTTTAATTAATTTCTACACGTTTCGAGCTTGCATGATAAAACGATAAGTCCGATCACTATGAAACTTGAAATCCTATAATAATTCACTATTAGGATCCAATGAAAATGTTGTTGTCGACATCCGAGATAGTGCCCAAACAGACTAATTTTACATGTTAATTAAAACAATCTATTTTAAAAATCAATTTAATCAATTTAAATTCTAAATTAAAAAATTTCTATCATCTTCCTTGATTCAACATGAATTAATAATCTTTTAAAACACAATTTTCCATGTTAAACATAAGATTTAAATATTACATTAATTTCAACATTTAATTACAACAATAATAAAAATCCGTTAATTATAATTTAAATTCCAAACAAAATTCTTTTATTTTGATTTAAATTCTTATTGTTAAATTAACAAATACCTTATGTGTTAATTAAACATAAGTTTCCATTTTATTGCACTCATATCCTATAATTAACGTCTTTTCTTATATCAATGGCAATATTTCAATTATATTTAAATTCATTAATTTCCAAATTAATTTCAAACGGATTAAATAATAAGATGAGAAATAAAAATATTTACATTTAAGTAATTTAAACGCATTTGTAAATTTATTGTTTACAGACAAAGTTTAATAAATTTACGTACAAAATAATTGATTTAATATTCTATACTAAAACCGCTTTCAATTAAATAACATATAATTTCACCATTTAATACATCATTTATTTTATTCCTTATTAAACTTACAATTGATTGTAGTTACATTAAAAAAATTGTCAATTACCTTCAATAAATATTATTAAATTATATTCTAGTAATTTTTTCATTAATAAATTATAAATTTTACTTTCCGACAATATTAAATTCCAAAATCTTATTTAATTTAATATTTTTGGTTATAAAAAATATGGGTCGTTACAATCTCCTCCACTCAAAACTTTTCATCCCCGAAAAAGAACAAGAAGAAAAAAAATCAAGAAGTTTGATATATTTTATTCAAGATAGTCAATTTATAAACAATTAAACTTGCTTAATAAGTTTTAATATAACTTTGAAAATAACCACATTTCCACAAAAAATTTCTAAGTCCTATATTCATGAAAAAAATTCGGCAGCATCTCCTTTGCACGGTAGGTCCAAAAAACAACAATATCAATAATTACATTGTATATATCATATTTCTATAAAAAAAAACATCCCAAACCATAGGAAAAATAAAATACCGTTACAAAAACCGTAATCTAAAAACGTCCCTATTTGTCGGGCAAACAAACTCTATTTTTGAAATGAAAAGCAACTGCTATTTCTTCAATAAACCTGTATCTTACTTACATAATCCAAAAGAGTTAAAATTATGTGAAAAGAGAAATTGTTATAAAATAAAGAGAATAGAAGACATTTTATTATATATACAGATCTATCAATAATACAAATGAGCTCTATATTTATAAACTCCAAATGCAACAGAGATTACAATATTATCCTTTGCCATTTAGCATACTCACCCATATTACTAATATATATTACAACACTCCCCCCTAGAATATGCATCTGAAAAGAATAATTGCCTCATTGAGAGCCTATATTATGAAAAACCAGTGGGAAAATCATAAGAAAAGAATGCAACTTTATTTCAACTTTAGGTAACATATTTTACAATGTTATCATGAGGGTTGATGCTTCTAGATCAAGATAATGCCTCATCAGAACCTTACTAACTAAAACCCAGTAGAAAAAATATTAGTGAAGGTAAAAATGTACATTATAGCATACTTTTTAATGCACCCCCTGATTTATAACGCATTATTTAGTTAGCCTGTTGATGCAGTTTACGCACACCAATTTTATACACCATCCTCTGAAATGTTGATTTTGGATGTGCCTGTGAATATTACTGCCAGATTTTCTTAGAACTGGATTTATTTCACCTCTATTTTGTTGTCCTTTTGTAGTTCATGTGTGAAGAATACTTCGGAGAAATGTGTTTCGTCCTGTCACCATTGATGCTACTCGCGTGAATTTGAGGTACACATGCTGCATTGTCTTCATAAATAATAGTTGATCCTTCTATAGCTAAAGGGAGCTGATACGTATTTCGAATATGCTCAATTAATGATAAGTAAATACATTCTCGACTTACTCTATGTAGTACTAGTATTTCAGAATGATTGGATGATGTTGATACCAACGTTTGGTTCGTAGATCGCCATAAAATAGCTGCATTACTGCTACTAAAACATACCCAGTTTGTGATCTTGCTTTATGTAGATCAGAAAGATAACCTGCATCAGCATATCAAATTAGATTTGGATTATTACCTATGTCTGAATAAAACAAGCCTAAATTTGTTGTTCCGCGAAAATATCTCATGATACATTTTATACCATTCCAGTGTCTTTTGGTTGGTGCCGAACTGTATCTTGCAAGAAGATTTACTAAGAATGCAATATTTGGTCTCGTGCATTGGGATAAATATAATAATATATCAATGGTGCTGAGATATGGTACTTCTGGACCAAGTACATTTTCATCATCTTCTTTTGGATGGTAAGGATCCTTTTTAATATCCAAAGACCTGACAACCATAGGCGTACTAAGTTGATATGCTTTATCCATTTGAAAACATTTCAGGATTTTCTCAATGTAGTTTGACTGATGGATCAGTATGCCATTAGTACTATGCTCGATTTGTAGATCGAGACAATATTTAATTTTTTTCAAGATCTTTCATTTCAAATTCTTTCTTTAAGTAATTTATTGTTCCATTAATCTCTTCTAGAGTCCCAGTAAAATTTATATCATCAACATAAAGTGCAAAAATAGCAAATCCCTTTATCAATTTCTTTATAAAGACACATAGACAAATGAGATTGTTTTTATATCTGGATTTTACCAAATATTCACTAAGATGGTTATACCACATTCTTCCAGATTGTTTCAAACCATATAGTGATCTTCTCAGTTTTAATGAGTACATCGACTTTGATTTTTCTTCAGGCAACCTATATCCCTCTGGGATCTTCATGTAAATATTGGTATCTAATTCACCGTAAAGACAAGCTATCACAACATCAGTTAATCTTATATCTAGTTTTTCAGAAACTACAGGGCTTATCAAGTATCGAAATGTTATGACATCCATAATAGGAGAGTATGTTTCTTTAAAGTCAAAACCTGGTCTCTGTAGAAACCCTTTGCGATAAGTCATGCCTTGTATCTCACGACTTCATTTTTATCATTTTTTTTTCTAATGAATACCCATTTATAACCTACTGGTTCAACATTTTTTGGTGTTTTCTCTTTGGTCCAAATACACCATGTTTTTGAAGTGAATCTAGCTCAACTTGGATAGCATCTTTCCATTTTGGCCAATCTTGTATTTTTCGACGTTCATTTATGTTAGTTGGTTCATTATCATTATTCTCATTATAGTCATGACTTTCATTTATTTCAGTAGCTACTGCGAATGAGAATACATCATCAATTATTATTTGACATCGATCCCACATTTCTCCATAGTTTTTATAAAATATTGAGATCTCATTATTGTTAGGTACCATTTTATTTTTGGAAGCTTCTATTATTTCTTCTAAGATAATAGTTTCTTTGGAATTTTTAGGACAATTGGGATTTTCACTTAAGTTATCTTTTAGATCATTTATAACTTCTTCGGAAGGTTTATCAATTAATGATTTTTCGTTAGACTTTCTTTTTTAAGAGCCAAATATTTTGAAACAATTGGTCTTCCACGTTTTGTCTTGCTTTAGATTCATTTGCTGCTTTTGGTCATTCTAGGATTTCAATTCTAGCTGGTGCATTTGCTGCTGGAATGTGAGATTAGCTATTTTTGCAGCATCATTAAATGCATCAGGCATTTGATTTGCGATATTATGAAGATGCAAAATTCTTTATACCTTATATTGGCATTATTTGGTATGCGGATCCAAATGAGACATAGATGTATTATTTCATGATATTTCATGCCGTTTTACTAGAACGATCTTTCCTCCCCTAATGGTGGGAAAATTGCCTCATCAAATTTATAGTATGAAAATCTTGAAGTAAAGACATCAGCTATGAGAGGTTCAAGATAACGAATAATCGAGGGGGAACAAATCCCACATAAATTTCCAACCTATGTTGAGGACCCATTTTAGTACGAAGTGGGGGACTAATTGGCACATGCATAGTGCAATCAATTTTTCATAAATGTGATATTTTTGGTTGGGATCCGGTTAAATGTTATGATGATGAAAATTGATGATAAGCCGTTGGGTCCAATTTTAATCAATTTTGATGCATGCAAAATTTCATGTCCTCGAGCTGAAATAGGTAGCTTTGATTGCATAAGCAACGGTCTTGCAATAAGTTGCAAACCCTCAATTAATGATTCTGCAAAAGCATTTTGAGTGTGAACATGAGCTATTGGATGTTCAACTTCAATTCCCAATGATAGACAATAATCATTAAATACTTGAGAAGTAAACTCTCCTGCATTATCTAATCAAATTGATTTATTCTAATGGTCACAGAAGTGTGCTCTTAATTTGATTATTTGAGTAAGTAATTTGGAAAATGCCATGTTTCGAGCAGAAAGCAAACATACATGTGACCAACGAGTTGATGCATCAATTAATAACATTATGGTCCACATTCTGGGTAGATTGGGCCACATATATCACCCCAAATTCTTTGTAGAAACGTTAGAGATTCAGAAGTAATTTTACTATATGAAGGTCTAGCGATTAATTTTCCTTGTGCACATGGAGCACATAAATAATCACTCGGTAAATTCAATTGGTTTGTTAAATCATGCCATTTGAATTTTTAGCGATTTTACGCATCATGGTTGACCCAGGATGACCCAAGCAATCATGCCAAATAATTAATGTCATTGTATTTGTGAGCTTTTGGCTCATGTTTGTAGAATGAGATTGAACTATGCCAATTTTCGTGGAATATAATCCAGTCGAAATTGTTCCAAAGTTTTCTAAAATAAGCTTCTCGCTTTCAATTCTAGAAATGATACAAATATATTCTTTATTATTTTCATTTATAGTTTCATTATGATAACCATTCATTCTTATATCCTTAAAACTTAGCAGATTTCTTTTAGAATTGTTTGAGTATAATGCATTTTGAATAAAGGCATGTATAACATTTGGTAATACTATACGGGCTCTTTTGGACCCCTCAATTATATTAGCAGATCCAGCTATGGTGGAAACTTTAGCTAAAATATTTTTAGATAATTCAGAGAAAAACTTTTGGTTTTTCAAAATCGTATGAGTAGTTGCACTATCTAGTAGGCATATATCATCATTTAAATATTGATGATCCATACCTTAAGAATTAAAGACAATATAGTTAGTCAATTATTGAAAATAACTATAAATAAATGCTAATGTTTTCTAAAAAGGATTACAAACCAAACTGCTAATTCAAATCAATATCCATCAGTATACAATATTTCAACTAGTTCTAATAAAATAAACAGACAGACAAACATCAACTTCAAACTAACTAAAATAAAATGGAAAAAACCACACAACAAGCTTCAGGCTACTTCTAGTTGATCAGATCGGTCATATCATCAATCATCGCATTGAGATTTTCATCATTTATGAAATTTCCATCATTATCTTTGAAGAAATCATCTAACTTCAAGTTAGTGTTATAAAATAATCCTTCGGTGATATTTGTTTCAATATTCTTCGAATGTTGGTATTCTTCAACTGTTTTCTTAGATGATCTACATGTATGCAACCAATGACCAAAGCTCCCACATCTATAACAAACTTCCTCATAGTGCTTTTTATTTTCTGGAGTAAAATCATTAGTCTTTTCAGGCTCATTTTTCTTTAGTTGCTTTTTAAATTTGGTAGTTTTGTTGCCTTTAAAACCACTATAACCGCCTCTGCTGGAGTTATATCCATGCCCACGGCCATAGTCACATTCTCTATCTCGACCTCTGCCTCTTCCAGAGTGGGAAAAATTAGCATTAATTTCTGGTAACGCGGCCAAACCAGTTGGTCTTAAGGAGTTATTTTTAATAAGTAATTCATTGTTTTGCTCAGCAATTAATAAATATTCTATGAGTTCAGAATATTTTTTAAAATGATGCTCTCGATACTGGTGTTGTAGAAGTATGTTCGAGGCATGAAACAATGAAAATTTATTTTCAAGCATTTAAGCATCATCTACCTTTTCTCCATATAATTTCATTTTAGAAGTAATTCTAAACATAGTAGAATTATATTCCCTTACAGATTTGAAGTCTTGAAACCTCAGGTTCAACCATTCTTACCTAGTATTTGGAAGTATGACTGACTTCTAGTGGTCATAACGCTCCTTCAAGGAGTTCCATAAGTGAAGAGGATCCTTTTTCGTTAAATATTATGTTTTTAGATCATCGTGGATGTGACGTCTTCAAAATATCAGAGCCTTTGCTTTGTCATGTTGGGACATATTATTACAATTTTTAATGGCAGTTTCTAAGCATTAAGATTGCAAGTGGATCTCATCATCCAGTATCCATGACAAATAGTTGTCTCCAGATATGTCCAACGCTTTGAATTCAAGCTTAGCTATGTTTGTCATATTATGAACTGGGTCTCCTACCAAAGAAAAAAGAAAAGAAATTTTTTTATAGTTTGTGGTGTGCATACAATGATAAATAAAATCGGACATGGAGTATACTTTTAATGTAAAATAAAGTGTACCGTAAAAGAAATGATAGCTAAATTCAAAGCGACAGTTATGAAGTAGAAAACAAATTATAATGGAAATGCAAAATACACATTATGAAAAACTGCCAGTAAATGGTACATCTGAAGAAAAAAATTATAGGGAAGTTGATATATATGTAATATATTTAAAGCAATGACATGCATATTTAAGCATGAAGTTATATATGTACTACATATATAATATGTAGAATAAAAACTGGACATATAGCATTAAATATCCGTGTCAAAATTCTTAGCCATGAAAAAAATAAATGACACATAAAGGAAGAAAAATCTTAAACCTGGAATTGATGTACATGCATGATAGGTTGTTACCAGTAGGTATTGCTATCTTGAAATGAATCGAAAAAAAGAAGTGCTATCTATAATAATAAAATATAATGACGTTCAAAGTAGCATGCATTGAAAATGAAAGGAAAAAATATAATATAAAACTAAGTCGTACCTTGATGTACAGGAAAAGCTTAATAAAGATGTACTAAAAGATTTTCTAGAATGTGAAATTGGACTCATAGGAAATAATATTTATAGGGTAAGAACTAAAAGGCTATTTGATAGAGAATGAGTAAAAGTAGGCGGTACTAATAATATCACACTAAAGAAGGAAAAAAATACTTGTTCAAACAAATTCTGTTCAAACTCTTCCCAAAAAAATGAGGTGAACTTCAGACATAAGCATTAGATGATGCATTCTACTAAAATAAATAGTCAAAATATTGAAGTAATACCAGGTTTGATATAAATATTACAACTTTATGTACATCAAACATTTTATACAAAAAATATTATCCAAATATTAACATAGAACATCGTGCTGATAACGTGTTATAAAATAAAGAGAACAGAAGACAGTAGAGAGAAGACATTTTATTATATATACAGATCTATCTGTAATACCAATGAGCTCTATATTTATAGACTTCAAATGCAACGGTGATTACAATACTATCATTTGCTATTTAGCATATTCAACCATATTACTTATATATATTACAACAGAAATATATTAGTTGTTTCAATTAATAGGACCATCAACACAACATATATAATAGTCATATGCAAACAAAAGCAGTACAACCATTATATTCAACAAAACAATTAATCACTCATTCATATCAAGCAAAAACTAATGGTTTGTCTTGGTTTAGAACTTTTCATCGTTCAAGGGTGATAAATAACCTACCAAGTGTATCTTACGCTCAATAGCCTTAGATAATTACTAAATAGATTATTCATACAACCTCAAACAAATTGAAGTATCGTTTCCCAAACATCCCGTAAGCCAAACAACCAGAATTTTAAATATTATTTAAGTTTATTCTATCCGTTTCTTTTCACATCATTTACATTCCATTTATTTTCATTTATTCATACAAGGTCTTACATCCATTACTTACATGATTTATTTCCCATTCAATATTTGAAATCATCAATAAATAACTTCTTAAATTATCACAAACGTTTCTTTCAGTTTATTTCACAATTATTTACTTATACAACTTGATTTCCATTTAATATTAATATTCATAATGAATCATTTCATACTTAAGTTTATTAACATTTACTTAAACAGTATTCACTTTTTATTATTCAATTTAATTAGCAAGCATTTCAAAACATAAACTTATGTTTGTAACATTCCTTGTACATCTTAATTCTTTATTTATAGAAATAATTTCATTTTTGAAACATTTTTATTACTTAAGTTTTTTACTTGTATAATATTCCATTATCCTTTAGTTTACAAGTTACAAAACTTCAATTTTTATATTTTCGTTAAACACTTAGCTTTTAAATTCAAATTTCAATTTGGAAGTTTTACTAAAATAGTTGAAGATTCCATTTCATTACAATAACTTAAAATCATTAATTAATAGAAAAATTTAAGAATTAAATACTGGGTTTCATTTCAAACAATCTTGAAATAATATATACTTATATCTTTTGTATATCAAATCATACTTAGAAAATTTAAATCAAAATTTGTTTACCAAAACAAATGTGTAGCTTTTGCTACTATAGTGGTCTTCCCACTTTGAAACTCGAAAATGAACGTCGATGATGTCACGATCATCACCGAAATTATTTTACAGCGATAGAAGAGGTGAGTATAGAACTTATTTTCTTTAAAATTCTTTTAAAACATTTCTTTCAAATCCCATTGAAAATATTTCTATCCGAAAATACTTCCAAATAATACTAGTATTATTTCCCAAAGTCTTTGAAAACCAATTTGAAAACACCGGAACTTAAGTTCTCAAATTTTTAATTTGAATTCATTTTATTGGTAAATCATAATTTATAAACCATATTTACAAAATTACATTTTTTTATAACATACAATAGTCAATAGTTTTAAAAACCTTGACTAACCAATAACAAATGACAATAATCAAATATTATCATTTCCAAACAACCAACACAGTAAAATATAATGGTATCAATTTATGAAAAATCATTCTTTTAAATACATATTATAATACCAGGTAAAATTATTTCATTTACCATTTTAAAAAAACAATATTGTGTCGGTCTACCCTGTTCAAGTGTTTAGGATTCCCTATCGATGTCATAGCGTGCTATGTACCGACCAGAATAAATACTCAACAGAACAAATTAACACAATACAACACATTTTTATAGCACTAATAAATACGCTCTCTCATATATATACACTCTCAAACTCATTCTAGAGTATTACTACCCTATCTCTAATGAGTTTTACACCCCAACAGGCTAAGGTATCCCTAAACCTAAGCTCTGATACCAACTGTAATGACCCGGAATTTTCGATCTCGAAAATTCTAGATAGTTAGGAAAATAAGAAAAAGATAGAAGAAGAAACAGAAAACAAAACACAGAATCTCACATTCGCAGCGGATCAAAATATAATATCAAATAATAACAGTTATATAAAGAAATCTGTACTTGACAATTTACATTTTTATACATCAGAGTTACACACATACACAAACGCTGGACATATACAAATCAACATGTCTCAGATAAATAGAAATATATCATAGCGGAAACACTCCATACGTTCCTTCCATCCAGCTCGTCTCCTGAACTCCAGAACGTCCTTTCCTGAAAATATGTAATACTCGGTCTGACCCGAGCATTACATCAAAGTAACACCCGGGTCAGGCTGGAAACCAGCATGAGTAAACCCATCTAATCATGAATTACAAAAGCATACAACTTATATATAACCCGGGGTAACTCGTGTCAAGTTACAAATTCACAATTTGTTATAGACATCACTTATTTCACACATCAATTTCTAAGTACCAAAACTTAGATTAAATGGACCCATTCACTTAACTCATCCCATTCCAGCCTATTGATTACATATATCAGTTTATAAGGAATCGAAGTGGTTTCGGGTATTTACTGATACCCGGTCTCTTCGAATTCGATGTCATCTTAATCCCAGTTTAAGTGGATACAATCAATTTAAATACGTGGTATCATAATTCAAATATTAGAGATATTCAGACAAACCAAGGTAATTCAATTTAAGATTATCATCTATAGGAAAGATTAATAGTCAAACAATACTCAATTAATTAATCACCTAATATAAATTAAATTTATTACCTTTAATCCTGCTTAATTAACTTTAATTAATCATATACCACTTCTTAAATTTATTGTATTATTAATCAGGTCTTAAATAAACTGTAAGAATTACTAACTTCAATAGAAACTTTACAACTTAATTGACTCAATCATTTAGGTAAATACTTTTGTTTAAAGGAATGACTAGGTGAATTAACAGAAACTTAGTTATATAAATCTTTAAACACTTGAAACATAATTATCTTTACCCGAGACAATTCCAAGGTTACTCGAACTAAAACCCGTGTTTATCCACCCTTTTCCCCAGCTTCTTCCTTCTTTAATTTTAATTTAAACTTTGTTTTAATTTTAAACTGTTCAAAGCATTTACAATCGCGTTTACCCGAACACAGCTCCGAGACAAACCCTCCTTAACACGAGTCCATCCCGAGGATGTTCTTTTCCTCTTCGTCCACAACGACTGATGCACAACCCAGTAACGTGTAAGTTACACGTACACGTGCACGCTGGGTCGAGACTCCTCTGACCACCACTGCTACCTCCCTCAAATCGCCATCGACATCCTCTTCCCAGTCAACAACCCAGTATCCACGACTTACTCCTAAATTGGAAACGAGCCAGAACACCATCAGGTACTAAACCATGTCTTCTAAACTTCGCCTCACATCACCTAACTCCGACCACCGGCGACCTCGTTATCTCGCCTGGACCCTCGCCGTACTTCCGCTTCCTTAATCCCCCTACACCGGTCACACTCGATAATACCTCGTCAACGCAAATGTCACAAGGACATCGACTAACCCATCAGAGCATCAAACCCTACAACGCCACTCCCCGATCACCACGGCCATCGTTAAACCCTTCCACCATTTTTCCAGTGTTCCCTGACACCACGGCCACCTTCATGCCAGACCACGATCTCCCACTCGATGCCGATCAACGTCTATTGACCGGAAACCCAAATTCGAACAGCTCTCTAATTCACTTCAAATACTAGATTAAAAATCACAAATTTTACTTTAAAATTCATGATTCACTCACACGAATCATGTCCTATAATCCAGAGATAAAATCATTGATATTGATTTTCAACTAAATTTTGATTTTTACTGTAAATCTTAAAATTACAGAATATTTGTTAAATATAAATTCTTAAATTTATCTTTAAAAACAAGATTTCACTGTTACAATCCATTTCCTTTCTAAGATCGAAGGCTAATAGTGATTAATTTGGAAGATAGGAATTTTCTAATTGTCCCTGAACCAGAAATTTAACAGAGAACTATATTCTTGCATATACAGGCATTTTCTCATGACATAGCAGCATTTCAAACCAGATTCAAGTTGAACATACATCTGAGCACACATTTATATCAACATCGAACAGATATGTTAACACCCAAAATTTTTACTTTAAAATGTTTACTCACTTTTTTTTCCTTTTGAACAGAGCACAGTTTTGATTTTCTGATTTAAAAGGTTTTTCACTGTAAAATATCATTTTTGAAATAAATACCCAACCATTATACCTGAAATCATTATATAAATGATGTTTCCTTATTTCAAATGTTTTCTCTTTAAAATCCAAGTTTAATATGGTTTCGATTGGAAGATAAGAAGGCTGTGGTCATAACTGGGACAAGGATATATACACACAGTCATGTACATCCATAAATACAGAGTATTTCAGTTATATTCCAGGAAAGAACATTC
This sequence comes from Allium fistulosum, assembly GCA_030737815.1. Classification (NCBI taxonomy): domain Eukaryota; kingdom Viridiplantae; phylum Streptophyta; class Magnoliopsida; order Asparagales; family Amaryllidaceae; genus Allium; species Allium fistulosum. Next base: position 334,166,853 of record CM060901.1, on the reverse strand, counting down.
ATGCAAACATATTACGACATTTCCATATAGATTTATCACATGCAATAGGTTAAAACCGTTTCTAAAGTAAAAGTTTACTCACAGTTCAATAAAAATAGAGAAAGCCTGGAACTTGTTTTTGTTCCCAGACATGCATTTCTCATTCTTAAGCATATATATATATATATATTCATGTAGCATATTTTCCATCCATAAAACACTTCACTATCACAAAATAAAACATTGATCTCCAGCAACCAAGATATATATACAGATACAAGAATTTACTCACCTGAACAAAAAGATGAGCAGAGCTTTGATAAAAATGCTTAATTCCTGTTCAACTTTGATTTTTGAAAACTTGAATGCTTAGATCTTGTTTACTGAAATTTACTTGATATTGCTTTAAGACTTTGATTCCTTTAAAACTGAAATGCTATGTTGTTGAGAAAATTGCTTTGACATTCCAGGTTGCAATTTGAAAATGAAGTCTTGGTTACAGGTTTTGATTTGGGGAAAGTGTTTACAGATTAAAGAATATTTCTGGTTTGCATTGTCTTTAATGAACAAAAGGAAAAAGAAGCTAGATTGATATATAGGAAACAAGTATTCAGGCTGGTACAAGATCTTTAAAATTTGATCAGAGATTTTTATTTTGGGTATGGAGGCTGAAATGAAGCATTTTGTACACAAGCATTTATTTCTATGTCATACTTATCCTTTTCATTTAATTCGTATGGTACTTATGTTTTCTTTACTTTATTTCTTGCCTGCAAATCTTCATTGCTATAGTACACATCTTTATTTTACTTTGTACCTCTTGTATATATCTTTGTCTTGGTTTTGACTAATTACTTTGCATATACAAATGGTGATAGTATGAATTTTTAGCCTGATTTGTTTTCTAGCCTATGCTTTCATACAGTTAGAATTATCTTAAGTGTCTCTATAAGTTGTTATATTTATTTTATTTATGTTAGCTTGTATTTATTCCTATTTTCACATGACCATTAATTTTTTGAGACATTTTTTTTCTATTTATAAACTTAATGTATTTAACTAATATATATTTTCTGTTTTAAACTTAATTTACCAAACACTACATTTATATTTGTTTAAAATATGTATATATATATTAATACTTACGTTTAAGACCATATATTTGTTTTATATTTATATTTAATATTGACAAGATTTATTTAAACATTATTAACAAAATTATATCAAATTATTATATAGATCAAAATGAATAAGTAGAGCTTTATTTAAATTTAAGATAGATTTTATTGTAATTAAATTGGAACACTTTTATTTAACATTCTCAAATCAAAATTTTCTTCTAAACTACACACATATATATACACATTTAAATAACACTTATTAATTTAGAGATAATAGGACTATTTAATTAATCATCTTAATTATATTGCTATAGACTACATATTTTTTTTTCCAAATACTTACATATATATTTGTTTTTAAACATAATAGGTTGTATAATATTTAATTTAAATAAAATATTTATTAAAATAATACTGCAAAAAATCCGGGATGTCACATCCCTCCACCCTTAAAACTTTTCGTCCTCGAAAAGGAACGAAGCCAGAATTTATGAAAATGCTTAAAATCATATAAATATTCTTTGATCATTTTTAAAATACCTTTAAATATCCATATACTATTATTCCAAAATAGTTTTTATAAAAATACTTTTTATAACTCGATGTTTCAACAAGTCCGTCCTTGTTCTCATAGAGATTCGGTCATACGTTGATCAGGCGTAGGACTGAAAATCTATAAGTACTCGTTAAACCCGTTTTCAACACCTATTGAAAATATTTGGAAAGTAATTTTATTGAAATATAGAAAACAGTTTTGAAAATAGAGGAAATATCTTTAATGAAATTGCTCTGGAAATCATCACACCCATCCATGGTCACAGTTACATCCTGGGTTACGTTGCCATCGCAGCAAAAGTCCATGTAACTGATTACACCATGGAACCCACAACAGATCGCAGTTACATTCCAGGGTTACATTGCCGTCGCAGCAAAAGTCCATGTAACTGTTGGCTCTCAGCGGCACACACGATTTTCGCTGTCAAAATGAAACTTCTCCACTCTTACATAGGTCGCAGTCTACCGATATAAACATAGACTGTTGGCTCTCAGCGGCACACGCGACTTTCGCTATGTTACCATAGTGTTGCAGTCTATCGATATAAAATCAAACGTAGACTGTTGGCTCTCAACGGCACACACGACTTTCGCTATGGTCTGTAGTAGATCGTAGTGACATCGAGTTAAACTGTCGTCACAATATAACCCAAATGCCCCTATAGGCACCAGCCCCTCGACTTTTGCTACACAATAATCCTCAGGAACTAGTTTTGTCCGGACTCCTCACAGAATCAACTTTAGAACCTCCCCCTTAGAGGCTCAAGGCAGTGCCACCCTGTGGCACTCCTGAGAAGTTCATTTCAAGGGAGCGCCTTTTTCCCCAGAGCCAATCTCAAAAACACTTTATACTATACACATATAGTATTTTCCAAATCATACACCTAGTATGAATTCCATATAAAGCTCCTTTACACAAAATCGATTCACAAATCAGGCTTTCCAAACTTTCAAATTTGATTTTCCTCAAAAATGAAAAGCCTTTTTCAAATCCAAAGGTTCCCAAAACCTTTTCTCAAAACCATTTCCATAAAATCTTTTATATATATATATACATATATATAATTTTCTTGGGAAATCTTTAAATCACTTTATATTTATATAAATTTTTATACTTCAAAAACTTTCAAAGACCTTTTTCTTCTAGCAATGGATTCAATAAGGGGAGTTTTATCATATATAACAAAGATACGTAACTTTGTTTATTCCAAATCAAATATTCAAATTTGATTACTCTATAAAGTCACTTACCAAATTATTTACTTTGATAAAGTACATTTTAATCATAAAGATATTCCATTTTCACTTTATTTATTGTATATTTCTCAAAATTTACTTTCATTTCAAAAACCATATTACAGTTCTTATCCACAAATTTCAATATTAATTTTATTCAAACCCGTACGATGTACACATATCATTCGTACGCTATACCAATCTGATCGCTCACTCGATCACACAATTTCACTTCCGAACTAGTATCGTCCACCCGACTTCCTAGTGCAGACTCAGATCTGGTTTCTCGATCAGAAACCGTCATTCTCCTTGCATAGTAACAACTATGATAGAGAATATCCAGAACCAATCAAAAATCCATACCCAGGTTCGCCGTCGAAAATCGAGCGAAAAATACCAACTCGGATCGATAATACTATCTCGAAATTCTGTGCTCGAATCTGGATCAAATCACTATGCGAATAGAATAATATACGTACATCCTATGTATTTATCTTCATTGATTATCAGTTAAATCAATTTCCTTTCTATTCATACTCACTTTGATTTTATTCACTTATTCACATTTGCCTTAATCCCCATTTGGATTATCACTTCAATTCTTATCTCAGTTGGGTATTTAATCAATAACAGTTCGAACTCCGACCGGTTTAAATTTAGGAAATAGCTTAAAAATTTAAAAATAGATAAATAGTTGAAAAATAATTATTAGTTTGTAAAATAGCTGTAAAACAGTTAAGTAATTGTAAAATAGTTGTAAAACAGTGATCAGTTATAAAATAGTGGAAAAATAGTAATTAGTTTATAAAACAGTTGTAAAATAGTTAAATAGTTTGGAAAAATAGATTTATATTAAAACCATTTATTTTGAAAATAGTCCAGAGCCAAACTGTTCAACTTCTCAATCTCCATTTCCATCAAATTCCCATTAAATTGATCTAGTCCCAATTCAAGTTGGATTATCCACAATTTCTTCCCTAAATTCAAATCAAATTCCATTTGATTTTAAACATATTCACTTTAATTACAATTCCAAATGATACAAATTAATTTAGACTAATTTCAAATTGAATCCACTTCAATTTCAAATCATTTCAATTTCTATATGAATTAATCCCAATTCCCATTTCGAATTTGAACTCATTCAATCTTCAATTTTATTTCAAATTAATCCAATTCAAATTTTCCATTTGAATTTTAAACTTATCCATCTTAAATCACAATTTTAAACCATCTCGAATTATATAAATTCGAGTTAAATTTTTTTTAAATTGATTTAATCCCTTAAGTCAGATTAACCCTTACTTTTAAATCAAATCAACCTTTATTTTTAATTTAACAACTTAAATCTTTAATTTGATTCTGAATCCAAATTCCAAAATTCCATTTTAAAATTATCTTTACTTAACTTATTACAAAGTTCAAATAAGAATTTAAAAACAACTAAATCTTCAGATTCTAATTTATTATCCATTTCTAACTTCAAAACCAATTCTTAGTTTCATAGGTTATTTATAACAACAGAATGATATCAGGATAGATAAACATCCAAATTTATCCAAACACCAATTAACAACATCCATTTTCAATTTCCAGATCTCAAACCCATTTTGAGATCACACAAAATCCCAATTCAAATTAACCATTTAACTTTCCAAGTTAAATTTCAATTTCATCTTGAAATTTCCAATTCAAGTTGTTCATTCTAAACTCATTTAACTTTCCTTAAGTTAAATTCAATTTAATACAGTCAACTTTACCCAATTTGAATACCCATTTCAAATTTTAAACTTCACATTAATAATCTTTCAAGTTCAAAAACTTATCGCCTTGGGTATCACATCCCATTCCAAATTTAAAACTCAACATCAGAGTTTATTTCCAAATATACTTACTTATCTCCTTAACACACCAAGTTATCCACAAATTTTTAATCCACCATTGGTTTTATTCCAAACAGTTTCCTTTAAATTTTAAACAACTCTTGTTTGATATAAGACCCCTTTATTTAAATACATTCAATAATATTATTTATTATTCCTTTATCACTTTGAAACAAATTTTAACTTTTAAAACTTCATAACCAAAATCATCTTCAGTTTCAATTTATAAGTTATACTTATATAAAACATTTCATTTTGCTTACTCATTAATACACATCCTATTAATCATTTATGATAACAACGAAGATTATCGTATTAGGAAACCAATTTATTATTATCTTATTCTGAAACCTTTCCCCAAATTCCAGTTTTAATCTCAGTTTGAATCTATTTTAAATTTATCTTTATTTAATTTCAATTTGGTTGTATTTCTATTACCACTTAATTTAATTTCAATAATTTAACAACCAATTTCTTTAATAGAAATATTGCTTTATATATCAAATATAATTTTATGTAAAATCATTTACCTTTAAAACCATTTAAAATCTTTATATAAGAAAATAACAAGTACGTTCTCTCATATATATATACACTCAACTCATCCTAGGGTAATACTAACCCTATCTCTGATGAGTATACCCACTAGAGCCAAGGTTCTCACTTAACCTTTCAGCTCTGATACCAACTGTAACGACCCAGAATTTTCAATCCCGAAAATTCTAGATAGTTAGGAAAAGAAGAAAAAGATAGAAGAAGAAACAGAAAACAAAACACAGAATCTCACATTCGCAGCGGATCAAAATATAATATCAAATAATAACAGTTATATAAAGAAATCTGTACTTGACAATTTACATTTTTATACATCAGAGTTACACACATACACAAACGCTGGACATATACAAATCAACATGTCTCAGATAAATAGAAATATATCATAGCGGAAACACTCCATACGTTCCTTCCATCCAGCTCGTCTCCTGAGCTCCAGAACGTCCTTTCCTGAAAATCTGTAATACTCGGTCTGACCCGAGCATTACATCAAAGTAACACCCGGGTCAGGCTGGAAACCAGCGTGAGTAAACCCATCTAATCATGAATTACAAAAGCATACAACTTATATATAACCCGGGGTAACTCGTGTCAAGTTACAAATTCACAATTTGTTATAGACATCACTTATTTCACACATCAATTTCTAAGTACCAAAACTTAGAGTAAATGGTCCCATTCACTTAACTCATCCCATTCCAGCCTATTGATTACATATATCAGTTTATAAGGAATCAAAGTGGTTTCGGGTATTTACTGATACCCGGTCTCTTCGAATTCGATGTCATCTTAATCCCAGTTTAAGTGGATACAATCAATTTAAATACGTGGTATCATAATTCAAATATCAGAGATATTCAGACAAACCAAGGTAATTCAATTTAAGTTTATCATCTATAGGCAAGATTAATAGTCAAACAATAGTCAATTAATTAATCACCTAATATAAATTAAATTTATTACCTTTAATCCTACTTAATTAACTTTAATTAATCATATACCACTTCTTAAATTTATTATATTATTAATCAGGTCTTAAATAAACTGTAAGAATTACTAACTTCAATAGAAACTTTACAACTTAATTGACTCAATCATTTAGGTAAATACTTTTGTTTAAAGGAATGACTAGGTGAATTAACAGAAACTTAGTTATATAAATCTTTAAACACTTGAAACATAATTATCTTTACCCGAGACAATTCCAAGGTTACTCGAACTAAAACCCGTGTTTATCCACCCTTTTCCCCAGCTTCTTCCTTCTTTAATTTTAATTTAAACTTTGTTTTAATTTTAAACTGTTCAAAGCATTTACAATCGCGTTTACCCGAACACAGCTCCGAGACAAACCCTCCTTAACACGAGTCCATCCCGAGGATGTTCTTTTCCTCTTCGTCCACAACGACTGATGCACAACCCAGTTACGTGTAAGTTACACGTACACGTGCACGCTGGGTCGAGACTCCTCCGACCACCACTGCTACCTCCCTCAAATCGCCATCGACATCCTCTTCCCAGTCGACAACCCAGTATCCACGACTTACTCCTAAATTGGAAACGAGCCAGAACACCATCAGGTACTAAACCATGTCTTCTAAACTTCGCCTCACATCACCTAACTCCGACCACCGGCGACCTCGTTATCTCGCCTGGACCCTCGCCGTACTTCCGCTTCCTTAATCCCCCTACACCGGTCACACTTGATAATACCTCGTCAACGCAAATGTCACAAGGACATCGACTAACCCATCGGAGCATCAAACCCTACAACGCCACTCCCCGATCACCACGGCCATCGTTAAACCCTTCCACCATTTTTCCAGTGTTCCCTGACACCACGGCCACCTTCATGCCAGACCACGATCTCCCACTCGACGCCGATCAACGTCTATTGACCGGAAACCCAAATTCGAACAGCTCTCTAAATCACTTCAAATACTAGATTAAAAATCACAAATTTTACTTTAAAATTCATGATTCACTCACACGAATCATGTCTTATAATCCAGAGATAAATCATTGATATTGATTTTCAACTAAATTTTGATTTTTACTGTAAATCTTAAAATTACAGAATATTTGTTAAATATAAATTCTTAAATTTATCTTTAAAAACAAGATTTCACTGTTACAATCCATTTCCTTTCTAAGATCGAAGGCTAATAGTGATTAATTTGGAAGATAGGAATTTTCTAATTGTCCCTGAACCAGAAATTTAACAGAGAACTATATTCTTGCATATACAGGCATTTTCTCATGACATAGCAGCATTTCAAACCAGATTCAAGTTGAACATACATCTGAGCACACATTTATATCAACATCGCACAGATATGTTAACACCCAAAATTTTTACTTTAAAATGTTTACTCACTTTTTTTTTCCTTTTGAACAGAGCACAGTTTTGATTTTCTGATTTAAAAGGTTTTTCACTGTAAAATATCATTTTTGAAATAAATACCCAACCATTATACCTGAAATCATTTTATAAATGATGTTTCCTTATTTCAAATGTTTTCTCTTTAAAATCCAAGTTTAATATGGTTTCGATTGGAAGATAGGAAGGCTGTGGTCATAACTGGGACAAGGATATATACACAGTCATGTACATCCATAAATACAGAGTATTTCAGTTATATTCCAGGAAAGAACATTCATGCAAACATATTACGACATTTCCATATAGATTTATCACATGCAATAGGTTAAAACCGTTTCTAAAGTAAAAGTTTACTCACAGTTCAATAAAAATAGAGAAAGCCTGGAACTTGTTTTTGTTCCCAGACATGCATTTCTCATTCTTAAGCATATATATATGTATATATATATATATATATTCATGCAGCATATTTTCCATCCATAAAACACTTCACTATCACAAAATAAAACATTGATCTCCGGCAACCAAGATATATATACAGATACAATAATTTACTCACCTGAACAAAAAGATGAGCAGAGCTTTGATAAAAATGCTTAATTCCTGTTCAACTTTGATTTTTGAAAACTTGAATGCTTAGATCTTGTTTACTGAAATTTACTTGATATTGCTTTAAGACTTTGATTCCTTTAAAACTGAAATGCTATGTTGTTGAGAAAATTGCTTTGACATTCCAGGTTGCAATTTGAAAATGAAGTCTTGGTTACAGGTTTTGATTTGGGGAAAGTGTTTACAGATTAAAGAATATTTCTGGTTTGCATTGTCTTTAATGAACAAAAGGAAAAAGAAGCTAGATTGATATATAGGAAACAAGTATTCAGGCTGGTACAAGATCTTTAAAATTTGATCAGAGATTTTTATTTTGGGTATGGAGGCTGAAATGAAGCATTTTGTACACAAGCATTTATTTCTATGTCATACTTATCCTTTTCATTTAATTCGTATGGTACTTATGTTTTCTTTACTTTATTTCTTGCCTGCAAATCTTCATTGCTATAGTACACATCTTTATTTTACTTTGTACCTCTTGTATATATCTTTGTCTTGGTTTTGACTAATTACTTTGCATATACAAATGGTGATAGTATGAATTTTTAGCCTGATTTGTTTTCTAGCCTATGCTTTCATACAGTTAGAATTATCTTAAGTGTCTCTATAAGTTGTTATATTTATTTTATTTATGTTAGCTTGTATTTATTCCTATTTTCACATGACCATTAATTATTTGAGACATTTTTTTTCTATTTATAAACTTAATGTATTTAACTAATATATATTGTAAAAACAAAGAAAAATTATTGCTAAAATGTCAGCAACTTTTATAAATAACTGCTGATATTTCAGCAACTTTCATAAACTGTGTTCACAGTGTACATAAATGTTGCTGAAATATCAGCAACTTTTATAAATAAGTGTTGATATTTCAGCAACTTTCATACACTACGTTCACAGTGTACAGAAATGTTACGGAAATGTCAGCAACTTTCATGAAATGTTGCATCATGCTCTGCAATAATCGTGAATAAAAAACAGAGACCTAATTTACACTGAAATTTAATGAAGGACTTTTCGTGAATTTTGAAACTTAATAAGGACCTGTGCCAAAAGTACCCTTTATTTTATTTATGTTAGCTTGTATTTATTCCTATTTTCACATGACCATTAATTATTTGAGACATTTTATTTCTATTTATAAACTTAATGTATTTAACTAATATATATTTTCTGTTTTAAACTTAATTTACCAAACACTACATTTATATTTGTTTAAAATATGTATATATATATATATTAATACTTACGTTTAAGACCATATATTTGTTTTATATTTATATTTAATATTGACAAGATTTATTTAAACATTATTAACGAAATTATATCAAATTATTATATAGATCAAAATGAATAAGTAGAGCTTTATTTAAATTTAAGATAGATTTTATTGTAATTAAATTGGAACACTTTTATTTAAAATTCTCAAATCAAAATTTTCTTCTAAACTACACACATATATATACACATTTAAATAACACTTATTAATTTAGAGATAATAGGACTATTTAATTAATCATCTTAATTATATTGCTATAGACTAAATATTTTTTTTCCAAATACGTACTTACATATATATTTATTTTTAAACATAATAGGTTGTATAATATTTAATTTAAATAAAATATTTATTACAACAATACTGCCAAAAATCCGGGATGTCACAAACGGTGACGACCCACCTTTTTGGATGGTTTAAATTGACAATAAACCATACATGTCTAAATCAAACCATTCAAAAGTGAGGATTGTCGATGGGGTTTAAGAAGAAAATAAGAAAAAAGAAGGAAAACAAAACATAGAATCTCGCAGCGGAATGACAAAATATAATAATCAAATAAACAGTTCATGAAGCTTTTTTACAATATACATTTGATTATACAATTTCTACAACATAATCAGAGTACAATCAAGAAACATACCAAAATAATGCATTGGAAAAATTATAGTAAATAAAGTTTAGCAAACTCTATCTTCATCTTCAAGGAAAAATGTCTTTGTAACGACCTGGTATTTTGAACCATTCAAATCGACAATCATCCACTCATGTCAAACTTGAATTGTTCAGAACAACAGAATGTTAATTTATATTTGGAAAAACTCGGCATATACAGTAAATAAATCAATCACAGAGTCACAGACATGAAGTATTACAACAGTAAGCAGCGAAATAGATAAATAGTAGTTCATGAAGCTACTATAAAACATCGGTGTCGGAAACAAATATACAACATAATCTCAAATACAAATGAATCTTTAACACATAAGCAACCGACAAGTTTGAACATAAATGACTGGAATAAACTGAAGTAACTGGAAAGATGAATAGACAAAGACCAATCTTCAAGCAAAGCTCCAAACTCCAAAGGTGAGTCTCAAATGCTGTGACACTCAGTCTGACCCGAGCATAAAGCAAAACACTCGAGTCAGGATTAACATTCTTATACCAGTAAATTCAACTCAAGTGAAATGTCAACTGAAATAAAAGTAACTTAAAGGATGCTTGGGATTTCCATCCTCTAAGGATCCGTTAAACTATCTACATACATAGTACAATACGATACATAAATAATGCCTATAGTAAAGTAAACTATTAAAATAGCATTAAGGCGTTACCCATATGCCCCTTAACACATTTTATATATTCCCGTAGTCTATACAATGCCGTAAGTTCCACCAAACTGGTTGTAACGACCCAGAATTTTGAACAAATTAAATTGAGAATATTTAATTAATTTTAGATATTTGAACGGTAAATTAATTTGAATTCCCGAATATAACTTGGAAACTGGCGATTAAATTATAAAATTTAATCTATTGAATTGAATAAAATTTAAATCTTCAATTTTAAGCTGAAGAAAAATATTTCAATATTTTTAATTTTCGTATTGACAATACTGAAGATGATAGAAGTTTCAGAATTTAATTTCGAACTGTTCTGTTCAGTTTTGAAATTTAATCGTTCGAATCAATATTTAAAAATAGTCAATTTTCAAACAGTCTCGGAATTCGACGAAACCAGTTTCGTTGGGTCCGTAACGTTAAATTATCACCGAGTTTTAAATTTCGTATCGTTTGGAGTTGTTTTGAGAACACACGATAATTAAACGCGTAGAGATTAAATGAAATTCAAATTAAAATTTTGTTAATTTACACCAGCACGTTCTCTCCCTTAAACCACGCCGAAGATGACGAGAATTTATCGTGCAACCCATCACGCGACCATCCCCTTTCATTTTTAAATACGTACTTATTCCTTCTTCTCCTCAGAAGCAAATAAAAAGAAAACGAAACTATCTCGTTCGAAAACAAAAGAAAACAAATGGGAATCCTCTCTCGTTCGAATTCAAGTCAAGAAGATTCGACGCAGATCGATTCGTCGATCTGAGAGGAGGGTGCGAGCTCGAGAAGGGGCCAACGTCGACTTTGGAAGACGAGTCATATGCGTTCGAGCGGCAGCGTGAGGGGGGGTGCGATCTGGCAATTTCGAGCGATAGGTTGGAGGCATTCCAGTCGCGAGGCCAGGGGATCGAGCATCGTTCGATCTAGGGATTCGCGAGAGTGGAGGCTTGCGTACGATGGGACGGTAGAGATCGTTGTCGATGTGGCGACTGATTGGAAGGCGAGGCTCGCGGCTGCTATCAGTGAGTGGAGTTGGGGATTAGCGAAGTCGAGGTCGGCGATTGATGTGGGGAAGGAAGGAAGATGGCGATGGTGATGGAGTCGCGTCGTTCAACTCGAGGTCGTGGCGAGGCTGGGCGCAGCGATTGGTGACTCGGTGGAACGCGAAACTCGCGTGTGGTGAACGCAGCGGTGGCTAGGGCAGCGATCTGGGTTTCGCGAGTTGGTCGATTTCGAGACAGTGAAGGTATAATGTTTTCTTTTTATATTATTATTCAATTTAATCAATATATATATGTAAATAAAAATTTTAGTTTACAGTGAAAAGAAAATGATGAAATGAATTTATTTTAAAAATAATATGCAGTTTACAATAAATAATTTGAAGACAGTGCATATATGAATATGTGTATATAAAAATATATCTTCACAATAAATATATATATGTATATATATGTGGATTTTTAATGAGGTTTGAAAGTTTTATAAAATCAGATTTCTATTTAAATATATATATGTAATAAAAGAAAAAAATATACTCATGCCTATTTTAGTTAATTTAAGAAATTGGTTTAGATAAAATTATAAGTTAATTTAATTATCAAATGAAAAATATTATTTACAAAACGGGAATTTGTTATTCGATTATTTCAAATTTTAATAAATTGTATAAATTATTATACAAGGTTAAAAATCAAGGAAACGAACTGGAATGGGAAATGGATGGCAAATAAAAAGGCTAAGGTGAGATTTTCTCACTCGAAGGAAAATTGTGTTTTACAGTTATTGATTGATGATATGATTGCTATGTTGATGAGATATTAGATATGATAGGATATATCTATATATATAACAGTATATACATATTGGCATATGTATATATTGGATTGATGATTTCCCGCCTCGTATAGCGGATGAGACCCTATTGCGCCGTTAGTAAGCGGATTTATAAAAACCTATATACCGCGATAATTCCGTACTGGAGCGGAATTGGTATTGTGCTAACATCTTTGGATGCAGGGAAACAGGTTGGAGGGATCCAACTGGATTCCTCAACTGTATTTATTTATTTACAGATGTTGATATATATTCAGTTGTCATATGTTGAGATATGATATTGACTGTTGTGATTGACTAATTGATGCGTTGCATCATCGGATTCAAATTTTGAAATTTAAAAATAACGTTGTTGATTTTAAAAGTGAAATTTTAAAAGTGATCTTTGAAAATATACGTTTATTTAAATTGTTGAATTGATTTACTTTAAAAAGATAAACGTTAAAACTTTTAAGTTATAAAAGTTGAGATTTTGTGAATTTTAACAAAAAAGTAATTTCTTTTGAAATAAAGAGTTAAGAAATTTATGAAATGGTTTAAGTTGAGATTTTTGAATTCTTGAACCAATGTATATAAAAAGATGTATCAAATTGATATTTATCAATTTAAGTTATTGGAATTTTAAAATGTGAAGATATGAAATTTATAATTATAAAATGTGAAGATATGAAATTTATAATTATAAAATGTGAAGATATGGAATGTATAGAATTATAAATTGTAAAGATGAAATTTATAGGTTTATAAAGAATGAAGTTGTAGAATGAATGATTATAAGAAAATTTACTTATAAATTGGATTTCTGCTTTTAAATGGAATATTGATCGGATCGTTAATAAAGAAGATTTATAAATCAAAGTTGTTAAAAAAATATAGAAATAGGATTTATAAACGTTGTGTTATAAATTCAAAATCGATGGAGTTTGATAAATTAAATATAGAAGATTTTTAAAGAAGATATATTCGCGATTTTGGATAGCGAATCTTTATTGAAATAAAACGTGTAGAGATGGCTGAAATTTAGTTAAGTGAATTATATTCACGATTTTGGACAGTGAATATACTCTTAAGAAAAATGGATATGTTCTGGAGAAACGATATTATAAAATGAAGTAATTGTTTTAAAAGATGTTTTAAAACGTGTTAAATATCGAAATCATAGATTTCAACATTTATTGTTGAAATAGACGTTTTCGAGAAAATAAGGAAATGGTGGACTATAACACTGTTGTTATAGTAAATGATTTCCGGAAGGAAATATTTTATATAGTATTGGGATTTATATATCTATCTTAATTCCGAATCTCTATACTAGTGATTTCGAGTCGTCGTAACGATGTTTTACGTAACATTCGTTTTGACTCAAATAAAGGTGTTAAAAGGATATTTTCCTTAAAGAATGAAATTATACTTAATTTGATTTAAGTATATCGAATATTTTCCAAGTGTTGAAAATAAATGATTGTGAAATACTTATTATTTAATAAGTATGGAAATGCTTTTCCAATATGAAATGAACGTTTTGAGAATTTATCTTTGTAAAGATAAATTGAAATTGAATATTGAAAACGATTTGAAAATCGTATATCAGTAGATATTTTGAAATATAAATTCACTTTGGAATTTATAAAAGAAATGGGAATTCGTCTTAAAAATAAATGTTGATTTATTTCTGAAGTGTGGAAATTTTATATCTAGTAAAGATATTTTTGAAGATAAATAATTTGGAAAATTATTTGGAATCTGATGATGTTGCGCATATTTATTGATAGTTAAATAACCGACTATCAATAATTACCTTGAGTAGGTATTTGTTGTGAATTGGATGAATTTGAATGCCACACTTGTTTTTAAATAAACGCTCACTATTCGGGTTAACCGGGAAAGGACCATGGGGTCGTATAACCCATTCCGAATATGTGATACGTCGTTATGAATCGCATTTGAAGACCGGTGTTGAAGACCGGATATTTTTGAAAACGGAAGGATTACCGTCGAGTTACTCTACATCGACTGATCTTCGATTTAGAGGTTTTATCACCCTTAGTGACGGGAAGTCCTGACGTGATTTGAAAATTATTCGGAAATGCAAGGGCTTCGTGAGAAGTGCCTTCGGTTCTGTTCGATCCCGGAACAGACTTGTATGGATTGTGTGTTTGACGTTACAATTTGAGATATAAAGCTGATTTCTTTCAAATACATTTCTGTTGGTGGCGGAGAATTTATTCTCTTAGCTTAACACCCTTCTCTGAGACGTACGAGCTCAGAGGTTATGTAGTTGAAATTCATCAGCGATATATCCCAATTTGGTAACGTGGCATACTGAGTGTTGCTGTGAAATGATCAGTGTTTGATCATTTGCGATATGATCATTTGTTTGATCTTATATCTTTGTGATCATAGGTTGATCATTTTGTTTGACCCGAAGCAGGGCTTTTTGAGAAAGCGTAGCTTTGTGGACGAGACTTCATCGAGCCTCACACCCCGGAAATGGTCGAAACAGGACGAATGCAGCAAGGTTCTAGGGAGTAGCGCCCCTTAGTGTATGTCATTCCTTCTGGATAAAGGTGGTATCATGGTATGGAGCCCAGATACTTAACCTCTGTGGTTACTGCATTATTATTATCTATGTGGTTTGTTGCGAATCGGGGATCCTCGGGAAGATCGGTGACGATCGGGGGATGGCATACGCGTGTCAGTAGTTACCTATTTTTGCAGAGGTAACCCGGCCTTGTGTTGGCAGAGATCCGGTTAGGTTCTCGGGTCGTCTATTCCAGGGACGTACCGATCGTGGATAGGAAGTTCCTTAGCCTGACCATTTGTTGGAAATCCAAAGAAACAATACGTGACTTGTACGGTTTTAGTTGTAGAACCTGCCATTTAATATGGTAGCTATAGCAAGCATACTATAATGGTACCTATGCTGGCTAAGATTTATATTCTACTTTCGAAATGTTTTTCTACACTATGCACTAATAATAATATCAAAAAGAATTTGATTTTCGCGTAGTAAGCATCTTTGACTATCATAAGAAGAAATCTCCTCCAAGTCTGCGTTTGCATTGTGTGTGTGGCGGGAGGTCTTATGGTAGTTTCATTTTCCAAAAGCATTTCGAATTGACTTTAAAATTATCCTGTTGTTTATTTTAAAGAATAACTGTTTTACGATCTCACACCAGTCACCATGACTGACTCGGAGTTTATTGTTTCCCTTCTAAACTCTGGGTGCCCACAAATTTCCACACGGGCAGTCTAGAGTTAGATTATCAGGATATTCTGGATATTCTGGAGCTTTGGAAATAAGCTGGATGACGAGACGTAGTATTTGTATCTGATAGTATTTATTCCGCTGTGTATTCTGTATGAGGACAAGTTTATATAACTGTCCATTGTTGTATATTGACTCTGATTGATGTATGTATATAAACTGATATAGTTCTTTGTTTTAAAAGACTAGTGTTTATCTATTATATATTGTTCCGCTGCGATGTGTAAGATTCTGATATTGTTTTTTGTTTCTGTATCTGATGTTGTGTGTTGTTCTTCTCTCTTCTTCTCTTTTCTTCTTCTTCTTACTTTTTTTCTTCTTTCTAAAACCCTCACTATTGGAGTTTCCGGCACTCGATTGCTCGGCAGTCGATAAAGTGAGTATCGATGTCGAATTTTCGAAAGTCGAAAATTCTGGGATGTGACAAAGTGGTATCAGAGCATATGGTTAAGCGACAACCCTGCTCTGTTGGGTGTTACTCATTTGAGATAGAGTCAGTAGTACTCTAGAATGAGTTGAGTGTAATAATATATATGAGCGCGTATTTGTTAGTGAATATAAAAATGTTTTATATTGTGTTTGCTTATCCGTTGAGATGTTTGTGAATTTTGGTCGGTATGTGGGACGCCATATTATCGATAGGGATTTCTAAACACTTAAACGAGGCAAGACGACATAGTATTGTTTTAAATAGGGTGAATGAAATAATTTTACCCAAAACTATTTTTGTATATAAAAGAAATCATTTTCTGTAAATTATTACAGTATATGGTTGCATGGATGTTAGGAAAGTGATGATATTGAAATGTTATTATTATCATTGAAATCGAATAAGAAATTGAAAATAACAACCAAAGATTTGGAAATAAATTCATATAGGAATAAAATTATGGATATGAATTGTAAATGTGATTTACAAATGAAATTTGAGATTATAAAATCATAAATGTGACTTATAATTTAAAACGGAATTCCAGAGAAGTTTTTGGAAATGTTTTGAAAGGAGTTTGAAAATTTTGGAGATTTGGAAAGTTTAATTCCTTTTTGATTTGAAAATGAATTTCAAAGGTTTTGAAAATTGTTTAGAGAGATGAAAGCTCTAAACTCTTTGAGGTCGCTGGAAAATAATCCTGATGATGATGGCCACATCATTAGAATTCATTCTCGGGTTTCCAAAAGAGAAATTGCTGTCAAATTGTTTAAATAGGAGTTGTTTGAAAATTTGGGTTTTGTTTTGGAAATTCAAATGGAATTTGAATTGTTTTCAAAATGGCTTTGAAATATTGGTAAGACTCTGGGATACCATATTTATGAAATATTATGAAATTGATAACTTATACGGTTGAATTTTGGTAGAATAAATTTAACTTAAAGATGAAGTTAAATAAATGTAAGTACAAGTGAATCAATTAAATGAAATTGAAAGTTGAAATTCATTTCGAATTCGTAAGCAAATGAATTGAATTGAATAATGTAAATTGAAAGATGAATTAAAATTCATATGTTATTGGAAATCCAGTTTAATATGAGTAGTTATAAACCAAAGTGGTAAATCGAAAATAAATATAATGTCTACATGGAATATTTATATTGAACCTAAGAAATGAAGAGCGAAATTCTTAAGTAAATGTGACATTGAAATTATTCTAAGTGATGATTGAATAAAGATAAAACTGGAAATTGAAACTGAATGTTGAAAACAAAGGTGAATTGTGCGAAATTAAATGAAGTTGTAAGATTAGTTTGAAGTGAACTAAAGTTAATTGATATAAATTCAATATTCAGAAGTTAAATAGAATTCAAATTTAATTGTAATTGTGAATTGAATTCAAATGAAAATTGAAATGCAAAATTGAATGAAATAGATATGTAGTTTCAATAGTGAAGTAAAGATGATATAAGCAGTTTATATTGAAAATTTTGTAATCAAATTTGCAAAATGATTTGAATGCTGTAACTAGATATAATGGCTAGTAGATATACAGGTGTTATAAATTGGATTTGATCTTCAAAGATAATTTGAATTGCTCGACAAAAGGTACGTATTTGGATTATAATATGAGTTTTTGATGATTTCTCTCTAGCCGCTTGGCTTTTTCTTTTTCTTTTTGAAATCTGAGAGTCCGTAGGGACGTTTTGTAGTCGTACTGTATTAGCCGCGCAAAGGAGACGCTGGCGAAATTTTTCGGAAATTTAGGGCGTTAGAAAAATTTTGAGAAAATTTTGAAGTTTAAATTTGAATTTAAATTTGAATTTGAATTGTGAAGTAAAACAATGCTGTTGAAACTTATAATTGAAGTTAGAATTTAGTTGAATTAATAACGAATCTCTAGTAGAGGGATTTGTTTTGAAAATTTGATAAAACTATTAGATGTTGGAAAAATAGCAGACGAGTTAAGGACATTTTTTCCTAACTTGTAATTTCGAGGACGAAATTCTTTTAAGGGGGGAAGTTTGTAACGACCCAGAATTTTGAACAAATTAAATTGAGAATATTTAATTAATTTTAGATATTTGAACGGTAAATTAATTTGAATTCCCGAATATAACTTGGAAACTGGCGATTAAATTATAAAATTTAATCTATTGAATTGAATAAAATTTAAATCTTCAATTTTAAGCTGAAGAAAAATATTTCAATATTTTTAATTTTCGTATTGACAATATTGAAGATGATAGAAGTTTCAGAATTTAATTTCGAACTGTTCTGTTCAGTTTTGAAATTTAATCGTTCGAATCAATATTTAAAAATAGTCAATTTTCAAACAGTCTCTGAATTCGACGAAACCAGTTTCGTTGGGTCCGTAACGTTAAATTATCACCGAGTTTTAAATTTCGTATCGTTTGGAGTTGTTTTGAGAACACACGATAATTAAACGCGTAGAGATTAAATGAAATTCAAATTAAAATTTTGTTAATTTACACCAGCACGTTCTCTCCCTTAAACCACGCCGAAGATGACGAGAATTTATCGTGCAACCCATCACGCGACCATCCCCTTTCATTTTTAAATACGTACTTATTCCTTCTTCTCCTCAGAAGCAAATAAAAAGAAAACGAAACTATCTCGTTCGAAAACAAAAGAAAACAAATGGGAATCCTCTCTCGTTCGAATTCAAGTCAAGAAGATTCGACGCAGATCGATTCGTCGATCTGAGAGGAGGGTGCGAGCTCGAGAAGGGGCCAACGTCGACTCTGGAAGACGAGTCATATGCGTTCGAGCGGCAGCGTGAGGGGGGGTGCGATCTGGCAATTTCGAGCGATAGGTTGGAGGCATTCCAGTCGCGAGGCCAGGGGATCGAGCATCGTTCGATCTAGGGATTCGCGAGAGTGGAGGCTTGCGTACGATGGGACGGTAGAGATCGTTGTCGATGTGGCGACTGATTGGAAGGCGAGGCTCGCGGCTGCTATCAGTGAGTGGAGTTGGGGATTAGCGAAGTCGAGGTCGGCGATTGATGTGGGGAAGGAAGGCAGATGGCGATGGTGATGGAGTCGCGTCGTTCAACTCGAGGTCGTGGCGAGGCTGGGCGCAGCGATTGGTGACTCGGTGGAACGCGAAACTCGCGTGTGGTGAACGCAGCGGTGGCTAGGGCAGCGATCTGGGTTTCGCGAGTTGGTCGATTTCGAGACAGTGAAGGTATAATGTTTTCTTTTTATATTATTATTCAATTTAATCAATATATATATGTAAATAAAAATTTTAGTTTACAGTGAAAAGAAAATGATGAAATGAATTTATTTTAAAAATAATATGCAGTTTACAATAAATAATTTGAAGACAGTGCATATATGAATATGTGTATATAAAAATATATCTTCACAATAAATATATATATGTATATATATATGGATTTTTAATGAGGTTTGAAAGTTTTATAAAATCAGATTTCTATTTAAATATATATATGTAATAAAAGAAAAAAATATACTCATGCCTATTTTAGTTAATTTAAGAAATTGGTTTAGATAAAATTATAAGTTAATTTAATTATCAAATGAAAAATATTATTTACAAAACGGGAATTTGTTATTCGATTATTTCAAATTTTAATAAATTGTATAAATTATTATACAAGGTTAAAAATCAAGGAAACGAACTGGAATGGGAAATGGATGGCAAATAAAAAGGCTAAGGTGAGATTTTCTCACTCGAAGGAAAATTGTGTTTTACAGTTATTGATTGATGATATGATTGCTATGTTGATGAGATATTAGATATGATAGGATATATCTATATATATAGCAGTATATACATATTGGCATATGTATATATTGGATTGATGATTTCCCGCCTCGTATAGCGGATGAGACCCTATTGCGCCGTTAGTAAGCGGATTTATAAAAACCTATATACCGCGATAATTCCGTACTGGAGCGGAATTGGTATTGTGCTAACATCTTTGGATGCAGGGAAACAGGTTGGAGGGATCCAACTGGATTCCTCAACTGTATTTATTTATTTACAGATGTTGATATATATTCTGTTGTCATATGTTGAGATATGATATTGACTGTTGTGATTGACTAATTGATGCGTTGCATCATCGGATTCAAATTTTGAAATTTAAAAATAACGTTGTTGATTTTAAAAGTGATCTTTGAAAATATACGTTTATTTAAATTGTTGAATTGATTTACTTTAAAAAGATAAACGTTAAAACTTTTAAGTTATAAAAGTTGAGATTTTGTGAATTTTAACAAAAAAGTAATTTCTTTTGAAATAAAGAGTTAAGAAATTTATGAAATGGTTTAAGTTGAGATTTTTGAATTCTTGAACCAATGTATATAAAAAGATGTATCAAATTGATATTTATCAATTTAAGTTATTGGAATTTTAAAATGTGAAGATATGAAATTTATAATTATAAAATGTGAAGATATGAAATTTATAATTATAAAATGTGAAGATATGGAATGTATAGAATTATAAATTGTAAAGATGAAATTTATAGGTTTATAAAGAATGAAGTTGTAGAATGAATGATTATAAGAAAATTTACTTATAAATTGGATTTCTGCTTTTAAATGGAATATTGATCGGATCGTTAATAAAGAAGATTTATAAATCAAAGTTGTTAAAAAAATATAGAAATAGGATTTATAAACGTTGTGTTATAAATTCAAAATCGATGGAGTTTGATAAATTAAATATAGAAGATTTTTAAAGAAGATATATTCGCGATTTTGGATAGCGAATCTTTATTGAAATAAAACGTGTAGAGATGGCTGAAATTTAGTTAAGTGAATTATATTCACGATTTTGGACAGTGAATATACTCTTAAGAAAAATGGATATGTTCTGGAGAAACGATATTATAAAATGAAGTAATTGTTTTAAAAGATGTTTTAAAACGTGTTAAATATCGAAATCATAGATTTCAACATTTATTGTTGAAATAGACGTTTTCGAGAAAATAAGGAAATGGTGGACTATAACACTGTTGTTATAGTAAATGATTTCCGGAAGGAAATATTTTATATAGTATTGGGATTTATATATCTATCTTAATTCCGAATCTCTATACTAGTGATTTCGAGTCGTCGTAACGATGTTTTACGTAACATTCGTTTTGACTCAAATAAAGGTGTTAAAAGGATATTTTCCTTAAAGAATGAAATTATACTTAATTTGATTTAAGTATATCGAATATTTTCCAAGTGTTGAAAATAAATGATTGTGAAATACTTATTATTTAATAAGTATGGAAATGCTTTTCCAATATGAAATGAACGTTTTGAGAATTTATCTTTGTAAAGATAAATTGAAATTGAATATTGAAAACGATTTGAAAATCGTATATCAGTAGATATTTTGAAATATAAATTCACTTTGGAATTTATAAAAGAAATGGGAATTCGTCTTAAAAATAAATGTTGATTTATTTCTGAAGTGTGGAAATTTTATATCTAGTAAAGATATTTTTGAAGATAAATAATTTGGAAAATTATTTGGAATCTGATGATGTTGCGCATATTTATTGATAGTTAAATAACCGACTATCAATAATTACCTTGAGTAGGTATTTGTTGTGAATTGGATGAATTTGAATGCCACACTTGTTTTTAAATAAACGCTCACTATTCGGGTTAACCGGGAAAGGACCATGGGGTCGTATAACCCATTCCGAATATGTGATACGTCGTTATGAATCGCATTTGAAGACCGGTGTTGAAGACCGGATATTTTTGAAAACGGAAGGATTACCGTCGAGTTACTCTACATCGACTGATCTTCGATTTAGAGGTTTTATCACCCTTAGTGACGGGAAGTCCTGACGTGATTTGAAAATTATCCGGAAATGCAAGGGCTTCGTGAGAAGTGCCTTCGGTTCTGTTCGATCCCGGAACAGACTTGTATGGATTGTGTGTTTGACGTTACAATTTGAGATATAAAGCTGATTTCTTTCAAATACATTTCTGTTGGTGGCGGAGAATTTATTCTCTTAGCTTAACACCCTTCTCTGAGACGTACGAGCTCAGAGGTTATGTAGTTGAAATTCATCAGCGATATATCCCAATTTGGTAACGTGGCATACTGAGTGTTGCTGTGAAATGATCAGTGTTTGATCATTTGCGATATGATCATTTGTTTGATCTTATATCTTTGTGATCATAGGTTGATCATTTTGTTTGACCCGAAGCAGGGCTTTTTGAGAAAGCGTAGCTTTGTGGACGAGACTTCATCGAGCCTCACACCCCGGAAATGGTCGAAACAGGACGAATGCAGCAAGGTTCTAGGGAGTAGCGCCCCTTAGTGTATGTCATTCCTTCTGGATAAAGGTGGTATCATGGTATGGAGCCCAGATACTTAACCTCTGTGGTTACTGCATTATTATTATCTATGTGGTTTGTTGCGAATCGGGGATCCTCGGGAAGATCGGTGACGATCGGGGGATGGCATACGCGTGTCAGTAGTTACCTATTTTTGCAGAGGTAACCCGGCCTTGTGTTGGCAGAGATCCGGTTAGGTTCTCGGGTCGTCTATTCCAGGGACGTACCCATCGTGGATAGGAAGTTCCTTAGCCTGACCATTTGTTGGAAATCCAAAGAAACAATACGTGACTTGTACGGTTTTAGTTGTAGAACCTGCCATTTAATATGGTAGCTATAGCAAGCATACTATAATGGTACCTATGCTGGCTAAGATTTATATTCTACTTTCGAAATGTTTTTCTACACTATGCACTAATAATAATATCAAAAAGAATTTGATTTTCGCGTAGTAAGCATCTTTGACTATCATAAGAAGAAATCTCCTCCAAGTCTGCGTTTGCATTGTGTGTGTGGCGGGAGGTCTTATGGTAGTTTCATTTTCCAAAAGCATTTCGAATTGACTTTAAAATTATCCTGTTGTTTATTTTAAAGAATAACTGTTTTACGATCTCACACCAGTCACCATGACTGACTCGGAGTTTATTGTTTCCCTTCTAAACTCTAGGTGCCCACAAATTTCCACACGGGCAGTCTAGAGTTAGATTATCAGGATATTCTGGATATTCTGGAGCTTTGGAAATAAGCTGGATGACGAGACGTAGTATTTGTATCTGATAGTATTTATTCCGCTGTGTATTCTGTATGAGGACAAGTTTATATAACTGTCCATTGTTGTATATTGACTCTGATTGATGTATGTATATAAACTGATATAGTTCTTTGTTTTAAAAGACTAGTGTTTATCTATTATATATTGTTCCGCTGCGATGTGTAAGATTCTGATATTGTTTTTTGTTTCTGTATCTGATGTTGTGTGTTGTTCTTCTCTCTTCTTCTCTTTTCTTCTTCTTCTTACTTTTTTTCTTCTTTCTAAAACCCTCACTATTGGAGTTTCCGGCACTCGATTGCTCGGCAGTCGATAAAGTGAGTATCGATGTCGAATTTTCGAAAGTCGAAAATTCTGGGATGTGACACTGGTGGTTTACCCAAAGGACACCCCATAGGTACGGTACAAAACAAACTCGTAGAAGGCGCGATAGGGCATGTGAACACGGCATACGAGGCAATGCCAGGGTAGATATACCATTTGCGGATCCGGACTGGTGATAACGTATAGCAGCTACTACCACCCACCTCGAGACACAGATCTAAATCAAAGGTGCACCTAATCAAATCACAAAGTAATAGAATGGTATCGAAGAAATGTGTCCGATCGGAGGAATGACCTCACTTGGCCCAGCATGGCTCCTATTTTTGTCACATCTAAGCTGACTCACGGGAGTCAGATCTATGTAAATACCTCATATAGAATCGTCACCAAACCATCCTACTTCGTTCTGGAATCTCCACCACGTACACAGTTGTTAAAGTGGTTTTCGGTATTGGCAGAGAGTATGACAATATCTGATCCCAGTCTCTTTAACAACCAAACGCTTATTTCACACGGTGGTAAATTATATTTCAAACATTTTATACTTCATATCAAAATATCATATTCATTTCAAAATCATATCTCTTTGGAAATCATATCCACTTCTGTACTTAAACAGTTTAATTATTAAAAATAGTATATATATTGAAATAGTTATAAATTAAAATGGTTTATATTTAAAATAGGTTATAGATTAAAAATAGTGTATATATATATATTAAAATAAATTTTCAAATTTGGGTTGTTTCTTCCAATTTCATACATTAATTTAAATCAACTGTAGTTCCAAAATTCACTTTAAATCAATCTCAATTCAATGTTTCAATTACAAAGGTTAAAGGTCAAATTCAAATTCTCATTAAAACCGTTTAATATTTATATCGATTTCAATCCATGTTTGAACTACAAAGTTAAACCACTTCAAATTCAATAGGTTTCAAAGTTTAATTGTTCAAACATTTACATTAACCAAATTTTATAAATTTCATTTATATTTCATAATTCAACTTTTAATTCTATTTAAGTTTGAAATTATTCACTTAATCATTTTAATAGTCATTTCAATAAAATCTCATATTACAAAATATCCAATTTCAATTTTATTTAAAGTTGAAATATTCATTTAGTCACTTTTTTTATCAACTCAAGTTATAAAATCATACCGTTTAAAATCTCAAATCAATAAATTCAAATCAAACCTTATTTAAATTCAATTCAAAACAAATTTAATTATAAATCAATTTTTATTTAAATTCAATTCTTAACAAATAAAATTTCAAATTAATTCTTATTTAAATTCAATTCTTAACAAATTTAAATTACAAATCAATTTCAATTCATCTTTATAACCTTAATTTTATTAAAGTTATAACAAAAATTCTAATTCAGAATAATAATACAAATTTAAATAAATATTTAAATATATTAATATAATTTATTATAAATACTTAAAAATATTATATATTAATTAAATTAAATTTTATTAAATGAAATCTTATTATTAAATTTTATTTTATATTAAATTTTATTTTATATATATTTAAAAATATTAATTTTATATGTCAAATCTTAAAATTTATATTTTTTCAAAACAACTTATAAGTTTAAAATTTTCAAGTATGTAATCTTAAAAATCTGAATTTTTCACATATATAAAATAAATATATATAATATATTTAAAAAATATCAATATCAATATCTATTAAAATCCACATATTTCCTTTCAAACCATGGAAATAAATTTTCAAAATATACTAACGGTGTCCGTATATAGTTTTCTATCTTATGGTCAAGTGATACGAATATTTATCATTTCAATCCGTAATTATTTTAAATTTACGGGCATATATCATTTCAACCCCAATCCCAAAATTTCAAAAACAATGAAAACCACTTGGGTTTATCATTTCAACTCATAACGATTTTCCCCTAATATGTAATATCATTTGGGTATGTATCATTTCAACCCATAGGGAATTCTAAACTAACAAAGAACTGTAGAGTGAGAACAAATATGATAATATAACATATCAACAACATGCATATATCATTAATAACAAATTAAATATAATATATACAATAGGTTACGGTATCATATGTCATAGGTAAAAAATTACACATATTGGCATATCATATTTAACAGTTAAATAACTAACAACTCAAATTTAACAGCATATTTCAATCGTCATTTCATGTGAATTAAATTTACTAAATATAAGAATGTTAATCGTGAGTGATTGCTCACCTTTTGAGGCTAGAGAGAATAGGACAAGCACACGAATAAGCGATGAATCAAAGCAACTAACTACTGCGATCAATTCTGGACAGCAGCGAAACCAAAAGCAAAGCACGATGAACTGGATTTGATGGAAATCAAATACATATATATATATATATATGTGTGTGTGTGTGTCTCACATATTTTCATATTATAATTTAAAACACATTTATATTATAATTTGATGGAAATCAAATACATATATTCAAATTTAAAACAGATTTTAAAAATAAAATCTTCATATTATAATTTAAAATTAATATTTAATAAAACCCATATTTTCACAATTCTTCAAATAAATATTTAAATATATATATACACATATTTAAGTTATTACAAAAATCGACTTTAAAATATTAATATAAATTGTAAATAGATATTTAAAATTCATATACAAATATATATAGGTAATAAAAATATTTATACAAATGTAATAGATATACAAAATTTATATCTTTTATAAATATGTATAACAGATATAAGTAACAAAATATATATAACATATATAACAAAATATATATACAAATGTAACAGAACGAAAAAAACAGAAGGGATGGGAACGGTGAGAGGGTGAGGAACGTGCTACTGACGATGAGGGAGAGGCCAGTATGGATGGCGAGGCGCAAAGCATGAATGGGTGGCAAACGGTCGGAACTAGGCTGCTCAAGTTGGATGATCAGTTGTAGGTATGGATGCGGTTCTAGGGGCTGCGGCAAGGCGGTTGCTGTGTAGGCGAGGGTGGCTTCCGGGTTCTGGCAATCGGTAGAGGCTTTCGTGAAGTGTGGGAGGTCAGGGGAGTTTGGGTTGGTTCAAGGCTGACATGCGGAGGGTGCGAAAAGCAGGTGAGTGGATCGGGTTGTGGGGAAAGTGGGTCTGAGTGAGGTCGGAGAGGATGGGATGTTGTGTGGTTGTTCGGATCTGGTGCAGGTGGCGTTTGTGGTGGTTTTGGAGGGATTACGTGGCAGGGAGAGCGGCTGCTCTATGTGAAATAGGCTATGGTGATGGTCGGCTACAAGTTGCTAAGTGGCGGGCGTGGTCAGGGTGGGTGTGGCATACAGGTGAGGGATAGAGGCGGAACTGGTCATTGATGTGGTGCAAGGGGGCGGAGCTTCGAAGAGGGAGGCAGGTCAGAGGATAGCAAGGGAAGGCGGAGTGGTTGTATGGCGACGTGAGAGGGACAGAGTTTGCTGCCCATGTGGAGATGAATGAGCTTGGCTACACGCGGAGGCAGATGGCAGGGGTGGTCGGCGGAACAAGATGATGCGGAGGTGGAAAGAAGAGCAGGCGTGAGGCGTTGGTTGAATTCGAAGAAGTGGGAAAGCAAGGAAACGATCAGGTTTTTTGGTGGTAAATCTAAGCTTAGAGCATCTCCAACAGATCGGAGTGTGGATATACGATTTTCCACACTCCGAAATGTTGGAGAGCAATATTCTCCAAAAGATCAAGCCAGGCGCCTGTTCAACAGGCGCCTGAGAATCAGGCGCCTGTTCAACAGGCGCCCGAAAATTGAGGCGCCTGTTGAACAGGCGCCTGGAAACTGTTCAACAAGCGCCTCAATTTTGAGGCGCCTGTTGGACAGGCGCCTGAGAACTAGGCGCCTGTTGAACAGGCGCCTGGGCTCCAGGCGCCTCAATAAATCTTATATTCTGGAACTCTTTCCTACGATTTCTACACTATCGGATTATCTACACTCAGTTGGAGCTGAATTTGGGTGCGGATATGTGATTATCTGAGATCCTGCTTGCTGTTGGAGATGCTCTTATATAAACTTTTTTTTGAAGCAATCAAAGAAATGAAAGGAGAGAAGATGAGTTAACAGGGAAAAAGGTGGTCACGAGCAAGGGCTTGCAGGAAATCATAAGTAACTTTATATATTGGAACTTTAATTATTATTATTTTCTTTTCAAATAAGAACCGTAGACAGAGAAAGAGAATGGGAAACCGAACCAGCAAAATATTGAATTAGTGGAATAGAGAAAGCCAAATATTGATTTTTGGAAATTGAATTCGGGTAACAATAAAGGTCAATGACCATTGGTTTTCATAGGGTGGGTAAAGAATGGACACAAGGAATTCAAAAGGCTCAAAATGGTAGCGATATGACAAACCGTTATGCCGATTTCGTCATGCACCGAACGTTGAATTACAGGAATGAATATACTATGGAGATCAGTACGACGAGACGAACAGAATGGTATACAGATATGAGTGATACGATCATTCTATAAAAATTGATTTTCGCTGCCGAAAATGCTGCTAATATACTGAAAATAAGATAAATGTAGCTAGAGAAGTCCAAGTTTGAGAAAACGAAATATGACGTCTCACTCAGAAAAAGATAAACATTTTTATTATGTAAAAATATTTAGACTTCGAAAATATTTTATTTTCATCAATTTAACTGATTTTAATTTGAAATTGAAAATTACACAACAGAACTAACTTTCAGATTTACCAATGAGATTTTTCCATTTGCTATGTTTAAATAGATGCATTCCAAATATCAAATTTTCATTTCAAAATTTAATTGTTTTCTTTCAAGCAAAATTTAGTTAGTAACGTTATTTATATTCATTAAAATTTCAGGGCCATTACAGTCTTCAAACACTGAAATACTCAGGTTGATCCAATCGTAATGAAAAGACAAAACACTCGAGTTAGAACTAAAAGTTCTTATGTAAGTTAAATCAACAATAAGTAAATATGAGTGTAATAGCTTCAGAGATGTTTACTGGATTTCCATCTCCTACCAAGTGTACAACATGAGTGCAATAACTTAAGAGATGTTACGAGATTTTCCATTTCTTAAGGATCCGTTAAACTACATATATGTAGTAAGATACGCTATATATCTAGTGTCTAATCAATAAAATAAATATTTTTCTAGTGTTAAGCTGTGACGCCCCACCTCTATGCCCATAATAACAAAGAGTATTAAAAGGAATACTGTCTATTATTACGAAGAATAAGGCTGGATAAGAGCGACCATCCGTAATTGGCCTTACACTAATATTGGTTATCTCGATAGGAGTGGTATATACTTTTTATTTTTCATCTATTAATTATTTACTCCCATCGACATATCCAATTATCAGTATAAACAAACTACGATAGTTCATAATAGTTTAGGACATTAGATATAACAATAACACAGATAATATAAATGCGGAACACAGATAAAAACAAAAGTCTCAGATATATATAACTAATGTCAGTTAATACATAGTTGACACTATACATATGATACAACTACAACTGTCGACTCTAGAAGTTATATATACAAGTACATTATCGACTAATATACATGAATACATATCATTCTATACAATGACACGACTACTACAAAATGACTGACAACTTCAGAAGATGTGAAAAGTCTTCAATCCCGAACAGCAACTCAAAGAAAGAAATCTACAACCTGAAATACTCGGGTCTGACCCGAGTATTACATTCAAAAGAAAATAATACCCAGGTCAGTCTAATTCAAACCAGTTTATTAGTGCATATAGGCAGTAATAATTTAAATAGACGACAGTCACAATAATTCCCGTCTATCCGATTCTTTAAACAAAGAAACCGGATAACGGTCAATATAACACTTAACAGTGTTTAACAAAATCAGCAGATTTAAATTACGAACAGAGATAAATAAACAATTTATCCAATCGACTAAATCAATTTAAAACTGTCAAATCTGATAGGGCTGCAGTACACGCACGCGTGCACTGCCTCGCCACTATCTCAAGAGATACTCAAAAGCTCAGTGAAAGGCACACATGATCACAAGGTCAAACCCATGTGTTTCAGCTGGATTCAACTCAAGTGAATTCCAAACCAAATCCAAACAGGGGAAAACTGCAAACACAGGCAACTGCATATGTTACTGTCAGGCCAAATCGAAACAAAGTATTCAAACCCGAGTGGTTAAGGAAACCCAGAGCCAACAGCAATACAAAGAAATCAAAGACCAAGTCGCAACCGTGATGATCCATCATAGTGCAACAAAATAAATGCATCAGTGCACATGAGAATTTGACTCGGTGCAATACAAAATAACAAGGGTACAATTGCAACAATAAAACTGTGCATGTACACAGATTAGAACTGTGCGTGTATACAGACAAATGTCCAGACTCAACAAACCAAGGAGCATGTGCAAGGGTCTGGACAACATGGCATGTGGGAGACAAATGTAATTGCAGACTAGAGTATACCAAGAAGAATTGCAAATTCAGTTACAACAGTAACCAAATGAACAAACCCAACAGCAATGAATGCTACAAGACAAAGATCGAAACAAAACAAAGATATCAAGTGAGACCAGACTCAAGTGAACCCAATCAATAAATCGAAGTCAGTGAGAACCCTGACTCGATTCTCAGAACCAAATGCAACCAAATAGTGCAGACTATATTCAAATACGACAAATGAAATTGTAACTCAAACCAATTGAGCTAAATGAAACCAAAACAGCCGGAATGGCGATATACAGTGTGCAACTGTGATATTGGATAGTGCAAGTAATGCCACAGACTCGAGTGGATCTGTGAGACAAATGTACACCAGAAAAACAACATGAAACTGGACAGTGAAACCAGAGATTGCTCCAGTCAAATGAATATAAACTAAAATGTCCAGATTAAATACAAGGGCTAGTGAATCTACAGACCCAAAGCTATCTAATACCCAGTGTACAGCCACCAAAAAAAAACTACATGAAGTCAATGCAGACAATGAATAATTGCCATGAGGACTATGCAGTGTAATGAGGACCACAAAGCGGTGTGCCAAGAAGTGATGTCGATAGTCATATAGTTCAGACTACACAAACATCCCAAGTGCAAGTCCAACATGATCAAGTTTATCAATAAAGTTCGACAAAGATGTACCAAGCAACTACAAGGATGAATACGATGTCACAGATCAAAAACCAGACTACTACAGCAAAATACTCAAGTGATTCACACTACTGGAGAAATCCAGTGCAATGCAGATGCCCACAATTATGTAAACTCAACCCAGATCGATATCGAAGGCCTGGAACTGTTCAAATCCATACTAAAACAAAGTCAGCTTAAAGGCAACTATTGGTATCCGATACTCAAGTCCAGAGCACACTTACAGGTTACGGAATTTCAGAAACCAAGACAAAGTCGAAAACAATTTCAGAGCCGAAGCCACACAAAAGAACTGTAAGCACAAATAAAAGCAAGGCAAAATTGAACAAGTCAATTTTTATTACAGGAATGAATATCAATTAATCAAAGTCAATTCTCAAAGCCCAAAAATCAAATTTAAAATCAACCAGACCCTTCCCGAAGTCAAATATTATTACAGTCAAAATCTAGTTAGAATGTAATTCGAAGTTCAAGTAACAACCAGTGCAACAGAGCATGTACAGGATAGTAAATAACAAAATCAAATGCTAACTGCTTCATAAAGGGCTACAGTTCAAAAGACCATATCAAAACAGTGATCATCACCAAACAATAGTCAGATAAGATTAAAGTAAGGTGATAACAGAAAGCATGCCGAGGTCAACGAGAAATTCTCGATTTCAAAATGACCGAAAACAATGTATGAACAAGTCGTAAATCATCAACAACAACAAAGTCGAACGACATAGCCCACTAGAGCTTCACATAACAACATCGATTGCCAACATCGAACGAAAACAATGACCCAGATATATAATATCGAATCAAACTTGAATTGCCGAAGCACTGGACTAAGAGTGAATTAGATGTGAGTTGCAGGCACTCACCTTCTTCGAAGAGGTAGCTGAGAGCCAAGCAAGGAGATGAAGCCGTAGCAATTCGAG
Organism: Allium fistulosum; assembly: GCA_030737815.1. NCBI lineage: Eukaryota > Viridiplantae > Streptophyta > Magnoliopsida > Asparagales > Amaryllidaceae > Allium > Allium fistulosum. The sequence goes on along the minus strand of CM060901.1, from coordinate 334,134,843 downwards.
GAAGACGAACGAAGTTAACCCTAGCAGCCACTATCCTCGATTTCTTTCATGCCCTAATTTTTGCGGAGGAACGAAGAAAGAACGTAGCCGCCATTTCCCTTCTTTTTTTTTCATACGTTGATTAGGGTTTTCGTTTTTTTTTTGAAAAATGAGAGGGGGACGGGTTGAGATAAGTATCACGACCTCGAATTTAAAAGGAAGAAGGCCAAATAAGTTTTTAAGCCCGCCTATCCAATACACTATAGCAAAGAATTTCCACTCGACAAATCCCAAAAACACTTAACAACTAATTCTAATCATCATACAACGATAATTAATTTTTACCAATAAATTTTGGGTTGTTACAGACTCCCCTCCTTATAAAAATTGCGTCCCCGCAATTTTCATACTTAAAGTCGTCTATAACGATTATTCTTCTAACATAACTGGTTAAGCTAGAAAAATAAGGATCGAGAACACAAACATCAAAGAAATCTTTTAATTTCATAAAGGAAATTCACAAATTCTCAACAAAGTCTGATTATCAAATAGATATCAGAAAACAGCAGAACTGAATAAATACAATTATCAGCCACATTCAATTATCAATTAGATAATCAGAAATACAGAAATCACAAAATAGCAATATCTAATTATCGGTACGATAATTTGAAGACAGCAAAATCTAATTATCAACAAGGATAATTATAATACACAAATCACAATTCGCAAAACTGCAATTATCTAGTTATCCAACAATTAACTAGAAAACATAAATTCCATGATCAACAAACTCTAACTATTACCAGAAATTGATAGAAGATAGCGATTCAATAAAATCAGCATACCCTAGAATCAGTTGGAGACTAGAAAATCTCATAATCAGCGAAATTAGCAATCAACCAATAGTCGATTATCAAAGACGAAAATCAAATCTCAAATCAACAAATATTCGATTATCTAAAATGATAATTAAACCACAAAGCAACAATTATTCAATTATCAAAAACGATAATCGAATTTCAAATCAACAAATATTCGATTATCAAAAGCGATAATCAAATCCCAAATCAACAAATATTTAATTATCAAAAGCGATAATTAAATCACAAATCAGCAAATATTTAATTATCTAAAGCGATAATTAAATTCGAAATCAGCAAATATTTAATTATCTAAAGCGATAATTAAAACAACAATTCAACAATTATTTAATTATCTCAGGCGATAATTAAATCTAAAATCAACAAATATTTAATTATCTAAAGTGATAATTAAAACAACAATTCAACAATTATTTAATTATCTCAGGCGATAATTAAATCTAAAATCAACAAATATTTAATTATCTAAAGTGATAATTAAAACAACAATTCAACAATTATTTAATTATCTCAGGCGATAATTAAATCTAAAATCAACAAATATTTAATTATCTAAAGTGATAATTAAAACAACAATTCAACAATTATTTAATTATCTCAGGCGATAATTAAATCTAAAATCAACAAATATTTAATTATCTAAAGTGATAATTAAATCTCAAAGCACAAATATTTAATTATCTAAAGTGATAATTAAAACAACAATTCAACAATTATTTAATTATCTCAGGCGATAATTAAATCTAAAATCAACAAATATTTAATTATCTAAAGTGATAATTAAATCTCAAAGCACAAATATTTAATTATCTAAAGTGATAATTAAAACAACAATTCAACAATTATTTAATTATCTCAGGCGATAATTAAATCTAAAATCAACAAATATTTAATTATCTAAAGTGATAATTAAATCTCAAAGCACAAATATTTAATTATCTAAAGCGATAATTAAAAGCAACGAATATCCGATTATCAAAAACGATAATCAGAACTCATATCAACAAATATCTAATTATCACAAGCGATAATTAGAAACAACAAATATCTGATCATCAAAAACGATAATCAGAACTCATATCAACAAATATCCAATTATCACAAGCGATAATTAGAAACAACAAATATCTGATCATCAAAAACGATAATCAGAACTCATATCAACAAATATCCAATTACCTGCAGATAATTGGAAGCAACAAATATCTAGAAATCAATTAAGAAGACTAGAAAATCAACATAAAAGCTTGGATCGATCCCATCAGATGGCGAGTTTTTAATTCGCCGCACGTGCATCTCAGAGTGGCCGAAGCCTACCAAGTACTCAACATAATTTTGGCGCCCATCAGATTGACCCGAAGGTCCGCAGAGTGACCCGAAGGTCTAGTACTGGTATTTGACCCGAAGGTCCATCATATGACCCGAAGGTCCATCATATGACCCGAAGGTCCATCATAGTGGCTCGAAAGCACACGAAAGCATCAAATATTTCAATTAACGAGTCCGGAATTAACCGAAATAGCAAACGCACATGTCCCATACCACGTGTTTTACTAAATCGTTTGATTCTCTTCATCGTTTCCTTGAAAGTGCAAAATTGTGTATTTTGTAAAAATACATTTCACATTCTCAAACGGACAAGTCCGGAATTAAGCGAATCAGTAAAAGAAAGGGGTCATAATCCTCGATTTTGCTGAAACGTTTAAATCGCTTCCTCATTCTTTTGAAATCGCAAACTGTAAAATTTTTGAGAACAATTTTATTTATTTTGTAAAATAACAATTCACATTCTCAACTGGACAAGTCCGGAGTTAAGCGAAACAGTAAAAGAAAGGGGTCATAATCCTCGATTTTGCAGAATCGTTTAAGTCGCTTTCTCATTCTTTTGAAAACGCAAACTGTTAAAAATTTATAAAAAAAAAAAATTCATTTTAAAACGATTTTCCAATCACGTGATTAAAACAACAATATTAGTAACAATTTCGATAAGGAAATTGTACTTCTCAAAATACCGTAAAAACGGTCACAAATCAGTATTGCGGAATAACCGCTTGAAAATCCACTTTTAAAATTTTGGCTGTTACTGAAGTCAAAGCGACAGAAATTTTAAAACATCAAATATCTCATCAAAGGATTCACATCAAAATGTGACATCAGTGAATTTTCATTTATTAAAATTGTCAACAAAACACCGTGCCTCAAAAATTCAGCATTGGTGTAAAAAGTCCGTTATAAAAATAACGGCAACAAAATACGTATCATAACCAAGCATCGGTTCAACGTAAAATAAATGCAATAACGTGCAATTCAAATTTTTGCACGTATTACAAAATGAACAAAGAAATAATTCAAGTGTATCTTCAATGAAGATAATTCAAAACAGCAAAAATCTAATCACTAGATGATTAGTATAAAAGAAAGCCAGCAGAAATTTCAACAAAAATCACATATCTGCAATTTCTTCGAATCCTCAATTTGGATTCGAAATTCTCAAAGAAACAAATAATTACAGCTATGTGAACAACAATTGGAATTCATATCAACTTCGTATTTTGATTCTTAAATCAAAAAGATTATCAGTTGTACTCAGCGAAGACAGTTTCACTGTTTCCGCTGCGCACTCTGATAAATAGAACACAAATCAATCAAATCATCAGAATACGATTTCATCCAAACAACAAAGCACAATTCCACTTTTATTTTTAAATAACGATATTTAAAAATTTCATCAAAATTTCAAAACTTTAGTTTTGACTCAAATCACAGATAAAACATCGACCTACAGTTGTAACATATGTTCCATCCAAGTTATGTTTTATATTATGTCCATAAACCCCAAGCTCTGATACCAACTGTGACGCCCCACCTCTATGCCCATAATAACAAAGAGTATTAAAAGGAATACTGTCTATTATTACGAAGAATAAGGCTGGATAAGAGCACCATCCGTAATTGGCCTTACACTAATATTGGTTATCTCGATAGGAGTGGTATATACTTTTTATTTTTCATCTATTAATTATTTACTCCCATCGACATATCCAATTATCAGTATAAACAAACTACGATAGTTCATAATAGTTTAGGACATTAGATATAACAATAACACAGATAATATAAATGCGGAACACAGATAAAAACAAAAGTCTCAGATATATATAACTAATGTCAGTTAATACATAGTTGACACTATACATATGATACAACTACAACTGTCGACTCTAGAAGTTATATATACAAGTACATTATCGACTAATATACATGAATACATATCATTCTATACAATGACACGACTACTACAAAATGACTGACAACTTCAGAAGATGTGAAAAGTCTTCAATCCCGAACAGCAACTCAAAGAAAGAAATCTACAACCTGAAATACTCGGGTCTGACCCGAGTATTACATTCAAAAGAAAATAATACCCAGGTCAGTCTAATTCAAACCAGTTTATTAGTGCATATAGGCAGTAATAATTTAAATAGACGACAGTCACAATAATTCCCGTCTATCCGATTCTTTAAACAAAGAAACCGGATAACGGTCAATATAACACTTAACAGTGTTTAACAAAATCAGCAGATTTAAATTACGAACAGAGATAAATAAACAATTTATCCAATCGACTAAATCAATTTAAAACTGTCAAATCTGATAGGGCTGCAGTACACGCACGCGTGCACTGCCTCGCCACTATCTCAAGAGATACTCAAAAGCTCAGTGAAAGGCACACATGATCACAAGGTCAAACCCATGTGTTTCAGCTGGATTCAACTCAAGTGAATTCCAAACCAAATCCAAACAGGGGAAAACTGCAAACACAGGCAACTGCATATGTTACTGTCAGGCCAAATCGAAACAAAGTATTCAAACCCGAGTGGTTAAGGAAACCCAGAGCCAACAGCAATACAAAGAAATCAAAGACCAAGTCGCAACCGTGATGATCCATCATAGTGCAACAAAATAAATGCATCAGTGCACATGAGAATTTGACTCGGTGCAATACAAAATAACAAGGGTACAATTGCAACAATAAAACTGTGCATGTACACAGATTAGAACTGTGCGTGTATACAGACAAATGTCCAGACTCAACAAACCAAGGAGCATGTGCAAGGGTCTGGACAACATGGCATGTGGGAGACAAATGTAATTGCAGACTAGAGTATACCAAGAAGAATTGCAAATTCAGTTACAACAGTAACCAAATGAACAAACCCAACAGCAATGAATGCTACAAGACAAAGATCGAAACAAAACAAAGATATCAAGTGAGACCAGACTCAAGTGAACCCAATCAATAAATCGAAGTCAGTGAGAACCCTGACTCGATTCTCAGAACCAAATGCAACCAAATAGTGCAGACTATATTCAAATACGACAAATGAAATTGTAACTCAAACCAATTGAGCTAAATGAAACCAAAACAGCCGGAATGGCGATATACAGTGTGCAACTGTGATATTGGATAGTGCAAGTAATGCCACAGACTCGAGTGGATCTGTGAGACAAATGTACACCAGAAAAACAACATGAAACTGGACAGTGAAACCAGAGATTGCTCCAGTCAAATGAATATAAACTAAAATGTCCAGATTAAATACAAGGGCTAGTGAATCTACAGACCCAAAGCTATCTAATACCCAGTGTACAGCCACCAAAAAAAAACTACATGAAGTCAATGCAGACAATGAATAATTGCCATGAGGACTATGCAGTGTAATGAGGACCACAAAGCGGTGTGCCAAGAAGTGATGTCGATAGTCATATAGTTCAGACTACACAAACATCCCAAGTGCAAGTCCAACATGATCAAGTTTATCAATAAAGTTCGACAAAGATGTACCAAGCAACTACAAGGATGAATACGATGTCACAGATCAAAAACCAGACTACTACAGCAAAATACTCAAGTGATTCACACTACTGGAGAAATCCAGTGCAATGCAGATGCCCACAATTATGTAAACTCAACCCAGATCGATATCGAAGGCCTGGAACTGTTCAAATCCATACTAAAACAAAGTCAGCTTAAAGGCAACTATTGGTATCCGATACTCAAGTCCAGAGCACACTTACAGGTTACGGAATTTCAGAAACCAAGACAAAGTCGAAAACAATTTCAGAGCCGAAGCCACACAAAAGAACTGTAAGCACAAATAAAAGCAAGGCAAAATTGAACAAGTCAATTTTTATTACAGGAATGAATATCAATTAATCAAAGTCAATTCTCAAAGCCCAAAAATCAAATTTAAAATCAACCAGACCCTTCCCGAAGTCAAATATTATTACAGTCAAAATCTAGTTAGAATGTAATTCGAAGTTCAAGTAACAACCAGTGCAACAGAGCATGTACAGGATAGTAAATAACAAAATCAAATGCTAACTGCTTCATAAAGGGCTACAGTTCAAAAGACCATATCAAAACAGTGATCATCACCAAACAATAGTCAGATAAGATTAAAGTAAGGTGATAACAGAAAGCATGCCGAGGTCAACGAGAAATTCTCGATTTCAAAATGACCGAAAACAATGTATGAACAAGTCGTAAATCATCAACAACAACAAAGTTGAACGACATAGCCCACTAGAGCTTCACATAACAACATCGATTGCCAACATCGAACGAAAACAATGACCCAGATATATAATATCGAATCAAACTTGAATTGCCGAAGCACTGGACTAAGAGTGAATTAGATGTGAGTTGCAGGCACTCACCTTCTTCGAAGAGGTAGCTGAGAGCCAAGCAAGGAGATGAAGCCGTAGCAATTCGAGGAAGACGAACGAAGTTAACCCTAGCAGCCACTATCCTCGATTTCTTTCATGCCCTAATTTTTGCGGAGGAACGAAGAAAGAACGTAGCCGCCATTTCCCTTCTTTTTTTTTCATACGTTGATTAGGGTTTTCGTTTTTTTTTTGAAAAATGAGAGGGGGACGGGTTGAGATAAGTATCACGACCTCGAATTTAAAAGGAAGAAGGCCAAATAAGTTTTTAAGCCCGCCTATCCAATACACTATAGCAAAGAATTTCCACTCGACAAATCCCAAAAACACTTAACAACTAATTCTAATCATCATACAACGATAATTAATTTTTACCAATAAATTTTGGGTTGTTACAGACTCCCCTCCTTATAAAAATTGCGTCCCCGCAATTTTCATACTTAAAGTCGTCTATAACGATTATTCTTCTAACATAACTGGTTAAGCTAGAAAAATAAGGATCGAGAACACAAACATCAAAGAAATCTTTTAATTTCATAAAGGAAATTCACAAATTCTCAACAAAGTCTGATTATCAAATAGATATCAGAAAACAGCAGAACTGAATAAATACAATTATCAGCCACATTCAATTATCAATTAGATAATCAGAAATACAGAAATCACAAAATAGCAATATCTAATTATCGGTACGATAATTTGAAGACAGCAAAATCTAATTATCAACAAGGATAATTATAATACACAAATCACAATTCGCAAAACTGCAATTATCTAGTTATCCAACAATTAACTAGAAAACATAAATTCCATGATCAACAAACTCTAACTATTACCAGAAATTGATAGAAGATAGCGATTCAATAAAATCAGCATACCCTAGAATCAGTTGGAGACTAGAAAATCTCATAATCAGCGAAATTAGCAATCAACCAATAGTCGATTATCAAAGACGAAAATCAAATCTCAAATCAACAAATATTCGATTATCTAAAATGATAATTAAACCACAAAGCAACAATTATTCAATTATCAAAAACGATAATCGAATTTCAAATCAACAAATATTCGATTATCAAAAGCGATAATCAAATCCCAAATCAACAAATATTTAATTATCAAAAGCGATAATTAAATCACAAATCAGCAAATATTTAATTATCTAAAGCGATAATTAAATTCGAAATCAGCAAATATTTAATTATCTAAAGCGATAATTAAAACAACAATTCAACAATTATTTAATTATCTCAGGCGATAATTAAATCTAAAATCAACAAATATTTAATTATCTAAAGTGATAATTAAAACAACAATTCAACAATTATTTAATTATCTCAGGCGATAATTAAATCTAAAATCAACAAATATTTAATTATCTAAAGTGATAATTAAAACAACAATTCAACAATTATTTAATTATCTCAGGCGATAATTAAATCTAAAATCAACAAATATTTAATTATCTAAAGTGATAATTAAAACAACAATTCAACAATTATTTAATTATCTCAGGCGATAATTAAATCTAAAATCAACAAATATTTAATTATCTAAAGTGATAATTAAATCTCAAAGCACAAATATTTAATTATCTAAAGTGATAATTCAAACAACAATTCAACAATTATTTAATTTTCTCAGGCGATAATTAAATCTAAAATCAACAAATATTTAATTATCTAAAGTGATAATTAAATCTCAAAGCACAAATATTTAATTATCTAAAGTGATAATTAAAACAACAATTCAACAATTATTTAATTATCTCAGGCGATAATTAAATCTAAAATCAACAAATATTTAATTATCTAAAGTGATAATTAAATCTCAAAGCACAAATATTTAATTATCTAAAGCGATAATTAAAAGCAACGAATATCCGATTATCAAAAACGATAATCAGAACTCATATCAACAAATATCTAATTATCACAAGCGATAATTAGAAACAACAAATATCTGATCATCAAAAACGATAATCAGAACTCATATCAACAAATATCCAATTATCACAAGCGATAATTAGAAACAACAAATATCTGATCATCAAAAACGATAATCAGAACTCATATCAACAAATATCCAATTACCTGCAGATAATTGGAAGCAACAAATATCTAGAAATCAATTAAGAAGACTAGAAAATCAACATAAAAGCTTGGATCGATCCCATCAGATGGCGAGTTTTTAATTCGCCGCACGTGCATCTCAGAGTGGCCGAAGCCTACCAAGTACTCAACATAATTTTGGCGCCCATCAGATTGACCCGAAGGTCCGCAGAGTGACCCGAAGGTCTAGTACTGGTATTTGACCCGAAGGTCCATCATATGACCCGAAGGTCCATCATATGACCCGAAGGTCCATCATAGTGGCTCGAAAGCACACGAAAGCATCAAATATTTCAATTAACGAGTCCGGAATTAACCGAAATAGCAAACGCACATGTCCCATACCACGTGTTTTACTAAATCGTTTGATTCTCTTCATCGTTTCCTTGAAAGTGCAAAATTGTGTATTTTGTAAAAATACATTTCACATTCTCAAACGGACAAGTCCGGAATTAAGCGAATCAGTAAAAGAAAGGGGTCATAATCCTCGATTTTGCTGAAACGTTTAAATCGCTTCCTCATTCTTTTGAAATCGCAAACTGTAAAATTTTTGAGAACAATTTTATTTATTTTGTAAAATAACAATTCACATTCTCAACTGGACAAGTCCGGAGTTAAGCGAAACAGTAAAAGAAAGGGGTCATAATCCTCGATTTTGCAGAATCGTTTAAGTCGCTTTCTCATTCTTTTGAAAACGCAAACTGTTAAAAATTTATAAAAAAAAAAAAATTCATTTTAAAACGATTTTCCAATCACGTGATTAAAACAACAATATTAGTAACAATTTCGATAAGGAAATTGTACTTCTCAAAATACCGTAAAAACGGTCACAAATCAGTATTGCGGAATAACCGCTTGAAAATCCACTTTTAAAATTTTGGCTGTTACTGAAGTCAAAGCGACAGAAATTTTAAAACATCAAATATCTCATCAAAGGATTCACATCAAAATGTGACATCAGTGAATTTTCATTTATTAAAATTGTCAACAAAACACCGTGCCTCAAAAATTCAGCATTGGTGTAAAAAGTCCGTTATAAAAATAACGGCAACAAAATACGTATCATAACCAAGCATCGGTTCAACGTAAAATAAATGCAATAACGTGAAATTCAAATTTTTGCACGTATTACAAAATGAACAAAGAAATAATTCAAGTGTATCTTCAATGAAGATAATTCAAAACAGCAAAAATCTAATCACTAGATGATTAGTACAAAAGAAAGCCAGCAGAAATTTCAACAAAAATCACATATCTGCAATTTCTTCGAATCCTCAATTTGGATTCGAAATTCTCAAAGAAACAAATAATTACAGCTATGTGAACAACAATTGGAATTCATATCAACTTCGTATTTTGATTCTTAAATCAAAAAGATTATCAGTTGTACTCAGCGAAGACAGTTTCACTGTTTCCGCTGCGCACTCTGATAAATAGAACACAAATCAATCAAATCATCAGAATACGATTTCATCCAAACAACAAAGCACAATTCCACTTTTATTTTTAAATAACGATATTTAAAAATTTCATCAAAATTTCAAAACTTTAGTTTTGACTCAAATCACAGATAAAACATCGACCTACAGTTGTAACATATGTTCCATCCAAGTTATGTTTTATATTATGTCCATAAACCCCAAGCTCTGATACCAACTGTGACGCCCCACCTCTATGCCCATAATAACAAAGAGTATTAAAAGGAATACTGTCTATTATTACGAAGAATAAGGCTGGATAAGAGCGACCATCCGTAATTGGCCTTACACTAATATTGGTTATCTCGATAGGAGTGGTATATACTTTTTATTTTTCATCTATTAATTATTTACTCCCATCGACATATCCAATTATCAGTATAAACAAACTACGATAGTTCATAATAGTTTAGGACATTAGATATAACAATAACACAGATAATATAAATGCGGAACACAGATAAAAACAAAAGTCTCAGATATATATAACTAATGTCAGTTAATACATAGTTGACACTATACATATGATACAACTACAACTGTCGACTCTAGAAGTTATATATACAAGTACATTATCGACTAATATACATGAATACATATCATTCTATACAATGACACGACTACTACAAAATGACTGACAACTTCAGAAGATGTGAAAAGTCTTCAATCCCGAACAGCAACTCAAAGAAAGAAATCTACAACCTGAAATACTCGGGTCTGACCCGAGTATTACATTCAAAAGAAAATAATACCCAGGTCAGTCTAATTCAAACCAGTTTATTAGTGCATATAGGCAGTAATAATTTAAATAGACGACAGTCACAATAATTCCCGTCTATCCGATTCTTTAAACAAAGAAACCGGATAACGGTCAATATAACACTTAACAGTGTTTAACAAAATCAGCAGATTTAAATTACGAACAGAGATAAATAAACAATTTATCCAATCGACTAAATCAATTTAAAACTGTCAAATCTGATAGGGCTGCAGTACACGCACGCGTGCACTGCCTCGCCACTATCTCAAGAGATACTCAAAAGCTCAGTGAAAGGCACACATGATCACAAGGTCAAACCCATGTGTTTCAGCTGGATTCAACTCAAGTGAATTCCAAACCAAATCCAAACAGGGGAAAACTGCAAACACAGGCAACTGCATATGTTACTGTCAGGCCAAATCGAAACAAAGTATTCAAACCCGAGTGGTTAAGGAAACCCAGAGCCAACAGCAATACAAAGAAATCAAAGACCAAGTCGCAACCGTGATGATCCATCATAGTGCAACAAAATAAATGCATCAGTGCACATGAGAATTTGACTCGGTGCAATACAAAATAACAAGGGTACAATTGCAACAATAAAACTGTGCATGTACACAGATTAGAACTGTGCGTGTATACAGACAAATGTCCAGACTCAACAAACCAAGGAGCATGTGCAAGGGTCTGGACAACATGGCATGTGGGAGACAAATGTAATTGCAGACTAGAGTATACCAAGAAGAATTGCAAATTCAGTTACAACAGTAACCAAATGAACAAACCCAACAGCAATGAATGCTACAAGACAAAGATCGAAACAAAACAAAGATATCAAGTGAGACCAGACTCAAGTGAACCCAATCAATAAATCGAAGTCAGTGAGAACCCTGACTCGATTCTCAGAACCAAATGCAACCAAATAGTGCAGACTATATTCAAATACGACAAATGAAATTGTAACTCAAACCAATTGAGCTAAATGAAACCAAAACAGCCGGAATGGCGATATACAGTGTGCAACTGTGATATTGGATAGTGCAAGTAATGCCACAGACTCGAGTGGATCTGTGAGACAAATGTACACCAGAAAAACAACATGAAACTGGACAGTGAAACCAGAGATTGCTCCAGTCAAATGAATATAAACTAAAATGTCCAGATTAAATACAAGGGCTAGTGAATCTACAGACCCAAGGCTATCTAATACCCAGTGTACAGCCACCAAAAAAAAAACTACATGAAGTCAATGCAGACAATGAATAATTGCCATGAGGACTATGCAGTGTAATGAGGACCACAAAGCGGTGTGCCAAGAAGTGATGTCGATAGTCATATAGTTCAGACTACACAAACATCCCAAGTGCAAGTCCAACATGATCAAGTTTATCAATAAAGTTCGACAAAGATGTACCAAGCAACTACAAGGATGAATACGATGTCACAGATCAAAAACCAGACTACTACAGCAAAATACTCAAGTGATTCACACTACTGGAGAAATCCAGTGCAATGCAGATGCCCACAATTATGTAAACTCAACCCAGATCGATATCGAAGGCCTGGAACTGTTCAAATCCATACTAAAACAAAGTCAGCTTAAAGGCAACTATTGGTATCCGATACTCAAGTCCAGAGCACACTTACAGGTTACGGAATTTCAGAAACCAAGACAAAGTCGAAAACAATTTCAGAGCCGAAGCCACACAAAAGAACTGTAAGCACAAATAAAAGCAAGGCAAAATTGAACAAGTCAATTTTTATTACAGGAATGAATATCAATTAATCAAAGTCAATTCTCAAAGCCCAAAAATCAAATTTAAAATCAACCAGACCCTTCCCGAAGTCAAATATTATTACAGTCAAAATCTAGTTAGAATGTAATTCGAAGTTCAAGTAACAACCAGTGCAACAGAGCATGTACAGGATAGTAAATAACAAAATCAAATGCTAACTGCTTCATAAAGGGCTACAGTTCAAAAGACCATATCAAAACAGTGATCATCACCAAACAATAGTCAGATAAGATTAAAGTAAGGTGATAACAGAAAGCATGCCGAGGTCAACGAGAAATTCTCGATTTCAAAATGACCGAAAACAATGTATGAACAAGTTGTAAATCATCAACAACAACAAAGTCGAACGACATAGCCCACTAGAGCTTCACATAACAACATCGATTGCCAACATCGAACGAAAACAATGACCCAGATATATAATATCGAATCAAACTTGAATTGCCGAAGCACTGGACTAAGAGTGAATTAGATGTGAGTTGCGGGCACTCACCTTCTTCGAAGAGGTAGCCGAGAGCCAAGCAAGGAGATGAAGCCGTAGCAATTCGAGGAAGACGAACGAAGTTAACCCTAGCAGCCACTATCCTCGATTTCTTTCATGCCCTAATTTTTGCGGAGGAACGAAGAAAGAACGTAGCCGCCATTTCCCTTTTTTTTTTCATACGTTGATTAGGGTTTTCGTTTTTTTTTTGAAAAATGAGAGGGGGACGGGTTGAGATAAGTATCACGACCTCGAATTTAAAAGGAAGAAGGCCAAATAAGTTTTTAAGCCCGCCTATCCAATACACTATAGCAAAGAATTTCCACTCGACAAATCCCAAAAACACTTAACAACTAATTCTAATCATCATACAACGATAATTAATTTTTACCAATAAATTTTGGGTTGTTACATAAGCCTATACAATAATCCCCCTTAACACATTTTTAAGCAAGTAGTCTATGTAGGTCCTGTAACACAACCAGTAACGTCGGTAACTAGTGAGTCCCCTATAGGTACCATACTAAAACAAAATCATAGCGGGCGCGTATAAGGATAAAAGTATGACAAGGCACGTGAAGCAATGCCCAAGGTAGGATACTACCAGTTCAGGCCGTAGGGCTGGTGGTAACGCATCGTAGCCACGAACGCCTGCCGCGTCAAACACTCCCATAATCAAATCAGGTTGCACCAATCAAGTCAAAATCAATATAGTAATACGAAGAAGTGTGTCCGCTAGGGCTAGCTAGCCCACTTGAACCTGATAAGCCATCCCGCTTTAGTCATTTCAAATGGCACAAGTGCTGGGGTCATCCATCATCGTTCTCTTTCTTCAAATCCAGCAATTGTTCTCCAATCCAACAACTTCATTCTGGATCATCCACCATGTAAATAGTTGTTAAAGTGGTTTCGGTATTGACAGAGAGTATGCCAATATTCGGCCCAAGTCTCTTTGACAACCAAATGTCATTTTTCACACCGATTGGTGCTTTTAAATTTCAAGAACAAGTCATACTTCATATCAAAATATCAGATTCACTTCAAAAATCATTTTTGAATTCAAATAGGTTATACTTTGATATCAAAACATTTGTATTTAAATCACTAATTTTAATCTAAATAACTCCCTTCTAAAACAGTTTGAATATTGAAAATGGTTTTGAATAATTAAAATAGTTTTAATATTGAAAAATAGTTTGGAATAATTAAAATAGTTTACAAATTGGAATTAGTTTTGAATATAAAATAGATATTAATTTGAAAATAGTTTGGGTAAATAGTTTATATATTAAAATAATTTGGTTATTAAAATAATTTATATAGTAAAATAGTAAACATTAAAACCGTTTCTCTCTTTCACAACAATTTGGACTCATGTTTCGAATCACGACGTAATCAATTCTTCGACTTCCAAATCAAGTCAATTTCATATTAAAAATTCAATTTAAACCAGCCCCAATTTAAAACGATTTCAATTGTACTTCAAATTCAATTTAAATGGTTCTATTCAAATGGCTAAACTTTTCAATTAAAATTCTCATTTAAACATTTATAGTTTAAAACCATTTCACATCCCAAATTTGGAAATACCAATTTAACCCACTTAAAATAAAGTAAATTCAAAGTTAAATTAAAATCTAAAACATTAAAATAATTCACTTTTAATAAATTTAAGTCATTTCTCAAATTTCAACTTTAGATTTAAAATTAAGTCCTTTAAACAATTTCATTTAAGCATTTAAATTTTAGCATTTCGAAACTCAAATTAGATAATAATTCAATTCATATAAATGCGAATTCAAGATTTTAAAACCATTTAATTTAACCAAATCTGGTGTCCGTATATAATTTTCTATCCTATGGCCTAGTGACCATTTATTTCAATTTTAATTACATGGATGGATATATATCATTTGAACCCATATTTAAATGTCATAGGTATATGTCATTTCAACCTACTTCTTAGTTCATATCCAATGGTCCAAATGATAATATAAATGATGTCAATAAATAAATAGGTAACAAAACGAATATATTAAATAAATAAACAACCATACATCCATTGTAAAGACCCGCTATTTCGAACCTTTCAAATCGACAATCAAACACACATGTCAGACTTGAATTGCTCAAAAGAACAGATTGTTAATTTATATTTAGCAAAAATTAGCATATACAATAAATAAATCAATCACAGAATCATATATGTGGAGTAATATAACAATAAGCAGCGGAATAGATAAATAGTAGTTCATGAAGCTACCACAGAAACATCAGAGTCTGAAACAAATACAACAGAAAATCCCAACTACATAGAAGTCACTAATAAAAAAGCAACCGACAAGTCTGAACAAACAACTGAAAATAACTGAAATAACTGAAAAGCTAAATAGATAACGGATAGATCTCCAAGCAAAACTCCAAGCTCTAAAGGTGGGTCTCAAATGCTATAACACTCAGTCTGATCCGAGCATAAAGCAAACACAAAGCACTCGTGTCAGGATTAACATTCTTATGCAAGTAAATCAACTCAAGTGAAATGTCCAGGTGAAATGCAATATAATTTAAAGGATACATAGTACAATACGTTACATAGATAATGTCTACAGTAAAGTAAAATATTAAAATAACGTCAAGGCGTTACCCATATTCCCCGTAACACGTTTTATATAAATGCCGTAGTCTATACAGTATCGTTATTCCTCCGTAAACTGGAGGGCTATCAAAGGGCACTCCATAGTGTACGACACAAACCAAACTCCTAGAGGGCACTATAAGGCATGTGACAAGGTACGCGAGCAATGCCCAAGGTAGGATACTACTGTTTTGCATTGCCGGATTGGTGGTAACGCATAGCAGCTACTACCGTCCACCTCGAGACACACTCCCAAACTAATGGTGCACCCAATCAAATTACAAAGTAATAGATATGGTTTCTAAGAAATGTGCCCAATAGGGGAAGCGACTCCACTTGGCCCGCTATAGCTCCAGTTATAGCCACATCAAGCTAACTTGAGGGAGTCAGAGCTGCATTCATACCTCATACGGACGTTCACTAAACCATCCTACTTCGTTCTAGAATCTCCACCACGTGCATAGTTGTTAAAGTGGTTTTCGGTATTGGTAGAGAGTATGACAATATCCGATCCCGGTCTCTTTAACAACCAAACACTTATTTCACACTGTAGTCATTTTCATTTCAAGTAGTTCATATTTCATATCCAAATATCATATTCATTTTAAAATCATATCGCTTTCGAAATCATATTCACTTTCGAAGTCATATTACTTTCGAAGTCATATTCACATTAAATCATAACAGCTCCAACTTAAACAGTTTGAATATTGAAAGTAGTTTATATATTAGAATATTTATACATTAAAAATAGTTTATATTTAAAATAGGTTATAAATTAAAATAGTTTATATATTAAAAATAGTTTATATATTAAAATAGTTTATATAATAAGATAGTTTCAAATTAGAATTGTTTCTTCCAACTTCACAAATCAATTCAAATAAACTTTAGTTCCAAAATTCAATTTAAATCAATCTCAGTTCAACAATTTCAATTAAAAAAGGTTAAAGAACAATTCAAATTCCCATTAAAACCATTTTTAATTTATAATGATTTCAAATCCAGGTTTGAACTACAAATTTAATCCACTTCTAATTCAATAGGTTTCAAAATTTAGATATTCAAACAATTTACAATAACTCAATTAGATAAATTTCATTTATATTTCAAAATTAAACTTTAATTATATTTAAATTTGAAAATATTCACTTAATCATTTTTAATAACATTTTAAATAAAATCTCAAATTACAAATTTAAATAAAATCAATAATTAATATCTTACTTCAATTATATTTAATTCTAAAATATTCACCTAATCACTTTTATAAGCATTTAAATAAAATTTCAAACTACAAATTTAAATCAAAATTAAATATTCAATTTTATTTAAATTTGAAAATATTCATTTAATCACCTTTAACTAAATCAAGTTATAAAGTCATA
Organism: Allium fistulosum; assembly: GCA_030737815.1. Taxonomy (NCBI): domain Eukaryota; kingdom Viridiplantae; phylum Streptophyta; class Magnoliopsida; order Asparagales; family Amaryllidaceae; genus Allium; species Allium fistulosum. Next base: position 334,117,604 of record CM060901.1, on the reverse strand, counting down.
CCTTTCGAAATCTCAAAATCAATAAGTTTCAAATCAATTTTTATTTAAATACTATTCTTAAACAAATAAAATTTCAAATCAATTTTTATTTAAATACAATTCTTAAACAAATAAATTTCAAACCAATTTCAATTTATCTTTCCAACCTTAATTTATTAAAATTATTACAAAATCTACTTTTAAAATATTAATATAATTTTAAATAAATACTTAAACATATTATATATATATATATATATTAATTAAATTAAATTTTTATTAAATTAAGTTAAATTAAACTTATTATTAAATCTATTTTAAATCTTATTTTGTATATCTAAAAATAATAAAAATATAAGTAAAATATTAAAAAATTACCTTTTTAAAACTTAACTTATAAATTTTTAAAATTTCCAAACATATAATTTAAAAGTCTAAATTTTACACATATATTAAAATAAAATCTCTATATTTTATTTTAAAATCCAAACACATATTTTTTCTTTTCTAAAAGTTTTGGAAATCATTTTTAACTAGAACAACGGTGTCCGTATATAGTTTTCTATCCTATAGTCAAGTGACACGGATATTTATCATTTCAATCCGCAATAATTTAATATTTATGGGTATATATAGTTTCAACCCGTAATCCCAAAATTCAAAATCAATAAAATCACTTAGGTTTATCATTTCAACCCATACCGATTTTCCCTTAATTTATAAGATCGTTCGGTATGTATCATTTCAACCCATAGGGATTTCCTAAACTAATAGGGAACTTGTAGTGTGATTGGAAACAGATAATTAACAGCATAGCATATATGGAACTTGCAATTGTGAATCACAAATTAACATATCATACATGTCAATATAAGTGTTATACAAAGCAACATATCATCATATAAATCAAAATGAATATCATATCATATCATCATATGTATATGTCAAAGCGAGCATCGTAACATATAAAATCATATGTATATTAACTAAAAAAATCCTAGCTATAACAAACATTTCAAGGGTCAATGCAAGTGATGTTTATTGACTTAATCATAAAATTGTTAATAGTGAGTGATTGCGCACCTTTCAAGGCTAGAGAAACAACTAGAATGAAGAAAGAGACATAAACACTCACACGGACTAGCGGGACAACGACAAGCTAGAAGCTGCTGCGACTAATTCGACAGCGGTAAGGCAAAGCGAGCTAACTAGAATCGATGAAAACAAATCAATAGCTTGAGATTGATGGAACAATATATATATATACACACATAATATACATATACCCTTTTTTGTATAACAAAGAGGAGGGATGGCTTGTCACAGCACGTTAGAGGGTCGAAGTAGGCGAGAAGTAGCAAAGCAGGGGTTGAAGATATGTTTTCATATGGAATACTTGTGATTTGACGTACAACATGATAGGCGACTATAAACTAAAAACGATGCCCAAATCTGACTTACCGATACTAGGAAATACAAAATATCCTCCAACCTTTGTATGCATGTCATTTTTGTTAAATGCAACACATATCCAAAATTTGGAATCTCGACTATTATTAACCCAACTGACATTTTGGGTTGGAGAGGATGTGGGGCTGACTGTGCTAGGGTACTGTGTGACTGTGGTGGACAAGGGTGGAGATGGCGTGGCTGAGGGTGAGAGGCTTGGCTTCGGGTCAGTGGGCTCGATGTTCGGGTGGATGAGAGCAGCGGGTGGAAAGGCCGAGGAGGGTGGTCTTGTGGTGGAGCTACGGGTGGAAAAGCAAGAGTGTTTAGGTCGAGCAAGTTGTGTTCGTGGCGAGTCTGGGTCGTGCATTGCAAGGCGAGGGGATAGGGAGGGGTTCGACAGCAATGAGTGGTGAGCTGGTAGTGGAGGGAGGAGATGCGGCTGTTGGTGTTGGTGCTGTGTTCGTTCAAGGCGGAGAAGGCGGATGGTTCGGGCCTGGGGAAGGTGCAGCTTTCATCGCGTGGAGGAGAAGAGGACATGCGCTGTTTGGTTCGGCGTGAAGGTCGGGGTCCGCAGCATGGCACACAGGCAGAGAAGGGCTGGAGTTGTTTACGTGGGAAATAGGCTGGCTATGGGAAGAAGTGGACGAGCAAATTCAATGTAAATCAGAACGCAACTCGTATCTCTTTTTTTATAAAAGCATGGCAGAACAAAAGGAAGAAGAGAGAATATCAATGGAGAATGAACCAGAGAATAAAATTTGAAATGGTGGAATAATTAAAGCCAACAGTTGAATTCTGGGAATTATAAAAGCCTACTGGCTATTAGTTTTCAACTGATGGATAGATGAAAGGCCACATGGAAACCAAATGGCTCAAACGGATACCGATACGGCTAACTGTTTTGTAGATTTCGCCACGTACCAAACACCGAAATACACAGATGAATATACTGCGGAGATCAGCGCAACGAGACGATCTGAATGGTACAAAAATATTGGAGATACGACCTATCTATCAAAACTCGATTTTCGCTGCCAAAACTGCTGCTAAATCGTCGAAAATAAGATAAACGGGTCTAGTGTTGTCCAAATATAGCGAAACGAAATATGATGTCTCACTCAGAAAATGTTCAACATTTTTCTTATATAAAAATATTTTGATTTCAAAAATATTTTGTTTCCATCATATTAACTGATTTTAAATTTTAAATTGAAATTTCACAATCAAACAAACTTTCATATATTCTGATGAAAATCTGACACTTGCTACGTTTAAATAGACGTATTCCAAATATCAAATTTTCATTGCTAAACTTTTATTGTTTATTTTCATGAAAATTTTAGTTAATTACGTTATTTAAATCATTAAAATTTATGGGTCGTTACATCCATCATTAATCAATAGGCATATATAATAACAGTTAACATCCAAATCAACCAATATATCCCAGCAATTATTGGTTATCAATTTTCCATGTTTAACTAGCAATTAAATTCAATATTAATTTAAACGTAAATTTAATGCAATATAAATTTAATTTCAATTAAAATGTCAATTTGAACTACCAAACAACAACCAATAAAATTCTTATTACTTCGTAAATTTAATTCAACTAGCATAAGAAGATTTAGTATTGTGTGAGTGGGTTTAATCACTCACCTTTGGTTTATAGCCCATTTAAAATGCAACAAAAGCCCAAAATTTCAACAGTCTTCAAATTTAACCAAACTAGTTTCATGTTGTCAGGAATTTCGATACGAACCCGACAGAAGAAACAGCATACGTATCCGAGTTGTATGAAAAAGTTATTGAAGTTAGAACATTAATTTTAAAATGAAATTAAAATAAATGGGGGGCAATAATATAATTAACTTATCACCTTCTCAAACCCTACCCAGATGCGCTCAAATCCTAGCCAACATCCAGCCGCCACGTTCCATCACCGTTCACCGTTGCCTCGAATGTCGCCACCTAGATCGGACCACACCAATCACCACGCCACCTCCGGCCGACATCTCCACTACACGTGACGCCCTCCGGTGCCAGGAAACGCCTCCAGCGCCACCGCTATAAGTTAGCCAAATCTGGCAAATCAAGGCACTGTGATAAGATTGGACACCATGGGTGCGCTTTGCTATGTCTCCTCTACAGGCTGTAACTTCCTGATCGTCGAATGGTCGATGATCCACCATCGAATCAAAACCCTACAATGAACGATCGAGAATGTTTCGTTGATTTCTGGACAAACGGAATCTCCAATTGAAAAATGAATTGCAGGCGCTAATTCCATTCATCGAGAGCTTCGAAACGATATATAATTTGATAGGGTTTGAGTAGTTTGAATTTTTGGATTTGATTTGAAATTGTAATTTGGGTCTTAGCTAATCTCCATTGAGAAGGAGCAGGTAAGAATTGAAATTGTACGTATAGAAAATAGAATAGAAGGCTGCTAGGGTTTATAACATCATATATATAGACAAAGATGAAACAAGAATGGATGGAACAGATTGATGTTCACGTAAATGTGCATATTTTTACCACCATATTTAATCTATTTAAATAAAATAAATGATCATATCGGATATTTTAACTTGTTTAAACCAAAATTCAAATTATTTTCAAATTTTCACATATTCACCTTCATATAGGGGTAAAAGGGTCATTTTTATGCATTTATTAAATTGTGAAAATTTTCTTGGAATTTTCTATGTTTTTTTGTAGGAAATTTGGTGAATTTTACAAGTGGCTTCATGATAATATATGCATGCACAAGAGTGAAGAGAACAAATGAAGATGGAAATAATTCAAAGTGATGATCATGGAGGACCCCACCCACATACCTTGATTTTCAATTAGCACATGATAAAAGGACATTAAAGCTTCATGTACATTTAAGTGGGGGATTAGTGGATGTTAATGATTACTTGGCCACCACACTATCTCAAGGGCAATTTGGGCATTCCCCAAAAATATGAATTAGGGTTTAACACTTGTATAAATACCCCATATCTTCATGTAACCCTCTTCTTCTTAGTCTCTCTTACTTAGTTTTTAGCTTAGGAAATAAATCAAAGCTTTTCTCTCTTCTTTTTCCATGGCTACTTAGCCATTTTATTTCATGTAATTTTTCTTTCTTTTATGCAATGTTAATTCTCTTTTATTTACATGCTTCTTCTCTTCTTATGTTAGTAGTGTAGTTTACATTCATGCAAAGTAGATTAGTTTTAATTCTTGTTAATTAGCTTCTCTTTTCCATTAGCTTTCATTTTCCTTTCTTTTTGCTTTCATGTTGCTAGCTACATTTGTTCATATGACAACAAAAATGAGAGCTTAACCCCTTCAATTTAGGGGTAATGAAGCCTCTAATCATGTAGCTTCAACATTTTGATAATTTTGATCTCTTTTGTGCTTAAAGGAATGTTGATGTGATTTATAGTTTCATGTTGAATTTGATAGTCTATGTTGTTCATAACAAGTAGGCTATGCTTAAACAATCACAAGCAATAATTACATCTTCATCTACATATGATGATGGTAATGAAGTGAATGTGAAATTAAAATTTGATGGCCTATATTTCTAAACAATAGTTAATAGGTCATGCTTAAAATAGATTTCATTTTCAACTTTGTTGTTGTTTTCATGAGAGTTAGTAAGTGATTTAAGGGGCGTGTTATAGTTTGATGGCTTATGTTGAGCTAATTAATAGCACAAATAAGCCATACTTATGATAAACACATCATTTAAACTCACTTATGACCAAAAAAAGAGATCATAATTTCATTAATTGTTGAATTATATGATCTAGAGAGTGGATTTATCTCTAAATTGTCATTTAACTCTCATATTTTTATCTATTTTTCTTTTGCTAGTTTTTGTTAGTTTCTTACATTTTTAGGTAATCACACTTTCAACTTTGGTTAATTTGATTGAATATAATTTTAAAATCATCAATTCCCTGCGGATCGACCCGTATTCGCCACGTACTACAAGTGTACGCCGTGCGCTTGCGGTAAATTTTAGTTCGAAATTTTTCGACGTTTTTCTAATTCGATAGAAATTCCATCGATTCACAAGTTTTTGGCTCCATTGCCGGGGAATTGTTTTGATTTTGATTTTCTATTCTTCGAATTATTTTCAGTTAATATTTATTTTATGTGTTTGTTTGCAATTACAAAAAAAAATTGCTCTGTGTTTGTAGCTTGCATTTGTTTGTGTGATTGTTGTTTCCTTTTTGTTTTGCATTTGCATTGTAGATATAAAAAAACCATACATTTAATATATATATATATATATATATTATTTCAATTTCATATACATTTTCCTCACTGTTTTGATCAAATACAATTCCACTTTCATTTACATTCATATACATTTCTGTGCATACTGTTACATTGCACTTCAACCTGCTTGTGAATTAGCACATCTCTTACTTCTGCACCCCCCCTTTGCCACCAAAACTGTCATCACACATTGCATTACCATAATCTCCTTTCTGTTCCGCCTCTACTGCTCAACCCCTCTGCTTCAACATCACAACACAGCAACCCTTCCATTCAAGTTGCAGTCATCTCTTCATACAAAACTGCTTCGACCATTATTGTGCACTCTCCACACATTCATCATCATTACCACTGCCATAATTCACTGTGCACAATCCAACCATTACATAGCAGTTCAACAAATTTTCCTCACATACCACCCTCCATCTCAAACAACTCAATATTGCCATATCACAGTTTACCCACTCCACTGCCTACATTTCCACTGCTTGGCCATCACATCACTTCATTACCCTGGTATCACCACCCATCTACTCACTGTTCACTCACTGCTCTTCTCATCATACAACTTCTACTCCCCTTTACCTATTCAAACTCTAACACCTTACATACATACAACACACTTTAACAACAGTGCGTACAATCTGACTCGACCAAAAACCTCAAACCTCAAACCATCACTTTGAATTCAAATTGCTCCCCTCTGCCAATACGAACTCCTCCACTGTCTGCTTCATATTACAACTCATACCATCTTTGTGCATTACTTGTCATCAACATTCATAAACAACTTGCCTCAACATTACCACTTGCATACAATCAAACTGCTACCAATACCACTTATTAATGTAATAATGGACGCTAACACCCCGGTGTGAGTATTAGTAAAGTGAAAGCACCACCCGTTGGTACGGGAACTAGAAATAAGCAGATAAATAATAGAAAAAGTAAAGAGACAGCAGTTTTATAGTGGTTCGGCTTAATATCTAACCTACGTCCACTTTAATCTCCTTTATTGCTGATTCAATTACAATTCTTTACAATGCACTTTGATTACAACACACTTTAGATGAGTAGCTAGAACTTGAATCGGGAAGAGCTCTTCAAATCCATGTCGAATGTGTTAGATCTCTTCCAAAAGTTCGTTGAAGCGTCTTCGGTGTTTGGAGTGCTTGAAGTGTTGGATGAGTCGAGAAAACAACAGAGTATCGGCGTTCCAGAAATGAGCCAAAAGTCCCTCCTTAGTTGGAGTAGGTGGGGTATTTATAGGAGAATTCTGGAATTAGGTCGTAGGTCATGAACGACCTTGTTTAGATCGTAGGTCGTGAGCGACCTAGGGAGCACGGGGCACTGATTAACAGGGAAGTCGTAGGTCGCAAACAATCTAAGGGTAGGTCGCTAGGTCGCCAACGACCTAGGGGATATGAGCTATGACTTATCTCAACTGCACTTGGTCTTGTATGAACGAGTTAGTAGGTCGTGAGCACCTAATGGAAGAGGTATGGTACGTAGCTTCACTCTGTTATAGCTCGCTAGGTTGTTACATTACTAGGTCGCTAAGTCGCTGGAGCTTTAGGTCGCTAGGTCGCTTTGTGACATTAGGTCGCTAAGTCGCTGGAGCTTAAGGTCGCTAGGTCGCTAGGCCGCTTTGTGACATTAGGTCGCTAAGTCGCTGGAGCTTTAGGTCGCTAGGTCGCTTGTACTTTTAGGTTGTTAGGTCGCTTGTGATGTTAGGTCATTAGGTCGCTTGTACTTTTAGGTCGTTAGGTCGCTTGTGATGTTAGGTCGTTAGGTCGCTGTTCTTTAGGTCGTTAGGTCGCTTAAAAGAGGAGTTAACACTTGCCCCTCGAAGTGCATGCCTATGTCATAGGTCGTGTGCTTCGACATAACTCCGCTAGGTCGTGAGCGACCCAAGGGATTTGCTAACTCGCATGCCTATTTGCTTTCCTCTTTTAGCCTCATATAAACTGTTAGCTCGTTTCTTCCTCTTTACTTAACTACTTTGATAACCTTCTCTGCCATTAACGAACCTTAGAGCTTCCAAGGGCGAATTCAATCTATCCAGTCGTTAATTCATCTTTACCATCATATTGCGTAAGTGAATTCGATCTTTATCCAACCATGATCACCGCCAAATTGCGAATCCCCATCCTCTGACCCTAGTCCAACTCTGTATGTCGCGTTTCGCTTTCGAGTAATGCTACGATCGATTTTCGATCGCCATTAGCTATGCTGTTATTGTGATTCTCGAGAGCACAACTATGTGTTGGATCTATGATGGATCTGAGATGGTTTGAATCAGTTTTCGGGTGATTTGGTGGTATGAAGAGATAATGGATTTCACTAAGAGGATGATGGATTTCATTATGTAGATGATAACGGGTTATTGGGTCACAGGTTAATGAGATAGCGAGCTATTGAGTGGAGAGGAGTTAGTGGGTTAAGGAAAGTAGGGCATAACAGTTTTGACCGGAGATAGCTTGAGATTACTGAGTTACATTAGAAGCGACCTAGTGAATCTAAGTGACATAAGAACCTTATCGACCTAATAGATTTGGCCGACCTAACAAACCGACCGACCTAAGAATCCATGCGACCTAAGGGAAACTGCGCGACCTTTGAATTCGTGACCTAACTTCTTGCAGCATCACTTTTTGCGACTTAATCTTTAGGTCGCGTGTGCATTCCAGCGACCTAGGACTTAGCCAGATTTGCACTGTCTGGCCTTGAACAATGTGACTTAATAATTTCGACTTATGTTAAGTCATTAGGCTTGATCTGGACGATCTAAATAGTCCCCGAACTTGCTTGATTCATTCCTGCGACTTAAAGGATGAACAGAACTTAAATACTTGTTGAATTTGATTGAACTTCCAACTTTAACGGTCGGAACGAACTACTTGAACTTGTTGCACTTCTTTACAGATTATATTAACTTTTAATGCTAACAACCTGTTAAACACAACATTTGCAGAAAACTAGGGCGAATATACTGCCATTGATTGCCCACATCGAATGACAGATTAGTCGATAAAGAATAATCAACTTAAATGAACTTTGTGAATGAAATGCTGTGAATCAACAAATTCAAGTGAAGTATTAAAGCAAAGCTAAAATAATCAACTAAAGCTGATCTGCTTGCATCAACACTGTACTTGAACTTAAAATAACAAGCCCTGAAACTCTATAATCGACTAATGTCAACTAATTTGATTCCAGTTATATTTTCTTTTACTAGTTTTGCACAACACTTCACACTTTTAGGAAACGTGCACCTTCATATTTGAATATCCAGTTCCTTGTGTAGAATGACTTCTCAACAAGAATAAATAGGGCAAGCTGAAGAGTCTTTTCCAATTGCTAACCCATTGAATGATCCTCCGAAAAGAGCTTCGACCACTTTGAACCACAGATTTTTTAGTCAGTTGTGCATTCAGTTCGGCATTGCTGAAGCAGACGCTAGGCTTCCCGGGATGAATGATACTGCTGATAGGCCACCTCACGGCTTCATTGCAGTTAACCGATAGATGTGCTTGAATGGAGCTATTCCTCCTTTCAATGACTTTCTTCGAACGCTCCTTCTCCGACTAACCATCTCTCCTTTCCAACTACACCCTAATGGCTACGCCATTTTGATAGGGTTGTGTGTGTTATTCAGGAGGACACTTAACCGTCTTCCGAGCTTCGAAGAAGTCTTCTATTTGTGCACTTTCGCAAAGAACAAAGATCACCCTTCAATTATTCTCGTGAGAGGCGCGAGAAACCGTAAACTAATTTTAGACTTGCCCGAGAGTGCACACGATTTTTTAAGTCAATTCTTCTATGTTCGTTGCCCCCCGGGGTTCTATGCCATCTGGAGAATTGGAAGTAAGATTGCCAATTTTTGCTCACTCCACCTTTTCTGAATTTCTTGGAACTCGAATTGCCAAGTACTTAACTTAAATCTTTACTTTTTGTAGCACTTCCTCCTCCGCTTAGAGATCCCAGCCACAAGCCAACCTTCGAAACATTAAGTGCCGTGGTGGCTGAGGAGAGAAGCATCAAGTTTTTGCTAAAAGATGAATTTCTGCACCAATTCGGACTTTTACATCCTTCTCGGTCTATTTAGCTTCATGATGCCCCCGGTTCCCAAGCAGAAACATCAGATGCCCCGGTTTCCGCATAGGAACTTGCACCGAAAGGACCTATTGCAGAAGCTTCATTGGTGAAATGTTCTACTCCTGTTGATGTTGTGGGGTAATCCGGCAAGCTTACACTTTCCCCGGTGATTGAAGAAGGAGTTGAAAAAGAAAACTCTGCTGGACATGACGGCGAAGACACATTTGATGGGCTAAGCGACTTAATGGTGACCTCACGCGAGCTTTTTAAAGATGATACCACCAACACTAAAGTTGTCTCTCCAGCGATTGAAGCGACATCTGCTTTACGACCGATTTTGTTAACTCAAGAGTTGACGCCTACCGCAAAAACCGATGTCACTCCTAAGCCGAAGAGTGGTTTGTAGCTCGACGCATGTAGTCTACACATCACACACACTTACGAATTTTTGGCAGTTACTCGCACTTAATTCCTTTTCCTGGAGATTTCTAAATTCTATCTTTTTTTCATTTTCAGATTCTCCAATGGGGCGAAGCGGTTCGTACTACGATGACTTCCGGCACTATGGAGGGCGTTACACTTATGATCACAGGCGCTATCTCCCTGATCTTAGGGAAACTGACGAAGAAAGAGCTGTTAGGAAGGCTCAAGAAAGAAGAGCCAATGAGGAGCGATACAAGAGAAGGGATGAACGATATGACTCTTCTGAAAGAGATGATGATTCCCATAAGCGAAAATCTCATGATGTTAAAGGGAATAGTCATGTCACTGAAGATCCAAGCAAGCGGGCCAAGCTTAGCGACGCGTCTGCAATTTCTGAAAAGACCGCTGCTTCTATCCCTCTTGACATCCCCTCCGGTTCTCCTGCTCTCAAGAAAACTGATATTCAGACAATCATTAGCAGGCCTCAGTACTGAGTTGAACAAGGTCCGGCTACTCTTCAAAGTCAGTTCCCGCAGTGGTGCTTAAAGGGAGTGCATTTTGATCTTGACTTGGTTCCCATCGACAAACAAGCCATGTTAAAGAATCTTGATGCCGTATGACTTGACATCGAAAGAATGTCCGGATGGCAAAAACTTGTCGACGAGCTTCAGAGAGTCAATCGTGCAAATCTTGAAGCAATGCTGACTATGGAAAATGATAAATCCGAGTGGTAGAAAGTTCTCGACCAGCACGATGCAGAAATGAAGAGCATTGCCGATGACAATGAGAGACTTGAGGCTGAAGTTGAAAAACTCAAAAATGAGCTTGTTACTTCTTCTACTTCCTATACTCAAAAGGAAGAAGTACTTCAAAAACAAGTTCACGATGCTCATGCCGCTCAATGGTATGCCGAGGCTCAACTTGAAGCTGAACAGAAGATGACAGAAATCTATCGCACCGACCTTGCCCAGCTACGGGAGAAGGCAAGTTCCCACGACTTGGAAATTATGTGGTTGCGAGCTCAACTGTCAAAAAATGAAAAAGAGCGTGATGAGGCTATTGCTGGAAAAGAAGCAGCTGAACAGTCGCATGAAGCAACAAAAGCCAACGTCAACTCTACTTTATTTGATTTTTATCTTCATAACGTTTTGGGGCGTGGAAGCCTCTCATTCTTGGGCCCGAAGTATGAGATCACTTTGGCTGAAGTGTGAGAGGATGAAATTGATATGCTCGGAGGTGCTGGCTATGCTGAAGCAGACCTTGAGGCGCATTATTTTGATGATGAAACTCGTGCCGCTCTTGCCAGAGGAAAGGAGCAACTTGCTAAAGTGCGAGCCAGATCGACGGAAGAGGAGCATCCAGGGAAGGAAGCACATTTGAATGCCCCTGTCCATACTTCGATTTCGGCCGACGTTGATATCATAGGCTCCAGTTCCCATTCTTCGCCTCCTGCTAAAGCCAAAACCGAGATTACAACTGCACAGGGCGGAGACGAAGGCAAAGAAAGCGCCAAAGCACAAGCCTATGAAGTTGACATTATAAAGCCGACTCCTCCAGGTAACTTCAACGTTGAACCAGGTCAAGCAGATTACTTGTTTGCTTCGACTGAGCTTGATGAATTTCTCGCTTATTACTTAAGTCTCGATGAGCCACCATCTCCTCTCTTTACGAGGAATACTGATTTTGACTTTTCTTCTTATGTAGCGGAAATACCAAGTGCTGCACAAACTTCTCCTCCTCCAGCTGCTGTTCCTCCATCTTCTCAAGTTACTCCTTCTACTTCTCAACCGGGATCGCAAGAAGAAAAAATAGAAGCTCTTCAAGACTTGGACGATCCGGCTGCTTCGCAAGAACAAAAGGCGGAAGAACTTGAGGAGGGCGAGAAGACCCCGGAGCAACCTTATGATGATGACACAAAGCTTTCTGCATTGATTACTCCGGGAAGTGAGTCTTCTTCAAAGAAGAAAGGGAAATGCGCAGTTTCGAAGAAGAAGAAGAAAAGCGCTCCTGCTGGTGAAGAAAAAGTGGAAGTAGATCCAGCTACACCTCCTTCTCCTTCTTCCCGACCCGTCCACGCCGGATTCAGAAATTAATCATCAAGCCGAGAAAGAGCTCTAAAGGTGGCGGGAAGAAGGAGTAATGAGCTTGACTTTACGCTTCTTGTTTTGCTTTTTGCTTGTACATAGAAGTTTGTACTGACCGGAGATTGTACGGGTGCCGGCCCCCGTCTTTTGGAATTTGTACATGTACAAAAATTTTATAGTATGGAATAAAATGGTTCTTTTTACTTGTACAATTTCTTGTTAGTATATGTGTGAATGCATTTATTTCTTATTTTTGCACAAGTTTCTTTATTTACTTTGTATGATACTGCAGTGAGCTCGTGGTATGATGTTTGAGAGTTGTTTTCATTAATATAGCTATATGCCCCCATATCACAGCTCATTGCAATATTCTGAAGAGACTTGTACTCTTATTTTAGAGAATAATTCTTCCGTTTTGAGGAAATATTATTCTGCTTTTAGTAGAGTATGCCTTGTATTGGAGAAGTTTTTTTTTATATACTTCAACTTTCGGAGATGGTCACTTTTTGTTTTTTGAAAATTGGACACCCCTACGCAGTGAAGTGAGCTTCCGAAGAAAACTTCGATCTATTTGCCAGAGAATTATATTTCATCGTTGAATGGGCCCACAGTACGGACGTCAGCTGTTTTATCGGATATTTGTTTGTACAAATAATCATAAGTATTCAGTTGATGGCCTGGAACCTTCTTTTTGAGAAGGCACAACTTTAGTGGTTTCATCGACGAAGTTTTTGGATTTGCCTCATTAAAGGGCTTCACTTGTTTAGTGCTTTCGAAGAAGGCTTTGTGCCTCCGAAGAGGGCTTCTTAATTTGTGCCTCGGGAGAGGGCTTGTTTGATATGCCTTGGGAAGGGCTTTCTTTTTTGATTTTTGCCTTGGGAGAGGGCTTTGTGCGGTTTTTCTAGAAAGTTACTTTCTCACAGTTGAATGGTCCCATGGAGCAGACGCAAGCTACCCGACTGGATGTTCGTTTGCACAAACAATCACAATCAAGTAACAAGGGCCTGGAACCTTCTATCTTGGGAAGGTGCTCTCTTGGGTGGTCCCACCAACATTCTTGGGCGAGAGAAGCATTTCGATTTGGGCATGCCTCGTTGGAGGGCTTTATGCCTCCGAAGAGGTCTTGTTTGGTTCTTGCCTGAAAGTTACTTTCTCACAATTGAATGGTCCCACGGAGCAGACGCAAGCTACCCGACCGGATGTTCGTTTGCACAAATGATCTCAATCAAGTAACAATGGCCTCGAACCTTCTATCTTGGGAAGGTGCTCCCATGGGTGGTCCCACCAACATTCTTGGGCGAGAGAAGCATTTCGATTTGGGCATGCCTCGTTGGAGGGCTTTGTGCCTCCGAAGAGGGCTTGTGCCTCCGAAAAGAGCTTGTACCTCCGAAGCAGTTTTTTGCCTACGAAGAGGTCTTTGTTTGTCTGCCTCCGAAGAGGGCTTGTGCCTCCGAAGAGGAGCATTTGGCCTCCGAAGAGGAGCATTTGGACTCTGAGGAGTAGCATTTGGACTTCGAAGAGTAGCATTTGGACTCCGAAGAGTAGCATGTGGACTCCGAAGAGTAGCATTTGGACTCCGAAGAGTAGCATTTGGACTCCGAAGAGTAGCATGTGGACTCTAAGGAGTAGCATTTGGACTCCGAAGAGTAGCATTTGGCCTCCGAAGAGGGCTTTGTTGCTTGTGTCCTTCCACCATCTGCTTCTTAGCGATTCCTCATTATCACTTCAAGTACATGTCCCATTCTTTTGCAAGTTGTTTGCTTTTTTTCCAGAGAAGTGTACTTTATCATTGAGTGGATCCACGGGGCGGACGCAAGCTACTTTACTGGATGTTCGTTTGCACAAACGATCGCGATTGGTTAGCAAGGGTCTGGAACCTTCTCGTCAGGAAGGTGCCCGCTTTGGTGGAACCATCAACTGTTTGTGAATAGCACTTCCTTTGTAGGAGTTGAATTTTGGAACTTTTGTGGCTTGGGATTTGTTTGTTGAGTGATTTATAGGAATCGCTTGGTTTCGTGATGTGTTGAATAGGTAAGCTTTGCTTTGATAGCCTGCAATATTAAATCGACATTTTAGCAATATTTTTAATATATTTGCTTATCGAAATGAGACAGGCATCTTATAGTATTAAAGAACACAAGATTTATAGTCCTTTATTATAGATTCGCACTGATTTCTCAGTGGTTTACAATACAAGAGTTATACATCCATCATCATTTTACAAATTTAAGCAATGCTTTTTAAGTAAAATATGGATGCAGTCATTTCTATTCCCAGATCTCGGGATTAGACTCCTATTTCCACTGGATTCATAGTTTTGGATCCATATGCCAGACAGAATGAAAGGTGTCCAGTTGCAGTTTTATGGGTAGTTAGCAGCACTTTGATTAACTTCATCTCAAAGCGTAAGCGTGTTTCTCCAACTCGTCCCAACTTCTGCCTGCTGGGCCTGTGACAACATTAATGACAAGCCTCTCAGATTCCTACGCTGCAGCCTTGTCATCTGAGCCGAATTGATGAGTAGGAAGTTGTTGCCCCTGAGTGGATGAGGTTGGGTCGACTCTGTTTTTCTTCACATATTGTTGCAGTTTATTCTGTTTTAGCAACTCTTCAATCACATTCTTTAACTGGCGACATTGGTTAGTGTCATGGCCATGTTGATTGTGAAATCGACAGAATTTCCCATTATGTACTGCACCTCTCCCCATCTCAGGTGGTTTGGGATACTCGACAACATCCTTCTTTGCGAAGAAGATATTTTCCGGTGTATCAGTTAAGGGAGTAAAATCTGAAGGATTAAAGTGGTGAGGTTTCTTCTCATTTCTCTACTTCTTTCCTCCGTCATTTTCCCTTTTCTGGTTTCCAGATTCTCTTTTGTTAGAAGCAACATCGTTATTCTTGACTTCGGTAACAACTACTTTCGCTGGCGTAGAAAGGCTTTCTAGGCGCATGAATTCGTCGGCCTTTTTATAAAACTTCTCAAGTGAATTTGGTTCCTTCATTTTTAACCATCTTCCGAATTCACTTGATTTGTCGATGGCTCGCATCAAGTAAGTCAGGATCATACGGGGTTCTGCATTATCCACTTCGGCCAAGGCTATATTGAAACGGTTCAAGAAAGATCTGATAGATTCTCCAGGAACTTGTTCAAAGCTGGACAGTGACATCATATCCTTAGCCTTTGAAGCATACAACCTGAACTGATCTTTGAATTTTCGAGTTAAGTCGGAGAATTGATCTACGGACCGAACTGGTAGTTTTGTGAACCAAAGTAGAGCCACTCCTTCCAAGTACACTGGAAAGTATCGGCATTTAATCTCATCTGATGCTCTTGCACCGGTCATATGCCAGTCATACTTATATAGGAAATGATTAGGGTCACTTGTCCCCCTATAGGCTGGGATAGTAGGAGGTACAAATTTCCTTGGGAATTCTGCTTTTAGGATCCTTTCAGTAAAGGAAGTTTTGCTTGGAGCAAATCCCCAGTCGCTCTTATTTTCTTCCCTCTACATGCTCTCTTTCATGATTCGGTGAACCATCCCTGATAGGTACTCCTCATTGTTCAAAGGCATCGCCGGGCAGACGTCGGCTATCCTTTCGGAAGTTTGCCTGGGCAAATGTTCATGAAAAGTTGGCTGCGGCCTTGAACCTTCAGCTTAGAAAGGTGGCGTTTCGGCGGTGCCAGTTGCTCTTTGAGGAATACCTTTCTCTTGGGAATTATGAGCATCTTCGGCAAAGGTTGTTTCATTGTTTTCTGGTTGTCGATTTGCCCCAAGCAGAGCGTTTAATCTGTCCATCATTAAAGCGTTTTGAGCTTCAATTTGTTGGTATAATTCAGACACTACATCGTCTAATTCAGCCCTTGTGACTCCAACGGTAGGAGTTGCCTGGTTTGCTGTTGGGGAAGTGGAGGTCCCCTCATGAGCATTTCCGGATCTGGTAGATCTACTCTTTCTTCCAGGAGCCATGATTTCAAATTGACTTCTGGTCTTTAGAGAGATTCTTTCAGCAAACTTTTGCGAAGCAATGGTGAAAATATTCCTGAGTTCAATTCTCAGTGAAAGCACCAAAATTGTTAACGTAAAAATCGACGCTAACACCCCGGTGTGAGTATTAGTAAAGTGAAAGCACTACCCGTTGGTACGGGAACTAGAAATAAGCAAAGAAATAACAGAAAAAGTAAAGAGACAACAGTTTTATAGCGGTTCGGCTTAATATCTAGCCTACGTCCACTTTAATCTCCTTTATTGCTGATTCAATTACAATTCTTTACAATGCACTTTGATTACAACACACTTTAGACGAGTAGCTAGAACTTGAATCGGGAAGAGCTCTACAAATCCATGTCGAATGTGTTAGATCTCTTCCAAAAGTTCGTTGAAGCATCTTCGGTGTTTGGAGTGCTTGAAGTGTTGGATGAGTCCAGAAAACAGCAGAGTATCGACGTTCCAGAAATGAGCCAAAAGTCCCTCCTTAGTTGGAGTAGGTGGGGTATTTATAGGAGAATTCTGGAATTAGGTCGTAGGTCGTGAACGACCTTGGATAGGTCGTAGGTCGTGAGCGACCTAGGGAGCACGGGCCACGGATTAACATGGAAGTCGTAGGTCGCAAACAATCTAAGGGTAGGTCGCTAGGTCGCCAGCGACCTAGGGGATATGAGCTATGACTTATCTCAACTGGACTTGGTCTTGTATGAACGAGTTAGTAGGTCGTGAGCGACCTAATGGAAGAGGTATGGTACGTAGCTTCACTCTGTTATAGCTCGCTAGGTTGTTACATTACTAGGTCGCTAAGTCGTTGGAGCTTTAGGTCGCTAGGTCGCTTTGTGACATTAGGTCGCTAAGTCACTGGAGCTTTAGGTCGCTAGGTCGCTTGTACTTTTAGGTCGTTAGGTCGCTTGTGATGTTAGGTCGTTAGGTCGCTTGTACTTTTAGGTCTTTAGGTCGCTTATGATGTTAGGTCGTTAGGTCGCTGTTCTTTAGGTCGTTAGGTCGCTTAAAAGAGGAGTTAACACCACTCACCACATCAATTATCTCCGACTGTTTCGCTGCCATCAAACAATTACACACAGCCATACAATTTGCACATATCACCACTTAGTCCTCATATCATAGCAGTGATCTCATATACATCCCCATCTGACCACATATCACCTCTCCATTGCCATCAAGAAATCATCAACAATCCATCGCCAAACACTTGATACATCACTTCCCATCATTTCACTGCTGACCATCATCACAACAACACTTCTTTTCTTCATCACTGCACATCAAACTTCGTCCAACATCACACTACAAACATCACAGTACAAGCAACCGATTCAACTGCAACTTCACCATATACACTACCAGTCTCCCTACCTAGTCACTCTACATCATTCAGTACTTCGCGACCCAAATCACACTTCAAATCCATACAACATTCAGTACTTCCTCTTAACATACATATACAACAACAACTTCAACCCAAACTACACCATACTTCCTTCTTTGGCCAGTGGAATTCCAAGAAACAAAACTACCCAGTTATATACACTATCAAAACACATACCTTACTATGAACTATCTACCACCAAACAACTTCTCCTTCAGTTCAACCTGGTACCACATCCACCTAAATCCATCTACAGTGTCTCCCTACAACCCAACCTACATTGCAACTTCATCATCAAACGACAGCAATCAGCCAGCCGAAATCAGCACCTGAAACGCAGCCGACCTCACTTCGAACAACCAATCAGTTCCCCATTGAACTTCCCGACCATCAATTGCAGCCACTCCCCTGAACAACTCGCCTTCCACAACCCAAATACCCAATCGCCTTTCAACCAGCATACTACAGACCACAGCCTAATCCACATTTCACGACTTCACCAATCACCTCGGCAATCACGAAATCAAACTCAAACCATCCATCGCAACCAGAATCACACATTCGCCTCATCCCCAAATTTAGCCGCGGGTTAATGCAACCCCACCGCCTTCAGCCAACAAACTCCATCTCGAATCGTGACCACGACCAGAAAGAAAAAAAATTGAGTCTGCGTTTGAGCGAATTTTGAATTTTCTTCGATTGTTATTTTTGATAGAAGCACGTCTTTGTTGTTTTGATGACTGTGAAGAACACTTAGCAGTGAGTTGTTTTATTTGGAATAAATGTGGATTGTTAAGGCAATTAGGCTAGGCCTATTTTATTTAGTTCTTGTTTTTTTTAATTACTTTAATTCTTCTTTGACTATTAAAAAAAATTAGTTTGTTTTGTTTTGTTTTAATTTGGTCTGTTTTAAAACTTTTCTTAAGTTTCTTCTTGTTTTAAAAAAATCATTCGTTTTGTCTACAACTTTTGTCTTGTGTTGTTTTTATTCTTCTTTTTAATTTATTTTTTGTTTATTTTTTTTTTAAATTAAAACTTCACTTTTAAGTTTCCTTTTCAAAAAAAAAATAGTTTCGTTTGTTTTATTTCTTAATAAAAAAAATCAAGTTGTTTCATTTTAATTTATTTTACTTCTTCCTTAAAAAAAACAAACAAACAAGTTGGATTTAATGTTGTTTTCTTTTGTATAGTTTCGTTCATTTTGTTTTAGGTTCATTGCTGTTCTGTTTTCATTTTTCTTAGTTTCTTCTTTGATATATATTTTTAATCTGTGTATATATCTTTGTTTTATCTTTCAGGTTGCAAAAACAGAAGGACAAGGATTGCGGTGCTAAGCTTGCCAAAAAAAATAACTACTCCGCTTTCTTATAATTTTTTTTGCTTTTAACCCTTATCTATTATTTTATTTCTCTTGCATTGTTGTTTGCTTTCATTTTAAAAAAAATTATTCAAAAAAAAACCAAAAACAAAAACAAAAATCATTTGTAGTTGCATTGTTAATACACGTTTATTTTCTGCTTTGCATTTCATCCTAGATTTTGTGTGATGACCCGAAATTTTTAGATATTTGAAATTGGAATATTTAATTGATTTTAAATATTCAAATGTGGATTGGTTACGTGAATTTCAAATATCACTATTTATTGGATAATTTAATTATTTAATTAAATTGGTTGGAAATTGGGTAAACATGAAATTGGGAATTTTAAATCAGTTAAAAATAATTTGAAGGCTTGGAAAATTTACATTGATAATACTGAAGGTAACATAACTTTTAAAATTGAATTTAAAAGTGGTTTTTTCAGTTTTAAAACTATATCGTTTAAATTGAATTTAAAAATAGCATTCCGAGGCGCAGTCTCGGAATTTAACGAAACCAGTTCCATTGAATCCGTAATATTGTATTATTATCGGATTTCAATTTTCGTAGTGATTGGAGTTGTTGTGTGAGCGTACGACATATAAAAGCGCTGAAATTTATATCGAAAATTCAATATTTTAACTGAGTTCAAAAAGCTATCTTCTCCATACGATCAAATTAGGAATCAAAATCTTTTCCTTTGCGTTCGAAATAGGGGTATAACCTTATAAACGCCTAGCGGCACGCCTCGATAGGAATTCGAGGTTGTAAGTTGCATTTCCGAGACAATTTGAATTTAAATTTAAATACGAATGAATATTTTACTTGACTAGTCAAATAAATTTCACATCAGATCTTTTTCCAGTCTATTCCAAAGCACTGTAGCCAACCTTCTCCTGCACGCTTCTCTCTTCATTAGTTAAAATCTTATCTTCCTCGTTTCCTTTTTATACATGACGTAGAAAAAAAAAAGAATGAAAATGGCCGCTCTTCTTCTTTTATTCTTTCTGTTTCAAAATCCAAACGCAAAACATTTCCCCCTCCTATTCAATTCAGCCGAACAAATGCTGAAACAAACGAAGACCTCTAAATCAAGAAAATAAACAAAATGGCGGAATCGAAGTAAGGTACGAAATCGAATTCGATTTCAAATCCAAGTCAACTCGATTTCGAAAGGAAGTCGAACGCGATTCGTTCAGTTGAGCTCGAGAGCTTCGCAAATGTCGACTAGTTCTCGCGAGCGAGCTTTGCAGCAGCGAAAAGGAGGGCATGTCTTCATCAAATCGATCTTGAAATCGAGGCATTCGAACGAGGGTTTTGGGTGGGGTTTCTGATCGCTGCAAGCATCGCGATGTAATCGAATTGAATTCGAAGTCATCGATTTTCAAATCGAATGCTGGGGCGAACGATGGAGCCAAGGAAGGTGATGGGTTCGCGTCGCGAGTGAAGTGAGATGGCGCGTCTGGAAGAAAGCCAACGTTCGTTTTGGGAAGGGTATAGTCTCGAGCGAAGGCAGCGAGGTAACAATTTCTTTTGTTATTAATTTAATGAATGTTATTACGCAGAGAAAAAAAATGTATATATAAATTTATAGTATAATTTACAGCAAGTTTTAAAAGGAAAATTCTATTTTTAATCTATATATATATATATATAGATATGTACATAGGTAAGATTTGAAAAAAAAATATGTATAAATTATGAGCAGGAAACCTTTATTTGGTTGGACAATGTAAACCAGTTTTTAAAAGTTTTTTTATGACAATCTTGTTTACAACTGGAAGTTTAAACATTTTGATTTGAAAAGTTTATAAAAAAAATTATAAAGTCTGGGAAAATTTACAGTAAAGCATTTCGAAGGCAAATCTATTTTTGTTTATATATATATATACATATACATATACACAACAAGATTTTTCAAATTCAAATGGCAGACAACGGTCATTTTTCAAATTCTCAATCCGATGGCAATTCTTCAGATCTGGTGGGGGAGGAGGCCAGCGAGGAGGATGGTTGGACTAAGGTGTCTGGTAGGATGAAAAGGGTGACGTTTGCAAGTGATTCTATCAACAGGCGGCCAGCTAATCTGGAATGCAAGGGCAATCCCAGATCTGCCCTTTCTCATGCTCGGCAACGAAATACAGGAAAAGCGGTGGTAGGTAAGCCGTGTAACATCTCAGTAAATCCAAAAGCTATGCCTACTTCTTGGTGTGATATGGTTAAGGGTCACAATAGATCTGATAATATGAAGTTTTATGACCCTCCAATTCTCAATGAAAAAAGAACAGCTGTTATTGAGGAGAGTGAATTACAAGCGGCTGAGAAGATTTGGTCTAATTCGATCCTTCTTTATTTGGTAGGTAAGAGACCGTACTACGTTTATTTCAAAGCTTATATTAAAAGGACCTGGATGCCGAAAGGCAACTTTGATGTTTTTGCAAGAGATAACGGTTTCTATCTTGTCCAATTTGAAAAGGAGGAGGATTGTTCGAAGATCCTTAATGGAGGACCATGGCTAATGGATGGTAAATTTATTATCGTGAGAAAATGGAATAGTTCGATTAAATATGAAAGAGATTTATTGCTCACGATTCCAATTTGGGTGAGACTCCCTAATTTGAACTTTGCGTATTGGAATCATGTTTCGCTATGTAAAATAGCGAGTACGATTGGGAACCCTATTGATATGGATGCACACACCAAGAACAGAAGTCGACTAGCGTATGCCAGAATTCTTATTGAGGTTGAAGCAGATTTTGAATTTGATGAGACAGTTCAAATAAAAGTTCCAGGGGGTGACTTTGTGACTCAAAGTGTGGAGTATGAATATATTCCACCAGTGTGCAAAAACTGTGTGTGTTTCGGTCATACTAAAGAGGAATGTCCTATTAACTTTGTGCAGAAATGGAAACCTAAAAAGTTAAGTACTATGCAGATAGAAAATAATGATAAAAATACAAATCAGAGCATAGCAGAAGCTAACATGCAGAGTACTATTTTTGTGAACAGTGAGGGTACTGTGTTTACAACATTGCAAGAAAATGAAAATAAGGATATTAATGGAACTGATAATACAGGGAAGGGTAAAGAAATAAATATAAATGACCAGTGCAAGGTTAACTTGCCATCTCCATCAGAACATATGATAGACACTTCTGAGATGAATCAAGACAGTAACATCAGTTCGTTCGGCATAATTGCAGCCTCGCCTTCAACTGCGATTGATAGATGTGCACTATCTGAAGATGCTTCTCATCACAGTAAGACTGCCACAATTATACGGAAGCAAACTGAGTCAGTACCTTATTCCACCCAGATTGTAAGCTACCATGATGGATCTTCATCAAGCATTCAGCCCTCTGATCCTTTAGTGTTGACGTCATTGACCGAAGCCTCAGTCTCTCATTCATCATCGGAGATTGATCATCGAAGGGAGTCTTTACATCATAATGATATTAATCCTTCCCATACTGTCCTTTATTCTCATAATTTACATGATACTTCTCTAACAACTGATGTGTTAATCTCTAAACAGGTGCTTACGGACTCGACAGACTTGCCGGCTGATTCTCTTCCTCAGGTCCAGTCATGTACCAATCCCATATACCCTTCTCCTAATATCCCATCCTCTGGTATCCCCAAAGATTTAACCTCTCCAAATCCTGAATTTGACAGAATTATGGCAGCAGTGAGTTATAAAACACAGAATGATAGAAAGAAAAACAAGGCTACAATAGACGGTGTGACTCCCACAGTGAGAACTAGGAGTCAAACCAACCCCAAGTAATGTCAGTCTTATGCTGGAATGTGCGAGGCCTTAATAAGGCCTCTCGGGTACTACAGGTGAAAAATATGATAGACATGCACAAACCTTCTATTTTCTGCCTGGTGGAGAATAAATTTAGAACAAATAAACTGCAAAATTTCATAGATTCTTGGGGTAAACAATGGTGTTGTTTCAACAATCTTGAATTCGATCATAAATGCAGAATACTGATTATGATAAATACAGAGTATTGGAAGAGTTATGTCATTTCAGCTAGTAAACAACATATCACTTGTATGTTAAATAATGTCGCAGGGGCTCAATGCATCATTACTGTCATTTATGCTTTAAATGTTGAAGCAGATAGAGTACCATTGTGGAGAAAACTCATCACAGAAGCTAATACGTTTAATATCCCATGGTGTTTGATAGGAGACTTCAATTGCATTCGATACATAAATGAGAAAAAGGGAGGAAGGGGTATTACTCTTAAACAGGTTCAAGAGTTAAATAATTTTGTTCTATCCTCTGGTATTAATGAAGTGAATATTACAGGAGTTCACTACTCTTGGAGATCAGGTCCGGATAGAAACATAGCAACCAGAATAGATAGGCTGTTTTGTAATATTGAATGGATGGAAGTCTATACACATTCCCATTCTCAATTTCTAGAACTATCATCTAGTGACCATGTACCTATCTTATTTCATTTTAATAAAGTGCAGGAATTCTCTGGGCCTAAGCCATTTAAGTTTATGAACCACTGGTCTAAATGTGAAGGTTATCTAAAAGTGGTTCAACAAGCTTTTCAAGTCTCTGGAGGTAATCAATTGTATAATCTTATTCAAATGCAAAAGAGAACCAAAAAAGCTCTGAAGGAATGGAGCTTTGGGGTAAATAATCTAAAACAGCAAGTAGATAAGTGCAAGAAGGAAGTTAATGCAGCTTTACTTGAATTGGAGATAAACCATACTACTCTTAATGCTCAAATTCTGGACAATGCCCAAGCTAAATTAATTAAATGCATGGATTTTTTATCAATGGACATCAAGCAGAAAACAAAATGTAAATGGCTCAAATGGGATGACAGCTGCTCAAAATTTTTCTATGCAAAGCAAACAACCAGGAAATTTTTGAACAACTTTCAGAATGTGCTTAATGAAAAGGGTAACTTGGTTAAGACTCAAAAAGAGATGGAAAATGATGCAGTCAAATATTTCAATACATTATACAACAAAGAAGGATTATCCAGCTCTTTCCCAAATATTACCCCAAAGAAGAAGATAAATGATTGGGGGAAGAATTATCTAAATGTTGAATTTACTGTTGAAGAGGTTAAGAAAGTGGTGTTTAGTGTCCATAATGACACTGCCCCGGGTCCTGATGGGTTTAATTCTAAATTCTACAAAATGCACTGGGAGGATTTAAAATATTCAATTGTCAATGCAGTACAATCATCCTTCGATAGTGGCAGAATTGTTAGAGAAATAAATCATACAATTATTTCTCTCATCCCAAAGGTTCCTAAACCTGAATCAATGGCAGACTACAGACCCATAACATGTTGTAATATGCTATTCAAGATCATCTCTAAAGCTCTGTGTGAAAGAATGAAATATGTACTTGGGGAACTAATTTCAGAAAACCAAACAGCTTTTCTACCGGGCAGACACATAAATGATGGTATTATTATTGCTCATGAACACATTAGAAACTTCAACAAAATTGGCAGCAATAAAATGTGCATAAAAGTGGATCTCAGGAAGGCATATGATTCGGTTAACAGGGAATTTATCATTCATATGATGAGAGCTATGGACTTCCCTTTCAAATGGATAAAATTAATAAAAGAGCTTATCTCAACACCAAGTTTTTCAATTGCTATTAATGGATATCATAAAGGATACTTCAATAGCTCTAATGGTTTAAGACAAGGTGACCCTCTTTCCCCATATTTATTTACAATTTGTATGGAATATTTCACCTTACTCATGGATCTGAAAGAAAATAAGGGCAAAATAGAGCCTATTGTCAAAAATAACCCAAGTATTACCCACTTATTATATGCTGATGATCTATTAGTATTTGCTCAAGCTACTGATAAAGGAGCCAAATTAGTGAGGAACTGTTTTAGGAAACTGAAACATGTCACAGGGTTAGAAATGAACAGCATGAAAACCCAAGTCTTTTTTAATAAACACTGCAATAATAAGGAGCAAATTCTAAACATACTTGGTATCAATGAGGGTTTATTACCAGTTAGATACTTGGGGCTGCCATTATCTGTCACATATATCAAACAAGGAAATTGCAAGCAGCTACTGGATAAAATACTTAAAAAGGTGAAGGGTTGGGAAAGCAAATTTCTTACTTTACCAGGCAGATTAGAGCTAATTAAATCCGTAATATACCCAATGGTGTGTTTTTGGATGCAATGTTTTATGCTGCCTAGTTTGACCATTCACAAAATCAATCAAATCTGTAAAAAATTCATTTGGAAGGGGAAGAAAAGTAAAATACCTTGGGACACTATTACAAATCTGAAAGATGAGGGTGGTATGGGTCTTAAAAAACTTTCAGACATCAACACTACTTACTGCATCAAAAGGATATGGGATACTCTTAATAACTCTTCTTTCAGTGCTAAATGGTTAAACAACAAGTATGCACACAATGAGACTCTATGGGAATCGAATGTGAATAATAATCATTCATGTACTTGGAAAAAGATGCTTTATCACAGGAAAAATGCCCAGAGATTGATAGACAGGAAAATAGTGGATGGTAAATCTACTAGCTTATGGTTTGCACCATGGGTCAATGGCTCTACTTTAGAAAAACTAGGATATGATACATTATCATATACTAGAGGCCATAGCCAAAAAGTGGAGATGATTTTGTTTAATCAAACCTGGAATCCTGACAACATTTCCTACTTAAGGAATATTAGTGAAGAAATAAAGCAAATTAAGATTCATAGCAATAGGACAGCAGACTATTGGAGTTGTTCTGTCAACAAAAAAGGAATTTTTCATTTCCAAGATGTCTGGAATTTTATCAGAACCCCCCAACAGCCTTGCAATGTTCATCACATTATTTGGAACAACATTTCTTTGCCAAAAATGAATGTCTGTCTTTATAGAGCTTTTCATAATTACTTGCCTACTAAAGATAAACTTTGCATTCAAGGCATCACTTCAGATGATTTATGTGTGCTATGCAATAAATATTCGGAGACTACGAAACACTTATTCTTTGAATGTGAATTTTCTAACTATGTTTGGAAATGGAATAGAACAATGATCGGAGACCCTATTACACCAATTCATACCATCCCAACTCTTACTGGTGCTATGCATTACATTTCCTTAAGTCATAAATCCAATGGTATTATCAAAGATGTCATAACTGCTGCGTTATCCTCTTCGATATGGTTTATATGGAAATGCAGAAATGCAAAAATTTTCAATAATGAAGTGATTGACAAATTTGCAGTTTGCCGGAACATCAAAAAGCAAGTCAAAGACTTGATCTGTTTTAGATCTAAATATGATAGCACTGGAACGAACAACATAGAAGAAATTATGGAAAGGTGGGATATACCTCTTCGTAATCGAGAAAACCAACCCCAAACCTTTAACCATACCTGTTCAACAACCCTTGACTCACCCACCGCCGTAACATCTTCAAGGTACATGACTGTCAGAGGAAGAGCAGAAGACGCAAGAGCTGGAGAGCCCTCTAGCACCGATAGAGATAGCACTCAGAATGGAGGAGAAGTTTCTACTGATCGTCTCACCTTTGAGCCGCCATGATTGTTCTAAGAAATAGGTCAACCCGCTGTTTGAGGGAGTTTGTTCTGGGTCGGTTTTTTCATTAATTATACGGGCTGTTTTGGGCCTAGTTGTATTGTATGGGCCATACCATTTGTTTGTTATAATGTTTCTTTATAATCAATAAAGTTTGAAATTCTTTCAAAAAAAAAAATATATATATATATACATATATATATATATTTCAAATCAGCTAGTTTATTTTAAAATAATGTGTTATGGAGATTTATTTGTTAAATTAACTTATTTAACTATTTTAGTTACCAAAAACATTTTATTAAAAAGGAATTAGTTTAAAATTTAATGATTAGTTTAAAATAAGTCATCGGTTAACTAAATTTATTAAATCCAAATTGATTATTTGATTTGTTCGAATATTAATAAATCGTATGATGTTTTTACAAGGTCCAAAATTTGTAGAGAATAGTCAAGATGGAAGTGGATTGCGAATAAAAACAAAGGTGAGTTAATCTCACTCATCTGGTTGCTATTTAAATTTAAATAGATAAATTTAAATAATTTATTGAATGATTGGATCTGGTTTGATGTGCTATATTATATATAGTAGTATATATAGTATATATTGGAGTTGTTGATATTCCCGCATTATAAGCGGATGAGATCCTACGCGCCGCATAATAGCGGATGATATTTTATAAAACCCATATACCGCGATATTCCACCTCGTAGTGGGATTGGTATTGTGCTAACATCTATGGATGCAGGGAAACAGGTTGGAGGGATCCAACTGGATTCCTCAAAATATTTAGATTTGTCTATATATTCTGTGAATGATTATTTGATATTCTGCGATGAATTTTATTGATAATTAGAATATTGGATGCTACGGTTTGATTTAATACTTTTCGGTACCCTAAGTGATCAAAATATATAGAGTTGGATTTTCAGAAAGGAAATAAAGAAGTAAATTTTAATTAAAATGAATTATAGAGAATTTGAATAAAAATAAGAATGAATTGGAAAATGAATAAAAGTGATTTTAAAACCTATAAATAAATCCCGAATAAGAAAAGAGGATTTTGAATAAACAGAGAAATAATGAAATTTAAACTCAAGTAATATTATTTCAAGAAATAAAGAATTTATTTTAAAATTCAAGGCTTAAATTTCATTAAAGGAAAGAGAAAAAAAGGAATTTGGGAAATCTGGAAATTTTGTTTCAGTTTAAAGATTTTAAATTATAATGAAGAAATGAAATTTAAAGTTAATGGATTTTGAAATAAATAAAGCAAGCAAGCAAATTTGTTTCAAGTGAAGTAATTTGATAATAAATTGTAAATTGATTTAAGTGTTTGGAAATGGGAATTTATAAGAGAAGTGAGATTTTGAAATTTATAAACTGGGTTTACAAAGTGAAATGGATATCAGTGGATATTCGAAAGTATAAATTTCATGGGGTGAATTTATAAAGGAATGAGAATTTGTTTTAAAAATAAATAGTGATTTATTTTTAAAGGTATGGAGATGGGAAGTGTATTTCACCGGAAGCCGAGTATATTTTGAAGGTGACCTTTAGGTATGAATTAAAGGCTTTAAAATTTGTTATTAAGAAATGTTTTAGAAGTTTATTATTTTTAAAATGTTTAAAGTATATTTTATAATAAAGTGTTTTTATGTTATTTTTAAAGTCCCGTTTCAAAGCAAATTTTAAAATATTAGATAAGAATTTTAATGTTGTTTATATAAAGCATGTTTTAGAAACCTATTATTTCTAAATGTTTAAATTCTAAAAGAAGTATTTTTCAAATCTATTGTAGTTGTAAATATTAAAAGTGACTCGATATTTGTTTTAAAGAATGGAAATTTAGTTTATATTTTATTAAGAAGCTTTATTTTAAATATTCTTAGAGTATATATAATTTTGAATAAGTATTAATGTAGTTTTCAAATTAAATGTCTTAAAAGATATTTTAAAATAAAGAGTTTTAAATTATCTTAAAATTTTAAAGTTTATGATTGGTGTTTACAGTGGTAATAAATATTTGGAAATCTATTTCATAAGAGAAGTGTGGTTTTGAAAAACTCTTTTCAAAGGGTGAAAAGTGGAAATATATCTTGCGAAGATATTTGAGATAAATAAATAATTTGGATAATTATTTATTGTTTGATGGTGTTTTGTGGATGTTAATTGATAGTTAAATAACTGACTATCAATATTGGCCAATGCGCTGATCGTTTCGAAGAGACTGGGATCGAGATTAACTTCTCGAAAACCACTTCGATCCGGTTTGTACGTTTTCATGGGGAAAACGAGTTTGAAATCGAAGATGAAGTAGTGCCTTCAGTTCCGTTCGAACCCGGAACAGACTTGTATGGATGAATGCTTTCAGAACATCGTCAGCGGACGATGGGCATTCTAAGGGATATGTTCTATAAAGGTAACGCTTAGCCTCAAGCCTCATCAACCGGGAATGACTGAAAATCAGGGGATATGCAGCAAGGCTTCGTGGGTAGCCCCCACTTGAGAGTAAGGTCATCTCTGTCTAGATGTCCCTTTTTATTTCGGCTTAGTGGTGCGGTTGCTGATCACAACCGTGGGGTGATTTTACTCGGAATTATCTAGTAAGGGATGGTTCCGGTCTTGTGTTGCAGGGGATCGGGCGTGGTCCTCGGTACGCTGATCTAGACCAGGTACTGTGATAGGTGGTACCCCAGTGCCTAGTCATTAGTTGGAAATCCATTCTCCCTACGTGCCTTTATGGATTTTGTTTGTAGAACCCACTTTTGTGGCTAGTATGCTGGAATTTAATAGATGTAACAATTTCAGCTATTTTAATAAGTATTTGTATATAGACACTATTATAATATCAGAGGATTTGATAAAAAGTGTTTTAGCTATCGTAAGGTAAAAACCCGACATGTTTATTTGTGGCGTGGTCTTACAAGATGCTTTTGATTTCAAAGGATTTTGAAACTTTAAAAAATCAAATTGAGTGTGGTTTTCTCACGCTGGTATTCCAGACTGACTCGGGTGTTATTTAACTATAATGCTCGGGTCAGACCGAGTATTATAGATTACAGGAAAGGATGCTGTGGAGCTCAGGAGACGAGCTGGATGGCGATACGTACTTCCGTACTTGCTTTAAAATATTCCGCTGTGTTGATTGTTGTATATTCAGTTGTGTGAGGACAACTTATGATCACTGTCCAGCTGTACGTTGTGTATACTCTGATGATGTAATGTATAAATAGATTTGTTTTTGTGTAAAGACCAGTTAATATATGTTATATATTATTCCACTGCGATGGTTAGATTCTGATGTTGATTTTCTATTTTCTTCTTCTACCTCTTTCTTCTTTGACACAAATGGTTCGTATTTTCCGTTATTCTTGAGTTCCTTAATGGAGATTAATGTCAATTCAAGGGGTACGGAACTGCGGGCTATCACATTTTGATTAATAAAAGCAATTAGACATCAATAACACTTAATTGTATATTGACAATTTGTCCTCTTTCGACAATTTAATTTCTTGGTGTCTAGGCTACGGCAGAGCAATAATCAGTTATAAATATTACGGTGATTCGTAAATATTATACTGAATTGTTTCTCTAAAGGTACTTAAACCTTCGGTTGCATTGCTACGGTGATTCGTGGTGCACCGATAAATCCTGTCTGTTACCTGGCTGAGAACTATCTTGTTCATTTAAGATAGAGTGTGATTATACAATTTTGGGTTAACTTAGGATAATCATTTGTAATTAACCATTGCATTCATTTAGTTGCATTAGTTCATGCATATTTAAAAAAAATTCAAAAATCCAAAACTAAAAAAATTGTAAATATTCCTTTTCCTTTTTCTTTGAAATTTTTAAATCCTTTTTCTTTGAAATTTCAAAAATCCAAAATAATTATAAAACATTTTCAAAAAAAAACCCAAGAAAAAAAAGGAAAAACAAACAAAAATCAATTTCCCTTTTGAAAAATAAATTTTATTTGTAAATATTTTTTCTTTATAAAAAAACAAAAACATTCTTGAAAATTTCTAAATTTCCATACTCACTTGAATTTTACAATAGTTGTGAAAATCAATATAATCCATATGATTTCACTCCAAATTCGTATGGATATTTTAATGACAACTATTCTTTAAACAATTCAAATTTTGAATCACATAATTTTCAAAACGATGACCAACCCTCAAATCTTGAAAATAGCATTTCATCTTTACTTGAAATCTCTACACAACAAAATCAAGTGATAAATGATTTGTGTAATTCATATTTGGGCAATGATTCAAATGAAAGTTTTCAAAATAATCAAAATTTGAATTCACTTCAAAATTCAAACGATTTCGAGTATTACCCATGCCAATTCAATTTTGAACTCCAAAATGAATTTCAAAATCAAAACGAAAATGTGATCCACTTTTCAAATAATTTTGCCAATGGGAAAAATCTCGACTATGATGCTAGTGAAAAAATTTATTCTCAACAAATCCAAATCAAAAATCCTCAAGCTAATAATTATAAATTGGATTTTGTTGAACAAATGAACGAAATTTACGATGACCACACGGATTTGTTGTTTGAAACTTATATGAAACAACGTGAACAACAAAACCAAATCCTAACGTGTGATGAGTTAAGTAATAATCCATCTTTTACCCAAATCGACGATTTTCAAATAACTTTTGAAATTGAAAATAATAATCTTAATGAAGTTGTTGAAAACACGGTAATTGAGTTGGATTTCAATTCTTTTGAGGGTGTGGAACCAAATTTAAAATTCAATCTTCAATTTCTCGATTTCAAAAATTTTAATACAACAACTTTGGATTTTGAACTTGAGATACGCAATGAAGTTGTTGATAATCCAACAAAGGAAGACGAATTTAATGAACACGAATTTTTTGGACTTTTGGATGACAAGTTGTTAAAACCCGACGGGGAAGATTTAAATCATCACTTTGATTTTGAAATCAATAATTCTGAAGAATTTTTCAATGAAGAGCTTGAATTTCAATTTGGTGAAAATAAACTTAAACTTCAATCAATCATTTTATCAACCCCAAAAATCATTGAAAATAAAACGACTCGTACAATTTTTAATAAAATGACATTCGTTTTTCCAAATCCAAATTCAACTTCGAAATCTTGTATGGTTTGGTTTTCTGAACTTAAGCTGTGTCTCGTATACTTGACGAGGCAAATGAATTGGTTTTTGGAAGACCATTTTATTTACGCTTTGACGATATACTTTCTGATATCGTGTAAATACCGTTCACCTTTATGTAAATAAAGGTCATCTTTTTATTTTTGTTTTATTTTTCTCCTTCCAATTGGGTTGACTGTGGGGACACAGTCAAAATCAAGTGTGGGGGAAGACTCATCTTCATTTTTAATTTTTAATGATTTATTTTTGCCTTCTTTTAAAACTAAAAAAAAAATCCCAAAAACAAATTTTCTTTTGATTTATTTTTAAAGAAACACTATAGGATAAATATATGGTTATGGTTTATTAAATTGAAATTCTTGAAATTTAATTTGTCTTAACAAAAACAAAAATGAAGTTTGATTACAAATAAAAATGGTTTAACTAGTATATAGGAAGATTCATACGTGATAATTATGAAATATATCCTAATTGAAAATCTTTGTTTTAAAAAGTGGTTGATTTAAAGTAAAGGATATAACATTTTTTTGTCTTCTAAGTTAAATGATGCTAAGATGATTTTGCGAAACTCTCTCCCTAAAAAAACACAAAAATAATATTTCTTGTATATATGTATATATTTTCTTAATAAACACCTAGAGTCATGTGATCACACTCGTGTGTTCACTCGCCATGCTCTATACCCTTCTCACGTAAGCCCGAAAGGCAGTGCACGATCGGTATATCTAGCCTCAGTTTATCTGAGCTAGGTGTGTGTATAAAATTTATTTTACTAATAACGCCTACAGTCAATAAGTGTTTACACTTGTGTGTTCACTCGCCACGCTCTGTATTCCCCTCACATCAGATTGCAAGGCAGTGCATGGGTAATATACCTGACCTCAGTTTAGCTGAGTTAGGCATATGTAAATATTGTTAATATAAATAAAATTTTCAAAAGAAAAAAATGGAGAGAGTAAGCAAATGAAATCCAAGCACGATTTTAACTTATTTGATTTGACTTGTTATTGAAAAGAAATGAAAATACCACTTTGATAAACTTTGATAATCAACTAAGGATCCATTTCATAATTACACTGTGTTATCAACCAAAACAATGGGTTAAACTATAGTCTACTTGCTATGATAACTTGGTTTTTGTTGGAAATTTTGACAAGTAAATGACTTAAATTTTCAAGATAATGACCAAAACCTATATTTGACTTATTCGTGTTAATTTAAAAAATAAATCCTTCATTATAAATATTTTCAAAAACTTGCATTCACATCTTTGTAAATAAATCTTGCATTTTGTAAATATTTTCATCCTGCATTTGGATTTTGTGGGTAGTATCCGCTGAAAACCCTCACGAGACAACACTCGTCCTACTGGGGATACCCAGAGGTTTAACGGCTTGTTGCATACGCTCAATGTAATCGTGCTCCCTACGAAAACAGATTTATCTTAGTTTTAGTTTATTCGAGGACGAATAAAAAGTTAAGTGTGAGGGTATTTGATGTGCACGTAAATGTGCATATTTTTACCACCATATTTAATCTATTTAAATTAAATAAATGATCATATCGGGAATTTTAACCTGTTTAAACCAAAATTCAAATTATTTTCAAATTGTCAAATATTCATCTTCATATAGGGGTAAAATGGTCATTTTTATGCATTTATTAAATTGTGAAAATTTTCGTGGAATTTTCTATGTTGTTTTGTAGGAAATTTGGTGAATTTTACAAGTGGCTTCATGATAATATATGAATGCACAAGAGTGAAGAGAACAAATGAAGATGGAAATAATTTAAAGTGATGATCATGGAGGACCCCACCCACTTACCTTGATTTTCAATTAGCACATGATAAAAGGACATTAAAGCTTCATGTACATTTAAGTGGGGGATTAGTGGATGTTAATGATTACTTGGCCACCACACTACCTCAAGGGCAATTTGGGCATTCCCCAAAAATATGAATTAGGGTTTAACACTTGTATAAATACCCCATATCTTCATGTAACCCTCTTCTTCTTAGTCTCTCTTACTTAGTTTTTAGCTTAGGAAATAAATCAAAGCTTTTCTCTCTTCTTTTTCCATGGTTACTTAGCCATTTTATTTCATGTAATTTTTCTTTCTTTTATGCAATGTTAATTCTCTTTTATTTACATGCTTCTTCTCTTCTTATGTTAGTAGTGTAGTTTACATTCATGTAAAGTAGATTAGTTTTAATTCTTGTTAATTAGCTTCTCTTTTCCATTAGCTTTCATTTTCCTTTCTTTTTGCTTTCATGTTGCTAGCTACATTTGTTCATATGACAACAAAAATGAGAGCTTAACCCCTTCAATTTAAGGGTAATGAAGCCTCTAATCATGTAGCTTCAACATTTTGATAATTTTGATCTCTTTTGTGCTTAAAGGAATGTTGATGTGATTTATTGTTTCATGTTGAATTTGATAGTCTATGCTGTTCATAACAAGTAGGCTATGCTTAAACAATCACAAGCAATAATTACATCTTCATCTACATATGATGATGGTAATGAAGTGAATGTGAAATTAAAATTTGATGGCCTATATTTCTAAACAATAGTTAATAGGTCATGCTTAAAATAGATTTCATTTTCAACTTTGTTGTTGTTTTCATGAGAGTTAGTAAGTGATTTAAGGGGTGTGTTATAGTTTGATGGCTTATGTTGAGCTAATTAATAGCACAAATAAGCCATACTTATGATAAACACATCATTTAAACTCACTTATGACCAAAATAAGAGATCATAATTTCATTAATTGTTGAATTATATGATCTAGAGAGTGGATTTATCTCTAAATTGTCATTTAACTCTCATATTTTTATCTATTTTTCTTTTGCTAGTTTTTGTTAGTTTTTTACATTTTTAGCTAATCACACTTTCAACTTTGGTTAATTTGATTGAATAGAATTTTAAAATCATCAATTCCCTGCGGATTGACCCGTATTCGCCACGTACTACAAGTGTACGCCGTGCGCTTGCGGTAATTTTATTTCGAAGTTTTTTGACGGTTTTCTAATTCGATAGAAATTCCATCCATAAACATAGATCGATTGGGCCAGAGTGATAACATAGACCCGAAAAACCCGTTTCGTTCCTCAAACAAAAGTAGGTCATCCTATATATCGAAATATAGGTTTTCAATATTTTTAAACTCAATCAAACTAATTTTAAACCCTAATTCTATTGTATATAGAATTTAGCTCTTAAAATCAAATTATA
This sequence comes from Allium fistulosum, assembly GCA_030737815.1. Lineage (NCBI taxonomy): Eukaryota > Viridiplantae > Streptophyta > Magnoliopsida > Asparagales > Amaryllidaceae > Allium > Allium fistulosum. The sequence continues at coordinate 334,082,585 of CM060901.1, read as the reverse complement.
TTTATTTAAATTACGTTAATTAATTTCTACGCATTTCAAGCTTGCAAGATCAAACGATAAGTCTGATTGCTACGAAACTTGAAATCATATAATTATTCACTATTATGGATCTGATAAAACTAGTTTCGTCGAAATGCGAGACAGTGCCCAAACAGACTAATTTTACACGTTAATTAAAACAATCTATTTTAAAAATCAATTTAATCACTTTTACATTCTAAATTAAAAGTTTTCTATCATCATCCTTGATTAAACAGGAATTAACAATCTTTTAAAAAACAATTTTCCAGGTTAAATACAAGATTTAAATATTACATTAATTTCAACATTTAACTACAACAATGATAATAATCCATTCATTATAATTGAAATTCCAAAAAATTTCTTTTATTTTGATTTAAATTCTTATTAATAAATTAACAAATACCTTATTGTTAATTGAACATAAGTTTCCATTTTATTACTCATATCTTGTAGTTAACGTCTTTTCTTATATTAACTCCAATATTTTAATTATATTTAAATTAATTGATTTCCAAATTAAATTCAAACGGATTAAATAATAAGATGAGAAACAAAACAATATTTACATTTAAGTAATTTAAACGCATTTGTAAATTTATTGTTTACAAACAAAGTTTAATAAATTTACGTACAAAATGATTGATTTAATATTCTATATTAAAACCACTTTCAATTAAATAACATATAATTTCACCATTTAATACATCATTTATTTTTTTCCTTATTAAACTTACAATTGATTGAAATTACATTAAAACAGTTGTCAATTACCTTCAATCAATATTATTAAATTATTTTCATTAATAAATCATAAATTTTATCTTTTGACAATATTAAATTCCAAAATCTTATTTAATTTAATATTTTTAATTATAAAAAATACGGGTCCTTACAATCTTCCCCACTCAAAAATTTTCATCCTCGAAAAGGAACAAGAAGAAAAAAATCAAGAAGTTTTATATATTTTATTTAAAATAGTCAATTTATAAACAATTTAAACTTTGCTTAGTCATTTTTAATATAATTTTGAAAATAATCAAATTTCCAAAAAAAAATCTAAGTCTTAAATTCATGAAAAAATTTCGTCAGCATCTTCTTTGCGCGGTTAGGTCGAAAAATAACAATATCAATAATTACATTGTATATATCATATTTCAATAATAATAAAAACATCCCAAACCATAGGAAAAATAAAATACCATTACAAAAACCATAATCCGGAAACGTACCTATTTGTCGGGCAAACAAACTCTACTTATGAAACCAAAAGCAACTGTTATTGCTTCTACAAACCTGTATCTTACTTACATAATCTAAAAGAATTAAAATTATGTAAAAAGAGAAATGTTATAAAATAAAGAGAATAGAAGACATTAGAGAGAAAATATTTTATTATATATATAATACAAATGAACTCTATTTAGAATTTCATAATTTTTTTAAAATTTATTTGATTTTTAATGAATTATGGAAGAGATGACATTATTGGGTTTCATGCTGAAAACGAAAATAGATTAGAAGAAGGGTTATGGATGATATGTTATAAAGCAAACTACTAGAATACTACTGATAATGAAGGAGTATGCATAAATGGGCTTGGGCCAAGTGTTCGTGTTACCAATTTCATTTCAATTAATTTCTTGTTTGCTTCTTAATCACTTTATTAATAATGTTTTCTTCACTTATACTACTTTCAAAATTTTTATACTTCAACAATTTAGTCTGCCACTCGATTACTCCTTACTAAAATCATAAAAATTATTATTTAGAAGTTGGTTCATCCTATTTCTTATTAATTAAGCTCTATTATCAATTGATTATACATTAAATTTAAAATTTACAGCTTCTCGAAATATCGAGGTTTTTCAAACTCCCCCACTTAAGAAAATTGTGTCCTCGTAATTTCTTCTTAGGGAAAATCTATAATGTTTACATAAACACTTGTACTTTTCAAAAATATGTATATACATACCTTCAAAACCATATCTTTAAAACATTAAGGTATTTTTCAAACATCACTTTCCAAAATAAATATAATTGTAGTGGATTTTCTTTCAAAATCACTTCACAAAAGATTTTCAAAATCAAGGTTTACAATTGTGGAGTTCTTTTCTGACACATCATGAAATATATATATATATATATATATATATATATATATATATATTCCAAAAATACATTTTAGATGGTGGATGTTTCTAAACAAATTGTAATTCATAATATTAGCAAAGCTTTTGAAAAATTATAGTCCGCATAAAATCTCACTTTCAAATCATACATATCACATTTCAAAAATTTGCAAACTTATTTTCAATAAATATTTCTGAAATCCACCTCACCAAAATCAATTTTCAAAATATTTCCCCATCACACTCAAATTTTTCATTTCAAATCATTTAAACTTTTGGCTTTCAAATTTTTAAATCGTCTTCCAAATCTTGGGAAAAACAACTAGCAATGGATAACTACAAACTACCGCTACTCACCAGTCACGTTGGTGTATGGCCTTATGACTACCATCCTCGATTGCCATAACCAAAGGCACTCCAACACCGTAAAAACCATAACAACAATGGCGAGCACAATCACATCGTAGTTTCCAATGATAACAATTATCTCACATTCCTTTCCAAAACATTCTCACAATTCATTTTTCACAAATATGGGGAAATAGTACTTCTCGCAAACAGACTTTCCAATGGAAATATTTTACTAAATATCCACATCAATTTTTAATCCAAATCATAGTATTCAAAAATACTAGAAAATGACTTTACTTCCAAAATATTTCCAAAACTATTTATTAAACAATCAATAAATTTCCAAGTCCTTTTTGGAAATATTTCATTGCACTTCTAAATATACCACTATCATTTCATAATTTTCAAAAGCTTTGAAATCAACTTTTCAAAATTTTCACCAACTTTTGTAAATCACATAAAATTCGTTTATCCAGAATTTATCCACCATTTTATTTTCTAAAACGTTCCACCGCTTTTTAAATTATTTCTACTTTCTAAACTTTTGGCTAAACATTTGGTACATGTTTCCAAAGCCATCTAAAATCACTTTCTATCAAATTTTCTAAAATCACTTGTAGAGTATCAATTTTCAAAAACTTTCCAAATTTCCAACTCATAAAAGTTACTATAATAAGCAAGAACTTCATTTAACAAATAATACAAATAATTTGAAATCTCGCGTATTTTTAGAGATTCAGAAACATTTATATGAGAAACTACATATTAGAGTTGTATTAAAAATTGGATAACTTTCCTAAGTCTTCCTCCTCTAAGGTCAAATATGTTTTTCTGAATTTTTACATTATTCTGAACCTTGCACTGATACAAAAAATGTAACACCCTGCCTCTATACCCATATTGCCCAAGAGTATTGATGTGTAATACTTTCAAGTAACACAGAGAATGAGGCGATGTGGGTGTTTCTAGGATAGAACAATACAAAAATAATATCATTACATATAAATGGATCATATCGTACTCTAACGGACGCAAATAATGTATATTACACATTCTGATACTTCATACAACATTCGAGTTTATTTTATGCATTTCAAGCTAGTATAACTATATCAATTTTTAATACAAAAGAATGCATAAAACCGTTGACTTTGTCCATCCATCACCTCGTATCCAAAATCATATCAGCTAAACCTGCAATAAATCCTCGGTCTAACCCAAGGATTATCGATAAAAACAAACCCCGAGTTAGGCTATTTCTAGCTGTGAGTTCATAGATTACTGTAAAATTTTATAATCAATGGAAATTAAATATAAATATTCAAACTTCATTTGTTAATTTTTTTTCAAAACTTGTCATTTACTAAATAATTAATAATTCGCAAAATCTTCAAAATTATTCCATTTATATATTTTCCCAAATCATTTAATTTTCAAATTTTAACATAAGAGTATTAAAGTAAACCAAAACCCATTTTAGAGATTAAATAGACTTTATCATGGGTAGAGAGTAGGATCATTCAACATGGAAACTAATTAATGTCATTGAACTTTTGTAAATAATTGCAGCAATAAAACATAATTTCCGCCTCCGTAAATCAACTGTTTAGAGCAACAAATCATAGTATTTTGAAATGAAATTTTTAACGGTAACTAGAATTGAGTTGGAAACAATATAACCAAATTTTGGAATTTTTATGTTTTTCTACAATTCTATATGAATTAAAAACCAACACACGTTTTCTGCCCAAACTGAACAGAAAAATCTTACGGAATCACAATATTTAAGGCAACAAAACTAATGAAAATTAGTAAAATTTGGATCATAGGTGCTGGAACATGTCAAGAACAACATCTCAAAATTTAGAAAGTTTTACACTTTGTATGAATTAAATACGAATTTTATAGTGACGAAGGTTTAAATTCACAAAATTCATCAAAACACAACCATATCAACAAATATGATCACCAATTATTTTTGCAACTATATAAACAAAAGATATTTATGTTGAATAAAGATAAGAGTCTATTGAACTCCCCAAAAAAATTTGAAGCCAAAATAACTTGATTTGATACCTAAAATCACCTTTTGACAAGCAACTTTTCCATTACTTATAAACCAGAAAATATATCTCATTCTATCAATTCTTTCACCATCCAAACTTGATCAAAATTGAACTTTGACAATTTATAGTGGTATAAATAAGTGTTGAAAAATCTCTATTTATAGTTTCATAGTTTTTTGATATTTATATGAATTTTAATGAATTTCGAAAGAGATGGCATTATAGGGTTTCCTGCTGAAAACGAAAATAGAGAAGAAAAAGGGTTTGTGGAGGATAAGTTATAAAGCAAACTACTAGAATAATCTTGATAATGAAAGAGTATGCATAAATGGGCTTGGGCCAAGTGTTCGTGTTACCCATTTCATTTCAATTTATTTCTTGTTTGCTTCTTAATCACTTTACTAATAATGTTTTCTTCACTTAAACTACTTTCAAAAAATTTATACTTCACCAATTTAGTCCACCACTCGATTACTCCTTGCTAAAATCATAAAACTTATTATTTAGAAGTTGGTTCATCATAATTATGATTAATTAAGCTCTATTATCAATTGATTATACATTATATTTAAAATTTATAGCTTCTCGAAATATCGGGTTGTCACATGTGACGACCTGCCTTTTCGACCCTCAAAAGTCGACACAAATACATCCACGGTATTCACGTGTCGAGTATCCAAGTGCTAGAAAGACAGATTGTTGGGGGAAAAAGAAAGGGAAGACAGAACAGAATCTCACATTGTGCTGAGCAATATATAATATAGAACACATCTTTACAAAAGAAAACTGTATATACATACATCAATCAGAGTAACTATCTACCATCAGCCTGGATAGTTATAACAACCTACCCACACAAACAATGATAAATACAAACAACTAATGCAGCGGATATAAAATATATGTGAATACGTCTTCAGGGCATTCAACTCATCTCATGAAGCTCCAAAGCGTCCAAACTAAATAGGGAAAACATGCTCGGGCTGATCAGAGCATTATATGAAAATAACACCTGGATCAGTCTGGTAAACCAGTGTGAGAAATACACATCAAATGGATTTTGATGTTATAAAACCTTTCAAAAACAAAGGTATATCATAAGACATGCCATATATAAATAGAAAATCCAGTGATATTATAATAATGTTTAGGGTTTAAAATAAATATTGGATCATAGCCTAAATAGTTACATTAATTACATTCCAGCATACATTCAAGTCCAGAAGGCACGTATTGGAGAATGGATTCCAAACATGACAAGGTAAGAGTCTACATTCTGTACAGTACACTTTTAGAGAAAATATACCAAAGCTGCTTTAATTTCAACTCAGCCACTCAAGATCGGCCTACCCTTTACTGGATAATGCCGAATATGATCACCCCTCGGTTGTTGGCTAACAATAATACCGAGCTAATAGCATACTTAAATCCATAAATACTGATCTAGATAAGGCGATGATCATACCTTAATTGGAGCGACCCACTTAGCTGTGCTACACGTCCCCACTTTAAGCATTACCGGTTGTGAGGTCTGAGGCTACATTTTACCTTTTTAGCAAATCCCACTTAGAATGTTAACACTACCCTTCAGGAAACAATTCAATGTCAGCATTCATTCATAAGTGTTGTTTTGGGATGGAACAAATGGAAGGCACTACTTCTACAACATCCTTAGGATTAGTAGCAAGTAGATTTTGCCCCTCAAAGAACTCCAACTTCGATCATCATCAAGATTTCTCCAATTCGAAGGCTTATGCCAGTTCTAAGTGGTTTTCGGATAATATATTTGATCCCTGTCTCTTTGAACCGACAGCGATGGTTTAAAAACTGGCTAAGATTTCATAGTCGGTTATTTAACTATCAAATAACCAAACTATCCAATCAAAGATGCAATCAAACATGGTTCAGCACAAAAGCAACTACTAAGCCTCTTTAATTAATCATTTTCATTAATTAAAACCACTTTATAAAATCCTTGTATTAAAATATTTTTACAAAGATATATTCACAAACTCTCTTTACCCTTTTCACTAGTTGAAAAATATTGATATACTTATCTCAACTATATAAGTATACTCACAAAACATTTCATTTTCAAAACTTAGAAAACTTTTCCATATACTTATATTAATAGTATAAGTATATTCACAACACACTACATTTCCAATGCTTAGAAATTGTACATATATACTTACCTTGTAACGACTTGTGAATTTTAAGGGTTTAAATAACGTAATTAAATAATTTTTGATGACAATAAATAATTAAAATTTAGCAATGAAAATTTGATATTTGGTATGCGTCTATTTAAACATAGCAAATGACAGATTTTTATTAGTAAATATAAAAGTTTTTTTTGTTGTGTAATTTCAATTTAAAATTTAAAATCAGTTAAATTGATGAAAATAAAATATCTTTGAAATATGAATGTTTTTATATAATAAAAATGTCAATCATTTTCCGAGTGAGGCGACATATTTTGTTTCACCAAATTTGGACTATTCTAGCTCCGTTTATCTTATTTTCTCCGTTTATCTTATTTTCGGCGTTTTAGCAGCATTTTTGGCACCAAATATTATGTTTTGATAGGATGGTCATATCTCTAATATCCGTGTACCATTTTGTTCATCTCGTCATGCTGATCTCTGCAATATATTCATGCATTCCAGCGTCCGGTGCACGACGAAATCTGCGAAACGGTTAGCCGTATCGGTACCCGTTTGAGCGTTTTGGATTATGTGACCTTTCGTTTGTCATTCAGGTAAAGTTAATAGCCGCTAGCTATTAATATTCCTTGAATTCAATGGGCTGTTGTCGTTCCCACTATTCAATATAATATCTGGTCCTCTATCCTTTCTCCTCCCTTTCATTTTCTTTGGTTCCGCTGCTTTAAAAATAATAATTTATATATATATATATAATTTGATACAAAGTCTGTTTATTTCTGGGAACAGTGCTCATCTCTTCATTTCAAAAACCCGACCATCTCTTTTCCACTTCCTTTCTCCACCGTTTCACCTTGCCGCAACCACCATACCGACCATCTTCCCTCCACGCAACCGAGCAAGCCAAACCTCCTCCCCTTCTCAACTCGCTCCATCTACCCCTCAAACATCCACGCCACGTCCCCTCACCAGACCACACCACCATCCAATCTCCCCTAACAGCGTCCTCTCCAACTCTCCGCACAACCAATCCAAGCGCCATCAACAGGCCTCACGAAACCTACCTTCACCGATCGAGCAACAACATACACTCCACCTTGGCCGCTAGTGAACCCAGACCCGCCATCACCCATAGCAGCAGCCCTGCACCCAACATCACCTAACACGTGAACTTTTCTAGCCACAAGATTCGCCTTGTCAACCATACACGCTAGCCACAGTCACCTTGCCACCAGAACAGCCCAACGCCACCTGAACCGAACTCGCAACCACCTGACCACAACAGCCGAGCAATTCCAATCTTTGTTTTTCCCTCTTATATTATAACGTATATATATAATTTAAGTTTATATTAAGTTTATGGTCTATTTGTATACATATATATAAGTTTATATAAGTTATATGTATAATCTGTTTGTTTGTATATATAAGTTTATATATGATTTTTTTGAGTTTATATATATATTATAATAAAGTAAGTTTATATTGATTTTTATAATAAATATTGATTTTTAAATATACTATGTATGTATGTTTATACATTAGTTTATATATTAGTTTATATATAAGTATACACGAGTATGGTTTTCAAATATACATAGAGATTTTATTTTATATGTGTCTAAATTAAATATTGATTTGGAAATATATATAAAGATTTTATTTTAAATATATGTTTTAAATTGATTTTTAGAAAAATATATATACATATATATATAACATATATTTTGTTCAGTTTATATCAAGCTAGTTTGATTTGTTTTCATTGATTCCAAACTATCAACTTTGCTCGTCGAAATCGTGTTCATCGTGCTGTACTTTGGAATTTGTGCTTGGATTCATCGCATCTTGTTCTTGTTATTTCTCTAGCCTCGAAAGGTGAGCAATCACTCACGATTAACATTCTTATATTTAGTAAATTTAATTCACATGAAATGACGATTGAAATATGTTGTTAGATTTAAATTGTTAGTTATTTAATTGTTAAATATGATCTGTTATTATTTTATTTAGTTCACCGATGTTAATTGAATATATTGACACCAATAACCTAGTAATATATATTGTTTAAATTGCTAATTATGATCATATATGCTTGTCATTGATATGATGTCATTTTATGCAATTTATATCCCCACATTGCAAGTTCATTGTTAGTTAGGAATTCCCTATGGGTTGAAATGATACATACCTAAATGATATTATAGACTATGAGAAATCGTTATGGGTTGAAATGATAAAACCAAGTGATTTTATTAATTTAAATTTTGGGATTGCGGGTTGAAATGATATATACCCTTAAATATAAAATTTAAATTGTGGATTGAAGTGTTAAATAACTGTATCACCTGACCATAGGATAGAAAATTATATATGGACACCGTTGGTCTATTTTTCAAAATGATTTCCAAGGTTTGAAAGGAAATATATGGGTTTTATTAAATATTGATTTTTTTAAAATATAATATAAAGATTTTTATTTTAATATATGTGTAAAAGTTAGATTTTTAAAAATTATATGGTTTGGAAATTATAAAATTATAAGTTAAGTTTTAAATTGTAAATCATAAATTTTACTTATAACTTTATTATTTTTATAATGTATAAAATAAGATTTAAAAAGATTTAATAATAATAAAATTTAATTTAATAAAATTTAATATATTTAATATATTTAATTTAATTAATAATTAATATAACTTTCTTAAAATTACTTATAAGAATTTAATTTAACTTATATATAGTGTTTTAAATAGCAATTTACAATTTATATTAATATTTTAAAATACTTTTTGTAATAACTTTAACTAAATAGAGGTGGGAAATATAAATTAAATAAGAATTGATTTGTAATTTAATTTGTTAAGAATTGAATTTAAATAAGAATTGATTTATAATTAAATTTGTTTAGAATTGAACTTAAATAAGGATTGAATTGAATTTACTGATTTTTGAGATTTTAAAAGATATGATTTTATAACTTGTTAACTTGATTTTGATTTAAGGTTATTAAATGAATATTTTCAGATTTAAATAAAATTGAAACTGAATAATTAATATTGATGTAAATTTGTAATTTGAGATTTATTTAAATGTTAATAAAAATGTTTAAGTGTATATTTCCAAATTTAAATAAAATTTAAAGTTGAATTTGAAATTTAAATGAAATTTATCAAATTGAGTTATTGTAAATTGTTTGAATATTTAAGCTTTGAAACCTATTAAATTAGAAGTGGTTTAAATTTGTAGTTCAAACCTGGATTTAAAATCGATATAAATTAAAAATGGTTTTAATGAGAATTTGAATTGATTGGTGAAATTGAAAGAAACAATTCTAATTTAAAACTATTTTTTGATATAAACTCTTTTAAATATATTAACTATTTTAATATACATTATATTATATTTATAAACAATTTAAAATATATATATTTTAATATATAACTATTTTTAATATATTTTAAAATAAACTATTTTTAATAACTATTATAATATATAAACTACTTTCAATATTAAAACTGTTAAGTTGGAACTGTTATGATTTAGATTTAATGGGTTTAAATGCGAATACTTTGATATGATATTTTAACCCATTTTGTGGTTATGATCTTTGAAATAAATATAATTTAAAGTAATATATGATTTCAAATGTGAATATGATTTCAAAAGTGATATGATTTTGAAATGAATATGATATTTTGATATGAAGTATGAACTATTTGAAATGAAAATGACTATGGTGTGAAATAAGCATTTGGTTGTTAAAGAGACCGGGATCAGATATTGTCATACTCTTTGTCAATACCGAAAACCACTTTAATAACTGTGTACGTGGTGGAGATTCAAGAATGAAGTAGGATGGTTTGGCGAACGATTCTATATGAGGTATTAACGCAGCCCTAACTCCCGTGAGTCAGCTTGATGTGGCTAAAATAGAAGCTCTACCTGGGCTAAGTAGGGTCGCACCTCCGATCGAGCATGCTTCTTCGATATCATTCTATTACTTTGTGATTTGATTGGGTGCACCATTGATTTTGGGAGTGTGTCTCAAGGTGTGCAGTAGTAGCCGTTATTCATTACCAATAGCCAGTTCTGCAAAACGGTAGAATCCTACCCTAGGCATTGCCTCGCGTGCCTTGTCACATGCCTTATCGTGCCTTCTACGAGTTTGGTTTGTACTGTACCTATGGAGTGCCCTCTGATAGCCCTTCAGTTTACGGGGGAATTACAGTACTTTATAAACTACGGGAATATATAAAAATGTGTTAAGGGGGATATGGGTAACACCTTAATGCTATTTTAATAGTTTACTTTACTATAGACATTATCTATGTAGCCTATTTTACTTTGTATGTAGATAGTTTCACGGATCCTTAGAGGATGGGAATCCAAAACATCCTTTAAGTTATTTTGTATTTCAGTTGACATTTCACCTGAGTTGATACTAGTATAAAAATGTTAATCCCGACTCGAGTGTTTTGTGTTTTGCTTTATGCTCGGGTCAGACCGAGTAACACAGCATTTGAGACTCGCCTTTGGAGTTTGAAGCTTTGCTTGAAGATCGGTCTTTGTCTATTTAGCTTTCCAGTTACTTCAGTTTATTCTAGTTGTTTTGTTCTAACTTGTCATTGGCATTTGTATTAGTAACTTCTGTGTATTCGAGATATCTATTGTATTTTACTTTAAACCCTGATGTTTATATAGTAGCTTCTTGAACTACTATTTATCTATTTTGCTGCTTATTGTTGTATCACTCTGTGTTTGTAATTCTGTGATCGATTTATTTACTGTATATGCTAAGTTTTTCCAAATATAAATTAACAATCTGTTGTTTTGAGCAATTCAAGTCTGACATGTGTGGATGATGGTTGATTTGAATGGTTCGAAATACCAGGTCGTTACAGTTGGTATCAGAGCTCTGGTTTAGGAAAAACTTAGCATATGGAGTAAAACTCATTAGATATAGGGTAGTAATACCCTAGAATGAGTAGAATTAATCATAGAATCATCTTCGTTCGAGTTTGAAATTCTTCATCAGGATTCTCCTGGATTAGGATTTCTTTTGAATTTTGGAATTTTGCCTTTGTTCTAAAATCCATTCTTGTCTTTTCCTGTTCGTGTTCTTCTTGATACCAGAGCATCCCATAGCTCTATTTCTATTGATATCTGTAATGAATTTGAGTCATATTGCAACCTCAATTGGCAATTTCATCCTTTTGTGTAATTAATCCCATCGGCGGTCCCGCCAACCTCATTATGATTTGTAAAGGGGGAACCTCCTTTACAATGGGCATCGATTCATCAAAGATTTCTACATCCTCGGTTTAGATGCTGCCATTTCTTGCATAGCCCGAACCGTTTCTCTAGTAGACGACCAGGGCAATTCTCTTGTGATCGAATGTCGATTGCCTCAGGATTTTGTAGGCAGTTTTATCTTTGGTTTGATTCTCAGTCTAGTGATCTTGACTCCACCCCGATAGTTAAGGAGTATCCTGATGTTTTGGTGAAGTCACTGCTCCTCTTCCTCCCAAGCGGGAAATTGAATTCTACGTCGAACTTACTCCTGGAGCTCGACCGATTGTCCTTCCTCCTGGACGAATGGTTTCTATGAATGGTTAGTCATGCCCTTTGGATTAACCAATGCTCTTACCTTCTTCGTCAATCCCATGAATCGTGTTTTCCGTGATGTTCTCAACAAGGTTGTCCTGGTTTTCGTTGATGATATTCTCTTCTTTTCTAAGTCTGAGAAGGAACATGAATCTAATTTGAGCTTTGTTCTCCAAACTCTTAGGAGTCATCAGTTGAAAGCCAAATTTTCTAAATGCTATTTTTGAAAATGGAGTCTCGGTTGACTTGGTTAAGATCGCCGCGATTAATATAAGTCTATCCATCTTTCCTCTTTGTAATTTAATTATCTTATTTTCCCTTCGAGCTTATCTTCTTGGTTAGAATTCTCTTTGATCGGGATTCCTCTAAATTTGAATCTCTATCCTTGTTTTAAAATCCATTCTTGAATCATCCTATGAGAGAAGGTATTTGTAATTGATATAAAAATGTTTTATATTGTATTGTCTGAGTTGTTAGGTTTGAATTTTGGGTTTCGATCGCTTCGTCTTGCCAACGCCATCGATAGGAATTCCAAAACACACTACGCCATAGATGGCCTATTACAATGAAAATACAAGATGTTGCTAGCTACAATGTAACGATAGCTATGCTAATTTTTGTCTATTACAACATTAGCTTTAGGATGTTAGCATAGATATCAACACTATGTTGCAGTAGCTATAGACTTATAAAAATATTATAAAAAATGAGTGCGGGCTGAAAAAAAGCGGGCTGAAATAATTTTTAATGCGGGAAGCAAAAACAAAGCGGCAAAAGTTAACAAAATATTGAAGGCTTCCACTCAAACACTTAACAAAATATGTACTCTACCGCCTAACCTCTCAAACACTCTGCGATTTCAATTAGGGCTAAAAGTTCTAAGTTTACAAGCTTAATTGGGGTTCGATTAGGGCAAGTTCGAGTTCAAGTTCAGTTAGGGCTTCGGTGTTTCAATTAGGTCTTCAATTGGGGTTTGTTTGGGTTTCAAATTTCAGTTAGGGCTTCGATTTAATCTGCTGCTTAAGGTATCACTCTATGTATATTTCAAGTTATTCCTGATTTGATTGTTGTGTTGCCTAATTTATTGATTTACTTGTGAGTTCAGGTGTAATCATATTCCTGATTTTATTATTGTGTTTGTCTTTGTATGTTATTTGTGTGTAAATTAGTGATGAACAACGAGGAAAAAATATGGGCAGAACTTCCTAAGTTCGGTGAAGGATATATCAGTGGAGTGAAACATTTTATTCAAAATACTTTTTCTAGATTCACGGTAGGTAATGAAATTACATGCCCTTGCAAAAAGTGTCATAATCGCAAGTGGCATCGTCAAGAGGTAGTCTACGACCATCTGATTTGGAATGGTCCATCTAAATTGTACGTGAAATGGATTTGTGAGGTTTACTGTCTAGATCCTGAAAGGAGCGATAACGATATGGATCGTGAAGCGGGAATAAATTTTGGAGATAATCTCGATGAGATGTTGTATCGTACTTGTGGAAATATGCAGAACAATGAAGGTGGGTCTTCTGATGGAGCAAATGGAGTAGATGTCGATGCTAGAAAATTTCATCATCGTGTTGAAGAGGGAAAGCAGCCATTATATCCCAAGTGTACTAAATTATCGCGATTAAGTTTCATCGTCAGGCTTTATTCTTTAAAATGCCTACATGGAATCACCGAGTCTGCATTTACCGATTTATTAGAGTTACTAAAAGAAGCTTTTCCACAAGCCCACATCCCTTTATCTTTCAATGCTACCAAAAATATCATTAAAGATTTAGGCCTCGATTAACAAAGAATACATGCATGGCCAAATGATTGCATGCTATATTGGGTAGAAAATGAAAAGGAAAATAACTGCAAAACTTATGGTTTTTCAAGGTGGGCTATACCGGAAAAGAAAGCGGGTGTTGACAATGATCCGGAGCAGCGGATTCACAAAGTACCAGCAAAAGTGATACGTTATTTTCCACTAAAACCAAGGCTGCAAAGGATGTTCATGTCCAAGGAATATGCAGAACTTATGATATGGCATGCAGTGGGACGAAAAAATGATGGCAGACTTCGACATCCAGCTTATGGCGAGATTTGGAAGACGATGGATGCCAAATATCCTCATTTTTCATCTGAAAACAAAAATATCAGGTTAGGAGTAGCAGTTGATGGATTCAGTCCTTTTCGTACAATGACTACAGCTCACAGCACATGGCCAATCATATTGGTAAATTATAACCTTCCACCTTGGTTATGCATGAAGCCAGAAAATTTGATACTTTCAACCCTTCTCCCTGGTCCACAGTCTCCTAAGAATAGCATTGATGTCTACATGCAGCCTCTTATCGCAGAATTTAAAGAATTATGGGGTCTTGGCATACAAACTTATGATGCCTTAACTGGTGCTAATTTCACGTTACGTGCAAGCGTGTTATGGACGATCAGTGACTTTCCGGGCTGTGCAATGTTATCCGGCTGGAGCACAAAGGGTTATTTAGCTTGTCCCATATGCCATTTCAAGACTTCTTCAACTTACTTGAAACATAGTAAAAAAAATGTGCTACATGAATCATAGGAAATTTTTAGATCCGGAACACAAGTGGAGGTTTGATAATAAAAGGTTCAATGGTTAAATTGAAATGGGAACATCTCCGGGAATTTTATCCGGGACATACATTGAAGAATTGTTGGCTGGTTATGAAAATATTTTTGGGCAGAAAGAGGTCAACAAGCATAAAAATGCATCCCCTTTTAAAAAGAAGTCAATATTTTTTAATTTACCATATTGGAGTCACAATGTATGTCGACATAACCTTGATGTTATGCACATAGAGAAAAACATTTGTGATAACATACTTGGTACTTTACTAAATATTGATGGGAATTCGAAAAACCATTTAAGTGCTCGGTATGATTTACAAGAGATAGGCATCAGGGAGGTCCTTCATCTGGTTCTATCAGCTGATGGGAATTACCTTAAGATCAGGGCTGCCATATTTGCAATGACGAACAAGGAGAAAGAAATATTTTGCTCGGCGTTGGAGAATGCTAAACTGCCTTATGGTTGTGCAGCTAATATCAGCCGGTATGTAAACAAGAAAGAGAGGAAAATTGCAGGGTATAAGAGCCACGATGCTCATTTTCTTCTCCACTACTTGCTGCAATTTGCTGCAAAAAAATCTATAAAACCTGAAGTTGCATTACATATGATAAGATTTGGTGCATTTCAAAGAAGTCTTTGGAGTAAAATTATCAATTTGGCTGATCTCAAGAGGCTACAAAAGGAAATTGTAGAAATTCTTTGTCAATTTGAGATGATATTCCCAAATGCTTTCTTCGATATAATGGTGCACTTGCTAGTTCATTTATGCAAGGAAATTGAATATGGTGGACCTGCACATCTTTGTTGTATGTTTCCTATTGAGCGTAATCTTTGTAAACTGAAATCATATGTTCGCAACAAAAGTAAACCTGAGGCATCCATTGCTAAAGGTTATCTTATAGAAGAATGTTTGATATTATGTTCAAGGTTCTTAGGTGGCGATGGAGCAGGAAAAATGAAATTTGAAACCTGTCCACAGAATCTGGAATATCCTATTGGCACAAGAAGAAACAAAGATGGAAAAGGTATTCATCTTAAAGATTCTCAATGGACGGCATGTCACCGTTACATTCTATTCAATTGTGGTAACAACGAAATAGAGAGTTTACTTGAGTAATTTTTTAAGTTTTATTTTTATTTTAGTAATTATTGAAGAATTAGAAAATTTGTTTCTATATTTTATTAACTAGGTCTTTATTCTATGGAACATCGAGCTTTAATTGATGGTCATGCATTATCAAAAAAATATAAAAGAGAGAGAGAACACAGTGAAGAATTTTGGAAGTGGTTAAAGGAAGAGGTTGGGAAAAGGGAGGACATTTCAAAAGAAGTACAACTACTTGCAATGGGCCCTCTTCCAACAGCTAAGAGGTTTACTGGATATGTTATCAATGGATACAGATTTTATACAAGGTTCAGAGATGCCAAATGTACAACACAAAATAGTGGTGTATTTTTGACAGCCTTGACTACTAGCTTTGCAAGTTCGAAAGATCAAAATCCATTGGTTGGTGAAGTTAATTACTATGGATCAATTGAGGAAATATTAAAACTAGATTATTGGGGAGAATTTAGTGTGGTTTTATTTAAGTGTTGTTGGTACCAAGAAGAGAAAGATTTATATGGGCTGACTCGTGTCAATTTTAACCAATTGTGCTAGAAATCTGATCCTTATGTTATGGCTTCACAAGTACAACAGGTGTTTTATATAGAAGATCCAATTGATAAGATGTGCCACAATGTTATCAAGAAATTACCGAGAGACTGGTGTGAAATCGAAAGCGAAGATGCAAATGAAGATTTGAATGATATCCAGCCTGCTTATGGAATGGGAAATCAAGGTTTTGATGTTCGTTGGTGTAGAGATGATGTCCAATAAGACGAATCCGCCTTCCACCTAGCAGAGTGAAAGAAAATGCTTCTTAATTTCTATGTATCACTATCATATTTAATTAAGTAACTAATGTACCAAATTTAAGTAAGAAAATGTTGTTTCTGCCTTGATTAAATGTTGTAACTGATGTATCATATTTGTGGCTTTTTTGTCTCTTTTTTAGTGTTTCTGCCTTTATTACATTTTAGTGAAGTGACTGTTTTATTTTATAATGCAGTTGGTTTATTTTAATTTGTAATTATGTCATTCTGATGTTAATTCCTTCATTTTGTGTAGGATGGAGGCAAATCTTAAATTCCATCTCAAGGTAAAATTTGAGAAGAATGGATATGTTGGTGGAGAAGAGACTTCTGTCATGGGCGTTGATCTGGATATGTTTTCTTACACAGTACTAATGGAATATGTCAGGGATGAGCTAAAGTACACTGAAATTGGAGGAGTATATTCATGGAAAGGTCCAATGAGTGGGTGGAAATTGTGACTAGTGATGCAGATCTGTGGGAATTGATGCAAATAAAAAATTATGGTGATTACATTGATTTCTATGTCGACACCGTGGTCGATGATAAAATTGAGCCGATGAAACAAATGCTGCCACATGTCATCGTACGCCCAAGGAAGAATCTACTGTCTCCAGGTATAAAAATATCTTCTCATTGTACTATTTTGATGACTTTGGTCATAAGAAAACTAACAATGAAACAACCTATTTATGATTACTTTCAAATGAATTTAAACCAAGATCCAATTTTGAGCATCCGATTTGAAAATTCATAAATAAATCATACAGAAGCTCGTCCAAAGTAAGTGATAAAAACTGTAAATAGTTAGCTTTTTGACTGGAAGAAGATAAAAATATCTTCTCATTTGTACTATTTTGATGAATTTGGTTCTCGCATGGCTGAATTTGTTTTTCATTTTGCCTCTTTTAGTGTACATAAATTTTTTTGTGCATTTTTGTTTGAATATTAGGACTTGTTTGATTTTTAGTGCACTTAGTAGAATAATAAAGGAATTGGAATATTAGTGTACATGATCAAGTCTTAATTTCTTTACTTAAGTTTAAATAATTAGGTTTATGACATGATAAACTTGACTTTTATGTCGTTGTATGTTTGCAGCTACGAAATCATGGAAACAGCAATTTTTCACCACTCACCATCTGCAACAGGCAGCAAAAAACAAGAAGCAGACTGAAGCCTTTACTCCGATTCGAAAGTCGTCATGGCTAAACAATCCACTTACCGACGAGACGTAGACTGATCAAGTCTTTAGTCCAAGAAAGTTGGCACGGCTAAACAATCCACTTACCAATGAGACGCACATTGATCAAGTCTTTAGTCCTAGAAAGTTAGCACGACGAAACAATCCACTTACCAACGAGAAGCAGTCTGAAGTCTTTACTCCGATTCGAAAGTCGGCACGGCTAAACAATCCACTTACCGATGAGACACAGACTGATCAAGTCTTTAGTCCTAGAAAGTTTGCACAGCTAAACAATCCACTTACCAATGAGATGCAGACTGATCAAGTCTTTAGTCCTAGAAAGTTGGCACGGCGAAACAATCCACAAGTGAGCGAAGCTGCTGTGAGTCCATGCATGGACAGGAAAAAGGTGATCAGCAAGAAGTCAACTGGAGTTGGTAGGTCTACGAAGTTACCAAAGAAAAATCCAACTGAAGTCAGTAGTTCTACAAAGACACCAGAGAAGAAAAATCCAACTAAAGTCAGCGATGCAACTTTGAATATAAACTCAGCAAGTGTCAGGAGTAAATTGGATTTCTATAATCCTCCAAATGAAGAGGAAAATATGGATGAAAATGAGATTCTAGTAAGAAGACTACAATCTGATCTTCTAATATGATGTTCTGCATATTTTGGTTATATTTACAATAATGGCTTGTTAAATTACTTTCAGGATGATGATCTACCACCTCCGCCACCTCCACCGCTTACAGAATACGAAAGGGAGAGAGCTAAACATGTGTCACAGAAGAATAGTGTTTTTGAAGCTCTTGGGATGCCTACATTAGTTACTGGACTGAGAAATGAATTTGAAATAAATAAAGGAAAATCAAAGTTGCCAGCTGAAAGCGAAGATTATGCTCTAGAACAAGAGGAACCTAGTGAAGATGATACTTCAAAAAATCCAGTAAAGGTGCGTTATAGTTGAAGATTTAATTTTATGTTGGTAATTATAGACTAGCTTCCTTATTTTTTTATTTTATTGTTTTTGTGTGCGTATTTTAGAGAACCAAAAAGGTTACGATTACAAAGCCTCAGTCTGGACCAACAACTCGTTCACGGGCCATTGTTGAATCTGCAACTGATAAGAATGCAACTCCGAAGGCAGGGGAAAATCCAGTTCCTACACAAATTGTTGATCCACCATGTAGCGTTGAGTTACCACATAATGAAGGAATAGGAACAATGGCTGCTTATTTGGCTATGCGACAACGCCAGAAGAATAACAGTAGTGGAAGTGGAAGTGCAAGGAAGAAAGCTGTTGTAACGTCCCGGATTTTCGCGTTCGAAAATCGACATCCATACTTTACATCGTACTCGAATGTCGTAGATTCGACCGTTCAAATCCGAGTCGCCGGAGCTTATAACACAGTTAAGTAAATAACACAGCGGAATAAAAAGAATAATACATTGATATACAATATCTGATACAACAGAATGATACAATGAATATCAATATACATCAGAGATATGATACAACAAATAGCAGCGGAAAGAAAAATAGATAACTAACATCAGCAGCGGAACAAAAACTCCAAGATAGTCTTCAAAAGAGAACTCCAGTAGTAGCTCGAACTCCCAATAACGAGGCACAAAGATAAGCAAGTGCAGTCTGATCCAAAGACTGAACTAGCTCCAGAAAATCTACTAATCTGACTATCTGAAAAACCCAACTCTAGACTGCTCGTGTAGAAAATTTTTGAGCACCCAGAGTTTAGGAAAGAAACAATAAACTCCGGATCAGTCATGGGACTGGTGTGAGCAACAAAAACAGTTTATCTTTAAAATAAATAGCAGAGAATTTTAAAGTCAATTCGCAATGCTTTTAGAAAATGAAACTACCATAAGACCTCCCACCACACACACAATGCAAACGCAGAATTGGAGGAGATTTCTTCTTATGATAGTCAAAGATGCTTACTACGCAAAATCAAATCATTTTTGATATTATTATTAGTGCATAGTGTAGAAAGTAATTTCGAAAGTAGAATATTAATCTTAGCCAACATACGACCATTATCGTATGCCTACTATAGCTACCATGTTCAATAGCAGGTTACCGCCACATTCCATGGCAGGTAATACAACTAACACCGTACAGGGTTCGTATTGTTTCATTGGATTTCCAACAAATGGTCAGGCTAAGGAACTTCCTTTTCCACGATGGGTACGTCCCTGGAATAGACGACCCGAGAACCTAACCGGATCTCTGCCAACACAAGGCCGGGTTACCTCTGCAAAAATAGGTAACTACTGACACGCGTATGCCATCCCCCGATCGTCACCGATCTTCCCGAGGATCCTCGATTTCCAACAACCACATAATAATAATAATGCAGTAACCACAGAGGTTAAGTATCTGGGCTCCATACCATGATACCACCTTTATCCAGAAGGAATGACATACACTAAGGGGCGCTACTCCCTAGAACCTTGCCGCATCCTTCCTGTTTTGACCATTTCCGGGGTGTGAGGCTCGACGAAGTCTCGTCCACAAAGCTACGCTTTGTCACAAAGCCATGCTTCGGGTCAAACAAATGATCAACCTATGATCACAAAGATATAAGATCAAACAAATGATCATATCACAAATGATCAAACACTGATCATCACACAGCAACACTCAGCATGCCACATTACCAAATTGGGATATATCGCTGATAAATTTCAACTACATAACCTCTGAGCTCGTACGTCTCAGAGAAGGGTGTTAAGCTAAGAGAATAAATTCTCCGCCACCAACAGATATGTATTTGAAAGAAATCGGCTTTACATCTCAAAGTGTAATGTCAGACATGTATCCATACAAGTCTGTTCCGGGATCGAACAGAACCGAAGGCACTTCTTACGAAGCCCTTGCAATTCCGGGTAATTTCCAATCACGTCCGGACTTCCCGTCACAAAAGAGTGATATAAATCACTATACCGGAGCAACTCAGTGCAGAGACATTCGACAGGTTGTCCTTTCATTTTCGAAAAATATCCGGTCTTCAACACCGGTCTTCAAATGCCATCCATATACGACGTATCACTATTCGGAATGGGTTATACGACCCAAAGGTCCTTTTCCGGCTAACCCGAATAGTGAGCGCAATATTCAAAACATATGGATATTGGGATTTCAATTAAGTCACAACTTATTACCCAAAAATCTTTCTTCAAATGGTTTAAACAAGTTACCATTTTAATCTTTTTAAACAAAAAGATTAAATTCACAAAGTTCACTTAATTTCACAAAGATTCATTCACAGATTTTCCAAATCGATTTCCATTTCAGTTTAATTAATTCGTTAAATCTTTAAATCAAAGATTTAACTAATAGTTTTCAAAACAATTCCATTTCAAATGGTTTAAACAAACATCATTTTAAATCTGTTAAAAATAAACAGATTTAATTCATAGCTTTTTAAAACAGTTCATTCATAACTTGGAAAAATAATTCCAATTCAATCTTGAAATTCCTTTAATTAAACTGGAATTTCATTTCTTATCTGAAAGCTTTTATCATTTGAAAACAAACAGTTTCTATTTTGGAAATCTGATTCATCCATACGAGTGGAAATCCTTGGTTTAAATTCAAATTCCCAGCTTATACTTTTAAAATGGTTAAATTCATACAAACACATTTATATCATCTTTTATCCCTAGTTTCAAATCATAGGATTCAATTTCAAACTTGAATTCAAATTTAAATCTAATTATTTAAATTTTCAAAAACTTGGTTAAGTTATTCAAAATAACTTTTATCTTTGAAATTCCATTTCAAAAGCTTTTCATTTTAAACCCAAATTTCCAATTTCAAAATCAATTGAAATTAAAATTTCAATTTCAAAAACATCAAATTTAAATTATCTGTGACTTAACCGATTTCCACGTGAAATCCATATTTGTGTGTGTACAGTGTAGTCCAGGGGTTATACACAGTAGTGCAACATCAATCAATCATCATAGATCAAAATACAGAATATAGTTGATAAACGATATAAACTATATCGCTTATCGTATAGATCACAGATATATATCACAGATAATAGATTACATCACAGATAATTTATCACAGATCACAATACAAATCAGGGTGTATCACAAAGCATCATATATCAGGAAATATCAAACAATCAAGTCATCCAATAGAATCCAAACATTCATAAGTAAGGTCAGTTAATTGTTTGATTAATTCAAATCAGATTTATTACTTATGAATACTACAAATCTTGGTTAATTAATCATTAATTAATTATAAAACATTTGGATTAATGATTCTTAAATCATTGATTAATCTTCTGTTATAATTCATCAATTAATTATAACCAGTAATTACCCATAAATTAATCTCTAATTATTAAATTAATTTAAACCTCAAATTACTTATTTAATTAATTACAAAATAAATTAATCTTAACAAATCTCATTTATTAATCCTTAATAACTCCCCATTTGATTAATTTCCCTTAATTGATCATAACAAGTAATTATCCCTATTTGATTACTTTTATTAAGTAATTATCATTAATTAATCACCTGTAATAAATTTATCATCTTTAATTAATTACCTTAAATTTTAGATCAATTATCTCTTAATTATTAATTTATAAACTTAATTATTTATCATTCAATCATTATCATTAGTTAATTAGTCAATTAATTATTCTTGAAATTAAACACTTAATTAACCTTTAATTCTTAATAAATTAAATATATATATTACTTATATTTAATTTCCTCTTAATTCTTAATTAAATTTATAAAATAAAATAATTATTAACTTGATAAACTTAAAGTTATAAAATTCCCTTTAACATTTGTTTAAACAAAAACTACTCTTTTTAAAACTGATTATTTAAACTATATATTGTTTCAAACATTTAGAATTAAAATAAATTTAAAATTTCAGTTTTGAATTCTAATATTTCTTGAATCCATCCACCATTTGATTTTAAACTACTATTAAGAACTTGTTAAATTTTTGAACTCGAATTTAACCTGGGAAATCAATTTTTATTTAAAAACTGGAACCATTCTTCTGCCTCGAGACCAGACAGCCTGCTCCGAGTTTTCGCGCCTCTGCTTCGAGTCTTGCACGCGATTTACTCGAGTTTCCCCGAGAGCATTTCCACGCAAACACTTAGCATATTCGACCTGTAGCCATTAAACGACTTCGAGTTTTCTTGTCTCTGCTTCGAGCAAACTCTCGAGATACTCGAGTTCTTCCTGGGTCCTAACTGCCTCACTCAAAAAGACAGCCTCCACACAAACGTACGTGCACGTGCACAGCCCCTCAGGCCAACTCCGGTCATCGCCGACATCATCAACTGATCGACTATCATCCTCCGATCTGACAACAACTAACCAAACCCCTCCGATTCGACTCGAACTCGAATTCGAGTATAAATCAAAACCTGGAACAAACGGAATCCTCCCCAAACCCAAACCTGTCATCGCTTGGTTCTCGACGCCTCGAACATCGGAGTTCGTACAACTCCGGCCGCCACCTCGCCTGTACCCCATCTTCCATCGCTCCAAACCCCGAAGCACTCGATCGCTTCTCGACGACGAACGAGACCAAATACCGTACCATGTTAAAACTAGGTTTAGAAATTTAAAATGTTCACCGCCTTCACCACCGTCACCGATGGTACCTCCACCTATTTTTTCCATCACCACTATAGGCTCCTCCACCTCCAGACCAAGCCCTGACCTCTCCCATCATCGCGATCGCCGAAAATACCCCAAAAACCACTTTCCGTTCAACTTCGAACTGCACCCCACTCCTTCCACTAAAAATCACGAATCTCGTTCTAAAAATCATATTTTCGCGTGCGAATTCCATTTATATTAACGAATTTGTAAATCAAGTAATTCGAAAATTAACAAATATGAAGATGATCTGTAGTTTGAGCCTTCCCAGTGACAACTCACATTCGTTTTTCTTAAAACAAGTTTTAAACTAAAGTTTATGATGATACAAACGACTTTTGTTCAAATCTCAAATTCAATCATCAACTAGAAAGAGAGGAATTGATTTTCGAAATCAACAGTTTTGTATTTAGGAACTAAGAACAGAGAAAGTTTAAGCAACAGCAAGAATAACATACTTACAGCTTCCACATATATATATATATACAGATGATCATATAAGCGCAAATTTAAACACTTTAATTTTAAAAGAAATTTGTTACTTCACAAGTAAACAAGAAGAGTTGCTCACCTGTTTCAGAAGGAAGAAGAACAGAGAGCAATTGTTGTTTGAAAACTGCAGCTTTCTTGAATTCTGGTTGTATTGATTTGTTGCATTCCATTGAATCATTGTTTAAGTTTTAAAGATGATGCTTCCTTCAGTTTATTTTTTTGTTTTACTTTGAGAGGAACGAAAATGAACTGATGGTAAAAGAAGTTGATATATAAAAGAAATGAGTTGTACAGGTGATATTGCTTTAGTCCTTTGATCTTTTGCCATGCCTCATTCCATACTTGAAGACAACTTGTTTCGGCTGATATGATGGTATGTACATTTGTTTTGTATGTATTTTATTTTATTTTTTCATTTTGTTTACAGCAACCCACTTTTGTACTTCTTTTGTTTGAGTTTGAACTTAAATGAATTCGTTTCATTTGCAGGCTATTTACTTCATACATAATTACATATATATTTGCTTTATCTTATTCTTCAAGCTTGTAGATATTTTGTTTTATCATCTTCTTTTATAATTTGTTATATCGTTTTGTAATATACATGAGATTTATTTTTAATATGTTGTTAATTTCTAACGATTGTATTTACTTAATATTTTTCTTGTATTTTCCTATATATATATATATATTTATTTTAAAAATCCATTTACTTGAAATTCAAATGACATTCTAAAATAATGCGTTGTTATAATTTATTTTATACTTATGCTTTAATATTTATAAGGTTTATCCTATTTCAAACATTTACTTCTATTTTAACTTAAATTATTTATTAACCATTTATCAAAGATTCAAATCACCTATATATACAAATATATATTATTTCAAATTTACTCACATATACACTATTTACAATATTTTAATCTCAAATGATTTATACAGAATATACTTGGATATCGGGGAAACTCGCTCTCAATTTATCAATTAAATTTACAAATTTTTATCTAAAATTTATTTAATCATAAATTTAACTCAAGAATTCATTTAATTATAAATTTAAATAAATTTAAATTTCGGGGTCGTGACAAATTTCCCCCCTTAAAAGAATTTCGTCCTCGAAATTCGCAGGCACGAAAACAACAGAGATAGACGGATTCGATCTTCTATAACTCCTCGAACACAAGATACGAATTCCGAATTCAAGTCGGAATATTCAAAGTATATATCAATTTATCCCTCTTCGGACTTTGATCAACTCAAGAAATTATAATAGAATTTCAAATTTGGTTCGTTTTATCGATACAATTCAATTTATCCTTCATATTTTATTAGTCAATTTAATTCAATTTCAAATTCCAATTTCAAATTCATTAAGGTTTAAATCAAAAAGCTGATAAGAAACCGATGAAGATACGAAATAAGAATTCTCTACAACGATTCGTAAGGTCATCATCACACTGAAACTTCTTCTTGTAGCTGATACGAAGAAATGAAAAGAATTTGGAATCGAATCAAAGGAGATTGATAAGAAAGTTGTTTCCACTGTTGCAGGGTATTGACAATTTATAGTCGTACTTCCCTATCCCCTATCTCGTCTTCTTCTTGTACTCATACTCACTATCAGTGGATAGTAAGAGAATTTACTGAGACATTTAGGCGGATATCTTAGGATATACTCATTCTAGAGTTTACTTCACTTTATCTCTAATGAGCTACTTAACGTGTTATACTCCTGAGCTAAAGTTCAACCCTAGCTCTGATACCAAATGTAACGATACGGATTTTCGCGCTCTCAATTTATCAATTAAATTTACAAATTTTTATCTAAAATTTATTTAATCATAAATTTAACTCAAGAATTCATTTAATTATAAATTTAAATAAATTTAAATTTCGGGGTCGTGACAGCTGTTGTCGGAAATGTCTCGACAAATATTGAAAACGAAGAAGGTGAAGTAGAAGAAGCTGAAGGTATTATCTAATTGAGTTCTGATTTTAATAGTTTAAGTTCTCATTTGTGTTATGTCTAGCCTTCTCATTACTATTGTATGTACTTTGTAACAGTAGTGGGAGCTCCCAGAAGGTTCATGGA
Source organism: Allium fistulosum (assembly GCA_030737815.1). Taxonomy (NCBI): domain Eukaryota; kingdom Viridiplantae; phylum Streptophyta; class Magnoliopsida; order Asparagales; family Amaryllidaceae; genus Allium; species Allium fistulosum. Next base: position 334,056,281 of record CM060901.1, on the reverse strand, counting down.
AAAAACAAAGATGGATAAAGTTCATTCTAGGTCATATGAAAAAAGAGTTCTAATCCAAATGAATCATCGGGGCCAACCTGTTTCAGACGATGACCAAGTAATGTCTGAACTGAGTTCTTTTTTAGGAACACTGAAGAGGAGTGTTCCACTTACTTACAAGTATTGGTTTGATATTCCTTCAAGTTTGAAAGGCACACTGTGGAACTATGTGAAGGTAATTTGCAAACTTAGCTGAATTTTACTTAAATATATGAAACTTGTCACAAAAGTAGCATGATTGTTCTTTTTAATGTTTGATTTGTATTTAAGCAACGGTATATTATTCCGGATGAATGTGAATATTGGGTTTTGAAGTCAATTCTTGACTCTTGGAGGGGGTATAAGAGTCGTATTAAAAAGGCACATTATACGGCTTATGAAACTGATGAAGAGAGGCTTGAAAATAGGCCGTACGAAATTCCACTTGCGGATTTCAGAGTACTCTTGATGTATTGGGGAGATGAAAAAATTCAGGTATAATTTTAAGTTTTATCATAGAATTTTTTTCCGTTTTTATTCATTCAAATCAGGCAGATAAACATCTTTATTTCATGTTTTTGTAGTCCAAGGCCCTTACACACACACTGCTGGTCCAAAACATTTTTCCCAAATTCGGCATAAGATGGTATGTATTTTGCTTATTTTTATGGTTGGCTGGAGGTATGCATTTTATTTTATCTGAAATTCCTCTCCTTATTTAGCAAAGCGATATATGTTCCAAAATAAAAATTAAAATAACTACATATATGTTCCAAAATAAAATATCACCTCACTCAAACAGATAAGCAAAATAAATATTAGTGATATATGTTATGTTATGTTCTGTCACATTAATCATCCAGCAAATGTTTTTATTTCAATTTTAATGTATTAATTTTTATTGTATCTGTTTATTATTTTTGCATTTTCACGTTAATTTATGACTCAATAGCTATTAATAACATTTGCTAAAAAAGTACATAAAATCTATAAAAATATAAATGAGCCTTTCTGTGCCCCTTTGGCATAGAAAACTCAATTCTTCTTTTCCAAACCAATGTCCGTCATGCTCATGCATTTATACGCATTTGGTCAATATACGTATGCAAGTTAGATGCATATTAAACATTAAATATGAGTCCAATCCATCTCTGTGGAAATTAAGTAATTTGTAAACTATTGGATACACTCTTAACTCTTAAGCATATGGATGTCAAGTTGATGCCTGTCTTTTGTCTGCTGTATGTTGATGGCTTTACTACCTTGCTAAGCTTAAATCATTTTAGTATTATATATATATATATTCATGGCTCATGGGTTAATCACGGGGTAATCTTAGTTTTGCATCAGAATCTAAGATGAATCATAGGATATTTGTTATCTCTGTGCTTACAGTTAATAATCTGAAAGCATAGACATATGGGATATTTACTATGCAAATTTTCCTTAGCTCAGCCTTGAATTTTGCAAAACTGATACATCACTTGATACTATGCATGAAAAAGCTCTGATATTGTTGCTACATATGTTGTGATTTTATACTTTTTGTTTCTTTATTTTTGCACTTGTAATCTGCTTGAGAACTTACTGTTGCTCCATTTTTGCATCTGTTAGTTGCTCGAGACTTTTAGCTTGTGTGCACTTGTGGTTTCTGTTCTTCATTTGAACCGAGATTTGTTTTTATGTAAAGGCGATCATATTTACCTTAGTTTTGCTTTGACTTTGAGTATAATTTCTGAATTGATTAGTGATATATGTTCTGGAAAAATTGGTTTGATATCCTTTTGCTGTCTAACTTTTTTAGTTTAATTTGTATCAGTCCAATGAATCAGATGGAGAACTTTTTGTTAAAACTCGCAAGCGGAAAGAAGGAAAGGTGTACAAGACTGATACTTCAGTAATGAATTACAGAATTTTAAGAATTTTATTTTCTCTTCAATCAGATGTAAAAAATGCTTCATTTTGCGCATCGACATTTTTGTAGAATTAGATCATGTTTTGTTGAAACCTATAGCAGGATATTTTCTGAATCCATTTTAAAACTGTTAATAGATATTGCAAAACAATTCTTGTTTAAGAAACTTGTTTCAGAATTGTTAATTTTATTTAATGTCACATTTTGAAACTGCTTTATTTTGCAGGATAAGATTGAAAAAGCAATAGGTGAAGGAGGAAGTGATGGAGTTGTTCAAGAAATGATTTCTTATGGAAAGTCGCACGGTCCATCTTGGCTTATAGGATGGCACACAAAGTCTGCAGAAGTTTCAAAATATTCCCCAACAACAAGCACATACATACATGAGCTGGCAGCGAAGATAAGAGAAAATATAGCTGACGAAATCGAAGCAAATGTGAACAAGAAGGTCCAAAATGAATTTGATGCAAAGGTGAACCAAAAAGTTCGGGAGAACTTGACATGGGCACTTATGAAATTAGGCAAAGCAAACCCTTACATGCAAATTGATGTTGGGGATCTTTGTGCGACCGTCCGCAATGATGGCACTGGAAGCACTGGAGGCACTAGCTAGAGGCACTGATGGCACTGGAGGCTCGCAAATATGAACGTACTGTTAATAAGTAGAATTTAGTATGTACTGGCTGTAACTATGAATACACTGGCTATGTTTTTAAGTATGTTTGTTATTTTTTACTTGACTAAGTAAAACTTGTGTTGCTGGTTATTTTGAAATAAAAAGTTCTTTGTTGCAGTGTAATGTTGCCATTAGATATGATATAATGTTGCAGTATAATGTTGCCATAGATATGATATAATGTTGCAGTAGTATAATGTTGCAGTACATTTCCAATTTAAATTGCAAAAGGTGTTGCCATAGATATGATATAATGTTGTAGTATGTGATGTTAAATGTGGTAATAAACTGGCAAAGTGTTGCCATTGGATGGTAAAAGTGTTACCATAGATTAATGAATATGGGCCCCACAACATGGTTCCGTAAAGGTGGGCCACAGAATTAGTAGGCCCCACAATGTGGGCCCACATGTTGAGGCCCAGATTGTGGGGCCCACTTTTTAGTAAATTTGGTACCTGTGGCAACAACAGAACCGATGTTGCCCTAGGGCCGCAAAGATGTTGCCTTTGACTCTAGGGCAACGCGGCAAAATGCATCACCGAGAAAGTGTTGCCTTTGCCCTTTTTTAGCCTACATCAACATTTTTTGGCACTTCCTGCATCACTTCTTGGGTGTTGCAGTATGCAATCTATGGCGTAGTGACACTTGAACAGAGCAAACTGACACAATATTATTTTGAAACTGGTAAATGAAATAATTTTTGTATGATTATATTTTATATATAAAAGTACGATTTTCTGAAATTAGATAGTTAAATTATTGGTTATTTGAAATAATAATACTAGATTATCATTTATTGCTTTGTCAACATTCCTAAACCATTAACTGTTGTTGTTTTTAAAACATGATTTATAAATCTGATTTGTAAATGAAATGCATTTAAATTGGGAATTTGAGAAATAAATTTCCGGTGCTTTTCAAATTTGGTTTTCAAAGTTTTGAAAAAATATTATTTTAAAGTATTTTCGAATGGAGATCATTTTCAAAGAATTTAAATGAAGTAAGTCAGTACTCTCCTCTTTTGTTGCTAGAAAATAATTTCGGTGATGACTACAGCATCATCAGCATTTATTTTTGAGTCTCAAAGAGGGGAGACAACTTAGTAGCTTTGCTACACTTTTGTTTTGGAAATGGATTTGATTTGAATTTCTTGAGCAAGATTTGATTGATAAAAAATATATATGTATATATTTATTTTAAAATGGTTTGAAGTGAAACCGAAAATTTAACTCTTAAGTTTATGTTAAGTGATGGTTTTCAATTATTGAAATGAAGCAAAATTTTGAATAATTAGAGTGTTTAAAATGATAAATGGAATGAAAAAACTTGAAACAGTTGAACTAGGATAAAAATTTATTTGTATAATACTCAATTGCATTTTAAAACATATAAAACTTACCTGGGAAAAAGGATCGAATGTAATGTAAATATGTAACTAAATAACGTGCAAAATAAATGTAAGTAAAAGGATGTCCAAAATGAAATTTTGTTAAGGGAATTTATAATATAATTTGAGTGGTTACAAAAAATGTTTATATACTTAATCTATGTTGCTAGATATGTTTAGTGAAATAAATTGAATAAAAAGAGAATGCTATTTAAATAAATAAATATGGAATGTTAATATTAAACTTAAATAAAGTTGTTGAAGGGTTAATTAAGTGATAATTGACATTTAAGGAAATGCTATGTGAATGAATAAAATAAATGAAAATAAATAAATTGGATATGAATCAAAATGAATTGAGGTGAGTTAATTAGAATGATAATAATAAATGGATGATAATGATTAAAATGAAATTTATATGGTTTGAATTTATTGGTGTATCTGGTACTATGTATTTTAAATCTATCTTTCTTTTCAGTTGCTTCTCTTCTCCTATTTCTTTCTTTTCGGTGGATGAAAAGTTTTGAGTGAGGGAGAATGTAACGACCTGTGAATTTTAACGATTTAAATAACGTAATTAACTAATTTTTTTGATGAAAATAAATAGCTAAAATTTAGCAATGAAAATTTGATATTTGGTATGCATCTATATAAACATAGCAAATGGTAGATTTCCATTGGTAAGTATAAAAGTTTGTTCTGTTGTGTAATTTCAATTTTAAATTTAAAATCAGTTAAATTAATGAAAATAAAATATCTTTGAAATCTGAATATTTTTATATAATAAAAATGTAAATCATTTTCTGAGTGAGACGTCATATTTCGTTTCGCCAAGTTTGTACTATTTTAGCTCCGTTTATCTTATTTTTGGCGTTTTAGCAACATTTTCGGCACCGAATATCGAGTTTTGATAGGATGGTCGTATCTCTAATATCCATGTACCATTTTTTTCGTCTTGTCATGCTGATATCTGTAGTATATTCATTTGTGCATTCCGACATTCGGTGCACGACGAAATCTGCGAAACGGTTAGCCATATCAGTACCCGTTTGAGCCTTTTGGATTCTATGACCATTCGTTTGTCAATTAGGTAAAGTTTATAGCCGCTAGCTATTAATATTCCTTGAATTCAATGGGCTGTTTTCAATCCCACTATTCAATATAATATTTTGCCCTCCATTCTTTCTCCCCCCTTACATTTTCTTCGGTTCTGCTGCTATAAAAAAATTAATTTATATATATATATATATATATAATTCTATACAAAGTTTGTTTATTTCTAGGAATAGTGCTCGTCCCTTCATTTCAAAAATCCAACCATCTCTTTTCCACTTCCTTTCTCTCCACCGTTACACCTTGCCGCAATCAACACACCGACCATCTTCCCTCCACGCAACCGAGCAAGCCAAACCTCCTCCCCTTCTCAACTAGCTCCATCTACCCTTCAAATCTCCGTGCCACATCCCCTCACCAGACCACATCGCCACCCAATCTCCCCTGACAGCATCTTCTACGCCTCTCCACACAACCGACTCAAGCGCCACCATCAGGCCTCACGAAACCCACCTTCATCGATAGTGCAACAGCACACCCTCCACCTTGGCCGCCAGTGAACCCAGACCCGCCATCACCCATAGCAGCAGCCCTGCGCCCACCATCACCTGACACGCCCACTTTTCTAGCCACCAAATCTGCCTTATCAACCTCACATGCCAGCCACAGACACACTTTGCCGCCAGAACAGACCATCGCCACCTAAACCGAACTCGCAACCACCTGACCACAATAGCCGAGCAGTTCCAATCTTTGCTTTTCCCTCTTATATTATTATGTATATATATAATTCAAGTTTATATAAGTTTATGATATGTTTGTTATACATATAAGTTTATATAAGTTTATGATCTGTTTGTTATATATATAAGTTTATATAAGTTTATGATCTGTTTATTATATATATAAGTTATATAATCTGTTTGTCTATATATATATATATAAGTTTATATAAGTTTATGATCTATTTGTATATATATAAGTTTATATAAGTTGTGTATAATCTGTTTGTTTGTATATATAAGTTTATATAATTTTATATATGATTTGTTTGAGTTTATATATATATTATAATAAAGTATGTTTATATTGATTTTTATAATAAATATTGATTTTGAAATATAATATGTATGTTTATACATTAGTTTATATATTAGTTTATATATAAGTACACACGAGTTTGGTTTTCAAATATATATAGAGATTTTATTTTATATGTGTCTAAATTAAATATTGATTTGGAAATATATATAAAGATTTTATTTTAAATATATGTTTTAAATTGATTTTTAGAAATATATATATATATACATACATCTATAACATATATTTTGTTCAGTTTGTATCAAGCTATTTTGATTTGTTTTCATCGATTCCAAACTATCTACTTTGCTCGTCGAATTCGTGTTCATTGTGCCGTACTTTGGAATTTGTGCTTGGATTTGTCGCATCTTGTTCCTGTTATTTCTCTAGCCTCGAAAGGTGAGCAATCACTCACGATTAACATTCTTATATTTAGTAAATTTAATTCACATGAAATGACGATTGAAATATGTTGCTAAATTTAAATTATTAGTTATTTAATTGTTAAATATGATAATATTATTATTTCATTAGTTCACCGATGTTAATTGAAAATATTGACACCAATAACCTTCTAATATATATTTTTTAAATTGCTAATTATGATCATATATGCTTGTCATTGATATGATGTCATTTTATGCTATTTATATCCCCACACTGCAAGTTCATTATTAGTTAGGAATTCCGTATGGGTTGAAATGATACATACCTAAACGTTATTATAGACTAGGGGAAATCGTTATGGGTTGAAATGATAAACCCAAACGATTTTATTGATTTAAAATTTCTGATTGCGGGTTGAAATTATATATACCCGTAAATATAAAATATAAATTGCGGATTGAAATGATAAATATATGTATCACTTGACCATAGGATAGAAAATTATATACAGACACCGTTGTTTTGTTTTTGAAAATGATTTCCAAGGTTTGAAAGGAAATATATGGGTTTTATTAAATATTAATTTTTTAAATATAATATAAGGATTTTTATTTTAATATATGTGTAAAAGTTAGATTTTTAAAAATTATATGTTTTGGAAATTTTGAAATTATAAGTTAAGTTTTAAATTGTAAATCATAAATTTGACTTATAACTTTATTATTTTTATAATATATAAAATAAGATTTAAATAGATTTAATAATAATAATATTTAATTTAATAATAATTAATATATTTAATTTACTTAATAATTAATATAATTTCTTAAAATTACTTATAAGAATTTAATTTAAGTTATGTATATATAATGTTTTAAATAGTTATTTACAATTTATATTAATATTTTAAAAAAGATTTTGTAATAACTTTAAGTAAATAGAGGTGGGAAAGATAAACTAAATAAGAATTGATTTGTAATTTAATTTGTTAAGAATTAAATTTAAATAAGAATTGATTTATAATTAAATTTGTTTAGAATTGAACTTAAATAAGGTTGATTTGAACTTACTGATTTTTAAGATTTTAAAAGACATGATTTTATAACTTGATTTTTATTTAAGGTGATTAAATGAATATTTTTAGATTTAAATAAAATTGAAATTGAATAAATAATATTGATGTAAATTTGTGATTTGAGATTTTATTTAAATGTTATTAAAAATGTTTAAGTGAAGATTTCCAAATTTAAATAAAATTTAAAGTTGAATTTGAAATTTAAATGAAATTTATCAAATTGAGTTATTGTAAATTGTTTGAATATTTAAACTTTGAAATCTATTAAATAGGAAGTGGTTTAAATTAGTAGTTCAAACCTGGATTTAAAATCGATATAAATTAAAAATGGTTTTAATTTGAATTTGAATTGATTGGTGAAATTGGAAGAAACAATTCTAATTTAAAACTTTTTTTCGATATAAACTCTTTTAAATACATTAACTATTTTAATATATATTATTTTAAGTTTATAAACAATTATATATATATATATATTAATATATATATATATATATTAATATATAACTAGTTTTAATATATAAACTATTTTAATCTATAACCTATTTTAAAATAAACTATTTTTAATAACTATTCTAATATATAAACTACTTTCAATATTAAAACTATTAAGTTTGAACTGTTATGATTTAGATTTAATGGGTTTAAATGCAAATACTTTGATATTATAGTTTAACCCATTTTGTGGTTATGATTTGAAATAAATATGATTTAAAGTAATATGATTTTGAAAGTGAATATGATTTCGAAAATGATATGATTTTGAAATGAATATGATATTTTGATATGAAGTATGAACTATTTGAAATGAAAATGACCATGGTGTGAAAAAAGCGTTTGGTTGTTAAAGAGACCGGGATTGGATATTGTCATACTCTCTGCCAATATTGAAAACCACTTTAACAACTGTGTACGTGGTGGAGATTCCAGAACGATGCAGGATGGTTTGGCGAATGATTCTATATGAGGTATTAATGCAGCCTTGATTCCCACGAGTCAGCATGATGTGGCTAAAACAGGAGCTGTACCTGAGCCAAGTGAGGTTGCACCTCCGATTGAGCATGCTTCTTCGATACCATTCTATTACTTTGTTATTTGATTGGGTGCGCCATTGATTTTAGGAGTGTGTCTTGATGTGGACGATAGTAGCTGCTATGCGTTACCACCAGCCCGGTTCTGCAAAACGGTAGAATCCTACCTTAGGCATTGCCTCGCGTGCCTTGTCACATGCCTTATCATGCCTTCTACGAGTTTGGTTTATACCGTACCTATGTAGTGCCCTCTGATAGCCCTCACGTTTATGGAGGAATTATGGTAGTGTATAGACTACGGGAATATATAAAAATGTGTTAAGGGGGGTATGGGTAACGCCTTAACGCTATTTTAATAGTTTACTTTACTATAGACATTATCTATGTAGCGTATTGTACTATGTATGTAGATAGTTTCACGGATCCTTAGAGGATGGGAATCCCAAACATCCTTTAAGTTATTTTGTATTTCAGTTGACATTTCGCTTGAGTCAATTTACTGGTATAAGAATGTTAATCCTGACTCGAGTGTTTTGTGTTTTGCTTTATCTCGGGTTAGACCGAGTGACACAACATTTAAGACCCACCTTTGGAGTTTGGAGCTTTGCTTGAAGATCATTCTTTGTCTATTCAACTTTCCAGTTACTTCCGTTTATTCCAGTTGTTTTGTTCCGACTTGTCGTTGGCATTTGTATTAGTAACTTCTGTGAATTCGAGATATCTGTTGTATTTTACTTTAAACTTTGATGTTTATATAGTAGCTTCTTGAACTACTATTTATCTATTCCACTGGTTATTGTTGTATTACTTTGTGTCTGTGATTTTGTCATCGATTTATTTATTGTATATGCTAAGTTTTGCCAGATATAAATTAACAATCTATTATTTTGAGCAATTCAAATCTGACATGTGTGGATGATTGTCGGTTTGAATGGTTCGAAGTACCAGTCATAACATATCTCAACGGTATAAGTATATTTACAAATCTTAAGAAAGTCGTTTTCCAAAACCATACTTATTTAGGTTAAAATAAATGTCATTTAAAAACATTAATAACAATAAACCTAAAACACTTCTAGTGTTAGAAAATAGATCATGTTGAAATTAGACCAAATATATTTAACACCACTTCCTGATTTCAAACAGTAGTGTCCTTTGATTAACAATGTAGTTGGACAAGTTAGCGTGCTATCCTTGCCTCGAAATACATTCTTAATTCTCAAGACAGAGAGGAGTTTCAATACATCGAAATTTGGTGTTAAGTATGAAAAGAATACTTTCCATACCACCGTAATTTAAAATGGTCATTTATGGAAATCAAATCTTACTTTCTTTTTGAAATTCCTTTTTATAAATCTACTTATAGAACTCCTTTTATAAATCTCTTTCATATGTACAAAACTCTTTTCTATAAATCTCTTTTATTTTAACCAAACTCATTTCCATAAATCTCTTTTATATAACTCCCTTTATAAAACTCCTTTTATATAACTCCAAATTCATTTATAAAACTCCTTCTATAAACCTCCAAATTCTTTCATAAAACTCCTTTTATACTTAGTACTAATCTTTGTTTTTAAAATACAACCAAATACTTTCATAAAATGATAGTTTCATATATCATCATAAATTCACAAATGGAGTTTATTATTCCAATTTATCAAAATGGTATTAATGTCCCTTTTTAATATATCATTTCAAAATCTATTCTTTTATTTGTAAAACTATCTTTTTATTTATAAAACAATATTTATAAATCTATCCTTTTATGCAACATTTCATATAAGCGTTTCACTAATATTTATTCCAAAATATTTCTATCTTCTTTTTAAAACAGAATCACTTTAAAATAAAAGATAAATCCCTTTTAATTTATTTTAAAATAAACATTCATTATAACAATAAATTTTCTATAAAAATAAATACCTTCCAAAATAATTTTAAAACATTTACATATACGTATATTAGAAAAGAGTAATAAAAAGTTGAAGTAAAATAAAGAAGTTCAAAATCCATTTTAAATAAAATATCACAGAAATTCCAAAGAAGTTAGATTGAAAATCACTTGTTCGAATCAAAAACATTACCAAATCAAAACAGTAATTAATAGTATTTCAAAATATTATAATGAGGCCAACAGCTACCATAGTGCTTAACCGATGCTATTACTATCTTTAACACTAAAATGTTCAAGTTTTAATATATGTCAACATCACATCTAATATAGCCAGACTATCAAATTTTGACATTTAACAATTTATATAATAGGTATATAAAAGGAATAAAATCAATAGGAATATAATAACAGGTATATAAAAGGAACTAAATCAATAGGAATATAACTGAAATTTAAAAGCACAACGACGAGAAATTTGGATTTCTCTATAAAATTCTCTGTATTTCATGTTATATGTCAATCGCTTTTATAAGTGGATAATCAACCAAACCAAACCAATAAATCAATCAGACATGAAAATAATAATTTTTACCTGTTATATATCATTATAGTATTCAATCAGATGTGAGATAACTCAGTAAAATTCCAGTTGACGCTTAAGCATTTTTGTTTGATCTAAAATCGAACAAAATCATACTTGCTCCAAACTCAACCAAACAAATCCCATCATGCAGCTAACGTTCCTATGAGCATAACGTAAAAGACCGCATCTCGATTGGACCTCGTTTGGAAAAGTTATACATTTTATAAGATTTGAGAATTAATTAATTATTAATTTCACTAATTACATTATTACTTTAATTACCCAAACATAAACTCCTTCTCCCCCAAATCTCCCTTACTGTTTACATGTACACACACGAGATTTTGTCATGCATGCACGCCTCCATCCCGACCTACACACTACGAATCGACAATTCGACAACTTCATTGAACTCCTTATCGCAATAGCTTCACACCAACTACCTAAAGTCAAGCATATGGCCTTCATAAAATTGTGACACCCTAACCTGTATGTTATGAGGTAGATATCGCATCTTACAAGACAAGACCACACACGTTGAAACTCCTTTCACTGATGCTCTTCAACAAGAAAAATGCAATGGAACCAACCTCGTTGCCTGTCGTTGCCTAGATCTTGCCAAAACTGAAACCCTAGTTTTGCTGCCATGGTTGACTTCCACCCAAACATGACCGCACCCATCCAAACACAAGTAGAATTGTAAATCTCATCCATATGCACCCAAAGATTCTTATTTTATATTTTTTCGTTGAGTATACGATTTCATTTTGATTTTTGGAAGTTTCTTTTCTTTCTTTTATTTAACAGGGAATTAAAATGAAAAGAGAAAGAAGAATAAGGAATATTCAAGCTTGTTGAAAAATCCAAGTGTTGAAGTTACTTATATTGTGCAATTTTCCTGCATCTCGCTACGCGGAATTCCATCGCGTATGAATAGCGAATTACAAAACAAAAATACGACGTGTACAAAAGTGTGATACGATCTCAAAACAATAATAATATACAATGGAAAAACCAAACAATTTAATTTAAAAAATACGTCAATAAAATCAAGTTGTTTTATTAATAATTTATTTTATTATTATTTATTAAATTTGAATCAAATCTAAATATTCCTATTTGAAACGTTGAAAAGTTTGGGTTATTACATTATTGGTAGAGGACTATTGGGTAGCTACCCATCTCATGACAATAAACTACCTTGTTTTCCTGCTCATTATCCTCGTACGAGTGTCATCCATGATCAAAGAATAACCAAATAAATATCATTACGGCGTCCTATACCACCGCGTGTTACTACTTGATTTATTTAATGCTTGCATATCACTCTCATCCCTCCATAGTATTCTATATCATGAATCATAGAAGTAACTGGAAAAATATTACTAAGTATCCCATCTCAAATGGTATTACTAATCCATTTACTAAAATTCCTCATAATCCAGAATCTCTATACAAAATTATTCTATATCATGAGTCCAAAGAATAACTAGAAATATAATTCTAAAAGTCCCATTATAGACGATATTCTGATCCGTTTATTTAGATTTCTCGTTATACAGAATTATAAACATCCATGATTCACAAATTTATTCAGAAAGAATTATATTTGTTTATATATATATATATATATGTACACATAATTAATAAAAGTATTATAAATTTTAAATGGTTAAAAAATACTATTTCTCAAACTTTTATAAATCTAAATAATAATTTAATATTCATAAATAACTTTCAAAAACTCATTTCTATTCTTTAAAACCTTAACAAAAGCTTGAAAAACCAAATATTAATCATAATAGCCATTTCATAATTTTCTATAATTAAGATTTTTAAATAAATTTTATAATATCCAAATCAAATTCTTTTATTCCAAATCCATAAACTATATTTTCCAAAACTGTAGATTATATTCGAAGTTCATGAAGTATACTTTGAAAATCATAAAATATTAATTAGAAACCACTTCATATTTTTTTAGAATTTTATAGGACATTTTAAAAAATTATTAAAATTACGAATCTAATTTCTTTTAATAAATGAATATATAATAATATAATTTATATCAAGTTTTATATAAAATATTTCTTTAAAATAATTCCTTCATCTCAAAGTATAAAACTTATACTTTAGTTACATTTTTAAATTTATAAATAAATAACCATTTCAAAAAGAAAATTGGCTTAGGAAATGTTAACTAGTTGACCATCGGTCACACACCGGTAGACCGCTAGCGATCGACCGATTGGCGGTTGATCGGTTAGTCCACCAGTATTGCGTCTCTGAAGCAAAATTCTTACTGAATTCAGGTGTCTTCCTCCACCTCTCTCTTCCATTTATTTCCTATCAAACTCAATTGTTATGTTACACCCAAACACATATCTATACACACCAGTACAAGAATTCAAGTAGTTGTCATCATGAATCAAAGGTCTAAGAGGTATCACATTCATTAGTATTAAATACACAATGAATGGGTGTTAAGCAAACCAATCAAAAATATAGTCAGATTCAATTCCAATAAAGCATTTAGATAAAGATTTGTGAGTGAAAAACACTCATTTAGCTTAAGAAAGCACCATTCTTATTGTATTGCTCCATAACTCTACAAAATCCAGTTCTACTCTTCTCCCAAATTTATCATGATACCAAAAATTGTTCAAATCACCCTTTGAAGATTACTAGGGGTAAGGTAGCATGCTGAAGGGCTTAGATTCAAGTTTCATGATTTTAGGAATTTCATTTAATTTTATAGAAATTATTGAAGAAGCAGGAGGGTTTTCATTCTTTTGTTTTGAAAATTGAAAAGTGAAAATAATAAGAAGAGGAGTATATGTGAAGTGATTGCATGAAGGATGAGGGCATTCTAGACTTGTCATGAAACAAAGAAAGATAGATAATTTTTTTCTTAAGTGTTCAGTCCGAGCTAAATGGGCTTGCTTTTACTTAAGACTTCATTCTTTTCTTTTTACTTTTCCTTCACTATCAAATTATCTTCTATTTTAAGTTTGTTAAAATCATCAAATAAAAATTATAATTTTTTATGTGTTTTACCAACATTTCAAAATTTTACAATAATTATTTTCCCATAATCTAACTCTTTTAGATAATTATTTCATTTTTACACCTTTAAGCCCATTCAATAAATAAACTCAAAGACCCCTTATTTAAATAAAATAAAATTTTCTTTTATTTTAAAATAAATTTATATTCTTATTTATTATCAATATTATATTTATAAAAATATATTTAATCACTTCTTATTGCATTTAAAATCATTCTAAACCTAATACATTAATATTACTCCAAAATAATCAAAATCATCATTTTTGACTTTGGAAATATCAATATTAAAATGATTCACTTTATACTCATTTATATAAATAAAATTTTCAAACATCAATCAATATTACTACTTAAATCACCCTTTTATCGAAAATCAAAATTCTCATTTCATAAAATACCCCATTATTAAACTCAAATAAATTCTATATTTCCAAATTTAAATATTCACATTTAAATTTCTAAAATATTCTCTATTTATAATTAAAACTTATTTAATCATTAATATCCATGTTTATTAATCTTTACTAATTTGCTTACCAGTATCGGGTTGTTACAGGTCGGTATGAACCTGAATTTTATGCCTTAGAGGGGAAGGGAGCCGAGGCAGTCAACTTTTCTAATTTTGAGGATGATTTGTAGCACGATGGTGATGATGATGGACTGGATGTTGAAGCTAGGGATGTTGGAGCTTAAACATCCCCTATGGATTTAATTAGAAGTCAAAGAAAAACCAAAGGAGTGATTTTCCAAAAGACAAAAGAAACGTAGACGTCAACGAGCAAACCGAGACCGTTTGTGAAATTAAACACTCTGCATAGCTCTTGATAGTCATCCATTAGAGTACTAGGCTAGTGAGGAGCATATAGCAGACATGATTAAGTGTTGTTGGAGAAGAAGATATGGAGAAATAATGAAGATTGGGGCTTTGTTCCTAGTAGAACTCCATTCATAGAGAATATATTAAAGGAAGATTATCCCATGAAGTTTATGATGCATATAGTGTCATCGTATAATAAGACTACCAGTCCCAGGTAGCATTTGTTCAAGTACGGGTGGCATATGGATGGTCCCAGGGCAATGGGTGTAGTTTGATGTAGGTGTTTCCCTGTTTTATTGGATGGAGTTGCGTAAATGTGGTTTACTTAGCCCGCGTCCAAATCCATATCGACTTTTGACGAGTTAAGGAATTTTCTGGAGCAGTTCAGGCTCTCGACCTAAGGACATGATGTCTATGTCAAGCCTTACTCAGGGAACTCAGTAGTCATTGAAGGGGTTCCTGAACAGGTTCAATATTGTAGTTACTGAAGTTAACAATCCAAATAAGAGTATGGTTTCGATGGCATTGGTCTAAGGCATATATTCAGACATGGATTTTGGGAAATGGCTGAGGATGTAGCAACCGATACTATGAAGGAGTTCCACCGAAAGGAAAACCAATTCTTGCATTTGGAAGAAGCTAGTTAGGTTGCTAGGAAGATTAGTGCTGGTTGAAGGAAGTAATTCAAAGTGATGCAGCGATTAAGCAAACCGATGAAAGCTTTGGTAATGTGGCTATGAATGTCGGTAGTTCTGGTAATTAAAAGGAAGAGAAACTGTAACATCCCCCACTTGGAGGCCCAAAACTAACAGCTACGGATGCTGCAGTTATCCATAGTTATTAATCCTCGGTGACCAAATAAGGTAATGTCAGATAAGTTGATATAATAGAAACACATGGATATGGAAAATTTTAAAATTTCAAAACAACATTCCCATTTCATATTCTAAAAACCCATTTAAACATTCTTTACATAATCCAACAACATTAACCACATTTAAAAAAATATAATTATTACAACATACTCCAAGAGTGACATATAAAGATGCCCTCCTAGTGATCAGAGTATATAATAGGCAATATGCAACTTCGCCTTTACAAAACAACACAGCAGAATCACATGAAAGAGAACTTTAAATAACTATCGTGCCTCCTACATGTCTCTGGAAGCTTATTCATCTTAAGAGGTACCTGAAAACCTCAAATCTCAAACTACTCAAAATTAATTGAGTACCTGAGAGTTTAAGGGGAGACATAAACTTCGAGTCAGACATAAAGCCTGATATGAATACTAATCTACCAGCTTAAGCATTTAGATATCTAGTGAGACCACAGCTCTTAGCGGAACAGGTTTCCCCTCACTAGTATCCTAAAACTTTTATAAAACCATATATTGTGCTCCTACATCTATAATGGTTAAAACAATTCAAAACATTATGATATGATGATATGAAAAACAAATGAATCAATTCTGGATTACCCATCCCCATTCATTTTGACTATCTATCACAATTATAATTTTTACGATTACTATTAACCTGATAGTTTTCATGGGCTGACTAATACCGGTTATTTATTTAAAGACTCCATGTCCAATTACATAGTTTTCATTTGATTACTATGAACCTATTGGTAACTCTAATATCATTTCGTTTATCCTAGTTTTCATGGGCTGACCAAGAACCTATTGACTATCTGTCAATATTTCAATCTCTTATCCAGATATAGTTTTCATGGGCTAACTGTTAACCTATTGGCCCCTACCAATATCAAATCATAGTTTTCATGGGCTAACTATGAACCTATCTTACTGACATCTTCATTTTTATATAGTTTTCATGTGCTTACTATGAACCTATTGATCCCCGCCAATACCTTTTTCTATATACAGTTTTCATGGGCTTATTGTGAACTTATTGGCCCCTGCCAAGATTTTTAATTCATATTCACTATGGGTCAACCTAGCCGGTTATTCTTTCCTTCCCCAGGGTACTGTTGTGGGTTTATTACAATGTGAATATATACATATATGAAGAAGCAAATATAATAACTTGGTTAATGTCTTTAACGTATTAAGATTTCTTCAAAAACTCCATTTCAAATTACTTTGTTTATTAATGCCATGGTTTTCGTTTAAAATGAGATTGGGTTATTTTTTTGAAAATTAAAGCTTTCGAAACCTTTTAAATCCTTGCTTTCGACTTCATTGATTAACCTCCTTCGAAAGCATATAATTCTCTTTTCAAAACATTTGGCTTCTGCCTTTCAAAATACTTTAAAACCTTTCTTTCGAAATCTTTCAAATGTAATAAAGAAATACTCATTAAGTTTTAGAAGCATAGCTTCGAAACCATTGGAAGTATCCCTTCCGAAAGCATTGAAAGTCCACCTTTCGAAATCATTGGGTTTATATTTTAAAATATCATTTGGGTAAAAGTGAATATAAAAGAAAGTATCTCTTTCGAAACCATTCTTTATCATACAAAAGTATTGGGGAAAATATGATGGCGTCGGCACCATCCCTTTCGAAAGCTTTAAAACATTTAAGCAAAATACTGAAGGATAGCTTCGAAACCCATGAACCTTTTCGAAAGTATTTAGGAGGTGGCTTAATACATATTTAAAACAAACACTGCCCTTCAAAAGCATTGATGACTTCAAAACACTCAAAAGGTAAAAGAATTGGCGGCAGGGCTTCAACTAGGTCAGAACCCCTTCTTTCAGAAGCATTTTTTTACAACTAAAGGAACTCACTGGAAAGCCCCTACTTTTAAAATAGAAAATGGCAACCCCTTCGAAAACTTTTACAAAAATCCTTTCAAAAACATATGTTTCCACTATGTCGAAAGCTTTAGTATAACAATGGCAGGCGCTTAACTTCTTAAAACAACTAAGGTATCGACCCCATCGGAAGTAACGTTTTCGATACCCTTTCTTTCGCCTTTCCTCCAATCCACTACTTACCACCTAGGTGATACCATGTGTATTGGTTTCGGCTTAGTGGGGTTTTGACTTGACCGAAGGTGGAGGGTAAGAATTGAAAGGTACCTTTAATAGAGGCGAAACCTGTTTTTCTGGGTAAAGGCTGGTTAATGCCAAATTAAGCAATTTATATCAACTAACATGCCTACGTGTAAACATATAATTGGTTGCCTCAACTAACCACCTCTTAGTTTTTGGATAAGCATCAAAATAAATTTGTGTAGATAACCCCTTCCATTAAAAATACAATTAAATCATTTAGATCCTCCTCTCAAAATAATTTAACTCCTACAGTATTGATGCCAAAATAGGCATCAACACCCAATAGAATCTAATAAAGATTAAATGAAGAATGAAATTAAAATAGAACATAAATTATAAATGAACACACATAATTTTTATAGTGGTTCGGCAATTTTGGCCTATATCCACTTCATATTTTTATTGATATTCCACTTGATTATCATTACAAAAGTGTTTGGATCAGATGGAATCCATTAGTACAAAAGTGAAGAAGAATAAAATTGGCAGAGCTTCGGCAGAGAAAGTTGTCCCCCAAAATGGCCCATTGCCCCTGTATTTATAAATAAAGGCAGCTTCCAACTTGACTGACATCTCGAGACCTGGACCCCCTTGACCATTTGGGCCTACCAAAGGGAAGGCTAAGCCCAATTCACTATGCTGATCCATATCATCATGCCGACCCTTCTTAATATACCGACCCCATAGTTTCCATATCCTATGCCGACCTTACCATTTTCATAGGCTATGCCGATCATATACTCATGAACACATCACGCCGACCCGATACTCGAGAACATATCATGCTGACCTGATCCCTACCATGCCGACCCTTCACTTGGGAACATATCATGCCAACCTAGTCCCTACCATGCCAACCCCACACTTGGGAACATAACATGCCGACCCGATCCCTACCATACCGACCCCATACTTGGGAACATATCATGCCGACTCGATCCATACCATGCCGACCCTTCCAGTATGCCGACCCGGTCATCTCCACATTCTATACCGATCCATATTATGTCAATCCAAACTCATCATGCCAATCTCTCTTCCAGAAACATTAACATGCCAACCCCATTAGGTTTTACTAGTCATGCCAACTCCTTTAGGTTTCACTCTATTTGTTTAACATCCACTCTGATCCCTATTTCAACCAAACCAAATTCTAAAACTTTGATATCTAATATTATCTATCTGTCGACCTTTTCTACCCTGGGCTGGATATAATTGTTCAAACATTATACTCTGGTCATGCGGATGTTGTCTCATGATCATCCTTCCAATCAACTATCTAGTTTGGACTTCATGATCAACCTTATGTAGCCAGGCTAAGATACCGGGTAACACTTGCCCCCCCAAAGTACGTCTTATTGTATACATGTCGTGCTTTGAATCGAAGCAAGTTAGAGTCGCCAAAAAGAAATCCATCTAGTTTCTTGAATAATTGTTATCCTTTCATTTTTTCCTCCTAAAGTGTTGTATCCCTCTTTGATCATCCCGACGCTTGGTCGATTCCCAATAGTGTAAATTCAGGATTGTATTCCATCAGTGGCTATCTGTGTCCGGTTCTACATGACTAGTAAGCTTTGGCTATCTGATCCAGTCTTTTCTTTAATAACTCCAAGTTAAAATTCAATTTCTATCAATTTCAAGAAGTCGAATTTTTTGAATATATACATGCACGTTCAGGCACACATTCTTGTCATTAGCTCCTGGATGCGTTTTATATGCTCACGGGTCGTCGCCAATTCCTTATAGTTTTATTCCAACTCGATTGTAATTCCTTGTGCATATATTATTTCATAATGAAATAGGGGTTGTAAACGGTCACTCAATGAGAGGGGACTTCAAGTTCTACAGGGATGATGGCCTCGGAGCTATAGGCAAGGATAAATGGAGTATAGCCAATCATGGACTTGTGGGTGGTTCTGTATGCCCATAACGCTGATGAGAGTTCTTCGATCCACTTGCCTCTAGCCTTATCCAAATGTTTCTTCAGAACAGACTTTATGATTTTGTTTATAGCTTCAACCCATCCATTTGCTTGAGGCGAGCAACTATCACAAATCTCTTTTCAATATGATGCCGATGGTAGAAGTTTTCAAATTTAGCGCTGTCAAATTGGGTTTCATACCTGTTATAATGGTTCGTGGAAGGTAATAATGATAGATGACGTTTCGAACAATGAAGTTGATTATTTTCTTCATCTTGGTCATGGTTAAAAGTTTTGCTTCTGCCTATTTGGTGAAGTAATCAACTGATAAATGGAGTATTTTGCACCACCTTTAGGATCAGCAAGAAGACGATGATGTCAATGCCCCCAGGTGGCAAACAACTTAGGACTAGCCATTTGAGTAATTTCCATCGGTGGGCTCTCGAAATTTTTTCAAACATCTTGCACTCGTCGCATTGTCTAGCATGATTAGCTGCATCTCGTTTGACAGTTGGCCAGTAATACCCATAGTAGAGTATTTTCTTTGTCAGGGTTTGCCCTGTGGTGTAATCGCCTCATCCTTCTTCATGGACTTCTGTCAAGACTCGTTTGATATCATAACGGGTGATAAACCAAAGCAGGGGAATGGATAAAGTCCTTTCTATACATAACTTCTTCTTGGATGATTCAATGTGAAGTTTTGAGGAGGATCTGTCGTTTTCCATTCCTCCATTTAGGAAGAATTTCTCATTGTAGATAGTCTTTGATGGGAGTCATCCATGACCCCTTTTCTGGCTCTGTCTCCAAGATCTAGTCGATCTCCATCTGTCAATGCTTGGAATATTAAGTACTTCAACCAAAACAAAGCATATTTATTGCACGTCCCCAAAGCTGGCCAGCTTAGCCAATGACTTGACTTTTTCATTTTATTCGCGAAGGATGTGTATAATGATGTAATACTCAAAGTCGGCTAGTAGCTCTTGGACCCGGCCGAGATAAGGAGCAAGATAATGCCCCCTAGCAAGATTAACTTCCCTGACTTTGCATACTAGTAATTAGGAATCACAAAAGATATTTAAGGTTTCCACTCCAAGTTCTCCAACAAGTTTGAGGCTGGCGATCAAGGCTTCATACTTAGCTTTGTTGTTTGTTGCAGAGAAGTCGAGTTTCAAGGCATAGCAAATCGATTATTTCTCAAGAGTCATTAACACAACTCCTGCGCCAGAACACTGATCATTGGATGCTCCATCCGTGTACATTTTCCATCTGTTGGTTGGTTCTCCATTGCTCTTCGAATAGTCATCTGATGCAGTGAATTCAAATATGAGGTCTGCTAATTTCTGTCCTTGGATAGCTCTTCGAGGGAAATAAGTGATATCGAATTGGCTTAGTTCGATATTCCATTTGAGTAGTCTTCCAAACATCTCAGGTTGTTGTATGACCTGTCGTAACGGTTGGTAGGCATTGACATTAATAGGGTGAGCCTGCAAGTAACAGTGGAGCTCCCATGATGAAATCAATAGGCATTATGCTAGCTTTTGTAGCTTCGGGTAGCTTCTCTTAGTACCTATCAATTGCTTGGTTAAATAATATACCGGTCTTTGGATTCGCTTCTCTTTGCATAGCATTGCGGCGCTTATGGCGTGTACTAATATGGCTAAATTGATGTATAAATTTGTATGATCCACTGGCTTTGACAAGATGGAGGGTCTCTTTAAGTGGTTCACCAAAGCTTGGAATGCATCTTTACAATCCTGTGTCCATTCAAAATTCCTTTTCCCTCTCCTGATTAGGTTGAAGAATATAGTACACTTGTCAGTGGCCCTGGAGATGAATCGGCTTAGGGCGATGACCTCCCATTTAGACTCTGTACCTACTTTAATGTCTTCGGTACCTAGATGTTTCGAATTGCTTGAATCTTCTTAGGGTTGGCTTCAATTCTACGAGAGTTGAACATTAAAGCCAATAACGTCCTTAACACAACGTCGAAAGAACATGTCAAGGGACCGAGTTTCATTCCACATCTTCGAATAAAACTAAACATCCTCGCTAAGTCATCGATGTGGTCATTTGACTGTCGTGACTTCACAGGCATATCATTCACATATACTTCCGTCGACCGCCAATCTGATCTTTGAACATCCGGTTGACTAGTCTCTGGTAAGTAGCTTTAACATTATTTAGTTCAAATGGCATCACAACATAACGATATAGCCTTAGATTGGTAATGAAGTTAGTATGCTCCTGGTTGAGGACGTTCACCAAGATCTGGTTGTACCTGGAGTCCACATCCATAAATGAAAGTAGTTCATATCCAGGGGTTGAGTCTACCTGCTGGTTGATCCTCGAAAGTGGAAAGCTATCTTTTGGGCATGCCTTGTTCAGGTCTGAGTAATCGACACATAACCGCTACTCTCCATTAGCTTTTCTCACAAGAACTGGATTTGATACCCCTTTTGGGCAGAGAGTGTCGTAGGTAAACTTGTTGTTTTTGAGTTTATCCACCTCCACTTTAAGTGCAGCGAACTTTCCTAATCCATGTCGCGTTGCTTTTGTTTCATTGGGACATGCCTCAAGTCGATATTCAATGCACGGCTCGTGATAGTCGGTGAAATCGCACGCATGTCAGAATGGGTCCAAGCGAACACATCAAGATTCATTTAAAGAAAGCTAGCTAATTCCTTCATCATCGTCGCACTGAGCTATGATCCAATCTTTAGTACCTGCAATGGGTCGCCATAACTGACTGTAATGTGACTGTCAGTTCAACGGGTGTAGTCTTGGATTCTTTGAGTTCAAATGCAACTATTTCGCGTAACAATCAACGTGAAATTTGGTTAGGACGGACAATAATGATAGTTACTCCTGCCGAATCCTAGAGTTTTGTCATGAGTTATTAAGTCTGATAGTGAAGGGCTCTAAATGCTTTGAATGATTATCTATAAATGGCCAAAGATCAAGCTTAGAAGCACGTTGAAGAAAATGTCGAGTAGGGGTCAGCCTCGAGTTGCGTGCAGCTACATAGTTGGCTCTTGCTTTGGGGTTGAATCTGCTTGTGTATTCGAGTAACGTGCTTTCCATTCACTGTACTGGTAAACCGTTGCTCGTCGTTTAGGTTGGAATAATAGTCAGTTGCCATGAGCTTGGGCATCAAGTCGATGATTCTATCTCTAGACATCCTTTCGATCGTAGCCTCGGGTGGTTGTAAACACTATATATAAGTTACAATATTAAGCTATCGCAGCCAGTCTTTGGATGATCACACTTCTGCTCCCAGTCTTGGGTTGATAAATGTACTACATGGACGGTGGAGTCTCGTTCTAGATATGTTTATACTCCCACCTAAGCTCCAAAGACAAAGAGTTGATCGTTAAATGGTCGGTTCACATTCATCTTGTTTCTCGCTCATGCCCCCAAGTCTGGGGCATACATCGATAAGTAGGAAGGCAAATCACGTTCACTTTAGGTTTACACTCTTTTCCGTTGAATCGCGGGATCAGTTTGGTTGATGGAAGGTTGAGTCTCACCTATCCTGGATTGTATTCTGGTTTTTCCTTTCGGAGGAATACTTCGATGCTTCGTCAGATTTTGGGCCTGAGTTGGGTGTTGGATGGCCAACCACATCCACTTTAATTCATATTATGTAATCAAATCTAGGGGTAAAGCTGGCTCAAGTGCAGTCGGGTCATGCTTATCCAGTTTCATACTCCTCTTGACGGATCGAAGGAGGGTGTTGGAGAATTAATGATCAAGTCTTCATGGTTTATTCTCCTATCTACACTTGGTGATCATAGTTTTTCAAGGGAAAACTGGCCCACATCCGTTTGTGTTTGGTGCAGATCGATATTGACCATCGATCTGATGGTACGATATAGTCAGTCATCTGTAACTTTGAATGTCATTTTGATCGGTTTTGTATTGAGGCCTCCTTGCAGTCGTTGCCTTAAGTTGTAAAGAACACCAATCCATTGCTATAATGAGCTATCGTATTCAGCTTTTAGTGATTTGTACTCATGCCCCCAGCATTGATTTGGCAAGGCCATAAGTCGGACGGTTGAATTCCATCCTCAGTGAGTTTACACTCCTCCTGTCGATTTTAGGCCGGAGTTTGCGGAAAAGAGAACGGTTGAAATCCACTCATTTATTCATTTATATTTATACACCAGTCCGTATTTTGGGGACTTAGAGTTATTCTGCAAACGATTGACTCGTGCCCAATTTATGTTCATACTTCGATCCGCGCTCTGGAGACTTAGAGATTTTATCGAATTGTTTATACTCTAGCCCACGCTCCGGGGGTTTAGAATACTCTAGTCCACGCTCCGGGGACTTAGATATTTTTGTTGAATTGTTTATACTCTAGTCTACGCTCCGGGGACTTAGAGTACTCTAGTCCGTGCTCCGGGGACTTAGAGATTTTTGTTGAATCGTATATACTCTAACCCGCGCTCCGGGGACTTAGAGATTTTTGTTGAATCGTTTATACTCTAGCCCGCGCTCCGGGGACTTAGAGTACTCTAATCCGTGCTCTGAGGACTTAGAGATTTTTTTTGAATCGTTTATACTCTAGACCGCACTCTGGGGACTTATAGTACTCTAGTCCATGCTCTGGGGACTTAGAGACTTTGTTGAATCGTTTATACTCTAGTATGCGCTCTGGGGAGTTTGAGTACTCTAGTCTGCGCTTCGGGGACTTAGAGATTTTTGTTGAATCATTGTACTCTAGTCCACGCTCCAGGTCTTAGAGTACTCTAGTCTACACTCTGGGGACTTAGAGATTTTTGTTGAATCATTTATACTCTAGCCCGCACTCCGGGGACTTAGAGTACCCTCGTCCACGCTCCGGGGACTTAGAGATTTTTATTGAGTCGTTTATACTATAGCCGCACTCCAGGGACTTAGAGTACTGTAGTCCACGCTCCAGGGACATAGAGATTTTTGTTGAGTCGTTTATACTCTAGCCCGTGCTTGGGGATACTCTAGTCCGCGCTTCGGGGACTTAGAGATTTTTGTTGAATCGCTAATACTCTAGCCCATGCTCCGGGGACTAAGAGATATTTGTTAAGTCATTTATACTATAGCCCGCGCTCCGTGGACTTAGAGTACTCTAGTCCATGCTCCGAGGAATTAGAAATTTTTGTTGAGTTGTTTATACTCTAGCCCGTGCTTCGGGGACTTAGAGTACTCTAGTACATGCTCTGGGGACTTAGAGATTTTTGTTGAGTCGTTTATACTCTAACCCACGCTCAAGGGACTTAGAGTACTCTAGTCCACGCTCTGGGGACTTAGAGATTTTTGTTATGGGTGGTCATGCTTCTGTCTGGATGGTTTATACCTCATTTACCGCGTCGAGGTAGGAGTTATTGAATGAACGGTCGGATCACGTTCATCCACGGTATGGGATTCTTCCCCCAGCATCAAGTGTTGAATATGCTAGTATATGATTTTTATTTGATGATGATAAACATATATATATATATATATATTCATTTAAATGTATTTTTTATTGTACTATTTGATTTTCACATAATTAAATAAATATTTGCTGAATAAAATAAATAACACATAATTTAAATTCAAACAGATATTTTATTCGAACAAATATTTTATTATAATTTTTGAATAGTACAAATTTGAGCTCTCACTACATATATACATTTTTCAATTACATTACAATTTCGATTACATCATAAATTTCACTATACATTGTTCACCTCACTAAATATCACTCATTTACTCGTATTTTATCTTCGACTTTGCTCCGGCTGAATCTAGCATCTGAGTTATCTGCAAAATAAACACTAACGCAGTAAAATTGAAAAAGAAATATTTTTGCAGTGTATAATAAAATATGTGTTTTCTAAAATATTATTTGCCTCAGTTATTTGGGTTGTTCGTCATCATATTTATTTTGAATTCATCATAAACGAATAGCTTGTGACATGCATAGTGTATCACTGTACATGCCACAAGGCCGTGCACACCGATATACACTTGATGAAATTGAAGAGACAGGTGAGCACAAGGTCAAACCCAACCAAAAGCTAGGTTCAACTCAAGTGCAATACAAATAAAGTCACGACATGAGCACAAGGTCAAACCCGAGCCAAGGCTAGGTTCAACTCAGGTGCAATACAAATACATCACAAAATTGTCGAATACAAGAATCCAAAAACCAACATAAAACAAGCCTCGACCAAAATTCAATGTGTACACATGAAAAATACTCAACCATTCAAACTCAAGGCAAGTACAGACCTACACTTCAACCTGTTCGAAGTAGTGCACCAAACAGTTCAACTGTTCAGGCTAGAGGCATGGCACAAAGGCAAAGACTACATAAACATATATACATATATGCACATATATGTATACACATATAAGGTTCAAATAAACAACAAATTTAACTTGTATCGAAGGCAACAGTAAGTTAATAGACAACCAAGTACAGGATACAAATGTAAATTGCATCAGGGCAGTGCATAAGAAAACAATGTAGCATGGTCAGATATGGAACCAGATACAAATGGTCAAGTACAAGTTTCAATGACTGAAACAAGACCACAACAATGAATTGATCAGGAGCAACAAAAGTCAGGTATAAGCATGGATGAGCAGTGATGACACAAGTGCACCATACCAGGGCAGTGCAAAGTACAAAGACACATATATATGAAATGCAACAGCAAATTTAACTTGAACCACCATACAACATATTTATCAAGTGTAGGGAAGCATACATATATACATATGCAAATACACATGTGTGTGTGTATATATATATATGCAGTGCACATGTAACCAAGACTAGTGAACAGTGAAGTAAAACAAGACCAAACCCAAATCAACCATGAAGTGCACAAGCAAATCCAGAAAGCATGAAGTACATGAAGTAGTAAACAAAATCTATACATATGCAGTGACAATATGGGATACAATGGAAGCAGTTCAATATACAAGCAAGGCTACGACTTCAAGTACAAATGCACATCATCACAAAACAATGTACACGGGAACTCAAAAAATGACTATACACATGAATAGCATTTGAGTTAAAACAAATATCAGAGCTAGCATATCAGACTGCAACAAGACCAGTACAGTTTCAAATGCAACAGACCAGTGAAAAAGTGACTGTGATCAAGCAACATAGCAACGTGATGAAATCAACTCATAGCAGAAAGGAGTTGAACGAGTCAAAATTTTCAAAAAGAGGTATCTATAGTAAATTGAACCAAGTTAATCATCTCAAATTCAAATGACATGCTCAAGAAACCGATGAACAAGTCATAAGAGAAACAAATTCAAATCAAAGGAGCATAAAGAACAGAACTAAATCCAAAGTCCAGATTATCACAATTTTGAATATCAAAGTCAGAGCCGTGGTGACCAAGGTAGAATCGAATAAGTTAGAATCAAAGCCGTGGTAATCCAGCATAGCACATCAGAAAATATACGAATTGAAAAAGTCAAAAAACATCACAAGAATCCAAGCAAAATCAAATGGCCGGGCAAAAAATAATTGAAGAATTCAACACAAAAAATACGAACGTTAATTTAGGGTTTTCAACCCTATAAAACCCAATCATCATCGGCATTATCAGGCATCGAGTTCAAGCATATCAACGAGAGTAAGAAAGGAAATCACAGATCAGATTTTGTTCGATTCGAACTCGATCAAGAAGCAGCCCGAAGGAACGAAATCAACAGACGATTCGAGCCTCATTTCTTACAAGCATACTAGCAAAGGTTTCGAGCATCATTTTTCAAGCGGCAACTTCAACAAATCACGAAGCCCTAATTTTGAATGAAGAGGAACGAAATCTCTTAAGCAAAGGAAAGAATCAAACATCATTTTCACAAAGCTAGGATACGGGCCAAAGAAATAATAAGAGAAAAGGGAAATAAATCACTATTTTATTTTGGGCCGGTTTTGATAAATAGTTTTGGGCTTTAATTTTTAAATTATGGTTTTGTGTTTTAAGTTGTTTATATTATATATTTTTCTTTTAAACTTTTATAAATTCTAGTCGTGAACTCAGTGGCTGAGTTGTGGCAGGGTTTTGAGCGTAGAGTTAGGTTAGTCAATAGCGGGTGTCGTGAGTTTATGTGTGTAAGCGTCTGACTACTTAATTTCTAGTAGAAACCTTGGGGGCAGCACGTAGGCAGGGTTTTACCGAAGCTGGGTAAATCTGTGTTGTTCTATTTCTGCTTTTATTATTCTGCTATTTGTGCTGCAATTATTTTATATATTTCCACATAAATTTTTATAATTATTAGTATCATCCTATTCACCACCCTCTAGGGTGAAATCGATCCTACATCAAGGACGAAACTTAACAAATGGACGGTTAATTCTTATTCGCTTGGTGATTGTAGCTCTTCCAATCAAGTCAAGGAAGGAGGTACATGATGGATGGTTGGATCACATCCAGGCTAGAGTTGGATAATTAAGTCTTATACAATTTGCTTCATATTCTTTCTAGCAAATGGAGGTTGAGAGTTATTGAGTGGACAGATAAATCGCATCTGTTTCAGGGTGCAGTTGTATCCATGTGTTGAGAGCGATGGTTGACGAGTAGGCAGTCCATCATAGCTACTTCAAGTCGGGCTTTCGAACTGCCTCTTGTGTTTAGGGCAAGAGTTGATGTGTAGATGATCAAATCACCTCCACTCTAGTTAGATCTCGACATCACTAAGCTTTAGGAGAGGTATATGTATTTTGTTGAACTTTACTTTATGACCTGAGGAGTGGATGATCGGGCCACATTCGTTCCAAGCCTTGCTTAGGTCTCCAAGTCAAATATGGAGTCGATGAATGGATGATCGGTCATGTCTGCTTTGTATTGGGTTCTGACCATGACAAACTTTCCCATCTCTAGTCCCTGGGCCCAAATCATAGGTACATGGTTACTGATGAGCAGTCGAATCACACTCGTCTTGATGAAACTCCAAAGGTCCAATCACGGTTTATGTGAGTTGGATGGCGGCCAACTCTGAGTACTTGGTCACCTGCATCGTTTTGGAAGTAGTTTTAGTTCAAGTTGGTCGTAGTTTATAGCACAATTGAAATTGAAATAGAAATAATTCAAATAACTTCAGAATAAATCTCATTGGTAAGTGAAGCAGCATCGTGTGCTCACTATTCAACTTTGCCCCTAGGTCCTTTCAGCGGGATGTCGATCGTCAGCGGTCCAATTGATAATCAGAGTTCTTAAGTGATAGGCATCGGGTGTTCCATGCCCGCCATTCTACAGGGCTTGCACATACTTTTGAAGCTTTCCTTTCTGAATCAGCTTTCCGATCACATCTTGGAGGTGTTTGTAATCGCCATTGTTAGGACCATGTGCATCTTGGAATATACAACATTCCCCGTATTTTCTCTGGGTTTCGGTGGAATCTCTCGAGGCTAGTTTTCAGTACTTCTCGTGAGTCCCCAAGTAGATGTTATCGATTGAATCGTTCAAGAGCGTATATGAGTCGAATTTTGAGATCCTGGGTCGTCTCTTGGAATATTAATAATTAGCCAACGGGCCCATATTGTTCTTTCTCCTAGTCTGTTATACCGCCTCCTTGTTTGGTTTCTGATTCACTTTGTGACTGAGATGATCCAAGGTCGTAGGAGGCTCTCTAGCCAACTAGCTGCTAATATCTATCTGGGGGTTGACTCCCCTCATCAACGCCATCAATATGATATCCTTGCTAGCATTTGGAATAAATTGGATAACGACATCACATCTTTGGTGTGACTTGCATGTATTCTAAACTGCACGACAAACTTTCGATCCGGGTGATTGAATGAGGAGATGGATTCGGGCAATAACCGCATAAACTGCATGATCGATACACCATTGTGGAATATAGGAATTCATGAGATATAGTCCAGGATCGGTTTTCCCTGAGTAAACCTATATGATTGGTACATTGAATCTCCTTGGATATATTGCACACTAAACAGCTTCAATGAATAGGCTTCAACTAGGAGAGATGCTTTAGTCATCATCCATCTGGTTTGTTTTTAAGTTATAGCTACTTGTCATGCTTGTTAATGGTGTATGCATGCCCAAGATATCAGCAAAGCAAGATGGACTGGTATTGATGGATCAATGGTAAGTTACTTGGAGTCGGACCCAAGAAAATATGCTATTTGCTTGGAGTCAGCAATTGGTTTGCTTAGAGTCACTGAATTCGAAGTGCTGGGTTAGTGAAGAATGGTGCTTGGAGTCATCTCGGCGTTTTCTTGGGGAAAATCTTGGTTTTACCTGAGTTTGGCTTTGAGCAAAATTTTTTTGGGTATGCTTAGAGTCACATCACCTATATTCTCTAACCGTTGGGAGTATCATTTGAGTAACGGCTACTTGTCCGTTCCTTGGTTGCAATTCGAAAGCTACTGCTTGATCCTATATGCCCCGGTCAGTCACAGGACGTAAGGGAAGTGGATAGAATGCACTATGTTTAAGTTGAGTTTCAAACACAGCATATGGAGGCATATTTTTTAAAAAAAGGGGTCGTACTCGATCCATATTTTTTTTAAAAGGTCGTACCCTAAATAGTTTTTTTTTAAACACAGCATGTGTTTAAGTGGATATAATGCACGGTCAGTCACAGGTCGTAACTGAAAAAAAAATTTAATAAAAAGGGGTCATACCCGATCCATATTTCCTTTTGGAATAGGGACTAGTTAAACAAGGGTTCCATTCTGGGCGAATATGACATAGGGATCGGTAGTATAGTGATCGACTGAATTGCCTTGGCGAGGGGTCGGTCGTTTGCCATATGAGAGGGATCAACATACAAAGATTGGAGGGATCGGTATTGACATCTTTGGAGAGGGATCAGTATTTAGGTCTTTCAGGGGGATCAGCCATAAGCCTTGAGTGAGGGATCGATATATATGTTTTAAAGAGGGATCAGTATAGCTGTTTCACAGAGGGATTGGTATATGTGTTTGCAAAGAGATCGACACTTAGCAGAGGGATCGGCATATACCCTTTGGAGAGGGATCGACATATAACCCTTGGAAAGAGATCAGTATATGTACTAGAGAGATCTATATTGATGTATTCAGAGTGATCGGTACATATGGTTTTGGAAGTGAATATGATTTTTGGAGCGATCGGTACATATGGTTTTTGGAGCGGTCGGTACATATGGAGGGATCGGCAGTGCATGTAGTACTTTAACAGAGGGGCCGACATTAAAGCTTTTTGGAGGGATCAGTATACAAGCTTCTTGGAGGGATCGATATACAAGCTTTTGGGAGCGATCGGTATTGAGCAAGAATGGTGGGCTCGGCATTGAGCAAGTTTGGAGGGGTTGGTCATCTAGGCCTTCATAGAGGGATCGACCATCTGAGCCTTCATAGAGGGATCGACCCTTCGCTAACTTAAGTGCAAAATTCAACACCTAATCCCAAGAACTTTCAAAAATGAGTGAATCTGATCCCTTCCAAATGAACATGAACACATGAATGACCCCAAATAAGAACACTAGCATAATTTGATCCTCCAAAAAAGGGAAGTAGACTTAAGTCCCTTTAACCATGGCTATTAGCTTCCTTTAGATCTTCTTCAAATTTGAGTAGAATAGGAAGTTTATCATCTGAAAGCTGGATCTATCTCGCGAATATGAAAACCCACCAGTAGATGATGAGATCCAATCAAGCCAAGAATTCATTTTTTAGTGAAAGCACCAAAATGTTGATCCTAAAAATGGGCATCAACACCAATAGAATCTAATAAAAATTAAATGAAGAATGAAATTAAAACAGAGCAGAAATTATAAATGAACACACAGAATTTTTATAGTGTTTCGGCAATCTTGGCCTACATCCACTTCATATTTTTATTGATATTCCACTTGATTATCATTACAGGATCAGTTGGAATCCATTAGTACAAAAGTGAAGAAGAATAAAAAGGGCAGATCTTTGGCAGAGAAAGCCGTCCCCCAAAATGGCCTCCTGCCGCTGTATTTATATATGAAGGCAGCTTCCAACCTGACCGATATCTCGAGTCCTGGACCCCCTTGACCATTTGGGCCCACTGTAGGGAAGGCTCAGCCCAACTCACTATGCCGATCCATATCATCATGCCGACCATTCTTAATATGCCGACTCCATTGTTTCATATCTTATGCCGACCTCACCATTTTCACAGCCTATGCCGATCGTATACTCATGAACACATCACGCTGACTTGAGACCCCTCACTTGGGAATATCATGCCGACTCGATCCCTACCATGCCGACCCCACACTTGGGAACATATCATGCCAACCCTATCCCTACCATGCCGACCCTTCCAGTACGCCGACCCGATCATCTCCACATTCTATACCGATCCATATTATGTCAATCCAAACTCATCATGCCGACCCCTCTTCTAGAAACATTAACATGCCGACCTCATTGGGTTTTAAAAGTCATGCCGACCCCTTTGAGTTTCACTCAATATGTCTAACATCCACTTCGATCCCTATTTCAACCAAACCAAATTCTAAGACTTCGATATCCTGTATTATCTATCTGTCGAATTTATCTACCTGGGCTGGATATAACTGTTCAAACATTATACTCTGGTCATGCGGTTGTTGTCTCATGATCATCCTTCCCATCAACAGTCTAGTTTGGACTTCATGATCAACCTTATGTAGTCGGACCAAGATACCGGGTAACATATAGTAAATCAATTAAGAAAAATCCCCAAAAATTACAGAAATTTACTTTGATTATGTTATCCAACATATCTAAATTTCAGACCTAAATCTCAATATAATTTCTGAAATAAATTCCTAAACCAAATTAACCATATTTTCATTCGAAAATTTATAATAATCTATCCATAGCTTGGAAAATTATCAAAATTAACACCCAACTCCAAAATCATGTTTCTAATAACATATAATTTTTCCATGGCATTCAAACATTAATTTCTATCGGTTTTTCTCTAAAACTGTATAAATCATCATTTAAACAGCCTTGTTTAAATTAAACAAACTTTAATTCATGCATATCATGATCCAAACATCATATATACGAATATAATCTTAAATTCGAAACATATATTCATAAAATAGAGATGGAATTATTATTCACCTTGATTATGATAAGGAAAGTGGATTGAGTTTGAGATTGATTCCCCTTCTTTAATTTCTTTAACTTTTTTTTGAATTTCTCCTTTCTTTTATTGTTATTGGCCTGTTCCCCTTTACATCTTATTTTTTTGAAAAATGAGATATGAACGTGAATAGCCTAAGAGGAAAAATCTATATATAGGAGAAAAGGTTATGTATGGCAAATACCCAATATACCCTTGTGTAGATTAATTATCCTATAAACCATTCTTAAGCCCATTTAAATTAATAAGCACGACCACTTAATATTTATTCAAATCTTAATCTCCTTATCACTTAACATTTATATTATTATATTTAGTTTATCTAATTAAATCTCCTGAATAATGTTATTAAAATTAGGGGCATTACATAAATCAAGGCGCTGGGGGCAGGCGGAATGACGCAAAAATATGCCCGAGGAATATGAGACCGGATGAGTATACGTCTTTGAACAATACATCTAAAAACATATACCTAGTGCAACATCCCCTATCTAGAGGCCCAAAACTAAGCGCTACAGATGCTGCAGTAATCTATAGTATTAGCTTACGGCGACTAAATACGGCTATGTTAATGGTATCAATAATATCAGAAGCACTTGAATATGAAACAAAACACAGATTTAAAAAACATAGATTTACTTCGTTACATTTCCAAATAAAACTTGTTCTATATTAACGTAACATAACCTAAACGTTTTCCCAAGCACTGAATAGATATAGTTATTACAAATTACGTCGAGAGCAGTATATGAAGATACCCCCTTGATTGATCAGAGTCAAATGATCATATAAGACCTAATACATCATAAAATAGCGGAAATTCTTCAAACATAAATAAAAAGCAGCAATTCCTAAATAGCTTTCTATTGCCTCCTACATCCTTCGGTAGCTTATTCGTCAAACAACCTAAAAACCTAAAAAGATTCTTGTTTGTACCAAAATTGGGCACAACACTATTCGGAAGTGTTTGAAGAGATAAAATGAAGATAGTAAATGTAAAACGAGGATTATCTAATAAACACTCCAAATAATAATTAGATAAATAGCAGAGAAACACAAAGATTTAGAGTGGTTCGGCGTATTGCCAACGTCCACTATGAAATGGTTGATCTTTATTATATTTTGCTTATTGGTTACAGCGGATTACAACAGAGAATTTTGAGTACAACAGTGAGTTTCGAGTACAACAATGATTTCGGCAGAGTCTGGACGTCGAGGAGCCAAAAAAATCCCTCTTCTGTAGATCCTAGGCTGCTATTTATAGGCGTAGGCTGCAAATATCTCGCTCAGATCTCGAGAGACCTCTTCTTGCATGTGAGTGGGCCCACGCGATCGATCCCATGTGATTTGCACACGATCTGGGATTGATACGAATGAGCTTCGTATCGATCAAAACTTCATCCACTTGAGTCGGGATCGATTGTGAGTGTTACTGAGGATGTACGCAAGCTTCTGTGAAAATTTGGTGGTATTTGGACATGTAGATTTTGAGTTATGATCGATGCAAGTTCAGATTTTATGTAGGCTGTTGAATTCGTATCGATTTGTTTGTATCGCTTTTTGGGCACTTGCTTGCAAGTTGACGTGGCGCTAACTCCTCGGATCGATCCACTTTTCATGCCGAGTGAATAAGTCTTTCATTGGAGTGTATCTTGTTCGTGTCGATCCAGTTGAGCCTTGTTCGTATTGATCGCAATTGTTCTGTTCGTATCGATCGTCATGGCCTTGTTCATATCGATACTCATAAGTTACTTCGTATCGATAGCTGGGTGCCATTTCGTATCGATAGTTGGAGGTCATTTTCGTATCGTTCGTTTTATGTTTTATTCGTATCGATCGTCGATCGATCGATACGAGCTGTGCGACTGGGATCAATACGAATTGACTCCAATTGATTGATACGAAGTTGAGCCAATTTGATGGACACGAAATATAACCAGGCTGAGTGGATATGAAGTTGAGTGTACGTGATGGATACGAACAATAGATAACTAATGGATACGAACAGATGGATGCAAAATGATGGATACAAATAGATGGATGTGCGTGAGTTGATTTCCTTGGCTTGCATCGATCATATCTTGAGCATACGAACTCGAATTGACTTGAAATTTGGAACGTTGGCATTCACAGCTTTGCATGTTGTGTCACATTAATTGTAGCCTGATCCGGACTCGGACAAAATTCGTCGATATTCATAGTAAACCTGTGTATAACCAATCTTCGAGACGGTCCGTCTTTGGTTTCCAGCCAATTCCTTGGTGTCACGGCCTTGCCAAAAGGCAGGATAACATTTGCCCCCCAAAATACGTTTTGTGTGAACATGACGTGCTTTGAAAAGCTGCAATTTTCATTCTGAAAAGTTCTATCTGACTTGTTGAACGGTTGTTGTCTTCTCGTCGAAAGATATAACCTTTAATCGATCTTCGGTAATATGAACTATTGACTGCAAATTGTTGTACCATGTATTGTTGTAACTGAGTGTTGTATGATAGTGATTTGTGATTTATTGTTGTAATTGTCACCAGACGAGTATTCAATTCCTGTGAATTTTGAAAATTGGATGTTAGTCCGTTTATACATGTATGTATGTTAGCCTGACTCCCTTAAACATTCACATGTTCACGAGTCGTTATCATGTCTTTTCAGTTTTTTTTGTATCGGATTCCATATTGACCCTCTCTTGAATCAATGTGAAATTCGATTTGTAACAACGCTTGATGGTTGTTTTGAAATGTCCCTTCGTATCGATCCTCTCCTGGATTGACGTAAAAGTTTGAAAATTTGGGATATGAGTTCAGACGGACTTCAAAATGATGGATACAAGATAGGTGTTTCGTATCGATGGAGTTGGGCATTCCAAACATGACTTGGTGGTGGCTTTCGTATCGATGGGAACCAATGGATACGAATGGTTGTTGCATTAGAGGGGTGATGGAAGGGTATGAAGAAGGCTTCTTCGCATCGATGGAATCTTCACTAATGGATACGAAATGACTGTTTCACATCGATGAATTGATGGATTTGAAAAGCTTCTCCCACAATCGACCGTAGGCGGATACGAAGAAGACTCTTTCATATCGTCTTGTCTCTGACCGTTTCGATCGGTTCATTACCACCGGGATACGAATCGTTTTCACTTTTACGTTCAAGTCTATATAAATATTCTTAGGACTTAACCAAATTTCCACTTGCTTTCATTTATACAGACTGCATTTGTATCGATCGAAAGGCTAAGAAGAAAACTGCCCTTTATCTCTAAATCAAACGAAACCTTAATCTCATGAATCGATCGTTTAAATTAGGTAATTAGCTTTAATAATCCCTTCTAGAATGATCGGACTTGAGATATTTCGCCATCTTAGCCGTTCCCATGACCGATATCGGTATGGTGATAACTGCAGATGGGTTTGGAGAAGGAGGAGATGATGCTTGGATAGACTTGGGAAAGAAGAACTCCAGGACACGAAGGATCTTGTGTGGATGTGGATGAGTTCTGCTTTCGTATCGATGATGGAGGGCTGATGGGTCGTTCGAATCGATCCGGATCATAAGACCTCGAGATGATGAAGTGGAAGTCTTCGTATCGACTGATGATGGAGTTTCGTACCGACTCGAGATGGTCGATACGAATGCTCCGGACTTGTTGACCGATACGAAGGGTTGCACTTGATCGATACGAAACTCAACGTTTCCGATCGATACGAACTACGCGCCAGGAGATC
The DNA here is from genome assembly GCA_030737815.1 of Allium fistulosum. NCBI lineage: Eukaryota > Viridiplantae > Streptophyta > Magnoliopsida > Asparagales > Amaryllidaceae > Allium > Allium fistulosum. Next base: position 334,019,502 of record CM060901.1, on the reverse strand, counting down.
GATACGAAGCCAACTTAAGTGATCGATGTGAACTCGTATCCCGATGGATACGAAACTGATCGTTACGAACTGGGGCTTTGGTAACCGATACGAGTTGAACCTTAATGAACTCGAAACCTCTTGCACATTTGAACACCTGACTCCAACGAGCTTCAATCTTACATAACCGGATTCAACTGTTAAACTGTATATTTGACTGCCTTTTGAAGCTTGTCGATAGAACTGTAACTTAATAGAACTTTAACCCAAATCGGTCTCTATAGTCTGGATGGCATGGTTGTGACGGTCAGCGATGACGGTCACTCCAGTTGAATTTTGAAGTCTTGTCGTTCGAGTATTTCTTCAAACTCTATAGAATTTCTCAAGTAATATGAAGCACTGCACTGCATAACACATTCATGCACTTTACACTGGGGAACACACGGGTTTATTATCATCCAATGATGGTTTTAATAAGTTGATAAGCTATGGAATCCTCAAGTTCACAACATCAGGAGTTCATCTCCCTTAGTAATAGAGATACCGGTCATCGCGGTTGAAGTTATAGATCCAGCTCCGGATCAACTGCCAAGTGCCAGGTTCATCGGGAACCCATAAGATTCTATGCCGTCTAACATCTCCGAAGATATGTTGGGTCAGATATGCCTAAGGCACGGTCTTCCATTGGACGATCTCTTATTACCGGGACCAGACGATAGACCACATGCTCCCCCGGAAAGATTTGCTGCCTTCAATGGACATTCATGCACAGCGGGGACTCTCCCTCCGTTCAACCAATACATTCGAGAGGTGCTAGCATTTTTTGGGATTGCCCTGTCGCAACTACATCCGAACGGACACGAACTGCTGAACAGCGTGTTCATTGTTTTCATGGAGCATCTCTTCCGCCCCCCGACGCTCGAAGAAATCAGATATCTATTTAATGTTAAGAGTTGGGGGATAGTCCTTCATTTACATTACTGGAGGTAGTTAGGAACTGTCGGGTGGTGTCAGGGTCTTGGACTAGACTGAGCTACTTTAAGACAGAGTGGTTCTATGTCCGATGTCCTCCAGGATTCGCCAGTCGGTGGTTAGTCAGACGTAAGTGCTTTTGACTTTTCTGGTAGTTAACAAGATAGTTGCAACTGGTATTGAGACTAATACCCTCTTTCTTTTACAGTCGCAATTCCTCGACCCGACGGTGCACGCTTTAAAGAAATAGTTCGGGTCCTTCAAGAAGTGCCACGTGAAATGAGAGATATCGATTCGGTGCTCACGGATAGAAATTTAAGGATCGTCGGGCTAATCAATCGAAATCAAAGCATAAGACTGGAGAGATCACTTAGGGCAGCTCTGATGAAACGGGCTAAACATAGAGCTCTTGGGATCGTAATAACCAAAGTGGGTGATGAAGAGAGTACGCCCACCGATGATGAACCCGTAGCCGGGCCTTTTCATAACTTTCAAGACCTTGAGGGAAGGAGAAAAGGTAAGGCTGCTGCGCATAAGCGTCATAAGTCCCTGAGATGGAAATCTATAGTTGTGTCTCTACCTGTTCCTGGTATTAGAATTTTTGAGGCTCCTCCCTCGCAAGTAGAGAATCCTTTCGCAGGACTTGCTGATATTCTGATTCTAGATTATGTGTCACTTCAACACGGCACCAGATTGGAGGGGCTTCAAAGTCCTCTTGATTTAAGCGAGTCTCTTCCCACAACTATGGTCGACATTTTCGGTTGGTCGGGGGGTTGCACATACATATACACTTCACGGCATTACACAATTTCTAGTCTCGAGCTATTCACTTCTAGAGATCACTAACTCTATTGTTCTTTCTTCTTTGTAGATGTAATGACTAGACGAGATTCCATGCTTGGCAGCCTCCGCTCAGCACGTCAGGAATCCAGCTCGTATTACGAGTCCTGTCAGAGGGAGGACGATAGAAACCGCGATCGTGGTTATTCTAGCCAAGAACGTTATGAGAGGGATAGGGATAGAGATAGAGAGAGCAGATATCAATCCCGATCGCGTTCTCTACCTTATCGATCCCCAACACAACCTTCAGGCCATGAAAAACAACCAGTAGAGCCTCCTCATCAAAAACCATCTTCTCAAATTTCTAGGCCCGAACCACAACGCCGCAGAACTGAGGCCGAACCTCCCACTGTTGCTGAACAAGCCATCACTGAGCCCACGGGGGAAGGGGCTATTAAAATTACCCGGTTGAGAAAAGATATTCCGAATATATGCTTTGACGGCTTCATCTTCCCCCCTCACTTAAAGAAAATTCCATCGGAAGAAGAAAACATGATGCATGACTGTATTTATGATATCTATACCCAATATAAGGAGTGGATGAAAGCCGCAGACAAAGCATTGGCAGTGGCCTTTGAGCGGGCAAAGGCAATTGAGAAACTAGAAACTAAACTCGCTTAGAAGGACCGCATTATTCAAGTGCTTAACGACGAAGCCAAATCCTCTCGGAAATCAGAAATAGAGGCCACCCAGAAGGCCGACGAAGTGAACCTGGCAATAGAGAGGATGCGGCAAACACGTTTTGCCTTGGTCGAGGAGATGGGCCACCGAAACATCACTGTCATAGTTGAACGGGACGCTGCTCTGAAAGAACTTAATGAGCTCAAAGCAAAAATTTCCAAAATCACTAAGGAGAAGGATGATGCAAATAGATCAGCCTAAGAGGCATGTGAACAGGCCGTAGTGCTTCGGGGTGAACGGGATGCGGCAACGGCTAAGGTCTAGGAGGTGGAGGCTATGGTTGAAGAGGAAGTCCAAATGGCGGAGTCCAGGCTAGAGGCTGATATTGAAGATCTCCTCATTACTTATAATGCTAACGTCTTGAAGTATAGAAACCTAGCCTGGCTCGATAATTATTCGACACATCTATAAAACGCCTGGGGCCGATTAGTAGAAGATGAAAAGGCTACCCATCAAGCTGAATCGATCGATGAGTTCAAGCTCAAGAACCGGGTGTTGAACGAAGACGAACGGAAAGTTCTTCATGATTCCATGATTTCATATGAAAAGGAGAAGCTTGGCGTTCAGCACTCGGAGGTCGAAGAAGGTTCTGGTGTCGAGCACCGCGATACAAGTCCTGAAACTCCTGTGCCGACTCAGCTTGAACTGACTTCTGTGGTTGATTCTCAATCTGTTCCTGCTTACAACCCGGATCAGCCGCAGTTATCTCAAGTTAGCGAGCAAATTTCTGAGGCCCTTCAGCCGCCAACGAGTCGGACTGAGGAAGGTACTCTGAACATTTCGTATGCTTGTTCACGATCGGGAGCTTTACTTGAAATATTTAATAATTGTTTTCCTTTGTCTCTTTCCAGTGATCGGAGCCACATCAGTCGCGCCTTCTGCAACTCAAGAATCGCATCATGCGTAGGAGGCCATCATAACCGAAGCGGTCGCTACAACAACTACCGCGCCTATTGATGAAGTGCAGGGGTGCACACTTTCCTTTGATGAATAGATGATGGAGGAACTCCTCGGTCATCACAGTGATCCCTTTGCTGATCTGCCGTTTGTAATGAGCGGAGGCGAACCCGTGACTGGCTCTTCGGACCCGGCTGTTAGTATTCCTGGCGAAGCACAAGCGTCTCGTGAGGAGGAAATATTGGCTGAGATTAATGCTGAAATGGAAGCAACCGCTCGAGCCAGTGGTTTTGGAGGTGGAATTGCGGGACCCAGCCCAGCTCAGTTAAGAATGATATCTCCTGGTGGTACGGCCTTTGACACCAGCGTGCCTATCCCGTCACCCACTGTTGATCTGATTCCTCCGACTCCCCCTTCGAGAAGCATTCCCATACATGTGAGTTCGGAGGAGGAAGAGGTGGACATAATTCCCCCGGTGGGAAGTCGGCCGTCAAAAGGCAAGGGCTCGAAGAGAAAACCAAGTAGTGAATCTAGTGGGTCAACACCAAAGAGGAAGCCGAAGAAAAAGAAAGAATAGACATGCTTCTTTAGTGCAATTTTGAGTAGATAGGAATTTTTTGTTCTTTTTGTTGGCCGTGTATAGATGCAGGTTCGGCCCCTGTTAGTAGGATTTTTTGGAATAAACTTGTGCATAATTCCCTTCCACAAATAGTTGAAATGAAATTTCATTTTGTCTTCAAATCAGTTTGCGTTTATTTGCTTAAGTGTTCCAGCATTTGAATTCTTTTTCAGTACACTTGTGAAGTTTCGACCTTTGGATCGGGTTTGAGTTTATTTGTCAAGTCCTGAAATCACGGCTACGAGTCATGACTGGACACTAAGAAGAAATCCGATGTTGTACTGCTTCAGTCAGTGATCGACACTTAAGTTATGCCCCCAGTTTCAAGGACGAATTGTAAAGATTGGGTAGCGATTGTATTTCGCCTTCATCACATCGAGCTTAATGTCGTTGAATTGATGCTGAAACAAGGAGAGTTCGAGTGGTCAAATCAAACTCACTCTTCTACCGGTGATTGCATCCGCACTCCGGGGATTGTATTTGCATGTCGGCGGTCAGTCATGCCTGCTTAAGTTTTAAGTACAAGTCCACGCTCCGGGGACTTAAGTTATTTTCACGGGCGATTAGCCACGTCTGCTTGATACTTAGCATTTCGTCCACACTCTAGGGACTTAAATAGATTTTCGGGTGGTCAGTCACTCCTGATCTGCATTTATACTCCGGTCCATGCTCTAGGGACTTAGAGTCGTCGGGCGATCGATTCACACCCGGTTTGTGTTTAACTCCAATCCGTTCTCTGGGGATTTTGAGTCGGTTAGTGTTTTATACTCCAGTCCACGCTCTGGGACTTAGAGTTAGTTGACATTTATGCTCTAGTTCGCACTCTGGGAATCCGGATCATTTCGATGTTTATACTCTGGTTCACACTCTGGGAATACGGAGTTACTTGATGTTTATATTTCGGTTCGCACTCTGGGAATCCGGAGTTAGTAAACACACGGTCAATCACATTTGTTGTGAGCTTTTGAATTTCGTTCCCACTACGGGAACGAAAGATGTGCCAGGATCGTGGATGGTCAGATCACATGCCCCCTGAGTCGACAAGTGAGGTCGTTAGATGGACGTGTCCATCCACCTCAAACTTGGTTTGAATACGGGCGAAGTCGTTAGGTGGACTGATCCACCATCTTCGAAACTGCATTTGTAAGTTCATACTCCAGTTCACACTCTGGGAATCCGGAGTTAGTTAGAGGATTGTCGTGTATCAATCCTTTTTTGGCTTCAGTGTGATGACTTGTCCCCGAGCTCGGGTTTCACTTAACGAGTAACCGGTCGTATCACAATTACTCCCTATTTGAATAAACCCCACCGTCGGGTGGAATTTAGCTCTCCGTGCATAGTGATAGTTGTGTGATGCATTCAATAAATCACAGCTCTGGCTCGAAGAGATTGCATTTTATTGCTGAAATAAGAAAATACGGCAAAGTCAGATTCCTTATTACAAATTCAAATTTCGAAATGCAGAAACAAATTGCAAATGAAAAGTAGACTGAATAAATAAAGCCGGTCATGTGTAGTAGCGACAAAGGCTTTCGCTGTTCCAAGCTCTTGGCAGAATAAGACCGTCAGCGGTCGATAATTTAAATGTGCCATCTCTGGGCTTTCATTCACTGACATACGACCCTTCCCATGTCGGTTTCATGTGCGAAGGAACCGGGTAGATTCTTTTGATGACGAGATCGCTGAGTTCGAAGGTTCGGGGTCGGACCTTGGCATTGTATAACCGGGCGACTCGACTTCGGTATGCGGCTACCCTCAAATCATCCCCTTCGCGCTTCTCATCCAATAAATCCAAGGATTCAGCAAGTAATATGGCATTTGTCTTCGGATCATAATAAGTCACACAATGAGAAGGTACTTCCATCTCGACTGGAATAACAGCTTCTGAACCGTAGGAAAGAGAGAATGGAGTGTGTCCGGTCGTGAACTTGTGGGTTGTTCTGTAGGCCCATTGAGCCATAGGAAGTTCATCGACCCACTTGCCCCCGGCCTTTTCCAATCGTTTCTTCAGAATAAACTTTATAACTTTATTCACAGCTTCAACTTGTCCATTCGCTTGAGGGTGTGCAACTGTAGAGAATTTCTTCTGAATGTGGAATCGTTGACAGAAATTCTTAAATTCAACACTCTCAAATTGGGTTCCGTTATCAATGATGATGGTGTGTGAGAGACCAAACCGACAAATAATGTTGCGCACTACAAAGTTGATAACTTTCTTCGTTGTGATTGTAGCAAGGGGTTCAGTTTCAGCCCACTTGGTAAAGTAATCAACTGCGACGATGGCGTACTTTGCACCACCTTTGGCTATAGGTAGAGAGCCAATGATATCGATGCCCCATACTGCAAACGGCCATGGACTGACCATCTGAGTTATTTCGGTAAGTGGGGCCCTAGGAATTCGAGCATGTTTCTGACACCTGCCACATTTCCTGGCATAATCCGATGCGTCGTGATTTACGGTCGGCAAATAGTATCCTTACCGGAGTACTTTCTTGGCAAGAGCTTTCCCTCTGGTGTGATCGCTGCATTCTCCTTCGTGTACATCATGTAACACTCGTTTAATTTCATCGTAAGCGATACACTGGAGTAGAGGAACGGAGTATCCTCTTCTGTACATGACTCCATCCTAAATAGTGAACTGTGAAGCTTTTCGAAGAATTTGTCTCTTCTCACCCCTACGCTCCGGCGGAGTCCCATGCTCGAAATAATTTCAAAATGGAGTCATCCATGACTTCTTATCAGGAACAACCTCAAACACCCAATCTGTCTCCATCTGGTCGATGCTCGGGGAAGGTAACGTCTCCATGGGAACTAGTCCCATTTGTTGTGCTTCACCTGTACTAGCTAACTTTGCTAACGAATCGGCTTTCTGATTGCGTTCTCGAGGTATGCAGTAGATAGCATAATAATCGAACTAGTTCAGTATCTCCTGGACCCGAGCTAGGTAAGTAGCCAGTCTTTGATCTTTGGCATGGTACTCCCCCCGAACTTGACATACAACTAATTGCGAATCACAACAAATCTCTACAGCAATGACTCTCAAATCTCGGGCGAGTCTCAATCTGGCAAGCAGGGCCTCATATTCAGCTTCGTTATTGGTCGCACGGAAATTAAACCTCAAAGCATAACATATAGATCGTCCCTCGGGAGTTTCAAGTACAACCCCAACGCTCGAGCAACGGTCGTTCGATGCACCATCAGTATGCAACTTTCAGATATACTTGGGAAATTCACTGGTTTCGGGCAAGTCCTTTGGGATGGTAAATTCAGCTATGAAATCTGCTAGGACTTGTCCTTGAATGGCTCGCCTCAGAGTGTAAGTAATATCAAACTAACTTAACTTGATATTCCACTTGAGTAACCTACCAGACGTCTCAGGCCGCATAAGGACCTGTCGTAACGGCTGGTGGGTGTAAACGGTGATAGGATGAGCCTGGAAATACGAACAGAGCTTCCTTGAGGCAATAATAAGACAATAAGCCAACTTCTCTAGCTTCGGATAATTTCTCTCAGCTCCGGTTAGTCGTTTTCTAATATAGTAGACCGGTTTTTGTTCCCGGTCTTCCTCCCAAATTAGGGTAGCACTAATTGCGTTCTCTAATACCGCTAAGTAAATGTATAATTTCTCATGATCAATAGGCTTTGACAAAATAGGCGGTGTGGAGAGGTGCTGAATTAGTGCTCGGAATGCGCCCTCACATTCCGTAGTCCATTCAAAGTTATGTTTCCCTTTTCGGATCAGATCGAAGAAGGGAATGCATTTATCAATGGATTTCGAAATGAACCTACTCAGTGCTGCTACTTTCTCATTGAGGCTCTGGACTTGCTTTATAGTTCTTGGAGTCTCAAGATTTCTGATCACCCAGATCTTTTCGGGATTGGCTTCGCTTCCTCGGGCATTGACGATAAACCCAAGGAATTTTCCGGATGCGACCCCAAAGTGACATTTCAATGGATTGAGCTTCATTCTGTATTCTCGGAGGATATTTAACATTGATTCTAGGTCTTTGATATGATCAGTGGAGAATCGTGATTTCAGTAGCATGTCATCCACATATACCTCCATGGTTTTTCCAATCTGGTTGGCGAACATCCAATTAACCAATCGTTGGTAAGTTGCGCCGACGTTCTTGAGTCCAAAGGGCATAACTTTGTAGCAGTAGAGTCCCAGATCGGTCACGAAGCTGGTATGCTCTTGGTCGGGCAAGTGCATAGGTATCTGTTGTAGCCTGAATACGCGTCCATGAAGGATAGGAGTTCATGTCCAGCCGTTGAATCTACGAGCTGATCGATTCGAGGAAGTGGAAAACTATCTTTCGGGCAAGCTTTATTCAAGTCTGAGTAGTCGAGACACGTTCTCCATTTCCCATTTGGCTTTCGGACAAGGACAGGGTTGGATAACCATTCCGGGTATAATGCATCTCGAATAAACCCATTCGATTTAAGCTTATCTACCTCTTCCTTAAGGGCGGCGGATCTCTCTGGATCCATAACACGCCTTTTTTATTTGACCGGAACGTGCCGCAGGTCAATGTTTAGTGTGCGGCTCGCGATGTCTAGGGAAATTCCACACATGTCAGAATGTGACCAGGCAAACACGTCGAGATTTTCCCGGAGAAATTCAACCAATTCCTCCTACATCTGTTGGCTTAACTGAGATCCAATCTTTATCATTTGAGAATCGTTGGCATCGTCAATCGGGACATCGATCGTTAGTTCGACCGGAGAAGCTTGACTATCTTTACTTTCATCTTCACTTTCATTATCTCTCGGTTCAAGATCTCTTTTGAATTGGTTGGGCTGGCCGGGCTTAGGCCTAGGCGACAATTGTCAATTTTCAACAAAACGGATGTAGAGAGATTCCTCCACGACCTTTCCTTTCTCCTTTCGCTGCGCCTTGCGCAGCTCAGCAACATAACAGGCCCGTCTAGCAGCCTGATCTCCTTGAACGACCCCAACCCCACGATCGGTGGAAAACTTTAGAGTCAAACACCATGGGGCGATAGCAGCCCTGAACTCAGCTAGGGCCGGTCGGCCCAAGAAAGCATTGTACGGTGAGTCTATATCCAGCACAAAAAATTGTAAAATCCGGACTCTCGGGCGTTCTCCAACTTCTAACTCCACTGGCAATTCCACTACTCCAGTGGGTATAGTAGCGCTCCCATTGAAGCCATGGATTCGAGACCGACAAGGCTTCAAATCTTTAGTCTCCATTTTCATTTGGTCATAGGCTCGCTTAAACAATATATTCACAGAACTTCCACTGTCTACCAAGATCCTCTTCATCCAAGTAGGACCTATTTGAGCTGATATGACAAGTGGATCGATGGTTGGGGCTTCGACCCTATCAGCATCTCTATCTTGGAAGACGATGTCATCTTCCATAGTCTTTTGTTGCTTGGCCGAAGCCCCATCTTGCAAACTACTACAACACTCGAAGCTCACATGCCTAATAGAACTGGCATACGACTCCATTTCCTTCTAGCTTCGGTCTGCTAGATGAGGACCACCACTAACAGTATTTATTACCAACCTCCTGCTGGTATGAGCGGGTTCCTCCTGTCTTGCCTAATTCGGAACATGATTTTGATTTGATGGGCCCGCACCTTCAGACTGCGGCGCCCGCACAAACTGCTCTAACTTCCTTTCGCATATCAACTTTTCAATGAGATCTTGCAAATGACAACACTCATTTGTGTTATAGCCATAGCTTTCATGGAATCTAAAAAACTTCCCTGTCTGGATCTGTTTCTCCGACGATTGCTTTGGAGCAGGCTTCTTATACTGGATAGTGTTGCAGGTTTGTAGATACACATTTTCTAGCGATGTATTCAGAGGAGTATAATTATCAAACATAGGGGCCCTACGTCGTGGACCACGATTCTGATCCCGTTTCCTATTTTGATTACCATTGCTTTTCTACTAATTTTGGTTATTCAGAATATTCAATTGCACTTTTCTGGAGCTCTCCTCGGATTGTTTAACAGTGACATTACTCTAAATTCCTTCCATACTAGGCCCTGCGTCATCCTTTTTCCTAGACTATTTTGCATCCTCCCTTCTCAAGAATTGGGCTGCCTTGGAATAGAAATGGTCCAATGATGCAGGAGGCTTTCCGGCTAACCAGTTGCCGAACTCAAAATCAGGATAAATCCCTTTAGTCAATGCCATTAGAATGGAGTTATCATTGGGGTTGCTGATCTTAGTGCATGTAGCATGAAATCTCTCCAAATAACGTCTGAGTGTCTCTCCAGGAGCTTGAGTGACATTGGACAAAGTATTAACATCCTTCGGCCTCATAACATGCATCCGGAACTGCTCAACAAACTTCATCGCCAACTAATCAAAACAAGAGATAGATCGAGGTGGCAGTCGGGTAAACCACATAGTCGCTATGCCCCTCAGAGAGATCTGGAAGCTTTGGTATTTAACCGCATCATCAGCTCGTGCAGCATTCATCAACCACTCATACTTTAAGATGTGTTGATTTGGATCAGAGCACCCTTCATACATCGGTAAAGTCGGCATCCTGAATCACCGAGATGGTTCAGCATAGAGTATCTCGTCAGTAAAAGGAGTATGACTCCGGGAGATTCCCCGGTCGTCATTAGTGAGGCCTTGACTTTCTCGGATCATCTGACGGATCATCGTTGGGATGTCCAGCATTTGTACATTTTGAGCATGATGGGCCAAGGTGTGGTCGGGTTCCACAATGCGAGGTTGGGCCAGTCGCGATCGACGGTCTATGTCCCGCCTCCTTGGTTCGAAGTTCTCTGGAACATATGGCTCGGGAGTATGTTCATGCTGACGATGTTCGGATCTGTCTGATTTCAGGCATCAACTCCCGGTTCAGTAGCAGTGGTGTTAGTGCGGTTGTCTGTAACGTGATATGGCATAGTACCTCCTTGGGAGGAGGGTCCAGTTTGATGGCTGGCTGACAGGCCAACTCTCTCGGTTGCCTAAGATTCAGTGCATGCTGATGTCTAGAAACTTGAGTGTAATTCCCATCTAGCCATGGGTTCGTAGATCTATGATGGTAATTTGAAGAGGCTGAACTCTCGGTGGAGGAATAGGAAGCCTAATCCCTTCTGGATCTCCTTCGTCGTTGACGGTTCAGTTGGTTGGTCAGTTCCGCATTAGCACGGAGCTGTTGAGTGAGCTATTGGCAACTATGAGTCAGTTCTTGCATTAGAATTTGGAATTCTTCAGTGGTGACAGGGCCATGCGGATCTGATGGTCCGACAGCATTCTGATCGACTGGAGGCAGTTGCATAGGATTCTGTCTGTCCCGTCCTTCTGGATCTGCAGCTATAGAAGTAGTCCTTGTATTAACCATGATGGATAGCGAAGCTCTTCCCTAGACTTGATGCAAATCTGAATAGGATGGAAGAACTTTAAACTTTGAAATCTGGATCTTCTTCTTAGATTTGTGCAATCCAATATCGATAGTAGATCCAACAAGTAGGAGAAAAACTGTGTTTTCTCGGTGAAAGCACCAAAGTGTTTGTACCAAACTTGGGCAAAACACTCTTCAGAAGTGTTTGAAGAGATAAAATGAAGAAAGTAAATGTAAAAAGATGATTATCTAACAAACACTCCAAATAATAATTAGATAAATAGTGGAGAAACACAAATATTTAGAGTGGTTCGGCGTGTTGCCTACGTCCACTATGAAATGGTTGATCTTTATTAGATTTTGCTTGCTGGTTACAGCGGATTACAATAGAGAATTTCGAGTACAGTGAGTTTCAAGTACAACAATGATTTCGGCAGAGTGTGGACGTCGAGGAGCCAAAAAAGTCCCTCTTCTGTAGGTCTTGGGCTGCTATTTATAGGCGTAGGCTGCAAATATCTCGCTCAGATCTCGGGAGACCCCTTCTTGCACGTGAGTGGGCCTACGCGATCGATGCCATGTGATTTGCACACAATCTAGGATCGATACGAACGAGCTTCATATCGATCAAAACTTCATCCACTTGAGTCGGGGTCGATTGTGAGTGTTGTTGAGGATGTACGCAAGCTTCTGTGAAAATTTGGTGGTATTTGGACTTGTAGATTTTGAGTTATGAACGATGCAAGTTCGGGTTTTATGTAGGCTGTTGAATTCGTATCGATTCCCTTCGTATCGATCTGTTCGTATCGCTTTTTGGGCACGTGCTTGCAAGTTGACTTGGCACTAACTCTTTGGATCGATCCACTTTTCATGCCGAGTGACTAAGTCTTTCATTGGAGTGTATCTTGTTCATATCGATCCAGTTGAGCCTTGTTCGTATCGATCGCAATTGTTCTGTTTGTATCGATCGTCATGGCCTTGTTCATATCGATACCCATAAGTTACTTTGTATCGATAGCTGAGGGCCATTTCATATCGATAGTTGGAGGTCATTTTCGTATCGTTCGTTTGATGTTTTATTCGTATCGATCGTCAATCAATCGATACGAGCTGTGGGACTGGGATCGATACGAATTGACTCAAATTGATCGATACGAAGTTGAGCTAATTTGATGGACATGAAGTAGAACTAGGCCGAGTGGATACGAAGTTGAGTGTACGTGATGGATACGAACAACAGATAACTGATGGATACGAACAGATGGATGCGAAATGATGGATACGAACAGATGGATGCACGTGAGTTGATTTCCTTGGCTTGCATCGATCATATCTTAAGCATACGAACTTGGATTGACTTGAAATTTGGAACGTTGGTATTCACAGCTTTGCATGTCGTGTCACATTAATTGTACCTCGATTCGGACTCGGACAAAATTCGTCGATATTCATAGTGAACCTGCGTATGACCGATCTTCGAGACGGTCCGTCTTTGATTTCCAGCCAATTCCTTAGTGTCACGGCCTTGCCAAAAGGCTGGATAAAAATCCTTAACTCTTAATCTACTCAAATTAGTTTTGAGTACCTGAGAGTTTAAGGGGAAATCATAAACTTTGAGTTAGACATAAAGCCTAGTATGAATAATAGTATACATCCCGGTTTAATTATGTTAAGTGAGACCATGCCGCTTAGCGGAATGGGTTTTCCCTTACTAACATTCTTTTGAAACATATCTTTGCAAATTCTTTCATATAACCATATTCTATGCACCTGCATCCACAATCGTTAATCTCAACAAAATAATCATTATGTAATCATACATAAATATTAGGTAATAAAGAACTATCTATTCAAACACAAATAATTTTTAACCTTTGGCTGACTCGGGCCTACCAGATAACATAATCATAATTATTCTAACATCTGTTAGATATTTGTATTTAGGATTGTCTATCCTTTATTATCTACTTAATGTTTCCCATCAGGACGGTCTGCCCTAAACTATCTGATAAATATCTTCCTTCTGGACGCTCTATCCCTAATTTAATCATCTCCCAGGTTCTCCCGAGCCTAGTGGTTTTCCGAGCTTACCAATAACCTATCTGTTTACAACATTTGTTCCTTTCGGTGTGTAATCATAAATTTAGTCTACCTGTGACCAAGCCCTATACACCGGAATTTTGGACAACAATTAGCTGGGGCTACAAGCTAATGTATAGAGTGCGACCCCATCCTAGTCTCATTTGGTTTATTAATATCTGAGTCATTCATGCTTAAGGATCCCCTTCCATAATTTTCGTTGAAACAATTTCAAAATGATTTAAACCTTTAAATCAAACTTCGAATAAGGAAAAGAAATAAGCCTTTGTACTTTACTCAAATCATATTGCCATGTTAGATATATATTCTTTATTGAAAACTTGGTTGATGAAAACACTTTACCACCTGAAAGAACCTCTTTCCATACTTTGAAATTATCCCATTCAATTTCACTGTTTAATCCTTTCGAAAATCATCTCTAAAACCTTTTGAATTCATTCAAATCAAACCTTTCGGGAGTTATAAGCTTTAGACATCCTTCTTTAAAATCAGTTTAAGTCATTTCCTTAGAAAAACCTTCGGAAAACCTTTCCTTCAAAACCATTCAAAAACCTTCAATAAACCTTTTAAAACAGATCCAAGAATAAACCCTTCGAATGCTTAAACTCTTTAAAACATAACTTTTGAAGATGGATTGGGTTCAACATTAAAACAATATGGAAACTTATCTTTTAAAACTTTCGTCTTTATTAAAGCAACCTTTCAAAAATATTCATATAACCTTTCGAGGATATCCAAACAACCTTTCGAAAGCCTTTGGTTATATTTCACAAAACAAGGGTAATCACCTAAGTCGAAAGCATCCCTCCAAAAGCCTTGGAGAAACGGCTAACTTCAAAAACAGTCGAACCTTTTGACTAGGTCGGAAGGTTCAAAGTAAAACCTTTATACAACAATGCAAACCCTTCGGCGACGCCGGAAGGTTTCAAAACAAAGTAATGGCGGTAGCAGCTACAACCTTCCGACACATCAGTAGGTTTTAAAGCCTTTCTTTAAATAACTTGACCTGGACAGAAGTGACCAAGCCGAAAGCTCAAGTTCAAAAGAAAAGCACGCGAAAGCTTTTCACTTATAAAATAATTATATTCCAACCCTTTCGTCCATCAACCTTTCGGCTTATATTCAATTCATTACGTACCAATTTCTTAATACCTTATGTATTGAACTTTGACTTTATCGAAAGCTAACCCTTCGACTGGGATGAAAGGTCTAGGGCAGAAGGTGTTTAGCCGTATGGATTGAAACATGGAAAAAGTGTGAATTTTGTCTTTAAACTTAAAAAGGAAACTTTTCAACTAACCTGCATTTTTTGTCAAATTCTCATTGGTCAATAAAATACTTTTCAGAATTTTGCTGCCGCAATTACCAAGATTTATAAAACATTTCATTTGCAAAATGACCCTTCTCCGTTATAAATATATACAACTTTTAAGTCCCATACCTTAAATAATTTTATATATCCCTCTAATGACTTAGGAAAATTCTGGAAAAATTCCAGAAAATATATTTTAATATATTGCCTAACATATTACAATCTCAAACCCAAATAATAATTATTTCAGCCGAAAATAATTTAGAACCCAACAAACAATTTCTTCAAAAATTCATATAAAATCTATTTTAAATCTGAAAATTATGAAAATCAAAATCCATCTCTTAAATATTATTCCCGACCTATATTTAAATTTTCAAAGTATTCGGATGTCATAAAATAGGATTTTCATGCTAAACATTATCATAAAACATGAATATGCATTTATAATTCCATC
Source organism: Allium fistulosum (assembly GCA_030737815.1). Classification (NCBI taxonomy): domain Eukaryota; kingdom Viridiplantae; phylum Streptophyta; class Magnoliopsida; order Asparagales; family Amaryllidaceae; genus Allium; species Allium fistulosum. Next base: position 334,004,312 of record CM060901.1, on the reverse strand, counting down.
AATAACAAACATCTAAATCTTAAAACATTAAACATGGCAATATTATAGCAAAAGCATTTTGGATCTAAACAAATACCGAAAACTAGAAATATTTGGGATGTAGTAATTATTCACCTTGGCATTTAGAGATTATAGATGAGATTTTAGAGTGTTGAATTAGTTGATTTCTTCTTTCCTCTTGAATCTTAGCTTTCTTCTTCTTGAGATTGGAAATGGTGGCCGACCTTAGCAAGTTTTCGTTTTTATGAAATGAGAATAGTGAACGTGAATCTCACAAGGGTTTAGGGTATAAGGTGTTGCCATTTCCCAAAATACCCTTCTCATTTCCTAACACATTACCTAGTGTTATTTCATTTTAATTACCCCTTCATTATGGCACGGCTACTTCTAACTAATTAAATCTTCATCTATTACTCTTTACATCATTTAATTTAATTTAACTAATTAAATGACTTAAATAAGGTTATAAAATATATGGGGTGTTATAGACTCCCCACCTTATAGAATTTCGTCCTCGAAATTACGATAAGGTACACAACCAAACAAACAAAGGTAAAACATACCATCAAACAAATCTGGGTAAGAGTCCCTAATCCTGCTCTCCCCTTCCCAAGTACAGTCTCTAGTATCATTTCTCCACTGAACCTTTACTAACTTGACAATCTTGTTCCTCAATTTCTTCTCATTCTGGCTACAATCTGAATCGGCTTCCTAACAATAGTCAAATTCGGTTCTACTACTAAATCCTCTAATACTGTAGGTGCTATAGTAGTCTCCGGGTCTCTAACACATTTTCTAAGATGAGAAACATGGAAAACATTATGGACTCCAGTCAAAATGCTTGGTAACTCTACTCTATAAGAGATTTTCCCGATCCTCTCAATAATACAAAATGGACCAATGAACCTAGGTGCTAACTTTCCTGACTTCCCAAATCTGATTACACATTTCATTGGTGAAACCTTAACAAACACATAATCTCCAATAGAAAATTCTAAATCTTTCTTCTTTTATCTGCATAAATTTTTTGCCTAGATTGAGCCTCCTTCATCCTAGCTCGAATCAACTCAATCTTCTCCGCGGCTTCCTTCACTAAATCCATACCAAGAACTAATCTATCTCCGGTCTCCAACCAACATACGGGATATTTGCAAGGTTTACCATACAATGCTTCAAATAGTGTCATCCCAATACTAGTCTGACAACTATTGTTATATGAGAACTCGACTAGATGAAGATGGTCCTCCCATGATCCACCAAAATATAATATACAAGCTCTTAACAAATCTTCCAAGATTTTGTTAACCCTTTCCATTCGCCCATCATCTGTGGATGGTAAGTGGTACTCATGTTGAGCTTGATTCTTAATGCTTCCTGTAGACTTTTCCAGAACTCGCTGGTAAATAAAGAATCTCTATCACTAACAATACTACTAGGAATCCCGTGCAGTCTAACTACATTCTTCATGAATAACTTCGCCAACTCAGGTGCCGTTCTAGTTGACTTTACCGGAATAAAATGGGCACTCTTACTCAGTCTATCCACTATAACCCATATGCTTTCGTTTCCTCTTCTAGATCTCGGCAACCCATCAATAAAATCCATGGAGATTGAATCACATTTCCATAATGGAATCTCTAATGGTTGAAGCAATCCGCTTGGCTTCTGGTGTTCAGCCTTTGCTTGTTGGCAATTCAAGCACTAGTTAACACACAATCCTATATCCCGCTTCATATCTTCCCAGAAGAAATTTCTCTTCATGTCTTGATACATTTTTGTTCCTTCTAGGTGGATAGTGAACTACGAACGATGGCACTCATCCAAAACCTCTTTCCTCATGTTTTCTACATTCAGAACACACAATTTTCCTTTCTTTCTCAACCACCTGTTTTAGTCAAGATTGAAATCTTTTAGGTCATCGCCCTCCGTTCCTTCCTTCAACCTTCTGATCCTTTCAGCCAATACTGAATCCTCTTCTTGCTTAGAAGCTATCTTCTCAATCATTACCGGTCGGACTTCTAAACAAGACAATACGGTATTTCCTGCACTCGATCCTACCTTGGACCTAAACCGCACACTACAATCCGATAATATCTCCAAATCTTTCCACTCATTAATCATAGTCAATACTGCATTCTGATGATGTTTCCGACTAAGTGCATTGGCTACCTTGTTTCCTTTTTCGGGTGTATACTCAATTCCAAAATCATAGGCAGCAATAAACTCTAATCTTCTCTACTGTCTCATATTCAACTCCTTCTGAGAGAACAAATACTTCAACGACTTATGATCGGTATATAGCTCAAATCGTTCTCCCAAAAGATAATGACTCCATACCTTTTTAAAGCACATATAACGACAGCTAACTCCAAGTAATGCGTTGGATACCTAACCTCATGTGGTCTGAGTTGTCTAGAAGCGTAAGCAATTACTTTTCACCTTTACATCAACATGGCTCCTAATATAGTTCAACACACATCTGTATGAACAACCAAATCTTGATTCCCCTCTGGAACCACTAACACCGGTGCATGGGTCAATAAGTATTTCAAGCTCTGGAATGCTTCTTCACACTTATCGGTCCACACAAACTTCACATCCTTTCGCGTAAGCTTAGTCATCGGTGCTGCTATTCGCGAAAATATCTTTTATAAACTTCCGATAATACCCCGCCAATCCAAGGAAACTCTTTATCTTTGTCACTGTCTCAGACCTCTTCCAATTATTCGCCGCTTCGATCTTAGTCGGGTCTACAGACAACCCTTTCTCAGAGATGACATGACCAAAGAACTTCACTTCCTTCTACCAAAAATGACACTTTGTAAACTTAGCCTTCAATTGATGCTCCCTCAACGTCTCAAGCATGAATCTGAGATGAACTTCATGTTCCTTCTCATCCTTAGAGTATATCAAAATGTCATCAATGAAAACCAAGTCAAACCTATCCAAATGCTCTCAAAAAATTCTATTCATCAGATCTACAAAGAAAGCCGGTGTATTAGTTAGTCCAAACGGCATAACTAACCATTCATACGATCCATATCTCCTTCTAAACGCCGTCAAAGGAATGCTATCCTCTGCTACTCTAAGTTGATGAAATCCCATCGCCAAATCTAACTGAGAGAATACCTTCACTCCACTCAACTGATCGAACAAATCGTCAATTCTCGGCAATGGGTATCGGTTCTTTATCTTCCTCACATTCAACTTACGATAATCGATACATAGCCTTAATGATTCATCCAGTTTCTTAGCAAACACAGCAGTATCTACCCATGGCGAACTACTCGGCCTAATAAAACTTTTGCCTTCTAGATCTACTAACTGCACCTTCAACTCTTTCATCTCCGTAGGTGTCATCCTACTCGATGGTCTACTCATCGGTTCAGCTCCAGGTGCTAAATCAATCCGAAACTCAATAGCTCGTTTCGGTGGCAGTCCATCGACTGTTTCAAACACATCGGTGAATTCTCTAACTACAAAGACTCGATGCAATTCATCTTCCAACTCCATAACACCCAGTAAAGCATTCACCTCGCAACTAGGATTTTCTACCGCATAAATTATCCGATCACTACAATCTGGATGACTAGGTGATATTTTCCTATCTTGCCAAAATATCCTAGCGTCATATCTACTCAACTAATCCATCCCTAACATAATCCCAAATCCCATAAAATCAAATACATGCAAACAACAATCCAAGGTATGGCCTAACAAATCAAATTCTAGATGGTCACACCTCATCCCAAGTGTTGCATAACCTCCTATCAGATTAGCAACCCATAAAGAAGTAACTAAGTAAGAGGGTTCTAGGTTAAGTCTATATACCAGACATCTAGAAATAAAAGAATGGGATGCCCCAGTATCAAATAGGATGCTAACAGAAATTCCGTGGATCTGCAGTGAGCCTCCTAAAACAGCTTTTCCCTTATCTTGAGCAACTAATTTTGCAGTCGTGGGCTCCAAAGCGTAAACTCACCCTTTCCCTTCCTTTGGTGGCTCTGGGCACTTGTTCTTGAAGTGACCACTTGAAGCATCTGACATTCTTCTTCTCACCAGCTCCTTTTCCTTTCCCTTTGCTGGCTCGACAGTCGTTGGCATAGTATCCTTTCTTATTGCAGTTGTAACAAACCACCTTAGATTAACTCCTCTTCTTTGCTCCCTCTTTATGAGCAATCTTTTTCTAGAAAAATTTCCTTTTCTGAGCCTGTCCAGCCTGAGCCTCTTTTGCTTTCTTTCTCAAGCAAGCCAATGCTTCTTCTTGCCTTAATGCCATCTCGACAACAACATCTCTAGGGTCTCTTAAGTGTGGCAAAGTTGCACTTATCAGTTCTGGCCTTAACCCACTGATGTACTTCTCATTTCTACTAATAACAGTATCAACCGATGCATACTCACATCGGGCTAGTTCCTAAAACTTCCTGGTATACTCCAACACACTCATATCTCCTTGCTCCAATTCTACAAACCTCCTTACCAATGCAGCTTGCGCCATAACGGACATACACCTCTCCCGAAAACCTTTTTATGAATTCCTCCCAAGTAATGGTCTCTTCATCCACACCGGCAGTGACAATGTTCCACCAAAATAACGCATCTCCCTGCAGCTGCCTTGAGGCCAACCTCCTTTTTGCGCATCGTTCAGCCCTAAATCAGTGAAAATCCTTTCATAATGTAGTAGCCAGTTCTCTACTTCAATCACATTCTCGGTACCAATGAGCGGCTTTCCTCCGAGCCTAATGTAATCTCTACTCAGATTGGCATACTGGTTAACCGCAGGATCCTATTTAGCTCCTCCTTCTACAGCGCTTCCTCCAACTACACCTTCTGCCACTCCAGCTTGCACCATATTCACAAAGAACTGATACATCACCCCCATATCCACCTGGGGAACTCCTGCACCAACACTCTCCGCTTGTGCCTGACCAGGACCTTTCCTTGCATTTGGTCGGGCGTTTCCGTTGGTAGTGGTGTTGTCTCCTCCAACATTCACTCGGCTTCTCCTTTCCTCTATATCTATATTCAAACCTCATGAGATACTGATGAATAACCTAACTAAGATATGAGTCTAAAGATAGAGCATATACTTATATATATATATAAACACACACACATATATATATACAAATATGTTATTATAACGTTATCCCATACCCCGATCTTAACACTAATTCTTATGGATTATGTTTTCAAAAACCATTTTTAGTTAAAGTATTTCATAAACCATGCTCTGATACCAAGCTGTAAGATCCTCTATCTAGAGGCCCAAAACTAAGCGCTACAGATGTTGTATTCATCTACAGTATTAGCTTCCGGCGACTAAATATGGCTATGTTAATGGTATCAATAATATCAGAAGCACTTGTATATGAAACAATACACAAATTTAAAAAACACAGATTTACTTCATTACATTTCCAAATAAAACTTGTTCCATATTAACGTAACATAACCTAAACGTTTTCCTAGGCACTGAATAAATATAGTTATTATAAATTACGTCGAGAGCGGTATATGAAGATACCCCCTCGATTGATCAGAGTCAAGTGGTCATATAAGACCTAATACATTATAACACAACGGAAATTCTTCAAACATAAATAAAATGCAGCAATTCCTAAATAGCTATTTGTTGCCTCCTGCATCCTTCGGTAGCTTATTCATCAAACAACCTAAAAATCTGAAAAGATCCTTAACTCTCAATCTACTCAAATTAGTTTTAAGTACCCGAGAGTTTAAGGGGAAAACATAAGCTTCTAGTCAGACATATAGCCTGGTATGAATAATACTATACATCCCGGTTTAATTATGTTAAGTGAGACCACGCCGCTTAGCGGAACGGGTTTCCCCTCACTAACATTCTTTTAAAACATATCTTTGCAAATTCTTTCATATAACCATATTCTATGCACCTGCATCCATAATGGTTAATCTCAACAAAATAATCATTATGTAATCATACATAAATATCAGGTAATAAAGAACTATCTATTCAAACACAAATAACTTTTAACATTTGGCTGACTTGGGCCTATCAGATAACATAATCATAATTATTCTAACATCTATTAGATATTTGTATTTAGGATTGTCTATCCTTTATTATCTATTTAACGTTTCCCATTAGGACGGTCAAGCCCTAAACTATCGGTTAAATATTTTCCTTCTGGACACTCTATCCCTAATTTAATCATCTCCCAGGTTCCCCCAAGCCAAGTGGTTTTCTGGGCTTACCAATAACCTATCTGTATACAACATTTGTTCCTTTCGGTGTGTAATCATAAGTTTAGTCTACCTATGAACAAGCCCTACACACTGGAATTTTGGATAACAATTAGCTGGGGCTACAAGCTAATGTATAGGGTGCGACCCCATGCTAGTCCCATTTGGTTTTCTAATATCTGAGTCATTCATGCTTAAGGATCCCCTCCCATAATTTTCCTTGAAATAATTTCAAAATGATTTAAACCTTTAAATCAAATTTGAATAAGAAAAAGAAATAAGTATTTATACTTTACTAAAACCATATTACCATGTTAGATATATATTCTTTATTTAAAACTTGGTTGATTAAAACACTTTACCATTTAAAAGAACCTCTTTCCATACTTTGAAATTATCTCATTCAATTTCAATGTTTAATCCTTTGAAAAATTATCTCTAAAACCTTTTGAATTCATTCAAAACAAACCTTTCGGGAGATATAAGCTTTAGACATCCTTCTTTAAAATCACTTTAAGTCATTTCCTTGGAAAAAACTTCGGAAACTGTTCCTTCAAAATCTTTCGAAAACCTTTAATAAACCTTTTGAAATAGATCCAGGAATAAACCCTTCGAATGCTTAAACTCTTTAAAACATAACCTTTCGAAGGTAGATTGGGTTAACTTTAAAACAATCTGGAAACTTATCTTTTAAAACCTTTCGTCTTTATTAAAGCAACCTTTCAAAAATATTCATATATCCTTTGGAGGATATCCAAACAACCTTTCAAAGGCCTTTGGTTATATTTCAGAAAACAAGGGTAACCACTTAAGTAGAAAGCATCCCTCCGTAAGCCTTGGAGAAACAGCTAACTTTAAAAATAGGCAAACCTTTCGACTTGGTCAGAAGGTTCAAAGTAAAACCTTTATAAACAGTGGAAACCATTTGGCGATGTCGGAATGTTTCAAAACAAAGTAATGGCGGTAGCAACTACAACCTTTCGACACATCGGAAGGTTTTAAAGTCTTTCTTTAAATAACTTGACCTAGTCAGAAATTACCAAGACGAAAGCTCAAGTTCGAAAGCAAAGCAGGCGAAAGCTTTTCACTTATAAAATAATTATATTCCAATCCTTTTGGCCATCAACCTTTTGGCTTAAAACTTTCGTCTTATATTCAATTCATCACGTACCAATTTCTTGATACCTTATGCATTGAACTTTGACTTTATCGAAAGCTAACCCTTCGACTGAGACGAAAGGTCTAGGGCAGAAGGTGTTTAACCGTATGGATTGGAACATGGAAAAAGTGTGAATTTTGTCTTTAAACTTAAAAACAAAACTTTTCAACTAACCTGCCTTTGTTTGTCAAATTCTCATTGGTCAATAAAATACTTTTCAGAATATTGCTGCCACAATTACCAGGATTTATAAAACATTTTATTTTGCAGAAGGCCCCTTCTCCTTTATAAATATATAAAACATTTAAGTCTCATACCTTAAATAATTATATATATCCCTCAAATGACTTAGGAAATTCTGGAAGAATTCCAAAAAATATATTTTAATATATTGCCTAACATATTAAAATTTCTAACCTAATTAATTATTATTTCAGCCGAAATTAATTTAAAACCCAATAAATAATTTCCTTCATTCAAAAATTCATATAAAATCCATATTTAATTGGAAAATCATGAAAATCGAAATCCGTCTCTAAAATATTATTCCCGACCTATATTTAAATTTTCAAAGTATTTGGATGTAATAAAATAGGGTTTTCATGCTAAACATTATCATAAAACACGAATAAGCATTTATAATTCCATCAACAACAAAGATATATATATCTTAAAACATCAAACATGGCAATATTATAGCAAAATCATTTCGGATCTAAAAAAACCGAAAACTAGAAATATTAGGGATGTAGTAATTATCCACCTTGGCTTTTAGAGATTATAGATGAGATTTTAGAGTGTTGAATTAGTTGATTTCTTCTTTCCCCTTGAATCTTAGCTTTCTTCTTCTCGAGATTGGAAATGGTGGCCGGCCTTAGCAAGTTTTCATTTTTATGAAATGAGAATAGTGAACGTGAATCTCACAAGGGTTTAGGGTATAAGGTGTTGCCATTTTCCGAAATACCCTTCTCATTTCCTAACACATTACCTAGTGTTATTTCATTTTAATTACCCCTACATTATGGCATGGCTACCTCTAACTAATTAAATCTCCATCTATTACTCTTTACATCATTTAATTTAATTTAACTAATTAAATGTCTTAAATAAAGTTATAAAATATATGGTGTGTTACACCTACACACACAAGGCACAAAAAGGTACAAAAAGCCATCTACGAGGGAGGCGACCGAGGAAAAAAGATGCTTTAGCAATTATTGTTGTTTTTATGAAAATCATGGGCACAATACAAATGAGTGTAGGCATCTTAGGAATTTCATTAAGGAGTTGATAAGAAAGAAGAATTTGTAGCAATACGTAAGTAAGCCGTGGGATTGCGGATAGAATGCTCTACTCCAAGGTCTGAATGTCCAAGGAACCAACCTGGACCCGGGGGAGAGAGGCTCAGGCAATCAGATGGAAGAATAGTTATTATAACCATAATTGAAGGATGTTGTTAAGTGAAGAAAAACTAAAATGAAATGGAATGGTACGTGAGTTTGTTGAGCCATGTGACATAGGAGAGCTGCTTCATCATTACGACGGAGCTCCGGCTAAACAGTAAAGGTTGACGTCTGATGATATCATTTTTTGGAATATGGATTTTGATTAGGGTAGAAGCGCCAACCTTCGGTCCCACGGTGGTTACGGCAATTGTATGCCCAACTACGGTGCATCGAATCTTGGTGAATAGTGGAAGCTAGGAAAAATTTTATTCAAAAGAAAGTTTGACCAAATGAGTATAAGTAAGGATGATGTTAAGCCTTGTAAATCTAGGATTTAGGGATTTACCAGCGAGGAAAAACAACCTATTGGGACAATTGATTTGTTTGTAGAATTAGGAGATGGAGATCGCAAGATTGTGCGAGTTTAAATTTTTTTAATTATGGATGAGTATTCGACGTACAATGCCTTTTTCGACCAATAGGCCCTTGTTGATTTTAGAATAGCACTAGCTTCTTAGTAATTGATGATGAAATTCCCTATGGAGACCAAAGCACTGGTCTGGATAGTTATGTCACCGAGCTTAGAGAGGCAAAACAACGAGAAAAAGCAAAAAATGTAGAGAGAGCTCGCTGCATTAAAAATGTGGATGCATAACGATTAAAGCCCAAGTCATGGCTCAGCAACCATAGATTCTATAAGTTTATGGATCCCTAGAAGAAGTCAGAGGAAGTGCATGCAACGCCTTTTAAGCTGACAGTTAGCGTTCCATTCGATATGGACAATCCTTCTTAGGTTCTTAAGATCAGATCTCAACTCAGCGTAGATTGAGGAAGGAATTGGTTAGTTTTCCTCGCTAAAACTTGGATGTGTTTGCTTGGACACATTCAAATATGTGCAGGATATCGCAGTAAATAGCATGCCACGCACTAAATATTGTCCCGAAATATCCACCAGTAAAGCAAAAGCGATGCAACCCAGGACTATAGTGATCCGCTACGTTGAAGGAGGATATCGATAAGCTGAAGGCAAAATGTCTTTATCTACTATGGTTTATACCTTGAATGGGTATCAAGCCCCATGTTGGTCAAGAAATCAAATGGAAAGTTGTGGACGTGTATAGATTATTCTGACTTGAATAGAGCCTGCTCGAAGGGTAGCTTTCTTTTGCCCAGGATTGACCAGTTGGTAAACAGCACCTAGGACATGAGTTACTCTCTTTCATGGATGCTTATTCTGGTTACAACCAAATACTGATGCACATTCCGGATTAGGAGCACACGAGCTTTATAACAGATTTGGGATTACACTATTCCTGAGTGATGTCGTTCGGTCTGAAGAACACATAAGCTATTCATAGAGATAGTGAATTCTATAATCAGGAATCAGATCTGACAAATGATGGAAATGTACATGGATGATATGCTCATGAATCATGATTATCGAGGAACAACATGGATTACCTTTCTGAAACGTTCGAGGTGCTACATAAGTAAGAAATGAAGTTAAATCCATAGAAATGTTTTTTTGGAATTGCACCGGAGAATTTTTCTAAAGCATGAATTTAAGGGGCATTGAGGCTAATCCTAAGAAGATTAATGCCTTGAGGAATGTAACTACCCTAACCATGAAAAGGAATTGCAAAGCTTGAACGGGAAGGTTGCTACGTTGAGTCAGTTTATCTCTTATGCAATGGATAAGTGTATACCGTTGTTTGATGCCCTTAAAAAGGAAAGAAGAGTTTTGAATGGACAAAGGAATAAAAGGATTCCTTCAAGGAATTACTGCAACATATGGAAACCCCACCGGTTCTATCCGAACCATTGGACGTAGAAGATTTATTCATCTATTTTGTAGTGTCTGCTCATGCCTTAAGCCTAACATTAGTACATGAGGAGACAATGATTCAAAGACCAGTTTAATATATCAGTAAGTAGCTTAACACAGCTAAAAAGAACTATTCCAAGTTAGAGAAACTTTCTTATTGCTTGCTAATTGTGTCGAGCAAGCTACGACTGTATTTCAAGCTCATTTGATTAAAATGCTTACGGATCAACCTTTGAAGTAGGTATTATACCGACTTGATACTTTAGGAAGGTTACCAAAGTGGAATATTGAACTGAGCCAGTATAGCATTACTTATCATCAGAGGATGGCAATAAATGGATAGGAATTGTCGGATTTCATCGCTAAATTTACCGAATGAGATGGTGAAGCGGAAGACAATATGTTCACACTTTCTCAAAGGAAGCTGTTTGTAGATGGAGCTTCTAGTGAGCGCAGTTCTGGGGCAGGAGTGGTACTCGTGTCTATAAAAGGATGATCGATTTGTTATGTACTGAAGCTAGAGTTCCTAGCAACGAAGAACGAGGCTGAGTACGAAGCATTGATAGCAGTACTCGGGATAGCAAAGAATTCAAGGTAAGGACGCTGCATATATTCAATGACTTCTAGTAGGTAGTTTGCCAGATGAAGAAGGAATTCTAGACTAAGGGCGCGATACTAACCCCTTAACTAATGAAAACATTGGAACTATTAAACGATAGAAGGAATTACAAAATAACACATGTCCCTAGAGAGGAGAATACAAAGGACGATTCGCTAGCCAAATTAGCTAGTTCTAGGGGTGCGCAGCTGTGTTAGTCCATGAGATGATGGTTTTGATGACAACAACCTTAGAATAAGATTATAAAATATAAATACTAACATTATAGTTTAGATATATATGTATATGCAGGATTTAACAATGTAGGTACAAAGAATGAAGACTGTACAGTATAGAGATTCAAGATATCAAGATTGAAGACTCATGAGTATCAAGATTATCAAGAGCTCAAGAGTTCAAGATAAGTATTGAGTCTAGAATTATGATAAAACTTCATAATAGCACTGAAATCTTCACTCCATTTTTCTTTTGGGATGGAACCCATTTCTACCTTTTTAGTGGCTTACAAACCCACGACAAGTAGCTTACAAACCTACGACAAGTGGCTTACAAACCCATGAACATCCTGGTTTTGTACAAGTTCTCGAGTCCTTACATGATGAGATAGTATGCAGGAAGAAGCTTGCAAAAATACTTCAAAATGTTTTTCAAAACAACTTCGGAATGATTTTCAAAATTGTTTTTCAAAATGTTTTATCCTTAAAAATTATCTTTTTAAATGACTTTTCAAAAAGATGTTTTAGCCTTAAATATTCTTGTTTTTAAACTTCGTCTGTTTTAAACTATCTTTTAATTATAATATATTTATACTTAGATTTAAATATAAAATTATAGTAAAATTATATATATTGTTCTCTATATTTATCTATGTATTTTATCTATAGTCAAGTATATTTATAAAGTTCAAAATAGTTTTAATATAAGATAAAGGTTATTTTCAAAGAAAATCAAATCATCAAAAATTGCTTTGGGATGTTGACATGCCTATGGTGACCATGTCGACATGGTGTTAGTTGAGTTCAAAATTTGAATTTCAAAAGAAGTGTCTATTCGCCATAACCTTTCACGAATGGACATGACTGTTGTTCTTCTATAAATAGGGGTTAGTTTCAATGAATTTTGTATCAGATTTTTTGGTTTTTCACTTCTCTTCTTCTTCCACATTTTCATATTCAAAATTCTATCATCACTCTGCCGAAATCAACATTGAATCTAACTAGATTATCTCTGGTTGGATTCACTATCACTATCTCAACAAGATCCAAGTGCTATTCAGAGTTATAGGCTTCTTTGTAATCTATCTAGCGAGAAAAGGTGTGATTGTAGCCTTGGAAATCAATCAAGCGAGAAAAGGTGTGATTGTAGCCTTGGAAATCAATCAAGCGAGAAAAGGTGTGATTGTAGCCTTGGAAATCAATTGGGTGAACTTGTTGCCCCGGAAATCAAGTATCTCTACCCAGAGGATTGTGATTCTGAAGGGTGTACCTCGTCCTTGAAACCGAGGGTTGTAATTGTTGAATTGCTTTGAAAGGAAATCTGTACTTAGTTGTGCGGGATTGGATGTAGGGTAACCCCGAACCAGTATAAAATCCGGTGTGTTCTTTCCTTTACTACATTTATTTTATTTCTGCATCTGTGTTTGTTACTGTGATTATATCTGTGTCCGAATATTACATACATCTGTGTACAAATTAACATAAAATTAAAAGGATTTAGTAATTTCTTAAAAACACTATTCACCCCCCCTCTAGTGTTGTTCCTAGCCTTAAGATCCGTAATCCGCATTCCTCACATTTGGTATCGAAGCAAGGTTTTCAAAAGATTCATAATCTGATTTTTGAAAAGGGTTTTTTTAAATGGCTATGTTTAAGAAATTTGTTAATGCATGTTTAGAAATATTCAGATCATCATTGTCTCTTGAGTCTGCATATAATCAATATTCAAATACAAGTTGTCTACTAAGATTGTTTGATGTACAGGAATCATGCTTTATGGGAGTTGAGGAATCAATCCAGAACAAACAAACTGTGGAGATCAAAAAGGACTAATGGATACTAAATAGTGGATGTTCTAGACACATGACTAGGAATCCAGATATGCTGAATGATATAATATACAAAGACGGAGGACTGGTTAACTTTGGAGACAATTCAAAATGTTATGTGATCGGCATCGGAAAAGTTGGTAACTCTGAAACTCCTATTATTACTAATGTTTTGCTAGTTAAGAATCTGAAACACAATCTGCTAAGTATAATATGCGATAAAGGATATAAAATTAAATTTGAAAAAGATAAGTGTCACATTGAAGACAATAATTCAACCATAATATTTGAGGGAATTAGGAAAAAGAGTATTTATATTCTTAGTATAAAAATTTCAAATGATAACTTGTGTCTTTTGGCAAATGCAAGTGACCCTTGGATTTGGCATAAGAGATTTGGGCATTTGAATTTCAAACTCTTATCTAGACTGTCAAAACATGATCTAGTAAGAGGCCTCCCTAAAATGAATTTTAAAGTAGATAGTATATGTGATGCGTGTCAACTAGGAAAACTTAGAAAAAGTTCCTTTAAATTAAAAGATATGTTTTCAACTTCAAAACCTCTTGAATTACTTCATCTTGATTTATTTGGTCCATCTCAAGTTCAATCATTAAATCACAATAAATATGTTTTTGTAATTGTAGATGGTTATTCTAGATTTACATGGACAATATTTTTGAAACATAAAAGTGATACTTTTGAATATTTTAAGAATTTTTCAAAAAGGGTTCAAAATCAATTTTCTCAAAAAATTATAACCATCCGTAGTGATCACGATGGTGAATTTGAAAATGAAAAGTTTGAAGAATTCTGCAATAAAAAGGGAATAATTCACAATTTTTCATTTCCAAGAACTCCACAACAAAACGGAGTAGTAGAAAGTAAAAATAGGACGATTCAAGAGTGTGCGAGAACTATGCTTTCTGATAGTAATTTACCAAAGTATTTTTGGGCAGAAGCAGTTGTACCACCTATTATATTTTAAATAGAATTTGAATTAGACCTTTAACTGATAAGACATCTTAAGAACTTATTTACTCAGAGAAACCTAAGGTATCTTATTTTAGAATTTTTGGAAGTAAATGTTTTATTTTAAATACAAAAGATAACTTAGATAAATTTGATCCTAAATCCGACAAAGGTATCTTTATCGGATATTCTAATAGAAGTAAAGCATACAGAGTATTTAATTTAAGAACTAATACCATCGAAGAAACAATGCATGTTTCATTTGACGAAAATTTCAAAAATTTTGAAGAAATAAATGATGAAGAGGATTTAATCACTCAAAATCAAGAGTCAACTGAAACTAATAATGAATTAAATCATCCTAATAAAAGGATTAAACTTTTAAAAGATCACCTTATAGAAAATATACTTGGAGATATGCAATCTGTTGTTAAAACTAGAAACCAACTAAGTCAAATGAGTAATATAGCTTTTATATCAACTGTTGAACCCAAAAATCCAGAAGAAGCATCAACTGATGATTCATGGATTTTGGCTATGCAAGAAGAATTAAATCAATTCACTAGAAATGATGTTTGGGAACTTGTTCCTAGACCTGAAAATAAAACAATAATTGGAACAAAATGGGTTTATAAAAATAAAATGAATGAACAAGGAGAGGTTGTTAGAAATAAAGCCCGGTTACTCGCTCAAGGTTATTGTCAAGAAGAAGGAATAGATTTTGATGAAACCTTTGCC
Organism: Allium fistulosum; assembly: GCA_030737815.1. Lineage (NCBI taxonomy): Eukaryota > Viridiplantae > Streptophyta > Magnoliopsida > Asparagales > Amaryllidaceae > Allium > Allium fistulosum. Next base: position 333,989,288 of record CM060901.1, on the reverse strand, counting down.
CCCGTAGCAAGATTAGAAGCCATTAGGATTCTACTTGCCTTCGCAAATCATAATAATTTCAAATTATTTCAAATGGATGTTAAAAGTGCATTTTTAAATGGTTTTGTAAAAGAAGAAGTATTTGTTAAATAACCACCACTTTTTGAAAATGATAAATTTCCAAATCATGTTTTCAAACTTAAGAAAGCTCTATATGGTCTAAAGCAAGCTCCTAGAGCCTGGTATGATAGACTAAGATCTTACTTGTTACAATCAAATTTTTAAATAGGTAAAGTAGATAATACTCTTTTTATTAAAAGAAATAAAAATGATATTCAACTAGTACAAGTCTACGTAGAAGATATCATTTTTGGATCAACTAATTTTGAAATGAATAAAGAATTTTCTGAAATAATGACAAAAGAGTTTGAGATGAGTCATATGGGTGAATTAAATTTCTTTTTAGGATTACAAATAAAACAATTAGATAATGGTATTTTTATTAGTCAAGAAAAATAAGCTAAAGACCTAGTTAGTAAATTTGGTTTGACTACTGCGAGTGGAAAACCCACTCCCATGGTAACCAATGAGTACCTTAGTAAAGAAGATCTCTCAAAAGATGTAGATCAAAAATTATATAGAGGAATGATTGGATCACTACTCTATATCACTGCGAGTAGACCTGATATCATGCATAGTGTCTATCTCTGTGCAAGGTATCAATCACAACCTAAAGAAACTCACTTAAAAGCATAAAATGTATTATAAGATATGTTAAACACACCTTTGATTATGGCTTATTTTATCCTAAAAATGATTCGTTTGACTTAATATCTTACTGTGATGCTGAATATGCTGGTTGTAAATCAGACCGAAAAAGTACAAGTGGAACTTGTCACTTTTTAGGTCATTCTCTGATTTCCTAGTTTGGTAAAAAGCAAAACACAGTTTCTCTATCAACAACTGAAGCAGAGTATATTTCTACTACTTTGGCTTGTTCTCAAGTAATATATATGCAACAAACTTTAAAAGATTTTGGTTTAAATATCTCAAAATCACCAATTTATTGTGATAATACTAGAGCAATAAATTTATCCAAAAATACTACTCAACATGCTCGAACTAAACATATTGATATCAAACACCATTTTCTCAGAGATAATATAAGTAAAGAAGTAATTACTCTCGACTATATCAATTCTGAAAATTAAATTGCTGATATCTTAACAAAACCCTTAAATGAATCTACATTTACTAAATTAAGAAGAGAATTAGGTATTTGTTCATTAACTGAAATATAAAACATAAATAATAAGTATAATTAAAAATTAATTTAAAATAAATTAAATAGTCAAAAATTCAAGAACCATGTCAACATCCCTCCTTGACCCATGTCGACATATAACGTTTTTTTTCATTTTAAAATTTTTCCCACCAAAATTCAAATAATTGGTTATAAATTTCTCCTATTTCGAAATTTTCTTCGTTCTCTCTGTTCCCTTTTTGTTCTATCTTCTGAAACCATTTTATCAATGGCCTCCTCTTCCAAATCAAACATAAAATCAACTTTTTCGTTCCCATCGCCTACTTCCAGTCCGTTTCAACAATCAACGCTCGCTCGTGTAACGAAAATGGAGAAGTCTCTGAAGGATACCATTCAGTTAATGATTGAAATCCAAGTGATGCAACTTCGAATGGCCAAAGAACAAGAGAGGCAAGGCAAAATCCTTAGGAATTTGCAAAATTTCTTATGGATAATCATGCTAACCCAATTGAAGTGACCCACCTCTTATTTTTAATTTTTAGTGAATTTTCTGTTGAGTTTTTTTTACACAATCTATATATCAATGGATCACTTCTCTTAATAAATTTCCCAAGATCCAGAATTTTACTAATATAAAAATACTAGTATATAAATCAAATCAGGTCATTTATATATATGAAGATATATAAATGATTCTTTGCCTATCAGAGTAATTTAAAATGGCAAAGAAATTTAATCACACCTTATTTCTCATATTCCAGAGATTTCATGTCACATAGCCATTTCTGTTCATTTTTTTTAATCTTCTTTCTTAGAACTCAAGCTTGATTAATTTTTAGGATCCAATAATACCACTTCTCTTATTTTCTTGCTTTACTTCTCAAATTAATTGATTCCTGGATTTGCAAGCCATGTATTTGAACTCTGGGATTTTGTAGTTTACTACTTATTGTTCTATGTTAAATAAAGGGTGTTTAAAATAACTCATGCATATTAGTTTAGCCCGGGGTTCATATTTCATATTCAAACAATTTTTTTTGTGTCAGGTAAGAATACTCATATTTTGGTTTATATAGTATGCAAGGATCACATGGATAATCAAGTGCTAAACTGGATTGAAGGCCAAGCAGAGAAAACAATACATTTAGGCAAAGTGCCAATGCAAACACACATACTAAATGAAGACTTAGCATATACATGGTCAAGGTAATGTCAAAAATCAGATCAATGCAAACTTCTAGATGAACATATGGTGCAGACAACTGGTAATCTTTAAGCAAATAACAGATGATACTAGTCAGTATGCTATGGAATAATGGACATGCTTATTACTAACAAGATCACATGACACTACAATCTACACCAGGTTTGATTGTAACCAAATGCAACCAGACTTGAATCAAGTATCTAGATATTGGGGTTTAATTCAGTATAGTTGCATTGTATCCTTCCAATACCAAACATGCATATGAACTTGTTACCCAAAACAATACAAGTTTTTACTGGAAAATCAGATGTCCAGATAGGATTACAGGCTATGTCTTCAAACTCTTGCATGTGCTTGTATCAGTTACAAGTCATGATTAAGTTCTACTAGTTAACCAAGACATTATTCTACCCATTTACTCAAAACATGACACTTATTTATTCATGAACAATTTCAATATTATAACTGAAGCTAAACCAATATGTCCAGGAGAACATTTCCACATATCAGATTATATGGCATGTTCTCATCCATCTCAATCCATCAGATCACTTCAGAAGCTATTAGTTAAATCCATAACTCGCAAGCACATCCGTTGGTTAAATCAACTATCCTCAAACACATATAATACCTTAGTTTTTACAAGTTCTTTTCAAAACCCAATAAACATCAAATGCTGAGAAATACTTAAGACATGAAAGAGTTTGCCTAACTTATTTATTACAATAATACTGCTACTTTTCTTAAGTATTTTAAATTCATTAAGATCTTCAATTATCCATGCAAGCAAGCTACTCATGCATCCTTCCCTGCAGCAATACTTTGAACTGCCTCCATAAAAATGAGACACCCCAAATATTCCAAAGGCAACAAATAGGGTCAGAAATAAATTCTGGTATGAGCGAAATCAAAATATAATAACTTGTCATTTTTAATTATTATGAAGAGAATTCATATACTTGATGCTTATTTGGAATTATAATGTAAACTGGGTATATATATAAGCCCCTACTAACACTCATGCACACAAACATCCATTCATCCATTCAATTTAGTATACATGTACACATACTCCTATGGAATTAACTCATTTTAATTCCATAGCTCAACTCTCAATCTCAATTTATCAATTTAATTTGGTCTTAACTCTTTGCCATTGAACACCATGTGTGCATTGCAAGGGACTCAATTCTGTTAACCCATGCACAGAGGCCTACAAGACTTAAACAAGTCATGCACATACCCATCATCCCCCTTATGATGAATATATCAAGGCTCTACTCCCAGATTAGCTTTATAATCTGGTGACCAATCTCATTTTCTTTCAGAAAAATTTATTAACTCTTGAAATGTTTTTATATTCTTTTTTTTTTCATAAATCAAAGAGAGTTAAACTCACTCGGGGATTTCAGCCAACCATACTAAACATTCATGAAAAGAATACCATATCTCATTTTTCCAGTGGTTTTATTCAAAATATGTTTTAACACTTGCATATCTCCTATATTCAGGATTATCATGATCACTTAAACAAATCTAGTGAAATCATATAAAATCCTTATACTCAAATTTTTTTTACTGTGAACATAGGGTAAGGTTTTTGAGAAAAACCCATAAATCATTTTAGCTTAAGATCTGAACAAATCAGCACATAAATAATTTATTGCATTGTTCATCTCATTTTTAAAACAATCTAGACATAAGCATGAATCTCCTTTATTCACACTGCCTAGTTTATTCCCCAGTAGTACCCTACTTCACAATAAAAATGTATTTATCTTACTAAACATATTTATAAACTGATGTTTTAAGGTATTGGATCCATATCAGTGATCATGGTATTTTTCTTATCAAACGATCAATCAAAACAAATCAAAGCATCAACCAAAGGTTTATCAAAACACCAACCATTCTCAGCATTCATTTATTCAAAAAAATAGATCAAGCACAAACATGATATGGTTTTTATAAAATAATATGGCTGTCCTTAACTTGGGTCTTAATGCCTTAAACCTCATAAGATTGATTAATCACTCACCTTCCTTCCTCTTTTCCCCGAGAATACTTTCTTGAAAAATGGCTTTGGTTTGCTCTTCTTTCTTTTCTTAATATTTTATGTTTTTCTGTAGTGAGACTGCTGCTTCCCCCTTTAATTTTTAAAACATTGTTTAGGGTTTTAGTAGAGTGAAAAACCCATCTTATCCCCATACAATTGAGAGAATTCTACATATGATGTTATGGCTAGGAATGCCATTTTGTTTTTGATTTCCATTTCGGGTATTTTCAGTTGCTTTAGCTTTTCTTTTCTTTTCTGGTTTGCATGCTATTTGCATGTTTCATACACACACCTTATTTTCTTATGACTTTCTTACATTATTTATTTTCTTAAGGCTAATCTGTAATGTATGCATGTATATCCTTTTATCAATTGACTCCTTGTTAATGTTTCAAGCTATTTATTTTCTCCTTATATATAAAATGTATTCATATATTTAATTACCATAGTGTTTTCCTTATTACTTTATATTTTTATTACTTTCTGATTATTTATATTCAAGATATATATACATAAGAATATAAGACTTACTCATACTTAGTTATTTCCTTCTCATTATTATTTTACTGAAAACAACTATCCCCTTCAATATATATTTAATTCATTCTCAATATTTATTTTCAAACTATATTTTTCCTTGAAAATTCTCCTTTCTCTGATTTTATTAAAATTATTCTTATCTCAATAATTTGGGTCTTCACACCAATCTTGATTGACGAGGATCTTCAGGAGATCAGGAACAAGAGGAAAGTGAAGAAGAAGAAGAAGAACCAATGGAAGAAGAGCATGCAGAAGACAACGACAAAGTCGTTTGCGTTGGCGAAGTGTGCTTTGACAAAGATGGAAATCTTGTCGAAAAACGTGGAAATGTCTGTTTCCACTATCCAAATTGTTCGATTCATAGATCTCCTTTGTTAAAAAACACACATTAGTTTCTTCTCTTTTTTTCTATTTGTTGTTTGTTTTACGATCTCTACGAAAATGTAAATATAAACAAATATATAATTAATAAATAATGTATGTTCTTATATATGTTCTATTAAAATTATTATTATATAGATTCTTAGTTAGGAGAGTTTGTAATTTATGACTAAGTTTTAGGATTACAAGTAAGTATTGATGATAACACTATCATCATATAGGATATTAGACTAGGAGTTATATAGTTTGGAGTTAGTTTGTTTTTGTTGATGACAAAGGGGGAGAAATATAAAATAGGGTAGTTAGGCATAGATTAAGGAGGAGTTATTAGATTTAGAAGGAGTCAATAGGATAGAAGTAATATTTTAAACAATGGTTGTCATCATCAAAAAGGGGGAGATTGTTAGTCCATGAGATGATGGTTTTGATGACAACCTTAGAATAAGATTATAAAATATAAATACTAACATTATAGTTTAGATATATATGTATATACAGTATTTAACCATCCAAGTACAAAGAATAAAGACTGTACAATATAGAGATTCAAGATATCAAGATTGAAGACTCATGAGTAACAAGATTATCAAGGGTTCAAGAGTTCAAGATAAGTATTGAGTTTAGAATTATGATAAAACTTCATAATAGCACTGAAATCTTCACTCCATTTTTCTTTTGGGATGGAACCCATTTCTACCTTTTTAGTGGCTTACAAACCCACGACAAGTAGCTTACAAACCTACGACAAGTGGCTTACAAAACCACGAACATCCTGGTTTTGTACAAGTTCTCGAGTCCTTACATGATGAGATACTCTGCAGGAAGAAGCTTGCAAAACTACTTCAAAATGTTTTTCAAAACAACTTCGGAATGATTTTCAAAATTGTTTTTCAAAATGTTTTAGCCTTAAAAATTATCTTTTCAAATGATTTTTCAAAATGATGTTTTAGCCTTAAATATTCTTGGTTTTAAACTTCGTCTGTTTTAAACTATCTTTTAATTATAATATATTTATACTTAGATTTAAATATAAAATTATAGTAAAATTATATATATTGTTCTCTATATTTATCAATGTATTTTATCTATAGTCAAGTATATTTATAAAGTGTAAAATAGTTTTAATATAAGATAAAGGTTAATTTCAAAGAAAATCAAATCATCAAAAATTGCTTTGGGATGTCGACATGCCTATGGTGACCATGTCGACATGGTGTCAGTTGAGTTCAAAATTTGAATTTCAAAAGAAGTGTCTATTCACCATAACCTTTCACGAATGGACATGACTGTTGTTCTTCTATAAATAGGGGTTAGTTTCAACGAATTTTATATCAGATTTTCTGGTTTTTCACTTCTCTTCTTCTTCCACATTTTCTTATTCAAAATTCTATCATCACTCTGCCGAAATCAACATTGGATCTAACTAGATTATCTCTGGTTTGATTCTCTATCACTATCTCAATAAGATCCAAGTGCTATTCAGAGTTATAGGCTTTTTTGTAATCTATCTAGCGAAAAAAGGTGTGATTGTAGCCTTGGAAATCAATCAAGCGAGAAAAGTTGTGATTGTAGCCTTGGAAATCAATTGGGTGAACTTGTTGCCCCGGAAATCAAGTATCTCTACCCAGAGGATTGTGATTATGGAGGGTGTACCTCGTAGCCTTGAAACCGAGGGTTGTAATTGTTGAATTGCTTTTGAAAGGAAATCCATACTTAGTTGTGCGGGACTGGATGTAGGGTATGAAAGGGACGCGGAAGATGATCTTAAGGCTATTTAACACTAGAGGGGGGAGGGTGAATAGTGTTTTAAGAGTTTCTTTAAAACTTCTTTGATTTAAATTGAATTAACTAACTTAATGCAAATATACAATCACAGATCAAATCACAGAATCACAAACAAATGCAAATATAAATAAAAAGCAAGTAAAGGAAAGAACACACCAGGAATTTTATACTGGTTCGGTGTTACCCTACATCCAGTCCCGCACAACCCGTACGGCTTTCTATTCAACAATAATCTAGATTACAATCCCTCGATTCCAAGGCAACGAGGTACACCCTCCAGATTCTCAGGTCTCTGGGTAGAACCACTTGATTCACAGGACACAAGTTCACCCGATCGATTTCCAAGGACACGATCACACCTTTATAACCCCACACAAGTTTCTTTGAGTACAAATGTATCTATAACTCTGATAAGAACTGAGATTCTTTGGAGAGAGTGGCAGAGAATCAAACTAGAGATATTCTGGTTTTATTCACTTAAGATTTCGGCAAAATATGGATAGGATGATTAGAAAATAAGATAAGAGAGTAAAGAGGAGAGAAAATAAAGAAAGTAGTTACTGGAAAACGTCCATAACAGTCTCTATTTATAGAGAATGAATGGATGTGTCCATTCGAAGATGTTTAAACGAATAGACACTTCTTTTGAAAACAACCTTTGCTGTAACGGGAAGCATGTCGACATGACAGGTAAATAGGATGTCGACATGGTCTAGTAAAAAGTGATGATTTGCTTTACTTTGAAAATGATGATTTAAAACATATGCAACTTTATTCAAATGGACTCTATGTATTTGTAGAAGGTATTTAGAAGTAGAAATACTTATGAATGTATATATGTATATATACTAAAATATATTTAAAATCAAAGTAAATAAACTAAAGTAAATATAATATTAAAATAGATTTTGAGGCTAAAATATCAAGGACAATTTTGAAATCAAAATATAACAAAATGATAAATATGATTTTGAGGCTAAAACATTTTTGGAAATGTGAACGAAGGTTTTTCTTTTGAAAAGGAATATTTGAAAATCATTTTATAAAACAAGAGATAATTTTGAAAATCATTTTGAATCAAAATTAGTGGATAACAAAATAGGGCTACTATCCGTTCCACTAGATATTTCGTGAGTTCCATCTCACTAGGGTTCCATCCCTTTAACAAGAACGAAGTGGATTCCATTCCACGAGTAAATTGGATAAAAAAGAATGATAGTGCTTTCAAGGAGTTTTAACAAATATCTAACCTAACTATATTATTTGTCTTGAACTCTTGAATATCTTGAATCTCATGAGTCTTCAATCTTGAACTCTTGATCTTTGTCTTCATCAATTTTGTTTTCTTTACCGTACAGTCTTCTTCTGTTGATACCTGCATATAGATTTCCTGCACATATATATTTTATAACACTTCTATAGTTGTTGTCATCAAAACCACTATCCTATGGACTAACATTCTCCCCCTTTTTGATGATGACAACCTTTGTTTATAAAATATTTATATTCTCCTTATAACTCCCCCTAAATCTAATAACTCCCCCTTAATCTATGCCTAACTAACCTATTTTATACTTCCCCCCCTTTGTCATCAACAAAAAAATGACACTAACTCCCCCTAAATCTATGATATTAATGATAGTGTTATCATTAATAATACTGAAACTAGATATAACAATGCTAAATATTGTATACTCAGAATGATATATATGAGTAATATAAGAATGAGAATAATAAGTGTAACCACAAATTATTTTATTCATATCACTATATTCATAACTATTAAATGAAAAGAAAATGCATACAATAAGTAGACAAATCAATCAAACATAAGCACACCTATTTATGTCTTATTACATAATCAATATAGTAAGTTATCATAAATCAACCATGTTTAAAACCAAACCAAATCAAGTATTTCAAATCAAATCAATTTTAAACCAAATCAAACAAGTTAAATGTTACGTGGAACTTCAACCCATCCCTCTTTTCCAAAGATGGGATCCGCTTTGATTACTTCCCAATCTTCATCGTCCTGGAGCAATGTCTTCGGTGGATTTACTTGGAGATCCTCTTTGTTGAGAGCAGAGATCATCCATCGTAGTGCATCGAAATGCCTTTCTTGTTCCTTTATCATCTGCATTTGACTCAGTTCTAAGTACCTTTGATTTCGTAGAATAAAAGTAAGAATATTTTTGAAGGATTTGAGAGTCTCTTCAAGATTATTACTTAGATTTGAAGAGGATAAAGCCATTTTGATGATAAGTAAGAAGGAAATAAGTAGATAAGAGTAGAGAGAAGTTATGAGAAGTTTTCTGGAAGAAAATAGGACTTAAATAGACAGGAAAGTCGTTTGAAATGAATAGACATAAGGAGTTATTTTGAATTTCAAATTGAAATGTCCATTCAGAATATTACCAGTATATGTCGACATGACCTCTATACAGTATGTCGACATACATAGCAGATTTTGCACATCTTATTTTTGAATTTTCAGTGTATATACATATGATTTATATATATTACTTGATATAAATAAGAGTAACAGTAAGATAAACAGAGAATAAGCTTCATTTCATACTAGAACAGAGAAGTACATGAATTTCATAAAGAAACCATAAAGATACAACTTTCAATACACCAAATTTCATTGATATACAAAAAGTAAACTCTAGAAACTAGTAGATGAGGATGAAGATGATGAGATATTTAGCTTCTTGCTGACTTTGGAGAAGAACTTGTTCATAGTATTGGACATTTTGTCCAATTTTTTGTTTACGGAGTGTTTGAGAGCTTTTTGATTTTTCACAATCACTCGTTGATTGTGAAGGAGAGTCTTGTTTGATGGTCGTGTGGGAAAATCAATACTCTCTAAGGAAGTTTCTTCACTTTCTTCCTCTTCTACTTCCTCACCTTCTTCTTCCTCACCTTCTTCTTCCTCCTCTTCCTCTTCTTCTTCTTCCTCCTCATCTTCTTGCATTTCCTCATACCCCAATCGTGCTTCTTTTTCCGTTAGTGTTTCGTATGGTTGAAACACGTGCGGAATTTTTATAAGTGAAATATTGGAATGATTAAAAACCTTTCGTGGAAAGAATTCTTCACCTCTCATATCCACTCCAAAGTAATTAAAAATTCTAGTGAGGTATATTCCATGATATAATGCAGTCTCTCCCGAATCCAAGTTTTTGTGTCGAAATTCATCCAAGATAACTTGTGCCCAATTAATATCATAATTTCCAAAAATTGCAAAAAGAGCCTTACACACTTTTTGAGTCGGGTTATTGTAATTTCCCGATCTCGGAGTAATAGTGCGTTGAAGGAGAAGATTAACAATACGAGCTTTTGGTCGAAAAAATTTGTTTTTGAAATCCATTTCTTCCTCAAAAATATTGTGAAAAGTTTCACGATCGGTTTCCTCGATTTCAAAAGAAGAAAGATTGGAACCGGTACTTTTACACTCAAGTATGGTTCCTAAAACATCGGTATCCAAAACAATTTGTGTCCCCTTGACACTACTCCACACTTCATCATCCCTTGCATTATAAAAACCACGATTTAAATTTGCATAAAACATTTTGACAAGGTTTGGATAGCAAACAAAATCATTTTGGTTATTGTCAACCAAGCTTAGAATACCATTGTTTTGAAAGAGAGCATCAATTTCATAAGAAGCGAAGTCATTAAAAATAGCAAAATTACCCGAATGAACTTTTCCATAAGTTGCATAATTAATGTATGCAAGTATGGCATCTCTATTATTGTAGAGATGATCTTTGGTGGCTCTTGACAGCCTCATTCCGGCTACGTTGCTAGTGGATGCCATTTTTGAAGAGATAAGAGTGTTTGAAGATAAAAGTTGTTTTGAATTGGAATTGAAGATGGAGATAAGTGTTGATAGAAGATAGATATAAAGAGGTTGAATAGGTGGATTCTCTGGTCAAAGAGTCATAACTATTCAGAACATAGGAGTTAGTGAAAAGGTGGAGGGAAATTTGTATTTTGAATTCAAATTTAGAAATCTGATTTGCTACAGGTATGTCGACATTACCAATAAGTGCCATGTCGACATGCACATCAGATTTTGCAAAAATGATTTCAAGCATGTACAAGATTTATATATATATATATATATATATATATATATATATATATTTATATATATTATGATTATTGTCTGAATATATTTTGAAAATATATTATACAGAAAATATATAAAAATAATATTTTATAAAAATTTTAAAAGATATTTAAAAAAAATTTAAGTTAATAAAATCAATTATATACTTAACTAATAAACTATTCTAAGCAACCAATTTTCAACCAATTAAAATAGTAAACGTGTACCTTGTTTGAGTTCCATATCATCCTGATTATCTGAATTCTGAGTTGTCATAAAACACATATTTGCCAATTCTGTTTTCTGTTCATCATCACTTGAGGACGTATCTGAATCATCCAGTGTTGCTGCAAATGCTTTCTTTCTTTTCTTTGAATATTCTTTGTTTGATTGAGGTGTTTGCTTTTCTAGATGTGGACAGTCTCTTTGATAATGACCAAACTCATTACAATTGAAGCATTTGATGTTGTTGAGTGATTCAGTGTTATTTCCAAAACTTTTTCTCTTGTGATTATTCATTTTTCTATACTTCAAGAATTTTCGAAAGTTTCTTGTCATGAAGGCTATTTCTTCATCATCATCACTAGAGTCTGATACACCAGTTAGTGCATTGAAGGCAATGGACTTTTTTTCTGATGACTTATTCTCCCTTCTTCCTTGAATTTGAACTTCATATGACATCAGATTTCCAATTAATTCATCAATCTTCAAGGTACTGATGTTATTTGCTTCTTCAATCGCCAGTGTCTTCAAATCCCATTCTGGAGTGAGTGAATTCAGAATTTTCCTGACTTGATCTTCTTCGGAGATTGCTTTTCCCAGAGATACTAGTGAATGAACAATATCCTGAAAACGACTATACATATCTGGAATAGATTCACTAGGCAACATCTTAAATAATTGAAATTGATTAGTAAGAATAGAAATTTTGGTCTGTTTAACTTTGCTTGTTCCTTCATGAGTAACTTGCAGAGTTTTCCAGATTTCATATGCAGTTTTACAAACAGATACCCTATTAAATTCATTTCTATCTAGTGAACAAAATAAAATATTCATGGCTTTTGAATTGTTTTGAGCCACTTCTCTTTGAACGGTCGTCCATTGAGCAAAATCAGTTGTGGGCTCAGTGTATTCAGTTTGTGTCATATTCCATGTTTCTAAACTAATGGATTGTAAATATATCTTCATTCTACATGCCCAATATGCATAGTTACTGCCATTGAAAAGTGGTGGTCTGGCAGTGGACTGACCCTCTACAAATGAACTAGAAATACCAATGTTGGTAGCCATTGTTACTTTTCAAAAATCAGGTTATGAATACTTTGAAAAACTTGCTCCGATACCAAATGAAAGGGACGCGGAAGATGATCTTAAGGCTATTTAACACTAGAGGGGGGAGGGTGAATAGTGTTTTAAGAGTTTCTTTAAAACTTCTTTGATTTAAATTGAATTAACTAACTTAATGCAAATATACAATCACAGATCAAATCACAGAATCACAAACAAATGCAAATATAAATAAAAAGCAAGTAAAGGAAAGAACACACCAGGAATTTTATACTGGTTCGGTGTTACCCTACATCCAGTCCCGCACAACCCGTACGGCTTTCTATTCAAAAATAATCTAGATTACAATCCCTCGATTCCAAGGCAACGAGGTACACCCTCCAGATTCTCAGGTCTCTGGGTAGAACCACTTGATTCACAGGACACAAGTTCACCCGATCGATTTCCAAGGACACGATCACACCTTTATAACCCCACACAAGTTTCTTTGAGTACAAATGTATCTATAACTCTGATAAGAACTGAGATTCTTTGGAGAGAGTGGCAGAGAATCAAACTAGAGATATTCTGGTTTTATTCACTTAAGATTTCGGCAAAATATGGATAGGATGATTAGAAAATAAGATAAGAGAGTAAAGAGGAGAGAAAATAAAGAAAGTAGTTACTGGAAAACGTCCATAACAGTCTCTATTTATAGAGAATGAATGGATGTGTCCATTCGAAGATGTTTAAACGAATAGACACTTCTTTTGAAAACAACCTTTGCTGTAACGGGAAGCATGTCGACATGACAGGTAAATAGGATGTCGACATGGTCTAGTAAAAAGTGATGATTTGCTTTACTTTGAAAATGATGATTTAAAACATATGCAACTTTATTCAAATGGACTCTATGTATTTGTAGAAGGTATTTAGAAGTAGAAATACTTATGAATGTATATATGTATATATACTAAAATATATTTAAAATCAAAGTAAATAAACTAAAGTAAATATAATATTAAAATAGATTTTGAGGCTAAAATATCAAGGACAATTTTGAAATCAAAATATAACAAAATGATAAATATGATTTTGAGGCTAAAACATTTTTGGAAATGTGAACGAAGGTTTTTCTTTTGAAAAGGAATATTTGAAAATCATTTTATAAAACAAGAGATAATTTTGAAAATCATTTTGAATCAAAATTAGTGGATAACAAAATAGGGCTACTATCCGTTCCACTAGATATTTCGTGAGTTCCATCTCACTAGGGTTCCATCCCTTTAACAAGAACGAAGTGGATTCCATTCCACGAGTAAATTGGATAAAAAAGAATGATAGTGCTTTCAAGGAGTTTTAACAAATATCTAACCTAACTATATTATTTGTCTTGAACTCTTGAATATCTTGAATCTCATGAGTCTTCAATCTTGAACTCTTGATCTTTGTCTTCATCAATTTTGTTTTCTTCACTGTACAGTCTTCTTATGTTGATACCTGCATATAGATTTCCTGCACATATATATTTTATAACACTTCTATAGTTGTTGTCATCAAAACCACTATCCTATGGACTAAAAGGGTAACCCCGAACCAGTATAAAATCCGGTGTGTTCTTTCCTTTACTACATTTATTTTATTTCTGCATCTGTGTTTGTTACTGTGATTATATCTGTGTCTGAATATTACATACATATGTGTACAAATTAACATAAACTTAAAAAGATTTAGTAATTTCTTAAAAAAACTATTCACCCCCCTCTAGTGTTGTTCCTAGCCTTAAGATCCGTAATCCGAATTCCTCACAAGCTGTTGGCATTAGTTCCGATAGAGATTTTATCAGCTCCAAGTATTGACTAGATGGATGTCGATTAGATTTTGGAGATTGAAGAGGAAAAGGAGACATGTATGACTCCAATCAAGGACTATTTGCTTAAGGGAGCTCTCCCAGAGGAAACAACGAATGATGAAAATTTCTTCGTAAAGTGTCATGGTTCGTAGTGCAAAGAAGTGTGCTATTCAGGAGAGGTTTCTCGACCACTTGCTTCGATGTGTAACCAAGGATGAGGCTAGGAAAATCCTTAGGGATATCCATGAGGGTCTATAGTGATCACACCGAGGGGCAGACATTAGTGAAGAATATACTTCACTACGGATACTTCTGATCAATAATAAATCATGATGTAGTTGAATACACCAAACGGTGTGACCGATGCGAGAAGTTTGAAAATTTTCCAAGATCCCCATTCATAGAGCTTGCGCAAATGGTTAGTCCCTAGTCATTTGTGGTTTGAAAAATTGATATAATCGATTTGCTATCGATGTCGAAAGGAAGAGCTAAATATGGTATCATTGAAGTGGATTACTTCACAAAAGGGAAAAAAGCGGAACCTCTTTCCACGATCACAATGAAGAAAGTGATCAAATTTGCGATGAAAAATATTACCTATAGATTTGGAGTTCCTAGAAAAATTATAATAGATAATGAAACGCAGTTTGAAAGTATCGAGTTCAAGAATTTCTACAACCAGTACAAGATCGAGAAAAGCTTTCCAGTACTAGCACATCCACAAGCGAATGGATAGGTAGAGATGGTGAATTAAGTCATCAAGTCCATCTTGAAGAAATGGTTAACTAAAGAAAAGGGCAACTAGGTTGATGAGCTTCCATTGGCATTGTGGGATTATAAGACGACCTATAAATCCACGACTTCACACATGTCATTCGCTTTGGCCTATAAATCAGATGTCATGATTCTGATTGAATTGGACGTTCCTTCTTTTTCCCTGAAAAGGAATTACTACCCCAAGGTCAAAGTGGAACTTTTGCTTGAATCCCTTGATTTAATTGATGAAAGACGAGAAGAGGCTGAATTAAGGGTGGTTGCTCATTAGAAAAGAGTAGTTCAATATTTCAACACCAAGCTCCAAAACTGTACCTTCGAGGTATGGGATCTCATTTTGAAACTAGTTCTCCCGGGTACATAGACACTTGGTATGAATTGGGAAGGTCCTGATTGAATAGAAGCTTGGCGATGGAACTTTTAAGTTGGCTATAGTTGATGGAATCCAGATTGCACGGGCATGGAATAAGGACTTGTTATGATGCTATTTTACTTAGTTTTATTTTGTTTATCTTCTGCAAATAAGCTACCTTACAATTTTTAGGGAAATGCAATTAGTCAGGACTTGCCATGTTTTTCGTTTATAAATAAAAGTTAGCTTCTTTGAACCAATGGAACCGTGTTCTTGAAAGAAAAACTATATGCTGCATGATTAGCAGTGCAATCAAGTACCTAGAGATAGGTACTAAATCATGACAAAGGAGTATAATCACAAGGGTTGATCGGTTAATTCGACCCATCCCTTTATATTCACTATTGCCAGGAAATAGGCAAGTTCAGTAAGGAATATCTGGAGTCGGGCAGCTTAAAGCACTAGTTTTAAGAGATCGAAACCGGTGCGCAGTTGAAATTTTAAATACCATGCTTGTGGCCTGGCAGGACATGCTAGGCCAAGGATAAGCAAGGATGGTCAACAGATACTCTCGGTCGACATCCAAAGATAGGCGTCCAAAGTACGATTTCTTAGTTATAAGATTCATGACCATGCTTTTGGCCTAGCAGGACAAGCAAGGATGGTTAGTGAATGTTCTCAATCACTGCTCGAAATCAGGCGAGGCTGAAAGATGGAACCTAGAAATAGGTACCACCAGACTCCTCCCGTCCACAATCAAGACCCGGAGAGTATAATTGGACTGAGGGAAATTGGATAATTTGCCCCACGTTATTAACTTTCGACCGCTGCTCAAAGGAAGGCCAGGTCATGGAATGATGCTAGGATTCTAGTATTTATAACGTTAAGTACTAGAGACAAGATTCAGTATGTGATAGAATAATAAAAAGTATGATCTCACTAATGGCTAAGCAGGACAAGCTCGGCCATGGTCGAGTGGTAGAAATCAATGGATAATAACAATCTCGACCGATAATTAGCAAGATCGAAGATGTCACGATTCAAGCATCCAAATCGTTGTTCCCTAAAAATAGGGAACATCACGAAACTCGTTTTAGTTATAACTGGTTATCGATCGAAGAAAACTCGACTTGGAATAAATAAGATCTACCACAAAATTGGTTAAATAATAGTTTTGTTTAGCCAAACGGAAACATTTTAGCAACGATAAAATAGAACTAAATAACGGAATCTAGCTAAAGCAATTGTAGGAATTTAACTTATATGTATGGAGTTATAGTAAGTAAAAGCATTGCACAAGACACGGGCATGTATAATATGGATAAATTGCAGTACCAGTAGTTATATTATATATGCAGACAATTGTACATAGGGAGGAATAACATATAAAGTGCAAAAATGTAAACTAAACAGAGATTGAAACGAAAAATCCATCTTTCATTACATTCAAATTTTATATACAATTGATGTGGAGGTCGGTCCCGCACAAGCATGGCTTATATACAACAGTAAAATAAAAAATACAACCCAAAAAGTGGCAAAAGGAAATTATCTCGACATCGCTAAAGTGTAACTGAGGAGCCTATTTCTTGTGTGTCTTCTTCGTCTTACCACCTTTTCCACCTAAACCATCATGAGGTCTCTTCTAACCTTTATTGCCTTCAGGTTTCTCCTTCGGTTTGCTGCCCTTGGAAGGAGTGATGTCCCCTTTAGTGTACGTGATGATAGGATCTTCAGGTTGGCCAAGTGAAGGCTTAGATGTTCCTGTCAGAGGCTTGATGGTAATAGCAAGAACTCTTGGAGAAGGCTTCAACTCCTCAGTACTAGCAGGTTTTTCAAATGCAGGCTCGATCTTGATTTTCTCTTTGAAGATGTCGATCTTCAGCCTCTCTACAATAGAGATGGGAATAGTTTTTCCTGAGGCGCTGGTAATGGTGATGTATTCCCCTAAGGACTGGGAAGTTTCATCCAAACCCTCCAGAGCTATGATTTTCTTAGAATCAGAATTAGGAATAGAGCTTGAGGGAAGGCTTAATAGAGGTCAACTCGGTAATAATAGCAATGGGACCCAAGCCCTGTGTGATTGATGGTCGAGGAGGAGGAAGCGACTGGTGACCTGTGAGATCATAAATGAAGAAATATTAGTAATAGTCTCGAGCAAGAACCGAAGGATCTCGAATAATGGAGAGATAAGGGAAATACCTTCATTAGGACTGGATTGTTGATCAGGATATTTAGTAATCTCCCCTTTTTCAAGTGCGGATTGCATTGATTAATCGACAAAAGGGGAATATAAGGCTCAATAGAGGTAACTGCTATAAAAGCTAGAATAACATGAGTGTCCTTAGAGCTAGCCCCCTCGAGTGTTGGAACCTTCACTGCAATTTATTGGATTTTTGGAGATGAAGATTCCACGTGGTTCAATGCACTTGAACCAGCATGAGCTTCAATGGCAGCTTTAGCAGTAGTGGCATCTTCTGCAGCTATGATAGCTTTTCCCTCTTCATGTTTTTCGATGCCATCAACATCAAGGTACTTAGCTTTTAATTCATTATCGGTGAGGCCTTCACCGGTTGCTTCCACACATCGCAGTACCTCTTCGTAGGCATCGGCAAGAGCGATGACATAGGTACTTCCAAGTCACTTCAAGTTCTTATATTGGATAACATTGGAAAAGAACCGTTGAAGGGTGGAGTTCCGTTCTTCTTTTTTTGGTCTTTTGCTCCTTTAGCTCAGTTAGGTCATTCATAGTTAGAGCATGCTCAACATGAGCCTCCAGTTTCTTTTTTTTACTAGGGGCAAGGTAGATTCAAGCTTCTATGTTTTCATATGAAGCTCCTGAAGTTCCTGGATCTCGACTTCTTTATCCTCGAGAGTTTTGTCTTTTTCTTGGAAGGCCAGGTCCTTGTTTGCATGCTTTGTTTTGAAAGTAGCATTATCTTCGTAAGCAGTTTTTATATGGTTTTTCATCACAAAATCAGCCTAATTGTGAGCTTTTATCATCTCTGTGACAAAGTCTTTAGCCTTCATCTCCGATGCCTAAGATGCATCTCTTTCTTCATTGGCTTTGGCCAGATCCTTCTTGTTTTCTTCTATAATCCTATCATAGATTTTCTTCTCTAACTCAAATGATTGGATTTTCATTTAATGAATTCAGTTGATGTTAGAGAGGGCAAAGAAAAGTTCTTCCACTCATACCTGAGTCTGTCAGCTCCTTAATGCTTCCAACCCTACAATAATCTTCTTCTTTAGAAATGAATTTGAGGTCCCGATTGAATTTAACCTTGGTTAAGAAAAGATTTAGAAAGGTAGCTTGGATTCTACTCTACATGGGCGAAGAAGGAGTTGGACGAATAGAAACCCATGTGGAATGTGGGGCTAAAGGAGTCGTGGTAGTCAGGGCGAGTAATGCTGGAGTTTGTTGCTATGGAGGGAGCTATGGTTGAAACCAAGGTAAGGGAAGGCTAGAGGAAGAACCATGGTGGTCACATGAATCCCTATGCCTTTTCTCATGGTCATAAGATTCTATCCCTTCTACTTGCCTCTTCTTCCTATCTATTTCCACTTGGCAGTCGCTTTTTGCCATGCATTCTCTTTCTTTCTTTGGACTCTTTCCTCACCTTTCTCTCGTTCATAGAAGAGATGGAGTGAGGAGAATATGACCAGGGGTTAGCATTCTCTACTCAAAAATCCTATGGTGAAGATAGCCAATACGGTCCCTGCCTATTGTACCTGAAATGAAAGAAAGGACTATATTAGTTTTAAAATATTTTAATGTGAGCGAATGCAAGGAATGTGTGTTTGTAATCCTAGATGGTTGTAGAGTGTTGGTGTCCCCCTAAGTATTCTACAGATCATGTTTGGAAGGTAGATGGAGTCTTTCCTCCTTCAGCTAGGATGTTCTCAAAAGGGAAGCTGAAGCCCATAGAGCATTCCTTAAGAAGATCATCGATTAGGCTATTGAGACCGCTCAACAAGCAAAAAAATTTATCTGGAGAACTAACTGAAGAAGTCACCTCGGTTGTTGGTGTCATGCTTGACTATGTGATTAGATGAGAAGTCTTGATGATTATTCATTTTAGATGTGGCAAGGCAGGATGTTTGGTGCCTTCAGGAGATGTCTCTCCATACAAATCGTCTCCTCCTTGACTGAAGTCTTCGTCATCATTGCCTTCTCCATCACCTTCTTCTTCTTCTTTCTTTTCTCCTTCTTCTCTTTCTTCTCTTTCTTCTCCCTCTTCATGGATCATTTCCATTTCAACCCTTTCTTCTACTTCCACTTGAACTTCACCAGCAATGTGTGCTTCCCTGCTCTATCCACTGACTCACCAATGTTTGATGTGCTGGATGAGTCTCCAATACCCCCTTGGATATCTTCGCTAGAGAAACAGATGGGGGTAGAAGACCCGGTTGACATCCTGGAACTACTTGGTGGAATTTCGGTTGGAACGACGAAGCGTCCGGGATATAGAAGGTTTCATCGATGAAGATTCTCATTCGTTAGGAGATAAGTGGTAGAGTGAGATTGAATTTTAACCCTTTTGAGTGTTCGAAGAATCTCGGAGTGCTCTATGCTCGTGTCTCGATCAAAGATACCTATGAAGAAAGGAAATAATAGGTTAAACACTTGGATAAAGAAAATCCAAACAAGGGAACGAATGAAAGGAAGAAGTCTTTCTTTTGAAGAGCTAAGGCGTATTGAAGCCGTACAGATATCGAATAAAGAAATATTTGTTCTTGGAGTATGAACTTTGTTGTAGGGCGCTTTGATGATCTTACACTGGCGCTAAGCTTTGATAATCATATAAGAGGGAGACTCGATTTTTTGCTTGAAGTCAAGTACATGTGTTTGTTCCTTAAAGGTTGGAGGTCGTTGAAATGATTCATGAACAAGATGTACAAAGAGCTCAGCAAGGCGTAACCATTGCGGTGGACTTGAGTAGGAGCGAGCCTAAGCTCTTGGAGGAATATTCAAAGGAATGGATTGAAGGGCATAACCACACCACCTAGGCACATATACTTGTTGCAAACCATATAGCCTATTAGAGGATTGTGCACTCGTTATTCTATATTGGGAGCAGGACACCACCTTTAGGAATCTCATATTGTCGATAGATATTACGTAGTGACTTAGCAGTTAGGACCATCGGCATTTGTTTTGGAGGATTGTCTAAAACTCTTAGCTCAACTCATTCAATTAGAGGAGGAGGTTGGTCCTAGATTAGATCCGTTGGTACTATCATCCTTTGTAATTCAGCAATTATCAAGCGTCTAGATCCGAGAGTGTAGAAGTTGAAGCTTGAGTTGTGGTAGATGTGGTTTCAGGAGGGGTTAACGGCCCAACGCCAACCTTGAATTGATGAGAATGAAATGTCATTGTGAATAAGAAAACTTGATATTGAAAATGGTTAGGTATGTTTTATTTCAGAATTCTATTTAGTAAACCCGGATGATCGATGCTTGGAATCCGATGGATATCGACGTGTCTTAAACAATTGGATTCTGAACATTGACTGGGGTGGTCAATCTATACAGTGCAAGTCCCATGTCCTATACACCATGAATGGACCATTCTATGTGGATAGCCCGCTCGTGTTGGAAAATAAGCCACATCACACGATGGAGTTGTGCATCTGATCTTACAC
Source organism: Allium fistulosum (assembly GCA_030737815.1). Lineage (NCBI taxonomy): Eukaryota > Viridiplantae > Streptophyta > Magnoliopsida > Asparagales > Amaryllidaceae > Allium > Allium fistulosum. The sequence goes on along the minus strand of CM060901.1, from coordinate 333,968,070 downwards.
GTTATCATCAGATAATCGATAACAGAACTGTTGTCCAGAGCTGCGCAGAGCACACTTTTGCAAAAATATAGAAAGTGCAGTGAATGGGGATGTTGTGCAATGGAATTGTTCGAATGTCGAAATTCATTTGACATAACAGTTCCTTTGAAGAGAACTGTCTCATCGGATCCAGGAACAATAACTTATGATCGATCGCTTATTGACAAAAGATATTCGTGCATTTGGAATGAGTAGAACTTCCAAGGCCTTAAAAAACCATGGATAACCTAAGGAGACCTGAAGCAAGGTATTCAAAAACATGAGGGTGACTCGAAGTTGAGGCCAGATTTTCAAGGCTCGGGCAGGTTTCGTGTTGGCTTAGGGCAGAGCCTAGGAAGACATAGGTTTTGCAAGGGGTATGATTTATGAACTTGGTTGATCACAAATTAGAGCTCTAACCACCCACCATTCATAAGCAAACGTGTGCCGATCTTTGGTGGCCTCTCCATCACTAAGAAATGACCAAATGACTTTCCTTTAACTTTGGACCTTGATTTGAAATCAAATGAGTCCGCAGTTGATTTCTTTTTCGAGGACATCGAGGGTCAAAGTAACTAGCAATTGATGGCTATAACAAGGATGTGGCAACGGTGGATCAACTTCGGCGGAGGCCAGTGGTTTGGGCTTGGAAGATCAATTCGCATCAATTCAACACCGAAAAGAAAATAAGGGGGGAAATAAAAATATGAAGGTGTGAAAGGAAAGTAGGTTAAGCACTTAGTACTTAAAAGAATTTTCAAGCTTAAGTGACTTAGAAAAAGTGGTCAGTACTGATATGAAATTCTGACTCAATACGAAAAGGAGAAGTAAGGAATTGAATTAAGAGGGTAGTATATACCCATTTAAGGCATGGAACAATCTCTGGAGCATAGATCTTGGCCTTAGCAAGAAGGATGGAACTACTGCTACTTAAAGCAAGTGAACGGATGCCCTTCGAATAGAGGCGACATCTTAAATCAACTCTTGGATAACCAACAGACTTGTGTGGACAATGGTATATGCTTGTCTTGTTTCAAAGCACACTTTATTTCCAACAAAAGCATACTCTGAAGGGCAAGTACTATCCGGCTTTTTAACCAAGAGGTCTTTAGGCGAATCTAGACGTTGGGATGAAGACAGAATGGTTCAGGAACTTAGGAACACACTTGAAAGTAAATTGGGATAAGCCACAAATGGGTAAAGTGCTCGAACTAAGCAAATAAACATCTCGGTATTGACCACTTTAGGTCAGTACCGACATATCTTTATGCAGCACGAGGAACTTTGGATCTATGATCTATGGATTGCTGGTTAAGGCGATCGTCCTTGGGCTTATTTTTGAAAGAGTAGGTGAACAACTCCAACGAAGCTCTGAAATATAGGACATGTACTAAAGATTTTAGAACCTTTTGGCAAAGACTGGATTTCTATAGGGAAAGTGCTCAGAACTTAATGGATTGAAGATAGAAGACCAAATGGCGTGAGATGGCAACACTTGCCATCATAATATCAGATCGGTACCGATCACTTTTAATCGGTACCAAGATGATTTTATTGGCTAGGATACCTTGTTTTCACTCCTACATTCTTGGATTTAATGTTAGAACTAGTATTTCTTAGATCTGCAACTTTATAGGGGCGATTCCTCTATAAATATGAGATTTAAAGTAATTGGAAGAGGAATTTGGACACCTCATCTTCTTCACTCCCTTACATTACATGACCTTATCACAACGGAAGCTACTTTTTTGCTGTTCTAGGATGTTAGACCAGTAAAATCCCTATACTTGTGAACAAAATCTAAAAGTAATAAGATTAAAGTGGACGTAGGCCTCAGAATTTCCAAACCATTATAAAAATTCCACATGTTTCTTACTTTAATTTTGTATATCTCTCTATTTAATCTCGTTTTGGGGTGTTGTGCCATTTTTACTTAACGGGTACTCTACACCACTTCTATGGTGTGTGTTCGAAGATGAAGTCGGTTAGATCTTGGAAGAGCTACATGAAGGGTTTTGTGGGGATTATGATGTGGGAAAAGCCCAGCAAAAGGGCCACCCAACAAGGCTATTATTGGCCCACTATGATCAAAGATTCTATGGACTACATCAAGAAGTGCGACTGACGGTGATTTGGTTTGATTTAGAGTTTTTAAACAGAGGCGGGGTAATTTGGTTTGAGGTTTTCTGAGGAGAAAAGAGGGAGAGGAAGTAGTGAGCTATTTTTATAAGGAAACGAAGTGAAAAGAGGGAGATAATGGATAGAGTTAGAAAGCGAATCGCCTAAAAAAATGTTCCTGCCTTTTCATAACATAGCATCGAAAATTAAAAGTATTTTTTATTTCATATTCTTTTAATAGAACACAAAGTGGAAACACTATGGATTAGTGCTATAGATAGTGTATTTTGTTGTAATGTTGTTAACTCTTGTAATGCAACTTGCTAGAAATAAAATATATTTTTTGCTTCTTATTTCCATTGTATGTTTGTAATTTTCATAGGCGCATGCACACACACATGTGTGTGTGTATCAGTAATGTTTTGAGTACATTATATCATATAAGTAGAAATCCATAAATAAAGTTTGTACAATTATGGAAAAATTCATAACCATGAGTATTGAATCGTCATAACAAACACTTATCCTTAAATTTTCCAAGTCAAAGGTTTTTTGAGAACTGGATATCAATATACCGACTAAGCTAGTTTATGTAACGCTCTCCACAAGGGGAATGATGGTTTACATATTGCTGTTAGGGACAGATAGAGGTCACACACTTGTGATTGCTAAGGAATACCTATAGAACAACCTACAGAGAGTCTTATATAGCTTATTGTATTTATGTTAATAGAAGATCTTATGCAATGATGTAAGTACTGTGAATCTTATGTACCAAGACTAACATTTGAATATAGAAAATCACATGACACTGATAATATTATAGTCATAGTTGGGTATGTGTTGAGATTCACTATGTGAAACACTACTAAATTGAGAATTCATATCCTTCGATCCAGAAGATTAGTGTCATGGTAATTGGAATTTGATAGGAGATCATAGGTCTTTGTCTAAAGCAAAATGATTAGCCAATATGTTATTAGACTGAACTAAGTGACTTCAAAGGTCAAATTTGAAAATTAACTACAAATACTATTAAAATTTTGACCATTGATTAACCTCTAAATTTCTATGTGACATAGCATTCACGAAGAGACAAAACATACACGTCATATCGTTTCTTAAGTGCACAACTTAATAATTTTGAAATAGGACCTCGCTTATATGATTTGTAAACATCTAACCTCACGTCTACTACTATGCTTCAAAAAATTATGTTTAGGCTTTATGCTTGTATTTTTCAAATATTACTAAGGACCGAGAGTCTTACTTAGGAGTCTTGTTACTGTAACTCTCATCATTCATCCAAAACTAATTTGGCAAGCTAATTTATAGATATTTAAATTATTATCGAGAAAATAATAAATGATCATATTAATATGTTTATGATTTATGAACATAATGTTTCTAATTAATGAATATACAATACTTTTTTCTTTATCAATTCAAGTAAATGTGCCTAAAGCAATTAAATAATATATATTACTAATGGCCAATTTTTTTAGATAAAATATGTGATTGGGCTAGGGGTAAGGAAAAGAGGCTTAACTTAAGGAAAAGTATTACTTCGTAGTATAATAATTGTGGTATTAGATACTATATATATACCCAAAGCCCTAGGTTTTTGGAATACGTCGAAAATTATTGGCTTAATTTTGAATCTGGCCTCCATCTTATTCTATCATCCATCTTTTACAATTAAATTAAGCCTTATAATTAGATCTTGTAATTCTTCCATTTCTTTTGAGAAGATATTCAGAACATGAGGTGCTACGAGTTCTACGTGATAGCTTTTGGCAAAATTATCTAACAAGGTGCATACTGAAAATTATTTAATTTATAAAATGTTTTGTTTTATTTGTGTGTGTTTTAAAATTTGGTACACTTTATTTCATAAAGTAGAAGCTACAAAGTACAACACTATAACTCTACTTACAAAGCATTGCCTAATATAATTAAAACAAGATACAACAAACCTATACTAACATTTGGAACAACCTAGCCCAAAGACAGTCAAAACTTCACTCAGTATCCACTTGTACCATTTTTGAAAGAAACCATCCTCTGCCCTTTGCAGTTACCATGACTAATAACCACATCCTTTAAATAGAACGTGGATGCACTAACCACTTTGTGTCGTACTTCGAGACATTCAGTTCATCAGTGACTCACACCGGACCTTGACCATCTTTCTTTTAAAACCGCATCATTCTTCTTGATTTCTTATATTTATCGAGAATTTTCAAATCGTTACAATTTCATTCTTCACGATTTCATTCTTCATTATCTCCCCAATGTCGTGCTTTAGTTCGATTATCCACAGTAACAAATCGCTAGATCTTTCAAGTTACCATGATTTCAATCAACATTGCAAATCTTAACATGCATAACTTTATCAATCCGCTTGCACTTCAATTATCAAATACCGATTCATCTCACTCAGAAATTGCTTTCAAAATCCAAAATGGTTACATGTGAATTTGACTACAATTGTAGGATGAGTTGAAGGAACCAGTTTCATTTCTAAAATATTTCCATTGGTGGTTTAAATTTTGAAGTTTGTTTTGTTGTTCTAGTTTGTCGTATTGATACAGAATTGGAAGAATGGTCTCCAACCATAATATGTTTAAACATAAGGGCCTAAATTGAAAGAATTGTCCCCTCCTTAATCATTATTTCTTGGAGTTCCTCTCTAGAAGAGAGCTTTTCTCTTTGTGTGTGTACATACACATGTATGTATGTATGCATATATGTATCTACATATATATGCATGCATGTATCTATGTATGTACATATGTATGTGCACACACATGTTGGGATATATAAGGAACTCTCAATTCAAACTAATTATATATGTATAGTTAAAACGCTTAGTGGTTCTATAACAGTGGATGTGCAAAAAGTTATAGCAGAGATAAAACGGAGATATAGTGGAAAATAATGGAGATGCAAAAAGCTTTATTGGAAATAAAATTAAATCTCCAAAGTGAATTTATTCTCGTTCTCACATTATTTCTATAAAATAAAAAATATTTTTTAATCTTATATAAAAAAACAAAGAATATCATGATTTATGCAATCCTTACTTGGTTACTAAAATATATTTCTAATTTTTGTTGAGCATTTAGGCCTTAAAGTTAGGTATATGCCCTAATTAGTAAAATTAACCTTTTTGTATTAGTGTTGCTAAAGTGGATATTATAAACCATTGATTTAGTGAATGTAGTAGAAAGTAACAGGGCTTTAAGTGGATCAACTTTTTAATAGCGCTAAATTGAAAAAGCAATAGATCGAAGAGCACTACGTTTTTTTGCAAGGCTTTAACTACGTATATATGTATATATGTATGTATGTATTTGTATGTGTGTTTGTGCGTATGATCTTTTAACTTTGATGTAAAGTTTATAATTTTAATGATTCACACATGTTGTTATAAAATGTTTTATAAATTACCATTGCATCGATAATTGTCATGTTTGTATTTTGACTACAGATTATAATTTGTTTCTGTAAAATATACATTGTAATAATTTTAATATGAATGTTCAAAATTATACATACATACGCGTGTGCATGTATGTAATGACCGGCTTCACCTTATTTCTGCTACACCTTAAATCCTCCATGATTTCAACTACATGTTCCCATTTAATAATTATACAAGTGATAGGAGAGAGAAACTATAATTATTTTGATGGGAACATGTGGTTGAAATCAAGGAGGATTTGAGTTGTTGCAGTAATGAGGCGTAACCGGTGTGTGCATGTGCGCACGCATGTGAGAATGTGATTTTAAATACGCAATATTAAATAAATTCGTTACTTTTGAAAATAAAATATTTACTCTTGGTCACACAAAACAATAGGAAATAATTATTAATTTTTAATTTGGATGCCCCATAAATGGATAATTGACTAATCTTAATTTGAATTAATTTCTTGATCATTAAGTTTGGGTTTTAAGTAATTAAATATTTTAACTTAACATGCGCACCCTTCCAATATGCATTATATGTAATTCCATATATATGTACATATTGTCAATTATTAACATGTACATATATGGCAATAAATCCACTTTGATATTGTGCATACATACACATATACACATACATATGTGTAACACTATGTTTTTGTATGTATATACATTCCTCTTATATCATTGAAAATATAATGTTCATGATAAAACAAAATCATATTAACATTATTAATTAGAAAAATAAATTTAGAATTAAATCTCAAAATGTTCTAGAGGTTCTAGTCTTCTAGATGTTAGATCTAGTGATACAGTATTTTTATACTGAAATAGATTTGAAAGATATTGTTTTTAGTGATACAATATTTCTAGTTGTAGAAGATTTGGAAGATATTTGAGATAATTACTCAAATATATTGCCTCTTTTATAGCGTTAAAAAGAGCAATAAATTACCTACATGAGAAGAAGAATTATTTTGGGAGATTGAAGTAATCAATTAATTCCCTAATTAGCTAATTAAAGAAAAAATATTATCAGGCACATGCAAATTGGAGGAAACTAAAATATCAAATCGATAAACATTTCCTATATGAATAAGAAAATTGATGAAGCATTGGTTTATGACCATAAATCAATTACTTCAATCCTAAGTAATAATCTCTATATAAAGGCAGAGCTTAACATGAGTATTATCATCATCTCAACGTGTATTTCTTATTATTCTTCTTAGCCTCCATGATCAGTCTTGTAAAATTCTTTTTTCTTATAAATAATAAAATCACCTCTTCCCAAAGTTGATGTACACTATCCCATGATTATGGAACCACTATAAACCATATGTGAACTCCCTATTTATTTTCTTCTGCGATTTGCTGTTTTATTCTCATGCTTCTGTTTGTTTTATCACACTACAACATGATCTTATTGCTTCCGCATTTATTTGAGTTGATTTACAGTCATTTGTGTGAAATCTACCCCAACGGTCTAGTATTAGAGTATTGAAGATTGTTATTGAAGTCTATGGCTAGAAGGTGATTGATAAGATTGTAGGATCTGAAGATGGAAGTGAGGTTAGACCTACCCAGGAGTATGCACCTTACACTAAGGGCTCATATGCAGCATCTGATTCGCAGCTGGCTATAGAAAAGTGGAACGGAGATAATGATTTTGAGAAGTGGCAGTGGAAGATGAAGGCAGTGTTGAGAAGAAATCATGTTCATCAGGTCGTGTTTGATGCAGAATCATTGCTAGCAGATATCTTAGAATTAGAAAAGAAGGAGATAGAAGAATGAGCCTTTACTATCCAACAATTGGCCATGAGTGAGAATGTTATCCCATAAATTAGCAGTGAAACTACAGCTAAAGGCTTGTGGAAGAAATTGAATGACCTCTACATGAAGAAGTCACTCACAAATAAGCTGATTTTGTTGAAGACTTTCTTCACTTACAAGATGGGGGAAGGTGCATCACTAAAAGCACATCTTAACTTCTTCGATGAATTGATGATGAAGATGAAAGTTGTTGATTCAAATATGGACGAGGAGAAAAAGTCAATGGTGCTAATGTGCTCTCTTCTAGAGCGATACATGGTATTCGCTAACAGCTTGATCTATGGCAAAAGTATGAAGACATCAGAGTTGTGAAGACAAGACTCTTGAGTGAAGAGATGAGAGATCAAATGGAACTTATGAGCGAAAGTGGAGAAGATAGTAGTAGTCAATGATAGTTCATAGAGAGAGGAAGAAAGTAGAAGAAGGAAAATAATTTCAGAGGGCATTTTTAAGTCAAGAAAGCCCGGAGTAGTTTGAGAGGCAAGTCTAAAGACAATAGGTGTCATCATTATAAGAAGCATGGTCACTGGAAGAAAGATTCTCCTGATTTGAGGAAGGGAAATGAAGTGGATGGTTGTTCATCTATTGCGATGGAGAAAGTTGTTTCTGATGATGTGATAACTGCATCTGTTTTTGATGTATCAGGCCATTGGGTGCTGGATTCATAGGCGTCTTTCCACATGATGCCTAGGAAGAAGTATTTATGTTGTTATGAAGATAAGGAGGAAAGTGCTATATTGATTGGGAACATTGCTACTTGCAAGTCATTAGGAGAATGATCAGTGTGTACTCCCATCCATGATGGTGTGGTGCACACTATCACTAGAGTCCGCTATGTTCCAGTTTTAAGGAAATCTCTTCTGTCTTTGAGTCAGCTGGTATCTTTGGGTTGCAGAATTATGATAGAGTCGGATAGCTTGAAGGTGACACATGGTGCTCTTACATTGATGAAAGGAGTAATGGTATGGAATCATTATTTGCTGAAAGGATCTACAGTTCTTGGAGAGTCATATTTTGGAGTTGATAGTCCAAGAGCTTTGGATGCCACCAGACTTTGACATCTCAAATTGGGTCATGTCTTGGAGAAGAGCTTAGAGTTACTTCATAGAAGGATGATGATCAAGGGTGAAAGCTTCAATCGTTTAGAATTCTGCCAGGAGTGTGTATTAAGGAAACAGACAAAAGTTTCTTTTAGCGTTGGTAGACATAGGTCCAAAGGAGTATTAGAGTATGTATGTATGGATGTTTGGGGACCAGTAGCTACCGCTTCTATTAGAGGAGCTAAGTATTTTATCTCTTTTATCGGCGACTACTCTCGGAAGGTTTGGGTGTTCATGATGAAAGCTAAGTCGGGGTCATTTGAGAAGTTCAAAACTTGAATGGCACTGGTAAAGAATGAAGTCGGAAGGAAGTTGAAGGTGCTGAGATCCGACAATAGTGGTGAGTACATTTCTAAGGAGTTCATAAAATTCTGTAAGCAATATAAAATTCAGAGACACTTCACTACACTCGGAGATCCGCAACCAAATGGAATCGCTGAAAGGATGAATATGACTCTACTGGAGAAAGCTTGTTGTTTGAGATTGACGATGGGTTTATCTAAAGGCTTTTGGGCTAAGATTTATCAACTGCAGCATATATTATCAATCGAATTCCATGCTCAACCATTGATGCGAAGATTACAATGGAAATGTGGAAAGGTACATCTATATATATCGGTTATTTTCGTATATTTGGTAGCCCTATGTATGTTCACCATACAGGAAATGACAAGTTGGAGGTTACAGCCTATAAAGACATATTTTTGAGCTATACAGAAAGCGTCAAAGAGTATTGCATTTGGAACCCTGTTGATAGGAAGTTAGTGCACTTTAGACATGTCACATTTAATGAGTCCGCTATGTTCAAGTCGAAGGGGAATCTACCTAGTTCAGTAGATTCAAAAGCTGAAATTCCTATGGAGATGAAAACTATTCCCACATATCAGTCTGGTAGTAGAGTTAGAGGTGCAAAAGAGGACAGAGTAATTGTAGTCATTGCATAATATGAAGGCCGCAAATCCTCTAGTAATAATGGTGATGGTTGTGAAGCCCGAGATGATTCAGCTCAAGGTTGAGTTGGTAGAAGCTTAGGTGAAGTTACACCTATTCGGGCTAGTTCTAGAGTTAAAAGACCACCAAATAGGTATGGAGACTAGAATTATGCAAATCTTAGCCTTGATGATCAATTTGACTATGCACTTCATATAGTGCAAGAGAAGCCTTTCGACCTTGAAGAAGCTACGAGTTCAAGTGCTAGCTCGAAATGGATGCATGCCATGGAGGAGGAAATGGATTCATTGAAGACGAACCAAACTTACGAATTGGTACCACCCCCTCAAGGAAGCCGAGCCATAGGACGTAAGTAGGTATATAAGGTGAAGGACGATGGAAGATACAAGGCTAGACTTGTCGCAAAAGGGTTTTCACAGAGGAAGGGGATGAAGTATGATGAGGTTTTTGCTTCGATTGTCAGACATACTTCTATTCGGATATTGCTTGCTATAGTTGCAACTCACGACATGGAGTTGAAACAATTAAATGTGAAGACAACCTTTTGATTGGAGACTTAGAAGATATCATCTATATGAAGCAGCCAGAAGGGTTTGTAGAGGATGGAAAAAAGGAATGCGTTTACAAGCTGAAGAAGTGTCTATGTGGTTTGAAGCAGTCGCCTAGGTAATGGTGCTAGAGGTTTGATGTTTTTATGCTTACTCTTTGTTTTGATAAAAGCATTAAAGATGCTTGCGTTTATTTTAAGCATATGGATGATGGTAACTGGATATATTTTCTCTTATAGGTGGATGACATGTTAATCGCTTCCAAGGATAAAGCTAAAACATATAGGTTAAAATTGAAGCTAAAAGCGAAATTTGAGATGAAAGACCTTGGTGAAGCAAAGAAAATTTTAGGGATGGAAATCTAAAAAGAGAAAAGCTGAAGTTGTTGATCTTGACATAGAAAGAATATATCCAGAAAGTGCCTGCTCTGTAACGACCACTAAATTTCAACTGTTTTAATAACGTAATTAGTTGAAATTTTGTGAAATTTTAAACGATAAAATTTTGAAATATAAATTTGATATTTGGAATGCGTCCAGTTAAACATAGCAACTGGTAAATTTTCATTCGAAAATACGAAAGTTTATTTCGCGAGTAAATTTACTTCAATTTAATCAGTTAAAAAGCGATGAAAATAAAATATTTTCGAAACCTAAATATTTTTACATAGAAAAATTCTAAATCATCTTCTGAGCAAGATGTCAGTTTGTCGTTTTTCCAAATTCGGACATCTTCGGCTCCGTCGATCTTATTCTTCAGCGTTTTTCTTGCATTTTCCGCTGGTAGAAAAATTCGAATTTTATAATTCAATCATACCACTGATATCCATATACCATTTTGATCGTCTCGTCGTGCTGATCTCAGCGGTATATTTACTTCTGTGTTTTGAAGACCGGTTCACGACGGAATCCGCAAAAACGGTAACCGTATTATCATCGGTTTTGTGACTTTTGGTTTTTGTGACCTTTTGAATTCTTTCTCCATTCAACTTTACATCGTACATCCCAACAGCTGTTTGTTATTATTATTTCTGGTCCAACTTCTATACCCTTTGCTATTCCCCATTTTGAATTTATTTCGTTCATAAACCATCATTTACTTATTCTCATCACTGCCACCAAATCATTCCCAGAGCAATCCTCCTAAACCCATCCTTCCTTTCTTTCATTTTTTTTTGCAAATTCCTTTCCCACAGCCGAACTCCTCCACTACTTCCTTCTCCTCCCCTCCCACTGGCCGAAACCAATACTCCACATGCAGTCTTCAACCCGAACCCACTCATCTCCACAACCAAGATCTCCTCCGCGGTCTGCCCTTTCGCACCTCAGATCTACACCCCACGTAGCCATTGTACAACCAAGTATCAACACTCCCTTGCTCCTTCCGCCTCCATGCCAACACTCACGGCCTCGACGTCAACCCAAGCATCGCCCAACCACAACCGCCCCACAAATCCACCCAATCTGCCGCAATTTCCTCCTACCTGGCAGCCTTTCCACCATCCGCTACCTACTTCTTTCCCACGCATGCAGCCTACTCATTCACGGAAAAAATATAAGGCATAGGATATATATAGTTAGACTTGCTTGCTTTTGTCTAAAAAAATGTTGTTCCACTCGTTCATGCCCTCTGCCGCCACTTCCTCATCTTCCGACCTACCACCCGTCCGCCTTACGTGCTCATTGCCTTATCCCAGTCTTCGGCCTCTGCTTCCAGCCCTCCGCGTTGTGCTCCACCACCAAGCTCGGTGCCGACTTCCACTGAACCCCATGCAACCCGATCTCCTTTGCCACTACAACCAAGCTCGGCCCACCTTCAAACTCAGCTGCCTTGACCGAGGTAGTCTTCGCTGTTTTTCTGCCTACAACCATTGTCTCCCTCCTCTCTTTATTTTATTTACAGGTTTATACATAAGTATTGGATTTGTTGTACCACTTTTAAATATGATATATATAAACTATATTTTATACGTGTTCAGAATTTTATAAATGTAAGTTATATTTTATGTTAGATTTTATACATAAGTATAGTTCTATTTTATACATCAATATGCTTGCGTGTTCTTATGTTTGTTGTTTACATTTGTATCTAATATATATTAGTAATATATTGCATGTTGATTTCTTTAAAAATATATATATATATATATATATATATATATATATATGAAATGATGATAGTTACTCTGTAGGCTAGCTGTACATAAAGAACAGTATGGGTTTTTGTTTGAAGTATATTTAGATAGAGTTGTTTATAGTAATGATTAGTTACACAAGATTTCAAGAAAATATTAGCTTGTATATAAATGGTTATAGATTATAAAACACTGGCCTGTACGAATACATTTGCAACTATATCGTGTTGCTATAAATTTGTTATATATATACGATTTTATTTTAACGATATATTTTCATTGTGTCATTTTTTTAGTTATCATGTATTTTGACAGTTATACATTCGAGAATATAGGTTTGGAATCTAGTAGTAACATGTCTATATGATTTTTTTTAGAAAAAAAAAACATTTTTTTATAGGTATAATAGGTTTAAACGTTTATATATATATGTATATATATACATTTGAATTTATAAAAATGAGTTGAGTATAGAATATGATTTATGTGCGTAATTACATATGCTAGTCGATCCCGTCCTAATTTGATTTCGTCAATTTCTATTCATCAGCTTTGTTCGTCGAACTCGAGTCCATCGTAATTCGCTTTGAAATTCGAGTTGGGTTCCACCACTAAATTCATTGTCTCTTCTCTAGCCTCGAAAGGTGAGCACTCACTCACGATTAACGTTCTTTTATTTATTAAATTTGATTTCAATTGAAACGACAATTGAAATATGCTGTTGTTAGTTATTTACACTGTTATATATGCTATTACCTGTATCTGTTCACCTATGACATCTGACACCATTATCTATTATTTATACGATGATAATCCAGTTTGCTTGATAATTGATTGACTGTTTGTTTATATTGGATGTTAAATTGTAATGTATAAAGTGATAAATGTTATGTAATCGAATTTGAAGTAGGATAATTAAAATTTGAATCGACACATATGTTGAATTTGATTAGTTGAATATGACCCTTTTAATTGTTAAATTAATTGACATGTAGAATAGTGATAATTATACTTTGAACCATTGAACGTATATTTGATTAATTGTTGTAGTGTTAAATTTGAAATCGAATGACAAGTGAAAAACCGTATAAATAATTAGTGTAATAATCTTTAATCTACATGAAATGATAGTGTAGATTCTAGAAATAATTATATTAATACGCACAAACAACAATGCGAATTAATACGATTATTTCGAGATTATTGATTTGATTATTGGATTGTTATTATTTGTTGTTATTGCTTGTTTATTTACTTTGATACCATCCCAGTTATCACACTGCAAGTTCCCTTTGTTATGCTTTGATTTTGAATTGAATTGGAATCGGGTTGAAATGATAAATACCCAAATTGAACTTTGACCTAGGATAGAGAATTAAATAAAACCCGATTGGTCAATAATTTGATTTAAAAATAAACGAAGATTTTATTTGAATAAAAATACGGTTTTGAAATGAAGTTGAAATTTGAATTTTAATGAAAGGAAAATGTTAATATTTAATAATCTGAAACAAAATATTAACAATGTAATTGATGAAAGAATGTTGTTTAATTTGAGAAATGATTGAATTAAATTTGAAATGATTTAATAATTAAGTTTGAAATTATAATTAAGTTTGAAATTATTAAACTTTGAAATTATGTAATAATTAAGTTTTGAATTATTTAATAATTAAATAAGATTGAATTATTTAATGATTAAATTGAATTGAACTCTTTAATAAGTAAAATTGAATTTTTGAATAAGTGAATTTTACTTCGTAAATAATTGAAATTGAGTTTCTTTATAAATTAAGTTTTGGGAAAATTGATTAAGAAAGTAAATAAGTGAAATGGAATTTCTTTAACAAGCAATGAAAATGTGATATTTTGGAATTAATGTAAGACTTGTAATTGAAAGAATTGACTTGACGAATTTAATTTAATTCAAAATTGTAAGTTTTGATTAATGAAGTTGATCGTAAGAAATTGATTTAATGAATTGGAAATTTAATAGAAATTGTTTGAATGATAAAGTAACTTAACAAATATTAAATGAAATCGATAAATGAGTTTAAATTGATTTGAACGTTAAATAAAATTTATTTAAATGATTTCGAATGAAACTTATTTACGAACTTGAACCAATATTTGAATTGTTTAAATTGAAATTGAAATTGTATTATAAGATTTTGAAAGGGTAATTTGAAAGTTTTGAAACGTAAAGTATGGAAATTGGTTTTTGAGAGACAAGTGAAATGTTGATTTACGAATTGAAATTGAAATTGAATTTGATTTGGTTTTTGAAATATATAAACGACCAATCGGTGAAATAATTTCGGAAGTTATTAAAGAGACCGGAGTCGGTTATGGATATACTCTCTATCTAAACCGAAAACCACTTTAATAACTAAACGCGGAGTGATGATCCAGAATGAAGTGGTTGGATTGATGTATGTGATGACTGAAGAAAGTGAACGATAATGGATAGCCTTGACACTTGTGTCAAATTGGAAATGACTAATACAAGAGCTGTGCCGGGCCAATGGAGGATTAGCTACCTCAAGTGGACACACTTCTTCGAACTACTTATTACTTGTTGTCGATTGGTGCACCCTTGATTTTGGGAGTGTTGTTTCACGGTGTTGCGGGCGCTGCGGCGTTGCGTTCTCACCAGTCCAGATCAGGCGAACGGTAGTATCACTACCTTGGGTATTGCCTCATGTGCCTTGTCATACTTGTATTCCATTTATACGCGACCACTACGATTTTGATTTGTACCTTTAGTATATGGATTGCCCTATGGTGACTTCCGGTTTTGGGGAAACTACGGTCTTGTATATTCTTTTGGGAATAAAAATGTGTTAAGGGTGGAATGGGCCATGACTTAACGCTATTTTGATATCTTATTATTACTGATAGACATTATCTACTTATCGTACACTACTACATAGTAGATAGTTTGACGGATCCTTAAGGATGGTTATTCCAAACATCCTTTAAGTTACTTGTATTTCAATTGCTATTTCACTTGAGTTGGATTTATTAATATAAGAATGTTAATCCTGACTCGAGTGTTTTGTATTTTGCTTTACGCTCGGGTCAGACTGAGTGTACCAGTATTCGAGACTCACCTTTGGAGTTGGATCTTTGCTTGAAGATCCAGCCATCTATTCTGCTTTCAGCATTCGATGATTCCAGTGATGTATTCTGATTTGTATCTGATGTATCGTGTTACTCTTCCGTTGTGTCTGGTTTAACTCTGCGTATTACTCTTCTGTTGTAAACTCTGATGTAGTTTATATATTCATATAGTAGCTTCATGAACTACTATCTCTTTTATTTCCGCTGCAAATTATTACTCTGTGTCTGTGTTCTGTGATTATTTATTTACTGTATATGTTTAGTTTTGCCAAATTTAAATTAACAACGTGGTATTTTGAGCAATTCAACAGCGGCATGAGTGTCTACCTATACACTTATTGTAACGACCCAGAATTTTGACCAAATTTAATTGAGAATATTTAATTTATTTTAAATATTTGAACGACGATTTAATTTGAATCCCCGATATAACTTTGAATTTGGTGATTAAATTATAAAAATTTAATCTATTGAAACTGGATAAAAATTTGAATCTTCAATTTAAAGTTAAAGAAAAATATTTCGAAAAGCTTTTAATATTTATATTGATGACACTGAAGATAATTGGAGCTTCGGAATCGAATTTGAAATTGAATTGTTCAGTTTGAAATTATATCGTTCGAATTGATATTTAAAAATAGTCAATTTTCACACCGTCTCGGAATTTGACGAAACCAGTTCCATTGGGTCCGTAATATTGAATTATTACCGGATTTCAATTTTCGTAGCAATCGGAGTTGCCGTGTGAGCGTACGTTAAATAAACGCGTTGAACGTTTATATCGAAAAATTAAAAATTAAAATTGTATATATATTCACGTACTGGTCAATATCAGCTACTTTCTTTCCATAAATTACGCCCAAAAATCACGCAGAAGATCATGGGGAGAAATCGTGTGCAACCTGCTTCGTTCAATTTTAAATAACGCGACATTACCTTTTCTCCTCCTAGAAATTGAAATCAAAAGAAAGAAACAAATATCGAGCCTATCTTCTTCAGTTCATTATCAAAACAAAATTTCTCGTCTTCATTTCAAAATAATGCCGAGAGTCTCGACTGGCAACAAGCGATGAAATCACGTACGCCAATTCGTGAACGCGAGCAGATGGCCAGAGTCGAGGCCGATGGTGGTTCGGGGAGGCGAGCACGAGCAGGGACGGGGGTTTCACGGTGAGGAGTTTCTCGCGAGCGCGATGTCGAGGTAGCAGCCGGGGGGGCTCGCGTAGGGCTTGGTCGCGATCTCGATTTGGGGCGAGATGGGGTTGGGGCTTTCTGCCGAGATTCGTTAGTGAAGTCAGGCGAATAAGGGAGATAGGCGAACGCTCAAACTCGAGCTGGGAAGGTTCGCGATCGACACTCGCGACATTCGTCGCCGTAGTTGAGTGGTGGTGGTGGGTCCTCGAGCAGATTTGGGCGAGGTGTATTGCGATTTGTTATTTGATTTTGAGAGGGCTCGCAGAATCGATCAAGGCAATGCTGGGTGGTGCGCCTTTGAGGGTCGTGTTATCGACTGGAGGCGAGCACGTCGTCGTTCCAGGTGTTTAGGGGTCGGTTTTCGTGGCACGTTAGCTGCAGAAGGGAGTGATTCGAATCGAGCTAGGGGTTTCGTTCAAAGGGCATCTCGGCAGTAAGTATAAATTTCTGACTGATTGGAAAATAATGTATATGTATATGAAACAGAAGATGAAAAAAAGAAATTATTTCAGTTGGAACTTAAAAGTAGCAAAGAATTTGAATTCATATAGATTTTTGTTTTGATATATATATATAGTTTCAAATGAAAAAGGAAATTCTGTTTTTCATGTAAAAAGTTCAAAGGTGTTAAAGTTATATTTATAAACTTGATTTCTATAAAAATCGATATAAATTCTTCTATATGCAGTTTTGAAAATGTATATGTAAAGGAATTTACAGTTTTGATTTTTGGAAAGAAAATAAATATAGGTTAGAAATTTAAAACAGTAAAGGAAATTTAAAATCATTGTATAATTAAAACTTATCACGTTAGAAAATTGTTATTCGATTGATTCAAATGTTAATAAAGTGTATGAATTATTTATACAAGGTTAAGAATCAAGAAATGGAGAAAATGGAAAATGGATGGCAAATTTAAAGGCTAAGGTGAGATTTTTCTCACTCAAAAATGAAAGTGGAATTTTCAGTTATTTATTGATTGTGTTGATTGCTATTGATTATGATATTAGATATAGTAGGATATATCTATTATATATATAGCAATATATACATATTGGCATATGTATATATTGGATTGATGATTTCCCGCCTCGTATAGCGGATGAGACCCTATTGCGCCGTTAGTAAGCGGATTTTTATAAAACCTATATACCGCGATATTCCACCTCGAAGTGGAATGGTATTGTGCTAACGTCTATGGATGCAGGGAAACAGGTTGGAGGGATCCAACTTGATTCCTCAACTGTATTTATTTATTTATAGATATTGATATATATTCTGTTCTCATATGATGATATATGATGTTTGATGTGTGATGGACTAATTGGTGCGTTGCATCATTGGATTCAAACTTGTGAAGTTTTAAAAATAACGATTTTTACTTTAAAAAGGATTTTTGAAGTGATTTTTGGAAAGTATACGATTTATTAAATTTTGAATTTATTTATCTTAAATAAATAAATGTTATAAATTTAAAGTTATGGAAATTTTAATGTTTGTGAAATATAACCAAAGTGTGACTTTTGAAATGAAAGTCGATTTAATTTTAGAATGGGTTAAATTGAGATTTTTAAAGTATTATAAAAGATGTACAAAATCTATATTTATCAATTGAAATTATTGAAATTTTAAAACGAGTTTTCGTAAGTGTTAAATTGTAAAGATATGAAACTTATAGAATTATAAACTGGGAAGATAGAAAATTGATAGAATTATAAATTGTGAAGATTTGAAGTTTATAGATTTATAAAAGTTGAAGTTTATAGATTTATAAAGTATGAAGTTATAAAAAATGAATGAAATTGTAGAATAAAGATTTATAAGAAATTAACTTATAAAACTGGATTTTTGCCTTTAAAGGGAATATTGATCGAAGTTAAAAAAAAAGAAGATTTTATAAGTCAAAGTTGTTATAAAATAGAAAGAGAATTTATAAACGTTGTTTTATAAATTCGAAATCAATTAAATTTGGTAAATCAAATATAGGAGGTCATTAAAAGAAATATATTCGCGATTTTGGATAGCAAATTATCTTTGAAATAAATGTGTAGAAAAGATTGAAATTGGGTTAAGTGAAATATATTCACGATTTTGGACAGTGAATATATTATTGAATAAAATGGATTCATTTTTGAAGAAGTGATATTAAAAATGAAGTTAAACATTTTAAAGATGTTTTAAAATGTATTGTGAATCGAAATCATAGATTTCAACATTTATTGTTGAAATAGACGTTTTCGAGAAATTTAAGGAAATGGTGGACTCTAACACTGTTGTTATAATAAATGATCTCCGGAAGGAAATGTTTTATATAGTATTGGGATTTACACATCTATCTTAATTCTGAATCCCTATACTAGTGATTTTGAGTCATCGTAACGATGTTTTACGTAACATTCGTTTTGACTCAAATAAAGTTGTTAAAAGAATATTTTCCTTAAAGAAATGAAATTATACTTAATTTGATTTAAGTATATCGAATATTTTCCAAGTGTTGAAAATAAATAGATTTGTGAAATACTTATTATTAAATAAGTATGGAATTGCTTTTCCAAAAAAGTAAATGAAACGTTTGAGAATTTATCCTTGTAAAGATAAATTGAAATTGAATATTGAAAACGATTTGAAAATCGAATATCAGTAGATATTCGAAAATATAAATTCGATACGGAATTTATAAAAGAAAGCGAAGTTGTTTGAAAATAAATATTGATTTATTTTGAAGTGTGGAAATTTTATATCTAGTAAAAGATATTTTGGAAGATAAAATAATTTGGAAAATTATTTGGAATCTGATGATGTTGCGCATCTTTATTGATAGTTAAATAACCGACTATCAATAATTACCTTTAGATAGGTATTTGTTGTGAACCGGATGAATTTGAATGCCACACTTTGTTTTTAAATAAACGCTCACTATTCGGGTTAGCCGGGAAAGGACCATGGGGTCGTATAACCCATTCCGAATATGTGATACGTCGTTATGAATTGCATTCGAAGACCGGTGTTGAAGACCGGATATTTTTGAAAACGGAAGGATTACCGTCGAGTTACTCTACATCGACTGATCTTCGATTTAGAGGTTTTATCACCCTTAGTGACGGGAAGTCCTGACGTGATTGAAAATTATCCGGAATGGCAAGGGCTTCGTGAGAAGTGCCTTCGGTTCTGTTCGATCCCGGAACAAACTTGTATGGATTGTGTGTCTGACGTTACAATTTGAGATATAAAGCTGATTTCTTTCAAATACATATCTGTTGGTGGCGGAGAATTTATTCTCTTAGCTTAACACCCTTCTCTGAGACGTACGAGCTCAGAGGTTATGTAGTTGAAATTTATCCGCGATATATCCCAATTTGGTAACGTGGCATACTGAGTGTTGCTGTGAAATGATCAGTGTTTGATCATTTGTGATATGATCATTTGTTTGATCTTATATCTTTGTGATCATAGGTTGATCATTTTGTTTGACCCGAAGCAGGGCTTTTTGAGAAAGCGTAGCTTTGTGGACGAGACTTCATCGAGCCTCACACCCCGGAAATGGTCGAAACAGGAAGAATGCGGCAAGGTTCTAGGGAGTAGCGCCCCTTAGTGTATGTCATTCCTTCTGGATTAAGGTGGTATCATGGTATGGAGCCCAGATACTTAACCTCTGTGGTTGCTGCAAAATTTATTTCTTTGTGGTTGTTGCGAATCGGGGATCCTCGGGAAGATCGGTGACGATCGGGGGATGGCATACGCGTGTCAGTAGTTACCTATTTTTGCAGAGGTAACCCGGCCTTGTGTTGGCAGAGATCCGGTTAGGTTCTCGGGTTGTCTATTCCAGGGACGTACCCATCGTGGATAGGAAGTTCCTTAGCCTGACCATTTGTTGGAAATCCAAAGAAACAATACGAGCCTTTACGATTTCAATTGTATAACCTGTCTCCTCAGGAGGCAGCTATAGCAGGCATAATATAATGGTACCTATGCTGGCTAAGATTTATTTTATACTTTCGAAATGTTTTCCACTATGCACTAATAATAATTCAAAAAGAATTTGATTTTGCGTAGTAAGCATCTTTGACTACCATAAGAAGAAATCTCCTCCAAGTCTGCGTTTGCATTGTGTGTGTGGTGGGAGGTCTTATGGTAGTTTCATTTTCCTAAAACATTGCGAATTGACTCTAAAAAAATATTCCCTTGTTGTTTTTTTAAAGATATAACTGTTTTACGATCTCACACCAGTCACCATGACTGACTCGGAGTTTATTGTTCCCTTCTAAACTCTGGGTGCCCACCAATTTCCATACGGGCAGTCTAGAGTTAGATTATCAGGATACTCTGGATATTCTGGAGCTTTGGAGATGAGCTGGATGACGAGACGTAGTATTTGTATCTAATAGTATTTATTCCGCTGTGTATTCTGTATGAGGACAAGTTTATATAACTGTCCATTGTTGTATATTGACTCTGATGATTGATGTATGTATAAAATGATATAGTTCTTTGTTTTAAAGATTATTCATTTATCTATATATATTGTTCCGCTGCGATATGTGAGATTCTGATTTTGTCTCTGTTCTGTGTTTCTATTGATGTCGTTCTGATGTTTTCTGTTGTTCTTCTTCTTTCTTTCTTCTCTTTTTCTTCTATCTCCTTCTTCTTCTACTTTTTCTTTTTCTTAAAACCCTCACTATTGGAGTTTCCGGCACTCGATTGCTCGGCAGTCGATAAAGTGAGTATCGATGTCGAATTTTCGAAAGCCGCTAATTTCGGTATGTGACACTTATAATGGATGCGAATGGTCCAAAAATGGCGGGTCATTATAGTTGGTATCAGAGCTTTGGTAGCTCTAGGCAAAACTTAACATATAGGGTAAATGTATTTACAGAATCACTCTCATTCGAGTTTCAATCTCTTCCTTTTGACTCAATCCCTTTGAATTTTGGAACTTTCCCCTCGGTTCCGAAATTCATTCGTGTCCTTCACTATTCGTCTTCTTTCAAATTCTGGAGCACCCCATAACTCCATTTTGAATGATATCTATAATAGATCGGCGATCTCGCCAATCTTCAAATGATTCGTAAAGGAGCAAAACTCCTTTACAATAGGCATTGATTTACCGGAGATTTCTGTATCCTCGGTTTACGATGCTATCTATCTCCTGCTATACCTGAATTCTATTTCTTGAGATCGAATGTCGATTTATCTCAGAATTCTACACCAATCTTATTTTTGAAGTCACGGTCGACCCGGTTAAGGTTGCCCGCGATTTATATAAACTTATCCATCGCCTTATTTTGTTATTTAATTATCTCGTCTTTGTTCAAACCTATCTTCGAATCGAAATTCTCTTTGATTTGAGTCTATCAAAAATTTGAATCCCTATCCTTGCTTTGAAATCCATTATTGTATCGTTGAGCGAGGAAGTGTATTTGTAAATTAATTTTAAAATGTTTTTATATTGTGTTGTTTGAGTTGTTGATGTTGATTTGGGTTTTCGATCGATTCGTCTGATCAACGCTATCGATAGGATTTCCAAAACACTTGAGCAGAGAAAACTGACACAATATCGTTTTCAAATTTGATAAATAAAATAGAAGTTTTGTATGATTATCTTATATATAAATATAAGTTTTCTGAAAATAAATTGTTAATGAATTTGTTGTCTGAAAATAATAATATTTGATTTTCATTTATTGTTTTGTAAACCTTTGACTATTGCATAATATAAATAAATGAATTTATAAACTTGGTTATAAATTGATTGGAATTTGAAATGAATCTAATTCAGAAATTTGAGAATTTATTAGTTTCCGATGATTTCAAACTTTGGTTTTTAAAATTTTAAAGTATATAGTATTGAAAGTATTTTCGAATAGAAATCGTTTTCAAAGAATTTTTAAAATGTTGAAATCAGTGCTCTTCTCTTTGTCGCTAGAAAATAATTTCGATGATGGTGGCCGCATCATCGACATTCATTTTCGAGTTTCGAAGCGAAGATATTATTTTGTAGCTTTGCTACGGTTTTGTTTTGAAAAATATTTTGATTTGAAACTCTTCAGTATATTTTGATTTACATATATATAGGTATCTTATTTTAAAATGCAATTTGATTTGATATAAATATATTGCATATATCTCTAAATTGTTTAAAGTTAATCGGAAATCTAATTTTTAATTTTGTTAAACGATGATTTTAATTATAAATAAAACCAAAATTTGGAATAAATATTTAAACTTGAATAATTGAATTGGGAAAATTTTATTTGTATATTGTTCAACTGCATTCTAATACAACTTACCTAAATCATTCAGAAGTTGAATATGTAATTGGATAATATATAAGATAAATTGAATTTATAAATAAAATTTGAGTGGTAATAATAAATGTATACACTAAATTTTGATTATAAAGATGTTAATAGAGTTAGATAGGATAATAAGTAAAACTCAGTTAATAATGAAATAATTTTGTTTTGAAAGAATATATAAAGTGAAATTTGATCAACATATGAAAATACCTTGAATTTGAAAGAAATTAATAGATGTAAATTAATTTAAATCAAAACTTTTATGTTTTAAATTAATTTATATGGGTTAAATATATGTGAGTAGATATATTAAGTGGGATAAATTTAACAGTAATTTAGAATAAAGAAGAATTTAAAATTGTTGAAGAAAATATGATTATAATAAAAGACTATTCAAATTTATGGTTTTCGAAATTGTAAATTGAAGAAATGGGATAATAAAATAATGAATTAAGAAATAGTTGAGATTGATTTTAGTGAAATCAAACAGATTAAATCAATTATTGAATATCAATTAATTTAAATTTGAATTTATATGGTTTAAATTAATTGTTATTTTGTATTTCAAATCTGTTTTTCTTTCTGGTTGTTTCTATTCTCCTACCTCGTTCCTTTTCGGGGACGAAATGTTTTGAGTGGGGGAGAGTGTAACGACCCGTAAATTTCAACTGTTTTAATAACGTAATTAGTTGAAATTTTGTGAAATTTTAAATGATAAAATTTTGAAATATAAATTTGATATTTGGAATGCGTCCAGTTAAACATAGCAACTGGTAAATTTTCGTCCGAAAATACGAAAGTTTATTTCGCGCGTAAATTTACTTCAATTTAATCAGTTAAAAAGCGATGAAAAAAAATATTTTCGAAACCTAAATATTTTTACATAGAAAAATTCTAAACCATCTTCTGAGCTAGATGTCAGTTTGTCGTTTTTCCAAATTCGGACATCTTTGGCTCCGTCGATCTTATTCTTCAGCGTTTTTCTTGCATTTTCCGCTGGTAGAAAAATTCGAATTTTATAATTCAATCATACCACTGATATCCAAATACCATTTTGATCGTCTCGTCGTGCTGATCTCAGCGGTATATTTACTTTTGTGTTTTGAAGTCCGGTTCACGACGGAATCCGCAAAAACGGTAACCGTATTATCATCGGTTTTGTGACTTTTGGTTTTTGTGACCTTTTGAATTCTTTCTCCATTCAACTTTACATCGTACATCCCAACAGCTGTTTGTTATTATTATTTCTGGTCCAACTTCTATACCCTTTGCTATTCCCCATTTTGAATTTATTTCGTTCATAAACCATCATTTACTTGTTCTCATCACTGCCACCAAATCATTCCCAGAGCAATCCTCCTAAACCCATCCTTCCTTTCTTTCGTTTTTTTTTTGCAAATTCCTTTCCCACAGCCGAACTCCTCCACTACTTCCTTCTCCTCCCCTCCCACTGGCCGAAGCCAATACTCCACATGCAGTATTCAACCCGAACCCACTCATCTCCACAACCAAGATCTCCTCCACGGTTTGCCCTTTCGCACCTCAGATCTACACCCCACGTAGCCATTGTACAACCAAGTTTCAACACTCCCTTGCTCCTTCCGCCTCCATGCCAACAATCATGGCCTCGACGTCAACCAAAGCATCGCCCAGCCACAACCGCCCCACAACTCCACCCAATCTGCCGCAATTTCCTCCTACCTGGCAGCCTTTCCACCATCCGCCACCTACTTCTTTCCCACGCATGCAGCCTACTCATTCACGGAAAAAATATAAGGCATAGGATATATATAGTTAGACTTGCTTGCTTTTGTCTAAAAAAAAATGTTGTTCCACTCGTTCATGCCCTCTGCCGCCACTTCCCCATCTTCCGGCCTACCACCCGTCCGCCTTACGTGCTCATTGCCTTATCCCAGTCTTCGGCCTCTGCTTCCAGCCCTCCGCGTTGTGCTCCACCACCAAGCTCGGTGCCGACTTCCACTGAACCCCATGCAACCCGATCTCCTTTGCCACTACAACCAAGCTCGGCCCACCTTCAAACTCAGCTGCCTTGACCGAGGTAGTCTTCGCTGTTTTTCCGCCTACAACCATTGTCTCCCTCCTCTCTTTATTTTATGTACAGGTTTATACATAAGTATTGGATTTGTTGTACCGCTTTTAAATATGATATATATAAACTATATTTTATACGTGTTCAGAATTTTATAAATGTAAGTTATATTTTATGTTAGATTTTATACATAAGTATAGTTCTATTTTATACATCAATATGCTTGCGTGTTCTTATGTTTGTTGTTTACATTTGTATCTAATATATATTAGTAATATATTGCATGTTGATTTCTTTAAAAAAAAAATATGAAATGATGATAGTTACTCTGTAGGCTAGCTGTACATAAAGAACAGTATGGGTTTTTGTTTGAAGTATATTTAGATAGAGTTGTTTATAGTAATGATTAGTTACACAAGATTTCAAGAAAATATTAGCTTGTATATAAATGGTTATAGATTATAAAACACTGGCCTATACGAATACATTTGCAACTATATCGTGTTGCTATACATTTGTTATATATATACGATTTTATTTTAAGGATATATTTTCATCGTGTCATTTTTTTAGTTATCATGTATTTTGACAGTTATACATTCGAGAATATAGGTTTGGAATCTAGTAGTAACATGTCTATATGATTTTTTTTTAGAAAAAAAAACATTTTTTATAGGTATAATAGGTTTAAACGTTTATATATATATATATATATACATTTGAATTTATAAAAATGAGTTGAGTATAGAAAATGATTTATGTGCGTAATTACATATGCTAGTCGATCCCGTCCTAATTTGATTTCGTCAATTTCTATTCATCAGCTTTGTTCGTCGAACTCGAGTCCATCGTAATTCGCTTTGAAATTCGAGTTGGGTTCCACCACTAAACTCATTGTCTCTTCTCTAGCCTCGAAAGGTGAGCACTCACTCACGATTAACGTTCTTTTATTTATTAAATTTGATTTCAATTGAAACGACAATTGAAATATGCTGTTGTTAGTTATTTACACTGTTATATATGCTATTACGTGTATCTGTTCACCTATGACATCTGACACCATTATCTATTATTTATACGATGATAATCCAGTTTGCTTGATAATTGATTGACTGTTTGTTTATATTGGATGTTAAATTGTAATGTATAAAGTGATAAATGTTATGTAATCGAATTTGAAGTAGGATAATTAAAATTTGAATCGACACATATGTTGAATTTGATTAGTTGAATATGACCCCTTTTAATTGTTAAATTAATTGACATATAGAATAGTGATAATTATACTTTGAACCATTGAACGTATATTTGATTAATTGTTGTAGTGTTAAATTTGAAATCGAATGACAAGTGAAAAACCGTATAAATAATTAGTGTAATAATCTTTAATCTACATGAAATGATAGTGTAGATTCTAGAAATAATTATATTAATTCGCACAAACAACAATGCGAATTAATATGATTATTTCGGGATTATTGATTTGATTATTGGATTGTTATTATTTGTTGTTATTGCTTGTTTATTTACTTTGACAACATCCCAGTTATCACACTGCAAGTTCCCTTTGTTATGCTTTGATTTTGAATTGAATTGGAATCGGGTTGAAATGATAAATACCCAAATTGAACTTTGACCTAGGATAGAGAATTAAATAAAACCCGATTGGTCAATAATTTGATTTAAAAATAAACGAAGATTTTATTTGAATAAAAATACGGTTTTGAAATGAAGTTGAAATTTGAATTTTAATGAAAGGAAAATGTTAATATTTAATAATCTGAAACAAAATATTAACAATGTAATTGATGAAAGAATGTTGTTTAATTTGAGAAATGATTGAATTAAATTTGAAATGATTTAATAATTAAGTTTGAAATTATAATTAAGTTTGAAATTATTAAACTTTGAAATTATGTAATAATTAAGTTTTGAATTATTTAATAATTAAATAAGATTGAATTATTTAATGATTAAATTGAATCGAACTCTTTAATAAGTAGAATTGAATTTTTGAATAAGTGAATTTTACTTCGTAAATAATTGAAATTGAGTTTCTTTATAAATTAAGTTTTGGGAAAATTATTTAAGAAAGTAAATAAGTGAAATGGAATTTCTTTAACAAGCAATGAAAATGTGATATTTTGGAATTAATGTAAGACTTGTAATTGAAAGAATTGACTTGACGAATTTAATTTAATTCAAAATTGTAAGTTTTGATTTAATGAAGTTGATCGTAAGAAATTGATTTAATGAATTGGAAATTTAATAGAAATTGTTTGAATGATAAAGTAACTTAACGAATATTAAATGAAATCGATAAATGAGTTTAAATTGATTTGAACATTAAATAAAATTTATTTAAATGATTTCGAATGAAACTTATTTACGAACTTGAACCAATATTTGAATTGTTTAAATTGAAATTGAAATTGTATTATAAGATTTTGAAAGGGTAATTTAAAAGTTTTGAAACGTAGTATGGAAATTGGTTTTTGAGAGACAAGTGAAATGTTGATTTACGAATTGAAATTGAAATTGAATTTGATTTGGTTTTTGAAATATATAAACGACCAATCGGTGAAATAATTTCGGAAGTTATTAAAGAGACCGGAGTCGGTTATGGATATACTCTCTATCTAAACCGAAAACCACTTTAATAACTATACGCGGAGTGATGATCCAGAATGAAGTGGTTGGATTGATGTACATGATGACTGAAGAAAGTGAACGATAATTGATAGCCTTAACACTTGTGTCAAATTGGAAATGACTAAAACAGGAGCTGTGCCGGGCCAATGGAGGATTAGCTACCTCAAGTGGACACACTTCTTCGAACTACTTATTACTTGTTGTCGATTGGTGCACCCTTGATTTTGGGAGTGTTGTTTCACGGTGTTGCGGGCGCTGCAGCGTTGCGTTCTCACCAGTCCGGATCAGGCGAACAGTAGTGTCACTACCTTGGGTATTGCCTCATGTGCCTTGTCATACTTGTATTCCATTTATACGCGACCACTACGATTTTGATTTGTACCTTTAGTATATGGATTGCCCTCTGGTGACTTCCGGTTTTGGGGAAACTACGGTCTTGTATATGCTTTTGGGAATAAAAATGTGTTAAGGGTGGAATGGGCCATGACTTAATGCTATTTTGATATCTTATTATTACTGATAGACATTATCTACTTATCGTACACTACTACATAGTAGATAGTTTGACGGATCCTTAAGGATGGTTATTCCAAACATCCTTTAAGTTACTTGTATTTCAATTGCTATTTCACTTGAGTTGGATTTATTAATATAAGAATGTTAATCCTGACTCGAGTGTTTTGTATTTTGCTTTACGCTCGGGTCAGACTGAGTGTACCAGTATTCGAGACTCACCTTTGGAGTTGGAGCTTTGCTTGAAGATCCAACCATCTATTCTACTTTCAGCATTCGATGATTCCAGTGATGTATTCTGATTTGTATCTGATGTATCGTGTTACTCTTCCGTTGTGTCTGGTTTAACTCTGATGTATCGTATTACTCTTCTGTTGTAAACTCTGATGTAGTTTATATATTCATATAGTAGCTTCATGAACTACTATCTCTTTTATTTCCGCTGCAAATTATTACTCTGTGTCTGTGTTCTGTGATTATTTATTTACTGTATATGTTCAGTTTTGCCAAATTTAAATTAACAACGCGGTATTTTGAGCAATTCGACTCCGGCATGAGTGTCTACCTATACACTTATAATGGATACGAATGGGCTTAAATTCTGGGTCGTTACATGCTCGGTTCAGCATGGAGAAGGCAAGGCAATCAGTATTCCCATGTCTTTGCACGAACAACTTTCAGAGAAGAGCTCTCTGATCTAAGATGAAGACAAAGCTTATATGGAGAAGGTACCTTATGCTAGTGTAGTTGGAATCTTGATGTATATTGTGCAGACCGGATATTGCACAAACGGTTGGTTTTGTTAGTCGCTATATGACTAATCAGGGGAAATCGCATTAGGAAGCAGTGAAGTATATTTTGAGGTATCTTAGAGGAACAATAGATTACGAACTTATTTTTAACGGTAGGGAGAAAGATTTCAGCTTGGTCGGATTTTATAATTCTAATTATGTCAGAGATAAAGTTTGAAGGAAGCTAACCTTAAGTTACGTCTTTACACTTGGAAAGACAACTATTTGTTGGAGAGCAAAGTTGCAGACTATAGTTGCATTGTCTACTACAGAGGTGGAATTGATAGCTATTGTAGAAGCAGCTAAGGAAGCACTTTACTTGAAGCGGTTGTTGTGTGATTTAGGCTTTGTTCATAGCAGTATAGTAGTAAATTACGACAGTCAATCCGCAATACATCTGGCTGAGAATTTGGCATTTAGTTTAAGGACAAAGCATATAGAGGCAAGAGAGTCTTTACTTGTCTCTATGAATGAAGAAAAGTAGGTGCATCTTCAGAAGATTCACATCGAGGAGAACGCAGCAGACATGCTCACTAAGTCCTTGCCTGTTGCAAAGTTCGAGCATTACTCGAACTTGATTCGCTTGCTGAAGTACTAGGTGCCACTTGGTGGTATAGGGGAGAGAGAGTTGGTAGACGGAGATTGTTTTGGAGATTGATAAGTCCTACATGGAGAGGGTACCTTCAACACTTTGTAGACGGACGGTGGCCTTGCCGGAGTTCGTTGACAAAGTGTAATGGGTGATGGCCATGCCGAAACTCATTAGGGAAGTATCCATAGTGTCTTATCTGAAAGCTGCATAGAGTAAGAGGATGTAGGTGAAGTTGGTAGGCTTACAGGGAAATATAGTACCAAAGTGGAGATTGTTAGATTTGGTGATATAAGATTTTCATACAAAGAAGATTCAGAAATAATTTTTTATTTCGATGATACAATATTTCCGGTTGTAGAAGATTTGGAAGATATTTGAGATAATTAGTCAAATATTTTGCCTCTTTTATAGCATTAAAAAAAGCAATAAATTACCTACATGAGAAGAAGAATTAATTTTTGGAAATTGAAGTAATCAATTAATTCTCTAATTAGCTGAAAAAGGAATTTTATCAGCCACATGTAAATTGGGGGAAACTGGAAAATAAAATGGATAAACGTTTCCCGTATGAATAGAAGAATTGATGAGGCATTGATTTATAACCATAAATAAATTACTTCAATCCCAAGTAATAATCTCTATATAAAGGCAGAGATTAGCTTGAATATAATCATCATCTCAAGTTGTATTTCTTATTCTTCTTCTTAACATCCATTATAAAATCATATAAAATTCTCTTTTCTTAGAAATAATAAAATTTCTTCCCCTAAGGTGGATGTACACTATCTCGTGATAGTGGAACCACTATAAATCCATGTGGGAATTCTCTATTTACTTTCTTCGGTGATTTTCTGTTTTATTCTCTTGTTATTGCTTGTTTTATCGTACTACAACACGATTTTATTGCTTCGGCATTTATTTAAGTTGATTTATAGTCATTTTTTTGAAATCTACTCCAACACTAGAGGTTATGAGTTTAAACCTCTAAGACATCAAAATGAGTGCTACACTTGAATAAAATACCACTCTTATTTAAAAAAGAGAATCTCAAAATCAAAATTACTAAAAGATCTTAAATAAAATCTAATATAAAACAAACATTATTCATAATAACACAAAATACGATATTTGCAAAAGATAGAAACAAGGAATGATTTTAAATTGTCTTCCCCATTGCATAATGTGATTGATCCAACAATTTTCCTATTATGCTTTGATACAATGAATATTATTTAAGTTTAATAGATCTAATTTAAAAGATAATTTGATTTAATTAGAAGATGGTCTGATTAGACTAGGAGGTTTGATTGTGATTTTGTTAGCACCAAAATTGGTCACTAACCTCGTTCAGAAAGATTGTGTAGAGATATAAGTGATGAAAGTAAATTAAACAGAGAGGACAATGCTAATTTAAATGCAGAAAGTAAGAACACCAAATTTATAGTGGTTCAGCGTAATTGCCTACGTCCACTTCGTTCAACTTTATTGATTTCCTTTATAGTTGATTACAAATACAATTCGTGAATCAAATGCTTGAGTGAAGTTGTTTAAATAAAGAAGATGAGTCTTGAAAATGGCAGAGTCTCCCCAGTATTCTCTCTCCCAAAAAAGGATCCTTTTTCACTGTGACCCTGCCCCTCTATTTATAGACAAATATGGGCTGGACTTCCCAAGTGGGCTTGATGGCCGAACACTCTAGCCCAAGTACAGTGGTCGCTGTATGCCGAGCAAGGTATGCTGAACGCCGCTATGCCGAACCATCCCTTCTATGCCGAACGGTGTGTTTGATGTGTGGGAAGTGCAGAATGGTTGTCTGTTGAAGCCGAACGTGCCTCTGACCGGATGATGCATTCTGGCCGAACGATACAGTCATGTTGAGTAGTCGTGTGCGCCGAACGTCTGCTGGATGCCGAGTACTCCTATCGCCGAGTTCTACTAGATGTCGAGCACTACGCCGAGTACTCCTGTTGCCGAGTACGATTTGAGGCCGAGTACTATGAGATGCGGTGTACTACGCCGAGTACTATGAGACGCTGAGTACTACGCCGAGTACTATGAGACGCTGAGTACTACGCGGAGTACTATGAGACGCTGAGTACTACGCCGAGTACTATGATATGCTGTGTACTACGCCGAGTACTATGAGACGCTGTGTACTACGCCGAGTACTATGAGACGCTGAGTACTACGCCGAGTACTATGAGACGTTGAGTACTACGCCGAGTACTATGAGATGCTGAGTACTACGCCGAGTACTATGAGACGCTGAGTACTACGCCGAGTACTATGAGACGCTGTGTACTACGCCGAGTACTATGAGACGCTGTGTACTACGCCGAGTACTATGCCGAGTACTATGAGACGCTGAGTACTACGCCGAGTACTATGAGATGCCGAGCACTAGTTGACGCCGAGTAGTCTTGTATGCCGAGTAGTCCTGTATGCCAAGTAGTCCTGTATGCCGAATACTACTAGATGCCGAGTACCTGCCAATGCCGAGTACTCAGTTGCCTGGTCAAATCTCCAGGAAACAGATTTCACATTAATTCAATTTGTTAGAGAATTAGTCAAATTTGATTGTATGTGATTTGATTGAAGTTTGTAAGAGATAATTTATTTATGGAAGACTTATTTTAATGTGTTTAGTTTTATTTTGAATCGGAAGGTGACTAAAATCATTTAACAACAATTAAAAATGAAATTAACCGATTTGAAGTTATAATTGTGTAATAACAAATTAAGTATGTTTAATTTTTTAAAGGTTGTATATGTGGACATTATTATGCGTGCAAACCAATTTCAAACATTACATTTGCTCCAAATTAATATTAAGACGAACATTAAAACTCAAAATGTAACCCTACGACGGACGTCCAAGATGCGCCATCTCATGTGGGAACTCCCACGACATGAGATAGGATCACCTAAGTATTCAAGAAGAAACATGACCTAAATCTGAGATTATTTTTGATAACAATAGTGGTACTTTATTCAAACAGACCATTCATTTTTTTTATCTCGGAGGTTTGAACCAATGACCCTTAAGGCCTCAGCCTACAGCGTCATACCACTATCACTTGAGCTAATGGTTATTGACCTAAATCCAAGATTTAAAACCTAGCACTCCGTGAGTTGAGTTGAAAATGTGTGTGGTTAAGATTTATTATTAATCACAACACATGCACATCGTCAATGAACGATAATAAATCCCAAATGTGGAAATTATGTTTACATCCTTATTTTTTTCAACAACACTAGAAAACCTTCATCCTTATCACTATATAAATCAAGGTCTTGAAAATTTTGAAAATACCAAGTGGCCTCGGGAATTTTTGATAGAAATGTAAAAAACCCCTATTTTTTCTTACATTTTATACGATGCGACGTTGAATTGTTTAAAGCGTGGTCAATCTGGTTCTATTTTGTTTGCATTGTTAAAATGCAAATTACATAAATATTATAATTTTATATGTTTTTTCGCTAAAATAACTTGGGATTATATTTATAAAAATGTTATATTTCATACATCAAAATCATATGAGTATTATAATATTTTTATAAATACCATCAATAACTTGGATTGATAATAAATGAGCATTTTTGACTATTATAATAAATTATAAATTAGGTATTTTCATAAAATCCCAATCCAAAATTACTTCGATCGTAGATACTGTAACATCTCCCTACTTGGAGTCCCAAAACTAACGACTATAGATGCTGCAGTCATCCATAGTTATTAATCCTCGATGACTAAATACGGCGGTGTTAGATTCATTGATACACAAAAACAGATGAATATGGAAAAAAATTAAACTTCAAACAAAATCACATTTTCATATCAAAACATTTCCAATTCATTGCATAATCCCAAATTCGCAGGTCACGTTCAGAGAAAATATATTTCTTACAACATACGCCAAGAGTGACATATGAAGATGCCCGCTTGGATGATCAGAGTATATACAGGCAATGTAGCAACTTCGCCATAACAAACAACACAGCGGAAGCAAAAGAAAAGAGAACTCTAAATAGCTATCATGCCTCCTGCACGTCTCCGGAAGCTTATTCGTCTTAAGAGGTACCTGAAATCCTCAACTCTCAAACTACTCAAAATCAATTGAGTACCCAGAGTCTAAGGGGAAAATATAAAATTCGAGTCAGGCATAAAGCCTGGTATGAATAATAATCTACCATCTCAAAACATTTAGATATGTAGTGAGACCATTCCGCTTAGCGGAATGGGTTTTCCTTCACTATTATCTCAAAACCTTTACAAAACCATATACTGTGCTCCTGTATCCACAATGGTTAAAACAGTTCAAAACAGTATAATATGATGATATGCAAAACAAATGAATCTATTATGGATTACTCATCTCATTCATTTTTAGACTATGTGTCTCAAATATAGTTTCTAGGATTACTATTAACATATTAGTTTTCATGGGCTGACTAATAACCGGTTAAACATTTAAGGAAACCTTGTCCAATTACATAGTTTTCATGGGATCACTATGAACCTATTGGTAACTCCAATATCTTACTCTTGTCCTAGTTTTCATGAGTTGACTAGAAACCTATTGACATCTGCCAATATTTCGTCCGGATATAGTTTTCATGGGCTAACTACAAACCTAGCTGCCCCTACCAATATCCAATCATAGTTTTCATGGGCTTACTATGAACCTGTCTATCTGACATCTTCCTTTACATATAGTTTTCATGGGATAACTATGAACCTGTCTTTTGACATCTTCATTTATACATAGTTTTCATGGGCTAACTATGAACCTATTGGCCCCTGCCAATATCTTCTTTTATATTTTAGCATCCTATATTCTGGTCTTCCTGACTTCTTGGATGCAATTCTACTCATTCAGGAGTTTATTCAATTTATATTCACTACTGGGTTAACTTAACTGGTTCTCCTATCCTTTATCCCCAAAATGCAGTTATGGATCCATTATAAAGTGAATATATTCATATTAGAAGCAGCAATATAACAACATAGCAATGCCACTCAAGTAGGTTTAATATAACACATGGTTAATCCCTTTAACCTATTTTATTATCAAAGATAGCTTCTTCTTAAAACCATTATAAAACTTCCCTTAATATTGCCATGGGTTTTCCTTTTAAAAATAAAGTTTAGGTCATAAAACATTTCGATACCTTCGAAACCTAGCTTTCGACTTCATAGGATAACCTCCTTCGAAAGCCTCAAAATCTATCTTCAAAACATTAGGCTCTTGCCTTTTAATACTTTAAAATCTACCTTTCGAAACCTTTCTAATACATTAAAGTATTAATATTTAACCTTTAGAAGCTTAGCTTCGAAACCAGTTGAATGTACCCATTTCGACACCATTGGAAGTAACCCTTTTGAAATCATTGAAAGTACCCCTTTCGAAAGTATTGGGTTTATACTTAAAACATTATTTGGGTCAAAGTCAATCTAGTTGAAAGCATCAGTTTCGAAACCATCCTTTATCATATAAAATATTGGGGGAAACTTGATAGCATCGGCACCATCTCTTTCGGAAGCATAAAATATCTGGGTAAAACTTTGAAAGGTTGGCATCGAAACCCCTTTCGAAACCATCACCTTCGAAACCTCTAACCCCTTTTGAAAGCTATAGGAAGTGGCTTAAATTTACAAAACAAAATATCTTCTGACGGCATTGATATCTTTAACACTATCGAAAGGCTATAGAACTGCAGCAGAGTTTCGACTAGGTCGGAACCTCTTCTTTCAAAACATTCTTTCATAAGGAACCCAGTCGAAAGCAATCTTAAGTTAATGGCAATCTTTTCGAAACCTTTTAAAGACACTTTTAAAACCGAGCACTTTGACTCTGTCGAAGGCTTAAAACAAAACAAAGGCAGACGCTTTTCTTTTAAAAACAAACCAAGGTTTCGACTCTTTCAAAATCCATGCTTTCGACACCTTACCTTCCGCCTTCCTCCAATCCACTATGTAACATCTTGGTGATACCTTGTGTATTGGTTTCGACATGGTAGGTTTCAACTAAGATAAAGACGGAGGCGTCTGTGCCGTAAGGTTCTTTCCTAAGTAGGCGGAACCAATTTTCTATTGTAAACCTGGTTTAGTTTTTATAAAGTAAACTTTTCTCTAACTAACCTGTCGCGTGCCAACATCAGATTGTTTGCCTTAACTTTTTCAAATTCTTTTTCAAAAATAACTTCCGCTAATCCAGATCTAAACCATGGTTAAGTTAATCAAATATGTCCTTCCAATTTTTACAAAGAAGTCCCTCTTCTACAATAATTTATTTTGCATAGCAAATCACTTTGGAAAAATCCCCAAAAATTCCAGAAATTCACTTTAATCAAGTTATCTAACATATCAAAATTCTAGATGCAAATTCTCAATATATTTTTCAAAATAAATTTATAAACCCAAATAACCATATTTTCCTTTGAAAATTCATAACTAACTTTTCATAGCTTGGAAAATTACCAAATTGAAACCCAACTCCAAAATCATGTCTCATAACATAAAATTTTTCCATGGCATTTAAACATCATTAGATCTTGGTTTTACCTTAAAACCGTGCAAAAACTCTTTTAAACAATCTTGTTTAAATCGAATAAATCATGAATCAAGCATATCATCATCCAATATATCAAAAAATGAATTTACCCTTAAATCTGAAAATATATGATTTAAAATAAAATAGATATGAAATTATTATTCACCTTGACCTAGATAAAGAGATTGGATTAAGATTGATTTCCCTTAAGCTTGATTCTCTAGCTTTTAATTGGATTTCCTCTTCTTCTTAATGGCAGGCCGTTCCTTCTCTTTTGATTTGCATTTTAATTTTTAAAATGACGTGTATGGAAAGAAAATGGTAGGAATGAAATAAATATAAGGGTAAGGGTCATTGGACGGTAAATTTCTATTATACTCTTACTAGTATACAACGCACGTACGTGTATCTAATATCCAAAGATGTTTACCTTAAAAGGATTTGTGTTTTAAGTGTGAATGTTTTTGTAGTCATAACACATTTCAAGTTGTTTTGCTGGTGATATCGATGACAAATTGATAGTAAAATTCCGTTGGTGGGTAGATGGAAAGGGTGGTGAGATTCCATTAACGAATGGGGGTAACTTTGAAATTTCAAAAAAACACCGTGTAAATGATGTTGATTGAATTCTCTTTATTAATAGTAGAGATAGAGATTATGGACATACGTTTTTTTAAAAAGGGATCAATAATTCATAAATCATGGCTTTTTTCTGAACAAAAAGAAGTTTACATATCGTATATGTACTTGGTAGCTAAATGCATTATGATAACTCTGCAAATATTATTGAACATTATAATAAACAACACATATATTGTATTAGTACGAAGAAAATAGAACAGCCATTCAGAAAAACAATAATAGAAGAACTAAACACCATGTTTTGAAGTCAACATAAGATAAAAGGACTATATTACACAGGAGAACTGGAAAACAAATATTCATGAAGACTTTTTTCACCACTATGTACCATATACATTTTTTTGTCAGAAATGAGACTTGTAAGAAAATCCTCATACTTGTATATCTTTTGTCAATGGGCTTATAAGCATACCAACTTGAAAAGCCATAAATGGATATACTGATCCTGTGTGATCTGATGTTTCCTTATTTTTGAAGCCAAATACAATCAGTATTTTAAAAGAATTTTTTTTAATAAAGTTGCTACTTCCACTTTTCTTTAATAGCTGTTGAATTCAAATTTTGTTGTTTGGAGCCTAAATGCATTCTTACACAGAAAGAAAAATTATTCGTTATAAATATACTGTAAGTACCTACTTCTCTAACTATATTTTATAGTGGTGTAAGTGATTTCAGAGTTTAGCTCGCAATGTAAAAATAAACACATTTAGGTGCTCATCAACATTATTCCACCACATCACATGTATTGACCCAAAACTCAAACTGTGCATCTACTTTTATCCTCGATACAGCACCTAATCTTTTCATTGTATGATCGATCCATGTTAAATGCTAATGCATTCGAGTATACCTAGCCAAGTTATTTCATCAAACCGGGAAGTAATATATTAACCGCTAAGTAGTACGGTTGAATGTAGCGCTAATTATGCGAGACCCCATTTAATCATCTCAAGCTCTAAAAAACCACAATTCAATTTATTTTTCAAATAACTGCCAGGAAGATTTCTCGTTTCCTCATGCCAAAACCATAAAGATTGTTGACTGCTCTAATAAGAATGAGTTGAAAGGGATGAAAGGCAATTCAGTAACTTTCTCTGTTACTTGTATGTTTATTACATTGTTTATCATTTTCCACTAATACTGTCTCTTAATATTTTGAGTTGTATACTACAATATCTTAAGTCTTCACACTAAAAAAATTGAAGTTCTATTTTGAATAACTAAAAAAATAATTTTGTTTTCTTTTTCTATGAAAAAATAATGTATTTGTTCAATTATCAGATTTAACCTAGTAGCATAATTAGGAGCATGAGAAATGACCAAAATTAGTGTACCAAAGCTGCTAACGAACTTTTTGGTATTGCCAAAACAGAGACTGAGGTCCTTGTTTTTCTTCAAAGTTAATTGAAAGAAGGTAGATCCACTTGTAGCTGTACCCTCTAGACGGAGCAGCACCATCAAGGATCTTCTATTTCGGTTAGTCTTTTGAACTCACTCTGCTATCAAACCTGAGCCAGCCTCAAACTTGGAAGATTATGATTCCCTTTGACCATAGACTCAACAAAGGCTTTAGACCCGTTAATTGAAGCTTGCCCACTGATCTCTTCAGCTGCAATGCAATGAAAAAAGTTTTGATTGATTTTGGCAGCGCAAAATGAAATAAACTCTATAATGAAATCATTATGCACTTATAAGATTATATAGTTTGATAGTGTAGTTATTTTATTTAACACCGTTCATAATCTTTACTAAATATATCATAATTTATACCAGACAAATTAGTAAAAGATTATTTTAAAAAAGAAAAATCTTAAACATCCTGATTGCAAATTCAAACCATGCCCAGCCCAATCCTCTTGTTTTTTTAATGAGTCAATTTAGCCTCATAATTGATGTTTACCTTATACATGAGACTAACATCTTAATCATTTAAAGTGCATAACACCAACTCTCAGTTTTAACTATACAAAGAATTACAGGAATTTTTTAGATGGACAAATTTTGGGATCGCTATTCCATTCATTACACTATAGGCCAAATTTCAAATCAAGTATAATTCATCCAAATGATAAAATCAGAATATAGGCTGTAACATTATATACCAAATCAAAATACAAAAATAAACTATAATAAAATAAAATGACAGGAGCAGCAATAGCACAGTCAGCACTTGTACACACTATCAGCACCTGTATTAACTGCCAGAGCTCACATCATCACCGCTGTTATAGGATTGAGTGTGCTGTCATTGGCATAGATTATAGGATCGAATTTGGTAATTCGTAGATAAGGAAGATCGGTGTTTAGGAAGGCTATCGTGGATGTTATCTCGCTGATGAGGTCGAATTTGAGGATGAAAGGAATTGGGGATGAATGAAATTTGGTATTTTGAGGACGAATTTATGAATGAACACAAATAGGGTTTAGGAAGGGAGAATGAGAATAGGAGGAACAAACGTGTTCGGAGGTACGACCAATTGAGCGCGGACGTGAAAATGTAAGGGTATTTTTGGCATTTCAAAAAGATACGGTTGAAATTTAGTTCATGGAATCCTCATTATTCGTAGTAAGATGTAATTTAATTAACTAAAAACCCATTCTTGAGCCCTTTAGTTAGTTTATTAGGCACGGTCTTAATTAATTAATTCAGGTCTCAATCCCCTTATCACTTACATTTACATTATTCTATTTAATGTATCTAATTAAATATCCTGAATAATGTTATCAAAAATTAAGGGTGTTATAGATACACTCGTGCACAATGCCGTTGAAATTATTCAAAAATTTAGAATCTGATTTGAACAACTAACCTAGATAGAAAAATACAGTATTTACTAAAATTTGATAGTCCAAATTACCAACCTGATGCATTATTACCGCAACTATATATTAAGTTTAATAATAGGGTTTGATCAAACCAAAAAAGGATTTGATGGCCATAATAAAATTAATCTTTCTAATATGAGTTCAAATCATCTATCCTCAAATTCTCTCTTTCCACACATCCACTTGATTTTCAGTGGTGATTTCTAAATCATTTAAGTTTTTTATCATGTAGCAGATCCATGTAAAAATAAATTGATTATGATGAATGATTGAAATTAAAAGGGTACGTGGATTGAAAGAGTGGACTTCATTTGTTCTAACATCGACCGACATTAATACTCTTCTTTTTTCAAATGCATTATTAGTTGATGTTAATTACCATATAATGATTTCAGATTTGATACATTCCTAAACGAGCAATGTAACGACCCAGTATTTTGGACCATTCAAATCGACAATAAATCCACACATGCCGGACTTGAATAATTCAAAACAATGGATTGTAAATAAAATTTGGCAAAACTCAGCATATATAGTAAATAAAATAACCACAAATCACAGACACAGAGTAATATAACAATAATGCAGTGGAAACAAAAGAATAGTAGTTCATGAAGCTAATATAAATATATAACAGAGTTAAACAAGATACATTAGAGGTCTCGAATACATAGATGTCTCAATACAATAGTCAAATACATGGTCCGAATACATCACTGGAATCGACTGAATAACTGATAGTAGAATCGATAGGTAGCTGGGTCTCCAAGCGAAGCTCCAACTCCAAAGGTGAGTCTCGAATGTTGTATCACTCAATCTGACCCGAGCGTAAAAAAAACACAAAACACTCGAGTCAGGATTAACATTCTTATATCAATAAATCCAACTCAAGTGAAATATCAACTGAAATACAAGTAACTCAAAGGATGTTTGGGATAACCACCCTCTAAGGATCCATTAAACTATCTACTATGTAGTAATATTGCGCTATTATAATAATGTCTAATCATAAAATAAACATACTTTAAAATAGCATTAGGGCTTTACATTTAATCTGAACTCACCCTAACACGTAATAGTCCCAGTAGTCTATCCAGTATTAGCATACTCCCAAAATGGGGGCTACCCTCGATACTCCACAGGCTACGGGAGAAATCAGAACTCGTAGTAAAGCTCGATATGGTAGGTGACACGGCACACAAGGCAATGCCAGGGTAGATATACCAATTACGCACACGGACTGAGGGAAACGCATAGCAGCCACTACCGCTCCACCTCGAACAACACTCCCAAATCAAGGGGTGCACCTAAACAACCACAAAGTAATAGAATGGTATCGAAGAAGTGCGTCCGATAAGAGGTGCTACCTCACTGGTTCGAGATTGCTCCTGTTTTAACCACCTTATGCCAACTCACGGGAGTTGGGTCCATGCATATACCTTAGGATCGTCGCCACCATCCAACTTCATTCTGGAAACTCCACCGCGTACACAGTTGTTAAAGTGGTTTTCGGTATCGACAAAGAGTATGCCCATATCTGATCCCGGTCTCTTTAACAACCAATCGTTATTATAACACCGTGGTCATTTCAAAATAGTTTATACATCAAAACCAAAATATCATTTTCATTTCAAAACCCAAAGTTCTACGATATCATTTTCACTTCAAATATATCCATTTTCAAAATCATATCACTTTCCAAAGTTATAACGCTTTCGAAATCATAGTCTTTTAAAAAAATCAAAACACTTTGGAAATCACAGCTTTGAAATCATAGCATTTTGGAAATCATAACACTTTGAAATTATAGCATTTTGGAAATCATAACACTTTCCTTTTAAACAGTTTAGATATTAAAATTAGTATATATAATAAAATAGTTTATATAAATAGTTATAAGTTAAAATAGTTTAAAATAAAATAATTTATATTAAAAATGGTTTATATTAAAATGGTTTAAATCAAAATAATTTATAAAGTAAAATATCAATAGTTTTAAATATAATTTAAAATTACTTTATAAAATAAAATAGTTTCCTTAAATTTCACAAATCGATTCAAATCAACTTGAATTCCAAAATTTTAATTTAATCAAATCTAAAATCATCAATTTCAACTCGATTCAGCTTCTCAATAAACCATTTCAAATTATCGATTTCAAATACATATCTGAACCATAAAATAAGCCATTTCAATTTCAATATATTTCAAAACTTTAAATATTCAACATTTCAAAACTAAATTCGATAATCTTATATATATATATATATCAATTCACTTTTCTATTATTTAGTTTTGAAATATTTACCTAATTATTTCAATATCATTTGAATACAAATTAAATTTACAAATTTAAATAAACAAAATATCCCATTTAAATATATATAAGTTTGAAATATCCATTTAAGTCACTTTTAATCAAATTTCAAGTTATAAAACACTTCTTTAAATTTCAAATTCAATACATTTCAAATCAAACTTATTTAAGTATAATTCTTAAATAAATATAATTTCAAATCAATTTCAAATCATTATAAACTCTATATTTGAAAATATAGATATTAAATAAATACTTAGACATATTATTTATCAACTTTATTAAATCAACTTTAATGAATCTTTAAAATCAATATCTATCAAAACCATATATTTCTTTTCAAACCATAGAAATCATTTTCAAAGTATTTATGTGACGACCCGACTTTTTCTCCACAGAAAGTCGTATCATCATGAAGAAAGAAAGGGATAGAAGAAGAAAGGATAGAAAAGAAGAAACAACAACACAAAAGAATCTCACAGCGGAAACGAATGAAATATAATATATCATATAGAATATTACATAGTATCATATACATCGGAGTTACACAACTTATACAACACACATTAGACAGTTATAAACATCTGTCTAATTCATACAACTCAAGTATCACAGACACAGACACAACATATACACAGCGGAATCATCATATATCTACACGTTGAAGCCTCCTGCTCCAAATCTCCTCCGGAATTCGTCAAAGCTAACCTGAATCCCTCGACTACTCAATACAATATTGAGTACCCAAGAGTTTAATAAAACAGAAAATAAACACTTGGGTCAGACATGGGTCTGGTGTGAGTAAACGGTTAGATTGCTTAACTTTGAAAACCTTTGAAAACAAAAGTATCACGTAAGACTCCCCACAAATAAACATGGGTAAGTTTTTACCTTACGCTAACTAAAACATTTGATAGGAAATCCGATTGTATTATAATAGGGTCTAGGGTTTTCAAGTAAAATACAGAAATAGCTGAAATGCTTACATCTCACATTCCAACATAGTTGGGCACAACTAATACGTACGGCACTTATTGGAGTTTGGATTCCATACAATGGCAGGGCTACTGGGGTACCGCCCGTCACAGTACGTGGCCTAGATCACCGTACCGAGGAGTACGCCCGCTCCCCTGCAACACAAAGCCGGAACCATCCCTTACTGGATAATCCCGAACAAGATAACCCCGTAGTTGGCACGACCAACCACACACTAAGCCGAATGAAAAGAAAAGGGACCTCTAGACAGGGATCTATCTTGCTCTCAGTGGGTGCTACCCACGAAGCCTTGCTGCACCTCCCCTGTTTTAGCCATTCCCGGTTGATGAGGCTTGAGGTTACGATTACCTTTAATCAGAACATATCACTTAGAATGCTCATCGTCCGCCTGACGATGTGCTGAAAGCATTCAATCCATACAAGTTCGTTCCGGGTTCGAACGAAACCGAAGGCATTATCTCGTTACACTCGTTTTGGAATCACCCTCAGAGTTAACGACAATAACCCTTGCACTCTAAATCTTCATCTTCACTTGAGATTCACGACCTATCGTTAATTTGGATCGATGTGG
This sequence comes from Allium fistulosum, assembly GCA_030737815.1. Classification (NCBI taxonomy): domain Eukaryota; kingdom Viridiplantae; phylum Streptophyta; class Magnoliopsida; order Asparagales; family Amaryllidaceae; genus Allium; species Allium fistulosum. Next base: position 333,924,774 of record CM060901.1, on the reverse strand, counting down.
TATTCGGGTCTCCAGACCTGGAATTCCGGTATACGGAAACCCGATCCCGGTCTCATCGAAATCCAAAACGTATCTTTTAAGGTCAAGTTGTTTAAAGGTTTAAACATTTAAACTTATTCAGGATGATATAAACAGATAGATAAATAACATTATCACAATAGATAATTCATATCAACATTCATCTCACAAAGCAGCATATATCATATATATATCAGAGACATACAAATCATCCAATATCAACCAATCACCCAATATCAAACATCCAGTATTAATCAATTATCTAAACAGAATTGATTTACTCTAATCAATTTAATTAACCTTTAATTAAATTAATTACTATCCTTTAATTACTTGGATTATCTTAATCCTGCTCACTATCATTAATTAATTACAAATTAATTAATTAAACATCTAAATGATCTTCCTTAATTAATCTCCTTTGATTAATTATCTTTAATTACATCAAGTAATTATCCTTAACCATATACAGTAATTAACCTTTAATTACTATCATTAATTACAATAATTAATGAACCTTCATTTATTTATTAACTATAATTAATTATATTAATCCTCAATTAATTATAATTAATTAATCATATTTAAATTAATTACTTTTATTAATCAACCTTGATTAATTCCATTAATTATATTAATAATCCTCTAATAACTTTATTAATTAATTAACCTTTAATTAATTAATCTTTAATTAACTACATTCATTAATTAACCTTAATTAATCTTAAACAGTAATTAACCATCTTGTAATTACTTACCTTAATTAATTAACTCCTTAATTAATTATATTAATTTTACTACTCTTTAATCAGTTATTATTGATTAATTAATCTTAATTAATCAATCCTTAATTACATTATTTATTATATAAATTAATGATCCTTAATTACTTCCTTAATTAATTACCTTAATTAATTAACCTTAATCCTTTAATTAATTACTTACTCTTTAATTAATTAACTTCAATTCAATTATATTAATTTATCCTTAAATTAATAACATCAAGTGATTAACCCTTAATCACTTCCATTTAATTATTTTCATAATTAATTTCTCTTTTCTTATTCAGTAATTATTCATTAATTACTTTACTAAGTAATTATATTCAATTAATCAATAAGTAATTTATCTTTAATTAATTAGGCTAATTAATTAACCTAAAATTAATTACTTTAGTTAATTAATCAATTATTCATTACTTAATTCCTAATTAATCCATTGACCATCCACTAATTACTTCATTAAGTAATTATTCTTAATTACAAATAGTAATTAAGCTTAAATTTATTTTATTAATTAATTGTTCTTAATTAATCTCTTCTTAACTGATTAAGAATAAACCTTACACTTATATTAAATATTTACTCAAATCATTTACTTCATTAAAATAAATTATGATTTTTACTTTTAAAATAAAACAATTCAAACACTTAATTTTAATATACTCAAAATCTTTGAAAACCCTTTTCAATCATATTTGATTTAAATTAAATAAAACAATAATTTAACTTTGGAAATCTCATATTTAGATTGAAAATATCTTCATTTAAGATTCAAAGTTTATTTAGCTAATTATTTTAAAATCAACTATTTTAAATATTTCCAAACTTGAATATATTATATTAAAATTCTTTTAACCAAGTTTGTCTTTATTTTAAAAGAGCCTGCAAATTAAAATTTTAAACAGGTCTTTCTTTATAAACATTACTTTATTTAAAGTTAGATTTATCTAACGTTTTAAACCCGAGTCATACCCCTTAGTAACCCGAGTCGTCTTCGAGTCATTCGTGCCTTCATCTGCTTCGAGTCATCCATGCGATCATCACGAGACTTCCCCGATCCATCTTCATCTTCCCAAACTCTAGAAACACCAGACATTCGAACGTGCACGTGCACATGCACAATGCTTCCAGCCTCCTCCGATCGACTTCGCCATCGCCTACCAGTCGCCTTTAGCCTCGACATTCCAACCACCAACCCAGCAACCAAGTTCCATCATCGAAACGAGGTTTCAATCATCGATCGAATTCCTGGAACCCATTTATCAACGAAAAAACATCACGCCGACCATCTCCGATAGCCTGCAACCACGCCACCGCGTACCAAAGCCTTGCCACTCGCCCACGTCTCGATTCCACTGGTCTGGTCCACCTCGATGCACCAATGATCTCCCAAACGCCATCCAAACCAGATGACCAAAACAGGCTCGAAAACCCTAGTTTGTTCAAATTCGAACAATACAGCTATTGGAAAAATTCCATTGCATTTTTCCCATCATCTTCCACATATAAGCAAGCTCCGACCAAAGTTACGACCATTCACTTGCCTCCGATCAGCCGTGATCGACTAAAAACCCAATATTGCTCATCACAGCATAACCCAAGAATCCCTCCACTAAAAATCCTAATTTTACTTCCTAAAATCATCATCTTCCATTACTAATCTATTCCTAAATTCAGAAAACTAAATTGTGATGATTTATTTTTGACATATATATTTCTATTTACGGTAAAAATCCAAATTTGAAATAATGTCTTAATGTAATCTTTTGAATTTTTTTTTTTTTAGAATAAGGTTATAATCTTTCAATCATCTTTTATTTAAAGATCAAAGCTTAAATTCAATCACAGGAAGAGATTTGAAAATATTTCTTATCTATAGCCTGTAAATAGATAGAGGAGTATGTTTTATATCCATACAGACATAAACATTTATATTCATATGCACAATCATTCATATATATATACATGCATCCATATCATAAACATATTCAACCATATTCTATAGCAATTCAATTATAGGGTCAGATTTTAAAACTGTTTTTAAAGTATGATTTTCTCACCAATTTATAAGCATAGAACAGAGAGCATATTCCAGGTTTGTTTTACTTCACAGGCATTCAAACACATATAATACAACATGCATTCAATTCAATTCAATAATCCAAGAAGACATCTTGATTTTCATACATATATCAAAGAGAAGAACAAGATTTAAGCTGTTTTTAAAATCTGTTTACTCACCTGTAAAACAGAGAACTGGTTTTGTTCTATTTTCTGGAAATTTTGCATTTGATTTTGTTTGTTGTTGGAATTGAATCCTTGCATGCCAGACCTTTGATTTGAATTATATTGAGTTGAAATCGAATGCTTGCTAAGGTTGGATATGTAAAAACTGTTGTTGCTATTTGATTTAATTGCTTGATCTTCTACTTGTTTGTAGATTTGTATTCCAGGTTGAAGATTGGAAAGCACTTTGATTTTATTTCTTTTCAGTTTTTAGTTTAGGAAGAAGAAAATATTTTAGAAAGGAGAAAGATTTGAATTGGAAAGAAAAATAAACCGGTTTCTCTAACACAATATTCCTTTTATAAATCTAAATTTCTAAATAAAAGAAAATGTTGCCACTTGTATTTTTATTAGTATTACAAATGTCCCAACTTGGTCTATGTGTTTACAAGTGTTAAAATCAATGCCTAATTATGTTTAAATCCTTGTCTTAAAAGTATTTATGTTTTCTTAATTATGTAATATGAATATGTATTGATATTTATATCAATTTAAGTTTTATTTATTTACTTACAAACTATTTTAGTTTAAGAGATATTAAAAGAAATGTCTAATTAAATCTATATATATATTTATAACCACTTAAATTTAAACAATTTTAAGAATACAAAATAAAACTTTATTTAAACTATCATGTTTTTAAAATAAATAATTATCTTATATTTTTAAAATAATTGAATAAATCTTTAACTTTTGAAAGATATTAAATTTAAAACAAAGCTTAAATCACAATATATTCCTACTATATATATATCAATAGATTAAATTAAATTTCAAACAATTTCAAATTATAACATATACTTACATATATATTACAATTTGAAAAATTCATCTTTTAGTTAAAACAAAAGATATCCTATTCACAATATATAAGAAATATATATATTATATACTGAATAAAATTTATTTAGCTTTCAAAGATAAATTTTTTCCATTTTGAATTATTGGAAAAGATATGAATTAATATTGCCAGATTAAATATTGATTATTCTTTAAAGATTAAATTACCAATTTAAACTAAAATTATAAAGGAAAATTATAAATTTAATTGAATTATCAATACAGATTATTAAATTATATTGCTCAAAAACCCGGGATATCACATTCTTCCCCCCTTAAAATAATTTCGTCCCCGAAATTAAAAGCAAAGTTAATTTAATAACCCAGCAAAGATTTTTAATTTTAAACACAAACCTATCATCCAATTCCTATCAATCAAAGCAACCAATCAAACAATCTAATCTAACTAACTATTCTGACATAAATCAGAATAGACTTCATAATACTATCTCGAGTTTTCCCGAGTAAAAATCACCGGGAGACTCGCTCTACAGAAGCTAAATAAACTACACACCATAATCCAGAGCTCCTCTCTTCTTTAGATTCACCAATCTGAACAAAATATCAGATCATACCCAAGTCCAACTCAACTTCCAAATCCATCTGAACTGCAGATTCTACAATCAGTAATAGATCATACACGTACTCCCTCAGAGATACGTGAAATAGAATGGATTCCAGATATCCAAACTGACCATTCAACCCTGTAGACAAAGAATTACTCCTCTCAAGAACACAAGAAAATTCCAAAATATTTTGGAGCTAGCTTCCAGACTTACCAAATCTTATAGCTCTTATAATCGAGGAAAATTTAAACAGTTTCCAATTTCCAACTCCGAATTCCAAACTCTGACTCATATCTGCATAGCTCACCAGACGATCCCGAGCTACCTCATCTCTTCCTGATCAACTTAACCTTTGCTGATGCTTCTTGAAACAACTGGACCAAGAACAAAATGATTTCCAGATCCTATCAACAAGATGATATTCCAAAATCTACTGAAATCCACAAACTCTACTCCACAAGAAATAGAAGACTGAACTTCCTTCTTCCAGATTCCAGAAAATTCTATACACACTTAGAAATTCACATAAACTTCTTGTAGAAATCTGAGGTTACTTCCATTCTTGCACAGCTACTACCTTTGCTTTCGCTGCACAACTCTGATTCTGAAGTAAATGAGAATGTCGATGAACTCGAGCACAAACTAGATCCATAAACAAGCGGAAACATTGGTTATCTTAAAGACATAACCAACTTCTCAAAGAATAGATGAGTCCTCGGTCAAGGGTACTGTCTTCAGCTATCCTTGGCTAGAGGAAACTCGAAACTAGAAGTAGAAGAGAAAACACAGATACTCCATAAAATTCTAAGATACTTCACCAAATCCTTCTCTAGGAACCAAATCGATATAAACTAAATCTTTGACCTCTTCGATAACTTTTACTTCCTCTTGAGATGCCTCAACTCCATACAAAAGATTACTCAAGATGAACTCTCAAACTAATCGCAAGTCACTTTTGCGATCCTACCTAGTTCGGATTCTAAAGATACTGTTCTCTCTTTACCAATTAAAACAGCCTTAAACTTTTCCAAACAAGGTTAACCCTTCAAGAAAACATTCACCATCTTCCCGGACTGCTGATAGAAGAACCACAAAGATTCCGGAACCATCGAAGAAACGAACCACACTGCTGCTTCCAAACTCTATCTCGACAGCACACCGAACACTCCGAGCTGCACTGCTATCGCAGCTAACCAAGAACTTCTAATCCAATGGCTTCTCAAAACTAAAACCATCAACAAACCTCTCAACGAATCTCCGAAATGGCAGACATCCAAAAGAAACTCGGGCTCCAACCCAATCGCCAATAACTTACTCTTCTTAAGGGAACAATGAGACCATGTCCGAAGAACAACTAATCGACCTTAGTCCCATACTTCAAAATACACAAAACTCTCTTACTTGATATCAGAGAATTCCTATACAGTCGAGTCTTTCCTGCGGTAGACATCAACTGTTCCTCCAATACCTTCTTAATCTTGTTCCAAAAAGAAAATCTCCTTCGGGAACATCCATAGATACTGCGTCTTATCACACACTGCTCCTTCCTGAAGTCGCCAAGCTACCATCACTTACTTCTGCACAACTGATAGATTCAACTCTAGAAAATCTGCTCACCCGAGCTCAACCAATCTTACATTCCAATAATGGACTCCGAATCTTGAAAAGGATTTTCTTCAGAGATCCGAGACATCCTTACTCCATACTGCCAACTTACTCGAGACGATATTGGGTTTACAGTCTCGATATATACTTCCAACCTCAAACATTCAAACTCCAACTATTGGTAATTGTGTTACACACACTACCACCTTATCTACCTTTATAACTTATATTGGAAAACCCGAACAGGTAACCCAATAAATAGGTAGAAATACATAAATATATATATTTAAAATGATATATTTTTTTTATATAGAAATTATTTCTGGGTAAAATTATTTCATCTACCTCTTTAAAACAATATTGTGTCCGTTGGCCTGGTTCAAGTGTTTAGAGATCCCTATCAATAACGTTAGCTACTCGTATTGACCAGAATCCATATACCACTCAACCGATCAATTAACACAATATAAAACCATTTTTATATAACTAACAATTACGCTCTCTCAAGATAGACACCACTTCAGAGCCTAGGTATTCACTCAACCTACTGCTCTGATACCAACTGTGATGACCCGACTTTTTCTCCACAGAAAGTCGTATCATCATGAAGAAAGAAAGGGATAGAAGAAGAAAGGATAGAAAAGAAGAAACAACAACACAAAAGAATCTCACAGCGGAAACGAATGAAATATAATATATCATATAGAATATTACATAGTATCATATACATCGGAGTTACACAACTTATACAACACACATTAGACAGTTATAAACATCTGTCTAATTCATACAACTCAAGTATCACAGATACAGACACAACATATACACAGCGGAATCATCATATATCTACACGGTGAAGCCTCCTGCTCCAAATCTCCTCCAGAATTCGTCAAAGCTAACCTGAATCCCTCGACTACTCAATACAATATTGAGTACCCAAGAGTTTAATAAAACAGAAAATAAACACTTGGGTCAGACATGGGTCTGGTGTGAGTAAACGGTTAGATTGCTTAACTTTGAAAACCTTTGAAAACAAAAGTATCACGTAAGACTCCCCACAAATAAACATGGGTAAGTTTTTACCTTACGCTAACTAAAACATTTGATAGGAAATCCGATTGTATTATAATAGGGTCTAGGGTTTTCAAGTAAAATACAGAAATAGCTGAAATGCTTACATCTCACATTCCAACATAGTTGGGCACAACTAATACGTACGGCACTTATTGGAGTTTGGATTCCATACAATGGCAGGGCTACTGGGGTACCGCCCGTCATAGTATGTGGCCTAGATCACCGTACCGAGGAGTACGCCCGCTCCCCTGCAACACAAAGCCGGAACCATCCCTTACTGGATAATCCCGAACAAGATAACCCCGTAGTTGGCGCGACCAACCACACACTAAGCCGAATGAAAAGAAAAGGGACCTCTAGACAGGGATCTATCTTGCTCTCAGTGGGTGCTACCCACGAAGCCTTGTTGCACCTCCCCTATTTTAGCCATTCCCGGTTGATGAGGCTTGAGGTTACGATTACCTTTAATCAGAACATATCACTTAGAATGCTCATCGTCCGCCTGACGATGTGCTGAAAGCATTCAATCCATACAAGTTCGTTCCGGGTTCGAACGAAACCGAAGGCATTATCTCGTTACACTCATTTTGGAATCACCCTCAGAGTTAACGACAATAACCCTTGCACTCTAAATCTTCATCTTCACTTGAGATTCACGACCTATCGTTAATTTGGATCGATGTGGTATTCGGGTCTCCAGACCTGGAATTCCGGTATACGGAAACCCGATCCCGGTCTCATCGAAATCCAAAACGTATCTTTTAAGGTCAAGTTGTTTAAAGGTTTAAACATTTAAACTTATTCAGGATGATATAAACAGATAGATAAATAACATTATCACAATAGATAATTCATATCAACATTCATCTCACAAAGAGGCATATATCATATATATATCAGAGACATACAAATCATCCAATATCAACCAATCACCCAATATCAAACATCCAGTATTAATCAATTATCTAAACAGAATTGATTTACTCTAATCAATTTAATTAACCTTTAATTAAATTAATTACTATCCTTTAATTACTTGGATTATCTTAATCCTGCTCACTATCATTAATTAATTACAAATTAATTAATTAAACATCTAAATGATCTTCCTTAATTAATCTCCTTTGATTAATTATCTTTAATTACATCAAGTAGTTATCCTTAACCATATACAGTAATTAACCTTTAATTACTATCATTAATTACAATAATTAATGAACCTTCATTTATTTATTAACTATAATTAATTATATTAATCCTCAATTAATTATAATTAATTAATCATATTTAAATTAATTACTTTTATTAATCAACCTTGATTAATTCCATTAATTATATTAATAATCCTCTAATAACTTTATTAATTAATTAACCTTTAATTAATTAATCTTTAATTAACTACATTCATTAATTAACCTTAATTAATCTTAAACAGTAATTAACCATCTTGTAATTACTTACCTTAATTAATTAACTCCTTAATTAATTATATTAATTTTACTACTCTTTAATCAGTTATTATTGATTAATTAATCTTAATTAATCAATCCTTAATTACATTATTTATTATATAAATTAATGATCCTTAATTACTTCCTTAATTAATTACCTTAATTAATTAACCTTAATCCTTTAATTAATTACTTACTCTTTAATTAATTAACTTCAATTCAATTATATTAATTTATCCTTAAATTAATAACATCAAGTGATTAACCCTTAATCACTTCCATTTAATTATTTTCATAATTAATTTCTCTTTTCTTATTCAGTAATTATTCATTAATTACTTTACTAAGTAATTATATTCAATTAATCAATAAGTAATTTATCTTTAATTAATTAGGCTAATTAATTAACCTAAAATTAATTACTTTAGTTAATTAATCAATTATTCATTACTTAATTCCTAATTAATCCATTGACCATCCACTAATTACTTCATTAAGTAATTATTCTTAATTACAAATAGTAATTAAGCTTAAATTTATTTTATTAATTAATTGTTCTTAATTAATCTCTTCTTAACTGATTAAGAATAAACCTTACACTTATATTAAATATTTACTCAAATCATTTACTTCATTAAAATAAATTATGATTTTTACTTTTAAAATAAAACAATTCAAACACTTAATTTTAATATACTCAAAATCTTTGAAAACCCTTTTCAATCATATTTGATTTAAATTAAATAAAACAATAATTTAACTTTGGAAATCTCATATTTAGATTGAAAATATCTTCATTTAAGATTCAAAGTTTATTTAGCTAATTATTTTAAAATCAACTATTTTAAATATTTCCAAACTTGAATATATTATATTAAAATTCTTTTAACCAAGTTTGTCTTTATTTTAAAAGAGCCTGCAAATTAAAATTTTAAACAGGTCTTTCTTTATAAACATTACTTTATTTAAAGTTAGATTTATCTAACGTTTTAAACCCGAGTCATACCCCTTAGTAACCCGAGTCGTCTTCGAGTCATTCGTGCCTTCATCTGCTTCGAGTCATCCATGCGATCATCACGAGACTTCCCCGATCCATCTTCATCTTCCCAAACTCTAGAAACACCAGACATTCGAACGTGCACGTGCACATGCACAATGCTTCCAGCCTCCTCCGATCGACTTCGCCATCGCCTACCAGTCGCCTTTAGCCTCGACATTCCAACCACCAACCCAGCAACCAAGTTCCATCATCGAAACGAGGTTTCAATCATCGATCGAATTCCTAGAACCCATTTATCAACGAAAAAACATCACGCCGACCATCTCCGATAGCCTGCAACCACGCCACCGCGTACCAAAGCCTTGCCACTCGCCCACGTCTCGATTCCACTGGTCTGGTCCACCTCGATGCACCAATGATCTCCCAAACGCCATCCAAACCAGATGACCAAAACAGGCTCGAAAACCCTAGTTTGTTCAAATTCGAACAATACAGCTATTGGAAAAATTCCATTGCATTTTTCCCATCATCTTCCACATATAAGCAAGCTCCGACCAAAGTTACGACCATTCACTTGCCTCCGATCAACCGTGATCGACTAAAAACCCAATATTGCTCATCACAGCATAACCCAAGAATCCCTCCACTAAAAATCCTAATTTTACTTCCTAAAATCATCATCTTCCATTACTAATCTATTCCTAAATTCAGAAAACTAAATTGTGATGATTTATTTTTGACATATATATTTCTATTTACTGTAAAAATCCAAATTTGAAATAATGTCTTAATGTAATCTTTTGAATTTTTTTTTTTTAGAATAAGGTTATAATCTTTCAATCATCTTTTATTTAAAGATCAAAGCTTAAATTCAATCACAGGAAGAGATTTGAAAATATTTCTTATCTATAGCCTGTAAATAGACAGAGGAGTATGTTTTATATCCATACAGACATAAACATTTATATTCATATGCACAATCATTCATATATATATACATGCATCCATATCATAAACATATTCAACCATATTCTATAGCAATTCAATTATAGGGTCAGATTTTAAAACTGTTTTTAAAGTATGATTTTCTCACCAATTTATAAGCATAGAACAGAGAGCATATTCCAGGTTTGTTTTACTTCACAGGCATTCAAACACACATAATACAACATGCATTCAATTCAATTCAATAATCCAAGAAGACATCTTGATTTTCATACATATATCAAAGAGAAGAACAAGATTTAAGCTGTTTTTAAAATCTGTTTACTCACCTGTAAAACAGAGAACTGGTTTTGTTCTATTTTCTGGAAATTTTGCATTTGATTTTGTTTGTTGTTGGAATTGAATCCTTGCATGCCAGACCTTTGATTTGAATTATATTGAGTTGAAATCGAATGCTTGCTAAGGTTGGATATGTAAAAACTGTTGTTGCTATTTGATTTAATTGCTTGATCTTCTACTTGTTTGTAGATTTGTATTCCAGGTTGAAGATTGGAAAGCACTTTGATTTTATTTCTTTTCAGTTTTTAGTTTAGGAAGAAGAAAATATTTTAGAAAGGAGAAAGATTTGAATTGGAAAGAAAAATAAACCGGTTTCTCTAACACAATATTCCTTTTATAAATCTAAATTTCTAAATAAAAGAAAATGTTGCCACTTGTATTTTTATTAGTATTACAAATTTCCCAACTTGGTCTATGTGTTTACAAGTGTTAAAATCAATGCCTAATTATGTTTAAATCCTTGTCTTAAAAGTATTTATGTTTTCTTAATTATGTAATATGAATATGTATTGATATTTATATCAATTTAAGTTTTATTTATTTACTTACAAACTATTTTAGTTTAAGAGATATTAAAAGAAATGTCTAATTAAATCTATATATATATTTATAACCACTTAAATTTAAACAATTTTAAGAATACAAAATAAAACTTTATTTAAACTATCATGTTTTTAAAATAAATAATTATCTTATATTTTTAAAATAATTGAATAAATCTTTAACTTTTGAAAGATATTAAATTTAAAACAAAGCTTAAATCACAATATATTCCTACTATATATATATCAATAGATTAAATTAAATTTCAAACAATTTCAAATTATAACATATACTTACATATATATTACAATTTGAAAAATTCATCTTTTAGTTAAAACAAAAGATATCCTATTCACAATATATATCAAATATATATATTATATACTGAATAAAATTTATTTAGCTTTCAAAGATAAATTTTTTCCATTTTGAATTATTGGAAAAGATATGAATTAATATTGCCAGATTAAATATTGATTATTCTTTAAAGATTAAATTACCAATTTAAACTAAAATTATAAAGGAAAATTATAAATTTAATTGAATTATCAATACAGATTATTAAATTATATTGCTCAAAAACCCGGGATATCACAATTTATATATAGACCAACGGTGTCTGTATAAAATTTTCTATCCTATGGTCAAGTGATACAGATATTTATCATTTCAATCCGCAATTTAAATATATACGGGTATATATCTTTTCAACCCGCAATCCCAAATTCAATTAACTGAAAATCGCTTGGGTTTATCATTTCAACCCATAACGATTTTCTCCTATTCTACAAGATCGTTCGGGTATGTATCATTTCAACCCACAGTGATTTTATACTAACAGGGAACTTGCAGAGTGATAATAGATATGATAATAAAATAACAATAGTAACATGCATATATCATTAATATAAATAACAGATAATGGTGTCCGATGTCACAGGTGAACAGATACAGATAATGACATATATATAACAATGTAAAAACTAACAGCAGCATATTTCAATTGACGTTTCAATTGAAATCAAATTTAATAAATATAAGAACATTAATCGTGAGTGATTGCTCACCTTTCGAGGCTAGAGAGATGAACGGAAATGGAAGCGAATTGTGGATCCAAACACGAATTCCAAAGAGAAATAAGATGGGCACAAATTCAACGGACGAAGCTGATAGATAAGAATTGATGAAAACGAATTAGAACCTTCAGGATAGAAACGGAATATATATATATATATATATATATTTCAAAATCATTGTTTTATATTACAAAATAAAATTTGAAATAGATATACATATATACTTATCAACAAATATGTAAACAGCCTACATATATAAAATAAACTATTATAAATCTTTACATTAAAACATGACAAGCTAATATATCCTATACATATATATAACTATAAAATTTCCCTGTAACAAAACAAAACTTTACACGTAAATATTACATATATCAACCTAAAACACATCTATAATATCAAAACATCTCTATACATATAATTTTCCAAATATCAACAGTTAATAACACACGTATATAACAAATTACTGTAACCATATGTAGAACCAATATATAAACTCTATATAGCTGACATGCACACTGTATAAAATCAACATATTATAACAGTAAAACAAAGGTAAAATAGACAATGCCTCTCATATAATATATATTGCACACTCTTTATAAACTAACATATAATATGATTTACCCAAAATGTATAACTGACATATATACAAATTCATATACTAACAGATTACGCATAAAATGCTAATACAACATAACAGACCAGACAACTATATATATCCATTTGTATACACTTTAGAAATTAACGTTTTATAAAACCCATACGTTTCGTCCAACAATTGCAATTCTATTTATATAACTACATACACTTACCTATATATTATCTTAAAAAATCAATGAAGAAAACTAATATAACTCTACACTGTCATAACTTATATACAGACAAAAGAAGACTCGTATAAATGCCTGCCTAGAAAAAGCAATATATAAGCCTATACGTACCATATTCCCTTTTCTTACTTTAGATATAATGATAGAAACAACCAGATAAAACTTTATAATATAAAATACATAATACTTTAGAACATAAAATACATGTAAAATTTACTAATGTATATATATCATATAATAGCTAAGCTTATATATAACTTTGTATATCATCAGCGCCTATATATATACCTATACAAAACCCAAACTAATATATATATACTTACATACTTAACTAACAGATTGAAGCATATATTTGCTGAAAACAAAATTTATAAACATATATAAGTATATATACTCAATAAACATAATATAATATAATACATAATACCTTTTATAACAAACCTTTTTATACAATATATCATACTGTTTTAACAAATATATACTTATATATATTATCTCAACTATCAACGTAAGTATTTTTCACAACATTTATATATACATACGAATAAGGAGGCAGGAAGGAGAAACCGAAGGAACTCGTGGTAGACTGCACAAGCGGGACAGGCAGAGACGCGACAGGGGAGGAGGGCGTTGCTCGGCCTGGGTACGTGGCTGACGTGGTGCGATAGAGGCTGGGTGGATTCTGGCTTGGAGAAAAAGAGCGGGTGGAGGGGAGAGGAGATTGAACGGCAGTAAGGAGAACAAAGGAAAGTGACGAACAACTGATACCCTTATCTTATTTTTTATTTTTTTTATATAATTTCCCAACTGAACCATTAGAATTTAGGAAAAATGAAAGGGTAGGATAGAAAAACGTTGGCAATAAATCGTGGGAATATAAAAGGCTTGGCTAATGAATTATACGATGGGAAAAATGAATAGAGAAAGAAAATCAAAAGGCTCACAAAACGTACCGATATGGATACTGTTTTCGCGGTTTCCGATGTGTACCAAACGTCAAAACACAGAATTTGAATATACCGTAGAGATCAGCTCGACGAGACGATCAAAACAGTATACAGATATTAGTTATAGTATCATCCGACCAAAAGTCAATAATCGGTACCAAAATGCTGCTATTTCGCCGAAAATAAGAACGGCGGAGTAATAAAAGTCGAAATTTGAAAAAACGAAATATGACGTCTTGCTCAGAAGATGATTTACAATTTTTCTATATAAAATATTCAGGAAATTATTGTCAAGGAAAAAATTTCTCAGCATTTTAGCTTCAAGGACAGATCTTCAGTATTTTAGTCTGAAGGACAATTTTCTTTAGGTATCAGTTTTTACAGTTTTTAGGTATCAGTTTGCAGTTATCGGTAGCAGTTTTTAGGTATCTGTTTTTAGTTCGGTAGCAGTTTTGGAAAGTTGTGTGTCCTTATAAATAATTTTAAAAGAATGTTTGTCCTATGAATAATTTTTAGGAGAATATTTGTCCTTGTGGTTAAAATATTGAGGTCGTGTCCTTGAGGCTAAAAATATACAAATTTTTGTCCTTTAAATTAAATCCCCCTAAAATATTCAGGTTTAAAAAACATTCTATTACCATCAAATTTTTAACTGATATAAATTGGAATAGATCAATTACACTAGAAAATAAACTTCCAAATTATCTAATGAAAATTTACCAGTTGTTATGCTAAAGTAGACGCATTCCAAATATTAAATTTTTATTTCAAAATTTTATTGTTTAAAATTTCACAAAAATTCAATTAATTAAATAAATAAAACCACTGAAATTTACGGGTCATTACAAGCAAACAAGTACACAATAAAACTTCCAAGATCTCTAAGGAAAATTTAAAGAAAAGAAAAGAAAAGGAAAAAGAAAAAACAGTCCATTAAAAATATTGTACCAGGAAAACACTTGAATACCAAACATACCATGGCCCATAACAAATTTACATCCCTACTAAACGCCATAATTTCCTTTTTCCATTTTCTACAACAAAAGAAAACTATTCAAAACTCAAAGCATTCAAATATTAAAATATTTTTTGAATAGGGATGCAAATATTATGCTACTGGTATTTCAAAAATATTAATCCATATATAAAATAAGTTGAAATACAATTTTCGATCTAATATACTATGAACGAAGAACAAAAGTAAGACAAATTATCAAACCATCTGACTAAGATATTTGGACATAAAGAAAAGCACCCAAAAACTAAAGGCCAGTGTGATTTCGTTTTGAATTTTTTGTTTTGTGTTTTCATTATGCACCACAAAATACAGGAATAAGAGAATTTTTTTTTTCAAATTCTTAGTCACTGCGACGATGAACGGACAATGGAGAAGATGAATTGTTTTCCGCCCTTTTGTTATGTACTAAAAAAACGAAAAATCAAATAAACTTGTTTTTTATTTTCTAGGTTAATTTCATTTTTCTAAATTGTTTGTTTTCTAACAACTTATAAAAAGTGATATTTTTGTTTCGACGAAAACACAAAACAACAAAACAAACTGGGCCTAAATGAACCCACAATGAAGAAGTCCTACATTATAAACTTCAAGAATGTCATAAATTGCTTATACTTGATGGATGTTAATTTATTCAAACCTGGTAAATTTTGAATAAACACTTGGGATCTTAAAATATGGAGAGCCATTTTGAAAAAATAACGCATTGACAACAAAATATTATAGGGTCGGTTATAAGTTATAACTTTTTTTTATTAAAGAATGATAATCTAGGTGCCATTGCAACGTTCCATGAATATACGATCAGAAGTAACAATATACAACTCCTGTATAGCTGTAGAAATGCGAAGGAGGTAATTATATTCAAACACGCAGACGGTGATGTTATTCGTAATCACAGAAAGTGTCACAAAACCAACAGTAACTTAACAATGTTACTAAATTATACAGAAATAGTCACGGAAATATATGTCACAAATTTTTCAATGAAATTTAGAAATTGTAACAGCAGAAGTCGTGGCTAAATCTGTAGCAAAATTGGTACGGTAGATAGTTACCGGTTGAGGCGTCCGAGTCCAGTAGAAGACTGTTTCCTTGAAACAATATTGCCGCCGTATGTTAGCAATTTGTTTCCCAGGATGAAACGGACCTGCCCCGCAGCGTGTAATTTGCGGACGGAGCGCCGACGAACTGAAGAGAGTATAAACCAGAACAGAATTGCCGGGAAGAAGAGACGGAGAGGACGAGAATTTTTTTTTTGTGTTATCTCGTTTTTGGGGCTGCATATATATAGGCTGGAGGAGGTGCCTATTCGGAGAGGTCATGACTGCTGGAAAGGTTGCGACCCGTTTAACCAACAGCAGTGACCCTTGTGCGCACGCATCTGGTCACTGTTCAATCGAACAGCCACGGCCTTTCAAAAATAGCCGTTCAGCGCAGGCCGGTAGCCCATTTAATCATGAGACCCCAAGAGCCCCAAGGCCCAAGGCCCAATCTTTGACGTTTTAATATTGATATGAAGGCCCAAAGCCTACATTGCCACATCCTCTTCTCTTTTGTCCTCATTCTCTTTGTTTTGACATAGTATATTAAGTTGTTATATATATAGTGATTTTGGTACAAATATCCCATGAAGTGGGACTTTGTTTCACTTCAACAACACCAAATACTTTCTTCCCCAACCACTACTCCATTCATTTTCTAACAATCCCCCACATGAATGAGTAGTTGTTCATAGTTTTACGAGACATTTATCGCATCGGTTTAAAGTAGCACATGGGCCTTGAACTTTCCTAGTGATTATCTATATGAATTACAGCAAATCAGTAAACTTAGAATGTCCTTGAACTGTAAGCCTTTTGTGTAATCCTAAAATAGATATCACACGATAAATGCTTCTTATAATCCTTCGTTCTCTGTTTGTGTTCATTTTTGCCTTGAACACCTGCCTGGTCTCATAAGTGCTTAGAGAATTTGGCCTTATAATTCTCTTTGAAGCGGCGCCTCCGCACTTACGTAGGTGATTCTGTAAAGGGTATTCACAATTCCTCAAGTACAGACATCATTAAAAGTATCAATACTTATCCTATTTTCCAACAAATAATGCACTGACTTATCATAGGAATGGTTTGAGTGTAACAGTGCTTTCAAGTTTCTCTTAAACTTAGTTGTCCCTTTGAACCTAGATCTTGGGATCTCCAATCAACTAGGTGGGTTTCCATTTTAGAATAACTTTTATTCTATGGGCCTTAACCCCATTCCCATCGATAAGGTTTGAACTTTCTCTCTTGGCAAGCCTTTTGTTAGTGGATCTGCTATGTTATCTTTAGACCTTATGTAGTCTATAGTGATAACTCCATTAGAGAGAAGTTGTCTTATTTTCTTATGTCTACGACGAATATGCCTAGTTTTACCATTGTATAATGTACTATTAGCTCTTCCAATAGCTGATTGACTATCACAATGTATACATATTGGAGGCACAGGTTTGCTCCAATTTAGAATATCTTCCAAGAAACTTCGAAGCCAGTCTGCTTCTTCTGCAGTCTTATCTAGTGCAATAAACTCTGATTCCATCGTAGATCTAGCTATACAAGTCTGTTTGGATGATTTCCATGATATTGCTCCATTTCCTAATGTGAACACATATCCGCTTGTAGACTTTGTATCATGTGATCCAGTTATCCAATTGGCATCACTGTATCCTTCCACTGTTGAAGGATAGTTTGTATAGTGTAGACCATAGTTCTGCGTATACTTTAGGTATCCTAGAACTCTGATTATCGCTTTCCAATGATGTTTACCAGGATTGCTGGTAAATCTACTCAGCTTACTTACAGCGTATGCGATATCTGGCCTAGTGCAGTTCATAACATACATGATACTTCCTAGTATACGAGAGTATTCAAGCTGGTAGATACCGTCACCAGTGTTCTTTACCCAATTCTGGGTCATATCTACTGCTGTTTTTGCAATAGTAATATTATATTGCTTGAATTTTTCAAGTATCTTGGCGATGTAATGTGATTGAGATAATGCATATCCTTGTGGTGTTCTCAAAATTTTGACACCCAATATCACATCAGCCAGTCCTAGGTCTTTCATATCGAATCTAGAGGATAACATATTCTTTGTAGATGTTATTATGGCCTTGTTATTACCTAGGATCAACAAGTCATCAACATAAAGACACACAATGACATACCCAATATGTGCTTGTTTTATATAGACCTGTGTAGTTAATGCCCCGCTATTACCCCGCTATAACCCCGCTATATCTCATAGCGGGTTTCTACCGCTACGATATTTCCATATAGCCCCACAATATAGCCTTTCCGCTTTAATCCCCGCTATTTCCACTATATCCTGTTATTTCCGCTATATTCCGCTATTCCCGCTATATCTTCTTTAATAAAATGAATTGAAAAATTCAATTTATACATTATAAAAATTATGAAACTAATTTATTTGATTTAATTTTTAATATATTTTCAGAAATGAAAATACTCTAATATTCTACTAAATTCAATTATGTTATATAACAGTTTTACGTTTATTTAAAGTATATTTGCACATGTTTTTATTTAAAAATTATTTATGTATTAGTTATAATTCAATTGAATGATAATTTTTCATTTAATTACCTTTTATATATTCGTAAAAACATTAAGTATGAGTTTTATATGCTATTTTAAAGACATCCGCTATATCCTGCTATATCCTCGCTGTATCCCCGCTATGACTTTTTGCACCTCCACCGCTTTGAATCTGCCGAGCGCTTTAACTGCACAGATATAGATACATTTATCTGATTCATTTATTGTGAATCCGTTTGATAACATAGTTTCATCAAACTTCTTATGCCATTGTTTTGGAGCTTGTTTAAGGCCATAAAGCGATTTTACTAATTTGCACACTTTATTCTCATTTCCAAAGCTCATAAACCCTTCGGGTTGCTTCATATATATTTCTTCCTCTAGTTCACCATTCAAAAATGCTGTTTTAACATCCATTTGATGTATTTCTAAATAAAGTATGGATGCAATTGCAATAAGCATCCTTATCGATGTTATCCTTGTTACTGGTGAATATGTATCAAAATAGTCCAGATCTTCCTTTTGTCTAAATCCTTGGACTACAAGACGAGCTTTGTACTTGTCTATTGAACCATCAGGTTTCAATTTCTTTTTGAATATTCATTTATTACCCAAGGTTTTGCATCCTTGAGGTAAATCAACTAACTCCCATGTGTGGTTAGCCATGATGGATTCTATCTCACTGTTAATTGCCTCTTTCCAGTAAGGGGCATCGCTGGAGGACATAGCTTGTTTGTACGTTAATGGATCATCTTCTAACATGAATGTGTAGAAATCTGGTCCAAAAGTTCTTGAGGTCCTTGACCTCTTGCTCCTTCTTGGTTCCTCCACTTGTTGATCAGCATTATCTTGCCAAAGGTTATTTTGTTCAGTATTCTCAAGAGAATCAGTGATTTCATCTTCCTTTGCTCTCTTCTGAACACAATTGTCAGTACCCTGTTTTAAAGGGAATATATGTTCGAAAAATCTTGCAATTCTCGACTCGATGATGGTATTTTCATGAATATCATCAATTTCAGATTTGTGTACTAGAAATCGATAAGCAGCACTGTTTTGTGCATATCCAATGAATACACAATCGATTGTTTTTGGTCCAATTTTGACCTTCTTTGGTTTAGGTATCTCTACTTTGGCCAGACACCCCCACACTTTTAAGTATTTGTAGGATGGCGGTCTATTTTTCCAAAGTTCATGAAGAGACTTAAATGTTTTCTTTCGTGGTATTTTATTTAAAATATGATTTGCCGAAAGAATAGCTTCTCCCCAAAAATTATCTGGTAAGCCAGAACTGATTAGTAAAGCATTCATCATTTCTTTAAGAGTTCTATTTTTCCGTTCGGCTATACTGTTGGATTGAGGTGAATATGGTGCTGTAGTTTGGTGTATAATACCATGCTTAGCGCAGAATTCCTCAAAAGGAAATTCATATTCTCCTCCTCTATCACTTCTTAAAGCTTTAATTTTCCTACTGAGTTGATTCTCAACTTCGGCTTTATACTGTTTAAACATGTCGAATGCTTCATCCTTGCTTCTAAGGAGATACACATAACAGTATCTAGTACAATCATCAATGAATGTAATGAAATACCTTTTTCCACCTCTAGTTTGTCACAATTTCAAGTCACATACATCAGTGTGTATAAGGTCTAGAGGTTCAGTTTCTCGTTCAACATGAAGAAACGAGGTTCTTGTCAATTTTGCTTCTACACAAATTTGACATTTATAATTGGAGTCTATATCACATTTTGGTATAAATTCTAGATTAATCATTTTCCGCAGTGTATCAAAATTCACATGCCCTAATCTAGAATGCCATATATTAGAGGAGTCAACAATATAAGCAGAAGATTCACTTTTATTCATATCATTGTTTGGTACAATAGTGGTTACATTTGCTTTGAATAAACCATCACACACATATCCTCTTCCTACATACACTCCATTCTTTGATAACACAAACTTATCAGCCACAAAGGTTAATTTAAAACCATGCTTGCTAAGCAAGGACCCTGAAATTAGATTCTTTCGAATGTCTGGAACATGGAGAACGTCACTTAAGGTAAGTTCCTTTCCAGAAGTTAGTTTCAGCACAACTTTTCCTTTGCCTTCTACCTTTGATGCAGATGAATTGCCCATGAAAAGTTGTTCATCATCAGTTGTAGTTTTATAGGTCGTAAACATCCACTTATTAGCACATATGTGTCGAGTGGCTCCTGTGTCTACGAACCATTCATTTGAGTTACCAACAAGGTTGCATTCTGATATTACTGCACATAAATCCATATCAAAAATGCCATCTGCAACTTCAGCCATATTTGCTTCTGATTTCTTCTTCTTGGGAGCACGACATTCGGCTGCTTTGTTCCCCTTCTTTCCACAGTTATGACAAGAACCCTGAAATTTCTTCTTCGACTTCTTAGGCGCATTTTCACGTTTTCTCTTGTTAGGGTTATCTGACTCAACAACATTTGCTTTGGCAGCCATATTCGGAGAAATCTTTTTCTCGGAATTCCTATTATCTTCCTCAATCCGCAAACGAACTATGAGTTCTTCCATTGTCATTTCCTTACACTTATGCTTAAGATAGTTTTTGAAGTCCTTCCAAGATGGAGGAAGTTTCTCAATGGTTGCGGCGACTTGAAAAGATTCGCTCAGTGTCATCCCTTCATCATGTAGTTGATAGATGATTACTTGTAATTCTTGAGTCTGGTTGATCACAGTCTTTGAATCTACCATTTTGAAGTCGAGAAATTTGCCAGCGACGAATTTCTTGATGCCTGCATCTTCAGTTTTGTACTTTCTATCCAAGACAGTCCAGAGTTCCTTGGATGTTGCAACAGTACAATAAACATTGTAGAGGCTATTATCCAGACCATTCAGAATATAGTTTTTACATATAAAATCTTAATTTTTCCAGACAGTTGCAGCCTAAACTTTGATTGCATCGGGTTCGAGTTCGCCAACTTCAGGAGCATCTTCGGTCAGATATTTGGTGAGCCCTAACGTCGTCAGATAGAACAACATCTTCTGTTGCCAACGCTTGAAATCTGTCCCATTGAATTTTTCTAGCCTTTCTCCATGAGACATTACCATAGTTGGAACCAGAGCCGTAGGCTAAGCGGTTGTCACCGTCTGTGTTGGTGCAGCGTTATTGTTGCTATTTTGAGACATCGTCTGCAACAATACAATATTGTTTCAAGATTGTTATTCGTAATCACAGAAAGTGTCACGAAACCAACAGTAACTTAACAATGTTACTAAATTATACAGAAATAGTCACGGAAATATATGTCACAAATTTTTCAATGAAATTGAGAAATTGTAACAGCAGAAGTCGTGGCTAAATCTGTAGCAAAATTGGTACGGTAGATAGTTACCGGTTGAGGCGTCCGAGTCCAGTAGAAGACTGTTTCCTTGAAACAATATTGCCGCCGTATATTAGCAATTTGTTTCCCAGGATGAAACGGACCTGCCCCGCAGCGTGTTATTTGCGGACGGAGCACCGACGAACTGAAGAGAGTATAAACCAGAACAGAATTGCCGGGAAGAAGAGACGGAGAGGACGAGAATTTTTTTTTGTGTTATCTCGTTTTTGGGGCTGCATATATATAGGCTGGAGGAGGTGCCTATTCGGAGCGGTCATGACTGCTGGAAAGGTTGCGACCCGTTTAACCAACAGCAGTGACCCTTGTGCGCACGCATCTGGTCACTATTCAATCGAACAACCACGGCCTTTCAAAAATAGCCGTTCAACGCAGGCCGGTAGTCGGTAGCCCATTTAATCACGAGACCCCAAGAGCCCCAAGGCCCAAGGCCCAATCTTTGACGTTTTAATATTGATATGAATGCCCAAAGCCTACATTGCCACATCCTCTTCTCTTTTGTCCTCATTCTCTTTGTTTTGACATAGTATATTAAGTTGTTATATATATAGTGATTTTGGTACAAATATCCCGTGAAGTGGGACTTTGTTTCACTTCAACAACACCAAATACTTTCTTCCCCAACCACTACTCCATTCATTTTCTAACAGGTGACCAAAATATTTAATAATTCAGAATCATGTTCAAAGCGTAATACTAATATATCTGCATTTAATAATTCAAAATCACGTTCATAGCGTAATACTAACATATATAAGATTAATGATCTGCTGCTACTAGCAAATAAACCTAGCTCATCAGCATATAAGTTAAAATTTACCACAAGATTGATATATAAACCATCGTGGAAGAAAAAATGGAAATATTCATCCAGATTTCACTTTGGAACATATGATAAAGCAATAGCATCCCTCGATGAAGACCATGCATGTAACAATCTAGTTTTCCGTACCCCTTAAATAGACACTAATCTCCATCGATTAACTCAAGATGAACGGAAAACCGAACTGTTAGGGTTAAAAGAAGAGGTAGAAGAAGACAGAAGAAAAGAAAACCACAAAAACACAAAAACAGAACCAATATCAGAATCTCACATTCGTAGCGGAACAACATATAATAGATAAATGAATAATTTTTAAATCAAAGAACTATATCATTTTATACATTACATCATCATCAGAGTATACAACAACAATATACAACACAACTGGACAGTTATATGAACTTGTCCACATATAGAATACACAGCGGAATAAATAATATCATATACAAGTGATACGTCTCGCCATCCAGCTCGCCACTAAGCTCCACAGCATCTCCTGAATCCAGAATGACCTGATGAACTAACTCTATACTGCCTGTGTGGAAAATGATGGGCACCCAGAGTTTAGGAAGGGAACAATAAACTCCGAGTCAGTCATGGTGACTGGTGTGAGAACTAAAACAGTTTATCTTTCAACACACAACAAAAGAATTTTAACATTGAAACCCGCAATGCTTTTGGAAAATGAAACTACCATAAGACCTCCCGCCACACACATAATGCAAACGCAGAATTGGAGGAGATTTCTTCTTATGATAGTCAAATATGCTTACTACGCAAATCATTGGATTATTATTATTAGTGCATAGTGCAGAAAACATTTCGAAAGTATAATATTAATCTTAGCCAGCATAGACATTTCGAACTATGCCTACTATAGCTACCATCCAAATAGTGGGGTGCCACCATAAGTGAATGATAGGTTCTACAACTAAAACCGTACAAGGTTCGTATTGTTTCTTTGGATTTTCCAACAAATGGTCAGTCTAAGAACTTCCTATGCCATGAAAGAGAATGCCTCTGGCTGGATGTCCCGAGAGACAAACTGCTCTCTGCCAACAAGGCCGGGTTACCCCTATAACAGGTAACTCACGAATATGTCATCACCCGGTCCTTTGGGACCTTTATCCGAGCGCTCGGTAACCAACATCACACATAATAAATAAGGTGTGTCCACATGAGTAAGTATTTGGGCTCCATACCATGATACCACCCCTTTCCAGAAGGAAATGACATACCCTAAAGGGCGCGACCCTCATAACCTTGCCGCAACATTCCTGTTTCGACCATTTCCGGGTTGTTGAGGCCCTGATGAAGTCTCATCCACAAAGCTACGCTTTATACAAAAGCTATGCTTTGGGTCAAACAAATGATCAAAGTAATGATCACAAAGATAAATGATCATATCACAAATGATCAAACAATGATCATTTCACAGCAACACTCAGCATGTCACATTACCAAATTGGGATATATCGCTAATAATTTTCAACTACATAACCTCTGAGCTCGTACGTCTCAGAGAAGGGTGTTAAGCTAAGAGAATAAATTCTCCGCCACCAACAGAAATGTATTTGAAAGAAATCAGCTTTACATCTCAAAATGTAATGTTAGACACGTAACCATACAAGTCTGTTCCGGGTTCGAACAGAACCGAAGGCACTTCCAAAGGAGCCCTTGCAATCCAGATATTCACAATCCCGATAAAACTTCCCATCACAAAGGAAATCTCAATACCGTAGCTAACCGTGCAGAGACAATCGATAGGTCATCATATCGTTTTCATAAACATCCGGTCTTCACCACCGGTCTTCAATACGATCCATATCGTCGTATCACAAATTCGGAATGAGTTATACGACACAAAGGTCCTTTCCCGGCTAACCCGAATAGTGAGCGCTTATTCAAAAATAAGCGTGGCATTCAAATTCAAGCAAATCACAACAAATACCCATTCATGGTAATTATTGATAGTCGGTTATTTAACTATCAATAAAGATGCGCAACATCATCAGATTCCAAATAATTTTCCAAATTATTTATCTTTCAAAAATATCTTTACAAGATATATAATTTCCACACTTAAACTATTTGAAAATGATTTCAAATCAATTTCCACATTTCAATTTATCTTTGAATATAAAATCTCAAAACATTTCACTTCATATCGGAAAAACATTTCCATACCTATTTAATAATAGGTAATTCATAAATCCATTTATTTTCAACATTTGAAAATATTCAATATACTTAAATTCAGTTAAGTATATATTTCATTCTTTAAGGAAATCATTCTCTTTCACAAATTTTATTTGAGTCAAAACGAATGTTGCGTAAAACATCGTTACTACGACCCAAAATCACTAGTATAGGGATTCCAAAATTTAGATAGATATATAAATCCCAATACTATATAAAACATTTCCTTTCGGAAACCATTTACTATAACAACAGTGTTATAGTCCACCATTTCCTTATTCCTCGAAACGTCTATTTCAACAATAAATGTTGAAATCTATGTTTTTGATACTTAACACGTTTTAAAACATCTTTTAAAACAATTACTTCATTTCATAATATCACTTTTCCAAAACATCTCCGTTTTATCTAATAATATATTCACTGTCCAAAATCGTGAATATATTTTATTTACCCAATTCAATGTTTCCACACATTTATTTTAAAGGATTATCCACTGTCTAAAATCGTGGATATAATTCCTTTAATTAACTTCCAAAATTCATTTATCGAAATAAGTGATTTCGAATTTATAAAACAATGTTTATAAATTCCAATTCTATTTATAAAAACTTCGATTTATAAAAATCTTTGAATTAACAAATTCGATTTATAACTCAATTTTATACCAAAAATCTAATTTATAAGTTAATTACTTATAAATCTTTTATTTTACAAAAATCTATTCATTTTATAACTTCACATTATAAATCTATTAATTTCATTCACTTATGAAATCCATTTATACTTCCTTTTAACATTTATAAAAACTCATTTTATAATTCCAATATTTTAATTTATAAATATCAATTTTATAAATCTTTTATATAAACCGTTTATAATTATTCCAAAAAACTCAATTTAAATAAATCAATTCTATAAAACGTATACTTTCGAAAATCACTTTAAAATCCCTTAAAAATCAAAATTGTTATTTTTAACTTCAAAAATGAATCCGATGATGCAACAGCACCAAATAGTCAATCACAACATCCAAACATCATATATCAATATGACAACATAATATATAACAATATCTGTAAATAAATCACTACGGTGAGGAATCTAGTCGGATCCCTCCAACCTGTTTCCCTGCATCCACAGATGTTAGCACAATACCAATTCCGCTCCAGTACGGAATTATCGCGGTATATGGGTTTAATAAATATTATCCGCTTACTAACGACGCAATAGGGTCTCATCCGCTATACAATGCGTGAAATCAACAACTGCAATATATACATATGCCAATATATATATATATATATATATTGCTATATACATATATAATACCAATTTCACTTCAATGTGAAATTATCGTGGTATATGTTTTTAATAAATAACATCCGCTTAATAACGGCGTATAATGTCTATTTAAACATAAAAGATATCAATTTAACATCCAATCACACAATCAATCATTATCAACAATTTTTAAATCTCAACTATTTAAAATTTAAATCGAAACAAAACATTCGATTGAGTGAGGAGTTCTCACCTTGATTTCAATTCCGTTCCAGCTTTTATTTCGAATAAAATTAAACGGACGTTTAATTTTACCCAAAATTAAAACTAGCTCCAAATGACACCAATTCTATTCCATAGCGTAGTGCTCGACAAAACGAAGCCAACGCCGCTTGTTTCGTAATTTTTCGATCTCGTATGAAAGAGATACAGTGTTACAAAGTTTAACGAATTATAATACAATTCATTTTCAATTTTTAATTAAATTTTTCAAACCCACTTCAATTTCAGCCGTTGATCTCCTCTAGTGAAAATCTGGCCCGTGCCTTTCTTTACTCTTCCCCCTCCAGATTAACGCACGTACAAAGAACCCATCGACCGCCTTCATGCCCTAAATCACGCGACCACCATACCCCTCTTGAACGTGATCAAGGACCACCACCCAGTAGCCCTACGTCGCCTTCACCCACGCCCCGATCATCTCGAAGCTCGGCCCCACCTACCACCAGAAAAACGCATGCAAACCATTGGTGAACGCATCGATCTCCTGACCTTCATACGCCACGAAATCCAATCACCACCATTGAGAACGTTGCTCTTGACGAGCTCTACGTTTTGTTAGTTGAAGGTTTTGTCTAATTGTTGATAGATTTGAATATAAATAAAGAAGAATGAGGTTGAGTTTCGGCCATTGATTTTTAAAGATGGTGGCTGCACTCTTGAACTAGGGTTTTGAGTTTGTTAACGTATATATATATATAGATATACGTATATAAATGATATAAAATTTATTTTAAAACGACTTTTTCAAACGATCTCCAAATAACACGTGCCGCCTGGCGTTCGTAAGGTTTACCCCGCGTTTCGAACACAATGGAACAGGTTTTGGAAGCTAATTCGATCATCTGTGCGAGTTACGGAAATAAACAGTCAAATTTAAATTAAACCGATTAAACAAATTTCTGGGCGTTTTGGCTTGCCCCGGACAAAAGGTAAATCCGATTGACTTGAAATTTGAAACCTTACAATAATATCACATTGCGGATCTGATGAAACTAGTTTCGTCGAAATCCGAGACTTTTTGAAAAATGACTATTTTAACTCGCCAAATTAAAATTAAAACGATTTCAATGCGTTTCGAGCTGCCACGGTCAAACGACAACTCCGATTGCTACAAAAATTGAAATCCGATAATAACAAACTATTACGGATCCAATGGAACTAGTTTCATCCAATTCTGAGACTGTCCCAAAAATGGCTAATTTCACTAGTCGATTAAATATTAAAATATTCAATTTTCACAATTCAACTTTTAATTCAATTTTAAAAGTTCTATAATATCACTATAACTTCAACATGATTTAATATAACTTTATAAATCATTTTCATTCACATTAAATCCAGAATTCAATTATTTCTAGAATTTCAACTATTAAATTATCGATTTAATTACCCAATTAAATCCAGATATTCGAATTTTAAATTATTCGACTTATAAATCCTTCTTATTAATATTTAAAATCAATTAAATATTCAAATTTTAATTAATATAAATTCTGGGTCGTTACAATGCATGTCCACATTCACAACATTCCAACTGCAAGATGAAAAAATACTAAATGAATATGTGAACTTTTAAACATTTATGGATAATTATAGGTGTTCTTGAATGGATGGTTTGAATAGATGATTGTTTTGTAATAATGTATAAAATCAAGTGGTTTGAACTTTGAAGAAATTATACTCTAGATGGAAATACTATCTTTACAGCAAGATATGAGGTTCCGGCTGCAACCATGAAATTCCGGCCATCCCGGTTCGGTTTCGGCCGAAGGTGGGACAAGACTACGGCAAAAACTCATCTCATTTCGAATCAGTAAAAAAAAAACAGATCCATGTGGTAGAAGTAAGATAAAAAACAATAAGGTAAACAGAAAACCAATTGAATAAAAAAAATCAGTTACCCCCACCAAATCGAGCAGCATCAATAAGCAATTACCATTTTATTGCAATAAATCGAAAGCCTAATTGAGTGGAGGTTGAGTCGAGTGGTGTCAAGCTTAATTTTAGGGTTGAGTCAGGTGGTTTTCAAAATAACGAAAAGAGAGTGGGTTAGGATGTAAAAATGTGATTTTAGGATTAGGTATTGGGTAGAATGATAACTGGGTCAGCTATGCTATGTTAAGTTAATTATAGTGTTCAATTCTAATTAATTGGACTGCTTTGTTTTGGCAATTTAATCTTAAATTATAATATCTAGTTTAATTTTAATGTTATATATTTAATTTCCATTCAATTTTAGGAATGTTATAGCAAGTCGAACTAATATTATGGTAATTGGAACCGAAATCGAAACTAAAATCGAAATTTTCGAAATAAACTGAAACCATGAAATTTTTAAATGAGCGAAACCGAGTTTTCGAACCTTGCATCACAGCATAATCTCAGCCATGGCTGTTGAAAGTGCCATGAAGTAAGAACTCCGTCCAAAATAACCAATGTTTATATTGTTTGGAATTAGTTTAATTTGATAATCCAAAAGGCCAATAGTTAGGTTTTTAGAATTTTATATTAGAATCAAGTTTCCTGGAGTAATAAAAATCACACTTATATATGCTAGGGATGTGCAAGAACGCACTTACTGAATGTAGAACTAAATATCAGCTGAGACAATCTTCAAACCTTATCATATCGTTTTCAGGCTAATTTAGTCCTTTTTTTTGGAAAAATAGAACGACTTTTGTTGAAAATGAATGATTTGACGTGTGTGTGGGGGGAAGTGTGTGGAAGCTACATTTTTTGGTGAATTTCAATTTGATTTGACATCGACAATTTCTAGGTTTTTTGTGTGCATGGATAAAATTTTTAAGGAAAGTTGAGCTGAAAGTAATTTTATAAATGATCGGCTTATGCTAAGAAATTTTTTTATGTTAAGCAAATTTTGGTTTATGAATGTGTTAAACAACATACTTGATAATGGTCTCCACACCCTCCAGCATTTATGATGTCTTTATTACCAATGCACCTTTGAGAACATCTAGTACAACGAATATCTGTCGTCTGCATAGGCCTGTCAACGGATGTTTTCGGATGCGAATAGTGTCATATCCACATCCACATCCGAAATCATTTTTGGATATCCGCATCCGCGGATACGGACGAATATCGAATAATTATCCTATCCGCTAACGACCGATAAATCGAAAATTATAAAAAGAAAATTCTAGGTTAACATAAATATTTTTCAATCTCATTGATTGTAAAAGTGCTAAAAATTAACAAATATGATGATGATAAATAGTTTCGAGCAATTAATAAGCATTAAGTGCATATAATATAAACTACTAACTTAATAAAATAATAAACGAATATCTTTCATTGCACTAAAATATACATAATTTGAACTATAATCTTGACAAAAACCGGACGGATAATTTTTGGATGCGGATGTCTTCATATCCGCATCCGCATCAGTTTTTTTGGATATCAGATATTTATCTGCTTTTCGAATGCGGATGCGGACAGATTTCAGATTTTTCGGGTATCTATTGACAGCCCTACATCTGCATACAATCATAGAACATGTTTCAGGTGATTTTCTCCTATGTTTTAGATCTAGCTACTGAAATTTTGTCGAAATATTTGATTTAAACTGATTTGTTTGCTAACTAATCTGCATATGCTAAGTTGTTTTAGGTTCAAAGATCATTCTTTCATCTATGAACGACCCTTCCTATATAAACCAATTCATGATTTATACAATTAACTAAATTTCAAATTTCCAAAGCTAGGATCAATAGCACCCTTTTATAGTATCTGATATCAGTCAAAGTTCCTATTTAAATATATCAATGGCCTATAACTGATGCTAAATAAATGACCCTATTGATCCAAGCTGTGTGTGTACGTATATATATGGGTAAGAATCGGCTACACCTTATTCTTGCTACATCTCAACTCCCCCCAATATCAATCATACGTTCTAAATTAAATAAATATTCAAGGGGAAAGAGAGAGAAAATATATAATTTTATTCGGAAATTGTGGCTGATATCAAAGGGATTTGAGATGTAGCAAAAATGAGGTATAACCGATTCTTGCTATATAGACACACACATACTTGTGGAATTTCTTTTTCGTGAAATTTCCTACCATCTCAAAATAGACAACTATTTACAAATATATGTCACTTTTGACTAGTTAGCTCCATAGGCAAAAAATGTACGCCCGACATGTCAGATGTAGCTGCTTCTTTTTTTTGTTTTTTTTGCAAGGCATAGAAAACACATGCTATTTGCATTGTTTTAGAAAAACCCGTCTCGATACTCATCTTGGTAGCGCTTTGAGGAAATGAGAGAAAAATGCCTTGAGGCTTTTTACCTCTAAAGTTTACGCCTCAACAGCTTGAGATTTACAAACATCTTGAGGCATACGAAGCTTACAAACAAACATCTTTCACTCCTCAAAATTTAGGTTCCTAATTTCATTATTTCCAAAACTTCGCTCAGATTTGAAATTAATTCAATTTTGATTCCTAATTTCACTATTTCCAAAAAAAATTATTCAATTTTAATTTATTCAATTAAATAGAAAGAAGATTATTACTAAAAAATATACAACTTCTAGTATTGTCTACTAAATAACGACAAACCACTACTATTTTGTTTTCATTATTTTGTAGTGATTGAAATTTACATATCAAAATTTTTGTTATTTTGTATTAACACGCTCTTTCGACTAAGAATTTTTTTGCAATTTTTTTCAAAATTATTTTTGTCTAGTTGATCTAAACTCGATCGTGCAGCTTTCAGTCATTTAAAGAGCTAAGTTTGGAGCAAACCATTATTAGAAAAATGAATATTCTCATGTTATCCTAATAATTTGATATATTTAAATTATTCCATCAGTCTTGATCCTTTTCCTTGTGCAAGTTCTGTTTTCTTGAATGTATGCTTTCGTTAATGGTTGTAAATTTTATAGGCTCCTCTGTTGATAGGTTGTGATATAAGAACAAAGAGTTTCTATAGAGAAATCATGGAAGGGTTAATTAGTGTATATTTTGCCATTATGATAAGGTAAAAATGGATTGACGTTTCTATAAAGAAATAAAGTGAGCAATAAGATAGGATTTAATTGTTTGTTTTATTCTGTGTATAAGACTTGGAATAAGAATCCTACATGTTTGTAAAGTCCAATTATAACATGTAGAGCTATCGCTGGTAGGTACATATTATTTCTCAAATTATGCTACCATAAAATTATGCATAAATTGCTCTTTTGAACTTGCAAAATTAGACATTGGTGGATTGTTTAGCATTATGAATAAAAGAATTATCTACATGAACAAAATTAGACATTGCAAACTTCATAGACGTGTAATTTGATTTAAGAATCTAAAAATATGAGTAAACATTTATCTACATATAATGGCAATCATTTTCAAAATATATATGCTACCATAAATTTGTGCATAAAATGCTCTTTTGAACTTACATGATTGGGGATTTTCACTTCAAGGGCTTATTTGTGCAGGTTAATAAGTTTTAAAGACACTACTTCTAAAAAATTAGTTTTAAGGACATTTTACAGGAAAAAGATAAAAGAATTTATCATTTTCAGTTATACAGAAATAATGATAAAAGGATTTATCATTTTCCTATATAACTTAAAAAGATAAATGAATTTATCATTATGTTGTAAATTGTCCTTAAAACTAATTATTCAGAAGTGCTGTCCTTAAAACTTATTACCCTATAAATAGAAGCCCTTCAACCTAATTTCCACTTTCTAAATTATTGTCAATATTACCTGACAAAAGGCTTCTCTAAACAAAATTTTGAGATGGTTATTTCCTACATTTTGTGTAATTACGATAGTGTTAAAACGGACCAACATTAATATCAGATTAAACTAAGCAACCAAACCATCTTCAATAGCTAGTTCCATTTTGTCTATAAGATAAGATGTGGGAAGCTTATTAACAGTTTGAACAGTCCAATTTTGACACATAAAAGTATTTGACAGGTCATTTTCGAAAGTATGCCACTGCATAATTATACATAAATTGCTCATTTAAACATGCAAAGTTATAAATTTTTGAATTGTTTGTCCATAACATGAGTTATTGTTGACAAATTGTGAAACTTTATTAAATGTTCTTACATGGTGTTCTTAAGTTCAGTGCTTGTGTAATACTGATACATGACCAGTAGGCACCAAGGTTTACTATTGTGAATATGAAACTTTCACTCATTGGAATGCCAGCTGATATTCTTTTTCTTCAGATCACGGGACAAGCCTATATGCTTAGAATTGTGTCTCTCTTGCTACTTGCAAATGTTGAAGAAATCACATAGTAGAGGCAAATGGCGGGTTGGTACGTCATTTTCTTTTTATTTCTAGATTTTGAATTGGGTGAATTTTTTTATATTCATTTCTTTGTTTTTTTAAAAAAGATAATAATTTCTAACTCTTTTGGAATTAGTATTATATGTAACTTTGAATGTATTTTAATTCTTGGTGTGATTTGATGTATTTAGATCAAGGTTCGAGATATCTGTTTTGATCTTTTGTAACTTTAGGATTTTCTGTCTAGTTTATAAATTTTGGTTTCGGTCTAGGTTTCGGATTTTGTTATTTGTTTTTCATTTAATTACACTTTTTTTTAAATTTATTGAAATAAAATGTCTAATCAAGTTGAATTGAAATATAAGATATGAACATACAATATCAGTCAATTATAAATTATAAATATTTATTATAGTAATAAATATTTATTCATTACTTCGTTTTAAATTTTATTTAGTTGCACTATTTATATATATTGTGATTTTGTATGTTTTTCTGAAGTTACAATTTCAAAATTTGAACATTCATATATTTGATACTCAAATTAATTCTTCATTTTAACTTGATGTTTGGTAGTATTTCTATTAGAACATTGTTTCTACTTCATTTCATTTCGATCTCTACTTAAACCGAAATGGGACGAGCAGAATCTTGGTGTTTCGGTCAAAACTTCAAATCTTGATTTAAATCTTATTTATTTGTCAAGGACAGATGACTTTTTCTTTCCTTTAATAATAATAATAATATTATTATTATTATTATATTATTTGCAAATGTTAATGATAATAATAATAATAATAATCTTGATTTAGTTTTCCTTTATGTTATGTATTTTTGTCCTCTAAACATGAATTAGAAGAAACAAACGGTTGTGGTAAACAAACAGATTTAAAAAAATTCACCTTTTGCATTCGACCCAAAACAAAAAACATACATATCATTCTTATTCTATATTTATTATTTATGTTCGAAATTCAAAATTTGGAAATATATTTAATTTGGTTAAAATAATTAAAACTAAAATAAAATTTTGTTTTACATATTATTTTACTGTCCGAGAATTAGAAAAAATTAATACTTTTTAATTAATTTAATGTAAATATTCCAAACTTTCAAATTTAAAAAAGTCGATTTTCTAAATTTAAATTTGAACACTAAAATTGAATATACATATATTAATTTTATATTTACAGTTAAAAATATAATTTCCGGTTAATTTATTTATAATATTTTATTATGTATCATTTATGTATATAAATTTACATCTTATATATATACACTTATATAAGTATAAAATACAATTATGGATTCTTGTTTATATTAGTTTAAAATATAATTTATACACTTATATATACACTTAAAAAATAATTTATGGATTCTTGTTTATATAAGTATAAAATATCATTTTGACATTTAAAATATCCTCTTTGATATGGTATAGGAATATTCACCACATTAATTTTATTAACCGTTGACACTATGGTCAATTTTTCCATTATACCCCTTGAATAATTTGTTTATATAAGTATACTATATCAAGCATAGTTATACATTTTATAAATATTTGTTTCTTTCAAAAATATTTTTATTTTCCTTGAAATAAAATTTCCCACTCATCCAGCATAATGCAAAATGTTTTAAATATTTATAGCACTTTTGAAAGAAACATTTTATATAGAGTACCCAATTTAAAAAGAAATTAAATTCTCGTTTGTAGTTTAAAATTTCTTCTTTTGAAGTTGCTTTTTCATCTTTAAGCATTTCATTTTCTAATTCTAATCTATTTTTCTTTCCTAAACATTCTTTATGAATTTTTCTTAAATCCTTGAATTTATCATCTATCTAAAGCTATTTCTATAACATCTTCAAAAGATATATTACATAACCTCGTTTGCTTGGAACAAATGTCTCAGCGAGAAACAACATTTTAAGATACCTTCACTAAGGACGAGCAATTGTTTTTTTTGGATAGTTTTGTCAAACAATCTTTGTAAATTTTATTTCTATCTCTTTCTGAAAATAGATTTTAACAGAAACAACTATAATTATTTTTAGCAAAATGTCAAGTGATCTATAGCAAATATTTACAATCTTACCTTAATATTTGTATTTCACTGAAAATATTTACATATGACGGATGTTTCATGAACCTTGTTCAACCAATCATATTTGCTATTAAAAACAATTTGATGAAACCATAAAACCAACAAAGAGGAGATAACAAGAAGAAGAAAGCTGGTATTTCCAAGTCATAAAAAAATGAAAACAATTTTTTTTAAATCATTCCAAATCAACCATTTTCTATACTCTCTTTCGTACATTTTAAATACACTTAGAAATGCGCAATACAAAACTTATTTTCAAATCAAATCCAACTAAGTTTCTTCATTTATTGATCATCCTTCCAACTATGGTAATGGAACTAAAATTGTATGAGTATGTACTTCATTCCAATCGAAACATGCGTTAAAACTGATGCAATGAAAAAAAGTGCAAAACATTCGTAAAATCAAGCGTTGCAAAGAGTAAGTTTAACAAAGACAGATATTGGGCAGGTTTATGTGAGCTTTGTATGAGCCACAAATAAAATTACCAATAGCCATTAAATCATTAATACAGGGGTAAGGTTCTAGGTTGTTAGTTTTTGCAGGTTCGAATCTCATTCTCACCATCAGTCTTACCTATCAATTACAATCGTAAAAAGTGAAGTCTTTTATAAATTAAACATTTTTCTTTTCAAATTAAACATTCAACATAATATGAACATAAGATTTATAAACATATAATGATAAGCATGCAGTCGTTAATCATGATGCAAGAAAGCTAATGACTGCCAATGACAATGTAATAAGCGCTTTTTTTAAACCAAAAGAACGAGTAGACAATTTGCTGCTTCAATGATAAAAAATTCCATATTATTCATTCGATTTGGCAAGTAATCTACCAAAGTCTGTGTAAAACACTCAAAAGGTAAGTTAGGGGAAAGATTGCATAAGAAATAAATAGCCAAGGTACTCTATTCATATCCATTCATTTTAAATTTATAGTCAGATTAATTCAATGAATGGATAGAATGTAGCGAGCAAGTTCTAAATAATTTATTAAACTAATAACCATCCTTTGGCACTTCATTTGTAACTTCAAACAAAAAGGGGAAGTAAACTGCATTAAGCAGCCAAATATTCACACACACAAAAAGGCACTATTGATTTAAACAGAAGGGCTAAATAGTACAACCAGATTTCTATTATCCACAAATTATAGAGTACAACAAAATTACCCCACCTAGACTCAATATCATTTACTTGCTTTTTAAGAAACAACAAATATCTTTTACTTGACAACTACACATGCATATTACTAACCTTCTACTTTTTTTCCCAGTGCCATTGATAAGAACCTAGTACCTAGGACGCTAAGCACATTTCCCTAAATAATCTATCTTTTTCTTTCCTATCTTTTAAAAGATTGTTATGAAACTCAACCCTCGGCTCCATAACCTTGCCTTCTATTTGTTCACACTTTGAATACACCTTGGCCTTCTCTTTTGGTTTCCCACTTCCTATTTATTTTGCATAACTGTTTTTGAAATCATCAAGCGATGAAAAACGTATTGTGTTTTCAGCTTCGAGTTCCATTTGTAGCTTAAACTTGGAGTCTTCAATGGTTTGAATAAAAAGTTGCTAGAAAGTTTGTATGTACTCTCTTTATTACTGAATGAGCTCTTTGGTTATTTTACAATTTATCTCATGTTCAATTACTGTTCCTTGAGGTTCTAATTCCCTTTTCTTAGAATACGATGATACATTCTCGCTTTTATTTTGCTCTAAGAACAAAACATTATGTATATCAAATGTCAGGGAGCATATGGAAGCAAGTTTATATAAAAACCAACATTTCAGTTGCATACAAAGAAGTCAATGGTAAATAATACATAGTTAAGGTAATGTAACATTTCATATAACACTTTATCTATTTATAGAAATGAATTTTTAGATTACTGGCATTATCTTATTATTGACTAATGGCTATTTGGCAATTTAGGACACCGTCGAAGAGATTATGCAACATGCTAGCTAAGTAACAATGTATGATTGCTGCAGCAGTAACAAATAATGAATTTGAACTCTTATCAAGCTTGGATAAAAGTATAAAACAAGATGTCATTAATTGTATTTAGTGTTTTTAGCAATTAAACACTATTGTTTGTGACTCTACTTTAAACAAATGTGTTTGTGAGATCCGCGGAACATGTTATGGTAGTAAATGTGTCTATAGTGTTTTAGTTGTACTGTAGTAATATTTGAAATGTAGCTTAGTGTTTCAGTTGATAAAAATATTTGAAAAATATGTTATGATATAAATTTGATTTTATTCTGCAATGATATTGCAATTTTTTATCAAGAGTTTTAAGATGTGTCGAATTACATCTTGGAATCGAAATTGATATTTTTTTATTTTATAGTAAACTTGTCATTGGAACATTGATTATAATTGAAATTCTAGTAAAAAATATGATATTAGCATATGTATATTTCGCCCTGGTTCTGGACCGTGGCTAAACAAAAATTAGCCATAGCCCAAAGCCGTAGCTAAAGGCATACTTGCCATAGCCCAAAGCCGTGGCTAAACAAAGTATATAAGTATTCACATGCAAGTGGGTTTGATATCTCCCTAGATTTTAGTCCAAATATAAAAGAGAAAATAAGAATGAAAAATTGTATTTAAAGATTAGCTAACCGATATGTGCATTTCAACCAATAAAACAGTTATCATTAAAAAAATTATTAATTGATTTTTTCCATATGTGAATAAATATTTCAAAGCATTATAATTTTTAATCTAAAGACATTAGACAATTATTTTACATTATTTGTATGTGTGCGTCGGTAGTCAGTAATTGTCTATATCTTTAATTTAAAAATTATAAGTCACCTAAAAATTTATTCACATACAAATGTAGAAGAATTGACTAAGTGATTTTGTTAATGAGGATGGTATTATATATATATATATATATATATATTTGAAAATGGGTTAATGATTTTTTTAATTAGGCTTTGCGGCCCAATAGCCATAATTACATCTGCATATCAACTGAACATAATAACTATCTCAGGATACAAAGCGACACAATCTAACATAACCGAATACTTTCCCAGTTTGTAATTAGGGTTCAATTCCAGAGCTATGGCGGTTTCAAGATCACTTCTAGACTTGCAACATCTCTAGCTATGTTATCTGATAGCTCTAATTCTTGTTTTCTTTGTTGTTGTTGAAAGCCCTTACGTTCCTTTCACGCTAAATGTGCTAGACGGTGTTGTCAGTGAAATTTTGCTAATTTCCTTCATAAGGTCCATGATATCCGCCCGATCACTCAGGTAATTGAACTCTTCCTGTAAGTTCATCATTGCTTCTGTGTGCAAGTTTTTTAATTTTTATAATGTCCAAACTCGCTTGCTATATTTACAGTTGAAAAATAGATGTATGTGAGTTTCGATTTCTTTGTTACACAGTTTGCATGTATCATCTTCTATAATTGCCTAACTCTTAATCCTGTCTTTAGTTGTCAATCTGTTTTTAATGGATTTGTAAGTGGTGTGAGACATTTTGGGATAGTTAGATTTACTCCATACTACTTTATGCCACTGCACTGTTGGGTAATGTTGTCGGCTGTCTTCCCAGGCATCTTTCAATTTAAATTGACCTTTATTATTGCTTTTCCACGCTTATATGTCCTTTTCTCTATCTATATATAATGGCAACCCCTCTATTTCTTGTCTGAAATTTCTAGTGATTATTTGTTTTTCTGGTGCCCATTTTTGATTTTGAATTATAGTAGATACTTGACAATTTGGTGTGTTGTTTGCTGAATAGCTTTCCCATCCCAGCTTATCTAATAAACTTTTACTGTTAATCCAAGGGCCTCTCCATAGGTCAGTGTCTTGACCATTAGCAACTTGCCTTTTTATAAGACTTTTAAGTAGCTCCCTGTATTTGAGGTTGTTTTTCCATATTGTTAATGCATTATTGTCAATTTTAATTGTCCAAAAATTTTCTTTTAAATATCTAGCCCTCATCCATTTGGCCCATAGATATTTTGAAACAAGAATTTTCCATGCTAATTTAAGATCATATGCTTTTTTAAGTTCAAAAAGATTTTTAAGTCCCACTACTCCTTCCTTTTTAGGTCTGTAAGGTCTTTGTAGCTTACTTTACGTACTCCTCCTTTCTAGATAACACAAACAGCATTAATTTTAGCAATTTAACAGTCAGGGATTTGAAATGTTTGTAGCCAGAACTTGATTTTAGAAGTTATGACAGTGTGAACTAATTCAACTCTTCCTGCAAAAGATAAGAGTTTTGACCTCCATCACTGTAATTTCTCTCTTATTTTGTCTATTGGTTTTCCATATTCAGCATATGTTATTGTGTTGTTTGACAAAGGCACTCTAAGATATTTTACTGGCAATTCTCCTTCCCCTACTCCAAGCTGTGATATAATCTCTGCTCTGTTTTTACAATACTTATATAGAATTTAGTTTTAAGCTTATTCACTTTAAGACCATCTAAATTCTCCATCTGTTTAAAAATTTCCTTTATTGTTTTCAGAGCTATAGAATTAGCTTTAAACACTACCAACAAGTCATCTTCATATATTAAGTGATTGACTTCAGGTTGAACCTTGTAAATGGGTTTGATTAGAGTCTGATCACTAGCTAATTCCATTTGTAATGAGAACCATTCCATAGAAACAACAAAAAGATAGGAGGATAGGGGGTCTCCTTGTCTAATCCCCCTATTGGATTTAATAAATCCTTTAGGTATTCCATTAATTATCACTGAGAATGTAGATGTGCATATGCAATCTGTGATAAGTTTTAAAAGTTTGGCTGAAACTCCCATTTCATGTAACATATGTAGGATGGATTGCCCATTGACTTTATCATATGCTTTATGGAGATCCATTTTCATACAAACCCTATCTGATCCTTTCCTGTTAAAGTCTCCCACAAGCTCGTATGTATGTGTGTATATATATATATGTATGTATGTATGTGCACATATTGTTTAGCATTGTCTTTGAATACAATTTTTCAACTTGTGTTTATTTTATGTTTGGACAAATTTTCATTTTAGACCTATTTTTGAAAAATTGCTATAATTTTAGGTTAGTTTTAAAATACATCCAAACATAGATTGATTTCCATCACATCAGTGTTGATGTCAGAGGTTCGAGTCCTGGTTGTGTATGGGTACTATGAATTTTACCCATATTAATTTGCACTGGCAACACAAGCTTGTGTATCCCAGTGGTAAACACCGGATTCGGAAACTGGAAATCGGAGGTTTGAGTCTTGCTTGGCGCATAAACCGGAACATTTCTAAAGCTTATGCTTTATGTTTACTTTTAAGAACATGTATCTCATGGTATAAGATCATATAACTATATAAGGAGAAAAAAATTTGCACTGCCGCAATCACCATTGCCCCCACAGGAAATACAAAGTGGTGAATTGGTAATTGCATCGACATGTTAGAAATTAACTTGTATTTGCAAATAGTTTCAAAAGTAGACAAATTGCAATAAGTTTTAGAAATGGGCCTAATGAAAATTTGTCCTTTGTGTATAAAGTTTTATTGAAATATTCTTAAAATCCAAGCTAGAAAGAAAATTGTTGTCAATATATTTTTCCCATCCCAAAAATAATTCATGATTTTGTTGTCGTATGCGACTTTGTCCTTCCTTGTGTTAGACGTCAGCATAGCTTATAGAATTGCAAAGCAAGGGGAGATTGTAGTCTTCTTTAATTATTTCAAAGTTCCATTATTATCTTTTATAAAAAAATTCTAATAATGTAAAATATATTATGGATATACTCTTCATACATTAAAAGTTATGAAAATCGACTCATTTTGCATTTCCTAACACCTTTAAAATCAATTATTTATTTATTACTTCCAGTGTTAAAGGAGTTTTTTTTGGAAATACAACATTCTAATTTGAATATGAACTCCGTGGTATTAGATAAATGTCCAATTTGAAGATATATAGATACGGTTAGATGTAGGGATTTCCTGGAGAAAACATAATGTTGTGAACCTTATGATGCTGATATCTCTTCTATAAAAAGAGCAAAAGGCCGAACAATGATTCGATGGATGTAAAAGTGTGAGTTTTTTAAAATTGACCACAATGATGTATGTATAATGTATTTGGGAAATGTCACAAAGTTGAAGTTCATTCTCCGTATTAAGAATTGAACTTTTTATGTCATTGTCAATGTGGTATTGCAGCATTTAGGAACCTAAGCCCTTTGCAAGTTCATGGAAAATACACACCACACAATATTCTGAAATTACAAATGCTTCATGCACTTGGAAAATATCACAATTTATAAGTAGTTGCCCATTTGAATTCCAAATAAGGATAAATGAATTGTCAAGCAGTGTTTACTGTCTAATATGACAGAAATGAAAATTAAATTATGGTGGTGTATGTTCTTACCTCCAACTCATCCGAAGTCATGATGAGAAGAGCTATAGGTTCTAAGTTTTTTTTCAACAAACGTCTGACCAAGAATTCACTTTTCTGCATAAGTTGTGCCAAACAAAATACGCACTTCGTTATCAAACAAATATTATTCTTTTGCAAGATTTAAGTAAATAATGTAATCATATGTACGAAAATGTGTATTTGCTTATGTTGTATTTCAAGTGGCATTAGATGTGAAAGAATAACAACTTAACAGCTTGATACAGTCCAAAATTGGAAATACGATAATAATAAAATGCGCTAGTCAAATAAATTATTTAGTGAGCGTTATTAGCTATTTTTATTTTATATGTCATGAAGTTTGAGCAATTCAAAGAGAAGATAGCATTCTTGCATTGTGATCTTGAAGTAGCAATAACCAAAGAGGTTCGAGGTTAAAGGTAGACTGGAACATGTCTGTAGATTTAACAAATCCTTGTATGGTTGTACGGACTAAAGCAATCAGGAAGAGATTTGAAAATTTTACACTTTCATATTGTTTTCTT
This sequence comes from Allium fistulosum, assembly GCA_030737815.1. NCBI lineage: Eukaryota > Viridiplantae > Streptophyta > Magnoliopsida > Asparagales > Amaryllidaceae > Allium > Allium fistulosum. Next base: position 333,882,557 of record CM060901.1, on the reverse strand, counting down.
GGAAGCTACAAGGACCAATTTGTCAATCTTGGGAGAAGCAATGAAGGTATGTGTTAGTGCCACAGGTAATTCTGCAAAAACTTCGGTTCCTCCAGCCCATTCGAGCATTTCTATAAATACTTGTTCGGCATCAAGTACTCTAGGAAGCTTTGCGCTGATCAGAGCCACTCCAATCACCATGATCGACGATCAAGGGCATGAAAAGAATTAAGGAAGTGAGAAGAAGACGGTGGTACTTGGGATTGACTCAGAAAGGCTTGAGATTAAGTGTGCATGTGCACAAGTGCACATGTGTGCACGTGTAGTTGAAGTGCAAAATACATTAGGGAAGTTGTAACGACCCAGAATTTTGAACAAATTAAATTGAAAATATTTAATTTATTTTAAATATTTGAACGGTAATTTAATTTGAATCCCCGATATAACTCTGAATTTGGCGATTAAATTATAAAATTTAATCTATTGAATGCTGAATAAAAATTTAAATCTTCAGTTTTAAGCTGAAGAAAAATATTTCAAAGGCTTGTAAAAATTCATATTGATAATACTGAAAACAATAGAAGCTTCAGAAATTGATTTGGAAACAATTTGTTCAGTTTTGAAATTATATCGTTCGAATCAATATTTAAAAATAGTCGTCCGAGGCACAGTCTCGGAATTCGATGAAACTAGTTCCATTGGATCCGTAATATTGTATTATTATCGGATTTCAAATTTCGTAATATTTGGAGTTGTCATGTGATCGTACGACAAGCAAACGCACTGAAATTTAAATTGAAATTTGTTTGATTTAAAATGTTATCTTCTCCATACGATCGAATTTGGACTCGAAACTTTTTCCATCGCGTTCGGAATAGGGGATAAACATTAGGGATGCCTGGCGGCATGCTGAAATTGAGATTCGAGATTTCAAGTTACACAATACGAGATATTTTGAAGAAAATTTATAAATAAATAAAAAGAAAAAAATAAAATAAAATAATAACATACTTACCCCATACCTTCATACCTCAAGTACCCCACCCCATACCCAAATCACGTTCCCCTCTGTAACCCATGATCTCCACGTCCTCCCTTCTTACCTAAAATACACGAACCCTCTCCCTCTCTTCACAAATCAGAACGAAAAGAAAAAAAATGCCAAGCTTATATTCTTCTTTCCTAAATTTTAAATCCTCAAAAAAGAACGAAAGTTTCATTCAAAAACAATGGCCGCGACGTAAAATCGATTGGGGGAGGCACTCGCGTACAGGGAGGGGAAGTTGAATCTCAAGGTTGCGTGGAGGCGCTCGCCTTGGCATCACGACTGGGTGATAGGAGGTCGAGTTGGCAATCGGTGTGGTGGTGCCTGCTCGCGTACGCATACGTGTAGGAGGAGAGTGGCGATTCGAGGTCACGAGAAAGCTGAGTCGAAGGGCTCGCGTGGCCATGGAGTTCGAGCAGGCGAGTGGAAGCTACGGTGAGGGATTCGCCGCGACTAGGTTCTCGAAGATGCAAGGGCAGGAGGGGTTCGTTCGAGTTTCATCGACAGCCGCGAGGTGGTTGTGTGGATTGAAGTTCACGGTAGCGAATGTCGAAGTCGGCACAGTAAATGGCGTGTTGTCTCGAGATGGGGTTTCGTTCGAGATGCAGTAAGGTATAAATCTGCATTAATTTTTTTTTTTCAATTTATTACTGTAAAAACAGAATTTAAGATATGTTGTTTACTGGATAGAAAATATTAATTATGTTGTATTCAAAATGTTATATACAGAAAATATATATTGAACAAAAATAACTATATAGTTAAGTTTGATATATATATATATATATATGCGTACAAGCTAGAGGATTTTTTTTAAGTAAAGTTAACTACTGTTTAATTTACAGAAAAGGAAATAATAAATATATAGAATTGGTTTAAATTTAATTTGGCACGTATATATATATATGAATGCATGCGTATGGGTTAGAAAATAAAACCATTGGTTAATTAAAATTTTAAAATGGGAATTTAATTGTTCGATTTAATTCGAATATTAACAAATTGTATAATTATTTATACAAGGTCAAAATTTGGAGAAAACAATCTGGAATAAAAATGGATGGCAAATAAAAAGCAAAGGTGAGATTTTTCTCACTCGAATGGAAAATTTAATTTTGCAGTTATTGATTGATTTGATTGCTATTTGGATGTGATATTAGTTATAATAGGATATATATATATAGCAATATATACATATTGGCATATGTATATATTGGATTGATGATTTCCCGCCTCGTATAGTGGATGAGACCCTATTGCGCCGTTAGTAAGCGGATGATTTTTATAAAACCCATATACCGCGATATTCCACCTCGAAGTGGAATGGGTATTGTGCTAACATCTGTGGATGCAGGGAAACAGGTTGGAGGGATCCAACTGGATTCCTCACCGGTATTTATTTATTTTCAGATATTGTGATATATGTTGATTTTCATATCGATATATGATATTGAGTGTTGTGATGGACTAATTGGTGCGTTGCATCATCGGATCCAATTTTGAAAGTTTAAAAATAACGATTTTTACTTTAAAAGGATTTTAAAGTGATTTTTGAAAGTATATACGTTTGATTAAATTTTTGAATTGATTTATTTTAAATAAATAGACGTTTAAATTTTAAAGTTATAAAAGTTAAGATTTTTGTGAAATATAACCAAATTGTGATTTTTGAAATAAAAGTTAAGAAATTTATAAAAGGGGTTAAATCAAGAATTTTTTTAAGTATTATAAACGGTTTACTTAAAAGGTTTAATAAGTCGATATTTATAAATTTAAAACATTGAAATTTTAAAACGAGTTTTGTAAGCGTTAGAATGAGATGAAATAAAAATCATAAGTGAACGAGATTTATGGATTTATAAATTGTGAAGTATAAAATGAATAGATGTTGAGAAATAAAATGGTTTTATAAGTTGAAATTGTTATGAAGTATAAATGTGATTTATAAACGTTGTTTATAAATCCGAAATCACTTATTTTGATAAGTGAATTATAAAAGTTAATAAAAGGAGATTTATTAAATCGAAGTTGTTATAAAATAGAAAAGGGATTTATAAACGTTGTTTTATAAATCCGAAAATCAATCAAATTTGATGAATTTAATATAGAAGGTTATTAAGGGAATTTTATCCACGATTTTGGACAGTGGATAATCTTTGAAATAAAATGTGTAGGAAATATTGAAATTTGGTTAGTGAAATATATTCACAATTTTGGACAGTGAATATATTATTAAGTAAAATAGATATGGTTTTGGGAAAGTGATATTTGAAATGAAGTTAATTGTTTTAAACGATGTTTTAAAATATATTGAATATCGAAATCATAGATTTCAACATTCATTGTTGAAATAGACGTTTTCGAGAAATAAGGAAATGGTGGACTATAACACTGTTGTTATAGGAAATGGTTTCCGAAAGGAAATGTTTTATATAGTATTGGGATTTATATATCTATTTTAAAATCCGAATCCCTATACTAATGATTTTGAGTCGTCGTAACGATGTTTTACGTAACATTCGTTTTGACTCAAATAGATGTTATAGTAAATGATTCCTTAAAGAATGAATTTATACTTAAATTTGATTTAAGTATATTGAATATTTTCAAATGTTGAAAATAAAAGATTTGTGAAATACTTATTATTAAGTAAGTAAGGAAATACTTTTCCAATATGAAATGAAACGTTTTTGAGAATTTATCCTTTAAAGATAAATTGAAAAGTGAATATTTGAAATTTGTTTTCAAACGGTTAAGTGTGGAAATTCTATATCTAGTAAAGATATTTTTGAAAATAAATAATTTGGAAAATTATTTGGAATCTGATGATGTTGCGCATCTTTATTGATAGTTAAATAACCGACTATCAATAATTACCTTGAATATGGTATTTGTTGTGAACTGGATGAATTTGAATGCCACACTTATTTTTGAATAATCGCTCACTATTCGGGTTAGCCGGGAAAGGACCATGGGGTCGTATAACCCATTCCGAATATGTGATACGTCGTTATGAATTGCATTCGAAGATCGGTGTTGAAGACCGGATATTTTTGAAAACGGAAGGATTACCGTCGAGTTACTCTACATCGGCTGATCTCCGATTTAGAGGTTTTATCACCCTTAGTGACGGGAAGTCCGAATGTGATTAGAAAATTATCCGGATGTGCAAGGGCTTCATGAGAAGTGCCTTCGGTTCTGTTCGATCCCGGAACAGACTTGTATGGATTATGTGTCTGACGTTACAAATTTGAGATATAAAGCTGATTTCTTTCAAATACATTTCTGTTGGTAGCGGAGAATTTATTCTCTTAGCTTAACACCATTCTCTGAGACGTACGAGCTCAGAGGTTATGTAGTTGAAATTTATCAGCGATATATTCCCAATTTGGTAACGTGGCATACTGAGTGTTGCTGTGAAATGATCAATGTTTGATCATTTGCGATATGATCATTTGTTTGATCTTATATCTTTGTGATCATAGGTTGATCATTTCTTTGACCCGAAGCATGGCTTTGTGACAAAGCGTAGCTTTGTGGACGAGACTTCGTCGAGCCTCACACCCCGGAAATGGTCAAAACAGGAAGGATGCAGCAAGGTTCTAGGGAGTAGCGCCCCTTAGTGTATGCCATTCCTTCTGGATAGAGGTGGTATCATGGTATGGAGCCCAGATACTTAACCTATGTGGTTGCTGCATTATTATTATGTGGTTTGTTGCGAATCGAGGATCCTCGGGAAGATCGGTTACGATCGGGGGATGGCATACGCGTGTCAGTAGTTACCTATTTTTGCAGAGGTAACCCGGCCTTGTGTTGGCAGAGATCCGGTTAGGTTCTCGGGACGTCATTCCAGAGGCGTTTCCATGTGGCAATGGGATGTTCCTTGGCCTGACCATTTGTTGGAAATCCAAACTCCAATACGAACCTTGTACTGTATTAGTTGTAGAACCTGCCATTTACGTACGGTGGTCACCACTGTTTAGATGGTAGCTATAGTAGGCATACGATACTGGTCGTATGTTGGCTAAGATTAATATTATACTTTCGAAATGTTTTCTACACTATGCACTAATAATAATATCAAAAATGATTTGATTTTCTTGCGTAGTAAGCATCTTAGACTATCATAAGAAGAAATCTCCTCCAATTCTGCGTTTGCATTGTGTGTGTGGCGGGAGGTCTTATGGTAGTTTCATTTTCCAAAAGCATTGCGAATCTATTTTAAAATAATTCCTTGTTTGTTTTAAAAATAAACTGTTTTACGATCTCACACCAGTCACCATGACTGACTCGGAGTTTATTTTTCCCTTCTAAACTCTGGGTGCCCACCAATTTCCACACGGGCAGCCTAGAGTTATGTTATCAGGATATTCTGGAGCTTTGGAAGCAAGCTGGATGACGAGACGTAGTATTTGTATCTGATAGTATTTATTCCGCTGTGTATTCTGTATGAGGACAAGTTTATATAACTGTCCATTGTTGTATATTGACTCTGATTGATGTATGTATAAACTGATATAGTTCTTTGTTTTAAAAGACTAGTGATTATCTATTATATATTGTTCCGCTGCGATATGTGAGATTCTAATATTGTTTCTATTTTTGATGTTGTTCTCTTCTTCTTTCTTCTTCTGCTTTCTTCTTCTTCTATCTTTTTCTTCTACCTCTTCTTTCTTAAAACCATAACATTTCGGGTTTCCGGCACTCGATTGCTCGGCAGTCGATAAACTGAGTATCGATGTCGAATTTTCGAAAGTCGAAAATTTCGGTTTGTTACAGCGTGGTATCAGAGCATATGGTTAAGCGAAAACCCTGCTCTGTTGGGTGTTACTCATTAGAGATAGAGTCAGTAGTACTCTAGAATGAGTTGAGTGTAATAATAGATATGAGCGCGTATTTGTTAGTGAATATGAATTGTTTTATATTGTGATGATTGATTTATTGAGTGGTATATGGATTCTGGTCGGTATGGTCTGGACAACTCTATCGATAGGAATCTCTAAATACTTATATAGAACAATTCGGCACAGTATTGTTTTGAATGGGGTAAATAATATAATTTTTCCCAAAACTATTTTTGTATATAAAAGAAATAATTTTCTATGAATTATCATAGTATATGGTTGCATGTTTGTTAGAAAGTGATAATATTGAAATGTTATCATTATCATTGAAATTGAATAAGAAATTGAAATCATAACTCCAAAGTTAAGAAATAAATTCATATACCAATGAAATTTAAGAATGTGAATTATAAATGTGACTTATAATTGGAAACGGAATTCCAGAGAAGTATTTGGAAATGTTTTGAAAAGAATTTGAAAATTTTTGGAGATTTGGAAAGTTTAAATCCTTTTTGATTTGAAAATGAATTTTCAAAGGATTTTGGAAAAATGTTTTGAAGGAATGAAAAGCTCTAAACTCTTTTCGGTCGCTGGAAAATAACTTCGATGATGACCGCGGCATCATTGGTGTTCATTTTCGGGTTTCCAAAAGAGGAATTGCTGCCAAATTGTTTTAAATGGAAGTTGTTTGGACAATTTGGGTTTTGTTTTGGAAATTCAAAGGATAATTTGAATTGTTTTCAAAAATGGTTTTGAAAAGGTTGAAAACTCTGGAATCCTATTTAAAATATTTATAAAATATTATTAAGTTGATAACTTATACAATTCGAATTTTGATAGAATAAATCTAACTTAAAGAATGAAGTTAAATCAAAGTAAGTATAAGTGAATCAATTAAATAAAGTGAAAAGATTACTTAAAGAAAAATTTATTAAGTTGAAAATAAATTTGGAATAGTAACAAATAAAAAGGGAATTGAATTTGATTTATGAAGTATTAAACTAAAATTAGTAAGTGAAGCTAATTGAATATTGACCAAATGAATAAGGTTTGAAACGAATTAAATTCAATAATTATAAAAGAAAGGTAAATTGAATTCGAACTGGAAATCCAGTTTAAATTTAAGTAGATTTAACCGAAGTGGTAAATTGAAAATAAATATAATGTCTACATGGAATATTTATATTGAACCTAAGAAATGAAGAGTGAAATTCTTAAGTAAATATGATATTGAAATTATTCTAAGTGATGATTGAATGAAGATAAGACTGGAATTGAAACTGAATGTTGAAAACAAATTTGAATTGTGTGAAATAAAATGAAGTTTTAAGATTAGTTTGAAGTGAGATAAAGACAATTGATAAATTCAATATTCAGAAGTTAAACTGAATCCAAATTAAATTGTGAATTAAATTCAAATGAAATTTGAAATGTAAAATTGAATGATAATAGATATGTAACTTCAATAGTGAACTAAAGATGATATAAGAAGTATATATTGAAAATTTTGTAATATAATGTGCAAAATGATTTGAATATGTAACTAGATATTATGGCTAGTAGGATATACAGGTGTTATAAAGGAATTGGAAATTTTGATTTCAAAGATAAATTTGAATTGCTCGAAAAAGGTAAGTATTTAAATTTCGATATGAGATTTGCTGATTTCTTGTCTAGCCGCTTGGCCTTTTCTTTTCTTTTTGAAATCTGAGAGTCCGTAGGGACGTTTTGTAGTCGTGCCGTATTAGCCGCGCAAAGGAGACGCTGGCGAAATTTTTCGAAAATTTCGAGTGTTAGAAAATTTTTGAGAAAATTTTGAAAGTTAAAATTTGAATTGAGAAGTAAACAATATTGTTTTGAACTTATAATTGGAATTTGAAAGTTAGTTGAAATGATAACGAATCTTTAGTAGAAAGATTTGTTTTGATAAAATTGATAGAACTATTGGATGTTGAAAAATAATAGACGAGTTAAGGACCATTTTTCCAAACTTGTAATTTCGGGACGAAATTCTTTTAAGGAGGGAAGTTTGTAACGACCCAGAATTTTGAACAAATTAAATTGAAAATATTTAATTTATTTTAAATATTTGAACGGTAATTTAATTTGAATCCCCGATATAACTCTGAATTTGGCGATTAAATTATAAAATTTAATCTATTGAATGCTGAATAAAAATTTAAATCTTCAGTTTTAAGCTGAAGAAAAATATTTCAAAGGCTTGTAAAAATTCATATTGATAATACTGAAAACAATAGAAGCTTCAGAAATTGATTTGGAAACAATTTGTTCAGTTTTGAAATTATATCGTTCGAATCAATATTTAAAAATAGCCGTCCAAGGCACAGTCTCGGAATTCGACGAAACCAGTTCCATTGGATCCGTAATATTGTACTATTATCGGATTTCAAATTTCGTAATATTTGGAGTTGTCGTGTGATCGTACGACAAGCAAACGCACTAAAATTTAAATTGAAATTTGTTTGATTTAAAATGCTATCTTCTCCATACGATCGAATTTGGACTCGAAACTTTTTCCATCGCGTTCGGAATAGGGGATAAACATTAGGGATGCCTGGCGGCACGCTGAAATCGAGATTCGAGATTTCAAGTTACACAATACGAGATATTTTGAAGAAAATTTATAAATAAATAAAAAGAAAAAAAATAAAATAAAATAATAACATACTTACCCCATACCTCCATACCTCAAGTACCCCACCCCATACCCAAATCATGTTCCCCTCTGTAACCCACGATCTCCACGTCCTCCCTTCTTACCTAAAATACACGAACCCTCTCCCTCTCTTCACAAATCAGAACGAAAAGAAAAAAAATGCCGAGCTTATATTCTTCTTTCCTAAATTTTAAATCCTCAAAAACGAACGAAAGTTTCATTCAAAAACAATGGCCGTGACGTAAAATCGATTGGGGGAGGCACTCGCGTACAGGGAGGGGAAGTCGAATCTCAAGGTTGCGTGGAGGCGCTCGCCTTGGCGTCGCGATTGGGTGATAGGAGGTCGAGTTGGCAATCGGTGTGGTGGTGCCTGCTCGCGTACGCATACGCGTAGGAGGAGAGTGGCGATTCGAGGTCACGAGAAAGCTGAGTCGAAGGGCTCGCATGGCCATGGAGTTCGAGCAGGCGAGTGGAAGCTACAGTGAGGGATTCGCCGCGACTAGGTTCTCGAAGATGCAAGGGCAGGAGGGGTTCGTTCGAGTTTCATCGACAGCCGCGAGGTGGTTGTGTGGATTGAAGTTCACGGTAGCGAATGTCGAAGTCGGCACAGTAAATGGCGTGTTGTCTCGAGATGGGGTTTCGTTCGAGATGCAGTAAGGTATAAATCTGCATTAATTTTTTTTTTTCAATTTATTACTGTAAAAACAGAATTTAAGATATGTTGTTTACTGGACAGAAAATATTAATTATGTTGTATTCAAAATGTTATATATAGAAAATATATATTGAACAGAAATAACTATATAGTTAAGTTTGAAATATATATATATATATATATATATATATATATATATGCGTACAAGCTAGAGGATTTTTTTTAAGTAAAGTTAACTACTGTTTTAATTTACAGAAAAGGAAATAATAAATGTATAGAATTGGTTTAAATTTAATTTGGCACGTATATATATGAATGCATGCGTATGGGTTAGAAAATAAAACCATTGGTTAATTAAAATTTTAAAATGGGAATTTAATTGTTCGATTTAATTCGAATATTAACAAATTGTATAATTATTTATACAAGGTCAAAATTTGGAGAAAACAATCTGGAATAAAAATGGATGGCAAATAAAAAGCAAAGGTGAGATTTTTCTCACTCGAATGGAAAATTTAATTTTGCAGTTATTGATTGATTTGATTGCTATTTGGATGTGATATTAGTTATAATAGGATATATATATATATATATAGCAATATATACATATTGGCATATGTGTTAATCCTTTTATCTCAGCGACCAAGAACTTAGCGACCTAAGAAGAGTTCACGACCTAGAGAACTCAGCGACTTAGGAGAAGACCTTGCGACCTAAGGCTACAGGAAAGCTCCGCGACCTAAGATCCAGAAGGGCTCGCGACCTAAGAACAGAAGACCTTGTGACCTAAGGCTACAGGAAAGCTCCGCGACCTAAGATCCAGAAGGGCTCGCGACCTATGATCCAGAAGGGCTCGCGACCTAAGAACAGAAGAACTTGCGACCTAAGGCTACAGGAAAGACCTTGCGACCTAAGGCTACAGGAAAGCTCCGCGACCTAAGATCCAGAAGGGCTCGCGACCTAAGATCCAGAAGGGCTCGCGACCTAGCAACAGAGAGGATTGCGACCTATGGGACTCAACGACCTAAGGTAGCTAGCGACCTAAAGGACTTAACAACCTAAGGTAGTTAGCGACCTAAGGGACTTGACGACCTAAAGAGGTTAGCGACCTAACTGTTAAAGCATGTTCAGCGCCCTACGACCTAGAGCTCCCACAGCTATTCTTTAACTCGCTTGCGACCTACTACTTGATCAAATGAAGCCAAATACAGCTTTACCAGCTAACTTCTGAAGCCGCAAGGGGACAGCGACCTAGCTTAGGTCGCTCGCGACCTATGACTTAACTAAGGTCGCACGCGACCTAAGACTTAGGCAAATTTCCTACCCAGAAATCAGCTCCTATAAATAGGACATCACTTCCAACATGGAAAGGACTTTTGGCCATTCATTTCTTCAAGCGCCATTACGCTGTCGAAGTCTCCTCTCATTCAGCAATCAAAGATCTTCAAGCATTCAAGACGCTACAACAATCTACGAGAAGAACTCCTTACATCCAACACGGATTCGTCGAGTTTCATCAACAAAGATTGAGCTAGTAGTCAAGAGTGCATTCATGATCAAGTTGTATTGTATTTTGAAGGATATTGTATCAAATTGTAACCGAATCAGCAATAAAAGATTATAAAGTGGATGTAGGCTCAATTACGAGCCGAACCACTATAAACCTGTTGTTCATTTACTGCTTTTCTGCTATTTCCAGCTTATATTCTGTTCCCGTACCAACGGGTGGTGCTTTCACGATTCTATTACACACACCGGGTGTTAGCGTTCACTTTTTATCGTTAACATTTTGGTGCTTTCACTGAGAACCCAACTCAGGCGATCATCCACCGTTGCTTCGCAAAGATTCATAAAAAGAACCTCTCTTAAAGACCAGATCCGAAATAATGGCTCCTGGAAGAAGAGGTAGACCTATCAGATCCGGAAATGCTCACGAAGGGACTTCCGCTTCCCCGACGACAAACCAAGCAACTCCAACCGTTGGAGTCACCAGGGCTAAATTGGACGATGCAGTTTCTGGATTATACCAACAAATTGAAACTCAAAACGCTTTGATGATGGATAGGTTAACTGCTCTGCTGGGGGCAAATCGTCAGCCAGAAAACCATCAAACTACTCTTCCTGAAATGCCACCTTTCCAAGCCGATGGTTCTATGCCACAACCAACTTGTCATGAACATATGCCCGGGCAAACTTCCGAGGGAACAACTGATGCTTGTCCGGAGGTGTCTTTGAACAATAAAGAATACCTGTCTGAAATGGTTAACCGCATCATGAAAGAGAGCATGCTAAGGGAAGAGGATGAGAACGACTGGGGATTTGCACCAAGCAGAACTCTGTTTACTGAAATGATCCTGAAAGCGGAGTTTCCAAGGAAATTTGCACCTCCTATTATCCAAGCCTATAGGGGAACTAGTGACCCTAATCATTTCCTCTACAAATATGATTGGCATATGACCGATGCAAGAGCATCAGACGAGATCAAGTGTCGATACTTTCCAGTATACCTGGAAGGTGTGGCTTTACTTTGGTTCACGAAGCTTCCAGTACGGTCTGTAGATAAGTTCTCCGACTTAACGCAAAAGTTCAAAGAACAGTTCAGATTGTATGCTTCAAAAGCTAAGGATATAATGTCACTGTCTAACCTGGAACAAGCGCTCGGAGAATCAATCAAATCTTTCTTGAGCCGTTTCAATATAGCTTTAGCCGAAGTAGAAAATGCGGAACCATGCATGATCCTTACTTATTTGATGCGAGCCATTGATAAATCGAGTAAATTTGGAATATGGCTAAAGATGAAGGAACCGAACTCACTTGATAAATTTTATAAAAAGGCCGACGAGTTCATTCGCCTTGAAAGCCTTTCTACGACGTCGAAGGTGGTTACTGCTCAAACTAATAATAACAGTGTCCCATCTAAGAAAAGAGAATTTGAAAGTCAGAAAAGGGAGAATGAAGGAGGAAACAGCCAGGGAAATGAAAAGAAACCTCGCCGCTTTAATTCTTCGGATTATACTCCTTTAACTGATACACCAAGAAATATCTTTTTTGCAACAAAAGACGTTGTCCGGTATCCTAAGCCACCTGAGATGACGAAAGGTGCAAAGCGTAATGGAAAATTCTGCCAATTTCATAATCAACCTGGCCATGACACTGACCAATGTCGCCAGTTAAAGAAGGTGATTGAAGAATTGCTGGAACAAGGTAAACTCCAACAATACGTTAAGAGAAGCGGAGTCGATCCAACCTCATCCACTCGGGATCAACAACACCCTACCCATCAATCCGATTCTCACAACAACACTGCAGTGCAAGATTCAGAAAAGCTTGTCATTAATGCTATCACAGGAGGACCATACCCAGCAAGCAGAAGTTGGGACGACTACTAATTACCCACAAAACTGCGGCTGGGGCATCTCTCACTTTCTCTGGCATAAAAATCCAAAAGCTATGAATCAAGCACAAATGGAAATCCAACTTGGAGATTCTGAAACAACAATAGCTAGCATTCATTTTTACTTAACAGCATTGCTTGAATTTGTAAAGATAATGATGGATGTGTAACTTCTGCATTGTAAACCGCTGAGAAATCAGCGTGACTCAATAATGAAAAACTATGCATTCTGTGTTTTCTATTATAAAATGCCTGTTATATTTCGATGTGTAAATACTCTAAATGTATTGCTAAAAAGTCGATCTAATATTGCAGGTCATTAAAGCAAAGCTCACCCATCGCAAAGCTAAGCGAGCCTTACAAATCATTCATTAAAGCAAATTTCAAGCAACAAAAATTCCAAACTCAAATCCCATACAAGAGGAACTTCACATAAAAAGTTGACGGCTCTACTGTGTCAAGCCCTTGTTAACTGGTTGCGATTGTTGATATAAAAAGGCATCCAACCAAATAACTTGCGTTTACTCTGTGGAGTCATTCAACAGTGAAGTCTACTTCTTCGGATAAAGCAATTTACTTGCAAAAGAAAGGAAGACGCGCTTGGAAACGATGATAGAGGATCGCAGATTGGCAGATGATGATACAACATGAGCGGGCAAACATGGAAGCAGCCAAAGGGAGATATGCCTCTCAACAGGAAAGCCGGTAGATCCACTAAAGGGATACCTTCCCAAGCAGAAGGAGTAAGACCCTCGCTAACTGATTGTGATGCATCCGATCAGGCAGCTTGTGTCCATTCCGTGGATCTACTTGCCCCTAAGACGCAACCTTCCTGGCACACCAACCAAAGCCCTCTAACGAGGCACGCCAATAAATGGGAGTGCTTTCCTCAATCAAAAAGATTGGTAGGACCACCTAAGGGGCACCTTGTTAATTGATTGCGATCGTTTGTACAAACGAACATCCAATCAAGCAACTTACGCCTGTCCCGTGGCCCCTCCGACCATGAGAAAGTAACTTCCAAGCAATCAAAAACCCTCTTCGGAGGCACAAGCCCTCTTCGGAGGCACAAGCCCTCTTCGGAGGCACAAGCCCTCTTCGGAGGCAAAAGCACTTTTCGGAGGCACAAGCCCTCTTCGGAGGCACAAGCCATCTTCGGAGGCAAAAGCCCTTTTCGGAGGCAAAAACCCTCTTCGGAGGCACAAGCCCTCTTCGGAGGCACAAGCCATCTTCGGAGGCACGCTTCACCATGCTTGAAGCACAAAATCAAAAGCCCTTTTCGGAGGCACAAGCCCTCTTCGGAGGCACAGGCCATCTTCGGAGGCACGCTTCACCATGCTTGAAGCACAAAATCAAAAGCCCTTTTCGGAGGCACAAGCCCTCTTCGGAGGCACAGGCCATCTTCGGAGGCACGCTTCACCATGCTTGAAGCATAAAGTAAAAAGCCCTCTTCGGAGGCACATTTCACCAGAGTTGAAATATCAAAATTACTTCTCTTCAAAAACCTCTTCAGAGGCGCACTTCACCTTGCTTGAAGTACCAAAAATAAGCCCCTTCCTGGGGCACAAAATCAAAACCTTCTTCGGAAGTTCATTTCACTACGTAGGAAAATTCGCTTTTAACAAATAAGAGTGATCATCCCTAAAAGTTGAAGTGTTCTTCAGAAGGAAGGAAAAAGTAAAAACTTCTCGAAAGACGAGATATACTTTATTAAAAACAGAATGATTCTTCCCTTAAAAGTGGAATAGTTATTCTCTGGAATAAGAATATCCGTCTTAAAAAAAAAAGAGCTAAGAATATTGCAATGCACTTGCGGTATGGGGGCAATACTATACGATTCAGTTACATGAACAAAGTAATATACAAGCAACATACCGCGAGTTCATCACAATATCATGAAAAATAGATGGTGTGGAATAAATGCATTCTCAAACGCAGACAAAAAGTTTGCACGAGTAAGAAGAATCGTTTGTTCTACACTAAAAATAAAAGACAGATCATTCTCACATACACAAGAGTTTGTACAAGTAAAATAATTGTTTTATTTAGTACTATGAAAATTCTTTACATGTGCAGATATCTCAAAAAGCAAAAGCAGGGACCGGTGCCTGCACAATCCCCGGTCGATACATGCAAAAAGCAAAAGTAAGGAGTAAAAAATCTAGCTTGTTATCCCTTCTTCTCGCCACCTTTGGATCCTTTCCCCGGCCTAATGATTAGTTTTTGGAGCCATTGTGGACGGGTCGGGGCAGAAGGAGAAAGAGGCGAGGCTGGATCAACTTCTGCTTCCTCCCCAGTTGAAGCACTTCTCTTCTTCTTCCTTATGCCACGCTTCCCCTTCCTCTTTGAAGAAGATTCGCTCCCCGGAGTAGCAAGCAGTGTTGAAAGCTTCGTGTCATCATCAAGGGACTGCTCCGGGGTCTTCTCGACGTCTTCAAGGTCCTCCGCCTTCTGTTCCTGCGAAGCTGCCGGGTCATCCAGGCCTTGAAGGGCTTCGATTTTCTTTGCCTGTGATCCCGGCTGGGAAGCAGAAGGAGGAGTAACCTGTAAAGATGAAGGGACGACAACTGAAGGAATGGAAACTTGCGCAGTGTTTGGTGCCTCCGCTGTAGAAGAAAAGAAGTTAAAATCAACATCTTCCGGAAATAGAGAAGGTATCGGTTCACCAAAGTTTAAGTAACAAGAAAGAAGGTCATCGAATTTGGTTAAATCAAACAACTGGTTCGTTGAGCCCGAGACGACGCCAAAATTACCTGGAGGAGTTGGCTTTGCAAGATCAATCTCAAATTTCTCGGCTTCAATATCGTCTGGTGTCTCATCCTCAGCAGGAGTGGTCGCAGTTTCTTGGGCAACTTTAGCTGAATGGGAAGAATGAGAGCCGGAATCCATAATATTAACGTCAGCTGAGGAAGAAGTATGAACGGGGGCAGTTAAAGGAGCTTCTACCTTTGGAGGCTCTCCTCCCGTTGATTCAGCTCGTACTTTAGCAAGCTGCTCCTTCCCCTTAACAAGAGCGGCACGAGCCTCATCATCGAGATAGCGCTCCTCAAGTTCCGACTCATCATAGCCGGCCCCGCCAAGCATATCCATTGCGACTTCCCACACTTCAACCAAAGTAATTTCATAATCGGGGCCAAGAAAAGAGAGGCTCCCACGACCCAGAACGCTGTGTAAATAAAAGTCGAATAAGGTAGAGCTGATGTCTGCTTTCGTCGCCTCGTGTGATTGCTCAGCCGCTTCCTTTTCGGCAATGGCAGCAACCCGACCAGCGGTAGCCTCATCACGCTCTGCCTCAGCTTTAGCGAGTCGAGACTTTAGTAACTCAATCTCTACGTTCTGGGAGGTGACTTTTTCCCGCAGATCGGTGTTTTCTGTACGATATTTCTCAGTAATATGCTGTTCAGCGGCAAGCTTCATTTCGACATCTCTCTGTGCAGCATGTGCATCCCGCACTTGTTTTTGAAAGACTTCTTCTTTTTGAGTATGAGATGCAGAAGAAGAGGTAAGATCTTCCTTAAGTTGTTTAACCTCGGACTCAAGTTTTGCATAACCATCAGCAATACTTGCCATCTCGACATTATGCTGTTTGCAAATTTTGTCCCACTCCGCCCTGTCGTTTTCCATGGTCAGCATCGCTTCAAGGTTTGCACGATTGACTCTTTGGAGTTCGTCAACGAGCTTCTGCCACTGCGACATCCTCTCGATATTAAGCCTGACTGCGTCAAGACTGCTAAGCATGTCTTGCTTATCAATCGGAACTAAGTCCAAGTCAAAGCGCACCCCTTTTAGGCACCAATTCGGAAAACGGCTCTGAAGTGTTGGGGGGCCATCTTTGACTTGATATTGTGGTCTGTTAATGATAGTTTGAATGTCAGATTTCTTCAGAGGAGGAGAGCTGGCCAGAATATCGGAAGAAATGGGAGCGTCAGTCTTTTCAGAAATTTCAGACGCGTCAATCGGCTTAGATCGCTTGCTCGGTTCGTCAGCAATCTGAGTTTTTCCCTTATCATCGTAAGACTTCCGCTTATGAGAGTAGTCACTTCTATGCGAAGAGTCATATCGCTCGGCATCTTTCCTTCTTTGCCGCTGATCGTAATCACGCTTCTCCTGGGCTTTCCTTCGAGCCCTCTCCTCATCTGTTTCTTTTGGGGTATCAAGGTACTTCCTAAAGTCATAGGATCCGCGGCCTCCACGGTACTTGAATGAGTCATAGTATGAACATGTACGTCCCATTGGAGAACCTGAAAACAGAAAAGGAGTAAAGTTTAGAAATTTCCAGGGGAAAGAGGATAAATGCTTATAAGTGCTGAAAAATCCTAAGTGTGTGTGGCGTGCAAACTACATGCGTCAAACTACAGACCACGCTTTAGTGTGGAAACAGAGACGACTGGCGTAGTAGGCGTCTGAGTTTGTTTAAAGGTGGAAGTCGCCTCGACAACGGGATAAGTCGTTTTTGGATTGTTATCCCCGAAAAGCTCTTGAGAAGTTATCATGATATCGCTCAAGCCATCAAAGGTGTCATCACCCAGGTGTTCAGCAGACTTCTCTTTTTCAACTTCCGTATCAATTGATTTTTCAGAAATTCGAGGATTTTCTTCCTCCTCAATAATTGGGGCAAGTGCCGACTTGTTAACTGACCCTACAACATCGGTAGACGTGGAACATTTTATCAAAGCAGCCTCCACGACGGGTGCTTCTGATGTAGTTTCTTCTACAAAAGCTGGGGCATTCGAGGCCTCTGCTTGGGAACCTGAAGCAGCTAACGTTTCCGCGTCAGAACCAGAGATTTCATGAATTTGAGTCGATCTAGAAGGATGTAAAAGACCAAACTGGTGCAGAAATTCATCTTTCAGTAAGAATTTGGCACTTCTCTCTTCAACATCAACGGCACTTAGAGTATCTAAAATCGATTTGTGACTGATATCTCGAAGTGGAGGAGCAAGTGCTGCAAAAAGAAAGAATGGAGTTAAGCGTTTGACAGTTTGAACTCTGAAAAGTCTAGAAAAAAAATCAGAGAGAGGCAATCATACTTCCGACCCTCCAGATGGCATAAAATCCTGGAGGACAGCGGACATAAAAGAATTGAGTCAAGAATCCATGGGCACTTTCCGAAAAGTCCAGGATTAGTTTACGGTTCCTCGCACCCCTCAAAAGTATGATAGAGGGATGGTCTTTGTTCTTTGCAAATGTGCACAAGAAGCGAATTTCTGCAAAAGTAGGAAAACGGTCCAATGTTCTCCTGAAAAGCACACACAATCCCAGCAGGATGGAGTATCCATTAGGGTGTAGTTGAAAGGGAGAAATAGTTAGCCGAAGGAGAAGTTCTCGAAGACAGTCGTTAAATGGGGGAATAGCTCCACTCGAACACATCTGCCGGTTCACAGCAACAAAGCCAAGAGGCGGCCTGTCAGCTGTGTCGCTTGGCCCAGGAAGTAAAGCATCTGTTTCGGCAATGCCAAATTGGATGCACAATTGTCGGAAGACTTTATGACTCAAAGTGGTAGGAGTCCTTTCCGGAGGATCATTTAATGGAGTAGCAATTGGAAAACCTTCTCCAGCTGTTTCCAAGTCTTCCTGTTGAGATTCCATTCTACACAAGGAACTGGACGATCAAATATTGAGGTGCACGTTTCCTAAAAAAGAGTGAAGTGTCGTGCAAAACTAATGCAATAACAAGCAAATGTAAATGAAACTAAATTAATTGATACTTGTCGATTATAAAGTTTCAGGGCTTGATGTCTTAAGTCCAAAAACAGTGTTGTGTTGATGCAGATGAATCAGCTTTAGTTGATCATTTCAATTTTGCTTTGATACTTCACTTAAATTTGTTAATTCACAGCATTTCATTCACGAAGTTCATTTGAGTTTGATGTTCTTTGTCAACTAATATGTCGTTCGATGTGGGCTATCAATGGCAGTATATTTGTCCCATTTTCCTGTGAATATTGCTTTTAAACAGGTTATCAGCGTTAAAGTTAAGGCAATCTGAAAAGAAGTACAAAGTCCAAAACAATTCGAATCCAAATTCAAAAAATCAGTCAAAAGCTGTTCAAAGTTCTAAGTGTTAGGCCGCTTACGACCTAACACAGGTTGCAGTGTTCTTATGCTATGTTGATCAGGTTAAAAGTTCAAGACTGTGAGAAATTGTCTAAGTATTAGGTCGTTCAGCGACCTGTTATAAGTCAGGATTTCTGTAGGTCGCATGTTGCAACCGAATGGATTAAGGTGGGGCAATTTTCTCTAAGTCCTAGGTCGTGCACAATTGTTTAAGGTTGAGAACTCTCTAGGTCGCAAATGTTGTCAGATCGCAAAAGCTTAAGTCGCTAAGCTTTCCCATGCGACCTAACTCCTAGGTCGTTCAAATCTGGTAGGCTGGCGACTTCCTCTCCAAGCAATGTCATACTGGATCCAATAACCCAATACCGCCAAATCAGAAAAAATTCATCTTCCCCTTCAACCTACCTCAATGTACCACCGATTAACTAGCAAATCAATAGCAAACCCCACAGAACTGTAGTAAAAACTTTCGTATGATCGCAAATCACCACGACACATCAAATGATGAACGAAAGTCAGTTGGAACAACCATTCAGAAAGCACAATGCGCAAGATTAAGCTTGGGACAGGTAACAGCGATTCGTGATCAAGTGATGATTATAGATGATTAGAAGCTGATCCACTTACGAATTATGATCGGCGAGGAAGAATCGTTGGCTGATTGGGTCAAATTTGTCTCTGGAAGCTCGAAAAACTGTTAATGGTGATGGAGGCTCAAGACAATAGGGTGAGGAAGAAGGAGCGACCTAGCCAATTTATATGAAGCTGAGAATGGAAGGCGAACAGGCACGCAAAGTTCTAGGTCGTTTGCGACTTAGCAAGAGTGAATCGAAGCATACGACCTATGGCATAGTCATATGCCTCGAGGGGCAAATGTTAATCCTTTTATCTCAGCGACCAAGAACTTAGCGACCTAAGAAGAGTTCACGACCTAGAGAACTCAGCGACTTAGGAGAAGACCTTGCGACCTAAGGCTACAGGAAAGCTCCGCGACCTAAGATCCAGAAGGGCTCGTGACCTAAGAACTGAAGACCTTGCGACCTAAGGCTACAGGAAAGCTCCGCGACCTAAGATCCAGAAGGGCTCGCGACCTAAGATCCAGAAGGGCTCGTGACCTAAGAACAGAAGACCTTGCGACCTAAGGCTACAGGAAAGACCTTGCGACCTAAGGCTACAGGAAAGCTCAGCGACCTAAGATCCAGAAGGGCTCGCGACCTAAGATCCAGAAGGGCTCGCGACCTAGCAACAGAGAGGATTGCGACCTATGGGACTCAACGACCTAAGGTAGCTAGCGACCTAAAGGACTTAACAACCTAAGGTAGTTAGCGACCTAAGGGACTTGATGACCTAAAGAGGTTAGCGACCTAACTGTTAAAGCATGTTCAGCGCCCTACGACCTAGAGCTCCCACAGCTATTCTTTAACTCGCTTGCGACCTACTACTTGATCAAATGAAGCCAAATACAGCTTTACCAGCTGACTTCTGAAGCCGCAAGGGGACAGCGACCTAGCTTAGGTCGCTCGCGACCTACGACTTAACTAAGGTCGCACGCGACCTAAGACTTAGGCAAATTTCCTGCCCAGAAATCAGCTCCTATAAATAGGACATCACTTCCAACATGAAAAGGACTTTTGGCCATTCATTTCTTCAAGCGCCATTACGCTGTCGAAGTCTCCTCTCATTCAGAAATCAAAGATCTTCAAGCATTCAAGACGCTACAACAATCTACGAGAAGAACTCCTTACATCCAACACGGATTCGTCGAGTTTCATCATCAAAGATTGAGCTAGTAGTCAAGAGTGCATTCATGATCAAGTTGTATTGTATTTTGAAGGATATTGTATCAAATTGTAAACGAATCAGCAATAAAAGATTATAAAGTGGACGTAGGCTCAATTACGAGCCGAACCACTATAAACCTGTTGTTCATTTACTGCTTTTCTACTATTTCCAGCTTATATTCTGTTCCCGTACCAACGGGTGGTGCTTTCACGATTCTATTACACACACCGGGTGTTAGCGTTCACTTTTTATCGTTAACAATATGTATATATTGGATTGATGATTTCCCGCCTCGTATAGCGGATGAGACCCTATTGCGCCGTTAGTAAGCGGATGATTTTTATAAAACCCATATACCGCGATATTCCACCTCGAAGTGGAATGGGTATTGTGCTAACATCTGTGGATGCAGGGAAACAGGTTGGAGGGATCCAACTGGATTCCTCACCAGTATTTATTTATTTTCAGATATTGTGATATATGTTGATTTTCATATCGATATATGATATTGAGCGTTGTGATGGACTAATTGGTGCGTTGCATCATCGGATCCAATTTTGAAAGTTTAAAAATAACGATTTTTACTTTAAAAGGATTTTAAAGTGATTTTTGAAAGTATATACGTTTGATTAAATTTTTGAATTGATTTATTTTAAATAAATAAACGTTTAAATTTTAAAGTTATAAAAGTTAAGATTTTTGTGAAATATAACCAAATTGTGATTTTTGAAATAAAAGTTAAGAAATTTATAAAATGGGTTAAATCGAGATTTTTTTTAAGTATTATAAACGGTTTACTTAAAAGGTTTAATAAGTCGATATTTATAAATTTAAAACATTGAAATTTTAAAACGAGTTTTGTAAGCGTTAGAATAAGATGAAATAAAAATCATAAGTGAACGAGATTTATGGATTTATAAATTGTGAAGTATAAAATGAATAGATGTTGAGAAATAAAATGGTTTTATAAGTTGAAATTGTTATGAAGTATAAATGTGATTTATAAACGTTGTTTATAAATCCGAATTCACTTATTTTGATAAGTGAATTATAGAAGTTAATAAAAGGAGATTTATTAAATCGAAGTTGTTATAAAATAGAATAGGGATTTATAAACGTTGTCTTATAAATCCGAAAATCAATCAAATTTGATGAATTTAATATAGAAGGTTATTAAGGGAATTTTATCCACGATTTTGGACAGTGGATAATCTTTGAAATAAAATGTGTAGGAAATATTGAAATTTGGTTAGTGAAATATATTCACGATTTTGGACAGTGAATATATTATTAAGTAAAATAGATATTGTTTTGGGAAAGTGATATTTGAAATGAAGTTAATTGTTTTAAACGATGTTTTAAAATATATTGAATATCGAAATCATAGATTTCAACATTCATTGTTGAAATAGACGTTTTCGAGAAATAAGGAAATGGTGGACTATAACACTGTTGTTATAGGAAATGGTTTCCGAAAGGAAATGTTTTATATAGTATTGGGATTTATATATCTATCTTAAAATCCGAATCCCTATACTAATGATTTTGAGTCATCGTAACGATGTTTTACGTAACATTCGTTTTGACTCAAATAGATGTTATAGTAAATGATTCCTTAAAGAATGAATTTATACTTAAATTTGATTTAAGTATATTGAATATTTTCAAATGTTGAAAATAAAAGATTTGTGAAATACTTATTATTAAGTAAGTAAGGAAATACTTTTCCAATATGAAATGAAACGTTTTTGAGAATTTATCCTTTAAAGATAAATTGAAAAGTGAATATTTGAAATTTGTTTTCAAACGGTTAAGTGTGGAAATTCTATATCTAGTAAAGATATTTTTGAAAATAAATTATTTGGAAAATTATTTGGAATCTGATGATGTTGCGCATCTTTATTGATAGTTAAATAACCGACTATCAATAATTACCTTGAATATGGTATTTGTTGTGAATTGGATGAATTTGAATGCCACACTTATTTTTGAATAATCGCTCACTATTCGGGTTAGCCGGGAAAGGACCATGGGGTCGTATAACCCATTCTGAATATGTGATACGTCGTTATGAATTGCATTCGAAGACCGGTGTTGAAGACCGGATATTTTTGAAAATGGAAGGATTACCGTCGAGTTACTCTACATCGGCTGATCTCCGATTTAGAGGTTTTATCACCCTTAGTGACGGAAAGTCCGGACGTGATTAGAAAATTATCCGGATGTGCAAGGGCTTCGTGAGAAGTGCCTTCGGTTCTGTTCGATCCCGAAACAGACTTGTATGGATTGTGTGTTTGACGTTACAAATTTGAGATATAAAGTTGATTTCTTTCAAATACATTTCTGTTGGTGGCGGAGAATTTATTCTCTTAGCTTAACACCCTTCTCTGAGACGTACGAGCTCAGAGGTTATGTAGTTGAAATTTATCAGCGATATATTCCCAATTTGGTAACGTGGCATACTGAGTGTTGCTGTGAAATGATCAGTGTTTGATCATTTGCGATATGATCATTTGTTTGATCTTATATCTTTGTGATCATAGGTTGATCATTTGTTTGACCCGAAGCATGGCTTTGTGACAAAGCGTAGCTTTGTGGACGAGACTTCGTCGAGCCTCACACCCCGGAAACAGTCAAAACAGGAAGTATGCAGCAAGGTTCTAGGGAGTAGCGCCCCTTAGTGTATGTCATTCCTTCTGGATAGAGGTGGTATCATGGTATGCAGCCCAGATACTTAACCTATGTGGTTGCTGCATTATTATTATGTGGTTTGTTGCGAATCGAGGATCCTCGGGAAGATCGGTTACGATCGGGGGATGGCATACGCGTGTCAGTAGTTACCTATTTTTGCAGAGGTAACCCGGCCTTGTGTTGGCAGAGATCCGGTTAGGTTCTCGGGACGTCATTCCAGAGGCGTTTCCATGTGGCAATGGGATGTTCCTTGGCCTGACCATT
This sequence comes from Allium fistulosum, assembly GCA_030737815.1. NCBI lineage: Eukaryota > Viridiplantae > Streptophyta > Magnoliopsida > Asparagales > Amaryllidaceae > Allium > Allium fistulosum. Next base: position 333,859,169 of record CM060901.1, on the reverse strand, counting down.
TGTTGGAAATCCAAACTCCAATACGAACCTTGTACTGTATTAGTTGTAGAACCTGCCATTTACGTACGGTGGTCACCACTGTTTAGATGGTAGCTATAGTAGGCATACGATACTGGTCGTATGTTGGCTAAGATTAATATTATACTTTCGAAATGTTTTCTACACTATGCACTAATAATAATATCAAAAATGATTTGATTTTCTTGCGTAGTAAGCATCTTTGACTATCATAAGAAGAAATCTCCTCCAATTCTGCGTTTTCATTGTGTGTGTGGCGGGAGGTCTTATGGTAGTTTCATTTTCCAAAAGCATTGCGAATCTATTTTAAAATAATTCCTTGTTTGTTTTAAAAATAAACTGTTTTACGATCTCACACCGGTCACCATGACTGACTCGGAGTTTATTTTTCCCTTCTAAACTCTGGGTGCCCACCAATTTCCACACGGGCAGCCTAGAGTTATGTTATCAGGATATTCTGGAGCTTTGGAAGCAAGCTGGATGACGAGACGTAGTATTTGTATCTGATAGTATTTATTCCGCTGTGTATTCTGTATGAGGACAAGTTTATATAACTGTCCATTGTTGTATATTGACTCTGATTGATGTATGTATAAACTGATATAGTTCTTTGTTTTAAAAGACTAGTGATTATCTATTATATATTGTTCCGCTGCGATATGTGAGATTCTGATATTGTTTCTATTTCTGATGTTGTTCTCTTCTTCTTTCTTCTTCTGCTTTCTTCTTCTTCTATCTTTTTCTTCTACCTCTTCTTTCTTAAAACCATAACATTTCGGGTTTCCGGCACTCGATTGCTCTGCAGTCGATAAAGTGAGTATCGATGTCGAATTTTCGAAAGTCGAAAATTTCGGTATGTTACAGAAGTGCTGAATTCATGGTCTTTTTTCTCTTAGTTTGAACGTATAATTCATGTACTATTGAGTATTGATTGATTCAGATGTGTAAGAATGTGTATAAATGAGAGCAAATTGTAAAGTCATTGAGGATTGATTAAATAATATTTTATTTTATTCTATTCTAAAATCCGTCATTGTTCATTATTCTTTTACATTTAAAGTGTTTCCAATTTTGTTCATTTGCATCTTTATAAGCCTTAAACCATTCCCTGAACATCGCCATCCCATCAAATTCTAATCAACTTCCATTGTCATTATATCCATCAAGAACTCAAAAATGACTACAAGGAGTCGAGTTAGGAAGAAGAACCTTTGCATCTTGGTATCAAAGCAGGAAAAAGAGGGGGACTTTGTGGGTCGAACCCAATCAGAAAGCTCTAAATCCAAAGAGGAACCAATAGACGATGAATTTCCCGGCTCTAACGAGGAGAATGCTGCATGGGTTAGACATTGAAAAAATTAACAATAGAACTATTGATTCTCTTGTACAATTTTAAAGTACCACTCAAGAACTCCAAATCACTACTCAAGTTCAAGAAACACTCAACTAGTAGCCACAAAGGTTGATGAAATCTCAACAATTTTAACTACTATGGTTCAGGAATTGGAAGACATCAAGAGTTTCACCGACAAGATTCTTCATAACAAGCAACCCCTTTTGGCCTCTACTTCAGGAGGTAATACTTCCAAAATTCCAGTCTATATAACACCCAACCCCTCATGTCATTTACTTCAAGAGGCAATACTTCCAAAACTCCAGTCTATATACCACCCAACCAGAGGAATCTATCTAGAACACACCAAGAAAATAACCCCAGTTTTGATATGGGATTATTTCAACCCATAAATGATCAAGCTTTGATATCTGCACCCAGTGTTAACCCGCCTTTTGGCAAGACAGTATACAGGTGGATTTAACCCAATAGACTTCACAATTATCAAGGCTGATGAGTGTAGAGAGACGGTTCTAGGACCCGAAGATAAAGTATAAATGATTATACGAAGCCAGAGTTGGATGGAGTTGGTAGATAGACAATGCAAGGCTCTAGTAATATAGAAGTTAGGTTGGAACTGAAGGGATAGACATACCTTCATGGCATAGGAGGGGTCGACATAGTTTCATAAAGTAGAAAGGACCGACATAGCGTTGTGCAGTAGCATGGATCGGCATAGTTTGGTAATATCAAAGGGATCTGCATGATTAGTTATACATGGGATAGGCATGGACGAAGTAATGTGATGATTGACATGGTTGGTAGTGTATGGATCAGCATGGTCGAGGTAATGTATGGATCAGCATGGTTGGTTCTAGAGGATCGGTATACTTCAATCGCTTAGCAAGATGGAGGGATCCACATTTCAGATGGATCGGCATACTTCGACTCACAAAGAAGGTGTCAGCATGGTTGGTTGTATTGGATCGGCATACTTCATTGGATAAAAGTCAGCATTCATCAATGCCCAAGTTCATTCTTGCATTCAACAATCAATAACTCGAGCTCTCTTATTTCAATTGACATGAAACTTGGGGATTAAACATATTTATCATGAAGAATCCACCGTAGGAATCGCTGTTCAAAAATCAACCAAGGAAGGGATCGGTATCGATCCCTCCTCATGGGGATTTAGGCCTAGTGACCCCTATGGTGAGCCCATATGGATAAGAATGTCCCCTAGCTGAAGTTTCAGAGAGGTTGGTTGTTGTCTTCCCTTATAAATACAGCAGGCATGACTTTAGAAAATGGATCTTCTTGCTATGTCTCCTTATATCTACCTAGGCTATACTCTGCCAATTTGATTCTTGAATTTTACGTATTCGTAACTGTAATCAGCAGTATAAACAAATAAAAGGAAAATCTCTGTAGTGGACGTAGGTCAGAGTTAGCCGAACCACTATAAATCTGTGTCTCTGTTTACTTTGCTTTTGAATTGTTTTAATTTTGTTCTTCATTTATTTCTCTTTATATTCCTGTGACTGGATTAGATATTGGTGCTTGCACATAATTCGGTGTTGGTGGCCAATTTTGACGCCAACATTTTGGTGCTTTCACTAAGAAAACTTGCTCCCGTGGATTTGAAAGCTAGGATCTTAGAATTGGAAGCTTGGATATTTGGATCTAGGAAGCAATGACTAGGAAATCAACAAGTAGAGTGCTACCACCATGGAGGGAGTTAGGAGGCTTCCTCAAAAGCTGGAGCTAATCAACCATCTGTCAACATCACCAGGGATGAAATGGAAATGATATGGATGCTATAAAGGAGAGGATGCTGAAAAGGCAGGAGGAGATGATGCAGAATCTACTTCGACAAATTGGGCAGGCTGGAGCCACAGGAGCTACTGGAATGCAAAACCAAGGAGCTAGAATGATAGGAACTGCTGGAGCTATGGACTAAGGAGTCGAGGTGGCTGGAATCGCTGGAAATCGGAACTGGGAATATGGAAATGACGCCAATGGATGATGAACGGCGCAAAGCAGCCGGGGGCAATCCCCTACCATCTTAGAGGGATCGGCATCGATCCCTCTAGAGGGATTGGTACCGATCCCTAAAGACTAAGGGCCATGCCCCGGGTCTGGTTGATCGTGATATTAGAGGACCTGTGATGGATCTCATGGGGCTTGGCGCAAATTGAAATTTGGATGTTCGTCCGAAGGAGTACGTTCCGGAATTCCCTCGTAGACTCAAGGGGCAGCTTGGGCAGGATGATAAGAGACTACCATTGGAAGACAATGACCGGTTTGAGGAGATGATAAGGCGAGCTATGCATGAAGGATTAGTGAACATGAATTTGGAGGATGTAAATAGAAGTCCCTTCACTCCAAAAATCAGGCAAGCTAGGATTCCCTGGAAGTTCAAACTACCAATGCTTGAGATATATGATGGAAAAATGGATCCCGATGTTCATTTGACGAGGTACATGAGACACATGAAAGTACTGGGGGCATCGAAGGAAGTCATGGCACGGTGCTTCCCATTGTACTTAATGGATATAGTTGCACTATGGTTTAGATAATTGGAAAGTAGCTCTATTGGTGCATGGACGAAATTGATCGAAAGATTTATAAGGCATATTAGGGTTCACAGCTCGAGACCCAAAAATGTGATGAGTTTGGCAACATTGAAACAGAGGATCGAAGAGCCCCTGAGGAGTTTCTTAACATGGTCTAATGCCGCGGCGGCATCGGTAGATCGTCTAGATCCATCCATGGTTTTGATGACAGCCATATTTGGAATTGCAGATGGCATGGAGTTCAAGGATTCATTGGCACGGGATCCACCTATGGATCTCAGGGAGTTTTATCATGAATCGGAAAGGTTCCCACCACAGGAAGATGCACGAGCGAACAAACCAGATGTGAATGCAGTGCAAAGTGGAGGATCATCAGGAGATGTAAACAATAATTGTAAAGGAAAACGGAAAATGAACGATGGCATTAATGTATCGAAGAGGCAATGGAGAGAACCAAAGTTCTCTTTTATACAGATTTGATCGAATCTCTAGAAAGGATTTATTCGGATACTGTAGGACATCTTCAGTATCGAAGGTCGGCAAGGAAGAAACCCTTCAAACTTTAGCGGGCATTAGAAAAGCATTGCCTATTACATGGCTGGATGGCCACAATACAAATGATCGTAGGCATTTGAAGGATATCGTTGAGGAACACGTGAGGAATGGTCAGTTACAACAATACATAAGGACTCGAGCTGCGACAGTGGAACATGAGCAGCCACTGTCCACCTCGAACAACCTTAGGCATGCTCTGAGATGACGATAAACCGTTGTGCTCGGGTTTGTGAAATTCATTTTATTTCTACTTATTTGCTTCGAACTTTGGTTTATTGGTTGTATGGAATTTTATTTTATGGACCTTAGGGATGCTTAAGTCTAGATCAATGTAGGTCACGATTATGGCCCCGACCTGAGAGACTGAGCAATAACCACGAGTCCCTTCGTCGGAGACTCGTACGGAATAAGTCCTCGAATGGGGATCAACGCCGAAGAAGGATACCCCACGCTTTAAGTCCTCAATTAGGGATCGAGGCCGGAGAAGGATTCCCAATGGTTTAAGTCCTTTATTGGAAACGGAGGTCGGAGAAGGATACCTCATGGATTAAGCCCTCGACCGGAGAGTCGAGGCCGGAGAATAAAACCTAATAGGTCGTCAAGTATGGATTGCATTCGGCAAGGATCTGGTGAGATCAAGGATTTGGAATAGGCTAATGATCCAGAGAGGTTAATGGATTTAGATATGGACCCAAAGCAGTCCTTGATTTAGATAAAATAATCAGGAGGGATCGTGGATTTGGTAATGAATTTGGAATAGATTTGGAATTGGATATATGTAGGATCGATTTCACCCTACAGGGGGGTGAATCGGGTGATACTAATAATAATAAAAATTAATGCGGAAATATATACAATAATTGCAGCATAGATAATAGCAGAATAATAAAAGAAGATATAGAACAACACAGATCTACCCAGTTTTGGCAAAACCCTACCTACGTGCTACCCTCAAGGTTTCTACTAGAAATTAAATAGTCAGATGCTTACATACGTAAACTTGCGACACCCGCTATCGACTAAACTAACTCTACGCTCAAAACCCTACCACAACTCAGCCACTGAGTTGCGAATTCTCGAACTACACCACCGTAGTTCGTAACCTAGTTATAAAATTAGAAATTAACTAAATTTTAAATGTAAAGTACAAATGAAATAAAAGACTTAACAAAACCCTATTTTTTAACACTTAAGCCCAAATTATAATCAACTAGAACCGGCCTACTTAGTTAAGTTAACTAGATACTTCTCCCCTTTTTATTTTTGTTCAGTATCTTTGGCCGATCTTTCTTCGTTCCTCTTCAAGAAATTAGGGCTTTGTTGTGTTGAAGCCACCGCTTGTTCTTTTGCTTTGATTGAAATATGCATTTTCTTTGGATTGCCTTTTCAATCGATTGCTGATTTTTTCGACTTCGGTTGCTCCAATTTGTCAAGACCGAATGGTGCTTTGAATTGGTACGTTTGTCCCCTTTTTCGATTTATAATTATACTCGACTGATTCGAGTTCTGGATTGATGCTTGCTCTCTGATTTTTTGCTTGAACTTGAATTCGATTCAAGTTATAAAATTGTTTTTGATTTAAGAGTATACTCTAGATTTTAGTCTTGAACTCGAATGATTAACTGCCGATGATGAATTTGGGTATTTATAGGAATCGATTTCCTATATTTTCGTATGTATAAATATGTTTGAATTCTTCATAATTCTTGCTTGGTCGTTCGATTTTGCTTAAATGATGATGATTAACCTTGACTGCTTCATTTGTTTACACGTTACTAATACATTTTCACTTTCTTGAGTCGGTTCCTTCTTTTGCTCCTACGATCATGGAATTTGAATTTTTTGAGACTTTGACTTGTTTACGTTACAACTGTTGCAGATCATTTCTCTTAACTTGATTTTTTCTATGACTATATTCACATTGTTGCTTCACTGATTTGTAAACTGAACCATTCAAGCTTTGTATATTTGTCATTTTATTTAACTGGAGATGTTCTCCTTGTATTGTTGGTCTCTGTTGAGTTCATCCTATTTGGTCATGCCTGTCTCTGTGTTCATGCAGTTTTGATGGTCTATTGTTCTTGATGTAGTGTTGTCAGTGCGTATGTGTTTGGTTCTCTGGCATTGTGCTTTGCACTTGAGTTCCAGTATACATATACTTGAATTTTGTGAACATGCATATGTCTTTGAGTTGCATTCTCTGTTGCTTCAAGTTACATTTAGATTTGGTTTCTTTGATTATTCATGTGTAAGTTTCTAAAACTATATACATGTATACATATATATATATGCATATATGTATACATGTGTATATGACACTGGTCTCTATTGCAATTGAGTCTGGTTGTGTGAACTTGGTGCTCTGACCAGTCTGGGTTCATTCATGTTGAACTGCTTTGCACTTTGGTCCACAGTTTGCTTTGATTTCCACTTGAGGTTAAACTGTTTGCATATTCCACCATGCTAGTTCATGTTGTAACTGGACTTTTGTTAGTTTTTCTTTCATCTGAGTTGTATTGTGGTCTTGTAGTCTGGTCTGGTTCTTTTTGAAGTCTTGTTGCATGAGAACTTGTACTTGACCATTTGAAGTGACTTGCCTCGAGTTAGAATGGTCTGGTTCATATTGGTCTTCATGTTGCACTGCATGTTGTTTTGTACATTTGTTTGAGTATATTTTTGGTGCACTGCCCTAGTCTTATTTGATTGCTCTGTCCTCTGTTTCATTTAGTTATTCTCACACTTGACTGTGTACATATGAGTTGGTCACCTTGATTTTTGTGTTATTCTGGTCTGATATATGTTTGTGAGGTCTGATGATACTTGTGTACACTTCTATCTAGTTGAAGTTGTTTTTGAATTCATGCCTCATTGTTTGTTGGTCATTATCTTCTCATGCCTCTTCTTTGTTAACTCACTATTGAGTTGTTTTGGTGTATATGACGCCTCTTGGCTAAAATTTGAGATGCTGAGGCAATGCACATGTGTACATGCATACATGTGTATATGCAGGCTCTTGTGCTCATGTCGTGACTTTATTTGTATTGCACCTAAATATTTGCACTTGAGTTGAATCCAGCTTTTGGTTGGGTTTGACCTTGTGCTCACCTGTCCTTGCAATTTTATCAAGTGTATATCGGTGTGCACGGCCTTGTGACATGTACAATGATACACTGTGCATGTTACAGGCTGTTCGTGTAAGATGAATTCAAAATAAATGATGACAAACAACCCAAATAACTGAGGCAAATAACATTTTCAAAACACACACTTCATTGTACACTACAAAAATATTTCTTTTTCAATTTTACTGCGTCAGTGTTTATTTTGCAGATAATTCAGATGCTGGATACAAACTGGAATAGAGTTGAAGAACAAATACGAGTGAATGAGTGATATGTAGTGAGGTGATCATTGTAAAGTGAAATGTGTGATGTAATCGAAATTGTATTGTAATTGAAAATGTATATATGTAGTGAGAGCTCAAATTTATACTATTCAAAATTATAATAAAATATTTGTTTGAATAAAATATTTGTTTTAATATGAATTCTATGTTATTTATTTTATTCATCAAATATTTATCTAATTATGTGCAAAATAAAATAGTACAATAACAAATACATTTAAATGAGTATATATATGTTTATTGTCATCAAACAAAAATCATATACTAGCTTATTCAACAATCTCCCCCTTTTGATGATAACACACATATATTTAAGATTTTGAATTTATTAAATGTATTTGGTCATTGATGAACTCTATTTGCCCCCCCCCCTATTTGAATGCTCCCTCTCTACAACAAAGCTCCCCCTTCATATATGCATGAAAATAAATAAAAATATGCAAATGAACCTAGATGGGAGATTTAACCCAGCATACTTTTGCAAACAAAGCTCCCTCTCTACAACAAAGCTCCCACTTTTGGAAAGGAAGTATACATGCAGATTTAACCCAACAAACTTCACAATTATCAAGGCCGATAAGTGTAGAGCGACGGTTCTAGGACCCAAAGGCAAAGCACAAATGGTTATATGAAGCCAGAGTTGGATGGAGTTGGTAGATAGACAATGCAGGGCTCTAGTAATATAGAAGTTAGGTTGGAACAGAAGGGATTGGCATACCTTCATGGCATAGGAGGGGTCGACATAGTTTCATGAAATAGGATGGATCGGCATAGCATTGTGTAGTAGCATGGATCGGCATAGCTTGGTAATATCAAAGGGATCGGCATGATTGGTTATACAAGGAATCAGCATGGACGAAGTAAAGTGCGGATCGGCATGGTTGGTAGTGTATGGATCGGCATGGTCGAGGAAATGTGTGGATCGACATGGTTGGTTCTAGAGGGAACGGTATACTTCAATAGCTTAGCAAGATGGAGGGATCGGCATTTTAGATGGATTGGCATACTTCGACTCACAAAAAAGGGGTCGGCATGGTTTGTTGCATTGGATCGGCGTACTTCATTGGATAGGGGTTGGCGTTCATCAATTCCCAAGTTCATTCTTGCTTTCAACAATCAATAACTCAAGATCTCTTATTCCAAATGACATGAAACTTGGGGATTAAACATATTTTATCATGAAGAATCCATCATAGGAATCGCTGCACAAAAATCAACTAAGAAAGGGATCAGTACCGATCCCTCCTCATGGGGATTAAGGCCTAGCGACCCCTATGGTAGGCCTATATGGATAAGAAGGTCCCATAGCCGAAGTTTCAGAGAGGTTGGTGGTCATCTTCTTCTATAAATGCAGCGGGCATGACTTCAGAAAAGGGATCTTCTTACTGCTTCTCCTTGTCCTTTAACTAGGCTACACTCTGCCAATTTGATTCTTGAATTTTACATATTTGTAACTGTAATCAGTAGTATAAACTAATAAAAGGAAAATCTTTGGAGTGGACGTAGGCCGGAGTTAGCCGAACCACTATAAATTTGTGTCTCTATTACTTTGCTTTTGAATTGTTTTAATTTTGTTCTTCATTTATTTCTCTTCATATTTCTGTGACATGATTGGATATTGGTGCTTGCACATAATTGGGTGTTGGTGGCCAATTTTGATGCCAACACCTAAATTTTTGGAACATACAGTCATCAAATTTGATTTCCCAACATTTCTAATGTAGTAGACTAGCTGAGCCTAGTTGCGCAAATTTTTAATTATTACGGAACTCTAGAAAAGTGTGTGGGTGCAAGCATGCTCCTTTCACCTTAGGCAAGGAGCTCACCAGTCGTATTATTGGCTAACTAAAACGGTTAAAAATCATTATTCTTGGCCAGTGTTTAAAGAAGATTTTCTTGTTAGATTCAGTAGTGTTGAATTTCAGAAACCATATGGTGCTTTCACCAATCTTAAGCAAAGCGCCACTGTGTTAATAACTGAATAAGTTCTAGCAGCTACAAGCCATTCTTGACCTCATACAATCAAAATACTTTTAGAAAAATTCATTGATGGATTAAAAGAAGACATCAGGTATGATGTCATGGCTTCAATCCGGTTGACTTCAAGGTGGCAGTTAATTTGGCAAAGATCTTTGAAGCTAAATAGATATCAAAAAAATTAGTTCTAATTTGTTAGCTATCAAGCACTCCACCGGTTCAATTCAACCCACACCTAAGCTTCCCCCACCTCCACCTCAATCACAAAGAAGCTCGGGGGACTCTATTTTAGAGAAATTGGCTAAGGCAAAAGGACTCATTCCTGTTGAGATCAAAAAAGCAGGAATAGAAACCAATGTTTTGGTTGTGATGAAAAATGGCATATATGCCATCAATGCAAGAATAAGCAAGTTTACATCATTGAGGGAATAATGGAGCTATCTTCCGAAAATGAAAAAAATCCTCAAGTAGAAAAATCAAATAATGAACAAGACGAAATAGAGGAGCATAATTTTAACATATCACTGCAAGCTATTTGTGGAATTCTAGAATTACATACCATTAGAGTATACGGGAGTATCAATAATCAAACAATTAATATTTTAATTGATTCAGGCTCTAACCATAGCTTTCTAAACACCAAGAGTGCCAGAAAAACTCAACTTGCCAATTACAAAAACCAATGGATAAGAAATAACAGTGGCTAATGGGGACAAATTGCAAGGAACTGAAATATGCCATCGGATTATGCTTATATGGCAAAACTGCATCATGCCCATAGATATTCTGTTATTTACCTATGAAGAGTTGCCAGTTAGTCCTAGGGTTCAATGGTTGAAAGAATTGGATGATGATACGTTCAACTTCAAAAAACTTCAACTCAAATTTACGTATAATGATCATGACTATCTCTGGCAAGGCTTAAGCATATAAGCTAGCAAATTGGTGGATGACAAAATCATTGATAAGGAGTTAAGGCAAGACCAGTTGTCCTTTTTTACTTCAATTCATGAAGGTGTAGAACATTGAAGATGATCCAGAGTTATTTAATGGGCAACTTCAGAACCACACTTCTGCCTTACCGTTTGCAGTGCATGAAGTACTCTAGAAATTTCCTTCTATCATTTAAGAAAAGGATCGGCTACCACCGTAAAGGGATTGTGATCATAGAATTCCACTGAAATTCGATGCTAAACTAGTCTATTTAAGGCCATATAGGCACCCTTATCATGTTTAAAATGAATTGGAAAAACTCATCCATGAAATGTTGCAGTCAGGAATCATTAAGCTTAGGACAAGTTCCTTCTTTTCCCTCGTTGTTATGGTCAAAAAGAGGGATGAAACATAGCGATTATGCGTGGATTATAGGAGCTTGAATCAACATATTATCGAGGTCAAATTCAAAATTCCTTTTATAAAGGACTTTGTGATGAATTGCATGGCTTTCACTATTTCTCAAAGCTTGCTCTCAAGTCAAGATACCATCAAATAAGCATGTGTGAAGAAGATGTGCACAAGAATGCTTTTAGGACACATAAAGGTCACTATGAGTTTTTAGTCATGCCTTTTGGCCTAACTAATGCACCACCTACCTTTCAAGCTCTCATGAATAATATTTCTAGAAAATATTTGAGAAAATTAATTCTTGGTTTGTTTGATGATATTCTAATTTATAGTAAAAACTAGGATGATCACTTACTACACTTATCTTTATCTTTTTCGGTACTTCAGGAAAACCAGTCCATCAAAATGCAGATTTGCATAACAACAAATTAAGTATTTAGGACATATAAGAGTAGCAGTTAATCCCCAAAAGGTAGAAGCTATCCAATAGTGGCCAGATATAAAAAATTTGAAGGAATTAAGCCTAAAGGAGTTTCCTTGGTCTCACTGGGTACTACAAATTTTTTTTTGAAAATTATAAAGTCATTGCTAAGCCTCTTACTAAATTGCTAAAGAAGAACTCTTTCAACTGGAATAATCAAACCACTAAGGCTTTCCTTCGATGAAAGGAAAAACTTATGGGTCCTCCTATACTGGTAATGTTTGATTTTAGCAAGGAGTTTGTAATGGAATGTGGAGTGATGCAAGTGACAGTTGAACCATGATTGTTCTACTTCAGGATGGTATAGCCTATTAAAAGGAAAGAATTTACATTTATCAAATTGTGAGAAGAAATTGCTAGCTTTGGTACATACCATCAAAAAATGGAGTCAATACTTAATTGGGAGAACATTCAAAATTAGGATCGATCATCAAAGCCTCAAGTACATTCTAAACCAAAAATTCATACAGGCAACCAAGAGAAATGCTCACTAAACTCCATGGCTTCGGTTATATACTTGAATATGAGACAAGGGAGGAATATATTATTGTTGATGCTTTGTCAAGAAGAGACGAGCCGACTGATAATTATCAATTACAAGCCATCAGTGTTATACAAAGCCCCTGGACAGAAGAGTTGAATTAGAAAATTCAGCACAATCTATTTTATAATAAAAAATTACTTGAACCTTGGAGGAATGGGGAATTGAATGCACAACAGTATCAAGTTATTGTTCAACTAATATTCTACAAAATTAAAGTACTTACAGATCATTTAGACGTGAAACTCACTTCACTCTACACCATTAAGAGGACACTCAGGCATCAAAAGAACAATGCATGGGCTTAAGCAAAATTTCAAGTGGTAAGACATAAAGAAGCATATCAGGAAATTCATTAGAGAATGTAGCATATGTCAGAGAATGACGATAAAAAATGTCCCTACACTTGGTCTATTAAAACCACTACCCACACCAGAATTAATATGGAGTGAATAAGCATGGATTTCATCACATACTTATCCAAGAGAAAGACTTATACTGTAATATTTTTGGTAGTTGACAAGCTATTAAAATATGTTGATTTCTTCCCTATGACCACTCTTATATAGCTCAAACAATGACTAAATATTCTTTGATGGGGTTTATAAATTACATGGGTTACCAAAATCAATTGTTAGTGATAGAGATCCCATCTTCACTATATTATTTTTGCAAGAATTACTTAAATTGCAAGAGTGTACTCTAGCTTTAAGTTCAGTTTATTAACCACAATCTGATGGACTCGATGAGAGTGTTAACAAGATTTTGGAAGGGTATTCGAGGTGTTTTGTTTTCAATAAGCCCAATAAATGGTCGTAACGGTTAACCATCATAGAATATTGGTATAATACAACTTGGAAGGCATCAACTAATATCACTCCCTTCCACGCTGTGTATGGAAAGATTAACCCCGACAATTCTACATTACCTACCCCCATATTACTAAACTACCAATATTTTAAGAAATGTCATTTTCTAAGGACATAGCTATTCAACTACTTAAAGATAACTAAAATATTAGATCTAAGGAAAGGATGAAGAAGTATGCAGATAAGCATAGGAGTGAAAGAAGCTTTGAAGTTGGGGATTGAGTTTACCTTAAGCTACAACCCTACAGACCAATCTTAGCAGCACAACAAAAAACCCACAAATTATCACCAAAGTACTATGACCCTTATCAAATAATATCAAAAATCGTACTAGTGGCTTATAAACTGAGATTACCTAGTGGCTCCAAAATACATGTATTCCGTGTGTCTCTGCTCAAAAGAAAGCCAGAAAACAAAATTATACTACAACTTGATATTCCAAGTTCTATAGAAGAAATAATTAAAGAGCCAGAACTGGTGATAGATAGTAGAATAGTTAAGAAAAATGGTAGAAGTGTTACTAAAGCACGAGCCAAGTGGAAGAATCGAGTGGAGGAAGAGGCCACCTGGGAAGACAATTGGGTGTTAGTAGCTCAATTTATGGCAGTTGACCTTGAGGCAAGATTGTTTTTTGAAGAGAGAGGGAATGTTAGTGCCATAGGTAATTCTGCGAACACTTCGCCTGCTCCAGCCCATTCGAGCATTTCTACAAGTACTTATTCGGCACCAACTACACCAGGAAGCTTTGAGTAACTAGAGCCACTCCAGTTACCATGACCGACGATCACGGGCATGAAGAGAATCAAGGAAGTGAGAAGAAGACAATGGCACTCGAGGTTTACTCAAAAGGGCCTGAGATTGAGTGTGCATGCGCACAAGTGTACAAGTGTGCACGTGCACTGCTAAGTGCAAGGCACATCAGGGAACTTCTGAATTCACGGTTTTATTCTCTTATTTTGAGCATGTAATCTAAGTACTATTGACTAATTCATATTTCTAAGAATGTATCTGAACGACCCATATTTTTGATAATTAAAAATATTAAATTTAATAAGATTTCGAAATTAAATATTGTGAGAAATTAAAATTTATGATTTATTAAGAAGAAAAATAATTTAAATATGATTTAATAATGTTGTTTGAATGTTATTGACAATTATTTTAATGTAATTTCAATTAATTGAAATAATTGTAAAGTTAAATTGGTTATAATTGTAAATAAGGAATAAATTCAATGTTGTATTAAAAAGAGAATTTATATGTAATTAATCAAAATTTGTTTATATAAAATGAATCAATATTTGGTAAGTAATTTGTCAACCTATGTTTGTAAACAATAGGTTAATAAAAGTAAATTATTAATGTAAAACAATTGATTTATTATCATCTTGTTATTTAATCCATTTGAAATTATTTGTAAATCAATTGAAATTAATATAATTTAAATATTGCATTTAATATAAGTTAAGATGATAACTATAGAATAAGAATGTAATAAGATGTAAAATAATGTTAATTATATTCATAAGGTAATAGTTGATTCAATAATTAGGGTGTAAATCGAAATAAAAGAATTTATTTGAATATAAAATATAACTAACTGGGATTTTATTAAGTTGTAATTGAACGTTGAAATTTGTGTAATATTTAAATATTGGATTTTATATGGAAATTTGTATTTTAAAAGATTATAAATTCTTGGTTAATCAACAATGATAAAATTGTTAACTTTTAAATTTGAATTTAAATGTGATTAAATCAGTTTAATAATTATTTATTTAATTAACGTGAAAATTAGCCATTTTTGTCACTGTCTCGAATTTCGATGAAACTAATTTCATCGGATCCGTAACAGTGAATTATTATAGGATTTCAAGTTTCGTAGCGATCGAGCTTATCGTTTGATCGTGTGAGCTCGAAACGCGTAGAAATCGATTAATAGAATTTAAATGAATATAATTTGATTTTAAAAGCTAACTTCTGTATACAATGGAATTAGGCTTTGAAACTAGTTCCATTGAGTTTAAAAAATATCAAAAACCTATATTTTGACTATGCGATGACCTATTTTCGTTTCGGAGACGAAACGGGTTTTATGGGTCATTATTATCGTTTCGATCCAATTCGATCTGTCCATTCATTCTTATCCATCTGTTTATATAAATATATTTTTTCTGAAACCCTAGCAGCAGTCTCCACTTCATTTTCTCATCCCTAATCCCGAAATCAACCCTAATTCCAGTCTAATGGCAATCAGCAAATCAAATAAAGTGGTTAAAATTCAAACTCTTCAAAATCATATCATATAATATTCCGTTTCGAAGCTCTCGACGAATGGAGTCAGCGTGTGGTGTTCATTTTTTGAAATAGCACTCGTATCAACCGGAAATCATGGTCAAAGGTGTTGGCAGCTAAGCCAAAAGGGGGGCAATTTAGGGGTTTTTATCGAAGCATCAATTGGCGAACTCGACTTCTGGGTATTGCAGAGCTTGACGAATAAATTCCAGATCTAGTTTCAATTTTAAGAACGGAGCAATGGTGTGGCCGGGATCTGACTTGGAAGTTGATCATCGCTGTAACTTTGACCATCGATTGGTTGCGATTGGAGCGACTATATGAGATGTCGGTAGTTCAGTTGCGTAGAGGAGGTCGATAGATTTCAGATGCAAGTGGTCTTGTGGAAAACGTAGCTCTGAAGTGATGGGAAATCGTGGTCAAAATTGACTGGGTGGTGGTGGCTCGGCGTTGACTAGATCTAGCCAGAGGGTAATTTTGCAAAAGTCCCTGTAATTTTTATATTTGCAAATTTGACCCTGAAACTTCAAACCTTAATAACTTTTACATACGAACTATGATTGACGCGCGACTTCTTCCGTTAGACTCGTATTGAAATTCCAAACAATAGAAACTGGTTTGGCCGCATTTGGAGACTGTTCAAATTTGAGCGTTCTTTTGGATTTTCAATCGACTAGAAATCAAAGGTGAGTGGTTTAACCCACTCACAATACTAAATCATCTTATGTTAGTTAAATTAAATTTATGACGTGATTAGAATATTTTTGGTTGTTGTTTGATAGTTTAATTTGAAATTTTAAATTTTCATTGAATTTTATAGAATTAAATTGCCATTTAAATTAATATTGAAATTAATAGTAAAATACTTGATATTGATAATTAGTTAATTGTTGCGATTTATTGGCTGATTTGGATGTTGATTGTGATGGATATTTATTTATTGACATTTGGATGATTCGATGTTATGTTTATTATGTATGTTGTTATCACACTGCAAGTTCTCTTAGTTTGTTGTTATGAAAAATCACTATGGCTTGAAATGATACATACCCAAATGATCTTATAGATTAGGGAAAATCGTTATGGGTTGAAATAATAAACCCAAGCAATTTTATTGATTTGGAAATTTTGATTCGGGATTCGGGTTGAATTGATATATACCCGAAAAGTTTAACTATTTTGGGGTTGAAATGATACATACCCCATCACTTGACCATAGGGTAGAAAACTATATACGGACACCGTTGGTCAGTTTTAAATTATTTTCGAAAAAGTATGTATGATTTACAAATTTGATTTTTAAAATTTACTTTAATGATTTTATTTTAAAAAAAGATATAGTTGGAAAATAATTTATTTATATGTTTTAAAGTTTCAAATTATAAGTTAATATATAGTTTTAAATGTAAATTTAAGATTTTAACTTATAATTTTATTTAGTTTTTAAATATATAATTTAAATAGTTTAAAATTTAATTTAATAAAATATTTAATATATTTTTAAGTGATTTATTTAAATTTAATTTGATATAAGAAATATAGTTTTAATTTAATATAGATTTTATATAATAACTTTAATAAATAAAATTTAAGAAGTTAGGTAGAGAATAATTTGTAATTAAATCTGATTTAAAGGAATTTATAAAAGGTTTTTATAAAAGGTTTTATAATGGTTTTATAAAGATGTTTATAAAGGTTTAAAGGATTTTATAAAGGGTTTTATAAAAGAACTTGTATAAAGGGATTTGAAAGCTTATAAAGGAATTATGTAAAGGTTTATGATAAACGAAAGAGTTATAAATTGTTTTGGGAATTTATAAATAGCTTTATAAATGGTTTTAGAGCATATAAATAATTTATAAATGGTTTAAGAGAGATTTATAAATTATTTTAGAAATTGATTAAAAGAAATCTTCCTCGGTATTCATGAATATATTTATGCTTTTGGAATAAGTATATGGATATTTTGATATGAAGGTATAAACTATTTTCTGGATTTATTATTAAAAATGTTTTATAAAATGACCACGGTGTGAAAAATGTAAGGGTTTGGTTGTTAAAGAGACCGGGGTTGGATATTGTCATACTCTCTGCAATTCTGAAACCACTTTAACAACTGTGCACGTGGTGGAGAATCCAGAACGAAGTAGGATGGTTTGGCGAATGCTACTGTATGAGGTATGAACGCAACCCTGATCCCCGTGGGTCAGCTTGATATGACTAAAACATGAGCTATACCGGGCTAAGGGAGGTCGCTCCTTCGATCAGGGACATTTATTCGATACTATATCTGTTACTTTGTGATTGATTGGTAGCCACCCCTCGATTTGATTATGGGAGTGTGTTCCGAGGTGGGCGATAGCAGCTGCTACGCATTACCACCAGTCCAGCAGTGCAAAACGGTAGAATCTGACCTAGGGCATTGTCTCGCGTGCCTTATCATATGCCTTATCGAGCCCACTACGATTTTGTTTGTATCGTACCTATAGAGTGCTCCCTGATAGCTCACCGGCTTGGTGGAGTTTACATTACAGTATAGACTACGGCATTTATAAGATGTGTTAAGGGGGATATGGGTAATGGCTTAATGCTATTTTAATTCAATAATTTACTGATAGACACTATCTATATAGTGTATATTACAACATATAAATAGTTTAACAGATTCTTAGGAGATGGAAATGCCGAAACATCTCATAAGTTATTGCATGCACGTTATAAACTGGATAGGAGGTGTAAAATCCTGTAAACACCTCTGAAGCCATTACAATCATATTTATTTACTGTTGATTTAACTTAAATAAGATCTTTTAGTTCTGACACTTTGAAATCATAGCATTTTGGAAATCATAACACTTTGAAATTATAGCATTTTGGAAATCATAACACTTTGAAATTATAGCATTTTGGAAATCATAACACTTTCCTTTTAAACAGTTTAGATATTAAAATTAGTATATATAATAAAATAGTTTATATAAATAGTTATAAGTTAAAATAGTTTAAAATAAAATAATTTATATTAAAAATGATTTATATTAAAATGGTTTAAATTAAAATAATTTATAAAGTAAAATATCAATAGTTTTAAATATAATTTAAAATTACTTTATAAAATAAAATAGTTTCCTTAAATTTCACAAATCGATTCAAATCAACTTGAATTCCAAAATTTTAATTTAATCAAATCTCAAATCATCAATTTCAACTCGATTCAACTTCTCAATAAACCATTTCAAATTATCGATTTCAAATACATATCTGAACCATAAAATAAGCCATTTCAATTTCAATATATTTCAAAACTTTAAATATTCAACATTTCAAAACTAAATTCGATAATCTTATATATATATATATATATCAATTCACTTTTCTATTATTTAGTTTTGAAATATTTACCTAATTATTTCAATATCATTTGAATACAAATTAAATTTACAAATTTAAATAAACAAAATATCCCATTTAAATATATATAAGTTTGAAATATCCATTTAAGTCACCTTTAATCAAATTTCAAGTTATAAAACACTTCTTTAAATTTCAAATTCAATACATTTCAAATCAAACTTATTTAAGTATAATTCTTAAATAAATATAATTTCAAATCAATTTCAAATCATTATAAACTCTATATTTGAAAATATATATATTAAATAAATACTTAGACATATTATTTATCAACTTTATTAAATCAACTTTAATGAATCTTTAAAATCAATATCTATCAAAACCATATATTTCTTTTCAAACCATAGAAATCATTTTCAAAGTATTTATATATAGACCAACGGTGTCTGTATAAAATTTTCTATCCTATGGTCAAGTGATACAGATATTTATCATTTCAATCCGCAATTTAAATATATACGGGTATATATCTTTTCAACCCGCAATCCCAAATTCAATTAACTGAAAATCGCTTGGGTTTATCATTTCAACCCACAATGATTTTCTCCTATTCTACAAGATCGTTCGGGTATGTATCATTTCAACCCATAGTGATTTTATACTAACAGGGAACTTGCAGAGTGATAATAGATATGATAATAAAATAACAATAGTAACAGGCATATATCATCAATATAAATAACAGATAATGGTGTCCGATGTCATAGGTGAACAGATACAGATAATGACATATATATAACAATGTAAAAACTAACAGCAGCATATTTCAATTGACGTTTCAATTGAAATCAAATTTAATAAATATAAGAACATTAATCATGAGTGATTGCTCACCTTTCGAGGCTAGAGAGATGAACGGAAATGGAAGCGAATTGTGGATCCAAACACGAATTCCAAAGAGAAATTAGATGGGCACAAATTCAACGGACGAAGCTGATAGATAAGAATTGATGAAAACGAATTAGAACCTTCAGGATAGAAACGGAATATATATATATATATATATATATATTTCAAAATCATTGTTTTATATTACAAAATAAAATTTGAAATAGATATACATATATACTTATCAACAAATATGTAAACAACCTACATATATAAAATAAACTATTATAAATCTTTACATTAAAACATGACAAGCTAATATATCCTATACATATATATAACTATAAAATTTCCCTGTAACAAAACAAAACTTTACACGTAAATATTACATATATCAACCTACAAACACATCTATAATATCAAAACATCTCTATACATATAATTTTTTTCCAAATATCAACAGTTAATAAGACACATATATAACAAATTACTGTAACCATATGTAGAACCAATATATAAACTCTATATAGCTGACATGCACACTGTATAAAATCAACATATTATAACAGTAAAACAAAGGTAAAATAGACAATGCCTCTCATATAATATATATTGCACACTCTTTATAAACTAACATATAATATGATTTACCCAAAATGTATAACTGACATATATACAAATTCATATACTAACAGATTACGCATAAAATGCTAATACAACATAACAGACCAGACAACTATATATATCCATTTGTATACACTTTAGAAATTAACGTTTTATAAAACCCATACGTTTCGTCCAACAATTGCAATTCTATTTATATAACTACATACACTTACCTATATATTATCTTAAAAAATCAATGAAGAAAACTAATATAACTCTACACTGTCATAACTTATATACAGACAAAAGAAGACTCGTATAAATGCCTGCCTAGAAAAAGCAATATATAAGCCTATACGTACCATATTCCCTTTTCTTACTTTAGATATAATGATAGAAACAACCAGATAAAACTTTATAATATAAAATACATAATACTTTAGAACATAAAATACGTGTAAAATTTACTAATGTATATATATCATATAATAGCTAAGCTTATATATAACTTTGTATATCATCAGCGCCTATATATATACCTATACAAAACCCAAACTAATATATATATACTTACATACTTAACTAACAGATTGAAGCATATATTTGCTGAAAACAAAATTTATAAACATATATAGGTATATATACTCAATAAACATAATATAATATAATGCATAATACCTTTTATAACAAACCTTTTTATACAATATATCATACTGTTTTAACAAATATATACTTATATATATTATCTCAACTATCAACGTAAGTATTTTTCACAACATTTATATATACATACGAATAAGGAGGCAGGAAGGAGAAACCGAAGGAACTCGTGGTAGACTGCACAAGCGGGACAGGCGGAGACGCGACAGGGGAGGAGGGCGTTGCTCGGCCTGGGTACGTGGCTGACGTGGTGCGATAGAGGCTGGGTGGATTCTGGCTTGGGGAAAAAGAGCGGGTGGAGGGGAGAGGAGATTGAACGGCAGTAAGGAGAACAAAGGAAAGTGACGAACAACTGATACCCTTATCTTATTTTTTATTTTTTTATATAATTTCCCAACTGAACCATTAGAATTTAGGAAAAATGAAAGGGTAGGATAGAAAAACGTTGGCAATAAATCATGGGAATATAAAAGGCTTGGCTAATGAATTATACGGTGGGAAAAATGAATAGAGAAAGAAAATCAAAAGGCTCACAAAACGTACCGATATGGATACCGTTTTCGCGGTTTCCGATGTGTACCAGACGTCTAAACACAGAATTTGAATATACCGTAGAGATCAGCTCGACGAGACGATCAAAACAGTATACAGATATTAGTTATAGGATCATCCGACCAAAAGTCAATAATCGGTACCAAAATGCTGCTATTTCGCCGAAAATAAGAACGACGGAGCAATAAAAGTCGAAATTTGAAAAAACGAAATATGACGTCTTGCTCAGAAGATGATTTACAATTTTTCTATATAAAATATTCAGGAAATTATTGTCAAGGACAAAATTTCTCAGCATTTTAGCTTCAAGGACAGATCTTCAGTATTTTAGTCTGAAGGACAATTTTCTTTAGGTATAAGTTTTTACAGTTTTTAGGTATCAGCTTGCAGTTATCGGTAGCAGTTTTTAGGTATCTGTATTTAGTTCGGTAGCAGTTTTGGAAAATTGTGTGTCCTTATGAATAATTTTAAAAGAATGTTTGTCCTATGAATAATTTTTAGGAGAATATTTGTCCTTGTGGTTAAAATATTGAGGTCGTGTCCTTGAGGCTAAAAATATACAAATTTTTGTCCTTTAAATTAAATCCCCCTAAAATATTCAGGTTTGAAAAACATTCTATTACCATCAAATTTTTAACTGATATAAATTGGAATAGATCAATTACACTAGAAAATAAACTTCCAAATTATCTAATGAAAATTTACCAGTTGTTATGCTAAAGTAGATGCATTCCAAATATTAAATTTTTATTTCAAAATTTTATTGTTTAAAATTTCACAAAAAATCAATTAATTAAATAAATAAAACCACTGAAATTTACGGGTCGTTACAAGCAAACAAGTACACAATAAAACTTCCAAGATCTCTAAGGAAAATTTAAAGAAAAGAAAAGAAAAGGAAAAAGAAAAAACAGTCCATTAAAAATATTGAACTAGGAAAACACTTGAATACCAAACATACCATGGCCCATAACAAATTTACATCCCTACTAAACGCCATAATTTCCTTTTTCCATTTTCTACAACAAAAGAAAACTATTCAAAACTCAAAGCATTCAAATATTAAAATATTTTTTGAATAGGGATGCAAATATTATGCTACTGATATTTCAAAAATATTAATCCATATATAAAATAAGTTGAAATACAATTTTCGATCTAATATACTATGAACGAAGAACAAAAGTAAGACAAATTATCAAACCATCTGACTAAGATATTTGCACATAAAGAAAAGCTCCCAAAAACTAAAGGCCAGTGTGATTTCGTTTTGAATTTTTTGTTTTGTGTTTTCATTATGCACTACAAAATACAGGAATAAGAGATTTTTTTTTTCAAATTCTTAGTCACTACGACGATGAACGGACAATGGAGAAGATGAATTGTTTTCCGCCCTTTTGTTATGTACTAAAAAACGAAAAATCAAATAAACTTGTTTTTTATTTTCTAGGTTAATTTCATTTTTCTAAATTGTTTGTTTTCTAACAACTTATAAAAAGTGATATTTTTGTTTCGACGAAAACACAAAACAACAAAACAAACTGGGCCTAAATGAACCCACAATGAAGAAGTCCAACATTATAAACTTCAAGAATGTCATAAATTGCTTATACTTGATGGATGTTAATTTATTCAAACCTGGTAAATTTTGAATAAACACTTGGGATCTTAAAATATGGAGAGCCATTTTGAAAAAATAACGCATTGACAACAAAATATTATAGGGTCGGTTATAAGTTATAACTTTTTTTATTAAAGAATGATAATCTAGGCGCCGTTGCAACGTTCCATGAATATACAATCAGAAGTAACAATATGCAACTCCTGTATAGCTGTAGAAATGCGAAGGAGGTAATTATATTCAAACACGCAGACGGTGATGTTATTCGTAATCACAGAAAGTGTCACGAAACCAACAGTAACTTAACAATGTTACTAAATTATACAGAAATAGTCACGGAAATATATGTCACAAATTTTTCAATGAAATTTAGAAATTGTAACAGCAGAAGTCGTGGCTAAATCTGTAGCAAAATTGGTATGGTAGATAGTTACCGGTTGAGGCGTCCGAGTCCAGTAGAAGACTGTTTCCTTGAAACAATATTGCCGCCGTATGTTAGCAATTTGTTTCCCAGGATGAAACGGACCTGCCCCGCAGTGTGTTATTTGCGGACGGAGCGCCGACGAACTGAAGAGAGTTTATAAACCAGAACAGAATTGCCGGGAAGAAGAGACGGAGAGGACGAGAATTTTTTTTTTGTGTTATCTCGTTTTTGGGGCTGCATATATATAGGCTGGAGGAGGTGCCTATTCGGAGCGGTCATGACTGCTGGAAAGGTTGCGACTCGTTTAACCAACAGCAGTGACCCTTGTAAGCACGCATCTGGTCACTGTTCAATCGAACAGCCACGGCCTTTCAAAAATAGCCGTTCAGCGCAGGCCGGTAGCCGGTAGCCCATTTAATCACGAGACCCCAAGAGCCTCAAGGCCCAAGACCCAATCTTTGACGTTTTAATATTGATATGAAGGCCCAAAGCCTACATTGCCACATCCTCTTCTCTTTTGTCCTCATTCTCTTTGTTTTGACATAGTATATTAAGTTGTTATATATATAGTGATTTTGGTACAAATATCCCATGAAGTGGGACTTTGTTTCACTTCAACAATACCAAATACTTTCTTCCCCAACCACTACTCCATTCATTTTCTAACAATCCCCCACATGAATGAGTAGTTGTTCATAGTTTTACGAGACATTTATCGCATCGGTTTAAAGTAGCACATGGGCCTTGAACTTTCCTAGTGATTATCTATATGAATTACAGCAAATCAGTAGACTTAGAATGTCCTTGAACTGTAAGCCTTTTGTGTAATCCTAAAATAGATATCACACGATAAATGTTTCTTATAATCCTTCGTTCTCTGTTTATGTTCATTTTTTCCTTGAACACCTGCCTGGTCTCATAAGTGCTTAGAGAATTTGGCCTTATAATTCTCTTTGAAGTGGCACCTCCGCACTTACGTAGGTGATTCTGTAAAGGGTATTCACAATTCCTCAAGTACAGACATCATTAAAAGTATCAATACTTATCCTATTTTCCAACAAATAATGCACTGACTTATCATAGGAATGGTTTGAGTGTAACAGTGCTTTCAAGTTTCTCTTAAACTTAGTTGACCCTTTGAACCTAGATCTTGGGATCTCCAGTCAACTAGGTGGGTTTCCATTTTAGAAAAACTTTTATTCTATGGGCCTTAACCCCATTCCCATCGATAAGGTTTGAACTTTCTCTCTTGGCAAGCCTTTTGTTAGTGGATCCGCTATGTTATCTTTAGACCTTATGTAGTCTATAGTGATAACTCCATTAGAGAGAAGTTGTCTTATTGTCTTATGTCTACGACGAATATGCCTAGATTTACCATTGTATAATGTACTATTAGCTCTTCCAATAGCTGATTGACTATCACAATGTATACATATTGGAGGCACAGGTTTGCTCCAATTTGGAATATCTTCCAAGAAACTTCGAACCCAGTCTGCTTCTTCTACAGTCTTATCTAGTGCAATAAACTCTGATTCCATCATAGATCTAGCTATACAAGTCTGTTTGGATGATTTCCATGATATTGCTCCATTTCCTAATGTGAACACATATCCGCTTGTAGACTTTGTATCATGTGATCCAGTTATCCAATTGGCATCACTGTATCCTTCCACTGTTGAAGGATAGTTTGTATAGTGTAGACCATAGTTCTGCGTATACTTTAGGTATCCTAGAACTCTGATTATCGCTTTCCAATGATGTTTACCAGGATTGCTGGTAAATCTACTCAGCTTACTTACAGCGTATGTGATATCTGGCCTAGTGCAGTTCATAACATACATGATACTTCCTAGTATACGAGAGTATTCAAGCTGGTAGATACCGTCACCAGTGTTCTTTACCCAATTCTGGGTCATATCTACTGCTGTTTTTGCAATAGTAATATTATATTGCTTGAAATTTTCAAGTATCTTGGCGATGTAATATGATTGAGATAATGCATATCCTTGTGGTGTTCTCAAAATTTTGACACCCAATATCACATCAACCAGTCCTAGGTCTTTCATATCGAATCTAGAGGATAACATATTCTTTGTAGATGTTATTATGGCCTTGTTATTACCTAGGATCAACAAGTCATCAACATAAAGACAAACAATGACATACCCAATATGTGCTTGTTTTATGTAGACACATTTATCTGATTCATTTATTGTGAATCCGTTTGATAACATAGTTTCATCAAACTTCTTATGCCATTGTTTTGGAGCTTGTTTAAGGCCATAAAGCGATTTTACTAATTTGCACACTTTATTCTCATTTCCAAAGCTCATAAACCCTTCGGGTTGCTTCATATATTTTCTTCCTCTAGTTCACCATTCAAAAATGCAGTTTTAACATCCATTTGATGTATTTCTAAATCAAGTATGGATGAAATTGCAATAAGCATCCTTATCGATGTTATCCTTGTTACTGGTGAATATGTATCAAAATAGTCCAGATCTTCCTTTTGTCTAAATCCTTGGACTACAAGACGAGCTTTGTACTTGTCTATTGAACCATCAGGTTTCAATTTCTTTTTGAATATCCATTTATTACCTAAGGTTTTGCATCCTTGAGGTAAATCAACTAACTCCCATGTGTGGTTAGCCATGATGGATTCTATCTCACTGTTAATTGCCTCTTTCTAGTTAGGGGCATCGCTGGAGGACATAGCTTGTTTGTACGTTAATGGATCATCTTCTAACATGAATGTGTAGAAATCTGGTCCAAAAGTTCTTGAGGTCCTTGACCTCTTGCTCCTTCTTGGTTCCTCCACTTGTTGATCAGCATTATCTTGCCAAAGGTTATTTTGTTCAGTATTCTCAAGAGAATCAGTGATTTCATCTTCCTTTGCTCTCTTCTGAACACAATTGTCAGTACCCTATTTTAAAGGGAATATATGTTCGAAAAATCTTGCAATTCTCGACTCGATGATGGTATTTTCATGAATATCATCAATTTCAGATTTGTGTACTAGAAATCGATAAGCAGCACTGTTTTGTGCATATCCAATGAATACACAATCGATTGTTTTTGGTCCAATTTTGACCTTCTTTGGTTTAGGTATCTCTACTTTGGCCAGACACCCCCACACTTTTAAGTATATGTAGGATGGCGGTCTATTTTTCCAAAGTTCATGAAGAGACTTAAATGTTTTCTTTCGTGGTATTTTATTTAAAATATGATTTGCCGAAAGAATAGCTTCTCCCCAAAAGTTATCTGGTAAGCCAGAACTGATTAGTAAAGCATTCATCATTTCTTTAAGAGTTCTATTTTTCCGTTCGACTATACTGTTGGATTGAGGTGAATATGGTGCTGTAGTTTGGTGTATAATACCATGCTCAGCGCAGAATTCCTCAAAAGGAAATTCATATTCTCCTCCTCTATCACTTCTTAAAGCTTTAATTTTCCTATTGAGTTGATTCTCAACTTCGGCTTTATACTGTTTAAACATGTCGAATGCTTCATCCTTGCTTCTAAGGAGATACACATAACAGTATCTAGTACAATCATCAATGAATGTAATGAAATACATTTTTCCACCTCTAGTTTGACACATTTTCAAGTCACATACATCAGTGTGTATAAGGTCTAGAGGTTCAGTTTCTCGTTCAACATGATGAAACGAGGTTCTTGTCAATTTTGCTTCTGCACAAATTTGACATTTATAATTGGAGTCTATATCACATTTTGGTATAAATTCTAGATTAATCATTTTCCGTAGTGTATCAAAATTCACATGCCCTAATCTAGAATGCCATATATTAGAGGAGTCAACAATATAAGCAGAAGATTCACTTTTATTCATATCATTGTTTGGTACAATAGTGGTTACATTTTCTTTGAATAAACCATCACACACATATCCTCTTCCTACATACACTCCATTCTTTGATAACACAAACTTATCAGCCACAAAGGTTAATTTAAAACCATGCTTGCTAAGCAAGGACCCTGAAATTAGGTTCTTTCGAATGTCTGGAACATGGAGAACGTCACTTAAGGTAAGTTCCTTTCCAGAAGTTAGTTTCAGCACAACTTTTCCTTTGCCTTCTACCTTTGATGCAGATGAATTGCCAATGAAAAGTTGTTCATCATCAGTTGTAGTTTTATAGGTCGTAAACATCCACTTATTAGCACATATGTGTCGAGTGGCTCCTGTGTCTACGAACCATTCCTTTGAGTTACCAACAAGGTTGCATTCTGATATTACTGCACATAAATCCATATCAGAAATGCCATCTGCAACTTCAGCCATATTTGCTTCTGATTTCTTCTTCTTGGGAGCGCGACATTCGGCTGCTTTGTGCCCCTTCTTTCCACAGTTATGACAAGAACCCTGAAATTTCTTCTTCGACTTCTTAGGAGCATTTTCACGTTTTCTCTTGTTAGGGTTATCTGACTCAACAACATTTGCTTTGGCAGCCATATTCGGAGAAATCTTTTTCTCGGAATTCCTATTATCTTCCTTAATCCGCAAACGAACTATGAGTTCTTCCATTGTCATTTCCTTACACTTATGCTTAAGATAGTTTATGAAGTCCTTCCAAGATAGAGGAAGTTTCTCAATGGTTGCGGCGACTTGAAAAGATTCGCTCAGTGTCATCCCTTCATCCTTTAGTTGACGGATGATTACTTGTAATTCTTGAGTCTGGTTGATCACAGTCTTTGAATCTACCATTTTGAAGTCGAGAAATTTGCCAGCGACGAATTTCTTCATGCCTGCATCTTCAGTTTTGTACTTTCTATCCAAGACTGTCCAGAGTTCCTTGGATGTTGCAACAGTACAATAAACATTGTAAAGGCTATTATCCAGACCATTCAGAATATAGTTTTTACATATAAAATCTGAATTTTTCCAGACAGTTGCAGCCTCAACTTTGATTGCATCGGGTTCGAGTTCGCCAACTTCAGGAGCATCTTTGGTCAGATATTTGGCGAGCCCTAACGTCGTCAGATAGAACAACATCTTCTATTGCCAACGCTTGAAATCTGTCCCATTGAATTTGTTTGGCCTTTCTCCATGATACATTACCATAGTTGGAACCAGAGCCGTAGGCTGAGCGGTTGTCACTGTCTGTGTTGGTGCAGCGTTATTGTTGCTATTTTGAGACATCGTCTGCAACAATACAATATTGTTTCAAGATTGTTATTCGTAATCATAGAAAGTGTCACAAAACCAACAGTAACTTAACAATGTTACTAAATTATACAGAAATAGTCACGAAAATATATGTCATAAATTTTTCAATGAAATTGAGAAATTGTAACAGCAGAAGTCGTGGCTAAATCTGTAGCAAAATTGGTACGGTAGATAATTACCGTTTGAGGCGTCCGAGTCCAGTAGAAGACTGTTTTCTTGAAACAATATTGCCGCCGTATGTTAGCAATTTGTTTCCCAGGATGAAACGGACCTGCCCCGCAGCATGTTATTTGCGGACGGAGCACCGACGAACTAAAGAGAGTATATAAACCAGAACAGAATTGCCAGGAAGAAGAGATGGAGAGGACGAGAATTATTTTTTGTGTGTTATCTCGTTTTTGGGGCTGCATATATATAGGCTGGAGGAGGTGCCTATTCGGAGCGGTCATGACTGCTGGAAAGGTTGCGACCTGTTTAACCAACTGCAGTGACCCTTGTGCGCACGCATCTGGTCACTGTTCAATCGAACAGCCACGGCCTTTCAAAAATAGCCGTTCAGCGCAGGCCGGTAGCCGGTAGCCCATTTAATCATGAGACCCCAAGAGCCTCAAGGCCCAAGGCCCAATCTTTGATGTTTTAATATTGATATGAAGGCCTAAAGCCTACATTGCCACATCCTCTTGTCTTTTGTCCTCATTCTCTTTGTTTTGACATAGTATATTAAGTTGTTATATATATAGTGATTTTGGTACAAATATCCCATGAAGTGAGACTTTGTTTCACTTCAACAACACCAAATACTTTCTTCCCCAACCACTACTCCATTCATTTTCTAACAGGTGACCAAAATATTTAATAATTCAGAATCATGTTCAAAGCGTAATACTAATATATCTGCATTTAATAATTCAAAATCACGTTCATAGCGTAATACTAACATATATAAGATTAAAGATCTGCTGCTACTAGCAAATAAACCTAGCTCATCAGCATATAAGTTAAAATTTACCACAAGATTGATATATAAACCATCGTGGAAGAAAAAATGGAAATATTCATCCAGATTTCACTTTGGAACATATGATAAAGCAATAGCATCCCTCGATGAAAACCATGCATGTAACAATCCAGTTTTCCGTACCCCTTGAATAGACACTAATCTCCATCGATTAACTCAAGATGAACGGAAAACCGAACTGTTAGGGTTAAAAGAAGAGGTAGAAGAAGACAAAAGAAAAGAAAAACAGAAAACACAGAAACAGAACCAATATCAGAATCTCACATTCGTAGCGGAACAACATATAATAGATAAATGAATAATCTTTTAATCAAAGAACTATATCATTTTATACATTACATCATCATCAGAATGTACAACAACAATATACAACACAACTGGACAGTTATATGAACTTGTCCACATACAGAATACACAGCGGAATAAATAATATCATATACAAGTGATACGTCTCGCCATCCAGCTCGCCACTAAGCTCCACAGCATCTCCTGAATCCATAATGACCTGATGACCTAACTCTATACTGCCCGTGTGGAAAATGATGGGCACCCAGAGTTTAGGAAGTGAACAATAAACTCCGAGTCAGTCATGGTGACTGGTGTGAGAACTAAAACAGTTTATCTTTCAACACACAACAAAAGAATTTTAACATTGAAACCCGCAATGCTTTTGGAAAATGAAACTACCATAAGACCTCCCGCCACACACATAATGCAAACGCAGAATTGGAGGAGATTTCTTCTTATGATAGTCAAATATGCTTACTACGCAAATCATTGGATTATTATTATTAGTGCATAGTGCAGAAAACATTTCGAAAGTATAATATTAATCTTAGCCAGCATAGACATTTCGAACTATGCCTACTATAGCTACCATCCAAACAGTGGGGTGCCACCATAAGTGAATGATAGGTTCTACAACTAAAACCGTACAAGGTTCGTATTGTTTCTTTGGATTTTCCAACAAATGGTCAGTCTAAGGAACTTCATATGCCACGAAAGAGAATGCCTCTGGCTGGATGTCCCGAGAGACAAACTGCTCTCTGCCAACAAGGCCGGGTTACCCCTATAACAGGTAACTCACGAATATGTCATCACCCGGTCCTTTGGGACCTTTATCCGAGCGCTCGGTAACCAACATCACACATAATAAATAAGGTGTGTCCACATGAGTAAGTATCTGGGCTCCATACCATGATACCACCCCTTTCCAGAAGGAAATGACATACCCTAAAGGGCGCGACCCTCATAACCTTGCCGCAACATTCCTGTTTCGACCATTTCCGGGTTGTTAAGGCCCTGACGAAGTCTCGTCCACAAAGCTACACTTTATACAAAAGCTATGCTTTGGGTCAAACAAATGATCAAAGTAATGATCACAAAGATAAATGATCAAACAAATGATCATATCACAAATGATCAAACAATGATCATTTCACAGCAACACTCAGCATGCCACATTACCAAATTGGGATATATCGCTGATAATCTTCAACTACATAACCTCTGAGCTCGTACGTCTCAGAGAAGGGTGTTAAGCTAAGAGAATAAATTCTCCACCACCAACAGAAATGTATTTGAAAGAAATCAGCTTTACATCTCAAAATGTAATGTCAGACACGTAACCATACAAGTCTGTTCCGGATTCGAACAGAACCGAAGGCACTTCCAAAGGAGCCCTTGCAATCCAGATATTCACAATCCCGATAAAACTTCCCATCACAAAGGAAATCTCAATACCGTAGCAAACGGTGCAGAGACAATCGATAGGTCATCCTATCGTTTTCATAAACATCCGGTCTTCACCACCGGTCTTCAATACGATCCATATCGTCGTATCACAAATTCGGAATGGGTTATACGACACAAAGGTCCTTTCCCGGCTAACCCGAATAGTGAGCGCTTATTCAAAAATAAGTGTGGCATTCAAATTCAAGCAAATCACAACAAATACCCATTCATGGTAATTATTGATAGTCGGTTATTTAACTATCAATAAAGATGCGCAACATCATCAGATTCCAAATAATTTTCCAAATTATTTATCTTTCAAAAATATCTTTACAAGATATATAATTTCCACACTTCAACTATTTGAAAATAATTTCAAATCAATTTCCACATTTCAATTTATCTTTGAAGATAAAATCTCAAAACATTTCACTTCATATCGGAAAAACATTTCCATACCTATTTAATAATAGGTAATTCACAAATCCATTTATTTTCAACATTTGAAAATATTTGATATACTTAAATTCAGTTAAGTATATATTTCATTCTTTAAGGAAATCATTCTCTTTCACAAATTTTATTTGAGTTAAAACGAATGTTGCGTAAAACCTCGTTACGACGACCCAAAATCACTAGTATAGGGATTCCAAAATTTAGATAGATATATAAATCCCAATACTATATAAAACATTTCCTTTCGGAAACCATTTACTATAACAACAGTGTTATAGTCCACCATTTCCTTATTCCTCGAAACGTCTATTTCAACAATAAATGTTGAAATCTATGTTTTCGATACTTAACACGTTTTAAAACATCTTTTAAAACAATTACTTCATTTTGTAATATCACTTTTCCAAAACATCTCCGTTTTATCTAATAATATATTCACTGTCCATAATCGTGAATATATTTTATTTACCCAATTCAATGTTTCCACACATTTATTTTAAAGGATTATCCACTGTCTAAAATCGTGGATATAATTCCTTTAATTAACTTCCAAAATTCATTTATCAAAATAAGTGATTTTGAATTTATAAAACAATGTTTATAAATTCCAATTCTATTTATAAAAACTTCGATTTATAAAAATCCTTGA
The DNA here is from genome assembly GCA_030737815.1 of Allium fistulosum. Taxonomy (NCBI): domain Eukaryota; kingdom Viridiplantae; phylum Streptophyta; class Magnoliopsida; order Asparagales; family Amaryllidaceae; genus Allium; species Allium fistulosum. The sequence continues at coordinate 333,826,627 of CM060901.1, read as the reverse complement.
ATTAACAAATTCGATTTATAACTCAATTTTATACGAAAAATCTAATTTATAAGTTAATTACTTATAAATCTTTTATTTTACAAAAATCTATTCATTTTATAACTTCACATTATAAATCTATTAATTTCATTCACTTATGAAATCCATTTATACTTCCTTTTAACATTTATAAAAACTCATTATAATTCCAATATTTTAATTTATAAATATCAATTTTATAAATCTTTTATATAAACCGTTTATAATTATTCCAAAAATCTCAATTTAAATAAACCAATTCTATAAAACGTATACTTTCGAAAATCACTTTAAATCCCTTAAAAATCAAAATTGTTATTTTTAACTTCAAAAATGAATCCGATGATGCAACAGCACCAAATAGTCAATCACAACATCCAAACATCATATATCAATATGACAACAGAATATATAACAATATCTGTAAATAAATCACTACGGTGAGGAATCCAGTCGGATCCCTCCAACCTGTTTCCCTGCATCCACAGATGTTAGCACAATACCAATTCCGCTCCAGTACGGAATTATCGCGGTATATGGGTTTAATAAATATTATCCGCTTACTAACGGCGCAATACGGTCTCATCCGCTATACAATGCGGGAAATCAACAACTGCAATATATACATATGCCAATATATATATATATTGCTATATACATATATAATACCAATTTCACTTCAATGTGAAATTATCGCGGTATATGTTTTTAATAAATAACATCCGCTTAATAACGGCGTATAATGTCTATTTAAACATAATAGATATCAATTTAACATCCAATCACACAATCAATCACTATCAACAATTTTTAAATCTCAACTATTTAAAATTTAAATCGAAACAAAACATTCGATTAAGTGAGGAGTTCTCACCTTGATTTCAATTCCGTTCCAGCTTTTATTTCGAATAAAATTAAACGAACGTTTAATTTTACCCAAAATTCAAACTAGATCCAAATGACACCAAGTCTATTCCATAGCGTAGTGCTCGACAAAACGAAGCCAACGCCGCTTGTTTCGTAATTTTTCGATCTCGTATGAAAGAGATACAGTGTTACAAAGTTTAACGAATTATAATACAATTCATTTTCAATTTTTAATTAAATTTTTCAAACCCACTTCAATTTCAGCCGTTGATCTCCTCAAGTGAAAATCTGGCCCGTGCCTTTCTTTACTCTTCCCCCTCCAGATTAACGCACGTACAAAGAACCCATCGACCGCCTTCATGCCCTAAATCACGCGACCACCATACCCCTCTTGAACGTGATCAAGGACCACCACCCAGTAGCCCTACGTCGCCTTCACCCACGCCCCGATCATCTCGAAGCTCGGCCCCAGCTACCACCATAGAAACGCATGCAAACCACCGGTGAACGCAGCGATCTCCTGACCTCCATACGCCACGAAATCCAATCACCACCATTGAGAACGTTGCTCTCGACGAGCTCTACGTTTTGTTAGTTGAAGGTTTTGTCTAATTGTTGATAGATTTGAAGATAAATAAAGAAGAATGAGGTTGAGTTTCGGCCATTGATTTTTAAAGATGGCGGCTGCACTCTTGAACTAGGGTTTTGAGTTTGTTAACGTATATATATAGATATACGTATATAAATGATATAAAATTTATTTTAAAACGACTTTTTCAAACGATCTCCAAATAACACGTGCCGCCTGGCGTTCGTAAGGTTTAACCCATGTTCCGAACACAATGGAACAGGTTTCGGAAGCTAATTCGATCGTCTGTGCGAGTTACGGAAATAAACAGTCAAATTTAAATTAAATCGATTAAACAAATTTCTAGGCGTTTTGGCTTGCCCCGGACAAACGGTAAATCCGATTTACTTAAAATTTGAAACCTTACAATAATATCACATTACGGATCTGATGAAACTAGTTTCGTCGAAATCCAAGACTTTTTGAAAAATGACTATTTTAACTCGCCGAATTAAAATTAAAACGATTTCAATGCGTTTCGAGCAGCCACGGTCAAACGACAACTCCGATTGCTACAAAAATTGAAATCCGATAATAACAAAGTATTACGGATCCAATAGAACTAGTTTCGTCCAATTCTGAGACTGTCCCAAAAAAGGCTAATTTCACTAGTCGATTAAATATTAAAATATTCAATTTTCACAATTCAACTTTTAATTCAATTTTAAAAGTTCTATAATATCACTATAACTTCAACATGATTTAATATAACTTTATAAATCATTTTCATTCACATTAAATCAAGAATTCAATTATTTTTGGAATTTCAACTATTAAATTATCGATTTAATTACCCAATTAAATCCAGATATTCGAATTTTAAATTATTCGACTTATAAATCCTTCTTATTAATATTTAAAATCAATTAAATATTCAAATTTTAATTAATATAAATTCTGGGTCGTTACAAACTTCCCCTCTTAAAAGAATTTCGTCCTCGAAATTACCAAGTAAGAAGAAGATACAAAATCTATTAACTTTTCAAAACAAAACGTTCGAATTAGATTTTCAAATCTGTTAAGTGTTTAACTTTCCCAAAATCCTTAGTTAAACTTCTTACAAATCTTTACTAAGTTTTCCAAATCATACTTAGTTTTCAAAATTTTCAAACTTCTCAAATTTTCTCAAAAATATTCTAACGCCTTCAATTTTCGGAAAATTTCGCCATAGCCTCCTTTGCATGGCTCGATCCGAAAAAAATGACAGTGTATATATATCACAAATATACATCTCATCAAGTGATGAGGCATCCCGTAGGGAAAAAAGTGTAAAAGTACGATATTTAATCTGAGATATGTACCTTATATATTATTAGCGAGCGTATACGGCTAATATAGCGCGAAAGCGAGCTCAAAATGCGAAGCAAACGCCATCCGCACCTACTAAACACTCAATCAAATAAATGAGAACATGTATATAGAAAATAATATCGATATACATCATATAGCAACATAATAATTACATGTGCTAACATAACAATGCATTCAAAAGCAACAATGCAATTATCAAACAACTATCATCCAACTATCATACAACAAATCAATATTCATTCATATTCTCATTAATATTCATTGAATTGGTTTTCAATTTAATCACAGTTGATTCATTAACGTTGGATTTTATCAACATTCGTTTATTTAATTAGTTACATTCACTAATTTACATTCAAGTTGGTTCACTTCCAATTCAAATTGAATTAAATTGAATTCTATTTAAATTTAAATTTACATACTATCAATTTGAATTTAATCACTTTAGCTTCCAATTTCATCAATACTTAATGAATTTATATACAATCAACTAACAATCAAAAAACAACCAAGGTATATTCAACACAACCAAATTATTAAATTACATTCGATTTGGTTCAACACTTTTAATTCCAATTGGTTTAACATTAAATTGACTTCCATTCAATTTATTCAATTTCTCAACTTCATTTGCTTCTAATGAATTAACACTTATATTCATTGTTTCATATCAATTATTTACCTTCAATTGATTAACATCCAATCCATTTATTCAATTCCATTGCTAATTCATTTTAACAAATAAAATTGAATTTCATTTATATAACTCAAGTTCACATTCATTTAATAAATTCACTTTATTAATTTACTTTGATATCAAAATCAATTTCATTCAACATCACTTAAGTTATTTTCCATTTCAAACATCATTTGTTTAACTTAACTTAAGTTTCCACTTATAAATCCAATTCAGATTTTGTTTTTCTTAACAAAATTCATTTAACCTTTTACCAAAATCAAATTTCATCAATCATTCAAATTTATATCACATTTGACTTAACAAAATTGTTTAATCACTTTATCATTTGGTTTTGCTTACATTACTCATTTTATAAGTTATACAACTTATATATTTAAGCTTCCAAATCTGATTTAATTTATTTAACTTTTTACCAAAGCTAAAAATTTATTTCATATTATAAGTTCAAAACTCATTTCACTTATATTTATCAATTTCAATTTGGACTTTAAATCAAATATGTTTATCACAACAAAACTTCAATTTCCAATTTACTATGGTAGAAAATCAATCACACAGAAACTCGAAAATGATACCGATGATGCTGCAGTCATCACCGTACTATTTCCCAGCAACAATAGTGAATTCAGCGCTTTAAATTCTTTTCAAAAATTTCATTTTCCTTGATTTATAAATCTCATTACAAATCTTTTACTTATAAAATTTCACTTCTTATATATATAAGATTATTTTACCATTGTAAATCATTTTAAATTATAACTTCATACATTATAATTCATTTGCTTATACAATTTACTCTTTCACAATTGTTGTTTTAATTCAACTTATTCAAACAACTTAACAATCAATTCATATACACTTTAATAATTTTCAAAAAAAAATTCTTTATATACAAAATATAATCGAGGTAAAATTATTTCATTTACCCAATTTAAAAACAATATCGTGCCGAATCGTTCTATACAAGTGTTTAGAGATCCCTATCGATAGAGTTGTACAGACTATATCGACCAGAATCCATATACCACTCAACAAATCAATCATCACAATATAAAACAATTTTATATTCACTAACAAATACGCGCTCGTATCTATTATTACACTCAACTCATTCTAGAGCACTACTGACTCCATCTCTAATGAGTAACACCCAACAGAGCAGGGTTGTCGCTTAACCATATGCTCTGATACCAAATTTAACAATCCAGTTTTCCGTACCCCTTGAATAGACACTAATCTCCATCGATTAACACAAGATGAACGGAAAACCGAACTGTTAGGGTTAAAAGAAGAGGTAGAAGAAGACAAAAGAAAAGAAAAACAGAAAAACACAGAAACAGAACCAATATCAGAATCTCACATTCGTAGCGGAACAATATATAATATATAAATGAATAATCTTTTAATCAAAGAACTATATCATTTTATACATTACATCATCATCAGAATGTACAACAACAATATACAACACAACTGGACAGTTATATGAACTTGTCCACATACAGAATACACAGCGGAATAAATAATATCATATACAAGTGATACGTCTTGCCATCCAGCTCGCCACTAAGCTCCACAGCATCTCCTGAATCCAGAATGACCTGATGACCTAACTCTAGACTGCCCGTGTGGAAAATGATGGGCACCCAGAGTTTAGGAAGGGAACAATAAACTCCGAGTCAGTCATGGTGACTGGTATGAGAACTAAAACAGTTTATCTTTCAACACACAACAAAAGAATTTTAACATTGAAACCCGCAATGCTGTTGGAAAATGAAACTACCATAAGACCTCCCGCCACACACACAATGCAAACGCAGAATTGGAGGCGATTTCTTCTTATGATAGTCAAATATGCTTACTACGCAAATCATTGGATTATTATTATTAGTGCATAGTGCAGAAAACATTTTGAAAGTATAATATTAATCTTAGCCAGCATAGACATTTCGAACTATGCCTACTATAGCTACCATCCAAACAGTGGGGTGCCACCATAAGTGAATGATAGGTTCTACAACTAAAACCGTACAAGGTTCGTATTGTTTCTTTGGATTTTCCAACAAATGGTCAGGCTAAGGAACTTCCTATGCCACGAAAGAGAATGCCTCTGGCTGGATGTCCCGAGTGACAAACTGCTCTCTGCCAACAAGGCCGGGTTACCCCTATAACAGGTAACTCATGAATATGTCATCACCCGGTCCTTTGGGACCTTTATCCGAGCGCTCGGTAACCAACATCACACATAATAAATAAGGTGTGTCCACATGAGTAAGTATCTGGGCTCCATACCATGATACCACCCCTTTCCAGAAGGAAATGACATACCCAAAAGGGCGCGACCCTCATAACCTTGCCGCAACATTCCTGTTTCGACCATTTTCGGGTTGTTGAGGCCCTGACGAAGTCTCATCCACAAAACTATGCTTTATACAAAAGCTATGCTTTGGGTCAAACAAATGATCAAAGTAATGATCACAAAGATAAATGATCAAACAAATGATCATATCACAAATGATCAAACAATGATCATTTCACAGCAACACTCAGCATGCCACATTACCAAATTGGGATATATCGCTGATAATCTTCAACTACATAACCTCTGAGCTCGTACGTCTCAGATAAGGGTGTTAAGCTAAGAGAATAAATTCTCCGCCACCAACAGAAATGTATTTGAAAGAAACCAGCTTTACATCTCAAAATGTAATGTCAGACACGTAACCATACAAGTCTGTTCCGGGTTCGAACAGAACCGAAGGCACTTCCAAAGGAGCCCTTGCAATCCGGATATTCACAATCCCGATAAAACTTCCCATCACAAATGAAATCTCAATACCGTAGCTAACGGTGCAGAGACAATCGATAGGTCATCCTATTGTTTTCATAAACATCCGGTCTTCACCACCGGTCTTCAATACGATCCATATCGTCGTATCACAAATTCGGAATGGGTTATACGACACAAAGGTCCTTTCCCGGCTAACCCGAATAGTGAGCGCTTATTCAAAAATAAGTGTGGCATTCAAATTCAAGCAAATCACAACAAATACCCATTCAAGGTAATTATTGATAGTCGGTTATTTAACTATCAATAAAGATGCGCAACATCATCTGATTCCAAATTATTTATCTTTCAAATATATCTTTACAAGATATATAATTTCCACACTTCAACTATTTGAAAATAATTTCAAATCAATTTCCACATTTCAATTTATCTTTGAAGATAAAATCTCAAAACATTTCACTTCATATCGGAAAAACATTTCCATACCTATTTAATAATAGGTAATTCACAAATCCATTTATTTTCAACATTTGAAAATATTCGATATACTTAAATTCAATTAAGTATATATTTCATTCTTTAAGGAAATCATTCTCTTTCACAAATTTTATTTGAGTCAAAACGAATGTTGCGTAAAACATCGTTACGACGACCCAAAATCACTAGTATAGGGATTCCAAAATTTAGATAGATATATAAATCCCAATACTATATAAAACATTTCCTTTCGGAAACCATTTACTATAACAACAGTGTTATAGTCCACCATTTCCTTATTCCTCGAAACGTCTATTTCAACAATAAATGATGAAATCTATGTTTTTGATACTTAACACGTTTTAAAACATCTTTTAAAACAATTACTTCATTTCGTAATATCACTTTTCCAAAACATCTCCGTTTTATCTAATAATATATTCACTGTCCAAAATCGTGAATATATTTTATTTACCCAATTCAATGTTTCCACACGTTTATTTTAAAGGATTATCCACTGTCTAAAATCGTGGATATAATTCCTTTAATTAACTTCCAAAATTCATTTATCAAAATAAGTGATTTCGAATTTATAAAACAATGTTTATAAATTCCAATTCTATTTATAAAAACTTCGATTTATAAAAATCCTTGAATTAACAAATTCGATTTATAACTCAATTTTATACCAAAAATCTAATTTATAAGTTAATTACTTATAAATCTTTTATTTTACAAAAATCTATTCATTTTATAACTTCACATTATAAATCTATTAATTTCATTCACTTATGAAATCCATTTATACTTCCTTTTAACATTTATAAAAACTCATTTTATAATTCCAATATTTTAATTTATAAATATCAATTTTATAAATCTTTTATATAAACCGTTTATAATTATTCCAAAAATCTCAATTTAAATAAACCAATTCTATAAAACGTATACTTTCGAAAATCACTTTAAATACCTTAAAAATCAAAATTGTTATTTTTAACTTCAAAAATGAATCCGATGATGCAACAGCACCAAATAGTCAATCACAACATCCAAACATCATATATCAATATGACAACATAATATATAACAATATCTGTAAATAAATCACTACGGTGAGGAATCCAGTCGGATCCCTCCAACCTGTTTCCCTGCATCCACAGATGTTAGCACAATACCAATTCCGCTCCAGTACGGAATTATCGCGGTATATGGGTTTAATAAATATTATCCGCTTACTAACGGCGCAATAGGGTCTCATCCGCTATACAATGCGGGAAATCAACAACTGCAATATATACATATGCCAATATATATATATATTGCTATATACATATATAATACCAATTTCACTTCAATGTGAAATTATCGCGGTATATGTTTTTAATAAATAACATCCGCTTAATAACGGCGTATAATGTCTATTTAAACATAATAGATATCAATTTAACATCCAATCACACAATCAATCACTATCAACAATTTTTAAATCTCAACTATTTAAAATTTAAATCGAAACAAAACATTCGATTGAGTGAGGAGTTTTTACCTTGATTTCAATTCCGTTCCAGCTTTTCTTTCGAATAAAATTAAACGGACGTTTAATTTTACCCAAAATTCAAACTAGCTCCAAATGACTCCAATTCTATTCCATAGCGTAGTGCTCGACAAAATGAAGCTAACGCCGCTTGTTTCGTAATTTTTCGATCTCGTATGAAAGAGATACAGTGTTACAAAGTTTAACGAATTATAATACAATTCATTTTCAATTTTTAATTAAAATTTTCAAACCCACTTCAATTTCAGCCGTTGATCTCCTCTAGTGAAAATCTGGCCCGTGTCTTTCTTTACTCTTCCCCCTCCAGATTAACGCACGTACAAAGAACCCATCGACCGCCTTCATGCTCTAAATCACGCGACCACCATACCCCTCTTGAACGTGATCAAGGACCACCACCCAGTAGCCCTACGTCGCCTTCACCCATGCCCCGATCATCTCGAAGCTCGGCCCCACCTACCACCAGAAAAACGCACGCAAACCATTGGTGAACGCAGCGATCTCCTGACCTCCATACGCCACGAAATCCAATCACCACCTTTGAGAACGTTGCTCTCGACGAGCTCTACGTTTTGTTAGTTGAAGGTTTTGTCTAATTGTTGATAGATTTGAAGATAAATAAAGAAGAATGAGGTTGAGTTTCGGCCATTGATTTTTAAAGATGGCGGCTGCACTCTTGAACTAGGGTTTTGAGTTTGTTAACGTATATATATAGATATACGTATATAAATGATATAAAATTTATTTTAAAACGACTTTTTCAAACGATCTCCAAATAACACGTGCCGCCTGGCGTTCGTAAGGTTTACCCCGCATTTCGAACACAATGGAACAGGTTTCGGAAGCTAATTCGATCGTCTGTGCGAGTTACGGAAATAAACAGTCAAATTTAAATTAAACCGATTAAACAAATTTCTACGCGTTTTGGCTTGCCCCGGACAAAAGGTAAATCCGATTGACTTGAAATTTGAAACCTTACAATAATATCACATTACGGATCTGATGAAACTGGTTTCGTCGAAATCCGAGACTTTTTGAAAAATGACTATTTTAACTCGCCGAATTAAAATTAAAACGATTTCAATGCGTTTCGAGCTGCCACGGTCAAACGACAACTCCGATTGCTACAAAAATTGAAATCCGATAATAACAAACTATTACGGATCCAATGGAACTTGTTTCGTCCAATTCTGAGACTGTCCCAAAAATGGCTAATTTCACTAGTCGATTAAATATTAAAATATTCAATTTTCACAATTCAATTTTAAAAGTTCTATAATATCACTATAACTTCAACATGATTTAATATAACTTTATAAATCATTTTCATTCACATTAAATCCAGAATTCAATTATTTCTGGAATTTCAACTATTAAATTATCGATTTAATTACCTAATTAAATACAGATATTCGAATTTTAAATTATTCGACTTATAAATCCTTCTTATTAATATTTAAAATCAATTAAATATTCAAATTTTAATTAATATAAATTCTGGGTCGTTACAATGCATGTCCACATTCACAACATTCCAACTGCAAGATGAAAAAATACTAAATGAATATGTGAACTTTTAAACATTTATGGATAATTATAGGTGTTCTTGAATGGATGGTTTGAATAGATGATTGTTTTGTAATAATGTATAAAATCAAGTGGTTTGAACTTTGAAGAAATTATACTCTAGATGGAAATACTATCTTTACAGCAAGATATGAGGTTCCGGCTGCAACCATGAAATTCCGGCCATCCCGGTTTGGTTTCGGCCGAAGGTGGGCCAAGACTACGGCAAAAACTCATCTCATTTCGAATCAGTAAAACAAAACAGATCCATGTGGTAGAAGTAAGATCAAAAACAATAAGGTAAACAGAAAACTAATTGAATAAAAAAAATCAGTTACCCCCACCAAATCGAGCAGCATCAATAAGCAATTACCATTTTATTGCAATAAATCGAAAGCCTAATTGAGTGGAGGTTGAGTCGAGTGGTGTCAAGCTTAATTTTAGGGTTGAGTCAGGTGGTTTTCAAAATAACGAAAAGAGAGTGGGTTAGGATGTAAAAATGTGATTTTAGGATTAGGTATTGGGTAGAATGATAACTGGGTCAGCTATGCTATGTTAAGTTAATTATAGTGTTCAATTCTAATTAATTGGACTGCTTTGTTTTGGCAATTTAATCTTAAATTATAATATCTAGTTTAATTTTAATGTTATATATTTAATTTCCATTCAATTTTAGGAATGTTATAGCAAGTCGAACTAATATTATGGTAATTGGAACTGAAATCGAAACTAAAATCGAAATTTTCGAAATAAACTGAAACCATGAAATTTTTAAATGAGCGAAACCGAGTTTTCGAACCTTTCATCACAGCATAACCTCAGCCATGGCTGTTGAAAGTGCCATGAAGTAAGAACTCCGTCCAAAATAACCAATGTTTATATTGTTTGGAATTAGTTTAATTTGATAATCCAAAAGGCCAATAGTTCGGTTTTTAGAATTTTATATTAGAATCAAGTTTCCTAGAGTAATAAAAATCACACTTATATATGCTAGGGATGTGAAAGAACGCACTAGCTGAATGTAGAACTAAATATCAGCTGAGACAATCTTCAAACCTTATCATATCGTTTTCAGGCTAATTTAGTCCCTTTTTTTGGAAAAATAGAACGACTTTTGTTGAAAATGAATGATTTGACGTGTGTGTGGGGGGAAGTGTGTGGAAGCTACATTTTTTGGTGAATTTCAATTTGATTTGACATCGACAATTTCTAGGTTTTTTGTGTGCATGGATAAAATTTTTAAGGAAAGTTGAGCTGAAAGTAATTTTATAAATGATCGGCTTATGCTAAGAATTTTTTTTTATGTTAAGCAAATTTTGGTTTATGAATGTGTTAAACAACATACTTGATAATGGTCTCCACACCCTCCAGCATTTATGATGTCTTTATTACCAATGCACCTTTGAGAACATCTAGTACAACGAATATCTGTCATCTGCATAGGCCTGTCAACGGATATTTTCGATGCGAATAGTGTCATATCCGCATCCACATCCGAAATCATTTTTGGATATCCGCATCCGCGGATACGGACGAATATCGAATAATTATCCTATCCGCTAACGACCGATAAATCAAAAATTATAAAAAGAAAATTCTAGGTTAACATAAATATTTTTCAATCTCATTGATTGTAAAAGTGCTAAAAATTAACAAATATGATGATGATAAATAGTTTCGAGCAATTAATAAGCATTAAGTGCATATAATATAAACTACTAACTTAATAAAATAATAAACGAATATCTTTCATTGCACTAAAATATACATAATTTGAACTATAATCTTGACAAAAACCGGACGGATAATTTTTGGATGCGGATGTCTTCATATCCGCATCCGCATCAGTTTTTTTGGATATCAGATATTTATCTGCTTTTTGAATGCGGATGCAGACAGATTTCGGATTTTTCGGGTATCCATTGACAGCCCTACATCTGCATACAATCATAGAACATGTTTCAGGTGATTTTCTCCTATGTTTTAGATCTAGCTACTGAAATTTTGTCGAAATATTTGATTTAAACTGATTTGTTTGCTAACTAATCTGCATATGCTAAGTTGTTTTAGGTTCAAAGATCATTCTTTCATCTATGAACGACCCTTCCTATATAAACCAATTCATGATTTATACAATTAACTAAATTTCAAATTTCCAAAGCTAGGATCAATAGCACCCTTTTATAGTATCTGATATCAGTCAAAGTTCCTATTTAAATATATCAATGGCCTATAAATGATGCTAAATAAATGACCCTATTGATCCTAGCTGTGTGTGTACGTATATATATATGGGTAAGAATCGGCTACACCTTATTCTTGCTACATCTCAACTCCCCCCAATATCAATCATACGTTCTAAATTAAATAAATATTCAAGGGGAAAGAGAGAGAAAATATATAATTTTATTCGGAAATTGTGGCTGATATCAAAGGGAATTGAGATGTAGCAAAAATGAGGTATAACCGATTCTTGCTATATAGACACACACATACTTGTGTATATTAAAAGCCTATCAAGATAACTCAAGTAGTTAATTACAATTAAAGAGGTTTGATGTTTGTTCGTGTGGAGTTAATTGTGCAATGTTTGTGTTTAAGGAAAACAAAACATTGGAATCTATAGGATTGCAATGTAAAGTACCACTACACCATACTACCCATTTTGCTTCGTCCCAATGCGAAAACATTACCATGGTCTTGAGTAAAGTAAACCAGCATCATCAATAGTCGTATAAATTTTGAGACGGCTATGGACCGTTCCAATATTAACCAAAAAAATTAACCCCTCTTTCCCTTTGGTTCTCATCCGCAAAATTTTCTCTTCCATTGCCTTAAAACCCTAATTTCAAGTCATCGGCTTTTCGACTTCGTCGCCCTATCCCTTTCACCTCTTTTGTAATCAATCGTCCAACTTCCACTTCATCGTCTTCCTTCCCAAAAATCCAAACTTGTTGCTCTGCCGGTTTCTAATTTACATTTATACTTTGCTCCCAACCATTCAACCGGTCATTATTCTTAAGCAATTATAGAGGAGGGTGAATTGACGATGACATTAGGTTCGGGCAGAACGGTATTTTGTTTTAACGATGTACTTATAACCACCAGTCAATTACTACTAATTTTCTACAAGTCCTGCTCCTAATCCTGAGAAATTGGTGGACGCTTATGTGTAAACCGCTGCTCGTGTTTTCGCGAGGTTTGATTTTATTCATTTTCGTTGTCAATTTGTACCGAGGAAACACCGTTGAAGTCTATGACTTTTTTCCCTCTCTCTCCCTTTCAAAGTGTTGTTTAATAGTTAATGGATAAAATTGTATGTTAGTTGTCGTTGCGAAATGATGGTCTATTTCACGGTTTAGAATGAACATATATACGCTGAGAAAATTATTTTCATCGTAAATTTGAAGCTTGGAAAAAGGGATTGTTGCAAATATCTCAATTTTGTTTCAGGTGCTTCCAACTTTATGCTGCTGTAATTTTTGACTAAAGTCTGAAGTCATCCACTAGAATACACACCTTGTGTTCAGGTTTCAGGGACCTAGAGGCATGGTAGTAATTAAGTTGGGATTCTCAATAATATTTGCATGTGCACCCGAAGCATCTTTGGTGGATTATATTTTCCTTTCCTTGTTACTGCTGTTGTGTTTAGATCACCTATTGATCCGCGAGCCCTATGTCTACTGTGAAACTGTGAGTATTTTGAACCATAGGCTGTTAAACGTGGAACCAATCTTAACTTGGATGAGGGTTTTAACAACAAAATGAGCATAAGAAAGATGCACATGCCTCCTGCTTTTGAGACTCAAAACAGCTTCTGTTCTAGTAGCTCAATGAATCTATCGTTAGAACTTGAAACCAAGATTTAAACTTTACAATTTTCAATCTTGTTTTGGTTCTTGAATATCATCCCCTTCCCCCTCCCCTCCCATTTTTTTTCTTTTTCTTTTTCGTGAAATTTCCTACCATCTCAAAATAGACAACTATTTACAAATATATGTCACTTTTGACTAGTTAGCTCCATAGGCAAAAAATGTACGCCCGACATGTCAGATGTAGCTGCTTCTTTTTTTTGTTTTTTTTGCAAGGCATAGAAAACACGTGCTATTTGCATTGTTTTAGAAAAACCCGTCTCGATACTCATCTTGGTAGTGCTTTGAGGAAATGAGAGAAAAATGCCTTGAGGCTTTTTACCTCTAAAGTTTACGCCTCAACAGCTTGAGATTTACAAACATCTTGAGGCATACGAAGCTTACAAACAAACATCTTTCACTCCTCAAAATTTAGGTTCCTAATTTCATTATTTCCAAAACTTCGATCAGATTTGAAATTAATTCAATTTTGATTCCTAATTTCACTATTTCCAAAAAAAATTATTCAATTTTAATTTATTCAATTAAATAGAAAGAAGATTATTACTAAAAAATATACAACTTCTAGTATTGTCTACTAAATAACGACAAACCACTACTATTTTGTTTTCATTATTTTGTAGTGATTGAAATTTACATATCAAAATTTTTGTTATTTTGTATTAACACGCTCTTTCGACTAAGAATTTTTTTGCAATTTTTTTCAAAATTATTTTTGTCTAGTTGATCTAAACTCGATCGTGCAGCTTTCAATCATTTAAAGAGCTAAGTTTGGAGCAAACCATTATTAGAAAAATGAATATTCTCATGTTATCCTAATAATTTGATATATTTAAATTATTCCATCAGTCTTGATCCTTTTCCTTGTGCAAGTTCTGTTTTCTTGAATGTATGCTTTCGTTAATGGTTGTAAATTTTATAGGCTCCTCTGTTGATAGGTTGTGATGTAAGAACAAAGAGTTTCTGTAGAGAAATCATGGAAGGGTTAATTAGTGTATATTTTGCCATTATGATAAGGTAAAAATGGATTGATGTTTCTATAAAGAAATAAAGTGAGCAATAAGATAGGATTTAATTGTTTGTTCCATTCTGTGTATAAGACTTGGAATAAGAATCCTACATGTTTGTAAAGTCCAATTATAACATGTAGAGCTATCGCTGGTAGGTACAGATTATTTCTCAAAATATGCTACCATAAAATTATGCATAAATTGCTCTTTTGAACTTGCAAAATTAGACATTGGTGGATTGTTTAGCATTATGAATAAAAGAATTATCTACATGAACAAAATTAGACATTGCAAACTTCATAGACGTGTAATTTGATTTAAGAATCTAAAAATATGAGTAAACATTTATCTACATATAATGGCAATCATTTTCAAAATATATATGCTACCATAAATTTGTGCATAAAATGCTCTTTTGAACTTACATGATTATACATTTCTAAATTGTTGTCAATATTACCTGACAAAAGGCTTCTCTAAACAAAATTTTGAGATGGTTATTTCCTACATTTTGTGTAATTACGATAGTGTTAAAACGGACCAACATTAATATCAGATTAAACTAAGCAACCAAACCATCTTCAATAGCTAGTTCCATTTTGTCTATAAGATAAGATGTGGGAAGCTTATTAACAGTTTGAACAGTCCAATTTTGACACATAAAAGTATTTGACATGTCATTTTCGAAAGTATGCCACTGCATAATTATACATAAATTGCTCATTTAAACATGCAAAGTTATACATTTTTGAATTGTTTGTCCATAACATGAGTTATTGTTGACAAATTGTGAAACTTTATTAAATGTTCTTACATGGTGTTCTTAAGTTCAGTGCTTGTGTAATACTGATACATGACCAGTAGGCACCAAGGTTTACTATTGTGAATATGAAACTTTCACTCATTGGAATGCCAGCTGATATTCTTTTTCTTCAGATCACGGGACAAGCCTATATGCTTAGAATTGTGTCTCTCTTGCTACTTGCAAATGTTGAAGAAATCACATAGTAGAGGCAAATGGCGGGTTGGTACGTCATTTTCTTTTTATTTCTAGATTTTGAATTGGGTGAATTTTTTTTTATATTCATTTCTTTGTTTTTTTAAAAAAGATAATAATTTCTAACTCTTTTGGAATTAGTATTATATGTAACTTTGAATGTATTTTAATTCTTGGTGTGATTTGATGTATTTAGATCAAGGTTCGAGATATCTGTTTTGATCTTTTGTAACTTTAGGATTTTCTGTCTAGTTTATAAATTTTGGTTTCGGTCTAAGTTTCGGATTTTGTTATTTGTTTTTCATTTAATTACACTTTTTTTTAAAATTTATTGAAATAAAATGTCTAATCAAGTTGAATTGAAATATAAGATATGAACATACAATATCAGTCAATTATAAATTATAAATATTTATTATAGTAATAAATATTTATTCATTACTTCGTTTTAAATTTTATTTAGTTGCACTATTTATATATATTGTGATTTTGTATGTTTTTCTGAAGTTACAATTTCAAAATTTGAACATTCATATATTTGATACTCAAATTAATTCTTCATTTTAACTTGATGTTTAGTAGTATTTCTATTAGAACGTTGTTTCTACTTCATTTCATTTCGATCTCTACTTAAACCGAAATGGGACGAGCAGAATCTTGGTGTTTCGGTCAAAACTTCAAATCTTGATTTAAATCTTATTTATTTGTCAAGGACAGATGACTTTTTCTTTCCTTTAATAATAATAATATTATTATTATTATATTATTTGCAAATGTTAATGATAATAATAATAATAATAATCTTGATTTAGTTTTCCTTTATGTTATGTATTTTTGTCCTCTAAACATGAATTAGAAGAAACAAACGGTTGAGGTAAACAAACAGATTTAAAAAAATTCACCTTTTGCATTCGGCCCAAAACAAAAAACATACATATCATTCTTATTCTATATTTATTATTTATGTTCGAAATTCAAAATTTGGAAATATATTTAATTTGGTTGAAATAATTAAAACTAAAATAAAATTTTGTTTTACATATTATTTTACTGTCCGAGAATTAGAAAAAATTAATACTTTTTAATTAATTTAATGTAAATATTCCAAACTTTCTAATTTAAAAAAGTCGATTTTCTAAATTTAAATTTGAACACTAAAATTGAATATACATATATTAATTTTATATTTACAGTTAAAAATATAATTTCCAGTTAATTTATTTATAATATTTTATTATGTATCATTTATGTATATAAATTTACATCTTATATATATACACTTATATAAGTATAAAATACAATTATGGATTCTTGTTTATATTAGTTTAAAATATAATTTATACACTTATATATACACTTAAAAAATAATTTATGGATTCTTGTTTATATAAGTATAAAATATCATTTTGACATTTAAAATATCCTCTTTGATATGGTATAGGAATATTCACCACATTAATTTTATTAACCGTTGACACTATGGTCAATTTTTCCATTATACCCCCTGAATAATTTGTTTATATAAGTATACTATATCAAGCATAGTTATACATTTTATAAATATTTGTTGCTTTCAAAAATATTTTTATTTTCCTTGAAATAAAATTTCCCACTCATCCAGCATAATGCAAAATGTTTTAAATATTTATAGCACTTTTGAAAGAAACATTTTATATAGAGTACCCAATTTAAAAAGAAATTAAATTCTCGTTTGTAGTTTAAAATTTCTTCTTTTGAAGTTGCTTTTTCAACTTTAAGCATTTCATTTTCTAATTCTAATCTATTTTTCTTTCCTAAACATTCTTTATGAATTTTTCTTAAATCCTTGAATTTATCATCTATCTAAAGCTATTTCTATAACATCTTCAAAAGATATATTACATAACCTCGTTTGCTTGGAACAAATGTCTCAGCGAGAAACAACATTTTAAGATACCTTAACTAAGGACAAGCAATTGTTTTTTTTTGGATAGTTTTGTCAAACAATCTTTGTAAATTTTATTTCTGTCTCTTTCTGAAAATAGATTTTAACAAAAACAACTATAATTATTTTTAGCAAAATGTCAAGTGATCTATAGCAAATATTTACAATCTTACCTTAATATTTGTATTTCATTGAAAATATTTACATATGACGGATGTTTCATGAACCTTGTTCAACCAATCATATTTGCTATTAAAAACAATTTGATGAAACCATAAAACCAACAAAGAGGAGATAACAAGAAGAAGAAAGCTGGTATTTCCAAGTCATAAAAAAATGAAAACAATTTTTTTTAAATCATTCCAAATCAACCATTTTCTATACTCTCTTTCGTACATTTTAAATACACTTAGAAATGCGCAATACAAAACTTATTTTCAAATCAAATCCAACTAAGTTTCTTCATTTATTGATCATCCTTCCAACTATGGTAATGGAACTAAAATTGTATGAGTATGTACTTCATTCCAATCGAAACATGCGTTAAAACTGATGCAATGAAAAAAAGTGCAAAACATTCGTAAAATCAAGCGTTGCAAAGAGTAAGTTTAACAAAGACAGATATTGGGCAGGTTTATGTGAGCTTTGTACGAGCCACAAATAAAATTACCAATAGCCATTAAATCATTAATACAGGGTAAGGTTCTAGGTTGTTAGTTTTTGCAGGTTCGAATCTCATTCTCACCATCAGTCTTACCTATCAATTACAATCGTAAAAAGTGAAGTCTTTTATAAATTAAACATTTTTCTTTTCAAATTAAACATTCAACATAATATGAACATAAGATTTATAAACATATAATGATAAGCATGCAGTCGTTAATCATGATGCAAGAAAGCTAATGACTGCCAATGACAATGTAATAAGCGCTTTTTTTAAACCAAAAGAACGAGTAGACAATTTGCTTCTTCAATGATAAAATATAACATATTATTCATTCTTTTTGGCAAGTAATCTACCAAAGTCTGTGTAAAACACTCAAAAGGTAAGTTAGGGGAAAGATTGCATAAGAAATAAATAGCCAAGGTACTCTATTCATATCCATTCATTTTAAATTTATAGTCAGATTAATTCAATGAATGGATAGAATGTAGCAAGCAAGTTCTAAATAATTTATTAAACTAATAACCATCCTTTGGCACTTCATTTGTAACTTCAAACAAAAAGGGGAAGTAAACTGCATTAAGCAGCCAAATATTCACACACACAAAAAGGCACTATTGATTTAAACAGAAGGGCTAAGTAGTACAACCAGATTTCTATTATCCACAAATTATAGAGTACAACAAAATTACCCCACCTAGACTCAATATCATTTACTTGCTTTTTAAGAAACAACAAATATCTTTTACTTGACAACTACACATGCATATTACTAACCTTCTACTTTTTTTCCCAGTGCCATTGATAAGAACCTAGTACCTAGGACGCTAAGCACATTTCCCTAAATAATCTATCTTTTTCTTTCCTATCTTTTAAAAGATTGTTATGAAACTCAACCCTCGGCTCCATAACCTTGCCTTCTATTTGTTCACACTTTGAATACACCTTGGCCTTCTCTTTTGGTTTCCCACTTCCTATTTATTTTGCATAACTATTTTTGAAATCATCAAGCGATGAAAAACGTATTGTGTTTTCAGCTTCGAGTTCCATTTGTAGCTTAGACTTGGAGTCTTCAATGGTTTGAATAAAAAGTTGCTAGAAAGTTTGTATGTACTCTCTTTATTACTGAATGAGCTCTTTGGTTATTTTACAATTTATCTCATGTTCAATTACTGTTCCTTGAGGTTCTAATTCCCTTTTCTTAGAATACGATGATACATTCTCGCTTTTATTTTGCTCTAAGAACAAAACATTATGTATATCAAATGTCAGGGAGCATCTGGAAGCAAGTTTATATAAAAACCAACATTTCAGTTGCATACAAAGAAGTCAATGGTAAATAATACATAGTTAAGGTAATGTAACATTTCATATAACACTTTATATATTTATAGAACTGAATTTTTAGATTACCGGCATTATCTTATTATTGACTAATGGCTATTTGGCAATTTAGGACACCGTCGAAGAGATTATGCAACATGCTAGCTAAGTAACAATGTATGATTGCTGCAGCAGTAACAAATGATGAATTTGAACTCTTATCAAGCTTGGATAAAAGTATAAAACAAGATGTCATTAACTGTATTTAGTGTTTTTAGCAAATAAACACTATTGTTTGTGACTCTACTTTAAACAAATGTGTTTGTGAGATCCGCGGAACATGTTATGGTAGTAAATGTGTCTATAGTGTTTTAGTTGTACTATAGTAATATTTGAAATGTAGCTTAGTGTTTCAGTTGATTAAAATATTTGAAAAATATGTTATGATATAAATTTGATTATATTCTCCAATGATATTGCAATTTTTTATCAAGAGTTTTAAGATGTGTCGATTTACATCTTGGAATCGAAATTGATATTTTTTTATTTTACAGTAAACTTGTCATTAGAACTTTGATTATAATTGAAATTCTAGTAAAAAATATGATATTAGCATATGTATATTTCGCCATGGTTCTGGACCGTGGCTAAACAAAAATTAGCCATAGCCCAAAGCCGTAGCTAAAGGCATACTTGCCATAGCCCAAAGCCGTGGCTAAACAAAGTATATCAGTATTCACATGCAAGTGGGTTTGATATCTCCCTAGATTTTAGTCCAAATATAAAAGAGAAAATAAGAATGAAAAATTGTATTTAAAGATTAGCTAACCGATATGTGCATTTCAACCAATAAAACAGTTATCATTAAAAAAATTATTAATTAATTTTTTCCATATGTGAATAAATATTTCAAAGCATTATAATTTTTAATCTAAAGACATTAGACAATTATTTTACATTATTTGTATGTGTGCATCGGTAGTCAGTAATTGTCTATATCTTTAATTTAAAAATTATAAGTCACCCAAAAATTTATTCACATACAAACGTAGAAGAATTGACTAAGTGATTTTGTTAATGAGGATGGTATTATATATATATATATATTTGAAAATGGGTTAATAATTTTATTAATTAGGCTTTGCGGCCCAATAGCCATAATTACATCTGCATATCAACTTAACATAATAACTATCTCAGGATACAAAGCGACACAATCTAACATAACTGAATACTTTCCCAGTTTGTAATTAGGGTTCAATTCCAGAGCTATGGCGGTTTCAAGATCACTTCTAAACTTGCAACATCACTAGCTATGTTATCTGATAGCTCTAATTCTTGTTTTCTTTGTTGTTGTTGAAAGCCCTTACGTTCCTTTCACGCTAAATGTGCTAGACGGTGTTGTCAGTGAAATTTTGCTAATTTCCTTCATAAGGTCCATGATATCCGCCCGATCACTCAGGTAATTGACCTCTTCCTGTAAGTTCATCATTGCTTCTGTGTGCAAGTTTTTTAATTTTTATAATGTCCAAACCCGCTTGCTATATTTACAGTTGAAAAATAGATGTATGTGAGTTTCGATTTCTTTGTTACACAGTTTACATGTATCATCTTCTATAATTCCCTAACTCTTAAGCCTGTCTTTAGTTGTCAATCTGTTTTTAATGGATTTGTAAGTGGTGTGAGACATTTTGGGACAGTTAGATTTACTCCATACTACTTTATGCCACTGCACTGTTGGGTAATGTTGTCGGCTGTCTTCCCAGGCATCTTTCAATTTAAATTGACCTTTATTATTGCTTTTCCACGCTCATATGTCCTTTTCTCTATCTATATATAATGGCAACCCCTCTATTTCTTGTCTGAAATTTCTAGTGATTATTTGTTTTTCTGGTGCCCATTTTTGATTTTGAATTATAGTAGATACTTGACATTTTGGTGTGTTGTTTGCTGAATAGCTTTCCCATCCCAGCTTATCTAATAAACTTTTACTGTTAATCCAAGGACCTCTCCATAGGTCAGTGTCTTGACCATTAGCAACTTGCCTTTTTATAAGACTTTTAAGTAGCTCCCTGTATTTGAGGTTGTTTTTCCATATTGTTAATGCATTATTGTCAATTTTAATTGTCCAAAAATTTTCTTTTAAATATCTAGCCCTCATCCATTTGGCCCATAGATATTTTGAAACAAGAATTTTCCATGCTAATTTAAGATCATATGCTTTTTTAAGTTCAAAAAGATTTTTAAGTCCCACTACTCCTTCCTTTTTAGGTCTGTAAGGTCTTTGTAGCTTACTTTACGTACTCCTCCATTCTAGATAACACAGACAGCATTAATTTTAGCAATTAAACAGTCAGGGATTTGAAATGTTTGTAGCCAGAACTTGATTTTAGAAGTTATGACAGTGTGAACTAATTCAACTCTTCCTGCAAAAGATAAGAGTTTTGACCTCCATCACTGTAATTTCTCTCTTATTTTGTCTATTGGTTTTCCATATTCAGCATATGTTATTGTGTTGTTTGACAAAGGCACTCTAAGATATTTTACTGGCAATTCTCCTTCCCCTACTCCAAGCTGTGATATAATCTCTGCTCTGTTTTTACAATACTTATATAGAATTTAGTTTTAAGCTTATTCACTTTAAGACCATCTAAATTCTCCATCTGTTTAAAAATTTCCTTTATTGTTTTCAGAGCTATAGAATTAGCTTTAAACACTACCAACAAGTCATCTTCATATATTAAGTGATTGACTTCAGATTGAACCTTGTAAATGGGTTTGATTAGAGTCTGATCACTAGCTAATTCCATTTGTAATGAGAACCATTCCATAGCAACAACAAAAAGATAGGAGGATAGGGGGTCTCCTTGTCTAATCCCCCTATTGGATTTAATAAATCCTTTAGGTATTCCATTAATTATCACTGAGAATGTAGATGTGCATATGCAATCTGTGATAAGTTTTAAAAGTTTGGCTGAAACTCCCATTTCATGTAACATATGTAGGATGGATTGCCCATTGACTTTATCATATGCTTTATGGAGATCCATTTTCATACAAACCCTATCTAATCCTTTCCTGTTAAAGTCTCCCACAAGCTCGTATGTATGTGTGTATATATATATGTATGTATGTATGTATGTATGTATGTGCACATATTGTTTAGCATTGTCTTTGAATACAATTTTTCAACTTGTGTTTATTTTATGTTTGGACAAATTTTCATTTTACACCTATTTTTGAAAAATTGCTACAATTTTAGGTTAGTTTTAAAATACATCCAAACATAGATTGATTTCCATCACATCAGTGTTGATGTCAGAGGTTCGAGTCCTGGTTGTGTATGGGTACTATGAATTTTACCCATATTAATTTGCACTGGCAACACAAGCTTGTGTATCCCAATGGTAAACACCGGATTCGGAAACTGGAAATCGGAGGTTTGAGTCTTGCTTGGCGCATAAACCAGAACATTTCTAAAGCTTATGCTTTATGTTTACTTTCAAGAACATGTATATCATGGTATAAGATCATATAACTATATAAGGAGAAAAAAATTTGCACTGCCGCAATCACCATTGCCCCCACAGGAAATACAAAGCGGTGAATTGGTAATTGCATCGACATGTTAGAAATCAACTTGTGTTTGCAAATAGTTTCAAAAGTAGACAAATTGCAATAAGTTTTAGAAATGGACCTAATGAAAATTTGTCCTTTGTGTATAAAGTTTTATTGAAATATTCTTAAAATCCAAGCTAGAAAGAAAATTGTTGTCAATATATTTTTCCCATCCCAAAAATAATTCATGATTTTGTTGTCGTATGCGACTTTGTCCTTCCTTGTGTTAGACGTCAACATAGCTTATAGAATTGCAAAGTAAGGGGAGATTGTAGTCTTCTTTAATTATTTCAAAGTTCTAGTATTATCTTTTATAAAAAAATTCTAATAATGTAAAATATATTATGGAAATACTCTTCATACATTAAAAGTTATGAAAATCGGCTCATTTTGCATTTCCTAACACCTTTAAAATCAATTATTTATTTATTACTTCCAGTGTTGAAGGAGTTTTTTTTGGAAATACAACATTCTAATTTGAATATGAACTCCGTGGTATTAGATAAATGTCCAATTTGAAGATATATAGATACGGTTAGATGTAGGGATTTCCTGGAGAAAACATAATGTTGTGAACCTTATGATGCTGATATCTCTTCTATAAAAAGAGCAAAAGGCCGAACAATGATTCGATGGATGTAAAAGTGTGAGTTTTTTAAAATTGACCACAATGATGTATGTATAATGTATTTGGGAAATGTCACAAAGTTGAAGTTCATTCTCCGTATTAAGAATTGAACTTTTTATGACATTGTCAATGTGGTATTGCAGCATTTAGGAACCTAAGCCCTTTGCAAGTTCATGGAAAATACACACCACACAATATTCTGAAATTACAAATGCTTCATGCACTTGGAAAATATCACAATTTATAAGTAGTTGCCCATTTGAATTCCAAATAAGGATAAATGAATTGTCAAGCAGTGTTTACTGTCTAATATGACAGAAATGAAAATTAAATTATGGTGGTGTATGTTCTTACCTCCAACTCATCCGGAGTCATGATGAGAAGAGCTATAGGTTCTAAGTTTTTTTTCAACAAACGTCTGACCAAGAATTCACTTTTCTGCATAAGTTGCGCCAAACAAAATAAGCACTTCGTTATCAAACAAATATTATTCTTTTGCAAGATTTAAGTAAATAATGTAATCATATGTACGAAAATGTGTATTTGCTTATGTTGTATTTCAAGTGGCATTAGATGTGAAAGAATAACAACTTAACAGCTTGATACAGTCCAAAATTGGAAATACGATAATAATAAAATGCGCTAGTCAAATAAATTATTTAGTGAGCGTTATTAGCTATTTTTATTTTATATGTCATGGAGTTTGAGCAATTCAAAGAGAAGATAGCATTCTTGCATTATGATCTCGAAGTAGCAATAACCAAAGAGGTTCGAGGTTAAAGGTAGACTGGAACATGTCTGTAGATTTAACAAATCCTTGTATGGTTGTACGGACTAAAGCAATCAGGAAGAGATTTGAAAAGTTTACACTTTCATATTGTTCTTGGAAGCTACAAGGACCAATTTGTCAATCTTGGGAGAAGCAATGAAGGTATGTGTTAGTGCCACAGGTAATTCTGCAAAAACTTCGGTTCCTCCAACCCATTCGAGCATTTCTATAAATACTTGTTCGGCATCAAGTACTCTAGGAAGCTTTGCGCTGATCAGAGCCACTCCAATCACCATGATCGACGATCAAGGGCATGAAAAGAATTAAGGAAGTGAGAAGAAGACGGTGGTACTTAGGATTGACTCAGAAAGGCTTGAGAGATTAAGTGTGCATGTGCACAAGTGCACATGTGTGCACGTGTAGTTGAAGTGCAAAATACATTAGGGAAGTGCTGAATTCATGGTCTTTTTTCTCTTAGTTTGAACGTATAATTCATGTACTATTGAGTATTGATTGATTCAGATGTGTAAGAATGTGTATAAATGAGAGCAAATTGTAAAGTCATTGAGGATTGATTAAATAATATTTTATTTTATTCTATTCTAAAATCCATCATTGTTCATTATTCTTTTACATTTAAAGTGTTTCCAATTTTGTTCATTTGCATCTTTATAAGCCTTAAACCATTCCCTGAACATCGCCATCCCATCAAATTCTAATCAACTTCCATTGTCATTATATCCATCAAGAACTCAAAAATGACTACAAGGAGTCGAGTTAGGAAGAAGAACCTTTGCATCTTGGTATCAAAGCAGGAAAAAGAGGGGGACTTCGTGGGTCGAACCCAATCAGAAAGCTCTAAATCCAAAGAGGAACCAATAGACGATGAATTTCCCGGCTCTAACGAGGAGAATGCTGCATGGGTTAGACATTGAAAAAATTAACAATAGAACTATTGATTCTCTTGTACAATTTTAAAGTACCACTCAAGAACTCCAAATCACTACTTAAGTTCAAGAAACACTCAACTAGTAGCCACAAAGGTTGATGAAATCTCAACAATTTTAACTACGATGGTTCAGGAATTGGAAGACATCAAGAGTTTCACCGACAAGATTCTTCATAACAAGCAACCCCTTTTGGCCTCTACTTCAGGAGGTAATACTTCCAAAATTCCAGTCTATATACCACCCAACCCCTCATGTCATTTACTTCAAGAGGCAATACTTCCAAAACTCCAGTCTATATACCATCCACCCAGAGGAATCTATCTAGAACACACCAAGAAAATAACACCAGTTTTGATATGGGATTATTTCAACCCATAAATGATCAAGCTTTGATATCTGCACCCAGTGTTAACCCGCCTTTTGGCAAGACAGTATACAGGTGGATTTAACCCAACAGACTTCACAATTATCAAGGCTGATGAGTGTAGAGAGACGGTTCTAGGACCCGAAGATAAAGTATAAATGATTATACGAAGCCAGAGTTGGATGGAGTTGGTAGATAGACAATGCAAGGCTCTAGTAATATAGAAGTTAGGTTAGAACTGAAGGGATCGACATACCTTCATGGCATAGGAGGGGTCGACATAGTTTCATGAAATAGAAAGGACCGACATAGCGTTGTGCAGTAGCATGGATCGGCATAGTTTGGTAATATCAAAGGGATCTGCATGATTAGTTATACATGGGATAGGCATGGACGAAGTAATGTGATGATTGACATGGTTGGTAGTGTATGGATCAGCATGGTCGAGGCAATGTATGGATCAGCATGGTTGGTTCTAGAGGATCGGTATACTTCAATCGCTTAGCAAGATGGAGGGATCGACATTTCAGATGGATCGGCATACTTCGACTCACAAAGAAGGTGTCAGCATGGTTGGTTGTATTGGATCGGCATACTTCATTGGATAAGAGTCAGCATTCATCAATGCCCAAGTTCATTCTTGCATTCAACAATCAATAACTCGAGCTCTCTTATTTCAATTGACATGAAACTTGGGGATTAAACATATTTATCATGAAGAATCCACCATAGGAATCGTTGTTCAAAAATCAACCAAGGAAGGGATCGGTACCGATCCCTCCTCATGGGGATTTAGGCCTAGTGACCCCTATGGTGAGCCCATATGGATAAGAATGTCCCCTAGCTGAAGTTTCAGAGAGGTTGGTTGTTGTCTTCCCTTATAAATACAATAGGCATGACTTTAGAAAATGGATCTTCTTGCTATGTCTCCTTATATCTACCTAGGCTATACTCTGCCAATTTGATTCTTGAATTTTACGTATTCGTAACTGTAATCAGCAGTATAAACAAATAAAAGGAAAATCTCTGTAGTGGACGTAGGTCAGAGTTAGCCGAACCACTATAAATCTGTGTCTTTGTTTACTTTGCTTTTGAATTGTTTTAATTTTGTTCTTCATTTATTTCTCTTTATATTCCTGTGACTGGATTAGATATTGGTGCTTGCACATAATTCGGTGTTGGTGGCCAATTTTGACGCCAACATTTTGGTGCTTTCACTAAGAAAACTTGCTCCCATGGATTTGAAAGCTAGGATCTTAGAATTGGAAGCTTGGATATTTGGATCTAGGAAGCAATGACTAGGAAATCAACAAGTAGAGTGCTACTAAAATGGAGCCACCATGGAGGGAGTTAGGAGGCTTCCTCAAAAGCTGGAGCTAATCAACCATCTGTCAACATCACCAGGGATGAAATGGAAATGATATGGATGCTATAAAGGAGAGGATGCTGAAAAGGCAGGAGGAGATGATGCAGAATCTACTTCGACAAATTGGGCAGGCTGGAGCCACAGGAGCTACTGGAATGCAAAACCAAGGAGCTAGAATGATAGGAACTGCTGGAGCTATGGACTAAGGAGTCGAGGTGGCTGGAATCGCTGGAAATCGGAACTGGGAATATGGAAATGACGCCAATGGACGATGGAACGGGGCAAAGAAGCCGGGGGCAATCCCCTACCATCTTAGAGGGATCGGCATCGATCCCTCTAGAGGGATTGGTACCGATCCCCAAAGACTAAGGGCCATGCCCCGGGTCTGGTTGATCGTGATATTAGAGGACCTGTGATGGATCTCATGGGGCTTGGCGCAAATTGAAATTTGGATGTTCGTCCGAAGGAGTACGTTCCGGAATTCCCTCGTAGACTCAAGGGGCAGCTTGGGCAGGATGATAAGAGACTACCATTGGAAGACAATGACCGGTTTGAGGAGATGATAAGGCGAGCTATGCATGAAGGATTAGTGAACATGAATTTGGAGGATGTAAATAGAAGTCCCTTCACTCCAAAAATCAGGCAAGCTAGGAATCCCTGGAAGTTCAAACTACCAATGCTTGAGATATATGATGGAAAAATGGATCCCGATGTTCATTTGACGAGGTACATGAGACACATGAAAGTACTGGGGGCATCGAAGGAAGTCATGACACGGTGCTTCCCCTTGTACTTAATGGATATAGTTGCACTATGGTTCAAATAATTGGAAAGCAGCTCTATTGGTGCATGGACGAAATTGATCGAAATATTTATAAGGCATATTAGGGTTCACAGCTCGAGACCCAAAAATGTGATGAGTATGGCAACATTGAAACAGAGGATCGAAGAGCCCCTGAGGAGTTTCTTAACACGGTCTAATGCCGCGGCGGCATCGGTAGATCGTCTAGATCCATCCATGGTTTTGATGACAGCCGTATTTGGAATTGCAGATGGCATGGAGTTCAAGGATTCATTGGCACGGGATCCACCTATGGATCTCAGGGAGTTTTATCATGAATCGGAAAGGTTCCCACGGCAGGAAGATGCATGAGCAAACAAACCAGATGTGAATGCAGTGCAAAGTGGAGGATCATCAGGAGATGTAAACAATAATTGTAAAGGCAAACGGAAAATGAATGATGGCATTAATGTATCGAAGAGGCAATGGAGAGAACCAAAGTTCTCTTTTATACAGATTTGATCGAATCTCTAGAAAGGATTTATTCGGATACTGTAGGACATCTTCAGTATCGAAGGTCGGCAAGGAAGAAACCCTTCAAACTTTAGCGGGCATTAGGAAAGCATTGCCTATTACATGGCTGGATGGGCACAATACAAATGATCGTAGGCATTTGAAGGATATCGTTGAGGAACACGTGAGGAATGGTCAGTTATAACAATACATAAGGACTCGAGCTGCGACAGTGGAACATGAGCAGCCACTGTCCACCTCGAACAACCTTAGGCTTGCTCTGAGATGACGATAAACCGTTGTGCTCGGGTTTGTGAAATTCATTTTATTTCTACTTATTTGCTTCGAACTTTGGTTTATTGGTTGTATGGAATTTTATTTTATGGACCTTAGGGATGCTTAAGTGTAGATCAATGTAGGTCACGGTTATGGCCCCGACCTGAGAGACTGAGCAATAACCACGAGTCCCTTCGTCGGAGACTCGTACGGATTAAGTCCTCGAATGGGGATCAACGCCGAAGAAGGATACCCCACGCTTTAAGTCCTCAATTAGGGATCGAGGCCGGAGAAGGATTCCCAACGGTTTAAGTCCTTTATTGGAAACGAAGGTCGGAGAAGGATACCTCATGGATTAAGCCCTCGACCGGAGAGTCGAGGCCGGAGAATAAAACCTAATAGGTCGTCAAGTATGGATTGCGTTCGGCAAGGATCTGGTGAGATCAAGGATTTGGAATAGGCTAATGATCCAGAGAGGTTAATGGATTTAGATATGGACCCAAAGCAGTCCTGGATTTAGATAAAATAATCAGGAGGGATCGTGGATTTGGTAATGAATTTGGAATAGATTCGGAATTGGATATCTGTAGGATCGATTTCACCCTACAGGGGGGATGAATCGGGTAATACTAATAATAATAAAAATTAATGCGGAAATATATACAATAATTGCAGCATAGATAATAGCAGAATAATAAAAGAAGATATAGAACAACACAGATCTACCCAGTTTTGGCAAAACCCTACCTACGTGCTACCCTCAAGGTTTCTACTAGAAATTAAGTAGTCAGATGCTTACATACGTAAACTTGCGACACCCGTTATCGACTAAACTAACTCTACGCTCAAAACCCTACCACAACTCAGCCACTGAGTTGCGAATTCTCGAACTACACCACCGTAGTTCGTAACCTAGTTATAAAACTAGAAATTAACTAAATTTTAAATGTAAAGTACAAATGAAATAAAAGACTTAACAAAACCCTATTTTTTAACACTTAAGCCCAAATTATAATCAACTAGAACCGGCCCACTTAGTTAAGTTAACTAGATACTTCTCCCCTTTTTATTTTTGTTCAGTATCTTTGGCCGATCTTTCTTCGTTCCTCTTCAAGAAATTAGGGCTTTGTTGTGTTGAAGCCACCGCTTGTTCTTTTGCTTTGATTGAAATATGCATTTTCTTTGGATTGCTTTGTCAATCGATTGCTGCTTTTTTCGACTTCGGTTGCTCCAATTTGTCAAGACCGAATGGTGCTTTGAATTAGTACGTTTGTCCCCTTTTTCGATTTATAATTATACTCGACTGATTCGAGTTCTGGATTGATGCTTGCTCTCTGATTTTTTGCTTGAACTTGAATTCGATTCAAGTTATAAAATTGTTTTTGATTTAAGAGTATACTCTAGATTTTAGTCTTGAACTCGAATGATTAACTGACGATGATGAATTTGGGTATTTATAGGAATCGATTTCCTATATTTTCGTATGTATAAATATGTTTGAATTCTTCATAATTCTTGCTTGGTCATTCGATTTTGCTTAAATGATGATGATTAACCTTGACTGCTTCATTTGTTTACACGTTACTGATACATTTTCACTTTCTTGAGTCGGTTCCTTCTTTTGCTCCTACGATCATGGAATTTGAATTTTTTGAGACTTTGACTTGTTTACGTTACAACTGTTGCAGATCATTTCTCTTAACTTGATTTTTTCTGTGACTATATTCACACTGTTGCTTCACTGATTTGTAAACTGAACCATTCAAGCTTTGTATATTTGTCATTTTATTTAACTGGAGATGTTCTCCTTGTATTGTTGGTCTCTGTTGAGTTCATCCTATTTGGTCATGCCTGTCTCTGTGTTCATGCAGTTTTGATGGTCTATTGTTCTTGATGTAGTGTTGTCAGTGCGTATGTGTTTGGTTCTCTGGCATTGTGCTTTGCACTTGAGTTCCAGTATACATATACTTGAATTTTGTGAACATGCATATGTCTTTGAGTTGCATTCTCTGTTGCTTCAAGTTACATTTAGATTTGGTTTCTTTGATTATTCATGTGTAAGTTTCTAAAACTATATACATGTATACATATATATATGCATATATGTATACATGTGTATATGACACTGGTCTCTATTGCAATTGAGTCTGGTTGTGTGAACTTGGTGCTCTGACCAGTCTGGGTTCATTCATGTTGAACTGCTTTGCACTTTGGTCCACAGTTTGCTTTGATTTCCACTTGAGGTTAAACTGTTTGCATATTCCACCATGCTAGTTCATGTTGTAACTGGACTTTTGTTAGTTTTTCTTTCATCTGAGTTGTATTGTGGTCTTGTAGTCTGGTCTGGTTCTTTTTGAAGTCTTGTTGCATGAGAACTTGTACTTGACCATTTGAAGTGACTTGCCTCGAGTTAGAATGGTCTGGTTCATATTGGTCTTCATGTTGCACTGCATGTTGTTTTGTACATTTGTTTGAGTATATTTTTGGTGCACTTCCCTAGTCTTATTTGATTGCTCTGTCCTCTGTTTCATTTAGTTATTCTCACACTTGACTGTGTACATATGAGTTGGTCACCTTGATTTTTGTGTTATCCTGGTCTGATATATGTTTATAAGGTCTGATTGATACTTATGTACACTTCTATCTAGTTGAAGTTGTTTTTGAATTCATGCCTCATTGTTTGTTGGTCATTATCTTCTCATGCCTCTTCTTTGTTAACTCACTATTGAGTTGTTTTGGTGTATATGACGCCTCTTGGCTAAAATTTGAGATGCTGAGGCAATGCACATGTGTACATGCATACATGTGTATATGCAGGCTCTTGTGCTCATGTCGTGACTTTATTTGTATTGCACCTAAATATTTGCACTTGAGTTGAATCCAGCTTTTGGTTGGGTTTGACCTTGTGCTCACCTGTCCTTGCAATTTTATCAAGTGTATATCGGTGTGCACGGCCTTGTGACATATACAATGATACACTGTGCATGTTACAGGCTGTTCGTGTAAGATGAATTCAAAATAAATGATGACAAACAACCCAAATAACTGAGGCAAATAACATTTTCAAAACACACACTTCATTGTACACTACAAAAATATTTCTTTTTCAATTTTACTGCGTCAGTGTTTATTTTGCAGATAATTCATATGCTGGATACAAACTGGAATAGAGTTGAAGAACAAATACGAGTGAATGAGTGATATGTAGTGAGGTGATCATTGTAAAGTGAAATGTGTGATGTAATCGAAATTGTATTGTAATTGAAAATGTATATATGTAGTGAGAGCTCAAATTTGTACTATTCAAAATTATAATAAAATATTTGTTTGAATAAAATATTTGTTTGAATAAAATATTTGTTTTAATATGAATTCTATGTTATTTATTTTATTCATCAAATATTTATCTAATTATGTGCAAAATAAAATAGTACAATAACAAATACATTTAAATGAGTATATATATGTTTATTGTCATCAAACAAAAATCATATACTAGCTTATTCAACAATCTCCCCCTTTTGATGATAACACACATATATTTAAGATTTTGAATTTATTAAATGTATTTGGTCATTGATGAACTCTATTTGCCCCCCCCCCCTATTTGAATGCTCCCTCTCTACAACAAAGCTCCCCCTTCATATATGCATGAAAATAAATAAAAATATGCAAATGAACCTAGATGGGAGATTTAACCCAGCATACTTTTGCAAACAAAGCTCCCTCTCTACAACAAAGCTCCCACTTTTGGCAAGGAAGTATACCGGCAGATTTAACCCAACAGACTTCACAATTATCAAGGCCGATAAGTGTAGAGCGACGGTTCTAGGACCCAAAGGCAAAGCACAAATGGTTATATGAAGCCAGAGTTGGATGGAGTTGGTAGATAGACAATGCAGGGCTCTAGTAATATAGAAGTTAGGCTGGAACCGAAGGGATTGGCATACCTTCATGGCATAGGAGGGGTCGACATAGTTTCATGAAATAGGAGGGATCGACATAGCATTGTGTAGTAGCATGGATCGGCATAGCTTGGTAATATCAAAGGGATCGGCATGATTGGTTATACAAGGAATCAGCATGGACGAAGTAAAGTGCGGATCGGCATGGTTGGTAGTGTATGGATCGGCATGGTCGAGGAAATGTGTGGATCGACATGGTTGGTTCTAGAGGGAATGGTATACTTCAGTAGCTTAGAAAGATGGAGGGATCGGCATTTTAGATGGATTGGCATACTTCGACTCACAAAAAAGGGGTCGGCATGGTTTGTTGCATTGGATCGGCGTACTTCATTGGATAAGGGTTGGCGTTCATCAATTCCCAAGTTCATTCTTGCTTTCAACAATCAATAACTCAAGCTCTCTTATTCCAAATGACATGAAACTTGGGGATTAAACATATTTTATCATGAAGAATCCATCATAGGAATCGCTGCACAAAAATCAACTAAGAAAGGGATCAGTACCGATCCCTCCTCATGGGGATTAAGGCCTAGCGACCCCTATGGTAGGCCTATATGGATAAGAAGGTCCCATAGCCGAAGTTTCAGAGAGGTTGGTGGTCATCTTCTTCTATAAATGCAGCGGGCATGACTTCAGAAAAGGGATCTTCTTACTGCTTCTCCTTGTCCTTTAACTAGGCTACACTCTGCTAATTTGATTCTTGAATTTTACATATTTGTAACTGTAATCAGTAGTATAAACTAATAAAAGGAAAATCTTTGGAGTGGACGTAGGCCGGAGTTAGCCGAACCACTATAAATTTGTGTCTCTATTACTTTGCTTTTGAATTGTTTTAATTTTGTTCTTCATTTATTTCTCTTCATATTTCTGTGACAAGATTGGATATTGGTGCTTGCACATAATTGGGTGTTGGTGGCCAATTTTGATGCCAACACCTAAATTTTTGGAACATACAGTCATCAAATTCGATTTCCCAACATTTCTAATGTAGTAGACTAGCTGAGCCTAGTTGCGCAAATTTTTAATTATTACGGATCTCTAGAAAAATGTGTGGGTGCAAGCATGCTCCTTTCACCTTAGGCAAGGAGCTCACCAGTCGTATTATTGGC
This sequence comes from Allium fistulosum, assembly GCA_030737815.1. Lineage (NCBI taxonomy): Eukaryota > Viridiplantae > Streptophyta > Magnoliopsida > Asparagales > Amaryllidaceae > Allium > Allium fistulosum. The sequence continues at coordinate 333,792,582 of CM060901.1, read as the reverse complement.
TAACTAAAACGGTTAAAAATCATTATTCTTGGCCAGTGTTTAAAGAAGATTTTCTTGTTAGATTCAGTAGTGTTGAATTTCAGAAACCATATGGTGCTTTCACCAATCTTAAGCAAAGCGCCACTGTGTTAATAACTGAATAAGTTCTAGCAGCTACAAGCCATTCTTGACCTCATACAATCAAAATACTTTTAGAAAAATTCATTGATGGATTAAAAGAAGACATCAGGTATGATGTCATGGCTTCAATCCGGTTGACTTCAAGGTGGCAGTTAATTTGGCAAAGATCTTTGAAGCTAAATAGATATCAAAAAAATTAGTTCTAATTTGTTAGCTATCAAGCACTCCACCGGTTCAATTCAACCCACACCTAAGCTTCCCCCACCTCCACCTCAATCACAAAGAAGCTCGGGGGACTCTATTTTAGAGAAATTGGCTAAGGCAAAAGGACTCATTCCTGTTGAGATCAAAAAAGCAGGAATAGAAACCAATGTTTTGGTTGTGATGAAAAATGGCATATATGCCATCAATGCAAGAATAAGCAAGTTTACATCATTGATGTAATAATGGAGCTATCTTTCGAAAATGAAAAAAATCCTCAAGTAGAAAAATCAAATAATGAACAAGACGAAATATAGGAGCATAATTATAACATATCACTGCAAGCTATTTGTGGAATTCTAGAATTACATACCATTAGAGTATACGGGAGTATCAATAATCAACCAATTAATATTTTAATTGATTCAGGCTCTAACCATAGCTTTCTAAACACCAAGAGTGCCAGAAAAACTCAACTTGCCAATTACAAAAACCAATGGATAAGAAATAACAGTGGCTAATGGGAACAAATTGCAAGGAACTGAAATATGCCATCGGATTATGCTTATATGCCAAAACTGCATCATGCCCATAGATATTCTGTTATTTACCTATGAAAAGTTGCCAGTTAGTCCTAGGGTTCAATGGTTAAAAGAATTGGATGATGATACGTTTAACTCCAAAAAACTTCAACTCAAATTTACGTATAATGATCATGACTATCTCTGGCAAGGCTTAAGCATATAAGCTAGCAAATTGGTGGATGACAAAATCATTGATAAGGAGTTAAGGCAAGACTAGTTGTCCTTTTTTACTTCAATTCATGAAGGTGTAGAACATTGAAGATGATCCAGAGTTATTTAATGGGCAACTTCAGAACCACACTTCTGCCTTACCGTTTGCAGTGCATGAAGTACTCTAGAAATTCCCTTCTATCATTTAAGAAAAGGATCGGCTACCACCGTAAAGGGATTGTGATCATAGAATTCCACTGAAATTCGATGCTAAACTAGTCTATTTAAGGTCATATAGGCACCCTTATCATGTTTAAAATGAATTGGAAAAACTCATCCATGAAATGTTGCAGTCAGGAATCATTAAGCTTAGGACAAGTTCCTTCTTTTCCCTCGTTGTTATGGTCAAAAAGAGGGATGAAACATAACGATTATGCGTGGATTATAGGAGCTTGAATCAACATATTATCGAGGTCAAATTCAAAATTCCTTTTATAAAGGACTTTGTGATGAATTGCATGGCTTTCACTATTTCTCAAAGCTTGCTCTCAAGTCAAGATACCATCAAATAAGCATGTGTGAAGAAGATGTGCACAAGAATGCTTTTAGGACACATAAAGGTCACTATGAGTTTTTAGTCATGCCTTTTGGTCTAACTAATGCACCACCTACCTTTCAAGCTCTCATGAATAATATTTCTAGAAAATATTTGAGAAAATTAATTCTTGGTTTGTTTGATGATATTCTAATTTATAGTAAAAATTGGGATGATCACTTACTACACTTGTCTTTATCTTTTTCGGTACTTCAGGAAAACCAGTCCATTAAAATGCAGATTTGCATAACAACAAATTAAGTATTTAGGACATATAAGAGTAGCAGTTAATCCCCAAAAGGTAGAAGCTATCCAACAGTGGCCAGATATATAAAATTTGAAGGAATTAAGCCTAAAGGGGTTTCCTTGGTCTCACTGGGTACTACAAATTTTTTTTTGAAAATTATAAAGTCATTGCTAAGCCTCTTACTAAATTGCTAAAGAAGAACTCTTTCAACTGGAATAATCAAACCACTAAGGCTTTCCTTCGATGAAAGGAAAAACTTATGGGTCCTCCTATACTGGTAATGTTTGATTTTAGCAAGGAGTTTGTAATGGAATGTGGAGTGATGCAAGTGACAGTTGAACCATGGTTGTTCTACTTCAGGATGGTATAGCCTATTAAAAGGAAAGAATTTACATTTATCAACTTGTGAGAAGAAATTGCTAGCTTTGGTACATACCATCAAAAAATGGAGTCAATACTTAATTGGGAGAACATTCAAAATTAGGATCGATCATCAAAGCCTCAAGTACATTCTAAACCAAAAATTCATACAGGCAACCAAGAGAAATGCTCACTAAACTCCATGGCTTCGGTTATATACTTGAATATGAGACAAGGGAGGAATATATTATTGTTGATGCTTTGTCAAGAAGAGACGAGCCTACTGATAATTATCAATTACAAGCCATCAGTGTTATACAAAGCCCCTGGACAGAAGAGTTGAATTAGAAAATTCAGCACAATCTATTTTATAATAAAAAATTACTTGAACCTTGGAGGAATGGGGAATTGAATGCAGAACAGTATCAAGTTATTGTTCAACTAATATTCTACAAAATTAAAGTAATTACAGATCATTTAGATGTGAAACTCACTTCACTCTACACCATTAAGAGGACACTCAGGCATCAAAAGAACAATGCATGGGCTTAAGCAAAATTTCAAGTGGTAAGACATAAAGAAGCATATCAGGAAATTCATCAGAGAATGTAGCATATGTCAGAGAATGACGATAAAAAATGTCCCTACACTTGGTCTATTAAAACCACTACCCACACCAGATTTAATATGGAGTGAATAAGCATGGATTTCATCACATACTTATCCAAGAGCAAGACTTATACTGTAATATTTTTGGTAGTTGACAAGCTATTAAAATATGTTGATTTCTTCCCTATGACCACTCTTATATAGCTCAAACAATGACTAAAATATTCTTTGATGGGGTTTATAAATTACATGGGTTACCAAAATCAATTGTTAGTGATAGAGATCCCATCTTCACTATATTATTTTTGCAAGAATTACTTAAATTGCAAGAGTGTACTCTAGCTTTAAGTTCAGTTTATTAACCACAATCTGATGGACTCGATGAGAGTGTTAACAAGATTTTGGAAGGGTATTCGAGGTGTTTTGTTTTCAATAAGCCCAATAAATGGTCGTAACGGTTAACCATCATAGAATATTGGTATAATACAACTTGGAAGGCATCAACTAATATCACTCCCTTCCACACTGTGTATGGAAAGATTAACCCCGACAATTCTACATTACCTACCCCCATATTGCTAAACTACCAATATTTTAAGAAATGTCATTTTATAAGGACATAGCTATTCAACTACTTAAAGATAACTAAAATATTAGATCTAAGGAAAGGATCAAGAAGTATGCAGATAAGCATAGGAGTGAAAGAAGCTTTGAAGTTGGGGATTGAGTTTACCTTAAGCTACAACCCTATAGGCCAATCTTAGCAGCACAACAAAAAACCCACAAATTATCACCAAAGTACTATGACCCTTATCAAATAATATCAAAATTCGGATTAGTGGCTTATAAACTGAGATTACCTAGTGGCTCCAAAATACATGTATTCCGTGTGTCTCTGCTCAAAAGAAAGCCAGAAAACAAAATTATACTACAACTTGATATTCCAAGTTCTATAGAAGAAATAATTAAAGAGCCAGAACTGGTGATAGATAGTAGAATAGTTAAGAAAAATGGTAGAAGTGTTACTAAAGAACGAGCCAAGTGGAAGAATCGAGTGGAGGAAGAGGCCACCTGGGAAGACAATTGGGCGTTAGTAGCTCAATTTATGGCATTTGACCTTGAGGCAAGATTGTTTTTTGAAGAGAGAGGGAATGTTAGTGCCATAGGTAATTCTGCGAACACTTCGCCTGCTCCAGCCCATTCGAGCATTTCTACAAGTACTTATTCGGCACCAACTACACCAGGAAGCTTTGAGTAACTAGAGCCACTCCAGTTACCATGACCGACGATCACGGGCATGAAGAGAATCAAGGAAGTGAGAAGAAGACAATGGCACTCGAGGTTTACTCAAAAGGGCCTGAGGTTGAGTGTGCATGCGCACAAGTGCACAAGTGTACAAGTGTGCACGTGCACTGCTAAGTGCAAGGCACATCAGGGAACTTCTGAATTCATGGTTTTATTCTCTTATGTTGAGCATGTAATCTAAGTACTATTGACTAATTCATATTTCTAAGAATGTATCTGAACGACCCATATTTTTGATAATTAAAAATATTAAATTTAATAAGATTTCAAAATTAAATATTGTGAGAAATTAAAATTTATGATTTATTAAGAAGAAAAATAATTTAAATATGATTTAATAATGTTGTTTGAATGTTATTGACAATTATTTTAATGTAATTTCAATTAATTGAAATAATTGTAAAGTTAAATTGGTTATAATTGTAAATAAGGAATAAATTCAATGTTGTATTAAAAAGAGAATTTATATGTAATTAATCAAAATTTGTTTATATAAAATGAATCAATATTTGGTAAGTAATTTGTCAACCTATGTTTGTAAACAATAGGTTAATAGAAGTAAATTATTAATGTAAAACAATTGATTTATTATCATCTTGTTATTTAATCCATTTGAAATTATTTGTAAATCAATTGAAATTAATATAATTTAAATATTGCATTTAATATGAGTTAAGATGATAACTATAGAATAAGAATGTAATAAGATGTAAAATAATGTTAATTATATTCATAAGGTAATAGTTGATTCAATAATTAGGGTGTAAATCGAAATAAAAGAATTTATTTGAATATAAAATATAATTAATTGGGATTTTATTAAGTTGTAATTGAACGTTGAAATTTGTGTAATATTTAAATATTGGATTTTATATGGAAATTTGTATTTTAAAAGATTATAAATTCTTGGTTAATCAACAATGATAAAATTGTTAACTTTTAAATTTGAATTTAAATGTGATTAAATCAGTTTAATAATTATTTATTTAATTAACGTGAAAATTAGCCATTTTTGTCACTGTCTCGGATTTCGATGAAACTAATTTCATCGGATCCGTAACAGTGAATTATTATAGGATTTCAAGTTTCGTAGCGATCGAGCTTATCGTTTGATCGTGTGAGCTCGAAACGCGTAGAAATCGATTAATGGAATTTAAATGAATATAATTTGATTTTAAAAGCTAACTTCTGTATACAATGGAATTAGGCTTTGAGACTAGTTCCATTGAGTTTAAAAAATATCGAAAACCTATATTTTGACTATGCGATGACCTATTTTCGTTTTGGAGACGAAACGGGCTTTATGGGTCGTTATTATCGTTTCGATCCAATTCGATTTGTCCATTCATTCTTATCCATCTGTTTATATAAATATATTGTTTCTGAAACCCTAGCAGCAGTCTCCACTTCATTTTCTCATCCCTAATCCCGAAATCAACCCTAATTGCAGTCTAATGGCAATCAGCAAATCAAATAAAGTGGTTAAAATTCAAACTCTTCAAAATCATATCATATAATATTCCGTTTCGAAGCTCTCGACGAATGGAGTCAGCGTGTGGTGTTCGTTTTTTGAAATAGCACTCGTATCAACCGGAAATCATGGTCAAAGGTGCTGACAGCTAAGCCAAAAGGGGGGCAATTTAGGGGTTTTTATCGAAGCATCAATTGGCGAACTCGACTTCTGGGTATTGCAGAGCTTGATGAATAGATTCCAGATCTAGTTTCAATTTTAAGAACGGAGCAATGGTATGGCCGGGATCTGACTTGGAAGTTGATCATCGCTGTAACTTTGACCATCGATTGGTTGCGATTGGAGCGACTATATGAGATGTCGGTAGTTCAGTTGCGTAGAGGAGGTCGATAGATTTCAGATGCAAGTGGTCTTGTGGAAAACGAAGCTCTGAGGTGATGGGAAATCGTGGTCAAAATTGACTGGGTGGTGGTGGCTCGGCGTTGACTAGATCTAGCCAGAGGGTAATTTTGCAAAAGTCCCTGTAATTTTTATATTTGCAAATTTGACCCTGAAACTTCAAACCTTAATAACTTTTACATACGAACTATGATTGACGCGCGACTTCTTCCGTTAGACTCGTATTGAAATTCCAAACAATAGAAACTGGTTTGGCCGCATTTGGAGACTGTTCAAATTTGAGCGTTCTTTTGGATTTTCAATCGACTAGAAATCAAAGGTGAGTGGTTTAACCCACTCACAATACTAAATCATCTTATGTTAGTTAAATTAAATTTATGATGTGATTAGAATATTTTTGGTTGTTGTTTGATAGTTTAATTTGAAATTTTAAATTTTCATTGAATTTTATAGAATTAAATTGCCATTTAAATTAATATTGAAATTAATAGTAAAATACTTGATATTGATAACCAGTTAATTGTTGCGATTTATTGGCTGATTTGGATGTTGATTGTGATGGATATTTATTTATTGACATTTGGATGATTCGATGTTATGTTTATTATGTATGTTGTATCACACTACAAGTTCTCTTAGTTTGTTGTTATGAAAAATCACTATGGGTTGAAATGATACATACCGAAATGATCTTATAGATTAGGGAAAATCGTTATGGGTTGAAATAATAAACCCAAGCAATTTTATTGATTTGGAAATTTTGATTCGGGATTCGGGTTGAATTGATATATACCCGAAAAGTTTAACTATTTTGGGGTTGAAATGATACATACCCCATCACTTGACCATAGGGTAGAAAACTATATACGGACACCGTTGGTCAGTTTTAAATTATTTTCGAAAAAGTATGTATGATTTACAAATTTGATTTTTAAAATTTACTTTAATGATTTTATTTTAAAAAAAGATATAGTTGGAAAATAATTTATTTATATGTTTTAAAGTTTCAAATTATAAGTTAATATATGGTTTTAAATGTAAATTTAAGATTTTAACTTATAATTTTATTTAGTTTTTAAATATATAATTTAAATAGTTTAAAATTTAATTTAATAAAATATTTAATATATTTTTAAGTGATTTATTTAAATTTAATTTGATATAAGAAATATAGTTTTAATTTAATATAGATTTTATATAATAACTTTAATAAATAAAATTTAAGAAGTTAAGTAGAGAATAATTTGTAATTAAATCTGATTTAAAGGAATTTATAAAAGGTTTTTAAAAGGTTTTATAATGGTTTTATAAAGATGTTTATAAAGGTTTAAAGGATTTTATAAAGGGTTTTATAAAAGAACTTGTATAAAGGGATTTGAAAGCTTATAAAGGAATTATGTAAAGGTTTATGATAAACAAAAGAGTTATAAATTGTTTTGGGAATTTATAAATAGCTTTATAAATGGTTTTAGAGCACATAAATAATTTATAAATGGTTTAAGAGAGATTTATAAATTATTTTCGAAATTGATTAAAAGAAATCTTCCTCGGTATTCATGAATATATTTATGCTTTTGGAATAAGTATATGGATATTTTGATATGAAGGTATAAACTATTTTCTGGATTTATTATTAAAAATGTTTTATAAAATGACCACGGTGTGAAAAATGTAAGGTTTTGGTTGTTAAAGAAACCGGGGTTGGATATTATCATACTCTCTGCAATTCTGAAACCACTTTAACAACTTTGCACGTGGTGGAGAATCCAGAACGAAGTAGGATGGTTTGGCGAATGCTACTGTATGAGGTATGAACGCAACCCTGACCCCCGCGGGTCAGCTTGATATGACTAAAACATGAGCTATACCGGGCTAAGTGAGGTCGCTCCTTCGATCAGGGACATTTATTCGATACTATATCTGTTACTTTGTGATTGATTGGTAGCCACCCCTCGATTTGATTATAGGAGTGTGTTCCGAGGTAGGCGATAGCAGCTGCTACGCATTACCACCAGTCCAGCAGTGCAAAACGGTAGAATCCGACCTAGGGCATTGTCTCGCGTGCCTTATCATATGCCTTATCGAGCCCACTATGATTTTGTTTGTATCATACCTATAGAGTGCTCCCTGATAGCTCACCGGCTTGGTGGAGTTTACATTACAGTATAGACTACGACATTTATAAGATGTGTTAAGGGGGATATGGGTAATGGCTTAATGCTATTTTAATTGAATAATTTACTGATAGACACTATCTATATAGTGTATATTACAACATATAAATAGTTTAACAGATTTTTAGGAGATGGAAATGCCGAAACATCTCATAAGTTATTGCATGCACGTTATAAACTGGATAGGAGGTGTAAAATCCTGTAAACACCTCTAAAGCCATTACAATCATATTTATTTACTGTTGATTTAACTTACATAAGATCTTTTAGTTCTGACTCGAGTGTTTTGTATTTTCATTATGCTCGGGTCAGCCTAAGCTTTTCAGTGGTGAAGACATTATTTCTGGAAGACGAAGATGGAGTTTAGTATTATATTATTATTATTCCACTTTATCATGTTGTTCCGCTGCATTATCCTATCATACTTGATGTATATATATAACTTTGATTGTATTGTAAAAGTGTAATCAAATGTATTTGTAAAACAGCTTCATGAACTGTTTTTTTTTATCATTATATTTTGCCATTCCGCTGTGAGATTCTGTGTTTTGTTTTTCTTTCCTTTCTCTTATTTTCTTATTTACCCCATTAACAATCCTCACTTTTGAATGGCTTGAGTGGAAATGTATGGTTTATTATCGATTTAAACCATCTAAAAAGGTGGGTCGTTACAGTTGGTATCAGAGTTTTAGTTTATGGATACCATAGCCTGTTCGAGGTTAACTCATTAGGGATAGGTTATTAATACCTAAAATGAGTTTGAGTGTATATGAGAGAGCGTATTTGTTAGTGTTATAAAAATGTTTTTATATTGAGTTATTTGTTCTGTTGAGTATTTATGAATTCTGGTCGGTACATAGGACGCTATGGCATCGATAGGGATTCTAAACACTTAATAGGGAAGACTGATACAATATTATTTTTGAAATATAGGTAAATGAAATAATTTTACCTAGTATTATATTTTGTATATAAAAGAATAATTTTTATAAATGGACATAGTTGTATGTGATACGTTTGTTTGTTAGGAAGTAAAATTTATAAATATTGGTTGCAAAATAGGATTTACAAATAAAAATGAATATAAATTGGAAATTTGAGAACTTAAGTTCCAAGGTTTTGAAATTGGTTTTCAAAAGATTTTGGAATATAATATTAGTATTATTTGGAAGTATTTTCAGATATAAATATTTTCAATGTGATTTGAAAGAAATGTTTTAAAAGAATTTTAAAAGGATATAAGTTCTATATTCCCCTCTTATGTCGTTGGAAAATAATTTCGGTGATGACGGCCGCATCATCGCCATTCATTTTCGAGTCTTAAAGTGGGGGAGGCCACTTAGTAGCTTTGCATTTGGTTTGATAAACAGATTTTGATTTAAAGTTTCTAAGTATGATTTGATATATATAAAAGATATGAATATATATATTATTTCAAAATGATTTGAAATGAATCCGGAATTTGAATTCTTAAGTTCTTGTTAAATTAATGATTTTGGAAACTTCTAAAATGAAAAATAAGAAATTAGAAGCTAAGTGATTAATGAAACTGTAAAAAAAATTGGAAATTCGTTAATTGTAAATTAAAGGGTAATGAAATTTAGAAGATGTAAATTATTGAATATTTTTGCTAACTAAAATGAATGAGATAAATTTGTATAACACTCAATTGCATTCTAAAAACATATATAAAACTTACCAGAAATATTTAAAAAGTTGTGATGTTAATATGAATATGTAATAGAATATTATACAAGTAAAATCTTAATAACAAAAATGCTTCAAAATGAACATATATTTATAAATGAAGATTAAGATGTACAAGAATGTTATAAACACAAGTTAATATTTGAAATGCTAGTAATTAAATTAAATAGGAAAAATGAATACTGTTTAAGTAAAATTATAAACTCAAGAAAATGACTGAAATGATTCATTGATGAATATTAATATTAAAATGTATATCAAGTTATAAGTAAATAATAAATGTGCAATAAACTGCAATGAAATGTATGTAATACTTTAACAATGTATTCAATGATGATTTCAAATATTGAATGGGAAATATATTATGTAAGTAACTGAATGAAAATTTATAAAAAGATGACCTGGTATTAATGGGAAATGAAATTAAATAAAAGGTAAGTAATGTGAAAAGATTTCAATAGAATAAAACTTAAATAATATTTAAAGTTCTTTGTTGTTTGGCTTAAAGGAAGTTTGGGGAAAGATGCTTTAAACTATTTAAGGTTATATGAACAATCTATTAAGTAATTATCTAAGGCTGTTGAGCGTATGATACACTTGATAGTTTATTTATCACCCTTGTACGATTAAAAGTTTCTAAACTAAACAAACCATTAGTTTTGGTTGTTATGAATGTATGATTGATTCCTTGGTTGCATATGATGGTCGTGATGTTTTGCTTGCATATGACTATTGTTATGTTGTGTTGTTTGTATTACTAATTGAAACAACTAAATATTTATCTTGTACATAACTCTCACTATTTTGGATTATATAAGTGAGATATAGGTTTATGGAAGTAATAATCACACCTTTTGGTTTCATAAATAAAGTTGTTTGCTCGACAAATAGGTACGTTTTCGGATTATGGTTTTGCAACGATATTTTAATTGTTTTTCCCATGGTTTGGGATGTTTATTATTGAAATATGATATATATTGAAATTATTGATATTATTATTTTTCTAGTCCTAACCGCGTAAAGGAGACTCTGGCGAAATTTTTCGTAAATTTAGGACTTAGAAAATTTTGAACAGCAGCACAATGGGATCCTTCAGTGGCAATACTAACTTTAGAGACCAAGATGTTTTCATTTACAACTGTATTTACATTGGCATTTACGCAAAAAACTTTATAGCATAACCCATTGATAGCACTAACTGCCTTAGAGGGAGCACCAATACCTTTAGATAAAACCCCCAAATCACTAACCTCATCAACCAAAACAAACTCGGTCCCTACAACCAAACGTTGACCGACAGTAACTGCCTTAGCGGCAACTTACGACGAGGAGACAGAGAAAGAGAGCAGCTTACCGGGCCCTGGGGGAGCAAGCAAAATGCCAGACGAAGATTGAACTGGCACGCTAGGTTTGGAGAGGCTCAACGGAGGGAAATCGGTTTCAGTAAGGCCTAAAGGCATAGAGCACTAGAAAGAAGAATTAATGACTCACCTAGATCTGGAGCAGGATGAAGAGCTTAGGGCAGGGGATTCAGAGGAGGAAGCGGGCATTGGTAGGGTGGAAGAGGAGGGGAGGCAGCTGCGGAGGCAGGAACACATAGACGATTCCAAATGAGGAAGTTAAAAATGCGAGGCGGAGAACAAAACGCTAGAGAAAGGCGCCATTAAAATATAAATCATGTAATTTAAATATTGCATTTAATATGAGTAAAGATGATAACTATAGAATAAGAATGTAATAAGATGTAAACTAATGTTAATTATATTCATAAGGTAATAGTTGATTCAATAATAAGAGTGTAAATCGAAATAAAATAAATTATTTAAATATAAAATATAATTAATTGAGATTTTATTACAGTTGTAATTGAACGCTGAAATTTGTGTAATATTTAAATCTTGGATTTTATATGGAAATTTGTATTTTTAAAATTATAAATTCTTGGTTAATCAAGAATGATAAAATGGTTAACTTTTATATTTGAATTTAAAGGTGATTAAATAAATTTAATAATTATTTATTTAATTAACGTGAAAATTAGCCATTTTGGCTACTGTCTCGGATTTGATGAAAGTAGTTTTATAGGATCTGTAATAGTGAATTATTGTAGGGTTTAAAGTTTCATAGCGATTTAGACTTATCGTTTGATCGTGCGAGCTTGAAACGCGTAGAACTCGATTAATAGATTAAATAAATATAATTTGATTTTAAAAGCTAACTTCTGTATACAACGAAATTAGGGAAAAATATCGAAAACCTATACTTTGATATATGGGAAGATCCATTTTCATTTCGGAGACGAAACAGGCTTTATGTGTCGTTGTTATCGTTTCGATCCAATTCGATCTGTCCATTCATTCTTATCCATCTGTTTATACAAATGGTTTTTTTTTAAATCCTAGCAGCAGTCTCCGCTTCATTTTCTCATCCCTAATCCCGAAATCAACCCTAATTGCAGTCTAATGGCAATTAGCAAATTAAATAAAGTGGTTAAAATTCAAACTCTTTAAAATCATATCATATAATATTCCGTTTCGAAGCTCTCGACGAATGGAGTCAACGTGTGGTGTTGTTTTTTTGAAACAACACTCATCTCAATCGGAAATCATGGTCAAAGGTGCTGGGAGCTAAGCCAAAAGGGGGCAATTTAGGGGTTTTTGATCGAAGCATCAATTGGCGAAATCGACTTCTGGGTATTTTAGAGCTCAATGAGTAGATTCCTAATCTAGTTTCGATTTTAAGAACATAGCAACAATGTGACCGGGATCTGACTTGGAAGTTGATCATCGCTGCAACTTTGACCGTCGATTGGTGGCGATTGGAGCGTCTATGTGAGATGTCGGCAGTTTAGTTGCGTAGAGGAGGTCGATAGCTTTTATATGCAACTGGTCTCGTGGCAAATGGAGCTCTGAGGTGATGGGAAATCGCGGTCAAAATTGATTGGTCGGAGGTGGTCTCGGCATTGACCAGATCTAGCCAGAGGGTAATTTTGCAAAAAGTTCCTTTAATTTTTATATTTGCAAATTTGTCCCTAAAACTTCTAACCTTAATAACTTTTGCATACGAACTTCGATTGATGCTTGGTTTCTTCTGTTGGACTCATATTAAAATTTTGGACAACATGAAAGTAGCTTGGCTACATTTGGAGACTGTTCAAATTTGGGCGTTCTTTTAGATTTTCAATCGAGCAGAAATCAATGGTGAGTGATTCAACCCACTCACAAATACTAAACCATCTTATGTTAGTTAAACTGAATTTATGATGTGATTAGAATATTTTGGTTGTTGTTTGGTAGTTTAATTTGACATTTAAATTTAAATTGAATTTTATTGAATTAAATTGTCATTTAAATTAATATTGAATTAAATTGATTGATATTGATAACCAGTTAATTGTTGTGATTTATTGGCTGATTTGGATGTTGATTGTGATGGATGTTTATTTGTTGATATTTGGATGATTGGATGTTATTTTTATTATGTATGTTATTATCACACTGCGAGTTACCTTAGTTTGTTGTTATGAAAAATCACTATGGGTTGAAATGATACATACCCGAATGATCTTATAGATTAGGGAAAATCGTTATGAGTTAAAATGATAAACCCGATCAATTTTATTGATTTGGAAATTTTGATCCGAGATACGGGACTAATTTAGGGTTAAAATGATACATACCCTATCGCTTGACCATAGGGTAGAAAACAATATACAGATACCGTTGGTCAATTTTAAATTATTTTTTAAATGGAAAAGTTTGTTTGATTTACAAATTTGATTTTTAAAATTTATTTTAATGATTTTATTTTAAAAAAAAATATTTGGAAAATAATTTATTTATATGTTTTAAAGTTTCAAATTATAAGTTAATATATGGTTTTAAATATAAATTTAAGATTTTAACTTATAATTTTGTTTAGTTCTTAAATATATAATTTAAATAGTTAAAAATTTAATTTAATAAAATATTTAATATAGTTTTAAGAGATTTATTTAAATTTAATTTAATATAACAAATATAGTTTTAATTTAATATAGATTTTATATAATAACTTTAATAAATAAAATTTAAGAAGTTAAGTAGAGAATAATTTGTAATTAAATCTGATTTAAAGGATTTTATTAAAAGTTTTTATAATGGTTTTATAAAGAAGTTTATAAAGGTTTAAAGTATTTTATAAAGGGTTTTATAAATGAACTTGTATAAAGGGATTTGGATGCGTATAAAAGAATTTGTGTAAAGGTTTATGATAAAGGGAAGAGTAGTAAATTGTTTTGGGAATTTATAAATAGCTTAAATGATTTTAGAGCATACAAATAATTTATAAATGGTTTAAGGGAGATTTATAAATTATTTTTGAAATTGATTGAAAGAAATTTTCCTCGGTATTTATGAATATATTTATACCTTTGGAATAAGTATGGATATTTCAATATGAAGGTATAAACCGTTTTCTAGATTTATCAGTAAAAATGTTTTATAAAATGACCACGGCGTGAAAAATGTAAGCATTTGGATGTTAAAGAGACCGGGGTCAGATATTGTTATACTCTCTGCCAATTCCAAAACCTCTTTAACAACTGTGCATGTGGTGGAGAATCCAGAACAAAGTAGGATGGCTTGGCGAACGCTACTGTATGAGGTATGAATGTAGCCCCGACCCCCATGGGTCAGCTTGGTATAACTAAAACATGAGCTATACCGGGCCAAGTGAGGTCGCTCCTTCGATCGGGCACATTTCTTCGATACCATATCTATTACTTTGTGATTTATTGGTGGCCACCCCTCGATTTGATTATGGGAGTATGTTCCGAGGTGGGCGGTAGTGGCTCCTACGCGTTACCACTAGTCCGGGAGTGCAAAACGGTAGAATCCTACCCTTGGCATTCTCTCGCGTGCCTTGTCATATGCCTTGCCGAGCCCACTATGATTTTGGTTTGTGTCGTACCTATGGAGTGCTCCCTGATAGGCCGCCAGTTTGGTGGAGTTTATAGTACCGTATAGACTATGGAATTTATAAATTGTGTTAAGGGGATATGGGTAATGCCTTAACGCTATTTTAATACTTTACTTTACTGATAGACACTATCTATATAGTGTATATAACTACATATAAATAGTTTAATGGATCCTTAGGAGATGGAAATCGCGAAACATCTCTTAAGTTATTGCAAGTTCTTCCCGGTCTCTACGCATTTCACCGCTCCACCAGAAATTCCCTCTTCCCCTATCGTACTCCAGCTTGGTAGTTTCCACCGCCTGTCCAGGGTTGATCCCTGGGATTTGACGGCGGACTTAAAGATACGGAAAAAAAAATTTCTAGGTGGAGTGATAGTAATAGGTATAGTTTCAATGATATTGATATAAGGAATATTTGGAGTTTGATCCCTATTTTCACATCTAGGATTTACATATACAACACATATCACTGTCAAGGGGGAATTTTTCTTAGTATTTTTTTTAGATTCAAAATGGAAAGTGCCCAAATTCAATTATAAACTTGAAAAACAAAGATTGGGTTGCGCCATATATATCAAAGAGTATACAATAATGATGTATTTGGTGAATCAAATGCATGGTCTAATAAGAAACTTAATTCTCTGAATGCTACATGAAGAACATAAGCCAGATGATGGAACGGGGAGACCTAGGATGTAGAAGATCATACATGAGTGATTCGGCAGATTTGTTCGAGACATCTAACTATAAGAATTCGACTCACAATCTCAGGTACCAGCATGGTTGACTATTCGATCAACCAACTGGAATCTCTATCAGTAATGGGATTTTCTTTAGTTCAATTACCCCTGACTAATCAAGTGTTTTTTACGCTTCGATAGCTGCAACGCCTGTGTCCATAAAAAATCCCGAAGCCAACCATTAATAGTAATGGAACTCTGTGCAAAGTTTCCTCCTGTTATATGAGTTACCACCCCCTGATCACTTATAGTACCCCAAACATCCGACTGCATTTTCCAACTAAAATGGAAAATGACTACTGAAATTGCATTGTACATCCAGAATAAACCTCGTCCGGATGTTTACTTTCCCCTGGATCTCGAGCACCTATCCAAACTATTCCAAGTAGATGGACCAACTATTTGATACCTATGGAATCGGATGCAAGCGAACTCGCGGCCACGTTATACACTGGATAGGAGGTGTAAAATACCGTAAACACCTCTGAATCCATTACACTCATATTTATTTACTATTTGATTTAAGTTACATAAGATCTTTTAGTTCTGACTCGAGTGTTTTGTCTTTTCATTACGCTCGGGTCAGCCTGAGCTTTTCAGTGTTGAAGACATTATTTCTGGAGGATGAAGACAAAGTTTAGTATTATATTATTATTCCACTGTATCATGTTGTTCCGCTGCATTATCCTATCATACCTGATGTATATATATATAACTCTAATTGTATTGTAAAAGTGTAATCAAACGTATTTGTAAAACATCTTCATGAACTGTTTATTTGATTATTATATTTTGTCATTCAGCTTTGAGATTCTGTGTTTTGTTTTTCTTTCCTTTCTCTTATTTTCTTATTTTCCCCATTAACAATCTTCCCTTTTGAATGGTTTGAGTTGACATGTGTGGTTTATTGTCGATTTAAACCGTCCAAAAAATCGGGTTGTTACAGTATATAAATAGAGAGCAAATTGCAAAAGGAAAGTAATGAATGAAGTAGTTTGAAGAGTTCGAATATAGGATGTGTTTATACGTAAGTATGGTTAATCTATGGGCTGTGTTTTTATTGCCCTTGTAACTCTTTTTTTAATTTAATAAAGATCAATGTCTTTGCCTTCAGAAAAGGAAAGCAAATTGTAAAATCATTGAGTGTTGATTAAGTAAAATTTTAATTCTTTTTATTCAAAAAATCTATCAGTGTTCATTCTTCTTTTGCATTTAAAGTGTTACCAGCTTTGTTCATTTGCATCTCTATAAGCCTCAAACCATTCCCTAACCAACCCATCAAATTCTGATCAACTTTCACTGCCATTCTATACCATAGCACCGTCAAGAACTCAAAAATGACTGGAAGAAGTCAAGTTACCCTAATAGTTTGATATATTTGATGTTTTATGCCAATGAAAATATAATGTTTTGAAAAAGCAAGTTTATAGTTCAAAGTTAAAAACCGAGCCTTGTAAACAGTTTGATATGACGGAATCAAGGAAAGCAAAAAAAATTCAAACATAGAGATAGTTTAAAAACAATCAACGAAGAGATTTTAAAAAACACACAAAAGCAATGTATCAAAAAGATTTACACTCGATTTTTGCAATCGAGAAGATAGAACCATTTAGTACTCCATTAAGCTCTCAATTTAAGAATTAGAGGGGTATGTCTCCTATAACAGAAGAGAAGAAGCATACGACAGATATCTTATATGCTAGTTCTATAGGTAGATTAATATTTGTGATGAGATGTACAAATTCATATTTTCTTCAAGCGTTGCGAGCAAGAATATGTATAATCCGGAGAAGGGGCATTGACAAGCACTGAAGTGGAGCTTGAATATTCAAGGGGTACATTTGATGTTGGCTTGTTATATGGTGAGTTGGTGAAAGTGAAATTTTACGTAGAAACTATAGCGACTTTGATTATGTTGAAGATGGAGATGGAAAGTAGTTCGCATGATCTAGTTCGCAACCGTGAAATTTGAAAGCATTATTTCGTCAGCATGGTCCAATTCGTAATCTATGATACTACTTGTTATGTAACGACGGTTGGACCAACCACCCTATCTCCAGTCCTTGACATTCACATATGAGTTGACATACACTTTGTAACAAAAGAAATCCTTAATGTTGCATACCTATCGACTCATATTTATACACCACTTTCAAGTTATTTAGCGATATAGGACTACTCCAACTTCAGTCCATCGTTCCTATTTGCTACATGTAGGACAATCTTGACAGGCCTTACGGGCTATGCAACATAGCTTGATTTCATAGAGATCGAAGCGATAGTCTAAAATAGTTTTATAGATGACCGAGAACATTTATAGCGATACTGAAACTGTTATCCCGCCTTTTGGAAAGGCCGTGACACCAAAAAGTTGAATAGAAATTAATGACAGTTCATACCGAAAAACAGTTATACAACAGGTTCACTATGGATGCCGGTAAATTTTTCTCAAGTCCGGATCGAGCTATAATTAATGTGACACGACAATCAAAGCTATGAAAGTCAACGTTCGAAATTTCAGGTCAATCGGAGTTCGTAAGCTCAAGTTACGATCGATGCAAACCAACAAAATCGACTTCGTTCGTATCCATTTGGGTTAGCTCTCTTCGTATCCATCCAGGCAGATCCACCTCGTATCCATCAACAGTAACATGTGAGTCCATTTTGTATCGATCCACTGCCTAACATGCTTCGTATCGATCGGCTACAGATCGATACGAAATCAACACCTCCCATCGATACGAAACCCAAAGAATAAGTGATATGATATGGCCTTTGACTTATCAATACGAAGAGCATAACTTCGTATCGATACGAAGCAGTTATAAAGGATCAATATGAAGTCGGGTGCGAGGGAGCGATGCGAAGTTAAGCGCGATAGAGCGATATGAAAGGAATGACTCAAATCGATACGAACAAGGCATGTAAAAGTGGAAGATTCGGTCGGTCGGCATAAAAAGTGGATCGATCCAAAAGGTTAGCATCACATCAACTAACATCACGTGCAGAACCATCGATACGAACAGTATCGATACGAAGGCAGTAGTGTTTTGCAAATCTGAACTTGCATCGATCATAACTCAAAATCTACAAGTCCAAATGCACCAAATTTTCACAAGAGCTTGCATACCACCTCGGGAATGTTCATGATCGATCCCGACTCGATTGGACTAAATCTTGAACGATACGAATTGCGTTCGTATCGATCATGGATCGACTCCAAATGATCAGGGATCGATCACATAGGCCCACCCACGTGAGAGAAAAGGTCTTCCGAGATCTGAGCGAGATATTTACTACCTACGCATATAAATAGTAGCCCTAGACCTACTGAAAAGGACTTTGTTGGCTCTTCTACGTCCAGACTCTGCCGAAATCATCATTGTACTCGAATTTTACTATTGTAATTCGTTGTAACCAACAAGCAAAAATCAATAAAGTCAATCATTTCATAGTGGACGTAGGCTATACGCCGAACCACTCTAAATCCATGAGTTTCTGTGCATTTTTCTTGCTTATTATTGGTGTGTTTGTTTGATTTTCCTCTTTTTCCATTTACATTCTTCATTTTATTTCTTCAAACGCATCCAAAGAGTGTTGTGCCCAATTTTGGTACAAACACTTTGGTGCTTTCACTGAAAAAACCCAGTTTTTTCTTCTGCTCATTGGATCTACTGCCGATGTCGGATTGCAAGAATCCAAGGAGAAGATCCAGATTTCAAGTCTAAAGTTCTTCCATCTTATTCAGATTTGCATCAAATCTCGGAAAGAGCTTAGCTATCCATCATGGTTAACACTAGGACTACTTCAACAGTTGCAGATCCAGAAGGACGGGACAGACAGAACCCCATACAACTACCTTCGACCTATCAGAATGCTGCCGAACCATCAGATCCGCAAGGCCCTATCACCAAGGAAGAGTTTCAACTACTAATGCAAGAGCTGACTCAAACCTGCCAACAACTTACTCAACAACTGCGTGCCAACGCAGAATTGACCAATCAACTGAATCGTCAAAGACGAAGGAGATCCATGAGGGATCAGGCTTTCTATTCATCCATTGAGAGTTCAGCCTCTTCTTACTACCATCATAGATCCACACATCCATAGCTGGACGGAAGTTCTGCACAAGCCACTGGACATCAGTATGCACTGAATCTTGGTTAACCGAGAGTTGGCCCGTCAACAAGCCATCAGACTGGACCCTCCTCACGATGGGGTACTGTTCCTTTTCATGTTACAGACAACCGCACTGCCACCACCACTACCGAATTGGGAGCTGACGCCCAAAACTAGACAGATCCGATATACCGTCAACATGAATATACTCCAGAACCTTATGTTCCAGAAAACTTAGAACCAAGGAGGCGAGATGGACCGTCAACCGCGACCAACCCATCTTCGCATTGTGGAACCCGACCACATCTTGACCCAGCATGCTCAAAATGTCCAAATGCCGGACATCCCGACGATGATCCGTCAAATGATTCGTGAAAGTCAGGGTCTCACCAATGACGACTGGAGAATCTCCCAGAGTCATACCCCTTTCACTGATGATATACTCTACGATGAACCACCTCGGCGATTCAGGATGCCAACCCAACCCGTCTATGAAGGGAGCTCTGATCCTAATCAGCCTATCTTAAAGTACGAATGGTTGATGAATGCTGCACAGGCCGATGATGCGATCAAGTGCCAAAGTTTCCCAATCTCTCTAGGAGGCATAGCAACTATGTGGTTTACCCATTTACCACCTCGATCTATCTCGTGTTTTGACCAGTTGGCAACAAAGTTTGTTGAGCAGTTCCACAGGCATGTCACAAGGCCGAAAGATGTTAATATCTTGTCTAGTGTCACTCAAGCTCCTGGAGAGACACTCAGACGTTATCTAGAAAGATTTCATGCTGCATGCGCTGAGATTAGTAATCCCAATGATAACTCAATTCCGATGCCACTAACTAAGGGGATCGATCTCAATTCCGAGTTCGGCAACTGGTTGGCCGGAAAACCTCCTACGTCATTGGACCGTTTCTATTCCAAGGCAGCCTAATTCTTGAGAAGGGAGGATGTGAAACAGTCTAGGAAAAAGGATGATGCAGGGCCCAGTGTGGAAGGAATCCAGAGCAACGTAGATGTTAAACAAACCGGGGAGAGTTCCGGAAAGATACAACTGAACATACAGAATAAACAGAATCAACAAAAAGGCAATGGAAATCAAAACAGGAAACGAGATCAGAATCGTGGGCCACGACGTAGGGCTCCTATGTTTGATAACTATACTCCTTTGAATACGTTGCTGGAAAATGTGTACTTACAGACTTGCAATACCGTTCAATATAAGAAACCTACTCCGAAACAATCCTTGGAAAAACAGATCCAAACGGGGAATTTTTGCAGATTTCATGATAGCTATGGCCATAACACGAACGAGTGCCATCATTTGTAGGATATCATTGAGAAGTTGATAGGTGAGAGAAAGTTGGAGCAGTTTGTGCGGGCGCCGTAGTCAGGAAGTGCGGGCCCATCGAATCAAAATCATATACCAAATCAGGCGAGACAGGAGGAACCCGCTCGTACCGGCGGGAGGTTGGTGATTAATACTGTTAGTGGTGGTCCTTATCTAGTAGACCGAAGCTGGAAGGAAATGGAGTCGTATGCTAGTTCTATTAGGCATGCGAGCTTCGAATATTGTAGTAGTTTGGAAGACGGGGCTCCGGCCAAGCAATAGAAAATGATGACTAACGACATCGTATTTCGAGACAGAGATGTCGACAGGGTCGAAGCCCCAACCGTTGATCCACTTGTCATATCAGCTCAAGTAGGTCCTGCTTGGATGAAGAGGATCTTGGTGGACAGTGGAAGTTCAGTGAACATATTGTTTAAGCGAGCCTATGATCAGATGAAAATGGAAGCAAAGGATTTGAAGCCTTGTCAGTCTCGTATTCATGGATTCAATGGGAGTGCTACTATACCCACTGGAGTGGTGGAGCTGCCAGTGGAGTTGGGAATCGGAGAACGCCGGAGAGTTTGGATGTTACAATTTGTTGTATTGGACATAGATTCGCCATACAATGCATTCTTGGGCCGATCGGCCCTAGCTGAATTTAGGGCTGCCATTTCCCCTTGGCGTCTGACTTTAAAATTCCCTACCGACAATGGAGTTGGAGTCGTTCAGGGAGGCCAGGCTACTGGACGAGCCTGTTATGTTGCTGAGCTGCGTGAGGTGCAGTGAAAGGAAAAAGGAAAGGTCGTAGATGAATCTCTCTACGTCCGCTTTGTTGAGAATTGACAATTGACGCCTGGGCCTAGGCCCGGGCACCCCAACCAATTCCTAAGGGATCTTGACCCGAGAGATACCGAAAGTGAAGATGAAAGTAAAGACAGTCAAGCTTCCTCGGCCGAACTGACGATCGATGTTCTGATCGACGATAATGACGATTCTAAAATTATAAAGATTGGATCTCAGCTAAGCCAACAGATGCAAGAGGAATTGGTTGAATTTCTTCGGGCAAACCTGGACGTGTTTGCCTGGACACATTCTAACATGTGTGGAATCTCCTCGGACATCGCGAGCCACACATTGAATATTGACCCGCGGCATGTCCCGGTCAAGCAAAAAAAGGCGTGGTATGGATCCAGAGAGATCTGTCACCCTTAAGGAAGAGGTAGATAAGCTCAAATCGAGCGGGTTTATTCGAGATGCATTATACCCGGAATGGGTGTCCAATCCTGTACTTTTCCGAAAGCCGAACGGGAAATGGAGAACATGTGTTGACTACTCAGATTTGAATAAAGTTTGCCCTAAAGACAGTTTTCCACTTCCCCGAATCGATCCGCTCGTAGATTTAATGGATGGACATGAACTCTTTTCCTTCATGGATGCGTATTCTGGCTACAACCAGATACCCATGCACTTACCTGACCAGGAGCATACCAGCTTCGTAACTGATCTGGGACTTTTCTGCTACAAAGTTATGCCTTTTGGACTCAAGAACGCCGAGGATACTTACCAACAGTTAGCCAATCGAATGTTCGCTAACCAAATCAGAAAAACAATGGAGGTATATGTAGATGACATGCTAGTGAAGTCGCAATTCTCCACTGATCATATCAAAGACCTGGAATCAATGTTTAACATCCTCCGAGAATATAGAATGAAGCTCAACCCGTTGAAATGTCACTTTGGGGTCGCATCCGGAAAATTCCTTGGGTTTATCATCAACGCTCGAGGAATCGAAGCCAATCCCAAAAAGATCTGGGCAATCAGAAATCTCGAGACTTCGAGAACTATAAGGCAAGTCCAGAGCCTCAACGTGAAAGTAGCAGCACTGAGCAGGTTCATCTCAAAATCCACTGACAAATGCATTCCCTTCTTCGATCTGATCAGAAAAGGGAACAGAAATTTGAATGGACTACAGAATGTGATGGCGCATTCCGAGCACTGGTTCAACATCTCTCCACACCACCCATTCTGTCAAAGCCTATTGATCATGAGAGATTGTACATCTACTTGGCGGTGTCAGAAAACGCAATCAGTGCTGCCCTAATTCGGGAGGAAGACCGGATACAACGGCCAGTATATCACATTAGCAAACTACTGACCGGAGCAGAGAGAAATTATCCGAAGCTGGAAAAGTTGATGTATTGTCTTGTCATTGCCTCAAGGAAGCTTCGTCCGTATTTCCAGGCTCACCCTATCACCGTTTACACCGACCAGCCGTTACGACAGGTCCTTACGCGGCTTGAGACGTCTGGTGGGTTACTCAAGTGGAATATCGAGCTAAGTCAGTTTGACATTACTTACACTCTAAGGCGAGCCATTCAAGGACAAGTCCTAGCAAATTTCATAGCTCAATTTACTATCCCAGAGGACTTGCCCAAAACCAGTGAATCTCCCAAGTATATCTGGAAGCTGCATACTGATGGTGCATTAAATGACCGTTGCTCAGGTGCCGGGGTTGTACTTGAAACTCCTGAAGGTCGATCTATATGCTATGCTTTAAAGTTTGATTTTCGTGCGACCAACAACGAAGCCGAATATGAAGCCCTGCTTGCCGGATTAAGACTTGCCAAAGATTTAAAAGTCATTGCTGTGGAGATTTATTATGATTCACAATTAGTTGTGTGCCAAGTTCGGGGGGAGTACCAGGCCAGAGACCGAAGACTGGCTGCTTACCTTGCTTGGGTTCAGGAAATATTACATCAGCTTGATCACTATGTCATCTACTGCATACCCCGAGAGCGCAATCAAAAAGCCGATTCATTAGCAAAGTTGGCCGGTACAGGTGAGGCACAGCAAATGGGAATCGTTCCCATGGAAACATTATCTTCCCCGAGCATCGATCAGACGGAAGCAGATTGGGTATTTGAGGTCATTCCCGATAAGGAGTCATGGATGACTTCGTTTAGAAACTATCTCGAGCATGGGACCCTGCTAGAGCGCAGGAATGAAAAGAGACAAGTTCTTCGAAAGGTTCGCGGTTCACTATCCAGAATGGAATCATGTATAGAAGAGGGTACTCTGTTCCTTTACTCCCATGTATCGCTCACGATGAAATCGAACGGGTATTGCATGATGTGCACAAAGGAGAATGTGGCGATCACGGGGGTAAGCTCTTGCCAAGAAAGTGCTCCGATATGGATACTATTGGCCGACTGTAAATCGCGATGCATCAAATTACGCCAGAAAATGTGACAGATGTCAGAAGCACGCTCGAATTCCAAGAGCCCCACCTACTGAAATAACTCAGATGGTCAGTCCATGGCTGTTTGTAGTATGGGGCATTGACATCATCGGTTCTCTACCTCTAGCCAAAGGTGGTGTGAAGTACGCCATTGTTGTTGTTGATTACTTTACCAAGTGGGAGGAAGCTGAGCCCCTCGTTACTATCACAACGAAGAAAGTGATCAACTTTGTAGTACGTAACATTATCTGTAGGTTCGGTCTCCCACATACCATCATCACCGATAACGGAACCCAATTCGACAGCGTTGAATTCAAGAATTTCTGTCAACGATTCCACATCCAGAAGAAATTCTCTACAGTTGCACATGCTCAAGCGAATGGACAGGTTGAAGCTGTTAATAAAGTTATAAAGTCTATTCTGCTGGAAAAGGCCAGGGGCAAATGGGTCGATGAACTTCCTATGGCTCTATAGGCTTGTCGGATAACCCATAAATCCGCGACTGGGCACACTCCATTTTCACCCTCCTACGGTTCAGAAATCGTTACTCCAGTCAAGATGGAAGTACCTTCTCATCGTGTGACATATTATAATCCAAAGACAAATGCCACATTACTTGCCGAATCCCTGGATTTATTAGATGAGAAGCGAGAAGAAGCTGATTTGAGGGAAGCCGCGTACTGAAGTCGAGTCGCCCGATTGTACAATGCCAAGGTCCGACCCCGAACCTTTGAACTCGACGACCTCGTCCTCAAAAGAATCTATCTGGTTTCTTCGCACATGAAACCAACGTGGGAAGGGCTGTTTGTAATCGAACAGAAGCTCGGAGACGACACATTTAAATTATCGACCGTTGACGGTCTTACTCTGCCGAGAGCCTGGAACAACGAGCTACTACATATAATAGGCTCTGTTTATTTATTCAGTCTATTTTTCATTTGTAATTTGTTTATGCATTTCGAAATTTGAATTTGTAAGAAGGCAACTGACTTTGCCGTATTTTCTTATTTCAGCAATAAAATGCAATCTCTTTGAGCCAGAGCTGTGATTTTTTTAAACGCGTCATACGACCATCACTGTGCACAGAGAGTTAAGTTCCATCATACGGTGGGATTTATTCAAATAGGGAGTGACTGTGATACGACCGGTCACTCGCTAAGTGAAACCCGAGCTCGGTGGCAAGTCATCACATTGAAGCTAAAAAAGGATTGATACACGACAATCCTCTAACAAACTCCAGATTCCCAGAGTGCGAACTGGAGTATAAACTTACAAATGCGGTTTCGAAGAGGTTGGATCCGTCCACCTAATGACTTCACATGTATTCAAACCAAGTTGAGGAGGATGGGCCCGTCCTTCTAACGACCTTGCTTGTTAACTCAGGGTTGATTTGAGTCGACCATCCACGATCCTGATAGATCCATCGTTCTCGGAGTGCGAACGAAATCCTAACGCCTAAACAGATGTGACTGACCATCTGTCGGCCAACTCTGGATTCCCAAAGTGCGAACTGGAGTATAAACACCAACTAACTCCGGATTCTCAGAGTTTGAACTAGAGTATAAAACATCTACTGACTCTAAGTCCCCATAATGTGGGCCGGAGTATAAACATCGGCTAACTCTAAATCCCCAGAGCGTGGATGGGAGTTTAAACACAAATCGGGTACGAATCGACCATCCGTAAGACAACTCTGAGTCCTCGGAGTGCGGTCAGAGTATAAACGTAAATCGGGTGTGACTGACCACACACGAATCAATCTAAGTCCCCAGAGTGTGGGTGCAGTTCTAAATGTCGAACGGGTGTGACTGACGCCCATGAAAATAACTCAAGTCCTCGGAGCGTGGACATATCACTAAAACTTAAGCGGGCATAATCGACCACCGACGAACAAGTGCAATCCTCGGAGTGTGGATGCGATCACCACTTGATGAGCGAGTGTGGTTCGACTACCCGAACTCGTCATGTTTCAGTTTTGTTTCATAAAGATTAAGATCGATGTGCTAAAGGCAAATAGCGATTGCTAACTGATTTTTCCAATGTATCCCCGGAACTGGGGGCGGAACTTAAGTATCATCCACTGATTGAGACAGTGCAATATCAGAATTCGACTTAACGCTCGATCGCGACCTGAAACCATAGCTCCAGAACTTAGCAACTAAATTCGGGTTCGATTTAAAGACTAAAGCTACACAAGTGTATTGAATGGAAGTTCGAGCGCTGATACAATTTAGTAAATAAACACAAGTTGTACAGAAGACAAAATGATATTTTATTTCAACTATTCTTTGGAAGAAAAGGATAAGTACAAAACTATACCAAAAGTCCTACTAGCGGGGGCCGAACCCACATCTATACACGGCCTACAATAAAGCAAAAGTAGATTCCTATCTATCTACCAAAAAAGAGCCGAGGAGACATGTCTATTCTCTCGTTTTCTTTTTCTTCCCCTTCCTCGGCGTTGACCCGCTGGATTCGCCACTTGGCTTCCTCTTTGAGCACTTGCCTTTGGGCGGCTGATCTCCAGTCGGGGGCAATATATTAACTTCCTCCTCCGAACTCACATGAATTGGAATGCTTCCAGAAGGCGGAGTCGGAGGGATGGGATCGATGTTCGAAGGTGGAGGAGGCACACTAGTATCAATGACCGTGCCACCAGGAGAAATCATTCGTAAAAAAGCTGGACCATGGCCCACCATCCCACCTCCAAAGCTACTAGCCCATGCGGCTGCTTCCATTTCGGTGTTAATTTCGGCTATTATCTCCTCTTTGTGAATTGCTTGCGCATCACAAGGAACGGTAGCAGTTGGGCCTAAGGAGCTGCTCACAGGTGCGCCTCCACCCATAACAAATGGCAGGTCGGCAAAAGGATCACTGTGATGACCGAGAAGTTCCTCCATCATCTGTTCATTAAAGTAAGCATGCTTCCCTACGCTCCATTGGTTGGTGCAGTAGCCATTGTAGTGGTCACTTCGGTTATAATGGCCTCCTGCTCATGGTGTTGCTCTTGGGTTGCAGGAGGCACGACCAATGTGGTTCCAATCACTGGATAGATACAAAGAAAATACTGTTAGTGATTACTTTAAGTAGCGCTTCTGATTCTGAGCAAGTGTAGGAAATGTTCATAGTACCTTCCTCAGAGTGATGTGTAGGCAAAGTTGGAGTAGCTTCGGTAACGTGCTCATGGGTCGGAGACAGCTGCGGTTGATCCGGATTGTATCCAAGGACGGACTGAGGGTCAACCGCAGATGTGGATTCAGGCTGAGTCAGCGTAAGAATTTCGGAACTTACATCATGGTTCTCAACACCAGAACCTTCTTCAGCTTCCGAGTGCTGAGTGCCAAGTTTCTCCTTTTCATATGCGATCATGATATCGTGGAGAACTTTCCTTTCATTTTCATTCAACACCCGATTCTCAAGCTCGAACTCATCGACTGATTCCGCTTGTCATTCTGCCTTTTCATCTTCTACTAATCGGCCCCAAGCATTATACAGGTGTGTTGGATAATTATCGAGCCAGTTTAGATTTCTGTGCTTCAGAACATTAGCATTGTATGTGCTCAGAAGGTCTTTCAATATTGGCCTCTAACCTGGTCTCTGCCATCTTAACTTCATCCTCAACGCTGGCCTCAACCTTCCGAATTTTAAGTGTTTCCACGTCCCTTTCACCCTGAAGCGCCATAGCTTGTTTGCACACCTCTTGGGCTGCTTTGTTTGCATCGTCCTTTTCTTTAACGATTTTGGAGAGTTTGGCTTTAAGCTCGTTAAGTTCCTTCAATGCAACATCCCTTTCAACTGTAACAGTGGTGTTTCGGTGGCCCATCTCCTCAACCAAAGCAAAATGCATCTGTCGCATCCTTTCCATGGACTGATTTGCCTCATCGGCTTTCTTAGTGGCCTCTATTTCTGACTTCCTGGAGGATTTAGCCTCATTGTTAAGCACTTGAATTATACGGTCCTTTTGAGCGATATCGGTTTCTAACTTCTCGATTGTTTTTGCCCGCTCAAAGGCCACTGCTGATGCCTTATCCGTAGTCTTCATCCACTCCCTATATTGGTCGTAGACATCATGAATATAATCATGCATAGTTTGTTCCGCCTCAACTGGGATTCTCTTTTAATGCGTAGGGAAGATGAAGCCGTCAAAACAAATGTTTGGGAAGTCTTTTTTCAACTGGGCGATTCTGATCGCTCCTTCCCTAGTGGGCTCGGTGATCGCTTGTTCAGTGATAGTGGGAGCTTCAACCTCAGTCCTATGATGCTGCGAATCAGACCTTGGAATTTGAGAAGAGGTTTTTGGCATGGTGGCTCTAAGGGTAGTTTCCCATGACCGGATGGTAGTGTTGGAGCTCAAGGAGGTGGAGAACGTGATCGGGATCGATGTCTATATTCTCTATCTCTATCCCTCTCCCTTTCAAAGTGCTCTTGGCTTTAATAACCACGATCGCGGTCTCTATCGGCTTCCCTTCTACGGGACTCATAGTATGAACTGGATGATTGGCATGCCGAGTGAAGGCTTCCTAACATAGATTCTCGCCTAGTCATCGTATCTGTAAAATAGAAAGAAAAGCAGAATCAGTAATCTCTAGAAATGAACAACTTATGATTGGAAATCGTGTAGTGCCGTGAAGTGTATGCATGCATGTGTTAAACCCCTCAACTAACCGAATATGTTGGCCACACTTATAGGAAGTGACTCGCTTAAATCTAAGGCACTTTGAAGCCCTTCCAATCCGGTGTCGTGTTGGAGCGACACATAGTCTGGAATTGGGATGTCGGCGAGCCCTTCAAAAGGATTCTCCATTTGTGAGGGAGGAGCCTTCGAAATTCTAACACTGGAGACTGGCAGAGACACAACCACGGTTTCCATCTCGAAGACTTATGATGCTTATGTGCTACTACCTTTCCTTTCCTCCTTCCCTTAAGATCCTGAAAACTGTCTGAAGGCCCGGCTACGGGTTCGTCGTCAGTGTGCATATTTTCTTCATCGCCCTCCTCAGCTATTATGACCCCGGACGCTCTACGCTTAGCCCGTCTCGCCAAGGTTGCCCTAAGCGGTCCCTCAAGCCTTATGCTCTGGTTTTGATCGATTAGCCCAATAATCCTCAATTTTCTATCTGTAAGCACCGAGTCCATTTATCTCATCTTGCCCAGCACTTCCTGAAGAACCCATACTATTTCTTTAAAGTGAGCACCTTCGGGTCGCAGAATTGCGGCTATAAAGGAGAGAAGATATTAATTTCAATGTCGGTTATGACTATCTCGTTAGCTAATGAAAAAATTACAGCACTTACGTCTGACTAACCACCGACTGGCAAACCTTGGAGGGAATCGGACATAGAACCACTCCATCTTAAAGGAAGCATTGAATTTTCAAGTCAATAATCTCGAAAACAGTGCTTGCCGCCCATCGATATTCTATGCAAATCCAATCGTCCATTTAAAACTAATCAATGGTGACTACTCTTCTTTCTCTCCACTATAAATAACTAAGCCTTTACCTCTTCTTCTCTTTTATCTATATTTCAAACTCAAGCGAAAAAGCATTTAAATTCACAGGAATCCAAAACTTCAAATCTCAGGCATCCGAACCATTACTAAGGTATGATTTTTTATTCTAATTGCATTGATTAACTCGAATTAAGAAGCTTTATACCAAAATCATTATCAGGGTTTTGTTTGGGTTATATCGATTTTGAATTGACACTTGGGACTAATTACACGATTTTGATGTCAATATTCATATTTTCTTTTAGACTAATGATCGATTGTGCTTATAGATTGAATTAGTGACAAATTTCTATGCCGCTTAGATAATTTTAGATCGATTAATAATTGAGCAACACTGATTTGGAAGCCTGGACATTTCTAGTTTAATAAGGAAATAAATAATCTATCATACTCGAAACCTAATATCGCATTGCTCTACATCGACACTGATATTTTACGACATTACTAGGATGTCATTCTGATGTTCGGTATCAATTAAGTTTTCTCTTTATCTATTATTCTGATAATCAATTTCGAAGTTTAAAAAGCTTAGTATGAAACCCTTATGTTGTCAGTGATCGGAAAGAGGTAAGGCAAACTATCTAGAAACATAAGAGTTATTGTTATGAGATAGTTTATATCGGTCACTAAGTATTGATGCGACATTCGCGAATTCGACATTAATTTAAAGCACTGTCGTTTAGATTCAATATTGATTTATGAGATTATTGTACGACATTGATAACCTTACTGTATGTTATTATCTTTTTTCGGTAATCATTTCCAATACCCTTATGACATTGTTATTTTATGACATAGCTGTCGTATTAAATTTATAATCTACTTATACCTTTAACTTTTTTGAACCATGTTGACATTGCTCATTGATGGCAGTTATTTTATCATTTTTAACATCGACTATGGCTACGAGATTGCATTATAATTTTGTAGCGTAAGTAATGTGACATTCAATATTAATTCATCTATTCAACATGGATTTATTGATGCAACATGATACTTATGATATTCTCATGATAATTTTTACTTTAAGTTTTTTTAAACACCTATCGACTTACTTTCTTACCATAAGTCTAACATTTATTTGTATCACCTAAACGTTTTGAGTTCAACATTATCTATCAAATGGTTATTGACTTGTTGTAAATACTGTAGTGGACTTTATACTTTAACAATTTTATGTCATAACTTCGGTAGTTTGTAATTAATGTGCTACCCTTTGTTTTTGCGTTAATAACCTATTATATATCACGAGCACTCCAAGTTTCATAAAATAGTACTTTTCTAATTTGGAATAATATCACCTGGAAGGAAAATGGAAGGCAAGAAGACAGTTCAGAAGGGAACCGAGAAACCCAATAAGGGCCTTAAAGCTTCTCCATCCACTAAGAAAGGGGATCATCTTCTTAACTAGTCGTATATTACCACCTAAGAAGAAGTGGACTCCATTCTCAAACAGTTTGGTATTATGGGCATGGAAGCTATTCCTACCGGTCTTTCTGGCAGAATTGACAACCCTCCAAAAGGGTTTTTCGCCTTCACTCCAATGCACATATGGAACTTAAGATATCTTCCTTTCTCTGACTTTCTCCAAAGATTCCCAGAGCACCTAAACATCGCTCCAATTCAATTATGTCCAGATTCATACACTTATTTGACTTGCTTGGTAATTGTTTCCATGGAGGCCAACCTTCCCTCTCTTAGTGCTATGATTCTTCATACCATAGCTAGCCCTGCAAAAATAGGTGAGCAGTAGGGTAGCCCACTATATCGTATTCATCCTCTCCCAAAAAGCTTGATTATCAATACTATCAATTAGACTAAGGAAGGGAAAACTCGATTTTTCTATGTCAAATGCTACTCTAGAATTAGGGGAACTTTCAAGTAAGCTTTTATTTCTTATTGCTTATTTTATATTTATTACCCTCTTATGATGGACATTTTTAGTTTCGACTCCTAAGCAGTAAAGTTCTTCTGATAGAGAAACTATCAAATCCTTGACTTTGGCATCCCATAGCATGGCTGATAGACTCACACTTTTGATGAAAATGAACCTTGTCAATACTCGCTGATTCAAGATGACCACATAATACTTGAAGAGCATCCGATGATGAAAGGAAATGCTGAAGAAACGTTCATTGGTTATCACTAACCGAAATGTTTTCTCCACTTCCTCTTCAGTTCAAATTGAGCCCGTTGGTAAATTATTGTAACTAGTATGGAATTTCTGATGTTATTATCTTATAAACTCTCTTCTACTTTTTTCGTTGCTTCTAAAGATAAAAATGCCAAGAAAGATACTCCTGTCTTAATTGAATCAAGCGAACCTGGTCTTACTAAGGATTCCATTGATAAGGCCATGGAGCCACTTAAATGAAAAATGAGTGACGACAGTCTTGTTGATATTCCAACTCCTCCTCTGAGCAAAAAGCCTAAGCTGGTGGGTGACTATACACCTGTTATCATGGAAGAGGAGGCACATATAAATATTGACTCAAGTCTTGATGTTGTCAATCTGGAATCTCTTAGGCATAAAGTTCAAGAATCAACTTAGGTTACTTATTCTCCTTTTCCCCTCCTAAGGATTTCTCTTCCTACTTCTCCGATAGCTCTTAGCCACTTATATGTTGATCTTGGTTTATCTCCTTCTACAAACTATCATCTAATTTCAAAGGTCCAGGCTTAATTTCTTGTGGACAGTTTTGATGATCTTCTTCGATTGGCTATCCAATCTCTTTCCATTACTTCTTTTGGGTCATCGCAATCTTTAATTCATTCAAAGGATCATCTTCTTGTTATTCTTAAACAACTCTTATTGGTATGTATGTCTTTTTGTTTGGTAGATTTTATCCCTTTAGATCCCATTCTGATTTAGGCTTATTATACATTCCAGGTGGGGATATATATGTTTCTTCTTCAAAGGCTTCTCAAGGGCATTCTAGTGAAGTGGATGAGCTCAAAAGACAATTCTCTTTGCTTAATCATAGCATAATCGGTACTGTGACAACAAGGGATGAAGCTATTACTGAAAAAGAGACACTCGTCTCCTCAATGAGGAGAAAAATGGTAGGAAATTGCTAAAGAAGTAAGTGGAGGCGTTAAAAGCAAATCTCGAAAATGCCAATAAAGAGAAATCCGAGCTAGTTGATAAGAAAGTAAAAACATTAAAAGCGGATCTTAAGAGGACAACAAAGGAAAGGCCGAGCTGGTTAGTGAAAATAAATCTCTGAAGTATAAACTTAGGAGGAAAAAGGAGATCTTGGCCTACTCAAACAATATTATAATGGATGCAAAGGAGAAAGTCCTCTTTTTGGCTCAATAAAACTCTCATCAAAATTACTGGAAAGTGTTTCAAAAAGGCTTTGCTCATGGTGTATGGGGACAACATCCAAAAGTGTGAAAATTTAGACTTTCCTTCTCCCCCAGATTGGAATGAGAATTCAAAAGGAAGTTTAACCTCATATTGGGAAGAGCTCAGAGGTTCCTTCAAGAAGTGTTTCCCATTGAGGAGAAGATCGACGCTAAAAATTATGAACTTTTGATGAACCCTTATCCGAAGAGGAGATAGATTCTGAGGAGGTAGAGGATAATGAGGATGACAACGATGATAATGATGATGAAGGCCATGATGATGAAGGTGTTGGTAGAGATGGAAAGGGTCCTTCAGATTTACAGAATAGGGGAAATGAATTAGGTGAGCCTAACCTAGACTTATCTGACAATGGTGCAGGCTTGACCAAATTCCGTGACCCTCAAAACACCACAAAGAAAGATATGCTCCAAAAGATAGCACTCCTCCCAGCCACCACCAAAAAGGAAAAACTCAAGCTCCCCCTTCTTAAGTTCTAATTTCTCATGTATGAAACTTTTCATTTAAATATTTAAGATTATCTGCTTAGCCTTCAATTGATAAGCTTACTATTTTAGTTAAAGAAAAAGGACAAGTATTATTATGAGATTCTTTATGAAAAGAGTGTGAATAAGGTGCGTTAAACTGAGTATGGAAACAAGAAGTTTAGTTAAAGAATACAACAAATTGTCTAAAAAATATAAGCACTTTTTTGGTTATGCTATGCAGTTACAATTTTTTAGAGAGAAACAGGTTGCCCCTAGTTGAAAAGTGCTCGCCTCCATCGGGACAAGATTATGAAAGAGAATGCGGAATTGATGGCTCTTTTTTTGGATGTTAATTGATGACTAAAATGTTTTGGTGGAGTTTCTTTATAAAGTCTATTCCAGGGGCAAATTGTTGATTTCTCTTACTTATGCGAGAATAGTGGGGGTTTAATTAGACGTCTTCATAAATGATATTTAGATGAGCATGGGTCTGATCCTTATCCTGGGAATTGCTGAAACCTTTCCTAGGGTGGAGATCGTTTCACTTTCTCTTTATTCCCTTTCCTCTGATAAAATTACATATAATAAGAAGATATTTATTTTCGAATTTTATAAGGGATCAATATTGTACGAACCCAAATGATTGTATAATTGTAATGTATAATTCAAAACTTTATCACTTTAGTTTCTTTGTCTTAACTCTAATTTTCACATATTATACAGATTAATAGACCTTTCAATAGTCTTGTTCCCATGGAACTTTTGAGTAGGTTTAACAAGTTGAAGAGAGATTTTAAGAGAAGTCTTTAATTTTCAGAACATCTCAGTTATCAAACCATTGCTTTTTTAGAGATCTACAACAAGTTTACACGTGATTTCCTCACTTTCATTTCTACTTCTTGGACGATGAGAAGGATAAACTACTAAGTGAAATTGGAACCTATCACGCCAAATTGCTATGTGATCATACTAGCCTCCTGATCGAGAAATGAGACTATCATCAATTTTCTCTGATTAATACCCCAGAGGGGATTAAAGCTCCTTTTGATTCTACTCTTACTTTATCCGCTGGGTCATTTCAAAATGCCAAAATTGCTATTTTAAACTCTAGGAGTTAATTAAATGTTTAAAATTGACTTGTGATGTAATTTGAATATCTTTATTGTTTGTAACTTTTTGTTGTTACTAATGAAAAAGCTTACTTTCCATGTATTAGTTTCCCTTTTTATTTATTCTGAATAGGAAAACCAACTAAAGCTCACATCCAGCCCTTTATATGTCATCTATCGGTTGAACAATATTAAAGATAGACTAATAGCTAATATTGAAAAGAAGCGCTCTTCTCAAGATGCTATAGCTTTACAGTTTCAGAACAATCCAAAAGCGCAAGGATGGCATAGGAAATATTATCAACTAAGATTAATATTCAGACGCTTCAAAGAAATGAACTCCAACTTAGAGGTTCAAATTAACAAAAAAGACAAAGAATGTCAAGAGTTGAAAAAGGAGATAGACACGGTCCTAAAGTATGGACCTTCATTTGAGATTGATACAGAAATGACTAAATTACATCAACGGATAAATGACCTTGAAGTGGATCTCTTGAAGTGTCAATTATCCTGCCAATCTTTGGAACTTATTGCAAGTGGAGGCGATTCCAGCCTTCATACTCCTACACTTGGGAGAATGACAAGATCTCAATTTTTGGTTAGCAAGTAATTTCCAACCTTGCTGAACCCACCTCCGGGCCTAAGTAATGTAGTGATTTCCAAATGGGGTTGACAAGTCAAATTTGAGTGCATGCAATTTTTCAAAAAGAAATGGGATGAAAAAGTTTCTCAACGTCCCAATGATTATAAAAGCGATGTTGAAAGCTTGAGCACAAAAGGCAAATGCTTGTATAAGAGATTGAGAAATTAAATAGCATGGTTCAAACCTTAAATAGAGCCAATAAGACTCTCAGGCATGCATTGAAGACTTAGATTGATTCAGTTAATGATGCAACACTATTTAAGAAAAGGAGAAGAAACTCAAAGAGCTTTTGGATGTGGTCATTCTCCATGTTACTTACTCCTCATTAGTTGTTGAAGATCGAAAGAGGATGGATCAAAGCCTTTCCATTTCACAGAGAACTATTTGTAGATCTTTGAATAGACCCTTTTGTAGTTCAATTCATATACCCGTGACATTTGTATTTAACATGTAAATTGTAAATAAACTCATACCTAAATGGTTGATATTCCATTTTTTTCCTTTACCTGAGATTGGAAATTAATTTATCAGTTGCAATATGGTGCTTTGTAGTTGTTGTTTTTAGCGTAATCTGCTTTTTGTATTTCGAGATTTTAATGTACGGATCAATAACACTATTGTTAAGAGAGCAAGGAACTTAGTAGTGGAGATTTCAAGCAATTTAAATTGAGAGTCGAGTCAATGCAGCCTCATGTTAGAGTAATTACAATCTCACCTGAATAGGGAACCAACAAGTTGCCTGTAAACAATATGAGACCAGAAAATCATATGATCATGAATAGAAGGCCAGAGAATCCATCTGGATAGAAGACCAGAAAATTCATCGAGAAATAATAGAAGACCAGAAAACCATTTGGTAATAATAGTAGACTAGAAAGCCATCTAGAAATAATAGAAGGTCAGAAAACCATCAGAAATAATTGAAGATCGAAAAACTATCTGATAATAACAGAACACCAGAAATTCATTTGAAGATAATAAAAGACCCGAGAACCATCTGGAGATAATAGAAGACCAGAAAACCATCTAGAGATGATAAAAGATCAGAAACCATTTGGAAATAATGGAAGACTAGAAAACCATATGGAGATAATTGAAGAACAGAAAACCATTTGGTAATAATAGAAGACCAGAAAACCATCTGAAAATAATTAAAGACCGGAAATAGAAGATCAAAAAATCCATCTGGTAATAATAGAAGATAAGAAAATCATTGTGGTAATAATAAAAGACCAGAAAACTCATTTGACAATTGAAGATTGTTTTTGTCTAGAGGCTCAATTGCTTGATCATGCTTTGAAGCACAAATGGCTCCTTCTTAATTGACCTTCTTCCGGAAGATTGATTTTGCCGTGGAGCACAAATGACTCAGTTTTGATTGATCTTCCTCTTGAAGATTGATTTTGCCGTGAAGTGCAAATTGCCCATTTTTTTATTAATCTTCCTCTAGAAGATTGATTTTGTTGTAGAGAATAAATGACTCATTTTTGATTGATCTTCCACTAGAAGATTGATTTTTCTATGGAGCACAAATGACTCATTTTTTATTGATCTTCCACTAGAAGATTAATTCGATCCATTCCTTTTGGATAGAGTTCGATTGACTCGATTAATTTCTTTGGCACCATCTTAGGTGATGATCTCCGCTTGGATTTAACCCCTTATCATCGTCTTAGGTGATGATTTAGATCTTTTGTCCGATGCGTTTTGTTAGCTTTCCTCAAGCAGAATCAAAGACTTACCCTATCTCCCTCTAGGAGGTGCTTTATTAAGGCCTTAGAGATGGTACTAAAGGCTAGTCCGATGCTTTGGATAGCTATCTTAAGAAAAACCAAAGACTTACCCGACCTCTCTCTATGATGCACTTCAGTAAGGCCATGAAGACGATATTGAAGGCTGGTTCGGTGCTTTGGTCAGGCCATCTTAGATGGGATCAAAGGCTTACTCCGTCCTCCCTCTAGGAGGTGCTTCGGCCAAGCCACATAGGCGGAGGTAGAAGGCATGTAGATGCTTTTATCGGGCCGTTTTAGATGGGACCAAAAGTTTACTCTAACCTCCCTCTAGGAGGTGCTTTGACCAGGCCATCTTAGCAGAGACAAAGACTTTTTTCCTTTATGTTAGGAGTTTCTTTTCCTCCTTTGATATACTTATTTTATGTAAAAAAATCTTCTTTTATTACAGACTTGTTTAATACCTTCTTACAAATTCTTTGAGCTTCCCTTGTCCTAAGAAATTGTTGATTATCCCTTCCAAGCTTCGACATTGGTTCGCGTCATGCTCATTAGAACGATGATAATAACAGTATAATCCTCCAAGATTTCTTTCATTCTTCACTTGCTTCTTTTGTGAAGGGCAATAGTTGAGCTTGTCTTTGGTTAAGAGATAGATATTCTCATAAGAAGTAGTAAGAGAGTTATTCTTATAAAGTCGTGATCTTTCCAAGAATGGTCCTCTTGGTTGGCATTTTATTCTTTTGGTGCAATGGACATCTCATCTTCGATGTCCAATTTCTTTTTTAGGGAGCTTTGTGATTTATTCATTTTATAAGATCGATCAAGCACATTCCTCCACTTTCTAGTAAATTGATCGAAGTCCCATTCTATTTCTTTTACGAAAATAGTCCCCTTAGCTTTGAGTTGGATTTTCTTTCTCATTTTCAAGAAGATGCTATCCTCTTTGTACTGCCTCCCTAGGGAAAAAATCGGTGTTGGACCTGCATGGAATGGATTCAGACTTCATTTTCCGGGATTATAAAAAGCTACTTGTTTCGTTTTATCTTTCATGATTTGTAATGCCATGAACCCTAATATTTGCTCTTTACGAAGCCAGGGATCACTTGTAATTTAGTAGGTTGGTCTAACCATTCGAGGCTCGGAGGACCCTTCCTTTGAAATTTTAACACGTTTAATTGACATGACTAAGAAAAGCTTAGTTGATGTGATTAAATGGTTTTAAGATCAAGAGTATAGTGGTTTGGAATGATTTCCTTAATGGGGTATGCTTGGTAAGGAAAGTTCTATATATGCATATTAAGGTAGTTCCACTTACAGGTTAAACGAGGTTGGAAGTTCAGGCTCTCCTTCTAGTGTCAAAAATGATAACGAATTTCTTTGGTAACACACAAAAAGTGCAAGTGAAGAGGAATTTGATTAAGTGAAGGCCTGAAACATCCTTACGGACCTCAACAAGTGTTGGGAAAAGTGACACTTAGTTGAGAAAGGGTTTAGGTAAATAGGCTTAGTATGTCCAAGTGCATAATGTTGTCATAATTTTTCATGTTGAAGCTATGCCAAGCTTATGTCGAAGTCATATCATCTTGAAGTTGATTATAGCATATCAATCTCATTCAAATAGTAATTGAGTCTATGCGTGTTTTAGAATTCAAAGCAAGCCATAATAAAATCACAAGTGCTTTGGAATTTAAAACAAGGTATGAGTCATGAGATCTTTATTCAAATGCTATGAAATAGTTGAATATACATAGCTTTATGTGTACAGAGTTTGAGTGTTGCAATCGGTAAAAATCCCCAAATCAATTTTGGGTTACAAAGTTCAAAATGTAAGAAGTTGAGAAAGAATCATCCACACCTTCCTCCACGTCTCTAGGTTGGTATTTATAGGGGTGGTAAGATGTGGCATGGATGTTATGCGGCATGCCTATTCGTGCTGCATTATGGTTCATCTTAATGGCACTAAGGATATTGCTTTCATTTGATGACTTGCGGCATTCTCTAGTGTATTGATGGACTATGGCATTATCAATCCGCGATATTGGTAATAAGCAACATTGATATTATGCGGCATTGATAAAAAGTAGCATTGATAAAAAGTGGCATTGATAGCAGGTGGTATTGATGACAAGCAGCATTGATGAAAAAAGGCATTGATGATAGGCAACATTTATGATGGGCGCATTGATAAGGGACGTCATTGGTGATAAGCGGCATTAATAAGGAGTGATATCAGAAGAAAATGAAATTGAAGAGATGCGGCATCATCCTGAGGCGATATTAACTAGTTGCGGCATTCATTCTTCCTCCATGGATGAAGTGCGACATTGATTAGAACGCAGCATCAATGGGGTTGACATGGATGATAAATTATGTCATTATAACATCGATGGCTTTAAATATAGTATTCTTCAATATTACCGCTTCCTTAATGAGATACAACATTATTCATTCGACTCTATAAGTGGTATGGGACATAAATGGCATCCGATATTCTTAGCTTCATTGATGACCTGTGAAATTGTCTATTAACTCTTGTTAATGAGGGTCGTTAATGTATGCTTTCGGCATTGTCTTATCACCGCATTTCCGAAATTACTTGTTATTGTGAGATCATGGTTATGTCGACATGCCACATACCTTCGGTATCAATAGTGATAGTAATAACACGATCTTTTGAAAGAACTAATTCAACGAAAATCGTAATTCAAAATTCCGATGGAATTCCGGTTATTTCGGTAATTCCGTTCCAGTTTCGCCCATAACTGAAATGGAATCCGATCAAAATTCTGGATTTACTCATTCAAGTATTGAAAAAAATAGTAAACAATTACAGAAAATGAAAAATACAATAAACATATAAAATTAAAAAAGAAAACTAATTCAATAAGACAATAAATAAACGGACAAGAATAAAAGTTGTTATACTTTTGTCACATTACACAGAATCATAATAAAAAATTTAATATTTTAAAAAATGATCGAAAAATTGAAAAACTTAAGTGGACAAAACATAATCTGATGATTTTTTTCCTTAAATATGTGTTTCGTATGAAATGTAAAGAATGTATTGTAAATTTTTGATAGTATTGGGTATTTATTAGCGTATTTAGAAGTTTAAACTAAAAAAATGTAACGAAATTAGCAAAACGAAATTAAAGCGGAACTTTGAATATCCAGAATGGAACCGAAAATTTTAAAATTATGTATGACCAAAACAGAAAAGGAAAACAAAATATTGAACCTTGATGCAAACATTTCTGCAAATTTTGATTCACCTCTACTAACTCCACCATGGATCAACTTATGTCAAAGTGCCGTAACAAATTAAGCTTTTACTTTATTGAAAGTGGTTTTTAAGAAAATGAGAAAGCTATACAAAGCGAATACTTCAGCCAAAATGATTATACAGCTAATAAATAATAGCTGATGTATAACATTCTCAATTCAATTAATTATGATATTATTAATATCATAATTCTAGAATTTCTATGCTTATGTTAAATACTTAAGCTTACAATTTTTTGTTTTTTTATTACTACAACTATACTCATTTTGAGATAATCATGAGGGTAAATTAGGCACAAAAATAAAGCTCCGTGTGTTAAGTGTGGCTCGCATTTGAGAGTGCGTTGGTTGAATGTTAAGTCTCACATCTCAAGAAATATGACACATAATGTGGTATATATGTGAGATTGGTGGCACATAGCATTGGGAATTCCTTTTGTTACAAGCAAGTGTTGCCAAGACCACGTATGTGCTCATTCTGGAAGGCGATTAAAGAGATGTTCAATCGGGATGCTGGCACATCGGAAGCTGCATTGGGTGGCGCCGTTATGGAACAGTAAAGCGCGCGCTCATATGGACGCGTTGGAGTGCTGAAACACAATATGGTATCAGAGCTGATGGTTTAAGGGACCATTGTACGATCCGAGAGTAATCGAAGCAAAAACTCCTTGAGGCCTGGAGATATGTAAGCAGCCTGACCTCACTGCTAGATACGCAGCCCGCTCTCCTGCGTTTTTGATTCTCTAATATGGCTTTAGCGGAAGTACTCTCTTTAAGGTAGAGATTTGGTTACGTAGCCTCACTAACTGCGTAAAGAAGTGGAAGCAGCCTGGCCAACTACAGAGCTTCTTTAGTATGCTCCAAATGAAGGTTAGAGGAAATGCTCACCAAGGTGGAGATTTTTTAGGTGTGGCTCGCATTTAGGAGTGCGTTGGTTGAACGTTAAGTCCCACATCGTAAGAAATATGGTGCATAACATGGTATATATGTGGGATTGGTGACACGTAACATTGCGAATTCCTTTTGTTACAAGCAAGTGTTGCTAAGATCATGTATGTTCCCATTCCAGAAGACGATGAAAGGGATGTTCAATCGGGATGTTGGCACATCAGAAGCTTCATTAGGTGGCGCCGTTACGGATCAGTGAAGCACGTGCATTCATAGGGACGCGTTGGAGGGCTGAAACACAACATAGTGTATGTCGAGTGCAAAGGAGAGAGATTTTATTACACATAAGAGAGTTACAAGAGATTACAAGATAAGAGTTTACATACCAAAGCCCTAAATTAGGGTTAACAAGAAGAGATAGTCTATTAGGGGATCGCTGGCTGGATGCCAGGATAGGTTTACAATGAAGTATATAGCCAGTGTAAATTCATGTGAGTCGTTGAATAAATTACCAAGATAATGTAAGATGATATTGGAGGCAAGTTACAATGGTAACAAATGGTGCAAAATAGCAAGTAATTCACTCATACCTTTAATTAGCAAAGATGAAGAAAATAATCTCAAAGCAATGCAATTACCGAGGAAGAAATAATATACATATCCTTTTGCATATATATTATTCCATAACATGCGCATGCATTTATTTCCTTGTCATCTCATGCAAATGTGATCCAATAATTTATGCATTTCCATAATGAACACATGTGATTACTTTCTTTTTTTCATATTCGTTTCCTTCTATTGTGATTTTGTATTACCAAAATTTAACACCATATATTATTATAATAATGATGATGAGCATAATTTTTAGTTGGCTTTTTCCTAGATCCCAACCAAAAGATTCAAGATGCTAGAAGTTTATGTCGATGCATACAAACTTAGTGGTGATCTTCACGTAACCTATATTGACTCTATGTATTACTTCAAATTCTCTAGCAATGATGAAGGACAATGTGTCCTAGAGGCTCCTTTATTGATGAGAAACCATTCATTATCACGACTTGGTCTCCTACGGTGGCATGTGCTAGGGATCTGGTAATATCTATTCTTGTTTGGACAAACTTCTTGCATATTCCATCTGTTTTATAGATGTTGATGAGGCTGAATTGGTTGGCTTGCACAATTGGTAAATTGAAATGTTTTGACTCTAATACGGTGGTCTGAGAGAGATTGGTTTATGCCAAGGCACTGGTATTAATGTCCTGCTTGCTGATGGTCATGTAGCGAATGTTCGAGTTAAATATGGTTGGGCGCTTGAAATTTGTACTACTTGTCATTCTTTTGGCCACCTAGCTGTCTCTTGCAAGATCCTGATCTCGACCATGGAGGCTTCTCCTCCAGCCAAGATTCTGCTTCCTCGTCCTTTAGTGCATAATGGGTTCCTAAGATTAGGAATAGCACTTCCTTGGTTTTGGAACTATCTTCTACCTCTCTGGTTGTTGTTCCTGTTATAGAAGATGTTACTCCTATGTTCTGCCCTACCTCCCCTTCAGATGCAGGTAATATTTCCCTTGTGATTTCTCCCTCTGTTGCTACTATTGACCATGTGTCATCTTGTTCCGCATAAGATGTTATTGAGTGAAATTCCTATGAGAAAGCTTGGATACATGAGCTGTTTGAGATGATATATGACCATTTTCGTCATGATTTCCAAATGTTTGTTAATGAGGTTGATGGTGAATCCAGGCATCTTCATTGCTGTATTGATGGGGAAGGCCTTGTTCTGTCAGTGAAAGGTGCCTGAGATGGCTAGAAATAGGACTCTTCTTGATGATGACTGCTGGGATAGAAAATTTATCTACTGCAGAGAATACTCTGTTTTCTTACCGAATATTGTAACTTTTTTTATTGATTTTCTGCATGTGAGTGGCCCAAACTATGCTGCCTTACTCCTGTATTAACTTTTCATTTGTTGGTAATGAAAGTGGTATGGCAACTATAAAATCCGAGTGCCTTTGCCAAATATAATAATAATAACAAAACACAAAATGGCAACACAATGGAAGTTGACCATTGAATTTCATTGGGGTTGAATTCAAGGTGTGATCTGATGGTTGACATCTCTTGTGCCACCACTTATATACCTATTTGTGTCCAAATAGATTTTTCCACATATAAATCCTAATATATAAATAAGGCATAAATCAAGAGTTTAAATGTCCCATGCAATAACGAGGGAAGAAACTGTCTATTTAATGTAAAGCAAAATGAATAAATTTGAATAGGATTTGTTAAAAAGGTCAATGGTTTGATTACTAATTTGATGCGAAGTTAATGAAAATATCAAGTACTAAGACAAATTATTCACAGTAATTAGGTTATACACTTTACTAAATACATCACTTGATGAAACAATCCAGATGTAGATGAGTTGTAGTTTGCAATGGAAAATCATTTGATGCAGCCATAGTCAGAAGTAAACACCACCGACACAGCCATGCATCTCAACCACTATCGATAATATGACTCATAATTAAGCATATCAAGGCAAAGAATCTTTTAGACCTTGGCGAAGCATGGCAATCAACATAGATTAACTCGGGCATCTTCCT
This sequence comes from Allium fistulosum, assembly GCA_030737815.1. Lineage (NCBI taxonomy): Eukaryota > Viridiplantae > Streptophyta > Magnoliopsida > Asparagales > Amaryllidaceae > Allium > Allium fistulosum. The sequence continues at coordinate 333,748,660 of CM060901.1, read as the reverse complement.
CAACTCCAATCGAGCAACACCATGCACATAGTTCATCATCGAGTAAATTTTAATGTTCATGTTCAATGTTTTTGTTAGTTGACGCAAATGGTAATTTGTCACTCTATAGTGAGTTTCTAAAGTTCAAGCTATTGTGATATTAGATGGAAATTTTGACATAATTTGAATCCCTGGATATGGATGAGTTCTGATCCATCAATGACATGATCGTAAAAGAATTTGAAGAAAATGTGATTTTATTACTCTATTAATCAAGTAATGGTACAAAGAGATTTCAGATAGATGATGATTCAGATATTCTGTTATATATATTTACTCTATACAACTTGTATTTACAAAGAAAAATAGAAGTGATGGGTTGTGGCCCATTATCTTGCTCTAAAAGATTTGAACGGTTGAGATGTGCCTTTGTTGTGAACGGTGGAGATGTGCCTTTGGTGACTCATTCTTGCCTCTGACATATTTGTGTTTCTTTGTATATCGTTCAATACTCCCCGACAAAACTAACTAGGGTTAAGGTTGATAAAAAAAATCCCAAATTGTTGTCGATTCAATTTATGTCGATTACGATCCAGGTTGAGAGAAATTCGAAAGTTCTTAGATTCAATAGTCAATCCTTTCTTCAGCATCATTCAATTTTCTTTCGCTTGGGTTACAGTTTGAGCTAAAGTTGAAGATTTTTCTCAAATTGAGTCAGATCTCATCATATTTGAGTATTGTCCTCACTAACTTTTAGTTTCTCTCGGAATCGAACAAAGTTCATCTTCGATAGTAGTTTCGTTAGTATATCGGCAATTTGGTAAGTAGAAGGTATGTGATTTATATTCAGTTTTCCTCTCGTAACTTTTCACGCATGAAATAGAAATCCAATTCCATGTGCTTTGTCCTTGAATGTAAGACTGGATTTGTTGTGAGTTGAACTATACTTAAGTTGTCACGCCATATAGTAGTCTTGTTCTCTGGTTTGATTTGTAATTCACTGAGTAAGGACTCTATCCATATTACTTATGCTGTTACATTTGTCACGCTCCTGTATTCGGCCTCAGTGCTGGATCTGGAGATAATAGCTTGTTTTTTTGGCACCATGAGATAGGATTTTTGCCCAGAAATATACAGTAACCAGTTGTAAATCTTCTATTATCTGGATCAGTTGCCCAGTCAGTGTCTGCATATCCGGTAATGTTGATAGATTTGCATGCCTCTATTATCAGACAAAAATTTATGATGCCTTTGAGATATCTTAGAATTCTTTTTACTGCTTTCCAATGTTCATCAGTTGGGTTTTTGCATAAACTGGCTTACTTTATTTATACTAAATGTGATTTCTGGTCTGGCAATATTAGCATATTGCAGAGCACCTACTATGCTTCTGTATTGACTGTCGTTAGATATTGCTTCCCCTTTATGCTTGGATAAATGTATGTTGCTGACCATGGGTGTGGAGATTGAATTTGCTTGGTCCATCTTTACTTTGCTTAGTATTTCTGCAATATACTTTCTTTGGTTTAGCTAAATTGATGAATTTGATAGTCTCTTGACTTCAATTCCCAAGAAGTAATTTAGGCTGCCAAGATCTTTAGTTGAGAACTCTTTGTTTGGATGCTTTATAAGGTTATTGATTTCCATTTTAATGTTACCTGTAATAATGAAATAATCAACATATATTAGCACATAAATCACTGCATTTTCACCGAATTGTAAACAAAGAGTTGTAGCCCAGTCTGATTAGAGTTGTTTTGAGCTTTTCAAACCACACTCTTGGAGCTTGTTTCAATCCATAGATTGCTTTATTTAATTTTCACACAAGCTTTTCATTCCCTTTTTGTATGAATCCATGTGGTTGCTTCTTATAGACTTCTTCCTGCAAAACACCATTTAGAAAAACATTATTTACATCTAATTTTTAATGATCCAATTTCTATGCAAGGCAATTGTGAGTACTATTCTAATAGTATTGGGCTTCACAGCTGGTGATAAGGTTTCATTAAAATCGAAACCATTTTGTTGTGAATAGCCTTTTACTACTAGTCTTGCCTTGTGTTTAGAAATTAAAACATCTGCATTTCTTTTTAATCTGAAAGTCCATTTGCAGCCCATAATGTTTTTGTTATTTGACATGGGAACAAGATCCCATGTCTTGTTTCCTATTAGTGCATCATATTCATCAATCATTGCGTATTTCCATTTTTCATCTTGCATAGCTTGATAGAGATTGCTTTGTTCTTCTATTTTCAAGCTTTTATTATAAATTTTTGGCTTAAATATTCCACTCTTTGCCCTTATTATAATGGGATATCCAGTTCTAGCAAGAGTAGATGGTTGAAATGTATCACCTGTATCAGTTTCTTGTTGTTGCTCATTGAATGGTTGTATGTTTTCTACAGTTTGATTTGAAGTAGAATGCATACTTATCCCTTGTTGAGGTGTTTGATCAGGTATATGTATTGACTCACCTTGCTCATGGCCTGGTCCAAAACTGGACACAATGTGTTGTGGGATGGAGTTAGCAGCATGAGGGTTCAAAATGATCTGAACTGGTGCTTCCTTAACTTGAACCACCCTTACAGGTATCGCAAGCATTGATGGTAAAGAGTACTTTGAGTTGTATACCTTTTTTGATGTCTTGACTACTGATTCTCTTAAAGGGAAAACTTTCTCATTAAACACTACATGTCTTGATATGAATATTTTGCCACTACCGTCTAAGCATTTGTAACTCTTTTTATTGGCTGCATATCCTAGAAATGTACATGGAGATGATCTAAAGTTTAATTTATGAGCATTATATGGTCTGAGATAGGGGAAACACAAGCACCTAAAAAATTTTAGGTTATAATAGTTAGGTTTAACATTGTATAACAACTCCATTGGACTCCTAAGTTGTAGTACCTTTTAGGTAATCTATTAATCAGAAAAACTGTTGTTGCAAAAGCATCTGGCAAAAATTTTAGTGGCATTGATGCTTGAGCTAATAAAGTGAGTCCAGTTTCAACAATTTTCCTATGTGTTCTTTCAATAAGCCCATTTTGTTCAGAGTTGTATGGACATATTGTCCTCTGAACAATTCCTTTTTTTGAAAGTATTCCTTTAATGGTATGAACTATGAACCACCATCAGTTTTAATATTTTAATCTGACTACCTTTTTTTCTGCATGCATTATAAATTGTATTACTACATTACAAGTTTCAGATTTTGATTTCAAAAATAGATCCAAACATATGTAGAATATGCATCAACAAAGGAGATATAATATTTATATCCATAGTCACTATGTATTGGTGTAGGACCCCACAAATCAGTAGCAACTAATTCTAAGGGTTTATTGTACTTTGTTTCTGAAACTAAGAAGGGTAATTTGTAGCTTTTCCCCATTTGGCAGTATGTACAAATGTAAGGCATTGAAATATCATCAATAGAAACATTGCTCTTATTCAACACATGTTTTACAATAGTGGCATTTGGATGCTCCAGTTTACAATGCCCAATATCCAAGATCTTATAGTTTTAGCTTGTTTGATTTCAGAGTTATTACACCACATTCTTTTAATCCCATATTTTCTTGAATTAGCAACACTGAATTGGTACTATCCCTCAAATTATCTACCCTGCAAGAGAATTTCTTTAGTTAGAATGTCTTTAACTAAACAGTAACTCGGGTAGAATTCAAAATAAACATTATTATTTTGCAATTGTGACACACTTAGTATGTTTTTTCTAATCAATGACACTCTCAATAAGTTGTTCAAGTACAATTGTCTTTTTCCCATTATATATGAATTACCAATGTGTGTGATTGTAATAGATTTGTCATTTTCCATGTGTATGGACTGCATACCTTTGTACTCCTTGTTTCCAAGATTTAATTAAGTTGCTTAGGCTGCTTGTGACATGATTTATTGCCCTTGAATCTGGGTACCAGTTGTCATCCAGAATGTTCTCCGTCTTTGCTATGTAATTGTTTGTGCTATCACATTGTCCTTTGAATTCTTGTTGTACATTAGCTATGTTAGCACCTGGATTGTAGTTTCTTGAGTTACCGCTTCTTTGTTGTGATGGTGTGTAATTGGCATCAAATCTGAAATAACATTTGTCTGAAGTATGTCCAAATTTTTCACAAATTTGGCATCTCAGTCTATTGTTACTCCATCTCCCACCCCTTCCTCTGAATCTGGAAGGCTGACCACCTCTTTGATTGACATTTTGTTGATTTCTACTATTATAGCTTCTTTCTTGATTCTTGTTTTTATTACTTGAGATAAAATTGACTGATAAATCTGATATTTGTGTTTTCTTTTGTTCTATTCTGACTTCATGTGCAAGAAGTGTAGAATGCACATATTGTATTGTTGGTATGGTTTCTTTTGATGAAATGACAGCCATTACTCTTTATATTCATCATCTAATCCTTTCAATATTGATAATACTTACTCAGTGTCTGAAACTTTATGCCCTACAGATGCTAGTTCGTCACAAATAGTTTTAACCTTGACTAGATACTCTCTCATTGGTAGGTTTTCTTTCATGACATTTTGTAACTGCCTCTTATAATACATTATCTTTGCTGCAGACTGAGTACTGAAATTTTGTTCTATAGTTGACCATATTTCATGTGATATCTGTAGCCAATTAGTTGAGGAAGAAAGTTTATACTGATAGATGATGGTAGCCAAGAACAAACCGAGCTATCTTATCTCTGAAATGATATAAATTCTTGATTGCTAATTGGTTTTTCATCCTTATCTGCAGTATATTTGGGTGGTGTGATCAATGTTACAAGAATGTACTCCTCTAGACCATAGGCTCTGATTGTAGTTTCAATTTGAAACTTCCAGAGCAAGAAGTTTGTTTCATCAAGCTGGATTAATTAACTGGCTTTGTGGTTTTATCATGGCTATTAGCAGTTCTTGTGCACCATTTTGTCTCTAATATGATGGTGTGCTTCCAGTATCGGAGGTGGAAGAATTGTCTACATCACCTTTTTCCATGACAACTAAATGGAAATAAAAAAATGAGAAAGTTTGTGGGATTCAAGAAGAGTTGTTGTGCAGCCAGAGGCTTCTTGAATGATGATTTTCCTCTGCAAGAGCTTTCTTGGTGAGGCACAGCAAAGAAGGAAGATTGAACTAATGCAGTGGGTATTAATCTTGATCTGAAATGTAAAGTTGCTGAAACAAAAAGTGATGATGAGAATTTGTTGGGAATTTTGCGATTCGAGACAAATTTGATGGCGATTGCGATGAAGATAATGTTGTACTTCCGACTTCAAGGATCTATGGAATAGATTCTTTTAAACAATAGTTCAACCCACCAGGTACAAACAGGTTATCGAACTATCGACTTTCAGGATTCAATGAAGCCTTATAACAGCGTAATCAGATTCAAAGTTTGCACGCCTTTGATCTGACCAAGAACACTTTAGCAATGGTATCTGATGATGCAATTTGTATAGAATAGAAAGAAGAGGAAGAAGAGAGCAATTCTGCGACGTTTTCTGAGTTTGCAACACCTCGGAGGCGTCACAAAACAGAGTAATGGCGACGGAGTTCTGGCGTCTCAAAACAGCTCCGTGAAGAAGAAGAAGAATCGGAATTATAATTATTTTCTCAACGGTTTCTGGGCATCACTATTTATAGTGGTAGAGAGGTGCCTATTCGCCAAGCGTCACAACCGTTTGCAACGGTCGCGTCTATTCAACAGTTACAAACGGTCGCGTCTATTCATTTTGTAACGTTTAAAAAACGTTACAATTTCCCGCCATTAATTCAAATTTATAAATTTTGGTTTTGGGTTCTTAACGGGCTGAAATCCGACCCGTTACTGTTTACATATGATCCAAAAATATTTTCGGATCTGAACCCGAAACCCGTACCCGACCCGGCCTGGTTCGGTTTAGTCGGATGAACGGCGGCGGCGCGCGTGTGGTGTTGCATGACTTCTCTCCTCACAATAAAGCAAACATGTGGGAGCCCCAAGGCCCCAACATCCACATGAGAAAACTATATTTATACAAATATTTTGTATAACTTTCTACCATGTGGGACTAATATTCTCTTCTTCCTCTTTACTTCTTCTCTTCCAAATCAAAACCCAAACCCCAAAGTTATTTGAAAATTTTACGACAGTCTCCCCCAATTTTCAAAATAAGAAAAATTAATAAATAGAATGGTTGCATCATTAGAGTGACTTCCTACATACCCAAGTGGGATCAAGCCTATGTAGTTCTAAGATCGAGTTTTGCATCATCGTGAAAACCAACACATAAATAAAAGGTATCTTTTGGATTTGAACCTTTACTTAGTGTAAACCATTCAAAGCCTTATCTTGATTCTATGGTGAATGAATCTTGAACCAAGTATCCATAATGATAAAACCGGAACAATCACACATGTTGATTTCCTTAGGTAAAGTGTTCTGTATTGCTCAGCACGTTAATGGCCATGTGCTTAAATCCTGGTTCATGAGTCTACTTAGAAAGCGGTCTTACTTTCCTAGGAAACGACCTAATTTACATACTCATATAGGTAAGTCTCTTAAGGTGTTTCTGCGATTCACCTTTTAAGGTTTCTAGACTTATTAAGGATATATATCCATCCTTTGTTCTTGTAGAATCCAACACTAAATAATATGGGATTATCGATTTAGTGTTCCATAATCATTCTCTTAACAGAGTAATGGCGACGGAGTTCTGGCGTCGCAAAACAGCTCCGTGAAGAAGAAGAAGAATCGGAATTATAATTATTTTCTCAACGGTTTCTGGGCGTCACTATTTATAGTGGTAGAGAGGTGCCTATTCGCCCAGCGTCACAACCGTTTGCAACGGTCGCATCTATTCAACTGTTACAAACGGTCGCGTCTATTCATTTTGTAATGTTTAAAAAACGTTACAATTTCCCGCCATTAATTCAAATTTATAAATTTCGGTTTTGGGTTCTTAACGGGCTGAAATCCGACCCGTTACTGTTTACATATGATCCAAAAATATTTTCAGAACCGAACCCGACCCGGCCCGGTTCGGTTTAGTCGGACGAACGGCGGCGGCGCGCGTGTGGTGTTGCATGACTTCTCTCCTCACAATAAAGCAAACATGTGGGAGCCCCAAGGCCCCAACATCCATATGAGAAAATATATTTATACTAATATTTTGTATAACTTTCTACCGTGTGGGACTAATATTCTCTTCTTCCTCTTTACTTCTTCTCTTCCAAATCAAAACCCAAACCCCAAAGTTATTTGAAAATTTTACGACAATCTCCCCTAATTTTCAAAATAAGAAAAATTAATAAATAGAATGGCTGCATCATTAGAGTGACTTCCTACATACCCAAGTGGGATCAAGCCTATGTAGTTCTAAGCTCGAGTTTTGCATCATCGTGAAAACCAACACATAAATAAAAGGTATCTTTTGGATTTGAACCTTTACTTAGTGTAAACCATTCAAAGCCTTATCTAGATTCTATGATGAACGAATCTTGAACCAAGTATCCATAATGATAAAACCGGAACAATCACACATGATGATTTCCTTAGGTAAAGTGTTCTGTATTGCTCAGCACGTTAATGGCCATGTGCTTAAATCCTGGTTCATGAGTCTACTTAGAAAGCGGTCTTACTTTCCTAGGAAACGACCTGATTTCCATACTCATATAGGTAAGTCTCTTAAGGTGTTTCTGCGATTCACCTTTTAAGGTTTCTAGACTTATTAAGGGTATATATCCATCCTTTGTTCTTGCAGAATCCAACACTAAATAATATGGGATTATCGATTTAGTGTTCCATAATCATTCTCTTAACTTGTTGGTACCCATTGAACTTTGTCTATCCTTTTCAAGACATAAGTTGGGTTTCTGTTAAGGATGATCAACCTTCATTCACAGACCTTAGTCCCATTTCTTGTGACTTTATAGAAACCATTGCCTTTGGAAGACTCTTTGTAAGTGGATCAGCCAAGTTTTTCTTCGTTTCTATGTAGTCAACAGTTATAACTCCTCTTTTGAGTAACTGTCTCACCATTTGATGGCTTAGACTCACATGTCTAGACTTTCCATTATATGTCTTATTAGACACATTGTATATCGTTGCTTGATTGTCACAGTTAATCAAGACTGCTGGAGATGGCTTCTTCCATAAAGGGATTTCCATTAATAAATTTCTAAGCCATTCCGCTTCTTTACATGCATCTGCTAATGCAATCAATTCTGACAACATTGTTGAGTCAGAAATACAGGTCTGCTTCTTGGAAGCCCAAGACACAGCAGCGCCTCCTAATGTAAAGATCCATCCAGTCGTAGACTTGGATTTGGATTCTACATTGTTCCAGGTTGCATCACTATATCCTTCTATTACAACAGGATATCCTTTATATAATAAACCATATTCAATGGTTCCTTTTAAATAAGCTAAAACTTTAGAAATAGCTTTCCAATGTTCGAAACCTGGATTATTCGTAAATCGACACAATACACTTATAGCATGTGCGATGTCTGGTCTAGTGCAATGCATAGCATACATAAGACTCCCAATAACACTGGAATAATCTAGTTGAGAGATAGTACGTCCAGTGTTCTTTTCTAATTTAATACTAGGATCTAAAGGAGTTGGTGCTGGTTTGTCATCATAATGACCATACTTTTGTAGGAATTTCTCTATGGAATGAGATTGAGTTAGTAATAACTCCCCCTCTTTCCTAATAATTTTAATTCCCAAAATTACATCAGCCTCTCCTAGATCTTTCATATCGAATTTAGAAGACAGAAACTTTTTAGTTTCATTCACACATGATATATTAGAACCAAATATTAGCATGTCATCAACGTATAAACATATTATAACACTACCGTTGTTATCTGATTTGCTATAAATACATTTATCAGCATCATTAACAATGAATCCATATGACAGTGCAACTTTATCAAATTTCTCATGCCATTGCATGGGAGCTTGCTTCAGGCCATAAAGAGATTTCACTAATTTGCAAACTTTCTTTTCTTGGCCTGGGGTTTTGAAACCTTCAGGTTGTTTCATATATATCTCTTCTTCTAAATCTCCATTTAGAAAAGCAGTCTTTACATCCATTTGATGTATGACTAATTTATGAATTGATGCAAGTGCAATTAAACAGCATATAGAAGATATGCGAGCAACTGGAGCATATGTATCAAAGTAATCTACTCCATCTCTTTGCTTATATCCCTTAGCAACTAATCTGGCTTTAAACTTATCAACGGATCCATTTGTATTCAACTTTTTCTTGAATATCCATTTACATCCTATAGGTTTAGCACCAGGAGGTAAATCAGTTAAAACCCAAGTTTGGTTTAACAGTATAGAATTCATTTCATCATTGATAGCTTCTTTCTAGAAATTGGAATCTCTGGAACTCATAGCCTCAGAATAAGTTTTGGGATCGTCATCGACGTTCATTACATATTTAGTCACATTAAGGACTTCGTCCTTACTGCCTTCTACAAGATATGTAATGAAGTCAGGACCATAGTCCTTCTCTATTCTCGCTCTTTTACTTGTCCATTGTTCAGTACTATTATCTGGTACTGATACTTCCTTGCTATTTTGAGCAGGAGCATAATCATCGTCATTGATATCATTAGCCATACTAGGTTCTGGACTAGATGATCTCAATGGGATCTCAACAGTTTGATTTTCAAAAAATTCTACATCTACAGATTCTATAACTTCTACGGTGTCAAGAATAAGGAATCTATAAGTTATACTATTAAGTGAATATCCTATGAAAACACATTTAAATGCTCTATTTGCTAACTTTGGTCGTTTAGGGTCTGGTTTTCTAACATATGCTAAGCAACCCCAAACTTTAAGTCTAGTTTGGTTAGGTTTCCTATTAAACCATAATTCATAAGGGGAAATATTATTCTTTTTAAGTGGTATTCTATTTAAAATATAACATGCAGATAACATAGCATCACCCCATAGGTTATAAGGTAAATTAGAACTTATGAGCATGGCATTAACCATTTCTACTAAAGTTCTATTCTTCCTTTCAGCAGCACCATTTTGTTGTGGTGTATATGGGGCAGTACATTGGTGAACTATACCTTGTTGTTTACAAAACAAGGTGAATTCATTTGAGAAATATTCACCACCACGATCTAAATGTAATATTTTAATTTTAACTCCTAATTGTGTTTCGACCTCTGCTTTGTAAATTTTGAATTTATCAAAAGCCTCATCTTTAGTTTTCATTAGATATATATGCATATCTAGTATAATCATCAATGAATGTTATATAGTATTGGTTACCACCATAGGTGATATGACTTTTTAAGTCACCCACATCACTATATACCAAATCAAGCAAACCAGTTTTCCTTTCTACGGATTTAAAGGATTTTCGGTGTATTTTTGCTTGAACACGTATTTCACATTTAGAGATGGTATCGAAATCACAATCAGAAATTAATCCTAATTTATGTATATTTCTAATGGAATTATAATTAACATGTCCTAATCTACCATGCCATAAATTAATAGAATCAACAATATAAACATTAGATTTCTTTATTAGATTCAACTTAATCATGCCGTTACAAGAGTATCCCTTTCCAATGAATCTACCATTCTTAGACAACACTAGCTTATCAAACTCATACACCATCTTGAATCCTCCTTTGTTAAGAAGGTATCCAGATACCAAATTCTTACACATATCAGGTACATAAAATACATTTACTAGTGTAAGAACTTTTCCAGAGGTGAAAAGAAGTTCTATAGTGCCTTTTCCCAGAACTTTACTTGGAACCTTATTTGCTCCAGTAACTTCGTCGGCTTCTCCTTTATTTTCTTCGTAACTCTTGAACAGATTACGGTCTTTGCAAATATGAATGGTTGCTCCAGTATCGAACCACCAATCATTATCATTGCCGCTAACGAAGTTCGCCTCTTGAACTACAGCCACAATTGAGTCTTCGACCACATTCACTTTTTGTTGTTTCTTCCGTAGACGGTAGTCTCGAGCATAGTGGCCGGGCTTGTTACAAAAATAACAAGCACCTTTCTTTTTGTTGTTGGTTTTGAAATGATTTTTTTTCTTAAACTATGTTTCATTTTTTGGCTTTAATGTATCAGTAATTTCAACATTATTTGCCTTAGAATGGGACTCAGTTTGCGGATTATCATCTAGATCGCGTTTGCGAGAGTCTTCTTCAATACGAAGATGACGCTATAAACTGTCTAAATTATAATCCGTTTCCACATGCTTCATCTTTTTCTTATAATCATTCCAACTATGCGGAAGTCTCAAAATTATAACTCCAACAACAAAAGATTCAGGGAGATCAATTCCAGCATCTTTAAGTTGATTCACTAACAGTAAGATTTCGCTTACTTGTCCAATTATGGACTTATTGGTGACCATTTTGAAATCCATAAAATTGGAAATAAGAAACTTTTTATTACTTGCCTCGGATATGCGGTACTTATTCTCCAGTGCAGTCTAGAGTGCCTTCGCTATTTCCAAGGTCCTATGAGCATTGTAGACTGGGGTAGATAGCACATTTAGAATATGGCCTCTGCATAGAAAATCATCCTCTTTACGCTTTGCACGTCTAGCCTTTAGAGCAGCATCATCCTTATCAGTTTCCTCCGGGATTTCTTCCAAGTCATCTTCCAAAATGTAGAACAACTTGACGGTGACCAAGAAAAATTTCATCGTCTCTTGCCAACGAGTGAAATTGTCGCCATCAAAACGCTCTAATCGAGTTAGATGCTGATTCATAACTTGTAGAGTGCTCAAACCTTCCATGGTTGAAGAATATTGTCTGAAATTTGTTGGGAATTTTGCGGTTCGAGACAAATTTGATGGCGATTGCGATGAAGATAATGCTGTACTTCCGACTTCAAGAATCTATGGAATAGATTCTTTCAGACAATAGTTCAACCTACCAGGTACAAACGGGTTATCGAACTATCGACTTTCAAGATTCAATGAAGCCCTATAATAGCGTAATCGGATTCAAAGTTTGCACTCCTTTGATCCGACCAAGAACACTTTAGCAATGGTATCTGATGATGCAATTTGTATAGAATAGAAAGAAGAGGAAGAAGAGAGCGATTCTACGACGTTTTCTGAGTTTGAAACACGTCGGAGGCGTCACAAAACAGAGTAATGGCAACGGAGTTCTGGCGTCGCAAAACTGCTCCGTGAAGAAGAATCAGAATTATAATTATATTCTCAATGCTTTCTGGGCGTCACTATTTATAGTGGTAGACAGGTGCCTATTCGCCAAACGTCACAACCGTTTGCAACGGTCACGTCTATTCAACTGTTACAAACGGTCGCGTCTATTCATTTTGTAACGTTTAAAAAACGTTACAATTTCCCGCCATTAATTCAAATTTATAAATTTCGATTTTGGGTTCTTAACGGGCTGAAATCTGACCCGTTACTGTTTACATATGATCCAAAAATATTTTCGGATCCGAACCCGAAACCCGTACCCGACCCGGCCCGGTTCGGTTTAGTCGGACGAACGGTGGCGGTGCGCGTGTGGTGTTGCATGACTTCTCTCCTCACAATAAAGCAAACATGTGGGAACCCCAAGGCCCCAACATCCACATGAGAAAACTATATTTATACAAATATTTTGTATAACTTTCTACCATGTGGGACTAATATTCTCTTCTTCCTCTTTACTTCTTCTCTTCAAAATCAAAACCCAAACCCCAAAGTTATTTGAATATTTTACGACAATCTCCCCCAATTTTCAAAATAAGAAAAATTAATAAATAGAATGGTTGCATCACTAGAGTGACTTCCTACATACCCAAGTGGGATCAAGCCTATGTAGTTCTAAGATCAAGTTTTGCATCATCGTGAAAACCAACACATAAATAAAAGGTATCTTTTGGATTTGAACCTTTACTTAGTGTAAACCATTCAAAGCCTTATCTAGATTCTATGGTGAACGAATCTTGAACCAAGTATCCATAATGATAAAACTGGAACAATCACACATGTTGATTTCCTTAGGTAAAGTGTTCTGTATTGCTCAGCATGTTAATTGCCATGTGCTTAAATCCTGGTTCATGAGTCTACTTAGAAAGCGGTCTTACTTTCCTAGTAAACGACCTAATTTCCATACTCATATAGGTAAGTCTCTTAAGGTGTTTCTGCGATTCACCTTTTAAGGTTTCTAGACTTATTAAGGATATATATCCATCCTTTGTTCTTGCAGAATCCAACACTAAATAATATGGGATTATCAATTTAGTATTCCATAATCATTCTCTTAACTTGTTGGTACCCATTGAACTTTGTCTATCCTTTTCAAGACATAAGTTGGGTTTCTGTTAAGGATGATCAACCTTCATTCACAGACCTTAGTCCCTTTTCTTGTGACTTTATAGAAACCATTGCCTTTGGAAGACTCTTTGTAAGTGGATCAGCCAAGTTTTTCTTCGTTTCTATGTAGTCAACAGTTATAACTCCTCTTTTGAGTAACTGTCTCACCATTTGATGTCTTAGACTCACATGTCTAGACTTTCCATTATATGTCTTATTAGACACATTGTATATCGTTGCTTGATTGTCACAGTTAATCAAGACTGCTGGAGATGGCTTCTTCCATAAAGGGATTTCCATTAATAAATTCTTAAGCCATTCCGCTTCTTTACATGCATCTGCTAATGCAATCAATTCTGAAAAAAATTGCTGAGTCAGAAATACAGGTCTGCTTCTAGGAAGCCCAAGACACAGCAGCGCCTCCTAATGTAAAGATCCATCCAGTCGTAGACTTAGATTTGGATTCTACATTGTTCTAGGTTGCATCACTATATCCTTCTATTACAGCAGGATATCCTTTATATGATAAACCATATTCAATGGTTCCTTTTAAATAAGCTAAAACTCTGGAAATAGCTTTCCAATGTTTGAAACCTGGATTACTCGTAAATCGACACAATACACTTATAGCATGTGCGATGTCTGGTCTAGTGCAATGCATAGCATACATAAGACTCCCAATAACATTGGAATACTCTAGTTGAGAGAGTATGTCCAGTGTTCTTTTCTAATTTAATACTAGGATCTAAAGGAGTTGGTGCTGGTTTGTCATCGTAATGAGCATACTTTTGTAGGAATTTCTCTATGGAATGAGATTGAGTTAGTAATAACTCCGCCTCTTTCCTAATAATTTTAATTCCCAAATTTCATCAGCCTCTCCTAGATCTTTCATGTCGAATTTAGAAGACAGAAAGTTTTTAGTTTCATTCGAACATGATATATTAGAACCAAATATTAGCATGTCATCAACGTATAAACAAATTATAACACTACTGTTGTTATCCGATTTGCTATAAATACATTTATCAGCATCATTAATAATGAATCCATATGACAGTGCAACTTTATCAAATTTCTCATGTCATTGCATGGGAGCTTGCTTCAGGCCATAAAGAGATTTCACTAATTTGCAAACTTTCTTTTCTTGGCCGGGGGTTTTGAAACCTTCAGGTTGTTCCATATATATCTTTTCTTCTAAATCTCCATTTAGAAAAGCAGTCTTTACATCCATTTGATGTATGACTAATTTATGAATTGATGCAAGTGCAATTAAACAGCGTATAGAAGATATGCGAGCAACTGGAGCATATGTATCAAAGTAATCTACTCCATGTCTTTGCTTATATCCCTTAGCAACTAATCTGGCTTTAAACTTATCAATAGATCCATTTGTATTCAACTTTTTCTTGAATATCCATTTACATCCTATAGGTTTAGCACCAAGATGTAAATCAGTTAAAACCCAAGTTTGGTTTAACAGTATAGAATTCATTTCATCATTGATAGCTTCTTTCCAAAAATTGAAATATCTGGAACTCATAGCCTCATAATAAGTTTTGGGATCGTCATCGACGTTCATTACATATTTAGTCACATTAAGGACTTCGTCCTTACTGCCTTCTACACGATATGTAATGAAGTCAGGACCATAGTCCTTCTCTATTCTCGCTCTTTTACTTCTCTGTTGTTCAGTACTATTATCTGGTACTTGTACTTCCTTGCTATTTTGAGCAGGAGCATAATCATCGTTATTGATATCATTAGCCATACTAGGTTCTGGACTAGATGATCTCAATGGGATCTCAACAGTTTGATTTTCAAAAAATTCTACATCTATAGATAATATAACTTCTAGGGTGTCAAGAATAAGGAATCTATAAGCTATACTATTAAGTGAATATCGTATGAAAACACATTTAAATGCTCTATTTCCTAACTTTGATCGTTTAGAGTATGGTTTTCTAACATATGCTAAGCAACCCCAAACTTTAAGTCTACTTAGGTTAGGTTTCCTATTAAACCATAATTCATAAGGGGAAATATTATTCTTTTTAAGTGGTATTCTATTTAAAATATAACATGCAGATAACATAGCATCACCCCATTATAAGGTAAATTAGAACTTATGAGCATGGCATTAACCATTTGTACTAAAGTTCTATTCTTCCTTTCAGCAACACCATTTTGTTGTGGTGCATATGGGGTAGTACATTGGTGAACTATACCTTGTTGTTTACAAAACAAGTTGAATTCATTTGAGAAATATTCACCACCACGATCTGAATGTAATATTTTAATTTTAACTCCTAATTGTGTTTCAACCTCTGCTTTGTAAATTTTGAATTTATCAAAAGCCTCATTTTTAGTTTTCATTAGATATATATGCATATCTAGTATAATCATCAATGAATGTTATATAGTATTGGTTACCACCATAGGTGATATGACTTTTTAAGTCACCCACATCACTATATACCAAATCAAGCAAACCAGTTTTCCTTTCTACGGATTTAAAGGATTTTCGGTGTATTTTTGCTTGAACACATATTTCACATTTAGAGATGGTATCGAAATCACAATCAGAAATTAATCCTAATTTATGTATATTTCTAATGGAATTATAATTAATATGTCCTAATCTACCATGACATAAATTAATAGAATCAACAATATAAAAAGAAGATTTCTTTATTAGATTCAACTTAATCATGTCGTTACAAGAGTATCCGTGTCTAATGAATCTACCATTCTTAGACAACACTAGCTTATCAGACTCATACACCATCTTGAATCCTCCTTTGTTAAGAAGGTATCCAGATACCAAATTCTTACACATATCAGGTACATAAAATACATTTACTAGTGTAAGAACTTTTCCACAGGTGAAAAGAAGTTCTATAGTGCCTTTTCCCAGAACTTTACTTGGAACCTTATTTGCTCCAGTAATTTCGTCGGCTTCTCCTTTATTTTCTTCGTAACTCTTGAATAGATTACGGTCTTTGCAAATATGAATGGTTGCTCCAGTATCGAACCACCAATCATTATCATTGCCGCTAACGGAGTTCGCCTCTTGCACTACAGCCACAAGTGAGTCTTCGACCACATTCACTTTTTGTTGTTTCTTCCGCAGACGGCAGTCTCGGGCATAGTGGCTGGGCTTGTTACAAAAATAACAACCACCTTTCCTTTTGTTGTTGGTTTTGGAATGATTTTTCTTCTTAAACTATGTCTCACTTTTTGGCTTTAATGTATCAGTAATTTCAACATTATTTGCCTTAGAATGGGACTCAGTTTGCGGATTATCATCTAGATCGCGTTTGCGAGAGTCTTCTTCAATACGAAGATGACGCTGTAAACTGTCTAAATTATAATCTGTTTCTGCATGCTTCATCTTTTTCTTATAATCATTCCAACTATGCGGAAGTCTCGAAATTATAACTTCAACAAAAAAAGATTCAGGGAGATCAATTCCAGCATCTTTAAGTTGATTCACTAACAGTAAGATTTCGCTTACTTGTCCAATTATGGACTTATTGGTGACCATTTTGAAATCCATAAAATTGGAAATTAGAAACTTTTTATTACTTGCCTCGGATATGCGGTACTTATTCTCGGATATGTGGTACTTATTCTCCAGTGCAGTCCAGAGTGCCTTCGCTGTTTCCAAGGTCCTATGAGCATTGTAGACTGGGGTAGATAGCGCATTCAGAATATGGCCTCTGCATAGAAAATCATCCTCTTTGCGCTTTGCACGTCTAGCCTTTAGAGCAGCATCATCCTTATTAGTTTCCTCCGGGATTTCTTCCAAGTCATCTTCCAAAATGTAGAACAACTTGACGATGACCAAGAAAAATTTCATCGTCTCTTGCCAACGAGTGAAATTGTCGCCATCAAAACGCTCTAATCGAGTTAGATGCTGATTCATAACTTGTAGAGCGCTCGAACCTTCCATGGTTGAAGAATATTGTCTGAAATTTGTTGGGAATTTTACGGTTCGAGACAAATTTGATGGCGATTGCGATGAAGATAATGCTGTACTTTCGACTTCAAGGATCTATGAAATAGATTTTTTCAGACAATAGTTCAACCCACCATGTACAAACGGGTTATCGAACTATCGACTTTCAGGATTCAATGAAGCCCTATAACAGCGTAATCGGATTCAAAGTTTGCACGCCTTTGATCCGACCAAGAACACTTTAGCAATGGTATCTGATGATGCAATTTGTATAGAATAGAAAGAAGAGGAAGAAGAGAGCAATTCTGCGACGTTTTCTGAGTTTGCAACACCTCGGAGGCGTCACAAAACAGAGTAATGGCGACGGAGTTCTGGCGTCGCAAAACTGCTCCGTGAAGAAGAAGAATTATTTTCTCAACGGTTTCTGGGCGTCACTATTTATAGTGGTAGAGAGGTGCCTATTCGCCAAGCGTCACAACCGTTGCCTATTTCGGTTCTTAACAGGCTGAAATCCAACCCGTTACTGTTTACATATGATCCAAAAATATTTTCGGATCCGAACCCGAAGCCCGGCCCGGTTCGATCGGACGGCGCCCGTGTGGTGTTGCATGACTTCTCTTCTCACAATAAAGCAAACATGTGGAAGACCCAAGGCCCCAACATTCACATGAGAAAACTATATTTGTACAAATATTTTGTATAACTTTCTACCATGTGGGACTAATATTCTCTTCTTCCTCTTTACTTCTTCTCTTCCAAATCAAAACCCAAACCCCAAAGTTATTTGAAAATTTTACAACAGAATTCTTCATTCTCAGATGATTCAAGATGCAGCCTGATCTCCAGATGATGAAAATTAATTTGATGGAATCAATGACATGTCACTTTTATTGTTGTTAAGCCGGCTAGTGCTCTGATACCACATAAGAATTTGAAGAAATGTGATTTTATTACTCTATTAATCAAGTAATGGTACAAAGAGATTTCAGATGGATGATGATTCAGATATACTGTTATATATATTTACTCGGCATGCAACTTGTATTTATAAAGAAAAATAAAAGTGATGGGCTGTGGCCCATTATCTTGCTCTGAGAGATTTGAACAGTTGAGATGAGAAGTGCTTTCGGTGACTCATTCTTGAGTCTGATATATTTGCGTTTCTTTGTACATCGTTCAATAGATAGGCTTGGAAAACTAATGGTGCAAAGTATACACGTGAGTGAGAAGTGAAGTGACTGTATATAATAAAAAATATCATGTTTTGAATAATTACATGTCCGCTTCTTCCATTGTTTGTTAGTATCATAAATTTGAAATGGTTTTATTACCATGAGGATAACATTCATTCAATTAAAATGTAAAATTTGACTGTATATGTAGTTGTGCTCGAAGTGAGTTCGTCCTAATCAGATGGGTCTGACAAATATTACAATTGTGATCCCAATATAATAGTTGTAAGTTTTAGACTTTGTCTATCCACCACATCTTTGCTTGATGTTCTGTAAATTGATAACAACTAACAAACTATATTACCTATTTTTAGGCACTAACTGACATATGCATGGACATTTTGCTCAAGTATATATTGGTATGAACCATACTGATATATGTTTTTCTAGTGCACAGGGCATACATTCCCAGTTTGGATACTAATCATGCACTTGCAAACTTAGTAGGAGATTACTGAACATCAAGCAAAGATAGTATGGTGATGTAAACTAAATCAGGTCATGTATTTGATTTTTCTTCTTAATACTATAAAGAAAAGGGATTGCAACTACTGGATTACTGGAAATGATAAAACTTAAAAGGCATTGCCGTTTACTGAGTTAAAATTTTAATATTCTTTATATTTGAGAAATTTTCCTTTCTTATTTTTTTTTTATAGGTTTAGAATTTTAATCAAATAATTCATCGAAACTAATAAGATATCAGTCTCTTATAAATGCAGTATTACAGTTCTTTGACTTTTTTTTGTTTATATTTCATAATCATGTCTATTAATATCTGTTTTATTTTAAAGTTAACTTCAGTTTTGAAGAAGGCAACCGTAACTAGCTAGCAAATCCGATGAAAACTTCAGAAATTCTGACCAATTTAAGATGCAGAGGGTATTATTACCTTGCACTACATTTACAAATAACTTTTTTATGTCTTCTTATGGAATATTCCGCAACTCAAATAAAACATTACAAACGTAAAAAAGCCTCGCAAATATTCTAAACTAAACCTTGTTGTAAATATGCAGTATGTTCTAATTTGCAGAAATATCATATATTCACATATGGTGGTTATTTATTTAAAAATATGAAAAATATATGGATTCGTTGTCACTTCCGCCATGATTAGTGCTTTGACTAGGACAACTCATTAGCATTCTCACTTTATTTGAATCTATTGTTTGTGTGTTACAGTACACAGGGTTAAAAACATGATTAGATTAGCAAACAAAATTCAACATCATACGTACAGGGTCTGAACAGCAGTCTCAACAAACTCCATAACTTCACTTCATTACAACAGTATCATGTACGTCTCCTTATATTACAACATTCCACACCCAACTTTGGCTTATGAAGGAGAACTTTTGTATCATGTATTGCGTATAGTTACATGTTAAAATATAACCAGTCAAAACAATTGCAAATTACTTCGTCAAAAAAGTGCCATTTTTAATGAAGCAGTTTTCACCTCAATACATACAATTTCACTCCATAAGTTTGGAATAATTCATGTAATTCTAAGAATGCAACCATAGTCGGTCATGAAGCCTCTCTTTCCCTGCACCAAGCATTTCATCGACCCTTTCTCCATTACGATAAAAGTGGAATGTAGGAGTGTACCGGATGTTTTCTGTAGTTTCAGGGCATTCATCAATATCAGCATACACAAATGAAAGCTTCTTAAATTCATTGCTTAATTCGTTAAATGCTGGCAGGATTTGGCTGCATACATGGCACCTGCAAATTTCCAATGCAACATTTGATATGATAAGGTATATAGCACCTAAAATAGTTTTTAGTAAATGGATATATGCAGACCATTTCAGTAGAAAAGTTTACAAGCAAAAACCTTGCATATGTCTGCCTAAACTATTGTGATTGATGATAACAGAATAGTTTAAGAACATTGTATATAATGTTAATGTAATTTCTTTTGAATACTCTTTTCATATATCCTTCTACTGATAATTCACAACTCAAGATGAAAGTAATTAATTAATGGACAGATTACCAAAACTAACTAGCACAGTGATAATGTTCTAGATTGTTGATCTATAAAACCTGAGATCAAACATCATTTCCTTCTTTAACCAATGTTCACTAAACAAATTAATTAATAATGGAGAGGTTTAAATGAAAGAAACTGATTTTAAAAAAAAGAATATGCGATAAAATGCATGATTCCATGCTAGGCATAGTAGTGTACATAGAAGTTATATTTATTAACATGTAATGCCAATTAAAAGGTGAATTTTGAGTTTTGTGCAGGTCCAGAGAATAGAATTGAGGGGATCCTGCTATTTTTCTGCCCGTTGAATGTCCTAAATTATTTGGCCTTTAGTATTTTTTGCTATAAAAACAATACCACATGGTGATGGTGATGCTAAATGCAATTAAAGACATCATTTTACCTAATTTTATTGTGATCCGCGGTGTACCGTTTAACTTTGTATGAAGTGATCTGCAGTAAACTACCAATTGCGAAATCTGATGTAAAATAGAGTAAAAGTATGCACCAGCACCACTCGTAATCTACTCTTCTCTTCATATAAATTATAGTGCTTGCTCTATGGTATATCATACAATATCATGATATAAAACTTATTCACCAAGGCACAGGCATTTTCTAGGTCCATGAATGTGAATTCAGTTTTTTAGAATCAGGCATTTATGTTGCATACAATGAACAAGATCATCATCGTCTTCTTCTCTTCTCTCCACATATATATACACACGTGCGCGCGGGCAAAGAGGTAACAAATTTGATCACCAGCAACCATTAGTTAATTAATTCCACACTCGCAAATAGTCACATTAAATATCAGTGTACGTTTCATATATTATGATATAACTCTAATTTAATTAACAAATCAACTGTAGATCACTAATTCATCTCCATGAATGTGATTTTCTATAGTCTATGGTTCTGGAAACAGAATACCAATACTTCAATTTATTCTTCAGTCACTTTTCGTTATTGGCTAAGTAGCGTACAAAAAGAAAGACAAGTATTTTTTATCATTACAGGATAACACATAACACTTGATTTAAGATCATTTGGCGTCCTAATGGTTATAAAGTAATAATCGTCCGAATGGCGGGTTAATGCACACATTTCATCATACAGGTTGGGAGCTTATTTTCAACTTACAATTAAAATCAATCAATCACAAGAAAAAAAATAAATAAAAAATCGTGGAGTTGATCTAACCCAAATCTAGAGAAGGATCGATATTTGTTCAAACTTTGAATTGCATATACGTACCATGAGGCGCCGTAGTTGATAACTGTCTGCCAAAACAAAATAAAAACTCGAGCAAATCAGTTCTTAATGTTCGAATTACAGGCTAAAAATTTTGGTAAAACTTACTGGTTTTCTAGAGTTTTTGATTTCTTGCATGATTTGTTTGAGTTCATCGTCGTTTGTCGCCCTTTTCATGCTTCTCATCCCAGAATGGTAGGATTAATTTACAAGAGACCCTCTCAAACCATGCGTTATATTAATTGCTCTGTGTTGGAAATTTGTTCAGAACCCCCTGTCTAGGAAATTTTATTTTATATTCTCTCATAGCTAAAATCGCGAACAGCGATTATCAAAAAACGATCAAAATACCTGAAAAAAAAAAGGAGCTCGAAGAAAATGGGAGAAGAATCAGAGAAATGGACGCCACCATTCATCACTATTGTATCTGCAAACATAAACAGCTACAGATCATGCTCCATTTGTGGAAAAACCCTTTCCGATGATCCTTTGTCAAATTGCACCTCCTGTTCCTACAATTCCAATCCTGGTTCAACTCGCGCTTATCACGTTCTTGTTAGTGACACTATATTCAAACAATATCATTTTCTTTTATTTGAATCGTCAAGAATGAATGCTTGATATGTGTTTGTTTATTTGTCAGCTGTCTGTTGCAACTCATGACAAGGTCATAGTAGTCATTTGCTTTGATCGCACTGCTCAAGTTTTGTTAGGCTGCTCTGCTGATGAGTTCTTTGACTTCTGCAGCATTCATCCATGTGCAGGTACTTCTTTCACATAATTTAGTTGAAGTTAATTTATTTTTCTTAGTTATGTGAAATTTGTATTATATCTCGTTTTCCATAATGGGAGAAAATGTGGTAGTACTAAACATGTTCTTGTTAAGCTCTGTTAAACTCTGATAATGGTTTTGCGAAAAAACCAATATTATAACCACCGTTGATTAACATGAGTTTTTGAGTACATAAAGCACAGCGATCAATCTCACTTTTAACTTTTATGTTAAACCCAATTCTTGTATGTGCTCATATTTTGGATATATTGTTTGACAAACATTGATTCTTAATATCTAAAGCTTTATAAGTGGATACAGCTGAGAAAGCAGCAAAAATACTTGAAGGGGAAATGTTCAAAATGACTCTTTTGAAATCCAAGAAAGGAAATGCTGAGAACCGTCGTGTTGTTTCTGTCATCCCACTGCGCAATGGATTTTGTACGGTCATGGATAGACTAAAGCTTTTATATGGAACATAAGACATGAAATTTAACAGGAAAAAGTATGTACTTCTTGTATGTGGCTCATTATTTTTCAGTTTTGCAGTTTTCGCAATATCTATAATTAAATTCATTTCCAAGAATGATGCTGTTTTTCTGTCCAGACTACTCCATAGTGTAAACTTTGTTATCTATGATCAAGCTGATTCACTTCACACATCAATTCCACTTTAAATTATGCCGTTTTCATACTCTCGTCTTTCTCCACATGGTCCCTAATTGTGTTATAGTATATGTGGAAAAAAAAGAAATCTAATACCATAATGAGAAATTTGGTCAATATATCCATGGTATGGGTAGTTCAAATAATGATTCATCGACTGCTTGTCCCAAAGTTCAGTAACTTTGAAAACTTTGAGATCATATGTCTTAGAAAAGAACTAGAATTCAGAGAGGAAATTTTAGAGCACTCATCAAGCTTAAATGCTTAAATTTTAAAGCAATCAACAACTTTAAAAACCTTGAGATCCTAGTCCCACACATGAGCATCACAAATACCATCTTTGAGTTGACCCAATATTCCCACTTGAAAATCTTTCGTCCAGTCACTAAGCATTGCTTAAATGCTTTGTATGTAGTTGGGCTGCAACAGACAAATTCAATATTTCCAAGTGTAAGAGAGTTTCTCTAAAACTGTAGATTGAGAATCAGTTCCATTTTTGAAAGAAAATCATAACATGTACTGCCTTAGAAATGTTTACTGATGCGATAATACTGTTAAAATGATGGTTTTAAGTTAGTGCAAATTAGGTATATGCACAAATTAGCGGAAATCTATGTCTACTTATATTTTTATCATCAGTAATCTCCATGATTGATCCAAGAATATCATTTCTGCGTCGAGGATGTATCGTTCCCTATAAATCTACCAGAAAATTAAGAAATTCAAACAAAAAAGGTTTCTACTTTTTGTAGGTATGAACACAAACTGACATTTATGTAGCAGTTTTACAGTGTTTTTCTATGTGTGTAAGGAATTTATCAACGGTTGTTGGAAACAATGGCAAACTTCAGCTGAGTCGTGGACTACGTCACTCTCTTGAAGACGTTTCGGCGATCTGCTATGTAGTGCAAAGCAGTTCGGATCAATCGCCGCCGCCTCTGGGATAAAACAGCCTCTCAAGTTTGGTGGTATCGATTTCGTTTGCACGTACAGACCGATTCTATTTTGCACTCAATAATTTGTTTGCTCTGATTTTAAGAAGATGATTCGAATTAAACTGTAGTTCTTTCTGTTTCGTCTTCCTATCAGTTAAGAAGGCGGAATAGCAAAAAGAACGTTACTGGCTGGGGAACGTGGTCTTGAAAAACGGATTTGAGAAAATAACGGGTCAAAATAATGAACGTTCTCTAATACAGTCTTACATGACCGTTCCAGCCCGGTCAAAACGGTTAAAGAAATTTGCACCAAAAATATAAGTATTACACCACTACAAGCCCGAGCCCGGGTCGAGTCGGTCGGCGCGCGTGCGCGTGTGGTGATCAAGCATGGTCTTCCTCCTCACAAAAGAGCATCATTGGGTGCCCAAAGGGCCCAACTTAGCTTCAAAGAATCAAGTATAAATACTTGATTCTTTTATATAATCCCACAATGTGGCACTATTCATATTCCCATAGGAGTCATTTCATACTTAGTCAATTTTTTAAGAATTCATTTATTTTAAAAACATTTTCCAACAGTTGTGTTTAGATTATGATGTAAATAGCACGTCTTGATGTTGTGCGGTCAGGTGTCTCAAACCACAACACTGCCATCAAATATCAACACAAATATCTTTGATGCACATGATGAGGAGGAAAAGAGAGAGAGAGGAAGAAAAAGAAAACTACTGCCTAAAACAAATAATATACCATACTTTTTAATAACTTGTTTGCTTGCTGGATGGTACTTGTTAATTCTCTCATAATCTGATCGATTTATCAGATTATGTTCCGTTGAATAGTCTTTAAGTTCATTGAATTGGATTGTAGGATCAGTAAGTCCATTACAATACCAAAGCTCTAAAAATAAAATCTCAACTATAGAATTGTGTGATATTTGTAGGGTAATTAAGACATCAAACATTTTTTTAGTGCCCAATATGCTGAAATATTACCTAGTCATTTTTAGGTCCTGTTTGCAGGAATGTGACTGTCTTCTTTACTGTGTTTCCCTGATTAACCTAACTCACAAAAGCAGAAATATATAGGCATATACATTACACTCCTGTAATCAAGGTTTTAAATCTCAGCCATCGTGGGCCAAGATCTAAATGGAAGATCTCAACTGGTTGAATGTTTTTTTTTTAATTATTTATTTATAATATTTAACCCAATAATTTTCTTCAAATTTTAATTGCATTTTCTTTACTTTTTCTTACCCTTTCTAACCTTGATTCTTAGTCTTTTCTTTCTCTTCTACACGACGATTGGAAAGAAGTTTTATCAACCAACAAATTTTGATCAGTTTTTTTCCCACTCATGTTTTTCTATTAAATTCAATTTCATAACTCAATTTGATTAACCTAATTTTTATATCCAACCCTAGCTATGGTCGGGTTTAGATTTTTTTTTCTTATTCCGAATTTGATTTGGATACAATCTACAATTTTGTTTTCTGATTCTATTTGATATATAAAATTCATTTTATGATTATACATGCCAACTAATTTAATACTTCAATCATTTCTTTTAAAAATTAGTACTTTGGTCAAATTAAGTAATGTATCTTTACCATCATGAATTTAATAAATGTATACGCATCTATATATTACTATGACATGAAAGATTTGAAATTAAGATGATCAAGTTTGGATAATTACTCATCAATTGTTATGGTTAATTAGATGCATTTACATATATTTTTGGAAATTAATATGATTAAGTTTCATTCAAACATTCCATGTTTACTAATAAATTTATTGGTTAGAATGAAATACTAGTAATCCAAGCACATATTCAAGCTTTTCCAAAATTACTTCATTGAAATTTGTGTAGGTGAATCAATTCTTGTAATACAAGTAATTTTTTTAATAGTACATAATTTTTCGATCTAAATCCCTCTCATATGATTTTTTGTTTTGTTTTTGAAATTGTACTTTATATACAACATGTCACTGGGACAACATATCACATGTCAATAAACGTTCGAATCACGCTACACAAATTTCGAACTTGTGACCTTTCGCACCAAAGCCGAATCACTTAACCAAAGTCGAATCATATGATATTTGCGTTATCCGTTGTAAATATTATGTTCAGGTATCCTCACTATTTATGCGCGTTACATAGCATGTGCGATAACTACAATAAAACTCTTTGTCCCACATCATCCGTCGATCTAGTATTTCTCCCCTTTATATATCCTCATTTCCACTATTGTTTGATTAAGTGTATGAAGTATAGATGGCTAGGAAACTTTGTGCACACACGTACCTATTTTGCATGAGCAAATTAGCATAGGTGTCACTTTGATGACGCACTTGGCATTGTAATGGATTTTACTTGGGCTTCCATTGTTTTCTTCCTTTTTTTATTCTAGTACATTCAGCCTAATCTTAACTGAAAAAGCAAATCTTTTAATCCGCCAAACCGTTGTCATTGTGATTAATTGAAATTGTATTTACCTTAAAGAACTGTATTTTCTCACGCCTGGCTGTTTACATTTTATTACTTCTTTGTGTTTTGAGCTACAATTTCCATCTACGTCTATTTATTAGCATTCATCTTACATAGAGAAGATATATAAAAGAAAATAACTTGAACTTCCAAAATACTTATTATTAATGCTACTCCTAATTCCTTTGGGCTATCGTGATTTATTCCCTATGTACATTATCAATACGAGCTCATAATTTTAGAACATATTTCTTAAATAGAAACAACATTACACAACCCAGTTCGTCCATCGTAACATAAATTAATATATGCATGCATGTATGTATAACTAAGATATGCATGTATGTATTTATAACTAAGATTATATAAAATGGCGTCCTCAAGTTCTTCGACGGCTAGGGATTCTCCAACTTCTCTCCTTCGGAAAACGCAGATGAAGATGAAGAAGGATGGCAGGAGGTAAGAAGGAAAGGCAAACAGAAGTGGAGACGGGAGGCGCAGCAAAACAAATGAAGGCATGGTCTAAAACTAGATCGAAGGTCAATGTTATCAAATTGAATAGTGGTTAAGGCACACGGTCATGGGTAACGCTCCAGGAAAAGACATTGAAATGAAAGAGAGGATTGAATAGCACAATCCAATTTTAGATCTGGATGGAGAATATGCGAAAATAGATGATCTCGACTATGAGCACTCTAACCAAATGTTGAATAACTCAGTTTTCATCTATGTGGTAGGTAAGAGACCCTATTATGTCTACTTTAATGCCTATATCAACCGGGAGTGGAAACCTGAAGGAAAAATGAGAAGTTTTTTCACAAGACAATGGTTTTTTATCTAGTTAAGTTTGAACTCTTTGAAGATTTAGACAAGGTATTCAATAGAGGTCCATGATTTATGGATAGCAAGCTCATATTAATGAATAAATTGGAATGCTTGAAATTCTAGTTTATTGTGTACATGGCTAAGCTAACAGAGAGTGTGTGTGCACGTATGAGTATGTATGTATGTATGTATGTGTGTATGTTTACACACACACTAACTAGTAGTAAAATAAAGTAAATAAGAACTAGCATATCAGGATTTTTATAATGGTTCGGAGCATCATCCTACATCCAGTCTCGGAATCTCTATTTTTAACTTTTCACTAGCTAATACCCTCACTTCATTTGGAGGAACAGGTTTACATATTTCCCAAGCCGCTGAACAGGTCTTTTCACTTACTCAAAAGAAAAAATATCTTCAGCAACGGTTGTGTCTCAATACACTGATTTGTGACTTAATGCAAGGGTCCTATAACTCACAATACTCTTTATGGAGCTGAACGAGCAATAGTTTTAGGACAAGTAGAAATCAGAGAATTGATTTCATAATTGAAAGAGCGTTGATTATTGATTGCTTTTAGAAATCAAGAGATTTTAAAATCGGTAATAAGAATCAGAAAGCAAGTTGTTAATTCCTTTCAAAATCCATATATATGAATACTAAAGAGGTTTGCTAAAGAGAAACGTCTGTCCCCATGAAACTCTGTAGAGAAGATCGCGATCGACCGTAGAGATGTGATGTTTTGAAAAGTTTCTCACGGCCTTCAGATTTTATTAGTGCATTGGTTCATCGGTTGGCCCAACCGGTGGATCGGTGTACAAGATTTTTCAAAAATCTAAAGTTAAAAGAAAGGCGTTTTAAAAATATTAAAAAATTATGGAAAATTTTATTATTAATTTTTTTTAGCATATTTAAAGCCTTGGAATACTATGTTTAGATTCCTTAACAAGATGTAGGACAACAGACTCACATTGTTAAAGTCTTCAAAGAATTCTTATTTGCCGATACTTCATCAAAATAGCAAGCAATTTCCACTTCAATCTAAGTTCTATTGATATCGCCTCTTCTATTTTTCTGCTATGACTAATGTATGAAGTTGTCGTCATCAAAATTCCAAAAAATCTGGATCTAACATTCTCCCCCTTTTTGATCATGACTACTCGTTATATGCATTCATGTAAATAGTATGAACTTGACATTAATATGAATGCAATACACCCCTGAATACACACACACACATCCCCCCAAATGTATGCATATGTACCTGTGCAGTTAATGCCCCGCTATTACCCCGCTATAACCCCGCTATATCTCATAGCGGATTTCTGCCGCTACGATATTTTCATATAGCCCCAAATATAGCCTTTCCGCTTTAAGCCCCGCTATATCCCGTTATTTCTGCTGTTTCCGCTATATCTTCTTTAAAAGAAATGAATTAAAAAATGATATTTATACATTATAAAAATTATGAAATTAATTAATTTAATTGATTTTTTAATATATTTTCAGAAATGAAAATACTCTAATATACTACTAAATTCAATTATGTTATATAACAGTTTTACGTTTATTTACAGTATATTCGCACATGTTTTTATTTAAAATTATTTATGTACTAATTATAATTCAATTGAATGTTAATTTTTCACTTAATTACCATTTATATATTTGTAAAAATATTAAGTATGAGTTTTATATGCTATTTTAGAGTCATCCGCTATATCCCGCTATATCCTCGCTGTATCCCCGCTATGACTTTTTGCACCTCCGCCGCATTGAGTCTGCCGAGCGCTTTAACTGCACAGATATGTACATATATATTTTCCCCCTTTTTCATCACAAAAAGGAGAAAATAGACCGCATAGTTCAGAATGCATATCACAGACACAGATCATAATAACAGATTAAATAACATGAAAATCACAATATGCATAGCACGTAACACAATCACGGAGTGTCACAAAATGCATAAAAACAACAATGTCACAAGGTGCAGAAACACAATGAAGTGTCAAAATACGCAAATACACAACAAAATAAAATGCTAATCCAAATGTCTAACAGAATGCAAATGAACAGAAATAAATAAGGATACCATATCTAGAGAAATTAGCAGTCGAAGCTCTCACAAATCATAGTAACCCTCAGTTGTGGTGGGATCAGACCTGTAAAAGTGGTATGACGACGACTTTGTGCTAGAGGACGAGTGGGAGATCCAGTTGCATGACTGAGTCCGGCTAATTGTGACAACGGCACCTTCCGACCCACCGATCCAAAGCTTAGGGCGACTTTTGGACTCGCGTCGGTGCTGATAAATATGAGATGTCGGAGTTTTTAAAACATTACAGAGAACGAGAATATACAGATATAATCTAAGATATTCTATACTCTTATATCTCACAGCGGATGACAACAAAATATAAATATACAAAATAAAAATCTCAGAAAATATCTCTGTTTGTACCGAAATTGGGCACAACACTCTTTGGATGTAATTAAAGAGATTAGAATGAAGAAATTAAATGGAAAAAGAGGCTAATCTAACAATCACACCAATAAAAGTCTGCAGAAATAGAAAGAGACAAGAGTTTATAGTGGTTCGGTGTTGTAGCCTACGTCCACTTTGAATAGTTTGTTGTTTATTAATGATTCTCAACTGATTCCAACAGTACAAATTACTAACACTCAGGTTACAATGGAGTTGCAACAGAGTAATAGTGTAGAAGCTTCAAAAGACCTTTTTCAGTAGGCGTAGAGGTTGCTATTTATAGGAGTAGTTCTAAAAATATCTACCTCAAAACTCGGAATACCTCTTCTCACACGTGGATGGGTCCACCAGATCGATCTGAGGTTGTTTGGGATCGATCCTGATCGATCCAAGTGCATTTCGTATCGATCAAGATTGGCTCCATTTGAGCTGCGATCAATCATGGTGGTTCTTCAGTTGATATGCAAGCTTCCATGAAAATTTCGTGGCATTTGGATTTGTAGTTTTTGAGTTATGATCGATCCAAAATTGGATTTGCAAGTAGGCTGATGGATTTGTATTGATACGTGCGTATCGATGGGCTTCGTATCAATATGATGTGTATCGATCAGCCGCATGTCGATGACGTGGTGCGAGAGTTCTGTGGAGATCCATATTTCATGCCTAAAGACCGTTTTCTTTGGTTAGACTGTGTCCTTCGTACTCATCTAATGTCAAGCTCTTTGTATCGATGCCTTATGTGTGGCTTCGTATCGATGCTTGGTCATTGGTTTCGTATCGATCGATTGGCTGATCGATATGAAATGGGAAATTGTTGGGCAAATGAACTACGATCGATCTGGGGGATGCTATTGCTTGATGGATACGAAGGGGATAGATGCGAAGTGATGGATACGAAGTAGGATGGATACGAAGGGGATGGCCGTAGAGTGATGGATACGAAGGAGTGGATACAAAGGGAATATGTTTCACGTGAACCTTGATCGATCCATAAATTGAGCATACGAACTCCGATTGACCTGAAATTTGGAATGTTGCCTTTCTTAGCTTTGTTCGTTGTACCATGCTAATTGTGGCTCGATCCGGACTCGGACCAAGTTCGCCTGTATCCATCGTGGACCTGTAGATAACCGATCTTTGGGACAGATTACCTTTAGTTTCTAGTCAAGTCATTGCCAAAAGGCTGGATAACACTTGCCCGCCAAAGTACGTCCTATGTGAACATGACGTGCTTTGAAAAGCTGCAACGTCTATTATGAAAAAGTTCTATCCGATTCGTTGAACAGTTGTTGTCCTTTCATCAAGAAATGCAACCTTTGATTAATTTCCAGTAATATAAATGTTGAATTATAGACTGCCAATGATCATGCAGTTTTATGTTTAACTGAAGGTCAAGTGCTAGCAATTTGTTGTTCACTATCTTGGTTGTCACCAGGTAAGCATTCAATTCCTGTCAACTTTGAAAATCAAATGTTGAGTTGGCATACATGCACATATGTTAACCTGACTCATGTTCACGTTTGGACATTCACGGGTCGCTGTCAAGTTTCTTTGTTCTTGTTTGGATCGAGTTTCGTATCTATCCTCTCCTGGATCGATGTGAAATTCGAGTTGTAACAACGATTGATGGTCGCTCTGATTCACTCTTTCGTATCGATCCTCTCCTGAATCGATTTGGGATGTATGAGTGTAGGCTTCGTATTGATGGCTATCGATACAAGATAGATAGTCTCTAGGAGTGCTTCGTATCGATGGACACGAAGTTTTGGGTCTTGAATAGATGGATACGAAATTGATGTTTCGTATCGATGGAGTTGAATGATCCAGACATGATCTTGCAGTAACCTTCGTATCGATGGATATGACATAGTGGTCTTCGGATCGAGCTACATTAACGGATACAAAGCGCTGATGGATACGAAGTGTTAAGTTCTGGATTGCTGTGTGTTGATGGATACGAAAGCCAACCTTCGTATCGATGGATGTTAGCTGATTCTCTCGGTTTAGTAACTGGGATACGAAACGCCTTCCCTTGGATACGAAGCCATATAAATAGATTTTGGACTTAGACAAATTTTCACTTGCATCTGCCTTCACTTCGTATCGATAAGAAAAAAGATAGAACTGTAGAAGCTCTCGTCTTCACACAACTAGCTTTTAATCCCTAACCCAATTCGCTTAATCTAGGTAAATGATTAGTAGACCCATGTTTAAAGTGACAAGGATCGAGTTGATGCCATTCCGTTCATGGTGAAGTCCATCTTTGGCGCCGCTTGTGGCGGAGCGTGGTTAGGGCAAGGTTGAGGAAGTAAGTAATGGCGCCTTGGAGGCTTGGGGAAGAAGGAGAGCAGCCGATGGAGACGACGGAGTCACTGACTTCCAATCTTTTGCTCGAACTCGTATCGAGACATGGATAAGTCAGAATACTGTGAAGTAGTTTGCAGATGGAGTAGTTTGCTGATCGATTAAGGATGAAGTCGTTCGTATCGATGAAAGAGGCGTGGTGATCGATCCGAAGCCAGGGTCTTTGGATCAATACGAAGAGTATCGATGTTCAGAATGATCGATACAAAGTTGATCGATACAAAGTTGATCGATACAAAGTTGAAGCCTTGGGATCGATACGAAGTGCAGTAATGTGTGGATTGATCGATTCGAAACCCAACTTCTCGGATCGATACGAACACAGGCTTTAGAGGAACAATCCAAGTTGAACCATGATGGATACGAAACATAGCCTTTTGCATAATTGAACACTTAACTCCGATGGGCTTTAGCCTTGCATATTCAGACTTGATTAAAAATGAAATGCATATATGACTATCCTTCAAAGCTCGTCGATGGAACTGTAAGTTGATAAACATAACCAATCTTAACATGGATCGTTTTCCGAAGTCAAAATGGCACGGTTGCGACGGTCAGCGATGACGGTCGCTTCGGTCGAATCTCGAAGTCTTGTCGCTTTACCAACTTTTAAACTTGTAAAAATTTAAAGTTTTATGCAGCACTTCACTACACAACACGATCACTCAATTTACAACGGGGGAACACAGATATCTTGCCATATAATAATGGTTTTTACTAAGTTCAATAGCTATGGATCCCGGAAACTCCAAGCAGTAGTGAGTTCAGAGTCCTCCACTTCCTAGAATTAAAGTGCCAGACATCGCAGCTAACGTAGTAAGTCCTGCTCCAGATGAACTGCCGGGTGCAGTTGGTTTTAAATCCGGAGGACTCGGTACGTTCCAAGATTTTTGAAGATATGCTGGGTAGACTTTGTCTCAGGCATGGTCTATCTTTGGAAGACGTTCTATTACCGGGGCCGGAAGACAGAGCGCACAATCCCCCGGAAGGGTTTACTGCTTGCAACAGATTTATGTGCGTAGCTGGAACGTTGCGCCCGTTCAACCAATTTATTTGGGATGTGCTATTCTTCTTGAGGATTGCGCCTTCTCAACTGCATCCGAACGGATATGCACTTCTCAACAGCTTATATATCATCTTCATGGAGCATCTTCTCCGACCCCCGACCGTTGACGAAATCAGATACTTATTCAACGTCAAGAGTCGCGAGGATAACCCTTCGTTTTCTTTCCTAGAAGCGGTGAGGAACTGCCAAGTCGTGGCAGGTTTTTGGAGTAAGTTAAGCTACTTCAAGACAGAATGGTTCTTTGTTAGGTGTCCACTAGGATTTGCTAGACGGTGGTTAGTCAGACGTAAGTGCTTTAACTTCTTCGTCAATTAACTGGGTAATATAAGTTGACGCTGAATCAACTACTGCATTTCTTTTTATAGCTTCACTTCCACGGCCCGAAGGAGCACAGTTCAAGGAGATAGTGAGAATGCTTCAGGCGGTGCCCGTTGAGCTTAGGGAAATAGATGAAGTCCTTACCGACGAAAACTTGATCATCGTGGGTCTCATAGAGAGAGGTCAAAGCATTGGGCTAACAGGAGTTCCCAGAGTAGCTCCGGTAAGGCAAGGAGAAAGAATGGCTCCTATCATGCCCCCAGTTGGGGGAGCTCATAGTGCACTTGGAGTTACAATTATTGAAATGGGTGATAACGAGTGTGCGACAGCTAGGCATGAGCCCGCGGTTGTGCCTCTGCAGGGCCTTCGATTATCAGAATAAAAAAGAAAGGGCAAAATTCTCGCCCACAAAGCCAAGAGGCATAAGACCGTTGTAATAACTCAGCCTGTGGCGACTTCTACAGGTTCAGAGACCTCTTCTCCACAAACAGAAGGTTCATTAAGAGGATTGTCAGATGTTCCTATTCCAGATGACATATCTTCGTTCTAGGATCTTAGATTAGAGGGGCTCCCTTCCCCACCACGAACTGGTGCAGGCCTAACTCTTTTAGACATAAAGGAGCCAACTCCTACGAGCAAGGCTACCACAATCGGTCGGTTAGGGGGTTTGCACACGCGTACACACACTTCACGGCACCACACAACTTCTAATCACATATTTCTTAATCTCTGTAGATAACTAATTCTGCTTCTCTTTTCATTTTACAGATACGATGGTGAGACAAGGATCTATGCTTAGCAATCTTCGCTCTTTACGCCATTCTTCCCGTTCATACTCTGAATCTCATAGACGGGAAAGTGATAGAGACTACGGTCATGGCTATCACTCTAGCCAAGAGCGCGAGCATTATGATAGGGAGAAGGAAAGGTCACATCAAAGTAGGCACTGCTCTCGGTCGCGATCTCGCCATCTAAAGGACTCTCAAAACCATCCGGCTCTGGTAGGCAATCTTCTGAAACTGCACACCAAATAGTGCCACCTCAAACTTCGAAATCCGGTGATCAACGCCGTAGAACTGAAACGGAAGCTCCCATCGTCACCGAACAAACTGCTATAGAGCCTACAGGGGAAGGAGCCATTCGAATGACCAAGTTAAAGAAAGACTTTCCGAATATTTGTTTCGATGGCTTCCACTTCCCTCCAAACATGAAAAGAATCTCCAACGACATAGAAAAACTGGTATAAGATTACATGCACGATGCATACAACCAGTACAGGGAATGGGTTAAGACGGTTGAGAGGGTGTCGGCGGTATCTTTCGAGCGGGATAAAATGATTGAAAAATTGGAGAGTGACCTTTCTCAAAAAGGCAGAATAATAACGGCGCTCACCAACAAGTTTGAGTTTTCAAGAAAAACGGAGAAGGAGGCTGACCATAGAGCCGAAGAGGCTAGGCAATCCATGGAAAACATGAGAAAAAATCATATGGATCTGGTGTAGGAGATGGGTCACCATAACACGGTCATTACTCAGGAAATGGACTCTACACAGAAAGAGGTTGAGGAGCTAAGGGCGAAGCTACCCGAGGCCATCAAGGAAAAAGACGAGGCCAACAAAGCCGCCCAGAGGCATGTGAACAGGCGGTGAGACTTAAGGAGGAGAGGGATGCAGCGAATCTGAAGGTCGAGGAATCCGATGCCAGGATTGATAGGGAAATTAAGGCAGTGGAGACCAGGATGGAGAGTGAATTTGAAGATCTCCTGGTCATGTACAATACCAATGTCTTAAGAAACCGCAACTTAAACTGGCTCGGCGAAGATTATCCTTTCCAACTATACAAGGCCTGGAGTCGCTTGGTAGAGGACGAAAAGGTGATCCGCAATGCTGCAACTATCGATGAGTTCGAACTTGAAGCTCAAGTGCTCGTCGGAGATGAGCCCAAAGTCCTCCATGAGACAACCATCGCTCTCGAGAAAGAAAAACTGGCCGCCAAGTATCCGAAAGTTGGGGAAGGATCCGGAATTGAACATCACGAAATAGTCTCTGAAATGCCTGCAGCGTCCCGATCTGAGCTTGCTTCTTCTATTGCTCCTCCAGCTGTTTCAAAATATGACCCTGATAGACCGCATCTCTCCCCAATAACCGAGCGCGGCTCGGTAGGCCCGTCGGCCCAACCTGGGAACCAACTTGAGGAAGGTATTCTGGACACTTCTCCTATTTCTCAAAATGCAGGAGCACTGTCAGAAGATATTACTAATATTTCTCCTATCTTTATTCAGCCTTAGATTCTGCACCGACTGGTCCTCTTGCAACTCAAGAAGTACATCATGAGCAGGTGGTGCTAGTGACGGAGGCTACAACCGTGACGGCCACTACATCGGCTGGAGAGATGCACGATAGCAGCTGCTTGCTTAATGAACAATTGATGTAAGCAATCTTTAGCCATCAAAGTGGTCTAAGTATCGAAGTTCTGCTCAATGTAGATGAAGATGTGGTCATGACAGGCTCCTCAGGTCCGACCAGCAGCATTCCAATGAGCATATGTGCGGACCGGGCGGAGCAGATAATTGAGGAAATAAAAGCCGAAATCGAGCAAGCTGAGCAGGCTCGTAGAGCCGGTGGTGGCATGGCAGGTCCCGGTCCGGTCCTTATACTTGTTGTTTCTCTGGGTGGCACCGTCATCGATACCAGCATGCCTCATTCTTCTAGCATTGAGGGTGCCACCATTCCTCCAGTTCCACCCATAGAGGATATTTTGATCCCTGTGAGTTCTGAGGAGGAGACTGCTTCAATTCCCCCGGCCGGAGACAAGCCAACTGGAGCAGGCCGGGGAGGCAAAGGCTCAAAGAGGCATTTGAGCGGCAGTTCGAGCGGTTCTACGCCAAAGAAAAGTAAGAAGGATAAAAAACCGAAGGCGTAGATTCGCATTTTTGTCTCCTTCCTTTTTTGTAGGTAGCTAGAATAAGCTTTTCTTTTGCTTTTGTAGGCCATATATAGATGCGGGCTTGGCCCCCGCTTATAGGAATTCTTTGAACAGATTTTGTACTTGCTTTCTCAAAGAATAGTGGAAATAAAATTTCTTTTTGTATTCAGCATAACTTCGTGTTCATTTGTCTAAGTATTTTAGCACTCGCGGTTCCATTCAATGTACTTGTGAGGCTTCAGTTTCCAATTCGAACTTAAGTCCGACAGTTAAGTCCCGAAGTCATGGCTTCGGATCACAGTCAAACGTTGAGTCGAGTCCCAACGTTGCGCTGTCTCGGTCAACGGCTGGTACTTGAGTTATGCCCCCAGTCCCGGGGAGAATTGAAGTAGTCAGTTGGCAGTCGTCTTCCGCCTTCATTAACTTTAATTTAACTTAGTTGGAACAAAGTTAAAGTGAAGTGAGTTTGAGTGGTCGGATCACACTCGCTCAATTGTTGGTATTTACATCCACACTCTAGGGATTAAACTTATATGCCGGCGGTCGGTCACACCTGCTTATTGTTTGGAATCATATCCGCACTCCGGGGACATAAGTTAATTTACGGGTGGTCGGTCACACCCGTTTGGCGTTTGTACTCCAATCCGCGCTCTCGGAACCCGAGTTAGGCGATGGGTGATCAGTCACACCCATTTGGTGTTTTATACTCCAGTCCGCGCTCTCGGGACCAGAGTTGGTCGATGGGTGGTCGATCACACCCGTTAATGTTTATACTCCATTTCGCACTCCGAGAATCTGGAGTCGGTCGATAGACGGTCAATCACATCTGTTTAAGTATTAGGATCTTGTTCATACTCCGGGAACAAGGAGTTGGTCAAGGTTGTGGACGGTCGGATCACATCCACCTTGATTTGGCAAGCGAAGTCGTAGATGGACGGATCCATCCTCTTCGAGCTTGGAAAAATGAAGGCAAGGTCGTGGACGGACGGATCCGTCCTCCTCGAGCCTAAATTGAACGAGGGCGAAGTCGTGGGCGGACGGATCCACCCTCTTCGAGCCCGTATTTTGGAGTTTGTACTCCAGCTCGCACTCCGGGGCTGGAGTTCGCTGGAGAATCGTCGTGTTTCAATCCTTTTTTACTTTATCGTTGCTTGCCCCCGAGCTCAGGGTTTCA
Organism: Allium fistulosum; assembly: GCA_030737815.1. Lineage (NCBI taxonomy): Eukaryota > Viridiplantae > Streptophyta > Magnoliopsida > Asparagales > Amaryllidaceae > Allium > Allium fistulosum. The sequence continues at coordinate 333,710,867 of CM060901.1, read as the reverse complement.
CTTAGCGAGTGACCGGTCAGATCATGGTCACTCCCTATTTGAATAAGTCCCACCGTAAGATGGAAGTTAGCTCTTCGTACATCGTGACGGTCGCACGATGCATTCCAAGAATCGCCAATCCGGCTTGATGAGTCTGCATTTTATTGCTGAAATAAGAAAGTACGTCAAAGTCAGTTGCCTTATTACAAGTTCGAATTCAAAAAATGCATAAACAAATTTCAAAGGAAAAAAAGCAGACTAAATGAATAAAAGCCAGTTATGTGTAATAGCGACGGAGACTCTCGCTGTTCCATGCTCTCGGTAAAGTGAGACCGTCAACAGTTGATAGTTTGAATGTGCTGTCTCCAAGTCTCCACTCGATGACATACGGTCCTTCCCATGTCGGTTTCATGTGTGAAGGGATCAGATAAATTCGCTTAAGTGCGAGATCGCCAACTTCGAAGGTTCTAGGTCGGACCTTAGCGTTGTATAATTGGGCGACTCGACTGGGATGTACGGCTGCCCTCAAATCAGCCTCTTCTTGCTTCTCATCCAGTAAATCTAGATATTCTGCAAGTAGGACGTCATTCGTCTTTGGATCATAATAGGTCACATGATGAGAAGGTACTTCTAGTTTAACCGGAATAACAGCTTCGGAGCCGTAGGGAAGTGCAAACGGAGTATGATCGGTCGCTGACTTGTGGGTAGTTCGATACGCCCATAGGGCCATGGGAAGCTCATCGACCCACTTACCTCTAGCTTTTTCCAGTCGTTTCTTTAGAATGGACTTGATAACTTTGTTGACAGTTTCGACTTGTCCATTCGCTTGAGGGTGAGCTACTGCTGAGAACTTCTTCTGGATGCGGTAGCATTGACAGAAATCTGTGAACTCGAAACTATCGAATTTGGTCCCGTTATCAGTTACAATGGTGTGTGGGAGGCCAAAGCGACAGATGATGTTGTGCACAACAAAGTTGATTACTTTCTTCGTCATGATAGTGGCAAGCGGCTCAGCTTCCGCCCATTTAGTAAAGTAGTCAACTATAACGATGACGTACTTCGCACCACCCTTGGCTAAGGGTAGAGACTCTATTATATCAATGCCCCATGTTGCAAACGACCATGGGCTGACCATCTGAGTGATTTCGGTAGGCGTGGATCTTGGAATCCCGGCATGCTTCTGGCACCTATCGCACTTCTTAGCGTAATCTGATGCGTCTCGATTCACGGCTGGCAAGTAATATCCATATCTGAGTATTTTCTTCGCAAGGGCTTGCTCCCCAGTGTTATCACCACACTCTCCTTCATGCACATTGTGTAACACTTGTTTGATCTCATCGTGGGTGATACACCAGAGTAAAGGAACAGAATATCCCCTCATATACAGGACCCCATTCTGGATAATAAATCGTAAAGCTTTTCGAAGAACCCGTCTTTTCTCACTTCTTCACTCGGGTAAAGCTTCGTGCTCAAGATAGTTTCTGAATGGAGTCATCCACGACTCCTTTTTGGGCATTGCCTCGTAGACCCAGTCTGTCTCTATTTAATCGATATTCGGAGCGGTAAGTGTCTCGACGGGGACGAGTCCCATCTGTTGTGCTTCGCCAGTGCTGGCCAGTTTCACTAAAGAATCGGCTTTCTGATTGTGCTCTCGGGGTATACAATGAATAGCATAATAGTTGAACTGATTCAACACTTCTTGAACCCGAGCAAGGTAAGTGGCTAATCTCCGGTCTCTGGCTTGATACTCCCCTCGAACCTGGCATACGACCAATTGCAAATCACAGTAAGTCTCCACAGCAATAACTCCCAAATCTTTGGCAAGTCTTAGTCCATCAAGCAAAGCTTTGTACTCGGCTACGTTGTTAGTTGCGCGGAAGTCAACTTTAAAGCATAGCATATGGATTGACCTTCTGGGGTTTCGAGTACCACTCCAGCGCCTGAGCAACGGTCGTTTGATGCACCATCAGTGTATAGCTTCCATGTGCACTTGGGAGATTCATTGGCTCAGGGAAAATCCTCCAGAACTTGTCCTTGAATAGCTCGTCTTGGTTTATAAGTGATGTCAAATTGACTTAACTCGATGTTCCACTTGAGCAATCTACCAGACGTCTCGGGTTGTGTTAGGATCTGTCGCAACGGCTGATCAGTGTAGACTATGATCGGATGAGCCTGGAAATACAGATAAAGCTATCTCGAGGCTATGACGAGACAATAAGCCAGCTTTTGCACCTTTGAGTAGTTTCTTTCTGCCCCTGTTAGCCTTTTGATGATATAATTGACTGGTCGTTGAATCCAATCCTCTTCTCGAATTAACGCAGCACTGATTGCATTTGTCGAAACCGCCAGGTAGACATATAATCTCTCGTGATCAATTGGCTTCGACAAAATAGGAGGTGTTGCCAGATGCTGAATTAGTGCCTAGAATGCACCTTCGCACTCTTCTTTTCATTCGAAATTTCGCTTCCCCTTTCTGATCAAATCGAAGAAGGGAATGCACTTGTCCGTAGATTTGGAAATGAATCTTCTTAAGGCTGCCACCTTCCCATCGAGGCTTTGCACCTGCTTTATGGTCCTGGGAGTTTCGAGATTCTGAATTGCCCATATTTTTTCAGGATTGGCTTCAATTCCTCTGGTGTTGATGATGAATCCAAGGAACTTTCCTGATGCAACACCGAAATGACACTTCAACGGATTGAGCTTCATTCTATACTGTCGGAGTATGTTAAACATCATTTCCAAATCGCTGACATGGTTGATGGACAGTCGCGACTTCACGAGCATATCGTCCACGTACACCTCCATGGTTTTTTCGATCCGGTTAGCGAACATTCGGTTCACAAGCTCTGATAAGTTGCTCCAGCGTTCTTGAGTCCGAATGGCATCACCTTGTAGCAATAGTGTCCCAGATCGGTAACGAAGCTAGTATGCTCCTGATCGGGAAGATGCATCGGGATTTGATTGTAGTCGGAATATGCGTCCATGAAAGATAAGAGTTCGTGTCCGGCCGTTGAGTCCACTAGTTGGTCAATTCTGGGAAGCGGGAAGCGGTCTTTGGGGCAGGCTTTGTTCATATCTGAGTAGTCCACACATGTTCACCATTTCCCGTTCGATTTTCTGACAGGCACTGGATTTGACACCCACTTCGGGCATAAAGCATCACGGATAAACCCATTAGTCTTGAGTTTGTCTACTTCTTCAATCAGGGCGGCAGATCTCTCTAGATCCATACCGCACCTTTTTTGCTTTACCGGGACATGCCGCGGGTCGATGTTTAATGCATGGCTAGCGATGTTCGGCGAGATCCCACACATGTCTGAATGAGTCCAGGCAAACACATCAAGGTTTTCCCGAAGAAAATCCACCAATTCCTGTCTCATCTGGGGGCTGAGTTGAGATCCGACCTTCACTTTCTTGGAATCGTCATTGTCATGAATCGGAACATCGATCGTTAACTCTGCCGAAGAAGCCTAGTAATCTTTTATTTCCTCCTCATCATTATTGTCTCGGGGATCAAGGTCTTTAAGGAACTAGTTGTGGCGCCCGGGCTGAGGCCCAGGCGTTAGCTGTCAATTTTTCGAAAAACGGACGCAGAGAGATTCCTCTATGCCCTTTCCTTTCTCCTTCCGCTGCGCATCCCGCAGCTCTGCAACATAACAAGCATGCAGACTCTCTGACGATCTCCAATACCCAACTCAACGGGTAATTCCACCATCCCAGTTGGTATGGTCACGCTTCCGTTAAAACCATGAATACGTGTTTGACACGGTTTCAAGTCTTTCACTTCCATCCTCATTTGGTCATAAGCGCACTTAAAAAGAATGTTCAAAGAGTTTCCGCTGTCAACCAAGATCCTCTTCATCCAAGCAGGACCTACCTTGGCTGAAATGACCAACGAATCAATAGTGGGGGCCTCGACTCTATCAGCATCACGATTCCTGAGAACGATGTTGTCCGTCATCGTCCTCTGTTGTTTTGCTGGGGACCCGTCATCAGAATTACTACAACATTCGAAGTCCGCATGCCTAATCAAACTAGCATATGACTCCATTTCCTTCCAGCTCTGATTAGCCGGATGAGGACCACCACTCACAGTATTAATTACCAACCTCCCACCAGTACGTGCAGGTTCTTCAAGCCTAGCTTGGCCTTGACCTTGATTTGGATTAGACGGACCCGCACCTCCATCCTGCGGAGCCCGAACAAACTGTTCTAATTTTCTTTCTCTGATCAATCTCTCGATGATATCTTGCAAATGACGGCACTTATTAGTATTATGGCCGTAACAATCGTGGAACCTACAGAACTTCCTGGTCTGAATTTGTTTCTCAGATGATGGTTTCGGAGCTGGCTTTTTATACTATCCGGTATTACAAGTCTGAAGGTAAACATTTTCCAACGATGTGTTTAAGGGAGTGTATCGGTCGAACATGGGAGCTCTGGGTCTCGTTCCGCGATGTGGGTCTCTCTTCTTTCCCTGACCTCCATTACCCTTCTGTTGACCTTGCTTATTCTGTATGTTCAACTGTACTTTACCAGAATTCTCACCGGTCTGCTTTACTTCAACATTGCTCTAAATGCCTTCACCACTGGACCCCGCAACGTCCTGCTTCCTAGATCGTCTAGCGTCTTCTCTCCTCAAAAACTGGGCTGCCTTAGCATAGAAACGATCCAACGAACCGAGGGTTTCCCAGCCAACCAATCACCAAATTCGGAATCAGGATCGATCCCTTTAGTCAATGCCAACAGAATAGAGTTGTCATTGGGGTTGTTGACCTCAGCACAAGCAGCATGGAACCTTTCCAGATAATGCCTAAGAGTTTCTCCTGGAGCTTGAGTAACACTGGACAGGGTATTGACATCCTTCGGTCTCGTAGCATGCATACAGAACTGTTCAACAAACTTAGTAGCCAACTGATCAAAACATGAAATAGATCTGGATGGTAGACGAGTGAACCACGTAGTCGCAATGCCTCCCAAGGAGATATGGAAGCTTCTACACTTAACCGCATCGTAGCTCGAGCGGCGTTCATGAGCCATTCATATTTCAAGATATGCTGGTTAGGATCCGAATTTCCTTCGTACACCAGAAGAGTCGACATCCTGAATCGATTGGGTGGCTCTACATAAAGAATGTCATTGATGAATGGAGTGTGACTTCGGGAGATTCCCCAATCGTCGTTCGTAAGGCCTTGACTTTCACTAATCATCTGGCGTATCATGGTTGGAATGTCAGGCATCTGGATGTTCGGGGCCAAGGCATGGTCGGGTTCCATGTTGCGGGGACGGTCTGATCGCTGTCTACGGTCTGTTCCTTGCCTCCTTAGCTCCCGACCTTCAGGGATGTGAGGATCCTGAGCATGAATGTGTTGGCGATGAGCTAGATCTGGTTGGTTCTGGATCTCGGCTTCCAGATCTGTAGTAGTAGCAGCTGATGAGTGGTGTGATAAGGAAGTGCTCCTCCTCGGGAGGAGGGTCCAGCTCGATGCCCTGTAGAAGGACCAATCCCGGCTTGTTCGAGATTCACAACATGCTGATGCCCGGTGGCTTCTGCGTAGTTTCATTCCAACCGATGGCATGTAGATCTGTGATTGAAGTCAGATGAAGCCGAACTTTCGGTCGAGGAATTCTAGATCTTCTTCGCCTTTCTTTGTTCAGTTGGTTTGCGAGCTCCGTGTTGGCACAGATCTGCTGAGTGAGCTCTTGACGGCTCTGAGTAAGCTCTTGCATGAGGATATGGAACTCCTCTCTAGTCATAGGACCTTGTGGATCTGGAGCTCCAGCTGACGTTTGGCCTACTGTGGTCAGTTACGGGGGATTTTGCCTATCCTTTCCTTCTGGATCTACAGCATTTGAAGCGGTTCTGGTAGTGCGCACCATAATGAATGTTGCTCTTTCCTAGATCTGGAGTAATCTGAATAGAATGGAAGGAAATACTGAAAGACGGATCTGGATCTCCTCCTTAGATTTTAGCAATCCAACAACGACAGTGGATCCACTGAATTAGAGAAAAGCAGAGTTTTCTCAGTGAAAGCACCAAAGTATTTGTACCAAAATTGAGCACAACACTCTTCAGATGTAGTTGAAGAGATTAGAATGAAGAAATTAAATGGAAAAAGAGGCTAATCTAACAATCACACCAATAAAAGTCTGCAGAAATAGAAAGAGACAAGAGTTTATAGTGGTTCGGCATTGTAGCCTACGTTCACTTTGAATAGTTTGTTGTTTATTGATGATTCTCAATTGATTACTACAGTACAAATTACTAACACTCAGGTTACAATGGAGTTTCAACAGAGTAACGGCATAGAAGCTTCAATGGTCCTTTTTTAGCAGGCGTAGGGGTGCTATTTATAGGAGTAGTTATGGAAATATCTACCTCAAAACTCAGAATACCTCTTCCCACACGTGGATGGGCCCACCAGATCAATCAGAGGTTGTTTGGGATCGATTCTGATCGATCCAAGTGCATTTCGTATCGATCAAGATTGGCTCCATTTGAGCTGCGATCGATCATGGTGGCTCTTCAGTTGATATGCAAGCTTCTGTGAAAATTTCGTGGCATTTGGACTTGTAGTTTTTGAGTTATGATCAATCCAAGGTTGGATTTTCAAGTAGGCTGATGGATTCGTATCGATACGTGTGTATCGATGGGCTTCATATCGATATGATGCGTATCGATCAACCGCATGTCAATGACGTGGCGCGAGAGTTCTATGGAGATCCATATTTCATGCCTAAAGACTGATTCCTTTGGTTAGACTGTGTCCTTCGTACCCATCTAGTGTCAAGCTCTTAGTAGCGATGCCTTACATGTGGCTTTGTATTGATGATTGGTCAATGGTTTCGTATCGATCGATCGGCCAATCGATACGAAATGGGCAATTGTTAGGCAAATGAACTACGATCCATCCGTTGGATGCTATTGCTTGATAGATATGAAGGGGATGGATGCGGAGTGATGGATACGAAGGGGATGGTTGCAGAGTGATGGATACGAAGGAGGATGGATACGAAGGGGATGGCTGCAGAGTGATGGATACGAAGGAGGATGGATACGAAGGGAATATGTTTCACGTGAACCTTGATCGATCCATAACTTGAGCATACGAACTCTGATTGACCTGAAATTTGGAATGTTGTCTTTCTTAGCTTTGTTCATCGTACCATGCTAATTGTAGCTCGATCCGAACTCGGACCAAGTTTGCTTGTATCCATCGTGGACCTGTAGATAACCGATCTTCAGAACGGATTAGCTTTAGTTTCTAGTCAAGTCCTTGGTGTCACAGCCTTGCCAAAAGGTGGGATAATAATCTCAAAACACAGTCTCAAAAACAGTACGTAGTCAAATCCATGGTACACAGTAGTACGATACATAAGCTGATAAATATTAAGTACTGGATACGATAATAGTTACATGGAGAGTAATATAATATGATAAACAACTCTAATGCTGAGCTCCCCTCTCCACGTATTGATCTCCTGCCTATCACCTACCGTCATGTCCTTTAGTGGTGGGGGAAAAGAAAGGAAAGGAGTGGGTCAGGCAAAAGTTTGGTAAATGTGTATACTATTAATATATGGTGATCACATGCAATTGACTTTAGTAATACTCTATGTGATCTAGAATGTCCTACGAGTGTCCATGAATTTATTTCCTAAGAGGTTTAGCTCAATACACACCTATACTACAACTTGTGTAGGCTTATACCTATGGTCGAACAGCTAATTGAACCTCAAGACAAGTAATGATCGGCTAGTAGTTATAGAAACTATTTTTACATAGGGATTACTTACAATTCTCAACCATGGGACTAAGTTTTCCACACTACGACTATACGTATCATGTCAACTATGATATTATATTTCCCATGACTACGACTATACATGTCCTAGTTACGCATTGAGGGGAAGCCCGCAATGCCGACTCGTCGAGTATCTCATCATCTGCATTGGTGTCCATATCTCAATGGTAACATAACGCCTCTTATTGCACCGCGCAAAGACCCATCAACAACACAACATCACGTCGCGTCACCGTGAATACCAAGAAATTCCCGTTAGTGCCGGGCCGCACACTCCATCAGGCATCATCGTCAGTGTTGCGCGTCCACTATAGAACCTCATGTGAGTGCAGTTGTGATAGAATCGACTCCAGTCGAATATCGACCATGTTGGATAAATAACATTTACCCAGTTCCACAATGTTCTAGCGTCATCAACATAAGGAACTAGCTTCCCTACTCCTACTAACATCCATATATAATATGTACACTATTAACTATTTTATTTATAACCTGGTCATAGGCCGAGGTTCAATCTGCACTCTGAAAACGCCAATTGGTCGACCACTGGTACTGGGGCAGTAGACCGGTCGAGGTGAAAATTTTGGGTTAATTTATCGTCTTCTTCAATTTTCATTAATTATTTGTTAAGTATTCGTTAGTCAAAGTCGTTCTCCAAATTCTGAACGATAATCCTACAATTTTCGTATTATAGCAATTTCAACCCTAGATTTGAGAAATCTAAGTCGAATTTGCCCAAACCTATAATCATTTCAATTTACATTAAAACAGTTTAACCTAGGTTCAACATCAACATTAACATGTGATATGAATTCATAATTGATTTGAAAAAGAGGGTATAACTTAGGTTATTTAACAGGTTTGCATCAGTTTACATCTATTATTTAATCTCAAATCTAAACAACAGGATTCTCAATTTAATTTTTTACTATCTAAATCAGATAGCTATACTAAAATTAACTCTGTATAAATCATCTAATTAAAAATATACCCACTCGTCTCAAACCCAAGTTATCCCCTTCGAATCACGCCTGGGATCTCTCTCCACTTGATTTAATTTTTTTAATCTCTCTAATTTTTTAAAGAAGTTTGTGATTGAAGGAAGAGATTTGAATTTGACAGAGTCTGGATGTTCAGTTCTAATTTTTGTGAATTAGGGTTTGGATTAGTGTTGTATTTATAGGGTTTCAAGCTAATACTAACCGTTGATCGACTACTAGAGAATATTTAATTAAATCTTGAATGCTATCTGATTTCCTTCGCTGCTAAGATAAATATATGATCAAATCTGAGTCGTTGTCCACTCAAAAACCTCAGCCTGAATCATCAACCGGTCGACCGCTATACTTGGGGCGATCGACCGTTAGTGGTCGACCATCACCATATAGGTGTTGACCGGTGGAGCTATTTAAGTCAATATATGTTTCCTTATTTTATTATTTAATTATTTTTTATTTCAAAATTTAAACGTTTATAACTTATTCATATAAGTTCGATTTCAAAATGTTATATATGAAAATTGTCCAAAAAATCGCTACGAACTAAACATTACAAGTTTCATAGCCAGATTCGGAAATTTGCAAAAATTCCATTTTTGCGCTTGTTATATTTAAATTTTATTCTTTTATCTAAATTCTCTGCTTAAATTTTTGGGGTGTTATATTCTCCCCCCATAAAAGGATTTTATCCCCGAAATCTCCAAAAATGGAAAAAATATAACTTGTGCGTAGAAAAATCTATAGCTGCAACCATCTACTCATCCATCAACCACTGACAATCATTGTCCTTAGTTAAATTTCTAATGCAACATGTTCATGCAGGTGTGGAATGCATATGAACCATGCCAATGCAAAAATTTGATGGTCTTCTGATCCAGTCGATCTCCTGAAATGCAAGTGTCTATGCCATATATCCAAATGTATGTAGTATCCTATGTAAATATACTGATAATTCTACATGTAGACGTAACCATTCAATACATATGCAACAACCATATGCATATAACCCAATAAAATAAAACAAATGATGGTGTGTGCATATTCTATCTCAAGAATATATTTATCTACGTGTGAAAAGATTAATTCAATAAATACATCCACTAGCATCCATCATCCAAAACATGTCCTAATGACACGTCTGCAATCATTCCTACTATCCAATTGTCTCTACCTATGTGGTATACCAAGCTAGAACCTAAAAAAACAAGTAATGTAACAACCCGTCTTTTCGATCCTCAGAGGTCAATACTAATACATCCTCGGTATTCACGTATCGAACTTCCAAGTGCCGGAAAGACAAATCGTTTTGTTGAAAGCAAAGAAAAGATTGAACAGAATCTCACAACATGACGAGTAATATATAATATAACAATGGTCTTTACAAAAGAAAACTGAACTTTAATATACATACATAAAATCAGAGCAAAACTAATCTATCATTAGCCATGGATAGTTGTAACAATATGTCGTTACAATTGCCGATAAATGCAACAAGAACAAACAACGAAAGATACATAAAATATGAAAGTACGTCTTGGAGAATCCAGCTCGTCTCCTGAAGCTCCAAAGAGTCCAGCTAAATCTAAAAAATATGCTCGGGCTGATCCAAGAATTATAAGAAGAATAATGCCCGGATCAGTTTGGTAAAACCAGCGTGAGAAACACAATCAAATGGATTCTTATAACTTATAAAACTTTTCAAAAAGGTATCTCGTAAGACCAAGTCGTACATAAACACGGACAGGTTTTTAGCTTAGGATAACAAAATCATTTCATAGGAAATCTTCTGATATTATAATAATATCTAGGGTAAAATTAATATTAATCATAGTCGAGATTGTTACATTAATTAAACTCCATCATAATAGGTTTACAACTAAATCCGTAGGGGCACGTATTGGAGATTGGATTTTCATCAATGACAATGCTACTGGGGTAACGCTTGCCACAGTACAGCTTTAGAAAATTATACTGATGGCCTCACATGGACCCCCTACGAATCAGAGCGACTGCCCTTTTAACATGACAGGCCGAATTATATCATTCCCTGGGACCAAGGCTCCAAAACAATGTGCAATAGCCATGGCCCTACTTTCGTGCGCATACTAAATTCATAAATATCGATTCTAGATCGAAGAATGACTGCTCCTAATGGTAGCGAACCACATAGCTCCGAAGCATATCTCCTGTTTTAATCATTACTGGGTTATAAGGCTTGTGAGGTCATGATTGCCTTTTTTCTCTCTTAGCAATTCCTACTAGGAATGCTAATACTACCTTCCAAGGCATAATGCAATGTCAGCATTCAACTATACCAATTGTTCAGAATAATAACAAACCGAAGGCACTACTTCTACTACCTCCATATTGGAATCACCCTCACGATTAATAGCAAGTAGCCACTGCACTTCAAAGAGCTCCGTCTTTGAGTCCATCATCTTCAAGATGTCTTCAATATGACGCTTGAGTTGGTTTGAAGTGGTTTTCGGATAATTCATACTTATCTGATCCCGGTCTCTTCAAACCAACATTCGATAATTTCCGGTAAACTCAACTCTAGTTCTTTCAGAAATAATTAGACAATACATAAGAACGGAGATCATCTCCTAACCGTTTAAGTGGATGTATTTTCTTATCATTTGTCCTAGGTGAACAAAATGAGATTTACACGCACAATAAAACATCATCGAAAGTGACTGTGTCATATAACCCTCGTGTTTCTCCTAGATATTTCTTGAGTTATATTTCGGCTAATATTTTGATAGTTGGTTATTTAACTATCAAATAACAAGAAATCACACATAGATTTAATTCCATATGGGATCCACTAAGCCTCTATAAATAACTCTTTAAATTATTAAAATCTCTTTTGGTTATTTGATTCAAAATACCTTCACAAAAGATATATTCTCAAACCCCTTATACTCTTTTCAATACTTGGGAAAATATTCATACTTATCTCACCGGTGTAAGTATATTACAAACCATTATATTTTCACGGCTTAGAGATACACATATACTTATCTCGGCGGTGTAAGTACATTAACAAAACTTGAGTGGTTTTCTCTTTTCCAAAATCATATTTAAATGGGCCAAAACAAATATTATTTAAAATATTTCTTACTATATACTAAATCACTATCCTTTAGTGTTAAGTATGAAAAGAATGTTTCCATACCACCATTATTAAGAAGGATTAATTATCAAAATCTAATCTCCTTCCTTTTTATAAAATTCTCTTTTTATAAGCCCATTTCATACTTCAAATCCTTTATAAATATCCAAATTAATTTATAAAACTTCTTTATAAATCTCTTAAATGATTTATAAACACCTTATAAAATTTCTTTACCAAATATCGCTTAAAACTCCCCTTTCAAAATATCATTTGTAATCTCCTTAAATAAAATCTTTTTTATAAAACAATATATCATTTATAACACCTTTATTCAATTAATTAATTACTTTTAAACATCATAATTAATTAATTAATTTACATTAAACAACACTAATAAGATAAGTAATTAAGTTTAAACACATCATTAATTAAAAAAATTAATTAACTTTAAACAAAACTAAACCACTTAACTAACAACATTAATAATATAATTAAATAACTTAAAATATCATCAATGATACAATTAAATAACTTTAAACATCTTTATTAAAATAATTGAATAACTTACTTTAAAACATCACTTATAAACACTTAACCTCAAATTGTTATAAAATTGAAGTTATTTAAACCTATAACTTAGCGACTACAATGGTACTAAATTAAGTTACCATTTAATTCAATTTTACTTTCAAGTCACATAACTGGTATTTACATAAGCAACACGTATGTAAATCAAATCCATAATTAACTACCCATAGTTAATGTGTCTTTTATCTCATATAAATCAACTGGCATAACATTAAATGTTCAAATTAATTTTAGCGGAATGGGGATTTATTCTGCTAAACAGATGTCGTCAATAATATATTTCATTTAATTATAGCAGAATGATGATTTATTCTTCTAAACAGATATCATTGATAATCTATTCCATTTAATTATAGCAGAACGAAGATTTATTCTGCTAAACAGATATCATTAATAATCTATTCCATTATTTGTTTGGCTACATAAAGGCACATATAAAGAGAATTCCCTGTGTTTAAACCTTCTTTGAAATAGAAGGCTGCTTTTTAAATAAACCAATCCTTGAAAATAAAATAATTAAAATTAAAACCTTTATTTAATAATAATTAAATCTTAATTAAATCCGAATTAAAACTTAACTTACTTTATAATTAAGAAATAATTAACCCTGCCTGATTAATAATTAATAAATAATTAAACTTGATTAATTAACAGTTAATTAATAAAAAACCTTACTTAAATAATAATTAACTAAATAATTAACCATTACTTAATTAATAATTAATCAACCCTTTCTTAATTAACTAATTATAATTATCTTACTTAATTAATAATTAAAATGCTTAATTAATTAATTTAAATAATCATTAATTACTTAATAAATTAATAATTAAAACTCTTATATAATAATCAATAATTAATAATTACCTTTTAATACTTAAAATATGTTTGAAAATACCTTTCGAAAATAATAAGAGTGAAAACGCTTTTAGTTTTCAAAAAATGTTCGTTTTTACGAACTGCATCCATAACGACTATCCATAACAGACATAAAGTGTTCGCTTTTACTTACTTAAACCTGTATAAGGGTTTTCAAAACTAAAAATAAAGTTTAAACTTATAAACTTTTCTAGGAAACAATTATGTAAAAATAAGTTTAAAACAAGGATCTCGATGTCGCAAACAGACAACTTTAAGTGCTAACTTCATTTTACCATACAATAACTAACACATAAGCCCAAACACTTATACAAATGCCAACCAACATACACAAAGTAAAAAATCATTATTTTCCATTATAACTTAACATCTAAAATTGTATTTCCAAGTTCATAACAAAACTATATGTGTGTGTGTGTGTGTGTGTATATATAATCTTACATATACAAAGCACAAATACAATATATTTTCAATTAATATCAACACAACTATTAGCAATAACATAAAGTTTAAAATTTGTTTAAAAATGTGAGCTTTACTCAAACAAAGCTCACGAAACAAACCGAACTTCCACTATGTTTTGAATATGACCTAGATTTTTGATTTTCCTTAATAAAAATTGGATTTTGGACTTTGGGAAGTGACTTTTGGGTTCAGCCTTGAGGAGGGTGGGCTTGGCTTAAGGAGTGTAGAGGGTGGTTAGGGCCTGTTTTTGAAGGAGAAGGTGGTGTAGGGTAGAAAAGAGTGGTTCAAAGAAGTTTTAAAATGTTTTAAAGTGGAAAAAAATATAACTTTTTGGTTTGAAAATCATAAGTAGCCATTAAAGAGTTTTAGAAAGAAGGCGATGAAGTTAAAAAAAAGAAATGGAATGAAAAATGGGATAGAAAAAGTGAAAATTGTTTTTATATAAAATGAAATAAACAAATCACAAAAATACCCCTATCAATACATACCCTCCGTTCAAAATGTGCCACATCACCACCACCTTCCCTTATCCTTATCCCGCACACAAGGCACCTCCACCCCTTCTTTCATCCAGCATACAAATCCCTACCTTGTACTTTGATATTATGTGATAATGTGACAATACATTCTTTTATTTTTATTTTTAAAATTTTGAAAATAAATCACATCTCTCTTTATATTTACTTAAGTAAAAATATTTTTACCATATTATTACCTTATTCATACATATGTTATTAATATATGTATGTGTATATGTTTACTAAAATGTACACAACATTTCCAACAACGTTTTGACGACGAAAATCGGAAAAAGATTTTTGGTCACATTTTCTATTTTTCTTCGAACTAATTATTTTTTAAACACATTTTGAAAACCATTTCACTATAATTAGTTATTAATTAAAGGAGGGTATTTAATTAGCATGTGTATGAATCGTATATGTATTCAAATTCTATATACTTGAAACCATAAGTATTCGAAGTCGATTCATATATAAAAGATCTTTACATGTTTGAAAACTCAGATTCAAAATCTGGTATATGCAAAGCCAATATATCTTGAAGCCTGATTATTAGAAATGAATTATATCGAGTAAACTGAGACTGTATAAAGCTTTATTCCTTTCAGGTTTGAGATAGCGGATAATGGATATATGGGCCGCCTCACCAGCCCAACTACTATAAGTTGCATATATAAAAGCAGCTGTTGTGTAATGTAATTTGTATGTATCAGATAATTAAAGCCTCTTGTACATCATTCAGTTTCAATAATCATCAGAAAATTTCTCTTTGTTCTTTCATTTCAAAACTGAAAACAATATTATCAAAACATCAATTTCTTCACATGGTATTAGAGCAACATTTACCCTAACGGCATTTGCATCAAAATTCTGGGTCTTAGTTGCAAGTACAGAAGCACCCAAATTAAGATATCATCAGAAAAACAAAAGTACCCAAATCAAGATATCATCAGAACTGTGTCATCATCTGAAATCTTGATAACCCATCAGGTGAATACTCATCATTTGGGTTGTTGTTGAGTTTTCTTATGAAAACAGGTGCCATACCAAAGAAATCAATCTGATTTCTGGTTGCAACAAGTTTTCAACAAAGAAGTAAGCAAATTCTCAGTTACAAGAAAGTTCAAAAAAAAACTGAAATCAGGAAAGCAATCAAAAGCAGAAAGAAAGCAATTGCCTCGCCAAGAACTCATCAGAACTGATTCGTCACATGAGTCTTGGTTGCAACAAACCTGCTCATCCTACTATTAAAGCAATCTTGAATCAGCAAGTATCTTAACTATCAAGCTTGAGTGTCATTGTGTCGTGTCATCATGGCAGAAGGAGACAATACTTTAGCAACCTCTGATAATATCGCCAACCCATAGCAACAGATCACTGAAGCCACAGAAAATCTTATCAAGACTGTCATCAGTCCATAAAGCCAATTAATCACCATACATCTTGAAGAAGACAATTATCTTCTATGGAAACTTCAAGTTCAAATAGCAATGCAAGGATATGGCCTTGAAGGATTTATCCTTGGCACCATCCTAATCCCACCAAGATTTATCACTGATTCACAAAACAAGATGATCAGTAATAAAGAATATATAAAATACTATAGGCAAGATAGACTAATAAGTTCTTGGCTACTGTCATCTATCAATACAAATCTACTGTCTCAAGTAATAGGCTGCAAATCTGCTAATGACATCTGGATCATAGTAGAAAGGATTTTCAACACTCAATCAGCTGCAAAGGTTATGCATTACAAAAGACAATTACAAAATATTATTAAAGGTAATTAGACTATGAGGGATTACTTATCACAAGCCAACAATATATGCAACATGCTGGAAGCTGCAGGGCACAAAGTATCTGAAACTGAATAAGTATTGAGTATTTTGAATGGACTCAATGAAGAATATGAAGCAGTTGTTGCAGTTGTATCGTCTCAACCAACTCTGCCACCCATACAGTATATTCATGCAACTCTACTTGCACATGAGGCAAGAATTGATCACAAGAAACCACATGACACATATCTATCAATTAATTACACATTCAATTCCAAGAATAAAGGTCAAAATCCCAAAAAACAAGGTCAATCATATCAAAGAGGTGCTTATACCAACAGATCAAGGGGCAGAGGGAGATGTAATGACAACGGTAACAGACCAAAATGTCAGATATGTGAGAAACTTGGTCATACTGCAATGAAATGCTATTTCAGATTTAATGCTAGTTATGTGCCTAATCAAAATTCAAACGACTAAAAATGTGGCAATATCGGTGTCAACATGGCTCAGACACAACAAGAATCAAGCACTCAGGGAGATAGAAATGGTGTAATCAATCAGAGTACTATTACAAGACTAGAACACATTCAGGATGAGAGCTGGTATCCAGATTCAGGAGAAAATAATCACAAAACAAGCAATCTTGACAATTTAAATCTTGGCAACAAAGAGTACAGAGGTAAACAATCAATATGCATGGGGAATGGTGAGTCAATTAATATCATACATACTGGTAATGCATGTACTAATGGCATGTAAGACAATTATTTTTAAATAATTTATTAAGAGTGCCAAGAATAAAAAAGAATCTCAGAAGTGTATCACAATTTTCAAAAGACAATAATGTCTACTTTGAATTCTATCCAAATTACTGCTTAGTTAAAGACATTGTAAGGAAACTCTTTTGCAGGGTGATGCGGTCAGAGGAATATACAGATTCGACCTAAGAAACAGTAGAATTCTGGGAGAAAACAAAAATGTTTTAGTATGGTTGAAATTGCTCAACCTGAAAGAAATAGAAATGTGTTTGATCTGTGGCACTATAAACTTGGCCATCCAAATATAAGAGCAGTTAAACAAGTACTTGATGAAAATAAAATTGTGTTTGATGATATTTCTTTACCATTTGTTTGCACCTACTGCCAAATGGGCAAAAGTCATAAATTGGCATTTAGTGACTCACTAACTAAGTATTCAAAACCTTTAGAATTAGTTGCCACTGATCTGTGTAGACCAGCCCAAATTTACTCAAATTATGGATATAGATATTATATATCTTTTATAGATGCATACTCTAGATATACATGGATATACTTTCTGAAAACAAAGTCTGAAGCCTAAAATGCAGTAGTACATTTCATATTTTTTAGCTAAAAGCAGACTGGTCATCAAGTCAAAATTATACAGGCCGATGGTGGCACTAAGTATATGACACTCAGTAGTTTTTTTTAATAAAAGGGGATTAGTTCACAGAACTACATGTCCCTACACATCAGAACAAAATGGTCTGATTGAGAGAAAACACAGACATATAGTAGAGACAGGTTTAACTTTATTAGCACAAGCATCTTTACCATTAAAATTTTGGCCTGCTTTAATACTGCTGTATATCTAATCAATAGGTTACCCACAAAAGTTCTTAAAGGAATCAGTCCATTAGAAGAACTATATGGAGTTAATCCAGATTATCAGAGTTTAAGAATCTTTGGATGCTTGTGTTTTCCCTACTTAAGACCATAAAATACTAACAAATTGAGCTTTAGATCAAGACCTTGCACCATTATAGGATATGGGACAAATCAGAAGGGCTCTAAATGTCTTGATGACAGTTGAATTTTTTTCATAAGCATGCATGTTGTATTTAATGAGCATATTTTTCCTTTTAGCAATGCAGGTATAAACACAACACAGAAGATTTACAATTCAAAGGTATCGATACCTAATATACCTGTGTGCACTGATATCCTGCAACCAAAGTAGTTTGAAAGGACCGCTGGAGCTCATGATCCACAACTCACAATGTCAAGTCAACCAGGTTATGAATCATCAAATCTACCCAGCTACCATAGTCAATCTCCTGTACATACAAATGATCAAACTCAATCAATTAGTAAATGAAGTTAAGTTAGTTCACAAATGCAACCAGGAAACAATAATGATCAAATAAGTACAGAAGTATCACCAGAGGTTAGAACAGGACATCCAATGGTTACAAGATCAAAAAGTGGGATCTTTAAACCAAAATTATACATAGCAATATCAATCTCAAAGGAGCCAAAGACATTTGAACAAGATGCAAAAGACAGATACTGGAAGGCAGTAATGGATGAGGAATATAATGCACTAATAAAGAACAAAACATGAGACTTAGTGTGTCCACCAAACAACAAAAATGTGGTTGGTTGCAAGTGGACCTAAAAATTAAAGAAGAATCCAGATGGAACTGTGGCTAGACACAAAGCAAAACTGATAGCAAAGGGGTATACTCAACAATATGGGTTTGACTTTAATGAAACATTTTCTCCAGTGGCAAGCCAACAACAATAAGAATTATTTTAAGTATATCCTTGCATAATCAGTGGAACATCATGCAACTTGATGTCAATAATGCATTTCTGAATGGTATACTACAGGAAGAAATATACATGGAACAGCCAAAAGGGTCAGACAAAGTTCAAATCTTGTGTGCAAATTAAGAAAGGCAATATATGGCCTTAAATAGGCGCCAAGGGTTTGGTTTGATAAACTGAAAACCACTCTGTCTCACCTGGGCTATCAGTCCACCAAATTAGACAATTCTCTATTTATTAAAGTCAACAAAAAATCGAATATTTACATTCTAATATATGTTGATTATCTAGTTATTACAGGAAATGATGAAGATGAGATCAGGCAACTTGCTCAGTATCTAAACAAAGAATTCTCAATCAAGGATCTTGGTGAATTGAACTACTTTCTGGGCATAGAAGTCAGAAGGAAGTCAAAATTAGAAATAATTCTCAGTCAAAGGAAATATATTTTAGAGTTGCTGATCAAGACTAAAATGGACAATGCAAAGCCACAACTAACTCCTATGATAAGTCATCATCACCTGACTAAAAAGAGGGGAGAACACATAACAAACATTAAACAATACAGAAGTGTTGTTGGTGCTTTACAATATTTAACAATTACAAGACCAGGCATCTCATTTAGTGTTAACAAAGTGTGTCAATTCATGCAAGAACCACGAGATGATCACTAGAAGGAAGTAAAACGAATACTGAGATATATAAAAGGAACAACAAACTATGGCTTATCAATAAAGAAGTGCAACAATCTCAACATAACAGGTTATTCTGATGCTGATCGGGGAACTGACCCAGATGACAGAAAATCAACAACTGGATATTGCATATATATTGGTGATAACCCAGTGTCATGGTGCTCAAAGAAGCAATCGACTATCTCACGATCCAACATAGAAGCTGAATACAGGAGCGTCGTAAGTGCAACCGCGTGGATAATGTGAATACAGTCACTATTTCATGAACTAAACATCAAATTACAGACCAAACTGACATTATGGTGCGACAATCAGAGTACAGTATACATGTCAGCAAACTTGATATTGCATTCAAGAACAAAACACATTGAAATAGATCTTTACTTCGTCAGAGAACAAATCCAGAAAGGAAACTTGCAAGTTAATTACTTACCAGCTACTTACCAGCGCACGAATACACTTACCAAGGCGCTATCAAGGCAAAACTTCACTAGATTCAGAAGCGACTTGAGAGTTGAAGAGGTTCAAACATATACAAGAAGATCTGCCGAAGCTACTAAATCTCAAGGAGCAAAACCGCGCGCGAATACACTTACCAAGGCGCGAATACACTTACCAAGGCGCTATCAAGGCAAAACTTCACTAGATTCAGAAGCGACTTGAGAGTTGAAGAGGTTCAAACATATACAAGAAGATCTGCCGAAGCTACTAAATCTCAAGGAGCAAAACCGCCAACATCACTGAAGCACAGCAAAATCACCAGCAAACGTGATAAAGGCTTGAAGAATCAAGTTGAGAAGGATCTGAGAGCTGAGGAAATCACTTCAATCTGACAAAATTCAAAGGAAAATACGTGACGACGCATGGATATAAAGAATCGCCAGAAACACTAACCTTAATGTCGGTTTGAGGGAGGATATTAGAAATGAATTGTATCGAGTAAACTGAGGCTGTATAAAGCTTTATTCCTTTTGGGTTTGAGATAGTGGATAGTGGATATATGGGTCGCCTCACCAGCCCAACTACTATAAGTTGCATATATAAAACCAACGGATGTGTAGTGTAATTTGTATGTATCAGATAATCAAAGCCTCTTGTAAAACCATCATTCAGTTTCAATAATCATCAAAAAAATTCTCTTTATTCTTTCAATTCAAAACTGAAAATAATATTATCAAAACATCAATTTCTTCACACCGATGCTTTTCGAAGTTATATATAAGACTTTATAAATTTTGAAACTTTGTATATTTATGCTTGGAATAATATATACTCCATGGCTAATAATATATACTTCTAAAACTTATTATATTTTAGAAGATTCATATCTATAAAAAACCTCGTATTTAAAAACTAATATTATTCAGAACTCTCATATATAAGAAACTTCTCTATTCAAAATTTGATGTACATATACACTTGAAATTATTTGCACTCGAGGTCACCACGTCTGAAATCTTTATAAAACAATATGTATTTGAAAGCTTATATATGAAATTGATATATTTGAGATTATATATTCTCAAAATTTTATACTCGTTTAAAACTTATGTATCCAAAAGTTATATATTCATTCGACAATTCTAATATTCGTTCAAGCTGTAAATTTTTGAAACTCATATGCACTTGAAACCATGTATTCACAGCTTTATACACATTTGAAATCACTGTGTAATGGAAACCATATACTTTTGAAATCTATATATTTAAGAACTTATGAAAATATCTGAAATCTATTGTTTTTCGAAACTGGTGTGTGTGTGTGTGTGTGTGAAACTAGATATATATGAAACCTTATGCATCATATATGCATTCAAAACTAGATTTTTCACAAACAGATATATACAAAATTACTTATACATATCAAACACTTGTATATATAAAGTTATATATGTAAGAATCTCCATATTCAAAAACTCGTACTTGTGAAACTTGATATACTCAGACTATGTATATATATATGTATATATATGTATATGTATATATATATATATATATGTGTGTGTGTGTGTGTGTATGTGTGTGTGTACAAAAACTCTGACATGTATTCGAAATTCATATATAGGAAATTTTGAATTTTCAAAATTATTTATATAAGAGACTATATATGTACACGAAGCTGACATACTTGAAACTGCTATATATGTTCACATACTCAAAGGTTTGAAGCTCGTATTTAAACTTTTTGATATGTGTGTTTTCAAAGCTTACCACTGTTATATTTGATATTTCACACTTTCCAAGAACCTTTATTCTTTTGGAAATAATTAATTTTCGAGATTACTAGTTTTCAAAGCCTGTGCACATTTGAGACTTGTACATATGAGACTGTTATATATTCAAAAACCATGTAAACTTGAATTTGCATACTCGAAATCATATGCAAATGAAACCATATTTTCCAGATCATGCTCAAAGTATTCCATATTCCAATATATAGACTTAAAGCTTTACACTTTGGAGATCACAAAACATTATATATTCAAGATTGTATGCATATTAAACTGTTCAACATTTAAAATCTAATATTTATTGATGAAGCTGACACTTGTTTGAAACTTATTTGATATATATAGACACAAACACACACACACACACATATACACACTAAACTTGTATACTTAAAAACCTATTATATATGAAACTGTATCTATGTTTGAAACTGTAAATTCTCAACATATAGATATGAGGCTCTATATTCAAAGTCATATATATTTATTCGAAGCTTGCAAAATTGTATAGGCTTGAGAAACCCGTATATGTATGAAGATAGATACTCAAAAGTTTGCATATAGTTTATTTTTGAAATCGCAGATATATATATATATTCGAAACTTTCATATATCCTACATCTTGTAATATTTCAATCTTTATTCTTTTAGAACTGAATATATGTGCTCAAAAATTTATGCATTTGGATCCTTATACTTTTTGTAATTATAAGCCTTTTGAAATCATGTTTTCGAAATTACTACTTTATGGAATAC
This sequence comes from Allium fistulosum, assembly GCA_030737815.1. Classification (NCBI taxonomy): domain Eukaryota; kingdom Viridiplantae; phylum Streptophyta; class Magnoliopsida; order Asparagales; family Amaryllidaceae; genus Allium; species Allium fistulosum. The sequence continues at coordinate 333,688,481 of CM060901.1, read as the reverse complement.
ACACACATGAGCGTTACGGCATGCGCTTCGCACGTGATGATGGCACCGATGTACTTCGCACGTGAATTGTTTTTTTGCAAATTGTATCTGTTTAACATATTCGAAAAAAATGATTTATAGAAATATTTAACCATTTTTTTGTGTTGAAATCATTTGTTAGTTTACATTTATTTTTATGTTGCAACATCTATTTTTTTACGTTTGAATTTTTATTTATATTATTATTTAACAATTTAGTTGTTAGATCCTATTTTTAAGTGATATTAAGATTTGATAGTATTTGAGATGAATGTTTTGAATTTATTAAAGAACTTTGTTTGTTAGATGCTATTTTTAAGTAATATTACGATTTGATAATATTTCTAGACGAAGGTTTTGAATTTGTAAAAATATTTAATTGTTAAATCCTATTTTCAAGTGATATTAAGACTTGATATTAGGGGGGTTTTGGTTGTTCACGCTAATACCAAGAAAATGTGACACCAAAGGTATTACAACTATCTTTAATAATAGTTGTAATAACTTTGGTGTCACACTTTTTTGGTGTAAGTGTGAACTACCAAAATTGCCCATTACAAATATTATTAAATATTAATATCACTTAAAAGTAGGATCTAATAGATAAGTTTCCTTTACCAATTCAAAACACTTCTCTATTATCGAAATCTTAATATCACTTAAAAATAGGATCTAATAAATAAAAAAAAATTCAAAGTCATTTTTTATTAATTAATAACAGAAATAAAATTAAAACTAATAAAAAATTAAATTCATTCTTTAGTAATTAATAATAGAAATAAAAATTCAAACTAACAAAAAATTAGACGTTGCGATTTAGAAAGGAAAATTAAAGCTAACTGCATATCATTTCAACGTAAAAATATGGTTAAATATTTGTGCAGATCATATTTTTTTGAACGAGTTAAACATATACAATTTGCAAAAAATAAAATACTTTACGCATGAAGTACGTGTCATTGTCACGCGCGAAACGCGTGCCATAACGCTCGTTATTATATATATATGTATGTATGTATGTATGTATGTATGTATGTATGTATGTATATATATGTATGTATGTATGTATGTATCCTTGAAGCTCTACAAATTTTAGAAGCTTCAGATTTGTAGTTCTATATCTTTTGAAGCTAGATAATTTTTGGAATGAGATCTGATAATTTGCGGCATGGATTCCTTTGTTTCGGCACGAGTTTGATGATTCACAACACAAAGATGGGCTTCAATATCACTTCCATCAAAATCAATCTTTGGACCTCAATGACGATCTGAGTATTGATACAGATTTGAATTTCAATATTGGCCTGTGCTTTAGGTGGTGATATTTGATAACTGCGGCGTCACTTATTCACGACATCAAATGCAGCAACGTCGCCTAAGTAGCATCGATAATCTCGACAATGTCTAGGTATCAGCCAATTACGGCATCAGGTGATTCACGACAAGAAAATTCACGACATTTAGATAACTCGCGACATCAAGGAAGAAAAGACGACTCACAGCAACATCAGATAACCTTCAACATTGAGATATGATCGACATTGACATTACTTCTCTTCGTCATTCACTACTGCGCTTTTGTATATCTTTGACATTGAACTTCAACAACAACCAATACTGCATTAATGTCTTCGATCATTTACGATGCCAACCATGAACTTCGACAACACCCAATACTGCATTAGTGTAATAACTCCACTTTAGTAAACATGGTGTTGAACAAAGAAAAGCAGGAAAATCCAAGCTGCGGCCTAGTTGATCAGAGTATAGCCATGAGTTCACAAGAGGGCATCTTTGGCCATAGTAAAGGCATGTATGAGTTGAAGGCAGATGACAACTAGGCTTGAGGAAGTAGATATTATGATGTGTCACTTGTGCATGTGTGCACGTGCACACCCAATATTACAGTGAAAAATTGCATAGGAAATAGTCTGTGTATTTGGGGTTTGAGTGAGTTGTATTTGTGCTTAGTTGGAGATGAATTGGCAAATATACCCATTATGTGTAACATTATAAATAAGAATGCATGTAAACTAGAAAGATATATGAATAAAGAAAATACACTTTTTCTATTACTATCTTGTTTACAACTTTCTTTTCTTTCTCTGTTACATTCTCATTTTCACTTTATACATTCTTTTCTTGCTCCTAACCTATTCTCTTATCAACAGCCTTCTATTTTCCATTATCTGTTGCTCCTTTCCCTTACTACTGACCAACTCTCTCCTTCTTCCTTTCTACCATCTTCCCCTACCTTGCTCCTCACTTCTTTCTTTATTCCTCTTATCCTCCTTTTCTTTATTAAACTGCCTCATCTCTTCTCTACTCATTCATCTTTTCACTTTTTCAATAATGTCAGGATCTTCACCGCAACCTGGGCATAACACAGTGGTATCAAAGCCATTGGTCGGGTTAACCTCTGGCAACCAGTCATCCTCCAACATCAGCCATAACTTGAAAATTGACACATTAATTCAAGAACAAGAAGAAGCATGGAGGAGACAAGAAGAAATTAACAACCGAAATACTCTTTCTTTAAGAAAATTGGAGGCGGCAACACAAAATTTGGAGACCGGCAATCGAAGATTGGAACAAACTACACAAAATATGGATCATACAACAAAGGAAATGTGTACCAAATTTAAAGGAATGCATAATGTTCTATCTGCTTTGGCTAAGATATTCAACAACTAAAGCTTCAATCTGCAGCCAATCAAAACTCAACCAGAACTGCCAACTTACAGGGAATTCTTGCATCCAGTCCCCATCAACTGCCAACCTCTACTACCATCCCTCCAATATCCCAGCAAAATTCAAGAAATACTCTTAACTCCACCATTGATGAACCCCACCATTAATCCAATAGTAAATAACCTTCCTCAAACTCATCCTCACCCACAAGGTAACCAAGAAGTCATTTCTTGGAATAAAAATTCACCCTTTCCAAACCTTAAGCTTGACTTTCCCATATACATAGGAGATGAGATGGTATATGAATGGCTTAACCAAGTAGAACAATTCTTTAAATTTCATCAGACAGAAGAGCACTTTTGGGTAGAAGTATCATCCTTTTATCTTAAAAAGGATGCACTCAAATGGTACAACTGGTATACTAGAAATATTCAAAACCATGAGAATTGGGAAATCTTCAAGGAAGAAATATTGGTCAGATTCAACCCTGAAGACATGGAAAGGCCTTATGATACTCTGGCTAAATTAAAATAGCAAACCACTGTTTCAGCCTACCTCTCTAAATTTAAAGGACTACAAGCCACTATAGAAAGTTTGCCACCTAGGTTCCTGCTAGATAGATTCATTGGAGGTCTCAAGGAAGAGATTAAGTATGATGTATTAACTTCTAGACTAGTGGATTTCAGAGAAGCAGTTTCCTTAGCAAACATGTTTGAAAGTGTGTTAAGTCGAGCTAAGAAAGGGAGCAAAGCCACCAGACCATATCATTCCCCAAAGAATAACAACCAGCTTGTTCCATACTCCAAGAACCCAAATTCTAATCCAAAACCTAAAGATTGGGGTACCACCAATTTAGAGAGCCTAGCAAAAAAATAAGGGACTAACTCCAAACCAGTTAATTGAAATGAGAAGACATAACATTTGCTATGGCTGTAAAGAGAAATAGCATAAGGACCACAAGTGTAAAAGTCCCCAAGTACATGTACTAGAAGGGTTAATGTCCATTGATGACCTAGAAGAAAATGTAGAATGCTTTATTGAAAGTGATAATGAGGATAGCTGTGAGGAAAAAGGTAAAGAAACCCATGCTATAACTCTAAAAGCCATGTGTGGTATTCCTGCACTCTCAACTAATAAAGTACAAGATACTGTAAAAGGGAAACCAGTGCAAATTCTTATTGATTCTAGTTCCATGCATAGCTTCATTGATGAAAAGCTAGCTCATAAACTAAAGCTCAAGATCGATGAGTTAAAAAATTATGAAGTTATGGTGGCTAATGGAGAAAAGCTTCAGGGATCTGGGATTTGTTACAATGTTACGTTAAGCTGTCAAGGTTGTAAAATGCCAGTGGATCTCTTAATACTGCCTTTGGAAGAATGTTAAATTGTGGTAGGGGCCCAATGGATGAAGAAGTTAGGGGAGATTACTTTGAATCTTGATAAGTTACCGGTCAAATTTACTTATGGCAACAAGATTTATACTTGGCAAGGAATTCAACAGTAAGATATTAAAGTAGTGGACAAGAAAACTTTGGGAAAAGATCATGCACATAGTCAAATTACTATGATGTTATACTCAATAGATAACAAGCAAACAAATTTGACCTAAGAATCTTTACAAGAATTGCCAGTAGAAATTCAAAATCTGCTGCAACAAAACTTTGAAGCAACTTCTTCCATCACCCCTCTTCCTCCTCAAAGAAAGCATGATCATAAAATACCTTTAAAACCAGGAGCCAAACCCAGTCTGTTTAGAGCCATATAGGCATGCTCACCATATAAAGAATGAGTTGGAAAAAATTATCAAAGAATTATTGGAAAATGGCATCATAAGGCATAGCAACGGTTCTTATTCTTCTTTTGTAGTGATGGTCAGGAAAAAAGATAGTACTTGGACGCTGTGCATTGACTATAGAAGTCTGAACTCACTCGCTATCAAAGATAAGTTTCCTATTTCTTTAATTGATGATTTATTTGATGAATTGCATGGTTCAAAATACTTTACTAAATTAGATCTTAAATCTGGTTATCATCAAATTAGAATGAGTGAAGATGACATACATAAAACTGCTTTTAAAACTCATGATGGACACTATGAGTTTGTAGTAATGCCTTTTGATTTGGTTAATGCACCTTCAACTTTTTAATCACTTATGAATGACAATTTTTAGACCTTACTTAAGAAAATTTATACTAGTTTTCTTTGATGATATACTAATATATAGTCATACCATGTCTGAGCATATAAAACATATTAGTTTAACATTTTAGGTGTTGAAGCAAAATCAGTTGGTGATTAAATTATCCAAATGCAGCTTTGCCAAAGAATCACTTGAGTATTTAGGCCACATTATAATAGTACTAGGGGTAGCTGTTGATCCTAATAAAGTCAAAGCAGTGATGGAATGGCCACTACCAAATAATATAAAGGCTTTAAGAGGATTTTTAGGCTTGACTGGGTATTATAGGAAGTTTATAAAGGGGTATGGCCTCATTACAAAGCCTCTGACAGAGATGTTAAAGAAGAACTCCTTTGTTTGGTCCGATGAAGCTAAGGAAGCTTTTGAGTAGCTTAAGCAATGTTTAACCAATCCACCAGTCGTTGCAATGCCAGACTTTTCATAACTATTCACTCTTGAATGTGATGCAAGTGGATTAGGTGTGGGGGCAGTGCTACATCAAAATAAAAGACCAATAGCTTATTTAAGTAAGGCATTGCATGGTCGAAATTTAGCTTTATCCACCTACGAAAAAGAACTAAAGGCCATCGTTATTGCCACAAAAAATGGGCTCAATATCTCATGGGAAGGCAATTCATTATAAAAACTGATCACCAAAGCCTTAAATATCTTTTATCACAAAGGCTTCACGATGGTGTACAAAATAAATGGCTAACAAAACTTCACGGGTTTGATTATAAGGTTGAGTATAAAAGTGGAAAGGAGAATGTAGCTGATGCTTTATCTAGAAAGGAGGACATGCAAATACAAGCAGTATCTGTAGTACAAACAGCATGGTTGCAAGAATTAAAGGATGCATTATTAACTCAGTATGGTATTAACAGCTAGTGACAAAAGTACAGAATGGAAAATTGCAAGAAGGCAAGTACAAGCTAGTGAATAACCTGATCTTTTACAAAGGAAAGATTCTAATTGACCATCATTTAGTAACATTGCTTTGTACCCTCATAGCTGAACACCACTCCACTCCTTTGGGGGGCCACTTAGGGATTAAGGGTACTTTAAAGAAGCTGAAACAAGTATTTTATTGGAAAAATATGAAGAGAACTGTGGTGTACTTTGTGAAATCTTGTGATGTCTGTCAAAGAAGTAAAGGAGAAAATGTACTTTTGCTTGGATTGTTGCACCCATTACCTATTCCTGAAAAAAAGATGGGAAGACATTTCTATGGATTTTATAACATGTCTTCCCAAAAGTCACAAGTACACTGTGATCTTTATAGTAGTAGATAGATTGAGCAAATATGCTCATTTCTTTCCACTTTGCCACCCATACACAGCAAAAGAGGTAGCTAAAGTATTTTTCAATGGAGTGTTCAAATTACATGGATTACCAAAAACAATAGTAAGTGACAGGGATGCAATGTTTACTAGCAACTTCTGGTAGGAGATTTTTAAGCTACAAGGATGCAAGTTAAAAATGAGGTTCTCTTACCACCCTCAAAGTGATGGGCAAACTGAGATCATAAATAAAATTATTTATGGGTATTTAAGATGTTTTGTGTGTCATAGGCCACATGAGTGGAGTGACTGGCTATCTCTGGCCGAGTACTGGTACAAAACAACTTAGAAATCATCAACCAATATAACCCCATTCAAGGCAATATATGGAATAAACCCCCCAAATTTGCTTACTTATGTCCCTAACACAATCAAAGTGGAGCAAGTAGAAGAGTTGTTATTCAGTAGAGACATCATCTTAGAATTTCTGAAAGACAGTTTAAAGTTGGCACAAGATAGAATGAAGAGGTATGCGAATTTAAGGAGAACTGAAAGGGAGTTTCAGATAAATGAATTGGTATATTTAAAGCTGTAGTCTTATAGGCAAATAATAGCTAGAAATCAAAGAACTCACAAACTATCCCCAAAGTATTATGGGCCTTATCAAGTAGAGGAGAAGATTTGGACAGTGGCTTACAAGTTGAAGCTACCTGCTCATGTTAAGATTCATCCCATGTTTCATGTTTCTCAACTTAAAAAAGAAGATTGGGGATGGGCTAATTATTCAAGAGGATGCTCCCAGTTTCGAAGAAGAGATGGTAATAAAGCCTGAGAAAATATTGGGTAGAAGAATTGTGCCTAGAAATAATGAAGCAGTGGTACAAATCTTTGTGAAGTGGAAGGGCAAGCCTAATGAAGAAGCAACTTGGGAAGATTATTGGCCAACTATTAGAAGATTCCCTACTCTAGACCTTGAGACAAGGTCTATTTTTAAAGAGGAAGGGAGATTTAATAGCTCCACTCTAGTAAACATGGTGTTGAACAAAGAAAAGCAGGAAAATCCAAGCTACGGCCTAGTTGATCAGAGTACAGCCATGAGTTCACCAGAGGGCATTTCTGGCCTTAGCAGAGGCATGTATGAGTTGAAGGCAGATGACAGTTAGGCTTGAGGAAGAAGATATTATGTGGTGTCAGTTGTGCATGTGTGCATGTGCACGCCGAATATTGCTGTGAAAACATGCATATGAAATAGTCTGTGTATTTGGGGTTTGAGTGAGTTGTATTTGTGCTTACTAGAGATGAATTGGCAAATATAGCTGTTATGTGTAACATTATAAATAAGAATGCATGTAAAGCAAAAAGATATAAGAATAAAGAAAATAAATTTTTTCTATTACTATCTTGTTTACTACTTTCTTTTCTTTCTATGTTACCTTCTCATTTTCACTCTATACATTCTTTTCTTGCTCCTAACCTATTCTCTGATCAACTACCTTCTATTCTCCTTTATCTATTGTCCCTTTCCCTAATTGCTAACCAACTCTCTCCTTCTTCCTTTCTCCATCTTCCCCTACCTTTCTCCTCACTTCTTTCTTTATTCCTCTTATCATCCTTTTCTTTATTCAACTGCCTCATCTCTTCTCTACTCATTGATCTTTTCACCTTTTTAATTAATAATGTCAGGATCTTCACCGCAACCTAGGCATAACAATTAGTATCTTCGGTATCATCAACCACAACATCAAATTCTATGGCATTATTAACTTCAGTATTGATGTCAAAGGGATTGCAGGTTAAGAGGATATTGGATCTATTGAGTTAATTGTTGAATAGAGAAAGGGGAAAAAGAAAAGGAAATAGGCAAAAGGTTGAATGGTAGTTGATATAACTTAATGTTGTCAGGGTTTCCATGAATTATACTGTTGAGTGGCATAGTGATATTTTTTAAAATAAATTAATTATTTGATGATGCAAGTGGATGGATATTTTAAAGGAAAGTGTGGCATAAATCATGGGATGCTGAATAAAATATGAGGAGATTATGTGATGGAGCCACTCCATGATAATGGATGGCATCGAATGAATTAAAGTGAAATTGGCTTCGCAGGTCTTCATTTCCCTGCAAATATGGCACATTAGTTAAGCTATAGATTCTTAAATCTAATAAAGAATGAATTTAAAACTTTTCAAAATTCGAATCTCCTTAGGGTATTTTGGTCATTTTTCGAACATGGAGGTTCGAGCCCTCCTTCTAGCATAAAATGTTAACGAATTTCTTCATTAACACCCAAAGGGTGGTACAATGTAGCATATTCAAAGGAATTCCAAATATACCTTTTAGTTTTAGGATGAATACAAGTTCGTTTAAATCATAGTCCATAAGTTCAAAAGTTAGAATAAGCAAATCCAATTGTCAAAAGGCAAATAGGCAAGTTAATAAATTAATAAGCAAATGGGCTCAAATCTAGTCCTTTATTCAATCATGAAGATGTTATAAGATGTGCAAATATGCAATTTCTTAATTTTTTAAGCTCTAATTAACAAATATGGTGCATCTTTATTTATAGTGGTTGGAAGGAGGTAGGATTGCTCAAATTGGCAATGTGGGACTTTTGGTGCCATGAAGCATGTAGTGCAGTGTTAAGGCTTTTGATGCTTTATGAAAGAAAATGCACTAAATCCACTTGAATCAGCTCTTGTAAATGATCTTATCCATATTTTTTGCACGGCCTTCGACATCCTACAACATTGACATTGTGCGATATTGTTAATCATGCCATATCCATGAAATTTGGCATTGATTAATGGCTTATGGAATATAACATTAATATTGCTCTTGTTACCACACTGATGATGCACGATATGGCTCAAGGATGACATTGGCTAAGTGCAATGTGGATGGAACGTGACATTACTTGAGCAGTGGCGTTGAAGATCGACGACATCAAATAGGCACGACACTAAACAAGTGCGATGTAGACAGTATTCGAAGCAGTATTACTTGAGGATCGGCATCAATGTTATGCGACGTAGCTCATGATTGCACAACATTAATGGCTTATCATACTAATTATACTTGATATCATTACTTCCTTGAAGAGACGTGTTTATAAGTCAAACACGGTACTTACGAGCTGCGACATGATGAAACGCGATATGGATGAAAGATTATAGTCCTACTGATTTCCTTTGTAATTCCACCATTTTTAGTATTGCCTTCAACGTTGAAATTATATGGATAACAAGTAGCATGCCTCCGATTGAGGGCGTCGGCAACAACATTCCCTTTGTCGGGGATATACTGAATCTCAAAGTCGTATGATGCTATAAACTCCATCCACCTCTGCTGCGTTAGATTCAAAACTTTTCGAAAAAGAGATACCTAAGAGATTTATGGTCGGTGAATAACTCAAAACTTTTCTCCCAAAGATAATGCATCCACATATTTAAAGCAAAAACAACAACTGCCAATTCCTAGTCATGAATAAGGTACCTTTTCTCAAGATCCTTCAATTTCCTACTAGCATAAGCTATTACTTTCCCTTCTTACATAAGGACATCTCCCAATCCTCTATCACATGCATCAGTGTATACGGTGAACGATTTTGATCCGTCGATAATCATTAACAATGGTGCACTAGTCAACAACTTCTTTAAAATCCCAAAAGAATTTGCACACTTTTCATCCCATGCATAAACAAGGTTCTTTGTGGTTAGGTGAGTTAAGGGTACTGCTATAGTCGTAAAGTCCTTGACTTACTTTTGATAATAACAAGCCAAACCAAGGAAACTCCTAACTTCCATAGCATTCTATGGCACCTTCCAGCCTTGAAAAACTTCCACTTTAGTCGGATCAATAGACAATCCCTTTTCGGAAATAATATGACCTAAAAAACTCACCTCTCTTTACCAGAAATGAAACTTAGAGAATTTTGCTTTTAGTTGGTGACTTCTCAAGGTCTTTAATACTTCCCTTAAGTGCCTTTCATGCTCGCTTTCCATCCTGGAGAATATGAGAATATCATCCACAAATACCATAATAAACTTGTTCAGTTGTCCCCTAAAAACTCTGCTCATTAGATCTTCAAAGTATGTAGGAGCATTAGTCAGACCAAAAGGCATCACTTCTCATTCAAACAGTCCATTTGGTGTGCAAAAAACAGTCTTTGCTTTGCTTTCTTCGAAGACCCTCAACTGATGGAATCCTATAACCAAGTCTAACTAGGAAAAGGCTATGGCATCAACGAGCTAATCGAACAAGTCATCTATCCTAAGTTGAGGATACCTATTCCTTTTAGTCAACTTGTTCAGTGCTCGATAATTGCGCATAGCCTTAATAAGCCATCTACCTTGGTGGCAAAAATAACCGGTGCCCCATTCAGAAATGCTACGGCGTATGAATCCTTTCTGCAATAGCTCTGCCAATTCCCGCCTCTTCTTGGGAGCCATATGCCTCAGTGGAAGTGCAATAGGTCTATCATCCTTCTCGTAATCAATTCTAAACTCGATCTCCCTATGGGGTAGGAGACCGGATATTTCTTCAGAAACATCAACGAAATCTCAGATTATGGGTACATACAAGAGTTCATTTTATGACAAGCTAAGAGAAAATATATAGCCTAACTCAACTGAGTTTTGGGGTGAATAACAAACATCGATATCTCGCCCCGAACAACTCCTTAGCCATACTTTCCTTTTCTCACAGTCTAAAACAACCCCATAGTAAGATAACCAATCCATCCCTAAGATGAGTCCATACCCCTCAAAGCAAAGAACATACGCATTACATGTAAACTCAATGTTACATATGTCCACAACTAGGTCTTTGCAAAATATGGAAAGATATATCGACCCCCTAATAGGATTTGATGCTGCTATTGAGTTGGTGACAACTTGGGTTTTCAAGTTCAAGAATCTTACTAATCTTTCAGCTATAAATGAGTGAGATGTTCCAAAATCAAACAAGGCAGGAATAACATTCACGAAAATAATAAGTTTACCTTCCAAAGCAGCCTACCCTTTGTCCTTTGGAGGTGGCCTACTAGAAATAGGAACCGCCTTTATAACACATCCATGCCCACTCTAACCTCATTTAGGAAGTTTCAGACACTTATTCTGATAGCGCACTTCCTCAAAGCAATTAAAGCACTTTCCCTTGAATTCCTCCTTCATTAAGCTAACTTTGCAATCCTTAGCAACATGTCCCTTTTTCTGGTACCTTCGATAGACAATCACATCTTTCTTCAACTTTGCTTTAGCCTTTTTATTTACCCAAAATCCTTTCTTAGCTCCTCCTTGCTTTGGTGTCGGCTCAATCTTCTCCTTTTCTTTCCCCTCACCACTAGCAGTTTGTAGTAAGGCCATTTCAACAATCACTTCATAAGTAGCGCTCATTAGAATCTAAGCTAAAAGCAACTCTCTCAACGGCGAATTCAAACCCTTGATATATTTCATTGCTTTCTTTATTGGCGTGTCTATTAGACCCATCCCAAACTTTTCCAACTTCGTGAATTTGTTGGTGTACTCCTTAAGAGCAGAACTCTCTTGCTTCAATTGAATGAATCTCTCCACTACATACTAACCTATATGCTAGACATAAATCTCGACTCAAAGTGTGTCATAAACCCAGTCCAAGAAATCTCCTCTTTTACATTTTCTTCCATAACAATAGACCGCCAATCTAATGCTTCCTTCTTCAGATGCTAAGCAGCAACCCTCCTTTTGATGTAATCTGCCCACCCAAGCACCCGAAATATGCGGTTAAGGTCAATTACCCATGCCTTAGTCTCCAGAAAATTCTCGATTTTGGTATATGCATGCCCATCCATATTTTGGAAGTTCTTGCATAATTTGGGAAAGTCTAAAGGTCGAGGTGTTGCCTCTATAGATGGTGATGTGGGTGCAGCTTGCTATAGAATTGGAACCTCTCCCACATGCCTAAAATAATGTTTAAACCACTCAGGTATGCACGGATGTTAGGCATTCCTTGAGGAGACGAGTTCCTAGCTTCAGAATTTTCAACAATCTGTAGGTTTTTAAACTTGTTTAGTGACAGTTTCCTAAGATAGTGTTTGTAACGACCCAGTTTTCAGTTGTTCGAATTTGGAATATTTAATTGATTTTAAATATTCAAAAGTAAATTTTATAAGTTGAATAACTTATATTTCAAATATAGTGATTTATTTGGATAATTATATTGTTAATTTAATATTTGAAATTGTGTAAATAATTGAAATTTGAATTTAATATGAATGAAAATAATTTATAAAGTGGATTTAAATTCTATTTGAAATAGGATGATGTTAGCAAACTTTTAAATTTGATTTAAAAGCGATTTAACAGAAAGTGGAAATTTTAATATTTAATTAACGCGTAAAAATAGTCATTTTTTATACTATCTCAGATTTCGACGAAACTAGTTTCATTGGATCCGTAACATTATATTATTATAGGATTTCAAATTTCGTGTCAATCGGGCTTACCGTTTGATCGTGCGAAGCTGAAATGCATAGAAATTTATTTAAGTAAATTTAATTAAAATAATTCGATTCGGAAACCTATCTTCCAAATATGATGGAATTGGCCTCCGATATATATTTCATTATGTTTGGAATAGGGGTAAAACATTATAAACGCCAGGCGACACGCTTCGTTTGGAGTCCGAAAAATTTGGGCGTGAATAGGGTCATAAAATTTTATATAAAAGGACCTCACTTTCTCCATTTTTCACAAACCCTAGGGTTTCCTTAACCCAGCCGTCACTAAAAAAATGGAAGGCCAAAAATCTTCCAACTTCCTCCCTCAAATCCTCTCAATCCACGAAGAATTAGATGAAGGCCTCAACTAGAAATGTGTAGAGCTTGGAGAGACGAGCATATCCAACGGGTGTGATCGGCTGGAACTCGATGGATCGATGGCGATTTGACCATGAACAACACACATTCAATCACATTTTTCGAGACATGGGGAGGCTCGAGTTCGACCGGCCTGAGACCAGAGGTACATGGTGGAGTGGGCTACGTCGTGGTGGTTGTGGATCGTCATCTAGGCGAGTGAGTTAGCCGTGGCAATCGATGGATGGCGTGCGTATATGGGTTCGATCGGCTGGAAGCTTGCCTGGACATGAACGAGAAGAAGAGATGAGCAGCCGAGATTGAACATAGGGTTTTATTTAAAAAAAAGAAAATCATAATATAATTATATTATTAAATCGTTTGATGTTTAAAATTGTATAACTCTTTCATACGAGGTCTGTTCCACACGAAACAAGCGGCATTGGGTTCGTATTGAGGAGCACTACATTTTAGAGCTGGTTTGGATGGATTTAGAGCTAGTGAAAATTTTGGTTAAAATTAAATGCTCGTTTAATTTTAATCGAAATAAAAACGCTTCAACGACGACTGCAATCAAAGTGAGTACAACTCACTCTTTCTGACTCGCTTATATTTTTATATAAGTGAGAATAAACTTATTTTATGCTATTTGATGATTGTTTGGATGATATATGATATATATTATATATATTAGTTGGTTTGGATATATTCCCTCATATTTTAGTAGATGAGACCATATACGTTCCCGTGTATGAGCGGATGAACCTTTGTACACGCGTCTGCCTCGAAGCGGACATTGTACATATTTTCTCATATGTATATTTAATGCAGGTGACAAGTTGGAGGGATCCAACTAGATTCCTCACCGTGGTTGATTTTTATTTACAGATATTGTTATATATGCTGTTATCATGTGATATATGATGTTTAGATGCCATGATTGATATGATTGATGTGAATCCCCTTATTTAGCGCTTTTGTAGCATTGGCTCTATTTCTGGAATCTAAAATACTAAAATAATGATTTCGATTTAAAAAGGCTGTTTAAGTGATTTGTGGACTTATATAAGTTTTAATAATGAGTTGTAAATTATTAAAATAAGAAATTTATTTAAATGGAATCAAAATATGATTTTTAGAATATGAAGTTAACTATTTGTAAAATAAGTTAAATTGTGAATTTTGGATTTTATTATAAATGGTTTATATATAAGATTTATAAAATTGCTATTCTACAAATAAAAGTAATGGAATTATAAAACAGTGTTTTATAAATATTAGAAATGGAATTGTGATCAAATTCATATATGGATTTGCGATTGAAATTTAGAAAATAATTTATAATGGATTTTATATATAATAAGATTTGAAAAGAATGAATTTGTAAATAAGAGATTTATAAGTGAATTAACTTATAATTGGATTTTGACATATAAATGAGATATAAATGGAATTTGTTAGTAAAGGAATTTTTATATGGAAGTAAATAAAATAGAAATGGAATTTATAAAAATTGTTTTATAAATATGAAATCAATTTAATTTGATAAATTAAATGTGAAAGTATATTAAAGGAATTATATTCACGATTTTGGACAGTGAATAATCCTTTAAATTAAATATATAAAAGTAATGAATTTGGTAAAGGAATTATATTCATGATTTTGGACAGCGAATAATCCTTTAAATTAAATATATAGTATTAATGAATTTGGTAAAGGAATTATATTCACGATTTTGGACAGTGAATAATCCTTTAAATTAAATATATATATATAAGTAATGAATTTGGTAAAGGAATAATATTCACGATTTTGGACAGTGAATAATCCTTTAAATTAAATGTGTAGAAGTAATGAATTTGGTAAAGGAATTATATTCATGATTTTGGACAGTGAATAATCCTTTAAATTAAATATATAGAAGTAATGAATTTGGTAAGGATTTGTATTCACGATTTTGGATAGTAAATAATCCTTTAAATTAAATGTGTAGAAGTAATGAATTTGGTAAGGAGTTATATTCACGATTTTGGACAGGGAATAATCCTTTAAATTAAATGTGTAGAAGTAAGAAATTTGGTAAGGAGTTATATTCACGATTTTGGACAGTCAATAATCCTTTAAATTAAATGGATATTTTGGAAAGTGATATTATAAAATGGAGTTTAAATGGTTTGAAAATAAATGATCTGTAAATTTACTTATTATAAAATAAGTATACGAAAATGTTTTCCAAATATCCAATAAGTGAAATGGTTTTGAATATTATATTTTTAAAGATAGTTTGAAGTCAATAATTGGAAAGTGATTTGATTTATAAATGATCAATAAAAATCAGGCCCGATGATTACTTAAGTGTTTGATTTTGTCTGTTGCTTTGATAGTTAAATAACCGACTATCAAATTTGTTCATTTTAGTTTCTCAACTTGATGTAGAAACTAATTAGTCGTACACTTAGTACGTAACTGACTGTGTAGGCTTGATTATCGTTTGTGTTGAGAATGTTGATTCATGTAGTGCAGAGTGATTACTCCAATCTATCGAGCTTCCTTCTTGGCCGAAGGATAGCAAGTTGAAAGTTGGAGACGTGATAAGTCTATGAGACTTAGTTTCTGTGTGAGGTTGAGAAACACTTTTGCGTTGTTGGTGCAAAGAGACCGGGATCAAATTTATCTGAAAACCACTTTGACCACCATATATGCGACGATTGTGCAAGTTGGTCGATGATATTTATATTTAGGGTTTTCATAGTGAAGGACTGCTTGATGGTCATTTGGGGTTAAAATCCCTATATATATATAGTAGTAGTAGTCTCTTTGTTATGAAATATCTAATGCAAGGATTATTCGCTACTAATCCTAGGGATTTCCTGACAGGATGTGGTAGGAAAGTACCTTCGGTTTGTCCTTATCCTGGACAACTTGTATGGACGAGTGTTTGACATTGCATTTCTAAGATTACGTGCATTGGTTTTTACAAACGTACATCATGTGGTGGAGGAGAAGGCAACTTCTCTTAGCTTAACACCCTCCTTGAGACGTACGAGCTCAAGGGTTGTATTTTTGTGGAAGGCAATTAGTAGTCAACGGAAATGGCAATGTGGCATTCAAAGATGATGTGATATATGAAAAGTAATCGATACCTCTTTTGGCCTCACTCCTCGAAAAATGACTGAAACAAGGGACAGAAGCAGCAAGACTAAGTGGGTCGCTCCCAACTAGGAGATGTCATCACTCTTCTAGATATATCTTTACTCGCTATGACGTCGTGTATCTGATTATTGTTGATGTATGCTTGTGGCTACGGGTTATAGGTCGGTAACGACCAGAGTGATGACATATTCGATACTATCCAGGTATGGGTAGGCCGGTCTTGTGTTGGTTTAGGCGGGCAGTATCTGCTCCCTAGGTACATCCCTCTTGAGGTGTACTATGTTGGTTCGGAAAGGTAGTCCATTTACCTAGTCATTTTTAGGGAAATCCAAAATCCAATACATGCCTGCCATTTTGTTTGTAAACCTATTACGCTGGAATTTAATAATGTAACTGTAACGACCCTGAAATTTTGATATTGGAAATCAGGATATTTAATTGATTTTAAATATCTGGAATTCAATTTAATTTGAAATTCAAATATCAAAGTGAATTTGGTAAATTAATTATTGAATTTAATCGTTAAATCTGGATAAAAATTTGAATCTTCAGTTTTGAGCTGATTAAAAATAATATGAAGGCTTAGAAAATTCATATTGATTATACTGAAGATAATAAAAGTTTCGGAATTTAATTTGAAACTGTTTTGTTCAGTTTTGAAATTTTGTTGTTTAAATTGAATTTGAAAATGGCATTCCGGGGTACAGTCTCGAAATTCGACGAAACCAGTTCCATTGGATCCGTAATATTGTATTATTATCGGATTTCAATTTTCGTGGTGATTGGAGCTGTCGTGTGATAGTACGATAAGCAAACGCGCTGATATAATATAACGGGATATTTTCGAATATAAAAATATAAATTTTTAATCAACTTTTCAATACCGACTTACTTTTTCTCTGCAAAATAACGTAATTCTGTTCCCTCTGTTCTTTCTTTTTAAAAGTATACCCATCTCGTTCAAAAGAAATCAAAACAGAAATTATTCAGAGAAAAACAAATAAATGGCCGCGTGCTCCTTATACTTTCAAATCGAGATACAAGTTATTTCCTTACTTCCCTCTTCAGATTCAAAAACAATTTCATGAATGAAAAAAAAAATTATAAATGGCCGCAGCTTCAAAACGAAAGAAAATCGAAACTCCCCCCTTTCTCAGTTCGAAAAAAAAATGGCTGCCCTCGTTTTTAATTCAACTCGAATTCGAGCATCGTCTGAGGGCTCGGCAGCGTTGTGAGGTCGAGGAGCGAACTAAGGGTGATTCGAGGCAGGACGAGGCGGCGCATGGGCCGCGACTTTGAGCTAGGGTATCGGGGTGGCGCGCGATCGACACAGGCGAAGCTAGGGCATAGGTGGAGGCACGGGCTTCTTCACGGCTGCAGGAGAGTGGGGCAAGACACGTTCGATTGGGAGACTCGTGATTTCCTCACTCAAATTGGAAATTTGATTTTTTTGCAGTTATTGATTGATTGATGTTTGGATGTAATATTAGATATAGTAGGATATATCTATATATAGCAATATATATATTGGCATATGTATATATTGCAGTTGTTGATTTCCCGCATTATATAGCGGATGAGACCCTATTGCGCCGCATAATAGCGGATGATATTTTTATAAATCCCATATACCGCGATATTCCACCTCGAAGTGGAATTGGTATTGTGCTAACATCTGTGGATGTAGGGAAACAGGTTGGAGGGATCCAACTGGATTCCTCAAATTGTTTGAATATTATTTCATATGTGAATGATGTGATTTATTGATAATTTGTGGATGATTTATTGATAATTGTAATTGTTGAAGGCTAAAAATTTAGCCGAATGTATTTTTGGTATCGTTGGATACCAGAAATGAATATAAATTGGATTTTGAAATTAAAGTGAAAAACTTTAAATGAATTTATTTTTAAGAATTGAATTTATTTGAAAGAAGGAATTCTAAAAGTATTAAAATGGATTGTCGAAATCTTATTGAATAAATTCCAAGATATGGGAAAATATTTTTATGAATGAATTTTTAATAGTATTATTTGGAAGTTGGAAAATTTATTTGAAATGGAATTTTAAATGGTTTGGAAGATATAAAGGAATTTATTTTAAAGGCGATAAATTTGTTGAAATCCAATTGATAATTTATTTTGTATTGAAGAAATAATTAATTTGGGAAATTGATATAAAAATTGATTTGGTGTTTGAAAATCGATTTTTGGTGTTGAGAATAAATTTGTAAATCGATTTGTAGAATGATTTGGTATTTGGGATTAAAATTAGAATCAATTTGAAATTTGATTCGGTGTTGAAGAAAATTTAGAAATCGATTTGGAATTTGATTTGAAGTTTGAAATAAAATTGAGAAATCAATTTGAAAGTCGATTTGGTGTTAAAAGTGAATATTTGAGAATGTAAATTCCGAATAAAATTTGTAAAGGAAAGGGAAATTTGTTTTAAAAATAAACATTGATTTATTTTTAAAGTGTGGAAAATATGATTTGAAATCGGATTTTCAAAGTGATGAAGTGTGGGAATAAATTTACTGATTTGAAAGTAAATTTGAAATAAATCGATAAGGATTTATTAAATTGGTTTAAATGGACCATTTTGTGATTTGAAACTAGTTTTCAAATGTGAAGTGTGGAATAATATATATCTTATGAAGATATTTTGGAAATAAATAATTTGGGAAATTATTTGAATCTGATGATTGTTGTGAATGTTATTGATAGTTAAATCACCGACTATCAATATTTGCCTTTGAAATGGCATTTGAATTTGTTTTTAAAACAAACGCTTATTATTCGGTTTAGCCGGGAAAGGACCTTTGTGTCAGATAACCCATTCCGAATAATGATACGACGATATGGATCGTATTGAAGACCGGTGATGAGGACCGGGTATTTGTGTAAACGATAGGATGACCTATCGATTGTCTCTGCACCGTTAGCTACGGTATTGAGATTTCCTTTGTGATGGAAAGTTTTATCGGGATTGTGAATATCCGGATTTGCAAGGACTTCTTTTGGAAGTGCCTTCGGTTCTGTTCGAACCTGGAACAGACTTGTATGGTTACGTGTCTGACATTACATTTTGGGATATAAAGCCGATTTCTTTCAAATACATTTCTGTTGGTGGCGGAGAATTTATTCTCTTAGCTTAACACCCTTCTCTGAGACGTACGAGCTCAGAGGTTATGTAGTTGAAATTTATCAGCGATATATTCCTAATTTGGTAATGTGGCATGCTGAGTGTTGTTGTGATGATGATCATTTATTTGATCATTTGTGATCAAAGCATGGCTTTGTGAAAAAGCGTATCTTTGTGGATGAGACTTCGTCAGGGCCTCACAACCCGGAAATGGTCGAAACAGGAATGTTGCGGCAAGGTTATGAGGGTCACGCCCTTTAGGGTATGTCATTTCCTTCTGGAAAGGGGTGGTATCATGGTATGGAGCCCAGATACTTACTCACGTGGACACACTTTATTTATTATGTGTGATGTTGGTTACCGAGCGCTCGGATAAAGGTCCCAAAGGACCGGGGGATGACATATTCGTGAGTTACCTAGTTACAGGGGTAACCCGGCCTTGTTTGGCAGAGAGCAGTTTGTCTCTCGGGACGTCCAGCCAGAGGCGATCCCATTCGGCAGTAGGAAAGGAAGTTCCTTTGCCTGACCATTTGTTGGAAATCCATTTCCCAATACGAAATTGTACGGTTTTAGTTGTAGAACCTGCCATTTACTTATGGTGGCGCCCCACTGTTTAGATGGTAGCTATAGTAGGCATAGTTCGGAATGTCTATGCTGTCTAAGATTAATATTATACTTTCGAAATGTTTTCTACACTAGACATTAATAATAATAATCCAATGATTGGCGTAGTAAGCATCTTTGACTATCATAAGAAGAAATCTCCTCCAATTCTGCGTTTGCATTGTGTGTGTGGCGGAAGATCTTATGGTAGTTTCATTTTCCAAAAGCATAGCGAACTAAATTGACTTTCTTTGTGAAAATAACTGTTTTACGATCTCACACCAGTCACCATGACTGACTCGGAGTTTATTGTTCCCTTCTAAACTCTGGGTGCCCATAATTTTCCACACGGGCAGCCTAGAGTTATTTTTTATCAGGATATTCTGGATATTCTGGAGCTTTGGGGATAAGCTGGATGGCGAGACGTACTTCCGTACTTGTTATTTATTTCTGCTGTGTATTCTGTATGAGGACAAGTTTATATAACTGTCCATTGTTGTATTGAGTTGTGTATTGACTCTGATGATGTATGTATAAACTGATATAGTTCTTTGTTTTAAAAGACTAGCGATTATCTATTATATATTGTTCCGCTGCGAATGTGAGATTCTGATATTGTCTCTGATTCTTTGTTTATGTTTCTTTCTTTTTCTTCTGTCTTCTTCTACCCTTTCTTTTAAACCCTAAGAATTCGGTTTTCCGGCATTCGTTTGCTCGGCAGTTGATACAGTGGACGTATCGATGTCGATTTTCGGAAGTCAAAGAATCAAGTCCTTACAAAGTGGTATCAGAGCATCCGGTTAAGCGACAACCCTTGGCTCTGTTGGGTGTTACTCATTAGAGATAGAGTCAGTAGTACTCTAGAATGAGTTGAGTGTAATAATAGATATGAGCGTGTATTTGTTAGTGAATACAAAAATTTGTTTTGTATTGTGTGGACTTATCGGTTTATTGTTTATAGATTCTGGTCGGTGCAGTCTAGCTAACTGTAATCGATAGGGGTTTCTAAACTCTTAAACAAGATAAACTGACACAGTATTGTTTTAAATAGGGTAAATGAAGTAATTTTGCCCAAAATTATTTTTGTATAGAAAAGAAATCATTTTTCTATGAATTATTATTGTATATGGATGTTTGGTTGTTAGGAAGTGATAATATTGAAATATTATCATCATTATATGAAAATTGAACGAGAAATAATGGTATAACCAAAGATTTGAAGATAAATTCATTTAACAAATGAAATTTATAAATATGAATTGAAAGATGAGGAAATGAATTCATATACGAATGAATTTGTAAATGTAATTGTAAATGAGATTTATAATTGAAATAGAATTCCAAGAAAATATTTGAAAATAAAATTCACAAATGGAATGTAAAATAAGTTGA
Organism: Allium fistulosum; assembly: GCA_030737815.1. Taxonomy (NCBI): domain Eukaryota; kingdom Viridiplantae; phylum Streptophyta; class Magnoliopsida; order Asparagales; family Amaryllidaceae; genus Allium; species Allium fistulosum. Next base: position 333,667,186 of record CM060901.1, on the reverse strand, counting down.
TAACTTATAAAATATTAGAAAGTTTGATTGTAATAAAATTCAAATTGAAAAGAAATGAATTTGTGAGTGAACCAATGAAGCTACATTTGTAAATAAATGAATTGGAATTGAATAATGTAATGAGTTTTGGTTTGAATCAAGGTGAAGAAAATCCAAAAAAATGGATTGAATTCAAGTAAATTAATATGAAAATTTATTAATTCATGAAATAGAGAAGTTGAGTTAGTTAAATAAAAAATTCAATTGTGAGTTAAATTTGCAGATAGAATTCAAATAAGTAGAAATAAATTTCCAAATGAATGAATGGAATTTACAATTGCAAGTAAATAAAATTTAAACTGAATGTTAACTTCGTTTTGAATTTGTTAGTAAGTGAAATTCAAGCTGAATATTGAAAACTGGAAGTGTTTATTTCAGTCTATTGTTTGCTCATGACCTCTGTTTTGAGTTTCTCAATATAAATGTTTGATTTCAAAATCATTCTCTTTGGATATACTTAATTGTTTGAGCTTAGAGTTAAACCAATATAGGTTGTTATATTCTAAATTAAAGATTCAAACATATATTTAAGTTAAACAGATAGTTCACAATCTCTGAAAGGACTCAAAGAAACTGATTTAATTTATCTTTAAACACAGGTTTGACCTGAGTTTTCTAAAAACAAAGTCTTAAATATAAATACAAGTCACTGTTATACTTAAGTCACAACTCCATGCTTGAAGTGGTCTGCACATATGAAGTGTATATGTTGTGACTCTAACCTGGTCTGCACATATGAATTGTTCACTGACCTGAGTTGTAGCATTGGTTATTTTCACTTAGCTTTGTTGGACTTGCCTCGAGTTAGTTGTCTGGTTTCAGGTTTTTGAAAACCTGACTGTAATTTGAAAATTTAAGAGCAAATTTAAAGGAAATTTGAATTGGTGAGCCAGATTTAGTAAAGTTTAAATCCAGTTTGAAATGTGGATTCAAATTCACTTTTGGATTCTAATATGAAATAAAATAAAGTTTAAATAATTTAAAGGTTTGGCTTTCAGGTTTGAAAATCTGAAAACTGTCATATTGTAAACAGTGGTTTAAATTCAAAGTAAAGTATAGATTCAAATCAAACTTTTGAATCATAAAGTTCTAAAATGAATTTGAATTTTTAAATCTTGAACTTAAGAAAGGAATGGCAGATAAAATTCAATATTCAAAGTTGTAAATGAATTGAATTCATATGGTAACAGGAAAACTATTTGAATAGAAGTAGATATGAAAACTTCTGTAAGAAAATGTGTGAAATGATTTTTTTTGAATCTGTAGTTGGATATGGTTAAATTGGATATACAGGTATTATAAGGCTAAGGAAAATTGGATTTGATTTCGAAGATAAATTTGAAATTGCTCGACAATAAGGTATGTATTTGAATTTCAGTATGAAATTTGATGAGTTTCTGATTTTGCCACTTGGCGTTTTGTTTTCTATTGGGATTTGAGAGTCCGTAGGGACGTTTTGTAGTCGTACCGAGCTAGCCGCGCAAAGGAGACGCTGGCGAAATTTTTTGAAAATTTAGAGAGTTAGAAAATTTTTGAGAAATTTTGGATAATTAATAATTTGAATTTTAATTTAAATTTGAATTGTGAAGTAAAATAAAGTTGTTTAAAACTATGAAAGTGTTTGGAAGGTTAACTGAAATGATAACAAATCTTTAATAAAAAGATTTGGGTTTGAAAATTTGTTAAAACTATTTGGATTTAAGAAAATAGTTAACGGGGATTGGAACATTCTTCTTTACTTGTGATTTCGGGACGAAATTCTTTTAAGGGGGAAGATTGTAACGACCCTGAAATTTTGATATTGGAAATCAGGATATTTAATTGATTTTAAATATCTGGAATTCAATTTAATTTGAAATTCAAATATCAAAGTGAATTTGGTAAATTAATTATTGAATTTAATCGTTAAATCTGGATAAAAATTTGAATCTTCAGTTTTGAGCTGATTAAAAATAATATGAAGGCTTAGAAAATTCATATTGATTATACTGAAGAAATAAAAGTTTCGGAATTTAATTTGAAACTGTTTTGTTCAGTTTTGAAATTTTGTTGTTTAAATTGAATTTGAAAATGGCATTCCGGGGTACAGTCTCGGAATTCGACGAAACCAGTTCCATTGGATCCGTAATATTGTATTATTATCGGATTTCAATTTTCGTGGTGATTGGAGCTGTCGTGTGATAGTACGATAAGCAAACGCGCTGATATAATATAACGGGATATTTTCGAATATAAAAATATAAATTTTTAATCAACTTTTCAATACCGACTTACTTTTTCTCTGCAAAATCACGTAATTTTGTTCCCTCTGTTCTTTCTTTTTAAAAGTATACCCATCTCGTTCAAAAGAAATCAAAACAGAAATTATTCAGAGAAAAACAAATAAATGGCCGCGTGCTCCTTATACTTTCAAATCGAGATACAAGCTATTTCCTTACTTCCCTCTTCAGATTCGAAAACAATTTCACGAACGAAAAAAAAAATTATAAATGGCCGCAGCTTCAAAATGAAAGAAAATCGAAACTCCCCCTTTTCTCAGTTCGAAAAAAAAATGGCTGCCCTCGTTTTTAATTCAACTCGAATTCGAGCATTGTTTGAGGGCTCGGCAGCGTTGTGAGGTCGAGGAGTGAACTAAGGGTGATTCGAGGCAGGACGAGGCGGCGCATGGGCCGTGACTTCGAGCTAGGGTATCGGGGTGGCGCGCGATCGACTCAGGCGAAGCTAGGGCATAGGTGGAGGCACGGGCTTCTTCGCGGCTGCAGGAGAGTGGGGCAAGACACGTTCGATTGGGAGACTCGCAATTTGGTCGTGACGTTGATCAGTGGGAAGCGGCAATCGATTTCTGGGTTCACGAGCAATTGAAGGCGAACGACAAGGCGACTGGTTAGGGTTTTAGCAAGAGGAGTTCGCGACTATGGCAGGTGGCGATCCAGTTCGTGCATCTCGGGGTCGTCAGTGTTGAAGAGGGAAGCTGGGATTTCGATTTACAGTAAGGTACTAAGTTGTTTTATTGGAATATTCTAAATTAACGATAGGTGAAAACAAAATATATATATACATAAATATATACAGTGGAAATATATGCGTATGCAGTTTTAAAATATATATATATATATATATATATATATATATAGTTGCAATTTAAAAATATTGAAGAGTTTTAAGTTATTAAAAGGAAGGGAAGATTATTTGATAAATCAAATTGTTAGTTTAAAGTTGATAATTAAATAGGAATTTATTTCTAAATTAAATGGTTGCTATGAAATGGAAATTCAACTTTTTGACTAGCAGAGTTGATTTGTATAAATGGTTCATTTAATTATTGTCATTAAAAATAATTTAATAAAGGAAACTTAGTTTTAAATTTTAAATTGTTAGTTAATAAATTTATTTATAAAGAAATTGGTTTAAAATAAAATCATTGGTTAATTAAATTTATCCAATAGGGATTTATTATTCGATTTATTCGAATATTTATAAATTGTATAAATTGATTATACAAGGTCAAATAAAGTCGAGAAAACAAACTGGAATGGAAATGGATGGCAAATTAAAAGCAAAGGTGAGATCTCCTCACTCAAATTGGAAATTTGATTTTCTGTAGTTATTGATTGATTGATGTTTGGATGTAATATTAGATATAGTAGGATATATCTATATATAGCAATATATATATATATATATTGGCATATGTATATATTGCAGTTGTTGATTTCCCGCATTATATAGCGGATGAGACCCTATTGCGCCGCATAATAGCGGATGATATTTTTATAAATCCCATATACCGCGATATTCCACCTCGAAGTGGAATTGGTATTGTGCTAACATCTGTGGATGCAGGGAAACAGGTTGGAGGGATCCAACTGGATTCCTCAAATTGTTTGAATATTATTTCATATGTGAATGATGTGATTTATTGATAATCTATGGATGATTTATTGATAATTGTAGTTGTTGAAGGCTAAAAATTTAGCCGAATGTATTTTTGGTATCGTTGGATACCAGAAATGAATATAAATTGGATTTTGAAATTAAAGTGAAAAACTTTAAATAAATTTATTTTTAAGAATTGAATTTATTTGAAAGAAGGAATTTTAAAAGTATTAAAATGGATTGTCGAAATCTTATTGAATAAATTCCAAGATATGGGAAAAGATTTTTATAAATGAATTTTTAATAGTATTATTTGGAAGTTGGAAAATTTATTTGAAATGGAATTTTAAATGGTTTGGAAGATATAAAGGAATTTATTTTAAAGGCGATAAATTTGTTGAAATCCAATTGATAATTGATTTTGTATTGAAGAAATAATTAATTTGGGAAATTGATATAAAAATTGATTTGGTGTTTGAAAATCGATTTTTGGTGTTGAGAATAAATTTGTAAATCGATTTGTAGAATGATTTGGTATTTGGGATTAAAATTAGAATCAATTTGAAATTTGATTCGGTGTTGAAGAAAATTTAGAAATCGATTTGGAATTTGATTTGGAGTTTGAAATAAAATTGAGAAATCAATTTGAAAGTCGATTTGGTGTTAAAAGTGAATATTTGAGAATGTAAATTCCGAATAGAATTTGTAAAGAAAAGGGAAATTTGTTTTAAAAATAAACATTGATTTATTTTTAAAGTGTGGAAAATATGATTTGAAATCGGATTTTCAAAATGATGAAGTGTGGGAATAAATTTACTGATTTGAAAGTAAATTTGAAATAAATCGATAAGGATTTATTAAATTGGTTTAAATGGACCATTTTGTGATTTGAAACTAGTTTTCAAATGTGAAGTGTGGAAAAATATATATCTTATGAAGATATTTTGGAAATAAATAATTTGGGAAAATTATTTGAATCTGATGATTGTTGTGAATGTTATTGATAGTTAAATCACCGACTATCAATATTTGCCTTTGACATGGCATTTGAATTTGTTTTTACAACAAACGCTTATTATTCGGTTTAGCGGGGAAAGGACCTTTGTGTTAGATAACCCATTCCGAATAATGATACGACGATATGGATCGTATTGAAGACCGGTGATAAGGACCGGGTATTTGTGAAAGCGATAGGATGGCCTATCGATTGTCTCTGCACCGTTAGCTACGGTATTGAGATTTCCTTTGTGATGGGAAGTTTTATCGGGATTGTGAATATTCGGATTTGCAAGGACTTCTTTTGGAAGTGCCTTCGGTTCTGTTCGAACCCGGAACAGACTTGTATGGTTACATGTCTGACATTACATTTTGGGATATAAATCCGATTTCTTTCAAATACATTTCTGTTGGTGGCGGAGAATTTATTCACTTAGCTTAACACCCTTCTCTGAGACGTACGAGCTCAGAGGTTATGTAGTTGAAATTTATCGGCGATATATTCCCAATTTGGTAATGTGGTATGCTGAGTGTTGCTATGATGATGATCATTTATTTGATCATTTGTGATCAAAGCATGGTTTTGTGAAAAAGCGTAGCTTTGTGGACGAGACTTCGTCAGGGCCTCACAACCCGGAAATGGTAGAAACAGGAATGTTGCGGCAAGGTTATGAGGGTCGCGCCCTTTAGGGTATGTCATTTCCTTCTGGAAAAGGGGTGGTATCATGGTACGGAGCCCAGATACTTACTCATGTGGACACACTTTATTTATTATGTGTGATGTTGGTTACCGAGCGCTCGGATAAAGGTCCCAAAGGACCGGGGGATGACATATTCGTGAGTTACCTAGTTACAGGGGTAACCCGACCTTGTTTGGCAGAGAGCAGTTTGTCTCTCGGGACGTCCAGCCAGAGGCGATCCCATTCGGCAGTAGGAAAGGAAGTTCCTTTGCCTGACCATTTGTTGGAAATCTATTTCCCAATACGAAATTGTACGGTTTTAGTTGTAGAACCTGCCATTTACTTATGGTGGCGCCCCACTGTTTAGATGGTAGCTATAGTAGGCATAGTTCGGAATGTCTATGCTGGCTAAGATTAATATTATACTTTCGAAATGTTTTCTACACTAGACATTAATAATAATAATCCAATGATTGGCGTAGTAAGCATCTTTGACTATCATAAGAAGAAATCTCCTCCAATTCTGCGTTTGCATTGTGTGTGTGGCGGAAGATCTTATGGTAGTTTCATTTTCCAAAAGCATTGCGAACTAAATTGACTTTCTTTGTGAAAATAACTGTTTTACGATCTCACACCAGTCACCATGACTGACTCGGAGTTTATTGTTCCCTTCTAAACTCTGGGTGCCCATAATTTTCCACACGGGCAGCCTAGAGTTATTTTTTATCAGGATATTCTGGATATTCTGGAGCTTTGGGGATAAGATGGATGGCGAGACGTACCTCCGTACTTGTTATTTATTTATGCTGTGTATTCTGTATGAGGACAAGTTTATATAACTGTCCATTGTTGTATTGAGTTGTGTATTGACTCTGATGATGTATGTATAAACTGATATAGTTCTTTGTTTTAAAAGACTAGTGATTATCTATTATATATTGTTCCGCTGCGAATGTGAGATTCTGATATTGTCTCTGATTCTTTGTTTCTGTTTCTTTCTTTTTCTTCTGTCTTCTTCTACCCTTTCTTTTAAACCCTAAGAATTCGGTTTTCCGGCATTCGTTTGCTCGGCAGTTGATACAGTGGACGTATCGATGTCGATTTTCGGAAGTCGAAGAATCGGGTCCTTACAGTAACAATTCCAGCTATTTAATTTATTATGTGTGCAATAGATACTATTATAATATAAGAGAATTTGATATGAAATGTTTTGGTTATCGTAAGGTAAAAACCTTATCGGTATTTATTTGCGACTCGGTCTTACGAGATACCTTTTGTTTTGATAAAGGAAAAGTTTTGATAACTTTATAAATTCAGTTGAGGTGTGTTTTCTCACGCTGGTTTACTAGACTGATCCGGGCGCTCTTCCTTTTCAATGCTCAGGTCAGACCGAGTATATTTACAGGTTCAGATTTGGTGCTTTTGGAGCTTCAGCAGGCGCGCTGGAGATCTTTATGTCGTATACACATATCTATTTATTTTTCCGCTGCATTGCATTGTTGTTGTTGTAAATTATCAGCATTTGTAAGGACAGGTTATTATAACTGTCCAAGCTGATGATTATTTATTGTGTACTCTGATATTGATTTATGTATATTATAGTTTCTCTTTTTAAAGATTATTGATCTATATTATATGTTACTCCGCTGCGATGTGAGATTCTGTATTGCTTCTCTCTTCTTCTTCTTCTTCTTCTTCTCTTCTCTTCTTCTTTCTTCTCCCTTTCTTTTCACCCTCTTTTTTTCTTTCTCATGATCATCTGCAATCGGTGCGCTCCGGGTCGGACACGCGTGGTTTAGTGTTGGGTTCAGAGTGTGCTGAGTGCGGGTAGTCACAGCGTGGTATCAGAGCTTAGGTTTAGTATATTTCTAGACTTTGATGTGTACTCAGTATAGATAGGGTCAGTAGTAACCTAGATTGAGTTTGAGTGTAATATATATATATGAGCGCGTATTTGTTAGCGATATAAAATTATTTTATATTATGTTGATTGAGCTGTTAAGTGGCTTATGGGTTCTGATCGTTGCGTCTAGCTAACGTTATCGATAGGGATCTCTAAACACTTGAATATGGAGATTGGACATGATATTGTTTTCAAAATTGGGTATATGAAATAATTTTACCTTAATTATATTTTATATAGTAGTATATAAATTAATTAATTGTTAATGAATGGTAATAGTTGATTATTATCATTGGTTATTTGTTGTGTTTAATAAAAAGTTATTATTATTATTAATCTAAATAAGATAAATAAATTTGGAATGAATCTAATATAAGTAAAGTAAAATAGTAAAATTATATAAATATAAATTTATAATTGTGACTTATAAATAAAAGAATTTAAAAGAAATAAAAAAGCACTGAATCAATTACAGTTGCTGGAAAATAAAAAGGTTGATGTGTAACAACCCACATATTTTACGATTTTATATTTAAATATAGCGTTGTTAGTCGGATTTAAGTCCGAAATGTCACTTTTTGCAAACGGTCGAATTAGGACTCGGGACCACTTCCATTGAGTCCAAAATGGCGTTTGTGACTTTTTTGAGTATAAGCATCGATATGTTTGGAGTAAGTTGAATTTTGCTATTTTCTAAGTGGGCTTTTGGGTTTGGGTTTCACCCAACTCATCCTATACCCTAACTCAGCCCCCTCTCCTCTCCATTCACTCATTTCATTTTGCAAAAACTCAAGCTCAACTGAAAATGGGGGAAGAGAATGGGAAATAGAAATTCCAAGCCCTAGTTTCCTCTTGCAAACTCAAATTCTTGCTCCAAAATCAAAGAGAAGCTTAGGTAAGCCTCCTCTTCATCTTCTCCATCTCATTTCCTCTTCAATTTCAGAAATTTCCTAAACCCTAATTTAGGAAATACTTGTTTTGATCTTAGATTGGAGATTGTAGAGTAGAAGTGAAGAGTGATTGATCCTTTCTTTGCAATTGTGCTTCTCATCTTTGTTTTTGAGTTAAAAAGGTGAGTTTTGAACTCACATCTACTTCTCTTGATATCATTGATGTTAGGTATGAATTCCTAACACTTATTCATGTTCATTTGCTTTTGATTTGAATTGATTTGGTGAACATTTCAATTTTTGGTGTTTTGAAGTCTAAAACTCTAAAAATCTTAGCTTTGATGCTTGATCATGCTTTTGGTGGTGTATTGAAGAGCCAATAGGGCTGGGTTGTTGATTGGCATAAACCCCTAGCGCCCATTGCTCGTCCGATCGCAAATTGGAAGAGTTTGCTCTTCATTTGGATAGGCTGAAAAACAGTCCCAGTGCCAGTCAGTCGACTGGCCCCTGCAGTCAGTCGACTGGCTGTAGGAAATGAAAGTTCCTGGGACTGGCTGTAGAAACCAAAAGTTTCTATTTTCTGCAGTCAGTCGACTAGCCTCTGCAGTCAGTCGACTGACTGCAGGAACCGAAAGTTTTGGGTTTCAGGATCAGTCGACTGGCCTCTGCAGTCAGTCGACTGACCTGCTTGTTTCATCCCAGATTTTCCTATTTTGCGTGGTTTCCAATTTTAATCGATTCGTGTCGATTCCAATTAGTTGTTATTGCATATTTGACTTTGATGATTCCTTTTTGATTTCGTACACGAATTTTTATAAAATGATATTTTTAAATTGTATTAAAAGCTCATTTCTCCAATTTATAATTTCTATTCAAAACACACACATAATTTTTCACTTCGAGCGAAGAGGGAGGAGAACTGAATGATTAAATAAAACACGTGCTACGAACACTTGTGTTTATCTTTTCACTTAATTCCTAATCTATTCATTTGACCGTTTTGACCTTTGGGTCTGGTTTACCGATGAGATGAGGTGAACTTTGTACTGCTTTGAGTGTGAAATTGACTAACGGTTAGTAAATCGTTTAGTGCGAACGTGTGGTATGGGACTCACGTTAACATTTTTCGGGTTCCTTTCTGAGAGTTGTGACACATTCCGCCAGTCAGTGGTGTCCAGTACCGCCACTACGGTTTGTTACCTTCGGGCGTTGCCTTCGGGCCTATGGATCCTTGTTATACAGTACTGAGCTCGAGCATCTTTTGTTTCTTTGACAATTATATTTCCCTAGTGTATCGCCTTTCGGGGTAGGTTCTTTGAACCACACGATATATAGCGATTACCTTGTGGAAACTTGTGTTACCTTAATTGGTATTTGTTATTTGCCTTTTGGCTTGTTTTGGGGATATGATATCCTTTGTTTATTGGGATTGCCGATGAGATGAGGCTTATTATTCGACATTATGTGATGTCGATTCCTCTTTGGAGGATTTATTTATTTGCTAAGTGACTATGTTTTCACTATGTTAGTAATGTGGTTATTGTGGCACTTCTCTTTGGAGGAGTATTATATAATCATCTTTTACCGCATTATTATTATCTAGCTTTATCTAACTGATTTGTTTAGCTAGACTGACCCGTGTATTTTATACTCGGGTCAGACCGAGATGTTTCAGGTTAGGTACATTGGTCCTAGCCTATTTTACTTCCGCATGGACTATTCCGCTAGCTCCTTTTTGTTATAGCTTTTTGTGTAGTCCTTTTTGGCTATAACTCTGATATGTATTCTTTTGTCTCGCCTGTATATTGTGGTTTTCTTTACCACTTGACATGTATCATTTTGTAAACTCTGTAATGTATCTATATATGTGTAAATGCATGTGATGATCCACTGTTCTGTGATGTGTATTACATTTGAGTTGTTATATTTCGTTCAGATAGATCCTTCCGCCACCTATGGCGTTGTATTAAGTATTTATTGAAGATGTCGATCCACTTGAGTAAGAAGTGGCAATTGTCGGCGTATTCAATAGATAATTAAGACAAGGCTATAGATGGTCGCTCCTATCCATCTCTATTCTCCGTATTAGCAGACGGTGTTACTTTGTAATACTCTTTGCTAATGTGGGTCTCGGAGTGGGGCGTCACAACTTGGTATCAGAGCTGAATTCAGAACAAAACATGGTAAACATAGAACAGAGACACATATTACGATACATCAAAGAGTAGTACGAATGTTACGAATCCTTGAATCATCGTCCCTTTATTCTTTCCGTGCCTTTGGGGTAGATAGAATTTTGGGAATACATCTAAGAATGCATTTTATTCCATAGTATTCCATATTTGAACTAATGATATCTACCTTGTGAATAATCTTTTTCTTATCTTATCTTTCAGCTAATGGTCGGAAGAGGCCGAGGACGACGCACGGATGCTGGGCAATCCATTGGCTCGCATCCGGACGGCGTTTATATGTCTGCCGATCAGTTTTTGGAGTTATTTAGGAGCACTCAGCCTCCAGCTCCTATTCGTGCATCTCCTTCACGCAAGTATGCCTTTGCAAGCCTGTGTAGTGATTTTTCTCATCTTGGAGGAAAGCCATTCAAAGGCTCCGAGTCCGTTCTTGAGGTCCAAGCTTGGATTCGCACATGCGAACGTATCTTTTCTCGCATGGATCTTTCTGACCATGATCGAGTTCTTGTAACTTCTAGCTTATTGCAAGAGCGTGCCCTTGTTTGGTATGAGCTTCTTATAGCCGAACTTGATGAGTCTGTTCTTTCTTGGACTCAATTCCGGGAACGATTCGAACTCAAATTCGATCCTGAATCTGAGAAGGTTTTATTAGCCCGTCGCTTCCTTGAGTTGAAGCAAGGGAATTTCTCCGTTTCTAAATATGTTGCATCATTCGAGGCCTTATCTAAGTATGGTCTTGAATCCATTATCACTTCTTATAAGAAGAATATGAAGTTCGTCTCTAGTCTTAAGAAATATCTTAAGAAGTCTTTAATGCTTCAGCTTAAGCTTTCTTTTGAGGAGTTGGTTGACTCAGCACTTCATCTCGAAGCCATCGAGAAGGAGTGTGATAGTGGTGATGATGTTGAGGTTCGCAAGAACCCCAATAAGAAGAAGTTTCCATTTCATAAGCAGGGATTTCTTCCTTCCAAGAAGAAAAAGCCTGTTGAATCTGGTTCTAACTCTCAATCTGCCGGAACACCTTCCATTCGGAAGTGTTTCAATTGTGGTTCTCCTGACCATATGATCCGAGATTGTCCTAAGCCTCCCTTCTGCCGCCATTGCAAGAAGGAAGGTCATCGTATTTCGACTTTCCCTACCGCACCTGCTAGTGCCAAGTCTGGCAAGCTTTATGTTGCTAAGGCCTCTGGAGGTTCTTCTCAGCCCATAGGTATATCTCCATATATTTTGGAAGGTTCTATTTTATTACATGACCGTAGTATTCGAGTTCTTTTCGATACGGGTGCTTCACATTCTTTCGTACATAAAAAGCTCGTCGATGATTTGTCTTTGGATGTTTCTTGTATGGTTACTTCGTTGAGGATTGCGAATCCTATTGGGGGATCCGTAACCCTTAGCATGCTTTGTGATGATGTTGAGATTGTTTTATGTGGCTTTTCTTTTCGTGCGAATCTGCACGTTATTTCTTATTTGGGGTTTGATAAGATTTTGGGTATGGACTGGCTAGTGAGATACGATGCCAGGATTATTTGTTCTGAAAGAATTTTATATCTTCGACACCCAGATTCGTCTACTCAGCTGTCACTTGTTCTTCGGAATGTGGATAACTCCGAAATGGCCTTATATTCTCTTGACTCATGAGATGATGATGATATATCTCGTATTCCTATTGTTCGTGATTTCTTTGATGTTTTTGAGCCGGTTTCGGGTTTGCCACCCAAGCAGGCGATTGAGTTCCGCATTGATCTCATTCCAGGCGCACAGCCAGTTGGTCTTCCTCCCACGAGGATGTCTACAAAAGAAAATGAGGAACTCAAGAAGCAGCTTTTAGAGCTTGAGTCCAAACAGTTGATTTAATCCAGTTTTTCACCGTGGGGTACCGCGGTCGTCTTCTTGAAGAAGTCCGATGGAACTCTTAGGCTCTGCATCGACTATCGCAAGCTTAACGAGTTGACCATCAAGAATAGGTATCCTTTGCCGAGGATCGATGATATGTACGATCTATTGAGTGGCGCTAAGGTCTTCTCTCAGCTCGACCTTGCCACTGGTTTTCATCAGCTCCGAGTCGCGGAAGATAGCATACCTCTTACAACTTTCCGCACTCGATATGGTTCTTTCGAGTGGCTCGTTATGACGTTCGGTTTGACGAATGCCCCTGCTTTCTTTGTTGATCTTATGAATCGAGTATTCCGGGAGTATCTTGATAAGTTCGTCCTTGTGTTCATTGACGACATTCTTGTTTATTCTAAGTCTGAAGCTGAGCATGCTAATCACTTGAGAATTGTCTTGAGTACTCTTCGACACCATCAGCTTAAAGCCAAATTCTCCAAGTGCCATTTTTGGGAGAATAAGGTTAAGTTCTTAGGCCATGTTGTATCTTCCGATGGCATTTCTATCGATCCCTCAAAGATCGAAGCTATCCATAATTGGAAGAGGCCTGAGAATGTTCATGAGATTCGCAGTTTCCTTGGATTGGCGGGTTATTACCGTCGGTTCATTAAGGATTTTTCCCATGTTGTGCTTCCTCTCACCAGCCTTACTCGGAAAGGCATTCGTTATATTTGGTCCGATAAGTGTGAAGCTTCCTTTCAGACATTAAAGGAACTTCTCACTAATGCTCTTATTCTTGTAGTTCCCGAGGGGAATCATAATCTTGTTGTCTACACCGATGCTTGTGGTAGTGGTCTCGGTGCCATGCTTATGCAGAAGGATCGGGTAGTTGCTTATGCTTCTAGGCAACTGCGTCCGAATGAAGTTCGCTATGCCACTCATGATCTTGAGTTAGCCGCCATTGTCTTCGCCATGAAGATTTGGCGACACTATTTATTAGGCGAACGCTTCATTCTCTATATCGATCATAAATCCTTGAAGTATTTGTTCACTCAGAAGGAACTCAATATGAGGCAACAGCGTTGGCTCGAGTTTCTTGCCTCCTATGACTTTGATATCATGTATACCCCTGGTAAGGGTAATCGTGTTGCTGATGCACTTAGTCGCAGACATTCGGCTATCATTTCTATAATGCTTGCTGAATGGGATATTCTTAAGACTCTATCTTTTTGTGATATTCGTGATCGAGCTCCATCCTCTGATTCTCTGATAGTATTATTCAGTTTGGAAGCTCGACCCTCTCTATTGGATCGTATTGCCGAAGCTCAACGGCGTGATCCTGATCTTGTGCATCTTATTCAGCTTTGTGAGACTGAATCCCGTGATGAGGCGTTGCAGGATTTCAGCATTGATTTTCATGGGTGTCTTCACAAGAAGAACCGTCTTGTTGTGCCTTCTGATTCTGCACTTAGGCATGACATTCTTGATGATTATCATCGGTCTAAGTATACTATTCATCCTGGCAGTAGTAAAATGTATGCCGATATGCATCGCCTTTATTATTGGGAAGGCATGAAGCGCGATGTGGCGAGTTATGTGAGTAATTGCATGACTTGTCAACGTATTAAAGCCAAACATCAGCGCCCTTCTGGTCTCCTTCAGCCTCTAGAGATTCCATTGTGGAAATGGGATCGGATTTCGATGGATTTCATTGATGGCCTACCTCGTACGAGATCGGGCCATTCTAGCATTTGGGTTATTGTTGATCGCCTCACCAAATCAGCTCATTTTATTCCTATTAAATCTAATAGGACTGCTTCTCTTTTGGCTAAGTTATTTATCAAGGAAATCGTGAGACTTCACGGTGTTCCTAGTTCGATTGTGAGTGACCGTGATCCTTTATTCACCAGTCATTTCCGGTAGAGTCTTCAGCAAGCTTTGGGAACAAAGCTTAATTTCAGCAGGCTCGTAGAGCCGGTGGTGGCATGGCAGGTCCCGGTCCGGTCCTTATACTTGTTGTTTCTCTGGGTGGCACCGTCATCGATACCAGCATGCCTCATTCTTCTAGCATTGAGGGTGCCACCATTCCTCCAGTTCCACCCATAGAGGATATTTTGATCCCTGTGAGTTCTGAGGAGGAGACTGCTTCAATTCCCCCGGCCGGAGACAAGCCAGCTGGAGCAGGCCGGGGAGGCAAAGGCTCAAAGAGGCATTTGAGCGGCAGTTCGAGCGGTTCTACGCCAAAGAAAAGTAAGAAGGATAAAAAACCGAAGGCGTAGATTCGCATTTTTGTCTCCTTCCTTTTTTGTAGGTAGCTAGAATAAGCTTTTCTTTTGCTTTTGTAGGCCATATATAGATGCGGGCTTGGCCCCCGCTTATAGGAATTCTTTGAACAGATTTTGTACTTGCTTTCTCAAAGAATAGTGGGAATAAAATTTCTTTTTGTATTCAGCATAACTTCGTGTTCATTTGTCTAAGTATTTTAGCACTCGCGGTTCCATTCAATGTACTTGTGAGGCTTCAGTTTCCAATTCGAACTTAAGTCCGACAGTTAAGTCCCGAAGTCATGGCTTCGGATCACAGTCAAACGTTGAGTCGAGTCCCAACGTTGCGCTGTCTCGGTCAACGGCTGGTACTTGAGTTATGCCCCCAGTCCCGGGGAGAATTGAAGTAGTCAGTTGGCAGTCGTCTTCCGCCTTCATTAACTTTAATTTAACTTAGTTGGAACAAAGTTAAAGTGAAGTGAGTTTGAGTGGTCGGATCACACTCGCTCAATTGTTGGTATTTACATCCACACTCTAGGGATTAAACTTATATACCGGCGGTCGGTCACACCTGCTTATTGTTTGGAATCATATCCGCACTCCGGGGACATAAGTTAATTTACGGGTGGTCGGTCACACCCGTTTGGCGTTTGTACTCCAATCCGCGCTCTCGGAACCCGAGTTAGGCGATGGGTGATCAGTCACACCCATTTGGTGTTTTATACTCCAGTCCGCGCTCTCGGGACCAGAGTTGGTCGATGGGTGGTCGATCACACCCGTTAATGTTTATACTCCATTTCGCACTCCGAGAATCTGGAGTCGGTCGATAGACGGTCAATCACATCTGTTTAAGTATTAGGATCTTGTTCATACTCCGGGAACAAGGAGTTGGTCAAGGTTGTGGACGGTCGGATCACATCCACCTTGATTTGGCAAGCGAAGTCGTAGATGGACGGATCCATCCTCTTCGAGCTTGGAAAAATGAAGGCAAGGTCGTGGACGGACGGATCCGTCCTCCTCGAGCCTAAATTGAACGAGGGCGAAGTCGTGGGCGGACGGATCCACCCTCTTCGAGCCCGTATTTTGGAGTTTGTACTCCAGCTCGCACTCCGGGGCTGGAGTTCGCTAGAGAATCGTCGTGTTTCAATCCTTTTTTACTTTATCGTTGCTTGCCCCCGAGCTCAGGGTTTCACTTAGCGAGTGACCGGTCAGATCATGGTCACTCCCTATTTGAATAAGTCCCACCGTAAGATGGAAGTTAGCTCTTCGTACATCGTGACGGTCGCACGATGCATTCCAAGAATCGCCAATCCGGCTTGATGAGTCTGCATTTTATTGCTGAAATAAGAAAGTACGTCAAAGTCAGTTGCCTTATTACAAGTTCGAATTCAAAAAATGCATAAACAAATTTCAAAGGAAAAAAAGCAGACTAAATGAATAAAAGCCAGTTATGTGTAATAGCGACGGAGACTCTCGCTGTTCCATGCTCTCGGTAAAGTGAGACCGTCAACAGTTGATAGTTTGAATGTGCTGTCTCCAAGTCTCCACTCGATGACATACGGTCCTTCCCATGTCGGTTTCATGTGTGAAGGGATCAGATAAATTCGCTTAAGTGCGAGATCGCCAACTTCGAAGGTTCTAGGTCGGACCTTAGCGTTGTATAATTGGGCGACTCGACTGGGATGTACGGCTGCCCTCAAATCAGCCTCTTCTTGCTTCTCATCCAGTAAATCTAGATATTCTGCAAGTAGGACGTCATTCGTCTTTGGATCATAATAGGTCACATGATGAGAAGGTACTTCTAGTTTAACCGGAATAACAGTTTCGGAGCCGTAGGGAAGTGCAAACGGAGTATGATCGGTCGCTGACTTGTGGGTAGTTCGATACGCCCATAGGGCCATGGGAAGCTCATCGACCCACTTACCTCTAGCTTTTTCCAGTCGTTTCTTTAGAATGGACTTGATAACTTTGTTGACAGTTTCGACTTGTCCATTCGCTTGAGGGTGAGCTACTGCTGAGAACTTCTTCTGGATGCGGTAGCATTGACAGAAATCTTTGAACTCGAAACTATCGAATTTGGTCCCGTTATCAGTTACAATGGTGTGTGGGAGGCCAAAGCGACAGATGATGTTGTGCACAACAAAGTTGATTACTTTCTTCGTCATGATAGTGGCAAGCGGCTCAGCTTCCGCCCATTTAGTAAAGTAGTCAACTATAACGATGACGTACTTCGCACCACCCTTGGCTAAGGGTAGAGACTCTATTATATCAATGCCCCATGTTGCAAACGACCATGGGCTGACCATCTGAGTGATTTCGGTAGGCGTGGATCTTGGAATCTCGGCATGCTTCTGGCACCTATCGCACTTCTTAGCGTAATCTGATGCGTCTCGATTCACGGCTGGCAAGTAATATCCATATCTGAGTATTTTCTTCGCAAGGGCTTGCTCCCCAGTGTTATCACCACACTCTCCTTCATGCACATTGTGTAACACTTGTTTGATCTCATCGTGGGTGATACACCAGAGTAAAGGAACAGAATATCCCCTCATATACAGGACCCCATTCTGGATAATAAATCGTAAAGCTTTTCGAAGAACCCGTCTTTTCTCACTTCTTCACTCGGGTAAAGCTTCGTGCTCAAGATAGTTTCTGAATGGAGTCATCCACGACTCCTTTTTGGGCATTGCCTCGTAGACCCAGTCTGTCTCTATTTAATCGATATTCGGAGCGGTAAGTGTCTCGACGGGGACGAGTCCCATCTGTTGTGCTTCGCCAGTGCTGGCCAGTTTCACTAAAGAATCGGCTTTCTGATTGTGCTCTCGGGGTATACAATGAATAGCATAATAGTTGAACTGATTCAACACTTCTTGAACCCGAGCAAGGTAAGTGGCTAATCTCCGGTCTCTGGCTTGATACTCCCCTCGAACCTGGCATACGACCAATTGCAAATCACAGTAAATCTCCACAGCAATAACTCCCAAATCTTTGGCAAGTCTTAGTCCATCAAGCAAAGCTTTGTACTCGGCTACGTTGTTAGTTGCGCGGAAGTCAACTTTAAAGCATAGCATATGGATTGACCTTCTGGGGTTTCGAGTACCACTCCAGCGCCTGAGCAACGGTCGTTTGATGCACCATCAGTGTATAGCTTCCATGTGCACTTGGGAGATTCATTGGCTCAGGGCAAATCCTCCAGAACTTGTCCTTGAATAGCTCGTCTTGGTTTATAAGTGATGTCAAATTGACTTAACTCGATGTTCCACTTGAGCAATCTACCAGACGTCTCGGGTTGTGTTAGGATCTGTCGCAACGGCTGATCAGTGTAGACTATGATCGGATGAGCCTGGAAATACAGATAGAGCTATCTCGAGGCTATGACGAGACAATAAGCCAGCTTTTGCACCTTTGAGTAGTTTCTTTCTGCCCCTGTTAGCCTTTTGATGATATAATTGACTGGTCGTTGAATCCAATCCTCTTCTCGAATTAACGCAGCACTGATTGCATTTGTCGAAACCGCCAGGTAGACATATAATCTCTCGTGAACAATTGGCTTCGACAAAATAGGAGGTGTTGCCAGATGCTGAATTAGTGCCTAGAATGCACCTTCGCACTCTTCTTTTCATTCGAAATTTCGCTTCCCCTTTCTGATCAAATCGAAGAAGGGAATGCACTTGTCCGTAGATTTGGAAATGAATCTTCTTAAGGCTGCCACCTTCCCATCGAGGCTTTGCACCTGCTTTATGGTCCTGGGAGTTTCGAGATTCTGAATTGCCCATATTTTTTCAGGATTGGCTTCAATTCCTCTGGTGTTGATGATGAATCCAAGGAACTTTCCTGATGCAACACCGAAATGACACTTCAACGGATTGAGCTTCATTCTATACTGTCGGAGTATGTTAAACATCATTTCCAAATCGCTGACATGGTTGATGGACAGTCGCGACTTCACGAGCATATCGTCCACGTACACCTCCATGGTTTTTTCGATCCGGTTAGCGAACATTCGGTTCACAAGCTCTGATAAGTTGCTCCAGCGTTCTTGAGTCCGAATGGCATCACCTTGTAGCAATAGTGTCCCAGATCGGTAACGAAGCTAGTATGCTCCTGATCGGGAAGATGCATCGGGATTTGATTGTAGTCGGAATATGCGTCCATGAAAGATAAGAGTTCGTGTCCGGCCGTTGAGTCCACTAGTTGGTCAATTCTGGGAAGCGGGAAGCGGTCTTTGGGGCAGGCTTTGTTCATATCTGAGTAGTCCACACATGTTCACCATTTCCCGTTCGATTTTCTGACAGGCACTGGATTTGACACCCACTTCGGGCATAAAGCATCACGGATAAACCCATTAGTCTTGAGTTTGTCTACTTCTTCAATCAGGGCGGCAGATCTCTCTAGATCCATACCGCACCTTTTTTGCTTTACCGGGACATGCCGCGGGTCGATGTTTAATGCATGGCTAGCGATGTTCGGCGAGATCCCACACATGTCTGAATGAGTCCAGGCAAACACATCAAGGTTTTCCCGAAGAAAATCCACCAATTCCTGTCTCATCTGGGGGCTGAGTTGAGATCCGACCTTCACTTTCTTGGAATCGTCATTGTCATGAATCGGAACATCGATCGTTAACTCTGCCGAAGAAGCCTAGTAATCTTTTATTTCCTCCTCATCATTATTGTCTCGGGGATCAAGGTCTTTAAGGAACTAGTTGTGGCGCCCGGGCTGAGGCCCAGGCGTTAGCTGTCAATTTTTCGAAAAACGGACGCAGAGAGATTCCTATATGCCCTTTCCTTTCTCCTTCCGCTGCGCATCCCGCAGCTCTGCAACATAACAAGCATGCAGACTCTCTGACGATCTCCAATACCCAACTCAACGGGTAATTCCACCATCCCAGTTGGTATGGTCACGCTTCCGTTAAAACCATGAATACGTGTTTGACACGGTTTCAAGTCTTTCACTTCCATCCTCATTTGGTCATAAGCGCACTTAAAAAGAATGTTCAAAGAGTTTCCGCTGTCAACCAAGATCCTCTTCATCCAAGCAGGACCTACCTTGGCTGAAATGACCAACGAATCAATAGTGGGGGCCTCGACTCTATCAGCATCACGATTCCTGAGAACGATGTTGTCCGTCATCGTCCTCTGTTGTTTTGCTGGGGACCCGTCATCAGAATTACTACAACATTCGAAGTCCGCATGCCTAATCAAACTAGCATATGACTCCATTTCCTTCCAGCTCTGATTAGCCGGATGAGGACCACCACTCACAGTATTAATTACCAACCTCCCACCAGTACGTGCAAGTTCTTCAAGCCTAGCTTGGCCTTGACCTTGATTTGGATTAGACGGACCCGCACCTCCATCCTGCGGAGCCCGAACAAACTGTTCTAATTTTCTTTCTCTGATCAATCTCTCGATGATATCTTGCAAATGACGGCACTTATTAGTATTATGGCCGTAACAATCGTGGAACCTACAGAACTTCCTGGTCTGAATTTGTTTCTCAGATGATGGTTTCGGAGCTGGCTTTTTATACTATCCGGTATTACAAGTCTGAAGGTAAACATTTTCCAACGATGTGTTTAAGGGAGTGTATCGGTCGAACATGGGAGCTCTGGGTCTCGTTCCGCGATGTGGGTCTCTCTTCTTTCCCTGACCTCCATTACCCTTCTGTTGACCTTGCTTATTCTGTATGTTCAACTGTACTTTACCAGAATTCTCACCGGTCTGCTTTACTTCAACATTGCTCTAAATGCCTTCACCACTGGACCCCGCAACGTCCTGCTTCCTAGATCGTCTAGCGTCTTCTCTCCTCAAAAACTGGGCTGCCTTAGCATAGAAACGATCCAACGAACCGAGGGTTTCCCAGCCAACCAATCACCAAATTCGGAATCAGGATCGATCCCTTTAGTCAATGCCAACAGAATAGAGTTGTCATTGGGGTTGTTGACCTCAGCACAAGCAGCATGGAACCTTTCCAGATAATGCCTAAGAGTTTCTCCTGGAGCTTGAGTAACACTGGACAGGGTATTGACATCCTTCGGTCTCGTAGCATGCATACAGAACTGTTCAACAAACTTAGTAGCCAACTGATCAAAACATGAAATAGATCTGGATGGTAGACGAGTGAACCACATAGTCGCAATGCCTCCCAAGGAGATATGGAAGCTTCTACACTTAACCGCATCGTAGCTCGAGCGGCGTTCATGAGCCATTCATATTTCAAGATATGCTGGTTAGGATCCGAATTTCCTTCGTACACCAGAAGAGTCGACATCCTGAATCGATTGGGTGGCTCTACATAAAGAATGTCATTGATGAATGGAGTGTGACTTCGGGAGATTCCCCAATCGTCGTTCGTAAGGCCTTGACTTTCACTAATCATCTGGCGTATCATGGTTGGAATGTCAGGCATCTGGATGTTCGGGGCCAAGGCATGGTCGGGTTCCATGTTGCGGGGACGGTCTGATCGCTGTCTACGGTCTGTTCCTTGCCTCCTTAGCTCCCGACCTTCAGGGATGTGAGGATCCTGAGCATGAATGTGTTGGCGATGAGCTAGATCTGGTTGGTTCTGGATCTCGGCTTCCAGATCTGTA
This sequence comes from Allium fistulosum, assembly GCA_030737815.1. Taxonomy (NCBI): domain Eukaryota; kingdom Viridiplantae; phylum Streptophyta; class Magnoliopsida; order Asparagales; family Amaryllidaceae; genus Allium; species Allium fistulosum. The sequence goes on along the minus strand of CM060901.1, from coordinate 333,645,924 downwards.
GTAGTAGCAGCTGATGAGTGGTGTGATAAGGAAGTGCTCCTCCTCGGGAGGAGGGTCCAGCTCGATGCCCTGTAGAAGGACCAATCCCGGCTTGTTCGAGATTCACAACATGCTGATGCCCGGTGGCTTCTGCGTAGTTTCATTCCAACCGATGGCATGTAGATCTGTGATTGAAGTCAGATGAAGCCGAACTTTCGGTCGAGGAATTCTAGATCTTCTTCGCCTTTCTTTGTTCAGTTGGTTTGCGAGCTCCGTGTTGGCACAGATCTGCTGAGTGAGCTCTTGACGGCTCTGAGTAAGCTCTTGCATGAGGATCTGGAACTCCTCTCTAGTCATAGGACCTTGTGGATCTGGAGCTCCAGCTGACGTTTGGCCTACTGTGGTCAGTTACGGGGGATTTTGCCTATTCTTTCCTTCTGGATCTGCAGCATTTGAAGCGGTTCTGGTAGTGCGCACCATAATGAATGTTGCTCTTTCCTAGATCTGGAGTAATCTGAATAGAATGGAAGGAAATACTGAAAGACGGATCTGGATCTCCTCCTTAGATTTTAGCAATCCAACAACGACAGTGGATCCACTGAATTAGAGAAAAGCAGAGTTTTCTCAGTGAAAGCACCAAAGTATTTGTACCAAAATTGAGCACAACACTCTTCAGATGTAGTTGAAGAGATTAGAATGAAGAAATTAAATGGAAAAAGAGGCTAATCTAACAATCACACCAATAAAAGTCTGCAGAAATAGAAAGAGACAAGAGTTTATAGTGGTTCGGCATTGTAGCCTACGTTCACTTTGAATAGTTTGTTGTTTATTGATGATTCTCAATTGATTACTACAGTACAAATTACTAACACTCAGGTTACAATGGAGTTTCAACAGAGTAACGGCATAGAAGCTTCAATGGTCCTTTTTTAGCAGGCGTAGGGGTGCTATTTATAGGAGTAGTTATGGAAATATCTACCTCAAAACTCAGAATACCTCTTCCCACACGTGGATGGGCCCACCAGATCAATCAGAGGTTGTTTGGGATCGATTCTGATCGATCCAAGTGCATTTCGTATCGATCAAGATTGGCTCCATTTGAGCTGCGATCGATCATGGTGGCTCTTCAGTTGATATGCAAGCTTCTGTGAAAATTTCGTGGCATTTGGACTTGTAGTTTTTGAGTTATGATCAATCCAAGGTTGGATTTTCAAGTAGGCTGATGGATTCGTATCGATACGTGTGTATCGATGGGCTTCATATCGATATGATGCGTATCGATCAACCGCATGTCAATGACGTGGCGCGAGAGTTCTATGGAGATCCATATTTCATGCCTAAAGACTGATTCCTTTGGTTAGACTGTGTCCTTCGTACCCATCTAGTGTCAAGCTCTTAGTAGCGATGCCTTACATGTGGCTTTGTATTGATGATTGGTCAATGGTTTCGTATCGATCGATCGGCCAATCGATACGAAATGGGCAATTGTTAGGCAAATGAACTACGATCCATCCGTTGGATGCTATTGCTTGATAGATATGAAGGGGATGGATGCGGAGTGATGGATACGAAGGGGATGGTTGCAGAGTGATGGATACGAAGGAGGATGGATACGAAGGGGATGGCTGCAGAGTGATGGATACGAAGGAGGATGGATACGAAGGGAATATGTTTCACGTGAACCTTGATCGATCCATAACTTGAGCATACGAACTCTGATTGACCTGAAATTTGGAATGTTGTCTTTCTTAGCTTTGTTCATCGTACCATGCTAATTGTAGCTCGATCCGAACTCGGACCAAGTTTGCTTGTATCCATCGTGGACCTGTAGATAACCGATCTTCAGAACGGATTAGCTTTAGTTTCTAGTCAAGTCCTTGGTGTCACAGCCTTGCCAAAAGGTGGGATAATAATCTCAAAACACAGTCTCAAAAACAGTACGTAGTCAAATCCATGGTACACAGTAGTACGATACATAAGCTGATAAATATTAAGTACTGGATACGATAATAGTTACATGGAGAGTAATATAATATGATAAACAACTCTAATGCTGAGCTCCCCTCTCCACGTATTGATCTCCTGCCTATCACCTACCGTCATGTCCTTTAGTGGTGGGGGAAAAGAAAGGAAAGGAGTGGGTCAGGCAAAAGTTTGGTAAATGTGTATACTATTAATATATGGTGATCACATGCAATTGACTTTAGTAATACTCTATGTGATCTAGAATGTCCTACGAGTGTCCATGAATTTATTTCCTAAGAGGTTTAGCTCAATACACACCTATACTACAACTTGTGTAGGCTTATACCTATGGTCGAACAGCTAATTGAACCTCAAGACAAGTAATGATCGGCTAGTAGTTATTGAAACTATTTTTACATAGGGATTACTTACAATTCTCAACCATGGGACTAAGTTTTCCACACTACGACTATACGTATCATGTCAACTATGATATTATATTTCCCATGACTACGACTATACATGTCCTAGTTACGCATTGAGGGGAAGCCCGCAATGCCGACTCATCGAGTATCTCATCATCTGCATTGGTGTCCATATCTCAATGGTAACATAACGCCTCTTATTGCACCGCGCAAAGACCCATCAACAACACAACATCACGTCGCGTCACCGTGAATACCAAGAAATTCCCGTTAGTGCCGGGCCGCACACTCCATCAGGCATCATCGTCAGTGTTGCGCGTCCACTATAGAACCTCATGTGAGTGCAGTTGTGATAGAATCGACTCCAGTCGAATATCGACCATGTTGGATAAATAACATTTACCCAGTTCCACAATGTTCTAGCGTCATCAACATAAGGAACTAGCTTCCCTACTCCTACTAACATCCATATATAATATGTACACTATTAACTATTTTATTTATAACCTGGTCATAGGCCGAGGTTCAATCTGCACTCTGAAAACGCCAATTGGTCGACCACTGGTACTGGGGCAGTAGACCGGTCGAGGTGAAAATTTTGGGTTAATTTATCGTCTTCTTCAATTTTCATTAATTATTTGTTAAGTATTCGTTAGTCAAAGTCGTTCTCCAAATTCTGAACGATAATCCTACAATTTTCGTATTATAGCAATTTCAACCCTAGATTTGAGAAATCTAAGTCGAATTTGCCCAAACCTATAATCATTTCAATTTACATTAAAACAGTTTAACCTAGGTTCAACATCAACATTAACATGTGATATGAATTCATAATTGATTTGAAAAAGAGGGTATAACTTAGGTTATTTAACAGGTTTGCATCAGTTTACATCTATTATTTAATCTCAAATCTAAACAACAGGATTCTCAATTTAATTTTTTACTATCTAAATCAGATAGCTATACTAAAATTAACTCTGTATAAATCATCTAATTAAAAATATACCCACTCGTCTCAAACCCAAGTTATCCCCTTCGAATCACGCCTGGGATCTCTCTCCACTTGATTTAATTTTTTTAATCTCTCTAATTTTTTAAAGAAGTTTGTGATTGAAGGAAGAGATTTGAATTTGACAGAGTCTGGATGTTCAGTTCTAATTTTTGTGAATTAGGGTTTGGATTAGTGTTGTATTTATAGGGGTTCAAGCTAATACTAACCGTTGATCGACTACTAGAGAATATTTAATTAAATCTTGAATGCTATCTGATTTCCTTCGCTGCTAAGATAAATATATGATCAAATCTGAGTCGTTGTCCACTCAAAAACCTCAGCCTGAATCATCAACCGGTCGACCGCTATACTTGGGGCGATCGACCGTTAGTGGTCGACCATCACCATATAGGTGTTGACCGGTGGAGCTATTTAAGTCAATATATGTTTCCTTATTTTATTATTTAATTATTTTTTATTTCAAAATTTAAACGTTTATAACTTATTCATATAAGTTCGATTTCAAAATGTTATATATGAAAATTGTCCAAAAAATCGCTACGAACTAAACATTACAAGTTTCATAGCCAGATTCGGAAATTTGCAAAAATTCCATTTTTGCGCTTGTTATATTTAAATTTTATTCTTTTATCTAAATTCTCTGCTTAAATTTTTGGGGTGTTATATTCTCCCCCCATAAAAGGATTTTATCCCCGAAATCTCCAAAAATGGAAAAAATATAACTTGTGCGTAGAAAAATCTATAGCTGCAACCATCTACTCATCCATCAACCACTGACAATCATTGTCCTTAGTTAAATTTCTAATGCAACATGTTCATGCAGGTGTGGAATGCATATGAACCATGCCAATGCAAAAATTTGATGGTCTTCTGATCCAGTCGATCTCCTGAAATGCAAGTGTCTATGCCATATATCCAAATGTATGTAGTATCCTATGTAAATATACTGATAATTCTACATGTAGACGTAACCATTCAATACATATGCAACAACCATATGCATATAACCCAATAAAATAAAACAAATGATGGTGTGTGCATATTCTATCTCAAGAATATATTTATCTACGTGTGAAAAGATTAATTCAATAAATACATCCACTAGCATCCATCATCCAAAACATGTCCTAATGACACGTCTGCAATCATTCCTACTATCCAATTGTCTCTACCTATGTGGTATACCAAGCTAGAACCTAAAAAAACAAGTAATGTAACAACCCGTCTTTTCGATCCTCAGAGGTCAATACTAATACATCCTCGGTATTCACGTATCGAACTTCCAAGTGCCGGAAAGACAAATCGTTTTGTTGAAAGCAAAGAAAAGATTGAACAGAATCTCACAACATGACGAGTAATATATAATATAACAATGGTCTTTACAAAAGAAAACTGAACTTTAATATACATACATAAAATCAGAGCAAAACTAATCTATCATTAGCCATGGATAGTTGTAACAATATGTCGTTACAATTGCCGATAAATGCAACAAGAACAAACAACGAAAGATACATAAAATATGAAAGTACGTCTTGGAGAATCCAGCTCGTCTCCTGAAGCTCCAAAGAGTCCAGCTAAATCTAAAAAATATGCTCGGGCTGATCCAAGAATTATAAGAAGAATAATGCCCGGATCAGTTTGGTAAAACCAGCGTGAGAAACACAATCAAATGGATTCTTATAACTTATAAAACTTTTCAAAAAGGTATCTCGTAAGACCAAGTCGTACATAAACACGGACAGGTTTTTAGCTTAGGATAACAAAATCATTTCATAGGAAATCTTCTGATATTATAATAATATCTAGGGTAAAATTAATATTAATCATAGTCGAGATTGTTACATTAATTAAACTCCATCATAATAGGTTTACAACTAAATCCGTAGGGGCACGTATTGGAGATTGGATTTTCATCAATGACAATGCTACTGGGGTAACGCTTGCCACAGTACAGCTTTAGAAAATTATACTGATGGCCTCACATGGACCCCCTGCGAATCAGAGCGACTGCCCTTTTAACATGACAGGCCGAATTATATCATTCCCTGGGACCAAGGCTCCAAAACAATGTGCAATAGCCATGGCCCTACTTTCGTGCGCATACTAAATTCATAAATATCGATTCTAGATCGAAGAATGACTGCTCCTAATGGTAGCGAACCACATAGCTCCGAAGCATATCTCCTGTTTTAATCATTACTGGGTTATAAGGCTTGTGAGGTCATGATTGCCTTTTTTCTCTCTTAGCAATTCCTACTAGGAATGCTAATACTGCCTTCCAAGGCATAATGCAATGTCAGCATTCAACTATACCAATTGTTCAGAATAATAACAAACCGAAGGCACTACTTCTACTACCTCCATATTGGAATCACCCTCACGATTAATAGCAAGTAGCCACTGCACTTCAAAGAGCTCCGTCTTTGAGTCCATCATCTTCAAGATGTCTTCAATATGACGCTTGAGTTGGTTTGAAGTGGTTTTCGGATAATTCATACTTATCTGATCCCGGTCTCTTCAAACCAACATTCGATAATTTCCGGTAAACTCAACTCTAGTTCTTTCAGAAATAATTAGACAATACATAAGAACGGAGATCATCTCCTAACCGTTTAAGTGGATGTATTTTCTTATCATTTGTCCTAGGTGAACAAAATGAGATTTACACGCACAGTAAAACATCATCGAAAGTGACTGTGTCATATAACCCTCGTGTTTCTCCTAGATATTTCTTGAGTTATATTTCGGCTAATATTTTGATAGTTGGTTATTTAACTATCAAATAACAAGAAATCACACATAGATTTAATTCCATATGGGATCCACTAAGCCTCTATAAATAACTCTTTAAATTATTAAAATCTCTTTTGGTTATTTGATTCAAAATACCTTCACAAAAGATATATTCTCAAACCCCTTATACTCTTTTCAATACTTGGGAAAATATTCATACTTATCTCACCGGTGTAAGTATATTACAAACCATTATATTTTCACGGCTTAGAGATACACATATACTTATCTCGGCGGTGTAAGTACATTAACAAAACTTGAGTGGTTTTCTCTTTTCCAAAATCATATTTAAATGGGCCAAAACAAATATTATTTAAAATATTTCTTACTATATACTAAATCACTATCCTTTAGTGTTAAGTATGAAAAGAATGTTTCCATACCACCATTATTAAGAAGGATTAATTATCAAAATCTAATCTCCTTCCTTTTTATAAAATTCTCTTTTTATAAGCCCATTTCATACTTCAAATCCTTTATAAATATCCAAATTAATTTATAAAACTTCTTTATAAGTCTCTTAAATGATTTATAAACACCTTATAAAATTTCTTTACCAAATATCGCTTAAAACTCCCCTTTCAAAATATCATTTGTAATCTCCTTAAATAAAATCTTTTTTATAAAACAATATATCATTTATAACACCTTTATTCAATTAATTAATTACTATTAAACATCATAATTAATTAATTAATTTACATTAAACAACACTAATAAGATAAGTAATTAAGTTTAAACACATCATTAATTAAAAAAATTAATTAACTTAAACAAAACTAAACCACTTAACTAACAACATTAATAATATAATTAAATAACTTAAAATATCATCAATGATACAATTAAATAACTTTAAACATCTTTATTAAAATAATTGAATAACTTACTTTAAAACATCACTTATAAACACTTAACCTCAAATTGTTATAAAATTGAAGTTATTTAAACCTATAACTTAGCGACTACAATGGTACTAAATTAAGTTACCATTTAATTCAATTTTACTTTCAAGTCACATAACTGGTATTTACATAAGCAACACGTATGTAAATCAAATCCATAATTAACTACCCATAGTTAATGTGTCTTTTATCTCATATAAATCAACTGGCATAACATTAAATGTTCAAATTAATTTTAGCGGAATGGGGATTTATTCTGCTAAACAGATGTCGTCAATAATATATTTCATTTAATTATAGCAGAATGATGATTTATTCTTCTAAACAGATATCATTGATAATCTATTCCATTTAATTATAGCAGAACGAAGATTTATTCTGCTAAACAGATGTCATTAATAATCTATTCCATTATTTGTTTGGCTACATAAAGGCACATATAAAGAGAATTCCCTGTGTTTAAACCTTCTTTGAAATAGTAGGCTGCTTTTTAAATAAACCAATCCTTGAAAATAAAATAATTAAAATTAAAACCTTTATTTAATAATAATTAAATCTTAATTAAATCCGAATTAAAACTTAACTTACTTTATAATTAAGAAATAATTAACCCTGCCTGATTAATAATTAATAAATAATTAAACTTGATTAATTAACAGTTAATTAATAAAAAACCTTACTTAAATAATAATTAACTAAATAATTAACCATTACTTAATTAATAATTAATCAACCCTTTCTTAATTAACTAATTATAATTATCTTACTTAATTAATAATTAAAATGCTTAATTAATTAATTTAAATAATCATTAATTACTTAATAAATTAATAATTAAAACTCTTATATAATAATCAATAATTAATAATTACCTTTTAATACTTAAAATATGTTTGAAAATACCTTTCGAAAATAATAAGAGTGAAAACGCTTTTAGTTTTCAAAAAATGTTCGTTTTTACGAACTGCATCCATAACGACTATCCATAACAGACATAAAGTGTTCGCTTTTACTTACTTAAACCTGTATAAGGGTTTTCAAAACTAAAAATAAAGTTTAAACTTATAAACTTTTCTAGGAAACAATTATGTAAAAATAAGTTTAAAACAAGGATCTCGATGTCGCAAACAGACAACTTTAAGTGCTAACTTCATTTTACCATACAATAACTAACACATAAGCCCAAACACTTATACAAATGCCAACCAACATACACAAAGTAAAAAATCATTATTTTCCATTATAACTTAACATCTAAAATTGTATTTCCAAGTTCATAACAAAACTATATGTGTGTGTGTGTGTGTGTGTGTATGTATATATAATCTTACATATACAAAGCACAAATACAATATATTTTCAATTAATATCAACACAACTATTAGCAATAACATAAAGTTTAAAATTTGTTTAAAAATGTGAGCTTTACTCAAACAAAGCTCACGAAACAAACCGAACTTCCACTATGTTTTGAATATGACCTAGATTTTTGATTTTCCTTAATAAAAATTGGATTTTGGACTTTGGGAAGTGACTTTTGGGTTCAGCCTTGAGGAGGGTGGGCTTGGCTTAAGGAGTGTAGAGGGTGGTTAGGGCCTGTTTTTGAAGGAGAAGGTGGTGTAGGGTAGAAAAGAGTGGTTCAAAGAAGTTTTAAAATGTTTTAAAGTGGAAAAAAATATAACTTTTTGGTTTGAAAATCATAAGTAGCCATTAAAGAGTTTTAGAAAGAAGGCGATGAAGTTAAAAAAAAGAAATGGAATGAAAAATGGGATAGAAAAAGTGAAAATTGTTTTTATATAAAATGAAATAAACAAATCACAAAAATACCCCTATCAATACATACCCTCCGTTCAAAATGTGCCACATCACCACCACCTTCCCTTATCCTTATCCCGCACACAAGGCACCTCCACCCCTTCTTTCATCCAGCATACAAATCCCTACCTTGTACTTTGATATTATGTGATAATGTGACAATACATTCTTTTATTTTTATTTTTAAAATTTTGAAAATAAATCACATCTCTCTTTATATTTACTTAAGTAAAAATATTTTTACCATATTATTACCTTATTCATACATATGTTATTAATATATGTATGTGTATATGTTTACTAAAATGTACACAACATTTCCAACAACGTTTTGACGACGAAAATCGGAAAAAGATTTTTGGTCACATTTTCTATTTTTCTTCGAACTAATTATTTTTTAAACACATTTTGAAAACCATTTCACTATAATTAGTTATTAATTAAAAGAGGGTATTTAATTAGCATGTGTATGAATCGTATATGTATTCAAATTCTATATACTTGAAACCATAAGTATTCGAAGTCGATTCATATATAAAAGATCTTTACATGTTTGAAAACTCAGATTCAAAATCTGGTATATGCAAAGCCAATATATCTTGAAGCCTGATTATTAGAAATGAATTATATCGAGTAAACTGAGACTGTATAAAGCTTTATTCCTTTCAGGTTTGAGATAGCGGATAATGGATATATGGGCCGCCTCACCAGCCCAACTACTATAAGTTGCATATATAAAAGCAGCTGTTGTGTAATGTAATTTGTATGTATCAGATAATTAAAGACTCTTGTACATCATTCAGTTTCAATAATCATCAGAAAATTTCTCTTTGTTCTTTCATTTCAAAACTGAAAACAATATTATCAAAACATCAATTTCTTCACATGGTATTAGAGCAACATTTACCCTAACGGCATTTGCATCAAAATTCTGGGTCTTAGTTGCAAGTACAGAAGCACCCAAATTAAGATATCATCAGAAAAACAAAAGTACCCAAATCAAGATATCATCAGAACTGTGTCATCATCTGAAATCTTGATAACCCATCAGGTGAATACTCATCATTTGGGTTGTTGTTGAGTTTTCTTATGAAAACAGGTGCCATACCAAAGAAATCAATCTGATTTCTGGTTGCAACAAGTTTTCAACAAAGAAGTAAGCAAATTCTCAGTTACAAGAAAGTTCAAAAAAAAAACTGAAATCAGGAAAGCAATCAAAAGCAAAAAGAAAGCAATTGCCTCGCCAAGAACTCATCAGAACTGATTCGTCACATGAGTCTTGGTTGCAACAAACCTGCTCATCCTACTATTAAAGCAATCTTGAATCAGCAAGTATCTTAACTATCAAGCTTGAGTGTCATTGTGTCGTGTCATCATGGCAGAAGGAGACAATACTTTAGCAACCTCTGATAATATCGCCAACCCATAGCAACAGATCACTGAAGCCACAGAAAATCTTATCAAGACTGTCATCAGTCCATAAAGCCAATTAATCACCATACATCTTGAAGAAGACAATTATCTTCTATGGAAACTTCAAGTTCAAATAGCAATGCAAGGATATGGCCTTGAAGGATTTATCCTTGGCACCATCCTAATCCCACCAAGATTTATCACTGATTCACAAAACAAGATGATCAGTAATAAAGAATATATAAAATACTATAGGCAAGATAGACTAATAAGTTCTTGGCTACTGTCATCTATCAATACAAATCTACTGTCTCAAGTAATAGGCTGCAAATCTGCTAATGACATCTGGATCATAGTAGAAAGGATTTTCAACACTCAATCAGCTGCAAAGGTTATGCATTACAAAAGACAATTACAAAATATTATTAAAGGTAATTAGACTATGAGGGATTACTTATCACAAGCCAACAATATATGCAACATGCTGGAAGCTGCAGGGCACAAAGTATCTGAAACTGAATAAGTATTGAGTATTTTGAATGGACTCAATGAAGAATATGAAGCAGTTGTTGCAGTTGTATCGTCTCAACCAACTCTGCCACCCATACAGTATATTCATGCAACTCTACTTGCACATGAGGCAAGAATTGATCACAAGAAACCACATGACACAGATCTATCAATTAATTACACATTCAATTCCAAGAATAAAGGTCAAAATCCCAAAAAACAAGGTCAATCATATCAAAGAGGTGCTTATACCAACAGATCAAGGGGCAGAGGGAGATGTAATGACAACGGTAACAGACCAAAATGTCAGATATGTGAGAAACTTGGTCATACTGCAATGAAATGCTATTTCAGATTTAATGCTAGTTATGTGCCTAATCAAAATTCAAACGACTAAAAATGTGGCAATATCGGTGTCAACATGGCTCAGACACAACAAGAATCAAGCACTTAGGGAGATAGAAATGGTGTAATCAATCAGAGTACTATTACAAGACTAGAACACATTCAGGATGAGAGCTGGTATCCAGATTCAGGAGAAAATAATCACAAAACAAGCAATCTTGACAATTTAAATCTTGGCAACAAAGAGTACAGAGGTAAACAATCAATATGCATGGGGAATGGTGAGTCAATTAATATCATACATACTGGTAATGCATGTACTAATGGCATGTAAGACAATTATTTTTAAATAATTTATTAAGAGTGCCAAGAATAAAAAAGAATCTCAGAAGTGTATCACAATTTTCAAAAGACAATAATGTCTACTTTGAATTCTATCCAAATTACTGCTTAGTTAAAGACATTGTAAGGAAACTCTTTTGCAGGGTGATGCGGTCAGAGGAATATACAGATTCGACCTAAGAAACAGTAGAATTCTGGGAGAAAACAAAAATGTTTTAGTATGGTTGAAATTGCTCAACCTGAAAGAAATAGAAATGTGTTTGATCTGTGGCACTATAAACTTGGCCATCCAAATATAAGAGTAGTTAAACAAGTACTTGATGAAAATAAAATTGTGTTTGATGATATTTCTTTACCATTTGTTTGCACCTACTGCCAAATGGGCAAAAGTCATAAATTGGCATTTAGTGACTCACTAACTAAGTATTCAAAACCTTTAGAATTAGTTGCCACTGATCTGTGTAGACCAGCCCAAATTTACTCAAATTATGGATATAGATATTATATATCTTTTATAGATGCATACTCTAGATATACATGGATATACTTTCTGAAAACAAAGTCTGAAGCCTAAAATGCAGTAGTACATTTCATATTTTTTAGCTAAAAGCAGACTGGTCATCAAGTCAAAATTATACAGGCCGATGGTGGCACTAAGTATATGACACTCAGTAGTTTTTTTTAATAAAAGGGGATTAGTTCACAGAACTACATGTCCCTACACATCAGAACAAAATGGTCTGATTGAGAGAAAACACAGACATATAGTAGAGACAGGTTTAACTTTATTAGCACAAGCATCTTTACCATTAAAATTTTGGCCTGCTTTAATACTGCTGTATATCTAATCAATAGGTTACCCACAAAAGTTCTTAAAGGAATCAGTCCATTAGAAGAACTATATGGAGTTAATCCAGATTATCAGAGTTTAAGAATCTTTGGATGCTTGTGTTTTCCCTACTTAAGACCATAAAATACTAACAAATTGAGCTTTAGATCAAGACCTTGCACCATTATAGGATATGGGACAAATCAGAAGGGCTCTAAATGTCTTGATGACAGTTGAATTTTTTTCATAAGCATGCATGTTGTATTTAATGAGCATATTTTTCCTTTTAGCAATGCAGGTATAAACACAACACAGAAGATTTACAATTCAAAGGTATCGATACCTAATATACCTGTGTGCACTGATATCCTGCAACCAAAGTAGTTTGAAAGGACCGCTGGAGCTCATGATCCACAACTCACAATGTCAAGTCAACCAGGTTATGAATCATCAAATCTACCCAGCTACCATAGTCAATCTCCTGTACATACAAATGATCAAACTCAATCAATTAGTAAATGAAGTTAAGTTAGTTCACAAATGCAACCAGGAAACAATAATGATCAAATAAGTACAGAAGTATCACCAGAGGTTAGAACAGGACATCCAATGGTTACAAGATCAAAAAGTGGGATCTTTAAACCAAAATTATACATAGCAATATCAATCTCAAAGGAGCCAAAGACATTTGAACAAGATGCAAAAGACAGATACTGGAAGGCAGTAATGGATGAGGAATATAATGCACTAATAAAGAACAAAACATGAGACTTAGTGTGTCCACCAAACAACAAAAATGTGGTTGGTTGCAAGTGGACCTAAAAATTAAAGAAGAATCCAGATGGAACTGTGGCTAGACACAAAGCAAAACTGATAGCAAAGGGGTATACTCAACAATATGGGTTTGACTTTAATGAAACATTTTCTCCAGTGGCAAGCCAACAACAATAAGAATTATTTTAAGTATATCCTTGCATAATCAGTGGAACATCATGCAACTTGATGTCAATAATGCATTTCTGAATGGTATACTACAGGAAGAAATATACATGGAACAGCCAAAAGGGTCAGACAAAGTTCAAATCTTGTGTGCAAATTAAGAAAGGCAATATATGGCCTTAAATAGGCGCCAAAGGTTTGGTTTGATAAACTGAAAACCACTCTGTCTCACCTGGGCTATCAGTCCACCAAATTAGACAATTCTCTATTTATTAAAGTCAACAAAAAATCGAATATTTACATTCTAATATATGTTGATTATCTAGTTATTACAGGAAATGATGAAGATGAGATCAGGCAACTTGCTCAGTATCTAAACAAAGAATTCTCAATCAAGGATCTTGGTGAATTGAACTACTTTCTGGGCATAGAAGTCAGAAGGAAGTCAAAATCAGAAATAATTCTCAGTCAAAGGAAATATATTTTAGAGTTGCTGATCAAGACTAAAATGGACAATGCAAAGCCACAACTAACTCCTATGATAAGTCATCATCACCTGACTAAAAAGAGGGGAGAACACATAACAAACATTAAACAATACAGAAGTGTTGTTGGTGCTTTACAATATTTAACAATTACAAGACCAGGCATCTCATTTAGTGTTAACAAAGTGTGTCAATTCATGCAAGAACCACGAGATGATCACTAGAAGGAAGTAAAACGAATACTGAGATATATAAAAGGAACAACAAACTATGGCTTATCAATAAAGAAGTGCAACAATCTCAACATAACAGGTTATTCTGATGCTGATCGGGGAACTGACCCAGATGACAGAAAATCAACAACTGGATATTGCATATATATTGGTGATAACCCAGTGTCATGGTGCTCAAAGAAGCAATCGACTATCTCACGATCCAACATAGAAGCTGAATACAGGAGCGTCGTAAGTGCAACCGCGTGGATAATGTGGATACAGTCACTATTTCATGAACTAAACATCAAATTACAGACCAAACTGACATTATGGTGCGACAATCAGAGTACAGTATACATGTCAGCAAACTTGATATTGCATTCAAGAACAAAACACATTGAAATAGATCTTTACTTCGTCAGAGAACAAATCCAGAAAGGAAACTTGCAAGTTAATTACTTACCAGCTACTTACCAGCGCGCGAATACACTTACCAAGGCGCTATCAAGGCAAAACTTCACTAGATTCAGAAGCGACTTGAGAGTTGAAGAGGTTCAAACATATACAAGAAGATCTGCCGAAGCTACTAAATCTCAAGGAGCAAAACCGCGCGCGAATACACTTACCAAGGCGCGAATACACTTACCAAGGCGCTATCAAGGCAAAACTTCACTAGATTCAGAAGCGACTTGAGAGTTGAAGAGGTTCAAACATATACAAGAAGATCTGCCGAAGCTACTAAATCTCAAGGAGCAAAACCGCCAACATCACTGAAGCACAGCAAAATCACCAGCAAACGTGATAAAGGCTTGAAGAATCAAGTTGAGAAGGATCTGAGAGCTGAGGAAATCACTTCAATCTGACAAAATTCAAAGGAAAATACGTGACGACGCATGGATATAAAGAATCGCCAGAAACACTAACCTTAATGTCGGTTTGAGGGAGGATATTAGAAATGAATTGTATCGAGTAAACTGAGGCTGTATAAAGCTTTATTCCTTTCGGGTTTGAGATAGTGGATAGTGGATATATGGGTCGCCTCACCAGCCCAACTACTATAAGTTGCATATATAAAACCAACGGATGTGTAGTGTAATTTGTATGTATCAGATAATCAAAGCCTCTTGTAAAACCATCATTCAGTTTCAATAATCATCAAAAAAATTCTCTTTATTCTTTCAATTCAAAACTGAAAATAATATTATCAAAACATCAATTTCTTCACACCGATGCTTTTCGAAGTTATATATAAGACTTTATAAATTTTGAAACTTTGTATATTTATGCTTGGAATAATATATACTCCATGGCTAATAATATATACTTCTAAAACTTATTATATTTTAGAAGATTCATATCTATAAAAAACCTCGTATTTAAAAACTAATATTATTCAGAACTCTCATATATAAGAAACTTCTCTATTCAAAATTTGATGTACATATACACTTGAAATTATTTGCACTCGAGGTCACCACGTCTGAAATCTTTATAAAACAATATGTATTTGAAAGCTTATATATGAAATTGATATATTTGAGATTATATATTCTCAAAATTTTATACTCGTTTAAAACTTATGTATCCAAAAGTTATATATTCATTCGACAATTCTAATATTCGTTCAAGCTGTAAATTTTTGAAACTCATATGCACTTGAAACCATGTATTCACAGCTTTATACACATTTGAAATCACTGTGTAATGGAAACCATATACTTTTGAAATCTATATATTTAAGAACTTATGAAAATATCTGAAATCTATTGTTTTTCGAAACTGGTGTGTGTGTGTGTGAAACTAGATATATATGAAACCTTATGCATCATATATGCATTCAAAACTAGATTTTTCACAAACAGATATATACAAAATTACTTATACATATCAAACACTTGTATATATAAAGTTATATATGTAAGAATCTCCATATTCAAAAACTCGTACTTGTGAAACTTGATATACTCAGACTATGTATATATATATGTATATATATGTATATGTATATATATATATATGTGTGTGTGTGTGTACAAAAACTCTGACATGTATTCGAAATTCATATATAGGAAATTTTGAATTTTCAAAATTATTTATATAAGAGACTATATATGTACACGAAGCTGACATACTTGAAACTGCTATATATGTTCACATACTCAAAGGTTTGAAGCTCGTATTTAAACTTTTTGATATGTGTGTTTTCAAAGCTTACCACTGTTATATTTGATATTTCACACTTTCCAAGAACCTTTATTCTTTTGGAAATAATTAATTTTCGAGATTACTAGTTTTCAAAGCCTGTGCACATTTGAGACTTGTACATATGAGACTGTTATATATTCAAAAACCATGTAAACTTGAATTTGCATACTCGAAATCATATGCAAATGAAACCATATTTTCCAGATCATGCTCAAAGTATTCCATATTCCAATATATAGACTTAAAGCTTTACACTTTGGAGATCACAAAACATTATATATTCAAGATTGTATGCATATTAAACTGTTCAACATTTAAAATCTAATATTTATTGATGAAGCTGACACTTGTTTGAAACTTATTTGATATATATAGACACAAACACACACACACACACATATACACACTAAACTTGTATACTTAAAAACCTATTATATATGAAACTGTATCTATGTTTGAAACTGTAAATTCTCAACATATAGATATGAGGCTCTATATTCAAAGTCATATATATTTATTCGAAGCTTGCAAAATTGTATAGGCTTGAGAAACCCGTATATGTATGAAGATAGATACTCAAAAGTTTGCATATAGTTTATTTTTGAAATCGCAGATATATATATATATTCGAAACTTTCATATATCCTACATCTTGTAATATTTCAATCTTTATTCTTTTAGAACTGAATATATGTGCTCAAAAATTTATGCATTTGGATCCTTATACTTTTTGTAATTATAAGCCTTTTGAAATCATGTTTTCGAAATTACTACTTTATGGAATACACACACACGAGCGTTACGGCATGCGCTTCGCACGTGATGATGGCACCGATGTACTTCGCACGTGAATTGTTTTTTTGCAAATTGTATCTGTTTAACATATTCGAAAAAAATGATTTATAGAAATATTTAACCATTTTTTTGTGTTGAAATCATTTGTTAGTTTACATTTATTTTTATGTTGCAACATCTATTTTTTAACGTTTGAATTTTTATTTATATTATTATTTAACAATTTAGTTGTTAGATCCTATTTTTAAGTGATATTAAGATTTGATAGTATTTGAGATGAATGTTTTGAATTTATTAAAGAACTTTGTTTGTTAGATGCTATTTTTAAGTAATATTACGATTTGATAATATTTCTAGACGAAGGTTTTGAATTTGTAAAAATATTTAATTGTTAAATCCTATTTTCAAGTGATATTAAGACTTGATATTAGGGGGGTTTTGGTTGTTCACGCTAATACCAAGAAAATGTGACACCAAAGGTATTACAACTATCTTTAATAATAGTTGTAATAACTTTGGTGTCACACTTTTTTGGTGTAAGTGTGAACTACCAAAATTGCCCATTACAAATATTATTAAATATTAATATCACTTAAAAGTAGGATCTAATAGATAAGTTTCCTTTACCAATTCAAAACACTTCTCTATTATCGAAATCTTAATATCACTTAAAAATAGGATCTAATAAATAAAAAAAAATTCAAAGTCATTTTTTATTAATTAATAACAGAAATAAAATTAAAACTAATAAAAAATTAAATTCATTCTTTAGTAATTAATAATAGAAATAAAAATTCAAACTAACAAAAAATTAGACGTTGCGATTTAGAAAGGAAAATTAAAGCTAACTGCATATCATTTCAACGTAAAAATATGGTTAAATATTTGTGCAGATCATATTTTTTCGAACGAGTTAAACATATACAATTTGCAAAAAATAAAATACTTTACGCATGAAGTACGTGTCATTGTCACGCGCGAAACGCGTGCCATAACGCTCGTTATTATATATATATGTATGTATGTATGTATGTATGTATGTATGTATGTATATATGTGTATGTATGTATGTATGTATCCTTGAAGCTCTACAAATTTTAGAAGCTTCAGATTTGTAGTTCTATATCTTTTGAAGCTAGATAATTTTTGGAATGAGATCTGATAATTTGCGGCATGGATTCCTTTGTTTCGGCACGAGTTTGATGATTCACAACACAAAGATGGGCTTCAATATCACTTCCATCAAAATCAATCTTTGGACCTCAATGACGATCTGAGTATTGATACAGATTTGAATTTCAATATTGGCCTGTGCTTTAGGTGGTGATATTTGATAACTGCGACGTCACTTATTCACGACATCAAATGCAGCAACGCCGCCTAAGTAGCATCGATAATCTCGACAATGTCTAGGTATCAGCCAATTACGGCATCAGGTGATTCACGACAAGAAAATTCACGACATTTAGATAACTCGCGACATCAAGGAAGAAAAGACGACTCACAGCAACATCAGATAACCTTCAACATTGAGATATGATCGACATTGACATTACTTCTCTTCGTCATTCACTACTGCGCTTTTGTATATCTTTGACATTGAACTTCAACAACAACCAATACTGCATTAATGTCTTCGATCATTTACGATGCCAACCATGAACTTCGACAACACCCAATACTGCATTAGTGTAATAACTCCACTTTAGTAAACATGGTGTTGAACAAAGAAAAGCAGGAAAATCCAAGCTGCGGCCTAGTTGATCAGAGTATAGCCATGAGTTCACAAGAGGGCATCTTTGGCCATAGTAAAGGCATGTATGAGTTGAAGGCAGATGACAACTAGGCTTGAGGAAGTAGATATTATGATGTGTCACTTGTGCATGTGTGCACGTGCACACCCAATATTACAGTGAAAAATTGCATAGGAAATAGTCTGTGTATTTGGGGTTTGAGTGAGTTGTATTTGTGCTTAGTTGGAGATGAATTGGCAAATATACCCATTATGTGTAACATTATAAATAAGAATGCATGTAAACTAGAAAGATATATGAATAAAGAAAATACACTTTTTCTATTACTATCTTGTTTACAACTTTCTTTTCTTTCTCTGTTACATTCTCATTTTCACTTTATACATTCTTTTCTTGCTCCTAACCTATTCTCTTATCAACAGCCTTCTATTTTCCATTATCTGTTGCTCCTTTCCCTTACTACTGACCAACTCTCTCCTTCTTCCTTTCTACCATCTTCCCCTACCTTGCTCCTCACTTCTTTCTTTATTCCTCTTATCCTCCTTTTCTTTATTAAACTGCCTCATCTCTTCTCTACTCATTCATCTTTTCACTTTTTCAATAATGTCAGGATCTTCACCGCAACCTGGGCATAACACAGTGGTATCAAAGCCATTGATCGGGTTAACCTCTGGCAACCAGTCATCCTCCAACATCAGCCATAACTTGAAAATTGACACATTAATTCAAGAACAAGAAGAAGCATGGAGGAGACAAGAAGAAATTAACAACCGAAATACTCTTTCTTTAAGAAAATTGGAGGCGGCAACACAAAATTTGGAGACCGGCAATCGAAGATTGGAACAAACTACACAAAATATGGATCATACAACAAAGGAAATGTGTACCAAATTTAAAGGAATGCATAATGTTCTATCTGCTTTGGCTAAGATATTCAACAACTAAAGCTTCAATCTGCAGCCAATCAAAACTCAACCAGAACTGCCAACTTACAGGGAATTCTTGCATCCAGTCCCCATCAACTGCCAACCTCTACTACCATCCCTCCAATATCCCAGCAAAATTCAAGAAATACTCTTAACTCCACCATTGATGAACCCCACCATTAATCCAATAGTAAATAACCTTCCTCAAACTCATCCTCACCCACAAGGTAACCAAGAAGTCATTTCTTGGAATAAAAATTCACCCTTTCCAAACCTTAAGCTTGACTTTCCCATATACATAGGAGATGAGATGGTATATGAATGGCTTAACCAAGTAGAACAATTCTTTAAATTTCATCAGACAGAAGAGCACTTTTGGGTAGAAGTATCATCCTTTTATCTTAAAAAGGATGCACTCAAATGGTACAACTGGTATACTAGAAATATTCAAAACCATGAGAATTGGGAAATCTTCAAGGAAGAAATATTGGTCAGATTCAACCCTGAAGACATGGAAAGGCCTTATGATACTCTGGCTAAATTAAAATAGCAAACCACTGTTTCAGCCTACCTCTCTAAATTTAAAGGACTACAAGCCACTATAGAAAGTTTGCCACCTAGGTTCCTGCTAGATAGATTCATTGGAGGTCTCAAGGAAGAGATTAAGTATGATGTATTAACTTCTAGACTAGTGGATTTCAGAGAAGCAGTTTCCTTAGCAAACATGTTTGAAAGTGTGTTAAGTCGAGCTAAGAAAGGGAGCAAAGCCACCAGACCATATCATTCCCCAAAGAATAACAACCAGCTTGTTCCATACTCCAAGAACCCAAATTCTAATCCAAAACCTAAAGACTGGGGTACCACCAATTTAGAGAGCCTAGCAAAAAAATAAGGGACTAACTCCAAACCAGTTAATTGAAATGAGAAGACATAACATTTGCTATGGCTGTAAAGAGAAATAGCATAAGGACCACAAGTGTAAAAGTCCCCAAGTACATGTACTAGAAGGGTTAATGTCCATTGATGACCTAGAAGAAAATGTAGAATGCTTTATTGAAAGTGATAATGAGGATAGCTGTGAGGAAAAAGGTAAAGAAACCCATGCTATAACTCTAAAAGCCATGTGTGGTATTCCTGCACTCTCAACTAATAAAGTACAAGATACTGTAAAAGGGAAACCAGTGCAAATTCTTATTGATTCTAGTTCCATGCATAGCTTCATTGATGAAAAGCTAGCTCATAAACTAAAGCTCAAGATCGATGAGTTAAAAAATTATGAAGTTATGGTGGCTAATGGAGAAAAGCTTCAGGGATCTGGGATTTGTTACAATGTTACGTTAAGCTGTCAAGGTTGTAAAATGCCAGTGGATCTCTTAATACTGCCTTTGGAAGAATGTTAAATTGTGGTAGGGGCCCAATGGATGAAGAAGTTAGGGGAGATTACTTTGAATCTTGATAAGTTACCGGTCAAATTTACTTATGGCAACAAGATTTATACTTGGCAAGGAATTCAACAGTAAGATATTAAAGTAGTGGACAAGAAAACTTTGGGAAAAGATCATGCACATAGTCAAATTACTATGATGTTATACTCAATAGATAACAAGCAAACAAATTTGACCTAAGAATCTTTACAAGAATTGCCAGTAGAAATTCAAAATCTGCTGCAACAAAACTTTGAAGCAACTTCTTCCATCACCCCTCTTCCTCCTCAAAGAAAGCATGATCATAAAATACCTTTAAAACCAGGAGCCAAACCCAGTCTGTTTAGAGCCATATAGGCATGCTCACCATATAAAGAATGAGTTGGAAAAAATTATCAAAGAATTATTGGAAAATGGCATCATAAGGCATAGCAACGGTTCTTATTCTTCTTTTGTAGTGATGGTCAGGAAAAAAGATAGTACTTGGACGCTGTGCATTGACTATAGAAGTCTGAACTCACTCGCTATCAAAGATAAGTTTCCTATTTCTTTAATTGATGATTTATTTGATGAATTGCATGGTTCAAAATACTTTACTAAATTAGATCTTAAATCTGGTTATCATCAAATTAGAATGAGTGAAGATGACATACATAAAACTGCTTTTAAAACTCATGATGGACACTATGAGTTTGTAGTAATGCCTTTTGATTTGGTTAATGCACCTTCAACTTTTTAATCACTTATGAATGACAATTTTAGACCTTACTTAAGAAAATTTATACTAGTTTTCTTTGATGATATACTAATATATAGTCATACCATGTCTGAGCATATAAAACATATTAGTTTAACATTTTAGGTGTTGAAGCAAAATCAGTTGGTGATTAAATTATCCAAATGCAGCTTTGCCAAAGAATCACTTGAGTATTTAGGCCACATTATAATAGTACTAGGGGTAGCTGTTGATCCTAATAAAGTCAAAGCAGTGATGGAATGGCCACTACCAAATAATATAAAGGCTTTAAGAGGATTTTTGGGCTTGACTGGGTATTATAGGAAGTTTATAAAGGGGTATGGCCTCATTACAAAGCCTCTGACAGAGATGTTAAAGAAGAACTCCTTTGTTTGGTCCGATGAAGCTAAGGAAGCTTTTGAGTAGCTTAAGCAATGTTTAACCAATCCACCAGTCGTTGCAATGCCAGACTTTTCATAACTATTCACTCTTGAATGTGATGCAAGTGGATTAGGTGTGGGGGCAGTGCTACATCAAAATAAAAGACCAATAGCTTATTTAAGTAAGGCATTGCATGGTCGAAATTTAGCTTTATCCACCTACGAAAAAGAACTAAAAGCCATCGTTATTGCCACAAAAAATGGGCTCAATATCTCATGGGAAGGCAATTCATTATAAAAACTGATCACCAAAGCCTTAAATATCTTTTATCACAAAGGCTTCACGATGGTGTACAAAATAAATGGCTAACAAAACTTCACGGGTTTGATTATAAGGTTGAGTATAAAAGTGGAAAGGAGAATGTAGCTGATGCTTTATCTAGAAAGGAGGACATGCAAATACAAGCAGTATCTGTAGTACAAACAGCATGGTTGCAAGAATTAAAGGATGCATTATTAACTCAGTATGGTATTAACAGCTAGTGACAAAAGTACAGAATGGAAAATTGCAAGAAGGCAAGTACAAGCTAGTGAATAACCTGATCTTTTACAAAGGAAAGATTCTAATTGACCATCATTTAGTAACATTGCTTTGTACCCTCATAGCTGAACACCACTCCACTCCTTTGGGGGGCCACTTAGGGATTAAGGGTACTTTAAAGAAGCTGAAACAAGTATTTTATTGGAAAAATATGAAGAGAACTGTGGTGTACTTTGTGAAATCTTGTGATGTCTGTCAAAGAAGTAAAGGAGAAAATGTACTTTTGCTTGGATTGTTGCACCCATTACCTATTCCTGAAAAAAAGATGGGAAGACATTTCTATGGATTTTATAACATGTCTTCCCAAAAGTCACAAGTACACTGTGATCTTTATAGTAGTAGATAGATTGAGCAAATATGCTCATTTCTTTCCACTTTGCCACCCATACACAGCAAAAGAGGTAGCTAAAGTATTTTTCAATGGAGTGTTCAAATTACATGGATTACCAAAAACAATAGTAAGTGACAGGGATGCAATGTTTACTAGCAACTTCTGGTAGGAGATTTTTAAGCTACAAGGATGCAAGTTAAAAATGAGGTTCTCTTACCACCCTCAAAGTGATGGGCAAAATGAGATCATAAATAAAATTATTTATGGGTATTTAAGATGTTTTGTGTGTCATAGGCCACATGAGTGGAGTGACTGGCTATCTCTGGCCGAGTACTGGTACAAAACAACTTAGAAATCATCAACCAATATAACCCCATTCAAGGCAATATATGGAATAAACCCCCCAAATTTGCTTACTTATGTCCCTAACACAATCAAAGTGGAGCAAGTAGAAGAGTTGTTATTCAGTAGAGACATCATCTTAGAATTTCTGAAAGACAGTTTAAAGTTGGCACAAGATAGAATGAAGAGGTATGCGAATTTAAGGAGAACTGAAAGGGAGTTTCAGATAAATGAATTAGTATATTTAAAGCTGTAGTCTTATAGGCAAATAATAGCTAGAAATCAAAGAACTCACAAACTATCCCCAAAGTATTATGGGCCTTATCAAGTAGAGGAGAAGATTTGGACAGTGGCTTACAAGTTGAAGCTACCTGCTCATGTTAAGATTCATCCCATGTTTCATGTTTCTCAACTTAAAAAAGAAGATTGGGGATGGGCTAATTATTCAAGAGGATGCTCCCAGTTTCGAAGAAGAGATGGTAATAAAGCCTGAGAAAATATTGGGTAGAAGAATTGTGCCTAGAAATAATGAAGCAGTGGTACAAATCTTGGTGAAGTGGAAGGGCAAGCCTAATGAAGAAGCAACTTGGGAAGATTATTGGCCAACTATTAGAAGATTCCCTACTCTAGACCTTGAGACAAGGTCTATTTTTAAAGAGGAAGGGAGATTTAATAGCTCCACTCTAGTAAACATGGTGTTGAACAAAGAAAAGCAGGAAAATCCAAGCTACGGCCTAGTTGATCAGAGTACAGCCATGAGTTCACCAGAGGGCATTTCTGGCCTTAGCAGAGGCATGTATGAGTTGAAGGCAGATGACAGTTAGGCTTGAGGAAGAAGATATTATGTGGTGTCAGTTGTGCATGTGTGCATGTGCACGCCGAATATTGCTGTGAAAACATGCATATGAAATAGTCTGTGTATTTGGGGTTTGAGTGAGTTGTATTTGTGCTTACTAGAGATGAATTGGCAAATATAGCCGTTATGTGTAACATTATAAATAAGAATGCATGTAAAGCAAAAAGATATAAGAATAAAGAAAATAAATTTTTTCTATTACTATCTTGTTTACTACTTTCTTTTCTTTCTATGTTACCTTCTCATTTTCACTCTATACATTCTTTTCTTGCTCCTAACCTATTCTCTGATCAACTACCTTCTATTCTCCTTTATCTATTGTCCCTTTCCCTAATTGCTAACCAACTCTCTCCTTCTTCCTTTCTCCATCTTCCCCTACCTTTCTCCTCACTTCTTTCTTTATTCCTCTTATCATCCTTTTCTTTATTCAACTGCCTCATCTCTTCTCTACTCATTGATCTTTTCACCTTTTTAATTAATAATGTCAGGATCTTCACCGCAACCTAGGCATAACAATTAGTATCTTCGGTATCATCAACCACAACATCAAATTCTATGGCATTATTAACTTCAGTATTGATGTCAAAGGGATTGCAGGTTAAGAGGATATTGGATCTATTGAGTTAATTGTTGAATAGAGAAAGGGGAAAAAGAAAAGGAAATAGGCAAAAGGTTGAATGGTAGTTGATATAACTTAATGTTGTCAGGGTTGCCATGAATTATACTGTTGAGTGGCATAGTGATATTTTTTAAAATAAAGTAATTATTTGATGATGCAAGTGGATGGATATTTTAAAGGAAAGTGTGGCATAAATCATGGGATGCTGAATAAAATATGAGGAGATTATGTGATGGAGCCACTCCATGATAATGGATGGCATCGAATGAATTAAAGTGAAATTGGCTTCGCAGGTCTTCATTTCCCTGCAAATATGGCACATTAGTTAAGCTATAGATTCTTAAATCTATTAAAGAATGAATTTAAAACTTTTCAAAATTCGAATCTCCTTAGGGTATTTTGGTCATTTTTCGAACATGGAGGTTCGAGCCCTCCTTCTAGCATAAAATGTTAACGAATTTCTTCATTAACACCCAAAGGGTGGTACAATGTAGCATATTCAAAGGAATTCCAAATATACCTTTTAGTTTTAGGATGAATCACAAGTTCGTTTAAATCATAGTCCATAAGTTCAAAAGTTAGAATAAGCAAATCCAATTGTCAAAAGGCAAATAGGCAAGTTAATAAATTAATAGGCAAATGGGCTCAAATCTAGTCCTTTATTCAATCATGAAGATGTTATAAGATGTGCAAATATGCAATTTCTTAATTTTTTAAGCTCTAATTAACAAATATGGTGCATCTTTATTTATAGTGGTTGGAAGGAGGTAGGATTGCTCAAATTGGCAATGTGGGACTTTTGGTGCCATGAAGCATGTAGTGCAGTGTTAAGGCTTTTGATGCTTTATGAAAGAAAATGCACTAAATCCACTTGAATCAGCTCTTGTAAATGATCTTATCCATATTTTTTGCACGGCCTTCGACATCCTACAACATTGACATTGTGCGATATTGTTAATCATGCCATATCCATGAAATTTGGCATTGATTAATGGCTTATGGAATATAACATTAATATTGCTCTTGTTACCACACTGATGATGCACGATATGGCTCAAGGATGACATTAGCTAAGTGCAATGTGGATGGAACGTGACATTACTTGAGCAGTGGCGTTGAAGATCGACGACATCAAATAGGCACGACACTAAACAAGTGCGATGTAGACAGTATTCGAAGCAGTATTACTTGAGGATCGGCATCAATGTTATGCGACGTAGCTCATGATTGCACAACATTAATGGCTTATCATACTAATTATACTTGATATCATTACTTCCTTGAAGAGACGTGTTTATAAGTCAAACACGGTACTTACAAGCTGCGACATGATGAAACGCGATATGGATGAAAGATTATAGTCCTACTGATTTCCTTTGTAATTCCACCATTTTTAGTATTGCCTTCAACGTTGAAATTATATGGATAACAAGTAGCATGCCTCCGATTGAGGGCGTCGGCAACAACATTCCCTTTGTCGGGGATATACTGAATCTCAAAGTCGTATGATGCTATAAACTCCATCCACCTCTGCTGCGTTAGATTCAAAACTTTTTGAAAAAGAGATACCTAAGAGATTTATGGTCGGTGAATAACTCAAAACTTTTCTCCCAAAGATAATGCATCCACATATTTAAAGCAAAAACAACAACTGCCAATTCCTAGTCATGAATAAGGTACCTTTTCTCAAGATCCTTCAATTTCCTACTAGCATAAGCTATTACTTTCCCTTCTTACATAAGGACATCTCCCAATCCTCTATCACATGCATCAGTGTATACGGTGAACGATTTTGATCCGTCGATAATCATTAACAATGGTGCACTAGTCAACAACTTCTTTAAAATCCCAAAAGAATTTGCACACTTTTCATCCCATGCATAAACAAGGTTCTTTGTGGTTAGGTGAGTTAAGGGTACTGCTATAGTCGTAAAGTCCTTGACTTACTTTTGATAATAACAAGCCAAACCAAGGAAACTCCTAACTTCCATAGCATTCTATGGCACCTTCCAGCCTTGAAAAACTTCCACTTTAGTCGGATCAATAGACAATCCCTTTTCGGAAATAATATGACCTAAAAAACTCACCTCTCTTTACCAAAAATGAAACTTAGAGAATTTTGCTTTTAGTTGGTGACTTCTCAAGGTCTTTAATACTTCCCTTAAGTGCCTTTCATGCTCGCTTTCCATCCTGGAGAATATGAGAATATCATCCACAAATACCATAATAAACTTGTTCAGTTGTCCCCTAAAAACTCTGCTCATTAGATCTTCAAAGTATGTAGGAGCATTAGTCAGACCAAAAGGCATCACTTCTCATTCAAACAGTCCATTTGGTGTGCAAAAAACAGTCTTTGCTTTGCTTTCTTCGAAGACCCTCAACTGATGGAATCCTATAACCAAGTCTAACTAGGAAAAGGCTATGGCATCAACGAGCTAATCGAACAAGTCATCTATCCTAAGTTGAGGATACCTATTCCTTTTAGTCAACTTGTTCAGTGCTCGATAATTGCGCATAGCCTTAATAAGCCATCTACCTTGGTGGCAAAAATAACCGGTGCCCCATTCAGAAATGCTACGGCGTATGAATCCTTTCTGCAATAGCTCTGCCAATTCCCGCCTCTTCTTGGGAGCCATATGCCTCAGTGGAAGTGCAATAGGTCTATCATCCTTCTCGTAATCAATTCTAAACTCGATCTCCCTATGGGGTAGGAGACCGGATATTTCTTCAGAAACATCAACGAAATCTCAGATTATGGGTACATACAAGAGTTCATTTTATGACAAGCTAAGAGAAAATATATAGCCTAACTCAACTGAGTTTTGGGGTGAATAACAAACATCGATATCTCGCCCCGAACAACTCCTTAGCCATACTTTCCTTTTCTCACAGTCTAAAACAACCCCATAGTAAGATAACCAATCCATCCCTAAGATGAGTCCATACCCCTCAAAGCAAAGAACATACGCATTACATGTAAACTCAATGTTACATATGTCCACAACTAGGTCTTTGCAAAATATGGAAAGATATATCGACCCCCTAATAGGATTTGATGCTGCTATTGAGTTGGTGACAACTTGGGTTTTCAAGTTCAAGAATCTTACTAATCTTTCAGCTATAAATGAGTGAGATGTTCCAAAATCAAACAAGGCAGGAATAACATTCACGAAAATAATAAGTTTACCTTCCAAAGCAGCCTACCCTTTGTCCTTTGGAGGTGGCCTACTAGAAATAGGAACCGCCTTTATAACACATCCATGCCCACTCTAACCTCATTTAGGAAGTTTCAGACACTTATTCTGATAGCGCACTTCCTCAAAGCAATTAAAGCACTTTCCCTTGAATTCCTCCTTCATTAAGCTAACTTTGCAATCCTTAGCAACATGTCCCTTTTTCTGGTACCTTCGATAGACAATCCCATCTTTCTTCAACTTTGCTTTAGCCTTTTTATTTACCCAAAATCCTTTCTTAGCTCCTCCTTGCTTTGGTGTCGGCTCAATCTTCTCCTTTTCTTTCCCCTCACCACTAGCAGTTTGTAGTAAGGCCATTTCAACAATCACTTCATAAGTAGCGCTCATTAGAATCTAAGCTAAAAGCAACTCTCTCAACGGCGAATTCAAACCCTTGATATATTTCATTGCTTTCTTTATTGGCGTGTCTATTAGACCCATCCCAAACTTTTCCAACTTCGTGAATTTGTTGGTGTACTCCTTAAGAGCAGAACTCTCTTGCTTCAATTGAATGAATCTCTCCACTACATACTAACCTATATGCTAGACATAAATCTCAACTCAAAGTGTGTCATAAACCCAGTCCAAGAAATCTCCTCTTTTACATTTTCTTCCATAACAATAGACCGCCAATCTAATGCTTCCTTCTTCAGATGCTAAGCAGCAACCCTCCTTTTGATGTAATCTGCCCACCCAAGCACCCGAAATATGCGGTTAAGGTCAATTACCCATGCCTTAGTCTCCAGAAAATTCTCGATTTTGGTATATGCATGCCCATCCATATTTTGGAAGTTCTTGCATAATTTGGGAAAGTCTAAAGGTCGAGGTGTTGCCTCTATAGATGGTGATGTGGGTGCAGCTTGCTATAGAATTGGAACCTCTCCCACATGCCTCAAATAATGTTTAAACCACTCAGGTATGCACGGATGTTAGGCATTCCTTGAGGAGACGAGTTCCTAGCTTCAGAATTTTCAACAATCTGTAGGTTTTTAAACTTGTTTAGTGACAGTTTCCTAAGATAGTGTTTGTAACGACCCAGTTTTCAGTTGTTCGAATTTGGAATATTTAATTGATTTTAAATATTCAAAAGTAAATTTTATAAGTTGAATAACTTATATTTCAAATATAGTGATTTATTTGGATAATTAAATTGTTAATTTAATATTTGAAATTGTGTAAATAATTGAAATTTGAATTTAATATGAATGAAAATAATTTATAAAGTGGATTTAAATTCTATTTGAAATAGGATGATGTTAGCAAACTTTTAAATTTGATTTAAAAGCGATTTAACAGAAAGTGGAAATTTTAATATTTAATTAACGCGTAAAAATAGTCATTTTTTATACTATCTCAGATTTCGACGAAACTAGTTTCATTGGATCCGTAACATTATATTATTATAGGATTTCAAATTTCGTGTCAATCGGGCTTACCGTTTGATCGTGCGAAGCTGAAATGCATAGAAATTTATTTAAGTAAATTTAATTAAAATAATTCGATTCGGAAACCTATCTTCCAAATATGATGGAATTGGCCTCCGATATATATTTCATTATGTTTGGAATAGGGGTAAAACATTATAAACGCCAGGCGACACGCTTCGTTTGGAGTCCGAAAAATTTGGGCGTGAATAGGGTCATAAAATTTTATATAAAAGGACCTCACTTTCTCCATTTTTCACAAACCCTAGGGTTTCCTTAACCCAGCCGTCACTAAAAAAATGGAAGGCCAAAAATCTTCCAACTTCCTCCCTCAAATCCTCTCAATCCACGAAGAATTAGATGAAGGCCTCAACTAGAAATGTGTAGAGCTTGGAGAGACGAGCATATCCAACGGGTGTGATCGGCTGGAACTCGATGGATCGATGGCGATTTGACCATGAACAACACACATTCAATCACATTTTTCGAGACATGGGGAGGCTCGAGTTCGACCGGCCTGAGACCAGAGGTACATGGTGGAGTGGGCTACGTCGTGGTGGTTGTGGATCGTCATCTAGGCGAGTGAGTTAGCCGTGGCAATCGATGGATGGCGTGCGTATATGGGTTCGATCGGCTGGAAGCTTGCCTGGACATGAACGAGAAGAAGAGATGAGCAGCCGAGATTGAACATAGGGTTTTATATAAAAAAAAGAAAATCATAATATAATTATATTATTAAATCGTTTGATGTTTAAAATTGTATAACTCTTTCATACGAGGTCTGTTCCACACGAAACAAGCGGCATTGGGTTCGTATTGAGGAGCACTACATTTTAGAGCTGGTTTGGATGGATTTAGAGCTAGTGAAAATTTTGGTTAAAATTAAATGCTCGTTTAATTTTAATCGAAATAAAAACGCTTCAACGACGACTGCAATCAAAGTGAGTACAACTCACTCTTTCTGACTCGCTTATATTTTTATATAAGTGAGAATAAACTTATTTTATGCTATTTGATGATTGTTTGGATGATATATGATATATATTATATATATTAGTTGGTTTGGATATATTCCCTCATATTTTAGTAGATGAGACCATATACGTTCCCGTGTATGAGCGGATGAACCTTTGTACACGCGTCTGCCTCGAAGCGGACATTGTACATATTTTCTCATATGTATATTTAATGCAGGTGACAAGTTGGAGGGATCCAACTAGATTCCTCACCGTGGTTGATTTTTATTTACAGATATTGTTATATATGCTGTTATCATGTGATATATGATGTTTAGATGCCATGATTGATATGATTGATGTGAATCCCCTTATTTAGCGCTTTTGTAGCATTGGCTCTATTTCTGGAATCTAAAATACTAAAATAATGATTTCGATTTAAAAAGGCTGTTTAAGTGATTTGTGGACTTATATAAGTTTTAATAATGAGTTGTAAATTATTAAAATAAGAAATTTATTTAAATGGAATCAAAATATGATTTTTAGAATATGAAGTTAACTATTTGTAAAATAAGTTAAATTGTGAATTTTGGATTTTATTATAAATGGTTTATATATAAGATTTATAAAATTGCTATTCTACAAATAAAAGTAATGGAATTATAAAACAGTGTTTTATAAATATTAGAAATGGAATTGTGATCAAATTCATATATGGATTTGCGATTGAAATTTAGAAAATAATTTATAATGGATTTTATATATAATAAGATTTGAAAAGAATGAATTTGTAAATAAGAGATTTATAAGTGAATTAACTTATAATTGGATTTTGACATATAAATGAGATATAAATGGAATTTGTTAGTAAAGGAATTTTTATATGGAAGTAAATAAAATAGAAATGGAATTTATAAAAATTGTTTTATAAATATGAAATCAATTTAATTTGATAAATTAAATGTGAAAGTATATTAAAGGAATTATATTCACGATTTTGGACAGTGAATAATCCTTTAAATTAAATATATAAAAGTAATGAATTTGGTAAAGGAATTATATTCATGATTTTGGACAGCGAATAATCCTTTAAATTAAATATATAGTATTAATGAATTTGGTAAAGGAATTATATTCACGATTTTGGACAGTGAATAATCCTTTAAATTAAATATATATATATATAAGTAATGAATTTGGTAAAGGAATAATATTCACGATTTTGGACAGTGAATAATCCTTTAAATTAAATGTGTAGAAGTAATGAATTTGGTAAAGGAATTATATTCATGATTTTGGACAGTGAATAATCCTTTAAATTAAATATATAGAAGTAATGAATTTGGTAAGGATTTGTATTCACGATTTTGGATAGTAAATAATCCTTTAAATTAAATGTGTAGAAGTAATGAATTTGGTAAGGAGTTATATTCACGATTTTGGACAGGGAATAATCCTTTAAATTAAATGTGTAGAAGTAAGAAATTTGGTAAGGAGTTATATTCACGATTTTGGACAGTCAATAATCCTTTAAATTAAATGGATATTTTGGAAAGTGATATTATAAAATGGAGTTTAAATGGTTTGAAAATAAATGATCTGTAAATTTACTTATTATAAAATAAGTATACGAAAATGTTTTCCAAATATCCAATAAGTGAAATGGTTTTGAATATTATATTTTTAAAGATAGTTTGAAGTCAATAATTGGAAAGTGATTTGATTTATAAATGATCAATAAAAATCAGGCCCGATGATTACTTAAGTGTTTGATTTTGTCTGTTGCTTTGATAGTTAAATAACCGACTATCAAATTTGTTCATTTTAGTTTCTCAACTTGATGTAGAAACTAATTAGTCGTACACTTAGTACGTAACTGACTGTGTAGGCTTGATTATCGTTTGTGTTAAGAATGTTGATTCATGTAGTGCAGAGTGATTACTCCAATCTATCAAGCTTCCTTCTTGGCCGAAGGATAGCAAGTTGAAAGTTGGAGACGTGATAAGTCTATGAGACTTAGTTTCTGTGTGAGGTTGAGAAACACTTTTGCGTTGTTGGTGCAAAGAGACCGGGATCAAATTTATCTGAAAACCACTTTGACCACCATATATGCGACGATTGTGCAAGTTGGTCGATGATATTTATATTTAGGGTTTTCATAGTGAAGGACTGCTTGATGGTCATTTGGGGTTAAAATCCCTATATATATATAGTAGTAGTAGTCTCTTTGTTATGAAATATCTAATGCAAGGATTATTCGCTACTAATCCTAGGGATTTCCTGACAGGATGTGGTAGGAAAGTACCTTCGGTTTGTCCTTATCCTGGACAACTTGTATGGACGAGTGTTTGACATTGCATTTCTAAGATTACGTGCATTGGTTTTTACAAACGTACATCATGTGGTGGAGGAGAAGGCAACTTCTCTTAGCTTAACACCCTCCTTGAGACGTACGAGCTCAAGGGTTGTATTTTTGTGGAAGGCAATTAGTAGTCAACGGAAATGGCAATGTGGCATTCAAAGATGATGTGATATATGAAAAGTAATCGATACCTCTTTTGGCCTCACTCCTCGAAAAATGACTGAAACAAGGGACAGAAGCAGCAAGACTAAGTGGGTCGCTCCCAACTAGGAGATGTCATCACTCTTCTAGATATATCTTTACTCGCTATGACGTCGTGTATCTGATTATTGTTGATGTATGCTTGTGGCTACGGGTTATAGGTCGGTAACGACCAGAGTGATGACATATTCGATACTATCCAGGTATGGGTAGGCCGGTCTTGTGTTGGTTTAGGCGGGCAGTATCTGCTCCCTAGGTACATCCCTCTTGAGGTGTACTATGTTGGTTCGGAAAGGTAGTCCATTTACCTAGTCATTTTTAGGGAAATCCAAAATCCAATACATGCCTGCCATTTTGTTTGTAAACCTATTACGCTGGAATTTAATAATGTAACTGTAACGACCCTGAAATTTTGATATTGGAAATCAGGATATTTAATTGATTTTAAATATCTGGAATTCAATTTAATTTGAAATTCAAATATCAAAGTGAATTTGGTAAATTAATTATTGAATTTAATCGTTAAATCTGGATAAAAATTTGAATCTTCAGTTTTGAGCTGATTAAAAATAATATGAAGGCTTAGATAATTCATATTGATTATACTGAAGATAATAAAAGTTTCGGAATTTAATTTGAAACTGTTTTGTTCAGTTTTGAAATTTTGTTGTTTAAATTGAATTTGAAAATGGCGTTCCGGGGTACAGTCTCGGAATTCGACGAAACCAGTTCCATTGGATCCGTAATATTGTATTATTATCGGATTTCAATTTTCGTGGTGATTGGAGCTGTCGTGTGATAGTACGATAAGCAAACGCGCTGATATAATATAACGGGATATTTTCGAATATAAAAATATAAATTTTTAATCAACTTTTCAATACCGACTTACTTTTTCTCTGCAAAATAACGTAATTCTGTTCCCTCTGTTCTTTCTTTTTAAAAGTATACCCATCTCGTTCAAAAGAAATCAAAACAGAAATTATTCAGAGAAAAACAAATAAATGGCCGCGTGCTCCTTATACTTTCAAATCGAGATACAAGTTATTTCCTTACTTCCCTCTTCAGATTCAAAAACAATTTCATGAATGAAAAAAAAAATTATAAATGGCCGCAGCTTCAAAACGAAAGAAAATCGAAACTCCCCCCTTTCTCAGTTCGAAAAAAAAATGGCTGCCCTCGTTTTTAATTCAACTCGAATTCGAGCATCGTCTGAGGGCTCGGCAGCGTTGTGAGGTCGAGGAGCGAACTAAGGGTGATTCGAGGCAGGACGAGGCGGCGCATGGGCCACGACTTTGAGCTAGGGTATCGGGGTGGCGCGCGATCGACACAGGCGAAGCTAGGGCATAGGTGGAGGCACGGGCTTCTTCACGGCTGCAGGAGAGTGGGGCAAGACACGTTCGATTGGGAGACTCGTGATTTGGTCGTGACGTCGATCAGTGGGAAGCGGCAATCGATTTCTGGGTTCACGAGCAATTGAAGGCGAATGACAAGGCGACTAGTTAGGGTTTTAGCAAGAGGAGTTCGTGGCTATGGCAGGTGGCGATCCAGTTCGTGCATCTCGGGGTTGTCAGTGTTGAAGAGGGAAGCTGGGATTTCGATTTACAGTAAGGTACTAAGTTGTTTTATTGGAATATTCTAAATTAACGATAGGTGAAAACAAAAAATATATATACATAAATATATACAGTGGAAATATATGCGTATGCAGTTTTAAAATATATATATATATATAGTTGCAATTTAAAAATATTGAAGAGTTTTAAGTTATTAAAACGAAGGGAAGATTATTTGATAAATCAAATTGTTAGTTTAAAGTTGATAATTAAATAGGAATTTATTTCTAAATTAAATGGTTGCTATGAAATGGAAATTAAACTTTTTGACTAGCAGAGTTGATTTGTATAAATGGTTCATTTAATTATTGTCATTAAAAATAATTTAATAAAGGAAACTTAGTTTTAAATTTTAAATTGTTAGTTAAATAAATTTATTTATAAAGAAATTGGTTTAAAATAAAATCATTGGTTAATTAAATTTATCCAATAGGGATTTATTATTCGATTTATTCGAATATTTATAAATTGTATAAATTGTTTATACAAGGTCAAATAAAGTCGAGAAAACAAACCGGAATGGAAATGGATGGCAAATTAAAAGCAAAGGTGAGATCTCCTCACTCAAATTGGAAATTTGATTTTCTGCAGTTATTGATTGATTGATGTTTGGATGTAATATTAGATATAGTAGGATATATCTATATATAGCAATATATATATTGGCATATGTATATATTGCAGTTGTTGATTTCCCGCATTATATAGCGGATGAGACCCTATTGCGCCGCATAATAGCGGATGATATTTTTATAAATCCCATATACCGCGATATTCCACCTCGAAGTGGAATTGGTATTGTGCTAACATCTGTGGATGTAGGGAAACAGGTTGGAGGGATCCAACTGGATTCCTCAAATTGTTTGAATATTATTTCATATGTGAATGATGTGATTTATTGATAATTTGTGGATGATTTATTGATAATTGTAATTGTTGAAGGCTAAAAATTTAGCCGAATGTATTTTTGGTATCGTTGGATACCAGAAATGAATATAAATTGGATTTTGAAATTAAAGTGAAAAACTTTAAATGAATTTATTTTTAAGAATTGAATTTATTTGAAAGAAGGAATTCTAAAAGTATTAAAATGGATTGTCGAAATCTTATTGAATAAATTCCAAGATATGGGAAAATATTTTTATGAATGAATTTTTAATAGTATTATTTGGAAGTTGGAAAATTTATTTGAAATGGAATTTTAAATGGTTTGGAAGATATAAAGGAATTTATTTTATAGGCGATAAATTTGTTGAAATCCAATTGATAATTTATTTTGTATTGAAGAAATAATTAATTTGGGAAATTGATATAAAAATTGATTTGGTGTTTGAAAATCGATTTTTGGTGTTGAGAATAAATTTGTAAATCGATTTGTAGAATGATTTGGTATTTAGGATTAAAATTAGAATCAATTTGAAATTTGATTCGGTGTTGAAGAAAATTTAGAAATCGATTTGGAATTTGATTTGGAGTTTGAAATAAAATTGAGAAATCAATTTGAAAGTCGATTTGGTGTTAAAAGTGAATATTTGAGAATGTAAATTCCGAATAAAATTTGTAAAGGAAAGGGAAATTTGTTTTAAAA
Organism: Allium fistulosum; assembly: GCA_030737815.1. Lineage (NCBI taxonomy): Eukaryota > Viridiplantae > Streptophyta > Magnoliopsida > Asparagales > Amaryllidaceae > Allium > Allium fistulosum. The sequence goes on along the minus strand of CM060901.1, from coordinate 333,609,600 downwards.
ATAAACATTGATTTATTTTTAAAGTGTGGAAAATATGATTTGAAATCGGATTTTCAAAGTGATGAAGTGTGGGAATAAATTTACTGATTTGAAAGTAAATTTGAAATAAATCGATAAGGATTTATTAAATTAGTTTAAATGGACCATTTTGTGATTTGAAACTAGTTTTCAAATGTGAAGTGTGGAATAATATATATCTTATGAAGATATTTTGGAAATAAATAATTTGGGAAATTATTTGAATCTGATGATTGTTGTGAATGTTATTGATAGTTAAATCACCGACTATCAATATTTGCCTTTGAAATGGCATTTGAATTTGTTTTTAAAACAAACGCTTATTATTCGGTTTAGCCGGGAATGGACCTTTGTGTCAGATAACCCATTCCGAATAATGATACGACGATATGGATCGTATTGAAGACCGGTGATGAGGACCGGGTATTTGTGTAAACGATAGGATGACCTATCGATTGTCTCTGCACCGTTAGCTACGGTATTGAGATTTCCTTTGTGATGGAAAGTTTTATCGGGATTGTGAATATCCGGATTTGCAAGGACTTCTTTTGGAAGTGCCTTCGGTTCTGTTCGAACCTGGAACAGACTTGTATGGTTACGTGTCTGACATTACATTTTGGGATATAAAGCCGATTTCTTTCAAATACATTTCTGTTGGTGGCGGAGAATTTATTCTCTTAGCTTAACACCCTTCTCTGAGACGTACGAGCTCAGAGGTTATGTAGTTGAAATTTATCAGCGATATATTCCTAATTTGGTAATGTGGCATGCTGAGTGTTGTTGTGATGATGATCATTTATTTGATCATTTGTGATCAAAGCATGGCTTTGTGAAAAAGCGTAGCTTTGTGGATGAGACTTCGTCAGGGCCTCACAACCCAGAAATGGTCGAAACAGGAATGTTGCGGCAAGGTTATGAGGGTCACGCCCTTTAGGGTATGTCATTTCCTTCTGGAAAGGGGTGGTATCATGGTATGGAGCCCAGATACTTACTCACGTGGACACACTTTATTTATTATGTGTGATGTTGGTTACCGAGCGCTCGGATAAAGGTCCCAAAGGACCGGGGGATGACATATTCGTGAGTTACCTAGTTACAGGGGTAACCCGGCCTTGTTTGGCAGAGAGCAGTTTATCTCTCGGGACGTCCAGCCAGAGGCGATCCCATTCGGCAGTAGGAAAGGAAGTTCCTTTGCCTGACCATTTGTTGGAAATCCATTTCCCAATACGAAATTGTACGGTTTTAGTTGTAGAACCTGCCATTTACTTATGGTGGCGCCCCACTGTTTAGATGGTAGCTATAGTAGGCATAGTTCGGAATGTCTATGCTGGCTAAGATTAATATTATACTTTCGAAATGTTTTCTACACTAGACATTAATAATAATAATCCAATGATTGGCGTAGTAAGCATCTTTGACTATCATAAGAAGAAATCTCCTCCAATTCTGCGTTTGCATTGTGTGTGTGGCGGAAGATCTTATGGTAGTTTCATTTTCCAAAAGCATAGCGAACTAAATTGACTTTCTTTGTGAAAATAACTGTTTTACGATCTCACACCAGTCACCATGACTGACTCGGAGTTTATTGTTCCCTTCTAAACTCTGGGTGCCCATAATTTTCCACACGGGCAGCCTAGAGTTATTTTTTATCAGGATATTCTGGATATTCTGGAGCTTTGGGGATAAGCTGGATGGCGAGACGTACTTCCGTACTTGTTATTTATTTCTGCTGTGTATTCTGTATGAGGACAAGTTTATATAACTGTCCATTGTTGTATTGAGTTGTGTATTGACTCTGATGATGTATGTATAAACTGATATAGTTCTTTGTTTTAAAAGACTAGCGATTATCTATTATATATTGTTCCGCTGCGAATGTGAGATTCTGATATTGTCTCTGATTCTTTGTTTATGTTTCTTTCTTTTTCTTCTGTCTTCTTCTACCCTTTCTTTTAAACCCTAAGAATTCGGTTTTCCGGCATTCGTTTGCTCGGCAGTTGATACAGTGGACGTATCGATGTCGATTTTCGGAAGTCAAAGAATCAAGTCCTTACAAAGTGGTATCAGAGCATCCGGTTAAGCGACAACCTTTGGCTCTGTTGGGTGTTACTCATTAGAGATAGAGTCAGTAGTACTCTAGAATGAGTTGAGTGTAATAATAGATATGAGCGTGTATTTGTTAGTGAATAAAAAAATTTGTTTTGTATTGTGTGGACTTATCGGTTTATTGTTTATAGATTCTGGTCGGTGCAGTCTAGCTAACTGTAATCGATAGGGGTTTCTAAACTCTTAAACAAGATAAACTGACACAGTATTGTTTTAAATAGGGTAAATGAAGTAATTTTGCCCAAAATTATTTTTGTATAGAAAAGAAATCATTTTTCTATGAATTATTATTGTATATGGATGTTTGGTTGTTAGGAAGTGATAATATTGAAATATTATCATCATTATATGAAAATTGAACGAGAAATAATGGTATAACCAAAGATTTGAAGATAAATTCATTTAACAAATGAAATTTATAAATATGAATTGAAAGATGAGGAAATGAATTCATATACGAATGAATTTGTAAATGTAATTGTAAATGAGATTTATAATTGAAATAGAATTCCAAGAAAATATTTGAAAATAAAATTCACAAATGGAATGTAAAATAAGTTGATAACTTATAAAATATTAGAAAGTTTGATTGTAATAAAATTCAAATTGAAAAGAAATGAATTTGTGAGTGAACCAATGAAGCTACATTTGTAAATAAATGAATTGGAATTGAATAATGTAATGAGTTTTGGTTTGAATCAAGGTGAAGAAAATCCAAAAAAATGGATTGAATTCAAGTAAATTAATATGAAAATTTATTAATTCATGAAATAGAGAAGTTGAGTTAGTTAAATAAAAAATTCAATTGTGAGTTAAATTTGCAGATAGAATTCAAATAAGTAGAAATAAATTTCCAAATGAATGAATGGAATTTACAATTGCAAGTAAATAAAATTTAAACTGAATGTTAACTTCGTTTTGAATTTGTTAGTAAGTGAAATTCAAGCTGAATATTGAAAACTGGAAGTGTTTATTTCAGTCTATTGTTTGCTCATGACCTCTGTTTTGAGTTTCTCAATATAAATGTTTGATTTCAAAATCATTCTCTTTGGATATACTTAATTGTTTGAGCTTAGAGTTAAACCAATATAGGTTGTTATATTCTAAATTAAAGATTCAAACATATATTTAAGTTAAACAGATAGTTCACAATCTCTGAAAGGACTCAAAGAAACTGATTTAATTTATCTTTAAACACAGGTTTGACCTGAGTTTTCTAAAAACAAAGTCTTAAATATAAATACAAGTCACTGTTATACTTAAGTCACAACTCCATGCTTGAAGTGGTCTGCACATATGAAGTGTATATGTTGTGACTCTAACCTGGTCTGCACATATGAATTGTTCACTGACCTGAGTTGTAGCATTGGTTATTTTCACTTAGCTTTGTTGGACTTGCCTCGAGTTAGTTGTCTGGTTTCAGGTTTTTGAAAACCTGACTGTAATTTGAAAATTTAAGAGCAAATTTAAAGGAAATTTGAATTGGTGAGCCAGATTTAGTAAAGTTTAAATCCAGTATGAAATGTGGATTCAAATTCACTTTTGGATTCTAATATGAAATAAAATAAAGTTTAAATAATTTAAAGGTTTGGCTTTCAGGTTTGAAAATCTGAAAACTGTCATATTGTAAACAGTGGTTTAAATTCAAAGTAAAGTATAGATTCAAATCAAACTTTTGAATCATAAAGTTCTAAAATGAATTTGAATTTTTAAATCTTGAACTTAAGAAAGGAATGGCAGATAAAATTCAATATTCAAAGTTGTAAATGAATTGAATTCATATGGTAACAGGAAAACTATTTGAATAGAAGTAGATATGAAAACTTCTGTAAGAAAATGTGTGAAATGATTTTTTTTGAATCTGTAGTTGGATATGGTTAAATTGGATATACAGGTATTATAAGGCTAAGGAAAATTGGATTTGATTTCGAAGATAAATTTGAAATTGCTCGACAATAAGGTATGTATTTGAATTTCAGTATGAAATTTGATGAGTTTCTGATTTTGCCACTTGGCGTTTTGTTTTCTATTGGGATTTGAGAGTCCGTAGGGACGTTTTGTAGTCGTACCGAGCTAGCCGCGCAAAGGAGACGCTGGCGAAATTTTTTGAAAATTTAGAGAGTTAGAAAATTTTTGAGAAATTTTGGATAATTAATAATTTGAATTTTAATTTAAATTTGAATTGTGAAGTAAAATAAAGTTGTTTAAAACTATGAAAGTGTTTGGAAGGTTAACTGAAATGATAACAAATCTTTAATAAAAAGATTTGGGTTTGAAAATTTGTTAAAACTATTTGGATTTAAGAAAATAGTTAACGGGGATTGGAACATTCTTCTTTACTTGTGATTTCGGGACGAAATTCTTTTAAGGGGGAAGATTGTAACGACCCTGAAATTTTGATATTGGAAATCAGGATATTTAATTGATTTTAAATATCTGGAATTCAATTTAATTTGAAATTCAAATATCAAAGTGAATTTGGTAAATTTATTATTGAATTTAATCGTTAAATCTGGATAAAAATTTGAATCTTCAGTTTTGAGCTGATTAAAAATAATATGAAGGCTTAGAAAATTCATATTGATTATACTGAAGAAATAAAAGTTTCGGAATTTAATTTGAAACTGTTTTGTTCAGTTTTGAAATTTTGTTGTTTAAATTGAATTTGAAAATGGCATTCCGGGGTACAGTCTCGGAATTCGACGAAACCAGTTCCATTGGATCCGTAATATTGTATTATTATCGGATTTCAATTTTCGTGGTGATTGGAGCTGTCGTGTGATAGTACGATAAGCAAACGCGCTGATATAATATAACGGGATATTTTCGAATATAAAAATATAAATTTTTAATCAACTTTTCAATACCGACTTACTTTTTCTCTGCAAAATCACGTAATTTTGTTCCCTCTGTTCTTTCTTTTTAAAAGTATACCCATCTCATTCAAAAGAAATCAAAACAGAAATTATTCAGAGAAAAACAAATAAATGGCCGCGTGCTCCTTATACTTTCAAATCGAGATACAAGCTATTTCCTTACTTCCCTCTTCAGATTCGAAAACAATTTCACGAACGAAAAAAAAAATTATAAATGGCCGCAGCTTCAAAATGAAAGAAAATCGAAACTCCCCCTTTTCTCAGTTCGAAAAAAAAATGGCTGTCCTCGTTTTTAATTCAACTCGAATTCGAGCATTGTTTGAGGGCTCGGCAGCGTTGTGAGGTCGAGGAGTGAACTAAGGGTGATTCGAGGCAGGACGAGGCGGCGCATGGGCCGTGACTTCGAGCTAGGGTATCGGGGTGGCGCGCGATCGACTCAGGCGAAGCTAGGGCATAGGTGGAGGCACGGGCTTCTTCGCGGCTGCAGGAGAGTGGGGCAAGACACGTTCGATTGGGAGACTCGCAATTTGTTCGTGACGTCGATCAGTGGGAAGCGGTAATCGATTTCTGGGTTCACGAGCAATTGAAGGCGAACGACAAGGCGACTGGTTAGGGTTTTAGCAAGAGGAGTTCGCGACTATGGCAGGTGGCGATCCAGTTCGTGCATCTCGGGGTCGTCAGTGTTGAAGAGGGAAGCTGGGATTTCGATTTACAGTAAGGTACTAAGTTGTTTTATTGGAATATTCTAAATTAACGATAGGTGAAAACAAAATATATATATACATAAATATATACAGTGGAAATATATGCGTATGCAGTTTTAAAATATATATATATATATATATAGTTGCAATTTAAAAATATTGAAGAGTTTTAAGTTATTAAAAGGAAGTGAAGATTATTTGATAAATCAAATTGTTAGTTTAAAGTTGATAATTAAATAGGAATTTATTTCTAAATTAAATGGTTGCTATGAAATGGAAATTCAACTTTTTGACTAGCAGAGTTGATTTGTATAAATGGTTCATTTAATTATTGTCATTAAAAATAATTTAATAAAGGAAACTTAGTTTTAAATTTTAAATTGTTAGTTAATAAATTTATTTATAAAGAAATTGGTTTAAAATAAAATCATTGGTTAATTAAATTTATCCAATAGGGATTTATTATTCGATTTATTCGAATATTTATAAATTGTATAAATTGATTATACAAGGTCAAATAAAGTCGAGAAAACAAACTGGAATGGAAATGGATGGCAAATTAAAAGCAAAGGTGAGATCTCCTCACTCAAATTGGAAATTTGATTTTCTGTAGTTATTGATTGATTGATGTTTGGATGTAATATTAGATATAGTAGGATATATCTATATATAGCAATATATATATATATTGGCATATGTATATATTGCAGTTGTTGATTTCCCGCATTATATAGCGGATGAGACCCTATTGCGCCGCATAATAGCGGATGATATTTTTATAAATCCCATATACCGCGATATTCCACCTCGAAGTGGAATTGGTATTGTGCTAACATCTGTGGATGCAGGGAAACAGGTTGGAGGGATCCAACTGGATTCCTCAAATTGTTTGAATATTATTTCATATGTGAATGATGTGATTTATTGATAATCTATGGATGATTTATTGATAATTGTAGTTGTTGAAGGCTAAAAATTTAGCCGAATGTATTTTTGGTATCGTTGGATACCAGAAATGAATATAAATTGGATTTTGAAATTAAAGTGAAAAACTTTAAATAAATTTATTTTTAAGAATTGAATTTATTTGAAGAAGGAATTTTAAAAGTATTAAAATGGATTGTCGAAATCTTATTGAATAAATTCCAAGATATGGGAAAAGATTTTTATAAATGAATTTTTAATAGTATTATTTGGAAGTTGGAAAATTTATTTGAAATGGAATTTTAAATGGTTTGGAAGATATAAAGGAATTTATTTTAAAGGCGATAAATTTGTTGAAATCCAATTGATAATTGATTTTGTATTGAAGAAATAATTAATTTGGGAAATTGATATAAAAATTGATTTGGTGTTTGAAAATCGATTTTTGGTGTTGAGAATAAATTTGTAAATCGATTTGTAGAATGATTTGGTATTTGGGATTAAAATTAGAATCAATTTGAAATTTGATTCGGTGTTGAAGAAAATTTAGAAATCGATTTGGAATTTGATTTGGAGTTTGAAATAAAATTGAGAAATCAATTTGAAAGTCGATTTGGTGTTAAAAGTGAATATTTGAGAATGTAAATTCCGAATAGAATTTGTAAAGAAAAGGGAAATTTGTTTTAAAAATAAACATTGATTTATTTTTAAAGTGTGGAAAATATGATTTGAAATCGGATTTTCAAAATGATGAAGTGTGGGAATAAATTTACTGATTTGAAAGTAAATTTGAAATAAATCGATAAGGATTTATTAAATTGGTTTAAATGGACCATTTTGTGATTTGAAACTAGTTTTCAAATGTGAAGTGTGGAAAAATATATATCTTATGAAGATATTTTGGAAATAAATAATTTGGGAAAATTATTTGAATCTGATGATTGTTGTGAATGTTATTGATAGTTAAATCACCGACTATCAATATTTGCCTTTGACATGGCATTTGAATTTGTTTTTACAACAAACGCTTATTATACGGTTTAGCGGGGAAAGGACCTTTGTGTCAGATAACCCATTCCGAATAATGATACGACGATATGGATCGTATTGAAGACCGGTGATAAGGACCGGGTATTTGTGAAAGCGATAGGATGACCTATCGATTGTCTCTGCACCGTTAGCTACGGTATTGAGATTTCCTTTGTGATGGGAAGTTTTATCGGGATTGTGAATATTCGGATTTGCAAGGACTTCTTTTGGAAGTGCCTTCGGTTCTGTTCGAACCCGGAACAGACTTGTATGGTTACGTGTCTGACATTACATTTTGGGATATAAATCCGATTTCTTTCAAATACATTTCTGTTGGTGGCGGAGAATTTATTCACTTAGCTTAACACCCTTCTCTGAGACGTACGAGCTCAGAGGTTATGTAGTTGAAATTTATCGGCGATATATTCCCAATTTGGTAATGTGGTATGCTGAGTGTTGCTATGATGATGATCATTTATTTGATCATTTGTGATCAAAGCATGGTTTTGTGAAAAAGCGTAGCTTTGTGGACGAGACTTCGTCAGGGCCTCACAACCCGGAAATGGTAGAAACAGGAATGTTGCGGCAAGGTTATGAGGGTCGCGCCCTTTAAGGTATGTCATTTCCTTCTGGAAAAGGGGTGGTATCATGGTATGGAGCCCAGATACTTACTCATGTGGACACACTTTATTTATTATGTGTGATGTTGGTTACCGAGCGCTCGGATAAAGGTCCCAAAGGACCGGGGGATGACATATTCGTGAGTTACCTAGTTACAGGGGTAACCCGGCCTTGTTTGGCAGAGAGCAGTTTGTCTCTCGGGACGTCCAGCCAGAGGCGATCCCATTCGGCAGTAGGAAAGGAAGTTCCTTTGCCTGACCATTTGTTGGAAATCTATTTCCCAATACGAAATTGTACGGTTTTAGTTGTAGAACCTGCCATTTACTTATGGTGGCGCCCCACTGTTTAGATGGTAGCTATAGTAGGCATAGTTCGGAATGTCTATGCTGGCTAAGATTAATATTATACTTTTGAAATGTTTTCTACACTAGACATTAATAATAATAATCCAATGATTGGCGTAGTAAGCATCTTTGACTATCATAAGAAGAAATCTCCTCCAATTCTGCGTTTGCATTGTGTGTGTGGCGGAAGATCTTATGGTAGTTTCATTTTCCAAAAGCATTGCGAACTAAATTGACTTTCTTTGTGAAAATAACTGTTTTACGATCTCACACCAGTCACCATGACTGACTCGGAGTTTATTGTTCCCTTCTAAACTCTGGGTGCCCATAATTTTCCACACGGGCAGCCTAGAGTTATTTTTTATCAGGATATTCTGGATATTCTGGAGCTTTGGGGATAAGATGGATGGCGAGACGTACCTCCGTACTTGTTATTTATTTATGCTGTGTATTCTGTATGAGGACAAGTTTATATAACTGTCCATTGTTGTATTGAGTTGTGTATTGACTCTGATGATGTATGTATAAACTGATATAGTTCTTTGTTTTAAAAGACTAGTGATTATCTATTATATATTGTTCCACTGCGAATGTGAGATTCTGATATTGTCTCTGATTCTTTGTTTCTGTTTCTTTCTTTTTCTTCTGTCTTCTTCTACCCTTTCTTTTAAACCCTAAGAATTCGGTTTTCCGGCATTCGTTTGCTCGGCAGTTGATACAGTGGACGTATCGATGTCGATTTTCGGAAGTCGAAGAATCGGGTCCTTACAGTAACAATTCCAGCTATTTAATTTATTATGTGTGCAATAGATACTATTATAATATAAGAGAATTTGATATGAAATGTTTTGGTTATCGTAAGGTAAAAACCTTATCGGTATTTATTTGCGACTCGGTCTTACGAGATACCTTTTGTTTTGATAAAGGAAAAGTTTTGATAACTTTATAAATTCAGTTGAGGTGTGTTTTCTCACGCTGGTTTACCAGACTGATCCGGGCGCTCTTCCTTTTCAATGCTCAGGTCAGACCGAGTATATTTACAGGTTCAGATTTGGTGCTTTTGGAGCTTCAGCAGGCGCGCTGGAGATCTTTATGTCGTATACACATATCTATTTATTTTTCCGCTGCATTGCATTGTTGTTGTTGTAAATTATCAGCATTTGTAAGGACAGGTTATTATAACTGTCCAAGCTGATGATTATTTATTGTGTACTCTGATATTGATTTATGTATATTATAGTTTCTCTTTTTAAAGATTATTGATCTATATTATATGTTACTCCGCTGCGATGTGAGATTCTGTATTGCTTCTCTCTTCTTCTTCTTCTTCTTCTTCTTCTCTTCTCTTCTTCTTTCTTCTCCCTTTCTTTTCACCCTCTTTTTTTCTTTCTCATGATCATCTGCAATCGGTGCGCTCCGGGTCGGACACGCGTGGTTTAGTGTTGGGTTCAGAGTGTGCTGAGTGCGGGTAGTCACAGCGTGGTATCAGAGCTTAGGTTTAGTATATTTCTAGACTTTGATGTGTACTCAGTATAGATAGGGTCAGTAGTAACCTAGATTGAGTTTGAGTGTAATATATATATATATATGAGCGCGTATTTGTTAGCGATATAAAATTATTTTATATTATGTTGATTGAGCTGTTAAGTGGCTTATGGGTTCTGATCGTTGCGTCTAGCTAACGTTATCGATAGGGATCTCTAAACACTTGAATATGGAGATTGGACATGATATTGTTTTCAAAATTGGGTATATGAAATAATTTTACCTTAATTATATTTTATATAGTAGTATATAAATTAATTAATTGTTAATGAATGGTAATAGTTGATTATTATCATTGGTTATTTGTTGTGTTTAATAAAAAGTTATTATTATTATTAATCTAAATAAGATAAATAAATTTGGAATGAATCTAATATAAGTAAAGTAAAATAGTAAAATTATATAAATATAAATTTATAATTGTGACTTATAAATAAAAGAATTTAAAAGAAATAAAAAAGCACTGAATCAATTACAGTTGCTGGAAAATAAAAAGGTTGATGTGTAACAACCCACATATTTTACGATTTTATATTTAAATATAGCGTTGTTAGTCGGATTTAAGTCCGAAATGTCACTTTTTGCAAACGGTCGAATTAGGACTCGGGACCACTTCCATTGAGTCCAAAATGGCGTTTGTGACTTTTTTGAGTATAAGCATCGATATGTTTGGAGTAAGTTGAATTTTGCTATTTTCTAAGTGGGCTTTTGGGTTTGGGTTTCACCCAACTCATCCTATACCCTAACTCAGCCCCCTCTCCTCTCCATTCACTCATTTCATTTTGCAAAAACTCAAGCTCAACTGAAAATGGGGGAAGAGAATGGGAAATAGAAATTCCAAGCCCTAGTTTCCTCTTGCAAACTCAAATTCTTGCTCCAAAATCAAAGAGAAGCTTAGGTAAGCCTCCTCTTCATCTTCTCCATCTCATTTCCTCTTCAATTTCAGTAATTTCCTAAACCCTAATTTAGGAAATACTTGTTTTGATCTTAGATTGGAGATTGTAGAGTAGAAGTGAAGAGTGATTGATCCTTTCTTTGCAATTGTGCTTCTCATCTTTGTTTTTGAGTTAAAAAGGTGAGTTTTGAACTCACATCTACTTCTCTTGATATCATTGATGTTAGGTATGAATTCCTAACACTTATTCATGTTCATTTGCTTTTGATTTGAATTGATTTGGTGAACATTTCAATTTTTGGTGTTTTGAACTCTAAAACTCTAAAAATCTTAGCTTTGATGCTTGATCATGCTTTTGGTGGTGTATTGAAGAGCCAATAGGGATGGGTTGTTGATTGGCATAAACCCCTAGCGCCCATTGCTCGTCCGATCGCAAATTGGAAGAGTTTGCTCTTCATTTGGATAGGCTGAAAAACAGTCCCAGTGCCAGTCAGTCGACTGGCCCCTGCAGTCAGTCGACTGGCTGTAGGAAATGAAAGTTCCTGGGACTGGCTGTAGAAACCAAAAGTTTCTATTTTCTGCAGTCAGTCGACTAGCCTCTGCAGTCAGTCGACTGACTGCAGGAACCGAAAGTTTTGGGTTTCAGGATCAGTCGACTGGCCTCTGCAGTCAGTCGACTGACCTGCTTGTTTCATCCCAGATTTTCCTATTTTGCGTGGTTTCCAATTTTAATCGATTCGTGTCTATTCCAATTAGTTGTTATTGCATATTTGACTTTGATGATTCCTTTTTGATTTCGTACACGAATTTTTATAAAATGATATTTTTAAATTGTATTAAAAGCTCATTTCTCCAATTTATAATTTCTATTCAAAACACACACATAATTTTTCACTTCGAGCGAAGAGGGAGGAGAACTGAATGATTAAATAAAACACGTGCTACGAACACTTGTGTTTATCTTTTCACTTAATTCCTAATCTATTCATTTGACCGTTTTGACCTTTGGGTCTGGTTTACCGATGAGATGAGGTGAACTTTGTACTGCTTTGAGTGTGAAATTGACTAACGGTTAGTAAACCGTTTAGTGCGAACGTGTGGTATGGGACTCACGTTAACATTTTTCGGGTTCCTTTCTGAGAGTTGTGACACATTCCGCCAGTCAGTGGTGTCCAGTACCGCCACTACGGTTTGTTACCTTCGGGCGTTGCCTTCGGGCGTATGGATCCTTGTTATACAGTACTGAGCTCGAGCATCTTTTGTTTCTTTGACAATTATATTTCCCTAGTGTATCGCCTTTCGGGGTAGGCTCTTTGAACCACACGATATATAGCGATTACCTTGTGGAAACTTGTGTTACCTTAATTGGTATTTGTTATTTGCCTTTTGGCTTGTTTTGGGGATATGATATCCTTTGTTTATTGGGATTGCCGATGAGATGAGGCTTATTATTCGACATTATGTGATGTCGATTCCTCTTTGGAGGATTTATTTATTTGCTAAGTGACTATGTTTTCACTATGTTAGTAATGTGGTTATTGTGGCACTTCTCTTTGGAGGAGTATTATATAATCATCTTTTACCGCATTATTATTATCTAGCTTTATCTAACTGATTTGTTTAGCTAGACTGACCCGTGTATTTTATACTCGGGTCAGACCGAGATGTTTCAGGTTAGGTACATTGGTCCTAGCCTATTTTACTTCCGCATGGACTATTCCGCTAGCTCCTTTTTGTTATAGCTTTTTGTGTAGTCCTTTTTGGCTATAACTCTGATATGTATTCTTTTGTCTCGCCTGTATATTGTGGTTTTCTTTACCACTTGACATGTATCATTTTGTAAACTCTGTAATGTATCTATATATGTGTAAATGCATGTGATGATCCACTGTTCTGTGATGTGTATTACATTTGAGTTGTTATATTTCGTTCATATAGATCCTTCCGCCACCTATGGCGTTGTATTAAGTATTTATTGAAGATGTCGATCCACTTGAGTAAGAAGTGGCAATTGTCGGCGTATTCAATAGATAATTAAGACAAGGCTATAGATGGTCGCTCCTATCCAGCTCTATTCTCCGTATTAGCAGACGGTGTTACTTTGTAATACTCTTTGCTAATGTGGGTCTCGGAGTGGGGCGTCACAACTTGGTATCAGAGCTGAATTCAGAACAAAACATGGTAAACATAGAACAGAGACACATATTACGATACATCAAAGAGTAGTACGAATGTTACGAATCCTTGAATCATCGTCCCTTTATTCTTTCCGTGCCTTTGGGGTAGATAGAATTTTGGGAATACATCTAAGAATGCATTTTATTCCATAGTATTCCATATTTGAACTAATGATATCTACCTTGTGAATAATCTTTTTCTTATCTTATCTTTCAGCTAATGGTCGGAAGAGGCCGAGGACGACGCACGGATGCTGGGCAATCCATTGGCTCGCATCCGGACGGCGTTTATATGTCTGCCGATCAGTTTTTGGAGTTATTTAGGAGCACTCAGCCTCCAGCTCCTATTCGTGCATCTCCTTCACGCAAGTCTGCCTTTGCAAGCCTGTGTAGTGATTTTTCTCATCTTGGAGGAAAGCCATTCAAAGGCTCCGAGTCCGTTCTTGAGGTCCAAGCTTGGATTCGCACATGCGAACGTATCTTTTCTCGCATGGATCTTTCTGACCATGATCGAGTTCTTGTAACTTCTAGCTTATTGCAAGAGCGTGCCCTTGTTTGGTATGAGCTTCTTATAGCCGAACTTGATGAGTCTGTTCTTTCTTGGACTCAATTCCGGGAACGATTCGAACTCAAATTCGATCATGAATCTGAGAAGGTTTTATTAGCCCGTCGCTTCCTTGAGTTGAAGCAAGGGAATTTCTCCGTTTCTAAATATGTTGCATCATTCGAGGCCTTATCTAAGTATGGTCTTGAATTCATTATCACTTCTTATAAGAAGAATATGAAGTTCGTCTCTAGTCTTAAGAAATATCTTAAGAAGTCTTTAATGCTTCAGCTTAAGCTTTCTTTTGAGGAGTTGGTTGACTCAGCACTTCATCTCGAAGCCATCGAGAAGGAGTGTGATAGTGGTGATGATGTTGAGGTTCGCAAGAACCCCAATAAGAAGAAGTTTCCATTTCATAAGCAGGGATTTCTTCCTTCCAAGAAGAAAAAGCCTGTTGAATCTGGTTCTAACTCTCAATCTGCCGGAACACCTTCCATTCGGAAGTGTTTCAATTGTGGTTCTCCTGACCATATGATCCGAGATTGTCCTAAGCCTCCCTTCTGCCGCCATTGCAAGAAGGAAGGTCATCGTATTTCGACTTTCCCTACCGCACCTGCTAGTGCCAAGTCTGGCAAGCTTTATGTTGCTAAGGCCTCTGGAGGTTCTTCTCAGCCCATAGGTATATCTCCATATATTTTGGAAGGTTCTATTTTATTACATGACCGTAGTATTCGAGTTCTTTTCGATACGGGTGCTTCACATTCTTTCGTACATAAAAAGCTCGTCGATGATTTGTCTTTGGATGTTTCTTGTATGGTTACTTCGTTGAGGATTGCGAATCCTATTGGGGGATCCGTAACCCTTAGCATGCTTTGTGATGATGTTGAGATTGTTTTATGTGGCTTTTCTTTTCATGCGAATCTGCACGTTATTTCTTATTTGGGGTTTGATAAGATTTTGGGTATGGACTGGCTAGTGAGATACGATGCCAGGATTATTTGTTCTGAAAGAATTTTATATCTTCGACACCCAGATTCGTCTACTCAGCTGTCACTTGTTCTTCGGAATGTGGATAACTCCGAAATGGCCTTATATTCTCTTGACTCATGAGATGATGATGATATATCTCGTATTCCTATTGTTCGTGATTTCTTTGATGTTTTTGAGCCGGTTTCGGGTTTGCCACCCAAGCAGGCGATTGAGTTCCGCATTGATCTCATTCCAGGCGCACAGCCAGTTGGTCTTCCTCCCACGAGGATGTCTACAAAAGAAAATGAGGAACTCAAGAAGCAGCTTTTAGAGCTTGAGTCCAAACAGTTGATTTAATCCAGTTTTTCACCGTGGGGTACCGCGGTCGTCTTCTTGAAGAAGTCCGATGGAACTCTTAGGCTCTGCATCGACTATCGCAAGCTTAACGAGTTGACCATCAAGAATAGGTATCCTTTGCCGAGGATCGATGATATGTACGATCTATTGAGTGGCGCTAAGGTCTTCTCTCAGCTCGACCTTGCCACTGGTTTTCATCAGCTCCGAGTCGCGGAAGATAGCATACCTCTTACAACTTTCCGCACTCGATATGGTTCTTTCGAGTGGCTCGTTATGACGTTCGGTTTGACGAATGCCCCTGCTTTCTTTGTTGATCTTATGAATCGAGTATTCCGGGAGTATCTTGATAAGTTCGTCCTTGTGTTCATTGACGACATTCTTGTTTATTCTAAGTCTGAAGCTGAGCATGCTAATCACTTGAGAATTGTCTTGAGTACTCTTCGACACCATCAGCTTAAAGCCAAATTCTCCAAGTGCCATTTTTGGGAGAATAAGGTTAAGTTCTTAGGCCATGTTGTATCTTCCGATGGCATTTCTGTCGATCCCTCAAAGATCGAAGCTATCCATAATTGGAAGAGGCCTGAGAATGTTCATGAGATTCGCAGTTTCCTTGGATTGGCGGGTTATTACCGTCGGTTCATTAAGGATTTTTCCCATGTTGTGCTTCCTCTCACCAGCCTTACTCGGAAAGGCATTCGTTATATTTGGTCCGATAAGTGTGAAGCTTCCTTTCAGACATTAAAGGAACTTCTCACTAATGCTCTTATTCTTGTAGTTCCCGAGGGGAATCATAATCTTGTTGTCTACACCGATGCTTGTGGTAGTGGTCTCGGTGCCATGCTTATGCAGAAGGATCGGGTAGTTGCTTATGCTTCTAGGCAACTGCGTCCGAATGAAGTTCGCTATGCCACTCATGATCTTGAGTTAGCCGCCATTGTCTTCGCCATGAAGATTTGGCGACACTATTTATTAGGCGAACGCTTCATTCTCTATACCGATCATAAATCCTTGAAGTATTTGTTCACTCAGAAGGAACTCAATATGAGGCAACAGCGTTGGCTCGAGTTTCTTGCCTCCTATGACTTTGATATCATGTATACCCCTGGTAAGGGTAATCGTGTTGCTGATGCACTTAGTCGCAGACATTCGGCTATCATTTCTATAATGCTTGCTGAATGGGATATTCTTGAGACTCTATCTTTTTGTGATATTCATGATCGAGCTCCATCCTCTGATTCTCTGATAGTATTATTCAGTTTGGAAGCTCGACCCTCTCTATTGGATCGTATTGCCGAAGCTTAACGGCGTGATCCTGATCTTGTGCATCTTATTCAGCTTTGTGAGACTGAATCCCGTGATGAGGCGTTGCAGGATTTCAGCATTGATTTTCATGGGTGTCTTCACAAGAAGAACCGTCTTGTTGTGCCTTCTGATTCTGCACTTAGGCATGACATTCTTGATGATTATCATCGGTCTAAGTATACTATTCATCCTGGCAGTAGTAAAATGTATGCTGATATGCATCGCCTTTATTATTGGGAAGGCATGAAGCGCGATGTGGCGAGTTATGTGAGTAATTGCATGACTTGTCAACGTATTAAAGCCAAACATCAGCGCCCTTCTGGTCTCCTTCAGCCTCTAGAGATTCCATTGTGGAAATGGGATCGGATTTCGATGGATTTCATTGATGGCCTACCTCGTACGAGATCGGGCCATTCTAGCATTTGGGTTATTGTTGATCGCCTCACCAAATCAGCTCATTTTATTCCTATTAAATCTAATAGGACTGCTTCTCTTTTGGCTAAGTTATTTATCAAGGAAATCGTGAGACTTCACGGTGTTCCTAGTTCGATTGTGAGTGACCGTGATCCTTTATTCACCAGTCATTTCCGGTAGAGTCTTCAGCAAGCTTTGGGAACAAAGCTTAATTTCAGCACAGCTTATCATCCACAGTCTGATGGACAGACTGAACGGGTGAATCGTATCTTAGAGGATCTCCTCCGTATTTCTATTCTTGATTTCGAAGGTAGTTGGGAGGATCATCTACCCCTTGTAGAGTTCTCCTACAACAATAGTTTTCAGTCCAGTATCGGTATGGCTCCTTTCGAAGCCTTATACGGAAGGCCATCTCGATCACCTTCATGTTGGTTGGAATCTGGGGAGAAGCTTATTCTTGGCCCAGATTTTGTTCATGATTCTTCTGAGAAGATTGTTCTTATTCGTCAGAGAATGAAAGAGGCACAGAGCCGCCAGAAATCCTACGCGGATAACCGTAGGAAGCCTCTCGAGTTCTCGGTTGATGATCTTGTCTTTATTCGTGTTTCTCCTTTGAAAGGGGTTATGCGCTTCAGTATGACAGGGAAATTGGCTCCTCGCTTTGTAGGACCATTTCCTATTATTGAACGTATTGGCCCTGTGGCTTATAGAGTTTCACTTCCATCTCATCTATCCGGTGTTCACAACGTGTTTCACGTCTCTCAGCTTCGGAAGTGTCTTCGAGAATCGGATTCTGTTATCGACTCTCCTGATTTGCAAGGGCTTGAGATCTCACCAGACTTATCTATTGACAGCAGCCTATTCGCGTACTTGCCACGGAGGTGAGACACCTTCGAAACAAGGACGTGCCGCTCATTAAAGTTCAATGGTCCGTTAATCCCAATGACTGTACTTGGGAAACTAGAGAGTTTATCGAGCGATCCTATCCGGGTTTTTTATCTTTGCTTAGCAATGGTGAGAATATCTTTTTATCTCAAGCTTATTTCCTTTTCTTTTCTTTTTGGGTGATGTAAGTATGTAGTTGTTGCAAATTCTTCTCTAGGAATTGCGTGGACGCAATTTTGTTAAAAAGGGGAGATCTGTAACAACCCGCATATTTTACGATTTTATATTTAAATATTTTATTTAAATATAGCGTCGTTAGTCGGATTTAAGTTCGAAATGTCACTTTTTGCAAACGGTCGAATTAGGACTCGGGACTACTTCCATTGAGTCCAAAATGGCGTTTGCGACTTTTTTGAGTATAAGCATCGATATGTTTGGAGTAAGTTGAATTTTGCTATTTTCTAAGTGGGCTTTTGGGTTTGGGTTTCACCCAACTCATCCTATACCCTAACTCAGCGCCCTCTCCTCTCCATTCACTCATTTCATTTTGCAAAAACTCAAGCTCAACTGAAAATGGGGGAAGAGAATGGGAAATAGAAATTCCAATCCCTAGTTTCCTCTTGCAAACTCAAATTCTTGCTCCAAAATCAAAGAGAAGCTTAGGTAAGCCTCCTCTTCATCTTCTCCATCTCATTTACTCTTCAATTTCAGAAATTTCCTAAACCCTAATTTAGGAAATACTTGTTTTGATCTTAGATTGGAGCTTGTAGAGTAGAAGTGAAGAGTGATTGATCCTTTCTTTGCAATTGTGCTTCTCATCTTTGTTTTTGAGTTAAAAAGGTGAGTTTTGAACTCACATCTACTTCTCTTAATATCATTGGTGTTAGGTATGAATTCCTAACACTTATTCATGTTCATTTGCTTTTGATTTGAATTGATTTGATGAACATTTCAATTTTTGGTGTTTTGAAGTCTAAAACTCTAAAAATCTTAGCTTTGATGTTTGATCATGCTTTTGGTGGTGTATTGAAGAGCCAATAGGGCTGGGTTGTCGATTGGCATAAACCCCTAGCGCCCATTGCTCGTCCGATTGCAAATTGAAAGAGTTTGCTCTTCATTTGGATAGGCTGAAAAACAGTCCCAGTGCCAGTCAGTCGACTGGCCCCTGTAGTCCGTCGACTGGCTGTAGGAAATGAAAGTTCCTGGGACTGGCTCCAGAAACCAAAATTTTCTGTTTTCTGCAGTCAGTCGACTAGCCTCTGCAGTCAGTCGATTGACTGCAGGAACCGAAAGTTTCGGGTTTCTGGATCAGTCGACTGGCCTCTGCAGTCAGTCGACTGACCTGCTTGTTTCAGCCCAGATTTGCCTATTTTGCTTGGTTTCCAATTTTAATCGATTCATGTCGATTTCAATTAGTTGTTATTGCATATTTGACTTTGATGATTCCTTTTTGATTTTGTACGCGGATTTTTATAAAATGATCTTTTTAAATTGTATTAAAAGCTCGTTTCTCCAATTTATAATTTCTATTCAAAACACACACACAATTTTGCACTTCGAGCGAAGAGGGAGGAGAATTAAATGATTAAATAAAACGCGTGCTATGAACATGTGTGTTTATCTTTTCACTTAATTCCTAATCTATTCGTTTGACCGTTTTGACCTTTGGGTTTGGTTTACCGATGAGATGAGGTGAACTTTGTACTGCTTTGAGTGTGAAATTGACTAACGGTTAGTAAACCGTTTAGTGCGAACGTGTGGTATGGGACTCACGTTAACATTTTTCGGGTTCCTTTCTGAGATTTGTGACACATTCCGCCAGTCAGTGGTGTCCAGTACCGCCACTACGGTTTGTTGCTTTCGGGCGTATGGATCCTTGTTATACAGTACTGAGCTCGAGCATCTTTTGTTTCTTTGACAATTATTTCCCTAGTGTATCGCCTTTCGGGGTAGGTTCTTTGAACCACACGATATATAGCGATTACCTCGTGGAAACTTGTGTTACCTTTATTGGTATTTGTTATTTTCCTTTTGGCTTGTTTTGGGGATATGATATCCTTTGTTTATTGGGATTGCCGATGAGATGAGGCTTATTATTCGACATTATGTGATGTCGATTCCTCTTTGGAGGATTTATTTATTTGCTAAGTGACTATGTTTTCACTATGTTAGTAATGTGGTTATTGTGGCACTTCTCTTTGGAGGAGTATTATATCATCATCTTATACCGCATTATTATTATCTAGCTTTATCTAACTGATTTGTTTAGCTAGACTGACCCGTGTATTTTATACTCGGGTCAGACCGAGATGTTTCAGGTTAGGTACATTGGTCCTAGCCTATTTTGCTTCCGCATGCACTATTCCGCTAGCTCCTTTTTGTTATAGCTTTTTGTGTAGTCCTTTTTGGCTGTAACTTTGATATGTATTCTTTTGTCTCACCTGTATATTGTGGTTTGCTTTACCACTTGACATGTATCATTTTGTAAACTCTGTAATGTATCTGTATATGTGTAAATGCATGTGATGATCCACTATTATGTTATGTGTATTACATTTGAGTTGTTATATTTCATTCTGATAGATCCTTCAGCCACCTATGGCTTTGCATTAAGTATTTATTGAAGATGTCGATCTACTTGAGTAAGAAGTGGCAATTGTCGGCGTATTTAATAGATAATTAATACAAGGCTATAGATGGTCGCTCCTATCCAGCTCTATTCTCCGTATTAGCAGACGGTGTTACTTTGTAATACTCTTTGCTAATGTGGGTCTCGGAGTGGGGCATCACACGATGACTGCAGCATCATCAGTATCACTTTCGAGTTTCTAAGTGATGGATTTGCTACCTTAGTAATTTATTAATGAAGTTTTGTTGTGATAAACAAATTTGAATTTAAAATCCAAGTTTGAAATTGATAAATATAAGTGAAATGAGTTTTGAACTTATAATATGAAATTAAAAATTTAACTTAAGTAAAGTTAAATTAATTTGAGTTAGTGTAATAAAATATATGATTTGAAGTTTAACTAAAGAAAAGTTAAATAAATCTAGTTGATATTTGAAATGAATCAAATGAAAATGAATATACACTTAAGTGGTAAAGTGATTATATAACCATGATTTGAAATTATAAAGTGTGAATGCAAGTAAACTTAAGTAAATATTCAAGAAATTTTAAGTAAATAAGTGTATAACTTATAAAATGAGAAAACGTAAAGTAAAACCAAATATTAAAATGGTTAAACAATTTTGTTAAGCAAAACAAAATCTGAATTTGAATAGTGATATGAAATTTGACTTAAGTAAAAGTTAAATAAAATGACTTTAGGAATGAAATTTAAGTTAAGTCAAATAGAATGAAATGTTGTGAAGAAATTTAACATAAGTAATATTGAATGAAGTTGGAATTGATATCAAAATTAATGAATTAAGTGAATTAATGGAATGAAAATTAATGTGAATAGAATGATTGTTTACTAATTGAATATGAATGAAATTGAAAGTTAAATAGGAATGTTGGTTAATGGAAATAAATTGAGTGTAAATCCATTAAAAGTTAATGAAATTAAAAGTTTGTAAATTTAATGATAATAAATAAAGGTAAGTCATTTGAATTAAATTGGAATGAATGTTAATTTGTAGAATGTAAACTAATTGAATATTAGTAAACAAATTGAAGTGCTGAATGTAAGTGAATGCAAATCAATTAAATGTAATAAGAAATGAAAGTGAATTAAACTAATTGGATGAGAATCAAATGAAAGCAAAGTGAGAATGAATATAATAAAATTATTGTTAGTAATTTGAATGCGAATTAGTTGGATGAAAACTAAATAGTAAACGGATGAGTTGATTTGATGGTTGTTAGTTGGATGTTTGATTGTTTAATTTGTTGCTTTTGTTGCATTTGCTATATTGGCATATATAGTTGTTGTATTAGTATATGTTATATATTGATATTATGTGCTATATACATGTACTTATTGTTTGTTGAGTATATAGCAGGTGCGGATGGCGTTTGCTTCGCATTTGGAGCTCGCTTTCGCGCTATATTAGCCGTATATGCTCGCTAATAATATATAAGGTACATATCTCGGATTACATATCGTACTTTTACACTTTTTTTCCTACAGGATGCCTCATCACTGAGATGAGATGTATATTTGTGATATTATATATATTGTGATTTTTTCTGATCGAACCGCGCGAAGGAGACTATGGCGAATTTTTCTGAAAATTTAAGGCGTCAGAAATTTTTTTGGAAATTTTGGAAAATTTTTGATAACAAAAATGTGATTTTGAAGTTATAAACTAAAATGATATTAGTTGATTTTGAATTGATATTATTTAATAACTACGAATGAATTTGAAAACTTAACAAAAGTTTTTATAAAAAGTTATAACTAATCGATTGATTTATTGAAAGTTAAAATACTTAAAAGAATTGGTAATCTATTTTCGCTGGTTGATTTTGAAAAGCTAATGGGATTTTGGATATTTTCTTATGTAGTAATTTCGGGGACGAAATTCTTTTAAGGGGGGGAGAATGCAAAGACCTAGTTTTTCAGTCGTTCGAATTTGAAATATTTAATTGATTTTAAATATTCAAAAGTAAATTTTATAAGTTGAATAACTTATATTTCAAATATAGCGATTTATTTGGATAATTATATTGTTAATTTAATATTTGAAATTGTGTAAATAATTGAAATTTGAATTTAATGTGAATGAAAATAATTTATAAAGTTGATTTAAATTCTATTTGAATTAGGATGATGTTAGTAAACTTTTAAATTTGATTTAAAAGCGATTTAACATAAATTGAAAATTTTAATATTTAATTAACGCATAAAAATAGTCATTTTTGATACAATCTCGGATTTCAACGAAAACAGTTTCATTGGATCCATAACGTTATATTATTATAGGATTTCAAATTTCGTGTCAATCGGACTTACCGTTTGATCGTGCGAAGCTAAAATGCATAGAAATTTATTTAAATAAATTTAATTTAATTAATTTGATTCGAAAACCTATTTTCCAAATACGATGGAATTGGCCTTCGATATTTATTCCATTGTATTTAGAATAGGGGTAAAATATTATAAACGCCAGGCGGCACGCTTCGTTTGGAGTCCGAAAAATTTGGGCGTGAATAGTGTCATGAAATTTTATATAAAAGGACCTCACTTTCTCCATATTTCACAAACCCTAGGGTTACCTTAACCCAGCCGCCACTAAATAAATGGAAGGCCGAAAATCTTTCAACTTCCTCCCTTAAATCCTCTCAATCCACGCAGAATTAGATGAAGGCCTCAACTAGAAAATTGTAGAGCTTGGAGAGACGAGCATATCCAACGGCTGTGATCGGCTGGAACTCGATGGATTGACGGCGATTTGAACATGAACAACACACGTTCAATCATGTTTTTCGAGACATGGGGAGGCTCGAGTTCGACCGGCCTGAGGCCAGAGGTACGTGGTGGAGAGGGCTATGTCGTGGTGGTTGTGGATCGTCGTCTAAGCGAGTGAATTGGCCGCGACAATCGATGGATGGCGTGCGTATATGGGTTCGATCGGCTGGAAGCTTGCCTGGATGCGAACTAGAAGAAGAGATGAGCGGCCGAGATTAAACGTAGGGTTTTATACAAAAAAAAGAAAATCATAATATAATTATATTATTGAATCGTGTGATGTTTAAAATTGTATAACTCTTTTATACGAGGTTCGTTTCGCACGAAACAAGCGGCGTTGGGTTCATATTGAGGAGCACTACATTTTAGAGCTGGTTTGGATGGATTTAGAGCTAGTGAAAATTTTGGTTAAAATTAAATGCTCGTTTAATTTTAATCGAAATAAAAACGTTTAACGACGACTGCAATCAAAGTGAGTACAACTCACTCTTTCCGATCGCTTATATTTTTATATAAGTGAGAATAAATTTATTTTGTGTTGTTTGATGATTGTTTGGATGATATATTATATATATTATATATATATATTAGTTGGTTTGGATATATTCCCTCATATTTTAGCGGATGAGACCATATACGTTCTCGTGTATGAGCGGATGACCCTTTGTACGCGCGTCTACCTCGAAGCGGACATTGTACATATTTTCTCATATGTATATTTGTTGCAGGTGACAAGTTGGAGGGCTCCAACTGGATTCCTCACCGTGGTTGATTTTTATTTACATATATTGTTATATATGTTGTTATCATGTGATATATGATGTTTGGATGCCATGATTGATATGATTGATGTGAATCTCCTTATTTAGCGCTTTTGTAGCATTGGCTCTATTTTTGGAATCTAAAATAATAAAATAATGATTTCGATTTAAAAAGGCTGTTTAAGTGATTTTTGGACTTATATAAGTTTTAATAATGAGTTGTAAATTATTAAAATAAGAAATTTATTTAAATGGAATGAAAATATGATTTTTAGAATATGAAGTTAACTATTTTGTGAAATAAATTAAATTGTGAATTTTGGATTTTATTATAAATGGTTTATATATAAGATTTATAAAATTGATATTCTACAAATAAAAGTAATGGAATTATAAAACAGTGTTTTATAAATATTAGAAATGGAATTGTGATCAAATTCGTATATGGATATGCGATTGAAATTTAGAAAATAATTTATAATGGATTTTATAAATAATAAGATTTGAAAAGAATGAATTTGTAAATAAGAGATTTATAAGTGAATTAACTTATAATTGGATTTTGACATATAAATGAGATATAAATGGAATTTGTTAGTAAAGAAATTTTGTATATGGAAGTAAATAAAATATAAATGGGATTTATAAACATTGTTTTATAAATATGAAATCAATTTAATTTGATAAGTTAAATGTGAAAGTATATTAAAGGAATTATATTCATGATTTTGGACAGTGAATAATCCTTTAAATTAAATATATAGAAGTAATGAATTTGGTAAAGGAATTATATTCACGATTTTGGATAGTTAATAATCCTTTAAATTAAATGTGTAGAAGTAATGAATATGGTAAAGGAATTATATTCACGATTTTTGACAGTGTATAATCCTTTAAATTAAATATATATAAGTAATGAATTTGGTAAAGGAATTATATTCATGATTTTGGACATTGGATAATCCTTTAAATTAAATATATAGAAGTAATGAATTTGGTAAGGAGTTATATTCGCGATTTTGGACAGTGAATAATCTTTTAAATTAAATGTGTAAAAGTAATGAATTTGGTAAGAATTTATATTCACGATTTTGGACAATGAATAATCCTTTAAATTAAATATTTAGAAGTAATGAATTTGTTAAGGAGTTATATTCATGATTTTGGACAGTGAATAATCCTTTAAATTAAATGTGTAGAAGTAATAAATTAGGTAAGGAGTTGTATTCACGATTTTGGACAATGAATAATCCTTTAAATTAAATGGATATTTTGGAAAGTGATATTATAAAATGGAGTTTAAATGGTTTGAAAATAAATGATCTGTAAATTTACTTATTATAAAATAAGTATATGAAAACGTTTTCCAAATATCCAATAAGTGAAATGGTTTTGAATATTATCTTTTCAAAGATGGTTTCAAGTGAATAATTGGAATGTGATTTGATTTATAAAAGATTAATAAAAATTAGGCCCGGTGATTACTTAAGTGCTAGATTTTGTTTGTTGCTTTGATAGTTAAATAACATACTATCAAATTTGGCCATTTTAGTTTCTCAACTTGATGTAGAAACTAATTAGTCATACACTTAGTACGTAACTGACTGTGTAGGCTTAATTATCGTTTGTGTTGAGAATGTTGATTCATATAGTGCGGAGTGATTACTCCAATCTATTGGCTTCTTTCTTGGCCGAAGGATAGCAAGTTAAAAGTTGGGGACGTGATAAGTCTATGAGACTTAGTTTCTGTGTGAGGTTGAGAAACGCTTCCGCGTTGTTGGTGCAAAGAGTTCGGGATAAGAGTTATCTGAAAATCACTTCGGACCAACATATATGCGACGATTGTGTCGATGATATTGATATTTTGGATTTTCATAGTGAAGGACTGCTTGTTGATCATTTGGGGTTAAAATTCCAATATACATATAGTAGCAGTAGTCTCTTCGTTATGAAATATCCAATGTAAGGACTATTCGCTACTAGTCCTAGGGATTTCTCGACAGGACGTGGTAGGAAAGTACCTTCGGTTTGTCATGTTCCTGGACAACTTGTATGGACAAGTGTTTGACATTGCATTCCTAAGATTACATACATTGGTCTTTACAAACGTACATCACGTGGTGGCGGAGAAGGCAACTTCTCTTAGCTTAACACTCTCCTTGAGATGTACGTGCTCAAGGGTTGTATTTTTATGGAAGGCAATTAGTAGTCAACGGAAATGGCAATGTGGCATTCAAAGATGATGTGATATCTAATATGTGAAAGGTAATCGATACCCTTTTGGCCTCACTCCCCGAAAAATGACTGAAACAAGGGATAGAAGCAGCAATACTAATCGGTTCGCTCCCAATTAGGAGATGTCATCACTCTTCTAGATATATCTTTACATGCTATGACGTCGTGTATCTGATTATTGTTGATGTATGCTTATGGCCACAGATTATAGGTCGGTAACGACCAAAGTGATGACATATTTGGTACTGTCTAGGTATGGTAGGCCGGTCTTGTGTTGGTTTAGACGGACAGTATCTGCTCCCTAGGTACATCCCTCTAGAGGTGTACTGTGTTGGTTTGGAAAGGTAGTCCCTTTACCTAGTCATTTGTATGGAAATCCAAAATCCAATACGTGCCTGCCATTTTGTTGGTAAACCTATTACGCTAGAATTTAATAATGTAAAAATTCCAGCTATTTAATTTATTATGTGTGCAATAGACACTATTATAATATAAGAGAATTTGATATGAAATGTTTTGGTTATCGTAAGGTAAAAACCTTGTCGGTATTTATTTGCGACTCGGTCTTACGAGATACCTTTTGTTTTGATAAAGGAAAAGTTTTGATAACTTTATAAATTCAGTTGAGGTGTGTTTTCTCACGCTGGTTTACCAGACTGATCCGAGCGTTCTTCCCTTTCAATGCTCGAGTCAGACCTAGTATATTTACAGGTTTAGATTTGGTGCTTTTGGAGCTTCAGGAAGCGAGCTGGAGATCATCATGTCATATACACGCATCTGTTTATTTTTCTGCTGCATTGCATTGTTGTAAATTATCAGCATTTGTGAGGACATGTTATTATTACTGTCCAAGCTGATGATTATTTATTGTGTACTCTAATATTGATTTATGTGTATTACAGTTTCTCTTTTTAATGATTATTGATCTATATTATATGTTATTCCACTGCGATGTGAGATTCTGTATTGCTTCTCTCTTCTTCTTCTCTTCTCTTCTTCTTTCTTCTCTCTTTCTTCTCACCCTCTTTTTTTCTTTCTCATGATCATCTGCAATCGGTGCGCTCTGGGTCGGACACACATGGTTTAGTGTCAGGTTCAGATGGTGCTGAGTGCGGGTCGTCACAGTGTTAAATGCTGAAAGGAAAAATTTTCCTAGTGTGGTTGCATATGTTCTTTAAAGGACATATATGTACTTATATATGGAGGTTTTTCAAATATAACAAGTACGCTCTTATACATATACTTATTTCCCTTTTAATCAAGCAACCTAAACTCTAATACCAGCTGTAACAATCCACCCTGAAATAGACCTAAATCCCGATCCAAAAAAGGCTCATTGGAACTTAGAGCCATTCCAAGAGTGGCTGTTGGTTGGTGAAATGTTAAAAAATTACACAGTACACAAAGCTCTCTGTCTAACTTTTAGAGATCTCACAGCAGAATGGATAAATATAATAACAAAACATGTATCGATAAATAAAAGCCATTTTAGTAACATAGAAACATTGTTATAAAGTCTCAAAATGTCTCAACATAATCATCTTAGTACATAAGTCTCAAACTGACAATATAAATAGCGACAACATAGTTTCAAAGTTTGGGTACATGAAAGAAAATTACATAAGCAAATAATAGAGGATAAACACTGCCACAATGATCAGCTTCCCACAGTTGCTTCTTCAGCAATACCCTTCGCCCCTTAATGATGCAAAGGGAAACATCCAAACCACTTAATACCTCTTTAATTGGAATTAGGCAAACTATGATCATTTAAGACCTATAAAATAGACATATCGTTGTCATTTAAGACCAAACCCCACGCGGGATCTCTACATGGTTCTTCTTTATTGACATTGTAAGAAATCCAATTAGGTCACATAATACTTTAGCTAAGGAAGAGAGACCCTACCGTAGCTACTTAACACCTCTAACCCAAAGCGGACCCCTCCTAAGGATTTCACCTACCGAACCAAAGCCAACTTATGATCTATAACCCACTCGTGACATCTCACATTAGTCCGACTATTTGTAGATACTGGTAGCCAGATGTAACGACCCATAAATTTTAATGGTTTTAATAACATAAATAACTGAAATTTTGTAAAATTTTAAATGATTAGATTTTGAAATAAAAAAATCATGTTTGGAATACGTTCACTTAAACATAGCAAATGGTAAATATTCATTAGAAAATATGGAAGTTTATTTTATTGTGTAATTTTATTTCATTTTAAATCAGTTAATATTTGATGATAATAGAATGTTTTCGAAACCTGAATATTTTTATATAGAAAATTTGTAAATCAACTTCTGAGTGAGACGTCATATTTCGTTTCGTCAAATTTGGACTACTATTGCTCCGTTTGTCTTATTTTTGGCGTTTTAGCAGCATTTCGGTACCGATTATCGACTTTTGATAGGATGATCGTACCACTGATATATGTATACCGTTTTGATCGTTTCGTCATGCTGATCTCTATGGTATATTCAATTCTATGTTTTGAAGTCCGGTATGTAGCGGAATCCACGAAAACGGTAACGGTATCGGTACCAGTTCCGTGCTTTTTGGTTCTTGTGACCTTTGGTATATCCACCGTGTAAACAGATAGCCATTGGCATTTATTCCCATCAATTCACGCATGTGACTTTTGTGTTTCCACGACTTTTATATTTTTTCAAATCCCAACCGTTCTAAATTTTAGCTCTTTCCTGCGTATATATTTCTTTCTTACTATTCACCTTCCTCTCTCTTTTATTCTGTCTTTTCTCTTCTAGCCTAAAACAAAAAAAAGAAATGGGTTGCTGTCATTTTTTTTGCTTGAACTCATCCTCTCCCTTCTAATTGTTCGGCTAACAACCAAACACCCCTACTCGCCCCACACCGTACTCCTCCACCACAACCCGCCACACCCTCAACAAGCACCCAGATCCGTGTTCCCCTTCCTCTATGCTCTGTCCAGATCATCACGTGGCCACAGCCTCTCATCTTCCTCCAATTCTCACCTCCCTCGGCCTTGTCTTCTTTCCCGAACCCACCTTCAAGCACTCGAGCAATGAAGCACAACAACCTCTGTTGTTATACGTAAGGTATATATATATATGTTTATATATATGATTTATTGAGTTATATATATTAGTTTATATAAGTTTTTAAATCTGTCAGTTTATATATATATATATATATATATATTGCTTCGGCCATACTATTTATTTATACAAGTTGTATAAAAACAAGTTGCTGTATACATAAGTTTATGTATTTTATTACAAGTTATTGTATACATATGTTATATTATAATTTATATAGGGTTATATAAAATCTATTCGATTATATATATGCTTTGTTACTTTGCTTTTTCGTGAAATACAGTAAGGTATATTATTATGTTAGTTGAGTATATATTCATACATATGTTTATAAAAATTTTGTTTACAGCAAAATGTGTATATATATATATTAACTGCTTATAAGCATGGTTGTCTCGATTTCGTGTATATATATATATTGTGTAGTTTTATAAAATATTAGTTATAAAATATGTTGTTGATAAGTATGTGTTGATTTGTAAGTATAGTATATATTCTATTATATGTTGTGTGTACTGCATGTTAGTTTATATTGGATTTTAAAATATGTCAGTATTCGTTTATTTTGTTTTGAGAAAACTATATAGGATCTAGGTGTATACTTATGTATATATAGCATATGTTATTGTTTTATAATATTTTAGTGTAATATGTTAGCTTATGACCAAAAATATATATATAATCGGTCTACACATATCTATGTTTATATATTAACATGTATATGCATTGCTTACATACTCAAGTCTACATATTTCATTTATAGTTTGATTTTTTTGTATAATTTGCATGTTGTTATAGTCTGGATACAAAATATATTTACATTTGTTTAAAGTATAGTCTGCATATTTGTCCATCTAATTGTTTATAGATATACAAGTTTATATAAGTGTATATGACTTGTTTGAGTTTATAGATCTATTATAATAAAGTAAGTTATTTTGATTTTCATAATGGATATTGATTTAAAATATATATTAGGTATATATTCTAAATATATGGGTTTCAATTTAATAATGATTTTGTATATACCTATAAATATTTTGATTTTAATATATGCTTTAAATTTAATATTGGGTTTTGTATGAAGGAATTTGTTTTAATATGAGTTAATATTAGACTGTAAATTTTAAATATGTTGTTCTCATCGGTTCCTATCTACCAGTTTGTCCATCGAATTCATGCCAATCTAGCTTTGCTTTGGAATTCGTGCTTAGATTCGTAACTCATCTCATTCTCGTTCATCTCTAGCCTCGAAAGGTGAGCAATCACTCACGGTTAACGTTCTTATACTTATTAAATTTGATTTCAATTGAAACGACAATTGAAATATGCTGCTGTTAGTTATTTAAATTGCTATTTATATGCCAGTATTTGTAACTGTTCACTTGTGACATCTGACACCATGATCTGTTATTTATATTTTTATTTGTTATTGATGATATATGCCTTTTATTAATATGTTATATTATTATCATCACTGTTCTCACTCTACAAGTTCCATGTTAGTATATATTTCCCTATGGGTTGAAATGATACATACCCGAACGATCTTGTAGAATAGGAGAAAATCATTATGGGTTGAAATGATAAACCCAAGCGATTTTCATTGAATTGAATTTGAGATTGCGGGTTGAAAAGATATATACCCGTATATATATATATATATATATATATATATATATATATATATATTTAAATTGCGGATTGAAATGATAAATATCCATATCATTTAACCATAGGATAGAAAATTTTATAAAGACACCGTTGGTCTATATATATTTTGAAATGATTTCCAAGGTTTAAAAGATATATATGGTTTTATATAAACATTGATTTTTAAATATTATATATATAAATGTCATTTTATATATAGTTAAATTCTTGATTTTAAAATTATATGTTTTGAAAATTTTAAAATTATAAGTTAGTTTTGAAATTATAAATTTTAAGAATTTACTTATAATTTTACTATTTTAAAATATGTATAAATTTAATATAAATAAGTTTAATAATAAGATTTAATTTAATAAGGTTTGATTTAATTAATATATAAAATGTTTAAGTAATTATTTAAGATTTTTATTTTTTAAAATAGATTTTATAATAATTTGAATAAATTAAAGTTGGGAAGATAAAATTAATTTAATTTGAAATCGTATTCTCTTGAGAGTTATATTAATTTTAAAATCGATTTGAAACCTATTGAATTTGAGATTAAAGATATGATTATATAACTTGATTTGATTTAAAGTGATAAATTGAATATTTCAAGTTTAAATAAATTGAAGGAATATCTAGTTTATTTCAAATGTAATTTAAAGTTTATTTAAATGATATTGGATTGATTAAGTGAACATTTCAAAACTAAATAATAATGAAGTTAAATTTAGATATATATGAAATTATCAAACTTAGTTTTGAAAATGTGGAATATTTAAAGCTTTGAAATATATTGAAATTGAAATGGTTTATTTTGTGGTTCAAATCTGTATTTGAAATCGATATAATTTGAAAGGGTTTATTGAGAAACTGAATTGAATTGAAATTGATGAATTGAGATTGAATTAAATTTGAATTTTGGAATTTGAATCGATTTGTGAACTTTGAGGAAACTATTTATTATATAAAGTATTTTAAATATATATATATAAATATTTTACTTTATAAATTTGTTTTAGTATATAATTATTTTAATATAAACTATTTTAATATAAACTATTTTAAATAAAACTATTTTAATATACTAATTACTTTAATATAAACTATTTAATTTCTAACTATTTTATATACAAATTATTTTATTATATTAATATTTTACTTTATAAATTATTTATATATATATATTAGTATAAACTATTTTTATTATAAAACTATTTTAATATAAAACTATTTTAACTTATAACTATTTTTATATAAACTATTTTATTTTATAAACTATTTTATTTCATATACTATTATTAATATCTAAATTGTTCAAGTGGGAAGTTATGATTTCAAAGTTATGAATTTCAAAGTATTATGTTATCAAGTGTTATGATTTCCAAAGTGTTACAAATTCTAAGCTTTATAATTTCGAAAGGGTTATAACTTTGAAGTGCTATGATTTTGGAAATGAATATATTTGAAGTGAAATGATATCGTATTGATATGGTTTTGAAATGGAAATGATATTTTGGTTTTGAAGTATAAACTATTTTGAAATGACTGCGGTGTTATAATAACGTTTGGTTGTTAAAGAGACCGGGATCGGTTATTGTCATACTCTCCACCAATACCGAAAACCACTTTAACAACCGTGTACGTGGTGGAGATTCCAGAATGAAGTAGGATGGTGGTGACGATCCTATATGAGGTATATACGTGGACCTGACTCCTATGAGTTAGCATAAGGTGGCTAAAACATGAGCAATTGACGGGCCAAGTGAGGTAGCTCCTCCGATCGCACACTTCTTCGATTGCTATTCTATTACTTTGTGATTGATTTGGTGCGCACCTTTGATTTGAGAGTGTGGCTCGAGGTGGGCGATAGTTGCGGCTATGCGTTACCACCAACCCGGAAGTGTAATTGGTATATCTACCCTGGCATTGCCTAGTTGTGCCGTGTCACCTACCATATCGAGGCCTCTACGAGTTTGTTTTGTGTCATACCTATGGAGTATCCTTTGGTAGCCTCCCGATCAGGAGGTATTACGGTCGGTAAAATATAGACTAGTGGCACTTTAAAATGTGTTAAGGGAGATATGAGTAACGCCTTAACGCTATTTTAATAGTTTACTTTACTTTAGACATTATTATAATAGCGTATATTACTACATAGTTGATAGTTCCATGGATCCTTAGAGAATGGTTATCCCAAACATCCTTTAAGTTACTTGTATTTCAGTTGATATTTCACTTGAGTTGGATTTATTGATATAAGAATGTTAATCCTGACTCGAGTGTTTTGTGTTTTGGTTTACGCTTGGGTCAGACTGAGTGTCACAGCATTTGAGACTCACCTTTGGAGTTGGAGCTTCGCTTGGAGATCCATCTATCTATTCAGCTTGCAGTTATTCAGTTGACTCCAGTGATATATTCAAACTTTGTTATTTAACTATTGTATTGAGACTTCTAGGTATTCGAGACTTCTGTTGTATCTTGTTTTAACTCTGTTATATATATATATATAGTAGCTTCATGAACTACTATTGATTTGTTTCCGCTGCTTATTGTTATATTACTCTGCGTCTGGGATTCTATGATTATTTATTTACTGTATTTGCTGAGTTTTGCCAAATATAAATTAACAATTGATATTTTGAGCAATTCAAGCCCGACATGTGCTGATGTGAATGGTTGAAAATATCGGGATGTTACAGTTGGTATCAGAGCTTTGGTTTTAGGCAAAACTTAGCATATAAAGTAAATTTAATTACGGGATCACCTTCGTTCGTGCTTGAATCTCTTCCTCTTTGACTCAATTTCCTTTGAACTTTGGAACTCTCCCATTCGTTCTGGAATTCATTCTTGACTCTCCCTATTCGTATTTTCTTTATTCTGGAGTATCTCATAGCTCCACTGTATGATTTGTAAAGGGGTGAAACTCCTTTACAACCAGCATTGATTCAACAAAGATTTCTATAGATGTTGCTATCTCTTGTTATGCCCGAATTCTATCTCTTGAGATCGAATGCCAGTTTGCTTCAGAAGTCTGCATCGATCTTATTCTTGAAGTCACGGTTGACCCGGTTAAGGTCGCCCGTGATTTATATAAGTCTATCCATCTTTCTATTTTGAAATTTAATTATTTTATCTCTCATTCAAGGCTATCTTTCTAGTTAGAATTCTATTTGATTAGGGTTCCTCTGAATTTGGATCTCTATCTTTGTTTGAAATCCATTCTGGAATCATCGAGTGAGGGAGTGTATTTATAATTAATATTAAAATGTTTTATATATTGTGTTGTTTGAGTTGTTAATGGTGATTTGGGGTTTTGATCGATTCGTCTGATCAACGTTATCGATGGGAACTTCAAAACACTTGAACAGAGCAAACTGACACAATATTGTTTTCAAATTTGGTAAATGAAACAATTTTGTATAATTATATTATATATATATAAGTATAAATTTTTCTGACATTAAAAAGTTAAATGAATTGGTTAACAGAAATGATAATATTTGATTTTCATTTATTATTTTGTAAACCATTGACTATTGCCATATTATAAATAAATGAACATATAAACATGGTTTATAAATTTATTTGGAATTGAAATAACTTTAAATCAAGGATTTAAGAATTAAATTTTCGGTATTTTCAGAAATTTGGTTTTAATTTTTAGGGTATATTATTTAAAGTATTTTCAAATAGAAATCGTTTCCAAAGAGTTTTAAAAATTTTAAATCTGTACTCTCTTATTTTGTCGCTGGAAAATAATTTCGGTGATGACGGCCGCATCATTGACATTCATTTTCGAGTTTCAGAGTGGAGAGACTATTTAGTAGCTTTGCTCCAATTTTGTTTTGGAAATGAATTTGATTTGAATTTCTTAAGTATGATTTGATTTATAATATATATAAGATATGTTTATAAATTTGACTTCAAATATATATATGTATACATTTATCTCTAAATGGTTTGAAGTAAACTGGAAATTTAACTCTTAGATTTTGTTAAGGGATGCTTTCAATTATTAAATGAAGCCTAAATTTTTGAATAAATATTTAAAATTTGGAATAACTGAATTTGGAAATTTTATTTGTATAATACTCAATTGCATTCCATATATAACTTACCTAAATTACTCAAAAGTTAACCATGTAATTTAATAGTATACAATATAAAATGATATTAAAAGAATTTTTAGATAATTTGAGTGGGTATAATAAGTGACAATCTACTTAATCTATGTGATAAGACATATTAAGTGGAATAAATTTAATAATAATTTGGGAAAAGAAAGAATTAATTGGTTGAATAAAACATAATTATAACAAATGTTTATATACTTAATTTATAATTATAAAAATGTTAATAGTGATAAATAGAATAATAAGATAATGAGTAGATAAATATGAATTTAGAAATAATTAAAAATTGGATTATAAGTGAAATTAACTTAAGTGAAATCAAATGAATTAAAATCAATTATTGACTATTAATTAATTTAAATTGAAATTTATATGGTTCAAATTAATTGTTTTATTTGTTTTTCAATCTATTTTTCTTTCTGGTTGTTTCTATTCTCCTACCTCCTTCCTTTTCGTGAGTTTTGAGTGGGGGAGAGTGTAACGACCCGTAAATTTTAATGGTTTTAATAACGTAAATAACTGAAATTTTGTGAAATTTTAAATGATTAAATTTTGAAATAAAAATTTGATATTTGGAATACGTTCACTTAAACATAGCAAATGGTAAATTTTCATCAGATAATATGGAAGTTTATTTTATTGTGTAATTTTATTTCAATTTAAATCAGTTAATATTTGATGATGATAGAATGTTTTCGATACCAGAATATTTTTATATAGAAAATTTGTAAATCATCTTCTGAGTGAGACGTCATATTTCATTTCGTCAAATTTGGAATGCTATTGCTCCGTTTATCTTATTTTCGGCATTTTAGCAGCATTTCGGTACCGATTATCGACTTTTGATAGGATGATTGTACCATTGATATCTGTATACCGTTTTGATCGTTTCATCGTGCTGATCCCTGTGGTATATTCAATTCTGTGTTTTGAAGTCCGGTACGTAGCGGAATCCGCGAAAACGGTAACCGTATCGGTACCGGTTCCGTGCTTTTTGGTTCTTGTGACCTTTGGTATATCCACCGTGTAAACAGATAGCCATTGGCATTTATTCCCATCAATTCACGCATGTGACTTTTTTGTTTCCACAACTTTTATTTTTTTTCAAATCCCAACCGTTCTAAATTTTAGCTCTTTCCTGCGTATATATTTCTTTCTTACTGTTCACCTTCCTCTCTCTTTTATTCTGTCTTTTCTCTTTTAGCCTAAAAAAAAGAAATGGGTTGCTGTCATTTTTTTTTACTTAAACTCATCCTCTCCATTCAAATTGTTCGAACAACAACCAAACACCCCTACTCGCTCCACACCGAACTCCTCCACCATAAGCCGCCACACCTTCAACAAGCACCCAGATTTATGTTCCCCTTCCTCTGTGCTCTGCCCAGATCACCATGTGGCCATAGCCTCTCATCTTCCTCCGATTCTCACCTCCCTCGGCCTTGTCTTCTTTCCCTAACCAACCTTTAAGCATTCAAGCAATGAAGCACAACAGCCTCTGTTGTTATAGGTAAGGTATATATATATATGTTTATATATAGGATTTATTATGTTATATATATTAGTTTATATAAGTTTTTAAATCTGTCAGTTTATATATATATATATATATATTGCTTCGGCCGTACTATTTATTTATACAAGTTGTATAAAACCAAGTTGTTGTATACATAAGTCTATGTATTTTATTACAAGTTATTGTATACATATGTTATATTATAATTTATATAGGGTTATATAAAATCTGTTCGATTATATATATGCTTTGTTACTTTGCTTTGTCTTGAAATACAGTAAGGTATATTATTATGTTAGTTGAGTATATATTCATACATATGTTTATAAAAATTTTGTTTACAGCAAAATGTGTATATATATATATTAACTGCTTATGAGCATGGTTGTCTCGATTTCGTGTGTATATATATATATATTGTGTAGTTTAAAAAAATATTAGTTATAAAATATGTTGTTGATAAGTATGTGTAGATTTGTAAGTATAGTATATATTCTATTATATGTTGTGTGTACTGCATGTTAGTTTATATTGGATTTTAAAATATGTCAGTATTCGTTTATTTTGTTTTGAGAAAACTATATAGGATCTGGGTGTAAAATTATGTATATATAGCATATGTTATTTTTTTATAATATGTTAGTGTAATATGTTAGCTTATAACCAAAAATATATATATAATCGGTCTGCACATATCTATGTTTATATATTAACGTGTATATGCATTGCTTACATACTCAAGTCTGCATATTTCATTTGTAGTCTGATTTTTTTTGTATAATCTGCATGTTGTTATAGTCTGGATACAAAATATATTTACATTTGTTTAAAGTATAGTCTGCATGTTTGTCCATCTAATTGTTTATAGATATACAAGTTTATATAAGTGTATATGACTTGTTTGAGTTTATAGATCTATTATAATAAAGTAAGTTATTTTGATTTTCATAAGGGATATTGATTTAAAATATATGTTAGGTATATATTCTAAATATATAGGTTTCAATTTAATAATGATTTTGTATATACCTATAAATATTTTGATTTTAATATATGCTTTAAATTTAATATTGGGTTTTGTATAAAGGAATTTATTTTAATATGAGTTAATATTAGACTGTAAATTTTAAATATGTTGTTCTCATCGGTTCCTATCTACCAGTTTGTCCGTCGAATTCGTGCCAATCTAGCTTTGCTTTGGAATTCGTGCTTGGATTCGTAACTCATCTCATTCTCGTTCATCTCTAGCCTTGAAAGGTGAGCAATCACTCACGGTTAATGTTCTTATATTTATTAAATTTGATTTCAATTGAAACGACAATTGAAATATATATGCTGCTGTTAGTTATTTAAATTGCTATTTATATGCCAATATTTGTAACTATTCACCTGTGACATCTGACACCATGATCTGTTATGTATATTTTTATCTGTTATTAATATGTTATATTATTATCATCACTGTTCTCACTCTACAAGTTCCCTGTTAGTATATATTTCCCTATGGGTTGAAATGATACATACCCGAACGATCTTGTAGAATAGGAGAAAATCATTATGGGTTGAAATGATAAACCCAAGCGATTTTCATTGAATTGAATTTGGGATTGCGGGTTGAAAAGATATATACCCGTATATATATTTAAATTGCGGATTGAAATGATAAATATCTGTATCATTTAACCATAGGATAGAAAATTTTATAAAGACACCGTTGGTCTATATATATTTTGAAATGATTTCCAAGGTTTAAAAGATATATATGGTTTTATATAAACATTGATTTTTAAATATTATATATATAAATGTCATTTTATATATAGTTAAATTCTTGATTTTTAAAATTATATGTTTTGAAAATTTTAAAATTATAAGTTAGTTTTGAAATTATAAATTTTAAGAATTTACTTATAATTTTACTATTTTTAAATATGTATAAATTAGTTTTAATATAAATAAGTTTAATAATAATATTTAATTTATTAAGGTTTGATTTAATTAATATATAAAATGTTTAAGTAATTATTTAAGATTTTTATTTTTAAAAATAGATTTTATAATAATTTGAATAAATTAAAGTTGGGAAGATAAAATTAATTTAATTTGAAATCGTATTCTCTTGAGAGTTATATTAATTTTAAAATCGATTTGAAACCTATTGAATTTGAGATTAAAGATATGATTATATAACTTGATTTGATTTAAAGTGATAAATTGAATATTTCAAGTTTAAATAAATTGAAGGAATATCTAGTTTATTTCAAATGTAATTTAAAGTTTATTTAAATGATATTGGATTGATTAAGTGAACATTTCAAAACTAAATAATAATGAAGTTAAATTTAGATATATATGAAAT
The DNA here is from genome assembly GCA_030737815.1 of Allium fistulosum. NCBI lineage: Eukaryota > Viridiplantae > Streptophyta > Magnoliopsida > Asparagales > Amaryllidaceae > Allium > Allium fistulosum. The sequence goes on along the minus strand of CM060901.1, from coordinate 333,570,726 downwards.
TATCAAACTTAGTTTTGAAAATGTGGAATATTTAAAGCTTTGAAATATATTGAAATTGAAATGGTTTATTTTGTGGTTCAAATCTGTATTTGAAATCGATATAATTTGAAAGGTTTTATTGAGAAACTGAATTGAATTGAAATTAATGAATTGAGATTGAATTAAATTTGAATTTTGGAATTTGAATTGATTTGAATCGATTTGTGAACTTTGAGGAAACTATTTATTATATAAAGTATTTTAAATATATATTTAAATATTTTACTTTATAAATTTATTTTAATATATAATTATTTTAATATAAACTATTTTTAATATAAACTATTTTAAATAAAACTATTTTAATATACTACTTACTTTAATATAAACTATTTAATTTCTAACTATTTTATATAAAAATTATTTTATTATATTAATATTTTACTTTATAAATTATTTTAATATATATATATATATTAGTATAAACTATTTTTATTTTAAAACTATTTTAATATAAAACTATTTTTAATATACTAATTATTTTAATATAAACTATTTTAACTTATTACTATTTTTATATAAACTATTTTATTTTACAAACTATTTTATTTCATATACTATTATTAATATCTGAATTGTTCAAGTGGGAAGTTATGATTTCAAAGTTATGAATTTCAAAGTATTATGTTATCAAGTCTTATGATTTCCAAAGTGTTACAAATTCTAAGCTTTATAATTTTGAAACGATTATAACTTTAAAGTGCTATGATTTTGGAAATGAAAATATTTGAAGTGAAATGATATCGTATTGATATGGTTTTGAAATGGAAATGATATTTTGGTTTTGAAGTATAAACTATTTTGAAATGACCGCGGTGTTATAATAACGTTTGGTTGTTAAAGAAACCGGGATCGGTTATTGTCATACTCTCTGCCAATACCGAAACCCACTTTAACAACCATGTACGCAGTGGAGATTCCAGAATGAAGTAGGATGGTGGTGACGATCCTATATGAGGTATATACATGGACTCGACTCCTGTGAGTTAGCATAAGGTGGCTAAAACAGGAGCAATTGACGGGCCAAGTGAGGTAGCTCCTCCGATCGGACACACTTCTTCGATTTCCATTCTATTACTTTGTGATTGATTTGGTGCGCACCTTTGATTTGGAAGTGTGGCTCGAGGTGGGCGATAGTTGTGGCTATGCGTTACCACCAGCCCAGAAGTGTAATTGGTATATCTACTCTGGCATTGCCTAGTTGTGTCGTGTCACCTACCATATCGAGACCTCTACTATTTTCTGAAACCCTAGGAGAAATGATTTTGACAAAGTCTCGACGTTGCTATAGAATTTTGTATGGAAATTGGGGGAGGTCTAGGGGTCTATTTATAGAGGTAGGAAGAAATGGGAAACGTTGGATCGAATTAAAACAAATCCGAGCCGTTTGTCCAGGGCATTTCTGCCTTGAAATGACTCAACTAGTTGATTGCTATACTAGGGGAAGTCGATCGGCCCTATCTAGGCGGTCGACCGGCCCTATCTAGGCGGTCGACCGGCCCGTGTGGCCTTTGGTCGTTTTGTTTCATTCCGCTTTTTAAATTTACTTCTCTAATAAAACCCTATTCAATTATGTTAACCTTAATTTCTTTTTAACGTTATTTCCTGCTTAAGTAGCCGTTCAATTTCAATTTTTAAATTTTAAATTAGTTGTAAATTATTTTGAACTCAAAATCTTCAAACGGCCGTAACTTCTTCATTCGAACTCCATTTTCAACATTTTATATATGAAAATTCATCAGAAAGTCGCCATGGATGCAATGATGCAACTTCTGCCATCCACTTCCGACATTTGCAAAAAAATCATTCTTAGCCTTATTTTAATTATTCAATTTCTTATTAAATTTTATTGGGTGTTACATATCACATAGCCCAAAGCTAGATACGTGTCTCATAGCCCAAAGCTAGACCCTAGACCTAAAGCCATTAGTCTAGAGTATTCAAATCCACTCCATTGATCCATGGGCATCCCTACTTATAATACCCCTACTTTAAGTACAACAGAAAACACTCCGAGTATCAACGATTCCTTAGCACATACATCCGAGCATTCCTTTGCTCTATTCGAATTCGAGCCCTTCCTTTGCTAAATTCAGTTTCCATTATTTAGAACACTTCATGTTCCCCATCCATGGCTCCCTCCTTTATTGAGCCGCTATCTTGGTACCTACTCCCTTCACGAGTCACCAACCGAAGGTACAAAGCTTTTATCATGTTGTTACATCACTATCCAATCCTCAAGAGAAGGAGCCAACACCTCCAGCATGATCTATAGAGTTCCCTACTTCCTTTTTTCTACAAGCCTAACCCCATAGCTCTCACCAAAACAACTCGGTACCAAGTCGAAATGACTCAGCACCGAATCAATTACTTAGCCAATTTTAGCTAAATCATTGTGCCTTTAGTACATCCTTCTTAAGTACTTTAGACCCCGACCTATTCATCAAATCAACTCGGCCCCCAATCCAAAGCATTCAACTCCAAGTTCTAGAAACAACTTGGAATAATAACCAACACTTAGCCAATCCTTTAAAACTTGCCTTGGTCCATCTCCACTAGCCAACACCTAGAGATCCCCAAAGTCACCGACCCAACCGAACAATGGAAATGACTCGGTACCGACTCTTCAACTCGATGCCGAGTTGAGTCCTTAGAAAATCTTGAGATGTGAATTATACTGCAAGCTCCTCCCATGTTCCAGAGCCTCTCCTTCAAGTTTTGGCCAATTCTGACTAACTTTGCCTCTGATTTTCCAAATTCACCAACCTGTCTTCCTAAGCATCCAAAACACTATCAAACAACATCAAAGCACAATATACAGGCATAAAATAACATGCATAGACATCCATTCATACATGCAATACACAAGAATGTGATAAACAAACCAATTCTAATCTAAATCTACATATTACATGCACGTAGAATATGAATAAGGAGAATTACTAAATCATTTTTGAAACCATTTCAAAGATTCACAAATTTAGGTCATAAGCATATAATAACATGTAACTAAAGTTAGAAAAGGGTTTAAAGCCAAAAATCATGTTAAAACATATAATTCTACCATATAAACATGCATAGGATAGTGAGAAGGCATAAACCACTCACAAATTACCAAAATCAACCAATTCTCTTCTAGATTCAATGTGAACAACAATAGAAAGTAACGCAAATCAACCAAAATGATGATCTCTATCTTCTATTTGATATTCATCTCACTAATTAATGATTTAGCTAGATTTAGAGAGCAATTTGTGTGATTTTGGATGAATCTAGGGTTGATGGGCGTTTAGATTTGATTTTAGAAAAAGGAAAAAGTTTTAATTTGACTCCAATAGTCCCCTATTTATACTAATCTCAAATTAGATTAATGGGCCTACTTATAGACTTAATTAATTACACACTGATGCTGGCCAACAGTTGTCTAAAATTAAAACAAGCATAACTTCCTAAGCGTAAGTTCGTTTTTCATTTATGACCACTCTTAGGAATGGGAAATCATAATCTTGAAGCAATGGAACTGGTTGGAGACCCTAATTCGACACCTATCAAAAGTTATATCCCAAAAAAGGTTTTTTAGGGTCAAAATGGTCACATAGAAATTCGGAAAAAATCGTAAGTGTGAAAAATGTCCCTAAAAGCCATAGTCCAAAACTATAGAGTCATATGACCTCATACGAATAAAATAAAAATATTTTACGATCCTTCGATACGTAAAATACGAGTCATTACATTAGTTCTACGAGTGATATAGCAATACAAACTAAAGGTAAACCATTTTGGTATGCTAATCACTGGTGTTTATTTAAAGATTATTATAATGCTGTTGGCATTAAAAACATTGTATACTTGAAGATTATTTTAATGCACATTGGAAACACTGATGGTATTGTTTGGTAAACCTTAGTTATTTTCTTAGAAGAAAAAAAGAGCAAGCTTAAAAGTTGGAACAAGTACAGGCCAAAACAATTAGATAACATCAACAATTTATAACAACAATGCAACACTCTATGCTCAGAATTAACTAAAGATGACTCTACATCTTCAGGTTATTAACATCAACCAAAAAAGAAAAAGAAATATGCTGACTCAAGGGGATGAATGCACTAAACTATTCTACACAAAAATGTTTACAGCAAGAACCATAATAATCACCTTAACACTCTTGTAGATAATGGCTAACCAATTTCATGCATTGAGCAATTAGAACAGGAAGCCGTGTCATATTTTAATGACTAATAAAATGAAATTGTGAAACTGGCTTGCCCCAAGTTAAGTGCAGCTCCCTGATTAATGATGAAGGGGTTGACATGGTGTAGACAACTATGATTGAACAAGAAATTAAAAATGTTATTTTCTTGACCTATGTTGATTCCAGTCCTGGCCCAGATGGATGGAACTCTAAATTCTTGAAATTGCTTTGAGAGGACCTAAAATACATGATATTAGAGGCAGTGTAGGAATCATTTACAACAGAAAAAATACTTTAAGAAATGAACCATGCATTCATCACTCTCATACCTAAAATAAATAAACTAATAGGGTGAAAGACTATGGGCCTATAGCTTGCTGCAATATGCTATACAAAATTATAAGCAAAGTGATATTAGATTGACTCGTTGCCTTCTTGATTTAATTTCTACATGTCAATGCTTTCATAAAGGGAAGACATATTTCTGAAAATTCTCTCTTAGCCCATGAACTAATGAGAAATTTAATAAGGAGGAAGCACATAAGGTTTGCCTAGAAATTGATCTTCATAAAGAATATGTTAAAATTAATAGAAAGTTCATCATTCGCGTGCTTCCCATTATGGGATTTCCTAGCACAATCTAGTTGAAGAGGACTATATTTCTACTTCCTCAAACTCTATAATTATCAATATAACTCTTAATGGCTTCATATGCTGTAATAGAGAGCTAAGACAAGGGGATCCTTTATCACCTTATTTATTTGCAATAGCTATGGAATATTTTCCTTGCAGATGAGGCTTGCATGTCACTAGGGTTTGTTCCAACCATTGTATAACAACCAACCTATTTTGCATCATTTGCTACATGCAAATGATATGGTTATAGTGGTTAAATCTAGTATTAAAGCAACTTAGTGTATAAAAGATGCGTTTGGGAAACTAGAAGAGCATATTAGGCTAAAACTAAACAACCAAAAATCTAACGGTTAATTTAATAAATTCTACAAAGAAAAACAAACTATTTAAGATATACCGAATGTAAGGAAAGGTAGCTTACCAGTTAAATACTTGGGAGTCACATTGTCCTCTAATGTCATTACAGTTTAAGAGTGTGGGGAATTGGTAACAAAGATTACTGATAAACTAAATGGCTGGAGATCTAGAATACTACAATTTCTAGTAGAGTTGGATAAGTGCTAAAGTTAGATTTTGAATTTAGATTATCAAATTCCAAACCATTCAATTGAAAAAAAATTATGTATGTGCAAACTTCATTTGGAGAGGTGGACTCCATAAACTAAGCTATGACATTCTATGTAGACATAAATTTGAAGATGGGTTTGGTTTAATAAATTTGAAGGAACTTAAAAAAGTCTACAACATAAGATTGTGTTGGAAAATCATAACTTCAAAGTCTATATGGGCTAACTAGATGAGAAACAGGTACATAAAAGACAACTTTTGGGTGATGCATCATGACAACAACTCCTCTAGTGTTTGGAAAATCATTCTGGATGTATAGATGATTTGAAACAACACATTTGTAACATCCCATGAAAATTAATAATAAGGCTAAAAAAATTTGCAAACATCGTAATTTAGTGATCAAACTTATGTCATTGTGTTTGTGGAGATTTTCTTATCCACTTTATATATAAAGTTTAGTGATCGGAGCTCAAACGGAGAACTTATTGACGTTGAAGTTTTTGAATTTAAAATAATTCAAACGAATCTGAATTTAAATTTTAATAACGTTAATGTTCCGAAATTAAAAAGGTAGCGAATATTTTAACTTAAGTTTGGAAAACGTTAAGGTTAGTTAGTAAAAAAGGAGAAAAAAAACAAACGGCAACAAATTATTCACGGCTAAAATAGGAGGCCGGTCGACCCCCGACACTGGGCTGGTTAACCGTTAGAAGTCGATCGCCAAGGGAGGAGCGATCGATTGATACTTGTATAGCGGATAGGGTTTGGGTAGGTCAGGAACGACCTGGATTTTATTATTTTAAACCGACTTAAATCTTATGGTCCAAGCGCATCCCAACCCCTATAAACAATTCTCTTCCTCCTCCATAATCTTTTTAGATTCAAGATTCAACTTTTAGTGAAGAAGTCAATCGAATTTGATGGTAATAAGTTATATATATACTCCAAAATAAAGAAATTGAAGGTGGAATTAGCAAAGGCATGAATTGAATCCAAGAGGAATCGGGAAATGCTATCTGTGAGTGGAAATCTTAGTTTTTCACATTTTAATAACTTATGTAGTAAAAAGTTTAGATTTCTCTTATGCCTTGGGGAATTTTGTATATCAAAATCCTAAAATATAAAACCCCAAAATTCCCTTAATAAAATGTTAATTCTTAGATTAGTTGAAATCTCAATTGCTTTATATTAATATAGTAGAATTTAATTTGTTGTTTGCAATTTAAATAATTTGTTTTCTATTTAGCTTCTACTTCAAATTTCTGTTATTGTGATGAGGGATTCTAAAAAGAAAAAAGGAATAATATGCAAAGTATGGATTCTCATATTTGTAGTTTGCACCGCCTATTTCCGTAATTTAGGAAAATATGAACCCCTACTTACACTTCAAGCTTGTATATGTAAAAGTTGAACAGAATATAAAGGGTTTAAATTAAAAAAATTGTTTCCTTAAAATAGATGAGTTGATTCTATTATGTTAATGTAAAATAAGTTTGGCATTTTTATTCCATTTTTTATATATGCAAATTTGTTTTGTCTGGCTAAAGATATTAGCTATTTTGTAAATTACTGTATAGAACCGAGGTTTGTATGAATATGGAAGTTTCGACATTTTAACAATTTATATAGGAAGCGAGAAACCTTAGACTCGGAATAATCTACACATGCTTAAGAATATTTAGCTATAAATTAGTTAGCCTAAAATTTACGTTAAGTATAAATTAATAACGTATAAATAGTAACGTATAAGTCATATCGCATAAAATAAATAGATTAATAAATAGCATTAAACCCTATAGGAAGGAAGTTAAGAATAATTATGGGAATTAATCCATAATTAAAGGCAAATAAAGAGTTTTCCTTACATGGTCATACTGCGTAATTGTGGATGAGGTGTATAATATATATTTATATATGTTTGGTAGTATATTCGGAGAGCGAAAATATGACTAAGTTAAAAAGATGCGAGGTTAGTTAAAAGCACACAGAAGCCGGCCCAGCTAACCTGGGTACCAGCAGTGTGGTTTTGAGACAGATGTGAGACATCACTTATAGTAAGTACTCATGGTGGATTTGAGGCAAGTCCCAATTTTGGAGGGTAAGTTTACCATGATATTCTGACTATTAGTACCTACGAATAGTTGGACCAATGTGGGATGTCATGGTTTGGATTACAGATCATAAGACGGATATTCCAGTATGGGCCTGCTTCTCGATTGGAGGTATTAAATGGCTATTGTAGGATCCGCCTTCTTCCCACTCTAGAAGTATTAAATGGTGGAATTATCTTTTAGGTGTGGTAGTGGAAAATCTTTGGAGGGAGCGTACTTTGGGATTGAGGTATTAAGTGACTATTGTAGGGTCCACCTCTTTCCCATAAAAGAAGTGTTAAGTGGCTATAGAGATTTCTTACGATGTCGGCTAGAAAGTACCAGAGAGGAGTCCGCCTTGAGGTTAAGTTTTAAATGTTGGGGATCTGCCCAAGATATAAGTATTAAATGGTTAGAGTCTGCCTAATTCCCACTAAAGAGGTATTAACTGGCTTAAGTGCTTTCTCTTGCATCATTAGAGCATGATCAATGGAGATGAGTCATTAGACCTCGTGGTTGCATCGCACCCGTGTTAGGGTTATAAAGTTAGACTGGAATGGGCCCTTGGACAATAATTAAAGGTACGTTATGGAGTTGGACTAGAAGAGACTTTGGATTACAATTAGAGGTATACTTAGTAGGTTAAAGTATTAGATGCATAAGGCATAATACTTATCTAAATGATACTACCCAAATACTAATATGGTAAGACTTGAGATTTTCACTTATCACACACTGTTGTTCTGACACCCTCCTCATTACAACCTACAGGTTAGGGGGAATGATGCTGATGGAGAAAATGAAGGCGACGGTGAAGTTTTCTGGCATTTTAGTTGTTTATCAATGTTTTTGATGTATTCTAATGTACTTAGATTTCAGATATGTTGCTTTATTTTAAGACATTATATTATGGATATTTCAAGATGTTGTATTTTTGAGATTTGGTTTTTACGAAATGGGTACTTGTTTTTGTTATTATATTTATTCATTTCATTGTGAGATTCTGAAAGCATAGACAGATAGCTCTGTATATTGTTCATTAAATCAATTTTACCAACCAACAGCTAGCTTTAAAATTGTAACGACCCGTAATTCCGCATATTTCAAGCTGACAATAAACCACACATATCCAACTCATATTGAACGAAAGGGAAAATAGTTAGGGGAAAGAAAGAAGAAAAAAGAAAGAAGAGAAAAGAGAAAGAAACCAAACAGCACAGAATCTGACAATGCAGTGGAACAACATATAATATAATATCAATGATCTTTACAAAAGAGAATCTGTAATATACATACATCGATCAAAGTACAACAACAAATCACTAATCATCAGCCTGGACAGTTATAACAACTTGTCCTCACAAATGCTTGTAATTTTAAACAACCAATGCAGCGGAAAATAAACATATACGTGAATACGACTTGAAGACCTCAAGCTCGTCTTTGGAAGCTCTAAAGCATCCAAACTAAATCTATAAATATACTCGGTTTGACCCGAGCATTGGAAGGAAATAATGCCCGGATCAATCTGGTAAACCAGTCTGAGAAAACACTTCTTAATTATATTTTAAAGTTATAAAAACTTTTCAAAACAAAGGTATCTCGTAAGACCACACCGCACATAAACACAAACGGGTTTTTTACCTTACGATAATCAAAACATTTCATATCAAATCCTCTGATATCATAATAGTGTCTAGGATACAAATACATATTAATCATAGTCGAAATTGTTACATTATGAAATTCCAGCATAATAGGTTTACAACTAAAACCGTAAACACACGTATTGGAGAATAGATTTCCAACAATGGTAGGTAAGGGACTACCTTTCGTACAATACATTTTTAGAGGAATGTATCAAGGATCAACACTATGATCCTCTGTATCTGGCAAGACCGGCTTACCCGCAGAACAATCTAGTGATGGAAAAAATCGAATATGACATCACCCCAGTCGTTCTCGATCTATCCGTGGCCACAACATACATTACAAAACCCAAAATATAGAGGGTAATCTAGAAAGATGATGACCATACCCTAATGGTTGCAAACCACATAGCCTTACGACATACCCTTTTTAAGCCATTTCGGGGTGTGAGGCTTAAGTTAACATTTACCTTTCACATGTCGAATCCCACTTCGAATGCCACATTGCCATTTCCAATAACACCCTAATTGATTTCCATAAAAGTACAACCTCTGACCTCGTACGTCTCGGAGAAGGGTGCTAAGTATAATAGGGGTTACCTCCCACACCACCAACAGATGTACGTTTGTAAAAACCAATGTACGTGGTTCTTAAAAATGCAATGTCAGATATTCATCCATACAAGTTGTCCAGGAATAGGACAAACCGAAGGTACTCTCCTAGTACATCCTATCGGGAGTCAACCCTAGGATTAGTAGTGAGCAATCCTTGCGTCGAAGATTTTCAAAATGAAGCACTACTGCCACCATACATATATAAAATATGGAACCGTGGGCTAGTGGCAAGCAGCCCTACATCATGAAGATCTCCGCCTTCAAAACTCATCATCTTCAACAAATTAGCACTTTCGAACACATACATTGGTCTGAAGTGGTTTTTGGATAAATCCAATCTTAGTCTCTTCAGACCAACAATCAATAAGAGGCCCTCAACTTCATATGGAAACCAAGTATGTAGATTTATCACGTTTCCAACTATCAAGTTGCTATCCTTCGGCCAAGAAGGAAGTTAAGTAGATTGGAGTATAGTCACTCCGCCTTAGTCGAGTCATCATTCTTAACATCAAACGATAATCAAGCCTACTCAGTTGGCCTCGTACTAAGTGCACGACTAATCGATTCCTATATCAAGTCAAGGAACCAAAAAATGGCCAAAAATAAAATCTAGCACACAAGTAGTCTCTAGGTCTGTTTAATTAATCTTTTATTAATTAAATCACTTTCCAAATATTTATCTCAAAATATCTTCAAAAGGATATATTCTGAAAACCATTTTTCGATATTTGGAAAACATTTCCATATACATATTTCAACGGTATAAGTACATTCACAAACCATTTTGTTTTCAACACTTAGAAAATATTTCTATATACTTTTTTTTAGGAGAACGGTTTTGTAGCATTGTACTACACAGCCGATTAATAATATATATATATATATATAAGTAGTTCGATCAACAGGCCTAATCGATAGCGAATACAAAGCAGCATAATTAGAGTAAAGGTTACAAACATCATGCCAGCATGTAAATACAGACCAGGAAGTTTGTAATATACATAATTAGTCATAGTTTATCCAGAAAAAACTGCAGCGGAGAGTGTTCCCAAAACATTGAAAGCAAAGACGATCAAACCCTTAGTCGGAACCAGGGTGGCCAGTCGGCGCAACTGATGATGCACTACCTACCGATTCATCCGATGGGGACCGAACTGATGGAAGACAAAATCTGAAGGGGGCCGAGGAGGAAGAGCCTGTCCAATAAGCAAAGATATTAGAAATTTTACTGCATATGCTAAACCGCGAGTTGGTGGGTTTGTTGAAAACGAAGGCATTTCTCTCTTTCCAAATGACCCAGCTGAAGATGGCTAGAAGGGTGTCAAGATGATGGCTAGGTGCACTATATTGCCAATGATCAAAAAAATCTGCGATTGTGTGGGTTTGCCCTAGATTGTGTATGCAAACCGAAACCCATATGTAGAATGATGTGTCGCAGTCAAAGAAAAGGTGACGGATTGATTCGGCTTCAGTGTTACATAAGACACAATTCTGGTCAGATGTGATGTTCAAGCGAGTGAGGCGATCTTTGGTATTGATGCAGCCATGGATGAGACACCATTGGAAGAATATGATTCGGGGAGGGATGCGGCATTTCCAAACACGAGCAAAGGAGAACAGCCTTCCAGGGTGGTTAAGGAAAGAGTAGCATTGTGATACAGAGAAGCCTTTGGAGGGAGATAGAGCCCATGAATGGTGATCCTGCGATGAAGGGTTAAGGGTTACAGATTGCAGCAGGCTGAGGGCGGATAGGAGTTCAGAGAGGGTGTCATCGGCGAAGAGGGTTGGGGGACAAAAGCTGGGTAGGCCAAGGTTGACGACATCTTCCACTGTCAAGAGGGGGAGGTTGGAGGAGGAAAAGAGGGATGGGAAGGAACAATTAAGTGGGGAGAGGCTGTGCCAGGAGTCGTACCAGAAAAGGCAGTTAGAGCCATTAACTAGGTTCACCTGAAGTAGGGGTTTAATGCGGTCCAATGATGCTAGAACACTGACCAAAAGGGGGAGGGCTTGAAGAGTGGAGCGAAGTGGAGAGCACAGAATGGGTCAGCATTGTAGTGGTAAGCCAGGATCCAGTCTTTCGAGATGAACTGACCCGACGAGAGGAGACGCCAGAGCCATTTTGCTAGAAGCGCCTGATTGAAAGTAATCAGATTGGTGATACCTAATCCGCCGTGATCCTCGTGCATGCATATAATTTTCCAGTTAACAAGGCATTTGGCTCTCCCCCCCCCCCATTCCAAAGGAAAGAACGTCTAATAGCATCAATTTTTTTGGATACCCAGCTGGGAATTTTGTGGAAAGAGAGCCAGTAGAGAGGGAGCGCCGAGAGTACCACTTTAACCAAGACCAGCCTTCCCGACGTCGATAGAGTGTTTTCTTTCCAGCCTGCAAGTCTTGATTCAATTTTGGATATAATGGGGGTCTAGTCCGATCGATGAAGCTTGGTGGGTCGCAGGGGGATGCCTAGATAGGATAGTGGAAAAGTGGCAATGCTGTAGTTGAGGGAGGAGGAGATGGAGGGACCGAGGTGAACAGCGTTTCCAAGCATGATGACGGAGCTTTTATTAAAATTAATTGAAAGGCCGGAGATGAGTTCGAAAGTGTAAAGGAGGACTTTAAGGCTATGGATGTGCTCAGGAGAAGGGGAGATGGAGAGGATGGTGTCATCAGCGAACTGGAGGTTGGATATCATTAGGTTAGGGTAAGAGTTAGGGTTAGGGTTGGGGGGACAGATACCAGCTAAGTAGTTATCAGCTATCGCCAGTTTGATCATGCGGTTGAAGACATCCACCACTAGGACGAAAATAAGCGGAGAGAGAGGGTCTCCCTGCCTGAGACCCCGAGCTGATTTGATGAGTCCTCCAGATGAGCCGCTGATCTGGATCGAGGAAAGGCTCGAATTTAGGATGCATTTGATCCAGTTGTACCATTTAGGTGGAAATCCTCTGTGCATTAGAATCTCAATAATAAAATTTCAATTAACTGAATCAAAGGCCTTGGAAAAATCTAATTTTAGAAGGACCCCTGGGATGTTGTTTGAATGACAAAAGGAGATTACTTCTTGTGTTGCCGCAACGCAGTCCAAGATATTCCTACCCTGAATGAAGGCTGACTGTTCTGCTCCAACTAGCGACTCCATATGGTTTTGGAGGCGATTGGCAAGGACTTTGGTAATCAGTTTAAAAGTGGTGTTCAGAAGGCTAATGGGTCGGAAGGCTGAAAGGGAGTTGGCTCCATCGGATTTAGGCAGGAGGACAATATTGGCATAGTTTAGGCGAGCTATGGCCATGGGGTTGGAACAGAATTCGGCACACATGTCTAGGATATCTTCCCTGACAATCCCCAGAAGTGCTTGAAGAAAAACGGGCCAAAGCCATCTGGCCACGGGGATTTGTTGTCGTCCATATCTTTGAGGGCGGGCAGGATCTCTACTTCTGTGAAGGGGGAGTCTATTGGGATGGCGATGGGTTGGGATAGAGTAGGTTCCAATCTATGAGAGGAAGGGGAGGAGAGGGTTTGCCGAGGATGGAGCGGTAATAGTCAGAAAAGAGGTTCGAAATTACGATGGGGTCGGATATTGTATTGTTGTTATGCATATTTCTAGGATGAATAGGGACCTGCAGCGGCCATTGGCTAATTTGTGAAAATAGGATGTGTTTTTGTCGCCATCTTTCAGCCACTTGGCTTTTGACCGTTGTTTCCATCCAATCTCTTCTTGCTTTATAAGTCTTTCAACCTCAGCCTCTAAGTTCGAGAGGTTGATGGAGTCGCTATTGTCTAGGGGGTGAGATTCTTCCTGGACGTTTAGAGCTAGGATTTCATTGTGAATGGCGGCAATGCGAGTACGGAGAGAGCCCCAGATAGATTTCGCCCAAGGCTTGCGGAGTTTTCTTAAGGATCTGAGTTTACCTACTACACGTGCAGCGGCAGAGGTGGACCTGGTGGGCTGGTCCCATGCCAATTTGATAAAATCTTCGAATGATGGTTCTAGCAGCCAGAGCCGCTCAAATCTGAATGGGCGCTTGGAGGTGGGAAGGGTGCCTGAGTCGAGACAGAGGGGACAGTGATCAGATAGAATGGTGGCAAGGCCAAGACAATTGGAGAGAGGATGGATATCTTCCCAGGCAGGATTGAAGAGGAAGCGATCGAGCTTAGCTAGGGAAGGCAATTGACGCTTGTTGCACCAGGTAAAATGACGGTTATTGATTGGAGGCTCGATAAGAGAACATGAGTTGATGAATGCACTGAAATCTTCTGAGTCAAGTGAAATATTTCCCGAGTTTCTTTCATCTGAATGTCTGGTTGTGTTAAAATCTCCACCAATTACCCAGGGACCGTAAATAGATGATGCAAAATCCGAGCAGCCCGACCAAAGTTCCAATCTTTCTTGCACTGTTTGGGGGCCATATATGTTTGAGAAAAAGTAAATAGTGTCGGACTGCATGTGTCTGAGTGCTACATGGAGGACAGAGGGATGAGATATGATTTGACTAAGGGACCATACAGATTCATTCCACATGGTGATTAAACCCCCCTGGTGCCAATAGAGTTGGAGTGGGCCCAGCCTGTGAGATTAGAACCAACTAATTGTCTAATATGAGAAGGAGTTGGATCGAACAGTTTAGATTCTTGTAGCAAAAGGATGTCTATGTTTAGGGGAGACAAGGAAAGATAGGTTGAATGTCTCTTAGAGGGGTCCCCTAGCCCACGAATATTCCATGATACAATTTTCATTGGGAAAAGGACAATCTCTCATGTTCTAGGGTTTGCATGGCAGTGTAATGCTCATCTTGTATGGTAACCCCCATGCAACTGTGGTGACCCTCACTCTAAAACACATAGATTTTTTTTTCTAAACTTTCAAGAGGAATTCACCACTAAACCCCAATTCTTTTATATTTGAATATTTATATAATTTCCAAATATTTTTCCCAAGACCCTGGGTTTACCAATATATTCATATCAGTTCATAAAACACTTTAAGACAATTATATATTTGATGATATACAATTGTTTTTTTTATCAGAGGGAATTTAAATCAAACAGAAATCAAAATACCATACAAGTTATTGACATAACCACTTATTTCTTTTCTAAATCTTGTTCTACTGCCAGAGGTACATTTTGGCAATTTATAACACATATATATATATATATATATATTTGACTTGTAGAGCAATGTACATTTTTTTTATGCTATCCAGGCTTTCTGCCTAACTAATCCTATTAACACAAAAATAGTATTTAATTGTTCTTGTGACAGTTATTAAGCTCATGCATGAAATCATTTTAAGATCCTACTTGCAGTTATGAACATTAAGAGTAGATTTCCTAATCACCATTTCAAATTAAACAATTGAAGTTAGATTGCATTTTTTTTAAGTTTAACATGGTGCAGACTTAAATGCTAGGTGTTTTACTGGAATTGCTTGGTGTTATCTAAGGACTGCTTGGTGTTTTCTTTGTTTTGTCCCGGAAGCACTTACACTTCAATGATTGAAATGAAGTGGTTCCAGGCTCCAAGGGTTTGACTCATGGCCATCTTGGCCGGCCATAGTCCCTTATTTACCACTTTCAAACCCATGTTTCTCAAATAAACTTCTTCAAAAGCTTCTCCTAACACCAGCATATTTCTTCCCTATGTATGTTCCTGGGAATTCATCCATCTATGCTAACAACAAAAAACACAAAATGCTTCCAGGTTTGTTTCTTTTATAATCTTTTTTTCTTCTTGAAATCAGGTACATTAATGCAATGTTATAGACTCATCAGAATATATGCACAAGTCAGTATCAATTATCTGCCATGCATACATTTATTCCACTTGAATATTTCTTATCCAAATCTTGTCAGCTCCATTATTATTTTTTTAAGAAAATTATATAATAAGTTCAGGCAATAAAACCAGAGATCATCACATACACATTTTATATTTTATGTGTTATGTCCATCCCCTTGTTTTCTCCAAATCAGATAATCATAAAATCATTGGGTAATCAAACTCCATCAAACATCATTTAAAATAAGTTTTAATCCAAATATTCAAAAAACTCCTTACAATTAACTCCAACTACCACATGTGATCTGTCTAATAACATCATTACAAGCATCTGCAAATTCAAAACAAGTCTCTTTTATTTATACTAGCAGCTAATGCCTTCTTCACTCATCAAGCCAACTTCAATTTCCTGCAAGCAATTCATTTAGCTGCCCCAAAGAATTTTTGAGACACCCAGATGATTGCAAGGGCAACCAAAAGGGTCAGTTTATACTGGTGTGAACATTAATCAAAATTTTATACACATATTCATACTTCCATTTCTAGATAAATAAACTCAGATCTTAATCTCCCAATCTCACCCAGTAATTAATCAGAACATCACATTAATCCTGATTAATTTAACTCCCTGTCTAGATATTCATAACCCAAGTTTATAAATCCCATTCCTTATTTATTTTATGGTCTACATCTCCTTGTCAAATGAACACTATGTATGCATTGTGAAGGAAACTCCCAGGTTTTTAAGTTATTCCAACACACAAAGGCCTCAGGGTGCAGTTGCACCATGCATATACTTGCTCCCACCTGAAGCAAGCAGATCATTGACTAACTCCCAAGTGACCAATTTAGTTTTTCTTTCATTCATTCATATTTCAGAAAGATATAACTGCTTGTATACTTTCTATTTCAATCCCCATGATATTTGTTTATTAGCCTTATTACAGGGAATACAACATTTCTTTGGTCTTCCTAAAAGTAATTTGAGCATCATGATCCTGCTATATTATTGTGAATAAATGGATAAGGGTTTTATTAAGGAAGCCCCTCAAAACCCAGAAATTCTCTTCTGACTTGTGATATGAATGTTGAGCTTCATGCTTCATTATCTAAGAAATAGACATAAGCTAGATCACTGTCTTGCTGCCTATTCCCTAAATAATGTAGATCCATACTCCATAATAATAAAGCAGAACAAAAGTGCCCAAACCATTTTGTTTTTGAAAAACACACATATAGATTAAAAAACCCCAAACAATAAAGCACAACCAAACAAGAATACACAACCAAACATCCATCTCACCCATAATAAATCATTTCAAGGATTTTGTTTTTCTTTTAAATGAATCATAACATTATAGGCTGCCTACCAGAGGACTTAGTGCCATAGCATAAAAAGGATTAATGCTCACCTAATGTTTTCTTTTACTGTCTTGCTCCTCTGAACAGCAGATCCTTTCAGTGTTTTAAGCTATTGCTTCTCCTTTTTTATTTTTTTGTTTTGATCCCGAGAGAATGATGAATATAGTTATTTGCAGGTTCTTTATAAAATCATTCTAGGGTTTAAGAAAATGGGTAATTCCCCTGATACCCTTAGATGTTCATGTACATATCACATTTCTGTGGTCCTAAATTGGAAATGCACACATTAGGTTACTTTAATTGGTTATTTCGAGAATCAAACTTTTTAAACACTGCATGCTATTTTCATGTCTCCATTTTATTCATGCCATATGCATGTGATCCTTTGTTCATTTTTTTTTTAAGTTTAAAGAATCTGAAAACCTCCTTTGTATTTTCTACCTATCTATTATCTCCATTCAATCATGCATACTATTATATCTAATCATGTAATGTAAAATCATTCTCCCATTTTATTTGCTTGAAATAAATATAAGATGTGGAAATTTTTATTTGATCCTGTATGTATATATCTTTATATATATCTCTGCCTCCTTGTCAAAACAGTAACTCCTCCTATATCTAAATAAGAATCACATATATTATGCTAATTATTTCTAGCATAATTATAAGACATATAAATCTTTTTATTAAACTTCATTTTATTCTATCTTAAAATAGAACAGAAAACACCCCATATATTAAATGTATGTATTTATATAATTCTTTGGACATAGAGCTATATTTATTTTGAGTTCCAATTTTCTTTTAATCACCTTATTTTCTTGCATTTTTATCAAACAGAAGCTCCCATGCAATTTTATTTATTGCTAAATTTTTTTTCTTCTTTTCTGTTTTGATGCATCATATATATATATTATAATTTCAGAATTTCTTAATATAAATATAACTTTCATTTTTAGGGTCATTACATACCCTCCCCCTTAAAGGAATTATGTCCCCATAATTTCACCTAATTCCTCCAATTAAAAGCACTAATCTATAGCATGTTTTAACTCCATAACCCCATACTCACATTTTATGAAAGCAAACAATATTTAAGAATATTTAGAAAAATCATTATAAGCTGCTTAAACATACCTCTCCATCAGTAAACAAATCGGGGTATTTAGCCCTCATTTTATCTTCAACCTCCCATGTACAATCATTAGTGTCCAAGCTCCATTGAATTTTTACCAGTTTGATCACCTTGTTCCTCAACTTTTTCTCTTCCTTGGCAACTATCCCTACTGGTTCATTCGTATAAACCAAATTCTTTTGGACTTGAATTTGAGTAGGTGACTCCAGAATTGCCCCTTCATCATCACCTACTTTCTCAATTGAGAAACATGAAACACTGGATGCACACCACTTAACTCCTCAGGTAACTTAAGTCTGTAGGCCATAGCACCAATTCTCTGCATAATTTCATATGGTCCTACAAATCTTGGTGATAGCTTACCAGTTTTCCCAAACCTGAACACCTTCTTCATTGGTGATACCTTCAGAAAAACATGCTCTCCTACTTCAAACTCCATTGGCTTTCTCTTTCTATCTGCATAAGACTTTTGTCTTGATTGTGATGCCTTCATTATATGCCTAACTAATTCAATCATGTTGGAAGTTTCTTTAACATGATCTGGCCCCAATATTACACCCTCTCCTGCTTCCAACCAACAAGCAGGAGACATGCAGGGTCTCCCATACAAGGCTTCAAAGGGAGCCATTCCTATTGTTGATTGATAGCTATTGTTGTAAGTGAATTCTACCAAGTGGATATGATCCTCCCAAGTACCCCCAAAATCAAGCACACATGCTCTAAGTAAATCTTCCAATATTTTGTTTACTATCTATGTCTGCCCATCACTTTGAGGATGGTAGGCAGTGCTCAAACATAGTTGAGTTCCCATTGCTTCTTGGAAGCTTTCCCAAAATCTTGAGGTGAACAAAGTGTCTCTATCACTTACTATAGTCTTGGGTATACCATGTAGCCTCACCACTTCCTTAATAAATAATTGTGCAAGCCTAGATGCATTTCTATCTGACCTGACAGGGACAAAGTGAGCTGATTTGGTTAGTCTATCAACAATTACCCATATACTATCATTGCCTTTCTTAGTTCTAGGCAAACCATCCACAAAATCCATGGATATACTCTCCCATTTCCACTGAGGTACCTCCAAAGGTTGCTACATGCCAGAGGGCTTTTGGTAGTCTGCTTTAATTTGTTGACATGTGTAACACTTTGCCACATATCTTGCCACTGCTTGCCTCATTCCTGGCCACCAGTAGCTTCTTTTTAAATCATGATACATTTTAGTACCACCAGGGTGTATGGTGTACTTGGTCTTGTGATGCTCATTCATGATTTCTTCCTTCAACTCTGCAATGTCTGGTACACAAAGCTTATCATTTTTCCTCAAATAACCCTTGGAATCTATTTTAAAATTCTCTGACTCAATGTTATTTAATAACATTTCTTTCTTCTCCTTTAGACTTTGATCTTGATCTTGCATGCTACCAATTTTCTCCACCAGATAAGACTTCACTGTGATTATTCCCAGTGTACCATACTCCACCATATCACCATGTTCTTTAAAATTCACTTCATCCTTGCTGTATATATCTGCCTCCCCAAGCACTGCAAGGTTTTTAAATTCATCAATCATCAAACTGGCTAATCTAATATGATTTCTGCTCAAAGCATCTGCCACTCTATTAGCTTTTCCAGGAGTGTACAAAATATCTAAATCATATGCAGCTAGAAACTCCAACCACCTTGCTTGCCTCATATTTAAATCTTTTTGAGAAAATAAATATTTCAATGCTTGATGATCTGTGAATAATTCAAATTTTGCCCCAAGCAAATAATGCCTCCATAGTTTTAATGCAAACACAATTGCAGCTAATTCTAGATCATGAGTTGCATATTTGGTTTCATTGGGTTTAAGCTGTCTTGATGCATATGCCACTACCTTGCCATGTTGCATAAGCACTGCACCTAACCCAGACCCACTAGCATCAGTATATACAACCATTCCTTCATTTGCTTCTGGGATTTGTAGGACAGGAGCTTCCACCAGTGCTTGTTTCAACTTCTCAAAAGCTTGTTCACACTGCTCAGTCCACACATATGGTTGATTCTTCTTTGTTAGCTTGGTCATTGGTGTGGCTATTCTTGAAAAATCCTTGATGAACCTCCTATAGTACCCTGCCAAACCTAAGAATGACCTCACCTCAGTCACTGTTTTGGGTCTACTCCAGGATTGAACTGCAATGACCTTGCTTGGATCCACACTCACCCCTTGCTGTGACACTATGTGTCCTAAGAATTTTACTTCATGTTGCCAAAATGTACACTTTGAATACTTGGCTTTTAATTCATGTTCTCTAAGTCTGGATAATACTAAATGTAGGTGCATGGCATGATCATTTTCTGTCTTTGAATATATTAATATGTCATCTACAAATACCAAGAAAAACTTATCCAAAAAGTCTCTAAAAATTCTATTCATCAAGTCTACAAAATAGGAGGGAGCATTGGTCAAGCCAAATGGCATTACTAGAAATTCATAAAGGCCATATCTTGTGTTAAAGGCTGTGTACTCAATGCTTTCTTCTGCAACTTTCATTTGGTGAAATCCAGAGGCTAAATCTAACCTTGAAAATATTTTAGCTCCATGCAATTGATCAAATAGGTCATCTATTCTAGGCAGTGGGTACATATTTTTAATAGTTACCTTGTTTAAATCCCTATAGTCTACACACAACCTAATTGTTCCATCATGTTTCTTGACAAATAGCACCGGGGAACCCCAACTGGAACTACTTGATCTTATGAATCCTTTCTCTTCTAATTCTTCTAGTTGATGTTTTAATTCTACTAACTCTTTTGGACCCATTCTATAAGGCTTCTTAATGATTGGGCTAGTTCCTGGCATTAATTTTATTTTAAATTCAACTGGTCTGTTTTGAGGAATTCCCTTCACTTCTCCAAATACATCTATATATCCATTGACTACTGGGATTTCCTCTATTTTTAATTCCTTTTGAACTTCATTAATACTCCATATTTTATTAAAACATGTATTCTTTGATATTTCACTTAAGATGGTAATTCTTTTACCTTCATTTGTCTCTAAAGAAATAGTAAGGTTTTCTAAATTTAAAATTGCTTTATTCTTCATTAACCAATCTACCCCCAAAATAATCCCAATACCAGGATAATTTAAGGTATATAGATCTGAATTAAATTCATAACCCCTATAATTAATTTCAGACCCATACACTTCATCCCTAACATACAATGACTCCCTATAGGACTGTGTACAATTAAGGGCTGATCAATAGAAACACAAGCAAGTGTTAACTTCTTTACAATTTCCAAAGATATTAGTGAATATGAGGCACCAGTGTCATATACTATTGATATTGGTTGGGTATTAATTAGAATTATACCTTCAAGTTACCCAACATTCCCAGTGTTGCTTGCTGCCAAAGCTCCTACCCTTGCTGTTCCCCTATTGGTCTCTGGGCAATCCTTCTTGAGATGACCCATCTTTCCACAATTATAGCAGCCTCCTCTAGGTATCTTAGGGTCAGGGCATTGGTTACTATAATGTCCAGCTTTTCCACAATTAAAACAATGAGTGAATTTCTTGCTTTCAGATGCTATTGCTCCTTCCCCTTTCTTAACTCCTTTACTTGCATTTCTCTTGTCATAAGGTTGCACTTTGTTCTGACCACCCTTCTTCTTATTGAGCTTCATATTCCTGAATTTCTCCCTTGCAGTGTCATGTTGCTCAAATGAGAGAGTTAGATCAATTAATTGATCAAAGGTTTTGTCCTTGTATGGCAACATTGCCCTTGACAGACTAGGGTTCAAGCCTTGAATGTACCTTGCATTCTTTGCTTCTGCATTCCCTATTAACACCATTCCATACTTGGATAATGCTTCGAACTTCTGAGTGTATTCATTCACACTCATGTTTCCTTGCCTTAACCTAATAAAGTCTTCAAGCAGTGTGGCCTTGGCAGAGGCTGGGACAAATCTGGCCTCAAGCATGTCCTTGAAATTATTCCAAGTGATGGTATCCTCTTGTCTTCCTGCTGTCACAACCTCCCACCAATCCAGTGCAACCCCTTTCAATTTCCTTGAAGCTATCTGTCTCTTCCTTTGGTCATTGATTTGCATATCTGTGAAGACCCTCTCCATAGTTCTTATCCAAGTTTGGACACCTATAGCTCCTTCAAAATCCTTTCCTCCCAAAGTGGTACATGTCTTAAGCAGTTTGGAGAGTTCCTCATGAGGATTGTCTTGCCTTGGTGCCATTCCATCCCTTAAAGCTCTCACAAAATCCTCCATGCTCATCACAGGTGGCTCACGTGATGATCCTGCACCTGTGTGATGCCTTGGTCCTACCATAATGCTATAAATATGATTTTTATGTTAGTTTATTTACCCCTATCATTTTTGGTGTCTTTACTTTGTTTATTTTTATTTCTGTGCACACTGTGCATGTATCACATGCACACACACACACACACACACACATATATATATATATATATATATATATATATTTAGACATAAAACAAAAGCATTCAACACCCATGATTCAAACAATGCATTCAAACATCCATATGCATACAATAATATTTACTATGTTATTCAAAACATAGCTCTGATACCAACTGTGGTGACCCTCACTCTAAAACACATAGATTTTTTTTCTTTCTAAACTTTCAAGAGGAATTCACCACTAAACCCCAATTCTTTTATATTTGAATATTTATATAATTTCCAAATATTTTTCCCAAGACCCTGGGTTTACCAATATATTCATATCAGTTCATAAAACACTTTAAGACAATTATATATTTGATGATATACAATTGTTTTTTTTTATCAGAGGGAATTTAAATCAAACAGAAATCAAAATACCATACAAGTTATTGACATAACCACTTATTTCTTTTCTAAATCTTGTTCTACTACCAGAGGTACATTTTGGCAATTTATAACACACACACATATATATATATATATATATATTTGACTTGCAGAGCACTGTACATTTTTTTTATGCTATCTAGGCTTTCTGCCTAACTAATCCTATTAACACAAAAATAGTATTTAATTGTTCTTGTGATAGTTATTAAGCTCATGCATGAAATCATTTTAAGATCCTACTTGCAGTTATGAACATTAAGAGTAGATTTCCTAATCACCATTTCAAATTAAACAATTGAAGTTAGATTGCATTTTTTTTAAGTTTAACATGGTGCAGACTTAAATGCTTGGTGTTTTACTGGAATTGCTTGGTGTTATCTAAGGACTGCTTGGTGTTTTCTTTGTTTTGTCTTGGAAGCACTTACACTTCATTGATTGAAATGAAGTGGTTCCAGGCTCCAAGGGTTTGACCCATGGCCATCTTGGCTGGCCATAGTCCCTTATTTACCACTTTCAATCCCATGTTTCTCAAATAAACTTCTTCAAAAGCTTCTCCTAACACCAGCATATTTCTTCCCTATGTATGTTCCTGGGAATTCATCCATCTATGCTAACAACCAAAAACACAAAATGCTTCCAGGTTTGTTTCTTTTATAATCTTTTTTTTTTCTTGAAATCCGGTACATTAATGCAATGTTATAGACTCATCAGAATATATGCACAAATCAGTATCAATTATCTGCCATGCATACATTTATTCCACTTGAATATTTCTTATCCATATCTTGTCAGCTCCATTATTTTTTTTTAAAGAAAATTATATAATAAGTTCAGGCAATAAAACCAGAGATCATCACATACACATTTTATATTTTATGTGTTATGTCCATCCCCTTGTTTTCTCCAAATCAGATAATCATAAAATCATTGGGTAATCAAACTCCATCAAACATCATTTAAAATAAGTTTTAATCCAAATATTCAAAAAACTCCTTACAATTAACTCCAACTACCACATGTGATCTGTCTAATAACATCATTACAAGCATCTGCAAATTCAAAACAAGTCTCTTTTATTAATATTAACAGCTAATGCCTTCTTCACTCATCAAGCCAACTTCAATTTCCTGCAAGCAATTCATTTAGCTGCCCCAAAGAATTTTTGAGACACCCAGATGATTGCAAGGGCAACCAAAAGGGTCAGTTTATACTGGTGTGAACATTAATCAAAATTTTGTACACATATTCATACTTCCATTTCTAGATAAATAAACTCAGATCTTAATCTCCCAATCTCACCCAGTAATTAATCAGAACATCACATTAATCCTGATTAATTTAACTCCCTGTCTAAATATTCATAACCCAAGTTTATAAATCCCATTCCTTATTTATTTTATGGTCTACATCTCCTTGTCAAATGAACACTATGTATGCATTGTGAAGGAAACTCCCAGGTTTTTAAGTTATTCCAACACACAAAGGCCTCAGGGTGCAGTTGCACCATGCATATACTTGCTCCCACCTGAAGCAAGCAGATCATTGACTAACTCCCAAGTGACCAATTTAGTTTTTCTTTCATTCATTCATATTTCAAAAAGATATAACTGCTTGTATACTTTCTGTTTCAATCCCCATGATATTTGTTTATTAGCCATATTACAGGGAATACAACATTTCTTTGGTCTTCCTAAAAGTAATTTGAGCATCATGATCCTGCTATATTATTGTGAATAAATGGATAAGGTTTTTATTATGGAAGCCCCTCAAAACCCAGAAATTCTCTTCTGACTTGTGATATGAATGTTGAGCTTCATGCTTCATTATCTAAGAAATAGACATAAGCTAGATCACTGTCTTGCTGCCTATTCCCTAAATAATGTAGATCCATACTCCATAATAATAAAGCAGAACAAAAGTGCCCAACCCATTTTGTTTTTGAAAAACACACATATAGATTAAAAACCTCCAAACAATAAAGCACAACCAAACAAGAATACACAACCAAACATCCATCTCACCCATAATAAATCATTTCAAGGATTTTGTTTTTCTTTTAAATGAATCATAACATTATAGGCTGCCTACCAGAGGACTTAGTGCCATAGCATAAAAAGGATTAATGCTCACCTAATGTTTTCTTTTACTGTCTTGCTCCTCTGAACAGCAGATCCTTTTAGTGTTTTAAGCTATTGCTTCTCCTATTTTATTTTATTTTGATCCCGAGAGAATGATGAATATAGTTATTTGCAGGTTCTTTATAAAATCATTCTAGGGTTTAAGAAAATGGTTAATTCCCCTGATACCCTTAGATGTTCATGTACATATCACATTTCTGTGTGGTCCTAAATTGGAAATGCACACATTAGGTTACTTTAATTGGTTATTTCGGGAATCAAACTTTTTAAACACTGCATGCTATTTTCATGTCTCCATTTTATTCATGCCATATGCATGTGATCCTTTGTTCAATTTTTTTTTAAGTTTAAAGAATCTGAAAATCTCCTTTGTATTTTCTACCTATCTATTATCTCCATTCAATCATGCATACTATTATATCTAATCATGTAATGTAAAATCATTCTCCCATTTTATTTGCTTGAAATAAATATAAGATGTGGAAATTTTTATTTGATCCTGTATGTATATATCTTTATATATATCTCTGCCTCCTTGTCAAAACAGTAACTCCTCCTATATCTAAATAAGAATCACATATATTATGCTAATTATTTCTAGCATAATTATAAGACATATAAATCTTTTTATTAAACTTCATTTTATTCTATCTTAAAATAGAACAGAAAACACCCCATATATTAAATGTATGTATTTATATAATTCTTTGGACATAGAGCTATATTTATTTTGAGTTCCAATTTTCTTTTAATCACCTTATTTTCTTGCATTCTTATCAAACAGAAGCTCCCATGCAATTTTATTTATTGCTAAAAAAATTTCTTCTTTTCTGTTTTGATGCATCATATATATATATATATATATTATAATTTCAGAATTTCTTAATATAAATATAACTTTCATTTTTAGGATCATTACAGCAACATGCTAACTTTTTGTTTAATCTAGAATTAGCAGAAGAAAAAACTACAGTTTTATAGAAACTACCTGTATGACTAGGCAAGGATCTTGAGTTCCGCGCACTTCTTCTAACCCGAGCCGGAGTTAGATCTTGCCTCACAAGATGCACCGGCAACGGTGATAGAGGAGAGGCCAAGTTATGATTAACTGCAGGGGAGGGTTCCGGGATGGGGTTTGGAAGTGGAGGGGCGTAAGGAGTTGAAAATGGGCAGGTTCAGGTGCAAGGATATGTAGGGTATGGGGCGCCAGGCGGTGATCATCAATAGGGGCAAGTTCTTGTGCAGGAGCTTGAAGGTGAAAGGGCACCGAGAGGTCCAGGTCAAGGAGTGGGTCCCAGCGCTGGGGGGCTGGTTCAGCAAAGGGGCCGAGGATGTTGTTGGCTTCAACCTCCATATTGGGCATATGATGCATGGGGAAGGGAAAGGTGGGCGAAGCAGGCTCATAATTCATCACATCAAAATGATCTTCCGAGTCCAGTTCATTCGATTGTATACCTAGCGGGTCACTGAAGCATTTCATGTCTCTTTCATAATCTAGACCCAAAAGATATGCCTCCGGCCTATTGCGCGGATGAACGTGCTCCCATCTGGAAACAGTAATGAGATAGTCAACGTCGTTGAGGCGGACCCTGTAAGATGATGAAGAAGGAACCCCCACTAGGAACTGCATTTTAATATACAGTAGTCGACGGTCAAACTCTGACCAGTCACATCTGTCAAACTCCGTGAATCTGCCCACCAGGTTGATAGCAACTTGCACAACATCTGGGTTATTCCTAAGGAACTCCGAGATTCCCTTGACCATGGCCCAGCTTGGAGGTTCAAGATCGATGGGAGCTGGTTGTTCGTATTCTGGCCAGGCTTCTAGGTAAATGGAGCCCCCTTCTTTGGTAAGGATTTTTCGGGTAAAAGCCGCTGTTTTGATGGATTCGGAAGGACAGGCAATAAGAAAATGGTTGTTATCAAGGAACCAGATCGCCCATTCTGTATGCTCAAAGGCAGATTGCAGAACTTTACTGAGGACTTCTACCTTCCAGGCGCCGTCAATAATTATGGCGGTGATGTATAGTGAAAAATATGCCATTGGGAAGTGGTTTGAGGGAGCTTGGGGGGAAGAGGATACAGAATGGATAGAAGAGAGAGGGAAAGGGAGGGAAGTAAATCGATTGGGTGGGAGGGGTTCAGCTGTTTTCGGAGTGTGACCTGAGTGGAATTGAAAAGACGGCTTGGCACGAGGGGCTTTGGCAGAGGAAACGACAAAAGGTGGATTTGATGCTTTGTCACTGAGAGCGAGGGAGGAATGAGTGTTTGTGGGAATCGAAGGGTTTTTTTGGCGGGTCCCGATGCAGAAATCCTGGAAGGACAGCGGGAGTAATAATGTCCATAATAAC
This sequence comes from Allium fistulosum, assembly GCA_030737815.1. NCBI lineage: Eukaryota > Viridiplantae > Streptophyta > Magnoliopsida > Asparagales > Amaryllidaceae > Allium > Allium fistulosum. The sequence continues at coordinate 333,543,313 of CM060901.1, read as the reverse complement.
CACAGAAGTAGAAAATCTTCACTTCCCTACATTTCATCGCCACGTGGCCCTTGCCAACGCATCGAAAACATCTTCTTTTTTATTTTAAAAATTCGAACGCGGTATGATTCAAAAGTCGGGAATAGGCGCCTTCGGTTGAAATTACGGGGGGTCGGGAGAAGAGGCTCCTGGTTAGGCGGAGCAGGGATGGCAGCCACCTGCGCATATGTTCTAGTCTTGCTACGGATTGACCGAGAGTGGCCAGGAGGGCCACATCCCGAGCCAGGGGGAGTGGGACGTGTTGCATTTGCATAGGATGACGAGGGGGTGGCAGGTAATGGGGCAGGAGGAAAATGGGGCTGACAGAGGTATTTAGGAGGGACGAAAGAGATATCTGAGAATAATAGTGAATGGGCAAAGGGAATGGGAGGGCGAGAGGAGGATGAGGAAGCCATTGAGGGATTTTTTATGTTAACTACAAACCGAAATAATTCTAAAACTTCTATTTCTATATACTTAAATATGTAATAAGTATATTTAAAAAAAATCATTTCATTTTCAATGCTTAGAAAATATATCAATATACTTAAATCCGTAATAAGTATATTTAAAAATCATTTCGTTTTAAATGCTTAGAAAATATCTCTATATACTTAAACCCATAATAAGCACATTTACAAATCATTTTCGTTTTCAACGCTTAGAAAATATCTCAATATACTTAAATTCATGATAAGTATATTTACAAATCTTTTGAGGAAAGCTTCATATTTTCCAAAACACGCTTTATTGGGTCAAAATGAATATTGCGTAAAATATCGTTACGACAAGCCAAAACAATAGTACAGGGATTCAAATATTTATATTTATATAAATCTTGTATACTATATAAAATACTTCCTTTCGGAAATCACTTACTATAACAACAATGTTATAGTCTATGCTTCTTTTGCTTTCTCGAAAACATCTATCATAATAATAAATGTTGAAATCTACATCTTCGTCACTTAGTACATTTTAAATCACTTTCTAAAACCATTTAAACTCCATCTAAAAATATCACTTTCAAAGCATTCCTTTAAAAGATTATTTTTAACTTTTAAAACGTGAAAGTATATTCTCTATACAACATAAATCATTTCCATATTTATAAAACTATGTTTATAAATTTCCATTCCATTTTATAAAACATCTCTTTATAAATTATCTTTATTTATAAAATTCTGTTTATAAATCCATTCCTTTATAAATCTCATTTATTTATAAAACCTACTTATGAATCTATTTACCAAATATCAATTACAAATCCATTTTTAATATTTATAAAACTCCATTTATAAAATATAAATTTTTTAAATTTTTTATATAAACCATTTCAGAAATATTTGTTTCAAACTATTCCTATCTTCTTTAAAACCGTATTTTTTTATAATAAAGGATGGACTTATTTATTAAGTTTGGAAAACCTTTGTAATATAGTTAAAAAATCTATATTTAACATATTTCACAATCTATCGGTTTTAATATTTTTTATATTATTTAAAATAAATTCCTTCTTTTAATAATTCAAGAATAATTATTAAAACATACAAAATTTCCGAAAATCACTTTAAAATCATTTTAAATCAAAATCTTCAGTTTATAGTATTTCAAAATACTAAAAATAAGACCAAGTGCAACTATAGCACCAAATAAGCAAAATCATGTCCATGTCATCAAATATGACATCCAACAAATCGTATATCACAATATATATATATATATATATATGAAAAGTAAAATCAACAATGGTGAGGAATCCTATTGGATCCCTCCAACATGTCCCCCTGCATCACATATAGTATATAATCATATAATATGGGTCATCCCAACTAGCCATGTATATATGAAAAGGTAATCCACTCCAAGGTCGGGAATAAATCCAAACCAACCGATAAAAAAGTAAATTATCCAAACAATCAATCAACAGCGCCGTTCATCTCGACTTCGCCACTACCATGCTTTGATTTAAGTCGATCTAACCGTTGAATAGCCTTATCACCTCGTCGCGAACAAGTTTGTAGTTGGGGAGTTCGCCTGAAAATGGGCATGGTGGTTGCAATGGACGTGGATCATTGATTTGGTGGGAGAGATGGCGGTTTGTGAAAATAGGTTTAGGGTGTTGCAAAATGAAGGATGATGAGGTTCTTTTAAAAAAAAATTCAAAGCACTATTCACGCTTTAATATTTCGAACTCCAAATGAGGCATGCTGCTTGACGTTCCATACTAAATACCCCTATTCCAAACACAGTGGAACTAGTATCGAGACCTAATTCCATCATCTATAGAAGTTAATTTTCAAAACTAAATTTTATTAATTTAAATTTTTACGCATTTTGAGCTCGCACGACTAAACGATGCATCCAATCGCCATGAAATTCATTAACATACAATAATTCACTATTACGGATCCAGTGACACCAGTTTCATTAAAATCGAAGACACTCCCTTGGAAGGCTATTTTCACATGTTAGTTAAAACGAATTATTATTAAAACTATTCTGATCAATTTTAATTATAAATTAAATTTTACACTAACAATTTATTATTTAAAATTGAATTTAAAAATATTCTAAAATCCATTTATTTAAATTAAATTCAAGATTTAATTACTTAAACAATCCCAACTATTAAATTTGACAATTCACATTATCAAATAAATCGTTATATTTTAAATTTAAGTTTTTTGACTTATAAAATTAACTTTTCAATATTTAAAATCTATTAAATATTTCATCAAATGACTGAAATCCTGGGTTGTTACAGGAATGGATCTAAGGCTTGATGGGCTTTTATTGGGTAAACAATTAGGCCCATTCTTTAGTGGATTGTTACATTTGGTATCAAAGCTTAGGTTACTCGATCAATGGGAATAAGTATACGTGAGAAACGTATTTGTTATTTTTGAAATTATTCTTCAAAACCCTATTATGCACACACACACGCATATATATATATACACACGCAAATACACTACGAAAACTTTTATTTTAGCAAATAACACTACCTTAGGAAGTCGTGGCTAAAAAGCTCAAACCTACAAATAGTTGATTATGACTAAAAACAACTGCTCAGAGGTTGGGAACCCTACCACTTAGGAAATACCGACCATACAATGGATGCCAGAATGGTTCAAGCAATACCCAAGGCATGTGAGGGCAAGTTCTCATTCCTCAACAAGCCAAACTACTGGCACTAGTTGCTCTGCCCGTTGAAGCAGCACCCCGCCCACTGAACTTCCCCAAAATGTGTAAAGACTTTCAGAATACGGGAAGGCAGATATATACGGGGGCTGAAGATTTTGTAGAAACCAAGGCTTAGATTAATGACCATGAAAGTATATTTTGGAAGCTTGGATGAGAAGATCGGATCAAGAGGAGGATGGCTGCATGGCATTTAAAGAGGGGGGTGCTGGATTGGTGGACCATAGTAGTTGAAGAGAATGTAGAGGATGGAATTACTTAGGCTGAATTTAGGGCTCGCTTCGTGTCGTGATTCAAGTCCAAAGCTAAAGTAGGTTTGCAATTAGGGAAGTTTATACAACTCAGGTAAGGAGACTCCACGGTGAAAGAGTATATCAATAGGTTCATGGAAATAGCTAAGTTTGGATTGAGTTTGATTGATACCCCTACGAAGAAGGCTATGAATTTTGTTAAAGGCATAAATTCTCCACTTAGGGAGCTGCTTTTTACCTAAGGTCCCACAAGTGCCACTTATGAGATGATAGTTGAAATGGCCTTGCTTCAGACAATTAGCATTGAGAAGAAGGAGAAGGTATGTGCAAAATTAAGATGGAACAAAGAAATGGGATTCTGGGCTTTGCAAGAAAGCCAAAGGAAGATCAAGAAAGGGGTGTGACATGTCATAGATGTCAAAAGAAAATTCACATTGCTAAGGAATGCAAAGTGAGTTTGATGAGGGAAGAATTCAAGGGGAGATGTTATCACTCCCATGAGGAAGGATACTCCAAGAATCATTGTCCGAAGCTAGAAAATGAGGGACAAGGTGAGAAAGCATAAGCCATTGAAGTTATACCTGTCTTAGGTAGACCTCCTTCTAGAGACAAAGGAAAAACTACATGGAAGGTATAACTATTATCTCTAGAAAACTATTCATACTTTATTTGACTCAAGAGCATCACATTCATTCATAGCTAGAAATGTAGTCAACTCCTTGAGATTAAGAACCAAGTTGTCATGAACCCAATAGTCATATCAAATCCTATTGGAAGGTCGACACATCTTTCTTTGATTTATAAGGACCTAGTAGTGCATATATGTAACGTTGATTTTACATGTAATGCATATGTTCTGGGTTTTGAGGGGTATGGACTTATCTTAGGGATGGATTGGTTGTCATACTACGGAGCTATCTAAGATTGTGATAAGAGGATCATATGATTGAGGAGTTGTAGAGGGCGTGATATAGATGTTCATTGTACACCCCAAAACTCAATCGAGTTAAGATATTTATATTCTCTTAGCCTATCACAAGATGAGCTCTCATATATGCCCTTAGTTCAAGACTTTCCAGACGTTTTTGAATAATTCTCCGGTCCCCCATCCCCAAGGAAGATCGAGTTTAAGATTGATCTGGAGAAGAATGCTAGGCCCATCATGCTACCATTGAGGCATATGGCCTCTAAAGAAAGGTGAGAGCTAGATAAGCATATTTTGAAGTTATTGTAGAAGGGATTTATTGGCCACAGTACTTCAAAATGGGGAGCACCTATTGTCTTCGCCACTAAGGCAGATGGCTTTTTAAGATTATGCATTGACTATTGAGAGCTTAACAAGTTGACCAAGAAAAATAGGTATACTTTACCTAGAACATATGACTTATTTGATCTGCTTGTTAGAACCAAATTCTTTTCCTAATTAGACTAAGCCAGTGGATTCCACCATTTGAGAATAGCTGAGAATAGCAAACAGAAGACTAGTTTTCACATTTTGGATGAACTGTATGAATGAGAAGTGATACCTTTTAGGTTGACAAATACCTCCGTGTACCATGTAGATTTGATGAGTAGAGTATTTAGGGGACATCTAAATAAGTTTGTTGTAGTGTTCGTAGATGATATTCTAGTATTCTATAAAAGTGAAGGTGAGCATGGAAATCACTTAAGGGAGGTACTAGGGACCTTGAGAAGGCGCCAACTAAAGGCTAAATTCTCAAAGTACCACTTCTGGAAGAAGGAGGTGAGATTTCTCGATCATATTGTCTCCGAAAAGGGACTGTTCGTTGATCTTGCAAAGGTGGAAACTATTCAAGTGTGGAAGATTTCGAAGAACACCATGAAAGTTAGGAGTTTTCTTGGGTTGGTAGGTTACTATAGGAAATTCATCAAGGACTTTACAAAGATAGTAATCTCATGACTCGCTTAACCAAGAAAAATTTAGTTTTTGCAAGGGATGAAAACGCACAGAAGCATTTCAGAAGCTGAAGGAGCTGCTGATTAGTGCGTCGGTATTTACTATTTTGGATAGGATGAAACCTTTCACTGTTTGCACCGATGCATGTGGTATGGGGTTAGGAGCTGTTCTTATGCAAGAAGATAAAGTGATAGGCTATACAAGCAAGCAGTTGAATGACCATGAGAAAAGGTACACCACTCATGACATAGAGTTAGCAACTATCGTTTCACTTTAAAGATGTGGAGGCATTGCCTTTGGGAGAAAGGTTTGAGTCATTCATCGACCTAAATCCCTTAAATACCTATTTTTCAAAAAGATTTGAATTTTAGGCAGCAGAGGTGGATGAAGTTTATAGCATCATATGACTTTGAGACACAGTACACTCGTAGAAAAGGGAATATTTTTGTCGACACTCTTAGCCGAAGGCATGCTATTCTTGGTGCTATATGAGTGGAGGCAGTTGGAGTTCCTCTCAAATTTCAATTCCCAACCGCCATTAGAACTCATCTATATTTTCTGGCAGTGATGGAAGTAAAACCAGCATTAATAGACCACATTTGTGAAGAGCAGAAGAAAGATGCGACAATAGTAGATATTTTGGGTAAGCTAAGTAGAGGAGAATATTTCCTCCATGTTGGTAGGTATGCAATAGAATTGCTTTGGGTGCCTATGTGTTCCAATGGTGGAGGATGTTTTGGAGGAAGTATCAGCTGAGTGTCACAATTTTAGAATGATTATTCATCCCAGTGGAGATAAAATGTATAGGTAATGAAGTGAATTTTTTATTGGTCAAGGATGAAGAAAAGAGTAGCAGAGCGTGTCTCTAGGTGTTTGACGTGCCAGAAAATAAAGGCGGAACAAGAGAAGCCTGAAGGATTATTATTACTGTTAGAGGTACTAACTTGGAAATGGGAGCATATATCGATGGACTTTATAGATGGTTGCCTAGGAGTTAAAGATGCATTGAAGCTATTTGGGTTATAGTAGATAGACTCACTAAAGTGCTCACTTTATTCCTGTATGTTGCAATAGGACTGCAGCATCTCTGGTGCAGATATATATCAAAGAAGTGGGATGATTGAATGGAGTTCCGATCAGCATTGTTAGTGATAGAGAACCATTGGTCACCAGTGAATTTTGGAAGAGTTTGCATTCGTCTTTAGGAACGACGTTGAATCTTAGCACCGCTTACCACCCGCAGACCAACGGCTAGACAGAAAGGGTGAACAAGATTTTGGAAGATTTGTTAAGAGCTTGCATCGTGGATTTTGGATGACATTGGGAGCAGCATTTACCCTTGGTAGAGTTCGCATATAACAATAGGTACCATGCGACGGATGGAATGATACCCTTTGAAGCCCTATATAGGAGGTTATGCAAGTTATCTAATTGTTGGTGGGAAACTACAAACATAATTCTACTTGAACCAGATTTGGTCCGCGAGACCTTAGAAAAGGTAGAGATGATTAGACGGTGAATGAAGGTCGCACTGGACCGACAGAAGTCCTATGTTGATAGGTGAAGGAAGGAGTTAGAGTTTTTTGTTAGAAACATGGTATTTGATAAGATCTCCCCATTTAGGAAGGTAATGAGATTTGGTTCATCGGGGAGTTGGCGCCAAGATTTGTTGGGCACTTCCCGATTTTGGAAAGCGTGGGAAAGCTTGCATATCGAGTGGAACTCCGGACAAGCTAGTAGGAGTCCATGATGTCTTGGATATCACACTTAAGGAAATGTCTACACAGCACAGCTATCATAGTAGAGCCTGATCAATTAGTAAATTTAGAGACCGAGCCGATAGCACTCCTTGCCACCGCACGTATAGTGGAGCACGAATTTAGGAAGCTTCGTAACAAAGAAATTAGGGTGGTCCTAGTGCAATAGAGAGATAATCTAGCGGAAAGCATATGGGAAACATAAGAGAGGATGATGGCTTCTCATCTTGAGCTTTCTCTGATAAACTTTCTCTCTCCAAAATTTAATACTGTATAGGTTTTGCTTGCATCGTGGTTGCTAAATTGGATGGTAGGGGATGGTTGCCATACTTTTTACTGTTATTTTTGCACTCATATAGAATCTTATGCATATTTACTATTGTAGACTACACTTGGAAAGGTCATGGATTCGATCTTGGTTAATGACACATTTTTGAAGTTTTAAGAAAAACTAACAAAAGGATATATATTCAAGGAGGAAATGTGTTTGTGTGTGTGTATATGTGTATATAAATGAAATAAAGTGTAATGACTCATATTTTTTAACCATTTAAAAATATTGAATTAAAGAATGATTTTGAATAAAAGCATTTTAAAATTAAAATTTTGTTTTTAAAAATTTGTTTTAATATGTTTAATTTGAAGGAAAGAAAAAAAGATTTAGTTTGTTTATTTCGGAAATCTATTCTGCTTTTATTTTTAATTCAAAACAGGTTAATATTTTAGTGAAAAAATATTATTTTTAGAAATGTAAATATTTTTACATAAAAACGTTCTAGAAAGTTTTTCGAGTACAACTCCAAAGTTCATTTCGTCAAATTCTGATTTTTCTAGCTCCGTTTATTGTGACTTAAATTTTGTTTTTACGTTTTGTGATAGTGTATTTAGTAGTAACGGTGAATTTTTGACAAAATTGATGTTGCATAGATTTACATTTGTAATTTTGTTCGTCTTCTCTCACTGATCATAAAGGTATTTTTATTTTTGTGTTTAGATGTCAGATTAAGAGTGTAGCGGTTTGGAAATAGGTAATAGGGTACCCTTAAAATTTGAATTTGAAGTGATGGCACGTATATTTGTGTGGGGTTGTGATAGGGGCTAAGAATTGTTCATGTGCGTGATCCTCTTTTTGAGGCTTAACTATTCTATCTCCACCTTTTAATTCACATTCATGGTCACCTCATTCACATTTCTCTTTATCTTCTTTCACGTTTTCATTTTAAATTTTGCTGGTAGCTTGCTTCCTACTCCCTTTTACCAATGCGCCCCTACCTCCGTTTCTTTCCTTCATTCGCCCTCCCTATGGCCGCAGCCTCTTTACCCTCTCCATTCGCCTCTCTCTCCTCTCTCCACCAGCTACACCGCCTACCACCTCCGCACAGCCTCCTCCTCCACCCACGGCCCAGCATCCCCTCTGCCTCACTACAACCATTTTTTTTCCTCCTCTCCTTCCCTATAGTCATCCCCTTTCGGCCACCTACCTGCAGCTCCATGACCCAGATCCGCACCCCATGAAGCACTGCTCCATCTGGTCTGACGGTACATCCAAGCAATAACATCTCCTTTCCTCCTTGCCCAGGCCACCATCTCAGATCTAACCCGAACCAGGCCAGCCTCATTCGAGCAGCCCGACCGTACCCGCAGTTGTCCCATATCTAGTCGTTCTTCTCCATTGTCCATTCGTGTAATGTTAGTCTCCATTGATTCATATCGGAAATGTTATGTTGGATCTGCATTTAAGTGTTCATGTTTAGTGAGATATGTATTCGTATAGTCGTGTTCGTGTCGTGCGATTCTCAGTTTGCATACGATGGTGAGTGTTTAAACTCACGAAATACTGTTAATTCTACTGCAAGTTAAACCAACGTCGTGATGTGATAAATTACATTGCCATGTTTGAATTAATATTAAAATTGAATACCACTGCTAGTTGAACACTCAGATATGTGATAGTTGATGATTATTGTGATATATGTCTAGTTGTGTTGATTTAAAAATTTACTGCATGTGTAGGCCTATAATATGTTAATTAATTGATGAAATTGTGATTTTATATTTTATATATATTACACTATTGACTGTGATATACACACGTTACAACGCTATGGAATTATTGAAGTTATATTAGTTGTCATATAGATATCTGAACACCGAATAGTATGATAAAACTTTTGGACATCTTACATTGATATGTGGGAAAGGTTAGAATATATAGTTTTATCATTTTGGCCAAAAATGTAATTTTGACAAATAAACCGTTTTGTCTTTATTTGAAATTTTTTCGCAATGAAAGTATTTAACGTTGAATTTGTATATGTTATAAAGGTTGAAATTCTAGAAATTTTTGTTATATTGGTTTTTCAAAAAGTTGTTTTGAATTTTTTTATAAATTTTGTATTCTAAATTGAGAAAATATATATTTCTAAAAAGCACATTAAAACGACTTGAGAAATTTTTTATGACTTTATTATATAAAATGAAAAATATTTATAAAGAAACTTATATCAATATTCGTCCATCTAGATATTTTTATTATTTATTTTAGAAAATAGCTCTATTGGAAAATGTATTTATATAAAAATATTTATTTAACTTGGAAATTTTTTTGTAGCATATTTACATTATAAGAAAAATATGTAATGAAGGAACCTATGTTTAATTTGGCATTTAAAGTATTTTTATGATTTATTTTTCAAAAAGAGCTTTTATGGAAAGTTCGGAAATTAGTATAATAGTTCATACGATTGTTTGGAGTTTAGATACAAAATTTACATTGATTGAAGATAGATGTTATGTTGATTAAGTGTATTATTGAATGATTGATATGATTATATTGTGATGTTTGTGATTTACTATTCTGCGCCATTCAAATTTATTGATTATTATGACACCTTTTTAATACTATAATACACCCTATCATCAATTATTGTTTATGAATGGTATGTTGATTAATTGTATTGTTAAAAGTATAACTTAAACAACATTAATATTTAGTATTGAAATAAAAATATTTGAAACTGAAATTTTACTGTTTTGGCCTTAGAATAGAAAATATAAATTAAACGTTATTTTGTCCTTATTTGAATTTTTTTACAAATGAATGTGTATAATTATAAATTTTTAATATCTTATAATAAATGATATTTTGAATATGATAGTCTAAAATTGGGTATGAATTTTAAGTGTAAATGTTTTAGAATAAATTATTTAACTAAATATGAGTAAATCAGTGACTTGTGAAAAGTGTTAACTTGAAATTTTTTTCTATAACTCTGTTTCAGCAAAATAAAAATACTTTGTAAAGAAACCTATACCGAATTCTGTCATCTATTAATTTCTATATTTTATTCTTTGACATGGGATTAATGGAATTTTGAAAATTTGTAAAAACGTTAAATGACCTAAAACTTTTCTATAGCTCCTGCATAATATTATTTGGCGAATATTTAATAAATGGACATATATTTATTTCGGTCATCTAATAATTTTAATAATTTAATCTTTGAAATTAGCCTTTTAGAAATTTGGGAAAAATTATTAAATCGAGTAGGAAAAATCTGAAATTCTAAAGGAGTGTTTCAAGAACACTGAAATTTAATTTGGAATTTTTTGCAAACTTTTAAGGTTTTATAATTTCATTAGTGCGAAATCTGATGTATTTTGACTATGAAAAATAATAAGCAGTTCTGTAAATTTCTAAAAATATTTTGTGTCTGAAGTAAAATAAAGAACCTTTTATGTTAAACACTTTTTAAAATTATGTTCGGCATTTACTGTAAAAATTAAAATGGACAAAACGACATACTTTTATAATATTGACGATTGGTTACTAAAGAGAGCGGAGCTGGATAATGACATACCCTCTTTAAATACCGGAACAACTTTAATAATTGTATACGTGGTGGATATTATCTAGAATGTAGAGGTTGAATTAGCAAACATTTACCGGAATGAAGTAAGAGAATGATAATGGTTGACCTCGACACTTATGTCAATTTCAAATGACTAAAACATGAGCCTTATGAAATGGCCAAGGGTACTGCTACCTTTAGTGGACATCTTTCCCTCATATTACTATCTTGATTTTGAACTTGATTGGTGCACCTTTGATCTTGGATTGATGGACGCGGTCGGCCGTTAAGGGTTACAACAAGCCAGGATGGGTAAACTGGTAAAATCCTACCTTGGGCATTATCTCATGTGCCTTGTCGTATGATTATCCCCACTACCATTTTTTTAGTATTGTACCTATAGGGAACTCGCTGGCTACCGACGTTACTAGTTGTGTTACAAGACCTACATAGACTACATGCTTAAAAATGTGTTAAGGGAGATCAATATAAAGCCTTAAGCTATTTTAATTTTACTTTACTGATAGACATTACATATGTATCGTATCTACTACATAAAGATAGTTCAATGGTCCTAAGAGATAGAAAATCCCGTAACATGTCTTAAATTATTTATACCGATATTTTACATGATATTAAGTTAACTTAACTTACATTAGAATTTTTAGTTCTGACTCGAGTATGTGTTTTTTTTTCATTATCCTCGGGTCAGCCTGAGTATTTCAGTGATTAGAGATTGTTTATTTTGTAGTTGAAGATGAATACGAGGATTTTCTGCACTTTATTTATTTCCATATTTTCTGTTGTTCTTGATTTGTAAACATTTGTATTTTCACCATGCTACTTTATTTTAAAACTCTGACGTAATAAATTTTAATTAGCAACTTCATGAACTGCTATTTTATTATACCATTATATTCTTCTATGAGATTATGTATTTTTGTTCTTCTGTATCTTTATTATTTAAATAAAACCCTAATGATAATCTATCATTTGGACTGTTGAGTGTCAAAATATCGGGTCATTACAATTGGTATCAGAGCTTTGGTTAAGCGAACACCTAAGCCTGTTGGGGAAAACTCATTAAGAGATAGGGTAATGAAATATCCTATTATGAGTTGAGAGTATATTATGACAGGGCTATTTGTATTTTATAAAGTATTCTCTAATAATAATCTTAAGAAAAATGTTCCAATGATTTGAAAATAAATATTTAAATGGGTATTTCATAAACGATTTTGAAGGATATGAAATTTTTATGCTCTTGATTTGAAGTAGAATAATTATTATAAAAATTGGAGTACATTAAGTCTTAATTTTATGATTAAAACCAATTAAATATGTTTTCAGCATCTTTGCATTTAATCCTATTTAAAATAATGAATTTAACAAATTCTTGGATTTCAAAGAAATATTATTATAAATCTCATTTAAAAATGCTTTTAATAACACTTTTTCTAATATTATTAGTACAATAAATTATTTTAAAACCTCTTGAAAAAAAATAACAAGTCAAGAAATCTTTGCATAAAATTGTAATAATGGTTAAACTATATATAAGTTTCCTTTGAAAATAAATTTGAATATAAATTGATATAAATTTAAAAAATATATTTAAAGAGTTTTTTGTAGTAAATACCTTCAATAGCATTTATTTTGAAACTCTTCATATTTCCAATTTGAGAAACTTGGTTTAATAAAACAATTTGTGGAAATACTTATATTTTGATTTAATTTGAATTTGTAATATGGAATATAAATATGATAAAAATAAGGGTTTTATCGTAACATATGTTTTTATATACATTTGTTTTTAATCTCTTTTAAATATATCTTTAACTAAATATTCTTTGTTTAATGATTTATGAACATACTTATGGCTTAAATAAAAAAAGTATTTGAAACTTGAAAATATGTATAAAAGTAATTGAATGAATGAAGAATAAATTTAGAGATAAGAATGTTTTATTAACATTTATTAATATCACTTATCTTTATTAACTATCGACTCTAAACGAAATATTTTGGATATATACTTATATCTTAAAAAAATAGTATTTTTAAAAGACATTTAAAAGTATGGAATAAATTGGGAAAAAGGATTGTTAAATAAATGAATATTTATGAAATAGTTTCCATAAAGGATATTTCATAGTGTTTAATAAACAATTTTACAAAGGATTGGTAAAGTATTTATCTATCAAATTTAAGGATGTTATATAAAAGAAATTTATAAAAATATGATTTATAAAATGAAAATTTATAAATAAAAAAAATAATTCATTTTAAAGGAAAGAATATTTTGAGCAAATATTTTAAAAAACAATTGTATGGAATTTACATAATGAAGATTAAAAATAAAGGAAGTTTATCAAAATTTTAAGAAAAGTTATTTATCTTTGAATAATTTTTTTAAAGACTTTTGGTTTATGATTTTTAAGAAAGTATTCCAAAACTAATGGGTTTTCTCAAGAATTTGAATTATGAAAAATACCTATGAAAATAAAATTTTCATTGTATAAGTATAACATTAGTTTCATTTCATAGATATAATATTTATGAAAATATTAATTTTATTCAAAGTATAATATTTATGAAAATATTAATTTCATTCTAATTATAATACTTATGAAAATTTTAATTCTATTTTACAAAGAATGTGAAGTTATTTGTTTATAAAAGATAAATGATTTTAAGTGATGCACACAGTAATTTCAATTATGAAATTTAAATAATTTTTATAAATATGATACGTATAAGTATGGTTTATGAAACATGGTTTGTCAAAAAAATTAACTTATTATTTATTTGAACTTAAGTCTCATTAAGTTTGAAAATAGCTTTGAAAGATTTTTTTAAGTAAATGATATCTAATGATAATAATTTAGACATTGATAGCATTAATGATAATTAAGGATAATATTGATTCGAATATAAATTAATGATGTTGGTTGAGTGGAATATTATAAATTAAGGATGTTGATTTGAACGTTAATTTATGATAATAACTTAAATAATATATTTTTACATTTACATTGCTTTTAAACATCTATTGTGGTCATTCCTTGGTGTTTACATGATTGTTTGATTTGCATGCAAGTTATAATTATAGTTATAAAGTAAGTAAATAAAAAGGTATTATTTTTGCATTTTCATTGTTGCATGTGTTTTAGTCTTTTAAAGAGTGATAATTGAACTTTTATATTAGAATTCATTACATGAAAATGTGGTAGGCTTAAGATAAAGTCTTAGATGGTAATGGTAGGTTAAATGAAAATGTAAATTTAGTAATGTAGATGTATATGCACCTTTGAATTATTGTGTTTAAACATTTTGAAATGGTTTTTAAATTAATAATTTATATAAAAATGAAAGCATTCTTATATTAAAGTAAAATATTTTGTATCAAATTTTGTAGGCACGCAAAGTTGGTGTCTATGGTGAATATTTAATTATATTTATAAATGAGATTTACCTTACTTGAAGTAAGGAATTTTATAAATGAATTTTGTAAAGTATTAAAATATTGAAGATTATTGATTTTGGCATTAATGAGATTTATATAAATTTTCTTCAAGTATAAAATTTAGAGATATTATATAAAAGAGCTATATATAAGAAAATATTTTTCATTTGTATGGTGTGGAAGAAATGACTTCGAAAGTTATTATTTATAGCATGAAATGTTTGAGAAAAAAAATTGTTTCGGAGGATAAGTTTTTCCAAGTATTTCACTAGATGTTAAAACTGGTGTACCAAGTACTAAAAGATTTTAGGCATGCGTCTGGCCAACGTACGGACTAAACTCTATAAGAACAAGGATGGATGTAACATCCCTCAAGTGACTATTAACATTAACAGATCCCACTTTGGTCATTTGAGAATAATTCTGGTGATGACTGCAGCATCATCAGAGTTCATTTTTAGATCGCAAAAGTAACAAATGAATAATAAACATGCTAAGACATCAAGTGTATATAAAAGCATTTCAGAAGGTATTTTAAAAATAGAAATAAAATGATTTTAATTATTTGTAAATCTAGAGAAAATGTAAGTAAGAAGTTTAAATGTTTTATAAGTTAATTATTTTAGTAAGCTATATCAAAATGCCATATTCTTTACTTCCTTCCTTTTCGAGGACGAAACGTTTTGAGTGGAGGTGATTGCAACGACGCATAATTTTAACCGTTTAAAAATATTGAATTGAAGAATGAATTTGAATAAAAGTGTTTTAAAATTAAAATTTAATAATTAAAAATGTGTTTTAATAAGTTTAATTTGAAGAAAAGAAAAAAAAAATTGTTTATTTCGAAAATTTATTTCGTTTTTATTTTTAATTCAAAACCAGTTAATATTTTCGTTAAAAATATTATTTTTTGAAATATAAATACTTCAAAGTTCATTTCGTCAGATTATAATTTTTCTTGCTCCGTTTATTGCGATTTGAAGATTGTTTTTACATTTTGCGGTAGTGTATTTAGCAGCAACGGTGAATTTTTGACAAAATTGATGTAGCACAGATTTAAGCTTGTCATTTTGTTTGTTTTCTCTCCCTAATCGCAGCGGTATTTTTATTTTTGTGTTTGGATGTCGGGTTAAAAATGTATGAGTTTGGAACTAGCTAATAGAATACCTTAAAATTTTGATTTTGAAGTGACAACACATATATTTGTGTACGGTTGCGTTGGGGGCTAAGAATTGTTCATGTGCGTGATCCTCTTTTTGGGGCTTAACTATTCTTTCTCCACCTTTTAATTCATATTCACGGTCACCTCTTTCAAATTGCTCTTTCTCTTCTTTTACGTTTTCATTTTAATTTTTGCCTATAGCTTGCTTCCTTCTCCCTTCACCCATCCGTCGCTGCCTCTTCCTCTTTCCCTCATTCGCCTTCCTTATAGCCGCAACCTCTTCCCCTTCTCCATCCGCCTTTCTCTCTTCTCTCCACAACCTACACTGCCTGCCACCTCCGCACAGCCTCCAGCCTCCTTCTGCTCCACCCACGGCCCAGCATCCCCGCCGCCTCACCTACAACCATTTTTTCCTCCTCTCTTTCTCCATAGTCATCCACCTTTAATCACCTACCCGTAGCTCCATGACCTTGATCTGCACCCCACGAAGCACTACTCCACCTAGTCCGACCCTACATCCAAGCAACATCATCTCCTTTCCTCCTTGCCTAGGCTGCCATCTCAAATCCAACCCGAATTAGGCCAGCCTCCTTCAAGCAGCCCTATCCTACCTGCATCTGTCCAATATCCACTCGCTCTTCTCCATTTTTTGTTCATGTAATGTTAGTCTCCGTTGATTCATGTCCGAAGTGTTGTGTTGGATCCGCATTTAAGTGTTAGTGTGTAGTGAGATCTGTATTCGTATAGTCGTGTTCGTGTCGTGTGGTTTTCAATTTGCATACAAAGGTGAGTGTTTAAATTCACGAAATACTGTTAGTTCTATTGCAAGTTAAACCAACGTCGTGATGTGATAAATTATGTTGCTATGTCTGAATTAATATTAAAATTGAATACCACTGCTAGTTGAACACCCTGATATGTGATAGTTGATGATCATTGTGATATATATATATATATATATATATAGTTGTGTTGATTTAAAATTTTATTGCATGTGTAGGCCTGTAATATATTAGTAAATTGATGAAATTGTGATTTTATATATATTACACTATTGAAGCTATATTAGTTGTCATGTGGATATTTGAACACCGGATAGTATGATAAAACTTTTGGACGTCTTACATTGATATGTGGAAAAAGTTGGGATATATCGTATTATCATTTTGGCTAAAAATGTAATTTTCACAAATAAATTGTCACTTTGTCTTTATTTGAAATTTTTTCGCAAATGAAAGTATTTAACTCTGAAAATTTTATATGTTATAAAGGTTGAAATTCTAAAAATTTGATTAAATTGGTTTTTCAAAAAGTTGTTCTGAAATTTTTTATAAATTTAGTATTCTAAATTGAGAAAAAAATTATTTTTAAAAAGTATATTAAAATGACTTAAGAAATTTTCTACGACTTCATTATATAAAATGAAAAATATTTCATAAAGAAACTTATACGAAAATTCTGTCACCTAGATATTTTTATAATTTAATTTACAAAATAGCTCTACTGGAAAATGTATTTTTATAAAAATAATTAGTTAACTTTGAATTTTTTTTTTGCTTGTTTACATTAAAAGAAAAATATTTAATGAAGGAACCTATGTATAATTCGACATTTAAAGTTTCTTATGATTTATTTTTCAAAACCAGCTTTTGTGGAAAGTTTGGAAATTAGT
This sequence comes from Allium fistulosum, assembly GCA_030737815.1. Classification (NCBI taxonomy): domain Eukaryota; kingdom Viridiplantae; phylum Streptophyta; class Magnoliopsida; order Asparagales; family Amaryllidaceae; genus Allium; species Allium fistulosum. Next base: position 333,526,014 of record CM060901.1, on the reverse strand, counting down.
AGAATGGTTGATATGATTGGTTGGAGTTTGGATAAAAAAATTACATTGATTAATGACGGATGTTATTTTGATTACTGTATTGTTGGATGATTGATATGATTATATTGTGATATTTGTGATTTACTATTCTATGCCATTCAAATTTATCGATTATTATGACACCCTATTGACACTGTAATACACCTTATCATCAATTGTTGTTTTTAAATATTACGTTGATTAATTGTATTTTTAAAAGTATAATTTAAACGACATTAACATTTGGTATTGAAATAAAAAGATTTGAAACTAAAATTTTACTGTTTTGGCCTTAGAATAGAAAATATAAATTAAATGTTGTTTTGTCCTTATTTGAAATTTTTTCACAAATGAATGTGTTTGATTCTAAATTTTTGATATGCTATAAAAAATGACATTTTGAATAGGATAGTCTAAAACTGGGTATGAAGTTTATGTGTAAATATTTTAGAATAAATTATTTAACTGAACTAGTGCGAACTCATGCTTCGCACACGGGTGTGGCGAAAGAATTGCGGTGGTCATAATAAAAATGAGAAAATGGCTATCCATGGAAATATATACCATGCCCAAAATTTAAAAAAAAAACAATAATAGTAGCCAATTAAAGAATAGCAGTAGTTGGTAGAAGTTGAAACTGCGTGAAATTATATGTTGCACACATATATAGCCTGAAGCATGTGTGGTTCAGGTGAATTTCAGATAAAACCGTGTATGATCATTAGTAGGCAGCGAGAATAAATATAGACATGATGAAATATCCTTTTGCACATATGGTGGTGACATAGTAAGTGAACACGTTGATGGCATTCAGTTGGAAGCAATTTTTTTTTCTATTTTTTTTTTACAGCTAGAGTATAGTTGAAAGAGAGCAATTTATGATTATGATGCACCAGCGGTTCATGCACCGGATACTGCTAGGCCTAGACGTGCCATACACAAACCCACGAGATATTTATGTTAATGCAACCAAGGAAACAAAAACAGATGGGACCACACCTAGCAGAAATTAGTTATAACAATTTCCAGCTTTTTCTTTTGTATTTAGCACTGTAAGGTGGTTACACCTGAATTAAGGATGCACGGTCCACTTTTTCTTTAATCTGTTACAATTGAGTGGATAGGAATACTCAAGAAAAATGAAGCTATCTCTTCTCTGAATTCTTTTCTTCCTTCCTAAATATTGCTCCTCTGTCTTAATGTCTGCTGTTAGTAGCTGATTCATACCAATTTGGTGCTTTCATTTCCCAAACTCCCCTCCCTCTTACCACCATGGTTAACCCAACACATGATCGAAACCGAGCCATTGACGAGGCTATCTCCCAACTCCGTGAAGATTCCACCACCCACACCACGTCAATGGAAACCATGCGCTCCGATATCTCCACTCTCCAAACATCCATGAACAATCTCACCACCATGATGCAAGAACTTACCACCAAATTCACTGCTCCACCACCTAATTCACAGCCTACCCCTCAAAACTCCCCATCCAGTGGCCGACCCCCACCACTCCTCACAACTCCACTTCACCCCACTTTCCACCCCAACCCAATAGCCATCCGGACACCGAAGTGTGAGTTATCCCGCTTCAATGGATCGAACCCCCTAGATTGGATTTTCCAAGCGGAAAGATTCTTCCTCTATCACGCCACACCGGAAGAGCAAAGGATCGAACTGTCTAGTTTCTACATGGAAGGACAAGCGTTGACATGGTATCAATGGATGTACCGGAACAAACAACTCTCCTCATGGTCGGCACTCACAACGGCAATAGAACAAAGGTTCGGACCCTCCACTTTCATTAACCCTGAATCGTCCCTTTTCAAACTTCGCCAAACCGGATCTGTAACCGATTACCAAGCAGCATTTGAAACCTTAAGCAACCGCATCACATCCCTCTCCCCCGATTCCTTCCTCCAATGTTTCCTCTCCGGCCTAAAAACACCAATCAAAAACGAACTACACATACTTCAACCGACATCACTCTCCCAAGCAATTGATCTAGCTAAGCTTATTGAAACAAAATTCACTGACCAGCGCGCTACCTTTTATAAACCAGGCTCGCGCTCCTCATACCCAAACCCACCCTTATCCCTAACGGCTCCTCCTACTCAGTCAAACCATCCACCTAACAATTTACCTCAAAACAGTTCACCAACTAATCAATCTACCTCCACAAATTACCCCATTCGCCGTTCTACTTCCTCTGAAATAGCCCACCAAAAGGCCCAGGAATTATGCTTTTACTGTGACAGCAAATATACCCCTGGCCACCGCTGCTCTACCCCACGTGCTCTCCTTCTACTTCCCGATACACCCCCCGATTCACATGACACGAATCTCACCATAGCCGACCCGGCTATGGAGCCAACCACCGACGCCCTTGAACCCCTTAACGAACCACCAGCCGAAGAAACCCACATCGACCTCTCCACCAACCCAACTGACTGCAGCCTCCACTCCATGGTTGGCGCCGCCAGCCCCCGCGCCTTGCGCTTCTCAGCCACGATCGCGAGCCAGTCGATCCTAGCCCTAGTCGACACGGGGTCGACTCACAATTACATCCACCCACGTGTTGCCTCGTTTCTTAAATTACCAGTTGAGGAGAAATATCAATTTTATGTGACAGTAGGAAATGGGGCAAAATTGCTTAGTATAGGACTTTGCAGAAATATACAATTTAAGGTACAACAATTTACCTTTACAGCTGATCTACATTTATTGGAATTCACGGGTGCTGATATTGTATTGGGAATACAATGGCTTGAAACATTGGGCCCAATCACTACTGACCTAAAGACACTTACCATGAGTTTTGTCTACAACCAAAAGTTTATCACCCTATCAGGTCTCTCAAATATTTCTCATCCCAAAGAAATCTCCCTACACCAACTAAAACGCCTTGACTCCACAAATTCCATCGCCTCATACTTTCATCTACAACTTAACCCATCACCACTTGTTACCCAAACAACAGCCAAACATATCCCACCACCTATCCAAAAACTTTTAGACGAGCACCTCACCATCTTTCAAAAACCAACCGCACTGCCTCCTCATCGTTCCCTTGATCACCACATCAATTTAAAACCCAACCACCCTCCGGTCAACGTCCGTCCATACCGATACCCCCATTTTCAAAAAAATGAAATCGAAAAACAAATCCGAGAAATGCTACTCACAAAGCTTATCCAACCTTCCACAAGTCCATTTTCATCGCCAGTCCTCCTTGCAAAGAAAAAGGATGGCACATGGCGTTTTTGTGTCGATTATCGCGCTCTCAACGCCATCACAATTAAAGACAGATTTCCCATTCCAACCATCGACGAACTATTGGATGAACTTCATGGTGCAACATACTTCACCAAACTAGATTTGCGAAGCGGTTACTTCCAAGTACGTGTACATCCTTCCGACATCCCTAAAACAGCATTCCGAACACATGAAGGACATTACGAGTTTGTCGTCATGCCCTTTGGCCTCACAAATGCCCCATCCACCTTCCAAGCAAACATGAACAACATCTTCAAACCATACCTTCGAAAATTTATTTTAGTATTCTTTGATGACATCCTCATATATAGCCCTACCCTTATCACTCACATCTCACACCTCCAAATCACCCTCCAAATATTATCCACCAATAAATTCTTCATCAACCTCTCCAAAATGTGCCTTCGCCCTCACCGAAATTGATTATTTAGGTCACATTATTTCGAGGCAAGGAGTTCGAGTTGACCCCAAAAAAATCCAAGCCATGATTGAGTAGCCCGTTCCAAAAACTACAACCGAACTTCGCGGGTTCTTAGGTCTCACGGGTTATTACCGTAAGTTCATCCAAAACTATGCTAAAATCGCCAACCCACTCACCGATCTACTAAAAAAAGATGCTTTTTTTTGGACCAACTCCGCAACCGACGCTTTCAATGCCCTCAAACAAGCCGTTACCACTACCCCAATCTTAGCCTTACCCGATTTCACTCAAACCTTCACCATCCATACCGACGCTTCCATCACCGCCATAGGCGCCGTTCTCTCTCAAAATAAACATCTTATTTCTTACTTTAGCAAAACCCTCCCTTCTCTCCTTCAACGGGCATCCACCTATAGTCGCGAAATGTATGCCATTACTTCGGCCGTCAAACGTTGGCGTCATTACCTCCTCGGTCGCCATTTTATTATTATTACCGACCATCAAAGCCTACGCCAACTCTCTACCCAAACTATACAGACCCCGGAACAACAGCGTTGGCTGACTAAACTATTGGGATTTGATTTTACGATCCTCTACCAACCAGGTTCGTCTAACACTGTAGCAGATGCACTCTCACGTTGGACCTTTACAGCCCAGCCCACATCCGCACTTAACCTGCAAACCCATTTGTCTACTTCTTCATGTTCCACACATCCACCTATTCACAAAAACACCACCCAAATTAATTCATCCCCTCCTCCTACATCTGCTATTCCACCACTTAAACCGCCTCCGCCGTCGCCACCGCAAACCTCACCGCCTCATCCGCACCACCAGCAACCAACCCTACACTCTCTCGCCCCACTGCAGCCACCCGAACGACAACCCCCACCCCGCCAGCACCAACCAACCATAGCCGATCTCCACTTCTCTCCGTCGTCCACCACCATGACCTCACCTCATCTTCACACCATTCTAACACCTAAGTTTCTTCTCACGGAGCAAATTAAAGCCGCTACAGCCACCGACCCCTATGCTCAGCAACTTCGGCAGCAAGCCTCTACAGGATCCACTTCATTTCAATTTCGCAATGGTCTTCTAATATATGACAGCAGGATCTTCGTTCCAGACACCCAGAATCTGCGTCAACATATTATCGCCACCCTCCATGGGTCCAAACTCGGCGGCCATTCAGGTATCAAAGTCACTACTGCTCGTATCTCTTCTAACTTTTATTGGCCCAAACTGTCTACTTCTGTCAAACAATTTGTCAATCAGTGTTCTACATGCTTGCAATCGAAACCCGAAAACACCCCACCCAAAGGCTTACTGCAACCACTACCCATCCCCTCGTGCATATGGGAAGATATTTCCATGGACTTCATCACACATCTACCACCGTCATCCGGAAAAACCTCTATTTGGGTCATAGTCGACCGTTTGTCCAAATATAGCCACTTCATCGCCCTCCCAACGTCCAACTCAGCAGCACAACTAGCCCGCTATTTCATACAAGACTATGTACGTCTACATGGGTTTCCCCGTTCTATTATTTCCGATAGAGACCGAGTTTTCATTAGCCACTTTTGGAAGGAGCTTTGCCGCATACATGGAACGGATCTAAAAATGAGCAGCGCCTACCACCCACAAACGGACGGTCAGACCGAAGTCGTCAACCGCTGCTTAGAGACCTACCTACGTGCACTTGTTGGCGATAAACCCAATCGATGGGTTCAATTTCTTCCGTGGGCTGAATGGTGGTACAACACCAATCACCACTCGTCCCTTGGCACCTCCCCATTTCAGGTGGTGTATGGCAGACCCCCTCCAACTCTCGCTGACTACAGTCCAGGCACCACTAATTTACATGAACTCGACGAATGGCTCCTTGATCGCGATGGTCTACTCAAACAAATCAAACTAAACCTGGAAAAGGCCCAAACAAGAATGACGAATCAGGCCAACCAACACCGCACGGATAAACAATTTAGCACCGGCACATGGGTCTATGTTCGCCTCCAACCCTATCGCCAAATCTCTCTTGGCACCACCCACCACAAACTAGCCCGCAAATACTTCGGACCTTACGAAATTATCGAACGAATCGGAGTTGTCGCCTACAAACTCAAACTTCCCCACGACTCCAAAATCCACCCAGTCTTTCATGTCTCCCTCCTCAAACACTGCCCCAACCCACAGTCCACCACCACTACCGCCCTACCCCCACTTTCCCACGAAGGACACCCAGTCTACCAACCTGCCAATATCCTTGCTCATCGCCACCTAAACTCCTCCCAACACCAAGTCCTCATCCAATGGCAAGGCCTTGAACCATCTGAAGCCACCTGGGAAGACTACACACAGATAAGCCACAGCTTTCCCCATCTCAACCTTGAGGACAAGGTTGCTTCTGCAGGGGAAGGTATTGATGCACCAGCGGTTCATGCACCGGATACTGCTAGGCCTAGACGTGCCATACACAAACCCACGAGATATTTATGTTAATGCAACCAAGGAAACAAAAACAGATGGGACCATACCTAGCAGAAATTAGTTATAACAATTTCCAGCTTTTTCTTTTGTATTTAGCACTGTAAGGTGGTTACACCTGAATTAAGGATGCACGGTCCACTTTTTCTTTAATCTGTTACAATTGAGTGGATAGGAATACTCAAGAAAAATGAAGCTATCTCTTCTCTGAATTCTTTTCTTCCTTCCTAAATATTGCTCCTCTGTCTTAATGTCTGCTGTTAGTAGCTGATTCATACCAGATTATCAGATAGCACATTATTTCAAAATTTTCATAATGGCAAGGAATGATACAAAAAGGTATAAAGCTACCGCAGCAGTATTTCTTCAGAAAACATTGTTTTACAGGATTATTTGAATGATGAAACACCAAAAGTAGTTAAAATATGATATAAATTAGTGAGATGCAGTTCGATAAATTTCAGCTCAAGCCTACTCATTGGCAGGAAAATATCAAAATCAACCTGGAAAAATATCAACTTAAGTGGCTTGAATACATGCCCAAATTAAGTGGCTTAGTAACATATTATATACCTTTGTTTGAGCAATAAATGGGTTTAGTTCTTGAACATCAAACGTAGCTGAATATCTTCTAGAACTCTATGGTTGAGCTTACTACATGGAATAAGAGAGACAACAAATGAAAAAACAAATTATTCACGAAGAACTATTGGGGAAAACACAGTTTCTTATACACTGATGCGAAAAATTCTTGAAAACACAACACAATGGAGTTGATATTGCAGTTCGGCGGTAATGGTATGCTTTGTATGAGATTGAGATTGCTATAGGTTTAGTGAACATTATATAATTGTTTAGTTAAATTTATTTGAATAAAATAACAGAGTGGCAGCATCATGTACTTGAATTTGTGAATGTTCCAAAATTGCATCGTATTTCAGAAAAAGAAGCTCTTTTTCTAGATTACTTCCATACTTAAAATGTGCTAGCATCAAAGGAACGTCTGAATATATAATAAATTAGGAAGTAGGTAGTTAAAAGAACATACATGTGAAGCTTGTTTATGGTAAATGGGAAATACTAAAAGACGATAGGCATACAATTTTTCTTCATCAGCAAGCTGCTCATCATTGTTATTTTTTGTCAAATATAGTACACAATGCGAACCCGTGCTATGCACATGGAATGCAGTTACATGAGCGTGTAATGAAGAACTAATGAAAAAGCATTTAATACACATAACATTGTCTTACTAAATTATTTAGGATATTTTGAATATTGAAAATATGTAACTTGAACTCGGTTGTTATGTGCATATTTAAGTTAGAATAAGTGGCCACATTATTCTAGACATTAACTACAGTACCAATCATATGAAATGGTAACAAAAAATCTTAGTAAAGACCTAATGGAGTACTTAGTTACCTAATCCAAGCATTTGCTTACTAGAGTTTTACTGCAGTTAAACCAAAAAATATCTCTAATACTGACCATTTAAATTTGAAACCATGACGTAGAACCATTCAAAACATAAAAACCTAACTGAACCAAACTAAAATAAAGACAATCGATTCAACTAAAAAATATTTTTAATTGGACCTGTGTTACTTTTTCTGCCTACTATTTTAAAACACCTTGCCAATCTAACTGAAGGAACATATGTTAGACGGAAGTAGTGGAAGAAATTTAATAAGCAATAAGTTATCGAATATTGTAGATTTAAGAGCAGCTTGCATAACCTCTGTGGTTAGAGGATCAGAAATCTTGTTTGGCCTATATTTTGCAAACATTGTCATCTTTTACATTTTTAGTGGAAATTGTTAAAAAAATTACAGGTGTAACTTAAGGCACAGTAAAAGTATGTTGGAATATAGTAAAAATTATTTAATTGTCAAACTATCCATTCGGTACCATCCTTAACATTAAACTATTGACATATAATATATAGTTTATATTAAACATTAAAATACACAACTGAGATGAAAATGTTAACATCATATATGTCAAAGACTATCAACTCCTGCAACTTTCGAAATAAATATTCTTACCATTGACGGTTTGAAAAAATATATGTAATAAGACATGTACCAAGCATAAAGACATAATAACTCATATTTTTACAAAAAGTATATAGCATTTTTGAAGTCAGAAGGAATTGGTAATCAAAATAGGTTGTCAATAGATGCTAGAAAAATCCAAATCCATCAGCATCCATGTCCAGAAAATAAAGAAATATCTAAAATGAAAGAAAATGAATATGCATGCGTATGATATCTGCATCTTAAAATTATCCCTTCAGTGTTATCAAGATTATGTATATTTAATATTCATTTTAGTACATAAAGTGGTTGATATTTACATTGATATCAAAGTGATAATTTGTACTATGTGCGTATAAATTAATATTTGCTATTCAAAATTATTTTTCTTACTTTATTTTTTTTCTATCTTTAGTATTGAAATGGTTTTATGTTGCACTAAAATTTTCATTTTATTCGATTAGAATTATGTAATTGTAAGTTGATATATAAATATTTGATATGTCTGCTATACTTAGATGTAATACTTGATATCTTAATTTTCGATACAGATGCTGATATAGTACGATATGCATTTGTATCTCATCGTTGACATATCTGCATCGAAGTTCAAACTCAGGTGCTAAATAGGTTACAAGGTTTGCAAACATCATAAAATTTCATTACATCGGTTTTACTGTTAGGAACTGATAGCGTACAGATCTATTTAAATCTCAAAATAAACTAAAGAAATGGAAACAGTGATCTATTTATAAACGAAGACCAACCAAAATATTTGATCCATTTATTCACAAAGATCATCCATAAATATTATTAAAAAAAACCATCTATTTATATAGAAACATCAATATATTAACAAATTACCCAAATTTTCTGTATAAGTCACAACCAAATTCAGATTGTAATAGCAGTGGCTTGTGGAATAATAAAGCATCAAAGCTAGAATGTAAATAAGCACATATGAATTAGTAGTTAAATTTTTGAGAAACAACAAAAGCACAGAATAATACCAAGCTATTTAATAAGCAAATTATTCCAAAATGCATTCAATTAGGGAAATTATTATATACTCAAGAAGAATATTGAATCAAAAAATGTTAAAACTGTAAAAACTAATAGGTTGAACAATTTATTGGGAATTTTATACCTTTTCAACTTTAATTTTGGGAAAAGCAAGTTAGGGAGGTGAAAATTTGGACTCTTGTGTCATCAAACACTATAATAGTAGGCCAAAAATTATACATATAGAAACTTCATACTGTTACCGCCATTCAATATAACTGTAACGACCTGGAGTTTTCGAACCCGAAAATTCCAGATAGTTAGGAGAAAAAGAAAAGAGATAGAAGAAAGAAACAGAACAAGACATAGATTCTCACATTCGCAGCGGATCAAAATACAATATCAAATAATAATATCAGTTATACAAAGAAAAACTGTATTTGTTAATTTTCATCAATACATCAGAGTTACAATATATACACAAATCACTTGACAGATACAATTAACATGTCCTAAACAATCACTCTAGTATACAGCGGAATACACTCCATACGTTCCTGTCATCCAGCTTGTCTCCTGAGCTCCAGAACGTCCTTACCTGAAAATCTGTAATACTCGGTCTGACCCGAGCATTACATCAAAGTAACACCCGGGTCAGGCTGGAAACCAGCGTGAGTAAACTCATCTAACAAGAAATTCCAATCCATAGAACTTATTTAAAACCCGGGGTAACTCGTACTTACTATATGTAAACAACTTATATAGCCATCACCATTTCCCACAAAACAATATCTAAGTATCCAACTTAGTTTAAATGGTCCATAATATCCCAAACCGACCTATTGATATCACATATCAATTTCTAAATAGAAGATTTCAAATCGAAGTGGTTTCGGGTATGTACTGATACCCGATTCCGGTCTCTTCGAATCCCATGTCACCTTAACCCAAGTTATTCAAGTGAATATAATTCAATTTTAAATACATGATGCCAACTTTTACACAGTAATTCATCATCGATAGATAACCACAGTATAACTGTTCAAACCAAACATATCATATCAAAAAATATTTCATATCAGAAATATCAACCAATCATTCATAAGCAAGATTAATTAGTCACACCATTTCTAATAAATTAAATAAATTTAATTAATTACTTTAATCATTTTTAATCCTCCTTACTTATTAGTAATTAAATATAAACCTTAATTAATCATCCCTTAATTTATCAATCCTTAATTAACTAAGTAATTAATCCTTAATTACTTCCATTAAGAAATTTCCCTTTAATTAGTTATTTTCATCAAGTAATTATCCCATTGGTTAATTATCCTCAATTTATTAACCTTTAATTACTAATTAAATTAATTAATCCTTAACAAATTTATCCTTTAATTACTTACAATAAGTAATTATCATTTAAGTAATTAATCTCTAATTACTAATTAATTAATCTATAATTAATTCACTTATAACCCTAAATTTTTGATTTATTTATCCTTAATCATTAATTAATTAAAATTAATTAATTATACTTAAATTACTTTACTAACTTAATTAATCTCAAATCATTAAAACCTTAATTAACTTTAAGGTAAATCATTATCTTTATTAATTACCCAATTATCATCATCATATAAATTTAAGCATTTATCCTTCGTTAACTTACTAAATTAAATCATTTAATTTAAGTTTTAAAATAAAATGAATATTTAACTTAACAAATTAAAGTTAACAATTTATATAACTTCCTAAATCAAATGTTAAAGAAAACATTTATAAAAGAAATTTATAAAAGAAAAGTTTTAAACTAAATTTATTTTAAATTCAAAACCTTGCTTTTATAAAACTTAAAAAAAACGGTTTTAAAACTTACTAAAGGTTCAACCCGACCTCTACCCGAGATCCACCCGAGTAAACCCACTTCCCTTTTCTCTTTTTTTTTAAATTAAGTTAAACTTGTTAAAACTTTTAAAATCTAAAACAAGATTTACACTCACTTATTACTCGAGTCCACCTCCCATCTTCTCGAGCACGACCCCAAGAGATTCCTCTTCTTTCCCAAACTAAACACCGATGCACAGAAAATTCCTCGTGCATGTGCACAGACCAACGGCGACACTCCGACCACCCAAGCTATCACCGATAAGTCGACGACGACCTATCCACTCGATTCTGACCACCTAAGCTTCCAACCCGATCGCGAAATCAAAATCGACTTGATCGAACCCACTGGAACGAAAATCCATCGACCAAGAACCACCTCGTCCTAGCTTCTCCGACCACCAGCAACCACGAAACTCGATCCATACCTTCGCCGACCAACCACTCACCTTTTCCCCCACCTCCGATGAACTCCGGCGCTCCAGTGACGATGCAGCAGCCTACTTTCCAACCTTGACCAAAAACCAAGCTAAAACCCTACTCCAACTATTCGCCGTCGCCACGGTGATTTAAAAATTCAACGAGCATTTTTCCCCAGCTCGCCTACTCCCTCGCTACCTCCAGTAGCGATCCCGACCACCCAGACTTCTTTGATCACCAGAAAATGCCCAGAACACAAACCACGTTCAACTCGCAATATCACTCGATTTACAAACTTAAATTTCATGATCTTTCTTTTAAAAATCATAGTTTTCGAAAATAAAATTGATTTTATACCTGAAACAAACAATTATTATGATCGAGACTTTGACATGTATTAGAATTTACTGTTCTTCTTCTTATTGTTAAAACTAGCTTCAATTCTTTCCTATAAATATTTTTAGATCAGATATCTTGTTATTTCAAACAAGATTTGTTTATATACCTAAGTCCTAAAAGAATTGAGGGAAGAGATATGAATTTTTAACAAAGTTTTATAACCTGAAGCATAAGAACAGAGCAACAACAGGCATGCACACCAATATATTCTTATATATATACATATGATCATATAAAACAATCATGCAATCACTTTTCACTAATTTACTTTAAGATCACTGCATACAACAAGACTTAAAGCAGATTTAAAAGCTTGTTTACTCACCTTAAATGCTGGAAACTAGAGAAGGTATAACTGAGATGCTTGAAAATGCTATGATGATCTCTTTGAAAACTGAAGCTTTAATCCTTGCTTAAGTCGAAATTGAACTTAAATTTGAATTGTTGTTTCACTCAGTTGAAAGCTTTTGAAAAGAAGACTGGAAATGTTTTTGATGATGAAGTGGAATTTGTCTTGCTAATCTGATTTGAACTGAGTTGCACTTGAATTTATTTTATTTTTTTTGATTTGAGCTTCAGGTTTGAACCAATTGAAAGATTATTGTTTTTCTTTGATCTTGTCTTCTGGTTTGTTACAGGATTTTGGTTTCTCTTTGTTTTGAAAAAATGAAGATAGAAAAGAATAGAGAAGAGGAGATAGATGTATTTATAATCTTGATTCATCTTTTATTTAAAAATGAAAAGAAATCACATTACATGACACTTGTAATTTGCATGAAAGTATTTGCTTACATTTGTAAAACTATATGCTAAAAAATTTCCACTTGTATTTAGCATGTGTTAATAAATTATAATATGTTTTTTTTTATAAATCTTTATATTTATTTTCTATTTAGATAATACATTTTCTTAATTTATATTTGCAAAATCTTTTTAAAGAAACTAATTATATACTAAATAAAATCATATATATATATATATATATATATATTTATATATATTATTTTTAAATCCAATTTATTTTAAGATATTTATCTTTTGAATTTCAAATTCAAATCCAAATTCAATTTAAAATCAGCTCATTTAAATATATATATTTAAACAACACATATTTAATTTGTTCAACTTATAAATCAGGGTTTTCAATAGTTAAAATCAGATAATTATCCAATTACCTGATGCTCAAAAATCCGGGTTATCACATTCCTCCCCCCTTTGAATCTTTTCGTCCTCGAAAAGGAACGAAGCCAGAATTTATTAAATAATTATTATTAAAAAAATTATTCTTTGAGCATTTTTAAACTATAAAAACTTTTTTCTTTTTTTTTATTAAGAATTTTTTAAAACACTTTTAAAATCTACATAGTATTACAAAAATAGGTTTATGAAAATACTTTTATAACTCGATGTTTCAACAAATCCATCCTTGTTCTTACAGAAATTCGGTCATACGTTGATCAGACGTAGGACTGAAAATCTATAAATACTTGGTAAACTCATTCTCAACACCCAGTGAAAATACTTGAAAAAATATTTTTATTGAAAATATAGAAAACATTTTTGAAAATAGAGAAAACATCTTTGGTGAAAATGCTCTGGAAATCATCACCCTCATCCATGATCACAGTTACATCACGGGTTACGTTACCATCGCAGCAAAACACTATCAAATTTTAGATTATTTAAGGCAATTGTAAATGCCTTTACTAATATAAACAGGGGCATCAAATAACCTTAAAATGCCCCTAAATACATGAGAGGCAAATTAAGATTTGCTTTTACAAATCAAGCCCCTAATAATATGTAGAGGCGAATTGTACTCATAAATTGCCCCTGTTATTATGTATGCCACCTATGATAGATAGTCAATGGGGACAATTGCAAACGCCCCCATTATCAAATAAATTCGTATAAAACTATATATAATAGCTGTATTCTTTTGAACAAATTAATGTCACAAATGAATTAGAAGATAATATTATGCTACAAACATATAATATGTCATTTACTAAGATAAACACAATTTTGAAGGTTATATATTCAGATAATACAGCAAGCATACTCTTATTCATAAAAATATTCATTAGGTGCCGAGATCATTGTTCACAAATGAATGATATAGAAAATACATTACAAACAAGTGTTTGTCAACTTTTGATAGTTGCAATAATGAGAACTTCGACTCTCCATCAGCTTTAGATGTTCATGAACTTTAAAGATTGGAAACACACTCTGCATGGAATGCCAAGAACGTCATAGGAAAATCCAAGAAATATCACTGCACAAAACATTAGTACTAAAGATACTAAAAATATTCAATGATTACTTGTTCAATCTTAATCTGTGTCACATATTAATATCAACTAATTAAGAATGATTGAAGCTGGCATATATCTTATACATATGCCAAATCCCTATTTAACTATGCAATTATACACATATTACTTCAAAACAAATAGATTTTGTGGTATTAACCAAAATTCAAGAACTAATTTATAAATCAAACTAATATGAAATCCTAGAAAATTAAACATTGAACCTGACTACATCTCCTAAATTCAAAAGTATCATATACCAATACCATGCTACACGTTTTGGGTTATAAATCGTTATAAAAGTTTATATGTTCATTAGTTAACTAAGCATAGAATAAAAAAGCTTGAAGTAATAGAAAAGACTGCATCTATTCTAAGTATTTTGCAACCAATAAACATCCAATTTTGTATTATATCCACTTGTTTCCATGCTCTACCTAATCAATATGTCCAAAACTAATGATTAACTTATTTACAAAAATCTACTTAATTCCTCTTTAAAATAAGGAAACTGGGAAGAGAATTATGGCTTACCAACAAATCCGTAAGAGCCATTCAATCACATAGACAGATGTCACTACAATAGAGCCATCAACACTTCCTAAACATGATAATGATCACCTGTAAGTAGAGAATTACCCAAAAATGTATCAAATAAGAAGATAAAAATGAAATTGGTTAATAAATGTGCATGTAAAAAACAAAACTAAATCAAAGCCAAAAAATTGTATTTCATTAGCAGTGTAATTACATACTGTTGGGTAGGGGTGACCGTTTGGTTGGGTTGGTTTATCCGATAATTAAAATTGTTAAACCGAACTAAAACCAATAGAAATTAAAACCAAACCAAAACAACTAAACTAAGTTTGGTTTGTTATCCAATCTAACCAAACTAAAAACAATTCATATTTTATGTTTAAAATATTCATTATAATTTGAAATAAAATCTGAAAATATAATTAAAGTTCTTATTTAGCATTCTTACACTCTTAAATAATAATTTTGACACATATACGATAAATAAATTTTATTTAGATCAATAAACTAATCTAATTTTTTTTATAACGTTAGTAATTTTGAAAATTTAATAAAAGTTCGGTTGGTTTGGTTAAACACATAACCAAACTAATTTTTTTATGGCCCGATTATAAACCAGTCTTCTTTCAAAACCAAACCGACCAAAATGAATCGGTTTGGTTGGTTTATTGAGTTTAACCAAAGATTGCTCACCCTCATCATTGGGCATAACCTACTCCTAAGGATAATATACAATAGAAATATCAAAAGAATTTATTGTAAGATCGTCAAATAGGAATTCATTTACAGTACAAATTATAATCTATGTTTCCAATAACTTGGTTTTTCGATTTTCATTCTTCTGTCATTATGCTCCCATTTGCTTCTCTTAATTCGTTACTTATTTTGAATTAACAATGTTTCTAAATGGAGGAACGAAGGCCAAGCCTCCATAATACATCAAGGTCGTATAAAAAACCTTCATGAACTGATCTGTTCATGAACAATTACTTTTACCCAGAAAGATAAGAAAGTCAACTAAAAGTTCTGATACAACATAATGCTGCATGCACAGGACTGGTACTCATTATCTACATGCATAGCAAGAAGTCACAGGCAGTCCCATTAACCTCTCAATCTTGCAGACAATCAACCTCCTCACTCATTAACCATGCCAAACTCATCCAACTTAACAACTGACAATTCCCATTTTCACACAATCAAACCAAGTGCTCATGAACCAATCATCAAGACTACATGCACCACACCAGAAAATGAAATCACCCATCTTACTCATCACAGTAATGTTTCAATCCATATCTAGAAGCCCACAACAAACAACCAAATACCACAAACTAATCCAAACACTAACATGCACCTTTCTAATACACTATAGGCAAATACTCATCACCAAATCGATCACATATTATCATGATTTCTATAATATTTCAATAACCTTGGATTTTGGTTGTAGCTATAGTCCAGAAAATGGTATACTAGGTTTATGGTTATTATTTCAATTGTATAATCATCATTTCTGCTTGTTTTCATATTCTGAAAAGAGAAAAATTATTGGTTTGAAGTGTAAAAAATAGGTCACTTGGGTTAGTTGCAAATTTTCAAATTTCAAAACTGACCTTGTGTTTTGGATATCCAAACAATAGAACAAAATAACACTACTCGGGCCGGAGGAAGCGATGGGAAAAGGAATCATAGTTCTAACATAGCGAATCAGTTGTGTTACAACAAATATAATGATCAGCGTCGTAAGTTAGAAGACAGATTCAAATTTCTTGCCAGAACCTCAAAAGCAAATGTACTTACTGCCTACTGGCTATGAACAAATAAGCTAATCATAAAGATGTTTCATTTTACATTGTCATGGTTTGAATGGTGCTAGTAATTTGGTGAAGGAATTAGAGGCACTTTGACTTTTATTACCTGAAAGAAGCTAACTAAGATTATGTTTAAACTACGGTGCAATATATGAGCACTTTGTCAAATAATATTTCAAGTAAGGATTTAAGTATTGTAATGACCACAAACCTCTTCAGCTGCTAGATTTATGAATTGAAGAAAAATAAGACGCTTTTTAAATTCAATATACGAACAAGGAATGGATATAATGATGCCATCAGAAATGTTGAACACGGTTGAATCTACCACGGTTGAACTCTGCAAAAGAAGGCCATCCGGGCTCATGGTTGAACTATGAATTTGCTACTTAACAATAGTAATCTGATATTTCTATTAATAATAGTTATATAATACACTACAAATTTCAATCTACTTAAAAATTTCTACTTATCATATAATCGACCCACTATAATAACTATAAGCTACTCATTTAATGTATATTTATAATAGGATATTATCAATATAAAATAACAAATGGATCTTGATTGAATATAATTTACAATATTTATATGTATATAACCTATATTAATATAGTTAAGGCACAAAAGAGTCTAATGCAAAACCTATGCCATCTCCGCTTGTTCAACTAAATTGATACAAAAGATATTGATGACTTTATGATGTATTTGCAGTTTTAACTGGAGGACTTGGTAAGTACATTTTTTCCTATGTAGTATTATATGAATGTTCTACCAAATAAATTTGAACAAACTAGTTATTTTCTTCTGAATGCGAACACATGAGTTGTAACTTATAATTAAGATAAAATGGAATAATAATAGTTAAAGAGATAAAAGAGAACTGAAAAAAAATCAATGGTTCGGCAAGGGTATTTTAAAATGTGAATAAGAACTTCATGGTGCTAGCGCATATCTAAATTTGATATATGAATTAAGCAGTAGCAAAAACACATCCATTGAAAACATAATTATAAATGTCAAATGATAATTTAATGTTTCTTTCAAACACACATACATTTAATTGTTTATTATTAATAGTTTATCATTGTTAGTATACTCACCATGCATGCCTCCAGGAGATGGGTCATGAAGTAATTCCCCATATTCTTTTAAAGTTCCAACAGCTACCTGCATATACTTAGACTTATCGAATGAAAAATAGATCAATATCCAAAAAAACAGTAACATCAATATACCATAAAAGTTAAATTACCATAAAAACTCATCACACCTTTGATTATATACCATAAAAACACAATTATACTATTAATTGCTAAATCCAAACAAATGATAATCGTATGAAGCTTCTTCTTTCTAAGTATCAATTATAACAGACATAGTTAAAACACTTGAAATAGTGTATGTTAAATTACTTTATTATAAAACACAATACCTATCATCATCTTATATTCATTATAAATACACAAAACGTAGAAACACAAATTACTTCAAGAAATCAATAATTTTTACCAATACTTTTAGCATTATGCATAACAAGCACTTGATATTCTTATGATCGCATAAAAATATAAACTAGTTAACATGTTATAACACCAAATCACTTTTAGCCAAAAGAATATGGTTTTCATGTTTTTCCATTTAGTTGATGGAAATACTTTGTCAGATATAAAAACAAGTGTTGAAACTTCAAATGTTCACACACATGTATCGAAACTCTGGTGTCAATATATAAAAACAAGAAGGAAGGGGCAGTGTTACAGAAATAGATATAGAGAGCCAAGGCTTATCAAAATAACTTAAATTTAATGGTGTTCCAATTCAATTTTATAAGATACCAATATAAAAGTGACAAAATTAGTAGAAAAAAAATTATGATTCTAGATTCATTTTTACCATCCATAGATAGTGGATACCGCTTTCATTTTAATGCTATCAAACCTTATATAACAATAATTCCTTGCTATAATTGACTGTTCCATAACCATATGATATGATACATCAAGCGCATATGCAATTTTTTTGATAATAAGCAACAAGAATGATATAATATTATAATATTACAAATTAATACCTGATAAGCTCATCATAGTGTTGTTGTTGAGAACTCTTTACGTTCAAAAAAGGCCTAAGGATGTTAATATGAATGAGGTAAGATCTAACATTAAAAATACTAAAAGAATGAATGGATGGATAAAATAAATTTTTGATAATTTATGCAATAAATAAACTTTTGCGCTTACATGAATCCATCCAATCATGAGTGGTGAACAATTGGTTTACATGTTAAACATTTGTTTATTTTCTATATCACCCAAGATTGTGTGACTTTTATATTTGGATCAGGAAATTTCATAGCTCCAAGAATGCACAATTTCAATGTGATGAACTTTGCTTGGTTGCTCCCCATCTTTGTTTGACACATAACTTCAAAAGATATTTCATTCGTAAATCAATAATAAATAGCATCAAAATAATGGGTTTCGCTATATCTCATAGAGTAGATAAAAAGCATGTTGGATTTTGCTTGCTAATGTTTTAAATACTACCGATAAGAATACCAAACCCTATGCCAGAATCACTAATTAATCTGTTGTGTATGTGAAAAAATATAATATTTAGGGTGCCAAGGCACTAACGTTTCATGTAAAACCCCTAAATTAAAATCATCATGTTGAAATATTCATATCACACATCAGTAATTTTGAAAGTAATTATATAATGATATAACAAAAAGTTAACGCAAAAATGAACTTCTTCTATTTTTTATTTGTACTAGAGAGAAAACATGTTCTTCGTTGTTTTTCAACAATGTTATTTATGTTCAAATAAAGTCATTGTACTTATCATGAACCAAATCCAAAATCAACAAAATCCTATTTTAAGCATGCACCTATACAAAGTGTTTTCCTACTTAACAATACTAATATCTTTGTTGCTTGTTACTAGATGTTAACTGTCAATTTATTTTGATAACTTTGCAGGATATGACTTGGTTCATCATGATGCATGTTGCTCCATCATGTTACCCAAAACTTGAAGCTAGAAACAGAGAAATCAATTCTTGATTAAAGGAAAGAAAAGCAACATTTTGAGGGTAAGAAAAACCTACGTTGATGAATGTAGTCCTCTTCTTCAGTTTATTCTCTAAGCATAGGAGTGATGGACTTGAACACTACTTCTTCACAAATAATATAATTCTCATTTCATGATGGAACCCAAACACCTCAACTTCCTTCTACAAAGTGGAGATCTGAATTTCTTTGCTTTTAGCTGAAATGAAGACGAAATCATGTGATTGAAGAGGTAATCCGACTCATTTGGGCAATCGAAAGTGGATTCCATGTCGATTTGAGTAGTTGATGCTTGGATTCCATGTTAACTTTTAATTTTCCATGTTTAGCACAAAAATAAACTTCAATTCATCATAATTATACAGAATCATAAAAATCCCTAAATCGAGACTACAAACAAAATCCCTAAGAATAAATTGGAGACGATAATATAGGGCTTTAATCTATGTAAATGAAAAAAGGAAGATGAAATACCTGTCAGAACTTGGAAGGAGAATATCACGCAGTATTGGTTGGTTTTTTTTAATTACATGTGAAAATTTTGGCGAAAGGAAGGCAAGCTACGAAAAATTTGGCAGCCGTTTTACTTTTAGAACCAAAATTTGGGGGAAAGCATTTGGGGCGTTTTTTAATGCCTTATTTAATGCTTCTAGGGGCTATTTGTAGTTTTGCCTTTAATTAGTAATTAATAGAGGCAAAACAATTTATTTTGCCTCTAATTAGATGTCCTTAATACTCACAAAGTTGGTAGTGAAAGTCCATGTAACTGATGACAGCATGGAACCCACAACAGATCGCAGTTACATTCCAGGGTTACGTTGCCATCGCAGCAAAAGTCCATGTAACTGTTGGCTCTCAGCGACACACACGATTTCGCTGTCAAAATGAAACTTCTCCACTCTACATAGGTCGCAGTCTACCGATATAAAATCAAACGTAGACTGTTGGCTCTCAGCGGCACACAAAACTTTCGCTATGTTACCATAGTGTCGCAGTCTACCGATATAAAATCAAACGTAGACTGTTGGCTCTCAGCGGCACACACGACTTTCGCTATGGTCTGCAGTAGATCGCAGTGACATTGAGTTAAACTGTCATCACAGCATAACTCAAATGCCTCTGTGGGCACCAGCCCCTCGACTTTCGCTACACAAATAATCCTCAGGAACTAGTTTTGTCCGGACTCCTCACAGGATCAACTTTAGAATCCCCCCTTGAGGTTCAAGGCAGTACCACCCTGTGGTACTCCTGAGAAGTTCATTTCAAGGGAGCGCCTTTTTCCCCAGAGTTATTTTCAAAACAATTTATACTATACACTTATAGTATCTTCAAATCATATCCTTTATGATTTATATCAAAATCTCTTTTACACAAAATCGAAATCCAAAATCGATAGTTCCAAACATGGCTTTCCAAAATCCAAAATCGATTTTCCCAAAAATCAAAAACCTTTTCAAAATCCATAGGTTCCAAAACCTTTTCCAAAATCATTCTCATAAGATCCTTTATATATATATATATATATATATATATATATATATATAACTTTAAAAATCTTTGGATCACTTCAACTTGTATAAAACCTCTTTTATACTTCAAATACTTCCAAAAATCTTTTTATTCTGGTTATAGATTCAAGAAGGGAAGTTTATCATATATATCAAATATATATGACTTTATTCATTTCAAATCAAATATTCAAATCTGATTACCTTTTTTTTATAAAGTTATTAACCATATTCTTTTTTATAAAATGAGTTCTAATCACAGAAATATTCAACTCCCATTTTATTTTATCATATATTTCGCAAAATATATTTTTCATTTCAAAAACCATTTTACAGTTTTTTATCCACAAATTTTCAATATCAATTTCATTCAAACCCGTACGATGTACACATATCATCCGTACGCAATATCAATCTGATCGCTCACTCGATCACACAATTTCTCTTCCGAACTAGTATCGTCCATCCGACTTCCTAGTGCGGACTCAGATCTAGTTTCTTGATCAGAAACCGTCATTCTCCTTGCATAGTCGTAGCTATGATAGAGAATATCCAGAACCAATCAAAACCCATATCCAGGTTCGCCGTCGAAAATCGAGCGAAAAATCCCAACTCGGATCGATAATACTATCTCGAAATTCTGTGTTCGAATCTGGATCAAATCACTTATGCGAATAGAATAATATACGTATATCCTACGTATTTATCTTTATTGGTTAGTAGCTAAATCAATTCTCTTTTCTATTCACATTTCCTTTTAATTCCATTTACTTATTCTCAATTGCTTTCATTTCCAATTGAGTTATTACTTCAATTACAAACAGTTTGAACTCTGACTAATTTAAATTTAAAAATAGCTTGAAAAAGTTTAAAATAGATAAGTAGTTGAAAAATAGTTATTAGTTTGTAAAATAGCTGTAAAATAGTTAAGTAGGTATAAAATAGTTAGATAATTGCAAAATAGTTTTTAAAATAGTGATTAGATATAAGTAACTGAAAAATAGTAATTAGTTTATAAGACAGTTTCAAAATAGTTAAATAGTTCCAGAATAATTGTAAAATAAGTATAAGATAGTTTGGGGTTTAAGAAGAAAGATAGTTTGGGGTTTAAGAAGAAAGATTGTATAGTAAATAATTTGGAAAAATATATTTATATTAAAACAATTTATTTTGAAAATAATCCAGAGCCAAACTGTTTAATTTCCCAATCTCCATTTCCAATTGATTTCTCATCGATTCAATTTAAATTTCCACTTCCATTTAAATTGACTCAATACTTCAAATTCCATTGAAATTGGTTTAATTCCAATTCAAGTTGAATTAACCTTAATTCCTTTCCAAATTCAAATCAAATTCCATTTGATTTTTAAACTTATTCAACTTTAATCACAACTCCAAATTATTTCAAATCAATTTGGATTAATTTCAAATTGAACCAGTTTCAATTTCAAATCATTTCAATTTCTATATGAATTAATCCCAATTCCCATTTGAATTTTAAACTTATTCAACTTAAATTTCACTTCAAATTATTTCAATTTAAAATTTCCATTTAAACTTATGCTTATTCATCTTCAATCACACTTCTAATTAATTCAAATTAAATTCAATTTGAACTAATTTTATTCAAATCTCAACTTAAAATCGTCTCGAATTATATAAATTCGAGTTAAAAATTTTAAATGTTGATTTAATTCCTTAAGTCAAATTAACCTTTCCTTTTAAATTAATTCAACCTTTATTTTTAATTTAACAACTTAAATCTTTAAACCATTTAATTCTGAATCAAAATTCCAAAATTCTATTTTAAAATTATCTTTTATTACAAAGTTCAAATTAGAGTTCAAAACTTTTTAAATGATTAAATCCTCAGAATCCAATCAACCTTACTCAAATTTGAATTCTCCATTTTAACTTTTAAACTTGGGTACTTTTGGCACAGGTCCTTATTAAATTTCAAAATTCACGAAAAGTCCTTCACTAAATTTCAGTGTAAATTAGGTCCCTGTTTTTTATTTACGATTATTGCAGAGCATGATGCAACATTTCATAAAATTTGCTGACATTTCCGCAACATTTCTGTACACTGTGAACATAGTGTATGAAAGTTGCTGAAATATCAACACTTATTTATAAAAGTTGCTGATATTTCAGCAACATTTATGTACACTGTGAACACAGTTTATGAAAGTTGCTGAAATATCAGCACTTATTTATAAAAGTTGTTGACATTTCAGCAATAATTTTTCTTTGTTTTTACAATAAAACTTTGACACAAATAGTTGCTGAAATATCAGCACTTATTTATAAAAGTTGCTGACATTTCAGCAATAATTTTTCTTCGTTTTCAGAAAACAGGGACCCGCTTTACAATGAAACTTTGACAGGGACCCGCTTTACAATATGAAAGTATGATAGGGATGCTTCCCTAATTTCCACTTTAAACTTCTTATTAATAAACTTTCCATTTAAGTTTAAAAACTTACTTCACTTTGGGTTTCACATCACATCCCAAGGAAAATTCAAAACTCAACCTTAGAGTTTATTTCCAAATATAGATATTTATTTCCTTTACATACCAAGTTATACCTTAAATTTTTAAACCACCTTTGGTTTTAATTTCAAACAAATTTCTTTAAAACAATTTCAAGTTTTCTAGACTTAAAACTTCACAATTTAAAACCCACTTCAATTTACAAGTCATACTTGCCTAAATGTTTTACTTTCTTAAAACATTTTATTTTGCTTACTCATTTACAACATTTCATTATTAAACACAATAACCATTTATGATAATAACCAAGATTATCATATCTGGAAACCAATTTATTATTATCTTTATCCTGATAATACTTCTACAAATTCAAGATTTTAATTTCAGTTTGGATTCATTTCAAACTTATCTTTATTCAATTTAAATTTGGTTGTATTACTATTACCACTTATATTTAATTCAATAATTTAACAACCAATTACCTTAATATATTTATTAGAAAGAAATATTGCTTTATATATATCAAAATATAATCTTATATAAAAATCATTTATTTTAAAACCATTTAAAATCTTTATATAAGAAAATAACAAGTACGCTCTCATATATATATATATATATATATATATATATATATTTATTTATACACACTCAACTCATTCTAGGGTACCATTGACTCTATCCTTAATGAGTAATCCCACCAGAGCCAAGGTACTCGCTTAACCTTCTGCTCTGATACCAACTGTAACGACCCGGAGTTTTCGAACCCGAAAATTCCAAATAGTTAGGAGAAAAAGAAAAGAGATAGAAGAAAGAAACAGAACAAGACATAGATTCTCACATTCGCAGCGGATCAAAATACAATATCAAATAATAATATCAGTTATACAAAGAAAAACTGTATTTGTTCATCAATACATCAGAGTTACAATATATACACAAATCACTGGACAGATACAATTAACATGTCCTAAACAATCACTCTAGTATACAGCGGAATACACTCCATACGTTCCTGTCATCCAGCTTGCCTCCTGAGCTCCAGAACGTCCTTACTTGAAAATATGTAATACTCGGTCTGACCCGAGCATTACATCAAAGTAACACCCGGGTCAGGCTGGAAACCAGCGTGAGTAAACTCATCTAACAAGAAATTCCAATCCATAGAACTTATTTAAAACCCGGGGTAACTCGTACTTACTATATGTAAACAACTTATATAGTCATCACCATTTCCCACAAAACAATATCTAAGTATCCAACTTAGTTTAAATGGTCCATAATATCCCAAACCGGCCTATTGATATCACATATCAATTTCTAAAGAGTTATAGAAGATTTCAAATCGAAGTGGTTTCGGGTATGTACTGATACCCGATTCCGGTCTCTTCGAATCCCATGTCACCTTAACCCAAGTTATTCAAGTGAATATAATTCAATTTTAAATACATGATGCCAACTTTTACACAGTAATTCATCATCGATAGATAACCACAGTATAACTGTTCAAACCAAACATATCATATCACAAAACATTTCATATCAGAAATATCAACCAATCATTCATAAGCAAGATTAATTAGTCGCACCATTTCTAATAAATTAAATAAATTTAATTAATTACTTTAATCATTTTTAATCCTGCTTACTTATTAGTAATTAAATATAAACCATTAATTAATCATCCCTTAATTTATCAATCCTTAATTAACTAAGTAATTAATCCTTAATTACTTCCATTAAGAAATTTCCCTTTAATTAGTTATTTTCATCAAGTAATTATCCCATTGGTTAATTATCCTCAATTTATTACCCTTTAATTACTAATTAAATTAATTAATCCTTAACAAATTTATCCTTTAATTACTTACATTAAGTAATTATCATTTAAGTAATTAATCTCTAATTACTAATTAATTAATCTATAATTAATTCACTTATAACCCTAAATTTTTGATTTACTTATCCTTAATCATTAATTAATTAAAATTAATTAATTATACTTAAATTACTTTACTAACTTAATTAATCTCAAATCATTAAAACCTTAATTAACTTTAAGGTAAATCATTATCTTTATTAATTACCCAATTATCATCATCATATAAATTTAAGCATTTATCCTTCATTAACTTACTAAATTAAATCATTTAATTTAAGTTTTAAAATAAAATGAATATTTAACTTAACAAATTAAAGTTAACAATTTATATAACTTCCTAAATCAAATGTTAAAGAAAACATTTATAAAAGAAAAGTTTTAAACTAAATTTATTTTAAATTCAAAACCTTGCTTTTATAAAACTTTAAAAAAACGGTTTTAAAACTTACTAAAGGTTCAACCCGACCTCTACCCGAGATCCACCCGAGTAAACCCACTTCCCTTTTCTCTTTTTTTTTAATTAAGTTAAACTTGTTAAAACTTTTAAAATCTAAAACAAGATTTACACTCACTTATTACTCGAGTCCACCTCCCATCTTCTCGAGCACGACCCCGAGAGATTTCTCTTCTTTCCCAAACTAAACACCGATGCACAGAAAATTCCTCGTGCATGTGCACAGACCAACGGCGACACTCCGACCACCCAAGCTATCACCGATAAGTCGACGACGACCTATCCACTCGATTCTGACCACCTAAGCTTCCAACCCGATCGCGAAATCAAAATCGACTTGATCGAACCCACTGGAACGAAAATCCATCGACCAAGAACCACCTCGTCCTAGCTTCTCCGACCACCAACAACCACGAAACTCGATCCATACCTTCACCGACCAACCACTCACCTTTTCCCCCACCTCCGATGAACTCCGGCGCTCCAGTGACGATGCAGCAGCCTACTTTCCAACCTTGACCAAAAACCAAGCTAAAACCCTACTCCAACTATTCGCCGTCGCCACGGTGATTTAAAAATTCAACGAGCATTTTTCCCCAGCTCGCCTACTCCCTCGCTACCTCCAGTAGCGATCCCGACCACCCAGACTTCTTTGATCACCAGAAAATGCCCAGAACACAAACCACGTTCAACTCGCAATATCACTCGACTAACAAACTTAAATTTCATGATCTTTCTTTTAAAAATCATAGTTTTCGAAAATGAAATTGATTTTATACCTGAAACAAACAATTATTATGATCGAGACTTTGACATGTATTAGAATTTACTGTTCTTCTTCTTATTGTTAAAATTAGCTTCAATTCTTTCCTATAAATATTTTTAGATCAGATATCTTGTTATTTCAAACAAGATTTGTTTATATACCTAAGTCCTAAAAGAATTGAGGGAAGAGATATGAATTTTTAACAAAGTTTTATAACCTGAAGCATAAGAACAGAGCAACAACAGGCATGCACACCAATATATTCTTATATATATACATATGATCATATAAAACAATCATGCAATCACTTTTCACTAATTTACTTTAAGATCACTGCATACAACAAGACTTAAAACAGATTTAAAAGCTTGTTTACTCACCTTAAATGCTGGAAACTAGAGAAGGTATAACTGAGATGCTTGAAAATGCTATGATGATCTCTTTGAAACTGAAGCTTTAATCCTTGCTTAAGTCGAAATTGAACTTAAATTTGAATTGTTGTTTCACTCAGTTGAAAGCTTTTGAAAAGAAGACTGGAAATGTTTTTGATGATGAAGTGGAATTTGTCTTGCTAATCTGATTTGAACTGAGTTGCACTTGAATTTATTTTATTTTATTTGATTTGAGCTTCAGGTTTGAACCAATTGAAAGATTATTGTTTTTCTTTGATTTTGTCTTCTGGTTTGTTACAGGATTTTGGTTTCTCATTGTTTTGAAAAAATGAAGATAGAAAAGAATAGAGAAGAGGAGATAGATGTATTTATAATTTTGATTCATCTTTTATTTAAAAATGAAAAGAAATCACATTACATGACACTTGTAATTTGCATGAAAGTATTTGCTTACATTTGTAAAACTATATGCTAAAAATTTTCCACTTGTATTTAGCATGTGTTAATAAATTATAATATGTTTTTTTTATATAAATCTTTATATTTATTTTCTATTTAGATAATACATTTTCTTAATTTATATTTGCAAAATCTTTTTAAAGAAACTAATATAAAACTAATTATATACTAAATAAAATCATATATATATATATTATTTTTAAATCCAATTTATTTTAAGATATTTATCTTTTGAATTTCAAATTCAAATCCAAATTCAATTTAAAATCAGCTCATTTAAATATATATTTAAACAACACATATTTAATTTGTTCAACTTATAAATCAGGGTTTTCAATAGTTAAAATCAGATAATTATCCAATTACCTGATGCTCAAAAATCAGGGTTATCACAATAATGTTGTAAAGAATTTTAAGATAAAAAAGATATTGTAGGACATAGTGATATAAAGAATGCCACTTTTACCGACACTGAGCTTAATCATGTGAGAAATTAGGTGAGTGTCATGCTTACCACTAACCACGTGAGTGATTATCAAGATAAATTTCATGATAGGTAAAATAAATATATTTATATTTATTTAATTTTTAATCTGATGGTTGTAAACCTAAACACATTTATGTCACTTTTCTTCTTGCATGCAACCACCCTTATATACTCTTATTGATGAAGGTTCTAGAAATAAAACAGTGTGGTTTATTATTTTACCATAACCTACATAACATATAATTGTGATAATTGAGATTTTGGCTGATAATATTGCGAACATATGGTGGAAAAACTCAAACATGATTGAGTTCTAATTAAGCGAGAATACAAAGAGAAAACTTCATCATTGATCGATGATAAAGTTAAATGTCGCAAATGATATTATTTCTTTCTCAATTTTTCCAGTGGACAAAAATGTTTTGTGCTTAATGTGCTTAAAATTGTACTATGGTAAAACAAAACCATGCCTTTTAAAAAATGAACATATTAATTTATAAATTAATACCTTTCAATAACCATTCAAGCTGACTCTATCCCATAGCTTATATGTGCTTTATCTGAGTTTCATGAGTCACTTCCAGATAATTGGATGCACGTTATTTTGGCCATCATTTTCACTGTTTGAATAAAAAAATTATGATCTACAACTTGATAGGCAAAAGAAAGTCAAGAATATAAATTCAAAATCATACATATCTATATTTAAAATGGTGTGCATAGGACACAATTATGAATCATTCATCAGCATCAACAATTTTATTTTGTAAAAATTACAATGGAAACACATGTTTATTATAGTTCCAACAACTATGTCCAACAACCTTGAAAATAGAGTAATCATGAAATTGTCCAACAACCTTGAAAATAGAGTAATTATGAACTGGGCAGTGGCATAGTTTGGAATTTAACTGGCGAGGTTACGATATGTAAGAGTTTGAGAATTCATAGGCAATAGCTCCAGAAATTTTTAGTTAGTTATTCAAATGGTTAACAAAGAAAATAAAATCATGACAAACCGTTAGCATCAAATTCATTAGTATTAATTAGTTATTCGTTAGCATTACCATTAGTCAATACATTAACATTAATAAATGCATCAGTAGTAATCTGGTTTATTTATCAGATCACTTTGGAAACACTAAATATATACCTTGTAATTTCATTAGCATTAAGGATTACCAACATGCTGCAGTAATCTTATATGTTAAGCAACCTAGCATATACATTGAGTAATCCAATCAATACTCGCCAGGTTTTGGCATGATTTATGTACAATTATCAGAAATACCAACCACATGAACCAATTTATTAAGCAAGCAAGCAAATATTTTTTAACACAACCATTCAAATTTCATTATGTTTGATCTAGAGCTGTAAAGACTTAATGTTTTTTCCAAATATTACAACAATGAACTATTATAGCATTCTTAGTATAGATTTGGGATTCTGGTCAGTAATTCGAAACACATTATTCATTAGCAATTGCAACTAATCTATTAGCGATTAAATAGAGAAAACTGAAATTTGAATTGCAGATTCGTCCATGTTTGAACGAATTTGAAATCTTCTTCCAAATATGAATCGAATGTGAATTCGCCTACCTATGTGTACCCATGGCAGAAGGGGAGGGGTGGATGGCAGATGATGTGGTAGACAATAGCTCCTATCGACGTGATGAGATTTAGTTGTTAGATGGTTAAGGTTTGTTAAATCGAAAATGAAGATAAAATGACAAAAAAATTAACATCTGCAATCCTGGGGAGGATCCGATCAGCTCAAAGTGGCTCCACCCCTGGAGATCCATAACTACTATTGTGATATAGAAGAACTTGATCACTGATGAATTATAGGAAGATAAAAGTAATGTCCTCTATGTAAATTCTTATTGAATTTTTAGTTCATAGATTTAAGCAAAGAAAATCATCAGGCTTCTATAACGGTAGAGTGCAACAATTTTATAATCATTAAATATAAGGGTGCAAGTGTGGTAGAGGCAATAAACAACAAAGCATCCTGAGCGTCTTGTAGTTAATTTGATATTCTATTCCAATCTTGGCCATCCAAAAAAGCACGACCGGTTATGTAAAATGAATTGCTGGGATTATGTTAGTATTAGCTTACTATTTCTAAAAAACTAGAAATAATTTTAGCCTTAGTTTATTCATGGTTTAACAAAATTTCTCATTATAGAAAAGCTTCAATTTTACCTTAATCTTAAATGAAAGATTCAATATTTTTGCACCATCGAAATGTTCAAATAGTTGGGGGGAATGGAAATCGGAATTGAGATTTACATAAATATATTGATTGTGTCCGTTATTACCATAATCAAGCATACAGTTAACGAAGTATTATAATTTACCCAAAATTTGAGAAACAGGGACATGAAGCATGTGTTGAGGCCAGTCATCTAACCATAGCAAAAACAAAACATGAAGAAAACTTGCTAAAACATACATTACCTGAAATCTGTTACACTTGCACAATTGAATGTTTTGAAGCATGCACGTAATTGGATTTTCTTGTTAGCAATCGTGTAACAGCTATAGGGTGATAAAAGCATTGGTCCATATATATATATATATATATATATATATATATATATATATATATATATATCATATTTGATAATGTTATCATTTTGGACAGAATTGTCCATTTATCATATCCAGTAATGTTATCATTTTGGACATCTCACAAAGTTCTTTCTCACAACTTATTTCTTTTAATATTAGAACTAGAAGCGTTATATGTGTACTCTTAGAATCTACAATGCCATTTTTTTGTACCTTGAGAGATGCTCCTATAAAACCTTCCAGCGCTGAATCAGTCCAAGATGACTTCATTTCACATATAAACCAGGAAGATGTTTGTAACTCCAAAAAAGCAGTAAACTGTACATTTTCATTTTGAAGATTTAAGTGATTATCTTTGAGGAAAAACATGTAATGAAATGAGATATCAAGAACTTTTCATATGTCATCCCCAAATTAATTGATAAAACTTAAAAAATCATACTAATTTCCATCATTATTGATTAATATGGCAATAACTGGAATATAAGAAAAGCAATCGCATATCTTAAATGGTTCCCAAGAAGGTATTCTTTTTTTGATGAAGTTCTAAAGCAAAAATTGAGTACAGTAAATAAATTTGCTCGATATTACAAAGGAATTTGTAGTATCCGAATAATTAAAATACGAACCATTAGTAGAAACGGAGAAAATGTAGAAGTATAAGCTTCCATAATTTGCTAACATTGTCTGTTATCATCAAAGTAAAAATGGATATATTAGTCAAAGAATAAGAACAGGAATGAAATAAGATATTAGAATCTTTGCTAGTAAGATAGAGAAATTTTTAAAAAAAGGCACAAGGAAAATTATATTGTCTTAACAATAAAGTCGTTAACTGATATGCTTCTATAGTTTTATTACAACCACAACCCTATACCATAATCATTATACTTGATAATATTAACATCACACAAATTTATTAGCCCATATATCCTAATTGATTTATAGAAATCTCAAATCCATTTAATGTTGTGTAAATTTCACACCATTTAATGCAAAATATGTACAAGAGTGTTTCTTCTTGTATTTATTTATATCTTCCTATCAAAAAATACAACTCTTGTGATTTTTTTTTCTTTACTATGTCTTATTCGTTTAACCTAGGCATTGTTACATCTCAAAAATCATGGTTGACACTATAAGACACCACATTAGTATAATACAAATATCTCTAGTCATCTCTGATACCAAATGATGTGGACATCTTTATTCCTTTTGGTCAACATATACCGTTAGAATAAATATCCTTCACTTAAAAGCTTTATGCACTTCTATTACCAAACAACCAAATAAAACTATAAATAATGTTGACTTTTTGAAAATTTAATTTGTATATAATAACAAATCATGATCTATATACTACATGAAGCATATGTAAAAAATGAGACAATCAGGATATGCTATAAATGAAAAACCTGACTATAATACATAATAAAAATATATATGATATTTTTGCATCCAAAAAAGAAAAGAAAGACCAAAATTCCACTAAATTCCTAGCTATGATCCCATTGAATATTATATCAAACCTGCAATCCATGTCTTCTTTGTCCAAGACACGATTGGATCTATGCACAATTAATTAACTTTAAATGGTATTATATTAAATAGTACATATAAGTGAGTAAAATCTGGTGTTAGCACCTATTAAACAAATAAGGAAAAGTAAAGTAATAAAAAGGATCCTTGATTGTATCGATTCAATCTTTCAAACCCATATAGTTCATGTTAATGGTTGTGAACGTGGTTTCTTCCTTATCTTCAAATTTATTTTTAGTAATAGTAAATGAATAGTTCTAGAACACCATGGCATATTATAAGTCAACGGAGAAATTTTGGTAAACAAAGCTAAACAGTATTGGAATTTAATCATCTACCTTTAATAGACACTCTAATCAAAAATGAACTTATGCTTAATATCATCGCTAGCCCATTGTACATATGTTAATGAGAGTTTCAGTATTCCATTCATCCAGATACTGGTCAATCATGCCAATACAGTCAAATCATGACTTTTGGATACTGAACTTTGATATTTGAACATCTTTGATTTGTAATAGGTTTCTGAAATAAATTGACTGAAAAAAGTAAATTGTATTAATTAATAACTGTAAATAGTGCCTATTGAAATATCAACTATTTTCAAGATTATGATTTAAAATTTCTAAAAATGAAGCCTGCACCATAGTGTAGACTCTTAGCGCACCATGGGTGAAACTTAAGGGGTTTTATATAATATTACGCATTAAATATTGTGTATAACTAAGAAAATTCCCTAATCTCCACCCATGATATAGGTAGAAGTTTGCAGTGTCGATGTAGACTCATATAGCGGTTAAAATTATAGTTTACAAAGAACAATATCAAAAGCGAATTCTCAAGTATGCTACAATGGAAGCAAGGCTTTATACAACTTGCCCACCCCAAATCTCGTTCAAGCGAGAGCCTGGTGCACTAAGTAGAGAACGATAATGAGATCACAAAAATTAAATTCTCAAACTGGCTGCAACTTGTTATTGAAAATCAATAGTGCAATTTAAAATTGGAAGTTGGTAAAATAAAATTGTGTGCGCTGGAAGTTGGGAAGAAGTGCTTACAATGGAAGTACAACTTGCAACTTTGAGGACATCCCATCGATGAAGCACCGTTGAACACTCGTGCGGCGGCGGGAGAAGATGCCCACTGTCTAAGAAGAGATGAGGACAATCGAAAGGGAAAGAGAGGAGAAGGCGGTTGTTAGTTGTTTTGGCGATGAGTTGGAGTCAATAGGGATGGCGACGGCGGTAGGAGAGGAGGATGATTGTGACGGAGCGGTGATAGGTGGGATGAGGACAGTCGAAAGTGACAGAGAGGCGAAAGCAGTTGTCAGTTGACTCGGAGTCAATTGGGCGAGTGATGGCGATAGGAGGGGAGGACAATTGCGATGGAGCGGTGGTAAGGAGGGAAGGAAGAAGGCGATAGAGCAGAAGAGTACAAAGAAGGGGAGTTTATTATCTACGGCTGAAAATGCCAGAGGGCGACAGTAGAAAGGGGGTAAAATGGCGACTGTTGAGTTTAAGTTTCGCACAAAAAAAGGAGGTGTTTCTGCGCTTTAGAAATATGACCCGGTAATAATATTACAGTATAGATACAAGTAAATCGATGATTTGCAAAAAGTATCATTTTAACTTGAAATTTTTTCTATAACTCCATTTTGGCAAAATAAAATATTTTGTAAAGAAACCTATATTGAATTCTCCCATCTATTAATTTCCATATTTTATTCTTTGAAATGGGATTATTGGAATTTTTAAAATTTGTAAAAATGTTAAATGACCTGAAAAATTTTCTGTAGCTCTTGCATATTATTTGGAGAATATTTAGTAAAGGGACATATATTTATTTTGATCATCTAATAATTTTAATAATTTAATCTTTGAAGTTAGCCTTTTGGAAATTTGGGAAAAATTACTAAATCAATTTGGAAAAGTTTGAAGCTTTGCTGGAAATTCTAAAGTGGTGTTTCAAGAAATCTGAAATTTAATTTGGAATTTTGCAGCAAATTTTTAAGTTCTTATAATTTGATTAGTGCGAAATATGATGTATTTTGACTATGAAAAATAATAAACTGTTCTGTAAATTTCTAAAACTTTTTCTGTGAATTCTTGAAGTAAAATAAAGAAATTTTTTTATCGAACACTTACTAAATTACGTAGAGAAATTACTGTAAAAATTAAAATAGACAAAACATCGTACTTTTATAAAATGGACGATTGGTTATTAAATAGACCGGGGCCGGAATATGACATACTCTCTTTCAATAACAAAACAACTTTAATAACTGTATACGCGATGGGTA
Organism: Allium fistulosum; assembly: GCA_030737815.1. Taxonomy (NCBI): domain Eukaryota; kingdom Viridiplantae; phylum Streptophyta; class Magnoliopsida; order Asparagales; family Amaryllidaceae; genus Allium; species Allium fistulosum. The sequence continues at coordinate 333,491,463 of CM060901.1, read as the reverse complement.
TTATCCAGAATGTAGAGGTTAAGTTGGCGAACATTTACTGGAATGAAGTAAGAGAAGGGTAATGGATGACCCCGACACTTATATCAATTTGAAATGACTAAAACATGAGCCCTATGAACTGCCAAGGGCTTAGCTACATTTAGCGGACATCTTTCCTTCGTATTACTATCTTGATGTTGAACTTGATTGGTGCACCTTTGATCTTGGATTGATGGACGCGGTCGGCTGTTAGGGGTTACGACCAGCCAGGATGGGTAAATTGGTATAATCTTACCTTGGGCATAGCCTCATGTGCCTTGTCATACGATTATCCCTATACGAGACCACTACCATTTTGTTTTAGTATTGTACCTATATGGGACTCATTGGCTACCGACGTTACTAGTTGTGTTACAGGATCTGCATAGACTACATGCTTAAAAATGTTTTAAGGGGGATCAATGTAAAGCCTTAACGCAATTTTAATATTTACTTTACTAATAGACATTACATATGTATTGTATCTACTACATATCGATAGTTTAATGGATCCTTAGGAGATGGAAACTCCCGTAACATCTCTTAAATTATTTGTATCCATATTTCAATAATATTGAGTTAACTTACATAAGAATTTTTAGTTTTGACTCGAGTATGTGTTTTTTTCATTATGCCCGGGTGAGCCTGAGTATTTTAGTGATTGGAAATTGTTCGTTTTGGAGCTGAAGATGGAAATGAGGATTTTCAGCACTTTAGTTATTTCCTTATTTTCTATTATTCTTGATTAGTAAACAATTTTCTTTTCACCATGCTACTTTATTTTAAAACTCTGATGTAATAAATTTTAATTAACAACTTCATGAACTGCTATTTTATTATATCTTTATATTCCGCTATGAGATTATGTATTTTTGTTCTTCTATATCTTTATTTCTTTAAATCAAACCCCAATGATGATTGTCATTTGGACTGTTAAGTGTTAAAATAGGAGGTTGTCATAGTTGGCATAAGAGCTTTGGTTGAGCGAACACCTAAGCCTATTGGGGTAAACTCATTAAGAGATAGGGTAACGGAATGCCCTATTATGAGTTGAGAGATTATTATGATAGAGCGTATTTGTATTATGTAAAAGTATTCCCTAATAATAATCTTAAGAGAAAATGTTCCAATGATTTGAAAATAAATATTTAAACAGGTATTTCATAAATGATTATGAAGGATATGAAATTTATATACTCTTGATTTAAAGTAGAATAATTATTATAAAATTGGAGTATGCTAAGTCCTAATTTTATGATTAAATCTAATTAAATATGTTTTCAGCAACTTTGGGTTTAGACCTACTTAAAATAATGAATTTAACAAACTCTTAGATTTTAAAGAAATTTTATTATAAAGCTCGTTTAAAAGTGCTTTTGATAACACTTTTTCTAATATTATTAGTATAAGAAATTATTTTAAAACCTCTTGAAAATAAATTCCATGTCAAGAAATCTTTGCATAAAATTGTAATAATAGTTGAACTATATATAAGTTTGCTTTGAAAATAAATTTGAATATAAATTGATATAAATTATAAAAAAATATTTAAAGAGTTTGTTGTAGCAAATACCTTTAATAGCATTTATTTTAAAACTCTACATATTTCGAATTTGGGAAACTTGGTTTAATAATAAAAAATTTAGAGATGCTTATATTTTAATTTAATTTTAATTTGTAATATGGAATATAAATACGATAAAAAGAAGAAGGGTTTTATCGTAACATATGTTTTTGTATACATTTGTTTTTAATCTCTTTTAAATATATCTTTAAGTAATCTTTGCTTAATAATTTATGAACATACTTATGCCTTAACTAAATAAAAGTATTTAGGAGTTGAAAATAAGTAAAAAATAATTAGGAATAAATAAAGAAGAAATTTAGAGATAAGAATGTTTTATTAACATTTGTTAATATCACTTATCTTTATTAATTGTCGATTCTAAATGAAATATTTTGGACATATACTTATATCTTTAAAAAAATGGTATTTTTAAAAGACATTTAAGAGTATGAAATAAATTGGGAAAAAAGATTGTTAAATAAATGAATATTTATGAAATAGTTTTCATAAAAGATATTTCATAGTGTTTAATAAACAATTTTACAAAGGATTTATGAAGTATTTGTGAGGAATGCGGAATATGGATCTTAAGGCTAGAATGAACACTAGAGTGGGGTGAATAGTGTTTATAAGAAATTACTAAATCTTTTTGAGTTATTATTGATTTGTACACAAATGTATGCAATATTCAGACACAGATATAATCACAGAATCAAACACAGATGCAGAAATAAAGTAAATGCATTAAAGGAAAGAACACACCGGATTTTATACTGGTTCGGAGTTACCCTACATCCAATCCCGCACAACTAAGTACGGATTTCCTTTCAAAAGCAATTCAACAATTACAACCCTCAATTTCAAGGCCACGAGGTACACCCTCCAGAATCACAATCCTTTGGGTAGAGATACTTGATTTCCGGGCAACAAGTTCACCCAATTGATTTCTCAAGGCTACAATCACACCTTTTCTCACTTGATTGATTTCCAAGGCTACAATCACACATTTTATTCTATTGATTACAAAGAAAGCCTATAACTCTGAATAACATTGAGGATCTTGATGAGATAGTGACAGAGAATCAAACCAGAGATGATCTAGTTAGATTCAATGTTGATTTCGCCAGAGTGATGATAGGATTTTGAATAAGAAAATGTGAAAGAAGAAGAGAAGTGAAAAACCAGAAAATCTGATATCAAATTCGTTGAAACCAACCCCTGTTTATAGAAGAACAACAGCCATGTCCATTCGTGAAAGGTTATGGCGAATAGACACTTCTTTTGAAATTCAAATTTTTGAATCTAACTGTCACTATGTCGAGATGGAGTACTAGGGCATGTCGACATCCCAAAGCATTTTTTGAAGATTTGATTTTCTTTGAAAATAACATTTATCTTATATTAAAAATTATTTAAACTTTATAAATATAATTAACCATAGATAAAATACATAGATAAATATAGAGAATAATATATATATATATATAATTTTACTATAATTTTATATTTAAATCTAAGTATAAATATATTATAATTAAAAGATAGTTTAAAACAAACGAAGTTTAAAACAAGAGTTTATTAAAAACAAAAACAAAGAATATTTTAAGGCTAAAACATCTTTTTGAAAATCATTTGAAAAGATAATTTTTAAGGCTAAAACATTTTGAAAAGCAGTTTTGAAAATCATTCTGAAGTAGTTTTGAAAATCATTTTGAAGTAGTTTTGCAAGCTTCTTCCTGCAGAATATCTCAACACATCAGGACTCGAGAACTTGTACAAAACCAGGATGTTCGTGGGTTTGTAAGCCACTTGTCGTAGGTTTGTAAGCTACTTGTCGTGGGTTTGTAAGCCACTAAAAAGGTAGAAATGGGTTCCATCCCAAAAGAAAAATGGAGTGAAGATTTCAGTGCTATTATGAAGTTTTAACATAATTCTAGACTCAATACTTATCTTGAAATCTTGAACTCTTGATAATCTTGATATTCTTGATACTCATGAGTCTTCAATCTTGATATCTTGAATCTCTATACTGTACAGTCTTCATTCTTTGTACCTGCATGGTTAAATCCTGCATATACATATATATCTAAACTATAATGTTAGTATTTATATTTTATAATCTTATTCTAAGGTTGTTGTCATCAAAACCATCATCTCAAGGACTAACAATCTCCCCCTTTTTGATGATGACAACCTTTGTTTATAAAATATTACTTCTATCCTAATAACTCCCCCTAAATCTAATAACCCCCCCCCCTTAATCTATGCCTAACTACCCTATTTTATATTTCTCCCCCTTTGTCATCAACAAAAAAAAACAAACTCTAAACTATATAACTCCCCCTCATTCTTGTACTCAAGTACATGCATTAATAAACTATATAATAGAGTATATTAAGAAATAACTATACTTATAGACATGATATTCAATCAACGATTATAAATATATCAATGTATATTTATACATTCATCAATCCACACCAAGTGTCAATCAAATCAATCAAAACAAACAATTTCAATCAAAGCAATCAATTCAAACAAAGTAATCAAATTAAATAAAGCAATCAAATTAAACATTACGAGGAACTTCCACCCATCCTTCTTCTCCGAAAATAGGGTCTGCTTTGATGGCATCCCAATTTTCATTGTCATTTGTGAGAGAGACAGAAGGATGGTTTCGTTATCATCCTTGTGCACGGAAGAAATCATCCATCGAATTGCCTCGAAATGCCTTTCTTGCTCCTTGATCATCTGCATTGGACTCAATTCTAAGTGTCGCTGGTTACGAAGAATGAACGAGAGAACATTCTTGAATGAATTAAGAGTTTCTTCAAGATTCTCGGATAAGTTATGAATTGGATTAGCCATTTTTGAAATTGTGAGAAGAATGAGAGATAGAATAGACAAGAAATAATATTCAGTAATGAATTCTGGAAGAAATGGGTATATATAGGTGTAGAAATTCGTTTGAAATGAATAGACATATGGTAGTTATTCAAATTTCAAATTCAAAATGAAGTGTCATTTCTGACCAGTACATGTCGACATGGTCATAGAGGGTATGTCGACATGAGGCAGTGAAATTTGATGGTAATTTTGATTTTGTGAATAATTGTGTATATATATATTTATATAATATACTAACATTTATTCAAGAGATAAGATAAGCTAGATAACAGAAAAGAAATTCAATTTCATTGCATAGAAGAGTGATACAATGATTAATCATAAACAACTACATAAACACTCAAATTAAAACAAACTTAAACTAATTCGACATGTTATGAAAATATAGAACTAGTTAGAGGATGATGAAGATGAAGATAATCCAAGTTTCTTGCTGACTTTGGAGAAAAACTTGTTCATCTTGGATGATATTTTGTCCAACTTCTTACTAACGGATCTTTTAAGAACCCATTGATTCTCAACAATAATCTTTTGGTTTTTGAGAAGGGTTTTGTTGGTAGGATTGGAGGGATATTCAATACTTTCTAGGGATGTTTCACCTTCTTCTTCTATTTCCATTTCATCCCCTTCTTCTTCTTCCTCTTCCTCCTCTTCCATTTCTTCATGAGCCAAACGCTCTTCCTTTTCGGCAAGAGTCTCATAAGGTTGAAAAACATATGGGATTTTCATGAGAGAAATGTTTGAGATATTAAAAACTTTTCTTGAAATAAATTCTTCTCCTTTGAAATTTACTCCAAAATAGATGAAAATCCGAGTAATGTAAATTCCATGGTATAAAGTGTTTTCTCCAATTTCAAAATTTTTAGGACGAAGTTCATCCAAAATAACTTGTGCCCAACTGATATCATAATTTTCGAAAATAGCAAAAAGTGTTTTGCACATTTTTGAAGTAGGATTGTTAAAATTTCCCGATCTTGGGGTCAAAGTACGTTGTAAAAGAAGATTGAAAATTCTTGCTTTAGGTTGAAAGTTTCGGTTTTTAAATTCAAAGTTTTCATCTCCTTCAAAAATATGATGAAATGTCTCACGATCATGTTCATCGATTTGAAAACTAGAAAGATCCATTCCCGTGCTTTTGCAATTGAGAATGGTACCCAAAAGATCACAATTCAAAACAATTTTAGTGCCTTTGACACTACTCCAAATTTCATTATCATTTCCTTAATAAAGTTTTCGATTGAGATTTGCATAGAAAATTTTAACAAGATTTGGGTAACAAACAAAATCATTTTGAGAAGAATCAACAAGACTAAGAATTTGATTGTTTGCAAAAAGAGTATCAATTTCATAAGAAGCAAAATCTTGAAAAATAGCAAACTTTCCAGGATGGACTTTTCCATAATTAGCATAATTGATGTATGCTTTTATGGCCTTTGGATTATTGAAGAGTTGCTCTTTCAAGTTTCTGGAAAGTCTCATGGTGGAGGGGTTGCTTGAAGAAGCCATTAAAGTAGAGAGTAGAGAGCTTGAAGTTTTGAAGAGAGAGTTTGAATTTGAAAATGAAAGTGAAAAGTTGTGATAAAAGATAGTGAATAAATAGATTTTTGAAAGACATGTTCTCTGGTCAAAAGATGCCTTTTCAGAGTATTGAATGAAGTGAAAAGGTGGAGGGAAATTCAACCATTTGAATTCAAATTTTGAATTTCAAATTCTGGTACCTATGTCGACATCAGGGTAGGGACCATGTCGACATATGCCTATGAATTTCTATGATTTATTTTTCCTAAGTATTCTAATATATATATACTTATCATTTTAATGTCTATATATATATATATATATCTGAAATATTATTAGAATTATAGTACATTCCAGAAAATATTATTATATTATTAAAAAATAAAAATAAATTTATAATAAATTTATAATAATAATAAAATAATAAAATAATAAATTTAAAATTCAATCAACACACCAATTCAAAATCAATCAATCAAGCAATCAATCATCTAATTCTAAGCATGCAATTTCAATCAATTGTATTGTAAATGTGTACCTTTTTCTGAGTCTATTTCCTTGAATTCGTTGAAGTCGTGAACTGCCGTGAAACACAAATTTGAATTATCTGTCTTCTGATCATCATCGCTTGAGGACAAGTCTGAGTCATCTAGAGTAGCAGTAAATGCATGCTTCCGTTTCTTTGCTGAATCATTGTTTATAGGAGGATTCTGCCTATTTGGATACGGACAGTCTCTTTTCATATGGCCTGGTTCATCACAGTTGAAACATTTGACATTGTTTGGCACTGCATTCTGATTTGCAGAATTCTTATAGTTGTTTCTCTTGAGATTATTCATCTTTCTGTATTTCAGGAATTTCCAAAAATTCCTGGTCATAAATGCTATCTCTTCATCATTATCACTGTTTGAGTCTGATCCATCGGTTAATGCATTAAATGTCATTGATTTCTTTTCAGATGCTTTGCTTTCTCTTCTCCCGATCATTTGGACTTCAAACGACATTAGATTTCCAATCAATTCTTCTATCTTTAAGGTACTGATGTCATTTGCCTCTTCAATTGCAAGTGTCTTTTGATCCCATTCTGGAGTGAGAGAATTTAAAAAATTTCTGACTTGATCTTCTTCCGAAAATTCCTTTCCCAAGGATATTAAAGAATGCACAATATCCTGAAATCAACTATGCATATCTGAAATAGACTCATTAGTATTCATTTTAAATAACCGAAACTGATTTGTGAGCATGGAAATTTTGGTCTGTTTAACTTTGCTTGTTCCTTCGTGAGTCACTTGCAAAGTTTTTCAGATTTCATATGCAGACTTACAAACTGACACTCTATTAAATTCATTCCTATCAAGTGAACAAAACAGAATATTCATTGCTTTAGAATTATTTTGTGCAACAGTCTTTTGCTCAGCGGTCCACTGTGCAAAATCAGTTGTGGGTTCAGAATATTCAGTTTGTGAGATATTCCAAGTATCTAATCCTACAGATTGTAAATATATTTTCATCCTACATGCCCAACAGGCATAGTTACTGCCATTAAAAAGTGGTGGTCTGACAGTAGATTGACCTTCTACAAATGAACTAGTGACAGGGATACTAGTGTTAGTAACAGTACGAGTGTTGGTAGCCATTTTGAAAACTTTTCACAATTCAGATTATGAAACTTTTGAAAACCTTGCTCTGATACCAAATGCAAGGAATGCGGAATATGGATCTTAAGGCTAGAATGAACACTAGAGGGGGTGAATAGTGTTTATAAGAAATTACTAAATCTTTTTGAGTTATTGTTGATTTGTACACAAATGTATGCAATATTCAGACACAGATATAATCACAGAATCAAACACAGATGCAAAAATAAAGTAAATGCAGTAAAGGAAAGAACACACCGGATTTTATACTGGTTCGGAGTTACCCTACATCCAGTCCCGCACAACTAAGTACGGATTTCCTTTCAAAAGCAATTCAACAATTACAACCCTCGATTTCAAGGCCACGAGGTACACCCTCCAGAATCACAATCCTTTGGGTAGAGATACTTGATTTCCGGGCAACAAGTTCACCCAATTGATTTCTCAAGGCTACAATCACACCTTTTCTCACTTGATTGATTTCCAAGGCTACAATCACACATTTTATTCTATTGATTACAAAGAAAGCCTATAACTCTGAATAACATTGAGGATCTTGATGAGATAGTGACAGAGAATCAAACCAGAGATGATCTAGTTAGATTCAATGTTGATTTCGCCAGAGTGATGATAGGATTTTGAATAAGAAAATGTGGAAGAAGAAGAGAAGTGAAAAACTAGAAAATCTGATATCAAATTCGTTGAAACCAACCCCTATTTATAGAAGAACAACAGCCATGTCCATTCGTGAAAGGTTATGGCGAATAGACACTTCTTTTGAAATTCAAATTTTTGAATCTAACTGTCACTATGTCGACATGGGGTACTAGAGCATGTCGACATCCCAAAGAATTTTTTGAAGATTTGATTTTCTTTGAAAATAACCTTTATCTTATATTAAAAACTATTTAAACTTTATAAATATACTTGACTATAGATAAAATACATAGATAAATATGTAGAATAATATATATAATTTTACTATAATTTTATATTTAAATCTAAGTATAAATATATTATAATTAAAAGATAGTTTAAAACAAACGAAGTTTAAAACAAGAGTTTATTAAAAACAAAAACAAAGAATATTTTAAGGCTAAAACATCTTTTTGAAAATCATTTGAAAAGATAATTTTTAAGGCTAAAACATTTTGAAAAGCAGTTTTGAAAATCATTCTGAAGTAGTTTTGAAAATCATTTTGAAGTAGTTTTGCAAGCTTCTTCCTGCAGAATATCTCATCACATCAGGACTCGAGAACTTGTACAAAACCAGAATGTTCGTGGGTTTGTAAGCCACTTGTCGTAGGTTTGTAAGCTACTTGTTGTGGGTTTGTAAGCCACTAAAAAGGTAGAAATGGGTTCCATCCCAAAAGAAAAATGGAGTGAAGATTTCAGTGCTATTATGACGTTTTAACATAATTCTAGACTCAATACTTATCTTGAAATCTTGAACTCTTGATAATCTTGATATTCTTGATACTCATGAATCTTCAATCTTGATATTTTGAATCTCTATACTGTACAGTCTTCATTCTTTGTACCTGCATGGTTAAATCCTGCATATACATATATATCTAAACTATAATGTTAGTATTTATATTTAATAATCTTATTCTAAGGTTGTTGTCATCAAAACCATCATCTCAAGGACTAATAGTATTTATCTATGAAATTTAAGGATGTTGTATAAAGGAAATTTATGTAAATATGATTTTGAAAATGACAATTTATAAATAAAAGAATTTCATTTTAAAGGAAAAATATATTTTGAACAAAGATTTAAAACTTTATTTTGTATGGAATTTATTTCATGAAGATTATAAATAAACAAAGTTTATCAAAATTTTAAGAAAATTTATTTATCTTGGAATATATTTTTTAAAGAGTTTGTTTCATGATTTTTAGGCAGAGAATATTCCAAAACTAACGGGTTTTCTCAAGAATTTGAAATATGGAAAATACTTGTGAAAATAATAATTTCATTTTATAAGTATAATATTAGTTTCATTTCATACATATAATATTTATGAAAATATTAATTTCGTTCTAAGTATAATACTTATGAAAATATTGATTCCATTTTACAAAGAATGTGAAGTTATTTGTTTATAAAAGATAAATGATTTTAAGAGATACACACAGTAATTTCAATTATGAAAGTTAAATAATTTTTTTAAATATGATATGTATAAGTATGGTTTATGAAACATGGTTTGTCATAAAAAATTGGAACTTAAGTCTCATTAAGTTTGAAAATAGCTTTGAAAGATTTTTAAGTGAATGACAATCAATGATAATAATTTAGACATTGATAGCATTAATGATAATTAAGGATAATATTGATTCGAATATAAATTAATGATGTTGGTTAAGTTAGATATTATAAATTAAGGATGTTGATCTGAACGTTAATTTATGATAATAACTTAAATAATATAGTTTTACATTTACATTGCTTTTAAACATCTATTGTGGTCATGCCTTGGTGTTTACACGATTGTTTGATTTGCATGCAAGTTATAATTATAGTTATAAAGTAAGTAAATAAAAATGCGTGATTTGTGCATTTTCATTGTTGCATGTGTTTTAGTCTTTTAAAGCGTGATAGTTGAACTTTTATATATGAATTCATTACATGAATTGTGGTAGGCTTAATATAAAGTCTTAGATGGTAATGGTAGGTTAAATGAAAAAGTAAATTTAGTAAAGTAGATGTATATGCACCTTTGAATTATTGTGTTTAAACACTCTGAAATGGTTTTTAAATTAATAATATATATAAAAATGAAAGTATTCTTATATTAAAGTAAAAAAAATTGTATCAAATTTTGACGACATGCAAAGTTAGTATCTATGGTGAATATATTTAATAGTATTTATAAATGAGATTTACCTTACCTAAAGTAAGGAATTTTATAAATGAATTTTTGTAAAGTATTAAAATATTGAAAATCATTGATTTTGGCATTAATGATATTTATATAAACTTTCTTCAAGTATAAATTAAGGGATATTATATAAAAAAGTTATATATATATAATAAAATATTTTCTGTTTGAAATTCTATGGTATGGAAGAAATGATTTCAAAGGTTATTATTTATAGTATGAAATGCTTTAGAGAAAAAATTGTTTTTTGAAGATAAGTTTTTTTTAAGTATTTCATTAAATGTTAAAACTGGTCTACCAAGTACTTAGAGATTTTAAGCATGCTTCTGGCGAACGTATGGACAAAACTCTATAAGAACAAGGATGGATGTAACATCCCTCAAGTGACTATTAATATTAACAGATCCCACTCTGGTCGCTTGAATATAATTCTAGTGATGACTACTGTAGCATCATCGGAGTTCATTTTTGGGTCTCAAAAGTTAGAAATGAATAATAAACATGTTAAGACATGCGTATATAAAAGTATTTTGGAAGATATTTTAAAAATAGAAATAAAATGGTTTTGATTATTTGTAAATTTAGGGAAAACCTAATTAAGAAGTTCAAATGTTTTATAAGTTAATTATTTTAGTAAGCTATATCAAAATGCCATATTTGTTACTTCGTTATTTTTCGAGGACGAAAAGTTTTGAGTGGAGAAGATTGTAATGACCCATATATTTTAACCATTTAAAAATATTGATTGAAGAATGAATTTGAATAAAAGTATTTTAAAATTAAAATTTTATGATTAAAAATGTGTTTTAGTAAGTTTAATTTGAAGAAAAGAAAAAAATTAGTTTGTTTATTTCAAAAATCTATTCTGTTTTTATTTTTAATTCAAAACCGGTTAATATTTTAGTGAAAAATATTATTTTCTGAAATGTAAATAATTTTACATAAAAACGTTTTATAATTTTTACAAGTAAAACTTCAAAGTTCGTTTCATCAAATTTTGATTTTTCTTTCTCCGTTTATTGCGATTTGAAGTTTGTTTTTACGTTTTGTGGTAGTGTATTTAGCAGCAACGGTGATTTTTGACAAAATTGATGTAGCACAGATTTAAACTTGCCATTTTGTTCGTCTTCTTTCACTAATCACAATGGTATTTTTATTTTTGTGTTTGGACATCCGGTTAATAGTGTATGGGTTATGAACAAGGTAATAGGGTACCCTTAAAATTTTGAATTTGAAGTGATGGCATATATATTTGTGTGCAGTTGTGTTGGGGGCTAAGAATTGTTCATATGCGTTATGCGTGGTCCACTTTCTGGGGCTTAACTATTCTATCTCCACCTTTTAATTCACATTCACGGTCACCTCATTCACATTTTTCTTTCTCTTCTTTCACGTTTTCATTTAAAAAATTTCATGTTTCTTGCTTCCTTCTCCCTTTACCCATGCGCCACTACCTCTGCTTCTTCCCCTCATTCGCCCTCCCTATGGCCACATCCACTTCCCCCTCTCCATCTGCCTCTCTCTCTTCTCTCCACCACCTGCACCACTTGCCACCTCCGCACAGCCTTCAGCCTCCAGCCTCCTTGTCCTCCATCCACAGCCCAACATCCCCTCCGCCTCGCCTACAACCATTTTTTCCCTCATCTTATGATGACCCACCTTTTCGACCCTTGAAGATCGACACTATTACATGCACAGTATTCATGTGCTGCAAATTCAAGTGTTGGGAAGGCAGATAATCAGAGGTTTATAAGAAATAAAGGTAGAAAATAGAATCATAACATAATCTCACATCATATTAAACAACATAATTATACAGGTGGAAAGTACATATAATCACTCCAAGTGATTCATTAGGGTTACGATAAGTACTAAACCCACCTAGGATATTTATAACTGCATATCCTTGTATCGACCGGTAGATACTGAATACATAATACACGATATAGTGGAAAGTTGAGAATATATAACTACAGACATAGGATCCTCTAGTCTTGATACTCCGAGCTTTTGATGCCCCACCTTTATACTCACGCTAGCCAAGGACACTATGATGTAATGCCGTCGACTAGCGCGAAGAATAAGGCTGTTGAGGAGCGACCATCTGTGTAATTGCTTTGTGCGAGCACCGATATGTCAGCAAATATAACTTACATGGAAATCCGACATATCTAATACAAACTCAAAGCTACCATACAACGGCTATGTGGACCTCGGAAACAAATATAGAAATAAACATAACACAAATCAGTCACAGACATTTATATCACAAAGGCAGAATCAGATATGAATATATCACATGAAAGTGTACAACAAAATAGTGGTCATAGAAGATCCACTACATAACAAAAGAATAGGTACAGGTGCAAGACAAAAGAATAAATATACATCAAGGAGTCTCTATCTCAAATGTATACTAACAAAAACTACTATGCTAAAGTAGTTAGCCAAAAGTCAGGTGACGAAACCTGAGAAGAAGTCAAGCAGAAGCACCTGAAATACCTCGGTCTGAACCGAGTATTATTTAATAAGAAAATAATAAACGGATCAGTCTAGCTATAAATATCAGATAAAATGATATAAGATAAGAGATATGACCAAAAACGTATGATAACCAAAAATACCATACTGTGTCAAGTATACATCAAATAACAATCAAAAATCATACAGTATATCAATCATCTAAAAACACCAAAAAGAATATCATATTCTTTATTTTATTCACCAAACTACAAATATTGACAAACATATAAATGACAAACGCAAAAGTTGGTGAAACACAAATTCTAGAAATCACACCGAGAAATCCAGAAATCATAAAAAGGGGGAGGCCTATTACAAACGGGAGCACGAAAACTCCCAACACGTGTATCACAAACGAGACACTATCCCATAAACTGAACATCGACGCACCTAGAAAGATACGCCCCATGCACAGTCGAACATCGACGCACCTAGAAAGATACGCCCCATGCATAAATAAACATTGACACACCTAGAAAGATATGCCCCATATAAAGTCTAACATCGACGCACCTAGAAAGATATGCCCCATGCAAAGTCGAACATTGACGCACCTAGAAAGATGCGCCTCATGCATAGACGAACATCGACGCACATAGAAAGATATGCCCCATGCTCCGACTTATTGAGCCGATTTCTCCACGAACGGTCCAAAGACCATGGGTCGCTAGCCCATAAAAATGAGACGAAGCTCATTAGGACGAGGTGTTGTCCCCCACGTAGACAAAGAGACATCGCACATTGCTAGTCTAAACCATAAAATGATCATCATCGATCATCAAGAAGTGTTGATTACACTAAGCTAGTAAATATAAGAGTTTAGCTTCATGTCCCATAACCACTAGCTTAACTTAAATATTTACGAACAAATTGTAGATTTCCACTCAAAATTTATCACAAGATTTTCAATCGAACAAGTCCATAAATTAACCGACGAAGTAAACGCAAGTGTTTCATACCACTTGTTTTGCTAAGCCATTTAATTAGATTTTCTCATACGAATGAGGTAAAGGTTTGTATATACTAATAGATTAGAAAACGGTTTTAAAAACGAGCTTTGTATTTAAAAGTAGTGTTGAAATCATTTTGTAAATAATTTGAATATTTCCTATTAGTATAGAAACCTTTGTATTTTAAAGTGACAAAGCACAGAAATGATTGTAGAAACAATCAACCATCAAAAATTCACATACGAAGACGTATCAAATCCAGGTAAATCGATGCAGAATCCATCAAAATGGATATCCACAAAAATCCCGAAAAAGAAGTTATCAGAGTAGATAATAAAAGATAACAACAAATCGGAAAATCATGAGTCGATAAAATCTTGAAATCGAAACAAAATAATCAATTTTGTTAAGGCAATCAGGTCAGTCGACTGAACCAGGTGGTCAGTCGACTGACACAGTCCCAGGCAATTTCCTGGGTCTGGTTCGGTCGACTGAACCACTGGTTCGGTCGACCGAACCTGCTTCTGAGAAATTCTGATTTTCTGGTCTGTCGACTGAACCCCTGGTTCAGTCGACCGAATCTGCTCCAGAAGCATTTTCAGTCTAGCTCCTTTTGGGGCAAATCCGATAACACGGATGGAAGCGAACGATCGAGCAACTTCGACTGAGGATTTATGCCAAACGACAACCCAGCCTTGTATGGCCCTCCGAAACGCCCCACTAACGTGTTCAAACATCAAAGATTGGATTTTTACAAAATTGGATTCCAAAAACCAAAAATTGAACAATTCACCAATTCAATCCAAATCGAAAGCAAATGAACATAAATAAGTGTTAGGAATTCATACCTAACAATCAAAGATAGTTATAGGCATAGATGTGAGATAAAAATCTCACCTTTTTAACTCAAAAACACAAGAAAGAAGCTACAAAGCAAGGCTAGAACAATCACTCTTCAATTTCAACCCAAATGAGCTTCAATCTAAGCTCAAAAGAAAACATTTCCTAAGTTAGGGTTTAGAACATTTCAGAAATCGAAGAGGAAATGAAATGAAGAAGATGAAGAGAAGGCTTACCTAAGCTTCTCTTTGATTTTGGAGCAAGAATTGAGCTTGCAAAAGGAAACTAGGGTTTAGGAATTTCTATTTCCAATCTTTTTCCCCCATTAATCTCAAAAGCTTGAAAGTGTTAGGAAAATGAGAGTGAAGTGAGAAGAGGACTGAGTTAGGGTGTTTAGATGGGTTAGTGGGCTGAAACCCAAACCCAAACCCAAAGCCCAAGTAGAAAAATATCAAAATTCACTCAACTCCAAACATATCGAAGCTTATACTCAAAAAAGTTGCAAACGCCATTTTGGACTCAATGGAAGTGGTCTCGAGTCCCAATTCGACTGTTTGCAAAAAGTAGCTTTTCGAACTATAATCCGACTAACGATGCTATATTTAAATATACAATCGTAAAATATGCAGGTTGTTACAGACTCCCCTTCTTAAAGAAATTGCGTCCTCGCAATAATTAAGAGGAAAATAAAAGTAACAACCATAAAAGCATATCAACACAAAAGAAAATTTGAAATAAGAAGTTCACCATAAATAGCATGAAAGAGTGAGTCCGGATGTGTTTTCTCGATGAATTCTCAAGATTCCCAAGAGAAATTCTTAGGATTTGAGGACCGTTGAACTTTCACAAGAAGAATATCTTTATTTCGAAGGCGTTTAATCTCCGAGGTAATGATATGAATATAATATTGCTCATAGGTCAAATTTGGTGAAACTTCAATTTCTTCAACAACACCGGGCTCAAGAATAAAAATCGGAATTCCAAGGTATTTCCACAGTAAAGAAATGTGGAAAACGTCATAAATAGCAAAAGACTGAGCCGGTAATAAAAGGCGATAAGCCATGGAACAAATACGTTCGGCGATGGGAAATGGGCCAACGTATCGAGGTGCTAACTTTTCCCGATCGACTGAAATGCACAACTCCCATCATAGGTGAAACAAAAATGAACACCAATAAAATCTGGACCTAAAACCAGCTCTCATCGGCTTTAAGCCAACACAAAGGAAATCGGCACGGCCTTTCGTAAAGTGCCTCGAAAGGTGCCATACCAATACAAGATTGGAAGCTATTATTGGAAGAAAACTTAACAAGAGTATGATCTTCCCAGCTTCCACAAAAATCAAGAACACATGCATGAAAGAGATCTTCAAGAGTTTGATTCACACGCTCGGTTTGTCCATCGGACTAAGGACGATAAGCGGTGCTAAAAATTAAGCTTTGTTCCCAAAGCTTTTGAAGATCTTACCAAAGTCCACTAGTAAAATAATGGATCATGATTGCTAACAATAAAAGTAGGAACTCCATGCAATTTTAGTTTGACATAGAGTTTAGCCAAAAGAGGTATAGTCCAAAAGAGAAGGACGAGCCTCACGGCTACACAAAACAAGATATGAACATGAATTGGATTCACGATGTCGAACCTCACAAGTGGATAAAGTCTCGAGATCATTCCATTCGGATACCATCAAAGAAACAACTGCTTGTTGCTCTCGGCTTAAGGGTATCGACAACACGATTGCCCTTTCCGGAAATATAAAAATATCAAGATCATAAGATGCAAGGAACTCGAGCCAACATTAAGTTCCTTATGAGAAAATAAATATTTCAAAGATTTATGATCGGAGTGGAGAACGAATTTCTTCCCCAAAATATAATGACACCAAATTATAAGAGCGAAAACAATAGCCGCGAGCTCTAGATCATGAGTGGCATATCTAGTCTCGACAAGCTTTAATTGTCAAGAAGCAAATGCGATAACACATTCCCTTTGCAAGAGAATGACACCAAAACCAATACGACTAGTATCGGTAAAACAATAAGGTCTTGATTCCCTTTGGGAATCACAAGAATAAGAGTATCAGAAAAGAGTTCTTTTAAATAATCTTCTTTCCCGAAAAGCTAAAACTTTCAAAATTACAATTATCTTTATGTAATAATCTTTTCAAAAAAAATTACATTTTACAAGTCAATTTACTGTGTCCGATTGTCTCATCATAGCGTTTAGGAGATTCCTATCGATAACGTTGATCAAGCGCATCGACCAGAATTCTTAAAGCACTCAATGGGCAATACAATCACAAAATCATCTTCTATATGATAACAAAATCCAATCATACTTATAAATAAATCTTACGAAAAAGATTTGCAAAATTTTAAATTGCTGTTTTCATCCAAAATCAATAAATACAAGAATGGAGTCGTCGAGATATTCGTAGAATACTCGATTCATAAAATGGACGAAATAAGCTGGACAAACTGAATGACATAATAAGTCATTCATAAGAATCATAACGAGTGCGGAATGCGGTAAGTGGAATGCTAACTTCCGAAACTCATAGCAAATGAAAACCGGTGGCAAGGTCGAGCTGAAAAGACCTTAACACCACTCAAAAGACTGCTTAGGTGATAATCCTAAGACAAGCTCAAAAATACCGAAAAATTCCACAAACTACCCGAATGAGAAAAATACACTTTCCTCATCAAGTGAGTTTAAAGAACTAAAATGATATCACCGAATTTGGAAATCAAAATCATTAAGAACAAAAGAAATCTGCTTAACGGATTGAAGATGTCAAAGATAAATAGTCCACATTGGACATAGGATATGGCCTTCATAATGATTAAGCCAATCCTTTCCCAAAAATCAATCTCGAAGCCTAAATAACGCATAACATGCAAATCGGCTCGAAAAGAATAATCACATAAAATAACCTTGACATTTTCGCAAAGTAAATTGAGTGTTGCGGATCCATCAATCGAATTCATAATTCTCAATGAAATCATCAAGCCCATAAAAATTAAAAGGAGAAAGAATCGTCAAGTTCTTTTGATATAAAATAATGAAATGACCCCAAATCAAAAAGAACTCGAATAAGATAATCATAAAACAAATATCGTCTAGGATAGAAAATACCTTGACCAAGAGAAGTGCTAGTAGAGGTTTGCACAACCTTTAGCTTTCCCTCCTTCTTGCTTGAAGTATGGGACACACAGATATATGATGACTCAAACTTTTGCAATAGCGACAATAGAGGGGTTGCGGATACTCATTTGCATAGTGGTCCATAGAATCACAATTGTAGCATCATCCACGGCTAGTGGTAGGAGTCTTTGCTACAGAAGTTTCTTGCTTCCCTTTCTTGTCGGGATTGGGGCCTTTGAACTTAATAGGCCTCTTTATGTTATTGTTGAAGTTCTGTTTGGCACTCACAACTTCAACATTACTTTCATTATCGGCCTCTTCAAGTCGAAGAGCGATATCAATAAGCTGATCAAAAGAAACTTCTAGTTTCAGAAGCAAAGGCTTTTTAAGGTTCTTATTCAACCCATAGACAAATCTCTGATTTTTCTTCAACGGGGTATTAATATATTCGACCCCATATTTAGAGAGAGATTCAAAAGATGCGACGTAATCCGTCACAGAAGATTCACCTTGAACAAGGTCAATAAAGCGTCGGGCTAAAGTTACTTTTTCAGCCTCCGGCACAAACTTCAATTCGAATCTTTCCCGGAATTGCTCCCAAGTAATATCCGCTTCGATAATTTCAGAAATCAAAAGCTCATACCAATCTAATGCTCTTTCTTGGAGCATGCTAGAAGCCACTTGGACTCGAAGTGAATCAATAAGATCCATGCGAGAAAAGATGTGATCGCATGTTCTAAGCCAAGATTGGATTTCTATAACGGATTTGGATCCCTTGAATGGCCTTCCACCCAAAGCGGTATAATCTCTGCACAAGCGTGCAAACCCGGATTTAGGGTGAGTAGGCTCTGGAACGGGTCCGGCAGCTTGGGCATTGTTCACAAGATCTAAGAGTTGTTGAGCTGACATAAATACTCCATCCTGAGGAGTAGCACTAGATTGACCGGCGCTGGGACGACAAGGTCTAACCATTTCTCTTCTCTAAGAAAGAAAGAAAGAAGAGGAAAAGGTTATTCTCAAAATGAATATCAACCAACCTTAATTGATAAAACAAGGCATCATAAAAAGAAATAGGATAGAACGGTACGAAGACTCGAATTAAATACTATGGCACGATTCCTAAGAAAGACTTAGGACAATGATCCTTGCTAGATTATTCTACATTGTTCCGAAGTTTGGCTCTGATACCATGCTGTGATGCCCCACCTCTATACTCACGCTAGCCAAGGACACTACGATGTAATGCCGTCGACTAGCGTGAAGAATAAGGCTGTTGAGGAGCAACCATCTATGTAATTGCTTTGTGCGAGCACCGATATGTCAGAAAATATAACTTACATGGAAATCCAACATATCTAATACAAACTCAAAGCTACCACACAGTGGCTATGTGGACCTCGGAAACAAATATAGAAATAAACATAACACAAATCAGTCGCAGACATTCATATCACAAAGGCGGAATCAGATATAAATATATCACATGAAAGTGTACAACAAAATAGTGGTCATAGAAGATCCACTACATAACAAAAGAATAGGTACAGGTGCAAGACAAAAGAATAAATATACATCAAGGAGTCTCTATCTCAAATGTATACTAACAAAAACTACTATGCTAAAGTAGTTAGCCAAAAGACAGGTGACGAACTTTGAGAAGAAGTCAAGCAGAAGCACCTGAAATACCTCGGTCTGACCCGAGTATTATTTAATAAGAAAATAATAAACGGATCAGTCCAGCTATAAATATCAGATAAAATGATATAAGATAAGAGATATGACCAAAAACATATGATAACCAAAAATGCCATACTGTGTCAAGTATACATCAAATAACAATCAAAAATCATACAATATATCAATCATCTAAAAACACCAAAAAGAATATCATATTCTTTATTTTATTCACCAAACTACAAATATTGACAAACATATAAATGCCAAACGCAAAAGTTGGTGAAACACAAATTCTAGAAATCACACCGAGAAATCCAGAAATCATAAAAAGGGGGAGGCCTATTACAAACGGGAGCACGAAAACTCCCAACACGTGTATCACAAACGAGACACTATCCCATAAACTGAACATCGACGCACCTAGAAAGATACGCCCCATGCACAGTCGAACATCGACGCACCTAGAAAGATACGCCCCATGCATAAATAAACATTGACGCACCTAGAAAGATACGCCTCATATAAAGTCTAACATCGACGCACCTAGAAAGATATGCCCCATGCAAAGTCGAACATTGACGCACCTAGAAAGATGCGCCCCATGCATAGACGAACATCGACACAACTAGAAAGATACGGCCCATGCTCCGACTTATTGAGCCGATTGCTCCCCGAACGGTCCAAAGACCATGGGTTGCTAGCCCATAAAAATGAGACGAAGCTCATTAGGACGAGGTACAGTCCCCCACATGGACAAAGAGACATCGCACATTGCTAGTCTAAACCATAAAATGATCATCATCGATCATCAAGAAGTGTCGATTACACTAAGCTAGTAAATATAAGAGTTTAGCTTCATGTCCCATAACCACTAGCTTAACTTAAATATTTACGAACAAATTGTAGATTTCCACTCAAAATTTATCATAAGATTTTCAATCGAACAAGTCCATAAATTAACCGACGAAGTAAACGCAAGCGTTACATACCACTTGTTTTGCTAAGCCGTTTAATTAGATTTTCTCATACAAATGAGTTAAAGGTTTGTATATACTAATAGATTAGAAAACGGTTTTAGAAACGAGCTTTGTATTTAAAAGTAGTGTTGAAATCATTTTGTAAAGAATTTGAATATTTACTATTAGTATAGAAACATTTGTATTTTAAAGTGACAAAGCACAGAAATGATTGTAGAAACAATCAACCATCAAAAATTCACATAAGAAGACGTGAATCAAATCCAGGTAAATCGATGCCGAATCCATCAAAATTGATATCCACAAAAATCCTGAAAAAGAAGTCATCAGAGTAGATAATAAAAGATAACAACAAATCGTAAAATCACGAGTCGATAAAATCTGGAAATCGAAACAAAATAATCAATTTTGTTAAGGCAATCAGGTCAGTCGATTGAACCAGTTTGTCCGACTAACACAGACCCAGGAAATTTCCTGGGTCTGGTTCGGTCGACCGAACCTGCTTCTGAGAAATTCTAATTTTCTGGTCAGTCGACTAAACCCCTGCTTCAGTCGACCGAACCTGCTCTAGAAGCATTTTCAGTCTTGCCCCTTTTGGGGCAAATCCGATAACACGGATGGAAGCGAACGATCGAGCAACTTCGACTGAGGATTTACGCCAAACGACAACCCAGCCTTGTATGGCCCTCCGAAACGCCCCACTAACGTGTTCGAACATCAAAGATTGGATTTTTTAAAAATTGGATTCCAAAAACCAAAAATTGAACAATTCACCAATTCAATCCAAATCGAAAGCAAATGAACATAAATAAGTGTTAGGAATTCATACCTAGCAATCAAAGATAGTTATAGGCATAGATGTGAGATAAAAATCTCACCTTTTTAACTCAAAAACATAAGAAAGAAGCTACAAAGCAAGGCTAGAACAATCACTCTTCAATTTCAACCTAAATGAGCTTCAATCTAAGCTCAAAAGAAAACATTTCCTAAGTTAGGGTTTAGAACATTTCAGAAATCGAAGAGGAAATGAAATGGAGAAGATGAAGAGAAGGCTTACCTAAGCTTCTCTTTGATTTTGGAGCAAGAATTGAGCTTGCAAAAGGAAACTAGGGTTTAGGAATTTCTATTTCCAATCTTTTTCCCCCATTAATCTCAAAAGCTTGAAAGTGTTAGGAAAATGAGAGTGAAGTGAGAAGAGGAATGAGTTAGGGTGTTTAGATGGGTTAGTGAGCTGAAACCCAAACCCAAAGCCCAAGTAGAAAAATATCAAAATCCACTCAACTCCAAACATATCGAAGCTTATACTCAAAAAAGTCGCAAACGCCATTTTGGACTCAATGGAAGTGGTCTCGAGTCTCAATTCGACTGTTTGCAAAAAGTAGCTTTTCGGACTATAATCCGACTAACGATGCTATATTTAAATATTTTATTTAAATATACAATTGTAAAATATGCGGGTTGTTACAGAGCTCCTTCCAAAATGCTTCAAGCTACCTGACTACTTGACTGCCCAAAAAATAGGGCACCTTGAGTTTAGGGAAAAGAAAAATAAACTCTGGGTCAATCATGGGACTGGTGTGAGAAACTCAAAATATGGATGTTTGAAAACAAAAGGGTATCTCATAAGACCACGCCGCACATAAACACGGAACAACGTTTTACCTTACGATAACCAAAATCTTTGATATGCAAAGTTTTGAAGTATTATATTTAATGACATTCTTTTGAAAACATTTTCAAATAATCATATAAATCTTAGCTGAAATGCTTGCATCTCGCATTTCAGTATTTGCACAACTAAGTCCATATGACACTTATTGGGTATTGGATTTCCAACTAAATAGCAAGGTAAGGGGCTGCATCCCTTACAGTGCATTTCTAGAGGAATGCACCCGAGGCCCCTACGTTGGTCCTCATGCGAATTAAGACCGGCCTATCCAAAAATTACACGAATAGCACTGAATATTACATCACCTGGCTATTACTGACCTATCTGGGTCCCAAGCATACACCACATAATTTTAACCCGACATTATAGCGGATAGAAATTTTATAGATCTAGAAGGCGATTACATACCCTGTTTTGGTTGCGAGCTACTTAGCCTTAAAGAATCCCCTGTTTCACTATTCCCGGGTGTGAGGCGTGTGGTAACGATTACCTTTTTTACATAACACATCTTCCACTTTGAATGCCACTTTTCCATTTCATAATCACACAACTGATTTCTACAAACGTATAACTCCTGAGCTTGTACGTCTTAGGAAAGGATGTTAAGCTAAGAGAAGTTGTCTTTCCTGCCACCAAACAGATGATACGTTCATAGAGATCAATCGATATATTCTAGAAATGCAATGTCGGACATTCGTCCATGCAAGTTGTCCAAGAACAGGACAAACCGAAGGCACTTTCCTACCACATCCTATCGGGATTTATCCCTAAGATCGGTAGCGAATAGTCCTCGTGTTTCGAAGATTTCCAGAATGAAGGGACCACTGTTATTTATTTATCTCGGAGCAACCCAGAGATCATCAAGAAGAAGTACTTCCGAAATTTAGATCCCCTATCTTTTAAGATCATGGTCTTCTATATATCTTCTTCACTTTCGAACACGTAAATTGGTTTGAAGTGGTTTTCAGATTGGGATTACCCAAATTCGACTCCGTTTTTTATGAATCAATCATTGAGAAAAAGATGTTAAGTGGGTGGATAATATTTATTCCATTTATTTGTTGTTTTTATCCAAAAATATCTTTAAAAGATTCTTATCTTTTTGAAAACCATTTCTTTTTACTATATACGAAATTTATTAAAACTCCTTATGAAAATTTACTAAATCATTTTCATAAATTATTTTAGAATACATTATTGAGTAAAATAGGGTCAAATAGAAATTGTATTACTTTTACTCAACTTTAATTTCCATATTCAATAGGTATATGGGTAGAATAATAGTGAAATCACCTTTTAAATTCCAGAATTCCCTCCTTGGAATTTAACACCAAGTTTAAGAAGATTATTTCTATACGATCCAAGTTGTTTAAATTCGAAAAGTGTAATCATTTATACTTAACTCGTTTCTAACATTTCGACCTTATCCATTCCTCGTCTAGGGGAGGCCAGGTGAGCCAGGGCATTGGTTGCTCCTAAATATCTCCTTAATTTAAGCACCTCAACCAGATCTCATGAATAGAAAAATCAGGTGTGCTCGTCGGCTTATTAAGGCCAATATTAAATCATTTGCTTATAACAATTTTTCTTCAAATTAATTTATTTAAATATTTTAAATAAATTATAAAACATTAAACCATTTTTAAAACACTTATTTATTTATTAGAAAACATTTATAAAATTTTAGAAAAGAATTGTGACGTTTGAAATCATATTTCAAAAGTTATTGAAAAATTGCTGCAAAAAGTGCAGCGAAAGGTGTTTTAAATGCTATATTGATTAAAATGACTTTTGTATCAGTTCGAAATTTATATATATAACTCAAATATCTTTTAAAACATTTTAAAATATTTATAAGATTTATCTTATAATTTTAAAATATCCATTTTAAATCAATTTTAAACTTTGGTCATTAAACTGTAAAACCACGATATTTTTGAACACTTGTTTTGAACTTATTTGAAAATCTATAAGATGAAAACTTGATTTTCTCTCTTTGATTCAAAACTATGGATTACGAGGAATTTCAAGCTATATTTCACTTTATATACTCATTTGAATTCTACGGCGCGAAATCACGAACTACCGTTACTCGATGCGCCTAGTTTTGACTTGATTTTCAATTTTATTTAAAACTTGTCGAGACAAGTTTAAATGATTATAAAAAATTTCTAATCATTTTCAAGGTGTTTAATGATTTCATATTTACTTTATACTTTGATTTGGAAAGTGATTTCCTTGCGTAATATCGACGTGTATTTAATATGATTTGTTAAACAACCATATTCAACAATCAATACTTGATAAACAACATATAAATAAGCATCCATGGCAGTCAGTTCACATCATCACACACACACACTCGAATGGAAGCTCATGAACACTCATCCCGAAGCTCTTATAGGTCTCGGCCTAGCTTTTGAAGGGGGTAGGGGTTCACGGCCTTGGTTTGTGAGGGTGGTAGGCTCGGCTAAGGTGGTTGGCCTTGGGTTTGAAGAGAAAGAGGAAGGGTTTGGGTGAGTTTTGAAGTGCTATATTTGTATATATAAATTTAGATATAATTTTCTTTAATTTTTTTCTTAGATGGAAGCTATAAAATGTGGAAGAAGCATTTAGAAAAATGAAGAAGAAGATGAATGAATGAAGTGAAGTGGTATTTATAGGCAAATGGAAGAGTGTAAACATCATCTCCTTATATCACCACATACCACCAGGCCACCTCCTCCTCCCATCACCATGCACCGAGCACCTCCCTCTAGGTGCAGTCGTGGTCACATCATGGAGGGGCAAGGCCATGTGCTTCTTTGAGTTGACATTTGGTGGGGACAATATGTGATAATTAGCTTAGATTCTTACGCCACCATATGCTCTATCTCCTTTCATCATAACCCTATTCATGGTTACCTCCTTCGACCATCACCTTAGCTCGGCTGTGTCCCCTCCATCACCTCCTACCTCGGCTATGTCACATCAGGCCATGTGCTTGCATAGATGTGATTTTTGATGGTAAGGGTTTGTTGCTTAAGTGAGGAGTTGTTTATATCTTATATGTTTTATATATTTAGTATATATGTATATATAAGTGTTCATGTGCATATGCATATGTTATCTTGGATGGGTATATATATGTGTTCATTTGGAAGTCACATAAAATTTACAACGTTCGACAACTTCAATACGTTGAATTGTTATGAATTTTGATTTTGATTTCTGGTCATATTTTCACTTCTTATTTAATATACATATATTTGTAAACAAAGTTCGAAAATAATATTCCTATTATTATTTATAAATAAAAAGAGATTAATTTGATTTAAAAATAATTATTTTTATTGTTTAAACTAAAATTTTAAATTTAATCATATTTTTATAAGTGATGAATTTACGGGTCATTACAAACTCCTCCCCTTAAAAGAAATTCGTCTTCGAAATTGAAGATAAGAAGAAGATATGTAACGAACCAGAATTTCACTGCTTTAATTTTGGAATGTTTAATTAATTTTAAATATTCAAATAATAAATTTTATAATTAAAATAAAACTCTTTTAAATAATAAATAATGATGGTGAAATAGATTTTCAAATTTGTTTACAAAAATATATAGTTCGAAGAAAAAAAAATGTGACCAGAATTCGTTTTCAAATTTTCGACTATTCGTCGGCTAAAATTTATTGGAAACATTGTGGATTCTTAGTGTAACCATACACATTTATAAACAAGTTAGGGTATATATGTACATGTATTAGTGTGTGAGTATATATACATATGTATTTATATTTAGGTATATAAGGTTTAAAATATAATTTAATAAAAGAAAATGTCACATCATAAGCCAACATAAATATATTTAAGTACTAAAACATGTTTAAACATGTTGGCCAAGGTGTACATGAAAATGACAAAGGGGTGGAAATGTGGTACAAGGGTGAAGGCAAGCATGATATGGTGGCGCAAGGAGGTGGAGGGTAAATTGGTAGTTTAATTTATACACTTAATATATATATATATATATACACACACACAAATTTCCCGATTCTTATCATTATTTTATCATTTCATCCCAACATTATAAAACTCCTTGAAGCTTTCATGAGTTCTCTAATGGCTACCAAAGAATTTTTAAAGTATTAAAAACCTTAGATTTATCACTTATAAATACTCATTTCATTTCTTCAATTTTTCCTCCTCTTCTCATGGCCATAACTCCCACTAAGCTACTCCAAATAAAGAAATTCTTTTTTTCAAATTAAAGAGAATCGAGTTGGCTTTATTTACACTGTTTCTTCAATTTTCAAGTGTTAGTGGGTAAAAAATAGATTTCTTTCAAACTCATTTTGGGACTCAGATTTTCAAGTCCGAAAATACCTCTTCTTCTTTTGACCATTTCTCCCTCAAAACCTATCCAAATTGAGTGATTCTTATTCTAAAATGGTAGAGAAAAGAATTTCTAAGAAAATTCCCTGCGACAACTTTCCCAAATTCCATGAGTAACTTATCCAAAATTAGTTGGATGATGACCCATTTTCGGGTTATTTTGGATTGCCTAAGGTGAGCAAAGCTCACTCTTTTACCTAAAGTTCTAAACTTTAAATTATTGTTTATCTTAGTTATGAAAATATATTGCTTGATTTGGTGAATGTTGATGTATGTATGCATATTTTCTTTGATGTTAATACGTATGTGTTGTATGGAAATTAAACCTAGACTTAAAAGTGATGTAAAGGATATAAAATTGTGATCCTTGTTATGTTTTTGTTTGGATGGGTTTATTATGTTGTAATCTTGAATACATGAATGTACGTAAACTAAAGTTCAGCACTTGAATTTGTTATGTTGCGACATATAAATCTTCTGTTTTAAAAACTACTTTACTTAAGAATTGTTTTTGAAAAGTTATAAGTTTTAAACTTTGATTTAGTTCCCAAAACCTTACTCTTGTTTTTCAAAATCTTATATTTAGTTATAAAAGTACTTAGCATATGAAAGCTAAGGATTTTTAAGTCTTTGATATATTAAACAAGTTTTGAAAATTTTGGATCCTATAGCAATAGTCGCTATGAGTGCAGTTCGTAGAAACCGAACTTTTTTTGCAATTAAAATTTGATTCCACTTTATTATCTTTTGAAAAGTGTTTTCAAACATATTATAAGCAATTAAAAAAGTAATTATTAATCTATTTATTTTAATGATTATTTAACTAATTAGTTAATTAAGATAATTAGTACTTAATCATTAGTTAATAAAGGTAATCAATACTTAAGTGTTAACAATTAAGTTAATTATAATTAGTTAATTGATTTAAGTTAATTATTATTTAATTGCTAATTAGGGATTAATTATTTATTTAAGATTAATTATTAATTAGTTAATTTTTTATAAAAGGGTTTAAATATTTAAATAATTACTAATTAAGTAAGATTAATTAAGACTAGATTAAGATTAATTTAATTATCACTAAAGGTTTAAATTATTATTTAATAATTAATTAAAGATTAATTATAGTTTAAATATTTATTTAAATATTAAATATTATTTAATTATTTATATAAAGGACTATTATTAGTTAATTATTGATTAAAAGTTAATTATGGTTTGATTATTAATTAAAGGTTTAATTATTATTAAATAAAGAGTTTAAATGTTATTTAATTTTTAAATAAATGTTTTGAGCTTTTAAACCACTTTATTTATGAAAATCTGTTCTGTTTTAGATTAAATTTTCTTTAAAAATTATGTGTTTTTAAATCCAAGGGATTTCTTTATCGATCATCTTTAAGTAACTTCATTGAATATGAGACCCAATGACATTTGTTTAGCACAATAAATCACCATTCTGCTAATTAAGTTATATTTGACATCTGTTAGCAGAACCAAACACCATT
The DNA here is from genome assembly GCA_030737815.1 of Allium fistulosum. Taxonomy (NCBI): domain Eukaryota; kingdom Viridiplantae; phylum Streptophyta; class Magnoliopsida; order Asparagales; family Amaryllidaceae; genus Allium; species Allium fistulosum. The sequence goes on along the minus strand of CM060901.1, from coordinate 333,463,266 downwards.
CTGCTATTATATTAACTTAGACATGTGTTTAGCAGAGTAAATCCCCGCCTGCTATTTTAGTAACTTGGACATCTTACCTATATGTTGATTTTATTGTTGTTGGTTAATTCCCTTTACATACCTGTTTGTTATGTAAATACCCATGATATAACTTGGATAAGTTAAACTCAATTAAATAGGAATCATTGTTTGGTCACTAAGCCTCTTTTTGGTTTTGTAAAATCAAATATTCCATTTTATCATTTTAAAATTGTTTCAAGTTAAATAATGATTTTCTTAAACGTGTTTTTGAAGTTAATAGAATACTTTTTAAATGACTGTTTAAAATCATTGTTTTATTAATATGGTTTAAAGAAAATTTAATGAAGGGTATTTTTAAATAAAAACTTGTTGTTTAAAGGTGTTTTAAATAACCGTGCTGTCTTTAACAAAAGAACTTTATTACTTGAGATTTATTTAAGGAGTTTTGTTTTAAATAAGGAATATTTATAAGAAGTTTTATAAATGATTTTGGAAATTATAAACAATTTTGGAGATTCATAAAGAATTATATAAATGGTTTTGATATTTATAAAAGAGTTTTGTAAATTAAATTGGAGTTTATAAATGGGTTTGGAATTTAAGTAAAGGAGATTTCTTAAAGAAAAGAGATTTATTAAAAGGATTTGTTGAAGTAAATTATAAAACAATTTTTGATTTGAATTTCCTTCAACTGACCTTCTTAACTATGGTGGTATGGACATTCATTCCACATTTAACACCAAGGGAATATTGTTTGAGGTTATTTTTATCTCCAATTTAAATAACTTTTGTTTTGATCCTTCTAATATGATTTTGAAATTAGAAATCTTTCACAAATATTTTATGAATATACTTATGTCAATGAGATAAGTATATGAATGTTTTTAAAAACATTTTGAAAAGAGATTTAATAAATGAAATTTTTTTGAGGCTTAGTGGTTGCTATGTGTAACGACCCATAAATTTTGATTGGTTTTAATAACGTATTTAACTGAATTTTGTGAAATTTTAAATAATTGAATTTTGAAATAAAATTTTAATATTTGAAATACGCCTGCTTAAGCATAGCAACTGGTAATTTTTCATCTGATAATATGGATGTTTATTTTATTGTGTAATTCTATTTCAATTTAAATCAGTTAAAAATTGATGGTAATAAATAAATTTCCAAACCTGAAATATTTTTCTATAGAAAATTTCTAAATCCTCTTCTGAGTGAGACGTCATCTTTCATTTTTCCAAATTTGGCCTTCTATTGCTCCGTTTATCTTAATTCTGGTAAAATAGCTGCATTTTCTGGTACCGCTTATCGACTTTTTGATCAGATGATCATGGCACCAATATATGTATACCATTTTGATCGCCTCGTTGTGCTGATCTCTACGGTATATTTATTTCTATATTTTGAGGTCTGGTACGCGACGGAAGCAATAAACTGTTCATTGTAACGGTACCTTTAATTGTGACTTTATCCCTTCCTTTCGTTTCAAAATTCAAAACGTGCTGTCCAATCAAGGCATAATTATTTTCAGCTAAATCATAGCGGTTGCTTTTATTATTCCGGAATTTAAGGGGCTGGCACTATTCTTAATTCATTGCTAACGTTTCTGGTTCACTTTTAACTGTCGCTTCCATTTCCGTTCTCACATAAAATGAATGATTTACCTGTGAATAGTTATATTTTTAAAGCCTGCTAACCTTCCCATCGTAGCCGCCTGTTCTTTTTCACTAGCCTACCCACTTCCTTTTCTATTCAATCTTCAAAAAAAAGAACAAGGCATATATTTTGCCTGTGATAAGCATATCTCTCCTCCTTTTCATTTTCTAGAAACTCTTCCCCTCATTCCTCTTCGCCTTCCACCTCCAACAACACCCGAGCTTCCCTCGGTTCAGCGTCCACCATGTCTCTGCCCTGCCTCCGTTCTGCAGCCACAGCCACGCCATCTCCGCTTGCTTCTCCGACCCTCCGTCGAACCAACCAGCCTTTCCGACTTCATCACCTGACCTCCGCCCACTTTCATCTTCATGAACCCCTCCTCCTCGTGCCCATATCCGCATGGGTTTGCTTTATTGGAGAAGTATGGGTTTGCTGTATATTATACTAGGAGAAAACATACATTTTTAAAACAGTTGTGGTCTACATATATATATATATACGATTTTATTTTAAAGTTATATTTTCATCCTATCATTTTTTTAGTTGTTATATATTTTGACAGTTATCTATTCGTATATATATATTTGAAATCTTGTAATAACATGTTGGTTGTATATATTTGTTACGGGTCTGCAAACATATTTTATTATATATATACACTATTAGGCTGCATAGTATATAAAATTTTGTAGTACAGTGTGCCTGCATTTATGCACTATTACCCTACATGCATGAGTCGGGTTTTATTATAATAATATGTGTTATTTCTAATGCGTGTTTAAAATTGATTTTTAAATACTAATTCTGAATATGGCAGTATAAATATAGTATTTTAAAGTATATACTTGATATGTTAGATGAAATGAATATAACATACGTGTGGATTTCTTTTTAAGTAGATTATGTATATATACATATATACTGAGTTTAATATATGTATTTTTAAGATTTAAACGATAGATTTTGAAACACACACACACACATATATATAGATATATTGAATTGAAATGTATTTGAATTTAGGATATGATTTTTATCTATATATAATTATATATAGGTTAACCTATACCAATTATCTTCATCGATCCAATTCTTACTTGATTTCGTCCAATTCGATTTATCAGCTTTATTCGTTGATTCGTGCCAACCTAGCTTTGCCTTGGAATTCGTGTTCGGATGTGTAACTCAATTTCAGTGTTACCCTCTCTAGCCTCGAAAGGTGAGCAATCACTCAAGATTAACGATTTTATATTTATTAAATTTGATTTCAATTGAAACGACAATTGAAAATATGCTGCTAATTTGAACTGTAATTATTTAATTATTGTTAGATATGCTATTATCTATAATTGTTCACCTGTGGGATATGACACCATATTCTATTGTTTATATTTTATTTAATTACTGAGGATATATGCCTGTTATTATTATTATCATATCTGTTATTACTCTGCAAGTTCCCTGTTAGTATAGAAATCACTATGGGTTGAAATGATACATACCCGAATGGACTTTAGAATAGGAGAAAATCGTTATGGGTTGAAATGATAAACCCAAGCGATTTTCACTTGAATTGAATTTGGGATTACAGGTTGAAATGATATCCACCCGTATATATAAATTAAATTACGGATTGAAATGATAAATATCCGTATCACTTGACCATAGAATAGAAAATTATACACCGACGCCGTTGGTCGATATAAATATTTTGGGAATAAATTCTATGGTTTTGGAAAGAAATATATGGTTTTAATAAATGTTGGTTCTTAATTATTATATAAATGGTAATGATGTATATAGATTTAATAATAATATTTAATTTAATTAAGATTGAGTTAATACATATAATATGGTTAAGTATTTAAATTTATATTTCAAAATAGATTTTGGTAATAATTTGAATAAGTTAAGGTTGGGAAGATAATTTTATTTAATTAAACCGATTTGAAACTTATTAAAATTGAGATTTAAGATTTGATTTATAACTTGGGTTTGATTTAAGAAATTTAATGAACATTTCTTGTTTAAATAAATTTAAGGAAATATTTAGTAAAAATGTAATTTAAGGCTAGTTAAATGATATTGAATTTATTAAGTGAATATTACCTGATTAAATAATAATGAAGTTAAATCAAGAGCTATATGAAACTGTTAAATTTAACTTTGAAAATGTTGAATATTAAGCTTTGAAATATATTGAAAATTTAAATGGTATATTTAGAACTGAATTGAATTGATGAATTGAGCTTTGAATAAATTTGAATTTGGAATTTGAAGTTGATTTGAATCGATTTGTGAGACTTGAGGAAATTATATATACTTTACTTTTTAAATTATTTAACCTATATATACTATTTTGGAAAATAGATATATTTGAAATGAAATGATATTTTGGTTTTGAAGTATAAATTAATTTGGAATGACCACGGTGTTAGAGTGTATATTTCTACATTGTAGATAGTTCCACGGGTCCTTAGAGGATGGCTTTCCCAAACATTCTTTAAGTTACTTGTATTTCAGTTGATATTTCACTTGAGTTGGATTTATTGATATAAGAATGTTAATCCTGACTCGAGTGCTTTGTTTTTGATTTACGCTCGGGTCAGACCGAGTGATACAGCAATTGAGACTCACCTTTGGAGTTTGGAGCTTCGTGTGGAGATCCAATCATCGATTCAGCTTTCAGCCTTCCAGTTGATTTGTTCAGGGAGGTCATATGTTTGTACTGGAGACTCCACTGATTTGAGATATTATGTTGTATTTTATTTCTAACTCTGATGTTTATATAGTAGCTTCATGAACTACTATTTATCTATTCCGCTGCATTATTGTTATATTACTATGTATCTGTGATTCTGTGATTGTTTTATTTACTGTATATGATGAGTTTTGCCAAATTTAAATTAAAAATATGATATTTTAAGCAATTCAAGTCTGACATGTGCGGATGCGAATGGTTGAAAGTAGCGGCTCGTTACACTATGGGTAATTAAATCTCTGAATTGTTGTTGTTGTTTATTTGATAGTTAAATAACCGACTATCAAATCTTGGCTAGTTTTGACTTTGGAAGTATGATTGTATATGCGAGTTCCCCAATGAGGACTCGAATACTTGTTGTATGCTTCCAAAAGAACCGGGAATGAGTCAACCATAAATTATCGTTGTTGGTTTCGAGAGATCGGGATCGGATATTTTATCTGAAAACCACTCCAAACCGACATATGCATTTGCGTGGATGAAATTTTAAAGATGCTTGAAGACGATGCTCCTTGAAGAGCCGTGGGTTTCGTTCAAACCCAAAACAAACTTGTATAGATGAATGCTAGCATTGCATTTCTACTTCTAGGGCCGTGTTAGCATTTCAAGATGGATTGCTAAATGTTAAGAATGTAGCCTCTCAAACCTCACATCCCGGTAATGGTTAAAACATGGTAGATGCAGCAGGGCCATGTGGGTCGCACCCATTAGGGTATGGTCATCCCAAGATCTAGTGTCGATATCTCTATGAATGCTTCGGGCCCATTTTTGGTTGTTGATTGCAACCAAGGGGTAATCATATTCGGTACTGCCTAGTCAGGGGTAGGCCGGTCCTGTATTGGCTGGGGTCGAAAGGTTTTCGATCCCACTGTATATTTTATCTAGAGGTGTATAGATTTTCGGTAGGTAGTCCCTTACCTTGCCATTTGTGGGAAATTCATTCTCTAATACGAGCCTATGATTTTCGATTGTATATCTATTATTGCTGTTATGTACACACATCATAGATACTTGGTTACTAAATACTTTCAACCCTAGACATTATTATAATATCACTAGTTTATTATAATATAAAATGTTTTTGTTATCGTAAAGTAAAAACACATCCGTGTTTATGTGCGGCATGGTCTTACGAGATACTTTTGATTTAAAAAAGGTTTTATAATGTAACGACCTAGAATTTCACTGCTTTGATTAGCGAATATTAAATTAATTTTTGAATATTCAATATATAGGTTTTATAATGAAAATAAACTCATTTTAATTAATTAATAATGATGGTAAAATGGTTTTTGAAACTTGTTTACCAAATTAAATAGTTCATAGAAAAACAGAAAATGTGACCGAAGAACGTTTTCCGAAATTTCGACCTTTCGACACTGGAAAGTTACCAAGAACGTTGTTCGTCTTTGTGTACCATATATACACATATATAAGAGTTAATTAACTATATAATAATATACTTAAGGATAGATTATCTTATGTTAATTTTGTTTAGCAAGTGATGTGACGATTCATAAATTTAAAAATAATAATCTTATATAGATAAATATATATTCCTCTCTTGTCACATCTTAGATTGTAATCATTAACCATCATTATCTCTTGTCACGTCTTAGCTTTAAATAATAATTATATATATAAAAGAAAGTGATGTGACTAAACATAATAATTATAACCATCATTATCATTTTCTTTCATTATTTCCATTGGGACCGTTCCTCCCATGCTTCCAACTATTCCATCTACTCCTCTCCCTTCTATCGACCATGCTTCTTCGTCCTTTCACCTTGCTTCTACCGCTGCTACGCCATTTCTTGCTCCTCCTGCTCCTGACCCACCTCCTCTCTCTGACTCCGTGCCAAACCTTATACCCCCTCCTCTCTCTGATCCAAGTCTTATGCCTTGCTCTTCTTCTCCTCCCCTTCCTTCTCCTTCCTTGAAATCCCTGCCTTGGTCCACGCTCTTCAAATCCAAGCCATGCAATGCTGGTAGTTATTTACCTCAACATATTCCCTTGTCCTTCTCAAGTAATGTTCTTTTGCCTTCCCCTGACATTATCAAAGCTGGAACTGAGGTTTGGAAGGATTTCCCTATGGGTTTTTTTCTTGATAAGCCTTTGCCGTACTCTACAGTTGTGTATCATCTCAAGAAGGTATGGAAGCTTAAAGGTGATGTAACAGTATAATCAGATGGTTTCCTCTTTCTTTTTAACTTTTCTACTTATGATGATAGACAAAGAATATCTGAGTCTGATCCCATCATAATGAGAAACAAACTATTCATCTTGAAGCCTTGGGATGCTTCTGTTGGTAATAGTTGTGGCACAATACGTTCAGTTCCAGTATGGATCAAGTTAAGTAATATACCTCTTTATGCCTAGTCTCACTATGGCATAAACTGGTTAGCTTCTCGGGTTGGGAATTTCTTACGCATGGATCAGTCAACTGAGAGGCTAGAGAGGATAACATATGCTAAATGTCTTGTAGAAGTGAAACCAGATAGACAGCTTGTTGATAATTTTCTTGTTAAGTTGCTTGATGGAAGTGATCAACTTGTAATAGTAATCTACCTATGGAAGCCAGAAATAAGTATTGCATGCTCTGAGTTTGGCCATTCTGATCAACATTGCCTTCTGGCTTCTAAAGTAAATGAGGTCGAGGAGCATGTTATTTATGTTCCTCCATGTGGTGATGAAGGAGGAGGAGGGAGTCATGAAGTCTTAAGGAAGCCTGAAAACTAAAGCAAGTTTGGAAAAAAGTCTCATATAATAAAAAGAAATACAACGGAAGCAAGGTTATGGTGGAAAGTGGAAAACATAAAGAAAACGATGTTTCAAGGCCTAAGGAGAATTCTTTTGGAAATGAAAAGGTGGATGATATTGTTATAACTGAATATGATAATGAACAGCCAATTATTCATAATGAAGCTGTTAGCATTTCAATGAACAAGTTTTAGGTTTTGGCAGATGTGTTAGATAATTGTAATGAAATAGCACATCAGATTGTGAACGAGGATGCAAATGGAAACCACACTGATGTTAAGGAGGGTGAGTTTCTCGAAGTAGACTCTGATTTTCAATTGAATTGTCCCGAAGTAGGTGGAGATACTCCTCGGTGTAACTCACAACCAAATGTGCCACTTAACTTACCTTCGGTTGTTTGTGCCAGTTTTATAAAGGAGGTGATTCTTGAAGCAATTCCAGTTTTTAACAAAATCAACAACGAAGAAGCATATACTTCAGGTGAAGAAAATGAAGTTCCATTTCTGGTGCACAGTGATACTCATGTGCACGTGCACAACTTATCTGCTTTTATCAATGAAAGTGGTAATATTTTATCTAATCTGTCCGAACCAGTTCTTCATCAACTGAAAGAAGATAACCCAAATGGATTTAATAATCATGATCCTAATTTCTGCCCGACCTTTGCAAATCAAATTTTTCTGCTTGTTTGCTCCATGAAAAATGTAACGGTAACTCCCTCGACCATTAACCATTCTTCCTCAACACTACTTTCTCCAAATTCTATTTCACTGCCAAACTCCTCAACATCTCCTCCCACTTCTTCAGCTCTGTTTCCTTATGTCAATAATTCTATAATTCCAAGGTGGGTTAGTAAGGGTAAACAAGTGTGTGAAAACTCTGGCCTTTGTAAACTGATGGTATCAAAAGATCAACTTCAAGGAAAAATTCCAAAAACAAAACTACAACTGCAGAATCTCAATCTCCTGCAACCAGGAGCAAAAAAAATACAAACCACCAATCTCTATAGTTAATGATGATACAAAATATTGGAGATGGAACATAAGAGGAGCTTATAGCTATTTGAAATTTGATCAAGTCAAGAATCTCATTTTCTCTTACAACCTAAAAATTATTGCAATTCTGGAAACAAAGCTCAACTTACCCCTAACTATTCGTGCTGCTAATTATATAAATCCATCTTGGAAACTCATTCATAATCTCTCTGATGCTGAATATAGGAGGATTTTCATAATTTATGATCCTTCCACTTTCACCATGTCCTCCAACCTTTCTTCTAGGCAATACATTCACAAACATGTGTCTTGTCATCAAACTCACTCTTCATTCTACATAACATTTGTTTATGCTGATAACTCCACAGCATCAAGGCAAAATCTTCTAGACTTCTTACCTCATCTAAGACAAGACACCCACCCATGGTTTGTTATGGGTGACTTTAATTGCTGTTATCATTTAGATGACAAGCATGGTGGTCAGCCTTTACTTCCAAAGCATATTCATCCTCTAAACATTGCCTCCTCTGACTCAAATATCATTAAAATTCAAACTTACGGGGCTATATTTTCATGGAATAATAGAAGTAGGAGTGGTGTGAGGACTTCTCCACCATTGATCATGCGTTTTTCAACCTCAATTCTCTCTCACTTTGGCCCCATCTTTGTTCCTTATCCAATTCTCTCTAATCATTCTCCCTTGATTCTTTCATCTGGTTCAACTGCGGTAAAGGAGAAAAGAAGCTTTAGATTTTTTAATGCATGGACTCAATCCACTGAATTTAAACAAATAGTTGGTAATGCCTGGTCTTCTTATTGTTATGGTAACCCAATGTATATTCTGTGCAGGAAACTTAAAATGGTTAAGAAAGCCTTGAGAGCTTGGGCAAGTGATCTTTACGGTGATGGATCAAAGCAGACAACACTCTTGAAGGAAAAGTATAGACTGGCCCAGGAACAAATGATGAACAACCCTAATAATATTCAAGCTGTCGAGAAAGAAGGGAAACTCTACATTTTACTAAACAAAGCACTTGATATTGAAAGCTGTATGAAAGAAAAACAGTTGCACTCAAAGTGGTTACAATTTAGTGATCATAATATTGAGTTCTTTCATGCTTCGATCAAAATCAAGCAAGCAAAAGAAAATATACGCATGATCCGTGCTCTTGATGGAACTCTGGTCTCCACTCCTACACAAATTGATGCTGCATTTCTTAGTTATTATGTGGATTTACTTGGAAACTCAACTGACTTCACTCCTAACCTCAACATGTTCGATGAAATTCCTCTCCCTTTCCTCAACAGTGATCAGTCTTCAATGCTTGTAGCAAAAGTTACTGATGAAGAAATAAAGCAAACTGTTTTTGCAATGAATAGAAAATCTAGTGGTGGCCCTGATGGTTTCAACGTTCTCTTCTTCATTGCGAGCTGGGACATCATTCATATTGATTTTTGCAAGGCTATCCACAACTTTTTTGATAAATGTTCTCTTCTTTCTGAAGTTAATTCAACAAACTTAGTCCTGATCCCTAAAACAACTAATGCAAGTTCAGTTACATCATTCTGGCCAATATCGTGTTGCAATGTGGTATACAAATGTATATCCAAACTTATTGCCACAAGACTAGTTCGAGTTCTTCCTCATTTAATTTCACAGAATCAGGTTGCTTTCTTACCTAATAGAAGTATTTTATATAACATTCTGCTAGCTCAGGAGCTACTATGTGGCTATGGAAGAACAAATGCCACCCCTGCTGCAATGTTAAAGCTTGATCTTATGAAGGCCTATGATTCAATACACTGGTCTTCAATAGTACGAATTATGGCCTTAATGAATTTTCCAAAGCCTTTTGTGGGATGGGTATATGAATGTATGTCTACTCCTTCCTTCTCACTTGTTCTCAATGGTCGTCTTGTTGGATATTTCAAGAGTAAGCAAGGGATATGGCAAGGTGATCCCTTCTCCTTATACTTATTTCTTCTTGTTATGGAGGTCCTGACAAGATTATTGAATCTCAAGTATAGTGCTAGCCCGATAAACTATCACCTGAAGTGCAGGTATAATAATGTGACCTCTCTGATGTTCGCTGATGATATCATGATATTCACCAAACCACATAATTCTTCTATTCGATGTGTTCTTTCCACTTTAAGCTCCTTCTACCTTATGTCTGGTTTAAAACTAAATTACTCTAAATCCAGCATCACCTTCTCTGGAATCAACTCACAACTTACCTCTGCACTGTTGCAAACTTTTGGGCTACCCCTGATGGACTCTAACATGACATATCTTGGTCTGCCACTTTTATCTTCTAGACTGAAACTCACTGACTGCCTTCCTCTTTACTCTAAGATAGTTTCTACTATGGATATGTGGTCAAATAGATTTTTATCTCAGGCAGGTAGACTTATTCTAATCAAATCAGTCAGCTTTTTTATGGTTGTTTATTGGTCTAAAGCATTTATCTTGCCAACTAAACTCTTGAAATTGATTAGAACTGCCATGTTGAGATTCTTTTGGTGTGGAACCATATATAAAAGGAAGCCCATGCCTTGCTCTTTCAATCTGATTGAGAAAGACTAAAATAAAGGAGGGTTAGGAGTCCTTAATATAATCTACTGGAATGTAGCTGCTTTCAGTTCCCACTTTAATTCTATCATTTCTAGGAATGAAAGTGCATGGGTGAACTGGGTCTGGACCCATAGATTAGGCAGCAAGAATTTTTGGAGTGTGAAAGTTCCTCAAAGCTGTAGTTGGACTTGGAGAAAGTTGCTGGGGTTGCTCTCCACTTTCCTTCCCATGATAGTTTACAAGATGGCTGCTTCTTCTGATGTTAAGTTCTGGTTTGATCCTTGGGTTGCCCATGGTGTGATCCTTTCAAACCTATTGAGCCACCAGCAAGTTTTGCAATCTGGAATCCATCATGCCTCTAAGGCAACTGATTTCATATTCCAAGGCCACCTGCAACCACCTTTCTCCTCAAATCAGCTCATTAGATCACTATGGAATCACATACAAGGTAGTAGTTATCTTGCAGTGGATGTTGAATATGTTTTGTGGTTATCCAAGCCTCATTCTGTCTCACATGTTTACAAGCTCCTCTCTGATTTTGACAGTATGCCCATCTGTAAGTGGAGGAAAATAATCTGGTCATCTGATTCTGTTCGTAAAGATAACATGATGCTATGGAAGGTTGTTCATGATGCTTTATTAACGAGAACTGTTATGTTGAGTATGGGACTTAATCATGGAGAAATGTGTTTCTTCTGTTCAAGCTTTCCAGAGTCTACTCAACACATTTTCTTTTCCTGCAATGTGAACCTATTTTTATTCAAAAGAATGATGAGGGTTGCTGGTAGCGCTGTGTTGTCTTCACAATCATCAGTTGACTTGAACATGATCTATAACTCTACTAGGTGGAGAACCATAAAAGCGAGACCACTGACAATTTGCCTTAAGAAGTACTTGATCACTATGTGGAGGGAACGTAATCAGATTTGCTTCAAAAAGAAGAGGAGGTATGGTGAAGTTATTTGGAAAGTTTTGAAGCATGAAATATTTGAAGCACTGAAGAGGCTGGCCATGTTTCCGCCTGCTTTGAGTTCGGCTTGGAGTTAGCTTGTTGTTTGCTTCGTGTTCTTTTGTGTTTTCCTCCTTTGTTTGCTTTGTGTGACCTATGTGCCTTTTGTATCTCTCTTGTGTTACTTTGTGTGTTTTTTGGAGCTTGGAATTTGTTTTAAGCTTCTTTGTTTTATTGTTTATTGCAATAAAATCAGGTAGGGGTCATGTTAACCCCACTAGCCTTTGCTAAAAAAAAGTGATGTGACCAAACATAATTGTTATATATATATATATTAGAAAGTGATGTGAGTAAACATAATTATATATATAAAAGAGTGATATGATTAAACATAATAATTATATATATATAAAAGAGGGTGATGTGACTAGACAAAATGATGAGGTGTGAAATCTTGCTTATAAATAGCCCTTTTGTTTCTCCATTTTTCCTCCTCTTTCCACCAACCTTTTCTTCCTCATTTTCTAACTCAAATGGAAATTTTATTTTCTTGAAGCTGTAGAAATTTTAATGGCTACAACATTCTAGTTGACCACTTTTTCAAAATTTTATCATAGCTATGTCAAAACATCAATTCTTTACAAAGCAATTTTTTTACCCAGAATTTCAAGTCCGAAAATTACCCTTTTTTCTTTTGATCATAACTTCTTCAAACCAAATCGAAAATGAGTGATTCTTTTTTTTGAATGATAAAGGAAAGAAATTCCTACAACTTTTCTATTGACTACTTTTCCAAATTCCATGAGTTGGTGGCATAAAAACTAGTGAGAAAATGACCTAATTTGGGGTTCATTTTCGACAAATCGATGATAACCCGAAGCTCCTCTACCTTCAAGCTACTACCCCACATCCACCACCACACCTCTGACTGAGCCTACATACACTTGGACCAAGCCCATTTTGAGGGTTGCTAGCACCTAAAGCTTTCGTCCTTCAAAGCTAGGGAGTCGTTGGCAAGTTTAGCTTAAGTTCGGGTAGCTTTTGCGGAAGTTTGGTGAGTAAACTACTCATTTTTTTAAAATGGTAACTTTATTTATGTCACTATATATGGTGATTATATAGGATAGAAATTAAATGATAATCATGTGGTTTGATTATGATTTTGATGGTTGATTTTAGTTTGATTTGGTTATGGAAATCGATGTTATATTATAAAGTTAGTAAGCATGTATATATGATGTATACTTGCAATCTATGATGAAGATGGTTGGTGTTAGTAATATGTTGATTGTAAAACATGAGCTATGGAATGTGGTTGGTAAACAAAGTTAACTACTTTGTGTAATTGCGATGGTTATGAGATCCGGTTGGAATCAAATTTTGTTTTCGAAGTTTAAAGTTTTGAAATGGATTAAAGTTTGTAACTTTAGTTTTAAAGTTTTAAAAAAAACTTTCTAAAGCATGTTTCAAATCATGAAAAAGTAAGGGTTCGTGAAGTGGTTCGCTAAGAATATGTTAGAGCAAACTGCGCCACAGCGATAGTCGCTATGAATGCAGTTCGGCAAAGGTTTGAATTTCTATTTCAAATTTTGTTTTATTTTGAAATTAGTTTACTAAGTTTTTTTAAACTTAATTAGTAATATTAAAAAGTAATTAAGTTGTAATATAATTAATTAATTACTTAGTTAGTTAATTAAAAGGTAATTAGCACCTAATTGGTAATTAAGAAGGTGATTAGAGGTTAACCATCACTTAATTTAAGTTAATTATTCTTAATTATTTATAAAGTTTTAATTAGTGATTAATGGGTTTAAGAAGTAATTAAGTGATTTATAATTATTTAATTAAGATTAATGGTTATTTATTTATTTATTTAATTAATGGGTAATTTAATTAATATTTAATTAATTAGGGTTTAACTCTTAAACAATTTGGTTTAACCTAAACCAAGTTGTATTAGGAAGTTAATTAGTACTTAATTAAGTTCATTAAGCCTAATTAGAGTTTAATTATGATTTAATCTTGAGTTAAATTGGATTAATTAAGATTTGGTCAGGGTTTAAGCTAATTGAATATACTTTTAACTTTTCAAAGGTGATTTTAAACTAAACAGAATGTGTTTTAATCAATTTTCTTTTTCAAAGTAACTCGATTCCATATCAAATGATCTCTTATCCAGACCCTTAAGTAGCCCATATGATTATGATAATGAAATGACATCTGTTAGCGGAACAAAACACCATTCGACTATAGTGTAAGTGATTTGATTGTGTAGACATGTGTTAAACAGAATAAATCGCCATTCTGCTATTAATTAATTAAATTGTTTTAGACATCTATTTAGCAGGACAAATCACCATTCTGTTATTATGTTGTTTAGACATGTATATGCTAGTTGAGTTGTATTGACATGTTATTCCCTGATTTGATGATTGGTTGGATTTACATATATGTTGGCTTATGTAAATAATTTATAAGTGCCTTGGAATTAAATTGAAATAAAATGGTAACTTAAATTAGTACCATTGGGACTGCTAAGCCTCATTTGGAATTTATAAAGTATGGTTTTGAATTTACTTAAATTCTTTAATCAATTTGAGACTAAGGGTTTATAAATGGTTTTTCAAGTTATATAATTCTTATAAAGATATTTATAAATGATAACTTGTGTATAGAAAGGAGTTTTACTATCGGAAAGGGTTTTTAAGGTGTTTTACAAATGATGTTTTGTAAATGATATTTATAAAGGAGTATAGAAAGGTTTATATAAAGAGTTTTAAAAATAGGAACAAGGTTTATAAATCATTTCATAGATTTGGAAAGAGGTTTATAAATTAACTTAAAGGTTTTTAAAAGAGGGTTATAACTTTATTTTGAAAGTTACAAGTTAATTGAAATATGATGAATTTTTAAAAAGGGAATTTTTGATAAAGGATAAGCGGAATGTTTTATTTGGAAGAAATGTTTGGTTATTTAATATGGGATTTAGAAAGAAGAAAACTTTGAAAATGTTTTGGTAATATATGATTTTGTTTCGGGGCATGAAAAGTAAAATGTTTTGGTAATATACTTATACCGTTGAGATAAGTATATAAATGTTTCCAAGTATAAAGGAAATTAAAGGGTTTGGGAATAGTGTTTTGAAAAGATCTTGTGATCAGGTTTTATAAAGTGGTTTTGTTAATTAAAGAGAATTAATAAAGGCTTAATAGATCCCATATGGACATTAAACCATGATTGGATGTTTGTTTATTTGATGGTTAAATAACCAACTATCAAATATGGACAAAACATAGCTTTGGAAATATATAGGAGAAACATGAGAATTATATGGTCCAGTTACCGTCGAAGATGTTATACTATACGTATAAACTCGTTTCATTCTTCTAGTATGAATGATAAGGAAATCATTCCACAAACGGTTAGGAGGTGAACTCTGATCTTGTCATTTGTTTTTTATTTCCTAAAGAACCGGGGTTGAGTTTACTGGAAACCATTGAAAGTTGTTTCGAAGAGACCGGGATCAGATATGCTATCTGAAACCACTTCGATCCAACTCAAGCATTTCAGAATGAATACATCTTGAAGTATGGGATCGAAGACGGAGCTATTAAAGTGCAAGGGATGCTTGCTACTAATCCTGAGGGTGGTTTCAAAATAGATGTAGTAGAAGTAGTTCCTTCAGTTTGTCCTTCTCCTGGACAACTTGTATGGATGAATGTTGGCACTGCATTATTGCCTGGAGGGCAGTATAAGAATTCCTAGATGGATTGCTATTCAGAAAGGTAAAGCGTACCCTCAAGCCTCACTATCGGGAGGAATGGCAAAAGCAGGACATGCAGCAGAGCTATGTGGTTAGCTACCATTAGGAGCGGTCACCCCATTATAGATGTCCCTTTCAGATTTGGGTTGCGCGCAAGCACCGTGTAGTATATGGCCTCAGTGTTAAGGGAGTGAGATAATCCGGTCTGCCATGTTAAAGGTGCAGCTGGCTCTGTGTTAGCATCAGTGCATTTTCTAGAGGTGTATCATCCGAAGGTAGTCCCTTACCTTGCCATTGTTGGAATCCAATTTCCAATACGTGCCTTGCATTTTTGATTATAGAGCCTAGTCTATTGGATGTGGGAAGCAAGCATTTCAGCTATTTTATCTATTTACTTTAAACCTAGACATTATAATAATATCACTGGATTTTGATATAAAATATTTTGGTTATCATAAGGAAAAAACCCATCCGTTTTTATGTACGGTGTGGTCTTACGAGATACCCTTTGTGTTCAAATGTAGAAATCAGTTTGGTTGTTACTTGTTATCGAGTTTTACTCGCACTGGTTTACTAGAATGACTCAGCCGTTATTCCATGTAATGCTCGGGTTAGACCGAGCATGTTTTCCTAGGTTTAGCTGGATACTTTGGAGTTGCAGAGGAGCTGGATGGTCAAGACATATTCATATATATTTTTCTTCAGCTGTATTATAGAGTATATATGTTTGTCAATGTAAGGACAGGTTTCTATAACTTTCCAAATTTAAGATAAGTCTTGTGTACTCTGATGTTATATGAATAAAGATGTTTCCTTTTTGTAAAGATCGTTATTGTATTATATATTATTCACTGCATTGTGAGATTCTGTGTGGTTTATTTTTCTTCTATCTTCTACTTTCTTCTTTCATCCTAACAAATCGGTATTTCCAGTACTTGAATGTTCAGCATATGATACAGTGGACGTATTAGTATCGATGTTCGAGGGTTGAAAATTCGGTTCGTTACATTTGGTATCAGAGTTGAAGATTAAGCAAGAACCTTGGTTTTGGTGGGGTTAAATCGTTAGAGATAGGGTAAGTGACAACCTATAATGAGTTTGAGTATATATATGAGTGCGTATTTGTTAGTGATTATCAAATGTTTTATATTGTGTAGATTTATCGGTTTAGTGGCTTATGAACTTTGGTCGATACAGGGTGTACAACTATACCGACAAGGGTTTCTAAACACTTAAACTAGGCAAATCGACATAGTATTGTTTTAGAATTGGGTAGATGAAATAATTTTACCCAGGGTATATTTTATATATAAAAGAATGATTTCCGAAGATAGTGTAATATAGTTGGTTGAGGTGTTAGGAGATAATAATATATTGTTGTTATTATCATTTAGGGTTTGTTTAATCATGCTCATCTAGTTGAGCATTGACTGTTGTTAGTATGTTCCCTTTTTAAGATATGGGTTGGGTAGATAAGGATTGAGAAAAATATGGAAACGAACACCTTGTGAATTAAGTTTCACAGTTTGACTAAAAGGCGTTCGATGTTAATGTTGAGGTAGAATTTGATTTCAAAGTTAGAATATTTTGGGATAAATATTTAAAAATGGTTTAATAGAAGTGATTTAAAAAATGGGTTTATAAAATGTATCATTTAAGTTGGAAGAAATTTAGTTGAAAACTTGAGAACCTAAATCCTGGTGCTTTTGAAAAATGATTTTCAAGGTTTTGGGAAAATAATAATAATAATATTTGAAACAAATTTGGTTTAAGTATAAATTTTTGGGAATAAAAGTGTAAGTAAGAAGTGTTATCTTTGGATTGGTATGGTAAACAAGTCTTGATTGTTTTGTGATGATCAGAATAATCTTCTAAGTGACGATTAGATGTTTGCCTAGGTAAACATTGTGGGGTACTTAGTTAATTATTCTCTTTATCATTGTACGATCGAAACAAGTTCAACTCGAACAAACCCAAAGTGAGTTGGAAATAGATGTTTTGTTGGAAAATGTAAAGTATTGTTCCAAATATGAGAATTTGGAAATAAAAGGAATATTTTTAAGTTAACTAGTTTGAGTGGCTCGAAAATAACTTCAAATTGGGAAAGTGATGTGTTCAGATTGTAAACACTTCTCTTGAGTAATACCCTTCTGAGTAAGGGAATGTATGATACTGTTTATTGATACCCAGTTCCTTAGTATCATTTTGCACTACACCAAAACAGTCATTTGGCAACACTTTTTTTTTCATTTGGCGACACTTATATGGGTTGCATTTTAGTCTCGCTAATAAGTGTCGCTATCCAATATAAGTGTTACTGAAAATAAAAATTTACACTTTTAAATACGGCGACACTTATTTTCGTTGTAAGCCTTGGTTTAATTGGAGTTAATTGAAATATACCAGGGCAAAATTGTAATTGAATAACTTAACCCTAGCCACGCTTATCCCTGGCCATATTTTTCCCAAATCGTTGCTCCATTGCATTCAAGCTTGCATTCAAGGTGATGATCCATTGCTCCTCCATCATACCCGTGCAAATAATGGCGACCACGAATTTTGTGAGATCTTATTTCTTTTCCATCTTCTTCCCAGCAGTTACGTCAGCATCAGGTAGTCGTTCCTCCCCATCTTTACGCTTCTCTTTCTATCTTTATTTTTGCTTAATTCATTCTTTAATGGCTGAGTCCCTTTAACTTTCCTCTTTGTATTAGTTGTTCGGCTGCCGCACTTGATTTTTCAGATAATTGATTGCTGCCGCATTGGACGAGATCTCCTCCGGTTCAGGTATACTATTGCTGTTATCCCTTTTTGCCTAAAGTTTTCATTTCTTCAATTCTGATTGTTTACTTCTATGCAAACACATCTGGGATTGGGGTTTTCTCTAACATTAGCTTTATTAGTAACATTGATCTAGAATAAAGTACTTCGTATAGAGTACTTCAATCAAATGCCTATGATGGATTAAAATCAGCAGTACTAATACATGATCGCAGACCGGCACCTCCTAAACCAATAGAGAAGCCACCGAAGTTCTATCAAGAGGATGCAGGCAACATGTTCCAGCTAACCAAGCGATCTATGATGAAATTACTTAAATTAGCAATACATATCGCAATGATTCACAAAAATAATCTAGTGTTAATTCTACTCCACATATAATATTTTAACCAAATCCATCTGGAATTGACAATCACTAACATAATTAAATAGAACTCGTAATCCAACTAAACCCACTAAGAAGAACTGATAACAAAAAACATAAAATAATAAATAAATAAATACCTTCGAGCGAAGCGGAGAAACCTAAGTGCATGCTTAGTTCGCCCAACAACATTAAAAAGCGACTCCTCTAAGGATCCGACCCGATCAGTGACGGGTCGGATAACGTTATGAGCATCAAACTCCGATGCGTGTGCGAAAGAAACGGAAACCAAGAATATTGCGGTGATGAATAAACGAGCCATGTCTCGATTGGGTTCATTTTGTAAGCTTCAAGTGTGCTAATTATATATTGGAAATGCTAGCGTATGTGCTGACCTGGAGTTAATGAAATGAAGTGACATGGAGTTCATTCAAACAACCCTCTTAGTTACCAGTAGATTCTCCAATCAAGTATTAACAGACATGCCAAGACTCATGAGTATATACATGATGGCTATATTCAACTTCCTTATTCCAGTAACCAGGGAATCAGATTGATATGGGCTAGTGTACAACGTATACATCTACCTAAGGTTGACAAGAATGGTGTGAAGTGGACGTGTAAAGCATTAAAATTGATGATGTTATATACAACTCCTTAGCTAAACATGATAATGCCGGCTTAAACTGTAGCTGGAATAAAAGAACATGGCTGAGGCATAGCAATGAGAAGGAGAACCTTTTGTTATGGAAGGTCATGAGAAATGCTTTGCGTACAAAAGTCAAGCTGCAGGCTAAAGGAATGAGTATTGATTATGTTTGTTCATTTTGCTTAATGCAGAGGTTGAAGATAATTTGCATTTATTTTTTAACTGCTCCTTTGTTTCCAATCTTTGGCAGCCTCTAATGGTTAGTTTGGGCGGATATGATACCACAAGAGACAGTGCTATGGAATGGTAATTGATTTATAAGGCAACAAGGTGGAAAGGAATGAAGACTTATGCTCTGTTATTTGTCGTAAAGAAATTTCTGAAGGTAATATGGAGTGAGAGGAATTCTATTCTCCTTCTAGGTCAGAGGAGATCATCAATACAAGTTAAGCACTTCATTTACTATCTTTTTATCTTTTTATCAACCGTGTACCTTTTATATTCTATGAATAAACGAGCCATGATCTCGATTGGGTTCATTTACTATCTTTTTATCAACCGTGTACCTTTTATATTCTATTAATAATCCATATGTATCAAAACATCTCTTAATCCATGTGTATCAAATCAGCTCTGTTTGCTTCTGGTGGTGCTGCAAGTGCCTCATCCCTGTTCTTCATTTACTCCCTTGACTACGCCCGTACCCGTTTGGCTAATGATGCCAAGGCTGCGAAGGGAGGTGGTGAGAGGCAATTCAATGGTCTTATTGATGTGTACCGCAAGACACTAAAGACCGATGGCATTGCTGGATTATACCGTGGATTTAACATTTCGTGTGTTGGTATTATTGTGTACCGTGGTCTCTACTTTGGTATGTATGATTCATTGAAGCCACTTCTTCCTGGAAAGATGCAGGTATGTCTACCATCTTTAGGACACTGCTTTGTTAGTTTTCTTTATTTAAAAACATCGATTGTTCAAATGTTTCATCTTGTATAATTTCTCTTTAGGCTTGTTTACGTTACCTTAGCTGTTTCTATTAAAGGACAGATGTTACATGATAACTTAAATATTAATAAAAATGAAATGGTCTTTTTGTAGACAATGTGGAAGAATGCACATTCCTTGCCTAGTGTGCAATCTGTTTTACTTGTCATCTTATGTTAAAGTGCAAGGGCTTCTTAAACTTAATTATATTATGTTGCAGTATCATCAGTAATTTCCATATGGTAATTGGAAAGAACGGGTTTTAACACAGTGAATTTGCCTTATTATAACACATATGTATTTAGTACGAGCGTTTTGGAAAATTTTGTACTAATTAATGATAACTAATCGCATTTGTAATTTTGGACAAATGTAGGACAGTTTCTTTGCTAGCTTTGCTCTTGGATGGGTCATCACCAATGGTGCAGGACTTGCATCCTACCCAATTGACACAGTCCGAAGAAGAATGATGATGACATCAGGAGAGGCAGTTAAGTACAAGTTATGTGATTTTATGATGGTCCTCAAAATGGAATGTACAAGTTATGTGATTTTTCAAATGGAGGTTTCGTTATATGGCCGGAGTTTCGTATTCGGTATTTGTAGAATTTCACTATGAAATTTACGTTGTCTTTTGTATTCCAATTTGACATTGTTATGAAGTAGTTGATTATGTATTGAATTAACCAACTTAATTATGTATTGTACTTGTTATGAAGTAGTTGACATTTATGTTGTTATTTGATCATGAATATTGTAAATTTTGGGTTCTTATTGAATGTAGTATAATAATGCATATCATATTAGTTATTAATTGTTTATTAATGTTAAAATAATTGACTATATTGAGAATGAAAATATTTCAGCATTATAAGCGTTGGCAAATAAAATTTACCAACGCTTATAAGCGTCAGCATAGAAAATTAAACAATGTTGGATGGTTAATTTGCCAACGTTTATAAGCGTTGCTAACTAATATACACCAACGTTTATAAGCGTTGGCGAATACAAACTTCCAACGCTTATAAGCGTTGGGAAACTAAACTCGCCAACGCTTATAAGCGTTGGCAATAAATTGCGACGCCCTTACAGCGACGCTAATAAGCGTTGCTGAAACTATTTGCGACAGTTATACTCGTTGGGAATCACCTGTTTTGGTGTAGTGTTGGAGTTACTCGGGCTATGTTTATATATTTGTATGATTTAAAGTATAGTGTTCCATTTCAAAAAGTTTTTGAAAATAAAAGTCGGGATCTTGAATTTTCTTAGGAAAATAAAAGCAAAATGGAATAACGGAATCAGATAAGGATATATGATCTTAGGATGTAGTTGTTAGTCCTTGAGATGATGGTTTTGATGACAATAACCTTAGGACTTGTTATAAAATATAAATACTAACGTTATGGTTTAGATATATATGTATATGTAGAATATAAACATGCAGGAACCAAGAATGAAGACTGTACAATATAGAGATACAAGACTGATGAATTTAAAGATCGAAGATATCAAGATTGAAGACTCATGAGTATCAAGAAATCAAGTTATCAAGTGTTCAAGATTTCAAACAGTACATGATAATGTAGTCAGTCTAGAATTATGCTAAAACTTCTTGAAAGCACTTACATCTTTATTCGAAATTTATTCATGGAATGGAATCCACTTCGAGCCTGTTAAAGGGATGGAACCCTAGTGGGATGGAACCCACGACAATATCTAGTGGAACATATAGTGGTCCTATTTTGATATCCACTAATTTTATAAAAATGTTTTTCAAAAATATATCTCTTGTTTTTAAAAATGTTTTCAAAACTTTCTTTTCAAAAAGACATCTCTCTTGTTTGAAATATTTTAGCCTCAAAACTATTTTTATCATTTTTAATATTTTGATTTCAAAATTGTCCTTGTTTTTAAATCATCTCTTGTTTTAAATATTTAGCTTTAAAATATTTATATACTCAGATTTTAAATCACTTTATAGATTAAGATTATATATATTAAAAGTTATTCTCTAAACTCTTTTATATGTTTAAACTATATTCAAATATATTTACAAAGTTTAGAAATTGTTTTGACAAATTATAGAAACCAATTTTAAAGAAAATCAAAACATCAATTTTGCCTTAAGCATGTCGACATACCTCAACCCCCCATGTCAACATGGTGTCCGTTATTTTCAAATTTTAATTTTCAAAAGAAGTGTCTATTCGTCGTATCCTTTCACGAATAGATATGGCTGTTGCTCTACTATAAATACCAATAAGTTCTAAACGGATTTTTTTACCAGATTTTCATTTATTTTCTCTCCTCTTCATCATCCACATTTATTCTAAAGAATCCTAAACTATACTCTACCGAAATACCAAGTGAATCAAACTCGATTATCTCTTGTTTGATTCTCTGCCACTCTCTCCATAAGATCTCAGTGCTATTCAGAGTTATAGAATCTTTTGTAAATCAAACTGTCGAGTAAAAGGTGCGGTTGAGCCTTGAAATCAATTGGGTGTGATTGTAGCCCCGAAAATCAATTAGGTGATCTTGTAGCCTGGTTATATTAAGAGAGTTGTTCTGAACTCGAATTCAGGAGGGTGTACCTCGTAGCCTTGAAACCGAGGGTGTAATCTGGGAGATTATTTTGAAAAGAATTCCGTACGATTGTACGGGACTGGATGTAGGGTAACTCCGAACCAATATAAAATCCTGATGTGTTCTTTCCTTTACTGTTTTTATTTAGTATTTGCATCTGTGTCCGATTCTATGATTATATCTGTGTTTGTGAATTGCATTTGTTAGTGTTTAAATTGAACAAAATTCAAAAAGATTTAAAAAATACATAAAACACTATTCACCCCCCCTCTATTGTTATTCCAGCCTTAAGATCCATAATCCACATTTCTCACAGTAGTGGAGTAGCATCCAAGTTGAATCAGTGTAGTTTATGAAATGTTTTCATAAATAATTTGATAGAAATAGAATTGGTATTAGGGAAAACCAATAAAGTAAACGTGTAAGTTGGACGTAGATCATTTCTCTTTCCATATAGAGCGATCCATGATTCGAGTACATGGCTTTGAGCTGTGGTACCGTTCTGATTAAGGATCTATTACTCGACCTTTGACAGCGAGCACTTGATGAGGGTTCTTGGTGTGGGACCAAAGTTTTCTATCATAATTACAACTATGTAAGGAGAACAGAGGTTCCAAATCAAGGAGCCTGATCGGAGTCCACACTAGAGAATCGAGTGAGCGATACTAGTTCAGAAGGAAAGTTATGTATTCTTGTTGAGATCGAATCAGATTTTGCATAAGAATGATCTAAGTACATCATACGAGCTAATATATAGTGTTAAGTGTTTTCTGGGATAGGTCGAGGTGTAATTTCGGGGACGAAATTCTTTTAAGGGGGGAAGAATGTAATGACCTGGAATTTCACTGCTTTGATTAGTGAATATTTAATTAATTTTTGAATATTCAATATTTAGGTTTTATAATGAAAATAAACTCATTTTAATTAATTAATAATGATGGTAAAATGGTTTTCGAAACTTGTTTACCAAAGTAAATAGTTCGTAGAAAAACAGAAAATGTGACCGAAGAACGTTTTCCGAAATTTTTACCTTTCGACACTAGAAAGTTACCGAGAACGTTGTTCATCTTTGTGTACCATATATACACATATATAAGAGTTAATTAACTAAATAATAATATAATTAAGGATATATTATCTTATGTTAATTTTGTTTAGCAAGTGATGTGACGATTCAAAAATTTAAAAATAATAATCTTATATATATAAATATATATATTCCTCTCTTGCCACATCTTAGATTGTAATCATTAACCATCATTATCTCTTGTCGTGTCTTAGCTTAAATTAACAATTATATATATATATATAAAGTAAGTGATGTGACTAAACAATTATATATATATATAAGAAAGTGATGTGACTAAACATAATAATTATATATATAAGAAAGTGATGTGACTAAACATAATTATATATATATATATAAAAGTGTTGTGGTTAAACATAATATATATATATAAGAGAGTGATGTGACTTGACAAAATGATGAGGTGTGAAATATTGCTTATAAATAGCCCTTACATTTCTCCATTTTTCCTCCTCTTTCCACCAACCATTTCTTCCTCATTTCGAACTCAAATGGAATTTTTATTTTCTTGAAACCATGTAAAATTTTAATGGCTACAACATTCTAGTTGACCACTTTTCCAAATTTTTATCATAGCAGTGTCAAAACACCAATTCTTTACAAAGCAGTTTTTTACCTAGAATTACAAGTCTGAAAATTACCCTTTTTTCTTTTGATCGTAACTTCTTCAAAAAAATCGAAAATGAGTGATTCATTCTAAAATGATAAAGGAAAGAAATTCCTACAGCTTTGCTTTTGACTACTTTTCCAAATTCCGTGAGTTGGTGGCACAAAAACCAATGAGAAAATGACCTAATTTGGGGTTCATTTTCGACAAATCGATGATAACCGAAGCTCCTCTACCTTCAAGCTACTACCCCACATCCACCACCACACCTCTGGCTGAGCCTACATACACCTAGACCAAGCCCATTTTGAGGGTTGCTAGCACCTAAAGCTTTCATCCTTCAAAGCTAGGGAGTCGTTGGCAAGTTAGCTTAAGTTCGAGTACCTTTTGCGGAAGTTTGGTGAGTAAACTACTCATTTTTTTATTAAAATGGTAACTTTATTTATGTCACTATATATATGGTGATTATATAGTGTAGAAGTTGAGTGATAATCATGTGGTTTGATTATGATTTTGATGCTTGATTTTAGTTTGATTTGGTTATGGAAATCGATGTTGTATTATAAAGTTAGTAAGCATGTATATATGGATGTATACTTGAAATCTATGATGAAGATGGTTGGTGTTAGTAATATGTTGATTGTAAAACATGAGATATGGAATGTGGTTGGTAAAAAAAGTTAACTACTTTGTGTAATTGCGACGGTTATGAGATCCGGTTGGAATCGAAGTTTGTTTTCGAAGTTTAAAGTTTTGAAATGGATTAAAGTTTAAAAAAAAATTCTAAAATGTGTTTCAAATCATGAAAAAGTAAGGTTTTTTGAAGTGGTTCGCTAAAAATATGTTAGAGCGACCTGCGCCTATAGCGATGGTCGCTATGAATGCAATTTGGTAAAGGGTTGAATTTCTATTTCAAATTTGTTTTATTTTGAAATTAGTTTACTAAGTTTTTTTAAACTTAATTAGTAATATTAAAAAGTAACTAAATTGTAATATAATTAATTAATTAGTTAATTAATTAAAAGGTAATTAACACCAAATTGGTAATTAAGAAGGTGATTAGAGGTTAATCATCACTTAATTTAAGTTAATGACTATTAATTGATTTATAAAGTTTTAATTAGTGATTAATGGGTTTAATAAGTAATTAAGTGATTTATAATTATTTAGTTAAGATTAATGGTTAATTTATCAATTATTTAATTAATGGGTAATTTAATTAATATTTAATTAGTTAGGGTTTAACTCTTAAACAATTTGGTTTAACCTTAACCAAGTTGCATTAGGAAGTTAATTAGTACTTAATCAAGTTCATTAAGCCTAATTAGAGTTTAATTATGATTTAATCTTGATTTAAATTGGATTAATTAAGATTTAGTTAGGGTTTAAGCTAATTAATTATACTTTTAACTTTTTAAAGGTGATTTTAAACTAAAAGGAATGTGTTTTAATCATTTTTCTTTTTCAAAGTAACTCGATTCCATATCAAATGATCTCTTGTCCAGACCCCTAAGTAACCAATATAATTAGGAGAATTAAATGACATCTATTAGTATAACAAAACACCATTCTACTATAGTGTAAGTGATTTGATTATGTGGACATGTGTTAAACAGAATAAATCCTCGTTCTGCTATTAACCGATTAAATTGTTTTGGACCTCTATTTAGCAGGACAAATCACCATCCTGCTATTATGTTGTTTAGACATGTATATGCTAGTTGAGTTGTATTGACATGTTATTCCCTGATTTGATAATTGGTTGGATTTACATATATGCTGGCCTATGTAAATGTAATTGATAAGTGCCTTGGAATTAAATTGAAATAAAATGGTAACTTAAATTAGTACCATTGGGACTGCTAAGCCTCATTTGAAATTTATAAAGTATGGTTTTGAATTTACTTAAATACTTTAATCAATTTGAGACTAAGGGTTTATAAATGGTTTTTCAAGTTATATAATTCTTATAAAGATATTTATAATTGATAACTTGTGTATTGTAGGGGGTTTTACTATCGGAAAGGGTTATTAAGATGTTTTACAAATGATTTTTTGTAAATGATATTTATAATGGAGTATAGAAAGATTATATAAAGAGTTTTAAAAATAGGAAAAAGGTTTATAAATCATTTCAGAGATCTGGAAAGAGGTTTATAAATTAACTTAAAGTTTTATAAAAGTGGGTTATAACTTTATTTTGAAAGTTATAAGTTAATTGAAATATGATGAGCTTTTAAAAAGGGAATTTTTGATAAAGGATCAGTGGAATGTTATATTTGGAAGAAATGTTTGGTTATTTAATATGGGATTTGGAAAGAAGAAAACTTTGAAAAGTTTTTAAATATACTTATACTGATAAGATAAGTATATTTTTTTCAAGGAATGAAAAGTAAAATGTTTTGGTAATATACTTAAACCGCTGAGATAAATATATAAATGTTTCCAAGTATAAAGGAAATTAAGGGGTTTGGGAATAGTACTATGAAAAGATCTTGTGATCAGGTTTTATATATTGGTTTTATTAATTAAAGAGAATTAATAAAGGCTTAGTGGATCCCATATGAACATTAAACATTGATCAGATGTTTGTTTATTTGATGGTTAAATAACCAACTATCAAATCTGGATAAAACGTAACTTTGGAAATATCTAGGAGAAACACGAGAATTATATGGTATAGTTATCGTTGAAGGTGTTATACTATACGTATAAACTCGTTTTGTTCTTCTAGGATGAATGATAAGGAAATCCATCCACAAAAGGTTAGGAGGTGAACTCCACTCTTGTCATCATATAACCATAACACCGTTATTTGATATATTCTTGTAATATGGCAAATAACGCAAGCACTAGCACTAACACTTACACGGAAGGTCAATCAACACAAAGACCTCCATTCTTTAATGGTCTCAACTATAGCTATTGGGCTACACGTATGTCATTTTTTATGCAATCAAATAGCTATGATGCTTGGAATGCTACTCAAAAAGAAATAGTGAATCCAACAACTGAATATTCAGAATGGACAACGGCTGAGAAAACTGCAGCAGCTGTAAATGCAAAGGCAATAAATATGTTGTTTTGTGCATTAGACCAAAATGAATATAACCGTGTTAGTATCTGCACTACTGCATATCAAATTTGGCAAACGCTGAAAACCACTCATGAAGGTACTAACAAGGTTAAACAAGCCAAAATAGCCATGCTGAAAAGTCAGTTTCAAAATTTCAAAATGAAACCGAATGAGACAATCAATGATATGTACTCAAGGTTTCAAACTATTCATCATGCACTTATCGGATTAGGACGAAAATATTCAGATTTTGATGTTGTTTCAACAGTTCTACATTCTCTGACTAGTGAATGGGAAGGAAAAGTATTAGCAATTGAAGAAGCTAATGACCTTTCCATCATGAAGCCAGATGAATTGATAGGAAATTTAATGTCCTATGAAGCAAATTTGCAGGCTAGAAAAGAACAAAAAGAAGAAAAGAAAAATGTAGCATTTCATGCTGAGAAAGATGAAAATGAATCAGATTCTGAAGATGAAGATCTAGCATTCATTGCAAAAGGATTCAAAAAATTCCTAAAATATCGAAAAGCCAGTCGTTACAACAAAAGGAAACCTGGATCAAACAAACCATCTTCATCAACTATAGAATGTTTCAACTGTCACAAAAAGGGGCACATGCAGAAGGATTGTCCAGAACAGAAGAAGAAGTCAGAAAATGACAAATTCAAATATAAGAAGGACAAGTCAAAGAAACGAGCCTTCTCAGTAACATGGGATGATTCAGACTCATCTTCATCAGAAAGTGAAAGTGATTCAGAGAATGAACAAGCTAATGTTTGTTTTATGGCAATAGAAGATGAGGTACAAATTCCTACATTTGATGAATTACTTGATATTAATGCTGAATTGATAGTCAAATATAAAGACATAAAACGTCAATTAAAAGTAGTCAAAGCAGATTTAAGTAGAGCAGAGTTTGAACGAGATATGTTAAAAGATGAGAAGAAAATATTAGAAGAAGAACTTGAAAAAATTCAAGAATCATCATCTAATGTTGACTCTCAACTATCTCTTTTGAGTCAAGAAATAGAAGCTCAAAAAGAGAAAAATAATGCTCTCACTACTGAAAATCATGAGCTTAAGGCAAAAGTCAAAATTCTAGACCTAGAAAAAGCTAGTTTACAAACAAAGTTTGATGACATTACTCAAAATGTTTCTAACTTTAACAAAGGTCGAGAAAATTTGACAAAAATCATTGAAAGTTCACAATCTACATCAAATAAACAAGGTTTGGGATATAAGAAACAAGAAATCAAGAAACATCTTGATAATAAAAGAAAGAAGACTGAAGTTAAGAAAAATCTTAGTTTATTATATTCCAAACCAAAGCCAGTTGTGAAATTTCAAAAGAAAAATACAAAGACTATCAAAATATGGGTTCCTAAAACAAATAACAATTTGATTAGGAACAAATACATTCAGCAATTCATGAATACTGTGCATTATAATTCTAATTATGTATATAAAGGGGAAACCGGACCCGTATGGGTTTGGATTCCTAAGATCTAACTCTTAGGACCCCATAAAAAGTGGGTACCATGGTCTTAATTATATTTTTTGCAGGTCCCACTTAAGAAAAGAGGAGAGTGGATATTCTGGTTGATACATTCCTATATTATTCCATTATCTATTACTCCTTTTTGTCGATGACAAAGGGGGAGAAAGTGCTAACAATTATCTGCAGGAATATATATATTTATATAAAGAATACAGACAAAATCTCAGGGAGATCACATATTCAGGGGGAGATTCAGAACTTCAGATATATGTTGTCATCAATCAAAAAGGGGGAGAATGTTGAGTCAAGATTTTTATAGAGTTTTGATTTCTGACAAAGGGATAAGCCGTGATCGACAAAAAGAAGTTATTCATTGTTTTAAAGAGACACAAAGAGCTCCATACATTAGAGGTTGATTATTTGGTATGTTAGTAGTGTTATTTATGTTAAAATCTATCCTCAAATAATCTCATACCTTCAATATTTGAATATAAATGTATATATGTATGAGTGCACATTAACTGTGCAGTCTGGGCTAAACCGGTCGACCGGTTTAAAACAAGGCGGTCGACCGTTTCTGCCCAGAATGCACAGATAACGTGCACAAGTGTACATAACGTATATATATTCAAATTCCTGTCTACTGGTCCATTTTGACCTGTCGACCGTTTTCAAACAGAAAGCAACCTTTCGTACAGACACTTCCTTTTCTTCAACGGTTGCTTCTCTTTCTCTTCACCAATGATCATGACCTTTGTTTGTATCTTTTCACAAAGGGTTACAACTGTTTATTTCTTATATAAACATCATGAAATCATTATTCAATTCTATTATTCTAATCTCTATTCTATTGATCTCTGTCTTGATCTCTCAAACATTTCAATTGCTTATTGAATCATTGAAATAATTTCATATCTTTTGATTCAATTAAGTAATATACTTCCTTCAATCTTCACAAACATCATTCACATACTTTGAGGATAAGATTATAGGAAGGGTGTACTACAAGTGACAAATCCGTGTTATCAAGAGCACAAGTTGTCAACGACAATTGTATTTGTTTTTGTTGAAGTCCTCGGTGTTGTAGAGGTACGAAATCCCGTTCGGTTGTTCGGGTGTTGTAAACCTGTTCCTCCGGGTGAAGCGAGGTAGTTGGTAGTGAAATCCAGATAGAAGTCTGGGACTGGACGTAGGACGGGAGGTCCGAACCAGTATAAAAATCCCTGGTGTGATTTTTACAGTTTACTGCATTTACTATTCTATATCTGTGAATTGCTATATAGTTAGTTTATTGAATATTTACTTGTATAACAATTGTAAATAACATTCCGCATATATTAGTCCATATTACACGATCCGTAATTAGTGTGCACAAGCGTACACGCTTTCAACTTTAAACCTAGACACTATAATAATATCACTGGATTTTGATATAAAATGTTTTGGTTATTGTAAGGTAAAAACACATTCGTTTTTATGTGTGGTGTGGTCTTACGAGACACCCTTTGTTTGAAAGGTTTTCAAATGTAGAAATCAGTTTGGTTGTTACTTGTTATCGAGATTTACTCATGCTGGTTTACCAGACTGACCCGGGCGTTATCTATGTAATGCTCGGGTCGGACCGAGCATGTTTTCCCTGGTTTAGCTGGATACTTTGGAGTTGGAGAGGAGCTGGATGGTCAAGACGTATTCACGTATATTTTTCTTCTGATGTATTATAGAGTATGTATGTTTGTCAATGTAAGGACAGGTTATTATAACTTTTCAAATTTAGGATAAGTCCTGTGTACTCTGATGTTATATGAATAAAGATGTTTCTTTTTTGTAAAGATCATTATTGTATTATATATTATTTGTTGCGTTGTGAGATTCTATGTTGTTTAGTTTTCTTCTATCTTCTACCTTCTTCTTTCACCCTAACAAATCAGTATTTTCGAATGTTCGACATGTGATACGCTAGACGTATTAGTGTCGATTTTTGAGGATCGAAAATCTGGTTCGATACGTATAAATTATAATAAAGTTCCTTCTGATTTGAGTTTCTCACTTTTTTTACAAGACTGATCTAGGCGTTGTCTTACTATAATGCTCGGGTCAGCCCGAGCATATTTTCCAGATTTAGCTGGATTCTTTGGAGCTTTCAGGAGATGAGCTAGATTCTCCAAGACGTATTCGCGTATCTTAAAATCTTCCACTGTTTGTTCTAGTTGTATTTTTAAATTATAAGGACAGTCTGTTGTAACTGTCCATGCTGATAATAAAATAGTCTACTCTGATGTTGTGTATAAATAAAGATGATTTCTTTTTGTAAATATTTTGTCTATATTATATATTACTCGTCACATTTTCTGATATTCTATTCTGTCTTTTCTTTCTTCACCCCAAATGGCCTGTCTTTTGGACACTTAAATGATCGGCACATGAATACCGAGGATGTAGTCAGTGTCGTCTTTAGGTGTAAGAAAGGCGGATGGTTACATTTGGTATCAAAGCTTAGGTTAAGAGAACACTTTGGTAGGGTAAACTTATTTCAAATAGGGTAAGTGAGACTCTAGAATGAGTATGAGTGTATTATATATATAAGTGCGTATTTATTAGTGCTATCAAAATGTTTTATATTATGTTGATTTATCGGTTGAGTGGCTTATGAATTCTGGTCGATACAAAAGGTACAACTGTATCGATATGGGTTTCTAAACACTTAAACTAGGCAAATTAATATAGTATTGTTTTATAATCTGGTAAATGAAATAATTTTACCCAAGAATATATTTTTATATGTAAAGGAATGATTTTCAAAAATAAAGTATAATTATTTTTGATAAGTGGTTGTTATGAGTTAAAAATATTTAATTATTATCATATAGGGTTTGATTAGTCATGCTCGCCTAGTCTTGAGCATTAGCTTGGTTCGTAGAATCATCTGCAACTTTTCTTTTAAAAATCATAGGTTGGGTAGATAGAATTTGTGGGAATATTGAAATGACAACCTTGTGAATTAAATTTCACAGTTTACATATAAGGCATTCGATGGTATGTTGGGTTAAAATTGGATTTTAATATAAGGTGTTTATTGAAAGAAATATTTCAAATGATTTTATAAAAGTTGATTTTATAAATCAGGATTATAAAATATATTTTGAAAATAAGATGGATTTTCAAAGGATTTAAATCCCTGTGGCTTTGATAAAGTTTTCAAACGATTCTTGGAAAAGTAGTAATAATTTTACTTAAAAATACTTTGAGGTATAAATATTTTAAATGGAAATTTGAGAGTAAGATTTTTCTTTGGACGGTTCGGGGAATGAGCCTTGATCTGTTTTGTGATGATCAGAATAAACTTCTAAGTGACAATCGGATGGGCACTTAGTTAATTATTCACTTTATCATTGTACAATCGAAACGAGTTCAAATCTTAATGAATACAAAGCAAGTAGATGATAAATATTTTGTTAAAAACTATTTAGTTGGAAATATATGCATTATATTGTTTCAAAAAGGGATTTGAAAAGAAGAAGTACTTTTTTATGATTAATTAGTTTGAGTGACTCGAAAGTGAGTAAAAATAGGCAGGAGATGTATTCAGATGATAAACACTTCTCTTGAGTATTACTCTTCTTGGTAAAGAGATTTATGATACTATTCGGTAGTACCCAGTTCCTTGATATCATTTTGGGCTTACTCAGGCTATATGTATATTTTTTAAGAATTAGAAATAAAGTATCATTTCAAAAAAAAATTGAAAATAAAACTGGGTATTTGGCTCCTGAAGTTTTGATTAAAGAATGGGTAAATAAATGAAGTTTTA
This sequence comes from Allium fistulosum, assembly GCA_030737815.1. Classification (NCBI taxonomy): domain Eukaryota; kingdom Viridiplantae; phylum Streptophyta; class Magnoliopsida; order Asparagales; family Amaryllidaceae; genus Allium; species Allium fistulosum. Next base: position 333,430,335 of record CM060901.1, on the reverse strand, counting down.
AAAGCGAATTAACTTAATAAGGAGGATTAATAAACTTTGTTTTATTAAAGCATGTCTTTTGATTTTAACATATAGGAAGTTAACATTATTTGATGTTATTGGGTCGGTTGATAAACGTCTTTACCTTAGAGGTATCCAAGAAAAGTAGACTCTAGGACGGAGTTTGGATACCAGCATCCTACTCTTCTTAGCTACTTACCAGACCGATTAGGTAAAGAGGTTGGATTGGTCGACTTAGTTTTGAAACCCAAATTATTTTAGGCCTACATCTTAATAATTAAAGGTGAATAGAATTAAAGATTAGATGTTTCATAAACGCTCTTAGGATGTAGGAGAGTATTATACAAGTAATGAATTAAAATGATTTTATGAAAGACTTCTATAAATAAGTTGTATCATTTAAAAAAAGAGCTTGAACATAACTTGGAATTATTATGAAATATTTTTATAAATATTTTAGGAGGGTAGAAAGTAGTTAGGTAGTAAGAATCTTTAAATCAGTACATAAGTCGTATGTAGATCCTTTCTCATTTTCACATAATTCTCGATCCAAGATTCGAGCACATGACTTGAGGTGTTCAAAACCATTCCGAATAAGGATCTATCACTCAATTTTTGACAACGAACACTTGGTGAGGGTTTTTAATGGATCCCAAGTTTTCTATCATAGTATATGGCTATGTAAGGAGAACGGAGGATTCTAATTAAGAAGCCTGATCAGTGTTCGTACTAGAAAGTTGAGATTGGGCAATACTAGTTCAGAAGTAAAGCTATGTATTTGAGTATTGACCAAATCAAAATTTTTCATGGAAATGATCTATGCACATCATATGGACTGATGAATAAGGTTAAGTGTGTCTGGGTTAGGGTTGTGGTAAAATTTTGGGGATGAAATTCTTTTAAGAGGGGAGAGTGTAACGACCCGGAATTCCACCGCTTTAATTTTGGAATATTTAACTAATTTTAATCAAATAATAAATTTTATAATTAAAATAAAACTCTTTTAAATAGTAAATAATGATGGTGAAATAGATTTTCAAATTTGTTTAAAAAATATGTAGTTCAAAGAAAAATCGAGAATGTGATCGGAATTCATTTTCCGAATTTTCGACTTTTCATCGGCTAAAAGTTAGTGGAAACATTGTGAGCTCTTTAGTGTAACCATACACATTTATAAACAAGTTAGGGTATATATGTACATGTATTAGTGTATGTATATATATACATGTATTTATATTTAGGTATATAAGGTTTAAAATATAATTTAATAAAAGAAAATGTCACATCAGAAGCCAACATAAGTATATTTAAGTACTAAAACATATTTTAACATGGTGGCCAAGGTGTACATGAAGGTGACAAGGGGGTGGGAATGTGGTACAAGGGTGGAGGCAAGCATGGTGAGGTGGCGCAAGGAGGTGGAGGGTAAAGTACAATGGGTAAATTGGTAATTTAATTTATACACTTAATGTATATATAAATTTCCTAAATTCTTATCATTATTTTCTCATTTCATCCCTACTTTATAAAATTCCTCAAAGCTTTCATAAGATCTTTAATTGCTACCAAAGAATTTTTAAAGTTTTAAAAACCTTAGATTTATCACTTATAATACCCATTTCATTTCTTTAATTTTGCCTCTTCTTGTCACGACCATACCTCCCTCTACACTACTCCAAATAAAGAAATTATTTTTTTCAAATTTAATCGAATCGAGTTGGCTATAATTTTCATATGCACCATTTCTTCAATTTCCAAGTGTTAGTGGGTTAAAAATACATTTCTTTCAGACTCATTTTCGAATCCATATTTTCTTGTCCGAAAATACCTCTTCTTCTTTTGACCATATCTCCCTCAAAACCTATCCAAATTGAGTGATTATTTTTCTAAAATGATATAGAAAAGAATTTCTAAGAAAATTCCCTTTGACAACTTTCCCGAATTCCATGAGTAACTTATCCAAAAATTAGTTGGATGATGACCCACTTTCGGGTTATTTTGGATTGCCTAAGATGAGTAAAGCTCACACTTTTACCTAAAGTTATGAACTTTAAATTATTGTTTTTTTATTTATGAAAATATATTACTTGATTTGGTGAATGCTGATGTATGTGTACATATTTTCTTGGATGTTAATACGTATGTGTTGTATGGAAATTAAACTTAAACTTGAAAGTGATTTAAAGGATATAAAATTGTGATCCTTGTTATGTTTGTGTTTGGATGGGTTTATGTATGTTTTAATCTTGAATACATGAATGCACATAAATTCAAGTTTAGCACTTGAATTTGTAATGTTGCGACATAAAAATCCTTTGTTTTAAAAACTAGTTTACTTAAGAATTGTTTTTGAAAAGTTATAAGTTTTAAACTTTGATTTAGTCATAAGTAGTTAGTATATGAAAGCTAAGGATTTTTAAGTCTTTGATATATTAAACAAGTTTTGAAAATTTTGGGTCCTATAGCGATAGTCGCTATGGGTGTAGTTCATAGAAACCGAACTCTTTCTGCAATTAAAAATTAATTCCACTTTGGTATCTTTTGAAAAGTGTTTTCAACATATTATAAGTAATTAACATAGTAATTATTTATCTATTTATTTTAATGATTATTTAACTAATTAATTAAGATAACTAGTACTTAATCATTAGTTAATAAAGGTAACTAATACTTAAGTGTTTATAAATTAAGTTAATTATAATTAGTTAAATGATTTAAGTTAATTACTATTTAATTGCTAATTAGGGATTAACTATTATTTAATTATTTATTAAAGATTAATTATTAATGAATTATTTATTTATAAAAGGGTTTAAATATTTAAGTAATTACCAATTAAGTAAGATTAATTAAGACTTGATTAAGGTTAATATAATTATTAATAAAGGTTTAAATTACTATTTAATAATTAATTATAGATTAATTATGGTTTAAATATTTATTTAAAGATTAGATATTATTTAATTATTTATATAAAGAATAATTATTATTTAATTATTGATTCAAAAGTTAATTATGGTTTGATTATTAATTAAAGGTTTAATTATTATAAATAAATTTTTTAATTGTTATTTAATTTTGAAATAAATGTTTTGAGGTTTTAGACCACTTTATTTCTGAAAATCGGTTTTTAGATTATCTTTTTTTTTAATTGATTTTTTAAATCCAAGGGATTTCTTTGTCTATCACCTTTAAGTAACTTCATTGAATATGAAATCCAATGACATTTATTTAGCAAAATAAATGATCATTCTACTAATTAAGTTATATTTGACATCTATTAGCAGAACCAAACGCCATTCTGCTATTATATTAACTTGGACATGTGTTTAGCAGAACAAATCAACGTATGCTATTATAGTAACTTGGACATCTTACCTATATGTTGATTAATTCCCTTTATATACCTGTTTGTTATGTAAATGCCCATGATATAGCTTGGATAAGTTAAACTCAATTAAATAAAAACCATTATGGTCACTAAGCCTCTTTTTGGTTTATAAAATCAAATATTTAATTTTATCATTTTGATAATGGTTTAATTTAAGTAGTGATTTTATTAAAAGTGTTTTTGAAGTTAATAGAATACTTTTTAAATGACTGTTTAAAATCATTGTTTTTTTAATATGGTTTAAGGAAAATTTAATGAAGGATATTTTTAAATAATAACTTGTTGTTTAAAGGTGTTTTAAATAATCGTGTTGTTTATAAAAAAAGGAATTTATTAAATGAGATTTATTCAAGGATTTTTATTTAAGGAATATTTATAAGAGGTTTTATAACTGATTTTGACTATTTATAAAAGAAGTTTTGTAAACAATTTTGGAGATTTATAAAGAATTATATAAATGGTTTGATATTTATAAAAGTGTTTTGTAAATTAAATTAGAGTTTATAAATGGTTAGGAATTTAAGTAAAGGAGATTTATAATGACCCGCTATTTCGTGCCATTCACATATGCACATGTCGGACTTGAATTGCTCAAAATATCAGATTGTTAATTTATATTTGGCAAAACTCAGCATATACAGTAAATAAATCAATCACAGAATCACAGACATAGAGTATATAGTAATAAGCGGCGGAATAGATAAATAGTAGTTCATGAAGCTACCATATAAAACATCAGAGTTTGAAATAAATACAACAGAACATCTCAAATACAATGTAGTCTCGAATACAACAGATGACAAGTCTGAACAAAACAACTGGATAGCTGAAAGCTGAATAGATACAGATGGATCTCCAAGTGAAGCTCCAACTCCAAAGGTAAGTCTCAAATGCTATGATATTCAGTCTGACCTGAGCGTAAAGCAAAACACAAAACACTCAAGTCAGGATTAACATTCTTATATCAATAAATCCAACTCAAGTGAAATAGCAACTGAAATACAAGTAACTTAAAGGATAGTTGGGATTTCCATCCTCTAAGGATCCGTGGAACTATCTACTATGTAGTAATATACGCTATTATAATATGTCTATAGTAAAGTAAAAGTATCAAAATAGCGTTAAGGCATTACCCATATCCCCTTTAACACATTTTATATATTCTCGTAGTCTATACAATGCCGTAAGCTCCTCCGTAAACTGGAGGTTTACCCAGGGGACACCACATAGGTACGGTACAAAAAAAACTCGTAGAAGGCGCGATAGGGCATGCGACAAGGCACTCGAGGCAATGCCAGGGTAGATATACCATTTGCGTATCCGAAATGGTGGTAACACATAGCAGCTACTACCACCCACCTCGTGACACACTCCCAAATCAAAGGGTGTACCCAATCAAATCACAAAAGCAATAGAATGGTATCGAAGAAATGTGCCCGATCAGAGGAATGACCTCACTTGGCCCGGCGTGGCTCTTGTTTTAGCCGCATCAAGCTGACTCACTGGAGTCAGGGCTACGTAAATACCATATAGAATCATCACCAAACCATCCTACTTCATTCTAGAATCTCCATCATGTACACAGTTGTTAAAGTGGTTTTCGGTATTGGCAGAGAGTATGACAATATCCGGTCCCGGTCTCTTTAACAACCAAACATTATTATAACACCGTGGTTATTTCATTTCAAACAGTTCATGATTCATATCAAAATATCATATCATTTCAAACCATATCAATTTGGTATCATTATACACTTTAAATCATATTCATTTCCAAATTCGTAACACTTTCAAAATTATAGCACTTTCGAAATCGTAACACCTTTGAAATCATAACATTTGGAAATCATAACACTTTGGAAATCATAGTATTTTTGAAATTATAACATTTTGGAAATCATAACACGTTGGAAATCATAGCATTTTTGAAATCGTAACATTTTGGGAATCATAACATTTTCGACTTTTAAACATTTTAGATATTGAAAATAGTATATGTATATTAAAATAGTTTATAAATTAAAATAGTTTATATATTAAAATAATTTATATATTAAAATACTTTATATAATAAAGTAGTTTCCTCCAATTTCACAAATCGATTTAAATTAGCTTAAATCCCAAAATTTCAATTTGAATCAATTCCAGTTTAACCATTTCAATTTTAAGTTCAAAGATTCAAGTTTAAATATTCAAACATTTACAATATAAATTTCATCTATATTCCAACATTTAACTTTAATTTTATTCAATTAGGAAAGTATTCACTTAATCCTTTCAATAACAATTTATTAAAATCATAATTTATAAATTTAACTCAATACTAGACATTAAATCTCAATTTTATTTAAAATTTTGAATATTCATTTAATCACTTTTATCAAATCAAATTATAAATCATATTTTTCAAAATCTCAAATCAATGGGTTCCAACAAATTCTTATTTAAATTCAATCACTAACCATTTTTTTCAAGTCAACATTAATTTATCTCTCTAACCTTTATTATTAAAATTATAAATATATTTTAAAATATTAATATAAATTTTTAAATAAATATTTTAAAACATATTATATGCTAATTAAATTAAATTTTATTAAATTAAATCTTATTATATGTATTTTTAAGAAAATAAAATTATAAGAAAAATCTTAAAATTTATAATTTCAAAACTAACTTATAAATTTAAATTTCCCAAAACATATGATTTAAAATCAAAAATTTATACATATTAAATTCTAAAAATCAATATTTAATAAAACCCATATATTTCCTTTCAAAACCCCGGAAATCGTTTTCAAGATATATATATAGACCAACGGTGTCTGTATAAAATTTTCTATCCTATGGCAAGTGATACGGATATTTATCATTTCAATCCGCAATTTAAATATATACGGGTATATATTTTTTCAACCCGCAATCCTAAATTCAATGTCAATGAAAATCGCTTGGGTTTATCATTTCAACCCATAACGATTTTCCCCTATTCTATAATATCGTTCGGGTATGTATCATTTGAACCCATAAGGAACATGGAACTTGCAGAGTGAGAACTGTTATGATAACAATATAACATAATAACAACAGGTATATATCATCAGTGATAAATAAAATAAAATATAAACAACGGATATGGTGTCATATCTCATAGGTGAACAGTCACAGATAATAGCATATCATATATAACAATTAAATAATTAACGGTTCAAATTAGCAGCATATTTCAATTGTCGTTTCAATTGAAATCAAATTTAATAAATATAAGAATGTTAATCGTGAGTGATTGCTCACCTTTCAAGGCTAGAGATGAACGAGAATAAGATGAGTTACGAATCCAACCAAGAATTCCAAAGCAAAGCAAGATTGGCACGAACACAACGAATAGAGCTGATAGATAGGAATCGATGAAATCAAATCAAACCAGTTTTGATATAAACTGAAAATATATACATTATTATATTATTATTTAAAATTTCACAAAATTTCAATAAATTAAATTAATAAAACCATTAAAATTTACGGGTCGTTACAAGATTTCATAAAGAAAATAGATTTATTAAAAGGATTTGGTTAAGTAGATTATAAAAGAATTTGAGATTTGGTTTTGCTTTAATTGACCTTCTTAACTATGGTGGTATTGACATTCGTTCCATACTTAGCACCTAAGGAATATTGTTTAAGGTTATTTTTATCTTCAACTTAAATAACTTTTGTTTTGATCCTTTTAACATGATTTGGAAATTAGAAATCTTTCACAAATGTTTTATGAATATACTTTTGTCAGTGAGATAGGTATATGATTATTTTGATAAATGTTTTGAAAAGAGATTTAATAAATGAAAGATTTGTTTTGGGGCTTAGTGGTTGCTGTGAGAAATTAAATCTATGAATTTTTATTGTTTAATTATTTGATAGTTAAATAAGCAACTATCAAATCTTGGTCAGTTTTGACTTAGGAAGCATGATTGTATATGCGAGTTCCTCGGTGAGGACTCAAATACTTATTGTATACTTCCAAAAGAACCGGGAATGAGTCAACCGGAAATTATCTTTGTTGGTTTGGCAAGATCGAGATTGGATATATTATCCGAAAACCACTCCGAATCGACGTATGCGTTCATGTGGCAGACATCTTAAAGGTGATTGAAGTCGATGCTCCTGGAAGAGCCTTAGGTTTCATTTAGACCCAGAATGAACTTGTAAATATGAATGCTACCATTGCATTTCTGCTTTGAGGGAAATGTGACATTCCAAGATGGATTGCTAAATGTTAAGAGCGTAGCCTCTCCAAACATCTTGGTAATGGTTAAAACAGGGTAGGTGCGGCAAGGCCATGTGTGTCGCACCCATTAGGGTATGGTCATCCCAAGATCCAGTATCGATATCTCTAAGTATGCTTTGGGCCCATTTTTGGTTGTTGATCGCAACCAAGGGGTGATCGTATTCGGTACTACCCAGTTCAGGGGTAGGCCTGTAATGTGTTGGCAGGGGTCGAAAGGTTTTCGATCCCATTGTAAATTTTATCTAGAGGTGTATAGATTTTCGAAAGGTAGTCCCTTACCTTGCCATTTGTGGGAAATTCATTCTCTAATATTAGCTTACGATTTTTTATTTTATAGCTTTTACTACTATCATGTACGCACATCACAGCGAATTGGTTATTAAATACTTTAAACCCTAGACTTTATTATAATATCACTAGATTTTTTATAATATAAAATGTTTTAGCAATTTTCGTAAGGTAAAAACCATTGTGTTTATGTGCGGCATAGTCTTACAAGGTACTTTTATTTTCCTATAATGCTCGGGTCAGCCCGAGCATATTTTCTAGATTTAGCTAGATTCTTTGAAGCTTTTAGGAGACAAGCTGGATTTTCCAAGACGTATTCGAGTATCTTAAAATATTCCACTGTTTGTTCTAGTTTTCAAAGAGAAGATTCGGAAGATGACTATTTGTAGGAAGTGGCCCAATATATTAATTCGGTTGTCCACTGAAAAGAAAAGCGTCTTGCCCCTGGGGATACCAATCAACGCTTTCGATCGCCCCGGGGTTGCCTCCAATTAATATACTGGCCCCGGATTAATATACTTGGCCTCGATTCCATCTATTGCGAAAGACGATGCCCTAGTTCGGTGCGTTAGGATTGTAAACCCGAAAGCCAACAAGTAAAGGTAAGGAATCTTCTCAATCTCTCCCCCTCCCTAGTGAACTCGCGCCCAATATAAACATTGGTCTGCTGGCTTGCAACATGGCTTTCCTTATTTTTTCGCGCCCAGTATAAACATTGGCCTATTGTAGTTATTAAATTGTAAGGATAGGCTGTTATAACTGTCCATGCTAATAATAAGATAGTGTACTCTGATGTTGTGTATAAATAAAGATGATTTCTTTTTGTAAAGATTTTGTGTATATTATATATTACTCATCACGTTTTGTGAGATTGTATTTTGTCTTTTCTTTCTTCATCCCAAAGGACCTGTCTTTTGGACACTTAAATGATCAGCATAAGAATACCGAGGATGTATTAAGTGTCGTCTTTAGGCATAAGAAAGGCAGATCGTTACAAGATAACTCAAGAGAAATGACATATATGATGAAATATATACAAGATATGATAAGTGACTACACCATAGGTGGTGAGTACACTACATCGGTACAATATATATAATCTATTCATCTATCCTAAACTCGGGATAAGCTTACTTCATTTTATCCTCCATTTCTCACGTACAATCAATAGCATCATCACTCCATTGTACTTTAACTAACCGCACAACCTTTCTCCTTATTCGTTTCCCATTGCGATCAACGATTCGATTGGGTTGTCCGATGACGATTAAATTTGGTTCTACTTCCAAGTCTTCTTGGGCGGCTGTTCTTGACTTAGTATGGATCATATACATACTTACGTAAATGAGATACGTGGAAAATATTGTATATGTCTGACAACCTCTCCTGTAGTTATACTCGATATGCTAATGGGACAATTCGCTCAAGAATATATAGGAAAAGGTCCAATATATCAAGGGGCTAGCTTACCAGTTCTTCCAAATCTTACGACTCCCCATAATGACCGGTCAAACTTGTTTCCCTAGAGAGCCTCAAATCACTTCAAGCTAGATTAGATATTTTACATTTAGATCAATTTAAACATACATCGATCGTACATCAACAAGTATATGCATAACTTTTATACATGCACTATTTTTAATACTGATCAACATAATTCAAATGAAAATTTTATGACTAATATTTCATAAACATTGATTAATTTAATCAATATAACATTTATGATTTAATTAAATCGGGTGGTAGATGGAGGATTCAACATTGTAGTTGTATTAACTCTTTAAGTGCAAGTTCAATCAACGGTTAATATCAAACAATTTGAATATTAACGTTCACACGTCACCTTAGCTAGTGGTGTGACATTTTATCCAAATTTATCACTTAAATCTAATTTTACTTATTTAAGCACTACCATATAGTGATAATTATTTACATCAATTCTCTTCATCAAAACTATATCACGTTAGGACTTATGGAATTTGGTAATGATCAAAATTCCAAATCATCCACATTCAACTTTATAGTCCAAACAAAAAATTCCTTGGTTTAATGATAACAATCATTATTAAATAAACTGCTATTGTCAGAGACTGACTTTGAGTTGATTTCAGTTGACCGTGATACTAACCTCATATAACTGATAAGATGAATCCTCTCTTGAATAATGTTTCACTTTCAATGCTTTCAATTGACCCAACTATGGCCGTTCAATGAATGTTATGCCACGATTTAACTATAATAAAAGTGGAGTGTTATCCCGCCTTTTGGCAAGGCCAGGACGTCAAGAAGCCGGCTAGAGAACAAGGATAACACGCCATGGATATCACTGAATTTTGTCCGAGCCCAAAGTGAGCTACAATTGATAGGACACGACAAGAAAGGCCATAGAGATCAGCACCTCAAATTTCAAGTCGATCCGGACTCATACACTCAAGTTATGATCGAGTCGAATTGGAGGGAAAGAGCCCAGATTTCGTATCCATCACTCTGGGCGATTTCGTATCCATCACCGAAGCCCCAGTTCGAATCCATCATGCTTCGTATCGATCAGCTCCGGATCCATCGAGGTACCCAGGTTCGACTCGATTTTCTTCGTATCCATCGAACTCGTATCGATGGACTTCACACATACCAGCAATTGAAGGACTTCGTATCCTTCAGCCAGTGTCAGTTTCGTATCCATCAGACATTGCTTACTTCGTATCCATCAGCCAGTGCCTACTTCGTATCCATCAGATAGTATTTGCCTCGTATCCCAGGATGAAGTCCTACTCGAAACCATCAGGTCAACCAGCTTGGATAACGTGTCACCTCTCGAAGGAAACGGGGCAAGATACGTGGAGTCGAAGCAGTCAACACGGAGCAAATACCGGATCGAGGCGAAGAGCGCACACCACGTCATCCCTCGATGCGAATGGGCCGAGATATATGGAGTCGACGCGGTCAACTCGGAGTGAAGAGCGGATCGAAGCGAGGCGCGCGCACCACATCACCTTGAGAGCGCGTGCAGTCATCGAGACGAAAGGATGGAGTCGAAGCAATGGAGACGAGCAGAACAGCCAGCGTTAAAATCCATCTCGTATCGACGATATCTCTCAATCCACTAATCCAAACACCATGAAATTTTAACTGAAGGCTGCACACATAACAAGGAATGTCTCCACCAATTTTGAGCTCAATTGGAAGTAATCCTGATCGATACGAAATGATTTCGTATCGATCACAGATCGGCTTGAAACTCTCTGGAAGTGGTCGAATGGGCCCCCTCACGTGTCTGGCCAAGTCTTCCGGAGTTTGAGCGAAATCCAAGCCTCCTACGCCTATAAATAGAGCCCCAGAATCAACGGAAAAAGGATCTTTTTTCTCTGAAGCGCCCAGACTCTGCCGGATTGAGATTTGCATCATACTTTTGCTGTCAATTTCGAATTCCAAACTGTAATCCGCTGTTCATCGCTGTAAACGCTTGTAATCATTGAAAGAGAATCAATAAAATCATCAAAACTTCATAGTGGACGTAGGCTATACGCCGAACCACTCTAAACTGCTTGTCTGTTCACTTTGCATTCATATTTGTTGGAGTTTTTGTTAGATAATCTCTGTTTTACATTTATAATCTTCATTTTATCTCTTCAAACAACTCCCGAAGAGTGTTGTGCCCATTTTTGGTACAAACACTTTGGTGCTTTCACTGAGAAGAACCAGCTTTTTCTCCTGCTCGTTGGATCTGCCGTCGATACCGGATTGCACAAATCCAAGAGGAAGATCCAGATATCCAGCCCGGAATCCTTCCATTCTATTCAGATTTGCTCAGAATCTAGGAAAGGACTCCACCACCGACAATGGTCAGCACAAGAACTGGCGCCACCGCCACAGAGCAAGAAGGCAGAGACAGGCAAAATCCAACACAGCCGCCTTCTTCCAATCAAGACAATGCCACTCAGTCAGACTCAACGGGGCTAGTCACCCGACAGGAGTTTCAGGTATTGCTCCAGGAGCTGACCCAAAGCCGTCAGCAGCTGACAGAACAGTTACGCGCCAATATCGAGCTGACCAACCAGCTGAACCGCCGGGGGCACAGAAGGTCCAGGAGAGATGATGTCTCCAGAGCGTCTACCGAAAGCTCAGCTTCATCTGATTACCACCGCCAGACTACCCGTCCTCGACTAGAGGGGAATCGCGCTCAAGCTGCTGAATATCAGCCTACCTTAACTGTTGGGCAGCTAAGGGTAGGACCGTCGACTAGTTTCCAAACCGGTCCCTCAACACGAGGAGGTACTGCCCCACAGTACACCACCGATAACCGCGCCACAACTGCCGCAGCAGAGACAAGGGCTGATACCCGAAATCAATCTGAGCCGATCAATCAACAGCGAGGACATACTCCTGAACCTTATGTCCCAGAAGACGTTGAGCCAAGGAGGCGAGATACGGGTCGTCGACAACGCCCGATCCCTACTCGCGCCGTGGAACCCGACCACGCCTTAGCTCATCACGCTCCGAATCCGCCTGTTTCGGATATATCAACCATGATACGTCAAATGATCCGCGAGAGTCAGGGGCTCACTAATGATGACTGGGGAATTTCCCGTAGTCATACCCCTTTCACAGACGAAGTGTTACATGCCGAACCCCCTAGGCGATTCAGAATGCCGACTCTCCCGATGTATGAAGGGAATAGTGACCCCAACCAGCATATTCTGAAGTATGAATGGTCGATGAGCGCTGCAAGGGCCGACGACGCAGTGAAGTGTCGGAGTTTCCCCATCTCTCTGGGAGGAGTCGCGACAATGTGGTTTACCCGCCTACCACCTAGATCAATTTCTTCGTTCGATCAATTGGCCAAGAGGTTTGTGGAGCAATTCCGGATGCATGTTGCTAGGCCGAAGGACGTCAACACCTTGTCCAGCGTCACTCAAGCTCCTGGAGAAACACTCAGGCGTTACTTGGAGAGGTTCCACACAGCATGCGTCGAGATCACCAATCCCAACGATAATTCAATCTTAATGGCTCTGACCAAGGGGATTGATCCTGATTCTGAATTCGGAAACTGGCTGGCTGGAAAACCGCCCGCGTCGTTGGACCGTTTTTACTCCAAGGCCGCTCAATTCCTGCGGCAGGAGGATGCAAAACAGTCTAGGAAGCAGGACGATGCGAGGCCTAACATTGAAGGAATACAGAGCAATGTGGCAGTTAAACAGTCCGGCGAGAGTTCCGGGAAAGTTCAGCTCAACATACAAAACAAGCAAACCCAGCAGAGAGGAAACAATGGCCAGAACAAGAAGAGAGATGAGAACCGAGGTCCACGACGTAGAGCTCAGATGTTTGACAGTTATACACCGTTGAACACGTCATTGGAAAACGTATACTTGCAGACTTGCAACACCGTACAGTATAAGAAGCCTGCTCCGAAGCCCTCATCGGAGAGACAGATTCAGACAGGAAAATTCTGTAGGTTCCATGAGAGCTATGGACATAATACCAATGAGTGTCGACACTTACAGGACCTCATCGAGAAGCTGATTAGAGAGAGGAAGCTAGATCAGTTTGTACGGGCGCCGCAGCCTGGCGGAGCGGGCCCCTCAAATCAAAATCGTTCACAGAATCAGGAAAGAGAGGATGAACCCGCTCGTACGGGCGGGAGATTAGTTATCAACACAATAAGTGGTGGTCCCCATCCGGCAGACAGAAGCTGGGGGGAAATGGAGTCGTATGCCAGTTCTATCAGGCATGCGGACTTCGAATGTTATAGTAATTGCGAGGATGGGACCCCGGCAAAGCAACAAAAGATAATGTCCGATGATATCGTGTTCAGGAGCCGAGACGCTGATAAAGTTGAAGCCCCTACTATCGACCCACTAGTCATATCCGCCCAGGTGGGTCCTGCTTGGATGAAGAGGATCCTGGTTGACAGTGGGAGCTCTGTAAACATCTTGCTCAAACGGGCTTACGATCTGATGAAGATGGAGACAAAGGATTTGAAACCCTGTTTATCCAGAATCCATGGTTTCAATGGAAGTGCCACGATACCCATCGGAATAACTGAACTCCCAGTCGAATTAGGCGTTGGAGAGCGCCGGAGGGTCCGCATGTTACAATTTGTTGTGTTAGAGATAGATTCGCCATACAATGCGTTTCTGGGACGACCAGCTTTGGCCGAGTTCAGGGCGGCGATCGCCCCATGGTGTCTGACTCTGAAATTTCCCACTGATCATGGGATTGGAGTTGTTCAAGGAGATCAGGCCTCGGGAAGGGCCTGTTATGTTGCTGAGCTGCGCGGGGCGCAACGTAAAGAGAAGGGTAAGGGCGTAGAGGAATCTCTCTGCGTCCGTTCTATCGACAATTGACAATTGGTGCCTGGGCCTCGGCCCGGGCACCACGACCAGTTCCTGAAAGACCTGGACCCCAGGGACAACGAGGATAGAGACGAATCAACGGAGAGCCAAGCCTCTCCAGCCGAACTGACTGTGGACGTCCCAATCAGTGAGGATAATGATTCAAAAATGCTAAAAGTTGGGTCCCAACTAAACAAGCAGACACAGCAGGAGTTGGTCGAATTTCTTCGGGCGAATCTCGACGTCTTCGCCTGGACACACTCTGACATGTGCGGGATCTCGCCGAGCATCGCAAGTCACTCCCTGAATATAGATCCACGACATGTCCCGGTGAAACAGAAAAGGCGCGGTATGGATCCAGAGAGATCTGCCGCCCTTAAAGAGGAAGTTGATAAACTGCAATCGAATGGGTTCATTCGAGATGCCTTGTATCCAGAATGGGTATCCAACCCTGTACTAGTTCGGAAACCTAACGGGAAGTGGAGAACTTGTGTTGATTACTCTGACCTAAACAAGGCTTGTCCAAAAGATAGCTTCCCACTTCCACGAATCGATCAGCTCGTAGATTCGACGGCCGGGCATGAACTACTATCCTTTATGGACGCTTATTCCGGCTACAATCAGATACCCATGCATCTGCCTGATCAGGAACATACCAGCTTCGTGACCGACCTGGGACTCTATTGTTACAAAGTCATGCCATTTGGTCTAAAGAACGCTGGAGCAACATACCAACGCTTAGTCAACAGAATGTTCGCTGATCAGATTGGGAAAACTATGGAGGTTTACGTGGATGACATGCTGGTAAAGTCCCGATTCTCCACAGATCACGTCAGAGATTTGAATTCAATGTTCAGCATCCTCCGGGAGTACGGGATGAAGCTCAACCCACTCAAATGTCACTTTGGCGTTGCATCCGGAAAATTCCTTGGGTTCATTGTCAACGCTCGAGGAATAGAGGCGAATCCTGAGAAGATCTGGGCTATTAGAAATTTGCAAACCCCTAGAACTATAAAGCAAGTCCAGAGTCTAAACGGGAAGGTCGCAGCATTGAGCAGGTTTATTTCAAAGTCCACCGACAAATGCATTCCTTTCTTCGACCTGATTCGGAAGGGCAAACGAAACTTTGAATGGACCACGGAGTGTGAAGGCGCGTTCCGATCATTAGTTCAACATCTCTCCACGCCTCCGATCTTGTCAAAACCGGTTGACCACGAGCAATTATATCTCTATCTGGCAGTATCAGAACATGCGATCAGTGCTGCCCTAGTCCGGGAAGAAGACAAAGTGCAAAACCCGGTCTACTATGTTAGTAAGCGACTAACAGGAGCTGAAAGAAATTATCCAAGGCTGGAGAAACTGGCTTATTGTCTGGTCATTGCCTCAAGGAAGCTCCGTCCCTACTTCCAGGCTCATCCGCTTACTGTGTACACCGACCAGCCGTTACGACAGGTCCTTACGCGGCCTGAGACGTCCGGTAGGTTACTCAAGTGGAACATTGAGCTAAGCCAATTTGATATCGCATACGCTCCGCGGAGGGCCATTCAAGGACAAGTCCTGGCTGATTTCATAGCCGAATTCACCGTCCCGGAAGACTTACCCGAAACCAGTGAATCTCCCGAATACATCTGGAAGCTGTATACTGATGGTGCGTCAAATGACCGGTGTTCGGGCGCGGGGGTTGTACTTGAGACTCCCGAGGGCCGATCCATATGTTATGCTCTTAAATTCGACTTTCGTGCAACTAATAATGAAGCCGAATATGAAGCCCTCCTGACCGGCCTAAGGCTTGCCAGAGATTTGAGAATTGTCGCTGTAGAAATTTATTGCGATTCGCAGTTAGTGGTATGCCAGGTGCGAGGAGAATACCAGGCAAGAGACCGAAGACTGGCCGCTTACTTGACGCGAGTTCAGGAAATCCTAAACCAGTTTGATTATTATGCCATCTATTATGTGCCTCGGGAACGCAATCAGAAAGCCGATTCACTGGCGAAGTTAGCCAGCACAGGCGAAGCGCAACAAATGGGACTTGTCCCCGTTGAAACTTTGGCCACTCCAAGCATCGATCGGATAGAAATGGACTCTGTATTTGAAATCGCTCCCAATAGAGAGTCCTGGATGACTCCGTATCGGAATTACATTGAGAATGGGGTGCTACCTGAACCTAGAAATGAGAAGAGACAGATTCAGCGAAAAGCCTCGCGGTTCATCATCCAAAACGGAGTCATGTACAGGAGAGGTTATTCCGTTCCTCTCCTCAGATGTATCGCCCACGAGGAAGTCAAGCGAGTGCTACATGACGTGCACGAAGGAGAGTGCGGTGATCATACCGGCGGGCAAGCTCTCGCTAAAAAGATACTCCGATATGGGTACTACTGGCCGACGGTGAACCGAGATGCGGCAAACTATGCCCGGAAGTGCGATAAATGCCAGATACATGCCCGAATTCCGAGAGCTCCGCCAACTGAGATAACCCAAATGGTCAGTCCCTGGCCATTCGCAATGTGGGGTATTGACATCATCGGCGCTTTGCCTTTAGCAAAAGGCGGTGCGAAATACGCCATTGTCGCAGTTGATTACTTCACAAAATGGGCCGAGGCCGAAGCCCTAGCAACCATTACGACAAAGAAGGTGATAAATTTCGTGGTTCGCAACATCATCTGTCGATTTGGACTCCCGCATACTATCATCACTGATAATGGAACCCAATTCGAGAGCGCAGAATTCAAGAATTTCTGTCAACGGTTTCATATCCACAAAAAGTTCTCGGCTGTCGCACACCCCCAAGCGAATGGACAAGTTGAAGCTGTCAACAAAGTTATAAAATCGATCCTGAAGAAACGATTAGAGAAGGCTGGGGGCAAGTGGGTCGATGAACTTCCTATGGCCTTATGGGCCTATCGAACGACCCACAAAACCGCGACCGGACACACACCGTTTTCCCTATCTTATGGCTCAGAGGCCGTTATTCCGGTCGAGACAGAAGTGCTCTCTCATCGCGTGACTTATTATGATCCAAAAACAAACGCTATACTCCTAGCCGAGTCTTTGGATCTATTGGATGAAAAACGGGAGGAGGCTGATTTGAGAGCAGCCGCACATCGAAGTCGGGTCGCCCGATTGTACAACACCAGAGTTCGACCTCGAACCTTTGAACTCGGCGACCTCGTGCTCAAGAGAATTTACCCAGTTCCTTCACACATGAAACCAAACTGGGGAGGGCCGTATGTAATTACACGAAAGCTCGGAGATGGTACATTCAAGCTGTCGACTGTTGACGGTCTCGATTTACCGAGGGCTTGGAACAGCGAAAGTCTACGCCGCTACTACATATGACAGGCTTTATTTATTTCATTCTATTTAGCAATTTGTTTCTGCATTTCGAAATTTGAATTTTGTAATAAGGCAACTGACTTTGCCGCATTTTCTTATTTCAGCAATAAAATGCCATTTCTTTGAGCCAGAGCTGTGATTCATTATGTACGATATGCAACATCACGATGCACGAAGAGCTAAATCCTATCACACAATGGGACTTATTCAAATGGAGAGTGGCTGTGATACGACCGGCCACTCACTAGGCGAAACCCGAGCTCGGGGGCAAGCCATGACACCGATATTAATAGGATTGACACACGACAATCCTACAACCAACTCCATATTCCCAGAGTGCGAAATGGAGTATAAACATCTAACTCCATATTCCCAGAGTGCGAAATGGAGTATAAACATCCAACTCCGTATTCCCAGAGTGCGAAACGGAGTATAAACATCTGACTCCATATTCCCAGAATGCGAAGCGGAGTATAAAACATTTAACTCCATATTCCCAGAGTGCGAAATGGAGTATAGACATTCAGCTCCGCATTCCCAGAGTGCGAAGCGGAGTATAAACAGTCAATTCCATGTTCCCAAAGTGCGAACAACCGCTCACGAGATGACGCATATCCCCGGAGTATGGATAGAACGATTCCTGAGAGAACGAGCGTAGTTCGACCACTCGGTCCTCGCTCGGTACCATCGCAAGCTGATCATCACACCTTGACCCCGAATCTGGGGGCAGAAGCAAATGTTAGTCATTGCCCGAAACTATTCGATGTTCAGCTCCGATGCGATTCCCTATCACAACTCGAGTCCGAAAGTTCCATACTTAACAAGTAAAAATGAGCTATTCTTGAAGCAATCAAAAAATGCAAATACACTGGACCAAAGTCCGAACACTGCGATATTCAAGCATAGAAAGGAACACAAGCTGAAGCTAAAAGACAAAATTTTATTCCAACTAAACTCAAAAACAATGCTTCATACATGAGACCTTTCCTAAAATGTTCCAACTAGCAGGGGCCGAACCCACATCTAAACACGGCCTACAAAAGGGAAAAGACAGAAAAAATAACAAAAGTCCCTAACTATCTATGAAAAGGATGTCTAATCCTTCTGCTTCCTCAGCTTCTTCTTCTTCTTTGAGGAACTACTGGAGCCGCCAGTACCCTTTCGCTTGGAGCCTTTCTCCCTAGGCAAGCTCCCCCCGGGTGAAGGCATAATGTCAACATCCTCGTCTGAGCTGGACTCTATAGGGATGCTTCCCGCGGGAGGAGTGGGAGGAACAGACTCCGCAACCGGAGGAGGGGCTGGTACATTAGTGTCAGTAAGTGTGCCCTCAGGAGACATAGTCATAAGAGGAATGGGGCACTGAGCTGCCGCTCCGTCATCAACACCGCCGCCGTGCGCCGCATCCGCCATCTCGGCATTGATCTCAGCTAACATCGCCGCTTCCCGCCGCGCCCTGGCCTCGCTAGGAGCCGTAGTAGTTTGGGACAAGGTGTCAGATGTGGCCGTGAATCCACCCAAGCCAAATGGCAAGTCCGCAAAAGGATCACTTTGACGGCCGAGAAGCTCGTTTATCATCTGCTCGTCGAAAGAAAGTGAGCTCCCCTCCGTCACTCCAACCGGTGCCATTGCTGCGACGGAGGTCGCCTCAGAAACGATGGCTCCTGGCGCATGACCTAATACTTGGGTGATAAGAGGCGCGGCTGGTGCAACTCCTGTCACTGATCAAAGGAAAAGACATGTCATTAGCAACATTTCAACACGGGATCTTCAATCCAAATATACTGGAAGTTAGTTCAAAGTACCTTCCTCGGTTTGGCTCGAGGTCGTCTGAACCGCTTCAGAAGGATGTTCCTTAATAGGAGATAAGTGCGGTTGATCTGGGTCGTACGCTGGGATAGGCTGGGAGTAGATCATTGAAGTTGGCTCAGACTGAGATGACACGACAATCTCAGAACTTGTAACATGGTGTTCCACACCAGAGCTCTCTCCGACCTCCGGGACCTGAGCACCAAGCCTCACCTTGTCATGGGAAATCATGGAGTCATGGAGAACCTTCTTTTCGTCATCATTAAGGATGCGGTTCTCCAGCTCGAACTCATCAGGGGCTTCGTCAGGGTGCCCAGATCTCTCCTCATCCACCAGTAGGTTCCAGGCGTTATAGAGATGTGTGGGGTAATCGTCAAGCCATGTCAGGTCTCGGTGCCTTAGCACATTGGCGTTGTAAGTGACGAGTAGCTCCTCCACCTCGGCCTCAATCCTGGCCTCCGCCTGCCGTACTTTCTCCTCAACTCCAGCCTCAGCCTCACGGGCTTGTTGTACGGCCGCCTCTTTCTCCTTTTGAAGTGTCACTGCCTGGTCACAGGCTTCCTGCGCAGAGACATTAGCTGCGTCTTTTTCCTTAGCCATCTCTGAAAATTTTGACTTCAGCTCATTAAGCTCCTTGAGAGCGGCATCCCTCTCGGCCGTAATGGAAGTGTTCCTGTGACCCATGTCCTCAATAGCGGTGTAATGTTCTTGCTTCATCCTGGCCATGGCAGCGGTCACCTCGTCAACTTTCTTTAAGGCCTCCATTTCAGACTTACGAGAAGACTCGGCCTCAGAGTTAAGCGCTTTTATGATTTGGTCGTTGCGACCCAGCTCCTTCTCAAGTTTCTCGATGGTGACGCCCCGCTCAAACGCCACTTTAGATGCCTTCCTCGCGGCCCGCCCCCACTCCCTATACTGGAAAAAGATGTCCGCGACATAATCGTGGATAGTGGTTTCCGCGGTTGGCGGGATTCTCTTCAGGTGCGGGGGAAAGACATATCCATCAAAACAGATGTCAGGAAATTCCTTCCTCATCTGTGCCAATTTGAGCGCTCCCTCGCTAGACGCCTCGGTCGGGACCGACACAGTAGCCGAAGAGGTGGCTATTTCGGTCCTGCGCGGAGGGTCGGACCTCAAAGCTTGGGAAGGCGGCCTAGACCGTGAAGTTTCGGAGGGACGAGTAACGGCGACCACAGGAGGTGCAGAGGTCCTGGGGGGAGGAGAACGAGACCGGGATCGGTGAACATGTCCCCTATCTCTGTCAGACTTCTCCTGACCAGAGTGTCCAGCGTCATAATCCCTCTCGCCCTCTCTCCTGCGTGGCTCGTGATAACGGCGCTTACGCAAACTACCAAGCACGGAACCTTTCCCGGACATCGTACCTGAAAAGAAAACAACAAAGAATCAGTAACCATTTGCGATGTGTTGATTGTGGTTAGAAAAATGTGTTGTGCCGTGAGGAGTGTGTGAATGTGTAACCCCCCGGACCAACCAGAAGTGTCAGTCGCATCGGCAAACTCAGACTCGCTGACATCGGCGATATGTCGCGGTCCACCCGACCCAACATCGTGTTGCTCCGGCTCGATGTCAGGGACTGGAGGGTCAGTACGCCCTTCAAATTGATCTTCAGCTTGCGGGGAGGACGCCTCCGTAATCTTAACTCCTGACGAAGGGCGGTGCAAAACCACAGACTTCCGCCTCCCAGACTTAGGCTGTTTCGAAGCCACAGCTTTGCCTTTCCTCTTAGCATCGGACTCTGGAGTTGCATTAGCAGGTCCGGCCAATGGTTCTTCGTCAGTGTGGGTTTTCTCGGAGTCGGGTTCCTCGATTATCACGACCCTGGGCTTCATCTGCTTGACCTTTTTCCTGGAGACGGTCTTTAATGCGCCGTCAAGTCTTATGCTCTGCCTCCGACCAATCAGCCCAAGGACTCTGAGATTCCGATCTGTCAATAATAGTTCAATATTCCTTTCTTCGCTAGGAATCTCTTGGAGGACCCGAACTATCTCTTTGTAATAGCCACCCTCAGGCCGCTGGATGATAGCTGAAAGAAAAAGAGGAGAAGACGTAAGTTTAATTTCACTCCGAAAATTGCCCTGTCAATTATTTGGGAAAAGAGACGATACTCACGTCTGAATAGCCATCTTCTGGCAAATCCCGGGGGACATCGGACATAGAACCACTCCGACTTAAAATAGCTTAGCCTAGTCCACGACCCCACGACGACTTGGCAGTTCCTTACAGACTCCAAGAACGTATAAGATGGGCTGTCAGTCCGACTCTTGAAGTTAAACAAGTATCTTATATCGATCATACGGGGAGGACGATGGAGGTACTCCATGAATACAACGAACAAGCTGTTGAGTGAGGCATATCCGTTTGGATGCAATTGAGACGGAGCGATGTCCAGATAAGCCAACACTTCTCTTATATAGTCGTTGAATGGAGGAAGTGTGCCGGCTGCGCACGCGTGCCGATTAAAAGCAGTATACCCCTCCGGGGGATTATGTGGCCTATCATCCGGTCCAGGCAACAATACCTCATCCAAAGATAAACCATGCCTTAAGCATATCCTCCCCAGCATGTCTTCGGAGATATTGGATGAGACGGAATCAGGTGGACTGTTAATGAAGGACGCGTTGGGCAACTCGTCCGGAGCTGGGCCAATAACTTCGGCCTCGATGACCGGAATCTCAATTCTAGGAAGGACAGGGTTCTGAATTTCTTGCTGCTGCGAACTTGACGGTTCCATCGCCAGCTAACTCACGAGAAACCATCATTAGATGACAAAAAGCCCGTGCGTTCCCCAGTGTAACGTGCATGAATGTGTTGTGTAGTGCGAATGCTGTGCGTGACTTGAGCAAATTCTGCAGAATTAAAGAAAATATGCAAGCGACGAGATTCTGGAAGTCAAACAAACATGACCGTCATCGCTGACCGTCATGACTGCGCCATCCAGATGATAACGATCGATTCAAGATTGAAGAGTTCGTTGTACTTTTCTGTTAAAAGGCAGTTCCATCGACGAGCTTCGAAAGTCAGTCAAATATGCAATCCTGTAGTCAAGTCCAATTATGCAAGGCAGAAGCTCGTCGGAATCAAATGTAAGAACATAGAAAAGTTCGCTAAGTTCGTCAAATTTCAGCATGGAATCGATCGTAGTTCAAGTTCAAATTCATTCGGAGGCATGATGTCTTTTGTATCGATCCAGTTCGAATCGATACTTTCGTATCGATCAAGTCGACTCGATACCTTTCGTATCGATGTCAGTTCGTATCGACCGGAAGAGGAGATTTCGTATCGATCAGGTAAGTTTACTTCGCATCGACCAAGGGTAACGGCTGTGAGACAACCAAATGCAATAACTTCGCATCGATCTGTGGTTATCGATATGGGACCGATGAGATCTCTTGGCCTTCGTATCGATCAAGAGAGATAGATTTTCGCATCGATCACGCTGGCCAAGCGCTTACATCGATCATCTCAGTTCAACACAAGCCCCTACCACCTTAGATCGATGCGAACCTCTGCATCCCCTTTAACCCATCAGTCGGTACGAAATCATGAAAATCTGGATCGAGTCGAATCCTCCTATCCCAGATCGACACGAACTAGTGGTGAAGCAATCACTCCAGAACTCCTTCTTCTCCGATTGAAGCGAGCATGGCCATGGCCATCCTCGACCAAGTTCTGGTCCAGATCTGGCCTTGGCACCACTATAATCGATAATCGGCAAAGGCACGATGGATCTGAGATCTGAACTTCGTCGCTCAAGTGTAGCTGTGATTGCTCGTTTACCTGAATCGAATTGGAGTTTGGGGAAATTATAAGATGATGTTTGATCGATTCGAAGATTGAAATAATTCTTCTCTCCTGCTTGTCTGTGGATCGATACGAGAAGGCAGAAGACAACAGTAAAAGTAAAAGGTAAAAAAGTGAGAAATGGCAAAGTCCCAGATATTTATACAAGGCCTAGGACGGAACCGAGTCGATTCGACTCCCAGTCAATCTGACCGGTCGCAACCAGTCAAGCAGCGCATCGATGCGAGCATTCGTATCGAACCCCTTAACCTTTATCAGTTCGAAGCGCACAGGGAGGCTACGTGAAAACGATGGGTAGGCGCACGCGCTTTTCTCGCATCCATCAAGCCGTGCATTCATCGAGACGAAATGTTCACCAGACACCATCGTTTCGAAGCATCCGGGTTTTGAGCCATCGATTCGAAACAGAGCAGATCTGTTGATACGAGCGTCAATTTCGTATCCATCCGTATCTATCGATGCGAACATCTATTTCGTATCCACCAGATATCATCAATTCGAACCAGGATTCGCCACCATTTGTGACCATCGATACGAATGATTGTTTTCGTATCCATCAAGTCAACCCACATCGATACGAAAGAAGGCTTTTTGACTTTGAGCATCGACTCGTAAGCGGACCGATACGAGAGAATGGCTAAGGGGTACGATTTCCAAAGCTATTCGAAGAAGGCCTACAGCTTTTCAAAGCACGTCATGTTTTCACAAGACGTACTTTGGGGGGCAAATGTTATCCCGCCTTTTGGCAAGGCCAGGACGTCAAGAAGCCGGCTAGAGAACAAGGATAACACGCCATGGATATCACTGAATTTTGTCCGAGCCCAAAGTGAGCTACAATTGATAGGACACGACAAGAAAGGCCATAGAGATCAGCACCTCAAATTTCAAGTCGATCCGGACTCATACACTCAAGTTATGATCGAGTCGAATTGGAGGGAAAGAGCCCAGATTTCGTATCCATCACTCTGGGCGATTTCGTATCCATCACCGAAGCCCCAGTTCGAATCCATCATGCTTCGTATCGATCAGCTCCGGATCCATCGAGGTACCCAGGTTCGACTCGATTTTCTTCGTATCCATCGAACTCGTATCGATGGACTTCACACATACCAGCAATTGAAGGACTTCGTATCCTTCAGCCAGTGTCAGTTTCGTATCCATCAGACATTGCTTACTTCGTATCCATCAGCCAGTGCCTACTTCGTATCCATCAGATAGTATTTGCCTCGTATCCCAGGATGAAGTCCTACTCGAAACCATCAGGTCAACCAGCTTGGATAACGTGTCACCTCTCGAAGGAAACGGGGCAAGATACGTGGAGTCGAAGCAGTCAACACGGAGCAAATACCGGATCGAGGCGAAGAGCGCACACCACGTCATCCCTCGATGCGAATGGGCCGAGATATATGGAGTCGACGCGGTCAACTCGGAGTGAAGAGCGGATCGAAGCGAGGCGCGCGCACCACATCACCTTGAGAGCGCGTGCAGTCATCGAGACGAAAGGATGGAGTCGAAGCAATGGAGACGAGCAGAACAGCCAGCGTTAAAATCCATCTCGTATCGACGATATCTCTCAATCCACTAATCCAAACACCATGAAATTTTAACTGAAGGCTGCACACATAACAAGGAATGTCTCCACCAATTTTGAGCTCAATTGGAAGTAATCCTGATCGATACGAAATGATTTCGTATCGATCACAGATCGGCTTGAAACTCTCTGGAAGTGGTCGAATGGGCCCCCTCACGTGTCTGGCCAAGTCTTCCGGAGTTTGAGCGAAATCCAAGCCTCCTACGCCTATAAATAGAGCCCCAGAATCAACGGAAAAAGGATCTTTTTTCTCTGAAGCGCCCAGACTCTGCCGGATTGAGATTTGCATCATACTTTTGCTGTCAATTTCGAATTCCAAACTGTAATCCGCTGTTCATCGCTGTAAACGCTTGTAATCATTGAAAGAGAATCAATAAAATCATCAAAACTTCATAGTGGACGTAGGCTATACGCCGAACCACTCTAAACTGCTTGTCTGTTCACTTTGCATTCATATTTGTTGGAGTTTTTGTTAGATAATCTCTGTTTTACATTTATAATCTTCATTTTATCTCTTCAAACAACTCCCGAAGAGTGTTGTGCCCATTTTTGGTACAAACATGGAGTTTCCACATTGAAGATCGACAGTATTCTTAAGTCAAATGAACTGTGTACTTTTTCGCATCGATATTTCATGTTTGACCATAGTTATATTAACCAACAAAAAACTATCGAGTGAGTCATTCCATAATTATTTAATAACTATGAGTGCATAACCCCTTAGTGCTCTCAGCAGCCATGAGTAATACACTATCCAATATATAGAGAGCATTGCGTACTCAAGTCTCAATGGATATATCGATGTCCAGTCTCGATACATCTTGACCAGGAATATTTAAAATGGTGTGCTTTATATATTATGATGCAATACTCATGGTTACAACTTTTGTAACTGCTACCACAAACACATCATTTATAGAATTTTGATATATATATATATATACACTTAAATTAACCAATTAATTATTTATAACAAGTATATAACAAAAATAAAACACCTTTTATTTTGAACAAAATTGGTTATCGAGTTAGATTTATGTAACAAATTACATAATTGCCCATAGGGCATACCCTAACTCTATCACAGTATTCATTATTCTTGAAGTTATTTCTAAAAGAAACTCTACTTAAGCATGATTTTTTGCAACATAAACAAGATCTTACTGAAGATGATGGTAAAAAAATGAATATAAAAATTGAAAGATTCAAGTTTAAAATAAGTATTTTCAAAACTGCTAGTTCACCTTGCATGTTAACAGCTCCATCATAGCTTTGACCATGCAAACTTGATATGCTTAACTTATGGTGAGATAATATATTTCAATATAATTCTTGAGAGATAGAGATGTTGTATTAGCTACATGTTCAATTCCAATAAAGTGCTCAACTATCATTCCTTTATTGTTTACATATCTCAAAATAATGGCCATTTGTTCCTTTATTGATATGTCATCAGATTCATTGACTAGTAGAGTAATTAGTGATTTGCTATTATCCATGATAATAACATTAGTTATTTCAATAGCGACAACAATACATAGGTCCTTCTGAATATTTAAAAAAACTAATTGAAAGTTTCCAGAAGCATCTTCAAACAACAAACTTTTAATTTCTAGATTATGGTCAATAAGAAAGTGAAATAACTCTAAGTAGTTTCCACTATTGGTTGATGGTTTAGATTCTTCATGATCACGAAATGGAAAACCTTGTTGTAGTAGGATTCAAACACAATCTATAGAAGCAGCCAATCGAGTTCTATGTGAAATTTTGCATTTACTTGTATTAATAGTAAATAAAGATGAAATACTTATTGTAAGCTTTTGACTCATGATCTCCAAACATTATTTTTCACTTGGTTATGAGCACTATTATGTTTTCCAAAATGTAGATCAAGTTTCTCTTTTTTTTTCCGATTTTGAAAACCAAATTTAACAAATACATCACCACCACCTTGGTTACTTTTAGGTTTTAAAAGACGATAATAAAGACAATACACCGAGTCTTTGGCTACACTATACTATAACTAATTAACATATTGTTCAAACTAATCCTTATTGAATCTTCTCAATTCATCCATCACGACTGTTTGAGAAAAATCAGAATGGAAAGGTTGACAATTACCTTTCAATAAGTATGATCGTCAAACACAATCTCTATCATTTGGATCATAATTCCATAAAGAACATCGTGAACTTCAGTCGGAATGAAGATTTTCATAATCGATCTCAACATGATCTCTTTTCACTACATTATTGTGGACAACTTCAGCTAAGGAAAAAACTGATTCATTTATTATGCATTTTTTTCTAGTGAATTTTTTTCTTTGGGAATGTTATAATGAAACTATAGTGATTTATAAGTAACAATATCAAGTTTTATGAAAAAAATTGTTTATTTCAAAACTTGTTAAAAATACTTCATGAAAAGGTTAGAAACAAAAATTAAAGAATTAATGATTACACAATTATATTTTACAACTAGAACAACAATTGTAGATCTATATAAGTAAAAGACTCTGTATTATTAATTTACTTTTATTGGTTACTACATTACTGCCCCTATTTGTATGCATAACACTATGGAGAACCATCAATAAAGATTAAAGATTTAAGCATATTAACATGTCAGCTGAAACAATTTTCACAAAATTATGCTATCTAACATCCAAACTAGGAAATTAAATTCGAGATCAGTACCTACTTGAGAGTAGCAACAACAATTAGAGCACCAAAAGGGAATTGTAAAGCAGCCGAATGATTTTAAAAAAGGAACAAGGGTTTATGACTTTGAGTATTTGCATTTTGAATGGTAGAGTTTAAAAGAGAGAGAGGGAGAGTTGGATACGTACTGCAGTACTAGAAACAATAGAATTGTAAATTTGCTAATAAAACCTTGTAATTTCTATAAGTTGAGAGGGGTCCAATTTTCAATTTTGATGTCCCCAATGGAAAATTATAAAAATTGAGAGGGATATGACCCCTCTTCACCATATGCATATTCTTCCCTGTATATACCTAACTCTAGTCATTTATTTGTTGTTGAAAATAATAATGCATCTAAAGTAAATGGCTGCTGCCTTTGACATTGTAGACTAGGCCATGTGAGTAAGAAATGATTGAACAAGTAAAGAAACCAAGGACCTCTACCATCTTTTGACTCTAAATAATTTGATACTTATACACTATGTCTTAATGGCAAACGGCCAAGCACCCATTTAGTAGGATAAATGAAAGATTACAGAACTATGTCTACATACATATGTATATTGTCCTCTGTCTACAGCTACCAAAAATGGGTCCTCGTACTTCGTTACGTTCACCAATGATTTATCTAGATATGGATATGTGCATCGTATGAAACACAAATTAGAGTTCTATGTTAAATTTCTAGAATATAAGAGTAAAGTAGGATACCAAACATGTAAGAAAATCAAAACATTTCAATCTGATCGACGTAGTGAGTACATTGAAAATAAGTTCTAAAAGAACCTAAAAAAATGAGATTCTCTCTCCAATCACTCCTTCATATACCCCTAAACACAATAATGTTTCGGAAAGGAGAAATTGAACTCTGTTCGACATGGTTTGACTAATAATAAGTGAAACTAAGCTGTATCTCTCCTTTTGGGGATATGCATTTGAAACGATGGCATATATGTTGAATTCATTACCGTCTAAATCTTTGCCTAAGACTCCATATGGGTTATGAATTGGTAAGAAAATCCAACTTAATTATCTTAAGGTATGGGTTTTTTCTGCTTACATTAATAACATAAGGCATAGTAAACTTGAGCAATATTAGTTTTATGCAAGTTTACAAGGTATCTTAGAAATTATTACAAATACATATTCAACATTCCAAAGAGTAAAAAATGTTTGTTTCGAGACATGCCACCATTTTGAAAAATAAATTTCTATCATGAGAAACTAGTGGCTATAAGATAGATTTCGACGAGATCCACGAAAATCCCATTAAAACCGAATATACAGATAATTATGAAACACATGCAGAAGACATGTCACCTATTAAAAGGTATAATAGGGAATCTCGTGTGGCAGAAAGAAATTATGGGTTTCTTAGTGTTGAAGAGAAGGAGGATTACACCGATTAGGATGATGATCCTCTTACATACTAATAAGCCTTGGAAATTAAAGAATTTGCCTTATGAATTAATGCGATGAAATTCGAATTGGACTCCATGTACAAAACAAAGTTTGGACTTTAGAAAATGTACCCAAAGGAGTAAAACCAATCGAATGCAAATGGTTCTTTAAAAATATGATTGGTGCATATGGAAAGGTCAAGATCTATAAAGAAAGCATCTGTCAAATTCAAGGAGTTGATTATGATGAAACATTTTCTCCTATCGCTTTGTTTATATCGGTTCAGATTCTTCTTGTAGTCGTTGCTTATCATGACTATGAAATATGACAAATGAACTTTAAAATAGAGTATCTCAATGGTGATCTAAAAGAGATTTTTCATATGTTGTAGCTAGAAAATTTCAAAGTCAGTGGGAGCAACAACAAGACATATAGACTCTTAAGATCAATTTGTGGCCTTAAGCAAGCACCAAGGATATAGAATAAATATTTTGAAAAGGTAATCAAACATTTTGGTTTCAGTCAAGACACACTGGAATAATTCATACATAAGAAAGAACAAAATATTTCAATTATACTTTTAATTTTTTACATTGACAATTTATTACTGATTGGTAAAAATGTATCAATGTTACAACCAATGAAAGCTTGGTTGTCTTATAAAATTTTGATGAAGAATTTGGAAGAGACGTCCTTCATAAGAGTTATAAGAATTATACAGATAGGTTTAGAAGGTTATTGGGATTTTCCCAATCGATGTACATAGATACCATACTAAGAAGATTTAGTGTGAAAAATCTCAGGCACAAAAATGTTCTAATGTAGCATGGAATTGTCTTTTTAAGAAATACTCTTCATCTGTGGGTGAGGAGAGAAAGTGTATGAGTAGGATTCCTTATGCTTCGACAATAGGATCCATCATGTACTATATGTTATGTATTATGCATGATGTCGCTTTTAAACTAATTAAAGTTAGATAATATCAATTAAATCCAAGCGAAAATAATTGGATAGCAGTTTGAGGCATCCTAAAGCATTCGAGAAGTACTAAGGATTTCTTCTAATATATGGAAACAACGAACTGCTTATGATGGGATACATAGACTCAACTTTTCAAAGTGAGGTTTACGATAATAATTCAATATCATGATTTATATTTACCATCAATGGAGGGACCGTAAGTTGGAAAGATTCTAAGCAATGATGATAGCATGCTTATGCAAAATTATAAGAAAACTAGAAATAAGAATCCAATAATATTTTTGATAATAATAAACGTAGATTAGAAAAGGAACTCTTGGTTCAATGGGAGATCAAATATGTCCTCCATAATTAATACATGATAAAACAGTTTATTAGTGATGGAAAAGCATAATCGAAAAGAGTATATACTAAAGATAACATGGAAAAGCATAATCGAAAAGAGTATATACTAAAGATAACATTGCATGTCCATTCACTCAAGCCCTTTCTCAGTCTAATTTTGGTAGATTGATCGAAGGTATATGCATAAGCACCTTAATTGGTCCTAAGGGCAATTGGGAGATTGATAGAGTTAAGAGTGTGTCTTAGGGGAAATTATGTAATTTAATTATATAACTTAACTCTAAAATAGAATCTTGTTTAAAATGAAGCATGCTTCTATTTTTTCTTTTCTATTATAAGTAATTTTATACTAAACATCAATAATGTTTATATACATTAAATATATATAAGTAAAAAATCCTTAAGAAAACAATTTATTCGATTACAGTTGTGAATGGTTCGCAACCATGAGTCTCAAATCTTTGTTTTTTTAATACTCATCGTTAAATTGTTCATAATCAAGATGGATTGGGAAAAGGATATCGATAAATCCGTTGTTACTAGTTTGTGTGACGCTCTCTGTACAATGGATGGCGAATTACTCTTGGTCATTAGGACAAAAAGGGATTATGTAGTTATGATTGTTTGGAACAATCATAGAACGACAACAAGAATCTTTTATAGGTTAATATAACTAAGTCAAAATAGAAGATCTTATGTAATGACATGCAATAGTCTTCAGACTTCGAAGTATTATTGATCAAAAGTAGTTAGGCTGTACTTTGGTAATGGTCTATCAGATGACATCACAATCATGTTACAACCATAGTGTGGTACACATTGAACTACTTGAAGTGAAATACTATTCAAAAGAGAATTCGTCTCCTTCATTGTAGAATGTTAGCATTGACACCAAAAATGGATCAACATCAAGGAATATATTGTAGGGAACCTATGAGACCTAGATATAGTGGATAACAGTTGAAATAAAAGGAAAATAACAGAAATAAAGTAGAGGCATAAGATTTTATAGTGGTTCGGCAATCTATGGCCTACGTCCACTTAAAGCTTTGTTGCTTATAGATCCGATACAGTTTGTTTGAAATCACTAGATATTTGAAAGGGAATAAGTCACAAGTACAGGGGTTGGACGGATTCTAAGTCCTAGAATTACCTAAAATAGCCGCCATGGTGACTATTGTGTGGAGATAAAAGATGAAGAAGAGGCAGAGCTTCCGCGTAGTGATGGCAGAAACTAGATCCCCTTTTGATTGCTCTATGGTTTGTATTTATAGGGGAAACAGTCATGTTGGGCTAGAAGTCGAGTTAGAGCAGAGTCTAAATGTCGGCCCGAAGGAGTGTGAAAAATCATGGGACCCACCGAGATGAACAAACATGTCAATACCGACTTGTCCATGTCGGTGCCGACATGTCTGTATTGCTCCAATTTGGTTAAAATCCTTTGCACTCTTTTTCTTTCTCTATTTTGAGGTGTCTTATGTTTGTTTCATCGATCGTTGGTTGATTTTGATGATCGTTCTTTCATTGCTTGGTTTGCTCTGCCGTTTTAACTTTTAAAACTTCAACTCTTGTAATAGGTCATTCAAAATCCTTGGAAATCACTTGAGCACACGTGGAAGAGATAGAGAATGACTTATGTTAAATTGGAGAGGTTGAATGTGAAGTAAAATAGGTCAGCAACGACATGAATAGGACAGTACCGAGCTTTCCCCTTGGTGTATTTTTGATTGATTTTTCTCCAAGATGTTTCTTTGCCTCATCTAAGTGTGCCCCTAAGATTTCAAGTCGTTTCATCTTCATTTCGATGTTCTAATTTTCCATCGTCTTCTACTTGGTTAAAAACCCAGTTAACAATGCCCTCTAGAGTATGCTTTCGTTGAAAACAAAGTGTGCTCTAGATTGAAACTAAGCCTGGACTGTTATTCTGCAAATTCTATTTAATCATTTGAATGTCATCTCAAGACGTTGCTTTTATTTGGCTTTGATTAATCGATTTATGCTAACTGTCTGCTTTAATTTGAACTAAAATTCCTCTTCTCTACATTAGCGATGTAATTTTCAAATCGGAATCTATGTGCTACTTTAAGTTGTTGAATAGGTTAACAGTAACGAATTTGAACAAAATTGAGGGAGATATAACAAGTCAGTACCGACTTAAACATGTTGGCACCGACATGTTAACTTAAGAAATTTTTTAAATTGTCCTTATATGTTAATACTTGTTAACACTTTCTCTTCACATTTCCTTATTCTCCTATTGTTTTATGCTGAGTTTTTCCACTGCCGAGTTATCTCCAACCCTCAACTACCATCGTCGTTGACCTATCTTCCCATCACCTTCTGCTTCCCCTTCAGACCATTCGCCGATGTCGAGTTGACCTATCATCTCCAGATTTGCTGCTTGAAGTCTCAGAACTGATTTAAACCTAAAGCCCTAAGTGCCGAGCAGTATTTTGATTCGATTCAAAGGTAGACATCAAGGGATTGCAAGACGACGGTGGTGGAGAAGATGACCTTGGCCCGGTTGATTTCAACTTGGAGATAGACAATTGATTTTTAAACATGTCCAATCGATGGCGAAGTTAGGGTTTGCCTTAGTTGAATGCGTATGATAACGCAGAGAAGTTTGATTCTTTGGCTTCGATTGTCTTTTCCGTGAAATTGGCTAAGTCCCGATCATTGAATAGACTTCAATATGATGATTTTCTTTGAATTTGTGCTTATTGGACGATTCCATCGCACTGCCTTTCCATTTCTAAACTTTCAGTGATCCTAAAACGAAAATCTCTCTACATTGCTTAGGAAAATGGATCAATTGTCGATTTTAATCGACAATGGGTAAGTTCCAAAGGAAAAAAATTCTAAATAGCGATGCAACTTGTTCTTCGAACGCGAGAAAGCTATCTACATAAGATGGTCCGTTCACTATGTTCGGGACACTAGACTCACTTCACATAGATAACACACCGCGTCTTCCCCGATCAATGCTCAGAATCCAATTGGTCTATATACGTCGACTTCTTTTGGATTCCGAGAGTTGGTCACAGAGTGCTCTTATTCTAAGTTAAGCATACCGGACCATACTGAACACCAAGTTTTGCTATTTAGAATGAGTTGCCGATCACCTCGCCTGAAGCCCAGCGAAGGGCCATCTATTCATTCTGAAGCTACATCCTCTATTGCTTCAATTTCACCATATGTTCCAGTCGAAACTGACCACCCTTCAACTTTTGAGTCCCAAAACCAGCTGGTGCCAGTTGATCCGGTTCCACATCCATTACCTTCGGGTTTGAGGATTCTAACTGATCTACCAAAGTGGGTGGCTACTCCCATAACAGCGAAATCACTTTGTAATATATGTTTACAACATGGAATCCTGGAGGAAGATGTCTGTCTGCCAGTTGGAAATGAATTCACTCATAATCCCCCACTTGGTTATACACTTGTAATTGCTATATGTGCCTTGATGGTTCTGTCCCACCTTTTAATGCTTTCCTAATGAAATTTCTACAGAGATTGGACTTGCTCCATTTCAAGTTCATCCGAATAGACACACTTTATTGAATTTGTTATATGTCCTTTTCATGCAAAAATTTGATCGGCCTCCACGATTCAACGAACTCACTTGTCTTTTAAAGTTCAAGAGGAGAAAGGACTGTCTGTCATTCATGATAATAGAGGCATGGAAAAGATGTAAAGTTATCGAGAAGCTTCATAGTAAATGTATGCATCCATCTGACTAAGAGGAAGTCAGCTTCTTTCGACCAATCTCACTTATCCTGAAATCTCTGACTCGGAGTTTCTAACTTAATGTATGCTTCCTGCAGGTACCTTCCAAGATGCAAGGACAAATGCGAGTATAAAAGAATGCTCAGCGACATGAAGGCGGTTAGAGCAAAACAATGTACCATCATGTTCCTTTTAACGAATGACAACTTGCAAGAGTATGGACTACTTCATCTTGGAAGGACTGCTAACACTGAGTTCTTAATATGAAGCAGTTCTAGATCACATACTCATTCCAATGCCCCCAATTGTAGTTCCGACGAGAATTCTCGAGGGGAAGAAGAGGGTGCATCGGGGAAAGAGCACATGGAGGTAGATGTTGGTAGAGAGCCGATGAGCCTATGGGAGGTGATGTCCCCAGTGATGAGGGTGAAGAAGCTAAAATGTCTATGATCCTGGAGGAAGATGTAGGATTCGTGAGAAGGGAAGGAAAGGTGCCAGTCGTTGGCAATGAGGGTAGCAGTGCTAGTGACGATGATAGCGACTATCATGCTAGCGAGGAAAAGGATGAATCACCCACAATGAGTCCTTCTCTCCTCCACTCACCTCCTATGGAACACATAACTACCAAAAGCCCCGATGAAGCTAATGGCTAAGTTGCTACAAGTACTGAAGAGAATGCAGTCGGATCTTATCCTTTTAGCAATAATTTTGTCGATTTGGGTGACCTAAATGAGATCAATTTTACATTTAGCGACGTCAAGTGAAGCAGGTTTCGACATTTATCTGGGGATAAGTATCAACAAAGGTGGAGAAACTCCATCCTTACGCCGTACATGATTTGTAGAGTAATTAAGGGGTCATCGGTGTCATACATTTCACTTAGGACCACAAACACTCATTCTCGCGTACACTTAACTTTTGTAACTTCAATACTTATACGTCTTTATCTTCTCGTTTCAGGTTCTAAGGCTCAGGATAGGTATGGAGCTCTCTCATAGCAGAATCGAGTATAGAAGCCATACCCTTGAGCCTCTTCTACCTTGCCATTATGAGACGGATTAAGAAAGACAAAAGTGGAAAGATCGCGAGCACGATGAGGCTCACAGGGATGAAAGAGAACATTTTGAGACTGAAGAAGAAAGACTAAAGAGAAAGAGAGAATCTGGTGGAGACTCTTCTTGCGATGTGCATAAATGTATAAGGATTCCTCCGAGCATCATGGGCTTACTTCTTCCTTCGTTTCTTTATGCACCGAAGTTTCCGTTTTTCCTCCATGCACCAGTTCTCAAGCTATTGTTCAATGGGAAACCCCGTCGTCTCAAGCCTTAACCACCGCTCCTCCCGTTCAGTCTACATTTATTACTATGTTTAATCTTCCTGATGCCCCTCCATGCCTATCAGCTGCATATCCACATCTCTTTCTTGACGGTGCGAATTTTGATCGAGACATTAAGGATGTGAAGAGGGAGGTTACTCAGAAGAAGCTGCAATAAGTTCAAGAAGAAGTGGATGCGGGGCTTGAGTAGAAGTGTGTATGTAAGGTTGTTTTCGATCTAAATCGAATAACCTACACACAAATTGAGTCACTTGAAAAGGAAAGACTTGAGCATGAGAGGGTGATTAAGGAGCGAGAAGATGATCTTCTCAAAGCCACTGGAGAAAGAGATCACACCATTAAACAAAAAGCAAGCACGAACGAGCTGATGGAGGAATTAAAACAACCGTAGGACTAGGCCATAATTGTGATGAGAAACAAGTTGAAAGTCGCTCTTGCTGAAGGTGTAGATTTCAAGAAGCAAGCCAAGGAGTAGGCCAAAGCGCTCGTTCAAAAAGATGAAGTCATATGGTCTAAAGACCAGGCCCTCTCTGAACAAGCATCCGAGCTCGAACATCTCCGTGAGGAGAACTGAAAGCTTCAAGAAGAGAATAAAGGGCCGGTTATGAAGATGGATACTTTATCGATCGTATCGATCGAGAAGCTTGGAATGATATTGAACTTGCAGTTTGCCGAAGTGAGCTTAAAGATCTTGAAGTGGCAAAGGACGTTGAGGATGAAGCGAGAGCAAGAGAAAGGGAAGAGCTGAACTGCAATCTTTAACACTTCTATGCGAGCGTTATCATGCATTGAAATCTGAAGTGGATGGGTAATGATTACCCTATAACTCTTGTCGATGCATGGGAAGAGGTGTTGTGCCAGGATGGATGGATGCAGTTATTCTGAAGTGGAAATGATGGTGCAATACCTTGGTGCAGAAGAAATTGAGATGCTCGCCGTAAGGAAAGCGATTCTCGCTGAGGAGAATAGCAAGGATGTTGTTGATGCTACTAGTGCTCTTG
Organism: Allium fistulosum; assembly: GCA_030737815.1. Classification (NCBI taxonomy): domain Eukaryota; kingdom Viridiplantae; phylum Streptophyta; class Magnoliopsida; order Asparagales; family Amaryllidaceae; genus Allium; species Allium fistulosum. Next base: position 333,393,992 of record CM060901.1, on the reverse strand, counting down.
CTGGCCCGAACTCTTCGGGTTAGCATGAAGTGCCTTTTTCCAAGTTCGGAGAGACCATGATGATCATCACTACTTCGACAGCGCTGCAATGATTGAGCCTTACATCCCCACTCCAGCAGTAGGAGAATTCAAAGTCAAAGTTCAAAAGAGAAGTCCTAGGTTAGGTATTTCTCTCGTTTCTCAATGCTCTAGAAACTCAACTTCATTCCTGAGTCCTTTACTAATTTGTATAACTCTCTCCGTAAGCTTATAGGTCAGGCGGATGTTCCATCTCTACATCCTGTCCTCCAGATTTCAGGCACTAAAGCAATTTTTATCGTCTCGATTGATGTTTCCATAGTCACAACTACTTCGGTTCAACTTTCAAGCTCTGGGGCTGGTTTTGATGCTCAGCAAATCACAGCCTTGGAAGGATTGGTAGATATTTTTGCATCGCTTGAGGAAGATGTTCAAATTGTTGGTGCTTCTGATCCAACTGATGAAGAAATGATTGCAAAGCGGACACGGAAAATGGCCGAAGAGAAGATAAAGTTAAAGATAGAGCCAAGTGCCGCCAAGCCCAAAGTGCTACCATTTATGATCAAGAGCGCCAGGCAAAAGCCTAGAGACATGACCACTGGTGGATCCGAAGAGCTTGATTTTGGTGCGAAGAAGGGCACACTCATTCTGGAGGCCAAACTCCTTCCAGAAAGAAGAAGGGCAAAAAGCATAAGAAGGTCAAGCCCCGCCGGGGCGGTAAGAAGTAATGAGTTGATTAAGTGTTGATGGAGTGGAGTGCTTTTTGGTTTTGGTGTGTTTTTATGTCGATCGAGTCTGTACATTTTCTTTTCTTTTAAGTCTTAAACTTGTCGATATTATGCAGGTAAAGCTCCCGCTATTTGTCCATGTATAAAAAAAGATATTAGTAAGGAAAGACTAGCTTTTCTACTGTAATCTCTCTTTTGTATTTTTCCTGTATTCTACATAGTGTGCCTATTTGTGTGCCACTGTATGTATATATAATACGATTGCCAGTTCTGCAATTTCCATATTACATATTAATGTTTTATGTGATGTGATGCGTGTATTTACCACTTCCCTATGCATGTAAATCACGTGACTTGTTTATTTACCACAGCTTTGTGCCTGTAAAAAATATTCCTATAGCTATTTAGCAAACTATATTACTTAGTTTTGTTGTGACTGCCAAAATACTCTGTTTGGCATAATAAAACTACAGTGTGTCTCGGTTTAGCCAACTCTACGGCTGTTTTCTATTCGGGCTCAATGGAGCTCATCTTGACCAAGTGTTAATGTGTTCACTCCCCACCCCACAACGCTGGTTAATCCGAACACTGGATTTAAACACTTGATTAAGAGACCAGGTATTTCGAGCGCACATTCGGTTGCCTCTAGTTTGTGTTATGTGGTAGCTCCCATCTTTGGGAACTTGTGGTTTTGTTGCTCGATTCTGAGCATTTGGTTCCTTGACTATGATCAATTTCTTCTGAGCCTAGTGTCGAGATCTTGTCTATGCATTAATTTATATCTCCGAAAACTCATGCATAGACAACTCAATTCTTTGGATTCTCCTTCACAGTCGCCTATCTTTAGGTTCCAATTTATTCCTTTCATGCGATGTCAACTTTAGACAATTATGAGTTGATTTCTCAATCAGTTTTGATAATTTGTTGTTTCCTAGCATTGTCGGGGAAACACCACAGTATCCAGAAGATAGGGATCGATTTACACCATCTATTCAGTGATTTGAGTCGATTTTAACCGTCGACTCGGCGGTATTGAATCTTCTCAACATTACCATAGCAACGCTAATCATTAGAAAATGAAGATTGATCTTCCATCAACCCTGTAATTGAAAACTTTCCTAGTGTTGCCGGGTACTTAGAAAGTTTGGCAGTCTCTCGGTGTTACCGGGGTAATACCGAAACTAGAAATTGAAGGGTTTTCTAGCATTAATGGAGGCAACACTGGTGCTTAGAAAGTTGGGATTGATTTTTCCCGTTGGCACGACGGTTTGAGTCGATTTTCCCATCGAGTCGGCGCTTTTGGGAATGCATACTTCTTACCCAGAGATTGAGAAGTATTTTCTCAGTCGTGTGGCTTATTTGGTGGGACAGAGGGGTATGGCTTACAAGAACGCAGTTCCATTAGTTCTAGAAGCATCGTTCGGCTTATTGGGTGACACATAAGGAGTTTACTTATAAGAACGTGGTTCCATCGGTTCAAGAAGCGACGTGTGGCTTATTGTGTGGCGCATAGGCATACGGGCCTTCCCAACAATACCGGAGCAACACCGGTTCTCATAAAGCATGGATCGATTTCCCCCATCAATTCGGCGGTTTGAGTCGATTTTCCCCATCGACTCGATGGTTTTGAACCTTCCTGATGTCGCAGGAGTAATGTAGGTTCTCAGAAGATTTGGATCGATTTTCCCCATCGATCTAGTGGTTTGAGTCGATTTTCCCCCATTGGCACGGTGATTTGCTTACAAGAACATGGTTCCATTGGTTTAAGAAGATAGCTTTATTGAAGAAATATAAGGAAAAAGGAAATTCCTACCTATTTACAATGCCCTAAGTGTCCTTAGATGGCTTATTTGTAAAAATAGGAAATACATCGATAGGTATCAAATGCAGTAGTGTCGCAGCGACTATTCCAAGAACATGGAATTTGGATTCTGTCGAGTGATGCTAGCTTGAATATTCCATCCCTAAGCTTTTTGTTGATAAAATAGGGTCCTTCCTAGTTCAGGCCAAGCACTCCTGTACTTGGGAAGGTTCATTTCAAGACAAGGTCTCCCGCTTCGAAGGTACGGTTGCGAACCTTGGCATTGAAATGTCATGCCACTCTCTTCTGGTGAGCAGCGATCCTCAGTTCAGCTTCCTCTCGCTTCTTATCAACCTGGTTGAGTGACTAATGTAGTAGCTTCTCATCCTCTCTTTAACTGAAATGACTTCTCTGATGAGAGGGAACTTCTAGTTCCACTGGTATCATAGCTTTTGAAACACATGCCTAAGCGAACGGTGAGTGTTCGGTCGTAGATTTGTGTGTTGTTTTGTAAGTCCATAGTGCAAGAGCAAACTCATCAACCCTCTTTCCTTTAGCTTTCATCACCCTCTTCTTTATGGTGGATTTGATGATTTTTTTTCACTGCCTTCACTTGCCCATTTTCCTATGGATGCGCTATCCCTAAAAAACTCTTCTCGATCCGGTAACGTTTGCAGACATCCTTGAACTCAGCACCTTCAAATTGGGTTCCGTTGTCTACGGTGATTTTCTACGGTACCCTAAACCTGCAAATAATATTTTCCATTACAAATGTAATCACTTTTTTAGTAGTAATCATGGAAAGCAGTTCTGCTTTAGCCAATTTTGTAAAGTAATCAATTGCAAAAATAGCATATTTGGCTCCTTCTTTTGCTATTGGTAGTACTTCGATTAAATGGATTCCTCAGATCGCAAATGGCTAAGGGCTGACCATTTGCATAAGTTCTGAAGATAGGGCTCTCGGGATCTTCACAAACCTCTGGCACTGATCACGCCATCTAGTATAGTCTTTTACATCTTTGTTTATTACCGGCAAGAAATATCCACAGCGAAGAGCCTTTTTTACCAACGTTTGCCCCCGGTGTGATCACTGCAGCAGACTTTATGGATTTCCATGAGGATCTTTCTAGCTTCATCTTTGGTCACACACTTGAGAAAGGGGCAAAGAGCCCTCTTCGGTATATCACTCCATCCTACATTATGAATCGTGACACCTTTCAGAGGAGCTTCTTTCGTTCATTCCAGTCCTTGGGGAGCATTCATTTGAGTAAATAATCATTGATCGACATCATCCATGATTCTTCTTCTTCATGGCCTCTAGAACCCAATCGACATCCATTTAATCAATGCTGGGAGTAGATAATACTTCTACCAGAACCAGTCCTAATGAATGTGCGTCTTCGGAATTGCCCAGTCTGGCTAAATAATCAGCCTTCATGTTTTGTTCTATGAGAATATGAGTTATTGTGTAGTGTTCAATGTCGCTGAGCAATTCCCATTCTTTTGACAAGTTAGAGGCAAGATTTGCTCCTTTAGCTTGATATTCTCTCTTTACCTGATAGACTACTAGTTGAGAGTCGATGTAGATATGCAGAGCTTTTATTTCCAGTTCCTTCACAATCTTCAATCATGCTATTAATGCCTCGTACTCCGCCTCGTTGTTAGTAGTAGGAAATTCTCGCCTTAGAGCATAACAATTCGACCGTCCTTCAAGAGTTTTAAGTGTAATTCCAACTCCTGAGTAGAACTCATTTGATGCACCATCGATAAAAAAATTCCATTGTGACACTACAACCTTAGTGTCCTCCTCCTCCTCATCCCATTGTGAACTCGGCGATGGAGTCAGCTAATGCATGTCCGTTAATTGCCCTCTAGGGATGATAAGTTACATCGTATTGGCTTAACTCGATGTTCCATTTCAGAAGTCGTCCTGAAGTCTTAGGACGGTAGAGTACCTGTTTCAAGGTTTGATCCGTCAACACCTTGATTGGTGAGCTTGGAAGTATGGCTGTAGTTTTCTTGATGCTATCAACAAACAATATGCCAGCTTCTCCAGCTTTGGTAGTTTTGTTCAGTTCTGGTGAACCGCTTGCTAATGTATTATATGGGTCATTGAATTCTAGCTTCGTTACACACAAGTGCCTTGCTTAGTGCGTAGGCAGACACTACCAAGTAAATGAATAAATCTTCTCCATCCGTCGGTTTGGACAATCGGCGATGTTTTAATGTGTCACAGTATTTCTTCAAAAGTGGTCTTACAATCCGGACTCTATTGAAAGTCTTTCTTACCCTTCTTCAATGCATCAAAGAACGGTATGCACTTATCCATCGCTCTGGATATGAAGTAGCTCAATGTTGCGATGTTTCTATTCAATCTTTGCAACTCATTTTTTGTCGTCAGGGCTTTAAAATTCCGTAGTACAGCAATCTGCTCTGGATTGGCCTCAATGCCCGTTGCGTTCACTATGAATCTAAGAAATTTCCCTGAGGCTACAATGAATAAACACTTTACTGGGTTCAGTTTCATTCTATATTTTCAGAGGATCTCAACATCTCCAAGAGATCATCCAGATGATTTCTAAACACTCGTGATTTCACTGGCATGTCATCCACATACACTTCCATTATTGATCAAATTTGGTTTTTGAACATTGTGTTTACCAATCTTTGGTAAGTAGCTCTGGCGTTTTTCAAGCCGAATGGCATTACACGGTAGCAGTACCACCCCAGGTCTGTGATGAAACTGGTATTCTCCTCATCATGCTCATGCATCATAATCTGATTGTATCATGAGCAGGCATCCATAAATGAGAGCAACTAATGTCCAGTTTTTCCGTCAATGAGCTGGTTGATTCTAGGCAACGAAAAGCTATCCTTTGGGAAAATTTTGTTCAAATTTGAGTAGTCGACACAAGTTTGCCACTTTTTGTTTGATTTTCTAACCAACATAGGATTTGACAGCCATTCAGGATATGTTGCTTCATGGATAAAGCCGTTGGACAATGGCTTATCCACTTCTTTCTTTAATGCAACCGATCGTTTTGGACCTAGACTGCGTCTCTTCTGCCTCATCGATGTGCTATCTCTGACGATATCCCACATATATCAGAATGCATCCAAGTGAACAAATCCGAATTGGCACAAAGAAATTTTAACAATTTATTTTGCATCTTGATTCCCAACTGCGAACCTATTTTCAAGACCCGAGTTAGGTTGTCCATATCGATAAGGACAGCCACCGTTAACTCCGCCGATGCATCCCATACCTCCCCTGTACTCTTCTTCCTAGGGTCTATAGCCTTGCTGAAGCGACTATGATCCCTAAGCCAGGGGCAGTTCTGTAATTGTTATGCTTGCGGTTCACAAATGTGGAAAGTCATCCCTACATTCTTCCCCTTTTCACGGCACTTTGGTTCATGTAATTCAGCAACATAGCATTCTCTTGTAGCGCTTTGGTCTCCTCTTATTAATACTGTCTCGTTCTCCATTAGGAATTTCATTGTGAGAAACCATGGAGCCAAAGCCATTTTTGAAATCAGGAAGGGCCGATCGGCCCAAGAAAACATTGTAAGTAGAATACTTATCAACGATCACAAATGTTTGGATAAGGACCACTCTCTGTTCTCCTTCTCCAAGTTCTACTAGTGGATTGATCGTCCCAACTGGATGTTTAGGTTCACCTATAAATCCCTGAATCTTCATTTGGCAGGTTGTCACATCCTTTATGCTTATTTTCATCTTGTCAAACGTCTTTCAAAAGAGAATGTTGATTGAACTCCCACTGTCGACCAAAACTCGATGTACAAATGTTGGACCGAGCCCAACTTTTAACACCATTAGGTCAAGAGTTAGGGTTTCAATGCCATTAGTGTCTCGATTTCGGAACACTCTATCATCGGCAATCATTCTTTGTTTCTTAGTCAGAGCTACGTCTTCAATGAAATAGCAACTCACTTGAGGGGCATGCTTCAGAGAACTGGCATATCGTTCTATTTCATCCCAACTCTTCTATGCTGGATGAGGTTGTCCAGTGATGATGTTTATAACTAATCTTTGATCCGTTCATATGGGCCCTTCTTCGTTGGGTCCGAACTAATTTCCTTGACTCTTTGGTGCTTGTGGTCCAGTAGGTTGATCAAGGTTTTGCAGTTTCTTCACGTACTGCTGGAGCCTATTGTTCCTTGTCAATTCTTCAATCAAGCCTTTAGATGCCGACACTCGTTTGTGTTATGACCATAAGTCTCGTGGAAACAAAAAAACTTCCCCAATCACTTTTGTTGCTTGGATGCTTACCGCTTGGTGGTTTGTTGTATCGCTCAATTCCCTGAGTGGCAATGTAGATGTTTTCCAAACTATCATTCAATAGTGTATAGTCTTCAGGCCTTAGATTCCTCAGACGTTTTCTATTCCCATCACACCTACCAGAATTTTGGTTCCTCTTTTTCTGATTTTCATTCTTTCCTACACTTCCTGCAGCTACTGCAGAACTGTTTCCATCCCGTCTAACTGCAACATTACTCTGGATCACTTTCTTCGATTGCTCATCGACAGTTCTACCTTCAATCATACTTGCTTCTTCCAGCCTTAGAAACTGGTTTGCCTTTCGTTGAAATTCTTCCATGGTAGTTGGTTGCTTCATTTTAATCAATTTACCTAAATCTATATCCGAATAAATAGCACGGACCAAAGCCATAAATAACATGTCTTCCTTTGGATTGGTCACCTCGGTAACTGCAATGGTAAGTCGGTTCAAGAAAGCTTTCAACGACTCATTGGGACCTTGGGAAAAGCTAGATAAGAACATCATGTTCTTTGGTCATGTAGTGTCAAGTCTAAAATATTCCAGAAAATTTCTTGCCAACTCATAAAAAATTGAAATAGACTTTGGTGCAAGTCTTGTAAACCACATGGAAGCGACTCCTTCCAAGAAGATAGGGAAACACCTATAACGGACATTGTTCATTGCTCTAGCTCCATCCATATGCCACTTGTATTTGAACAAGTGTTGTTTAGGGTCCATCGTTCCATTATGATGGCAAAGTTGGCATGGTGAACTTCAAGGATATTCTTCTCTTAGAACATTTTGCTGTTAAGGGGGTTTGGCTTGGCGCTGAAGCCAGTCTTCATTTTTTCCTACTCTTGATTTCCTCTATCAATCATTTGACTATGTAAGTGATGTATTCTTTACTGGAGCAGTGATATGCAGGTCAGCTATTAGGGGCTACCCCCAAGTGTTTGACTCCGCAAACGATCTTGGTTTGCCAACTGAAGCCCAGGCTCTCCATTCTCCGGAAGAACCACTCCTGCAACATTCCATTGGTGTGCGGCTGATCTTGCCACAATAGTTTGACCTCCAACTCTAGCATTTTATATGTTAACACTAGTATTCAATACCAAGTTTCCATCATCAAGCTGCATATTGTCTTTGAAGTCTGAAATGAGCACGACGTCGCCTTTTTGAGGAATGTTCACCCCAAAGTTTGGGTTGGCCCACCATCCTATCTCTTTATAGGGAGAACGCCCTACTTCCTCCTGCAGTGCCCTTGTAACTTTGGCAGTTGATTCCCTCTGTATTTGCTTTCCATCCCTCCTATTAAGGCTAAAAATGAAGGAATTTTCTTGTTTTATTGCAGGAGAAGTTTGCTTTCTAGTTCTCCTTGTTGTTGGCGACTGTAAAGTTAACAATGCATCCATCTTATCCATGAAAGTTTTCTGACTATCAATAAAGTTTTGGCTAAGATCATTGATAATTTGATTACGCTTCCTTTTCATAACAACTTACCATTGAGTAGAAGATCAAGGTAGCAGATTTCCATTGTTTACTTCTATTTGGTGGTGTTCGCTTCATCACCACTAACTATTGCTCCTATGGATCTTCCAGATGCAGATTTTCCTTTCCTTGGAGCCATTGAATAGAAAATCTTTAATTTCTCCTAGCAAACTTCTGGATCTAACTTCTGGATCTTATGCAATCAGATGTAGAGAGCTAGATCAAAGCATAGGTTCAGTTTTCTCAGTGAAAGCACCAAAATGTTGAAGGAAAAATGTATCAACACCCAAGAATAACTTTTAGAGAACCTGTGAGACCTAGATCTAGCAAATAAAAGTTGAAATAAAAGCAAAAATAATAGAAATAAAGTAGAGAGACAAGATTTTATAGTGGTTCGACAATCTATGGCCTACGTCCACATTATACCTTGTTGCTTATAGATCTGATATAGTTTGTTTGAGATTACAAGAGATTTGAAAGAAAATAAGTCACAAGTACATGGGTTGGATAGATTCAAAGTCCTAGAATTACCCAAAGTAGCTGCGTTGGTGACTATTGCATTGAGACAGAAGATGAAGAAGAGGCAGAGCTTCCGCTTTTTAGTGATGGCATAAACCAGACCCCGTTTTGATTGTTCTATGGTTTATATTTATAGGAGAAACAGTCATGTTAGGCTAGAAGTCGAGTTGGAGCAGAGTCTAAATGTCGACCTGAAGGAGCGTGAAAAATCACATGACCCACCGAGATGAACAAACATGTCGGTATCGACATGTTTATGTCAGTGTCGACATGTCTGTGTTGCTCCAATTTGGTCAAAATATTTTGCACTCTTCTTTCTTCTCTGTTTTGAGATGTCTCATGTTGGTTTCATCGATTGTTGGTTGATTTTTATGTTCTTTCTTTCATTTCTTAGTTGTCTTTACCGTTTTAATTGTTAAATCTTCAACTCTTCTAATAGGTCATTCGAAATCCTTGGAAATCACTTAAGCACACGTGGAAGAGATAGAGAACGACTCATGTGAAATTGGAGAGGTTGAATGTGAAGTCAAATAGCCGGCACCAACATGAAAAGGTCGATACCGAGTTCTGCACTGGGTGTATTTTTGAGTGGTTTTTCTCCGAGATGTTTCATTACCTCATTTAAAGTGCCAATAAGATTTCAAGTCATTTTGTCTTTGTTTCGATGTTCTAATTTCCGTTATCTCTTTTACTTGGTTAAAAACCCAGTTAACAGTTAGTATAATAATTGGTAGTAAATTTGATGTTAAAATCTTTTGCCAATGTAAAATGGCTAATCGATAAATGTTATCGAATTAACCAAGGACTTTAAAGTGGTCTATGCAATTAATTATGGATATTATTAGAGTTTTTTATCATTGATCAAACTCAAGATATCTTAATGATACAGTGATAATGAAAAGAAACCTAGCATAAAAAATAATTATAAGGTGTTGCTTAATAAAGATTAAAATTGGATTTTGCCTAAATGAACTATAAGCAACTGAAGTTGGGCAGGATATTGTACTTCAGCAAAGTCTACGTAGCTTTAGTATTTAAACTGTTTAAGCACTAACTGAGGACTAAGTTCATCCTAGAGAGTCAACATAACTGAGTTGTTGGCTAATTTTCAAGTTCAAGTAATTTAAATTAATTTATAAATTTTATAGGTCAATAACTAAAAATAATACAAATGTTTTATTGAACTTTTAATTATATTTAATTATTTATTTAAGGCCTTAACGTCAATTAAAATAATATATAATTTATATACATTAGTTTAATTAAATATATAGGCTTAAGTAATTAATACGTGGTATAATAATTAGCCTCAACATCATGGAAGCCCATATCAGGGTATCGTCAGCTAAAATATGATGGGAGAGGGGAATTTTGACATATTCTATGGCTCTAGATTAGATTTGGATTCAAAAGAGAGAACCTTGGAAGTATAATATTTTACGATGGCTATAAAGTCCCTTCTCCCATTCAAAACACATAAAAATTCCAAAACCTTAATCCTCATCGAAATTAGTTGAAGCCTTGAAGCTAGGAGTTGCATACCAAATTCAAGGAGATGGAACAAGATTGGAAGAGGAATAACTAGCAATCAATGTGTCAACAACTGGCTGATGGCACACATCCCCTTTTTAAACGTAATAAATTAAAATATACATATACCATATCTTATACCCATATGAAACAAAAAATATGTTCTTTTACTTAATTTCATAAGTTATATCATTATTCAAAACAATTTTAAATAATAATAAAATGTGTTTGTGTACATATAATATATGTATATGTATGTATGCTTTTAGGTTTTAAATTTCTTATATGTGTGTGCACATGAACATATACACACACACACATACATACATACATGCATATATGCACGCACACATACACATATATATGTACATACATTTATACATATATTTATTTATTTGTATTGATATATGTATATCTCCCTACTAAATGCAAGAAATAATAATAGGACATTATATTAGTTGTAGACATTATATATCATAATATGTGATCATAAAGCCCAATGATCACTAACACCTTTTATTGCTCGCTTCATATATATATATATATATATATTCATTTTAGTTCATTTATATATAGGGCGGGCTATTTGGACAAAAAAAGAACAATTGGTTACACAAAAGATTTGGACCATTGGATGTTTTTGTCATTATATGAAAGGAGGAAATCAATGGGCTATCCAATGATGGAGATTCATCATGTCATCACTGTGTCTACATTTTGTGTCCTTATAGATTTTCCCAATATGTGTGTGTATGTATGTATTGTAACACCATAAAAGAGTATAACAAGGGCAAAATGGAATTTTTACAAACAATCTGAATTTGGCCATGAAACTTCCACCATTGCATTCGTAACAATTTTCTAGACGATTTTAATATATAACATTTGAAATCGGAGCTAATATGAAGAAGTAATAAACGTCGGAAAATTTATTTTCGCAGTTGAAAATAACTGGATATGTACATTTGGAAAGAAACAAACGTTAAGAAATTTATTAACAAAAATAAAAACAGCGGTCATCACCCATTGGGGTCGGCGGTCGACATGTAGCGGTCGACCTTTGAAGTGTTGGGGTGAAATTTTTTTAATAATGAGTGATCTAGATTCGATCATTTAGTTTTACTTGTCAACAAAGTAAACGATTAGCGTACAGGATGAGAACGAAGACTCTAAGGGTTGAAAAACGGTTTATATCAGTCTAAAATCCTTCTTAATACATAGCTAACTTAAACCCTAACTCATTAGAAATTTGTCTGTGTACTGAACCTCTATCAATTCTTTCCTCTCCAAACCTAAATTTTTCAAAATAAAATAAAAATAAAAGTAAAGAGACTAAGAAGGACAAATGAAGCAAACAACTAACTATCGGGGGGAGATTCCAGTCGGAATTCAAAGGAAAGCTTGGATCGGAGGTAAGTGGGTATATTTTTAATAAGATGATTTATATGTAGTTAATTTTAATATACCTTATCTAATTTAGGTTGTTAGAAACTAAATTTTGAATCATATTGTTTGGATTTGAGATTTAGTAACAAATTAATTTGATGAAAACCTATTAAATAGGAATTGATCAACGATTAAACCCATTTTCTAAGCAGGTAGAAATTCCTATAACCTATGAATACAGATGTTAATAGTAACCCAAGTTGAACCATTTTTATGAAATCTATCAATTGAATTTGAATAAGAAATTTTGATAATTACAAATGTAGGGTTCACTGTAATTGCTCTTACATGAAATTATAAGTCGTTGTGATGGAAATTTGGGAAGGAATGACAAATTATTAACTTAATAATGGAAATGAATTAAAAATCAGAAATTAAACCCAAAATCAGTGATGATCGGTCGTCAGCACTATCTGGAGCGGTCGACAACAAGCGATCGACCGCTCCAAGAGCAGAAGGATGACCGGTTAGCATTCCAGAAGCATAATATGAACCTCGGCCTAAGGCCTAACTATAAATAAATTAGTTAGCAGTGTATATATACACACATATATACATATGGATGTTAGGAGTAGGGAAGTTAGTTCCCTATTAGGTGACACTAGGACGTTGCAAGACTGGCTAAATACTATTTGTCCAGTAGGGATCGATATTCGACTAGGGGTGATTCTATCGCCAATGGCACTCAAAGGAGGTTCTACAGTGGATGCGCAACACTGACTGATGCTTGATGAAGTGTGTGGGCGGACACAGCAGTATTTCCTTGGTATTCATGGATGATACGATGTGATGTTGTGTTATTGTTGGATCCTGACTCATGCAATAAGAGACGTGTGCTATGACTGAGAGGTGGGCACGAATGTGAACGATGAGACACTTTGATGAGTCGGCATTGTGGGCTCCCCCTTAATGCATAGCTAGGGCACGTGCAGTCGTAGTTATAGGAAATTTTGTTGCATATGGAAATTGTATGGAAACCTATGTGAATAGTTACATGTAGTCGTAATGTGAGAAATGTAGTTCCATAGAGGAAATTGTAGGATAATCCTATGTTGGAGAAGCTCTAGTAGCTATTAGGCTATCATTGTTGTTTGAGGTTCGACTGGTTGTTCGATCCTCATATGAGCCTGCACAAGCCATTAGTGTAGGTATGTATTAAGTTAAAACCCTCCACGTAAAGAAATCTAGTAATTCACAAACACTTGTAGAACAGCCTAGGTCACGTAGAGTATTATTAAAGTCAACTGCATATGATCACTATAATAACCCGCCTCAGCACGAGGCTAATTTTCGACCTAGAAAAGGCCTATCGAACCTTAGACTTATACCAAAGCTGTTTGTTAGTAATTAAAATTGATTTAAAGAACAATACATAGAGCTATTTATCTACACATTCGGAATCTCATAGCGGAAGGATAAAATATAATATCAAAATAGTACCCATTCGTTAAAATTCAAATGTAAAAAAAACCATAACATAATCCCACATAATAATACTGAATATTCATAGTACAATATCTTAAGATACATTATGTCTCAATGGGTACATCAGAAATAGAAAAATAACGTATATAGCTAATAACTGCCATAAGTCTGCGTCTCCGTCACCATCTCCGAAAATCTGCATCATCATCACTAACCTATGTTGCAATGAGGAGGGAGTCAGAACAACAAATTCTAGTGAATAAAATCTCGAGCCTTTCTATAGTCGTACTTGGGCAGTATAATTTAAATAAGAATATATCTTGCGTATCTTAACCATATTATAAGTCTTCCTACAATAAGCCCTAAGGTTTTCCCAATCTAATTCCATAACCATTACTCTTTCAATCCAATAACCCATATCCATCGTCAATAATGTCCTAACAATGTAAGAGATAGCACCCAAGCCACTTAATACCTTTTTAATGGGAACTAGGCAGAATTTGACCATTTAGTACCTCATTCAAGGCAAGTCCTCATCATTTAATACCTATCACAAGGCGGACTCCTCTGTAGTACTACCTAGCTGACATTGCACGAAATCTCTTCAGGCCACTTAATACTTCAGATCTGAAGCGGACCCTTCCTGAAATATCCTCTACCATGCCTAACTGCTAACCCTGATCATTTAATACTTCTTTTATAGAGAAGAGGAGGACCGTCAACCAGCCACTTAATACCTTTAAACCTGAAATAGATCCTTCATATTATGACCTGAAACTCTACCGTGATGTTTCACATTAGTCCGACTATTCGTATGTACTGGTAGCCAGATTAACTAGGCAGGTTTACCCTATAGAATTTGGGACTAATCTCGCGTTCTCCGTGGGTACTTATTATAGATGATGTCTCACATCAGCATCAAAGTCACACTGCTGGTAGCCAAGCTGGGAAAAACTTTTGTGTTCTTTTGACCAACCTCGCATCCCTATAACTGAGTCATAATCTATAACACTCTCTTAACATATTATCACACATTTCACCACATTCCATGTCAAGGCCTTAAAATAACGGAATCAACATTAATAAAAACCTACAATTTAATACTTTTACGCTCTATTCAACTTCTTTGTGTAAAATTAAAAAAGGATATTTCTATTTAAATTGCGGAAATAGGCCGTGCAAAATACGAATAAAGGAATCCTTACCTTACACACCATTTCCTAATTTATTCTATTCAAAGCCCTTAATCAGATCCAAAGAATAAGATAGGAAGGGGAATATAATGTAAAACACTAAAATTTTAATATTTACACAATTCCATTATTTTAATATAGAATAATTGAGATTCTAATTTAAGAATTGACGTTTGGCTTTAGGGGAATATTAGGGTTTTAGTGTGATGTTTTCATAAACAAAATTCACCAAGGCATATATCAAATTTAAGTTATACTATATAATTTCTAAAATAAGAAAGACTAAGATTTTCACTCAAAATCAGTCCGTCGCACTTTCCTTTTTGAATGCGTTACATCTTCTTTAACCTCTTATAGATATCTTCTTTTAGAAATATACAACAAGAGAAATGTATATGAATCAGATTCATAAATTTAGTGATTGGAAGAGAAAAGGATTAGAATTATAATAATTAACATCTAAAATTTATTACCCGAAACCCTAAAATATTTTCTAAATCTTTGAGAAGAGAGACTAGCAGAGTTTCACTTGGTTCCTAAAATAATTTATGAATAAAAGTGAGGAGGTTAAGCTCTAATTTATAGTGGTTAGAAAGCACCATAACCGTCAGATTTAAGTCGGTTTAATGTAATAAAATCATAACCATTCAAATGCACAAAACCCTAGCCACCACCATCGTTCACTGACCGACTGGTCTACCTTAGGCAGTCGACTGCTAGTGATCTATCGGTCCAAGGGAGTGGTTGACCGGTTCACCTACTTTGGGACCATTTAATTTGTTGTCATTGTTTACTTATTTATTTCCTGAATTAAATTTTAACATTAACATTAATTTTAACGTTTACCTAACCCCCAAGTCTAACTACCATTGCTTTCAAATTTCAAATTTTTGAATTAATTATTTATTTGAATTTGAATTCTATTTAAATTATTTTGAATCGGAAAACTTCAAATGCCCATAACTTTTCCGTTTGAGCTCCGTTTTCAAAACAATATATGAAAATTGATCAGAAAATAGCTACGAACATAACAACACAACTTTCATGGTCATATTATGAATTTTACAAAATTTTCATTTTAACCTTATCTTATTTAATTAATTCATTTATTTCTTATTAATTTTTACAAGGTGTTACATTCTCCCTCCTTAAAAAGGAATTCGTCCCAGTAATCCCTAAGGACGGACATTGTAATGCGCATAAAAGATCCATATTATACAACCAAGTTATCTACACAATCATCTACTCAGCCAAAAGTGCAAGGTGATTATGTATGCAGACATACTATAGGTGAGCTCGATGCAAGCGTGAATGCAAGTGTCGTGATATATAGGTATGTATGCAAATATCCTAAGCATTTACAAAATTTCTACATGAGTGCAAAGCGATAGTGAAAAGTATGGAAACCATCTCATACAATCCAATCTAGCAAGCACGATGCAACCAAACCTAATTTTGGAGAGAAAAGTTTACCGGTGAAAAGCTTAGGATGAGAAGTCCTTACGCTTTCCACAATATTTTCCTCATATTGTACTCGAACCATACTAATTTCTTTACTATTGAGTTTCCTAGTTCCATGCTCCACAATGCGTGTAGTGACATGGGATGCTATTGACTCCATCTAAACATCCCCCAATTGATCAGGCTCTACCATAGTGGCTATGCTATGAAGACATTTCCTCAGTGCGAAACGTGAAAAACTTCAAGGACTCCTGCCAACTTACCCGGTAGCTCCACATGATAAGCAAGTCTTACTATGCTTTCCAAAATTGGGAAAGGCCTAACAAATCTTGGTGAAAACTTTCCCGTCTTTCCAAATCTCACGACCTTCTTGAGCGGGGAAACTTTAACAAACACCATGTCCCCTACTTCAAACTCTAATTCTTTTCTTCGCTTATCCACATTTAACTTCTGATGACTTTGTGCGGCCTTCATTCACTGCCTAATTAACTCTATCTTTCTCGAAGTCTCGTGAATTAAATTTTTTCCAAGTAGAATTTTGTCGGTGGTTTTCCACCGACAATCTGGCAATTTGCATGGCTTCCCGTACAACGCTTTAAAGTATGGCATGCCAATTGTAGCTTGGTGAGTATTATTATATGCGAATTCAACTAAAGGTAAGTGATGCTCCTAGTGTCTTCCCAAGTCCATGATGCAAGCTCTCAACAAATCTACCAAGAACGTATTCACCCTTTCAGCTTGAATATAGGTCTGTGGATGGTAACGGTGCTAAGATTCAACGAAGTTCATAAAGCTCTTCGTAAGCTCCCCCAAAATTTGCTAGTGAATAAAGGGTCCCTATCACTAATGATGCTAACCGAAATTCCATGAAGTCGAACCACTTCCTTGATATAAATCTATGCTAGCGGTGTTGCGGTTCTATTTCTCCTAATGGGAATAAAATGGGTGCTAATAGTGAGTCTATCCATTACAACCCAAATTGCTTCGTTGTCTCTTTGACTCCTAGGCAACCCATCTATGAAGTCCATCGATATTTGCTTCCATTTCCAAGTCTGAATCTCCAATGGCAATTATAATCCTCCGGGCTTTCCTTGCTCATCCTCTATCCTTTAGCACGTCAAACATTTTGAAACAAACCCAGCTACCCTCTTCTTCACCCCTGATCAATAGAAAATTCTCTTTATATCCCTATACATCTTATCTCCTCTGAGGTGAATGGTTATCCTTGAATGGTGTCACTCCGCAAGCTAAAATTTGTCTTTTCCAAAATCTTAAAGTTTTTGGGATTGAATCATTCTTTATTCCTAGTTACTAACCTAATTTCCTTATTAACTTCCAGTCTTACCTATAGTTTATAGCTAGTTAAGTGTCCTTATGAAATTCCCTTATTTACGCAGTTTTTCAATTTATGTATTTATCTAACAGTCTAATCCCATCCATAAAATCAACCTAATGATAAAATAGGAATACACCATATCGTACGCTTTTCCAATAACCTAAGGGAGACAACTAGCGATTACAGGCCAAAAAATCTACAAGAAATTTTTGCTGGAAGCTGCCATTCTTCATGAATGGTGTTAATATTGTGGTCCTAAGACTCCCTAAATTAAGATGGGCATTCCCACCTGCCTTAACTCTCCTTCTAGATTCCTAATAAATGCGGTCTACCTATTACTTTAGTTAATAAACCCAATTATGGGATGAATTGTGCATCTCTATAAATGCCATAATAAATTCCTTAATGGGTCCCTATTTAATCCTTTTAACTTTCCATTTATTACAAATTTATTGCCTATTAAATCTGTAATTAATGTCCATGAATCCTAGTCCTATAATAACTAATACAAATATTGTTTTAAATTATGCTATTTATATATTTTAATCGGTAAGTGCGATTATACATATATATTACTATTTCTAACTATTACATTCTAAACTTAAACATTCCTTTCCATATTTTAATTTATCAGAGTTATCCTTCCAAAAAGGATTACCATTAAAATTTTCCATAAATTAATCAAAAGTGAGATCTTTGCTTCTTTTGAAATTACAAGGAGTTATTTCTTTTCTTTTATCGAAATAGACAGTATAAACTATGGGAAAGAATATTCATGTCTTAAACATCTCTTTCCCTTTTTGGTATATCCTTTGTTTTCAAAAGACACGCTTTTATACGTATTTTGGAATTGGATAATTTATGGAAATTAAATGGAACCCTCTCCTAATAAACCAAAATATAGAAATTCACATTCCAAGTCAACTTGGGCAACCTAATTTACAGCCCAATTATAAATCTCTAATATCTTTACAACTTTACAATTAAATACTTTGGGCTGATTTCAAATTTCCAAATCAGGTTGCACCTACTGGTCCTCTTTTATTTATATCCTAAAACCCTTACCTTATCTTACCTGGGTAGTGATTCCTATTTACTCCATAAATTTTTTTTAGTTTAGTCCTTACAATTCTTTAAAACTAAAATTTCATAATCATGAGGTATCTAATCTAAAAACCTTCATCTTTGAAAACAAAAACTAAGAAAACCCTATTACGCTAGCATGTGACATTTGAAATTTTCTCATTTCAAAAGAAATTTTTAAACATATTTTCAAAAAGAATTTCCTACTTGCAAAACAGTTTGAAGAATCGAATTCCCAAAGACATTTAAACAAAAAACTTCAAAAGCATTCGAACACATTTTTTTCAAAACATTTGTCGCCTTATCCTTAACCTCAAATTCAATAATTGCTTAGCAAAATAATTTCCCTTCTCAAAAACTTCTTCCTCAAAGACTGACTTCTTTAAAAGTAGGATTTTCAAACTAAAACATTTAAAAACTCAATTATCATACCAATTAATCATTTTTTTTCAAAATCATCTTCTATACCTTTAAATAATGAAAAGTGGGGTAGACAAGGATGACTTATATCCTATCATTTTCCTATCATATTCCTATTACTTCTCTCCTATATTCTCTAACTTTATTACTAATCCTATTTTATATAAGTTCCTAATGTTATTTCTATTCAAATCTCCCAATATTGCCTCTATTTATATGGCTTCTACATCATTTTAGTCAAGTTCCATTTCAATTTATTCTCTTTTTAGAAAGAATTAGAAAAGGAACTTCCAAATTTATGAAATAGGAAAAAAACATCGAGTACACCCTACGCTCTATCTTACATTTATTTCAAAAACGAAAAATCTCTTAATAAAAAACCTTTAAATCGAAATTTTTTTGACTCAACATATTTTTAAACTAAGAATTTCAAAATTGAAAAACTCTTTTTACCAAAGACCTTTTAATCAAAAACTCTTGACTCAAAATTTTTAAATTATGAATTTTCAATTTTCCTTGCTCTTTCAAAACAACAACTTCCTAATAAATCCTTTGTAAAACCCATTCAAAATATTTCAAGGAGTTTTCAGAAACCTTATAACAAATTCTTTTTCATGGGGTCGGATTTAGGAATTGACTTGAATTCTTCTTTCTATTGAACTTTCCTTCTTCCCTACTCAATCTACATTAAAATCAGATTATCTCCTTGTGGTTATAAATGTAAACCTTCTTGCGGGAACTTGCTCCACTCCTTCACATTTCGCTTCATTCCTATCATTCCTTACTTCTGAATTCTTACAACATATAGGTTCTTATCTCCCATATATATAGATGAAATGTATATCTTTAGTCAGAAATCTATCGAAGTCTATAATCATAAGGCAGTCTAGGTCCAACAAAGGAGTCAAGTATGATTTACCTTCTGGGATGCCTCTATATATTGTGGTCATGCTCTTCTTCGTCCACTCATTACGATATGGCCTCCGCTCCATGGGGTAATCAGGGTATGAGTATAAATTTAACTCTATTAGATATAATTTTTTCCAACTTATAGTCATAATTTATAGAGTTAGGCATATGTTTAAAAAAGTATATATTTAGATATAGTAAGGTTTCTGAAAAATACTTTCAAAAATAACAAGTACGCCACTCATACATATACCTATCCCCGTTGATCTGATAACCGAAGCTCTGATACCAAATGAAAAAACCCTCCTTCAAACGAGCCTAACATTCAACCCGGGAAAGGCCCATTAAACCATAGACCCATTCAAAAGCTGGTAGTTGGTTGGCAAAATTGATTTAAAGATTAATACACAGAGCTATTTATCTACACATTCAAAATCACACAGCAGAAGGATAAAATATAATATCAAAACAGTACCCATTCATTAAAAATTCAAATGTCAAAAACAACAATAGTATAATCCCACATAAAAACACCTAATATTCATGGTACAATATCTTAAAATACGTCATGTCTTAATGGGTACAACTGAAATAGAAAAGGTAACATAGATAGCTAAATAACTGCCACAAGTCAGCATCTCCACCACTATCTCCGAAAATCTGCATCATTATCACTAACCTGTGTTATAATGAGAAGGGATCCATTGTAACAATGCCAGGTGAATAAAATCTCGAACCTTTCTATAATAGTACTTGGGCAGTATAATTTAAATAAAAATGTGTCTTACATATCTTAACCATATTATAAGTCGTTTGACAAAAAGCCCCAAGGATTTCCTAGTCCAATTCGATAACTATTACTCTTTCAATCCAATAACCCAAATCTATCATCAATAATGTCCTAAAAATGTAAGAGATAGCACCCAAACAACTTAATACCATTTTAATAAAAAATAGACAGACTCTGACAATTTAATACCTCATTCAAGGTAGGTCCCCATCATTTAATACATATCCCAAGGCAGACTTCTCTCCGGCACTATCTAGCCGACATTGCACAGAATCTCTTCAGGCCACTTAATACTTCAAGTATGAAGCGGACTCTTCCCAAGATATCCTCTACCGTGCCTAATTGCTAACCCTGACCATTTAATACGTCTTTCACAGGAAAGAGGTGGGCCCTCAACCAACCACTTAATACCTTCAACCCCGAAGCAGGTACTTCGTATTATGACCCGTAACCCAACTGTGACATCTCACATTAGTCTGACTATTCGAAGGTATTGGTAGCTAGATTAACTGGGTAGGTTTACCCTACAAAATTTGGGACTAACCTCGCATCCTCCATGGGTACAAATTGTAGGCAATGTCTCCCATCAGCCCCAAAGTCACACTACCGATAGCCAGATTAGCTAAGCAGATTTCTATGTGCTTTTGACTGATCTAGCATCCCTATAACTTAGTCATAATCTATACCACTCTCTTAACATATTATCACGCGTTTCACCGTATTCCATATCAAGGCCTTATAAGAAAAGTTTATTTTGCCTTTACAATTTAGCTTCTTTCCTAAAGAGGATTTAATGATAATTAATAACCTATTAACTACGTAATTAATACGTTATTTACGCATATATATATATAGACACACACACGTACCTAAAATATTCCTAAGTATGTGAAGATTGCACCCTAAACTAAAGGTCAAAACAACAAATTTATACAAGTCCCGTTCCATACCAACAAATATACCATATATCCAACATTCACGATTCAATCAACAAACCTGTATAAAATAGAATCCATACCAAACTTATTTTACACTAAAAAAATGGAATCAACATTAATAGAAACTTACAACTCAAGTACTTTTACACTCTATTCAACTTTTTTGTATAAAATTAAAAAAGGATATTTCTTTTTAAATTGTGGAAATAGGTAGTGCAAACTACGAATAAAGGGATCCGTACCTTACATACAATTTCCTAATTTATTCTTTTCAAACCCCTTAATCAGATTAAAAGAAAAAGATAAGAAGTGGAATAGAATGTAAAACATTAAGTTTGCAATATTTACAAAATTCAATTATTTTAATATAGAATAATTGAGATTATGACTTAAGAATTGACATTTCGCTTTAGGCGAATTATGGGATTTTAGTGTGATGTTTTTGTAAATAAAATTCCCCAAAGGCATATATCAAATCCAAGTTATACTATACAATTACTAAAATAAGAAAGACTAAGATTTCCACTCACAATCAATCCTTAGCTCTTCCCTTTTTGAATTAGTTACGCCTGCTTTAATCTCTTATAAATCTCTCTATTTAGAAATTTACAACAAGGAAATTATATATGAATTAGATTCTAATTTAGGGATTGGAGGAGAAAAGGATTATAATTTGAATAATTAACATCTAAAATTTCTTACCTGAAACCCTTGAGTATTTTTGGAATCACTAAGGAAAGTGACTGGTAGAGCTTCACTTATTTCTCAAAATAATTTATGAATAAAAGTGAGGGGACTAGACTCTTTATTATAGTGGTTAGAAAGCACCAGAACCATCGAATTTAAGTCGATTTAAAATAATAAAAATTAGATCATTCAACTGCATAAATCCCTAGCCACCACTATCATTTACCAGTCGACAGGTCTACCCTAGTCGATCGACCGGTCTACCCTAACCGGTCCACCGCTAGAGGTTGAACGGTCCTAGGGAGCGGTCGACCAGTTCTCTAGGACTATCTAATTTATTATCGTGTCTATTTATTTATTTCATAAATTAAATTTTAACATTTACTTAACCCTAAGTCTAACTACCATTACTTTTCAAATTTCAAATTTCAAATTTCAAATTTTGGAATTAATTATTTATATGAATTTGAATTTTATTTAAATTATTTTGAATTCGAAAACTTCAAACGTCCATAATATTTTCGTTTGAGCTCCGTTTTTAAAACATTATATATGAAAATTGGTCAGAAAATCTCCATGAATGCACTGGTATAACTATTAAGATCAAACCCTAGCTTTTACAAAATTTTCATTTTTGGCCTTATCTTATTTAATTAATTCATTTATTTCTTATTAATTTTTATAGAGTATTACAATCACCATATATTAATGATGTATTCATTCACTAGATTTTTGTCTAACCCACTTCTTTTCCTTTCATTTTCCCTACCACAGGAGGATAGGGCAGTAGGTAATTGGCCTGTGATTAATACAAGTAGAGGCGAGCTCACCATTAGAGTTGCTTGTTATTTTATATTACTCTCCATATAACTATCTATCTTATTCAATGCTTATTATTTATCGGACTATGTATCGTATTTCTGTATACTATGGATTTGACTACGTACTATTTTCTGAGACTATATTTTGAGATATTTTCTGAGATGGTTATTTACTGCATATATATTTTTTTACCTTCCGCTGTGAGATCTGAAAGTGTAGTATGTCTTAAATCATATCTGTATATCTTTAGTCTCTATAACGTATTAAAACCCCCGACCACTCGTATTTCTCAACACCGACGGGAACCTAAAGTCGCTCTAGGCTTTGGATCGGTATGTAGGAAGGTGCGGGTCGTCATAGTTGGTATCAGAGCTTAGGTTTAAAATTCCTTAAGGTTTAGGGCCGTATTCAGCACGTACTTGAAAAGTTTTCCAAAAAGAAAAAGTTTTCCAAATATTTTACAAAATGTTTTCAAAATGGGTTTCCAAAGTGTGTGCATATATATAAATTTATAAATATATATATTTATTTATATATATATATGAATAATAAATGTTTTTCAAAAAAAAGTTATCCAAAGATTTTATAAGCGTATCTCTTCAAGATTTGGCTCTTAATTATATTCCCATATGTATGAAGGTCTGGTGGAGATGGCCTTATTTAATACCTTCTCCAAGGAGGAAGCAAAGGGAGAACCCAAGAAGTCTGGAGGGAAGATGCTACAGTAGAATCAGTGAAAGAGTGGAGGAGGACCGAAGGAAAGATTAAGAAGCAGGATATGCATTGTAGAAAGTGTGGAAAGAAGGGACATTTTGCAAAGGAGTGCAAAGCAGATGGTTCAAAGATTAAGTGTTACAATTGCAATCAATACGGGCACATGAGGCAGGAGTGTCCAGCACCTCAAAAGACCTCTACCTAGGTGGTTTTATTTTACGCACTAGATGCAATTCCTAGCTCGAGTATACCTCCGGTAGTGGATAAGGGAAAGAAGGTCATGATTGAAGGTGTGTTAACTCAATCCGGTTTATCCATTCGTACTTTATTGACATAGAGGCATTACACTCTTTTCTCGAGTAGACTTATAGATGAGTTACACTTAGACACTAACATAGTCAAAGACCCTGTGGTTGTATCAAATCATGTAGGAAGATTGGCTTATTTGCCTTTGGTATGTAGGGTTTTGACATTATTCATTTTAGGGGTCGAGTTCGATTGCAATTCTTTTTTCAATAAATTTCTAGGTTTGGGTTGATTTTGGGCATAGCTCGGATGA
The DNA here is from genome assembly GCA_030737815.1 of Allium fistulosum. NCBI lineage: Eukaryota > Viridiplantae > Streptophyta > Magnoliopsida > Asparagales > Amaryllidaceae > Allium > Allium fistulosum. The sequence goes on along the minus strand of CM060901.1, from coordinate 333,369,843 downwards.
CGAAGTAGCTATCCTAGATTGTGATAGGAAGGTTGTTGGTTAGGTATTTGCAGTGGATGCAATCTAGAGGTTTATTGCGATCCTGTAGGTTCAGTTCTATTAAGTTACATATATTCGTTAGACTTATCATATGATGAGTTAGATTTGCTGCCTATGGTTAGAAGTTACTCAGATGTCTTTTTTGAGGTTACCGGTCTCCTACTCCAGAGAGAGATCGAGTTTTGAATTTATCTTCTGGAGAACGCCAGACCTGTTGCCTTACCCTTAAGGCATATGGCTCCAAAGAAGAAACGCGAGTTGAATAAGAAAGTGAAAGACCTATAGGAGAAGAGCTACATTACTATGGGTATTTCAGAGTGGGGTACACCAGTTTTCTTTTGTGATAACCCGGATTTTTGGGCATCTGATAATTGGATAATTAAATGGTTTATTCAGTTGAACAGATTAAATTCTGGTATCTGAAAATATAATAAATTTGAATCTATAATAAATATTGAAATATAAATATCTAGGAATAATAAATTTTACAGTAAATTAACATATATATAAATAGATATATGCAAACTCTATAATGATGAAAATCTTAAGTATATACATATATAAATCCATTATTAATATATAATCACAGTAAACATATTAATATAATAATTCAACAATAATAATTTGATAACCTTCTTTATAATATTAAAATATTCTCTATATACATTGTGAATAGGAAGTTCTGGGTTGAATTTAATATAATAATTTTTTTTTCAAAAGCTATTTAAGGTTAAATTCTATATTTTCAAACATAAGATAAATATTTATTTTAAATATGTGATAGTTTAAATAAGATTTAATAAAGGTTTAAATATACTTGTTTTTTTTTTTTGATATACATGACTAAATATGATTTGTATAAATAAAAAGGAAATGTATATATAAGTTAAGAAATTTATTTTTAAGGCTTTATAAACATTTAAAATTTTAATTAATACATGTAAAGTTACATGTGTTAAGTTATAAACCTCTCTAATAAACATGTGTAAGAGGATAAAACTATACAAAGTACACTTGTAAGATTAGGAATAATTTGAATAACAAGTGGCCTAATTCTCTTGTATTACAAATGTAATATATATATTTTTCTAAAAAGAAATCTGGTTAAATGTTTACTTTAAAATTCTTCTCAAAACCTTCTTTTCCTCAAGAAAACATTTAAAACTGAAAAGAAAATATACAAACCTGGGAAACCAAGTGCAAAGCTGAAATCAAAATGAATTCTACAACAACTCAAGCCAAATCAAATTTCTATTTCAACTTGAATCTAAGCATGCAACTAGATCAACATCAGTTCCAGATTCAACAGCAAAGAATTCAAATCAAATGTAAAAATTTACAAAACAAAAGCCTGGAACAAGAAATCTGGTCTCTGTTCCATTTAAGGTGAGTAAACACTTTTTGTTTATTTGGTTTTAACTGAATTGCTTGTGATGATATTGAATTGCCTCAAATTCTTTAGTTTGAATTTATCTGGGTGTATATATATATACATGTATGTGAGATGTCTGATTTTATATGCATCCTATACTCTGAGATCTAGGCAGTGATGTTTGTCTTCAAAAATTCACCACACCTAATCAAACAAATTTTAGATCTCGATGTATAAATGAAAACTGTTTGTTAATGAATGAAGATGTTTATAAAAGTAATTCCAGGATTTTAAATTTAGCAAATGAGTTCAAAAATAGAAAAAAACAGTGGAAATTACTTTTACAGGCTAAATCAATTATCTTAATTACAAATTCGAATTATGGAAATGGATTCGTGATGGGAAATCATGAATTTTGATCTTCATTTCATGACTTTAGGGTTGTTAATTCTTGTGAATTCTTGGATTGTTCGAATTGGGTATTTTGGTGATTTGCCGTTGATTGGCGGTGAAAGGGAGGTCAAAATCTGGGTTGAAGGTGGTCTAGGGGATGTCGATCATAGGAAAAATAGGCAGATGGTTTATCAGTAGACGTGGTGGCCAGAGATGGTCAGAGTAGGGTTTAACTTGCGATTTTGAACAAGATTGGAAACGAGGTGATTTAGCCACCTCGGGTTGATCGAGTGGCATGGTAGGCATGGAAATGTTAGTGTAGAAGCAAGGGGTGTCATGGCCGGAGTTTCGACACTCCTGGATGATTGTCGTCGCCGGAACGTGGAAGTTTATGCTCGGAGCTGTAAGGTTTGGAAGTTCGAATTGGGCAAATTTTCAAATGCGAGTTCGTTCAAGGGTTTGGTGGTTTCGATCGATAGAATGATCGATGGTCGACTTGGGGGTGATCGGCTCAGGCGTCGGAGGGATGTCGGCAGTGCGTGCAAGTGCACGCTGGTCGCGTGCACGATTCAATGATCTGGAATTGGGTACTTGAAGGGATGCACGAGTAAATGGAGATATTGCTTCGGGTTAGGTCATGAGATTCGTGTGTTGCTTCCTGGTGTAAAGGTAAACTTAAACTTAAAAAAAAAGAGAGAAGAAGAAGGGATACGAGAATACGAGAGAGGACTCAGGGAAAACTGGTAAGAAACTCGAAGGGTTACTCGAGTTAGACCTGGGAGTGCTCGGGTTTTCAAACTGCTGTAATTAGTTAAGTAACTTGTTTTCTACAAGTTTTAAATACTGTAACTTAATAAAGGTTTAACCGAAGTTAAGATTTTAATTCAAGTTCTAAATTATCTTAATTAATGCTTAATGATGTTTTTAACTCTTATTATTTTAATTAAATAATTAACTTAAGTTAAGTATAAAAATTATTAACGTTAAAGATTTGTAGTTAATAATAATTTGATTTTCAAAGTTAAGGAAAATTTCTTTAAAAATGTTAGTTAAGATGATTAATTATTCAATGAATTACTTTTAGAAAGTAATTAAGAATAATTAAATTATAATTGTAATTAGAGTTTGGATTAATGATAAATTGATAAATAAGTTTGTATTTAGCTACTTAAAGTTAATTTACGAATGATTAGTAGTTAAGTAATTAGGTAATTTAATTAACTAATGACTAATGATTAATTAACTGTAATTAAGGGATATTTAAATTATAATTAAGTTGTGTTAATCGATAATTAAGGTTTATTAATGGTTAAAGAATAATTAATCTACAATTAAGATTTATTAATTGGGTTTAAGGGTAATTAAGGGATGGATTACCCGATTGAAATTTATTTGTTAATTAATTAAAGGTAATCTCTTGGTGATTAATTAAATATAAGACTTAATGAGATTAATAAGTATAATTCCTTAGTGATGTAATTCAAATTACGGGATGAAATAAATAAAAAGGAATTACTTAATGGGAAGTAATTAAAGGGTAATTACTTAATAAAAGAAATTAAGGATGAATTACTTAGTGTAATTAATCAAAAAGGATTAATAATTAAGTAAGGGGTTAATTACTTAAGTAAGTAATTACAGAGGGGTAATTACTGTTTATGAGTAATTGGGGTTGATTAATGGATGTAATTAATTAAGGATAATCATTCATGGAATGTGGTTATTTATCAATGATGAATTGCTGAGTAAAGGTGACATCTTTTGTGTAAAGTTTAATTTCATTATACTTGAATAACATGTGTTATGATGAACTGAATTCGAAGAAACCGGAGTCGGGTATTAGTTAATACCCGAAAACTACTTCGATTCTATATAAACTTAATACGTGAAATCAATTTGGGTGTAATGGAATGATTTAAGTAAATTGGACCATATAATCTAAGTTTTGGGACTTAGAAGTTGATGTGTGTTGTAAGTGATGTCTATAACGACTTGTGAAGTTATAAATTGATATAAGTTACCCGGGTTTAAATAAATGTATGTATTGGTATTTCATGTTAGATGAGTTTACTCACGCTGGTTTCCAGCCTGACCCGGGTGTTACTTTGATGTAATGCTCGGGTCAGACCGAGTATTACAGATTTCAGGTAAGGACGTTCTGGAGCTCAGGAGGCGAGTTGGATGGCAGGAACGTATGGAGTATATTCCGCTGTGATATATTATAGTTGTTAGAGACATGTTAATTCTAACTGTCTAGTAATTGTGAATGTTGTAACTCTGATGTATAAAAATGTAATTAACAAATACAGTTTTCTTTGTATAACTGATATTATTATTTGATATTGTATTTTGATCCGCTGCGAATGTGTGAATCTGTGTCTTGTTTTGTTTCTTTCTTCTATCTCTTTTCTTTTTCTTCTAACTATCAGGAAATTTCGGGTTCGAAATTTCCGGGTCGTTACAGTTGGTATCAGAGCCAGGTTAAGTGAGAACCTTGGCTCTGTTGGGATTACTCGTTAAGGATAGGGTCAATGGTACCTTAGAACGAGTTGAGTATATATATATATGAGAGCGTAATTGTTATTTTCTTATATAAGGATTTTAAATGATTTTATATAAGAATATATTTTGATATATAAAATGATATTTCTTTCTAATAAATATAAAGAAATTGGTTGTTAAAATATTGGAATTAAATTAAGTGGTAATAGTAATACAACCAAATTAAAATTGAATAAAGTTAAGTTTGAAATGAATCCAAACTGAAATTAAAATCTTGAATTTGTAGAAATAAAGATAATAATAAATTGGTTTCCAGATATGATAACCTTGGTTATTATCATAAATGGTAGTTGTGTTTAATAATGAATGTTGTTAATGATTTAGCAAAATGAAATGTTTAGGGAAGTAAACATTTAAGTGAGTATAACTTATAAATTGGAATTGAAGATAATTTAAAATTGTGAAGTTTTAAATCTAAGTCCAGAAAACTTGAGATTGTTTTAAAGAAGTTTGTTTTGAATTAAAACCAAAGGTGGTTTAAAAATTTAAAGTATAACTTGGTGTATAAAGAAAATGTATATATGAGGAATATACATAATACCAATGATGATTTGAAATAAACACTTAGTGTTGAGTTTTAAATTGGAATGTGATGTAAAACCCAAAGTAAAGTAAGTTTTTAAACTTAAAAAGGGAAAGACTATTAATCTGAAGTTTAAAATTTGAATGGGAATTCAAATTGTGAAAAGTTGACCGGATTAAGTAAATTTAACTTGAAGGAAGTTAAATAAGTTTGAATAAATAACTTGAATTGAAAATTTCAAGATGAAATTTAAATTTAACTTGGATAGTTAAATGGTTAATTTAAATGGGAGTTATGAGTGATCTCAAAATGGGTTTGAGATCTGGAAATTATAAATGGATAATAAATTAGAATCTGAAGATTAAATTGTTTTTAAATTCTTATTTGAACTTTGTAACAAGTTAAGTAAAAATATTTTTTAAAATAAAATTTGGAATTTGGATTCAGAATTAAATGATTTAAAGATTTAAGTTATTAAATTAAAAATAAAAGTTGATTTGATTTAAAAAAAAAGGGGTTAATTTGACTTAAGGAATTAAATCAACATTTAAAAATTTTAACTCGAATTTATATAATTCGAGATGGTTTTAATTTGAGATTTGAATAGAATTAGTTCAAATTGAATTTGATTTGAATTAATTAGAATTGTGATTGAAGATGGATAAACATAAGTTTAAATGGAAAATTTGAATTGAAATAATTTGAAATAAAATTTAAGTTGAATGAGTTCAAATTCAAACTGGAATTGAAATAAATAAAATTGGTTCAATTTGAAATTTATATGAATTAATTGAAATTGTGATTAAAGTTGAATAAGATTAAAAATCAAATGGAATTTGATTTGAATTTGGAAAGGAATTAAGGTTAATTCAACTTGAATTGGGATTAAATCAATTTCAATGAAAATTGAAGTATTGAGTCAATTTAAAGGAAGTGAAAATTTAAATTGAATTGATGGGAAATTAATTGGAAATGGAGATTGGAAATTTAAATAGTTTGGCTCTGGATTATGTTTCAAAATAAATTGTTTTAATACAATTATATTTTTCCAAACTATTTACTATACAATCTTTCTTCTTAAACCCAAACTATCTTATACTTATTTTACAATTATTTTGGAACTATTTAACTATTTTGAAACTGTCTTATAAACTAATTACTATTTTTCAGTTACTTATACCTAATCACTATTTTAAAAACTATTTTGCAATTATCTAACTATTTTATAAATTTTATACCTACTTAACTATTTTACAGCTATTTTACAAACTAATAACTATTTTTCAACTACTTATATATTTTAAACTTTTTCAAGCTATTTTTAAATTTAAATAGGTCAGAGTTCAAACTGTTTATTGAAGTAATAACTCAATGGTAAATGGAAGCAATTGAGAATAAGAGAATAGAATTAAAGGAAATGTGGATAGAAAGGAGAAATTGATTTAGCTAATAATCAATAAAGATAAATACTAAGGATGTACGTATATTATTCTATTCGCATAGTGATTTGATCCAGATTCGAACACAGAATTTCGAGATAGTATTATCGATCCGAGTTGGGATTTTTTCGCTCGATTTTCGACGGCGAACCTGGATATGGATTTTTGATTGGTTCTGGATATTCTCTATCATAGTTGTGACTATGCAAGGAGAATGACAGTTTCTAATCAAGAAACCAGATCTGAGTCCGCACTAGGAAGCCGGGTGGACGATACTAGTTCGGAAGTGAAATTGTGTGATCGATTGAGCGATCAGATTGATATTGCGTACGGATGATATGTGTATATCGTACGGGTTTGAATGAAATTGATATTGAAGATTTGTGGATAAGAACTGTAAAATGGTTTTTGAAAAGAAATATGGTTAATAACTTTATAAAAGATTTATCAAATGTGAATATTTGATTTGAAATAAAATAAAGTTATATATCCTTGTTGTATAAGGTAAATCTTCCCTTGTTGAATCTATTGCTAAAAGAAAAGGGTTTTGAAATATTTGAAGTATAAAAGAGGTTTTATACAAAGTTGAAATGATCCAAAGATTTTCAAAGTTATATATATATATCTATATCTATATATATATAAAGGATCTTATGAGAATGATTTTGGAAAAGGTTTTGGGAACCTATATAATTTGGAAAAGGCTTTTGATTTTTGGAAAATCAATTTTGGATTTTGAAAAGCCTAGTTTGAGAATTATCGATTTTGGTAATCGATTTTGTGTAAAGGAGATTTTGATAAATCATAAAGGGTATGATTTGAAGATACTATAAGTATATAGTATAAAGTGTTTTGAGAATAGATCTGGGGAAAAAGGCGCTTCCTTAAAATGAACTTCTCAGGAGTACCACTGGGTGGTACTGCCTTGAGCCCCAAGGGGGGTTTCTAAAGTTGATCCTGTGAGGAGTCCGGACAAAACTAGTTCCTGAGGATTATTTGTGTAGCGAAAGTCGAGGGGCTGGTGCCCACAGAGGCATTTGAGTTATGCTGTGACAACAATTTAACTCAATGTCACTGCGATCTACTGCAGACCATAGCGAAAGTCATGTGTGCCGCTGAGAGCCAACTGTCTACGTTTGATTTTATATCGGTAGACTGTGACACTATGGTAACATAGCGAAAGTCGTTTGTGCCGCTGAGAGCCAACAGTCTGCGTTTGATTTTATATCGGTAGACTGCGACCTATGTGGGAGAAGTTTCATTTTGACAGCGAAATCGTGTGTGCCGCTGAGAGCCAACAGTTACATGGACTTTTGCTGCGACGGCAACGTAACCCTGGGATGTAACTGCGATCTGTTGTGGGTTCCATGCTGTTATCAGTTACATGGACTTTTGCTGCGATGGCAACGTAACCCGTGATGTAACTGTGACCATGGATGGGGGTGATGATTTCCAGAGCATTCTCACCAAAGATATTTCCTCTATTTTCAAAACTGTTTCTATATTTTCATAAATTATTTTCCAATTATTTTCACTGGGTGTTGAAAACGGGTTTACCAAGTACTGATAGATTTTCAGTCTTACGCCTGATCAACGTATGACCGAATTTCTGTGAGAACAAGGATGGACTGGTTGAGACATCGAGTTATAAAAAGTATTTTTATAAAAAATATTTTGATAATATTATGTAAATTTTTAAAAAAAAAATGTTTTGAAAATTTAAATAAAGAGAGTTAAGAGTTAAGATGTCTAAGGAATAATTTAACTATAATAAATTTTGGCTTCGTTCCTTTTCGAGGACGAAAAGATTTTAAGGGGGGAGGAATGTGATAACCCGGATTTTTGGGCATCTGATAATTGGATAATTAAATGGTTTATTCAGTTGAACAGATTAAATTCTGGTATCTGAAAATATAATAAATTTGAATCTATAATAAATATTGAAATATAAATATCTAGGAATAATAAATTTTACAGTAAATTAACATATATATAAATAGATATATGCAAACTCTATAATGATGAAAATCTTAAGTATATACATATATAAATCCATTGTTAATATATAATCACAGTAAACATATTAATATAATAATTCAACAATAATAATTTGATAACCTTCTTTATAATATTAAAATATTCTCTATATACATTGTGAATAGGAAGTTCTGGGTTGAATTTAATATAATAATTTTTTTTTCAAAAGCTATTTAAGGTTAAATTCTATATTTTCAAACATAAGATAAATATTTATTTTAAATATGTGATAGTTTAAATAAGATTTAATAAAGGTTTAAATATACTTTTTTTTTTTGATATACATGACTAAATATGATTTGTATAAATAAAAAGGAAATGTATATATAAGTTAAGAAATTTATTTTTAAGGCTTTATAAACATTTAAAATTTTAATTAATACATGTAAAGTTACATGTGTTAAGTTATAAACCTCTCTAATAAACATGTGTAAGAGGATAAAACTATACAAAGTACACTTGTAAGATTAGGAATAATTTGAATAACAAGTGGCCTAATTCTCTTGTATTACAAATGTAATATATATATTTTTTTAAAAAGAAATCTGGTTAAATGTTTACTTTAAAATTCTTCTCAAAACCTTCTTTTCCTCAAGAAAACATTTAAAACTGAAAAGAAAATATACAAACCTGGGAAACCAAGTGCAAAGCTGAAATCAAAACGAATTCTACAACAACTCAAGCCAAATCAAATTTCTATTTCAACTTGAATCTAAGCATGCAACTAGATCAACATCAGTTCCAGATTCAACAGCAAAGAATTCAAATCAAATGTAAAAATTTACAAAACAAAAGCCTGGAACAAGAAATCTGGTCTCTGTTCCATTTAAGGTGAGTAAACACTTTTTGTTTATTTGGTTTTAACTGAATTGCTTGTGATGATATTGAATTGCCTCAAATTCTTTAGTTTGAATTTATCTGGGTGTATATATATATACATGTATGTGAGATGTCTGATTTTATATGCATCCTATACTCTGAGATCTAGGCAGTGATGTTTGTCTTCAAAAATTCACCACACCTAATCAAACAAATTTTTGATCTCGATGTATAAATGAAAACTGTTTGTTAATGAATGAAGATGTTTATAAAAGTAATTCCAGGATTTTAAATTTAGCAAATGAGTTCAAAAATAGAAAAAAACAGTGGAAATTACTTTTACAGGCTAAATCAATTATCTTAATTACAAATTCGAATTATGGAAATGGATTCGTGATGGGAAATCATGAATTTTGATCTTCATTTCATGACTTTAGGGTTGTTAATTCTTGTGAATTCTTGGATTGTTCGAATTGGGTATTTTGGTGATTTGCCGTTGATTGGCGGTGAAAGGGAGGTCAAAATCTGGGTTGAAGGTGGTCTAGGGGATGTCGATCATAGGAAAATAGGCAGATGGTTTATCAGTAGACGTGGTGGCCAGAGATGGTCAGAGTAGGGTTTAACTTGCGATTTTGAACAAGATTGGAAACGAGGTGATTTAGCCACCTCGGGTTGATCGAGTGGCATGGTAGGCATGGAAATGTTAGTGTAGAAGCAAGGGGTGTCATGGCCGGAGTTTCGACACTCCTGGATGATTGTCGTCGCCGGAACGTGGAAGTTTATGCTCGGAGCTGTAAGGTTTGGAAGTTCGAATTGGGCAAATTTTCAAATGCGAGTTCGTTCAAGGGTTTGGTGGTTTCGATCGATAGAATGATCGATGGTCGACTTGGGGGTGATCGGCTCAGGCGTCGGAGGGATGTCGGCAGCGCGTGCAAGTGCACGCTGGTCGCGTGCACGATTCAATGATCTGGAATTGGGTACTTGAAGGGATGCACGAGTAAATGGAGATATTGCTTCGGGTTAGGTCATGAGATTCGTGTGTTGCTTCCTGGTGTAAAGGTAAACTTAAACTTAAAAAAAAAAGAGAGAAGAAGAAGGGATACGAGAATACGAGAGAGGACTCAGGGAAAACTGGTAAGAAACTCGAAGGGTTACTCGAGTTAGACCTGGGAGTGCTCGGGTTTTCAAACTGCTGTAATTAGTTAAGTAACTTGTTTTCTACAAGTTTTAAATACTGTAACTTAATAAAGGTTTAACCGAAGTTAAGATTTTAATTCAAGTTCTAAATTATCTTAATTAATGCTTAACGATGTTTTTAACTCTTATTATTTTAATTAAATAATTAACTTAAGTTAAGTATAAAAATTATTAACGTTAAAGATTTGTAGTTAATAATAATTTGATTTTCAAAGTTAAGGAAAATTTCTTTAAAAATGTTAGTTAAGATGATTAATTATTCAATGAATTACTTTTAGAAAGTAATTAAGAATAATTAAATTATAATTGTAATTAGAGTTTGGATTAATGATAAATTGATAAATAAGTTTGTATTTAGCTACTTAAAGTTAATTTACGAATGATTAGTAGTTAAGTAATTAGGTAATTTAATTAACTAATGACTAATGATTAATTAACTGTAATTAAGGGATATTTAAATTATAATTAAGTTGTGTTAATCGATAATTAAGGTTTATTAATGGTTAAAGAATAATTAATCTACAATTAAGATTTATTAATTGGGTTTAAGGGTAATTAAGGGATGGATTACCCGATTGAAATTTATTTGTTAATTAATTAAAGGTAATCTCTTGGTGATTAATTAAATATAAGACTTAATGAGATTAATAAGTATAATTCCTTAGTGATGTAATTCAAATTACGGGATGAAATAAATAAAAAGGAATTACTTAATGGGAAGTAATTAAAGGGTAATTACTTAATAAAAGAAATTAAGGATGAATTACTTAGTGTAATTAATCAAAAAGGATTAATAATTAAGTAAGGGGTTAATTACTTAAGTAAGTAATTACAGAGGGGTAATTACTGTTTATGAGTAATTGGGGTTGATTAATGGATGTAATTAATTAAGGATAATCATTCATGGAATGTGGTTATTTATCAATGATGAATTGCTGAGTAAAGGTGACATCTTTTGTGTAAAGTTTAATTTCATTATACTTGAATAACATGTGTTATGATGAACTGAATTCGAAGAAACCGGAGTCGGGTATTAGTTAATACCCGAAAACTACTTCGATTCTATATAAACTTAATACGTGAAATCAATTTGGGTGTAATGGAATGATTTAAGTAAATTGGACCATATAATCTAAGTTTTGGGACTTAGAAGTTGATGTGTGTTGTAAGTGATGTCTATAACGACTTGTGAAGTTATAAATTGATATAAGTTACCCGGGTTTAAATAAATGTATGTATTGGTATTTCATGTTAGATGAGTTTACTCACGCTGGTTTCCAGCCTGACCCGGGTGTTACTTTGATGTAATGCTCGGGTCAGACCGAGTATTACAGATTTCAGGTAAGGACGTTCTGGAGCTCAGGAGGCGAGTTGGATGGCAGGAACGTATGGAGTATATTCCGCTGTGATATATTATAGTTGTTAGAGACATGTTAATTCTAACTGTCTAGTAATTGTGAATGTTGTAACTCTGATGTATAAAAATGTAATTAACAAATACAGTTTTCTTTGTATAACTGATATTATTATTTGATATTGTATTTTGATCCGCTGCGAATGTGTAAATCTGTGTCTTGTTTTGTTTCTTTCTTCTATCTCTTTTCTTTTTCTTCTAACTATCAGGAAATTTCGGGTTCGAAATTTCCGGGTCGTTACAGTTGGTATCAGAGCCAGGTTAAGTGAGAACCTTGGCTCTGTTGGGATTACTCGTTAAGGATAGGGTCAATGGTACCTTAGAACGAGTTGAGTATATATATATATGAGAGCGTAATTGTTATTTTCTTATATAAGGATTTTAAATGATTTTATATAAGAATATATTTTGATATATAAAATGATATTTCTTTCTAATAAATATAAAGAAATTGGTTGTTAAAATATTGGAATTAAATTAAGTGGTAATAGTAATACAACCAAATTAAAATTGAATAAAGTTAAGTTTGAAATGAATCCAAACTGAAATTAAAATCTTGAATTTGTAGAAATAAAGATAATAATAAATTGGTTTCCAGATATGATAACCTTGGTTATTATCATAAATGGTAGTTGTGTTTAATAATGAATGTTGTTAATGATTTAGCAAAATGAAATGTTTAGGGAAGTAAACATTTAAGTGAGTATAACTTATAAATTGGAATTGAAGATAATTTAAAATTGTGAAGTTTTAAATCTAAGTCCAGAAAACTTGAGATTGTTTTAAAGAAGTTTGTTTTGAATTAAAACCAAAGGTGGTTTAAAAATTTAAAGTATAACTTGGTGTATAAAGAAAATGTATATATGAGGAATATACATAATACCAATGATGATTTGAAATAAACACTTAGTGTTGAGTTTTAAATTGGAATGTGATGTAAAACCCAAAGTAAAGTAAGTTTTTAAACTTAAAAAGGGAAAGACTATTAATCTGAAGTTTAAAATTTGAATGGGAATTCAAATTGTGAAAAGTTGACCGGATTAAGTAAATTTAACTTGAAGGAAGTTAAATAAGTTTGAATAAATAACTTGAATTGAAAATTTCAAGATGAAATTTAAATTTAACTTGGATAGTTAAATGGTTAATTTAAATGGGAGTTATGAGTGATCTCAAAATGGGTTTGAGATCTGGAAATTATAAATGGATAATAAATTAGAATCTGAAGATTAAATTGTTTTTGAATTCTTATTTGAACTTTGTAACAAGTTAAGTAAAAATATTTTTTAAAATAAAATTTGGAATTTGGATTCAGAATTAAATGATTTAAAGATTTAAGTTATTAAATTAAAAATAAAAGTTGATTTGATTTAAAAAAAAAGGGGTTAATTTGACTTAAGGAATTAAATCAACATTTAAAAATTTTAACTCGAATTTATATAATTCGAGATGGTTTTAATTTGAGATTTGAATAGAATTAGTTCAAATTGAATTTGATTTGAATTAATTAGAATTGTGATTGAAGATGGATAAACATAAGTTTAAATGGAAAATTTGAATTGAAATAATTTGAAATAAAATTTAAGTTGAATGAGTTCAAATTCAAACTGGAATTGAAATAAATAAAATTGGTTCAATTTGAAATTTATATGAATTAATTGAAATTGTGATTAAAGTTGAATAAGATTAAAAATCAAATGGAATTTGATTTGAATTTGGAAAGGAATTAAGGTTAATTCAACTTGAATTGGGATTAAATCAATTTCAATGAAAATTGAAGTATTGAGTCAATTTAAAGGAAGTGAAAATTTAAATTGAATTGATGGGAAATTAATTGGAAATGGAGATTGGAAATTTAAACAGTTTGGCTCTGGATTATGTTTCAAAATAAATTGTTTTAATACAATTATATTTTTCCAAACTATTTACTATACAATCTTTCTTCTTAAACCCAAACTATCTTATACTTATTTTACATTTATTTTGGAACTATTTAACTATTTTGAAACTGTCTTATAAACTAATTACTATTTTTCAGTTACTTATACCTAATCACTATTTTAAAAACTATTTTGCAATTATCTAACTATTTTATAAATTTTATACCTACTTAACTATTTTACAGCTATTTTACAAACTAATAACTATTTTTCAACTACTTATATATTTTAAACTTTTTCAAGCTATTTTTAAATTTAAATAGGTCAGAGTTCAAACTGTTTATTGAAGTAATAACACAATGGTAAATGGAAGCAATTGAGAATAAGAGAATAGAATTAAAGGAAATGTGGATAGAAAGGAGAAATTGATTTAGCTAATAATCAATAAAGATAAATACGAAGGATGTACGTATATTATTCTATTCGCATAGTGATTTGATCCAGATTCGAACACAGAATTTCGAGATAGTATTATCGATCCGAGTTGGGATTTTTTCGCTCGATTTTCGACGGCGAACCTGGATATGGATTTTTGATTGGTTCTGGATATTCTCTATCATAGTTGTGACTATGCAAGGAGAATGACAGTTTCTAATCAAGAAACCAGATCTGAGTCCGCACTAGGAAGCCGGGTGGACGATACTAGTTCGGAAGTGAAATTGTGTGATCGATTGAGCGATCAGATTGATATTGCGTACGGATGATATGTGTATATCGTACGGGTTTGAATGAAATTGATATTGAAGATTTGTGGATAAGAACTGTAAAATGGTTTTTGAAAAGAAATATGGTTAATAACTTTATAAAAGATTTATCAAATGTGAATATTTGATTTGAAATAAAATAAAGTTATATATCCTTGTTGTATAAGGTAAATCTTCCCTTGTTGAATCTATTGCTAAAAGAAAAGGGTTTTGAAATATTTGAAGTATAAAAGAGGTTTTATACAAAGTTGAAATGATCCAAAGATTTTCAAAGTTATATATATATATATCTATATCTATATATATATAAAGGATCTTATGAGAATGATTTTGGAAAAGGTTTTGGGAACCTATATAATTTGGAAAAGGCTTTTGATTTTTGGAAAATCAATTTTGGATTTTGAAAAGCCTAGTTTGAGAATTATCGATTTTGGTAATCGATTTTGTGTAAAGGAGATTTTGATAAATCATAAAGGGTATGATTTGAAGATACTATAAGTATATAGTATAAAGTGTTTTGAGAATAGATCTGGGGAAAAAGGCGCTTCCTTAAAATGAACTTCTCAGGAGTACCACTGGGTGGTACTGCCTTGAGCCCCAAGGGGGGTTTCTAAAGTTGATCCTGTGAGGAGTCCGGACAAAACTAGTTCCTGAGGATTATTTGTGTAGCGAAAGTCGAGGGGCTGGTGCCCACAGAGGCATTTGAGTTATGCTGTGACAACAATTTAACTCAATGTCACTGCGATCTACTGCAGACCATAGCGAAAGTCATGTGTGCCGCTGAGAGCCAACTGTCTACGTTTGATTTTATATCGGTAGACTGTGACACTATGGTAACATAGCGAAAGTCGTTTGTGCCGCTGAGAGCCAACAGTCTGCGTTTGATTTTATATCGGTAGACTGCGACCTATGTGGGAGAAGTTTCATTTTGACAGCGAAATCGTGTGTGCCGCTGAGAGCCAACAGTTACATGGACTTTTGCTGCGACGGCAACGTAACCCTGGGATGTAACTGCGATCTGTTGTGGGTTCCATGCTGTTATCAGTTACATGGACTTTTGCTGCGATGGCAACGTAACCCGTGATGTAACTGTGACCATGGATGGGGGTGATGATTTCCAGAGCATTCTCACCAAAGATATTTCCTCTATTTTCAAAACTGTTTCTATATTTTCATAAATTATTTTCCAATTATTTTCACTGGGTGTTGAAAACGGGTTTACCAAGTACTGATAGATTTTCAGTCTTACGCCTGATCAACGTATGACCGAATTTCTGTGAGAACAAGGATGGACTGGTTGAGACATCGAGTTATAAAAAGTATTTTTATAAAAAAATATTTTGATAATATTATGTAAATTTTTAAAAAAAAATGTTTTGAAAATTTAAATAAAGAGAGTTAAGAGTTAAGATGTCTAAGGAATAATTTAACTATAATAAATTTTGGCTTCGTTCCTTTTCGAGGACGAAAAGATTTTAAGGGGGGAGGAATGTGATAACCCGGATTTTTGGGCATCTGATAATTGGATAATTAAATGGTTTATTCAGTTGAACAGATTAAATTCTGGTATCTGAAAATATAATAAATTTGAATCTATAATAAATATTGAAATATAAATATCTAGGAATAATAAATTTTACAGTAAATTAACATATATATAAATAGATATATGCAAACTCTATAATGATGAAAATCTTAAGTATATACATATATAAATCCATTGTTAATATATAATCACAGTAAACATATTAATATAATAATTCAACAATAATAATTTGATAACCTTCTTTATAATATTAAAATATTCTCTATATACATTGTGAATAGGAAGTTCTGGGTTGAATTTAATATAATAATTTTTTTTTCAAAAGCTATTTAAGGTTAAATTCTATATTTTCAAACATAAGATAAATATTTATTTTAAATATGTGATAGTTTAAATAAGATTTAATAAAGGTTTAAATATACTTGTTTTTTTTTTTTTGATATACATGACTAAATATGATTTGTATAAATAAAAAGGAAATGTATATATAAGTTAAGAAATTTATTTTTAAGGCTTTATAAACATTTAAAATTTTAATTAATACATGTAAAGTTACATGTGTTAAGTTATAAACCTCTCTAATAAACATGTGTAAGAGGATAAAACTATACAAAGTACACTTGTAAGATTAGGAATAATTTGAATAATAAGTGGCCTAATTCTCTTGTATTACAAATGTAATATATATATATTTTTTAAAAAGAAATCTGGTTAAATGTTTACTTTAAAATTCTTCTCAAAACCTTCTTTTCCTCAAGAAAACATTTAAAACTGAAAAGAAAATATACAAACCTGGGAAACCAAGTGCAAAGCTGAAATCAAAACGAATTCTACAACAACTCAAGCCAAATCAAATTTCTATTTCAACTTGAATCTAAGCATGCAACTAGATCAACATCAGTTCCAGATTCAACAGCAAAGAATTCAAATCAAATGTAAAAATTTACAAAACAAAAGCCTGGAACAAGAAATCTGGTCTCTGTTCCATTTAAGGTGAGTAAACACTTTTTGTTTATTTGGTTTTAACTGAATTGCTTGTGATGATATTGAATTGCCTCAAATTCTTTAGTTTGAATTTATCTGGGTGTATATATATATACATGTATGTGAGATGTCTGATTTTATATGCATCCTATACTCTGAGATCTAGGCAGTGATGTTTGTCTTCAAAAATTCACCACACCTAATCAAACAAATTTTTGATCTCGATGTATAAATGAAAACTGTTTGTTAATGAATGAAGATGTTTATAAAAGTAATTCCAGGATTTTAAATTTAGCAAATGAGTTCAAAAATAGAAAAAAACAGTGGAAATTACTTTTACAGGCTAAATCAATTATCTTAATTACAAATTCGAATTATGGAAATGGATTCGTGATGGGAAATCATGAATTTTGATCTTCATTTCATGACTTTAGGGTTGTTAATTCTTGTGAATTCTTGGATTGTTCGAATTGGGTATTTTGGTGATTTGCCGTTGATTGGCGGTGAAAGGGAGGTCAAAATCTGGGTTGAAGGTGGTCTAGGGGATGTCGATCATAGGAAAAATAGGCAGATGGTTTATCAGTAGACGTGGTGGCCAGAGATGGTCAGAGTAGGGTTTAACTTGCGATTTTGAACAAGATTGGAAACGAGGTGATTTAGCCACCTCGGGTTGATCGAGTGGCATGGTAGGCATGGAAATGTTAGTGTAGAAGCAAGGGGTGTCATGGCCGGAGTTTCGACACTCCTGGATGATTGTCGTCGCCGGAACGTGGAAGTTTATGCTCGGAGCTGTAAGGTTTGGAAGTTCGAATTGGGCAAATTTTCAAATGCGAGTTCGTTCAAGGGTTTGGTGGTTTCGATCGATAGAATGATCGATGGTCGACTTGGGGGTGATCGGCTCAGGCGTCGGAGGGATGTCGGCAGCGCGTGCAAGTGCACGCTGGTCGCGTGCACGATTCAATGATCTGGAATTGGGTACTTGAAGGGATGCACGAGTAAATGGAGATATTGCTTCGGGTTAGGTCATGAGATTCGTGTGTTGCTTCCTGGTGTAAAGGTAAACTTAAACTTAAAAAAAAAGAGAGAAGAAGAAGGGATACGAGAATACGAGAGAGGACTCAGGGAAAACTGGTAAGAAACTCGAAGGGTTACTCGAGTTAGACCTGGGAGTGCTCGGGTTTTCAAACTGCTGTAATTAGTTAAGTAACTTGTTTTCTACAAGTTTTAAATACTGTAACTTAATAAAGGTTTAACCGAAGTTAAGATTTTAATTCAAGTTCTAAATTATCTTAATTAATGCTTAACGATGTTTTTAACTCTTATTATTTTAATTAAATAATTAACTTAAGTTAAGTATAAAAATTATTAACGTTAAAGATTTGTAGTTAATAATAATTTGATTTTCAAAGTTAAGGAAAATTTCTTTAAAAATGTTAGTTAAGATGATTAATTATTCAATGAATTACTTTTAGAAAGTAATTAAGAATAATTAAATTATAATTGTAATTAGAGTTTGGATTAATGATAAATTGATAAATAAGTTTGTATTTAGCTACTTAAAGTTAATTTACGAATGATTAGTAGTTAAGTAATTAGGTAATTTAATTAACTAATGACTAATGATTAATTAACTGTAATTAAGGGATATTTAAATTATAATTAAGTTGTGTTAATCGATAATTAAGGTTTATTAATGGTTAAAGAATAATTAATCTACAATTAAGATTTATTAATTGGGTTTAAGGGTAATTAAGGGATGGATTACCCGATTGAAATTTATTTGTTAATTAATTAAAGGTAATCTCTTGGTGATTAATTAAATATAAGACTGAATGAGATTAATAAGTATAATTCCTTAGTGATGTAATTCAAATTACGGGATGAAATAAATAAAAAGGAATTACTTAATGGGAAGTAATTAAAGGGTAATTACTTAATAAAAGAAATTAAGGATGAATTACTTAGTGTAATTAATCAAAAAGGATTAATAATTAAGTAAGGGGTTAATTACTTAAGTAAGTAATTACAGAGGGGTAATTACTGTTTATGAGTAATTGGGGTTGATTAATGGATGTAATTAATTAAGGATAATCATTCATGGAATGTGGTTATTTATCAATGATGAATTGCTGAGTAAAGGTGACATCTTTTGTGTAAAGTTTAATTTCATTATACTTGAATAACATGTGTTATGATGAACTGAATTCGAAGAAACCGGAGTCGGGTATTAGTTAATACCCGAAAACTACTTCGATTCTATATAAACTTAATACGTGAAATCAATTTGGGTGTAATGGAATGATTTAAGTAAATTGGACCATATAATCTAAGTTTTGGGACTTAGAAGTTGATGTGTGTTGTAAGTGATGTCTATAACGACTTGTGAAGTTATAAATTGATATAAGTTACCCGGGTTTAAATAAATGTATGTATTGGTATTTCATGTTAGATGAGTTTACTCACGCTGGTTTCCAGCCTGACCCGGGTGTTACTTTGATGTAATGCTCGGGTCAGACCGAGTATTACAGATTTCAGGTAAGGACGTTCTGGAGCTCAGGAGGCGAGTTGGATGGCAGGAACGTATGGAGTATATTCCGCTGTGATATATTATAGTTGTTAGAGACATGTTAATTCTAACTGTCTAGTAATTGTGAATGTTGTAACTCTGATGTATAAAAATGTAATTAACAAATACAGTTTTCTTTGTATAACTGATATTATTATTTGATATTGTATTTTGATCCGCTGCGAATGTGTGAATCTGTGTCTTGTTTTGTTTCTTTCTTCTATCTCTTTTCTTTTTCTTCTAACTATCAGGAAATTTCGGGTTCGAAATTTTCGGGTCGTTACATCTTTGCTACCAAGGTGAGTGGTTCTCTGAGGCTTTGCGTCAATTATAAGGAGCTAAAAAGTTGACAAAGAAGAATCGTCACCCATTGCCCTGTATAGACGATCTCTTTGATTAATTGGTTGAAGCGAAGGTGTTCTCACATTTTGATTTGGCTACCAGATTCCACCATTTGCGTGTAGCTGAGGATAGTATTCAAAAGCTTTCTTTTCGTACACCTGATGGACGGTATGAGTGGTTAGTCATGCCCTTCAGACTGACCAATGCAACCGCTTACTCTGTTAATTTGACGAGTTGAGTTTTCAAAGGGTTGCTTAAAAAGTTCATTATGGTATTTGTGGATGATATATTAGTCTATTCGAAAAGTGAGAAGGAACACACATTGCATATAGAAGAAGTGCTTAATACACTCCATGACCATAAGCTGAAGGCAAAGTTTACAAAGTATCACTTTTAGCACAAGGAGGTATGCTTTTTGGGACACATTATCTCCGAAGTAGGCTGGGTTGATCCTAGTAAAGTTGCTATAGTTTAGGATTGGCATGTGCTGAAGAATGCCATGGGAGTGAGGAGTTTCCTTGGTTTGATGGACTAATATAAGTAGTTAATTAAGGACTTCATAAAGATCTCTACCCCTCTTACCTGCCTCACTAAGAAGTGTGAGGGCGATTTTAATAAGCCGAAGGAGGCATTGACTAGTGCACCTGTTTAGTATTAGCCGACGGAATGAAAGTATTTATGGTATATACCAAGGCTTATGGTATGGGGTTGGGCGCAGTCTAGATGCAAGAAAGGAGAGTGGTGAGCTATGTTGGTTTACAGTTGAAGGTCCATGAGATAAACTATCCTACCCATGATCTTGAGTTGGCGGCCATTGTCTTTACACTCAAGTCATGGAGACATTATCTATTAAGGGAGCGGTTTGAGCTACATATGGATCATAAGTCTCTAAAGTACTTGTTCTCCCAAAAGGACTTGGAGGCAGTAGAGATGGATGGAGATTTTGGCAGCGTACAATTTCGATATCTTATATACTACGGGCAAGGGTAATGTGGTGGTCGACACCTTGAGTAGGCAACATGCGGTATTAAGTCCTTTGTTCATAGAGTGGAAGCATTTGGAGTTCATTTCTATGTTCAACTTTCGACCATCGTCAGACATCACTTTGGGATTGTTAGCATCTTTGGACGTGTAGCTTACAATTATGGACCGTATTTAGGAGTGAGAGTTTGGTTGGTTCGTTTGATTTTGAGGTTAAAAAATACCAAACCAAATTGGAACCGAAAATTTTTAAAACCGAGCCAAATCAAATTAATTTTGGTTAAGTCGATCGGTAATTGATTTAACCGATCTAGAAAGGTATGTTATTATTCAAATGACTAATTCACTCAAAGGAAAACATAAATTTATGTTTGGAGAGATTTTATTTAGAACTTTTTATGTTTATAATAAAATTTAACTTGTTTTTGATAGGTAAACTTTTTATTTTGTCATTAAACTAATTATTTAAAGTATTACAATATCATAAAATTAGTTGGTACGTTAAAAGTTTGGTTAATTTGGTTAAACAGATAACCAAAAAAATATATTTACAAACCGAATTGAAACCGATTTAGTTTTAAAACCAAACTGAACCGACCGAAATGAACTGGTTTGGTCGGTTATTTTGGTTCTTTCATAATATTGCTCACCTCTAACTATATTGGATCAATTCAAAAGCAAGATAAGGAGTTAGTGGATATTTTTGAGATGCTTGGTAGAGGAGCAGTCGAATCATTTGAGACGTCATACCATTAACTTGAAGGGTTGGTTATAAAGAGATGGTAGATTGTGTGTTCCTCTTATTACGGATTTGATCGACATGGTACTAGCGGTATCTCATCGCTGTAACATCCCGAAAATTTTCGACTTTCGAAAATTCAACATCGATACTCACTTTATCGACTGCTGAGCCATCGAATGCCAGAAACCCGAAAAGTTATGGTTTTTAAGAAAGAAGAAAAAGGCAGAAGAAGAAGATAGAAGAAAAGGAGAAGAAGGACAACACAACAACAACAGATACAGAACAGAGACAATATCAGAATCTCACATATCGCAGCGGAACAATATATAATACATAAACACTAGTCTTTTAAAACAAAGAACTATAACAGTTTATACATACATCAATCATCAGAGTCAATATACAACAATGGACAGTTATATAAACTTGTCCTCATACAGAATACACAGCGGAATAAATACTATCAGATACAAATACTACGTCTCGTCCTCCAGCTTATCTCCAAAGCTCCAGAATATCCAGAATATCCTGATAATATAACTCTAGGCTGCCCGTGTGGAAATTGGTGGGCACCCAGAGTTTAGAAGGGAACAATAAACTCCGAGTCAGTCATGGTGACTGGTGTGAGATCGTAAAACAGTTATTTATCTTTAAAATAACAGCAGAGAATTTCTAAAGTCAATTCGCAATGCTTTTGGAAAATGAAACTACCATAAGACCTCCCACCACACACACAATGCAAACGCAGAATTGGAGGAGATTTCTTCTTATGATAGTCAAAGATGCTTACTACGCAAAATCAAATCATTCTTGATATTATTATTAGTGCATAGTGTCGAAAACATTTCGAAAGTATAATATTAATCTTAGCCAACATACGACCAGTATCGTATGCCTACTATAGCTACCATCTAAACAGTGGTGACCACCGTACGTAAATGGCAGGTTCTACAACTAATACCGTACAAGGTTCGTATTGGAGTTTGGATTTCCAACAAATGGTCAGGCTAAGGAACTTCCTATCCACGATGGGTACGTCCCTGGAATAGACGACCCGAGAACCTAACCGGATCTCTGCCAACACAAGGCCGGGTTACCTCTGCAAAAATAGGTAACTACTGACACGCGTATGCCATCCCCCGATCGTCACCGATCTTCCCGAGGATCCCCGATTTCCAACAAACCACATAGAAAAATAATGCAGTAACCACAGAGGTTAAGTATCTGGGCTCCATACCATGATACCACCTTTATCCAGAAGGAATGACATACACTAAGGGGCGCTACTCCCTAGAACCTTGCTGCATTCGTCCTGTTTCGACCATTTCCGGGGTGTGAGGCTCGACGAAGTCTCGTCCACAAAGCTACGCTTTCTACAAAAAGCCCTGCTTCGGGTCAAACAAAATGATCAACCTATGATCACAAAGATATAAGATCAAACAAATGATCATATCACAAATGATCAAACACTGATCATTTCACAGCAACACTCAGTATGCCACGTTACCAAATTGGGATATATCGCTGATAAATTTCAACTACATAACCTCTGAGCTCGTACGTCTCAGAGAAGGGTGTTAAGCTAAGAGAATAAATTCTCCGCCACCAACAGAAATGTATTTGAAAGAAATCAGCTTTATATCTCAAATTGTAACGTCAGACACACAATCCATACAAGTCTGTTCCGGGATCGAACAAAACCGAAGGCACTTCTCACGAAGCCCTTGCATTTCCGGATAATTTCCAATCACGTCAGGACTTCCCGTCACTAAGGGTGATAAAACCTCTAAATCGAAGATCAGTCGATGTAGAGTAACTCGACGGTAATCCTTCCGTTTTCAAAAATATCCGGTCTTCAACACCGGTCTTCAAATGCAATTCATAACGACGTATCACATATTCGGAATGGGTTATACGACCCCATGGTCCTTTCCCGGCTAACCCGAATAGTGAGCGTATATTTAAAAACAAGTGTGGCATTCAAATTCATCCAATTCACAACAAATACCTATCTAAAGGTAATTATTGATAGTCGGTTATTTAACTATCAATAAAGATGCGCAACATCATCAGATTCCAAATAATTTCCCGAATTATTTCATCTTCCAAAAATATCTTTACTAGATATAAAATTTCCACACTTCATCATTTGAAAACATTTTCAAATCAATTTCCACATTTCATTTTATCTTTGAAGATAAAATCTCAAAACAGTTCATTTCATATTGGAAAAGCATTTCCATACTTATTTAATAATAAGTAATTCACAAATCATTTATTTTCAACACTTAGAAAATATTCGATATACTTAAATCAAATTAAGTATATATTTCATTCTTTAAGGAAATCATTCTTTAAACACATTTTATTTGAGTCAAAACGAATGTTACGTAAAACATCGTTACGACGACTCAAAATCACTAGTATAGGGATTCGGAATTTAGATAGATATATGAATCCCAATACTACATCAAAACATTTCCTTTCGGAAATCATTTACTATAACAACAGTGTTATAGTCCATCATTTCCTTAAATTTCTCGAAAACGTCTATTTCAACAAGAACTGCGGAAATCTCTGCTTTCGATTTATAATACATTTTAAAAACATCTCTAAAATGTTCAACTTCATTTTTAATATCACTTCTTCAAAACTATCCATTTTACTTAACGATATATTCACTATCCAAAATCGTGAATATACTTCAATAATTACATTTCAATCTTTTCTACACGTTTTATTCCAAGAATTATCCACTATCCAAAATCGTGGGTAAAATTCCCTTAATAACTTCTATATTACATTCATCAAATTTGATTGATTTCGAATTCATAAAACAACGTTTATAAATTCACCTTTATATTTTCTAACAACTTCGATTTATAAAATTCTCCCTTTTATTAACTTCTAAAATTACTTATCAAAATAAGTGATTCCAGATTTATAAACAACGTTTATAAATCACATTTATACTTCATAACAATTTCAACTTATGAAATCATTTCATTTAGCAATTTCTATTTATATCCCAATTAAGTGCAAAAATCTAATTTATAAGTAAATTACTTATAAATCGTTTATTCTACAACATCTATTCACTTTATAACTTCACGTTATAAATCTATTAATTTCATTCACTTATGAAATCCTTTTTTACTTCTTTTCAACACTTATAAAAATTCGTTTTATAAGTCCAATATTTTTATTAATAAAATATCCATTTTATAAATCTTTCTATACAAATCGTTTATAGTTATTCAAAAATCCCAGCTTAAACCATTTTATAAATAAATCGACTTTTATTTCAAAAATCACCTTACGGTCATAATTCACAAAAATCTTAACTTTTATAACTTCAAAATTCTAGACGTTTATTTTTCTGAAATAAATCAATTCAAAAATTCGATAAACGTCTACTTTTCAAAAATCACTTTAAAAATCCTTTTTAAAATAAAAGTCGTTATTTTTACATTTCAAAACTGAATCCGATGATGCAACAGCATCAATCAGTCCATCACAACAGTCAATATCATATATCAATATGATAACAGAATATTCATCAATATCTGTAAATAAATACTGGTGAGGAATCCAGTTGGATCCCTCCAACCTGTTTCCCTGCATCCAAAAACGTCAGCACAATACCAATTCCGCTCCAGTACGGAATTATCGCGGTATATAGGTTTTTATAAATCCGCTTACTAACGGCGCAATAGGGTCTCATCCGCTATACGAGGCGGGAAATCATCAATCCAATATATACATATGCCAATATGTATATATTGCTATATATAGATATATATCCTATAATATCTAATAGCACATTCAAACAGTCAATCATCAATCAATAACTGTAAATAATTCCACATTCAATTGAGTGAGAAGATCTCACCGTGATTTTAATTCCGTTCCAGCTTTTTATTTCGAATAAATTAAACAGCCGTTTAATTTCACTCAAAATTTTCACTGACCCCGATCGTTCCCAATCCAGTTCCATATCGAAGAGCTCGACAATACGATTCCAACGCAACTGGATTCGTAATTTTCTGACAATATATGACAAAGTTATGATATTTTAAACTTAATACAAATTTAAATACAATTTCTTTTATAATTTTTAAACATCAACCTAATCTGGCCATTAGATCTGCTACCCCCCTAATCTCGGTCGTTCGTGCCTTCTTCCCCAATACGTGAATAAATTGAACGGCACACCCATCAGCCGCCATAGAACCCTAATGCTCGCGACCTACTCGAGCAACCTGAAGCTGATCGAGCTTCACCACTTCGAAGGCCTTCGCCTACTCCATCACCGCCCCAAACAACACGGAGCTCGGTCCCGTCTTTGCCTCAGAAAACGTGCCTAAAGTCGCTGCCATCTTCTCCATTTTGCCATCGAACCCCTTGATTAAAATCCATCATCACCGTTCATTTTATAGAGCTTACTACCCTCTACATCTTTCATGTAGAAAGTTTCGCGAATCATTGCTTGGATTTGAAGAAAATAAGGGAAGAAAGATAGCGTTTTCTGGCCATTCGTTTGATAACTGGCGGCTACGTGAAGCAAACCCTAGCTAGGTTTTTCTTTTGCAATTTGTGAAAATAAAGGGCTTTTATAGAAAAATGATCGAAACACTATTCATCCGAAAAATTTCGAACTCGAAATCGAACGTGCCGGCTGACGTTTCTAAGGTTTACCCCGCGTTCCGAACGCAATGGAACAGGTTTCGGAAGCTAATTCGGACATCTGTGCGAGATATGAAATTAAACGATCAATTTAAATTAAACCGATTTAAATCGATTTCGAGGCGTTTTGGCTTGCCCCGGACAAACGGCACATCCAAAAATTACGAAATTTGAAATCTTACAATAATATCACATTACGGATCCGATGAAACTGGTTTCGTCGAAATCCGAGACCGTTTGAAAAATGACTATTTTTAACTCGACGATTTAAAATTAAAACGATATCGATGCGTTTCGAGTTGCCAGGGTCAATCGACAATCCCGATTGCTACGAAAATTGAAATCCGATAATAACTAACTATTACGGATCCAATGGAACTGGTCTCGTCCAATTCTGAGACTGTTCGAAAATTGGCTATTTTTACAGTCGATAATTAAATATTAAAATATTCGATTTTCACAATTTAACTCCAAATTCAAATTTAAAAAGTTCTATAACCTTTCTATAACTCCAGTATGATTAAATAAAACTTTACAAATCATTTTCAATCATTTTAAACTCGATTTTCAATTATCTCAGGAATTTCAATTATTAATTTACCGATTAAATTATCCAATTAAATCCAATATTCGAAAAATAAATCATTCGACTTCTAAATTCCATTTATTAATATTTAAAATCAATTGAATATTCGAATTTTAATTATCAGAAAATCTGGGTCGTTACAAACTTCCCCCCTTAAAAGAATTTCGTCCTCGAAATTACAAGTTAGGAAGAAAGGTCCTTAACTCGTCTACTATTTTTCACAATTCAATAGTTCTCTCAAATTATCAAAACAAATCTTTCTATTAAAGATTCGTTATCATTCAACTCGTTTTCCAACTTCAATTATAAGTTTCAAACAACATTGTTTAACTTCTAAATTCAAATTCGAGTTTAAATTCAAATTTTAAACTTTCAAAATTTTCTCAAAATTTTCCTAACACTCGAAATTTTCGAAAAATTTTGCCAGCGTCTCCTTTGCGCGGTTAACATGGCACGACTACAAAACGTCCCTATGGACTCTCAGATTTCAAAAAGAAAAAGAAAAAACCAAGCGGCTAGAGAAGAAATCAGCAAATCTCATATAGAAATTTAAATACATACCTTTTGTCGAGCAATTCAAATTATCTGTGAAATTAAATTCAATTTCCTTTATACCTGTATATCCTACTAGCCATAATATCTAGTTGCATATATTCAAACCATTTCGTACATTCAATTACAAAATTTTCAATATAACTGCTTATATCATTTTTAAATTAGTTTTAATTACTAATTCATTTCAAATTCTAATCTACTAACAAATTCAGATTTGCTTCCAACATTCAATTTCAATTCCAGTTTCATTCACTTTTGTTCATTTCCAAAATTTGATTTCAATTTACCCTTTGGTTAAATCTACTGTCATTTAAACTGGATTTCCAATTCGAATTCATTTTACCTTTCTTCAAATTTTATCAATTCAACTTCATTAACACTTAATGAATTTATATACAATCAACTAACAATCATCAAACAATCAATGCATATTCAACATAACCATTATTATTTGATTTCCATTCAATTTAGTTCAACACCTTTAATTTCAATTGACTTACATTCAATTTATTCAGTTTCTTCAATGAATTAACATTTACATTCAATTGATTCATTAGTTCAATAGCTAATCCATTTCACATATCATGTTGAAGTTCATTTATATAACTCAAGTTCATATTCATTTAATTCATTTTGATTATTTACTTCGACACCAAAATCAATTCCAATCAACACTTAAGTTATATCCCATTAAACATCGTTTGTTTAACTTAACTTACATTTCCACTTATAAATCCAAAATTCAAATTTCAATCCTATTTAACTTTTACCAAGGTCAAATTTCTTCACTTATTCAAAATTCATATTAAATCCAGATTTCATATTCCACAATCTCAACTTAGATTTAATTGATTCACTTATACTTACTTAAATTTAACTTCATCCTTTAAGTTGAATTTATTCTATCAATTCAAATTGTATAAGTTATCAACTTAATAATATTTCATAAATATGGTACCCCAGAGTCTTACCAACATTTCAAAACCATTTTGAAAACAATTCAAATCATCCTTTGAATTTTCTAAAACAAAATCCAAATTTTTCAAACAACTTCCTTTTAAAACAATTTAGCAGCAATTTCTCTTTTGGAAACCCGAAAATGAACACCAACGATGCCGCGGTCATCATCGAAGTTATTTTCCAGCGACCGAAAAGAGTTTAGAGCTTTTATCTCTCTAAAATACTTTTCAAAACCTTTGAAATTCATTTTCAAATCAAACAGATTTAAACTTTCCAAATCTTCAGAATTTTCAAACTCCTTTCAAAACATTTCCAAAAACTTTTCTGGAATTCCGTTTTAAATTACAATTCTCATTTATAATTTATATTCTCAAATTTCATTTATATGTGAATTTTGTTTCTTAACTTTGGAGTTACGATTTGAATTTCTTATTCAATTTCAATGATAATACATAAATATTATCACTTCTAACATCCAAACATCCAAACATCCAAATACTATGATAATTCATAGAAAATTATTCCTTTTATATACAAAAATAGTTTTGGGCAAAATTATCTCATTTACCCTATTTAAAACAATACTGCGCCGAATTGTTCTATACAAGTGTTTAGAGATCCCTATCGATAGAGTTGTACGGACAATACCGACCAGAATCCATATACCACTCAACAAACCAATCATCACAATATAAAACAATTTTATATTCACTAACAAATACGCACTCGTATCTATTATTACACTCAACTCATTCTAGAGTACTACTGACTCTATCTCTAATGAGTAACACCCAACAGAGCAGGGTTGTCGCTTAACCATATGCTCTGATACCACTTGTAACATCCCGAAAATTTTCGACTTTCGAAAATTCAACATCGATACTCACTTTATCGACTGCTGAGCCATCGAATGCCGGAAACCCGAAAAGTTATGGTTTTTAAGAAAGAAGAAAAAGGCAGAAGAAGAAGATAGAAGAAAAGGAGAAGAAGGACAACACAACAACAACAGATACAGAACAGAGACAATATCAGAATCTCACATATCGCAGCGGAACAATATATAATACATAAACACTAGTCTTTTAAAACAAAGAACTATAACAGTTTATACATACATCAATCATCAGAGTCAATATACAACAATGGACAGTTATATAAACTTGTCCTCATACAGAATACACAGCGGAATAAATACTATCAGATACAAATACTACGTCTCGTCCTCCAGCTTATCTCCAAAGCTCCAGAATATCCAGAATATCCTGATAATATAACTCTAGGCTGCCCGTGTGGAAATTGGTGGGCACCCAGAGTTTAGAAGGGAACAATAAACTCCGAGTCAGTCATGGTGACTGGTGTGAGATCGTAAAACAGTTATTTATCTTTAAAATAACAGCAGAGAATTTCTAAAGTCAATTCGCAATGCTTTTGGAAAATGAAACTACCATAAGACCTCCCACCACACACACAATGCAAACGCAGAATTGGAGGAGATTTCTTCTTATGATAGTCAAAGATGCTTACTACGCAAAATCAAATCATTCTTGATATTATTATTAGTGCATAGTGTCGAAAACATTTCGAAAGTATAATATTAATCTTAGCCAACATACGACCAGTATCGTATGCCTACTATAGCTACCATCTAAACAGTGGTGACCACCGTACGTAAATGGCAGGTTCTACAACTAATACCGTACAAGGTTCGTATTGGAGTTTGGATTTCCAACAAATGGTCAGGCTAAGGAACTTCCTATCCACGATGGGTACGTCCCTGGAATAGACGACCCGAGAACCTAACCGGATCTCTGCCAACACAAGGCCGGGTTACCTCTGCAAAAATAGGTAACTACTGACACGCGTATGCCATCCCCCGATCGTCACCGATCTTCCCGAGGATCCCCGATTTCCAACAAACCACATAGAAAAATAATGCAGTAACCACAGAGGTTAAGTATCTGGGCTCCATACCATGATACCACCTTTATCCAGAAGGAATGACATACACTAAGGGGCGCTACTCCCTAGAACCTTGCTGCATTCGTCCTGTTTCGACCATTTCCGGGGTGTGAGGCTCGACGAAGTCTCGTCCACAAAGCTACGCTTTCTACAAAAAGCCCTGCTTCGGGTCAAACAAAATGATCAACCTATGATCACAAAGATATAAGATCAAACAAATGATCATATCACAAATGATCAAACACTGATCATTTCACAGCAACACTCAGTATGCCACGTTACCAAATTGGGATATATCGCTGATAAATTTCAACTACATAACCTCTGAGCTCGTACGTCTCAGAGAAGGGTGTTAAGCTAAGAGAATAAATTCTCCGCCACCAACAGAAATGTATTTGAAAGAAATCAGCTTTATATCTCAAATTGTAACGTCAGACACACAATCCATACAAGTCTGTTCCGGGATCGAACAAAACCGAAGGCACTTCTCACGAAGCCCTTGCATTTCCGGATAATTTCCAATCACGTCAGGACTTCCCGTCACTAAGGGTGATAAAACCTCTAAATCGAAGATCAGTCGATGTAGAGTAACTCGACGGTAATCCTTCCGTTTTCAAAAATATCCGGTCTTCAACACCGGTCTTCAAATGCAATTCATAACGACGTATCACATATTCGGAATGGGTTATACGACCCCATGGTCCTTTCCCGGCTAACCCGAATAGTGAGCGTATATTTAAAAACAAGTGTGGCATTCAAATTCATCCAATTCACAACAAATACCTATCTAAAGGTAATTATTGATAGTCGGTTATTTAACTATCAATAAAGATGCGCAACATCATCAGATTCCAAATAATTTCCCGAATTATTTCATCTTCCAAAAATATCTTTACTAGATATAAAATTTCCACACTTCATCATTTGAAAACATTTTCAAATCAATTTCCACATTTCATTTTATCTTTGAAGATAAAATCTCAAAACAGTTCATTTCATATTGGAAAAGCATTTCCATACTTATTTAATAATAAGTAATTCACAAATCATTTATTTTCAACACTTAGAAAATATTCGATATACTTAAATCAAATTAAGTATATATTTCATTCTTTAAGGAAATCATTCTTTAAACACATTTTATTTGAGTCAAAACGAATGTTACGTAAAACATCGTTACGACGACTCAAAATCACTAGTATAGGGATTCGGAATTTAGATAGATATATGAATCCCAATACTACATCAAAACATTTCCTTTCGGAAATCATTTACTATAACAACAGTGTTATAGTCCATCATTTCCTTAAATTTCTCGAAAACGTCTATTTCAACAAGAACTGCGGAAATCTCTGCTTTCGATTTATAATACATTTTAAAAACATCTCTAAAATGTTCAACTTCATTTTTAATATCACTTCTTCAAAACTATCCATTTTACTTAACGATATATTCACTATCCAAAATCGTGAATATACTTCAATAATTACATTTCAATCTTTTCTACACGTTTTATTCCAAGAATTATCCACTATCCAAAATCGTGGGTAAAATTCCCTTAATAACTTCTATATTACATTCATCAAATTTGATTGATTTCGAATTCATAAAACAACGTTTATAAATTCACCTTTATATTTTCTAACAACTTCGATTTATAAAATTCTCCCTTTTATTAACTTCTAAAATTACTTATCAAAATAAGTGATTCCAGATTTATAAACAACGTTTATAAATCACATTTATACTTCATAACAATTTCAACTTATGAAATCATTTCATTTAGCAATTTCTATTTATATCCCAATTAAGTGCAAAAATCTAATTTATAAGTAAATTACTTATAAATCGTTTATTCTACAACATCTATTCACTTTATAACTTCACGTTATAAATCTATTAATTTCATTCACTTATGAAATCCTTTTTTACTTCTTTTCAACACTTATAAAAATTCGTTTTATAAGTCCAATATTTTTATTAATAAAATATCCATTTTATAAATCTTTCTATACAAATCGTTTATAGTTATTCAAAAATCCCAGCTTAAACCATTTTATAAATAAATCGACTTTTATTTCAAAAATCACCTTACGGTCATAATTCACAAAAATCTTAACTTTTATAACTTCAAAATTCTAGACGTTTATTTTTCTGAAATAAATCAATTCAAAAATTCGATAAACGTCTACTTTTCAAAAATCACTTTAAAAATCCTTTTTAAAATAAAAGTCGTTATTTTTACATTTCAAAACTGAATCCGATGATGCAACAGCATCAATCAGTCCATCACAACAGTCAATATCATATATCAATATGATAACAGAATATTCATCAATATCTGTAAATAAATACTGGTGAGGAATCCAGTTGGATCCCTCCAACCTGTTTCCCTGCATCCAAAAACGTCAGCACAATACCAATTCCGCTCCAGTACGGAATTATCGCGGTATATAGGTTTTTATAAATCCGCTTACTAACGGCGCAATAGGGTCTCATCCGCTATACGAGGCGGGAAATCATCAATCCAATATATACATATGCCAATATGTATATATTGCTATATATAGATATATATCCTATAATATCTAATAGCACATTCAAACGGTCAATCATCAATCAATAACTGTAAATAATTCCACATTCAATTGAGTGAGAAGATCTCACCGTGATTTTAATTCCGTTCCAGCTTTTTATTTCGAATAAATTAAACAGCCGTTTAATTTCACTCAAAATTTTCACTGACCCCGATCGTTCCCAATCCAGTTCCATATCGAAGAGCTCGACAATACGATTCCAACGCAACTGGATTCGTAATTTTCTGACAATATATGACAAAGTTATGATATTTTAAACTTAATACAAATTTAAATACAATTTCTTTTATAATTTTTAAACATCAACCTAATCTGGCCATTAGATCTGCTACCCCCCTAATCTCGGTCGTTCGTGCCTTCTTCCCCAATACGTGAATAAATTGAACGGCACACCCATCAGCCGCCATAGAACCCTAATGCTCGCGACCTACTCGAGCAACCTGAAGCTGATCGAGCTTCACCACTTCGAAGGCCTTCGCCTACTCCATCACCGCCCCAAACAACACGGAGCTCGGTCCCGTCTTTGCCTCAGAAAACGTGCCTAAAGTCGCTGCCATCTTCTCCATTTTGCCATCGAACCCCTTGATTAAAATCCATCATCACCGTTCATTTTATAGAGCTTACTACCCTCTACATCTTTCATGTAGAAAGTTTCGCGAATCATTGCTTGGATTTGAAGAAAATAAGGGAAGAAAGATAGCGTTTTCTGGCCATTCGTTTGATAACTGGCGGCTACGTGAAGCAAACCCTAGCTAGGTTTTTCTTTTGCAATTTGTGAAAATAAAGGGCTTTTATAGAAAAATGATCGAAACACTATTCATCCGAAAAATTTCGAACTCGAAATCGAACGTGCCGGCTGACGTTTCTAAGGTTTACCCCGTGTTCCGAACGCAATGGAACAGGTTTCGGAAGCTAATTCGGACATCTGTGCGAGATATGAAATTAAACGATCAATTTAAATTAAACCGATTTAAATCGATTTCGAGGCGTTTTGGCTTGCCCCGGACAAACGGCACATCCAAAAATTACGAAATTTGAAATCTTACAATAATATCACATTACGGATCCGATGAAACTGGTTTCGTCGAAATCCGAGACCGTTTGAAAAATGACTATTTTTAACTCGACGATTTAAAATTAAAACGATATCGATGCGTTTCGAGTTGCCAGGGTCAATCGACAATCCCGATTGCTACGAAAATTGAAATCCGATAATAACTAACTATTACGGATCCAATGGAACTGGTCTCGTCCAATTCTGAGACTGTTCGAAAATTGGCTATTTTTACAGTCGATAATTAAATATTAAAATATTCGATTTTCACAATTTAACTCCAAATTCAAATTTAAAAAGTTCTATAACCTTTCTATAACTCCAGTATGATTAAATAAAACTTTACAAATCATTTTCAATCATTTTAAACTCGATTTTCAATTATCTCAGGAATTTCAATTATTAATTTACCGATTAAATTATCCAATTAAATCCAATATTCGAAAAATAAATCATTCGACTTCTAAATTCCATTTATTAATATTTAAAATCAATTGAATATTCGAATTTTAATTATCAGAAAATCTGGGTCGTTACAATCGCATTAGGATGACCATTCATCTCGGCAGAGACAAGATATACCAGGAGATAAAGGGAGTCTTTTATTGGCTTGGCATGAAGAAGCATGTGGCAGAGTGCGCAGCCTGATGTATGACTTGTCATGGTTAAATGCAGAGAGCAGAAGAAGTCGGGAAGATTGTTGCAACCGTTAGATATTCCTCAGTAGAAGTTGGAGAGTATTTCTATGGACTTCGTAGACGGACTTCCAAGGAGTAGGAGAGGGAATGATAATTTTTGGGTCATAGTTGATCGACTGACCAAATGCGCTCATTTTATCTTGATGAGGAGTACAATGACCACATCATCGTTAGCGACATTATGTATGAAGGAGATCATTAGGTTACATGGAGTTCCTTCTAGCATTGTTAGTGATTGATATTCGCTTTTCACCAATGAGTTTTAGAGGAGTCTACAGGAGGCTTTGGGCACTGAGTTTAGCTTGGGTCCGCTTACCAC
This sequence comes from Allium fistulosum, assembly GCA_030737815.1. NCBI lineage: Eukaryota > Viridiplantae > Streptophyta > Magnoliopsida > Asparagales > Amaryllidaceae > Allium > Allium fistulosum. The sequence continues at coordinate 333,334,832 of CM060901.1, read as the reverse complement.
CCATAGAAGGACGAACAGACGAAGAGAGTGAACTGGGTGTTTGAGAACTTACTTTAGATGTGCATATTGGATTTTGGAGGCTTTTGGGAGAATCACTTGCCATTAATTGAGTTTACCTATAAAAATAGTTATCAAGTGAGTATAAGAATGGCACTATTCAAGGCGTTATACGAGTGACCTTGTAGATCACAGTCATGTTAATGGGACACTACGGATAGGATTATTCTTAGGTTGGATATGGTGAGGGAGACATCAGAGAAGGTAAACTTGATCCGTAGAACGATGAAAACCGCACAGGATAGGTAGAAATATTATGCTGAAAGGAGACATACGAAGTTAGAGTTCGCAGTGGATGACATGGATTTTATGAAAGTCTCATCGCTTTGACATGTTATGAGATTTTGTAGTTTGGGAAAGCTATCGTCGAGGTTTTTAGGGCCTTTTTCGATTATCGATTAGGTTGGAAATTTATCCTATAGAGTTGAGCTTTCTGAGAAGTTAGTGGGGGTACATGATGTTTTCCATGTGTCGCATTTATAAAAGTGCTTACAAGATACAACTATCATAGTCAAGCCGAGTCAGCTAGAAGAGGTGGAGGTAGTGAGGGAGTCACTTATTCATCATGCACCTACCCATATTATTTAGCATGGTACAAAGCGACTCTGCAACAAATAATCAAGCTTGTTAAGGTTCAGTGGGGAGACGTCCCAACGAAGAGTACATGGGAGCCTTAGAAGAGCATCCAGCTAACCACCCATAACTCTTTTCTAGTATGTTTCCATTTTAATCGAATAAGCATAGACTACTAATGTGTAGATTTAGCTTGATATACCCATCAGTAGAGACCATTGGATGTTATGAATGGTTGTGAACATTTCATTAGGACATGTTTTGGATAATGGATGCTAGTGGATGTATTTATTGAATGGTTCTTTGCACATGTAGGTGATGTATATTCTCGAGTTAGTACACACATTTACACCATCACTTATTTTATTCTATTGAGTTATATGCATATAGTTGCTTCATATGGAATGAATGGTTGCACATACATATAGAATTACAAGCATATAGACATAGGATGTTGCATACATCTTGGGTATGGGGCATATGCACTTGCACAACAGAAGGTCGCCTAGATTAGGATACCACCTACTCTTTGCATTAGTATAGGATCATGCGCATTCCATGTTTGCATGTACAAATTTCATTAGAAAATTTACCAAGGACAGTGATTGCCAATGGATGATGGATGAGTATATGGTTGTAGCTACTGATTGTCGAACGTACAAGTTAAAATTTGTCCATCCTTGGAAGATTTCGAGGATGAAATCCTTTTTGGGTGTAGGGAGAGAATGTAACACCGTATTTAAAGCAAAAATTTAATAAAAGAATATAACAAGGGCTAACTACGGCTAATTACTAACTGAATAATGAAAAAATCAAAAATAAAAATCCATAATTAGTGAACGACCAATTGACTGCACTATTTTGGAGCGGTACTGCGGTCGATTGATTAGCATTCTAGAAGCGCAATATGAACCTCGACCTAAGACCCAGGTTATAAATAAATTAGTTAGTAACACACACACACACACATATATATATATGGATGTTAGGAGTAGGGATGCCACTTCCCTATGAGATGACTCTAGGACGTTGTGTGACTGGGTAAATGGTATTTATCTAGTAGGAGTCGATATTCAACTAGGGGCGATTCTATCGCAAACATCACTCACACGAGGTTCTATAGTGGACGTGCAGCATTGGCTGATGCTCGATGAAGTGTGTGGGCCCGACACAATAGGAATTCCTTGGTATTCACGGATGACTCGACATGATGCTAAGTTAATATTGAATTCCAGTGCATGCAATAAGAGGCGTACACTACGATTGAGAGGTGGACACGAATGCAGATTGTTTGTGCCAAAATTGGTCACAAACACCCAATTGTCGATGAAAGCACTAGTTCACAATCACGGATTACAGATAATGAGTATGTAGAGAGATAAGAATGGAGAACACTGAGAAAATTCAACAGATCACCATAAACAACACAGAATTTATAGTGGTTCGGCGATCTTGCCTACGTCCACTCTGAAGTTGATGACTTTATTGATGTTCACTTAATAATTTCAATCAATTACAGTAGATTACAGTGGATTATAGCTTTGAAATTCGATTACAGTAGTAGTGGTGAAGTGCAAAATAGAATCCGACAGAGTCTGGATGCTTGAGAGTCCAAAGATCCTTCTTCTGTAGGCTTTGGGGCTCTATTTATAGGCGTAGGAAGCTGATACTTCGCTCAGATCTCGGGAGACTTCTTCTGGCACGTGAATGGGCCCACGCGACCAAGCCCGTGAAGTTTCGGCTCGATCCGTGATCGATACGAACGAGCTTCGTATCGATCAAGATTTCGCCCAATGGAGTCGAAACTTGATGTGGACATTCTTCAGCATGTACGTAGGCTCATGTGAAAATTTCATAGCATTTGGACTTGTGGATTGCGAGATATGATCGATGCAAGCTCGCGGTTCCAGTGCACCATTCTGTTCGACTCGATCAATTCGAATCGATCACTTCGAATCGATGGTAGGCACATGCTAGCAGGTTGACGTGGCGCGCGTTCTTCGTATCGATCCACATCTTTCGCTGAGTTGATCGAGTCGTTCCAGGATTGCTGCCTTGTTCCTATCGACGCAGTTGACTTGTTCGAATCGATTAATAGTGTGCTCTTCGTATCGATTGCATTGGCTTGTTCGTATCGATCGTGGGATGCACAGTTCGTTTCAATTGTTCTGCGTTGTTCGTATCGATGGGTCCTGCCCTGTTCGTATCGATGTAATGGGTCTTGTTCTTATCGATCAAGATTCATTCCAGTTGATCGATACGAAGCCGAACCAATGAGAAACGATGGATCCGAAAAGATGGGTAGCAAGATTGGTTCGAACATATGGATACGAACAGGACTTCTCTGGGTGGATTCGAAGATATGGATACGCAGCGGCTCCACGATGGATACGAGCAGCGGCTCCACGATGGATACGAACAGCGGCTCCATGATGGATACGAACAGTGTAGCTTAGATGGATTCGAATGTATCGATTCGAACAAAGACTCGATGGATACGAATAGTGCACGTGCTATGGATACGAACATGAACAGTGTCCAATTTTGCATCGATCGTATCTTGAGCATACGAACTCGGACTGACTTGCAATTTGGAACGTTGGCTTCTATGGCTTTGCTCGTCATGTCTTGTCGACTGTAGCTTGATCCGGACATGGACAAAATCCATCGACATCCATGGTGAACCTGCGATGCATAATCGATATTCGGGATGGCTAATCATTGTTTTTCAGTCAATTTCTTCATATCTCAACTTTGCTAAAAAGTGGGATAACACTTTGCCCCCCAAAATACGCCTTGCAGTAGGAAGGTGTGTTTTGTAATGCCATAAGCTGGATGTTCATATCTTGTTGATGACCTCCAAAGAAATTGATAGTCTTATTCGACCGCGAATGACGATCATTCAGGATGTATGTCATTCGAGGTAGTACGTGACCGTTCGAGGTCAGATGCCGTTCGCGGCGAATGGTGACCGTTCGTGGTCGGGGTGCCGTTCGTGGTCGGGGTGCCGTTCGAGGCAATTTGTGATCGTTCGCGATCGGGTGCCGTTCGAGGCGAATTGTGACCGTTCGCGGTCGGGTGCCGTTCGAGGCAAATTGTGATTGTTCGCGCTCGGGTGCCGTTCGAGGCGAATTGTGATCGTTCGCGATCGGGTGCCGTTCAAGGCGAATTGTGATCGTTCGCGATCGGGTGCCGTTCGAGGCGAATTGTGACCGTTCGCGGTTGGGGTGCCGTTCGAGGTAATTTTGTGTGCCCGGGGGGGACTTAGTGTTATCAATGCCAGATTTCACACTCGAGTGAGTTTCTGACTTGTTTATCATGGCTGTTTATTGCCTCCTCAGAGCATGCCTGAGGACCGTTCGCGATCCCTTACATGTGTAAGTGGCTTAGCCGTTTTGGCATCACAAATGGCATGCTTTCATTCAAAATGAGTTTTTCAACAGAAATGTTCAACAAAATCAAGTTCAAACATTAGAAATGGAAAATAAAATTAAAACAAGGACGTCAAAGTGCAAACACCTACACCGTTGCGATCAGTAGTCGTATCAGAGCATGCCTGAGGATCGTTCGCGGTCCTATACATGTGTAAGAAGACTAAATCGTGTGGGTGTGGAGTTTGCTACTTATTCATCATTATCCCAATCAATTGATGACAAGCTAACGCCTCGACCTTGAGCCGTCCCCAGTAGGTGCAGGCGGTGGCCGCTCTCGTTCCATCGTTGCTATTCCCCTTCTTACATACTACGATAGTAGTCCATTCCGGATATGTCCCTCAACCTCATCCTTCAAGTGTCTGCAATCATTCGTGCTATGACCATTCAGCTCGTGGAATAGGCAGTACTTGTCTGGCCTCCTTTCATTTCTGGTCCGATCCCTTCTCATTGGCCTTCGTTAGGGAACCTGCTCCCTAGTATCTTGGTAGATTTGCTCCAAAGTCTCATTCAGCTCCATATAAGAGGTGAACCTTGGTTCCTTTCGTGGTCGCATCGGTCCATCACTATTATCCTCAGCTTTTCGTTTCCCTTTACCAGTTCCTGAATCTGTTTTAGGAGGATTTTCACCCTTGACTGCATAAACATCAACTCCTTCTCCTTCCTCTCTTTCAGCATTTGCATCATGTAATCGTAAAAATCCTTCAGCCTCATTATAAAATTCTCCTAGATCCATAGGGGGATCCCTCGTTAACAAATTCTTGAACTCTGTGCCATCAGCTACGCCAGATACAGCTGCCATCAAGACCATGGATGGATCGGGTCGATCCACCGATGCTGCCGATGCATTGAATCGCGTCAGAAAGTTCCTCAAAGACTCCCTGGTTCTTTGCTTCAGTGCTGCCAAACTCATCACATTTTTGGGTATTGAAATGTGAACCTTGAACTGCCTCATGAACCTTTCAGTCAAATCGGTCCATGTTCCAATGGAATCGCTCTCCAGTTGTCTGAACCATAATGCTGCTATGTCTGCCAGGTACAGTGGGAAGCACCGGGCCATGACCTCCTCCGATGCCCCCAGCACTTCCATGTGCCTCATGTACTTCGTTAGATGAACCGTAGGATCCGTCCTCCCATTATACATGTCCAATGTTGGCAACTTGAATTCTGGTGGATTCCTGGCTTGCCTGATCGTAGGAGCAAAGGGACTCCTATTCACATCCTCCAGATCTCTATTCACTTGTCCGCCTCTCATTGTTCGTCTGACCATCTCCGCCAATCTGTCACTATCTCTAGGTTGTAGTCCTTGTCCATTGTTTCCGATTTGCCCCCCGAGTTCACGAGGGATTCCTAGAATCTGCTCTCCTGGCTGAGCATTCATTTCTCTATCAATGTCGTGTTGCGTAGTTCCATCTGGTACTCCGTCCGAGATTGGGCCAACATGCTCTGGGTTATCGCCCCCTAGTTCTGGGGCTGTGCCAGATGGTCCTGTTCCATTCTGAACTCTGGTTGCTCCTTGGTTTTGCGCTTCCAGTTGCCCAATTTGAAGAAACAAATTCTGGATCATTTCCTCTTGTCTTTTCATCATTGTCTCCATCTCATCCCTGGTGATGAAGATTGATGTCTGATTTGCACCTGAAGAAGCCTCTTGACTCCCTTCATGCTGACTTCTCTCTGGCCTTTGTCTTCTACTTGATTGCCTTGTCATAGCTTTTCAGATCTGAATCTCTAAGCCTCCAAACTCAACTTCCAAACGATAGGATTCCTGAATTAGCCTTCTCAGTGAAAGCATCAAAATGTTTGCGCCAAAATTGGTCACAAACACCCAATTGTCGATGAAAGCACCAGTTCACAATCACAGATTACATATAATGAGTATGTAGAGAGATAAGAATGGAGAACACTCAGAAAATTCAACAGATCACCGTAAACAACACAGAATTTATAATGGTTCAGCAATCTTGCCTATGTCCACTCTGAAGTTGATGACTTTATTGATGTTTACTTGATAATTTCAATCAATTACAGCAGATTATAGTGGATTATAGCTTTGAAATTCGATTACAGTAGTAGTGGTGAAGTGCAAAATAGAATCCGGCAGAGTCTGGATGCTTGAGAGTCCAAAGATCCTTCTTCTGTAGGCTTTGGGGCTCTATTTATAGGCGTAGGAGGCTGATACTTCGCTCAGATCTCGGGAGACTTCTTCTGGCATGTGAATGGACCCACGCGACCAAGCCCGTGAAGTTTCGACTCAATCCGTGATCGATACAAACAAGCTTCGTATCGATCAAGATTTCGCCCAATGGAGTCGAAACTTGGTGTGAACATTCTTCAACATGTACGTAGGCTCATGTGAAAATTTCATAGCATTTGGACTTGTGGATTGCGAGATATGATCGATGCAAGCTCGCGCTTCCAATGCACCATACTGTTCAACTCGATCAATTCGAATCGATCACTTCGAATCGATGGTAAGCACACGCTACTAGGTTGGCGTGGCACGCGTTCTTCGTATCGATCCACATCTTTCACTGAGTTGATTGAGTCGTTCCAGGATTACTGCCTTGTTCGTATCGACGCAGTTGACTTGTTCGAATCGATTAATAGCCCGCTCTTCGTATCGATTGCATTGGCTTATTCGTATCGATCGTGGGATGCACAATTCGTATCGATTGTTCTGCATTGTTCGTATCGATGGGTCCTGCCCTGTTCGTATCGATGTAATGGGTCTTGTTCGTATCGATCAAGATTCATTCCAGTTGATCGATACGAAGCCGAACCAATGAGATACGATGGATCCGAAAAGATGGGTAGCACGATTGGTTCGAACATATGGATACGAACAGGACTTCTCTGGGTGGATTCGAACATATGAATATGAACAACGGCTCCACGATGGATATGAGCAGCGGCTCCATGATGGATACGAACAGCGGCTCCATGATGGATACGAACAGTGTAGCTTAGATGGATTCGAATCTATCGATTCGAACAGAGACTCGATGGATACGAATAGTGCACGTGCTATGGATACGAACGAGAACAGTGTCCAATTTTGCATCGATCGTATCTTGAGCATACGAACTCGGACTGACTTGCAATTTGGAACGTTGGCTTCTATGGCTTTGCTCGTCGTGTCTTATCGACAGTAGCTTGATCCGGACCCGGACAAAATCCATCGATATCCATGGTGAACCTGCGATGCATAATCGATATTCGGGATGGCTAATCATTATTTTTCAGTCAATTTCTTGATATCTCAACTTTGCTAAAAAGTGGGATAACATAGATGATGAGACACTTTGGTGTGTCGGCATTGGAGGGCTCCCCCTAAATGCGTAGCTAGGGTACGTGTAGTCGTAGTTGTGGAAAATTTAGTCCCATGTGAAAATAGTACGGAAACTGATGTGAAATAGTTACGCATAGCTGTAATGTGAGAAATATAGTCCCATAGAGGAAATTGTAGGATAATCCTATGTTGGAGATGCTCTAGTGGCTATTAGCCGATCATTAGTTGTTTGACTATGTACCGTTTTCTTATTTTTTTTTTAGATATTTTTTGAGATTGTTATTTACTATATTTATATTTTTTTCCCTTCCGCTGTGAGATTTGCAAATGTAGAATGTCTTAGATCATATATGTATATCTTTAGTCTCTGTAATGTATTTAAAAGCTCAACATCTCGTATATCTTAACACTGACGCGAATCTGAAAGTCATTCTAGGCTTTGGATCAGTGTGTCTGAAGGTGTGGTTTGTCACATACATATTATAGCGTAATTAAATACATACTCCAAACCAAACTCTTTTTATTAATGATCACCAAATATGATTTAATATAAATAGATTATCCATGTGAACACAAAATAATATCTAGTGAAAAATGTATAAAATGATTTTTTTTATTTCTTCCCTTGCCCTCACCGTCAATGCATCTTATCCAATACCCTATACTGTATTCCATAATTTCTTCCCCTGATAATCTTTCCCTTTAAATTAGTTAATCCACAATTTATTTTGCTAATTACTCAATTAGATACTATTTGTAAATTTATTTATAGTTTGATAAGAGTCGATGACTGTCCTTGATAGAAATTTGTTTTAAGTGTTAGTCAGGAATGATTATGGTAGTAGGTTTAGGCTAACTATCTTGCTTACTCCTACCCACTAAACTTACTTATCATTGTTGGTGACTAGTTTTACAGTTTTACAATAATCCCTATTTTATAGGACCATATGCTTTGAATTTTACTATTTCTTGTAATCATGTACCATGTACAATGTGGGTTGCTTCGCTTTATCGGTTTTTGTTTTGTAAGGTCATATAAGCCTCATCCTGCAAGTAATAAAGTGAGAATTTTAGTACTCTCTCAATATTGTATCTCTACAACTGACATATTTGTTATCAGAGCTATAATAGCATTTTGAGGATTGATGGTTTTTATGATCATTAGGCTATGCTTATGAAGAATCTCCTTCACTTGAAAAATTACTGGTCTATGGTGGAAGTAGGAATCCCTACAGCAAAATTTGGAGTTGAAGAAACTAAGGCTCAAATAAATGTGAGAGAAGATGCCAAAATGAAGGATTCGAAAGTCGAAAACTACTTGTTCCAAGCCATCGACGGAAATATTATAGAGACCATCTTGGATAAAGAGACTGCAAAGGGAATATGGGACTCTATGAAAAAGAAATTTCAAGGATCCATCAAAGTCAAGCGAGCATAGTTGCAAGCACTTAGAATAGAATTTGAAATTCTCAAAATGAAAGAGGGTGAGAAGGTGAATGAATACTTTGCTTGCATACTCAACATTGCCAACAAAATGAAGGCATATGGTGAAAAAAATGGAACAACTGGTGATAGTTGAGAAGATACTAAGGTCGATGACATCTAAGTTCGACTATGTTGCATTCTCCATTGAAGGATCCAACAATCACACAACAATGACTATTGACGAACTACAAAGCAATCTCTTTGTGCATGAACAGTGAATGCTTGCACATGGAGTTGGAGGTGCAGAGGAAGAGGTGTTGAAGCTAGATTTTAAGGATAAATTAACAGTAAGAAGCAATGATAATTCTATAAATAGAGTAAGAGACTACGGAAGCTTTCAAGGATGAGGCAGAGAAAGAGGAAGGCTAGGTTTTAATAAAGCCTTAGTTGAATGCTACAAGTGCCACAAACTAGGGCACTTTCAATATGAATGCCATACTGGAGAAAAGAGGGCAAATTATGTAGAGCTTAATGAAGATGAGGAACTTTTGCTAATGGCTCATGTGGAAATGAATAGTGCAAGTCAAGAGGATTTATGGTTTCTAGATAGTGGCTGTAGCACCATATGACTGGACAGAAAAAATGGTTTGCCGCTTTGGATGAGGACTTTAAACACTCAGTCAAACTCGGCAACAACACAAGATTGGTTGCGATAGAGAAACATCAAGATGGACGTTGATGGTTTAACTTAGGTAATCAGTGATGTATATTATATTCCCGAATTGAAAAACAACTTGCTTAGCATTGGTCAACTGCAAGAGAAGAATTTAGCAATCCTAATAAAGAAAGGAGCTTGTAAGATCTATCATCCAAGTAAGGGACTTATTATGCAAACTTTAATGACTACAAACCTGATGTATGTTTTCCTTGCAAATATGGTGCTCTCTAATTCCTCCATCTGCTTATAAGTGACCACAGATGACATTGCATAGCTATGGCACCGTCAATATGGCCATCTAAATTACAATGGCCATAGAACCTTGCATTATAAGAGGATGGTGAAGGGACGTCCAGAAATTTAATCTCCTGCAAAGATGTGTGAAGACTGCTTGGTGGGAAAGCAAAAAAGAGAGTCATTTCGAAAGAAGAGCACATGAAGGGCCTTACACAAACTGTAGTTGGTACACTAAACATTTGCGGACCAATTGCACCTACTTTGAACAGTCATAAAAGATACATTCTTACTTTTATTGATGATTACAGCAGGAAAATGTAGAGTTATTTTCCTAATGAGAAGTCATAAGCTTTCACTATGTTTAAATATTATAAAGTTCTAGTTGAGAAAGAAGCAGATTTCTCCATTTGTTGTTTAAGGACTGACAGAGGAGTGGAGTTCGCATCTTTTGAGTTCAATGAATTTTGCAAATCTCATGGGATTAAAAGACAACTAACAGCTGCTTACACTCCCCAGCAAAATGGAGTTGTTGAGCGAAGAAATAGAATAGTCATGAATTTTGTGTGAAGTAGTTTGTCTGAGAAGATATTCCTAAGTGTTTCTGAGTAGAGGCGGTGAATTGGATCACACATGTTCTCAATAACAGTCCAATACATGTGATGCAGGAGACAACTCTCGAAGAGGCCTGGAGCAAAGTTAAACCAAATGTCGATTATTTCAGAGTACTTGGTTGTGTTGATCATGTACATGTTCCTGCTGCTAAATGAACAAAGTTGGATGATCGAAGTTGCAAATGCATTCTCCTTGGTGTCAGTGAAGAATCAAAAGCATATAAAATGTACAATCCCAGTTCAAGAAAGATTATTGTAAGTAGAGATGTTATATTTTGAAGAGAATGAAAGCTAGAACTAGGGAGGGAGTATGAAGGATATGAAACTAGATGTGTTGACCTGGGGAGACATTGGGGAAGATGATAAAGAAGAGCATAGTGATAAAAATGAAGGACACAGTAGGGATGTGTAACATCTCGAAATTTTATTGTTTTGATTTTGAATATTTAATTAATTTTAAATATTTAAATAATTGGTTTTTAAAATATAAATAACTTATATTCAAATATAGGGATTATTTAAATATTTGAATTGTCAATTAAATATTAGGATTTAATAGCATTATTCAACTTCTTTTAGTTAATAAATAATAATGGTGAACTTATTTTGTAAATTTATTTACAATAATAAATGGTTCGAATAAATAACAAGAAAAATCAATTGTTAGTAAAACGACTTGATTTTTAATGACGTATTTTTAAATGAATTTATAAGATTTTTCCATAATTTTTAATTTGGAAAATATTTAAATTTTCAAATGACGTGTATTTTGGCAAAAGATGGTGGTTTTGAAATTTCACGGAATAAGATAACTAGTGTATTTTATTACTGTTTTGTGATCGTATCGCATTTTTGTACGCGATCATATTTTTGTTTTTGTCATTCTTAGTTCGTATACAAACGAAATTCTGTGTAGCCATACCGGAAATTGTAGAATAAACTAACCAAAAGCTAAGACTATTCTTTACTCTTGAATTTTCTTTTTCTCTCTCTCTAATCCAATTTCAGTTCCCTATAAAATAAAATAAAGTAACTTCCAACTTCTAAAATCAAAATCAAGTAATCTATGCAACGAAAAAGTATAAAGTTAGATTCTTTGGGTTTGTACTGGTGAGATATTTAATTTATGTGAGTTTGAGCGGTTGCGGTCGAGTTTGGTGATAGTCAACATGAGGAGGTGAGGCTAGGGTTTGATTTCGACTTTGATTGAGGCGGAGATGGTCGAAGTGGAGGATGTCATTTAGTTTCTTTTGGCATGGAGCACCGATGGCTGTGATTTACAGAGCTGCGATTGGCCGAGGCAAATCGCGTCTTATGTGAACAGTAGCGGAAAGCCTATAGGTCGCGATGGTCAAGGTGACGTCGAGCTTCAACTTTTTAGGGTCGGTGTGTCGAGTTTGGAAGAGAGGAGCATTGGTGAAGATTGTTCGTTGAACGGTGGAGCATAGCTCCATATCGATATGATTCATGCGTAGCAAATTGGGTATCATTTGTTTATGTAGAGGCGGCAATTTTAAATTTTGGGGAAGAAGGGTTTTGATTTGGTATTAAAACTAATTGAGTACTTAGTTGATTAAATTGATTTAAATAATCCTAAAATCATATAAAATCGATATCTTGCTCATACGAGATCGGATTTGGACGTGGCCTTTTTCGTTTGACTCGTATCGACGTTATCTACGTGTTGGTGTTGGATTTGTTGAATTTGGAACTAGTAGGATATTCGATTCTTGATCGAACCGAAATTCAAAAGCATCAACTGAAATTTTGGTGAGTTTACTCATCTTTAGATAAACTACATGATATATGTGTTGCTATAGATTATTGTTGAATGTTTGGACGATGGTTATATAATGTTGTTTGTTTATTTGTTTGGATTTGATTCCTATAAGGAAGTGGATGACATAAATGACCATTATGTTGCAAGGAACAAAAGCAATAGAAAGTCAAAGTGTATATGTAGCGAATAGGTCGCTATAGAATACTTCGAAATACACATACATATGTGTGATTTAAAGGGACTTTCATAGAGAGACCCTAAGGGGTTTCTTGCCAATATTGATTTATGTAGATTATTATGTTGCTTATATTGATGTTTTGTTAAAATATTAATGACATATTGTTTGATTTGTATAAGTGTCGTTATAGCGATTATCACCATACCGTCACTAATGAAATATCATCTCCTTAAACCTTCATGTGTGTTGAACTTGTGCTTGTATCTTTCGGGATAATTATTTTTTTTAATTTATAAATTTGATTAATTATCTTTCGGAAAAATTAATGTTGTTTTTAATTTAACAAAAAATTATAAATTTGATTAACTATCTTTCGGGATAATTATCGTTGTTTTAAATTTATAAAATGATTATAAATTGATTAATTATCTTTTAGGATAATTAATGTTGTTTTAAATATATATAAAAAGATTATAAATTTGATTAATTGTATTTTAGGATAATTAATCAAATTTTAAATTTATAAAAAGATTATAAATTGATTAATTATCGTTGGGGATAATTAATGTTGTTTTTAATTTATAAAAGGATTATAAATTAAAGTAATTATCATTGGAGATAATTAATGTTGTTTAAATTTATAAATTGATTAATTATCTTTTGGATAATTATTGTTGTTTTAAATATATAAAATGATTGTAAATATGATTAATTTCTTTTGGGATGATTAATATTGTTTTAAATTTACAAAGATATTTTAAATTAATTTATTATCTTTTAGGATAATAAATGTTGTTTTAAAGGTTATAAATGATAGTTTATAAATAAGAAAATCTTTAAAAAGGAATGTTTAAAAATAAAGCTAAGTGTCAATTGTTTTGGGTTTATAGTAAACGATGCGTTAATGACATTTTTTACCTTTCTTTTTAATACACTTAGAAATATAATTAGCTCTTTAAAAGAATATTTATAAAAGAGTGTTTTTAAAGTATTTTTACAAATGTTTGTGATGTGACAATTAGTCACAAGTGTGAGTAAAATGAATCTAAAAGTTTTATTCGTTTATAGAAAATATTTAGTCTTATACTTAGCATTAAATGTTAAAGGAATTCTTTATATTCTTAAAGTTAAGAATGTTGTCCTAATAAGGTAGGAAGCAACACTTCCCTTACCTGTCCGACTTTATTATTTTCCTCGAGGTAGTGCTAGTTCGGGATCGATGAGTTGTGATAAATGTAAGAGATTTAATTTCCATATACGATCATTTTTGTTATCCTCGATAGTTGATTTCTTGACTATCGATTTCGATTCCACTATCTTTTTGTGTTTCGTCAATCTAAGACGATTTGTTGTTCATCTGAGCGTTGATATCTTTTTTTGGAAATGACTAAATCAAAATAGCAAGTGGGGGCTAAACAATGTGGGGTTGCTCCGATTAGGGTATTATCACAGCTACTCTAGATTGGTTTCGATGGTATGCGCACAGTGATGTGAAATACTTGGATTCTTAGTAAGGTTGGGGGGTCCGGCTTCGAGGTTTCTGAGAGAGTCACAGAGTATATGACCCTCTTAAGTATATTTTCTAGAGGTATACTTCGGTAAAGGGTGCACCCTCCTAGTCATTATTGGAAAATTCTCCTTGTTTGATTCAAATCTTTGAATCTTTTTTTAATTGCATTGAGAAGTGCCTGGAGATCTTCTCTATGTTTGATTATTTGTATCCATTCTTTAAGTTTGGATTTTAATCTTATCTATGCCCATTTTTTCAAGTTTGGGTTTTGTTCCAATTTATTTCCTTTCTTTCTTGTTTGGATGTTGTTCTTGTGAGGTAAAAATCCATTCTATGTTTAGCGGCCTGGTCTCACAGATTTTTATATGTTCACCATATTTCTTGAATTTTTCCATGCTTGTTTTCCAGACTGATCCATGTGTTATTTTATTAAAATGCTCAGGCCAGACTGAGTATTTTTCTAGATTATCATTGGTGGAATATGGAGCTCATGGAGGAGAAGTGTATGTTCACCTACCATAGTATTTTTATTTTCCACTGTATTACTATGTATACCCTTCTGCAATTGTAAGGTCAGGAAGGTATAATTGTTTAGGCTTGTGAGGTTTGTTTTTAACTCTGATATACCTTGTATTTTAGAGTGGCAGCTTTACTGTCTTTATTATATTATAGGTGATCGTTCCGTTGTGAGATTATATTCTCCCTATTCTTTTTCTTTTTACCCTAACAATCTGCCCTTCCGGTACTTGGATGCTTGGCATTCTAATACCGTGGATGTATTAAGTCCTGACTTTTAAGGGTCGAAAATGTGGATCATTCAGGATGACGATATCAGTAAGAAAGGACTTATAGAGCATGAGGTGTTCAATTCATCATCAAACACCTCCGAGAAAAATACTTCACCAGCTCTAGATGTTGAAGAAAGGTCAAAAAAGGGTAGAAGACAACCTATCTACTTGCAAGGTTATGTTTCTAGAGATGGTTTAGGACTATCCGATGAAGAAGGAGAATTACAAAGTCTTGTCAGGTTCTACGTGAATGAGGATCCTGTTACCTATAATGAAGTAGTCAAGTAGTCAAGGTGGAGAGATGCAATGAAGTCAAAGATCAACGCCATCGAAAGAAACAAAACTTGGGAGATGTAACATCCCTCACTTGAAGGCCCAAAACTAACGGCTACAAATGCTGCAGTCATCCATAGTTATTAATCCTTGACGACCAAATACAGTAATGTTAGATAAATTGATATACCAGAAACACATGGATATGGAAATAGTTTAAAATTTCAAAACAACTTTCACATTCCATTCCAAACTCATTCCAATATTCATTACATAATCTCACAATGTTAACCACGTTCAGAAATATATAATTATAACAATATACTCCAAGAGCGACATATGAAGATGCCTCCTTGGTGATCAGAATATATAATAGGCAATTAACCACTTTGCCTTAACAAAATAACACAACGGAATCACATGAGAAAGAACTTAAATAACTACATGCCTTCTACACGACTCTGGAAGCCTTTTCGTCTTAAGAGGCACCTGAAAACCTCAAATCTCAAACTACTCAAAATCAATTGAGTACCCAAGAGTTTAAGGGAATAACATAAACTTCGAGTTAGACATAAAGCCTGGTATGAATAATAATATACCATCTCAAATCATTTAGATATCTAGTGAGACCACGCCGCTTAGCGGAACGGGTTTCCCTTCACTAGTATCATAAAACCTTTATAAACCATTTACTGTGCCCTTGCATCCACAATGGTTAATTCAATTCAAAATATTATTATGTGATGATATGCATAATAATTGAATCAATTCTGGATTACCCATCCCCAATTCATTTTGACTATCTGTCATAATTATAGTTTCTAGGATTACTATTAACCTAATAGTTTTCATGGGCTAACTAATAACCGGTTAAACTTTGAAGGACTCCCTGTCTAATTATATAGTTTTAATGGAATTACTACGAACCTATTGGTAACTCCAATGTCATTTCTTTTATCCTAGTTTTCATGGGCTGGCTAGGAACCTATTGACTAACTGATAATATCTTTCTTTTACCCTAGTTTTCATGGGCTAACTAGGAACCTATTGACTATATGTCAATATTTCATTTTATTATCCAGATATGGTTTTCATGGGTTTACTATTAACCTGTCTAACTGACATCTTTAATTATACATAGTTTTCATGGGCTAACTATGAACCTATTGGCCCCTGCCAATATCTTTTTCCTTACACAATTTTCATGGGCTTACTGTTAACTTATTGGCCCCTGCCAATATCTTTTATTTATTCACTACTAGGTCAACCCAACTGGTTATTCTACCTTTATTGAAAGTACAGTTTTTGGATTCATTATAAAGTGAATATATATGTGTATGAAGAAGCAAACAATATAAATTGGTTAATTCCTTTAACCCATTTATACTTCTTCATAAGTTCCATTTCAAAATACTTTGTTTATTAATATGCTATGGTTTTGCTTTTAAATAAGATTGGGTTAATTGTTTTGAAAACTATACTTTCGAAACCTTCAAAACCTTGCTTTCAACCTCATTGAATAGCCTCCTTCGAAAGCATATATCTCTTTTCAAAACATTAGGCTTCTGCCTTTAAAAACACTTTAAAATCATTCTTTCAAAACCTTTCGACTATAATAAAGTGTTACTTATTAATAATTAGAAGTATAGCTTTGAACACTACAACAGTTTATGGGTTTCATAGCGTTTGAAAAACGCTATAACAGGCTACCATAGCGTTTCAGAGAACGCCGTGAAACGACAAGCTATGGTAGGCCGGCAGTATTACATAGCAGGAAGGAAAACGCTATAATATCTAATAGCGTTTACAAAAGGTCATAGCGTTTGCAACCTACAATAGCGTTTTTTCTCTGTTATTAAACTTAAACGCTATAGAGAATTATAATCCTTCATTTAACTTCTATAGCGTTTTTGAGCACATTTTATAGCGTTTCATCAAACCATGTTATAGTGTTACAATGTTTTCCGATAGCATTTCTTGTCATGCTTGCATAGCGTTTTTGATTCTATTATAGCGTTTTTGGTGGAAAAATCTTACATCTCATATAGAGTTGCGATAGCGTTTGATGAATCAATAGCGTTTTCCAAACGCTATTCTATATAATATTAATTTTCAGCATTTGTTTCAATTTTCATTTTATTATATTACACATAGATATATATATGCACACAGATAGATATATGTATACACATTACACACACAGATATATATATATATATATTAAAATGTGGATCCCAAAAATAACAAATCAACAAAACTGCCATTCTCCAAAAAACAAAACTTCATTGTGCATTGTAATGAAGTTGAAGTTTTTATGAAAAATACACATTTCACATTTCTTTTTTACATTTCACATTCTCATTCTAAATAACTCACAACCTCGCCTCTATTTCTTCCCCTGACTACATCCAAGCACAGTCCACCCAGCCTGCAAAAACTGCCACACCATCTCCAATAGTCATCCTCTTGCATCACAAAACTGCTCCCACCTTGCTTCATCATAGTGCATGATACAGTGCACGAAACTACTGCACCATCCCACTGCATCATTTCTCCATAGCTATAGCAACTCAAATACCATCACATTGCTTCACTTAGTTTACAACAACTCCATAGCTACAGCAACTCAAAACAGTCAGTACTTCACTGCAGTCAAAACAGTCACCCCTCTGCTGTGCAAAAATAGTAGAACTACCATCACCCTGACTGTGCAATCTACCACCACTGTCCAAAACTGTGACCATATCAGTGCAACATCACCACTCTGCCATCCACAAAGAACCAGTGACCATCAACTCTGTGCAATACTCTTCACTTCCCTGTTGCAATTTCATTTGCCCACCTTTGTTCACAACATATCCTCCAACCGGTCTGATCTGAAGAGGCAGGTTTAGACTTCTTTTTTCAGGGAAGAAAGAAGAGTATATGCAGGGTGAAAGAAGAGCATGTGCTGGGTGAGTTATCTTTGGCACGAGGTGAGTTAACTACTGCAGCACATTCATCACCAGATTTAATTACTAGAAACATGTAAAATAATAAATTACGTTAGTAGGTGACTGTACTTGATAGAATGACTAACAAGAGTAATGCAAAAGGTATTATCCAGCTTGCACATATGTATTATATGTGGCAAGTTATATCATAAAAGCTTAAGCATTTGTTTCTGCTCAAAATAAAAATAGAAGCTGATAAGACCATGCACATTATACGTCCGTTTTGCATTGTCTAGCTTATCAAGTTAAATAAGTTGAAATCTATTCAGCCCAAAAGCTTTATATTCTTTTATTTCAACTAATTTGATCGAAACTTTTCATATCTTGAACATAGATATATAACTAAAGGATGTAAAAATAGAATGCTTACCTACACGTTTTGCCTGCAAAGAATTCAACCAAATCATGCAATAACATCCTTAAAAAAACTCTTGATAGGTTTAATCAACTTAGACATGTATATTAGTTGAAAATAAAATCCCATAACATATGCGTTTGACCAAAAATGTCATGTATGTAAATTGTAGAGTACTTTAAAATAAATACACAATATTGAATCTCATGGTTAGCCATCTTTCCATCGGCTTTCCAAAACTTTCATGCACTCAGTAAATGAAATAAAATGGTGTTGTCAGGTCTTTCCAAAACTTTCTTGACCATTTGCATTGAAGACATGAACACCATGTGAATTATGAGCTAAATAAATGTTAGCCTCATCAGTTGGTATGGACAGACATGAACCAAGATGAGAATGAACATTCTAAATGACAACAACCTTATCGTAGATAAATGTCATAAAAGAAATCTGACAAATCATAAATAATTTAAGAAGCAAATAAAACACAGCTGGCATGCTATTTGTAGAGTATAAATATATAATATAACTGCATATACTATTTGTAGTTTGTCATATGATTAATATTAGTCGATAATTATAACTGAGTTATGAATGTCTTGGATCACCTCTGCTCTAATAATGCAGGGTTAACCCAATTACGTGAAACCATTAGATTAAAGATATTATTTTTTAGATTTGTAGTCCACCAATTATTATGTTTGGTGTAAAAAAAATTACAATTTTCTTTTCCTAAGTCCATGGGAAACCAACTTGTAACCAATGTTACCTACCCTGAAAACATGCATTGCATCAGAGTTGAAATAATTAGTATATAGGCGTGGGTAAATGAAGTCGAAGTTAACATACTTAGATGTTGTTAGGCTGGTGCCGGATAGAATTGGTAGTGATGTTCCTCTTTCGATGTTAGCTTTGGACCTAAGTTAGAAGTAGCAGACGGTTTGAAATATGGTGATTTATGAGTGGAATAAAACTGTCATTCATATTGAAAACATATATAGATGTATGACATAACTTAGCAATTATTTTCCTTTTGTTTGATGGACCTCTTCGCATGCCAAATGCCGTTGATAGTGTGCAGCAGAACTGTACCTAATAAACCCATACAGAGGTAATGTGCTTGAAAGTAAAAATAAAAGTCCTTTTTATTTTGGAAGATGTTGGCACTTTATTTTACAATTCTATATTAAAACACAAATATTAACTGCCAAAACAATATAAATCAGAAGTGCATTTACCATTAACCATTTGAATAATTATAAACACGGTTATTAGTCCTCCAAAAGTTTATGGTATATTATTCATAATTAGGGTGCCAAAAAGATCACTGTGTCACTTTCAGATTCTTACACGGACGCTAAATAAACATGACATGAAAACTTAGCAGAAACCCATAGTAACATAATTTTGTTTTATGTGGCGTATGAAACATCAACACCTATGTATAACTCTTGTTTAATCTACAAATGGCCACAGGGAAAGATTAGCATAGAACGCTGAAAACTACAAAAGAACGAAATTGTAAAATACTCAAGAATTTGAGTTATATAAATGATGATTTTTGATGCTCAATTGACCACATGCACAATTGGCCTAATCCTAGAATAAAAACATAGTGACATAAAGTCTTTTTAGAAAATTAAAAATTCATTCTACAATATGTGCAACTGAAACATGGAGCTTGTAGACATCCTGGTGACATGTTGTATATATAAAGTACCATTTCAAAAAAAACATGGAGTTTGTAATAGAACTTCAAAACTTCACAAAAATGCCAATAAGAAATTGCTCTAATACATGTTGCTATAACAAACTGATTAAATTTGATAAACTAACCTGGATCCACTTGAAACATCAAGTGGATTGGATAAAAAGTGCAGAAGGATAAACGTGAATGTACGTAGCTTGCACAATAAAGAAACTGCGTGAAGTACTAAAAAATTGGGTTAGAAAAATTTCAATTCAGATGTGACATTCTGTCTTTGCAAATGACATCAAAATAATTAATCACTACACCGATTATTAAATTTCAAATTATACTGATTTACATATCATTAAAATGTGAAGTAGCAAATGATCAATAAGTACTTTAAATTATGTTTAAATACAAACATGAAATGTGTGAAACCTGTAATATAACTTTTTAACCATGATGATCAAATGTTCATGAGGAAACAAAGCAAAGAATGAAGGAAGTTTTAAAAAATGTATTATATAAAAAAAGCTAAAGCATACTGTAGATAGCTTGCAATTTACTTACCACAACTTGAAGTTAAAAAGACTGCAACAGGACCAATGATCTGTCATGAATTCATTACCACAACTTTGAGTTGAAATTTTAACAATTATGACTACCCTATAAAATATTTGAAGCATGCTCTTTAATTTCCAACAATTCTAACCCTCTCCTGGGTAGTAGGTAGATATAATTTATTATTTTAAATTTGCAACATATATGATAATACAATTGTTTCAGGTCGATTAAAATTAGAATTAATGTCACAGGTGGAAACTTTTATTTCCTGACAGCACGGTAATTCAACAACACATTATACTGTATTTATTGATTGCTGGTTAATCACACTCAGCTATACATTTCTTGTATCATTGATCCTAGAAAGAAAACAAGAAAATAATAAAAATGAACTCGTTTTTTATACATTGCCAAAAAAAAAGTATTAGGGAAGTAATATGGAGTCATTGGTAAACAAGTATATGCATGTTAAAATGATACAAGCAATTATGCATAAGAAATTTATCTTATTTGTTTGTTTAATATCTAATTTCTTGTACAAATCTACCTGCATGCAAAACATTAGAAAATGCAATACTAAATATGATGCCAAATAATGCTCAATCGACTATGGCTATTGACTCTACAAAGCAATTGAATTCAATAAACATAATCGATTTTTGATTTAAAATATGGCACAACTTACTTCAAACGTGCAACACCAAAACACTCGGCAAAGGTTACCAAATGCGTCATGTGATCGATGTCAAATCCAGCAGCAGTGGCACGTGCAAAAGCCATACCTTGCTCTTTCTGCAGAACAATTTTACGGGCCTCAAGTACTCGCAAAAGCTGAACTCTATAAAAATGAAAAATAAAAATAAAAAAGTTGCATCAGCTTTAACAACTAATTGTGAAAAGATGAAAGACAAAAGATAGCATTCATATATTGGAACAATATCACATACTTTGAGTTCTCCTCCTGTGCAGCAGATCCATTTGATAATTCCGGTGCATTTGAGTTTGATCCAGGCTATCATCAATTGAAAATAGTAAATTTCATAGAATTCTCTAATGAAGCAACATTAGCCTTGAATTTGAACTAATGCAAAGATGCATACCTTATAAAGAACTATTACCTTGTCTGAATCAGCATCTGAGGCAGGTTTGATACCTACCATTATTACAAAAAACAAAAAATTTCACATGTGTGAGCAAAAAAATAATACCTATAATTTTGACAAACAAAATGGAAGTATCCATCTTTAGTCACTTAATACACATACAAACCAAAAAATTCAAACATACCCTCACTGCTTTCTGGTGATTTAGTATTATGATCTTCCAACTGTCAAATTGCAAACATCAAAGTTTTATCATGGACATGTAGTAAATTTCAAAGTGCAAGAAACAACGTAGTGCTATACTTCTATGCACTTACTGAGCTTGAACCAAGATTTTCATTGCCTTGAATCGTAATTGCTTCATCAATCTGCAAAATCTCAGACTCGATTGTTGATTACGGTTGATTACGTAGCAGAGAGATTACGACACCAACACCTAGGGATTGGGATCGACCGTTGATTATGGTGGTTAGGGTTTCGGGATTTAGGGATGTTGGTCTGCGTGACTGTTGATCGCTGTGGTTTAAGGATTTCACGATTTAGGGATTTTGGTTCCTGTTGTTTTCTGGAGTTGACAAAGTGAAAAGAGGAAGGTTGTAATTGACTGATTTTTTTCTTCCGTGCAAAATATTCGTTTCCCGCCCCTTTTGGATAGCGTTGAATACTCCTTATTTATTAGTGCATAGCGTTGAATACTCTTCAGTAAATAGTGTTGAGAGGAGGAAAAGCGGAAACGCTATGTGTTGGCGCTACCAAAAGCCCTGATTTTTGTAGTGGAAACCATTAGAAGTATCTCTTCCTAAAGCATTGAAAGTCCCCCTTTGACATAATTGGGTTTACCCTTTTAAAATATCATTTGGGTCAAAGAAAATATAAACGAAAGTATCTCTTTCGTAACCGTTCTTTACTATATAAAAATATTGGGGAATTTATGATGGTGTCAATACCATCTCTTTCAAAAGAGTCGAAAGCATACATTTAGAATGTTGAAGGATAACTTCGAAACCCCTTTCGAAACTAATGCCTTTGAAACCCATAACCCTTTCGAAAGCATTTAGAAAGTGGCTTAATATAGCTTTAAAACAAACAATACCTTTCGACAATATTGATGACTTCAATACACTCAATAGGCACAAGAATCGGCGGCAGGGCTTCGACTAGGTCAAAACCCCTTCTTTTGAAAGCATTGCTTTATAATTAAAGGAACACCATCAAAACCCCTTTTTCTTTTAAAACAAACATGGAAACCCCTTCGAAAGCCATTATAAAACTTCTTTTAAAAACATACGTATCGACTAAGTCGAAAGCTTAGTAAAACAAAGACTGGTGCTTATCTTTTCAAAACAAATTGAGGTAACGACCCCATCGGAAGCTATGCTTTCGACACCATGCCTTTCGCCTTTCTCCATTCTCCAATCCACTACGTATCATCCAGATGATACCATGTGTATTGAATTTAACTTAATGGGGTTTTGACATGATCAAAGGCGAAAGGAAAGGAGTGAAAGGTACTCTGATTATAGGTGAAACCTATTTTTCTGGGTCAAATACTAAATTAAGTAACCTATAAAACTAACCTGCCTACGTGTTCATTTCTTATTGGTTGCCTTAAATTTTCCTATGCTATTCAAACTAACCGCCTTTTTATTTTGGATAAGTATCAAACTTAAACTTTTGCAAATAAAACCTTCCTCTTTATTTATACGTAAATCATTTTGATCCTCTTCTCAAAATAATTTATTTTGTATATCAAATCACTTAAGAAAAATCCCCAAAAATCACATAAATTTACTTTGATCATGTTATCTAACATATCAAAATTTCAAACCCAAATTCTCAATATGTTTTCTGAAATAAATTATTGAACTCAACGTTCTATATTTTCATTCAAAAATTCATAATAATCTTCCCAATGCTTGGAAAATTATCAAACTTAAAACCCAACTCTAAAATCATGTTTTGCATAACATATAATTTTACCATGGCGTTTAAACATCAATAACACATGGTTTTGATCTATAATCGTATGAACCATTATTTAAACAATCTTGTCTAAATTTAAATAAACCTTAATTCAAGCATATCATCATCAAATATCGTACATACGAATTTAAACTTAAATTTGAAATATATCTTTAACAAATAGAGATGGAAATTATCATTCACCTTAATCTTTGATAGGGAAAATGGATTGAGATGAGTTTGATTTCCCCTTTTTACTTTCTTTACTTTTTCTTTGAATTTAATCTTCTTTTTCTTTTCTTTTTAATGGCCGGCCTGATCCTGTTTACTTACATTTTTATTTTTGTGAGAAGAATGAATATGAGTGTGAAAGGCTTATAGGTAAACACACACACACACATATTTATATATAAGGGTAAAGTTAGGTGTAGCTAAATCCCATTACACCCTTACATAACTTAATTAATCTTTAAACCATTCTTTAGCCCAATTAAATTAATAAGCACAACCACCTAAATTTTATTCAAATCTCAATCCCCTTATCACTTAACATTTTCATTATTCTATTTAATTTATCTAATTAAATATCCTGAATAATGTTATTTAAAGTTAGGGGTGTTACAAGCTCCCCTCCTTAAAGAATTTCATCCTCGAAATTCAAATAAGGACTAAATAATAATCATAGCAATCATTTGTAACCACTCCTAACAACTATACTAGTCTATTTGACTAGCTATTATCTATATAAATCTAATATAGTCATACCATTTAAACATATCAGGATAAGTAACTCGAATTCTGTCTTCTGTCTCCCAAGTACAGTCCTTCTCGTTGTCGCTCCACTGAACTTTCACCAACTTGACTGTCTTAGATCTTAATCTTTTCTCATCTCTCGCTACAACCTGAACTGGTTATCTTACAATTGTCAAATTAGGCTCTACTACCAACTCATCCAATCCTGTTGGAGGAATAGTAGTCTCTGGATCATGTACATACTTGCGAAGATGAGACACATGAAATACATTATGGACACCTGCCATATTGCTCGGGAATTCTACTCTGCACGCGAACTTTCCAATCCTTTCTATAATCTGGAATGGACCAACATATTTCGGTGCCAGCTTCCCTGACTTTTCGAATCGTGTTACTCCCTTCATCGGTGATACCTTAACAAAAACTCTATCTCCAACTGAGAACTCTAGGACTTTACGCCTTTTATCTGCTTAACTCTTCTGCCTGAACTGAGCTTCCTTCATCCGATCTTGGATCAACTCAATCTTCTCTGACGCCTCTCTAACCATATCTAGACCTAAGTCTAATCTGTCTCAAGTCTCTAACCAACATGCGCGTGATTTGCATGGCCTTCCATACAAAACTTCAAAAGGCACCATTCCTATACTAGTCTGAAAACTATTATTATAGGAAAAATCAATCAAATGCAGGTGATCTTCCTAAGATCCACCAAAGTCTAGTACACAAGTTCTCAATAAATCTTCGAGTATCTTATTGACTCTCTCAGTCTGCCCATCCGTCTGTGGGTGATATGCTGTACTCATCTTCAGCTTGGTACCTAATACTCTCGGTAGACTTCTCCAAAACTCGCTAGTGAATAGTGCATCTCTATCGCTGACTATGCCACTAGGAATTCCATGAAGTCTAACTATGTTCTTCACGAACAACTTCGCCAAAATAGTTGCTGTTCTGGTTGACTTGACCGGAATGAAATGGGCGCTCTTGGTCAATCTGTCCACTATGACCCATATGCTTTCATTTCCCTTGTTCGACCTTAGCAACCCGTCTATAAAATCCATGGATATAGAATCCCACTTCCAAACTGGAATCTCTAAAGGCTGAAGCAACCCACTCAGCTTCTAGTGTTCAGCTTTCACTTGTTGACAGTTAGCACATTGTCCAACCTATAAGCCAAGATCTCACTTCATGCATTCCCAATAGAAGCTTCTCTTCATATCTTGATACATCTTAGTTCCCCCAGGATGAATCGTAAACTTGGATTGATGACGCTCATCTAGAACTTCTCTCCTCAAGTTCTCTACATTCGGACCACATAATCGTCCCTTTTTCCTCAACCCACCTTTCTGGTCTTTAAGATCATCCATCTCGGATCCTACCTCGAGTCTTCTAATTTTCTCGGATATTTCTAGATCTTCTTTCTGTTTAGAAGCTATCCTCTCGATCAGCACTGGTCGAACCTCTAAACAGGCCAACATAGCAGTACTCTGCCTAGAATCAGTAGTCGATCTCAACTTTATACTGCACGTAGCCAAAACCTCTAAATCCTTTCATTCTACCAACATAGCTAACACCACATTCTGATGTTTCCTGCTAAGGGCATCTGCTATCTTATTTCATTTTCCATGAGTATATTCTATACCAAAATCATAAGCAGCCAAAACTCTAGCCACCTCTGCTCTCGCATATTCAACTCTTTCTGAGAGAATAAATATCTTAAGGACTTATGATAAGTGTATAGCTCAAATCTCTCCCCTAAGAGATAATGTCTCCAAATCTTCAATGCGAAATTGCTGTAGCCAACTCCAAATCATGAGTAGGATATCTTACTTCGTGCGGTCTAACCTGTCGATAAGCGTATGCAATGACTTTACCATTATGCATCAATACAGCTCCCAATCCTATTCCACATGCATCAGTGTACACCACCAACCCTTGGTTTCCATCTGGAACAACTAACACTGATGCGTTGGTCAATAAATGTTTTAACTTAAGGAACCCTTCCTCACATTTATCGGATCAAATGAACTTCACATCCTCTCTGGTCAACTTAGTCAAAGGTGCTGCTATTCGTGAAATATTTTTGATAAATCTATAGTAGTAGCTAGCAAGTTCGAGAAAACTTCTAATCTTGGTTATCGTCTCTGGTCTCCTCCAATTATTGATAGCTTCGATCTTAACTGGATCTACCGCCAAACCTTCCTTCGAAACTACATGACTAAGAAATTTGACCTCCTTCTTCCAAAAATGACATTTAGAAAACTTCGCCTTTAGTTGATGCTACCTTAGCATTTCAAGCACTGCTCTTAGATGATTCTCATGCTCTCTCTCATCTTTCGAGTACACCAAAATTTCATATATGAATACTAATACGAACCTATCCAAGTACTCTCGGAAAACTCGGTTCATCAAGTCCATGAAGAAAGCTGGTGCATTCGTCAACCCGAATGGCATCACTAACCATTCATACGAACCATATCTAGTTTGAAATGCTATCAAAGGAATACTGTCCTCTGCCACTCTTAACTAATGGAAACCAATCGCCAGATCTAATTGGGAAAACACTCTGGCTCCACTCAACTGATCAAACAAATTTTCAATTCGCGGCAAAGGATATATATTCTTAATTGTCTTTTCGTTCAGCTTACGATAGTCAACGCACATCCGCAATGACCCATCTGACTTCTTTACGAAAATCATGGCCGCTCCCCAAGGCGAACTGCTTGGTTTAATAAAATTTCTTCCTTCTAGATCCACTAGCTGCACCTTTAACTCTTTCATCTCAATCAATGTCATTCTGCTAGGTGGTCTACTGACAAGTTTAGCTCCTGGTACAAGATCTATCTGAAACTCAATAGCTCGTTTCGGTGATAGTTCTGTAATCGGCTCAAATATATCTGCAAACTCTCTTGCAACTCGAACTTGACTTAGCTCCTTCGCTACTTCCAAGGTACTTAACATAGCACAAACACTTCGGTCGGAATTCTCTACTGAGGAAATGATCCGGTTATAACTATCTGGATGCCTTACTGATATTTTCCCTATCCTGCAAAATATCCTAGCCTCATATTTACCCAACCAATCCATACCCAAAATGATCCCGAAATCTACGAAATTATAAACATACAAACTGCATGCAAACATATGACCTAAAAAATCAAGTTCTAATTGGTCACATCTCATCCTTAAAGTTGCATACCCTCCTATTGGGTCGCAATCCTTAAGGAAGAAACAGGGTAAGTGGGTTCTAAGCATAACTTATTAACCAAATTCTGGGATATAAATAAATGTGATGCACCGGTATCAAATAGTATCCTAACTGGAATACTTTGAATCAAAAATGTACCTTACATCATAGTCTTTCCCTTATCTGTTGAAGTTGATTTGGAAGAAGATAGTGGTCCAATAGCAAAAACCTTCCCTTTTTCTGCCCTAACTGGCTCTGGATACTGGTTCTTGTAATGCCCAACTTTATCACAGTTGTAACACTTAATATGCTTCTTATCCGCAGCCTTCTTCTACCCCTTGCCTGACCGGCACTCGTTTGCAAAATGACCCTTCTTGTAACATTTTTAGCAGACTAAATCAGCTTTTGATTTCTTGGATGAATCTCCCTTCTGGGCTCCTTTTGTTTTGATGAACTTTCTCTTCTTTCCCTGAGAAGTCTGGGATTCAATAGGCTTCTCTCTAGCACAAGTAGCAAGAATCTCTTCATGGCAAATGGCCATCTCCACCACCACATTACAAGGATCACGGATATGAGTCATGGTCGCCCTAGCAAGCTCGGACCTCAGTCCTCGAATGAACCTTTCATTCCTTCTGATGTCGATGTCTATAATAGCATATCCATATCGAGATAGCTCATCAAATCTATTTGCATATTCGATAACTGACATGTCTTCCTGAACTAAATCCATAAATTTTCTCATCAATGCTGATTTGGCAACTTCAGAAATAAACCTCTGTTCGAATCTCCTTCGAAAATCAGCCCAAGTTAACTCTTCCTCCGGAACTCCGGCAGTCACACCATTCCACTAGTGAAGTGCTGACCACTACAACTGTCTAGAGGCCAACCTTCTCTTCTGCGCATCTTCTAAACCCAAATCAGCGAAAATCCTTTCACAGTGTAACAACCAATTTTCCACTACTATAGCATCTTCCGTTCCCATAAACGGCTTTCCACCCAAACTGGTGTAGTCTCGATTTAGCTTGGCATAATTATTCCCAATGGGAATCACAAGATTTGCTCCTCCAATATTTCCAGCAACTCTAGTATTTCATGCTTGCATCAAATTAGCAAGGAACTGATACATCATCCCCGCATCTACTGGCGGATTCCCAGCACTCACATTGGCTTCCACATTTTGATTAGCGTTAGCCTGTCGACCTTGGTTCCTCCGGATGTTAGGTAAGCATTTTCATTGGTTGTGGTGCTTCCTCCACCTAGATTTCCTCTTCCATTTCCTGCTTCCATATCTTCTTTCTTGTAAATCTATATACGAGCCTTAGTATGATATAGAAGAATGGTCTAAGAGAGAAGGGATACTGTACTTATATATATACCTATATATATAAAATATAAATACGTTACAATCACATTAACCCAAACCCCGATCAAGTTTCCGATTCATTGGATTATGTTCTGAAAATCTTTTTAGGTTTAAATTGCTTAAGTTTTCATAAACCTATGCTCATATACCAACTTGTAACATCCCCCACTTGGAGGCCCAAAACTAACGGCTACGGATGCTGCAGTCATCCATAGTTATTAATCCTCGACGACTAAATACGATAATGTTAGATAAATTGATATACTAGAAACACATGGATATGGAAAAAGTTTAAAATTTCAAAACAACTTTCACATTCCATTCCAAACTCATTTCAGTATTCATTACACAATCCCACAACTTTAACCATGTTCAAAAAAATATAATTATTACAATATACTCCAAGAGCAACATATGAAGATGCTCCCTTGGTGATCAGAGTATATAATAGGCAATAAACCACTTTTACTTAACAAAATAAATGGTGGAATCAC
This sequence comes from Allium fistulosum, assembly GCA_030737815.1. Taxonomy (NCBI): domain Eukaryota; kingdom Viridiplantae; phylum Streptophyta; class Magnoliopsida; order Asparagales; family Amaryllidaceae; genus Allium; species Allium fistulosum. Next base: position 333,305,501 of record CM060901.1, on the reverse strand, counting down.
ATGAGAAAGAACTTAAACAACTACATACCTTTTGCATGACTACGGAAGCTTTTCATCTTAAGAGGTACCTGAAAACCTCAAATCTCAAACTACTCAAAATCAATTGAGTATCCGAGAGTTTAAGGGGAAAATATAAACTTCGAGTCAGACATAAAGCCTAGTATGAATATTAATATACCATCTCAAATCATTTAGATATCTAGTGAGACCACGCTGCTTAGCGGAACGGGTTTCCCCTTACTAGTATCTTAAAACCTTTATAAACCATTTTCTATGCCCCTGCATCCACAATGGTTAATTTAATTCAAAACATTATTATGTGATGATATGCATAACAATTGAATTAATTCTAGATTACCCATCCCCAATTCATTTTGACTATCTGTCATAATTATAGTTTCTAGGATTACTATCAGCCTAATAGTTTTCATGGGCTAACTAATAACCAGTTAAACTTTTAAGGATTCCTTGTCCAATTATATAGTTTTCATGGGATTACTATGAACCTATTGGTAACTCCAATGTCATTTCTTTTATACTAGTTTTCATGGGCTGACTAGGAACCTATTGACTAACTGTCAATATCTTTCTTTTAACCTAGTTTTCATGGGCTAACTAGGAACCTATTGACTATCTGTCAATATTTCATGGGCTTACTATAAACCTGTCTAACTGACATCTTTAATTATACATAGTTTTCATGGGCTAACTATGAACATATTGGCCCCTACCGATATCTTTTCCCTTACACGATTTTCATGGGCTTACTGTTAACCTATTGGCCCCTGCCAATATCTTTTATTTATTCACTACTAGGTCAACCCAACTGGTTATTATACCTTTTTTCCAAAGTACAGTTTTTGGATTCATTATAAAGTGAATATATACATATATGAAGAAGCAAACAATATAACTTGGTTAATTCCTTTAACCCATTTAGACTTCTTCATAAGTTCCATTTCAAAATACTTTGTTTATTAATATGACATGGTTTTGCGTTTAAATAAAATTGGGTTAATTGTTTTGAAAACTATACTTTTGAAACCTTCAAAACCTTCGAAACCTTGCTTTCGACCTCACTGGATAGCCTCCTTCGAAAGCATATATCTCTTTTCAAGACATTAGGCTTCTGCCTTTAAAAACACTTTAAAATCCTTCTTTTGAAACCTTTCGACTATAATAAAGTGTTACTTATTAATTATTAGAAGCATAGCTTCAAAACCAATGGAAGTATCTCTTCCTAAAGCATTGAAAGTCCCTCTTTCGACATTATTAGGTTTACCTTTTAAAATATCATTTGGGTCAAAGCAAATATAAACGAAAGTATATCTTTCGAAACCATTCTTTACTAAATAAAAATATTGGGGAATTTATGATGGCGTCGATACCATCTCTTTTGACAGAGTCGAAAACATACATTTAAAATATTGAAGGATAGCTTCGAAACCCCTTTCGAAACCCATAACCCTTTCGAAAGCATTTAGAAAGTGGCTTAATATAGCTTTAAAACAAACAATACCTTTCGACGGTATTGATGACTTCAATACACTCGAAAGGCACAAGAATCGGCGGCAGGGCTTCGACTAGGTCAAAACCCCTTCTTTTGAAAGCATTGATTTATAATTAAAGGAACACTTTTGAAACCCCTTTTACTTTTAAAACAAACATGGAAACTCCTTCGAAAGCCATTATAAAACTTCTTTTAAAAACATACGTATCGACTAAGTCGAAAGCTTAGTAAAACAAAGACAGGTGCTTATCTTTTCAAAACAAACTAAGGTAGCGACCTCATCGGAAGCTATGTTTTTGACACCATGTCTTTCGCCTTTCTCCAATCCACTACGTATCATCTAAACGATACCATGTGTATTGAATTTAACTTAATGGGATTTCGACATGATCGAAGGCGTAAGGAAAGGAGCGAAAGGTACTCTGATTAGAGGCGAAACCTATTTTTTTGGGTTAAATACTAAATTAAGTAACTTATATAAACTAACTTGCCTACGTGCTCATTTCTTATTGGTTGCCTTAACTGTTCCCATGCTTTTCAAAACTAACCGCCTTTTTATTTTGGATAAGTATCAAACTTAAACTTTTGCAAATAAAACTTTCCTCTTTATTTATACGTAAATCATTTTGATCCTCTTCTCAAAATAATTTATTTTGTATATCAGATCACTTAAGAAAAATCCCCAAAAATCACAGAAAATTACTTTGATTATGTTATCTAACATATCAAAATTTCAAACCCAAATTCTCAATATGTTTTCTGAAATAAATTATTGAACTCAACATTCTATATTTTCATTCAAAAATTCATAATAATCTTCCCAATGCTTGGAAAATTATCAAACTTAAAACCCAACTCTAAAATCATGTTTTGCATAACATATAATTTTACCATGGCGTTTAAATATCAATAACACACGGTTTTGATCTATAATCGTATGAACCATTATTTAAACAATCTTGTCTAAATTTAAATAAACCATAATTCAAGATATCATCATCAAATATCATACATACGAATTTAAACTTAAATCTGAAACATATCTTTAACAAATAGAGATGGAAATTATCATTCACCTTAATCTTTGATAAGGAAAATGGATTGAGATGAGTTTGATTTCCCCTTTTTACTTTCTCTACTTTTTCTTTGAATTTCCTCTTCATTTTCTTTTCTATTTAATGGTCTTTACTTACGTTTTTATTTTTGTGAGAAGAATGAATATGACTGTGAATGGCTTATGGGTAAACATATATATATATATATATATATATATATATATATATAAAAGGGTAAAGTTAGGTGTAGCTAAATCCCATTATACCCTTACATAACTTAGTTAATCTTTAAACCATTCTTTAGCCCAATTAAATTAATAAGCACGGCCACTTAAGTTTTATTCAAATCTCAATCCCCTTATCACTTAACATTTTCATTATTCTATTTAATTTATCTAATTAAATATCCTGAATAATGTTATTTAAAGTTAGAGGTGTTGCGGGAGCTTACAGTCTTGCTTGAAGGAGTGCAAATAATTGGAGTGAAATGGATCTTTAAAACGAAAAACAGTGAATTTGTGAGCTGGAGAAGTGTAAGGTTCGTTTGGTGGCGAAATGATATGCTCAACAGTTTGGCGTAGATTATACGGAAGTGTATGCACCTGTAGCTCGTTGGGACACCATTAGAATGATTGTAACTTTGACTGCGTAGAAGAGTTGGTGTATTTATGAACTAGATGTGAAAAGTGCTTTTTGCATAGAGATATCACTAAAGAAGTCTATATCGAGTAGCCTCACGGATTTGTGAAAAAGGGAGATGAAGAAAAAGTGTACAAGCTTAAGAAGGCCTTGTATGGTCTTAAAAAGGCTCCAAGGGCATGGTTTAGCAAAATTGAAGCATACTTCATTCATCAAGGAGGAATTCGAAAAATGTGACTTTGAACATACACTTTTTATTAAGTGGAAAGGAGTTAAGATTTTGATTATTAGTCTATATGTAGATGATTTGATTTTCATTGGAAATTGTGAGAGCATGTCTGTCAAATTCAAAAACTCCATGAAACATGAGTTTGACATGACGAAATTAGGTAAGATGAGATATTTTCTGGGAGTAGAGGTGACACAATCTGTAGAAGGGGTTTATATATACCAGAGAAAGTTTGCAAAAGAAATACTGCAGAAGTTTGGGATGTGCAGAAGTAATTGTGTGAAGAATCCAATAGTTCCTAGTGTCAAGTTAACTAAAGACAAGGAAGGAAATAAAGTTGATTTGAATGACTGAAAGAGCACTTCTGGTTATATTTTCTCGCTGAGTAGTGGTGCAGTGTCTTGGGCTTCTAAGAAACCACGTGAGGTGTCCTAGTCAACCATTGAAGTAGAATATATAGCTGTTGTATCTTGTGCCACTCAAGGGATATGGCTGAAAAGAGTGTTAGACAAGCTTGGTCTCTGTCAAAACAACCGATTACCATCTTGTGTGATAGTAGTTCTACATCAAGTTTTCAAGAAATACAATCTTACATGGTCCTAGCGAATATATTGATATTCGTTTCATTTCTTGGGTGAACTCACTAAGGATGGAAGAGCGGAGGTGGTTTATAGTGGCACTAAGAATCAGGTGGTCAACATTATGACTAAGCCACTTCAACTGGATGTGTTTGTAAAGATAAGGGAGAAGCTTAGTGTCTGTGTTGTTACGAATTTAAACACCGATTGCCTATAGAAATTAGTTTAGGGGAGGCTACGTTGGTGACTAGTTCAACAGCTTTGCTTGTTTAATAATATCTCTGTTTTATAGGACCATATGCGTTGAATTTTACTACTACTATGTGGGTCGCTTAGTTTTCTCAGTTTTTGTTTTGTAAGGCTATATAAGCCTCGTCCTGAATGTAATAAAGTGAGCATTTTAATATTATCTTAATTTTATATCTTTACAACTGACAATCATTATAACTTCATTTTGACTAATTGTTAAACAAATTAAATTATGTGTTTACACGTTAAATGTTTGCTCTTTTTAACCCAAATGTCAACACAACAAAATTCCACAGCTTAGCTTCATTAATTTATTCAATCAGCATAGAAGAATAGTGTGCAAATGTGGGATTACGATAGAGATGTTCTAGAATCCTTTTACCTGTTGAAAGGTAAATGGAAATGTAGATACGAAGAAATGAAAAGGGATTTATGTGGGAGTTAAAAAGATTATGAATACCAGTCGTTGGATAAAAAAGTGCAACCATCGGTGAAAAGGTGAAATAGAAATTTAAGAATGATGTAAACTTTATTAGTTATTTGTAGTGTTATACTGGTTGATTTCCTGAAAAACTTTAACGAAAAAATTGTTACCTAAATCTTTACGACAGCTGGTTTACAAGAGACGTGGTGGATGATGTAACGTTCAAAGCAAAATGAAGTGTCTACTTTATGATGGGTACTTAGCTATTTACCCACACGTAAGAATATTCTATTTAGGTTGACTTTGTTCACAGAAAGCGAACACAAGGCAAGTTTCTGTGTAAAATTTCAAGTTACCCTTCGGAGATAAATACTGGATCAAAATCATTTCATTGGTTGAACTTCCTTGAAGAGAAGCTATCGTCCAAGCGCTGTGGACCAAACCAAGTCAGGTCTACCATAGCCTGATCAGTTTTTAGAGAAAGAAACAACTCGAATGAGTGACTCGTTCAATCTAGAGCTACCTATTAGTGGAGCCATTTTGAGTGCCACAAACAATTATCCACTATTCCAGCAATCAGTAAATATCGCTCGTTGCACTAGAGTCTCCATCCACCATATTTCCCCAACAATCGACTAGTAATCACGTAGGACTCTAACAGTCCACGTTCACTCATATCAAATTTGCATCAAAGAAAGGACAGTGTCACTTGCTACAAATATGAATCGTGCACCCTTGGAGATATTTGTTGGGTCGCTTGCTGCAAAGAACTAATGGAATGGTCGGGATTTAAGCACATGATCATTAATGTGCTAAACACGCTGAATAATCTACTCATAAACATCAGTATGTGTGACTGTTTTGGTTTCAAAATTAGTTCATCAGAAACCTCGATAGGATTTTGAAGGGCTTATATATCAGATGAAGTTTCAAATCCAAAAAATACCAATTATTTTTGTATTGGATTACATGATTATGAAAATTCTACATCTTTAAACTATGTCGGTTTGATACCACTTGGGTACATAAGCAGTCATCTTAGTAATACAGACATCCCTTTGATTTACTTTATTTTGAATACTGGAGGACAATGTTGGGTATTTTCAAAATGATTGTGCTCTTATTATTGTTTTAGAAAAAGGAAGAAGAAAGAACCAAGGGATATTAAGTCCCACATTGTTGAAAATAAGATCATATATTTGTTTAAATATATGGCTCTCATGAGAAGGTTGAGATTTTGGACATCCAATTGTTTTTTTTGGTTGAAGAGAAAGGTCGTGCATATTGACACTCACGTGCATGTACCACCATTGTTGTCTGATCGACCAAGCCAGGTTAGGTTTGTGTTTGGGTCCACTGGGTTTAGGTCCAGATTATGTTTTCTAAATTCGAACTGTTGTAAACATCGGGAAATCAATGGGTGTGACTTTTGTAAACTGAAGGCAGCTTTTTATACAGGCGGGAAATGTGGTAGTTGCAACTAATAGACGTGATCGTTAAAAGCGTCTATTTGTCTACAAATGCATTTTTTCACTACCTATATAAAGGCACGACCGAATTAATTTCTGAAGGACGAAAACTTTCTTCTTCTTCTTTTCTATACTCCTTTATTGCATCGTCAGCCTTTGATTAAAAGAGTGTTCTTGATCGGATCAAATTAGTACAAACTTTGAATCAACTTATAGTGTTATAGGACTTCATAAATCCCGAAGACAGTAATTCGATGAACCGTTTGTATTTGGAGGGTTGAATTGCTGTCTAAAATAATCATATATAAAGTTCTTTGAAGTCAAAAGTATAATATGCATCACTGTCACACTCGAGCCACCAAGTATTTTGATATTCATAGCAAAGTAATTGGAAAATGCACTATAGAACTTCCATTCACCTCTAAAAAGGTTCTTACTTTGGTTAATATTTTCATTTAACTGGTATTTGTAAGAATCTAACCTTTTGATGCCTTCTTAATAAAGGATGACTCAAAATGGTGTATGTGTTTGATAAGTTGGTGTTATTCAAGAACGACAAGTTTGTTGGACAAGAATATTCTTATAATGGCATATTAAGTTGAATGTAATAAAGAATATTTCTGCTTATATTGTTGATTCTGTTAGTTTATGGCATGCTAGATTAGGACATGTTAATTATTTTCCCCTTAAGAATGTGAAAAGGTTATGATTAATTTCTGATTGCGATTTTGAATCTATCTCTAAATGTGAAATATGTGTTCAAAAAAATACATAGGAAGTGTTTTAAATTTATAGAAAGAAAAGCCGATTTGCTTGATTTAGTATATAGCGATGTTGGTGAATTAAAAGGTCATACAACTTATGATGGTAATAGGTATTATGTCACGTTTATTAAAAATTATTCTAGATAATTTATCTAATAAAAAAAAGTTGAAGTTTTTGATATGTTTAAATTTTAGAATATTGAAGCGACGGTGCGTTAGGATTTAAAATAAAAGTGTTTCATTCTGAGCATGACAGTGATTATTTTTCAAATGATTTCACATTATTTTGTAAACAACTTGATTTAATTCGTCGGTACTGCTCTTTATACACCTCAACAATACAGAGTCAGTGAAAGGAAAAACATGATACTTATAGAAATGGTTAGTGCTATGCTCAGTAGTTCTAATTTACCTAACACTTTATATGGTAATGCCATATTATCTGATTGTTATATTTTAAATAAAGTTTGTTTGAAAAAAGTTTGAGTATTTCCCATTATGAGTTATGGTTTAAAATAAAATCAAACTTATCAAGACATAAAGTTTGGGGCTTTTTGGAAGTAAACCAAATCGTACAAGACCAAAATTAGGAAATTAAGCAATTAAGTGGTCTTTGCTGGTTATTCCCTATAACTTATTAATTTATAATACTTGATACTTTTGAAATAATAGAATTTGTAGATGTGGAATTTTTTGAAAACAGGTATATGTCTCAAAATCTAACTGGTGAGAGTTCATTGGTATCATATAGTCCAAAATTTGTTGAAACTAATGATAACTATGATGAAGAATATACCTTGCTTAAAACAATAAGAATATCTTAGTACTTGAAGAAAATTTTAAATGTCAAAAAAGAGCAAGAATAGTCCATTATCCTGATTTTAATTCATATCTGGTAGAAGGAAGTAAGGATGAAATTCGTAATATAACTATATACATAACGAACGTTGATGATGATCCTAAAATTTATTCTAATGCTATGGGTTCCAAAAAGATGCTATTTTTTGGAAAGAACATTTTAATAATAAAGTGATTTCAATAGCAAACCAAACTTAGATTTTGTCTAATTTACCTTTCGGTGCTAAATCAATAGGATGTAATTGGATATTCAATAAAAAGTTGAATGCTGACGAATCCATTGATAAATTTAAAGTTAGATTAGTTACTAAGATTTATAAACAAAGACATGGAGTAGATTATATTGATACATATGCTATTGTTGCTCCCATTACTTCTACTCCTGGTTTGATAGCACTTGCTTACATTCATAATTTGGTAATACACCAATGGATGTTGATAGAGTTAGAGGTATGCCCTAGGGGAATTCATGCTTAAGCTCGTGAAGCCCCATCAAGACTCACGACTGTCGATCATAGTTAGTCCAATTCCGACCAGCTTGCAACTATATGTGTAATGAACCCAATTAGGTAGAACTAAGCCCCTAAAAGCTAACTTGAAAGGGAAGGGTGTCTAATGGGTTATATGTGCATCACATATCCCATACTAGGTGATGTTGGGCATAACATTCCACTACTCTATAAAAGTCTGATGTCCACGTCGGCCCACACTATCGACATTGACCCGATGGTATCCCTTTTCCCTTTGGACGGCTTCGCTCATCTATCAGTATTTTAATTTAGCATATAGGTCGCTCCCCTCATGACTCGAACTTTCATCAGTGGTAGTCTGCTCTGATACCAAATTGGTAGGCCCTTTAAGCTTTGATTGATGTCTAGTATTAGTCATGGTCAATGCAGAATTTTTGTGATGATGGAGTAGAGAGAAGTGTGGATGTTTAGAGTTATTTGTGTTTGTATATGGGGTATAAAATTTGCGAAGGAAGTAGTTTGGGAGGTTATAGGAATTAGAAGGGTGGTCTGGTGATGTTGAAATGAGCGTGGTTGATGGAAAATAAGGGTTTTGGGCACAAGAAGATCTGGCAAAAGAAAATGAACATGCACGGAAGTACAAAAAAGAAGAAATTCACATAAGAATGCATAGTGGGAAAAAAGCAATTGAACTTAGGGTTTTTATTAATTCATCTCACACACCTTTACATTTATACATGCCCGCATGTATATAGGGTTAATTACAACAGCTCTAAACTAAATCTTAATAAACCATAACCCAAGCTATAGTCAAGCTAAACATGTTTATATAACAAAGCAGTCGTGTATCAGCCTGTACATGTTATGCATGTGCACACGCGCATAGCTAATATATTTATATATATTCAACATGGTATTCAACTTGCAGCTTCATTCTCTTTAGCAATGGCAATCACCTCCTTCTCTCCACTACAGACTCCGCCTCTGATGAACTCTGGTACCATTTTTGATGATTTATAGCCTGAATCCTGATATTTGCAATATGTTATGTCCTACATCGCCTAGTATATGATAGGTGATGTGTATATAACCTATTAAATACCCTCCCCTTACAAGCTAGCTTTTAGGGGTGAGTTCTACCTAATTTAGTTCATTACAAGTGGTATCAAAGTAGGATGAAAACCCAGATCCTCCTTTATAAAATCTCTACAACCCTAAAACCAGCAATCAGGAAGAAAGAAACTTCTCTATACTTGCAGTAGAGGAAGAACGGATTTATAGGCAAGGCAAAATCACATAAATGAAAGAACCACTGATGCATTAGCACAATTACAAGACGCACATCAAGAACTCCATAACTCCCATCAAAAAGTGCATCAAACTTTGCAAGAAAAATCTCAAGAAATGAATGGTAAAATGAATCTCTTACCTATGACTAGTGACTTTAATTTAAGAAATGAGAAGTAATAGGAATTCACCCATAGCTACTCCTCAAGACAACAACATGGCCAAAGAAACCCCTTATATCCCTCTTTTCCAAAGATCCCCTATTATCCCCTATTAGAAATCCCACTGAAATACTCCATAATTTTGATCAAACCCCACCTGCAAATTCAAGAGAAGCTCCATACATACCACCATATCAGAGATCTTAAACTAAAAGTCTTCAAAAAGCAACAATTCAATAAGATGCAGGCTCACCATCGAATCTCGGACCCCATCTTTTAAATTGCACCAGTTTTTCCGTCAGAACAGCACAAGAAACGACTTAGAGATTGACCATGGGTATCCAAATGATGATCGATAACAAGAATTTCTATATTGTTTGTCGAAAATCAGGGTCTAAGATTTGTTTCAAATGTAAGAGTGTTAGATACCGCTCTGATCCCTTCTAGATCTGCTTAAATCAAAGCACTAGAATCAAAGCACTAGAATGCATGTTAAAAATTGAAATGCAAGCCTCAAATCCCTTCTAATGATGTTAAAGCACATATGATATCAGTAAAAGAATGAGTTATGACTTTAAAAAGTTCTGGTAAAAAAGCTCAACAAAAAGGCAAGCACCTTAGAAAAAGAGAGCAATCTTCCCAATGCAATGTTGCCTTTCAACAGTGGATCTGCAGAGGACTCTAAATTTTTTGAAACACCAACTAAGTCGACCAATCTGGATGTTATGTCAAAAACTAAAGGCAAAAGAGGCCGACCAAAAAAGGAGGTTGTTACATAAGAATCTCATGTGATCAATAAACCCAGTGCAAAGAATCAAAAGGAAGACAGAAATATCCTTGGAGCAAATGTTGATATTGGGTCAACTTTACAAGAAATAGCTTCTGCACTTAGATCTGCATTGAACTCACAAAGTGTAGATAAGGCTAATCTTGATAGTTGCTATGAGCCCAAGTCAAGAAGGAAGCATGCTATAGACACAGATGATATATATGTAAAGATCCGTGAGCCTGAAATATTGATTAGGGAGTTGTTTGGTTGAAAACTTTCAACTGTTTTGTATGCCTAGGCAAGCATTATAATGAGAAGAAGATATTCATATTCAACCTAAGCGGTAGCTCAATGACTAGTTTAAAGAAGTTGAAATCGCTAAAGACACCTTGACTTAACCCTGAGGACAATGTTGTTTTGATGGAGAAAGGAGATGTCGAGCCCAGATTTCAGTTTCAAGTGAACAAAATGAAGAAAAATGCAAATATCAGGATTCAAGCCATAGATCATCAAAAATGGTACTAAGGTGCATCAGATGTCGAGTCCGTAGAAGAGAGAAGGAGGTGATTGCCATCGCTTAAGAGAATGAAGCTGTAGGTTGAATAGCAGGTTGAATATATGTAAATATATTTGCTATGCATGTGTGCACGTGCACAACATGTACATATTTATGTTTTGAACATAAGTTTTGTAAACTAAAAACTTAATTAGTTTTATATGAAAGGCAATTCATAAAGTGTTTATGAATACATATTTCGTTGCACTGAGAAACAATTGTTGTCCAAGAAATATCAACTTTATTGTGAAGGAATTTCTTTAAGAAATTGTTGGTAGTAAAATGGAAGTGGATACGATCCTAAGATAAATTTGATTGCATGGGATGAAATGAAATTAACCTAACTTAAATGAACACATCACATTAGAGTGTCTAATATGTATTCTCGCACATTGTAGAGAAACTACGAGTTCCTTATCAATGTCGAGCTAAAATAATCCTTAGTTGTCAATTAAGTCATTAAGAGTACTGACTCTATGATATGGTATGATGCACAAATCCAAAGGGGTTTTGAGTACATTATCAAAATATAATTTTGGTAATCATATCCATAGGGATGTGATCCATCGACCACGATTGTGTCTCTAAAAGACTAATGCAGTTGGAATTTAATAAGCAACATTGATAAGAATAACCTCGTAAATTTCAATTGTTAAAATTAGCGTAATAGATTCATTATTCAACATACTAAAGTTATTTCGGATTTACTCACAAGATTATCTCTTGATAAGACTTAGTGTTTTGGTACATATGTATTAAAACAAAATATTCTAAATAATGATTTAGAGTAAACTGTGTTTACACATAATAACCAAAAATATCTTGAAGTCCATGGAAGTGATGTTGAGTTTGTGAGTCCTTGGATATAATCCAAGAAATGATAGAAAGCATCATTTTATAAGCATTGGAATTGAACAAATATTTTGATAGAAATATCAAATAGCTTGATTATCCACCAAAATGCAGAGGAAGCATGTGTTCACAAGAAAGAATATAAAAAGGGTACATTGATATTTCTAAACAACAAGTAAACAACACATTGTCGATTTTTAACAATGTACTTGTGTTAAAATCAGTTTTAGTTGTTTTAATACTTAATATTGGATTTGTAAATGGTGTCTTTTATAGAAAGTATAAAAGATATAGGGAATGTCCCAAAATGACATGTATGGACACCTTATTAAAATGTTTAATAGAAACATGTCTTCTACTATATCATACACTTTTCCAATAACCTAAGGGAGACAACTAGCGATAACAATCTCAAAAACTCTAAAAGAAAATTTTGCTGGAAGATGTCATTTACCATTAACTGGTGTAAATAATGTTGTGGTCCTAACACTTCTTAATCAATTAAGATGGGCACTTCTAATATGTCATTCCACCATCACCTACCTTCCTTAATTTTTCTTCTTGATTTCTAATAAATGTGGTTCATTCATTGCTTCAGTTAATATACCCTTAATAATTGATCGTTAATGTCAAAGTTAGACCATCTCTAATCAATCCTCATTTAAATCCCTTTAATCTTTATACCAGTTTCAAAATCCATTTATTATGCACATTCAAATCCTTTGCCAATGTCATATTAAATTCCTTAATCAGTCCCTATATAATTCTTTTTAACTCCCATTAATTACAAATTTATTACCCGTTAAATTTGTAATCAATGTCCATAAATCCTAATTTGTTAATTACTAACTAATACATATATAGTCTTAAATTACGCTATTTATATATTTCTATTTTTATACGTTAAGCGCAGTTATATGTGTGTGTTTATATTAATTTCTAAACTAGAACATTCCTTTCCACATTTTAATTTATTAAAGCTATCTTTCTATAAAGGATTACCGTTATAAATTTTTCATAAATTTACCAAAGTGAGATTTTTGTTTTGTTTGAAACTACAAGTAATTATTTCTTTTCTTTTCAACGAAATAGACAGTGTAAACTATGGAATAGAGTATCCACATCTTATACATCTCTTTTCTTTTTGGTGTATCCCTTGTTAATTCAAATGGCACTACACCAGAAACAACTTTTAACAGCACAGAAAAAACGTTGTCATATCCTTTAACAACACTGTTTGAAACGCTGTTATACGATATGCAGTAATAAGTCCACTATATATGACATCACATTATTAACATTGTAATAAACGCTATGACGCTTGAGAGTTCACAGCATTGTCTACATTAGGGCTGTCAATGGGTCGGGTCAAGTCGGGTTCGGATTGATTTTGAATAGGTCGTGTCAATCCGTTTATTAAACAGGTCAGAAATAACTCAAACCGAACCGGACCAAATTATAAATGGTTGACCCGACCCATGTAACCCGATTATAAACGGGTAGGGCCAACCCGTATAAGGTAAAAACAGATTATAAACTGGTCGTAAACGGGTTATAAATGAGTCAAATTCGGGTTCATGGTTAGGGTTGGGTTATAATCGGGTTGGGTCAACCCATATAAGTATAAACGGGTAATAAACAGGTCAAATTCGAGTTCACGGGTCAACCCGAAACCTCCACCCATTTATAAACGGGTCAAATTCGGATTGACCCGAAAATGACCCGCCTGCTTAAACGGTCGGGTTAATCTGCTAATTTTCGTATAATCTTTGGGTCGTGCTGGAAATTAACAGCCCTAATCTACATGCTATAAAAACATACTGTTATGGCACTCAATAAACACTGTCTGCAGCTTCAATTGTAAGATGTCCATTCGCTATAGCGTTAATTAATTGCTGTGAAAAAAATGATATTTTACAACGTTTTTTGCTTGTTGTAAGTAGGGCTGTCAATGGATACCCGAAAAATCCGAAATCTGTCCGCATCCACATCCGAAAAGCGGATAAATATCCGATATTCGGAAAAACGGATGTGGATGTGAATGCGAAGACATCCGCATCCGAAAATTATCAATCCGATTTTTGTCAAGATTATAGTTCAAATTATGTGTATTTTAGTGCAGTGAAAGATATTTGTATATTATTTTATTTAATTAATAGTTTATATTATATGCACTTAATGCTTGATAGGCCTAATTGTAAGTAAGTTCTCATCTGTGCTATTGCAATATTTAACATGTAAGTACGCTATAAATATACATATCTACTTTTCAACAGCTTTATTTAAACCCTTCTTATGTTTTTATAGGATTATCTTAGAAAATTAACGTAATTTAAAATAATATGTATATAACATCCTTAAAGTTCAGTATCAAATATATAAAGATATTCTAATCAACATCAACCAATGACCATCTGAACACATTTAAATCATTCAAAACAATTAATAAGTTATGTAAAACTAATATTTAAACGATATCCATAAGTCATGTTTTATACAATATACACCAAGTATCCACTAAGCAACACCAAATACTACAATATTATGACAAAATGGGCAAAGCTCAAAAAAAGCCACATTATTACTACGCTAAAAAGAGCTTCAACAACTTCAATAAGCGGCAACTTACTAGCCAAAATGAGCCATATGCTTACTTTGATTACCTGTAATGCAAAAAATAATAGTAAGTATTAAAGCGGGAAAAGCTGAAGCAAAATTTTGAATATAAATGTATATGATGCAAAGTTTTTGGCCATGAGACCAATACGTGCAAAGTTTCAATATAAGATTACTGTATATGATGTAAAGCTATATAAAGTTATACAGTATTAATATAAGATTACTGTATTAGTATAAGATGCAAAGTTTTTGGTCATGAGAACAATATGTGCTTTAAGAATTCTGTTGAGCCCATTAACAACAAGTAGAGTAATCATGCTGTAGTCCATGGTATGTTAGTCAACGATGATGCAATTACAAGTGTTAAGCCAACTGAGGTGAAAATGAATGAATATAATAATGGCAAAGTGGCAAAAAGGGTGAAAATGCAGTACCGATTTAATGCAATTCACAAATGTGAGAAATAGTCAAAAACGGAAAGCATATCATGCAAATGGATTACACGTAAACAAGAGTTCAATGCAACAAGTATTTCAAATTTCTTTTGAGGCAAGCAAAGTTAACATTAAGGCAACTTCACAAACTTCTCTCAAAAGTAACTCAACATATGCAGAACCTCATTCAGTGGTAATTCAATGCAAAGTAAAAAAGAAGCCGCTACAGCTAATCAATCATCAATTTCTCCATTAAGTCACGAAATTAAATGTTCAACCAAATTAACATTCTCTTACAGTTCTTAATGCTAGATCATTTTTCAATAACTTATTTAATAGTCAAGCATATTTTCCCATCTAATGGTGTTTCGAGCAAAAAATTTCAAGTGCTAAATTGCGAACAACCCCTTGATTCTGGCATATGCCAGATTCGTGAATGTTGGCAAGCACTTTTCTCTTTTAAAGTTCAAAGCAGTCATTTTGGTTCACAATCCTCCAAACACATGCTCGCTACTAATTTTTTATTTTCATATGTTAATATAGTCTTAGCAATTCATTTATAATATTTTAATTGACTAATACAAAAAAACGAATAAATGGTGCAATCAGGACTAAAAGTATAGAATTACACCCATTCTCAAGAATAATAGACATCAACAAAACTGAAAACATGTCTCTTATACACAAAATAGTTAGATTAATAATTCAAAATTATATGATTATTAATTCTTAGCGATGTAGATTATTCTTCTTCAAAGGAATTCCAAGTTGGCGACACCCTTGGTCAGTTTTTTCATTTAACTACCATCCAATATTTTGTATATGACCTAAATGCTTCTTATTTTGGTGCAGTTTTTGTATACAACAAGAAGTTTCACAACGTGATGCAATTACAGAGAAATGATTACAGGTCATGTAATGCAACAACACCACTGGCAACATACGCAACAGGAAACAACACGATTGAAATAAAATGAAATGGTCTTTACTTCTTCATATGTGGAGTGCCTACTCACTGTGGAAGTGGCCGAAGGTTGACTTTACAAACTTTGGGTTTCTAAAAATCTAGTAAGTACTTGTTCGATTCAACCTTTATTAAAGATGTAATTCTATTAGTTTATCGTTTCTTCTTCTTTCCCCATAAATTACAAAATCAAAAATGTATTTTCACAATAAAAAAAATATACTTACCAGAATCTAAAATTAACTTTTTATACTTTAAAATTCCTTTCTTCAAAATTTATTCAATTTCTAAAATTAATTCACTTAGAAATTTCTATTTTGATTTCAAAAATTCAATTTCGTTTATTTTTGAAATCCAATGATATCAAACATCCATTCAGCTAAATTTTAGCTTTCAAACAATTTCCAGACATCAATATGATTAATAACATCAATAATCATTCACAGATTAACACATCACAGTAGAAATAAATTCAATCAATGTGAGGGGTCCAGTTGGATCTCTCCAACCTGTTTCCCTGCATCCAAAGACGTCAGCACAATACCAATTCCACTTCGAGGTGGAATATCGCGGTATATGGGTTTTTTATAATATATCCGCTTACTAACGGCGCAATAGGGTCTCATCCGCTATACGAGGCGGGAAATCATCAATCCAATATATACATATGCCAATATGTATATATTGCTATATATATATAGATATATCCTACTATATCTAATATCACATCCAAATAGCAATCATATCAATCAATAACTGCAAAACAAAATATATTTTTGAGTGAGAAAAATCTCACCTTTGCTTTTATTAGCAATCCGTTTCCATCTCAGTTTGTTTTCTTCCATTCTTAACCTTGTATAAACAATGTATAAAATTTATTAATATTCGAATTTAATCGAATCAACAATTTTCGTTTTGGTAAATTTAATTATTCAATGGTTTTGTTTTAAACCAATTTCTATTATTAAATTTGAAACTAAATTTCTTATTTGATAAATTAAATTAGCCAAATTATTTTGTCGAACCAATTTTTCTCTTACCAATTTAATTAAATCAAATTTCCTTTTGAAAATCTCTAGTATCAAAAATAATTTAAATTAGAAATTTTAAATAAGTATATTTATTCTTCTCACTTGAACTATATATACTTATATTAAAACAAAAATTCATGTAATCTAAAACTTGTCAAAATCTTACATTTTGTATGCTTACTGCTTTTAGATAACATGTGTATGTGACTTAACATAGGTATATAAATGTATATATATATAAATAGATTTAGTCTACACTCTACTGTAATAACCTATTTTTTTTCTTTTACATATATAACTTCAACATTTCCAAAATTTCTATATACAGTTAAATCAAATTTAAACTAAGTTAAGAACAACTAAAAATTCAAAACTGCTCATCATTTTAAAATTCTCTTAACTATCTGTTTTTATTTTATTTTCGTTCGATCTTTGAATATATCACACTAATGATAAAATCAAATTACCTTATTGACAAAATCGAAGTCGACTTCCCCACTGACCTGCCTTGCTCGACTTCGAGCTACATGCTGCCGCGTTCCCATTCACGCGATTACCTTGTCGTCGATTTGAAGTTGCTTGCGTACATCACAACCATCGCCTGAGCACGTCCACGTCGCGCCCATCCTTCCTTCGGTGCCTCGCGATTTCGATTCTCTGTTCGCTGCTTATCAACGCGGTAGTCGCCCCCTATCGATCGCACCCAAATTCGAGCTTCAACTTTGCCCAGCTCCACTTGCCGCGCGAACATCCCCCAGGTCAAACACTAGCAACGAATCGCGGCAACCCCTACGGCCTTGCGAACGCGCGAGCCTCCTATCGCCTCTTTAACGAGCTCGCCAGTACCCCACGTCGCCGCCACTGTCGCGAGAATCAGGGCGAATCCATCGTCGCCCAATCCCCTTCAGCTCGTTCGAATCGCGATCTCGAGTTTAGGATTGAGTTGCCATCATTTTTTTTTCTCTACGATTTAATTTACTTCGGCCCCTAAATTTGATTTCACTTCAAATTTAATTGAAGAAGACATTTGGTTTAAGTAGGAAGAGGAGTCGATTTGAATTAGAACGAGACGGGTTTCGTTTTCTCTGATTTTGAAAACTGGAGAGGGAGATTGTCATTTTAAAACGGAACGAAGCATGCCTCCACGATTTCGTTCGTGATTCCTGGCAAAAATTTAGGCGTGGTTTAAGGCGCGTGTTTAAAGGAAGAAAAGTGTGCTGACTTTGACCAAATATTTAAATTAAAAATGAATTTGAATTTGATTTTATTCTGATGCGTTTGCATATCGTACGGTCACGTATTAACTCCGAAAATTACGAAAATTGAAATCCGCTAATAATTCAATATTACGGACCCAATGGAATTGGTTTCGTCGAATTCCGAGACTGTTTCTCGGACGGCTATTTTTAAATATCGATTCGAACGATATGAATTCAAAACTGAACAAATAACTGTAAACTTCAATTCTGAAGCTTCTATTATCTTCAGTGTTATCAATATAAATATTACAAGCGTTTGAAATATTTTTCTTCAGCTTAAAATTAAAGATTCAAATTTTTATTCAACTTACAATAGATTAAATTTTAAAATTTAATCGTCAGTTTCAAAGTTATATTCGGGATTCAAATTAAATCATCGTTCAAATATTTAAAATAAATTAAATATTTCCAATTTAATTTGTTCAAAATTCTGGGTCGTTACAAACTTCCCTCCTTAAAAGAATTTCGTCCCGAAATTACAAGTTAGGAAAAATGGTCCTTAACTCGTCTACTATTTTTCAACATTCAATAGTTTTATCAATTTATCAAAACAAATCTTCCTACTAAAGATTCGTTATCATTCCAACTATCTTTCTAACTTCAATTATAGGTTTCAAACAACATTGCTTTACTTCAAAACTCAAATTTAAATTCAAATTTCAAATTTAAACTTTCAAAATTTCTCAAAAATTTTCTAACGCCCTAAATTTCCGAAAAATTTCGCCAGCGTCTCCTTTGCGCGGCTAATACGGTACGACTACAAAATGTCCCTACGGACTCTCAGATTTCAAAAAGAAAAGAAAAATGACAGGCGGCTAGAGAAGAAATCACCAAAAACTCATATTATAATTCAAATACTTACCTTTTGTCGAGCAATTCAAATTTATCTTCAAAATCAAAATTTCCAATTCCTTTATAACACCTGTATATCCTACTAGCCATCATATCTAGTTATACTATTCAGACCATTTTGCAAATTCTATTACAAAATTTTCAATGTAAACTTCTTATATCCTCTTTAGCTTACTATTGAAGTTACATTCGTTTTTAAACAAAATGAATTCATATCCATTCTAGTTTATAACCAATTAAAATTGATACAAATTCAATTTATTTTAATTCTACTTCATTTGAATTGATTCCATTCAATTTAATTTGCTTTACAACTTCGAAATGAATTTTAACTTTCAATTTCCAATTCGAAATTCAATTTCAGTTTCATTAAATCACAATTGATTCACTTGTACTTACATTTATTTAACTTCATCTTTTAAGTTAAATTTATTCTATCAACTTAATAACGTTCCATAGGATTCCAGAGTCGTTTCAACCTTTTCAAAACCATTTTGAAAACAATTCAAATTATCCTTTTGAATTTACAAATAAAACCCAAATTTTCCAAACAACTTTCATTTAAAACAATCGGCAGCAATTCCTCTTTTGGAAACCCAAAAATGAACACCAATGATGCCGCGGTCATCATCGAAGTTATTTTCCAGCGACCGAAAAGAGTTTAGAGCTTTTCATTCCTCCAGAACATTTTTCAAAACCTTTGAAATTCATTTTCAAATCAAAAAGAATTTAAACTTTCCAAATCTCCAAAATTTTCAAATTCTTTTAAAAACATTTCCAAATACTCCTCTGGAATTCCGTTTTAAATTACAATTCACATTTATAATTTATATTTTCAAATTTCATTTGTATATGGATTTATTTCTTAACTTTGGAGTTATAATTTCAATTTCTTATTCAATTTCAATAGTAATGATAACATTTCAACATTATCACTTCCTAACAAACATGCAACCATATACTATGATAATTCATAGAAAAAATCATTTTTTTTCTATACAAAAATAGTTTTGGGCAAAATTATTTCATTTACCCCATTTTAAAACAATACTGTGTCAGTTTATCTTGTTTAGAGTTTAGAAACCCCTATCGATTACAGTTAGCTAGACTGCACCGACCAGAATCCATAAACAATCAACCAATAAGTCAACACAATACAAAACAATTTCATATTCACTAACAAATACGCGCTCATATCTATTATTACACTCAACTCATTCTAGAGTACTACTGACTCTATCTCTAATGAGTAACACCCAACAGAGCAGGGTTGTCGCTTAACCATATGCTCTGATACCACTTGTCAAGACCCGCAAATCCGTACTCCTTGATTAAACACTAATCTCCATTTATTAACTCAAGGGGCATGGAAATACGAACCATGAGGGTTTAAGAAAAAGAAAAGTAGAAGAAGAAGAAAATAGAAGGAAAAGAAAAGAAGAGAAAGAAGAAAAGAGGAAGAAGAAACAACATCAGAACAGAAAACAATATCAGAATCTTACACATCGCAGCGGAACAACATATAATAGATAATTACTAGTCTTTTAAAACAAAGAACTATATCAGTTTATACATACATCAATCAGAGTCAATATACAACAATGGACAGTTATATAACTTGTCCTCATACAGAATACACAGCGGAATAAATACTATCAGATACAAATACTACGTCTCGTCATCCAGCTTATCTCCAAAGCTCCAGAATATCCTGATAACATAACTCTAGGCTGCCCGTGTGGAAATTGGTGGGCACCCAGAGTTTAGAAGGGAACAATAAACTCCGAGTCAGTCATGGTGACTGGTGTGAGATCGTAAAACAGTTATTCTTTAAAATAAACAACAGGAAGATTTTAAAGTCAATTTCGCAATGCCTTTTGGAAAATGAAACTACCATAAGACCTCCCGCCACACACATAATGCAAACGCAGAATTGGAGGAGATTTCTTCTTATGATAGTCAAAGATGCTTACTACGCAAAATCAAATTCTTTTTGATATTATTATTAGTGCATAGTGTAGAAAACATTTCGAAAGTATAATATAAATCTTAGCCAACATACGACCAGTATCGTATGCCTACTATAGCTACCATCTAAACAGTGGTGACCACCGTACGTAAATGGCAGGTTCTACAACTAATACCGTACAAGGTGCGTATTGGAGTTTGGATTTCCAACAAATGGTCAGGCTAAGGAACTTCCTTTTCCACGATGGGTACGTCCCTGGAATAGACGACCCGAGAACCTAACGTTACGGTTAGATCTCTGCCAACACAAGGTCGGGTTACCTCTGCAAAAATAGGTAACTACTGACACGCGTATGCCATCCCCCGATCGTAACCGATCTTCCCGAGGATCCCCGATTTCCAACAAACCACATCAAAATAATAATGCAGCAACCACATAGGTTAAGTATCTGGGCTCCATACCATGATACCACCTCTATCCAGAAAGAATGACATACACTAAGGGGCGCTACTCCCTAGAACCTTGCTGCATCCTTCCTGTTTCGACCATTTCCGGGGTGTGAGGCTCGACGAAGTCTCGTCCACAAAGCTACGCTTCTCAAAAAGCCATGCTTCGGGTCAAACAAATGATCAACCTATGATCACAAAGATATAAGATCAAACAAATGATCATATCACAAATGATCAAACACTGATCATTTCACAGCAACACTCAGTATGCCACGTTACCAAATTGGGAGTATATCGCTAATAAATTTCAACTACATAACCTCTGAGCTCGTACGTCTCAGAGAAGGGTGTTAAGCTAAAAGAATAAATTCTCCTCCACCAACAGATATGTATTTGAAAGAAATCAGCTTTATATCTCAAATTGTAACGTCAGACATACAATCCATACAAGTCTGTTCCGGGATCGAACAGAACCGAAGGCACTTCTCACGAAGCCCTTGCATATCCGGATAAATTTCTAATCACGTCCGGACTTCCCGTCACTAAAGGTGATAAAACCTCTAAATCAGAGATCAGCCGATGTAGAGTAACTCGACGGTAATCCTTCCGTTTTCAAAAATATCCGATCTTCAACACCGGTCTTCGAATGCAATTCATAACGACGTATCACATATTCGGAATGGGTTATACGACCCCATGGTCCTTTCCCGGCTAACCCGAATAGTGAGCGCTTATTCAAAAATAAGTGTGGCATTCAAATTCATCCAATTCACAACAAATACCATTCAAGGTAATTATTGATAGTCGGTTATTTAACTATCAATAAAGATGCGCGACATCATCAGATTCCAAATAATTTTCCCAAATTATTTATTTTCCAAAAATATCTTTACTAGATATAAAATTTCCACACTTCAAAATAAATCAATATTTATTTTTAAAACGAATTCCCATTTCTCTTATAAATTCCACCTTGAATTTACATTTTCGAATATCTACTAATATTCGATTTTCAAATCGGTTTCAATATTCACTTTTAATTTGTCTTTAAGAAGATAAATTCTCAAAAACATTTCATTTCATTTTTTTGGAAAAACAATTCCATACTTATGTAAAAATAAGTAATTCACAAATCTATTTATTTTCAACGCTTGAAAATATTCAATATACTTAAATCAAATTAAGTATAATTTCATTCTTTAAGGAAATCATTCACTATAACAACATCTACTTGAGTCAAAAACGAATGTTACGTAAAACATCGTTACGACGACTCAAAATCACTAGTATAGGGATTCGGAATTAAGATAGATATATAAATCCCAATACTAGATAAAAACATTTCCTTTCGGAAATCATTTACTATAACAACAGTGTTATAGTCCACCATTTCCTTAAATTTCTCGAAAACGTCTATTTCAACAAGTACTGTTGAAATCTATGCTTTCGATTCATAATACATTTTAAAACATCTTTAAAATGTTTAACTTCATTTTTAATATCACTTCTTCAACAATAAATCCATTTTACTTAACAATATATTCACTGTCCCAAAATCGTGAATATAATTCACTTAACCCAATTTCAATCTATTTCTACACATTTTTATTTCAATAGAGATTCGCTATCCAAAATCGCGGATATATCTTCTTTAGAAATTTTCTATATTTAATTTATCAAATTCAATCTATTTCGAATTTATAAACACAGTTATAAATTCTATTTCTATTTTAATAACAACCTCGACTCATAAATCTTCTTTTTATCAACTTCTATATTTTTACTTATCAAAATAAGTGATTTCGGATTTATAAACAACTTTTATAAATTCCAATTCTATTTATAAAAACTTCAATCCCAAATCAATTTCGATATTGATTTCAAAATTTATTTTCAACTTTGAATAAAATTTCCATACTGATTTCTCAAAAATCCATTTCCAAATATTAAATCAATTATAGATTGATTTCTAATTTTTATTTATCACTACTAAGTAAATTCCTCATTTTTTCTCAAATTATTCAATATTCTGTTTTAAAATGGATTCTTCAAATTGAAATCATTTTACATTGATTCCCAATTTATTTCAATTTACCAATTAAATTTCTAGTTGGATTTCCAACTTACCTTCTTTTAATAAATTCCTTTTTAAGAAAATAAATTTCAATCGTTTCTTTCAATCTATTTAAAAATCCAAATTCTTAAATTAAATTCTTAAATTTATAATCACTATTTTACGAAATCCATTTATTTAACATTTTCACTTGATTCTGGAATAAATTCGATAAGATTATAAAAATTAACTTTTTATACTTTAAAATTCCTTTCTTCAAAATTTATTCAATTTCTAAAATTAATTCACTTAGAAATTTCTATTTTGATTTCAAAAATTCAATTTCGTTTATTTTTGGAATCCAATGATATCAAACATCCATTCAGCTAAATTTTAGCTTTCAAACAATTTCCAGACATCAATATGATTAATAACATCAATAATCATTCACAGATTAACACATCACAGTAGAAATAAATTCAATCAATGTGAGGGGTCCAGTTGGATCCCTCCAACCTGTTTCCCTGCATCCAAAGACGTCAGCACAATACCAATTCCACTTCGAGGTGGAATATCGCGGTATATGGGTTTTTTATAATATATCCGCTTACTAACGGCGCAATAGGGTCTCATCCGCTATACGAGGCGGGAAATCATCAATCCAATATATACATATGCCAATATGTATATATTGCTATATATATATAGATATATCCTACTATATCTAATATCACATCCAAATAGCAATCATATCAATCAATAACTGCAAAACAAAATATATTTTTGAGTGAGAAAAATCTCACCTTTGCTTTTATTAGCAATCCGTTTCCATCTCAGTTTGTTTTCTTCCATTCTTAACCTTGTATAAACAATGTATAAAATTTATTAATATTCGAATTTAATCGAATCAACAATTTTCGTTTTGGTAAATTTAATTATTCAATGGTTTTGTTTTAAACCAATTTCTATTATTAAATTTGAAACTAAATTTCTTATTTGATAAATTAAATTAGCCAAATTATTTTGTCGAACCAATTTTTCTCTTACCAATTTAATTAAATCAAATTTCCTTTTGAAAATCTCTAGTATCAAAAATAATTTAAATTAGAAATTTTAAATAAGTATATTTATTCTTCTCACTTGAACTATATATACTTATATTAAAACAAAAATTCATGTAATCTAAAACTTGTCAAAATCTTACATTTTGTATACTTACTGCTTTTAGATAACATGTGTATGTGACTTAACATAGGTATATAAATGTATATATATATAAATAGATTTAGTCTACACTCTACTGTAATAACCTATTTTTTTTCTTTTACATATATAACTTCAACATTTCCAAAATTTCTATATACAGTTAAATCAAATTTAAACTATGTTAAGAACAACTAAAAATTCAAAACTGCTCATCATTTTAAAATTCTCTTAACTGTCTGTTTTTATTTTATTTTCGTTCGATCTTTGAATATATCACACTAATGATAAAATCAAATTACCTTATTGACAAAATCGAAGTCGACTTCCCCACTGACCTGCCTTGCTCGACTTCGAGCTACATGCTGCCGCGTTCCCATTCACGCGATTACCTTGTCGTCAATTTGAAGTTGCTTGCGTACATCACAACCATCGCCTGAGCACGTCCACGTCGCGCCCATCCTTCCTTCGGTGCCTCGCGATTTCGATTCTCTGTTCGCTGCTTATCAACGCGGTAGTCGCCCCCTATCGATCGCACCCAAATTCGAGCTTCAACTTTGCCCAGCTCCACTTGCCGCGCGAACATCCCCCAGGTCAAACACTAGCAACGAATCGCGGCAACCCCTACGGCCTTGCGAACGCGCGAGCCTCCTATCGCCTCTTTAACGAGCTCGCCAGTACCCCACGTCGCCGCCACTGTCGCGAGAATCAGGGCGAATCCATCGTCGCCCAATCCCCTTCAGCTCGTTCGAATCGCGATCTCGAGTTTAGGATTGAGTTGCCATCATTTTTTTTTTCTCTACGATTTAATTTACTTCGGCCCCTAAATTTGATTTCACTTCAAATTTAATTGAAGAAGACATTTGGTTTAAGTAGGAAGAGGAGTCGATTTGAATTAGAACGAGACGGGTTTCGTTTTCTCTGATTTTGAAAACTGGAGAGGGAGATTGTCATTTTAAAACGGAACGAAGCATGCCTCCACGATTTCGTTCGTGATTCCTGGAAAAAATTTAGGCGTGGTTTAAGGCGCGTGTTTAAAGGAAGAAAAGTGTGCTGACTTTGACCAAATATTTAAATTAAAAATGAATTTGAATTTGATTTTATTCTGATGCGTTTGCATATCGTACGGTCACGTATTAACTCCGAAAATTACGAAAATTGAAATCCTGTAATAATTCAATATTACGGACCCAATGGAATTGGTTTCGTCGAATTCCGAGACTGTTTCTCGGACGGCTATTTTTAAATATCGATTCGAACGATATGAATTCAAAACTGAACAAATAACTGTAAACTTCAATTCTGAAGCTTCTATTATCTTCAGTGTTATCAATATAAATATTACAAGCGTTTGAAATATTTTTCTTCAGCTTAAAATTAAAGATTCAAATTTTTATTCAACTTACAATAGATTAAATTTTAAAATTTAATCGTCAGTTTCAAAGTTATATTCGGGATTCAAATTAAATCATCGTTCAAATATTTAAAATAAATTAAATATTTCCAATTTAATTTGTTCAAAATTCTGGGTCGTTACAAACTTCCCTCCTTAAAAGAATTTCGTCCCGAAATTACAAGTTAGGAAAAATGGTCCTTAACTCGTCTACTATTTTTCAACATTCAATAGTTTTATCAATTTATCAAAACAAATCTTCCTACTAAAGATTCGTTATCATTCCAACTATCTTTCTAACTTCAATTATAGGTTTCAAACAACATTGCTTTACTTCAAAACTCAAATTTAAATTCAAATTTCAAATTTAAACTTTCAAAATTTCTCAAAAATTTTCTAACGCCCTAAATTTCCGAAAAATTTCGCCAGCGTCTCCTTTGCGCGGCTAATACGGTACGACTACAAAATGTCCCTACGGACTCTCAGATTTCAAAAAGAAAAGAAAAATGACAGGCGGCTAGAGAAGAAATCACCAAAAACTCATATTATAATTCAAATACTTACCTTTTGTCGAGCAATTCAAATTTATCTTCAAAATCAAAATTTCCAATTCCTTTATAACACCTGTATATCCTACTAGCCATCATATCTAGTTATACTATTCAGACCATTTTGCAAATTCTATTACAAAATTTTCAATGTAAACTTCTTATATCCTCTTTAGCTTACTATTGAAGTTACATTCGTTTTTAAACAAAATGAATTCATATCCATTCTAGTTTATAACCAATTAAAATTGATACAAATTCAATTTATTTTAATTCTACTTCATTTGAATTGATTCCATTCAATTTAATTTGCTTTACAACTTCGAAATGAATTTTAACTTTCAATTTCCAATTCGAAATTCAATTTCAGTTTCATTAAATCACAATTGATTCACTTGTACTTACATTTATTTAACTTCATCTTTTAAGTTAAATTTATTCTATCAACTTAATAACATTCCATAGGATTCCAGAGTCGTTTCAACCTTTTCAAAACCATTTTGAAAACAATTCAAATTATCCTTTTGAATTTACAAATAAAACCCAAATTTTCCAAACAACTTTCATTTAAAACAATCGGCAGCAATTCCTCTTTTGGAAACCCGAAAATGAACACCAATGATGCCGCGGTCATCATCGAAGTTATTTTCCAGCGACCGAAAAGAGTTTAGAGCTTTTCATTCCTCCAGAACATTTTTCAAAACCTTTGAAATTCATTTTCAAATCAAAAAGAATTTAAACTTTCCAAATCTCCAAAATTTTCAAATTCTTTTAAAAACATTTCCAAATACTCCTCTGGAATTCCGTTTTAAATTACAATTCACATTTATAATTTATATTTTCAAATTTCATTTGTATATGGATTTATTTCTTAACTTTGGAGTTATAATTTCAATTTCTTATTCAATTTCAATAGTAATGATAACATTTCAACTTTATCACTTCCTAACAAACATGCAACCATATACTATGATAATTCATAGAAAAAATCATTTTTTTTCTATACAAAAATAGTTTTGGGCAAAATTATTTCATTTACCCCATTTTAAAACAATACTGTGTCAGTTTATCTTGTTTAGAGTTTAGAAACCCCTATCGATTACAGTTAGCTAGACTGCACCGACCAGAATCCATAAACAATCAACCAATAAGTCAACACAATACAAAACAATTTCATATTCACTAACAAATACGCGCTCATATCTATTATTACACTCAACTCATTCTAGAGTACTACTGACTCTATCTCTAATGAGTAACACCCAACAGAGCAGGGTTGTCGCTTAACCATATGCTCTGATACCACTTGTCAAGACCCGCAAATCCGTACTCCTTGATTAAACACTAATCTCCATTTATTAACTCAAGGGGCATGGAAATACGAACCCTGAGGGTTTAAGAAAAAGAAAAGTAGAAGAAGAAGAAAATAGAAGGAAAAGAAAAGAAGAGAAAGAAGAAAAGAGGAAGAAGAAACAACATCAGAACAGAAAACAATATCAGAATCTTACACATCGCAGCGGAACAACATATAATAGATAATTACTAGTCTTTTAAAACAAAGAACTATATCAGTTTATACATACATCAATCAGAGTCACTATACAACAATGGACAGTTATATAACTTGTCCTCATATAGAATACACAGCGGAATAAATACTATCAGATACAAATACTACGTCTCGTCATCCAGCTTATCTCCAAAGCTCCAAAATATCCTGATAACATAACTCTAGGCTGCCCGTGTGGAAATTGGTGGGCACCCAGAGTTTAGAAGGGAACAATAAACTCCGAGTCAGTCATGGTGACTGGTGTAAGATCGTAAAACAGTTATTCTTTAAAATAAACAACAGGAAGATTTTAAAGTCAATTTCGCAATGCCTTTTGGAAAATGAAACTACCATAAGACCTCCCGCCACACACATAATGCAAACGCAGAATTGGAGGAGATTTCTTCTTATGATAGTCAAAGATGCTTACTACGCAAAATCAAATTCTTTTTGATATTATTATTAGTGCATAGTGTAGAAAACATTTCGAAAGTATAATATAAATCTTAGCCAACATACGACCAGTATCGTATGCCTACTATAGCTACCATCTAAACAGTGGTGACCACCGTACGTAAATGGCAGGTTCTACAACTAATACCGTACAAGGTGCGTATTGGAGTTTGGATTTCCAACAAATGGTCAGGCTAAGGAACTTCCTTTTCCACGATGGGTACGTCCCTGGAATAGACGACCCGAGAACCTAACGTTATGGTTAGATCTCTGCCAATACAAGGCCGGGTTACCTCTGCAAAAATAGGTAACTACTGACACGCGTATGCCATCCCTCGATCGTAACCGATCTTCCCGAGGATCCCCGATTTCCAACAAACCACATCAAAATAATAATGCAGCAACCACATAGGTTAAGTATCTGGGCTCCATACCATGATACCACCTCTATCCAGAAAGAATGACATACACTAAGGGGCGCTACTCCCTAGAACCTTGCTGCATCCTTCCTGTTTCGACCATTTTCGGGGTGTGAGGCTCGACGAAGTCTCGTCCACAAAGCTACGCTTCTCAAAAAGCCATGCTTCGGGTCAAATAAATGATCAACCTATGATCACAAAGATATAAGATCAAACAAATGATCATATCACAAATGATCAAACACTGATCATTTCACAGCAACACTCAGTATGCCACGTTACCAAATTGGGAGTATATCGCTGATAAATTTCAACTACATAACCTCTGAGCTCGTACGTCTCAGAGAAGGGTGTTAAGCTAAAAGAATAAATTCTCCGCCACCAACAGATATGTATTTGAAAGAAATCAGCTTTATATCTCAAATTGTAACGTCAGACATACAATCCATACAAGTCTGTTCCGGGATCGAACAGAACCGAAGGCACTTCTCACGAAGCCCTTGCATATCCGGATAAATTTCTAATCACGTCCGGACTTCCCGTCACTAAGGGTGATAAAACCTCTAAATCGGAGATCAGCCGATGTAGAGTAACTCGACGGTAATCCTTCCGTTTTCAAAAATATCTGGTCTTCAACACCGGTCTTCGAATGCAATTCATAACGACGTATCACATATTCGGAATGGGTTATACGACCCCATGGTCCTTTCCCGGCTAACCCGAATAGTGAGCGCTTATTCAAAAATAAGTGTGGCATTCAAATTCATCCAATTCACAACAAATACCATTCAAGGTAATTATTGATAGTCTGTTATTTAACTATCAATAAAGATGCGCGACATCATCAGATTCCAAATAATTTTCCCAAATTATTTATTTTCCAAAAATATCTTTACTAGATATAAAATTTCCACACTTCAAAATAAATCAATATTTATTTTTAAAACGAATTCCCATTTCTCTTATAAATTCCACCTTGAATTTACATTTTCGAATATCTACTAATATTCGATTTTCAAATCGGTTTCAATATTCACTTTTAATTTGTCTTTAAGAAGATAAATTCTCAAAAACATTTCATTTCATTTTTTTGGAAAAACAATTCCATACTTATGTAAAAATAAGTAATTCACAAATCTATTTATTTTCAACGCTTGAAAATATTCAATATACTTAAATCAAATTAAGTATAATTTCATTCTTTAAGGAAATCATTCACTATAACAACATCTACTTGAGTCAAAAACGAATGTTACGTAAAACATCGTTACGACGACTCAAAATCACTAGTATAGGGATTCGGAATTAAGATAGATATATAAATCCCAATACTAGATAAAAACATTTCCTTTCGGAAATCATTTACTATAACAACAGTGTTATAGTCCACCATTTCCTTAAATTTCTCGAAAACGTCTATTTCAACAAGTACTGTTGAAATCTATGCTTTCGATTCATAATACATTTTAAAACATCTTTAAAATGTTTAACTTCATTTTTAATATCACTTCTTCAACAATAAATCCATTTTACTTAACAATATATTCACTGTCCCAAAATCGTGAATATAATTCACTTAACCCAATTTCAATCTATTTCTACACATTTTTATTTCAATAGAGATTCGCTATCCAAAATCGCGGATATATCTTCTTTAGAAATTTTCTATATTTAATTTATCAAATTCAATCTATTTCGAATTTATAAACACAGTTATAAATTCTATTTCTATTTTAATAACAACCTCGACTCATAAATCTTCTTTTTATCAACTTCTATATTTTTACTTATCAAAATAAGTGATTTCGGATTTATAAACAACTTTTATAAATTCCAATTCTATTTATAAAAACTTCAATCCCAAATCAATTTCGATATTGATTTCAAAATTTATTTTCAACTTTGAATAAAATTTCCATACTGATTTCTCAAAAATCCATTTCCAAATATTAAATCAATTATAGATTGATTTCTAATTTTTATTTATCACTACTAAGTAAATTCCTCATTTTTTCTCAAATTATTCAATATTCTGTTTTAAAATGGATTCTTCAAATTGAAATCATTTTACATTGATTCCCAATTTATTTCAATTTACCAATTAAATTTCTAGTTGGATTTCCAACTTACCTTCTTTTAATAAATTCCTTTTTAAGAAAATAAATTTCAATCGTTTCTTTCAATCTATTTAAAAATCCAAATTCTTAAATTAAATTCTTAAATTTATAATCACTATTTTACGAAATCCATTTATTTAACATTTTCACTTGATTTTGGAATAAATTCGATAAGATTATAAAAATTAACTTTTTATACTTTAAAATTCCTTTCTTCAAAATTTATTCAATTTCTAAAATTAATTCACTTAGAAATTTCTATTTTGATTTCAAAAATTCAATTTCGTTTATTTTTGGAATCCAATGATATCAAACATCCATTCAGCTAAATTTTAGCTTTCAAACAATTTCCAGACATCAATATGATTAATAACATCAATAATCATTCACAGATTAACACATCACAGTAGAAATAAATTCAATCAATGTGAGGGGTCCAGTTGGATCCCTCCAACCTGTTTCCCTGCATCCAAAGACGTCAGCACAATACCAATTCCACTTCGACGTGGAATATCGCGGTATATGGGTTTTTTATAATATATCCGCTTACTAACGGCGCAATAGGGTCTCATCCGCTATACGAGGCGGGAAATCATCAATCCAATATATACATATGCCAATATGTATATATTGTTATATATATATAGATATATCCTACTATATCTAATATCACATCCAAATAGCAATCATATCAATCAATAACTGCAAAACAAAATATATTTTTGAGTGAGAAAAATCTCACCTTTGCTTTTATTAGCAATCCGTTTCCATCTCAGTTTGTTTTCTTCCATTCTTAACCTTGTATAAACAATGTATAAAATTTATTAATATTCGAATTTAATCGAATCAACAATTTTCGTTTTGGTAAATTTAATTATTCAATGGTTTTGTTTTAAACCAATTTCTATTATTAAATTTGAAACTAAATTTCTTATCTGATAAATTAAATTAGCCAAATTATTTTGTCGAACCAATTTTTCTCTTACCAATTTAATTAAATCAAATTTCCTTTTGAAAATCTCTAGTATCAAAAATAATTTAAATTAGAAATTTTAAATAAGTATATTTATTCTTCTCACTTGAACTATATATACTTATATTAAAACAAAAATTCATGTAATCTAAAACTTGTCAAAATCTTACATTTTGTATACTTACTGCTTTTAGATAACATGTGTATGTGACTTAACATAGGTATATAAATGTATATATATATAAATAGATTTAGTCTACACTCTACTGTAATAACCTATTTTTTTTCTTTTACATATATAACTTCAACATTTCCAAAATTTCTATATACAGTTAAATCAAATTTAAACTAAGTTAAGAACAACTAAAAATTCAAAACTGCTCATCATTTTAAAATTCTCTTAACCGTCTGTTTTTATTTTATTTTCGTTCGATCTTTGAATATATCACACTAATGATAAAATCAAATTACCTTATTGACAAAATCGAAGTCGACTTCCCCACTGACCTGCCTTGCTCGACTTCGAGCTACATGCTGCCGCGTTCCCATTCACGCGATTACCTTGTCGTCGATTTGAAGTTGCTTGCGTACATCACAACCATCGCCTGAGCACGTCCATGTCGCGCCCATCCTTCCTTCGGTGCCTCGCGATTTCGATTCTCTGTTCGCTGCTTATCAACGCGGTAGTCGCCCCCTATCGATCACACCCAAATTCGAGCTTCAACTTTGCCCAGCTCCACTTGCCGCGCGAACATCCCCCAGGTCAAACACTAGCAACGAATCGCGGCAACCCCTACGGCCTTGCGAACGCGCGAGCCTCCTATCGCCTCTTTAACGAGCTCGCCAGTACCCCACGTCGCCGCCACTGTCGCGAGAATCAGGGCGAATCCATCGTCGCCCAATCCCCTTCAGCTCGTTCGAATCGCGATCTCGAGTTTAGGATTGAGTTGCCATCATTTTTTTTTTCTCTGCGATTTAATTTACTTCGGCCCCTAAATTTGATTTCACTTCAAATTTAATTGAAGAAGACATTTGGTTTAAGTAAGAAGAGGAGTCGATTTGAATTAGAACGAGACGGGTTTCGTTTTCTCTGATTTTGAAAACTGGAGAGGGAGATTGTCATTTTAAAACGGAACGAAGCATGCCTCCACGATTTCGTTCGTGATTCCTGGCAAAAATTTAGGCGTGGTTTAAGGCGCGTGTTTAAAGGAAGAAAAGTGTGCTGACTTTGACCAAATATTTAAATTAAAAATGAATTTGAATTTGATTTTATTCTGATGCGTTTGCATATCGTACGGTCACGTATTAACTCCGAAAATTACTAAAATTGAAATCCGCTAATAATTCAATATTACGGACCCAATGGAATTGGTTTCGTCGAATTCCGAGACTGTTTCTCGGACGGCTATTTTTAAATATCGATTCGAACGATATGAATTCAAAACTGAACAAATAACTGTAAACTTCAATTCTGAAGCTTCTATTATCTTCAGTGTTATCAATATAAATATTACAAGCGTTTGAAATATTTTTCTTCAGCTTAAAATTAAAGATTCAAATTTTTATTCAACTTACAATAGATTAAATTTTAAAATTTAATCGTCAGTTTCAAAGTTATATTCGGGATTCAAATTAAATCATCGTTCAAATATTTAAAATAAATTAAATATTTCCAATTTAATTTGTTCAAAATTCTGGGTCGTTACAGCTTTACTTCAAATGACGACCATTCAGGGTCGAGCCATTTGCGGTAAAGTGCGACCGTGCACGGTCAAGCGCCTAACTTCAAATGACGACCATTCGGGGTCGAGTCGCTTGAAGTGAAGTGCGACCGTGCGCGGTCAAGCGCTTATCTTCATGTGATAACTGTTTGGGAATGAGTCATGTGAGTTGTAACGTGACCGTTCACGGTCAAGCGCCTTACTTCAAATGACGATCGTTCAGGATCAAGCCATTTGTGGGAAAACGCGACCATGCCCGGTTAGAGGTGGACCCCAAATAAACGACCGTTCGGGATCGAGTTATCTGAGGCAAGTTTTTTGCCGTTCGAGGCGAGTTTTTTGCCGTTCCAAATGACGATCGTTCGGGATCGAGCCATTTGAGGCGAGTTTTTGCCGTTCCAAATGACGATCGTTCGGGATCGAGCCATTTGAAGCGAGTTTTTGACTGTTCGAAGTCGGGTGCCTGTTCGTAGGGCTTAATCATTGCAAGATCATCAAAATCAAATATTCAATTGAAAAGTTGTCAAGTAGAAATGTCTGAAAAAGTCAAATCCAAACATCAGAAGCAAATCATATCATGAAAGCAAAGTAGGATCAAACTCAAAACACCAGAAGCAAAGCATGAAAGCAATGTAAAGTTACAAACATTGGTAGCAAAACATGAAAGCAATGTAATCAGTCATCTGAAGTAAAATACGAAAGTAAAGTAGTTAATCATCAGAATTAAAACTCAAAAACAAAGAATCAACATCAGAGTGCAAACATCTACATCGATATGATTTTATAGTTGTATCAGAGCATGCCTGGGGATCGTTCGTGGTCCCATACATGTGTAAACAACTTAATTGTGTTGATGTAGAGTTTTCTACTCATTTAGCGTAATCTTAGTCAGTTGATAACAAGCTGACGCCTTGATCCTGAGTCGTCTCCAGTTGGTGCAGAAGGTGGGCGTTCTTGTTCCATCGTTGCAGCTTTCTTTTTTACATATTGCGATAGCAGACCATCCCGGATATGTCCCTCAACTTCGTCTTTCAAGTGTATGCAGTCATTTGTGCTATGACCATTTAGCTCATGGAACAAGCAGTACTTGTCCGACTTTCTCTCGTTGTTAGTTGGATCTCTCCTAATTGGCTTTCGATAAGGAACCTGTCCCTTAGTGTTCTGGTAGATCTACTCCAAAGTCTCATTCAATTCTGTGTATGAGGTGAATCTCGGTCCCATTCGCTGTCGTGTTGATCTATTGTTGTCATCCTCAACCTTTCGTTTACCTTTGCTAGTTTCTGCACCTTTTTTAGGAGGATTCCCACCTTTGACTACAAAAACATCAATTCCTTCTCCTTCTTCTCTTTCAGCCTTTGCGTCTTCTAATCGTAGAAATCCTTCAGCCTCATGGTAAAATTCCCCTAGATCCATAGGGGGATCTCTAGTCAGCGAATCCTTGAAATCTGTACCGTCAGCTATGCCCGACACAGCTGCCATCAAGACCATAGATGGATCTGGTCGATCCATCGATGCCGCAGCTGCGTTGAATCGCGTCAAAAAACTTCTCAAAGATTCTCCAGCTCTTTGCTTCAGCGCTGTCAAACTCATAACATTCTTGGGCCTCGAGATGTGGACCCTGAATTGCCTCATAAACTTCTCAATCAAACCATTCCATGTCCCGATTGATCCACTTTCCAATTGCCTGAACCACAATGCCGCAATATCTGCCAAGTACAACGGAAAGCACCGAGCCATAACTTCCTCTAATGCCCCCAACACTTCCATATGCCTCATATATTTTGTAAGATGAACTGTAGGGTCTGTCCTTCCATTATACACATCCAATGATGGTAGCTTAAAGTCTGGTGGGTTTTTAGCTCGCCTGATTGTCATGGTAAAAGGACTCCTATTCACATCCTCCAAGTCTTTGTTTACCAAACCGCCTCTCACAGCCCTTTTGACCATTTCCACCAATCTGTCGTTGTCTCATAGTTGTAGTCCTCGCCCATTGCTTTCGTCTTGCCCTCCGAGTTCACGAGGGGATAATGGAATCCGTTCTTCTGGTTGAGTTTCTGTTCCTCTTTGATTCTGTGCTTCAAGTTGTCCAATCTGATGAAACAAGCCTTGGATCAACTCTTCTTGCCTTTTCATCATTGCCTCCATCTCGTCCCTGATCACGAAGGCTGAAGTTTGGTTTGCTCTTGAAGAAGCCTCTTGACTACCTCTCTGCTGACTACTCTCTGGCCTTTGTAATCTACTCGATCGCCTTGCCATAATTCTTCGGATCTGAACTTTTAAACTTTTAAATTCAACTTCCAAGCAGTAGAATTCCTGAGTTCAATTCTCAATGAAAGCACCAAAATGTTAACGCTCAAAAGTATAACGCTAACACCCTGGTGTCTGGAGTAATCTAGTGAAAGCACCACCCCTCTACACAGGAAATAAAAGTAAACAGAAAAAGAGAAAAAACAGTAAAAGAGACAGCAATTTTTATAGTCGTTCGGCCTAAAGTTCAGCCTACGTCCACTTTACATCCTTCATTATGTTCTTTGAGCACACTTTTACAAGATTACAACACTTTTACAACACGATTTCCCGGTTACAACACCTTTACAACACTTTTCAACGATTACAACACAAACGAAGCAAGAGATTAGAACTTTGATGACGGATTGCTCTTTGGATCCATGTTGGATGAAGTAGAACTGTTGATGAAGAATCTTCGATGCTTGAAGTGTTGGAGCAGTCCCAAAAAATGACAGAGTATCGGCGCTTTTGAAGTCCGGAATCCTCCCCCTTCAATGTGGAGTTAGCGAGGTATTTATAGGGAAGAAACTGAGTCTAGGTCGTAGGTCGTAGGTCGTGAGCGACCTAAGGGATAGGTTGTAAGTCGTGAGCGACCTAAGGGATAGCAGGAGAGAGAGCCGCGACCTAAAATGCTACTGTGCAGGGAGTGGTAGGTCGTTAGCGACCTAAGGAAATGACGACCTAAGGAAGTGGCGACCTAAGGCTATGACGACCTAAGGAAGTGGCGACCTAAGTATGTTGAGACATCGCTAGGTCGTTGGGACTTTAGATCGCTAAGGCCTTTTAGGGCGATAAGGTTGTTAGGTCGTAGATCACTAGGTCGTTGTATCTCTTAAGTCGCTGAGGAAGTTAGATCGCGAGGAAGTTAGGTCGGAGGAAGTTAGGTCGGAGGACTTTTTAGATCGGAGGCCTTTTTAGGTCGAAGGCCTTTTTAGGTCGGAGACTTTTTTAGGTCGCTGGGTTACTCCATGTTTTAGGTCGCTTGGAACCTTTAGGTCGTAGGTCGAATCCCGTAGCGGGGGTGTTGCCCCCGCACCCCCATTTTGGGGGGTTGCCACCCCCGGACCCCCCCTCCGTAGGGGATCTTATTTGAACAAACAATCAGTCGGACTTGTTCTGCTGAGATGTTGAGTTGACCATTCTTCGAGACAAACTATCTTTGGTTTCTCGGCCGATCTTTTGGTATCTCGGCCTTGCTAAAAAGGCGGGATAACAACATACTTAGTAGGTCATGCTACCGTCGAATCAACGACATCTGATATGGACTCCATAAATGACGAAGGTCTCCATAAAGGTGCATCTCCAACTTTTACGATATCTACCCAAACTCTTAATGCATTTTTTACCAGTGGAACATTATGGACCAAATCATTTGGATTAGATGAAGACACAGTTCCTTCAGCTACTATTTCTCCAGGGCCGTGCACATCAATCAGCTTGCATTTAATATTCGGTGTAGATTTTGTACTCTGCGTTTAATAAAAAAAAAGGAAGTTTGAATACGCTATTAACCATTCACAGCAAAAAATAAATCAGTAGTATGACCGTATTACCATACAAAATGTTGCATCATCAACCATATGAGTAGAAGATGTTGTAATGTTAACCTTTTCAATAGCCAATTTTGACTCCGGCCATGCTATTTTCATACCAATGTTGTAATGTTAACCTTTTCAGAAACATTAATGATGTTATTAACTTTTCAAGTTCATACATGTACATTGACGACCATATTCATAATTGTAACAAAACTTCTAGGGTAAGGATAGTTATGAATCGGAATACTATTAAAAGTGCACTAATGATATACAAATCTGGCACAGGCAAATAATTCTGTAGTTTTGACGTGGGGAGAGTGCAAAGGAAAAGAGAACCTAATTGATCATGTGGGTTTTGTTAATAAGCTACAAATTACAGAGTTGATGAAAGGTAGTCAAATTAGAGTTTGCTATATTTTTTGAAACTCCATTCATTTATTTCTTTTGCCTATTGCATGGTGTTCATCTTCTTATATTTTATGTTGGCAAACAGTCAAATACTAAAATGTTCAATGTGAACGGTGCAACATGGAAATAACTTTAACGGACGTAAACTAAAAATTAAGTGTGAAGTTGGTTTCGGTTTCAAAAAATCATTTTCGTAATGTAACAACAATTTTTTTTATTTTTGAGATAGCTGTTTTTCATTTCAAAATCAACATTCCTAGGTTTAAAATTTTCTGAAAAAGAAGTCAAGAGAAAATAATACTAAATTTGAGCGTATTCAATGATCATAATTAAGAACATGTATGAACTCCAAAACCCAATTTACTAAAAATATGTATGAACTCTAAAAACCAATTTACTAAAAATAAATCTAGTCAAACATTTCCTTTTGTAATCATATCCGCGAGAGCTTGTTTGTTTTTTTTTTTTTGTTTTTTTTTGAGAGCTATAACAACCCACTTTAAAATTTACTTTTCCAGAGCAAATTCACCAAATTGGCCATGATCATTGCTATTTATTTGTTTTTTCAATTAGATTTGTCACCCAAAATTGGAAATGGGATACTGTCAAGTTAACTGAAATGCGACTGTGATTAAGTTTCAAAAAACTGTGTTAATTTTTAGTGTGAGGTTACTGTCAAGAAATTGTTTGAGCTATTAATTAATGACGGAGACTGATGGATATATAATTAACCTTCCACAGCAACCTTCATCAGTCATAGTTACATGATATACAAAAACACAAAAGTCTGCTTTTGCAATTTTACTGCTCTATTAAAAAAAATTTGACCTTACTTATCATTCTGTAATTCATAGATTCAGAAGAATATGTGACATTTATTGACAGGATCGCTTATACAAAGGAATGAACTTATTTAGTTCTTTTGCATTTTTCAAAGCCTGATTATGTTCAAAGTTTTTCCATGTCTTTCTTCAATAGACATTTGAGAGAAATGTGTTAACAGGATCGCTTATATGGTTTTGTGGTATGATGCATATAGTGCTCATCTTGTTTAAGCATACCAATAGGATAATTGTGAAAACATTACATGAAAGTATGCCTGCTTTTTAATTAACGAGTGAACCAGCTGCTTTAATTCTGTAATTCTATTTTGACACTGAACTACTTGCTTATCATTGACAAGTGCCAAAGCAACCTTGTTCAAGGTCGCACCTGTGACGCCCCACCTCTATGCTCACAATAACAAAGAGTATTAAAAAAATACTGTCTGTTATTACGAAGAATAAGGCTGAATAGGAGCGGCCATCCGTAGTTAGGCCTTACACTAGTATTGGTTACCTCGATAGGAGCGGTATATTTATTTTCATCTCTGGTTATTACTCTCATCGACATACCCAATTCCAGTATAAAACGAACTACGATGGTTCATAATAGTTTAGGATAGTATATATAAAATAATAACACAGATAAGCTAAATGCGGAACACAGCTAATATCAAATCTCATATATATATATAACTGAAGGCAGTTACAATACATTTGATACAATACATATGATACAACTACAACTATCGACTCTGGAAGTTATATATACAAGTACATTATCGAATAATATACATGAATACATATCAACCTAGATCAGATACACTGACTACTACAAAATGACGACGACTACTCCAAAAGATATGAAGAGACTTCATAGCTCAAGCAGCAACCCAAAGCAAGATATCTACAACATGTAATAACTCGGTCTGACCTGAGTAATAAATTCAAAAGAAAATAATACACGGGTCAGTGATCTAATTCAAACTCAGTTATTAATGCACGGAAGCAATAATAATAAATAACAAATAGACGACAGTCAAAATAATTTCACCTATCCAATCCTTTAATAAAGAAATCGGATAACGGCAAATATAACACGTAACAGTGTTAAACAACAAATCAGCAAATTCAAATTATCAATGGAGATAAATGAAAGGATTATCAATGAAGATAATTTAGAAAACAACAGAATTGCCTGAACGGCAATTAACAACAAAAATCTAATTATTAAATACATAACTAGTGCGAACCCGTGCTTCGCACACGGATGTTGAAAAAATATTATTGTTGCATAGGTC
Organism: Allium fistulosum; assembly: GCA_030737815.1. Classification (NCBI taxonomy): domain Eukaryota; kingdom Viridiplantae; phylum Streptophyta; class Magnoliopsida; order Asparagales; family Amaryllidaceae; genus Allium; species Allium fistulosum. The sequence continues at coordinate 333,265,268 of CM060901.1, read as the reverse complement.
ATATCCAAATGTATAAGAAATTTAATACGGTGGTAATGAAAAAACATTGTTGAACGATAGTGTTACATCATGAATAACAATTTGGTAGGATAAAGAATACATAGATATATTGGGTTATGATAATCACAATTAAAATCGAACAAAACAATTACAGTGAATATGTTAAAGTTCACAGACTATTTAAAGGATAATGTGTTAAAAATTTATCCGCTAATGCATAGAGATATTCACTGTGGCATATAACGCCAATGTTGTTGCTTTTGCAATTACACAGCTGCTTCAATGTGCATAGATATAGTTGAAGTATTCACTGTGAACTGCAGACACAAAGACACAGTGCAGTTCGATTCAATTAAATAAGAGTAACAAAAGTTTTTTGAAATGGGGAGAAATATAGTAATAGGATGAAATTTGTAAACAGTCAGGAAAAGTATTTGTCAACAGCTGAAAAAAGGGAGCAAAAGAAAAAAGAAAAAAACAACAGATGTAGTACGGGGGAAAGTAGTAAAACAGAAGATTCAATTGAAATAGAAATGATGATGCAATAAGAAAATAACATGGGTTCCAATATAAATTACTATTGTTCACCGAATCTGATCTATGTCGATGCAGGGTACAAAACACGGCATACATCTGGTCGTAGTAACCAATATTTGAAAATATCCAAAACATACAGAAGAGAACAATTGTGAGAAGTCCATTCATTTTTTAGCCTCAGAAATAACTGCTAGCAACGCGTGTATGATATTGGCTTGAGTGCAAATAGGTGATGTTTTCTTGGCCTTAATAGATGCATTACATCAGTCAATTATTTTAACCATTGAAGGTATTTGTACCTGCAGCCAAAAAAGACAAAAGTGTCATTGATGCAGTATTATTACTAAATTCTCTCACTGCTCGTCTGACCTATTAACTATATCTAATAATCAAACTATGACTACATAATCATCTATACAAAGATACATTCATCAATTGTTTTCTAGAAGTTTTCCGACGGTGGTGATGCAAGTGATTTTAGAATTTACTGCAAAAAATAAAAAATAAACTCTTTTAGGTGGTTATCAACATTATTCTCACTACAACACATGTTTTGACCCAGCACTTAAACTGTGCATCTACCTTAAGCCTGAATACAACAACTTATATGCTTATTGTATTATTGATCATCGTAATTGTAAACGAAATTGAGTAAACTTAGCCAAATTATGTCATCAAACTTGGAAGCAATGTATTAAACGCTGAGCTGCACGGTTGAATCAAGCATTAATTATGTGAAGTCATTATTTAATCATCTCAAGCTATCAAAAATCAAAATTCATTTTTCAATTATATTTTCATAATGCGGTCAAATAACTATCGTTAACATCAAACAAAATTATTACTACAGCTAAATTAGTATTGCATCACACAAATGCAGTTAAAATATTCAAAAACAATAATTGCTTAATTCCAAAAATACTGCAAAATAATAACCGCTTTTGCTTAATACATTTAAATTTTAACTACAGTAAGCTCGAATAAATTATCGTGTACAACCAAAATTATTACTGCATCACATAAATATAGCTGAAATATTCAATTTCCATGCATAATTCAAAATTGTCATTAAATTATAACTGCATTTTATTAATGTAGTTAAATTTTAATTGTATTAAGATTGAATAAATTCCTGAAATATAGCCAAATTTATTACTTCATCATATAAATGTGGTTAAAAATCTTCAAATATAGTTAAATTTACCCAAAACTTGCTGGTAAATTATAATTGCATTTTCTTAATTTCATTAATTTATAACTGTTTTAAAATTGAATAAAATTATCAAATATAGTCAAAATCATCAATAGTAAATGCAATAAAAAAATGCTAACGTAGTTAAATTAATTCAAAAAATGTCTATAAATTATTACACCATTTTTTGATATGGTTAAATTATAACTGCACTAAGTTTGAATATTAAACACAATCAAGATTATTACTTTATTACATAATGTAGTTACAATATTCAAACGCAACCATAATTGTATAATTCAAAAAATATATTCCTTTCAAATATGTTAAAAGATAATGAATACATTATAATAATCTAGGTAAAACTACTATGTAATGTTTATGATCATCATAATAATGCTGTTACAGAAACGCGGTACACAGCGGTGGCATAAAATAATTGTGCAATTAAAGCTGCTATATAAAATTATGATTTTAAAAAATTTATTTTTAGCTATCAACAATGGATATCATTGGAAAGCAAATTAAATTTGAGATTTAATAGCGAAAACGATTCTTAAATCCAATCAATGTAGAAAAAGATCACATTTTAAAGTTTGGAATATAAAGAAATTAAAAATGCGACTGTTCAGTTGCCAAATTTCAAGGGAGCCTGTGTGAGCTTGAAATTCAACTCACTAATAATAATATAGTATAGATTAGAAACTCATAATCTAATTATCTAGAAGATAATTAGTCAACAACAAATGATCAAATTAAACCAAATCAAAATGTAACTTCAAATATTGAATTGAACCCACAAAACAATTCAAGCAATTGAAATATCACTTAAAAAGTCAATACTGTGTGGCTGCAGTACACGCACGCGTTCACTGCCTCGCCACTACAGTATATAATGTCATTATAACTCCAAATATTAACAGCAAATCGAAACTGCAGAGGTCAAGTCACGGCTATCATGACTCAACACAACTGCAAACAAAATGAAACTTATAGTGCAACTGGCCAGAGGTTCAAGTGCAAGTCCACTATCAGAAATGTAGACTGCAATTAAACAGACCCAAATGCTCAAAGCAACTAGAAGCCAGAGCAGTGTAAATCAAGTGCTCATGACAACATGCCTCGAAGAAGAGGCAATAAAAGAGGCAAACAAGTGATGTACAAATGAATGCATCAGTGGCCGATGCAAGTGCATACTCAGGTTAAAGAGGCAGTAGTGAAACTGCAATTACTAAAGTGAAGCAAGTTAAACAAGTCGTTGTAACATGACAGCAAGAAGTGCCACAAAACCACCAAGTTACAGCATTCAATATTACAACTCAAAATAACTCAAAGTCAGTGATACCAGATCACCATGTGTGAACTAAAACCGATGCAAGTTGAACAAATTAATGCCGAAATCACATAATCAAATCAGCTGAAACCATACCACAATGCATCAGATACAAGGATGCAAGTAAACAATGTACAAGCCGAATGCACTAGCCAAAACAAGTAAAACTGCTCATATACTCTAATCAATGCCAACAGACTCGATTTGCTAGCCAGAAGGAAATGCATCAGAGGAAACATGGCACATACTGATATGCCTTATTGTTTTTGACAACAAAGATGATTATGTAGAAATATTTTCAATGCAATGGTTCTATCAAAATATGCTACAGGAGGATCAAACTCAATGCAAGCAACCTGAATGGTCACAGACATGAACACACAAATACATATATGCACACTGCCTCAATGGTTAAGACAGCTACAATAAATGATCAAACTCGAGGAATGCTCTACCAATGCACAGCAAATATACTTGAAGGCTAGAGTGTGTAAGGTGGAAAATTATATGTGAAATGCAACTGTGACTGGACAGTGCTATCAGAAATGAACCCAATGGTCAGTGGGACTAATATGGCAACATAGCAAGCACCTGAATGCACAGTGCAACTACAACCAAGTGATACAACAATTCAGTGAACAAGTGAAGCACGCTGGTTTATGAAGTGACCCACTTAAATTTTTTTTTTAAAACATTCAGTGGCCATTTAATCAAGAAAAATATTTAATTTAATTTTTCTTCTATCCAGGACCTTTCTGCCAATAAATATTGGTTTAATCATTTTATCTTGAACTTATATATATGAAGATATATAAGTCATCTTCTACCTAAATCAGAGTATAGAAATTTTGGAGGTAGAAACCTGTTTGAGTATTGCTTAAAGAAATACTCTCTACATAGCAATGGTGTTCTTTTCAAAAATTAGGTTTCTTTTTTTTTTCAAATGACTAGGGTTAATGCATTACTATTGATTTTATATCTCAAGGCTCCTTATTTTTACATAGCTTCTTCTGATTTTCTTACTGGGTAACTATGCTTTTACTTGTGCATGTGTGTGTGCATGTTTCTGTGCATGTGTGTTCAAACTCAGGCTATAAGAAAGTGGATCCTAAGTGAACACAAGCAACATCTAGGCGTAATGGAAACGCGCCTAACTTATACACGAGAGGTCACAAGTTCGAGTGCTATGCTGGTCGGTTCAACCCAATTTTTGTTTTTTTTTTCTTTTTTTTTTCCTGTTTACACATTTGCCTTAGTCTACCCTGTATTTAGCTATGAAATAGATCTAAAACTTAATTTAAAAGTACTTGGGTACTGTCTTAACCCAGGCTCAAGAAAATGGCTATGTTAGCCCTGTTTTTTGGTTTGCACTACTTAGTTGCCAAATACCTGTTATATCATTTTCTTTTCAAAGCAACTCAAACTCTTCCTATCAGATTTAATTTTGACTTAAGCATGGATTTTCCTATGCCAGTTCTATAGATATACTTGCAAACTACAAATTCTTTCAAACTCAGATTTTCTACCATTATAGCCTAATTGTTCTTGAAGCTTGAAATTCATTTTTCTTAGCAAAGCATCAAAACAAAGCACATAGTTCAGCTATTACATGTAAGTTCAGCACTTACAAAACAGTGAATAATAATACATTGGTTTTTCTAGGCAACTTAAACAAATATCTTAACATAGTTCAACATGAATATTTAATTTAGCTTCAGCAAAGACTTTTAAAAACATAGCATCCAAATCTTAAGCAGTTTAACATCCAAAGCCTGATCAAAGCAATCCTTATTTCCCTGCAAAATCACCATGAACTGCCCCATATAAATATGAGACACCCAATGGTGCATAAACACAAAAGGGTCAGACTATTTGTCTGGTGTGAATAATCTAACTGAAAACATGATTTATTCCAATTCTATTTATAGTCCAGTACTTTGCAAGAATAAGAAACTCAATATCTTCTGTGTGCATGTTTTTGTGAAGCCTGTGCATTCGTTTTAGTGCCAAACAGATTATATATGATCACAATGATTTAGTTCATAGAAAACAACCACAAGACTCACCAATAAAGCACCAAAGCAACCAAATGCAAACATCAATTCAGTTATCATCTCCTTTTCAACTTTTCTGGCCATCAGGGATTTTGCCCAGACCTCTCCTGATTCTATTCCTAGAATTCATTATCAAATATAACAGGGTCTTTAGCTACTTTCTTCTTTTTAAACACACATTGCCTGGGACCTTTCTCTGTTAACCCAGCACACTCAGGCCCCTGGGTATAAATATACCATGTGTGAACCTGCAATATTCCCATTGCCAAGCTATACTTTGGTAGCCCTAAGATCCCAAGTCCTTAGTTAAATTACTAAGTGTTTTAATATTTTACCTAGCAGTGCTAATCCCTTCTGCATCTCACTTCTTAATCAGATAAACATAAATGATGCAAGCAACATATATTCATCCAGAGTTTGGTAAGTTAAATTCTCAGAAGCAACCATTTTATCATAAAAGAGTGAGGTGACTTCTTAGCACATTATTTTGTCTATGGGTTTCACTGGATCAAGATGTAAGCATATGGTCCTGAGTAATTTTCCAGATATATATATTCCTCCTTACCTCTGGTTCAATCAGATTCATGATCTGGCTAAACCACAAGCATATTTGATTTGGGTATTTCATAAAACATAGAAGCTCAGCACATGTACAACATTGCACTTCTACATTTTCTTTTGTTTTAATTAATATGAGACATAAGCAACAACACCATGTCACAGCCCATATTTCTTTCTACCTTCAGACCATATACCCACTACTTGAATCCGGGGATTTTACAAACAATTTACAAAGAAAACTTATAAAAGAAAACACCCAATCTCAAAGTTAACCCATATCTCAGATAAACATTTTAGTTCATGAATCCATGACTCTTATTTTTTTCTGGGTAAATCAGATAGAGGTTTTACCCTTAAACAAATCATTAACAAACCAAAGTCATCCAATCATAAAACATAACTTGCAAAAGAAAATTAGTTCAAACTGGCTGCCTCGATATTCAGGTCTTAATGCCAAAGTTTTCAGTGAGATTACTCACCTTAATCCTTCTTATTCCTATGCCTTATGAACTCCTTTTTAGTCTTCTGCCCTCTCCTATTTTCTCTGGTTTATGCCTTGTATATTTTTTTCTTTTTAAGAGGTAGAGCAATCATAAAACCTTACCGCACCAGGTCTTCTTATATGAACTCTGGCTGCTACTAGGGTTTAAGGAAATTACCAAATGCCAATTTTACCCTACCAACTATGATCTGCCTCTTATTCTAACATTTTTAGTGAAAATGGGTAAATGGTCCTGGTATATTTTCCAGAAAATATACCTCATTGCCCCGGTCATGTTATTTGCATGATTTCTGTTTTCTCTTTTTTTTTTTCCAAAGTAAAAAGGAATTGCTAAAAATGGATAAAGTGCTTGTCCAAGAGCTCATACCATTTTCATGCAAATGTTAATTTTTCTTTTTATTTCTGCAAGTATTATTTAGTGCACATGTATAATACATGTATGCCTACCCTGGCCTAAGTCCTCTTTTTTTTTTTTAAGGCTAGATGATTTCTGCCTACATGTATATATACTTGTAATTCATATATCCTATTATTTCCATTGATTGTTGCTTATTTTATCACACAGAAAACTGTGTACATGTTTGTGCACTGCCTTGTGCACATGTGCATGTTTTATACTTGGTATCTGCCAATCAATTTCCTATTTTTTCCAATGCAATTTCAAACAAATACAAACTAAATTAAATCATGAAATTACTCACAAAATCAGGGTTATCACATATACCCCTCCTTTTAGGAATTGTGTCCCACAATTCTTTCATACTTAACTTAAGTATCATTTCTTCAGAAAATTTTTTTTTTTCTGATTTCAAAACCATTTTCAAACCAATCACCTATTAAGCACTATGCACATTAACAAAAAAAATTCACAATGCATATTCAACCAACACATTCATTAGTATGTACATATATATATAGATTTACCTCTTCTTCAATCAAACAGCTGGGGATAATCATTTCTGATTTTATCCTCCACTTCCCACGTGCAATCATTTGGGTCTAGACTCCATTGTACTTTTACTAATTTAATTTCTTTGTTTTTCAATTTCTTAGTTTCTCTAGAAACTATGCCCACTAGTTCCTTTTCATAGATCATTCTAGGATCAATCTGCACATCTTTAGAGGATTCTAGTATTGCTTCCTTATCATGAACCCATCTCCTTAGTTGAGACACATGAAAGACATCATGCATTGCTCTCATTTCTTCTGGCAATTCTAATTTATAGGCTACTGTCCCTATTCTTTCTAGAATTTTATATGGTCCTATATATCTAGGAATCAACTTTCCTTGTTTCCCAAACCTTAGAACCTTTTTCATGGGTGATATCTTGATGAACACATAATCCCCAACTTCATATTGTACTGCTTTCCTCCTTTGATCTGCATATTTCTTTTGCCTATCTTGGGCAGAGGCAATTCTTTTTCTGATCAAGGCTACCTTTTCAGAATCTCCTTCACATTTTCTGGTCCTAAGACCACTTTTTCTCCAGACTCATGCCAACTTGAAGGTGATAAACATGGCCTTCCATAGAGAGCTTCAAAGGGGGCCATGCCTATGCTACTGTGATGGGTGTTATTGTATGCAAATTCAGCTAGATATATGTAATCTTCCCAGCTTCCTCCCCAATCTAATACACATGCTCTCAACATGTCCTCAAGCAATTTGTTCACAATTTCTGTTTGACCATCAGATTGAGGATGGTATGTTGTACTCAAACATAAATCAGTCCCCATTGCCTTGTGAAAACTCTGCCAAAACTTTGAAGTGAAGATGGTATCTCTATCACTCACTATAGTCTTTGGTATACCATGCAGTCTGACTACTTCTTTAACAAACAACTGGGCTAGGGCATTAGCATTTCTTTCTGATTTCACTGGTATAAAGTGGGCTGACTTGGTTAACCTATCAACTATTACCCAAACACTATCGTTTCCCCTCCTAGTTCTAGGCAAACCATCAATAAAATCCATTGATATGTCTTCCCATTTCCACTGTGGTATTTGTAAAGGTTGAAGCATTCCTGAGGGTTTTTGATACTCAGCCTTCACCTGCTGGCAAACCATACATTTTGATACATAGGTTGCCACTACACTCTTCATACCACTCCACCAATAATCTCTCTTGAGGTTGTGATACATTCTTGTGCTTCCTGGGTGTATAGTATATTTACTTTTGTGGTAAGCATCCAAAATTTCTTGCTTCAACTCATCCATTGCTGGAACACATATCCTTTCTCCTTTCTTCAGATGGCCCTGCTCATCCAACTGAAAACCTTCCACTGTCTCACCATTTAATATTTGTGTCTTCTTTCCAAATAAAAATGGATCTTGGTTTTGTAGCATTGCAACTTTATTTTTCAATTCTGACCCCAGAGTAATGAAACTTAATTTTCCCATTTCTACCTTCCCACTGCATAAGCTCATGTTTTCTATGTTATCACTTTTTATCTCTGAATCAATTAATATTGATAAAGTGTTGAACTCCTCTATCATTAATCTAGCCACTTTAGCATGTTGTCTACTTAGGGCATCTGCTACTTTATTAGCCTTACCTGGTGTGTATAATATTTCAAAATCATATGAGGCTAAGAGTTCAATCCATCTTTGCTGCCTCATATTTAATTCTTTTTGTGAAAACAAATATTTGAGGGATTTATGGTCTGTATATACCTCAAATTTTGCTCCTAACAAATAGTGTCTCCATAGTTTAAGGGCATACACTATAGCAACCAATTCAAGGTCATGAGTAGCATACCTTACTTCACTTGATTTCAACTGCCTAGAAGCATAAGCTATTACCTGATGTTGTTGCATCAACACTGCTCCAAGCCCTTGTCCACTTGCATCAGTATACACCACCAAGTTTTCATTTCCCTCAGGTACTTTAAGAATTGGAGCTTGTACCAGTGCTTCTTTTAATCTCCCAAAGGCATTTTCACATTCCTCAGTCCAAGTGAACACTTGATTCTTCCTAGTCAATCTGGTTAATGGAATTGAGATTTTTGCAAAATCTTTTATAAATCTTCTATAGTAACCAGCCATTCCCATGAATGATCTGACTTCAGTAACATTAGTAGGCCTTTTCCAAGCTTGCACTGCAATGACTTTATTGGAATCTACGGCTATTCCTTTTTCTGATACAATGTGGCCTAGAAAATTCACCTCATTCTGCCAAAAAGTGCATTTTGAAAACTTTGCTTTCAAGTCTTCCTGTCTCAATTTCTCAAATACCAAATGCAAATGGTTTTCATGCTCCCTAACTGACTTAGAATAAATTAATATATCATCAATGAATATTAATACAAACTTATCCAAGTATTCTCTGAAAATCCTATTCATCAAATCAACAAAATAGGAAGGAGCATTTGTTAAGCCAAATGGCATCACCAAAAATTCATAAAGTCCATATCTAGTGTTAAAGGCTGTATACTTAATGCTTTCCTCTTCTACTTTCATCTGATGAAAGCCTGAAGCTAAATCAAGTCTAGAAAATATTTTTGCACCACTCAATTGATCAAAGAGATCATCAATTCTTGGTAAGGGGTATTTATTTTTAACTGTGACTTTATTTAATTCCCTATAATCAATACATAATCTCAGAGATCCATCATGCTTCTTAACAAAGACTACTGGTGCTCCCCATGATGAGCTACTGGGTCTAATAAAACCTTTTTCTTCTAGTTCAACTAATTGCTTTTTCAACTCCATCAATTCCTTAGGCCCCATTCTGGTTGGTCTTTTAACCACTGGGCTAGCTCCTGGAATTATTCTAATTGAAAATTCAACTGGCCTGTGATTAGGAACTCCTCTTACTTCCCCAAACACATCATCATATTGATTAACTATGGGAATCTCTTCTAATGCAGGCATGGGTTTTTCATTTGACAATGCAGAAAGGTTGGCTATACTTCTATTTTTGTTTGCCTCACAAAGAACAGTTATTCTTTGTCCATCAGAAACCTTCAATGATATGGTGGATGTCTCCATATTTATGATAGCCTTATATCTACTCAACCAATCAACTCCTAAAATAATTCCTATGTCTGGATATTGCAACACATATAGGTTTGACTCAAACACATGTCCTCCTATATTTAATCCCAATTGCATGCACATCATACCCATGACACATGAACTACCTATAGGGCTTCTAATTAGCAGTGGTTTATCAACAATCATACAGTTCAATTTTAATTGTTGTGCAATATCATGAGAGATCAATGAGTGTGTAGCCCCAGTATCATATACTACTGTTAAAGGTATTGAATGGATAAGCAAAGTACCTTCAACTTGACCATGCTTTTCAACATTTGATCCCTCAGCTGCCTTGCCTTTCCCTTCCAAAGCCCCTAATTTTCCTTGCTTAAAATCTGGGCAGTTCCTTTTTATGTGACCTTCCTTCCCACAATGGTGACAATTGAAGGATGCTGGTCTAGGATTGGTGCACCTATTTTTCATGTGCCCCTCTTGTCCACAGTTGTAACAAGTGATCCTCTTCTTAACTTCAGCAGTTCTAGCTTCTTCTGGTTTCTTAGTGGAAGTTATGTCTGTTTTCTTTTTATCATAAGGGTGAAATTTACCCTTTCCCTTCTTGTTCTGATTATTTTTGAATGCCCTGAAATTTTCTCTAGCTTTATCATGTTGTTCAATGCTCAGAGTCAAATCCAAAACTTGATCAAAAGTTTTATCCTTATATGGTAGCATGGCTCTACTAAGGCTAGAGTTCAACCCTTGGATATATCTGCCATTCTTAGCTTCCTCAGTAGTGATGAGCACTGCACCATACTTTGCCAATGATTCAAACTTCTGAGTGTACTCAGTGACACTCATAGTCCCTTGCCTCAATTTGATGAATTCCTCCAGTAAAGATTCCTTAGCTGATGCAGGGATAAATCTGCCTTCCAACATTGCTTTAAACTGATCCCATGTCACTTCTCCTTCAGGTCTTCCAGCTATGATAACTTCCCACCAATCCAAGGCTGCTCCTCTCAATTGCCTGGATGCAATTTGCCTCTTCCTTTGGTCTTCAACTTGCATGTCTGCAAAGATTCTTTCCAGAATTCTAAGCCAATTTTGAACCCCCATAACTCCTTCTGTGCCATCAAAGGTTTTGCCTCCAAGATTAGTAAAAGTCTTGAGTAGTTTGGAAAGTTCCTCATGTGGATTTTCCTGCCTGTTGCCTACTCCATCTCTTATGGCCCTCATGAATTCTTGCACATTCACCATGGGTGGTTCACTTGTTCCTACATTTTGATGTCTGGGTCCTACCATAGCTCTATGGATATAACACTTAGGTTAGTCTGTTTTGCCTAATGCTCCAAAGATTAATTCATTTTAATTTATCACTTATTCTGTCATAATAGATATCAATAGTGTAAATATATATATAAAAACAAAACATCCAAAGCAGTAAATACTTCTATACATCCAATGCAAACAAATTCATACAAAATTTTTGCTATGTTATTTAACAACATAGCTCTGATACCAAATGAAGTGACCCACTTAAATTTTTTTTTTTAAAACATTCAGTGGCCATTTAATCAAGAAAAATATTTAATTTAATTTTTCTTCTATCCAGGACCTTTCTGCCAATAAATATTGGTTTAATCATTTTATCTTGAACTTATATATATGAAGATATATAAGTCATCTTCTACCTAAATCAGAGTATAGAAATTTTGGAGGTAGAAACCTGTTTGAGTATTGCTTAAAGAAATACTCTCTACATAGCAATGGTGTTCTTTTCAAAAATTAGGTTTCTTTTTTTTTCAAATGACTAGGGTTAATGCATTACTATTGATTTTATATCTCAAGGCTCCTTATTTTTACATAGCTTCTTCTGATTTTCTTACTGGGTAACTATGCTTTTACTTGTGCATGTGTGTGTGCATGTTTCTGTGCATGTGTATTCAAACTCAGGCTATAAGAAAGTGGATCCTAAGTGAACACAAGCAACATCTAGGCGTAATGGAAACGCGCCTAACTTATACACGAGAGGTCACAAGTTCGAGTGCTATGCTGGTCGGTTCAACCCAATTTTTGTTTTTTTTTTCTTTTTTTTTTTCCTGTTTACACATTTGCCTGAGTCTACCCTGTATTTAGCTATGAAACAGATCTAAAACTTAATTTAAAAGTACTTGGGTACTGTCTTAACCCAGGCTCAAGAAAATGGCTATGTTAGCCCTGTTTTTTGGTTTGCACTACTTAGTTGCCAAATACCTGTTATATCATTTTCTTTTCAAAGCAACTCAAACTCTTCCTATCAGATTTAATTTTGACTTAAGCATGGATTTTCCTATGCCAGTTCTATAGATATACTTGCAAACTACAAATTCTTTCAAACTCAGATTTTCTACCATTATAGCCTAATTGTTCTTGAAGCTTGAAATTCATTTTTCTTAGCAAAGCATCAAAACAAAGCACATAGTTCAGCTATTACATGTAAGTTCAGCACTTACAAAACAGTGAATAATAATACATTGGTTTTTCTAGGCAACTTAAACAAATATCTTAACATAGTTCAACATGAATATTTAATTTAGCTTCAGCAAAGACTTTTAAAAACATAGCATCCAAATCTTAAGCAGTTTAACATCCAAAGCCTGATCAAAGCAATCCTTATTTCCCTGCAAAATCACCATGAACTGCCCCATATAAATATGAGACACCCAATGGTGCATAAACACAAAAGGGTCAGACTATTTTTCTGGTGTGAATAATCTAACTGAAAACATGATTTATTCCAATTCTATTTATAGTCCAGTACTTTGCAAGAATAAGAAACTCAATATCTTCTGTGTGCATGTTTTTGTGAAGCCTGTGCATTCATTTTAGTGCCAAACAGATTATATATGATCACAATGATTTAGTTCATAGAAAACAACCACAAGACTCACCAATAAAGCACCAAAGCAACCAAATGCAAACATCAATTCAGTTATCATCTCCTTTTCAACTTTTCTGGCCATCAGGGATTTTGCCCAGACCTCTCCTGATTCTATTCCTAGAATTCATTATCAAATATAACAGGGTCTTTAGCTACTTTCTTCTTTTTAAACACACATTGCCTGGGACCTTTCTCTGTTAACCCAGCACACTCAGGCCCCTGGGTATAAATATACCATGTGTGAACCTGCAATATTCCCATTGCCAAGCTATACTTTGGTAGCCCTAAGATCCCAAGTCCTTAGTTAAATTACTAAGTGTTTTAATATTTTACCTAGCAGTGCTAATCCCTTCTGCATCTCACTTCTTAATCAGATAAACATAAATGATGCAAGCAACATATATTCATCCAGAGTTTGGTAAGTTAAATTCTCAGAAGCAACCATTTTATCATAAAAGAGTGAGGTGACTTCTTAGCACATTATTTTGTCTATGGGTTTCACTGGATCAAGATGTAAGCATATGGTCCTGAGTAATTTTCCAAATATATATATTCCTCCTTACCTCTGGTTCAATCAGATTCATGATCTGGCTAAACCCCAAGCATATTTGATTTGGGTATTTCATAAAACATAGAAGCTCAGCACATGTACAACATTGCACTTCTACATTTTCTTTTGTTTTAATTAATATGAGACATAAGCAACAACACCATGTCACAGCCCATATTTCTTTCTACCTTCAGACCATATACCCACTACTTGAATCCGGGGATTTTACAAACAATTTACAAAGAAAACTTATAAAAGAAAACACCCAATCTCAAAGTTAACCCATATCTCAGATAAACATTTTAGTTCATGAATCCATGACTCTTATTTTTTTCTGGGTAAATCAGATAGAGGTTCTACCCTTAAACAAATCATTAACAAACCAAAGTCATCCAATCATAAAACATAACTTGCAAAAGAAAATTAGTTCAAACTGGCTGCCTCAATATTCAGGTCTTAATGCCAAAGTTTTCAGTGAGATTACTCACCTTAATCCTTCTTCTTCCTATGCCTTATGAACTCCTTTTTAGTCTTCTGCCCTCTCCTATTTTCTCTGGTTTATGCCTTGTATATTTTTTCTTTTTAAGAGGTAGAGCAATCATAAAACCTTACCACACCAGGTCTTCTTATATGAACTCTGGCTGCTACTAGGGTTTAAGGAAATTACCAAATGCCAATTTTACCCTACCAACTATGATCTGCCTCTTATTCTAACATTTTTAGTGAAAATGGGTAAATGGTCCTGATATATTTTCCAGAAAATATACCTCATTGCCCCGGTCATGTTATTTGCATGATTTCTGTTTTCTCTTTTTTTTTTCCAAAGTAAAAAGGAATTGCTAAAAATGGATAAAGTGCTTGTCCAAGAGCTCATACCATTTTCATGCAAATGTTAATTTTTCTTTTTATTTCTGCAAGTATTATTTAGTGCACATGTATAATACATGTATGCCTACCTTGGCCTAAGTCCTCTTTTTTTTTTTAAGGCTAGATGATTTCTACCTACATGTATATATACTTGTAATTCATATATCCTATTATTTCCATTGATTGTTGCTTATTTTATCACACAGAAAACTGTGTACATGTTTGTGCACTGCCTTGTGCACATGTGCATGTTTTATACTTGGTATCTGCCAATCAATTTCCTATTTTTTTCAATGCAATTTCAAACAAATACAAACTAAATTAAATCATGAAATTACTCACAAAATCAGGGTTATCACAGTTTATATGTGAAAATATATGTATAGCAAGTTCAAGCTGCAGGTCAAAACATAATGGCCGAAGTAAGCACATAAAGGAAAGGCCAAAATCAATAACCAAGGCAAGTTCGAACAACTACACATCAAAATCCAAAGGTACACTGAAACAGTAAATGGTGAAGTACCAGACTTCAAGTGAAGCAGTGGACAGGTAAAATAAATGCAAAGCAATATCCATACGACAGTGATGAACCACTGACTCCAGTAAACAGCAAGCTAAAGTCGAACAAAACCAATACTTATTCTTTCCATCTCAAAATCAAGTCGAAGCCGAAGACACGAAAACAAACTCGACGCCTTGGCAATCGAATTAAAAATGTCAGAGAAACAAAATAACCAAGATACAAGCTTTAACAAAGTCAAGTGGCCGAAGACGACAGTTCAATATCAAAGAGAAGGCCAAAGTCGAACAACCCAAAATCATCACAGCAAAATCATCAAGCCATGGAAAACAAGAAGACGATCCAAATCAGAAAACATCAACTTCCAACATAGTCGAATGGCCGAAAAATCAAGTGACGCATTCAAACAATTTTATACGAACGAAAATCACAGAATTCAAACCCTGCAAACCTAAGATTGAACTAGATGTGAGTAAATAAAATTACTCACCTTTGTCGAAGAACTCAAATCCAACAGTTCAGCATCGAAGCCGATTCACGCAACCTTGAACTCGCTTTGGATGAAGTTGCCACGAACGAATCGATTGAAGAAGCAATCGAAGCACCCACCATCAATATAAGTGGCGACTTCGAAATCACCCAAAACCCTAATTTCTGAAGGAAGAGGAACGAACGAAAACGAGAGCCGCCATTTATATTCTTTCGTATGTTTTGTTAGGGTTGTGAAAAATAAATAATGGGAAATCGGTTTGCCTTTGATAATCACGGCACCAAGTATAAAGAAAATGTGGGCCAAGATTCAACACATGTAAAGCCCACATAATTCCTTAATCAAATTATTAAAGAATCACAACCCAATTTAAAAACTCCAAATAGCCATTAACAACCAATTTTTCAAAGAATTTCAACTCGATTAAAAATTCCAATAGCAATTTGTTAGCAATTTTAATCGTCTAATGACGATAACTAACTGGGGTAAAACCTCGGGTTGTTACAGCACCCCTTTCCATTAATCATAGTCGTCCTGAATTATCTTGTCCCAACACTTGTTACACTTGTGAAAGTGCATTTCCTTTGATATTACATAGTGAGCTAGATTGAGCTTCACTTTCAACTTCTTTTATTTTCTCCTACAAAAAATAACACAAATCATATTTCATGGATGAGTGCCAAAGTATATCACTCTCAAACAATTTATATTTAATAAAAAAATCCAAAGCACTTACAATAGTTTCTGCAACATGCTCGCTCACTAGTTTACCATTTTTCCGAGTGCGAGATTTAATCCACACTTGAGCTCTAGAGACGGAGGAGGGATCGGCAATTTGTTTTTTCTACATTAGAAATAACATTGGATAAAACAACCAATCATACTAAACTAACTAGTTAATAAATGCTGTAGTAAATTAGTCAAATATTTTTCTCACCAAATCTTCAGTCAATCGAGTCATTCCTCTATGACTACATGTATGCGCTATTTGTTTACTTCTAATAGCTTTAAGTTTCTTGCTTCGTTTTTGGAATATAAGGTTGTAATAGTACACTAATTAGTCAATTTTCATTTTTTGTACACTTATATTTTGTATATATAAATGATCAAACAATTACCTTGAAATCTGCACTTATTTTCGACTCAACAAACCTCTTCCATTCATTTGCACTTTTGATGTTATGTGGCCTTAGTTGAAGTCTTTCCTCATTGGTCTTTGCTTCCTTTATCTTTTTAACTAATTTGGCTTCTGAACACCTAAAAATACATCACATTTGCTAAAAAATGGGAACCTTTTGTCATTCATCATCTAGTTTAAATCTTACCTGCAATATTGTAACCAATAACACAAATTTGTTGTTCTGTTTTGATGGATAATTGTATTATCGATACATAAAAGTTGATAGCTTTGAATTAAGTAAACTGAAATATTGATAATAGATATTGATTGCACCTATTGCAATTTGAATAGTTAATTTAGATGCATGTAAATGGTCTCAATCATGGTTCGAGAACTCGGTTTCGTTCAATTTCGGTCATTTTAAATTTTGTTGGTTTCGATCGATTTCGAAAATTTCGCTTGTTTCGGTCCTAATATCGAATTTCTGTATTTTTAATAAAAAAGTGACGATAAACGATGTAAATTCACATAAAATAGTATACAACAAAATAATAATGAAACATCTACTACATCCAGAAACTATTTCTCGAAGTTACATATTGATTGTTTTCATTATTATTTTTATCATTTTGTGTTGTAAAATATGATGGATAACCATATTGCATTTGTCTTGAACCCATAAATGTCGTCCTCATATTATCAAAAAACGATAGTTCATCATTTTATGTTGCATACGTAGCGTGGCTATTTTAATCACTCGAGATATTACTATATGTTTCGTTTGTTCCATAATATGAGTTACCAGCTGTATAGTCAGAAGCAGAATGCCTATAGGTCGGTGGATCATTTGAAATATATGGATTATGCTCATAATCATGTTGGTGTTCGTATTCAACATTTAAATTACTACCTCTTCGGTTAGGATTGCCGCTCGCACCCCCTTCTTTTTGAATGTCGTCGCCCACTCCTGCCAGATGTTCTTTCAAACCTATCACACCACCATCATTAATTATTTTGTAGCAAAAGTTACATTTCATTTTTCGAAAATTGTCGTCGATCGCAGTACCATAATTTCAACCAATTTCAGTTGAATTTGTCATAGTATACCTGAAACTATAATTTAACAAAAGTTAGTAAACAAATTAATAGTCCAAATAAAATTAAAAATAAAATAAAAATGAATAAAATAACATTCATCGAAGTTGTCAAAGTTCAATGTTCAAGTCCAATAATTCTAGTCAAGTTCAATGTTCTTATTCGATATTCAAGCCCAACATATTCACGTTCATGTTCGATATTCTAAGTCCAAAATATGCAAGTCCATATTCAAATCAGCATATTTAAGTCCAATATTTAGATCAATCGCATACTCAGGTCACTTTAAATGTTCAATATATTCAAGTCAGAATATATAGTATGCAACATTCTGTAATCAATGAAGTATTCATATCGTTATTCAAGGGGTATGTCTCTAGTTAACTATATTATAATATTCATTGATTTAAGTAACCCTTGTTTAAGATAGTATAATAAGATATCCTTATTCAAGTTAGAATATATATGAATATTCTAGCTGCACAAAGGTCATGCCGTGCATGATACTCAACATCCATGCGGGTATATAATAATACTTGTTTCAGAAACACAACAATGATAATGGCACGGGTTTCCATTCATGAAAATTTAGCAAATCGCGGCTCTATATGATTAATAAAGAATAAGTATGTGTACAATTTATAACAAGTCCAATACACTACATACATGTAGAAATACAGTCATAAACAATACTAAAAGTACCATATCACATTCCCTATCCAATACCAAAATAGATTATTTTACTTACTTTTGTCCCTCTTTACTAGTTAAAAGGTAAAGTGAACCCATTTTAATAATTTATTTAAATTTGGTCATTGATCCTTTAACATCACTCCCATCCAAATATTATCACTGGCCAAACCATTTAATTTTAATTTTTAAAAATGCAATAACTTAAAGCATAATTCTATGTATAAATATATAATTAGCATGTAGGTGAATAAACTATGATCATCCACTACCATTAAGAGTTAGTATATCTTAAAAGCTAAGAATGGAATTTTAGTAAAGAAAATGAAGGATGCATTGGTAAGAAATTAAAGAAAAATACCTGAATAGGTTCCCACAAAACTACTTTTAGCTCATCACTAAGACGCCTCCGGTCTTCAAGTGTAAACGGAACATGTTGCCGCACAAGTGGCCCTAATAAGAAGATAACTTCACTGACCCAGTTCCCAATCGGTTCGACCAATGCATTAAACATAACTTCAATTCAGCTTAAAGAATCTGAAGGAAGTCTTCTCACTTTAATCGGACCTCTACTTTTCTTTTTTATAGTCAAATTTTCATCTACATCTTCAACAGTTTTATCGATTTCTATTGCATCTTCTGAATTTACGTTGGTTTGCATGCTAGTGTGCATTGCTGAGTTATCTTCAAACGGTATTTCATTTTCTTCTTCTTGTCCTTTAGTTACTGTGGGTTGTCTTCAAAAGGTGGTTTGATGCGATTGTCCATTGCATCTGACTCATTAGAGGCATATTTTGAAGCTTCAATTTTTCATTGATATCGAGTGAGCACCTTCTTATTCGTCTTACCCATTTTCTGTAAATATAAGAAATTAGCAACATCTTCATCAATTACATGAATACTAACTTACAGCACATAATTTAAAAAGTATCAAAGACAATTTCTTGAAATCTAACAAGTTTAGAGACATTGAAGTTGTGGCTACTAGATTCAATTAGTAAAGAAACACAATGTTGCAGCAGTTTAGAGACATTTCTAACTATCTGGCATTGAGTTTGAAAACATCATTGCTACAGTAGAGAAATTGCGCTCCTGCTATGACTTCTATCATACAGCAGATATTAAGTTTCTTCCTAAAGGATATTTAGAAGCTAAGGGACTCTTTGTAAGGCTGTTCAAGCCATATGATGAACTTTTCGTTGATACTCAGGTATATAATTCAACTAGCATGCAAATACATTTAGCAAAGAAAAGAGTTGGTTTATTCTGGTTACCATGAGTTGTAAGTCTAATGTATATTGGCAGGATTCTGATGCGCAAGCTCTTCAAAAGTTTATTGAAGTTGCCAGTGTGCCCATCATTACTACATTAGACGAAGATACATCCAATGAGGCTAATCTTATTAGATTCTTCGCTAGTCAACATCCCAAGGTAAAATTTAGGCATTTTACGTAATATGCATGCATCATTCCTTAGTGTTATACTGGAAAATACCAAATGCAAATTCCGTTTTTTTGAGGATTTATTACATTAACCACTAGATTGCCTGAATTTATAACTAGAAAATCAAACTCAGTTTATAGTCATATGTGAATATTTTTTCTTAAAATCCCAATCATTTTGCACCAACTTACTATTCAACTTGATGCATCATTTCTAGACGATGATTTGTTCAGACACGCTTTAGCAATTGTAAGGTCAAATTCTAACATCGGGATTTACAATCTCATATGAAGAGCAAGAATATCGTCGTTATTATGAGAATTTTCGCTCGAGTTCATTTATACAATTATGCATAAAGGATTGGTTATATGAAAGTATATGGCTAGCTTCCAAGAGCAAAGTTTTACCCAAATTTTGTACCTATTTTTGATTCATTTACACCGGTATTTAGGCACGTCCTTTGGACGTGTGCTAAAAAAATTAAGCAATCTCGTATTATTATAAAATAATGCATAAATTTTACTTGAAACCCAAAATTTGTATGAAATGAATACAACGTAGAATGAGAAAAAAAAGAATTTTAGTGATCTCACATGGGGAACTTGCAATCAAAAGAAAATATTATGAAGTAAACCAAGAAGATAAGCTAACGTCAAAATTTCTGAAAATGTACAAAAGCAACAAAACTTATTTAACCTATATTCTTTGTAACAACAACAATAAAAAAAAATATGACAATTGATATTTGTTGCCATATGGTGTGATATTTCTCGACATTTTCATTTTAGCATTTTATCTAGTTTTTCTATTAATAGTTGTATGATTTTCGCTTTGCGGATAGATGTACTTTGTTCAATTACTGTAAAACATTAAAAAATAAGAAAGAAAAATGGAAAAGAAACCTTAACAAAATAAAGCATAATAGTGACTTAACAAATAATATCATGTACGGCTATTTATAAGATTAAAATCAATAATAATAAGCATTATTTTTTGTAGAGTTGACATTGTAAAATATAACTAGATTAAACAATAAAAATAAAAATGAATGACTTCTGTTTTAACATAAAATTTTCACTAAAATTTTAGAAGTTGTCAAACAAATAATGGACTCATAAAGCCAAAAAGTTGAATCATGTCAAATATAGCTTAATATTGTCTGTAGATTCTTCTATGATAGTAACAAATTTTTTTTCCACAAAAAACTTATTAATATTAAGAAAGCATTTCCTTCGATTAACTTGGAAAAAATCAATGTAGGTCGTTATGACATGTACACCCCTTTTCGGTTATGAATGTTGTACATTTTGTGCAGATCATACCTAAGTTAAGCTCGAATTAACATTTTTGTTGAATTCGCATCCAACCCCTACACTTCTTTATTTATGGCCCTCCTTTTGCAGTTTTAAATATATAATAGACAACTTAAGGTGAAACCTCTAAGGAAATGTATTGGAACTCCGAAATTTGCTCTTTTTTGCGACTGCAAAATGGAAGGTTCTTTACCATTATGTAAGTATCATCTCTCCTCGTCAAATTTCCTTTTCCTTTGGAATGACTACTTCGAATAATGTTGTGCAACTCCATTGAATTTTCAATATACATTACTCTCAGTACTATTTTTAGTATGCACTTTTATTCATTTATTCTACCATGACATTAAACTCGGTCGATGCACTCCCAGACCTAGTATTTGACATAATTATTAGCATGGCATGAACGATAAGTTTTTTGCACAATCTTCGCACATGGAAAAAGATAACATGGGTAGTCAAGCATTCGCAGATGTTGATAACCCAAAACTATCATACGATAATCCAAAACTGATATCGATAACTATACAGTGTTCATTCGATAATCCAAAATTGCCAACAAATCAAAAAAAAGGACCAACAAACAGAAAGCGAAATCGATCCGGGGTCTTTAGGAGTACCTGAGAATGAACTGGACGAAGGAGCTGCAATCGGAGAAATTAGGCGAGATGATGGAAGCGAAATCGGGAGGGAGCTGTGAAATACGTCGAGATGATGGATGGATTTTAAAAAAAAATCCTGGAGAGACGTGGGACTGTGGGAGGGACATTTGGGGAAGAGGGGAACTGAATTTTTTACACGTCTTACCCAGCAAAAGGTCCCTTAACTGCTCCATGAAAAAATAAAAAATAAAAAAAATCTGATTCTCACCCCTCTTAAAACTAAGATTTCAAAGTTATAAAGTATCTTATAGAGGTAATTAATTTAAAGGACAAAAATTTGTATATTTTTAGTCTCAAGGACATGACCTTAATATTTTACCCACAAGGACAAACATTCTTCTAAAATTTTTTCATAAGGACAAACATTCTTTCAAAATTGTTCACAAGGACAAATATTTTTCCAAAACTGCTACCGAACTAAAAACTGATACCTAAAAACTGCTACCGATAACTACAAACTGATACCTAAATACTTAAAAACTGATACCTAAAGAACGTTGTCCTTCAGGCTAAAATACTGAAGGTCTGTCCTTGAGGCTAAAATACTGAGAAATTTTATCCTTGACAATAATTTCCTGTATCTTATAACCTTTACCTTTAAAAACATAAACTTAGAAATCCTTTTGTGCAAATTTTCAAAAATTGCGTAGTTTTCTAAACAGGAAATTATTGTCAAGGACAAATTTCTCAACATTTTAGCCTCAAGGACAGACCTTCAGTATT
The DNA here is from genome assembly GCA_030737815.1 of Allium fistulosum. Taxonomy (NCBI): domain Eukaryota; kingdom Viridiplantae; phylum Streptophyta; class Magnoliopsida; order Asparagales; family Amaryllidaceae; genus Allium; species Allium fistulosum. Next base: position 333,242,727 of record CM060901.1, on the reverse strand, counting down.
TTAGCCTGAAGGACAATTTTTTTTAGGTATCAGTTTTTATGTTTTTAGGTATCAGCTTGTAGTTATCGGTAGCAGTTTTTAGTTCGGTAGCAGTTTTGGAAAAATGTTTGTCCTTATGAATAATTTTGAAAAAATGTTTGTCCTTATGAATAATTTTTAGAAGAATGTTTGTCCTTATGGGTAAAATATTGAGGTCGTGTCCTTGAGGCTAAAAATATACAAATTTTTGTCCTTTAAATTAATTCCCCATTTTCTAAATGAGTCATGAAAATTTTTTCCATTTCTAACCAACTTTCCTTTTAAGAACTTTCTACAGCAGACATTTATTTATTTAAAAGTTGGACTTTTAATTCAAAACTCAATTATTAAACCAAAAAGGTTTTTAGGCTTAGGGAAAAAGTCGGAGAAAAATTTAGTTTTAGGGACAAGAAGTTTGCTTTTTAGGCTAAAAGACTATTTTTAGTGTAAATCACAGAATGATAGTTGCAAGTATCATTTTCTGTCGACACTATAAAGTGTCCTTCAGACTAAAAAACAAACTTGTTGTCCTGAGACTAAATTTTTTGCAACTTCTTCCTTGTGTCTATTTTCCTGTAAACGAAACTATTATTAAATAAAATTTGCTTACTTGCATAATGGAGCAAAATAATTTCCCTTCTCAAAAACCTTGTACAACAGACAAAATAATTCTCAATAAATTGTTTTTATACAAATAAACTAGTTTCATTAAATTCGAAATCAGCACTTACTAGTCCATGAAACTATGGCCTATATTTATGAAAAGTTCGTTATTTCAAAGATATTCCTACTTAAGACAATTATTTTAGCAGACTTCAAACCGCAATCTATTCATATGCATGCCAAATTTCTAATTTCAAATTGTTATATTATCCTAAAGATATACATTAACATCTATTGCTTTATTACTCAGAATATATTTTCACTTGACTAAATGATTTTTATAAATTTGTCTAAATCTTATTTAAACTCCTATAATCTTTATCAATCCTAATTTATTTCTCTTTCATTACCATTTTAAATTTAATAATATTTTATTCTTGTTCAAACAAATTCTAAATAGAAAAATGAATAATTAAAATTTGTGTCCCCACATAAATGCTTTTCCTTATAACATTCACAAAATTATATCAACTCATTTATTAATTATCATCATTTAATTCCATCCAATTGTAAAATAATATTCTTTCAAAACATCTTCTATGACCTAAAACAATGAAAAGTGGAGTAGACAAGGATGACTTATATCTTATTAATTTCTAAGTAGATTATTGATCTTATTTTATACAAATTCATAATGTTATTTATGTCCAAATCTCCAAATATTGCCTCTATTTATATTTCTCCTAACTAATTAACTTCTACTTCAGTTGTTATTCTTCGTATTTTCTTTATATGGAAATGTTCCTTTTGTTAACGCCAAAAATGGGTCAACACCCTAGAGTAATGTATGAAAGCACCATCTCTATTCGAATAGAGCAAAGATAATAGAAAAACGGCAGTAAAGTAAAGAAATAAGAGAGAGACACATAAATTTTTATAGTGGTTCAGCTGTTAACTAAGCCTACGTCCACTTTATAGCTTTGTTAATATGATTTCCTTGAGATTACAAGAGATTAGACATTAGAGAGATATCAGTTATAAGTACAAAGGTTAGACATGTTCTATGTTATAGAATGGTCTAAAGTAGCTGCCCTGGTGACTATGGTGTAGAGGAAAGAGTTGAAGAAGAGATAGAGCTCCCCCATAGTGATGCAAAAACCAGATCCTTTCTTGGTTGGTCCATGGTTCGTATTTATAGAGGTAGCAGTCGCATTGGGCCAAATAGAGAGTTTCGGCAGAGTTCAGAAGTCAGTTAGTTGAATGCAAGAAGTCACGACCTCATCTGGATAAACCAGAGATGTCGTACCGAGCTCTCATGTCAATACCGACCTCTGTGGTTCAATCCAATGAGGTCGAACTCTTTTGCACCTGCCTTGCCACTTGATTTCTAGGTGTCCCATGCTATTGTTTTGTGTAGATAGTTGATATTGGTAATGGTTCCTTCATCGCTCAGTTTATTCTGCTGATTGACTGCTAACTTTTCACTTCTAGTAATTGATTATTCAAAATCCCTTAATATTTCTTGGACACACATGAAATAGTAAAGAAGAGCCTCTACAAAGTTTGAGGGATAAATAATAAAGCACGTGAAGTCATCACCAACATGATGAAGTCGGCACTGACTTCTCACCCTTGCTTCATTCATGTTGAAACTTCTCTGAGTTGCTTCTACACCAATTCTAAGTGTGCTTGTAAGATTTCAAGTCGTTTCATCTTTGTCTCGATGTTCTAACTCATAATGATTTCTTCTTGAATAAAAACCCAATTAACATTTGCCCTTGGTGTACGCTTTCGTTGAAAACAAAGTGTGCTCCGTAATGAGACAATTCCAAATTGCTATTCTATAAATAGCAATCAACCGTGTAAGTATTGTCTCAAGACGCTGCTTTTATTTGACTTTAATCGATCAATTTTTGTTCGTTGTTTGTACGGACTTGGATTAGAAATTCTTTTCTCGTAGTTGGCTATATAACTTAGATATCAAAATTTGGATTTAGCGTCATGTTGTCGAATAGGCTTAGTGTGGAAGGTTTAAACGAGGTTGGTAAAGGATAGGATGTCGGTACCAACTTCTCATGTCGGTACCGACATGTGCACTTAAGTAAATTTCCAATTCTTTATGTAAGCCAATGTTTTGCACTTCCCCTTCTCACTTGCTCATTCCTTTGCATTGCTCTCTACCAAATTCCCAAATGCTGAATTAATCTTCTAGCCCTATCTTCCACTGCCGCCGTCACTTCCAGCCTCCACCACTGACTATCGTCGCTTGTCCGACCTACTCGCCATTGCCCAGCACCGTCGTCTCCTCTTTGATCACCACCAGCAGTTCTCGGGTCTGAATTTGCTTAGAAACCCTAGGTGCTAACTTCTAGTTTGAATTAATTGGAAGATAGGTGGTAGCAGAACTCGAGGCGAGGAGGGTAGTGGATCGGGATCTTGGCTAGTTTCAATTTGGTGATGGACAATCAAGTCCGGATGCGTGCATTCAAGGACGAATTTAGCGTTTTCTTGGATTTAACATGCATGATTTCAGAGAAGGTCTAACTCTCAGGTTACCATTGTCATGGCCGCGAGATTGGCCAAGTTCTGATTATTAGATAGATTCCAATACGACAATCTGCCTTTAATTTGGGCATACCGGATGATTCCATCACATTGTACTTTCCAATCTTGCACATCCGGTGATCCTGAAAAGAGAAGACTTTCTGCATTGCTTCATACAACGGATCCATTATCGAACGTTGATCGATAACGGTTAGGTATAGAATGAGAATTTCAAAGGACGATACAGATTATTTTTCAAATGCAAGTTAGCTATCTACAACGGATCATCCGTTTGCAATGTTTGGGACACTAAACTCATCCTATATAGATAACACATTGCACTTGCCCCAGTCAATACTTAGAATTCAATCGGTCAACACACGTTGGCCGCCTTTGAATTCCAAGTGTCGGCCACACGGTTATTTCAATTTTAAGTTTTATTTTACCTGACCGTGTTGAACGCCAAGTTCTGCTATCTTAGAATGGCTCGTATATCGTCTCGTCACGGTCTGGTGAAGGGCCATCTACTCCTTATAAGGGTGCATCCACTACTGCCCCAGTTTTACCATCCATTCCGGTTGGAACCAACTAACCTACGACCTCGGGATTTGAGAGCTCGATAGTGCTTATGGATCTCATTCTGCCCTCGTTGCCTCTGTTGGAACTAGGCCAGCCCGCAGTGGAAGAAATGGATGAATTTCAAAATTTTAGCTATTTTGGATCTTTAATGGGCCTATGAAGTCCAAATATACTTAGAATGTTTCTAAGTTTCTTTTAAATAAAATTAATATTTTATTTAATTTCATTAATAAAGTTTAATTTAATGTGAATATAAATTAGAGTATATCACATATACTCTTATATAAATATCTGTGTATAAAGGTTACATATTAAATTTATTTAGAGAAGAAAACTTTTCATTTCCTTCTACTTAATTTGTTCAGTTAATGTGGGGCATAAATTTAGAGAATGAAACTTTTCATTTCCTTTCTCTTAAATTATTCAATTAACGAGGGATCATAAATTTAGTTAGAAAAGGAAGCTTTTCATTTTATTCTCTTAATTAAATAAAATAATTGATTAATAAAATAACATTAATGACTAATCTAAATATGGCATGAATTGTAAATATATTCAAAGTAAATATTGTGCAAGTGCAACATATAGGGAGTGTGCATAGTCAGTGGTAATTGATATGTATACATAAAATAAACAAGAACATTTTAAATGGTTATTACATAGGAATTGAAATGGAAATAAATAAGGGATGACAAGGGTGATTGATACAGTTTCTCTTTTAGCAAACTTAATTAATGCACAATGAAAATCAAAATGATTTCATACTATGACAATATTTGTAAAGAAAAATAAATTTTATATGAACACATACAAGTAGATCCAAATATGTATATATGGAATTCAATCAAAGCTTTCTAATAATATAAATTAGATAGCTATTATAGTCAATTTCAAAACTTTGATTTGTTGTTAAAATTCCTTTTATTCATATGTAAATATCTAATGCAATAAAAAGTGCAAGTAATACATGCATGCATGCATACATACATACATACATACATTAAAATTCTAAACTAAAATTACACTTTGTTATGAAAGATTAAAACATAGATCTACAATTGAAACATTATATTGATTCCATATAAATTTTATTTTTAACTTTAAATATAATTCTATCAATTAACATGAAAATGTAAATATTCAGATTTAAAGAAATGGAATTTAAATTAAATGTTAAAACATATAACTAAAATAAAACGTTGTATTTAAAATATATAGATTTAATTTTAATTTAACAAAGTAAAGAAAAACAACTAATTAATTCGAACATGTAAACATTCAGATCTGAAGAATTACAATTTAATTAGAATGTTTAAAAACATAGATCTACACTTAAATATTGTTTTAAAACATAAACAAATTTAATTTTGATCTATCAAATGAAAATTCAATCATATCATTCAACAAATAATTCAATCTTCATAAACAATTTTTAATTAAGCAAGACAGTAATACATCATACAAATTATGAAAGTCAAATTAAATTTCCATCAAACATTGCAAAATCATTATATATAATATGTAGAAAATGACATACCTTGCTACCCAATCTTTAAAACGAACCTTGTTGATGTTGCCTTCGATTTGCACCTTGAATGAAGAATGCTTCTAGACCCGATTGAATCACCTTAAGATGTTGCCTAGAAATCACACCTTGAATGATGATATCTCCTCAGATCTACAAGATCAACATCCTATCCTTGTAAGAGATGGATGAACCACTTTTGTTTAATTTTATTTGATCTTTTTATTTAGAGTTGAAAGATTTTGAAAATTCGTTTTCTTTTTATTGTTTCTGCCATGAAAAGTGAGGAGGAAAGAAAGAGAAAAAATGAATGAGAAGGAAAAAATAAATTTATGTACAGAATGAATTAGAGAATATGTTTTATTTAAAAGAATGAAACTTTTCTCATTCTTTAATTAAAACTTCCCTAATTAATTCCCTTGATAGTTTCTCCTTCTCCAATCCTTTCTTTACTCGTATGTCATCAAATGACATAAAATTTCCACAAATCATTTCATCAAATGACATAAAATTTCCATAAATCATGTCATCAAATGACATAAAATTTCCATAAACCATTTCATGCTATTATCTTTAAATTACATCGATATTGTATATCAATGCGCGCAAACATAACTTTTATAGATACATTAAAATAATTACAAAAAACTTTCAAACATCAAATAAATAATAATTAATATTTCTGAAATATCAATTAATTTAATCAATTTACAATATTTTATAAATTAATTAAATCATGTGGTTTTTCAGAGAATTCATCATTACGGTTGTGCGACTCAAAGGTGTAAATTCAGTCGGCGATTAATATCGAACTATTCGAATATTAATGTTCACACGTCACTTAGCAGGTGGTGTGACATTTTGGCTGGATTATCGTTTACATATCTTTTGGTAAAATCCAATTTTACTTATTATAAGAGGTACCTAATAGTGACAATTATTTACACTAATTCTCTTCATCAAAACTATATCACTTTGGATTTATGGAATTTAGTAATGGTCAAAATTCCAATATCATCCACATTCAACTTTATAGTCCAAACACAAAGTCCTTGGTTCAATAATAAAAATTATTATTAACCGAACTGCTCTAGCCAGAGACTTTGACTTTGAGTTGACTTCAGTTGACCGTGATACTAACCTTATATAACTGAGGAGACGAATCCTCTCTTGAATAGTGTTTCACTTCCAATGCTTCCACTCGACCCAACTGTAGTCGTTCGATGGATGACATGCCACGATTTGACTATTATCAAAGCGAAGCTTCTGCATTAATGATCAACAGTATTCTCATGTCGAAAGAACTGTGTAAATTAGTCACATCGATATTCTCTGCTTGACCTTAGTTATATTAACCAACAGAAAACTATCAAGTGAGTCATTTCATAGTTATCCAATAACTATCAGTACGTAACTCCTTGGTGCCCCCAACAGTCATGAGTAATGCACTGCCCAACATTTGGAAAACATTATGTACTCTAGTCTCAACAGATGTATCAATATCCGATTTCGATATATTATTGACTAGGAATGTTTAAAATGATATTTTTTTTTCATAATGATAAATTGCTCACGGTTACAACACTTTGTAACTACTATCACAAAACATACCATTTATGTATTTTCTATTAAATATACTTTTAATTAAATTGATTAATTAATATAACCACATTATATGTATAATAGAAAGTAAATACCTTTATTTCGAACAAGATTAGTCAACGAGTTAGATATATGTAACAAATTACATAATTACCCCTAGGGCATACCCCTAACTCTATCAATCTTCCACTTGCACTTGGGTCAATTATGGAAGCTTATTCAAAATTCTCTTATCGGTTTTCTCAAAACCAATTGGGTCAGTCCCTTTGTAAGTGGGTATGTTATTATGTTTTAATTATCTACTCTGTCAATCAACTCTCTCTGACGGTGATAAACTACTTTATTATGTGGAACAATTCGGAGTATGGATCTCGAGTTCTAGTGAGCTATAAGTTCTGTTACAAACTATATCATGACATTGTTATCATATAACAATGTTATGAGATTATCAACATTTGAAACGGCTCGGTTATAAATTTGTGCATTTATATTTTTATATACATTGTTTTTATTGCAGCGCTACTCAAGGCGATGTACTTAGCCTTTTTCATTGAATCAGCCACATTTGTTTATTTGGAACATTTCCAACTTAAAGATTTTTAACTTGAATTTATTATGGACATACTACACTCTATATGACTTTTGAAGTTTGAGTTCGAACGCTTCTTCATAAGGAGTTTTGTTTATGTAAACAATTCTCTAGTATTTCATAAATACATGAGAATACTTCAAACAAACGTTTTGTGATATCAATTTGGATTTGATATTTGCTTCATGTATCAAATACATAAACAAATCATGATATCGTAGACAACATACATGTATGATAATTCCCTTTGCCAATGTAAAGGAATCAATCTTACATGTTTCATATTAAACATTTCAATAAGGTGTCCTTGCATATCATTTGGGACATTCCCGACATCTTTTATACTTACTATAAAAGACATCATTTTTTAATCCAATGTTTAGTATTAAAACAACTAAGGCTGTTTTTAACACAAGTACATCATTTAAAATCAACAACGTGTTGTTTACTTATAGTTTAGAAATATCAATGTACCTTTTAACGTTCTTTCTTATGAACACATGCTTCCTTTATATTTTGATTGATAATCAAACTATTTGATATTTCTATCAAAATATTTATTCAATTTTGATGCTTATAAAATGATACTTTTTGTCATTTCTTGGTTCATATCCAAAGACTCACAAACTTAATATCGCTCCCACTAACTTTGAGACATTTTTGGTTAATATGTGTAAATCACTTACTCTTAATCGTTATTTAATTTTTTTTGTTTCAATCCATATGTGCCAAAACACTAGGACTTATCAAGCAATAATTTTATGAGTAAATCCGAATTGACTTGAACATGTTGAATATCGAATCTATTTCAACAATTGAAATTTGCGATATTATTCTTATCAGCATTGCTCATTTAATTCCAACTGCATTAGTCTTGCTCATAAAGACACAATCACGATCGATGGATCACATCTCTTAGGTTATGACCACCAAAATCATATTTTGATAGCATATTTGAATTTCTTTTAGATTTGCGCATCATACCATATCATAGAGTCAACACTCTTGGTGGTTTAATTAAACAATCGAGGATTATATATTTTCGACATTAACAAGAAACTCATAGTTTCTCTTCAATGTGCGAGAATACTTATTAGACACTCTAACGCGATGTGTTCGTTTAGGTTAGTCAATTTCATTTCATCTCATCTAATCAGTTCTATCTTTGGATCGTATCCAAATCCTTTTTACTACCAATAATTTATCAAAGAAATTCCTTCATAATGAAGTTGGTATTTCTTGAAACCATAATTGTTTCTCAGTGCAACAAAATAAGTATTCACAAACACTTTATGAATTTCTTTATTTATAAAATTAATTTGGTTTTAGTTTATAAAACTTATGTTCAAAATATAAATATGTCATCCAATGACAGTCTTTCGAAAATTCTTTTGGGGAGATTCATACAAGATCCCTTACGAACAATTAATACGTCAATCTTTCGACTCACACAACCCGCCAACTCCCTGGCATAGGATATGTTGGGATTTCTTATAGCCCTCATTTTGTGTGATTTAGTAAACTGTTGTTTAGAAGAAACAATATTAACCTTGTGTACTACTATTAAGTACATGACCTTATAGAAAGAAACTAACTCAACTTCACTCAATTAATTATACATTGTCCGATAAAGTTCGATTACTCCTTATCGATGCATCATTATGTATCACATGGAGGAATGACTTTTGAGATCGAATCTTTATTCATTTTTAGGTATGTTTGGAACTTTTTCCAATATACTCACTCATTTGATCAAATCGAATCATTTCTATTGCATGCTATTTTATTTACTTCTGTTTTATACTCTATGAGTTTACCATAGACGTACTGCACATGTATCAAACACACATATTGATGTCGGTGATAACTCATTAGTGAATATGATGAAGTACGTGGAATCGTTTTGCTATTAATAGACTTACGATTGCATACATCTATATGTATCAATCTAAAGAGTTCAGCAACTCTTATGATGCTCCCACTAAATGGGTGCATAGCCCTTAATTGTTTGAGATATAATTAACCAGTATCATATGATTCAAAATCATAAAATAAAACTATTTTCTCAAAACTATGACTTAGTCTATAATTCCAAAATAATTGTAAATAATTTTAGATACTTCTGTATTTACAATACATCACTTTTTTTATAAAAACAATACCACATTATAGTTTTATTTCATAACAAATATTCATATTGAAATATAGTTATGTCTATTTCTTAATCGATACCGAAAAATAATCATTATTTCATAAATAATGTTCGATACATTTTATGAAAAGAATTTTCATAATATGATGCAATTAATAAGTATTATATGGCATGCTCCTACTAAATACGCCATTACTATAATAGAGTACTAAATTTGGAAGTCCATCATTCACTTAATATAGTTTATTTATTTCATATAATGTACCTAATTTATAGCAAAAAGTTCTTTGATCAATTATCTTGAACTCAAAAAAAAAATCTCATAGGAAACAATTTTCTATATGAAAATACGTTTCGAAATAGAAATCACATTTCTTATTCCAATGTTAAGTATCGATCACTATTATTACAGTTCTCATTTCCGTTGTTTCTTTATGAAGCAGACATGATTATTCACTCTCTTCATCCCAATTATACCTTAAATCATATTTACTCTTATACATTTGGTTTCCTTTCTAAATGTTCAAATCATTCAAAAGAAAACACTTACTACAATATCGCAACATGCTCTTTACAAAAGCGTATTTAATTATCTTTAGCTTTTAAGGACATTAGATATGTTCCGCTTTATGTAAACAGATCAAACTAACATTTTAGTGATCGAGTTCTTAGATTTATATTGTAGTTTTAGTCTAGTGTTACATTTAACACGATACGATCCTTTTGTAATCAATCAGATTGAATACTCAATCTCACACTAAGGTTTATTTGGTTTTCCGGATGAACTAATTTCATCGAAATATTGTACATTACAAACTTTGACCATTCATCATATAACATTTATATGCAATTGTATATGGATCAAATATCCATAGTATTGTATTGCTTTTAGAGTTCGAAACTCATAAAATGCAATACATGGTCTTGACCAAATAAATGTGTAAGTGACCAAACCACGAATGTATTTAGTACTTGTAAAATTAGGCACTTGCATGGGTGTTGAAACGTTAACATGCAATAATCTTTTATTGGTAAGTATATGTTATATTTCTATTTGTCAATCTTCAATTCATTTGTATATCTTAATTGATAAACATTTTACCAATCTTATTAAATGCACAAATTTATCATTCTAGATAATTATAACATTATTTAGCATATGTTCTTACAATATTAGAAAGGTTAAATGTTATCATTTCATTTTTCTAATAAGGCCCCCACTAGTGTTTTATGTTTTTCCAAACCCTAAGATGAAACATAGAAATCTTTTGACTTCATTAATGGATGTTAGGACTCGTCTGCCTTGGTATTTTGACCTTGAGTTTGCTCAACAAATCATAACCCCACAAACGATGGATAACTTCTTATCGGTTATATCACATACAACTCCTGACTCGTGTTTCAGTATCCTAACCTCATTTCGACATCGAGTTTTCTCAACAAATCAAAACAGATTATTCACTCATACCTACCATATCGCAACGACCTAAGTATAGTATATGTACCTAGAATTTGCTCAACAAATACATATAGTTATCTTACCTAGTCTATTCAATACATTATAATACTACACATAACATCTCTAGCTTGAGTTTGCTCAACAACTAAGGAGTATGCAAGTAATTCACTAATATATATATGGTAGAGGACAACATTATTGTAACGACCCACCTTTCTGACCCCTAGGAACGACACTTAACATATCCTAGATGTTCGTGTGTTGTTGCCCAAGCATCGGAAAGATGAATCGTCATGGGGTGAAAAAAATAGAATAGAAAACCTCATAACGAAACTGCTAAATAAACATAACAAAAATAGTACATCAGGTTACTCCTTAATAGGGAGTTATCAGAGTTAGAAAAACGTACTACAAATTAGCTTAGGCAGTATAACGTCATGCCTTTACAAATGCTGAAACAAAATACACTTACACAAAATAAATAGTATAGCGGAATAAATAAATAAGAAGATGAAAATCCTCCTTCTAGGATGTCATCTTCAAAGAGCCCAACAAAGACCTGCTACTCTCGGACTACTCAAATAAAATGAGTACCCGAGAGTTCATGGAAACAAACAACTCGGGTTAGACGATTTGTCTGGTATGAGTAAAACTTTAAACGAAGGTATGTAATAAAACACAAACATATGAGACCACACATCTGAACACGGAACGGGTTTACTCTCACATGAATCAACATCCAAACGTGAAGAATGGATAAATAATTAAACATCATGAAGAGTGGTTGACTCTTTTCAATTGAATTAAGGGAACAAATTCAAAGGTTCGAATCAAATAAGGAAAGGAAAATCTCCAACAAATGACTAGGAAGGTGCACCCCCCTTGAAATATACCTTTAGTAATATACTTCCGAGAAGCTCATTTACACTGTGACACTTCTCGGAACCCTCCAAGCCGGACCCCGCCAAATCTTACCGAGAATCCAAATATTTCACATCTAGTAGCGCTACCGAATACAATCTAGATGAGATGTGAAAGTATCCTGATAGGAGCAACCACACATAACTTGGCCTCCTCTCGCGCTTTGGTTTTAGTATTTTTGACAAAGGATATAAACGGAGCAATAAATCATCTTAGAATGACGATAATAAAGAAGCTGAAATAACCGATAGCTCTGGAAACAACTATCGAGGATATAAAACGATTGTATATGGAAATTAAGTCTTGTAAAATTATTACCACTCATCGAATTCAAACTTGTATTATTTCTTGGTTAACAATAATACCGGACGAGTCAAGGTAGTGTTACCTCAAAGTCATGTCTCACAATTATTCTTATCTTTCGAAATAACAACAAGTCTACTTATCCGATGTTTAGTGCTAATTATACAAATAAATCATTTCCATATAAGTGAATCGATTTACGGAAATTAATTCATTTCCATAAATAATTCAAACTTTTCTTTTAAAACCCTAATTGCATACTTGGTTTCACATTACAAGTATTAGCTTTAAAATACTTTGTTAAAAGAGTTTAATGATTTTGAAACATCATTATAAATAGGATTTATCCACTTAAAACATCCTTGTTATGCTTATTAATCAACTTTAAAACTCCATTAATTAAGTTGATAAATTCACTTTAATGCCCTTTAATTAAAAATGGTAAATTACCTTTTTAAAACATCATTAATTCAATTAATAATATAATTAATTAATTCTAAATTAAATAATAATTAAATATCATTATTTAAAAGAGATTAATTAATTTGAACTTTATTTAATAAAATATTTATTTAAGGTTAAACAAATTTATTAATCTTTAAAAAAAGTCATTAATTAAAAAGGGTTAATTAATTTTAAAATATCTTTAATTAATTAATCTTAATCCACCATTATCCAAAGATTAATTGGTCTTAAACATCATTAAATAAAATGATTAATTAAAATTAAAACAAAATTAACTAAGTAATTAGTTAGATTTAAAACACATCATTAACAAGTTAATTAGTTAACTTTAATCCTTATTAATTAAATAATTAATTAAATTAAATAATCAATATTAAAATAATTAATTATTTTTAGAAATATCATTAATCAAAACTTGTTTAACTCGTGAAGTAATTCCAAGCATGATAATGAAACCAAACGGTTTCGATAAAAGGTGATTTTTCAAAAATGCCAATATAGCGACTATCGCTATACAAGCGGTTCGGAATTCAAGCATATGACATTTGCAACACAACCACACATCACATAACCAAGGCATGAGCATAAATACATGATGATTTACAATAACATAACATATATCAAACATTTAATAACAATGACATAAGTTTGCCTACTAGATTTACATATAACCAAAGGTTCGCTTACTAACTTTCAAATGCGACTATTTTTCAAGCAACAAAACAAAAATTGACCAAACCATCATTACAACCATATGATAAACATTTAATAGCTACAAGTATAGGCATGGATATAGTTTAAACTTGGTGGTTCAAAGATGGAAGCTTTACACACCGTAACGCTTACTAACTTGGATGGAAATTACACTAACTCTCCGAAAATCACTAGGATTAAACTTTAACTTGATTTGGTGGACCTCTAATGGGCTTTTGGGCTCGGCCTAGAGCATGTAGGGCTCGGCCGTGGTGAGTAGTGGGGTGTAGGGTCTTGTTTTTTGAGAATAAAGTGTGAAAAAGAAGATGGAAGAGTTTTATACAAGATTTAAAAGGAAAAGTTAACATTTTTGAACTTGAGAAAAGTTTTAGAAGCCATGAAAACTTAGGAAAGAACCTAAATGAAGTTTTGAAAGTGAAGGTAGAAATGAGAAAGATAAGAAAAAAATAGGAAATTTTCTTATATACAAAGTTGATAAATGAAATTACCAAAACGCCCTCGTCCTTTACCATCCACAACATTATGCCACCTCACCATTCCATCTCATCCTTGTCTCCCCCTCCCAAATTTCGAAATTTACATGTCTACTTCACCATTTTCAAACCCAACATGTAATAAATGCATAAATATACTAAGTTGCCAAATATCAAATCATGTCTCACGAAGCATCTTTATGGAATATTCCATTTTGTTTTTCATGAAATGTTACAACATATATATGTTTATGTACTTAACTACATGTATATATACATGCCCTAACTTTATTCATACGAGTGTGCATACGACACATAACGTTTTCCGACATCGAAAAGTCGATAATTCGAAAAACGGTTTCCGGTCATATTTTCGATTTTTCTTTGAACTATTTATTTTTGTAAACAAAATTTAAAAATGATTTTAATATCATTAATTAATATTTAAATTATGTTTATTTGATTATTAAAATCCATTATTTAAAAATTTAAAAATTATTTAAATATTCAAATGCAAAACGATTAATTTACGGGTCGTTACACTCTCTCCCCTAGGAGAATTTCATCCTCGAAATTACTACACAAAAGACAATCCAAAATATATATATTATACCAAGAAATTCATATAACAATGCAAAGCAACTATGCCATAAGCTAACATACATAATGCATTCAAACAACAAACAACTAACCTGACATTACATCAGGGTAAGTTTCTCTAATACGATCTTCAGTCTCCCAAGTACAATCGCGAGGGTCATCACTCCACTGAACCTTCACAAGCTTAACCATCTTGTCCCTCAATCTCCTTTCATCTCAGTCTACAATATGAACTGGGTGTCGGATAATAGTCAAATTCGGTTCAATTTCTAAGTCATCCTGAACATATGTCTCAACAATCAAAGATGGATCATGAACATGCTTTCTCAAATGGGATATACGAAAGACATTATGAACTTCTGAAAATCTTTTAGGCAATTCTACTCTATAGGCCAATGATCCAATTCTCTCAAGGATTCTAAATGGTCCAATGAATCTGGGTGCTAGCTTCCTGCCCTTTTGAATCTTACAACTCCTTTCATCGAGGAAACTTTCACAAATACCAAATCTGCGACCACAAACTCTAAGTCCCTTCTCCGTTGACCGGCATAACTTTTCTGTCGATCCTGGGCTTCTTTCATCCTTTTCTTGATCATGGCCACTATCTCTGATGCTTCTCGATTCATCTTTGGTCCAAGAACTAAACGGTCTCCGGTCTCAACCCAACATGAAGGTGATTTACATGGCCGCCCATACAAAGCTTCATAGGGCGCCATGCCAATACTAGCTTGGTAACTGTTGTTGTAGGAGAACCCTACTAAGTGAAGGTAATCTTCCCATGGTCCTCTAAAATCCATAATACATGTTATCAAAAGATCCTCCAAAATCCAGTTCACCCTTTCAGTTTGTCCGTCTGTCTGCGGGTGATAGGTTGTGCTCAAATTCAGCTCTCTCCCTAAAGTGGCTTGCAATGCTCCCCAAAAATGACTGGTGAAGATGGGATCTTGATCACTGACTATACTTACTGGAATTCCATACAGTCGAACGACCTCCCTCAAATAAATTCCTGCTAAAGAAATTGCAGTTCTAGTTGACTTCACCAGAATAAAGTGGGCGCTCTTTGTTAATCGATCTATAATTACCCAAATGCCTTCATTACCTCTTCTTATTCTGGGCAATCCATCGATAAAGTCCATGGATACTTGTTCCCACTTCCAATTTGGTATCCCCAATGGTTGGAGCAACCCATGAATCTTTTGCTAGTCACTCTTGACCTATGGACAATTTGCACACCTGCTCACGAAGATCGAAGTGTCTCTCTTCATCCCTTTCCACCAAAAGGTCTTCTTCATATTTTGAAACATTTTTGTTACTCCTGGGTGGATAGATAACCTTAACCGATGGCACTCTCTTAGCACATCTTGTCTAATTCCATGAACATCAGGCACACAAATCCGTCCATTCATTCTCAAAATTCCTCGAGAGTCTATCTGAAAACTAGAGATAGTTCCATCTTCAACATCCTTCTTAAGCCGAGCTAGAATAGGGTCTTCTTCTTTGAAATATGCAGTTCTCTCCACTAGTGTTGGCTTAACTTCCAAATTTTCAATCATCGCCACATTCCTACTCAACGCATCAGCAACGGCGTTTGCTTTCCCTAGGGTGTAAAGAATCTCTAGGTCATAAGACGTGAGAAACTCCAGCTGTCTTTGCTGCCTTAAGTTCAAATCCTTTTGGGTAAAAAGATACTTTATTGACTTGTGATCTGTATATAACTCAAACTTTGCACCCAAAAGATAGTGCCTCCACACCTTCAATGCGAAGATTACTGCCAAAAGCTCCAAATCGTGCGTAGCGTAAATTTTCTCATGAGGTTTCAACTGTCGACTTGCATATGCTATTACTTTACCATCATGCATCAAAACTGCTCCCAATCCGGTCCTACAAGCATCCGTGTAAACTATTAATCCTTCATTCCCATCTAGAATAGTCAAGATAGGAGCGCTTGTCAATTTCTCTTTTAACTCATTGAATGCTTGATCGCACTTGGGTGTCCAAATAAACTTAGCATCCTTCTTCGTCAGCTTTGTTAGATGAGAAGAAATCTTTGAGAAATCTTTAATAAATCTTCTATAGAAACCTGCCAATCCCAAGAAACTTCTAACCTCAACCGCACATTCGGGTTTCTTCCCATCTTGAACCACAACTACTTTAGCTAGGTCCACTAATATGCCTTCTCCCGAAACTACATGCCCTAGAAATCTAACTTTGGATTTTCAGAAATGGCACTTAGAAAACTTTGCTTTTAAAACATGACTTCTTAAAGTACTTAGAAAAATTTGAAGATGGTACTTATGCTCTTCCTTTATTTTAGAATAAACAAGGATGTCATCAATAAAGACTAGAACAAACTTGTTAAGAAAATCCAGAAACACTCTATTCATCAAGTCCACGAAATAAGTGGGTGCATTAGTCAATTCGAATGGCATGACTAACCACTCGTAAAAACTATTAGGGGTACGAAAAGCTATTAAGGGTATACTCTCTTCCGCTACCCTTAATTAGTGAAAACCAGTGGCAAGATCCAACTGAGAATATATCCGAGCTCCATGGAGCTAGTCAAACATGTCATCAATCCTAGGTAAAGGATACTTATTCTTGATAGTCCTCTTATTTAATTCTCGATAATCCACACATAATCTAAGAGAACTATCGGCCTTCATAACGAACACTACTGGCGATCCCCAACTTGATGTGCTCCGTCGGATCAAACCTTTTTGCAATAAATCAAACGTCTGCTTCTCCAATTCTCTTCTTTCCTTCAGAGCCAATCTTCGAGGAGGTTGTACAATAGGTCTGGTTCCTAGAATCAAATCAATGCAGAATTCTACTTCCCGATGAGGAGGTAAACTTTGCACTTCTTCAAAAATATCCTTAAAGTCCCGAACGATTGGTATATTTCTTATCTCATCTTCGGGTACTTCGAGCGAATAGAGAAAACCGCTCATCCACTTATTAGGCTCCCCACAATAAATATCCATACCCAAATTTCTAGCATCACTAATTCTGACAATCCTTTGATTACATTTTATAACTTCTCTAAATTTAGACAACCAATCCATACCCAATACTACCCAAAACCCGTGAACCCAAGAACAAATAAGTCAGAAAAGAAAGGCCAATCTCAAAAAGAAATAGGCACATTCAAACATATGGTGTCAAGATTGTTCGGACCCCCAATTGGGTTCGACACACAAAGAGAATTATTTAAAAGAATGGGTTTGAGGTTAAACTTATCAACAAGATCTTGTGAAATGAAACTATGGGATGCACCGATATCAAATAACACTATAGTAGGAATATCAGAAATGGATAGTGTACCTTGCAATACCTGCTTTCCTTTTGGACCCCAAGAATTGGATGGTAGTTCCTCAATAGTAAAAGCCTTCCCCTGAGCTCCCTTCTTTGGAAAAGGGCACTAGTTCTTCATATGTCCATGTTTGTTGCAATTGTAGCAGAGTGGTCCACTAGCCGAGTTCGGGCACCGATTTGCAAAGTGGCCCATTTGGTTGCACTTATAATAGAAGATCGTGGTTAAGTCTAACTGCTTGTTCTGAGCTGGAGCTCCACCTACAGGATTCTTTCCCGACCACTTCTTCTTCCCTTTACGTTTGAAAAACGGCTTACTAGCAACTGGTATCACCGATAAAGGTTGGGCATTAACTACTGGCACTACTATTTCTGAACTCCTTGCTCAATATCAAGAGCTTCAAATCTCAAAGCCATACTGATCAGATTGGTAAAGGTACCATTGAGATGATTGGTCATTTCCCGATGAAATTCTGGTGGCATTCCTTTCATGAACATTTCATTCTTTTTAAGTGGCGTATCGATCAATCTTGGTCCAAAGCGGGACAATGCATTGAACCTATGCTCATACTGCGCCACTGACATCTGACCCTGTTTCAAATCCATGGAACTTCTGAACAACTGAGTCCTTCCCGCCTCTGGGATAAACTGAGCTTCAAAAACTTCCTTAAACTGCGCCCAAGAGAAATCTTCTTCTGGTGTATTCATGGTAACCGAATCCCACCAATCCAGTACTACTTTCTGATGCTAACACGATGCCAACAATCTCTTTCTAGTATCTCCCAACTGAAGATCCCCGAATATCCTCTCATAAGAGCGGAGCTATGTCTGAACTCGTAAAATATCTCATGTTCCATAGAAAGGCTTACCACCTAAAGCAGTGTAATTCTTGCACAAGTTCGCAAAGTTCTGAGGCGGCTGAACTTGCATCACTGCTTCTTCTACCGGCTCTACAACTGGCTCATTTCTAGGAGCTCTGCCATTTGTAGCCATGTTGGTTCCAGATGTCCTCCCTCTTCTTCCTCTTGTACTTATTTTAAATAACCTGGATAAGTGACATGTATCATTAGAATACAAATATAGGGTCAATGATGGAAAAAAGGAAACTACAATAAAAGATCTAAAACTAGACCTTTTAGGGAATAAAAGGAAACGCTCTCTCAAGATTAACTCATTATAGGGCTCTACCCACCCTATCTCTAATGAGTTGTACCCCAATCAGGCTAAGGTGTTCGCTTAACCGAAGCTCTGATACCAACTGTAACAATCCACCTTTTTGACCCCTAGGAACGACACCTAACATATTCTCGGTGTTCGTGTGCTATTTCCCAAGCATCGGAAAGATGAATCCTCATGGGGTGAAAAAAAAGTAAAGAAAACCTCACAACGAAACTGCTAAATAAACATAACAGAAATAGTACATCAGGTTACTCCTTAATAGGGAGTTATCAGAGTTAGACAAAAGTACTACAAATTAGCTTAGGCAGTTATAACGTCCTACCTTTACAAATGCTGAAACAAAATACACTTACACAAACTAAATAGTATAGCGGAATAAATAAATAAGAAGATGAAAAGCCTCCTTCTACGATGTCGTCTTCAAAGAGCCCAACAAAGACCTGCTACTCTCGGACTACTCAAATAAAATGAGTACCCGAGAGTTCATGGAAACAAACAACTCGGGTTAGACGATTTGTCTGGTATGAGTAAAACTTTAAACGAAGGTATGTAATAAAACACAAACATATGAGACCATGCCGCTGAACACGGAACGGGTTTACTCTCACATGAACCAACATTCAAACGCGAAGAATGGATAAATAATTAAACATCGCGAAGAGTTGTTGACTCTTCCCGATTAAATTAAGGGAACAAATTCAAAGGTTCGAATCAAATAAGGAAAGGAAAATCTCCAACAAATGACTAGAGCATGTAGGAAAGGAAATCACACTAACTCTTCGAAAATCACTAGGATTAAACTTTAACTTGATTTGGTGGACCTCTAATGGGCTTTTGGGCTCGGCCTAGAGCATGTAGGGCTCGGCCATGGTGAGTAGTGGGGTGTAGGGTCTTGTTTTTTGAGAATAAAGTGTGAAAAAGAAGATGGAAGAGTTTTATACAAGATTTAAAAGGAAAAGTTAACATTTTTGAACTTGAGAAAAGTTTTAGAAGCCATGAAAACTTAGTGTAACGACCCGATATTTTCAACCATTCGCATCCGCACATGTCGGACTTGAATTGCTCAAAATACCGCGTTGTAAATAATTTTTTTGACAAACTCATCATATATAGTAAATAAATAAGCACAGATCACAGACACAGAGTAATATAATGCAGCGGAAGTAAAAGAAATAGTAGTTTATGAAGTTACTATATAAATATATCAGAGTTAAGTAAGATACAATAGGAATACCAAGGTACAACAGGAGAAACAGTATGATAATCAGGAACAACTCAGAATACAACTGGAACCAACTAGAGGAATAGATATCAGGGTCTTCAAAGCAAAACTCCAGCTCCAAAGGTGAGTCTCTAATGCTGTATCACTTAGTCTGACCTGAGCGTAAAGCAAAACACAAAACACTCGAGTCGGGACATACATACTTATACAATGTAAACCGACTCAAGTGAACTGTAATAAAAGTACAAGTAACTTAAAGAATGCTTGGGATCACCCATTCTTTAAGGATCCGTTAAACTATCTACTATGTAGTAATATTCGCTATTATAATAATGTCTAATCATAAAATAAACATACTTTTAAATAGCGTTAAGGAGTGACCCAATATTCCCCTTAACACGTAATAGTCCCAGTAGTCTATCCAGTATTAGCATACTCCCAAAATGGGGGCTACCACTACAAGAAATTTTATTTTTTATGGCGCTCAAAAAACGCTACAAAAACTTTTGGTGGCGTTTTGATAAACGCCGCGAGAAAACATGCAACTAAAAATCCATGATTTTTTGTTGCATTTATTTTAACGCCACTATAAATGCATTTTTGGCAGCGTTTTTCAAACGCCACCATAAATCTTTTTGTAGCGTTTAAAAAACGCCACCAAAAGATTTTTTGGCGCTACTAACAGAATTTCCAACTTTACCCCTGTTTTACGGTTGCATTTACTCAACGCCACTATATATATTTCGATAGCGTTTTTGAAACGCTACTAAAAGTTGTTTATTATTTTACACTATTTTTTCATGCTATTATTTCCTATTAATGGTCTATTTTGGTTCTATTATATCAATCAACAATCACTCACATAATCATCATATTCAAATAAGTTAAAAAACACATTAACCATATAATCAAATAAAATATCCATAACCATTCCAATACAATAGTTTTTCGACAAAATGACCTAACTCACATACAATAACCATTTGTATACAAATTTACACATCGGGTACTAATAAATGTTATATCTAACTAGTGCTAACAAAACGTTTGATTACCCATAATTCTTTGTTGCATACACAAGTGAAAGATAGCATCATCAAGTCCAAATTTGCTCTCTTCAAAAGTCTGTTGCCTACACAAGTGAAAGCACAACAGATAGTCAAACAATTATGTTAACTCGTAGGACTTCAAATATGAGATCAAACATCTACAACATTATACAAGTATATCATACTATAAATGATGTCAAAATTATGCAGAACATAAATTATGAATATCACGCAGAACATTTAGTTGAATTGGAAAACAATCTGTGCAAATCAGTACATCTTTTTCATTGAATAACCATTTTTGGTTATAGGAAAAACAGACAACTGAAATAAAATTGCTAGAGCATTTACATTCAGCCGGTACATACTCAGGAATGTAAGAAGTTACGTAGATGCAGGTGCACCAAAATAATGCGATAAATAATGTAACCGAGGTAGATTTGCATTAACAGCATCCCAGACATTATAATGTTAGGTTTATATTCAGTAAACATCAGTTGCAAACGTACCCAGATATTACTTTTGAATCTAACACACTTCTCCATTTTTTTCTATTCCTACATTTTTGCTTGAGGTGTTTATTGCACATGGTATTTAGTAGAAAAATATGTATCTTAATTTCATCATTGCTTGAACTATAATGTGAGTGAGTTACCATTACCAATACCACATACAAGTTAGTTATATTTGGAGTATATTGAATAGTATAACTCATCAATTACGTTCAACAGACAAATCAAATCACAGAGTAAACTAATGGGACTAAGCACGTAAATCATTAAAAATAAAAAGTAGAAGAGTGAAAAAATGAACAACCTTTGGTTCTAGTTCGATCAAGAGATAAACAGACTGATAAAATAAAATCCCAGATGAAACAGGCGAAACACGAGCCGCGTAGAAAGACAAAGTTTCGGATGCGGACCTGAGTTTCTGAATCGCAGACTGTTGGGTGAACTTAATGGCTCCGATAGATGTAATATGTGACGAAATTAATCAGTCACCATGCAATCAAGATTGCAGGGGCAATAATAATTTTTTCTTTTGAGGAGAAGCAGATAAATTGAAATGGCATAGGAATAGAATTGGGAAAATTATTGTGAAACTGAAAGAAGTTGAGAATGGTGTGGTGAACGTGGGAGTGAAAATAGGATTTGATTAGTGGTAGGTTGGTAAAAAAATATTAGAGTAAGCAGAGAGGAGTATTTTGAAATGGAGGAATGAAGACAGTACACATAAGCGATGTTGAGTTCCTGTTTTCCTGTTTAAGTAATAGATTAAACCTGTAATACATAGTACTCTCTCTTATAATTCAAGTTCTTGAAAAGTTTGAACACGTAGAAAAAAGTTTTCACAAATTACCTTGGAAACTGAAACCAAAATCTGATAAGGCAATCCCTCCGCATACTGCTGCTCCCCAAAAACCATACTGAAATGACCAAGAAGTGGAAAAGATGACAGATACCCCTAAAAAAAATAAGTAAATTTGCATTAAATATGCTCGTGTACATTCATAAGATTGCATAAGATTTTAACCTAGACGTATGAACATAAAACAACTATCAGACAAAAATGTATAAAATGGCAGGTAACACCTAAACATAGAACAACCATGGGAGACGTAACCAAAGTTAATAAACCAGATATTTTAACTATAGCAAATAAACCTGAATAAGAGTAAATTATGACATCATAGAAAATACTAATTATAATATTAGATATGATCAATGATAAATAATGTAGGAATACTTAGCTTTTTAAGCCTCCTCAAATGCATCATCAGCCTGCATATCAACAAAGCAAAGTATATCGGCATGCATAAGAACATCTATAAGTAAGCAAATGATTAAAGATGTTTAAAAATGACAAAAATAACTCACTACACAAATGTGGAAGATTGTGGTAAGTCCCGAATTGCATCTCCAGTGTCATATTTGCTGCTGCTAATTTAATTACCTAATAAGGTTGATACTGCTGAATGGGCCAGTAGTGGCTTTAGGAGCACGTTTTGCAACTTGAGGTGTTCCGAAAACATTCCAAAATACTGTGCACCCATCAGGACTCTAGACATATTTACAACTCGAGTTACATTACATTGATAGATGTTGCAAAATGATAAAATATACTGAATCAAAGTAAAATAAAATATATTATACCTTAGCCATGAAGAGCACTCTAGAGTTGGTCATGGTGATGCTCAAACATATGCACATAACCACCATCACTGGCACACTAGTCAACCAATTGTCCAAAATGTAATATGAAATACACAACATGAATGCTCCTGCTCCTGCTCCTGCTAATAATATCACCACACTCCTCAGTACATCGAACCAGTACATGGCATTTGCAACGATTGGGCCAAAGTGAGCAGGTATTTTATGACTTCCACATAAAAAAGGCTATACTACAGTACTGCTGCCGATTGTATTCATCTGACAGTACCGGCCTAAAGTATAGGCAATTTCAAGAAAATTCACTAAAAGTATGTATTCCCATGTGTTGCATGCCCATGTATTGCATGTGAGGATCGATGGGTAGTTTAAAAAGTTTTTGGGAAAACAAATAATCAAAATTTGATTGCATATAAAAGTAATAATAATTAGTAGTTTAGGTATACGAGTTTTTGCTTCTCTTTAATTATAATAGCCCCTCTGAATGAAATGCTAGATTTACCACTGCATAGAAGGGGGAGTTACATGAAAAGGAACAACTTTAATGACTTATCGCTCCGCTTGCTGAGGGGTCTACTACGGCCATATTGTTTGGTCCATTCTATATATAACATTTTTATGCAGGTGATATTTGTTGACGCTGATCAAGTTGTAAGAGCTGACATGGGTGATATTGGATGGCTACCGGTTTTGGAGACAAGTTAGTTATCTCCTTTGATCACATTATCAAAATTTTCAGATAATACCTGTTTGTATTTATTTATCTGAATCTTGTATTTTATTTTTATTCTTGGTAAAGGGTTTCTGGAGAGAGCATTTACGAGGAAGACCTTACCATATTAGGTAGTCATTTAATTTGATCAGCTTCATCGATTCTAGCTTATGGAAGTTGTGACAACCATTATAACCATCGATATTTGCATTTCCAACAGTGCTTTATATGTTGTTGACTTGGTGAAATTTCGGCAAACAGCAGCTGGAGACACATTAAGAGTTTTCTATGAAACTCTTAGCAAAGATCCTAATAGTCTCTCCAACCTCGACCAGGTATAATTCATTCTTTTCTTTTTATAATCTTCACGGTGTGGTTTGATTGATAAGTGTTTATCTTGAATTTACATTTAAATCTGTCTTGAAAACTGATTGATAAATCTTTGCAAGAGGAAACATAAGTAGTGCTAGTTGTGCTAGAAAATACATTTACAGAGCTATTGAACTTGACATTCTGTTAAATTGTAATTATTGTGGCAAAACTTTTTACAATTTCAGGATCTCCCGAACTACGCACAACATACAGTGCCCATTTTTTCATTACCACAAGAATGGCTATGGTGTGAATCTTGGTGTGGAAATGCAACAAAAGCCAAGGCAAAAATAATTGATCTATGTAACAATCCCATGACAAAGGAGCCTAACACTACACCAAATAAGTGATTTTGCAACATTTTATATCTATCAATTGCTAACACTTATAAATGTCACAGACCGCTAACAGTAAAAAAGTGTTAGGATACCTAAAAAGTGTTAGTAAAAATAAATAGTCTTCTGCATTAATTTGCTAACGCATATAAGTGTTACAACAATCGGTAAAAATGTAAATAATTTAATAAAAAAAGGAGTCTTTTGTAATTTGTAAGTACGTTCCCTTTTCCCACGCTTGTCCGTTCCTAAACAGATTTTGGCCGCCTAAAATTTAATTTAGGGTTTGCTCTTCCTTCTTCTCCCTCAATCGCACTCCCTCAATTGCAAACCCAATACCTGTTTAACTCTTCAGCTCGATATCTTGCCCTAATTCCTATCTAAATCATGACTCGTATTTAAAAATATCGAGCAGAGGCGACCATGAAGAGAGAGACGTGGTATGCGATTTGTCGAATTTGTTGGTTCGTTCGTTTGAATTTAGTTGAATTTGTCGATTATTTTGTTTTGGCCATTGATCTTCGTTTGAATGCTTGAGTTCATATATTTTCGTTTCTTGATTCGTCACAGTAATATGGTTGTCTTGTAAATATTTTTTAATTGATGACATTGACATTTTAAAAGTCTACTGCAACATATATCATGCTTGCATTTTTTTGTTAGTAATCAAATGGATGGTATTTATAAGACTTGGTTTTAACTTTGGTTTTTAAACACTTTGAAATTGTCATCGTTTCACACATATGATTTAATGAAAACTGTATAAGTTCATTTGTCAGAGTGCCTAGGATTAATTAGTTTACTCAAAGCTATGAAGCACCATAGCCCATTCTTGATTTTGCATTTTCTTCTTATTTTTATTGCATCATCAACGGAAGCGGCTGATATATTTCTTGAGTGGAATGTCGCGTTGGACTGGACGATCAAACCCGTCTCCACAAATCAACCAGTATGAAAATATATAAATGATTTATCAACCAGTTTTTATGTGTATGGTCACAGTATTTGAGTTGCCGAATGCTTGTATGCTTATGAACAGGTTATCACAATAAATGGAATGTTCCCAGGACCTTTGATCAATTCGACTACTAATGATAATGTTTTTGTCAATGTCTTCAATAACCTTGACAAGCCGTTGCTTTTCACATGGTATGTGTTCAATAAGATTTATAAGCTTGATAAAATTGGTGAAATTTCGTTGTTGCTTGTATACCAATTTTTTGAAGTCTTCCAGCATCTTAATACTGCACTTATAGAGTAGCATGTATGATCATCAATCAGAAAACAGCTTCATCCTTCCTGCTTTAGTAAATAAAGCTAGTCTTTGATATGAATGGTTTATCACTTTATTGGTATAAAAAGCAACCTAGCCAAACTGTTTACTTCTTCAAATGCTCATTGTGTACGACATATATATTTAGAACTAGAATGTTTGAAATAGTAGCTATTTACCAAGTTGAAGCTAAACACCAAGCGGCGCACTTTAATAATGTCAATACTTAGAACTAGAATGTTTGAAATTATGTTAAATAATAAGAACCATCATCCTATCATGATAGATCCTGGGAAATGTTACTCCCACTACAAATAGAGCTCCCTGGTCCCTGCTGTCATGCTCTAATTTTTAGATTACAGTAAAAGAATAGCATGGAGTGTGAAGAATTTTTGTGAAAACGGAAAAAGACAGATTGATGTGAAACAGGACTGAGATTGTGAAACAGGGAAATAACTGAGATCAGTACTTTTTTTATTTGATTCAATCGTTGAGATATATATACAGAGAAGTGGCAACAGTAAACTATCATATACAATTTGAATTAATTCCTATAACAAATCCTAAAGTCTTGGTCAAATCCTGAATATGTGCTAACATCTTTGGATCTGCTGAAGAACCGATCCACATATTTTAACACCCCCCGTCAAGTTGGAGCCGGGAGAGAAATATCGAGCACGCCCAACTTGCTAAGCAGTCTCTTAAAATTATCAACACCTAGTGGTTTTGTGAAGATATCTGCCAGTTGGTCGCGGGAACTGATATAGGATGGAGCAATAAGGCCGGAGAGTATCTTTTCTCGAACGAAATGACAGTCTATTTCAATGTGTTTAGTCCGTTCATGGAAGACGGGATTTGCGGCAATATGGATTGCAGCTTGACTATCACAATGTATTGTTACGGGAGCAGATTGTGGAAAACCAAGTTCGGATAAAATGGAACATAACCACTGTACTTCAGATGTAATAGCGGCAAGAGAACGATATTCAGCTTCAGCCGATGATCGAGAAACAGTTGGTTGTTTCTTTGATTTCCAAGAGATCGGACTAGAACCAAGCATTGTAAAATAACCAGTAGTAGAGCGACGAGTGACAGGGCATCCTGCCCAGTCGGAATCAGCAAAGCCAACGAGAGAAAGAGAACTTGTCGCTGAAAAAAATAGACCATTACCAACAGTTCCTTTCAAATATCGAAGAACTCTATTTGCAGCATCAAGATGAGTGGAACGAGGACTTTGCATAAATTGACTAAGTTTGTTAACAGCATATTGAATATCAGGACGAGTGACCGTAAGATATAAGAGACGACCAATGAGTCGTCGATAAAGAGATGGGTTAGACAAGGGATCGCCGTCATTCGGAAGTAGTCGAAGATGTTGTTCCATAGGGAATGGAGATGTACGAGAACCAAGCATTCCAGAGTCTTTTAATATGTCAAGAGTGTATTTACGCTGACATAAAAATAATCCCTTCTTGGAACGAGATACTTCTATACCGAGAAAATAGCGTAGATGACCAAGATCCTTGATGGAGAAAGATTTGGCAAGAAATTCTTTTATTTTGAAAATAAAAAATTCATTATTTCCTGTAATGATAATATCATCCACATAAACAAGAACAAATACTGATATATGATCATGAATATACGTAAAAAGACTGTAATCGGAGACAGATTGATGAAAACCACGTCCAATTAAAGTGGAAGAGAATTTAGAGAACCATTGACGTGAGGCTTGCTTAAGCCCATAAATAGATTTATGGAGCTTACAAACTTGATTATTATGAAGACGTGAAAAACCAGGAGGAAGTTTCATATAAACTTCTTCATTTAGGTCACCTTGTAAAAATGCATTATTGACATCTAATTGATGAAGAGTCCAATTTTTAATGGTAGCGATAGAAAGAAGTAGACGAACAGTGACTAATTTTGCTACCGGAGCAAATGTATCATGATAGTCAATTCCTTCAACTTGAGTGTAGCCTTTTGCCACTAAACGAGCTTTATGTCGTTCAATAGAGCCATCGGAACGATATTTGATTTTATAAACCCATTTACAACCAATTGGTGTTTTATCGGGTGGTAATGAGCAAATTGACCATGTTTTGTTTGCTTCGAGGGCACGAAGCTCAACAGTCATTGCATCGCGCCAAACAGAAGATTTAATGGCCTGAGAATAGGTTTGAGGTTCATTATGATCAATGATTTTGGACAAAAAGGCGTGATGAGAAGAACTGAACTTTTCTAAAGAAAAATATTTGGATAATGGAAAAGAAGTAGATGAAGAAGAAACATTGCATGCATAATCACTAAGATGTGATGGTGGTCGTCGAATTCGCTGAGGACGAATTAGGTCAGCTGTATTCGTGGGAATCATACTGGAAGTATTGTTTTCACTCGGAATTTCAACCTGAATAGGTGAAGTAATATCAGTAGGTACTGATGAATTATTTTGAAAAATTATTTGATCAGTGGGTAAATCATCATTTAGAGGTGTGATCGAAATATCATTAGGACGATGATCTGAAATGTTTTTGTATGGAAAGACCGACTCATGGAAAATAACGTCACGTGAGACTGTTATGCGATGAGATGAAGGATCATAAATTCGATATCCTTTTTGACCATAAGGATAGCCAACGAAAATGTGTGGTTTACCTCGTGCATCAAATTTATTTTTAATATGCATATTTTTGGAAAAACAAAGACAACCAAACACGCGTAAAGAGGAATAAGACGGGGCTTTTCCAAATAAAATTTCATGAGGAGACTTGAAATTAAGAATACGTGTAGGTAATTTATTAATGAGAAACGCAGCGGTGAGAACACATTCGCCCCAAAAAGAGAGGGGGAGATTAGCTTGGAATCGTAGTGAGCGAGCAACATCAAGCAAGTGTCGATGTTTACGTTCCACAATCCCATTTTGTTGAGGAGTGGCTACACAACTTCGTTGATGGATTATACCATGAGAATGAAACCAATTTTGAAACTCTAATGAAAGAAACTCAGTTTCATTGTCGGATCGAAGAGCTTGAAGTTGTGGAATAAAGATGCCACCATCTCCAGATTGTATAGTGGAGATTGGCAGTCCGAATTGTCTATTGACCTGATTAAAAAAATGTTTTATCATATGAAAGGTTTGAGACTTAAATTTCATTAAATAGACCCAAGTGCATCTTGAATAATCATCAACAATGGTTAGAAAAAAACGTGAACCATTTTTAGATGGAACATTAAATGGTCCCCAAACATCAACATGTAATAATTCAAAACATACAGAAGAGCGAGATACACTTTGCGGAAACGAACCACGAGATTGCTTAGCTTGTGGGCAAACATCACAAATAAATTTATTATTCGCGGATATATCCGGAAAATTATTAACAAGAAATTTAAAACGGGAACTACTAGGGTGACCAAGGTGAGAGTGCCAAAGATCAAAATTATTTGAAAGCCGAAATGAAAAAACAGAATTCAAATGGGGAACATCCTCCAAGTAGTAAAGGCCATGATGAACTCTACCCCGACCAATCGTCCTGTTCGTCAACAGGTCCTGAAAACGACATTGAGATTTAGATAAAATTACTTCACAATTAAGTTGTTTTGTTAATTGTGAGATAGATAATAAATTGAATTTGAATGATGGGATAAAAAATACATCTTTGAGGATAAGAGATTTTGAATGTTTAACAATCCCAATGTGAGTCACTGATGCAAAAGTACCATCAGGTAATTGAACAGACATATGTTTTTGCAATGGAACATATGAAGAAAAAAATGATAGTGATGTACATATATGATTTGATGCACCTGAATCTATAATCCAACAAGAAGACATACAAGACAGAATTGTACCTGCTAAGTTAGCCGAGAGTTCACCAACTTCGTCTTTGGCCAAGAGAGCAAGCAATTTGTTGTACTGTTGAGCTGTCAGTTGATTGTTTGGCACAGCATGAGAGGCTGATCCATGTTCAGCAGTGCGCTTTCCTTGTTTGTCTGGGAAGCCATGGAGTTGATAGCATTTCTCCCGAATATGCCCAAGTCGGTTGCAGTGGTCACAGAATGGACGTTGCCTCTTTGACAGCCCACGATATGGTGGCTTTGAAGCTTGGAAGGCAGCAGACTCAACAGCGGGAGTTGATCGAACATTCAACTCTTGTTGCTTTTCTTCTTGACGGACAAGATTGTAGATTCGCTGAATGGATGGAAATGGCTCCATCAGGAGAATCTGACTTCGCACAGCAGAGAAGCTATCATGAAGTCCTTGAAGGAACTCCATGGCTCGATCCTGGTTTTGCTGTTCGATAATACATTTTCCATTTCCGCAAGTACACGGAGCAATCGAAATAATGCTACTCAGTTCATCCCACAAAGATTTCAGTTGGGTGAAGTACAATGAAACACTCATACCTTCTTGTTTGAGAGAGGAGATAGAGAGTTTTAACTGATATATCTTCGGCGCATTTGACTGAGAGAAGCGCTCTTTGAGATCCATCCATATCTGGGCAGCGCTGTCGGCATAGAGAATACTTGGCCTGATTTCCGGAGATACGGAATTGAGTATCCAGCTGCCAACAAGATCGTTGCAGCGGCGCCAATTGGCAATGTCGGTTTCCACCGTTGGGATCGGCAAAGAACCGTCGACGAAACCGAATTTGCTCTTGGCCCGTAACGCCATCGTAATGGCACGATTCCAAGAGCCATAATTATCACCTGTTAAAAGAGGTGTGACAAGAACAGTAGAGGGACTATCAGAGTGATGGATAGCATAAGGATCAGCTCTGATGACAGCAAAGTTGTTTTCATTAGCCATGATAAGAGATTGAGGAAGACAAGAGCTTAAATTTTAATGGTGCTTTGATACCATGTGAAAACGGAAAAAGACAGATTGATGTGAAACAGGACTGAGATTGTGAAACAGGGAAATAACTGAGATCAGTACTTTTTTTATTTGATTCAATCGTTGAGATATATATACAGAGAAGTGGCAACAGTAAACTATCATATACAATTTGAATTAATTCCTATAACAAATCCTAAAGTCTTGGTCAAATCCTGAATATGTGCTAACATCTTTGGATCTGCTGAAGAACCGATCCACATATTTTAACAATTTTGGAGTGGAATAATATTTCTGTAGGTATAGGGAGTAGTCAAGATTTACTTCAAAACATTGATTCAATTTCGATTATTTTATCATTATTCTATAAAAAGCAATTAGCTAGAATTTGTGACAAATGCACTGGTATTGGTAATCCTCTTTATCAATTTGCATCTTAGTGACTAATCGGCTATCTGAAACAAAATATGTTTACAAACACAATTTCTATCCTTGTATAAAATATTGTTGATAATGAAACATGATGATACAATTAATCTATTCCTGTCATGATCACATCCTTGCTAAAAAAGATGAATGATTGCTGAATTCCTATAAAATCTTGTATGCTGTTTCACAATTTATGGCCTAAATTTTTGTTAAATTTTCAATGCAATATTATTATGCAGATATGCAAAAGTTATGTTCGAACTTTTACTAGATTATTTCATCATAATATAATAATATAAAAGAGGAAATTGAAGTTGAAAATGCGAACTCCGAAGAATTTGCAAGTACAAAAGAACAGATTGTCCCACTGCCAGCTTCATTTAAGGTAAAGGCAGCTAATTTAATTTTAAATTGTATAAAACTATCATCTATTTCTTCAACATGTAATCGTAATACCTTAGCTATTCCAATTTTTTGGTACTGTATTCTTTGTGTCAATGCAAAATTTTCAAATTGCCTTCTGTTTATAATCAGAAAATTTGGTGATAGGAGTTTGTATCCTAGTCATGACATTTTTTTCTTCGGACATTTTCATTTTTCCCTGTATTTTATTTTACTTTTATTTATTTTTTGGGCATTGTTTCGATATTTGGTTAGAAGATGTTTTAATTATTATTGTTTTAAATTATGTAGATTTATTGTTCTTAGCAGTCCAATTCTTATTGTTTTGATTATTTGATTGATCATTTGATGGTTGCTTGATTGATTATTTGATGGATGTACACTAATGACATTATTCTTTTATATCTGCACTTGGCAATATCATTTGGTCTTTCCATTTAGATAGAAAACACTTTGAACTTTTACTTGCTTAAATCAATTATCAACTGCAACTCATAATTATCAATTTACAAGACAGATAATATTATATTGTTTGTGAGCATGATAACATACTTAAAATTTAAAATTAAATATGGGATACTGCAACTCATTATTTTGGCGATTGAATCCAAACAGGTTTTGCAAAAGAACGGAGTTCAGTGGAAATATTTTATATAAATACATCTAACCATAGACATACATACATATATTTAGTATGTGTCTCCACCTCCCTATTACTTAATTCCCTCATTAACCAGTTTATTAATATTAAAAAGGTTCAAACCGAACTAATTTTTGATGGATATAACATGGATAGTTTTCACAGTATTTTGTATAATTTCAAGTCAAACTTGAATGAGAAAGGTTAAAATATTTATTTTAAATATTGATTTAAAATGTAAATTTGAAGTGCTCAAAAGTTCTCAAAAGATCTGAACATTTGTAGCAAACCCAAGCTGAAGTTAGAAGTCCCAAACCTTATTCCGGTTTGACGGGCTTAGGTTGCATTTCGGTCACAGTACCCACTAAAATCTAACCTGCATAATCCCGCCTACCAGGTCGGGTCTGGATCTATAATGGGTCTAATTACCATCTACGCCGTTGATAGAAAAGAGCACGTTATTGCCTCTTGGGCATTTAAAAGAGTCTGGAGACTACACATCCATATATACAGGACCAATAATCAAAGCATTAACTGATACATTTCTTCTGTTATGCTATGACCTTTGATTCTCTTAACACACGCTTGATATGAATACAACTGTTTCACATACACTCATGTTGCTTTGCATCTTTTCTCTTTGAAATACTTTATTAATTGTGTATCAGTTACTTCATCTGTGTATCTTCACACTTTTAAAAGTTATCATTACTATATATTAATAAATATTATATTTTTTAACATGAAATTATATACATGTTGGTGGATACCTTTTTTGATTCACATCTCATACCATTTGAATGTGAATAAGTTATTTATTCTCTTTGTCACGTAAAATTAATGATATCTTGCAATATTCACAATTTATCTATTAAAGTATATGAAAGCTTAATTTATATTTGCATGACCTTTCAATTCCAATCCTTCCAAAAAATCCATACAATGGCATCTATTCCAAAAAAATTAGTGGCCAAGATTGCCCCTTCATTTCTCTTTTATCAAAATTGCAACCCGTTTCATCTTACAACTCCAATCGTACCTATTATATTATCAAAATTTATATGTACATCCAATTTATGAAATGTTGTTCTGTGCTAGCAACTTCAGTTGATATGAATTTTTGAGATTATATTTAGAGCTCTGTTATAATAAACAATCACTGGAACATAGTAAAAAAAATTATTTTGCTTTTCTTATCTTAGGAATGAATTCCATAATGCCAATGCTTTATTTGTTTGAGATGAAATATTTCATACCTACCAATAAAGCTTCTGTTCACCACTTGTAGTTGACTAATATTAAAGTTTAATGAGTTTTATGTTTACTACTTAGTCATTTACTTATTGCATATCTGTTGAATATGATTAATTTTTATAGTTTATCTTATGTATTTTGAAAAAATAATTTTCATTACTGTATCATAATTTATTTATTTTATAATAGGCCTTAACTAAATAGTTCCTCTATCTAATAATTGCAGGAGCAAAAGGCGATAATAGGTTTGGAGTCGCGCTTGAGTGGAGCTGGTTATCGAAGCGATTGGGTGGTTCGGGTGTGGCAGTGGAGGGAGGCAGAGTTGGTGTTTTTGATTGTGGTGGTATGAATTGCAGCGGTTGTTAAGGCAGGTCAGAGAAGAGAAACTAGTGTAATGGTCTGGTGGTTGTTCAGGGATAAATGTGGGTAGTAGCAGATGAAGATGTGGTCATTCTGAACTGTGTTTCTACAGTAGTGATCGATGGAATGATTTGGTAGAGAGCTTTTCGAAGAAGGGGGGTTGGATGATGTTGATTGGAAGTTTGTAACTGCAGTGGTTGACTGCTCGGTTTGCAAGATGATGGTGCAATGTATTTGACAGGAAATAGTGGCTGTAGCGATATGAGCAGTTTGTTAGAAGTGGAGAAGTTGTGATATGTTATGACGATGAGAGGAGTGGTAAGTACGATGTTGAGCAATTATAGGTTACAGGAGTATGGGGATGCAAGAAGCACTGAGATGACAAGGGTATATGGTGATGGAAGAAGTTGTTAGATGGTGAATGTGTTGTATGTCGTTTCTGGTGTTGGAGATGTATGTTTTGACAGTTTTGTGCTGAAGCAGTGGGATGATGTGGTTTGTTGGAGGTGAATGTGTGCATAGTGACGGAGTTTTGTTTTGTAATGAATTGTGGAGGGTGAAGTGTGTATGAATGAAATGATGGCAGTGAAATTTTTGTGTGATATGGCGAGAAGTGGGTGGGTAATGACCAGTTTGGGTATGTCAGTTGGTCTTGGTTTGGGTTGGATGTTTTGAATGGGTTATGGCAGAATGGTAGCTCTAGCTATGAAGGAAGCAACGAGACGGAGTACAGGTGTTGGACAGTGGAGCAAGGAGATGGAGTATAGGTGCTGGACGGTGGATATGGCTTTGTTGCTGTCTGCTTTGGTTTGTGATGATAATTTGATGAATTATGGGATGTGGCAGGTTGCAATGTAGAGTTGCTAAGGGGATTCTGAATGGAAGTTTTGAATTGCCGAGAGAATTGTGGGATGAGAATTGCCCAGAGAATGGAAGTTTAGGTGTATGTATGACAGTGAGGAGGTTTTGGAGGCTGTTAGAACGGTGGCACAGTGGTCAGAGATGGGTCAAGGAGTTTCAGTCACGATTGGGATGGAGGACTGATGATGGTTGTTTATTTAGTGTGCAGTCAACTTGTCTATTAGTTTGCAGGTTGCAGTGATTAGTGGTGTTAAGGAATTGATAATGGTGAGAGAATGAAGGAAGGGGGTGTGTGATGTTGCACTTGTGTTTGGAACAGCTGCATGCGATGGTGATGTTTGATGATTGTTAATGGTTGTTTTGAATATGGTGGCAGAGGCATGAATGAATGGTGGCAGAGGCTATTTTTTTTTGTAGCAGTGGTTGGATCGTTTGGAGGAGTGGAGTCGAAGAAGCTTATGGTAGAGGTGAAGGACGGTGAGATGGTGCATAGGATTGTGCATAGAGATGTGCACGGTGTTTGATTAACATGTATTTTGCATACTAAGTTTGCGAATTCATAAATACATAAAAAAAATAGAACTTGAGTTGTAACTACATTTGCAGAGCGTTTAAACTTTGCATTGAATATGTATGGTGAATTATTTGTGATATGGAAACCATTATTTGCAGTGTGTTTATATTTAAACTTTGCGTTTAAGTTTTGGTATATATCTATACATGTGTTACTAAATAATCATTTTCCAACATTTATAAGCGTTACCGTGTATTTCTATACCAACACTAATAAGTGTTACCGTATATTTCGTTACCAACACTTATAAGCGTTACCGTATATTTCTGTATCAACACTTATAACTGTTACCGTATATTTCGTTACCAACACTTATAAGCGTTACCGTATATTTCTGTACCAACACTTATAACTGTTACCGTATATATCGTTACCAACACTTATAAGCGTTACCGTATATTTAGGTACCAACAATTATAAGTGTTAGTAATACGTACGTTTGTAACACTTATAAGTATTACAAATTTGACCGCTCCATTCCTCACAGTCCATTAGTAACACTTAAAAAGTGTTACTGAAATTATTTGTAACACTTATAAATGTTAGAATTTGCCTGTTTTGGTGTAGTGTAAGCTTCAAGTAAATAATCTCCAACTGTACAATACCTTATTATTTTCAGAATTTTCTTAAAGTTTATGCATTGATATATTTTTCTTCTTTTTATATATATCAGAGTGCAAAAAGAATTTTACCAGAATGGGTTGGACTTGATGAAGAAGCAAGACGAGTGACTGCAAGAACATCATATGAGGAAATGAAAAAACCAGTAGTTGTTCCTGAAGAAAGCATGAAAAGCGAAAACAAAGAGAAAGATGCAGAATCATTGTCTGAATTATGATGATGAATAAATTAATATATTTCTCGTTTAGATTATTAATCTAGACCACAGGTCTTTATCACATTGGAAGGAGGTGGTGATCAAATTTTTGGTAGGCTCGATTTCTTAAAACAATTGTAATATATAGAGGTCACATTTGCAAATTGTAAATCCCCTTAAACTATTAACTTACATGGGTTCAAGTGGGTTTCTGTATGATTTGGATTTTAATCTTACAGGATGCATATGGTTCATATCTGTAGTAACAAATGCCTTTTCCTTGAGTTTATTATTTTGAATCAATGATTCATCATGGCAAGAGACCTACTTATGTGAAATCTAAAATAACCAGGAAAGTGACCTATTTGGTTTTGTTGAATGAAAACATGGACACATGGGTCCAATGGTTGGACACCGTTAATATGTACATAAGATTCAATCCAAATTATTGGTATATACTGTCAGCTTAGAATAGGTTCGCTACAAGATTTACGAAAAGATAAATAGGCAACCAATTGAAGTAAATGTGCATTGAACAAAGGATTGAATATTTTCAGTTACAAAAAGGCAAATAGGCTGGTTCTATTGGCACACCACCTTTTCACTTTCACATCTCATTCAGTTTTAAAAAATTATTACATTTCACTTTTTTCTATTCGTCTTATAGTTTACATCGAAAATGTGCTTATTTTGCTTAAATTATGTTAAAAAATGACGTGGTTTGTTCAACCTATGCTTTTTTTACCGCACACATCGCTTATTGATAAATTAATTATAGCAAATCTATGACTCTGTAGATTCAGTGGAGATGTACATTTAGCTAAATGCAGAAACTAAAATCTAAGAACTGTGCTAACCACAGAATATCTAAATGACGTTATCGATTGCTGCATTTTCATCCTGGTTTGCTTTCCTAGCATATGAATACAATTGAACAAAATACATCATCAAACCACTTGTACAATATAGAGATCTAAAGTAATTTAGAGCCGGTTTAGCAACAAATTTTGTTAACTTTCAAGTAGTTGAGTGAACAGTGGGAGGTAGACTCGTGCAAATAGATGAATTAAAATTTGAAAACATCTATTGGGACAAACTGGTGAAGCTTAAATCTTGACAAAATTTAACTATACAATGTATAATAAGTATATAAGCAAGCTTTTCTACCAACTCATTAACTTATGGTACTGTTAAGCACTAAACTTTAGTTGCTGTCAAACCCTTTAAGCTATAAAAATAAGTAACTTATAAGCAATTTTTCCCACTTATAAGCTACTGTCAAACACCCTCTAACTACATTTCCGATTCTGCCAAGTTTAATATCAGACCAAGGAACTTCAACTGTACACTAACTAATGAAATGATGTTGACTACAACATTTTACATAAAGGTTTGGTCTCCTGACATATGTACAAAAAGAAAGCCATTAGCAAACCACTTATATCTGTTACAGAGATCTAAAGTAATTACTAACAGTTCTTTAAGCATTTTTCCGCATCAATCATTTTCAAAACTTGCTTCCATCTTCCAATTCTACCTTGGCTGAATTACTGAGCAAAACACCTGAAACTAAGGGAATCCCTAATATCTATCAAATTACAGATCATGATTAAAACAGTACCGACTACAAATCGTCCATTTCAACTTGAATCATCAGATGATTGAAATTTATTTTCAATAAAATATTAACACACCTGAAATTAAATTTAAATTCACCTCGATTCTGATTAATGGCAACAGATGCGACCGAGAAGAATCGAGAATATGACGAGATCTCACGAATAATTTTTTTTAGGTGGAGCAGATTGAGAAAAGAAAAAGTGGCAAAAGGAAATTTGAGCGGCCACGAAAAACTTTAGCGAAAAATTCCACGAATCACTGGCGGGAGAATTAGCCGCGTTTCTTTGTTTATTTTTATATTGTAAAATTACCAATAGTTGCACAAAATTTAAAACGTCACCAATTAATGCAACTAAAAATAGTTTTTCTTGTAGTGTACCCTCGATACTCCACAGGCTACGGGAGAAAACACAACTCGTAGTAAAGCTCGATATGATAGGTGACACGGCACACAAGGCAATGCTAGGGTAGATATACCAATTACGCACACGGACTGATGGAAACGCATAGCAGCCACTACCGCTTCACCTCGAACAACACTCCCAAATCAAGGGGTGCACCCAAACAATCACAAAGTAATAGAATGGTATCGAAGAAGTGCGTCCGATAAGAGGTGCTACCTCACTGGTCCGAGATCGCTCCTGTTTTAGCCACCTTATGCCAACTCACGGGAGTTGGGTCCACGTATATACCTTAGGATCGTCGCCACCATCCTACTTCGTTCTGAAAACTCCACCGCGTACACAGTTGTTAAAGTGGTTTTCGGTATCAACAGAGAGTATGTCCATATCTGATTCCGGTCTCTTTAACAACCAATCATTATTATAACCCATGGTTATAATTTAAAAACAGTTTATACTTCAAAATAGAATATCATTTCAAATCCAAATCTTTATCAAAATAAAGATTAAATCAATTCCAAACCATTTCAATATATTTAAAATATCATATCATTTCAAAACTTCATTTCAAATCATTTCAATATATCAAAATATCATATCCTTTCAAAAACTTCATTTCAAATCATTTTAATATATCAAAACATCATATCATTTCAAAACTTCATTTCAAATCATTTTAATATATCAAAATATCATATCTTTTCAAAACTTCATTATCAAATCATCATTTGAGTTCAAATCCAAATATTCAACTTTAAATACCTTTTAAATTCAAAGATATCATTCATTTATTATCATTTCAAGTCACCTTTTAAATAGTTTATATTTCAATCAAAATAATTCATTTAAACCATTTAAAACTGTAATTATTATACTGTCAAATCAAGTATTCATTTGTCAAAGTTTTAAACTATTCTGAGTTCATTTACTAAGTTAAAAACCATAAACATTGAAAATTTCAGTCTTTCACAGCATTCGGAAAAGACTGTTATAAGTTATTCTCGAAAATATTTTAATTCAGCAAAGACAGCATTTTAAAACTGCTGTTAAATCTTAGTTTAGTTGAAAATTTAGTTTAAAACAGCAAAGACGGCATTTCCAGAAATGCTGTAATAGCTCAGGTTTCAAATTAAAGGGTTTCATTAAATTCAACAAAGACAGCAGACCACTGCAAGAATTACAGAACTGCTGTAATAGGCCTTTATCAAGTTTTTAGCCCTTTTAATTTACTTTAGCAACTACAGCATTACAGAACTGTTGTAATAGCCTCTTATTTAAGTTTTAGTACATTTACAGAAATCATAACATTTCTGAATGCTATAAAAAGTAATTTCCAGATTTTAGTGTATTTCCAACAAATAATAACCTTCAATATTAAAACTTTTAAACACTATAAAAATCATATTTTTACATTCAAAAATGTTCATTAAAATTACTCTTTTAATTTATGATTTTTATAAGAAACATTTACAGAAAAATCCAAATTTCCAATAATTTTACTTAACAAATCCAAATGTACAATTTTCTTTTCTTCACATTTTTAACAAATAAACTTAACACTTATATTTTATTTCCGTTTCGCAAATTAAACTAAATTTTCAATTTTATTTAATTAACTTAAACCTTTAATAAAAACCAAATTCACATTTCCAAGTCAAGTTATATATATTTTAAAATTACACTTTTAAACATTTATTTATTTGACCATTTCAATACATAGAAAACTCAATAACACTTTATTCAATCATTTAAATTCAAATTCAAATCAAATTATCATATTTCCCATTTTCCAAATAAAATTAAATTTCCCTTTTATTTATATAACTTAAATATCATTTTAAAACCAAAATTCCAAATTTCCAAACTTAAGTTATATTTCAAAAATTCACTTCTACCATTCATTTAAATTACAATTTAACTTCTAGAAAAATCCAAATTTCTTTATTTAAACATTAAAAATCCAATTTAAATCAAGTTTTCATAATTTTACACTTTTTAAAAATATTTAAAATATTCAAAATACTTTATAAAAAATAACCACGGGTCTGTATATAGTTTTCCAACTTAGGTCAAGTGATACGGATATGTATCATTTCAATCCGCAGTTTAAAAAGCAAAAATCCGAGTTCTATCATTTCAAACCCTCAATCCCAAGTAAAAATAAAATAAATAAAAACCGTTCAGGCATATCATTTCAGCCCATAACGATTTTTCCCTATTCTAAAGTCCGTTCGGGTATGTATCATTACAACCCATAGTGAATCTAATATACAGGGAATTTGCAGTGTGATAAACATGTATAAATAAACAGTTTAATAATAAATAACAGTAACAGATAATATGACAGGTAAAATAACAGGTTTAACATCATATAATTAATAATCATAGGCAGTTATAACGTCATATATAATATTCTACACATTCAATTGTTGTCAATTCACATTTGCATAAGTATAAATGTCAGGTGAGATTTACTCACCTTTATAAGCTGGAGATTTCAATACAATTGACACAAACGGATTCCCAAAGGCACGATGACACAAAAATAGATTCAAGTGGATGAGAATCAAGCCAATGGTCTTGTCACAACCCATAACAAACCAAAATAAAGTTATAATTCAATACAACATTACATTGAAATAACTTTGAAACAAAATGCAATATGAACACAATATCTTTTGCCTTGCTTTCTAGATTTGTTTGCACGGCCTAGGGGTGTAATTGGCTTGGGTTTGGACATGATTAGGCATGGGTTTGGGTTCAATAGTGCACGACTACAAGGCAAATCATGTGGAGGAAGTTATAACATAGGAATATGAAGGGTTTGTGCAATATAGTGTAGTTTTGGTTCAACCAAATGGCTCGGCCATGGGTCCATGGGCTTGGCCTATTGTGTTCAGGTCTGGACAGTAGATGGAGGGGTGTGTAGTGGTCATGGCAAGGTGGTGGTGGCGGCTATGGTGGTGGCCAAGGTGGTGGATGAAGGTGATAAAGCATGGAGTGGCTTGGCTTGCATAGTTTTTAGGAGATGTTGCATTTTTGTGGAGTTTTGGATCATGGTAGGCTCGGCCATGGTCAAGGCTGAAGGAGTAGGTGGTGATGGTGACAAGGAGGAGATGTAGGGAGTGGTGGTCATGAACATGAAGGGGAGGCCAAGCAAAACCATCCAAGAAAACAAGGCAAAACACATGAAAGATGAAGAGAAAGTAGAAAAATATAAGAGAAACCATTACCCAAAAAGCTCTAGCCGTGAATGAAATGAGATGAAGTAATTTCTCACGTGAAATTGAAGTGAGAACTCACGGCTACAATGAGGTATACGGCCAAAAACTCAAGGCAATGAAAAGACAAAGGAAAATGAAAAGGTTGGCTAATGAAAAGTCTTAGGTTAAAAGCTTTTTAAACTCTTCATGTTTCCTTTTTCTTTAAATCAAATAAAAACAAAATAAAATCAGTAATTAGCTTTAAAACTGAAACAAAGTAATATAGAATAAAAATAAATAATTAATTTTAGAGAAAATGGAAAAAGAATATAAGAAATTGCTTAAAAATTCAAAACAGTGTCCAGAAATTACAAATAAATCACCATTGACTTTGGAAAATTATCTACTTCATTTTAAAAATATTCTAAAGCAAAATTTTGAAATAAAATAATTTCTAAAGTATTTTCAAAGTGAAATAAATAATTTGATTTAGAGAAAATAGAAAAAGATCTAAAGAAATAGTTTATTTAATTTAAAACAAGGCTTAAAATTACAAATAAAACATCACTAGCTTTATAAAATTATAACTTTACTTCTAAACCAATAAAAGTCAAGTAAAATAAAATAAATTCTGAACAAAATGAAGTGTAAATGAAAATAAAATAAAGTTTTAAGAAATTAGAAAGAAAATAAAAATAAATAAAGAATTACTTTAAATACATTGAAACTGGAAATTGGAAATTGTAAACAAAATACAACTGACACTGGAAAATGTTAATTATACCTTTTAAAATGTTTTAAAGCTAAAATATATACATAACATGTTATTTTACCCATAAAAACATAAATTTGAACATTACATGATCAAATAAAATATTATTTATATAATTTAAAACAAACAATTTTGTTAAATACAACAATTTACACACAATATTTAAAAGGGCATAACTTTCACATTATAAATCAGATTTCAACGAAACAGAAAGCAGTATTCTTAAAATTTTATTTACTTTCATAATAAAAGGTAAAATTCAAAAATAAAAAATTTTAATTTTAAATTTAAAAGTCAAAGTTTGACCAAATTGACCAAAATTCACATTTCTGGAAAATATCTTATTTATTCATGTTTGGAATTCTAATTCACATCCAAATCAAAATTAATATTTAAAATAACAAAATTTTCCATTTAATAAATAAAATAAAGTTTTTAAATAAGGAAATTCAATTAAAAATAATTAAAATATACAGTTAAAATAATCACAAAATACAGGGCTGTTACACTTAGGAAAGAACCTAAATGAAGTTTTGAAAGTGAATGTAGAAATGAGAGATAAGAAAAAAAATAGGAAATTTTCTTATATACAAAGTTGATAAATGAAATTACCAAAACGCCCCCGTCCTTTACCCTCCACAACGTTATGTCACCTCACCATTCCATCTCATCCTTGTCTCCCCCTCCCAAATTTCAAAATTTACATGTCTACTTCACCATTTTCAAACCCAACATGTAATAAATGCATAAATATATTAAGTTGCCAAATATCAAATCATGTCTCACAAAGCATCTTTATGGAATATTCCATTTTGTTTTTCATGAAATGTTACAACACACACACACACACACACACACATATATATATATATATATAATATGTTTATGTACTTAACTACATGCATACATGTATATACACATGTCCTAACTTTATTCATACGAGTGTGTATATGACACACCAATGTGCACAACGTTTTCCGACAACTTTCCGACACCGAAAAATCGATAATTCAAAAAACGGTTTCCGGTCACATTTTCTATTTTTCTTTGAACTATTTATTTTTGTAAACAAAAATTAAAAATGATTTTAATATCATTAATTAATATTTAAATTATGCCTATTTGATTAAAATCCATTATTTAAATATTTAAAAATTATTTAAATATTCAAATACAAAGCGATTAATTTATGGGTCGTTACAATTATATTGAAGATTCATAATCTTCAATATATTATATTGAGTGATATCGACTTATGGACTAATGTATTTCTTGTGAAATACCCTAGTGATTCAAGTGTTAGACACATCAGAAATTATAGTATACGTACGTTTACGTACGTATTTATTTCTTAGGTTTATTTGAGTTTCTTTAATGTTGTTGCACCTTAAGTTTAAGCATTCATATCATATAAGTTTTTTCGTTATATAATTTTTATATTTCATATTAATTATATGATAGTCTTATGTATAATATTTTACTTAATTAAATCCTTTTTCAATTAATT
The DNA here is from genome assembly GCA_030737815.1 of Allium fistulosum. Taxonomy (NCBI): domain Eukaryota; kingdom Viridiplantae; phylum Streptophyta; class Magnoliopsida; order Asparagales; family Amaryllidaceae; genus Allium; species Allium fistulosum. Next base: position 333,198,881 of record CM060901.1, on the reverse strand, counting down.
TAAATTAATTAACTCTTTAATTAATTTTATATTAGTAATCTAATACAACTTTTATATTGGACATATCTACTATAACCTTAATAGTGTATACTATAACCTTTATAATATAACACATATATCTTATATATGCGTATTTTTATTTAATTATTAACCTTTAATTAATTTATTTGATTAAACAATTTTAATTAAATTATATTAATTTTGAAAATTTATCTCATATACATACATGTATACTTATGTTATCTTAAACACTTTAAAATAACGTAACATATATCAACATATATAATACATGCATATAAATATTGATTGATAAATTCAATTAATTAATTTATTTTATTAATCTTATTAATAAATTTTTAGATTTCAAAATTAATATTTAAATCCTCTCAAACATTTTCAAATTTTCATTACATTTTCAAACATTTTGAAAATTTATGTTATATTATAACCAAATATAATAAACATGTTTTTTTACTTTAAATTTAATTTTTAAATTTAAAATCTTTGTCTTAATTTTCAAAACTATTTTGAAAATTAGCCCAAGCCCCAATTCAAATTGGATCCTTTTTTATCAGGGGCAACCTTTGGGCCCACTTCACCTTTCAGGCTAGGTAGGCAACCAGGTAGGACATGGTACTTGATTACCCAATTCCAATCCTAGACATCACCTTTCTAGACACTGTACTAAGTGCATAAACTTAATTAGTTAACCCTAACATGACTAATTTAGACCGCATAATCTATTGTGCTCTGATACCATTGTTGAAACTGGGCCTAGCCCGCAGCGGAATAAATGGATGAATTTCAAAATTTTAGCCATTTTGGATCTTTAATGGGCCTATGAAGTCAAAATATACTTAACTTTTCTAAGTTTCTTTTAAATAAAATCAATATCTTATTTAATTTCATTAATAAAGTTTAATTTAATGTGAATATAAATTAGAGTATATCATTTATACTCTTATATAAATATGTGTATGAAGGTTACATATTAAATTTATTTAGAGAATGAAACTTTTCATTTCCTTCTACTTAATTTATTCAATTAATGAGGGGCATAAATTTATTTAGAGAAGGAAACTTTTCATTTCCTTTCTCTTAAATTATTCAATTAACGAGTGATCATAATTTAGTTAGAGAAGAAAACTTTTCATTTACTTCTCTTAATTAAATAAAATAATTGATTAATAAAATAACATTAATGACTTATCTAAATATGACATGAATTGTAAATATATTCATAGTAAATATTGTACAAATGCAACATATAGGGAATGCGCATAGTCAGTGGTAATTGATATGTATACATAAAATAAACAAGAAATTTTAAATGGTTATTACATAGGAATTTAAATGGAAAGATTTTCACTTAAAGGGCTTTTTTGCAGAGTAATAACTTTTAAGGATAGCAATTCTGAAAAATTAGTTTCAAGGACAAATTTCAGGAAAAGATAAATGAATTTATCTTATTCAGTTATACAGAAATAATGATAAATGAATTTATCATTTTTCTATATAATTGAAAAGGATAAATGAATTTATCATTTATTTGTAAATTGTCCTTAAAACTAATTATTCAGAATTGCTGTTCTTGAAACTTATTACTCTGAAATCAGAAGCCCTTCAACCAAATTTCCACTAATAGTTTATGTATTTCTTTAAAGAAGTAACTTTAGATTGTTACCAGTTAATGTTTAGCACTGACCGCTCTTAATGTAAAATTATACTGAATTATTTTAACAATATTTTGTATCGATATAGTCTTGCAAATCATGTGCTGTTGATTTAAGGTATCAATCTAATTTTAAAGCACTAGTTATATTTACTTTTATTTGTTGAGTGAATCTATCTATTATCATTTCAAAAAAAGAAAACAGAAAGAAAAAATGAAAAAAACCTAGTATTTTGATTCTCTTGATGTATTAAAATGTTGTTGGTTGATAGTTGATTGGTTAATGAAGGTCGCAATCTCAGTGTGTGTAATGCATTATGTGCATCACAGATTTATCTAAATACAAGGTGTGTTTTCATCCATATATGCATCAAATGCATGTACTGTCCTTAATTTGTGCTACTCCAAACTACCGGAGAAATCTTTCGTTGAAGTCTACATAGTTGGTAGGGCTGTCAAAAACAGACCCAACCCACATATCCAACCCAATTACCCATAAAATAAATGGGCTGGGTCAAAACCATTTAGTTAAATGGAATTTTTGGTTAAACCCATTCAACCCAACAAAGTAATTGGTTTAATGGTTCCGAACCGCATAACCAGCATACCCACTTAACCCATCCAAAATTTTAGGTTTAGCGTTCTTTCTCATCAAATTCCAACTCCTGAACTCCATTTCTACTGCGACAAAAGAAGTAGGGTTTCAGTCCATTTCTGCGGTAAAAAAATTAGGCTTATTCCATCATTTCTGCTTTCGTCTCCCCTTCCATCTTCGCTTCTATATCTCTAATCTATGTTTTTTGAGGTACGAATTTTCTCGTCATTTGTATCCAAGATTTTACTTGAATTTAACTTGTGAATTTGCATTCAGATTTAGATTAACTTGTATAAAGTTTTAAACCCTAGTCGTCATGATTTAGTTTTAAACCCTAGTCGCCATTATTTATACGAATAAGCTTTGATGTTCAATTTTGCGGTCACAAAAAAAATCAATGGAAAACATAACGTTGGTATAAACTTCTTTACCTACACAAATGTATGGCAGTAACATAACGTTGGGCTTGTTATTTAAACAAAAAATTTCAGAAAAGTTAAGCTAAAAAGCTTTTAAAAAGAAGTGTTCAATAGTGGTTTATTACGTAACTAGTGTGTAACCCGTGCGTTACACACGGTAATGTTGTTAAACAATAGTATTTATATTTTAACTATTGCTAAAATATATCTTATTATGCAATATGTGATAAATTTATCGTGATATATTAATCATAAATTAAGATGACATGCGATGATTGGATATAAGGTTGAGGGTTCAATCTTCACTAACTACACATCTCTGTAAAATTAATGTACTAACTCAAAAAAATATAAATTACATTTATTAATATTGTATATGTAAATAATTTATGTTTTCTCTTAATGACAAAAATAATTTATGTTATGTGATATATATTTTTATATGTAGGAGTGAATTAGTAACTTTACCAATTTATTAATATGATTATTGTATATATTTATATATATATATATTTATTATCACCTTTTTTTAAGGTTATAAATTGATTAATGAACATTAAATAATTGAATTTATTCAAATAATTTGAATTAATGGTCAACATAACTAATTAAATATAAGAAGTCGAATGTAAACGTTGAAGAAAATTGAGAAGAGCTTTATACATTTTGTAATATAGAAGAGCATTGGTCTTATGGTTAGTTTATCTACATGTGAACTTTTATCCATATTTAGTTTTCGTATTAAAACAATTTTATCCTTGTAATTAACCATATATTTTATACTGTTGTAAAAGGGTCATGATAATTGCAAAATAATGTATGTAGCATTAAATTGAGTTATAAGTTTGGTATGGTTTGATAACATGTTGAAAGCGAGAATGTTTATATAATCTAATATTGATGTAATCCGTGCATTCACATCATAATGTTGTAATAAATTTATCTTTTATAATTGTTCAAAATGAAATTATGTTATGTAATGTCCGATAATTTTTTGAGATAAATGAATCAGAAATTAAAAGAGTTAGTATTATTTATGTACGTTTTACTTTATGTGATTTAAATATCTTTCTATATATCGGAATAAAAAAGAAATAATTTTATTATTTTTTCCCCATATATATGAATATTGTATATATTGAAATTCTCGTATTTTTAGGATTTATTACATGGATTAATGAATATAGTTAATCATATTTATGTAAATAGTTTAAATTTACGATTACACAATTAGTTAAATATATGGATTTGAAATGTAAAATATTAGAAGATAATTGAGAAGTGTTTTAATGTAATTGTAAAAACAGTAAAATTTAGGTATTTGAATTTAACAGAATTTTACAGTGCAATGTATGATAAATTCATTTATTAAATAAATTATAAATTAACTTTATTATTGTCATTAACGTAAATAATTTATGTTATGTGATTTATATATATTTGCATCTGAATAAATTTTCTAACCAATTTGTTGATGTGCATGTAACATACATATTGAAACTTTCATCTTTTAGGTTTATTATAAATATTAGTTGACTAAATTTAACAATTAGTTTAAAATTTGGATTATGTAATTAATTTAAATGTATGGACTTTAATGTAAAATTTTGATAGAGAACCGTGAAAGATTTGTAATTAATTTTTTTTTTTAAAAGTAGGCATTTGGATGTAGAATAGTATGAGAAATTTAGTAAAATAATTGTAAAATGGTAAATCATAGGATTTTAAAAATAAAATATCCAAATTTTGAGAGAATTAAGGAGAATAGAGATAAGTCCTAGAAGTAAGGAGAGGGTTTCAAATTCTTCTGCTTTACTATCATTTAATAGATATGGGATTGCAATCATCCTCCTATTTAAATGGGCTGAGGTAGCTTTGTTTGAAATAGGATCAGAGGTATCGCTCTAAATGTGCAACTTTGCTAAAAATGACGTGTTTATAACGTTGACTGCAATCCTATGTTAACAGTGGTCATATCGGTAACGTTGTTGGATTCTCTTTTGTGCAGTGTACAAGTTGGGCTGTTATTATGTGCATTATCTTAGTTATAGCTTTGAACATAATATTTAATATTGGTGGTGTTATAATCTTAGCACAAAATGATATAATTTTAAATTATATAGTTAGTTTTGGTATATGGATTATTAATATACGTAGACAGAGAAATCATCGGATTGAATATGTATTATTAATAAAGTTTTATTATTATATCATTATATTTACATATGTCAATTTAGATTAAAATAATATAATAAATCACTATATCTCATTATGTTACACATGAGATTGACACCATGTGTAGATATGATGTTTGAGATCTATTGTGTTCTCAATTGTATCACTTATATATGTTCAAATCGAATTTCACGATTAATTGTTTTATACTCTACACACACGGGATAGTTATTTGGATAAAAAGTTACACATAAAACACGATACAATCGATTTCAACCATTATATCTCGTTGTATTTACATATGAGATTGAAATTAGGGGAAGATTTAATATTTGAGATCTATTGTATTCAATTATACCATCTATTTGTGTTTCTAAAATTTAATTGTCAATTGTTCTTTACCTTATACTTTCTTTAATATTTTCAGTTTATGTTTCTATTAACGCATATGATTTGTATTGAGATTTTTATCATTATACGTTTAATTAAAATTAATGAGACATTGAAATAAACTTGTTTTCCTAAATTTTAAAATATAACGGTCGATTTACCGCACTATTGTACGGTTGTACTAGTATTTTCTATTATTTTGTGGTAATTGGATAGTTAGTATTTCTTTTTATTGGATATTCGCGCATAATTTTCTCATAAGTCATCAAAACTGAGTCCACGTTGCATGATCAAGAAGTTGGATTTTAGTCGGCAACAATATTCCTTATCTCACTCCATCAAGCGTATACTGGCATCTCTAACAAACTATTAGAAAGGTAACTATATACCTACTTAACATTACAGATGTCTCGTCGACGTCATTACTTATGGTTTCTGTAACGACCTGCCTTTTCGACCCTCGAAATTCAGCACTTAATATATCCACGGTATTCAAATGCCAAACATCCAAGTGCCGGAAAGACAGATTGTTAGAGTAAAAAGAAAAAAACAGGGGGAAACATAATCTCACAATAGAATGATAACATATAATATAACAAAAAGAATAAAAGCTGTCACTCTAAAATACATGATATATCAGAGTTAAAAACAAACCTCATCAACCTGGACAGTTATAACCTTCCGACCTTACAATTATCGATGGGTATACATAATAATACAGTGGAAAATAAAAATATCATGGCAGGTGAACATCCAGCTCTACTCCAAGAGCTCTATGTCCCACCAACGATAACATTGAAAAACTCGGTCTGACCCGAGTATTAAAATAAAATAACACCCGGATCAGTTAGGAAAATCAACGGGAGAAAACTCAAGAAATATGATGAATATATAATAATTCTATGAGACTATGCTACTACACACGGAACGAGTTTTACCTCACAAGAATAACATTCATATATGAAAGAATGAAAACAAGTCGAAGCAAAATAAGACTTGAAAGAATGGAAACCAACAATAAAACATCAAAAAGAGCTCCAAGCACTTCTCAATGCAATTAAGAAAATGATTCAAAGATTTGAACCAAATAAGGAAAGAGAATTTTTCCAACAATGACTAGGAGGGTGCACTCCCCTTACCGAAAGCGTACCTCTAAAAAATATACTTGAGAGAGTCATATACTCCGCGGCTCCCTCGGAAACCTCCAAGCCGGACCCTACCAGACTTACCGAGAATCCGAGTATTTAACATCTCCGAGGGCATGCCACCGAAACCAAATCTATAGTAGAGGTGAAAATACACTAATGGAAGTAACCCCACATAGTTTGGCCTCACTCGCTATTTTGTTTTAGTCATTTTCGACAAAGAATATCAACGCTCAAATGAGTAACAAATCATCTTAAATCCAAAGAAGATAGCAGAATCGATAGTCAATAAATCAACTATCGGGAATAACAAAATGGTCGTATATGAAAATTAAATCTCTTAAAACATTGGACTCACACTTGTGCTTGATTATCACATCACAAATAACACTTTAAAAACAAATACTCTTCGAAATATTCTTTTTAAAGAGCAAATTATATTTCTCGGTGTATTAAAAAGAAGGATTAAAAATAAATTTCATTAAAACATCGTTTACTTTAAACCTAAAACAATTTACACTTAGCTTTATTTTTGAACATTTATTTTTTATGATTTTCTAATTTATAAATTATCGTTTTAACTTTTAAAACTACATTTATAATCCTGGAAGATAATAAATCAATTTAAAATACTTTTATAAACTTGAACAATCTTAATCATCCCAAAAAATAATTGATATAACTCTTTATAAATTTAAAACCACACTAATTATCTTTAAAGAAAATTAAAAATTTATATTTATTTTATAAATTTTAAACAACATCAATTATCCTAAAAGATGATTAATCAAATTTATAACCTTTTTATAAATTTAAAACAACATTAATTATCCCAAAAGATAATCAATCAAATTTATAATCTTTTATATATTTAAAACAGCATTAATTATCCCGATAGATAATCAATCAAATTTAAATCTTTTTATAAATTTAAACAACATTAATTATCTCGAAAGATAATCAATCAAATTTATAAACTTTTTATAAATTTAAAACAATATTAATTATCCCGAAAGATAATTAATCAAATTTATAATCTTTTTATAAATTAAAAATAACATCAATTATACCGAAAGATAATTAATCAAATTTATAACATCTTTTTATAAATTCTAAACAACACTTATCCTTTATTTCAAAATTCTCAAAAATACTTGAAAATATAGTTTAAACAACTTTCGAAGTGCAAAAACGCGATCTAACATTCATTTTATAAAAATACAAACACAAGTTCAACGCACAGAAAAGATTAAGGAGGTGATATTTCATAAGTGACGGTATAGCGATAATCGCTATAACGACACTTACACAAATCAAATAGTATATCACAGATATTTCAACCAAACATCTATATAAACAACATAAGAATATAGGTAAGATGCATACAACAGTAAATTAACAATGGCGAGAAACCCCTTAGGGTCTCTCTACAAAAGTCCCCTACAAAACAATAGTTATTTATGCAATCCGCTTTACAAGCGGGAATTCAAATCCAAACAAACAATAAAACAAACATATTATTATCAATAATTAGCAATCAATAGTTAAAAAAGGGAAGAAGATGCCTTGCGTGTTGAAGAGGGAAATGGTACAGTGATTTGAAAAGAAGGAAAAGAGCTGATGTGAATATTTGACTAGACAATATTTTAATTTAAACTCCAAAATATCTCGATTTACGTAACTTAAAATCTCGAACCCCTATCGAGGCGTGCCGCTAGACGTTCATAATGTTATACCCATATTTCGAACGCAATGGAAAAGGTTTCAAGTTCTAATTCGATCGTATGGAGAAGATAGATTTTCAGACCCAATTATTATATTGATTTTTCGATATTAATTTCAACGCGTTTTTATTTCGTATGGCCAAACAATAACTCCAAACGCTACGAAATTTGAAATCCGATAATAATATATTATTACGGATCCAATGGAACTAGTTTCGTTGAATTCTAAGACTGTGTTCCAGATCGCTATTTTTTTACTCGCCAATTTAAAATATAATATTTTCAATTCTTAATTATTCACTTTTAAATCCAATTTTGAATGTTAACAATCTTTTATTGTTGTTTAAATAAAATTACATCAACTTCCGATATCATTTTCAATCATATTAAATTCAGAATTCAATTATTCAAATAATTTCCAATATTAAATTTATACCATTTAATTGTTCGATATTCAAACAATTTCAATATTAGATTTTAAATGAATTTTAGTTATCAATCAATTACTTTATTTACATCTAATGAATTCAACATTTATTATTTAATTCAACTATTGATTTTAAACGAAATCAATACATAGCATTACCTTTCAATACTTGATATTACTTAAATCTTCGAAATTAGTTTATTTCAAAATTTTATTCAAGTTCATATCTAATAACTTACATTCAAAATCATTAAATTTTTATTTTTAACCATTTTTATCTAATAATTACATTAAATTTAATAATTTAATATAGCTAAAAATACGGGTCGTTACAAGATATGATTTATACGAAGGGTGTGTTCTTTTTTGAACCGAAAGGGGCAAACGAAATAGACACAGAAAATGAGAAGGGAAAGGGGTTGGTTCGCGAAATAAGAATATGTTCTTTTTTGCACCCGAAAGGGGCATGGAGAAGGAACACGGGGTGTAAAATAGGGAAGAAAAGGGAAAAGGGCAAACGAACTGTTCGTGGGAGCTGGACTGGAAAGTGGGGCCCGCATCGACGCGTCGGACGCTTCGGGCATGTCCTATGCGGACGTGAACTTTAGCTGCCTTGTGCACGAAAAGAACACAACCGAAGTAATAGGCCTCAAAATAAATTTTCCGTTCAAAGATATTTTAATCACGGGAGCTGCTCCTTTATATCTTTCTTGGAATAAACCTCACTTTTCCTTTCCCAAAATATTTGACCGACTTCTTCTTCTCTAGATCCAAAATACATTGATTCCTCCTTCAAAAATTCACCGCTCCGCCTAACTAAAGGCATTCGAGTCTTCCTCAAGGTTGCGCCACCTGAAAAACTTAAAGGCAGCCATTGCTCTAGATTTGCTTTCGCCGCCTGGTGCTTGGATATGGATCGCGATTGCCTGACTTGTAGGCGATTTCGATTGCCGCGTTTGGTTCTGATGGTCACGTCGTCGTTGGAGTTTGTAGCGACTGGTGTCGAATAGGAGGTGCTGTATTTGGTCGTGGTGTGATGCCGACTGTCAAGGTGATGAGTTCGATGTTGCCATAGTCTGTTGTCGAGAATGATTCGATGGGTTTTTGATTGAAGTCGATGCTACCAGATTTGGATGAACACACGCGCTGCCTTGGTATTGTGATGTTTGAAGTGCATCATAGAGGATCTGCTGATGCTTGCAAGTACGGTTGTTGAGAGAGAAAAAAGGAGTTGTAGCTGGTTCTGGAAACGAATGTGTCTCTGATTGTGATATTGATGTTGAGCCTGAGATGAATGTCGTTAATAGGAGATTGTTTTGCTCCTCCTTGATATGTGCAGAGATGTTGAATTTTGGTTGTTCTGTTTGTTTGATCGAAACTTTGAATTGCTATTGGCTTGAGACTGCAATGTTAGCTGAAGTTGAAGTTGGTGCAAATGATCTGATGCTTTGAAAGTCGAAGATGTAAGCTGGCTATTATTGAGAGATGTCACCGATGTGCGTATACTGATGGGTTTCTGTTCTTTTATGTGCTCTAAATATTAAGGGATAAGAATGATTGGAATTTTATTGCTAAGTTAAAGTTGTTGTTGATTGGAATTTTTTTGTAACCAGTAGAATGTTATTCATAGTTTTTGCTCTTCGAAATTTCATTGAGAGTTGATAACTAAAGAAAGAAGAATACAGGTGAATTTATAATGAAGAGTAAAAAATATCTTCACCAAAAGTAGGAATGTCTAAAACTTCTTCCAAACTTTGAAAGATTAGATCATTTTATGTTTTCTTTGTACAAGCTTTGTACTAGTATCCAAGCAGCATGCAAGTTTGTTGTAATTGGCAAATCACTTTTTCTATCACCCAAATAAGAAAATTTTTGCCAAACTAGGCCAGTTTGTAAAAAAAATTCATAATTTATACCACTTTTAAACAATATTACAAACATATCTCATTCAACGTCAAGTTGGCAATAGCGGTGAAGGCGAATTTTCAAAAATTGCTTGTTGGCGAAATTTCAAATTTTGCGTTCGTATATTTCTTACTTTAAACCAGTATCCAAAATTTCAAATATCGCATGTGGATGAATTTTGAAAATTCGCCTTCACCGCTATTGCCAGTTTGACGCTGACGTAGTCAGAACTGACCTATCTTTGTAATATTGTTCAAAAGTGGCATAAATGTGAATTTTTTTAAAAGACTGGCCTAATTTGATGAAATTCCCCCAGATGCTACTTTATGATAACCTTTGCTCTAGTAAAAACTTGAACAAAATTTAGTTAAATCTTGAGGAATAAATATTCATATTTATGTCCATCCATTTGTATTTGTTTTTGAATATCAATATAAAACTTTGATTTGAAAAGTTATTCCAATTGTTGAAATTTGAGTAAACAAACAAAAACACACACATACATATGCACAAAAATATATGGAATCAACATTCATTGTTGAAATTATCATCAGCTATATCATGTAAATATACAACACTAAACAAACGCATTAAATACAACATTAAACAAGCAGAAATTAATTGCAATATCTCACAATATTTAATTTCTTGATAATAACAAACATATATTATTTGTACAGATAAAAATAGATGTGTTTGGTATGTGATGCGTTGATTGAAAAATAATATATAATAAGTTGACTGAAAACAAACCATGCTATAATGAATTTTTTTAACGTAACACGTTCTGAAAAGAAAAATCAAAGGTGTGTGCATATATATATATATATATATTTGTGTGCGCGCGTGTGTGTGTATGTATGTATATATATATATATGTATGTATGTATGTATATATATATATATATATATGTATGTATATATATGTATGTATGTTATCATCAAACAAGACATATACTCCACAATGTTCTCTCTTTTTATGATAGCAAACAACAAGTTAAGGTTTGATAAGTGTAACTCATGTTGAGTGTGTATTCGGATGATAAGAAACAACAAGTGTAACTCGTGTTGAGTGTGTATTCGATATCATAAAATCAGAATCATAACATGATGTTTCAATATATAACATGCTCCCCCTATTGATATGCTTCCCCTACATACGTGACATATGTGTTCAAGAATAAAATATTAAACCAATGATATTTCTAAAATATTAACAGTGAATTCACAATACCACCAAATCTTAACCATTCTCTCCCCCTTTTGTTTTCATCAAAAGTATAAATATCAAATTAACACGGTGAAAAATTAATAGAAAATGATGAAACTCGATCAAAATATGACATTAAATTTTTAATGAAAAATCCACCATAAATCTTAGTTGTTATATTGATCAAAGTCATATCTCATGGCTAGAAAGAGAGTGACAAAAAAATGTAGTAATATGCAGTGAGGTTCAAATGACACGGTCCATAAGATATTGCATAATTAAATAGCTTATTTTAATTAATTATGAAATCGAGTCACTTCCATCCATGCATTAGCGCGAGGTCTCTTAGATGAACATGGATGTGACAAAAATATTATTTAAGTTAGAATAAACTAGTCCCTAACTCATTGTAAATGAGATCAATAATTTTCCATCCATACATTGATGTGAGGTCTCTTAGATAAGAATGAACGGTACTTGACGAATACTGACATACATATTTTATAGGTATATCGGAGGGGCATAGGGAGTCTGTTATATCATATATATGTGTTATTTTGATTAATTTCCATAAACCCTGAATAATCAATTTTAGGTCTGTCAAGTTAACCAACACTAGCATAGAACTAGAAAAATATAAATCGATAGAATATGAATATCAAATTGTAGATTCAGAGATGATATGAGATATGCAATAATCAAACATAGAAACTTTAACGTATGCTTGATTATTAAAAATATCACGATATCATTATTTAATCTAGTACAAAATGCAATATCATTATCATCTATGTAATTAATATAAATACTTTTGAAAATCACATAAGAAAGTTCAATCGATCGTGATATGATTTCAAAAATAAATTCTTTGTAAATATCGCAAAAATATTTTCAATTTTATATTCTAATCTTGACCATGCTATATGAATTGGTTTTATAACTATTTGTATAAAGAGGAGCACATGGTCTAAGGGTACACATATTAATATATCAAAACAAAAACCAAATGCTTATCTTAAAAGGTTTCATCACAAAGCCCAAGAAAATAAATTGAAAAAAATTCATCTCCAACAATTATCTCAAGTTTTGGATATCAAAAACCCATCTTACGAAGTTCATCGTAAAAATCAATTTCATTTGGCAACATTTCCAAAAGCCACTTCATGCATAAAAAAAATCATATCAAGAAGTTTCATTTCACTGTTTTTTAGTCAAAAGATCCTCCAATCAAGCCTTTCAATAAAAATTCTCATTGAAAACTCATGTCAAAGATATAGCCAATGTATCTCGATTTAAAATATTCGCATAATAAATAAATATGGAGAGAAAAGAGAGAGAAAATCCTAGTAAAGCAAAAACATATCTTTGGATTTTCAATTTTTAAAATAAAAATAAAAATGCAAACTCTCCACGTATGCATGAAAAACAATATATGAAATATCTGTCAATTCATAAGACATATGAGATATCAAAAATATCATACTAATCAAAAAGGTTAAAGTCATACCAGATGTTCTAACAAGAAGGAACAAGTTATGCTTTCACGACACCACCTGTGATTTGGGTTGCCTATAGTGGAGAACAATGGTACCACTTGTACTCTACGTGCTAGTGGTGACCTCAAACAATGGTTTTATGTTCGACTTCTTGAATTATCATCATCAATGTCAAGCATGAAAAACAAACATCATCAAACAAGTGCACTACTACTCCACAATATAAATTGAATTGATTCCAACGTTCGAATTTTCCAACAAAGTCATCTATGTCAAATAAAAGCACACAACCAAAACTCTCAAAAATATGATTTGTTATTCATCATCCAAAGTAAGAAACATAGTATTATAAGAAAAAATATCACAATCATATGTATGTCAAAACATTATTCTCAATCTTCAAACATTGAACATTGCTGTTTTGAATTTTCAATATATTTTGAAACCATTATTTGAAAATTTTAAGTCCATAATTTGTTTTAGCATAAAACATGAAAGTTCCAAATGTTAAAGATTGATAATCATCAAAATTAGTTTCAAATCAAAATGATAAAACAAATAAAAACTAATGTCAAAAAATACTATAGCTTATTTGAATAACTCAAAAACACGTTTTAAGTAATCTGCTGACTTAATTATTGTTTTTCAATATTTTATGAAATGAATCGGCAAAAACTCAAAACATGAAATTTAAAGAGTTATATGTGTGCTTTTAATAACTTCAAGCATTTTAAAAATTCAGAGTTAAAGTGTTGAAGTTATGATCAATTAACTAAAGTTGTGGTAAAACATTTCCGTGATGTTTATTCACCATATTATTAACATGAATGCATTTTATCAAAAATTTATGGAATGAATTAGCTAAAGCTCAAAGAATGAAAATCATAGTATTTTTTTATGTTTTCAAAACATCTGAAATTTTATAAATTAGAATATCATTTATGGTCTAAATACTGCAGTTGTATTAGATAGTTTCACAACATGTTTTAAACACTACACCGAATTATTTGCATTTTTTCGATCATTTAAGTCAAAATATGGAGAAACTCAAGACATAAAAATTATAGGATTTTCTATCAATTTTCCAGAACACATTGAGTTGTACAAAACAGAGTTTCAGATCTTAAGATAAGGCAGTTTTATTACAAAATTGTCAAAACATCAGAACCTAAAAACAAGGAGAGAAAATTGGAAAGTAGTGTTTAGAGATCATATCTTTGCTTACCTTTGACCTAGCACTCATGTTCACCACTATTATCTAAAGTGCATGGATCTCTATTTTGTTTTACTAGACTAAGGAGCATTGCAACATCACTCATTAAACGAACAGAACAATTTAAAATCTACTTCCATCATAGTTGCTTCTTAGCCCATCTTTGTATTTACACATTAGAAGAAATGAGTGGTCTAGAAGAAATGTAGGACCGCATTGTTTACATTTGAAATTTTTATTACCATTTTTTTTGCATAGTAAACTGTTCATATTAATAATTGTACCCTTTAAAAATCGAAATTTATTTGACTCATTTATGTTCCTATTTCGACAATTTTTATAACTATTTCCAATATTGCCACACTTCACGCATTTGAATAACACACTTCTCCCTATAGCGGTATTACTAGTCCTTTGTTTATAAACTGACACCTTTTCAAATCTAATTCCTTTTCTATTATTTGTAAAGATTTAATTTTCTAATAACATATTATATAATTTTTCTCTAGCGAAATTTTTTCGAGAGTCAACTCAAGATCATTGACTTTGGATTTCAAAAGATTATTTTCATTTATTAGCTTGAACAACGACTAATAGCAATTTCTCTCTTTGCAACATCATTTCTCCTTAATATCGTATTTTCATTTCGAACTTTTTTTACTTTGATTTTAACTTCAAGCATTTCTTTTTCAAAAGTTGGTGTTTTTGAAATTCAAGTTTTTCAAAATCCTTAATTTTTTCATTCCGTTTTTCCAATTCATAATTTGTTTGAATAATCTCAGTTTTGCTATTTTTCAAAATCACGTATTCATTTCAAGGGTTTTGAAATTGTTATTTAATTCCTTTTCAAAATTTGCACATTTATCACAATACTTTTGACATCTTAATCTATTCAGTCTCCTTTTTTAGCCAATCAAGATTCATATAGGTTTTCCCAAAAATTTCTTTTTCAAAAGTTTCACAATTTTTACATTTGTTAATTTTCAGACATCTTAAAATTTTCAACCCCTTTTGTAAAATCTTGTTTTTGTAGATCAACTCACTTTCGTTTTCCTTCAAAATCAGAATTTCCTTTTCAAAGTTTTCATAGTAGCAAACAATTCCTTCTCTTAGTTCACATATTTTTCGCAATCAAAATTTATAATTTCTTAATGCTTTCAAGCTCTTTTTCCAATTTATCATTTTTCTGGTGCATTTTAGATTTTTCAATTTTCACCTTGTTATTTTTTTGGTTCAAGATAATCAACGGTTTTAATTAATTTATGACACAAGGAAACTAATTCTTTAAACAAAAAATCACTTACCTCATAAGCCTTTGAGTCATCGTCTTCACTGTCATCATCTAAATCGTCTTTTGTGAATCTAGTCAAACAAAGTCTACTATTAAATCAGCTTTGGGAAGTTCTTCATTATTGTTGACTTTTCGACCATATTTTGCACCAAGGCTATTTCAAATATCTTGTGTAGTTAAATAATGAGAGACGTGGTTAAATTCTAATCGATCAATTATAAAGTAGAAAATATTTATAACATTAGCATTAAAAAAAATATTATTTTTATCTACCATATCATAACCATTTTCAATAATATCCAAAAAAAATTAAAATTAATATATTTTAAATAAAATTTCATTTTCAATTTCCAATTTGAAATTTTTGTTCCGTTAAAAATAGGTGGACTAAAAATGGACCGACTCTCTCTAAAACAACAACTAGTGTGAGCTTTGATATCAGATTTTTCTTAACAACCTCTCTCTGTTACCACTTGTTAGGAACATGCAATATACCATGGAGTGGTGGTAAATAATGTATTTAAAAATTTTATCGATAAAATAAAGTCTTCAAACGTAAATACGAAAAAATAAATGACACGTAGATATACCCTGCTTCGGCCATTAACTCGGTATTCTGTATTGATGCCACAAAAGTTACTACTAGAATTATATATTTCAATGCTTACAACACTTGTAAACTTGTACTCGTTAAATATACTAATCTTATACCTAATAATCCTGTCTAAACTCTCTCCCCAAGATCAAAATCCCTAAACTACAAAAAACCTCGTAGTTAGAACCTAGAAAAAATCTAGAGTTCGAAGTTTAAAAACAAGGGTGCGTTTGGCATATATTCCTGATAAAGTTTGCAAATACACAAAACATCCCTCCGTTTTTAATAAGTTTCTGGTCCTTGTTTTCAAATTCACACACGCAAAAAGACCCAAATACCCTTTATGTTTTTAATATTACAAACGCTTATAACTTTTTGTAGAAACATCGGATCAACAAACCGTTTTCACCAAAAAATCAAAAAAATTACGATCTTTAAAATGAGATCCATTGTTGATACAAAAAAAAATCATATTTGCAGTAAGGGTGCAATTATTCCATATATTTGCAGAAAATTCTGCAAATTTTGAACATTATCGATTTTTCTTCAAATGTGCAACTATACCATATAATTGCAGACTTGTCTGCAACTATTGCTTATAATTGCAGACATTTCTGCAACTATTGCATATAATTACAGACAATTCTGCAACTATTATATATAATTGCAGACGATTATGCAATTATTGCATATAGTTGCTGAATTGTCTGCAACTATTACATACAATTGCAGACATTTCTGCAACTATTGCATATAATCGCAGACAATTATGCAATTATTGCATATAGTTGCTGAATTGTCTACAACTATTGCATATATTGCAGATATTTCTGCAACTATTGCGTATAATTATAGACAATAGTTGCTGAATTGTCTATAATTATATGAAATATAATTTTATACATTTATGCAATTATATGGTATAATTGCAGACATTTCTACAATTATTGCATATAATTGCTGAATTGTCTGCAATCATACATATAATTGCAGAAAATTTGAAAAACATCAATTTAAAAAAAAATCGAGGCTCCTCCCAGAACCCCGCCTTCGGATAGGGGTGCGCTGCCCCTTGTAAACCCCCAGCCGACTCAGCGCGGAGTTAGATCCGCAAATAGCTTGTCCTGCCGTTGTTTTTACATATGCACAATGCCACTCGTTGGAAAAATAATAAAATTTGTGATTTAATAGTGAAAACGGTTTGTTAGTCTATCGTTTCTACAAAAGGTTAATGCGTTTTAAAGATTTATAATTAATGGGGTGCAATTGAATTATGGATGTGAGAATAACATCTACATATGAAGAATCAACATTGCTGCAATGGAGGAGAGGAGTATTGTAGGAAAAAAATTGTAGTATTTGAAAATAGGGATGTAATTTATATCTTTTTTTGTGGAGGATGTTTTGTGTATTAAGTTTGATTTTAGGGATGTGTCCCTTATTTTCACTAAAAACAAAATATAATAGCAAAGTAAGAAAATAAAATTTTCCCCAAAATACAAATAAATATCTAGATATTATTTATATGAAGTAGTAGGCCTAAAAATAAATTTTCCCTTCTAAGATATTTATATCGGGTCAATATGCTTTTTTTCCCTTGTCAATCACGTGAGCTGCTCCTTTATATATCTTTAAAAAAAATCATTTTTTCTAGGAAATTCTACCAAAATAGGCCAAGTTTTGAAAAAACATTCATATTTAGACCACTTTTGAACAATATTACAAGTATAGACGTGTTCTGGCCACGTCAGCATCAAGGTGGACAAAATGGTGCAGGTGGATTTTCAAAAGTCGTTTATTAACGAATTTTCAAATATCGTCAATACAAAATTGGCGAAATTTAAAAATTTGCGAATTTGCTATAGCACTAAGTAGAGCAGCTTTGCCAATTAGCGAATTTTGAAACTTCCTCAATAAATTGGTCTTCACTATTTTGTCCCATTGGAAGATGAGGTGGTTAGATTAGATAGACCTGTAATTGTAATATAGTCCAAAAGTGGTCTATATTATTATTATTATTATTTTTCAAAACTCACCTGTTTTGGCAGAATTTTCCTATTCAAAATATTTGACCGACTTCTTCTCTAGATCCAAAAAAAAAAGATCGATTCCTCCTTCAAAAATTCGCCACTCCAACTAACAAAATGGATTTGCGTCTTCCTCAAAGGTTGCGCCATCTGAAAAACTTAAAGGCGTATATTGCTCTGTATTTGCTTTCGCCGCCTGATGCTTTGATCTAGATCGCGATCACCTGACTTGTTTGCCATTTCGATTGTCGCGTTTGGTTCTGATAATCAAGTTGTCGTTGGAGTGTGTAGTACCTGGTGTCAAATATGAGGTGTTGTATTTGGTCATGGAGTGATGCCGATTGTCAAGCTGATGAATTCGATGCTGCCAGAGTGTGTTGTCGAGAATGATGCAATGAGTTCTTGATTGAAGTCGATGCTACCAGATCTGGATGACCACATGTGCTGCCTTAGTATCGAGATGTTTAAGGTGCATCATAGAGGATTGATGATGCTTGCAAATACAATGTAACAACCAGGCTATAGTTGCATTGGTCGAGAAGGTGCAAAACAGTCGTTCATGTCCAAAAAAAAGGAAAAATACCATGCTCCAGACCAAGTTCACCGGAGAACCACCACCAGATTGTTCGAATGATACCTGAATTCCAATTCGCAATTTGGAGAAGGAGCAAGGCCATTGGAGAAGCGTCGATGAAGTGAAGAAGCATCGAAGCCCTAACCCTTAGCTGAAGTGACAACGAGGAGGAAGTTGGGAAGGCTTGTCATCGTTGAGAACTATGGCTTGCCGGACCAAATCAGTGGTCCGGTGTTGCTTGGATTTGCCGCTCCAGATTTCTGTAGCCGTGGCGAATTCAATCGGTGAAAGTTGGAGGAGTTGCCAGACCAAATTTTTGGTCCGGTAAGGTATGATGATCTCGTTCGGGAAGAAGGTTGGTTTGGGAGTGGAGTGACAAAGATGCAGTGATTTGAATCAGTGATGAATTGGGGGAAATATTTATATGTTTGGAGCGGTGAAGTAGTGAATGAAGTGGAGCGGTGATGATGCCGAACCAGTTTTTCGTTCGGTGTGGTAAAACATGTCGGTCCAGACTGTTGAAGTTGCCGGTCCAGATGCTGAAGTGAATGACCGAACCAAATATTTCGTTCGGTATGCTGATGCCGCTCTAAAACATAGCTGAACCAGCTGTGTGCATACCGAACCAAACTTTGTACCGGTTCAGATTTCTCGTTCGGTCATTGAATGTCGAACCAGATGGACACCGAACCAAGTTGACCGAACCAAAATGATGCCGAGCCAAATGTGCCGAACCAAATCTCAGGGCTGCTATATAGCAGTTACCCCTTCTCATATCTTTACTCTATAAATAGTGGAGCTTCTGGACAACAATGGCAGCCATCCTAGAGAGCTGAAACTATGCAGAATTTTGTTTGTATTGTTAATTCTTCTTATGTATAGCCTCCAAAAGTGAATCAATCTTGTAGCTCTATTCTTTCAGTGTTTAATAAAATCTCCTCTCCCCAAGTGGACGTACACTGCCTCGCGGTACTGGAACCGCTATAAATACTGGTGTTATTTATTTTTCTGCATTGCATAGATCTGTGACTATTTGTTCTGGTGTTTATCTCTATTTGTTTCGTCTTACTACAATCACGATACGGTTGTTTTCCGCTGCGTTGGGTTTTTATTCCCTTAGACTGATCATCTGAAGGGTTTTCCACAATAGTCTGGTATCGGAGTCAGGTTGATTGAGGAGTGTTAGACGCTATGGCAGGAGATGAAACGACTACAGTTGTTACGAGACCCTATACTAGAGGGATGTATATCGCATCAGAATCACAGTTGGCAATTGAGAAATGGAATGGGGATAAAGACTTCGAGAAGTGGCAATGGAGGATGAAGACTATTCTAATGAGGAATGAAGTCCATCCAGTAGTGTTTGCCCCTGAGGAGTTGACGGCTGACATCTCAGTCGAAAAGGAAGGAGATGGAGAAATGGGCGTTTACTACTTTACAACTAGCTATGGAAGAGAATGTTATCTCAGAGATTAGCAGTGAGATCACTGCTAGGGGCATTTGGACCAAGCTAGAAAATCTCTACTTGAAGAAATCTCTCACTAACCGTCTGATATTACTAAAGACATTTTTCACCATGCGGATGAGAGAGGGTACTTCAGTGAAGAAACATCTTAATTTCTTTGATGATCTCGTGATGAAGATGAAGACTGTTGACTTGAAGATGGATGAGGAGCAAATGGCAATGATTCTTTTGTGTTCTCTTCCGGAGCGATACACGGGTTTCGCTAATAGCCTTATCTTCACCGGAGACACATTAACAGCGGAAGATGTGAAGTCGGGCCTTCTATCTGAGGGCTTGAGAGATCAGATGAAGGAGATAAGTGAAGGAAGTAGATGTGAAAGTAGTAGTCACGGCCTGTTTGTTGAAAGAGGTAGAGAAGATAAAAAGAATTGGCACTCTAGAGGGCATTCCAAGTCTAGGAAGCCCGGTAATGGCAGGAGAGGAAAGTCTAAGGACGGGAAATGCTTTATCTGCAAGAAACCTGGTCATCGAAAAAAGAATTGTCCATATTTGAAGAAGAAGGAAGAAGACGGATCTTCATCATTTGTAGTGGAGAAGTCTGTATCTGACGATGTGTTGTCTGCAGTAGTATCGGATGTCTCAGACCATTGGGTGCTGGGCTCGGAGGCGTCTTTCCATATGACGCCCAATAAGGATTACTTCAGTTCTTTCGTTGGACGAGAGGGAAGCTCTATTCTTATGGGTAATGATGCTAGCTGTAGAGCAATGGGTGAAGGTACAGTGAGGATCAGGATGTTTGACGGAGTGATACGCACTTTGACAGGTGTTCGGTATGTTGCAGGTCTTCGGAAGTCCTTAATTTCTTTAGGACAATTGGCATCTTTGGGATGCAAGGTAACTATTGAGAAGGATAGTCTGAAGGTTTCAAGAGGTGCACTAGTTCTTATGAAAGGAGATGTGTTCCGAAATCTGTATTTGCTGAAAGAAACCACGGTTCTTGGAGAGTCGTGTGTTGGAGTAGACAGTTCTCATGCTTTGGATGCCACAAAGCTTTGGCATCTCAGGTTGAGTCATATTTCAGAGAAGGGCTTAGAGTTGCTTCGAAGACGGAAGATGATCAAAGGAGAAAGCTTCGACAAGATGGACTTTTGCCAGGAGTGTGTGTTAGGCAAGAAAACTAAAGTATCTTTTGGAGTTGGACTCCATAGATCGAGGCGAGTACTTGAGTATGCGCATACAGATGTATGGGGACCAGTTGCTACTCCTTCTCTTGGAGGAGAAAAGTATTTTATCTCTTTCATTGATGACTTTTCTCAGAAAGCATGGGTGTATGTGATGAAGGCCAAATCAAAGAGTTTTTTGAAGTTCAAAGACTGGAAAGCGCTTGTTGAGAACCAATCTGGTTCTAGGTTGAAGGTGTTGAGATCTGAAAATGGTGGTGAATTTGTCTCTAGGGAGTTCCTCGAATTTTGTAGACAGCATGACATTCAAAGACATTTCACTACACCTGGCGATCTGCAATCCAATGGGGTTGCAGTAAGGATGAACATGACTCTACTGAAGAAGGCTCGTTGCTTGAAATTGACGGCGGGCTTGTCTAGAGGCTTTTGGGCTGAGGCATTATCAACTGCGGCGCATATCATAAATCGAATTCCATGCTCAGCTATAGATGGGAAGACTCCAGAGGAGAAGTGAGAGGTAAATCAGTGTATCCTGGTTACTTCCGAAATTTTGGTTGTCCCGTGTATGTTCACCATACAGGTGATGACAAGTTGGAGGCTAGAGCATACAAGGGAATACTAATGGGATACACCGATGGTATCAAAGGATATCGAATTTGGAACCCTGTTGATTGAAAGATTGTTCATTCCAAACATGTTACTTTTGATGAGTCTGCTATGTTCAATCCGAAGGAGAAGCTACCTACCACATCAGAAGATTCTGATAGGCCTAAGGAGATGGAAGAAGTTCCTGTGTTCCAGTCAAATATTATAGTTGTTGTTGATGTTGTCGAGGAAAACGCAGTTGATGAAACATCACAGGATAATCCATAGGTACCTTCTAGTAGTGCTGGTGATGTGCATGAATCTAGAGGAAGTTCAGTTCAAGGTGGAGCTGAAAGGAGCTTAGGCAAAGTAGTACCTACCCGGGTCAGTCGTAGGACTATTAGGCCGCCCGAAAGGTATGGTGATTGGCAATTTGCGAACCTTAGCCTTGGTGATCAGTCTGACTATGTCCTACATGTGGTTCATAAGGAGTCGCTTAACCTTGATGAAGCTTTGAAGTCATGTAATAGTTCGAAGTGGATGTGCGCTATGGAAGAGTTAGAGTCGTTGAAGAAGAACAAGACTTGAGATTTGGTACCACCTCCTCAAGGAAGCCGAGCCATAGGTTGCAAGTGGGTGTTCAAGGTGAAGGATGACGGGAGATACAAAGCTAGACTAGTTGCTAAAGATTTTTCACAAAGAAAAGGATTGGATTATGATGAGATATTCTCTCAAGTAGTGAGGCATACGTCCATCCACATTTTGCTCGCTATCGTCGTAGCTCATGACTTGAAGCTGGAGCAACTGGACGTGAAAACCGCTTTCTTGCACGGAGACTTGGATGAGACCATCTACATGAAGCAGCCAGAAGGATTTGTTATAGATAGGAAAGAAAATTGGTTTTGCAAATTGAAGAAGTCATTGTATGGACTTAAGCAGTCGCCTAGACAATGGTACAAGAGGTTTGACTCTTTTATGCTTTCACTTGGTTTTGATCGTAGCATCAAAGATGCTTGTGTGTACTTCAAGCATTTAAAGAATGGTATATGTGTGTACCTACTCTTGTACGTGGATGATATGTTGATTGCTTCCAAGGATAAGGTTGAAATCTATAGTTTAAAGCGAAAGCTAATCGCGGAACTCGAAATGAAAGACCTTGGAGAACCAAAGAAAATTTTGGGTATGTAAATCCAAAGGGATAGAAAGCTATGACTTTTAAGCCTCACTCAAAAGGAGTACATTCGAAGGTGCTTTCTCGGTTCAGCATGGAAGGGGCAAAGGCAATCAGCACACCCATGCCTTTGCATATACAGCTTTCTTGTAAAGGCTCTCCGATCTCGGAAAATGACAAGACCTACATGGAGAAGGTCTCTTATGCAAGTGCAGTTGGCAGCTTGATGTATGCCATGGTTTGCACTAGGCCTGACATTGCACAGGCGGTTGGATTGGTGGGTAGGTTCATGGAAAATGCAGGAAAGACGCATCGGGAAGCAGTGAAGTGTATCTTTAGATACCTTAGAGGAACTCCAAACCATGGACTTGTCTTTGGCGGTAGAGGAAGAGATTCCAGCTTGGTTGGATTTTGTGATTTCGACTATGCCGGTGATAGAGATCGAAGTAAGTCAACCTCCGGATATGTGTTCACCATTGGTGGGACAACGATAAGTTGGAGAGCAAGGTTGCAGACGATTGTGGCTTTGTCCACTACAGAGGCAGAGCTCATAGTTGCGGTTGAAGTAGCTAAGAAGGCGCTTTATTTGATGCGACTGTTGTATGATTTGGGCTTCGTATATGAAGGCGTGGATGTGTACTGTGACGGTCAGAGTGCAATTCACTTAGCTGAAAATCTAGCATTCAGCTCGAGGACGAAGCATATTGAGGTGAGAGAGTCGTTCCTTGTCTCGATGAGTGAAGAGAAGCCAATTCTTCTTCCGAAAGTTCATACAAAGGAAAATGCAGCGGACATGTTTACCAAGTCATTGCCTGTTGCTAAGTTCGAGCATTGCTCGGACTTGATTTACTTAATGAAGTGTTAGGTGCCACGGAGTGGCATGGGGGGAGATTTGAGATGGTTCATGGAGATGTTTGTTTTCATGGTGGAGATTGATAGGTTCTACACGGACTTGATACTTAGAACACTTTATTGACGGGCGGTGCCTTTGTCGGAGTTTATTGACAAAGTGTAATGGGTGATGGCATTGCCAAAGCTCATTGGGTAAGTATCCATTGCCTGGAGCATGAAGGTGTAGATGAAGTTGGAAGGCTTGTATGGAATTCGGTATCAAGGTGGAGATTGTTTGAATGATACATGAATTCCAATTTGCGATTTGAAGAAAGAGCAAGGCCATTGGAGAAGCGTCGATGAAGTGAAGAAGCACCGAAGCCCTAACCCTTAGTTGAAGTGACAACAAGGAGGAAGTTGAGATGGCTTGTCGTCGTTGAGAACTAGGGCTTGCCGGACCAAATCAATGGTCCGGTGTTGCTTGGATTTGCCGCTCCAGATTTCTGGAGCGGTGGCGACTTCGATTGGTGAAAGTTGGAGAAGTTGCCAGACCAAATTTTTGGTCCGGTAAGGTGTGATGATCTCGTTCAGGAAGAAGGTTGGTTTGGAAGTGGAGCGACAAAGATGCAATGATTTGAATCAGTGATGAATTGGAGGAAACATTTATATGTTTGGAGCGGTGAAGTAGTGAATGAAGTGGAGCGATGATGATGCCGAACTAGTATTTTCGTTCGGTGTGGTAAAACATGCCGGTCCAGACTCTTGAAGTTGCTGGTCCATATGTTGAAGTGAATGACTGAACCAAATATTTCGTTCGGTATGCTGATGCCGCTCCAAAACATAGCCGAACCAGATGTGTGCATACCGAACCAAACTTTGTGCCGGTTCAGATTTCTCGTTTGGTCATTGAATGCCGAACCAGATGGACACCGAACCAAGTTGACCGAACCAAAGTGATGCCGAACCAGATGTGCCGAACCAAACCTCAGGGCTGCTATATAGCGGTTACCCCTCCTCATATCTTCACTCTATAAATAATGGAGCTTTTGAACAACAATGACAACCATTCTAGAGAGCTTAAACTCTGCAGAATTTTGTCTGTATTGTTAATTCGTTTTATGTATAGCCTCCAAAAGTGAATCAATCTTGTAATTCTAATTTTTCGGTGTTTAATAAAATCTTCTCTCCCCAAGTGGATGTACACTGCCTCGTGGTAGTGGAACCACTATAAATACCAGTGTTATTTATTTTTGTACATTGCATAGATCTGTGACTGTCTGTTCTGATGTTTATCTCTGTTTGTTTCGTCTCGCTACAATCACGATCCAGTTTTTTTCTGCTACGTTGAGTTTTTATTCCCTTAGACTGATCATCTGAAGGGGTTTTTCTCAACACAGATCGCCAGAGGAGGAAGCTGAAGGTGTCAGAAGTGGATTACTGGCCTAACGTGGAGGTAGCAGGGCAAGGGATGGAGGAGATAGCCATGTGTCAATGTGTGCAGGTGTGTGCAAGCATGTGCATGTATACACTGACACATGTTTTCTACAGTAATACAGGGTGTTTTGAATTTACTTTTGCACGGTGTTTAAGTGAGTTGTATTGCTTAAGTGTACTGAAATATTTGTGGGCTTGTACTAGGGTTGAACTAGTGTGGGTTAAGGACTGGTTGATTCAAGTTAGCATGCGCATGGGTTGTATATATATATGGTTGTACATGCATTGTAATGAGTGTGTGATCAATGAAATTCAGTTCTTCATTTTCTAGCTTATAGTATCTTCCTCTTCAATTTTAGATACAAGTTTAGTTCTACAATTTCTTGTTTGCAATTTCAATTCTTTTGTTCTTGTTGTTATTCAAGTATTTGTTCATGTTCTTCATTCCTGCAAATTTACATTCCCAGTTGCAATCCTATATTCAATTCGGTTTTGTTCTTGTTCATTTAGGCAATTATAGTTCTCTGCAAATTACATTTCCTATAGCTTTACTATTTCCAATTCTTTTAATTCTTGCAATTTGATCTTGTTACCTAGTTTAATCTCTTGTTAGTTCGATATTATATCAATTTTCGATTCAATTCTTGTTCACTTTAGCACTTATAATTCTCTGTTCCTCACGATTCTGCAAATATATAGTTACCATTCTTGTTAGTTCCTGCATTTTTTTACTTGTACAATCTCCTGCAAATTACCATTTTCGGTTCTTGATCTTTTCATGCAAATTGTTACTTGTTACTAATTTCTACAATTTCATTTCATTAGTCATATCACTACATAAGTTCTGATCTTCTTTTCCACAAATTCTTGCTTCACTACAATACTTTTGCACTCTTCTTTTCTAAGTGCAAACCAATTCTATGAATTCTTGTTCATTTCCTTTGCCTGCTCATCAAACGTTCCCAATATCATCACTTATCTGTGAACATCTGATACCTGCACATAAACATTTTCCCATACCATCATCACTTTTCATCAAAACATCACATCCCTTCACCAGAAAATGCAACGCTCCACCATGAATAAAGAAGCAGACCCGCCACATCCTTACATACAATCGTTGAGAGGAAAAAAATGGAGTTGTAGCTAGTTCTGGAAACGAATGTGCAACGTCTCTGATTGTGATATTGATGTTGAGCCTGAGATGAATGTCGTGAATAAGAGATTGTTTTTCTCCTCCTTGATTTGTGCGGAGATGTTGAATTTTGGTTGTTGTGTTTGTTGATCAAAACTTTGAATTGCTGTTCGCTTGAGACTGCGATGTTGATTGAAGTTGACGATGTTGGTGGCAATTGATCTGATGCTTTGAAAGTTGAAGATGTAGGCTGCTTATTGTGAGAGATGTCAGTGATGTGCGTACGCTGATGTGTTTTCGTTCCTTTATGTGCTACAGAGATTAAGGATAAGAATGATTAGAATTGTACTGCTAAGTCAAGGTTGTTGATCCGAATTTTTTCTAATTAATAGAATGTTACTTATAGTTCTTTTCTCTTTGAAATTTAACTGAGATTTGATAACTAGTACACCCGCACAAAGATGAGAAATTGACCGTTTATATATACTAGTACAACCGTATAACGATAGAAAATCTGACCGTTTGAATATATCATTTGAAAAAATAATAATATTTATGCCACTTTTAAATTAATAAATTAATTACATCATCAATGATAATATGTCCGTAAAGAGATCATATGAATTAGAAGCAACAAAAGTACAAATAAGTGTATAATAAAGAAAAGGACAAATTTTCAAAGTGGGCTAGTTTTTGAAACAATTTCGCGAGTGGTGATAGTTTTGAAACTAATTACCAAACAAGGCTGGTTTCGTCCCAGTCAGCTGCCAACTCAGCAGTTTTGTAACTGCCACGATAATGCGCAACTTTGAGTTGCGCATTTCTTATTTTGTTCTTGGCGCAACTTTGAGTTGCGCCAACCTTTTTTTTTTATTTTTCGCGTATGCGCAACTCTGAGTTGCGCATACTTCTTCCTTTAAGCAGGCGCAACTCATAGTTGCGCCTGCTATAATATAGCGTAGGCGCAACTATGAGTTGCGCCTGCAGGTAGCTGCTGTTAAAACAGAGACAGCAGCTACCCCCTCTCTTCATAACCCCAAAAACATTTCCAAACTCCAAAACCCCTCTCATGCCCGAACCCACCTCCTCCAAACCCAAATTTTAGCCAAACTCCACCAATTTTTCACAAAATTTACAAATTTCTTCTTCATTCTTCGATTAAACCAAAGCTACAACAAACCCATTCACCCACACTTATAGTACCATTAATTTTTATGGATAATTGGGAGATTCCAGATGAAGTTTTGGTTCAATTTGTTGAACGGATGGAAGCTGAAAATGAATTTGTTCCTGAAACACAGTTTGAAACAGTTCCTGAAGCTCAATTTGAGATAGTTCCGCCGGCTAATGGTGTTGTTGTTCAATCTGCTTTGGATAATCAAATCTGCTTAGGCGAAGCGAATCAAAGACCGGGGAAATAAATTAGCGGCGAAGGACGAGTGAGACAAGATAGACATCCGCTTTGCCACTGTGGAGATGTTTGTGAGGTAGTTGTATGCAAGACTCAAACAAATGCTGGACGTCGGTTTTACGGATGTGCTGGTTACCTTGATCATATAACTAACCCGAAAGGTGTTGAGTGCTGTAATTTCTTCAAATGGCTAGATCGTCCGTTGACCCCTAGGGGAGTGGAGTATGCGCTAGAGATGCAAGCCGAAGTGAGACGTTTGGAAAAGGAAAAAAGCCAGCTTCGACATCAAGTAGAATATTTGCAGTCCATAAATCCAATTTGGAAAGGGGTCTAGTAAACTGGGTAATGCAACTGTAATGTAATGGATGTGTATCAGACTTGTTCAATTGAGTTATGTATGCTTTAGTTTTAATGAATGCTGTATTACTTGGTTCTATTTTTGCTTGGTTGTTGTAATGGATATGCAATAGATGATGTATTATTGTTTGTCTGTTATGTTTAGTTGACGATAGATGTAAAACTGCGGAAAATTCATACAGAAACTGGGTATAAATAAAATCTAAGTAACATAACATAGCAAGTAATGTAAATTTTGGACATAGGATAGTTTTTGATAACAAAGTTGCGTACAGAATAAAAATACAAGTTATACAGTTCAGGATTGACAGAAGTAGTGGAGACAAGTAAAATATTTATTGTTTCCCACACGTTCTTCTCTTATGACCCAAGTTACCGCATTGTCCACATCTGTCCTGTCTTCTGTCAACCATTTCGTCCATGACTCCCCTTATTCTCGTGGACCTCGGTCTTCCTGTATTCCTTCGCGTTGGCGGCGGGATTATAGTAGGTCCTTCATGTACATCCCAATATCTGCTGTCGGGTACTGGATGAAAGACCGGAGAATAACTATGTCTATAACTATCTACCGTAAACCAGGAAGAAATAAGATCATGGTAAGCTCTGTTAGCTCCTCCTCTACATCGTGCGCATGCAGCTAAAACATGGGGACATGGAAAATGGGTTAGAATAGGAATATTGCATGAACAGCTGCAGCCGTCATTGGCAATATTTACTGTGTAGTTGCACGCGTTTGTGTCTGTTACTTGCCACTCCGTTAAGCTGAACCTGTTAATGCTCATAGTACGTGCTTCTGCTGAATATTTTTCCATCATTCTGTCATAATTAGGCGTTAGCGTAGATGGGTAATCCATTCCATCTGTACGTCTTCTGTAGAAGTAGCTATTAAGACGATGAAAGGTACGTGCCACTAACGCCTTTACCGGTAACGATCTTGCACCTTTAAGAACTCCATTGAAACTCTCCGAAGCATTGGTAGTCATCATACAAAAACGTTCACCGTTGTCCTTGTAAAGAGTCCACTGTTCATCCTTATGTCGGAGACTTCTATCAATCCATCTGTCAGCAGCCGGACTCACATTTTTTAGTTGGTCTCTGAGTTCTTTGTATGTTAACTCATCTCTTGCTTCAGCAGAAGCATGAAATAAGTTTTGCAAAATCTTACTACCAAAACCATCTTTTTTAAAGTTTGCTTTCAAATGGCGTAGGCAGAAGCGATGATGATGTGGTCTTCTCCACTTCTCTTGCAAGGCGGTTGGAATTCCTTTCATTCTATCGGAAATGAATGTAATGCATCTTGCATTTAAAGATGGAATTAAGTGTCCCATGCATGAAAAAAACCAACCCCAAGTTTCCGCCGACTCCGTCCTTACAATAGCGAATGCCAAAGGGAAAAGAGAGTTGTTCGCATCAACTCCTGTAGCTACAAGCAATATACCTTGATATTTACCATACAGATGTGTTCCGTCAATAGAAAGAACCGGACGACAATGCTTGAAACCTGCAATGCTCGGTCCGAATGCCCAAAAAGCCCCCCAAAATTGTACTCCTTCTGTATGTACATGATAAACAGTACCTGGATTGCATTTCTGTATAGCACAAAGATACTGAGGCAAGTCATTGTACGAAGATTCCCAATCGCCAAATATTGTAGACACCGCTTTGCTAAGTCCTTTCCAGGCTCTCATGTAGCTTATTTGAATTTTGTAAGTGTTTGCCATTAGCTCTTGGACAGATTTCGCAGTGTAACTTGGGTTCGAACGAACATGTGGAAGGACTTTGGTGCAAATGAATTTGGCTGTTGCTTGTTTGTGGTTTGAGTTTATGATTGGATTTGAGCAAGTGTGATCACCACCGTATTTTTTTATCATCCACCACCCAACATGATCTCTTTTAGACACAATAGCGTGAAGCCGCCATGGACAATTAGCATCAATATCACATATAGCAGTGAACTCTCTAGCGCGGGACTTTATGTTTTTAAATGAAACTGAACACTTTATCGACCATTCGCTTATATGTTCAATTAAAGATTCCTTCGATTTAAAAATCATACCAACTCGAGGGCCCTTCTCCACACATTCCAGACCGAACATTTCGTCGGTAAATTGACATTCCTACACAATAGATCTTTCCATTATTGTATCATTGCATTGGTCATCGTCTAATGGTTCTTCCATCTGGATATGCTCATCAGTGTCATCAACTTCCTCTGGAATATCATCTAAAGGAGCGTCATTGTTAACATTCATAGATTCGATCCATGTTTCATCTTCGTCAAACGAAGCAGCGATTTCCATGCTATCCAAATGGGAAATTTGGATATCGACATTTCCACCCTCCATGTCCTCGGTGTCAACATCCTCATCTTCAATTTCATGCATATAGTCGTTTGAATTTGGGGTTGGAATTGACTGTGGAGGATACGATGGATAAGGAAGGAAACCATACCCGGGAGACTGCGATGGATATGCCATGCCACCGTACCTGTACACAAACAGTGGACTGTTAAGTACAAAAAACATGAGCAAAACATTAATAAGCACATAAAAGCATACCCGGCTGCTTGTGCGTAAACGTTCGGTGGCTGATAAGAGTAGTGTGGGTAATACAGTTGACTTCGCTCAGCAGTATTACTAGGTCCGGGTTGACTTGCATAATCAAAGATTTGAGCTTGCTGTTCAGTTGTATGTACCACCTCCGTCTTCTTAACATACAGCTCAATTACTTTCATCCCTACACAAAACATAGAATCGACGTCGTCGTCGTCGTTTACCTCAATAGCAATTGGTCCGTCATCTGTTACCCATTTACTTACCAACGAGATGTCGAACTCCGTAGAAACAATCTTTGTAGCTTTGTAAATTGCAGTTTTCAGCTCAAGAAAATTGCAACCCCTCCTGACTTTCGATCCCTTATGTTTTCCGCCAACATAGGTTGGCTTGCTATTTTCATCGACGACTAAATCGCCGTCATAGTGACAAATAATCGGCACGGTAGTCATTGATCTATCGAAATTACATAAAATTAAATGTCAACACTAGATCTATCAAACATTATTGGAGTAGGGTTTCGAATATTTACCTCAAGTGTAGATGAACGTGCAATCTTTTGTTAACCTTCGTACAGTTAAATGAGTTTGAGTGGAATGTTGTCTTGCTGGTAGTAAAAATAATGGAAATGGAGGCTAGGGTTTCTGAAAGAAAATGGGTTTGTGGAGTTGTGATGTTTATATACTGCTGTTGGGCTAGGAGATAGCCCAAGTATACAGGCGCAACTCAAAGTTGCGCACGAACGAAATTGATAGGCGCAACTCATAGTTGCGCCTATAGCCCAAGTATACAGGCGCAACTCAAAGTTGCGCACGAACGAAATTGATAGGCGCAACTCATAGTTGCGCCTAGTATATTCTTGAATGCGCAACAATAAGTCGCGCCTGCAACTTTCCAGAGAGATATATGGGCTTTCCAGATTTCCATCAATTTTCGTATAACATCAATTCATTCTAATAACAACAACACCATTTCATTCAAATAACAACATTTCATTCAATTAACAACATTTCATTCAAATAACAACATTTCATTCAAATAACAACATTTCATTCAAATAAGTGAAATATTTCATACGGAACATCATATTTCGTATACCAACATGTTTTAAGTCAATAGTACAACATCGAAACACCAACATACCAGCAAGTTTCAAGCCATTACAACTTCAACACAAAGCAACCAAAATACAGACCATCACAACCCTATCTTCTTATGTTTCTGCGATCGCGTAGTGTCATTTGAGTTTGGGTCGGAGGCGGTTGAGATGGTCCGGCTTCAACTATTTCCTGCCCCGGCTGACTACCTTGTGAAGGACCCCCCGTGCCTCTAAAACGTCTTCTTTGGTAGGTACGACCAAAAGCCTGGGGCGGACGAGGCTGGTACGGTGGTGGTCTTTCCAGCTTATGCCTACCAAGAAGCGACTTGATAATCTCCTTGATGTTGAAGCACTTTCCTTGTACTCTATCCTCATCTGCAGGATCTGCCAGGACATCGTCAACTTCATTGGAAATCATATACAACCCTTGAACCTAAAACACAAAAATCAATGATGCAAGTAAGTAAAGCTTTATGCGGAAGTTCAAAGGTTTAAACTTATAAACACGTACCAAATCACGTTCCACCGGTCCCCGTGGAGCATAGCTGGGCAGTCTGGTTGACGATTCTTTAAGAACAAATCGCCGTGTGATATGCCAGTACCAACTGTAGTATTGTTCGATTGAAATTCTTGGTACGCGTTCAGCCTGAACGTGATCCAACCTGTGATCCCACCTTGCGACGTACGTGTTGTACAAGTCTCTATTCCAACCGTGCGGAAAAATCTTTTCGGCTGGATCCGGTATATGCTGACGAAGTCCATATTGCCTCAGCACTCTGTCGGGGTAGTGCATGGCTACACTTTGCAAGCAAATAATCGGGGTCCTTGCATATCAACTATGCTCCCCGTCCAAGCAAATAGGCGGCAGATCCTGTACGATCTCAGCCGTGTATGGCGTCCAGTCAACAGCATGCTCGTCCATAACATCGAGCTCATTGCGATAGAATGTAGGATGACGTGCCGGATTATCTCGCCAACGTCTATCTCCGGTCCATCTACAGTCATTATAAAAAAAGAGTGTGAATATTGGTAGAAATCAAAAAAAAATTCACTCTAAGTTTCGGGTTGCTTTTACCTTGCCCCATAAGGTAATCCTGGAGCGACGTTGGCACGAACATTTGGTCGTCCAATAGAAATACGCGTCCAAGACCATACCTGCATATTATCAGTGTTAAGAAACGTCTTTCTAAATATTTCATAAATTTGGTACACCAATAAGTCAAAACAAATATACCTGCAGAAGTGTTAGGCAACCAGCTAACCCGTTCGTTTTTCTTAGTGCCACATTATCCAACTCCTTGTACAATGCGCACAAAACCGCGCTACCCCATGAATAATCGGAAATGGTAGTAAAATCCTCCAGCAAGTACAACCATTTAACGCTAACTCTACCCTTCGAATGGTTCGCAAAAAGACGGGATGCTATAAGAAGCAATATGACAGCCCGTGTAAACTGTTCTATCTCCTCAATAGACGAATCTACCGAAATCTCCCTGCCGATTATAAGGTCATTTAGCCATTTGACCTTCAACTCTCTTCTATTGACAACCGCTTCAGGGGGTGGAATTTCGCCAAGCAAACGTTGGCATACCTCCTCGGCGTCCACGTTACCACCGTAATTCAACACGGCGCCTTCAATGGGAAGGCCAAGCAAAATAGATACATCTTGCAGTGTAATTGTCATTTCTCCCACCGAAAAATGAAAAGTGCAAGTCTCAGGTCTCCATCTATCGCTTAAAGCTGTGATTAATGACCTGTCGAATCTGATATATTTGATCTGCATGAAATACCAGAATCCGGCTTGATGTAGTAATTGTTGAACACGTTGATCTCCAACCATCTCCATCAAGTCTTCAAAACTTTGCGAATGATCCAGACAATCCACCGGTTTTACACTCTGCAAACAAAGGATTATAACATACATTTTATTCAAAATGCGAAATAGCTTGCAAAAATTTACTACAATTACAAAACAAATAATATTACCCTCATTAACTCTTCAACATTAGAGCGGTGATTATCCTGCATATAAAGCACGCTACCGTCTACCGGTCCGCTTTCCGGTTCTTCATAGTTCATGCAAAAAAAACCAATTTTTACAATTCGTTTTCAACCAATTCGTGATTCAACGTTTCACATTGGATTACTAAGATGTACAACATGCTATTTGAACATATTTCTATATAATACAACCAAATAAAAAGCAAATTACAAATAAATTAAAAAAACTAGGGTTTAGAAATTACCAAAATCTATTTGTGTTGAAGAGGATCCCGCTTCCATTGTTGTAGTTTTGATTTAATCGAAGAATGAAGAAGAAATTTGTAAAATTTGTGATAATTTGGTGGACTTTGGCTAAAAATTGAGTTTGGAGGTGATGGGTTCGGACATGAGAGAGGGTTTGAAGTTTGGGAAGTGTTTTTGGAGTTATGAAGGGAGGGGTAGCTGCTGGCTCTGTTTTAACAGCAGCTACCTGCAGGCGCAACTATGAGTTGCGCATTTAAAAGTTGAGGTATGCGCAACTCAGAGTTGCGCATACGCGAAAAATAAAAAAAAAAGTTGGCGCAACTCGAAGTTGCGCCAAGAACAAAATAAGAAATGCGCAACTCAAAGTTGCGCATTATCGTGGCAGTTACAAAACTGCTTAGTTGGCAGCTGACTGGGACGAAACCAGCCTTGTTTGGTAATTAGTTTCAAAACTATCACCATTCGCGAAATTGTTTCAAAAACTAGCCCACTTTGAAAATTTGTCCTAAAGAAAATGTTGTACTACTAGATTTTTTGGTACATTAAATTATAGAATTTCAGCATTCAACCACTATATCGGGCAATAATCTTACACCAAAAAACTGGTTGAACACGGCTAAAATAATTAACGTAGTGGTTACTTATAGTGCACTAAGGAGTAGCGAGGAGATAGTTTGAACAATCCACTAAAAGCTTGTATTGGTTAGCTATGCAAGTCCTGAAAAAATGACACAGTGAGAGAAATTTCAATTTTACTCTCTTCAACGATGGTATTTGTTGACAGATTTCCATAACATAGTTAAATAAGACAATAGCTTTTGTTCTACTCTTAAACATGACATTATGTTAGCGTTTTAAATGCAAAATATCATCACAATGGTTTTACAAGTATTAAGTGAGGGACATATAAGCAGTATAGAGACTGGCTACGATAAAAATATAAGCTTTAAACAACAAAGACATACTCTGTACACTGATGTGTAAACACCACCAAAGGGAGATTTTCATTCTCCTTGAGTAGTCTATATGTTGCAAGCCTGTCTCCATCTCTAATCAATGGTATTGAGTTAGAAGGATCTTCCAGGTAACGAAGGATACAGTTAGAGTACACCTGTAAAAAATATAAATCTGATCTACTTATGAGGATTCAGCATCACTTCTTATGTATTATTATTGTCTTCTATTATAAAAGTATATAAATATGAATTCTATATATAAACCAATGAATACTTTACATGCACAATTTTTCTTTGAAAAAATATGTATGAAAAAAATTGTCCTTCTTTTTCTAAGTAACAGCGGTTATTTTAACTTATGTGCACGTAAATGTGCATATATTTACATTCATATTTTATCTCTTTTATTTAAATAAACATCATATTTGGACATTTGTACATGTTAAAACCAAAATTCAATTATTTTCAAACCATCATATTTTCATCTTCATTCATGGACAAAATAGTCATTTGTGTGCATGTTAATTTAAGAATTTTTACTTGGACAATTTTTATGATTTTTATATGATATTTTGGTGCATATGGAAGTGGGATTCATGATGATATATGCATGCACAAGGAAATACAAAGGAAAGAAGAGGGAAATAATTCAAAGTGAAGATCATGGAGGACCCCACCTACCCACCTACCTTAATGTACAAATTAGAGGCTAATGAACATGCTTATGAAATTAATGGCTTCATGTACACTTAAATGATGATTAGTAGAAGCTAATGATGATTAGTAGAAGTTAATGATTACTTGGCCTCCACACTTCCTAAGGGGTATTTTGGAAACTCCCCTAAAAATAGAATTAGGGTTTTATGCATGTATAAATAGCCTCTTATGTACATGTAATGATTATCTACTCTTTCATTTTACTTAGGAAATTAAGAGATCAAATTGTAAGCTCAATGTTATATAAAATAAAAATGACTTCCAAGTCTCTTTTTCCTCTCTTGTCTACATGATTTTCTTTGTTTTTATGTTAATGCTTATTTCTATGCTCTCTTTTTCTTAATGTTCATAACTTAGATTTACATTTATGCACTAGTCTAATCATTTTTCTTCTAGTAGTTAATTTTCTTTTTTTTGTTTATTCTCTACTTTGCTTCATTTTCAATTTTGAAACTTACATGTCTTGATTTAATAACACAAATGAGTAACTAAACCCCTTCAATTTAGGGGTAATGAAGCTCTCAAATATTATGTAATTTCAATATTTTTTATGATTTATGATCTCTTTGTTTGTGCTTCATAAAAGTCAATTTTGATGCAAGTTTATACAAGTGAGTTTGATAGCTTATATTGCTTATGCAAATGAGCTATTCTTATTCAACATAAACACAATTTGCATCATCATTTGCTAATCCATTTTTTATTGTGAAATTAAAGTAAAAATGAAATTTGATGATCTATATTACTAGTTACAATAGTAAATAGATTGTACTTAAAATAACTTTTGCTTTGGCTTCATTTTCATGAGAATTATAAGTGGTTAATTTGTTGTATTATAGTTTGATGGTTTGAGTTATGTTAATTAATAACATAAACAAACCATACTTATGATAAATACAATAATATTTCACTTAATATCAAAACTAGAAATCACAAATTGTTTGTTTGTTGATTTACAAAAATATGAGAGTGGATTTGCCTTTAAATTGTTCTCTAGTTCAATAGTTTTTTTATCAAATTTTTATTCTAGTTTAGCTTCATTTTATTTCTATTTAACAATTTCTCCTACATTTGGTCTAATTTGATTGAATAGATTTTTAAACTCTAACAATTCCCTGCGGATCGACCCGTATTCGCCACGTACTACAAAGTGTACGCCGTGCGCTTGCGGTAAAATTTATTTCAAAAATTTTCGACTATTTTCTAATCGATGGAAAATTAGCCGATTTACAAGTTTTTGGCGCCGTTGCCGGGGAGTTGTTTTGATTTTAAATTTTTATTCTTCGGATTATTTTTCTTTGTTTGATTTTTGTGTGCTTTTTATTTGTGTGTTTGATTGCATTTTTCTTGTAAAAAAAATTGTGAGTTTGTATGATTTTTGTGACATTTGCATTCATTTACAATTTTTACATTCACTGGTTTCTACCTATACAACACTGTTTATCTATGTTATGTTCCTCCCACAGCAAGCATCATTTCTCTGCCTCCACTAAAACTGCTGTCATTTTCAACCCCTTTACCTCAACCACCATTCATCATTACTATACTTCACTTAGTTTCACAACTGCCTACCCCTTGTTTCTCCACAAAGCTACCATCACCTCTTCCAATTTGCACTGCCGCTGTCTGATTTAACTGTTGCACCACATTCTACCCTTCAACAGTATACAACTATCTGCTCCTGCTCCTCTACCATTCTCTGTTCCAATCCCCTCCATCCCCTTCACACACACTTGTCCAACCTCCATCATAAACCAGAAAACAAACCCTGCACACAATACTTACAGTGCTACTATTTCTCTACTACACTTATACATTGCGATATATTGTGCAATTTCCCAGTCACCTCTCTGACCAACATACCCCCACTGCAATTCTCCTTCAAACAGCAAGCAACACATTTGCCTTGCCAATACTCACTCTTCCCTTCTCATCTACAACTCCACATCCATACAAACAATTGCAGTAGCAACTTCGACCATACTGACAGCCATTTATCAAAGCATTTTCAAGCATCTTCACTTCATATTCACTGCATATCATACCACTGCTAAACCCTCCTCTGCCAAACAAACATCAACTTCCATTCACATTTATATACATGTCACTGCCAATGTTTCAAACATCACAACACAACTCTGCACAGTGCCATAACTGATATTGCTACTGACCATCTCCGACAAACAAATTCACTGACCACACAAAACAATCACCACTACTTCCACCACTGATCATCTCCACCATTGCCATAACAAACCATCTCTGCACGCTGACATACAACAAGTAGCTGCACCCTTCTCACTCACCAACTTCCGGCCAGCATTCCACATTCATACAATCAATACCCCCACTGCCCATTCTTCCAACCCACACACTCTACTGCCTTTCAAACTGCCTGACCGCCAGAACTTCACTGCACTTGAACGACCGCAAGCACTAACACCAAAGAGCACCACTCCATGTCACGATGATACAACCTACAACGCACCAGCAGCAAGACCATCATGGAATATCAAGTTACCTGCTAAATACAAGGACTGAGATGCACCAGAAAAGATATGGAAATGCATTGCACTGTTGCAGCAGAAAATAAAAGCTCAAAACCGTTTTACTTTTTCTTTATTTTGGTATCTTTTCTGTTATATAGCAGAGGCTCTAACAAATTATAGCCACTATGTAAGCTTCTAGATGCCATGTGTCAAACTTTGTATGGATGTAGTTGCTTTATATTTGCTAGAGGATGAATGAAAAAGGATAGCTGGGAAAAACATATTTCTACTCTCTTCATCTTCTTTCCTCTTCTCCTCTTAATTTTCTTTTCTGAAACTCACAGTAGCATAGACCATATCAATTTGGTGCTTTCACTTCTCGCCTCACATCCTCCCAAATCAACACCATGACCCGTCTTGACGAACTAGCTTCACAACTCAACCACCAACAAACTACCATCGACTCCATCTCAGCCACACTCTCCAACCAAGAAACTGCCCTTGCCGACTTGCCGGATATTAAAAACTCACTTGCCACCCAACAACTCTCCATACAGCACCTCACTAAAACCATAGCCGAACTCACGTCCAGATTTCCAGTTCCACCTCCTTCCCCAAATTCTGAAACTGTCCAGATACCTCCACCACCACACCCTCTACTCACAACACCTCTTCATCCACCACCCCATACCTCTCACTTTCCACATCCACCACATGCCCGAATTCCCAAATGCGAGCTTACCCACTTCGATGGATCAAATCCATTAGAATGGATTTTTCAAGCGGAACGATTTTTCTCTTACTATGCAACTCCCGATGACCAACGTATACATCTCGCTAGCCTCTACATGACTGGCCA
The DNA here is from genome assembly GCA_030737815.1 of Allium fistulosum. Classification (NCBI taxonomy): domain Eukaryota; kingdom Viridiplantae; phylum Streptophyta; class Magnoliopsida; order Asparagales; family Amaryllidaceae; genus Allium; species Allium fistulosum. The sequence goes on along the minus strand of CM060901.1, from coordinate 333,159,534 downwards.
AGCCTTGACATGGTACCAATGGATGTTCCGAAACAACCAATTCACCTCATGGAATAACCTAACCATAGCCATCGAACAACGCTTTGGACCCTCCACCTTCATAAACCCACAAGCCACCCTTTTCAAACTCCGCCAAACGACTACCGTCGAGAACTATCAATCCCAATTCGAATCCCTTAGCAATCGAATCACAAACCTTCCCCATGATGCTCTACTCAACTGTTTCATCTCCGGCCTAAAAATCAATATCCGCAATGAACTACAACCTTTCAAACCCACTTCCATATCTGACGCAATCGATCTCGCCAAACATATTGAAAATAAAATCACTGAAACCAGACAATTCCAAAACCGTCTGCCTTTCACTCGCCCACAACAACCTCCTCTACTGTCTCTACCACCTATCCCAGCTCCAACTCCACAACCAAATCCAAACTACCCTATCAAACGCTTAACCCAAACCGAACTCCAAAGCCGCCAAACTAGAGGTCTATGCTACCACTGTGATGAAAAATATTATCCCGGCCACAAATGCAACAACAAACGAATACTCTTACTCTTACCTGATGATGATGACAACGATAGGGAACCAGAACCTCCAGATGCAACTGATCAGCAATCGATCTCAGATCCAGCCATCTCCTATCACGCACTTGTCGGCTCTTCCTATCCTCGCTCTCTTCGACTTCCTGCCCATATAAACAACAAACCCATTTCCATCCTCGTTGATTCGGGGAGTACCCATAATTATCTCCATCCAAAGATCGCACGCTTCCTAGGGCTTCGTGCGGAGAGACAACAAGATTTCTTTATCACGGTTGGTAATGGCGATAAATTACAATGCCAAGAAGCGTGCCGCCGATTCTAGTACGAATCCAAGGGAACGATTTCATTACTGATTTCTTTCTCTTGCCAATTTCAGGAGCTGAAGCTGTTTTTGGGATTCAATGGATGCAAGAGCTAGGCCCAATTACGTTTGACCATAAAAAAATGGTTATGACGTTTATGTATAATGAAAAACCCATTACTCTATTGGGCCAAGGAAACGCAAGCCCAACCGAGGTTTCCTTGCAACAGTTGAAGCGTATGCAGACTACTACTTCAATTTCCTCCTATTTTCACTTAACATCTGAGCCCACTCAACAGCCAACCATACCCGCCTTGTTAGAACCCGAAAATATACACCCAGACATTTACCACATCTTGGCACAATACTATAGTATCTTTAATAAACCAACCACCCTTCCTCCCCATCGCAACCGTGACCATCACATTAGCCTTCACCCAAATTTTCCACCCGTTAATGTTAAACCATACCGCTATCCGTATTACCAAAAAAACGAACTCGAGTCACAAGTAAGGGAAATGCTCCAAAACCAAATAATCATACTGTCCACAAGCCCATTCTCTTCCCCTGTACTCCTCGTCAAAAAAAAAGATGGCACGTGGCGCTTTTGCGTAGATTATCGTGCTCTTAATACCATCACCATTAAAGACCGATTTCCTATTCCAACAGTGGATGAATTATTAGACGAATTATACGGATCTACGTATTTTTCGAAGCTTGATTTGCGTAGTGGTTATTTTCAAATCCGGGTTCATCCACCCGATATTCCAAAAACCGCATTTCGCACGCATGAAGGACATTACGAGTTCTTGGTCATGCCTTTCGGCCTCACTAATGCTCCGTCCACTTTTCAAGCTACAATGAACGATATTTTCCGTCCTCATCTTCGAAAATTTATTCTCGTCTTCTTCGACGATATACTTATTTACAGTAAATCATGGGATTCTCATCTCATACATTTACAAACTACCTTGGACATCTTGGCTAAACAGGAATTCTATGCAAATTATTCTAAATGTACATTTGGAGCTACAGAACTTTACTATTTGGGTCACATCATTTCAAGAAATGGAGTTTGTGTAGACCCGACAAAAGTAGAGGCCATCATTAATTGGCCACCGCCTGCCACTACCACTGCTATTCGAGGTTTCCTGGGCCTCACAGGTTACTACCGCCGCTTCATTCAAAACTATGCACATATAGTCAGCCCTTTAACTGACTTATTAAAAAAAGGAAATACAACATTCTCATGGCCTATGCAAGCCCAAGAAGCTTTCTCTGCCCTCAAAAAATCAATCACAACTGCTCTTATATTAGCCTTACCTGACTTCTCCCAAGATTTCGATCTGCATACAGATGCGTTTGGCGTGGCTTGTGGCGCCGTGCTATCTCAATCCAGACATCCCATCGCATTCCACAGTCAGAAACTTCCACCTCGCCTTCAACATTCGTCAACCTATGCACGCGAAATGTATGGGATAATATCGGCTGTTCAAAAATGGCGCCACTACCTTCTTGGCCGTCACTTTACCATCACCACGGATCACCAAAGCCTCCGGCAAATGCTAACCCAAATTATCCAAACACCCGAGCAGCAAAAATGGCTTTCAAAGCTCATGGGTTTCGATTTCACTATACAGTATAAACCAGGAAATACAAATACGGTGGCCGATGGACTTTCTCGATGGACGTCGGCAGCGACAATGGCCGCTTTTTCCTCCCCAAGTTTTGATTTCACTGACCGGATTCGCTCAGCTCTATCAATGGATAACAAAGCCCAGCAACTCATTGATGCTTCTAAGTCAGGTGATAATTCTAAACCACAATTTCATTTTCATGATGGTTTATTATTTAAAGGAAATAGAGTGTACATCCCAAATGATTCTGCGCTTCAGCAAGACATACTCCAAGCTTATCATGCTTCAAAACTGGGAGGACATTCAGGAATTAAAAGCACCATGGCCAGAATCGCATGTAATTTCTACTGGCCAAAACTTCTAGCGTTAGTTCGGACCTTCATGCAAAACTGCTCTGTCTGCTTACAAACTAAACCAGACAATGCTGCGCCTAAAGGGTTATTACAACCCTTACCCATCCCTAACCAAATATTTGAAGATATCTCAATGGATTTTATAACTCATTTACCACCATCCTCCGGCAAGACTTGTATTTGGGTAATCGTTGACCGCCTCTCCAAATATGCACACTTTGTTGCATTGTCAACCTCATTTACTGCTATTCAATTAGCTTCTTACTTCGTCCACGAATACGTTCGCTTGCACGGATTTCCTCGTTCTATAGTCTCGGACCGTGACCGTGTCTTTATGAGCCAATTTTGGAGGGAGCTTTTCCGTTTACACGGGACACAACTCAACATGAGTAGTGCGTATCACCCCTAAAGTGATGGACAAACGGAGGTTGTTAACCGCTGTTTAGAAACTTATTTACGGGCACTAAGTGGTGACTTACCATCACAATGGGTAAAATGTCTACCTTGGGCGGAGTGGTGGTACAATACGTGCAAGCATTCTTCCATTGGCATGTCACCATTCCAAGCTGTATACGGTCGGCCTCCACCTATCATCGCTGACTACATACAAGGAAATTCTCAAGTTCATGAAATTGAGGAATGGGCCACAACCAGAGACCACCTACTAACAACAATCAAAGAGAATCTACAGCGAGCACAAAACCGGATGAAACAGCAAGCGAACCAACATCGACGCGATGTAGAATTCCTCGTTGGCTCTTATGTTTTTGTGAAGCTTCACCCCTATCGTCAACTCTCCGTCCGGCCTACTCAACACAAACTTTCCAAAAAGTATTTTGGTCCCTTCCAAGTCATTGAAAAGATTGGAGCAGTAGCATACAAACTTCTCTTGCCACCCGAAGCCCGGATTCACCCAGTTTTCCATATTTCGCTCCTCAAACTCTGCCCAAATCCACACAACATCACCCCTACACCACTACCCCCATCCCTTACATTACCCACCAACCTTGAGGACAAGGTCGAGCTTTTAGGGGGAGGCGATGATACAACCTACAACGCACCAGCAGCAAGACCATCACGGAATATCAAGTTACCTGCTAAATACAAGGACTAAGATGCACCAGAAAAGATATGGAAATGCATTGCACTGTTGCAGCAGAAAATAAAAGCTCAAAACCGTTTTACTTTTTCTTTATTTTGGTATCTTTTCTGTTATATAGCAGAGGCTCTAACAAATTATAGCCACTATGTAAGCTTCTAGATGCCATGTGTCAAACTTTGTATGGATGTAGTTGCTTTATATTTGCTAGAGGATGAATGAAAAAGGATAGCATAGACCATATCACACGACCATCGTTAAACACCCACAGCAGTTTACCCCTCGACAGCAACTCAAATCGGCAACCAACCCAAAAAAAAAAAATTACTGCTTCGCAACCGCCTGCACGTTCACTTTCACCACCCACCTCCCTGCATTCTCCACGAATACCAATCACTGCACCACCACTTGAAATCGCCTTGAACCCGTAACTTCCCCGATTCCACAGCCCACTACCCAATTTCAATCGAAAGCCTCGAACACGACCCGCAAACCCAATTCCATCACCGCCACCTTCTTTGCAATTCGAACCACCCAATCCCCAAATCGAACAAGCAAACATCTCAAACTCCTATTGCTATCGCCCCACTCGCTTAAATAGAGTCGCCAAATTTGAACAAGTGTAGGGAATTTGAGAAATTGATTTTTAATTTAACTGATTGGTCAAGTGGATATTAACAGTGGCTGATGAGTTAAAAGTGGGAATCAATAATTTCGTTTGTTAATACATAATCGAAGATTGATAATTTTGTACTGGGCTGAAGTTAAAACGGGCTGAAGTTTTTTTTTCTCTTTTAACAGGAGTAAATTTATTTGCTTTTGTTTTCTTTTGGAAAAGGTTTAAAAAAAAACAAATTTGTTTTGTTTTGTTTTGTTGCCTTTCTAAAAAAAAAATTTTTTTTTAGTAAAACTTCACTTTTAAGTTTTCTCTCAAAAAAAAACAAGTTCAACTTTGTTTAATTTTCATTTTTTATTTGTTTTCACTTTTTTTAGTTTTCATTTATTTTATTTTCAATTGTTTTGTTTTTCGCTTATTTTGTTTTTCATCTTTCATAAACATACTAAAAAATAATAATAATAAAAATTGTTGAATATATCTTGTTTTTCATTTTAGGTTGCCGAAGCAGAAATTCAAAAGGAAGAAGTGCTTGCCCAAATAAACTGCTTTGCCTTGCTAAAAAAATTGCTAAATAATCTACACGCTCTGGTATCGTGCACTTTTCCCTTGTTTTTATTGCATTGTTGGTTGCTTGCATTTGCATTTATATATATATATATATATATATATATTTCAAAATCCAAAAACAAAAACAAACTTCGTTTTAGTTGCATTGTAAATTCACGTTTAATTTTTGTTTTGCATTCATCTCATCTTGTTTTATTTTCTAAGGGTAATACCCCAATTCACATAAGGTGAGGGATTTCATCACCCTTTCCTTAGCCCACAAACGCATTTCATCGTAGAATTTGACTAATAATAAATTTTAGACATTCGACTTAAGGGTGTCACGAGCTCATCTAGGGCTTAATTGTATCTTCACAATTGTTTTCTTTGAACAATTTTATTTCTTGGTGTCTAGGCTACGGCAGAATAATAACCAGTTATAAAAATTACGGTGATACGTAAACATTATACTGGTTGTTCCTCTGAAGGTACTTAAACCTTGGTTGCATTGCTACGGTGATTCGTGGTGCACCGATAACTCCTGCCCGTTACCTGGCTGAGAAATATTTTTGTTGATTTAAGACAAAGTGTGATTATACAATTTTGGGTTAGGAGCTACTAAGGACAGAAAACTGTAATTAAGTCCTTTGCATTCAATTAGTTGCATTATTTCATGCATATTTAAAAAAAATCCAAAATCCAAAAAAATTGTGAATTTTAACTTAGTTTTTAATCCAAAAAATCCTTTCAATCAAAAACAAAAATCCAAAAAAAATATAAAATCTTTTCAAAAAAAAAAAACTTTAAAAATTCAAAAACAAAAAAAAAATTCTGGTAAATATTTGAATTCAAAAACAAAAACAAAAAAATTACAAAAAAAACATATAAAAAATTTGAAAAATCAAACTTCTCTTTTGAAAATAAATTTCATTTGGTAAATATTTTTCTTCCTTTAAAAAAAACAAAAACAAAAACAATTTTTCACCCTATTTTTTCAAATCTCTTTCATTCTCTAAACTCAATTCTAACTTCTTTCTCTTCTCGACTTTCACTTATGCATGAGTAATTGGACTCGTGACACAACAACAAACCGTTGGACTCGCGACTCGACAACTAATCGTTTAACTCGAACAGAGGATCCTCCCGAAATGGCAAACGAGAACGCCCATCGAACTCTTATGGATAGAATCTTTCCCGATAGAGTTTCTATTCCATCTTGCATCACGTTACCCGCCCCTACAGGTAACCTTTTCGAAATTCACTCGAATCATATTGCCACGCTTCCAAAATTTGGCAATTTTGAGCACGATGATCCATACATCTTTTTGACGAAATTCGAACAAGTATGTACAACCATTAAACTCTAACAACTTTCCGATGACGGAATCAAACTTCGATTAATCACATTCGCTCTTACGGATTACGCTGAAAAAATGGTTGTACAGCTTACCATCGAACTCGATTAAAACATGAGAAGAATTTGTAAAAGCTTTCTTAAAAAAGTACTACCCCATGGAAAAAACGAGTAGAATCTGAAACAAAATTGTAAACTTTCGTCAATTCAAGAGAGAACCATTCGGAAAATATTTTGAAAGATTCAAAGAGCTTTTGATAAAATGTCCACACCAGAACTTTGAAAAATGGACGATTTGCCAAATCTTATACGATGGACTCGAAAATAGCTCACGTACCATGCTCGAATCAATGTGCCAAGGCAACTTTCTTGCCCACCATCACGACGATGCTTGGCAATTTCTTGAAAACCTCGCTGAAAAATCATCTCAATGGGAACGTTCGAACGAAAAATCAATCTACTCACAATCGAGTGCACACTCGATAGGATCTTCTATTGCTTTGGAAGCTATGATCGACGCAATGATTAAAAAATTCGATAACGTTTTCTCATCGAATCAAATGAATCAAGCTTCCCAACCAATGTGTTATAAATGCAACGATCCTAATCATATAGACGATCAATGTCCCAATTCTGTCAAACAAATCAATGCTTTCAATAAAGCCAAGAACGACCCGTTTTCTCAAACGTACAATCCTGGTTGGAGAAATCATCCGAATTTTGCATGGAACCAAAACAATTCCAACACGAATACGATTTGTCCCAATTTTCAAGCATTCCCGAATAATGCTTCGAATCCTCCTTTTCAACCCAACAATTTTCAACCAAACTTTACGGGTCCGTCTCACAATCAGCCGCAACAAGCAAATTTTCAACCAAATTCTGCTCATCCTCCCCAAGACGATAAACGTTTAAGTTCACTTGAGAAAACTCTTGAAACGTTAGCTAAGGCAACTACTCAAAGCCTTCAATCAAACAACAATTTGCAAAATTTATTAACTTCATATATGCAAAACACAAACCAATCAATTGCAAAACTCGAAATGCAAATGAGTCAATTAGCCACGTCTGTAAGTGAACATGAACGAGGAACATTCCCAAGCCAACCCATTTCAAATCCCAGAAATCAAAACGCAAATTCAAATCAAGCCCATGATGTTCAAGATAGCAACGTCATCCAATTGAATGCTATCACAACTCTTCATTCCGGTAAACAAATCGATAATCAAGTTGTTAATCCAAATGATTTACCGAAAACCTCTCTCAATACTTCTAAAACAACAAACGAATCTGAACAGAACATGGAGCCAAACGTTGAATCGAATGCCAATCAAAACTCTTCTTCTACTCGAGTAGGCCCGCCTACCGAGTATCATATCCCCTTTCCACATCGTCTTCGACCAAAGAAACACTCGGACCAAATGGAAAAGATGTTGGAAATTTTTAAACAAGTCAAAGTTAACATTCCTCTTCTTGACATTGTTCAACAAGTCCCCACTTACGCAAAATTTCTTAAGGACTTGTGCACCCAAAAGCGACACACACAAGTGCCCAAAAAAGTCTTCCTAGCCGCCAGTTTGAGCGAAGTCTTGTCCCAATCCATGCCCGTAAAATACAAAGATCCTGGCTGCCCTACGATTTCGTGTACAATTGGAGACAAGACGATTAACAAATGCTTGATAGACTTAGGTGCGAGTGTCAACTTGATTCCATACTCCGTGTACGAACAATTAGGCTTAGGTGAGCTCAAACCCACAAAAGTAACGCTTCAATTCGCTGATCGTTCCATTAAGAAGCCCGTGGGAGAAATTGAGGACGTGCTCATTCGAGTATGGCAATTCATATTCCCTGTTGACTTTATCATTCTCGAAACACAACCTGTGACGAATCCCTCAAGTCAAATTCCATTGATTTTAGGCCAACCATTCTTAGCCACCTCAAATGCCTTAATCAATTGTCGTAACGGATCGATGAAAATCTCTTTTGGAAACATGACTTTGGATCTCAACATTTTCAATCTTGAAAGTCAATTGAACGAACCTTGTGATCAAACGTTGGAAGTTAGTGCCATTCACGAAAACTTTGAAAACGAAACACTTGATCTTAACGATGAATGCGAGGCCGAGTACGAAAAATTGTTTCACGAAATTCCCAACAAGATTGAATACACTATTCCCTTTGAATCGCTTCAAGTTGAGTCCGAATCTCAACCCAACTCTTTGATTGAAAAACTCCCGAAGTTGGACCTCAAACCACTTCCCGATCACCTTAAGTACGCATACTTAGGTGATAACGAAACATTGCCTGTCATAATTTCTGCGACTCTCTCTCTTGATCAAGAAACCTCTTTACTATCAATCCAGTCGAAAAACAAGGAAGCGATTGGATGGTCGATCTCCGATATAAAGGGAATTAGTCCCGCTCTTGTTCAACATCGCATCCATTTAATCGACGATGCCAAGCCTGTTCGTGACGCGCAGCAAAGGCTTAATCCAAAAATGAAAGATGCGGTGCGTGATGAAATTCTTAAACTTCTTAACAATGGAATCATTTACCCAATCTTCGATAGTTCGTGGGTTAGCTCAATTCACGTTGTACCAAAAAAGTCTGGGCTAACCGTTGTTAGGAACGATTCCAACGAACTTATTCCAACTTGTACTCAAACGGGTTGGCGTGTTTGCATTGACTATCAAAAACTAAATGCCGCAACACAAAAAGATCACTTCCCTCTTCCTTTCATTGACCAAATGCTCGAACGTTTAGCCGGCTGCGAATTTTACTACTTCCTTGATGGTTATTCCGGCTATAACCAAATTCCCATTGCTCCTGAAGATCAAGAGAAAACGACTTTCACGTGTCCATTCGGTACCTTTGCTTATCACGTATGCCATTCGGACTTTGTAACACTCCTGTGACTTTCCAACGATGCATGGTTGGAATCTTTTCCGACATGATTGAACGTTTTCTAGAAGTTTTTATGGACGATTTCCCAATCTTTGGCGATTCTTTTTCCTAATGTTTACATCATCTCGAGTTAGTTCTAAATCGATGTAAAGAAAAACATTTGACTTTGAATTGGAAAAAATGCCACTTTATGGTCAAACAAGGCATAGTCCTTGGACATATCATCTCAAATAAAGGCATTGAGGTAGATAAATCGAAAATCGATGTCATTGCAAATCTACCCATTTCCAAATCCGTTAAGGACATTCGATCATTTTTAGGACACGCTGGTTTTTACCGATGCTTTGTGAAAGACTTTAGCAAAATTGCTCGTCCTTTGACGACTCTTCTTGGAAAAGACGTTCCTTTCGATTTTAACTCTGATTGTATCTATTCTTTTGAACGTCTTAAGAACGAACTTGTTTCTGCTCCAATCATTTGCGCACCCAATTGGGATCTTCCTTTCGAAATAATGTGTGATGCTTCGAACTTTGTCGTTGGTGCTGTCTTAGGAGAACGCATCAACAAGATCCTTCACGTCATTTACTACGCGAGTATGACTTTGTACGACGCTCAACTCAACTACACAACAACCGAAAAAGAGCTTCTAGCTGTCGTTTTTGCGCTCGAAAAGTTTCGACCTTACTTGATAGGTTCACACATTACTGTGTACATGGACCACTCTGCGCTTAGATACCTTTTCGCTAAAAAGGATGCCAAATCCCGCTTGATTCGTTGGATCCTTTTACTTCAAGAATTTGACCTTACAATTAAAGACAAAAAAGGATCCGAGCGTCATAGCCGATCACTTGTCTCGTCTTCCAAACGCACCATCTTCTTTGCCAATCAATGAAAACTTCCCCGATGAACAACTCCTTTCAATTTCTATCGACCCATGGTACACTGATATAGTGAACTACTTAGCCACTAAAGAAACTCCCTCATCTTGGTCCAAACAGGACAAATGCAAATTCATGTCCCAAGTGAAATATTTCTATTGGGACGATCCATACTTGTTCAAATATTGTCCTGACCAAATCATCTGACGTTGCATTCCGGATAACGAGATTAGGAGTGTTCTTTCGTTTTGCCACGATCAAGCGTGTGGTGGACATTTCGGTCCTCGAAAAACTACGGAAAAAGTGCTTCAGTGTGGTTTCTATTGGCCTTCTCTTTTCAAAGACTCGTTTGAATTTTATAAAACTTGCAATCGATGTAAAATGCTTGGACAAATTTCTCGACCAGATATGATGTCTCTAAACCCTATTCTTACAATTGAAATCTTTGATGTTTGTGGTATAGAATTTATGGGACCTTTTCCCAACTCTTTTGGGAAGTTGTATATCCTTCTCGCTGTCGATTACGTTTCAAAATGGGTCGAAGACGTTCCTTGCAAAACCAATGACCATAAAATTGTTGTGAAATTTCTCAAAGAAAACATCTTTTCGAGGTTCGGCACACCTCGCACAATAATCAGTGATAACGGGACCCATTTTTTCAACCGTTCGTTTGAAACTTTAATGAAAAAATACTCGATAACCCACAAGCTATCCACTCTATATCATCCTCAAACTTGTGGCCAAGTTGAAGTTTCAAATCGACAAATAAAACAAACCTTGGAGAAAACTGTGAATAAAAATCGAAAAGATTGGTCTCAGAAATTGACCGACGCGCTTTGGGCTTACCGTACTGCTTTTAAAACTAACATTGGGATGTCCCCATTTCGTTTAGTTCCCAACTCTTTTGGGAAGTTGTATATCCTTCTCGCTGTCGATTACGTTTCAAAATGGGTCGAAGCCGTTCCTTGCAAAACCAATGACCATAAAATTGTTGTGAAATTTCTCAAAGAAAACATCTTTTCGAGGTTCGGCACACCTCGCACAATAATCAGTGATAACGGGACCCATTTTTTCAACCGTTCGTTTGAAACTTTAATGAAAAAATACTCGATAACCCACAAGCTATCCACTCTATATCATCCTCAGACTTGTGGCCAAGTTGAAGTTTCAAATCGACAAATAAATCAAACCTTGGAGAAAACTGTGAATAAAAATCGAAAAGATTGGTCTCAGAAATTGACCGACGCGCTTTGGGCTTACCGTACTGCTTTTAAAACTAACATTGGGATGTCCCCATTTCGTTTAGTTCCCAACTCTTTTGGGAAGTTGTATATCCTTCTCGCTGTCGATTACGTTTCAAAATGGGTCGAAGCCGTTCCTTGAAAAACCAATGACCATAAAATTGTTGTGAAATTTCTCAAAGAAAACATCTTTTCGAGGTTCGGCACACCTCGCACAATAATCAGTGATAACGGGACCCATTTTTTCAACCGTTCGTTTGAAACTTTAATGAAAAAATACTCGATAACCCACAAGCTATCCACTCTATATCATCCTCAGACTTGTGGCCAAGTTGAAGTTTCAAATCGACAAATAAAACAAACCTTGGAGAAAACTGTGAATAAAAATCGAAAAGATTGGTCTCAGAAATTGACCGACGCGCTTTGGGCTTACCGTACTGCTTTTAAAACTAACCTTGGGATGTCCCCATTTCGTTTAGTTTACGGTAAATCTTGTCATTTACCCGTTGAAATCGAACACAAAGCGCTGTGGGCAATTAAGAACTTAAACTTTGATCTTGAGAAAGCTGGCGAAAACCGAAAACTACAACTCAATGAACTAGAAGAACTTAGGAACGACGCGTATGAAAACGAGAAAATTTACAAAGAAAGAACCAAAGTTTTTCATGACAAGTCAATCCTAAGGAAAACATTTTCGCCTAACCAAAAAGTTCTTTTATATGACTCAAGACTTCATTTATTCCCTGGGAAACTTAAATCTAGATGGACCGGACCATTTGTGGTACGAACTGTATTTCCACATGGTGTCGTAGAATAGAAAACTCCAGGGATGGATCGATTTTTAAAGTCAACGGTCATCGTTTAAAACCTTTCTTAGAGTTGCCCGGTAACCAAGAGGAGGAGCTCATGATCCTTCATGAGCCGAGCTACGTCTAGTAAGAATGTTAACCCTCTTTTGTAAATATGTACATATTTTTCCCCACTACACTCATTATATCATGCATTGACTGTGAGGACACTGTCAAAATTAAGTGTGGGGGGGAGTCTCATTTTCATTTTTTTTAGTTTCATGGCATTTTTGAATTTTCATTTTTCTTTTAACTTTTAAAAAAAAATCTTAAAATTTCAAAATCTCAAAAACATTTTTTTTTAGCATTTTGATTTATTTTTGAAGAAACACTATGGGATAAGTATAAGTTTTGGTTAATAGATTGAAATTTTTGAAAATTTATTTGTCTTAACAAAAATAAAAATGAAGTTTGATTACAAATAACAATGGTTTAACTAGTCTATAGGAAGGTTCATATGTGTTAATTATGAAGTATGTTCTAATTGAAAATCTTTGTTTAAAAAAATAGTGGTAAATTTAAAGTAAAGGATATAACATTTTAATCTCCTAAGTTAAATGGTGCTAAGATGATTTTGCAAAACTCTCTCTTTCTAAAAAAAACATTTGTATATATGTATATATTTTTAACACATAGAGTCATGTGTTCACACTCGTGTGTTCACTCGCCATGCTCTGTACCCTTCTCACGTAAGCCCGAAAGGCAGTGCATGATCGGTATATCTGGCCTCAGTTTATCTGAGTTAGGTGTATGTATATAAAAATTCTTTTTAATAACGCCTAAAGTCAATAAGTGTTCACACTTGTGTGTTCACTCGCCACGCTCTGTATTCCCCTCACATTAGTCCGCAAGGCAGTGCACGGGTAATATATCTGGCCTCAGTTTACCTGAGTTAGGCATATGTAAATATTGTTAATATCAATAAAATCTTCAAATAAGAGAGAGTAAGCAATTGAAATCCGAGCACTATTTTTACTTATTTGATTTAACTTGTTATTGAAAAGAAATGAAAATACCACTTTAATAAACTTTGATAATCAACTAAAGATCCATTTCATAGTTACACTTTGTGATCAACCGAAACAACGAGTTAAACTATTGTCTATTTGCTTTGATAACTTGATTTTTGTTGGAAATTTTGACAAGTAAATGACTTAAATTTTTCAAAACAATGACCAAAACCTATATTTAAATTATGAGTGTCGAATTGAAAGTGAATCCTTCATTTGTAAATATTTTCAAAAACTTGCATTCATCCCATTGTAAATAAATCTTGCATTTTGTAAATATTCACTTTCCATTTGGATTTTGTGGGTAGTATCTGCTGAAAACCCTCACGAGACAACACTCGTCCTACTGGGACACCCAGAGGTTTAACGGCTTGTTGCATACGCTCAATGCAATCGTGCTCCCTACGAAAACAGATTTATCTTAGTTTTTCTTTATTCGAGGACGAATAAAAAGATAAGTGTGGGGGTATTTGATGTGCACGTAAATGTGCATATATTTACATCCATATTTATCTCTTTTTATTTAAATAAACATCATATTTGGGCATTTGTACATGTTAAAACCAAAATTCAATTATTTTCAAACCATCATATTTTCATCTTCATTCAGGGGTAAAATGGTCATTTGTGTGCATGTTAATTTAAGAATTTTTACTTGGACAATTTTTATGATTTTTATAGGATATTTTGGTGCATATGGAAGTGAGATTCATGATGATATATGCATGCACAAGGAAATACAAAGGAAATAAGAGGGAAATAATTCAAAGTGAAGATCATGGAGGACCCCACCTACCCACCTACCTTAATGTACAAATTAGAGGCTAATGAACATGCTTATGGAATTAATGGCTTCATGTACACTTAAATGATGATTAGTAGAAGCTAATGATTACTTGGCCTCCACACTTCCTAAGGGGTATTTTGGAAACTCTCCTAAAAATAGAATTAGGGTTTTATGCATGTATAAATAGCCCTCTTATGTACATGTAATAATCATCTACTCTTTCATTTTACTTAGGAAATTAAGAGATCAAATTGTAAGCTCAATGTTATATGAAATAAAAATGGCTTCCAAGCCTCATTTTCCTCTCTTGTCTATATGCTTTTCTTTGTTTTTATGTTAGTGCTTATTTCTATGCTCTCTTTTTCTTAATGTTCATAGCTTAGATTTACATTTATGGACTAGTCTAATCACTTTTCTTCTAGTAGTTAATTTTCTTTTTTTTTGTTTATTCTCTACTTTGCTTCATTTCCAATGTTGAAACTTACATGTGTTGATTTGATAGCACAAATGAGTAGCTAAACCCCTTCAATTTAGGGGTAATGAAGCTCTCAAATATTATGCAATTTCAACATTTTTTATGATTTATGATCTCTTTGTTTGTGCTTCATAAAAGTCAATTTTGATGCAAGTTTATACAAGTGAGTTTGATAGCTTATATTGCTTATGCAAATGAGCTATTCTTATTCAACATAAACACAATTTGCATCATCATTTGCTAATCCATTTTTTATTGTGAAATTAAAGTAAAAATGAAATTTGATGATCTATATTACTAGTTACAATAGTAAATAGATCGTACTTAAAATAACTTTTGCTTTGGCTTCATTTTCATGAGAATTATAAGTGGTTAATTTGTTGTATTATAGTTTGATGGTTTGAGTTATGTTAATTTAACATAAACAAACCATACTTATGATAAATACAACAATATTTCACTTAATATCAAAACTAGAAATCACAAATTGTTTGTTTGTTGATTTACAAAAATATGAGAGTGGATTTGCCTCTAAATTGTTCTCTAGTTCAATAGTTTTTTTTATCAAATTTTTATTCTAGTTTAGCTTCATTTTATTTCTATTTAACAATTTCTCCTACATTTGGTCTAATTTGATTGAATAGATTTTTAAACTCTAGCAATTCCCTGCGGATCGACCCGTATTCGCCACGTACTACAAAGTGTACGCCGTGCGCTTGCGGTAAAATTTATTTCAAAAATTTTCGACTATTTTCTAATCGATGGAAAATTAGCCGATTAACATTAACGCACTCAACTAACATCCAAATTTAAGCCGCAAAAACAAAAAAGTCGTAACAAACTTAATCAAAATTAGAACGAAAAGAGATAACGATGTGAATATTTGCCTTCTTTTTCTTTTTAAAGAACTTGCTTTCTGATTTTACTGTAGCAAGAAAGGCGTATGTGGTAAGATGAGTCATGCACAAAAGGAACATAAAATTTGCTTAGCTGCAAATATAGAAGATTTCTTGCATAAAGATTGATAGTGCAAGAAGGACAAATCTGTTGTAGTAGTAATTATCTTAGAAGATAAGGACAATATTGTAATTAGGGGTGGGCGCGGTTGGTTAACCGAACCGTTTGGTTAATTTGAACGGTTAACCAATGAAAAATAACGGTTCGGTTAACTGTTTCATCGGTTAAAAGCAGGTGCATATACCGACCGAACCGGTCAAGTTTACCGGTTCGGTTAACTTTTCGAACCAATCGGTTAACCATTCAAGGCAAACGGTTAACCATTGTATGGTTAACCGATAGTTAACCGCATATATTGCAACATGATCATTTTACAGTACTGATTTAAATCATTTAATTCATGATATGCACCATAAACATTAACATAAACAACAATCACAAGCAAGTCCACCTTTCACAATCCACTCCGAACCAGTCCACAGTTCATGGTTAATACTACAATACTACATAGTACATATAATACAATTACATCATTTTCTACTGCAAAATGCAATGAAAATTAAAATAATAATTTGGAGATTGAATTTGAGCCTGAGATAGTGAGCTTCAGCCTTCAAATCAACTCCATGTCTTCATCCACATTCCATTGCTCGGGTCAGGCTAGCTAGAACTTGATATTAGTATAAGATAAGAGGAATATATGTGCATAAAGGAATTCTTCCTTTAACTATAAAGGAAGGGTACACGTATAGTATAATCTCAATGCATGGTATATGTTCACCAAGGGTTGTCGCATGAATTGGTTTAATTCAGCATAAGAAATCAATACTTAATGGCATTCAACTCAAATGCAAGGAATCATACAAAAGTCATAAGAGAAACTCATCAAAATTTCAATATGAACCTCATGGAACTTAAGATAGAGTTCAAATCTCATAAAAACGAAATCACCCTATATAACATCTCATGTAGCATTAGGCTATCAATGTAACAAAAATATCTCAAAATGGTGAAATAGTATAAAACTCAGAAAACTCAGAAAACCCCGGATTGGCCAGATCCCTGATTGCAAAGCTGAAGCAATGTTGCACATGCTAAACTCTTGTCCAGTGCTATTTATAATTTAGGTACGTAACTTGTGGACCTGAAGGTCATACTCATGGTGACCGAAGTCACATAACTCATGGTGACCGAAGTCACATAACTCAGATGACCCGAAGGTCTATAGCACTGGCATACTCGTGGATGTATCACAAACTCTCGGAAAGGAACCCGAAAAGTGCGAACATGCATAAATTAAAATGCAATACACACTGTTACTGTAATTGAGTGAAACTGCATATTGATTATTGAGTGTACAATAAGACAAAGACCTGTAAACAAACTATATCATAAAGTTTTTTTCATTTGAAAAACCAAAATAATCTAAGACCTATAAATTATATATTAAGACCTACTGTATATATGACTCATATAATAAGACCTGTAAATTATATACCTCTGTTATATGTTAGGTCTATGTATGGGATACATATGGGGAATATACTAAGACCAGTAAATATATCATAAGACTATTAGGTCTTAGTAAATATAGCATATACTAAAACTTGTAAATTATATACTACTGTTATATGTTAAGCTAATAGCCTGTTAAGCATATACTAAGACCTGTAAATATATCATAAGACTAAGAACATACATACTTGTAAATTATCGAAAGAAAAAAGACCCGTATATAGTAATATACCCCATACATGCATGGTTGTTAGCCGGTTACGCGGCTATTAATATGTATAGATAGCTGCAGTATAATATTATACTGTTGTCGCCACGACGCCATCTATATTTCGTTTGTTTGTATACAATTGATTGTATCAAGGTCAAGCTATTATATTTGTAATTTTATTCCACTTAAACTGGTAACCTACCACTGCCTTCTAAGTTCTAACTATTGTATTCATAAAAATTATTATATGAAGTGTGACCAAAAACATATTCAATTTTGATATTAGTTGCTGCCCTGGCACCTTGATATGCATAGGAAAGGATATTATAATTTATAAAGGTGAATGTCAATGGGAAATTGAATATTCGTATTGTTTGATTTATGGTACATTATATGATTTATGAAATATCCATGGGAAAGAAACAACCATGTGTATATATCATATAAAATAGACTGTAAAATGTAAATAGTTAGGTGATTGTTTAATTAAACGACATACAAACTAAGACTACATACTGTTACATAGAATGTTAATTCAACTAAGACTACATAAATATAATACATTATATGTGTGTATGTGTCTCATATATCATAGACTGTAAAATACTAAGATAGACTGTATATATCATATATTATTTAAACTACATATAGACTAAGACTATATATTGTTAATTAAAACGTAAATAGTTAGGTGATTGTTTAGTTAAACTATAAATTAAACTATAAGTTGTACATTGTTACTGTTAAATAGGCTGTAAATAAGACTAAGACTTATGCCTGCCAGATTGTATATTGTAAGGGACGGGTAATATAGGACATACATAGAGACTAATGCCAGATTGTGTATTGTAAGGGATAGGTAATACAGGACATACATACCAATGTAGATAATTTGAAATTTGAATATAGACTAAGACTTATGCTTAGCAATATAAGACATTATTTAATTAAATTGTAAATTTTAGGTCATTGTTTAATTAAACTATAAATTAAACTATAGATAGACATTAATTTACAAATACACTCATACCTGAACCCGAGCACAACAACAACAACAACAACAACAACGATAATTCTTGAATTATGGGCCATTTAGTCATTATTCATATAACATCCACCTATCACCTAAAATCAAACAGTCAAACAATCCAGTTAGCGAATAAATAAAAATCAAACAATCAAGCAACATTGGTGAAAACAACATATAAATTTGTGCTTATAAACTGATATATAAACAATGGTGAAAATAACATATAAACCACAATTTCCTTGATATATCTGATGTACTATGTATCTGCATATAAACTATGAATTCAAACTGTAATACTTCATAAAAGCAAATTCTATTAAAATATGTTTAGTGTGAATGTCTGCTGCTTATTAACAGGTTTTAATCATCAATATACAGTTTTATCTTTTTAACAATCAATCCATATACTTTAACCTAAGGTTGGTTATTTAACATAAGGATGGTTATTTAAATGTAGAATTCAATTAGATAACAGTCAATCCATATACTTTAACATAAGGTTGGTTATTCAATCAAAAGAAAAAGAAAAAACAATGCCAATGTCTGCTGCTTATTTAAATGTAGAATTCAATTAGATAACTGTCATACATCAACTTATAATTAGAGTATGAATGTGTGTGTATCTGAGTATCATTTATCTATCTAAGTTGTCTGTGTATATTTAATTAAAATTCATTTATGTGTGTATACACCCACTAGACTATATGGCACAGAGACTAGCTGAGTTGTGAAGTGAAAAAAAACAAGAGTGCAGATCTGAGTATCACTTATCTATCTCCTCAATACTTGGTAATGAGTTACAAAATTAAATTGCAAACTTTCAATGTTTTCTTACATTTTTGAGTTTAGAAAAGGTTAGTTTGTATATAAACAATAACTTCATTCTCAATGTGATATGTTTTTATTAGCACTAAACTAGTAATTGATGCACAAACATAAATATATATACTTATTTATACTAAAGTGATGTGCATGTATGTGTCAACATAAGCCTACCTCATATGCACAACATATTATTCCATGATGTACATGTATATGTATAGTTTATGTAGAATGAATCACAGAATAATTTTAGTCTATGCCTTAATTACTACCTCTAACTATATTAGTTGCTTATAAATGTGGATATAAATATATTTGTTTTTATCATCACAGATTTACAAATATGCATTTTACCAGCAAACTAAAAGCAAAGGATATAAGTAATAAACAATTATAATTCATTACCTGTTTAAATTACATATCACAATCCTATAACACAATCATATCACAGTAAACACATAATAATTAAACATATAATAATTAAATAAAACAAGTAGAAGTGAAAACAAACTCACATTCTTCCTCTTTCGGCTAGTATTCACCATATCTTACAGCCTCAAATGCCAAATTGATGGGAATCGCAAGCTTGCAGTGAAGCACAAATATTGATTTCGCGAAATCGATAATGGATGTATTCGCTATCCTTTGATCGAAATCGAAATCGACAGTGGATATGTATTGATCGAAATCGATATGATACGTATTAATCGAAATCGAGGTTTTGATTTTGCGGATCGAGGGTTTTTCAATTGAACGAGAGGAAATATGAAATGAAAGAAAGCGATGTTCGTATGTTTTACTTTAGGGTTGGAAATTTGGTGGGCCGGTTATGTTATCGGTAATAATAAGAATCCGATGGTTGTTCGCTACTTTGCTGCAAAACTTGTTCGGTTAATGGTTAACCGTGGGTAACAAATGTGTTAACCGTTAACCGAACCGAATTTTATCGGTTAAGGTCGGTCAGTTAACCGAAAGTTCGGTTAACCAATAAAATCGGTTAAAGCGGTTTGGCCGACGTCGGTTAAGTCAGTTAAATCGGTTAAGTCAGTTAAATCGGTTAAGTCAGTTAAATCGGTTAAGTCGGTTAAATGCCCACCCCTAATTGTAATTGATTTGATTTATGCTAAGCAAATCCAGTGTATGTTAAATTGTCATGACTTTTGGTGTACATAAAAAAATTTGGAGTCTTCAAAACAGAATTTGCCATAAATATATTCAACTTGACTAGTTTTAAATTTTAAATAATGAAATAAAATATTAAGGATCTAAAAATCACCAATAAAGATAAGCATGACTTAAAATAAATATTAATGACAAATGGAAAAGAATTGGAGAAAATAAAAATTTAGAAACAACAAACATGATGTAATCGACTGAATAATTATTTTCCATGATATAGTTAGAAATCGATTATACGCAGAATTGCAAAACCCATGACATATGTTGTTTGTTCCTTCAGGTATAGGTTGTTTGTTCCTTCAAAATCAAATGAATATACATGATAATACGGAAGAAAGATTATTTTAAAGCGAAAATCTAAACTAACTTGGCAAAGGTCAATAATGATCGAATCATTTCGAACCAGATGATTAGGCCAATACTCATCTGCAACTTCTTCATCCTGACGGCCATCTTCGTCTTTAACTTCTTTATACGGCTTTGCTTTTACACGGTTCGAATCCTCGTGGAGCCCTTCTGATAAAAAAGCAAGAAGTTCCTATAGAAGGCTGAAGGTAAAAGAATTTGATAGACCAGATTTGAGTTTGAGATTCTGAAAATAACGCAAAATGACGATTATTTTAGATTTATTCATTCATCAAACAAACGATTTTTTTTTATTATCCTCCAAACCAACCAATTATATTCCATCATTTAAGCACATAACGAGTGGTGAGTTTATAGTTTGGTAATTATGTTCTGAGCTTTTAACATCAACACTATACTAATATACACATCTACTTCACTACTTTGTAAAACAAACAATACAAAGGATGATCTGGCTTTTACAGTAAATGAATATCCAAAGTATATAAATTATATACTTCCAATTTTACTGCTCAGTAACTAAAAATATACCAAATTCAAACCCCTTCAATGATAATAAAAAAAAGCTAGACATAAAAGCATAATAAATACCTTTTATACTCGATCAGCTAGGGTCGGACGGAGTTGGTGGCCAATTATGTGTAGTGGTAACAAATCCGGTCGTCGTGGAGGAAAGATTGTGGTGGTCTTGTGCTTCAGGAGGAATAACCATGATTATATGATCAGTGTGGCTTCAGAGATATTGAAGGTATAAAGATAGGAGGAGATAAGCACAAGGAATTTAAAGAATAGATGGAGAATGCAGAAGATTAAAGATGATAAAGAAAAGATAAAGAAGCAAGATTGAAGACAATAGATAAGGAAGAGAAGATTAGATAGGGCAGAAAAGAAAGAATTGTAAAGAGAGAGAGTGAAAGAAGAATGAGTGAGAAAAACATATAAATGTAAACATCAGTTTTTGAAGAAGATGAAATATAATTCTTGTTATTCATTCCTTGTTCAATACATAGCATATGTATTTATAGCTAGATTTCTAACGGCTATATGCCAATAAAATGCCAACTCATACTTGATTACAAATCATTAACACTGACTCAACATTAACAAACTATCAGTTCCAGAACTATGTGCACAGAACTCTAGTGTGCACGTGCACAAGCCTACAGCTAACTAGAGTCTTCAATTTTCCACTGTAGTATTTAAACCTTCCTTCTCTTCATTAGTTAAGTTGTTGTCATGCTTTCCTTCTACTCTCTGCTTGTCTGAGCACGCATCTTTTGCCATGGCCATTTCCTCATCAATCTTCAGTCTGAACATATTAAGTAGAGCAAGGTTGTTACAAAGAGGAATTGGGGATTTAGGTTTAGAAACTGAACAAGTTCCAACGGAGTTGGGGGATAATCGTGTGCAATGTCGCATATCTGGTCGTCGTGGAGGAAAGAGGAATTGGGGATTTAGGGTTTAGAAACTGAACAAGTTCCGATGGAGTTGGCGGCTAATCGTGTGCAATGGTCGCATATCCGGTCGTCGTGGAGGAAAGAGGAATTGGGGATTTAGGGTTTAGAAACTGAACAAGTTCCGACGGAGTTGGCGGATAATCGTGTGCAATGGTCGCATATCCGGTCGTCGTGGAGGAAAGAGGAATGGGGGATTTAGGGTTTTGAAACTGAACAGGTTGGAAAAAAAAACGATGAGTATCGAGAAGACGAGCGGTAAATTGGAGAAAACACGGAGCTGTTGTCAGATGTTTTTTTGACTTAAGACAAACTGATTTTCAATCTTCTCTAATGGTCGGTTTGATAATTTTGAAAAAAAAACTCACTACAAGATAATACGGCTATTCCAACGGCCCCTAGCCGTTGGCGGCCGTTGGAAGCCGTTGGAATAGCCGTTGGAATAAATCCCACGCCTTCCAATACTTTCCAACGGATCCAACGGACCATTTCCAATGGAATTTCCAACGGCCGCTAACGGCTTTGAGCCGTTGGAATCCGTTAGAAACCGTTACAATAAAATGGCCAATAAGCCATTGGAAGCCATTGGAAGCCGTTGGAAATACTGGGTTTATTTTGCTGTAGAACAACAAGCCTATTTACCTTCCACCCACACCATTTCCAATCCATTCAATTTCCATTCCATTTCCAATCAATTCCACACATATATATCAATATCAATACAAACAACACACATAAATCAATAAAACACCAATATAAACAAACCAAATCGATCAAACATCACAAAATATACCATCAACGTACATACCATCAACAAATGTCAATAAACCATGTACATGCTGTGACAAATCCGACAAATGATGTATCAGATGAATAGAGTTGTCCGTTTTGTGGAAAAAACGAATATCCCTAAAACGATCATATACAATACTTGTCAGACGGGGCCGAATAATATCTAAGGATTTAAATATTTGTTTATATTAAATTTGAATATATAACTCGTTTAATTAATATTGGTTTACATTTAACCGTTTTATTACATAATATACTAAATTCATTTATACACAAAATTTGTACACAAAATTCATTTTTTACAAATTCACGTGTTCCTACAAATACAAAAATCGTATTCGCACAAATCCAATATCCATTCTAACGGATTCCAAATGCAATAAACTCTATCACACACATACGTTCAATACTAACCAAATCAACATATATAAACTATTAAAATATCCTAAATTACAAAATTTTCAATCGGTAATAACTTGTTTATTATGGGATAATAACTAACATTAGGGGATAGCATGATGTAATATGCATACAATAACAAGTAGGAAACAAGCACAAGTCAAATTAAACCCTAAATCAAAAAAACCAAAAATTTAGGTATAGAAAAAAATACCTGATTTGGAGACGTAGAAGGATGGAGATGGACCGTAGTACTTTGTAGATGGCGTAGGAGGTGATTTGGATTGTTTTTGGGGCGGCGGCAGTTTGGTAAGAGATGGGGGATTTGGGGATTTGATTTGGGGAAGATGAGAATGAGGGAGAAGATGGCTCGCGGGCTGATATTTCAGGAAAATTTCCAACGGCTTCCAACGGCCGCAAACGGCTTATTTTCAATGGATTCAAACGGCTTCCAACGGCTACGTAAAAAATTAACGGGCCGTTGGAAGCCGTTGGAATAGCCGTTGGCGGCCGTTGGAACATAGGCGTTGAAATATACTGTTTTTCTGGTAGTGACTATTATAACGAGCGTTATCTGAATTATTTATCTACGAATTGTATATATTCAATCATATTTTTACGTTGAAATAATGTATAGTTAATTTTAGTTTATATTTTTAAGTTGCAACAAATATTATTTTTTTGTTAATTTTAATTATTATTTCTATTATTAATTAAGAAAGAACGAATTGTAAAACAAATTTATTTGTTAAATCCTATTTTTAAGTGATATAATTTGATTTGCTAATGTTTAGAGAGGGGTGTTTTGAATTGGTAAAGAAAGTTAAATTGTTAGATCATGTTTGTTCAAACTGACACCAAAAAAAGAGTGGCGCAAAACATATTACAACTATTATTAAAGATTTTGAATTAATTTCAATTATGGCAATCATATGTCCAAGAAAATATTTATTTGTGTAGATCATGCCCTAGATAGTACCAAATTTTAAAAAGATTCATTTGTGTAGATATTTGAACTAGTGAAATGACATCTCATATACAAAAATAGCAAATTCATGTGTATTAACAAACTAACTTATGTGTACAGATATTTAAATTGGTGATATATATTACCAGATATACACAAACAGCACATTCATGTGCAAAAACATACTGACATGGATGTATGCAGATAAACAACTACAAATAAAAGTTTTAGACTCGCATATATAAAACAAGGCTAGATGTTCTGTAGTATAAAAGAATTTCACCACTACAGGTACAACGCACATAATAACAAAAGTACATTACATCACACCATATAGTTTAATGAATTCTTCTTAGGATTTGTCATACTAGTTGGAAGCCCGTGTCGATGGCACGGGTGTATATTTTGTATTTATTGAATATGATGTGTTATACGTTAGGTTATTAATTTTAAATTTGTTGAATATAAGTTATATGATGAAATATCAATTTAGTTTTGAAGTGCTTTTGAGATGGAGAGTTTTCAAATTATTACAAAAGCCAACTTATGAATAATGTAAAAAGGTTTAAATACATGAGCACTAAACAAATTGATATTCAATATTCCCATTAGTACAGTAAAAAAGGAAAATCTTTAGGTGGCAACTCATTTCAGACTTATACTAAACATCTTGCCACCTTTCAGTACTGTTGAAGCCTTTTGTTCTACCACCTTCTCACTACTTAACCACCGTTGTCTGCAACGGAATACTGCACCTCTGCATTTCAGATCCGCATCTCGCTTTCAATTCACTTCCATCCCTATATGTACCTCTGTGCTCACTCATTCCTTCCGTATTGAAGCAGCTTCAGATCATAATTTTCAAACTGATGTAGGGCAATTGCTTGGTGCATTATGCTTCATTCAGCCAAACTATTATAGGTTATTTGATGTATGTAGGCATCATCAAGAATTCATTCATTCTGGCATTCCATTGAGTTCAACCACTGTATGCATGCTTCAAGTGTAGCCTTTATTCATTCATTCAGTCCTATGATTATTCATTTTGTTCTACATGTCTCACAGTGGGAGCATGCTTCACCAACAGTTCAATTTTGACGTCCAGCCAATTAGAACACGCGACAGTATTGCTTTCAATTCGCTTCATGTCCACTTAGCTAGCACACTCCAACTGTGTTTCAAGTACTCATTAATGCCCATTGTTGTCCAACCTATGTTTATTGTTGCACTTTGCTTCAACTATCAAGTATTCATCAGATTCAACCTAATTTGATTTTCATATTAGTTGAATTATTTTAGTTTGGAGTTGAACAGGATAAGTTTGCTTCGGTCCCCGGTTATTTTCAGCAAATAGGTTTCAACATCGCTTCAACGATTTCAGACCATAGTTTGTTTTAGTTCTTCTCAGGTTGACTGAGCTTCATGTTATTAATCCATGCCATTCAGCCTATGTGCCTTCCAACCATCATTATGTTGCATCATTAGCACTGATTTTCCTTTGTAAGGATCTCTAGTTAGATAAATAATAATGTATGTTAGTGTTGTATTAATTTGTCTGAAAGATGGAGTTCTGGTGAAATACTAACAATGTATTAATCTGGTAATAAAGTATCAGTAACCACCTTGGTCAACATGGATTTTCCTTTATAAGGATCTCTATCATTTGTCATTGTCATAATTTTGTAAGTGCCAAAATTCTGCTTTATCTTGTTAAAATCATATTAAAATTTTGCTGAATAAAATTCAGAAGAGGTCAGTCCAAATTCGGGTACAATTTATAGTAGATATAGTACAGATTTTACTCGTTTTTACATGGTAAGCATTCTAATAATCAATGTTACATGAAATGTAAAAGGAAAATAGATTTGAACACGCTAATTGCCAAAAATCAGTGTATAAACATATTCATTTATGGCTGACAACAAAGAATAGTTGGAATTTTTTATCAATTACTAATTATAGAAATAGATAAGAGTAATAAATTTATTAATTAAAACCGAAAAATATGATGAAAAAGTAGAGAACTAAACAGATGTGAATGAATTAAAGAATAAATTTGACGTTTTTGCATCAGGGATCCCATAAATATCTAGCCAGCAGATTTATAAGTTGCAAAATGAGCACGTAAATTTAAATAATTAAACTTCTAAAGCAAAGATATTGATGGAAAGAAATTAAGTTCATTGCAACAATTGAGCCCATTAATATGCCATTTAATGCTTTGACATGAGTAATAATTATCAACAAAATAAGTAAATTCTATTCTATATAACACGGGTTGGAATGTATACCAAATTCTATACAAAGAATTTAACTTTTTATGGAAAAACTTAATAAAGGAGAGATCTTTCAAAAAATAAAATCTGAATTCAAATACCTGGCATGGTCAGTCAATGCGCTACAAACCAAGTGTCGTTGAACCTACAATGTTTGGGCCCCAATGAGTGTGGTACATACTTGTCTCCCCTTAACTTTCATCAAAAATCCCCACTTAGGCTCATGCATTGCACATGCCATATGCATCCATGGTTCTACCACTATTAGTTAATCCTAATCAAAATTCAACTAAAGAACAAATAAACAAATTGCCAATGATTGAATTTGCAGACCTCTGCTCCAACAAAAAAGTTGAAAGAAATGAGACCGTTATAATTAAGCTAAAAAGGTGAGTTGGAATTTTTTTTCTTAAGAACATAGAGACAATGACACATGGAACTGCTCTGAATTTGGAACACAGTTTAATGTCTAACATGTATGCAACCATAATTGTTTAAAGATAAAGTATCCGTTACTAAGATCTAAACCAATTTATGCCAGATACAATATTAAACATATATACTCATACTCATAGAAACATAATATTTCCTCTCTGTAGATGGAAAATTAAATTTAATAGGGTAAAAATGCATTAGTGGCATTAACAATACAAATTACTAACCTGCACATATATATAACAACAAATTAATTAAGTATTTAAAAGGAAACAAAAATTAAGATAATTACATAAATTAAAACCATAACAAAGCAGTACTCTATGACTGCTCTTAGTATCGTTTTCCATCTAGCAAGGTGGACTAACAGAATTAAATACTAACAAAGGAAAAACGAATAGATTTTGACACATTTGAGATCCATTAAAATTTTACCAATATATAAGTTGTTCTTGTACGTTAAATACGTACATGTTCAAAGTAGGAAGATTTTTACTATTCACATAGAAAAAAGTTATAGTTCTAAAATATGTACATACATACCATATTAGTCCTTAACAAAAGAATTTAGTGTTTGTGAAGAAAATAAATACTAATAACAATGAGAATAAGAATAATAATACAAAACCACTTTTTCTTTCAGTGGGACTTTCCAAAGTTAATGGTTTGATAAACATTAAAAGAAAATTGATATTGATGTAAGATAATTTTAAGAAACAAACAAACAAAAAATAAGATAAAGGACACTAATGCAAATATTGAATTTATGGAAAGCGAAAAACAAAACATAGAAAGTACAAACAGGGAAATTAAAATTTTGGTAAGAATATGAAATTACAAATTGACTATCAAATTGGAACATGGCAACTTACATTGAATAATTATGTGCATATATGCAATTCAAGTTTTATGTTGGTTTGATTTTAGAATGCTAAATATATATTTTTGTAAATTGAATGATGAAAGTAATAAGGGAAAAAGAGTTTCATTTATTACAAAACCTCTTCCATAGCTCAAAGTTTTTGCTTTTCTCTGGCATTCTGTTCATAGAGAGAAGAAACCATGTAGTTGTATTAATCTGCGGCACAATCTAAACATCAAAATGAATAAATAGTTGCAATATCATTTACAAAAATGGATTATGTGCATAGAAAAGGTAAGCTGAAAAAAGTAAAGAATAAAACAGGAACCGATGAAATAGAGCTTGTAGAATTTTTTTATAAACAACAATATGAACCTAAAGAAACAGGAACATGTTTACCAATGAAGTTGAGGAGACGCTGTTTTAACAGTTAAACCAAGCTCTTTAGTCATTAATGCATAATGACAATGATAATAATAATAGTAGTTGAGGTGAAACTCACATAGAAATATAACCAAACACATTATGTGCATATTGCACAAAACAAAAAAATAGAATAAATGATGAGCGAGAACAATTATAGATGTATATAAACTATTGTAACAACAAACTACATTTACAAATCTGATCTCCAATTTGCAGAAATATAAACATAGCATAATCTATACTGGAAAATGAATGAAAACTGCAATGTGAAGAAGAAAGACTGCTTACTGTAAAAAAAATTCCGCATTAAACAGTACGCATACAGATTAACTCAAAAAAGTAATCAATGAATGTAATGGATATTGAAACATAACCTAGGAAGTAGCATCAAAGCAATAGAGCATTAAAACAAAAGGCAGTATATAACTAAGTATATAACTAACAGTAGGAAAAAATCTGGTGGAATGATAAATACCTCGAATTTTAGAATGGAAGACGATGTTATTCATTTGGAAAAGAGAGAAACGGAATGAAATTTAATTCGTGGGCAGAGGAAGTTCTTATGGATTGAAATGATGATGGGGGAGTGGAGAGCAATAGTGGGTTAGGAAGTTACTACGTAGGAAGGAATTTATTGTTCGAAGTGGGGTCTAACGGTGACTTAACAGCGTTAACTTTAGAAATAATTGCTGACGTGGATAAATTATGTCGCTCTGATGTCTTTTCTCATTTTAAATCTGAACCATCCTTTGTCTATTCCGTTAAAACCGAGGAATTTTGTTATATAGATTATCCCAACAAGAGTAATCTTAGTATGGAGTAAAACACAGCTAAGATGCAGGTGGTGATGAAATTCCGACAAGAGGAAGGCCAGTACCAAGGATAGAGCAGCCAAAAAAAGAGGCTTATCATATGTCGTGGGTGACGCCCAACCTACATTGATATAACCCATTAGATGATATAACATTATCATAATCATAGAAAGAATAAGCGAGTAAATTAATTTCAGTAACAAGTGCGCAATTTTCATATTACAAGGACCATAACCTACAGGTACAAAATTACAAGGAATTCGTATAATTGAGCACCTGCTAGTTCTATTATGTTTATTGGAATTTTTTTGTGAAAAACTCTTGCATTATGATACCAATTTTGTCCCAATAAGCACCTACTTTGTTGTCTAATGAATGTTGTGAGTTTTTGAAGAGAACGAGTTGCGAATTATAAATCTATAATGGCACATAAAATCCACTTTTGTAAATTCTATTATAGAATGAACGATGAAGCAGGGAACTTACAGGGAAGAGAAAATCTGAAGTATCCCAGGCTGCATGACGAACAGCTCTAGTTGGATACATGGGACCTCCAGGAGATGTAAAGCTGTACAGACACGCCTTCAGTCTTGTGCTGCTTGTCTTCCTCAGCTCCCATCCTGAAAAACTAATACATTCACATTTACAACTTAATCTTTTTTAATGTTAATAACTATGTTTATATGAAGTTAGGAACCAATCTTAAAGGACTTGCATACGAGAGAGATAATGTAGAAGTACTGGTTCTATTTTTAGCTTTTGGAGCTGAAATGGCCTGTAAAAAACAAGAGTAAAATATTGCTGTAGACGTTAAGTAAGCTGTACAAAATGCATGAAAAAATTTCATAAAAGAAACCTGATCAGTAAGCTCAATCACAAAGAAATCTGCTGCACCACCAACAAGGAAAGCATTGCTAGGAGTGGGAATGTTCAAGGAAAACATCAAGCATGTGATCTGCACGTAGGAAAGCCTTTCATTAGAAAAATGGAATGCAAAACTCTATGCTTTCTGGTTTTCCCGCTATGGTGAACGTATTAATTAATCGCCTATTATTTCATAATTCCTGATTGTAGGTTGAATTGAAGAAGAAGATGTGGGAAGAGATTTGCTACAGATCATGCAAAAGTTTGCACAGCTTGTAGCAGCCATACGAGGGACGGTCCCATGTGATAAACATCAATTAGAGTTAATTAAAAAAGCAAAGCAGACCTCCTGGAGTAACTTATTTCAGAAACAGGCCTCATTTGAAATCTATATGTGCCTGCTGACCCCAAAAAAGACTACATTGGCAATAAGTTCCAAATGATGTTTGTTTTTGGAATTAGTTTCTTCAACGGGTCTATATCACAAACAAGCCCTATAAAATATGTCATGGGAAATAGCTTAAGCTTATCCTCACCTAAATCATAGAAGAAGATGAACCTGGAAAGAACGGAAAAAAGGGCAGGGTGTGTCTGCGATAGATTAAACTTGTCAGGGAACACAATTTAGAAACATATATATCAGTGTTGACCTAAAATCAAGACTCTCATCCAGAAAAAAGCATGAAGTGGCAAGAATGCAGAAACATATACCTGCAAAGTAGTATTTTTTAGGCGCTCAGGAACAATGACCACTTCCTGGAGTAGAAACTGGTTTGAGAAAATAAACAGATTTGATGATTATTTTTTATATAAAAGATGCACCAGTGTATTATGTTCGGAAAAAAAATAAGGCAATGCATTTATGTCTTACACCGAACGGGGATAAAAAGCGCCTTGTATTTGTCTGAGTATCAATCCTATCAAAATGTATGAAACTTTCAGCAATTTTATGTTTTAGGATTATATAGATATGCATGCTTGGAAAAACACCGGCACTATTTGAATCCTTACTATATGTTAATTGTTAAGAATAATCACTGCATAGTTTATCTTTACAGGTGAAACCCAGCGCCACGAGGATATCGCACGATAGCAGGTTCTGCGAAGGTCGATAATGTACGCAGCTTTTCTCTCGCATTACGAAGAGGCTGTTTTTGGACTCGAACCTGGACGTCTAGATCACCATACGGATGACCTAACCGTTGCGTCAAAGCTCCACCTCATTGTTCATCTTTATAATATAACTAGTGTGAATCCGTGCTTCGTACACGGAATTTTATAATTAAATTAGCGAAATGTCAGCAATTATTTTATCCCGATGACTAAATGTGTTTCTATTTTCAACATTTAATAGTTAATTTGATGTTTAAATTAGATTTGTTTTGTTGGTTCTATGAGATTGTTATGTCATAATTGGGAAAAAGGAGGGTTAGCTGTAAGTGGAAAATAGGCATAAGGACAAACTTTGAAAAAAATTAAGGCTGAAGGACATCAAGTTTCATCTTTGGGCTGAAGGACAAATTTTGAAAAAAATTAGGCTGAAGAACAATGCTAGTTAGAACTAGCATTTTGTATAGTGTAAAAACTGAATATAATGCTAGTCTATCTAGCATTTTGTATAGTGTAAAAACTGAATATAATGCTAGTCTATCTAGCATTTTGTATAGTGTAAAAACTGAATATAATGCTAGTTAGAACTAGCATTGTCCTTCAACCTAATTTTTTTCAAAGTTTGTCCTTCAGCCAAAAAATAAAACCTGGTGTCCTTTAGGCTAATTTTTTATCAAAGTTTGTCATTTTCCCTAATTCACTCTAGCTGTAACATGCATCTATGTGTATGAATAAACTGGGGAAAGAGAATAAAATTCAAGTCCGCGTAGATGGCTGCTAACAAATTTTTTTCGTAGGAAATCAGTATATGAATAATAGCACTGCCTTAAGTTAAATATTTTGTACAGGAATGTGGATTACGAAGAAGTTCGCATCCTTAATACTAAGAAGTGAATAATTGATGTGATGGCGCATGTCGTCAACATGGAATACAGATCATTTCTGGCGGTTTATATCTATCCAAAGGAGTAAATATAGAAATATGCAAAGTAAAAAGGAAATTATGTTCGTGGATCAATTGGACACATAGAATCAATGTTACATAATAATGAACTTACCATGCATACATTTAGTTATGCAATCCTCGGTCAGCTCTTGATTTGTATGTTATATTTTGAGGCTGTGACATAGATGGTACAAATTATCGACTCTTTTTTTGTTTGTTTCAGCAGTAATATATAGCAGGACCATTCTTCTAGTCTTCAATAGTGTTCTGTTCTTGAATTCCAGAAACCATAGGTGTAAATTGGTTGGAGGTTTGCTGTAGGCGGATTGTTTACCATGCAGCAAATGAATGAATATTTTTTGTAAAAATTTTCTTAGTTTTAAAAAAAGGTTTCAAACATGGAAAGAGGTGATGCAGACCCCTAGCCAAAATTCAGCCGACCGTAAAAGAGAACCCCTTGGGACAAAATAAGAGGATAATTCATATTATCGGAACTGTCGACTACAATTTTCAATCATAAGCTATTGGATTATGCATAAGTGATAATTTAGTTAAGCATCATAATAGATCTTATTACTCTGATGCAAAGAACACCCTTCTTATTTTTATTATATAAAAACTCAAAATTTTCCTATTTTGGAAGGAATGCCTTTTTCTAAATAATCTTCCCTCATGAAGATGGCAAAAGAAGTTTTAAATCCCTAAAAATCAAATAATACTAATATTTGACATGTGGATTTGGCCATGGACAATACTTGGTATAATCATATACATTTAGGGGTTGCATATTCATCTGTAACTGTGCCTAAGGGATACAATGAAAAGCTGTAGTTTGAATAAATGAAAACCATGAACCTAGTGTGCCTTAACATAATATAGTTACTTAGACAGAAAACAAATTTAAATTTTGAAAAAAAAAGTATAAAATTCTGACTTTAAATAATCTATAATAGCAGTCAGAGCTGCTTATTGGATTTAGTACATTTGCAAGCAAAATCCAATACTATAAAGGCATAATGTTACATCTATAGTATGTTATCATAAACAGTAAACGTAAATAAACATAGCCTACAATGTGTTTTGAAGAATTTGACATATACATTGTTTGTGTAATTGGTGTGGTTATTTTAGTTTTTCTTGGATGATTTAGAAGACATTTTAAGACTTTTACTTGGAAAATGCCGATATATTTCCTCGAGGAACTGGTAGTTTGCTTTGGATTTCTACATCAGCATTATTAGTCTCCTTGTAGCTCTAGAGCCGGTGGTATGGAGGAGATTGGGGGAGAGGGATGGAAATAAATTACAAAATAAATGCAGATTGTTAGATTCACATAATTACATGTACCTATCATCATGTAATATCAGTTTCATAACAATTAATTTATAAACAAAAGCCAACAAACTAAAGAAGACTGGTCATATTCATCCAAAAAAGATGGAACTAAAATAGAAACCGAAGATAATAGTTGATAGTAAAGGGGGGAAAGGTCATACCCGATACTGTAGTAGATCATCTACACCAGAAAGCATCCAAACATTGAATAGTGAATTGATTATATTAAATCCAAAAGCTGCAAGCTTAAATATCCAAATTAGATTTTACACAACTTATCTTAGGGGAAAATAAGACAACATTGAAGATACCTTCTCGGTTTCCGATCCTGATTTCGCTAAGAAGAGAACCATTCGTAATTAAAATATAAGAACATGTATTTGTATTAAATTTCACATACTAAAACATGAAACCGATGTAATTCTGAGTGGTATGGTTCATTTTGATATCATTAATATGATTATAGTTTATAAATAATGATACCTGAATATAATAATCCTTGAAGTGTAGGCTAAAAGGGACAAAGTAGGTTGATGTAGGAATTTGCTGCCATCCCTTTTTGCTCTTCGTTGGTTTAGTAAACTTTTATCCCCACCGCCTGGATTGTAAATTAAATTAAATTTCTTTAACTAAACTGCTGGTTCGACTATATAGTTGAAATCAAAAGAAAAAATAGCACTGTATATAATGGAAACTTGTTTGCATGTATGATATGCTAAAAGTATCTCACAAAAAGCAAATTTTGAAGAATAATCTTGTCATGTACCAAATACTATTTACCACGTCAAGGCAAAGGAAGTAGTAGGTAGATTTAACTACCAGTCAAAGCTATATATTCATTTTATTAAAGCAATTATTCCAAGTATACATCAAACCTGTTAAATAAGAAATCACCTTTTTTCCAATACAGTGACTTTAATGACAAATGTCCTATTCTTACATTCAAAATCAAAAATATCAAATTCATATAAGTTTAGACAATAGCTAATTATCCACTCCTCACTATAGTGTCATGGAGTGGCAGAAGATGGATACTTTTTTGTCAAATAAGACTAAAATGAATGACAACCTACTCATAATATTTATATTCTTTCCTGCCAATTTAAGATAAATCTACTGGGTTATACATATAATACGCAAAAATTGAAATTAATAATTGAATGAAATATACAGACAACTCATACAATAAACTTGTGTCTTGTTCAAACTCTTGCACACTCAATCCCATTGATTATAAGATCAATCACTCCCTTTACTCTTAAATGCAATGGAACAAAACCTAAGAAGCTATATTTATCTAGTATAAAATAAAATTTGAATATTTTATGTTGAAGTTGGTAAGCGCTTTAAATCAAATTTATTGATGCCAATATTTCCTAGACCAATTAAATAGTGCACTATTATATTGATAAGCTCTAATGTGGAGTCAATAAGATATTCATAGTAAGAATTTAAACCATGCATGTAATTTTAAGTCGATAATTTATCAAAGTTGAACCATCTTTACAAAGCTTTTATGGCCATAGTTAATTAAACAGAGATTTATGGTCGCGTAGCTCCTTCATGTGTTATGCGCATAAAGGACCAATTATCCGTAAATAATTAGTATATATTTTTAATAAGGATTTATCAGATTAGTGAATAATGCATTAATTTTTGTTTAGGGCAAGAACGGATTTTAACATCTTGTTTCTTATTTTGGGAATCTTGTGTTGAAAAGTAAAAAATTAAAAAATATTTTGTTTGCAATTCTACTGCTTGTAGTGTTTCATAATCATTGCCTACAACACAAACTACTATAAAAATAGGTTATTGAGTAATATAGTAATTTTGAAGAATGTCATAAATGGTTAGAAGTAAATATATTTCTATGCAATTATGAATGCATATTTTTCTTATTACGATTTGTCCTTTTTCCTATCTCAAAGAAATGTACCACACTTACCAAAAGCAGCCAAAAACTATATAATAATGAAATTATCTACATTCTAGGATATATTTTTGCGTCAAAATTTCATATTACCATGGTATTCTTCTCAAAATTAGCCTCCAAATTTCTCATTCACATAAGGATAAGTCTCCCCACCTATATTTGATTAATGTAGTAGAGGTCTACTAATATTAAGTAAAACTTGACCTGTATTCACACAGACGAAATGATGTGAAAGTCAAAAATATACAGTGGAGACGAATTTTCAAACATTCCATGAAATTACTCTACATTCTCATAAACATAAGTTTGAAATAACAAGATATTTTAAACATAGAGTACATTGCCTTTGGACTAAGAATTCATATCGATAAAACTGATATTAAACTAAGTTCTTATAGTGAGCAAAACTACACAGTTGTATTTTAGTGAATTTCATTAAACAAAGTCCCTTCTATAAGCATAACTGCATGCATCCTAGTGAATTTATAGGACAAAGCTATTGACTCAAATTGACACTACTAGAAAAGGCTTTTATTCCGACAGCAAGGAGCGACGGCTTCCGACGGTTCTTTTCTGACGGCGTTCGACGGACCGTCGGCAGCCGTCGGAAGCCGTCGGAAATTCGTGAATTACAAAGCTCAACCGAGCCTTCTTCTTCCTCATTCTCAACACGAAATTTTTTAGCAAGAAACCCCTAATTCCCTTCTCCAAGCTTCCAATCTCTAATTTCGAGCTTTTGGATCCTCCACGGCTGCCTAATCAAACTCTATTGCTCTCAATCTCAAGTATAATATCTTATTTTCGCCAAAAATCTAATTTTTATCCTAAATCTAGATTTGCATAAGTTGATAAATTAGAATTAATTAGTAATTGCAATTGTTTGAGTAGGTACAATTTATGATTGTGTGTATATATAAACCATTGTATATGTGTTGTTTATACCATTTTATTGTGTTAATTGGAATAAGACATGAGTTGTATAACATCTTGACTTGTATAATAATAATGAATGCACGAGAGTTGGATTTTTGAATTGATGAAGAGGAAATTTTTATTAATGAATGAACGAAAATTAACTGAGAAAATGATACATCAGTTTGTACAATGTTGAATAGCTTTTATACAGTAAGCTATTGACTCGGTCTTATATACAGAGAATTTACAATATTGCCCTTATAACTCTATGTATATATGCTGCTCAACATATCAGAGAATATGTTATCTCATTTGGCTGCTTCATTTCTCCCCTTCGCTTCGAGCTAAGGTTTACCTCTCGTCCCCAAATTTGCATCGCTCCTCTTCTCTTGAAAAATACTGAATGTTTAGCTGTCAGCAAGTTGTTTTCTTCCTCGATTGTAGGTTAAAGGCTCCTCCTTGTCTTCGATTTTGCTGCATTTGCTCTTAACTTTTAACTCCTCCCTCAAACGGGAGAAATTCTTTGCCGATAAGGCTTTTGTAAGTATATCAGCCCTCTGATATACAGCAAGTACGTGATTTACACTTAATCTTCCAGTGTTTACACGCTCACGAACGAAGTACAAATCGAGTTCTATATGCTTCGTTCGTGAGTGTAATATTGGATTTGCTGATAGAGAGACAACACTGAGGTTATCGCACCATATTACTGGCCTTTTGCCTGTGTTGATCTGTAGCTCTTGTAGTAAGGATTCTAACCATATAATTTCTGATGTTGTACTGGCGAGACTTCTATACTCTAATTCGGTACTTGAGCGCGATATTGTGGGTTGCTTCTTTGAACACCATGATACTAGATTTTCTCCAAGGAAAATGCAGTATCTTGTTGTTGACCGACGATCATCTTGATCTGAAGCCCAATCCGCATCAGAGAAGCTAGTGATAGAAAGAGCTTTGTTTGATTTTAGAGTCAGACCATGATTTAAAGTGCCATTTAGGTATCTGAGTATTCCTTTCACTGCCTTCCAATGTTCACTTAGCGGTTGATGCATGAATTGACATACCTTATTTACACTGTATGTAAGTTCTGGTCTTGTGATTGTTACATACTGCAGAGCTCCAACAATACTTCTATATTCTTTTTCATTGGTTATAGCTTCACCCCTATGCTTTGACAAGTGAAGATTGCTTATCATGGGTGTTGGTAATGGTTTAGCTTCATTCATTCCTACCTTGATAAGTAATTCTTTGATGTATTTTGTTTGACATAGATGTAATTCTGAGCTTGACATTCAAGTAACTTCTATTCCAAGGAAGTAGCTTAGTTGTCCCAAGTCTTTAACTGAAAACTGTTTATCTAGAAATTGAATAACATGATTTATCTCTTCCTTGCAACTACCAGTAATCAGGAAATCATCAACATAGACCAAAATATATGTTGTATTGTCTTTGTTTGCCTTAATAAAAAGTGAAGTATCTGATTTGGCTGATTTGTATCCCAAGTGAATAAGAATGCTCTTTAATTTGTCAAACCATACTCTTGAAGCTTGTTTTAAGCCATAAATTGCTTTATGAAGTTTGCATACCATGTTACTTTTGTCTGCATGCTTGAATCCTGGTGGCTGTTCCATATAGACTTCTTCTTGTAATTCACCATTTAGGAATGCATTGTTTACATCCAATTGCCTGATATTCCATCCTTTGTGTAGGGCAATGGTTAGTATAACTCTTATTGTTGTTGGTTTGACTATTGTAGAAAAGGTTTCATAGAAGTCAAAACCATATTGCTGTGTGTACCCATTTGCAACTAGTCTTGCTTTGTATTTTTGAATGGTGCCATCTGGATTCTTTTTCAACTTATATGTCCATTTGCATCCTATTGTATTTTTGTGCTTTGGTGCTGGAACAAGGCTCCAAGTCTTGTTTCTCATCAATGCAGAGTATTCTTCATTCATTGCTTGCTTCCATTTGTCATCTTTGATGACATGTTCATATGTGACTGGCTCTATATTAACAGCATATGTAGTATACAGCTTTGGTTTAAATATCCCACTTTTTGATCTGGTTATCATGTGATGCCTCTTGTTTGGTTGTTCTTGTTGTATGATAGTTTGATCTGAAGTTGCTTGTTGTTCATGCTCTTCACTTCTATTTTGCTGATTATCTGCATTTGTTGTAGAGTGACTGAGATGTTGCAAATGTTCTGAGATGACTTGACATGGTCTACTATCTGGCACTGTGAATTGAGCATCTGAATCATTTTGACTCTCAGTATACTCCTGACTTTTAGTGTTGCTGTATATTGGTATGGGTGGTATTGACATCACTGGATTGTGTACCCTCTATGTTGTCTTTATGCTGTTGCTTTTAAAAGGAAATGACCTTTCATTAAACATAACATGTCTTGACACGAATAGTTTCCCATTGTTGTCAAGACATTTATATCCTTTCTGATTCACTCCATATCCCAAAAAGGTACATGGGGTGGATCTGAAACTTATGAGTATTGTATGGTCTTAGGTGAGGGAAGCATAGACACCCAAAAGTTTTTAGTGCCTTGTAGTCTGGTTTTACACCACATAGCACTTCCATTGGAGTTTTACCTTGTAGAATTTTAGTGGGAAATCTGTTGATTAAATATGCTGCAGTTGAGAAAGCATCAGGCCAAAACTTCTATGGAAGTGATGCTTGTGCAAGTAGTGTAAGGCCAGTTTCTACTATGTGTCTATGCTTCCTTTCAACTAATCCATTCTGTTCTGAAGTATAGGGACAAGTTACCCTATGAATTATTCCTTTCTTTTGAAGGAACTCTTTGAGTGGTTTAAACCCTGTTCCTCCATCAGTTTGAATGACTTTTACCTGCTGATTTGTTTGCTTTTCTACCTGTCTTATAAAATGTATGACTGTATTATATGTGTCAGCCTTTGATTTCAGGAAATATATCCAATTATACCTAGAATAAGCATCTACAAAAGAAATATAGTAATTAAATCCATAGTCTGAATTTATGGGTGCAGGTCCCCATAGATCTATTGCAATCAATTGCATTGGCTTATTATATTCAGACTGTGATTGAGGAAAAGCCAGTTTATGACTCTTCCCCGTTTGGCAATAAGTACAGATAAAAGATACAGGTATATCTCTAACTTGAATTTTATTATCATTCAGTATTTGCTTTACAACTTTTACACTTGGGTGTCCTAGCTTATAATGCCAGATACTGAAAGCACTTTCACTACTCTCTGTACATGATTCTATTAGATTGCACCATTTTCTTGTACATGATTCAGTATTATTGAATTGAATTGCTTTTGACAAGTTGAATCTGTACAAACCCTTGTATGTCTCACCCTACAGTAAAGTTTGCTTAGTTTCAATATCTTTAACTACACAGTATTTTGGATAGAATTCAAAAAACACATTGTTGTCATGAGCAAACTGTGATACACTGATAAGATTCTTTTTTATTTTTGGAACACGCAGTAAGTTATTCAAATGTAAAACTTTCTGTCCAAGAATTTGTGTATAACCAATGTGTGATATTAATATTAGTGCCATTACCCATACAGATAGTTTGATTACCTTTGTATTCCTTGTTCCCAAGATTGAGATTTTGTAGATTGTTGGTCACGTGATGTGTTGCACCAGAGTCTGGGTACCAGCATTCATTTTGAATCTCTTCACATTTTCCAGTTTCACATATGTTTGCACTGTGATCATCTGATGAACCTTTTGAATCATGTTGTGTATTCACCAAGTTTACGCTTCCATCATGTCCTCTCTGAGCATTTGTGTTCTGAGATGGGTTGTAGTTAGAATCATATCTGAAGTAGCATTTGCTTGCAATGTGTCCCACTTTTTCACAGATTTGATACTTTGGTCTATTGTTGTTATTCCATCTGCCTCTACCCCTGCCTCTGGTTGTTGCATTTCCTCTCTGAAATGATTGGTTGTTTTTATTGTTATATTGGTTCCTGTTTTTGTGTCCTGCTGTGTAGTTTATGGACATATCTGAATCAGTAGGTTTCTTGAATTCTATTCTTCCTTCATGTGCAAGTAAAATAGAGTGAACATCTTCAATAGATGGTGTGATTCTTTGAGATGAAATAACAGCCACAACAGCTTCATAGTCCTCACTTAGACCACTCAAGATGATCAAAACTTGTTCTGTTGTAGGAACTTTGTATCCTGCGGCTTCAAGAAGATCACATGTAGTTTTAATTTTTGCAAGATAGTCACTCATAGACTGGTTTTCTTTCTTGATACTATGCAACAATCTTTTATGATGCATTACTTTTGTTGCTGATTGAGAGTTAAAGATTCTCTCAACAGTTGACCATATACCATATGCTGTCTTGCTTCCAATGACTTGTGGCAGCAGTTTGACACTTATAGATGATAGTAACCATGAACAGATCAGACTGTCTTGTCTTTGGTATTTGATGAATTCTGGGTTGTTAACTGTCTTGTTTTCTTCATTAGTGATGAATCTTGGAGGAGCAATATGTGTGCCAAGAAGATACTCTTCGAGTCCATAGCCTTTAACTGCAGTTTCAACCTGCACTTTCCAGAGAAGATAATTATCTTCTTCCAAGTGTGCTGTGACGAGCTGACTTTGTGGGCTGACTATAGTTTTAATGAGGCTTTCTGTGGCTGATTGATCCATATTAGGAGTTGCAGAAGTTGCAGAGCTATCTCCCATGATGATGTAGTGTTACTGAATGGGAAATACAACAAGTGAAATGATTCAAGAAGAAGAGAAATTAACACTAGAGGGTTTAAGAAGATTCAAGAATTTGATTTGAGTCTTCAGGAAATCGGGTATGTGCAGCCATAAACTCAGATGATTAATTTTTGATGATGGGTTTTTCTGGCATGGCACTTTCTTGATGTTCTTTTGATCTTTTTCTTTAATTTTCTTTGAATTTGGATTTGTTTTCTTGATCAAATCTGATGCAGCCGGATTTCTTACAGAGATCTATGGCAGGGTATCTTTTGATCATTGAATCACTTTCAAATTCTGATCTCAGATGATGATTCACAATTTCGTATGAGATTCTTATAATCTGAATTATCAGATTGTGGTATTTTTGATGGTATTTGGATCGCTGATAAGTGTGCCGTTAGGCTATGATGATTCAGGGCTCTGATACCAAGTTGGATTTTTGAATTGATGAAGAGGAAATTTTTATTAATGAATGAACAAAAATTAACTGAGAAAATGATACATCAGTTTGTACAATGTTGAATAGCTTGTATACAGTAAGCTATTGACTCAGTCTTATCTACAGAGAATTCACAATATTGCCCTTATAACCCTATGTATATATGCTAATTAACATATCAGAGAATATGTTATCTCATTTGGTTGCTTCATTTTCTAAAAGAATTTGATTGTATTGTATAATAACAAACTATTTTTTGGGAGTTGCCGTATTGGAAACATCTTCTGCTTCGTCATAATATAGACGTGATGCACAATGAGAAAAATGTATTTGATAATGTTTTTAACACAATTTTGAATGTGAAAGGGAAGACAAAGGATGATTTGAAATCAAGACACGATATAGAAGAATTATGAAAACGTCCTGAACTTCAAATGAAACCAAATGACAGTAAAAAACCCAACGCATGTTACGAATTAGATAATAATCAAGTTAAAGTTTTCAGTTTAATATTCATTTTGCTTTATATCGTGAAACACAGGCTGAGATAGACATTCAGACAGACGATATGCAGTTGGCACGAGAATATTGGATGAAGAAGATGCGTAAAAACTATAGGGACTCGATATCCGAAATCAAGAAATTAGGTAAGAAACCACGTTGGATGTGGGAGAGTGTATGGCAAGCATGGTTGGGTACTGGGAAACTGACGAGGCGAAGGCAAGTATACTAATTTTTTTTAAATTATTTGACTGGTAGTAAATATCAAAAAATACATGATCGATAAATAATGTATCAAATTTTGAATGTACATGCAGAGTCGGAAAGAAACTCTGCAAACAGAAATAAAAATCCCGCCACTCATCGCGGAGGGTCGAAGTCATTTCAGCAGTATCGGCAGAAGTTGGTAAATTTACTGAATGCAAATTGTAAATAGTTTGTGCTATATAATTTTAAATGTACAGTAATTGTATGTAAAAATCAATTTTAGGAAGCTGAGGCACATGGTCCCGTAGGCTATATGGACGTGTTTACTCGTACGCATGCTGTCGAGCATGTAAATCTAGACGGGACAGTTTCGTATACATGGCACGACGATAAATCCAGCAAGAGCCATGTAAGCATATTTCATTTTATGAAGTATTAGTAATTGTTCTACTTGTTAAAATATAATGAAATAAGATATGATAATATCAATTTGTTAATGCAGAAAAAGTTTATGGAGCAGCGCCAGAAACTCCTTGCTGATACGGGTCGAGATCAGCTGACGACGGATGAGGAGGATGCTATTTTTGAGTCAGTTATGGATCCATCGGAGCATGGCAGACGATACGGATTTGGCAATCAAGTAGTAAGTAAATAATATATTGGGTATCATATAAGTTTTCAAATTCAGTACATTGGTTTTGAGTCACTTCGTTATGAAAGCATTATGCATTACCAAAATATATTAATTCGTTACTTGAATGTCATTTAAAAAAAACAAAAAAGACATGTTATTTAATTTAGTTTGCCTAATATATACTGTACACATGCATAAATTTGTCATATTTACTGTTAAAGAGATCAAAAGTAGTGATATCTCGTAATGTAACGTACTATTATTTTTGTTAATAAATGGTTGAATCACAATTTAAAAACGGCCAAAAGAACATATTTTCAAATGTATACATTATACATGCATAAACTAAATTAAATAACATTATCACACTGCTAATCATTCACATACCTGCACATACACTTACATAAACATGCATAAACTAAATTAAATAACATTATCACACTGCTAATCATTCACATACCTGCACATACACTTACAAAAATCACACAACTAAATTAAATATTTATTACAGATCAGCAGTCAGAGACGGGGTAGGCAGACTAGAGCTCAGATCGATCTAGTAGAGATCGAAGATTTGCGGGCTAGAGTGGCGCAGTTGGAGGAGCAGAACCGTCGGCAGGCCATAGAGACCACACAATTGCTAGACCGGCGTATCGCCGAGTACATGCAGCAGTATGGTAGCCGCTTCCCTTCCTCTGCTGGCTCTGGTTCTGGAGGACATTGATTGATTTCTTTGGTCGGTATGTTTTTTTCTGTTTTGTATGATTTTGTAGATGGTGGAGGTAGTTGTTGATTTATGTACTATGTTATGATACACTTAGCTGTTTTGTTGTATAATTATGTGGATGTTGGGGATGTTGGGTGATGATTATGTGTTTTGACTTAATTTTATGTATTTTTTTTGTTTGGTGAATTGTGTATAGTTTGATTTTTGATATTTGTTTGGAATATTATATATTGGATTCTGCAGAATAGTGTTTGTATGAGAAATGTGGATGGAAGGCTATATTGCAGCAGAAATATAAAAAAAATGCAGCAGATTTCCGACGGATTCCGACGGCTTTTAGGTTATATTTTTCCAACGGCTTCCGACCGCTTTCAGATCAATTTTTCCAACGATTTCCGACAAGTGTCGGAATCCGTCGGAAGCCGTCGAAAATGCGAACGGTGAGATGTGTCGGAAGTCGTGCACGCCGACGCCTTATTTTCCTACGGCATTTTCCAACGGCCTCCGACGACCGCCGACGGTTTTCTGCCGTCGGAAAATGCCTTTTTCCTTGTAGTGTGAAATCAAACGAAGTTCCTGCTGTAAAAAATTTTGGAGAGAAACTTTACACAATACTTTAGTGGATTTATCTTTTCTTTCTTTCTTAAAAATGATTTCCAAGCAATTTTTTGTCTGTACAAACCCATAAGTTCTTGGTACGATTTATATTCAGATCAGACGTAGAGATATTTAAAATTTATTCAGATCAAAAACCCATAGGTCTTTATTATGATTTTTATTCAAATCAAAATCATTCACTTGCAATAAAATAGAATGATGGTCTTAGTTATTTTATTTCTCATAAATTTTTGGACTTTCAAAATTCAGAATATAATGCATTTCCATTTGCACCTAGCTAAATCAATATGTTACAGTATTCTGAGTTATATACACCAACTTGTATAGGTGTGTTATCCCGCCTTTTGGCAAGGCCGTGATACCAAGGACTTAACTAGAAAACAGTAACAGATCGTCTTGGAAGTCGGTTACACGTAGGATCGCTACGGATATCGATGAATTTTGCCCGAGTCCGGATCGGGCTATAACAGATAAGACACGTCAAGCAAAGCAGTAGGAACCAACGTTCCAAATTTCGAAGCAATCCGAGTTCGTATGCTCGAGTTATCGCCGTTGGAAAAACAATGGAGACATGCTTCAGTTCCAGTCTATCAACATGCAATAGTTCGACTCCATCAATATGCTTTGGTTCGAATCCTTCTATAATTCGAATCCATCAAAAGTTGATTGCTTCGAATCCATCGGCCCAG
Source organism: Allium fistulosum (assembly GCA_030737815.1). Lineage (NCBI taxonomy): Eukaryota > Viridiplantae > Streptophyta > Magnoliopsida > Asparagales > Amaryllidaceae > Allium > Allium fistulosum. The sequence goes on along the minus strand of CM060901.1, from coordinate 333,114,789 downwards.
AGCCTCACCACGAATCCATCCTCACATAGCTTAAGTTCGAATGGATTGTTCGTTCGAATCCTTGAAACCCCCTCTTACTTCGAATCCATCAAAAGAGAATCCTTCGAATCGATCGAATGAGGAAGCTCAAACTCCACCTCCTGCTCATCTTCGAATCCATAAAGGGAGTGTTCTTCGAGTCCAGATGGTTGAGAGAGTTTCGAATCGATTCATAGCATCTAAGCAATGATCGATTCGAACGACGAGCCGATTCCATCGGTTTGAAAGAACTACTCTTCGAATCAACCAGTCTTCGAATCCACCAAGCAACTTAGCTAAAACCCGGAGGAAAATAAGGATCGACTCGAAGCACACGCATGCAAAGAAAATCGATTCGAACAAATCGATGCGAACAGATTAATTCGAACGAATCGATAAGGACAGATCGATTCGAACAGGTCTAGGAGGCGAAAATCCCAAACTTGAATCGATCATATCTCGAGATTTACAAGTCCAAATGCTCTGAAATTTTCACAGAAGCTCAAACACATGATGAAGAATGTGCACACCAAATTTCAGCTCAATAGGACGATTTCTTGATCGATTCGAACCAAGGGTCGAATCGATCCCAAAGTGGGCCCGGGTCTCCAGATTTCGGCCATGTGGGCCCCCTGACGTACCAGAACTGGTCTCCCCACATTTTAGGTGAAATACCAGCCTCCTACACCTATAAATAGACCCCCTGGTCATTCAGAAAAGGGGTCGGAGAATTCTAAGTATTAAAGAGCGCCCAGATTCTGCCAGATTCACTCCAGAACACCGCCGCAGCTTTAGATTGACACTTAGCATTTGAATTCAGTTGTATTACATTATCAACTACTGTAATCTTCAAGTAATCGAGCAATAAAATCATCAAACTTCATAGTGGACGTAGGCGAAACGCCGAACCACTCTAAATCGCTTGTCTTTGCAATTTACTTTCTGTTATTTGGAGTTTTTGTTAGATAATCCACAGTTTTAATTTTCGTTCTTCACTTTTATCTCTTCAAAAACTTCCGAAGAGTGTTGTGCCCATTTTTGGTACAAACACTTTGGTGCTTTCACCGAGAGGAAAAAACCAGCTTTTTTCTCCTGCTCCTTGGATCTACCATCGATACCGGATTGCACAAATCCAAGAGGAAGATCCAGATCTTCGATTCACAGTCCTTCCATTCTACTCAGATTTGCATAAAATCTAGGAAAAGGATTCATCGTTCGTCATGGTTAGCACGAGAACCACTTCTGCAGCTCCAGGACAAGAAGGTAGGGATGGACAAAATCCTGCTCAACAGCAGCCACCCAACCAATACAACACTGCCCACTCGGATCCGTCTGGGGCAGTCACTAGACAAGAATTTCAGATGTTACTCCAAGAGTTGACTCAGAGTCGGCAACAGTTAGCCGAACAGTTACGAGCCAATATTGAATTGACCAATCAACTGAATCGCCAGGGCCGTAGGAGGTCCAGGAGGGATGATGTTTCCCGCTCACCCACTGAAAGTTCTGCCTCATCTGACTATCATCGTAGATCTACCCGTCCCCGATTAGACGGAGATTATGCTCAGACTACGGGATATCAGCCCGCCCTGACTGTCGGGCAATTGAGGGTAGGACCTTCAACCAGCTTCCAGGCTGGGCCATCAGCACGAGGTGGCCGCACTCCACAGTATACTACAGACAATCATGTCACAGCTGCAACAGCAGAAACAAGGGTCGATACCCGATATCTTCCAGATTCGGGTAATCAACAACAAGGACGTACTTCTGAACCATACGTCCCGGAAGACGCTGAGCCAAGGAGGCGAAACTTGGACCGTCGACAGCGCCCGGTCCAAACTCGCATTGTGGAACCCGACCACACCTTAGCTCAGCATGCTCAAAATGTAGCAATGCCAGACATCTCGACTATGATACGTCAGATGATCCGCGAAAGCCAAGGCCTTACCAACGATGACTGGGGACTTTCCCGTAGTCACACTCCCTTCACAGACGAGATACTGAATGCTGAACCTCCCCGGCGATTCAGAATGCCAACCCTTCCTATGTACGAAGGAAATTCTGATCCCAATCAACACATCTTGAAATATGAGTGGTCAATGAGCGCCGCAAGGGCCGATGACGCAGTAAAATGTCGAAGTTTCCCCATCTCTCTAGGTGGAATTGCAACGATGTGGTTCACGAGATTGCCACCTAGGTCTATCTCTTCATTTGATCAACTGGCTAAGAAATTTGTGGAACAATTTCGCATGCATGTCGCTAGACCCAAAGATGTCAACACCTTATCCAGTGTTACCCAAGCTCGAGGGGAAACGCTAAGGCGTTACTTAGAGAGATTCCATGCGGCATGTGTGGAGATTAGTAATCCCAACGACAACTCAATCTTAATGGCATTGACAAAGGGGATTGACCCTGATTCTGAATTTGGAAACTGGTTAGCCGGAAAACCACCCGCATCGTTGGACCGTTTCTACTCCAAAGCCGCACAATTCTTACGGCAAGAGGACGCGAAACAGTCTAGGAAGCAGGACGATGAGGAACCCAGGAGCGAAGGAATACAGAGCAATGTAGCGGTAAAACAGTCCGGTGACAATTCCGGAAACGTTCAGTTGAACATACAAAACAAGCAAACGCAGCCAAGAGGAAACAATGGTCAGAATAAGAAAAGAGATCCAAATCGGGGTCCACGACGTGAGGCCCCAATGTTCGATAATTACACACCACTGAATACATCGTTGGAAAATGTGTACCTACAGACTTGCAATACTATGCAATACAAGAAACCGGCTCCGAAGCAATCGTCGGAGAGGCAGATTCAAACAGGGAAGTTCTGTAGATTCCACGAAAGTTATGGCCACAACACCAATGAATGTCGACACTTGCAAGACCTCGTTGAGAAGTTGATCAGAGAAAGGAAGTTAGACCAGTTTGTGCGGGCACCGCAGTTTGAGGGGGCGGGCCCCTCAAATCAAAATCATGCACAGAATCCAGAAAGACAGGAAGAACCAGGTCGTGTCGGAGGAAGACTGGTAATTAATGTTGTAAGTGATAGTCCTCGTACAGCGAAGCGAAGCTGGGGAGAAATGAAATCATATAACAACTTGGTTAGACGAACAGACTTTGAGTACGATGATAACTTAGACAATAAACCTTCGACCAAACGAAAGAGAGCGACAATTAACGACATCACTTTCCGAGACAACGATACTGGTTATGTCGGAAGCCCGACTACGGACCCACTCGTGATATCGGCACAAGTAGGTCCAGCTTGGATGAAGAGGATACTAATTGACTGCGGGAGCTCTGTGAATATCCTTTTTATACATGCTTATAATCAAATGAGGATGAATCCCAGGGATTTGGAACCTTGCCAAACTCACCTCCATGGATTCAACGGTAGCTCTACCGTACCTATTGGGGTGGTGAAGTTACCAGTTAGGTTGGGATCTAAGGAACATAGGAGAGTTCAAACATTACAGTTCACTGTGTTGAACATAGTCTCGCCATACAACGCCTTCTTAGGACGACCTGCCCTTACTGAATTCAGAGCTGTAATTGCCCCATGGTGCTTGACCCTAAAGTTTCCCACTGTCAACGGAGTTGGAGTCGTCCAGGGCGATCAGGTTGACTTGAGAACAGTCATACACCGAAAACGAATCGCCCGATTACGCGATGCCAAGGACCGACTTAAAACTTTTGAACGCAATGAGATCGTCATTAAAAAAGAATACCCAGCACTGCTGCACATGAAACCAACATGGAAGGGATCACATGAGATTAAGCAAGAGCTCGGGGATGGTGTATATGAGATGACGACCGCTGATGGTCTAGCTTCACCAGAGGCCTTGGATAGCGAAAGACTTCGTCGCCATCGCACATAACAGGCTGTGTTTATCTATTTAGTTTCAATTCTGTTTTAGAATTTGTTTCTGCATTTCGAAATTAGAATTTGTAATAAGGCAACTGACTTTGCCATGTTTTCTTATTTCAGCAATAAAATGCCATCTCTTTGAGCCAGAGCTGTGATTCATTAAATACAATGTACAACATCACGATGCATGAAGAGCTAAATTCCATCACGCAATGGAATTTATTCAAGTAGGGAGTGGCTATGAAGCAATCAACCACTCACCAAATGAAACCCGAGCTCGGGGGCAAGCCATCACATCAGGCCAGAAATGGGTTGATACACGACAACCTTTTTCCTTAACTCCAGCTTCCGAGAGCGCGAACTGGAGTATAAACATTAACTAACTCCGTACTCCCAGAGTGCGAGGCGGAGTATAAACATTTACAAAATCCCAGAGTACTCCGAGAGCGCGAGCTGGGTACAAAACTTTTTACTTAACTCCGTACTCCCAGAGTGCGAGGCGGAGTATAAACATTTTCCTAAACCCCAGAGAACTCCGAGAGCGCGAGCTGGGTACAAAACTTTTTACTTAACTCCGTGCTCCCAGAGTGCGAGGCGGAGTATAAACATTTTTCTAAATCCCAGAGTACTCCGAGAGCGCGAGCTGGGTATGAATATCAACAAACTCCAGCTTCCGAGAGCGCGAACTGGAGTATAAACATTAACTAACTCCGGATTCCGAGAGCGCGAACCGGAGTATAAACATTAACAAACTCCAGCTTCCGAGAGCGCAAACTGGAGTATAAACATTAAATAACTCCGTACTCCCAGAGTGCGAGGCGGAGTATAAACATTCTCCCAAAAACCCCAGAGTACTCCGAGAGCGCGAGCTGGGTATAAACACTAACAAACTCCAGCTTCCGAGAGCGCGAACTGGAGTATAGACATTAACGAACTCCAGCTTCCGAGAACGCGAACTGGAGTATAAACATTAACTAACTCCGTGCTTCCAGTACGCAAGGCAGAGTATAAACATACATCGACTCCACACTAATCCCCAATACTGGGGGCAGAACCATAACACATAGCAAGTTGGAGACAAAAGTGAATACATTTTCATTTCCATTACCAACAAAAAGAATCTGATTACAAAATGGTTCAAAAAATTGCTACTAGTGGGAGCCGAATCCACATCTATACACGGCTATAGAAGAATCAACAAAATGCTACCCTACACAACAGAGATTTAAAGAAAGAGTTCAATCTTTCTTCTTCCTTATCTTCTTCTTCGGGGTAGCTCCACCCGATCCGCTGCCCGATTTCTTCCTCAATCGCTTGCTCTTTTCAGGCTTGCCCTCTGGCAGCGATATAATGTCGACATCTTCCTCAGAGCTGGAGGCGACGGAAGTCCTTCTAGGAGGACGAGCTGGAGGCATAGGAGTAGTAGCAGGAGGAGGGGCAGGAGCGGTCTCAATCATTACAGTACCGCCCGGTGAAATCACCATTAACGGGGCAGGCCCGGGCGGATTCACACCAACATTTCCTGTTGCCATCTCGGCAGCAATCTCAGCAATAACATCGTCCTCACGAGATACTTGGGCCGCATCAGATGTGCCAATAGCTGGCATAGATGAACTAACAGCCGGAGCAGCCTCACTCACAATATCGGACGGGTTGGCAGAGGGGTCGATAGGTTCATTGAGAAGCTCCTCGATCATTTGAGCGCTGAAAGAAAACATATTCGCATCTCCCTCCTCGCCAATCAAAGTGGAAGTCATGACGGCTTCAGAAAAAACAACCCCTTGTGTTTGTTGAGGAACTGATAGAGCAAGGGGCGCAGACACAATAGCTTCAGTCACTGAAATGCGACAAAACGAAGATTGTTAGCCAAGTGTGTTGCTTAAGGTTTTTCACGACTAAACTACGAGAAGCGTTCAAATACCTTCCTTGGTCTGGACCGAAACATGGGTGGAATCATCGGCAGAAGATAATAACGGCTGGTCAGGATTATATGCAGGAACAGATTGGGGGTCTACTGCACCAGTGGTTTCAGGCAATGTTGGGAGTACAGCTTCAACACTTGCCTCGTGATGCGCGGTCCCCGAACCTTCGCCTGTCTCTAGAGATTGAACGCCAAGCTTTTCTTTCGCCATGGAGATCACCACCTCATGAAGGGTCTTCCTCTCATCGTCGGTGAGCAAACGCATCTCCAGCTCAAAGTCGTCAAATGTTTCATCTGGATGCACTGCCTTCTTCTCATTCACCAGCCGGGTCCAGGCATTGTACAAAATCATGGAGTCATCTCCCAGCCACGCTAAATTTCTATGCTCCAGCACATTAGCGTTGTACGTGACAAGGAGATCGTCGAACTCAGCATCCAGCCTGGACCTCTCCTCCAAAATCTTTTCCTGGATTTCTGCTTCCGCAGACTTAGACTTGACCACCACCGCAGCAAGTTCGGCCCTGAGGGATACTTCTTGGTCACAAGCCTCTTGAGCAGTAGCGTTCGCATCGTCCTTCTCCTTCACCATTTCAGCGAATTTGGCCTTGAGCTCGTTCAGCTCTTTAACGGCTAAGTCTCGCTCAGCTGCAACGGTGGTATTACGATGGCCCATCTCTTCCACTGTGGCGCAATGTTCTTGCTGCATCCTCGCTAATTTGGCCACGACACCCTCGTGTTTCTTAAGTGTTTAAAGCTCTGACTTTCGGGACGTTTCCACTTCAGATTGAAGAACTTGAATGATGCGTTTCTGCTTCGCAATGTCAACGTCACGTTCGGCAATGACCTTCGCCCTGTCGAAAGCTACTCTAGAAGCCTTCACGGCTGCCTTATACCACTCCTTGTACTGAGCATAGAAGTCATGGATGTAATTATGAGCAGTGGTCTCGGCTTTCGGAGGGATTCTTTTGAAGTTAGGAGGGAAGATATAGCCATCCATGCAAATTTCCGGGTAGTCGTTTTTCATTTGGGCGAGTTTAGCAGCTCCCTCGCTTGTCAACTCAACCGGAGCTTGTTCAATTATAGCGGCTGCTGTCGGTTCCATTCTTGGCCGCTGAATATCAGGCCGAGAAGATTGAGAAGGCAACTGTTGCTGATGAGATGGCCCTGGGAGGTCTACTGGAGCCCTGGGAGGCGGAGGAGAACGAGATCGGGGTCGGTACTGGTACCCCCGGTCTCTGTCAGAGTAATCATAGCCAGAACGGTTACGCGAGTAATCTCTGTCTCTATCATAACGTTCTTGACTCGAGTAGCCTCGCCCATGATCCCTATCTGTCTCTCTCCTACGAGAATCATAAAATGGAGAAGATTGGCGCACATTCCGGAGCCTATCTAGAGTAGAGCCACGTCCTGACATCTCACCTGCGATAAGAAAGAATTACGGATTAAAATCCCAAAAGGCAATGTTTACTATGCAGAAGTCATGAAGTGCCGTGGAAGTGTGTGTAAATGTGTAAACCCCCAAACCGACCGGAAGTGTTGACCGCACTTAAAGGAAAAGGCTCGTTCATGTTTAGAACGTCTTGAAATTCCTCCAACCCAGGATCATGAGAAATCGATATATAATCTGGGATAGGAATATCGTCTAGCCCTTTGAAAGAATCTCTCGAATGAGAAGGGGCGGCCTCAGAAATCATAACTCCGGAAGCGGGGAGAAACACATCTACAGATTTTCTCCCCTTTGACTTAAGTTTTTTGGAAACGGCGGCCTTGCCTTTCCGTTTTTCTCCCGATTCCTCCAAGTTTCCCGAAAGGTCAGCCATTGGCTCTGAATCCATCTGGGTTCTTTCTTCGTCACTCGCCTCGATTATTCTGATCCCGAGTGACCTCTTCGCTTTTCTCTTCTTGGGTTTCTTCTTATTTTCCTTCTTGGAGACGGACTTTGAAAATCCCTCAACAACTATGCTTTGATTAATGTCAATCAAACCCAGAACTCTTAAGTTGTAGTCGTTCAGCACCGAGTCAATATGCCTCAGCTCGCTTGGGACTTCTTGAAGACTCCGGACAGTACCCTTGAAACGCCCTCCATCGGGCCTAGAGATAATAGCTGTAAAAGGAATGAAATGTCAATTTTAATACCGAAGGGATATTGGTCAAAGAAACAGGTTAAGGCGCTTACGTCTAGACAACCATCGCCTAGCGAAACCCGGAGGGCACCGAACGTAGAACCATTCGTTTTTGAAATAGCTCAGGCGCGTCCAAGCTCCAACTACAACTTGGCAATTTCTAACTGCCTCCAAGAATGTAAACGACGGGCTATCACCCCTGCTCTTGAAGTTAAATATATGTCTGATCTCGAAGGGCCTCGGCGGGCGAAAAAGGCAGTCCATAAATATTACAAAGACACTATTCAGCAACGCATGCCCGTTGGGATGAAGTTGTGAAGGAGCGATCCCTAAATATGATAGCATCCTTCTGATATATTGATTGAAGGGAGGAAGAGTTCCAGCCGCACAAGCATGACGGTAGAATGCTGTATATCCTTCAGGCGGATTATGCGGTCTATCGGTGGCGCTGGGCAATAATACGTCACCCAGAGATATGTTATGCTTTAAGCATATTCGTCCCAACAAGGATTCAGATATATTGGACTGAACCGAATCAACAGGGTCCTCAATAAATATCGCCTCCGGCAATTCATCTGGAGCCGGATCGATAACGTCGGCAGGGATGTCAGGAATCTCAAGCACAGGAGGAGTCGAGCTCTGCACCTCTTGTTGTTGGGAGCTCGAAGATTCCATAATTAGCTAACTCATCAGAAAGCAACGTTAAGTTCATAACCAGCCCATGCATGCCCCAGTATAGTGTGTGTGAACGTGTCGTGCAGTACAAGTAATATGCATCACTTAAGCAAATTTAACAGAATAAAACAAGATGTTCGTACAACATATCTTGGGAATTTGAGAATGAAAATGACCGTCATCGCTGACCGTCACTTCCGCAACATCCAAACGCTACGAACCAACCTCGTGTATAAGTCAGTTATGTTGTTGGTTAAGTCACAGTTCCATCGACGAGCTTCAAAAAGGAGGTCAAATCTTTCGGTCAAGTTCGACTATGCAAGGCCGAAGCTCGTCGGAGTCAAGTATGCTAAAGTTCATTATGTTCGTCGAAATTCAACGTGAAACTGGTCGTAGTTCAGATGTTGGAGTAAATCAGAAGAGCAGAAGTTTCAAAAGTCAGGACGTTCGAATCGATTGACTCGAATCGCTATGAGTCGAATCAATGAAGTTCGAATCCATTGGCTCGAATCGATGTGAATCGATTCGATAAAGCTCAAGGGAAAATACTTCGAATCCATATGGTACGACTCGATGAAAACTGGAGAAGGGAAAATGCTTCGAATCCATGAGCATGGCACAGCTTTGAATCGATCAGAATTTTATGTCTTCGAATCGATCAGGGCAACATTGCTTCGAATCGATCGTTTTGATCCATTTTTTCTTTCATGATCATCGATTCGAAGCCTGACACTTAAGACTGATTCGAATTGCACGTTCCCGGATCGATGCAGAGCAGTAAAGAGGAACGATGTCCATCCATAACAGGTTTCGTTCCCTAGATTCATCGATTCGACCCATCCCAGATCTACCGATCCTTCATGATTTTCAGAAGAAAAAATGGAATCGCTGCCAAGAATTCCAAGTTTTAATGTTCTACACTCGAATCGGTTCCATGTTTACCTGATTGTATTCGACTATAGTCAAAAGCTTGGGAAAATTTGATCGATTCGTACGAAGACACGAAGGTTTCCTGCTCTGAAGGATCGAGTCGAAGAGATAGCTACAGTGGACAGTGAAAAAGTAAAAAGCCAAAGTGAAACCGGCCTTGGGTATTTATATGGGTTGGAGAAACGATTCGCGGCTCTTCATCTCCCGGTCAACTTGACATTTTATCATCGGTCACCAGCTGGGCGAAATCGATTCGAACGATCACTCGATAGCCCACAGTGCTCGAATCCATCAAAACGACATTTCCACGAGGCTCATCGATACGAAGCTGCACCGATTCGAACTTCTATCGATACGAAGGAGTTAGCAAAAACAGAATTGAAGCCGTCATGTACCTATCGATTCGGAGTGCCAACCTCGTATCCCTCGACTCGCAGCGGTTCGAAGGTCATCGATTCGAATGGGCATTTCGAATCCATCAAAACCATCTATAAAAATGAACACATCGCTTCGACATGAAAAGATTACTGGATTACCTTTTTACCTCGATTCAGGAGAGGATCGATACAAGAAGATAATCATAGGCAATCGTAAAGGCAGTGTTTCAACTCAAATCTCAAATCAGTCCAAGAGAGGACCGATGCAGGGACATTCATGTTCATCTCGTCATGACTCAAAAAACTGACAGCCAGTCACTATTGTACGACGGTCGATTACAGCGATACAGAATGCAACTTTCGGTAAAGCATGTCATAGCTGTCCAGTGAGAGACTGCAACTTTTCAAAGCACGTCATGTTTACACAAGACGTACTTTGGGGGGCAAATGTTATCCCGCCTTTTGGCAAGGCCGTGATACCAAGGACTTAACTAGAAAACAGTAACAGATCGTCTTGGAAGTCGGTTACACGTAGGATCGCTACGGATATCGATGAATTTTGCCCGAGTCCGGATCGGGCTATAACAGATAAGACACGTCAAGCAAAGGAGTAGGAACCAACGTTCCAAATTTCGAAGCAATCCGAGTTCGTATGCTCGAGTTATCGCCGTTGGAAAAACAATGGAGACATGCTTCAGTTCCAGTCTATCAACATGCAATAGTTCGACTCCATCAATATGCTTTGGTTCGAATCCTTCTATAATTCGAATCCATCAAAAGTTGATTGCTTCGAATCCATCGGCCCAGAGCCTCACCACGAATCCATCCTCACATAGCTTAAGTTCGAATGGATTGTTCGTTCGAATCCATGAAACCCCCTCTTACTTCGAATCCATCAAAAGAGAATCCTTCGAATCGATCGAATGAGGAAGCTCAAACTCCACCTCCTGCTCATCTTCGAATCCATAAAGGGAGTGTTCTTCGAGTCCAGATGGTTGAGAGAGTTTCGAATCGATTCATAGCATCTAAGCAATGATCGATTCGAACGACGAGCCGATTCCATCGGTTTGAAAGAACTACTCTTCGAATCAACCAGTCTTCGAATCCACCAAGCAACTTAGCTAAAACCCGGAGGAAAATAAGGATCGACTCGAAGCACACGCATGCAAAGAAAATCGATTCGAACAAATCGATGCGAACAGATTAATTCGAACGAATCGATAAGGACAGATCGATTCGAACAGATCCAGGAGGCGAAAATCCCAAACTTGAATCGATCATATCTCGAGATTTACAAGTCCAAATGCTCTGAAATTTTCACAGAAGCTCAAACACATGATGAAGAATGTGCACACCAAATTTCAGCTCAATAGGACGATTTCTTGATCGATTCGAACCAAGGGTCGAATCGATCCCAAAGTGGGCCCGGGTCTCCAGATTTCGGTCATGTGGGCCCCCTGACGTACCAGAACTGGTCTCCCCACATTTTAGGCGAAATACCAGCCTCCTACACCTATAAATAGACCCCCTGGTCATTCAGAAAAGGGGTCGGAGAATTCTAAGTATTAAAGAGCGCCCAGATTCTGCCAGATTCACTCCAGAACACCGCCGCAGCTTTAGATTGACACTTAGCATTTGAATTCAGTTGTATTACATTATCAACTACTGTAATCTTCAAGTAATCGAGCAATAAAATCATCAAACTTCATAGTGGACGTAGGCGAAACGCCGAACCACTCTAAATCGCTTGTCTTTGCAATTTACTTTCTGTTATTTGGAGTTTTTGTTAGATAATCCACAGTTTTAATTTTCGTTCTTCACTTTTATCTCTTCAAAAACTTCCGAAGAGTGTTGTGCCCATTTTTGGTACAAACAAGGTGCATCATTGAATATTTGCATGATTGAATCAATGAGTCATCACTAAATGGAGTATAAATACTAAATATTGAAAGAAAGTGCATTAAACCAAAACCCATGATTCATTTGCGTTTTACAAAAAAAAGAACTTGAAAATGAGAAATATTTCAATTTTTAGTTGAGCTTTTTGATACAAAATATTAGATTGTCGCTGGACATTCAAAACTGATGGTATAATGCATTTTCATTTGCACCTAGCTAAATCAATATGTTACAGTATATTGAATTATATACACAAACTTGTATAGGCACATCGTAGAATATTTACATGATTGAATCTATGAGTCATCTACAAATGGTGAACCAAAACTATCTACTAAAGGAAAGTGCACTGAACCACAACCCTTAGCTCATTTCTGTCTGACAAATAAAAGGATAATAAGAACTTGAAGATGACAAATAATTTGATTTTCAGTTGAGATTATTGATACAAAAGATATATTAGACTGTCATTGGACGATCAAAACCGATGGTCTGTCTTTTCCAAAAAAAATCCAGTAAATGTATTTCATATATAAACTACATATTTCCTAGAATGTTTTCTTTCCACTTTACTACTAAATTACATGCTTCAAACAACTTTGAGTCATTAGTTTCTGTTATGTAGACAAATGTTGCAATAAACTTCCTATTCATAGTTGTAAAAGGTTTCAGTGAAAATTTTGCATTTATAATCAACTGTTGGAAAATGAAAAGGTTTAAAGCTAGTGAAAATTTGCTATGCTAAGTGAAGTCAGAATCGGACATGGGCCAACAAAAATGTTGTCATGTCCACTATAAAATTTTGATGAGCCACACAACAACCTTAGGTACACTAAATCTTTCACGCTAAGAATACCATTAACTCTACAATAAAGTATTGGTCTTGAATAATAAATCTTTGTGATTGGAATACTTTATTCTAGTTGCTAGATATATTCTATGATATTGAATTATACTGCTATAGGTGTCGCAAATTAAGAAATGTTAAAATATCACATGTTAAAAAATTATTACTATTAAACTATCACATTATACTTAGTAAAAGCTAAATCATGTTTGACCATTATTTATTTCCCAGACCAGATCAGTATGTTGCAGAGAAGCTTCCAAACTTTACATACAAAACATTAATATAGCAGTAAAAAAACAAAAAGATTGCTAGGAGAAGGAACTGCCATAGTCCATCTTGTTGAATTTATGCTATTCTAGCTTGAAATCAAAATATCACAAAGTATAATATTACATAATCAAACAGATTATTATAGAAATAACAAAAAAAATGAAAAACCTAACCAAATAAGTGGACTATACAAATTATTGTAGTTAAAAAGCTATGCACCTTGTGCTTACTGATTTGCAGCAGCGAAGATAGAGAAACCAAACCAAACCATTATTTCAAAAAAAGAAAATTCACAGATATGCAACCGTCGACATGGTTTGGGTGAAAAATGGAGAGCTGATAACAAACTTGAGGAATAACATAGTCAATAGTGGTGGCAGATAATGAGAAAATTTGCGATGCAGAAAAATGAAGAGTTTCAGAATTGAAATAGTATACAGTATATATGATAAAGAAAAAATAAAAAATAAAAAATAGATGGAAATAACAGAAGATCACAAAACATGCAACATTGCTAATAGGTAAGAAATATTTATAAAAAATACTGACGCCCACCTCTATGCTCACAATAACAAAGGTTATTATAAGGAATAACGTCTGCTATTGCGAAGAATAAGGCTTGTTAGAAGCGACCATCCGTAAGTTATGCCTTAGACGAGTATTGATTACATCGATAGGAGTTGTATAAATTACTTCCAAGGATATATATTCAATCCAAATCTAAAACGAAACTACAGTGGCTTAAGAAAAATTCAGAACAACTCATAATAACAACACAGATAGTATAATCACATCAGAACAAAAATACCAGATATATAGCGGAAGACAAGTCTGGAATACATGCTACAACAATCGGTAGTTCACATGAACCAAATGTACATATACATATACATCGACATACATAAGACGATAGTCAATAATCCAAAAGAACTCCTCGAAGGCTGGACAAAAGATAATGTGAGATCCCAAAAGCTGAAGCTGCTACGGAATCGGAGATAGAGACTACCCTGAAATAACTCGGTCTGACCCGAGTATTATTTAAAAGAAAATAATAAACGGATCAGTCTAATATATTCTTAGAAGTGAATGCATCATAAACAACATCAAAGCAAAATAATAATAATCTCGAATGAGACTATTCAACATAAGAAATCAACATAATTAAATGAAGAAATCACATCAAACTCCATCAAAATCAACTTTCACATTTACGAATGAATTAAAAACAACAATTCACAAAATCTAGAAATCAATAATAGATAACTAGAAAAATCAACATAAAAGTGGATCGATCCCATCATATGGCGAGTCTAAGCTATGCCGCACGTGCATCAACATATGGCCGAAGCCTACCAAGTACTGTCATCATAATTTTGGCGCCCAACAAATGACACGAAGGTCCAACATATGACCCGAAGGTCTAGTACTGGTATTTGACCCGAAGGTCCATCATATGACCCGAAGGTCCATCATAGTGGCTCGAAAGCGCACAAAATCATCAAAATCATCAAACAACAAATATTTCAATTAACGAGTCCGGAATTAACCGAAATAGTAAAAGTGTGGTTCCATACTTCGCGCTTTTGCTAAATCGTTTAAATCTCTTCATCGTTTCCTTGAAAGTGCAAAATTGTGTATTTTATAAAAATACATTTTACGTTCTCAAATGGACAAGTCCGGAATTAAGCGAATCAGTAAAAGTAAGGGTTCATAGTCCTCAGTTTTGCTGAAGCGTTTAAATCGCTTCCTCATTCTTTTGAAAGCGCAAATTGTAGAATTTTTGGAAACAATTTCAATTTTAAACGATTTTTAAAACACATGATTAAAATAGCAACAACTATAGCAATTTCGACGAGGAAATTGCGTATCTCAAAACACAGTAAAAACGTGTATCAAATCAACGTTGCGGGATAACCGCTTAAAAATCCACTTTAAATTTGACAGTTACTGAAGTCAAAACGACAGTAATTTTTATACGTCAAAATCTCATCAAAATAATTAGCATCCAAATATAATACCGGTGTAAGATTCGTTATAAAATAACGGTAACCAATTTTCCATTAAAACAACACCGGATTCGCGTGAATAAATTGAACTCACGTGTATAAAAGGAGATTGGAAAATATTGATAAATTGCCAAGTTATAGTTGCTGTTCGAAGCACAAAGATAATACTTCTACTAATTGACCCATATTATACACGTGCATCAAGGATAGTGGAAAGTGTTTAATAAATGGCCTTAACACATTTCAGAATTTCATCGAACGCATTAATATCCTAAGGCACGTGTAGGGGTGAAAGTGAATTGGTCTTACCATATTTTTTTTTCGAAAAATATTTTAAAGCAAAACTGGCAATATTTTACAGGCATTGTTCGCAAACAACTGAATGGTCTCTGGAAACAAAAAGAGTTGAAATGCCTGTCACTACGCATGTATGCACGTGAATGGTTAGAAGTGCCTGGCAACTAACCTCATGTTTCCATGTAACAAAGCATACGCATGCATGAAAACTAAAGCTTGTTAAAACGTTTTGAAGTTGTAACAAGAACACACTTTTACTAGTTGAAACCAAACAGAGCATGCGAAAAGATCCTGGTAATATAATGTCTGCAAAATATGCTAACACTCTTATCTATGCTCATACAACTTCTAATTATAACCACATTTTAAACTCTAGTGTATATATATCTGTACATAGATGCAGGGAACAAGAGAAAAACAGTGAAAAGAACAATGAAAATGAGTAAATGTTTTACCACCCTATTCTAAAGTCAAACATTGGAAAGAACAAGTAGAAGCCAAAAACAGTTAACTGGGCACAAATAAGGATTAGAGATGTGAGTTATACTCACATTAATTTGTTTCGAATACAGCTAGAGCAGGGGATTCAAATCTTAGAGCTGCTGCCATTAATGCTCAAGTTCTGAAATGAACAAAAAGAAAGATGATGCAGAGAAAATATCAAAAAGAATTGAGTGTTGAAAAGGCTTAGAGCATCTTCAATGCAAATAGGATGTGATGTTAATTAAATCCTTTGTGTCAAAGGATAAATCACAATGTTAACTCAATGTAATTTCTAAAAGTTAAACATCACATTAAAAACAAAAAAAACTACTCCAATGCAAATATATTTATTAAGAAAAAATTGACTATGTGTTCCAATCAAAATTTAAATAAATAAAAATAATAAATAAAAATTACTCCATTGTGAATATTTATTACCTCACATTGTGAAGTGCAATGTCTAAAACTAGATATTGCAATGTCTAATAATTTTTTTGCCAAGTCATCATAACATTGTTATTAACATTGGCATTGGAGATGAAAATTTGAACTAAATTAAATGTTGATGATGTGTAATTGACATTACATCAAAAAAGTTCATGGGTTGGAGATGCTCTTAGGGGTACACATTCATTTAATGCATAGGTACTAGATAATGCTCGGCCACGTTTGAAATACAAGTATGTATGTCACGACAAGGCAATTTTTCCAGTAATGCAAAAAATGTGTTCACACTTTGACTCTTAGTTTACAGCAAGGCACAAAAGTTGTTCAAGCTTTTGAAATTGGACCGCCACAATTAGGCCTGTCAATGGGCAGGGTTCGGTCCGGGTATTATAAAACCCGGACCCGAGTCCAATTACAATAATTAAAACCCGTGCCCGGCCCGAACCCACAGGGTATTTCAACCCAATATCCGAGCCCGACCCGTCGGACTTTTTAAGCCCGCTGGGTAATAACTATATACCTAATTCAGAATATTTATGTTAAAACCATATTTTAAAACTGCAACTTTGGTAAAAAATTTATACAAACAATGTTAACATATAAATTGGATGGTGATGTAGTCAAACTCATAACAAAAGTATGCAAAAACATCTACATTTAAACAAACAAAATAGTAAATAAGTAACATACGCACTCATGTTTTAATACGACGAAAAACTAATGGTCGGGTCGGGCCAACCGGGCCGGGTTTTGATAAAACCGTACTCGATCCGGATCGGGCCTGAGTCGGGCTTGGGTAGTAAAAGGCAAAACCCATACCCGCATAAATAGGGCGGGTTCGGGCCGGGTCCGGGCCGAAGCCCGTACCATTGACAGGCCTAGCCACAATGCAAAGGGAAAAATATAATGCAAAGTATACACTATATTTTTTTCCTTACAGTATTGCATTTTTGTACACTTTGCATTTATAAAAAGAATGTGAATAAGTCATACTATTTGAATTAGATGACAGCTAGGTGGAGTGAATAAAATGCAACGCAATTCAACCGGCTTTGCAATTTGAATTGCATCAATATGTTATTTTATTTTGTTTTATTTTATTTTTAAATTTAGATTTAAAATATTCGCTTCGACAGTAATTTAAAAATTACGGTCGTTGCCGATTTTAAAAACATTTATTACGACGGTAATAAAATCACAGTCGTTACAGACTCCCCTTAGAAAAATTCTAGAATTCCCAAACAAATTAGAAAGTTTGAAACAATTACAAGCCTTTTTAGGACTTGTAAATTATGCAAGACCTTATATAAAAAATCTTTCAAAATATACCGGGCCTCTTTACAACAAGGCAAGGCCAAAGGGTAACAGGGAATTTAACATAGAAGATATAAAACAAATTCAAGAAATAAAGAAATTAGCCCAAAACTTAAAACCTTTAAGTTTACCTTTACAGACAGAATATTTAATAATCGAAACAGATGGATCTTCCTTAGGATGGGGAGGAATCTTATTAAGTAAGATAACAAATACGGAATTAATTCCACAGAAAAAATATGTAGATATACCTCAGGGACATACAAAGAAAAAGAATACATGACATCTTTAAACTATGAGATACTAGCCATAATATACGTTTTAGAAGCCTTTAAATTATTTATAATTTCTCAAAAGGAAATAACAATTAGAACAGATTGTGAATCAATTGTAAAATACACAGACAATAAAAAAGAAAAAGGAACCATAAATAACATATGGTTAAAATTTAAACATGCCATATCAAATTGTGGGACTAACATTAGTTGGGAACACATAAAAGGAAAAAATAATTTCTTACCAGACCAGCTATCAAGATTACTAAAATAAAATCATATATGCCAATTACTAACATTTATTTTGCAGAAATGGAAGAATTAAATCCATCCAAACATTTGAAGGCATATACTACAAACAAATTTCAGACAAAGACGAAAGTCACTGAAGATCAACAAATGATTCTTGACAATATCTAGAACATGAAGACTCCTCATGAGTCTAATAAACAAAAATTGAGTGTTTTATACACTCTTGTACAAATGTTCACAAATGAGAAAAAAAACAAAATATCTCTATTATGGCTTGTTTACAAGTCTCGATGCTGGTATTTATACCACATGGGAACAAATGATCGTTAAGATCAAATATCTTGAACAAAATCCCAGATATGGGAAACCATTATACAAAGGCTTCAATATCTTTGAAGCTGCTACGAATGAGTTACAAAAGGTCTTTGGAAAAGATTATATAATTTCTAAAGACATACAAAGTTTACAACAAATTTCCTTGGGAAAATAGATCAAAGAAGAAATCATTGAAACTTCTTCTACAAATTTCAAACCACAAACTTCTTTTGCCACTATAACCAAATCAAGTCCCACAAAAATGACAAATCTGGGTAATCCTAAAAATATTTACCAAAATACACCCCTGCTAAGTATAATCCAAAAATCTGTAATTCTGCCCAACTTTCTTGAACAAATGACAAGAGAATTGCATTTTATACAACACCCTGTTGAGCTTTCTCTACAAACTTTCAATAAACTTTGCGAATTCATCTCACACATCTCCAAAACAAAAAATGAAGGGTTTCAAATAAATTGGGATATCATGAGAAATACAAATATCCCTTGTAAAAAAAGATTTGCTTCTTGTCCACAAACAACCCATGACTGCTCATGCACAATATCCTGTGCAGTTCCACAAATTACTCTCAATCTCACAAAATACAAATACTTGACCCATGATGATATCATATTTGATCCAAATATTTTAATAAACTATGGACTTGTCAGAAGAATCTATTTTGATGAATGGATTCAAGATGATCTTCCAGAGCCTTTTGGAAGCATAATAGAACAATTAACAAACATGTTAGCGACTGACATATATATGGACTTCATGTCCACTCCACCATATTTTGGAAAAAATATTTTTGAACCCACAAAACACACTGTACACATCAAAGCAAAATTCCTGGATACAGTCTATGAAGAATGGAGGGAAAATAACAATATAGAAAAAATGGAATATATAAAAATCAAAGAACAAATGTATGAAAGATACAGGACCATTAAATATGTGGAAGAAGATGAATGGGACAACAAAGGTTCGTATCTATATGCTGAGACCCCCACAATAAAAATATTTGTCACAAAAGCCTTGAGAGACCAGGGAATAAATTACATAAACTTTGATATATTCCATCCAAAGCCTTCCCTGATAAAAAAACTATGTTGGGCGTGTTCTCACCCAGAAGACCTCTAGACCAAGAAGCTTGATTCATCCATCCAGGCTTGCCTAAACTCATTCGGCATTCTCGTTCTCCAGGGCCCATTCGGCAGGAACTCATTCGTTATCCATGCCTCATAGAAACCCATTCGGTAGTCTCAAGAAGCCACTACCAGACCAACCTCTCCTAGCTCCTACCGGACCAACCTCTCCTAGCTCCTACCGGACCAAGCCACTACCGGACCAACCTCTCCTAGCTCCTACCGGACCAAGCTCCTACCGGACCAAGCTCCTACCGGACCAAGCTCCTACCGGACCAAGCTCCTACCAGACCAAGTTCCTTCCACCGAACCAAGTACCACCGGACCAGCTCCACCAGGCCAGATTGCGTCAGCCCAGGCCCACCAGCTGGTATATACCTCCAAGACCCCTACCCCCAGCCTCACTCTATAAATAGAGGGGCAGGGGTACAACAATGGGGGACAAGTTTGAGAGCTCAAGCACGGAAGGAACTTTCAAACAACTTTCTTTTACTTGTATCAAAGCTTTGTACTTGTAATCAAAACAAGGGAAGAGAAATAACATATAAAGTGGACGTAGGCACATTCTGGCTGAACCACTATAAATTTGCGTGTCTTTTTTACAGTTTAGCCCCTGCTTTTCATATATTTGCATAAATCACTCAAATCGCTAAGAACAACATAAGATCTACTAAATCATACAACTTTGAGGTGTTTGTCCATTTTTTGTGCAAACATTTTTTGTGCTTTCACTGAGAACGGAGAAGCTTGAAGCTTCAGCTTCATCCACTTAACAGCTTTCCTAACAGCATCGTTCGCTACTTGGAAAACATGTCTCCCAAATAGAGAAAAGATGTTAACAAAGGAAAAAACATCGCATCCAGCAGTCTTCCGGATCCAGCTGTCACGAATCAAGTAAATCGTCCTCCTCCAGCAACAATAACAAATGAAGGACAGGCTAACCCAACCACTCCTGCCACAGAACAGCCTGCATCGATTACTAGGGCAGATTTGGACAGAGTTGTGGTTGAAGTAACTAACCGCTTCACGTCCCAACAGGAAGCCTTGGTGGACCATCTCATGTCACGCTTAAGGGACGCCGAAGAGTCCAACCGCAACACTGAATCATGGGGCGAGTCCCAGTCTGGAGGATCTCAGAGATAACAAAGATCTTCCTTCTTCGAAGGAGCTAACGGCAGAAGTAGCCATGGTAGGAGCCGAGACCGAGCACAGCCCGAAGTTAGGCCGGAGGAAACGTTTGGTACCGAACCCAACGGGGGAGGTACCGGACGGAGGTCAACTGTGGCTGAGCCTGTCATACTGCCTAACCACGGAAACGCCAGCGAATGGGGCCGAGCTAGAGTCCAGCCCGAAGTTGGTCCCGAGAAAGTGCTTAGATCAGAACCCGGCAGGGGGAGATCAAGGCAAGGGCCAACTGTAGCTGACCCTAGCATGCTCCCAGAAGATCAAAGGCAGCCACTGGAAAATATGAGGAATGATAGACGATACCATCCCTATAGATCATCTGGACGGAATCAATCCCACAGAACAGAACCAGACTTATTTCTATCTGCTCCAAATTCTGATGAAAGGATGGCACGCTTATTCAGAGAGTGTGTCCAACGGGAACAAAGGGATCGAGGTATAGGCGTTAGGGTGACCAGCCCTTTCGCCCGCAACATCGAAATTGCTATCACCCCCCGAGAATGGAAGATGCCAACAATGGAACCCTACAAAGGAACCTCTGACCCCGTTGTACACTTACAGAGGTACACGCAACATATGCTCATGAGTGGGGCGACAGAGGGAGTACTGTGCAAATGCTTTCCGCTCTTCTTAGCAGATCTTGCTACCTCCTGGTTCTGTCACATACCCCAGGGATCCATCAGCTCGTGGGAAATGTTGAAAGAAAAATTTATCAGTCAGTTCCGCATTCATGTGGAGCAACCTAAGGACGCTTATTCCTTATCCAGCGTCAAACAGAAACCTGGAGAAAAGCTGCAGCAATACCTAACCAGATTCAACGCCGCAGCGGCCGCAGTCCAAGATGCCGATGAGAAGCTTATCCTAATGGCCCTCTGTAGTGGTGTGCATCCAGACACTAAATTTGCTAGAAGGTTGACTAAAGAAAAACCAGCTACTTTACCCGATTCCTTCCATGAAGCCGGGAAATACATGAGGCTTGAGGATGCTGCCATGGAGGGGCAGTCAGGACAGCAGAACAAGGCAACTCACAGCAACGCCCCTGCGCTGGCAAGAGACATTCGAAGAAATGATTCCAGAGACAATGCTGGGGGCAAGAAGGGAGAAAAGCGCCTATATCGGCCAGGACCGAGATTCGACACTTACACTCCTTTGAACGAGACCGTTGAAAATATCTTCCTTGCCACCCAAGGCGAAGTTAGATACAAACGTCCACCATACAAGAAGGAATCAGATAACGCGCAGAAGTCTGGAAAGTTCTGCCGCTTCCACGAATCGCACAGGCATGATACCAATGAATGCCATCATCTCCGGGATCTGATTGAGGAACACATCAGAAGGAAGAAACTGGAACGTTATGTAAAAAGTCAGGACAGGACTCCAGCTCCCGCCAATGAAAACCCGAGGCTGCCCTCACCGGGGTCCGATAGAGGAAACCGCAACGCTAGCAGCTCTAGTCAAGAGAAGATAGTGGTCCATACCATCTCAGGAGGGCCGCACATCGCAGACAGAAGCTGGAAAGAGATGGAAAGATATGGGAAGTCGCTTAGGGACAATAAAGACTGTGTCAATTCGGTTATAGAAGAGCGCCATCCGAAGTGGAAAGAAAGTGATGACATCACATTCGGTAAGCGTGACCTAGAAGGAAGGTAGTACCCTCACATGGATCCCATGGTTATCTCTGCCCGACTCGGTCCCGCCGAAGTTTACCGAATCCTGGTAGACACTGGAAGCTCAGTAAACATCCTGTTCAAACACGCATTCGACAAAATGAAGCTATCAATGAAGGATGTATCTCCCTGCGATAAACCACTACACGGTTTCACTGGAGATGCGAAAATGCCCCTCGGGCAACTGGACCTCTTTGTTGAGATTGGAAGCCATCCCCGCTCCGTTGTACGGAAACAGACGTTTGTGCTAATAGAAACCCATTCGGCCTACAACGCCTTCTTAGGAAGACCAGCCTTGTCTGACTTCCAAATTGTCCTAGCCCCATGGTGCCTGAAAATGAAATTTCCAACAGACAATGGAGTAGGGGAAGTGGAAGTAGACCAGGATATTGCACGAGACTGCTATGCAACTGAACTTCGCAACAACCACAGGAAGGATAAAGGGAAAGGTGTAGAGATTGCCCTCTGCACAAAAAGCCTTGAAGCATAGCAACTAAAGAAAGCCCCTCCTCTTCGATACACCAGCGACCCTTTCAATGAATTAGACCCTAGGGACAAAGAGGAGGAGGCCACCGCCGAGCCTGCAGAGGCTATGGAGTTTATATCTGTAGACAAGCACGACTCAAGTAGACTACTGAAAATTGGGTCCCAACTAAAAGCTGAATTGAAGGAACAACTCATCGATTTTCTCCGCCACAACTTGGATGTATTCGCATGGTCACACGCTGACATGACTGGAATCTCCCCCGACATAGCCTGCCACGTATTAAACATTGATCCTACCAAGGCGCCTGTAAAACAAAAAAAGAGAAGTATGGGGGCAGAGCGATCAGCAGCCCTTGATGAAGAAGTAAAGAATCTACTCGCCAATGACTTCATACGAGAAGCTGTTTACCCGGAATGGATCGCCAACCCGGTACTAGTAAAGAAGGCTAATGGGAAGTGGCGGACCTGCATTGACTTCTCCAACCTAAACGACGCCTGCCCAAAGGATTGCTTCCCACTTCCCAGAATCGACCAACTTGTAGACAGCACAGCCGGGCACGAGCTCCTATCTTTTATGGACGCATACTCAGGATATAACCAAATTCCTATGCATGCTCCCGACCAAGACCACACTAGTTTCATCACCGACCGGGGTTTGTACTGCTATAAGGTAATGCCTTTCGGACTTAAAAATGCAGGAGCCACCTACCAGCGCCTCGTCAACAAGATGTTTGCGGGGCTAATAGGACAAACTATGGAAGTATATGTGGACGACATGCTGGTGAAATCACGGAAAGCCAAAGATCACATAAGCCACCTAGGCGAAATGTTCCAGGTACTTCGACAGTATGGAATGAAGTTGAATCCACTAAAGTGCTCCTTTGGAGTATCATCGGGAAAATTCTTAGGGTTCATCGTCCATGCCCGAGGGATTGAAGCAAACCCTGAACAAGTCCGAGCGCTAAGGGATATCAAGATACCTTCCACCCGAAAGGAAATGCAAAGCCTAAATGGAAAAGTGGCCGCCCTAAGCCGATTCATCTCCAAGGCAACGGACAAGTGCGTCCCCTTTTTCGAAGCTCTAAAGAAAGATAAAGGAAAGTTTGAATGGACGGACGAATGCTTAACCGCTTTCCTTAACCTAATCGAACACCTCCAGAAACCACCGGTACTCTCGACTCCAAGCGAAGGCGAAGAATTATACCTATACCTTGCTGTGTCATCTCACGCTCTAAGCGCTGCCTTGGTAAGGGAAGACAACCGCACGCAACGACCAGTTTACTTCGTCAGCAAAAGGTTTACTGGGGCAGAAGTCAGATATCCTAAACTTGAGAAGTTAGCATACTGTTTACTAATCACATCACGGAAATTGTGTCACTACTTCCAGTCCCATTCCATCAAAGTTCTGACCGATCAACCGCTGAGGCAGGTACTCCATCGTCCCGACACTTCTGGGCGATTACTTAAATGGTGCATTGAACTGAGTCAGTATGATATCACCTATCACCCTCGCACCGCCATCAAGGGACAGGCCATGGCTGATTTCATTACAGAGTTCACTACCAACGAAGATCAGGAGCAATTGGAAATAACAGAAGATATCAAGTGGAATCTCTTTGTGGATGGTGCATCAAACGAACAAGGCTCGGGGGCAGGTGTGGTAATAACCACTCCCAGGGGAAACAAACTGCACTATGCTATAAGATTGGAGTTCGCCGCCACCAATAACGACGCAGAATATGAAGCAGTGATAGCCGGACTAGAAATTGCCATAGAAATCGGAGCCAATTCTTTGTGTCTTCATAGCGATTCTCAACTTATTGTTAATCAAATACTAGGAGAATTCCAAGCTCGAGAGGAACGACTCATAGCATATCTAAAGAAGACCAAGTTGCTTCTCAGCCGATTGGACCACTACTTAGTCAAACACATCCCTCGGGAAGAGAACCAAGAGGCCGACGAATTGGCAAAGCAAGCATGTATGAGAGACATCGCCATCTTCGGGGCAGTAACCATCTCAAAGCAAACGGCCCCAAGTTTTGAGCAAGTGAATCTGATAGCTGCAACCGAAGAAGCAACTTGGATGACTCCCATCCGAGACTACCTACAAAATGGCACACTACCCAACAGGCGTAACGAAGTCAAGAAAATCTTGAGGAAAGCGTCCCGCTACACAATACAAGAAGACATCCTCTATCGGCGCGGGTTCTCTAACCCATTATTAAGGTGTGTCGCCGGAAGGGAAGCCAAGGAAATCTTATCCAACATTCACCAAGGAAGCTGCGGAGATCACACCGGAGGGCAAACGTTAGCAAAAAAGATACTCGGATACGGGTATTTCTGGCCCACCTTAAGCAAGGACGCCTTAGATTTCGTCAAGAAGTGTGACAGATGCCAAAAATTTGCTAAGATTCCTCGGCTACCAACAACCGAGATTACTCAGATGACCAGCCCTTGGCCCTTCGCAATATGGGGAATTGACTTAATCGGCGAACTACCAATGGGCCGAGGCGGGGCCAAATATGCTATAGTGGCAATTGATTATTTCACCAAATGGGTGGAAGCTGAACCTCTGAATAAAGTATCTTCAGCAAAAGCTATTAACTTCTTAATAAAAATGTTCTATGCAGGTACGGAGTCCCACTCAAAATCATATCAGACAATGGACTTCAGTTTGACAGCGAGGAATTCGCCAACTGGTGCCAAGAACACGGA
Source organism: Allium fistulosum (assembly GCA_030737815.1). Lineage (NCBI taxonomy): Eukaryota > Viridiplantae > Streptophyta > Magnoliopsida > Asparagales > Amaryllidaceae > Allium > Allium fistulosum. Next base: position 333,089,267 of record CM060901.1, on the reverse strand, counting down.
ATTCATAAAAGCTTCTCATCCGTAGCATATCCCCAGGCAAACGGACAAGTCGAAGCAGTCAAAAAAATTCTGAAAACTCTGATCAAAAAGAAGCTCGAAAAGTCAAAGGGCGCTTGGGTGGATGAACTCCCTACGGCACTATGGGCCTACCGCACATCTTTCATAACATCAACAGGGCACACTCCTTTCTCTTTGGCATACGGATCGGAGGCTATGCTCCCAGTTGAAACCATTGTGCCTTCCCACCGTAGGATCCACTATAAACCAGAAGAGAATGAAGAACTCCTCCACATGTCTTTGGATCTAGTTGAGGAGAGAAGGAATGATGCAGCCCTTAAAGCAGCAGCCCACAAGCAGAAAGTGGCAGCACAATACAACTCCAAAGTCAAGCATCGTGCCTTACAAGAAGGGGATCTTGTCCACAAGCGAATCTTCCCTCGCCCCGGAGCACTAGACCCAATCTGGGATGGACCATATGTAATTCATAGAGATCTCCACAACGGAGCCTATATTTTGTCAACAGTGGACGGAGAGGTGTTCCAGAGGGCATGGAACATCCAACACCTCCGTCGATACTTTTCTTAACTTGTATTGCCCCTATGAAGTGAATTAACAAAGAGAATCAGTGGACGTAGGCCTTTTCATGCCGAACCACTTTAAAAAACTTTGTCTCTTTTTTAACTTGTTCCTTTATATCTTGGCTACTTGTTAACTTTATCCTTTTCTGTTGAACAAAATCCTATGCGTATAGCATTTCCACTCAAAGAACTCCACGGCGCAACTTCGCCTGGGCAAAACCTAACAGGTACTATGCGAATCTATGCCCTCGCCAATGAGACACTTTTGCTCCAGCATCCCTCTGCTGTGGGTTAACTCATTGCTCGCGACGGCCCTTAAAGCCAACTGTAATGAGCCGATTATAAGCCACCGAGAAGGCCGACTATAGCCGAGGCAGCTCATTACGGCGTTAGGCTCGCCGGCAACTGTGAACCGACTATAAGCCCCAACATAAGGTGTGGCCAGCCAGGGGCAGTTCACAGTTGACGATCGGCACCCACGCTAGCCGGCCATAGTAAATCGAATAATACCCACGATTACGGGCCATAATGGCCCGGGTAGTTACTGTGCGCGATCTCGGCTCCGATGTGTCTTAGGTGCGGCTGTGGTAAAAAAGAATTAACTCCTCGCGGAGGCGTAAGATGGGTGACAAATGTCTCCAAGGCCCACAGCTAGGGAAAGTGACTACAAAACCCGTTTGCCACGAACTTAAGCACATCGAAGGCCTTCCGTGATTGGAAGTTTTACTATTTCATATATTTCAATTTTACTTAAAAAGCTTTCCTCCTATCCTCTATAACAATCCATAAAGTACAGGATACAGAGTAGGAGATACTCGCCAATGGAGGCAGGGATTCACAATAGGATGGCAGGGCATTCAACTGCTTTCCATGCTCGGTCATACAAGATATTCGAAACTGCCATCTACAAACAGAACATGAAAGGCGGTATTTTCTTCCTTTATGTACAAATACATGACTATAATTTGTTCACACCACACACTAACATTGCAAGTCATGAAATTATGTCTTAAACCAGAACCCGACATCAAACACAATTTAATTACAAGAATATACATAGCTATATTTCTCGTACGACATGCCAAAATAACAGCAAACATTCAAAAGACGACAAAATCAGCTTAAGTTAAAGAATTACACGTCAAAAATAAGACTATTTATTACAAGTGGCAAAATATTACAACCTAAAGGCTACTTTACTATTTTTCGACTAACATATACAACCCTGTCAAATCCACAAAAAGAGTTTTTCCAGGTATAATCAAGGGGCTGGCTGCAGTGGAGCTTTATCCTTGTCCTGTTGACCCCCTGTCCAGTCAGAGAAAGGATTCATTAGCAATAAGCAACCAAGTTGATGGAGAAACTAAAAAGGGAGACTTACCAGCGCCTGCTTCCTGACTATCCTGATCGTCATCCTCTACCTGCACGCCTACCTCCTCAGTGGCAAGCAACCGCATACCTTCCTTAACCGCCACCTTCTCCTCCTTGGCAAACTGAGCAGTGACCGCATCCATGCTGAAGACCACGCCACCATCTTTATCCGCATCGGCCTTAGCCTCCTCCAAAGCCCGAAGATAGATCTTAACCATGACCCTAGGATAATCATCCATCCAGGATAGGTTGCCCTGCTTCCAAGTTCGGAAGTACATGTCCTGAAGCATTTCATCCATCATCCCCTCATTCTCCTCAAACTCCCTCATCCAGGCCTCGGAAGCCGACAACCTTCCAACAGCAGCTTCTCTCTCCAAACGGTATCTCGAGCAGTCAGCCTGAAGGGATTTCCGCATCGCCTCCATCTCCTCCTTCAGCCTAACCTGAGCAAGCTCTGCGGCTTCAAGCTTCCCCGACAGCTCCTCTACCCGCTCAAGATCCGCCCTCCGAACCTCATCCACTATCGAGATGGCCATATTTATCTGCTCCTTGCAGGCAGCCTCCATCTTCCGCAGTTCCGCCTTACTAGCCTCCTCCATAGCCTTCCTCAACCGCCCGGAGGCAGCCTCATGCTGAGAAATCTGAATGGCCTGATCAGCGAGCTGTTTGGCCTGGTCCGAAACCATCAATCTTAGTCGGATGTTGGCACTCCCAATCTCCTCTCCAGCCTTAACCAGCCGGGCATGATTCCCCATCAGCTTCCTAGTCTCCTCCGCCACCCGATCAATATTAGCCTTGGCCTCGTCTCCTATGGTAACTATCCGAGTGGTAAGTAGATCAAGATCTAAGGAATTAGCTTCATCAAGCACCCGTACCATGGGATTGCGGGGAAGAAGGTGCTCACCAGTAACCTCGTCAAAGGTAATGTCGTGGGAACTTGGATCCAGATCAGGATGACCCACAAATGGATTACGAGCCAAGTCAGGACGGTCGATATGAGTAACGGAAGGGTTTCCGGACGGGTGCGGAGAGGGTGCAAACTCGCTGTCCTCCTCCGTGATATCATGAAGAGGCTGAGCCAGGAGCTGAGGACCGGGCGAAGGTTCGGATAAAGGATGACTCCTCTTTCTCTGCTGAATACCCTCTTCGATAACCCCGAGAAGAGGACGGTAGCCGACTACATCCCCGGAGCGGTGGGTCGAAGGCTTCGGCTTGACAGAAGTTTTGGAAAGCTTATATTGCTCAAGCCTGTGCCGAAGGTCTGAGGCCTTGGATGTCTTGCCTACTCCTGATATGAAGAACAAGTGTCACAAGCTTACATCACTATATGATCCGAGAAACGCGGTAAATTACAAGTTAAAAGAAGAAAGAAAGCACGTCTGTTATACAAACACTGGGGAGAAGTAGGATACTGCAATGAGTCCTGGATTTCATTCCAGGACGGGAGCGGATCATAAAATATTCCTAAGTCCCTATCATTAATGAAGCATGCAGGAGTCAAGAGTTCACCTTGAGTCGTCGGAGCCACCTTGGCTGGAATGGTCTGAGAAGACTCGCTTGCACCGGTCCCGGCCTTGTCCGCTTTCCCGGTTTTCTCTACCAAAGCCGGATCTTCGTCCAGCCCCTCGAAAGCCTGGTGGAACGCATCATCCGTCCACTCCTGAATCTCGCCCGCTTGCCCAGGAAGCAAGGCCCCGATGCCATCGCCACCTTTATCACCTTCCCGACCATCTCCACCCTCACCTCTTTCCTCCTCTATGTCTTCCTCCTCCTGGTTAAGTGGACAGTTGCTGGGGGAGGGACCGTCCGACTTCTTGAGTTTCTTACCTCCGACGGCTGGAGGTTTTGTGAAAGGTTTCCTCTTGCTACTCTCTACCGTAACACCTCCCTTAGTCTGAGCAGCCGCCCTCTCCTCCGCCGTTTCCCTCAGCTTGACTACTGACTGCTGTGAAAGGATTAAGTTATACTCCAGAAGGGTCGCATTTCTGATCAGGAAGGCAGATGATCTATATTTCCCGAGAATAGCTTCTATCTCAGCCGCCGTCTGAACCAGGCGGTCAGTCTCCACAATCGCAAAGCCACCTGTCGCTAGCAAAAATGAGAAAGTATGAGAAGAAGCATCGCAATCGGAATGGAAATTATAAGTAAAAGCATCAACTTACATCCAGAAGTAAAGTGCCGAATTGAAACGGAGTCGTCCCTGACAAAGAACCACTCCTTCTTGAACATGCTGAATTTGGAATACATGTCCAAGACTGGCTTGAAAGTTACAGCCGACTCCAAGCTGATGTATGGGGACCCCTTCTTATATCCCCTCAGATTGTACAAGTACCGATTCTCCCGGTTAGAAGGAGCACGACCATACTTCCTCCAGAAGATGACGAAGAGGCTTACCAGTATAGCATAAGAGTTGGGTTGAAGCTGGAATGGGGCCACCTTTAGATATGTGAGGAAGCTGGCAACCCAAGCATTAAGAGGCGGAATGGCACCATACATGCAGTGGTATCTGCTGTAGGCAAAGTACCCTTCGGGAGGATCATATGGCATAACTTCTCTCCCTGGCAACAGCATGCGCGCTCTATCGATCTCGAAAGAACGGGAGATGACATCAAGCTGCTCCTCCTTGAGGGAGCTGGGAAAGCAATCAGGCGGGGTGTTCAGAAGCTCCTGAGGGCCGTACCCGTCCACCAAAGATCTCGGGGTAGATCCGTGACGTTCCGGTCCTGGCTGAGCAGGGGGCACTGGAGAAGATTCTCCTTCGCCCTGAGACCTCTTTTTATCTGACCGAGTTTCCGCTTTACGAGACATTATCTGCAAACACAAAGAAGAACGTCGTTAGACTAAAGGAAGTAAAAAAGCGAGTGTGTGCAATATGAAATTTCACTCATAAAATCAAAATGCTCAAACTCCCGTTGTCATTCGGTAAACTGAATGTAAAAATTTCATTCGGCATTCTCGTCCGGAAATCCCATTCGGCATTCTCGTTCTCCAAAGCCCATTCGGCAGTCACGTCTCAAGGAACTCGTTCGGCATTCCCAACTCCATCCGGTTATACAGGTATACGACTCCCTTCGGTAAACCATTCGTCCAACATAGAAAGGATCTCACCTGATTCAGTGAAAGTAGGGGATTTGATTCGGCTACCACGTTTGATCCGGCTACCACGTTTTGATTCGGCGAAAGTAAGAATTTGATCCAGCAAGGACAAGTGTTTAGTTCGGCAGGTAGGAAATAGCAAAGGCGTACGGTCCCTACTTATAGACAAAAGGACACGACCGGACCATCTGGTTCGGCATCCAAGGATCAAATGAAAATGTCAAACAAAGCATGCCATATTCGAGAATATGCCCCACTTTGGGGGGCAAATGTTGGGCGTGTTCTCACCCAGAAGACCTCAAGACCAAGAAGCTTGATTCATCCATCCAGGCTTGCCTAAACTCATTCGGCATTCTCGTTCTCCAGGGCCCATTCGGCAGGAACTCATTCGGTATCCATGCCTCATAGAAACCCATTCGGCAGTCTCAAGAAGCCACTACCAGACCAACCTCTCCTAGCTCCTACCGGACCAACCTCTCCTAGCTCCTACCGGACCAAGCCACTACCGGACCAACCTCTCCTAGCTCCTACCGGACCAAGCTCCTTCCACCGAACCAAGTACCACCGGACCAGCTCCACCAGGCCAGATTGCGTCAGCCCAGGCCCACCAGCTGGTATATACCTCCAGACCCCTACCTCCAGCCTCACTCTATAAATAGAGGGGCAGAGGTACAACAATGGGGGACAAGTTTGAGAGCTCAAGCACGGAAGGAACTTTCAAACAACTTTCTTTTACTTGTATCAAAGCTTTGTACTTGTAATCAAAACAAGGGAAGAGAAATAACATATAAAGTGGACGTAGGCACATTCTGGCTGAACCACTATAAATTTGCGTGTCTTTTTTACAGTTTAGCCCCTGCTTTTCATATATTTGCATAAATCACTCAAATCGCTAAGAACAACATAAGATCTACTAAATCATACAACTTTGAGGTGTTTGTCCATTTTTTGTGCAAACAAACTACAAAAAGGAAAAAACAAAGGAAGAAAAACAATGAAGATAAAGAAGATGTCGAATCAACCACTATGTCCACTGATGAAAATTGATTTGACAAAAGAATTGCAAGGTGTCCTACTTTTCTCCGTTGGAATCTCCTTTTGAAGACAAGATGTGACACTAGTGCTTTCTTTTTCAAATAAATAAATGTGAAGATATATGTAATGCTTTTTTAAGTTTAGTGGAAGGTACCTTTTACCTTCATTTCCAGACAGATGTCTATCTCTTTTCTCTTTTTGCTCCATCTATATAAGGAGCCTACCTTGTTTGTAATATGTATCAGAAATTAAGTATTGCATCCTCATTGTAAAAAACTAACTAAAATATAAGTTCAAGTTTTTCTTTAATGGCGTCTTCCACTTTTCTTTTCTTCAACAAACTGATGAGCTAAAAACCTATTCTGGTTAGAGCAAGGAAGAAGAACAAAGCGTATAGGATGTAAGTCTTTTTATCTCACCTTAAGCCTACTGATTATAAATATCATATCATGATGTCTTAACTAGTTATTTTATTTTTTACTTAGAAAAATTACTTAGCGTTTATGTGATTACCTTAAGATATTATTAGCATCACTCTAAAGTTCCAACAGACGTAAGCTCATTTATGACTGAAAAAAGTACCGCTGAGGCAGAAGTCGTTTAGGGAAAAAAGTAAGTCTAGAGTAACAAAGTGAGGAAAAGAGAGTGAAAATAATTTTATCTTAATTTGAGTTACCCCAACAGTAATAATTTCTAGGATAAAAGATAAAATAATACAGTAAGATTGAAATAAGTCTTTACAAAGCCAAGTTGAAAAACAAATACGACAAATTGAGAAAATGTTAGAAGAAATTAAACATTTAATACTAAGCTAATGAGTTTTGAAAACAAATACTACCAGGAAGCAACTAAATATGTAGAATCCAAATACAGATTCAGTGATCCTAACATAAATGTTGGATATAACAAAGACGAATTTCCAGGAAAAAGTGATAGAATACAAATATTACAGAATAATATGATAATAGCTATGTTAACCCAAATACAAAATAAGATAGAAAATATCCAAAAACAAATGTTTGATATAGACAAAAATGGTAAAGAACACGAATTTGAAATAAACAAACTCATAGAAAGCCTACAAAAAATGAATTTAGGACCGAATGATCCTACTACACATATAACAAGTAAAAAGACTAAAATCAATTTTCTAATGTATAAGAAACTTGATCAAATATGAATAATAGAAGATTGTCTTTTACAGGTCCATCTAGAACTTTAACAGATAGACCTACAGAAACAGACACTTTATCCTTAATGGGATGGCTATACAATATAACGAGAAGAACTAATAATACACAAGCTCAACTAGATGAGATAATAAATCTAGAAGAAAACCTTGAAGTATTTTCTAACAGCCAACTAAATACATTAAACCCTAGAGAACTATATAGAACAGGAATATTTACAATGACAACAGGACTATACAGACATCATAGGGAAGAAATTCTTTCTATCCCAGATGGAAGTCAACAGACACTAAATCTAATGTCACAAGAAGTTATTAACCAATTAAAAATACAAATTAATCCACCTCGGACTGATAGTCATAGGTATAAGAGGATTAACAAGACAAAAAATTGGAACAAAATTACTATTGCTATTAATAGATGATAGACACCAAGATATGGACAAAGCCATATTTGGAATTATGGAAGTTGATATGAACAATAACATAGGAATTGTTTATATAGCTCCTAATTTCACCATAACCCTAAATGATTTTTACAAACATATAAAACTTATCATACAAACTAAAGGTTTTGAGAATTTTACGGGAAAAAATATACTATTAGATATTACATTTTTGGGAAAATGCATGTCTAAATATACTCCAAAAATAAAAATTAAGCTTGACGAAGTCATAGAAACATTAAATTCCACAGGAATAAACTTTATAAAACCTATGACAATAGATTCTTTTGTTCTTGCTAGACATGAATGGAATATAACAAATCCTAACAGCACAACAGCAACATTAAAACCAAATAATGTTGTAACATATAATAACTTAAACAAATCCATGTCCATAATAGTTAGAGATTACGGACTCTCAAACCAACAAGAAATAGAAACTGATGATGAAACTAAAGAATCAATGGATAAAATAATATATCCAAAAGAACTTGGGATGGTTCTTGAACCATCTGAAATATATGAATTAGAACAAACTCTAACATCAACAAACCAAATAAATGAAAATACATGTCTACATTGATGATGAAAACAATATAAGAACAAGGGAAATATATAACTTAGATGAGTTCCTACACTACAACAAAAGTTGTTATTGCTTGCATTTGTTAGTAGCGTTTAATGTTATATGCAACAGTTGATCATTTTAAAATATAAAAATCAATAAAGAAATGCAACTGATTGACTCCCACCAACATTTCACTAAAATTTTGCTAGAATTTTATGCGGCCGCTCATATCTCTTTTAACGCTTAACATTTTCTTTATCCTTCTCAAACGATGATGAAAACCCAAAAAAAACTTGTTCATAAACTCTGAATCTCTCTCGTCCTTTTTATCGATTATCAATTGATATGCTTCGTCACAAAATTTCTTATCTTCTAGCTCACGAAATTTGACACGTCTATCTTCCCCAAACCCTAGCACCTGAAATATGGCTGAAAAATTCATCCTCTACCTTGCACAATTCAACTCTTATGAGGTAATTTAAATATCAATTTTCTTCTCTGTTACCATTTTGAACTAGATTAGATCAGTTTTGTTTGAGGTTGTTGTTTGAATCTGTTGCTTGAATTGATTTCAATTTATCCAAAATATAAATTGGTTGATTCTTAGATTATGTTGTTAGAGTTAGTTGCTCGAATTGGTTGATTTCTGTTTATCCAAAATTTGCTAAGCTATTTATTTCCTGTTTAGCATTGTTAAATGTATTTGAGTATTCGGTACCGTTAATGACCTTTATATCTTAGTTGCTAACTTAGTGCTTTGACCAAATAAACTATCATTTGGATAACTTATCTATTCTAGAAGAACATTTATTTTGATGTTTGAAGGGCTCCCGCCTTAGATTTTTAGAACACAATTTAGTTATGGTCCTTGACTATAATTTATATATATATATATACTTCATTTAACTGTTGCAATAGGAGATTCATATCGATAGAGTACACATGAAGTGTAGGAGATATACTGAAGAAGCATGTCTGAAACTCCATATTGATGGTGCTCATATGTTAAATGCTTCTGTTGTATGTTTCTATATTAATTCTTCGTTTCATCTCGAGGGATTCATAATTAAAAGTAAAGATTAGTCGGTGCATTATAGAAAAATCTTAAATTTAAAAAGTTGATATAACGAAGTGGTTGATCTGGATAATTAGGATTTTAAAACTGATGCAGGTGATCCAATTTCAATATATCATGAAAATTGCTTAACAAGCATGAGTGTAAATTGTTAATAAGATAGACATTGGGAGTTCTAGTTTCCAGGCTTGTACAAGCAGTTAATTCGTTTTCATGACACTCATTTATTGAATTTTTGGCTATTTTTTTGGATTGTTTTAGGTATATATGAGTGACTTATTGAAACAAAAATGTAGTTATGTTTGTTTGAAGGTTTGGGTGCACCATTTGGATATGTTATTGTTGGTTCAGAAAGCTTTATTGCCAAGGTAATGTACATTTGGGTCTCCAAATTGAATAAGTGCACCAATTGCTTTAATTTTATTTTTTTAGTGACTATAATTTATCTATTTGATAAGCAATAAATCTAAGGAAAACATTAGGAGGGATGAGGCAAGTTGGAGTATTGACAGCAATAGCTTATTTTGCTTTGAAAGATAACATTAGCAAAATTGTCCTTGATTACAAGAAAGAGGAGGTACTGGTAGGTTTTCTTCTTGACCTTCTTTCTTAGTATGATGATGAAAGAAAACTCTTATTTAATTATCTTTTTCGACCGAAATAATTTTGATCGCTGATTGGTTGAATCAAAATTGAACAACTCTCTACATATACATCTACAATTGAAGCCAGTTTGGTTAGTTTCTTACTTTTTTATGTGCACACTTGTTAACCTTATTAAATTTATTTACACTTTACATATGCAATTAGTATTTAGATTTAAGCTTGTTGTGTGCTACATTCTTAAAATTTAAAACTATATAAACACCCTTGTGCTATTAGTTTTTCCCTATTTTATGACCTGGAAAATGAAATTGTGTGTTCAAAAAACCTTTTGACTTATGCATATTTATTGACACGGGTTTTCTGTTTTCTTAGGTCTTTTTTTTTGGAACTCAAGTCTTATGCAGTTCAAAACTGCATCCATGCATGAGTAGTTAAAATGTGAGACCAATTACTTAGTACTAAATATTTTATTAATGTGGATCTTAATTAGTTTGTAATTCAGTTATTTACAGAAATAATATTTTTTGTCTGTTTAACAAAATGAACACGTCGTACATACATATATACATATTATAGTTGTAATATGATTTTTTTAGTGCCCAGATTATAGTGAATGAAAGTTTTTATAGCAAATATGCAAATTGTATGGCTTGGATAATCCGTTGAGGGTGCAAGAATGGTTAGCATAGTAATATAGATAACTATGGCATCCCATCTATGGCAACTAGAATGAAATTTTACTTAAAGTACTTTACTATTTTTTATTGTTTATATTTATTGTTTTATGATTTTTGTATTTATAGGGGATCCTATTCCAATTATATGAATCATGGTGTTTGGAGCATCTTAGCATAGGTTTTATTATACAACTCTTCTTTATTTTCTGTTTTCACTTCTCTCGATTATTGATTATTTTTCCTACATAATTATTACGCTTTAGTATCTTGTAATAGTATTAATGAATGTTCTTAGCTTCTTCCTGTTTCACTAATTGCATTTCTTGGTCCATCTATATACTGTTACAAGTCCATCACTCTCAGTTTTGCCAAGATGTACACCATTAGTCATGATGTATATTAGATGAAATATAGTAAAACTTCTAACATAATTTTCTATGTTTTTTGTCTTCAGCTCAAGGATTTTCAAATTTATTTTGATTTATATGTATAGGCATGTATTAAACATCATTTTCTGTAGTGAATATTAATTTCATTTCATTATAAATATCCTTCAGATATTTTCATTTCATTTTTACAAATTTCATATAGATTGATTTCAATTTCACTGGCATCATTTTCTTGTTTTCAATTAAGTAGTTTTATTCAATTTCTATGCATGATCTGTATTTAAAAAGTACACTTTATATGCTGCTACAATCAACTAGTTTCTTCCACTGTGATTGCATCTGAAACACAAAATTAAACAGTTTTTTAGATGTAGAATAATGGGGCATTTCACTAGAAGGACAAACTTTGCAGTCCAATTAGTTTCTAGGACACACATCCATAGAAATTAATTTCAAGGCCAAAGTCAGCAGAATAATTACTTTTAAGGACAAAGTCAGCAGTCCAATTACTTTGAAGAACATAATTTCATAGGTTTTTAGGCCTTAGAAACTAATTATTTTTCATTTTGTCCTTAAAAGTAATTATTTCAGTTGTGCGTCCTAGAAACTAATTGCACTAGCTAAGGAGGCCCTTGTGGCTAATTTCCACTAGAATAATAGGGTTATCTCTAGTATAACACAGTTTGGTCATATTATCATCTGTGGAGTAGCACTATATTCATCTATTTCCACTGGCATATTATCATCTAGTATAACACAGTTTGGTCATTAGTACTAATCAGAAGGGACATAAAGTATCATTTGTGCCTTGGTCTTGTAAGGCAGGTGCCTTTGTTTCAACTATGGATGAACTTGTCCTGGAGAACATATGTGATAGGAATAGTTGGTTCTCAAGCCAGCACCTTGTTTTTTAATAATAATAAAAAAAATTAAATTAACCTTGTTTTTTAATTTTTTAATAATAATAATAATAAATTAACTAAGTTAACCAAGTTAATAAAAATTAACTAAGTTTTGTTAAAAATAAACAAGTTTTATAAAATTAGTTAAATTTAAGCTAGCTAAATTTTATAAATAATAATATAATTTAACAAAGTTTTATAAATAATAACAATGATTATGATGATGATGATGAATTAACTTTGTTTATAAAAATTAACTAAGTTTATAATAATAATAATAATATAATTAAATTAACCGAGTTTTAGTAATAATAATAAATTAACTAAGTTAACCAAGTTAATGAAAATTAACTAAGTTTTGTTAAAATTAACTAAGTTTAAGTTAACTATATTTTATAAATAATAATAATATAACTAATTTAACAAAGATTTATAAATAACGACGATGATGATAAATTAACTTAGTTTATAAAATTTAACTAAGTTTATAATAATAATAATATAATTAAGTTAACTGAGTTTGAAGAATAATAATAAATTAAGTTAACCAAGTTAATAAAAATTAACTAGGCTTTGTTAAAATTAAACAAGTTTTATAAAATTATCTATGTTTAAGTTAACTAAATTTTATAAATAATAATAATATAACTAATTTAACAACATTTTATATATAACTGTAAGATTTGACTTTATTTATTTCATTTCATTAATACTTTGATTATTTATATGACATTAATTATAATATGATATACTCGTACAATGTTGTAGATGTTTGATATTAGATTTGAAGTCCTACGAATTAACATAATGGTTTAACTATATGTTGTGCTTTCACTTGTGCAGGCATTGGATTTCCGAAGAGAGCAAGGTTGGACTTTTATGGTGCTAGCTTTCACTTGTGCATGCAACAAAGAATTATGGGTAATCAAGCGTTTTGTTAGCACTAGGTTGGTATAACATTTTATTAGTACTAGGTGTGTAAATTTGTATATAAATGGTTATTGTATGTGAGTTTGGTAATTTTATTGGAAAATTATTGTATTAGAATGGTTATGGATATCTTATTTGATTATATGATTAATATGTTTTTTTGATTGTTTGAATATGATGATTATGCGAGTGATTGTTGATTGATATAGTAGAAACAAAATAGACCATCAATAGGAAATAATAGCATGAAAAAATGGTGCAAAATGATCAATAACTTTTAGTAGCGTTTTAAAAACGCTACAGAAATACATATAGTGGCATTGAGTAAGCGCAACCATAAAGTAGGGTTAAAGTTGGAAAGTCTATTGGTAGCGCAAAAAACCTTTTAGTGGCGTTTTTAAAACGCTACAAAATGATTTATGGTGGCGTTTGAGAAACGCTGCAATAAAATGATTTATAGTGGCGTTGAAATAAATGCAACTAAAAATCATGGATTTTTAGTTGCGGGCTTTATCACAGCGTTTATCAAAACGCTACCATAAGTTTTGGTAGCGTTTTTTGTGCGCCATCAAAAATAAAATTTCTTGTAGTGCTAGAAGATTCCCAAGAAACAAGTAATGTAATACAACAACAAAGTATACTAAATGATATAATATCAGAATTCACAGAACATATAGATCTAGCTGATCAAGATGAAACAACTAGGAGTTCAAGAATTTCATATCCAAATAGAAACCAAGAAACAATGCCATATACATTAGGACAACCACCCAGACAAGCAATTGAACCATATACAAATGAAAATAAAAACTTAAGGACAATAGGTAAAAGATTACCTAATGAAACAACTTTCTTTAAAAACAATTCAGTAATACTAAATGTTACAGAATGCCATCCACAATTGCTAGATACATATCTAGAACAATCGACTACTTCTATAGCAAGAGATTATGCAGCAAGGCATACAAACATAAATTCTCGTGAAGAAATGATCATAATTGCCGAAAACTATTTAGGAGATATAGCTAAAGCCATATGGGAAGCCTATAAACAAAGCTTTCCTGAGGAAATAAATAACTTAATAATACAAGGAAGTAATATTTACAACTTTGCTTATACAATGCACAGAATAATAACAGGAAGAGATGTAAACACAAGAGTAACCATAAGACAACAAGAGGCCATGAGAGATTTAGAACAAATCCAATTGTTAGATTTGAAATACATAATAAAAATTTTAAAAGAATTTTTACATTACGCAACTATTTCAGGAAATTATTACAGCGCTGAAATAGGAAATAGACTCTTTTCCAAACTACCAGGTGATTTAGGAAAAGAAATACATAAATCTTGGATAGAACATTATCAAAATAATACTGCAAATGTCCCTAAAGGATATGATAACATTGTAATAAGAATAACACATATTATTTCTGAACTAAAAAAGAAATGTACCTATATACAAATCCAAAGGAAATTAAAACAGAAAAATTATGGATTCTGTGGACAAATATATACTCCACAACAATATGGATCAAGAAACTACAACATAGATATAAAACCTAAATTTAAAAAGAGGTATACTAAAAAATATTATTTAAGAAAATCAAATGCAAAAAAACCATATCTTACCAAAGAGAAACATGTTAGAAAATATAATCCAAGAAAAAATACACAAATACAATTACATGTTTTGCTTGTAATGAAAAAGGACATTTATCTTCCTCGGGTCCAAAACGACATAACTTATTTACTAGAGAATCTAACCTTATAGATTCAGTTAAAGAAGATTTAATAGAAATTGCTTCTGATGTTTCAGAAACTTCTACAATATATTCTATAATATCCTTAGAAGGATTACAAGAACAAGAACAGATACAAACATCAAATTATACCTTAATTGATGAATTAACAGATTTCCAAGAAAACATACCACATGAATACTTACTAAATATTGTAAACAAAGATTTATGTGAACATAATTTCAAACATAAAATGGGAACAGATACCACGAAATGTGAATTTTGTCCTTGGTACCCTGCCTTTGATAAAAGATTTAAATGTATAGAATGCATAATGGGAATATGCCATACATGTGCAAAAAAAAAATTCAATATAGATTTACCCAGAGAAAATAAACCTGTTTACACAGATAAAAATAAGATAAATGAAGATAGAATTAAAATACTTGAAGAAAGGACAAATAATATTGAAATAGAAATAGAAGAAATAAAAGAAAAAATTATAACTTTAGATAAAAAGAAAAATGCTATTCATGACGAATCAACATTATATGAAAATAATAATAATTTAAATAACATTGACAAACTAATACAAATTCCACTAATATGTAATTCGGGAAACCTAAAAGAATTACGCATCCCAACAAAGCTGAAGATAAAAGGATTAGAAATACAGATGTTGGCCTTTATAGACACTGGAGCCACTAGTTCAACTATTTGTTCTAGTCTCATACCTTACAAATATGTAACAAAAGCAAATAGACCAAAACAAAGTATCCAATTTGATGGAACTACTAATATTATTACAAATACTGTAAAAAATATAAACATAAGTTTTACCAATACTTGTGGAGAATGGTCTCCTTATTACAACATAAAACAATTGTGGGTTTTAGAATTAAACCTTGAAGGAATAAAACTAATCCTAGGATTAGATTTCTTATTAAATGACAGCGGGAGTTTTGCATTCAATAAAGATTATATACAAATTTCAAAAAAAACTACACTAACCCCAATACTATCAGAGTATGCACTTGAGAAGCGTGGTAGGATTACAGGAGAACAAAAGGATAAATGTGAACAAAAAGATAAACGTGATTACCCTATACCAGGACAATGCAAAATGAAAAACAACTAACATATACTTACATTACAGAACTCATACAAGAAATTCCTAAGAATTATGAACATAAAAGAAAAGGATTCATTAAAGATATCCAACTTATAAATCCAAGAGATATAAGTAGATTATTACTAACCGCAGATGACATAGACCAAATAATATCGAAATTAGAAAAAATAGAAATTATATGGGAAAAACCATTAAAATATTGGAATAAAGATCCCATACAATGTAAATTAGATATAATCAATCTAGACTTAACCATAAAAACAGGATCTCCAAAATATGACACTTGGATTATGGAAGAATTCAAGATGCATATAAAAATCCTGACAAACCTAAATATTATTAGAAAAACATATTCTAGACGTAGGACAGCAGCTTTTATTATTTAGAAAGAATCTGAAAGGAAACGTGGCCAATCGAGAATGGTCATGAACTATACAAGATTGAACGACAATACCCATGAAGATGGATATTGTATACCAAATAAAGACATTTTAATAAACAAAATACAAGGATCAAGCTGGTTTTCAAAGTTTGACTTAAAATCAGGATTCTGGCAAGTTAAAATGCACCCTGAATCTATACCTTGGACTGCATTTACATGTAGTGAAGGCCACTATGAATGGTTAGTAATGTCATTTGGCTTAAAGAATGCTCCACAAATATTCCAAAGAAAAATGGATAATATTTTCCAAAACTGTAATAAATATACATGTGTATACATACATGAGATTCTTGTTTTTTCCAAAACAAGACAAGAACATATATCACATTTGTATACTATATTAAAAATTATATAAGCACACGGATTAATTATATCCAAGAAAAAGATAGAGTTATTAAAAAATAATATAGAATTTTTGGGAGCCAAAATCGGTAAAGGAATCATAGAATTACAACCACATATAACTAGAAAAATTCTAGAATTCCCAGACAAATTAGAAAGTTTGAAACAATTACAAGCCTTTTTAGGTCTTGTAAATTATGCAAGACCTTATATAAAAATCTTTCAAAATATACAAGGGCCTCTTTACAACAAGGCAAGCCCAAAGGGTAACGGGGAATTTAACATAGAAGATATAAAACAAATCCAAGAAATAAAGAAATTAGCCCAAAACTTAAAACCTTTAAGTTTACCTTTACATACAGAATATTTAATAATCGAAACAGATGGATCTTCCTTAGGATGGGGAGGAATCTTATTAAGTAAAGATAACAAATACGAAAGTAAATCTACAGAAAAAATATGTAGATATACCTCAGGGACATACAAAGAAAAAGGATACATGACATCTTTAGACTATGAGATACTAGCCATAATATACGTTTTACAAGCCTTTAAATTATTTATAATTTCTCAAAAGGAAATAACAATTAGAACAGATTGTGAATCAATTGTAAAATATACAGACAATAAAAAAGAAAAAGGAACCATAAATAACAGATGGTTAAAATTTAAACATGCCATATCAAATTGTGGGACTAACATTAGTTGGGAACACATAAAAGGAAAAAATAATTTCTTACCAGACCAGCTATCAAGATTACTAAAATAAAATCATATATGCCAATTACTAACATTTATTTTGCAGAAATGGAAGAATTAAATCCATCCAAACATTTGAAGGCATATACTACAAACAAATTTCAAACAAAGACGAAAGTCACTGAAGATCAACAAATGATTCTTGACAATATATGGAACATGAAGACTCCTCATGAGTCTAATAAACAAAAATTGAGTGTTTTATATACTCTAGTACAAATGTTCACAAATGAGAAAACAACAAAATATCTCTATTATGGCCTATTTACAGGTCCCGATGCTGGTACTTATACCACATGGGAACAAATGATCGTTAAGATCAAATATCTTAAACAAAATCCCAAATATTGGAAACCATTATACAAAGGCTTCAATACCTTTGAAGCTGCTACGAATGAGTTACAAAAGGTCTTTGGAAAAGATTATATAATTTCTGAAGACATACAAAGGTTACAACAAATTTCCTTGGGAAAATAGATCAAAGAAGAAATTACTGAAACTTCTTCTACAAATTTCAGACCACAAACTTCTTTTGCCACTATAACCAAATCCAGTCCCACAAAAATGACAAATCTGGGTAATCCTAAAAATATTTACCAAAATACACCCCTACCAAGTACAATCCAAAAATCTGTAATTCTGCCCAACTTTCCAGAACAAATGACAAGAGAATTGCATTTTATACAACACCCTGTTGAGCTTTCTCCACAAACTTTCAATAAACTCTGCGAATTCTTCTCACACATCTCCAAGACAAAAAATGAAGGGTTACAAATAAATTGGGATATCATGAGAAATACAAATATCCCTTGTACAAAAGATTTGCTTCTTGTCCACAAACAACCCATGACTGCTCATGCACAATATCCTGTGCAGTTCCACAAATTACTCTCAATCTCACAAAATACAAATACTTGACCCTTGATGATATCATATTTGATCCAAATATGTTAATAAACTATGGACTTGTCAGAAGAATCTATTTTGATGAATGGATTCAAGATGATCTTCCAGAGCCTATTGGAAGCATAATAGAACAATTAACAAACATGTTAGCAACTGACATATATATGGACTTCATGTCCACTCCACCGCATTTTGGAAAAAATGTTTTTGAACCCACAAAACACACTGTACACATCAAAGCAAAATTCCTGGATACAGACTATGAAGAATGGAGGGAAAATAACAATCTAGAAAAAATGGAATATATAAAAATCAAAGAACAAATGTATGAAAGATACAGGGCCCTTAAAATTGTGGAAGAAGATGAATGGGACAACAAAGGTTCTTATCTATATGCTGAGACCCCCACAACAAAAATATTTGTCACAAAAGCCTTGAGAGACCACGGAATAAATTACAGAAACTTTGATATATTCCATCCAAAGCCTTCCCTGATAAAAAACTACAAAAAGGAAAAACAAAGGAAGAAAAACAATGAAGATAAAGAAGATGTCGAATCAACCACTATGTCCACTGATGAAAATTGATTTGACAAAAGAATTGCAAGGTGTCCTACTTTTCTCCGTTGGAATCTCCTTTTGAAGACAAGATGTGACACTAGTGCTTTCTTTTTCAAATAAATAAATGTGAAGATATATGTAATGCTTTTTTAAGTTTAGTGGAAGGTACCTTTTACCTTCATTTCCAGACAGATGTCTGTCTCTTTTCTCTTTTTGCTCCATCTATATAAGGAGCCTACCTTGTTTGTAATATGTATCAGAAATTAAGTATTGCATCCTCATTGTAAAAAACCAACTGAAATATAAGTTCAAGCTTTTCTTTAAGGGCGTCTTCCACTTTTATTTTCTTCAACAAATTGTTGAGCTAAAAACCTATTCTGGTTAGAGCAAGGAAGAAGAACAAAGCTTATAGGATGTAAGTCTTTTTATCTCACCTTAAGCCTACTGATTATAAATATCATATCATGATGTCTTAACAAGTTATTTTATTTTTTACTTAGAAAAATTACTTAGGGTTTATGTGATTACCTTAAGATATTATTAGCATCACTCTAAAGTTCCAACAGACGTAAGCTCATTTATGACTGAAAAAAGTTCCGCTGAGGCAGAAGCTGTTTAAGGAAAAAAGTAAGTCTAGAGTAACAAGGTGAGGAAAATAGAGTGAAAATAATTTTATCTTAATTTGAGTTACCCCAACAGTAATAATTTCTAGGATAAAAGATAAAATAATACAGTAAGATTGAAATAATATTTTATTTCGATATCAGTAACTTTATCAAATAAAAAGATTAATCCAACCTAAGCAATGTTTTATTCAAATATTCCAAAACTCTAACCAGGTTTTTTCTCAACAAGAAAGAAGAATTTACAAAGTTTTATCCATAAAAAAGATTAAATATGGTAAAATTACAAAAATATCTTGAAGATAAATTTATGACAAACATAATAAATATTATGAAAAACAATACTGAAATTACAGAAAACCAAAAACATGAAATCATAAATATTTTCAAACAAAAATATACTACGGACTTAATAAATGTATTTGACTTCAAAACAAACTTTATACAAATTTTTAACAACTTTAGCATATTTACAGAACCCGGAAATACTATCATAACATAGAGGTTTGCCAAAGAATTCCATAAGAATGGAATAATTATCTAAACACAAAAAACAAACCAAATTATAAGATAATAGTAGAAAATGATTGGGAAAGACAGAATTAAATAAGAATCAACAATATAACATAGCAAAAAAATTTAAAATGAATTATGCGAAAAAATTCATAGAATTAGCAGATGACCCAAAACTAGATAAAAAATTAGTAATAAAAAATTTAAAAAATACATTTTACATGGTAGAAAGCAAAACAGAAACTCAACTCATATATAGGATGATAAACTTAGTATGTGATGAGTATTACAAAATACTAAGAAACCAAATATAAGAAGAAAATAATAATTACTTACTAAATAGATTGGAAACATACGATGATGAAATAAATTTACATAATGAATATTATTAAAAAGGGAGACTACAAGAATTTGAATAAAAAATTAGAAGACTATGAACAAAAAAGAACAAGGTTCCTAATTCCTAGTTCAACATTCTACTTATTGCACCCTTGGGCATTATGCTTACATGTTGCCAGTAAGGTAGTTAAAGCATGAAAAAACAACAACAATTACAAAGTTTTTACATACTATTCAAAATAATAAACCACACAATAATGTTCATAGCATGTTTTGCTCTAGGATTTTATATACAAGTCTTTACAGAACATTTAATTGAAATGTGGAGGAACTCCTTATAGACTCCTTATAGCCCCCCTTTGTATTATGGTATCATAGCCTAAAAGATTTCTAGGCCCAATGAACATGAATTACAAAAAATTCAATTACTTAAATCTAGAAATTAATAATCCAATAAAAAGAATTATTACTTTAGACAAACAAAAAACACATATGTTATATCAGAGAAACTGATTACAAACATAAATTACTTTCAGAAATAGAACATATGAATTCGCTCACAGAGTTAGTTATAGAATTAAGTGAAAACTTAGATCTCTATAATGAAAAGCACTATAACCTGATGCAACTAGTACTAGAAGGCATAATTGAAAAAAATAAGTTACTAAAACAAATTTCAAACAAACAAGATTATTTGAAATTAAATTTACACAAAATAGATAACATGGAAATAACTTTGAAAAAACTAAGTGATAAGTTCAAAGTTATAAAATTAAAGGAATTTCCAAATAAGAATGATATAATAAACTTAAAAAATTTAATAGAAGAAAATAAACCCAAAGATATAGAAATACATTTTAGAGAATTAATAATGGAATTAAAAGAACAAACAGAAAAAGATAAAAGCCAAATTGAAAAACAAATACGACAAATTGAGAAAATGTTAGAAGAAATTAAACATTTAATACTAAGCTAATGAGTTTTGAAAACAAATACTACCAGGAAGCAACTAAATATGTAGAATCCAACTACAGATTCAGTGATCCTAACATAAATGTTGGATATAACAAAGACGAATTTCCAGGAAAAAGTGATAGAATACAAATATTACAGAATAATATTATAATAGCTATGTTAACCCAAATACAAAATAAGATAGAAAATATCCAGAAACAAATGTTTGATATAGACAAAAATGGTAAAGAAAACGAATTTGAAATAAACAAACTCACAGAAAGCCTACAAAAAATGAATTTAGGACCGAATGATCCTACTACACATATAACAAGTAAAAAGACTAAAATCAATTTTCTAATGTATAAGAAACTTGATCAAATATGAATAATAGAAGATTGTCTTTTACAGGTCCATCTAGAACTTTAACAGATAGACCTACAGAAACAAACACTTTATCCTTAATGGGATGGCTAGACAATATAACGAGAAGAACTAATAATACACAAGCTCAACTAGATGAGATAATAAATCTAGAAGAAAACCTTGAAGTATTTTCTAACAGCCAACTAAATACATTAAACCCTAGAGAACTATATAGAACAGGAATATTTACAATGACAACAGGACTATACAGACATCATAGGGTAGAAATTCTTTCTATCCCAGATGGAAGTCAACAGACACTAAATCTAATGTCAAAAGAAGCTATTAACCAATTAAAAATACAAATTAATCCACCTCGGACTGATAGTCATAGGTATAAGAGGATTAACAAGACAAAAAATTGGAACAAAATTACTATTGCTATTAATAGATGATAGACACCAAGATATGGACAAAGCCATATTTGGAACTATGGAAGTTGATATGAACAATAACATAGGAATTGTTTATATAGCTCCTAATTTCACCATGACCCTAAATGATTTTTACAAACATATAAAACTTATCATACAAACTAAAGGTTTTGAGAATTTTATAGGAAAAATATACTATTAGATATTACATTTTTGGGAAAATGCATGTCTAAATATACTCCAAAAATAAAAATTAAGCTTGACGAAGTCATAGAAACATTAAATTCCACAGGAATAAACTTTATAAAACCTATGGAAATAGATTCTTCTCTTCTTACTGGACATGAATGGAATATAACAAATCCTAACAACACAACAGCAACATTAAAACCAAACAATGTTGTAACATATAATAACTTAAACAAATCCATGTCCATAAGATTTAGAGATTACGGACCCTCAAACCAACAAGAAATAGAAACGGATGATGAAACTGAAGAACTAAACAGAAGAATCAATGGATAAAATAATATATCCAAAAGAACTTGGGATGGTTCTTGAACCATCTGAAATATATGAATTAGAACAAACTCTATGATCAACAAACCAAATAAATGAAAATACATTTGTCGACATTGATGATGAAAACAATATAAGAACAAGGGAAATATATAACTTAAATGAGTTCCTACACTACAACAAAAGTTGTTATTGCTTGCATTTGTTAGTAGCGTTTAATGTTATATGCAACAGTTGATCATTTTAAAATATAAAAATCAATAAAGAAATGCAACTGATTAACTCCCGCCAACATTTCACTAAAATTTTGCTAGAATTTTATGCGGCCGCTCATATCTCTTTTAACCCTTAACATTTTCTTTATCCTTCTCAAACGACGATGAAAACCCAAAAAAAACTTGTTCAGAAACTCTGAATCTCTCTTTTAACTCTTGAAATCAAACTCGGTAATCATAGTATAGTATAGATTAATATATTGATTATTGGAAGATTTTCATACAAAAATTTTCTATAAATGATTCCCTATGCAAAAAAATTCATACAAAAAATTTCGTAGGATGTTTAGGAGATTTGGGTTGCTAGGTTCAGTAATTTGTCATAGTTATCTTTGAAAAATTGAACAAAAATAATGTGAACAACTATAATGTACAAATAAATGGATAGGTAGAAAACGAACTAATCACAATTCCCATAATAAATATGACATATATGGGTTGATTTACAAATGTTAAAACTATTCTAGGTGATATTTTTGATACCTGCAATCAAGGAAATCATATCTTTCTTGAAACACACAAACAATTGCCATATAAATTAAGAATTTTTTTTATATTTATTTTTATCAGAGTAACAAATATTTGGAATTAAACAAAAATGGTTGAAGAGATTCCATTTTTCATATTTAGTACAACTGATTGCTTAAGATTTTTGACTATTGGTAGACTATTTTTAGCAATATTTTCTTTTAACCGTTTCCAGCGTTTTTATAAAGTCATTTATGTAAGCTAAAGTAAACTTGTAAGAAAAACCCTAGTTTGATCAGTTTCAAAAAGGGAAAATCAAGAAATTGACAATCTCGGCCAGTAAAATCATCATTCTACGACAAAATAAAAGTGAAATTACATAAAATTCACCAAGATAAATCACAACCTATCATATTGTCACCCATCACCTATTGTTGATTTTGGAGAGACATGAATTTTAGGATATTTGAATTAGGTTTTTATGGGGAAAGATTTGCTATTTGCGTAAATGCTAATTTAGTGCGTGTTTAATGCCAAAAATACCCAGATTACCATAAAAATGGATTCTACAAATTACCCATATTACCATTATGCAGGAAGATGAACGAGATGACGCAGCCCAGGTGCATCGATTCTACCATCTTGTGACCATCATTGTTTGCTTTGAAGCCATTGAAGAATTGTCAAAGGGACAACAATCGAAGTGGGAGTAGGGTAGCTTAAAATTTGGGTTTAGAGGCAAAAAAGACGGAGTAGTTTTTGGAGCGTTGAAGAATATAGACCGAAGAAAAATGATTTTAGTAATGTAAGAAGGAAAATTGGGCATTAAACGAAATTGACCTCCCCACGGTTGGTTTGATTAAAGAAATGTATTGCTACACACACCTCATTTTCCTCTTTTTAATACTACTATTAAAAAATATAATAAAAATTATACCTTTTAAGAGGCTGCCAAAGACATCATTTTTGACTGTTTTTTGCACGGTAAACAACTTCCAACCAACACCATTTTTCATGATAATTAACCACCGAGCAATAGTAGTTCAGTGGTTGATGACCGTGGAAAATGGCGTTGGTCGGCGTTTGTTCACTGTGCAAAATGATTTTACGCGGTGGTTGATTCCCGTGTGAAATGACTTTGGTATTATGAAGCCCACAAATTTTATTGCGTTTATTTTTTCTACGGTATTAGAAAGAGAGAAATATGTGCCCTTTTTCGACCCTCGAACGTCGATACTAAATACATCTACAGTAGTCGTGTGCCGAGCAACCAAGTGCCGGAAAGACGGATAATTATGGTAAAATAAAAGAAAAGGAATAGAACAAGAAAGAAAGAACACAATATTAGAATCTCACAGCGGACGATGATATATAATATGAAAAAGGACACTCTACAAGAAAACGGGGCTATTCCGACGGCAGATAGCCGTCAACGACCGTCGGAATAGCATCCATAGTTTCTGTCGCCTTTCGACGGAATCGACGACAATCTTCCGACGCCTTTTCGACGACTTCTAACAGATAAATAGCGACGGTTTTCGACGACCAACGAGGTATACGTGGATCCACTCGTAACCAATAATCCATCGGTAGCGTCGATAGCCGTCGAAAAATTGTGACTTCTAAGCTGTCGCTAGCCGTCGGAAATCTGGGTTTATTTTTTTTATTTCTACACCTATTCTAATTCCACCAAATCTACATATATCTCAATATACTTCTCAACTCTATTCCACACAGATAATTCATATATATATATATAAAAATATATATAAAATAACCAACGTCACATATTATACCAACAACAATATTAATCATAATCTCCAATATATACAAAATCATAAACTCCAATATATACAAAGTCAAGATCATAAACTCCAATATATACAAAATCAACCATCCAACATCTTCAAACATCCAACAAAACAATGGCCAATCAACGTCAAACGTCAAACAACTCCATAAAATGTACCAAATCAATACAACACATCCAATCTCTCATCAAAGTGTATCAAACATACCAAAACAAATCATATACAACATCCAAACACAAACATAGAAAAGCGTGCCTATCAAGAGTCGTCCTCGCCTCCAGAAGCACCAGACGATAAAGAAAATGAACCATGTTGCTGCACGTACTCCGCCAAGCGCTGATTCAACTGCTCCATCTGTATAGCGCGAAGACGGTCCCGCTCCTTCAACTGCTCGACCATGGCTCTCAGCTTTTTATTTCGGCTTTGTCCTGCTCTTTTTGGTACGCTTGTTGAGATGCCCTAACCTGTGAATAGAAAAAAATTGTTATAGAACTTTTTGACGACTTTTATAACAATTGTGTAACTTTTCTAAGGTAGTTTATTTTTATAAATTATCGCTTGGTTTCCATAACCAAAACGCCGATTTCGTTGTGTCGGATCCATGGTGGAGTCAAAAATAGCGTCTTCCTCCTCGCGGGTCAACTCATCGCGGTCCGATCCCTCTGGCATCTGTGCCCGTGCCTCTTGAAACTTTTCCTACAATGCCAAAAAAATTACAGTTGAAATTAACACAACATTATTTTAATTCTTCAAAGCTAATTACATAAATTAATTAATATTAATAACAAAAATTCAAAATATGCATACATATGCAGCCGTCGCCTTATCCTCATCTTCCCATGCATATGTAATGTTGCCAGTTTCGTCTGTTTGCTTTATGACATGGGTATGAGCAAATACTTCCATGTATGAGATCAGACGTCGACGCACTCTTTCCTGCAATAAATAATGTATATATTACTGTTTATATTAACTGTTTATTAATAACTTATAACTTAAACTATATAAATGTAATAACTGTTTATAATTGCAATTAATAAATTTACCAAATCCTCACGATGATGCTGGAATGACTCGGAACCACTATGATGTGTTACTGGGTTCTTATTTCTATTCGCAGGGTTCCTCTGTGACTCCACCTACAAATTTAAATAATTGAACAATATATTTAGTAGTTGTAAAACAAAGTATTGAGATATATATGATAGATTAATTACCTTGAACTCATCGTTGTTCCACCAGGCAACCCAAGCATCCCATACACTGGCACCCATCCAGTTCAGTTTCTTCCCAGCTCTTCTAAGGCCCGACATTATGTCTCGATAATTCTTCGCTATCTTAGAATTCCAGTGGCACTGCACAAGGGAAATGTCCACTTCTTG
Organism: Allium fistulosum; assembly: GCA_030737815.1. NCBI lineage: Eukaryota > Viridiplantae > Streptophyta > Magnoliopsida > Asparagales > Amaryllidaceae > Allium > Allium fistulosum. The sequence continues at coordinate 333,062,838 of CM060901.1, read as the reverse complement.
CAGATCTATGGAACCCTGCATATTGAGAAAATTAAATATAAGTTGTACATTTTTAAGTAGTCAACAAATTGTAAAATGGTAATTTACAAATATGTAAATTTAAACACACCAAAAAGTCCTGCCAGATGCTCTCTCTGATCGGGTCAGGGATCTTACTCCATCGGGGACAACAACCAGTCATCCTACTCATATATGCCTGCTTGGAAATACTAAGAACCACTCTCGATGGCTCTAGCTCAAATCCCCTGTGTTAAGTTCGAAACATAGCTTTAGACTATTATATATATCGTAAACAAAATATTTCTAATGCTATGCTACTAATTTTAATACTTTTGATCCATCGACTTTGGGCTGTAAATGCACTACTGGTCATGCTGTTGGCTTTAAAGGGCCAATGTCATCACCTCTATTCCCTCTTCGAGAAGAAGAAGGGGAACCGGAGTGGGAAGAGCTATGCCTTCGGAAAAAAGACATAATACATATCACTTACATATCAATTTATTATGTCATAACATATAATTCATAATAATTATGAGAAAAGATATCATAATTGATGAGAAAAATGTAACATGAATAATTGCATAAATTACCTTATATTAAATTGTATATTAGCAATCAGTCCTCGTCGTTCTCTGATTCGGACCCGGTTTCGTACTCTATATCGTTTTCCTCTGTAGTTTCAAATGCTTCTTCTAATACATTTGATTCATCATTTTGAAGTCCAAAATCCGTGTGATCATCCGTTATTGTTATTTCAACATTTTCCTCGATATCTGCTTGATAGGCTTGTTCGTCTGGAATATTCTTTCCATCAAACATAAATCTTGCCTTCATTTTAAAAACTGCCGACCAATATGCTTTATCTCTTTTCAGAGATGGATAAGGGGTACTTTTGATAATAAACTTGTAGGGCTTGTTTGGCTAGTACAAAAGGATCGTACTTTTGATAACGTGAGGTATTTTTTATTTCTATAAGATTATAATTTGGATGCACGATAACTCCAAGACCTGGAACATTCCTAAACTAGTTGCATATAAACAAAAAAACTTCCTCCACGGGTCTAGTGAAATATGTCAATTGCAAAACCTAGGTTAACACGCCATAAAAATCATTTATATGATCATTTGGATCATCACTGCCTTTAACAAATACACCAGTATTGTTATTTAATTTCTCAGTACCCTATTCTTTGATGTTGAATTTATATCCATTAACAAAGAATATTGGATATGTCTTAACTTTTCTTTTTTGTCCCATCGCTAGATGTTTTAATCCTTCATCGACCACACAATTTATCGGATCATAAACGTAGTTCGAAAACCAAGTAGCGAAATCTTTGCTTATATCGCCGCTTGGACGTTGTGTTTTATAAACACTGCAAACATAGATAATATATTGCATTATAATTAATGTACAGTATAGTATTAAGTTAAATAAATATATCCAGACTTGTAATTTAATATTACCTAATAAATGGTGCAACTTCGGTACAATTAAGAAGAATATATGTGTGTGCTATATGGTAATCTCTATCGTCTAACCATACTTCCACATATTTTCTAACAGGTCGACCATATTGTCTAAAAATAGATAACATTGCCTCAGAAGAACTACCTTGTTCAACGGCTTCATTATTACGCGTAGCACTTTCAAATGATAAGTTCACATGGTCACTGAAATAATGATTTGCAAATTGAACCTTCAACTCGAGCTTTTTGTCTCACTTTTTTCTTTAAATGATTTAAGTACCTAATAGAAAATATTTCAATTCAAAAATAATTTATATATATGTAATTAAAATAATATTTACCATACTCGATATTAATACATTACCTCTCGAATGGATACATCCATCCATATTGCACAGGACCTCGAAGACGTGCTTCATATGAAAGATGAACAAGTAAATGCTCCATTACATTAAAGAAACCTGGAGGAAATATTTTCTCCAATTTGCAGAGCAGTACAGGGATTTCTTCCTCAAGTTTACTTAGACGATCAACTTTTAACGTAGTTGAACAAAGCTCCTTATAAAACAAACTAAGTTCCGTTACAACCTTACAAACTTTCCCGGGCAATAGTTCTCTAAAAGTGACGGGCAACAAATTTTCCGTCATTATATGACAATCATGGCTTTTCATCCCACTTAGTCTCCCGTTCTTATAGTCGACACATCTACGAAGATTAGAGGAAATCCCATTGGGAAATCGTAATCCTTCCACCCATTTTAACAGTACTTTAACTTGGTTGTGGTCTAACTCATAGCTTGCTTTCGTTCTTTAGTGTCATTTGGCTTGATATGAAGCTCAGGATGGTTACAAATTTCTTCTATATCACGTCTTGATTTCAAATCATCCTTAGTCTTGCCCTTAACATTCAAAACTGTATTAAATAGATTATCAAATGCGTTTTTCTCGTTATGCATCACATCAATGTTATGACAGATTAGGAGATTTTTCTAATAAGGCAACTCCCAAAATATACTTTGTTTGCACCATTTATGAATCGTCGATTTACCTTAAATTTCAATTTGTTGTCCAGTTACATGTATCTTTGGATAATCCTTTACAACTTCTTATATATCTTCACTTGACCAAATTGTTGGTGGTTGTAAAGTCTCATGTCTATTAGCTGTGAGGTTTTTTAATCTCTTCTAAAAGGATAATTAATACGGAGAAAACACCGATGACAATCAAACCATGAAACTTTCTTCCCATTTGATAAAGAAAATGCTCGTGTTTCTTCCATACAATAAGGACACGCTAAACGACCGGCCGTACTCCAACCCGAAAGCATATGCAGGAAAATCGCTAATAGTCCATAACAAAGAAGCAAACATCTGAATTTTTCTTTTGATACGTCATATGTTTCAACTCCTTCGTACCACAATGTTTTCAACTCTTCAATTAACGGTTGTAAGTAAACATCGATTTCTGTGTCTGATCATCTGGGCCAGGGACGACAATTGCGAGAAACATATATGGAGTTTTCATACACATCCACGAAGGTAGATTGTAAGGTGTAACGATTATAGACCAAGATGAATATTTAGAACCAAACTGGGAAAACGGTGGAAATCCATCCGTACATAAACCAAGCCTAACGTTATGGCTCTCCGCTACGAAAGCGGGTATCAAAATTCTTCCATGCTTCTCCATCAGCTGGGTGTGTTAACGTACCTTCTTCCTGTGTTCTCAAATTGTGCCATCTCATATGATGCACTGTTATAGATGATGCATATAACCTTTGAAATCTAGGAGTGATAGGTAAGTGATGCATACGCTTGTATGGAACTTCTTTTCCCTTCTTTTTTCTTGGTTTGTATCTTTCCTGGTTACATATTTTGCAATTCCTAAGATTGATGTCTTCTTTCCAAAACAACATGCAACCATTTAAACAAGTATCTATTTTTTGATACGGCAAACCGAAAGCAGACATATTTTTTTTACTTCATAATGATTTTCGCACATTAAATTATCGGGTGGCATGTGCCGTTTAGTAGCTTATACAACAGCTGTAAATCCGGCTTCTGTGAGGTTATATTTTGATTTCATCGCAATGTACTTTGAGTTACTGATAATTGAGTGCCGCTTGTACAACCATTCCATAAGGGTTTCTTAGCAGCTTCCAATAAATCATATATTTTTTTCACTCCAACAGTTGGTTCCTCTTCCATGTTAACATCGTCATTATCAACTTCAACGGTAGGGAACATTGATCGTGATGCATCTTCAACCATGTGTTCTATGAGATTCGTCGTACTAATTTCATCACCAACCTCCTCCTTTGACTGTTCTGGATTAGGTGCTACAATTTCTCCATGACGATCCCACACCAAATAATTCGACACGAAACCGTATTGGCGCAAATGAACTATAACCATATCCGGTATCAAATGCTTCAACAGTTTGCACCTACTACATGAACAACGAATTTCTTCGTCGTTTCCATTATTACATAAAGCGAATTCAATAAACACATGTACCCCATTACAAAAATGTTCACTTATTGAGCCTCCCATTTCCCTTCATTGTTTATACATCCAGCTCCGATCAGTAAAATAATTGACCGTTTTTCCTACTTTAAAACCTATGATAGAAATTAAAATTACTATTAATCATTTAATTTTATGTATTGACATTTTATTTTTTAATTAAAAAGTATTTATTTATAATGTTATTGAATTTGCTAATTTGTGCCTTTTTGCGTCTTCTTGCACCTTTTTGCGCATTGAAATTGCTTTTGCGCCTTTTTGCACTTTCTTACGCCTTGAATTGGTTTTGCGCCTTGGAATGAATATAATATTAAATTTTTAGCTTCTATATTATTTTTTGCTTTGATGGTCGGTAATCCTACTTCCCATTACAAAAACAGTAGTAATTATATTTCATAAATCAATTTGTTTTAAACGATTTCACAAAATTTTGATAACACTTCCCCCGTGTTCCCTGTATTGTACACAAATGCGTGTACACAAGGAACAAAAAGGAAGTGCTGTCGAAATATTATGAGCCATTTAAAATGAAATGATTTACGAAATGTAATTACTTTATGTGTTTGTAACTTGTCCAATATAGGGACAAATCCGACAATATTGTATCAGATGAATATGAATGTCCATTTTGTAATAAAAATGAATATCCATATAACGATCATATACAATACTTGTCAGATAGGGCCAAAAACTCACTAAGGGATTTATAAAAAATAAAACACATTATGCACATCTAATTTGTTTATAGATTATCAATATTAGCATTATATATCAGTATTATGCACGATTAGTTAATCATATAACATATATTAGCATTTGTACAATTGTTTATTCATATTTTACTATTTTATTAAATATATACTATATTATATTATTTTTTCTATTTCAAAAATATATATTATTCATGTCTTCAAATTTAACGAATTACATATAGTATTATATTTTATTTAAAATAATATTAAACTATAGTATACACTAGTTTATATCATGCCACATAATATTGTACCAAACTTGATTTTATATAAACGATTAAGGGTTTGACTATGATTAATATATTTTGATTATCGATTTCAGAATTTTACAAACCATAAACACAATCATTCACATCAATCTTAACTAACCAAATGTTAACCACATGCTAGCTCAAATGTGCATATACACTAAATAACCAACGTATATATATACACTAATTGGTTAATGTAAATATACTAATCAAATTATTAATTAGGGTTTAGGAAATTACTAATTAGGATTTAGGGTTTATGTAAATAAAATAATCAAATTACTAATTAGTTAATGTAAATAAATAGTCAATCAGCTACTATAAACAACTAGAATTACAATTTAACCCTAAATTAACAAATCAAAATCAATTAGGGTTTAGGAAAAACCTGATTTGGAGATGGATGGAGAGGCTAGAGTTGTTGGGAGTGATGATTGATGATGTTGGAGATACTTCAGAAGACGTGGGGGGCTCTCGTGGTGAGGAGGTAGGGGATTTGAGGATTTTGGTTGATTTGGGTGGAAGAATGAGAATGAAGCAGCTCTCGGCCAAACTGACCTGTAATCACGTATATTTCCAACGGCGATCGACGGTCGCCGACGGTTGAGTTTGCATCGGTTTTTGACGGCTTTGAACGGGTATTGTATTTTAATTACAGAAATGACATGAAGATGACGGGTCGTTGTTAGTCGTCGAAAATTGCCGTCGGAGGCCGTCGAAAAGGTGTTGTCGCTATATACTGTTGTTCTAGTAGTGACAGTACAAAAGGTTACTCTAAAATATAGAGTGATTTTAGAGTTATAAAATCTAAGTATTATCATCAGCCTAAATAGTTATAACTATCTGTCCTTACAATGCTGATACATACATACATAATACGTGCAACAAAAACAGAAATAGATAGATAACAGAAAGCTTTAGCTCATCTCCTGAACTCTGAATATCCTAAGTAAAACCTGCTTTACTCTGCTTACTTGAAAGAGTATACAGGGAATTTAGGGAAAACAAAAGGCATGTGTCAGACATAAGTCTGGTATAAGAAAACCCAAGATACATGCATACATGTAACAGTAACTATTGAGACCGTGTGGATCACCGTAGTGGTTTCTCTCTCAAAAGAAAACAACCATTTGTTAAGTTAATATAGTGATATATATATATATATATAATATCTAGGATGTAGAATATAAATCAGAAAATAGCTATACTGCTTGCATCTAACAACACAACAATATTAGAAGTACATATAAAACCGCTAAGGTACATTAACATATGGATTTTTCACAGAGATGTCTTTTAAAATTTTTTTTAACATTTATTTATGAATTTTTGAAGTAAAGGGGTTTGATAATATAAAACATGCTTTTTTACTTGTTTTCGTCAAATTATAAATTAGTTATTTTCAAGTAATATTTTACATAGATATTTAAATCCTATTTATAAGTATTTTTAAAGGGTGTGTATGTATGTATATATGTATGTGTGTGTGTGTATAAGTTTGAAAACATAAGTTAAGTACTTTGTAAAATGATAAGATATCGTTTTGGATTATAACACTTACGTTATAATAAATGGATTTGCAAAGTTACTAAAAGTATATTACTTTGTTTAATAAGAGTAGATATATTTTGATCTTTAAAAAAATGTTTTTAAAGATAATGACAAGTATAAAATGGTTTTTGGTTTGTTATGACAATGTGTTAATAACATTTGTCTTTAACCCTTTTCAGATTGTACTTAGTAATATAATTAGATTTTGGAAAAGAATGTTTTAAAGATAACTATAAGTGAAATGGTTTTGGGTTTGTAATGAAATGGTCAAGTAACATTTGTTTTAATCCCTTTGTGTAACATCCACCATTTTGAGGTCCGAAACTAAGCGTTACAGATGTTGCAGTCATGTATAGTATTAATTTCCGATGACAAAATGCGGTCATGTTAATGGTATCCATAATATTAGATAAAATGCGGTATCATTGCCTTATAAAAAATAAGCGGCCTTATTAGAGCGGAACTCAATATAAGTACTTCGAAAACAATAGGGTCAATGATGTTATAGGTATGATGCACCATGCCCTTATATCTATATAAAGTGCGGCACTATAGCAAAACATACGGAAAAGTCGACGTCGACGGTGAGGATACTGACTTCGAATCTTACTGCCCTTAGGAGATTCACTTTATGCCAATCGTAATTGATATCATGTGCATTGCCATTGGTTGTCATCGAAGTCGTAGTAGCAATGAAGAGGAATGGCGACATCGTCATTACCGACATGACATTTCCGTAATTAATATTAAAACTATTTAATTGCTAATAAAAGTAAGTTCTTTTCCACTAACCCCCATTGTTTGTCAAAAACTTATTGGTTAACAAATAATTTGTCATAGTTCTTATCATAAATCTATCCATTACCATAATTTATCATTCCCAAAACAATTTTTAACCACACCTTTTATATTAATATTTTAACATAATACTTAATCTTTTCTAGCTTAAATAATTCACGATAAATTATAAACACTTGAAAAATATTCCCAAAAATCATAATAAATTCAATTTATTATATTATTTAACATATAAAAAGTCGAGATGAAAAACATAATTTAATTACTTTAAATAATTAAACCTGAAATATCTCATTTTCCAATGTTAGGAAATTCAACAAATATTCTCATTAAATCAGAAAATTATGAAATTAAAAACCCTCTTCCAAAATAACTTTTTTAACATCATATTAAAATTTCAAGTCGTTTGGGTATCATATGAGAGGATTTCTAACTCAAACATATCACTTAATTTCATAAATAAATTCCATAAATTCACCAATAAGCATATAATTATTCAAACTATCATAGCATGACATAATATGAGCAAAAGAATCTGATTTTTACTTAAAACCGAAAATATTAAAACATGATAGGCATAACTATTATTCACCTTAAATGGTTTAAAAAGGTTGATATTTGTATTTGATTTGATACCTCTAAGCTTTGATCTTGTTTTCCTTGGCTTTACTTCTCTTGAATCACCTTGCTATAGCCGGCCTTGATCTTCTAGTTTTGTTTGTAAATGAATGAAGTGAGGGAGGAAATAAGAGAATATGGGTTTATGTTTAGGAATTTAGATCTATTCACAGTTTGGCCTTAGCATATGTTCCTCCTTCTTATTAAGTTTTAAACCATTCTTATTAACTCATTCATTAAGGTATGACCCCTATTAATTATCAAATCTCAATCTCCTTAACCTTTTACATTATTTATTTAATTTATCCAATTAAATCTCTTAAATAATGTTAATTAAAATTAGAGTTGTTACAGACTCCCCTCCTTAAAGAATTTCACCCTCAAAATTACGATAAGGTACATACATCAAACATAAATGTGCATATATGTAAAACATACTATAAAATAAGTCAAGATAAGTATCCCTGATCCTGCCTTCCATTTTTCAAGTACAGTCTCTTTAGCCGTCACTCCACTGGACTTTTACTAATCTAACTGTCTTGTTATTCACCTTCTTCTCATCCCTCGCTAACACTCGAACTGGTTGTCTTATAAAAGTTAGATCAGGTTCTACTACTAAATCATCTAATGAAGTCGGAGCAATAATAGCCTCTGGATCATGTGCACACTTCCTTAGATGAAAAATATGGAAAACATCGTAGACTTCTGCCAAACTGCTCGGTAACTCTATCCTATAAGCTAGTTTCCCGATCCTTTGATCAGTGATATAAAATGGTCCAATGAATCTAAGTGCAAATTTTTCTGATTTTCCAAATCTTACTACACCCTTCATCGGTGATATTTTGATGAAAACATGATCTCCAACTGAGAACTCCAAGTCCTTTCGTCTCTTATATGCATAAATTTTCTGCATATATTGAGCTTTCTTCATTTTAGCCCGAATCAACTTAATCTTTTATGCGCCTTCTCTTACCATATCCGAACCAACAACTAATTTATATCCGGTCTCTAACCAACATACGGGTGATTTATTTGGCCTTTCATATAAAGCTTCAAAAGGCGTCATTCTTATACTAGTCCGATAACTATTATTATAGGAAAATTCAACCAAGTGAAAATGGTCTTCCTGTGACCCACCAAAATCAAACACACAAGCTCTCAACAAATATTCAAGTACCTTATTGACTCTCTTTGTCTGTCTGTCTGTTGTGGATGATAAGCAGTACTCATCTTAATCTTGGTACCTAAAACCTCTTGCAGACTCTTCCAAAATTCGATAGTAAATAAAGAATCTCTGTCACTGACTATACTACTAGGAATCTCATGCAGTCTAATTATATTCTTCATGAATAATTTAGCTAAACCAGGTGTCGTTCTTGTCAATTTAACGGGTATAAAGTGTGCACTCTTAGTCGGTCTGTCCATTATAACCCTTTCATTTCCCTTATTCATCCTTGGCAACTCGTCTTTGAAATCCATTGATATCGAATCCCATTTCCAAACTGGTATATTTAAAGGCTGGAGCAATCCACTCAGCTTCTATGTTCGGCTTTCCCTTGCTGGCAATTCAAACACTGTTTTACCTATAATAGTACATTTCTTTTCATACCTTCCTAGAAGAAACTTCTCTTCATATCCTAATACATCTTGGTTCCTTAAGGATGAATAGTAAACTTCAATTGATGACATTCCCTAAGAACTTCTTTTCTTAGGTCACCAACATCGGGTACACACAATCGTCCCTTCTTTCTCAACCATCCGTTCTGATCAAGATAAAAATACTTCAAATCATCAATCTTAGTTCCACCTTCCAATCTTCTAATTCTTTCAGCTAGCAATGGATTATTTCTCTGCTTAGAAGCAATTCTTTTGATCAATACCAGTTGAACTTCCAAACAAGATAACATTGCAGTACTCTGACTAGAACTGACAGTCGATCTTAATTGCACATTACAAGTAGTCAATGCTTTCAAATCTTTTCATTCAGCCGATGTAGCTAACATCACATTCTATTATTTCCTAATAAGTGCATCTGCAACTTTATTTCCTTTATTTGGTGTGTACTCAATTCCCAAGTCATAAGCAGCTAAAAACTCCAACCATCTCTGCTATCTCATATTCAACTCCTTCTGAGTGAATAAATACCTTAAAGACTTGTGATCCATATACAATTTGAATCATTCTTCGAAAAGATAATGTCTCCACACCTTCAAAGCAAATATTACAACAGCCAACTCTAAGTCATGAATTGGGCATCTAACTTCATGTGGTCTGAGTTGTGAGAAGCATAGAGAATCACTTTACCCCTCTGCATTAACACAGCTGCTAGTCCAGTTCCACATGCATTTGTATACTACCAAATCTTGATTTCCATTTGGAACAACTAACACGAGCGCATTAGTAAATAAATGTTTCAGCTTCTGGAATGCCTCCTCACATTTATCGGTCCAAACATACTTCATGTCCTTCCTCGTTAGTTTAGTCATCAGCACCGCTATACGAGAGAAATCGTTGATGAATCTTCGATAGTAGCCAACTAGACCTAGAAAACTCTTTATCTCAGTCACCAAAATCTTGGGTCTCTTCCAGTTATTAACGCTTCTATCTTAGCTAGATCTACTAAAAACTCTTTTTTTGAGACTACATGACCAAGAAACTTCACCTCCTTCTTCCGAAAATGACACTTCAAAAACTTCGCTTTTAACTGATATTGCCTCAGCTTCTTAAGCACTACTTTGAGATGAATCTCATGATCTCTTTCATCCTTGGAATATATAAAAATGTCATCTATGAATATCAACATGAATTTATCTAAATTCTCTCGGAAGATTTGGTTCATTAAATCTATGAAGAAAGCAGATGCATTAGTCAATCCAAATGGCATTACTAACCACTCATATTGTAACACCTCTAATTTTTAATAACATTATTCAAGAGATTTAATTAGATAAATTAAATAGAATAATGTAAATACTAGAGTGATAAGGGGATTGAGATTTGAAAATCTAAATTAAAGGTCGTGCTTAATTAAATACAAAGAATGAGTTTATGGAAATGGTTTATTAGACAACTAACAAAAGAATAAAACACGGGCCATATGGGTAATAGCTGCACCATAATCCCATTATCCTTATAATATCGTTTCCACTTTCTATTCATGTTCATTTTTCATACCTCTAAAACGTAAACCTAAGAGGAGCAAGCCGGCCATTACCTAGGGAAGAAAAGGGGAAAAAATCAAATTAAAGCTAAGAAATCAAGCTAGGGGAATTAATTAAGGATCAAATCTCAAATTCCTTATCCTAATCAAGGTGAATAATAATCAAAACCATCACTTTTTTTTATGATCAGTTGATTTTTGGGTTTAAGTTTAAATCCATTAAGATGATTTTTTATGATGATATGCTTGGATTTCATGATAAATTATATATAAACAAGTTTGATAAATATTATATATGGTTTTAAGGCTAAAATCGTTTATATTTGGTTTCGAATGCCATGAGGAATTTATATGTTATGAAAAACATTATTTTGGAGATGGGTTTTAATTTTTTAATTTTCCAAGCAATGGAAAATTTATTATGGATTTTCAAATGAAAATATGAATAATTGGGTTAGAAATTAATTTCGACTATATTATGAAGAATGTGGGTCTGAGATTTATATATGTTAGAAAACATAATAAAGTGAATTTCTGTTATTTTTGGGTTTTTTCCTGAGTAATTTACTATGGAAATTAAATTATTTTAGAAGAAGGATTTAAATGTTTTATTTATATAGCATAAGGAATGGCTTATTTACTAAATTGTTTTAATTAGATCTAAAATAATTGCGGCAATTTTATTTTAAAAAGAATTTGAAAAGTTTATGGCAACCAATTAAATGTTTACAAATAGGCAGATTAGTTAGAAAGAAATTACTTAAAAAGGCATTAAAACAGTCGTTACCAAGAAATTATGTTTCGCCTCTTTTAGATGCTACCTTTCGACCCCGTACTTCCACCTCAACCAAGTCGAATCCAATACACAAGGTATCAATAAGTTGGTACGTAGTGGATTGGAGAAAGGAGGAAGGTATGGTGTTGAAACATAGTTTTCGAAGGGGTCGAAGCCTTTGTTTTACTCTCCAAAGATATACACTTGCTTTGTTTTCAAAAGGATGCTTTCGACGGGGGTCGAAACCCATTTAAATAACTTTTGAAAATGTTGCCACCTTTTTGTTTCGAAAAGAATGCTTTCAATGAGTTGCCTTGTTTTTAAATCAAAGCTTTCGAAAGTGTAGTTAGAACCCAGTCGAAACCATGCTGCTGACCGTATGCCTTTCGAAAGGATTGAAGTTATCAACTATTTTGAAAGGTAGCTTTTGTTTTACAAATGTAATAAGCCACTTCCTAAAGCTTTTGAAAGGGTTAAAGGTTTCAAAGGCAATGGCTTTGAAAGTGGTTTCGAGGCTATCCTTCCAAGTGTTTTAATTTATATGATTAATGCTTTCGAAAGGATGGTCCCAAAGCTATCGGTTTTCCCCAAACTCATTTATATGAAGTATAATGGTTTCGAAAGAGGTACTTTCATTTATATTCACTTTGACCCAAAGGATATTTTTAAAGATAAACCCGATGGTTTGAAAGAGGTACTTTCAAATGGTTTCGAAAAGGGTACTTTCAATGGTTTCGGAGCTATGCTTCTAAAAGTTAATAAATTATACTTTAATCCTTTCGAAAGGTATGCTTTGTGGGTTTCAAAAGAGATGATTTAAAGTGTTTCGAAAGGAATATACTTAGTCTTTTGAAAAGAAGATTTAAATGCTTTCGAAGGAGGTTATCCAATGATTTCGAAAGTAAATGTTTAAGGTTTCAAAAGCCTTAGTTTTCAAAATAAAGAACCCGATCTCATTTTTAAAGGAAAAACATGGCATTAATAAAGGGGTTTTAAAATAACTTTTAAGTATGGAGTTTTTGAAGAAGCTTTCTCTGATAAAATAATAGGTTAAAGGGATTAACCATGTTTCATATGAAAATGATTTCAAGGATATTAAACCACATGTGTTGGTGTTATTGTGGGATCCTTCTAATATATATGTATGTATGTATGTATGTATTCACTTTAAATGGACCCATAACTGTATTTTGGGGAGGAAGAGCAGATTAACCGGCTAGGTTGACCCGGTAGTGAATATAAATTGAGTTAACTCTCGGATGAGTAGAATTGCATCCAGGAGGTCAGAAAGACCATAATATAGGATGCCTAAAACACTAGTTAAAGAAGTTGTCAGACAGACGGGTTCATAGTAAACCCATGAAAACTATGATTTGAAAGAGTTATTAGCAGAGGCCAATAGGTTTGTAGTGAACCCATGAAAAACTATATCCGGATTAAGTTATTGACAGAAGTTAATAGGTTCCTAGTCAACTCATGAAAACTAGGATATGAGGGAAGTTGTTGGAGATACCAATAGGTTCAGGGAGAACCCACAAAACAATAAAGTTATTGGCAAGCGCCAATAGGTTCTTAGTGATCCCATGAAAACTATGAAACCAGACAGGGAGTCCATAAGTTTTAATAGGTTATTAGTAAGCCCATGAAAACTAATAGGTTAATAGTGACCCTAAAAACTATATTTGAGATAGATAGTCAAAATGAATGAGGGTGGGTAATCCAGAATTGATTTACTTGTTTGCATATCATCATAATATTTTAAATTGTTATGTTTTAACCATTGTGGATGCAGGAGCACAACATATGGTTTTATAAAGTTTTGGATAAGATACTAGTGAGGGGAAAATCCGTTCCGCTAAGCGGCGTAGTCTCACTAGATATCTGAAATGGATTGAGATGGTAGACTATTATTCATACTAGGCTTTATGTCTGACTCGTGTTTTCCCCTTAAACTCTCGGGTGCTCAATTAACTTTGAGTAGTTTGAGAGTTGAGGTTCTCAGGTACCTCTTTAGACGAATAAGCTTCTGGAGACGTGCAGGAGGTAAGCTAGCTAGTAGGAGTTCTTTCTAGTTTGATTCCACTGTGTCTTGTTGTAAAGGCAAAGTTGTTTAATTGCCTAGTTATATATACTCTGGTCATCCAAGTGGGCATCTTCATATGTCGCTCTTGGCGTATGTTTTAATAATTATATTTTCTTTGAACATGTTTTCTTGAATATGGGATTATGTAGAATACTAAAATGATTTGAAATGCAATATGAAAGTTGTTTTATGATTTTTTAAAATTTTCATATCCATGTGTTTCCGTTATATCAATGTATCTAACATTACCATATTTGGTCGTCGAGGAATAATAACTATGGATGACTGCAGCATTCATAGCCGTTAGTTTTGGGCCTCCAAGTAGGGAATGTTACAAGTTGGTATTAGTGTTAGGAACTGGAGATAGTGGTTTTGATGACAACAACCTTTGTAACTTATTTTATTATAACTTATATACTAACACTATTGTCTAGATTTATATAAATGTTATTATGCAGGATATATATAAGGCAGGTACTGATTATTGAATACTGTACAGTATAAAGATCAAGAATTAAGAAATCAAGTTTGAAGACTCATGAGTATCAAGATCAAGATTTCAAGATAAGGTCTAGATTATTGTTAAAACTTCATAATAGCACAGAAATCTTCATTCCATATTTCATTTGGGATGGAACCCATTTCTACCTTATTAGTGGCTTACAAACCCACGACAAGTGGCTTACAAACCTACGACAAGTGGCTTACAAATCCATTAACATCCTGGTTTTGTACAAGTTCTCGAGTCCTGATGTGATGAGATATTCTGCAGGAAGAAGCTTGCAAAACTACTTCAAAATGGTTTTTCAAAATGATTTTCAAAACTGCTTTTCAAATGATTTTCAAAAGGATGTTTTAGCCTTAAAATATTCTTTGTTTTTGTTTTTAAATAAACTCTTGTTTTAAACTTCGTTTGTTTTTAAAACTATCTTCTGATTTTTAAATATTCTTTTATAATATATATATATATATATACTTGAGATTTAAAATCAAATTTATATATACATTCTAAAAATATATTTTTCTACTCTTCTTTATTTTAAATCATAAGAAAATTAGTTTATTTTACTCCAGAATCATTTCATCTTGTTTTCCTTTCAATACCATTTTCAAAACAAATTTTACATTGTTTTTAACTAAGGGGTGTCGACATCATAGGATACCCGATGTCGACATGGTGGCCGTTAAATTCAAAAGTTTCAATTTCAAAAGAAGTGTCTATTCGTTTAAATCTCTTCACGAATAGTTATGACCGTTACTGGCCTATAAATAGCCTTCACAAACGAATTTTTTAACTAACCATTTTCTTATTTTCTTCACTCCTTCTTCTCCACAAATCCATATTCTAAAATTTTCATATTTTTAAGACCGTGTCGAAATTCTGCCGAATTCTCAAGTGAATCAAATTAGAATCTCATTCTTGTTTGATTCTCTACCCTCTCTCGAAGATCAAAGTGCTATTCAGAGTTATAGGATCAATTTGTAATCAAAAGTTTATCGAGTCTCTCTATAAGGTATGGTTGTGCCTGGAAATCAATTGGGCGATCTTGTGTCCCGTAAATCAAGAGAGTTTGCCCTGGACTCGAAGACAGGAGGGTACCTCAAGGCCTTTAGAAATTGAGGATTGTAATCTCGACATTGGTATAATAAAAATCTGTATGAGGTGTTTGTCTTGGTACAGGACTATACGTAGGGCAACTCCGAACCAGTATAAAATCCGGTGTGTTCTTTCCTTTACTGCTTTTTATTTACTTTCTGCATCTGTGTTGGATTCTGTGATTGTTCTGTGATTAAGTTCTACATTTGTTTATATTATAATTTTTAAATTAGTCCATATAAGTCTTAGAATCCATTAAACACTATTCACCCCCCTCTAGTGTTAAATTAGCCTTAAGATCCTTAATCTGCACTCCCTTTTAATTAGAGCATAGGTTTATGAAAACTTAAAGGTAATTTAAACCTAAAATATTTTCAAACATAATCCAATGAATCGGAAAATAATATAGGTGTTTGGGTTAACGCTATTGCAACGTACTTGTATTTGATATATATATATATATATATATATATATATATAAGTACGTATTCCCCTCTCTCTTAGACCGTTCTTCTGTATCTTACTAAGGCTCATATGCAGATTTACGAGAAAGAAGATATGGAGGCAGGAAACGGAAGAGGAAATCTTGGTGGAGGAAGCACCACAACAAATGGAAATGTTCGACCCACTAGGAGGAACCCGGGTCGACAGGCTAATGCTAACCAAAATGCAGATGCCAATGTGGGTGCTGGAAATCCACTAGTAGATATGGGGATGACGTATCTGTTCTTCGTCAATCTGATGCAAGCAGGAGTAGCTGCTGGAGTTGCTGGGAACGTTGGAGGAGCTAATCCTGAGGCTCCAGTAGGGAATAATTATGCCAAGTTGAGCAGAGATTACACCAATCCTGGTGGGAAGCCATTTGTGGGAACGGAGGATGCCATAGAAGTTGAGAATTGACTGCTGCATTGTGAGTGAATCTTCGCTGATTTGGGTTTGAATGATGAGCAGAAGAGGAGACTAGCCTCTAGGCAGTTGCAAGGGGCAGCACTTTATTGGTGGAATAGTGTTATTGCCGAAGTTCCAAAGGAAGAGTTAACTTGGGCAGAGTTCAGAAGGAGATTTGAGCAGAGGTTTTTGTCTGAAGTTGCTAAGTCAGCATCGCTGAGGAAGTTTATGGATTTGGTGTAGGTAGAGATGTCGGTAATTGAGTATGCTACTAAGTTTGATGAGTTGTCCCGATACGGGTATGCTACTATAGACACCATCGTCATGAGGAATGAGAAGTTCATCCAGGGATTAAGACCCGAGATTGCAAGGGCGACCCTACCACATCTCCGTGATCCTTGTAATGTAGTTGTGGAGATGGCAATCTGACATGAGAAAATGCTTGCTATTTGTGGGAAGGAAAAGCCTGTTGAAACCCAGGGTTCTTAGGGAAAGAAGAGGAAGTTCTTTAAGAAGAAGGGAGCCCAGAAGAGAGAGGCTACCAAGAAGGCAAAGGCAGATTTAGTTTGCTTTAAGTGTGACAAGAAAGGTCATTATGCTCATGAGTGCCGGTCAGGCAAGGGAAGAAGGCCGTAGAAAAGAAGGGCATGAAGAGCTTCAACTGTGATCAGATTGGGCATTATAAGAATCAGTGTTTAGAACTAGTCGGGGCGGATAAAGGAAAAGTCTTTGATGTTGGACCATCTTCTGCTAGGCCAACTGCAAGGAAAGACCATGATGGAAGGTACGCTTTTAATTCAGAGTATACCAGTTAGGGTACTATTTGATACCGGTGCATAACATTCATTTATATCTCAGGGTTTGGTTGATAGGTTATGTTTAGAACCCACATACCTTGTTACTTCCTTAAGGGTTGCGAATCTGATAAGAGGGTATGCAAATCTGGGGATGAGATGTGACCAGTTAGAACTTGATTGGTTAGGTCATAAGTTTGCATGCAGTCTGTATGTTTTTTATTTCGTAGATTTTGAAATCATTTTGGGTATGGATTAGTTGAGTAGGTATGAGGCTAGGGTATTTTGCAAGGATAGAGAAATATCGTTGAGACACCCTGATAGTCATAACCGAATCATATTCTCAATGGAGAATTCTGACCAAAATGCTTGTGCTTTGTTGAGAGCTATGGAAGTAGAAGAAGAGTTAAGTCAGGTTTGAGTAGCAAGAGAGTTACAGATGTTTTTGAGCCGGTTATAGGACTACCACCGAAGCGAGCTGTTGAGTTTCAGATAGATCTTGTGCCAGGAGCTGAACCTGTACGTAGACCATTTAGTAGAATGACACAGGCTGAGATGAAGGAATTGAAGGTGCAGCTAGTGGATCTAGAAGGGAGAACAATTGGATTTGGTGACAGGTTTCCATCAGTTAAGAGTGGTAGAGGACGGTATTCCATTGACAGCATTTCAAACTAGGTATGGTTCGTATGAGTGGTTAGTAATGCCATTTGGTTTAACGAATGCACCTGCTTTCTTCGTGGATCTGATGAACCGAGTTTTCCGAGAGTACTTAGATAGGTTTGTGTTGGTATTTATAGATGGCATTTTAGTATACTCTAAGGATGAAAGAAAGCGTGAAGATCATCTTAGAGTAGTGTTTGAGACGCTGAGGCAGCACCAGCTAAAAGCTAAGTTTTCCAAGTGTCATTTTTGGAAGAAAGAGGTTAAATTTCTTGGTCATGCGGTTTTAGAGAAGGACTTGTCAGTCGATCCAGATAAGATCGAAGCTGTTAATAATTGGAAGAAATCAGAGATGGTGACTGAGAAAGGAGTTTTCTTGGACTTGATGGCTATTACCGGAGATTCATTAAGAATTTCTCGTGGATAGCAGCACCTTTGACTAAGTTAATCAGGAAGGATGTGAAGTTTGTCTAGTCCGACAAATGTAAGGAAGCATTCCTTAAGTTAAAGCATTTGTTAACCAACGCACATGTGTTAGTAGTTCCAGACGGAAACCAAGGGTTGGTGGTGTATACCGATGCATGTGGGACTGGATTAGGAGCGGTGTTGATGTAGAAGGGTAAAGTTATTGCCTACGCTTCACGACAGCTTAGACCGCATGAAGTAAGATATCCTACTCATGATTTGGAAATGGCTATGGTGATCTTCGCATTGAAGATATGGAGACATTATCTCTTAGGGGAGAGATTTGAGCTATACATAGATCATAAGTCCTTAAGGTACTTATTCTCTTAGAAGGAGTTGAATATGAGACAACAAAGATGACTGAAGTTTTTAGCTGCTTATGATTTTGGTATAGAGTATACATGGGAAAGGTAATAAGGTAGCAGATGCTCTTAGCAGAAGACATCAGAATGTGGTGTTGGCTATGTTGGTAGAATGGAAAGATTTAGACACTTTGATTACTTGTAGTGTGCAGTTAAGATCGACTGCTAGTTCTAGATAGAGCACTGCCATGATGTCCTGTTTGGAAGTTCAACCGGTGCTGATCGAAAGGATTGCTTCTAGGCAAAAAGAGGATCCGATGTTAGCTGAGATGATTAGAAGGCTTGAAGTTGGAACTGAGATCGATGACCTAAAGGATTTTAGTCTTGACCAGAGAGGATGGTTGAGAAAGAAGGGACGGTTGTGTGTTCCGAATGTTGAGGACTTAAGGAAATAAGTCCTTGAGGAATGCCATTGATCCAAATTTATGATTCATCCTGGAGGAACAAAGATGTATCAAGACATGAAGAGGAGCTTCTATTGAGAAGGTACGAAGGGGAATGTTGGCTTGTGGGTTTGGCAGTGTGCAAACTGTCAACAAGTGGAGGCCGAAAATGAAAAGACGAGTGGGTTGCTTCAACCTTTGGAGATACCAGTTTGAAAATGGGATTCGATATCCATGGGTTATATAGACGGGTTGCCGAGGTTGAATAGAGGAAATGAAAGTATATGGGTCATAGTGGACATGTTGACCAAGAGTGCCCATTTTATTCCAGTTAAGTCAACCACGACGGCACATGTTTTAGCTAAGTTGTTCATGAAGAACATAGTTAGACTACATGGATTTCTTAGTAGTATAGTCTGTGACAGAGATGCTTTGTTTACTAGCGAATTCTGGAAGAGTCTATAGGATGTGTTAGGTACCAAACTTAAGATGAGTACTGCGTATCACCCCCAGACGATGGGCAGACAGAGAGAGTCAATAAAGTACTCGAGGATTTGTTAAGAGCTTGTGTAGTGGACTTTGGTGGATCTTGGGAAGATCACCTACATTTAGTGGAGTTTTCCTATAATAATAGTTATCAGACTAGTATAGGAATAGCACCTTTTGAAGATTTGTATGGAAGACCATGCAAATTACCAGCATGTTGGTTGGAGACTGGAGACAGATTGGTCTTAGGTCTAGATCTGGTTAGAGCGCGACAAAGAAGATTGAGTTGATCCGAGAAAGGATGAGGAAGCTCATTCTAGATAGAAGAGTTACGTAGACAAGAGGCGTAA
Organism: Allium fistulosum; assembly: GCA_030737815.1. Taxonomy (NCBI): domain Eukaryota; kingdom Viridiplantae; phylum Streptophyta; class Magnoliopsida; order Asparagales; family Amaryllidaceae; genus Allium; species Allium fistulosum. Next base: position 333,042,870 of record CM060901.1, on the reverse strand, counting down.
AGACCTAGAATTCTCAGTTGGAGATAAGGTTTGAATAAAGGTATCACCGATAAAGGGTGTGGTGCGATTTGGAAAGTCAGGAAAACTAGCACCGAGATATGTTTGTCTGTTCCAAGTTATAGAGAGGATCAGAAAGCTCGCACACAGAGTAGAGTTGTCAACCAGTATGGCAGGTGTCCATAATGTGTTTCATGTGTCTCATCTTCGCAAGTATGTGCATGATCCAGAGACTACTATTCCTCCGACATGGTTGGAAGAGTTAATAGTAGAACCAAATTTGGCTTTTGTTAGACAACCAGTTCGGATTGTAGTGAGGAATAAGAAAAGATTAAGGAACAAAACAGTCAAGTTGGTGAAAGTTCAGTGGAGCGACAACGAGAAGGACTGTACTTGGGAGACAAAAGATAGGACCAAAGACACTTATCTTGATATGCTATGGGGGTATGCTCTATATTAGCTTTATATAGATTGTTGCTAGTCAGGTAGGCTAGTATGGTAGATTGGAGCTGTTACAGATGATTTCTATGTTTAGTATTTAGTCCTTACTGAATTTCGAGGAAAAATTCTTTAAGGAGGGGAGCCTGTAACACCCCTAATTTTTAATAACATTATTCAGAAGATTTAATTAGATAAATTAAATAGAATAATATAAATACTAGAGTGATAAGGGGATGGAGATTTGAAATCTAAATTAAAGGCCGTGCTTAATTAAATATAAAGAATGAGTTTATGGAAACGGTTTATTAGACAATTAATAAAAGAATAAAACACGGGTCATATGGGTAACAGCCGCACCATAATCCCATTACCCTTATAATCTCGTTTCCACTTTCTATTCACGTTCATTTTTCATACCTCTAAAACGTAAATCTAAGAGGAGCAAGCCGGCCATTACCTAGGGAAGAAAAGGGGAAAAATCAAATTAAAGCTAAGAAATCAAGCTAGGGGAATTAATCAAGGATCAAATCTCAAATTCCTTATCCTAATCAAGGTGAATAAAAATCAAAATCATCTCTATTTTTGTTTTTATGATCATTTGATTTTCGAGTTTAAGTTTAAATCCATAAAGATGATTTTTGATGATGATATACTTGGATTTCATGATAAGTTATATACAAACAAGTTTAATAAATGTTATATACGATTTTAAGGCTAAAATCATTTATATTTGGTTTTGAATGCCATAAGGAATTTATATGTTATGAAAAACATTATTTTGAAGATGAGTTTTAATTTTTGTAATTTTCCAAGCTATATAAAATTTATTATGGAGTTTCAAAGGAAAATATGGATAATTGGATTAGAAAATAATTTCGGTTGTATTATGAAGAATGTGGGTATGAGATTTATATATGTTAGATAACATACTAAAAGTGAATTTCTGTCATTTTTGGGGATTTTTCCTGAGTAATTTACTATGGAAATTAAATTATTTTATAAGAAGAATTTAAATGTTTTATTTGTTTAGCTTAAGAAATGGCTTATTCGCTAAATTGTTTTAATTGGATCTGAAATAATTGCGGCAGTTTTAATTTAGAAAGAATTTGAAAAGTTTATGGCAACCAATTAAATGTTTACAAATAGGCAGGTTAGTTAGAAAGCAATTACTTAAAAAGACATTAAAATAATCTTTACCCAGAAATTATGTTTCGCCTCTTTTAGATGCTACCTTTCGACCCTGTACTTCCGCCTCAACCAAGTCGAAACCAACCAAGTCAAATCTAATACACAAGGTATCAATAAGCTGGTACGTAGTGGATTGGAGAAAGGCAGAAGGTATGGTGTCGAAACATAGCTTTCTAAAGGGTCGAAGCCTTTGTTTTACTCTCCAAAGATATGCACTTGCTTTGTTTTCAAAAGGATGCTTTCGAAGGGGTCGAAACCCATTTAAATAGCTTTCGAAAATGTTGCCACCTTTTTGTTTTGAAAAGAATGATTTCAATGAGTTGCCTTGTTTTTAAATCAAAGCTTTCGAAAGGGTAGTTTGAACCTAGTCGAAACCATGCTGCCGACCATATGCCCTTTCGAATGGATTAAAGTTATCAACTCTTTCAAAAGGTAGCTTTTGTTTTACAAATATAATAAGCCACTTCCTAAAGCTTTCGAAAGGGTTAATGGTTTCGAAGGCAATGGCTTCAAAAGGGATTTCGAGGCTATCCTTCCAAGTGTTTTAATTTATATGATTAATGCTTTCGAAAGGATGGTTCTGAAGCCATCAGTTTTCCCCAAAGTCTTTTATATGAAGTAAAATGATTTCGAAAGGGGTACTTTCATTTATATTCACTTTGACCCAAAAGATATTTCCAAAGATAAACCCAATGGTTTCGAAAGAGGTACTTTCAAATGGTTTCAAAAGGGGTACTTTCAATGGTTTCGAAGCTATGCTTCTAAGAGTTAATAAGTAATACTTTAATAATTTCAAAAGGTATTCTTTGAGGATTTCGAAAGAGATTATTTAAAGTGTTTTGGAAGGTATTTTCTTAGTGTTTTGAAAAGAAGATTTAAATGCATTCGAAGGAGGTTATCCAATGGTTTTGAAAGTAAAATTTTAAGGTTTCGAAAGCCTTAGTTTTCAAAACAAAGAACCTAATCTCATTTTTAAAGGAAAAACCATGGCATAAAAAAGGAGTTTAAAATGACTTTTAAGTATGGAGTTTTTTAAGAAGCTTTCCTTGATAAAATAATAGGTTAAAGGGATTAACCATGTTTCATATGAAAATGATTTTAAGGATATTAAACTACATGTGTTGGTGTTATTATGTTATTGTGGTTGCTTCTTCTAACACACACACACACACGCGCGCGCGCGCACACACACACACACACATATATATATATATTCACATTAAATGGACCCATAACTGTATTTTGGGGAGGAAGGGCAGAATAACCAGCTAGGTTGACCCAGTAGTGAATATAAGTTGAGTTAACTCCTGGATGATAGAATTGCATCCAGGAGGTCAGGAAGACCATAATATAGGATACCTAAAATACTAATTAAAAAATTTGTCAGATAGACAGGTTCATAGTAAACCCATGAAAACTATGATTAGAAAGAGTTATTAGCAGGGGCCAACAGGTTTGTAGTGAACTCATGAAAACTATATCCGGATTAAGTTATTGGCAGAAGTCAATAGTTTCCTAGTTAACCCCTGAAAACTAGGATATGAGGGAAGTTATTGGAGATACCAATAGGTTCAGGGAGAACCCATGAAATAATAAAGTTATTGGCACAGGCCAATAGGTTCTTAGTGATCCCATGAAAATTATAAAACCGGACAGGGAGTCCATAAGTTTTAAATAGATTATTAGTAAGCCCATGAAAACTAATAGGTTAATAGTGACCCCAAAAACTATAACTGAGATAGATAGTCAAAATTAATGGGGGTGGGTAATCCAGAATTGATTTACTTGTTTGCTTATCATCATAATATTTTGAATTGTTATGTTTTAACTATTGTGGATGTAGGAGCACAATATATGATTTTTATAAAGTTTTGGATAAGATACTAGTGAAATCCATTCCGCTAAGCGGCATGCTCTCACTGGGTATCTAAAATGGTTTGAGATGGAGATTATTATTCATAATAGGCTTTATGTCTGACTCGAAGTTTATGTTTTCCCCTTAAACTCTCGGGTGCTCAATTAACTTTGAGTAGTTTGAGAGTTGAGGTTTTCAGGTACCTCTTTAGACGAATAAGCTTTCAGAGACGTGCAGGAGGCAAACTAGCTAGTAGGAGTTCTTTTCTATTTTGATTCCGCCCTGTCTTGTTGTAAAGGCAAAGTTGTTTAATTGCCTAGTTATATATACTTTGGTCGTCCGAGGGGGCATCTTCATATGTCGCCCTTGGCATATGTTGTAATAATCATATTTTCTCTGAACGTGGGTCTCGAACATGGAATTATGTAATAAATGTTAAAATGATTTGAAATGGAATATGAAAGTTGTTTTATGATTTTTAAAATTTTCCATATTCATGTGTTTCTGTTATATCAATGTATCTAACATTACCGTATTTGGTCACCGAGGATTAATAAATATGGATGACTGCAGCATCCGTAGCCGTTAGTTTTGAGCCTCCAAGTAGGGGATGTTACACATATGAACCATACCTTGTTCGAAACGCCATCAAAGGAATACTATCTTCTGTCACCCTTAGTCGATGGAACCCTGTCGCCAAATTTAACTGAGAAAATACTTTGGCTCCACTCAACTAATCAAATATGTCATCGATTCTCGGCAATGGATATAGGTTCTTTATCAATTTTCATTCAACCTATGATAATTGATACACATCCTTAACGACCCGTCCTGTTTCTTCACAAACATCACAACCGCTCCCCAAACCCCAAAGCGAACAGCTTGGTCTAATAAAACTTTTCCCTTCTAAGTCCACCAGCTGCACCTATAACTCCTTTATCTCTGTAGGTGTCATTCTGCTAGGCGGTCTACTTACGGGTTCAGCTATAGGTACAAGATCTATTCGAAACTCAATAGCTCATTTCGAAGATAGTCCTATAACAAGCTCAAAAACATCTGCAAATTCTCTAACTACGAAAACCCGGTTCAACTCATCTTCCTCCTTTATTACACCCAACAAAGCACAAACATCAAAACTTGGATTCTCTACTGAGTATATAATTCGGTCGCTCCTATTAGGGTGGCTTAGTGATATTTTTATTTCTTGGCAAAATACTAGCATCATATTTACTTAACCAGTTCGTGTCTAAAATGATCCCAAAGCCTACGAAATAAAACAATGCAAACTGTAGGCAAATATATGACCTAATAATGCAAACTCTAAATGGTCACATCTCATCCCTAGAATTGCATATCCTCCTATCGGATTCGCAACTCTTAAGGAAGTAACTAGGTATGAGGGTTCTAGGTTAAGCTTATCTGCCAAACGATGAGATATAAAAAAAATGTGATGCACCAGTATTAAACAGTACTCCAACAAATATAATATGAATAAGAAGTGTACCTCCCATCACAGCTTTTCCTTTCTCCTTAGTTGTTGGTCTCGAGGTAGCCGGTTCCAAAGAAATACTTTTCCTTTTTCTGCCTTGGCCACTTCCAGACATTTGTTCTTATAATGTCCCACTTAGTTGCAGTTAAAGCACTTAATGTGCTTCTTTCCAATGATTTCCTTTCCCGTATCCGTTCAGCACTCATGAGCATAATGTCCCTTCTTGTCACACTTGTAACACACAACCTCAGACTACCCTTTCTTGGCAGCTCCACCCTTCTGAGCTTCCTTATTCTGGTAAAAATTTCTCTTCTGATTCTGTCCTCCCCGACTCTCTGCTGGCTTGTTAGTACTGAACAAAGCAAGCATCTCTTCATTTCTCAAAAGCATCTCCACGACTACATCACATGGATCCTTGAGATGTGGTAAAGTTGCCCTGGTAAGCTCAGGTCTCAGTCCATGGATAAACTTTTCATTCCTTTTGATAATTGTGTCTACTGTAGCATATCCATATTGGGATGGCTCCTCGAATCTAGTTGCATACTCAAGCACCGTCATATCACCTTGCACCAACTTAGAAACTTCCTCAACAGAGTTGACTTAACGATCTTAGACATAAACCTTTCTTCAAAACTTCTTCTGAATTCAGCCCAAGTAAAATTTTCCTCTGCTACCCCAACAGTCATACTATTCCACCAGTACAACATAGCTCCTTTTAGTTGTATGGATGGCAATCTCCTCCTCTATTCGTCATTAAAACCAAGATCAGTAAAAATCCTTTCATAATGCAGCAACTAGTTTTCTACTTCAGTTGCATCCTCCATTCCAGTAAATGGTTTCCTCCAAGTCTTTCATAGTCTTTACTCAAAACAACATAATTATTGACAATTGGAACTTCCATATTAGCTCCTCTAGCATTTCCACCAACTAATCTAGCAACAAGTCCTGCTTGCATCATGTTGACAAAGAACTGATACATTGCTCCCATATCATCGGTATTGTTCCGACACCCACATTTGCAGTTGTTTGTGAACCTGGATTCCTCCTAGTATTGGGTCTTACGTTTCCATTTGTAGTGGTGCTTCCTCCACCGAGATTCACTTTTCCGTTTCCTGCCTCCATATCTTACTTCCTTAAATCTGCATTCGAACCTTAGTAAGATACAAAGAACGGTCTAAGAGGGAGGGAGAATAGAGATAAAGCATATACTTATATATAATAAATACAAGTATGTTACTATAGCGTTATCACATACCCCAATCTTATTCTCTGATTAATTTGGATTATGTTTTCAAAACATCTTTTAAAGTTTAAAATTCTTTAATTTTACATAAATCTATGCTCTGATACATGTTGTAACATCTTCCATTATGAGGCCCTTAAACTAAGCGCTACAAATGCAGCAATCATCTATAGCATTAATTTTCGATGGTAAAATGCGGTCATGTTAATGGTATCCAAAATATCATAAGCACAAGAATATGAAATAATTTTAAACACAATTTCAAAGCAAACTTTCATATTTCATTTAAAGGTAATATTCCATTTTCGTTACGTGATCTCAAACGTTGCTCGGGTTCAGATAAAATATAATCTTTACAAAATACTTCAAGAGTAACATATGAAGATGCCCTCTTGGTTTATCAGAGTTACTAAATAGGCATATACGTCTATAGCCAATACATTCATATAACAACTGACATAACACAACAGATAACAGTAATAGATATACTCCTACATAGCCAGCTTTGACTCCTGCACGTCTCCGAAACTTTTTTTGTCAAAACCTACTTAACCTCTAAAGCCCTTACTCTCGACCTACTCAAATCAAATTTTAAGCATCCGAGAGTTTAAGGGAAAAACATAAACTTCGAGTCATATAAAAATCATGGTGTGAATAATAATATGCCATTTGGATATCTAGTGAGACCACGCCGCTGAGCGGAACGGGCTCCTCCCTCACTAATATCCCATTTTAAAATATATCTTTTGCAAATCAAATCCTGCAACCAAACTGGTTATAATAAACAATATTAACAATAATATGCATGCATGCAACATAGGTAATTCTGACTATCCATCAAATCAATGGACTATCCATCCCAATATTTAGTTTTCACAGGGTAACCACCAACTTACTTGGCCAACTTGGCCTACCAGATATACCAAATTTTCTAACTAATTGTTAGAAGAACACTCGACGGTCTGTTTGAATACATTTATCCTACTGTTTACCTGACTATCTGTCAATCTCATAGTTTTGCTAGGCTTACTATGAACCTAAAGGTTTTGCAGGCCAACCTATAACCTACCTTGTCTTCATGTATTTTTCTATGCGTAAACCTACTTTTTGTCATACCGTCGACAAAGCCATATACACTGAAATTTTGGACTTATATCAGCTAGGGGCTAACAGTTGAAGTATAGGATGCTACCGTACACTAGTCCCATCTGGTTTTTTAATTCACAGTCAATTCATCCTATCAAAATCTATCTAAAAACAATCTATCTAAAAGTAATCAGGATAATAATTTCTTTAGTAAAATTCTGGGCTAGATACCCTTTTCTATTTCCTTGAAAAAACTTTCTTTGTAAATGATTTAACCCTTTGAAATCATATCTTTAAACAAGGAAAATTATAGCCCTTTACTTTATCCCAAAACATTTATGCCATAGTATATGTTTTTATAAAATAATATTGGTGAATCTCTAAATCGCCTGGAAGTTAACTCACTTCGAAACTATAGGCTAAAAAGCCAAAACAATATAACACCTTTATATTGATAAAGCTCAGCAACCTCATCGCCATTGAGGGTCTTCTCCCTTCTTTGATATAAAAATATGTTAAAGCCTTAAACTTTTAAAACATAAGGCCATAAGGCCGCTAATATGAACATCGCACTTCATAGAGTGTCGATGTCATAGGATATACAACATAGTTTGCATAGTTTAAGGTCTTAAAGCTTAATGTCAACATAGTTAAATCTCGGCATCAAATGCCTTAAAGAAAATATGCGGCTTCATTAGAGCCGAAGTGATAAAACACGACACTATATTGCCGTCTTTGAAACCAAGTTATAAAGACTGAGGTTGACAATTATTAAGGTCGAAGTATTAAAACGCGATATCATGTATAGCCGACATAAAATAGTGGCGTCATCATGCCCTTATAGAAGACACGGCCTTAATAGGGTCAATGTAGATAAATTGCGGTACCATTGCCTTATAGAAAATAAGAGGCCTTATTAGAGCCAAAGTCAACGTAAGTACTTCGAAAACAATAGGGTCGGCAATGTTATTGGTATGAGGCATCATACCCTTATATCTATATAAAATGCAGCACTATAGAAAAACATACGGCAAAGTCGACGTCGACGCATAGGATATCGACTTCGAACCTTACTACCCTTAGCAGATTCACTTCATACAAACAATAATTGATATCATGTGCATCGCTATTGGTTTTCATCGAAGTCATAGCAGTGATGAAGGGGATTGGCGATGTCTTCGTTGCCGACTGACATTTCCGTAATTAATATTAAAATTGTTTAATTGCTAATAAAAGTAAGTTCTTTTCCACCAACCCCTATTGTTTGTCAAAATCTTATTGGTTAATAAATACTTCGTCATAATTATTTTTAGAAATCTACCCATTACCAGAATTTATCATTCCCAAAACATTTTCAAACTACATCTTTTATATTAATATTTTATCATAATACTTGAGCTTTTCTAACTTAAATAATTCACAATAAATCATAAACACTTGGGAAAAATCCCCAAAAATCATAATAGATCCAATTTATTATATTCTTTAATATTTAAAAATTTCAGGACCAAAAACATAATTTAATTATTTTCAATAAATAAACCCGAAATATCTCATTTTCCAATCTTAGAAAATTAACCAAATATTCTCATTAAATCAGAAAATTATGAAATTAAGAAACACTTCGAAAATATTGTTTCTAATATTGTATTAAAATTTCAGGTCATTTGGGTATCATATGAGAGATTTTCTAACTCAAACATATCACTTAATTTCATATATAAATTCCAGAAATTCACCAATAAGCATAAAATTATTCAAACTATCATAGCATGGTATAATATGAGCATAAGAATGAGATTTATACTTAAAACCAAAATAACAATTAAAACATGAGATGCATAACCATTATTCACGCTGAATGGTTTAAGAAGATTGAAATTTGTATTTGATTTGATTCCCCTAAGCTTTGATCTTGTTTTCCCTAGCTTTACTTCTCTTGAATCACCTTGCTATGGCTAGCCTTGCACTTTTAGCTTTGTTTGTAAATGAATAAAATGAGGGAGGAAATAAGAGAATAAGGGTATTATTTAGGAATTTAGATCTATTCCCCTTTTTCCCTTATCATATATTCCTCCTTCTCATTAAGTTTTAAACCATTTTTATTAACTCATTCATTAAGGTACGACCCCTATTAATTATCAAACCTAAATCTCCTTAAACTTTTACATTATTTTATTTATCTAATTAAATATCCTAAGTAATGTTGATTAAAATTAAGGTCGTTACACTTCGAAATATATCTGTGAATGTACTTAGATCTTTTAAATGGACATTTTAAAGGTAATAACGGGTATGGAATCTTTAGGAAAATGATAGAAAATTAAGATTTTGAAATGACCCTATTTATTTTACCTAATTTTTACTAGGATTTTTTTTACATTAATAAATTTCCTAGAGTCATTTAGCCTTTCTATTAAATTATCTAGGATCCTAATTTTTCTACTAATATATTTATATCAGTTCATTAATAAATATATTCACATACATGTGAAGATGTATGTGACCCTCTTGCTTGGATCAGAGTGTTGGTAAGCAAGAGTGCATCCTGATTGAATTTGAATTTCTAGTCAACCAGTACATAGCTCATTTTCCTTTGTTTTGATATTTGGGTCATGAGAGTGAATCTCATAATCATATATGATTTATGCCTAGTAATTTTGATCATTCTTTTGGTGATTGCCTATTAGTTTAACTTAGCAAAGTGATCTTAGATTATATAGCAAGCCATCATAATTTTAGTTTAATTGTTTGATATTTGATCAAAGCCAGAAAGAAAATGATATACACATTTATCATTTTCAACATGAGTGATCTTTACCCCAACTTCTTTTATATTTAAGACCCAAACAGTTAAGTGATTCTTTCACAATTATATTGTTGTGTTTCCCTAAATCAAATCCATTCCCTAATCCCTAAGTTACCTCAGTTTTGTACTAGTTTAAGGGTTGGTCTTTTGGGTTTAGGAAATCCAGAATTTATGGTCATAAAGCATGAGTGATGTCTATGTGGTATGTGTGCATATCAGATGTGTTGAGCTTTCTGAACTAAGAATGCTACTCAAAAATACAAGTGAATTGCTTAAATATTTGATCTTGTCTTTATACATGTATTTGCAAAGAAAGCTTCAGATTTTACAAAGAGCATTTTCTTCCTTTAAACCAAAAATTCTGGTCATCTTGATCAAACCAGTGTTCAAAAATACATAATTTATTTTATCGAAATACTTTAGCATATAGACACAAAACTCTTTAAAGAATATTCTTAACCAAACTCAGATTTTAACCTCAAAATTTAAAGCTTTTTAGTGACTCAAGATTGACTAATACAAAATATATATATATATATGTATGTATCCATTTCTCAAATATAGGCATATATCATCTACAGATTTCTACCATAATACTCAAATATATTTTCTTGCATAAGATTCAACTAAGTCTTTGGTTTTTCCCAACCTTAATACATTACCAGAATTCAATTGAAACAACTAAATAAAATCCAAACATTCAAGATCATTACATAACAACAAAATCAGAATTATAAAACTTCCAAGATTACATGCAAATAGTTCATTCTAAGCTCTTATTTAATTCTAATTTAGCATGTTTATCCAAACATTCTCACTAGCCATAGCAGCTTCCTATTTAGAACCAGCATTCCCTAAAAGAGCATTAGAGGCTGCCCCATTTTAATGAGACACCCCAGATGCCATAAGCAAACAAGGGTCAGATACAAGATCTGGTATGAGCAATATCAGAAATTCCATGATATTAAGTAGTTAAATGAGACATAAGCATTTTGTACAAGTTTGCATAACTTCTCTAATCAATTTGTCTGGCTTGTTTCTGATATATTGTGCATATATGATTAGTATTAAAACTAATTATGTACACACTTTCAATTATGCAAACATACATGTCAAACAGAGATACTCAGGAATTATCATAGCTCCAATCCAACCATCCTAGGAATAATTCAAGTTCCTACTTCATTATTCTATGGTTGTATTTTCCAATTAGTCTCTAGCCTCATCTGCCATAAAGGAATCACGGGGACACATTGCAATAAAATAATTCACAATATTGCACAAAGATCTCAGGGCTTAAACAAGCCATGTGCCAACTTGCATACTTTAAATATAACAAGCATTCCAGCAGTCTTCTTGGCTCACAATCCTTAGTTTATTTACTAAGTGTTCATGTTTGATCCTATCATGAGATAGCTAGGTGATTGAATCACAGTGTACATGAAACATTACATAAAACTTACAAGCATAATTCAAAAACAAGCTAACATTCATATCCAGGGGAAATCATATTTTCAAATATTCTGGCTTAAAGAAAATACAAGAATATTTACAACTGTGAATAGAGACTAGGCATGTGGGTTATTATTGTTTCATAAGCAACCATGTTTGAACTAAATTCAAGATCTAGCTTAAACAAGATTTCTGGCTCATGGGTTTTCTGTTTGATCAAGGGTTCAGCACTTTTGGGTATTTCCATTGCACCCATGAATCTTTCATTTGAGCCTCGGCACTTACACAAGTGTAATGCAACTCATATATATATATATTTTGATTTCTGTATTTTCCATGCCATGTCTAAACCAGTTACAAGTATTCTCTATTTACTTTCATGATTTCATACTTTAACATTTCTGGGTGTAACCAAACAGAGCAAAATACTCAACCATCAAAGCTATCAAAAGCATTCATAAACACCCATTAAAGCATCCATTAAAACCATAGTAATAAAATCAGAAATATGTAGAAAAATAACATAAACTTGGCTGCCTCATAACATGACTTAATGCCATGGGTTTAGTGAGATTACTCACAGAAAATGCTCCTTTTGCTAAATCCAGAAAAGAAACTCTTTGAAACTTTGCCTTTCTTCTTACAATATTTTTCATCTTTGTTTTCTTAAATGTCTCGGGTAGAAAATGGTTTTTCTGGTTTAAACTTGGATTTATAAGAGAGGTTTTTCTAGGGTTTCATCATTGTAAAATCCCATTCCTACCCTGGCCAATACTCATGCATTTTGCATTTCATATTTGCTTATTTTCACCCTTAATACCCCGGCCATATGTGATACTTACCTCCCCTTTTACTTTTCCAGAATATATTATATTCTTCCTAAGTCATGATAATTGTGTGACATTGTCACCTGTATATTTTCTGAAAATCATCCTTTCTATTTTCTGCCTAAAACAATGGTTTTGCTTGTAATATGTCTTTTACTATTTTAATGTTAAGCTTTTTCCTTGCTTATTTCTTTTTAATACTATCAGTACTTATAGAAATGTACATATGCATACATATCTTATATAAGTTCACTTAACTTCTCCTAAGTCACAGAAAGACATACACATATATGTGCATATGTGTTTCAAATTATTATCCAATTTATCCTGGGTTTAAATTAAGTAAAATTTGTTTACTTGTTCAAACAAAACTTGCATTTTCTTATCTTCTAAAATAATTCATATAATCTAGAAATCAAATATCCATATTTGGTTTAATAATTTTCATTACAAAATCATGTTTGTAATGCTTTTTAATTCTTGTTTTGGTTTCAGGAAATTTGGGGTTCTTCCTTGTGCCATATCAGTGTGCACGTGCACACATGCACACACCTTTGCACTTAGCTAATCCCATACATTCCTATGCAATAATTTCATATATTTTTAGAATTTAACCAAAATAAGATTTCCATGAAATTCTGGGGCATTACAATCACCCCACCTTTTAGGAATTGTGTCCTCACAATTTTCTTATTTTTACTTTAAACACTTTCAGATTTTTTTTTTGTAAAATCTATCAAACAATTCTCAAGCAAACAATTCAGTCAAAACAACCATATACATTAAACTTTTTAGGAAATTAGATTTTACCTTCCACTGCAAAAAGCTTAGGGTAATCCATCTTTATCTTATCCTCTAACTCCCATGTACAATCATTAGGGTCTAGGCTCCATTGAACCTTCACCAATTTCAGAGTTTTGTTCCTCAACTTCTTTTCCTCTTTAGCTAAAATCCCCACTGGTTCTTTCTCATAGACCAAATCAGGATTTATTTGAACTTGAGTGGGTTTCTCTAGAATTTCCTCTTTATCATGCACCCATCTCCTAAGTTGTGACACATGAAATACATTGTGCATTGCACTCATCTCTTCTAGTAGCTCTAACTTGTATGCTAATGAACCTATTCTTTCCAAAATCTTGTAAGGTCCAACATATCTTGGGGTAAGTTTTCCCTGCTTGCCAAATCTTAACACCTTCTTCATAGGTGAAACTTTGATGAAAACATAGTCACCAACTTTATATTCCACCTGCTTCCTCCTTACATCTGCAAACTTCTTTTGCCTATCTTGAGCTGCTGCCATCTTTCTCCTCACCAGCTCAATTTTTTCAGTGGTTTCCTTAATATAGTCTGGCCCTAAGACAGCCCTTTCTCCTGCTTCAACCCAACATATTAGTGACAAACATGGTTTGCCATACAAGGCTTCAAATGGTGCCATGCCTATGGTGCTTTGATAACTATTGTTATATGTAAATTCAGCCAACTGGAGGTGATCTTCCCAATTACCTCCAAAGTCCAATGCACATGCCCTCAACAAATCCTCCAAAAATTTGTTTATTACTTCAGTTTGACCATCTGATTGGGGGTGGTATGCAGTACTCAAGTATAACTCACTCCCCATGGCTTCTTGAAAGCTCTTCCAAAATCTGGATGTAAAGATTGTGTCCCTATCACTCACTATAGTTTTAGGAATTCCATGCAACCTTACTACTTCTTTCATGAATATTTGAGCTAGTTTAGGTGCATTTCTTTCTGCCTTCACTGGTATAAAGTGTGCCACTTTAGTCAATCTATCAACTACTACCCAAATGCTTGTATTTCCTCTCTTTGATCTAGGCAGACCATCTATGAAATCCATAGATATATCTTCCCACTTCCACTGTGGTATGCTTAGAGGTTGCAATAGGCCTGAGGGTCTTTGGGTTTCTGCCTTGACTTGTTGGCAAGTCATACACTTTGCAACATGTTTGGCCACATCTGATTTCATCCCTCTCCACCAATAATCCCTTTTTAGGTTTTGGTACATTTTGGTGCTGCCTGGATGTATGGAATATTTACTCCTATGGTATTCATTAAGTATCTTTTCCTTCAACCCTATATCTTCTGGAACACATATCCTACCTTTATTCCTTAAGTAACCATTCTTATCAGTGTGGTAGTTTGCTACTTCTTCTCCTTTTTCTATTAGAGTTTTCTTTTCTAATAAATCTGGATCTTCCTCTTGCATTTTCCCTACTTTCAAAATTAAATCTGATTGCAAAGTTATCAAACTTAATTTTCCTTTACTCCCTTATTCAATCATCTCCATGTTCACCTCATTGTTTTCCTCAATTTCCAAATCAATATGTAGAGATAAATTTCTAAACTCTTCTATCATTAACATGGCTACTTTTGCATGCTGCCTGCTCAAAGCATCTGCAACCTTATTAGCTTTTCCTGGAGTATAAAGTATGTCTAAATCATATGCCGCTAGAAACTCAACCCATCTATGCTGCCTCATATTCAAATCTTTTTGTGGAAAGAGATATTTCAATGCTTTATGGTCAGTGTATAAAATAAACTTAGCACCTAGAAGATAATGTCTCCAGAGCTTTAGTGCATATACCACTGCTGCCAACTCAAGATCATGGGTTTTAAATACAAAATTGTTATGGAATCAATATTCATTACTAAAATTGTTATCAACTATATATTTTAAATACACAACGCTAAACAAACACATTAAATTCAACATATGTTTATTGATATCAAATGGAGATTAATTGTAATGTCTCACAATATTTATTATTTATAACAATAAACATATATTATTTTTACATGTAAATATAGATGTGTTTGATATGTGATGCGTTGATTATAAAATAGTAGATAGCACGTTCATTAAAAACAAAATTGTGTTTTAATGATTTTTCAACTATAAAGCACTCTAAAAAGAAAAATCAAATATAAAGATATATATATATATTTGTTATCATCAAACAAGACATATACTCCACATTGTTAATATAATTTTGACATCTCATTTAATCATATATTTATATTCTTCATAAGTTTAGATCTAATTCCATTTACAACAAATTCATATGTGTCTAATTTGTCTGAACTATATTTGTTATTATTTTAGAAAATGTTATTTAAAAATATTTTGGAATGGAACCTAACTTTAAAATAATTGACATATTTTTATAACTCGATGTGCACAAACATAAATATGTTACATATGTTCATTATTTCAAATCACTTTGGAAATCGAATACATATTTATTATTTTGAATATAATTGATTTGGTAATTGTGTACATTTGTTTAAAAGTTGTTTTAATTCAAAATTCACAAGTGGACTTGTGATGACCTGCATTTCGGAAGGTTTAAGTCGACAATAAACCACACATGTCCAACTCAAAACAATCCGGAGTGCAGATAATCAATGGGGTTAATTAAGAAAAATAAGAAAACAACACAGAATCTCGTAGCGGAATGATAAAATATAATAATCAAATAAACAGTTCATGAAGCTATTTATATTATACATTTGATTAAAATTTACAACATTTATCAGATTTATATATACAACTGAATAATAGAATAATGCAACAGACCAACATGATGTAGGGGAATAATACTAGTAATAATACACCAAATCTTCGTCTTCGTCCTCTAGAATAAATGATCTTCAATGCACTGAAAACTCAGGGCTGACCTAAGCATAAAATAAAAACAATACACTCGAGTCAGAACTAAAATATTCTTATGTGAGTCAAATCAATATCACGTATAACATGAGTGTAATAGCGTCATAGATGTTTACAGGGTTTTACATCTCCTATTCAGTGTATAACGTGCGTGCAATAACTCAAGAGATGTTACAGGATTTTCCATCTCTTAAGGATCCGTCAAAATATCTATATATATATATATTAGAATACACTATATATGTAATGTCTAATCAATAAAATAAATATTTTTCTAGCATTAAGGCTTTACATTAAACCCCCTTAACGCGTTTTTAAGCATTGTCGTATAGTTTGCATATAACGCCCAAGTAGCACGTCGGGGGATAGGAATGCGTCGTGATACGAAAACACTAAACCAAACTCGTAGTGGTCTCATATAAGGATAAAAGTATGACAAGGAACGTGAGGCAATGCCCAAGGTAGGATTCTACCAGTTTGGTTCGCAGGGCTGATGGTAACGCATTGTAGCCACGACCGCCCACCGCGTCCATCCATCCCATATCAAGTCAAAGGGAGGTCATCCCAAATCAAGGTGGCACTAATCCAAACCAACATCAAAAGTAATAGTATGGACCAAGTCCAAAAAGAAAATCGAAGAACAGATGTCCGCTAGAGGTAGCTACCCTCATTGGCCTTGTCAAGCCGTCCTGTTTTAGTCATTTCAAATTGACATAAGTGTCAGAGCTATCCATCATCATTATCTTTCTTCAAATCTAGCAATGTATATCAAATCCAACCATTTCATTCCGAAGTCTCCTCCGCGTACATAGTTGTTAAAGTAGTTCCAATACTGACAAAGAGTATGCGACCTGGTCTCTTTAACAACCAAACGTCATTTTACACACCGGTTGGTTCTTTTACATTTCGAAAACGATTCATACTTGATATCAAAGTATCATATTCACTCAAAAATATCATTCATTTCAAAATTATCATATTCACTGCGAAATCAATTCATTTCAAAATCATATTTACTTAAAATATGTCACTTTCACTTGAAAACATTTCATTCCAATATCTCAATTTCACTTCCAAAATCATTTCAAATTTCAACTTAGGTTATAACTTCGTTTTAACCACATTCGTATTTAAATCAACGATTTAAATATAAACATTCCAACTTTGCAAAGTTTGAATTTTTAGAAAATAGTTTGAATAGTTTAAAATAGTTTAAATAGTTTAGAGATTTAAAACAGTTTGATATAAAATGGTTTGAGTATTGAAAATGGTTTATATAGTAAAATAGTTTGGAAAATCAAATAATTTGAATATTTAAAAAGATAGATTTTAAACAGTTTATATTAAAATAGTTTATTTTGAAAATAGTTTCAAATCAAACTGTTTCTTTCCATTTCCAATAAATCTGGACTCGGGTCCAAATTTCAAATCAAACAAACTCAATTTCCAATCTTTCAATTCAATCGACTCAATTTCGATTTAAATTCAAATCAACTTAATTTTGATTTCAATCCGAATTAACTTCAATTTCAAAACGTTTACTTCAACCTCAAATTCAATTCAACAATTTGATTCAATGGTTTAAATTTCAATTCAATTCTTATTTTAACCATTTCAATTTATACAGATTTCAAGTCCAATACTGAAATACCGATTTAAAATCACTCAAATCCAATTAAACTTCAATGCTCGAATTTAAATTCAAATCTTTAAATTAATTCAATTTCGAATATTTCAATTCTGAGTCCAAATTTAAAATATTTATTTAAATTTCTTTTACTTGAATATATTTCAAAGTTCGAATAAAAGTTCAAATCTTTTAAAACAAATCAATTTCCATACTTCAAATCATATTTCAATTATAACTTCAACTTCCAATTTAATTCTTTAAACAATTTCAATAAACAAATTTCGATTTCAACATTCCAAGCTCGAGTTAGAAAACAAATCAATTTCCATAAATCAATTGTTTTATTCCTTAAAACGATATCATTTAAATAATTTTAAAATCAAGAATTTTAAAACCATTTAATTTAACCAATCCGGTGTTCGTATATAATTTTATATCTTATGACCAACTGAATAGTTATTTCAATTTTTAGTTGCAGGGATGAATATATATCATTTCAATCCAAATCTTAGTGTCATAAGTATATATTGTTTCAACCTATTTCTTAATTTATTTGAAATAATTCAATTTATAGTTTTATATACTGTTAATAATATACAGGGTGATAGCAGAGATATATAAAATAAATAAACATCCAATCATCCAATATATCAACCAATAGCATTCAATTTCAATCAACATTTAAATCAGCTAATAAATCACAACAATTCTACTAGTTATCAATATCGAGTATTTAACTAGCAATTCAATTTCAATTCCAAATTAAACTGTCGATTAAAATTCCTATCAGTTCAATTCATATGGCAATTTAAATGTCAGTTAAATTATCCAACAACAATCAATAAAATTAAATCACTTCAAAATTTAAATTTAACTAACATCAAAATAATTTAGTATTTCGTGAGTGGGTTTAATCACTCACCTTTATTTGAAACTGAAAATTTTTCAGCTTCAAATAAATACCAATTCAACTTCATGGCGTAGCCTTCGTCGATACGATCGCAACGCGACTTATTTCACTCGAAACGGAACTCGTATGAAAAGGTTACGGATTTATTAGCATAATGGTATAATTAACATTAAATTAAATAAATTTAATTAATGTAATTAATAACTTAAACCCAACCTTGTTCCTTCCGTTCGTGAAATCCCTAGGCACTCTCGACGTCGACCTGCGTTTGACCGCCTCCAGCCCACCGCCGCTCCAGGCGAATCGCGCCTAACGCCGCACTGCCGAACTCCCCTACCCGCACCTCCGACCAACTGCAGGCCAAGATCGATCTACTCAAACCCGCTCCATTTAACTCACGCCTTCCGTCGCCATAGACCTCCGTTCAGCATCAGACTTTGCCAGAACATAGCTCCCATCGTCCTCTCCAACTTCTCTTCAGGTGCCATCTCCTAAAGGTCGATGGTGACGGAGATCAACGTCGTTGAACTCGCAACGTTCAAACCCAGATCCTGGCGAATTCGAGCGACATCGACTCGATCTAACTGTTGAATGCGTAGAGGAGATCGAGCTCTATAACTTTCATGTTGAAGCCGAGTCGAGATTGTGAGTGGATTGAGAGAAAACGAGGAAGAAAGGAAGATGATTTTCAGCCATTAAAATGGAATGAACGGCTGAAGCTAGGGCTTGGACAAAATGAAAGGGAGGATAGCCTTATATAGAAAAAATTTCCACGCCACTATTCATCCGTAAAAATTTCGAACTCCAAACGAAGCGTGCCGCTTGGCATTTTATATGTTATACCCCTATTCCGAACACAATGAAGCATATATTGAGAACCAATTCCACCATATTCAAAAGATAGATTTTCAAATCAAATTACTTTAATTAAAGTTCTAAAAATAAATTCTACGCGTTTCAAGCTCGCACAGCCAAACGATAAGTCTGATCGCTATGAAACTTGAAATCCTATAATAATTTACTATTATGGATCCGATGAAACTGGTTCATCGAAATCAGAGATAGTGCCTAAAAAGACTATTTCCACACGTTAATTAAAACAAGTTATTTCCAAAATCAATTTAATCATTTTTAAATTCAATTTTAAAAGTATACTATCATCATTCTAGTTTAAATAAAATTTAAATCAACTTTTGGAATCATTTTCATTCATATTAAATTCAAGATTTAATTATTTAAATAATTCCAAATATTAAATTTAAACAATTCAATTACCAATAAATTACATTAATAAATCATTAAATTTTTATTTCTAACCATTTTTGTCCAATAATCATATTAAATTTAATATTTTAAAATAGTTAAAAATACGGGTCGTTACAGGACTTTTGTGCAAAACATCAAAAACCTTTTGAATCCTTCTTAAGTGAAAGATAGATTTCAATTTGTTATTTTAGTTTTTGAAACATATATTAAACTATAAAGTTTAAATATATACATATGTGCGCATGTATGCTATATTAAATTTAAAATATAGTTTGCAATTATTCATAACCTATACATGTCTGTATGTACGTACGTACGTGTGTGTTTTTTAGAGTGTGTGTGTGTGTGTTTTTATTTCAACTCAAAGTTTATATAATGAAATTTTGTGTAAAATCATAAATTTAATTTTAAATCCTTCCTAAGTTATTCAAAATTGTTGGTTTTAGATTTCAAAACATACTTGTCAAAATTAGGATGTATTTGAGTGTTCAAAATTGTTTTGGAATGACATGAAATACAAATGAAAGGAGATAACTCCTCCACCTTTTCCTTTCCTTATTATTGCTTATTTAAACACCATTAAGGCCATTCCCATTTTGAATATAAGTAAACTTTTTGATTAATTGAATAATTTTATAACATATTATACATACATACATACATACATACATACATACATATATATATATATTGAAATGAAAAGGTTCTTTATTAATGAAAGGAACCATAGAATAGCAGGATTCGCCTCCTTAAAAAACCTTACCATTGTGGTAAAGAAAAAGAGCACGACATCCTCTATAACACTACGACTCTTGTACAGTTAGAGCTATATTACAAGAACAAGTAAACAAATAAAAACATAAAAACAGACGGACCATCATAGGGTTTCAAATCAAACACCTCCGCATGCAAAAACGAAGCAACCGGCCCAGCCCAAATACACGAGATAAAGCAAAAACCTAATTCTTTGAAAAGCTGAAGCACTCTATCCAGAGTCTTCCAACTCTATTCCCCACCGCAAAAGCTTCTCCCTGTTCTCTGATGATAGATTTCGCCTTCGGAAGCGGCGAATTAGTTGTAGGCGAACATCAATCTCAAATAACTTCAGTCTTTGATCACTCGAGCATGCCCTCTGTTAGAATCGACGACGAACTCATTCTAGCCATATGTGGTGAGTAAGAGTAGAAGCCGCCACATATGCTAGGTGTTGTGCAACTGATTTCAGTGTAAAACTTAACCTCAAACTCGAAAATCGGTGATGCAATGTAAGCGCAGCAGCTTGTGTGTGTGTATTGAGGAAAATGAGTGATCCTCTATTAGTAGATGAGAACACTCATGTATTTTATTTTACACTAGAAAATGGAGCTGTCAACATGTCTAACAGGTAGCGATACCGATTCTATACAATGTGAAATAAAGATAAAAAGAAACCCCAATCTTAGAAAGCTAAGGTCTGTAACAAAATAATACAACAATATAATCCACTAAATATGATGAGTGGTCATGTCCTCAAAATTGGCTAAGTCCATCTAGTCCAACAAGAATATCTGAAGCTGCAAAGAAGACTATACCAAAAATGCAAGACCAATACATATATATGTATACAGGCACACATACATACATACATATACATATTTATTACATATATATACGAAATAAAAATATACTGATCTAATAAAAAATAAAACAAGTAGTATTAAGATTAAAACCGAGTAAGGATCAATAAAGGGTATAACACAATCCCGTTACACAAAAAACAAACAAGTGACGAGAATTCTAATTCAAGGTCAATATCCCAATAATAGCAAAGTATCAAATGTGTCCTTAGTAATGGTGTCCAAGGAAGCTAGATTTGATTTGAGATGAATGTTAAATTCAAAATTACAACATTTTAAAATCTAACTAATTTCCTAAATATAATTCTGCTTCAGCTTCATTGACATATATATATATCAAAAGGGTATTTAAGGTGTTGTTTCTCACACACACACACACACACACACACATATATATATATATAAACACATACATATATTGTCATTTTATATAATTTCAAAATACATTATGAGCAACAAAAGCATATATAAAGGACGAATGTGTCTGTTGTGGTGTAAAAACCAATATCTATATACGTATACATTAACTGTGTACACTACTTATATGTTGCACTTTCATTGTACATATATGAGCGTATTTGATACATTCATTATAACATTTATAAATTCAAATTAAATTTAGAACTCCTTTTAAATAATTTAAATAAAATAAGATTTTATTTAAAACAAATATTAGATTATATCTCATAAACCTTTAGACTTCATAGGTCCAAAAAAAACCCAAAAATAGGAATTTTTTTTGAAAATTTACATATTTTACCGACTTCCGACTGGTCCGATTCCTTCGGGATGTAGAAGTTATTGGCTTTTACATAGCTGATATTTGTAGAAAGAAACCGCTTCTCATCATGTATCTCCGCTTAAACATGTCTAGACCATAAGTTAGATGTGGCGTAAAGTATTCCTTCATTAATGTTTTATGAAATAATGACTGATCTCGATTGATAAATCGACGACCTATAACTTAACACGGTGCCTTCTTGATGATGATGCTTTTCTTTCCCGATGAACCTTCGGAAGCATTTGATTCTTTTCGTATTATTCTTGTTCTACTTGTTCATCTTCGAAAGAACTATCCAAATTTATATAAAGGTCGATGGAGGAAGACACTGTTTAAGTGGTAAGTTAGATCTAGAATTATTTTCAGTATCAAGAAGATGGTGGACGTTGGCCTTCTTGTATTAGAATTAATGTACTGTCTAATATGATGCAAATAGCAGTAACTTATCTAATACAGGAATAGTACTCTTTATTCTGTAATAAAATTTGTCTGGATGTACATTTCTACCAGTCTAACCCAGTATGAATTCTGGTAAGTGCTGCAATTTCAAAATTGTCTGAATGTACATTTAGCGGAAAGTTGTCTTATCTAATACAGTAAATTTCTGTACTGTGATGTCAACTTTATGTCAGTGTGTATTTTTTATGTTAGCTTTAGTAAAGAATTGTCTAATTTGACTGATTATGTAATTTTAAATCTACCTCAGAAAACTCAGAAGCACCGTTTATCGAATTGGATGTCCATTTTTTGAACGGTTAGTAGGCAAATCATTCGCATTCAGCCCTGATGGGCTGAAGCTACTGGAGATACCCAAGAAAAGCTTACTTTATTCCGTGTCAACGATCACTTCTCAATTATTCCCAACGGCGAAAAGCAATACGGCACCAAAATTTTGACACTAGCTATTTCTTTGTCGGAACTTGTATGTTACCTTCACATTGCTAACGAAGAGCAATTCGAAACAAAAAGAGACCGTTGAACAAGAGTAATTTTTAATTCTGCCTAATACAATCTGCTACAATTCATTTTGAAAACATAGATACAACCATGAGAAACAACCTCGGAGTCCGATTTGTCTTGCACTTCACTTAAAAAACATTTTTCTTTTCTAACAATGAAGGAATATAGAGTTGCTTTCTTGATATTAGATACAAACTGATAAAAACATTCTTCGGCTACCAAAAATATTTGTATCATTTTCTGAAAAGCAAAAAATAAAGGAAAATGTTTGCTCAAAATTGTAATACATCAACCAATGTAGGGTTGTTTTCTCAGTATATCCAACTCCAATCCAAGCTCTAATGCAACATCCTTCTTTCCAGCCTCAATCAACGCTTCTTTCAAAGTACTAAACAGTTTACCAGGAGGCCTAATTCCTTTCCCTAACATCTCCTTAAAAAACCCACAAGCTTCATCCAGCCTATTCTCAAAACACAACCCATTAATCAGTGAAGAAAACATATGCATGCAAGGCAAAACTCCTTTCTCATTCATCACTTTCCACACATGTAAAGCTAAATCAACTCTCCTTTCTTTACACAACATGCTAACCATCATAGTATAAGTGTTCAGCTGTGGTTCACAAGACATGTTCTTGAATAACAAATAAGCGTCTTCTTTCTTGCCTCCCCTTATAAGATGATGCATTATTATATCATAAGTTCTAGCATTTGGACCAATTTTACATGCCCTCATCTCCTCCACTGTCTTAAAAGCATCTTCAAATCTCTCAGCCCAGCAATAAGAACCAACTATAGCATTATAAGTAGGTAGCTCTGCTTCAAATCCATTACTCTTGTGAAGTTCAAAAAACTTCAATGCTTCATCCAATCTCTTTTCTGACCCCAACCCGCTTATTAGAGTACAATAAATATGTGGGCTTGGCCTTACTCTACTTTGCTCCATTTCATCATATATTTTCAAAGCATCATCACATTTCCCTAACTTGCAAAATGAACTGATCAAAATTCCATATGTCACGACATCCGGTGTAAACCCATCATCAATCATTTGCTTATAAACTTTGTTCAACTTTTCTAAATTACGTTCGTTGCCCCAACCTTCAAGAAGAATGCTATAAGTTTTCAAATCGGGAGAAAACGTTTTTCTCCTCTTCATGTCGTTAAAGATCGTTTGAGCTCTCTCAACATGCTTGGATTTGCACAGTATATCAATCAATGAGTTGTAATCAGACAGGTCGAGATTATAACCAAGTACCTCCATCTTCTCGAAAGCACCGATTGCTTCTTTAAGTTTCTTGGCTCGTGCATATCTTCGAGTAATGATTCCAAAAGTTTCCTTTTTCAAGAGACCTTTTTTTCTCATCAAATCAACTAAGGTCCATACTAATCTGAATTGTTTGATCTTACCAAGTGCTTCTATGAGATGATGATAGCTTTGAGTTGTGTGTTTGAACCCCTCTTTGTTTTCTGCCCATCTGAAGAAGGCAAATGCAAGCATTCCAGCATTGGTGAGCTTCTTTAATACTTCTTCAACAAGGTCTGGTGAAAGTGTAATTGATAAACCGTCAAGATATGGTGATATGTTAGAATCAGAATTTACATTTGACAAAATTTTGCAAATCCTGTCAGCTTCTGTAGAAATTTGCTCAGCATCTGATTTTGGGGTTTCTTCAATAGCAGCAGATTCAACATAGAACTTTGTATCTGAAGGCAAATGAGTGGATTTGTGAAAACCCATTCTGAAAAAGAGCTGTTCACAATAACTACTACTGCACAACTGATTACGCATAAGAAAACTACTATTAACATAGTGGCCTAAAGGAATGAATGTTTGAGTTATATTAAAAGACCTAACAGCATCTCTGAAATAACATGGTTGTCTCCGAGCAAATAAAATCAGACCCATATATCAAATAATGGTATAGAAAATGAAGCTGCCTAATCAGATCTCACGATTAGGTTCAAATTTGAGGAAACTAAAGAACACCATTCAAACAAAGGTGAATCCCTAGGAATGATTGGAAGCGTATACGAATCATGTAACAATCAATAGAAGACGGGAAAGAAATTAGGGTTTTGGATTTAAGATTTTGGTACCGTATCCACAGATCGAGTCTAAAAGATATCTGTAACAAAAAGGAAGAAATGATTTTACATGAGTAATCTAACATGTCATATTGATGAATTCTAATATACTAAAGTTCGTTACCCTTTCTTTTTCAAAGATTTAAACGAACAAAATTCCTTCCTGTTTGTTCCAACTTCTATATTTCAAACCTTTTTCTGAGAAAAAAAGGCAAGGAGTTTGAAAAATCAATTCTGACTAATTTCTTCAATTTGAAGAACACAAGAATGAAATTCGAAGAAAATGGACTAGAGTAGTGGAACTGGAAGTGTAATCACCTTTCATAAATTGTTAAAAGGGCCGAAGGCGCAGGCTATTTGGATCCAAGATTCTCTGATCTCTGACCTTCTAAAATCTTACACCTTTTACTTCTTTCAAATCCCCTCATTTTACCATTTTCCCTTTTTTTTTTCTAATCGTTTTTATTTCTTTTCTATTTGTTTACCACCATGCTTGATCGGAATTTGGGCCATAATAACACCGACGCCCAAGCCGAGCATGAATATAAAAAAACAGCACGTATCTTGCTTGGCCCGGCTTGGTTTTTGAAAAGAAAACACCCTTCGCCGACGACAAATGATGGTGTTGTCGTCATCCACGCATGCTACGGATAGGGGTGTGGGTTCTTACCATTTGCACACACTACATGCTGGTGTTGTCAACCATGCTCGGGACGAACGAGTGCGACTGAAGCTTTTTTTAAATTTATGGATCCGGTTGTGAGTAATTTCATCATTAAACAAAAAAGGCAAAATGAGTATAAAAATATGATTTATATAATAACAAAAAGGTGGGTGTGGAGGGGGGGTGTTGTAAATAGGATTGGCCTTACAAGAAGGATTGATGGTATTGGGGATAGAGATGGTCTATACTAGTTACTGGGTAGTGTGAGTGCACAATTCTCCTCATCATCTCACAACGTTGATTTGGAGTATGTTATAATACCACAAAGAGTAATAATGTGATATTGTGCACAAACATTCAGAGCATAGAATCGTAAGATTAATATTTAAAAAATCTGTATTAAGGGTCATTTAGCAAATTTGAGGTATATTCATTTTAACCGTTTTTGCTACCAACACAACGATATATGGAATTGAATAAGAGATTGCTACTTGATGCTTTTGAATAATAAAAAACTAAAAGTGGACAAAAGTTCCTCTTCAAAAGAGTGGACTTAAATTATCCTCAAACTTCCTTTAATTTACAAATTTTCATTTTACCAATGTTATATTGCACTATGTTCTGTTTCACTACTAAACAAAATATCACATTACCGACACATGAAAAATTCAAACCTTTCAACCTCATTAAAAGTCCTTAAATTTCTAAAGCCTTAGTTTCCTTTGCCATGAACCCTAATCGCCATTATCCCATCATCGCCCCTAACATTTAATGAATGTCAATAATCGTAAATCTTAAATGTTGTCTCATCCTGACTCATGTTCCCACAAATCCCAAAATCTTGATCTTTAAATTGACGATGTGTGGTAAATCTTGGGACGGTAAGAAAAAATAGATAGAAGCACCTTAAGCACAAGCAGTTAGACAAAAATAGAATTTTTTTTATTATATTTCCTTATTTTGGTCAGCGACAGGATTGTGATCATTTTTCTTACGAAGGCATAATTAACCTCATTACGTCCAACACCAACAACAAATGCCCATTTAGGAAGATTCAACCAACATCTCCCACATCACAGTTGCCTATTCGCATAATGAGCCTCTCCTCTAGGCCCGCCCACCCCATCATCCATGTTCGGAACTTTGTTCATTTCTTTCTTGAAAGTGGTAGTCGCCTGCAAATTCTACCGAACAACGCCTCCTGACTCCTCTCCGAGCAACTCTACCCTATCTTCCATTATCCAAGCCAACAATGGAAGACCAACCCCTAAATCCTCATGTCCTTCCATGGGTCATGTCTGTATATTTCCTTTCAAGACCCCTCATTGATTAGCTTCCCTACCTGCTTTGTTTTGTCGTATATGGGCAAACATTTGACAAAAGCTCATGATCGTCCCTATAAAAAAGGTGGCAAACCCATACTATTCCTCCAACAATATCACCATAACTATATTGCTCCTAAGGAAAAAGCATCATACTGCTCCTTTAGCCAAAACGCCATTAAACAACTACTCCATACACCATACTGCTCCATTAAGATAAGCACGACGCAATACAACCCACACCCCCCCCCCCGCTAGCATGCATCTGGACGACACCATCCATACGGTATCGCAATTGATCATATTTTGACCATAAATCACAATCAACGGCCCTATGGAAACTTGTGGCATCAATCCTAGCTCTTTAAGATGTGATCTGCACTACTATAATAGGGGATCCCATGCACTTTACAATAAATGCATTCTTTTCATTTAAGACATATATTTTTCCTATTCTATGCTCTTGTACTAGCCACTAAATTCCCTCTCGTGACTAAAAACTCAAAAGCAATAAGAAAAGAAGCCATAATGGATATGGATCTCTTCTAGATTGCGGTTTGCATGGGTGGTCATACAATGTCTTAAAAGGTGTCATGGTAATTGTTATCACAATTATTGACCATAAAGATGGACGACATGCAACATGACTAAAGAGCTAAGGATATCGTTCAACATCGATACTGCATGTGACCAATGCCGCACATTATAAGTATCGCTCCTATTTAAGGTTGCTACTCTTCGACGTCGCCACTCAAGCAGCACCATATATCAATAAGGCCAAAATTGATAACGCACTTAATCAATATCACCTCTAATTAGTGTCGCTCTATATTGATACCACCATCTCATGCCACTACTCTTCTACATTTATTGATACTGCACTTCATCAATTATTGAATGTTACCACATGATGATGCCGAGAATCGCAGTTGCCGAAGCTACACTGGATGAAGCCGCCTTCTATCAACGTCACTTATCGTTGATGTCGCTTGTAATCAATGTCATTAAGTGATGATGTCACATTCCTATTGATGATATTTCCATTTTAACGTCATCGCTTTTAGAGTCGTCTTTCAAGCAGTGTCACCCATCATCGATGCCGCCAATGATCAATGCCACCATTCTACAATGACAACTTTAATATGGCACATTTCATCAAAGTTTGGAAGACACCACATATCTATCGATGATGATGGCTAATGTCGTCAATGTCCATAGAAGCCATCAATGCCGTAAATCATTGATGCCGTGTGACTCTACCATTGGAAAAAAGCCGAAGCTACCCCTACACCCAAAAACGTCGAAAATCATTGTGTAGCATTGACGACGTCGAAGCCTAGGAATGCCGATACCAAGCTGCAGTGCCACTCATCTACCCCTATAAATATGACCCTAGAGGGTTGAAAGGGGGAATCATTATTGTCTCTCTCATTACATTTTTCACTTTGTAATCCTAAATCAATTTTGGGATTTTTACCGATTATAGTACTTAAACTTTGTACACACAAGGAATTGAATATTAAACTATTGCATAACATATCAACTTAATTCTTACTCGTGACTAGCATCTCAACTTGTTTCTAATTTGTGACTTGCATATTGACTTGAGGACATTCGACATGAACTTGGCCTTGGTATCAAATGCACGCAAGATGGTTATGGACTTGACATCAAGAATACCTCATCCTAACAACCTAGCCTAGGATTGACTTAGCCACTTTTCGTACACTTTTGGGGTTAACGAAAAAATTATTTAACATTTTGGCGCTAGAGGGAGGGTTCGAACCTCTGACTCCATTAAAACTCTAGGTGGAACTACGCAAGCTTGCATAGTTAGGGCTTAAAGGATTTGACCCTACCAAGCATATCCCATTCCAAGCTAATGTACCTTTTATTTTCAACACCAATTAATCACATCAACTAAGTTTTCTTAGTCATGCCAATTAATCATGTTAAAATCTCCGAACAAGGATCCTTCAAGCCTTAAGTGATTAGGCTACTAATGAACCCCGGCTTCATGAAGAACAAGTGTTGAGACTTATGGCATTACAAGTTATAGAAGAGAAGAAAAGATAAGTGGCTCCATACAATCCTGAGAAATAGAGTTTAAATCCCTTCCATATTGGGTCAACACTAATCTTTGCCCTGGGTAGGCAATACAAAAGGGATAGCATATTCTTGAAAATGAGGAAAGAGATCCAAATCGAGGCCAAGGGGATCGTTTTCGAAAAGAAAATAAAAAGGGATTTCAATCGATTCATAGGAAAGTGGAGAGGTGTGCTTAATCAATCCTATGAAACAAATGAAGCACAAGACTCACTAAAAAGAAACTGACCATCAAGAGTGAAGGGTCATTCACAAGCAACAAGAGAGTCAAGAATCAACTGAGAGGGTCGTTTCCCAGAAAACTATGACTTCCTAAAAACTGCTTTCTTACTACATCTTATGAGAATATATATATATATATATATATATATATATATATATATATATATCTTGACTAAAGACAAGCTCAACTATTGGCCTTCACAAAAGAAGCATCCAAAGAATGAAAGAAATCTCGAAGGGATATATAGTTACTATCACCGAGCAAATGGACATGACACAAATCAATGTCGAAGCTTAGAGGGCTTGATCAACAATCTCCTAGGGCAGGGAAAGCTGAATGAATTTGTAAAAAGACATTAAATCAACCATCAATAAAACAAGATCTTCTGAATAAAATAAGTGTATCTGCATGGTTAAGAAGGAAAACTCTTCTAAAATAATGAAAAGTCTAAACCACTGCCTCAAATGGTAGTAAGGGGCTAAGCCTTTGTCCCGCCAAGATGGCTTGGTCAAAGCACCTCCTAGAGGGAGGTAGGAGTAAGCCTTTGGTTCCGTCTGAAAAGGCCTGACCAAAGCATCTACAAGCCTTCAACCCCTCCCTACGTGCCTTGGTTAGAGCATCTTCTAAAGGGAGAATGGATAAGCCTTTAGCCTTATCTGTATTAACTAAGAGTTATTTGGTAATTTAAAACATTTAAGCAGAGAAATCCATACCTAATAGAGTGGAATGGAAGGCGAAGGGGTCTACTCCTTCCCTTTGGGTTTGTCGCTTTGAGGAGTGTTATCTTTCTAGAAAGAATATTTAGTGGAAGAATCAGGAATTTCAGTAGCATCTATATCAGGAGCTGTTAAGTCCGAGTAAACATCCCATAATCCATCCTTATCATCTGGCTGCCCAATGAGACCCTTTCTATTGCCTCCACCTTTACCATCATCATTGTCATTACTATCGTCGTCCTCATCACCATAGCTATCATTGCATTTGTTCTCATCGACATCTTCCTTTTCCTCATCTGACTCCGTCTGCTTGTCGGTTGGAGAATCATAAAAGTCAATAGCTTCTTAGCATCAATCTCCTCCACTTCCTTGGAGGGTCCCTCTCTAGGTGCTTGAGTTTTATTTAGCATTTCTTCATAAAGTTCTTATTCCAAACTGGATGAAGAGAAGAAAAGTCAACATCTGGACATTTGTGAGCGTTGTCAACATACGCTACAAAAAGGGCCTTCTCATAGGATCTCTCAACAATGGTATTGAGAGTCGAGTCAAGGAAATGTGATGCCTTTCTGCTTTGCATCTATAATCGCGCCAGTTGATTTGTTCAAGAGGATTCTTTTCATTCGCAACTTTCTCTTGACAGATGTATTCTCCTCCATAAGCTTGGCCTTCCTCGTGCCGGCCTCCTCAAGTGCTATTTTCAAAGCTTTTTCTTTATCATTTGAAATCTGTTTGGCATTTCTTTCTTTATGAAGTAAAGTTTCTGTTTCCTTAAGTAAGATGGCGAGCTATTCTTTTTGTTTTATAGCCTCATCCCCCGCTATTGAGATGTCAATTATATGATAATTAAGCAAAGAAACCTACTCTTTAAGCTTGGACAATTCATTAGAAGATCCTGTGGCATCCTCTCGAAGCATAAACATATGTTTAGAAGCATGAAATGAGTAACAAACATGAATGAGGATGTTGTACATGAAAGGTTAAGAACCAGAAATGGTTTAGCAGGAAAAGTACAAACTGACAGAAATTGTTTAAGAATAGCGAAGCGATGATCTTGAGTATAGCAGAAGGCTGTAGTGGCTTAAGGGCAGTGAAAGATGGAAATTGAATGACCAATTAGAGAAGGCCATCAAACTTACTAATATGAGTTGGAGATTGAGATTTGGAAGGAAGCGGGTTCTTCGAAGAAATACACAGTCCCAGATCTTTACAAAGACGATTTAAAGCCCCAGGAGAGCCCAAAAAGGAAATACAAAGATGAGGGTCCTGAGGTTGTTTCACTTTAGTCAATCATGGGGCTTTTTCCTCAGAAATGTTAAGGTTTGAAGCCTCAGGGCTTGGGTCAATATACACAATTGGAACTTCCTCTACAATAACGAGAGTGTGCACGCCCCCAACTTTAGGTTTCTTGCTAAGGATTGTGGCAGTAGTGGAACCATCTCTAAGCTTCCTTTTTGTAGATACAAATAAGGTGGTGATGGCGTTCCTAAGAGAATGAGATTCAGGGGCTTGAGCTAAGGCAAAATTTCCATCTTTACTTTCCTTTTCTTTAGGAGCGTTATTTGTGACCTCTATCCTTGTAGATACAGCGACTAAGGTGGACGATTCTGAATGAGGAAAATAAACTAATGAGATAATTTTACAAGAGATTTCGTTTAAAAGGCAATGATATCTTTCCAATCGTCTCAGGCTGAACTGGTGATTTAGAAGTAAAGGAATTTGACTTACCCATTACTAATGAGCATTTTCCTCGAGTATTGTACTTAACCATCGGAGTCTTTCCCAAGACCTTGTGTTAATCCAAAATAATAGAATACTAAAGACGTTTAGCCGGAGTTAATAGTTTGACATGTTCTCCATTTTCTCTACTGCCTGAGTTAGGGACAACACAATTTTTGATCTTCGGGGTTTAGCTTCTTGGAGGGGGGATTAGAAATAAAAACACATATTAGTAAAGGATAATAAACTAACATGAATAACCAAGAAAAAGAAACTTACTAGCAATAGAAAATGTCCCTCTAATGTTAGAGAAGCACTTGACAATAAAATTGTGTTTCCTGTCCTCTCGTTTTGTTGATGCCCTCAGAAATCATACTTTTTGGGTAGGGATGAATTTGATACAATTGATGATCTAATTGTTCACCCAATTTAGTAGGACTAACTTATCAAATGGAGAATTTCAGCATCGAGGGAAGGGAGTCCTGCCTCCCGAGCCAAGACTTCCAAGAAAGTCAGATATGTGTAAGAGTTTGGCAGGAATTGATTTAGTGCAATGCCTAAATGTTCCAGATATCTTAGGAGAAAGCCAGGAAAAGGAAGGTAGCCTATGTGCCAGATATGTATGGCAGTAAAAGCGAAATACCCTTTAGGTGGGTTAAAAATGTTGTCTACAGGGCCCGCGGGAATTGCTTCAATCCCAATAATTCCAAACTGCTCAAGAATGGAATTCCTTTTTCTTGGGTCGTGATATATGATGGATTCTAAAGATTAACTCCTTCCTTGCTGGCTACAGGTGAAGGTTTAGGCCCTTTACTGTGCTTCTTGACTGATTTCTTACTAGGTCGTTGACCTTCCATTTGCCTGCAGGTGATATTATTCCAATTTTAAGAAATATTAATTCTTGTTGTATGGTTTATCATATACTAAGTTAGGAGGTATCCAAATGGTCAACCTATTATCTAAGCTATGACATCAAAATACTAAAAGTATAAAGCCTAACATAGTATTTATGATAAATCAATAATCATTTGCTAGTCAATGTAGAGTTCATAAAAAAATTAAATCAAATTAATTAAAAGCTTTTAAATCGATTAAAGGTGTACTAATTAAGCTTATAATAACATATAAGCCCATGAAATTTGCGTAAAAATTGAATGAAAGTTAACATGCGGCATCAGTAAGCCTATATTGACTAAAATCAACGTCGAAGGACGTATAACTTATATTATGAAATGAGAATGAATGCCGTGATTATAATCAAAGTTGAAGTAACATGGATGTTGATATCAATGAATGATGATGACATGGTTCGATAGTGTACTGATCATTTAAGTAGCTTATACGGTGTTAAAATTGAAGTGTCATAAATAGCGATATTAAAAAAAGCTAGGTTTATAATAATGAAAATGGACAAAAGGATGATGACAGACAGTAAGACTAATGGTATTAAATCAATATCAAAATTAAGCGACGTCGCGTACAATGAATACCGAACTAAGTGATGGCGCATATAACCGATGTTGATTTTATCATAACAATAAAGGGTTGTGACACTTCATGTCATTCATTAACGACATAAGAGTCTCACGATGTAAATGTCAAGCTATTAGGATAACATGTTAATATAGAGCTTCTCTAGTGTCAAGTATCATAATAATGTCATAAATGATCGATGTTGATACAGTGAAAGCCGATATCAAGTTTTTGGTCTAATAAGTTATCTTCGTCGTTAGTAAACCTAGAATATGTCAGTTTTCATACCAATATCGATTAATATCAAAATCTATTCGTGCTATGTGAAAGCCTTGCGCTATTGATTAATCAATATCAAACCTTTCAATGGATTCGTGAACGTCGGCACCAACCACTACAAGAAAAACTAGTAGTAACAGCAATGACAGTCAGCGTTTTTACGTCGAGTGCTGTGATACTTATTTTTTTCCCAAATATAAATATAATAGACGCTGTGTAATATAACAGTAGTTGCCTAAGCGGGAAAAATAATTAAGGCGCAAAATTTATTTCCTCTCCCTCCAAAATTGTATTGATCCTTTTCGATTTTTTCTCTCCCAAAATACGATAACTTTTCTTTGCCTAATCCAGAACCCTAAATCATTTACATTTTCTCCTTCAGAAACCCTAATTCAACGAGCTTAATTCCTTTGGAAACCTTAAATATCATCGACTTCTCATAATTATGGTTTGCTAGTTTTCACGGATTTGAGGTTCATCAAGGTTAGGCTCATCGGTTTTCTCAAATTCCTCTGATCGCATCACCAATATTCGTAAGTGCTACTAATCCCCTTCCCTAAAAATCAAAGGAACTATGAAGTCTTAATTTAAGATGGCTCATCATGTTTTTCAAATTTTATCATGTAATTTGATTTCATAAAGAAATCCCAAACCCCTCTTTTATTTTAAATCGTCTTATTAGATATTTTGAACTGATTTTGGAGAAAGTGGATGTGATTTGTCTAAACTGTAAATACATTTTAGGCTAAGAAGGTGATTTCTATTACTATATTGAAATTTGTAAATAAATAAATATTTGAGCATTTGGACAATTAGTGGCGCCATCTTATAATTATTATATTAAATAGGATTACGTATGTCCAAATGTAGATCATTTGCTAATTATTTCAAGTCTTTGGAAACAGAATATGACGAAAATGTTCATCGTCGGTTGGGAATAAGGTGCTGAAGGCAATGGCTGCAAGTTTAGTGCACATCAACTACTAACTGAGAGGCCATATTGTCTGCATTGGTGACGGAGAGGTCGATCAAGAGGGCTATGGATTTCAATATTGTCCTGGATGATGTGGCCATTACCCATTTGAGCTATGGTGTTGAATTTAGCATTGCAGTTGAGAAGAAACAAGTTTCAGAATAGGGGAAGAGGTAATCCTTTTGTGTTAATAATATTGGGAATTTTAGAAGCAGGTTGATAAGGTTTTTATATTTGTTTATGTTGTGTAAAATTGTAGATAGAGGATAGATCAATTGTAAGAACATTCGTTAAAAAACTTCTATTTCTCTTCTTTGGCTATTGGTAAATTTAGTTGTTAGTTTATTTACGCTTTTGATTCAAATTTAATCTTTACCTAAATTGGTTGACATGAAGTTTGACCAACAAAGAAACTGATCCGCTAGTTCTCTAGAAGCCGTGCCATCAATTCCTTAGCACCAATTGTAAAAGGATAAAATGCCGATCTTTTATAGAATATTGGTTGGTAATGATATCATAAAGCTTATCTACTATGTACGATAAATTACATAAAATTGCCATTAGGATAAAATGCAAGAAATTCAACTGCCTAAATTACATAAAAAATAATCATTATTATATGAAGTTGAGATCTCAAGATTCATATGAATATTATATTTCATATAGCTACTAATTTCTTATGTGTATATGATGACTGAAATAAACAAAGTTACATTGTGCCGCCTAGCAAATTATTTATTGGATGTTGCTTTCCCTTCTTTCTTTCAAGCTGATATATTGCAATTAGAAAATAGAATATTGCTCATTAAGTTATAGCATAGCAATTAAAGCCACTATGTACACTAATATTAATATAGCTTGTGTGAAGATGAGAAGTGATCAAAGTTTGTGTCCTATGAAGCCATTAGGAGTACTATGGCAGCTTAAGATATGTTTTTTTTATTAGGAAAAAAATGTAGTGAACTTAGATATGTAAATTTCAAAATATATGAATTCTATAAAGAATATCAGTTGTGAAAAGGTAATTTTAAATGGGATTTCAAATGATATAAATAAGCTGAAGACGGAAGAGCTTGTCTTGAAGGATAATTCAACTGATTTAGTTAGTGGTGATAAGGGTTTTAATACTAATATTTATCATAAAACTAAGGGAACTAAGTTTACTGTTTTCGATATTGAATGTAATAATCAGTTCAAAGTTCTTGCATTGGATACTGATTATAAGTCCTGTGTTAGAGAAATGGATAATGTAGGTATTTGTTCACAAATGGACAATGTAGGTATTTTTTCACAATGGAGAGTGCAATCTGCAGTTCAAAATAAGAGATGTACTAATGATATTGTATACTTTAATGGATCAAATGCTCATGATACTCTGAAAGGTTAAAACCCCTTAATTAAACAAATATTTGTTGTTATTTGTTTTAATTGAAAAGGATGTGGATAGAAGTTGATAGGCTGTAGAACTTTGGCTAGAGTTCCACGATCAGGTAAGAAAAGCATAGGCCTAACATCCTAAGCTTGCTCCGTGGTTTTTCATCATATCAACATTAATAAGTTAGTGAATATTAAGTATAAAAGTAAAATTATCCAAGTAATATTTTTTCCACCTCATCGTGTTCATCACTTGCATATCTTGTTGTCATGATTTGAATTATTTAACTGTTTGAGAAAATTCTCATCTGACATAGACTGAATTGATGTAGGTTGGATTTGCTGATGATCTGTAATGGGATAGTTCTGAAGAATGATATTATAAAGGATATTAAAAGACTCCTTTTGTGAAATCACTCTTGACTGTAATTGCTGATTTGCAACCATTGCCTTGCTGTTATCCAATTCACTCTCTGTAAATTGCTCTTCATTATAAGGATGGAGTGAACAAGTCTGAGAAATAACTGTGAGTAATAAGCATTTTTTATTTTTTATTTTAATCAAGCATTTTATAACAAAAACTTGAGACCATGGTTCATGGTTAAGGATCATAGATGAAACACAAGATTTTGTCTTCCTATACAGGGTCTGAGTTTGTATCTCAGTAACACAATTGATATTTCAAAAATACCATGAGTATAATAACCTTTACAGACTTTTACTATATTTAATAACTTTTGTCCAATTTATCCAACCCAAGCAAATTATAAAATGAGTCAAACATCAAAATGGTCTATGAATTGAGTTAACTAATAACATTTTTTCCACTAAGTCACTAATCATATTAGCATAGGCTTATGAAGATGAATTCACTAATCAAATAGTACAAGCTTGATCTTCATATAGTCATATGACCTATCGGCCACATATTAAATTGAAGTATTATTACTTGGAGTTCCCAGTCTCATTGAGATATAATTAAGATACAAAATAATGAAATTTCTTAAACACATAGCCTTAATAATCACTGAATCTTACATAAGCAGCCTTTGAAGTATGTACATTATTATTCAAACATTTGAGATTCTACTATTTAAAAGCTTGTCAAATTTTAACCTATGACTGTGAGATAATTTTTTCATTTATATTATGTGCTAGTATTAAGAAATAATTAACTGTTCCACTCGTTATCTCTTCCTAGTACATGTGTCCATTGATTAGTTTTATGTAAGAAATTTAAATTAGTAATATAAAATGGTTTTTAAACATATATTTTTCATACAACATAAGATATACCTTAACGTTACAAGCCACTTTCTGTCTTTCACTTTCATCAATTTATTATGGGGCAATGGTTCTTATGCATATGCAAACAGGCATATGCAAACCATTTGTGTATAAATAATAAACAGAAAGAAAAATAAACTTGCACAGAAAGTAACCTAAAAACAAAATTTATTTGTCTTCAATCGAAATCAGTGTTGCACATACAGTTTATGAAACCACATAAATTTCAGTTGCATGCAATGGGTTGTAAAGCACAGGTACCATAAGGCTTTCCAGGTATGTTGCAGTTTATTCTATGGCAACAAGTCTAGGATACCACACAATTGTTTCCAGAGCAACATTGGCACTGGGCACAAGTTTTGAAGGGAGGATTACCAGTGTCCATGATTCGGTATGTGAATCTGTTGCAACAAAATGGACAAACGAGAAACACAAGTCTTTTCTGAATCGCATGGAAGCATTGTTCATTGAGCAACTACACAACAATGAATTATTTGATTGGTTGTGGAGAACTCCATTACATGCAGTTTCACATGGATTAGTTCCGAAAAGCCAGTCAATCGACCAGGTTAGAAAGTATTTATTTCACAAATAAGTTTCTTGAAAAATCAAATTAGTTCATCCTTATGTGCTAATGTATGATGTCAGGCCTTTTATCCTCATCCTTGAAATAACATCAAAATTTGCAGTTTAAGGTTCGACGCAGAGGTTTTTGGGAGAACTCTGAATTTGAGAAAGATGATAAACTCAATAAAAATGGAAGTGATCGTGAAAGGAATGGAGGAAATGCAGTTAATTTTAAGAAGGCGAAAAAGCAATTCTGCTTTCATAGACTTCACAGAGATTCTATAGGTAGTGTTACAGGTGCTTTAACATCCTCTATTATATACATGAAGTTTATATGGATTTCTATATCAGCTCTACTTTGCTTTTCGACATGATATCTATACGTAAACGAACATATTTAGTCACTTCATTTGATACAAAATCATTTTTAACTTACTCAGAGGTTTCAGAACAGAACTTCGTGGATGATAATGTAGCATGGAACTTCCTCCTTGACTTCCTCTAGTTCGATGGTTTGTCCAATTCCTTTCTTGCCTTATCTGAAAGAATCTTTTTACATGTGATATGTGAGAAATTGTGGTTTAAAGAAGTAGAGTTAAATAAATTAATAAAATAATGTAAGGCTTCCCTATTTAAATTCTCATTGGCATTGACCCAGTTGCCCCAGTCATCAAGCATCATTTTACTAGTTGTCTTTGATCTTCCTTCTGAAAATTTGGAGTGGAAAAACTGCGACGTTCTTTCGTCCTGTGTAAGCCATTAATTTTTGAACGTTGTATAATGATTTCTGTGGCCTGCCTATGTTGTAGTTCAGAGAGTTGTTCCACTTATGCTTGTAGATATTTAGCGCCTGAACGTCATTTGGATGATTTATTAAAGTAGAGTAGGCAACGTCTAGTTCTTGTTTCAGTTGCTCTACAGAGCATTCCTTGCTGTTGTGTTCCATGCTCCAAAGCTTCAGGAATTCTTTAGTTTTTTTTTTCAGTTTGGAAATAAATTGAAACAAGGGGTTTCCACTAGTCATCTCTACCCAAACTGGCCCGATAATGTCATGATAGTCTGCTATGAAGTGCCAAGGATTATTATATTTGAATGGGGTTCCATTTCTTCTCAGTGCTGGGGCTGCGAAGTTAAAAACGATTGAAATGTGATCGCTCGTAGAGTGGTTTGCAAAATAAACCGAGAGACAATCTTAGCATGGAACTGCAATAATTTGCTTTACATTTTCTAGTGAAAATCTTAACTTGAAAAACATTTCTACCTGTTTAGGTTGTTCCCTTTGTGTCTCCAATGCCCACAGAGAAAATGGAGGAGTTTTATGAAAAAGAAGTTTAAACGAGTCGCATTGTAGGTTGGTGTTCGCAGCTAGTCTGGTGATGTAGCTATGAAGGAGTTGATTGTTTAGCAAGAGATGGAGGGTGGATGTACATTCAAGGGTTGAGTGTTGTGAACTTTGTAGGTGGTCTGGTTGATTTGCTGATGAACTTTGTGAAATTTGAGTGTTGAGGGTGGCTTTCCCATGTAATTGGTCTAGTGTGTTATTTTTGTTTATGGATATTATTGAAACTTGATTTATAGATGTTTTTTGTATATTAATATTGTTTTAGCTAGTTTATTTAACAGATTATTATTCATTAGAACATGTTATATATACTGGTTGTTTGATTATACTCAAAATGTAGTTCTGGAATATGCAAATATAGTGGAATGTTAATGCTGTAAAAATCATATAAATAGAAGACAGCATCTATTTTAATGCTGTCAATGAAGAAACAACAGCGTTTAATTCGTGTTGTAATTATCATTAAATAGTGAGTAACAGCGTTTATTAAACGCTGTTGTAAACTGTAGTAAAACATCATCCAAACTGTAAAAACATAACACAGCACGCATTAAACGCTGTTCTAAGTTCTCTTTATACGATAGCTTGTCGTTATACAGCGTTTGTTCTAACGCTATTGTGTCATATAACAGCGTTTAATAAATGCTGTGGTATCAAATTTTTTACAGCGTTTTCTATTTTGCTGTTAAAAC
This sequence comes from Allium fistulosum, assembly GCA_030737815.1. Taxonomy (NCBI): domain Eukaryota; kingdom Viridiplantae; phylum Streptophyta; class Magnoliopsida; order Asparagales; family Amaryllidaceae; genus Allium; species Allium fistulosum. The sequence goes on along the minus strand of CM060901.1, from coordinate 333,002,811 downwards.
TTTTGCATCTACGACAGCATGTCGTTATACAGCGTTTATAATAACGCTGTCGTATATAACAGCGTTTTTGAAACGCTGTCAAAAGCTGTTTCTGGTGTAGTGAACACAAGTCTGAGTAGTAACGGGTTCGGGTTTTATAAGCTACCCACTTCATCATAAAGCAGGAAACACCCGAATTCCTAAATCAGTGCCACTAAACAACTTATCAATCTAAAATTAGTAAGATGGCACCATATGTTCAACATTAATGGAATTAACAACCGCAATTGATAATTAAAATTTAACTATTGGAGCCGAATGATCAAACCCAAGTGTCGATTCAAAAATAATAAAACATGAGCTAAAACCTAACCACAATTTCAATGCAAAAATGATGTAAACCAACTTGTGATTTGATTGAATGAAAGTCATACCTTAGCTTAAAAGTTGCTATCAAAGAATTAGAATTTGCAGTTGATTTTGGAAAGTTCAATTATTTGCTTGAGCTTATGAAGTACAGGTGAAAGAATGGCGAAGAGGAAGCTCGACTATTTATAGAAGAAGAGGAGGATGAACTGTGATCGTTGATTCGGTTTAAATGGATGGTTAGATTTGCTTGGAATATCATTAGGCGGTAAATTTAATATCGATAGTATTGACTTAAAAAGTCAATAGACTCCTCTACACTAGGGGGCAAATGCTATCACAATTATTGATCATAAAGATGGACGACATGCAACATGACTAAAGAGCTAAGGATATTGTTCAACATCGATACTACATGTGACCAATGCGGCACATTCTCAATATCGGCCCTATTCAAGGTTGCTACTCTTCGATGTCACCACTCATGCAACACTACATATCAAAAAGGCCAAGATTGATAATGAACTTAATCAATGTCGCCTCTAATCATTGTCTCTCTTTATTGATACCACTATCTCATGCCCTTACTCTTCTATATTTATTGATATCACACTTCATTAATTATTGAATGCTACCACATGATGATATCGAGAATCATAGTTGTTGAACCTATACTGGATGAAGCTGCCACCTACCAACGCCACTCATTGTTGATGCTGCTTGTGATCAATGTCGTTAAATGATGATGTCACATCCATATTGATGATGTTTCCATTTTAACATCGCCGCTTTTAGAGTCGTCCTTGAAGTAGTGCCACCCATCATTGATATTGCCAATGATCAATGCCGCCATTCTACAATGGCAACTTTCATATGGCGCATTTCATCAACGTTTGGAGGACATCACATATCTATACATGCAATGATGATGGCGAACATCATCAATGTCCATAGAAGCCATCAATGCTTTAAATCGTTGATGTCGTGTGACTCTACCAAATAAGGGCATGAATTCAAGCACTTATTCAATACAAAGAATTAGTAAGGGCATGCATTCAAGCACTTATTCAATAAGCACCTAGTCGTTAAATGCATATTTAATAAGAGACCGATGTTAGATTTTTACCAAATAAGAGCATGAAGTCAGGCACTCATTCAATACAAAGATGTTGCAAAGCCTGAAAATCTAAATAAGAAATTGCATAGGGATTGAATCAATGGTCCCACCCGAGTTTAGTTTTGTAATCCTTCGTATGTTACGGTTTAAGCCTAATTCAGTCCTTGTTTTTTTAGGACTTATAAAAAGCTCCTATTTAATAAGCCTTCGATAGCTATACACTTATTTAATAGGGGCATTTCACCAGAAGGACAAACTTTGCAGTCCAATTAGTTTCTAGGACACACATTCAAAGAAATTACTTTCAAGGCCAAATTCAGCAGAATAATTACTTTCAAGGACAAAGTCAGCAGTCCAATTACTTTCAAGGACATAATTTCATAGGTTTTTAGGCCTTATAAACTAACTATTTTACGTTTTGTCCTCGAAAGTAATTATTTCAATTGTGTGTCCTAGAAACTAATTCCACTTGCTAAAGAAGCCCTTGTGGCTAATTTCCACTATTTAATAAGCGTTTAGTACTAAACACTTATTTGTTGTTGGATGTTTTAGAAAAATTCAACCTTTAATATTTGAAATATCAAGAGACATTGTTTATTCCTACTTCTAAGTAGGGAAGGGTATGGGGAAATATATTGGATCTTGAGTGTTATGAAGCAGGGAGTTTGGGGTAAATTTTAATTCCCTGGATGGATCTATGTTTGGCTCATATATATAACTAATTCTTATTAAATCAAATTAAATGTGATTCTTTCATTAAAAACAAAAATTTAACATGTCAAATGTTGTTTAATATTAGCATGATATTTTATACAATATGTTGAATGCAACATAAACGAGACATATAATATAAGATAATAAATACAATAAGCATCTGTAAAATATAAACATACATAAATATAGCTATTAAGATTTATAACCAATGTATATATACCTATAATATACTATACACATGTATATGAGGTTCTTCGTATGCATATCAATTATGTACATATATACACACACGTCCATATGCATTAATATATGTATGTATGTATGTATGTATGTATGTATGTATGTATGTATGTATGTATGTATGTATATGTATGTATGTATTTATACATGTATGTATATCATATATGTATATTATATGAGTATATATTATCTATAATATTTTAAGCCATTTATATACATGTACATACTCAAATATCATTTAAATGTAAAATGTCTTCTGTTTAAAATATTGTACCAAGTCAAACATATTATGGTTAATTAATGTACCAAGTTTAAAATATATATTACTAAGTTTAAAAATATATTAATGTTTGCACCAAAAATGGCACAAACACTCAATAGATTGAGTGAAGAATAAAAAGTGAAGAAAAGTAAATTAAAAAAAGCAAGAAAAGAACACATAGCCTTTTATGGTGGATCAGCTAATCTTGGCCTATGTCCACTAAACTTTGTTGATGGTTTATAGTGTTGTTTACACTTCTGTTCTAACGGATCGGTATAAACCTGTTACGGATCAGTATAAATTCATCGAATTAGTATAAATCCGTAAGTGATTACAAGAAATTAGAGTAAGAGAATAAGAGAGCTGAAAACGATCCTTAAAATGAGCCTTGTGCTCATATTTATAGCAGTAGGAAGCCTAAAATCTCGCTCGAAGATCTCCACCTCGTTCTCCATGCCTAGCACCAGTTCTCCAAAGAAAATGGTGGCCACCTCATCATTGCTCGTGGATCGTTACTGATCCATGGTCTTGGATCGATACCGATCTGTAAAATGACCATATGGGTTGTTTTGAATGCTTTGTCCTGACTCCACTAGTGGCTAGCTTTGTGATTCCAAAATTGTTTGCATCATTATTTGCTTATTCTTTAGTCCAAATGATGGGTCTATAGAAGAATGGAGTTGTTGATTTCTGGAGTTTGGAAATCGATCATTGGTGCATGCGAACGATCATAGGAGGCCAGAAATGTGTTATAGGCAACATGGCTTGGGAGTGGGGTCATTTGGATGAGGTGTCATGGATCAGTAGTACTGATCCAGGGTGTTGGATCGGTACCGATCCAATAGTTGGATTTCACGTTCTTGTTTTTTGGAATGGACTCGTATTAGCTTTACGATCTTAGTTGTACTTGAGTTTTGGGCTTCACAACCATCTCTTCGGGCTTCTTTCCTTGATAACTTTAAAGTTTGACTCGTCGAGTTCGTTCGTATACTACCTGGTCAAAGGGTGGAATAACAATTAACAAGTTTAAAAAATACATATATTACTAAGTGAAATATATACGTTACCAAGTTTGAAATATATGCATGGTTAATTAATTATACCAAGAACAATTAGTGTTTTAAATAATACTACCAAACTTAAAATATATACAAGAAATATTTAACATATATGCATATGTGTGTGTGTATATATATAAACTTTAGTTAAAACATATATGTATACATACATTATTTAAAAACCTAAAACAAAATTATATATAACTATGTCATATAATAAATTATTTTACACTAAACATTATTTTATATATATTTTATATTTAGATCGTGAGATATTAAAGTTTTTTAAACTAAAATCAATTAGTTGAATATATATATATATAAGTAATATTAAGATAAATTTTTATATGTATATAGAATTAAATGTTCATGGCTAATATATATGTATGTATGTATGTATGTATGTGTGTGTGTGTAATGGTGAGATCTAGAGTTTATAGTGTGAATATAAAAAAGGCTTAGCTTTACATCCTGCTTATTCGTTACATATTGATCTAAAAGTCTCATATCAAAATAGGTATCCCGCCTACTTGAATTTGCAAGACTTACAACATTAAAAACCAATTAAATCGGTGATATTTCAGACTGCACATTCTGTTGTGTGACTCACAGGCGTGATTTCAATCAGCTATTAACCTTGAACACTTTAAATATTAGTATTCACTTGTCACCTTAGCTGATGGCATGATAGTTTGAAAAAAAAACTCATTGCTTATGGATTTTAAGTTAAAATCGTACGTTAAGCAACACCCACAAGCAAAAATATATTATCCACGCATTCTCCTCGTCATCATTGCATCACAATCGATATTTGGAGCTTGGTTTTGGTCAAAGCTCTAACAATATCCTTTTACATATAGTCCTTGTATAATGTCCTTAGTTCAGTAGTTACATTTATTATTAACCGATATGCTATAGCCAAAAACTTTGACTTTGAGTTGGCCATAGGTGATGGTGATACTAACCTCTAACAATAGAGGAGACAAATTCTCTATTGAACAATGTCTTACTTCTAACGCTTCAACTCAGACCCAAATATAGCCATATTGTGAACACGGTGCCATGATTTAAAATATAATCAAAGTGGAGTATTCATGTTAAAGTTCTATAGTATTCTCAAGTCGAATGAATTGCATAAATTATCACACTGAGATATCTTGTTAGACTTAGTTGTTATTAACCAATAGGAAACTGTCGGTCGGGTAATTCTGCAGCTATCCCATAACTACAAGCAAGTAACCCCTTGGCATCCCTGCAACCATGACTAATACACTACTTAAAATTTAGAGATCATTAGATTCCTCTAGTTTTCCCTTACTTCCCAAATACGATTACACATATTCAAGCAATCACTTGCTTCCCAAGCTACCTTTGTCCCATCAAACATCACACCTCCCAAACTTCAAAACCCTTTATTCGTTTTGGAAAAGTTTCCTTAGAGCTTGCGCTGGCTCTCCTGGCACATTAGGAGCTTGCAGTGGCAGTTATTGTACTAAATTCCCTAATATTGGTAAAATAGTTCATTCACATCCTTATTGTCTACTGCTAGAGCTGGCATCAAAATGCCCATATTATTGGCTTCATTCTTCTCCCACTCCCTTCCTTGTACATTGTTATGTGTACTTGCAGTTCCTCTACCAGTGTTTGTCCTACCTCCTCTTAATATTAGTCATCCATTACTTATCTCCATTTCTTGATTTCTGCGCAAGCAATTACTCGTAAGAAATGGAAGTAAAGAGAGTGATGACAATAGTAGAGAGATAAATTGTAACAATCCACACCCCAGTGGGACTAAATTTTCGCTAAATAAAAAACCCAAGTTCACAAAAGTATGCATCGTTTGTTTCGTATCCTGCAAAAAGCCTGGTGTGAATAATACTATACATCTCGGTTATTTGATATTAAGTGAGACCACGCCGCTTAGCGGAATGGGTTTCCCCTCACTAATATCCTTTTATAACATATCTTTTGCAAATCATAATCCTGCAACCAAAACTGGTTAAAACTGTAAAGCATTATCATGTAAAAATAGATAACAGGTAACAAATGGACCATCTGTCTGAACAATGTAGTTTTGTTTGGCTAACTACTAACCTTTGGCTGACTTAGGCCTACCAGACAATATAAACAAATAATCTAACATCTGTTAGATACTCCTCTTCTGGACGGTCTGTCCCTAACTTACTTTCTCCAGGTCAACTGATCCTAATGGTTTTGTTGGCTCACTAATAACCTATCTCTGTACAAATATATTCCTTTCTGTGTGTAACATCATTTTAGTTTTACCTGTGACAAAGCACTACACACTGGAATTTTGGACTAAATTAGCTAAGGGCTAATAGCTAATGTATAGGGCGCGACCCAATACCAATCACATCCGGTATTCTAATATCTGAGTCATTTTACTTAGGGTTAACTACCCATAAATTTTCCTTGAAAACCATTTCTTTCAAACTGATTTAAACCTTTAAATCATTCTTTAAACAAGGAAAATATACTCTATGTTTTACTCTAATCACCTTGCCATGTTATACATACAAAGCTTTGTTGATGAAAATAGTTATCCTTTGAAAGTACCCCTTTCGATACAAGTAAAACCTTTGCTTTATAACCTTAGGCCGAAAGGCCAAAACATTCCTTTCGAAACCATTCATATAAACCTTTCGAACCCATTGAAAACCCTTTCCTTTGAAAGCTATAAAACCTTAGACATCTTATCTTTAAAACACTTAAATATCGCCTTTCGAAAACATTGGAAAACGTTTCCTTTCAAATCTTTCGAAACCATTAGGGAATCACCCCTTCGAAACCTTCACTAAAACCTTTCGAAAGCATTAAAACATCAAACCTTTCGAAAGCATTTGGGTTCAAGTAATACATGTGGAGCAACCTTTCGAAACCATTCAAAACTATGTTATTCGAAACCACTGGGTTTATCTTTAAAAATCACAAAGGGTCATAAAAGAACAAGGTCGAAAGAAACACTTTCGAAAGCTATTCCTAAGTAAAGAAGTGATGGTGTCGAAACCAACCCTTCCGAAAGCATTGGAGAAGCGGCTATGTTTAAAACAAAACAACCTTTTCGAAGGCATTACTTCGAAAGGAAAAAAGGCGGCAACATGGGGTTTTGACCTAGATGAAAGTATTTACTTAAAACAAAAGGCGCAACCATTTCTTTAAAGTATTTTATCAAGTCGAAAGCTATCTAGTCGAAAGCATTCCTTTCAAAAGCAAAGCAGAGCCGTTTTCATTTAAAATCAAAGCAACGCTTCAACCCCATCGGAACCCCATGTTTCGACCCAGTTCCTCCCGCCTATGTCCAATTCATTACATATTGAGCTTTGATATCATGCGCATTAGTTACGACGGTGATGGAGGCAGAAGAATCCAAGCGGAAGTAGGTTGCCGAAAATGATGAAACATGTATAAAGCATGTTTAAACTGATTTTTATGTTTTTAAAGCAATCTTTTCAACTAACCTACCTTATTTGTCAAAACCTGGTTTCTAATTTTCTTTTCTAAAAGTGCTACCAAAAAATTCAAAAGTAACCATTTAAAACATTTACAAAATACCCCTTCTCCTTTTATAAATATATAAAACATTTAAGTCCTAAACCTTAAATAATTTTATATATCTATTAAAGCACTTAGGAAAATTCTATAAAAATTCCAGAAAATCATTTTTAATATGTTTCTAACATATAATAATTTCAGACCCAAAACATATATTATTTAACCGTAAATAATTTAAACCCAATTAATCATTTTTTTCACTAGAAAATTTATATAAAATCCACATTAATTCAGAAAATTAGGAAAATTGAAACCCATCTCTAAAATATCATTTCTGATCTAAACCTAAAATCGCAAGGCATTTGGATGTCATTTAATAGGGTTTTCACATCAAAACATATCATAAAAGCTATATGAATAAGCATAAATCATCGACAAGCATATATAAACATTTAATCATTCAAACATGGCATAACCTTGCAAAATAATTTGGATTAACCTTAAAATCGAAAATAATAGAAAATATGAGATGTAGTTATTATTCACCTTAGCTTTTAGATTAAGGAGTTTGAAATTTGAATGGATTTGATTTTGATTAATCTTCCTTCCTTTGATTTTCTTTATCTTCTTCCCCTTGCTCTTGCTAATGGTGGTCGACCTCTATTTTAGTTTAGTATTGCAAATGAATGTATGAAATGAATTCCTAAGGGTTTAGGGTAATAGAATACTCTTATTCCAACTTTGCCGCACACCTATTTCCTTTACCCATTTTATTTTAGTTCATTTATTCTCTTAGGCATGACTACCCCTTAGTTTAACCACAAATCTCAATCCCCTAATCATCTCATTATTTTATTTAATTTAGCTAATTAAATATCCTAAATCATGTTACCAAAAATTTGGATCGTTACACTATTTTTTAGCATAACTATTTATTTATTAAATTTCTTTTTAATTAATTGTCGTAAAATCATGAGGTGTTACATTCTCCTCCGTTAAAAGAATTTCATCCTCGATATTCCTTAAGGACTGAACAAAGTAACGTAACGTACAACCATTCTAAACTAACAAATTAATTAGTGTATAGAAATTTTGTAACCAATCGTATACAAGTGCACGTTATATCATAATACATATGATATGCGTGTAGAATAATTCTAATCGGTGACTCCTATATGAATGCATTCTTTTTAAAACAATTTTTGAATGCAATGACCTAAATATACTGGCAGTTCTATGCATGCAACTTTTGTAAACCAAAAACTTGTTTTTGCATTCAAAATTTTCCACACTTCAACGAATAGAAGCCTACTTATACCAATTTTTCATACAATTGTTATCATCCAAAATCCTAGCACATTGTTGCTAAGATCCAAGATTGAAAAAAAAATCCAATTTTCTAAATTTAATTTCTTATGCCAGAAAAGGGTTTAAATGGAGAATTCCTTATTTCCATCCTTTCCTTGTGTAACCCTTTTCCACTATACCTTGAAACTTTCTCTTTTGCCCCCAATTCTTTTCCAACTTTTTCTAGCACAGTCCACATGAGTAAATTTTATTTTAAAGTTTTCAAACTTTTAATATAGAATTATTATAAAATCAATTTAAGTTCACCTATTGATAAGGTATGGAGAAAGTGATTCCATGGCTATAATAGCTTCCTCCCTTGTCTCTAACCGTACTTTATTTTACTATCACTTCTACTGTATAGTAAAATCTATACTAACTAACCCGTCAATCATTCCCCCTTATCAACTATGCGACATTTCAAAATTTTGAAAATTTCTTCATTTTCTGCATAAAAATACTTTTATATTACTTTTTAAAATATCGGTAAAAAAATTACTTTAAAAAATTTCAGCATAAAATTTTCAAAACTTTTCACAAAGATATTTTATTTTTCAAAACCAAGAATTTTAATGAAAGATTCTCAAAAGTATACACATTATATTTATTTTTTCAAAATAATTTATGCCACTAATGAAATCGGGGTGTTATTAACAGTCTAACGTCCATAGTGGACTTTACCTAATTTCGCGGTAAATTTTAAGTTTCAAAACTTTTCTTTTATTTATAATAGTAACCAACACATAAGTTCAATTATAAATTTCAACTTTTAAGGTACGTGGACATTGACTCGTGGCTCCGCGATATTCTTTCCCTATCCTCCGCTCGTTGAAATTTATTTCCCAAATTTTTTTGGTGCTTACAATCTTGTTTCATTTTTTTAATCTTAGTAGCTAATTAACTAAATTTTCTTTAATTTATTCCTTAACTTCCAAACTCAGCTATTTTCTTTTCTTTTGCATTAGTTAAGTGTCTTTGCTGAAATTTCCTTGTTTTTATTGTTTTCTCATAATATTGTGGTCCACATAGAAAATACATAAAAAGGAACATTTCCATACCATCATATGCATTTTACCACAACAGAGACAGCTAGTTATTACAACCCAAACCTTAAAGATATAATTGTTGGACGCTGCCATTCAACATCAGCTGACAACAACGATGTTGTGGCCCTACCACTTCTTACTTAAATTGAATGGACCTTTCTAACGTGTAATCCTTTTGCAACCCAAATATCTTAAGTTTTCTTTATGGCTTCTTATGAATAAGGTATATTCATTACTCCCATCACCACACCCAATTATAGAATAAGCTATACATCTTCACACTGTAGTGGATAGAAAATACAAACTATGAAAATTTTGAATAACGTCCCATTGGCAACTATCTTGGCGGAATAAATTTTCCACCCTTTATTTTGCCTTCCTTATCTTTGAATCTACAATGTCCTCTATGTGTGTTTGCCATCTCATAATCCTCTTTTACCATCTTCTTTTAATCCAAATCTTGGTATTTATTTCCTTTATCTTAGATCTTTCATACGAGCATATCCTATAACTCCTAGAAGTGTACTTTATTACCATTTATCATTACTTTGCGGGTTCTTCTTATGGCCTGCACACATGTCTAACAGAACATTCCTATGTTGCTTCTAATTATATTACTAGCATTATTTTAAATAAATTGCTAATATTGTTTCTAATCGTTAACAATATTTTTTTAGAGTTTCTTACCTTATTTCTAATTATATTTCGAAATTTTAGTACTATTTAACTCTCTTCAACTTAAACTACCCTTTTTTAAATTAGTTATATTTATATAGTTTTCCTCCCAATTAACTGTCATCCTTGTCGCCTACTGCTTTGTTTTGGGTTTTATATTGTTAACCACAAAATCTACTTGAAGACAGAAGTATAAAAGAAGAATAATAAAATTGGAGTTTTGATGAAGAGACGGTCCAAGTCATCATGAAAGACTTAAAAAGGACGTTCAGAAAGTCCAATTACTCAAACAGTGCAAAAGCTTTCAACTCAGATGAAGACAAACAGAACCTTCCGCCATAGTCAACCTTTCGACACTGATGAAAAAGTAATGATGACTTCAGAGCCTCTTTCGAAAGCGATCAATGGTGATCTCTCAACTACGCATCAAACCTTTTGAAGTCGAAGAATTCACCCTATAGTAACCTTTTCGAAAGCATAGCAAGCCTTTCGAACCGGTAAAAACACATCCAGGATACCTTTCGACAACGTCGAACGGTTCTATAAAGAAAGCAACACTCAGAAGTCGGCAAAGAATGAAAGCAAGCTCTCGACAACATTCAAGTGTAGACAAACCTTTCGACAAGGTTGAAAGGTTCGCAAAAGATGTAAAAGGCAAACCTTTCGATGAAGTCGAAAGGTTAATGAAAGCATAAGAGTGGCAAGCCTTTCGACAAAGTCGAAAGGTCCATAAAGGCATATTGAAAGCAAACCTTTCGACAATGTCGAAAGATTTAGAACAGCATATTGAAGACGTGTTGCACAAGCTAAACGCATGGTTATGGGAATAACTAAATTGATCTTATATAAGATGAATATAAAGGTTAAAGATATAAATCGGGACTACTTTGAAAGGTGGAAAAAAATTCAACTTAGTCGAAAGATTTACTTCCTAATGCAGCCTTGAGTTATATATGTATCTTATAACCACTCTTTATGGACTTCATTCCAAGGGAATCTACTTCCTTAAGCATTTGCAAACCCTTCGAATCGATTCCATAGAGTGTACATGGACATAAAAGGGACTGAAAGCAGTTAGGGTTAGCAAATGAACCATGCATCTCCTTACTACAATGTTGAGGGGTTTCACACGATACCTTTAGACATGATCCAAGAAGAAGTGATAGCCATCTACCATAACTGCTTTCGACTCCAAGAGGAGATGAAATTTAACAAGTTACTGATTTCTGGGAGCCAAATGGTTAAGAATAACATCAACCTAATCAAAAGGTTGGAAAAGCCTTGTCTCACCTTTCGACAAAGTCGAAAGGTTTGGTAATTCACTTCTATTCCAACCTAGTTGAAAGGTTGGAGTAAGCTTTTAAACAGCCTCTCGCGTATGTATCAAAAGTACATTTCTGCAAGAAACTAGAGAAAGAGGGTGGACACTAATTCAGCACAAGAAGCACCAATAGTCACAGAGTTTGATTGTCGGGGTGAGACAAAGAGAATAAGGCCCATATAAGACCTTAAGGAAACCCACGTAGATTCTGAGGATGTTTCTAAAGTGGTCAAAGTGGGAAAAGAACTTGATGGCGAGTTAAAGAAAAATATGATTCAGTTCCTCAAAGACAACAAAGATGTGTTTGCTTGGTCACATTCCGATATGGTGGGAATTGACCCGACTGTTATGTGTCATGCCCTTAACATCAACCCAGGAGCAACCGCTATAAGACAAAGAAAGAGGCAATTGGATAAGGTTCGAACGGATGCTCTGAAAGAGGAGGTTGATAGGCTCTTAGAAAATAGATTAATTCGGGAAATATATTACCCCAAATGGTTAGCCAACCCAGTCCTGGTGAAAAAGTCAAATGGAAAGTGGAGAACATGTGTTGATTACACAGATTTAAAAAGCATGCTCGAAAGACTGCTTCCTGTTGCCACGAATAGATCAGCTCGTAGATGCAACAAGTGGACACAAGTTGTTATCTCTTATGGATGCTTATTCAGGGTACAATCAGATACCGATGTTCAAGCCAGATGAAGATCATACCAGCTTCATAACATAATGGGGAATTTATTGTTACAGAGCCATGCCATTTGGTCTAAAGAATGTTGGGGCTACTTATTAGAGATTGGTTAATCGAATGTTCAAAGAAAAGATCGGAAGAAACATGGAAGTTTATGTTGATGACATGCTAGTAAAATCTAATGAACCTGAAAACCATCTCAAGGATCTAGAGGAAATGTTAGGGACATTGCGGAGATATCAATGAAGTTAAATCCGCAAAAGTGCTCTTTCGGGGTCCATTCTGGAAAATTCTTAGGCTACTTGGTAGGTGCACAAGGGATAGAGGCAAGTCCCGACCAAACTCAAGCTATAAGGGATACGGTCGAACCAAAAACTAGTAAGGAAGTAATGAGCTTAAATGGAAGAGTAGCTGCCCTGAGCATGTTTATTTTCAAAGCTACTGATAAATGCATACCTTTCTTCGATGTAATTAAGAAAAGGAAGAACTTCGAAAGGGGAGAAGATTGCAGAAAGGCTTTCTTGGAATTAAAAAACCCATTTGGAGAAACCACCGATACTTCCAAGACCCGAGAGTGGTGAAACTTTGTATCTATATATGGCAGTATTAGAACATGCGGTCGGTTAGGTACTCATTCGAGAGGACAAAGGAGCACAACTCCCGGTATATTATGTAAGCAGGCGGTAGAAGGATGCATAAATTCGATACCTAGTTATAGAGAAATTAGCTTATTACTTGGTTCTTACAGCTCGAAAGCTCAGAGCATATTTCCAAGCACATTCGATCATGGCATTGACAAATTTTCCTCTTAAGCAAGTTTTCAGTAAGCCTGAGACTTCAGGGAGATTGGTAAAATGGGGAATTGAACTCGGCCAATATGAAATAGAGTTTCAACCAAGGGCTGAAATCAAAGGCCAGGCCCTAGCAAATTTTGTATGAATGCACCAGCTTTATAGAAGAACAATCGGAAAAAAAAAGACCAGAAGCCCATGTGGTAACTATTTGTGGATGGGGCATCAAATGAGCAAGGTGCCGGAGCAGGATATGTAATTATAACCCCAAACGGACATCAATTGCACTATGCCATGAAATTGGGATTTCCTGCAACCAACAATGTGGCAGAATATGAGTCAATGGTAGCGGGACTAACTTTGGCATTTGAATTGAAAATTCCCCGAATACAGATTTCAGTGACTCATAGCTAATGGTCAATCAAGTAAAACAGATATATCAAACAAAAGATCCCACGTTATCTTTTTATGTGAAGAAGATATTGCAAATGCTTGCCCTGTTTGAGGATTTTTCAGTAAATCAAGCACCAAGGATAGAGAATGCACAGGCAGACTCTTTAGCAAAATTGGCCAGCTTAAGGGAAGCTCCAGAAACATGAATTGTTCCCATTGGATATCAGAAAAAGCCGAGCATTGAAAAAGAAACATCCGAACAAGGAAAAGAATTGCTTGTGATGATAAGATCTCAAACCAAATCTCAGAGGAGAGAAGAAATAGAAAGTGGTAATGAGTTGACAAATGAAAGGATGGACCTACCTAGTCTGGATAGCACGTATGAAGGCACATGGATGTCACCCATTGTTGAGTATTTAGTTAAAGGGACAGTACCAATCGATAGAGGTGAAGCAAGAAAAATTAAGAGGCAGGCTCCAACCTTTGTTATGATATAGACGAAATCTTCTATAAGAAGGGATATGCTATGCCTTATCTTCGTTGTGAGAGCATGAATGATGGAACGAAACTAATGGCTGAAGCACATAAGGGGTTGTGTGGTGATCACTCAAATGGAACAAAGCTTCCAAAGAGAGTAATGGGGCAAGGATTTTATTAGCCACACATGGTGAGCCAAGCAATAGATTATGTGAAAAGATGTGAGAAGTGCCAAAAGTTTTCAAAAATACCCAGGTTGCCTCCAAGTCAATTAACTCCAATCACAAGTCTATGGCCCTTTGATGTTTGGGGAATAGATTTGATCGTTCCATTACCAATTTCAAAAGGAGGAGCTAAATATGCTGTAGTGGCTATCGACTATTTTACCAAATGGGTTGAAGCCGAACCACTTCCAAAAATCACTTCGGGAAAAGTATTGAGATTTGTCATTAAGAATATCATAACCAGATTTAGAATTCCCCAAAAGATAATCTCTGACAATGGGATGCAATTTAAAAGCGAAGAGTTCTCTCGATTCTGCCACAAGAATGGTATTATTAAAAGTTTTTCATCTGTCGCACATCCAAAAGCTAATGGGGTAGTTGAAGCTGCAAATAAGACCATAAAAACCATTCTAAAAAAGTGACTGAATAAAGCAAAAGGAAATTGGGCAGAAGAATTACCATTAGTGTTATGGGCCTACCGAACATCTGCTAAAATGGCAACGGGACATACTCCGTATTCTTTGACATATGGGTGTGAGGAAATGCTACCAGTTGTATTCGAAATACCCTCAAACCGAAGGATTGCCTATGCATTTGATAAGAATCAAGAATTGAAGAAAGAATCACTAGATTTGATACATGAGCTAAGAGATGAAGCAGCGGTAAGAACCGTAGAATATCAGAGGAGAATCTCTAAATATTACAATTCAAGAGTAAGAGCTAGGTCATTTCAAGAGGGGGGTTTAGTACTCTGTAGAGTAATGGCCAATACTAAGAATCCTACAGATGGACCCCTAGGACCAAACTGGGAGGGGCCATTAATCATATGCAAAGTAATCCCACCAGGAGCTTACAAACTGTGTCGCCCAGACGGAAATATGGTGCCTAGGACATAGAATGCCAAACATTTAAGGCTGTATTTTCCAAAGATGGATTAATAAAGAACTTTTCATGAAGAGGAAATCTACATGGTTGGGAGTGAAATGCTCCTCAAATTTTGATACTACCTAAGATGGTAATCTACCTAAGATGGTAGAAAAGCCTCTGTCAGCGCCGAGATGGCCAGGGCAGAGTGCCTCCTAGAGGGAGGATGGAGTAAGCCTCTATCCGCGCCTAAGATTGCTAGGGTAGAGCACCAAACAAGCCCTTAACCGCGCCACGCTATGGCCAGGTTAAGGCACCTTCTGGAGGGAGGACTAAGTAAGCCTCTATTCGTGCCTAAGATGGTCAGGGTAGAGCACCGAACAAGCCCCTGTCTACGCCGCAAAAGGGCCAGGGCAGGGCGTCTCCTAGAGGGAGGTCGAGTAAGTCCTTGGTTCCAACCTCTAAGATGAGCTAACCAAGAGCACCGGACAATGGACTAAGATTTCCAGGCCCAAGAAGAGGCCCATCAAACAATGGACTAAGATGTCCAGGCCCAAGAATAGGCCCAACAAATAATGGACTAAGACGTCCAAAATCGAGAAGAGGCAAATTCATCGAAGGACTGAGAAGTCTAAGCCCGGGAGAAGGCTCATCCAATCACGGACTAAGACGTCCTAGCTCAAGAGGAAGCCAATCAAATTATTTCAATATACATTCAAAACCTGGAGGGGTTCATACATGTCAAAGAAGATGAAAGCAGATGAGTAGAATGGAACTCCACTTTCTATTAATACCCGAATCTGGGTTTCAGGACTTTCTTAACATCATCTATTAATACCCGAATTTGGGTTTTGGGACCTTCTTAACATCATCTATTAATGATTGAATCTAGGCTTCAGAATTCTTGTGTATGAATTTCAAAATCTAATACCCGAATCTGGTTTTGATATTTTATCAACCGCTATCTTTACTAAACCCAAATCAGGGTATGAGAACATTATTTGATTACTACAGCTCATAATACTCGAACTTGAGTTTCAGAATTATTATCTGACTTTGTCAAAATACCCTAATCTGGGTCCATGGCATCTTCTATAAAGACTATTTTCATGAGCTTCTGGTTATTCAAAATACGCCCTACTGCAGGCAAGGGAATTTTATTTTAACAGACCTCTGCCTATGCAAGTATGTGTCCTAATCTGGTTCGAAGATTCTTTTTGCAAAAAGAATTGACCCAGGTATGTCCTGATCTGGACTCAAATTTAATATGGGAACCATACTACTAATTCTTGTTTAATTGTCCGTAAAAACCTGAATCTGGCTTTAGAAATGCCATATATAAAACTATTCTGGGGATGCTGCTATCTGGATTCTAAATATCACATTATCAATATCTAAACTTCACAATTTAATGCCCTAATCTGGGTTAGATTTTGGGGATGATATGATG
Source organism: Allium fistulosum (assembly GCA_030737815.1). Taxonomy (NCBI): domain Eukaryota; kingdom Viridiplantae; phylum Streptophyta; class Magnoliopsida; order Asparagales; family Amaryllidaceae; genus Allium; species Allium fistulosum. Next base: position 332,986,286 of record CM060901.1, on the reverse strand, counting down.
TAATTGATTATATTGCAAGTAACCGAAAATCCCAAAATTAAAAGTTGGTATCTCTGAATTTCAAATAATGCTTATCAGGCGGATAAGGACATTGATATGCCGATCAACTATTGAATATAAATGTAAGAATGATAGTAAAAATGGTACTTTTAACTTCTGATTTTTGCAGGAAAGTCGAAATTATGAGGAGTAAGAAAGCTATGAAAAACTTTGTCCTAAAGAACAAAAGCTTCTTTCATACAAGGGGGGCAAAATGTTAACCATAAAATCTACTTAAAGACAGAAGTATGAAAGAAGAATAATAAAATTGGATTTTTGATGAAGAGACAATCCAAGTCATCATGAAAGACTTAAAAAGGATGTTTAGAAAGTCCAGTTGCTCATACAGTGCAAAAGCTTTTGACTTAGATGAAGACAAACAGAACCTTTCGCCACAGTCAACCTTTCGACACAGATGAAAAGGTAATGATGACTTCAGAGCCCCTTCCAAAAGTGATCAATGGTGATCTCTCAAGTACGCATCAAACCTTTTGAAGCCGAAGAATTCACCCCAGAGTAACCTTTTTGAAAGAATAGCAAGCCTTTCGAACCGGTAAAGACACATCCAGGATACCTTTCGACAGCGTCGAAAGGTTCTATAAAGGAAGCAACACTCAGAAGTCAGTAAAGAATGAAAGCAAGCTCTCGACAACTTTCAAGTGTAGACCAACCTGTCGACGAGGTCAAAAGGTTCGCAAGAGATGTAAAAAGAAAACCTTTCGATGAAGTCGAAAGGTTAATGAAAGCATAAGAGTGGCAAGCCTTTCGACAAAGTCGAAAGGTCCATAAAGGCATATTGAAAGCAAACCTTTCGACAATGTCGAAAGATTTAGAAAAACATATTGAAGACAAACCTTTCGACGATGTCGGAAGGTTCATGACAGAGCAAACCTTTCGATGAGTTTAGAGGGATCATGGTAGCATGTGGAAGACAAACCTTTCGACAAGATCGAAAGGTTCACAATAGTATATAAAGAGGAGACCTTTAGACAAGGTGAAAAATGAGGAAACAAAAGAGATAAGCCAAGAAGCACAAGAGATTTATAACCTTTCGACATAGTCGAAGGTTGATAACCTTCCGATGAAGACGAAAGGTTTGAGGCAGCATATAAATGGGGGACCTTTCGACCCAATCGAAAGCATGAAGTCGAAAGGTGGGCCGCCTGCATCTATAAATAAGACCCAAGGGGTCCAGTTTTAGGGGTCGAATTATGGATACTGAATCCACCTTCTTTTCTCCACTTTCATAGAGATAATTCTACTTGTAAAAACCCTAAATTGAATTGGGGAGAGAGCTCAATTTCTTATAACTCATTATGGATATGAATAAAATAAAGTTGGCTCGATCATGATGGATATTGGCAACAAGGGGGATCATTAAGATCATTAGCTAGACTAATGATCAATTGCACATGATTTCAACCTTTTTCTCATAATCTCTTTTCACCTGTGCTATATATATATAAGATCGACTTAGATATTTCCCATCGTAGCATGTCATCATTGAAATCCATACTTAAAGTAGAGTAATGATGACGTGTTGCATAAGCTAAACGCATGGTTATGGGAATAACTAAATTGATCTTATATAAGATGAATATAAAGGTTAAAGATATAAATCGGGACTACTTCGAAAGGTGGAAAACCTTTCGACTTAGTCGAAAGGTTTACTTCCTAATGGAGTCTTGAGTTTTTTATATATATATCATATAACCACTCTTTAGGGACTTTATTCCAAAGGAATCTACTTTCTTAAGAATTAGCAAACCCTTCGAATCGATTCCATAGAGTGAAAATGGACATAAAAGGGTCTGAAAGCAGTTAGGGTTAGCAAATGAACCATGCATCTCCTTACAACAATGTTCAAGGGTTTCACACGATACCTTTCGACATGATCCAAGAAGAAGTGATATTCATCTACTATAACTGCTTTCGACTCCAAGAGGAGATGAAATTTAACATGTTACTGATTTCTAGGAGCCAAATGGTTAAGAACTACATCAACCTAATCGAAAGGTTGGAAAAGCCTTGTCTCACCTTTCGATAAAGTCGAAAGGTTTGGTAATTCACTTCTATTCCAACCTAGTCGAAAGGTTAAGGATAGCTTTTAAACAACCTTCCGACAAGGTTGAAAGGTTGAGTTATTTCCTTCTACACTGACTTAGACGGAAGGTTGAGGTAGTTATGTCAATAACCTTTCGACAAAGTCGAAAGGTATGACAATTCAATACTTTATCAACCTGGTCGAAGGGTTGAATTAGCCTCAAAAAAATTTAGACAAGGTCGAAATGTATGACAACCCAAAGATACACCTACAGAGGCGAGAATCACTTCTACCATATGGTTATGTCCAAAACAAAATTATATTATCAAGGCATTGGGAATGTTGACAAGTTGTCTTGTTAACATATATCTTATTTACCATGTTATTTACCTCGGTTCAAACTTGCACCACTTCATATTGTTCACTCCTAAAAATGTTTTTATAGCTTAAAAATCTCCATTATAGTGAAACCCATGAGTTATATTGCTATACTATTTTTCTTTCAAAAGAAATTGTTTTTATAAAATTTCATTTACTAAAATTTTTAGATTCTAACAAATTTTAGTTTCTACCAAACTTTATATTTACAATTTTCTTTCTTCATAGGAAAACTAGTGAGATATATACGCTCTCTATTTTTTTTAAACGAATAACTTTTGTAAAACCATTTTATGGGAAAAAATTCAATTTAAGTAAAACTGTGTGTGTGTCTGTGTGTGTATGTGTATATATATTTCAAAATCTAATATTGGCTTACTTTTTCGAATATATTGATTATATATTTTTCTCAACTTTTAAAACTATTTTTATTGGATTGGACTCAGAGTTGATTCATATTTGTCCTTTCTCTTGGACCTTTTTCTTTACTTGCTGAATTCTCTTCTTCCAAATATTAAAAGTCTGGTTACTAACTTTAAGTTACTACTTCACGCATTACTTTAGGAAACCAATTGCTTCCAGATAACTACAACATATGGATCTTACTTTCCCCTTATCTAGATCTACTATACATCATTAATCGACAATCATACAAAGATCTATAATCATTTGGCTATTAGGGCCTAACTAGGGAGTCACGTACTATCCATCTTCATGGACCTTCCATATGTTGCACTCATGCTCTTTTTAAGTCAAAGCCTTTCCATACGACCTATTTCCTATGGAGGTAATCGGGGTGAGTGTATATCTTCAACTTCTTCCATTTTTCTGACTCATAATCAGCTTATCCATATTCCAACATATGGTTGCAACTATTTTATAATTGGAATTTTTAGCATTTGGCATATATTATATATTTATAGAAAAAATACAAATACATTCTCTCAACATTTCCTAATTTTAAAGAGAGACTAACCTCGCTTTAATACCAAATGTAAGAACCCGCACTCTAGTAGGCTCGAATTTTTGCTAAATTGAAAATCCAAGTCCAGCAAAGTATGGATCATTGGTTTGGTATCCTGCAAAAAAACAAACAAATGGTATCAAAGCAATAATGATATAACTCATAGCGGAATAACAAAATATAATAAGTCATATAGTTACTGATCAAGATTTGACACTTCCAAGGTCTAGTGTCCCTGTCAGTATTAAGCATGGATAAAGAACCTGTTCTTCTACCATTCCCGTTTTGTATCAATACATGTCCTTCTACTGTGGGTTGTAATGAGGAGGGGTTCAAAATAATGTTCTGGTGACTTGTAAATTATACACCTTATACATAACAGTAGTTTATGCCGATTTTCTTCTATCACATGTTATGTCCTTTATTTTTAATTAGTCCTCTCGACTCCACATATGCGCACAATACGTCACATCTACCCATAGTTGACAATAAGTACATACAAATATATAAATATATAAGTACCCTGGTCACACAATGACCAAGATACTATCCCCGCTAGTATCCCTAGATAAATACCCCTTTAGGATCCATCATCCTCGCTGTATCATGTTCTCTTCACCGTGCATACTGAGAAACTCCCATAGTGCCTAATAACGACTTTTTGATAATTTAGCCGTAATCTAACTTGCATTTTTTGGGTTTTCAACTCGTTTGCTTCTTAGCTTATAGAATCAGCTTTACAAACTATAAGTAAGGTGGACTCTAATTATAGAATATGTAGGCATAGTTTATAATTTCATTGCATATTTATAGATTTAGCGTACAACTCTATTTACATTTCAAGCATATAGGAATAGATCTACAACAATATAAATATAATGTTATACAATAGTATATAATTATTCCCACTCACCTTTTTGGCTTTCCAAATCTATAGATCTAATCCACGTTACTCCACTTTGACTCCCTTTTCTCTTTATTTGGATTTATACACCACAAGCGTATATAGATTTATCATAGATCTGGATTAGAAAAGAGATTTGTAATTTGATTTGTATTTCAGATTTTGGATTCGCAGTTTACATTGGCTTTGGAGATTTGATTTGAACCTATTCTCTTTCTCAATCATCTTCTACTATTCTCCAATTCTGTATATATATAAACTCGAGCTATTATAAGAATTCAGAATTTTGAAGAAGAGAAAATTACAAAGATTCTGCATTCATTAAAAAATACGAGTTTAGAAATGAGGGTCTAGATCTGTATTTATAGGGGTTCAAATCGACGCAAGCTGTTATATTAAATCGTTTTAAATCCGGGTCGTTAAGGCCAACACTTACTTTCAGTTTTACCCTAGCAACGATCGGCCACTCATAACCTATGGTCGACCGCTATCGGTCGACCTGGGTGCACCTTCGGTCGACCATGTCGTTTGTAATTTATGAATTTATCCGTATGCTTTAATTTGTTTAATTTTATTCCTCTTTTCTTCTTCTTTTGGCAAAGATAGTTCATTTCCACTTTATATATATTTTCTCAGAATTGATTTAACATTAATTTTTTTAACGTATAAGTTTCCATTAACATTATTAATTAGCATTAATTAACTTTTATTGCCATAATTACATATATATTTATTCCGATTCAAAAACTTCAAATGTTAACTTTTTCGTTTGAACTCTGATCGGAAAACTTTGTATATGAAATTAATCAAAAAATGGCCATGGAACCAATGGCATAAGTTCCGTACCCAATTTCCGACGCTTGCAAAAGCTCTATTTTTTTAGTATTACTATTTATTTATTAATTTCTTTTTAATTAATTGTTGTAAAATCACAGTGTATTACATAAATATATACACTTATACATCTATATCAAAATACAAGTACATTATATATAACGTATACCCTTCCACAAGGTGTTCGATTTCATTTATCTAAGTTCTACCTAGGTCTATATTTACCCTTATTTTACTTAAGTGTTCTCTATATTCTAATACCAAGTTGTAACATGATTGTATTTCCCTCATTTTGAGACCCAAACATGAATGCTAATGATGCTATAGACTTCATCGGAATTATTTTCAAGCGATAAAACATGATCATTTTTCCTAACAACATTAGGTAAACATAGTAGCTAAATAATTTTCATTACATAAAATTGCCATTACATGAATGTCATTGCATTTTCATTAATCCAATCATGCCCACGTAGGAGTAAATATAATAACATAAATATTAGTATCGTACCGACTATGAAGATGCCAATACGAACACTTAAGTAGATAAGGAAAACTTAAGTAGATAAGGAAAACTCAATTGTTCCAAATCATTTTTCAAAAACACCTCATATAACTTTAAATAATGAAAACTTAAGTAGATAAGGAAAACTTCCATCCTATTATATTCCTACCACTCATGCTATTTCCACTTTCAACCTTAGCAGAGATTCTAATAACACATAAAGGGGACTTCCAAAAGATATGTGCAATTATTGCACATATTTATGGAAATTATCTATTTTTCCTACGCTTAGCCTTTAAATTCCTACACCATTCCTAACTAGATTACTAACATATATTCCTATCGTCGTTCATACTTAAATTTCCTAATATGCCACTATTAAAATTTCTCCTACCTATATTGTCTGTAAGTAGCATCTCCTTACATAACTCTTTTCCTCTTTTATTATTTGCCTCAATTACTCATTGCAGTGCATCATCTGCTACTTTAGTCATTGGGCTTTTCTTCAATAATATGAAAAGAGATATGTATAAACCTTTTTTAGCTATTTTTCTTCGTACTTTCCTTATATCGGAATATTCCTCATCTTCATTATCGTGCATTCGTATTCTTCTATTCTTCTTACCCAATTTCAATCAAGTACCATTTCCATTTATCCACCCCTTAGAAAGAATTTTAAAAAGGAACTTCAAAAAGGGAAAAATCATCGAGCCAAACAAACGCTTTCTTTTCCATTCATTTCAAAAACGAAAAATCCCTTTACCAAAAACCTTTAAATCGAAAATTTTGACCCAATCAATTTTTTTAAAACTAAACTAGAAATCTCTAAATATCCCTTTAAAACTCACATTTTTTTTCTTTCTTTTTCAAAAAAAACACTTTTCGATGACAGGGTCCATTTATTAAATAAATCCTTTGTAAAACCATTCAAAAAATCTCAAGGAATTTCCAATAAAAATTTGTGTCAAATTACTTCACATAGGGTGGACTTAGAAATGGACTTTAATTGTCATTTCTTTTGGACTTTTCTTTTTTCCATATACTGTTAACATCTTCTTAAGAGTATATATTAAAAATCCTGCTATTCTTTTATGGTGATTAATGCATACCTTCTTGCGGGAACTTGCTCAATCCTTTTTCACATCTTACTTTCGGATGCTTGCAATATATAGATTCTTCCTTCCTATTTGTATGGATGAAATGTACGTCTTCCATTGGTAATCAATCGAAATCTATAGTCATAAGGCATCCTAGGCCTAACAAAGGAGTCAAGTTCCATCCAGCTTCCGGGGTTCTTCTCGCGCTCATGCTCTTCTTGGTCGATGTCTTGTGGTATGGTCTACACTCCATGGGGTAATCGGGGTAGGTGTATAATTTAACTCTATTCATTGTTCCAACTCATAGTTGTTTCATCCATCTTTTAGAATATGGTCACAACTACTTCTATAGTTGAAATTTTTAGAGTTTGGCGTATAATATATATAGGTAAAAATACAAATATATTCACTCAGAGTATCATAATTCCTATGAAACAAATGAAGCACAAGACTCGCTAAAAAGAAAACTGACTATCAAGAGTGAAGGGTCATTCACAAGTAACAAGAGATTCATGCATCAACTGAGAGGGTCATTTCCCCGAAAGCTATGACTTCTTAAAAACTATTTCTTACTACATCTTATGAGAATATATATATATATATATATATATATCTTGATTAAAGACAAGCTCAACTATTGGCCTTCACAAAAGAAGCATCCAAAGAATGAAAGAAATCTCGAAGGGCTATATAGTTACTATCACCGAGCAAATAGACATGACACAAATCAATATCGAAGCTTAGAGGGCCTGATCAACAATCTCCTAGGGCAGGGAAAGCTGAATGAATTTGTACAAAGACATTAAATCAACCATCAATAAAATAAGATCTTCTGAATGAAATAAGTTTATCTACATGGTTAAGAAGAAAAACTCTTCTAAAATAATGAAAAGTCTAAACCACTGCCTAAAATGGTAGTAAGGGGCTAAGCCTTTGTCCCCGCCAAGATGGCATGGTCAAAGCACCTCCTAGAGGGAGGTCGGAGTAAGCCTTTGGTTCTGTCTGAAAAGGCCTGACAAAAGCATCTGCAAGCCTTCAACCTCTCCCTACGTGGCCTAGTTTGAGCGTCTTCTAAAGGGAGAACGAATAAGCCTTTGGCCTTATTTGTATTAACTAAGAGCTGTTTGGTAATTTAAGACATTTAAGCAGAGAAATCCATACCTAATAGAGTGGAATGGAAGGCGAAGGGGTCTACTCCTTCCCTTTGGGTTTGTCGCTTTGAGGAGTGTTGTCTTTCTTAGAAAGAATTTTAATGGAAGAATCAGGAATTTCAATAGCATCTATAATTTTCAACTTTTCCACTCATTTTTTGATATTTATTTTTTCTTACCTTTTTATGATATTCCCAATGTCCTTGGGCCATTTCTCCATCATTCACTCGTCCAATTCAATCGTTTAAGTCCGTTCGAATACTTCCTGATCAAAAGGTTGGATAACACTTGCCCCCCAAAGTACACCTTGTTGCAAACATGATGTGCTTTGGTTTGAGACAAGTTAGAATTGTTGGAATTGATTTCACTCATTACCTTGAATTGTCATTATCCTTTCATCGGGTGGCTTTCACAAAGAGTCGTTTCTCTAACTGTCTGTTACGATGCTAGGTCGATATCCAATATTGTAAAATCGGAATGTATTTTCTCGATGATTGTCTACGCTCGGTTCCATTGAGTTAGTTGATTGATTTAATAGGCCTCAATTATCTGAATTGGTTTCTTTTCCAAAAGTTCCATGTAAGAATTCAATTCTCGTAAATTCAGGAAATTGCATGTTAGGTATGCACACATGCTCGTACTTCCATGCACAAACTTTTGCCATTGGCTCCCAAGCATGTTCATATGCCTATAGGTCGTTGCCAAGTTCCATGGACTTTTAATCATAAGTTTTTTGTTTGTTTTTTATCCTAAGGCATCCTTTCGGTAGTAGCCTTAAGTCATATCGAACACTAGGCATGGGCCACAGTGTTGGCTATCGTATCCAGATTTCAGGTGATTATACTCCTACCCTAGTCTTGGATTAACGAGGTTAGCACACATATGGTTGAGTCTCGTCCTTATAAAGTTATATATTTCCCATCAAGTCGAAGGTCTGAGTTAGTGAATTTGTGGTTAGGTCACACCCATCTTGAACTTGCACTTCCCCTGTCGGATCAAAGGTAGGAGTTGACAAATGTCTAGATCGCAGATAGTGTCAATTAACGGATGGTCGGATCATATCCATCTCGGGTTGTGCTTCAACTTCCATCTCAAGGGCAGAAGCTGGTGAGTGAACGGTCAAGTCACGTCCACCTTTGTTTGGATGGTCCAAGTTGGCAAACGGAAGGTCATGTCACATCCATTCTAATTTCATACTCCTCCCTTTGGATCAAGGGAGAGAGTAAGTTGTTGGATGGTCGGATCATGTCCATCTAGGATCGAACGGTCGAGTTACGCCCAATTTATGATTTGTGCTCTTCCTGTCAAGGCAAGGAAAAAAGCTAGGAGCTGGATGGTTGGGTCACATCCGCTCTAAGTTCGACGATCCCCTGTTGGGGCAAGGGAAAGAGTTAGGAGATGAATGGCCAATCACATCTTCTCGTTTATTATTTAAGCTCCCCTTATCGGATCAAGAGAAAGAGTTAAGTTGTTGGATGGTCAGTCACATCCACTTTGGTTTGAACTCCACCTGTCGGGTCAAGGGATAGAGTTAAGTTGATGGATGGTCAGTCACATCCATTTTGGTTTGAACTTCCCCTGTCGGGTCAAGGGATAGAGTTAAGTTGATGGATGACCAGTCACATCCATTTTGGTTTATGTTTTGGTCCCCATATCGAGGGCAAGAGTCAGTGCATGGATGGTCATGTCACGTCCATGTTAGACTGGGTTCTAAGTCCACCGAGCTCCAAGCAAGGCGTAAGTTTCCTGGATAATGTTGGGTACGAGCTTGAGAGTGGATAGTTGAGTCATAACCAATTTTGGATCAGGGTCTTGCCCTCGAGTCAAGGGCAAGAGTTTGCTGATGAGCAATCGAGTCACGATTGCCTCGGTAGAGCTCCACAGGTCTGATCATGGGCCATGGAGATTTGGTGGGCACCTAACTCTAGGTACCTGCACACTTGCATTATTCATATGCAATTTCATTCGAGTTGGTCGAGGTTGACAAAAATTTGATAAAGGTAAAGTTGCATAGCTGGAAAGCCGTTTTATTGATAAATAACATAGTCTGTCTTATGAAATAATCCAAAGAAAATAGGAATAAGTTTTATCATTAAACGAAATAGCGTCGTAGATTCTCGCTATTCCATTCCACTCCAACCCTTCACGGTTGGAAGATGATCATTAGCGGTCTAGTTTATTATCAATCTCCTTTCAGGCAGCCAAGATTCGTCAACACCAGGGGCGATCTGTCCTCGTTCAAGGTCGGATTTTCCTTGTCCACCATCCTGCAAGTTTTTCATAGACCGTGGGAGCTTTTTCTTTTGGATAAATTCTTCGATTATATCATAAAGGTGTCTACACTCATTCATGTCATGACCACATGTCTCATGAAATCTACAGAATATTCTAGACTTCTTCTGGTCTTTGGTTGACGCTCTTGATGTTGGTTTCCTGTATTGCTCCGAGTTGTAAGTGGCTAAGCAAATATTTTCAGTTGAGTCATTCAGTGGAGTGTAGGTGTCAAATCTCGTAATTCTCGACCGTCTCCTAGAATCTAGGTTTTCATCGAGGGCTCTGCTATGGCCTTTGCTATGACCACTACTCCTATTTTGTACATTCAAAGCTATGTTCCTAGAACTCACTCCAAACTGTCTCACAACGATGTTTCTTCACACTGCTTTGGCCTGATGGCTTGTATCATTGCCTCCCTAGTCAATGTAACCTCCTTCTTGTGCAAGTACTGGGCTGCCTTGTTGTAAAAACGATCCAGAGTAGCAGGAGGCTTTCTTAATAACCATTCACCAAAAGTTTGTATCGAGGTGGATCCTCCTAATCAAAGCCATCAAGATTATGTTGTCCTGAGGGTTGCTCACCTTAGTCACAACGGTTTTAAATCTTTGTAAAAAGTCCTTGAGTGATTTCCTCGGTCCTTAGAATAAGTTAGACAATGACATGGCATCCTTAGGGCGAGTCACATGCTTTCTGAACTGCTCGATGAACTTCCTTGCTAGCTTATAAAAAAAGAGATGGACCTTAGTAGTAGTCGAGTAAACCACATGGTCGCCACTCCTTTTAGGAAGATTGAGAAGCACATGCACTTGATTGCATCTGATGCTCTGGCGGAGTCCATATGCCACTCGTATTTCATGAGATGTTGTCCAGGATAAGTCTTTCCTTAGTATGAGGGCATCGTCGGCATATTGAATCTCCATGGGTACTCCTCGCGTAAGACTGCCTCAGCGAAGGGATTTTGACTAGGGGAAGTTCCCTAGTCGTCATTAGTTTGGCCTTGACTTTCTCTCACAAGTTGCCTTACCATCTCAACCAAGTTCGGCTCTTGGGTACCTGTTGGGTTGTGGTAATCGTAATCTATTCCTTGTGCTTGGCCCGGTAAACGATCCTGGTTCATGCCTCATCTCCTAAGCTCTCCTAGCTTCGGAAGAACCATTTTCTCGAGAGCTCTACACTCATTCCATGAGGGCAATTCAGCCATAAAATTTTGATTTTCGGTGCCCTGGTCAGTCATAGTGCGTCTGAATTGTCTAGCTTGAAGTCCTGCTCCTTGATGAATGGGCTCGGTACCAACCCCTATAGGGGGCGATCGATACCGACCCATATGCCTAGGCGAAGGTCGGTTGCATTCTCCCACCTAGAGGTTACTACTTCTTGTGCCTCCATCCTTCTCTTTCTGTTTCTCCGGAGGTGGGTAGATGAAGAGGAACTGCCTGATTCTGAGTATGGGGGAGATGGATTTCTCCTAGTCTTTCGGTATTTAGTTGGGTCATCAAGTTTCTATTCTCTTGGATTTGCCTAATCAACTCCACACGGCTATCATGTAGCTCTTTCATCATACGCTCAAAATCAATCTGGGTGATAACATCTGAAGGATTCTGGACATTAACAGCTTCTTGCTACACATCTTCATCTAGGATGTGAAGGTTAGAATTCTCTATATCATCAGTAGCTCTTGAGAAGGCAATAATTTTGTCTTTCCTAGGGGCCATTAAAGATAGCTTCCTGTTGAATTTGTTCAAATCTAAGTAGTAGGGAAACTAGCTAAGATGAAATTGGATCTCTTCCTTGGATTTTAAGCAATCCAATAGTAAACAAGGGTTCAAATAACCTGAGAATGGAGCTTCTCAGTGAAAGCACCAAAATGTTTGAACCAAAAATGACACAAACACCTAAAAGAGTAGTAGAGCGGAGGTTGAATGAAGAAAGTAAATGAAAACTAAGTAATAAAAAGCACATACAAATTTATAATGGTTCGACAATCTTGGCCTACGTCCACTTGAATGATTGTATTGCTTTTACATTAGATTTTGTGATTACAAGTAGAAGGGATTAACGGGATCCTAGAGTACAATGGAGTAAGAGTGTAATGGCGGTATAAAGATCCTTAGAATGAAGCATTGCCCATGTATTTATAGGGGTAAACAATCAAACATCTCACTGATATTTCGCTTACAGATCCTCACGATGAAGATGAAGTCCTTAAAAAATATCGACCCTGGACCCCCTAGGGTTGGGGATCGATACCGATCCCACTAGGTGCATCATAGGGTCTTGCAACTTCTTGTCTTGGCTTGTCTTGATGGTTGTTTCATGTTTTCAAGGCTATTTTGCATAGCCTCTTAGGTGCTTTTTAGTCCAATTGATGGATCTACAGAAAGTTGAACTACTGCTTTAGGCTATATACGGAGATTGTCAAGACGACACATAAGAACTCTGAAATAACACATGAATCGAGTTCTATGTAGATAGAGAAGAGTGTGGGGTACTTTGGGTGTACCCTTAAGGATCGGTACCGATCCCCTATGTAGGTGGAGCACCGCTCTATACTTCAGTGTATTCCAAGGTGTTGCTAACTGTAGTGCTCATCGAGATCGATAGAGAATTGCATTGATACAATAAAACGACTTTAGAAATAGGCTCTTAACATCAAATTAGGCATACAAGCAGAAGATGGGTTTCACCCTAGGTGGAATTGGGAGTCGGCACCGATCCATAGAGTGGGTTCGGTATCGATCCTCAACTTGGGTGATCCCTTTGTTGTTTTGGTTTGGGTTGAATTTCTTGGTGTCCGACCCTAGAAATTCGAGTGTTTACTTGGGGCTTGACCTAAGGTTTTCTTGTTTTGAGTTTTCCTTCATTTGCTTGGAGTCAGATCCGATATTTTTGAGTGTTTTCTCTAAGTCATTAGGGGCCGGTACCAAGTCAAATCTAGGGACCGGTACCGAGTCCACTCTGGGTCACGCTTGGGGTTTTTATGGATTGCTTTGGGTCTGACTCAGGGATTTGTCAAGACTATTCTGCTTTTAGTTTGATCTAAGTATTTTGTGGGTTTGCTTCGAGTTGGCTCCTCCAAAAAATTGAACTTCCAAATTTTCAATTTTTTCTGCTTATTTTTTTATATTTCTTTTTTCTTGCCTTTTTATGATATTTGCAATGTCCTTTGGTTATTTCTCCATCATTCGCTCGTCCGATTCGATTGTTTAAGTCTGTTAGAATACTGCCTGGTCTAAAGACCGAATAACAAATTAAATAATAAGGTCTTTGCGTATCCCATATGGATTCTATACTAGCAGGAAGCGAAATCCATCAGGGCATAACCCAAGTCTTTGCTAACGACCGCTCGGGACCGCTGGTGGTTATAGCCTATATGATAGCCCTATAACTAAATACCGATCCACCAACACCACTAACATAGCCTGCCGACCACCCACAGTTGAAATCCCGTTTAGACTATTTTAATGTTTGTTTAGGAAAATAACCCATCCTAGTTACTTAATACCTCTTATTAGAAATGAAGCAGACCTCATTTCCCTGTTAGGTACCGTCGTTGGTTATTTAAGACTTCTTATATAGAGAGAAGGAAGACCCAATGGTATTTTAAATTGGACAATCACTAATGATATTTATTTATTCGTTCTAATTCAACATTTTATGCTTATTTAATTTCTCCATAAATGTCATATTAAACTCCTTAATCAGTCCTATTAAACGTATTTATGTCCCTATTAATTCTTGTAACTCCCTATTAACTGCATATTTATTTCCCTACTAATTTTGGAGTTATTATCACCTTTTCATCTACACCTTCTAGTCCTATAATTTACTACGCTATTAATAACTAGTCGTCCTAATTATAACTAATATGAATATGGTTGTATATTATGCTATATATATTTATATTTTTAATCATTTGGTGCGGTTACACATACATATTTATCTATCTTTTCCTATTTTAATCCCTACGCTTATAAATCCCAAAACATACACTTATATGTACATTCTGTAAGGAACATTTATTTTCACATTTTAATATACTACAACTATCCTTCCTAAAAAGGATTACTATTATAACTTTCCATAAATTGCCCTAAAGTAAGACTTTTGCTACATTTTAAATTACAAAGAATTATCTATTTTCTTTATTGAAATAGACAATGCAAACTAAGAAAGAGAACATCTGTACTTTACACATCTTTTTCCTTTTTGATATGTTCCTTATTATTTCAAATGACGTACTTTTATACATAGTTGTGGAATTAGATAATTTATGAAAATTACACGAAAATAGATACAACTAAAATGTATCCACAACACTCCTAATAAATTAAAACATAGTGTTATACCGCCATTTGACCAGGCAGTATATCGTAAAAGTTAGCTAAATGGCTTCTGTGATCATCAAGGCAGAAAGCTCGAAGAGACGGTTATCAGGCTCGGAGATCAGCAATAAACAAGACTATGGATGATGGTCAAGCGGATTCGGATCGGGTCCTCTATTTTTGTCCCAATCAAGGTGCAATTGGAATCGAGTGAGAAGGAAGGCCCCGTGAGGCTACATTTCAAATTTCAAGTCGATTAGAGTTCGTATGCTTAAGTTATGTACAAAAGAAGATGGATCGGTATCAACGGATCAGTCGTAATTTGCTTAGAGTCGGACTTGGGAAAATTTGTTACTTGTTTGGAGTCGGCGCATGGTTCGCTTGGAGTTGTAGGTAATTTAAGCATTGGATCGTGCTTGGTGTCGGACACATGACTACTTAGAGTCAGCTTGGAGTCAGAACGATCGTTGCTTGGAGTAGACTTGGAGTCAAATCGATCGCTGCTTGGAGAAAATGATCGGCACCGATCGTTTTTCTTGCTTCGGGTCAGAAGAGCGATTTCTTGGGTCTCCCTTCGAGTCAGCCCTAAAGTGGGTTTTCCAACGACCGTTTTGGCGATTTTCAATGATGATCGATCTATAACTCAAAATTTACAAAGGCAATCGACATGAGATTTGGAGGACAACTACACCATACCATGAGGAACCCACACCATCGATCCCCGGGCCCCGTGATGAAGTTGGATCGATTGGTTATGATTTGTATGGATCGATCCATAAAATAATTCAAATCAATGATGATCGATCAATATCTCACAAACGAAAATTCAGAATGTCACGAAACTTTGGGAACTGTAAAATACTATATAGCAGAACCTACCACATCGATCGTACATCATTTGGAGAAACCTGAATGATCGATCTATATCGTTCTTGAACGATCATATCATTTCAGCCAAAACGATCCAAACTTCACGGAAATGCGATATCTCACAAACGGTAAGTCGAAATTGCATGAAATTTGAAGAGCAAGTAGCTAACATCATAGGGAACTCACCAAAATGATCTCACCCCAAAAGGAGAAAATATGGAACGATCTTCCATCTTTCAATTTTTCAACTCGACTCCACGGAAAACGCGATGTTCCACAAACGGCAAGTCGAAATTGCACGAAATTTGGAGAACAAGTAGATAGCATCATGGAGGACCCACAAAAATGATCGCACCCTATTGGAGCTAGTATGGAATGATTGGCATAAATGATTTTTTTGGTGTGCAATCGATCCCAAATTTTGTGGGTCCGATCGTTGGGTCATTAATTTCTATTCTCTTAGATTTTCCAAATCAAATCCACATGGCTATCATGTAGCTCTTTCATCATACGCTCAAAATCAATCTTGGTGATAACATCTGAAGGATTCTAGACATTAATAGCTTCATGCTGCACATCTTCATCCAGGATGTAAAGGTTAGAGTTCTCTATTTCATCTGTAGCTCTTGAGAAGGAAACAATTTTGTCTTTCCTGGGGGCCATTGAAGATAGCTTCCAGTTGACTTTGTTCAAATCTAAGTAGTAAGGAAACTAGCTTAGAAGAAATTGGATCTCTTCCTTGGATTTTAGGCAATCCAATAGTAAACAAGGGTTCGAATAACCTGAGAATGGAGCTTCTTGGTGAAAGCACCAAAATATTTGAACCAAAAATGGCACAAACACCCAAAAGAGTAATAGATTGGAGATTGAATGAAGAAAGTAAATGAAAACTAAGTAATAAAAAGCACACACAAATTTAAAATGGTTTGGCAATCTTGTCCTTCATCCACTTGAATGATTGTATTGCTTTTACATTAGATTTTGTGATTACAAGTAGAAGGGATCAACATGGATCCCAGAGTACAATGGAGTAAGAGTGTAATGGCAGTATAAAGATCCTTAGAATGAAGCATTGCCCATGTATTTATAGGGATAAATGATCAAATATCTTGTTGATATTTTCCTTATAGATCCTCATGATGAAGACGAAGTCCTTCAAAAAATCACAACCCCGGATCTCCTAGGGTTGGGGATCGATACCGGTCCCTCAAGGGGGATCGATACCGATTCCTATGTATGCATCATAGGGTATTGCAACTTCTTGTGTTGACTCATCTTGATGTTGGTTTCATGTCTCTAAGTCTATTTTGCATAGTCTCTTAGGTGTTTTTTAGTCTAATGGATCTATAGAAGGTTGAACTGCTGCTTTAGGCCGTATACGGAGATTGTCAATACAACGCATAAGAACTCTGAAATAACACTTGAATCAAGCTCTATGTAGATAGAGAACAATGTCATAGGAGTCTGGGATGCTTTGGGTGTACCCTTAAGGATCAGTACCAATCCCATATGTAAGTGGAGCACCGCTCTATACTTCAGTGTATTCTAGGGTGTTGCTGACTGTAGTGCTCATGGAGATCGATAGAGAATTGCATTGATACAATAAAATGACTTTGGAAATAGGCTCTTAACATCGAATTAGGCATGTAGGCAGAAGACAGGTTTCACCCAAGGTGGAATTGGGAGTCGGTACCGATCCCTAGAGTGGGGTCAGTATAGATCCTCAACTTGGGTGATCCCCTTATTGTTTTGGTTTGGGTTGAATTTTCTTGGAGTCCGATCCGAGAAATTCGAGTGTTTACTTAGGGCTTGTCCTAGGAATTTCTTATCTTGAGTTTTCCTTCATTTGCTTGGAGTCAGTTCCAAGATTTTTGAGTATTTGCTCTGAGTCACTAGGGGCCGGTACCAAGTCAAATCTAGGGATCTTTACAGAGTCCACTCTGGGTTGCGCTTGGGGTTTTTTATGGATTGCTTTAGGTCTCACTCAGGGATTTCTCAAGGCTATTCTACTTTGAGCCAGATCAAATTTGTGGGTTTGCTTCGAGTTGGCTCCTCCAAAAACTTGAACTTCCAAATTTTCAACTTTTTTTTTACTTATTTTTTTATATTTCTTTTTTCTTGCTTTTTTATGATATTCACAATGTCCTTGGGTTATTTCTCCATCATTCGCTTGTCCGATTCGATCGCTTAAGTCTATTCGAAAACTTCCTGGTCTAAAGACTGGATAACAAATTAAATAGTGAGGTCTTTGCATATCCCATATGGATTTTATACTAGTAGGAAGCGAAATCCATCAGGGCATAACCCAAGTCTTTGCTAACGACCGCTCGGGACCGTTGGTGGTTATAGCCTATGTGACAGCCCTACAACTAAATACCGATCCACCAACACCACTAACATAGCCTGCCGACCACCCACAGCTGAAATCCCATTTAGACAATTTTAATGTTTGTTTAGGAAAAATACCCATCCTAGTTACTTAATACCTCTTATTAGAAATGAAGCAGACATCATTTCCCTATTAGGTACCGTCGTTGGTCATTTAAGACTTCTTATATAGAGAGAAGGAAGACTCAATCACTAATGATATTTATTTATTCGTTCTAATTCAACATTTTATGCCTATTTAATTTCTCCATAAATGCCATATTAAACTCCTTAATCAGTCCTATTAAACGTATTTACGTCCCTATTAATTCTTGTAACTCCCTATTAACTGCATGTTTATTGCCCTACTAATTTTGGAGTTATTATCACCTTTCCATCTACACCTTCTAGTCCTATAATTTACTGCGCTCTAGTCGTCCTAATTATAACTAATATGAATATGGTTGTATATTATGCTATATATATTTATATTTTTAATCAGTAGGTGCGGTTACACATATATATGTATCTATCTATTCCTATTTTAATTCCTACGCTTAGGAATCCCAAAACATACACTTATATGTACATTCTGTAAGGAACATTTATTTTATATTTTAATATACTACAACTATCCTTCCTAAAAAGGATTACTGTTATAACTTTCCATAAATTACCCTAAAGTAAGACTTTTGCTCAATTTTAAATTACAAGGAGTTATCTCTTTCTATTATTGAAATAGGCTGTGCAAACTATGAAAGAGAACATCTGTACTTTACACATCCTTTTCCCTTTTGATATGTTCCTTATCATTTCAAATGACATACTTTTATACATAGTTGTGGTATTAGATAATTTAAGAAAATTACACAAAAATAGATACAACTAAATTATATCCACAACGCTCCTAATAAACTAAAACATAATGTTATACTGCCTTTTGACTAGGCAGTATATCATAAAAGTTGACTAAATGTCTTCTGTGATCATCAAGGCAGAAAGCCCGAAGAGACGATTATCAGGCTCGGAGATCGGCTATAAACAAGACTATGGACGATGGTCAAGCGGATTCGGATCGGGTCCTCACTTTTTGTCCCAATCAAGGTGCAATTGGAATCAAGTGAGAAAGAAGGCCCCATGAGGCTACATTTCAAATTTCAAGTCTATTGGAGTTTGTATGCTTGAGTTATGTATAAAAGAAGATGGATCGGTATCGACGGATCAGTCGTAATTTGCTTGGAGTCGGACCTGGGAAAATTTGTTACTTGTTTGGAGTCGGCGCATGGTTCGCTTGGAGTCGCAGGAATTTTAAGCGTTGGATCGTGCTTGGTGTCGGACACATGATTGCTTAGAGTCAGCTTGGAGTCAGAACGATCTTTGCTTGGAGTAGACTTGTAGTCAAATCAATCGATGCTTGGAGAAAATGATCAGCACCGATCGTTTTTCTTGCTTCGGGTCAGAAGGGTGATTTCTTGGGTCTCGCTTCGAGTCAACCCTAAAGTGGGTTTTCCAACGACCGTTTTTGCAATTTTCGGCGATGATCGATCTATAACTCAAAATTTACAAAGGCATTCGATATGAGATTTGGTGGAGAACTACACCATACAATGAGGGACCTACACCATCGATCCCTGGGCCCCATGATGAAGTTGGATCGATTGGTCATGATCCGTATGGATCGATCCACAAAATAATTCAAATCAATGATGATCGATCAATTTCTTACGAACGCAAATTCAAAATGACACAAAACTTTGGGAATTGTAAAATATTATATAGTGGAACCTACCACATCGATCGCACATCATTTGGAGAAACCTGAACGATCGATCTACATCATTCTTGAACAATCGTATCATTTCAGCCAAAACGATCCCAACTTCACGGAAATGCGACATCTCACAAATGGTAATTCGAAATTGCACGAAATTTGAAGAGCAAGTAGCTAACATCAAGGGGAAGTCACCAAAACGATCGCACCCCAAAAGGAGCAAATATGGAACGTTCATTCATATTTTAGTTTTTCAACTTGACTCCACGGAAAACGCGATATCTCATAAACGGTAGGTCGAAATTGCACGAAATTCGGAGATCAAGCAGATAACATCATGGAGGACCCACAAAAATGATCGCACCCCATTGGAGCTAGTATGGAATGATCGGCATAAATGATTTTTTTGGTGTGCGATCGATCCCAAATTTTGTGAGTCGGATTGTTGGGTCATGAAGTTTCTATTCTCTTGGATTTTCCTGATCAAATCTGCATGGCTATCATGTAGCTCTTTCATCATGCGCTCAAAATAAATTTTGGCGATAACATCTGAAGGACTCTGGACATTAATAGCTTCTTACTGTAATTCATCCAGAATGTGAAGGTTAGAGTTCTCTATTTCATCTTTAGCTCTTGAGAAGGCAACAATTTTGTCTTTCCTGGGGGCCATTGAAGATAGCTTCCAGTTGACTTTGTTTAAATCTAAGTAGTAGGGAAACTAGCTTAGAAGAAATTGGATCTCTTCCTTGGATTTTAGGCAATCCAATAGTAAACAAGGGTTCAAATAACCTAAGAATGGAGCTTCTCGGTGAAAGCACCAAAATATTTGAACCAAAAACGGCACAAACACCCAAAAGAGTACTAGATTGGAGATTGAATGAAGAAAGTAAATGAAAACTAAGTAATAAAAAGCATACACAAATTTAAAATGGTTTGGCAATCTTGTCCTTCATCCACTTGAATGATTGTATTGCTTTTACATTAGATTTTGTGATTACAAGTAGAAGGGATCAATATGGATCCCAGAGTAAAATGGAGTAAGAGTGTAATGGCAGTATAAAGATCCTTAGAATGAAGCATTGCCCGTGTATTTATAGGGATAAATGATCAAATATCTTGTTGATATTTTGCTTATAGATCCTTATGGTGAAGAAGAAGTCCTTCAAAAAATCTTGACCTTGGATCCCCTAGGGTTGGGGATCGGTACCGATTCCTATGTATGCATCATAGGGTCTGCGACTTCTTGTGTTGACTCATCTTGATGTTGGTTTCATGTCTCTAAGTCTATTTTTCATAGTCTCTTAGGTGTTTTTTAGTCTAATGGATCTATAGAAGGTTGAACTGCTACTTTAGGCCGTATACGGAGATTGTCAATACAACGCATAAGAACTATGAAATAACACTTGAATCAGGCTCTATGTAGATAGAGAACGGTGTCATAGGAGTGTGAGATGCTTTGGGTGTACCCTTAGGGATCTGTATCGATCTCCTATGTAAGTGGAGCACTGCTCTATACTTCAGTGTATTCTAGGGTGTTACTGACTGTAGTGCTCATGGAGATCGATAGAGAATTGCATCGATACAATAAAACGACTTTGGAAATAGGCTCTTAACATCGAATTAGGCATGTAGGCAGAAGATGGGTTTCACCCAAGGTGGAATTGGGAGTCGGTACTAATCCCTAGAGTGGGGTCGGTATCGATCCTCAACTTGGGTGATCCCCTTGGTTTTTTGGTTTGGGTTCAATTTGCTTGGAGTCCGATCCGAGAAATTCGAGTGTTTAGTTGGGGTTTGACTTAAGGATTTCTTGTTTTGAGTTTTCCTTCATTTTCTTGGAGTCAGATCCGAGATTTTTGAGTATTTGCTCTAAGCCATTAGGAGTCGGTACCAAGTCAAGTCTATGTATCTTTACCGAGTCCATCTAGGTCGTGCTTGGGGTATTTTATGGATTGCTTTGGGTCTAACTCAGGGATTTCTCAAGACTATTCTGCTTTGAGTCAGATCTAAGTATTTTGTGAGGTTGCTTCGAGTTGGCTCCTCCAAAAACTTAAACTTCCAAATTTTCAACTTTTTTTGCTTATTTTTCTATATTTCCTTTTTCTTGCCTTTTTATGATATTCACAATGTCCTTGGGTTATTTATCTGTCATTCGCTTGTCCGATTCGATCATTTAAGACTGTTCGAAAACTGCCTGGTCTAAAGACAGGATAACAAATTAAATAATGAGGTCTTTGCGTATCCCATATGGATTCTGCACTAGTAGGAAGCGAAATTCATCAGGGCATAACCCAAGTCTTTGCTAACGACCGCTCGGGACTGCTGGTGGTTATAGCCTATATGCCAGCCCTACCACTAAATACTGATCCAACAACAACGCCGACATAGCCTACTGACCACCCACAGCTGAAATCCCATTTAGACTATTTTAATGTTTGTTTAGGGAAAATACCCATCCTAGTTACTTAATACTTCTTGTTAGAAATGAAGCAGACCCTGTTTCCTAATTAGGTACTGTTGTAGGTTATTTAAGACTTCTTATATAGAGAGAAGGAAGACCCAACGGTCATTTAAATTGGACAATCATTAATGACATTTATTTATTCGTTCGAATTCAACATTGTATGCCTATTTAATTTCTCCATAAACTCCTTAATCAGTCCTATTAACGTATTTATGTCCCTATTAATTCTTAAAACTCCCTATTAACTGCATATTTATTGCCCTACTAATTTTGGAGTTATTATCACCTATTCATCTATACCTTCTAGTCCTAAAATTTACTACGCTATTAATAATTAGTCGTCCTAATTATAACTAATATGAATATGGTTGTATATTATGCTATATATATTTATATTTTTAATTAGTAGATGCGGTTATACATATATATGTATCTATCTATTCCTATTTTAATTCCTATGCTTAGGAATCCCAAAACATACACTTGTATGTACATTCTGTTAGGAACATTTATTTTCACATTTTAATATATTACAACTATCCTTCCTAAAAAGAATTACTGTTATAACTTTCCATAAATTACCCTAAAGTAAGACTTTTGCTGCATTTTAAATTACAAGGAATTATCTATTTCTATTATTGAAATAGGCAGTGCAAACTATGAAAGAGAACATCTGTACTTTACACATCTTTTTCCTTTTTGATATGTTCCTTATCATTTCAAATGACGTACTTTTATACATAGTTGTGGTATTAGATAATTTAAGAAAATTACACGAAAATAGATACAACTAAATTGTATCCACAATGCTCCCAATAAACTAAAACATAATGTTATACCGCCTTTTGACTAGGCAGTATATCATAAAAGTTGGCTAAATGGCTTCTGTGATCATCAAGAAAGAAAGCCCGAAGAGACGGTTATCATGCTTGAAGATCGGCTATAAACAAGACTATGGACGATGGTCAAGCGGATTCGGATCGGGTCCTCAATTTATGTCCCAATCAAGGTGCAATCGGAATGAAGTGAGAAGGAAGGCCCCATGAGGCTACATTTCAAATTTCAAGTCGATTGGAGTTTGTATGCTTGAGTTGTGGACAAAAGAAGATGGATCGTATCGACGGATCAGTCATAATTTGCTTAGAATCGGACCCGGGAAAATTTGTTGCTTGCTTGGAGTCGGTGCATGGTTCGCTTGGAGTAGTAGAAATTTGAAGCGTTGAATCATGCTTGATGTCGGTCACATAATTTCTTAGAGTCAGCTTGGAGTCAGAATGAAAGTTTCTTGGAATCAACATGGAGTCAGATCGATTGCTGCTTGGAGAAAAATGATCGGCGCCGATCATTTTTCGTGCTTCGGGTCAGAAGGGTGATTACTTGGGTCTCGCTTCAAGTCAACCCTAAAGTGGGTTTTTCAACGACCGTTTTGGCGATTTTCGACGATGATCGATCTATAACTCAAATTTACAAAGGCAATCGACATGAGATTTGGAGGACAACTACACCATACCATGAGGGACCCACACCATCGATCCCTAGGCCCCATGATGAAGTTGGATCGATTGGTCATGATCTGTATGGATCGATCCATAAAAAAATTCAAATGAATGATGATCGATCAGTATCTCACAAACGCAAATTTGAAATGACACGAAACTTTAGGAATTGTAAAATATTATATAAAGGAACCTACCACATCGATCACACATCATTTAGAGAAACCTGAACGATCGGTCTACATCATTCTTGAACGATCGTATCATTTCAGCCAGAATGATCCCAACTTCATGGAACTCGATACTCCCAAATGGTAAGTTGAAATTGCACGAAATCTGGAGAGCAAGTAGCTAACATCATGGGGAACTCTCCAAAACGATCGCACCCCAAAAGGAGAAAATATGAAACGATCTTCCATATTTCAATTTTTCAACTCGACTCTATGGAAAAAGCGATATCTCACAAACGGTAAGTCGAAATTGCATGAAATTTGGAGAGCAAGTAGATAACATCATGGAGGACCCACAAAAAATGGTCGCACCCCATTTGAGCTAGTATGGAATGATCGACATAAATGATTTTTTTGGTGTGCGATCGATCCCAAATTTTGTGGGCTGGATCATATGGGCCTGAGGTTCTTCTGGCGAAATTTCATCCCGGTCCATGCACGTCTTCATCTATAAATACAGCGGACTTGGCTCATTGCAAGGGTTTTTTTTTGGCTGGCTCTCCTTCATCACTCTTCCTTCATTATTTTTCTAAGGAAAAAACATCTATAACTATAATCAAACAATATAAATAAAAGATCATTGTAGTGGACATAGACCAGAGTTTGCCAAACCACTATAAAACTTGCATGTTAATTTACTTTTCTGTATCCTATTCTGTGATCTGTGAATCTATATTTCTCTATTTGGATCTAAGTATTGGATAATTGTCCTTTCACATAAAACCGGGTGTTTGTGCCCATTTTTGGTGCAAACGCATAGAAATTCATATTCCAAGTCAAGTTAGGGCAATCTAAATTAATACTAATAATTTACAAACCAATTATCTTAAATCTGGCATAAATCATGCAATCATATCAACATTCTACTTTAATAAATATAAAACTAATTTTCAAATTAGGGTGTAAATACCATTCATATTCCAATTACCTAACTTACAGTATATATAGGCGAGATTTAAATTGAATGCATTCTACCATAGCCCACAACTTCACAGATTTTGCATAGGCAGTAATTAAATAAAATTCAACGATATATATTTCAATGTTATACATAAATCATATAATTTTCCATTCGCCTTTCTAGATTACCAAATCTCCCAAATCTGAATCCATCCATTTAGTTTGACTCATTTTCCTATCCAATCCAAAAATATGAATAACAATACACACACACACACACTATTAGAATTACAGATCTTAGAATAGATTTGGGGTTATGGGGAATATAGATTTATAATTATGAAAATTTACTTTTTTCCCGCGTTACCGATTCACTCCTTCTCTTCTTCTCTTTTATATTCTACCCTTCTCTGATTTTATACACATATACGTATAATATAATATTTTATAATTAATAAAAATAGTGAAAATGGGAAAATGGAAGATTTTCGCCATTTTAATTAGGAAATATGGAAAGAAAAGCGAGGTATTAGGCCTGTATTTATAGGTGCTCAAACCAATGTTATCGGTTAGATTTAAAATAATTAAATTTGGACCATTCGACTGTGGTTCAACCCAAGTCGCCCCTTTCTCGTCCTGTCAACTGCTAGTGGTCGATCGGTCCAAGGAGGGGGTCGATCAGTGAATCCCATACCATTAATATTATTCATTTCATTTTGTTCCCTTTATAATTATTTTCGTTTTGAAAACTTTAAACGTTAATAACTTTTTCATTTGAACTTCGATTGCAAAACTCCAAATATGAACATTGCTTGGAAAATCTCCATGAACACAATAGTGCAAGTTTCATGGCCAAATCTCAACGTTTGATCAAATTTAAATTTTGAGCCTTAATAATTATTTATTGATTATAGTTAATTTTATAGGGTGTTACACTATCGCACCTTAAAGCCATCGAGTATTCATAGCTACTGCGTGCCCCCATTTTAATGCTACTGCGTGTCACATTTTTAGGCTATCGCATGTATTATTTTAAAGCTATTGCATATCACATTTTAAAGTTATCGCAACTTAATGTCGTCGCACCTTAAACTATCGCATGCCAAGGTACCGCATGTTACAATCTAAAGCTATCAAAGGCCAAGCTATCGCATGCCAACTTATCACATGCCAAGATGTTACTTGTCACAACTTAGTGCTATCGAGGGTCAAGCTATTGCATGCAAACCTATTGCAGGCTAACCTATCTATCGCATGTGATAACCTAAAGCCATAGAAGGTTAAGCTATTGCATGTCACACTTTCAAGCTATCGCATGTCAACCTATCGTGTGCCAAGCTAGCGCATGTCATAACCCAAAGCTATCGAAGGTCAAGCTTTGGGGGCTATCATAAGTCACAATTTAGAGTTATCGCATGTCACACTACTAAGCTATCACTTGCCAACTATCGCATGCCAAGCTACCATATGTCATAACCTAAGCCCATCGAAGGTCAAGCTCTATGAGTTATCGCATATCACAATTTAGAGCTATCACATATCACATTATCAAGCTATCACATGTCTAGTGGCGGTCATGTAATTATTCTGAAAACTAATTTATTTCCTATAAAAGCGATTACTTTCTACGTAATCTTACTATATGTCAAATTTTCATTGGTCTGAATCTTTAAGGAAATATTTTTAGAAAACCAGGAATGAAATTTTCTCTTATACCCCAAAATATTAATCATTTCCATAATTAAGTAATTAATTTACCATTCAAAAATTAACCTTTTCTTGGGCTAGAAAATTCATATGGAAATCGAAAATTGTCGAGAAAATTCCAAAAATTTCATAGAAAATCAAGGATAACTTATTTTACCATTACTAAAATTTTAGGATAAAAATACTAAATTTTAATAGTTTTAAATATAAATTATCCTCAAAAATGCCTATTCTTAACTTAGAAAATTCACAATTAGTTTTATCTCCATCCAAAAACTATGAAAATTAAAACCTACCACTATTTTAATGTTAAAACATCATACTAAAATCTGGAAGAATTTGGAGTAGATTAATATATATTTTCCATTAAGACAAGTCCAAGAATTTATCAATTTAACTACCTAACCCTATGTAAAATCATTCCTTATCATCCAATGTATTTATCATCATTAAAACTTACAAAACACCTCAAATTCAAACCCAAATGGGTTTAGAGGTAATTAGAGTGCATATTACTCACCTAGGTCTGATTTTATTCTTTCTAGAGATGAGAGCCTCTCCTTTAGATTGATTTTCTTCTTCTCCTTTGAATATGAAGGCCAGCCTTATATTCTTTCTTTGTTTTGTTTAGCATGAGTGAAAAGGTCAATGGCGCATACTTTCCCTTAATGCAAACCCTCCTCATTCAAATATTAAATTTTATCTCCTTATACATATATGGCCAATTTTAATTTCTTTAATTACTCTCAGACCATTTAATTAACCCTTTATAGTGTCGCTCACTTAGTTAACCAAATCTCCCTTAAGTGATTCTTTCAATTCCAGTTCTCTTAATTATCTCTTAATAAATTATTTATTAATTAGTTTTCCCTATATTATGACTGCATAAAATTTGGGGTGTTACAATCTCACTTGTTTATAGGAATTTCATCCTCGAAATTCAAATAAGGTAGAATAATGACTATTATCATCCATACATATGTACTCCCTACTAATGTAAATCGTCCATTTTAAATCCTAATGCATTAGTTCCACAACTAACACATAATAATACCGTATCACAAATCATACTAGTGTCACTACTGGTTTATATAGTAAAACAAACATACATGTCAACACAACTTGGGATAAATATTTCGAATCTTATCATCTACCTCATAAGTATAGTCGTCGTCATCACTCCACTAGATGCTAAAATGCTTAGTAACTTTGTTCCTTAATTCCTTTGTGTCCTGGCCTACTACACTTTTTGGTCATTTGATCATAAGTCAAATCTGATTCTACAAACAAGTCCTCAACCACCCTCAGTTTCACTATCGTATTTGGGCCATGCATACATTTACTCAAACGTGATATGGAAAAAAACATTATGCGCTCCCACCAAACTACTTGGTAACTCGACTCGATATGTGAGTTTACTAATCCTCTCATTCGCTGGAAACAGACCTACATATCAAAATGTCAGTTTCCAGCATTTCCAAAGTGCATAACTCAAATCGGTGAAATTTTCATTAACACATGATCGCTTAGTATGTACTCTAGTTCTTTTCTTCTCTTGTCGGCATAATTCTTCTTCCTTGAATGTGCAACTTTCATTCTAGTGCGAATAATCTATATCTTTTCAATGACATCTCTTACTAAGTCGGGTCCTAACATGAGTCTATCACTCATATCCAACCAATAAATACATGACTTATATGGTCTACCATAAATAGCCTCAAATTGTGTTTCCCCAATACTCGACCGGTAACTATTATTGTAGGTAAACTCTACCAAATGCAAATGATCTTCCCAAGGTCCTCTATAATCTCAGACACATGCTCCCAGCAAATCTTTTAGTACACAATTACCCTTTTTGTTTGACCAATTGTCTGTGGATGATAAGCCGTACTCAAGTTTAACTCTATACCCAATGCACTCTGCAAACTTCTCCAGAACCCTTTGGTGAAAAATAGGTCTCCATCACTAACTATGTTGCTCGAAATCCCATAGAGGCCTACTGCATTCTTCATATAAAGCTTTGCTAAGCTAACTGTCATTCTTAT
Source organism: Allium fistulosum (assembly GCA_030737815.1). Taxonomy (NCBI): domain Eukaryota; kingdom Viridiplantae; phylum Streptophyta; class Magnoliopsida; order Asparagales; family Amaryllidaceae; genus Allium; species Allium fistulosum. Next base: position 332,957,927 of record CM060901.1, on the reverse strand, counting down.
CAACTTCATAGGGATGAAATAGGCATTCCATGGATGTTGAATCCTACTTCCAAGTCTGTACATCTAAGGGTTGAAGTAAGCCATTGGCTTTTGGTGCACAACTTTTCCTTATCGACATGTGATGCACCTCTTTATACATTCACCAACATATCTCTTCATACCTTCCTAAAAGAAAACTCATTTAATGTTAAGGTACATATTCGTGCCTCCGAGATGAATTGTAAACTCAGACCGATGACTTTCTTTCAAGACCTCCTTTCGAAAATCTCCCACATTCGGAACATGTAGTATTCATTTCTTCATAATCCATTCCTTTGAATATATCTATCTTGAATCCTCTTAGTTCCTTTGCATCTATACGTATCTATATTCACCTAATTCTCTTAGTTAACAATGTGTCCTCCCATTTCCTTATAGAAATTATATCCACAAGTGTTAGGTGCACTTCCAAACTTACTAAGATTCCCGGTTCTAAAGTTGATCCTGCATTCATCCTGTAGTGCTCTACAGGACACAAATGTATCTTCTGTCTTTCATCCCTCAACCATGAATAATACTCCATTCTGATGATTTCTACTTAAAGCATCGACAACCTTGTTCCTTTTCTCGGCTTATGCTCGATATGAAAATCCCGTGTCACCAAGAATTCTACTCATCTTTGTTGCATCATTTTCAACTCCTTTTGAGATAATAAATACTTCAAGGACTTATGATCCATATACAACTCGATTCGTTCTCCCAAAAGATAAAACCTTCAAATCTTTAGCCCAAAAATCACTACCGCTAGATCAAAGTCAAGAGTCGGATAACGAACTTCATGCAACCTCAACTGGCAAGATGCATAAGCAATCACTCGATGTTTCTTCATCAATCCCACTCCTAATCCAGTTCCACAAGCATCGACATATACTACCAAATATTTATTCCCTTCATGTATAATCAAAATAGGAGCATTCGTTGGTAACTTCTTCAACTCCTGAAATGACCCTTCATACCTATACCTATTGGTCCATAAGAACATCTCGTTCTTCATGGTTAACTTAGTCAAGGATGTTACTATAAGTGAGAAATTCTTTGTGAATCTATAATAATACCCATCCAATCCCAAGATACTTCTAATCCTGGTAACTCTCTCTGGTCTCTTCCAATCATGAATGGTCTCTATCATCGATGGATCCACCGCTAGTCCATTGTCTGATACAAATGACCAGAATACTTAACTTCTCATTTCACAAAATGACATTGGGAAAACTTCACCTTCAAATTGTGTTGAAGATAGACCCTATCTCTTTCATTCTTATAATACACAAAAAATATCATCAATGAAACCAACACAAATCCATTCAACTGGTCGTGAAGGATTTGGTTCATAAGATCTATGAAAAATGTTGGGGCATTGGTCTATCCAAAGGGCATGACTAACTAAGAGAGTTAGGGGCATGCCTTAGGGGCAATTATGTAATTTGCTACATATATCCAACTCTAAAACAAATATTGTTCGCACTTAGGGTATTTGTTTTCAATTATATACTTATTATATTGTGACATAATAATTAAGTAACTAATTTTAAGTGTATTAGATTGAAAATCCTTAAATGATATGTTGTATGATAATAATTACAATGAGCTGTAATCATGAGAAAATTATCACAATATAAATTAACATATTATTTTAAATATTCTTGGTCAAGATTTTTGGAGAAAGGATATCGGTACAACCGTTGAGACCAGAGTATATAATGCTTTCCAAATGTTGGGCAGTGTGTTTCTAATGGCTTTTGGGGGCACTAAGGGGTTACATACTAATAGTTATTAGATAACCATAGAACGACTTATCTGAGAGTTTTCAGTTCATTAATAACAACTAGGTCAAATGGGAAATCTTAGAGTGATGATGTTACACGGCTCTTTTGACTTGAAAAGAGCTTCAATGTAAATTCTCAACTTTAATCATAATTAAGTCATAGCATGGTGACCATTGAATGACTATAGTTAGCTCCTAGTTGAAGCACTAGAAGCAAAACACTATTCAGTAGAGAATTCATCTCCTTAGTTGTATGAGGTTAGTATCACGGTCAACTATAGTCAACTTGTAACAACCCAGAATTTTAGTCATTCGAATTTGGAATTTTTAATTGATTTTAAATATCGAAAAGTTAATTTTATAAGTTAAATAACTTATTTTCAAATATAGCGATTAATTTGATAATTAAATTGTTAGATTTAACATTTGAAATTGTTTAAATAATTGAATCTTGAATTTAAAATGAATGAAAGGCGATTTCTAAAGTCGATTTAAAATATATTTGAATAAGAATGAAGTTAGTAAACTTTTAATTTGGATTTAAAAGTGAATAAATTGAAATTGGAAATTACTCGTTTTAATTAATGTGTAAAAATAGTCTTTTTGCGCACTATCTCGGATTTCGACGAAACCAGTTTTATTGGATTCGTAATAGTGAATTATTATATGGTGTCGAATTTCGTAGCGATTGGATGTATCGTTTGATCGTGCGAGTTTAAAACGCGTATAAATTAATTGAAGGAAAATTAAATTAAAATAATTCGATTTGAAAATCTATCTTCTGAATATAATGGAATTGGCTCTCGATATATATTCCATTGTGTTCGAAGTAGGGGTATAATACATAGAACGCTAGGCGGCACTGTTGTGATAGACGTTTTCGAGAAAGTAAGGAAGGCATGGACTATAACACTGTTGCTATAGTAAATGATTTCTGAAAGGAAGATGTTTTATATAGCATATGGGATTTATATATATTAATTAATCGAATCCCTATACTAATGTTTTTGGGTTATCATAACGATGTTTTATGCAACATTCGTTTTGGTCCAATAAATTATGTTTTGACCTTCCATTCTGAAATACACGAATTGGTTCTTATGATCGTACTAAAGGCTTGGTGGTGTAAGAGCATTGCTTCCTATACTTAATACCCATCTGGAGGTGTATGAACTCTGGAGTTGTACGGTTATAGAAATCTATTTGGCGTGTCTCCAAATGGTAGTGTTATTAAATATACATATAGTAGCGGTGGTCTCTTCGTTTTGAAATATCCAATGCAAGGACTAATCGCTACTGATCCTAGGGATGATTCCCAACAGGATGCGGTAGGAGAAGTTCCTTCGGTTTGTCCTATTCCTGGACAACTTGTATAGATGGATGTCTGACATTGCATTTTTGATATTACAACGTTGACTTTTATAAACATACATCTGTTTGGTGGCGGAGAAGGCAACTTCTCTTAGCTTAACACCCTTCTCTCATACGTATGAGCTCAGAGGTTGTATGTTTGTTAAAGTCAATAGTGATCGAAGGAATGGCAATGTAGCATTCAAAGAGGAAAGGATATATGCTATGTGAAAGGTAAACGTGCCTTACACCCAGAAATGACTGAAACAGGGTAGATGCGGTAAGGCTATGTGGTTCACAACCATTAGGATATGATCATCCCCTTCTAGATATATTTATTCCCGCTATAACGTTCGAGTTTTAAATTATTGTGGATGTATGCTATGAGGGCCCTCAGATAGGTCGGTAACGACTGGGGTGATGACATATTGGGTGTTATCTAGTTAGAGGTAGGCATGTCTTGTGTTGGTAGAGGACCATCAGTTGGGCCTCGGTACATTCCTCTAGAGATGTACTGTCGGAAGGTAGTCCCTTCACCTAGTCATTTGTATGGAAATCCATTATCCACTACGTGTCTACCATTTTATTTGTAGAATCCACATTTGTGGCTAGTATGCTGGAATTTAATCGGTGTAACAATTTCGGCTATGATTAATATTATTTGTATACTAGACACTAGTATAATATAACAAGATTTGATATGAAATGTTTTGGTTATCATAAGGTAAAAAACCCATCCGTGTTTATGTGTGCGAATGGTCTTACGAGATACCTTTGTTTTGATAAAGGAAAGTTTTATAACTTTAAAATTTAGTTGAGATGTGTTTTCTCACGCTGGTTTACCAGACTTATCTGGGCATTCTTCCCTTTCAATGCTCGGATCAGACCGAGTATGTTTACAGATTTAGATTTGGATGCTTTGGAGTTTCAGCAGGCGAGCTGGAGGTCTTCTGGTCGCATTCACGTATATGTTATTTTTCCACCGCATTGTTATTTAAATTGTCAGCATTTGTGAGGACAGGTTATTATAACTGTCCAAGCTGATGATTAGTGATTGATTGTTGTGCTCTGATGGATGTATGTACATTATAGTTTTTGCCTTGTGAAGATCATTGATATTATATTATATGTTGTTCCGCTGCAATTGTGAGATTCTGTAATTGTTTTAGTTTCTTTCTCTCTTTTTCTTCTCTTCTCTTCTTCTCTCTTCTTTCTTTCTCATGATTATCCGTTTTTTCATTCGGTTTAAGTTGGACATGTGTGGTTTATTGTCGGCTCTAAGCAGGACGGATTTGTGGGTCGTAACACAACTCAAAGTTAAATCTTTAATCAAAGTAGTATGATTAATAATAAATGTTATTAGTAAACCAAGAACCGTGTTTATGGACTAAACTAGTTGAATGTGAATGATATTGGGATTTCTACTGAAGCCAAATTCCATAAATCCTAAAGTGATATAGTGTCGGTGAAGAGAATTAGTGTAAAGAATCGTTACTAAAAGGTACCGCTTAAAGTGTAAATTTGGATTTTATTGATAAAGATGTATAAACAATAAAATCGGCCAAACCATCAAACCACTAGCTAAGGTGATGTATGAACGTTAATATTTGAATTGTTCGATGTTAATTAACGAATGAATTTACATCTACAAGTCGCATAACTGCATTGGTGACTTCTCTGAAATACCAAACGATTTAATTGATTTATAATTGTTATAAATTAATTTAATTGACTAATATTTATGAAATATTAATTATTTATTTATTTGATGTATTGGGTGCTATTAGCATTTTCTAGGTGACATTAATAATTAATTGATATATATATATATATAAAAGTTATATATGTACATATCGATATACAATATCGATACGCATTTAATAAATGTAATTGGGTTTGTAGTTTCACTATCCCATGTGGGCTCATATAACGACCGACTTAGGGGTGAGGAGATAGGTTGTCTTTGAATTTTGGATTAAGATCTGCAGTTCATAAATGTAGAAGTAGTAAAAGGAAGAGAATCTATCTCCTTTCTTTCTGTATTTGGACTACTTACCCCCTCATGTTTTCTCTACCAGTCACACTCTTCCCTTGGCCTCATAATACCTTTCCCAACCTTCCCATAGCTAATAATAAACTATCCGCATATCACTTTAAATATAGTAGATTTAGTGGTACTCCAAACCATTACAATGTCTAGAGGTCAATTCAAGGCGAATCAAGGTGATACAATTAATCATTGCATGTTCAAAGGCAACATTCCTTTAGGCTTAAATCTCATTTACATTTTATATCATACTCATCATGCAAAATATGGATCATATAGTGATTTTGTATGCGCAATAGCTGTCTCCTTCTAATTTGTCATTAATTTATATTTATCTATTTATATTAATAAAATTGGCTTAAATATTTGTATAAAATTAAACAATATAATAATATTAACAACAACATTTCAATTCAACTTTGATACTTATTTTCTATTATTTTAAATTATAAAATTGCTTTTAAGAATTTATTATGTGTTATTTACTAATTATAATTATATGTATATATTATATATTTATAAGGTTTTATAAAAATTATTAAAAAATATGTTTTGGTTTTTTTAAATTATTTCTGAACACTCACACACACACATATATATATCTTATTGTAATTATATTTAATTCTTATTATAATTATATTTAACAATTTTAGCAATGTTTATATTGATATATACACATACAGAGATATGTAGATATTTAATTTATCAAAAATGTAATAAACAGTTTTAGTTTTATTTTAAAAAATTACCAAAAAGAAACGAAGTTGTATAAAATATTTTAATATTATATTTTATTAGAAAATATATAGTTTTATTTTTCAGCATTATAAATAGTTTGTATATTTTAAAACAAATTAGCAATGATGAAATATTATTCATAATATAAAATATTTATTTTGGTTTGTTAAAAGATATTTTAAAATGTTTTTACTGATCTAGATATGAGTTTTAAGATATTTTACCAAGTCAAAATTAGATATTTTAGATATTAAATTTGAATTTGAATTTTATTGACTTGGTCGAATCTAATTAAATAATTTTAAAGTTTATTTTATTTAATACACATATAAATTTCGAAATAACATGTAAATATTTATGTATTTTGAATAATATTTTGGGATAGATAAAATTTAGAGCAATTCAGATGAAATTAAATCTTAAAAATGGTGATTGCTTTCACTATCTAATCTAGCTCTAACCGCCTTTCCTCCATAGTTTGTCCTCTTTTCCTCTCTGTTTCCTTCGTCATATCCTTCCTCCTCTACTCATCTACTAGAACTGATGACCAAGAAAAGAAAATCGAGATTCGCGGCTTCGATTGAGCACCGTCCGTCCTCCTCACAGACAAGATCTGGTCTTGTCTATGCAGTGACATCGTCTTCATCTTTAGACCTTCCTCTTCTCACTATCCCTCTCTTTTTGCTTCTCCACGTATGAGTTTGTTGACTGTAGTTTTTGTCAACCGCGGAATTACACCTCGCAAAACAATGTTACTTGTTAATCGCCCAGCTTAAGAGCTAAAATGAGCATTTAATGGGCACATGACACAATAAAGTGGTTCGGCAGAGCAGTCTACGTCCACTATGAATTCCTATTATTATACGACTCTCTTATAGTTATAGAGAATTACAATATATAGAACAAGGTAAAAAGAGGCGGCTTAGGACCAAGGCTGTTGCTAATCTTGAGAGCTTGCAGTGCTTAGAGTTGTTGACGGTAAGATGTTGGGAGAACCTACTGAGCTTAGAGCTGTAGATGGTGAGTTGCTGTGAGAACCTGCTTGTTGATGCTAAGCCGAGGATATGGGATCGTGAGCGAATGGTAGATCCTTCAAATAGTAAAACCTTGGTGAGTGGTGACCAACAACCGAATAGTTGATCCTTGATGGGTAGCGACCAACAATCGAATTGTCAATCCTTGGCCGGTAGTGACCAACAAACGAATTGTTGACCCTTGGAAGGTGGTAGCCAATAACCCCTTAGAAGTTGTTATGCATAGGGTCTTTATAGTGGTTGAAACTGATGCTGAAACGATTGAGATGATTCCGTAAAACTGGCTGGAAAGGTGTTGCATCATAGATCTGATTAGTGAGGGACAACTGGCGAAGTTAAGGGAATTAGCGGTGGAGGTCAAAATCAACAAGGAAAACTATTCTCTGCCCGTACTATTCACGTAAGGCTTATGCACAGTGGTTGTTGTTCTGTGTTAAAAGAGAACATACTTGGTAGTACTTCTTTGTAGGCCTTTCCCATATGCTAACATGGTAAGGCGGACCAACCAAGCCAGCCCTTCCCGAGGATGTGGAAAAAGGTGGAAAGCTGCTAGGGGTAGTGCTGAAGGAATGTACCTACATGGATAAATCTGGATGCACCGCTTGGAATGATATAGAGAAACGATCGTAGGATTGTTTATGGGGCTGCATTGGGGCCAGTTGGCAATGGGATGTTCGTGAAGCAATCTAGTGATGCATTGATTAACAAAAGGGCCGAGGGAGGTGCTTGAGTAGATGGGCTGTCTAGGAGTTAGTTGATCATAAGAGGAGGGCCGGATGGTGAGGACTAGGCCGAGTAGTGCGGATGTCTTGCTTTGCTTGATATGTTGGCTGCTGGTCGTTGCCTTGGGTTGTAGTGCCCGGGGTACTGACCTGAAGTGCCATGGAGAGGATAGGCTGATAGAGGTCCAACCTAGATCATAGGCAAGGGAGTCTTGCTGGCCTATTTTTGATTCCCGAGTAGCTTACGACAGGCAGGCCTAAGCACAAGCCGGCCAGACTGAAGCGGATTAAGCTTAGAAACCATGATTAACCTATCTTCTTATTTATGAAAATTTTGACTAACATTTTACTCCTCAAGTTCATGCCCATGAACGGGGCGGGCTCGTAAGATCTAGAAGGCTTCCATCGATTGACAGTTTTACTACGTAATTAATGCACTATCGATTTGGCCTTACACCATTAGTCATGACGCTTATGATTCTCGAGATGCGGTAGAAAGGCGTATCGTTCCCCACATGTATGGTGTGACACAACATTTATCATCTTTGAACGGTCGAGATTTCTTTTGCATTTTTGATTCCATCAGTTGCAACTGAAGGGAGAGGCATATAAATATCCCCTTCCAGTTCTAACCCATGGATCTTTAGCCATGTAATTCCTTCTGCGGATTTGAACTCTACACGGTTTTCACTTTGTAAAAAATTGATGGCTTCGTCTTCCTTTTTATTCCATATTGCCCATAAGAGTTTGGCTTTTTGTCAAACTTGTTCGGGATTTTTCTTGGATTTAGCGGGGTTTAGAAACTAGGTAGCCTTCTCGGGTGCCGCATTATGCTTGCCGATGGCGGTTCAGACCATTGCTCTTCGATTTCGACTGCTTGAGGTGAACCTTGCCTTCAGCCAGGACCCAGGTCCCTTGGCCAAAGTTCTAACATTAATCGAACATCAGTCACGATCTATGGATTTGAACTGGGCTTTGATGCTCTTGTTTCTTGACCTCAATTCAGTTTAGAAGCTTCTGCACCCCTTTGGAAGGAGTAGGGGCGAGAGCCTTTGGTTTGGATTTCATCGCTGAGGTCTTAGTCCGCTCCTTGACAAGGTTACCCCGAAGCTCTTCACGATCTCTTATGAGAATCAATGTTGTAGTCATTGGTGGGGACATCACACTCCTTCAATAAGGTTTGGATCGATCGAAGCATCTGAAGTGTTTTGACGACCATAGCTTGCTCGGTTTTCTTTAGCAAGTTCTTGATCGTTTCCTCTACTGGATGCTTTGCAGCCAGTGATAAGAGTGTTGGTCGATTGGCCTTGGAAGAGCACTGTTGACGTGCTTCTTCTTCCCTTTCTCATTTTCTTTTTTTCAACTAGTTAGCATTTGAAAACTATTATAAGCCTAGCAAGGCGGCCATTGTGCCCATGCACACTAATGAATTGGATAAAACCGATTCTTTGTTACAAACTTGTTGTTTGAGAAATTAGGTATAGTAATTTGTTCTTGCTATTGACTTATAGGGTAACTTGTCTTGAATAGCCAACAGCCTTTTTTGATGGTTTGACTGAATTTTTTGGTTTCCTGCCCGGGCAGGTTGAGGGGCTCGGAAACAAGCTTTGACCATGCCGCTCGGACGATTATTAGGTGATAAGGCCGATGTGCGTCAGTCGAGTCTCACCGTGTTGCTTTGCCAATGGATGGCCCCAGTTCAAAATTAAGTGCCGGGGGGTTGGAGGTTCTCCTGGGCGACACACCAACTGAGGCATTCCTGTATGATATTCGATAAAAAAGTCAACATGAAATGTGCTAGGTATTAAAATTTTCATGCGATGGGCTGGGCCCAGTTGTTCACTCATACGAGCCGAGCGCCTGCCAATCGTCAGATGGTGGGTGGCATTGGAACTGTGTAGGAGCACATGCTTTTCCATGGATTTTCTTGGGTGACAAGCAGTCATATGCATAATGTTGGATAGGCTCTAGCTCGAATTAGAGCGTGCGTGGCTCGGGGGTTATCCAGGGTTACACTTTGCATGTTGCTTAGAGGATTACTGGGCCCGGCTCCACCAGGGGTGCGTGGTAGGCTCGAGCACTCTTATATAATGAATTAAGGATAGTGAGATATGTGGTTGGCACTATCATTCACAAGAACTTACTAGATAGAAATGGTTAAAAGTGAACTTAACCGTTCGTTGCTTCGATGTTAGATGGTCTTAGTTTGAACCTAAGCCCTGGGCGGCTTGAAGGTTTCCCTCAAGTGACATGCTATGAGTGGAGGCTGACTTGGCTTATTCTTACACAGGTGCACTACGAATGTTGGACTACGACATCACTTAGGATAACAGTACCAGTCCAGACAATAGTGTTCCATCATGTTCTGGGGATGAGCAGTGTAACACCCCATAATTTTTACAATAATTGATTAAAAAGAAATTAATTAATAAATTATAACATCAAATGATTTGGTTTTCACAAGCTTTAGAATCTGGCTGTAAACCTACACCATTGGATTCGTGGTGATTTTCTGATAAATTTTCATGTATATAGTTTTCCGATTAGAGTTCAAACGAAAAGGTTATTAACGTTTGAATAATTTGAGTCAGAAATAAATATATATGTAATTGAGGAAACAAAAAGTAATTAATGGAAATTAATTAACGTTAACAGTTACTGAGGGTTAAAGAAAATTTAACATGGAAATAAATCATCTCAGGTCAAAGAAAATGGAAAGAAATTAACCAAAGTTAAAATGGCAAATTAATTATCGTTAACATATACGACGGTCGACCCATAAATACGGACCTAACCCCTCACTTTTCTTCTTATATTTTCAGAGCGACACCGGAGCTCTACCATTTTTTCTTCTCCAGAAAATTCTTAAACCCAAATAAATTAGTAGTTTATACGTATATATAAGTGGAGAATAGTAGAGGATGGTTGATAAGAAGAATAGGGTCGAATCAAATCATCAAAGCCAAGGTAAATTATAAATCCGGATCAAAAATACAACTAAAATCCAAAACCCTTTTCTAATCTAGAATTCTGATAAATATACGTATTTAAGTAGGGAGTGAAAGAACCATATATATATATGTGGTGTTTTGATGATAACAATTGTTAGTCCCTATGAACAGGATCGAAGATGGCCAACAGTAATAAACAATGCAAAGCAGCGAAATAGTATAGTAGATCACATAATAGATTTTATACTGGTTCGGACCTTCGGTCCTACGTCCAGTCCTGAAGCTCCCCTTCGGTATTCCACTATCAACACCCTTACTTTACCTAGAGGAACAAGTTTACAAACTTTTCCGAAATAACCGAATAGGACTTCAACAATAAATACAAGCAATGTACCAAATATTACTTTCTGGCACAGCGTATCTTGATATACAAAATGTCACTTGGATGTACAATGACTCTTATAACTGTAACAACCCATAATTTTAGTTCTTTGAAAGTGGAATATTTAATTGATTTTTAAACATTGAAAAGTTAATTTTATAGGTTAAATAACTTGAATTTCAAATATAGCGATTTATTTGATAATTTAATTGTTGAATTTAATAATTGAAATTGTTTAAATAATTGAATCTTGGGTTTTAAGCTGGATAAAAATAATTCCACAGCTTATTTAAATTCTATTTAACAAAAATGAAGATAGTAAACTTTTTAATTGGATCTAAAAGTGATTTAACTAAATTTGAAAATAACTCGGTTTAATTAACATATAAAATAGCCTTCCGAGGCACTGTCTCGGATTTCGATGAAACCAATTTCATTGGATCCGTAATAATGAATTATAATATGTCGTCATATTTCATGGCGATCAGATGGATCGTTTGACCGTGCGAGATCGAAACGCATAGCATTTAATGTTGAAAATTTAGTATAATAATTGGGTTCAAAAAGCTATCTTCTGCATACGATCGAACTAGGTATCGAAACTAGTTCCATTGCATACAAAATAGAAGTATAACATATGGAACGCCGAGCGGAACGTCTCGATTGGGGTTCAAAATTATATAGCTTGATAATTTGAATTTAAATTATATATATATATTTGTATATGTATATATGTATATATGTATATATATATTGACCATACAGCCATGCCATTTCCCATCAGCCCATACCCATCTCCATCTCCATCTGCCATGCTCCATCACCATCCACTAGACCCCGTACACAAGCCCATATCTCCCTCACGTTGCCTTCCCTTTATATAGTCATCTCCAGAGCAGAGAAGAAAGAAAAAAGTTCTTGAATTCAAAATTTTATATTTCAAAATTTACTCAATGAAAAATTCCAACGTTGTTTCTTTGGAACAGTATCGATGATAGCTTCGTTGTGATGTGGGTTAGGGGGTGTTCGATCAAGGTTTGGGGGATCGACGCTGGAGGCAGCCAATTAGGGCTTGGCTTTGCTCGAGCTAGGATGGTTGTTAGGGAATTCGAAGCTTGTAGATAGGTTTGTGGGGTCGTGAAGCAGTTATGGCCTTGTCTTGGTAGGGCACGGTGGAGCTTTGGCAAATGCGACCAAAAGGGAGGAGCAGTAGACGCGTTTTGCCTAAGGGGTCGAGGCGAGTCGGCGTAGTGTGGAGAGATGGATATTTTGACGTAGGATCCAACGGCGCGATCGTTTTTGGGTTTCGTCAAGTGGAAGGGGAGAAATCGCCATTAGAAGGTGTGGCTATGGTGTGCACTGATACTTCGTGCACAGGGGACATCGATTGGGGAAGATGAAGATAGGGGTATATTTGTAATTTTATATAAAAGTTGTTTGTTTAAATTTAAAAATAAATCGATAACTTAAAAATTGCATAACTTTCCCATACGAGGTCCAATCGAGGCGTGGATTTTTGCATTGCCCTCATAACGATGAAAGCATCGCAAAGGAGCTGGTTTGGACGAATTTGGAGACTGTTGAAATTTGGTCTACAATCGGATGTCATTCGATTTTAGTTTCAAACCGGAATGCCTCGGCGACGACAGAAAATTTCGGTGAGTTAAACTCACCTTGTGGTTAACTAGCATGATATATAGTTGATAAAAATGATTGAATGATTGTTTGGATGAATTACTATATTTATTAGTTGGTTTGGATATATTCTTGCCCCTGGAGCGGATGAGACCCTATTTCGTTCTCGTGTAAGAGCGGATGACCCTTTGTATACGAATCCCGCCTCGAAGCGGTTGATTATATTTTATGATTATATAATGTTGTGATGCAGGAAAATGGGTCGAAGGGATCCAACAGGACTCCTCACAACTGTTGATTTTATTTATATACATGTGCTAATATTTATAAGTTGTGATGCAGGGAAATAGGTTGGAGGGATTCCTTGTTATTGTTGAATTATTTCCATAATATTTTTGTTATATGGATTATTGAATAATGAACATCATTGTGGACTCTATGGTTATAACATCGTTATATGTTTGAAATGAAACCCAGTAGTGATAGAAAATCAATATCGATATTGGTTAAGTGTTGGGTGGCTATTGGCCTCAAATTAGTATTTAAAAATACTATAAATCTCCATTTGAGTTGGAATTGGTTTTGAGATAGGAAATGATTTTTGAACCCGAAATTGGGTTTCGGAGATATTTTGTTTTAAAGATTATCTATTTATATCAATATACTGTTTAAAAAAATTATCTACTTATATTGATATTGTTTTAGAGTATTTGTTTACATTAATATCGTTTTAAAGTATTTAATTATATTAATATTGTTTAAAAATACTTAATTAAATTAATATTGTTTTTTAAAGTTATTTACTTATAGTCAATATTGTTTTAAAATATTTATCAAATTGTAAATATCTTGAAAGATAATTACTTAAGAATAATTATGATTTGAAATTAATAATAAGGATTAGTAATAATGTTTTGGAAATAAATAATTGTGATTTATAAAAGTAAAGATTTATTATTATTGTGTATTTTGAAATTATTTATTTTTATTTTTAAGATGTTTTTAAAGTTCATAATTTTCATTTATTTATAATGTTTATTGTTAATAATTATCATTATATAATGGTGTTTTGAAGTAAAAGATTTCTAATTATTTATAAATGTTTCTGAGACCTATGAATAGAGTTGAAAGACTTGGATTTTATAAAGGAGCTTATAAAATGGTTGGAGACGTAAGGAAGATTATTTACAAGGTGAAGTGGTTTAATAATGATTTTTATAAATGGTAAGATATTTATAAACGGACTTAAGAAACGAGTTTATAGATTTATAAAAGAAAATTTATAAATGGTTTAGAGATTTATAAAGGATTTATAAATGAGTTTTAGAAATGTACAAAGAGGAATTTATAAGTGATTGAAGTGTATAAAAGGAGTTATATAAATGGTTTCAAGAGTTTTATAAAATGGCTTGTAAATGGTTTTAGAGAATTACAAGGAGTTTTATAAATGATTTTTGAATTAAATAAAAAGGAAGACTTTCTCAGTTTTATGAATATACTTATACCGTTGAGGTAAGCATATGGATATTTTCTATGTACTGAAATGTAGGGATTTGCGGTTATACTTTGGTAAAAGTATTCTTATACAAGTAGTTTACAAAGTGATTTTTGTGAATGAAAGATTTATTAAAGGAGGCTAGTGATTGCTTAGGTACTTAACCAATGTTGGTTTTCCCTATGAAATAAATTCCTGATTGAATGTTTGTTATTCGATAGTTAAATAACCAACTATCGAAAATGGACCCAAACGTAACTTTGGAAATATCTAGGAGAAACACGTGAGTTATATGACACGGTCATCTCCGATGATGTTGTACTATGCGTATAAACCTTGTTTCCTTCTCCTAGGACAATGATAAGGAAATCCATCCACTAACGGTTAGGAGGTGATCTCCGATTTTATCTTTGACTGTTTATTTCCAAAAGAACCAGGGTTGAGTTTATCGAAAATTATCAAACGTTGTTTCGAAGAGACTGGGATCGAATATGTTATCCGAAAACCACTTTGATCCAACGAATGCATTTCGAAGTGAAGACATCGTGAAGATAATGGAATCGAAAATAGAGATGTGAAGTACAGGGGCTAATCGCTACTAATCCTGAGGGTGATTCCAAAATGGATGTAGTAGGAATAGCACCTTCTATTTCGTTCAGACCCAGAACGGACTTGTATGGATGAATACTATCAACACATTGTCATTGGAGGGCAATGAGCATTCTAAGTGTAAATGTTCTTGAAAGGTAATCGTAACCTCAAACCTCATCAACCGGGAATGACTAAAACAGGGGGGATGCAGCAAGGCTAAGTGGGTTGCTCCCAAGTAGGGTATGATCATCCCCATCTAGAGTCACTATTATCTCTCATTTGTATGCTAGGGGCCCATTAATGGAGGGGTGGTCATATTCGGTACTACATAACAAGGGGTAGGTCAGTCCTGTGTTGGCAGGGGATCCAAGCAAGGTCCTCGGTGTTATTTTATCTAGAGATGCACCGTTATGGGTGGTACCCTAGTAGCCCAGTCATTGTATGGAATCCATTCTCCAATAAGCGCCGTACGGACTTAATTGTGCCCAACTATGCTGAAACGTGAGATGCAAGCATTTCAGCTATATTCATATTTTACTTTGACCCCTAGACATTATTATAATGTAAATGGATTTTCTATAGAAAATGTTTTGGTTATCTCAAGGTAAAAACCTGCCCGTGTTTATGTGCGACGTGGTCTTACGAGATACTCTTGATTTTTCAAAGATTTTTCTTATAACTTTAAATCCAGTTGAGTGTGTTTTCTCACACTGATATTTTCCAGACTGACTCGAGTATTATTTTATTATAATGCTCGAGTTAGATCGGGTATATTACAGATTGGTTTGGATGCTTTGGAGCTTTAGAAGACGGGTTGGAGGCTCAGAGACGTATTCACGTAGATGGTTATTTTCCGTTGTATTCATTGTTGTGTTTATCAGCAATTGTGAGGACGAACTGTTATAACTGTCTAGGCTGATATAGGTTAGTATACTCTGACTGATGTTTATATATACACATATTACAGTTTTACTTTTGTGTAAAGATATGTGGTATATTATAGATTATTCGTTCCTCTGTGAGATTCTGTGTTGTTTATTTTCCTCTTATCTTCTTCCTTCTTTCTTTTTCCCTAACAAACAGGTTTTCTAGCATTTGATTGCTCGGTATGTGATATAGTGGATCTAATAATGTCGATTTTTCGAGGGTCAAAAAACCCCGGTCGTTACATTTGGTATCAGAGTTGAGGGTTAAGCGAGAACCTTGGCTTTTGTGGGGTACACATTAGAGATAGGGTCAATAGCACCCTAGAATGAGTTTGAGTGTATACATACATACATACATACATACATACATATATATATATATGAGCGCGTATTTGTTAGTGATATAAAATTGTTTTATATTATGTTGGTTGATTTGTTGAGGACTTATGGATTCTGGTCAATACGAGTAATTAACGTTATTGAACAGAGCAGTTCGACATGGTTTTGTTTTGAAATTAGGTAAATGAAATAATTTTACCTTGATTATATTTTGTATATAAAGGAATAATTTTTAGAATGGTGTTTTTAAAGTTAATAATTTTCATTTATTTTTAATGTTTATTGTTAATAATTATTATTATATAATGGTGTTTTGAAGTAAAAGATTTCTAATTATTTATAAATGTTTCCGAGACCTATGAATAGAGTTGAAAGACTTGGATTTTATAAAGGAGCTTATAAAATGGTTTGGAGACATAAGGAAGATTATTTACAAGGTAAAGAGTTTTATAATGATTTTTATAAATGGTAAGATATTTATAAATGGACTTAAGAAACGAGTTTGTAGATTATAAAAGAAAATTTATAAATGGTTTAGAGATTTATAAAGGATTCATAAATGAGTTTTAGAAATGTACAAAAAGGAATTCATAAGTGATTGAAGTGTATAAAAGAAGTTTTATTAATGGTTTTAGGAGTTTTATAAAATGGCTTTTAAATGGTTTTAGAGAATTACAAGGAGTTTTATAAATGATTTTTGAATTAAATAAAAAGGAAGTCTTTCTCAGTTTTATGAATATATTTATACCGTTGAGGTAAGTATATGGATATTTTCTAAGTATTGAAATGTAGGGATTTACGGTTATACTTTTGTAAATGTATTCTTATACAAGTAATTTAAAAAGTGATTTTTATGAATGAAAGATTTATTAAAGGAGGCTAGTGATTGCATAGGTGCTTAACCAATGTTGGCTTTCCCTATGAAATAAATCCCTGATTGAATGTTTGTTATTCAATAGTTAAATAACCGACCATCGAAAATGGACCCAAATGTAACTTTAAAAATATTTAGGAGAAACACGTAAGTTATATGGCACAGTCATCTTCGATGATGATGTACTGTGCGTATAAATCTCGTTTCATTCTCCTAGGACAATGATAAGGAAATCCATCCACTCACGGTTAGGAGGTGATCTCCGTTCTTATCTTTGACTGTTTATTCCTTAAAGAACTGGGGTTGAGTTTATCGAAAATTATCAAACGTTGTTTCTAAGAGACCGGGATTGGATATGTTATTCGAAAACCACTTCGATCCAACGAATGCCTTTCGAAGTGAAGACATCGCGAAGAGCATGGAATCGAAGATAGAGACGTGAAGTGCAAGAGCTAATCGCTACTAATCTTGAAGGTTATTCCAAAATGGATGTAGTATACAGTTTTGCTTTTGTGTAAAAATTTGTGGTATATTATAGATTATTCGTTCCGCTGTGAGATTCTATGTTGTTTATTTTTCCTCTTATCTTCTTTGCTCTTTCTTTTTCCCTAACAATCGGGTTTTCTGGCATTTGATTACTCAACATGTGATATAGTGGATGTATTAATGTCAATTTTTTAGGGTTGAAAAACCCCGGTCGTTACAATAACCAAACCAAATTATATTAAGTGGAGATGTAGAGGCTAAGGAGTTTATTTGACTAGAGTATGGGATGTGGAGATGTAGAGGCTAAGGAGTTTATTTGACTAGAGTATGGGATGTGGAGATGAAGCAAACTAGTCAAAATCTCTGAATCAGATGAATTTCCTGGAACTCGGAGAATTGCTTTAAGAATTAAGAGTTTAGTGGTGGAAATCAAAGCATATATTGTATATATGATTTAGGGATGGTTATGGGTTTATATAGATGTTGTAAGGATGCTAAAGTTGGGGTGCAACCTTCCAATTTGGCCTTTGATGAAGAGAAGCGGCTACTGGAGCGAACAGTCACGAAGACACCACTTCAAAAAAACTAGCCGTTTTATAGTAGGTTAGTCGACTGAGAGAATGCTTCAGTCGACTGGCTTGGTGTGAAAATCAAGCCCGAGACTGTTACCAAAAAAGTAGACAAGTTGTTCATATTTAGTCAACTAGTTCAGTCGACTGAATAGGGCCTTCATTCGACTTAATCATAGTATTTTCCATAAGCTTGTGTGGTGCAGTGGTAAGGGCATGAGATCATCTCTTTGCCCACACGGGTTCGAATCCTAGCTTTACATATTTGTAGCCATTTTATTCTACACCTTTTCCATCATCCTTTTGATCTAAAATAACTCAATAAACATATTAGTAGCATTAGTGTATGGTTATTATCATCAAAACACCATATATATGGTTAATTCTTCCCCTTTTTGATGATGACAATCACACAACTTTGATATAAAATAATAGGTCCCCAGGATATATTGTTGGGTGAATTCTTACCCAGAGGACCTCGAGACCAAGAAACTTGCTTCATTCGGCAGACCCATTCGGCAGGCACCATTCGGCAGACCTCGCTCAACCTCATTCGGCAGACCCATTCGGCAGGCACCATTCGGCAGACCTCGCTCAACCTCATTCGGCAGACCCATTCGGCAGGCACCATTCGGCAGACCTCGCTCAACCTCATTCGGCAGGCACCATTCGGCAGACCTCACCCGAACCACCTCCTGCCGAACCAACCGAACCAACCTTCCCAACTCCCACCGAACCACCTCCTGCCGAACCATCTCCACACCGGACCAACCTCACCATCCCACCACCGGTCCAATCAACTACCGGTCCATCCTACACTCCAATCACCTCCGAACCAAGCAATGACGAACCAAGACGTACCAGGCCAGATCACATCAGCCCAGGCCCATCAGCAACTATACACGTCCTAGACCCCTACCCCCAGCCTCACTCTATAAATAGAGGGGCAGGGGTACAGTAATGGGGACAAGTTTTGAGAGCTCAAGCACGGAAGGAACTCTTCAAACAACTTTCTTTTACTTGTATCAAAGCTTTGTACTTGTAATCATAAAAAAAGAAGAGAAATAACATATAAAGTGGACGTAGGCACATTCTGGCTGAACCACTATAAATCTGCGTGTCTTTTTACAGTTTAGCCCCTGTTTTTTACGTATTTGCATAAATCACTCAAATTACTAGGGATAACATAAGATCTACTAAGTCATACAACTTTGAGGTGTTTGTCCATTTTTTGTGCAAACATTTTTGGTGCTTTCACTGAGAACTAGAAGCTCGAAGCTTCAGCTTCACCTACTTAACAAGTTTTCCTAACAACATCGTCCGCCATTTGGAAAACATGCCTCCCAAACAGAGAAAAGATGTTAACAAAGGAAAAAACATCGCATCCAGCAGTCTTCCAGATCCAGCTGTCACGAATCAAGTAAATCGTCTTCCTCCAGCAACGGTAACAAATGAAGGACAGGCTAACCCAACCACTCCTGCCACAGAACAGCCTGCAGCAATTACTAGGGCAGATTTGGACAGAGTTGTTGTTGAAGTAACTAATCGCTTCACGTCCCAGCAGGAAGCCTTAGTGGACCATCTCATATCACGCTTGAGGGACGCTGAAGAATCCAACCGCAACACTGAATCATGGGGCGAGTCCCAGTCTGGAGGATCTCAGAGACAGCAAAGGTCTTCCTTCTCTGAAGGAGCTAACGGCAGAAGTAGCCGTGGTAGGAGCCGAGACCGAGCACAGCCCGAAGTTAGGCCTGAGGAAACGTTTGGTACCGAACCCAATGGGGAAGGTACCGGGCAAAGGTCAACTGTAGCTGAGCCTGTCATGCTGCCTAACCATAGAAACGCCAGTGAACGGGGCCGAGCTAGAGTCCAGCCCGAAGTTGGACCCGAGGAAGTGCTTAGATCAGAACCCGGCAGGGGGAGATCAAGGCAAGGGCCAACTGTAGCTGACCCTAGCATGCTCCCAGAAGATCAAAGGCAGCCACTGGAAAATATGAGGAATGATAGACGATACCATCCCTACAGATCATCTGGACGGAATCAATCCCACAGAACAGAACCAAACTCATTTCTATCTGCTCCAAATTCTGATGAAAGGATGGCACGCTTATTCAGAGAGTGTGTCCAACGGGAACAAAGAGATCGAGGGATAGGCGCTAGGGTAACCAGCCCTTTCGCCCGCAATATCGAAATTGCTATCACCCCCCGAGAATGGAAGATGCCAACAATGGAACCCTACAAAGGAACCTCCGATCCCGTTGTACACTTACAGAGGTACACGCAGCATATGCTCATGAGTGGAGCAACAGAGGGAGTACTATGCAAATGCTTTCCGCTCTTCTTAGCAGATCTTGCTACCTCCTGGTTCTGTCATCTACCCCAAGGATCCATCAGCTCATGGGAAATGTTGAAAGAAAAATTTATCAGTCAGTTCCGCATTCATGTGGAGCAACCTAAGGACGCTTATTCCTTATCCAGCGTCAAACAGAAACCTGGAGAAAAGCTGCAGCAATACCTAACCAGATTCAACGCCGCAGCAGCCGCAGTTCAAGATGCCGATGAGAAGCTTATCCTAATGGCCCTCTGCAGTGGGGTGCATCCAGACACTAAATTTGCTAGAAGATTGACAAAAGAAAAACCAGCTACTTTACCCGATTTATTCCATGAAGCCGGGAAATACATGAGGCTTGAGGATGCTGCCATTGAGGGGCAGTCAGGACAGCAAAGTAAGACTACCCATGGCAACGCCCCTGCTGTGGCGAGGGACGGTCGAAGAAATGATTCCAGAGACAATGCTGGGGGCAAGAAGGTAGAAAAGCGCCTATATCGGCCAGGACCAAGATTCGACACTTACACCCCTTTGAACGAGACCGTCGAAAATATCTTCCTTGCCACCCAAGGCGAAGTTAGATACAAACGCCCACCATACAAGAAGGAATCAGATAACGCACAGAAGTCTGGAAAATTCTGCCGCTCCCACGAATCTCACGGACATGATACCAATGAATGCCATCATCTCCGAGATCTGATTGAGGAACACATCAGAAGGAAGAAACTGGAACGTTATGTAAAAAGTCAAGACAGGACTCCAGCCCCTGCTAATGAAAACCCAAGGCTACCCTCACCAGGGACCGACAGAGGAAACCGCAACGCTAGCAGCTCTAGTCAAGAGAAGATAGTGGTCCATACCATCTCAGGAGGTCCGCACATCGCGGACAGAAGTTGGAGACAGATGGAAAGATATGGGAAGTCGCTTAGAGACAATAAAGACTGTGTCAATACGGTTATAGAAGAGCGCCACCCAAAGCGGAAAGAAAGCGATGACATCATATTCAGTAAACGCGACCTAGAAGGAAGACAGTACCCTCACATGGATCCCATGGTTATCTCTGCCCGACTCGGTCCCGCCGAAGTTTATCGAATCCTGGTAGACACTGGAAGCTCTGTAAATATCCTTTTCAAACACGCATTCGACAAAATGAAGCTATCAATGAAGGATGTATCTCCCTGCGATAAACCACTACACGGTTTCACTGGAGATGCGAAGATGCCCCTCGGGCAGCTGGACCTCTTTGTTGAGATTGGAAGCCATCCCCGCTCCGTTGTAAGGAAACAGACGTTTGTGCTGATAGAAAACCATTCGGCCTACAACGCCTTCTTAGGAAGACCAGCCTTATCTGACTTCCAGATTGTCCTAGCCCCATGGTGCCTGAAAATGAAATTTCCAACAGACAATGGGGTAGGGGAAGTGGAAGGAGACCAGGATATTGCACGAGACTGCTATGTAACCGAACTTCGCAACAACCACAGGAAAGATAAAGGGAAAGGTGTAGAGATTGCCCTCTGCACAAAAAGCCTTGAAGCATAGCAACTAAAGAAAGCCCCTCCTCTTCGATACACCAGCGACCCTTTCAATGAATTAGACCCTAGGGACAAAGAGGAGGAGGCCACCGCCGAGCCTGCAGAGGCTATGGAGTTTATATCTATAGACAAGCACGACTCAAGTAGGCTACTGAAAATTGGGTCGCAGCTGAAAGCTGAATTGAAGGAACAACTCATTGATTTTCTCCGCCACAACTTGGATGTATTCGCTTGGTCACACGCTGACATGACCGGAATCTCCCCCGACATAGCATGCCACGTATTAAACATTGATCCTACCAAGGCGCCTGTAAAACAAAAAAAGAGAAGTATGGGGGTAGAACGATCAGCAGCCCTCGATGAAGAAGTAAAGAATCTACTCGCCAATGACTTCATACGAGAAGCTGTTTACCCAGAATGGATCGCCAACCCTGTACTGGTAAAGAAGGCTAATGGGAAGTAGCGGACCTGCATTGACTTCTCCAACCTAAACGACGCCTGCCCAAAGGATTGCTTCCCGCTTCCCAGAATCGACCAACTTGTAGACAGCACAGCCGGGCACGAACTCCTATCTTTTATGGATGCATACTCAGGATATAACCAAATTCCTATGCATGCTCCCGACCAAGACCACACTAGTTTCATCACCGACCGGGGTTTATACTGCTACAAAGTGATGCCTTTCGGACTTAAAAATGCAGGAGCCACCTACCAGCGAATCATCAACAAGATGTTTGCAGGGCTAATAGGACAAACTATGGAAGTATATGTGGACGACATGCTGGTGAAATCGCGGAGAGCCAAAGATCACGTAAGCCACCTAGGCGAGATGTTTCAAGTACTTCGGCAATATGGAATGAAGTTGAATCCACTAAAATGCTCCTTCGGTGTGTCGTCAGGGAAATTCTTAGGATTCATCGTTCATGCCAGAGGAATAGAAGCAAACCCTGAACAAGTTCGAGCACTAAGGGACATCAAGATACCTTCCACCCGAAAGGAGATGCAAAGCCTAAATGGAAAAGTGGCCGCCCTAAGCCGATTC
Source organism: Allium fistulosum (assembly GCA_030737815.1). Lineage (NCBI taxonomy): Eukaryota > Viridiplantae > Streptophyta > Magnoliopsida > Asparagales > Amaryllidaceae > Allium > Allium fistulosum. Next base: position 332,935,081 of record CM060901.1, on the reverse strand, counting down.
ATCTCCAAGGCAACGGACAAGTGTGTCCCCTTTTTCGAAGCTCTAAAGAAAGATAAAGGAAAGTTCGAATGGACAGACGAATGCTTAACCGCTTTCCTTAACTTAATCGAACACCTCCAGAAACCACCGGTGCTCTCAACTCCAAGCGAAGGAGAAGAATTATACCTATACCTTGCTGTGTCATCTCACGCTTTAAGCGCTGCCTTGGTAAGAGAAGACAACTGCACGCAACGACCAGTTTACTTCGTCAGTAAAAGGTTTACTGGGGCAGAAGTCAGATATCCTAAACTTGAAAAGTTAGCATACTGTTTACTGATCACATCACGGAAACTGCGTCACTACTTCCAGTCCCATTCCATCAAAGTTCTGACCGATCAGCCATTGAGGCAGGTACTCCATCGTCCTGACACTTCTAGGCGACTACTTAAATGGTGCATTGAACTAAGTCAGTATGATATCACCTATCACCCTCGCACCGCCATCAAGGAACAAGCCATGGCTGATTTCATTGCAGAGTTCACTACCAGCGAGGATAGGGAGCAACTGGAAATAACAGAAGATATCAAGTGGAATCTCTTTGTGGACGGTGCATCTAACGAACAAGGCTCGGGGGCAGGTGTGGTAATAATCACTCCCAGGGGAAATAAACTGCACTATGCTATAAGGTTGGAGTTCGCTGCCACCAACAACGATGCAGAATATGAAGCAGTAATAGCCGGATTAGAAATTGCCATCGAGGTCGGAGCCAATTCTTTGTGTCTTCACAGCGATTCTCAGCTTATTGTTAATCAAATACTAGGGGAATTCCAAGCTCGAGAAGAACGACTCGTGGCATATCTAAAGAAGACCAAGTTACTTCTCAGCCGATTGGACCACTACTTAGTCAAACACATCCCTCGGGAAGAGAACCAAGAGGCCGACGAATTGGCAAAGCAAGCAAGTATGAGAGACATCGCCATCTTCGGGGCAGTAACTGTCTCAAAGCAAGCGGTCCCAAGTTTTGAGCAAGTAAATCTGATAGCTGCAACCGAAGAAGCGACTTGGATGACTCCCATCCGGGACTACCTACAAAATGGCACACTACCCGACGGGCGTAACGAAGTCAAGAAAATCTTGAGGAAAGTGTCCCGCTACACAATACAAGGAGACATCCTCTATCGGCGCGGGTTCTCTAACCCATTGTTAAGGTGTGTCGCCGGAAGGGAAGCCAAGGAAATCTTATCCAATATCCATCAAGGAAGCTGCGGAGATCACACCGGAGGGCAAACGTTAGCAAAAAAGATACTCCGATACGGATATTTCTGGCCCACCTTAAGCAAGGACGCCTTAGATTTCGCCAAGAAGTGTTGCAGATGCCAAAAATTTGCTAAGATCCCTCGGCTACCAACAACCGAGATTACTCAGATGACCAGCCCTTGGCCCTTTGCAGTATGGGGAATTGACTTAATCGGTGAACTGCCAATGGGTCGAGGCGGCGCCAAATATGCTATAGTAGCAGTCGACTATTTCACCAAATGGGTGGAAGCAGAACCTCTAAATAAAGTATCTTCAGCGAAAGTTATCAACTTCTTAATCAAAAATGTTCTATGCAGGTACGGAGTCCCACTAAAAATCATATCAGACAATGGACTTCAGTTTGACAGCGAGGAATTCGCCAACTGGTGCCAAGAACACGGAATTCACAAAAGCTTCTCATCCGTAGCATATCCCCAAGCAAACGGCCAAGTCGAAGCAGTCAACAAAATTCTGAAAACTCTGGTCAAAAAGAAGCTCGAAAAGTCAAAGGGCGCTTGGGTGGATGAACTCCCCACGGCACTATGGGCCTACCGCACATCTTTCAGAACATCAACAGGGCACACTCCTTTCTCTTTGGCATACGGATCGGAGGCTATGCTCCCAGTTGAAACCATTGTGCCTTCCCACCGTAGGATCCACTATAACCCAGAAGAGAATGAAGAGCTCCTCAACATGTCTTTGGATCTAGTCGAGGAGAGAAGGAATGATGCAGTCCTTAAAACAGCAGCCCACAAGCAAAAGGTGGCAGCACAATACAACTCCAAAGTCAAGCATCGTACCTTACGAGAAGGGGATCTTGTCCTCAAGCGAATCTTCCCTCGCCCCGGAGCACTAGACCCAATCTGGGATGGACCATATGTAATTCATAAAGATCTCCACAACGGAGCCTATATTTTGTCAACAGTGGACGGAGAGGTGTTCCAGAGGGCATGGAACATCCAACACCTCCGTCGATACTTTTCTTAACTTGTATTGCCCATATGAAGTGAATTAACAAAGAGAATCAGTGGACGTAGGCCTTTTCGTGCCGAACCACTTTAAAAAACCTTGTCTCTTTTTTTGTTCCTTTGTATCTTGGCTGCTTGTTAACTTTATCCTTTTCTGTTGAACAAAATCCTGAGTATACAGCATTTCTATTCAAAGCACTCCACAACACAACTTCACCTGGACAAGACCTAACAGGTACTATGCGAATCTATGCCCTCGCCAATGAGACACTTTTGCTCCAGCATCCCTCTGCTGCGGGTTAACTCATTGCTTGCGACGGCCCTTAAAGCCAACTGTAATGAGCCGATTATAAGCCACCGAGAAGGCCGACTATAGCCGAGGCAGCTCATTACGGCGTTAGGCTCGCCGGCAACTGTGAACCGACTATAAGCCCCAACATAAGGTGTGGCCAGCCAGGGGCAGTTCACAGTTGACGATCGGCACCCACGCTAGCCGGCCACAGTAAATCGAATAATACCCACGATTACGGGCCATAATGGCCCGGGTAGTTACTGTGCGTGATCTCGGCTCCGATGTGTCTTAAGTGCGGCTGTGGTAAAAAAGAATTAACTCCCCGCGGAAGCGTAAGATGGGTGACGAATGTCTCCAAGACCCACGGCTAGGGAAAGTGACTACAAAACCCGTTTGCCACGAACTTAAGCACATCGAAGGCCTTCCGTGATTGGAAGTTTTACCTTTTTTACGTATTTCAATTTTACTTAAAAAGCTTTTTTCCTATCCCCTATAACAATCCCTAAAGTACATGATACAGAGTAGGAGATACTCGCCAATGGGTGTAGGGACTCACAGTGGCAGGACATTCGGCTACATTCCATGCTCGGTCCTACAAGATATTCAAGACTGCCATCTACGATTAAAACATGAAAGGCGGTATTTTCTTCTTTTATGTACAATTACATGACTATAATTTGTTCACACCACACGCTAATATTGCAAGTCATAAAATTATGGTTTAGAACCAGAGTCTAACATCAAACACAATTTAATTACAAGAATATACATAGCTAACATTTCTCATACGATATGTCGAAATAGCAACAAATATTCAAGAAACGACAAAATCAGCTTAAAAAAAAATTACACGTCAAGAATAATGTTGATTGTCACAAGTAGCAAGAATTACAACTTAGAAGTTATTCTACTGTCTTAAGACTAACATATACAACCATGCCAAGCCTACAAAAAGAATTTTCCAGGTCTAATCAGGGAGCCGGTTGCGTCGGAGTCTTGTCCTTGCTCTGTTGCCCGCCTGTCCGGTCATAAAAAGGATTCATTAGTAATAAGCAACCAAGTTAATCGGGAAGCTGAAAAGGAAAACTTACCAGCATAAGCTTACTGGCCACTCTGGTCATCATCATCCACTTGCACCCCTGCCTCCTCAACAGCGAGCAACCGCATACCCTCCTTCACTGCCACCTTCTCTCCCTTGGCAAACTGGGCAGTGACCGCATCCATGCTGAAGGCCACGCCACCATCTTTATCCGCATCGGCCTTGGCCTCTTCCAAAGCCCGAAGATAGATCTTAGCCATGACCCTGGGATAATCATCCATCCAAGAGAGATTGCCCTGCTTCCAAGTTCGGAAATACATGTCCTGGAGCATGTCATCCATCATTCCCTCATTCTCCTCAAACTCCCTTATCCGGGCCACGGAAACCGACAACCTTTCGACGGCAGCATCTCTCTCCAATCTGTATCTCGAGCAATCAGCCTGAAGGGACCGCCGCATCACCTCCATCTCTTCCCTCAACTTAGCTTGAGCAAGCTCTGCAGCCTCAAGTTTCTCGGACAATTCCTCCACCTGCTCGAGATCCGCTTTCCGAACCTCGTCCACCGTGGCAATAGCCATGTCAATCCGCTCTTTGCAAGTAGCTTCCATTTTCTGCAATTCGGCCCGACTGGCCTCTTCCATGGTTTTCCTTAGTCGCCCAGTAGCAGCCTCATGCTGAGAAATCTGAATAGCCTGATCCGCAAGCTGTTTGGCCTGATCCGAAACCACCAATCGAAGTCGGATATTGGCGCTTCCAATCTCCTCTCCGGCCTTAACCAGCCGAGCATGATGCCCCATCAGCTTCTTGGTCTCCTCTGCCACCCGATCAATATTAGCCTTGGCATCGTCTCCCATAGTGACTATACGAGTAGTGAGTAGATCGAGATCTAAGGACTTGGCTTCATCAAGTACTCATACCATGGGGTTACGGGGGAGAAGGTGTTCACCAGTGACTTCGTCAAAAGTAATATCATGAGAGCTTGGATCCAGATCAGGATGACCCGCAAATGGATTACGAGCCAAGTCGGGACGGTCGATGTGAATAACAGAAGGGTTTCCGGACGGGTGCGGAGAAGGTGCAAACTCGCTACCCTCCTCAGTAATATCATGAAGAGGCTGAGCCGGAGGCTGAGGACCGGGCGAAGTTTCGGATAAAGGATGACTCCTCTTCCTCTGCTGAATACCCTCTTCGATGACCCCAAGAAGAGGACGGTAGCCGACTACATCCCCGGAGCGTTGGGTTGAGGGCTTCGGCTTAGCAGAAGTTTTGGAAAGTTTATATTGCTCAAGCCTGTGTCGAAGGTCTGAAGCTTTGGACGTCTTGCCTGCTCCTGATATAAAGAACAAGTGTCACAAACTTACATCACTATACGATTCGAGGAACGCGGTAAATTACAAGTTAAAAAAGGAAAAGAAACACAGCTGTGGTTGTACAAACCCTGGGGAGGAGTGGGATACTGCAACAAGTCCTGGATTTCATTCCAGGACGGGAGCGGGTCATAAAATATTCCTAAATCCCTATCATTAATGAAGCATGCAGGAGTCAAGAGTTCACCTTGAGTCGTCGGAGCCACCTTGGCTGGAATGGTCGGAGAAGACTCACTTGCACCAGTCCCGGCTTTGTCCGCCTTCCCGGTCTTCTCTACCAAAGCCGGAGCCTCATCCAACCCCTCAAAAGCCTGGTGGAACGCATCATCCATCCACTCCTGAATCTCGCCCGCTTGCCCAGGAAGTAGGGCCCCGATGCCATCGCCACCTTTGTCACCATCCCGACCATCTCCACCCTCGCCTCTTTCCTCCTCTATGTCTTCCTCCTCCCGGGTAAGTGGACAATTGCTGGGGGAGGGACCGTCCGATTTCTTGAGTTTCTTACCTCCGACAGTTGGAGGTTTTGTGAAAGGTTTCCTCTTGCTACTCTCTGCCGTAACACCTTCCTTGGTCTGAGCAGCCGCCCTCTCCTCCGCCGTTTCCCTCAGCTTAACTACAGACTGCTGCGGAAGGATTAAGTTATATTCCAGAAGAATCGCATTTCTAATCAAGAAGGCAGATGATCTATATTTCCCAAGAATGGCTTCTATCTCAGCCGCCGTCTGAACCAGGCGGTCAGTCTCCACAACCGGAAAGCCACCTGTCGCTAGCAAAAATGAGAAAGTATGAGAAGAAGCATCGCAATCGGAATAGAAATTATAAGTAAAAGCATCAACTTACATCCAGAGGTAAAGCGCCGGATTGAAACGGAGTCGTCCCTAACAAAGAACCACTCTTTCTTGAACATGCTGAATTTAGAGTATAGGTCCAAGACCGGCTTGAAGGTCACAGCTGACTCCAAGCTAATGTATGGGGACCCCTTCTTATAGCCCCTTAAATTATATAAGTACCGGATCTCCCGGTTGGAAGGAGCACGACCATACTTCCTCTGGAAAATAACGAAGAGGCTCACTAGTATAGCATAGGAGTTGGGTTGAAGCTAGAATGGGGCCACCTTGAGATATGTGAGGAAGCTGGCTACCCAAGCATTGAGAGGCGGGATAGCACCACACATACAATGGTACCTACTATAAGCAAAGTACCCTTCGGGAGGATTGTATGGCATGACTCCTGGGCCCGGCAACAGCATGAGGGCTCTATCGATCCCAAAGGAACGAGATATAACATCGAGCTGCTCCTCTTTGAGAGAGCTAGGAAAGCAGTCAGGCGGGGAATCCAGCAGCTCCTGGGGACCATATCCATCCACTAATGACCTTGGGGCGGGCCTATGACGCTCCGATCCTGATTGAGCTGGGGGCACGGCCGAGGACTCTCCTTCACCCCCGGACTTCCTTTTACCTGATCGGGTTTCCACTCTTTGAGACATTATCTGCAAACACCGGAAAAGCATAGTGTTAGAACAAAGGATGCAAACAAGTAAGCATATAATATGGAATTTCACTTAAAAGTTCGAAGTATGAAACACATGTTCACTCGGTACAATAGTTCATTCGGCGAACAGATGCAGCACTTCAATGGGTCATTCGGTAGTATAATATAAGTTTTCATTCGGTGCCCAAAGAACCAAGTTCATTCGGTAAATAAGGACCAAAACTCGTTCGGCACTAAGCCCTATTCTCATTCGGTAGTGCGATACAGGAAGCATTCGGCTTTAGAAACCTATCATGTTCATTCGGCGAAAGGACGTATACCTGGTTCGGTACGAGCTTGATTCGGCAAAGAGTTGATTCGGCTAAACTCGTCTCTCTGGTTCGGTTGTTCGGTAAGGAAAAGCAAAGGGGGTATAGCCCCTATATATAGACAAGCGAAAGGCAACCGGATCAACCGGTTCGGCGTTCCTCGCCGAACGAACCTATCTCAACTACAGGAAACGCCCAAGCTAAAACAAAGCACGACACATGCAAACACGTGCCCCGCTTTGGGGGGCAAATGTTGGGTGAATTCTTACCTAGAGGACCTCGAGACCAAGAAACTTGCTTCATTCGGCGGACCCATTCGGCAGGCACCATTCGGCAGACCTCGCTCAACCTCATTCGGCAGACCCATTCGGCAGGCACCATTCGGCAGACCTCGCTCAACCTCATTCGGCAGACCCATTCGGCAGGCACCATTCGGCAGACCTCGCTCAACCTCATTCGGCAGGCACCATTCGGCAGACCTCACCCGAACCACCTCCTGCCGAACCAACCGAACCAACCTTCCCAACTCCCACCGAACCACCTCCTGCCGAACCATCTCCACACCGGACCAACCTCACCATCCCACCACCGGTCCAATCAACTACCGGTCCATCCTACACTCCAATCACCTCCGAACCAAGCAATGACGAACCAAGACGTACCAGGCCAGATCACATCAGCCCAGGTCCATCAGCAACTATACACGTCCTAGACCCCTACCCCCAGCCTCACTCTATAAATAGAGGGGCAGGGGTACAGCAATGGGGACAAGTTTTGAGAGCTCAAGCACGGAAGGAACTCTTCAAACAACTTTCTTTTACTTGTATCAAAGCTTTGTACTTGTAATCATAAAAAAAGAAGAGAAATAACATATAAAGTGGACGTAGGCACATTCTGGCTGAACCACTATAAATCTGCGTGTCTTTTTACAGTTTAGCCCCTGTTTTTTACGTATTTGCATAAATCACTCAAATTACTAGGGATAACATAAGATCTACTAAGTCATACAACTTTGAGGTGTTTGTCCATTTTTTGTGCAAACATATATATTATGTAAGTTTATTTCCCTCAACTTCGTATAAATGTCAATATAAAATATGCAAACACATGTTCAAGAGCATTGGCGTACTATATGACAAAAGCTCCCCTAAAGTATAATGTTTCTCTTTAACTTTTAACTATATACTCCCCCTATCAATATGCTCATTATTTCTCCCTCTTTTGTAATTAACAAAAAGTATGAGAAAATTAAAAATAAATGGAGAATATCATAGAAAAGTCAAAAATAAATAATTTTAACATTAATTCAAAGCGATGGGTATCCAATAGATATGTCAAACGGAAGCAAAATGATACTCATTTTACAATAGATATAAGGTTTACGACTTAGGAAACCATATCCAGTTAGATGTGGTTGATCTCTTACAAATATAATTTCCACTATTAACCACAGTGTCGTAATAATTGCTAACGTATGATTTTCTATCATAATCTGTTAGATTAGCAGGAACCCATATATCAACATTAATTGTCATTGATTTAGTATTCAAAGGATTTTTTCTATCTCTAAGCATAATAATATAATGACATGGATTGATTTTAGAACTATCTCTACTTTTAATACTGGTATTAAAATGTATATTCAAAAATGCATATCTAGTAATTTTTCTACAATTATCTTGTTTATAGTCTAAACCAGTTCTATTATTATGAGCTTTGTTATTAGCAGTTAAGGAAGATAAATCATTTTTTTCTTTATTAAAATTTGTGATTTTCTCATTTAATTTATCAAAAGCAGCTTTGCAATCACAAATTTCTTTTTGCAATATAATATATTATTATCTTTTAAAAATTCACATAGTTTAATAAATTTTAGAATCTTATCAATAAAAGCCATATTCTCTTTTTTCAGAGATAAAATTTTAGAATTTGAATCATTTAAAGAATTTTTCATAAATATATTTTTATTTTGCAAAACTTCAATTTCCTTTAGAAGATCGGTATTTTTATCGTTTAAGCCTCATTACCTTTTAATAAAAATCTTTTTGTAAAATAAGTCCTTTCAATATATTTTCAAAAAAATTAGTTTGTTTTATTAAAAACTTATTTCTTCTATTAAAGTACTAATTTTACACTTAAAATCATCTAATTTAGTTAAAGTAATAGAATTGACCTTTCATGATGCTTTAAAAATCTTTTAATAACTTCTCATGTGTTTGTAAAATATCATTGTATATAGAATCTAAGCGTATTGATTTTGATCTGAAATTAGCTATACAGCACAAGTACCTTGATTCTATAGATTGTTGCTCGCTTCCAAAATTTTGCTTTTTCTCGACTGTCTTTGAGCTCTGACTGGATCTTCTCTTTTTGGCCATTATTCTATGATGTTGCGACGATTGATAGAATTCCAGGCTCTAATACCACTTGTTGGTGGCTATGCACTGGATCAAAAATGGCTGATAGTAGTAAATAATGTAAATGCAGTGAAAAAGTACAGTAGATCACATAGTCGATTTTATACTGGTTCGGACCTCCCGTCCTACGTCCAGTCCCAAAGCTCCCCTTCAGTATTTCACTATCAACGCCCTCACTTCTCCTAGAGGAATAGGTTTACAGACTCTGCCTGAACAATTGAATAGGACTTTAACAGTAGTTACAAGTTGTGTAAGAAAAACGTTACTCTCTGACACACTGTATCTTGATATACAAATGTTAATTTGATGTACAATGACTCCTATAACCAAACCAAACTATATTGAGTAGAGTATAGAGGCCAAGGAGTTTATTCGACTAGAGTATGGGATATGGAGATGAAGCAAACTAGACAAAATTACCGAATCAAATGAATTTCTACGAACTCGGAGAATTGCTTCATAAATTGAGAGTTTAGGAGTGGAAATAAAAGCATAGAGTTGTATATATGATTTAGGGATGGTTAGGGGTTTATATAGATGTTGTAGGATGCCAAAGTAGGGGTAAAACCTTCTAATTTCGCCATTGATGAAGAATTTTGCTATTGATGAAGAGAAGTGGCTGCAGGAGCGGAGAGATGCAACTTTTGGAGCAAAGAGTCACGAAGATGGCACTTCAAAAAAAATAGCCATTTTACAATAGGTCAGTCGACTGAGAGAAGGTTTCGGTCGACTGGCTTGGTGTGAAAATTAAGCCCGAGAGCATTGTCAAAAAAGTAGAAAAGTTGTTCATATTCAGTCGACCGGTTCAATCAACTGGACAAGGCTTTCATTCGACTGAATCATAGTATTTTCCAAAAGCATGTGTGGTGCAGTGGTAAGGGCATGTGCTCATCTCTCAACCCACCCGGATTCGAATCCTAGCTTTATGTATTTTTAGCCATTTTATTTTACACATTTTCCATCATTGTTTTGACCTGAAATAACTCAATAAAAATATTAGTAGCATTGTTGTATGGTTGTTATCATCAAAACACCATACATATATATATGGTTCTTTCATTCTCCTTCTTTTTTATGATGACAACCACACAACTTTAATATAAAATAATAGCTCCCCTTGATATATGTTATGTAAGTTTAGTTCCCTCAAGTTCATATAAATACCAATATAAAATATGTAAAACACGCGTCCTTTGGTATCAAAGCAATGAACGTTTGTTTTACATATTTTATATTGGCATTTGTATGAAGTTGAGGGAAATAAACTTACTTAACATATATCTAAGGGGCTATTATTTTATATTAAAGTTGTGTGGTTGTCATCATCAAAAAGAGGGAGAATGAAAGAACCATATATATGGTGTTTTAATGATAACAACCATACAACAATGCTGCTAATATGTTTACTGATTTATTTTAGGTCAAAACGATGATGGAAAAGGTGTAAAACAAAATGGATAATAATATGTAAAGCTGGGATTTAAACCCGGGTGGGTTGAGAGATGAGCATGTGCCCTTAACACTGCACCACATAAGCTTTTGGAATATACTATGATTTAGTCGAATGAAAGCCTTTGTCCAGTCAACTGAACCGTTCGACTAAATATAATCAAATTGTCTACTTTTTTGGCAATGCTCTCGGGCTCGATTTTCACATGAAGCCAGTCGATTGAAGCCTTCCCACGGTCGACTGGCCTACTATAAAACGGCTAGTTTTTTTGAAGTGGTGTCTTCATGACTGTTCGCTCTAGAAGTTGCATCCCTTCGCTCATGCATCCACTTCTCTTCAACAATGGCGAAATTGGAAGGTTGCACCCATACCTTACCATCCCTACAACATCTATATAAACTCCTATACAAATCCATGCTTTGATTTCCACTCCTAAACTCTCAATTCCTAAAGCAATTCTCCGGTTCCAAGAAATTCGTTTGATTTGGTGATTTTGACTATTTTGCTTCATTTCCACATCCCATACTCTAATTGAATAAACTCCATAGCCTCTACACCTCTACTAATATAGTTTGGTTTGGTTATAGGAGTCATCGTACATCAAACTAACATTCTATGTATTAAGATACGCTGTGTCAGAGAGCAACATTTTTGTTATACTACCGTAACTATTGTTAATGTCCTATTCGGTTGTTTAGGAAAAGTTTGTAAACCTGTTCCTCCAAGAGAAGTGAGGGTGTCGATACTGAAATACCAAAGGGGAGCTTCGAGACTGGACATAGGTTAGGAGGTCCGAACCAGTATAAAATCGACTATGTGATTTACTATATTATTCCGCTGCATTTACATTGTTAACTACTATCAGCCATTTTCGATCCAGTGCATAGTGACTAACAGGGAAGAAAAGGGAGTCAAACTGAAATAATAGGGATTAGATCTTCAGATTTAGAAAGCTAAAAATGTGAGTGGGAAATTATATATTTTTATATAATATTGGATTTATATCATCGTGAATCTCTTCTTGTATGCCTAAAATGTAAATTGGAGTTGCAGGCTAAAAATTGTATATGTGTAATGAATTTATAAACCCTACCCAGACATTCTGTGATTGATAATTTGAATTATATATTGCATGTTTGTGAATCTAGAAAATATCATGTGGTAGTAGTCCTTGAATTTAGGATTGGATAGTAGCAGTCCTTAAAACTTATAAATTGTGTAATCGTTCCAAATTTGTAGATTTAACAATGTGTGCAAATAAAATTTAAATTAAGTTATCACTATAAATTTTTGGGATTTAAAGAGTAATTTAATTCATAGGAATGCAGAGGGTTGTGATGTAATTTTTTATAGATTATCAAGTTTAGATTTATAAATAAAAGTGTATCGTTTGAAATGACAGAATACATCAAAAGGAAAGCGATGTATAAAATATAGATACTTACCGTATTTTGCACTATCTATTTCAATAACTATTAAAAGATAATTCCATGTAATTCCATATGTAACACAAATTCTCCTTTTGGATAAGATATAGAAATTTACAGTGTTAGTCTTTCTATTTAGGGAGAAGACGTAATTCTAATGCATTAAAATATAGAAATCTAAGGATAACTTGAACAATTATAAATATGATAAAAACGATCCAAGAAAAGAATTAATATATACATGTGTGCAGTATAAGAAAGATAGAATTAAATAAAAGAAATGAAAAGGTAGGTAAGTAATAATTTAAAATAAAAGGCAGTAGAGATAGAAAATGTAATGGTAAGGAAAAGGAAAATAAATGGGAAAAAACATTTAGATCTTTTAAAAAGGAAGCGGTAAATGACCTTAAATTAAATAAGATGTAAACGCATAAGGAAGTTAAGAAATGTTATTAACAGTAAACAGTGGAGGCGAAATAATTAAACAAGTGTGAATGAATATATATATATATATATTATATGTGTGTTTGTAGATTCAAGAATGTGTTTATGATGGTTATGGATTATCAAAATTAGTAATTAACTTAAGGGATAAAAATGACATGGTCATCAGAATGGGTTGGAATGTGAGGTTAGTAGTGTTACACATAGAAGCCTGCCCAAAGCAAGGGGCTACCAGCAACTATGTATATATTATACTGATGTGGGACATATAAACTATAGGACCCATGGAATTATATACATTAGCATAAAGGTGAAGCAATACCCCAGTAAGGTCTACTTCAATCTTTTAGGAGGGGTATTACCTTGATTGCGTTAGGCAATTTAAGTGGGATGATGAGCAAAGATTAGCGATATGTAAATGAGTTAGTACCGTATTAGGGAGTAAGAGCTGCACATAGGTCATGAATGCCATCAGTCCTGAGTAGTGAGCAGGAAAGACGACGGTTAACCCTAAATGGGCTACACCTCCTACTAGTGTATGTCATGTTTGGGACATGCATTTCCATTGTTTTTTGTTAGTTTGGTTATTAGGAGAGAAGGCTAGATAACCCTTAAAAAGAGGTCTTTCAAAACAAATGGGGCAGTATGTTGAGCTGAATCCATAACTGTTCTTGTAGCTGAGTCCATAGTCCGAAGAGCTGAGTCCTCTATAGTCTGTGGAGTAGAGTCCTCTATAGTTCGAGGAGCGGGTCCTCTATAGTCCATGGAGTTGAGTCCACAATAGGAAGCATACAAGTAGAAAATCCCCAATGCAAGATAGAATATGTCTAAACTATATGACACCGTTATTAGGCACTACGAGGAGTTCCTTGGTATATATGACGACGAGGACATGATATTGCATTGATGAAGGATCCTAATGAGGTGTTGGGTTACAGATATTAGCGAAGATAGTATCTTGGTCCAATGGGGATTGTGGTACTTATATATATACACGTAAGTAGTTATAATCTACTTCGATAGATGAGCTGTATCGTATGCGTACACGGAGTCGAAACGACTAAGTAAAATAAAAGTACATAACATGTGATGAAAGTCAACATAAACTAGTGCTATGTGTAAAATGTATAATTTGCTAATCACTAGAACATTGTTCTGATCCTCTGCTTATTACAACCGATAGGATAGCATTAGGGGGACAGGTACGATGCAAGGTGCCAACAATGGAAGGACAGGTTTCCTAGTGCATGCACGGCACTGACAAGGACACCAGTTATTGGAAGTGTCAATCTTGGTCAGTACTATATGATTTATTATACTTTACCATTTTGCTGTAAGTTATATCGATAGTATTCTGGTATGCATTTATTTGTCTAGTTACAGGATACCAAACCAACGATCCGTACTTTGGTGGACTTGGGTTTTCGATTTAGCGAAAATTCAGACCCACTAAGGTGTAGGTTGTCACATTTGGTATCTGGGCCTAGGTTAGTTGATATTGAAAAATTAGGAAAGATTAAGAGAACATATTTGTATTTTTCGTATAAATATAAAAATATTATACGCCAAATCATATAAATTCTGACTATAGAGTAATTGCAATCATACACTGAAAATATGGATAAGTCGAATATGAGTCGAAACAATAGATGAAGTTAAAGATATACACCTACCCCGATTACACCATAGGAAGTACGCTTGATGAAAAGGTGTTGACTTAATATGGAAGGAAGCTTATTCGTCTAACCTAAAAATCCTTACTCTCGACCTACTCAAATGAGTACTCAAGAATTTAGGGGTAAAAACGAAAACTTCGGGCCAGACAAAAAGTCTGGTGTGAATAATAATATTTTGTCTCGAACCAAATATACATCTAATGAGACTATGCCACTAAGCGAAACGGGTTTTCCCCTCTCTAGTATCTTATTTAAATATATCAATCATAAATCATCATCTGCAACCACATGATTAGAACAAACATATCATGATCATATGCATGCATGCAACCTGGGTAAGTCGGACTAGTCTATCATCCTAGGGTTATGTACGCCCAAGGTTTACACTTCCCAACAATAGGTTGTCTGTCTCAAATTATAGTTTTCCTAGGGTCACCATGAATCTAATCGTTTTGCAGGCCAGCTAATAACCTATCGGACTGACCCGGGCCAAAACATAACTTGATGTCCACAAATCTCCAAATACAGTTAGGAGTAAAACATCTTCAATAATTTGGTGAACATATAGAGTTACGAGTTTTTTTTGTGTAGACATCCTTTTAGTCTCACTACTAACAAAGCCATATGCACTGGAATCTTGGACCTTTACAACCGAGGGCTAATGGCTGAAGCATGGGGCACGACCCAACACCAATCCCACCTACACTCTTATCTGGTTTTTATATTCATAAGTCATATCTTTTGATCATTTCAGGGCATCCTAACACAACTGATCTATCTGATCTCATGTATGCAATTCTACTTACCTAGAGTTTAGTCTAACCATAGTCACTACTGGGACAACCTAACTGGTAATTCTACCCCCAAAATCCCAAGATGCAGTGTTGGGTCATGAAATGTGAGTGACAATTATAAAATATCTATATTTAACTGATTAATTGATAGCAAGAACATATAGCTTCACTAGTGAAAAATGTTCAATCAACAGTCACATACATAATAAAATTACTTAAAATTAAGTAACATTTCCCATTGGCAAACTTCATACAAAATGGGGCTAAAACACCATTTATTTCCTTGAAATCTTTTATCTTTGACATTGACAAACCACTTAAAATTATTCTTTAAAACAAGGAAAACTTCGCCCATTACTTAGCCAAAATCTTGTGCTAAAGCACTAACATAAGTCTAAACTAATGGCAAAAAACTGGTCATCATAAGTCTAAACTAGTAGCAAAAAACTGGTTGACACAAGTCTAAACTGGTGGCATAAAATAGGTCATCATAAGTCTAAACTGATGGCATAAAACTGGTCGTCATAAGTCTAAACTAGTGGCATTAAACTAGTTGACATAAGTCTAAATTGGTGGCATAAAATTGGTCGACATAAGTCTAAATTTGTGGCATAAACATTGATGTCGTAGGTCTGGCATCATCGTTGATGTCGTAGGCGGCATCAACACTGATGTCGTAGGTCTGGCATCATCATTGATGTCGTAGTTAGCATCAACATTGATGTCGTGGATCTGGCATCATCATTGATGTCGTATGTGGCATCAACTTTGATGTCATAGGTCTGGCATCATCATTGATGTTGTAGGTGGCATCAACATTGGTGTCGTAGGTTTTCATCAACATTGATGTCGTAGGTTTGGCATTATCATTGATGTTGTAGGTGGCATCAACTCGATGTCATAGGTAGCATCAACATTGATGGCATTAACAAAGGATGGTATTTATGTAAATAGTTTAAAACTTTAAATTATTTCCTTTTAAAGATAACACTTTCCACCAACTCTTGTCTCTTGTCAAATTTTTATTGGATAACAAATTTTCTTTTCATATTTCTTTCAGAATTTGTTGGAAGATTACATTTTATTTCCCAAAACAATTTACAAACCTTTATAGTTAATATTATTTAAGAGATTTTCAATCATAAAAAATTCATAGAAAATCATAAACACACCTGGAAAAATCCTCAAAAATCACAAAAAATCTGATTTTCCATCTTCTTTCATATATAAAAATTTGGGGACCAAAATATTGATTTTATTATTTTTGATTGAAACCCGAAATAAACACTATTTCCTCCTTATGAAATTCATAAAATATTCATATGAACTTGAAAATTTACGAAATTAAAAAATCATCTCCAAAATATTGTTTTACACAACATATTTGAGTTTCAAGTTAATTGGAAATCAAAAACTAGGTTTTTTTACTTTTAAAAACCTTAAGAATAATTCCATAATATTCCAATAAATTATCATTCAATCAAACAGTGATATAAACAATTCAAACATAACGTTTCATCACAATAATTTTGAAAATCAAGCATAGATTTGAAAATAAACATAAATAAATGAGATGGATACTATTATTCACCTTATATTTGATAAGTGAGATGTAGATTTGTTTGAAGATTGATACCCCTAAGCTATTTCCTTGAATCCCTTAGTTTTCCCCTTCTTTCTTCTTCTTGTAACGGCCGAACTCTTTAGGTTAGGCTTTGATTGTTTGGGAATGAAAATGAGAATGAAATGGGAGAGGGAGAGTTAAGGGAATGAAATAAGGAACTATTCCTATTATTCCTCTCTCATTTATTCTTTTCTAAGTTTAAAACAATCTTATTAGTTGATTAGTTAAAGCATGACTCAAATTAATTAAAAATCGTATTCTCCTTTTAACACCGCACACATTATTATATTTAATTTATCAAATTATATCTTCTGAATGATGTTAAACAAAAATTATGGGTGTTACAATCCTTCTGACCAACTCGGTTATCTTATTGTTGCTGTCCAACAAAGGCCCTCGATTAATGGCTGCATTCTGCCACCATTCCTATGGAAGAACTTTGGCATATATTCCTCTTGTTGCATGCTTGCATTCAGACCTTCACTTGTAGCTTCATTTTTCCCTCTGTTTCTATAGGGAAACTCTGGTACATACTCTTTTGGTCGTTTTGGATTTGCGTTCTGATTTTCGTTCCTAACTCCAGGGTCGTCCGTTCTTGGCATCTCAGCTTGCCCTAAGCTTGAACCGACATTGCCCTCGAGTAAAATCCTCTCGGTACTGAGAGGAATGGGATCAGTACCAACAAGTAATGTTCATGGGGGAATCGTTCCGACTTGCTTCACTCCAACTCTAAATGCTCTTGTATTAGTTTCTGGTCTTTGGTAATAAATTCCAATAGCTCTAGCTATTCCTTGTTGTCCTAACCTTTGGAAAAAATCATCTAGCATCTCCTTTTGTCAAGCCATTATTCTTTCTTGCATTTCTTTCATCATTCTCTCCATCTCCTCTTTAGTCATGTTGATAGAATGATTGGAATTTGAAGACACCTCCTGACTGCTCCCATGCTTCGGTTGACTCCTTCCAATCTTAAATCTGGTGTTAGGTCTCTTCATCTTCTCCAAACTTCATATTTTAAGCTTTAGGTTATGAAATCTAGCTCTTTCTCAATGAAAGCACCAAAATGTTGATGCCAAAAATGGCACCAACACCCAAATATTAGATAAAGTATAAAGATTTAGCAGAAAATATATGCAGAAAATAAAGAGAATTAAGAATTTTATAGTGGTTTGGCAATCTTTGGCCTACATCCACTTTATATTTTATTTATTAGAGGTTTGTGAGTCAGTAGTGCAAGGAATTTACTAATCTAAGTCCTAGAAGAGCAAATGGTTGCTTCACAAATGACTTCAATAGAAGAGAGGTAATAGATGAAGAAAAAGAAGAATAAAACATCCTTTTTCAGTTTTCATAGGGTCAGTATTTATAGAGGAAATCGCTAGTTGAGTCAGAAGCCCGTGAAGTCCAAGGTCCAGACACAAGCCCGGTGATGTTCAAGTGAATACGCTGGCCCACGTGTAAAATAAACCTTTCGGTACTAAATGGTACTTCTTGGTGAAAACTTACTCCTTTCACTTGCATTGTTCTTCTATCTCCAGTTCGATGAATTCCAAACTTCTTTTCATAAAATGATTTTGTTGATAACACTTGTAATATCCTAGTCTCTTTGCTTTCTTCTCATGAATCCTTAGAGTTGCTCGTCTTTTCTCTAAGGAAAGTACTTCACGATGATTATTAAAGATTGTCATCAAGTACAAGGAATTAGGGGTTGTTAGATGGAAGATGTACCCTCGGTGAGGTCCTCTCGGTGCCGAATGGTCCACTTAGCCCCATTTTACTTAAAACTTGTTGAATTCCTTCCTTTTGTCCATCTGGACTTGTTTCCAAGCTTATGAGCCATTTTGTCTTCGTTTTGACCCTCTGCTTCCAATTTAAAATCTCTTTGATCAGAAAGCTGGTTAACATTTTCTTTTGGGCTAGATAAGTCTATTTTGGACCAAGTTGGTTTAGAGCAACGTCTAGTCGAGTTTCAACTTTCAAATTCATGTTTTTCATATTTGAATATTGATTAAATCCCTTCCAAATATATAGAATGAATGAGGGCTTATAACTTGACATTTATACCTGGGATATCCAAATACTAACATGTTTCGAGTCCCATTGACCAATCCTCATGATTAAAAAATAAGATGCCATCTCTAGCAAAAGAAAGGAGATATTAGAGAAGTGATAATAAATGCATGATGAATTGACATTAATTTGATGGATTGCATATGGAAAAAAGAAGAACGGTATTGGATTACGAAAGAAGATCAACATTATTCAGGATTTTATGATTGGGTTTTGATTTGCGAAGGTATTACTTGTCAGTGTTGGCTTGTAAGTCAGTACTTAATTTGTCATAGTATGCCAGTAAGCTTGACATTCAACTTAATGTGGGCTGGCATTTAAGGCATGGGAGAGTGGCATTGGCACCAGAAGTGGTTATGAGGGGAGTTGAGAGGAAAATAATGTGAGTCGGTGGAATAGGGATCTTAAGGCTAAATTAACACTAGAGGGGGTGAATAATTTTTAATGGATTATATAAATATTATTCAAATTCTTTAAGATTTTACTTGGAATGATGGAATTAACAATCATAGAAAACTTCATAGAATCAAACTACAGATAAAAGTAAATGCAGTAAAAGTAAAATGGAAAGAACACAATGATTTTATACTAGTTCGGAGTTAACCTACATCCAGTCCTGCACAATTCCTTGTATGGATTTCTTTTCAACCAGTAAATGCAAATACAATCTTGATTTCAAAGCTACAAGACACACCTTCCAAAATCCCGACCGTTGGGTAGAGCCACTTGATTTCCGGGCCACAAGCACACGCATTAGATTTACGGGCTTTTAAGCACACCCAATTGATTTAATCAGGCTACAATCACACCTACTTGGATTTCAGGGATACCAAGCACACCATAGAGTATAAGAGTATGATTTGATAGAATTTACAGTCTCGGATCTTTGATCTTGATTATAATTGATCTTAGAACACTTGAATAGCACTTGACTTGAGAGAGATGAGAGAAATTAGAGAGTATATGAAAGAGAATCAAATTAGTAATGATTGAATTTGATTCCGGTTGACTTTTGGCAGAGTTTTGATAGAAATTGCTTTAGAAATCAAGAGAGTGATAAGAGGAGAGAAATCAAAAAGTAGTTAATGAAAATTCGTTTGGAAGACCGGTATATATAGAGAAACAACGGTCATGTCCATTCGTGAAGAGATACGATGAAAAGACACTTCCATTCAAATTTGAATTTTGAAAAATACGGCTATTATGTCGACATACTTGCAGAGGATATGTCGACGTATCCCTTTGTATTTTGAAAAATTAATTAATAAAATTGTTTTGAAAATATTAATTTTTGTAAAATATTTTGAAACTTTGTACAAATATTTAAACATAGTTTATACATATTTTAATCATATTAAAGCTTAATAAAACTATATAAAATAATTTTGAAAGATTTAATAAGAATATTTAATATAATGTAACAAATATATATAAAATCAATATAGTTATAAACTATTAAAGTATATACAATAATTCAATATATACGTAAACATAAAAACACTAAAATAATATTATAAGTATAAGAGATTTGAAAATCATTTTGGAAATATTTTGAAAAGATTATTTTAAGAACAGAATATTTGAAAAACAATTTGAAACAAAATTAGAGAAGGTAAGAGAGATCAGGAAAGTGCTATCATGGTTTTAACAAAAAGTCTATCACTCTATAACTTATCTGGAATAACTTGAATTCTTCAATACTCATGAGTCTTCATTCTTGAACTCTTGAAATTTTATATCAGCATCTTGAATCTACTCTTGATATCAACATCTTGATATTGTACGGTCTTCTTAATTAATACCTATCTAATATCCTGCACTATATATTATATATATCTTGATAAAACATTAGTATCTATATTTTATATAATGTCCTATAGTTGTTATCATCAAAACCAATACCTAAGGTACTAACAATCTCCTCCTTTTGATGATGACAACTTGTATATAAAATATATTATAACTCCCCTTGAGTTACAAAACTCCCCCTTAATCTATGCTCAAATTTTATATATTTCTCCCCCTTTGTCATCAACAAAATAACTAACTAAAATTATAACTCCCCCTAACTAAGATACTATAGTAATAATGATAAGAATGATATATAAGAAATGATGAGTGATAAAACAAATCATTAATAGTAACCATACCAAACTATATATTCATTCAATATCACAATACAATGTAATCATAATCCAACCGAACCCTAAACTATCCATATATATATACAAAGTAAAACTATCAAATCAAATCTTATATACATACCACACATTAAAACAATCAAAGCAAATTAACTACTATCCTAACATGATTTCCTAACGATCGAGGATTTGTGAATAAGACAGTTGGGATAATGAAGGCAAAAGTTCCTATTTTGTTCGATGAGATTTCCATCTCAACTGAAACATACTTCTTCGATGCATCAAACTTTGTCGTCTTCTTCCATGTGTTCGTCCTCCTCCTCCTCTTGCTCTTCTTCCTTTTCTTCCTCATCATCGCTGCCTTGAATTGGTTATGAATAGCCAAATTTATAGACTCATTTTCAATAACTGTTGGATTCGTAGGATTATCCAATAGTTATTTTTGCAAATGGTGAAGAATTCTGCTTTGGTTCTCTTGTTCCTTGATCATACGAAGTTGCACCACTTGAATTTCAGTGAGTATTTGCAGAATATTCCTTATTTCACCCTCCATTTTAGTGATCTTGGCTATAGTAGTGCTTTAGAATGGGCCTTGGGTAGGAGAAGGGAAGGAAAACGATGGATTTTCTTCTCTAAAACGTTTGGGATTAGAGGAAGCCATGGTTTGTTTGTTTCATAAGTTTAAAACTGAGAGAATATAGAAAAATGATGAAGAAAGTCGAAATTTGGTTATTATATAACCAATAATTTGAATTTTGGAGGTAAAATAAAAAAATAGATTTTACCGTTATATGTCGACATATGAGGGTAGGGTATGTCGACATACGTAGTATTATTTTGATAAAAAAAATTTCTTTATATTTTATAATTATTACTTCATTATTTTTATATTTTCGATAGAGAACAAATTCCTAACTCTCTTCTTAACTTAGTAAAGGATGTTTGATTCAATAGTTTTATTAATATATCAGCTGTTTGGTTTTCAGTATTTATAAATTCAAGTGATATTATTTCTTTATTTCCATTATCTCTTAGAAAATGGTGTCTTGTATCAACATGTTTAGTTCTACCATTATGAGTTGGATTTTTAGATAGATTAATCACACTTGTATTATCATAGTATATTGATGATTTAGTAAAATTTAAACTAAAATCTTTTAATGTGTGTTGCATATAGATAACCTGTGAACATGCCAATGTTGTTCAAATATATTCTGCTTCTGTCGTAGATAAAGATATAGAGTTTTGCTTCTTACTAAACCAGGAAACTAGAAAGTGTCCCAAAAAGTGACAAGTTCCACTTGTACTTTTTCGGTCTGATTTTCAACCAGCATAGTCGGCATCACTATATGAAATTAATTAGAATGAGTCTTCTTTTGGGCAAAAGAGTCCATAGTCTAATGTGTTATTAACATATCTCGATATTCGTTTTATAGATTTTAATGAGTTTCTTTAGGTTGAGATTGATATCTTGCACAGAGACAAACACTATGCATTATATCAAGTCTACTAGCAGTTATATAGAGTAATGATCCAATCATTCCTCTATATAATTTTTGATCTACATCTTTTGAGTTTTCTTCTTTATTTAATTTTTCATTGTTTGCTATGGGAGTTAGTTTACCACTGGTATTTGACATACCAAATTTTTTAACTAAATCTCTAACATATTTTTCTTGACAAATAAAAAGTCCATTACTTAGTTGTTTTATTTGTAATCCTAGAAAATAATTTTGTTCTCCCATATGGCTCATTTTAAATTCCTTAGTCATTATTTCCAAAAAATCTTTATTTAGTTTATCGTTGGTAGATCCAGAAAAGATACCATCTACATATATTTGTATTATCTGAATATCGTTTTTATCTCTTTTAATAAAAAGTATACTATCTACTTTGCTTATTTCAAAATTTGATTGTAATAGATAGGATTTAAGTCTGTCATACCAAGCTCTTGGAGCCTTTTTCAAACCATACAAAGCCTTCTTTAATTTGTAAACATGATTAGGTAGTTTTTCATCTAAAAAAGATGGGGGTTTTTCTACCTATACATCTTCTTTAATAAAACCGTTTAAAAATGCACTTTTAACATCCATTTGATATAACTTAAAATTATTATGATTAGAGAAAGCAAGTAAAATTCATATAGCTACTAATCTTGTTACGGGTACAAAGGTTTCATCAATATCTATTCCTTCTTCTTGATAATAAACTTGTGCAACTAATCGAGCTTTATTTCCCACAACCTCTCCTTGTTCATTCATTTTGTTTATGTATACCCATTTAGTTCCTATTATGGATTTATTCTCAGGTTTTGGGACTAATTCCCATACATCATTTCTTGTAAATTAATTTAGTTCTTCTTGTATAGCAAGAATCCATGAATCATCAGTTGATGCTTCCTTTGGATTTTTAGGTTCAATAGTTGAAATAAAAGCAACGCTGCTCATTCTATTTAGTTGATTTCTAGTTTTAACAACAAATTCAGTATTTCCAGGTGTATTTTCTACATGATGATCTTTCAAGTATTTTATTCTTTTATTTGGATGTGAATTCTCTGAATTATTATTCTTTTCATTTTTCACAATCTCATTTTACTAATTTCGTTTGGGTTATCAATGTTTTCTTCTTTATTAATATTTGGATTATAAACTTTCAAATTTTCATCAATTGAGACATATAATGTCTCTCCAATGGTATTAGTTCTAGTATTGAAAACTCTATAAGCTTTACTTCTATTTTAATATCCAATAAAGATTCCTTTATCTGATTTAGCATCAAATTTATCCAAATTATCTTTAGTATTTAAAATAAAACATTTACTACCAAAAACTCTAAATTATGATACTTTAGGCTTTTATTATAGAATAATTCATATGGTGTTTTCTTAGTTAATGGTCTTATTAAAATTCTATTTAATATATAACATGCAGTACCAACTACTTCAGCCCAATTTTTTTTAAGTAAATTACTATCATTTAGCATATTTCTAGCACACTCTTGAATCATCCTATTTTTACGTTCTACTGCTCCATTTTGTTATGGTGTTCTTGGAAATAAAAAATTATGAGTTATACCTTTCTTATATCTCAAATTTTTCATTTTGAATTCTGCACCGTGATCACTCCGAATAGTTTTAATTTTACTAGACATCTGATTTTGAATTCATTTAACAAAAAATTTAAACAGTTCATAAGCATCACGTTTAAGTTTTAAGAAAATCGTCCAGGTAAACCTGGGATAATCATATGTGATTACAAATACATATCTACTGTGATTTATAGATCGTATCTGTGAGGGATCAAAAAGATCTAAGTAAAGAAGTTTAAGGGGTGGAGAGGTGGAAATCATATCTTTTGATTTAAAAGAACTTTTTCTAAGTTTTCCTAATTGACATGCATCACATAAATTATTAGTCTTAAATTCATTTTGGGAAGACCTCTAACTAGATAATTCTTAGCAATTTTAGGTATTAGCTTGAAATTCAAATAACCAAATCTTTTATGCCAAATCCAAGGATCACTTGATTCAACCAAAAGACACAAATTATCATTTGAGATTTTCATACTTAATATACAGATGTTTCGTTTCCTAATACCTTTAAAGATAGTGTTTGACTCATTATCTTCAATGTGAGATTTATCTTTTATGAATTTAAGTTTGAAACCCTTATCACACAATTGACTAATACTCAATAGATTATGCTTTAAATTCCTAACTAACAAAACATAGAAATGGTAGGAGTTTTAGAATTACCGACATTGCCGATGCCAATCACATATCCTTTAAACTTGTCTACAAAATTTACTGGTCCACCATCTTTGTAAACTATATCTTTCAAAATCTCTGAATTTCCAGTTATGTGTCTTGAGCATCCACTATCCAATATCCATTTGTCCTTTTTGATTTATAGAGTTTGATCATCAGGTGCATGTTGATCAAAAGCCATGTAACACATCTTTTCCTTCAATTCATACCCTTTCAAAAGATCAAGTTATTTTTATAATGAATAGATGCAAATTTATGAAGCAACATTATGATGATTTTGCAAATTATCTTTTGTTAAAAATATTATCAAAAATTTCCATTGAAACTTTTCTCGAAAATCAGATTATAAATATTTTGAAAACCAATGCTCTAATACTAAATGTGAGTCAGCGGAATAGGGATCTTAAGACTAAATTAACATTGGGGAGTGAACAGTGTTTAATGGGTTATATGAATATTATTCAAATTCTTTAAGATTTTACTTGGAATGATGGAATTAACAATCATAGAAACAATCACAGAATCAAAGTACAGATAAAAGTAAATGCGGCAAAATTAAAATGGAAAGAACACACCTGGATTTTATACAAGTTATGAGTTACCCTACATCCAGTCCTGCATAATTCCTTGTACGAATTTATTTTCAACTAGTAAATGCAAATACAATCTCAATTTCAAGGCTACGAGACACACCCTCCAAAATTCGGGAGTTCAAGCAGATCCACTTGATTTTTGGGTCACAATACATGCACTAGATTTACGGGCTACTAAGCACACCCAATTGATTTAATCAGGCTACAATGAAACCTATTTAGATTTAAGGGATACCAAGCACACTATAGAATATAAATATATGATTTGGTAGAGTTTACAAACTTCGATCTTGATTACAATTGATCCTATAACTCTTGAATAACACTTGATCTTAAGAGAGATGAGAGAAATCAGAGAGTATATAAAAGAGAATCAAACTAGTAATAATTGAATTTGATTTTGCTTGAATTTTAGTAGAGTTTCGATAGAAATTGCTTTAGAAATCAAGAGAGTGAAAAGAGGAGAGAAATATAAGAAAGTAGTTAATGAAAATTCGTTTGGAAGACTAGTATATATAGGGAAACAATGGTCATGTCCAATCGCGAAGAAAGAGAAAGAAAAGACACTTCCATTCAAATTTGAATTTTGAAAAATATGGCTAGTATGTCGACATGCTTGTAGAGGATATGTCGACATACCCTTTGTATTTTGAAAAATTACTTAATAAAAATTATTTTGAAAATATTAAGTTTTGTAAAATATTTTGAAACTTTGTACAAACATTTAAACATAGTTTATACATATTTTAATCATATTAAAACTTTATAAAATAATTTTGAAAGATTTAATAAGAATATTTAGTATAATGTAAATAATATATATAAAATCAATATAGTTATAAATTATTAAAGCATAAACAATAATTCAATATATATAAACTTAAAAACACTAAAATAATATCTTTATAAGTATAAGAGATTTGAAAATCATTTTGGAAAGATTATTTTAAAAATAGAATATTTGAAAATCAATTTAAAACAAAATAAAGAAGGTAATTGACCCGGTAACGTGAGGTTCACCAAACAAGTACCTCGCTCGGCACAAGGAGGCCTCGCTCGGCATTTCTCCTCGTTCGGCACAGGAGCTTCGCTCGGCATGAGTGCCTCGCTCGGCATACAAGGTCTCGTTCAACGCAAAGCCTCGTTTGGCACAAAGCCTCGTTCGGCACACGACCTCGCTCGGCATACAGGGTCTCGTTCGGCACAAAGCCTCGCTCGACACACGACCACGCTCGGCGCAAAGCCTCGTTCGGCACAAAGCCTCGTTCGGCACACGACCTCGCTCGGCATACAGGGTCTCGTTTGGCACAAAGGCTCGCTCGGCACAGGAGCCTTGCTCGGCATACCAGGACTCGCTCGGCACTCCTCCTCGCTCGACACAAAGCCTCGTTCGGCACGAGACCTCGCTCGGCATCCCTGGATTGTTAGCAAACCATCAAGTCCACAACAGAGTAAGAGCATTCTACCACTTGCCTCGGTTCTCTTAAGTGATTACTTCGAGTCACTCGATGGATGACCAGACAGTTCTCGGCCGGCATTCCTCGTTCGGCATGCCTCGTTCGGCATGTCTGGCTCGGTGTGCAGGGGTCACTTGCTGTGGGCTGAGATACCATGTTCCTAGGCCCATGAGGGAAGTTCAACCCATCTTCGTCTATAAATAGAGGGGTAGGGGCATACTGAAAAGGGACCTTTTTTCGAGAACACTGGGGAGACTCTGCCATTTTCAAGACTCTTTCTTTTTCAGTTAAAACTGGTATTCAAGTTGTTGGTGTACAGATTATATCTGTATTCAATTATTGGAAAAGCAATAAAGATTAAACTCAAAGTGGACGTAGGCAGTTACGTCGAACCACTATAAATTTGGTGTTCTTGTTTCTTACAGTTATTATTGCATTCCACCGTGTTATTCCACAGTTTTAATTTACCTTCTTCATTAATCTCTCTACACAAAACTCTATTTGGGTGTTAGTGACCAATTTTGGTGCTAACATTTTGGTGCTTTCACTAAGAAAACATTCTCAGGCCATTAGGATCTACTTTGTAGCTACTGGATTGAAGAAATACCTCGAAGGAGATCCAAGTCATTCACGGGAAATCCGTTGATTCTACTCAGAGTTTCTATCAATAACTCTATAATGGGAAGACCACGTACTAGATCAGCCTCCCATAACACAGATGTCAACGAGACTGCTAGTGTCCAACAAGTAGGACCCATCAATCAACAAATTAATCTAGGCGCATGGACTGTCACTGCCCAAAATCAAATGGAAACTGTCACTAGGACATAGTTCAATGAGCTGATGAGAGAACTCATGGAGAGCAGGAGACAACTTAGAGAACAGATCCAAGCTAATGCCAACCTTAGGACTCAGCTTACTCAACAACAGCATCAGAATGTTGGAGGAAGCCCCGCTCCTTATTCCTCCTCCGACAGCTCTTCCTCGTCTGATGAACCTCCTAGGCGTAGACGTCGTAGAACGGAAACAACGCAAATAGGTGCTACTGATCGATCAACCAGGGATGGTCCGGGTTCTCTACCTGGAGCAATGGCTCCTCACTTACACCAAGAACATCACACTCAGGCTGGAACGGGAAACATAGGATCTGGAGTATGAGTGGAAGCTGGACAGCCGACACACCAAGGTCTTAATGATGCTGGTCTCCAAGATACACACTTGGTAGATCGCCAACGGAGGAGACACCGACCAGAACGGTCTCACAGGACAGACACCAACCTGCCATCTTCCATACAAACCCCAGACCTATCAGCTATGGTCAGACAGCTGATGAAAGAGAATCAAGGCTTATCAAATAATGATTGGGGGATATCCAGGAGTCACACTCCGTTCACAGATGTTATCTTACAGGCCGAGTACCCCAGGAAGTTTAACATGCCGACTATTCCGGCCTATGAAGGAAAGACTGATCCCCGACAACATGTGATGAGGTATGAATGGATGATGGACTCAGCTAGAGCGAACGATGCAACCAAGTGTAGATGTTTCCCAATAACTTTATCTGGAATCGCTATCATATGGTTCACCCGACTTCCTCCGCGGACTATCTCCAACTTTGATGAGTTAGCGACGAAATTTGTGGAACAATTCAGGATTCATGCCACTCGTCCCAATGATGTGATGTCCTTGTCCAGTGTAATTCAGGCTCCAGGGGAGTCGTTGAAAGAGTACTTACAAAGATTTCATGTTGCCGCAACTGAAGTTAGCAACCCCAACGACCATGCTATTTTAATGGTCGTGATGCGAGGGGTAAATCCAGATTCAGAGTTTTGAGATTGGCTGGCAGGAAAGCCTCCAACTACGCTAGAACGTTTTTATTCAAAAGCACACCAATTTATAATAAGGGAGGAAGTTAGGTGGACGAGGCGAGATAATGCACCGGTACATGGCAAGGAGGCTGTGCAGAGTAACATCACTGTAAAACAATCCGATGACAACTCTGGAAAGGTACAAGTCAATGTTCAAAACAAGTCTGAACAATCTAAAGGATCTGGTGGGAGAAATCCCGGAAAGAAAAGGGAAGCTGGGAAGTGGAAACCGAGGATCCTAACTTACAACGAATAAACCCCTCTGAATGCATCTCTAGAAAATATTTACCTGTCAACTTATAATACTTTCCAATATTGAAAGCCACGCCTAAAAGAGTTTACTGAAGAGCAAAAGCGGACTGGGAAGTATTGCCGCTTCCATGAGACTTACGGGCACAATATCGAGGAGTGTAGGAACCTCCATAACGCTATAGAAAAGTTGATTAGACAGAAAAAGTTGCAGGAGTTTGTAAAGAATCCTCAAGAGGATGGACAGGGAACGTCCAATCCCGGTCGCGCACCAGCTCCACGTCACCCTGAGGAGCCTGCTCGGACCGTGGGTAAACTGGTCATAAACACGATAGTAGGTGAACCTCACCCTACAGATAAGAACTGGCAAGAAATGGAGCAATATGCTAACTCCTTGAGGCATGAAGATTTTGAGTGTTGTTCGAATGTGGAGGATGGGACCCCCGCTAAACAGCAGCGCATGATGACGGACGATATAGTATTCAGGAGCAGAGATGCTGATCAGGTGGAGGCTCCTACCGTTGACCCAATGGTCATATCCGCGACAATCGGGCCAACATTTGTGAAAATAATTTTGATTGATTGTGGAAGTTCTGTTAATATCATCTTCAAAAAAGCATATGACCAAATGAAGATGTAGATGAAAGATTTAAAACCATCTAAAGCTCGTATCCATGGCTTTAATGGTGCAGCAACCGATGCAGTGGGTTATGTTGAATTGCCAGTTGAACTAGGGCAAGGTGAACGTAGGAGGGTGCGAATCCTACCTTTCATAGTTTTGGATGTTGATTCTCCATACAATGTGTTTCTAGGTCGACCGGCCTTGGCAGAGTTCAGGGCAGCTTTTGCCCCGTGGTGTTTAACTCTGAAATTTCCGACAGACAAAGGAGTTGGTGTTGTACATGGCGATTAGGCGACTGGTCGTGCATGCTACGTGGCTGAGCTGAGAGAGGCCCAACGAAGAGAGAAGGGAAAGGTTGTGGACAACTCCGTCTACAACCGAGTCGTTGAAAATTGACAAGTAATGCCCGAGCCCTGACTCGGGCAACATGATCGGATTTGTAGAGACATAGACCCGAGAGATGATGATGAGGAACCCAGGGAAGAAAAAGCAGCGCCCACTGAACTGACGATTGACATTTCAGTCAGCCGAGACGATCCGTCGCGAGTACTTAAGATTGGATCACAACTCAGCCCCTCGATGACCGAGGATCTCACTGATTACCTCCGAGCGAATCTGGATGTTTTCGCTTGGACACATTCTGATATGTGCGGGATTTCTCCCGCTATTGCGAGTCATATGTTGAACATAGACCCGAGGTACGTTCCAGTAAAGCAGAAAAGGAGAGGCATTGTGACGCCCCACCTCTATACCCACGCTAACCAAGAACACTACGATATAGTGCTGTCAATTTGCACGGAGAATAAGGCTGTGAAGGAGCGACCATCCATGTAACTTCTTTGTGCGAGCACCGATATGTCAGATAGAATAGAATGCATATCTTTTAAGGAGGAAATCCGACATACCGATACAAACACAAAGCTATCACACGGTGGCTATATATAATCTTCGGAAACAAACATAGAAATAATCATAACATAAATCAGTCACAGACATCCATATCACAAAGGCGGAAGAAGATATGAATAGATATATATAACACATGAAAGTGTACATCAGAGTAGTGGTCAGAAAGATCCACGATAATACAAAAGAATAGCAACACGTGCTATACAAAAGAATAAGTACACAACATAGAGTCTATATCTCAAATGCGTACATCAAAAAACTACTAATCTAAGTAGTTAGCCAAAAGTCAGAATAATCCTGAAGGGAAGTCAAGCAGAAGCACCTGTAACATCTCGGTCTGACCCGAGTATTATTTATAAGAAAATAATAAACGGATCAGTCTAGCTATAAATATCAGATGATAAGGTATAGGATAAATAATATGGCATGAACATGTAACAACCATAACGGCATACTACTATAAGTATGTAAATGATAATCAATAAAAGATCAATCAATATCATAAGAAACTTCTCAAAGATAAAGTAGGGTATCATACCCTAAACTTGTATTCATAATAAGTCAATAACACATAAATTCACCAATGCACAAAAACTGATATCATATCAATGGAAATCATGAAAATTGGTGAAGCATAAATTCCAGAAATCATCACAAGAAATCCAGAAAACACATAAAAAGGGGGGGAGGCCTAACACATGAATGGGAGCATGAAAACTCACCTACGCGTAAAACACATGACGAGAAGCTATCTCATGGAATCTATCCATTAAATTTTCACACAGGAATGGCCCGAAGACCGTAGGGTGCTACCCTACATATGTGATGGCGAAACATCACACAAACGGGGTATAGTCTCCCTCGCAGACAAAGAGACATCGCTCAATCGCTAGTCTAAATCACAAAAATGATCGTCATGATCATAAGGAAGTGTCAATCACACCAAGCTAGTAAATATATGAGTTTAGCTTCATGTCCCATAACCACTTGC
Organism: Allium fistulosum; assembly: GCA_030737815.1. Classification (NCBI taxonomy): domain Eukaryota; kingdom Viridiplantae; phylum Streptophyta; class Magnoliopsida; order Asparagales; family Amaryllidaceae; genus Allium; species Allium fistulosum. The sequence continues at coordinate 332,903,847 of CM060901.1, read as the reverse complement.
TTAACTTAAATATTTACGAACAAACTGTAGATCTTCACTAGAAAATTGTTACAAAAAGGGTTCAATCGAACAAGTCCAAGAGCTAACCGACGAAGTGAACGCAAGCGTTTCATACCACTCGTTTTACTAAGTCGTTTAAGTCGATTTCTCATTCGAGTGAAGTAAAGGCTTGTATATACTAGTAGATTGGAAATCGGTTTGAGAAAACGAACTTTTGATATTTAAAATAGTGTTGAAATCGCTTTAATGAAAGAGTTTTGATATTTACTACTAGTATTGAAACCTTCATATATCTTTAAAGTGACAAGTCATAAAACGATTGTTGAAACAATCTATCAAAAAAATTCACATTCGAAGACGTGAACAAAATCCAAGGAAATCAGCTCAAAATGCATCAAAGTGGAAGTTCTGTTGAATGCTTTTCAGATAAGATCGCCTATGCAGAGGTGTACGGGGTCAGGTCGCGGGGGTCCAGGGGGCAGCGCCCCGTCAAAACGGTATGACCTAAGTGAAGACAAGTGGCCTACGACCTAAAGCAAAATGAGGTCTAACGACCTAAGGGTTCACGCGACCTAACACAATGGCCGAGCGACCTAACAAAATAGCCGAGCGACCTAACTGGAGCAAGCGACTTATAGGGAGGTGAGCGACCTAAGGAACTCGCGACCTAAAGAAGGGTGCGCGACCTAACTGGTTAGCGACCTAAGGAGGGTGCGCGACCTAAAACTCGCGACCTAAAGAAGGGTGCGCAACCTAACAGGTTTGCGACCTAAGGAGGGTGCGCAACCTAACTGGTTCGCGACCTAAGAATGGTGCGCGACCTAAAACTCGCGACCTAAAGAAGGGTGCGCGACCTAACTGGTTCACGACCTAAAATTAAAAAGGCCAAACGACCTAAGGCTTAACTCGCGAACGACCTACGACTAAAGGCTTAACTCGCGAACGACCTATGACTTGAGGCTTAACTCGCGAGCGACCTATGACTTGAGGCTTAACTCGCGAACGACCTACGACTTAAGGCTTAACTCGCGAACGACCTAACACTGCATGACTTTTCACCGCGAACGAACTACAGTTCTGGGTGACCTATGGAGGCAGAACGACTTAAGCTCAGAAAATCTCCAAAAACACTAAAAATTTGGGTTTTTCGCCAATCCAATCCAAACCAAATGCAAATGTGCATGCTAAAATGATAGGGAACCATTCCCAACAGTCCAATGACATTTATAGGCAAGATGTGAGATCAAAAATCTCACCTTTTCCACGAAATTGATGTTGGAGAGCTTAAGAGCAAAGCAAGGATCAACCGCAAGCTTGAATCTATGTTCTTCACCTTGAATTTGATGTTGAATCACGGATTTGCAATAGAATTTAAGTTTGGAGTTTTAATTTCCACTTCCCACCACCATTTTTGATGAAGCTTGCATGTTATTTGATGAAGTGATGAAGAGATGAGGGGGTTGGGCTGAGTTAGTGTGTGTTCAGCCCCAAACCAAAGTCCTAAGCCAAAAAGTGACGAAAATTTCACTATCTCCAAACATATCGAAGTTTACACTCAAAAAGATCGCAAACGTCATTTTGAACTCAATGGAAGTGGTCTCGAGTCCTAATTTGACCGTATGCAAAAAGTAGCTTTTCGGGCTAACATCCGACTAACGATAAAATATTTAAATATAAAATCGATAGATATGCGGGTTGTTACAGGCATGGACCCGGAGAGGTCCGTGGCTCTCAAAGAGGAAGTGGACAAACTCAAAGCCAATGGGTTCGTCCGCGATGCCCTCTACCCAGAATGGGTCTCTAACCATGTACTAGTGAGAAAAGCGAATGGGAAATGGAGGACTTGTGTTGATTACTTGGATTTAAACAAAGCATGCCCTAAGGATAGTTTCCCATTACCTAGAATTGATCAGCTGGTCGACTCAACGGCAGGACACGAGTTATTATCATTTATGGATGCGTACTCGGGATATAATCAAATCCCGATGCACATTCCAGATCAAGAACACACCAGTTTTGTCATAGATGTTGGACTGTACTGTTATGTAGTGATGCCTTTTGGGCTGAAAAATGCAGGGGCAACTTATCAGCGCTTGGTGAATCGGATGTTTAAAGACCAAATTGGTAGAACGATGGAAGTCTATGTGGATGACATGCTCGTGAAGTCAGGGCAGTCAAACAACCACATTCGAGACTAGGCGGAGATGTTTGATATACTCAGGAATTATGGAATGAAAATCAACCCACTGAAGTGTTCCTTTGGTGTTGCGTCGGGAAAGTTTTTGGGTTTCATTGTTAATGCACGAGGAATCAAAGCTAACTCGGAGAGGATTCAAGCTATCTGAGACGTACAAGTACCCAGAACTATAAAGCAAGTACAAAGCTTGAATGGAAAAGTAGCCGCATTGAGTCGATTCATATCCAGGGCCACAGATAAGTGTATTCCCTTCTTCGATGTAATAAAGAAAGGAAAGAGAAATTTTGAATGGACGCCCGATTGTGAAGACGCATTCCGAGCTCTGGTAAGGCATTTGGAAAGTCCCCCGGTGCTGTCGAAGCCTGTAGACCATGAAGTGTTGTATGTATACTTGGTTGTATCCCAACATGCTATCAGTACAGCTTTGGTTCGCGAGGAGAATCGAGTTAAAAAGCCGGTGTACTATGTTAGTAAATGTCTAACGGGGGCAGAAAGAAATTATCCCAAAATTGAGAAATTGGCTTACTACTTGGTGATTGCATCATGCAAGCTACGTCCGTACTTCCAGGCACACTCGATCAGTGTTTATACCGATCAACCCTTGCGACAGGTACTCCAACGACCAGAAACCTCTGGAAGGATGTTAAAATGGAATATCGAGTTGAGTCAGTTCGATATTACCTACCTACCGCGAAGAGCCATACAAGGGCAAGCACTAGTAGACTTCATTGCTGAATTCACCGTGTCAGACGAATCAAATGATTATGAGTCATTCCGCCTATTCGATGGAAACTGTACACTATTGGGGCACCAACGACCATTGTTCTAGGGCTAGTATAATTCTTGTGACTCCCGAAAACCGATCAATTTGTTACGCTTTGAAACTCAAGTTCCCAGCCATAAACAACGAAGCTGAGTATGAAGCATTGATTGCTGGCTTGAAACTTATCAGGGAACTCGGAATAAAAACGATTGAAATCTTTTGCAATTCACAATTGGTACTGTACCAAGTTCGTGGAGACTATCAAGCAAAGGGTCAGAGACTCACCCCATACCTTGCACGAGTTCAAGAACTGCTGGCTGATCATTAATACCACGATATTTCCCATGTCCCGCGCGAGCAAAACAAGGAGGCCGATTTATTGGCAAAGTTCACAAGTACAGGCGATGCACAGCAGATGGGCTTGGTTCCTGTTGAAGTTTTGCAATTTCCAAGTATAGATGAAATGGAGATAGATTTTGTTCTATAAACAGAAATTGAAAAGGAGTCGTGGATGACCCCATTCAAACAATACATACTACACGGAACCTTGCCCGATAGAAAGAACGAGAGACGACAAGTCATTCGTAAAGCTTCAAGATATATAATGCAAGATGGAATAATGTATCGGAGGGGGTTCTCGGTTCCCCTACTCCGGTGCATCGCCCATGATGAGATAAAACGAGTTTTGATGGAAGTGCACGAAGGAGAATGTAGCGACCATACTAGGGGGCAAACACTCGCAAAAAAGATCCTCTGCTATGGATATTATTGGCCAACTATAAATCGGGATGCAGCAGACTACGTGAGAAAGTGCGACAAATGTCAAAAGTTTGCGAAAATCCCAAGAGCTCCGCCAACAGGACTCACTCAAATGGTTAGTCCTTGGCCATTTGCGATTTGGGGGATCGATATAATCGGTTCCTTACCTATTTCTAGAGGTCGTGCAAAGTATGCAATTGTTGCAGTTGATTATTTTACCAAATGGGTGGAAGCCGAGCGCTTAGCCACAATCACCACCAAAAAGGTCATCAACTTCGTCATACGAAACATTATATGCCGTTTTGGTCTCCCACGAACTATCATTACGGACAATGGAACTCAATTTGAAAGTAGGGAGTTCAAAGATTTTTGCCAAAAATATCAAATTGAGAAAAGATTTTCAGCGGTCGCTCACCCTAAAACAAATGGACAAGTGGAAGCCGTAAATAAAATAATCAAGTCAATATTAAAGAAACGTTTGGAGAAGGCCAGGGGCAAGTGGGTGGATGAGCTTCCGACAACGCTCTGGGCTTACAGAACCACCCACAAGTCCATGACTGGCCATACTCCATTCACCTTGGCCTATGGCACTGAAGCTATAATACCCGTCGAACTTGAAGTTCCTTCTCATCGGGTAACCTATTATGATCTGAGGACGAATCATAATCTCTTATTGGAATTAAAGCTAAGTGTTTTTGTTAAAAATATAAAAGTAGAGTTTGTAACTCTATAATGGAAAGATAGTAAGTTAAAACAAGTTTTAAATTTGTTAAACATTCTGGTTAAATAAAATAAATCTGATCTTGTATATATATACTCTCAGGATATAGTAGGGTATTATATAAGTTTTAAACTTAAGTTAAGTTCGTATGAAATATTTTCATAAGTAATTTTAGAAGTAAAAAATAAATTGGTATAAGTAAGAACCAATAAGAATAAGTAAGTAAGTTGTACATAGATCGTTTCTTCGTACGGTTCTTGATCTAAGATTCTAGTACATAACTTTGAGGCGATTTACACCAGCCCGAATAATGATTTATTACTCAATTCTTGACGGCAAACACTTGGTGAGAGTTCTTAATATGTTCCTAATGTTTTCTATTATAGTATATGGTTATGTAAGGAGGACAGAGGTTTCTAATCAAGGAGCCTGATTGGAGTCTACACTAGGGAAGTCGAATGATCGATACTAGTTCGGAAGAAAAGTTTATATATTTGAGTAAGTGATCGAATCAAAATTTGTGTATAGATGATCTATAAACATCGTATGGGCTTATGGAAAATGTTAACTATTTATTAGGCTTATTTCTTTCTTGGTTTGATAGTGATGAAATTCCGGGGACAAAATTCTTTTAAGAGGGAATAATGTAACGACCCGGAATTTTTAACATTTTGAATTTGAATATTAAATTTATTTAAATATTCGAATTTGATTCAAATATAATGAATAATAATAAATCAATTTTTGATAAAATGGATTGATTTTTAATTTAGTATTTTTAAATGAATTTATAAGATTTTTCCATAATTTTTAATTTGAAAAATATTTAAATTAGCGTTTGACGCATTTTGCAATAAACGTTGACATTTTTGAAACTACACAAAATTTGTTAACCAGTGTATCTTATTGTTGTTTTATGATCGTGTCACATTGTTGTGCACGATCACGTTTTTTTCTATCGTTTGCGATTTGTATGCGAACGTAGCATTTTGTAGCCGATACCCTCAGACAAACTAAGACAAATCACTTCTCTTTTCTTTCTTTTCTCCTTCTTTTCTTTGCTTAGCTATTCTTAGTTGTGCCTTCTTATGCTTTGTGCTGCCTATGATGTGTGGGTGGTAGAGAGGCATCATTTGATTTGCTATGACTTGTCATTTCATTTGTTGGTTGCCTATATCTTTCAATCCTCAAACATTTCTGCTTCTATTGTTTTCTTTTCTCATTTTCCCTATGCATTTCAAAACAGAAATTTTAACCTCGTCCTCAATTCAAAAATATTATCTCCTAGTCTATTCACTTTCAACCAAAATGTCCAACATCTAAGTTGTTTGTCATGGTCCCTAGTATTTTCTAAAAAAAGTTGCTCGTCATTCCATCGAGTGTGGTGGTGGATATCGTCCGATAATAGCGGATGTCGAAAAAAATGGTTTTCTTTAACACGAAATGGAGTATAGACGACATGGTTGCTTTCGTATTGGTGAACCATTATTTTGGAAGTTGGTCTCATGATTTCAAGTGGAGGGGATTGATATGGGGAGGTAGGTGATTGTTTTTTGATCACGTCACAAATTTTCGACGACATAAGAAGTTTTGGAGCTTACAGCGGTGCTCGAAGGAAGCTTGGGTGATGACAGAGACATTGGAGATGGTGGTAGAGCTTCCGATGGTCGAAAGATCTCAAACGAGCTCAAACTAAGGTTTTGGGCGGTGTTGGTTAGGTGCTCGAAAATGACAGTGCTGCAGGCAGGTGGCGGTGTCGAGTTGGCCGAGGTTGGTGGCGGTGGTGCTTTAGGCGATGGCGGTCATAATGGATTTGGCAACGGTAGCTGAAGGTGTGTGAGGCAGCGGAGGGAGATGACCATGCTTGTTTTGAATTTCCTCGGTGTGTTTTAATTTGGGATGAACTGTCGGAATTCGCTAGAGATGGCTGGAGTTAGTGACGAGGATGCTGGCGTGACGAGCTTGGCAAGGGAAGTTTGTTGGCGACCATGGTTCATGGAAGGGGTGGGGACGTGCACGGCAGGTGTTTAGTAGAATAAAACACCATTCTTCTATAATTAAATTGAATAGATTATTTTGAAAATCTATTTAGCAGAATAAATTCCCGTTCTGCTATTATATTAATTTGGACATTTATTTATATGCTAGTTAATTAATATGTGGATTAATTCATAATGGATAAGTGGTGTGTTGGCTATTGATTGTTGATCCAATTACATATATGTTTGCTTACGTAAATACCAAAAATGTAACATTGAAAGTTGAATTAAAATAAATGATAGCTTGTTTAAGTAACATAGTGGTCGCTAAGCCTCTTTCCGAATTTGAAAAGTTATGCATTTAAATTAACTTCAACTTTATAATATTTTGAAGCAAGATGTTTTCTATATCTATAATGGTTTAAAATATAGAAAGAAATAAAGTTTTATAAAAGGGTATATAAATATTTTAAAAGAGTTTCGAGGTGTTTGAAAGGCTATTTAATTTATAAAACAAGTTTTAAAAGTTATGGTCCATACAACGATAGTCACTATGGATGCGGTTTTAGAAATTTAGGATTTTTGTATAGTATAAAAGTTATCTACCTTAGATATTTTAAGAACTCTTCTCAAATATGAGTTAGGAAAGTTATATAATCATTTTAAGAAAGGTTCGAGATTATTAATATATATGTTTTAAAAATTATTTAGTAAAGTTTTAAAATAAATGCTATTGTTACATATTTAAACTTGTTTATCTTGTTTTAAACGGGAAGGGATTCTTAAACAAATGATTGAGTAATTATTTGAAAGTAATGTATTGAATAAGAGCTTGGATTTTTATTTAAGTATTTTGAAGTGTATAATTGATTTATAAGAAGGATATTTATTAATAAATTTGGAAATTTATGAAAGAAGTTTTATAAATAAAAAGGAGATTTGTGAAAGGAATTTATAAGTATAAAAGAGATTTATAAAAAGGAGTCTATAAAAGGAGACGAGATTTGATTTCCATAAATGACCTTTAAATAATTATGGTGGTATGTAAAACATCTTTTCATACTTAACACAAAAAAGGAAATCTTTCTTAGTGTTTTGTGAATATACTTATACTGATGAGATAAGTATACAGATATTTTTCCAAATATTGGAAGTGTAGTGTTTTGTGAATATATTTATACCGATGAAATAAATATATGGATATTTTTCTAGGTATTGAAAGAGAATAAATGAATAGTGAGAGAGTAGTATACTTATGTATATCTTTGTAAAATTATTTTAATACAAATATTTGAAAGGTGGTTTTAATTAATGAAAGAATTAATTAAAGAGGCTTAGAGCTACTTATGCGTTTAATCGTGCTTAGTTTCTTGTAAAATTAAACCTTTGATTTGATTGATTGTTTAGTTGATGGTTAGATAACCGACCATCAGATCTTGATCAAATATAACTTTGGTAATATCTAGAAGAAACACGGGAATAATATGGTATAGTAATCTTAGATGATGCTATACTATACGTATAAACTCATGTGTTCTTTTAGGACAAATGATAAGGAAATCCATTCGCTTAAACCGTGACGACCCATATTTCGAAAGGTTTAAATCGACAATAATCCACACATGTCCAACTTAAACAATCCGAAACATTGATAATCAATGGGGTTAATTAAGAAAATAAGAAAAGAAGAAGAAAACAAACACAGAATCTCGTAGCGGAATGACAAAATATAATAATCAAATAAACAGTTCATGAAGCTGCTTATTATACATTGATTATAATTTATACAACATTTATCAGAGTTATATATACATAGGGATAAATAAAATAATGCAACAGACAACATGATGCATGAATAATAATAGTAATAATATACCAAATCTTCGTCCTTCAGAAAAATGATCTTCAATGCGCTGAAAAACTCAGGGCTGACCCGAGCGTAATGAAAAGACAAAACACTCGAGTTAGGACTAAAATATCCTTATGTGAGTCAAATCGATATTACAAAACATGAGTGTAATAGCGTTAGAGATGTTTATGGGATTTCACATCTCCTATCCAGTGTATAACGTGCGTGCAATAGCTCAAGAGATGTTACAGAATCTTCCATCTCTTAAGGATCCGTCAAAATATTATATATATTAGAATACACTATATATTTAATGTTTAATCAGTAAAGTAAATTATTTCTTAGCGTTAAGGCTTTACATTAATCACCCTTAATGCATTTTTAAGCATTGTCGTATTGTTTGCATATAACGCCCCAGTAGCACGTCGGGGGATAGAGATGCGCCATGATACGACAACACTAAACCAAAATCGTAGGGGTGTCATATAGAGATAAAAGTATGACAAAGCACGTGAGGCAATGCCAAGGTAGGATACTACCAGTTCAGGTTGCAGGGCTGGTGGTAACGCATCGTAGCCACGACCGCCCACCGTGTCCATCCATCCCATATCGAATCAAGGGAAGCTATCCCACAATCAAGGTACACCAATCGAAACCAACAACAAGAGTAATAATATGGACCGAGTCCAAGAAAATCGAAGAACGGATGTCCGTTAGGGCTAATTAGCCCGCTTGGCCCTGTGTAACATCCTGAAATTTTCAACCATTTGCATCCATACATGTCGAATTTGAATTGCTCAAAATATCAGATTGTTAATTTAAATTTGGCAAAACTCAGCATATACAGTAAATAAATAATCATAGACACAGAGTAATATAACAATAATGCAGCGGAAACAAAAGAATAGTAGTTCATGAAGCTACTATATATATAACAGAGTTAAACAAGATACAACAGAAGTCACGAATACATAGATGTCTCGATACAATAGTCAAATACAAAATCTGAATACATCATTGGAATCAACTGAATAACTGAAAGCTGGATAGATAGCTGGATCTCCAAGTGAAGCTCCAACTCCAAAGGTGAGTCTCAAATACTGTATCACTCAGTCTGACCCGAGCGTAAAACAAAACACAAACACTCGAGTCAGGATTAACATTCTTATATCAATAAATCCAACTCAAGTGAAATGTCAACTGAAATACAAGTAACTCAAAGGATGTTTGAGATAACCATCCTCTAAGGATCCGTTAAACTATCTACTATGTAGTAATATACGCTATTATAATAATGTTATCTACTATGTAGTAATATACGCTATTATAATAATGTCTACAGTAAAGTATACTATTTAAAAATAGCGTTAAGGCTTTACATTTTCCACCTTAACACATTTTATAGTGCCAATAGTCTATACAGTACCATAATACCCCATAAACTGGAGCTACCAGAGGATACTCCATAGGTACTACACAAATAAAACTCGTAGTAAAGCACGCTATGATAGGTGACACGACACAACAAGGCAATGCCAGGGTAGATATACCAATTACGCATTCGGACTGGTGGTAACGCAGAGCCGCAGCAATCGCCCACCACGAGCCACACTCCCGAATCAAAGGTGCGCACCAAATCAATAACAAAGTAATAGAATGGCATACGATGGAGTGTGTCCGATAAGAGGAGCTATGTCATTGGCCCGGAATCGCTCCTGTTTTAGCCACCTTATGCCAACTCACGGGAGTTGGGTCCACGTAAATATACCTTTAGGATCGTCGCCACCATCCTACTTCATTCTGGAATCTCCACCGCGTACACAGTTGTTAAAGTGGTTTTCGGTATCGACAGAGAGTATGCCCATATCCGATCCGGGTCTCTTTAACAACCAAACGTTATTATAACACCACGGTCATTTCAAAATAGTTTATACTTTTAAACCAAAATATCATTTCATTTCAAAAACCAAATCAATACGATATCATTTTCACTTCAAATATCCATTTCCAAAATCATATCACTATCAAAGTTATAACACTTTCGAAACCAAACATTGTAAATTATAATACTTTGGAAAACCTTAGCGTTGAAATCATAACTTCCACCCTTAAACAGTTAGATATTAATAATAGTATAAAATAAAATAGTTTATAAAATAGAAATAGTTTATATAAAATAGTTATAAGTTAAAATAGTTTATAATAAAATAATTTGTATTGAAAATGATTTATATTAAAATAGTTTATATTAAAATAATTTATAAAGTAAAATATAAATAGTCTTAGATATAGTTTAAAAATACTTTATATAATAAAATAGCCTTCTAAATTTCACAAATCGATTCAAATCAACTCGACTTCCAAATTCAACTTAATAAAATCTCAATTCATAAATTTCAACTCAATTCAATTTCTCAATAAATCATTTCAAATTATATCGATTTCAAATACAGATTTGAACTACAAAATAAACTTTTTAATTTCAATATATTTCAATGCTTTAAATATTCAACATTTCAAAACCACTAAATATTTCCTTCAATTTATTTAAGCTTGAAATATTCATTTAATCACCTTAAACAAAAATCAAGTTATAAAATCATATCTTTAAATCTTAAATTTAATAAATTCAAATCAAACTTATTTAAGTATAATTCTTAAATAATTAAAATTCCAAATCAATTTCAAATTTATCTTTTCAACCTGAATCATTACAAACTCTATATTTGAAAATATAAATTTTAAATAAATACTTAAACATATTTTATATTGATTAAATCAACTTTATTAAATCAACTTTAATAAATCTTGAAATCAATATTTATTAAAACCATATATTTCCTTTCAAAAACATATAAATCATTTTCAAAAAATATATATATAGACCAATGGTGTCTGTATATAATTTTCTATCCTATGGTCAGGTGATACAGATATTTATCATTTAAATCCGCAATTTAAATATATATATATATATATATATATACACACATGTATATATCTTTTCAACCCGCAATCCCAAATTCAATTCAAACGAAAATCGCTTGGGTTTATCAGTTCAACCCATAACGATTTTCTCCTATTCTACAGATCGTTCGGGTATGTATCATTTCAACCCATAGTGAATTCTATACTAACAGGGAACTTGCAGAGTGATAACAAATATGATAATAATATAACATGCATATATCATCAATATAAATAACAGATAATGGTGTCGGATGTCACATGTGAACAGATACAGATAACAGCATATATATAGCAATGTAAATAACTAACAACAACATACTTCAATTGTCGTTTCAATTGAAATCAAATTTAATAAATATAAGAACATTAATCGTGAGTGATTGCTCACCTTTCGAGGCTAGAGATTAGATACAGAAATGAGCTACGAATCCAGGCATGAATTCCAAAACAAAGCTAGATGGATATGGATTCGACGGCAGAGCTGATAGATAAGGAATTGATGGAAACGAATCAGAATCGGTTTGATATAACAGAAACAAAATGAATATTATATTATTATTATTACTTTAAAAAAAAATCAACACAACCAATATTCGAAAAGATATATATATATATATATATATGATTCAAACTTATTACATTTAAAACTAATTAAGACCCAAGGTATAAACAACTTAGATAACTTACATATACAAAATTATAGTTTAAAGTCTATATACACTTCAAAAATTAAAAATAACCATATATGTAAATAGTCTAAAACCAATAGTTAATAAACAATTATTACCTTTCAAAAATATCATGTATATATATATATACATACACACACACGCCTACAATATGAAATCAGGCTATCTAAACAAGGTAGAATAATGCAAACAGGTAATATAGACATATGTGTACAAACTAACCTTTATATTCAAATAATATATATACGTAGATCAGTGTAAATATGTATACTGTTATATAAAACTGCTTTATAATATACTATATACAGACACTTATATACAGGCTTCAACAAATCCAACTTATATTTTATACTAAAGTAAACATATATACTGCAAAGTATGTATAAACTTACAACTCATAATTAACATAAAATTTATATTAAAACTGATATTCAAAAATACTGCTATATAGGTAAACACAGTATATATATAGTATACGACTTACAATATATTTAGTTAATATCCAGTATATACTTCTTTATATAACCGTAAAACAATAAAATGTACTGCCTTTAATATATATATGTATAATAAAAATCCGACAGAATATATTATACATACTAATATATACAAAACATTGTATACATTATTATCAAAACTGTTTCAAACATACCACATAGCTTCAATATACATGAGTTACAGGCAAATACCTTATATATATAAACTAACTTTATAAACCAAATGTTATAAACACATATATAGTATAACACTGTCAACCTATAACCTATACAATAGAGTAGCTAACAGTAAGTATATATAATACATATATAAAGCATATGCTTGTTGTGACCAACAAATCTAAAGTTTATAAACTTATATATATAAATTTGTAATCCTATTTACTAACAGACAGCCTAATTATAATTAGATATAATATGGACATAACTAAGAAATGTATATATAACTTACTTTATATGATATTTATAAACTTACATATCCAAACTAAACAGAATATATAACTCAAAAAAATATAAAGTTTATATAAACTTCTCAGTAACTAAGCGGTTTCATACATATAAAACATGAACAGGTTACACAAACAACATGCAAATATATTTTATATTTAAAAATACATTCTTTAAATCCAAATATATAGACTTTCGCATATACATATGCGAACCATATACTTTATAGATATTACAGGAACTCTGTGTTATGTTAATATATATATATATATATATATTAACATATTATATAATATACCTAAAAATCTTGGTCATGAAAAGATCAACAGCCTTCAAACAGAAATATACATATATAGATAGTTTATATTTAACATAACCAAATACAAAAGAGACAGCGTGTATATATATATATGCAAACACAGATATATTCAAACATATATGCACACATCTCTGCTTAAAGATAAACTATGTATATATACATTTCAAAATCAAAGCCTGTATATATAAACTTATACAAATAACCAGACTATATACATAATATATATAACTTTAAAAAAATAGAGAGGCTTGCTCGAATTTGAATATTACCGCGAGGAGACTTCAGGAGGTGGAAGGAGAGGAGGTGGTCACCGTGGAGATGGTGGAGCAATGGGCGAGGCCGAAGTGCAAAAGAAGGGACGAACGATTTGCTTCAGGAAAATGGGTGACTTAGAAACAAAAGGCGGTGCCAGTGGCAACCGGAGGACATGTGGAGGAGGAAAGGTCGGGTGGCTTCCGTTTCGAGGGTGGAGCAAGGCGTTATGGGTTTGAGGCCGCTGGTGTGGGATGGTCGGCTAGAAGGAAGATGAGAGGGAGATGAAGCTGTAGCAAATGGTTTCTTCTTTTTTCAAGAATAGTAAATGAACGAAAGGAAAATGGACCAATAAATTGTAAACCCGAAGAATATGGAAAGTTGGCAACGAATTCAAAGAATAATATTTATAACTTGACCATTGGAATTATACGGTGAATTTTAATGGTCATCGGAAATCCAAAAGTCAAATTACGGAACCGATACGGAAATCGTTCCGTTGATTTCACCATCTCCCGGACTCCAAAACACACAAATGAATATACCGCGGAGATCAGCATAACGAGATGATCAAAACGGTACACAGATATCAGTGGCACGACCATCATATCAAAAGTCGATAATAGGTACCAAAAATGCAGCAAATTTGTCAGAAATAAGATAAACGGAGCAATAGAAATCCAAATTTGGAGAAACGAATTATGACATCTCACTCAAAAGATGATTTACAAATTTTCTATAGAAAAATATTCAGGTTTAGAAAATATTTTATTATCATCAAATTTTAACTGATTTAAATTGAAATAGAATTGCATAAGAAAATAAACATCCATATCGTCCGATGAAAATTTACCAGTTGCTATGTTTAATTAGACGTATTCCAAATATCAAATTTATATTTCAAAATTTTATTGTTTAAAATTTCACAAAATTTCAATTAATTACGTTATTAAAACAGTTAAAAATTTACGGGTTGTTACACCCTGTCAAGCCGTCCTGTTTTAGTCATTTCAAATTGGCACAAGTGCCGGGGTCTATCCATCATGATTATTTTTCTTCAAATCTAGCAAACGACGCCAAATCCAACCACTTCATTCTGGAGTCTACTCCGCGTACACGGTTGCTAAAGTGGTTCCAATATTGACAGATAGTACGCCAATAAGAGGCCCCGGTCTCTTTAACAACCAAGCTTCGTTTTACACACCGGTTGGTACTTTTACATTTTGAAAACAATTCGTACTTGATATCAAAATATCATATTCGCTTCAAAATCAAATTTATTTTGAAATCATCATATTTACTCGAAATATTCTATTTAACTTCAAAATCATTTTCGCCTTAATATCTCGATTTCAGTTTCAATTCAAAATTGCTTCGAATTTTCCATTTGGGTTATAACTTCAATTTAACCCAATTTGTATTTAAATCCATGATTTAAATATAAACAATTCCCACTCTGACCAGTTTGAATTTTAAGAAAATTGCTTGAATAGTTTTAAAATAGTTAAATAGTAAAAAAAGTTTAATATGAATAGTTTGGATATTGAAATGGATTATATAGTCAAATAGCTTGGAAAATCAAAATAATTTGAATATTTAAAAACATTGGTTTTAAAGGGTTTATATTAAAATAATTTATTTGAAAATAGTTTCAAAGTCAAACCGATTCAACTCCAAATCTTCCAATTCAAAACAATTTCAATTTCCATTTCCATTTAAATCGATTCAATTCCGATGTCAATTCGAATTAACTTCGATTCTAATTTTATTTCAAATCAATTTCGATTCCAAACTAATTCGATTTCGATTTCAATTCCAATTAATTTCAATACAATTCCAATTTGAATTAATTTCGATTCAATTCTCAATTTTAAATCATTTCGATTTATATAAATTCGAGTTCGATTTCAGAATATCGATTTAAATCACCGAATTCAAATTAAACTTCAATCTTCGAATTTAGATACAAATCTTAAAATTAATTCCATTCTCGAGTCCAAATTTATATATTCAATTATATTACCTTCACTTAGTAATAATTCAAAGTTCGAATGAAAGTTCAAATCATTTTAAAACAAATCAATTTCCGGAATTCAAATCATATCTCGATTATAACTTAAAAACCTCAAATTTCGTTCTAAACAATTTTGTTTAACAAATTCTAATTCCAACATTTTTAAGCTCAAGTTCGAACATAATTTCTATTCCCATAAATTCGATTTTTACTTCTTTAAATCAAAATCATTTAAATAATTTCAAATCAAAAATTCTGAAATCTTTTAATTTAACCAACCCAGTGTCTACATATAATTTTCTATCATATGGCTAAGTGAGTCAATTATTTCCATTTAATTCAGGGATGATATATCATTTCAATCCAAAATAAAGGTCATAGGTATATATCATTTCAACCTGTTTCTTAATTTATTCGAATATAATTCAGATAACTTTTTATATGCTGTCAGAAGATTTACATGGGATAATTGGATATATAAAAATAAATAAACATCTAAATCATCCAAAATATCAACCAATAGCAGCCATCACAATCAATCATCCAAACAGTCAATAAATCATAACAATTATCAATAATCGGGAATTTTACTAGTAGTTTAATTCTAATTTCAATTTAACCATTAATTCAAAATTTCTAACATATAAATTCCTACATCGATTTCCATGTCAGTTAAAATTTTCAAACAACTATCAATAAATTTAAATTATTGCACAACTTCAATTTAACTAACATAAAAATAATCTAGTACTTCGTGAGCGTTATAAAACACTCATCTTTTAGTTGAAACTGAAAATATTTCCAGTTTCAAATAAATTCACCTCGATTCCAAGTCGTAGACGGCATCGATATGATTCCAATGCCACTCGTTTCGTCTGAAACGGACCTCGTACGGAAGAATTATGCAATAATTAATATAACGATTTTAATTAATATTAATTAACAAACTAATAAACAAAACAGAAATAAACTAACCCTAATCTTCCTCAATACAATCAACAGCTACAGGCACGTGCTCGTTTATCATTCCTGCTAGCGACATTTTTTTTTTCATCGAACGATCAAATGCCTCCAGCCAAACCATCGCCGACCGCGCCCAACCGCCGCAGCCTCCCCATCACCTTCGTGCGCACACATAACGAAGCACGCGATTCAAACCCAAACGCAGTCAAAATCTCAAGCCGTCGCCCTCGCTTCGCCTGTACCCAACCTCGGCCCCACCTTCCTCCCTCGAGCGTTCTTCGATCGCGACTTCCTGCTCGCGTTATTTTTTTCCCTAAATCGAGCTGTTGCATTTTTATTTTATTTGTTTCTACGTCTCGATCTGGAAAGGTTAAATGAGAGAAGGGGAAAGAAGAGTACGGGAGAACAAAAATAGGCTGAACTGTACGATATGTTGACTTTTGATGATTTTAATTTTAAATTATTTAACAAAACATACTCAAAAATGTCGAACTTCAAACGAGGCGTGCCGCTTGGTGTTCATAATGTTTTACCCCCATTCTGAATACAATGGAACTAGTCTCGAGGTCTAATTCGATCATATGTAGAAGATAGCTTTTTAAAATCAATTAATTTTAATTAAATTCCTTTAAATTAATTTCTACGCGTTGCAAGCTCGCACGGCTAAACGACAAGTCCGATCGCTACGAAACTTGAAATCCTATAATAATTCACTATTACGGATCTGATGAAACTGGTCTCGTCGAAATCCGAGACAGTGGCCAAAATGACTATTTTTTCTCGTTAATTATAATATAAAATTTTTCCAATTTCTAATTATTCACTTTTAAATTCAATTTTTAAGTTTAACAATCTTCATTGTTGTTTAAATAAAATTTAAATCAACTTTAAAAATCATTTCATTCATATTAAATTCAAAATTCAATTATTTAAATAATTTCCAATATTAAATTTAAATAATTCAATTATCAAATAAACGACATTAATAAATCATAAAATTTCAATTGAATTTTAATTATCAACAATTATTCTATTTTCATCTAAATAATTCAACATTTATTATTCAAGTCCACTTATTGATTATAAACACATTCAATATATAAAATTTCATTTCCATAGTTGTTATTGCCAAAATCTTCGAAATTGTTTATTTCAAAATCTTATTAAAGTTCATATTCAATAAATTACATTAATACATTATTAAAATTTTATTTTTTACCATTTTTATCCAATAATCACATTAAATTTAATAATTTAAAATAGTTAAAAGTACGGGTCGTTACATAAACGGTTAGGAGGTGATCTCGCTCTTATTTATTGTTTGTTATTTCCTAAAGAACCGGAGTTGAGTTTACCGGAATATATCGCTTGGTTTTGGAGTGACCGGTAAGTGGGGGAGTGTATTTATATGAGATGACTTGAAAGTCGAAACTATAACCACTCCAAAACTATAAACATATTCAACGTTTTGGAAGAGGATCGAGACTGGTTTGAGATAATGGAATCGAAAATAAAGTCCTTTGAAGTGTAAGGGCCATTTGCTACTAATCTTGAGGGTGATTTCAAAAAGGATGTATAGAAGTAGTGTCTTTGATTTATTCATGTCATGAACAAATTGTATGGATAAATGCTGGCTTTGCATTGTTGCTTGGAGGGCAGTGTTAGCATTCCAAGTGGAATTTGCTAAGAGAGGAAAATGGTAATCGTGACCTCACAAGCCTCACAACCCGAAATGACTAAAATATGGGATATGCATCAAGGCTGTGTGGTTTTCTCCCATTAGAAGCATCATTCCTCGATCTAGAATCAATATTAATGGATTTGATATGCATGAGCCTGGAAAAAGTATGGTCAGGGGCAATAGGTTTGTAGCCTTGGTGCCTAGAGGAATAATGTACACCATAGAAAAAACACTATTTACAACATAGGATTTGCAACAGTTCTAGGAACCATCGTAGAAGAATGAATATTTTACAGCATTTGTTTATCGAATGTTGCAAAAATATTTTGGATGACAACATTAATTGGATGTATATTGTAAAAATAGTATTTTCCACGACTTTAATTCGAATTGTTGATCATTTTTATACAATGTTCTTGTTCCATTACAAAAGTTCCTTCTTCAATAATGTTAATTCGTTGTTGTATAATTACGCAAATATGGCAATGCGTTTGTTTGTTGTAAAATAAATTTTATTGCAACACACAATATTATAAACTTTAATATTCGTAGAATGTTTTTACATGTTGTGAATTAATTATATATTACACTACGTTTGAGTAATACCATTAAAGTTCATAATTTGATGATATATTCAAACCATTGTAAAGTCCTACGCTTTGTAACTTATATCAAATGTTGTAAATTAGTTTATACAACTTCTATGTAAAACTTTATGAAACGCCAAGATCTAGTCTAGTTTGATGTTTAATTACCAAAAAATCAACCAGGAGTAAGATGAACAATTCCAATTAGCGGAGAAAACCGGTAATAAAAAATAGAAACATCGGATGTCTTCAATTTTGTTCAAAGTTATATTTTTCATAATAACACTACGTTTTCTAATATTGAAATGATATCGTTAAAGTTTATACTTAAAAAATTATTTAATGTCGCATCGATTGGTCGAACAATAATTTTCTTCGATCTTAATTAGTGACAATACTTTCACAAATTAACACATATTATTTATTTATACTACATGGTGCAAATACATAGTTCACTTTTAAATCTACTTTTATTTGGCAAACCTAAAATAATAAATTAAGATCAGCTCTTTATTTTTAATGATGAAATGCCAAAGATTGATTGCAAAAATAATCGTTTGGTCTAATTTTTATAAGGAAAATTTGCATACCGAACCACTTTCAAGAAACAATAACACATTTGAACCACTTTTAGAAATAATTACAAACGTAGGCCTATTTTGACCACGTGGGATACAGGTGAATTTTCAAAATTCGCCTTTGGGGCGACTTTCGAAAATTTGCCTTCGGGCGAATTTTGAAAATTCGCCTGTAGAGAAAACCTGCACACTTAACCCGAAACGTTATTTCTCTTCTTCCCCCCAACTCATTTCTGCCTGTTTCGAATTTCAGAGCCAAACCCATCTCCTCCAAATTATTCAAAACTTCCATGTCTTCAATTTCTTTATTTATTTGATCAAATTGTTCCAAAAAGCTGAGAATGGCAAGCACGTCGGGCGTTAACACGAAATTGGTACGAATTTAAACCCTAATTTCTCATTTCAAAATTAGGGCGTAGAAATTTTGGGTATTAAAAATCATGGCATTGGTTTTAGGATATTAGTTAGTAGTTGATGTGTGCAAATTGCAAATGTAGATGTGTACATTTTGCCCTTATTGGAATGTAGATGTTTGGATATTTGGTATTAGGGTATTAGTATTAGATATTAGGATTTTAGGATGTTAGGATAATGTGCTTGATTACCAATGTAGATGTGTACAAATTGTCATTATTGTATTGTAGGGTTGTTTAGTTTAAATGATAATGTACAATTTTTTCTCGAAATGAATCAATTTTTAATATTTGTAATTTGCAGAGTATGTTGAGATGGAGCTCGAACCGGTTGATGGTAGGGTATTATTTCTTCAAGCGCAGCATCGTACTTCAAACGACATATGGATGCAGGTGGTTTATTTTTTGTTAATATTGTGTCACTTTCTTTTATTCCCGCTTTTTAATTATTTATTTATCATTTGATCAGTGTGACGATCCAGATATCACTATAGATCACTCTACATCGTTGAAGAAAGTGACGTCAAACCATTTGGGATTTTGGCCGAGATCGAAAGGGCTGGATTTTTGCACATAATGAAGTTAGGTTACATTCAGCTTGACCACTATCTTATCACTGCTCTAGCGGACAGATGGTGACCAGAGACCTCCACGTTTCATTTCCTCGTCGGTGAGATGATGATTACATTAGGGGATGTAGCAGTGTTGTTAGGTTTGCCTATTGAAGGCAATGCAGTGGCTTATGGAGGATGAGCATATGATTATATGCAATTTTGCCGTGACTTACTTGGTCTTGACCCACCCCCCGAACAAATAAGGGGTAATGAGTTCATGGAAGTAATGTGGTTTCGACGTCAGTTATCGCACGATATTCCACCTGATGCTACAGAGCTTTAGATTCAGCAGCGGACACGTACTATTATTTTGCACATTATTATTTCCAGATTGATGTGCGATCATACGAAGACTCATGTAGATCTCAAATGGCTACCGTATATTGCTGATTTAGAGGAGTGTGGTAAGTTTTCTTGGGGTAGTGTTGTGTTATCATATACATATATGAAGCTATCTAGGCTTTCTCTTTTAGATAATAGGTCTATTGGTGGATGTTTGATACTTGTACAGGTTTGAACCTTCTTTCAATAGTTTAATGTTATACATCATTTGTCTAAATTTTGGTTTGTAATATTTTCTTTTGAAATGCAGCTTTGGTCGTGGACTTATCTTCCTATCGGTAGACTGTTAGTGACACTTGCTGTTGTTGATCCGTCGATGCCGCTTGGGTCTCGGTATATTTGTTATCCATTTAATTTAGTTAAACATTAAAATTTCGTTGTGTAATATTCAATCGTTAATATTGTGTAACAGGTGGGTAGGACCAAAAAAGACGCGCCAAACTCCAAGATGGAGTGTTAAGTTCTACCGCAACGAGCTAGACGTGCTGGAGGATGACAAGGTAACATGGACACCATACACACAGGATGTGCTTTCTGAGCTTCCAGTTGTGTGTATAGCTGCTAGATACTTATGGACTGCGCGAGTACCACCGATATGTTACACCCAAACTGCATTTCACTTACCTGATAGGGTTATGAGATAGTTCGGTATGATGCAGCATATACCGGATGATGCGCCACCATGCACGTCTGTATACAACGAAGAGGAATATGGAATGTACATTCATTTATGGAATAAGCGCCATATAACTATTCAGATTGAGATGGAGCCCATTATTTCGATAGAGCAATACAAAAGGTGGTACTAGAACATTACACGGCGATATGTTCTTCAGCCCTCAGTCGATGTTGCGTTAAGTCCGTACGTTCCTAGAGCACCACTGGAGAGGAACGTGGTAAGTTGATGTTGTACGTAATATTTCAATAAGTTATGATAGTTGTGTATGATGCTAATTTTCATTCAAATATACAGGCTGCCGGTATACATAGCGCATGGGAAGAAGCAGAACAGCTTCGCAAACGACAAACCGACGAGGAGGGCAAGAGGATGTGCACTAACATCCAAAGGATTTTAGATGTTGTGTTGTGCAGGAACAAACTTGATAGGCCCAGACCACCATCTCCACCTCTGGCTCCACCTCTAGCGCTTGTGTACACACGACGTCGTCATAGAGGAGAAGCAAGTTCATCATCATAAGGTACCTCGTCACATGCTCCATCGGTACAGGAAGAAAATGTTCCTGGCCCATCTCAACCAATAGACACATTACCTTCGGCCTCCACTGTGCGCCGAGCAAGCAACAGCAACAGTAGTTCTTCAGGAAATTCAAGACCATTGGTTACGCGTAGACAGAAAAGAAGCACGGTAGAATTTCACGAGCTTCACGACTAAAGTGGTAATGTTGGATTGTTTTTGGTTTGTAATATGATGGTGGATTTTGATATATGTCGAACATGTTAATCTTGTTTGAATCTGTGTTGTTTGGTATTGAAGTTGGATTGTTGGATGGTGTTTTGTAATATGATGGTATTGAAGTTGGATTGTTGGATTGTTTTGTAATATGATGTTTGAATTTGTGTTGTTTGGATTGTTGGATGGTGCTTTTGATGTGTTTAAATGCAGCAACAAGTTTCTTATGGGCGACTTTTGAGAATTTCCCTTTGGGCGAATTTTCAAAAGTTGCCAATAGGCAAATTTTGAAAATTCGCCCAAACGCGAATTCTCGAAAGTCGCCTTTAATAAACCTGTGCATTAAAACCAGTCATTCCCCTTTCTTCCTTTTTCATTCCTATTTCCTTCAAAGTCGAACCCAAAACCCAAATTTGTGCAAAATCATTCACATAAGTCAGTAAGGTATGTATTTTGTCCGATTTTTTGCTCTACACTTTCATTTGTAGATGCATACTACGCTGTTCTTCAATTTTGTTCAATTTTGATATTTTATTCATGTGATCTTTTAGGTCAAAATGGGTGATTGGGAGATGGATGATGAAACAATGGTCAAATATATGATGAGTACGAACGAAACAAGGATGTGGACGATGAGGTACAATTTGTACTGGAGACCCAAGTGGAAGACCTCCCGAGGGTGGATGTTCAAGAGACAGATGAAGAAGTAGAGACTGGACTTGTTTGTGCTACGCAACAAAATGTGGTAGTCAAGAATCCCCAACCAATTCAACAGTCACTGCATGCTAAGCTGATAAGCGTTTTTGCTCGTCAAAACCCCGATAGATCAAGTTCTAGCATGATGGGTCATTCTATACTTTGCTATTGCGGAGTTAAATGCAACGTTGTTGTTTCCAAAAATCAAACGAATGTAGGACGTCGCTTTTACGGCTGTAAAGCGTATATCGATGCACAGACGCGTCAAGGGTTGCAAAGTTGTAAATTTTTTGTATGGATCGATCCTCCACAGACGGAAAGGGGGTCCAATACACCCTTGAGATGCTAGCTGAGGTTAGTCGCTTGGAGAGGATGAATGTTGCAATTCAGAATGAAATGCTTGCGGGTTGCTACCGGTTACCACGCCATTGACCGTATGTTTTGCTGTATTGGTAGTTATGTTGTATCAGGTGTTAGTTGTATGTGTTATATTGCGTTTTATCATCTGTCAATCTTCTGTTTTATATTGTGTTGTAAACTGTTGTTGTACGAAATGTTGAGGATGATGTAGCTGCTAGGGATATAAAGCAGATAACTTATGTGCGAATTTTGAAAACACGTTTTCAAAATTCGCACACGAAATCTGCTTTATACCCAGTCAGCTGCAATCATCACATTCACCACATTCTTTATAACAAGGTCTAGCATTTTCAGATCTGAAAAACCCATTATCTTCTACCAAAACCAATTTTCAGATCCAAACAACAAAACTCAATTACTTTCAATAATCCGTTGGTTGTTTACATACAATCATTGCTGATTTATAGAAACATTTTCAATATATTTCTTCATCGAAATTGGTAAGTAAATTAAAAACCCTAACTTTGTTACAGTTGTAGATCTATTTCAATACGAATGGCTAGCAATTTGTCGATAAAATTAGAACTATTCGTTTGTAGAATGGTTAGAAATCTGATTCCTACACTTTACTGCTACGATGGTGAATTGATCATCGACGAACAAAAAAACGGAAAGTATGTTGAAGGTTTTTGTAAACCAAGGAGAGTACACAAAGGGTGCACACTATTTGAGTTGAAAGAATCTGTATACAAAGCGACAAAAATAAGCGCGGTCGAATTTGATATTGAGTTGGTGGTTAACGAGCCTACGGTTCGAGTTCAAAAGCAATAACACTTGCAGACGATGAGGATGTGGAAGTTATGTTTTCTGCAGTTACCAAATCACTTGAGTTGTATGTTGGGAAAGTTGCAAAAGAAAGTATGCAAGAACATGCCCCATCTCCTATCGTTAGTACAAGAATAGGGTATTTTACAGATATGTTGCAAACCGATAACCCTTCAACAAGCTTAAGTTCTCCTATCTATAGTAATCCGTATTTACATGTTGAAGGTGAAGGTCCCCTTCCCATAAACTATGGTTTCATGCCTTACATGTTGTCGCAACTTACTCCAGAACAGTACTTTCCATACTACACACCACCCACGATGCTTCCAAGGTACCTTTTTAATTTTCGTATTTTGCTTGTATCTTTTTAAGTTACAAATGCCTAATAGTTTCGTCTTATACAACCAGCTTCCAACAACAAACGAATCAACAAAATGTCCATGCCGAACAACAGAATATTCATTTGTCGCAACCGGTATATCCTACTCCATCATAAATATATGATATGAGTCAAAGGTATGTGTTGCAATTTATTTGGGTTTCGTATCTAGTCTACCTTCGAACTAAAATACCTTTGTCAACAGATTTACATGTACCGAGGAAACCGCTGTAGAATGTAGTGTTGGACCATCACAACACTCACATGATTCAAATGTTGACATTGATATGGATGTTGATATAGACAGAGATACCGGACATGATCCTATAATTGATAGGATGGTTGTTGCCACAAGGACTAATAATGATACATGTTGGGTAGAACGAATGCAAGCGAACAACGAACCGTTGAACTATGACTTTCCAAACGCAGATAATGTTGAAGGTGATGGTGTTGAAGCTCAAATGGAAGTACCGTTGGATGATGATCTGTGTACCGCACAAATGATGGCAAGATCGGTTGTTGTTAATCTACAATTTGCTGGGGAAAAATTCTCCACCACTTGCATACAAAATGGATTTGCCGTTGGGATGGTATTTCAAAGTAAAGAAAAGTTTCTACACCAATTGATAGAATGGTCAATTCTACATGGAGTTTCGTACAAGCCAACCAAGTCGAACTATATGTAACGTTGACACTAACTGTCCATGGAGAATACATGCAACAGTCTCAAAGAAATCACAATTCAGATGGTAGGAAATCAGAAAGTTGCTTAGTGAACATAACTGTGTCAATCCTACAGTTAATTCTAACCACAAGCAAGCCACTTCTAATTTTCTTGTATCAAAAATCATGTCTTTTGTCAATGCCGATTTGGATATCTCAGTTGGTACAGTCCACGTGCTTGTCGACGACCAACTGTTCATCAAAATTAGTTACATGAAAGCTTGGCGAACATTAAGTAAAACAATAGAAAGAATTTATGGTGATTGAGCCGAATCGTATGCGACTTTGCCTCAATATTTTGAGGGAATAAAGAGAAGTAATCCGGGCACAGTTGGGCATGTAACCCACGATGAAGTTGGAGTATTCGATCGTGCGTTTTAGGTATTTGGCCCTTGCATTACAGGTTTTCTACACTGCCGGCCATTGCTATGTATTGACGGGACACATTTGTATGGTAAATACAAAGGGACATTGTTGGTTGCTACTGTTGTAGATGCGGATGACTGTCTGTTTCCATTAGCTTATGTAGTCGTCGAATTCGAGTCATATGATAGTCGGGGTTGGTTTTTTTCATGCATGCGTGAATTCATTCACAGTGTTTGCAATCGTCGTATTACTTTAATATCAAATCGAACGAAGGGAATCCCGAAAGCTTTATAGGACAAATGGCGAGAACCGCACAAACATAGGTTTTCTGCAAGACATATTAAAGCTAATTTTCAAACAATGGGGTTTAGGAAGAAGCGACTTACAAGTTTATTTTATTCAGTTGCATGTGCTTCAGAAGCAGTTGAGTACAACAAAATCAGAGAAGAAATCAAAGCTACAAATCCGTGGGCTCATGAATGGATTGAAAGAAGTTTGGGGAATTTTGAAGAAAATTGGGCCCTATGCAAAGATGATGGAGGACGCTTTCATGCTATGACCACCAATGCATCCGAAAGTTTTAATGGTGTACTGAAAGGCGCTAGATCGTTACCTATAAAGGCGTTGGTTGCACGAACCTTTTTTCGATCGGTTGAATATTTCTGTAAGAGACAAGAAACCGCGGATGCTATCACAACACGTTTGACTCCAAAATGGGAACCTAAAATAGCAGATCGTGCTACTGAAGCACATTGTTGTAGACTAGTTCGATTTAGTCGAACGGAATGGCAAGTGATTCATTGCTACGACGATGAATTTAAAGTGATAATTGATGGTACTAACTGCTCGTGTACATGCAACATCCCACTACCGCAAAAAATACCATGTGCTCATGTACTGGCGGCTTGTTCGGCACAGGATTACGGTGCAAATAGAGCACATCATGATTTCGCATCAGGGTGGTACTCACTTCAAAGTTACAAAGCTTCGTATTTGCCAGAGTTTCATCCCGTTCGTGATAAGAGATACTGGGGACCATACAACGGTCCACAGATATTGCCTCCACCTACAAGAAGACAACCCGGACGACCCAAATCTACGAGGATCAGAAATGTTATGGACGAGCATCAAACGCCTAAAACAAACAGGTGCATCAAATGTGGATCGCTGGACCATAACAGAAAGCGATGTACTTTAGTGACCTAAAATATCATCATCTAATGAATGACCCGACACCGAATTAAGATTTATGTGTATTCAACTTTAATTGAATGTAATTTCTATGTATCGAACTTATTAGTTATGTATTGGACTTCGTATCTATGTACTGTTTACTCGATGTCGAGATAGCTGTCCTTCGCAGTAGTTAGTTTTTAAAGTAGTTATATATGCATTGATTACTAGTTCAACTTCTTGATGTTGTGCGGTAGTAATATGCAGTAGGCAGGAAATTGTTGTTTTCAGGTGTAGGTTTTCTCTAAAGGCGAATTTTCAAGGCGAATTTTGAAAATTCGTCCGTATCCCACGTGGTTAAAACAGGTCTACGTTTGTAATTATTTTTGAAAGTGGTTCAAATGTGTTATTGTTTCTTGAAAGTGCTTTAGTTATGCAAATATTCCTTTTTATAACGGTTATCCATACACCAATAGTACTAATCTCCTTCAGAATTAGGGTACTTTTGGCACAGGTCCTTATTAAGTTTCAAAATTCACGAAAAGTCCTTCACTAAATTTCAGTGTAAATTAGGTCCCTGTTTTTTATTCACGATTATTGCAGAGCATGATGCAACATTTTATAAAAGTTGCTTACATTTCCGCAACAATTCTGTACACTGTGAACATAGTGTATGAAAGTTGCTGAAATATCAACACTTATTTATAAAAGTTGCTGATATTTCAGCAACATTTATGTACACTGTGAACACAGTTTATGAAAGTTGCTGAAATATCAGCACTTATTTATAAAAGTTGCTGACATTTCAGCAATAATTTTTCTTTGTTTTTACAATAAAACTTTGACACAGATAGTTGCTGAAATATCAGCACTTATTTATAAAAGTTGCTGACATTTCAACAATAATTTTTCTTTGCTTTTACAATAAAACTTTGACACAGATAGTTGCTGAAATATCAGCACTTATTTATAAAAGTTGCTAACATTTCAGCAATAATTTTTCTTCGTTTCCAGAAAACAGGGACCCGCTTTACAATGAAACTTTGACAGGGACCCGCTTTACAATATGAAAGTATGATAGGGATGCCTCCATAATTTCAACTTAATATAACCCTCCCAAAATTCCCTACAAATTTCCCTTTGCCGCTTATTTTTTCTCTCATGCCTCTCAGATCTTCATCGGATCTTACTTTTCTCAAACTTCAGTCCATCCCTCACCCACTCAAAAAATCTCTGCCGTTTATCTATATCGCAATTTAATTCTACATCTAACCCTAGTTTTTAGTGGGAAAAAAGGTAGGAAGAATATGATATAGATCTTCGCCATCTGAGAAGACAAAATCATGGACATTGCTTCTCTTAAAAGGTTCCTTCAATAGAGAATCAAAGTCGACGACAACAGTACATGGTGATGCCATTACCAACGGTCGTGATAAGAGAAAGATCATCATTACTTCTGATCTTTTCTCTAAGAGGTATGAATTTCAAGTAGTTATATATTTATTTGCTTGTTGTTCAATATTTTAATTAGTTATTTATTTTTGTTTTGTTCGGCATGTATTCTACATTGTTTACCATGGTTTGTCAATTATTTTCATGAATGCCAAGAGTGATTTTTTAACAATAATGCATGTACCTGAACCTGTTCAATGGATAAACAGAATTCATTTCGTAACAGCTTAACAGTAAATACATGTGTTAACCTTTGAATAGGTTCTAAATTACTTATGGGAAATAAACCTTTTTTGTGAAAAGTAAATCTGTTCTATTATTTAGATCGCAATTTTCATCTAATTTAGTTGCCAAAGTTGGAAAAAGTAGTATGTATTCTTTTTGCATTAGCTTAGAAGCAGTTTCTAAATCAATTTTTAATGTTCAAGGTTGAAAGTTTATAATAATGTTACCCTTGCTAAATATATGTTAGTAAATTTTACTGTTACAGTAGGTAACAGGTTGGGTCCACTCAAGTTGTGGACTCCAGTCTCCACTTATCATCTTTAGTTAGTAAATTTTACTTGCTAAATTTTTGTAAGTGTAGCATTGTCCAAAATTTCATGTTACCAAATACACCAAGTTTTCTAAGTAATTTAGAGAACACCAAACCAAGTGGAAATTAAAACTTTAGCGAATCTCTTGTCATTAGGTCAATAGTTATCGTGTAAGAGGAATTTAACGCACCGAATCCATCATTTTGGTCTCGCACTTGTTGTGACATGTCATTGAAAGTGAGTTAATACCATTTTAATTTTATATTGAATTTTACCGCACATCCATTCATATTTTGTATTCTTCAATGCAAATGCAAATGGGCACCTTATGTATTTTCTACCACATTAGTACTCTAAAAATTTATTATATTTATTATTATTACTTTTGTTACTTTTGTTGTTTTTATTTTCCTTTTTATATATAAACCAGTATGTATGGCACGTCCGTTGGACGTGTGCATAGACAACCGTGAGTTAAATTCGTTTTAATGTGACCTACAGAAGAGGAATTTATTAATGTGCCGAAAGTTATTTGTTGAAATTTTTATCCTTATTAAATGTATTTAATTGATGTTAAATGAAAAAGTAAATTTCAAATTAAAATATATGTCCGTTATTATAGCAAGTTTTTATTTTATTTAATAAATGAAACCTTGACATGTACGTATAGTCATACCATTCAATATACTTGCCATAGAAGTAGTATTTTTTTTAGTAGCACCATAAAATATATTAATGTACTTGAAAAAAGTTATATGCATCAATAATCATATTAAGTTTCACATGAGTTTCTATATTATTTATAAATAGGAATGGAATATGTGCAGTATGTTGGATTATTAAGAGGGAATAGCGATAGCATTTTGGATGAGAACTACTGTTGAATTGCTATTTTTTAAAGTTCAAGAGCTCAGACTATAGAACTCAGTACCATGGTTCACATAAAATTGAAAAATCAGGGAAGGTAAATAAAAAATCAATTAAATTTCCATTAACTTACCCATTTAGGCAGGGTAGCAACCTTTAAATACAAGATGGACATCATCTAAAACATTAAAAAGAGTATCCGTCTTCTAATATACCTGATAATAAATACACATATTTTATAGGTTGAGGTGGAATTAGTCCCTAAACATCGACGGGTGAATAAAAGTTCTCTTCCGAACTTGAAAGAAATGATGACTTTTGCATGTTTTTTGGAGGGTAACCATGATTATCGTATGCCAATTTCAAATCTCACTATCGTATCCCTTGCCAGGTAAACAGTTGATCACACCCCTCTGATGTAAGCTGTATGAACATAAAAATCACAATATAAAACATAAATATATTCTTTATTAATAAACTACATGTGAAGGTATAATTCAAACTATTTTAAATGCATTCACTATAAACATGCCACCCAGAGATTAATTAGTGGTATACATGCACGTGTGAAGTATGCATGTGGGTAATATATTTAAATCATATGTCTCATCCATATTTTTTAGGTGAAGGTATATCATCATAGGGATACAATCATTTTATGTGTGCAACGGAAGATGAATTAAGCTACAATGATTCACATGGGTAAATTAAAAAATAGACATCATTCTTTTCTAAGCTTGTCTATAAATTATAGCAAGTAACCACCAAGCAACAAAAAGTGAATATTAAGTAAATCTAACATAGCATGTTATAATACAAATTATACATACAGTTAAAAACGGTTGTCAGATGCATGAATTGAAATTTAAAAAATTCAATATTCAAAATTAAATTATCCGACCTGTAGGTGCTATGTATTTTCATTCTTAATTGCAACGGAAAATCTGAGACATCCATTCTATATGTGTGTAGACCGTTGAAGGTTTCTCTCATATTGAAAATAAAATAAGCATATATCATTGAAATTAGCATTTTACACTAATATAAGAAAAGGGTTACTCTTCCTTATTCTGTAAGCCTTGAGAGATTATCAATGTTAATTTTAAGATACACCAAAGCCACCATTATTGGATAAAAAACTGCAAAATTACAAAATTTTCATTTAGATCTCATGTGGATAAATTTGTCTTGTGAAATATGCAGACTTACTGCTTATACTTTACCTTCATTGTTTTTAGATACATATTAGATACATTTGTATTGAATACAATATGCTTGTTCTATGCTCTTTTATATATTGATCAAACTTCTGCAATATATAATGGATTAGTTACTAAAGTATACATCCTTTCTATGTAGAAGTTTTCATATTCTTGAAATGTATAATAGCAAGTGTATTTATAATTACTCTTAATGGAAACAAAGAAGCAAAAATGTACATGAAAAAAGTCAAAATGATAAAAATTACCTTATGCTTGAGACAAACGTATTACTATCATTCTTCTTTGCAAGTAGTATAGTTTAGACTCTATATTTTGCAATATTTGTTTCAAATCATTGTTGTAATTTAGACTTTTATAAGGTAAAAGAAACAGTCAAAAACATAGGCTGTTTTCATAATCTATGCAGGCTAAATGAATGTAAAATGAAATTTTGCTAATTTTGTTATAATTTATTTTATGAACGTATCTTTTGACATAATTATCTAGATTTCTACAATATTAAGACAAAAAAATGTTGATTGATTCAAATGAATTATCTACCAACATAAATAATTATGACTACTAACTTTCCAAACAAAGTATTGATTAAATCCACAGAAGTTACCTAGAAAATTTACAAAATTAGCGAAGACTCCTACAATTATTATTTTTCCAAATGAAGAAATGGCTGAATAAAACCTTAAGTTTACTTCTTAGATGATATGATAGATCTTTGGTCTTGTAAGAGATAAAATATTAGCCACTTTTTTCGAAGAGAAGAAAGTTTATTTGGACTACGACCATCACAAGTTGACATTATGTAAGCAATGAATTGATCTTAGATTTGATGAAAATTCGTTGGTCTTGTGAGAGAAAATATTAACCAATTTTTTAGAAAAGAACATTTAGACTATGATCACATATCAACATTATGTAAGCAATGCATCAATCTTAGATTTGAAGCAAATTCTTGAAAGAAAAAAATCTTACTAAATAAGAATCTCAGAATAGTTAATACAAAAAATATGCCTAACTATTTGGCTATGTGATTTAATCAATCAATGGATCATAAGGAGTGCTCTATATATCAACATATGAAAGTAATTAAAACCTAATCTTATATATCTTAAGCTATTGAGGCCTTTGCTCTGTTATATATGCTGAAAAGAAAATTGTAAGTTGACAATATATTATATTATATGAAATCAGAAATACTTGAAAGAGAATTTTAAATTGAAACCACTTCTTGGGAAATGCATAGCCAGTCTAACTTAAGAACCAAAATCTGAAGGAATTTCAAGTATAGTTGGTGCTAATTTCCTATTGTGTGCATATCATTTTTAAGTTATTTGTTTATTAAGTTCCAGCTTAAGCAATATCAAAAAGGTACGCATAAAAAAGGGACAAAACCATGTGTGTAGAATGATACAAAATATAATTATAGTGTATACCACGGTTTTTATTTTTTTTGAAAAAAATGCGAACATATTAATCAATTTAAGGAAGTATTATATGATGTAGTAAAACTCACCATGGTCCAAAATCAGTATAGTCCTGTAGTAGTTTCGGCAGGCTATTGTTTAATTTAGATACAACCTTCATGATGAATTCCAACTTTTCTTCTTCTGAAATAAAACCAATTTCGCACATTAATAAAATTAATAAATTATGTGGTTAATAGAAGAGATTACATGTGTGTGTATGCATCTCATATCGGTTGCTAAATGTTTCAAATAACCAATATCATACAAACATTGAACGTGACAAATCTGAAACTAACATACCTATTCCATGAATCTAATTTGGTTCTAAAATCTCATTTATATCTAATTGCGTGTCCCCACTTTATTGAACTAATTACATTCAGCTAAAATGGAAAATTTATTGAATTTTCCAATGGTTACGCCATTGGCTTTGTACGTTGAAGCAGGCAAAAACCCTTAACCATCTCTAAAATCATTCGTTTGCACTGATGGTATTTGCGAATTCTTTGTATGTTAGTACGAAATTTAACAGAATTAAATGAGAAAATACTTATATACCTGATTCATTACAACCACACAATCAATAGGTACACTATAATCAGCAACAACAATTAAATATATTTATCGTTAACTGATTAGATGCCTACAGTAGATGCCGTCAACTGATTTAAATGTTTCATTCAACGTCAAATACCTCATTCACAGTCAAATATATTAAAAGACAATTCTAACAAAATAATTAAGAACGGTTCAGTAGTGAGCAGTTGTAACTGAAACTTACAGTATGGTAAAACCTTTACAGAGAAATCAATACAGACGTACCAATAATTAAATTGTGAACAATCATGAATCTCGAATTCCCGCTGCCACCTCCCTCTCTAACCCTAGAATTCGAATCGGCAGATCTGAGTTTGTAAACCGTGGAGGGAAGATAAAAGTTGGAACGGAAATAAGGAGCTGCCACCTCCCTCTGTAACCCTGGAGTTCAAATCGAAGGATTTGAGTTTGAAAATCGGGTAGGAAAGATTAAAAATCGAATAGAAATAAGCATAGACCTACCACTAATTAAAGGGTTAGCAGCTAGGTATGGCGATCTCATCTGTCCAGTCGATTCCGACGCTGCAAAATCCATTTGTACGCCTTGTCCCATATCGTTAACCCTAGAGGTCGAAGCAGACGATTTGAGTTTGTGGTAAACGGGGAAATAAAGGGAGGAACTGCAAAGCGGTTGACTATGTGGAGAGGTTTGGATTAGAATTAGGAGAGGGTATCGAAACGTGGGTGATAGGTACGGGGATTGACTGAAATATCCCTTCGTTATAGCTGAATGTTACAGGGGTAATTGCGTAATATCAAAAGCTTCATTTGGGGGTATTCCCATTATATATAGATATGTCAATGAATTTTTTTGTTAGGTTGAAAGTGATTTATTTAGGCTGTTTTTTTAAAAAGAATTATTTAGGTTGTTGTGTGATGATAATCAAATAGTATGTGTAAAAACTAAAAAGTATACTCACCCATCTCATTTTAGTACAAGTTTTAAGTTCGCATGTTTCCTTATATGGTGATATCAACCACTAGAGGTTGTTTTGATGATTTTAATTTCCAAAACAATTTTTATGTAATTCCCCTTCTCAAAGTGCATTAGCACTTAAAATTTTCAAAATTATTAGGGCATCTTCAACAAATACAGCCTTGAAAATTCAGGATATTGAATTTTCAGCGTTGAATGTCCAATTATCACCCAACAATTATGCATCTTATTTCTGGGTGTGTAGACGTTGGGCGTCCATTTTTGGGCTACCAACGACGGGAACCTATTTTTTAGACTTCCAGCATTGGGGCCTCACTTTGTGGCTCTTGGTGCTCAGCGTTCATTTTTCGGCGTTCAACGATGGATGCCCTTTTTGGACGCCTAAAGGCTGGGCATCCAAGAAATGAGCGCCTAGCATTGGACTTCCTACCATGCTTTAGCTTTTGAAGCAGGGCAACCCAATTCAGTTGAATATTCAGCTGAATTGGGTTTGCTGGCCTACGATTATTTAGCCGAGTTTGGAGTCATCATAGTATGTGCTATAATGCGTTATAGCTCAAAATTGTCCATAGTTTAGAGTGCGCTATTTAACCTATAATAGCGCACATGTAATCTATAGCGCAAAATAGCATGCTATTTTGTCAAAGCGCAAAATAGAAAATAATCCAAAATAGTATGTTATTTTTTATTTATCTTAGGTATATATACTGAAAAAAGCCCAAATAAAATCGAATGACACAAATTGGGACTATATTCAGTAATAAATCAGCATCGTTTATCAAAGAATGACCATGATTCCTTCCAATAAAATTGAATGTATGCGTATCATACTTAAATGTCTACATGAAAAAAGTTAATACATTTGTTTTTCTCTAGGTATACTAATATGTAGAAACTTTTTAAATTTAGGAATTCATTTCAAATTTTACAGTGATGTTAAGTATCCCATTTAATGTTTATTTTTTCTCTCTTACTTTATAGAAATAATAGTTTGCAATATTGGTCTTTGTTATATACATCGTTTTTAATACTGAAAAAGCAAAAATATGAAGGTTGAACATCCTTTTCTTTAATTTTTTTGGATAAACTCTCAAAAGAAAAGTTCTTTCATTTGATAAAACATTATAAAATTACATCTCTTAAACATTAAAAGTGCTACTTGACAAATATTTTGAAAATGACCTTATGGACTAGATTATTTTGGGTATACAAGAAAGCAAATTATTCGGTACAAGATACCAAATTTTGATGCATAATCAATGTAGCTATTTTCTAATTTGTTTTGCATGAAAAATTAGCCAATCAACCTAGTAACAAGTGTTTTAACTTATGATCTACTACTACCCGATATAGTGTTAAGAATTATAAAGCATGGTTCTTGAGTCTTAAATTTGAATAAGGTACACCAATTAATAATTTACGGTGTAAATTACAATGTAAATTTCAATCCATAATTATATTACAATGTAAAATTTAATAAAACAACAGTGATAATCATTAACGAGTGATTTGATATTTATGTAAACATGGACCTCGGCTAATTTAGTCCCATTTAGTATTTATAAAAAAAACACAAAATTTACAAAAATGAATAGAATAACATGCACTATAGTGCATAGCACAAGCCTTGCACTATTTTGTGCTATTTGCTTCTACCTTGGCTAAGCCGAGTATGCAGCTGAATTCCATTTTTGTTGGAGATGACCTTATAGATAAGTAATATTGTTTTATGCCTAAAAGATATGCAGAGCCGCAACAAAAAAGTCATGCACAAACATGTGGTGTCTAAACAACACCTGTATTTTGAATGTGTTTTCATTCATAAGTTATAGGCAGCTGTTCTTGCTCGCTTTGGATAACAGTTGCCTAGTACTGATTCTGGTTTTGAATAGAGCCTTCTAATTATTTTAAAGAAATCTGCTGCAGAAGTTTGGCATGAACACAATAGGAGAATTTTCACCATGAAGTTTAGTTCTGAACTTCAATTATTTAATGTGATTGTTTCACAAATCATTGCTGTTGCTAGTCACATAAGATGGTACAAGGTTTCAAATACTTAAGCTCCTTTTGTATTTAAAACTGTATTGTTTTTTCTTATGGTTTTTCTTAATTGTCTTTTCCCTTAGTTCTGTGCTTTTTAATTATGTTCTAAGTACTTTCTTCTCTGTTTCTATTTTCATTTTATAAATTGGTAGGGGACCAATCAACCCGCTTGCTTTTCAAAAAAATAACTCATGCACAAACACTATTAATATTGGTTATTTTACTCCATATTAAATTCTACATTGCAAATTTAACTTTATATTAATAGTAGAAAATACTATCTTTTGGTTTAATTAAACCAAATTTCAGTAACCAAATAATTTAAAACTAGTGTTTCTTACTTGATTGAAAAAATGACAAGGAGATTAAAATTATAAAAATCAGAAAACTTATAGTGTCAAGTTCCTTAAGAAACCTTGTTTTCTTTGTAGACAGAATTATGAGCAATCGTTTTTATCAAGCAAGAATTTCTTTTTGTGTTATTATGTTTGGATATCTAATCCTTCACTGCCTATTACATTTTTGAAATTGGGCTGTCTATATTATATTATAAAATAAAATATTGTGAGGTGATGAAATTGTCAAATGATAACTAATTTGGTTACCTTAGATTTAAGTTTTTGGGTCACATAATATTGACTTATATATATGGTCTCATATTCTATGTGAAGCAATAATTTCCTAATAGTTCCAGTTCAATTTTAACTGAATTTATAGAATTGATGATAGCTTCTTACATGTTATAGTTGAATTTGAACAATATTATATATGCCAGCCATTATTGTAGTTGTCTTGCATATGCATGTAGGCTAGTCTATTGTCCTTATCGATGGGTTCTTCCTTATCAGTGGTACACGAGTCAATAAAATATGTGTTGTGAAGATTTTCACTCTTTGCAATAACTCTAGCATCCTCTTTGAAGGACTGGCATTCATCTAGCAATTGTTTCCTTTTATTAAATGATACTGAAGTCATTTCATGCATGAGTTTGTTTAAAAATTGCTGCTAGTGGTGCATCCTTTTTGCCTTGACTTTACAGTAGTAGTTATTTTCATCTCTCTTTTACAAGAGTTGTGTATGCGAATATCTATATAGAAATATCTTAACTGAGCTTTTCACTTTTACAATAACAATAGCATCCTCCGTGCGAGTTCCTCTAGCAGATTTTTCTTTTATTAAAGGATCTTGAAGCCCTTGCATGCATGAATTATTTTAAAAGAATATCTAACGATGCTTCCTTTTATGCATTGACTTTGGAATAATTGTTCTTTTCATCTAGCTTTGACTAAATTGTATGTGCCACCAGTGTCCATGTAAAAATATTCATGCTTTTAGCAATCTACTAAATACACTAGCTATTATCAGACAACATTCTTTGTTACACACACGCATTTCAATAGAAAACTTTCACTACCAAAAAAACTGCTGCTGAATCTAAACCGTAAGTATTTGTTTCTAAAGCTCTTATTTTATGAACATCAATACGTCTTTTTTTATGTTGTAGCCTCTAACTTGTTTTATGCTTATCATTTGCTTCTTGTTGAGTTTAGATGTTTAATTTAGAAGATTTCCATGATGTAATCACTACCTTCTAATTGTCTCACTGATTTTTCCTGCCTCATAATTGTCTTCTTGTGTGCTATTGCTCTAAAATTCACTTTTTTTATATACCAGTTTCAATGTTGTAATTTTTTGTCGATGGTATACTTGATTACCTTTTGTGTTATAAAGTTGTGGTATCTGTATTTTAAAGCATATTCATTTTTGTTTGCGCGTACACATACGGAAGCAATTAATTTTGACAAAATTACCTTTATCTGTTAAGTATATTATTGATGCAAGCTTTAAGAGTTACATTTACTTTTGTATTATTTCTCATTTTCCTTTCTTTTTGGGAAACTAGATGAACAAAATTACTAGTTCCTTCTCCAAAATTATAACTTTGGAACATTTTTAGTTGGAGTAACATTAATATAATTTTGTTTTAGCTGAAATTGCATTACAGCTACTCGGTTACTACCTAAAAATGTAAATGGTACGTTAAAAATACCGCTTGTCATGTTAATTTGGAGTATTGAGTATCATTTTTTGACTTTTTTTACCATCATCATCTCTGGAAGAAAGGTCACCGTGTTTCACGTATTGTTATCTAATAGCTACCTAATGAAAATAAAAATAAACATGTTGGTTTTTTATTTCACGGGATTAGTTACCGTTAATAATAGCATAGCATTAATTTATGTCAGTTTCTTATTTGCAACTGTAGTAATTATTTTAGTTTGGGCAGGTTAACAACCCCCCCCCCCCCCCCCCCCAATTAGTGGATGGTCAAGGCATAACATATTTAAACTGATTCTGGAATGAAGGTTATTGGAAGGTTTTTCATACAGTTTAGGATTATTTATGTGTTTCATTAAAGCAAATTATTTAATGTTACACTGGTAAAACAGATTATATCAAATGTGTGTGTTTTTGTGTTTACATAGTTTGCCATTTCAGATAAAATGCTACTTTCATTGTTATTATTTTTTTTACAAAAAATCCGAAAAGTATGTTAAAATTGCATGGATGAAATGACAAACACTGTTTGGAAAACATTATGTTAAGCTAGTTTACAATGTTTTAAATATGTTGTATAAAATACAAGAACAACTTGCTGTAAACATTGACTATGTTATTTATTGCAATATTCAGCCATTGTTTTAGATTTACATTTACAACCTATATAAAACACTGAAAAACAACATAAAATGTTTTTTAATCATCGTACGTTTGAAATGCATTACAGAAAATATATTTGCAATATTTTGGAAACCATCGTGTGAAATCCCTTCTTTATGTGATAAGTGGAATGTATACCACAGTTGTAAAATGTTGTGAATATATTATCTATAACATTCTATGCAACATCAACTAACTGCTCTAAAAAATATTTATTATATGCAACTATGGATATTACAACGGCATTACAAATGTTGTTGAAGTGTTTTAACAATATTTTTCTAGCATCGTAAAAGTGTTGTTTTCTTATAGTGGTAATCCGGTATGTCATGTTAAAGGGGCAGCCGACTTTGATTTGCAGGGGGTCCATATGAGACACTCGGTACATATATACTATGACGGACGGTACCCCAATAGCCCATGCATTGTATGAAATTCAATCTTTAATACGTGCCTTACGGTATATATTTATTTTAAAACCCTAGACATTATTATAATATTACTAGATTTTCTATTTTAAATGGTTTGATTATCGTAAGGTAAAAATCCATCCGTGTTTACGTGCAACGTGCATGGTTTTACGGGATAACTTTATTTTGAAAGGTTTTATAACATTAAAAGTTCTTTTGATTCTGTTTCTCACGCTGCTTAACCGGACTGATCCGGACGTTATTTTCTTATAATGCTCGGGTAAGCTCAAGTTTTCAGATTTAGTTATAGATGCTTTGGAGTTTTAGAAGACGAGATGGATGCCACCAAGACCTATTCGCGTATCTTTATTTCCGCTGCATTTCTTGTTAGTGTTTCTCAGCACCTGTGAGGACAGACAGTTATAACTGTCCAGGGTGATGATAGTTTACTCTGATTGATTTATGTATATTACACTTTTTCTTTTGTAAAGATCGTTGATATATTATATATTATCTATCGTGTTGTGAGATTCTGTTCTACACGTGAATACCGTAGATGTAATAGTATTCGAAAAGACATGTTGTTACAAAAGTATTTAATTAAAATTAGTCTGCAACTAAAGTAGTATAAAATATATATTTAAATTCCTTGCTATGAAAAAACTTAGGGCCCGTTTGATTTATTACATTAATCACAAAATATAAAAAGAATTGAGGGAGGACGGAAGAAAGATGGAGGAGACAACGGAGATGGTGGATGGACGACAGAAGGATAAATTATTTCTCGTGCTTCCATTATTTTTCAAAACACAAATGTGTATTAACTTCGTTTTCTAAACCGGTTGTTTTTCACAATATACATACGTCGTGCGCATTTTTGTATGGACGAAAATCCAAAACTAAAAACGGTAAACTGCCTTAAATATTTAATATTTATAGCTCAATGTGAGATTGTGTGATAACCAACCACTTAAAGATAGAAACAATATTTTTCGTTCCATTTTAGTCATTTTGTCATTCTTTTACCGCTTTGAACGGAATATGATTTTCTATTTTGAGTTTCATTCCGATAGGGGTGAAATTCTTAGAGCTGTAGTCAAGACAAGCCAAATGGAGGTTGGAGATATATAAAAACAGTAAACAGGCTGAAATTGCATCCAAGATCTAGAGTTCAAAACTTTAGTGAGAAAAACTGCATTTGGATAAAAATGCCTGACACAATTGGTTGCAATGATAAGATAATGACACAGTTGCTTTTTCATTTTTCCTTTTTCCTTTATGATATTAAGTTCTGTGGGCTGTCATATTGATGTTTGTTTAGATTTATTATGTTTAATGTCTTTGTATGGTAAGTTTAACCATATGATATGTTTTCAAGATATAAATTGACATAAATTTCAATATTTATTGTATCGGAATGAAACACTTTCTCGATATTCAGCAACATCCGTTTACCTTCCAATTAAAATTTAAAATGGAAGGAATTCATCTTTTTTTTTAATATTAAAATCTAAAGAACCAAGTTTATGCTTGTAAAATCTGTTGAAGTATGCACCGAAACTCCAACCCA
This sequence comes from Allium fistulosum, assembly GCA_030737815.1. Taxonomy (NCBI): domain Eukaryota; kingdom Viridiplantae; phylum Streptophyta; class Magnoliopsida; order Asparagales; family Amaryllidaceae; genus Allium; species Allium fistulosum. The sequence continues at coordinate 332,863,458 of CM060901.1, read as the reverse complement.
TACACCACGTAACTTAAGCAAATGTTTTTGAATATTTTGATAAAAAAAATTGCTGGGAGAATTACTCGATTTCTACAACATTTTTGTTCTAAGTTTTTTGATTATGTTATCAAGCATGTTACAGAATAAAATGTTAAAGCGTGGTTCATATCTTGTTTTCAAAACTCACCACTCACTTGATGTGTAAAAGTTGAAGTCTGTGACAAAATTGGCCATGCGTCAGTATTGACATACATACACTTAGATGTGTAAAAGTATGAAGTCTGTGACAAAATTGACCATGCGAAAATTGACCATGCGTCAGTATTGTGACATACATACACTTGATGTGCAAAAGTACGAAGTTTGTAACAATTGAACATGCGTCAGTATTCTGACATATTCATTAAGATGGCCCTGCGATACTCAGATGAAAAAATATATCATAAAAGCTTCCTAAAGTGTTGTATATTTGCAGGGTTGTAAGACCATTTCAAATAAGGGATGACGACTTAGTGGTTAAGTTATCCCTAATGGGAGATGAGTTGCTATTTTGCAACCAAAAAGCACCATTGCACCTTCATGTTGCTATTTTATCCAACGCTGCTAACACCGGATAAAGAAATGAACTCTTTTAAAGGTCTCATTTCACAATGAACATAAGATACAAGATCTTTAAAGGCTTCGTGTCTTAGTATCTTTATCCATTGTTAGGATAAAATAAGCAACCCGGGATGTTACTTTGTTGACTTACTAAATAGCAATTCACCTTTCATAGAGGTGAGTTAATCGTTAGCCCATCTCCTATTTGAGGTTAGTCCAAAAATAATGCAAAATGTGGTTAAATATTGAGGGTTGGTTGTGTAGTGTTGGGAATGGTCTAATTGTGTTACTATCTACTAGATGTACTAGTAGATTAGAATTTCGTAACTCTATAATATCTCAGTAGATGACTTTAATACGTTGAAATTTAAGTTGCCGGTTTGTTTAATTCACCCAGCAATCTCCATGCATACATGTGTTAGCATTGCGTTTGTGCAGATGTTCGGAGGACTCGGTCATGACAATTGATTTGTGTGGAAAATCATAATCATCTTTATATTTGGCTTTCAACCAAGCGGTGATTATGTTATATTTTGGTCATCTTTTGACTAGATCTCTCCAAATCCGAGTTAGGAATTGTAAAATTACACTTGTTTTTAACAAGCTCCTAACTTTTTGGTGAGTCGGTTAATTATTGGTATTTTTTAAACAAAAATCTAACTTTATATGTTGATGCACAAAAGTTAGATGTTTGTGATGTGCGGTTAAAACGCTTAGTTTTTATAGCGTTGGACGTGTACTCTGTTATATTAGAGATATATCGGAAAATAACAGAGGTAGGGAAATATTTATTAAAGATAAAATCATATCTTCAAAATAAAATTATTCTCATTTTCGCATTATTTATGTATAAAAAAGAAACACTGTTCATTTTTATATAACAAAATCAAATAATATCATGATTCATATGGTTCGGACTTGATGAATAGAATAAAGTTTCAATTTTTACATTGAACACTTAGAACTTGAACTTAGTCTTATACCCAAAATTTGTTGATCTGGAAAGAGAACTAGTTAAATTGACATTTTATGTTAAAGTTGCTAAAGCAGATGCTAAAAACCTCTGATTTAGTGGGCATAGCAATTAAATAGCGGGGTTTTAAGTGGATCTGCAATTTAATAGCGTTAAACTGAAAACGCATAGCAGTACAATTGCGCTAAGTGCTTTAGCGATACTATAGCGAACTTTAATTGCACAATGTTTATGATAAACGTCCTCTTTATGGAACATACTATAAGCGTTATTCGGTAATTTTCCCAAGCGACATTTTGATGAAATTGGACTACAAAGTGATGAGGAAATGAACTCTCGTCACGAAGGCTATCAACTATGAAGTACAAAAGAAGAAGAAGGGGAAATTAGCTAAGTCCATGGATGGATCCATTAAAAAGCCCAATTACCCTCAAAATTCAAGTGCAATGAACCTCTAGCCAAATTGAAGTAAAAGACAAGTTTTTGAGCAAGGCTGATGGATTGGATCTATCTCAATAACCATTTTCCCCACGAAAGCTCTAAGGATTATAAAGATATCAAGACGCGAAGAAATGACAACATTTAAACCAATGCCATGGATCAGTACCGATTCCTGGACATTTTGGACACCGGATAACGTCCACCACTGCACTTAGTCTCGCACGACCGCATCATAATAAAGATTCAGGACAGTTGCCTACCATTCTTCTTAGAGCAACTTGCTATTTCAAGAGAGAGGAGGTAGACCTATGCCGACTTGGGCTTCCCGTCCATTTTTTCAGCCATCCCACTTCAAAATTCCAATGTCCCATCAATATTCGGATTTACCGTCGAAAACCCATCACCAATTCAGACACAAAATACAATGTTGTGGATAAGCGACAGGTGGTGAGATCCAAGGGCGGAAACTGAAGGGAAATGCAAAAGACGATTTCAACCATCAACAATGCACTTTTCATACTATAAAAGGAAAAACATGAGGACGAAGGAGGGGTTTTTTTATTCTTCCTTTTCAAGTTCTTCTTCTTTCTAAAAATAAATATTGGGCCATACAAATCTCTTGTACAAAAATAGTCAAATATAATGGGTTATCCCGTGGACTCCAAACTAGGTAAAATTTCTCCTTGTCTTTATATTTCTGCAATTTACTTTTAATCTCGTTTTTGCTTGCTAATCCATCTCGATATTTCAACAAACAATTGAAGTGCAACTACTCGGCTGTATAAGCATCAAGCAACACAATCGCTACCTAAAAGTGAATTTAACTAAACTTAAATTCGCTGACTCCTAATCGTGAGGACGACAAATCACAATCTAGTCGAGTGTGTTGAAGACAAAAAAATTCACTAATATTTTTGGTGCTAGAATGAGGGTCTGAACCTCCATCCATATGTCCTTTCGTACTTCCACAACCCTCAAATTCCGTCTCCCATTTCACCATCACCCGACTTACCGCCCTTGCTTGTCTGTTGCATGTGTCATGCAGCAGACAAGCGGCCACGACACCTTCAAAAATAAAGCGAGCCGGATAGATAGCCGAGGTCTGGCGTGGGATGAATTCAAATTTTGGGAAAGGAGCTGGCGTCGGAGTAGCAACTGCAAAGACAAGCGCTTGGTACTTTACTGAAGGGCCCAAGCCAAGAACCCAGTGTACTGAGCTGCACACACACGCACCTTCACAGTTCACCGCCAGTGGTCACTGATTCGACAAATGCTGTAACAATAGGCGAACACGGCAATCTCAACACTGAGAACGGTGATATTGGCCCTACACACTTGGACTTGCATCAACGCGAGTCCGGCTCTTCAGGCAAAACATTTCGTTGGACAGGTTGACAAATTTCCCTGCTTTGGTATGAATTTTTCTATAATTAACCATCATAAAGACTGGTCGTAGGGATATTAGACTGCTTGAACCAGTATAAAAAACACTTATGTCGGTTAATTCGACATACCACACTGGACGTATGAATATTAGACTGCCCGATCCAATAAAAAAAACCATGTGCATGCGATCGTAAGTTGTATCACGACATGACTTTGCAAATCTACTCCCTCAACGGGAAAGACCGTGCCAAAAGCAAGACAAATTACTCTTCCTGGCCCACCGCAATTGTTCTAATGGTGTGACTTCACCCACGAACAATAACAGAAATCTTAGAAATGAGAACGGTAACGCTAGAGAAGAATGCGGTTCAGTATATATATGATATTTCACCCCCAGAGGTAGATCATACTAAGCTCGTAACTAAGGACATTTCGCCCTAGAACATGGGGTAGATCAAAACAAGCATTTGGCACCAAAATAGGGGTAGGCCTAAAATTCGGCCAAACATATGGCTAAGGACATTTCGCTCCAAAACATGGGGTAGGTCAAACAAACATTTCGCCCCAAAACAGGGGTAGTTCTAAAATTTGACCAAACATATGGCTGAGGACATTTCGCTCCAGAATAAGGGTAGGTTAAAACAGGCGTTTCACCCTTAGAACAAGGGGCAAGCCAAAACAGGGGGTAGGTCATCCCATCATCCAGCTACAGACACTCCGTTCCCATTATAATAGGCTAGTCTTAGCACGCGCACTGTCAGAAATGGGATTATCTCACGCTAAACCTATAGCTAAATCAGCAAAAGATCAGACCGCGTTCGCAATACAAGGAGGTTGCGACCTATCAAGCCATGATCGGGGACGCATACTGGTTGCAAATAAATTGGTTACAAAACCCAAGAATAGTTTTTGTAGAAAAGTAAATGAAGAAATATAAAATTAACCTACGTAGATGAATATGTAAGCAATAAAGAATAAGCAGTAATCAAAGACACAGAAGTTTATAGTGGTTCAGCGTTGTATGCCTACGTCCACTTTGAAGATTATCCTTTATTAATCACTTTTTAATTTGATTACAACAGTAGAAGATAGCAAGTGCTTGATTACAATGGAGTCTAGAGTAACAAGCAGCGTAAAAATAATGGAAATGAACCAAAAGGCCTGTATTTATAGGAAGAGATGGTGAGATATTTTGCTAAGATTTCAGCAGAAGGCTCTCTAGGTCCATAGGGGTCCACCATAACGATCGGCGGTCCTAACTTGATATCTTGGAACGATCGGCCAAAGTTTCATCGATAGTTATTTTTACCTCCAATTTATGTGCGATTGTTTTTGGAGGGTCCCACATGGCTCTTGAACTTTTCCTTAAAATATGAAGTCATTTTGAGTTGTAGATTGCGAGATATGGGTCAACCTTTGTTGCATTTAGAATGTTTACTGAGCTAAACCGATCGTTATGAAGGATCGGCAAATAACGATCGGCCTAAAATGATCGGCCATCTTCATATCTCAAGGTCTTGACCTGCGATCGTTTTTGTGGGCTCCACTCTTAAATATACTGATGCTCTGAAAGTCTCAAGTGAATTGGCCTTGTGGATTTTGAGATATCGATCGATCCCCGCTGATTTAGGCTGTTTTACGGATCGTTCCCGATCGATCCATATAAATTCTTGCTTCGTCCGCAACTCGAGCATACGAACTCCGATCGACTCCAAATTTGAAATGTAACTTCATGGGACTATGCTAGTCACTCCATACTGATTGCACCTCAATTGGGATCCGGTCCGAATCTGCCTGGCCATTATCCATAGTATTGTATATGATCGATTCCCAAGGCTGATAACCATCCGTTCCTAGCCAACTCGATGATACCATGGCTTTGCCAAAAGGCGGGATAGTACTTGCCTCCTAAAGTATGTCTTGTTTCGAACATGACGTGCTTTGAATCGTCGCAAGATAGAATCGTCGGAAAGACATCCATCCAGTTCATCGAATAGTCATTATCCTTCCATCGAGTTGTTTTCTTGTCGAGGGTTGTATTTTACTTATTCGTCGTGATGATTGGTCGATTTCCAGTAGTATAAATACGGGATCACAACTTGCTACTGTTCATCTTGTTTTGTTTCTAGTGATTTCTAAGCTTCAGCAACTTGTTTTTAATTTTTCTTCGGTCAATTTCAGGTGAACATTCAATTTTTGTCGATTTAAAAAAAATTAGATTTTGAAACGTTTACTAGCACGTATACATGTTCGTACCTGACTCCCGATCACGGTTACACGTTCACAGGTCGTTACCAAGTTTTGAAATTTTTATAAACAATATCTACAGATCGTTATTCTTATTTACATATATATTTTAACAAAAATGTTCACCACCAATCGTTATTCCCGCGTTCATATTCCTCCTTTATTATTATTATTTTTATCACCGATCGTTTACCTCAGAGAAAGAAATTTCAAATCGTTCCTAGTTATGGAACGATCGGTGTGAGACCCTTGCTTTAAAACGATTGGCATCTAGCCTACCTATGGAACGATCGGTATAAGATTGTTACCTCGAAATGATCGGTGTAACTCCGGAGCCACGAACGATCGGTATACAACCTTCCTATATAAGCATCCGTATTTAGCCATTTTTTGCTTCTTCAATCATTTCGTATCGTTCAAACTTTAACTAGAAAAGAAAACAAATTGCTTTCCTCGTTTCCTCCATCGTTCCAAGCAACGACCCGAACTCCTGAAGCAAGAAATCAATCCTCCTCCACATTAATTATTGTTGCATTTGTCTCTTCGGATCTCGCATAGATCCAAATTCGAATCGATTTGCATCTTCAAATTCTGATTTATGTAGGTTAGATTTTGGGTTTTATTGATTTCGTGGTGTTTGATTCTTTCCGCGGAGCGAGTAGCAGTTGGAGGAGATGGAAGCTTCAGCCGATTGTTTTTAGGGAAGATGGAATAGCTGTCTTGATGTGGGATGATTGTTCTTGAACGATCAATAAAAAGGGGCGAAGTGGAAAGAACGATCGTATAGAATGGTTGAATGAACGATCGGTTGGAGATTGGAGATGAACGATCGGGTTGGATGGGATTTGGCTTGGCTGTTGATGATCGTTTACAAACGGTTGTTCTGGAACGATCGCTATATCTTGGTGGATGGATCGATTGTTAGCAACTAATTTTTAAAATGGAGCTTGAGCACAGTAACCTGAACTTCTAGATTTGTTTCAGCTTTAGACACTTGAAAGGACATTTGGACTTGCATATGACTCAAATTGCATATTAGGAAATTCATGACATTTTGAACTATGACGTGAACCAATGCCTTAAACACAATTCTCTTGAAGCTCATCTTTGACTTGAACATAAAAACTGATCTCAAACTGACAATTGATCCAGAAACTCAGGCTGAATCATTCTCTAACGATATAGTGAACTGGTTGAGACAGTCAGCGATGACGGTCACTCCGGTCAAACTTCGAAGTCTCGTCGTCGTTTTCGTCTTTAGTTTCATACAACTTATTACTGTATTGTATAGCACTTCACCGCACCACACTAGCACTCACTATGCACTAGGGGTATAGGTTACTTTATCTAACCATGATTTTTACTAAGTTTAATAGTAATGGGTTCTAGACGTTCTGTGCGTCTTGCAACTATGCCAGTTGGATTATCTTCTCAACAGGATAACTCTGACTGGAATCAAGTTCTGCAACTGAATCTAATAGTCCGTCCTCTAGTCATTATTCGAAACAACCGGAAAGCCCGAGCCCTCAATTTGATCTTTCTGATGCAGTTCCCATCCTTCCATCGGAAGTTGTCAATCCTGCTCTCGACACTTTAGAGGCGCAGTTATTCTGGAGAACCTTGCTGATTCGGTAGCCTCTAAAATTAAGGAACATGCTCTTCGCCGAATCTGCGTAAGGCATGGAATTTCTTTTGATGATGTGTTGGTCCGTCGCGGGATGACAGAGCTCATAGACCCCCAGAAGGGTATATGACGTGCAACAAGTTCATGTGTTGGGCCAGATGCATTCCACCATTTAATTCATACATTCGGAAAATTCTTCATTATTTAAGGATAGCTTCAGCGCAACTTCACTCAAATAGCTACGCTCTTCTCAACTGTACTTATATGGTATTTATGGAGTTCCTACACCGTCCTCCAACCGTCGATGACATTCGATTCATATTCTATTTCAAGCGACGGGCATGGGATCTTTCGTTTACATTTCTCGAGTCGACGAAGAGATGCGAGATTCTATCTGGCGCATGGAACAAATTAAGCGCCTTTAAAAGTGAGTGGTTCTTCATTCGTTGTTCGCCAGGTTTCGCTCGACAATGGATGGAAAGACATAAGTGTTATCCACTATCTTTACATTAGCATGGAAAAAGGATATTCAGGTCGTATTCCTGACTACGTTACTCCTTTACAGGTATCGTCACCCAGCCTAGTGGAAATCTTTATAAGGAGGCAGCCACAACTCTGAAAAATGCACCGTTCGAGGACATGAACATCGAATATCAGCTCATGGACGAATGTCTCATTATTTTTGTTTGATAGAAGAGGGCCTCAACGTAGGGCTAACCAAAGTCGTCCAAACTGCAAGGATAAGGCCATGGGTTGCAGTCAGTCAAAGGGACAATCGAACCGATCCCATGGTGCCCCCAATCATGAGTGCTCAGGAATTCACTGGTATCGATGTCGAAGGATATAAAGGCGATGTGCCCGGTCACAAATGGTGTCGAATCCGGTCTTGGGGTCGATGTCATATCCTCGCAGACCTCATAACCCTCGGTTCCTGATTGGAGAAAGAAGAAAACATATTTCCAAAAAGTCGTCACTCCGATCAATCCAAGTCGTTGATGGCTTCTAAGATTGTTCAGGATGAATCTTCTTCTTAACCGTCAGAGCGTTCAAGTTTACCACTTGATTCTCTGTCTGGTCTACCAATTTTGCATGTCCTTGACGTTTTTCACTTTACTGATCTGAGCATCGAGGGGTTGGAATCTCTCACCAGAATTGGCATTGAGAGTCCAACTTCTAGAGGAGAGGTTACTCCAATGAGCAAAGCTCCTGCACCTGGTTTGTCGGGGGGTTACACAAGGACACCTGCACACACTTGCACACCTCAACATTGCATTATGCTCAACTTGTGCTTTTTAGTACTCAAAGGTGATTAATTTCTGTTTTCCTTTGCAGAAACAATGGTGAAGAGAAGGAACATGTTTGATTCCCTTCGGGATATTCACCATCAAACCTCTGGTTCACGCTCTAGCTCTTACCGTCAAGGTGGTAGTCGAGAGTATTATGATTCCATCTATCGCCCCAGTCGGTACCAGGATCATCAAGACAGAGGTGATGGGAATAAGTCACTTTAAGACAAACATCGATCAAGATCGAGATCCCCCCTCCAAAGGGTTCTGAGAAGCCAACTGATTGCCGGGACCTACTTATCGATCCCTTGCGTGGTCCTCCTCTTGCTTCAGTTCCTTCACAGCTTTTGGTTTCTTCTCATTCTCAACGGTTGAGTGGTCGTCGTCGCCATAGTGAACATGCCGTTGCCTAAAGGCCCGACAAGGAAAGTACTGAAGTTGAAGCTGCAATTGAAGATCCTACGGTCAATCCAGCTGCTCGTGTGGCACAACTTCGTGAAGAGTTTCCAAACTTATGTTTTGAAGGGTTCTTTTTCCCTCCCAACTTGAAGAAGGTCCTGGACCATGTTCAGAAAAATGACTATTGACTGTGTCACTAACATCCACATGCAGTACCGCAAACGGATGAAGGCAGCAGAGAAAATGTCGAAAGTATCTTTTGAGCGCGCGGCGGAAATTGAAAAGTTAAAACGCCAGGAAGCTCAAGATAAAAAAATTATTGAACTTTGACAAATGAGTTAGAGGCTTTTAGGACCTCCTTAGTAGAGGCCGAGGAAAAGCTAATGCTGTTGTCAAATCCATAGAGGAGATGAAATCCAGTCATCTAGATGTGGTTCAAATGTTGCATCATCGAAATCAAGAATAGTGCTCGAGCGGGATAAGCTCGAAGTAATGAATCAACAGCCTTGAAGGAGATAGCAGAACTCAAGGCTAAGTTTGAGTATGCAAATAAGGAAAAAGATGATGCTTAGAAAATCGCTTAAGATGCTTGTGACGAGCTGGTGAATGTCAGACTTGAGAGAAACACGGCTGTTGGAAGGGCCAAAAATGTCGATGCACTTGTTCAGCGTGAAGCAGAAGCTGCCAAGGACAAGGTTAGGGAGGAGATATCGAATGAGCTTGACCCACTTCTTATTCTCTACAACGCTAACATTCTCGATCATGGAAATTTAACATGGCTTGATGATGATTATCCCTACCAGCTCTGGCGCGCGTGAGCATTTCTTGTTGTAGAAGAAAAGAAATTTCTTAATTCGGAGGATATCGACCTGTATAGGCTTGAAAGTGAAATGCTATTCGACGATGAACCCAAAACATTGCACGATTTCCAGCTTACACTTCAGAAAGAATCTGCTGCTGCTTTTTCACATGAAGTGGGTGAAGGATCCGGGTTGGCACAACCTGATATTACAACTGAATTGCCCCCGGCACCCTAGGTCATCCCTAGCTCCACGGCAGGCTCTTCAACCATCCCCGGGTATGATCCAGACAAGCCTCAGCTTTCTCCAATTTTCGAACGCAGTTCTGAGGATATTTTGGCTCAACTTGGAAGCCACACCGAGGAAGGCATTACATCGACATTTCCTGTATTTCAAAAAGTTGGGGTATTATCAATTGATATTTCTAATCTTTTAGTCTATTTTTTCTCAGCTTTGAATCTATCAAGTGCCGCTCCTCTTCCCTCGCAAGAGCCTCAATTGAAATTGCAAGCGGCTGCGATAGAATCCATCAAAGTTACAACTTCGGCCGCTGCTCGGGGTGTTCCAGAAGAAGCCTTTGTTATTGATGATCAATTCATGGAGGCATTATTCAAGGAAGGGAGTGACCCACACCATGAAATTCCCTTTGATGAGGATGGTGTGATTATGGGTTCTTCCAACGCCACTGATGAGCTCAGCATGAAAGAGCGTATTGAGAGGAAAGAATTGTTAAAAAAGAAAGCAAAAACTAAGCCTGTTGATTTGGACTATAATGAACCGATTCCCGTTTCGCTCCATATGATCCCTCCTGGCGGGACAATTACCCGAGATAATACCCCCTACTTCTAGTGCTAAGAGTGCCTCGATCCCTCCTGCTTCTAAAGATGATACCGCCTCGATCCATACAACCGAAGATGTTTCTTCAAAGAGAAGCCAAGGCAGAGAAGGGTCGAAGAGAGGATCTAGTGGCAGTTCGGAAGGAGCCACTCCAAAGAAGCAAAGGAAAGATAGGAAATCCACGAAATAGTCTTTGGGTTGTAGTGATATGTAAATAGCTTGGATGACTACCTTTTCTTTTCGTCGGTCGTGTTTGTATGGGTACGAACCCCCGCTTTTATTTCTCTTCTCGGATAAACCTGTATTGTGTACATCAAGTTTTAGTGTGAATAAGAAATCTTTTATTTTTGTGTAATATTTTTGTATATGCTTGTTTAAATGCTTGTTTAAATGATCGAGCTATCACGTTGTTCATTTTACGTATTTGTGATTCATTGCTCGTTGGATCGGATATCGATCAGATTTGCCCATCCCAAGGCCTTCCTGAGGTAGTAGCCTCGAGTCGTATCAAATCAACTAGGCTCGAGACTTAATGTTACGCTTGTCGAACTCAGCGGTTTGAGTAATTATACTCTCACCCCCAGTCTTGGGTTAGTAGAGTTAGGTGATAGATGGTCGAACCTCATCCTTAGCGAGTTTACACTCCTCCTGTCGTTTTCAGTTCAGAGTTTATGGAATAGTGAGTAGTCGAACCACACTCGTCTATTTGTTTATACTCATATTCGCACTTCGAGGATAAGAGTTAGTTGATGGGTGGTCGATTGCACCCGATTTATGTTTATACTCCAGTTCACACTTCGGGGACTTATAGTTATTTTGCGGGTGGTCAAATCACACCCGATTTATGTTTATATTTCGTCCGCACTCTAGGGACTTAGAATCATTTCATGGGTGGTCAAATCACACCCGAGTTATGTTTATACTCCAATTCGCACTCTGGGGACTTGGAGTTATTTCACGGGTGGTCGAATCACACCCGATTTATGTTAATGCTCCAGTCTGCACTTCGGGGATTTAGAGTTATTTCGAAGAGCAGTCACGATCGCTCTTAAGTTATTTCAGTTTCGTCGTGTAACTGATACACAATGCTACATGAAACATAAATACAAAGGGAGTCCAAGACTTTATTTTGCTAAATGGAAAAGAAAGACGTAATCTGTCTTATTACATATCTAGAAAATCAAATGCTAAAGAAAATTCTAAAAGCAAATACAACTAAATGAAAAAAGAAATCAACTAAGTGAAATAACATCATAAATGCTCGCCATTTCATGCCATTGGGAGAGTGGTGCCATCAACAGTCGCTAGCTTGAAAGTTCCCTCTCCAAGCCTCTGTTCAATGACATATGGTCCTTCCCAGATTGGATTCATGTGTGACGGGGTAGGACAAACCCGTTTTAGGACGAGATAGCCGATTTCAAAGGTTCTAGGTTGGACTTTAATGTTGTAATATCGGGCGACTCTATGTCGATGCGCAATTGCCCTCAGATCGGCTTCCTCGCGCTTCTCATCTATAACAACGAGAGATTCCAAGAGGAGATCTTTATTCGCTTTGGGATCGTAGTAAGTCACCGATGAGAAAGAACTTCGAGCTTAATAGGAATGATAGCTTCGGAACCGTAAGTAAGGGCGAATGGAGTATGACCAGTCGTGGACTTGTGGGTGGTCTTGTAAGCCCACATTACTGTAGGGAATTCATCCACCCACCTGCCTCTAGCCTTTTCCAATTGCTTCTTCAGAATGGACTTTATGATTTTGTTAACAGCTTCAAATTGCCCATTCGCTTGAGGATGAGCGACCGCTGCAAACCTCTTTTCAATACGATACCTTTGACAGAAGTCTTTGAGTTCAGCACTGTCGAATTGAGTTCCATTATCTGTTACAATAGTTCATGGTAGACTGAAATGACATATGATGTTTCAGACAATAAAGTTGATTACTTTCTTGGTTGTGATCATGGCTAAAGATTCTACTTCGGCCCATTTGGTGAAGTAATCAACTGCGACGATAGCGTACTTTGCGCCACCTTTAGAGATCGGTAAGGAACTGATAATGTCTATATTCCATATGGCAAACGACCACGAACTGATCATTTACGTGATTTCCGTCGGCAGAGCTCTTGGAACTTTTGCATATATCTGGCACTTATCACATCGTCTTACATAGTCAGCGACATCTCGGTTTACGGTTGGCCAATAATACCCTTAACGGAGTATTTTTTTTGCCAGCGTTTGCCCCTCAGTGTGATCACTACATTCCCCTTCATGAACTTCCTTTAGGACACGTTTTATCTCATCATGAGCGATACATCGGAGTAGGGGAACAGAGAAACCTTTCCTGTACATAATTCCTTCTTGCATGATATACAATGAAGCTTTGCAAAGGATTTGTCGCTTTTCATTCCTTTGATCTGGAAGAACTCCCTGTAGCAAATAGTTTTTGATCAGAGTCATCCACGACTCCCTCTCAGACCCCGCTTCCAGTGCCCGATTGTTTTCTATCATGTTTATACTTGGGGCATTTAATACTTCGACCAGAACCAAGTCCATCTGCTGTTCGTCACCGGTGCCAGCAAACATTGCCAATGAATCAGCCTACCATTTCGATCCCATGGAATATGCGAAATGTCATAGTACTTAAATTCTGCCAATAGCTGTTGGACTTGAGTAAGGTATGGAGCAAGCCATTGTCCTTTAGCTTGATAATCTCCCCTGACTTGGTACACTACAAACTACGAATCGCAAAAGATTTCAAGAGACTTTATTCCAAATTCTCTAGCGAGTTTAAGTCCAGCAATCAATGCTTCGTACTCAACTTCGTTATTTGTCGTTGGGAAATCAAGCTTTAAAGCATAATAGATTGACCGATCTTCGGGAGTTACAAGCACAATTCTAGCTCCAGAACAATGATCATTGGACGTTCCATTAGTATACAAATTTCACCGTATGGTAGGGATTTCGATGTCTTTCGAAGAATCATTCTGCGCAATAAAATCTGCTATAAAATCTACCAGCGTTTGACCTTGGATAGCCCTTCGAGGGAGATAAGTAATATCGAATTGACTGAGCTCGATATTCCACTTGAGTAACCTTGCAGACGTCTCAGGTCGCTGTAGGGCCTGTCGTAACGGCTGGTCGGTGTAAACATTGCTTGGGTGTGCTTGGAAGTATGGACGAAGCTTTCGTGATATAATCAGCAAGCAATATGCCAGTTTCTCTATTTTAGGATAGTTCCTTTCAGCTCCCGTCAATCGTTTGCTTATGTAATACACCGACCTCTGGATCCGATCCTCCTCGCGAAGCAATGCGATACTTATAGCGTGTGTCGATACGACCAAATAAATGTACAAATCTTCATGATCCACCGGCTTTGACAAGATGAGGGTCTCTCCAAATGATTCACCAAAGCTTGAAATGCGTCTTTACAATCCCGTGTCCATTCGTAGTTTCTTTTCCCTTTCCTAATCAAGTCAAAAAAATGAATGCATTTGTCGATAGCTCTGGAAATAAATCGGCTTAAGGAGGCAACTTTTCCATTCAGACTCTGTACTTATTTAATAATCCTTGGCGCTTGGATATCGCGGATAGCCTGGATCTTCTCGAAATTAACTTATATTCCATAAACATTAACAATAAAGCCCAAGAATTTCCTTAATGCAATACCAAAAGAACACTTCAAAGGATTTATTTTCATCTTGTATTGTCGGAGGATGTCGAATATTTCTGTCAAGTCTCTAATGTGGTGGCTTGATCGTCGCGACTTCACGAGCATATCATCCACATACACTTCCATCGATTTTCCAATCCGATCTTTAAACATCCTGTTGACTAAGCGATGATAAGTCGCTTCTGCATTCTTTAATCCAAACAGCATTACTACATAGCAGTACAATCCAACATCGGTAATGAAACTGGTGTGCTCCTGATCGGGAATATGCATCGAGATTTGGTTATATCCCGAGTACACATCTATGAAAGATAGCAATTCGTGTCCCGCGGTTGAATCCACCAGCTGGTCGATCCTTGGAAGGGGAAAACTGTCTTTTGGACACACCTTGTCCAAATCTGAGTAATCAATGCATGTTCTTCATTTCCTATTCGCTTTTTCATAAGTACATGATTAGATACCCATTTAGGGTAGAGGGCGTCACAGATAAACCAGTTATCTTTGAGTCTATCCACCTCCTCTTTGAGAGCAGCAGATCTCTCCGGATCCATGCCGCATCTTTTCTGTTTCACTAGGACATGCCTCGGATCGATATTCAATGCATGACTCGCAATGGAATGTGAGATCTCATACATGTCAGAATGAGTCCAAGCGAATACATCAAGATTCGCTCGGAGAAATCTGGCAAGTTCTTTCATCATCGGAGGGCTGAGCTGTGATCCGATCTTTAAGACCCGTGACGAGACATCGTGGCTGACTGCAATATCAATTGTCAGCTCAGCCAGTGCGACCTTAGTCTCTTTGAGCTCCTCCTCATCATCTCTTGGATTTATATCTCTACAGAACCGATTGTGGTGCCCGAGCCAAGGCTCAGGTGCTGGTTGTCAATCTTCGGTAGCTTGGATGCGGACATTCTTGTCCACACCCTTACATTTTTCTTGTGATGAGCATCACTCAACTCAGCTACATAATACACATGTCCAGTCGTCTGATAGCTATGAACAACTCCAACATTATTCGTCGAAAACTTCAAAGTCAAATACCATGAGGCAAGAGCTGCCTGGAATTCGGCTAGGGTCGGTCGACCCAAAAAAAGTTGTATGGAGAGTCAACATCCAAAACAACAAACGGCAAGATCCGCACTCTCCTTCGTTCACCTTCTCCTAACTCCACGGGTAGCTCGACGTAACCAACGGCTTCAATTGCAACGCCGTTGGTTATAAGCTTTTTTGAAAATTATATTTATCGAACTTCTACAATCAATCAATATCCTTCTAAACAAAGCGGGGTCAATCATGGCCGAAATGACCACTGGGTCGATCGTCGGAGCCTCCACCTTATCCGCATCTCTACTTCTAATTACGATATCATCTATCATCGTACGTTGCTGTTTTGTCGGAGCTCCATCATCCGTGCTTGAACATCATTCGAAATCCACATGATTAATCGCACTAACGTAGCATTCCATCTCATGCTAACTTTTATCAAACAGATGTGGTCCTCCGACTATTTATTGATTACTAATCTTCCTCTGGTCCGCGTAGGCTCCTCAGCCCCGTGCGGTACTTATCCTTGGTTGGGGTCGGATGTCCCCTGCCTGTCATCCTGCGGGTTTTTTACGAACTGTTTTAACTTCCTTTCTCGAATTAATTTTTCAATAACATCTTGGAGATGCCTGCATTCATTGGTGTTATGCCTATAACATTCGTGAAACTGACAATATTTCTCGGTTTGTTTCTGATTCTCAGTTGATTCTTTTGGAGGCGGCTTTCTATACTTCATGGTATTGCAAGTAGACAAATAGACATTCTCTAGGGTTGTATTTAGTGGCATGTAAGTGTTGTACATCGGAATCCTAGGCTTTCCTCTTCCAGAATCCCACTTCCATTCTCGGTTCATATCTCCGCTTTTCTTTTGTTGATTCGGTTTGTTATGGACATTCACTTGAACTTATCCAGAGTTTTCATCAGACCGCTTTACTGCAATATTACTATGCACTCCCTCTCCACTTGGTCCTACAACATTCTTCTTTCTGGAGGATCTGACTTCCTCCTTTCTCAAGTACTGAGCTGCCTTTTCGTAGAAGCGTTCCAATGTTGCGGGCGACTTGCCAACTAACCAATCCTCGAAGTTAGATTCTAGATCTATCCCTCTCGTTACGGCCATCAATATCGCATGGTCATTTGGATTATTGATCTCTGTAACATGCATAAGAAATCTCTCCAAATAATCTTTTAATGATTCTCCTGGAGACGGGATCACGCTGTACAGGGACATTACATCCTTAGGCCGAATTGCGTGCATTCAGAACTATTCCACAAACTTTGTTGCCGAACCATCAAATCTAAATATTGATCGCGGGGGTAGCCTTGTGAACCACATTGTCGCTATTCTAGAGAGAGTTATGGAAAAACATCTACACTTGGTTGCATCATTCGCTCGTGCAGAATCCATTAGCCATTCATATCTCATGATGTGCTGCATGGGGTCGGTTTTTCCTTCATAGGCGGGCATCGACGATATGTTGAACCTTCTTGGATATGCTACATGCAGGACATTACCAGTGAACGGGGTATGGCTTCTTAAGATTCCCCAGTCGTCGTTAGTCAAGCCCTGGCTCTCTTTCACTAACTGTCTGACCATCGCTGATAAGTCCAGCGTTTGGATGGTTGGTGCCAAGCGGTGGTCGTATTCCACCTCGCGTGAATGGTCCGGTCGATGCCGGCAGGCCGTCTCGCGCCTTCTTGGTTCACCATCTTCCCGATGTGCATCGCGTAAATTTACTTCATCATTCCGGGGAAGCAGTTGGTCAACATTTAACTGAACTCTATCATTCAAATCAGCTCTAACAACTCCGGTTTGAATCCCAGTGTGCATAGGTAAGTTCTCTTCTCTAGCAGAGTGATCGACACTGATCATTCCTGGCAGACCACGATGGTCTGCCAATTGACGCCCTGAAGTTTCTACATGATATCCGTCTGTTCTACGACACCTATGGCTGTGATACCCATCTGACGAACTAGAGCTCTCCGATGCCGAGTAAGGGGTGGGGTCCCTCCTAGCTTTTCCTCGGTGTTGCCGAATGAGTTGGTTCATTAGGTCGATATTGACCTGGATCTGCTGATTTAACTCTCGAGAGCTATTCATTAGCTCTCTCATCGGATTCTAGAATTTAGCTCTCGTAATAGAGTCAGTTGGGTTTTGGACTTCAACTGTTTCAGCATTCACATTCGCTAGTTGACTGCTCATGTCTCCTTGTTGGATAGTAGCGTTTCATTTCCTTTCACGTTCTCTGAAGTAAATCTAGTATTCCTCACCATTAGGCCTGTCAACGGATACTTTTAGATACAGATAGTGTCATATCCGCATCCGAAATCATTTTCGGATATCGGATAATTATCCTATCCGCTAATGACCGATAAATCAAGAAATACAAATGGAAAATTTTAGTTTAACATAATTTTTTAATCCCTTCAAATATAAAAGTGTTAAAAATAAACAAATATAATGATAATAAATAGTTTTGAGTAGTTAATATGCATTTAGTACATATAATATAAACTTATAACTTAATAAAATTATAAATAAATACCTTTCACTGTACTAAAATACACATAATTTAAACTAATATACCGGACGGA
This sequence comes from Allium fistulosum, assembly GCA_030737815.1. Taxonomy (NCBI): domain Eukaryota; kingdom Viridiplantae; phylum Streptophyta; class Magnoliopsida; order Asparagales; family Amaryllidaceae; genus Allium; species Allium fistulosum. The sequence continues at coordinate 332,845,576 of CM060901.1, read as the reverse complement.
TAATTTTAAGATGCGGATGTCTTCATATCCGCATCCGCATCCGTTTTTCGGGATATCAGATATTTATCCGCTTTTCGGATGCGGATGCGGACGGATTTCAGATTTTTCGGGTATCCATTGACAGCCCTACTCACCATTATTAATAGATTTGCTTAGATTTCTACAAATTTGAGTAGTACGAGCAACTTCCTGCAGATTACTGCAGATCTCCTTTGGGGGATTTATTCAATTCATTAGCAACAAAGGGATCCTAATAAACCGAGAATCAGAGTTCTCAGTGGAAGCACCAAAACCTTTGCAATTAAATTGGTCAAAAACACCCAAGAATAGTTTTTGTAGAGAAATAAGTGAAGAAAAATAAAATTAAACTGCGTAGATGAATAGGTAAGTAATAGAGAATAAGCAGTAATAAAAGAAATGGAAGTTTATAGTGGTTCGGCGTTGTATGCCTACGTCCACTTTGAAGATTATCCTTTATTAATCACTTTTTAATATGATTACAATAGCAGAAGATAACAAGTGCTTGATTATAATGGAGTCTAGAGTAAAAAGCAGCGTACAAATCCTGAAAATGAATCAAAAGGCCTGTATTTATAGGGAGAGATGATGAAATATTTCGCTAAGATTTTGGCAGAAGGCTCTCTTGGTCTATAGAGGCCCGCCATAACGATCGGTGACCCTAACTTGATACCTTGGAACGATCGGCCAAAGTTTCACCGATCGTGATTTTTGCCTTCAATTTATGTGCGATCGTTTTTGGGGGGTTCCACATGCCTCTTGAGCTTTACCCTAAAATATAAAGTCATTCTAAATTGTACATTGCGAGATATGGATCAACCTTTGCTACATTTGGAACGTTCACCGTGTTAAACTGATCGTTATGAAGGATCCGTGAATAACGATCGGCCTAAAACGATCGACCATCTTCATATCTCAAGGTCTTGATCGATGATCATTTTTGTGGGCTCCACTCTTTAATATACTGATGCTTTGAAAGTTTCAAGTGAATTGGCCTTGTAGATTTTGAGATATTGATCGATCTCCGTTGATTTGAGATGTTTTATGGATCGTTCCCGATCGATCCATATAAATCCTTGCTTCGTTCGTAATTCGAGCATACGAATTCCGATCGACTTCAAATTTGAAATGTAACTTCATGGGCTATGCCAGTCACTCCAGACTAATTGAACCTCGATTGGGACTCGGTCCGAATTTGCCCGACCATTGTCCATAGTATTGTATATCATCGATTCCTAAGGCTGATAACCATCCATTTCTAGCAAAGTCGATGATATCATGGCCTTGCCAAAAGGCGGGATAACACATACACTACTCCCCAAAGCATATCCTAGGTGAAAGCAAATGAGTACACCACAGGGAACGTACTACCAATCAGGTACAAACTCGGATGCTATTCAAGTCTCGCCAGGTATACATCAAAAACCGAGTCATTAATACTTATCCATGAATCTTACAATAATATTACTTGCTTTACACTTATGCGTAATCTACAAAGATTACCATCCAAGTCATATTACAAAGGAAATAACCCATTTACAAAAGGTTAAATTACAAATTTAGCCTAAGCTTCGAAAACTAGCTGAGTGTGATCACGTCATATCATTTCGATATGCAAAAACGCACCACAATGAGCTAAAACAAAATTAGCTCTCCAGCTCTGTAATCACTACTGGTAATCGAGAACGATATACTCGGCCATGAGCCGATTTATGATATGTCACGCATGGGTTATAGTTAGCACCGACCCAGACGTTTTAGTAATCCACAGATCTGTATTCGTAGCCAGTCCAATTATACATAAGGGATAAGTTAAGTCTGGGCCAGAAGCATTTGAAAACATCAATCGCACGTTGATGGCCGATTTCTGCTATTTTGGTTCTCACTTTCTCTTTGTTAAGCTCATCTAAAAGGGATGCCCTGTCCATCCCACCTTGGGAAACTGCGACGGAATCCAATGGGGTCACATTCCAAACCATATATTTTGTTTTCTAAAGCATTTATGCGCCTCATAGCCATTTTTCTAATTCTATCAATCTCACGAAAGAGTTATTCCTTTGACTTTTTAGCATCCCTCGAAAAGGGACCAAAGAATTCATCCTCCGTAGACAAGAACAGGGAAACACGAGTTTCTGGCGTCCCCAACTCTTCCTTGAAGTGATCCACTAACTCTTTAATCTTAGCCTCAAAATGAGCCTTTACTCCATTCTTCCACTTTAGGATCTTGGTCGGGTCAGTACTAGATGGAAGCACAAGGACTGCATCCAAACCAAGGGGGACACGAGAAGCCGAGGCCGTTGGATAATTCTCCTCTGCATTCATACGCAACGTCCTCTCTCTATCCATCTCCACAATCTTTGCTCTTAACTTTTTAATCTCATATGTATACACGACTGTATATATGCTCTTGTATTCTTCAATAAATCTTCCGACTCTAGTATTCTGGGCTAAGCAGAGTCTAATTTCTTTCGCAGAGCATCTACCTCTGAATTCTAAGTAAAACAAGTTAACCAGAAACGATCGAACAAGCTTGCAATTAAATAAAAATGAAAAATAAACAAAATAAAATTACTAAAGGGCTCGAAGGTTTACGCATAAGAATATTAGCCAACAAACTGTAGTATTATAAAGAAAACATTGTCCAATTGCAAAAAATGTTCTTCCCCTAACCAAAGTCAAGTCAAATACTACAAAGATGTTTTTCTAATATCGAAGTCATAATACTATCACACTAAGTTTGAGCGATAGACTGACGGAGGTCATAACAAGCTCCAGCCCAGAGGTCCTCACCTAAATCAACTGTTACCTCAAAGTCATCCTTATCACTCAATAAACTTTGGTTCAGCGAAGGGTGAAAAAATTTCAAAACATCTTGGGAATGTTTCAAAAACGCTTCAACCTTTGGCTTTCTCCTATTCAAGCTTATCCGAGTAAGAAGCAAACCTATCTCTAAAGAATAGCAATACACTTTCAAGTTTGTACACTTCTAATGCTTCCCTTCTTCTAATGTCATTTAAGGTCTAAATTAGCCGAGTCTTTGTCGTCCTGTTCTCACTTGAGAAGCCACCAAACAATCTCCTAGCAATAACCTTCCAACCGTTACCTTGAAGAAAAGAAGACTCAGAACTCATCAGAGGAACATAATCAATGTCTGATTGAGACACTTCAATTAACCTTCTATGCTTGGCAGCATCTAGCTTGCCAAGTAATCTGGCAATCTCAACTGACATGTCCTCCATTTGTTTCTCATATTTAACAATTTCTCTCTTATAAACAATGCTGTAAAGTTCTTCTCCCGTCTTTATGGTCTTATTTATCCCATCCAACATTGACATCACATATTCAAGCCATGCGCACAATCTTTTGTTACAATCATACTGACGTTCTAAAGCACTTTGGGCTTTCGCAAGCTCTTCACGATTAAACTTTAGCTCTGTTTCAAGCCTTTTAACATCATACCTGAGTTGAGCAACAACATCTTTAGGAGCATTATCTGCCTTAACTATATCAGAATCCTTCCGGACTGGAATAACTATGGAGGTAGAAGCATCTTAGTAACTGGTACGATTTATGCTGAACAAAGTTAAAGGAACCGATTCAAACTATAACTAAAATAAAACTTAGTTAGGTAATCAAAACATGGCAGACTAAATCACAATATTGAAACGTTTGTTACATTGCATCTACTTAACATCATGATCAAAAATAACATAAAAATTAACAAAGACATAGGGAGATTATTCGTCAATCAAGGCTCTAAACCTAAACCTAAACCATTTAGATCAGGTGGAAAAGAACCACTTTCTAATGTGTGACGCCAAGGCTGCAAAACAAAATCACTAAGGGCCTTTTTTTCTCAAACTACTTGGTCTATTCAGGCTAATAACTCCACAATCTCACTAGTAAGATCTATGCGAGACTGGTCCAATTCCTTTTCACGTCTAGTCAGGGCTATTGTACTTAATCCAAGATGATTTAATGTGTTTTTCTCAAGCCTAGCCTCAGTCTCCTCCAACAGTTTTACGAACACATTCACTCCAGAACATTAAACAAAACAATAAAGAGAACACAATCATTCAAAACACCAAAAATACCATTTCACATTACGAACAACCAAATGAGCTTCATAACTTCAAGTACAATAGAACACAAAAGGATGTCCAGGGTTAATCAATTAAATCTATCAGAGAAGAAGAATTAACCTTATTTGCAAGTTGGTCTTGCACTTTAGGTTGCAGGTTCCTTTGATCCACATTAGTTGTTTCCTTCTCTTCTTGAGAAAGACGCTCAAAACAGCTCGGGTCAACATCTTCTTCCTCGGCTTCCTCCTCACTTCACTTTTTCCGACAGTATGCAAAAATTGAATCCGCTAAAGATTCATTGTCCATGTTAACCCGCCTTTTGGCAAGGCCGTATACAGACAGATTTAACTAAATCGATTGTTTGGTTATCGAGGCCGGAATACGACGGGTTTGATTCAGCTGGATGGATAGACGATCAATCACGGATAATGATCATGATTATGAAGCCGGGATTCGACATAGTCGATGGACAAAAGATGTGGGATACTTGAAATACGAGTTTCGATAAAATTCGAGTTGTCGCGAGTTGCCTGGAGTTTGTTTCGAGTCGCACTTGGACTTGCTTCGGGTTTTTGAGTAGATTGCTTCGGGTCATACTGAGTTGTGCTTCGAGTCACTTGGGGTCGGCAGGAATTCATGGGATCGGCATCACGAGTGGATCGGCATCATAAGTAAATCAGCATCACTAGTGGGTCGACATCATGAGTGGATCGGCATCACGTATGGGTCGACATCATAAGTGGATCGACAATTATGGTTGGCTTCGAGATGGACTTGGGTCGGCATGAACAAAACTCCGGGTCGGCATAAAGGAATGAGATCGGCTTCATGGGAATAAAGTGGGTCGGCATGACTTAAAGACAAACTCCGAGTCGACAAGCTTATTTCCTCGGGTCGGCAAAAGAAATGGGGTCGGCAGCATTCTGGGATCGGCACATTTAGGTTGCTTTGGGTCGGTAAGCTTCAAGCTTTGGGTCGGTGAGATGCAGGTCTCTGTTCGGTGGTTCGACATTTTGGAATGAGGGAATGAGGTTTCTTCGAGTCATGAAGCACGTTACTTCGAGTCGTTGAGGCTGTTACTTCGGGCAAAAGGTGGATTTACTTCAGGTTAGTCCAACTGATATGGGGTCGGCTAAAGGAGGATCGGGTCGGCACATGGATAGGATCGGTGTTTTGAAGGAGGAGGATCGACCTTGAGTCACTTCAAGTCCCAGCCTCATTTGCTTCAAGTCACAGGTAGGCATGCTTCGAGTCATCACCTAGGAAATATCAGGTCGGCATATCTTGGAACTCAGGGTCAGTCGTAATGATAGATTTGGGGTCGGCTATAGTCTTGATGGGCCCGTACCACTCAGGAAGCCCAGTAACTCAGATTTTGCCTATAAATACAGCATGCGTGGCTTCAGAAAAAGGATCTTCATTCTGTCTCTTCTTCTTCTCCATTAAGGCAACTCTGCCATTATTGTTTTGAAAACTCCAGATTGTAACTATAATTGATTCTCATATCAATAAAAAGGAAATTTCTGGAGTGGACGTAGGCCAGAATCAGCCGAACCACTATAAATCTTATATTATTACTGCTTTCTTTTTAATTTTGATCGTTTTTCATATTTATACTCTCTACATACACTATATCTGTCATCTATGACTATGAATTGGTGCTTTCAACAGCGTTTAGGTGTTAGTGACCAATTTTGGCCCTAACAGTCCACAAAGTCAGACTTAACTTCCACCTTGTATTGATGCCTAGCCGCGACATAAAAATAGGTTACATTCGAGGTGATGGTATTAAGTTCCTTCATGGATTTCTCAATCTCCTCTTTGACTCTTGCTAGATCTTCATCCCTTATTTTTAGCTCACCCTCCTTCGCAGCTCGAGCTTCTTCAACGGTCCTGACTGCTTCCTTAACCTGCTCATGGAACGTTTTGGCCTCTTCCTCTACCTTTAGCTTTAGTAGAGACCAATGCAGTATTGGCTGAAGCAAGATCAGCCTCATGCTTAACCACCCAACCTGAAAGCAAAGCTTGCACACTCTTTGACTCACACGCCTTCATCATCAAGGCTGTCGACTACAAGAATAGAAAATGCAAATCAGCATGGGTCGCAAACCAATGCAATGCCAAGAAGAAAAGGAAAATAGAACATGATCACGTACATAAGATCAGAGCTTCCCAAATTCTGAGAAAATGGTAGCGGAAGATATCTCAAAAGTCAAGGTAGAAATAACAATAGGGCCCTGGGCCAACCTCCCAACCTTTTCTATCAAAGCAAGAGCATTATCTTCGGATGTGACAAAGCCACCAACATCAGGAGCAGACTCACCTCTAAAGAAAGCGCTGATCAACCCAAAAGGTGTAGGAACCTTGGATGAGAGGGGAACAACCAGTTTCTTTGAAGGAGTAGAAGAATCATCAGATCCTCCAAGTGGTCTCTTCGGAGCTTTCTCTTTCTTCTTCTTCTCATCCTTCCCCAAAGCCTTACGGAGTATAGCAACATCATTTTTGTTCATGTTACCGGCAAGAAGAGAGATAACAAAAGTTAAATCATAGGCATGACAACCCTAACATTTGTTGCAAGACACTTATAACCCTAATCTTATATAGGGAAGAGGTGAGCTTAAATCTGCTCCTAGAAAATACATGGTCAGAGCGTAGCAAACCATTAGCTTTCAACTTCGAGTTAACAAACAATTTTGATATTTTCCTAACATCCATTGGCAAACCCTGAATCTGCCGCCTATGAGATTTATACAACCGCTCATTGGCCTCTGAAGAGATGGTGTGAACGGAATAATGCTGGAAAAAGGAAGGGAATCCATTGTAATTCGAAATAAAGAAATAAAACGAGATCTACGGTTCAGTCCTACTGGGGACGCCAGTTAGAAACGAATATTTAGCCTGAATATAAAAGAAACCCTTATTCCCTTTTCAGGACTTATTTTAACCTCAAAAGGAAATCATAGTTCTTTGCCAATAAGGTTAACATCATTTTAAGCACAAATGATAAAAGTCGCCAAAGCAAAGGTATATGATTAGGGGAAAGTTGTGCTGAAGCGATACCTAAGATAGCAAGCCATTCACGGATTATCGGATGTATATGAAGAAACAATCCGCATCGGATATGCTCAAGGGTAATGGCAATGTAACCCTCCGACGGAGTATCCATGCGTTCATGAGATTTTAGAATCCTAGGTGCGTACTTATGGAGTCCGAATTGTTTAAGGACACCAATGGCATCCTCCAAACGAATAATTTTAGGAGGAAACAAAGAGAAGGAATCAGAGGAATCCATGCTAAAATCTTAGACATTATTTCAAAGAAGGACTGAGCAAGAATTAAAATGACTTATCCTACTTTTAATCTGCAAGGTTATCCTTAAGTTTGGAAATTAATCCAATTTTTCGTAAGCAAGAAAAGGAAAGAAAATTTTGGGAAAGACGAAGAAGGAAAATACACACCCGAGTTTGAATTGCAGTCGCACGATTGAAATGATCAAATATTAGATGAAACGTGGATTTGTTGCAGAAATAATGAGTACAAAAGACTTATGGAAATCCACATAGAGAAATGAAAAGACAGATTGAATAGCTGCGAAAAGATGGTCCAGTGAGACACTGACACGTGTACTAGAGCATTAGATGCACAGGTAGCTGAAAAGACTTATTCTTAGCGTCGAAAAGATAGATTAGACAAGACTTCTTGGAAGATACAGACCGGTTGCATAAAGGCAACAAGACTATCCTGGCCTACAGTCGCCGCAGACTTGGAGGGCAAGTGTTACACCCATTCTTACCATGAGCCACGACAGAATGAAACACATGATACTTCCTAACGACAACAGAGCTAAGCAAAGAACAAGCTTAAGGTTATAGCATTTAACCAGATCCGAGCCCTCTCAATAAGAATCAAGGCTACATGAAGCAGATGTTGTATGTAAGAGGACATAGCAAAATGCATTGGTTGCATCCAGATGCGAAGGCCAAACAGGAACATTGAACTAAGGCATAAAGACTAACAAATGAGGTTTTGAGTTAGTTATACTAACATTCTGTCAAACATTTATAGGAATAGATCTGTACAAGCACACACTAGGGGCAACCTAGACAGCGCCATACAGAGCTGAAAGCACTCCACTGGAACTGTATAAAGAGTCACCCAAGATATGCTTCAAACACCGACTCAATCCTACAGGCAAACGACAAATGTGAAGCTCTCACTCTCTCAATCTCTCGTCAGCAACAGCCAAGGAAACAATTCAAATAGCAAATAAGTACCAAACTTGTTTGGGAAGCTTTCAGCACAGTATGGGAAGAGCTACTCCATTCTGACTCAACACGATGACTAATTAAACAAAGAGAATAAAAGCAGCAACGTGGCAGAATGGTCTGAACACCAAATAACATCCACCACTGCACTTAGTCTCGCACGACCGTAGCATAATAAAGCTTCAGGGCAGTTTCCTACTATTCATCTTAGAGCGGGTTGCTATTTCAAGAGAGAGAAGGCCGACCTATGCCGACCTGGGTTTCCCATCCACTTTTCAGGTATCGCACTTCAAAATTTGGATCTCCCGCCAATATTTGGATCTCCCATCGAAAACCCTTCACCAATCCGAGCATAAAATACAAATATCATGGATAAGCGACAGGTGGTGAAATCCAAGGGCGGAAACTGAAGGAAAATGCAGAAGATGATTGCAATCATCAACAATGCACTTTTCATACTATAAAAGTAAAAGCACGCGGACAAAGGAGGAGATCTTTTTTTAATCTTCTTTTTCAACCTTTTCTTCTTTCTAAAAATAAATATTGTACGCCTTAGGGCCATGAAAATCCCTTATACAAAAATAGTCAAATATAATGGATTGCCTCGTGGACGTATGATTAACAACAGTCCGAGCCACGTAAAAAATCTCCGTGTCTTTATATTTCTGGAATTTACTTTGAATCGCATTTTTGTTTGCTAATCCATCTCGACATTTCAACAAACAGTTGAAGTGTGACTATTCGGCTGTGTAAGCATTAAGCAACACAGTCGCTTCCTAAAGGTAAATTTAAATAAGCTTAAATTCGTTGATTCCTAATTGTGAGGACGACAAATCTCAAGATTGCCTCATGGTCCAATCGTATGCGGTGAAGATGAAAATATTCACTAACAGACATTGATCCATCGTGCCTCAAGATTTGGCCAATCTTTAAGTTGATCTGTTTCTTGTTATACGAGGTCTGATTGACTGATGAATTCAAACGCGATCCAACGAATCTAAAGGTTAGAAACAAACCAATTCAGCAATAAATAAGTGGTTAGCTCCAACGAAAAATATTATGGACTTTGTTTATAAAAATCAGGGTAACTTATGCCATTTCTATACCCCGGGAAAGAACTTTGAGATTTCATTGTAAAATTGGAAGAGCTAGTGATAATCAAAGCAATAAAACATTGATAAAGTGGACGCATGTTAGAGATTTGTCGAAGCACTATAAAATCGTGCCTTTCTTCTCTTATGCTATTTTTTATTATTATTTCCATTCTATCTTTTAATTTCTATCATTTTGGAGTATTAAATCAAGTTTTGGCTAACCTAATATTATAGATTTCTGTTGGAGATGTGAGAATACATACAGAAAACAAGATTTCGTAGCTAATTTTTTATGTGACATGATTTCTAACCGAGTATACAAATTTATGAGATATGATTTCTAACAGAGTATACAAATTTATTTGGTATTAGGATTGTAGATTAGCAATACATGAAGCCACTTTGTATATATAATAAAATGGAAATTTGGTTTCGTCCCTTATTTTCATATTTTAATACGTGAAAAACCAATTTCAAAAATATGTTTTAAATTACACTCCTGTTTATAATTTCGATAAAAAAAGGTTTTCATAATTTTAAATTAAATCTAAATATTAATCGAACGTTTCAATGATTAATTTTTTTTTGTTGAGAAAATGCAAATATTTGCATTGTTCTTCGTAAATATTCGCAGTTCAGAAAATTAAAATGTTTGTAGATTTCTCTGCAAATTTCTGCATATTACTCTGCAAATATTTGTAAAGTTCTCCGCAAACATTTGCGGAGTTATCCACTTATGAAACTTGAAAATACGGATTTTTTTCAAACATGATTTTGGAAGGTGCGACTGTATATTTTGAAACCTGAGGAGTGTATTTATACAGAAGTTCTCATGATAAATGCATGACATATAGGTTAAACCGATCTCTATCAGTCACTAAGGGTGAGCATTCGATCGGTTCAGTTGGTTTTAAGGTAAAAAATGTCAAACCGAACTGAAACCGAAAAAAAAATCAAAACCATATCCAACCGAACCAAATTAATTTCAGTTAATTCGGTCGGTAATCGATTCAACCGAACTAAAAGGGTAAGTAAGATAAATTAGCATAGATTATTATTCAAATGATCGATTTACCTAAAGAAAAACATAATTTATGTTTAGAGAAACTATTTCAAGTACTTTTTTAAGTTTATAAGAAAAATTAACATATTTTCAATAGATAAAATTTGATTTTTATTACTTAACAAATTATTAAGAGCATTGCAATGCCATAAATTTTGATAATATAATAAAGTTCGATTAATTCGGTTAAACCGATAGCTAAAATAAAATTATTTTACGAACCGAATTCAAATCGATACAATTTCATAATCAAACCATATCAATCGAAATGAACCGATTTAACTTGATGCTGGATGGGTCATGCATTTATCCTGATAGGGGTGAGCAATACAAGGCAAGTATTTACGTTTCTTAAAGACAGGAAATGCTTTTTGGTTCTAAATAGATATAAATATTGATTTGTCTTCTACCTACGTTTTATAACCGCTGTTTGAAACCACCATGGGGGAACAAATGACCTGCATGATACTCTGTATAAGCTAATAATCTCTGCATTTCATGATTATACTGCAACTAATATACAAAAAATATATTGTCGCAGGCTTGGTCTCTTTATAGGATAATTCAATGTGTTCCACCAGCGAATTTGTTCTAGTCTTGGGTTAGTGACCCCCATTTAGTCTATGCTTACTGGTCTGTCAAAAAACATCTTTGTTTCAAATTAAAAATTAAACTCAAAGAAAATAAAAAATAAATATAAAAAATTAAAAAACTTCTCATCCATTTCGTAGTTATCATAATTGCATGCGGATACTGGTCCCAATGCTGAACATTTATTAACGTCGGAATACCTGCCTGAAGTTCCAATTCTATGATTTCCGTTAGGCAAATCATGCAGACTATTTTGACAAGATAACGACAATGAAACGAGCTCACCTAATAACTCAGACAAATTAATTCTATAATTTCATATATTAATTAGAAGAAGAAAAAAATCATGTAAAGCGCTCACCTAACTCAAATAGGCTGGTTGATGGAAGTAATAATGCAACCAATCATAGTTAAAAGCTCATCCTGAATAAAAGTACACACATGCTTATTCACTTTTGAAAGTCATGGCAAATGACATAAAAAATAAATTGGAAAAACCATAAAGTAACAATTACAATTCAAATTCACCTACATTGCAACAAACTACCACCAACCCAAAGCAGTAATAAATATCATATTCAATTCTCCATCATAATCCAATAAGCAAAGAAACCAAGACTTTCCCTCTTAAAACAAATTTAAATATTATTCCAACCCAAACAATAAACACAACAAACAACATAATTTTTTTTATACTATCTATATACATTCACACAATCAATAGTTATTTACCATTAACCCCAGCAAGCTCACTAATGTCTCTTTGTAGCACATTAACATTCAATCCATGCTTCATGAACAATGTCAATGACATCTTTTGCTCTACCTTATGCCCTTCAGCAACCCTCAACTTATACCTCATAAGCAACGACGCCGCTATAGACTTCATCTGCAGATAAGCCAAATCTTTTCCTAAACAAATTCTTGGGCCTCCGTTAAACGCCACAAATTTGAACGGGTCTTGTGGTTTGAATTTAGTTCCATCTGAACTAAGCCATCTTTCAGGCTTAAATTCTAATGCATCCTCACCCCAGGTAGATTTTAACCTACCAGCTGAATAAATCGAGTACGTTACAGCCGAGCCAGCTGGCACAAACGTGCCATCTGGCAAAACATCATCTGAAACGACATGCTTGGAATCTTCCGGAACAGAAGGGTATAATCGTAACGTTTCAGTCAGTGCTGCTTTCAGGTATATCAGTTGATCGACTTCTTCGAATGCAAGAGGCGAATTTACCCAATTCTTCGGGTTTTTATCACCTCTCGTGGTTGATAAGACATAGCATATTTCTGCTATGATTTTCTTCTCGATTATAGGATTGTTCAATACTAGCCAGAAGAACCAGGAAAGAGCAACAGAAGAAGTATCACGCCCAGCTAATATGAAATTCAATGCAACATTTTGTAAAAACTTATCTGAATAGCTTCCTTTGCGTATAAACCTTGATAGTAAGTTGTCATTGTCCTGATTCGAGTCAGGGTTCACATCTAGCTCAAGTTTTCTAGACTTTATAATGGCAGAAAGATATTTATCCACGTGAGCTACTGAATCAGACAATGTAGTCTCCATTCCAAGACCTAACCACTTCTTAAACCTCCACACAACTTCTGGAAAAATGAATCTATTCAAACTCGCTTCAGTCGCTCTATCGAAAGCCAATGAAAACGCATTATCCGGAAGATCCGGGGACAGAGTTTCCGGATCTTTCCCAAATGCCAATCCACATATATTATCAAAAGTCAGTCTAAGCAGCAGATCTTGAAGATCAACACTCGTTTTAGCCTCTGAAGCAGTCTGCAAAATCGGAAGAAATCTCTCTGTGACAGACCTGCATAAAAAATCATCCTTCAAATAAATAAATTAATCTAACTTTGGAATTCTACTTAAAGACCAAAACATACTCAACATACACCAATAAGCTTGCAAAACTAATGTACACCAAAATTTTATAATATTACTCTAAACTTCATCTCTATTTGTCAAACTTCAAATATACAAAAATCCTAAACTTTTCCTGCACTAAATCGAATTGAAATTTAACAAAATCAATGTGAAATTCAGCCGACTCCAGTTTCACTCTGATTCCCCCGGAAATCATTTGAAACAACACTAGTTCTTGTAATAATAATATTAATTTCATCTATAAGTGAACCTTTTTTAACATGTTAGGCACTAACAATCAATGAACGGACATAGGTCAAGAATATTGTTGTAGTTATCATGTAGAGTTTTTACCTGGGTAATGAAGGTCCTTTATTTTATTTGTGTGCGATGATTTTGCATTTTTTAGTACTGATATTATTAAGAAACAAGGCTAATTTTGTACAATGGTAAAATTTAATGAATAAGTAATATTTTTGTTACAAATATAATTTTCTGTTAATTTGATATGATTCAAAATAGAAATTTATTGAAAATGAAAAGTTATGTATCCTACCCCAGCAATTTAGGATTAATGCTTGGATTATGGTAATGATGAGAACGGACATGGAAACTCAATAAAATGATATACATACACACACATATATACACATATATGTGTGTGTTTATGTGTGTGTATATGAGTAAAGTATAAACTTATGAAAAACTAAAATTCATGTTGCTAACCCAATCATTTACCTGGAAACCCAACGTGCCATGCCTATGCGCAAGGTACGTGTGGTGAACTCAAGGGCTGCGGTTTTCCTCTGAAAGAGCCAGGTGTCGCCGTCCGAGTTGAAAATGCCGTCTCCGAGAAGCTCGTGAAAGACAGCCTGCCATGTGGGGCCCTTAGGGTAGTTGTCAAACTTGGTTTTGAGAATGTGTTCCAAATTACGGGGGTCGCATGTGACAGTTACAAGCCCTTGCCTCCGTGCTAGGAACGGGACGGCGCATATGCACGTTTGATATGTGCCACGTGTTGCTTCTAGGTTTTCCAGAATCCAGTCATGCATGCGGTGCACGTTTTGGACCAGGCCGGGCAGGCTTCCAAGAACGGGCCAAACTCTCGGCCCGTTCATTTTTGGGATTAGGTTGGTGAACCATAAAATGTAGGAAGCTAGGCTGGCTATGAAGATGAGTAGCATTAGAATATCCATTTTTAAAAGGGGGAAAAATTTGAAGATTGGTTTGTGAGAGAAGAATAAGAGAGTGATGAGGATTTATAGAAAGGAGGTGGAGATGATCAGAGGCATTTAAGAGTGCCAGACTGTTGTCACACAGTTCTTATGGTGAAGAAAAAACTTTGGCATTTAATGTTGTCAGGGTTGGTTGACATCAATTTATATGTTTACCTTTTCTCTCCGTATATGAAAAAAGAACTAAATTAGACTTGTGATCCTAGCTTGGCGATTTAACGGGAAGAAATCTGGCCTTCCGTGGGGGATGATGGATATTAGTGAAACAAAGACAGAAGAGCACCTAACTGTGGGGGAGGAAGGTAAGCCTTCTTAAATACTAGCATTGAATGATACTGAATTTATTTATTTTTCTGAATTTTTTTTTCTTTTTTTCTTTTGTTTATATATGAAGGAGAAGGAGATGGAATGTAATGAGGAATAAATAGATGGTCTGCACAGATGTACAGGGAAAAAATGGATGAAATTGGCCAACAGTTTTTGAGTGTGTTATTTTTTCAAGTTTCATGATAGAGTCATTATGATGTGAGTCGTTTGTAGTTGGGTGGCCTGCCCTAGCAAATTTTAGAGTTTGCCCAAGGTTTTGTATTTTACTTTGTCGAGTACGTTCATATAATAGTTAAATATTTGGACCTACGTTCTAGTGTGGGTTGGTCATCGCATTAATATTACTTGCAAATGGAATACTATAGAATAATTCAAGCTATCGGCAATGTTATTTTATCCTAGTTTGATTTAATGAATGGATATTTATAATGACTGGCCAAATTTTGCAATGCCTGTTGTGTACTCTTTAAGTTTAATTTTTTATACATCTTGTATGTTATTAATAATATAACTTTCCAATATCAATGGAGGTAAACTATTGACAACACTTTTTACGTTGATGTTGTAATTTTGATGATTTTTATCATATGATTCAGTATTTATTTTCGATATTAGACAATAGTAATCAAATGTAAATCAGACTTCTTAAATGCATAACCAATGCATTGTTTGTTCATCTTATTAAAGTCATGTTCTTTATGGCTGACCTAAAAGGTTGCGTTAACCATTTACCAGTTATGCAACTTAATTATTGAAGTAGCATATTTGCTTACGGATTATGATTCTATGATGAAACATTGACCAAAACTAATGTCTATAGAAGTTGCTCAATATGATGAAATATGGGAATTTACACCTCAGGATGAACTATTAGCCAAACAACTGTGCTTAATCAATCAATTAACTTACGTTCTGTAGCACATATAAAGACACGTTACCCACACTTCTGAAAATCAACTGTGAAAGAAAAGTCATGCATGCTAAAGCAAATCTCAACTGCATCTTCGGTGCTGATTATTTGTGAAGGTATTATGTATTAATTGGTTAGAAAAAAAGGTTGTCATTAAACGACCTTATTACTAGATTGATAGGGATGGAAGGAGAAAATTGATATTGCCATTAAAATATATGAGGAAAAATAGGATGAAGCACAAACTTCTCACATTTTTGAATGAAGGTGTTGAATAAAAATTTAACCAACCTCGAAATTGTGGTTAAAAGGTGATATTAACAAATGTTACCTACTAATATAAAATGTAAAAAGATGAAACACAGTGCATGAGACTTTCACATGATAGCAAACTCTAGGGAGGTCGATAATATATGCAGCCTTTCCCTTGCAGTGTGAAGAGACTGTTTCCGGACTCGAACCTAGACACTCAGATCATTATCATGCAGGTGTTTTTTTTATTTAAAATGTAAAATGAAAAAATAAAATGCGTGAAAAGTAAAGAGACAAGATTTAGAGTGCTTTGATCTAATCGATCTACATCCACTCTGAGGAATTTCTTATTACTTTGCTTATCTTGCAATGGCTTAGATTACAAGAGATAAAACAAGAAAGTAAATGCTTGAGATATTATGTTCTTCAACCCTTGTAAGAATATATGTCTTGGTCTATTTATAGCTGTTGGAATGGATGCTTGGATGACTGAGATTGTAGTGTTAAGGTCCATAAATCGCTTTAAGCCATTGATAGGCGTATATGGTTGATGCACATACTAGCTAGGATGCCACATGACCTATGTGGTGCAGATGATGACAGCTGACGGATAGTATCGTGAGCTACTTGAAGTAGGGGCAAGCAGCATGAGATCAGGGAGTGGTTATTGCAGAGATGCTTTGGTGGTAATAAAGGACATGGAGTGGTTATATATATAAATAAACAGAAACTACTAAATCACAGCTGGCCCTCTCCACAAACGTGACTTTAGGGTGATCCGACCTGCCTATAAACAAGCATAGTATACCCATCTCAAAAACAGGGAATCATACTCTAACATGCACTTCTCTTGTAATCAATGAGTCAACACAACTGATATCATGTGACTAAAATGTAACAATCATATTATGGTAAAGGTAACCTAACATTTAAAGGTCGGCTGATCATAATATAGGCCTATCGTGAAATATGCAATGATAATTAATGTAACAACAATAGCATAAGTCAACTAACAATATACACAATATAGAAATGAAAGGTAACCAAAGTATACAAATTGATGCCCGTCATTTTTGACGGGTTAAGTCCACTACGGACATCTATTGAGATCCAATGATTCCCGTCTAGGGTTAAAGATAAATAGTGTTAGTATCTAATTGTACCATAGACCTCGAGCCACATCCTTTGTGATGGGTCTCGTGTAGATCCCACTGTACCATCTGAAGCAAGCTTTGATGATATATGACCTACTCTATTTACTTGAAATCTATGTGAGCCACATCGTACCCTCTGAAGCAAATATGGTGACATATAACCTACTCTATTTACTTAAAATCTATGTGAGCCACATTGTACCCTCTGAAGCAAGCTTTGGTGACATCTAGTCCACTCATGAATGATCGTCGTCCTATGTGAACCACACCATACCCTCTACATTGAGCTCTGGTGATATTAAGTTCACTCGTGGATGATCGTCATTGTTTCTCCTTTCTATTCATCATGGATTTCTCAAATAACTTGCATATGCGTCTATCAAAGAGAGAGCGATGCTTGTGCCTCATGTAATACGCTATCGGGACCACTAAGGAACACCAATATCGTGTGTGTGTGTGTGTATATATATAACATAATATAATGTCACATAATCAAATACGCCTATCACAAACAAGACTGATATCTCATTATCATCCATCTATACAATTAATCTCTGCTGAAAGACCGATAATAAGCATGACCACTACTATAAGGTCAATACGATATGTGATTACTAATATAAGATCAACACTATGCACGACCACTTATAGAAGATTGATACAATTTATCAGGCTATACGTACCTCAGGGTCAACCCCCGAAGGTATGAATTCACTAAATTCAATCGTACATGCTCGTCGGACGTGATCATGTGACCAATCGCCTTACTTATTCCGTGCCCGATCGTTGTTGATTCCAAGGGAATCACTTAACATTCGTATCCGAGTTTCGAGCTTCGCTTACGTCCTGCCTCCTCGAGTAGCCCGGAGCCTCCTCGAAGTCGTTTCAAGACACCATGAAGAAGTGCGTTCGAACGGGGAAGAGATTCCCCGATATTTAGTCGCTGCCCAGTATCCAGTTGACTGGGGTATTATTTCAATCGACTGAGCTCAGTCGATTGAGATTTATCCCCCAGTCTTCTATTTTTAGGGCCCTCTGGACTCATTTTTACTCGCGTTCAATCGATTGGACATTTCATTCAGTCGACTGAAACCTGCAGTTCCCAGGCAGTGAACCTGGGACAGGGAGATAGTTCCCCTCCAGCCATCAATTCGCATGCCGTTTCTCCTGACGCTTCGCTCGATGAGCTGCCTTGCTTTCAGAGCCTGCTTCTATAACATCAAACCTCTATCGAGTTCCTCTTTAACGTTTAGGAAGTGGATTCCATAAGTATTCAAAAACCAATTTCAACACCAAAAATCCACCCTTCGCACGAGAAGAGTTCAACAGGCGACTATAGATATCCGGCTTCCTCTTACACGCCAAAACGACATACCCGGCCTCCTTGCCTTGTGCGTAGCTTATACGTGTGTCAATACACTCATTCGTGCATGCTTATGCACACACATTCACACAAACAACAAAAACTTCACAAGTCACACTTCGTACTTCACCGAAGCGATTACTCAACCCTATGTACTCGCACGCAACTTAGCGCACACGATAGTCGCTATGACTATGTGAAATGTCCACAACGATTCTAACTACAATACATAATCGTTATATATCATCAAATAAACATATATGTATACTTGTCCATACTCATATACGTACACGTATATTAAAATAAGTAATCCATTTACTACTTAATCAAATCTTACTTTTATTTCCTAAACCTTTTCAATAAAATTCTAATATGGTTTCATACTATTTTATAAAATATTACAACTACTTTACAAAATATATTAATAGCTTATAAATCATTTTTAAGCCTCCAAATACTTAATTGCCTCATTACAATTAAGTATACTTCATATAACCATTTAAAAAAAATCTAATTTCTATTGTATGAAATCTATACTTCATTTATGAAATCATATAACCATTCTGTAATTACTAACTAAACTTCATTTGCTATTTTATAAAATACCATATCATTTTATAAAATACCTTCTTTGCTTATAAAAAATCATTTCTCTACGTCAAAAATATTTATAAAACTAATTTAGCTTCGTTAACCCTCTAATCACTTTAATAATAAGTGTAGAGTTCAAAACTGGCTAAATTAGCTTACTAACTATTTTCAAAACCATTTCAATTAGTTTAACTATTGCTAACTAATAACATGCACTTAATTATCACATGTAATTAGTCTCTAATTTATCACTATATCACTTACAACCATTCAATTGACCTAAAATAAAATTCTTAGGTTATTAACTATTTTCAAAAATAGTTATTAAGGTCTCAAACAAATAATGAGTTAATATAATCATGTTTATAACATAAATCCAAATCAACTCAAACAATCTCCAAATCACTTCATACAATTCTATAGTCATCTAAAAACAAAAATATGAAGTATAACACATAAATTAATAAGGAGAATCATCCCACGCACCTTGCTTTTCCCTAAACCAATCTCTAATCACCAAAATCCAATCCAAAGCTCTCTTGAAATTTTGAAATGAACACCCAAACTTTGATTCAAGCTAATTCCTTGATGGGTTCTGTGAGGAGTTGGTAGAGAGGAATTGTAGTGATTTTAGTTTAAATTTAGGAATTTTATTTAGGTAAGATTTGGCTAAAGTAGGGCAAGGTGATTAAGAGGAGATTAGGAAATAATTAGAAGATGGGCAAAGAAAAAATGAAGAGGCTTAGCTAAATGTAAACTAAGTTAGAAGCAAGCTAGTGGGCTTTGCTCAATTCTCTTCATCCAACACTATTCATCTGTAATGACTTGAAATTTTTAACGTTTCGAGTAGGAATATTTAATTTATTTAAATAATCGGATTTGATTCAAATTTAATGAATAATAGAAAATTTAATTTTTAATATAACGACTAAATTTTTAATGACGTATTTTTATAATAATTTATAGAATTTTTCCATAATTTTTAATTTAGAAAATATTTAAATTATCGTTTGATGATTTTTCGACAAACGATGATATTTTTGAAATTTTACAAAAATAGATAACCAGTGTATATTATTTTTGTTTCGAGATCTTGCGCATTTTTATGGGCAATCGTATTTTTGTCTTGTCGTTCGTAGATCATACGCGAACGAAAATTCTTTTTGGTGACATACTAGAAATGCAAAATAAACATCACCCATCACTTACACAATTCAACACTCTTACTTTTCTTTTCCTTTTCACTGTTCTATTCACCATTTCTTGGAAAAGGAAAACAAGAAAATCCAGCTCCTTGAAAAAATTCATAATAGAAGATTTACAAGTCGGAAAAATGTAAAGTTTAAATATTTGAACTCGTGGGGAGTAGATCTACATATCTAAGTTAACATGGGAGGTTGCGGTCATGTTTGAGGTGATTAACGTGAAGGGTAGTGAGCTAAGGTTTAATTTTTCTTGATTTATGGTCGACGTTAGGCAAATCAGACAGTGGTGTGGTGGTTCTTGTTTAAAGGAGCATCATTTGGCAAAATATGGTAGGGTGCGGTTGAACTCTTGGGGTCATCTCGATTTGGAGCAGCGATCGAATTTGTCAGGTCGCGCTTTGAGAAAATGGACCAAGATGGGTGAGAAGGTGATGGATGCGAGACTCGTGCAGAAATAGGATCGTTGGCAAAATCAGATCTTAGTTTCATGGTGAATCGAGAGAGAAGGGGGAGGAGAGGAGGTTGGCCTGGGTGTGTTTTGGTGCATACTGTGCATGGTAATAGATTGGGGAAGAAGTGTTTTGGGAGAGAAGAGTTTCAATGGGGTAATTATTTGTAAACAAAAAGTAATTAGTTAAAATAGTTATATTTTAAAATCTCAAAATCTTATAAAAATTTATCATTTTCATACGAGATCCAATTGAGGTGAGAATTTTGCGTTGCACTCATAATAGCATTAGCTACGCGGTGGAACTGGTATCATCGAGTTTGAAGCAAGTGAAATTTTAAGCTAAAATCGAACGTCGTTCGATTTTAGTTCGAACGGAACGTCTAAGCGTCCGCTGGAATTTCGGTGGGTTAAACTCACCTTTTTGGATAATCAGTATGATATATAATAGATAAAATTTATTATTTATACTTTAATGATTCTTGGTTTGGTTTGGTTGAATATTCACTTTGAAAAGCAAATGAAATTTAAAATGAAATACAAAGAATTTTGTCGAGAAATCCAAATTTCTCGTCGTTGTGGTTTTTTATTCCAATTATATACATGTTGATTTTAATTTCAATTATATACATGTTATATAGATGGCTAAATGTTGAAAATTGATAGTTTGACCATATTGGATGTGATACTGACATATGTTAAAAGTTAAGCCCTTTTTAGTGATAAAGGTAGTAATAACACCGGTTAAGTGTTATAGTAGCTATTGGCCTCGTTATAGTATTTTGGAGTACTATTGATTGCTATTTTGGATTGGAAATGATTTTGATTTGGAGAATGATTTTTAAATATGATTTTTGGTAATTTTCCTAATATTTTATTTAAAATAGTTTTTGAACTTCTCTATTTCACTTCAACTTTTTTATCCGACTTTTCTAAATACATGGAAATGTTTTAATTTATTTTAAAAAGTATTTATGTTTATAGAAAATTTATTATAATAATAAATGTTTATTTTAAAAGAAAATAAAGCGGTTTATCCTTTATTTTAAAGTGATTCTATTTTTAAAAGAAGATAGAAATATTTTTAAATAAATATTTTATGGAACGTTTATATAAAATGTTGTATAAATGGATAGATTTATATATATTACTTTATAAGTGAAAGATGGTTTTATAAATAGGGTTAAATAAAAGAATGGTTTATAAATGATATACTATAAAAAGGAAATTAATATCATTTTGATAAATTGGAACGATAAATTCCATTTGTGAATTTATGGTGATTTAGCAAATGATCGTTTTATGAAAGTATTTGCTCTTATTTTGGAAATGAAGATTTTATGTTAAGGATATAAGATTTATACAAAATGAGTTTTTGATCTATAAAGGATTTTAACAAGGCATTTTTACAAAGAAGTTTATAATTATATTTTGAGATTTATGGGAAGTATATGGATTTTATAATGATATATTTGGAGATTTATTGCAGGAGTTTATGTTTATGTTATGAGTTTTATAAAACGAGTTTTATAAATAGAAATGAGTTTTTATAAAGGAATTTTATAAAAGGGATTTATAAAAAGAATGAACCCAATTTCCATAAATGATCATTTCAACTTATGGTGGTATGAAAAATGTTCTTTCCATGCTTAACACCAAATTCCAAGGTATGGAAACCTTTCTCTACCTTGATAATTAAGAATGTGTATCGAGGCATGGATAGTTTTCTAACTTGTTTGATTTCATTGTTAATCGGGGGATAGTACTGTTTGAAATCAGAAAGTGGTGTTAAGTATATTTGGTATAATTTCCATACGATCCTTTTAAAAACACAAAAAGCAACTATTTTGCGTTTATTGTTATTAGTGTTTTCAAATCACATTTGTGTTAACCAAATATGTATGGTTTTTGGAAAAAGAAATCTTTCTTAAGATTTGTGAATATACTTATACCGTTGAGATAAGTATGTGGGTAATTTCCTAAAATGGTAAATCTAGTATTTTGAGAATATACTTATATTATTTATATAAGTATATGAGAAAGAGTTTCTAAGTTTTGAAAGTGAAATGTTTTGTTAGTAGACTTATACAGTTGAGATAAGTATACCTATATTTGTTTTCAACTGTTGAAAGGAGTGAAGAGGGTTTATGAATATATCTTTTGAAAAGGTATTTTAATACAAATATTTGAAAGTGGTTATTATCAATGAAAGGATTTATTAAAGAGGCTCAGTATTTGCTTATGTGCTTAACCAGCGTTGGTTCCCATATGGAAATAAATATCTGATTTAATTTTTGTTATTTGATAGTTAAATAACCGACTATCAAATGTTGGACAGTTTTTAAAACCATCATTTGTCGATTCGGAGAGACCGAGATCAGATATATAATCCAAAAACCACTTCGAACCGGGATAAGCGTTTGAATTAAAGACATCTTAAAGATGATATAATCGCAGACAAAGCTCTTTGAAGTGCATAGGCTACTTGCTACTAATCTTGAAGGTGATTCCAAAATGGATGTAGTAAAAGTAGTGTCTTTAGTTTGTTCATATCCTAAAAAACTTGTATAGACGAATGCTGGCATTACATTGTTGCTTGGAGAGCAGCGTTAGCATTCCAAGTAGGATTGCTATATAGAAGGTAAAACGTAGCCTCAAGCCTCACAATCGGGAATGACTAAAATAAGGGATATGCGATAGGGCTATGTGGGTCGCACTCATTAGGGTATTGTCATCACCCTTCTAGATATATATATTTATGGATTTGGTTGTGCGTGAGAGCTCTCGGGAAAACATTGCAAAGCAACCAAGGTGATGAAATATTTGGTAATATCTAGTAAGGAGTAGGCCGGAGGTTCATGTGAGGCCCTCGGTACATTTTTAAAGGTGTCCTATAGAAGGCGGTACCCCAGTGCCCCGTCGTTGTATGAAATCCAATCTCCAATTTTCTAAAGGTGTCCTATTGCTAGGATTCAATATTTATTTTAAACCCTAGACATTATTATAATGTCAGAAGATTTCCTATGAAATGGTTTTATTATCGTAAGGTAAAAATCCGTTTGTGTTTATATACAGCATGGTCTTGCGAGATACCTTTATTTTTGAAAGGTTTTATAACATTAAAATCTATATGATGTGTGTTTCTCACGTTGGTTTACCATACTGATCCAGGTGTTATTTTCTTATAATGCTCGGGTCAAACCAAGCATATTTTCATATTTAGCTTTGGATGCTTTGGAGCTTCAGGAGACAAGCTAGATGGCTCCAAGACGTATTCGCTTGTATTTTATTTTCTGCTGCATTTGTTGGTTGTATTTATCAGCATTTTTGAGGATAGATTGTTATAACTGTCTGGGCTGATGACAGATAATTACTCTGATTGATGTATGTATATTACAATTTTTTTGTAAGATTCGTTGTATATTATATTTTACTCGTCACGATGTGTGATCCTATTATGTCTTTTCTTTCTTTTCCCCCAATCGTCTGTCTTTTCGGCACTTGGATGCTTAACAGGTGAATACCGTGGATGTATTAGCGTCGGCTTTGAGGGTTAAAAAGACGGGTCATTACAAGTGGTATCAGAGCTTAGGTTAAGAGAAAACCTAGGCTCTGGTGGGGTAGATTCATTAGAGATAGGATTAGTAATACCCTAGAATGAGTTTGAGTGTATATATATAGGAGTGCGTATTTGTTAGTGCTATAAAAGTGTTTTGTATTGTTTTGATTTATCGGTTGAGTGGTTTATGAATTCTGGTCGATACAGAAGGTATAACTGCATCGAAGTTTCTAAACTCTTGAACAAGACAAACTGACACATTATTGTTTTGAATTTGGTAAATGAAATAATTTTACCTAGATTATACTTTTTATATAAAAGAATAATTTTTTAAAATTGATATTGTTATTTATGATGTGTTAGGTTGTTAGTGAATGATAATATTCGATTATTATCATTTATTGTCGATATTTTATGCTCAGATAGTTTATAGGCATTTATTGTTTTGGTTGAATTAAATACGAACGCCTTATGAATTTAGTTTCTCGATTTTGTCGTAGGGCGTTCGGTGGTAATGTTGGGGTAAAATTTAATTTTAATAAAAGTTTTTTATTTTAATCTAAATAAAGATGCCCATTTGTGAAATGTTTTTATCTAAGAAAGTGAATTTATAAAATGTAGTTTATAAGGTATTGTTTATATAAAAAAGATTTAAACCGAAAATTGAGAACTAAAATTCTAGTGTTTTGCAAATTGTTTTTTCAAAAGGTTTTGGAGAAAAATAATAATATTATTATCTGCAAGTATTTGTGAATAGAAATATTTTAAAATGGATTTTAAAAGAGATAGAAAACACTGAACTCACTTCGGTCATTGGAAAATAATTTTGGTGATGACTTCACCATCATCGGTATTCATTTTCGAGTTTCTAAGTGATAGATTGCTACCATAGTACTTTGCTATAGGGGTTGTTTGGCAAACCAAATTTTGATTTAAATTCCATAAGTATGATTTGATATACAAAAAAAGATATATATTATTGTTATTTCAAAATGATATGAAAAAAAAACCCAGTGCTCAGTTCTGAAATTTTCAGTTAAGTGATATTATAGACTCATATATCCTATCCATTAGGATAGTTTGGTTTTTGTATCTCATTATATATATTGTTTGGTAATTTTCATTTGCTGAAATGAAATGGTATTTTCGACAATTTTGGACAGTCGAAAACTTCCTAGTAAATTGAGAATTTGAAACTATGTGTTTTTATGAAAATATAAGAAAATAAGTTTTTATAACTTATAAATTTAAGGAGATATTAAGTTAAAAATGTTTTAAATTTGTTGAACATCCTGGTTAAGTAAAACAAATTTGAGATTTGTATATATACTCTTAAGATATAGAAGAGTGCTATACGAATATGAACTTCAGTTTTAAAGTGATTCATAAACATAAGTAGTATTTCAGGAAGTGTTTATAAACTTAAGTAAAGATTTTTTTCATAAATGATTTTAGTATTAAATGAAATACTATTATTGTAATTAATTGTGTTTTAAAATGAAAAGAAATTGATGTAGCTAAGAAACCAAAAGGAATAAATACGTAAGTTGTACGTAGATCATTTTATTCACATAACTATTCTTGATCCAGATTCAATTGCATGATTTTGAGGTGATTTACACCGATCTGAGTTAGGATTTTCACTCAATTCTTGACGGCGAACACTTGATATGGATTTTTGATTTGATCCTAAAATTTTCCATCATAGTATATGGCTATGTGAAAAGAATTGATGTTTTTAATCAAGGAACCTGACCGGAGACCGCACTAGGGAAGTCGAGTAAGCGATACTCGTTCAAAAGTGAGAATTATGTGATCGAGTGATCAGATTTGATATTACGTACCAATGATATATGTACATCGTACGGGCCTTAATGTAATTGTATGCTTTTGGCATTAATAAATGTAAGTTATATGGTTTAATGGTATTGTATGTGAGATACAGGTTCATGGAATCAAAGGCTAACTTGCTGCTTTTGGTTTCATGAGTAGAGTTTGATTTCTCGACTAATAGGTACACGTTTATGTTTTTGTTGATGATTTTGCATCCCAGATATGGGAGGATGCTTTGGGGCTTTTGTTTTCTTTTGTTAGTTTGGGCATGTTGTGGTGAGTTGTAGTTTTTCTGATCGAGCCGTGCAAAGAAGGCGCTGTCGAAATTTTCCGTAACATATGATATTTTAAAAGATTAATAGCTCATCTTAAGTAATAGATTTTATAAGTTTAAGGGTTTGGTGACATTTTTCTTGTTTGGGAATTTCGGGGACGAAATTTTTTTAAGGGGGTAAGAATGTAACGACTCGAAATTTTTAATGTTTTTAGAAGGAATATTCAATATATTTAAATATTAAAATTTTATTTAAATTTAATAAATAATAGGAATTTAAATTTTAATATAACGACTCAATTTTTAGTGATGTGTTTTTATTTTAATTTATAGGATTTTTCTGTAATTTTTTATTTGAAAAATATTTGAATTATCATTTGACGATTTTTTGGCAAACGATGGTATTTTTGAAATTTTACAAAAATAGATAACCAGTGTATATTATTATTATTTTAAGATCGTATCACATTTTTGTGTGCGGTCGTATTTTTGTCCTGTCGTTCGCGAATCGTACGCGAACGAAAATTCTGTGTGACGACATACCAGAAATTACAAAATTAAAATAAACATAATCCATCACTTACACAATTCAACGCCCTTACTTTTCTTTTCCTTTCACTGTTCTTTTCACCATTTCCTAGAAAACAAAAAACAAGAAAATCCACCTCCATTTAAAAATTCATATAAAAAATTTTCAAACCGAAAAAATGTAAAGTTTAAATCTTTGAACTCGTGGAGAGTAGATAAACATATCTATGTTAACATTAAAGGTTATGGTTGTGTTTGAGGTGATGAGCATGAAGGGTAGTGAGCTATGGTTTGATTTTTCTTTATTTATGGTCGACGTTGGGCGAATCGGACGGTGGCATGGTAGTTCTTGTTCGAAGGAGCATCATTTTGCAAAAAATGGTAGGGTGCGGTCAAACTTTTGGGGTCACGTCGATTTGGAGAAGTGACCAAATTTGTCAAGTCGCTTTTTAGGGGAATGGACCGAGATGGGTGAGAAGGTGATGGATGCGAGGCTCGCGTGGAAAGAGAGTTGTTGGCGAAACCAGATCTTGGTTTCGTGGTGAATCAAAAGAAGGAGAGGGAGGAGAGGAGGTTGGCCTGGGTGGGTTTTGGTGCATATCTGTGCACGATGATAGATTGAAGAAGAAGTGTTTTGGGAGGGAAGAGTTTTAAAGGGGTAATTATTTGTAAACAAAAAGTACTTAGTTAAAATAGTTATATTTTAAAATCTTAAAAGCTTATAAAAGTCATATTTTTCTCATACGAGGTCCAATCGAGGCTTAGATTTTTTCGTTATGCTTGTAATAGCATTAGCTACGCGTTGGAATTTATTTTGTCGAGTTTGAAGCAAGTGAAATTTTGGGCTAAAATCGAACGTCGTTCGATTTTTAGTTCAAACTAGAACGTCTAAGCGTCCGTAGAAACTTCAGTCAGTTAAACTCGTCTTTTTGGATAACCAATATGATATATAGTAGATAAAATTTATTGTTTGTGTTTGGATGATTCTTTGTTTGGTTTGGTTGAATATCCACTTTTGAAAAGCGAATGACATTTAAAATGAAATACAGGAAATTTTTCGAGAAATTTGGATTTCTCGTTGTTGTGATTTATAATTTCAGTTATATACTTTTTGATTTTAATTTCAGTTATATACATGTTGTATAGATTATTAAATGTTGAAAATTGATAGTTTGGCTACATTGGATGTGACATTGACATATGTTAAAAGTTAAACCATTTTTAGCGATAAAGGTAGTAATAACATTGGTTAGTAGTTATTGGCATCATTATAGTTTTTTGGAATACTATTAATTGTTGTTTTGGCTTGGAAATGGATTGATTTGGAGAATGATTTTTTAATATGATTTTTGGTAATTTCTGTGCTATTTTATTCAAAATAGTTTTTTAACTTCCCTATTCACTTCAACCATTTTATCTGACTTTCCTAAATATGTGGAAATGTTTTAAATTATTTTTGAAAGTAATTATTTTTATAGAAAAGTTATTATAATAATGAATTTTTATTTTAAAATAAAATAAAGGGGTTTATCCTTTATTTTAAAGTGATTCTATTTTTTAAAAAAAGATTGAAATATTTTGGAACAAATATTTTGTGAAAACGTTTATATGACATGTTGTATAAAAGGATAGATTTATAAATATTATTTTATAAGTAAAAGATAGTTTTATAAATAATGTTTTACAAATAAAAGAATGGTTTATAAATGATATACTATAAAAAAGAAATTAATATCATTTTGATAAATTGGAAGAATAAATTCCATTTGTGAATTTACGATGATATAGGAAATGGTTGTTTTATAAAAGTATTTAGTCTTATTGTAGAAACGAAGATTTTACGTTAAGGGTATAAGATTTATACAAAATGAGTTTTGGATCTATAAAGGTTTTTTATAAAGGATTTTTATAACGGAGTTTATAATTATATTTTGAGATTTATGGGAAGTATGTGAGTTTTAAAATTATATATTTGGAGATTTATTAAAGGAGTTTATGTTTATATTATAAGTTTTATAAAAGGAGTTTTATAAATAACAATGAGTTTTATGAAAGAAGTCTTATAAATAGAAAGGAGTTTTTATAAAGGAATTTTATAAAAGGGATTTATAAAAAGACTGGAAACCGATTTCCATAAATGATCATTTCAACTTATGATGGTATAAAAAATGTTCTTACAATATATAACGTCGAATTCCAAGGTATGGAAACTCATCGCTATCTTGAGAATTAAGAATGTGTATCGAGGCAAGGATAGTTTGGCGAGGGATGATACTGTTTGAAATTAGGAAGTGGTGTTAAGTATATTTGGTCTAATTTCCATACGATTCGTTTTCTTACACCAAAAAGAAACTATTTTGGGTTTATTGCTATCATTGTTTTCAAATCACATTTGTGTTAACCCAAATATGTTTGGTTTCTGGAAAATGTAATCTTTTCTAAGATTTGTGAATATACTATACTGTTGAGATAAGTATATAGGTACCCTTTCTAAGAATTGGGAGTGTAGTGTTTTTAGAATATACGTATACACTTGATATAAGTATATAGGAAAGTTTTTCTATGTTTTGAAAGTGAAATTTTTTTGAGTATACTTATACATTTGAGATAAGTATACCTATATTTATTTTCAAGCGTTGAAAGTAGTGAAGACGGTTTGTGAATATATCTTTTCAAAAGGTATTTTAATATAAATATTTGAAAGTGGTTATAATTAATGTAAAGATTAATTAAAGAGGCTTAGTGGTGCTCATGTGCTTAACCGGCCAGTGTTGGTTTCCATATGGAAATAAATCTCTGATTTGATTGTTTTTTATTTGATAGTTAAATAACCGACTATCAAACGTTGGCCAGTTTTTAAAACTATAGTTTGTTAGTTCGGAGAGACCAGGATCAGATATATTATCCGAAAACTACTTCAAACTGGCATAAGCGTTCGAATTAAAGACATCTTGATGATGATGGAATCGAAGATGGAGCTCTTTGAAGTGCAAGGACTACTTACTACTAATCTTGAGGGTGATTCCAAAATTGATGTAGTAAAAGTAGTGTCTTCGGTTTATTCAGATCCTAAACAACTTATATACACTAATGCTGGAATTGCATTGTTGTTTGGAGGACAGTGTTAGCATTCCAAGTGGCATGTTTTATAAAAGGTAAAATGTAGCCTCAAGCCTCACAACTGGGAATGACTAAAACTGGGGATATACGGCAGGGCTATGTTGGTCGCACCCATTAGGGCATTGTCATCACCCTTCTAGATGATATATTTATGGATTTGGTTGTGCATGAGAGCTCTCAGAAAAAGGTTGAAAAGCAACCAGGGTGATGAAATATTCGGTACTATCCAGTAAGGGGTAAGGTGGTCCTATGTTGGCAGGGGTCTATGTGAGGCCCTCGGTACATTTTCTAAAGGTGTCATGTAGGTGGTACCCAGTGCCTTGTCATTATATGGAATCCATTCTTCAATAAGTTTCCTTCGGACTTAGTTGTACATCTATTATGCTAGAATTTGATTAATGTACCAGTTTCGGTTATGATTCAATATTTATTTTAAACCCTAGACATTATTATAATATTAGAAGATTTCCAATGAAATGGTTTGGTTATTGTAAGGTAAAATCCTATCCATGTGTATGTGCAGCGTGGTCTTACGAGATACCTTTATTTTTGAAAGGTTTTATAACATTAAAATCAATATGACGTGTGTTTCTCATGCTGGTTTACCAGACTGATCCAGACGTTATTTTCTTATCATACTCAGGTCAGACCGAACATATTTTTAGATTTAGCTTTGGATGCATTGGAGCTTCAGGAGACGAGATGGATGTCTCCAAGACATATTCGTGTATATATTATTTTCCGCTAAATTTGTTGGTTGTATTTGTGACGCCCCACCTCTATGCTCATAATAACAAAGAGTATTAAAAGAAATACTGTCTATTATTACGAAGAATAAGGCTGGATAGGAGCGACCATCCGTAATTGGCCTTACACTAATATTGGTTATCTCGGTAGGAGTGGTATATACTTTTTATTTTTCATCTATTATTTATTTACTCCCATCGACATATCCAATTATCAGTATAAAACAAACTACGATAGTTCATAATAGTTTAGGACATTAGATATAACAATAACACAGATAATATAAATGCGGAACACAGATAAAAACAAAAGTCTCATATATATATAACTGATGTCAGTTGATACATAATTGACACAATACATATGATACAACTACAACTGTCGACTCTAGAAGTTATATATACAAGTACATTATCAACTAATATACATGAATACATATCGTTCTATATAATGACACGACTACTACAAACTGACACGGACAACTTCAGAAGATGTGAAAAGTCTTCATATCCTGAACAGCAACTCAAAGAAGAAAATCTACAACCTGAAATAACTCGGGTCTGACCCGAGTATTACATTCAAAAGAAAATAATACCCAGGTCAGTCTAATTCAAACCAGTTTATTAGTGCATATAGGCAGTAATAATTTAAATAGACGACAGTCACAAAAATTCCCGTCTATCCGATTCTTTAAACAAAGAAACCGGATAACGGTCAATATAACACTTAACAGTGTTTAACAAAAATCAGCAGATTTAAATCATCAACAGAGATAAATAAACAATTTATCAAATCGACTAAATCAATTTAAAGCTGTCAAATCTGATAGGGCTGCAGTACACGCACGCGTGTACCGCCTCGCCACTATCGCAGGGGATACACAAAAGTTCAGTGAAAGTCACAACTGATCACAAGGTCAAACCCCGAAATCGGGTTCAACTCAAGGAAGTTCGAAAACAAATCCAAATATCTCAAGTGGTCGAGACCGCTAATTTATATACAAGCTATCTCGCACCACTGTAAAGAGAAGATCACAAGACAAAGCTTCAGTATCAAAACAGAGATGAGGCCATGTACGAGTCGATGGCAGCCTCAACCAGGTGACTCAGTGAATGAATACAAGTGCAGTGCAAATCAAGGAAGGCAACATGAATACAATTGCAAACTAATTGCCACTATGTGAATATGATAACACTGCAAAAACTCATATGGATAGCAGCTACAACCCCTCAATTGGAATGGTCCTGCATATGTTAGTGAACTGCAACTGCCGGAGCGGCGACATAGTATGCAGTGATACTTGAGAACTAAGGCCAGGGCTAGTAAACTATAAAATACAAGTTCACTAACAATGGAGACTCCAAGAAACTCAACAAAGAACTCAAGTCCAGCTGCTCAAGTGCAACTGCAAATGACATCAACCCAAATAGAAATGACCAGTTGTAATCATGTGAAGATTAAAGACAGAGAGCTACATGGACAGAGGGAAGAAAACAGTATACAGTGAATGACCCAAATGATCAAGCTACTCTGACAACTAACTGAGCTCGATGCAACACAGTGGCAGCCATAGGATGCAGACATAAACAACCTCAAAGAAACCAAAAGTACAACCAGGATTCTACCCCAAACCAATGCACTAAGCAAATGAACAGTCAGTTCAAACATGTATCAAAGAGCAAGGGATAATATATACAAGTGCACTGTACAGGGTGAAGCAACTCAACAACCATACATGCCTGAGTTTACTTAAAGTCGTGAATGAACAGATTCAAAACTGAGGAACAATATCAAGTGTGCTCAAGTCCAAATGCAACAGTTCGAACAATACCAAAGACAGAGAAAGTCGCGGAATCAGGTTCAAAGCAAGGACATAATACTCAAACTCCAGAGAAACGCTAATATGCATAACAACACAACAACACTGTACATGGCTAGAGTCGAGCATAAATATCAATACCAGTGGCAAAACCCAATACAAGTTAAGACCAATTTATCACAACTAAACCATCAGGCCTTGGTGATCACGAGGTGAAGTCACGTCGTGACAACCAGAAAATGAAAAACCAACAACCCCAAAACGAAACTTCCAAGGAAACAAACATTTCAAAATCAATTAAATGTCGAAGTCACCACAATTCAACCAATGGCCGAAGTCAAAAGAAATTATCATCAGAGTCAGGTCAAAAATTCTCAAATACTCATATTAAATCAAGAAGCCGAGCTCAATTAGTCAAATAGTCGAAATTCAACAAAGTCAAAACCAATGTCAACCAAGCCAAGCCTAAGACAATTTCAATGTCGTTTTAGCCGCGGGTCATCAAAGAAAAAGTTCGAATAAAAAGAAATTCATATGACAGTAGTTTTCTTTTCCCAAAAATCCGAGCAGTAACTTATCATCACAAGTCAAACCCGAAATCCAGCCCAGTGATGATCAAGGAAACCAGAATTGTAAAGTACATGAATTCGACAAAGTCAAGAGACCATCTCAACATCAAGACAATTCGAATAACTAAGATAAATCAAGTGACAAATTCAAACAGTTGGAAAGCAAGAGATCTCGACTCGTAAATAACTACAGCCTGAATTAGAAGTGAGCGAAGATCACTCACCTTAGTCGCGAATGAAGCAGCCGAAGTCCCCTCGAGCACGACCAACATCGAAGCAATCAGGACGAAGTCGTTGCAACCGAGGAAACGAGCGAAGTTAGCCCTAATTCTGGAGACGAACGGAGACGAGAACGAACGAGCGAGCGCCATCTATCCTCTTCGATTTCTAATCAAAGCCCAAGTCGAATTCGATCAAGTTGAAGTAATCAGCCAAGACTCGAGGAGGCAGCCGTGAGCAAGACGAAGAAGAAATCGATCGAACCAGGCAACCACGAATTCATCCAACAATGATCAAAACCATACCAAAGCTTCGAAAAGCCCTAACAAGTCTCAAAATCGAACGAGAGCTTTCCTCTTCCAACAAGCCCTAATTCTTCCAGATCGAAGGAACGAAAGATTGAAGCGGCCGCCACTTATTTTCTTTCTTTGATTTATTCTCGGGCACGAGTGAATGAGAGGGGATGGGGATGTCGTTTTAAAAACGTGGTATAGGTATGGGCTGGTATAGAGAAGGTATGGGTTAAGTATGTTGTTATTTTATTTATAAAGCCCGCAAAATTCTTTTAACGAATTACAAAAGAATTTTCAACTCGATTAAAACTTCAGCTGAATTAAACAAACAATTTGAGCGTCACATTGACGATAGTTAATTGTTATAAAATCTCGGGTTGTTACAGTATTTATCAGCATCTGCGAGGACAAGTTGTTATAACCGTCTAGGAAGATGATAGATAGTTACTCTGATTGATGTATGTATATTACAGTTTTTCTTTGTGATATGTTGTATATTTTATTTTACTCATCACGATGTGAGATTCTATTCCATTTTTTTCTTTCTTTTTCCCCAACAATCTGTCTTTCCGGCACTTGGATGCACGACATGTAAATACCGTAGATGTATTGTGTCAACTTTGAGGGTCGAAAAGGCGGGTCGTAATTCATCGACTCCAAACATAGTCAAGTTTATACTCACTCGCGTTGAAAATGCGAACTCAACCACAGGTGTATCGAGTCTTAATTCGCTGATTTGTAAAAATCGAGTATAAGAGGCATCCTATTTCTTAACGATTAAATATTTAAATTAATCATTTAAATATTCGATTGTTAAAATTATGGGGTGTTACATTCTCGCCTTCTTAAAAGAATTTCGTCCCTAAAATTCATATGAGTACGAGAAAGTAACAGGATTGACTAAACTTCTCGAATCTCAGTTTCAGAAGATTTCAATAGTACCTTCCCTTATGCTATCAGCGTCACGGAAACTCCCAAATTAGAATGCATCATACACTAGGAAATATGCGATGACCTACATCATCCTACATTCCTAGAAATTCACACCTCTTAAGAAAGCTTCTAACTATTTAAATGCTAATCAAAGAAAATAAGCATTTAAATAACTACACATCAGCTCTCAAGTACCTAATTGTCCTATATGAAGAGGATTGTGCACTAACACAATATTCAAACACATATAACCTCAATGTAGTAACCGATGCTATTATAGTCATACATGACAATCAATTGGAGAGTAAGCTCAACTTAGTCAGTATCAAAATATACCACGGACTTCGAGTCGCATCAAAAGGTAGTTGACTCATATAGATCCCATCTCGACTCCATAGTGAGCATGGATGACATGCGATCTATTCTAGATAGCTATCGCTATCACTCTCCGAATCATATTTCAAATTATGAAATTATAACTACCGTACAAACAATCAAACACATAAGACAAGCAACAGTCAATTAATAACAATAAACATCAATATATAGCAAGCAACCATCAAACAATAGCAAATGATGATAAGAAACAATAACTAGCATACATATTATTAAACATGCAAGCAAGCAACAAATCAATGACAACCAAAATCAAACAACAACAAACAATATCAACCAGTAGCAAGCAAACATAAGTAGTACCAACAATAACAAGCAACAAGCAATAACAGGCAACAAGCAATAGCAAGATGGTAACAACAACAAGAAACAAAAAATAACAAGCAATAAAAAGCAACAAGCAATAGCAAGCAACAAATAACAACAACCAACAAATAATAACAAGCAACATGCAATAGCAAACAAAAAATAACGAAATATTCAAAAAGAGTCTATACCAACATGCACGATAACCCATCAAGAGTCAAACGCGCATGTCAAACCATAAACTCAAATGAGTCCATTCGTCATTCAAAAGGAATAAACGCCTCAGTAGTGTAACCCCTTTTGCGAATACAGTACATGAAATACCATTATACTACCCGGTATGCAAAGGAAAACCTATGTGATATGAAGGATCATTGAGTCTTAGACCCTCGAATAAATCCTGCAATCTAAGCCTCAACTTTCCTTTACTTCCAAGCAACTCATTCTCTAAAAGAGAAAATTCTACTAATTAAATAATCATTAAATGAAAATTTATAATTGCTTGGGTTTGCTAGGGTTCGAACCCACCTTGATCGCATAATATTAATAAGGATAATACATTAAGTGTGCTATGACGCTCACCTAGGCAAGTATTATCTTATCACTTAGAAGACTTTCTGAATCATCACAAAACTAGTCGAGAAATCCTTCCCTGAACTATCCCACACAATAATAATTATAATACACAAAATTTTACAATAACTAAAGATAACCCCAAATAACACAATGCTTGTTCCAACCTTCATTTGCTCGCAAGGTATCTTTGTTAAATTAGGGTCATCTATCTGACCACATCCGTGCAAACTCTGATTCGGTTCCTTGAACTGACCACCGAAATCTCCTTGCACAACTAAGGTCATGTTTTAGAAATTTCTCAGACATCTCAAGAATCCGACTCAAGTGCTCATCTATCAGAATTAAGTGAAAAACCCTTTTCTAACTGGTGCAAATCACCTAGAACTCTGCGCTCAAACTATAGGTTAAGAACTATCACGAAAATGGACCAATCCTTAGAAAATGTCCATTTCGACACATGGGATTACTCCCATCATCTAAGATTTTCTGACACAATGAAAAATAATTATAACATGAACGACTCTAGGCAAACGCCTATAAGTCATCCGCTCGGTCTCCGCTCATCACTAAGCACCCATCGAACCTTGCCTGGATATAAATCCAAGTCACACTTTATCGACCAGCCCCACTCAACTTAAAAGCTCATGCATCAAGTTCAAACGGTAGTACTTTCGGTCACTTCACCTCATCTTTGCAACTAAGGTGACTCATACAAGGTTATCTCCACCGAAGAATTTACCTACTATAAAAGGTGCCAAGTTTAGCCTATCTACCGAGTAACTAGCAATAGATAAAATATACCGCTCAGTTGTCAGAAGGAACAAAAGTAAGTTCCCTAAAAGTAGAGCATACCTCACTACATAAGCTCATTCTGATTCTCCTGAGCCGTAAGCCTGCTAGGACCGAATATGCCTATGAGGCATAAGTCATCATCACTTACTTACCCTTCGAAAAATGTAGAATAGTCCCCCTTCAAGCGATTATCCAATCGCAATTGAAGCACTTACGCTTTGCTCAAGCCGGATGACATTTCATAGTGAAATGTCCCTATTGCCACGGGAGTGACATATTGTGCCACCTTCTTCTTCGCATAAGCTCATTCTTCCTTGTATCATGGTCTTTACACTTCGGTTGGAGTTTTAGTCATTTTCGACTTTCATTATCTCAATGGTATCTCATGGGCATTCTCATAGAGGTGAACCATCCCAATAAGACTTTCAAAAACGGACCCTAACAGGTATAAGACTAAGAAATGAATCCTTAATTAATGCTTTAAGACCTAAGGCAAAACCCATTGCCTACGACAATGGAGTACCGACTGTCTTAAATCCCAAAAACAAAAGTATGAATTGGTCAATGCTCCTTCACTAACAAGCTGCAGTGCTCAAGATGGGTGGAATTCTCAAGCTACATGCTCTTCTCGATCTCAGAAATGGACCGAGAACCAAAGCGACATGTGAATTAATTCCAAATCACAGGCCTACTTATCAGCCACACAAACACTGCATCATACAAAACCAAATTCTTCCTTCCCCAAAAGTCGAGAAACAATCTTACATAAGAGAATATTCCCTAGACTTATATCAAAGGAAGCTTTCTCATGCACATGTCCAAGGCCATGCCTCAGCAATAGTCTCAGGACTTAGATATGGATTCCCTCTAAGGCTAAGGAAATTCTGGCACTGCTTCAAAGAGTCTAAAGCCGGTGGAGCTAGAAATACCAGTTCCTCAAGGACAACACCACTTCCGATGCCAATTGTATCTGCTGGAAATGTTCACGGGTAGCGGAAAATCTTTTGCAATAACAAATAGTCTCTGAACTAATCAGGCATTTCAGATTGCCTACTCGCAGTCACCTATGTACTCCGTCTTCTCATACAGATAGTCCAACGAAGATACCTTAGCAATTAGCGATAGAATCAAATCGAAGTCCAGAAGATAAGCAGGGTATGCAGTATAATATAGTAGAAAAATACAATAATGCTCCCTCTACATATCCCCTTTAACCAGAATTATTAACTCAGACTAGTCTATTTGGTCCCAATGTTAAGCCTAAGCTCTAATACCAATCGTAACAACCCAACCTTCATAAAACCCAAAAGTCATTCACTCATAACAATGATAGACTCCCAAAAATCACAAAAGACAGATGTTGGGGTAAAATTTAAAACAAAACACTAAACCAAGACATCGATGGGATCTCACAACCGGATGACAACATATAATATACTGAATATACATAAACATAATAGAATAACAATTATATATCTTCAAATGCATGTATATGTATACTTGTCCATACTCATATATGTATACGTATATTTAAATAAGTAATCCAATTATTAGTTAATCAAATCTTACTTTTATTTCCAAAACTTTTTCAATAAAAGTCTAATATGGTTTCATATTATTTTATAAAATCTTATAATTATTTTACAAAATATATTAATAGCTTATAAATCAATTTTAAGCCTTCAAATACTTAACTGCCTCATTAAAATTAAGTATACTTTATATAAATATTTTTATAAAATCTCATTTCTATTATATAATGTTATCTGGCTTTTTTGATTAGGTAATGTTCAGATAGATTGGATGAATCGAACATGGGATTATCAGGGCAGGAAGCCTTAAGAGATAGACCAAAAGTCCAAAAACCAATGTAAGCAAAGCTACATGGACAAGCACATAACCAAAATAAAAGACCAGAAGACCAGATTGGATCGGTACTAATCCTCCGAAGTGGTGTATTGGTACCGATCCAACTTCCTCCATCTGAATTTGCCCAACTTCTGCCTGTGCACTCTACTTGATGCCAGAAGCCTACTTAAAGTGTTGTTTCATCAATCCCCTATAATTCTCTGTCGATCTCCATGAGCACTTGAACCAGCAACTCTACATCTCTATAAATCCATCATTTAAACTCAGAAATAAGCTAGAAATTTCATAAACCACTATGGAATCATGGAGCTAATAACAAATCGAGCAAAGACAAGAAGACCACGACCATCCATATGATGAAACTATGGATCAGTATCAATCCAGGAGGTTGGATCGGTACCGATCATGATTGTTGTTGAGCTGTTCACTTATTTTCTTGAAGAATCAGTCCATGGCATGGAAAACGTGGTGGAGATCATTAGGGCAAGATTTTAGGTTTCCTATGTCTATAAATAGAGGGGCATGGCTCATTCTAAAGATCTTTTGGCTCTTGCTTTCCCTTACTCTGATTCCTTCTAATCACTATCGAATTTTTACTGATACGTAAGAACTCCCGCCTATAATCCTCAAAATAATCAATAAAATCACTAAGTGGACATAGGCCAAGATTAGCCGAATCACTATAAATTGCTGTGTATTCTTTGCTACTTGTTTTTATTTAAATTTCTTTACTTTTTATTCTCTGCTTAATCTTCTGGGCATTTGTACCATTTTGGTTCAAACATTTAGGTCCTTTAATTGAGAACGATATTCTCAGGCTACTTGGATCCATCATCTACTATTGGATATCTTAGATCTGAGAGATAAATTCGAGAGATAAATCCAATTTTCCAACCTTACAGTTCTACTATTCGGATTTTCAATAATCTAAGAGAAGCTATTCGTCATGGCCCCAATAAGGGGAGAACATGCTACAACTTCCAGAGCAACTAATGATGCTGAGAACCAAAACCCTCATCGTGTGGATGGAGCTGCCCAACCAGAACAACCAAAGATCCAGAATCCAACTGATGTCGTAACCGAAGTTGAAATGGATCATATGATGAAAAAGATAGAGGATAGATTATAGAAGACTGGTAATGAGATGAACCAACAGATGTAGCGGAGCTTGAGGTTGTTGAATGAACTAACTCAAAATAGCTGTAGGAGGAGTAGGAGGGACTTAGACCATTCAAGTTCAAAAAATGAAAGTTTCTCATCATCTGACCAGAGATGAAGAGAATGAAAGCAGATGAGGACTCAAAACACTACTGGGAATCATATCAAGGAAGAAGACAAACCCACGTCTTGAGTTGTGGATCGGTACTGATCCAAGTAGATGGATCGGTATCGATCCAATTGATGGTGGGCCCAGAGCTCGCCCTTTGGATGACAACGTGGATTTGACTTCTGACCGTGCTGTGGATGATCGAAATGTTGAACATCGATCTACTGCTACTGATACAGCACACGAGAATCAAACAGGGGGGGTTATTGGACGAATGGATCTTTCGGAGTCTGGATAACCTAGGTATCGAGATCCTACCTAAGAGCGTTCGCCGGGCCGAATACTCGGGGAATAACTCGATTACCGCCATTCTATTGAACCTATAGACTTAGAGTATTTGGAAGATATGGTCAAGTGACTTGTAAGTGAAAACCGATTTAGAAGCAATGATGAATGAGGTACTTCTCCTAGTCGAAATCCGTTCACTGAGGACATTCTATGCATGAAGTATCTACGGAGGTTTGTAATGCCAACAATGCCACTGTATGGTGGAAAGACAGATCCATGGCAGCACTTGGTGAAGTACTAATGGCATATGGACTCTTCCAGAGTGTTTGATTCCATGAGATGTCGTTGCTTTCCAATTTTCCTGGAGGGAGTAGTGACGATGTGGTTCACTCGGCTCCCATAGAGACTCGTATCATCTTTCGTTGAGTTGTCGCAAAAGTTTCTGAAGCAGTTACATTTACATACTTCACATCTGAAAGATGTGATGTCATTATCAAACCTCTTCCAAGGAGTGAGAGAGTCGTTAAAGGATTTCTTAAAAGGTTCCATACAACTGTGACGGAAGTAACAAATCCCAATGATGATATAGTATTGATGTCATTGATCAGGGGGATTCATCTCGAGACTGACTTTGGGAAATGGTTGGAAATGAAACCCCCATCGATAATGGATATTTTTTACAGGAATGCTAATGAATTCCTGCATTTGGAGGAGGCACACGGTCGTCCCTAACGAGGTGAGGCTGGCAGTTCAGTTGAAGTGATATAGAGAAACATTGCTGTAAAACAGTCCGGAGGAAGTTCTGGGAATATGGATGTAAATGTTGGCAATAGGAATGGTGGCCAGAAACAGAATGAAAATAGGGCCAGAAAGTGAAAGCCTGATAATAGGAATCACCTTAGGATACCTAAGTATGATAATTACACCGAGTTGAATAACTCAATCGAGAATATCTATCTGGCAACTTAAGGTACCGAGTAATACAGGAAGCTAGCTCCGAGGGAGTCGACTGAGAAGGAGAAGCGATCTGGCAAGTTCTACAGGTTTTACGAGACCCACTGTCATAATACCAATGAATTCAGACACTTTCGCAATATGATTGAGGAGCTGATTCAAAAGAAGAAGTTGCAACAATTTGTGAAAGCCCTGTAGGATGGCGGGCACATAAATTCCAACCCTCATAGGTGGATCGACATCCCAATGGGGGAAAGCAGGGCCTAGTGTTGAGGAGCCTAGGTAGCTTAAAAAACGTTTGGTAATTAACACAACCTATCCGACCAAGAAGAGTTTGAACGGGATAGACAGGTATGCTGGTGCTTCGAAGCATACTGAGATGAGAGCTGTTTGGCAGTTGAGGATAAAGCTTCGGCAAAACAAATTAGAACCATAACAGATGACACTGCTTTCCAAAACAAAGATGCTGATGAGGTGGAAGCCCCGATGATTGACCCATTGGTTATAACGACCATGATTGGCCCTACTATTGTATGAAAGATACTGCTTGACTGTGCGATTTTGATCAACATTCTATTCAAAAAAGCCCATGACCAGATGCTTTTGGAGGGCAAGGATTTGAAACCATGTAAATCTCAGATTCAGGGATTTAACGGGACAGCTACAGTGCCAGTTTGATATGTGAACTACCGATGGTACTTGGAGAGGGAAACCATAGGTGAGTGCATGCCGTGCCTTTTGTGGTGTTGGATATTTACTCCGCTTACAATGCATTTTTGGGCCGATCAGCCCTGGCTGAATTTAGAGTGGCTATAGCTCTCTGGTGTTTGACACTTAAATTTCCTATAGAGAATGGAGTGGGAGTATTTCATGTGGATCAAGGGCT
The DNA here is from genome assembly GCA_030737815.1 of Allium fistulosum. Classification (NCBI taxonomy): domain Eukaryota; kingdom Viridiplantae; phylum Streptophyta; class Magnoliopsida; order Asparagales; family Amaryllidaceae; genus Allium; species Allium fistulosum. The sequence goes on along the minus strand of CM060901.1, from coordinate 332,803,868 downwards.
TGGCCGTGAATGTTATGTCGTCGAGCTAAGGGAGGCAAGGCGAAGAGAGAAGGGAAATAGTGTAGAGAGGATTCTCTCCATCCAGGATTTGGATGCATAACAACCACTGCCTGAGCCTTGGCTTGGGCAGGACTGTCGGTTCCATAAGGATATGGATCCTTGAAAAGAGCTAGAAGGTGGAAGAGCAGCTCTAGTCGAACTGACGATTAATGTCCCGGTTAGTCGGGATGACCCAACATGGATCCCAAAAGTCAGATCACAGTTCAATGTCAGGATGATGAAGGAGTTGGTTGGTTTTCTCTAGGCGAACCTGGATGTATTCGTATAGACGCACTCTGATATGCGTGGGATCTCACAGGAGATAATGAGCCATGCATTAAATGTAAATCCTAAGTGCATTCCTATGAAACAGAAGCGCTGCATCCTAGGTCCGGAGAGATCCGTTACACTCAAAGAAGAAGTGGATAAGCTGAAGGACAATGGCTTCATCCGTGATGCCTTATACCCGAAATGGGTATCCAATTCAGTATTGGTGAAGAAAGTTATAGGGAAATGGAGCACATGCCTCGACTATTCTGACTTGAATAAGGCATGCCCTAAAGACAGCTTTCGATTCCAACGATTGATCAGTTAGTGGACTCAATAGCCGAACATGAATTGCTTTCATTCACAGATGCATACGCTAGATACAATCAATACCAATGCACATACTAGATCAGGAGCACACGAGCTTCATAACCGATCTGGGACTCCATTGTTATCTTGTCATGCCTTTTGGATTGAAGAACACTGGAGCAACTTACCAAAGGCTGGTAAATAGGATGTTCAAAGATCAGGTCGGACATTCGATGGAAGTTTATGTGAATGACATGCTTGTGAAGTCACAATGTTCGGGAAACCACATTGATGATTTGGCAGAAATGTTTGGCATTCTTTGAAAATAGGGGATGAAGATCAACCTTTGAAATGTTCTTTTAGCGTTGCATCAGGGAAATTCTTGGGCTTCATTGTGAACTCCTGTGGGATTGAAGCTAATTTGGGAAAGATAAAGGCGTTAAAGGACATGGAGGCCCTGAAGACAGTTAAGGAGTTCCAGAGCTTGAATGGGAAGGCCGTCGTTCTAAGTCGATTCATCTCTAGAGCCATGGCAAATGCATCACTTTCTTTGACGTAATTAAGAAGGAAAAAAGTCCAAAGGGAAAAAACTTTGCTTGGACGTAGGAGTGTGTAGACGCAATCCGAGCTCTGATAGATCACTTGGAGAGACCGCTCATCCTCTCGAAGATGATGGATGACGAAGACTTGTTTATATATCCAGTAGTGCCGGTGCATGCTTTGAGCATCGCACTCGTACATGAGGAAGCCCACATCCAATGACCGGTCCATTACATCAGTAAACGATTGACATGAGCAGAAAGAAATTATCCGAAGCTAGAAAAGCTTGCATATTGCCTGTTGATCGCTTTAAGGAAGCTCCACCCCTACTTTCAGGCTCATTCGATCAAAGTTCTTACCGACCAATCTTTTGCGACAAGTCTTGCAATGACCTAAGACTTCTGAAAGGCTGTTGAAATGAAACATTAAATTGGCCAATACGATATAACCTATCACCCTTAGAGGGCTATTGAGGGTCAAGCTTTGGTGGGTTTTATAGCTAAGTTCACTGCGCCTGATGACATTCTAGAGAGCAGTGGTGAGCAAAACGCTAGGTGGAAGATCTACACGGATGGTGCATCTAATGAATGGTGTTATGGTGCCATTGTTGTACTTGTAACTCCCGAGGAACATCCAATCTATTACGCCTCGAAACTCGACTTTCTTACGACAAATAATGAAGCAGAACACGAAGCCTTAATTGCTGGACTCAAGATTTCTAAGGAACCTAGGACAATTTTTGCATATTTTTTTTGATTCCCAACTAGTGGTATGTCAAGTGCGGAAAGAGTTTTAGGAAAAAGGAGCAAGGCTAGCCCCTTATCTAAACCGAGTCCTTGAGCTACTTAGCGACATTGAATATTACACGATAACGCACATTCCCAAAGAGGAAAATGCAAAGGCCAACTCACTGGCTAAGCTGGCCAGTTCCAGAGATGCGCAGCTCATAGGCTTGGTTCCAGTGGAAATATTATCAGCTTCGAGCATAGACCAAATGGATGTCGATTGGATCTTGGAGGCCGAACATGAAAGGGAGTCATGGATTACTCCGATAAAAGACTACTTGCAGAGTGGAATCCTTCCGGATATGAGGAATGAGTGATGGAAATTCCTTCGCCAAGCTTCGAGATATATCATACAAGGAGTACTTTACAGGAAGGATTTCTCTATCCCATGCTTCGATGTGTCACTCATGAGGAGGCCAAACAAATCATGAGAGAAGTGCATGAAGGGGCTTGTGGCGACCACATTGGGGGCAAACCCTAGCAAAGAAGATTCTCCGCTATGGGTACTTCTGGCCAACTGTCAACCGAGAGACTGCTAATTATACTAGAAAGTGTGATAAGAACTAGAAGTTTGCTAAGATTTCGAAAGCCCCGCCGACATAGATTAATCAAATGGTCAGTCCTCGGCTATTTTTAGTTTGGAGAATTGATAGTATCGGTGTGTTACTAATATCTAAAGGTGGCGCTAAGTACACCATCATCGCGGTTGATTACTTCACCAAATGGGCTGAGGCGGAACCATTAGCCATAATTACCATGAAGAAAGTGATTAACTTTGCAGTCTAAAATATTATTGTTGTTTTGGAGTTCCACAGGCGATCATTACCAATAAAAAAACCTGATTCAACAACAACGAGTTTAAGGATTTCTACCACCGACATTGCATAAAGATGCTGTGGTGGCATACCCGAAGCGAATGGACAAGCTGAAGCTATAAACAAGATTATCAAGTCCATTCGTAAGAAATGATTGGAAAAGGCTAAGGGCAAGTGGGTCGATGAACTTCCATTGGTGCATTAGGCTTATCGAATGACCCATAAATCAGTGACTGGCCATTCTCCATTCGACATAGCCTACAGATCAGAGGCCATGATTCCGTTGAATAGGAAGTTCCTTCTCATCGGAATTACAATCCATAGAAGAATGAGCAACTCCTACGGGAATCTCTTGATATGGTCGATGAGAAGCGAGACGAAGCTGACTTGAAAGTAGTTACACACCAAAAAACGAGCCGCCTGATATTACAATGCCAATGTCAGGAATTGGAAATTTGAGATTGGTGACCTGGTTCTCAAACAAATCTTCCCAGACCCTGGAAACTTGGGCCCAACTTGGGATGGTCCGTACGCGATAGAACAAAAGCTTAGAGATGGCACTTTCAGGCTTGCAACGGTTGATGGGATCTCACTCCCGATGGTGTGGAATAGCGAGCACTTACGACGCAATTTCACTTAGAGATAGACTGACACATAATTGAATAGTGCCATGTCATAAGATAGAACATGTCATTTCCCATCTTCAATAAAAGAAAAGGCTTTTTGGATCTATGTTTCTGTCTTTACATAGCTTAAGAGTTGTGAAATATGACCGACTTGAATAACCTGCATGTTTATAATGTAGCTACCTAGAGTTAGGTGCCGACCAAGCTTCCACAGTCCATGATTGGACCCTTGAAGTTAAACCATTCTTACCACCCGAAGATGGATGCTAGCTAACTCTTGTCCTTAGATTGGGGCAGGTGTATAAACCTAAAAAGAACGTGGTCTGACCATCCATCACTCAACTCTTGTCCTTGGATTAAGGACAGACGTATAAACCTAAATGGATGTGATTTGACTGTCCATCTGCTGACTCTTGCCTTTGATACGAGGGCATGGGTATAAACCCAAAATGGACATGACTAGATCGTCCATCCGTTAGATCTTGCCCGAAGTTTGGCAAAGCATCAATGTCTTGCCTAGAGGATGGCAAGGCCGAAGATCATTATCCAAAGTTAGGCTAGATCTCATCCGAATCTCGATCGACACCATAGGACGGACGCGATCACATCTAAAATTCCTAAAAAAGGAACGATTAAATCACCTTTTTGGTTGATTGAATTCCGATCAGATTCCAGGATATTTTATGATTATATGTAATGCCCAAAGATTGGTACTCCAATGATTACTTTACGTTCACGAGAATGAAAAAAGGCCGGTAAGCCAGAAAAAGGGCTTATGATTTGGTCCGTTAATAACTAAGGAAAGGAATGGATCGCAAGTACATTGAATGGAAATTGCATTTCTTTGATACTTAGACAAATTCAAACAAAGATTGAACAAAACAGAAGTCTTTGTTATTAACAATCAAAATAAGACTTGGAAGAAAAAGTACAAGTGTTATTAACACTAAAACTAAAGGAGCAAAAGCGGAGGCTGAGTCTGCGCAAATACCGGCCAAGAAACAAAAGCGGACCATTAAAAAGGAACCAAGTGCTGCTGCACAACCAAAAAACACAAAGAAGACGGATGATAACTTCTTGATCCTCTTCTTTCTTCCTTTCCTCTCCTTCTTCTCTACAGATGATGTCGCACTGGATCTTTCCGATTGCTTCCTTATCTTTCCCCCACTTCCTTTGCCTTTAGATGGAGTGCTCTGCGATGATCTAGTAGGCATGCTCTGGGTGCTCCCGGGCGGTGGAAGGGTGATGGGAGCAAAGATAGTCTGACCGGGCAGAGCTATGGACAGCGAAGAGGGAAAGTTTTTATCTTCTCCAGCTTGACCTCTTTGGATAGGACAAGTTCCTGCTCAAGCGCACTCATGGTGGGGCCTTACAAGGGCTCAGTGGACCCGGTAATTTAAACATCAGCGTCAATTTCAGCTCCTTGAAGCTCAACATCCCCTTCATCCCGCAAAGCATCTATCATTTGCGCGCCAGGCCTAGGAGTCTTAACTGCTGGGATACTCGGCACTATAGTTGAAGTGGTCACGTCGATTCTGTTGTAAAATGCCTGTTGTCCCGACTGGAGACCTTTATGACCTGGGGTTGACCTGAAACTTGAGAGATATAAAAAGAGAGATCAGCGATGTCAATCGGCGACATATGGACTCTCTGAAATACAGCTGAGGTCAACGAGATACCCCCTTCGGTTTGGGATTCAGTATTGGTCGGAGTGCCAGTAGAATTCCATTCCAAGATAGGGGAAAGGATGGTGGACTTTAGCATTTGGGATTGATCTGGATTGTACCTCGAGACCGAAGATGGATATTAAGTAGTTTTGGGTTCATAGGTGTCCCCATTAGTGGCAACTTGAGGCGATGATTCAGAGCCTTCGCCTAAGTCTTTCTACACTATATCGTCTAGCTATGGATGGAGAATGAGCTGGCCATCATTCAGCACCTTGGGCTCATCTCCTACGAAGATCTCCTTCTCAAGTGGTGCCAGATCCACCTCACCACCTTTCAAGAATTCCCTTTCTTCCTCGATGACTTATTCCCAAGAAAGAGCAAGAACTCCGGTGTAATCACGGTTGAACCATTCTAAGTTGAGAAATTTGAGTACGTTGGCATTGTACTTGTTGAGCATTGGTTCGAACTTCTCTTCATCCATTTTTATGCGGCTTTAACCTCCTTCTTGACAAGTGCATCAACGTTTTTGGCATGTTCAACCGCCTTGTCTCTTTCATTGCAAGCAGCAAGAAGCTCTTCACAATAGTCCTCAGCTTATTGGAGAGAGTCATTCTTCTCTTTTGTCTCACTATCGAGTTTGTCCGACAGCTCAACCACCTTCTTATTTGAGGCATCCCTTTCCAGCACCAAGGCATGATTCCGAAGATGTACAGTCTCAATCTCATCACGATGCTTGTTTCTCTCATCTTCAAGTGCCTTAATGGCGTCTTCGGCTTTCTTCTCAGCTTCAGCTTGAGATTTCCTTAAGATTTCAACCTCAGCATCAAAATGAGTGATGATTCTTTTGTCTTGCGACTCTATTAGTCTTAAATTATCAATCTCAAGTTTCCTTTCCCTCAAGACCGTGGAGATTTTCTCTGCTACCCGTGCCCATTCGCTATATTGATTATAAGTGTCAGTTACTTAAGCAACGGTTGTATCTTTGATCTTAAGCAGAATTCTCTTCAGGTTAGGTATGAACATGAGTTTGTCAAAGCAAACATCTGAAAATTGTTCCTTCAGTTTGGCTATTCGAGCATCTGCGGCAAGTGGTTGCTCCACATTGACGACCGGGGCTTCAATCTTTTTTCGCTGGCTCTATGATGGGAAGTCTCGGAACTACTTTTATGGTGCCTATGGTTAAAGGATTGACTGGATTGAGAGGGTGCCAAATGCTGCATAGTAATGGAAGCTGGAGGAGGTGCACGAGAAACATTTCCTAGTGGCAAGTTATCACGGTGATAAGAATGCCTATCTGAGCCTCTCGACGGAGGTGACCTGGACTTGGAACGAAATTTGGAAGCGGAGTCGTGCGACAGATAATCTCTATCATAACTGCCTCTATCCCGACCGCCTCTATCTCGGCTAGATCGGTAACCAAACTCTAAATCTCAGCCACTGCCTTGATGGTATGTGCTTGGATGATGCCTATGTGGTCAAGTAACATTTTCCTCCAAGGATTAATATATATACTTCTTCCTCTCCATGTATCCTGCAAATGAAACAAGAACAAATTAGTTTCGACTAGAATGGAAGTGAGTGAAGTGCAATGCAGTGCATGTGAGTGTCTTAGTGTCGCCCGAATGGACCTGTACTGGAGCTTTGCTCATGGGAGTGATCTCTCCCACGTTGGTAGGAGGTATGTCATCACAAAAGCGAATAGGGGAATCGACACCTTCGAGACTAGTATTATCCACACCAAAGGAGCCAAACTCGGGAGAAATTAGCCCTAAGTGAGAAAATGTTTTTGTTGAGGGAAGAGAAGGAGTTTACTCTGCTGTCATAACTGGTGGGGACCGTGTAAAAGTCTGCGCTTTGGTAATCTTGAAAACTAGCCTTCTCTTTGGGACAGGCTGTTGATCGTCTTTGGGTTGTTCGGTCAAAGATTCGTGGCCCACATTAGTACTGTCATGGCCAGCTCTATCACTTTCACCTAGAATTTCACCTTCCTTGTTGTGTTCTTCCCTTTCTTTAACATTTTCTCCAACTTCCACCCTTGGACTTGGGACTAGGGGCACGTCAAGATTAACATCGCCTCCTCTAGGCAATTTATTATTATCATCATCCTCATCGTCGTCAGAAGCCACTTGGACTAGACCAGTGCTGTGACCCGCTTCTAGCAGATATGGGCAAGAAGGGTCTCATCGAAGAGAAGAACTCCAATGTCTCTACCCCCTTCGGAAGTGCCATGAGAACTTTGACGACATCCGCAAGAGCCGTGCCACTAGGCCTCGTCAGAAGAAATGAATGGAATAAAGAATATAAGTTAAGCTTGATAATTGACAAAGCGAATTCATAGCAAACGAATGAGGTAGAACTTATGTCCAGATATCCATCTTTGTGCAAACCCCAGTGGACAACGTACGTAAAACCATTCTCTTTTGAAATAGCTCAACTTGTTCCATGTGCCAGTGAAAACTCTGCAATTCTTTACTGGCTCTAAGTAAGCCAAGGAAGGACTTTACTTTCGGCTCTTAAAACTGTATATGTATCGAATCTCCTCGTCATTGGGTTCTCAGTGCAAATGTTAAATGAAAACAATGTATGTACTAAGAGGGAAGACATTGCTATTTGGGTGTAACTACGATAGAGCTAATCTCATGAAGTTTAGAACTCGACAAATGAATGAGTTGAATGGTGGAACACATCCCGCCAGACACATATATCTGTTGCAAGCGGTGTAGCCATCTAGGGGATTATGAGCTCTTTGATGGCGAGAAGGAACTAGTACGTCAGCGAATTAAATTCCATGCTTGTCGCAAATTTTATGAAGAGATCCCTCTTCAATCTTTAAAGTAACGAAATCGATGGGATTATCTAAAAGAAAATCTTCTTCGAGAGTATCAGGAGAAGGTTTAACATCTGCCCCTTTCGTGAGCTCTATTGGATTTTCATGAACTTACTGTTCAACTTGTGGAATTTCATATTGATGTGCCGACTACATGTCACGTAGGAGTCATGATTGAACTTTACTCAACATTAGATTCAATGTATTCAAAAGAGGATGGATCTATAGCTTGAGCAGCAAGCGCTCAGAATGTATATGCTCTATTTCTATAAAATCTCGACAAATAACCAACATCAGGAAAATTATAAGCTATACCCTACGTGCTAAAGTGAATCCTAATGCTAAGTGTCGTGCAGTATGGATTTCCAATATTATATAAGAGTTCCTTTTAATCTTTGGATATTGTACGAAGTGACCGTCATCGATGGCCGTCTCAACGAACTTCACATCAAAGGCTATGCATTGGAACTCAAAAACTGCGTTTGGAAAATGGGGATGTTATGGCTTGAAAAAAAGTGGAATTCAAGACTAAAAACTCTATTAAGGTTGGATTTATACCGATCCAAACCCTTGAATAGATTGTTTTTGCCCAAATCCAAATGCCATCTCCCTTCACTGACCCCAAAGCACGACCGCCGAAGATGATTCCCTATCCACGTCCAAGTTCTCCTCTATTCGTATGTGGTTCCAAATCATCACCTACCTAGTTTTATAAGACACAGGGCTCGAGTATTGGATCAGGTTCAAGAGGGTCGAGTCTTGGGTCGGTGAACCGAATTCAACCACTAGGAGGCAAGCAAGGCTTTGTTCTGGAGATGTGGGGGCGTCGGTGGTCCTAGATTCGAATAGAGGCAAAAGTTCAATTCGAAGATAAAAGTTTTTAATGGAAGAGGCTTAAAGCTTTGGATCGATGAGGCAAAAGTGAAGGAAAAAAATGAAAGGAGCGAGTTATATAAACCCAGGCCTGTGATTATAGGCAAAAAAATTGGGAGAATTTTCCCAAGTTTCGGATCGGTACTGATCCAATGACATGAATCAGTGTCGATTCTTAATTTTTTTTAAAAAGAGAAAGGAATAACTATAAGTGATGGGAATGGCTTATATGTGTTGCATATCACAAAATAGTTAGTCGAGAACATGCACGTGATTACGTGTGTGCATATCCAATCCTGATGGCTAGTGTCAAGGAAATCAAATTCGAACTTGGAAAATCCAAAAAGGAAATATTTTGAGAATTGCTAAACTTGGAATGACAGACTGTGAGAGCGCATCCTTGGTTATAGTACTAGATATTAGTAAAGTGTTACGATCGATGGCTATAGACATAACTTTTCACGGAAATGATTCGAAAGAAGGATACCAACCATTCAAAGCATAGAGTGGATTCCATCATGACAATCCCGACTTGTCTTGATTCAAAGCACATCATGTTTGAAACAAGATGAACTTTGGGGCAAGTGTTATCTCGCCTTTTTGATCGGGCAATGTTCAGATAGACTGGATGAATCGAACTTAGGATTATCATGGCAGGAAACCCGCAGAGATAGCCTAAAAGTCCAGAAACCAAGTGCAAGTCAAAGCCACGGGACAAGCACACAACCATAACAGAAGACCAGAAGACCAGATCCACCAAAGTTTTGGATCAGTGTAACATCCCATACTTGGAGGCCCAAAACTAACTGCTCTGAATGCTACAATCATCCGTAGTTATTAAATCTCGGTGACCAAATGCGATAATGTTAGATACATTCATATAACAGAAACACATGAATATGAAAAAAATTTAAACTCATAAAACAAATTTCTCATTCCACTTCAATCACTTTTCAAATTCATTACATAATCCCAATTTTGTAACCACGTTCAGAGAAATATAATTATTACAACATACGCCAAGAGCGACATATGAAGATGCCCCCTTGGTTGACCAGAGTCTAAATATAGGCAAATAAATAACTTTGCCATTACATCCAAAACACAGCAAATCAAACATAAAAAACTCCTACTAGCTTGCTTGCCTCCTGCATGTCTCTGGAAGCTTATTCCTCTAAAGAATAACCTGAAAACCTTAACTCTCAAACTACTCAAAATCAATTGAGCACCCGAGAGTTTAAGGGGAAAACATAAACTTCGAGTCAGACAAAAATGCTGGTATGAATAATAACATACCATCTCGAACCATATAGATAACTAGTGAGATCACACTGCTTAGCGGAACGGGTTTTTACCTTCACTAGTATCTTAACTCAATTTATAATAACCATATACTATGCACCTGCATCCACAATGGTTAAAACATAACATAATAAAAGGTATTATGATGATATGCAAACATGCAATATGTTCTGGATATCCTTTCCCCATTAATATGACTATTTGTCTCAAGTTATAGTTTCTAGGGTCACTATTAACCTACTAGTTTTCATGGGCTGACTAATAACCCGTTAATTCTTTATGGAATTCATATCCACTTTCATAGTTTTCATGGGCTCGCTATGGACCTATTGGTTCCTACTAATACTATCATCAAATCATAGTTTTCATGGGATCTCTATGAACCTATTGGTATTTACCAATACTATCATCCAATCATAGTTTTCATAGGGTTACTATGAACCTATTGGGTTCTCCAATAACTTCTCATGTCATAGTTTTCATGGGATGACTATGAATCTATCGATCTCTTTCAATAACTTAATCCAGACATATTTTTCATGGGATCACTAAGAACCTATTGGCCCCTACCAATAATTATTTCCATACATAGTTTTCATGGGCTTACTAAGAACCTGTCTAAACGATAGCCCTTTGATCAGTCTTTTGGCATCCTATATTCTGGTTTTCCTGACCTCCTGGATGCAATTCTACTCACACAGAAGTTAACTCAATGTATATTCACTAACGGGTCAACCTAACTGGTTATGTAACACCTCCAATTTTATTGACATTATTTAGGAGATTTAATTAGAATAAATTAAATGGAATAATGTACGAGATTGAGGTTGATTAATAAATTAGGTGGCCGTGCTTACTTAATATCTAATGAACTTGTATAAATGGTTAGGAAATTAAACATAAGGGCATTAGGGTAAATAACCATACTTCCCACCCTTATACCATTCCCATTAGGTCATACATGTTCATTTCACCAATTTTTTTTATAAAAGTAAGAAGTGAAAGCAAGGCTGTCCATTAGAAAGAGGAGAAGAGAAAATCAACAAAAAGCTAGGATTCAAGTTAGAAGGAATCAATCTCAATCATACTTCAATTTCCTTATCCAATCTAAGGTGAATAATAATTTCTACATCTCTATTTTGATTTTAATGTCACATGGTTCTGGATTTTAGGATAAATCTATTTTATGATATATTGAATAATGATATGCTTGATTTTGATTTATATATGTATTGAACAAGGTTGTTTAAAAAATAGATATACATGGTTTTAGGGTAAAATCGAGATGAAATGATTTTTAAATGCCATGGGAAACTTTTATGTTATAAAAAACATGATTTTGGAGATGGGTTTCAATTTTCATAATTTTATGAGTTTATATGGATTTTATATAAATTTTCTAGTGAAGAAAATGATTTATTGGGTTATAAATTAATTATGGCTAAAATAAAGATTATTTGGGTTTGAAATTTTTATATGTTGGAGAACATATTAAAATAGATTTTTTGGGATTTTTTTCAGATTTTTCTTAAGTGTTTTGATAAATATATAAAATTTATTTAAGGTATGAGACTTAAATGTTTTATATATTTAATTAAGGAGAAGGGGCATTTTATAAAATTAAATTATCATTTAAATTCTGAAATTAGTGGCAGCCCTTTTTGAAAAGTATTTGTTAACCATTAGGAATTTAACAAATAAAGGCAGGTTAGTTGAAAAGTTATATTTTTTAAGAAAAACAAAGAAATCATATTTTTTGCATGTTTCAGCCTTTTACGGTAGTAAACCTTCCGACCCAGACCTTTCGACTAAGTCGAAGGGTTATAGCTTACGACAAGGTCAAACCAATGCATATGGTATCAAGTATCTTGGTACGTAATGAATTGGACAGAGTCAAAGGGTTCTTAGTCGAAAGGTTGATGGCCAAAGAGGTTGGGGGTATGTTTGTTTTATAAACCAAAAGCTTTCACCTGCTTTGCTTTCAAATTAGAGCTTTCGACTTGGTTGCCTTCAACCAGGTCAAATGTTTAAAAAGAATGGTTTTAAACCTTTCAACAAAGTCAAAAGGTTACTACCATTTATCATTGTTATGTTTTGAACCTTCCGACACAGTCGAAAGGTTATAGCTGCTTTTTCCAACCTTTCGAAGTTGTTGCTTTCGACAAAGACGAAAGGTTTACTTATTTTAAAAACCAGGCGCTTCTCCCATTGCTTTCGAAAGGTATCAAAGCCTTCGACTTAGATTATTTTCCTTTGTTTTATAATTGAAATGTAACCCAAGCTTTCAAAGGAGTTGCTTTAAAAAGGTGGAGGTCTATTGTTTTAAATGAAATGTTTTAAAGCTTTCGAAGCAAACCTTCCGACTAGTTTGAAAGGCTGCTTCCATTGTAGTCGAAAGGTTTTAAAAGAGGACCTTCCGCATATTTTAACTTGAACCCAGTAAGTCTTCGAAAGGTTTATATTTTAAGAGTTGAATGCTTTCGAAAGGTTTGAATTACTAAATGGTTTAAATGGTTTCGAGAGGTTTGGATTCGAAAGGTTGTTTTGAAGACCTTTCGACAAGGTCGAAAGGTTTGGTTTTAAAAGATTTAAAAACCCATACTCTAATTTTTAAAGGAAAACCCACGGCTTATATAAAGGAGTTTTGTAAGGGTTTTTAAGTATGTAATTTTAAAGAAGTATTGCCTTGATAAAAATATAAGTTAAAGGTGTTAACAATCTTTTATGATATGTATTTCAAGGACCTTAAACCCACATGAGTGGTATTGTTAATTAATGTTTTACTTCTCCAAATATCAATATATTCACATGATAACCCATAACTGTGTTTTGGGGAAAATTGGGTAGAAGAACCAATAGGTTAACTCATATAGTGAATATAAATTACTTAAACTCCTGAATGAGTAGAATTGTATCCATGGAGTCAGGGTGACCAAAAATATAGGATGCCTAATTTTTGTAGTTATTGGAGGTAAACCAAGAGGTTCATAGTAAACCCATGAAAACTATGATAAGGTAGTTATTGGTGCATACCAAGAGGTTCATAGTAAACCCATGTAAACTATGATAAGGTAGTTATTGGTGTATACCAAGAGGTTCATAGTAAACCCATGAAAACTATGATAAGGAAGTTATTGGTGCATACCAAAAGGTTCATAGTTAACCCATAAAAACTATGCATAAGGACAATTGGCAGGGGCTAATTGGTTTGTAATGAACTCATGAAAACTATATCCGGATTAAGAATTGACATCAGTCAATAGGTTCCTAGTATACCCATGAAAACTAGGATAATTAAGTGGCTAATCGAAGTATCAGTAGGTTCCTAGTCAACCTATGAAAACTAGGGTGTGCAGTGAGTTACTGGATAAGTCCATAGGTTCCTAGTTAACCCATGAAAACTAGGATAAGGTGATTAGTTATTGGAATGACTAATAGGTTCAGGAGGACCCTTGAATTAATTAAGTTAACTGGCTGGAGCCTATAGGTTCTTAGTGATCCCATGAAAACTATAAATAGGACAGGGTGTCTATTAGTTATAACAAGGTTATTAGTAAACCCATAAAAACTAAAAAGGTTAATAGTGACCCTAGAAACTATAATAACGACAGGGTGTCAGATTAAACTGGGAATGGGAAAATCTTATTTTTCTTCAAGTATGCATATCATCATAATATTTTGAAAATGTATGTTTTAACCATTGTAGATGCTGGAGCACAAAATATGGTTTTATAAAGGTTTTAGGATACTAGTGAGGGGAAAACCCGTTCCGCTAAGCGGCACGGTCTCACTAGATATCTAAAAGGATTGAGATGTTAGATTATTATTGATACCAAGCTTATGTCTAACTCGAAATTTTTGTTTTCCCCTTAAATTCTCGGGTACTCAATTGATTTTGAGTTGTTAGGGATTTAAGGTTCTCAGGTTTTCTTCTCTGATGAATGAAGCTTCGAGAGGCGTGCAAGAGGCACATAGTTATTTAGAGTTTTTCTTTCCGCTGTGTGTTTTGTTGTAAAAGCAGATTTATTAGCCTTACTATATACTCTGATCAACCAAGGGGGCATCTTCATATGTCGCTCTTGGCGTATTTGTGATAATTATATTTTGCTGAACGTGGTTAACGTAATTTGGGATTATGTAATGAACATGAAATGTTTTGATTTGAATATGGAATTATACGTTTTGAATTGTTAATTCTTTTTCCATATTTCCGTGATCTGTGTATCAATGTATCTAGCACCGCCGTATTTGGTCGCCGAAGATTAATAACTATGGATGACTGCAGCATCCATAGCCGTTAGTTTTGGGCCTCCAAGTAGGGGGATATTACAAGTTGGTATCAAAGCATAGGTTTATGAAACTTTAAAAGAAAAGTTAAACTTAAAAGCTTTTTCAAACATAATCCAATGAATTTAAAAATAAGATCGGGGTTTGGGTTAATGCTATAGTAACGTACTTGTATTTGATATATAGGTATATATCTAAGCACGTATTCCCCTCTCTCTTAGACCGTTCTTCTGTATCTTACTAAGGCTCGTATGTAGATATACGAGAAAGAGGATATGGAGGCAGGAAACAGAAGAGGAAATCTAGGTGGAGGAAGCACCATAACCAATGGAAATGCTCGACCTAATACTCGGAGAAACCAAGGTCGACAGGCCAATGCTAATCAAAATGCTGAGGCCAATGTAGGTGCTAGAAATCCGCTAATAGATGCGGGGATGGTGTATCAGTTGTTGGCATATCTTTTGCGAGCAGGAGCTGCTGGAAGTGTTGGTGGAGCTAATCCTATAGTTCCGATTGGGTATAATTATGCTAAGCTGAGTAGTGACTGTGTTAGTCTGAGAGGAAAGCCATTTGCTGGAACGGAAGATGCTGTTGAGGTAGAGAATTGGCTATTGAACTTTGAAAGGATCTTTACAGACTTAGTCTTGAATAATGGAGAGAAGAGAAGGCTAGCCTCTAGACAGTTGCAAGGGTTAGTGCTTCATTGGTGGAACAGTGTGATGGCCGGAGTACCGGAGAAAGAGTTGACTTGGGCTGACTTTAGGAGAAGGTTTGAGCAGAGGTTCTTGTCTGAGGTTGCCAAGTCGGCGTTGTTGAGGAAGTTTATGGATCTTGTCCAAGGACAGATGTCTATGATCGAGTATGCTGCTAAGTTTGATGAGCTATCTCGATATGGTTATGCTTTGGTCGACATTGGTGTCAGTAGGAATGAGAGATTCATTCGAGGTTTAAGGCCAGAGCTAGGCAGAATGGCTATGACTCATATTAGAGAGCCTTATCATGTGATGGTGGAGACGACCGTTCGCCATAAGGAGATGCTTGCTGTTTCAGCTAGAGAGAAGCTAGTTGAGTCCCAGGGTTTTCAAGGAAGAAAAAGGAAATTCTTTAAGAAGAAAGGAGCCCAGAAAGGGGAGGCCGCTAAGAAGGCGAAGGCTGATTTAGTGTGTTATAAGTGTGATAAGAAGGGCCATTATGCCCATGAGTGTAGAAATGGAAAAGGAAAGAAGCCCGCGGAGAAGAAGAATGTGAAATTCTTCAAATGTGACCAAGTTGGACATTATAAGAACCAGTGTCCAGAGCCAGTCAGGGCGGACAGAGGGAAGGTGTTTGTTATTGGACCACCATCTTCTTCTAAACCCACTACAGCGGAGAAAGGGAAAACTGTGATGGAAGGTACGCTTTTGATTCAGAGTATACCTATTAGGGTACTTTTTGATACCGGTGCATCCCATTCATTTATACCTCAGTATTTGGTTGATAGGTTATGTATAGAATTCACATACTTTATTACTTCCTTAAGGGTTGCGAATCCAATAGGAGGGTATGCAACTCTTGGGATGAGATGTGACCAGTTAAAACTTGAGTTGTTAGGTCATAAGTTTGCATGCAGCTTGTATGTTTTTGATTTCGTAGATTTCGGGATCATCTTAGGTATAGATTGGTTGGGTAAGTATGAGGGTAGGATATTTTGTCAGGATCGGAAAATATCATTGAGGCACCCAGATAGTCATAACCGAATCATTTTCTCGGTGGAAAATTCCAGTAAGAGTGTTTATGCTTTATTGAGTACTATGGAGGTTGGAGAAGAGCTTAGTCAGGTTCGGATAGCTAAGGAGATTGCAGATGTCTTTGAGTCGGTTACTAGACTACCCCCGAAACGAGCTGTTGAGTTTTGAATAGACCTTTTACCGGGAGCTGGACCTGTCAATAGACCACCTATCAGGATGACACCGACATGGATGAAGGAAATAAAGGTGCAGTTAGTGGATCTTGAGGGAAGGAATTTTCTTAGACCAAGCAGTTCACCTTGTGGAGTAGCTGCGATGTTTGTGAAGAAACCAGATGGGTCGTTAAGGATGTGCATCGACTATCGTAAGTTAAACGAAAGGACGATCAAAAATAGGTACCCTCTATTAAGGATTGATGATCTATTTGATCAGTTGAGTGGAGGTAGAGTATTTTCCTAATTGGATTTGGCGATGGGGTTCCATCAGTTGAGAGTGGCGGAGGATAGTATTCCTTTGACTACATTCCAAACTAGGTATGGTTCATATGAGTGGTTAGTAATGCCATTCGGATTGACGAATGCACCTGCTTTCTTCGTTGATTTAATGAACCGGGTTTTCAGATAGCACTTGGATAGGTTTGCGTTTGTGTTTATAGATGACATTTTGGTGTACTCTGAAGATGAAAGAGAGCATGAGATTCATCTTAGAGTGGTGTTGGAGACGCTGAGGTAGAATTAGCTGAAGGCGAAGTTTTCCAAGTGTAATTTCTGGAAGAGAGAAGTTAAGTTTCTTGGTCATGTGGTTTCAGAGGAAGGACTGTCAGTTGATCCAGTTAAGATCGAAGTAGTCAACAATTGGAAGAGACCAGAGACAGTAATCGAGACAGGAGTTTTCTTGGACTTGCTGGCTATTACCAGAGATTCAGCAAGGATTTCTCTCGGATAGCAGCGCCTTTGACTAAGTGGACCAGGAAGGAAATGAAGTTTGTTTGGTCCGACAAATATGAGGAAGCATTCCTTAAGTTAAAGCATTTGTTGACCAATGCGCCAGTGTTAGTAGTTCTGGATGGTAACCAAGGGTTGGTAGTATACACTGATGCATGTGGTACTGGATTGGGAGCAGAGTTGATGCAGAGGGGCAAAGTTATTGCTTACGCATCTAGGCAGCTTAGACCGCATGAAGTTAGATATCCTACTCATGACTTGGAGTTGGCTGCGGTGATCTTTGCCTTAATGATTTGGAGGCATTATCTGTTGGGAGCAAGATTTGAGTTGTATACCGATCATAAGTCATTGAAGTATTTATGCTCTCAGAAGGAGTTGAATATGAGACAGCAGAGGTGGCTGGAGTTTTTGGCTGCTTATGATTCCAGTATAGAGTATACCGTGGGAAAAGGAAATAAGGTAGCAGATGCTCCCGTAGAAAACATCAGAATGTGGTGTTAGCGATGTTGGTAGAATGGAAGGATCTAGAAGCTTTAGCCAGTTGTGGTGTGCAGTTGAGATCTACTGCTAGTTCTAGTCAGGGTACTGCCATGTTGTCTTGTTTAGAAGTGTGACCAGTGCTGTTTGAGAAGATAACTTCTAAGGAGAGAGAAAACCCAGTTTTAGCTGAGAGGATTAGAAAACTTGAGGTCGGATTAGAGATTGATGAGCTAAAGGATTTTAATCTTGACCAAAGAGGATGGTTGAGAAAGAAGGGACGGTTATGTGTTCCAGGTGTAGAGAACTTAAGGAGAGAAGTTATAGAAGAGTGTCATCGATCAAAGTTTACGATTCATCCTGGAGGAACCAAGATGTATCAAGACATGAAGAGGAGCTTTTATTGGGAAGGCATGAAGAGGGATGTTGGCTTGTGGGTTAGGCAATGTATTAACTGTCAACAAGTGAAAGCCGAACATCAAAAGCCAAGTGGGTTACTTCAGCCTTTAGATATTCCAGTGTGGAAATGGGATTCGATATCGATGGATTTTACAGATGGATTTCCAAGGTCAAATAGAGGAAATGAAAGTATATGGGTTATAGTGGATAGGTTGATCAAGAGTGCCCATTTCATTCCGGTAAAGTCAACCAGAACGACACCTGTTTTGGCTAAGTTGTTCATGAAGAATATAGTTAGACTTCATGGGATTCCTAGTAGCATAGTCAGTGACAGAGATGCATTATTCACTAGTGAATTTTGGAGGAGTCTACAAGAGGTATTAGGCACCAAGCTCAAGATGAGTACAACTTATCACCCACAGATAGACAGAGAGAGTCAACAACGTACTCGAAGATTTATTTAGAGCTTGTGTATTGGACTTTGGTGGATCCTGGGAAGATCACCTACATCTGATTGAGTTTTGCTATAATAATATTTATCAGACTAGTATAGGGATGGCGCCTTTTGAAGCTTTGTATGGGAGACCATGCAAATTGCTAGCATGTTGGTTAGAGACTGGAGATAGATTGGTCTTAGGTCTAGATTTAGTAAGAGAGGCATCGGAAAAGATTGAGTTAATCCAAGGACCGATGAAGGAAGCTCAATCCAGGTAGAGGAGTTACGCAGATAAGAGGCATAAAGACCTGGAGTTCTCAGTGGGAGACAGATTTTTCATAAAGGTATCACCAATGAAGGGTGTGGTACGATTTGGAAAGTCGGGAAAGTTGGCCCCGAGGTATGTTGGTCCATTTCAGATTATAGAAAGGATTGGAAAGCTCGCATACATAGTAGATTTCCCGAGCAGTTTGGCAGGTGTCCATTATGTATTCCATGTGTCTCATCTTCGTAAGTATGTGCACGATCCAGAGGCTACTATTCCTCAGACAGAATTAGAGGATTTGGTCGTAGAGCCCGATTTGACTTTTGTTAGACAACCAGTTCAAGTTGTAGCGAGAGATGAGAAGAAATTGAGGACCAAGACAGTCAAGTTGGTGATGGTTCAGTGGAGCGACAATGAGAAAGACTGTACTTGGGAGACAGATGACAGGATTCGTGAGGCTTATCCTAATCTGTTATGATGGTATGTCTATAGTAGATTTACATAGATTGGTTTCTAGGAGATGTTACAAATGATTGCTATGTTTGCTAGTTAGTCCTTACTGAATTTCGAGGACGAAATTCTTTAAGGAGGGGAGCCTATAACACCCCCAATTTTATTGACATTATTCAGGAGATTTAATTAGAATAAATTAAATGGAATAATGTAGACAAGGAGATTAAGGTTGTTATCCTGCCTTTTGGCAAGGCCGTGATATCAAGGACTTGACTAGCGGTAGAAGACAATCCGCTCCGGAAATCAGTTATCTGCAGATTCACGGTGGCTGCAGGCAAACTTGGTCCGAGTCCGGATCGACCCACAGTTACCATGATATGCCAATCAGAGCTATGCAAGGCGACAATCCAAATTTCAGGTCAATGAGAGTTCGTATGCTCGAGTTATGAAACGATCAAGATCCATGAGAAACACACCCATCTCCTATCCATCCATCTGTATCCATCATTTCATATCCATCAGCATCGATACGAAATGAACAAAACTCCATCACTCGGCATCCATCGTTCGTATCCATATGGTTCAAACATATAACAATGGACTTCTGCACTTCCCAGATCGATCGTGCTTCACTTGGACAGCAACTGCATTTCTCGTATCGATCACCTACTTAATCGATACGAATAACAGAGCTTACAATCGATACGAAGATGGTGGCAAGGCATTGATACGAGAAGCAAGGTATCAGATGGATACAAAAGAAGCGGTCAACCCAAAAGAAGCGGTCCCTATGCACAAAATATGGATCTCCACAAAGCGCACACGCCACGTCATCGACACGAAGAGATCGATACGAAGGTATCGATACGAAAGTTTCAACCACTCCATATTTGCAACTTTGATCGATCAATAACTCCACAATCACAAATCCAAATACAATGAGATTTTCACAGAAGGTTGCATATCATCTCAGGAACATATATGATCGATCGCAGCTCAATTGGAGCAACTTCCGATCGATACGAAAGCAATGTGGATCGATCAGGGATCGATCCCAAACGTCTCCAGATCGATTGTGTGGGCCCACCTTGGCTTGAGAAAGGGTATTCCGAGATTTAAGGCAGATATTTCCAGCTTTACACCTATAAATACCACCCTCATTGCAACTAAAAAGGACTTTTATGCTGCTGCTTGAGTGGAACTCTATTATAATTTAAGTGTTAGCTGTTGTACTGTTGTAACTCAGTTTCTAATCAACAATAAGCATCAAAACGTTCAAAGTGGACGTAGGCAATAACGCCGAACCACTATAAATTCTTGTTTCTTTCTATAAGTGCTTATTTTTCTTGGTGTGATTGTTAGATTAGTCTCATTTTACATTTTACTTCTTCATTCTAATCTCTTCAATTACACCTGAAGAGTGTTGTGTCCATTTTTGGTACAAACACTTTGGTGCTTTCACTGAGAAAACTCTACTTTTTCTCCGATTCTGTGGATCCCCTGCCATTGTTGGATTGCTAAAATCTAAGGAGGATATCCAGATCCGTCTTTCGGTGGTTCCTTATATTCTATTCAGATCGTTCCAGATCTAAGAAGAACTACATTCAACATGGTGCGCACTACTAGAACCGCTTCCAACACCGCTAATCTCGAAGGAAGGGATAGGAAAAGTCCCGCACAGCTGATTACTACAGGCTAAACATCAGCTGGAGCTCCAAATCCACTCGGTTCAGTAACTAGAGAGGAATTCCAGACCCTCATGCATGAGCTCACTCAAAGCCGTTAAGAGCTTACTCAACAGATCACTGCCAATACAGAACCTGTGAACCAATTGAATGAAGAAAGGCGGGGAGATCTAGAAGGGAGCATACCTCTTATTCCCTGTTTGAAAGCTCAACGTCATCTGACTTCAATCACAGATCTACACGCCGCCGATTAGATGACAATTACGCGGAAGCCTCCGAGAACCCGTATGATGCAAATCCTGGACAGACCGGGATAGGTCCTTTTACAGGGCATCAAGCTGCACCCTTCTACCGAGGAGGGGCTCTTCCTTGCAACACTACTCATGACAACGCTGCTGTTGCTATAGATCTAGATGCCGAGATCCAGAACCAACCAGATCCATCCCCCCATCACCGCATTCATGCCCAGGATCCTCACTTCCATGAAGCTCGGGAGGCAAGGAGGCGTGGAATGGACCGTAGACAACGACCAGACCGTCCCCGTGACATGGAACCCGACTGTGCCTTGGCCCCAAATCTCCAGATGCCTGATATTCCAACTATGATATGCAAGATGATAAGAGAAAGTCAAGGCCTCACTAATGATGACTGGGGGATTTCTAGAAGTCACACCCCGTTCACCAATGATATCTTACTTGCGGAACCGCCACGTCGATTCAGGATGCCGACCTTGCCGGTGTATGAAGGAAATTCGGATCCCAACCAACATATTCTGAAATATGAATGGCTTATGAATGCCGCTCGAGCTGACGATGCGGTTAAGTGTAGAAGCATCCCTATCTCCTTGGGAGGCATTGCGACTATGTGGTTCACCCGTCTACCACCAAGATTTATTTCATGTTTCGACTAGTTGGCTACTAAGTTTGTAGAGCAGTTTCGTATGCATGTTACAAGACCGAAGGATGTTATCACCTTGTCCAATGTTACTCAAGCTCCAGGAGAGACTCAAAGGCATTATCTGGAAAGGTTCCATGCTGCTTGTGTCGAAATCAGCAATCCCAATGACAACTCTATTCTAATGGCATTGACTAAAGGGATCAATCCTGATTCTGAATTTGGTGATTGGTTGGCTGGGAAACCCCCCGCTTCGTTGGACCGTTTCTATGCAAAGGTAGCCCAGTTTTTGAGGAAAGAAGACGCTAGATGGTCTAGGAAGCAGGATGTCGTGGGGCCCCGTAGTGAAGGTATCCAGAGTAATGTTGCGGTGAAGCAAACTGGGGAGAGCTTCGGTAAAGTAAAGTTAAATATTCAGAATAAACAAGGCCAACAGAAGGGTAATAGAGGTCAAGGAAAGAAGAGAGACCCCCATCGAGGGAGATTGAGAGCTCCTATGTTTGATCGTTGTACTCACTTGAACATGTCGCTAGAGAATGTTTATCTTCAAACCTGTAATACAGGGCAGTATAAGAAGCCAGCTCCGAAATCATCGTCAGAAAAGCAGATTCAGACCGGGAAGTTCTGCAGATTCCATGATTGTTACGGCCATAACACTAATGAATGCCATCATTTGCAGGATATTATTGAAAGGTTGATTAGAGAGAGAAAGTTAGAGCAGTTTGTCCGGACTCCGCAGGATAGTGGAGCGGGCCCATCCAACCCCAATCGGGACCAAGACCAGGCTAGGCCTGATGAACCCGCGCATACTGGCGGGAGGATGGTGATTAATACTGTGAGTGGCGGTCCTCATCCGGCTGATCGGAGCTGGAAGGAAATGGAATCATATGCTAGTTCGATTAGGCATGTGGACTTCGAATGTTGTAGTGGTACCGATGGAGGGGCCCCGGCAAAGCAACACAGGACGATGACAGACGACATAATTTTCAGAAACTGCGATGTTGACAGAATCGAGGCCCCCACCATTGATCCGTTAGTTATTTCTGCCCAAATAGGTCCTGCTTGGATGAGAGGATCTTAGTTGATAGTGGAAGTTCTGTAAACATACTTTTCAAGCGTGCTTATGACCAAATGTTGATGGAAGCAAAGGATCTGAGATCGTGTCAGTCACGTATACATGGTTTCAATGGAAGCACCACCATACCAGCCGGAATGGTAGAGTTACCCGTTGAGTTGGGTGTTGGTGATCGCCGGAGAGTCCGAATGTTACAGTTTGTGGTGTTGGATATACATTCCCCTTACAATGCTTTTCTGGGCCGACCGACCCTTGCGGACTTCAGGGCAGCGATTGCCACTTGGTGCTTAACTCTGAAATTCCCCACTGATAATGGAGTTGAGCTGATCCATGGAGATTAGGCGGCCGGACGCGCCTGTCATGGTGCGGAACTACGGGATGTGCAATGCAAAGAGAAAGGTAAAGGCGTGGAGGAATCTCTCTGCGTCCATATCTCAAAGGATTGAGAACTAACGGTTGTGCCGAGGCTTGGGCGCTATGACCAGTTTCCTAAAGATCTTGATCCTAGAGACAACGATGATGAAGGGAAAGCCCAAGAATACTAGGCTTCCCCAGCAGAGTTGACAATTGATGTCCTGGTCAACAACGATGACGATCCTAGAGTGGTAAGGATCGAATCTTAGCTCAGCCTTCAGATGAGATAGGAACTGGTTGATTTTCTCCGGGCTAACCTCGATGTGTTTGCTTGGACTCATTCAGACATGTGTGGGATCTCGCCGAATATCGCAAGCCATGCACTAAATATCGACCCGCGGCACATCCTGGTGAAACAAAAAAGGCACGGTATGGATCCAGAGAGATCTGCCGCCTTGAAGGAAGAGGTGGATAAACTCAAGGTTAATGGTTTTATTCATGATGCTTTATTCCTAGAGTGGGTATCGAATCCAGTGCTTGTTAGAAAGTCGAATGGAAAATGGCGGACATATGTGAACTATTCAGATCTGAACAAAGCCTGCCCCAAAGACAGTTTTCCGCTTCCCAGAATCGATCAACTGGTGGATTCAATAGCCGGACATGATTTCTTATCTTTCATGGATGCATACTCCGACTACAATCAAATCTCGATGCACCTTCCTAACCAGGAGCACACTAGCTTTATCAGTGATCTGGGACTTTATTGTTACAAGGTGATGCCATTTGGACTCAAAAACACTGGAGCAACTTATCAGAGGCTCGTAAACCGAATGTTTGCAAACCAGATCGGGAAGACTATGGAGGTTTTCATAGATAGGGCTGTCAATGGATACCCGAAAAATCTGAATCCGTCCGCATTCGTATCCGAAAAGCGGATAATATCCGATATCCGAAAAAACGGATGCGGATACGGATACGAAGACATCCGCATTCGAAAATTATCCGTCCGGTCTTTGTCAATATTATAGTAAAAATTGTGTGTATTTTAGTATAATGAAAGATATTTATTTGTTGTTTTATCAAGTTAATAGTTTATATTATATACATTTAATGCTTATTAACCGCTCAAAACTATTTATTATTGCCATATTTGTTTATATTTAACACTTTTATGATCAATTGTATTGAAAAAATGTATGTTAAACTTAAAATTTATATTTATATTTCTTGATTTATCGGTCGTTAGCGGATAGGATAATTATCTGATATCCGTCAGTATCCGCGGATGCGGATATCCGATATCCGAAAATCATTTCGGATGCGGATGCGGATATGGCACTATCCGCATCCGAAATTATCCGTTGACAGTCCTATACGTAGATGACATGCTCGTGAAGTTGCGACTATCCAACAACCATATCGGTGATTTAGAGACGATGTTCAACATACTCCGACAGTACAAAATGAAGCTCAATCCACTAAAGTGCCATTTTGGAGTCGCAACTGGAAAGTTTCTTGGGTTTATTGTTAATGCTAGAGGAATTGAAGCCAATCCTAAAATGATCTGGGCGATTCAGAATCTCGAAACTCATAGAACCGTAAAGCAGTAGCAAAGTCTTAATGGGAAGGTGGCAGCCTTAAGCGGGATCATTTCCAGATCCACGGACAAGTGCATTCCCTTCATCGATCTGATCAGAAAAGGGAAACGGTTTCGAGTGGACAGAGGAGTGTGAGGGCGCCTTCCAAGCGCTAGTACAACATCTTGCAACACCTCCCATCTTGTCGAAGCCGGTTGATCACGAGAAGTTGTATGTCCATCTGGCGGTTTCAGCAAACACAGTGCTGCGTTAGTTCGAGAAGAGGATCAGATCCAACGACCGGTCTATTATATCAGCAAAAGATTGACGAGGGCAGAAATAAACTACCCAAAGATAGAGAAGCTGGCTTATTGTCTTGTTATGGCCTCGAGAAAGCTCCGCCCATATTTCCAGGCTCATCCAATCACTATTTACACCGACCAGCCGTTACGATAGATCCTGACACGACCTGAGACGTCTGGTAGGTTGCTCAAGTGGAACATCGAGCTGAGTCAATTTGATATTACTTATACGCCAAGGTGAGCTATTCAAGGACAAGTTCTGGTGGACTTCATAGCCGAATTCACCATACCAGAGGACTTGTTCGAAACCAGTGAACCTCCCAATTATATATGGAAGCCATACACCGACGGTGCATCAAACGACCGGTGCTTAGGCGCTGGAGTAGTGTTCGAAACCCTAGTGGGGCGATCCGTATGCTATGCTTTGAATTTGACTTCTGTGCAACTAACAATGAAGCTGAGTACGAAGCCTTACTCACTGGACTAAGGCTTGCCAAGGATTTGAGAGTCGTCGATGTGGAAATTTACTGTGATTCACAACTGGTGGTGTGCCAGGTTCGAGGAGAGTATCAAGCCAGAGACCAAAAGTTGGCCTCCTATCTTATGCGGGTCTAGGAAGTGTTGAACCTGTTTGACTATTATACTATCCATTGTATACCCCGAGAGCAAAATTAGAAGGCCGATTCTTTAGCAAAACTGGCCAGCACCGGCGAAGCAAAGCAGATGGGACTCATCCCTGTGGAGATGCTTACTGCTCCAAGTATTGATCGGGTGGAGACAGACTGGGTTCATGAGGCAACACCCGAGAGGGAGTCGTGGATGACTCCAATCAGAAACTATCTTGAACATGGAACATTGCCCGAGCGCAGGAGCGAGAAGAGACAGGTCCTCTAAAAGGCTTCGCGGTTTGTTATCCAAGATGGAGTCCTGTACAGAATGGGATTTTCTGTCCCTTTACTCCGGTGTATCTCCCGCGATGAAATCAAGTGAGTGTTGCAGGAAGTTCATGTAGGAGAATGTTGTGACCACACTGGGGGACAAGCCCTTGCAAAGAAGATACTCAGGTACATGTACTACTGGCCACCGTAAACCGAGACGCGTCCGATTATGCTAAGAGATGTGATAGGAGCCAGAAACACGCCAGAATTCCGAGAGCCCCACCAACCGAGATTACTCAAATGGCGAGTCTATGGCCGTTTGCCCCATGGGGTACTGATATAATAGGGTCCTTGCCTCTAGCTAAAGGTGGTGCAAAGTACGCCATCGTTGCAGTTAACTACTTTACTAAGTGGGTGGAAGCTGAGCCCCTTGCTACTATCACGACGAAGAAAGTAATCAACTTTGTTGTGTGCAACATCATCTGTTGCTTTGGCCTCCCACAAACGATTGTAACTGAAAATGGAGCCCAATTCGATAGTGCCAAGTTTAATAATTTCTGCCAACGCTACCGCATCCAGAAGAAATTCCCAGCGGTCGCTCACCCTCAAGCGAATAGACAAGTCAAAGCTGTCAACAAAGTCATCAAGTCCATTTCGAAGAAATGACTAGAGAAGGCTGGAGGTAAGTGGGTCGATGAGCTTCCCATAGCCTTATGGGCATATCGAACTACCCACAGGTTTGCGACCGGCCATACTCCATTCATAATTTCTTACGGCTCCGAAGCCGTTATTCCAGTTGAGCTAGAAGTACTTTCTCACCGTGTGACTTATTACGATCCGAGTACGAATGCCATCCCACTTGCAGAATGTCTGGATTTATTAGATGAGAAGCGTGAAGAGGCTGATTTAAGGGCAGTCGCACATTGCAGCTGAGTTGCCCGATTATACAATGCCAAGGTCCGACCTAGAACCTTTGAAGTCGGTGATCTCGTACTTAAGCGGGTCTATCCGGTCCCTTCGCACATGAAACCGACATGAGAAGGACCGTATGTCATCGAACAGAGGCTTGGAGACGACACATTCAAGATATCGACCGTTGATGGTCTCACTCTACCGAGAGCATGGAACAACGAAAGTCTCTGTCGTTATTACATATAACTGGCTTTCATTCATTTAGGCTGCTTTCCTTTACAAGTTTGTTTATGCGATTCGAGAATTTGTACTTGTAATAAGGCAATTGATTTTGCCATGATTTCTTATTTCAGCAATAAAGCACAGACTCATCAAGCTAAATTAGTGATTCCTAAATGCATCATGCAACCGCCGTGATGTAAGAAGAGCTAAGTTCCATCTTACGGTGGGACTCATTCAAATAAAGAGTGATCATAATCCGACCGGACACTCGCTAAATGAAACCCCGAGCTCGGGGGGCAAACAATAATCAATTAAAAGAGAATTGAAACATGACAATTCTCCAACAAACTACAGATCCCAGAGTGCAAGCTGAAGTGCAAACTCTAAAATTAGGACGTGAATCAACCGTCCAACTCAAGGAGGATGGATCCGTCTATCCATGACCTCGCCTCTTTCCTGGCTCAAGGAGGATGGATACGTCCATCCACGACCTTGCTTCTTTCCAAACTCGAGGAGGATGGATCCGTCCATCCACGACCTCGTTTCTCTCCAAGCTCGAAGAGGATGGATCCGTCCATTTACGAATTCGCTTACTATATCAAGAAGGATGTGATCTGACCATCCACGACCTTAACCAGCTCCTTATTCCTAGAGCACGAATAAGATCCTGATCCTTAAACAGATGTGACCGACCGTCTATCAACTGACTCTGGATTTCCGAACTGTGGACTGGAGTATAAACATTAAACCGGTGCGATTGACCACCCATTAAACTGGTACAATTGAAAGGGATAGTCCTCGCCAAGCCAGTTCAAGTTGCGGTTCCTCAGGACATTTGCATTGTAGGTGACCAGGAGGTCCTCAAATTCTCTTTCCTTCTTGGCCTCAACGGCTTTTATTTCCCTTTCAACCCTGGTGTCAGCTTCTCTGGCCTTTTGATTTGTGATGCCCCTCTCCTCTCTAAGCTTCACCACCTCCTCGCATGCTTCCTGGGCAACATTATTAGCTTTATCTTTTTTTTGGTGGCCTCGGTCAACTTTGCCTCCAATTTGGCAACTTATTTCAACGCAACATCCCTTTCTCGGATGATAACAGTGTTGCGGTGACCCATCTCCTACACCAAGTCCATATGAGTTTTCCTCATTTCTTCCATGGACTTCCTAGCTTCCTCAGCCCTTGGCCATCCTCCGTCTCATTTTTTTTGAGGACTCGAGCTCATTGGTGAGCACCTCTATTATTTTGCTCTTGTGAGAAAGGCCGCCCTCCAGTTTCTCAATCGCCTTGGCTCGTTCGAAGGACACAGCCGAAACCCGCTCTACCGTTTTAACCCACTCACGGTATTGGATGTACGCATCGTGCATATAATCTTGCACCGGTATTTCTATATCATTTGGGATCCTCTTCAAGTTGGGAGGAAAGTGGAAACCATCGAAGCATATGTTCGGGAAATCTTTCTTTAGTTTAGCAATGTGGATGGCTCCTTCCCTCGGTGGCTCTATGGCAGTTTGTTCTACGATAATAGAAGCGTCTATTTCAAATCTGCGACGTTATTCACCGGTTTTTGGAGCGTGAAATGGCGCTGTTTGGTGCGAGGATTCAGAAGAGGGCCTGCTGGGGCCATAAGGTTTAGAAGGCCTTTTCGCTGGCGGAGATCGTGACTTAGAGCGGCGCCTGCTTTGGTGTGATCTCTCGTTTTCCCTATCGTGGCACTCACGCTCCTAGCTAGAATGGTAGCTGCGACCATAATCTCTCTCGCTCTCATGGCGGTATGATTCAGAGTGCGATCCAGATGACCGACGTGTAGAGCAGAGTTTTCCAAGCGTAGAACCTTGCCTCACCATTGTATCTGCAAAAAAGAAGAAGGAAATTAGTCATCGCCTAATATTGAGAAGCATATGATGGAATGTCATGCAGTGCCGTGAAGTGCATGTATGTATTTGCAAAACCCGCAACCGATCGGTTGTAGCAGCTTTACTTATTGGAGTCGGCTCCCCTATATCTATTGAGGTTAAGTCTGCATTGGTTCTTGAAGGGGAGTGGACCCCTCTAGCCCAAGATCAGGGAACGATGGTATCTCCTCCAGGATAGGAATATCCGACAGCCATTTCAGTGAAATTTTTGTCTGCAGGGAAGAGGTCTCCGGACCTATAGAAGTAGCAACAAGTTGGGTTGCTTCAGTGCTCTTTTGCCTCTTGATTTTGTGGACAGGAGTTTTGCCTTTTGTCTTCAACACAGATGATTGAGGGCCCTATGGAGGAACGACTGCGGGCTCCTGACTAGCTTCCGTACCCTCATCATCGTGAGGTTCGATGATTATTATGCCGAGCGCGGCCTGAGCTCCCTCGACTAGGGGCATGACAGGAGCCCGTCTTCCACCTTGTCCTATTGGGGCCACTCTTGATACCCCCGTGAGCCCTATGCACTGTCCTTCCTCTAAAAGCCAGGCAGCTATCAAATTGTTTTTAGTGAGAATTTCGTCTATTTCTCTTAATTCAACAGGCACCGCCTAGAGTGTCCTTACTAGCTCTTTATACTGGGCTCCTTCGAGCCGTGGAATAGCAACTATAAAAGATATGCAGCAATGAATTCAGCATTAATCTATATTATCCAATCATGTTTAACAACGAAACAAATAATAGAACTTACGTCTGGACTACCACCGCTTGGCGAATCCTAGTAGGCACCTCACGTAAAACCACTCCGTTTTGAAGTAGCTCAGCTTGCCCCATGCACCAGCCACAACTTGGCAGTTCCTAACAGCTTCCAGGAAGGTGAATGATGGATTATTCGCCCGACTCTTGACATTAAATAAATATTTGATCTCATCAACAGTCGGGGGACGGAAGAGATGTTCCATAAATATAATGTACAAGCTGTTGAGTAGCGCATATCCGTTAAGGCGAAGCTAAGAAGGTGCGATCCTCAAATAAAACAGCACGTCCCTAATGAACTGGTTGAATGGGGGCATTGTTCTAGTCCAGCACATGAATCTATTGCATGCGGTGAACCCTTCCGGGGGATTGTGTGCTCTATCTTCCTGTAACAACCCGGAATTTTTGTCGTCTTGAGTTTTGAATATTAATTTTTAATATTCAATAATACAGTATTTTTATCAAAATAAAATCCCCGTTAAGTGATGATTGGTGACAATATATAACTTTAAACCAAGATAGTACTTTGAATTTCCAGATTTTATTTATAAAATAGGAAATTTATTTATTTGAAAATTCTTATATATATGATTCAGGACAACATAATATATATAATTTGGAAACTAATTCATAGCAAATAAATGTAGATGAATAAGAAGAATGGGTTTTAAGTAGAAATGATATGACTTATGGAAAGTATAATGTATTTTAAATAGTAAGAGTTTAAATTGGATTTTCATATATATATATATATATGTACATATATATATGCATATATACATATTAGTTAACAAGGATGTGTGTTTGTGTGTGTGTATATATATAAGTTCAGAAGGGAAAGTATAGTATTTATAAACAATAAATATAGTATATTAAGAATAATATATGTATATATTGAAAAATGAAAGAAGAAATAGATATGAAAATGTTATATGATGAATATGAGAAAAATTTATAAAATCATTTTAAAAATGAAATCTCGTATAAAATGGTGTTTGACAAAAATGTCATTTCATACTTTTAGAATGAAAGAGCAAAGATTTCATTTGCTTTGAATTGTACGTTTTTTTTAAAAAGAAAAGTGTTAACAAAATGTTGTTTTATTTAAAAATGAAATAGCAAAATTTTCAATTGCCTTGAATTATATATTTTAATAGAAATATATATATAGATATGAAGACTAAATGTTGTTTATTTAAAAGCCCCTTTACATCTTGTTTTCTATATGAAAGCGTATTAAAATCCAAAGGAGTTTAACTAAGTAAATAACATAAGTAAAAAAGTTAATCAAGAAAAAAGGGAAAAGAACAAATATATATACATAAGTGCTTGTTGGTCTAAATAGAGAAAGACTAAAAACATTGTTTTAACTTCTTTTCAAACCTCAAACCAAATATCAATTCAAAATCACCAAAATTCCTTTCCATCCATCATTATACAAAACATTGTACAGCAAAAACCAAATCTTTCTTAAGCCTAAAAAAAATGTTATACGTATACATCAGTGTCTTGCAAACATGAATATATATAGACCTGAAATCGTGTGTAGCTCCATTTTCAAAAGCCTGTAAATAGAATATAAAAGCGCTGTAAAACAAAAGTTCTGTAAACAAAGCATCCCCTGCTCTTAAATATCCAAGCAAGATATGAAATCAAGCAACATTTCAAGATTTCAGATCAACTAAAGATCAAGGAGAAGATTTCAAGAGGATTCAAATGTTTAAGGTGAAAAATTTAATTTGAAATGCCAGGAAGTGATAATTTTCCTCTGTTAACTTCAAACTTTATATATATGGTGACTTTAAAAAATCATTCTCTCTCGATTCATTCCGAATTAGCCGATGGTGCAAACAGATAAAATGTTCGTATTTGAGAGTAGATTACATGAAAATTAGTTTTAAGCTCAATCGTGCTATATGTTGTACGAAAATTGTAATAATACAGTAGGCAACACATTTTTCAACAATTTTCAATACGTTTAAAATATTGAATGGAGTTCATAATCATGTTAGTCATAACAAATTAGGATTTTTGGTACGGAAATCATGATTTTAAAGTTTGTAGATTGGGTGAATTTTTGTTTTGATCGTTTTTAACAAAAAATTAATTTCTGGATCATGGGTGGCCGAGGTGGCGGGCCGTTGGTTTCAGGATGACCATGGGGTCGGAGGGGACGTTTCGACCATGGGGATTTCATTCTAGTGGCGTGGGGTTGTAGCGGTGGAGAGTTTTAGGGTTTGGATGGTTTTGGTTTAGGGTTTGGAACACGACCGAACTAGGAAGGAGGAGATGAACGAAGGTCGTGGCATTTGGCATGAAGGTGGTGATGGGAATGGGCTACCTAATGGTGGTGGCGGCTTGAGTTCTAGTGATGGGAGTAGGTGGGGCGAAGTGGATTTGTGGTGGTCGTCGAAGCCTGGAATTTGAACATAGGATCGTGCGAGTTCGTTTTCATATCTAAGGCTAGGGTAGCGGGTAAGGTGGGTGGTCGTGATGTCGAGGGCGTGGGTGGTCTGCTGGGATGACCGGTGGCGAGTGATGTTGACTAGTGGTTGTGTGCACTTGCACACGCATAGGTGTGCAAGGGGATTCCAGGGAGGATGTTCGGAATGGTGGTGGCGTCGTGACTTTGGGCTTGGTCCATGGTCGTACGAGAGGGCTTGGGTGATCAACAACTTGTAGCAGGTTGATCAATGTTTTTGTTTGGTTCTGGGTTCATGGCTTTTGATTTAAAACTGGAAACTTGTAGCAGGGGAAACGAGTTCAGTTTTTTTATGAAAGGAATTTTGGGCTTCGGCCCTGATAATAAAAAAAGGGGTGTTGGCTTCGGCCCAGGTAAATTAACGAGGGTTTTTCTTTTAAAAGTTTGAAATGTTAATTTTTCTTTTTATGTGTTTTGTCAATTTTAAAATGCTGTAACTAAGGTATACGAAACCCGATTGACATGCAATTCATTGCGTTGGGTTTGTATCGACGAACACTGTGTCGTCGTGAAATATGTTTTCAAATTTGACTAAGTGAAAATTTATAGCAATTTGAAACGGACGAAGTTTTAAGTAATCATTTTAAAAAATACCATTGTTTAAATTTATATGACCCATATATTGAGGTTATTTGCCAGATAAAAATAATGATGAGTTAATTTGAGTTAACTACGATGTTTTGACATCTTTTTTAGTGGAATAAAACACCGTTCTACCAATTGTATTTAATTGGACTCTTGTTGGAAGAAAAAATCACCGTTCTGCCATCACTGCTGAATATATCTGATTTTGGACATTAACTAGCAGAAATAAAACCCTGTTATACGATTATGTTTGTACGGACATCTATTTACTATCCTGATAATTATATTGGGCAATATGATGTTGGATTGATTGTTAAAAATAGATTGATATGAATATCTGTATCTGTTATTCTGGGTAGTTATGGAATGAATGGTAACTCGATTAAGTACCATTGAAATTAAGAAGCCTTTTCCGAATTTGGAGGTTGAGTTTTGAACCAAAATTGTTTTAAGGATAATTAATATTTATTAATGATATTTTAAAGAAAATTAATAAATATTTTGATAATGGTTTAAAGTAATTATTTTATTATTCTTAAAAATTATTAAAAAAGTATTTAATTATTGTTTCAAAGTTATTAATTATTTAAGTTGTTGAAAGTATATTTAATTAATAATTAAAGTATATTTATAGTGATTTGTTAAAGTTAATTATTACTTAAGGGTAAATTAGTAATAAAGTATTTTATTTCAAGATAATTTGTTAAAAATATTAATTATATTTTAAAAATAATATATTATATAGTAAACTTTTATAAAAGAGTAATTTTCCTAAATTAAACTTGGAAGGTTTATATCGAAACTTTAGAAGTGTTATTTTGAGATAATTATTAAATAAAGTTCCCGGAAAGTAATGGTATACTTTCATGGCGTAATCGGGAGGCAGAGACTGCCTACAGTTAAGTTTGGATTTCTTTGGGGTAGAGACGTAATCATTGAGCTGCGAATCCATGGTTGATACCGCAGAGTACTTTCTATGTTTATTTAAAAAGGTTTTCAAATATTATTGAAGGAAATGGTTTGTGAATATAGTTATTCCGGTGAAATAAGTATATACCTTTTGATAAAGAGACTTAATATAATTAAATTTTAAATTAAATAAGGCTTAGTATTTTCAGTGGGAAATGGAATCTTTGATTGAATGATTGTTTATTAGATAGTTAAATAACCGACTATCAAATCTGGACCCAAAACGTAACTTTGGAAATATCTATGAGAAACACAGGAATTATGTGGTACAGTTACCGTTCGAGATGCTATACTATACGTATAAACTCGTTTCGTTCTTCTAGGACAATTATAAGGAAACCCATCCACTAACGGTAAGGAGATGATCTCCGATCATATTTTCGTCTGTTTATTTCCTAAAGAACCGGGGTTGAGTTTACCGGAGATATTGAACGTTGTTTCGAAGAAACCGGATCAGATAAGTTATCCGAACACCACTTCGATCCAACGAATACGTTTTCGAAATGAAGACAAGAGTATGAATAGAATATGGAGCATTGAAGTGCAAGAGCTAATCGCTACTAATTCCGAGGATGATTCCAAAATGGGTGTAGTAGGAATAGTGCCTTCGGTTTCGTTCAGGCCCAGAACGGACTTGTATGGATGAATGCTATCAGTATATTGTAATTGGAGGACAATGAGCATTCCAAGTGTAAATTCCTTAAAAGGTAATCGTAGCCTCAAGCCTCATCAGCCGAGAATGACTGAAAATCAGGGGAGATGCAGCAAGGCTAAGTGGGTCGCACCCAATTAGGGTATGTTTATCACCTTTCTAGATACCCTCGGATATTATTACTACGGTGCGTGGAAGAACTCAGAAAGGGTGGGAACACCCGGGGTGATAGCATTTTCGGTCTATCCAGGTTAGGGGTAGTCCGGTCTTGTGCTGTAGGGGATCCCGACATGGTCCTCGGTGCATTTTTCTAGATGTGTACTGTGATAGGTGGTACCCCTGTGCCTAGTCATTGCATGGAAATCCATTCTCCAATACGAACCTTTACGGTTTTGGTTGTAGAGCTTAGTATGCTGGAATTTAATAATGTAACAATTTCGGCTATTTGAATAAGTATTTGTACTTAGGCACTAGAATAATATTAGATGATTTTGATACAAAGTGTTTTGGTTATCGTAAGGGAAAAACCCGTCTGTTTATGTGTGGCGTGGTCTTACGGAATACTTTTGTTTTCAAAAGGATTTGAAATTTAAAATGAATAATATTCCTTGTGATTTAAATTCTCACGCTGGTTTTACAAGATTGACCCGGGCATGGTTTTCCTATATGCTCGGGTCAGACTGAGCATATTTTCCAAGTTGAGCTGGAAGATTGGAACTTCAGAAGAGGAGTTGGAGGCCAGAGACGTATTCATGTAGATGATTATTTTCCGTTGCATTTTAGTTGTGTTTATCAGCAATTGTAAGGACAGGGTGTTATAACTGTCTGTGCTGTGTAGGTGGGTGTACTCTGATTGTTATCTGTTATGTAAATACTACAGTTTTGTTTTATGTAAAGATTTGTTCTATATTATAGATTATTCGTTTCCACTGTGAGATTCTGTGTTGTTCTATTTTCTTTCCATCTTCTTTCTACTTTTTTTTTCTTACTATCCGCCTTTCTATTCAATTTGGATTGGACAAGTGTGGTAAAGTGTCAGTTCGAACTGTATGGAAAAGTGGGTCGTGACATCGTGGTATTAGAGCTTAGGTTGAACGAATACCTAGGCATTGGTGGGGTTACTCATTAGAGATAGGGTCAGTAGTACCCTAGAATGAGTTTGAGTGTGTGTATACATGAGAGTGCATATTTGTTACTGATATAAAATGCTTTATATTGTGCTAATTGATCTATTGAGTGGCTTATGGATTCTGGTCAATACGAGTAGCTAACGTTATTGATATGGATCTCTAAACACTTGAGAAAGGCCAACAGACACAATATTGTTTTAAGTGGGTAAATGAAATAATTTTACCCGGAATATATTTTATATATTAAAGGCATGATTTTCAAAATATATAGTATTTTGAGGTGTTGTTTGATAAGCTATGATAATATTTTATCATCTAGGATTTGATTGGTCATAACTGTCTAGTTTTAAGTATTCTCCATTACCTGCCTTCTGACTTGAGTATTTCCTTAGTGACCCGAGTCTTGTTGATAGAAACTTTGGGAAATTTTAATAAATTTTGTTTACCAAAGGAATTTAAGATATTTTAAGATAAATATTTAGGAGATTTTTCATATATAAAAGCTAGTTTTATAATAATTGATTTATAAAAAGCTATATTTGAGAATTTAAAAACCCAGTGATTTCAGGAAATATTTTTTTTAAAACAAATTTTAAGGAAAAGGATTTTGGTATTATTTAATTAAGGTTTTTAAATGATAATTTTTTTAAAAAAGGATTTATTTGAAGTTTGTACCTATATGTACTCTTTAGCATATGTAAATTTCTCAAACCTTAGGATCTCATTCTGGCTCTTGTTAATTGATTGTAGAGAACCCGTAGTGTCGTCCGAGGAGGAGCACTTTCGAAGGCTAGGAGAGATGGTGATCAGGACTTGGTTAACTGGATTCTGAAGAATCTTGTCCAGCTATTGATATATGAGGAGGAGTTAGAAGAGGAAAAGGAACCTATCGAGCAGCAATCGCTTCATGAAGAGGAGCCCGAGATAGGAGTTGAAGAGAAATTCGAGGATGAAGAGGAGGAATTCGAGGATGAAGAGGAGGAATTCGAGGAGAAGGAAGAAGAGGAATTCGAGGAGGAAGAGGAATTTGAAGCAGAAGAAGAGCCCGAATTGGAAAATGATGACGCTGTCATCTGGGAAATGGGCGAGGTTGAAAATGAGCCACTTGCAGATGGGGGTAACATTCGGAGGGAACCGAACCCGGAGATGGTACGGGTTTCAGATAATGATGTTGAATCTAGGGAAATGGAAGGACCCAAAGTGGAGGACTCTGATGGAGAGAGTCCACTGTGAGTGTTGGTTTGGGTTGAGTGGTCTCTTGGTAGTGTATACCCTATTAGTATATATTAGTAGACTGTAGACGTCATGTTTGTTGGATTGTAGTCCAGTAACGTATCTCAGTAGATATTTGGTATGACTATATATATGTGTATGAGTATATTGTGACGGTAATTGTGAAAGTATTCTAGTGATACTCGGTATAACTGATATTTTGGAGTATATATAAATATATATATATTGACTTGTGTGATATGGGTGTTTATTAATTCGTTAATAAATTAAAATTCGGTTAGTTATGTTTACTAGCATGGTTATGGAAATTTCGGGGATGAAATTCTTTTAAAGGGGAGGAATGTAACGACTCAGAATTTTTGTCGTCTTGAGTTTTGAATATTAATTTTTAATATTCAATAATACGGTATTTTTATCAAAATAAAATCCCCGTTAAGTGATGATTGGTGATAATATATAACTTTAAACCAAGATAGTATTTTGAATTTCCAGATTTTATTTATAAAATAGGAAATTGATTTATTTGAAAATTCTTATATATATGATTCAGGACAACAAAATTTATATAAATAATTTGGAAACTAATTCATAGCAAATAAATGTAGATGAATAAGAAGAATGGGTTTTAAATAGAAATGATATGACTTATGGAAAGTATAATCTATTTTAAAAAGTAAGAGTTTAAATTGGATTTTCTTATATATATATATATATGTATGTATATGCATATATACATATTAGTTAACAAGGATGTATATATATAAGTTCAAAAAGGAAAGTATAGTATTTATAAACAATAAATATAGTATATTAAGAATAATATATGTATATATTGAAAAATGAAAGAAGTAATAGATATGAAAATATTATATGATGAATATGAGAAAAATTTATAAAATCATTTTAAAAATGAAATCTCGTATAAAATGGTGTTTGATTAAAATGTCATTTCATACTTTTAAAATAAAATAGTAAAGATTTCATTTGCTTTGAATTGTAAGTTTTTTTAAAAGAAAAGTGTTAACAAAATGTTGTTTTATTTAAAAATGAAATAGCAAAATTTTCAATTGCGTTGAGTTATATATTTAATAGAATTATATATAAAGATATGAAGACTAAAAGTTGTTTATTTAAAAGCCCATTTACATCTTGTTTTCAGTATGAAATCATATTAAAATCCAAAGGAGTTTAACAAAGTAAATAACAGAAGTAAAAAAGTTAAACAAGCAAAACGGGAAAATAACAAATATATATACATAAGTGCTTATTGGTCTAAATAGAGAAAGACTAAAAACATTGTTTTAACTTCTTTTCAAACCTCAAACCAAATATCAATTCAAAATCACCAAAATTCCTTTCCATCCATCATTGTACAAAACACTGTACAGCAAAAACCCAATCTTTCTTAAGCCTAAAAAAATTTTATGCGTATACATCAGTGTCTTGCAAACATGAATATATATAGACCTGAAATCTTGTGTAGCTCCATTTTCAAAAGCCTGTAAACAAAATATAAAAGCATTGTAAAACAAAAGTTCTGTAAAACAAAGCATCCCCTGCTCTTAAAAATCCAAGCAAGATAAGAAATCAAGGCAACATTTCAAGATTTCAGATCAACTAAAGATCAAGCAGAAGATTTCAAGAGGATTCAAATGTTTAAGGTGAGAAATTTAATTTGAAATGCCAAGAAGTGATAATTTTCCTCTGTAAAACGTTAACAGAGTTCAAACTTTATATATATGGTGACTCTTAAAAATCATTCTCTCTCGATTCATTCCGAATTAGCCGATTGTGCAAACAGATAAAATGTTCGTATTTGAGAGTAGATTACATGAAAATTAGTTTTAAGCTCAGTCGTGCTATATGTTGTAGGAAATTGTAATAATAAAGTAGGCAACACATTTTTCGACAATTTTCAATATGTTTAAAATATCGAATGGAGTTCATAATCATGTTCGTCATAACAAATTAGGATTTTTGGTACAGAAATAATGATTTTAAAGTTAGTAGATTGGGAGAATTTTTTTGATCGTTTTTAGCAAAAAAATTAATTTTTGGATCATGGGTGGCCGAGGTGGCGGGCCGTTAGTTTCAGGATGACCATTGGGTCGGGGGGGGGGGGACGTTTCGACCATGGGGATTTCATTCTAGTGGCGTGGGGTTGTAGCGGTGGAGAGTTTTAGGGTTTGGATGGTTTTGGTTTAGGGTTTGGAACATGACCGAACTAGGAAGGAGGAGACGACCGGAGGTCGTGGCATTTGGCATGAAGGTGGTGATGGGTTTCCTAATGGTGGTGGTAGCTTGAGTTCTAGTGATGGGAGTAGACGGGCCTAAGTGGATTTTGTGGTTGGTGGTCGAAGCTTGGAATTTGAACATAGGATCGTGCGAGTTCGTTTTCGTATCTAAGGCAAAAGTAGCGGGTCAGGTGGGTGGTCGTGATGTCGAGGGCGTGGGTGGTCTGTGGGATGACTGGTGGCGAGTGATGTCGACTGGTGGTCGTGTGCACGTGCACACGCGTAGGTGTGCAAGGGGATTCCAGGGAGGATGTTCTAAATGGTAGTGGCGTTTGTGACTTTGGGATTGGTCCAGGGTAGTACGAGATGGCTTGGGTGATCGACAACATGTAGCAGGTTGATCGATGCTTTTGTTTGGTTTTGAGTTCATGGCTTTTGATTTAAAACTGGAAGCAAGAAAAGAATGGGAAGGGAAAGGAGGAAGAAGGGGAAACATGTTCGCTTTTTATAGAAGGAATTTTGGGCTTCGGCCTGATAATAAAAAAAAGGGTGTGGGTTTGGTGTGGGCTTGGGCCCAGGTAAATTAATGAGGGTTTTTCTTTTAAAAAGTTTGAAATGTTAATTTTTCTTTTTATATGTTTTGTCAATTTTAAAGTGTTGTCACTAAGGTATACGAAACCCGATTGACACACAATTCGTTGCATTGGGTTCGTATCGACGAACACTACGTCGTCGTGAAATATGTTGTCAAGTTTGACTAAGTGAAAATTTATAGCAGTTTGAAATGGACGAAGTTTTAAGTAATCAATTTAAACAAATATCGTTGTTTAAATTTATATGACCCGTATATTGAGGTTATTTGCCAGATAAAAATAACGATGAGTTAATTTGAGTTAATTACGATGTTTTGACATCGTTTTTAGCGGAATAAAACACCGTTCCACTAATTGTATTTAATTAGACCCTTGTTGGCAGAATAAATCACCGTTCTGCCATTACTACTGAATATATCTGATTTTGGACATTGACTAGCAGAAATAAAACCCTGTTCTGTTATTATGTTTGTACGGACATCTATTTACTATCCCGATAATTATATTGGGCAATATGATGTTAGATTGATTGTTAAAAATAGATTGTTATGAATATTTGTATCTGTTATTCTGGGTTGTTATGGAATGAATGGTAACTCGATTAAGTACCATTGAAATTAAGAAGCCTCTTCCGAATTTGGAAGTTGAGTTTTGAACCAAAATTGTTTTAAGGATAATTAATATTTATTAATGATATTTTAAAGAAAATTAATAAATATTTTGATAATGGTTTAAAGTAATTATTTTATTATTCTTAAAAATTATTTAAAAAAGTATTTTACTATTGTTTCAAAGCTATTAATTATTTAAGTTGTTGAAAGTATATTTAATTAATAATTAAAGTATATTTATAGTGATTTGTTAAAGTTAATTATTACTTAAGGGTAAATTGGTAATAAAGTATCTTATTTCAAGATAATTTGTTAAAAATATTAATTATATTTTAAAAATAATTTATTATATAGTAAACTTTTATAAAAGAGTAATTTTCCTAAATTAAACTTGGAAGGTTTATATAGAAACTTTCGAAGTGTTATTTTGAGATAATTATTAAATAAAGTTCCCGGAAAGTAATGGTATACTTTCATGGCGTAATCGGGAGGCAGAGACTGCCTACATTTAAGTTTGGATTTCTTTGGGATAGAGAAGTAATCATTGAGCTGCGAATCCATGGTTGATAACGCAGAGTACTTTTCATATTTATTTAAAAAGGTTTTCAAATATTATTGAAGGAAATGGTTTGTGAATATACTTATTCCGGTGAAATAAGTATATACCTTTTGATAAAGAGACTTAATTAAATTAATTTTTAAATTAAATAAGGCTAAGTATTTTCATTGGGAAATGGAATCTTTGATTGAATGATTGTTTATTTGATAGTCAAATAACCGATTATCAAATCTGGACCCAAAATGTAACTTTGGAAATATCTAGGAGAAACACGGGAATTATGTGGTGCAGTTACCGTTCAAGATGCCATACTGTACGTATAAACTCGTTTCGTTCTTTTAGGACGATTATAAGGAAACCCGTCCACTAACGGTTAGGAGATGATCTTCGATCATATTTTCGTCTGTTTATTTCCTAAAGAACCGGGGTTGAGTTTACCGGAGATATCGAACGTTGTTTCAAAGTGACCGGATCAGATAAGTTATCCGAACACCACTTCGATCCAACGAATACGTTTTTGAAATGAAGACAAGAGCATAGAATCGAAGATGGAGCATTGAAGTGCCAGGGCTAATCGCTACTAATCCTGAGGATGATTCCAAAATGGATGTAGTAGGAATAGTGCCTTCGGTTTCGTTCAGGCCTAGAACGGACTTGTATGGATGAATGCTATTAGTACATTGTCATTGGAGGACAATGAGCATTCCAAGTGTAAATTCCTTAAAAGGTAATCATAGCCTCAAGCCTCATCAACCGGGAATGACTGAAAATCAAGGGAGATGCTGCAAGGCTAAGTGGGTCGCACCCGATTAGGGTATGTTTATCACCTTTCTAGATACCCTCGGATATTATTAGTACGGTGCGTAGAAGAATTCGGAAAGGGTGGGAACACCCGTGGTGATAGCATATTCGGTCTATTAAGGTTAGGGGTATTCTGGTCTTGTTTTGCAGGAGATCCCGGCGTGGTCCTCGGTACATTTTTCTAGATGTGTACTGTGATAGGTGGTACCCCAGTGCCTAGTCATTGCATGGAAATTCATTCCCCAATACGAACCTTTACGGTTTTGGTTGTAGAGACTAGTATGCTGGAATTTAATAATATAACAATTTCGGCTATTTGAATAAGTATTTGTACTTAGGCACTAGAATAATATCTGATGATTTTGATATAAAGTGTTTTGGTTATCGTAAGGGAAAAAGCCATCGTGTTTATGTGTGGCGTGGTCTTACGGAATACCTTTGATTTCAAAAGGATTTGAAAGT
Source organism: Allium fistulosum (assembly GCA_030737815.1). NCBI lineage: Eukaryota > Viridiplantae > Streptophyta > Magnoliopsida > Asparagales > Amaryllidaceae > Allium > Allium fistulosum. The sequence goes on along the minus strand of CM060901.1, from coordinate 332,761,969 downwards.
TAAAATGAATAAAATTCCTTGTGATTTAAATTCTCATGCTGGTTTTACCAGACTGACCCGGGCATGGTTTTTCCTATATGCTCGGGTCAGACCGAGCATATTTTCCAGGTTGAGCTGGAAGATTGGAACTTCAGGAGAGGAGCTGGACACCAGAGACGTATTCACGTAGATGATTATTTTCCGTTGCATTTTAGTTGTGTTTATCAGCAATTGTAAGGACAGGGTGTTATAACTGTCCGTGCTGTATAGGTGGGTGTACTCTGATTGTTATCTGTTCTGTAAATACTACAGTTTGGTTTTATGTAAAGATTTGTTCTATATAATAGATTAATCGTTTCCGCTGTAAGATTCTGTGTTGTTCTATTTTCTTTCTATCTTCTTTCTACTTTTCTTTTCTTACTATCCGCCTTGCTATTCAATTTGGACTGGACATGTGTGGTAAAGTGTCAGTTCGAATTGTACAGAAAAGTGGGTCATGACACTTCCGGTTCTGGTAATCAAACTTCTTCCAAAGACAGTCCGTGTTTAAGGCAAATTATGCCTAGTATTTCTTCTGTAATGTTGGACTAGACAGAATCTTTCGGATTCATTATCACCATTGCATCTGGCAGTTCATCTGGAGATGGAGTCACTGTATCTGCCAGGACATCCGGCCTTTCTATTATAGGGAATAAATGCTTTGAACTTCTTGCTGCTCTGAGCTTCTAGGATCCATAGCTATTGACTTAGTAAAAACCATTATTAGATGGTAAAGAAGACCTGTGTCCCCCCGGTGCAAAGTGAGTGATCGTGTTGTGTAATGAAGTGTGCATAGTATCTAAATTTCTACAAGGTTAAAAGATGGTAAAGAGACAAGACTTCGATATTCAACCGTCATCGCTGACCATCTCAACCGTGCCATTCCGACTTCAGAGAAAGATCCATGTTTAAATTTGTTACGTTTAACAAGTTACAGTTCCATCAACGAGCTTTGAGGGATAATCACATATGCAATTTTACGGTCTAGTCCAAATATGCAAGGCTAAAAGCTCATCGGAGTCAAGTGTTCAAGTATGAAAAAGTCATAATGTCTGTATCCATCATAATTCATTTCGGATCGTTCCCCTGAAGCAAGCTTTTGTGTTGACTGCGTGTCACTTGTTCGTAACGATCAATGATTCAGATCGATAGCCTCTTCGTATCGATCAAACCTTCGGGTCGATAACTTGTTCGTATCGATCACTTCACCCATAGCCTTCATTCGTATCGATGCTCCCCGTATCCATCATTCCATCACTTCCAATCGATCCATGGACTTTGATTTTGGATCGATCAGAAGACATCTCACCCATATCGATATGAGTTGCTCCACCTCGAATCGATCAACAAACCAATTTTTCCACATCGTTTCCGAATGCTTACTCTTCACCTCGATCATGAAGACTGCTTTCCACCATCTCTAAAACTCCATGTATTCTAATCGATTCCACCTCCATCCCCTCGCATCGATACGAGATTGTCACCTGAGTTAGACAGACCTGGAGTCAGTGACTCAATGTCTGTAACAACCCGCATATTTTACAATTGTATATTTAAATGTTTTATTTAAATATAGCATCGTTAATCAGATTAATGTCCGGAAAGCTACTTTTTAAACAGTCGAATTGGGACTTGAGACCACTTCCATTGAGTCCAAAATGCCGTTTACAACTTTTTTGAGTATAAACATCGATATGTTTGGAGTTGAGTAGAATTTGCTATTTTTCTACTTGGGCTTTGGGTTTGGGTTTCAGCCCACTAACCCATCTAATACCCTAACACTCCACTCAACTCCTCTTCATTCATTCTCATTTCCTAATACATTCAAGCTTAAGTAAAAATGGGGGAAAAAGATTGGAAATAGAAATTCCAAACCCTAGTTTGATTTGGAAACACAAGTTCTTGCTCCAAAATCAACGAGAAGTTTAGGTAAGCATCCTCTTCATCTTCTCCATCTCAATCTCTCTCCAATTTCAGAAATTTCCTATAACCTAATCTAGGAAATATTTGTCTATGATCATAGATTGGAGCTTCTAGAGTTGAAGTTGAAGAGTGGTTGATCTTTCCTTTGTTTTTAAAAGCTTCTCATTCGTGTCTTTGAGTTTTAAAGGTGAGTTCTTTAACTCACATCTACGTCTATAGCTAACATTGTTGTTAGGTATGAATTCCTAACATTTGTGCATATTCATTTGCTTTTGATTTGAATTGATTTGGTAAATTTTCCAAATTTTGGTGTTTTGGTCCAATTTTATGAAAATCCTTCTATGGATATTTGGACATTGATCTTCGGGGTGTATCGAAGAGCCTTTAAGGCTGGGTTGTCGTTTGGCGTAAATCCTTAGTCGTCGTTGCTCGTCCGATCGCTCCCGATACGTTTTGGCCACTTTGGCCTAGGCAAATTGTTGCCTAGACCAGGTGACCAGACGTCTGGTGACCAAGTCCAGACGTCTGGTTTGGACCTGGAGCAAAAATATATACACGGTAGAAAATAAAAAAATGGCAAAAAACAACTTCAAACGTCTGAATTTATGTTTCAAGTGTCTTAAAGGGGTTTCAGACGTCTGTTTGGAAACTTCAAACGTCTGGATGGTTTTCAGACGTCTGGATTTCCAAACCAGACGACTGGAAGGTTTTTCTGGAATTCCCAGAACCCAAATCCAGACGTCTGGATTGACCCTCAGACGTCTGGAACTGTGTATTTTTGCCTATTTAGGCTTTTCTTGATTGAATTTCCATTATTTATCGATTTTAGTTGCTCTGATTAGTTGTTATCACTTTTATTGACCTTGAAGACTTCTTTTTCAGGATTTTTGGGAATATTCATTTTGATGGATTTGGTATCGATTTCTTTGGATTTAATTCACGTCTTCGTATGTGAATCTTTGGTGATTGATTGTTTCTACAATCATTTTTGTGATTTGTCACTTCTAAATACGAAGGTTTCTATACTAGTAGTAAATACTCAAACTCTTTCATCAAAACGATTTTGACACTATTTTAAATATAAAGCTAGTTTTCAAAACCGTTTTCCAATCTATTAGTATATACAAACCTTTACCTCATTCGTATGAGAAATCTAATTAAACGGCTTAGTAAAACAAGTGGTATGAAACGCTTGCGTTTACTTCGTCGGTTAATTCTTGGACTTGTTCGATTGAACTCTTGTGACAATTTTCTAGTGGAAATCTACAATTTGTTCGTAAATATTTAAGTTAAGCTAGTGGTTATAGGACATGAAGCTAAACTCTTATATTTACCAGCTTAGTGTAATTGACACTTTTATTGATCAATGATGATCATTTTATGGTTTAGACTAGCGATGTGCGATGTCTCTTTGTCCGTGTGGGGGACTGTACCCAGTTCTATTGAGCTTCGTCTCATTTTTATAGGCTAGCGACCTACGGGCTTTATGGAGTTCATTTCATCGGGCGTACCATTATTGCACTACGTTGTTGTTCCGAATTATTTGAGTTTCGGGTTCATCGGGCGTACCATTATTGCACTACGTCGTTGTTCCGAATTATTTGAGTTTCGGGTTCATCGAGCGTACCGTTATTGCACTACGTCGTTGTTCTGAAATATTTGAGTTTCAGGTTCATCGGGCGTACCATTATTGCACTACGTCGTTGTTCCGAAATATATGAGTTTCAGGTTTCTCGGGCATACCGTTATTGCACTACGCCGTTGCACCGGCTTTTTGGTTAGCGACCATGGGATAGCATTCCATTTGTGATACACGTGTTGGTGAGTTTTCATGCTCCCGTTTGTGATAGGCCTTCCCCTTTTTGTGATTTCTGGTTTTCTCGTTGATGATTTCTAGAATTTGTGTTTCACCGATTTTTGCGATTGGCATTGATTTGTTTTGTCAATATTTGTGTTTTGGTGAATAATTTAAAGAATATGACATTCTTTTTTGTGTTTGAGATGATTTGAGATATTGTATGATTTTTGTTGTTATTTGATGTATACTTGTCACAGTATGGCATTATTGTTATCATACGTTTTAGTTATATCTCTTATCCTATCTCATTTTATCTGATATTTATAGCTAGACTGATCCGTTTATTATTTTCTTCTTAAATAATACTCGGGTCAGATCGAGGTATTTCAGGTGCTCCTGCTTGACTTCTTATCAGGGTCCTTCACCTGACTTTTGGCTAACTACTTTAGCATAGTAGTTTTTGTTAGTATACATTTGAGATAGAGACTCCTTGATGTATACTTATTCTTTTGTCTAGCACTTGTATCTATTCTTTTGTTGATGTAGTGGATCTTATATGACCACTATTTTGATGCACAATTTTATGTGATATATTCATATCTGATTCCGCCTTTTTGATATGAATATCTGTGACTGATTTGTGTTATGGTTATTTCTATATTTGTCTCCGAAGGCCACTTAGCCACTGTATAGTAGTTTTGAGTTTGTATTTGGTATGTCGAATTTCCTCTTGAAATGAAATGTAAGTTGACATATCGGTACTCGCGCGAAGCAATTACACAGATGGTCGCTCCTCAACAGCCTTTTTCTTCGTGCTAGTCGATGACATTACCCCGTAGTGTCCTTGGCTAGTGTGAGTATAGAGGTGGGGTGTCACAATGTCCATCGATCCTCTCTAACTACCCTCCTTCTTCTCCAAATCTCTAAATTTCCATTAGCCACACTCTCAGCCTCACCCCAGTCACACTCCGGTGCCAACGACACCGGAGACGGTCGTTGCCATGAACGAAATGGCACGAAACTCAAGTCTCGTCATTATAAGCATGATTTTATTGATTATTTACCTAGCTCAAAGGATCTGGGTTAAAGATTAGCAGTTTGGTATTTGGGGACGAAGGATTTACAGTTTCTTCTTTTTCTCTGATGGATACGAAATGGCGATAGAAGAAAGGTGAAAAATATGCTAAGTACAAAAAGTATTTATATTCCTTCGTATCCAACATGAAAGACGATTCGTATCCCAGTTTCCTCACCGATTGAATCGGTCAACGTGCCCATCGATACGAAGCATTCCCATGCGTTTATGCTTATAACTCTCGTATCCATCAATATGAAATCCACTCTGGTGTGCCGCAGATCGATCCGGGAGAGGATCGATACGAAGAAGGACATCAAAACAACCATCAATCGTTTTTGCCACTCGGATTTCATATCGATCCATGAGAGGATCGATATGAAACTCGATCTAAAAGGAACCATCAATTGATGGCAAGAACTTCTTTTCACCAAAATCGATTTAAAAAAAGGAAAAAGAAGAAGCAAGAACTTGACAATGACCCGTGGACGTGCAAGCGTGAATGGGAGTCAGGTTAAAATACGTGCATGCATGCTATACTAACGTTTGATTCTCAAAGTTAACAGGAATTGAATGCTTACCTGGTGACAGCCAGAACAATCAACAACAAATTGCTATCACTTGACCTTCAACTACAACAAAAATTGCATGATCATTAGAAATCTACAACGCAATATTTATACAACTGGAAATCAATCGAGGCTTACATCTCTTGATGAAGACAACAACTGTTCAATAAATCGGATGGAGCCTTTTCAGAATGAAGACTGCGGCTTTTCAAAGAACGTCATGTTCACACAGGACATACTTTGAGGGGAAAATGTTATCCCGCCTTTTGGCAAGGTCGTGATATCAAGGACTTGACTAGAGACAAAAGACAGTCCACTTCGGAAATCAGTTATTTGCAGATTCACGATGGATACAGGAAAACTTGGTCGAAGTCTGGATCGAGCCACAGTTTGCATGATACAACAAGCAGAGCTATGCAAGGCGACATTCCAAATTTCAGGTCAATCGAAGTTCGTATGCTCGAGTTATGGAACGATCAAGATCCATGAGAAACATGCCCATCTCGTATCCATCATTTCGTATCCATCCATTTGTATCCATCAATTCGTATCCATCAGCATCGATACAAAATGAATGTAGCTCCATCACTCGGCGTCCATCATTCGTATCCATATGGTTCAAACATATAACAATGGACTTCGACATTTCCCAGATCGATCGCGCTTCACTTGGCCAGCAACTGCATTTCTCGTATCGATCACCTACTTGATCGGTACGAATAATAGAGCTTAGAATCAATACAAAGACGGTGGCAAGGCATCGATACGAGAAGCAAGGTATCAGATGGATATGAAAGAAACGGTCAACCCAAAAGAAGCGGTCCCTATGCACAAAATATGGATCTCCTCAAAGCGCGCATGCCATGTCATCGGCACGAAGAGATCGATACGAAAGTTTCAGACACTCCATATTTGCAACTTTGATCGATCAATAACTCCATAACCACAAATCCAAATACAATGAGATTTTCAGAGAAGGTTGCATATCATCTCAGGAACATCCATGATCGACCGCAACTCAATTAGAGTAATTTCCGATCGATATGAAAGCAATGTGGATCGATCAGGGATCGATCCGAAACGGCTCCAGATCGATTATGTGGGCCCACCTATGCTTGAGAAAGGATATTCTGAGATTCAAGGTAGATATTTCCTGCTTCACACCTATAAATAGCACCCTCGTTGCAACTAAAAAAGGACTTTTATGCTACTGCTTGAGTGGAATTTCATTGTAATTCAAGTGTTAGCTTTTGTACTATTGTAACTCGGTTTCTAATCAGCAATAAACATCAAAACCTTCAAAGTGGACGAAGGCAATAACACCGAACCACTATAAATTCTTATTTTTTTTCTATTACTGCTTATTTTTCTTGGTGTGATTGTTAGATTAGCCTCATTTTACATTTTACTTCTTCATTCTAATCCTTTCAATTACACCAGAAGAGCGTTGTACCCACTTTTGGTACAAATAGAGGTTGATTAATAAATTAGGTGGCCATGCTTAATTAATAACTAATGAACTTGTATAAATGGTTAGGAAATTAAATGTAAGGGCATTATGGTAAATAACCATACTTCCCACCCTTATACTATTCCCATCAGGTCATACACGTTCATTTCACCAAAAAATATAATATAAAAGTAAGAAGTGAAAGCAACGCCGACCATTAGAAAGAGGAGAAGAGAAAATCAACAAAAACCTAGGATTCAAGTTAGAAGGAATCAATCTCAATCATATATCAATTTCCTTATCCAATCTAAGGTAAACAATAATTTCTACATCTCTATTTGGATTTTAACGTCATATGGTTTCAGATTTTAGGATAAATCTATTTTATGATATATTGAATGATGATATGCTTGATTTTGATTTATATATGTATTGAACAAGGTTGTTCAAAAAGTAGATATACACAGTTTTAGGGTAAAGCTGAGATGAAATGATTTTTAAATGTCATGGGAAAATTTTATGTTATAGAAAACATGATTTTGGAGATGGGTTTCAATTTTCATAATTTTCTGAGTTTATATGGATTTTATACAAATTTTCTAGTGAAGAAAATGATTTATTGGGTTATAAATTAATTATGGCTAAAATAAAGATTATTTGGTTTTGAAATTTTTATATGTTGGAGAACATATTAAAATATATTTTCTGGGTTTTTTCCAGATTTTTCCTAAGTGTTTTGATAAATATATAAAATTTATTTAAGGTATGGGATTTAAATGTTTTATATATTTAATTAAGCAGAGGGGCATTTTATAAAATTAAATTATCATTTAAATTTTGAAATTAGTGGCAGCCCTTTTTGAAAAGTATTTGTTAACCAATACGAATTTAACAAATAAAGGCAGGTTAGTTGAAAAGTTATCGTTTTAAGTTAAAAACAAAGAAATCATACTTTTTGCATGTTTCAGCCTTTTACGGTAGTAAACCTTCCGACCCAGACCTTTCGACTAAGTCGAAGGTTTATAGCTTTCGACAAGGTCAAACCAATACATATGGTATCAAGTATCTTGGTACGTAATGAATTGGAAAAAGTCGAAGGGTTCTTAGTCGAAAGGTTGATAGCCAAAGAGGTTGGGGTATGTTTGTTTTATAAACCAAAAGCTTTCACCTGCTTTGCTTTCGAATTAGAGCTTTCGACTTGGTTCCCTTCAACCAGGTCAAATGTTTAAAAAGAAAGGTTTTAAACCTTTCGACAAAGTCGAAAGGTTACTGCTACTTATCATTGTTATGTTTTGAACCTTCTGACACAGTCGAAAGGTTATAGCCGCTTTTTCCAACCTTTCGAAGTCGTTTCTTTCGACAAAGACGAAAGGTTTACTTATTTTAAAAACCAATGCTTCTCCCATTGCTTTCGAAAGGTATCAAAGCCTTCGACTTAGATGATTTTCCTTTGTTTTATAATTGAAATGTAACCCAAGCTTTCAAAGGAGTTTCTTTAAAAAGGCGGAGGTCTATTGTTTTAAATGAAATGTTTTAAAGCTTTCGAAGCAGACATTCCGACTAGGTTGAAAGGTTGCTTCCACTGTAGTCGAAAGGTTTTAAAAGAGGACCTTCCACATATTTTAATTGAACCCAATAAGTCTTCGAAAGGTTTAAATTTTAAGAGTTGAATGCTTTCGAAAGGTTTGAATTGCTAAATGGTTTAAATGGTTTCGAGAGGTTTGGATTCGAAAGGTTGTTTTGAAGACCTTTCGACAAGGTCGAAAGGTTTGGTTTTAAAAGATTTGAAAACCCATACTCTAATTTTTAAAGGAAAACACACGGCTTATATAAAGGAGTTTTGTAAGAGTTTTTAAGTACGTAATTTTGAAGAAGTACTGCCTTGATAAAAATATAAGTTAAAGGTGTTAACAATGTTTTATGATATGTATTTCAAGGACCTTAAACCTACAGGAGTGGTATTGTTAATTAATTTTTTACTTCTTCAAATATCAATATATTCACATGATAACCCATAACTGGAAAAAGGGGTAGAAGAACCAGTAGGTTAACTCAAATAGTGAATATAAATTACTTAAACTCCTGAATGAGTAGAATTGCATCCATGGAGTTAAGATGACCAAAAATAAAGGATGCCTAAATTTTGTAGTTATTTGAGTTAAACCAAAAGGTTCATAGTAAACCACGAAAACTATGATAAGGTAGTTATTGGTGCATACCAAGAGGTTCATAGTAAACCCATGAAAACTATGATAAGGTAGTTATTGGTGTATACCAAGAGGTTCATAGTAAACCCATGAAAACTATGATAAGGAAGTTATTGGTGCATACCAATAGGTTCAAAGTTAACCCATGAAAACTATGTATAAGGACAGTTGGCAGGGGCTAATTGGTTTGTAGTGAACCCATGAAAACTATATCCAGATTAAGAATTGACATCGATCAATAGGTTCCAAGTAAACCCATGAAAACTAGGATAAGTAAGTGGCTAATGGAAGTACCAGTAGGTTTCTAGTCAACCCATGAAAACTAGGATGTGCAGTAAGTTACTGGATAAGTCCATAGGTTCCTAGTCAACCTATGATAACTAGGATAAGGTGATTAGTTATTGGAATGACTAATAGGTTCAGGAGGACCCATGAATTAATTAACTTAACTGACAGGAGCCTATAGTTTCTTAGTGATCCCATGAAAACTATGAATAGGACATGGTGTCTATTAGTTATAACAAGGTTATTAGTAAACCCAAGAAAACTAAAAAGGTTAATAGTGACCCTAGAAACTATAATAATGATAGGGCGTTAGATTAAACCGGGAATGTGAAAATCTTATTTATTTTCAAGTATGCATATCATTATAATATTTTGAAAATGTATGTTTTAACCATTGTGAATGCAGGAGCACAAAATATGGTTTTATAAAGGTTTTAGGATACCAATGAGGGGAAAACCCATTCTGCTAAGCGGCGTGGTCTCATTAGATATCTAAAAGGATTGAGATGTTAGATTATTATTCATACCAGGCTTATGTTTGACTCGAAAATTTTGTTTTCCCCTTAAACTCTCGGGTACTCAGTTGATTTTGAGTAGTTTGAGATTTAAGGTTCTCAGGTTTTCTTCTCTGACGAATGAAGCTTCCGGAGGCGTCCAGGAGGTGGATAGTTATTTAGAGTTTTTCTTTCCGCTATGTTTTTTGTTGTAAAGGCAGATTTATTAGCCTTACTATATACTCTGATCAACCAAGGGGGCATCTTCATATGTCGCTCTTGGTGTATTTGTAATAATTATATTTTGCTGTACGTGGTTAATGCAATTTGGGGTTATGTAATGAACATGAAATGTTTTGATTTGAATATGGAATTATACGTTTTGAATTGTTAATTTTTTTTCCTTATTTCTGTGATCTATGTATCAATGTATTTAGCACCGTCGTATTTGGTCGCTGAAGATTAATAACTATGGATGACTACAACATCCGTAGCCGTTAGTTTTGGGCCTCCAAGTAGGGGGATGTTACAGGTTATTCTGCCTTTAACACCCCAAAATGCAATTATTGGTTAATTATTAAGTGAATATGTTTACAAAAGCATACATGTTAACTGATTAATATAAACATCCATGATTTAACTTCCTTGTAATCATCTTTCTAATGAAATATGGTTAATACCCTTAACCCACTATCTTTAGCAAGGAAAGTTTCTTCAAAAATCCGAAGTTAAATGCCATTTCAAAGCTCTGTCATATTGCCATCAATTTACTTTTAAAAATTGAGATTGGGTTTCTTGTTTGAAAACTGAGGCTTTCGAAACCTTAGGCCTTTTCTTTCGAAATCATTAAAAATATACCTTTCAAAAGTATTCAAACCTTCCTTTCAAAACATTTAAAACATTCCTTTTGAAGGCGTTGAAACCTTCCTTTGGAAACCATTAAAGATAAACCTTTCGAAACACTTAAAGCTTACCTTTCGAAACACTTAAAGCTTACCTTTCGAAAGTACCTAGTTCAAGTAAAATTAATGAAAACATAGCTTCGAAACCATTTGAAAGTATCTATTTCTAAATCATTAGGTTAACATTAAATAAAACTTCTAGGTCAAAGAAAACGAAAGCAAAAGTAACCCGTTTGAAAGTATTGATTTTAAGTAAAAGAATTTGAGGAAGAGGATAGTTTTGAAACCATCCTTTCGAAACTATTGCCTCCAAATCTCCTATTAAAAGCAGCTCAAACTACCCTTTCGAAAGCATTGAGAAGACGACTTCAAATTTTACAAGGTCTAAAGCTTCCCTTTCGAAAGCATTGATTTAAAGTTATAAAGAAAGTGGCCTTAACTAATTCGAAAGGCATGAATACGACGGCTAGGTTTCGAATAGGTTCAAATGCGCTACCCTTTCCTATGCTCCTTTTGAGAACTAAATATGCGGTAACTCATTCAAAAGCTTCTTTAAAAAAAGGCAAGCGGCAATCCATTCGAAAGCTATTTAAAAGTGGCCTCAACCCCTTCAAAAGCAAGCCTTTGACACCGTCCCTTTCGCCTTTCTCCAATACACTACGTACCAATTACTTGTTACCCTATGCATTGGTTTCGAATAAGTTCGATAGGCCTACTGAGCATGGTTTTGGAAACAAGAAAAATGAAGTGGCAAGGTAGTAATTCGAAACAAAACTGATTTTATGCCATTAAAAGAAACCCCTTTTCACCTAACTTACCTAATTTGTCAAAATATGATTGATTGCCAATCCTTTATCAAAATACTTTTCCAAAAAAAGCTACCAAATTGGTCAATTAATAATTGTAATTGCCTTAGCAAATAAGCCCTTCTCCTTAATAAAACAATTAAAATGTTTAAGTCCGCAATCATACCTAACCTAATTTCCATAGTAAATCACTTAGGAAAAATCCCCAAAAATCACAATAATTCACGTTTAATATGTTTCTATCATACATTAATTTCAGACTCGAAAACATTATATTATTGCTTTAAGCAATTTAAACCCAAAATAACTATTTCTACCATTCAAAATTCATAATAAATTATCCATAGCTTGAAATATTATGAAAATTTAAACCCATCTTAAAAATAATGTTTTACATAACATATTAAACCATCAGGGCATTCAAAACACATTTTACACAATTTTTACCTTAAAATCGAATTATACCTTTACATAAAAATCCCTGTTTAAATTCAAACATGGCATATAATCAAAGCATATCATCATTCAATCCATCCAAACGGTTTCAAACCTTAAATCCAAAATTTAAAATGTTCAACAAAACATATATGAGATGGTTTAGATTATTATTCACCTTGTTTGGATAAGGAGATTTGTTCTTGCTTGATTCTTCCTTGCTTGAATCTTAGCTTCTAATTGATTTTGATCTCCTTTTCTCCTAGGATTATGGCCGGCCTTGATCTCCTTTTGTTTTTATGAAAGTATGAAATGAGAATGAGGAGAGGGTTTAGGGGTTATGGGGTTATATACGGCTATTCCTATATTACCGTTGCCTTATTCCCTTAGGTATTTAACTTATAAAACCATTTTATAAATCCATTTAGTTAAGGCACAACCGCGTTTAGTTTTCAAATCTCAATCCCCTTATCGCTTTAGTCTCTACATTATTCTATTTAATTTATCTAAGTAAATCTCCTGAATAATGTTATTTAAACTTAGGGGTGTTACAATCGGTACTAATCCAAGATCTTGAATCAGTACCGATCCAACTTCCTCTATCCGAATTTGCCCAACTTCTGCACTCTACTTGATACTGGAAGCTTACTTCAAGTGTTGTTTCATCAATCCCCTACAATTCTCTATCGATCTCCATGAGTAATTCAAACAAAAACTCTACTTCTCCACAGATCCATCATATGAACTCAGAAACAAGCTAGAAATGTGGCAAACCACTATGGAATCATGAAGCCAACAATAAATCGAGGTAAGACAAGAGGACCAAGACCATCCGTATGAAGAAATTATGGATTGGTACCGATCCAGGAGGTTGGATCGGTATCGATTTGTGATTGTCGCTGAGCTGTTCACCTATTTTCTTAGAGAATTAGTCTATGGCGTGGAAAACGAGATGGGGATCATTAGGGCGAGATTTTAGGCTTCCTACGTCTATAAATAGAGGGGTATGGCTCATTTCTAAGGATTTTTGCTCTTGCTTTCCCTTACTATAACTTCTTGTAATCACTATTGGATTTGTACCAATTCGTAAGAACTCCTGCCTATAATCAGCAAGATAATCAATAAATCACTAAGTGGATGTAGACCAAGAGTAACCGAACCACTATAAATTGCTTGCGTTCTTTTCTACTCGTTTTCAATTAAATGTCTTCACTTTTTATTCGATACTTAATCTTCTGGGTGTTTGTGCCATTTTTGATTCAAACAGATAAAATCCATACTTCATTTATAAAATCATATAACCATACTATAAATACTAACCGAACTTCAATTTGCTATTTTATAAAATACCATATCAATTTATAAAATACCTTCTTTGCTTATAAAAATCATTTTTCTACCTCAACAATATTTTTAAGTACTAATTTAGCTTCATTAACCCTCTAATCACTTTAATAATAAGTGAAGAGTTCAAAACTAGATAGATTAGCTTAATAACTATTTTCAAAACCATTTCAATTAGTTTAACTATTACTAACTAATGACATGCGCTTAATTATCGCATGTAATTAGTCTATAATTTATCACTATATCACTTATAACCATTCAATTAACCTAAAATCATATTCTTAGGTTACTAGCTATTTTCAAAAATAGTTATTAAGGTCTCAAGCAAAAAATGAGTTAATATAATCATGTTTATTAACACAAACATAAACCCAAATCAACTCAAACAATATCCAAATCACTTCACCTATTTCTATAATCATCTATAAACAAAAATATGAAGTATAACACATAAATTAATAAGGAGAATCATCCACACACCTTGCTTTCCCTAAATCAATCTCTAATCACCAAAATCCACTCCAAAGCTCTCTTGAAATTTCGAAATGAACATCCAAACTTCGATTCAAGCTAATTCCTTGATGGGTTCTATAAGGAATTGGTAGAGAGGAATTGTAGTGAATTTAGTTTGAATTTAGGAATTATATTTAGGTAAGATTTTCCTAAACTAGGGTAGGGTGATTAAGAGGAGATTAAGAAATAATTAGAAGGTGGAAAAGAAATGAACGTGGAACGAGAAATGAATGAAGAGGCTTAGCTAAATATAAGCTAAGTTAGAGGTAAGCTAACGGGCTTAGCCCAATTCTCTTCATCCGGCACTATTTATCTGTAACCACCCAAAATTTTAACGTCTCGAGTAGGAATATTTAATTTATTTAAATTTTCCAGTTTGAATCAAATTTAATAAATGATAGAAAATTTAATTTCTAATATAATGACTCAATTTTTAATGACATATTTTAATTTTAATTTATAGGATTTGTCCATAATTTTTAATTTGAAAAATATTTAAAATATCGTTTGATGATTTTTTGGCAAACAATGGTATTTTTGAAATTTTATAGAAATTTATAGTGAGTTTTTTGGAATACATCTTCATCCACTTCTCTTATTATCTCCACACCTTGACTCTAAATCTCCTCAATCTTAGCCCGAAATTTCGCTTATTTTGCATTTTACTTATTCATTAGAATTTTATACATGTATATATATAAATATTATGTAAATACATGTATCCATACCACAAGCTCGGTGGAAGCATCATCTGACCCACTATTGATGATGGACCCATTAGTTGACTCAGTCCTGTGAGTTTTGTAATAGAGTTGTCAAGATGAAGGCTTATCGTGCTGCCCTTCGTATTGAAATTTGAATTAAGTACATAATCATATAATCCTATTTTAGTTTATTTAAAATGTTAAGCAAATTTAACAAATAAATACGTGTAGATCGTTATGATGATCTGCGTATGATCTGGAGCCACTGATATGCAACCTAGGATTTCTATTCTTCTTTTCGACATTCTATTTTGATATTTTCTTGAATTATTCCTCTCCCAATGCCATAAGAACTGTTTGTATATCTCCGAGGCAAGGGCTGAATGTTTCTTGCCACACCTACTCATACTATACATCCACTTATGGTATTTTCTACATGCTGGGACCGACCAAGCACTATATACCAGCTCTTAGTGAATGCCCTCTTTTCAAGAGAATTTCTTCTACAAATGCAAATTGAATATATTTTGAACAAAATGATATACATATTTATATAGTGTGTTATGTTATAAAATTAGTTTACCATAAATTATTCGAACATGACTTTCTTCACTTCATTGGGATTGTCACCAAATGTTGGCTAGAATGCCATGATTCGTGCAAACAAGCCATCTCAGATGGCATCGGATGCGAATCCATTGACTTGTAAACATATGTGTATATGTGGGTATGTGTATATCAGTGTATGTGTGTGTGAGTGTACATGTACATGTATATGTATGTGTGTGTATGTGTCCAATGTGTTTGTGAGTCTATGGTTATGTATGTGTATGTGTGTATGAGTGCACGTGTGTATATAGTTACTCACCAAATCCTCGCTCTCTGGGGAAGACATCAAGTCGGGCTATGGATATGGAAGAGCTTGTCTCAGACACATGAGTGGATGAACCAGCACCATATTCCATAGGAGCGGCGTCGGTAGTCTGAATGAACGGTGATATTAAATATGCATCTTCGATGTCATATTATGATGAGTAGGAGCCACCCCGACCTAATGATGAGCCACCATGACCTGATGATGAGCCACCATGGCTGTGTTGGCATCAACTAGACATATATGTTATAGTAATACATACACAGATGTATACAATAATACAAAGAATGATCAATCCATCTTCATATTGTGGACTTGGTACCACAAATAGGGAAAACGGTCTTTCAGTAAATTATACATAAGCTACCAATTGTCAACATCATTATCAGTACCATCATTTACAATATCACCATCATATTCATGTTCATTTACTTTGCCATCATCTTCATCATCATCAACATCAACATCAACATCAAAATCTTAATTTAATTCAACTTTGTCAAATACTACATTGTTAAATGGTCTTATACCATCAGCATCTTCTGTTATTTTGAATATTTCATTGTCCTTTGGATCATTTTGGTACAACTGATCATAATTTATAATCATATCCCCATTAAATGACCATCTGGTTTTTGTTTTAATGACATCCCACTAGTCATCCTTGTTGTTGTTAATGGCAAGATAAGGTGTATAATAAACTTCTATTTCTTGCATCGCTAGCACAAATGGATCATTTTCTTTATATCAGCTTTTATGATTTACCTCAATAAAAAGATAATCTTTATGTATACGATGTACTCCTACATCAGGAGTAGCATTAAAACAATCACATTGAATAAAAATTATTTAAGCTAGGGTATTGCAGAATAAATGAGTTTAATTATTTCCTTTAACACTCCATAATAATCTTGTAAATCATCACCCTATTCATCACCTTTTAACAGATACCCCATATTATAAGTGGTTTTACCGGCTCCATACTTCTTTGTGTGAAATTTAAAGTAGTTTACGTACAGGATTGGGCATTTTCTATATTTCGTTACTAGACCAAACACAAGAGTTTTATAACAAATATCACTGGTTTCATTATCAAGAACTATTGCATTAAAGTAATACACACCAATATACGTAATAATTAAACTGTTTCATTCTAATTTTATTCAATAATTATACACACACACACACACTCTCTTACATATTTCTAAAACCAAGCCTCAAATCGTTTACTAGGTTGAACCCTTGGATTTTGTTGTCAAATTGACTGTTTAACAACTTATATTGTTAAGATATACATGATTATGCTATATAACACGGTATTGATAGTAAATAAACAAATATTGTGTTACCTAATAAGATTTGATAATTCTATACAATTTGAAAGCACCATTGTTCTAGCTATGACAAACTATTTTAGTGTTTGGAAACTATCCTCCTTCCATTTACCTAAAGGACGTCCACATTTTTGAAAAATGGAAAGAGAAATATTAGATGACTCATCCATAGCATCATCATTACGAGGACCAGTGTTAGAATTCATCTTAACATGGTATTCAAAATAATAACCAAAAAATGTGGATGCTCCTCCATGATATGTCCACATATGATAGTTGTAACATCCCCTATTTAGAGGCCCAAAACTAAGCGTTACAAATGCTGCAGCCATCTATAGTATTAGCTTCCGGCGATTAAATACGGCTATGTTAATGGTATCAATAATATCATAAGCAATTGAATATGAAACAAAACACAGATTTAAAAACACAGATTTACTTCATTACATTTCCAAATAAAACTTGTTCCATATTCACGTAACATAACCCAAACGTTTTCCCTGGCACTGAATAAATATAGTTATTACAAATTACGTCGAGAGTGGTATATGAAGATACCCCCTCGATTGATCAGAGTCAAATGGTCATATAAGACCTAATACATCATACACGGCGGAAATTCATCAAACATAAACAAAAAGCAGCAATTCCTAAATAGCTATCCGCTGCCTCCTGCATCCTTCGGTAGCTTATTTGTCAAACAACCTAAAAACCTGAAAAGATCCTTCACTCTCAATCTACTCAAATTAGTTTTGAGTACTCGAGAGTTTAAGGGGAAACTTAAACTTCGAGTCAGACATAAAGCCTGGTATGAATAATACTGCACATCTTGGTTTTATTATGTTAAGTGAGACACACCGCATAGCGGAATGGGTTTCCCCTCACTAACATCTTTTAAAATATATCTTTGCAAATCTTTTCAAATAACCATATACTATGCACCTGCATTCACAATGGTTAATCTCACAAAACATACATTATGTAAACAAACATAAATATCATGTAATAATGAACTATCTATTCAAACACAAATAACGTTTAACCTTTAGCTGACTCGGGCCTACCAGATAACATAATCATAATCTAAATTTACCTAACATCTGTTAGATTTTTATATTTAGGATTGTCTATCCTTGTTTATCTATTTAACATCTTCCATCAGGACGGTTTGTCCTAAACTATCTCTTAAATCTCTTCCATCTGGACGGTCTGTCCCTAACTTAGTCATCTCCCAGCTTCACCCGAGCCTAGTGGTTTTCCGGGCTTACCAATAACCTATCTGTATACAACATATGTTCCTTTCGGTGTGTAATCATAATTTTAGTCTACCTGTGACCGAGCCCTACACACTGGAATTTTGGACAACAATTAGCTGGGGCTACAAGCTAATGTATAGAGCGCGACCTTATTCTAGTCCCATCTGGTTTTCTAATATCCAAGTCATTTATACTTAAGGATCCCTCCTATAATTTTCCTTGAAAACAATTTTAAAATGATTTAAACCTCTAAATCAAACTTCAAACAAGGAAAAGAATAAGTTTCTATACTTTACTCAAATCATATTACCATGTTAGATATATATTCTTTACTTAAAACTTAGTTGATGAAAACACTTTTCCATTTGAAGGAACTTCTTCCCATAATTTGAAATTATCCCTTTCAAATTCAATGTTTAAACCTTTCGAATTCATTCAAAACAAACATTTCGGAAGTTAAAAGCTTTAGACATACTCCTTTAAAATCACTTTAAGTCATTGCCTTAGAAAAACCTTTAGAAAATCTTTCCTTCAAAACCTTTCGAAAACCTTTAATAAACTTTTCGAAACAGATCCGAGAATAACCCTTCGAATGCTTAAAACCTTTTAAAACATAAAACTTTTGAAGGTATGATGGGTTCAACTTTTAAAACAATTTGGAAACTTATCTTTTAAAACCTTTCATCTTTACTAAAGCATTCTTTTGAAAATATCATATAACCTTTCGAGGATATCCAAACAACCTTTCGGAAGCCTTTGGTTATATTTGAAAAAACAAGGGTAACGACCTAAGTCGAAAGCTTCCCTCTGAAAGCCTTGGAGAAACGGCTAAATTTAAAAACAGATGAACCTTTCGATTGGGTCGGAAGGGTCAAAGTAAAACCTTTATAAAATAGTGGAAACCCTTCGGCGATGCCGGAAGGTTTCAAAACAAAGTAATGGCGGTAGCAGCTACAACCTTTCGTCACATCGGAAGGTTTTAAAGTCTTTTTTTAAATAACTTGACCTGGTCGGAAGTGACCAAATCGAAAGCTCAAGTTCGAAAGCAAAGCAGGCAAAATCTTTTCACTTATAAAATAATTATATTACAACCCTTTCGGCCATCAACTTTTCGGCTTACATCCAATTCATTACATACCAATTTCTTGATACCTTATGCATTGGACTTTGACTTTACCGAAAGCTAACCCTTCGACTGAGACGAAAGTTCTGGGGCGGAAGGTACTTAGCCATATGGATTGAAACATGGAAAAAGTGTGATTTTTGTCTTTAAACTTAGAAAGGTAACTTTTCAACTAACCTGCCTTTATTTGTCAAATTCTCATTGGTCAATAAAACACTTTTCAGAACTTTGCTGCCGTAATTACCAGAATTTTTAAGACATTTTATTTTGCAGATACCCCTTCTCCTTCATAAATATATAAAACATTTAAGTCCCATACCTTAAATAATTTTATATATCTCTCAAACGACTTAAGAAAATTCTGGAAAAATTCCAGAAAATATATTTTAATATGTTGCCTAATATATTAAAATCTCAGACCTAAATAATTATTATTTCAGCCGAAAATAATTTAAAACCTAATAAACAATTTCCTTCATTTAAAAATTCATATAAAATCCATATTAAATCAGAAATTTTTGAAAATCAAAACCCATCTCTAAAATATTATTCCCGACTTATATTTAAATTTTCAAAGTATTCGAATGTCATTAAATAGGGTTTTCATGCTAAACATTATCATAAAACACGAATAAACATTTATAATTCCATCAACAACAAACATATATATCTTAAAACATCAAACATGGCAATATTATAGCAAAATAATTTCGGATCTAAACAAAAACCGAAAACTAGAAATACTAGGGATGTAGTAATTATTCACCTAGGCTTTTAGAGATTATAGACGAGATTTTAGATTGTTGAATTAGTTGATTTCTTCTTTCCTCTTGAATCTTATCTTTCTTCTTCTTGAGATTGGAAATGGTGGCCGGCCTTAGCAAGTTTTCGTTTTTTTATGAAATGAGAATAGTGAACGTGAATCTCACAAGGGTTTAGGGTATAAGGTGTTGCCATTTCCCAAAATACCCTTCTCATTTCCTAACACAGTACCTAGTGTTATTTCATTTTAATTACCCCTTCATTATGGCACAGCTACCTCTAGCTAATTAAATCTCCATCTATTACTCTTTACATCATTTAATTTAATTTAACTAATTAAATGTCTTAAATAAGGTTATAAAATATATGGGGTGTTACAGACTCCCCACCTTACAGAATTTCGTCCTCGAAATTACGATAAGGTACACAACCAAACAATCAAAGGTAAAACATACCATCCAATAAATCTGGGTAAGGGTCTCTAATCCTTCTCTCCACTTCCCAAGTACAGTCTCTAGTATCGTTGCTCCAGCGAACCTTTACTAACTTGACTATCTTGTTCCTCAATTTCTTCTCATCTCTGGCCACAATCTGAATCGGCTTCCTATTTATAGTCAAATCCGGTTCTACTACTAAATCCTCTAATACTGTAGGTGCTATAGTAGTCTTCGGGTCTCTAACACATTTTCTAAGATGAGAAATATGGAAAACATTATGGACTCTAGCCAAACTACTCGGTAACTCTATTTTATAAGCGAGTTTTCGTTCCTCTTAAAAATACAAAATGGGCCAATGAACCTAGGTGCTAACTTTCCTGACTTCCCAAATCTGATTACACCTTTCATCGGTGAAACCTTAACAGACACACAATCTGTGATAACCCTGATTTTTGTGAGTAATTTCATGATTTAATTTAGTTTGTATTTGTTTGAAATTGCACTGAAAAGGTAGAGATAGGAAACTGATTTGCAGATACATAGTTTAAAAACATGTACATGTGCACAGGATAGTGCACAAACATGCACACATTTTTCTGTGTGATAAAATAGGCAACAGTTAATATATATATATATATGATAGAATAAATAAATTACAAATATATATATGTAGGCAGAAATGATCAGGTCTTTAAATGAAAATTTTAGCATAAAGAAAACAAATGTGTATATATAGGCATAAATAGTAAGAAAGAAAAATAAAAAGACTTAGGCAAAAAATAATAATAAGCATACATGTGTTATACATGTACACAGTCAAACACTGCAGGTAGAAAACAATGCTTGCATGGAAATGGTATGAACCTTTGAATAAATACTTTATTCATTTCCAGCAATTCTTTTTGCTTAGGAAAATTAAAGTCATACATATAACATGACCCAGGCGAAAAATTAAAAGAATAAGGTTTATTTTCTGAAAAATTAGCAAGGACCACATACCCTCTTATTTTCTTGAATCAAATAAGAGGCAGACTATGTTTTGTATGGGGTAGAACTGACATTGGGTAATTCCATAAACCCTAGTAACAGCCAGGATTTGTATAAAGAGGCTTAGTGTAGTGAGATCATACCCATTTGCTCTTCATAACCTAAAGAAAAAAAAATAAGCTAGAGCATCGACCATTAGAGTTAGAGGAAGGCAGAGGATCAAAAGAAAAGCAAGGCTTAGGAAAAACAAAGGAATTAAGGGTGAGTAACCTCACTGAAAACTTTGGCATTAAGTCCTGAATATTGAGGCAGCCTATTTGAATTAATAATTCACTGTTGCAAGTTATGTTCATTTTATGATTTGATTTGTTAATGATCTGTTCAAGTGTAAAACCCTTCATAGTGATTTACCCAAAAATAAGAGTCATGGATTTCATGTTTTAAATGTTTATCTGTGATAGGGATTAACTTTGAGATGGAGTGATTTCTTTTATGGGTTTTCTTCATAAAGTTATTTATAAAATCCCAGGATTCATGTGGTAGATATACGGTCTGTAAATGGAAAGAAATATGGGGCTGTAACATTGTGTTGTTGCTTATGTCTCATGTTAATTAAAACAAAAGAAAATGTAGAAGTGCAATGTTATACATGTGCTGAGCTCCTATATGTTTTATGAACTACTCAAATCAAAATATACTTATGGTTTAGCCGGATCTTCAAGATTAAGAAGAATCTGATTGAACCAGAGGTAAGAGAGGATAACTAATAAACTACTTATGGCCATATGTTTATAACTTGATCCACTGAAACCCATAGACAAAATAATGTGCTAAGAAATCACATCTGTTTTTCATGATTAAATGTTTGCTTCTGAGAATATAACTTACCAAACTCTGGATGAATACATGTTGGTTGAATTGTTTATTTTTCTCTGATTGAAAAGTGAGATGCAGAAGGGATTAGCACAGTTATGAAAAAGGAAATAACACTTAGTAATTTAACTAAGGACTTGGGATCTTAGGGCTACAAAATATAGCTTGGCAAGGGGAACATGCAAGCTCACACATGGTATGTTTATACCCAGGGGCCTGAGTGTGCTGGGTTAACAGAGAGATGTCCCAGGCAGTGTGTGTTTTAAAAAAAGAGAAAGTAGCTAAAGACCCTATTATATTGATAGTGAACTTTAGAAATAGGTTCAGGAGAGGCTTGGGCAAAAATCCCCGATGGCCAGTAAAATTGTAAAAGGGGCATGATGACTGAATTGATGATTGCATTGGTTGGTTTATGATGTTTTATTGGTGAATCTTATGATTGTTTTCTATGAACTAAATCATTGTGATCATATATAATCTGTTTGGCACTGATATGAATGCACCTGCCTCACAAAAACATGCACAAAGAAGATACTGAGTTTCTTTATTCATACAAAGTACTGGAATATAAATAGAATTGAATAAAAGATCATGTTTTCAGTTAGATTATTCATACCAGACAATTAGTCTGACCCTTTTGTGTTTATGCACCATTGGGTGTCTCATATTTGTATGAGGCAGTTCATGGTGATTATGCAGGTAAATAGGAATTTTGTTGATCAGGCTTTGGATGAGTTAACTGCTTAAAGATTTGGATGCTATTTTTAAAGACTTTGCTGAAGTTAAATTAAATATTCATATCGAACTATGTTAAGATATTTTGTTAAGTTGCTTAGAAAAACCAATGTATTGTTATTTACTTTTTTGTAAGTGTTAAAATTATATGTATCAGCTGCAACATATGTATTTTGCTTTGCAAAATGCTTTGCTAAGAAAATGAATTTTAAGCTTCAAGAACAGTTAGGCTATAATGGTAGAAAAATCTGAGAATAAAGGATTTATGGATTGAATGTATATCCAAAGAACTGACATAAGAAAATCCATGTTTAAGTAAAGAAAAATCTGGCAAAAAGGTTTTGAGTGCCTTAGAGAAGAAAACCAAAATAAAATGTGTTTTGTTGAGAAATAGTGCAAACTGAATAGGGCTAACATAGCCATTTTCTTGAGCCTGGGTTAAGCCAGCACCCAAGAGTTTTAAATTAAGTTTTCAGATCTGTTTCATAACCCAAGTATAGGGTAGACTCAGACAATTTTGTTAACAAGAAAAAAAAATAAGGCACCTGAATTTCCCACTGACACACACATGCACAGAAACATGCACACACACATGCACAAGCAAAAGCACTGTTTATACAGTAATAAAATTATGGAAATTTGTGTAAAGTGATAAGTCTTGAGACATAAAATCAATAGTTATGCATTAACCCAAGTGTACTTTGAAAATCTAGTTTTTTTAGAAACACCATTGCTAGGTAGAGAGTATTTCCTTTAAGTAATACTTAAACAGATTTCTACTTCAAAATTTCTGTACTCTGATTTAAGTAGAAAATGACTTATATATCTTCATACATATAAGTTCAAGATGAAATGAGAAAACCAATATTTTTATATTGACATAAAGATCCTGGACAGAAGAAAATTGGAGTTAAATATTTTCTTGATTAAATGGCCACTGTTTTAAATTTTTTTTAAGTGGGTCATTTCATTTGGTATCAGAGCTATGTTGTTGAATAACATAGCAAAATTTTGTATGAACTTGTTTGCATTGGATGTATGGAAGTGTTGACTGCTTTGGATGCTTTGTTTGTTAATGTTTACACTATTAATATCAAGTATAACAGAATAGTGATAGATTAAAATGAATTAATCTATAGAGCATTAGGCAAAACAGACTAACCTAAGTGTTATATCCATAGAGCTATGGTAGGACCCAGACATCAAAATGTAGGAACAAGTGAACCACCCATGGTGAATGTGCAAGAATTCATGAGAGCCATAAGGGATGGAGTAGGCAACAGGCAGGAAAATCCACATGAGGAGTTTTCCAAACTACTCAAGACTTTTACCAATCTTGGAGGCAAAACTTTTGATGGCACAGAAGGAGTTATGGGAGTTCAAAATTGGCTTAGAATTTTGGAAAGGATCTTTGCAGACATGTAAGTTGAAGACCAAAAGAAGAGGCAAATTGCATCCAGGCAATTGAGAGGAGCAGCTTTGGATTGGTGGGAGGTTATCATAGCTGGAAGACCTGAAGGAGAAGTGACATGGGATCAATTTAAAGCAATGTTGGAAGGCAGATTTGTCCCTACATCAGCCAAGGAATCTTTGCTAGAGGAATTCATCAAATTAAGGCAAGGGACTATGAGTGTCACTGAGTACACTTAGAAGTTTGAATCATTGGCAAAGTATGGTGTAGTACTCATCACTACTGAGGAGGCTAAGAATGGCAGGTATATTCAAGGGCTGAACCCTAGCCTTAGTAGAGCCATGCTACCATACAAGGACAAGACTTTTGATCAAGTTTTGGATTTGACTCTGAGCATTGAACAACATGATAAAGCTAGAGAGAATTTCAAGGCATTCAAGAATAATCAAAACAAGAAGGGAAAGGGTAAATTTCACCCTTATGGTAAGAAGAAAACAGACATAGCTTTCACCAAGAAACCAGAAGAAGTCAGGGCTACTGAAATTAAGAAGAAAATCACTTGCTATAACTGTGGCCAAGAGGGGCATATGAAGAATAGATGCACAAATGTTAGGCCTGCATCCTTCAATTGTCACCATTGTGGGAAGGAGGGTCACATAAAGAGGAATTGTCTAGATTTTAAGCAAGGAAAATTAGGGGCTTTGGAAGGGAAAGGCAAGGCAGCCGAGGGATCAAGTGTTGAAAAGCATGGTCAAGTTGAAGGTACTTTGCTTATTCACACAATACCTTTTGCAGTAGTGTATGATACTGGGGCTACACACTCACTGATCTCCCCTGATATTGCACAACAATTAAAATTGAATTGTATGATTGTTGATAAGTCACTGTTAATTAGAAGCCCTATAGGTAGTTCATGTGTTCTGGGTATGATATGTATGCATCTAGGATTAAATATAGGAGGACATGTGTTTGAGTCAGACCTATATGTGTTGCAATATCCGGGCATAGGGATTATTTTAGGAGTTGATTGGTTGAGTAGATATAAGGCTATCATAAATATGGAGACATCCACCATATCATTGAAAGTTTCTGATGGACAAAGAATAGTTGTTCTTTGTGAGGCAAACAAGAATAGAAGCATAGCCAACCTTTCTACATTGTCAAATGAAAAACCCATGCCTGCAATAGAAGAAATCCCCATAGTAAATCAATATGTTGATGTGTTTGGTGAAGTTAGGAGAATTCCAAACCACAGACCAATTGAGTTCTCAATTAAAATTATTCCAGGAGCTAGCCCAGTAGTTAAAAGACCAACCGGAATGGGGCCTAAGGAGTTGATGGAGCTGAAAAAGCAATTGGTTGAACTAGAAGAAAAAGGTTTTATTAGACCCAGTAGCTCATCATGGGGACACCAATAGTCTTTGTTAAGAAACAAGATGGATCCCTTAGGTTATGTATTGACTATAGGAAATTAAATAAAGTCACAGTTAAAAATAAATATCCCTTACCAAGAATTGATGATCTCTTTGATCAATTGAGTGGTGCAAAAATATTTTCTAGGATTGATTTAGCTTCAGGCTTTCATCAGATGAAAGTGGAAGAGGAAAGCATTAAGTATACAGCCTTTAACACAAGATATGGACTTTATGAATTTTTAGTAATGCCATTTGGTTTGACAAATGCTCCTTCCTATTTTGTTGATTTGATGAATAGGATTTTTAGAGAATACTTGGATAAGTTTGTATTGATATTTATTGATGATATACTAATTTATTCTAAGTCAATCAGAGAGCATGAAAATCATTTGCATATGGTATTTGAGAAATTGAGACGGGAAGACCTAAAAGCCAAATTTTCAAAATGCACTTTTTGGCAAAATGAAGTGAATTTTCTAGGTCATATTATATCAGAAAAGGAATATCTGTGGATTCCAATAAAGCCGTTGCAGTGCAAGCTTGGAAAAGGCCTACTAATGTCACTGAGGTCAGATCATTCATGGGAATGGCTGGTTACTATAGGAGATTTATAAAAGATTTTGCAAAAATCTCAATTCCATTAACCAGATTGACTAGGAAAAATCAAGTGTTCACTTGGACAGAAGAGTGTGAAAAAGCTTTTGGGAAACTAAAGGAAGCACTAGTGCAAGCTCCAATTCTTAAAGTGCCTGAAGGAAATGAAAACTTGGTGGTGTATACTGATGCAAGTGGACAAGGGCTTGGGGCAGTGTTGGTGCAACAACATCAAGTGATAGCTTATGCTTCTAGGCAGTTGAAACCAAGTGAGGTAAGGTATGCTACTTATGACCTTGAATTGGCTGCTATAGTGTATGCTCTTAAGTTATGGAGACACTACTTGTTAGGAGCAAAATTTGAAGTGTATACAGACCATAAATCACTTAAATATTTGTCTTCACAAAAAGAATTAAATATGAGGCAACAAAGATGGATTGAACTCTTAGCCTCATATGACTTTGAAATATTGTACACACCTAGTAAGGCTAATAAAGTAGCAGATGCCCTAAGTAGACAACATGCTAACATGGCTAGATTGATGGTAAAAGAGTTTAACACTTTATCATTATTAATTGATTCAGAGATAGAAAGTGATAACATAGAAAATATTAGCTTATGCAGTGGGAATGTAGAAATGGGAAAATTAAGTTTTATTACTCTGGGATCAGAATTGAAGAATAAAGTTGTAATGCTACAAGACCAAGATCCATTTTTATTTGAAAAGAAGACTCAAATATTAAATGGTGAGGCAGTGGAAGGTTTTCAGTTGAATGATCAAGGCCATTTGAAGAAAGTAAAAAGAATATGTGTTCCAGCAATTGATGAGTTGAAGCAAGAAATCTTGGATGCTTACCACAAAAGCAAATATACTATACACCCAGGAAGCACAAGAATGTATCACAACCTCAAGAGAGATTATTGGTGGAGTGGTATGAAGAGTGCAGTGGCAACCTATGTATCCAAATGTATGGTTTGCCAACAGGTGAAGGCTGAGTATAAAAAACCCTCAGGAATGCTTCAACCTTTGCAAATACCACAGTGGAAATGTGAAGACATATCAATGGATTTCATTGATGGTTTGCCTAGAACTAGGAGGGGAAATGATAGTATTTGGGTAGTGGTTGATAGGTTAACCAAGTCAGCCCACTTTATACCAGTGAAATCAGAAAGAAATGCAAGTACACTAGCCCATTTGTTTATAAAGGAAGTAGTCAGACTGCATGGCATACCAAAGACTATAGTAAGTGATAGAGATACCATCTTCACTTCAAAGTTTTGGCAGAGTTTTCACAAGGCAATGGGGACTGATTTATGCTTAAGCATAGCATATCATCCTCAATCTGATGGCCAAACAGAAATTGTGAACAAATTGCTTGAAGACATGTTAAGAGCTTGTGTACTAGATTGGGGAGGAAGTTGGGAGGATCATATCTTTTTAGCTGAATTTGCATACAACAATAGCCATCATAGTAGTATAGGCATGGCACCCTTTGAAGCTCTCTATGGGAGACCATGTTCATCACCCTCAAGTTGGCTTGAATCTGGGGAAAAAGTGGCTTAGGACCAGAAAATGTGAAGGAAACTTCTGAAAAGATAGCTTTGATCAGAAAAAGAATTGCTTCTACCCAAGATAGGCAAAAGAAATATGCAGATCAAAGAAGAAAGACAGTACAATATGATGTTGGAGATTATGTATTTATCAAAATATCACCCATGAAAAAGGTTCTAAGGTTTGGGAAACAAGGAAAGTTGATTCCTAGATATATAGGGCCATATAAAATTTTAGAAAGAATAGGAACTGTAGCCTATAAGCTAGAGTTGCCAGAAGAAATGAGAGCAATGCATGATGTTTTTCATGTGTCTCAACTAAGAAGATGGGTTCATGATAAGGAGGCAATCCTAGAATCCTCTAAGGATGTGCAGATTGACCCTAGAATGATATATGAAAAGGAGCCAGTGGGCATAGTTTCTAAAGAAACCAAGAAATTGAGAAACAAAGAAATTAAATTAGTGAAAGTGCAATGGAGTCTTGACCCAAATGATTGCATATGGGAAGTGGAGGATAAAATCAGAAATGATTATCCACAACTGTTTGATTGAAGGAAAGGTAAATTTATATATATACTGATGAATGTTTTGATTGAATTGCATGGTGATTTTTGTTTTGATATGCCTAGAGTTTAATCAAATGATTGATTTGAGATCAGAAATTGATTTTCTGAAGTAATGATACTTAAGTTAAGTATGAAAGAATTGTGGGACACAATTCCTAAAAGGAAGGGTATATGTGATAACCCTGATTTTTGTGAGTAATTTCATGATTTAATTTAGTTTGTATTTGTTTGAAATTGCACTGAAAAGGTAGAGATAGGAAACTGATTTGCAGATACATAGTTTAAAAATATGTACATGTGCTTCAGATAGTGCCCAAACATGCACACATTTTTCTGTTTGATAAAATAGGCAACAGTTAATATATATATGATATGATAAATAAATTACAAATATATATATGTAGGCAGAAATGATCAGGTCTTTAAATGAAAAATTTAGCATAAAGAAAACAAATGTGTATATATAGGCAGAAATAGTAAGAAAGAAGAATAAAAAGACTTAGGCAAAAAAAAAGCATACATGTGTTATACATGTACACAGTCAAACACTGCAGGTAGAAAACAAAGCTTGCATGGAAATGGTATGAACCCTTGAATAAATACTTTATCCATTTCCAGCAATTCTTTTTGCTTAGGAAAATTAAAGTCATACATATAACATGACCCGGGGGAAAAATTAAAAGAATAAGGTTTATTTTCTGAAAAATTAGCAAGGATTACATACCCTCTTATTTTCTTGAATCAAATAAGAGGTAGACTATGTTTTGTATGGGGTAGAACTGACATTGGGTAATTCCATAAACCCTAGTAACAGCCAGGATTTGTATAAAGAGGCTTAGTGTAGTGAGATCATACCCATTTGCTCTTCATAACCTAAAGAAAAAAAAATAAGCCAGAGCACCGGCCATTAGAGTTAGAGGAAGGCAGAGGATCAAAAGAAAAGCAAGGCTTAGGAAAAACAAAGGAATTAAGGGTGAGTAACCTCACTGAAAACTTTGGCATTAAGTCCTGAATATTGAGGCAGCCTATTTGAATTAATAATTCACTGTTGCAAGTTATGTTCATTTTATGATTTGATTTGTTAATGATCTGTTCAAGTGTAAAACCCTTCATAGTGATTTACCCAAAAATAAGAGTCATGGATTTCATGTTTTAAATGTTTATCTGTGATAGGGATTAACTTTGAGATGGAGTGATTTCTTTTATGGGTTTTCTTCATAAAGTTATTTATAAAATCCCAGGATTCATGTGGTAGATATACGGTCTGTAAATGGAAATAAATATGGGGCTGCAACATTGTGTTGTTGCTTATGTCTCATGTTAATTAAAACAAAAGAAAATGTAGAAGTGCAATGTTATACATGTGCTGAGCTCCTATGTTTTATGAACTACTCAAATCAAAATACACTTATGGTTTAGCCAGATCTTCAAGATTAAGAAGAATCTGATTGAACCAGAGGTAAGAGAGGATAACTAATAAACTACTTATGGCCATATGTTTATAACTTGATCCACTGAAACCCATAGACAAAATAATGTGCTAAGAAATCACATCTGTTTTTCATGATTAAATGTTTGCTTCTGAGAATATAACTTACCAAACTCTGGATGAATACATGTTGGTTGAATTGTTTATTTTTCTCTGATTGAAAAGTGAGATGCAGAAGGGATTAGCACAGTTATGAAAAAGGAAATAACACTTAGTAATTTAAATAAGGACTTGGGATCTTAGGGCTACAAAATATAGCTTGGCAAGGGGAACATGCAAGCTCACACATGGTATGTTTATACCCAGGGGCCTGAGTGTGCTGGGTTAACAGAGAGATGTCCCAGGCAGTGTGTGTTTTAAAAAAAGAGAAAGTAGCTAAAGACCCTATTATATTGATAGTGAACTTTAGAAATAGGTTCAGGAGAGGCTTGGGCAAAAATCCCCGATGGCCAGTAAAATTGTAAAAGGGGCATGATGACTGAATTGATGATTGCATTGGTTGGTTTATGATGTTTTATTGGTGAATCTTATGATTGTTTTCTATGAACTAAATCATTGTGATCATATATAATCTGTTTGGAACTGATATGAATGCACCTGCCTCACAAAAACATGCACAAAGAAGATACTGAGTTTCTTTATTCATACAAAGTACTGGAATATAAATAGAATTGAATAAAAGATCATGTTTTCAGTTAGATTATTCATACCAGACAATTAGTCTGACCCTTTTGTGTTTATGCACCATTGGGTGTCTCATATTTGTATGAGGCAGTTCATGGTGATTATGCAGGTAAATAGGAATTTTGTTGATCAGGCTTTGGATGAGTTAACTGCTTAAAGATTTGGATGCTATTTTTAAAGACTTTGCTGAAGTTAAATTAAATATTCATGTTGAACTATGTTAAGATATTTTGTTAAGTTGCTTAGAAAAACCAATGTATTGTTATTTACTGTTTTGTAAGTGTTGAACTTATATGTATCAGCTGTAACATATGTATTTTGCTTTGCAAAATGCTTTGCTAAGAAAATGAATTATAAGCTTCAAGAGCAGTTAGGCTATAATGGTAGAAAAATCTGAGAATAAAGGATTTATGGATTGAATGTATATCCAAAGAACTGACATAATAAAATCCATGTTTAAGTAAAGAAAAATCTGGCAAAAAGGTTTTAAGTTCCTTAGAGAAGAAAACCAAAATAAAATGTGTTTTGTTGAGAAATAGTGCAAACTGAATAGGGCTAACATAGCCATTTTCTTGAGCCTGGGTTAAGCCATCACCCAAGAGTTTTAAATTAAGTTTTCAGATCTGTTTCATAACCCAAGTATAGGGTAGACTCAGACAATTTTGTTAACAAGAAAAAAAAATAAGGCACCTGAATTTCCCACTGACACACACATGCATAGAAACATGCACACACACATGCACAAGCAAAAGCACTGTTTATACAGTAATAAAATTATGGAAATTTGTGTAAAGTGATAAGTCTTGAGACATAAAATCAATAGTTATGCATTAACCCAAGTGTACTTTGAAAATCTAGTTTTTTTAGAAACACCATTGCTAGGTAGAGAGTATTTCCTTTAAGTAATACTCAAACAGATTTCTACTTTAAAATTTCTGTACTCTGATTTAAGTAGAAAATGACTTATATATCTTCATATATATAAGTTCAAGATGAAATGAGAAAACCAATATTTTTATATTGACATAAAGATCCTGGACAGAAGAAAATTGGAGTTAAATATTTTCTTGATTAAATGGCCACCGTTTTAATTTTTTTTAAGTGGGTCATTTCACAATCCCCAACGGAAAATTCAAAATCCTTCATTCTTTTATCTGCATAACTTTTCTGCCTAGATTGAGCCTCCTTCATCCTAGTTCGAATCAACTCAATCTTTTCCGCAACTTCCTCCACTAAATCCGGACAAAGAACTAATCTATCTCCGGTCTCCAACCAACATACGGGAGATTTGCAAGGTCTACCATACAATGGTGCAAATGGTGCCATCCCATTACTAGTATGATAACTACTGTTATACGAGAACTCAACTAGATGAAGATGGTCCTCCCATGATCCCCCAAAATCTAATATACAAGCTCTTAACAAATCTTCCAAGATTTTGTTAACCCTTTCCGTTTGCCCATCGGTTTGTGGATGGTAAGCGGTACTCATTTTGAGCTTGGTTCCTAATGCTTCCTGTAGACTTTTCCAGAACTCACCAGTAAATAAAGAATCTCTATCACTGACAATATTACTAGGAATCCCGTGTAGGCTAACTACATTCTTTATGAACAACTCTGCCAACTCAGGTGGCATTCTAGTTGACTTTACCGGAATAAAATGGGCACTCTTAGTCAGTCTATCCATCATAACCCATACGCTTTCATTTCCTCTTCTAGATCTCGGCAACCCATCAATAAAATCCATGGAGATTGAATCCCACTTCCATAACAGAATCTCTAATGGTTGAAGCAATCCACTTGGCTTCTGGTGTTCAGCCTTTGCTGTTGGCAACTCAAGCATTGCTTAACACACAATCATATATCCCGTTTCATACCTTCCCAGAAGAAATTTCTCTTCATGTCCTGATACATTTTCGTTCCTCCCGGGTGGATAGTGAACTTCGAACGATGGCACTCATCCAAAACCTCTTTCCACATTTTTTCTACATTCGGAACACACAATTTTCCTTTCTTTCTCAACCACCCATTTTGGTCAAGATTGAAATCTTTTAGGTCATCGCCCTCTGTTCCTTCCTTCAACCTTCTGATCCTTTCAGCCAATACTGGATCCTCTTCTTGCTTAGAAGCTATCTTCTCAATCATTACCGGTCGGACTTCTAAACAAGATAATACAATATTTCCTGCACTCGATCCTACCTCGGATCTAAACCGCACACTACAATCCGATAATACCTCCAAATCTTTCCACTCAGTATTCATAGCCAATACCGCATTCTGATGTTTCTGACTGAGTGCATCTGCTACCTTGTTTCCTTTTCCAGGTGTATACTCAGTTCCAAAATCATAGGCAGCAATAAACTACAACCATCTTTGCTATCTCATGTTCAGCTCCTTCTGAGAGAATAAATACTTCAACGACTTATGATCAGTATACAGCTCAAATTGTTCTCCCGAAAGATAGTGTCTCCACACCTTTAAAGCAAATATAACGGCAGCTAACTCCAAGTCATGCGTTGGATACCTAACCTCATGTGGTCTGAGCTGTCTAGAAGCGTAAGCAATTACTTTACCCCTTTGCATCAACACGGCTCCTAATCCAGTTCCACACGCATCTGTATAAACAACTAAATCATGATTCCCCTTCGGAACCACCAACACTAGTGCATGGGTCAATAAGTGTTTCAAGCTCTGGAATGCTTCTTTACACTTATCGGTCCACACGAACTTCACATCCTTTCGCGTAAGCTTAGTCATCGGTGCTTCTATTCGCGAAAAATCTTTTATAAACCTCCGATAATACCCCGCCAATCCAAGGAAACTCTTTATCTCGGTCACCGTCTCATGCCTCTTCCAATTATTCACCGCTTCAATCTTAGTCTGGTCTACTGACAACCCTTTCTCAAAGACGACATGACCAAGGAACTTCACTTCCTTCTTCCAAAAATGACACTTTGTAAACTTAGCCTTCAACTGATGCTCCTTAACGTCTCAAGCACGACTCTGAGATGAGCTGCATGTTCCTTCTCATCCTTAGAGTATATTAAAATGTCATCAATGAAAACAACCATAAACCTATCCAGATGCTCTCGAAAAATCCTATTCATCAGATCTACAAAGAAAGCCCGCTCATTAGTTAGTCCGAACGGCATAACTAACCATTCGTATGATCCATATCTCGTTCTAAACGCCGTCAAAGGAATGCTATCCTCTACTACTCTAAGCTGATGAAATCCCGTTGCCAGATCTAACTGAGAGAATACTTTCGCTCCACTCAACTGATCGAACAAATCGTCAATTCTCGGCAATGGATATCGGTTCTTTATCGTCCTCTCATTCAACTTACGATAATCGATACATAGCCTTAACGATCCATCCGGCTTCTTAGCAAACACAGCAGCGGCTCCCCATGGCAAACTACTCGACCTAATAAAACTTTTGCCTTTCAGATCTACTAACTGCACCTTCAACTCTTTCATCTCTATAGGTGTCATCCTACTCGACGGTCTACTCAGCGGTTCAGCTCCAGGCACCAAGTCAATTCGAAACTCAATAGCTTGTTTCGATGGTAGTTCGACGACTGGTTCAAACACATCGGCAAATTCTCTAACTACAAAAACCCAATGCAACTCATCTTCCAACTCCATAACACCCAGTAAAGCATTCACCTCACAACTAGGGTTCTCTATGGTATAAATTATCCGATCACTACAATCTGGGTGACTAAGTGATATTTTCCTATCTTGGAAAATTATCCTAGCATCATATCTACTCAACCAATCCATCCCTAGGATAATCCCAAATCCCACAAAATAAAATACATGCAAACAACAATCAAAGGTATGTCCTAGCAAATCAAATTCTAGATGGTCACACCTCATCCCAAGTGTTGCATAACCTCATATTGGATTAGCAACCCTTAAGAAAGTAACTAAGTAAGAGGGTTCTAGGTTAAGTCTATCTACCGGACTTCTAGAAATAAAAGAATGGGATGCCTCAGTATCAAATAGGACGCTAAAAAACATACCGTGGATCTGCATCGAGCCTTATAAAACAGTTTTTCCCTTATCATGAGCAACTGATTTTTGCGATTGTGGGCTCCAAATCATAAAATCACCCTTTCCCTTCCTTTGGTGGTTCTGGGCACTTGTTCTTGAAGTGACCCACCTGATCGCAATTGAAGCTTCTAACATTCTTCTTCTCACCAGCTCTTTTTCCTTTCCTTTTGCTGGATCGACACTCATTGGCATAGTGTCCTTTCTTGTTACATTTGTAACAAACCACCTCAGATTTACTCTTCTTCTACGCTCCTTCTTTATGAGCAATCTTTTTCTAGAAAAATTTCCTTTTCTGAGCTTGTCCAGCATGAGCCTCTTTTACTTTCTTTCTTAGGCAAGCCAATGCTTCTTCTTGCCTCAATGCAATCTCAACAACAACATCGCTAGGGTCTCTTAAGTGTGGCAAAGTTGCACTTATCATTTCTGGCCTTAGTCCACTGATGTACTTCTCATTTCTGCTGATAACAGTATAATCCAATGCATACCCATGTTGGGCTAATTCCTCGAACTTCCTGGTGTACTCCAACACACTCATATCTCCCTGCTCCAGTTTAACATACCTCCTTACCAGTGCGGCTTGCGCCATAACGGACATAAACCTCTCCGAGAACCTTCTTCTGAATTCCTCCCAAGTAATGGTCTCTTCATCCACACCGGCTGTGACAGCGTTCCACTAAAATAACGCAGCTCCCTGCAGCTGCCTTGAGGCTAACCTCCTTTTCTGCGCATCGTTCAGCCCTAATTCTGCGAAAATCCTTTCACAGTGCAGCAACCAGTTCTCTATTTCAATCACATCGTCGGTACCAATGAACGGCTTTCCTCCGAGCCTAATGTAATCTCTACTTAGATTGGCATACTAGTTAACCGCAGGAACCTCTTGAGCTCCTCCTCCCGTAGCGTTTCCTCCAACTACACTTGCTGCTACTCCAGCTTGCACCATATTCACAAAGAACTAATACATTGCCCCCGTATCCACCTGGGGAATTCCCACGTCAACATTCTCAGCTTGTGCCTGACCAGGGCCTCTCCTTGCATTTGGTCGGGCGTTTCCATTAGTGGTGCTGCTATCTCCTCCAATGCTCACTCGGCTTCTTCTCCCCTCTATATTTGTATTCAAACCTCGTGAGATACAGATGAATAACTTAACTAAGATAGGAGTCTAAAGATAGAGCGTATACTTATATATATAAAATACAAGTACGTTATCATAGCCTTATCCCATACCCCGATCTTAACCCTAATTTCTATGGATTATGTTTTCAAAAACCATTTTCTAGTTAAAGTATTTCATAAAGCATGCTCTGATACCAAGCTATAACATCCCCTATCTAGAGGCCCAAAACTAAGCGCTACAGATGCTGCAGTCATCTATAGTATTTGTTTCCGGCGATTAAATACGGCTATGTTAATGGTATCAATAATATCAGAAGCAATTGAATATGAAACAAAACACAGATTTAAAAACACAGATTTACTTCATTACATTTCCAAATAAAACTTGTTCCATATTCATGTAACATAACCCAAACGTTTTCCCAGGCACTGAATAAATATAGTTATTACAAATTACGTCGAGAGTGGTATATGAAGATACCCCCTCGATTGATCAGAGTCAAATGGTCATATAAGACCTAATACATCATAACACAGCGGAAATTCTTTAAACATAAATAAAAAGCAGCAATTCCTAAATAGCTATCTGTTTCCTCCTGCATCCTTCGGTAGCTTATTCGTCAAACAACCTAAAAACCTAAAAAGATCCTTAACTCTCAATCTACTCAAATTAGTTTGGAGTACCCGAGAGTTTATGGGGAAAACATAAACTTCGAGTCAGACATAAAGCCTGGTATGAATAATACTGCACATCCCGGTTTAATTATGTTAAGTGAGACCACACCGCATAGTGGAACGGATTTTCCCTCACTAACATGTTTTAAAATATATCTTTGCATATCTTTTCATATAACCATATACTATGCACCTGTATTCACAATGGTCAATCTCACAAAACATACATTATGTAAACAAACATAAATATCAGGTAATAATGAACTATCTATTCAAACACAAATAACGTTTAACCTTTGGCTGACTCGGGACTACCAGATAACATAATCATGATCAAATTTTACCTAACATCTGTTAGATTTTTATATTTAGGATTGTCTATCCTTGTTTATCTATTTAACATCTCCCATCGGGATGGTTTGTCCTAAACTATCAGTTAAATCTCTTCCTTCTTGACGGTCTGTCCCTAACTTAATCATCTCCCAGCTTCTCCCGAGCCTAGTGGTTTTCCGGGCTTACCATTAACCTATCTGTATACAACATATGTTCCTTTCGGTGTGTAATCATAATTTTAGTGTACCTATGACCGAGCCCTACACACTGGAATTTTGGACAACAATTAGCTGGGGCTACAAGCTAATGTACAGAGCGCGACCATAATTTTCCTTGAAAACAATTTTAAAATGATAACCTCTAAATCAAACTTCAATCAAGGAAAAGAATAAGTTTCTCTACTTTACTCAAATCATATTACCATGTTAGATATATGTTCTTTACTTAAAACTTAGTTGATGAAAACACTTTTCCATTTGAAGGAACTTCTTCCCCTAATTTGAAATTATCCCGTTTAAATTCATTGTTTAAACCTTTCGAATTCATTCAAAACAAACCTTTCGGAAGTTATAAGCTTTAGACATCCTCTTTTAAAATCACTTTAAGTCCTTGCCTTAGAAAAACCTTCGTAAAATCTTTCCTTCAAACCCTTTTGAAAACCTTTAATAAACCTTTCGAAATAGATCCGAGAATAACCCTTCGAATGCTTAAAACCTTTTAAAACATAAACCTTTTGAAGGTATGATGGGTTCAACTTTTAAAACAATCTGGAAACTTATCTTTTAAAACCTTTCCTCTTTACTAAAGCATTCTTTTGAAAATATCATATAACCTTTCGAGGATATCAAAACAACCTTTCGGAATCCTTTGGTTATATTTCACAAAACAAGGGTAACCACCTAAGTCGAAAGCTTCTCTCCGATAGCCTTGGAGAAACGACTAAATTTAAAAATAGGCGAACCTTTCGATTTGGTCGGAAGGTTCAAATTAAAACCTTTATAAAACAGTGGAAACCCTTCGGCGATGCCGGAAGGTTTCAAAACAAAGTAATGGTGGTAGCAGCTACAACCTTTCGTCACATCGGAAGGTTTTAATGTCTTTCTTTAAATAACTTGACCTGGTCGGAAGTGACCAAGCCGAAAGCTCAAGTTTGAAAGCAAAGTAGGCAAAAGCTTTTCACTTATAAAATAATTATATTCCAACCCTTCGGCCATCAACCTTTCGTCTTACATCCAATTCATTACGTACCAATTTCTTGATACCTTATGCATTGGACTTTGACTTTACCGAAAGCTAACCCTTCGACTGAGACGAAAGGTCTCCGGCGGAAGGTACTTAGCCGTATGGATTGAAACATGGAAAAAGTGTGATTTTGTATTTAAACTTAAAAAGGAAACTTTTCAACTAACCTGCCTTTATTTGTCAAATTCTCATTGGTCGATAAAACACTTTTCAGAACTTTGCTGCTGTAATTACCAGAATTTGTAAGACATTTTATTTTGCAAAATACCCCTTCTCCTTCATAAATATATAAAACATTTAAGTCCTATACCTTAAATAATTTTATATATCGCTCAAATGACTTAGGAAATTTTTGGAAAAATTCCAGAAAATATATTTTAATACATTACCTAACATATTTAAATCTCATACACAAATAATTATTATTTCAGCCGAAAATAATTTAAAACCCAATAAACAATTTCCTTCATTTAATAATTCATATAATATCCATATTAACACAGAAATTTTTGAAAATCAAAACCCATCTCTAAAATATTATTCCCGACTTATATTTAAATTTTCAAAGTATTCGAATGTCATTAAATAGGGTTTTCATGCTAAACATTATCATAAAACACGAATAAACATTTATAATTCCATCAAAAACAACATATATATCTTAAAACATCAAACATGGCAATATTATAGAAAAATCATTTCGGATCTAAACAAATACCAAAAACTAGAAATACTAGGGATGTAGTAATTATTCACCTTGGCTTTTAGAGATTATAGACGAGATTTTAGAGTGTTGAATTAGTTAATTTCTTCTTTCCTCTTGAATCTTAGCTTTCTTCTTCCTGAGATTGGAAATGGTGGCCGGCCTTAGCAAGTTTTCGTTTTTTTATGAAATGAGAATAGTGAACGTGAATCTCACAAGGGTTTAGGGTATAAGGTGTTGCCATTTCCCAAAACACCCTTCTTATTTCCTAACACATTACCTAGTGTTATTTCATTTTAATTATCTCTTCATTATGGCACAGCTACCTCTAACTAATTAAATCTCCATCTATTACTCTTTACATCATTTAATTTAATTTAACTAATTAAATGTCTTAAATAAGGTTATAAAATATATGGGGTGTTACAATAGTCGAGCATAAAATCATATTGATGAAAATGTAATCTCACGGTATAATACTCTATAAGTTTTAAGCAATGACATTTTGAACATGGATATTGGACTTCTTTCATATTAGTTTATTACTAGATGCCACTTTCATGAATGCATCCACGTCATTTCTAAAGTGCAATAAAATTGTTCATCTATTTTTACCTCATGTACATCCAACTTTGATCTTCCAAGTAATCCATCTTCTATACTCTACACATAAACAAAATTTACACTATCTTTCTCACGGTAGTATATTAATTCAAAAAATAACATTATTAATTTTATCATTGCTTTAAATAACACTATTACTTCTATTAATAATTTAAATAAAATTATTAATTTTATCATTGCTTTAAATAACACTATTAATTTTATGAATAATTTAAATAAAATTATTCATTTTGTTCTTAATTTAAAAACATTATTATTTTTATGAATAATTTAAATATCAGTATTAATTTTTTAGTTTAAATAACTTTATTAATTTTAGTATTACTTTAAATAATATTATTAACTTTATTATTACATACTTTCATTAATTTTATTAATACATTCGATTACATAAATAATTTTGTACGTAATGTCAATAACATTATTAATTTTTGTTATAAAACAATGGAATTCACAAACAATTTCAAAGCTATAAAACCTAAGGATTTCTACACTTCTTTAAATGGCTAGCCATCCTACTTCCCATTGCAAACTCAACGATATTTACATTTCGTAAATCATTTAAAATCAAATGATCGATAAAATTTCAGTAACACTTCCCCTTATTCTCCGTATCATATGCAAAAGAGTATACACGGGGAACATGAAGGATGTATTTCGAAATTTCATTAACTTCTCAGTTTGAAATATTGATTTACAAAACATAAAAACCGTTGCGTTTATAACTTGTCTAATATTGGGATAAATCTAATAAATAACATATCAAATGAATATTGATTATCATTTTATTTAAAATAGAATATCTATATAATGATCATAGGGTACTTGCCAGACAAGACCAAATTAAATGTCTTTGGGGTTTCTTTAATACCATTATATAGATGGCAATGAACCATCGAACAATTTAAAATCAATACCAATGATATCTTAGATCGTATACGAATTATCATACCAACAAACCTATGCCAACGATCATATACCAACGAATATAAACAAACAAATCTATATCATATACGAATTTAATCAAATCATTGCATTGTGTAAAAAGCGAATCAGAGAATTAAATCATACCGACGGGGCCTTGAAAGATGACTTAGAGGAGGGGTTTACGACTCAAGATTGCGGTGACCGACGAGGTTGTCGATTGGGGATTTGCCACAAGGGCTTGGGATTTATGGCAGCATCGATGGAGGAGGAGGTACCGTCATTCAACGTCAAGGAAGGAGGAGGGGGTGGGCTTGCGACAATCGATGAGCTAGGGATATGCGGCTAGAGCTTAAATGTCGGCTTGGGCTTAGACATTGGCTTGGGCTTAGGCTTGGGGTTTATGGCAGCATCGTCAAGGGAGGGGGAGGCAGCCGCAATGGATGTTGAGGGGGAGGAGGCGATGATGGCGACAAACATTCATTTTTTTGTTATTGGAAAAGTGGAGAAGAAGAGGACGTCGACTATGGTATTATCATTAGGCCCGGTGCCCTACAAACGCTGCATCATAGGCATCGAAAGGGCATTGGTATTTTTTCATAGTTTGGTATCCATCGACACCTCGTCAATGCCATATTAAGTGTGTTAGAATGGCGTCTGTAAAACAAGGTAGGTAAGTGTTGCATTTTCAAGTTGTGCATATGCCAGGTGGCGCTTGTATCGTTGTCATCCATTGTGTCTGCAGGGGCAATGTTTGTATGATGTACGAGATTGTGTGATGGGATATTCTTTGAGAGAGAGCCCTATTTTCTTAGGCCTGTCAGGGAGAAATACTAAGCGGGCAAGCATGTATTGGGTGCTTGTGGTGCATGAACATCATTGTAGTCTGAGTCCGGTCTGATCAAAGTGTTGAATCATGGGGAAACGTGAGCCCAAAGATAGGCCATACTATGCGTTGATGAACTCATGTGGGCTATTCGAATGATGCGGGCGGACCCCTCTATGCTTGCGAGAAATTCAAGTAATATTTTGCCCCCAAGCCCCTGCCAACGTGCTGGGGTAGGCTTGTCAATCGGGTAATAAAGACTGCATTTAATGCTCTCACACGTGTTATTGTATTATTGGTGGAGGTGGTCTATTTCCCAAGCCCCACATAGGTAAAGCACTTTTCGATGAGGCAATTTGACAGATGCAGTGATGATACCTAGATAGTTCAGATCCCTTCTTGCATGGTAGATCCAACGGTTCACACAACCTCCCACTACCTATAAATACCCAACCTCTTTTTCTATCTCATTCTTTACTGAATATCCAAATTCTTCTAACGTTAAAACACTTTAAAGAGCTTTCCTTCTTTACTATTGACTTTGATTTTCAATTGCAAACTTGAATCATCATTAGTGAGTGCTTTTATCTTTGATCCATTTCGTTTTCATGTTATTACTTAAATATGATTTTGCTTGCTTTCTTTCGAAATGATTTTATGGGTCATATTGTTGCTTTTCCCCTATTTTCACATTGTTCTTTAGCGCTTGGTTTGCCATTACTTTTGAAATAAATTTCACCCTTTGTTGCACTGGTGAACTTTCCTAATGAACTCCTACTGTATGCCACGTTTAACGATCGTCATTATGCCATCAACGGCGATCGTCTGTGGTCGAACACTGAACATATCACACTAAGCCTTAATGTTGCCAATATTACCGAATTGTCCCTTTCTTGTAAAAATAAAAATATTACATAATAGGTCTGAAGCCATGGGTAGGATTAGGTGGCAGGTTGATAAGGATGCAGGCCACACAGCCCGTTTTAGCTATAGCACAAGCGGGACTATCGAGAGACGGTGGGTTACTTATACCAGTTGTAACACCCCATATTTTGGAGAGTCCATAATATAAGGAATTAATTTAAATAAATACTAATAAGATATTATTAAAGAGATAAATAAGATAATTTAATTGCAAGAATTGCCTAAGGGAGATTTAGTTAATTAACCATGGGACACTTTATAAAGTTAATTCAGTGGACTAAGGTTAATTAGAGCAATTAAGGTTGGGGAGAAGCTTGCTCCTATGCTTAGTTAGATTTTTAGTAGTTGGGGTGGTTCAGTAATCTAGGTTGTTCGCTATTGATTGTAAATGACCTAAGCCACTTCTAACGATGTACAATAGGTCCTCTCTTGGGGTGCTTCTAACATCCGGGAGGACCACATCGACCTTGCCTGCTCTTTGATAGATTTCGGCCATGGGAATGTCATCCCTCTTTACCCTCTGTTAGCCGATCGAGCCTACTAACCCACAGTGGGCTAGTTTTCCCAGTCACTAGCTTATACAAAGAGTGGAGTGACACTTCCTCTCCACCCCTACTTTGTCGGGTTCGTGAATGCGCATCACTTAGTGCCAGGGCAGCTTACCCTGAACAGTTACAAGCTTTTGATCGGGCTTTTATCGTTTGCTATGGCTTAAATATTCCGAAGCCAGATTTGGTCCTGATCAAGCTGATCTTTAAGCTTTGTTAGCCGTCCAAAACCAACCCGAGTAGCTATTACTATTTGTAGAGGATCAAGATGCCCCTTCTTCTTTAGCCTTCTAAGTAAGGTGCCGACCTACCAAGACCAGTTCTAATTTATTTCAGCTATTTTCAGTCTGTTCCTTAAAACACGGCGTGCCTGGTACTTTTCCTTCTTATTAATTTTCCTTTTGAAAAATTTCCAATAGTTTGTGACCCCTTCTTCTTTCACCTACTACAGTGAATCCTATAGGAACCAACATAGGCACCACCGTCTATGAGGACTACATCTGCCAAATAAAGATAACCAGTAATAATGCCAGGAACCTAGCAATGCGTTGATAGACAATGACCTCCACCGAGTCAGACTATTCGACATGATGCACGCTATGGGAGGTGATGGGGCTAAGGTCAAGGCCCCAGTTATATGGCCACTTAAGCATGCACGGGTCATGGATAGAGAGCCGCCGATGGTAGATATAGAGGACGAGGAAGAGGTCACTGTGTTAGACCTGGTTCGAAATGAAGCGGGTGATAATGGTGAGTGGGAAGCTTATGACTTGACCCTTTTAGACGACGTCATTTTTTCGACCCGCGATCATGCTATTGATTGGTATTTCAGTTTTTCTAGCACACCTGAGATGCCTGAGGCGGAGAGGATAGCCAACTGGGCATATAAGACGGATATGCCAATAAGTGACATCTCCTCCTCCGAGACCCCTCCTGCCCATGGATCACCGACCTTAGTAACTCACAC
The DNA here is from genome assembly GCA_030737815.1 of Allium fistulosum. Lineage (NCBI taxonomy): Eukaryota > Viridiplantae > Streptophyta > Magnoliopsida > Asparagales > Amaryllidaceae > Allium > Allium fistulosum. The sequence goes on along the minus strand of CM060901.1, from coordinate 332,718,416 downwards.
CGTGCCCCTCGAGACACAAAATTTCGAAGGAGCACAATCTATCATTAATAGTATAGAGTCTTCCAGCCCGCCTTTAGTTAGAAAGGGGTATGGGGAAATATCTATTGAGGATAGCTTAGTTTTGAAGTGATTTTATTTTATTTTTCTTTGAACTTCTAACTTCGTTACTTATTTGTGTTTTCCAGTGGTTTGCTTGAACTTGGCAGCAATCTATGACTAGGCTGAATTGGGGAGTACCCCATAAGGAGCCCCAGCTCGCACCCTCATATGGACATCGGTTGTAACAAGCCATATTCAACGTATATGAGGATCATAAAATGTTATTTTTAAGTCCATATTAGTCGGATTTGACTACAAATTTGGAAAATATCAACTAATGACATTCTTGACCTTTAATAATTTTTTGGACAGTTTTGACTCTAAAGGCTTATATATAAAGCCTACAACTTTTGATTGGAGTCGAATTAAATGTTAAACCCACTTTCAGAGGAAAGATGGTATGGTTTCTCTTTCTATAGATTGGTTATAATAACTTTATGGACTTACTAATTAAGAGATATGACTATTTGAAGTTTAGAGCTTTTTTGGATGGATTGGTGGGTAATTATTGAAATTATGGGTTAAGCCTACAAGCCCATTTCAGAATTAGAGCCAAGTGAGGCTGATGAGATCTTCCTTAGTCATCATTCCACTTCCTAAAAAATCCTAAACTCCATTAATCTTCTCTTTATCCAAAATGCCGTTATTCTCCTTGCTTTACATGACCAAATCGAAAAACTAAGAATGAGATTAGTAAAATCTTGCATTGGATCTCAGGATTGCTACACATGGATTCTTATCTTTGTTGATTGGGTTGACTTTATCTCATGATTTATATATCTGGTAATCTAGATGAGTGGTTTCACACTTCTCACTATCTTATGATTGTTCATATAGTAAAAGGTAATGGTTTTAAAATGTTTAAATTCTATATAATGTAGATCTAAACTGCATATCAGTAATAAAGTGGTTTTAAAAGGACAAATGTTAGTTTTAAATCGTTTTTGACCACTTGACCGTACTGGTTGTCATATGCTATTTTATAGATCCGAGGTCAAAGAAATATCTTGATACTGATTATATTGCTTTGTATTAATGCTAAGATTTTATATAATGCTTGGATGTAGTTGTTGCTTGTGTTTTTCCCTTCTTTTTGCGAATTGAGTGAGTGGTTGTTAATTAAGTGGATCGAGGAGGAAAATTGATCCCAATACAATGTGGTCGCTTTTAAGAGCTCGTGATCGACTGAGGAAACTATAGTTCTAGTCACAGAGTTTGGGAAAGGAATGGTGTGGTTTTAAGTGGTTAGTGGCAAAGCAAACTTTGGTTAGGATAGGCACTTCGAGATATCACAAAGTTGGCTTTGGGAATAAGGTAGATGACTTTGGGAATATTGAAAAAGGGTTTGAGTTTTGAGCGCTTAGCCAATTTTTTCCTAATTAATATGGTTGGCAATGACCGTATATGGTTAGTGACAACAATAATATGGTCGACGACGACTGTGTAGGATGAGGCAGGATTTTGAAGTCGAATGTTTCATGGAGTTTTGATGCTTGGTTCCAGGTTTCAAGTAGTGGTGCTTCGGGGCGATGAAGGCGTTGCTTCTAGGCAAGGGGAGTACCACTTCGGGCTTGTTGTGCTTGAAGAGGTATATTGGTACTTCAAAGCAGTTAACCTAAATTAGCAAAGTGCCAGCCAAAAGTGGTCTCCAACGACTACAGTGGAGGGGCCTAATATTGGGTGAATTTGAGTTAGGGCATATGGATTATGCCACGATGGTTTGTTCGTTTGATGTTTGGTTTCGACGTTTTGAACTTGCATCAAGTAGTTTTGAGTAGTGAAGCTATGGTCAATGCTTTGAGTTGGTGACTCCGGGACATGGTAATGATAGCTTTATGACCTAAGGTGGACATCTGGAGGTATTCCAGATTCCAATGTATCGATAGGATGAATCATTTCAGTCGAGTACTATGGGTGTGAGGTGTGTGGACATGGGGTGTCCAAGGAGGCACAACTTACAATGTAGACTTGGTGATGTTCGAGGAGGCACGTTCGATGGGTGAAGAAATGTGGTGAAACGTGGTGTGTTTCGATTTCGAGTCATGTGAAAAATAATAATGATAACTCTTGATATGGAGTGTGTTTCGTAAGGAAAGCGTATGTGCAGACACTCATCTATGTACCCTGGACCTTAGTGATGATATATGAACGAACATCAGAGCGATGTGGTGTGTGGCTGATCTTGGTGATGGTTGTACACATTATCAAGGATTAGGAGGTATCTTTGTGCTGATGCGAGACCTGGGTGGTGGTCGGTTGATTCGAGACTCTGGTGATGGTAGGAGTGAAGTGAGATCTTAGTGATGGTTGTCTTTGCATGTTTGTTATCATTTTTATGATTGGTCTGGTTGCTCTATGTCTGTTATGGATCTTCCATGATGTAGGTATACTGTGTTAGGTACTTGACACCCATATTATACTTAGTCTAGTATACCGATATGATGATGAGGTTAGTGTAACATGTTTGGTGTTATGTGCTAATATGTTGGATGAAGGGATAGGTCAGGTATATCCATAATCGGCGTCTTTGATTTACTATATCGACTTTGATATTATCTTTAGATTGTTTACTGCTCATACCAGACCGTTGTCTGATTCGAGATTTTATGCTTTGCTTCTTATTATCTCGGTTACTCTTAAATGATTATTCTAGATAGCAGGTGTGGCATTAGGACATGAAACTGTTCAAGAGATGAGTAGGAGGCTAGTGCTATCATATATTTATTTGTTGAGTAATTTGAGTATACTGTGTATTCCGTTGTACGTCAACATGGAGCCTAGACAATGCTGGACTATTTTATTTAGAGATGGATATTTGGAGTTTATTTATCAGTTATATAAAGTATATTTTTTTTGTATAACTGTATAGAACCTCTACTCTGATCTATGATGGTTCATGTGGTTATATTTCTGTCTTGCCTGTTTTATATCTAAGATTATTATTATATTTTATCCTTGAGTTATGAGGTATACGACAAGTTGGGTTATTGCTTGTTTACTTTACCATCCTTAACAATCGTCCAACATCTGCTGTGCACCGTTGCAACGCACTATACATGTATATTAGATGCGGGAGGTGTAGGGCTGTCATCACATTTGGTATCAGAGCTTAGGTTACGTAGTTGACCTTAGTTGATATGGGATCCATTAGAGAGAGTAAGTGGAATACTCTAGATTAGATCGTGCTATATATGAGAGAGCGTACTTATTATATATTTTGATATTCAAAACCATATATTAGTAGTATATATTGTAGAAATTGCATTGCACACACGAGTACCGTTGATGCAGTTTTCCTTTATGCGAGATTGATCATTCTTGTTACAGATTTTAAAAATGAGCAAATTACAACGAACACTTTTAGAAACTCCTTTTCTAGAGTAGAGGAGGAAGGAGTGGCCTCGAGAGCGGCTAACCCTGATATGCATACCATGTTCACTGGGATGGTAAGGAACATGGTGCAAAATGACCAAGGTGTCCCTCCTGCTGTTGATGTTGGTAGGGATGATGCTCCGATGTAAGTGCCCAGGGCTTACTTTGCTAAGTTAAACAAGGACTACTCTAGCCTTGGAGGAAAATCATTCCCTAGAATGGAATCGGCTATGGAGGTTTATGATTGAATCGACACTTGTGAAAAGATCTTTGAGGAATTAGAATTGGAGGATGCAATAAAGAGGAAGCTGGCCACTCTACGGCTTCAAAGACGAAAAATGGGTTTATGGAACACCATCAAGATTACTACCCCAAAGGATCATATTACCTAGGAACAATTTAAGATGAGGTTTGAAGAGAAATTCATATTGGCTGCCCAAAAGTCGGTTATTCCATAAGTTTGCTGATTTGAGGCAGGAAGATATATAAATCCCCCATTTCGATACCCGAAAATGAAACACTGATCATGCTGTAGTCATCATCGATAATTTTAGACGACAAAGTGAGTTTGGTATTATTTTGCACAACATTAAGTAAACAGAGCAGTTAAATAAATTTTTATTGCATTAAATTGTTTTACTTGAATCATTATTAACCCATTTCATTCTCACATAGGGGTAAATACAATAAGAAAATAAGGATAGTATCATGTTCAACTTATGAAGATTCCAACACGACACATAACCAGTTATAATTCTTGCTTTCACATAGCGGAATTCTCAAAATAACAACTATCAGCTAGGTAACCCCCCTACTTCGTCTTTAGAATCTTTATTCTTCTGTAATACCCCATAAAAATTAATTTTAATTAATAATAAAGCTAAAAATGAAAATACCAAAAATGTCGGAATTCAGCTACTAAAGTTACAATATTGTGTTCGTGGCCATTTTCTGATCAACTTTCATATATAAAGTTTTGTGGTCGGTGTTTAAATGAATAGGTTATTGACATTTGAAGTTTTCAAATTTAAAATAATTCAAACGAATCCAAATTTTAATAACGCTAACGATGAAATTAAAATGGGTAACAAATATTTTAACATTGAGCATACATTAACGTTAGGTTGAAATATGGGAAAGAAATAAAAACAAACGACAATGAATAAATCACAGCCAGTAGCAGGAGGGGTCGACCTCCCTCTATTAGGCCAATCGATTGCTAGTGATCGACCGCTCGAGGGTGAGCGGTCGATCGGTTGGACATGGAGCTTAGGGTTTGTTTAGGCCACGAGTGGCTCATATTTTATTATATTAAACTGACTTAAATCCTACGATCCAGGTGCATTCTAACCACTATAGTAGGAGGCTAGCACAAACGTTTTTATTCACAATAAAATTGGAACGCTAGCAAAACGCCATCAGTATTCTTCTTCAATCCTTGGATTTAGAATTAATTGGAGTTAAAGGTAATAGGTTTTAGATATATATTTATTCATTTTCTATTTCTTTTCTTCCTAAATCACTAAATTATAAATTTAATATATATATAAATATATAATTGAATTTTTGTATATTCCAAAATGAACAAATTTGAAGGAGGAATTTGGCAAAGGCGTGAATCAAATCCAAAGGAAAGCAGAGAAACAATCTGAGTGGAAATCTTAGTTTTTCACATTTTAGTAACTTGTGCAGTAAAAGTAAAGACTGGTTTTATGCCTTTCAAAAATTTTGTATACGAAAACCCTAATCCCTAAAACCATAAAATTCCACCAAATAAATTGTCAATTCTTGGATTAATTAGAATTTCAATTTTTTATGTTAATATAGCAGAATTAGTTGGTTGATTACAATTTGAATAATTTATGTTCTATTCAACTTCCACTTATAATTTATGTTGTGTAAAGGGTTTAAAATATATTTTTTGGAAAGGGTGTGCAAAGCATTCGTTTTCATATTTGTAGTTCGCACCACCTATTTCCGTAATTTAGACAAATATGAATCCTTTTTTCTGCTTCAAGTTTGTATATGTAAAAGTCAAATAGAATATAAAGGGTTTAAATTATAAAGTTTTGTTTCCTTGAAATAGAGGTGTTGGTTCTATTATGCTAATGAAAATAATAGTTTGGTATTGTAATTCCATTTTTGAATATATATATATATATATATATATATATATATATATACACACACACACACACAAGTCTGTTTTGTCTAGCTAAGGATATTTGCTATTTGTAAGCTGTTGTATGGAACTTAGGCTTGTATGAATATGGAAGTTTTGACATTTTAAGAATTAGTATAAAAAGCAAAAATCTTAGATAAGAATGTTTCTACGTACGCTTAGGAATATTTAGTTAGCCTAAAATTTACGTACGTATAAATATATTAGTAACGTATAAATAGTAACCTATAATTCGTATCATATAGAACAAATATGTTAATAAATAACATTAAATCATATAAGAAGGAAGTTAAGGATAATTATGGAAATTAATCCATAATTAAAGGTGAAATAAGGAATTTCCCTTATATGGCCTTAATACGTAAATATTGGTGAGGTATAGAATATATATATGCTATATATAGCAGTATATTCAGAGAGTGGAAATATGACTAAGTTATAGGGATGCGAGGTCAGTCAAAAACACATAGAAGTCTACCCAGCTAATTTGGCTACCAGCAGTATGACTTTGGGACTGATGTGAGACATCGCCTATAATAAGTATGTATAGTGGATGCAAGGTTAGTCCCATTTCTATAGGGTAAGCCTGCTCAGGTAATCTGGCTACCAGTGCATACGAATAGTCAGACTAATGTGAGATGCCATGATTTGGGTTATGGATCATAAGATGGATATCCTAGTACGAGCCTACTTCAAGGTTAAAGGTATTAAGTGGTTGTTGTAGGGTCTGCCTCATTCCCACTCAAGAAGTATTAAATGGTCGAGATTATCTTTTAGGTGCGGTAGTGGGAAATCCATAAAAGGGTCAGCTTAAGAGTTGAGGTATTAAGTGGCTATTGTAGGGTATGCCTCTTCCTATAAAAGAATTATTAAATGGTCTAATGGGATTTCTTGCGATGTAAGTTAGGAAGTACTAGAGAGGGGTCCGCTTGTGGTTTAGGTATTAAATGAGCTGGATCTGCCTAGGTAACAGGTATTAAATGGTCAGAGTTTGCTTAATTCTCATTAAAGAGGTATTGAGTGGCTCAGGTGCTTTCTCTCATGTAGGTAGGGCATGATTTACGGTAGTTGTGATGATGGAATGGATGGGATCGTTAGCCTATAGTTAAAGGTATGTTATGGAGTTGGACTGGGAAAGCCTTTGGCTTACAGTGGAGGTATACTTAGTAGGGCGAAGTTTAGGAAACGTAAGACATATTGCTTATCTAAATGATACTGTCCAAATACTATTATGGCAAGACTTGAAATTTTCATTCATCAAACATTGTTGTTTTGATTCCCTCCTCATTACAACCCACAGGTTAGAGGGAAACAATGCTGATGGATAAGATGGAGGCGGCGGTGAAGATTTGCGATAGTTTATTTACTTATTTATCTATGTTTTTGATGTTTTAAGACATACTCAAATTTCATACATGTCGATGTTTTATTTTGAGATATTGTATTATGGATATTTTGTAATGTTGTATCTTTGAGATTTGATTTTTATGAAATAGGCACTTATTTTTGTTATTAAATTTTATCACTTCCGCTATGAAATTCTGAAAGCATAAATATATAACTATGTAATTTGTTCATTGTATAAATTTTACCAACCAAAGCCAGCTTTGGAACGGACCTAAGGTTCAATGGGCTTTCATTGGGTTGAAAATCAGGCCAGTTTCAGAGAGGGTTGTCGCATTTGGTCTAGCCGATCAACGGGAATAGGTAAACGTGAGAGTGCGTATTTGTTATTTTTAAAGTATTTTTCAAAACCCTATGTATGTATGTATGTATGTATGTATGTATGTATGTATGTGTATGTATATATATATATATATATGAACATATGAAAACACACTAGGCAAATCTTTATTTCAGCAAATAATACTATCTTAGGAAGTTGTGACTAAAAAATCAAACCTACATATAGCTGATTATGGCTGAAAACAATTGCTCGAACGTTGGGAACTCCTCTACCAAAGAAATACCCACCATACGAGGTATGCTACAGTGGTTCAAGCAATATCTAAGGCATGTGGGGGCGAGTTCCCATTCCTCAACAGGCTATACCAGCGGCACCTACTACTCTACCCATTGAAGCAGCATCCCACCTGTTGGATATATTTCATCCGGTCTCCCCGAACCAAACAAGCCGGACCACCCAACATACTTCTCACCGAACCAGACCCTTCCCAATTCTCACCGAACCTCCTCCTGCCGAACCAACTCCTCTTCCACACCTCACCGGACCAACCTTCCTCCACAGAACCACCGAACCAACTCCATAACCGGACCAGCCCATGCCTCACCATCTCCGCACCGGACCAACCTCACCATCCTACCACCGGTCCAAGCAACTACCGGTCCATTCTACACTCCAACCACCTCCGAACCAAGCAATGACGAACCAAGACGTACCAGGCCAGATCACATCAGCCCAGGCCCATCAGCAACTATACACATCTTGGACCCCTACCCCTAGCCTCACTCTATAAATAGAGGGGCAGGGGTACAACAATGGGGACAAGTTTGAGAGCTCAAGCACGGAAGGAACTTTCAAACAACTTTCTTTTACTTGTATCAAAGCTTTGTACTTGTAATCAGAATAAGAGAAGAGAAATAACATATAAAGTGGACGTAGGCACATTCTGGCTGAACCACTATAAATCTGCGTGTCTTTTTACAGTTTAGCCCCTATTTTTCATATATTTGCATAAATCGCTCAAATCACTAAGAATAAACATAAGATCTACTAAATCATACAACTTCGAGGTGTTTGTCCATTTTTTGTGCAAACATTTTTGGTGCTTTCACTGAGAACTAGAAGCTCGAAGCTTCAGCTTCATCCACTTAACAAGTTTTCCCAACAGCATCATTCGCCACTTGGAAAACATGCCTCCCAAACAGAGAAAAGATGTTAACAAAGGAAAAAACATCGCATCCAGCAGTCTTCCAGATCCAGCTGTCGCGAATCAAGTAAATCGTCCTCCTCCAACAACAGTAACAAATGAAGAACAGGCTAACCCAACTACTCCTGCCACAGAACAGCCTGCAGCAATTACTAGGGCAGATTTGGACAGAGTTGTGGTTGAAGTAACTAACCGCTTCACGTCCCAGCAGGAAGCCTTGGTGGACCATCTCATGTCACGCTTAAGGGACGCTAAAGAATCCAACCGCAACACTGAATCATGGGGCGAGTCCCAGTCTGGAGGATCTCAGAGACAACAAAGATCTTCCTTCTTCGAAGGAGCTAACGGCAGAAGTAGCCGTGGTAGGAGCCGAGACCGAGCAAAGCCCGAAGTTAGGCTTGAGGAAACGTTTGGTACCGAACCCAACGGGGAAGGTACCGGGCGAAGGTCAACTGTAGCTGAGCCTATCATGCTGCCTAACCACAGAAACGCCAGTGAACGGGGCCGAGCTAGAGTCCAGCCCGAAGTTGGACCCGAGGAAGTGCTTAGATCAGAACCCAACAGGGGGAGATCAAGGCAAGGGCCAACTGTAGCTGACCCAAGCATGCTCCCAGAAGAACAAAGGCAGCCATTGGAAAATATGAGGAATGATAGATGATACCATCCCTGCAGGTCATCTGGACGGAATCAATCCCACAGAACAGAACCAAACTCATTTCTATCTGCTCCAAGTTCTGATGAAAGGATGGCACGCTTATTCAGAGAGTGTGTCCAACGGGAGCAAAGAGATCGAGGGATAGGCGCTAGGGTAACCAGCCCTTTCGCCCGCAATATCGAAATTGCTATCACCCCCCGAGAATGGAAGATGCCAACAATGGAACCCTACAAAGGAACCTCCGATCCCGTTGTACACTTATAGAGGTACACGCAGCATATGCTCATGAGTGGAGCGACAGAGGGAGTACTATGCAAATGCTTTCCGCTCTTCTTAGCAGATCTTGCTACCTCCTGGTTCTGTCATCTACCCCAAGGATCCATCAGCTCGTGGGAAATGTTGAAAGAAAAATTTATCAGTCAGTTCCGCATTCATGTGGAGCAACCTAAGGACGCTTATTCCTTATCCAGCGTCAAACAGAAACCTGGAGAAAAGCTGCAGCAATACCTAACCAGATTCAACGCCGCAGCAGCCGCAGTCCAAGATGCCGATGAGAAGCTTATCCTAATGGCCTTCTACAGTGGTGTGCATCCGGACACTAAATTTGCTAGAAGGTTGACAAAAGAAAAACTAGCTACTTTACCCGATTTCTTCCATGAAGCCGGGAAATACATGAGGCTTGAGGATGCTGCCGTTGAGGGGCAGTCAGGACAGCAAAATAAGACAACCCATGGCAACGCCCCTGCTGTGGCAAGGGATGTTCGAAGAAATGATTCCAGAGACAATGCTGGGGGCAAGAAGGGAGAAAAGCGCCTATATCGGCCAGGACCAATATTCGACACTTACACCCCTTTGAACGAGACCGTCGAAAATATCTTCCTTGCCACCCAAGGCGAAGTTAGATACAAATGCCCACCATACAAGAAAGAATCAGATAACGCACAGAAGTCTGGAAAATTCTGCCGCTTCCACGAATCTCACGGGCATGATACCAACGAATGCCATCATCTCCGAGATCTGATTGAGGAACACATCAGAAGAAAGAAACTAGAACGTTATGTAAAAGGTCAGGACAGGACCCCAGCTCCTGCCAATGAAAACCCAAGGCTACCCTCACCGGGGGCCGACAGAGGAAACCGCAACGCTAGCAGCTCTAGCCAAGAAAAGATAGTGGTCCATACCATCTCAGGAGGGCCACACATCGCAGACAGAAGCTGGAAAGAGATGGAAAGATACGAAAAGTCGCTTAGAGACAATAAAGACTATGTCAATTCGGTTATAGAAGAGCGCCACCCAAAGCGGAAAGAAAGTAATGACATCACGTTCGGTAAGCGTGACCTAGAAGGAAGGCAGTACCCTCACATGGATCCCATGGTCATCTCTGCCCGACTTGGTCCCACCGAAGTATACCAAATCCTGGTAGACACTGGAAGCTCGGTAAACATCCTGTTCAAACACGCATTCGACAAAATGAAGCTATCAATGAAGGATGTATCCCCCTGCGATAAACCACTGCACGGCTTCACTGGAGATGCGAAGATGCCCCTCGGGCAACTGGACCTTTTTGTTGAAATTGGAAGCCATCCCCGCTCTGCTGTACGGAAATAAACGTTTGTGCTAATAGAAAACCAGTCGGCCTACAACGCCTTCTTAGGAAGGCCATCCTTGTCTGACTTCCAAATTGTCTTAGCCCCATGGTGCCTAAAGATGAAATTCCCAACAGACAATGGAGTAGGGGAAGTGGAAGGAGACCAGGACGTTGCTCGAGACTGCTATGTAACTGAACTTCGCAACAACCACAGGAAGGGTAAAGGGAAGGGTGTAGAGATTGCCCTCTGCACAAAAAGCCTAGAAGCATAGCAATTAAAGAAAGCCCCTCCTCTTCGATATACCAGCGACCCTTTCAATGAATTAGACCTGGGGACAAAGAGGAGGAGGCCACCGCCGAGCCTGCAGAGGCTATGGAGTTTATATCTGTAGACAAGCACGACTCAAGTAGACTATTGAAAATTGGGTCCCAACTAAAAGCCGAATTGAAGGAACAGCTCATCGATTTTCTCCGCCACAACTTGGATGTATTCGCTTGGTCACACGCTGACATGACCAGAATCTCCCCCGACATAGCATGCCACGTATTAAACATTGATCCTACCAAGGCGCCTGTAAAACAAAGAAAGAGAAGTATGGGGGCAGAGCGATCAGCAGCCCTCGATGAAGAAGTAAAAAACCTATTCGCCAATGACTTCATACGAGAAGCTATCTACCCGGAATGGATCGCCAACCCGGTGCTGGTAAAAAAGGCTAATGGGAAGTGGCGAACCTGCATTGACTTTTCCAACCTAAACGACGCCTGCCCAAAGGATTGCTTCCCACTTCCCAGAATCGACCAACTTGTAGACAACACAGCCGGGAACGAACTCCTATCTTTTATGGATGCATACTCAGGATATAACCAAATTCCTATGCATGCCTCCGACCAAGACCACACTAGTTTCATCACCGATCGAGGTTTATACTGCTATAAGGTAATGCCTTTCGGACTTAAAAATGCAGGAGCCACCTACCAGCGCCTCGTCAACAAGATGTTTGCGGGGCTAATAGGACAAACTATGGAAGTATATGTGGATGACATGCTGGTAAAGTCAAGGAAAGCCAAAGACCACGTAATCCACCTAGGCAAGATGTTTCAAGTACTTCGACAATATGGAATGAAGTTGAATCCACTAAAATGCTCCTTCGGAGTGTCATCAGGAAAGTTCTTAGGATTCATCGTTCATGCCAGAGGGATAGAAGCAAACCCTGAACAAGTCCGAGCGCTAAGGGATATCAAGATACCTTCCACTCGGAAGGAAATGCAAAGTTTGAATGGAAAAGTGGCCGCTCTAAGCCGATTCATCTCCAAGGCGACGGACAAGTGCGTCCCCTTTTTTGAAGCCCTAAAGAAAGACAAGGGAAAGTTCGAATGGACTGGCGAATGCCTGACCGCTTTCCTTCACTTAATCGAACACCTCCAGAAACCACCGGTACTCTCAACTCCAAGCGAAGGAGAAGAATTATACCTATACCTCGCTGTGTCATCTCACGCCCTAAGCGCTGCCTTGGTAAGGGAAGACAACCGCACGCAACGGCCAGTTTACTTCGTCAGCAAAAGGTTTACTGAGGCAGAAGTTAGATATCCTAAACTTGAGAAGTTAGCATACTGTTTACTAATCACTTCACGAAAACTACGTCACTACTTCCAATCCCATTCCATCAAAGTTCTGATCGATCAACCACTGAGGCAGGTACTCCATCGTCCCGACACTTCTGGGCGATTACTCAAATGGTGCATCGAACTGAGTCAGTATGATATCACCTTTCGCCCTCGCACCGCCATCAAGGGACAGGCCATGGCTGATTTCATTGCAGAGTTCACTACCAACGAAGATCAGGAGCAATTGGAAATAACAGAAGATATCAAGTGGAATCTCTTTGTGGATGGTGCATCAAACGAACAAGGCTCGGGGGAAGGTGTGGTAATAATCACTCCCAGGGGAAACAAACTGCACTATGCTATAAGGTTGGAGTTCGCTGCCACCAACAACGATGCAGAATACGAAGCAGTGATAGCTGGACTAGAAATTGCCATAGAAATCGGGGCCAATTCTTTGTGTCTTCACAGCGATTCTCAACTTATTGTTAATCAAATACTAGGAGAATTCCAAGCTCGAGAAGAACGACTCATAGCATATCTAAAGAAGACCAGGTTACTTCTCAGCCGATTGGACCACTACTTAGTCAAACACATCCCTCGGGAGGAGAACCGAGAGGCCGACGAATTAGCAAAGCAAGCAAGTGTGAGAGACATCACCATCTTCGGGGCAGTAACCATCTCAAAGCAACTGGCCCCAAGTTTTGAGCAAGTGAATCTGATAGCTGCAACCGAAGAAGCAACTTGGATGACTCCCATCCGAGACTACCTACGAAGTGGCACTCTACCCAACAGGCGTAACGAAGTCAAGAAGATCTTGAGGAAAGCATCCCGCTACACAATACAAGAAGACATCCTCTATCGGCGCGGATTCTCTAACCCGTTATTAAGGTGTGTCGCTGGGAGAGAAGCCAAGGAAATCTTGTCCAACATACATCAGGGAAGCTGCGGAGATCACACCGGAGGGCAAACATTAGCAAAAAAGATACTCCGATACGGATATTTCTGGCCCACCTTAAGCAAGGACGCCTTAGATTTTGTCAAGAAGTGTGACAGATGCCAAAAATTTGCTAAGATTCCTCGGCTACCAACAACCGAGATTACTCAGATGACCAGCCCCTGGCCCTTCGCAATATAGGGAATTGACTTAATCGGCGAGTTACCAATGGGCCAAGGCGGGGCCAAATATGCTATAGTGGCAGTTGATTATTTCACCAAACCGGTGGAAGCGGAACCTCTGAATAAAGTATCTTCAGCAAAAGTTATTAACTTCTTAATCAAAAATGTTCTATGCAGGTACGGAGTCCCACTCAAAATCATATCAGACAATGGACTTCAGTTTGACAGCGAGGAATTTGCCAACTGGTGCCAAGAACACGGAATTCATAAAAGCTTCTCATCCATAGCATATCCCCAGGCAAACGGACAAGTCGAAGCAGTCAACAAAATTCTGAAAACTCTGATCAAAAAGAAGCTCGAAAAGTCAAAGGGCGCTTAGGTGGATGAACTCCCTACGGCACTGTGGGCCTACCGCACATCTTTCAGAACATCAACGGGGCACACTCCTTTCTCTTTAGCATACGGATCGGAGGCTATGCTCCCAGTTAAAACCATTGTGCCTTCCCACCGTAGGATCCACTATAACCCGGAAGAGAATGAAGAGCTCCTCCACATGTCTTTGGATCTAGTTGAGGAGAGAAGAAATGATGCAGTCCTTAAAGCAGCAGCCCACAAGCAGAAAGTGGCAGCACAATACAACTCCAAAGTCAAGCATCGTACCTTACAAGAAGGAGATCTTGTCCTCAAGCGAATCTTCCCTCGCCCTAGAGCACTAGACCCAATCTGGGATGGACCATATGTAATTCATAAAGATCTCCATAATGGAGCTTATATTTTGTCAACAGTGGACGGAGAGGTGTTCCAGAGGGCATGGAACATCCAGCACCTCCGTCGATACTTTTCTTAACTTGTACTGCCCATATGAAGTGAATTAACAAAGAGAATTAGTGGACGTAGGCCTTTTCATGCCGAACCACTTTAAAAAACTTTGTCTCTTTTTTAACTTGTTCCTTTATATCTTGGCTACTTGTTAACTTTATCCTTTTCTGTTGAACAAAATCCTGTGCGTATAGCATCTCCACTCAGAGCACTCCACGGTGCAACTTCACCTGGGCAAAACCTAACAGGTACTATGCGAATCTATGCTATCGCCAATGAGACACTTTTGCTCCAGCATCCCTCTGCTGCGGGTTAACTCATTGCTCGCGACGGCCCTTAAAGCCAACTGTAATGAGCCGATTATAAGCCACCGAGAAGGCCGACTATAGCCGAGGCAGCTCATTACGGCGTTAGGCTCGTCGGCAACTGTGAACCGACTATAAGCCCCAACATAAGGTGTGGCCAGCCAGGGGCAGTTCATAGTTGACGATCGGCACCCACGCTAGCCGGCCACAGTAAGTCGAATAATACCCATGATTACGGGCCATAATGGCCCGGGTAGTTACTGTGCGCGATCTCGGCTCCGATGTGTCTTAAGTGCGGCTGTGGTAAAAAAGAATTAACTCCCCGCGGAGGCGTAAGATGGGTGACAAATGTCTCCAAGACCCACAGCTAGGGAAAGTGACTACAAAACCCGTTTGCCACAAACTTAAGCACATCGAAGGCCTTCCGTGATTGGAAGTTTTACTATTTCACATATTTCAATTTTACTTAAAAAACTTTCCTCCTATCCTCTATAACAATCCATAAAGTATAGGATACAGAGTAGGAGATACTCGCCAATGGATGCAGAGATTCACAATCGGATGGCAGGGCATTCAACTGCTTTCCATGCTCGGTCATACAGGATATTCGAAACTACCATCTACAAACAGAACATGAAAGGCGGTATTTTCTTCCTTTATGTGCAAATGCATGACTATAATTTGTTCACACCACACACTAACATTGCAAGTCATGGAATCGTGTCTTAAACCAGAACCCGACATCAAACACAATTTAATTACAAGAATATACATAGCTATATTCCTCATACGACATGCCAAAATAACAGCAAACATTCAAAATACGACAAAATCAGCTTAAGTTAAAGAATTACAAGTCAAAAATAAGACTATTTATTACAAGTGGCAAAATATTACAACCTAAAGGCTACTTTACTATTTTTCGACTAACATATACAACACTGTCAAGTCCACAAAAAAGAGTTTTTCCAGGTATAATCAAGGGGTCGGCTGCAGTGGAGCTTTATCCTTGTCCTGTTGACCCCCTGTCCAGTCAGAAAAAGGATTCATTAGCAATAAGCAACCAAGTTGATGGAGAAACTAAAAAGGGAAACTTACCAGCGCCTGCTTCCTGACTATCCTGATCGTCATCCTCTACCTGCACGCCTACCTCCTCAGCGGCAAGCAACCGCATACCTTCCTTCACCGCCACCTTCTCCTCCTTGGCAAACCGAGCAGTGACCGCATCCATGCTGAAGACCACGCCACCATCTTTATCCGCATCGGCCTTAGCCTCCTCCAAAGCCCGAAGATAGATCTTAGCCATGACCCTAGGATAATCATCCATCCAAGATAGGTTGCCTTGCTTCCAAGTTCGGAAGTACATGTCCTGAAGCATTTCATCCATCATCCCCTCATTCTCCTCAAACTCCCTCATCCGGGCCTCGGAAGCCGACAACCTTCCAACAGCAGCTTCTCTCTCCAAACGGTACCTCGAGCAGTCAGTCTAAAGGGATTTCCGCATCGCCTCCATCTCCTCCTTCAGCCTAACCTGAGCGAGCTCTGCGGCTTCAAGCTTCCCCGACAGCTCCTCTACCCACTCAAGATCCGCCCTCCGAACCTCATCCACTGTCGAGATGGCCATATTTATCTGTTCCTTGCAGGCGGCCTCCATCCTCCGCAGTTCCGCCTTACTAGCCTCCTCCATAGCCTTCCTCAATCGCCCGGAGGCAGCCTCATGTTGAGAAATCTGAATGGCCTGGTCAGCGAGCTGTTTGGCCTGGTCCGAAACCATCAATCTTAGTCGGATGTTGGCACTCCCAATCTCCTCTCCAGCCTTAACCAGCCGGGCATGATGCCCCATCAGCTTCCTAGTCTCCTCCGCCACCCGATCAATACTAGCCTTACCTTGTCTCCCATGGTAACTATCCGAGTGGTAAGTAGATCAAGATCTAAGGACTTAGCCTCATCAAGCACCCGTACCATGGGATTGCGGGGAAGAAGGTGCTCACCAGTAACCTCGTCAAAGGTAATGTCGTGGGAACTTGGATCCAGATCAGGATGACCCGCAAATGGATTACGAGCCAAGTCAGGACGGTCGATATGAGTAACGGAAGGGTTTCCGGACGGGTGCGGAGAGGGTGCAAACTCGCTGTCCTCCTCCGTGATATCATGAAGAGGCTGAGCCGGGAGCTGAGGACCGGGTGAAGGTTCAGATAAAGGATGACTCCTCTTTCTCTGCTGAATACCCTCTTCGATAACCCCGAGAAGAGGACGGTAGCCGACTACATCCCCGGAGCGGTGGGTCGAAGACTTCGGCTTGACAGAAGTTTTGGAAAGCTTGTACTGTTCAAGCCTGTGCCGAAGATCTAAGGCCTTGGCCGTTTTACCTGCTCCTGATATGAAGAAAAAGTGTCACAAGCATATATTGATCTATAATTCGAGAAAACACGGCAAATTAAAAGGTAATAAGAAAGGAAACACATCTGTGGTTGTACAAACCCTGGGGAGGAGTAGGATACTGCAGTAAGTCCTGGATTTCATTCCAGGACGGGAGCGGGTCATAAAATATTCCTAAGTCCCTATCATAAATGGAGCCCGCAGGAATCAAAAGTTCACCTTGAGTCGTCGGAGCCACCTTGGCTGGAATAGTCTGAGGAGGCTCACTTGCGCCAGTTACAGCCTTGTCAGCTTTCCCAGTTTTCTCTACCAAAACCGGATCTTCGTCCAGCCCCTCGAAAGCCTGGTGGAACGCATCATCCGTCCACTCCTGAATCTCATCCGCTTGCCCAGGAAGCAAGGCCCCGATGCCATCGCCACCTTTATTACCTTCCCTACCATCTCCACCCTCACCTCTTTCCTCCTCTATGTCTTCCTCCTCTTGGGTAAGTGGACAATTGCTGGGGGAGGGACCGTCCGACTTCTTGAGTTTCTTACCTCCGACGGCTGGAGGTCTTGTGAAGGATTTCCTCTTGCTACTCTCTACCGTAACACCTCCCTTAGTCTGAGCAGCCACCCTCTCCTCCGCCGTTTCCCTCAGCTTGACTATTGACTGCTGTGGAAGGATTAAGTTATACTCCAGGAGGGTCGCATTTCTGATAAGGAAGGCAGATGATCTATACTTCCCGAGAATAGCTTCTATCTCAGCCGCCGTCTGAACCAGGCGGTCAGTCTCCACAATCGCAAAGCCACCTGTCGCTAGCCAAAAAATGAGAAAGTATGAGAAGAAGCATCGCAATCGGAATGGAAATTATAAGTAAAAGCATCAACTTACATCCAGAAGTAAAGCGCCGAATTGAAACGGAGTCGTCCCTGACAAAGAACCACTCCTTCTTGAACATGCTGAATTTAGAATACAAATCCAAGACCGGCTTGAAGGTCACAACTGACTCCAAGCTAATGTATGGGGACCCCTTCTTATAGCCCCTCAGATTATATAGATACCGGATCTCCCGGTTGGAAGGAGCACGACCATACTTCCTCTGGAAAATGACGAAGAGGCTCACCAATATAGCATAGGAGTTGGGTTGAAGCTGGAATGGGGCCACCTTAATATATGTGAGGAAGCTGGTTATCCAAGCGTTAAGAGGAGGAATGGCACCACACATGCAGTGGTATCTGCTGTAGGCGAAGTACCCTTCAGGATGATCATACGGCATAACGTCTCTCCCAGGCAATAGCAAGTGCGCCCTATCGATTCCAAAGGATCGGGAAATGACATCAAGCTGCTCCTCCTTGAGGGAGCTAGGAAAGCAATCGGGCGGGGAGTTCAGAAGTTCCTGAGGGCCGTACCCGTCCACTAGCGATCTCGGGGTTGGTCCGTGACGTTCTTGATTCGGCTGAGCTGGGGGCACGGCAGAGGAACCTCCTTCGCCCCCAGATTTCTTCTTGTCTGATCGAGTTTCCGCTTTACGAGACATTATCTGCGAACACAAAGAAGAATGTCGTTAGACTAAAGGAAGTAAAGAAGCGAGTGTGTGCAGTCTAGAGTTTCACTCATAAATGCTCAAATTCCCATTGTCATTCGGTAAGGTGAAGGTTAAAAGTTCATTCGGCTTTCACGTCACTCGTGTTCATTCGGCATTCACATACTCGAGTTCATTCGACATTCACATACGCGAGTTCATTCGGCATTCACGTCACTCGTGTTCATTCGGCATTTAAACATACCTGGATCGGTAATCAGGTTGGCTCAGTAATCAAGTTGGTTCGGCTGTCTCAAAACGATGAAGAATGATAGTAACCTAATGCCTCTATTTATAAGCAAGACAAGCCGGACCACCCAACATGCTTCCCACCGAACCAGATCCTTCCAAACACCCAAGACCGAACGAAGCCATCCCAGCCACAAGAAAACAAAGCGCGGCACCTATAAGCACGTACCCCACTTTGGGGGGCAAGTGTTGGATATATTTCATCCGGTCTCCCCGAACCAAACAAGCCGGACCACCCAACATACTTCTCACCGAACCAGACCCTTCCCAATTCTCACCGAACCTCCTCCTGCCGAACCAACTCCTCTTCCACACCTCACCGGACCAACCTTCCTCCACAGAACCACCGAACCAACTCCATAACCGGACCAGCCCATGCCGAACCATCTCCGCACCGGACCAACCTCACCATCCTACCACCGGTCCAAGCAACTACCGATCCATTCTACACTCCAACCACCTCCGAACCAAGCAATGACGAACCAAGACGTACCAGGCCAGATCACATCAGCCCAGGCCCATCAGCAACTATACACATCTTGGACCCCTACCCTTAGCCTCACTCTATAAATAGAGGGGCAGGGGTACAACAATGGGGACAAGTTTGAGAGCTCAAGCACGGAAGGAACTTTCAAACAACTTTCTTTTACTTGTATCAAAGCTTTGTACTTGTAATCAGAATAAGAGAAGAGAAATAACATATAAAGTGGACGTAGGCACATTCTGGCTGAACCACTATAAATCTGCATGTCTTTTTACAGTTTAGCCCCTGTTTTTCATATATTTGCATAAATCGCTCAAATCACTAAGAATAAACATAAGATCTACTAAATCATACAACTTCGAGGTGTTTGTCCATTTTTTGTGCAAACACCACCAACTAGACATCCCTAAAATGTGTAAAGACTTTTAGAATATAGGAGGACGGCCGTATACGGGAGCTAAAGATTTTGTTGAAACAAAGGCTTGGATTAACGACTATGAATGTGCATTCCAGGAGCTAGGATTGGAAGACTAGATCAAGAGGAGGATGACTGCATTGCATTTAAAGTGGTAGGCGCTAGATTGTTTGACCAAGTAGTTGAAGATAATGCCAAGGAAGGAATTACATGGGCTGAATTCAGGGCTCCTTTTGAGTCGTGATTCATGTCCAAAGCTGAAGAAAGTTTGCAATTGGAGAAGTTTATACAACTAAGGCAAGGAGACTCCACGCTGAAGGAGTATATCTATAAGTTCATGGAATTAGCTTTGTTTAGATTGAGTCTGATTGACACCCCTGCGAAGAAGGCTATGAAGTTTGTTAAAGGCCTAAATTCTCTACTTAGGGAGCTCCTTTTGACCTATGTATATGTAGGCGCCACTTATGAAATGATAATTGAAATGACCCTACTTCAGACTGTTGGTATTGAAGAAAAGAAGATGGTAGGATAGGTGCAAAATCAAGGTAGAGCGAAGAAAAGGGGATTCTGGGCTGATTAAAAAGCCAAGGGTAAGATCAAGAACGGAAGAGTAACATGTCGTAGATGTCAGAAGAAATGGCACATTGCTACAGACTGCAAAGTGTGTTTTAAGAAGGAAGAGTTCAAAGGGAGATGCTATCACTGCCAGGAGGAGGGCACTACAAGAATCATTGATCGAAGCTAGCAAAGGAGGGACAAGGTGGGCAAGCTTATCCCATTGTTGCTGTAACCATCTCAAGTAGACCTCCTCCCAAAGACAAGGGAAAAGCCGAATTGGAAGGTACAACTACTATCTCTTAAAATACTATTCGTACCTTATTTGACTCAGGAGCCTCACATTCATTCATAGCTAGAAATGTAGTCAATTCCTTGAGTCTAAAAACCCACATTGTCACCAACCTGATAGTCATGTCAAATCTTATTGGGGGGGGTCGACATACCTTTCTTTGATTTGTAAAGACCTACAGTGGATATATGTAACGTTGATTTTACATGTAATTCCTATGTTTTGGGTTTTGAGGGGCAAAACTTACTCTAGGGATGGATTGATTATCTTTCTATAGGGCTATCCTAGATTGTAATAAGAGGATCATTTGTTTAAGGAGTCATAAGGGGCGAGATATTGATGTTTGTTATGCACCCCAAAACTCAGTCGAGTTATGCTATTTATATTCTCTTAGCCTATCACAAGATGAGCTCTCATCTGTGCCCATAGTCCAAGACTTTCCAGATGTTTTTGAAGAAGTCTCTAGTCCCCTACCCAAAGGTAGATCGAGTTTATGACTGATTTAGAGAAGGACGCTAGACCCACCGCACTGCCATTAAGGCATATGTCTCCCAAAGAAAGACGAGAGTTGGATAAGCAGATTTCGAAGCTATTGAAGAAATGATTTATTCAACATAGTATTTCAAAATGGGGAGCACCAATTATCTTCACCACTAAGGCAGTTGGCTCTTTAAGGCTATGCATTGACTATCAAGAGCTTAATAAACTGATCAAGAAAACTATGTACCCCTTAACTAGAATAGATGAATTATTCGATCAGTTTGTTGGAGCCAAAATCTTTTCTCAGTTGGTCTTAGCTACTAGACTTCACTAATTGAGAATAGCCAAGGATAGAAAACAGAAGAAAGATGCATCAATAATTGATATTTTGGGCAAGCTAAGTAGAGGAGAACATTTCCCCTATATCGATAGATACCCAGCAGACAAGGTCGGATGTCTAAGGAGAGATGAACGCCTATGTGTTCAAGTAGTGGAGGATGTCTTGGAGGAAGTACTAGCCGAGTGTCATAATTCTAGGATGACTATTTAACCTGGTGGAGATAAAATGTATAAGGATATAAAGCGAATTTTCTATTGGCCAGGGTAGCGGAGTATATCTCTAGGTTTTTGACGTGCCAAAGGATAAAGGTAGAACATGGGAAGCCCAGAGGACAATTATTGCCGTTAGAGGTTCCAGCATGAAAGTGGGAGCATATATTGATGGACTTGATAGATGGGTTGCCTAAGAGTAAAAGAGGCAGTGAGCATATTTGGGTTATAGTGGATTGACACACTAAAAGTGCCCACTTTATTCCCTTATGGAGTAATAGAACTGCAACATCTCTGGTGCAAATCTATATCAGCGAAGTGGTATGACTATAGAGAGTTCGATCAACATTTTTAGTGATAGAGACCCCTTATTCACCAGTGAATTTTGGAGGAATTTGCAGTTGGCTTTAGGAATGATGTTGAATCTTCGCACTGTTTACCACCTACAGACTGATGGTCAGACGGAAAGGGTGAATAAGATTTTGGAAGGTCTATTGAGAGCTTGCATCATTGATTTTAAAGGACATTGGGAGCAGCATTTACCATTATAGAGTTTGTGTACAATAATAATTACCAAGCGATGATAGACATGGCATCCTATGAAGTCTTATATGGGAGGCCATGCAAGTTACCTAATTGGGAAACTACCAACAAAATTCTACTTGGACCATATTTGATCCGCGAGACCTCAGATGAGGTAGAGATGATTAGGCGGAGAATGAAGGCCGCAAAGAACTGTTTGAATTCCTACGCTGATAGGCGTAGGATAGTGTTGGAGTTTTCAGTTGGGTACATGATATTTGTTAAGGTTTCCCACTTAGGAAGGTTATGAGGTTTGGGATATCAAGGAAGTTGGCGCCAATATTTGTTGGGCCATTCTCGATCTTGGAAAAGGTGGAGAAACTGGCGTATCGAGTAGAGCTTCCGAATAATTTAGCAGAAGTCCATGATATTTTCCATGTATCACATTTGAAGAAACGTCCGCACAACACCGCCACCATAGTAGAGCCTGATCAGTTAGCATACATAGAGATGGAGCCAATCCCATGCCACCGCACGTATAATGGAGCACAAAAATAGTAAGAGTTGTAATAAGGAAATTAGGCTGGTTTGAGTGCAATGAGGAGATAATATAGCGGAGAACACGTGGTAAACCGAAGAGAAGATGAAGGCTGCTCATTCCGAGCTTTTCTCTGGTAAACTTTCTCTCTTCGAAATTTAGCAATGTATAGGTTATGGTTGCATCGTGGTTGCTAGACTGGATGGTAAGGGATGATTGCCACACTTTTTACTGTTATTTTTTGCACTCGTATAGAATTTTATGCATATTTAGGATGCTTGCATACATGCCTAAATGCCATGATCTTACATAACGCTAGGATTGAACTCACCTATAATATGTTGCATACATAATCGTATTACATTTTTAGTTGAGTAGATGGTTATGTATATAACTTGGCTATAGAGTGCGCATTACACTATCTGCCCCTTAGGGATTCCGGGAACAAAATTCTTTTTAGGGGGGAGAATGTAACATCTCGTAAAAATCAATAAGAAATTAACAATTAACAATAAGGCTAAAAATTTGCAAATATCAGAATTTGACCATAAAAATTACAACATTGCGTTCATGGCAATTTTCTGATCAACTTTCATGAATAAAGTTTTGCGATTGGAGCTCAAAACAAAAATATTATTGATGTATGAAGCTTTTGAATTTAAAAAAATTCAAACGAAATCGAATTAAAAAATTTGATAACGTTAACTTTGAAATTAAAAAGGGCAATATATATTTAACGTTAAGCAAACGTTAACATTAGGTTTTAATATGGGAAAGAAAAAAAAACAAACAGCAATGAATAAATCAGGACAAGCAGTAGGAGGTCGGTCGACTCCTTCCATTGGGCTAGTTGACCGCTAATGAAACTGGTCAAATCCCTCCTAGCGGTAGACCGCTCAAGGGCGAGCGGTCAACCAGTTGGCACATGACATTTTGGGTCTTTTTAGGCCACGAACGACACAGTTTTTATTATATTAAACTGACTTAAGTCCTATAGTCCAGATGCACTCGAACTACTATAAATAGGGGGCTAGCTCCCTCATTTTTATTCACAATAAAATTGGAATGCTAATGAAACTCTATCGGTCTTCTTATTTAGTTCTTAGATTCAGAATCAATCGGATTTAAAGGTAATAGGTTTTAGATATATATTTATATATTTTCTATTTCCGTTCTTCCCAAATCTCCGAATTCTGAATCTAATATGTGTGTGTGTGTGTGTATATATATAATTGAATCATTTTATATTCCAAAAAGAAGAAATCTGAAGAGGGAATTAGGCGAAGAAGTGAATCGAATCCAAAGGAAAGTAGGGAAACTATCTACGAGTGAAAATCTTAGTTTTATATATTTTAGTAACTTGTGCAGTAAAAGTTTGGATTTATTTTATGCATTGGAGAATTTTGTATACGAAAACCCTAAACCCTAAAACCCCAATATTCCCCAAAATAAAATGAAAATTCTTGGGCTAATTTAAATTTCAATTAATTTATGTTATTATAGTAGAATTTAATTGGTTGTATACAATTTGAATAATTTATATTATGTTCAACTTCCTCTTCCAATTTCTGTTATTATGATAAAAGGTTCAAAAAGAAATTCTTTACGAAATGCTGTGCAAAGTATCCATTTTCCTATTTGTAGTTTGCATTGTCTATTCCCTTAATTTAAGCAAATATGAATCACTTTTTCTGCTTCAAGTTTATATATGTAAAAGTCGAATATAATATAAAGGGTTTAAATTATAAAGTTTTGTTTCCTTGCAATAGAGGCGTTGATTCTACTATGTTAATGTAAATTAAGTTTGGTATTGTAATTGCATTTTTGAATACACACACACACAAGTCTGTATTGCCTAGCTAAGCATATCAACTATTTTGTAAACCGTTATATGGGACTTAAGCTTGTATGAATATGGTAGTTTTGACATTTTAACACTTAGTATAGGAAGCAAAAATCTTATAATAGGAATATTTCTATGCATGCTTAGGCATATTTAGTTAACCTAAAATTTATGTACATATAAATATATTACAAATGTATAATAGCAATGTATTATTCGTATCGTATAGAATAAATAGGTTAATAAATAACATTAGTCCTATAAGAAGGAAGTTAAGGGTAATTATGGAAATTAATCCATAATTAAAGGCGAAATAAGGAATTTTCCTTATACAGCCATAATACATAAATACGAGTGAGGTATAGAATATATATATATACACGGTATATGTGTGGCAGTACATTCGAAGAGCGAAAATATGACCAAGTTATAGGGATGCGAGGTCAAACAAAAGCACATAGAAGTCTGCTTAGCTAATCTGGCTAAAAGTAGTGTGACTTTGGGATTGATGTGACACATCATCCATAATAAGTATCCTTGGTGGACGTGAGGTTAGTCCCAATTTTATAGGGTAAGCCTACCTTGCTAATCTGGCTACTAGCATGTACGAATGGCCGGACTAATGTGAGACATCATGGTTTGGGTTACGGGTCATAAGACAGATATCCTAGTATACCCTGCTTCTGAGTTGCAGGTATCAAGCGGCTGTTGTAGGTTCCGGCTCCTTCCCACTCAAGAAGTATTAAATGGTCCAAAATATCTTTTAGGTGCATTAGTCGAAAATCCATAGAAGGGGTCCATTTTGGGGTTGAGGTATTTAGTGTCTATTGTAGGGTTCACCTCTTTCCACAAAGAAGTATTAAGTGGCCTGATTGGATTTCTTGTGATGTCAGTTAAGAAGTACCGAAGAGGGGTCTGCTTTAGGTTTAGGTATTAAATGACCTAGATCTGCCTAGGATATAGGTATTATATGTTTAGACTCTGCCTAATTCTCATTAAAGAGGTATTAAGTGGCTCATATGCTTTTTGTCACGTCGTTATGGCATGATTTACCGTAGTTGCAAAGATGGACTAGAGAGAGCCCTTGACCTACAGTTAAAGGTACGTTATGGAGTTGGACTTGGAATGCCTTTAGCTATGGTGGAGGTATACTTAGTAGCATGAAGTATAAGATACATAAGAAATATTACTTATTTAAATGATACTGTCCAAATAATATTATGGTAAGACCTGAGATTTTCATTCATCAGACATTGTTGTTCTGAGTCCTTCCTTGTTACAACAACATAGGTTAGGGGCAAATGAGGCTGATGGAGAAGACAAAGGCGGTGGTGAAGATTTGCTGTAGTTTATTTATTTATTTATCTATGTTTTTAATGTATTTAGGTGTACCAAAATTTCAGGCATGTTGATGTTTTATTTTGAGATATTGTATTATGGATGTTTTAGGATGTTGTATTTCCGAGATTTGATTTTTATGAAATGGGTACTTAATTCTGTTACCATATTTTATCACTTCCGCTATGAGATTCTAAAAGCATAGATAAATAGCGCTTTAAATTTTTCATTGTATAAAATTTTCTAACCAACAGCCAGCTTTGCAATGGTCCTATGGTTCGATGGGCTTTTATTTGGTTGAAAATTAGGCTGGTTCTAGAGAGTGTTGTTACATCGTCATTCCAAAAGACACATGTCTAATTCTTAAACTCAACCTACTCGAATGAGTGGCCATAAGTTTATGGAGAATAATAAAACATGGTTCAGATATAAGGTCTGGTATGAGTAAAATCTTACCCTAAGCAATCATAGTGAGACCATGCCATTATAGCACGAAACGGGTTTTCACCTCACTTTCTCATCATAACAATTACACTATAGCATGTAAACCAACAATACATCAATAACAATCATGTGCATTACATTCATACCATAAGTGTACCCTACACTTCCATCTAATTACAAAACATGTCATATTTATATTTTGAATTTAAATTAAGTATACCCGATACTTAACATCCAATTATGAACCATGTCATATAACACCCAATCATCCATTCAAACATCAGCAATTTTTTTATTTAGGTGCACATCTATAATAATTCATTTACTTAGTTTTGTGATTACCTCCCTAGGTTCGTCTATCACTAATTTATCTTTTCTCGAAGAAAGTCACCTGATAACATTGCCACTCATTCCATCATAGGAGCTGCCCTGAATAGAGCAACCCCGATTTTCCTAAGAGGTTGAATGCAAGCACCCTGAATACATTCAACAAACTTCCTTACTGAACGTCAATAGCTCCTCTTATTCCCTGAACCGCTATTGTTCATGTTGCCAATTCATTTATTTTTTGTAACACCACCCTGATATTTTGGCATCTTGCCATAACTACCCATTAGAGTTTGTCAATCTTTTAAGATTGAACCATATCATGGACCCTGTCATATATCATTGGGCTTTAGATTTAATAATCAAGGCACCCTGTCATCCAATAACTCTATGAGTTAGTATACCTTTTTGATAATGGTTAAACCCTTTTCGTTTATTTATTTATTTATACCCTATACATTCTTTAGATAAAACGTCTTTATCTTTGATTTAAATTATACCATATCATTTATTTTCTTTTCAAAGCTTTCCTCCATTTCAAAAATAAGTTAACACAATTTTAAATCATAAAACTCCTCCGTTATTTTATCCTTATGAAATAGTCAATTAACACTTGGAAATTTTCTTCTAAAGCGCACTAAGTATTTCTTATTTTGCTCAGAAAATTATAGCTTACCAAGCTACCACAATTTGAGCTTAGTAGTCAGAAATTATCTATCCGATAGCCATCGCAAGTCAAGCCTAGCTATCATATTTTGGCTACCCATAACCTTTACACGCTGGTTTTCCTAGGCCATCGCTAGTTGACCCCTCAACTAGCCATCACATGTTGATAGTGTATTTTAGCTATTATAAGTTAAGCTTTCTATAAGCTATCGCAAGTTGATAGCTTCCCAAGCTATCGCGCGTTGGGCCCCAGGTGGCTATCACATGTTAATCTTTTCCCTAGCTATCGCATGCTGACAACTTCATTAGCTATCGCATGTTTATGCCCCCTTAGCTATCGTAAGTTGACTTCCTAAGCCATTGCAACTTAAGTTTCCTCTATAATTTCATACGTTGGCTTCTATCAAGGCATCACAAGTGGAGAATCTAGGAGATATCACATATTGAGCTTTTATCAAGTTACCGTATGTTGAGCTTAAGCAACTATCGTAGGTTGACTATTTCGGGGGTTATGCATATTGATATGGCATTTTCGTAATAAACATGAAAACTGTTTTGTTACCATATTAAGTAGCTACATTACACCTCTATTTGATATCGAATTCCCATTGGTTAATGGATCCCTTTATAGTTTTCTCTTTAGAACTAGTTAATTCAATTAATTAATTAAATATCTTTAATCAATTAATTCTACCTTTTACCAAATACTTCGTATAAAATCAAAAATCCATGGGAAAAATAAAAAAACCTCCCAAAAATCCAATTTAACGTATTTTATCTCATCTCAAAATAATTATTTTTATTATTTTAAATTAATATTTCTAAAAATAATCATTTTCTCAATTTTGGAAATTCATACAAATCTCAAACAAATTTCATATATCATGAAATTAAAAAATCATCATTGTTCTATCATTATAAACATCATATTAAATTTATAAAGGATTTAAATATAATTTGATCATGTTTTACCATAAAACATGAACAAATTCCATTCACTTAAATTTTAAATAACATTCTAAGCTATGTTTAATCATCCAAATTATTTAACAACATAAAAAACATTCATTCATAATCAAATACGAACCCAAACAAGTTAGGAAGGGTTTTGGGGAAAATTTTACTCACTTGAAATAAGAAATCTTACTTAATCTTTTTTTTTTCTTAAAGTAGAATGCTTGATTTTTCTAGCTTTAATTTCCTCTTCCATTACTTAAAATTGGTGGCTGGCCTTGTATATTTTTAGGAATTTTGTTTTAAAAGGGAGTTGAATGAAGAATATGGCTAAGCGAAATAGGTTAGTGATTTTGGCTTGGGTTAATATCCGTTCTAGCCTAGTCTCACCAATATATATCGCCTAACACAAGTCCTTCCTACTCTAAAACTTAATTTATTTATTTCCATTATCAAGACCAATTGTAATTGCTTTAATTATCTTCGGTCCATCCAATTAACTTGTAAAGTGTCTCACACTTAATTAATCAAATCTCACTTGGGTAATTCTTGCAATTAAATCAATCTATTTTTTCTTTTAATAACTCCCACTTATTATTATTTAATTTGATTTTCCTATATTATCGGACCTCCAAAATATAGGATGTTATAGTCTTCCATCCTTATAAAAATTTTGTCCCTAAAATTTCAATAAGGAAAAAGAAAATTTACACTAACACTATGAAAATGTAAAGTCATCATCACATAAGTACACACAAGTACAAATGATTACACTAGTACCCTATTAATGTAAACCATCAATCATCAAACATAAATGTGTTAGTGCAACTACTAACACACAATCATATCATAACATGAATATACTAGTACCCTACTAGTACATACAATAGACAAACAAAACATCTTGCTATATACGTGAATGTCTAAAACAACTCGGAATAGATATTCCTAATCTCATCCTCTACCTCCCAAGTACAATCTTCGTTGTCGTCACTCCAATGGACATTAATAAGTCTAATAACTTTGTTCCTTAACTCCTTCTTATCATGACCTACTATCCCCTTTGCCTGCCTTATATATGTCAAATCTAACTTTACAGATAAATCCTCTATCGCTTTTTGTTCCGCTGCCGAACTTGGGTCGTGCACATATTTCCTCAAATGTAATATATATAAAACATCATGAACACCAACTAAACTACTTGGTATTCAACTCGATTGGCGAGTTTACCAATCCTCTCAATCAATGGAAAAGGTCTTACATTTCTAGCCGCTAATTTTTTTGCCTTCTCAAAGCGCATAACTCCCCACATCGAAGAAACCTTTACGAACACATAATCGTCTACTATAAACTCGAGCTCTTTCCTTCTCTTGTCGGCATAACTCTTCTACCTTGATTGTGTTTCCTTCATCCTAACGGCAATCAATTTTACCTTCTCGGCAACATCCCTTACCAAATCGGTCCCTAACACAAGTCTAACCCTTATGTCCAACCAATAAACTGGCGACTTACATAGTCTACTGTATAGTGCCTCAAATGGTGGATAGCCGAGTGGTAACTATTATAGGAAATCTATATCAAATGCAAATAACCTTCCCAAGATCCCTCGAAATTCGAAACACAAGCTCTTAGAAAATCCTCGAGCACACTGTTCACCCTCTCGGTTTAACCATCAATCTATAGGTGGTAAGCCATACTGAGGTTCAACTATGTGAATGCACTCTGCATACTTCTCCAAAATCCACTGGTGAATGTTCGGGTCCATATCACTCACAATACTTCCCAGAATCCCAGGCAATTTTGCCACATTCTTCATATATTGCTTCGCTAAGCTAGTTGCCATTCTTGTCGACTTCACCAAGATAAAATGGGCACTCTTAGTTAATTCATTGACTATCACCCAAATGCTATCATTTCCCATTCTCAACCTAGGCAACCCATTTACAAAATTCATAAATACCGAATCCCGCTTCCAAGTCGGCATTTCCAGGTGTTGAAGTAAACCCTCAGCTTCTGATGATATGCTTTCACTTGCTGACAGGTGAAGCACTTCTTCACACATTCTCCTATATCTCTTTTCATCCCTTCCCAAAAGAAGACTCTCTTACCGCCATGATACATATTCGTGCTCCTTGAATGAATAATAAACTTAGACCGATGACTTTCCTCCATGACCTCGTTTTGAAGATCTCCTACATTTGGAATACATGGTCGTCCTTTCTTTATAAGCCATCCCTTTGAGTCTTCTCGAATCCTTTCTGATCCTCAACACCTACCCCCATCTCTAGTCTCCTGATCCTTTCTGCAATTAGTGGGTTATCTTTCTATCTTGCAGCAATCCTATCCGCAAGTGTTAGACGTACCTCCAAACTTGCCAACACACTCAGATCCTTACTTGATTCTGTGTACTTCCTATGATGCACTCTACAAGAGGCTAACGTTACTAACATCTTCCATTAATCAATCATGGCTAACACTCTATTTTTCGATGCTTCATACTCAAAGCATCGACAACCTTGTTCCCTTTTCTTGGCGTATATTCTATCTTAAAGTCGCATGCCACCAAAAACTCTAATGTTTTCCGTTGACTTATATTTAACTCCTTCTAAGAAAATAGATATATAAGGGACTTATGGTCTATATATTACTCGCATCGCTCACCCGAAAGATAATGTCTCTAAAACTTCAGCGCAAACATCACCGCTGTCAACCTCATGTGGCCTCAATTGCCTTGATGCATAGGCTATCACTCACCCTCTTTGTATCAGCACTACTCCTAGACCAGTTCCACAAGCATCGATATATAGTATCAAATCCTGGTTTCCTTCTGCCATAATCAAGAAAGAAGCATTTGTCAATAACTTCTTCAACTCCTAAAATGACCCTTTGCACCTATCAGTCCATAAAAATTTCTCATTCTTCCTGGTCATCTTGGTTAAATGTGCCGCTAGGCATGAGAAATCCTTAATGAATCTACGACAGTAGCCAGCCAAAGTCAAGAAACTTCTCATATCCGTAACCATCTCTAGTCTCTTTCGACCATTAATAGTTTCTATTTTCGATGGGTCTACTGCTAATCCATTCTTTGAGAGAACATGCCCAGGAAACTTTACCTCTCATTTCCAAAAATGGCATTTCAAAAACTTTTCGTTCAACTTGTATTGCCTCAATGTCTCTAACTCTAATCTACGATGGATTTTATGTTCTCTTTCTTCATTATCATTAATGAAGACTAATACAAACCTATCCAACTGACCGTGAAAGATTCAGTTCATAAGATCAATGAAGAACATAAGGGCATTGGTTAGTCCAAATGCCATCACTAACCGTTCATATGGACCGTACCATATTCGGAACGTGGTCAATGGAACACTATCTTCTACTAATCTCAGTTGATGGAACCTAGTCGCCAAATCTAGCTGCGAGAACACTCGAGCTCCGTTCAATTGATCAAACAAGTTGTCTATCCTGGGCAATGAATAATTATTCTTCATGATCAACTCATTGACCTTTCGATAATCAGTGCACATCCACAAAGATCCATCCAACTTCAATATCGTGGATGCTTTCCACCGTGAATTATTTGACCCGATGAAATTTTTATCCTCAAGTTCCACCAACTGCTTCATTAATTCTTCCATCTCCTTAGGCAGCATTCTATTGGGCGATCTACTAACCGGCTGTGCCCTCGGCATTAAGTCTATCCAAAAATCGATTACCCTTCTGGCGGTAATCAAGTTACATGTTCGAAAGCATATGCAAATTCTTGGACTACTCATACTCTACTAATCTCATCATCATCTTCTATGAAACACAAGATCAAGCCCGAATTATCCTTCGTATGCCCAATGCTATCATAATACATTCTCCTCTCCTAGGTTACATACAATGATAATCCTATCCGCTAGTAGATCCTAGCGTCATTACGCACCAACCGGTCCATACCCAGAATTACTCTGTACCATACGAAGTCAAACACATATGAGTCACAAAAAAGAAGTGTCCACACAAATCAAACTCAAGGTCAGTGAACCTTAATGACGTAATCAAATAGGCAGTGTCTAATTCTAACCTATCAACCAAATCTCTCAAAATGAAAGAGTGAGTAGCACCCGTACCAAATATGACTCTAATTGATATACCATAAATCAAAATCATACCTCCGAGCATACCCTTTCCCTTCTCTATGGTCAGTCTAAACGATGGTCCTTCCAAAGCATAAACCTTTGTCTACTTTTCTTCCTGGCAATCCCTCTTCTTATGACCAGGCCTATTCCAGATAAAGCACTTGGCCATGTCCTTGTTCTCTGGCTAGGTACACTTAGTGGAATAGTATCCAATCTATCCACGATTAAAGCAAGTAACATTTGCTATATTTGTCTTCTATGATCCTCCTCTAGAAGTATTTCCTCCTTTTTGATTATTTCTGCCCTTCTAATATAGATGCAGTTTCCTTTTTTGCCATCCCTTGGCCTAACGTCGACATTCCTCTCTTCTAAAAACAAGTGATCGTATCTCCTCGCTATTTCCACCACCATATCAAAAGGAGACAACATATAAGCCATCACCTTGTGATTCATCCTTTTCTTAGACCTTCTATGAATTTCTCATTCTTCTTCAACAGAATATTGATATGCTCCCTTTCGTACTTTGACAAAGCATTAAAAAACTAAATGTACTTTGCCAAAGTCATCTCTCCCTGCTTCACGTCAAGGAATTCCCTACATGGTGTACTCTTCTATGACTCGCGGATGAACTAAGCCTTGAATCGATCCTTAAACTACTCCTAGGTTATCTCCTCCATTGAGACTTCAGCAATTACGGCCTTCCACCAGTCCAATACATCCTCCTAAAGCTGATGAGAAGCCAACCTCTTTTTCTGAACATTATCATACCCCAAATCTACAAAAATACATGCACACCTTCACCCAGTTTAACATTTCCAAGGCAGACTCCTTCCCTATGAACTCTTTTCCTTCACAACTCTTACAATCTTCGTTAATCTTAGAAAAGTCTACTTCTCTTACCACCTCGTCTCGCCTTAACAACTCCTACTAGCGGTTGCCTCATCATTTCTATCATAAATCAGTGGAACAAAGCATTCATATCGATTCCTCCTTATCGACTTCAGCATGAACTTCTGGGACTGCCTTTCCTCCTTGGCTATTAGTTTGTGTACTTTTAGTTCCTCTACTAGGATTTTCTCTTGTAGTTACTACGGTCAAATGTTGGTTACGTAGGTCCATTCTTGGCTTTTGCATAACTAAGGGTTCATAAGAAAAGTAAGTAAAGAGTGTGAGAGCAATAGTAGTGGGGTAGATATATAATAAAATATCTTTAATTCAAAATACAAGTACAATATTTATAGTGTATATCCACCTCAAGGTGTTCGTTCTCTATTACTTAATTTCTACTTAGCTCTGTTTTACTTAGGTGTTCCCCTAACCTATGCTACGATACCACGTTGTAACTGAAAGTACAAAAGGATTTATACTAATATGGCTAACTTATGTGTTTAAGGGTATTGGAATATCAAGAAATATATTAAGGGAAATAATAAAATAAACTAAGAAGCAATCGCACTAGAGTTTTTATACTAGTTTAAACCTCCCGTCCTACGTCCAGTCCTGAAAATCCCATCAAATTTCGCTAATAACCCTCAATTAGCTTAGAGGAATAGGCATTTACTAGAATTTGCAGACTTGACAATGCTATTTTCTATCAACACAGATTCTGACTTATAGTAAAAAGCTTCCTATAATCTCCTCTTTGAGTAAAATGAGTGAAAGAACACGAGTTTAAAAAATTGGATCACTAAGACTATTGAATAATTGTTTGTGATGTTGAAAGCAAATTTAGAACTTGAAAGCACTACGGTTTTGAGAGCGAGAGAGAAGTATATAAAAACAAGTAAAATAATAATCAAACTCTAGCCATAGCTATGTATTTATACGTATCAAAAGTCTTCTTCAAAAGTTGCAATCTATCAGAGAAATCCATTGAGAAAGGAGTTGCATCCGATGAGAGAGAGGAGATATGGCTTTTCAAAATATATTGATTATAAAGTTTTAGACGTCTAGATGAAATGGTCAAACGTCTGGATTTTAAAAACTTTATTCCAGAAAATAAATAGTTCAAAAGTGCATGTCTTTGGACATTTGACTTCTGATCTCAAATGTCTGACTTTTGAAGAAAACATGCCTAAGAAGTTTTAGTTTAAAATAGCATGACCTCAGATGTCTGTTTTATGTTCCCAGACATCTGAGTTACAAAGAATTTAAAAACTTATTTAAAACCTCGTTTGAGCGAATAAAAACTTTTTGATGTAAATATTTTAGCTTCTCGTGGAAGATTTTACAAATTTATCGAAGACGCTAACTTAAGATATATGAACCTTCCAATGATTTGTTTTCAAGTTAAGCTCTTTGTTGATAGTCCATTTGTGCTTATCGAGTTTTTGATGTATTTGTGACTTCCATTGTGCTTAAGACTTGATCATCATGTACATGTATGTTAGTTTAGAGATTCTACGATACGATTGTATTACTGTTGTCATTAAAATCGAAAAAAGTGGTTCTTGCATTCTCCCCCTTTTGATGATGACAACTATATAAACATGTATATAATTATTTTATATAAAATACTATGAATAGCTTACCCTGAATATAACATCACCCCATATCAATACTCAGATATATTTCTCCCCCTTTGTCATTATCAAAAAGAAATAAAGAGAGATCAAAATAGTATAGACATTTATAAAATAACATAAGTATATCATGTCAAAATAACATAACATAACATAAACCAATATCCAAACATATAACAAACCAATCAAGACATATAACAAATCAACATTCAAACAAAACATAATTAGTACGAAAATTACACATAATACTGGTTGGGAAATAAGGTTAAAAAAACAGAAATAAAGTACCCATAGACTTACTTAATAACCACCATAAGATAAACCGTCATAGTTCTTGTAGGTATCATAATAATTGGAAGGATTGTATTGCCATTCTCCGAATCATTGATTTTCATCACTTACTTCTTCTACACCTTCTGCTATATATTGGCCTTGAAAGGAACAAATTGTGATTCATCCATTGGTACATTGGACCAATGCCATGACTCGAATTTGTCGCCTTCCCCATCGTTATGTTCTTGTGTAGTGGACTTCCCTTTTTCTTGATGAGAAGATTCAGCGCTATGCACGGATGCTCAAGAAGGTAAGGCATAGACATGTGGAGGAGGTGGACTTTTTGAAGGAGATGATATTGAAGTGGAGCTTTATCATCCTCTAACTTTTCTCATCGTCTTCGAGAGCTACGAAATGATTTTTTCCATCGATCGTTCCATCTTATCCATTCGAGCAGAGTAAGATCTCTCAAGAATTTTAACTATCTTCTCTAAGGACTTTTGATTACTCGTGATAATTCTATGATTTTGGAGAGTTAAATCTATCAACGACTCATTTGGATTTGGTTAAAGCTGAGCATCATGAAGATCGGTCTCAAAGTCATATTTGATTTCTTATTGCATAGGATGAGGAGGAATTAAGGGTTGTAGAGGAGTGGTGTTTGTATTGGTGGTTGAGTTGGATTTATACCTCGTTGATTTGCCGTGAAGTGAATTATTCAAAGCTAATGTGATGAGGTAAAGTGGTAGGCAACTGCATGTGGTTAAAGAACCGTCTTCCACTATATTTGACCAGTATAGGTTCAAAATTAAAAGGAATGATGTCGATATTGAAAAAGACGAGAAGTTTCATAATATAAGGTGTATATAAGATAGTCGGCCTTCTTCTAAGCTAAAAGTTTTTGATCTCATCATGTATGAACTTGGCCCTACTAATCTCCAGTCTTCCAAAAATAGCATAGAGAGCCTTATGATCATGTTCATAAATTTTCTCATAGTTTCCTAGCCAAGGAATGACGGTGTTGATCAACATTCGATTAAGAAGTCTAGTCCGGGGTCTAAAGAAGCTAGTCTTCCATTCTGGCATGGTGTCCTCCCAAATTTCATGCACTATTTCATTTCTTCTTCTAGTTTTATAGTTCGTGTAACATCCCCTATCTAGAGGCCCAAAGCTAAGTGCTATAGATGCTATAGTCATCTATAGTATTAACTTCCGGCGACTAAATACGGCTATGTTAATGGTATCCATAATATCAGAAGCATTTGGATATGAAACAAAATCATAGATTTCAAAAACATCTTTTCACATTATATTTTCAAAACAATTGTTTCACATTCAAACTACATAATCCCATAATCATTACCCAGGTACAGATAAAATATAATTATTACATAAATACGCCAAGAGCGACATATGATGATGCCCCCTTGGTTGACCAGAGTACTATATAGACATAACTGTCTTAAATACAACACGGCGGAATAAAACAAAACAGTAACTCATAAATAGCCATCCGTCAGCCACCTGCTCGTCTCCGGAAGCTTTATTCTTAACCTACTAAACCTATAAAACCTCAACCCTCAGCCTACTCAAATCAATTTTGAGCACCCGAGAGTTTAAGGGGAAAAACATAAACTTCGAGTCAGACATAAATCCTGGTGTGAATAATACTATACATCTCGGATATACGATATTAAGTGAGACCACGCCTCTTAGCGGAACGGGTTTCCCCTCACTAATATCCTCTTAAAACATATCTTTTGCAAATCATAATTCTGCATCCAAAACTGGTTAAAATTGTAAAGCATTAGTTTTACATATTAGGTAACAAATGGACAATCTGTTCGAACGCTATAGTTTTGTTTGCCTAACTACTAACCTTTGGTTGACTCGGGCCTACCAGACAATATAACAAAATAATCTAACATCTGTTAGACACACCTCTTCTGGATGATTTGTCCTTAACTAGATGTTAAATACTTCTCTTCTGGATGGTTTGTCCCTAACTTAACATCTCCTAGGGTCACCTGATCCTAATGGTTTCCGGGCTCACCAATAACCTATCTGTATACAAATATATATCCCCTTCTGTGTGTAATCATAATTTTAGTCTTACCCGTGACAAAGCCCTACACACTGGAATTTTGGACTTAATTAACTGGGGCTAATAGCTAATGTATAGGGCGCGACCCTATACCAGTCTCATCTGGTATTCTAATATCCGAGTCATTTTACTTAGGGAAACCTTACCAAAATTTTCCTTGAAAACCTTTTCAAACTAATTTAAAACCTTTAAATCTAACTCACACACGGAAATACATATACTCTATGCTTTACTCAAAATCACCTTGCCATGTTATATATACTTTACCCAATTCCTAGTTGATGAAAACATGTAAATCTTTGAAGGTACCCCTTTCGAATCTATTGAAAGTACCCCTTTTGAAACAAAGTAAAACCCTTTATTCAACCTAGGCCGAAAGGCCAAAACCTTCCTTTCGAAACCATTTATAGAAACCTTTCGAAACCATTGAAAAACCTTCCTTTCGAAAGCTTTAAAACCTTAGTCATCTTTCTTTTAAAAAATTTTAAAACTGCCTTTCGAAAACATTAGAAAAATCTTTCCTCTTAGACCTTTCGAAACTGTTGGAAAACCCTCCTTCAAAACCTTTTGAAATCATTAGGGAACCACCCCTTCGAAACCTCTGAAAATCATTTCGGTCGAAACCAGTTGGATTATGCCTTCAAGTAGAGCAAAAGGATCTGAAACCCATTCAAGTCGAAAGCATTCCTTTTGAAAGCTACTATTAAGTAAAGAAGTGTTGGTGTCGAAACCAACCTTCCAAAAGCATTGGAGAAGTGGCCAAGTTTTTAAAACAAAGTATACCTTCCGAAACCATTGACTTCGAAAGGTAAGAAAAGCGGCAGCTAGGGGTTTCGAACCCTTCGAAAGCTTTACTTAAAACAAAAGAGCGCAACCCATTCGAAACCATTACTTTAAAACAATTTGACCTGGTCGAAAGCTAACCAAGTCGAAAGCAAAGCAGGCGCAACTTCATTTTAAAACAAAGGCATGCTTCAACCCTATCAGAACCATACGTTCCGACCCTATACCTTCCGCCTTCATCCAATTCGCTATGTACCAAGTATATCGATACCATACGCATTGGTTTCGAAAGCAATGATGGCAAAACATCTAGGTCGGAACCCTTGGTGCCGAAAGTGGCGCAACTGGCTAAAAACAAGTAAATTTTATCTTTAACTTAAAAGGGAAATACTTTTTAACTAACCTGCTATGTTTGTCATATTTTCATTGATTACTAAATTTCTTTTTCTTAAAAATGCTGCCAAGATTTCAAAAATAAACAATAATTTTATTTTATAAAATAACCCTTCTCCTTTTATAAATATATAAAACATTTAAGTCCCATACCTCAAATAATTTTTTATATTCATTAAAACACTTAAGAAAATTCTACAAAAATTCCAGAAAATCTTTTTCAATATGTTTTCTAACATATATAAATTTCAAACCCAAATAAATTATTATTTAGCCATAAATAATTTATAACCCAAAGAACTATTTTCTAGGCTAGAAAATTTATATAAAATTCACAATAATTCAGAAAATTATGAAAATTGAAACTCATCTCTAAAATATCATTTCTGATCTAAATCCAAAATCATAAGGCATTTGGATGTCATTTAATAGGGTTTTCTTATCAAAACATATCATAAAATCTATACGAACAAGCGTAAATCATCAACAAGCATATATACACATTTAATCATTCAAAAACATGGCATAAACTTGCAAAACACTTCGGATTTAACTTAAAACCGAAAACCAAAAACATTTAAGAGAATGATATGTAGTCATTATTCACCTTAGCTTAAGATTAAGGATTTGAGATTTGAATAGCTTTTGATTTGATTAACCTTCTTCCTTAGCTTTTTCTTCCTCTTGTTCCCTAAAATGGTGGTCGGCCTCTATGTTTTTAATTTGCAAATGAGAATGAATAAGAGAATACACGACTAAGGGGTTTAAGGTTTAGGGTATAAGGATTTTCCTTGTTCCCATTTTGTCCCTGCCTACTTTCTAACCATTTATCTATTTTATTTCATGCTACCTCATTTTGATTTACTCATTAACATGGCACGACTACCCCTATTAGTCACAAATCTCAATCCATTAATCACCTTACATTATTTTATCTAATTTAGCTAATTAAATATCCTAAATAATGCTACTAAAAATATGGGGTGTTACAATCTCCCCTTCTTAAAGAAATTCTTCCTCAAAATTACAATAAGGTACACAACAAAACAATCAAAGGTAAAAAATACCATCAAACAAATCAGGATAAGCGTCTCTAATCCTGCTCTTAGTCTCCCAAGTACAGTCCTTATCATCATCACTCCACTGGACCTTTAGTAATCTGACTGTCTTGTTCCTCAACTTCTTCTCATCTCTCATGACTATCCGAACAGGCTTCCTAACTATAGTCAAGTCTGGTTCCACTACTAAATCTTCTAATACAGCTGGTGCTATAGTAGTGTCTGGTTCCAAACACACTTCCTCAGACGAGATACATGGAAAACATCGTGGACTTCTGCCAAACTACTCGGCAGCTCTACTCTATACACGAGTTTCCCAATCCTCTCTAAAATAGGAAACGGTCCTACGAATCTCAGTGCTAACTTCCCTGTCTTCCAGAACTTGATAACACCTTTCATCAGTGATACTTTGACGAAAACATAATCTCCAACAGAGAACTCTAAATCTTTCCATCTTCTATCTACATAGCTCTTTTGCCTAGACTGGGCTTCCTTCATTCTTGCCCTTATCAGCTCAATCTTTTATGTTGTTTCTCTTACCAAATTGGGACCAAGGACTAATCTATCTCCGGTCTCTAACCAACATGCAGGGGATTTGCATGGTCTTCCATACAAAGCTTCAAATGGTGCCATCCCTATACTAGTCTGATAACTGTTGTTATACGAAAACTCGACTAGGTGTAGATGGTCTTCCCCTGAACCCCCGAAGTCTACTACACAAGCTCTTAACAAGTCTTCCAAGATCTGGTTAACTCTTTCCGTTTGCCCTTCTTTCTATGGACGGTAAGCGGTACTCATCTTGAGCTTGGTTCCTAAACTTTCCTGGAAACTCTTCCAAAACTCGCTAGTGAACAAGGAATCTCTGTCACTAACTATAATACTAGGAATTCCGTGCAGTCGAATCACATTCTTCATAAATAACTTAGCCAATACATGTGCCGTCCTATTTGACTTAACGGGAATGAAATGGGTACCCTTGATCTATCTGTCCAATATGACCCATATACTTTCATTTTCTCTATTAGATCTTGGCAACCCGTCTATGAAATCAATGGAAATAGAATCGCACTTCCATACCGAAATATCCAATGGCTGAAGCAACCCACTTGGCTTCTGATGCTCGGCTTTCACTTGTTGACAGTTCAAACACTGTTTCACCCATAAGCCAACATCCATCTTTATTCCTTCCCAGAAGAAACTTCTCTTCATATTTTGATACATCTTCGTTCCTCCTGGATGAATAGTGAACTTCGAACGATGACATTCCTCCAAAACTTCCTTCCTCCCACGTCTGGAACACGTAATCTACCCTTCTTTCTTAACCATCCAGTTTGATCAAGAATGAAATCCTTCAAGTCATCGCTCTCCATTCCATCCCTTAATTTCCTATTCCTTTTAGCTAACACTAGATCCTCTTCTTGTTTAGAAGCAATCTTCTCAATCAATACCGATCAGACATCTAAACAAGATAACATAGCAGATTCTCCACTAGACTCAGCCTCGGATCTCCACTGCACTCTGCAAGTCAACAACGCTTCCAAGTCTTTCCGTTATGCTATCATAGCTAACATTTCATTATGATGCTTCCTACTAAGCGCATCTGCAACCTTGTTGCCTTTCCCTGAGGTATACTCAATCCCAAAATCATAAGCAACAATAAACTCTAACCACCTCTACTGTCTCATGTTTAGCTCCTTCTGAGAGAACAAGTACTTCAACGACTTATGATCTGTATAAAGCTCAAACCTCTTTCAAAAGGTAATACCTCCTCACCTTCAATGCAAATATCACCGCAACTATCTCCAAGTCATGAGTTGGGTATCTAACCTCATGCGGTTTAAGCTGTCTAGAAGCATATGCAATCACTTTACCTCTCTGCATCAACACAGCTCCTAATCCATTTCCACACGCATCTGTATAAACTACCAAGTCTTGATTTCCCTCTGGAACCACTAACTCTGGAATGCTTCCTCACACTTATCGGTCCACACAAACTTCACATCCATTCGCGTTAGCTTGGTCATTGGTGCTGCTATCCTTGATAAATCCTTAATAAATCTCCTGTAATATCCAGCCAATCCGAGAAAAATCTTTATTTCAGTTACTATCTCGGGTCTTTTCCAATTATTCACCGCTTCAATCTTAGTTGGATCTACTACCAACCCTTTCTTTGTGACAACATGACCTAGAAATTTCACTTCCTTCTTCCAAAAATGGCACTTTGAAAACTTTTCCTTTAGCTGATGTTGCCTCATCGTCTCAAGCACAACTCTAAGATGAACTTCATGCTCCTTCTCTTCCTTAGAGTATATAAAAATATCATCAATGAAAATCAACACGAACCTATCCAAGTGCTCTCAGAAAATCTGGTTCATCAAATCCACAAAGAATGCCGGCACATTAGTAAGTCCAAACGACATAACTAACCATTCGTATGACCCATACCTTGTTCTAAATGCCGTCAAAGGTATACTATCTTCTGCTACTCTATGCTGATGGAAACCTGTTGCTAAGTCTAACTGAGAACATACCTTGGCTCCACTCAGTTGATCGAACAAATCGTCAATTCTAAGCAACAGATATCGATTTTTTTATCGTCTTCGCATTCAACTTACGATAATCGATACATAACCTTAACGATCCATCCGGCTTCTTAGCAAATACTACGGCTTCTTCCCAAGGTAAACTACTTATTCTAATAAAATTCTTCCCTTCCAAATCCAACAATTGAGCCTTCAACTCCCTCATTTCTATCGGCGTTATCCAGCTTGGTGGTCTACTCACCGGTTCTGTTCTAGGCACTAAATCTATACGAGACCAATGGCTCGTTTCATTGGCAATCCTACTATCGGCTCCAAAACATCTACGAATTCTCTAAGCACAAAAACGCAATTCAACTCATCTTCTAACTCCACAACACCCAACAAAGCATTTACCTCACAGCTAGGGTTTTCTACTGGATATACAGTCCGATCACTATAATCAGGGTGTCTAAGTGATATTTTCCTATCCTTGCAAAATATTCTAGCATTATACTCACTTAACCAATCCGTACCCAATATGATTCTGATCCCTACAAAGTCGAATATATGCAAACTGCAATCAAAGGTGTAGCCTAGCAAGTCAAATTCTAAGTGGTCACACTTCATCCCAAGTGTCACATACCCTCCTATTGGATTGCAACTCTTATGGAAGTAAAAAAAATATGTGGGTTCTAGGTTAAGCTTATCTACCAAACATCAAGATATAAGAGAATGCAATGCACCAGTATCAAAAAGAACGCCAACAGACATACCATGAATCTGAAGCGTACCTCCCAAAACCGCCTTTCCTTTCTCCTGGGCAGCTGGCTTCGAAGTAGTAGGCTCCAATGCAAATACTTGGCCTTCATCTCCTAGAGCTTACTTTTTGCACTGATTCTTGCAGTACCCAACTTGATCACAGTTGAAACATCTAACTCCTTTCTTCTCAGTAGCCTTCTTTCCTTTGCCTGTACGGCACTCATGAGCATAATGGCCTTTCTTATCACACTTGTAACAGACCACTTCAGACTCCCCCTTCTTTGCTGCTCCACCTTTTTAAGCACCATTCTTATGAAAGAACTTTCTCTTTTGACCTTGCCCAACCTGGACCTCCTTCTCCTTCTTCTTCTCCAAACACGCAAGCATCTCTTCATGTCTTAGCGCCATCTCCACTACCACATCACAGTGATCTCTGATATGCGGTAAGGCAGCCCTTGCCAACTCAGGCTTCAACCTCCTTATGAACTTATCATTCCTCTTCATCACTATATCAACTGTGGCATAACCATATCTAGCCAACCCTTCAAACATGCTAGCATACTCCAAACCAAACGTCTCTCCTTGTTCTAACTCAGCAAACTTTCTGATCAAAATAGACTGCGCCATCATCGACATGAACCTCTCTTGGAACATTCTCCAAAACTCAGCCCATGTCATCTCATCTTCATTTACTCCAACCATCACACTATTCCACCAAAATAAAGCTGCTCCTTGAAGCTGTCTCGAAGCAAGCCTCTTCTTCTCGTCGTTGAGCCCTAAATCAGCAAATATCCTTTCACAGTGCAGCAACCAATTCTCCACTTCTATAGCATCTTCAATTCCGATAAACGGCTTCCCTCCAATCCTAGCATAGTCTCTACTCAAGTTAGCATAATGGTTGACAATCGGAGCTTCTTGAACTCCTCCTGCATCATTTCCTCCAACCACTCCAGCAGCAATTCCAGCTTGCATCATGTTTACGAAAAACGGATACATAGATCCCATATCCACTTGTGGGACTCCAGCACCAACATTCTCAACTTGAGCCTGGCTTTGAGTGCTCCTTGTACTAGGTCGGGCATTTCCATTAGTGGTGGTGTTGTCCCCTCCTAGGTTAACTCTGCCTCTTCTAGCGTCCATATCTGTATTCAAGCCTCGTGAGATACATAAGAATAGTCTAATAGAGATAGGAGAATAGAGATATAGCATATACTTATATATATAAAAAATATAAGTAAGTTACTATAGCTTTAACCCATACCCCGATCTTACTCTAATTCCTAAGGATTATGTTTTTCAAAAATCATTTTAGTTAAAGTATTTCATAAACCTTTGTTCGAATACCATGTTGTAACATCCCCTATCTAGAGGCCTAAAGCTAAGCGCTAAGATGCTGTAGTCATCTATAGTATTAACTTCCAGCGACTAAATACGGCTATGTTAATGGTATCCATAATATCAGAAGCATTTGAATATGAAACAAAATCACAGATTAA
Source organism: Allium fistulosum (assembly GCA_030737815.1). NCBI lineage: Eukaryota > Viridiplantae > Streptophyta > Magnoliopsida > Asparagales > Amaryllidaceae > Allium > Allium fistulosum. The sequence continues at coordinate 332,674,147 of CM060901.1, read as the reverse complement.
AAAAACATCTTTTCACATTACATTTTCAATACACACGTTTCACATTCAAATTACATAATACCATAATCGTTTCCTAGGTTCAAATAAAATATAATTATTACATAAATACGCCAAGAGCGACATATGATGATACCCCCTAGGTTGACTAAAGTACTATACAGACATAACTGTCTTAAATACAACACAACGAAATAAAACAAAACAAAATAGCAACTCCCAAATAGCTATTCGTCAACCACTTGCTCGTCTCCGAAAGCTTTAATCGCCAACCTACTAAACCTGTAAAACCTCATCCCTCAGTCTACTCAAATCAATTTTGAGCACCCGAGAGTTTAAGGGGAAAAACACAAACTTCGAGTCAGACATAAAGCCTGGTGTGAATAATACTATACATCTCGGATATATGATATTAAGTGAGACCACGCCGCTTAGCAGAACAGGTTTCCCCTCACTAATATCCTTTTAAAACATATATTTTGCTAATCATAATCCTGCATCCAAAACTGGTTAAAACTGCAAAGCATTTTATGTAAACTTACATATTAGGTAAAAAATGGACTATCCGTCCAAACATTATTGTTTTTTTGGCTAACTACTAACCTTTGGTCGACTCGGGCCTACCAGACAATATAACAAAATAATCTAACATCTATTAGACACACCTCTTCTAGATGGTCTATCCTTAAATTCTGTTAAATAATTCTCTTCTGGACAGTCTATCCCTAACTTAACATCTCCCAGGGTCGCCTGATCTTAATGGTTTTGCGGGCTCACTAATACCTATCTGTATACAAACATATATTCCCTTCTGTGCGTAATCATAATTTTAGTCTTACTTGTGACAAAGCCCTACACATTGGAATTTTGGACATAATTAGCTGGGGCTAATAGCTAATATATAGCGCGCGACCCTATACCAGTCCCATCTGGTATTCTAATATCTGAGTCATTTTACTTAGGGAAACCTTCCCATAATTTTCCTTGAAAACCTTTTCAAACTGATTTAAAACCTTTAAATCTAACTCACAAAAGGAAAATACATATACTCTATGCTTTAGTCAAAATCACCTTGCCATGTTATATATACTTTACCCAATTCTTAGTTGATGAAAACATATAAATCTTTGAAAGTACCCCTTTTGAATCTATTAAAAGTACCCCTTTCGAAACCAAGTAAACCCTTTATTCAACCTAGGCCGAAAGGCCAAAACCATCCTTTCGAAACCATTTATAGAAATGTTTCGAAACCATCGAAAAACCTTCCTTTCGAAAGCTTAAAACCATAGACATCTTTCTTTTAAAACACTTTAAAACTTCCTTATGAAAACATTGGAAAAATCTTTCCTCTTAAACCTTTCGAAACCATTGGAATTCCTTCAAAACCTTTCGAAATCATTAGGGAACCACCCCTTTGAAACCTTTGAAAACCATTTCGGTCAAAACCATTTGGATTGTGCCTTCAAGTAGAGCAAAAGTGTAACATCCCGTATCTGGAGGCCAAAAGCTAAGCGTTACAGATGCTGCAGTCATCCATAGTATTAACTTCTGGTGATAAAATACGGTAATGAAAATGGTATCCATAATATCAGAAGCATTTAAATATGTACAAAATCGCAGATTTCCAATGACAACATTTTACTGCTTACATTTCAAAACAAATTATATCCTAGTTACATAATCCCATATCGTTTCCTAGTTAAAGATTAATTATAATCATTACAAAAATATGCCAAGAGCGACATATGATGATGCCCCCTTGGTTGATCTAAGAAATATGGTCATATCTGACTTAATACACAGCGAAAATAAACAAAACAATATGAAATTCTGAATTAGCTCTCCGTCAGCCACATGCTCGTCTTCGGAAGCTTTATTCGCCAAAAGACTAAAACCTGAAAACCTTAACCCTAGCCTACTAAAATCAATTTTTTTGAGCACTTGAGAGTTTAAGGGTAAACAAAAACTTCGAGTCGGATATAAAGCCTGGTGCGAATAATTCTGTTACATCTCGGTTTACTGATTTTAAGTGAGACCACGCCCTTAGCGGAACGGGTTTCCCCTCACTAATATCCTCTTTAAAACATATATTTTGCAAATCCTTTCCTGCAACCAAACTGGTTTATCAAACTGATTATATCAAAATAGCAATATCCTTTATGCTAATAAATGGACTATCTGTCCAAAAATAGGTAATAAGTAGACTATCTATCCACAACATAATAGCAAGGTTCGTTATGCTAACAAATGGACTATCTGCCCATAAAACTGGGCTGACTGCCCGCAAACTGGACTAACTACCCGCAAACTGGACTAACTGTCTGGATCAAAATGGACTAACTGTCCGAATCATTTTCTTAGGGTTAACTACCTTTTATCTTTTTCCTTGAAAACCTTTTCAAAATGATTTAACCTTTTAAATCATATTTATACAAGGAAAATACATTCTTAGCTTTACTCTAAGCTATTTTTGCCATGATCTATATACTTTACTCAAAATAATGTTGACGAATTTTAATGAGGATTAACTATCCTTCCAAAACAAGTTAAAACCCTTTTTAACTTGAAAATAATTAGGCTATGTTGCATATTTAATACATTTAAAACCTTTGTTTAAAACCTATAAACAACCCTTTCGAAACCATTGAAGGTAACCCCTTCGAAACTATTGAAAAACCCTTTCAAAACTATTAAATATTACCTTTCGAAAACATAGGAAAAACCCTTCCTATCAACCCTTTCGAAACCCTGAAGAACCACCCCTTTCGAAACCATTCATTAAAACCTTTCGAAATAGTCAAAACTCAATTCTTTCGAAAGTATTTTGGGTTCAATTTAAAACACGTGGAAACCTTTCGAAACCATTCGAAAGTTTACTACTTCGAAACCATTGAAAATCGTCTCGGTCGAAACCATTTAGATTATGCCATCAAGTAGAGCAAAAGGATCAGAAACCCATTAAAGTCGAAAGTATCTGTTTCAAAACCATTTAAAACCATCTCTTTCGAAACCATTTGGGTTTTACTTCAATCATAGAAAAAGGGTCTTTAAAACATTTAAGTCAAAAGCATCTATTTCAAAACCATTTCCTAAGTAAGAAGTGATAGTGTCGAAACCATCCCTTCGAAAACATTGGAGAAGTGGCCAAAATTTTAGAAAACAAAGTACACAACCCTTTTAAAACCATACGGGTCGAAAGGTAGAAAGCGGCAGTAAAAAGGCTTCGATTTTGTCGAAAGCGATCATTTAAAACTAAAGCGCAATGCAATCGAAACCATTTCTTTAAATCCATTAAACCCAGTCGAAAGCTAACTGAGCCGAAACCTACTCAGTCGAATGCCATTTAGTCGAAAGCAAGCAGGTGCATTTTTAATTTAAAACCAAAGTACTGCCTTGACCCCTTCGGAACCCCTGGTTTCGACACCATGCCTTCCGCCTACATCCAATTCACTACATACCAGTTCCCTGATACCATGTGCATTAGTTTCGACTGTGTCAGAAGCGAGGATGAGGAGGTGAAATTTGGTGCCGAAAGCATCGAAACAGTGTAAAACATGTAGCAAATAGTTCTTTTCACCTAACCTGCTTTACGTGTCTAATTTTGATTGGTTGCCTCTTTCTTTACTAATAAAAAGTACTGCAATTTTCAAAAGTGCTGCCGACTTCCCAGATTTAATAATTTAAATTAATTTACAAAAAGCCCCTTCTCCTCTCTTAATTATATAAAACATTTAAGTCCCACACCTTAAATAATTTTATATAACCATTAAAGCACTTAGGAAAATTCTACAAAAATTCCAGGAAATCTCTTTTAATATGTTTTTCAACATATAAAAATTTCAGACCCAATTCTTTTATTATTTAACCGTAAATGATTTATAATCCAAATTAACATTTTCTTTACTAGAAAATTCATATAAATTCAGAAAATTCCGAAAATTGAAAGTCATTTCCAAAATAATATTTATGATCTTCATGAAAATTTGTAAGGCATTTGGATGTCATTTAATAGGGTTTTGACCTTAAAATATATCATAAATTCAATATGAATAACCATAATTCATCAACAAGTATATATATTCATTCCATCATTCAAAAACATGGCAAATCAATGCAAAATATTCAGAATTCATCTTAAAACCGATAATAATAAAAATCAGAGATGTAAACATTATTCACCTTAGCTTTAGAGATTGAAGAGAATGAGATGTGCATGGATTTGATTTGCTTAAGCTTCTTCCTAGATTTTCTCTATCTTCTTCCTCTTTCTCTTTTTAATGGTGGCCGGCCTCTTATTTTAAAATTTTTGATGAATTGAAATGGACGTGTAAGGGGTATACGACCAAGGGTTTAGGGATATAGGAATGGCCTTTTTCCTATTTTACCCTTCCTCTATTTCAATTTAACTCTTATTTTAATTTATAGGTTAAATGGCATGGCTACCCTTTGATTGAATCAAATCTCAATCCCCTAATCGACACATTTTTTATTTAATTTAACTAATTAAATATCCTAAATAATGTTACCAAAAATATGGGGTGTTAAAATGGATATATATGTAAATTTATGGCCAAGGTGAATAATTAATTTACATCTCACTTTTGATAATGATTTTGGTTTCAAGTAAGATCCGAACTATGTTTGCAAATAATATGCCATGTTATGTTTGTTAAAATGGATATATATGCTTGTTGATGATTTATATCATTTAATATAGATTTTATATTATGTTTGGATTAGAAGACCTATCAAATGACATCCAAATGAGTTGCGTTTTTGATGTATGGTCAAAAACATTATTTTAGAAGTGGATTTCTAGTTTCATAATTTTCTAGGTGATTGTGGATTCATTATGAATTTTCTATGAGTGAAAATAGTTAATTTTGGGTTTAAATTATTTATGGAAATTAAATAATGTTTTTGGGTCTTAAATTTATATATGTTACAAAACAAATTGAAAGCGAGTTATTGTGATTTTTGGGAATTTTTCCTAATAAGTGATTACTAAGGAAAATAAATTAATTAAGCTATAGGGGCCTAATTTTTATTTAAGATTTTAGGCTAATTTATTAAGTATAAAAATTTTCAAATATTTTAAATAATGTGTGCAGTGGTTTTTTTTCAAAAGAGTATATGATAAAGATTTCATAGCCAATGAAATTTTGATAAATATTGATGGTTAGGTAAAAAGAAATTACTTTAAAGACAAAAATATAGTTTATAATTTAATTACAGCTTTGCCACTTACCCTGCTTGCTTCTGTCACCATACAACCCTTTCGATTCTGTCGAAACCTATACACATGATTACAAGAGTCTTCATATGTAGTGTATTGAGTTTGGATGGAAGGTAATTGAGTGGCGAAGGTATGCATTCGAAAGGGGTGAAGTTGTCTTTCAAAGCTTTCGAACCTATAGACTGCCTTTGTCTAAAAGTATGCTTTTGAAAAGGTTGGCGCTTTTGAACCCCTTCAATACCCTAGCTTCTGCATTTATAGCTTTTGCCTTAGCAAGAGGCTACTTTTATAACTCTTTAAAACAATGGGTTCGGAAGGTAGGGTTTCGAATCAATACCCATCCACAACCATTGAAGCCGCTTTTCTTTTAACTTATACACGCGAAAGGGTGGGTGTCGCTCCCATATCTTTCGACATGGTTGAATCCGCTTGTTTAAACCTAAATATGCATGCGGAAGTATGTAATCATCACCCTAAATATTTCGAAAGAATAGCTTTTGCATATATCCCCTTAAGTGCTTTGTAGTTTGTTTTGTTTCAAACTATTGTTTCGAAAGGAACACCATTTGTTTGTTTCGATGCTATGCTTCCATAATTCTTTACTTAAACCTAATGCTTTCGAAAGAAATACTTTTAAATGTTTTCGAAGCTATGTTTCCACAAATTCTTACTTGAACCCAATGCTTTTGAAAGGTATGTTTTAAGTGTTTCGAAAGGTATGTTTTAAGTGTTTCGAAAGGTATGTTTTAAGTTTTTTGAAAGGTTTGTTTTAAGTGTTTCGAAAGATGTGATTAATGGCTTCTAAAGGGGATGTCTAAGAATTTAAGTAATGATTTCAAAAGGTCTATTCCCAACGCATTCGAAAGGAAGGGTTTTGCCTTTCAGCCTAATGTTTTCAAGGTTATGGTATTTATCTTGTTTCGAAGGGATATATAACCTTATTGATTTAATTTCTCATCTTGTTTATATAAAAAGCATATATTATGGCATAGGTATTTTGAGTAAAGCAAAGTGTATATTTTCCTTGTTTAAGTACGATTTAAAAGGATAAAATAAATTTGAAAGAAATGTTTTCAAGGAAAATTGAATAAGGTAGTTAACCTTAAGTATTTGACTCATATATTAGATGACCAGATGGGACTGGTATGGGGTCGCACCCTATACTTTAGCTAGTAGACCCTTGCTAAAATAAGTCCAAGATTCCAGTGTGTAGGGCTTTGTCACCGGTAAGACTAAAATAATGTTACATACAGAAAAGAATACATAGAGTAGAGGTAGGTTATCGGTGAGCCTGCAAAATCATTAAGATCAGTTGATCCTAGGAGAAGTAAGTTAAGGACAGATCGTCTAGTATTGTATCTAACCGAAGTTATAATATTTATTGTGTCTGGTAGGACCAAGTCAGCTAGTGGTTAATAGTCAGCCTAATAAAACTGTATTGTTCGGAAAGATAGTCCACTGATTACTTGATTTATTTGCATATATGTTATTGCTATTGTTGTTATAATCAGTTTGATTGCAGGGTTTTGATTTGCAAAGGATATGATTTTAAAAGGATATTAGTGAGGGGAAACCCGTTCCGCTAATTGGCATGGTCTCATTTAATATCAGTAAACCGAGATGTAATTGAATTATTCACACCAGGCTTTATGTCCGACTCAAAGTTTATGTCTTCCCCTTAAACTCTCGGGTGCTCAAAATTAAATTTGAGTAGATTGAGAGTTAAGGACTTTTCAGGTTTAGTGGGTTGGACGAATAAGCTTCCGAAGACGTGTAGGAGGCAAAGCTAGCTATATAGGAGTTATTTGGTATTATTTCCATTGTAATGTATTTATGACTGATATGTCTATCTATCTAGTACTTTGATTACCCAAGGGGGCATCTTCATATATCGCTCTTGGCGTAATTTGTAATTATTATATTTGATCAAAACTTGGGAATCGTTTTGGGATTATGTAATTGAATATGAAATATTGGTTTGAAATGTAATCAAAAAAGCTGTTTAAATTCTATAATGATTTTATTTCATATTCATGTGCTTTTGATATTATTGATAATATTAACATTACCGTATTTTGTCACCAGATGTTCATATAATAGATGACTGCAGCATCTGTAGCGCTTAGCTTCAGACCTTAAAATATGGGGTGTTACAATTTGGTATCAGAGCATAGGTTTATGAAAACTTAAAAGAAATTTTAAACTTAAAATGATTTTTGGAAACATTATCCAAAGGAATTAGAGAAAATATTGGGATATGGGATAACATTATAGTAACGTACTTGTATTTTCTATATATAAGTATACGCTTTATCTCTATTCTCCCATCTCTTTTAGGCTATTCTTCTGTATCTTACAAAGACTTAAATGCAGATTTTAAGGAAGTCAGATATGGATGCTAGGAATGGAAGAGTTAACCTTGGTGGAGGAAGTACCACAACTAATGGAAACACCAGACCAAACACTTGAAGAAATCCAAGTTGGGCACAAGCTGCTAATGTGGGTGCTGGAGCACTGCAAGTTGATATAGAAGCTATGTATCAGTTCTTCGTCAACATGATGCAAGTTGGAGCTTTTGTGGTTTTAGTTGGCCGAAATGTTGGAGGAGGAAATCAGGAAGCTCCGGTGGTCAATAACTATGCAGTATTGAGCAGAGACAATGCTAGGCTTGGAGGAAAGCCGTTTATCGGCACCGAGGACGTAGTTGAAGTGGAGAATTGGTTTCTTCATTACGAAAGGATTTTTGCTGATTTGGGACTCAACGATGAGCATAAAAGCATATTAGCATTAGGTAGTTACATGGAGTAGTACTGTACTAGGGGAACTATGTTACTGAAGGAGTAGCTGAAGAGGCTATGACTTAGGCAGAATTTAGAAGGAGGTTTGAGGAAAGATTCATATCGGAGATCGCCAAGTCAACTCTGTGCACAAAGTTTGCTGAGTTGGTGCAGGGAGACATGACAGTGCTTGATTATGCTACCAGATTTGAGGAATTATCGAGAAACGGATATGCTACATTTGATATAGTTATTAAAAGGAATGAGAAGTTCATCCCCGGATTGAGACCTGAGCTTGCTAAAGCAACTTTACCACACATTAGGGATCCTTGCAATGTAGTTATTGAGATGGCTTTGAAGAATAAGTAGGTTCTCGCTTCCTTTAATGGTAACAAAGTAGTGGAAACTCAAGGTGGGTAGAACCAGAAGAGAAAGTTTTACCGTAAGAAAGGAGCTCAAAAAGAGGAGCAGCCAGAAAGGGAAGGCCGATGTAGTTTGCTACAAGTGCGATAAGGAGGGACATTTTGCTCACAAGTGTGGGATGGGTAAAGCAAAGAAGGTCGCTGACAAGAAAGGAGTGAAATGATTCAACTGTGATCAGATTGGACATTATAAGAACCAATGCAAAGAACCAGCCAAGGACGGTGTAACAACCCTAATTTTGAGTTACATTATTTAGGACATTTAATTAGTTAAATAAAATAAAATAATATAAGTTGGTTAAGGGATTGAATTTGTATAATTTAAAGGGTAGCCGTGCCTAGTTAAACTAATGAAGTAAATGGAATTAAATTGTAATAGAAAAGAAAAATTAGATAAGGGCAATATAGGAATAAGCTATATTCCTATACCCTAAACCCTCATACCAGGTCATTCTCACGTTCACAAGCAAATTAAAGCTAAACCAAAGGCTGACCACCATTAGGAGAAGTAAGGGGAAGATAAGCAAGAATTAAGAGGAAAAGCTTAATCAAATTCAATCCAAGGTCAAATCTCAAATCCTTAACAACAAAGCTAAGGCGAATAATTGTTACATCTCATATTTTTGATGTTTCGGTTTCTAAAGTTAGATCCGATTGTTTTTTTGCAAATATATTACATGTTTTGAATGTTAGATATACATACACACACACACACAGATATATATATATATATGCTTGTTGATGAATTATGCTTATTCATATTGATTTTATGACAAGTTTTGATATGAAAAACCTATCAAATGACATCCATTTGTCTTTCGATTTTAATATATGACCAGAAATGATATTTTAGAGAAGGGTTTCAAGTTTCATAACTTTCTGAATTAATGTGGATTTATTATTAATTTTGGAGTAAATAAAATGGGTTAATTGGGTTTAGAATTAATCACGGCTAAATTATATTGTTTTGGGTCAGAAATTTATATATGTTAGAAAACATATTAAAAGTGATTTATGTGAATTTTTGTAGAATTTTCCTAAGTGTTTTAATAAATGTACAAAATTATTTAAGGTATGGGACTTAAATGTTTTATATGTTTATAAAAGGAGAAGGCAATATTTGTTAATCTCTGAAATTCGGCAGCACCTTTTAGAAAGATTTTGAAAAGGTTAAGGCAACCAATTATATGATGACAAATAAGTAGGTTAGTTGAAAACAATTACTTTTAAAGTTAAAAATCAGGTTTTCTAAGGTTCCGCTGTCTCACAATCTTCGCCAGCCACCTTTCGAATTAGTACCTCCGCATCCAATCAGATCAAAACCAATGCACATGGTATCAAAGACTTGGTACGTAGTGAATTGAACATAGGCGAAAAGTATAGAGTCGAAACAAGGGGTTTCGAAGGGTCGAAGCTTTGTTTTGTTTTCTAAAGGAAAAGCGCCTGCTTTGCTTTCGAATAAGATAGCCTTTGTTGGGGTCAAAATTGACCACCAACACCCAATTATAAGCGAAAGCACCAATATCCAGTCACAGATCACAGATAGGGTATATGTAGAGAGTAAATATGAAGAACAATCAAAATTAAAATGAAAGCAGTAAAAAAAGACAAGATTTATAGTGGTTCAGCTATCTCCGGCCTACGTCAACTCCAAAAAAATCCTTTTTATTATACTGAAATTTGATTAATTTTTCAATCCATAATTTCTGAAACAAAAATGGCAAAGCAACCTCTAGGTGGAAGATGAAGAGAAACAGAATCAAGATCCCCCTTTCTGAAGCCACACCTGCTGTATTTATAGGGGAAACTCCGGCTACAGAGCCTCCTCACCTATATGGGCCCACCATAACCATAGTCGAGCCCATATCGTCCATCCTTCGCCGACCTGAAGCAAGCTATATGCCGACTCGAGTGCTGATCCGAAGTGAAGATAGTGCCGACCCGGAGTTCTTCCACATGCCGACCCCAAGTAGTTCCTTCCCCGCTGACCCGAGTGCCGATCCGAAGATGTGGCAACACCGACCCGAAGCGTTCCCATGTGCCGACTTGAAGTTTCTACTCAATGACAACCCCATGTGATACCACCTCCATTCCAATGCCGACCCCATGTCCAAATACACCGACCCGAAATAAACGCCACAATGACTCGAAGTCCAAACTAATTCCGACCCCGAAGTAACCTCTTATAGCCGACCCCTCTAATAGCCGACCCCTTGTAATAGCCGACCCAAAGTTGATGTCGACCCCACTCAGTAAGCCAACCTGCTATTGTTTACTTGCTGACCAGAAGCACCTAGTATGCCGACCCGAAGCCAAAGCTACGCCGAACCGAAGTGAATGCCGACCCCAAGTTCAATGTCGATCCCTAGCAACTCTTCACACCGACCCGAAGCCAACCACATGGAGACCTGAAGTAAACCTTTCCTGACCTGAGGCAAACCCTATGGTGACTCGAAGAGAACTCTAAGCAACTCATCTCTTCCCAAAATCCATATTCCAAGTACCCTGCGTCGTTTATCCATCAACCATGCTCAATCCCGACTTCATATCCATACTTATTATCTGTAATCGATTGTCCATCCATTCATCTGAACCAAGTTCATGACATTCCAGCCTCGATAATCGTGAAGTCTATTGTATTAAATCCACATGTATACTGCCTTGTCAAAAGGTGGGTTAACAGCCTTCGACTTGGTCAGCTTTCGACTGGGTCAAATTTGTTTTAAAGAAAGGAGCTTTCGAAATAGGTTGTGCCCTTGTTTTAAGTAAATGCTTTCGAAGGGGTCGAAACCCCTACTTGTTGCCTTTATATTTTTCGAAGCAATGCCTTCGAAAGGGTTCTTTTGTTTTAAAAATTAGAGCCGCTTCTCCAATTCTTTCGAAGGGATGGGTTTCGACACCATCCACTTCTTTACTTAAGAAATTGCTTTCGAAAGAGTTGCTTTTAGCTTTGTTGTTTTAAGACCCTTTTTGATATTTTGAAAGTTAAACCCAAAGGTTTCAAAAGGAAGGGTTTCGAAAGGTTGTTCCACATATTTTAACCTGAACCCAATACTTCCGAAAGTTTTGTTGTAAGTAGTATACTTTAATGCTTTCAAAAGGTAATAAGAAAAGGTTTCAAAGGGGGTGATTTCCCGGTTTTTTTGAAAGTTTTACCTTAGTGTTTAAATGGAAGGATTCCAATGGTTTCGAATGGAATATTTAAAGTGTTTAGAAGAGGATGTCTATGGTTTATAAAGCTTTCGAAGAAGACGTTTCTAATGTTTTCGAAAGGACTATTGTCAATGGTTCCGAAAGACATGTTTTGGCCTTTAGGCCTAAGGTTATAAAGTAAAGTAGTTTACTTGTGTCAAATGGGGTACTTTTAATGGTTTCGAAAGAAATTGTTTAAAGGTTTAAACAAAGGTTTCGAATGTTTTCATCAACAATATTTGAGTAAAGCATATATCATGGCAAAATTATTTGAGTAAAGCAAATAGTATATTTTCCTTGTATAAGTTTGATTTAAAGGGTTAAATCATTTTGAAAAGGTTTTCAAGGAAAATTTAAATGATAGTTATCCCTAAGTAAAATGACTCGGATATATGTATACCAGATGGGACTGGTATAAGGTCACGCCCTATACATTAGCTATTAGCCCCAAGCTAATTTAGTCCAAAATTCCAGTGTGTAGGGCTTAGTCATAGGTAAGACTTAAATGATGGTTACACACAGAAAGGAATATATATATGTATAGAGAAGAAAGATAGGTTATTGGAAAGCCCAAAAAACCATTAGTTCAGATGAGCCTTGGAGAAGTAAGTTAAGGATAGATGTATGTAAAATAGTTGTTAGATAATTTGTTTAGTTTGTCTGGTAGGCCCGAGTGAGCCAAAGGTTAGTAGTTAGCCAAACAAAACTACATTGTTTCGGATAGATGGTCCATTTATTACCTGTTTCTGAGCATATATGATATTTGCTATTATTGATATAATTTGTTTGATTAACCAGTTTGGTTGTAGGGTTTTGATTTGCAAAAGATATGTTTTAAAGGGATATTAGTGAGGGGAAACCTGTTCCGCTAAGCGACGTGGTCTCACTTAATATTAACAAACCGAGATGTAATAGTATTATTCATACCAGGATTTATTTCTGACTCGAAGTTTATGTTTTTCCCCTTAAACACTCTCGGGTGTCAAAATTAATTTGAGTAGATCAAGAGTTTGGATTTACAGGTTTGGTAGGTGGATGAATAAAGCTTCCATAAATGAGCACGAGGCTGATGCTGGCTATGTTTAGGAGTTGTTTCATTTTATTTCCACTGTGTTGTGTTAAGTCTGATATGACTATTTAGTACTCTGATCAACCAAGGGGGCATCTTCATATGTCGCTCTTGGCGTATTTATGTAACAATTATATTTGATCTGAACCTGGGAAACGAATGGGATTATGTAATGGAATATGAAACATGTTTTGTGAAATGTAATCAGGAAAGTTGTTTTTAATCTGTAATGATTTTATTTCATATTCAAGTGCTTTTGATATTATGGATACCATTAACATTACCGTATTTGGTCACCGGAAGTTAATTCTCTAGATGACTGCAACATCTGCATCGGTTAGCTCGGGCCTCCAGATAGGGGATGTTACAACTTGGTATCAGAGCATAGGTTTATGAAAAACTTTAAACTAAAATGAATTTTGAAAACATAATCCTAGGAAATTAGAGATAAGATCGGGGTATGGGATAATGCTATAATAACGTACTTGTATTGGTTATATATAAGTATACGCTCTAGCTCTATTCTTCTATCTCTCTTAGGTTATTCTTTTATATCTTACGAAGACTCGAACGTAGATATGTATGCTAGAGGCGGAAGAGTTAACTTTGGTAGGGGAAGCACCACAAACCAATGGAAATGCCAGACCTAATACTGGGAGAAATCAAGGTCAGGCACAAGCTGCAAATGTGGGTGCTGGAGTCCCGCAAGTGGATATGGGAGTAATGTATCAGTTCATTGTCAACATGACGCCGGCGGAAATTGATGCTAGAGTAATTGGAGGAAATGCTGGAGGAGTGAACCAAGAATTTCCAATGGTGAATAAGTATGCTACTCTTAGTAGAGATTTTGCTCGGCTGGGAGGAAAGCCGTTTATTGGTACTAAAGACGCAATCGAAGTAGAGAATTGGCTACTTCATTGCAAGTGGATTTTCGCTGAGTTAGGGCTTAACAATGAGCAGAAAAGGAGACTCGTTTCTATACAACTTCAAGGAGCAACACTGTTTTGGTGGAACAATGTGACAGTTGGAGTCAATGAGAAGAATATGACTTAAGCTGAGTTCAGTAGGAGGTACGAGGAAAGGTTTATGTCAGAAATTGCTAACTCCACTTTGCTTAGGAAGTTTGCCGAGTTGGAGCAGAGGGATATGACTGTGCTCGAGCATGCGATGAGATCTGACGAGCTAGCAAGATATGGCTACGCTACGATTTATACTATAATTAAGAGGAATGAGAAGTTCATCAGGGGGTTGAAGCCTGAGCTTGCTAAGGCCATGTTACCGAATATTAAAGATCCAAGTGATATTGTTGTTGAGATGGCCATGAGGAATGAGGAGATGTTGGCTTTTCTTGAAAAAAATAAGGCCAAAGAAGCTCAAGGAGGGCAGAGTTAGAAGAGAGAGTTTTTCCACAAGAAAGGAGCTCAGAAGGGTGGAGCTGCTAAGAAGGGAAAGGCAGAAGTGGTCTGTTACAAGTGTGACAAGAAAGGGCACTATGCCCATGAGTGCCGGATATATAAGGGAAAGAAAGCTGCTGGGAAGAAAGGAATAAAGTGTTTCAGCGGTGATCAAATTGGGCACTATAGGAACCAGTGCAAGGAGGCAGCCAAGGATGGGAATGGAAAAATGTGTGCATTGGAACCAGCTACCTCGAGACCAACAGTAGAGGAGAGGGGAAAAGCTGTGTTGGGAGGTACGCTTTTGATTTATGGTGTATCAGTTAGAGTTCTATTTGATACCCATGCATTGCATTCTTTTATATCTCATTGTTTGGTAGATAAATTAACCTAGAACCCTCATACCTAGTTACTTCCTTAAGGGTTGCAAATCCGATAGGAGTGTATGCGACACTTGAGATGAAGTGTGACCACCTAGAATTTGAATTGTCAGGTCATGTATTTGTTTGTAGTTTGCATGTGTTTGATTTTGTAGGATTCGGAATTATTTTGGGTATGGATTTGTTAAGTAAATACGATGCTAGGATATTTTGCCATGATAGGAAAATATCGCTTAGGCACCTTGACTGTAGTGATCAGATAGTATACTTCGTAGAAAACCCAAGTTTTGAGGTCAATGCATTATTGGGTGTTATGGAAGTAGAAGACGAGTTGAATCGAGTTTCGTTGTTAGAGAATTCGTAGATGTCTTTGAACCTATAGTAGGGTTGCCATCAAAATGAGCCATTGAGTTTCGGATAGATTTGGTACCAGGAGCAGAATCGGTGAGTAGACCGCCAAGCAGGATGACACCTATCGAGATGAGGGAGTTAAAGGTGCAGTTGGTGGACTTGGAGGGCAAGAATTTTATCAGACCTAGTAGTTCGCCTTTGGGAGCAGCCACAGTGTTTTCAAAGAAGCTGGACGGATCGTTAAGGCTGTGTATCGATTATCGTATGTTGAGTGAGAAGACGATAAAGAATCGATATCCGTTGCCTAGAATTGACGATTTGTTCGACCAGTTGAGTGGAGCCAAGGTATTTTCCTAGTTGGATTTAGCAACAGGGTTCCATCAGCTTAGAGTGGCAAAGGATAGTATTCCTTTGACGGCATTTAGAACCAGATATGGATCGTATGAATGGTTAGTAATGCCACTCGGACTAACTAATGCGCCATCATTCTTTGTAGATTTGATGAACCGAATTTTCCGAGGGCACTTGGAAAAGTTCGTGTTGGTATTTATAGATGATATTTTGATATACTCTAAAGATGAAAGAGAGCATTAAGTTCATCTTAGAGTGGTGCTTGAGACGCTGAGGCAGCATCAGCTAAAAGAAAAATCATTTCTGGAAGAAGGAAGTGAAATTTCTTGGTCATGTAGTCTCAGAGAAAGGGTTGTCTGTAGATCCGACTAAGATTGAGGTGGTGAATAATTGGAAGAGCCCGGAGACGGTGACTGAGATAAAGAGTTTTCTTGCATTAGGGGGATATTATCGAAGATTCATAAAGGATTTTTCACGGATAGCAGCACCAAAGACCAATCTAACGCGAAAGGATGTGAAGTTAGTTTAGACCGATAAGTATGAGGAGGCATTCCAGAAGCTGAAACACTTATTGACTAATGCACCCGTGTTAGTTGTTGCAGAAGGGAATCAAGATTTAGTGGTATATACAGATGTATGTGGAACTAGGTTAGGAGTTGTGCTAATGCAAAGAGGTAAAGTGATTGCCTATGCTTCTCGACAGCTTAGGTACCTAACTCACGATATGGAATTAGTTGCGGTGATTTTTGCATTGAAGGTGTGGAGACATTATCTTTTTGGAGAAAGATTCGAGTTATACACGGATCATAAGAAGCTGAAGTATTTATTCTCTCAAAAGGAGGTGAATATGAGATAGCAGAGGTGGTTGGAGTTTATAGCTGCTTATGATTTTGGTATTGAGTATACACCAAGAAAAGGCAACAAGCTTGCAGATGCACTTAGCAGAAGACATCAGAATGCAGCGGTGGCGATGATAGCTGAGTGGAAAGATTTGGAAGCATTGACGACATGTAGAGTACAGTGGAGATCTAAAGCTAGATCTAGTAAGGAAACTGTTATGTTGTCATGTTTAGAAGTTCGACCAGTGATAATTGAAAGGGTTGCTTCTACGAAAGGAGAGGATCCAGAATTAGCTGAGCGGATCAGGAAGTTAAGGGATGAAACAGAGTGCGATGACTCGAAAGATTTTAGTCTTGACCAAAATAGGTGGTTGAGGAAGAAAGGAAGGTTGTGTGTTCCGAATATGGGAGGTAGTAGGAAGAAAGTTTTTGAGGAATGCCATCGTTCGAAGTTCACTATTCATCAGGGAGGAACTAAGATGTATCAAGATATGAAGAGGAGTTTCTTTTGGAAAGGTATAAAGAGAGATGTAGGCTTATTGGTGAAGCAGTGTCTGAACTGTCAATAGGTAAAAGCCGAACATCACAAGCCAAGTGGGTTACTTCAGCCTTTAGATATTCCAATTTGGAAATGGGATTCGATATCAGTGGATTTTATAGATGGGTTACCAAGGTCAAACAGAGGAAATGAAAGTATATGGGTCATAGTAGACAGGTTGACCAAGAGTCCCATTTCATTCCAGTTAAGTCATCCAAGACGGCGCCTGTTTTAGCTAAGTTGTTTATGAAGAATATAGTTAGACTTCATGGAATTCCTAGTAGTATAGTAAGCGATATAGATTCCTTATTCACTAGCGAGTTCTGGAAGAGTCTATAGGAGACTTTGGGTACTAATCTCAAGATGAGTACCACTTACCATCCACAGACAGATGGGAAAACGGAAAGAGTTAACAAAGTCTTGAAAGATATGCTATGAGCTTGTGTGCTAGATTTTGAGGGATCATGGGAAGACCATCTACACTTAGTCGATTTTTCGTATAACAACAACTATCAAGCTAGTATAAGGATGGTACCGTTTGAAGCTTTGTATGAACGGCCATGTAAATCTCCCATTTGTTTGTTAGAGACCGAGAATAGGTTAGTTCTTGGTCCAGATTTGGTTAGAGAAGCTGCAGAAAAGATTAAGATCATTCGAGCTAGGATGAAGGAAGCTCAGTCTAGGCAGAAGAGCTATGCCGATAGAAGACGGAAAGACTTAGAGTTCTCAGTCGGAGACCATGTTTTCATCAAACTATCATGGGTGAAAGGTGTAATTCGATTTGGGAAATCAGGAATGTTGGCACCAAGATTCGTTGGACAATTTCCCATTGTAGAGAGGATTGGGAAACTCATATATAGAGTAGAGTTACCGAACGGTCTGGCAGGAATCCACAATTTTTTTCATATTTCTCATCTAAGGCAGTGTATTCGAGATCCGGAGACTAATATAGCACCAACTATGTTAGAGGACTTAGTAGTGGAACTGAATTTGACTATAGTTAGAAAACCAGTTCGTATAGTCGCGAGAGATGAGAAGAGGCTAAGGAACAAGGCAGTTCGATTAGTCAAGGTCCAGTTGAGTGACGATGAGAGAGACTGTACTTGGGAAACCGAGAGCAAGATATGATATACTTATTCTGACTTGCTTCGTTGTATGTTTTACCTTTTTGATTGATTTTGATGAGTAACTTATCGTAATTTCGAGGACAAAATTCTTTAAGGAGGGGAGTCTATAACGAACCTAATTTTGGGTAACATTATTTAGGACATTTAATTAGTTAATTAAATAAAATAATGTAAGTTGGTTAAGGGATTGAGATTTGTATAATTTAAAGGGTAGCCGTGCCTAGTTAAACTAATGAAGTAAATGGAATTAAATTGAAATAGAAAAGGAAAATTATATAAGGGCAATATAATTCTCATTCCATATCTTATACCTTAAACCCTCATTCCATATAATTCTTATTCCTAGCTATATTCTTATACCTTAAACCCTCAGTCCATATCATTCTCACGTTCACAAGCAAATTAAAGCTAAACCAAAGGTTAGCCACCATTAAAGAGAAGTAAGGGGAAGATAAGGAAGAATTAAGAGGAAAAGCTTAATCAAATTCAATCCAAGATCAAATCTCTACTTCTTAATAACAAAGCTAAGGTGAATAATTGTTACATCTCATATTTTTGATGTTTCAGTTTCTAGAATCAGATCCGATTATTTTTTTGCAAGTATATTGCCATGTTTTGAATGTTAGATATATATATATATATGCTTGTTGATGAATTATGCTTATTCATATTGATTTTATGACAAGTTTTGATATGATAAACCTATCAAATGGCATCCATTTGTCTTGCGATTTTAATATATGGTCAGAAATGATATTTTATAGAAGGGTTTCAAGTTTCATAATTTTCTGAATTAATGTGGATTTATTATTAATTTTTTAGTGAAGAAAATGAGTTAATTGGGTTTAAAATTAATTATGGCTAAATTTTATTATTTTGGGTCAGAAATTTATATATGTTAGAAAACATATTAAAAGTGATTTACGTGAATTTTTGTAGAATTTTCCTAACTATTTTAATAAATATATAAAATTATTTAAGGTATGGGACTTAAATTTTTTATATGTTTATAAAAGGAGAAGGGGCTATTTGCTAATGTTTTAAAATGTTAATCTCTGAAATTCGGCAGCACCTTTCAGAAAATATTTTGAAAAAGTTAAGGTAACCAATTATATGATGACAAGTAAGCAGGTTAGTTGAAAAGAATTACTTTTTAAAGTTAAAAATCAGGTTTTCTATGGTTCCATTGTCTCACCATCTTCAGCAGCCACCTTTCGACTTAGTACCTCTGCCTCCAATTAGATCAAAACCAATGCACATGGTATCAAAGACTTGGTACATAGTGAATTGAACATAGGCGAAAGGTATAGTGTCAAAATAAAGGGTTTCGAAGGGGTCGAATCTTTTTTTGTTTTCTAAAGAAAAAGCACCTGCTTTGCTTTCGAATAAGATAGCCTTCGACTTGATCGGCTTTCGACTGGGTCAAATTTGTTTTAAGGGAATGAGCTTTCAAAATAGGTTGTGCCCTTGTTTTAAGTAAATGCTTTCGAAGGGGTCGAAACCTCTACCTGCTGCTTTGATACCTTTCGAAGCAATGCCTTCGAAAGGGTTCTTTTGTTTTAAAAATTAGAGCCTCTTCTCCAATGCTTTCGAAGGGTTGGTTTTCAACACCATCCACTTCTTTACTTAGGAAATTGCTTGCGAAAGAGATGCTTTTGGCTTTGTTGTTTTAAGACCCTTTTTGATATTTTGAAAGTTAAACCCAAAGGTTTCAAAAGTAATGGTTTCGAAAGGTTGTTCCACATATTTTGACTTGAACCCAATGCTTCCGAAAGGTTTGTTTTAAGTAGTATACTTCAATGCTTTCGAAAGGTAACAAGAAAAGGTTTCGAAGGGGTGACTCCTAAGTGTTTTCAAAAGGTTTACCTTAGTGTTTAAATGGAAGGATTCCAATGGTTTTGAAAGGCATATTTAAAGTGTTTAGAAGAGGATGTTCACGGTTTATAAAGCTTTTCGAAGAAGATGTTCCCAATATTTTTGAAAGGATTATTATCAATGGTTTCGAAAGACATGTTTTGGCATTTGGGCCTAAGGTTATAAAGTAAAGTAGTTTACTTGTGTTGAAAGGGGTACTTTTAATGTTTCAAAAGAAATTGTTTAATGGTTTAAACAAAGGTTTTGAATGTTTTCATCAACAATATTTTGAGTAAAACATATATCATGGCAAAATGATTTGAGTAAAGCAAATAGTATATTATCCTTGTTTAAGTATGATTTAAAGGGTTAAATCATTTTGAAATGGTTTTCAAAGAAAATTTAAATAGTAGGTAACCCTAAGTAAAATGACTCAGATATTTGTATACCAGATGGGACTGGTATAGGGTCACGCCCTATACATTAGCTATTAGCCCCAAGCTAATTTAGTCCAAAATTTCAATGTTTAGGGCTTAGTCACAGGTAAGATTAAAATGATGGTTACACACAGAAAGGAATATATATGTCTAGAGCAGAAGGATAGGTTATTGGATAAGCCCGAAAAACCATTAGGTTCAGGTGACCCTTGGAGAAGTAAGTTAAGGATAGACCGTCCAAAAGTATGTCTAACAGTTGTTAGATAATTTATTTAGTTTGTATGGTAGGCCCGAGTCAGCCAAAGGTTAGTAGACACTACACCAAACAGCCCATTTTGTAACACTTTTTCGCTTTCAATTTGTAACGGTTATAACCATTACCAATTTCTAACGGTTATTTCCGTTACTAACATTTGTCACGGTTATTACCGTTACCAATTTTGGTAATTTCGTAAATAATTAAATGCAATATGGATAGAATTGTAATTTTATCTTATGTTATTACTTAACCTAGTTCTAACGAGAATAACAACAGTGTTCTTCCTCTTTCGTTCATTTTAGATTATCGCCAATTAGTTCTACCACCGCCTCCACCGTCTACAGCCTCCTCCAACCTCTTCCACCGCCTCTGCATCTACAACCGCCTTTACTGTTTGGTCTACCAATTTGATGAAGACGAAGGAGGATTAGGGTTTCATTCTATTTCAGCAATCACTGCAAACAAATTTTCGACTTCAAATCAGGTAATTACTTTAATTTTAATTTATTTTTTGAAATGGCTGATTATCACTTCAAATTTAATTTATTTTTTGCATTAGGATTCGAAATTTGAATTTGTTTCGTTAAATCCATTTTCCTAGCTTAAAATTCAGATCGTTATTTCAATTTCGTGAACAAGGCTGCAGCGTATTTTCCACCACGGTTGCAATTCATTGTATAGAGACAATGTTGAAGCAAGTTTTAGCATAAAAGTGGTGTAGGACTTGAGCAGTGGTAATTTGTATCACTAGCAGTGGTAATTTTAACATATATTTTTTCTTTTAAAATGGGAAAAAAGAGAGGTTAAAATGAAAAAGGATGGGAGAAGCAAATATTTTATACACGTTAATTATGAGATATAAGATGTGATTCACAAAACAAAGACGTGGATTATGAGATATGAGTGGACTAGGACTGATCTGATAAACATAATCCCTTCATTGGTGCAATAATAACTATTACTTTGTATCTATTGATTCATACTTGATGAATAGTATAGACTATGAGTAACATACTTGCGTACCACTATATTCATATTTATACCATGTTACTTCATTTCAAGTGAGCGGTATACTTAATAGTGAGAGATTTGCTTCATTTGTGCCTGATGCAATTATTTATACCATGTTACTTCATTTCAAGGCTGCATTGCATGTTAATAACCAGATTCTATTATTCCTCGTGGTTAGGTGCATAAAGGAAAAGGTAAGGATTTAACTGGGATGCAGAAGGAAAAGCTATCACGGTCCTTTCTGCATTTTTGTAAAAGCTAAAGAGGAATTATTTGGGAGTACGTGTAAAAGTAACTGAACCAGCGAGAAAGCGAATTATTTGGGATAGCTATCAAATATTTTTCAGGGAATCTTCTTGGAGGCAATTTACTACGTACCAGTAAATTATTCCCTAGCTGCTAGGTATATTTTTTTATCGTCTTAATACATATTTCTTGAGTTTTATTGGTTGTCAAAGAAATAGCCACTTATGTTTTATTGGTATCGTCTAAACAGATGTCAACTTGTATGTTATATCTTAACTTTTTCATGAAACCTACGTATAAACTCAAGCGAAACACCAAATACACACACAGCCGTAAACTCTCTCACCTCACCTGACACACATTTGGACAAAAGAAACTATAAAACTGTTTGTGATACTGAGGATGTGTGTGTGTCTGTATGTACTATGATTTTATTGAGCATGGTATGACTTTTTATAACATAGAAGGATGATATCTGAAAAATCTCAACGCTTCTTGTGTTAATATAATATATGTATCCCTGAAATGTATCTATGCAACAGCTACTACAAGAACAGAAAAGAATTAAATCATGACATGTCTAATTATTGTCATTGGAAGATGAACCGAACGTAATAACAAACTGATAATATATTTTGGAACAAATATTGAATAGCTTTGTGTTTTGTATACCAAAAATGGCAAGGATATTTAGAAGGGTACAGAGCTACACTCAGGAAGAAACTGCTATATGTTACAGATGTAGACATCTAAGAATGAACATATTAAACCATGGAGGTGACATTTCAATCAAACGATATGCAATAAAATCACCCACATGAGGAATACGCATCAATGGAAATAGGCTTTCAAAATCTATAGGACTGCTTTCTTTCTTCTCACCTGGAGGTGCATTTCCCTTTTCATTCGATGACCCTTCATTGCATGACCCTTTACAATTTTTATTCTTTCAATTTGATGTTTGTCGATTGTCATCATTAGTGTTGTTCCATTTGCTCCAGGTGTTCATAGCGTAATTTTGGTTGCTATTATTTTCATAATTGCTCCATTCGTTTCTCTTTTCGTTTATGTTACTATGATAATTAGATCCATTCCACTTGTCCAAACTTTCATAATTTTCTGTTTTTTTGTTGGCAGGCCTGTTCAAGTTATTATTTACCTAAAACACAAATTAAGAATTTTGTATGAAGTTATAAATATAATTTGTCGTTACATGGTAAGAATATACACTATATAAAGTTGATTGTATGGTATATGAATACATTATAGATGACAGTAAAGCAAGCTTATTCCTACAATTGGTTAACATGATATGATATTTTTATATGACAAAATATAAGGAGAAAATTTAGTTACTAGCTAAATTATTATGCATTCATTGTGACCTTTATATGTGGTTTCAAGAATTTGAGTGTCTTAATTTGATATTATTCTAGCATGTAAAGGGAGGAAAAGAAAAAGTTATCAACCTTCGAGAATCCTATGAGCTGAAAAATAGTTTAGACGTCTATTTTCAACGAAATTTTAAATATTTGTTGGATTTACGAAACTAATATGGTTCTATCCTAAAACCTAAACACATATGGCTGGGCTTGTGACACAGGCCGCAATATCCTTGATCTTGGGATGCTTTAGAACAGGGCTAATCCCTACATAAGGGCAGTGCCAAATGTGGGTGGGAAGTAAGCAGATTGTAATGCGAATTTTCATGGGAGAAGGCTATATGTAGGAATTAAAGGGAACTAGGAGAATAGCTCAAAGTTTAATGTTAAGGAATCTGGATGATGGAAGAAAGGTTTTAATTCAAAGGGTTTAATAATTCTGCATTCAATGATGTTTATTAAGATTACTATATTGATACACTAGTTTTGTACACTGAAATTGTGAAGCAAAGTGGCCATACAATGTTATAACAATGGCCTATGGTTGCATTCATGGAGATTGAATTCTGCTGAATTTAAACTTGTTAGTAATCAATTTCAGTTTCTCTGTGAATATAAATGTCATCTCAGTTATTATGTACTTCCAGGTTATCCTGCTTTTTGAACATGTAGTATTCTACTGCGACTGGGTAAATATCGCCGACAAAACACATGGGTTTAAGGTTTGTCCGGACTCTAGTCTACCGATGGTAAATCTAAAGAAGCTTAAAAGTAGTAATGGAGAACATGATGAGCCTGTCATTCTTGCATCTGAAGCAAGCCAAATCTTTTACATAAAAGACATACAAAATCCTGATTGGTCCATTGTACGACGTTCGCCTAAGCACTTGACTGATGACACAGATGATTATGAGATGCCACCAAACTTCCACTCCAATTTGAATGAGCAACACAACTTAACATTGTTGAAATGCATGGAATCTAGATAGAAAAACATGATTGTAACTAGTGATGTTTTGTTTGTTTTTTGTTTGATGTATTGAATCTATGTTGACATCTGAATTCTGCAGTAGTAAAACATGCATTTTTTTGAAATATGAAAAATATCTTGTTAGAACTTTGAATTTTGGTATTTGACAATCATAGTAAAGTTAGAATATTAGATTCAACAATGACAACGGAGATATTCAAAATCAAAGTTAATATTATTCTGGAAAATAATACTAAAAGCATGGAAAGAGGAATTAAGTATACATTTATTCATGAGAAGTATGCAAGGCTAATTGATAATTTCTTCAAAAAGGAGCTTGAGCCAAAATATGAAAAGAAACCGGTTTATCATTTCAAGATTAACTTTATTAGCAGTATTAATAAACATACATTAACATTTATCGTATATTTGAAGCAATCCGAGCTTCCAAATCCCAAAGAGTATGATAAGATATTTAACAATGATACAAAAGAATAGTTAAAATAAATATACCTCTTGCAACTGAGGTTTGGTTTCCACCAATAAGGAACATCAGTACGGTGGCATTCGATAGGAGCTTGACCAAAACGGGGTCTATTAGTGACAACTCTTCGGGCTAAATTCCCCAAGCACCGGCAGGCAGCACGACGATCGCTATGTCTTCTAACCACAGTTCGAAGTCTGAGTACCCTATTACAACAGGCTTGCAGACCACCTCCTCCATTAGCCCAGTCGACGCAAGGCATTGCAATGTTGTCCACACGTGAACAGGTTAATGAATAAACTACTTTCGGAGCTATAATTAATATCAGCGACATCACTACTGCCAAAGAAAATATTGATGAACTTATGCGATCCATTCCAAATAGTCTGACCTAGATTTGCTGTTTTATTGTTGATGAAACCTGTTAAATGGCTGGTTTTAGTGGTTTATATAGAGTTTGTGTTGGGTGGAATAACTTCCAAGTATTCAGTTTTATATTCATTACGATGAAATTAAGAACGTCTTTATAATGAAGTTGCTAAATATGTTTCTTTTTTTATTAATAAAAACTGATATTTTGTTATAACTACGATATTTCGTTATAGCTATGAAGTTTTATATTCCCATTTGGCTGATTTTATTATTCGTAAAATTTAAATTGGTTGATTTCAATCTTATTCCATTTTATCAACTATTTTATCACTATATTTGATTGAAGGGGGAAGAACTATTTAGGGAGAAAGGTCATGAGTTACTTAATATTGATATGGTCTGTTAATAACTACAAATCAAAATGTTCATACTACAAAAACTACTACACATATGTATGAAATTAACATCGACGGAGGAAAAAAGAAGGCAAATGCAGACACCACTCAAGTGCCTTCCGTGTCAACTACAAACCCTTTCAATTGTTTGTCTAAATAGCATGAACAACCAACATCAACCTCCGGTTCCATAGCTCCACAGCCTAATTCAGAACCAAATACACCTGCACAGAGTCAACATTATACAGAGGAGGTCATTGTTGAAGATTTTAACACTAATAGTGAGACTAATCATTCTAATGATGCATTTGACAGTACTCAGCGGTTCATGGATAATGTGGCAACAAGTATATAATAAAAACCAAGAAAAGAAGTTCACAAAAATATTTCCCACATGGTTTCAACGAATCCTAATTATATTTCAAAGCACTATAAGTCTACTCCTAAGCCTTTAGCTCACAGTTTTATTTTTTAATTCTATATTTTTAATTCTTTATATAATTATCAACTGATTCACAAGTTAACGTGTATATTGCAGAATGTCAACTAGTTGCAACAATGCATCACAGTGTCAAGAAAGCACCGAAGAAGACGTTGCTCCTCCACCAACAAATAAAAAGTACTCAATAATTGTTGATATGGATGGTGCTAAAGGTAGAGATGCGAAAAAATGGAGTTCTCGTTGTGGGGTTTTGATTCGTGCACTCATTCCGGTTAGTTACGATGATTGGAGGAAAGTAGACAGCTTTTATAAGGATAATTTATGGAAAGCACTTACGGTATTTTACTTCAATTATTTACTCATTTAAATCATGTCTTTTTCTTCCATGGAAAGATTATTTATTAGCATAGGAAACAGTATAATTTCCTTTTTTGTTCCATTATTAGCACTTACGGGGTTTAGCTTGTTCAGAGCGAACACTTTCCCTATTTGTACCAAAAGATACTACAACCATTAGGAGCATTGGGAGTAATGAGATCATCTTTGGTCAAATTTCATGTGTGTTCCATGTGCATGTAACCATAATCATTCATTTAATAAAGTAAATAATTGGTTACAACAATTTAACTCAACAGAATATTGTCGTTGTTATAAACTACGGACAGAGGACACATGATTTTGAAGATATCAGATCTAATCCGCCAAAGATTGTTATTTTTAGAAAGCAATTAGTGTTGAACCATAGTATAGAGTAATTTTGTTCACTCTCATTTTGAGCGATGAAAATAACCCTTTGTCATGAGCAAAATTGTATTTGATAATACACACCTGGTAGTCGGTGAAATCAGACTTCGTTAGCAGTAAGGTTTATAAAATAATTTGTTTGATACTGGACACAAGGTCAATATTAATGGGAGGAAGTTTATACAACCTTAACTGGTCTACAGCGAGAGAAGTTGGTCAAATAGAATTTTAACTTTCATCCGTCATGTTTGTTACTTTCTATATGTTTTCAACTTTCCTTAGTATTTTGAAACATTATAAAAGCTAAAATGCAAATACTTCAGTGAGAAATATATTTATATAAAATATTGTTGATGTGTTGTAACAATTTTACTTTTATTATTACCACTACTTTTGTTCACTAGTAAGCATTGGTATCCAGAATGGGGCTGTCAATATCTAAAATTAGGTTATAATTCCTCCACTGTTTGTGTATGTTTTAGATATCAGTTTAGAGAAAAATAAGAATAAGTTTTGCGATTTAGCGCCTTTCCATGATCCATGCTGTCCAAAAACTGCACTCTGAAGAAACTATTTTTAGTATTATGAATGATGTAATTACCTAAGGGTTTACAGACGTGATCCAAGAAAGCCTTTAATCTAAAATAGGACATTTTATATCCAACTTCATAGGCCAACTGTATTTGCCCATGTCTCTACCATGTGGAACACCCTCTGAATTTATGTCTCACAGTAGATTCTGAATTTCTGACTCTAAGCTGGGAGTATTTATGTAATTCTGCTATAATGACCCATTTAATGTAGGATGTTTTCTCCTATTTTCATAAAACATTTGATAAGTGATTACCTTTTATATTTAACTTTGATATGAATCAGGATCAACAATTGTTTTAATTTTTTTCTTTTGCTTTTGTAGAAAGAGTTTGACATGAATCTGGATCCAACTATTGCTCGACCTATTTTGGAGAGAGGTTTTTCATAATTTTTTAGATCGGAAAAATCAAAGCTACGAGACAAATATTTGAAGAAAGATAAAGAGTTTTTACCTAGATGCATTGCGATTGATAATCGTCCGAACGATATTGATAAAGTCCAGTGGGAGAAATTCGTTGATATTGAGTACACTGATAAGAAAAGAAAACAATGCAAAACAAATGCTGAAAATAAAGGAAAAAATATCATAACTCATACTTTGGGAAGAAAATCATATACTCGACTTTATGAAGAATTGGTATGTAGTCATTATTGTACAGGTAGTCTTAATGGTATGTATAATTTTCAAATAAATTCATATATATTCATGTAGGAAGCGGAGAATCCGGAATGCAAGCCTACACGAGTAAAGGCGTGGAAAGTAGCGCACACAAGTAGAAAAACCGGAGAGGTGCTTCCGTGCGCAGCAGAAAAATATGTAAGTTTTTATCACAATATTAACGTTTTATTTCTAAGAAGTTATGTGAACTGTTTTGTGAATTGTTTCAAAGAAGTTATGTGAACTGTTTTGGCACAATTTTCTGCTATAATTGACATTTTAGATTTAACTCACAGTATTCACTTGGCTTTTATTATATTGAAAACTGATTGCATTGTATTAAAAAAGTAACGCTCATTGTATTAAAATTGCACTGCAGTATGGATGATTTTGAAATGCATAATATCAAATTGAAAAAGTAATGACATAAAACTGATTGCACTGCAGTTTTCATTGTATTATATTGCACTGCAGTTTTGAAATTGCACTGCAGTTTTCATGGTATTATATTGAAAAGTAATACGTTTGGATAGCAAAAGTATAATGCATACTGTTGCACATCCTGGATACATACAGTCCTATGCTTAAAATTATAAGAAGATGACAGAAAACACCTAAAATGTAATTGGTGGAGCAATGATTAGATACGAATTATGAGATGGAAGATCGTGTTTGCAAACAAAGCATGACATCCTAAAACTGTTAGGTACAGATTACTCTCGATCGCTTGTGATGAGAGGAAGAATAGGAATCAAGGACAAAATGATCACAAAGACCACATCACATTCAGAGCAATTTGCTTGTAAGATTTTACACTGGAAGATAATTCCTATATACCGTTGAACAATAATATGTTGATAGGTCTGGAAAATAATTAAACTGGGATTTTATCCGCTTTTAACCAATGCATAGAAGACTGCCACTTGTACATGCCAAACTATCTTAAACTAGCCATATAACCACTGTTTGTAATGTTTTTTTTTTGGTGCAGTAAGGGGCTCAGGTCACGGATTTGATGGGTTGCACTCTGTGTAGTTATACGCCAGTACGATTATTTGTATTCACCCATTTGCTCATACTTAGAAATGTGAATATCTGCTATCTAAAACTTAATACGTCGTCTCATGCTTTGGTACATTATACTGGGAAAAACAGTGGGTTAGCAGAGCTTTGGTACAATATACCATCAGTCTGTGGCTCAAATCCAAACTATGAGTCGAAGGAGAAAACAAGGAAAAAATTGCCGGGAACAGTTCCTCATAGTATTTATGTTTACCTTCGCACAGTAAAAGTTATCTGAAAAACTTAATTGATGTTCATGAATTCACTGACCGACAGTGGCAGGCAGTATGATGCTGCTGATCCCTGTCTGGTTATAATACTGTTGCTTTCATGAATTTATGACACCTGTGTATTTTGCAACTCAGCATCTGAAACCAACATTCGCATTCTCTTTGAGTGTCCTTTTGTTCATCTTATTTAGACAAAGATTTTAGCAAATGGGTGAATACAAATAATCGTACTTTGTGTTCTGCTAATAACATACTTATAAATTTTTATATCAATTCGTTTTAATATTCAGGCTTTAATAGAAGCAGCAGAAGAGAGGCAAAAATCAGAAGCCAGTGTTAATGGTAATGAAGGAGTAGTTAGTTTGGAAAATTTTGAAAGAGATGCTGTTGCTGAAGTTTTTGGAAATGATAAAAAAAGAAGCTATTGCCGTGCAATTAGTTCTACATCTACTGTGAAGCATGTAAAACTCACTCAAGCTTCAAAAGCAATTATCAATTACAAAGAGAATGAAGATAAGCGATGGAAAATGGAGATGCAACAGAAGATTGATCAAATGCATGAAGAAAGTAGAATAACGAATTCAACTCTTGTTGAAATGCAACAATGTATACGGCAACTTGTTAGTCATATTGGAACGAATGCGATGACACTAAGAACAGAAATTGGTTCGCATACCGAGCACCATCCTAGCCCTACTCCTACTCCATCTACTGCTGGTATTGGATCTTCTACGGTTGAAAGGCAAGCGGTGCAATTATTGTCACGAAAAATGGAAGTGGTAGCTAAAGGACATCTTGGAGTGCAGAAGATTTGTCATGGTAGAAAGGTTGGAGATGGAGAAAAGGTTGTTTGGGTGGAGGATGTTCTTAATCCGGACGAGCCACTTTTTGATGCACCTCAAAATGGTCATTATACATTGTCGGAGTTGGTTGATGGTGGTTTTGTAGTTTGGCCGGAGTGTCGTATTCGTTGTTTGTAAGCTAGATATGTTGTAGTGAAATTTGAAGTTGTCACAATGAACTTTGTAGAAGTTGATATGTACTATTTCGTATGTTTGTTGCTTTTTAACAATTTGATGATATGTTAGTTTTGAATTTTAGTTTCGTGTTTTCTATTGTTATATATTCGTATAGATATATATTAGATGCTGAATAAGATGGTTCTGCTGTTGTGTTGGTAACACTTATACAAGGAATTCCTAACGCTTATAACCGTTGGAAATGACCAAAATTTGTAACGGTTATAACTGTTGGAAATGACCAAAATTCCCAACGGTTATAACCGTTGGCAATTGGAAGTAATTCCCAACGGTTATAACCGTGGGAAATGACCAAAATTTGTAACGGTTATAACCGTTGGGAATGATCAAAATTTCCAACGGTTATAACCGTTGGCAATATGAAGTAATTCCCAACGGTTATAACTGTTGGAAATGACCAAAATTTGTAACGGTTATAACCGTTGGGAATGACCAAAATTCCCAACGGTTATAACCGTTGGGAATGACCAAAATTTGTAACGGTTATAACCGTTGGGAATGACCAAAATTTGTAACGGTTATAACCGTTACAAAATACGTAAAAAAAATTGTAACGCACCTGCTACCAACGGTTATAACCGTTGGGAATTACATTACCAACGGTTATAACCGTTACAAAATGACAGTTCTGGTGTTGTGAGATAGCCAAACAAAACTACATTGTTTCAGACAGATGGTCCATGTATTACCTGTTTTTGAGCATATATGATATTTGCTATTATTGATATAATCAGTTTGGTTGCAGGGTTTTGATTTGCAAAAGATATGTTCTAAAGGGATATTAGTATGAGGAAACCCATTCCGCTAAGCGGCGTGGTCTCACTTAGTATCAGTGAACCGAGATGTAATAGTATTATTCACACCAGGCTTTATGTCTGACTCGAATTTTATATTTTTCCCCTTAAACTCTCAGGTGCTCAAAATTAATTTGATTAGATTGAGAGTTTGGGTTTACATGTTTAGTAGGTGGACGAATAAAGCTTTCGGAGATGACCAGGAGGCTGATACTAGCTATATTTAGGAGTTGTTTCGTTTTATTTCCGCTGTGCGGTATTAAGTCTGATATGACTATTTAGTACTCTGATCAACCAGGGGGCAACTTCTTATGTCGCTCTCGGCGTATTTATGTAACAATTATATTTGATCTGAACCTGGGAAATGAATGGGATTATGTAATGGAATATGAAACATGTTTTGTGAAATGTAATCAGAAAAGTTGTTTTTAATCTGTAATAATTTTATTTCATATTCAAGTGCTTTTGGTATTATGGATACCATTAACATTACCGTATTTGGTCACTGGAAGTTAATTCTATGGATGACCGCAACATATATAGCGTTTAGCTTCGGGCCTCCAGATAGGGGATGTTATAGATGGAAAGGGCAAAGTGTTTGCATTGGAACCAGCTACCTCAGGACCAACAGTAGGAGAGAAAGGGAAAGGTATTTTGGGAGGTACGCTTTTGATTCAGGATGTGTTAGTTAGAGTTTTATTTGATACCGATGCATCGCATTCTTTTATATATCATTATTTGGTAAATAAGATTACCTAGAACCTTCATACCTAGTTACATCCTTAAGGGTTGTAAATTCGATAGGAGGGTATGTGACTCTTGGGATGAGATGTGACTTGTTAGAGCTTGAATTTTTAAGTCATATATTTGTTTGTAGTCTGCATGTGTTTGATTTTGTAGGTTTCAGAATTATTTTGATTATGGATTGGTTAAGTAAGTACGCTGCCGGGATATTTGCCATGATATGAAATATCACTTAGATACCCTATTTGTAGTTATCAGATTATATACACTATAGAAAACCTGAAATTAGATTCTTGCGCTTGTTGGGTGTTATGGACGAAGAAGGCGAGTTGAATCGAGTTGTCATTGTTAGAGAATTCGTAGATGTTTTTGAGCCTGTGGTAGGACTACCGCCGAAATGAGCATTGAGTTTCAGATAGATTTAATACCAGGAGCTGAACCTATGAGTAGACCTCTAAGTAGAATGACACCCACCAAGATAAAGGATCTAAAGGTGTAGTTTGTGGAATTAGAAGGTAATAATTTTATCGGACCAAGCAGTTCGCCTTGGGGATCAACCGTAGTATTGTTAAGAAATCAGACGGATCATTGAGGTTGTGTATCGATTATCATAAGCTAAATGAGAAAATGATAAAGAACCGAAATCCGTTACTTAGGATTGATGATTTGCTCGACCTGTTGAGTGGAGCCAAAGTATTTTCTCAGTTGGATTTGGCAACAGGGTTCCATCAGCTTAGAGTAGCAGAGGATAGTATTCTTTTGATGCCGTTTAGGATAAGATATGGATCGTACGAATGGTTAGTGATGCCGTTCGGACTAATTAATGCGCCATCCTTCTTCGTGGAGTGATGATTAGAATCTTTCGGGAGCCTCTGGACAGATTTGTATTAGTATTCATAGACGACATATTGATATATTCCAAGGATGAAAGAGATCATGAAGTTCATCTTAGGATAGTGCTAGAGACACCGCAACAACATCAGTTGAAGGCAAAGTTTTAGAAGTGTCACTTTTGGAAGAAGGAAGTAAAGTTTGTTGGCCATGTAGTCTTAGAAAAAGGATTGTCAGTAGATCCGTCTAAGATTAAAGCAGTGAATAACTGGAAGAGACCCGAGATGGTGAGTGACATCTGAAGTTTTCTTGGACTCGTTGGCTATTACCGGAGATTCATTAAGGATTTCTTGCAGATAGCAGCAGCGATGACTAAGCTAACTTCGAAAGATATGAAGTTTGTATGGTCCTAAAAATGCGACGAGGCATTCCTTTAGTTAAAGCACTTGTTGACTAACGCGCCTGTGTTAGTAGTTCTAGACGGGAATCAAGGATTAGTGGTGTATACAGATGCATGTGAAACCGAATTAGGAGCTGTACAGATGTAGAAAGGTAAAGTTATTGCCTATGCTTCACAATGCTTAGACCGCATGAAGTGAGATATCCTACTCATGATGTAGAGTTGGCAGCTGTGATCTTTACATTGAAAGTATGGAGACATTATCTCTTGGGAGAGAGATTTGAGTTATACACAGATCATAAGTCCTTATGGTACTTATTCTCTCAGAAGGAGTTAAATATGAGACAACAGAGGTTGCTGGAGTTTTTAGAAGCATACGATTTTGGTATTGAGTACACACTAGGAAAAGGAAATAAGATTGCAGATGCACTTAGCAGAAAACATCATAATGTTGTATTTGCAATGATAGCTGAGTCGAAAGATTTAGAAGCATTGACTACATGTGGAGTATAATGGAGATCATAGGCTAGTTCTAGTCGAGAAACCGCCATGTTATCATGTTTAGAAGTTCGACCGATGATGATCGAAAAGATTGCATCTAAGCAATGAGATGACCCAGTGTTAGTTGAGAAGATTAAAGGCTAGAGGCCGGAATCGAGATTGATGATCTGGAGGCTTTAGTCTTGACCAGAGAGGGTGGTTGAGAAAGAAGGGATGATTGTGTGTCCCGAATGTAGAAAACCTAAGGAAGGAGTGTAACATCCCCCTACTTGAAGGCCCAAAACTAACGGCTACAGATGCTGCAGTCATCCATAGTTATTGATCATTGACGACCAAATACGGCGGTGTTAGATTCATTGATACACAGAAACACATGAATATGGAAAAATTTAAACCATCAAACAATATGACATTCCATATCAAATCATTTCCAATTCATTACATAATCCCACAATCGTAAACCACATTCAAAGAAAATATATTTATTACAACATATGCCAAGAGCGACATATGAAGATGTCCCCTTGGAGGATTTGAGTATATACAGGCAATATAACAACTTTGCCATACAAAAAACACAGCGGAATGAAATATAAGGGAACTCTAAATAGCTATTATGCCTCCTGCATGTCTCCGGAAGCTTTATTCATCTAACGAGGTATCTGAAAACCTCAACTCTCAAACTACTCAAAATCAATTGAGTACCCAGGAGTTTAAGGGGAAAACATAAACTTTGAGTCAGACATAAAGCCTGGTATGAATAATAATCTACCATCTCAAATCATTTAGATATCTAATGAGACCACGCCGCTTTGCGGAATAGGTTTTCCCCTCACTGTTATCTTTAAACCTTTATAAAACCATATACTGTGCTCCTGCATCCATAATGGTTAAAACATAGTCATTTCAAAATATTATGACGATATGCAAACATGTTAAAACATATTGGATTCTCATCCTCTGTTTAATTGACTACCTGTCATATTTATAGTTTCTAGGGTCACTATTAACCTATTAATTTTCATGGGCTTACTAATATCCTTTATATAATATATGGACTACCTGTCCTATTTCATAGTTTTCATGGGTGCAATATGAACCTATTGGCCTCTGACAATTAACTTAACACTACCACTCCCGTGGGTTTAGCTGATTCATGGGTTCCCCTGAACCTATTGGTTACTCAAATAACTTCTCCCTTATCCTAGTTTTCATGGGTTGACTAGGAACCTATTGGCCCTTGCCAATATCTTTTCTTCTTATCCAAGTTTTCATGGATTGACTAGGAACCTATTGACATCTGTCAATAACTTAATCCAGACAAAATTTTCATGGGATCACTATGAACCAATTGGCCCATGCCAACCACTCACTATGAACCTATTGGTAACTCCAATAACTTCCTAATCATAGTTTTCATGGGATCACTATGAACCTGTCTCCCTGACAACTTCCATATTTAGGCATCCTATGTTCTGGTCTCCCTGACCTCTTGGATGCAATTCTACTCATCCATGAGTTTAACCAGTTTATATTCACTACTGGGTTAACCTAGCTGGTTCTTCTACCCTGTATCCCCAAAATACAGTTATGGGTCTATTATAATGTGAATATATTTATATTTGAAGAAGCAACATAATTACAAAATAATATGACTCCTGTGGGTTTAATGTCCTTGAAACACTTTTCGTATAAAACATGGTTAATACCTTTGACCTAAAGTTTTTTTCAAGGAAAGCTTCTTCTTAAATTCATTTCAAAACTCCTTTAATTTAGCCATGGATTTTTCCTTTAAAAATTGAGATTGGTTACAAAACCTTTCGAAACCTTCGAAACCTTGCTGTCGACTTCATAGGATGACCTCCTTCGAAAGCATTAAATTCTATCTTTAAAACATAAGGCTCCTGTCTTTCTAATACTTTAAAACCTTCCTTTTGAAACTTTTCGATTGTATTGAAGTATTGACTTAGAAGCATAGCTTAAAAACTAATTGAAAGTACCCCTTTCGTAACCATTGGAAGTAACCCTTCCGAAACCATTGAAAGTCCCCCTTTTGAAAGCATTAGGTTTATACATAAAAATATAATTGGGGTCAAAGTGAAAATAGGCGAAAGCATCTCTTTCGAAACCATCCTTCATCATACATAAATATTGGGGAAAACATGATGGCGTTGGCACCATCTCTTTCGAAAGCATAATACATCTGGTTAAAATATTGGAAGGTTGGCTTCGGAACCCTTTTCGAAACCATTGCCTTTGAAACCCCTAACCCCTTTCGAAAGCTATTAGAAGTGGCTTATATTTATAAAAACATAAAGCACCTTTCAACAGCATTGATATCTTCAATACTATCGAAAGGCTTAAAGTTACAGAAGGGTTTCGACTTGGTCGAAACTTCCCCTTCCGAAAGCTTCAATTTCAAAAACTAAGTAACTCCTTTGGAAGCAACTTCTTTAGAAAGGCGGCAGCTCTACTTTGAAAACTTGTTTTAAAATACCCTTTCGAAAGAATTTGTTTCGAGTCCTTCGAAACCTCTTTGTAAACAGGCATGCGCTTTTCTTTAGAAAATAAACCAAAGATCTCGACCCCTTCGGTAGCTATGTTTCGACACCCTACCTTATGCCTTTCTCCAATCCACTACATACCATCTTTGTAATACCTTGTGTATTGGTTTTGGCTTTGTAGGTTTCGACTAGGATGAAGGCGGAAGCTCTGTGTTGAAAGGTACTTTCGAAGTAGGCAAAACCATTTTTTTCTGAGTAAACCTGGTTTAATACTACTTAAAGCAAACCTTTTTCTAACTATCCTACCATGTGTAAACACCAGATTGGTTGCCTTAACTTTTCCAAATTCTTTACTAAAATAACTGCCGCTAATTTCAGATCTAAACCATGGTTAAGTTAATCAAATAATCCCTTCAATTAAGCAAAACCAATATTGCAAAGAAGTCCCTCTTCTAGAATAATTTAATTTGCATAGCA
Source organism: Allium fistulosum (assembly GCA_030737815.1). NCBI lineage: Eukaryota > Viridiplantae > Streptophyta > Magnoliopsida > Asparagales > Amaryllidaceae > Allium > Allium fistulosum. Next base: position 332,638,043 of record CM060901.1, on the reverse strand, counting down.
AATCACTTTGGAAAAATCACCAAAAATTCCTGAAATTCACTTTAATCATGTTATCTAACATATCAAAATTCTAGACCCAAATTCTTAATATATTTTCCAAATAAATTTATAAACCCAAATAACCATATTTTCCTTTGAAAATTCATAACTATCTTTTCGTAGCTTGGAAAATTATCAAAATTGAAACCCAACTCCAAAATCATATTTTATACAACATAAAATTTTTCCATGGCATTTAAACATCACTATAAACCTGTTTTACCCTAAAATCGTTTATAACCCTATTTAAACAATCTTGTTTAAATTAAATAATCAATATTCTAGCATGTCATCATCCGATTCACCATAAAAACGAATTTACCCTTAAATTCGAAAACATATGATTCAAAAAAAAATAAAGATGGAATTTTATTCACCTTGATTCAAATAAAGAGATTGGATTGAAATTGATTTCCCGTAAGCTTGATTATCTAGCTTTTAATTGAGTTTCTCTTGTTAATGAACGGCCCCTCCTTCTTACGTTTGTGTTTTGAAAATGACATGAATGGGAATGAAATGGTAAGAACAAAAATATATAGGGATAAGGGTTATGGGCGGTAAATTCCTAATATACCCTTATGTAATTTAATTAACCTAAAACCCATTCTTAAACCCATTTAATCATTTAATTGAGCACAGTCTTAATTAGATTTATTCAAATCTCAACCTCTTTATCACTTAAGATTTACATTATTTTATTTAATTTATCTAGTTAAATCTCCTGAATAATGTTATAAAAAATTAGGGGTGTTATAGGCTCCTCTACTTAAAGAATTTCGTCCTCGAAATTCAGTAAGGACTAAATACTAAACATAGCAATCATCTGTAACGACTCCTAACACCCATACTAGTCTACCTGAATAGGAATTATCTATATAAATCTAATATAGACATACCTTCAAAGCAGATCAGGATAAGTATATAGAATCCTGTCCTCTGTCTCCCATGTACAGTCTTTCTCGTTGTCGCTCCACTGAACTTTCACCAACTTGACTGTCTTGTTCCTCAATCTTTTCTCATCTCTCGCAACAACCCAAACTGGTTGTCTAACAAAAGTCAAATTAGGCTATACTACTAGATCTTCCAACCTATCGGAGGAATATTGGCCTCTGGATCATGCACATACTTGAGAAGATGAGACACATGAAATACATTATGGACACCTGCCATACTGCTCGGCAACTCTACTCTGTATGCGAGCTTTCCAATCCTTTCTATAATCTGTAATGGACCAACATATCCCGGTGCCAATTTCCCTGACTTCCCAAATAGTATCACACCCTTCATCGGTGATACCTTAATGAAAACCCTGTCTCCAACTACGAACTCTAGGTCTTTATGCCTCTTATCTGCGTAACTCTTCTGTCTGGATTGAGCTTCCTTCGTCCATCCTCGGATCAACTCAATCTTCTCTGATGCCTCCCAAACCAAATCTGGACCTAAGACCAATCTGTCTCCAATCTCCAACCAACATACTGGTGATTTGCATTGCCTTCCATACAAAGCTTCAAAAGGCGCTATTCCTATACTAGTTTGATAACTATTATTATAGGAAAACTTAACCAAATGTAGGTGATCCTCCCAAGATCCATCAAATTCCAACACACAAGCTCTCAATAAATCCTCGAGTACCTTATTGACTCTCTCTATCTGCTATCCGTCTGAGGGTGATATGCAGTACTCATCCACATCTTAGTGCCTAACACATCCTGTAGACTCTTCCAGAATTCACTAGTGAATAATGCATCTCTGTCACTGACTATGCTACTAGGAACTCCATGAAGTCTAACCATGTTCTTCATAAACAACTTCGCCAAAACAGGTGCTGTCTTGGTCGACTTTACTGGAATGAAATGGGCACCCTTGGTCGACCTGTCCACAATAACCCATATATTCTCATTACCTCTGCTTACCCTTGGCAATCCATCTATGAAATACATGGACATCGAATCTCATTTCCAAACTGGAATCTCTAGAGGCTGAAGTAACCCACTCGGCTTCTGATGTTCGGCTATCACTTGTTGACAGTTTACACACAGCCTAACCCACAAGCCAACATCCCTCTTTATGCCTTCCCAATATAAGCTCCTCTTTATATCCTGTTACATCTTGGTCCCTCCAAGATGAATCGTAAACTTGGATCGATGACATTCCTCAAGAACTTCTTTCCTTAAGTGCTCAACATCTGGAACACATATCGTCCCTTCTTTCTAAACCATCCTCTCTGGTCAAGACAAATATCTTTCAAATCATCGATATCAGTTCCAACCTCAAGCCTTCTGATCTTCTTGGCTAATAGTGGATCCTCCTTTTGCTTCGAAGCAATTCTCTCGATCAACACTGGTCGAACTTCTAAACAAGACAAGATTGCAGTACTCTGACTAGAACTAGAAGTTGATCTTAACTACACACCACAACTCTTGGAAGACTCGGTTCATCAAATCCACAAAGAAAGCAGGTGCATTTGTCAACACGAATGGCATTACTAACCACTTATACGAACCATAAATAGTCCGAAATGCTGTCAAAGGAATGTTGTCCTTCACCACTCCCAACTGATGGAACCCCGTCGCCAAATTCAACTGGGAAAACACTCTGGCACCACTCATCTGATCAAACAGATCATCTATCCTCGACAGAGGGTACTTATTCTTTATCGTCCTTTCTTTCAACTTACGATAGTCGATACACATCCTTAACGACCCATCTGGTTTCTTCACGAATACCACTGTCGCTCCCCAGGGCGAACTACTTGGTCCAATAAAATTCCTTCCTTCTAGATCCACTAGGTGCACCTTCAATTCCTTCATCTAATTCGGTGTCATTCTGCTAGGTGGCCTACTTACAAGTTCAGCTCCTGGCACAAGATCTATCCGAAACTCAACAGCTCGCTTCGGTGGTAGTCCTGTGACTGGCTCAAAGACATGTGCAAACTCTTTTGCTATTTAAATCTGACTTAGATCTTCTTCCACTTCCATTGCACTTAACAAAGCACAACTACTCCGGTCATAATTCTCTATTGTGAATATAATTCGGTTATGACTATCAGGGTGTCTCAAAGATATCTCCCCATCCTGGAAAAATATCCTGGCCTCATACCTTCTCAAGCAATCCATACCCAAAGTGATTTCAAAATCTACGAAATCGAAAACATACAAACTGCATGAAAACATATGTCCTAATAAATCTAGTTCTAACTGGCCACATCTTATCCCAGAGTTGCATACCCTCCTATTGGATTTCCAACCCTTAAGGAAGTAACAAGGTATGTGGGTTCTAAGCATAACCTATCAACCAAACACTGGGGTACAAATGAATGTGATGCACTGGTATCAAATAATACCCTAATTGGTATACTCTGAATCAAAAACATACCTTCCATCACAGTCTTTCCTTTATAAGCTACAGTTGGCTTAGCTGATGATCCAGTAGCAAAGACTTTACCCTTATCCGCCCTGACTGGCTCTAGACACTGGTTCTTATAATGTCCAACTTGATTTCATTTGAAGCACTTCACATTCTTCTTGTTTGCAGCCTTCTTCCCCTTGCCTGACCAGCATTCATGAGCATAATGACCCTTCTTGTCTCACTTGAAACATAATAGATCAGCCTTTGCCTTCTTGGTAGCAACCCCTTTCTGCGATCCCTTCTTCTTAAAGAATTTCCTCTTCTTTCCCTGAGGCCATGGGATTCAACTGGCTTCTCTCTAGCAGAAACAACAAGCATCTCTTCATGGCGAATGGCCATCTCCACCACCACATTACAAGGTTCTCGGATATGGGTCATGGTCATTCAAGAAAGCTCAGGTCTTAATCCTCGAATGAAACTCTCAATCCTTCTAATGTCAGTGTCAACCATAGCATATCCATATCGAGACAGCTCATCAAACTTAGTAGCGTACTCGATTACTGATATCTCTCCTTGAACTAGATCCATGAACTTTATCTTTAATGCTGACTTAGCAACCTCAGATAGAAACCTCTGCTCAAACCTCCTTCTGAAAATAGCCCATGTCAGTTCTTCCTCCGGAACTTCGGCAGTCACACTATTCCACCAGTGAAGCGCTGCCACTTGCAACTGCCTAAAGGACAGTCTCCTCTTTTGTCCATCATCCAATCCTAGATCAGTAAAGATCCTCTCATAGTGCAATAGCCAATTCCCAACCTCAACAGCATCCTTCATTCCAACTAACGGCTTTCCACCCAAACTGGTGTAGCTCTGCTCAACTTAGCATAGTTATTCCCAACTGGAGCCACAGGGTTAGCTCCTCCGACATTACCAGCAACCCCAGCTTGCAAAAGATTGGCTAACAACTGTTACACCATCCCTTCATATACTGGCGGATTTCCAGCACCAACATTGGCTTCAGCATTTGGGTTATCATTAGATTGTCGACCTTGGTTCCTCCTGGTATTAGGTCAAGCATTTCCGTTTGTTGTGGCGCTTCCTTCACCTAGATTTCCTCTTCTGTTTCCTGCTTCCATATCTTCTTTCTCGTAAATCTACATACGAGCCATAGTAAGATACATAAGAATGGTCTAGGAGAGAGGGGAACATGTACTTATATATATATATATATATCTATATCTATATATCAAATACAAGTACGTTACTATAGCGTTAACCCAACCCCGATCATATTTTCAAATTCATTGGATTATGTTTGAAAATATTTTAGGTTTAACTTTCTTTTAAAGTTTCATAAACCTATGCTCTGAAACCAACTTGTAACATCCCCCTACATGGAGGCCCAAAACTAATGGCTATGGATGCTACATTTATCCATAGTTATTAATCCCCGACGAGCAAATACAGTGGTGTTAGATTCATTGATACACAGAAACACATGAATATGGAAAAATTTTAAACCTTCAAACAATATCACATTCCATATCAAATCATTTCCAATTCATTATATAATCCCATAACCGTAAACCACGTTGAGAAAAAAATACATCTATTACAACATACGCCAAGAGCGACATATGAAGATGCCCCCTTGGAGGATTAGAGTATATACAGGCAATATAACAACTTTGCCATACAAACAACACAGTGGAATCAAATAAAAGGGAACTCTAAATAACTATTATGCCTCCTGCAAGTCTTCGGAAGTTTTATTCGTCCAACGAAGTACCTGAAAACCTCAACTCTCAAACTACTCAAAATCAATTGAGTACCCGAGAGTTTAAGGGAAAAGCATAAACTTCGAGTCATAAAGTCTGGTATGAATAATAATATACCATTTCAAATCATTTAGATATCTAGTGAGATCAAGCCGCTTAGCGGAATGAGTATTCTCCTCACTACTATCTTAAAACCTTTATAAACCATATACTGTGCTCCTATATCCACAATGGTTAAAATATAGTCATTTCAAAATATTATGATGATATGCAAACATGTTAAAACATACTGGATTCCCCATCCTCTATTTAATTGACTCCTTGTCATATTTGTAGTTTCTAGAGTCACTATTAACTTATTAGTTTTCATGGGCATACTAATAACCTTTATATAATATATGGACTCCCTATCCAATTTCATAGTTTTCATGGGTGCACTATGAACCTATTGGCCCCCCGCCAATTAACTTAACACTACCATTCGTGTTGGTTTAGTTGATTCATGCGTTCCCCCGAACCTATTGGTTACACCAATAAATTCTCCCTTATCCTAGTTTTCATGGGTTGACTAGGAACCTATTGGCCCCTGCCAATATCTTTTCTTCTTATCCTTGTTTTCATGGGTTTACTAGGAACCTATTGACATCTGTCAATAACTTAATCCAGACGTAATTTTCATGGGACCACTATGAACCAATTGGCCCCTGCTAACCACTCTTTATAACATAGTTTTCATGGGATCACCATGAACCTATTTGTACTCCAATAACTTCGTAATCATAATTTTCATGGGATCACTATGAACCTGTCTCCACGACAACTTCCATATTTAGGAATCCTATATTCTGGTCTCCCTGACCTCTTGGATGCAATTCTACTCATCCATGGGTTTAATCAGTTTATATTCACTACTGGATTAACCTAACTGGTTCTTCTACCCTGTATCCCCAAAATACAGTAATGGGTCCATTATAATGTGAATATATTTATATTTGAAGAAGCAACATAATTACAAAACAATACCACTAATGTGGGTTTAATGACCTTGAAATACTTTTTATATAAAACATGGTTAATCCCTTCAACCTAAATTTTTTATCAAGGAAAGCTTTTTCTTAAAATCATTTCAAAACTCCTTTAATTTAGCCATGGGTTTTTCCTTTAAAAATTGAGCTTAGGTTACAAAACATTTTGAAACCTTCGAAACCTTGCTTTCGACTTCATAGGATGACCTCCTTCGAAAGCATTAAATTCGATCTTTAATACATTAGGCTCCTGCCTTTCTAATACTTTAAAACCTTCCTTTCGAAACCTTTCGATTGTATTAAAGTGTTAACCTAGAAGCATAGCTTCAAAACCAATTGAAAGTACCCCTTTCGTAACCATTGGAAGTAACCCTTCCGAAACCATTGAAAGTCTCCCTTCTGAAAGCATTGAGTTTATACATAGAAATATTATTTGGGTCAATGTGAATATAGGCGCAAGCATCTCTTTCAAAACCATCCTTTATCATACAAAAATATTTGGGAAAACATAATGTCGTCGGCACCACCTCTTTCGAATGCACAATAAATATGATTAAAATATTGGAAGGTTGGCTTCGAAACTCCTTTCGAAACCATTGCCTTCAAAGCCCCTAACCCCTTTTGAAAGCTATTAGAAGTGGCTTATATTTATAAAAACACAAAGCACCTTTCGACATCATTGATATCTTCAATACTATCAAAAGGCATAAAGTTACAGAAGGGTTTCGACTTGGTCGAAACTTCCCCTTTCGAAAGCTTCAATTTCAAAAACTAAGTAACTCCTTCAAAAGCTACTTCTTTAAAAAGGCGGCAGTTCTACTTTGAAAACTTGTTTTAAAATACCCTTTCGCAAGCATTGGTTTCGAGTCCTTCAAAAACTCTTTGTAAACAGGTAGGCCCTTTTCTTTAGAAAATAAACCAACGATCTCGACCCCTTCGGAAGCTATGTTTCGACACCAAACCTTCCGCGTTTCTCCAATCCAATGTGTACCGTCTTTGTGATGCCTTGTGTATTAGTTTTGGCTTTGTATGTTTCGATTAGGTTGAAGGCGGAAGCTGATGCAGCAGCGGATAACAGAAATGTATGAAACGGTGAAAGTAGCAATCGGTGGATTGAAAATACCAAACGCCCAAATCCGTTGATCTCAAAGATACCGGATTCTAGCTATCTTCGTCACGTTGATCGCGCACGATGCCGTGAAAGAAGATCTACGATTCTTCGAACGTTGATCTAGCGCACTAGATTCCGTGAATCGGCTTCAACAATCGTTGATTCGAGCGCACTAGAATGCCGAAGGTGGAGATAAGAGCTAACACTCAACTACCAATTTGAGAAGAGGCACAAAGCACTCAAACAAAAGTTTATTCAAAATCAACTAACTTTACAAATGACACCACCATCCCTATTTATAGGGTTACAACTCACACTAGGTCGCACACGACCTAACACAGATACCAACCTACGACCTACCGTACAACTCAACCCTTACATCACAAAGCCTTCACGACCTAAAACAAAAGCGACTCACGACCTATACAGCACAAACGACCTAAGAACAAAAGAGTTAACAGACACGAGTTACAACACAACGACCTAAGATTACAACACACACGACCTAAGGACTCAAACGACATAACATATCCTCCAGGAGCGACTTAGCGGCCTATCTTCCCAGCGACTTAAGCTTTAGCATCCAGTAGCGATCTAATGGAACTCGGCAGCGACCTATCTTCACAGCGGCATAAGGTCGAGCGACCTAAAAATGAAAGCGACTTAAGCTTCGGCACAAGAGAATTGCTTAAGAAAAGCAATATAAGAAATTCCGCGACCTAACATAGGTCGTAATTCGTTCCCGCGACCTAGCTTAGGTCGTAGCTCGTTGGCTCTAGGTCGCGACTTATCATAGGTCGTTAACGTGCTTGAGCGACCTAAGGAACCTGGGTGATATGAGGTTTGCTTTAACTCGCTAGGTCGTTCCAGCGACCTATCCCACTGATTTAGCTTGTTAGGTCGTCCCAGCGACATATCCCATTGATTTAGCTTGTTAGGTCGTTCCAACGACTTATCCCACTGATTTAGCTTGTTAGGTCGTTCCAACGACCTATGGCTAACCTGTTGACACTCTTCATCGTTCTCCACTGTGATATCTATATTATCTTCCTCGTTAGGTCGCAAGTCCTTATATCGTGACTCAGTAGTTCGTAGCGACCTAAGATAAGGTGGCTTCTTGCTAGGTCGTTGGTGACCTACGGCATATGACTCATCACAGTTTATTACAACCCTCTGTACCTCGTTAGCTCGTAATTTATTAGGTCGTTTGCGACCTAGGATTTGCGACCTATTGGATTTTATGAATTCTGGAGCAGCTTCAATCTCGTGATCATGGTGCGCTGCATCATACTCCCCCGGTTGACAGAAATTCATCCTCGAATTTACAGTTTCTTCGTCTTCAACACCCTTATCCTCGTGAATCGAAACCGAATGTTTGACATTGTCAACGTTAGCAATAGGAAGATGATCTGGCAAACTCATCTTACAAGCATTCTCATTAATTTCCTTCACGAATTCCAAACGACCAATCCTCCTTGCTCCTAGCTTATTGTAAGCACTAAAAAGAAATCGATCATTGGTAAACACTGCATACATAAAATCTCCTTCCTTGCATTCAATGCTTCGTCGCTTAATCTCTGCTAATTGCTTATATTTCTCAGTTGCCTTAAGAAATCATTCCTGTACAAATTTGTAGCATCCTTGCAACTCATTCACAAAAACATTAGCCCGTTTAATCACCCCTCTCTGCGGTGGCACTGTTGATAGATCTAACGGTCCTTTAGGGATTGTTGAATAAACAGCCTGGACTGGACTGAACCCAGTGCTACGATTAACTGTGTGGTTGTGTGCAAACTCCGCTTGACATAACTTCGAATCCCAACTTTTCAAATTATCATCCACGAGGCATCGCAATAGATTACCTAGGGATCTGTTCACAACTTCAGCTTGTCTATCCGTCTGTGTATGATTAGCGCTACTAGATTTCAACTTAGTCCCAGCCATTTTCCATAGACTCATCCAGATATGGTTTAGAAAACGAGTATCTCTATTCGACACAATAGATTCAGGTAATCCATGAAATCGATAGATCATTCTGGAGTATAACTGAACGACATTAACGGCCTCTGCAGTCTTCTTATAGGCAATGAAATGTACCAACTTTGAAAACCGGTCAACCATCACATAAATAGAATCATTGCTATGTTGCGTTCGCGGCAGTTCCAAAACAAAGTCCACACTAACATCCTCCCGTAATTTAGCATGTATATGCAACGGCAAACATAAACTTGCATTTGTCGTGGTCTTCTTTGAAACTTGTCGATTATGGCTCTTCTGAACAAACCTTTCAACTTCCTTCCTCAGTGATGGTTCAAAATAAGACTGTGAGATTAACTGCATAGTACGATCACAGTTCAAGTGTCTTCCTACATGTAAGTCTTTGATGAATTTCATTTGCCAACTGCAATCTGTAGTAGACAACTGACTTCCTTCGACTAGCAACCCATCAACCAGTTTTCTCAACTCTTCCTGCTCTGTTGGACACATACGATATCGTGGTCTATGCGGTACAATAGCACTTGACACTATATCAGTATGATGGTGTGTGTCCCTTAGTGGCGGTAATTCCTTGGGCAACTCTGCAGGAATTACATCTTCACATTCATTAACCACTGGTACATCCTCCTCAGAAAATTTGAGACCTTTACTGGTTTCGTTCCCATTCAACATAAACATTTCCACACTATCCTCCACTTCTTTAACAAATTCTTTCGAAGATATTAAATTAGTTGCTTCCACCTTCTTCTCTGGCTTGCAGTCACTTTGTTCATGCTTCTTAAGAACTAAAGTAATTTTGGTTCCTTCGAACATGAAACTGTAGCTGTTGGCGTGACTATTATGTTGTATAGCTCTATCATACTGCCATGGACTTCCCAATAGTAGATGACATACATCCATATCAACCACATCACACCATATATCATCTTTGTACTTCTTCCCAATAGAAAATGTAATCAATGCTCGTCTTCCCACTGTCACTTCTTCACCTTCCTTTATCCATGCCAGTTTATACGGTCTAGGGTGTTTTTCAGTCTTCAACCCCAACTTCATAACGGCTTCTTCAGAAATAAGGTTATCGCAACTTCCCGCATCAATAACGAATTTACAAACCTTTCCCAAGATAGTACATGTAGACTGAAAAATATTGTTCCTTAGCCAAATAGAATCATTCTCATGCTTTGGCAAATTACACCCTTCGTCTGTATGACCACGTATGTCTCTATGATCATGCAAATCCCTTCTACTCGATCTTTTGTCATCACGACATGGTTCATTGTCAAACTCATGTGGAGTTCTTCTCTCTTTATCTCTGTACCCATGGTGATCTCGTCTCATTGAAATTGATGATCCTCTTTTATCTTGATAAGATTGTGGCGATACCCTCCTTGCTTCCGTAACCGATGGCGAAACTCTGTTTCCTCCATGGTTCAAGATTGGTGACCTTCCTCTTTGACTTTGATTCAAATCCATCATCAACTTCTCCAACTTTCCAAAACCTTTGTTGAACTTCTCTTCGAGGTTATCACTAATTCGTTGCTCTATTGCCTTAGCATCTCCTCTTCTATACACATCGGCAATATTCTGATGACGATTAACTCTTCTCGGAGGCATGATTGAATCTTCACAAACTTTAACTCTCGGCCTTGACTTACAAATGAACAAACAATGCACGACTTGAATTCTTCAATAAGAATTGGCTCCAAAGACTCGGCTTAGCTATGATTGGCTAAGTCTAGCTCTTATACCAAATGATGCTGCAGCAGATAACAGAAATGTATGAAACGGTGAAAGTAGCAATCGGTGGATTTAAAATACCAAACGCCCAAATCCGTTGATCTCAAAGATACCGGATTCTAGCTATCTTCGTCACGTTGATCGCGCACGATGCCATGAAAGAAGATCTACGATTCTTCGAACGTTGATCCAGCGCACTAGATTCCGTGAATCGGCTTCAACAATCGTTGATTCGAGCGCACTCGATTGCCGAAGGTGGAGATAGGAGCTAACACTCAACTACCAATTTGAGAAGAGGCACAAAGCACTAAAACAAAAGTTTATTCAAAATCAACTAACTTTACAAATGACACCACCATCCCTATTTATAGGGTTACAACTCACATTAGGTCGCACACGACCTAACACAGATACCAACCTACGACCTACCGTACAACACAACCCTTACATCACAAAGCCTTCGCGACCTAAAACAAAAGCGACTCACGACCTATACAGCACAAACGACCTAAGAACAAAAGAGTTAACATACACGAGTTACAACACAACGACCTAAGAGTACAACACACACGACCTAAGGACTCAAACGACATAACATATCCTCCAGGAGCGACTTATCGGCATATCTTCCCAGCGACTTAAGCTTTAGCATCCAGTAGCGATCTAATGGAACTCGGCAGCGACCTATCTTCACAGCGGCATAAGGTCGAGCGACCTAAAAATGAAAGCGACTTAAGCTTCGGCACAAGAGAATGGCTTAAGAAAAGCAATATAAGAAATTCCGCGACCTAACATAGGTCGTAATTCGTTCCCGCGACCTAGCTTAGGTCGTAGCTCGTTGGCTCTAGGTCGCGACTTATCATAGGTCGTTAACGTGCTTGAGCGACCTAAGGAACCTGGGTGATATGAGGTTTGCTTTAACTCGCTAGGTCGTTTCAACGACCTATCCCACTGATTTAGCTTGTTAGGTCATCCCAGCGACCTATCCCATTGATTTAGCTTGTTAGGTCGTTCCAACGACTTATCCCACTGATTTAGCTTGTTAGGTCGTTCCAACGACCTATGGCTTACCTGTTGACACTCTTCATCGTTCTCCACTGTGTTATCTATATTATCTTCCTCGTTAGGTCGCAAGTCCTTATATCGTGACTCAGTAGTTCGTAGCGACCTAAGATAAGGTGGCTTCCTGCTAGGTCGTTGGCGACCTAAGGCATATGACTCATCACAGTTTATTACAACCCTCTATACCTCGTTAGCTCGTAATTAGGTCGTTTGCGACCTAGGATTTGCGACCTATTGGATTTTATGAATTCTGGAGCAGCTTCAATCTCGTGATCATGGTGCGCTGCATCAGAAGCTCTGTTTCAAAAGGTTCTTCCAAATTAGGCGAAACCATTTTTTTCTGAGTAAACCTGGTTTGATACTACTTGAAGCATACCTTTTTGTAACTAACCTGCCACGTGTCAACACCAGATTGGTTGCCTTAACTTTCCCAAATTCTTTACTAAAATAACTACCACTAATTTCAGATATAAACCATGGTTAAGTTAATCAAAAAAGCCCTTCCATTAAGCAAAACCAATATTGCAAAGAAGTCCATCTTTTAAAATAATTTAAGTTGCATAGCAAATCACTTTGGAAAAATCACCAAAAATTCCAGAAATTCACTTTAATCATATTATCTAAAATATCAAAATTCCAGACCCAAATTCTTAATATATTTTCCAAAATAAATTTATAAACCCAAATAACCATATTTTCCTTTGAAAATTTATATCTATCTTTCCATAGCTTGGAAAATTATCAAAATTGAAATCCAACTCCAAAATCATATTTTATACAACATAAATTTTTTCCATGGCATATAAACATCACTATAAACCGGTTTTACCCTAAAACCATGTATAACCCTATTTAAACAATCTTGTTTAAATTAAACAAATCAATATTCTATCATATCATCATCTAATTCACCATAAAAACGAATTTACCCTTAAATTCGAAAACATATGATTCAAAACAAAATAGAGATGGAATTATTATTCACCTTGATTTAGATAAGGAGATTGGATTGGGATTGATTTCCCCTAAGCTTGATTCTCTAGCTTTTAATTGAGTTTCTCTTGTTAATGGTCGGCCCCTCCTTCTTACGTTTGTGTTTTCAAAATGTCATGAATGGGAATGAAATGGTAAGAACGAAAATATATAGGGATAAGGGTTACGGGCGACAAATCTGTAATTTAATTATTCTTAAGCCCATTTAATCATTTAATTGAGCATGGCCTTAATTAGATTTATTCAAATCCCAACCCCCTTATTACTTAACATTTACATTATTCTATTTAGTTTATTTATTTAAATCTCCTGAATAATGTTATCAAAAATTAGGGGTGTTACAAGGAGGTCCTTAGAGAATGTCATCGATCAAAATTTATGATTCTTCTTGGGGGGACCAAGATGTATCCAGATATGAAGAGGAGTTTCTACTAGAAAGGTATGAAGAGAGATGTAGGCTTATGGGTGAGGCAGTATTTGAAATATTAACAGGTAAAAGCTGAACATCAGAAACCGAGTTGGTTACTTCTGCCTTTGGATGTTCCAGTCTAGAAATGGGATTCTATCTCAATGGATTTCATAGATGGGTTTCCAAGGGCAAATAGAGGAAATGCGAGTATCTAGGTTATAGTGGACATGTTGATTAAGAGTGCACACTTTATACCTGTTAAGTCGACCAGGACAACACCAGATTTAGCTAAGTTATTCATGAAGAATATAGTTAGACTGCTTGGAATTCCTAATAGTACAGTAAGTGACAAAGATTCCTTATTCGCTAGTGAGTTTTGGAAGAGTCTACAAGAGATTTTAGGTTCCTAGCTCAATATGAATTCCACTTACCATCCACAGACAGGTGGTCAAACAAAGCGAGTTAACAAGTCTTGGAGGATTTGTTAAGAGCTTGCGTGCTAGATTTTGGAGGATCATGGAAAGACCATCTACACTTTGTCAAATTTTCATATAACAACTGTTATCAAACTAGTATAGGGATGGCACCATTTGGAGCTTTGTATGGAAGGCCATGCAAATCTCCCGTTTATTGGTTAGAGACCGAGGTTAGATTAATTCTTGGTCCAAATTTGGTTAAAGAAGCTACATAAAAGATTGAGTTAATTGAGACTAGAATAAAGGAAGCTTAGTCTAGGCAGAAGAGTTATGCTGACAAGAGACGGAAAGACTTAAAGTTCACAGTAGGAGATCATGTTTTCATAAAAGTGTCACGGATGAAAGGTGTGATCAGATCTGGAAAATCAATTGGCACTAAGATTCGTTGGATCATTTCCTATTATAGAAAGGATCAGGAAACTCACGTATAGGGTAGAGTTAACGAATAGTTTTGTATGAGTCCACAATGTTTTCCATATTTTTCATCTAAGGAAGTGTATTCGAGATCCAGAGACTACTATTACACCGACTGTGTTAGAAGATCTAGTAGTGGAACCCGATATGACTGTAGTTAGAAAACCAGTTCGTATAGTCGCGAGAGATGAGAAGAGACTAAGGAACAAGACAGCCAAATTAGTCGAAGTCCAGTGGAGTGACGACAAGAGAGACTATACTTGGGAAACCAAGAGCATGATCAGAGATACTTATCCTAACATGTTTAATGGTATGTTTTACCTTTATGTTTGATTATTGTGAGTACCTTATCGTAATTTCGGGGACGAAATTCTTTAAGGAGAGGAGTCTATAATGACCCTAATTTTGACTAACATTATTTAGAATATTTAATTGGATAAATAAAATAAAATAATGTAGATAGTTGAGAGATTGAGATTTGTTAATTAAGAAGTATCTGTGCCTTAATGAATGAATTAGCAAAAGAGAACAAAAAATAAGTAAGTATGAGGAATATGGTAAGGGTAAAATGGGAATAGCCTTTGTTCTAATACTCTAAACCCTTCTATTCTTCATTCGTCATTCATTTTTAACTTTCATAAACAAAGCTGAAACCATAAAGAACTCGACCGGCCACAATTAAGAGGATTCAAGGAGAAGAAAAGCTAGGATTCAAGTAGAAAGCTTATGCACATCAATCTAAAGGAAAATCTCAACATTCTTAACACAAAGCCAAGGTGAATAATTAATTTACATCTCCCTTTTGATAATGATTTCGGTTTCAAGTTAGATCCGAACTATGTTTACAAATAATTTACCATGTTATGTTTCTTAAAATGGATATATATGCTTGTTGATGATTCATATTGTTTAATATAGATTTTATGATATGTTTGGATTAGAAAATCTATCAAATGACATCCAAATGAGTTGTGTTTTTGATATATGGTCAAAAAAAGTATGTTAGAGGAGGGTTTCAAGTTTCACAATTTTCTAAGTGATTGTGGATTTATTATGAATTTTCTATGAGAGAAAATAGTTAATTTTAGGTTTAAATTATTTAAGGCAATTAAATAATGTTTTCGGGTCTAAAATTTATATACGCTAGAAAACATATTTAAAGCGAATTATTGTGATTTTTGAGAATTTTCCTAAGTGTTTACTAAGGCAAATAAGTTAATTAAGCTAGAGCGGCTTAATTGTCATTTACGATTTTAGGACTAATTTGTTAAATATATAATGTTTCAAATATTTTAAATTAAAGCATGCAGTAGTTTTTTTCAAAAGAGTACATGATAAAGATTTCATAGCCAATGAAACTTTGACAAATATTGATGGTTAGGTAAAAAGGAATTACTTTAAAGGCAAAAATATAGTTTTTAATTTAATTACATCTTCACGACTTACCCTGCTTGCTTCCATCACCATACAACCCTTTTGATGCCGTCGAAACCTATACACACGATAACAAGATTCTTGGTATGTTGTGTATTGAGTTTGGATTGAAGGAAATTGGGTGGCGAAGGTATGCATTCGAAAGGGGTGAAGTTGTCTTTTAAAGCATTCGAACCTATATACCGCCTTTTGTCTAAAAGTATGCTTTTTAAAGGGTTAGCACTTTTGAACCCCTTCGATACCCTAGCTGCCGCATTTATACCTTTCTCCTTAGTAAGAGGCCGCTTTTATAAATCTTTAAATAAGTAGGTTTGAAAGGTAGGGTTTTGAATCAATACTCTTTTGCAACCATTGAAGCCGCTTTTCTTTTAACTTATACATGCGAAAGGGTGGGTGTCGCTCCCATACCTTTCGACATGGTTGAAGCCGCTTGTTTGAACCATAGTATACATGCGGAAGTATGTAATCATCACCATAAATGTTTCGAAAGAATAGCTTTCGCATATATCCCCTTAAGTTCTTTGTAGTTTGTTTTATTTCAAACTATGGTTTCAAGAGGAATACCTTTAATTGGTTTCGAAGTTATGCTTCCATAATTCTTTACTTGGACCTAATGCTTTTGAAAGAAATACTTTTAAATGGTTTCGAAGCTATGTTTCCACAAATTGTTACTTGAACCCAATGCTTTCGAAAGGTGTGTTTTAAGTGTTTCAAAAGGTATGTTTTAATTGTTTCAAAAGGTTTGTTTTAAGTGTTTCGAAAAATGTGATTAATAGCTTCGAAAGGGAATGTCTAAGAATTTAAGTAATGATTTCAAAAGGTATATTCCCAAAGCATTCAAAAGGAAGGTTTTGGCCTTTCAGCCTAATGTTTTCAAGGTTAAGGTATTTATCTTGTTTCGAAAGGATAGATAACCCTATTGATTTTAAGTTCTCATCAACATTGTTTTATGTAAAAAGCATATATCATGGCATAGGTATTTTGAGTAAAACAAAGAGTATATTTTCCTTGTTTAAGTATGATTTAAAAGTATTAAATCAATTTGAAAGAAATGTTTTCATGGAAAATTGAATAAGGTAGTTAACTCTAAGTAAATGACTCAAATATTATATGACCAGATGGAACTGGTGTGGGGTTGTGCCCTATACTTTAGCTAGTAGCCCCCAGTAAAAATAAGTCCAAGATTCAACTGTGCAAAGCTTTATTACAGGTAAGACTAAAATGATGTTGCACACAAAAAGGAATACATGGAGTAGAGGTAGGTTATTGGTGAGCCTGCAAAACCAATAGGATCAGTTGATCTTAGGAGAAGTAAGTTAAGGATAGATCGTCCAGTATTGTATCTAATAGAAGTTAGAATAGTTATTGTGTCTAGTAGGCCCGAGTCAACCAATGGTTAATAGTCAGCTCGATAAAACTATATTGTTCGGACAGATAATCCACTGATTACCTGATTTATATGCATATATGTTATTGCTATTGTTGTTATAATCAGTTTGATTGCAGGGTTTTGATTTGCAAAAGATATGATTTTAAAAGGATATTAGTGAGGGTAAACCCGTTTCGCTAAGCGATGTGGTCTCACTTAATATCAGTAAACCGAGATGTAATAGAATTATACAGACCGGGCTTTATGTCTGACTCGAAGTTTATGTCTTCCCCTTAAACTCTCGGGTGCTCAAAATTAAATTTGAGTAGATTAAGAGTTAAGGAATTTTCAGGTTTAGTAGGTTGGACAAATAAGCTTTCGAAGACGTACAGGAGGCAAAGCTAGCTATGTAGGAGTTATTTGGTATTATTTCCGCTGTGATGTACTTATGACTGATATGTCTATCTATCTAGTACAATGGTCATCCAAGGAGCCATCTTCATATGTCGCTCTTGGCGTAATTTGTAATAGTCATATTTAATCGAAATCTGGGAATTGTTTTGGGATATGTAATCGAATATGAAATATTGATTTGAAATGTAATCGGAAAAGCTATTTTAAAACTTATGTTGATTTTATTTCATATTCATGTGCTTCTGATATTATAGATACCATTTACATTATCTTATTTTGTCATCAGAAGTTAATACTATATATGACTGCAGCATCTATAGCGCTTAGCTACGGGCCTCAAAATAGGGGTTGTTACAAATATTCTCGTCGGTAGCTTGAGAGATTAGTGCGAAGAAAGAAGATTCTCCTCTTTTTGATCTTTTAGACATAGATTTTGGGGCCATTTTGATGATTTGAGGGCTTAGGGTTTTGGAGACTTATGGTTTGAGAATGAAAAGGAGCAATAGAAAAGAGGAAAGTTGAAAATGATTTAAAAGGCACGAATGAAAGGTTTTAAAAAAATGAAAGTTCAGATAGTTAGACGTCTGGACTTGAGAGTCGGACGTCTAAAAAAGGATAAATAATGTCCAGAGCCTATGTAGTGTAAAAAGTAGGGAACTCGGTCCTCTGCTTTGCAAGGGTCAAACGTCTGAATTTGCAGCAATATTAAAAAAGGACTTTATCTCAAATGCCTGGCTACTAGTACTCTGATGTCTGGGTTCTTAGTTGGCTTATTTTATAAATAAAATAGTTTTATTTATTTATTATATTCAAACCATATGTTCAACAATATATACGGATATCAAAACCATATATGAATAAAAATAATATGTTATCTTTTAATTTTCCAATGGCTCAGTCTCTTCTTTGAAGGTTCTTGCTTCCAAAAATTATCTCGCTTAGGATCATATGTTTTGATGGGAGTTAATGGTTGTTTTGAAGGATTTCCGTTGGAACGAATACATTTTTTAGTTGGCAATTTTCTAGAAATGTCTATTAGTGTGCTTTCAATAAAATTCAAATGTTCACCTTGTCAACGTTGCTCTGAGTATATTTCTTTTTGGAATCTCATTACTTCACCTTAACAATGAGCTATACTATCAATATGATCATCTTGAGCGGTAGTAAAGCGACCTTCGAAATTAATTGATTGTCCAAATTTCTCCTCTTTAGGAGAAAAACCAATTTTCTTTAAAGCAGAAGAAGTAATTTTAATATATGACGAAGAGTTGTTTTCGAAGGTTTACACTATTAAAAAAATTTTTTTTGACTTACTGGGCACTGGTTAAATGCAAATAGAAATTTCTAAAAATAAGAGACATGTTTTAGACAGAAGAGTTTATTACCTGAGATAATTTTGACTAATAACTACTCATCATTAATATTCAGATATTTATAGTTAATCAAGCTATATTATACATACATATATACATATAAATATACATATATATATATATATATATTCTCATAAATTTTTTAAAATTATTTCTCCAACTAATTCATTTAAAGAACAAATTCCTAATTTTTGACGTAATTTTAGAAATGTTGTTTCACATAATGGTTTAGTAAAAATATCTGCTATTTGGTTTTCCATATTAACATATTCTAGGGAGATGATATCCATTTCTATATTATCTCTTAAAAAATGATGACGTATATTAATATGATTTTTTCTAGAATGATTGATTCGATTTTTAGAGATATTGATTGCACTTGTATTATAAGAATATATAGGAGATTTCTTAATATTTTTCCTAAAATCTTAAAGTATTTGTTACATATATAGAACTTGAGCACAAGTCAAAGCGGTTGAGATATACTCGGCCTCACATGTTGATAATGAAAAATAATTTTTTTCTTACTAAACATTGAGACCAAAGATTAACTGATAAACTGAAAAGTGCCACTCATACTCTTACAATCCATCTTGCAACCTCCAAAATCAGCATCACTATATGGAACTAATTCAAAATAGCTGCCTTTTGGATAAAAGAACCCATGATCTTTGGTATCGGTTAAATGTCGCAAAATTTGTTTCACAACTCAATGATGTGATTCCTAGGGCTATGCTTGAAATCGAGCACACAAATAAATACTCGTCATAATATTAGGTCTACTAGTGGTTAGATAAGGTAAGGTCCCTATCATACTTTTATATAGTTTTTGATCAAAACACCATTCTCATCTTTGTTTAAATGTAAACTAGTACTCATTGGAATTAGTTTACTTGAAGTGTTATCCATTCCAAAATTCTCTCTAATATTTTTCTTGATAAATAAAAATTTCATTTTCTATTTGTTTAATTTGTAAACCCAACAAGAAATTCAATTCTCCCATATGATACATTTCAAATTCATAATAGTTGCAAATTCATTACACATTTTCTTATTAGTAGATCCAAAAATTATATCATTAACATAAGTTTGTATGATTAAAATATCATCATTTTATTTTTTTGATAAATAATGTGGTGTCAATTTACCAATTTGAAAACCAGAATTTAACAAATGGCTTTTGAATCTATCATCCAATCATGGAGTTCTTGTTTAAGACCATAAAGCGCCTTTTAAGTTTGAAAACGTGGTTTGGAAACTTTTCGTGAACAAATAGAGGTGGTTGTTCAACATAAATATTTTCTTTTATAAAACCGTTTAAGAAAGAACTTTAGACATCCATTTGGTATAATTTAAAATTGTGATGACAAGCAAATGTAAGTAATATTCGTATTGCTTCTATTCAAGCTACATGTGCAAATGTTCCTTCGTAGTCAATTCCTTCTTCTTGATTATAATCCTGAGCAACTAATCTTGCATTATTATGAATTATATAACCATTTTCATCGACTTTATTTTTAGAAACCCAATTTGTTTCAATAACAGATCGATCATTCGGTCTTGGCACAAGTTCACAAGCATTATTTCTTTCAAATTGATTAAGTTCGTTTTGCATTGCTGATATTCAAAAATCATCTTTGGCTGCTTCCATATAGTTTTAGGTTCTATATTCGAGATAAAAGCTAGATGACCCATTTGATTAACTGACTTATAGTTATGATGCTAGTGTTTACATCTCCAATTGTATTGTCTATAGGGTGATCCTTTAAAATTCTAGGGGATCTTAATAAATTATTGTTATTATCGTTAGAGTCTATATTATTTTCATTTTCGTTTGTTTTATTGTTTTATTACTAAAATTTCTTCATCTCGTTTCCATTTTTTACTTCTAAAATCTTCATCAAATGAAACGTGTAAACTTTCTTTAATTGTACTAGTTCATTTATTAAATATTCTATAAGCTTTTCTTCGTCTCGATTAACCAATAAAAATTCTTTCATAGGCTTTTGGATCAAGCTTTTCTTCGTCTCGATTAACCAATAAAAATTCTTTCATAGGCTTTTGGATCAAATTTGCCTAATTGATATTTAGTATAAAATAAATTATTTTTGCCCAAAAATTCAAAAATACGAAACTTTTAGTTTCTTTCCATACAACAGTACATAAGAAGTATTTTTAGATGGAAATTAGGTTGAAGCGCTTCTCATTTCAGGGAAATAAGTTTTAAGGACAATATTTCTGAATAATTAGTTTTAAGGACAATTTACAGGAAAATGATAAATTAATTTATCATTTTAAATTATACAGAAAAATGATAAATTCATTTATCATTATTTCTGTATAACCGAAAATGATAACTTCATTTGTCTTTTTTCTGAAAATTGTCTTTGAAACTAATTTTTCAGAAGTATCGTCCTTAAAACTTATTACCCTGCACAAAGAAGCCCTTTGAGTGTAAATCCCCTATTTTTAGTTAATGGCCTTAAAGAAACTCGATTAAATACATAACAATTAGTAGCAATGGTTTCAACCCGAAAATTCTTTGGTAAGTTAATATTGCTTAGAAATGTTCGTGCACATTCTTATAAGGTACGATTTTTCCATTCAACTACACCATTTTATTATGGTATTCGTGGAATAGAAAAATCATGACTAATACCCTTTTTATTACAAAAATCTTCAAATAGTTTATTTTCAAATTCTCCTCCATGATCACTTCAAATACATTTAATTTTAAAATCTCTTAAATTTTGAATTCACTTTGCAAAAATCTTAAAAATTTCAAAAGTACCACTTTTATGTTTTAAGAATAATATCCATGTAAATCTAGAATAATCATCAATAATCACAAAACATATTTATTATGATTTATCGATCTTCCTTGAGTAGGATCAAATAAATCTAAATGTGTAGTTCAAGTGGTTGTTTTGGATGATATTTCCTTTTTAGATTTAAAGAAGTTTTCTTTAATTTTTCGTATTGACAAGTGTCACATAAATTATTAACATTAAAATTTATTTTCAATAAACCACTTAATAATTCATTTTTACCATGTTTATGAAGATATTTAAAATTTCTTCTGGGTCAATGTGTTAGTTGAAGAAGGTAGCCACACCCATAAGGATTTGGGACCTTTATAAATAGAGTTAGAGTTATAGTAAATATCTTTAAAGTCATCTATATGTTTTTGTCTAATTAATTTGCTATTCGTTTTAGGAATCCAAACTGTTATATTTTTAGAATTTGAAAATTTTGTTTTAGCACTATCTTTAGTTTTTCTAAATTTTACGTATGAAGTGCTATATTTCTTATTATTACTTTTCATTTGTTTTGCTTTCTTAAAACCAAGTTCATTTTTATTACTAGATAGTTTTGAAGTTTTAATCAAATTTTCTAACCTTTGTTTACTTTGTTAAATTCTGGAATATTATTTGTAATTTTCTCTATTTTTTTTTTAATTCTAAAACTTCCTTTTCAATAAATCTAATTTTGATTTTAGTTCACAAACTTCTTTTCTAAGCTTATCGTTCTCAATTTTACTCGCTTTAATTTCATCAATTAAAGCATATTTTGAGAATTTAAACTTTCGCAAGATGTTTGTGAATTTTTTAATTATTCTTCGAAAACACATTTTTCATTTTTAAGCATGCCAATTTCTAATTTAGCTCTATTTAACTTGTCTATACTTTTTTTATATAATTTCTTTAAATTTCTTAGTTTATCATCAAGTTCAATACTAATTTCAAGAATATCATTATAGGAGAGATCGAATTTACATCGTTAGTGGCCATGAAACAAACATTTGCTTATTCCGTGTCACTATCACTTTCACTCTAAAAGGAAGATGAATCTGAGTCATCCAATGTAACTTGAAAAGCTTTTCTTTTGTTCTTGAACTTCTCGAATTTGTTTTTCTTCTTTTCCTTGTTTAGCCGTGGACAATCCTTCTTAAAGTGCCCGAATTTGTCACACTCAAAGCACTTGATTGAAATTGAATTTCCACCATTTTATGCTTTCGTGAATCTCTTGAATTTATTGTAGTCTTTGGCAATGAAAACAATTGATAGAATGCAGATTAAGGATCTTAAGGCTAGAATTAACACTAGAGGGGGGGGGGGGGGTGAATAGTGTTTTAAGAAATTTGTTAATATTTTTGAGTTTATCTTAATTTGTTAACAATGTATACACTAATCAGACACAGATATGAACACAGAATCAAACAGAGATGCAAATATAAAGTAAAAGCAGTAAAGGAAAGAACACACCGGATTTTATACTGGTTCGGAGTTACCCTACATCCAATCCCGCAACACAAGTACGGATTTCCTTCAAAAAAAATTCTTACAAATAGAACCCTAGGTTTCAAGGCTACGAGGTACACCCTCCAGAATCACAATCCTCTGGGTAGAGATACTTGATTTCCGGGGCAACAAGTTCACCTAATTGATTTCCACGGCTACAATCTCACCTTCTCTCGCTCAATTGATTACAAAATGTCTATAACTCAGATTAGCACTTGGATCTTGTTGAGATAGTGGGGAGAATCAAAACCTGAAATTATCTAGTTTGATTCGATATTGATTTCGGCAGAGTAATGGTGTAATTTGTAAATAAGAAAGTGGAGAAGAAGAAGAGAAGTTAAATCAAAGAAAAAAAGTAATTAAAATTCGTTGAAAACACCCTTTATTTATAGTAGATCAATAGCCATGTCCATTGGTGAAGGGATGTGGCGAATAGACACTTCTTTTAAAAAACAATTTAACTGTCACCATGTCGACAGGGGTACATGTGACCATGTCGACATGCCCTTGTATTTTTTGGTGATTTGTTTTTCTTTGAAAATAATTTCTATATTATATTATACTTATATTTAAACTTTATAAATATACTTATATATAGTTATAATACATAAATAACTATAGAGAACAATATTGAAATATATATAATAATTTTCTATACTTTTATATTTAAATCTTAAGTATAAATATATAAAACAACTAAATATATTAATATCAAAATTGTAGTTTAAAAACTTAGGATAATAATTTAAAATCAAAGATATTTAAAATTAAGGATATTTAAAACTAAGGATATTTTTGAGGCTAAAATATATTGAAAAACCAGGACAGATGATTTTGGCTTTTAAACAGGAATATTTAAAATCATTTTGAAAAATAAGCTATATATTTTGAAAATCATTTTGAAATAAAAGTAAGTGGATACAAAAAGATGTTCCACTAGATTTTTCGTAGGTTCCATCCTACTTAGGGTTCCATCCCTTTAACGAGCACGAAGTGGATTCCATTCCACGAATAAAATAGATTTTAAGATGTCAGTGCCTTTCTATGAGTTTTAACAATATTCCTAACTATATAACTTATCTTGGAAACTTGAACTCTTGAAATTCTTGATACTCATGAGTCTTGAATCTTGATATCTTCAATCTTTGATCTTGAATCTTTATACTGTACAGTTCTTCATTCTTTAGTACGTGCAAACATATCTATATATATCTACACAATAATGTTAGTATTATATATTTTATAATCTAATTCTAAGTAAGGTTGTTGTCATCAAAACCAACTCCTTAGGGACTAACAATCTCCCCCATTTTGATGATGACAACCTTTGTTTATAAAATATTACTTCTATCCTAATACTTCTAATAACTCCCCCTTAATCTATGCCTAACTATCCTATTTTATACTTCTCCCCCTTTGTCATCAACAAAAACCATATAACTCCATAATTATAATACTATATAATTCTATATAACTCTATATAACTCTATATAACTCCCCCTGAAACTAAGACTACATTGCTTGTGATTATAATGATAGTGTTATCATATATAATCAATACTTAATTTTAGACTAAACTCTTAATAACTACTATTCTTAACTAATAAACTATATATTCAAAAGATACGGGAATATACGAATAAGAGAACACAATTTATTATATAATGTTATATTTATATGTGTGTAAACTATGTAAACAAATATACATGTGTTTTTAATATAAACAACTATATATACAACGATACGAACGAAAGAATGAAAGAAAGAACACTAAGGAGTATTCTTGACAATAGGAGACCTATGAATCGAACAATTAGGATAGTGGAGACAGAAGTTTCCACGTTGTTCGATAAGGTTTCCATCCTTATCAAAACATACTTCACCAACGCAAACTACGGTGTCGTCGTCTTCAACTTGCACTTCATGAACAGATGCATCCTCTTCTTCCAAGGGTGCTTCTTCCCCTTCCATTGACTCTTCTTCTCTGTCCTCTTGTGTATGGTCACTAGAAGACTCTTCTTCGATCAAGATCGGGTTCGCTTGGTTATCCATTAGGAACTTCTGCAAATTTCTAAGGATTCGACCTTGCTTCTCCTGTTCTTTACTCATCCGAATTTGTTTGACTTGAATCTCAGTCATCATTTGTAGAATGTCCTTTGTAGTATCCTCTAATTTTATCACACGAGCGTGAATGGAGCGTTGAAGAGGGCCGGGAGTAGGAGAGTGAAATGAGAAAGTCGAGTTTATGTTTGAATTTGATGGAGAAGCCATTATTTTTTTTGTTTCAGAAGTTTAAACCAGAAGAAAATGAGAGAGAATGAAGAGAAAGTCAAAATATGGAAGAATATATAACCAACTTTTCAAATTTTGGTGGGAATTTTAATTTTCAAAAAATATCGTTATATGTCGACATGGTGGGATATGGGGTTGTTGACAGGGGTATTTTAATTTTGGCTTCTAATTTATTTTTAATTTATTTAATTATACTTGTTATATATTTATGTTTTATATTTCAGTTATTGAACAAATACCTAATTCTCTTCTTAATTTAGTAAATATAGATTCATTTAATGGTTTTGTTAAGATATCAGCAATTTGATTCTCAGAGTTTGTATATTCGAGAGTAATTACTTCTTTAGTTATATTATCTCTAAGAAAATGATGTCGAATATCAATATGTTTAGTTCGAGCATGATGAGTAGGATTTTTAGATAAATTTATTGCACTAGAATTATCACAGTAAATTGGCGATTTTGAGATATTTAATCCAAAATCTCTTAAGGTTTGTTGCATATATATTACTTGAGAACAAGCCAAAGCAGCAGAAATATACTCTGCTTCAGTTGTTGATAGAGAAACTGTATTTTGCTTTTTACTAAACCAGGAAACCAGAGAATGTCCCAAAAAGTGACATGTTCCACTTGTACTTTTTCGGTCTGATTTACATCCAGCATAGTCAGAATCACAGTATGATATTAAATCAAATGAATCATTTTTAGGATAAAATAAGCCATAATCAGAGGTGTGTTTAATATATCTTATGATACGTTTTACAGCTTTTAAGTGAGTTTCTTTAGGATGAGATTGATATCTTGCATAGAGACATACACTATGTATGATATTAGGTCTACTAGTAGTGATATAGAGCAATGATCCGATCATTCCTCTATACAACTTTTGATCTACATCTTTCGAGAGATCTTCTTTACTTAGATATTCATTGGTTGCCATAGGAGTAGATTTTCCACTCGCAGTAGTCAAACCAAATTTATTAACTAGTTCTTTAGCATATAATTCTTGACTAATAAAAATACCATTATCTAACTGTTTTATTTGCAATCCTAGAAAGAAGTTTAATTCACCCATATGACTCATCTCAAACTCTTTTGTCATTATTTCAGAAAATTCTTTATTCATTTCGAAGTTAGTTGAACCAAAAATGATATCATCTACGTATACTTGAACTAGTTGGATATCATTTTTATTTCTTTTAATAAAAAGAGTATTATCTATTTTACCAATTTCAAAATTTGATTGTAATAAATAAGATCTTAGTCTATCATACCAGGCTCTAGGAGCTTGTTTTAGACCATATAAAGCTTTCTTAAGTTTGTACACATGGTTTGGTAAATTTTCATCTTCAAAAAGTGGTGGTTGTTTAACATATACTTCTTCTTTTACAAATCCATTTAAAAATGCACTTTTAACATCCATTTGAAATTATTATGATTTGCAAAAGCAAGTAAAATCCTAATGGCTTCTAATCTTGCTACAGGAGCAAAGGTTTCATCACAATCTATACCTTCTTCTTGACAATAACCTTAGGCGACTAATCGTGCTTTATTTCTAACGACCTCACCTTGTTCATTCATTTTATTTTTATAGACCCATTTAGTTCCAATTATATTTTTATCTTCAGGTCTAGGAACAAGTTCCCAAACTTCATTTCTAGTGAATTGATTTAATTCTTCTTGCATAGCCAAAATCCATGAATCATCAGTTGATGCTTCTTTAGGATTTTTGGGTTCAATAGATGATATAAATGCTACATTACTCATTTTACTTAGTTGATTTCTGGTTGTAACAATAGATTGCATATCTCCTATTATATTTTCAATAGGATGATCTTTTAAAAGTTTAATCCTTTTATTAGGATGATTAATTTCATTATTAATTTCGGTTGATTCCTGATTTTGAGTAATTAAATCTTCTTCATCATTTGTAATTTCAAAATCTTTTAAATTTTCATCAAACGAAACATGCATTGTTTCTTCGATGGTGTTAGATCTTAAATTAAAAACTCTATAAGCTTTACTTCTATTAGAATATCCAATAAAGATTCCTTTGTCGGATTTAGGATCAAATTTATCCAAATTATCTTTTGTATTTAAAATAAAGCATTTACTTCCAATAATTCTGAAGTATGATACCTTAGGTTTCTTTCCATGAAGAAGTTCATAAGGTGTCTTATCAGGTAAAGGTCTGATTAAAATTCTATTCAAAATATAACAGGCGGTAGCAACAGCTTCTGCCCAAAAGTGTTTTGGTAAATTACTATCTGAAAGCATAGTTCTCGCACACTCTTGTATCGTTCTATTTTTACGTTCAACTACTCCATTTTGTTGTGGAGTTCTTGGAAATGAGAATTTGTGAGTTATTCCCTTCTTATTGTAGAATTCCTCAAACTTTTCATTTTCAAATTCACCACCGTGATCACTACGAATAGTTACAATTTTTAAAGATAATTGATTTTGAATCCTTTTTGTAAAGTTCTTAAAACATTCAAAAGTATCACTTTTATGTTTCTGAAATATTGTCCATGTAAATCTAGAATAATCATCTACAATTACAAAAACATATTTACTATGATTTAATGACTGAATTTGAGATGGAGGAATTCAATCAAGATGATGTAACTCAAGGGGTTTTGAAGTTGAAATCATATCTTTTAATTTAAAGAAACTTTTTCTAAGCTTTCCTAATTGACATGCATCACATAAACTATCTACTTTAAAATTCATTTTAGGGAGGCCTCTTGCTAGATCATGTTTTGACAGTCTAGATAAGAGTTTGAAATTCAAATGTCCAAATCTCTTATGCCAAATCCAAGGGTCACTTGTATTTGCCAAAAGACATAGGTTATCATTTGAAACTTTCATACTAAGAATATAAATATTCTTTTTCCTAATTCCCTCAAATTTTATGGTTGAGTTATTATCTTCAATATGACATTTATCTTTTTCAAATTTAATCTTATATCCTTTATCACATAGTTGACTTATACTTAGCAGATTGTGTTTTAGATTCTTAACTAGCAAAACATTAGTAATAATAGTAGTTTCAGAGTTACCGACATTGCCGATGCCAATCACGTATCCTTTCGCGTTGTCTCCAAAGTTAACTAGTCCTCCGTCTTTGTATATAATATTATTCAGCATATCCGGATTACCAGTCATGTGTCTAGAGCATCCACTATCAAGTATCCACTTATTCCTTTTGATCTGCACAGATTGTCCATTATGGATTGATTCCTTAATACCCATAAAGTATCTTTCCTGCACATTATAAAATTTCGGTAGACAACTAGAATTTGAATAACATTCATATGTAGACTCATGGAACAATGATGATTTAAACAATTCTAAACTAGTTTTAACAAAATTTTCAAAAATAGCCATTTTAAAACATTTCAAAATTCAGATTATGAAACTTTTGAAAACCATGCTCTGATACCAATTGATAGAATGCGGATTAAGGATCTTAAGGCTAGAATTAACACTAGAGGGGGGTGAATAGTGTTTTAAGAAATTTGTTAATCTTTTTGAGTTTATCTTAATTTGTTAACAATGTATACACTAATCAGACACAGATATGAACACAGAATAAAACACAGATGCAAATATAAAGTAAAAGCAGTAAAGGAAAGAACACACTGGATTTTATACTGGTTCGGAGTTACCCTACATCCAGTCCCGCAACACAAGTACGGATTTCCTTTAAAAAAAAATTCTTACAAATACAACCCTCGGTTTCAAGGCTACGAGGTCCACCCTCCAGAATCACAATCCTCTGGGTAGAGATACTTGATTTCCGGGGCAACAAGTTCACCCAATTAATTTCC
Source organism: Allium fistulosum (assembly GCA_030737815.1). NCBI lineage: Eukaryota > Viridiplantae > Streptophyta > Magnoliopsida > Asparagales > Amaryllidaceae > Allium > Allium fistulosum. The sequence goes on along the minus strand of CM060901.1, from coordinate 332,608,641 downwards.
AGGGCTACAATCACACCTTCTCTCGCTCAATTGATTACAAAAAGTCTATAACTCAGATTAGCACTTGGATCTTGTAGAGATAGTGGAGAGACTCAAAACCTGAAATTATCTAGTTTGATTCGATATTGATTTCAGTAGAGTAATGGTGTAATTTGTAAATAAGAAAGTGGAGAAGAAGAAGAGAAGTTAAATCAGAGAAAAAAGTAATTAAAATTCGTTGAAAACACCCTTTATTTATAGTAGATCAATAGCCATGTCCATTGGTGAAGGGATGTGGCGAATAGACACTTCTTTTAAAAAACAATTTAACTGTCACCATGTCGACAGGGGTACATGTGACCATGTCGACATGCCCTTGTATTTTTTGGTGATTTGTTTTTCTTTGAAAATAATTTCTATATTATATTATACTTATATTTAAACTTTATAAATATACTTATATATAGTTATAATACATAAATAACTATAGAGAACAATATTGAAATATATATAATAATTTTCTATACTTTTATATTTAAATCTTAAGTATAAATATATAAAACAACTAAATATATTAATATCAAAATTGTAGTTTAAAAACTTAGGATAATAATTTAAAATCAAAGATATTTAAAATTAAGGATATTTAAAACTAAGGATATTTTTGAGGCTAAAATATATTGAAAAACCAGGACAGATGATTTTGGCTTTTAAACAGGAATATTTAAAATCATTTTGAAAAATAAGCTATATATTTTGAAAATCATTTTGAAATAAAAGTAAGTGGATACAAAAAGATGTTCCACTAGATTTTTCGTAGGTTCCATCCTACTTAGGGTTCCATCCCTTTAACGAGCACGAAGTGGATTCCATTCCACGAATAAAATAGATTTTAAGATGTCAGTGCCTTTCTATGAGTTTTAACAATATTCCTAACTATATAACTTATCTTGGAAACTTGAACTCTTGAAATTCTTGATACTCATGAGTCTTGAATCTTGATATCTTCAATCTTTGATCTTGAATCTTTATACTGTACAGTTCTTCATTCTTTAGTACGTGCAAACATATCTATATATATCTACACAATAATGTTAGTATTATATATTTTATAATCTAATTCTAAGTAAGGTTGTTGTCATCAAAACCAACTCCTCAGGGACTAACAACAATCTCATCTTCATCTAAGTTAGAGTCTACATTATTGGATTGAAAAGCTATACTCTTCTTCTTTTGATTTTGTTCTTTTCTTGCCTACAGATTAGCTCATACGACATCGGATTTCCAATTAATTCTTCAATTTTAAGTTGGGAGAGATCATTGGATTCTTCTATTGCTAGAACTTTCTTTCCTACTCAATTGCTAAGTAATTTAAAATATGTGTAACAAGATCAAAATCAATAAATGTAACTCCTAATGCCATGAGATCATGTTGTATGGTTTGGAATCTTGCATACATATCTACAATGGTTTCATTAATATTCATTTTAAATGATTGAAATTGATTAAGAATAGAAATTTTACTTTGTTTAACTTTGTTCCTTTATGAGTGATTTGAAGCGCACACCAAATATCGTATGCAGTTTTGGAAAGCATGACTCTAGAAAATTTATTTTTGTCAAGTGAACAAAACAAAACATTCATTGCTTTTGCATTGTTGGTTGCCATGGTTTTTTAAGCATCTGACCAAGTACTCATTTTAGTAGTAGATGCTTCACACTTAGTTTGAGTAACTTGCCAAATCTTGAGACCATTAGCTCCTATAAAATTTCTCATACCTATGGATCAATATGCAAAGTTAAAACTTGTGAAAAGTGGAGGTTGTGCAGTTGATTGACCCTCTAGAAATGCGCTTGCCATATTATTAAATTTTTCAAAAAACTTTTTTACAGTTAATGAAAAGACCTTTCTCTAATACCAAATGAAAGCTTACAAGGATCGATAGTAATTTGGCTAACTTATGTATTTAAGTGTATTGCAATATCAAGCTATATAACAAAAGAAATACTAAAGCAAAGTAAGAAGCAATCACATGTAACGACCCGTAAATTTTAATAACCTTATTCGTTTTAATAATATATTTAATTGAAATTTTGTGAAATTTTAAACAATAAAATTTCGAAATAAAAAAATTTAATATTTGGAATACGTCTTCTTAAACATAGCAACTGGTAAATTTTCATCAGATAATATGAAGGTCTGTTTTCTAGTGTAATTTTATTTCAATTCAAATCAGTTAATATTTGATGATAATAAAATGTTTTCCAAAGCTGAATAATTTTATACAAAAAATTTGTAAATCATCTTCTGAGTGAGACATCATATTTCGTTTCTCCAAATTTGGACTGTTATTGCTCCGTTTGTCTTAATTCTGGCGTTTTAGCAGCATTTTTGGTACTGATTATCGACTTTTGATAGCATGATCCTACCACTGATATATGTATACCATTTTGATCGTCTCATCATGCTAATCTCTGCGGAATATTCATATTTGTGTTTTGATGTCCGATACGTGTTGGAAAAATCAGAAAAACGATTCCGTACCGGTACCCAATTTCAACCTTTTGGACTCCTTGGCTTTTCATCTATCTGAACTGTTGTAATTAAATAACCTTTAATATTCCCAGGATTGTTTTTTTTATGTGAATATTCGTTGTTTGATATTAAAGTACACGTTCATTTTAACTACTGACTTATCATCTTTCTCATTTTCGCTCTCACATTTTTCTTCTGCACACAAAAATCTTTTCTAGTAAGCCTTCTTCTTTTTCCGATTTTATCTTCTCTAATCCCTCTCCTTTTCCCAAGCAATCATCGGCCTTGACCCCACCTTCTTCCCACATCCATCAGCTAAAAGCAACCACTACCCTGAACCTCCTTTTTCCCCTTCACTTTTGGTCGAACCATCATACAAAACCCAGCCTCAAGCCAAACCGCCCTGTCTTATCCACCCACGTCGGCACCTCGACTTCTCCGCCGGTTTATCCTCCTATAGCCGAAGCCTAGTTTATGCAAGTGGCAACAAAGTTTTTAGCTAATGGTATGTGTAAATATATTTGCATATTATATTTATATATATTATAAAGTTACGTGGTTTATACATATCAGTTTATTTATATATAAGCTTATTTTCATATTTATATATTATATAAAACATTTGCATGACTGCATACTTGGTTGTTAAACATTGGTCTTAAGTATATATATATGGATACATATATATATAGTTATTTACATGATTAAGGCTAGGGTCTTCGTGTAGTAATAAGACCTGTATTTACATAACAGTGTATATATTTTGCATGGGACAGAGAAGACTTGTATATATATATGTGTGTTTTGTTATTCACAGTTGTATTTGATATGTTGCTCGTATGTTGAGTTACATATATATATATATATATATATATATATATATATTGTTTCAACAGTTGCAAAAAGTATAATTTTTATATCTATACTATGTTTAAAAGTCTGATGTTGCAATTCTCATATTTACCAAATAGTGTTTAAAATTTTAAGTATATTTTATACTAGCTGTACTAAATTTTTTATTTTTTATTTTATATATTGTATGGTTATCAGGGTTGTTTTAAGATATATATTTGTTGTATATATATGATAATAAAAATTTATATGCCTGTATTTTTGAGTGATTTATATATCACATATATATGTATATTGTGATGATAGTTTAATGTGAATGTCTTAGCAATGTAAGTGTAGATGTTAAATGATAAGTTTGTGGTTGCTGAATGTATTTTATGTTTTTATATCACCTATTATTTGAATTGTAAGCCTATGTCAATTTTATTTTATTAGAAGGAAAGTATACTTGTGAAGGGTATGTATATATGAAAAGCTTTCAAATCTATTATATATATACTTGTTATATGTATTGTACATTATATTGTAAGTGTATTGTTTATATATGTTATGTGTGGATTTATAAATGTAAGTATTTATATAGTATAATTTATATAAAGTCTAGCTTATTGTGCTGTTATGATGTTATATACATTTGTTTATTTATAAAGTATAATATTTTAGTTATACGTATAGATAGGTATGTATGCAGTAAAGTTAGAGTTTGAGTTGTTGTCAATTTTATACGTTACATCGTTGTTTATATGTTGGTTACAAAATATATGTTATATGTATTTGTTTAAAATGTACTTTATATATGTTTTGATCTTAAATATATGGATTATGAAGATAAGTATAATATATATATATATATCTTAATTTTTTAGTATTTGAGTTTTAGGAAAAATGAATGATGATTTTGAGATTTTATACTATTTTAGTATTTGTCTAATTTAAAACTTTGGGAAATTATATATATATATAACAATGTATATTTTTAGTTTATATCAAAAAATGATTTCTTGACTCTTATCTATCAGCTTTGTTGTCAATTCGTGCCAATCTAGCTTTGCTTTGGGATTCGTGCTTGCATTTCAACTTCATTGTCTATCCTCTAACCTCGAAAGGTGAGCGATCACTCACGATTAACGTTCTTTTATTTATTAAATTTGATTTCAATTGAAACGTCAATTGAAATATGCTGCTGTTAGTTATTTATATTGCTATGTATATGCCATTATCTGTATCTGTTCACCTGTGACACCTGGCACCATTATCTGTTATTTATATTGCTATATATATGCCATTATCTATATCTGTTCACCTATGACATTCGACACCATTATCTGTCATTTATATTGGTGATATATGCCTGTTATGTTATTATCATATCTGTTGTCACTCTGCAAGTTCCATGTTAGTATAGAATTCACTATAGGTTGAAATGATACATACCCGAACGATCTGTAAAATAGGAGGAAATCATTATGGGTTGAAATGATAAACCCAAGCGATTTTCATTTGAATTGAATTTGGGATAACGGGTTGAAAAGATATATACTCGTATATACTTAAATTGCGGATTGAAATGATAAATATCCATATCACTTGACCATAGGATAGAAATTTATATACAAACACTGTAGGTCTATATATAAATATTTTGAAAATGATTTCTATGGTTTTGGAAAGAAATATATGGTTTTATAAAAATATTAAGTTTAGATATTATATAAATGTTATTTTATATATTTAAATTCTTGATTTTAAGCTATGTATAAATTTGTTTAATACAAATTAGTTTGATAATAAAGTTTGATTTTATTAAATTATAATATGGTTAGGTATTTATTTGAATTATACTTTAATATAGAGTTTGTAATGATTTAATAAATTAAGGTTAGAAGATAGATTTGAAATTGATTTGAAATTGCATTTAATTAAGAATTATATTTAATTAAATCGATTTGAACTTATGGAATTTGGGTTTTAAAGGATATGATTTTACAACTTGATTTTTGATTTAAGATGATTTAAAATGAATATTTCGAGTTTAAATAAATTGAAGGAAATATTCAGTGATTGAAATTTGGGCTTTTATTTAAATGATATTGAATTTATTTAGGAATATTGCAAAACTAAATAATAATGAAGTTAAATTAAGATTTATATGAAATTATCAAATTTAGTTTTGGAAATGTGGAATATTTAAAGCTTTGAAATATCTTGAAATTTAATGGTTTATTTTGTGTTTCAGATCTGTATTTGAAATCGATATAATTTGAAATGATTTATTGAGAAGTTGAATTGAGTTGAAATTTATGAATTGAGATTGAATTAAGTTGAATTTGGAAGTCGAGTTGATTTGAATCGATTTGTGAATTTGTGGAAACTATCTTTATTATATAAAGTATTTTAATTTTTTTAAAAACTATTTTATATTATTTTATAAACTATTTTATTATAAACTATTTTAATATAAACTATATTAATTATACTAATTATTTTAATATATATTGTTTTAACTTATAACTATTTTATATAAATTATTTTATTATATATTGTTTTAACTTATAACTATTTTATATAAATTATTTTATTTAATAAACTATTTTATTATATATACTACTATTGATATCTAAACGGTTTAAGGGAAATGCTATAATTTCAAAAGTGTTATGATTTCCAAAATGCTATAATTTCAAGGTGTTTTGATTTCCAAAATGCTATGATTTCAAAGCTGTGATTTCCAAAGTGTTTTGATTTTAAATGACTATGATTTCGAAAATGTTATAACTTTGGAAGTGATATGATTTTTGGAAATGGATATATTTAAAGTGAAAATGATATCGTTTTGATATGGTTTGAAATGGAAATGTTATTTTGGTTTGAAGTATAAACTATTTTTAAATGACCACGGTGTTATAATAACGACTGGTTGTTAAAGAGACCGGGATCGGATATGGGCATACTCTCTATCGATACCAAAAACCACTTTAACAACTGTGTACGCGGTGGAGATTCCAGAATGAAGTAGGATGGTGGCGACGATCCTATATGAGGTATATACGTGGACCCGACTCCCGTGAGTTGGCATAAGGTGGCTAAAACATGAGCGATTCCGGGCCAATGAGGTAGCTCCTCTGATCGGACACACTCCATCGTATGCCATTCTATTACTTGTGATTGATTTGATGCGCACCCTTTGATTTTTGGGAGTGTGGCTCGAGGTGGGCGGTAGTGGCTGCTATGCATTACCACCAGTCCGGATGCGTAATTGGTATATCTACCCTGGCATTGCCTCGTTGTGCCGTGTCACCTACCATAGCGAGCCTTACTACGAGTTTGATTTGTGTCGTACCTATGGAGTATCCTCTGGTAGCCTCCCGATCTGGAGGTACTACGGTACTGTATAGACTATTGGCACTATATATGTGTTAAGGTGGAAAATGTAAAGCCTTAACGCTATTTTTAAGTAAGTTTACTTTACTTTTGGCATTATTATAATAGAGTATATTACTACATAGTAGATAGTTTAACGGATCCTTAGAGGATGGTTATCCCAAACATCCTTTAAGTTACTTGTATTTCAGTTGATATTTCACTTGAGTTGGATTTATTGATATAAGAATGTTAATCCTGACTCAAGTGTTTTGTGTTTTTCTTTACGCTCGGGTTAGACTGAGTGATACAGCATCTGAGACTCACCTTTGGAGTTGGAGCTTCGCTTGGAGATCTAGCTATCTATTCAGCTTTCTATTATTCAGTTGATTCCAGTGATGTATTCTGATCTTGTATTTGACTATTGTATTGATACATCTATGTATTCGAGACTTTTGTTGTACCTTGTTTAACTCTGTTATATATTTATAGTAGCTTCATGAACTATTATTCATCTGTTTCCGCTGCATTATTGTTATATTACTCTGTGTCTGTGATTCTATGATTATTTATTTATTGTATATGTTGAGTTTTTCCAATTATTAAAATTAACAATCTGATATTTTGAGCAATTCAAATCCAACATGTTTGGATGCGAATGGTTGAAAATTTCAGGTCGTTACATCACATTAGTGTTTTAATACTAGTTTGAACCTCTCGACCTACGTCCAGTCCCAAAGCTCCCCGTCATATTTCACTAATCAAACACCCTCACTTAGTCTAGAGGAATAGGTGTTTACAAGAATTTGATGACTTGACAATATTGTGTTATATCAACATGGATTTTGACTTGTAGTACAAAGCTTCCTATAATCTCCTCTTTAGGTTGAATGGGCGAAAGTATGTGAGTTTAAGGAAGTAGATCACCAAAACTATAAAATAGTTGTTGGTGATGTTGAAAGCAAGTTTAGAACTTGGAAGCACTAGAATTTTGAGAGCAAGAGAGAAGTATATAGAAATAAGAAAAATGAATAATCAAACTCTAGCTATAGCCATATATTTATATGTGTCAGAAAGCCTCCTTCAAAAGTTGCAATCTATAAGAGAAAACCATTGAGAAAGGAGTTGTTTCTGGTGAGAGAGAAAAGATGAGTCTTTTCAAATTAAAGTAGTTATAAAGTTCCAAATGTTTAGACGAATTAGTTAGACATCCAGATTTTAAAAAGTTTTCTCCAGAAAATAAATAGTTCAAAAATGGATGTCTTTAGATGTCTAATTCTGACCTCAGACGTATGACTTTTGAAGAAAATAGGCCAGAGAAGTTTTAGTTTAAAACTTTTGATGTAAATATATTAGCTCATATCACTCATTGGAGATTTTACAAATTTATCTAAGACACTAACTCAAGAATCTTCAAGATATATGAACCTTACAATGATTTGTCTTCAAGTCAAGCTCTTTGTTGATACTCCATTTTAGCTTATCGAGTTTTCGATGTCATTGTGACTTCCATTGTGCTCAAGGCTTGATCATCATGTAACTGTATATTAGTTTAGAGATTCTACGATACGATCGTATAGTTGTTGTCATTAAAATCCAACAAAAGAGGTTAAAACAATAACATCCCCCACTGCGAGCCCTAAAAATGAAACCTCGATGATAGTGCAGTAATCATCAGAATCACTTTTAAGCGATAAAGTGAGTTCAATACTATTTTGCACAAGGTTAAGTAAACATAGCATCTTAACAAATTTTTATTACATCAAACTGTTTGACATGAATCATTACATCATCATTAACTCATTTTGTTCCTATGTAAGGGTAAATACAATAAGAAAATAAGGGCAGTGTCATGTTCGACATATGAAGATGCCAACATGATGCATAACTAATTATAATTCTTGGTTTTACACAGCGGAATTCTCAAAATAACTTTTATCTACTAGGTAAGCCTCCCACTTCATCTTTAGAATCTTCATTCGTCCTTCCAAAAGACACCTGTCTAAACCAAAAAATCAGCCTACTCGAATGAGTATCCATCAATTTATGGAGAATAATAAAAACACGAGTCAAACATAAAGTCTGATATATGTTAAATGTTACCCTAAGCAATCATAGTGAGACCATACCACCGTGGCACGAAATGGGTTTTCCTCTCACTTTCTCATCATAGCATGTAAACCAACAACATATAGGAAACGACCGTGTGGATTACATTCATACCATAAGTGCACACTACACTTGTCATCCAATTATGAACCATGTCATACTTATATTTTGAATTTAAATTAAGTATACCCTATACTTAACATCCAATTATGAACCATGTCATATAACACCCAGTCATCCATCCAAACATCACGTAATCTCTTATTTAGTTATGCATCTTTAAGTTATCATTATCTTAGTTTAGTAATTATCTCCCTAGATTTGTCTACCACTAATTTATCTTTTCTCGAGCAGCGTTACCTGATGAAATGGCTACTCCGTCACCGTGGGAGCCATCCTGACTAGAGCCACCCCGACTCTCCTAAGAGGTTGAATGTAAGCACCCTGAATACATTCCAGTAAGCGTCCTTATTGAACATCAATAGCCCCTCTTAGTTCTTGAACCACTATCGTTCACATTGTCGATTCATCCGTTTACTTATTTATAACACCACCCTAATGTTTTGGTACCCTACCATGGCACCATTACATAACTCCTCTTTAGAGTTTGGAAATCTTTTAGGATTGAACCTTATTGTGTCACCCTGCCATATCCCATTGGAGTTTAGACTTGATAGGTAAGACACCTTGCCATCTAGTAACTCTATGAGTTGTTATACCTTTATGATCATGGTTCAACTCATTTATTTATTTATTGTGTACCCTACAAATTCTTTAGATGAAACATCTTTATCTTTGATTAAAATGATACCCTCTCATTTATTTTCTTCTCCAAGCTTTCCTCCATTTCAAATAAGTTACCATAATTTACATATAAAATTTATTCCATTATTTCATCCCTATGAAATAGTCAATTAACATTTGGAAAATGTCTCCAAAGTGCACTAAGTATTTCTTATTATACTATGAATAGCTTCCTAAGCTATTGCAACTTAGCCGTCGCACATTGGCTATCCTATAGCCATCGCAAGAAAGCCTAGTTATCGCATATTGGCTACCCCATAGCCTTCGCACACTGATTTTCCTAAGCCATCGCTAGTTGGCCCCTTAATTTTCCATCGCATGTTGGTAGTGTATTTTAGCTCTTGTAAGTTAAGCTTTCTATAAGTTGTTGTAAGTTGATAGCTTCCTAATCTATTGCGCGTTGAGCCCCAAGTAGCTATCGTGTGTTGACCTTTCTCCTAGCTGTCGAATGTTGACAACTTCATTAGCAATCACACATTAATGCCTCCTTAGCCATCACAAGTTGACTTCCCCAAGATTTGGAAGTTAAGCTTCCTCTAAGCTTTTGCAAGTTGGCTTCTATCAAGCCATCACAAGTTGAGCTTCTACGAAATATCACATATTAAGCTTTTAAGTTATCGTAAGTTGAGCTTTAGCAGCTATCGAAGGTTGGCTACTCTGGGGGTTACTACATACCGATGTGGCATTTTCGTAATAAGCTTGAAAATTGTTTTGTTACCTTATATTGTAGCTACTTTACACAAAATCTGATTTGGTATTGAATTCCCATTGGTTAATGGATACCTTTATAGTTTTCCTTTTAGAACTTGTTAATTACAACTTCAATTAATTGATTAATTATCTTTTATCAATTAATTCTACCCTTGTCTAAAAGAATTTTATAAAATTAAAAATTAATGGAAAAAATCCAAAAAATCCCTCGAAAATCCAATTTGAAATATTATAACTCCTTACAAAATTTCAGGTTAAAATAATTATTTTTATTATTTTTAATAACTAATTTTTCCCATATTAACCATTTTCTCAATTTACAAAATTCATAGAAATCCCAAATAAATTTCATATAATATGAAACTAAATACCATCATTGTTCTATTATTATAAATATCGTATTAAATTTTCGTAGTATTTAAATATGATTATATCTTGTTTTATCGTCAAAGACGAACAATTTCCTTTTATTTAAATTTCAAATCACATTCCAAATTATGTTTAATCATCCCAACATATTTAACAATATAAAAAACATTGATCCACAATCATATCCGAACCCAAACAGTTTAAGAAGGGTTTAGGGAAAATTTACTCACCTTGATTAACAAAACCTGGCTTAATCTCTTTTCCTCTTAAAGTTGGAAGACTAAATTCTTCTAGCTTAGTTTCCTCTTTCTTAGCTTGAATATGGTGATCAAAATTGTATAGTTTTATGGATTTTATTTTGTAAATGGAAATAGAGTGGAATGAGAGAATATGACTAATGGAAATAGGTTAGTGATTTTAGCTTGGGCTAACATCCCTTTTAGAAGTCCTTCTCACTCTGAAACTTATTTATTTCCATTATCAAGGCCAATTTTAACTGGCCTAATTACCCTTGGTCCATTCGATTAACTTGTAAAGTGTCTCACACTTAATTAACCAAATCTCACTTAATCTTGAAATTAAATCAATTTATTCATTCTTTTAATAACTCCACCTTATTATTATTTTCATTTAAGTTTCTCCTATTATGTACCCTCCAAAATATGAGGTTTTACAAGATATGACTGTCTCAGAGTATGTGGTTGAATTCGACATGCTGTCTAAGTACGGCTTATCTTTCATTGACATCCTTTTGAAAAAGACTAAGAAGTTCATTATGGGTTTGGATAGTTATTAAGGGGAAAAGTTCATGGGACATATTGACGAGTCATTCGTGAAGCTAATCTAGAAAGCACCGAGACACGAGATTCTCTACTCTAAGTTTGTTGTTGCTACCAAAGATAAGCCAAAGCCGCAAGTGGGTGGGGGAGGCAAGTGAAAGTGGAATAACAATAGTAAGAAAAAAAATAGTCTCAGGTAGAGGATGATTAGAAAGAAGCAAGTGGGAGTCGATGTTCTTTAATTACAATGAGAGGAGTTATCTTAGTAAGAACTGTAAGGCCTTAAAGAGTGGCAAGAGGAAGTGCTTTAACTGCAATAGAAGTTAAAATATGAATAAGTACTGTCCAGAACTACAAAAAAATAGCTGGGTTGTGCCTTTTTATGCATGGGTGTCGTTTCTACTTCATCGACTGCTCCATCAATGAAGTAGAATGGAAAAGGCTTCATTATTAGAGGTATGCTTTCTATTTATGTTATACTTCCACGTATTTTGTTCGATATCGATATATTAGACCCTTTTTCATCTACTGACATAGTAGATAAGTTTGGCATGAATCTTGACCTGGTGGGCAGACCTTTGGTTGTTTTGGGCTTGGTTATTGTTTCGACCATCTTAGGTGTAATTTTTCGAGACCTTATGTTGTCAAAACTAAGTATTGTCGAGCAATGGATGTTTGATTGATTGTTGTGATTTCGTTATTAGTGTTTTGTTGGGTTCGGTATAGTTTGGGGGTGGAGTGAGCGAAGGGATACAAAAATGTGGTGCATTGAGAGGTGTTAAAGATGATGATTTGGAAAAGAGGTGTGTAGAGGTTAGATTTGGACTGTACAGTAGAGGATACAGTTTTGGATAGCTTGGCATATTCGCTTGAGGTCCTGGATGAGGAGTCATCATCATTACCTATATTGAGGGAATATTTGGGGTGGCCAAACTATCACCACATAGAGAGATTTGGTTCCGTATCGACCCAATAGCCAGCTGCTATATCTTTGAGAAGGATGATACTCAAGGAGCAATGAGAGATGGAGGTGTTAGTGAATAACCTGAGGAGAAATAGTTTTATTTATAAGAGTATATCTAGGTGAGGAGTACCTATACTATTTGCATAGTGGGCGGATGACTCTTTGAGATAGAGTGGAGTACCAATAGATAGGTGTGCTCATACTGGTGTTCATAGTTGATATTCTTTTCTTCTACTAGAAGAAAAGTATGAGACACACTTAAGGATGGTGCATAAGACATTAAGGCAACATACCAGTAGGAGTAGTGTTCCTAGTGTAGAATGGTTTGAGTATATTACTGGTTATGATTTTCGACTGAGATATGAGCTAGAGCCATAAGTATTAACAAACTAGATGATTAAACCTACTATGATAGAGCGGGTCGAAGCTAGTTAGAGTTAAGATGGAAAACTAGCAAATATTATTTTGCAAAGTAGATGATTAGACCTACTATGATGGATTCAAGGAGGGGTACTATGAGAGTACCACCATTTTAGATTGACTATACATCCCAGTGGCAATAAAGTGTATAGGGTAGACATTTTTTTAAGGCAATATGAGGAGGAACATCAGTCTTAGGATGTAGAGTTGTCAGTAGTGGAAGCTAAGTAGATTAAGCCTAGTGGGTTGTTACGACCACTAGAGAATCCCTAGTTAGAATGGGAACAGATATTGATGGACTGTCAAAGGTTAGGTGAGGATATAGTAACATCGAAGTCATTATCGATAGAATCACGAGGAGTGTTGAGTTTGTACCTACGGAGTCAAGTGGAATGATAGTAAATCAAATTATGATGTGTGAAGTGGATTATTCATTCCTAGGTTGTGCCAAGGGGCATTGTAAGCAACAAATACCTGTTATCCACAATTTAGATTTTGGAAAGTACTTCTAAGAGGTGTTAGGAAAGTTGGTACTAGATCCATCGTGTGATAGCATGAGTGGACCAAAAGTTTTGAGACTTCATAAGGTCAATTATATAGTCGGACATGATATGATAAGAGTTAAGAGGAAGACGATGAAGTTGGCAAAGGTTAAACGGGGTGAAAGCAATAACGGTAGTCCCTGAGAGGCCAAGGAGAGCATAAGGATTATTTATCCGGAGCTCTTTACTTGGTACGACATTCCATTTATCGCATTAGCATTCAAATTTGATGTCACACTTAATGTTTATATTAGGTAGTTTTTGTATCCTGCATGCTAGAGTAGGCATAAATATTATTTTGGCATGTTTGATGTTTAATGTAATTGCTTGTGTCAGACATGTGGGAGAACTATGTTGTTCGACTTACCTTATATTAGGGGATTTCGGGGGCGAGATTCCTAAAGTGGTAGTGTAGTACCTGTATTTTACGTATCGGATGAATGTAAAATATTATTTTAAAATCCATATTGGGTCGATTTAGCTATAACTTTTGGAAATGTCGAGTAGTGATGATGCAGGCCAAGTACTAGGTCGTGACCGACCTAGCAAACTCGTGGGTCATAACATGTTGATAAGTCAAATCCGACCTAAAGCTAAGGAGTTAGCATCGTGTGAAGAAGGATGGAAAGCTGAAGTCTTAGGTTGTCTACGACCTAAGGAAGTGATAGGTTCGCGACCTAACGAAGGTTTTAAGTCGTCCCAGCGACTTAGTATAACTCGGCAACGACCTAGTGAACGAGTTAACTCGAGTGCGCGACCTAACGAAGGTTTTAAGTCGTCCCAGTGACTTAGTATAACTCGGCAGCGACCTAGTAAAAGCCCACGACTTAACGAAGCTGAAGGTATAAGTCGTCCACGACTTAACAAAAGGCATGAAGAGGAAGCGAGTTACGACCTAGAAGAATTAACTCGTAAGTCGCTGAAGTTTAACTCGTGAAGTTCTTAAGTCGTAAGTCGCGTGAAGATGTTGCCGTTGATTCTTCTGCGAGTTAATCTAAACCATTGATTTCCTTAAGTCGTTGATCTGGGATGCCGCCTGTTTGTAAGTCGCTGAAGCCTGATACCGTTGAATCTGCTAACGAGTTAATCTCTGCCATTGAATTCCTTAAGTCGCTGATATGGATGCGCATGTTGTTAAGTCGCGAAAGCTTGTAGCCAAGGATCTTGATGCCGCGTCAATCTGAACCGTTGATGATGAGCCGTTTTATCTTTGAGTCGTTTGTGTTTCTTTTTAGCTCGCACCTGTTTGTAAGTCGTCATCTATAGGTCGTTTCCGACCTAAGTACTTGTATTTTCTTTGAAGTTTTTGTGTGTGTTGAGTTGTAACTGTTTGGGCTTAAGTCGTGTACGACTTATGTTAGGTCGTGACTGTTAGCTCGGAACCGACTTAGGAGATGTAATTTTTGTTGTTTTTTCATATGAGTTGTAAAACGCCTATAAATAGGCCGAGTCTCTCATTTGTAAAAGGTTGTTGATTTTTGAATAAAATTCTCTTTTGATTGCTTTGTGCTTTCATTCCAATTGGTAGTTGAGTGTAATCTCCTATCTCCTCTTTCGGTTAATCGAGTGCGCTCGATTCAACGATTGCAGAAGCCGATTCGCGGAATCAAGTGCGCTTGATCAACGCTTGAAGAATTGAAGATCTTTGAACCTGGTATTGTGCGCGATCAACGAGTTCGGGATAGCTAGAGTTCGGTATCTTCGGATCAACGAATTCGGGCATTTCAGTATCCATCAATCCATCGATTGCTACTTTCACCGATTGAAGATCGTTTTGAATAATCCGCTGCGTCAGTTTTGGTATCGGAGCTTGTTCTAACCAATCATAGTTAGATCGAGACTTGGAGCCTAATCATTTTGAAGTTGAAGTTGATTGGCCGAGAAGTTTGAAGTTTGAGCCGTGGCCGAGAAGAAGAAGTGCTCATCATTGTTAGAAGTTGTTTGATCGGATTTGAATTGGAGGCCGAAACTTTGTCCATCGTGTTCATCGCAATTTGCTACAAAGTGGAAGTTTTCGATCCGTTTCATTTTGGATCAAAGTCCGAAAAGTGTTTGAATTTTGAAGTGTTGAGGAGTTTGTGAAGATTTCAAGTATGCCGCCAAGAAGAGCCAATCGACATCAAAACGTTGAAGTTTTGTATCGAAGAGAAGAAGCTGATGAGATGGAACAAAGAATCAATGAAAACTTTAGTGAAAAGCTTAACGAAGGAATTGGCCGGTTAGAGAAGCTTATGACGGAGATGAATCAATATCGGAGAAGGGTTTCACCTGAATCTAACCATGGGGGTAGTAGAGTCTCGCCACATTCCAATCGAGACCGAAGTGTTGAAAATGATCAAGGGCATGGGAGGAACGTGAATGATCGTGAACGGAGGAATGTAGATAGAAGGGATGATGGTGGTAGGCGTGAAGGTAGTAGAGATGTGGGTGGACGAGATAGACAACGATATACATCTGATTTTGAAGAGGAGTATGATGGTGGTAGTGTTCGAGGACAAGGACGAGGACAACGAAGAAATTACTCTGAGTATGATCACAAGTGGGAGTCGGGGATGAAGACGGAAATTCCTGAGTTCAAAGGTGGTATGCAAGCGGAGGAGTTTCTAGATTGGGTGGCTAATGTTGAAGAGATTTTTGACTTTAAAGAAGTTCAAGAACATCGTAGAGTGAAGTTGGTTGCTACGAGGTTGAGGGGTAGAGCTTTGGCATGGTGGCAGCAAACCAAGCTTACACGCGAACGTATGGGGAAGTCAAAAGTTGAATCTTGGGAGAAGATGAAGAAATTGATGAAAGCAACGTTTTTACCTTACAATTATCAATCTTTGATGTATCAACGTTTGCAAAACTTGAGACAAGGGACGAAATCTGTGAATGACTATGCTGATGAATTCTATCAACTTATTACAAGGAATGATATTATGGAAACGGAAGAGCAGCTAACATCTAGATTTGTTGGAAGATTGCGAATGCAGATTCAGGATATCGTTAATATGTTCGATCCAAGATCTGTAGCGGAAGCACATCAGAAAGCGTTGGCTTGGGAGA
The DNA here is from genome assembly GCA_030737815.1 of Allium fistulosum. NCBI lineage: Eukaryota > Viridiplantae > Streptophyta > Magnoliopsida > Asparagales > Amaryllidaceae > Allium > Allium fistulosum. Next base: position 332,592,172 of record CM060901.1, on the reverse strand, counting down.
AACAGGGACGACGAGGAAGTGGTGTGTTTACTAATTCTAACAATCAAGCGAAGAGTGTTGGAGGAAGTTCTAATGTTTCTAAACCTATCAGTAGACCAGTGGTGAAGGAGGCTGAGAAGGCGAAAGTTAACAATGGTTTCAAATGTTACAATTGTCAGGAATTGGGTCATAAAAGCAGTGAGTGTCCAAAGCCAAAGAAGAGAACCATGATTGCAGAAGTTGAGGATGAGGATGGTGATGGGGATTGTTCTAGTCCAGTTGAGGAGGATGAGCAGGATATTGCGTCAGGAGACGAAGGTTGTAATCTAATGCTGAGGAGATCGTGTTTAACACCGAAACAGGAAGAAGTTAGTTGGTTGAGGAGTAATATCTTTCAGTCAACATGTACTATATTGGGGAAGGTGTGTAAGTTTGTGATTGACGCAGGAAGCTGTGATAACATTATCTCAACCGAGGCTGTGAAAAAATTGAAGTTGAAAACCGAGAAACATCCGAATCCATACAAGTTAGCATGGTTGAGAAAAGGAGGAGAAGTGAAAGTGGATAGACGAGTTCGTGTTCCATTCTCTATCGGGAAGAAATACAAAGACGAGATCTGGTGTGATGTCGTAGAGATGGATGTTTGTCATTTACTATTGGGAAGACCATGGCAGTATGATCGAGCAGTACAACATGACGGTCGGACCAACAGTTATAGTTTTATGTTTAAAGACACGAAAATTGTCTTAGTTCCAAAGAAGAGACAACCGGGAGAAAGTAAGTCGGAAGAGATTGAAGAACTAAAAACTTTATTGACTTTAAAGGAGTTTGTTAAAGAAGTTGAAGAGGAACCTGAAGTGTTTTTGTTAATTGGGCGAGAGAGCAGTGAAGAAGTTGAAATTCCAGAAGAACTTAAACCAGTTTTAAAAGAATTTGACGATGTATTCCCAAAGGAGTTACCAACGGAGTTGCCACCATTGAGGGATATACAACATCAGATAGATCTTGTTCCAGGTGCTGTGTTGCCACACAGACCACATTATCGAATGAGTCCGAAGGAACATGAAGAGTTGCGGAGGCAAGTGGAAGAATTGCTTGAACAGGGACGTGTGCAGGAGAGTTTAAGTCCTTGTGTTGTACCAGCTTTATTGGTACCCAAAAAGGATGGAACGTGGAGGATGTGCACTGACAGTCGAGCATTGAATAAGATTACTGTGAGATATAGATTTCCAATGCCGAGGTTGGATGACTTGTTGGATCAAATAAGCGGAGCTACTATCTTTTCGAAGATTGATTTGAAGAGGGGATATCATCAAATTCGTATCAGACCAGGCGATGAGTGGAAAACTGCTTTTAAAACCAGGGAGGGTCTATACGAATGGTTGGTCATGCCATTTGGTTTATCCAAAGCACCGAGTACTTTTATGAGGGTGATGAATCAGATTTTTCGACCGTTCATTGGGAAATTTGTGGTGGTGTATTTTGATGATATTCTGATTTACAGTGGGAGTCCAGAGGAACATTTGAATCATCTGAGGGAAGTCCTGATAGTATTGCGACAAGAACAATTCTATGCAGCAACGAAGAAATGCGTGTTCATGACGCATAGCGTTTTATTTCTGGGGTATGTTGTCTCGAAGGAAGGTATACAGGTGGACCAAAGTAAAGTTGAGGCAATCAGAGATTGGCCGCAGCCCAAGACGATAATGGAAGTTCGTAGTTTTCACGGGTTGGCTTCATTCTATCGAAGGTTTATACCACACTTTAGAAGTGTGATGGCACCTGTTACTGATTGCATGAAGGGTAAACAATTTGCATGGACGGAGGAAGCCGGGGTTGCTTTTGAGCGAATCAAAGAACTTTTGACGTCTGCACCAATTCTAATATTACCAGATTTTCAGTTAGTGTTTGAACTACATACTGATGCATCCAAGGTTGGAATTGGAGGAGTGTTGAGTCAGAAGGGACGTCCAATTGCATATTTCAGTGAGAAGTTGCCAGGAGCGAAGATGAGGTACAGTACGTATGATGTGGAATTCTATGCTGTTGTACAATCTATTAAACACTGGAGACACTATCTATTTCAGAAGGAGTTTGTTCTGTATACTGATCATGAGGCATTGAAACATTTGCAAGGGCAAGACAAGATTTCAGCGAGACATGCATCGTGGATTGCATATCTGCAACAATTTACATTTGTTGTGAAACACAAGTCGGGAGTGACGAATCATGTTGCGGATGCGTTGAGTAGAAGAAATCACTTGTTAACTACATTGAAGGTTGAAGTGATGGGGTTTGAAATATTGCCAGAATTATTTACCGATGATCCTTACTTTGCAAAGTTTGTTGATAAAGTCGAGGAGGGAGAGACGGATGAGTTCGTGATGGTTGATGGTTTTCTTTTTAAAGGAAATCGATTGTGCATACCGGAGGGTAGTCTGAGAATGAAGATTATCAAGGAGTTACACGAAGAGGGACATGTTGGGAGAGACCGTACCTTACAGTTGATTTCACAGTCCTACTTTTGGCCATCAATGAGGAAAGAGGTGGAAAGGTTTGTGGAGCGTTGTCATATTTGTCAGGTTTCGAAAGGAACTGCGACTAATGCTGGTTTATATATGCCATTACCTGTACCAATTAAACCATGGGTTGATGTGAGTATGGACTTCGTGTTGGGATTACCGAGGACACAGCGTGGTAACGATTCCATTTATGTGGTGGTGGACAGATTTTCGAAGATGGCACATTTTATTGCTTGTAAGAAGACGGCGGATGCTGTTCATGTTGCTCAATTGTTTTTCAAGGAGATCTATCGACTTCATGGATTACCAGAATCTATTGTGTCGGATAGAGATACTCGATTTCTGAGTCACTTTTGGTTGAGTTTGTGGAAAATGGTGGGAACGAAGCTGAAGTTTAGTAGTGCTTATCACCCGCAGACGGATGGACAGACCGAGGTGGTGAACAGATCATTGGGGAATTTGCTGAGGTGTCTTGTTCAAGATAATCTGAAGAGTTGGGATGTGAAGTTATGCCAGGTAGAATTTGCTCATAATCATGCTGTGAATCGAAGTACTGGGTTCAGTCCATTTCAGATAGTATATTCAAGTTTACCGAAGGGACCATTGGATTTAACGGTAGTGCCACAATCAAAGAAGACAGTTAAGAAAGCTGTTGATTTTGTTGAAGGGTTGACGGAATGTCATAAAATCGTTCAGGAACGATTGGAGAAAGCAAATGAGAAGTATAAACAATCTGCAGATTTGAAACGACGAAATGTTGAGTTTAATGAAGGAGATATGGTTTATGCAGTGTTAACAAAAGATCGTTTTCCCGTAGGCACTTATAACAAGTTGAAAGCCAGGAAAATTGGTCCGGTGGAAGTTGTGAAACGAATCAATGAAAATGCTTATAAATTGAAGCTGCCAGATAATGTGTATACGTCTGACGTGTTCAATGTTAAACATCTCGTACCATATCATGGAGATGAACGAGCTGAGGAGGTAGATTTTACAAATTCGAGGACGAATTTCTCTCAACCAGGGGAGGATGATGCAGGCCAAGTACTAGGTCGTGACCGACCTAGCAAACTCGTGGGTCATAACATGTTGATAGGTCGAATCCGACCTAAAGCTAAGGAGTTAGCATCGTGTGAAGAAGGATGGAAAGCTGAAGTCTTAGGTTGTCTACGACCTAAGGAAGTGATAGGTTCGCGACCTAACGAAGGTTTTAAGTCGTCCCAGCGACTTAGTATAACTCGGCAGCGACCTAGTGAACGAGTTAACTCGAGTGCGCGACCTAACGAAGGTTTTAAGTCGTCCCAGCGACTTAGTATAACTCGGCAGCGACCTAGTAAAAGCCCACGACTTAACGAAGCTGAAGGTATAAGTCGTCCACGACTTAACAAAAGGCATGAAGAGGAAGCGAGTTACGACCTAGAAGAATTAACTCGTAAGTCGCTGAAGTTTAACTCGTGAAGTTCTTAAGTCGTAAGTCGCGTGAAGATGTTGCCGTTGATTCTTCTGCGAGTTAATCTAAACCATTGATTTCCTTAAGTCGTTGATCTGGGATGCCGCCTGTTTGTAAGTCGCTGAAGCCTGATACCGTTGAATCTGCTAACGATTTAATCTATGCCATTGAATTCCTTAAGTCGCTGATATGGATGCGCATGTTGTTAAGTCGCGAAAGCTTGTAGCCAAGGATCTTGATGCCGCGTCAATCTGAACCGTTGATGATGAGCCATTTTATCTTTGAGTCATTTGTGTTTCTTTTTAGCTCGCACCTGTTTGTAAGTCGTCATCTATAGGTCGTTTCCGACCTAAGTACTTGTATTTTCTTTGAAGTTTTTGTGTGTGTTGAGTTGTAACTGTTTGGGCTTAAGTCGTGTACGACTTATGTTAGGTCGTGACTGTTAGCTCGGAACCGACTTAGGAGATGTAATTTTTGTTGTTTTTTTCACATGAGTTGTAAAACGCCTATAAATAGGCCGAGTCTCTCATTTGTAAAAGGTTGTTGATTTTTGAATAAAATTCTCTTTTGATTGCTTTGTGCTTTCATTCCAATTGGTAGTTGAGTGTAATCTCCTATCTCCTCTTTCGGTTAATCGAGTGCGCTCGATTCAACGATTGCAGAAGCCGATTCGCGGAATCAAGTGCGCTTGATCAACGCTTGAAGAATTGAAGATCTTTGAACCCGGTATCGTGCGCGATCAACGAGTTCGGGATAGCTAGAGTTCGGTATCTTCGGATCAACGAATTCGGGCATTTCAGTATCCATCAATCCATCGATTGCTACTTTCACCGATTGAAGATCGTTTTGAATAATCCGCTGCGTCAAGTGACATTCTTGACCTTTAGTAATTTTATTGGATGGTTTTGACCCTAAAGACTTGTAAGGCTTATAACTTTTTACAGGAGCCAAATTATAGGTTAAAACACCTCCAAATGAATGATATTGCGGTTCCTCTTTCTGTAGATTGGTCAATATAAATTTTTGGACTTATTGTTTGGAGATAGGGCTATTTGAACTTTAGGCAATTTTGGATGGCTTAGTTGGTAATTAATGAGATTTGGTTTAAGTCCATAAGCCCATTTTGGGATTAAAGCCAAGTGGGGCTGATGAGATCTTCCTCGATCATTCTTTCCACTTCTCAAAAATATTCTAAACTCCATTAATTTTCCTTTCAGGAAAAAACCACCATTTTCTTTACTTTAGTTAACCAAATCAAGCAATTAAGAAGTAGATTAGTGAAATTAATTATTGGATCTCAGGATTGCTTCATAGAGATTCGTGTCTTTGCTTATTAGGTTGACTTTATCTCGGGATTTGTATATTTGATGATCTAGGTGAGTGGTTTCACACTTCTTACTATCCTATGATTGTTCATATAGTAAAAAGTGATGTTTTAAATTTTTTTCATATGTTTAAACGATTTATAATTTAGCTATATACTACATATAAGTTATAAAATGGTTTTTTAAAAGGATAAATGTTAGTTTTAATTCATTTTTGACCATTTGACCATAACGGTTGTCATATGCTATTTATAGATCAAGGGTGACAGAAATGCCTTGATATTGATATATTGCTTTGTATTAATGCTTAGATGTTGTATGATGTTTGGATGTAGTTGTTTCTTGTATTTTTAACTCGTTTTTGTGCATTAAATGAGTGGTCGTCATTTAGGTGGATCGAGTAGCAAAATTGCTCCAAATATTATGTAGGCACTTTTGAGAGCTAGTGATGGACTGGGGAAGTTGTAGTTTTAGTCATATGGAGTTTGAGAAAGGAATGGTGTGGTTTTGTTTCGGACGATGGAAAAAATAATTATGGTCGGGTGTAGGCACTTCTAGACATCTTCGAGTTGGCTTCGGGGCACATACCAAAAGACTTTGGGAAAATTGAAAGGGGGTTTGATTTCCAAGCACTTAGCTAAGTTTTGGCTAAGTAACATTGTCGGTGATGACTATAACATGGCCAGCAACGACTATGTTGGACAGCCTATGATTTCGAACGCGAAGGTTTCATGGAGTTTTGGTGCTTGGTTTTGGGTATCATGTAGTGGCGCTTACGGATGATGAAGGCATTGCTTCAGGGTGACAGAGTACCACTTGAAGCTAGTGGTGCATGAAGTGGTTTGATGGTAGTTCAAAAACTTAGCCAAAATTAGCTAAGTTCTAGCCAAAAACGGTCAGCACTGTCCACTCAAGAGCGGTCAGCATCGACCACTCTAGAGCATTTGGCATCAACCATAATGGTAGGGCCTAATTTTAAATGAATATGCGTGGGGGCCCTATGGGATTGTTCCATGATGGTTTGTTCATTCGTTCAATGTTTGTTTTTGATGTTTTGGCCTTGCAACTAGCGGTATTGAGTAGTGAAACGATAGCATGCCGCTTTGACTTAGTGACTCTTGGAGTTGGTGCTAATGGCTCTATAACTTGAGGTGGAAGTCTAGAGATATTCAAGATTTCCACATACCGATATGTGTATTCATTTAAGTCGAGTACTTCAGGTGTGAAGTGTATGTGGACTTGGTGGCATCCGACTAGGCACAATTGACTATGTGGACTTAGTGATGTTGGAGGAGGAACGTTCGACGAGTAAAGCAATGTGGTGGGACATGGTGTGTTCTGGTATCAAGTCATATGCAACAAAAATAGTGATAAATCTGGATGAGGAATGTTTTTCATGGGGTAAGTGTATGTAAAGAAGCTTAGCTATGTACCCTAGACGTTGGTGATGGTCTAGCCTGGCTTGATCATGGCAATACCTTGGTGATGGCATGTGAACTAACAACGGCTCTAGTAACCACGTGGTGTGTCACTGACCTTGGTGATGTCATAGATTTATTGAGGATTAGGCCGTAACTTGGTGGTTATGCAAAACCTGGGTGATGGTCGTGTGATTTGAGACCTTAGTGATAGTAGTAGTGAAGTGAGATCTTAATGTTAGTTGTCATTGCGTGTTTGTTATCTTGCAATGATTTATTTGATTGCTTTGTGTCTGTTATGGATGACACATGATGTAGGTGTACATTTTAGGTTCCCGAAACCTATAATATACTTAGTCTAGTATACCCAAATAATGATGAGGATAGTGTAATATGTATGGTGTTATGTTCAAACTTGTTGGATGCAGGAACACGCCAGGTATAATTCTCCATACTAATTGTCTCGGTTTTATTATATCAACTATTAAGTATCTTGAGAAAGTTTAGCGCTCACACCAGGATGTTATATGACTCAAGGTTTTATGATTTTCTTCTTATTACCTTAGATACTCTTAAATTAGTAAACTTAATAGCATAGGTGGCATTAGTGCATAAAGCTGTTCTAGGGACGAGCAGGAGCTGACACTATCATATATTTACTCATTGAGTTTACTATGTATTCCATTGTGCAATACCATGGAACCTAGACACTGCTTGACTATTTTATTTAGAGATTGATATTTGAAGTTTATTTAGTTGTATAAACTCTATTACTATTTTGTATAGCTGTATTGAATTTCTACCATGATCCATGATGGTTCATATGGTTATATTTTTGTATTTCATGTTTTATATATATGATTATTATTATATTTTATCCTTGTGCTATGAGGTATATGACAGGTTATGTGATTTCTTATTTACTTTACCACCCTTGACAATCGTCCTACATTAGCTTGGCACAGTTGTATTGCATATACATGTATATTGGGTGTTGAGGTTGTAGGGCGGTCATCACACTAGTCCTCAACAATAGCCACGGTAGCTAGCGCCCAACAACAAACGCCGTTCCCAATTATCCCAATGAAGAGGTACATCCCCCTTATGCATGATTCGACATCGATGGAGCTGACCTCGGTGGAGGTTGTTAAATATGGGCCGAGGCAGAGATGGTAAGGAGGCAGTTGAAGTGGTCCTGCGCCATTGAGCAGAATGGTTCTTAAAGTGGACCGGCTTACAAATTCTCAGGGGAAGTGGAGGTTGTGAGGCCTTTACCGAGGGACTCTCTATATGAGGTTGTGTCGTCGGTAATTTTGAGGATGGTCAAGGAGGATGACAGGACTGGCCTATAGATGCTAGTGCATTCGATGGCCAAGGTAGCCACAGTGGCCCTATGTAACACCCAGCTATTTTAAAGACTGAATATTAAAATGATTAATTTAAATATTTAACCATTAAATAATAGAGCGTCCCTTGTACTCAACTTTTAGAGATGAGTGAATTGGGACTCGAAACACCGATAGTTGAATTTGCTTTTTTGATGCGAGAAGAATGAGTATAATCTTGCTATATTTGGAGTCGACTTGTTTTTAAAGCGAATAGTGATTTCTTAAGAAAGAAATGAATTTGGGCTAAGGCCCGTTAGCTTGCTATAAGTTGGCCAATCCCTTCATAAATTTCATTTCATTCTCATTTCACATTACTTTTCATTTCCATCTCGTAATCTTTTCCTTAATCACTCTCTTAAGCCTAGCCCTAAATCAACCAAATCATACTCAATTAAAATTCCTAAATTCAAACTGAATTCGCTTTAATTCTTCTCTACCTATTCCTCGCAAAACCCATCAAAGATTTAGCATGAAGTTGTGATTTGGAGCTTCATCAATGATTTCAAAAGAGCTTTGCAGTGGGTTTTAGTGATTATAGCTTGATTTTGGGAAAAGCAAGGTGAGTGGGATGATTCTCCATATATATTTATGTGTTAATCTTCATTTTTTCATTTATTGATTAATGTGTAATTATATGAAGTGATATAGAGATTGTTTGAGTTAATTTATACTTGTATTCATGTTGTAAACATGCTTATATTAACTCAGTTTTTGTTTAAGAACTTAATAACTATTTTTGGAAAAAGTTAGTAAGCTAAGAATTGGGTTTTGGGTTAATTGAATCATTATATGTGATGTTGTGATATTTTAGAGACTAATTACATGAAATATTAAGTGCATGTCATTAGTTAACAATAATGAAACTTACTTAAACGGTTTTAGAAAAGTTAGTAAGCTAAATAAGTGAGTTTTAAACTCTATACTTGCTATTAAAATGGCTAGAGGTTTAATGAAGCCTAATTAATATTTATAAAATGGTTATATGATTTTATAAATGAAGTATAGTTTTTATAAAATGGAAATGAGATTTTATAAAATAGTAATATGAAGTATACTTAATTTTAATGAGGCCAATAAGTATTTAAAAAATGATTAATAAGCTAATAATATGTTTTATAATTTAGTTACAAAATTTATTATATTGTATCTACTCCTATTAAACTTGTATCAAAAGGATTTAGTAAATAAAAGTAAGATTTGATCAAGTAGTAAATGAATTATTTATTTAAATATACGTTTACGTATACGAGTATGGGAAAGTATACATATACATGTATTTAAAGATATATAACAATCAAAACAATATTGATATTGTAGTTAGAATTATTGTGTATGTTGTTTGAATATATGTGTGTATGCAAAAGAGTGTGTGGGTGTATATAGATATACAGATGTGTGTAAATACATTTGTATGTAAGAGCTTGTCGACATTTCACGTAGCCATAGAGACTATCGTGTGTGCAAAGTTGCATGAGAAGTATATCCGATCGAGTAATCGTTCGGTGAAGCTCGAATGTGATTTGTGTTATGTTAGTGTGCTTATGTACACGCGTGTATATATTCACGAATGAGTATGCTAGCTTGTGTAGGCATCACATAAGACTAGATAGCCGGTTAAATACATTTTGGAATGATTAAAGGAATTCGGTTGATATAGTCGCCCATTGAACACTATGCCTGAAAAGAGTGGATTTCATGTCGAAATTGGTTTTCGAACACATGAGGAACCACTTCCAAACATCAACCAATGAACTCCGATGAGGGTACGATGGGGTAAAGGTAGGCATGGGAAGCTAGGGGGCTTAACAGGCAAAGCAATCGAGGAAACAATACATGAATCGATGACCGAATGGATTGAGTGGAACCTATCCCTAGCTTACTGCCCGGGACAGGCTACCACTGATGGTCCGGTGGTAGATCACCAGTGCATCAGTGGTGCTCAGAGCTAGCAGTAAGCCCAGGTCAGGTGATGATAGATTGAGGATTTCTTCCCCGTTTCAAGCTTGGTTCTTTGTAAGGTCTTGGCACAGATTCCGAGAGGCTTCGGGCTACTTGGGAAAATTAAATGCATTGCGAAGCACGAGATCCGAACGTGAATGCAAGGCGTTGCATTAGTGATCGGGAACGGTCGATAAGACGTTCAGGCAAGCAGTCAACACAGCAATCAAGGCAAGGAGCGCAAGGCACTGACTATTCCTACATGGGAATAGTAGGAGATTGAGACCCAATCATCTACGAGATCAGGTAGGTACTGGATTTACGGTCACGTACGATAAGCTAAGCTTGTTCGATTAGAGGGAGCACATGACGACAAGAATCGGTTCCAAACTAAGGCAGATGTGCAAGCATGTGACGACATCGATTAGTTCTAAATCGGGTAGACGTATAGATTGTTGGTTAGCATGGATTCCATGATTCAAAACATCGTTGTGCTAGAGTGATCCATTGGGATCAAAGCAAGTAAATGACGAGGTAATCATGGGGTAGGCGATTATATTTGGGTCATAGTGTGGTTCAAGTGCTATACATCCATTTAGACATTGTTTTATGGTTCGAACCAAGCCTTCGGTAGGGTTCAAAATGACGCTTAAGGGGTACTTATACCTAGAAGCAGTAGCGTAGATATTGACATTGGGAACAGCGCAGTGGCAGGGTTTTTCATCATTGTCAAGAGAGCGATCTAGGTCTGTATGGGGGCACCTGAACAGACAAGAGGTCATATGGCGACGCTCAGTTCCATTGGTTCATTCTCAAGGTTAGTAGTGTATAAAGATCCAAGACCACATAAAGTGTAGTTTCTCCATTTATATATTTTGGTTCAGTACGGGTTGATAGTAGATATTCTTTATTTGACATATTGTTATGTTATGCGTGTGTTATACTTATTGATTGATATTATCTTTGTGTATGGCGTAGTATAGACTTATATTATGACACTTCTATCAATTCTACACTTGTATATTGGGATTTCCTTTATCACAGTATATTATTACATAGTAGTCACATTATACTAGTTTTATTGACTCGTTGATTACATGAGAAGAGAAGGTTATAGTATGATTCCTTATTTTTGAGATGGGTATACAACACTTATTTATAGGCAGTCTAGATTATCCTTGAGCCACGTTTGTGGAAAGGGGCGAATATGATTTAGTTGTCTCCTATTCATTTGTATATAATATTGATATACAGTATTTTGAGATAGTTCCCCTTACACCAGGCTTTAAGTCTAGTCCACATTTTTTCTTTATTTGTTTATATCATGATAACTCTATGGTACTCGATTGAGTAATTTGGAAGTTGGGTGTGTTAGAAATGTGGATTACGGATCTTAAGGCTGGAATAACACTAGAGGGGGGTGAATAGTGTTTTATGGATTTTCTAAATCTTTTTGAAACTTATGTAAATTTAATCACCAACAAATGCACTTCACAAACACAGATATAATCACAAAATCAGACATAGATGCAAATAATAAATAAAGGCAGTAAAGGAAAGAACACAGTAGGATTTTATACTGGTTCGGAGTTACCCTACATCCAGTCCGGCACAAACGTACGGATTTCTTATCAAAAAAAATCTCCCAGATTACACCCTCGATTTCAAGACAACGAGGTACACCCTCCTATATTCGAGTCCGGGGCAAACTCTCTTGATTTACCAGGCCACAAGATCACCTAATCGATTTCCGGGGCAACAATCACACCTAATTGATTTCAAGGCTCAACCGCACCTTTTACTTAACAATTTGATTTACAAATAATCATATAACTTTGAATAGCACTGAGATCTTATGGAGAGAGTGGCAGAGAATCAAACAAGAGATAATCAAGTTTGATTCACTTGGTATTTTGGCAGAGTATAGTTTAGGATTCTTTAGAATAAATGTGGAAGATGAAGAGGAGAGAAAACAAATGAAATCTTGTTATAAATTCGTTTAGAACTACTGGTATTTATAGGAAATCAACAGCCATATCTATTCGTGAAAGGATACGACAAATAGACACTTCTTTTGAAAATTTGAATTTAACGGACACCATATCGACATTGGGGTTAAGGGATGTCAACATGCTCTAGGCAAAATTGGTGATTTTGATTTTCTTATTAAAATTGGTTTCTATAATTTGTCAAAACGATTTCTAAACTTTGTAAATATATTTGAATATAGTTTAAACATATAAAAGAGTTTAGAAAGTAAATTTTAATATATATAATCTTAATCTATAAAGTGATTTAAAATCTGAGTAAATAAATATTTTAAAGCTAAATATTTAAAATAAGAGATAGTTTAAAATCAATGACAATTTTGAAATTAAAATATTAAAAATGATAAAGATAGTTTTGAGGCTAAAATATTTCAAATAAGAGAGATGTCTTTTTGAAAAGAAGGTTTTGAAAACATTTAAAATAAGAGATATATTTTTGAAAAACATTTTTATAAAATTAGTGGATATCAAAATAGGACCACTAAATTTTCCACTTGATATTGTCGTGGGTTCCATCCCACTAGGGTTCCATCCCTTTAACAGGCTCGAAGTGGATTCCATTCCACGAATAAATTTCGAATAAAGATGTAAGTGCTTTCAAGAAGTTTTAACATAATTCTAGACTCAATACTTATCTTGTACTATTAAAATCTTTAACTCTTGATAACTTGATTTCTTGATACTCATGAGTCTTCAATCTTGATATCTTTGATCTTTAAATTCATTAGTCTTGTATCTCTATACTGTACAGTCTTCATTCTTGGTACCTGCATGTTTATATCCTGCATATACATATATCTAAACTATAATGTTAGTATTTATATTTTATAACAAGTCCTAAGATTGTTGTCATCAAAACCATCCTTCTCAAGGACTAACAATTTCCCCCTTTTTGATGATGACAACCTATGTTTATAAAATATACTTCTCCTTCATAATAACTCCCCCAAAAACTAATAACTCCCCCTTAATCTAAGCCTAACTACTCTAACTACTCTTTTTTATATTTATCCCCCTTTGTCATCAACAAAAACTAATCCTAAACTCCCCCTTAATCTAATACTATTTAAATTAAATACTAGTAAGGAAGTATAATAAGTGAAACAAATATTTTATTATATATGATGTTATATTTACATGTATATATGAAACATATACATAAAAATATATTTAAATACATAAATTATAGAATAACAATACTAACGAGAGTTTTTGACAATCAGAGATTTGTGAATCGAACAATTTGAATAATGAAAACAAAAGTTTCCACGTTGTTCAACCAAATTCCCATCTTTGTCAAAACAGACTTCGTCTACACAGACCACGTTGTCGTCTTCTTCCATAGGTGCTTCTTCCTCTTCTTCTTCTTCCTCTTCGTTGTGCTCTAAAGGATTATGCACGTGAATGTTGGGAGAATCTTCTTCAATCACAATAGGATTTGCGTGATTATCCATTAGGAATTTTTGTAAATTCCGAAGAATTTTTCTTTGCTTTTCTTGTTCTATTGCCATCCTTAGTTGCATAACTTGAAATTCAGTCAACATTTGCATGACATCCTTCATAGATTCTTCAATCTTTATCACACGTGCCAGTGTAGTGCGTTGGAATGGACCAGAATGAGGAGAACAGAAAGAAATGGTGTCAATTTGGTTTGATTTAGTGGAGGAGGCCATTAATTTTAATTTACAGAAGTTTTATTTCAGAGAAAGAAAAGTGAGAAGACAGAAAAATTCGAAATACATAGGTTTATATAACTACTAAACTGATTTTAGTGGGAAAATCAAATTTTAAAAATTTTGCCGTTGTATGTCGACATGGTTGATAGGGGTATGTCGACTTCCTTATGAAAATTTTGATTTTCTTGTATATATATGTTACTATATCTATATTCTATATCTCAATTATTGAACAAATGCCTAGTTCTCTTCTTAATTTAGTAAATATAGATTGATTTGAGGGTTTGGTGAAATATCAGCAATTTAATTCTTGGAGTTGGTATATTCAAGAGAAATAATCTCTTTACTTATATTATCTCTGAGAAAATGATGTTTGATATCAATATGTTTAGTCCTAGCATGATGAGTAGTATTTTTAGACAAATTTATTGCACTAGAATTATCACAATAAATTGGTGATTTTGAAATTGTTAATCCAAAATCTTTTAGAGTTTGTTGCATATAAATGACTTGGGAGCAAGCCAAAGCAGCAGAGATATATTCTGCTTTAGTTGTTGATAAAGAAACAATATTTTGCTTTTTACTAAACCATGAAACCAGAGAATGCCCCAAAAAGTGACAAGTTCCACTTGTACTTTTTCGGTCAGATTTGCAACCAGTATAGTCAGCATCATAATAAAAAATTAAATCAAATGAATCATTTTTAAGGTAAAATAAACCATAGTCAAAAGTATGTTTAATAATCTTATGATACATTTCACAGCTTTTAAGTGAGTTTCTTTGGGTTGAGATTGGTATCTTGCACAAAGACAAATACTATGCATGATATCAGGTCTACTTGCAGTGATATAGAGTAGTGATCCAATCATTCCCATATATAGTTTTTGATTTACATCTTTTGAAAGATCTTCTTTATTTAAAGCTTCATTGGTTGCCATGGGAGTGGGTTTTCCACTCGCAGTAGTCATACCAAATTTACTCACTAGATCTCTAGCATATTTTTCTTGACTAATAAAGATACCATTATCTTGTTTTATTTTTAAACCTAAGAAGAAAGTAAGTTCACCCATGTGACTCATCTCAAACTCTTTTGTCATTATTTCAGAAAATTCTTTATCCATTTCATGATTAGTTGAACCAAAAATAATATCATCTACATAAACTTGTACTAGTTGAATATCATTTTTATTTCTTTTAATGAAAAGAGTATTATCTACTTTACCAATTTCAAAATTTGATTGTAATAAAAAAGATATTAGTCTGTCATACCATGCTCTAGGAGCTTGTTTCAGACCATATAGAGCTTTCTTAAGTTTGAAAACATGGTTTGGAAATCTTTCATCTTCAAAGAGTGGAGGTTGTTCAACATAAACTTCCTCTTTAACAAATCCATTTAGAAAAGCATTTTTAACATCCATTTGAAATTATTTGAAATTATTATAGTTTGCGAAAGCAAGTAGAATTTAATGGCTTCTAATCTTGCTACGGGTGCAAAGGTTTCATCAAAATCTATTCCTTCTTCTTGACAATAACATTGTGCGACTAATCGGGCTTTATTTCTAACGACCTCACCAAGTTCATTCATTTTATTTTTATAAACCCATTTTGTTCTAATTATAGTTTTATCCTCGGGTCTAGGAACAAGTTCCCAGACATCATTTCTGGTAAATTGATTCAGTTCTTCTTGCATAGCCAGAATCCATGAATCATCAGACGATGCTTCCTTTGGATTTTTAGGTTCAATAGTTGATATAAAAGCTACATTACTCATGTTATTTAGTTGGTTTCTAGTTCTAACAACAGATTCAATATTTCCTAGTATATTTTCTATAGGATGATCTTTTAATAGCCTAATTCTTTTATTAGGTTGAATGATTTCATAATTAGTTCCATTAGGTTCATTATTTAAAGTTACAAAATCTTCTTCATCTTCTATTTGTACAGTATCTTTAAAATTTTCATGAAAAGATACATGCATTGTTTCTTCAATAGTGTTAGTTCTTAAATTATAAACTCTAAATGCTTTACTTCTATTAGAATATCCGATGAAGATACCTTTGTCAGATTTAGGTTCAAATTTAAATTATCCTTTGTATTAAGAATAAAACACTTACTACCAAAAACTTTAAAATAAGCTACTATGGGTTTCTAACTGTAAAGTAACTCATATGGTGTTTTATTAGTTAATGGTCTAATTAAAATCCTATTTAATATATAACAAGCTGTAGCGACTACTTCAACCCAAAAATTTTTAGGTAAGTTACTATCAGAAAGCATTGTTCTAGCACACTCTTGAATCGTTCTATTCTTACGTTCTACCACTCCGTTTTGTTGTGGAGTTCATGGAAAAGAGAAATTATGAGTTATTCCCTTTTTATTGCAGAATCTCTCAAAATTTTCATTTTCAAAGTCCCCACCGTGATCACTATGAATAGTTATAATTTTTGAAGAAAGTTGGTTTTCAAGTCTTTTTGTAAAAAATTTAAATGAATCAAAAGTATCACTTTTATGTTTCATATGCCCATGTAAACCTAGAATAATCATCTACAATTACAAAGACATATTTATTGTGATTTATTGATTGAATTTGAGATGGACCAAATAAATCTAGATGAAGTAACTCAAGAGGTTTTGAAGTTGAAATCATATCTTTTAATTTGAAAGAACTCTTCCTAAGTTTTCCTAATTGGCAAGCATCACATATACTATCTACTTTAAAGTTTAACTTGGGAAGACCTCTAACTAAGTCAAGTTTTGATAACCTAGATAACAGTTTGAAATTTAAATGACCAAATCTTTTATGCCAAATCCAAGGGTCACTTGTATTAGCCAAAAGACATAGATTATCATTTGAGATTTTCATACTAAGAATATAAATATTTTTATTCCTAATTCCTTTAAATATAATATTTGAATTATTATCTTCGATGTGACACTTATCTTTTTCAAATTTAATTTTGTATCCTTTATTACAAAGTTGACTAATGCTAAGAAGATTGTGTTTCAGATTCTTAACTAATAAAACATTAGAAATAGTAGGAGTTTTAGAGTTACCGACATTGCCGATGCCAATCACATATCCTTTTGAGTTTTCTCCAAAATTAACCGATCCTCCATCTTTATAGATAATATCATTCAGCATATCTGGATTACCAGTCATGTGTCTTGAACATCCACTATCAAGTATCCACTTATTCTTCTTGATTTGCACAATTTGCCATTGAGTGTTGATTCTTGAAAGGCCATATAACATTTTTCTTTCTACACAGAATAATAACTTGGTAGATAACTTGGTTTTCTATAATAACTATATGCAGACTTATGAGACAATGATGATTTGAACAGTTTTAAACTAGTGTTAAAAAAATCCTCAAAAATAGCCATTTTAAAATCTTTTTCAAAATTCAGATTATGAAAACTTTGAAAACCTCGCTCTGATACCAAATGTTAGAAACGCGGATTACGGATCTTAAGGCTGGAATAACACTAGAGAGGGGTGAATAGTGTTTTGTGGATTTTCTAAATCTTTTTGAAACTTATGTAAATTTAATCACCAAAAAATGCAATTCACAGACACAGATATAATCACAAAATCAGACACAGATGCAAATAATAAATAAAGGTAGTAAAGGAAAGAACACAGCAGGATTTTATAATGGTTCGGAGTTACCCTACATCCAGTCCTGCACAAACGTACGAATTTCTTATCAAAAAAAATCTCCCAGATTACACCCTCGATTTCAAGGCCACGAGGTACACCCTCCTGTATTAGAGTTTAGGGCAAACTCTCTTGATTTACCAGGCCACAAGATCACCTAATCAATTTCCGGGGCAACAATCACACCCAATTGATTTCAAGGCTCAACCGCACCTTTTACTCAACAGTTTGATTTACAAATAATCCTATAACTTTGAATAGCACTGAGATATTTTGGAGAGAGTGGCAAAGAATCAAACAAGAGATAATCAAGTTTGATTCACTTAGTATTTTGGCAGAGTATAGTTTAGGATTCTTTAGAATAAATGTGGAAGATGAAGAGGAGAGAAAATAAATGAAATCTTGTTATAAATTCGTTTAGAACTACTGGTATTTATAGGAAATCAACAGCCATATCTATTCGTGAAAGGATACGACAAATAGACACTTCTTTTGAAAATTTGAATTTTGAATTTAACGGACACCATATCGACATTGGGGTTGAGGGATGTCGACATGCTCTAGGCAAAATTGGTGATTTTGATTTTCTTATTAAAATTGGTTTCTATAATTTGTCAAAACGATTTCTAAACTTTGTAAATATATTTGAATATAGTTTAAACATATAAAAGAGTTTAGAAAGTAATTTTTAATATATATAATCTTAATCTATAAAGTGATTTAAAATCTGAGAAAATAAATATTTTAAAGCTAAATATTTAAAATAAGAGATAGTTTAAAATCAATGACAATTTTGAAATTAAAATATTAAAAATGATAAAGATAGTTTTGAGGCTAAAATATTTCAAACAAGAGAGATGTCTTTTTGAAAAGAAGGTTTTGAAAACATTTAAAATAAGAGATATATTTTTGAAAAACATTTTTATAAAATTAGTGGATATCAAAATAGGACCACTAAATTTTCCACTTGATATTGTCGTGGGTTCCATCCCACTAGGGTTCCATCCCTTTAACATGCTCAAAGTGGATTCCATTCCACGAACAAATTTCGAATAAAGATGTAAGTGCTTTCAAGAAGTTTTAACATAATTCTAGACTCAATACTTATCTTGTACTATTAAAATCTTTAACTCTTGATAACTTGATTTCTTGATACTCATGAGTTCAATCTTGATATCTTTGATCTTTAAATTCATTAGTCTTGTATCTCTATACTGTACAATCTTCATTCTTGGTACCTGCATGTTTATATCCTGCATATACATATATCTAAACTATAATGTTAGTATTTATATTTTATAACAAGTCCTAAGATTGTTATCATCAAAACCATCCTTCTTAAGTACTAACAGGGTGCTTTTGGGGATACACTATCGGGATGCATATCTAGAGCATTTTGGATGTGTAGCATCGATATTTTGGATATGTATACTTGATATTTTAGTAATACATAACAGACGTGTTATTTGTATATGAGACCTGCTGTATTAGATATTTATCCAAAACTCTACCTTATTGGGAGTTGATGTAGTATGACATTCTATATTGATATTTATTTATTAGCTGCTTCCGCTAGTGCAGTCTCTTATATATTATCATCTCATTCTGTTCATGTATATTCAGTATACTATATGTTATCATTCCATTGTGAGATCTTATCGATGTCTTGGTTTGGTGTTTTTTTAATTTTACCCTAACAATTTGGCTTTTGTGGTAATCAAAAGTCAAGCGATGATGTAATGCACCAATTTTTGGTTATTACGAAGGTTGGGTTATTACATTTGGTGTCAGAGCTTAGGCTCAACACTCAGACTAAGTAAGCCAGTATGAATCAATCAATTTGGTAGAAGGGGAGAGAGCGTACTTGTATTTTTCTTTTATATTGTACTGTATACACCACTTGTCTTCTAGATATTGGTTTATTTCTATCGCTAGTTGCTAAGGTATCTTCGTCAGGCTATCAGTATGAGCGGATGGAGTGCATGAGCGATTGTAGAAGGGCAGTTTGAGATGCATGATTAGTTCAGAGACTATTTTGCTACCACAATGGATGCTCCACCACCTGCGTACATTTCCAGCGGATGCAATTGGAGTGGTTGTGTGGCCCTTAAAGCACCTGTATTTCTAGCTCCACCAACTTTAAACTCTTCAAAGTTGTGCCGGGATTTCCTAAGCCTTGGAAAGAAGCCATATTTGAGTCCTAAGACTATTGCTGAGACACAACCTTGGACATGTTCATGAGAGGGCTTCCATCAATATAGATTTAGAGAATTTTCTCATAAGGAAAATTGTTTCTTGGCAGTTGGAAATGGGAAACTTTGGCAAGGTAGAATGTAGTGTTTGTGTGGCTTATGAGCAGGTGCGTGACTTGGGATGAATTCAGGCTTCACTTTGGTTCTCAGTTCATTTCTAAGATCGAGAAGGGCATGTAGCTTGAGCATTCTATCCATCTTGTGCAGAGCAGCTTGTCAATGAAGGAGTATGTTGACCAATTCAATCTTTTGTTCATGGGGATTGAGATGATCGGTACTACGTTGGTGTTGGAAAAAGGATTTTCCTTTGGTCTTAAAGTATCAATTAGGGATTCATTGCTTAGTCTTATCCTTATTAGGGGCCACTTTAGAAAGTCTCATTGGGATGGTTCTTCTTCAAAATAGCACAGACGAGGTGCCATTGGAGGTGGCAAAAGTAGAAAGCAAACAGAAGCCCAATCGAAGCACAAAGGCCATGATATAAGGTAAGATTGAGCTTATGCAAAGAAGAAAACTAACCTAGTATGTCACTCTAGTGGCATATGGGAGCATTTAGCTATGAATTGTCATCCAGTTAAAGTGAGGCGCGAGTGCTTCAATTGCGATTGGCTTGATTACTTGAAGAAGGACCGTCCAACATTTTCAAAGCGTTAATAAGTGATGATGACTTATGCTTTACAGGCATTGTCAGGTCCTAGTAAGCCTACTGCTTAAGAGAAATTGAAGGAGCTTATGTAGTGAGGTATGCTCTATTTCTGAGGAAGTCACTTATGTTCCTTCCGATACTTGAGTGGTATATTTATCCATGCTAGTTACTCGGTAGATAAGCTAAACTTGACACCTTTCCTAGTAGGTAAGTTTTTTGGTAAAGATAAACCTTGTATGAGTAACCTTTTTTGTGAAGCTGAGGTGAAGCGACTGAGAGTACTACCGCTCAAACTTGATGCACGATCTTTCAAGTTGAGTGAGGTTGGTCAATGAAGTTTGACTTGGATTTGTATCCAAGTAGGGTTCGATGGATGCCCAGTAATGAGCAAAGACCAAGCGGATGACCTATAGGCGTTTACATAAAGTCATTCTTGTTATATTGTTTTTCTTTATGTTAGTAAACCTTAGTCGATTGGAGTAATCTCATGTGCTTAAAGGATATTTTTTAAGGATCGGTCCATTTACATACCAGTTTCTAATCCCCGATTCGAGCGAAAGGTTACTAGTGATTTGTATCAGTTAGGAAAGGGTTTTTCACTTGAGTCTTAAAGGCAAGCACTTGAGTCGGATTCTTGAGTTGGATGGGAGATTTTCGAAGCATGACTCTGGTTATGTGAGAGAATTTAAGTAGTTGGATCAAGCAACTGGAATGGAGTTCGCATGTGAGGAGTTAGGTGGCTGAACCTAATTTAACGAAGAAATCTACGAGCAAACGAAGGATTGGAATGGGCATCCCGTCATTTTGGGTGATCTTTAGTCTTTGTAAATTATATGTATAGTATAGCTAAGGTTGCTCAAGCAGTTTAGGAGTGGATTTCTCAACTATTTTTGTGGTGATTCGAATGATCTCCTAAGTGACGAGATGATACTTTCCTAGGAGAGCATCGTAGTGCACTTAGTATATTATCCTTATTAGCATTGTACGATTGAGGTGAGTTTGAACCTGATCATACTCAAGCATTAATAGATCGTAATCCAATGATGATTTAATTTGTAGATTTTCGTCCTTTAGAGTATGACCTCTATCTGAAAGGAAAGGAAAGTGGAGACTTAGAGTGCTTGGTCTATTTGAGAGTTTAGGACTCGAGGACCTGGCATACGGTACAAGTTTTCCTTTCTATATCAGGGGTGTAATAGGCTTTCATGAATTGTGCTCATGAAAGGTAGTTTCAACACTTAGCTAGGCATTCGTTTTTGACGTTGAATAGGCTCATTGGAGTTTATAGTTTGACATGCATGTTCGACTATAGATTAGTTACCATGCATGCTAGTATAGACTCCTTCTGAATTATACATTGCTTTGTATTCTTTTTTTTGCTTGTTGATTGGTTGTTTGTATGTTAACTATGCTGATTATTTGTGTCAATTGTTGATGGATGTTGTTGTTTGTTGTTGTTTGCCATTGCTTATGTATGGTTAATACTATTTGAGGTTGTTTTTTGTTGTTTGATTTTGACGTTGGCTAATTTTGGTTGTTGCTGATTTTATTGCTTGTTTGCATGTTTGATAGTTTGTATGTTAGTTATTGTTGCTTATAGTTGTTTACTATTGATTAATCATTGCTTGTTGCTATTATTGCTTATTATCGCTTATTGATTACTTGTTGTTTGTTGTTGCTTACTACTATTGGACGGTTGCTTTTATGCTAATTTTAATTTCTTGATGAGCTAGTTTGGAGAGATAGCAATAATTATCTTAGATCACATATCATCCAAGCTCACTATGGAGTCGAGATGAGATCCATACGAGTCTACTGCCTTTTGATGTGACTAAGAGTCCGTGGTACATTTTGATATTGACTCACTTAAGCTTACTCAACAATAGACTGTCTTGTGTGATTATGTTAGTATTGTTACCACGCTAAGGTTATACATGTATGAATTTTGTGTTGTTGTTGTGTTGGTACATAATTTTTTGGGTATAGTACAATTAGGCACTTAGAGCTGAAGCATGGACATTTAAATGCTTATTTGTTTAGATTTGCATTTTAATGGTAAGAAGCTTTCTTAAGAAGAGGTGTGTATCTTTGGAAATGTGGGATAACGTAGGTTTTCGCATATTCTCCAGTTGTGTGGTGCATTCTAATTTGGGAGTTTCTGCAATGCTAAAAGCATAAGGGAAAGACTGTTGAAATTTTTTGAAATTGAAATTTTAGGAATTTTGGTCGGTCCTGTTACTTTCTCATACCCGTAGGAATTTTGGGGACACAATTCTTTTGAGGGGAGAATGTAACACCCCACTAATATTTAAATGATTATTTTAAATATTTAATTGTAATTAACAGAGCCCCCTTTGTACTCGACTTTTAGAGACGAGCAAATTAGAACTCGAAACACCGGTAGTTGAGTTCGTTTTTCCAACACGAGAAGAATCAATATAAACTTGACTATGTGGAGTCAATTTGTTTTTGGATTGAATACTGATTTCTTAAGAAAGAAATGAATTTGGGCTAAGGCCCATTAGCTGCCTATAAGTTGGCTAATCCCTTCATTAATTTCATTTCATTCTCATTTCATGTTACTTTTCATTTCCATCTCTTAATTCTTTTCCTTAATCACTCTCTTAAGCCTAGACCTAAATCAATAAAATCATGCTTAAATAAAATTCCTAAATTCAAAATAAGTTCACTATAATTCCTCTCTACATATTCTAACAAAATCCATCAAGGAATTAGCATGAAATTGTGATTTAGAGCTTCTTCTATGATTTCTAGAGAGCTTTGAAGTGGGTTTTGGTGATTAGAGCTTGATTTAGGGAAAAGCAAGGTGAGTGGGATTATTCTCCATATATATTTATGTATTAATCTTCATATTTTCATTTATTGATTAATATGGAATTATATAAAGTGATTTGAAGATTGTTTGAGTTGATTTATACTTGTATTCATGTTCTAAACATGCTTATATTAACTTATTATTTGTTTAATATCGTGATAACTATTTTTGAAAATAGTTAGTAAGCTAAGAATTGGGTTTTGGGTTAATTGAATGATTATATGTGATGTTGTGATAGATTAGAGACTATTTACATAAAATAATTAAGTGCATGTCATTCGTTAGTGTTAATGAAACTAATTTAAATGGTTTTAGAAAAGTTAGTAAAAAAATCAAGTGAGTTTTGAACTTTACACTTATAATTAAAATGATTAGAGGGTTAATAAAGCCTAATTAATATTTATAAAATGGTTATATGATTTTATAAATGAAGTACAGATTTTACAAAATGGAAATGAGATTTTATAAAATAGTAATATTGTTAGCGCCAAAATTGGTCACTAACACCCAAATCCAGATGAAAGCACCAAATCACAGTCACAGATCACAGATATAATGTATGTAGAGAGTATGAATGTGAAGAACAGTGAAAATTAAAAGAAACCAATAATAACACAGGATATAGTGGTTCGACTAACTTCGGCCTACGTCCACTCAAGAAATTTCCTTTCTATTGATTTGAGAATCAACTACAATTACAACTCGGAGTTTTTAAAACAACAATGGTAGAGTAGCCTTAGTGGAGAAGAGGACGGGAATAGAACCAGATCCCTTTTTTGAAGCCCCATATGCTGTATTTATAGGCAAAACCTGAGTTACTGGGCATCCTGAATGATCTGGGCCCATCAACACCAATGCCGATCCAAAAATGACGACCCAGAAATGACGACCCTGAAATGCCGACCCAGAAATGACGATCGAGAAACGACGACCCGGAAACGACGACCCCGAAACGACGATCCGGAAACGACGATCCAGAAACGACGAACCAAAAACGACGATCCGGAAACGACGACCCAGAAACGACGACCCAGAAAGGACGATCCATAAATGACGATCCAGAAATGACGACCCAGAAATGACGATCTAGATCACCACCGAGCCACATCTACCGACCCACTCAGGCCGAGCCACTCATGACTTTCCACCCTTGACCGAGCCATACTAGCCTTCATACCTCCAATGCTTTCCTAACTCGATACTCGTTCGAGCCCGATCATATCTTCTGCAACTATCGTCTTGTAGCCGGGTAACACCGTTGATTTTAGTTAAATTCGCATGTCCACGGCCTTGCCAAAAGGCGGGTTAACATTTGCCCCCCAAAATATGCCTTGCGGTAGGAAGGCGTGTTTTGAATAGCTTTTGATGCGTCATCCAAAGTCCATATGTCATCCATAGCCATACCATCTGATCCATAATCCAATCCGTTTTATCCTAGTGTCGTTGCCTTATCCTTATTCAAATCCACGAGTGCTTTGTGTCGATATCCGATCCCTATCCAGTAACCAAATCCTTATGCGATTCCACATCCATCCGAACCCGATAACCGAGTTATAATCCATTCATATCCAATAACCAATAACCAAATCCATGACCTCTCCAGGTCGATATCCAAATCCGGGATCGCTCCGGATCATAACTAATCCTTAGCCATTTAAAGCCAAAATCCGAATCTGTAACCTCTCCGAGTTCTTGCCAAGCGCACTCCACACTTGACAACCTATGTTAAATAATGCCATGGTATTCCTGGTTCAGTGTCCCCGAACGCTGAGTAATGCCAGGGCTTAAGTCCTAAGCCGAATCTTGGTCGCTCCGGACCCTTGCCGAGCATAGTCCACACTCGACGACCTGAAATTGTAACCGATAGATAATATGGTGTTGATTCATGAGTTTTGATTCATGACACAAGCTTCAGAGATCATACGACGAAATACAAAGAGAATACTATATGAAAGCGACAAAAAGAGAATAAACGAATATTGTTAACTACAAAGGAGATAAGACTACAATCCAGAGATTAGTATGAATATTTTATTTTATTGAGTCTTAGAATATTGTTAAAATCATTCCTCAGGTAGTCACACATACACACAAATTTATCCATGTTAATTTATACATATATAAGTGTACACTGTGCAAATAACATCAGGTCGGCTGACCGACCAGGATCCTCGGTCGACCGACCCTGTGTTATGTGCACAGGTACTCTCTGTTTTGTGTACGATTTCGAACTCAACTGACCGGCCAGATTTTCCGGTCGACCGACCAGAGAATAACGACTAGTTTACTGAAGAGATGCGATCATTTCATGAAGAGGAATGTCCTCTATTTCAAGAGATATGGACACAACTGTTGATTGAAACTCTTCATGAAAGATTATAACTCTTCTACAACTATATAAACATATTCAATTCACTTCTACAATAACCAATTCATGTTTTAATTCTGAAATCTATTCTCTATTATTCTCTGCAAATAAAAAGCATTCATTCTCATTCAATATCACTAGAATCCTTGAATTAATTCATATACTTCGATTCTACGTGATTATCTTCCTTCTAAATCTTCACACACATACATACTCTTGAGGATTTGATTATAGGAAAGTTGTACTATCAAAATACAATCAGTGTTATTCAGAACACATTCGTCAACAAACTATTTGTATTAAGTTGAAGTCCTCTTCGGCCGTTGAGGCGAAAAAATTCCTGTTCGGCTGCTAAGGTGTCGTATACCTATTCCTCCGGGTTAAGTGAGGGGTTTAGTTTAAATCCAGAGGGTATTCTGGGACTGGACGTAGAACGGGAAGTTCAAACCAGTATAAAAATTCCTGGTGTGCTTACTTTAATTTTTATTTTACTATTATTATTAGCTTCCGCATTTATATAACATATTGCACGATCCTTAGTACTACACGTACACTTTCAATTGGTATCAGAGCAAGATCATCCTATAACCATCACAAAGTTATTTGATATTTATTTCTTGTAATATGGCAACCACAACAATTAACGATGTTAACACTCACACTAATTCTAGTTTCACAGAAGGTCAATCGACTTCACGACCTCCACTTTTCAATGGTATAAATTACAATTATTGGTCAACTAGAATGAGAATCTATATGCAATCAAGTGGATTTGATATATGGAATATTATACAAAGTGAGTACACAACTCCTACTGGAGAATACTCAACTTGGAGTAACACACAAAAACTAGATGCTACATCAAATGCTAAGGCTATGAATATTTTGTTTTGTGCATTAGATAGAAATGAATTCAATAGAGTTAGCATGTGCACTTCCGGTTATGAAATTTGGAGAACTCTTAAAGTTTCACATGAAGGAACGAACAAAGTTAAATCAAGCAAAATCTCTATGTTGAAACATCAATTTGAAAATTTTAAAATGAGGCCAAATGAATCTATAAATGACATGTACTCTAGATTTTAGGATATTTATCATGCTTTATTATCATTAGAACAAAAGTTTACTGATTTTGATGTTGTTACAAAAATCTTAAATTCTTTAACGGACGAATGGGAACGAAAAGTCCTAGCTATTGAAGAAGCAACTGATTTGTCAACATTAAAACCAGAAGAATTGATAGGTAATTTAATGTCCTACGAAGTAAATTTGCAGGCAAAACGAAATGGAGCACAAGAAAAGAAAAATGTGGCATTCTAAGCAGAAAAAGATGATTCCGACTCAGATAATGAAGATATGGCAATGATCGCTAAAAATTTCAAAAAGTTTTTGAAATTTAACAGAAACAAATTCAAGGGAGACAAATATAATTCCAACAACAATTCCAATAGCATCAAACCATCATCTTCAACGATGGAATGTTATGAATGTCATAAGAAAGGACACATGAAGAAGGATTGTCCAGATCGTAAAAAGAATAACTTCAAGAAGGATAAAACCAAACGAAAAGCTTTTTCAGTCACTTGGGACGACACTGACTCATCATCCTCATCAGAGAGTGAAAGTGATAATGAACAAGCAAATGTATGCTTCATGGCTTCGTCAGACGATGTAAGTGATTTTACTTTTGAAGATTTAATTGAAATAAATTCTGAATTAGTAAATTTAACAAAACAAGTTAAAAAGAAAAATAAGGAGTTGCAAAGAAAGTTAGATAGAACAGTTTTAGAAGTAGATATGTTGAAAGATGAGAAGATAATATTGGAAGAAGAACTTGAAATTTCTCAACAATCGAATTCTAACTTATCTTCTCAAATTACGTCAATATCTGAATAACTAGAAATTCAGAAAAATAAAAATGATGTTTTACTTTTCGAAAATAATAGTTTAAAATCTAAGATTAAGGATTTAGAGTTAGAAAAATCTAGTCTTAAAATAAAATTTGATGATATCTCTAAAAATGTTTCTAATTTCAATAAAGGAAGAGAAAATCTTTCTAGTATACTAGAAAACTCTCAATCCTCTAACACTAAATCTGGACTAGGATTTAAAAAACAAAATAATTTTGGTAAAAGTAGGATTAATAATAAAATTAAGAAAGATATTAAGAAAACAGTTTATTCAAATACTAAAACCATTAAGATATGGATTCCAAAAACAAATAATGTATTGATAAGGAATAAACATATCGAAATGTTTATGGAAACTGTTCATAATAACAAAAATTATGTTTATAAAGGGAATTCTAAACCCGTATGGGTTTGGCTTCCTAAGATCTAACTCTTAGGACCCTAAAAAGATTGGGTACCAACTTTTTATAAACTTTTTGCAGCTACCACATAAGAAGAGAGGAAAATGGATTCTAGATAGCGGTTGCTCAAAACACATGACTGGAAACAAAGAAATGTTGTCAAACATTATACACTCAAATGGAGCAGTCACCTTTGGAGATAACTCAAAAGGATATATTATCGGCAAAGGCAATGTCAATAGCAACGGTACATCTAATTTGCCTCTCATTACTGATGTTTTATTAGTTAAAAATTTAAAACATAATTTATTAAGTATTAGTCAACTATGCAATAAAGGTTTTAATATAACTTTTTCAGAAAATAAATGTAACATTTTTGATAAAAATCACAACATTATTTTCGAAGGAAAAAGAGATAAAAATATTTACATCTTAAATATGAACGTTAATAATGATTCAAATTTGTGTCTAGTGGCTAAAGAAAACGATTCTTGTCTTTGGCACAAAAGATTTTGTCACATCAATTATAATACCATCAACAAACTAGCTAAAAATAAATTAGTTAAAGGTTTACCCAATATAAAATTCGAAACTAACATATTTTGTGATGCATGTAAATTAGGAAAATTAACAAAATCTTCTTTTAAATCAAAGAAAGTAATATCTACAGAACAACCACTTGAACTTTTACATATGGATCTTTTTGGTCCAACTCAAGTACAGTCTATTAATCATAATAGATATGTGTTTGTTATTGTAGATGATTTCTCTAGATATACTTGGATTTTCTTTTTGAAAAATAAAAGTGATACTTTTGATAATTTTAAAGTTTTTGTTAAAAGAATTCAAAATATTAAAACATTGAAAATTAAAAATATAAGAAGTGATCATGGAGGCGAATTTGAAAATGAAGTTTTGAACAATTTTGTAACAAGAAAGGTATTAACCATAATTTTTCTTTTCCTAGAACACCACAACAAAATGGAGTTGGAGAAAGGAAAAATAGAACGTTACAAGAATGTGCAAGAACTTTACTAAATGGAACCACTTTATCGAAACACTTTTGGGCAGAAGCTGTAGCTACTACTTGTTATGTATTGAATCGCGTTTCTATTCGACCATTAACTAAGAATACCCCATATGAACTTCTAAATGGAAGAAAACCAAATATTTCATATCTTAAAGTTTTTGGTTCTAAATGTTTTATTTTAAATACTAAAGATCAACTAGGCAAATTCGATCCAAAATCCAATGAAAGAATATTCGTTGGATATTCGGAACGAAGCAAGGATTATCGAATTTATAATAAACGAACTCAAATTATTGAAGAAAGCTTACATGTTTATTTCAATGAAAATTTTAAAAATATAAATCCAAGTGTTACTATTGATTCTGATGATGAAACTACTCAGAATGAAAATAGTAATACAAATGAAAATTTTGATATTCATGAAACCAATACAAACGTTACTCCTAATATAATAAAATCTCCACCTAGAATTTTAAGAGATCATCCTATGCAAAATATAATTGGAGAAGTTAATACGAATGTTAAAACTAGACATCAACTAAATCAAGTTGGTGATGTAGCTTTTCTCTCTAACATAGAACCTAAGAATATAAAAGAAGCTTCAACTGATGACTACTGGATTCTTGCCATGCAAGAAGAACTAAATCAATTCGAACGAAATGAAGTTTGGGAACTCGTTCCTAGACTCAGTGATCAATCAGTCATCGGTACTAAATGGGTTTTCAAAAATAAAGCAGATGAACTAGGAAATATAACGAGGAATAAAGCTAGATTAGTTTCACAAGGATATAATCAAGAAGAAGGAATTGATTACGAAGAGACGTTTGCTCCGGTCGCCCGACTTGAAGCAATACGAATATTATTAGCTTACGCGTGTTTTCATAATTTTAAACTATATCAAATGGATGTTAAAAGTGCATTTTTAAATGGATTCATAAAATAAAATGTTTTTGTTGAACAACCACCTTTGTTCAATCATGAAAAATTTCCGGATCATGTATATAAACTCAAAAAGGCGTTATACGGTTTAAAACAAGCACCACGTGCTTGGTATGATCGTCTTAAAGGCTATTTATTAGAATATGGTTTTGAAATCGGTAAAGTAGATCAAACGCTTTTTATTAAGAAAACTAATAAAGATATTTTAATAGTTCAAATATATGTTGACGATATTATTTTCGGCTTAACAAATGAAAAACTATGTCAAGAATTTTCAACTATAGTGACGAATGAATTTGAAATGTCTCATATGGGAGAATTGTCATATTTTCTTGGATTACAAATTAAACAAATTGAAAATGGAATTTTTATTAATCAAGAAAAATATTGTTATAATTTAATCAAACGTTTTGGTCTGGAAAACATTGCTGCCAAACCAACTCCTATGAGCACAATGATTCATCTCGATAGAGATGAAGATGGCAAAAGTGTTGATCAAAAGTTATATCGTAGTATGATAGGTTCTTTACTTTATTTAACAGCGAGTCGACCCGATATTATGATGAGTGTTTGTTTATGTGCTCGATTTCAAGCAAATCCCAAAGAATCACATATGAGAGCAGTTAAACGCATTATTCGTTATCTAACTAAAACCAAAGATTTCGGACTATTTTATCCGAAAGAATGTCCTTTCGAATTAGTTTCCTATAGTGATGCTGATTTTGGAGGAAGTCGGACGGATCGAAAAAGTACGAGCGAAACGTGTCATTTCATTGGACGTTCCTTAGTTTCTTGGTTTAGTAAGAAACAAAACTGTGTTTCTTTATCAACATGTGAAGCAGAATATATATCTGCTGCTTTGGCATGTGCACAAGTCGTATATATGCAACAAACACTACAAGATTTTAATTGTCATCTTGAAAAATCAATAATTTATTGTGATAATACTAGTGCAATAAATCTTTCTAAAAATCCGGTCAATCACTCACGAACAAAACACATTGATATTCGTCATCACTTTCTTCATGATTGTTTGGAAAAAGGATTAATAAATTTAGAATTTATCAACACTGAAAATCAAATAGCTGACATTTTTACTAAACCGCTAAATGAAAATATTTTTATAAAACTAAGACGTGATTTAGGTATAATGTCGTTTAAAGATTTATGAATAAAATTATTCAAAAATATCGAAAATCAAAAATTGTCTTATTTCTGACCAAAGCGGAACTCGAACTCATGACCTCTGACTTAGTTGTTAAATGTTGTATTATAGCTACTTGAGCTATGGGTGTTTCTTGTTCCAGTTCTATTTACAATCTGTACCATTAACTTTAATTTCAGAACAAACTATTTTTGACTCTAAAGCCTATATATCATACAATTACAAAAAGTTTTGTTTTAAAGTTCTGTGATTAAAATTAAAATTTGTTTTAAACCACTATTTTTTTAGAAAATAAATGGTTATATATATGTACTATGTTTATTGATTAGAACATATAATACAAAAATATTTTTACAAAACAAAACTTGAAAATATGTCTTCAAACAATGATTACTATAACTCTGAAAATTCTCATCTTTCATACACATCTCTAGATGACGATTGTTCTGATCGAATCCCCGAATATGGTCCCTATCTTACTTATCCAATGCCTAACCGTGTTCTAGACTTCTCCTCTCCAGATAAAGACCCCCGACACGGGTGGAAACCATGGGAAGACTCCCATACAGGCTATACACCTGAAAAGAAGAAAGGGAAGAATACAATGGTAGTATCTCCATCAACCAAACAAAAAATTGATGAAATACATCACTACCAACAACAGCAAATGAATATGCAACGAGAACTCTACTACGAACAAAAAGTCACGACAAGACGTTTAAGTTTTCTTAAAAAGATTGCCATGAAAATTTGTTCATCTAAGAAGGATGATGTTGCTGAACCTTCTTACAGATCTCCATCACCTTCAAACCCCGTTCAAACTCCAATACCTCCAAGATGGTCACCAATAGAAAATGTTCCGTCTCCAAACTCATGGGAACGTAGATGCTGATGAACCATGGCTATAATTTAATATATATGTTATTATTTTCAATAAGATGTATAGATATAAATGATGTAAAAATAAAATTTATATTTCTATAATTTTTTTATTGAAAAACAGCAGAAATTTGTTTGTTCACATGCCTCGGTCGACCAGAGACCCTGAGTCGGTCAGCCGAAGCTATCCCGAGAAGTTTAAAAACATATTTTCTGCCAGGTCGGTCGACCGAATTCCCTGACTCGGTCAGCCGAACCCTTCCCGAGAATTTCACCATCTTTCAGATTGCCACTTCGGTCAGCCGACCTAGTGCTTCCGGTCGACCGAACGTATCATTTTCTGTTTTCTACTTCAGTTTTATACCCATCCTTTCACCTTTTTTACTTTGTCTCTTCACTTTTTACTCTTCCAAAACAGATTTTAACCCTAGCCCCCATTACAACCACCCAAAATTTCTTCAATTTCTTCAACCAAAAATGGCCCCTAAGAAGAAATCGAAGACTAATGCTGGCTCATCTTCATCAACTCCTGTAGACTCTCAAATTGCTTCTTGGCTAGTAAGTGACAAAGATTTAGAAAGATGGATAAGGCTTCAAGATGCTAAAATCTTTGAGGAGTCATTCGTAAGTTATCCTGATTTTACCGCCTACGGTATTGAAAATGCCGCCCTTGAAAGTGGTCTTGATACATTTCTTGACCATAGGAAAAATAACTTGAAAATTAATCATATAATGGTCAAGTTATTTCTAGCAAATCTCAACCTTGTAAATCCACCGAGAAACACTGAAAATTGTGTTTGGACATCGGTTTGTGGCACTTCGATTTTTCTATCCATTGATCGAATTGACCACATTTTAAATGCTCGACCGGGTGGAATTTCGTTACATGATGTAGATTGTAATACAACGACTCGTGACCGTCTAAGTCATCTATTTTTTGAAGATGACGCTACCGATTTAAGGCAAACTTCATCCCTTCGACCTAAAGCCCAACCCTTTCATCGATTCATGATGAAGTCTATTGTTCCAAGAGGAGGATCATACCACTTAGTATATTCCGAAAACTTCAAAGCATTGTATGATATGTGTTGAAATATTCGAGTAAATTGGACACAACTTCTTATGGATGAATTTCTCTCTTTCAACCAAGGAAAGATGCTCCATATTTATTATGGAGAATAAATAATGAGGTTGATTAATAACTTTGTCACCCATGCTCCGGAATCCGAAACATCCAAAGTTCGTACTTTTGACTCACGAACCATAAAACTAATGAAGTTACCCGATGCACCGTCCCAAATTACAACTTTTCAGCAATGGCGTACTACTCCTCGAGAACAACTACGTCGCAGCTATTCTACACCTCAACCATCCACTCATTTTACGGAACGTATAACTCGTCAAACCTTAATTCAACGACCAACTCCCGGTACTAGTATGGAGGCTGCCATTGATATTTTGGCTCGAAATCAACTAGCTTTGGATTCTCGACTTCGAAAAATTGATGGGCGGTTCAAGAAGATCAAAGGCTTCTTCGTAAATTTATGGGATGCCTTATCATGTACTTCTGAAGCCGGTGCTTCATTTGTTGCTCCTGGAAAAAGACCAGCACCTAATTTCTCTTGGTCTACATCCGATAACACAAGTTCCAGCACATCGGAAACTCACGCACCTCCTACTCAAAGACGGGGTAAGGAACCGGCTCCTCTGGATGAAAATATTCGTCCAGAATTTTGGGATTCTGATGATGATGAGGAGTAATTATAGTATTTTACAATTTAATTTCAAGAACTTCTTTATGAGCACAATATATTGTTCTTCATTATTGTTGTGTACTAAGCAAACATCCTTAATTTGTTCCTATTTTGGTTTGAATATTTAGTATTTAAATTTCAATGGTTCGCATTATTTTAACATATTACTTCTCGTAAGTATTCCTTTTTGTCGATGACAAAGGGGGAGAAAAATGTATGAAAGCTAACATATTTTTTGCAGAAAAGTCTCCATATATTCAGGGGGAGAATTATAATATAGATAAGTTTTACTTCGTCACATAAGTATTGTCATCAATCAAAAAGGAGGAGAATGTTGATTCATGAGTTTTGATTCATGACACAAGCTTCAGAGATCATACGACGAAATACAAAGAGAATACTATATGAAAGCGACAAAAAGAGAATAAACGAATATTGTTAACTACAAAGGAGATAAGACTACAATCCAGAGATTAGTATGAATATTTTATTTTATTGAGTCTTAGAATATTGTTAAAATCATTCCTTAGGTAGTCACACATACACACAAATTTATCCATGTTAATTTATACATATATAAGTGTACACTGTGCAAATAACATCAGGTCGGCTGACCGACCAGGATCCTCGGTCGACCGACCTTGTGTTATGTGCACAGGTACTCTCTGTTTTGTGTACGATTTCGAACTCAGCTGACCGGCTAGATTTTCCAGTCGATCGACCAGAGAATAACGGCTAGTTTACTGAAGAGATGCGATCATTTCATGAAGAGGAATGTCCTCTATTTCAAGAGATATGGACACAACTGTTGATTGAAACTCTTCATGAAAGATTATAACTCTTCTACAACTATATAAACATATTCAATTCACTTCTACAATAACCAATTCATGTTTTAATTCTGAAATCTATTCTCTATTATTCTCTGCAAATAAAAAGCATTCATTCTCATTCAATATCACTAGAATCCTTGAATTAATTCATATACTTCGATTCTACGTGATTATCTTCCTTCTAAATCTTCACACACATACATACTCTTGAGGATTTGATTATATGAAAGTTGTACTATCAAAAGACAATCAGTGTTATTCAGAACACATTCGTCAACAAACTATTTGTATTAAGTTGAAGTCCTCTTCGGCTATTGAGGCGGAAAAATTCCTGTTCGGCTGCTCAGGTGTCGTATACCTATTCCTCCGGGTTAAGTGAGGGGTTTAGTTTAAATCCAGAGGGTATTCTGGGACTGGACGTAGAACGGGAAGTTCGAACCAGTATAAAAATTCCTGGTGTGCTTACTTTAATTTTTATTTTACTATTATTATTAGCTTCCGCATTTATATAACATATTGCACGATCCTTAGTACTACACGTACACTTTCATATGGGGCCTAAGTCCTAGGCCGAATCCTGGTCTCTCCGGACCCTTGTCGAACATAGTCCATGCTCGACGACCTTTTAGCCAAAAACCAGACAAAAAGTCAATCAAAATCTAATCCGAAATCCAGATTCAAACCGGAAAACCATAAACCCATATCAAAATTCCAAACCAAAAGGAAAACGTCCAAACCAGAATCCAAATTAGAAAACAAAAAAAACCAGGAGTTCAAACCAAACTCCAAAACCAAACCAGAAAAAGAAAATGTCCAAGCCAAAAAGAAAAAACAGATTTCACAAACCAGAGTGTCACGGTTTATCATCATCTCAGAGCATGCCTAGGGGTTGTCTCTGTCCCCGTACATGAGTAAGTGACTTAGCCGTCTACCCAGAGTTTGCTACTTATTCCAAACCATCACGATTAGTTGATGACCAACCGAACACCATTCCTAGGCCTCGTGCCATTATCGTTCAAGGTAGGCGGTGGCTGCTCCTGTTCCACCGCCACCATTCCGAGTTTTGACATATTGCCACAACTGATCATTCCTTACATGCTTCTTGATTATATCATTTAGATGCCTGCAACTGTTAGTATCGTGCCAGTCCAGGTCATGAAAGTGACAGTGCCTTCCCGATGCCCTTTCGCGTTCTGAGGGTTCCCTCCTTGTTGGCCTTCAATAAGGAAGGCGATCCCGAGTGTCCAAGTATATCCGTTCCAGTGTCTCATTCAGTCCTGTGTAAGTGGAGAATTTTGGTTTTCCCCAACGCTTCTTCTTCCCTTTATCCTTATCTTTACCCGAGCTTTCACCGGACGGTTCTCCATCCTTAACCATGTTTACTTCCTTTGACTTCATATCCAAGCATGCATCCTCTTGTTGAAGAAATCTCTCTACTTCATGAAAGAATTCCCCGAGATCCATTGGTGGATCCAGTATCAATGATACTTTGAAATCTGAATCATCCCTGACTCCTGACACTGCTTCCATCAAACCATTGATGGATCCGACCGATCCACCGAAGCAACTACTGCATTAAATCGAGTTAAGAAAGTCCTGAGTGATTCTTCTGCCCTCTGCTTAACCGACGTCAGTGTCATCACATTCTTCGGCCTTTTTATGTGAGCTCGAAACTGCTTCAAGAACGTATCCACCAGTTCTGTCCATATTCTAATAGATCCATCTTTCAGCTATCTGAACCACATAGCAACTATATCTACCAAGTACAGGGGGAAACACCGGGCCATAACCTCCTCTGATGCCCCCATCACTTCCATATCTCTTGTGTACCTCATCAAGTGGTCAGTGGGATCCATCTTATTGTTGTATACTTCCAGAGTGGGTAGCTTGAAATTGGGTGGATTCCTAGCTATCCTGATGTTATGGGTAAACGGACTTTTGTTGACTCCCTCCAAATCTCTATCTGTCAGACCTCCGCCAATAGTTCACCCGATAATGTCAGCTAATCCAGTGTTACCTACCAAGGTTTGCCCCCCATCTACATTTCCTAACTGCCCTCCAATTCCTCGAGGGAATTTCGGTACATACTCCTCATCGTGCACTCCAGTATCCCTGTTGGCGCTAGGCTGCGCCATGCCATCTAGTATCCCTCCATGGATTGGTCCTGCATTACCTGGCGATATGCCCCCAAGTCTAGGTTCATCCGGGTTGATAGCTGTATGCCGATCAGGTACTACCCCCTACCGAACTACTCCATCTATTTGCCGGTTGAGTCCTTCTAATCCAGCTCCATAGATCTGAGCTCCTACAGCTCCTGCTTATCCAAATTGTCTGAGAAGGGTCTGCATCATTTCCTCTTTCCTTTTCATCAACTGCTCCTGCATGGAACTCATCATGACCTGCATCTCGTCCCTAATGATATAGATCGAGGCTTGATTAGCTCCAGAGGAAGCCCCCTGACTTCCCTCTTGCTGACTCCTTTCCGTCCTTTGTCTCCAGGTTGATTGCCTTGCAATAGTCTCCAGAATCCAAGTTCCTTGACCTTTAAATTCAAAATCCAAGCTTCTGAATCCTTGAGTGCTAGCTTTCTCGGTGAAAGCACCAAAATGTTAGCGTCAAAATTGGTCACTACAACCCAAATCCAGATGAAAGCACCAAATCACAGTCACAGATTACAGATAAAATGTATATAGAGAGTATGAATGTGAATAACAGTGAAAATTAAAAAGAAAGCAATAATAACATAGGATTTATAGTGGTCCGGCTAACTCCGGCCTACGTCCACTCTAGAAATTTCCTTTCTATTAATATGAGAATCAATTACAATTACAATCCGGAGTTTTTAAAACAACAATAGCAGAGTAGCCTTAGGGGAGAAGAGGAAGGGAAACAGAATCAGATCCCTTTTCTGAAGCCCCACATGCTATATTTATAGGCAAAACCTGAGTTACTGGGCTTCCTGAATGATCCGGGCCCATCAACACCAATGCCGATCCAAAAATGATGACCCATAAATGACGACCCAGAAATGACAAGAAATGACGACCCAGAAATGACGACCCAGAAATGACGACCCAAAAATGACGATCCAAAAACGACGACCCAAAAACGACGACCCATAAATGACGATCCATAAATGACGACCCAGAAATGACAACCCAGAAATGACAATCCAGATCACCACCTAGCCACATCCACCGACCCACTCAGGCTGAGCCACTCATGACTTTCCACCCTTGACTGAGCCATACTAGCCTTCATACCTCCAATCCTTTCCTAACTCGATACTCGTTTGAGCCCGATCATATCTTCTGCAACTATTGTCTTGTAGCCAGGTAACACCGTTGATTTTAGTTAAATCTGCCTGTCCATGGCCTTGCCAAAAGGCGGGTTAACAAATATGAAATATACTTAATTTTAATGAGGAAAATAAGTATTTAAAGGCTTAAAAATGATTAATAAGCTAATGATATATTTTATAAAATTGTTATAAAATTTTATAAAATAGTTTGGAATCATATTAGACTTGTACCGAAAAGATTTAGTAAATAAAATTAAGATTTGATCAAGTAATAAATGAATTACTTATTTAAATATATATGTATGTGTATGAGTATGGACAGGTATACGTATACGTGTATTTAAAGATATATAACAATCAAAACAATTTTTATATTATTGTTAGAATTATTGTGTATATTGTTTGAATATAGTGTGTATTTTTGTATATGCAGATATATATATATATATGGATGTCTACAAATACATTTATATATAAGAGTGTTGTGGGCATTTCACGTAGCAATCGTGATTATCATGTGCGCTAAGTTGCGTTAGAAGTATATCGGGTCGAGTAATCGTTCAGTGAAGCTTAATGTGATTTGTGTTGTTTTATTATGCTTGTGTACATGTGTGTGTATATGCCTGAATGATTATGTTAGCACGTGTAGGCATCACATGATGCTAGATGACCGACTGAATATGTTTTGGCATTATTAGAGGAAGTCGGGTCCTACCGTTGAACTCTACACATACAAAGTGTGGATTTTGTGGCTATTTCAAACACATATGGAACTAGTTCTAATACATCAGCCAATGAACTCCTGAATGGGGTAGAGGCATGCATGGGAAGTAAGCTGACTCATTGGGTGAAGCAACGGAGGAAACGACACGCAAATCGACTGTTGAATGGATTAGGTTGCACTTGCCCCAGACTTACTGTCGGGGAAAGGCTACCACTGGTGGACCTATGGTTTGACCACTCATGCGCCAATAGTGCTCGGACCTGAGCAGTAAGCCCAGGTCAGGTGATAGTAGATCAGGCATTTCTTCCCCGTTTGATGCTTGGTTCTTCATGAGGTCTTAGTACGGCTTCATAGAGACTGCAGGCTACTTGAGAAAATGGGATGTAAGGTGAAGCATAAGATCTAGATGTGGATGCAATGCGATGCATTAGTTATCGAGAATGATCGATAAGGTGTTAAGGTCAAGGCAACGGTGGAAGCAAGGAGCGCAAGGCACTAACTATTCCCATACGAGAGTAATAGGAGATCGAGAGCCAATTGAATACGAGATTGGATGGGGATCAGATTTATGGTCATGTATGATTAGCATGTTCAATTGGAGGGCGAAATGAGGTGAGGAGGCAGTTCCAGACTCAGGCAGATGTGCGACCATGTGACAGCAATGATTGGTTCTAGATCGTGCAGACGTGTAGATTATTGGTTAGCATTGATTCCATGATTCAAAGAGTCATTGTGCTTAAGTGATCCATTGAGGTTAAAGCAAGTACATGGTGAGGTAACCATGGGATATGCGACTGTATTTGGGTCGTAGTGCAGCTCCAATGCTACGCATCCATTTAGACGTTGTTTATGGTTTCGGACCAAGCCATCAAGTGGGACCAGAGCGATGCTTATAGGGTACTTGTACCCAGCAGCGGTAGTGTAGATGTAGATGCTAGGGAGCACTACAGTGGAGTGTTTTCACTGTTGCCGGGAGAGTGGTCTAGGTTTATATGGAGGCAGCTGTAGAGACAAGAGGTCGTATGGGGAAACACAATTCCCTTTGTGGACTCTCAACGGTAGGAATATATATAGATCCAAGACCACATAAGGTGCAATTGCTCCATTAATATATTTCATTTAGTACGTGATGATAGTAGATATTCTCTATTTGACACATTATTATGTTGCGCTTGTGTTATACTCATTGATTGATATAATCTTTGTGTATAGCGTAGTATAGACTGATATTATGACACTTTTATCACTTCTACACTTGTATATTGGTATTTCCTTTATCATAGTATATTATTATGTGGCAGTCACATTATATTAGTTATGCTGACTCATTGATTACAAGAGAAGAGTAGGTTATGGTATGATTCCTTATTTTTGAGATTAGCATATTGTACTTGTTTATGGACAGTCCAAATTATCCCTGAGCTATGTTTATAGAGAGGGCCAGCTGTGATTTAGTTAAATCTTGTTTATTTTATATAGTATTAATATACAATCTTTTGAGATAGTTTCTCTTACACCAGGCTTTAAGTCTGACCCTTGTTTGTCTTTGTCTGTTTATGTCATAACAATTCTCGGGTACTCGATTGAGTTGTTTGGGAGTTGGTTGCTTTTAGGGATACGCTATCGAGATGCACATGTGGAGTATTTTGGAGGCGTGGCATTGATATTTTGGATATGTATACTTAATATTTTATTAATACATGACAGACCTAGTAATTTGTATATGAGATCTGTTGTATCAGATATTTATTTAGAACTCCGCCATATTGGAAGTTAATGTATTCTGACTTTCTATATTGATATTTATTTATCAGCTGCTTCCTCTTGTGCAGTCTCTTATATATTATCATCCCGCTCTATTCATGTATAGTCATTATATTATATGTTATCATTCCATTGTGAGATCTTATTAATGTCTTGGTTTGGTGTTTTGTTTTAATTTTACCCCAATAATCTGTTTTTTGCAGTATTTGAAAGTCGGGCGATGACGTAAGGTGCTAATTTTTGGGTATTACGAAGGGTGGGTCATTACACCCTGGCTAATAGGCGCGGACATAGGTTGGGCTGAGAGACCCATTCTTTAATGGCTATGGTGGACGATCAGCTGACAGACACCTACCTAGTAATGATCCATATACTTAACTATTTTCCTTTCTTCCGACCCTCTTTATTATTGTTATTTAGCATGAGGTTCACCGTGTAGGCCGCACCGCGAGCATTTCGCATTCATACAAGCCTACAGTTCTTAAGGAAACAATTGGAGGATGAAATGGAAGCTTGCCAACGAGCGGTGGGGTAAACAGGAGGGCTTGAGAGCCAATCTTTGGATGTTGAGAATAAGGCTAGGGAGTCTGAGAGGCAGGCCCTGTAGGTGGATGGTGCTCGGAATATGGCAAAAGGCTAGGGACACTGTAACAACCCGCATATTTTACGATTGTATATTTAAATGTTTTATTTAAATATAGCATCGTTAATCGGATTAAAGTCTGAAATGTCACTTTTTGCAAACAGTCAAATTAGGACTCGAGACCACTTCCATTGAGTCCAAAATGGTGTTTGCGACCTTTTTGAGTATAAACATCGATATGTTTGGAGTTGAGTGAAATTTTGATATTTTCATTTAGGGCTTTGGATTTGGGTTTCAGCCCAATAACCTAACACCCAACCCATCTAATACCCTAACTCCCCCTCCACTCCTCTTCATTCCTTCATAACATTTCCTAACACTCTAGCTAAAGCAAAAATGGGGAAAGGAATGGGAAATTAGAAATTCCTAAGCCCTAATTCTCTTAGAAAGGATCAACTTTAAGCTAGAAATCAAAGAGAGGCTTAGGTAAGCATCCTCTTCATCTTCTCCATCTCAATCCCTCTTCAAATTTCAGAAAATTCCTAAACCCTAACTTAGGAAATATTCTTCTTATGGACTTAGATTGAAGCTTCTTGAGTTGTTGTTGAAGAGGAATTGATCTTAGCTTGTTTTAGAGCTTCTCACTTGAGTTTTTGAGTTAAAGGTGAGTTTTTCAAACTCACATCTATGTCTATATCTTTGATAATTGTTTGGTAGTAATTCCTAACATATATTCCTTGTTCATTTGCTTTTGAATTGAATTGGTTTGATGAATATTCCAATTTTGTCAAATCTATAAAAATCCTATCTTTGATGTTTGAACATGTTGTTGGGGCGTATCGAAGAGCCTATAAGGCTGGGTTGTCGCTTGGCATAAATCCCTAGTCTCCATTGCTCGTCCGATTGCTCCCGGTTTAGGATCTTTTCCCCTCTTGGGGGCTAGACTGATTTTGCTGGAAATGACAATTCAGTCGACTGAACTGCAGAGTCAGTCGACTGAATCTGGAGAAGAAAACTTTCTGCCCCTGTGTTAGTCGACTGACCATACAGTTCAGTCGACTGAACTGGGGACAGAAATGTTTCTGTCCCTGTATCAGTCGACTGACTCTGCAGAGTCAGTCGACTGAACCAGGAACCCGAGAGTTTCTACCCTTGTTTCAGTCGACTGACCCTACTGTACAGCCGACTAAATCTGTGAAATTTGCTTTACGCCTATTTTAGGCAGTTTTGTGCGGGTTTCCGATTTTTAACCAATTTTTTTGATGATCCGAATTATTGTTATCATTTATCGACTTTGATGACTTCTTTTTTGGGATTTTTGGGAATATCCATTTTGATGGATTCAGTATCGATTTTTGTGGTTTTAATTCACGTCGTCGAATGTGGATTTTGGTGATTGATTGTTTCTACAATCATTTCTGTGATTTGTCACTTTAAAATACAAAGGTTTCTATACTAGTAGTAAATATTCAAACTCTTTCACAAAGATGATTCCAACTCTATTTTTAATTCAAATCTCGTTTATAAAAAACCGTTTTCCAATCTATTAGTATATACAAACCTTTACCCCATTCGTATGAGAAATCTAATTAAACGGCTTAGCAAAACAAGTGGTATGAAACGCTTGCATTTACTTTGTCGGTTAATTCTTAGGCTTGTTCGATTGAAATCTTGTGACAATTTTCGAGTGGAAATCTACAGTTTGTTCGTAAATATTTAAGTTAAGGAAGTGGTTATGGGACATGAAGCTAAACTCATTTATTTACTAGCTCAGTGTAATTTACACTTATCGATCAATGATGATCCGTTGGTGATTTAGACTAGCGATGTGCGATGTCTCTTTGTCCGCGTGGGGGACTGTACCCTGTTTGGAGGAGTTTCGACTCATAGTCCGCAAGGTGGGACTATACCCTGTTTGGAGGAGC
The DNA here is from genome assembly GCA_030737815.1 of Allium fistulosum. Lineage (NCBI taxonomy): Eukaryota > Viridiplantae > Streptophyta > Magnoliopsida > Asparagales > Amaryllidaceae > Allium > Allium fistulosum. The sequence goes on along the minus strand of CM060901.1, from coordinate 332,549,463 downwards.
TTCGGCTCATAGGAGGAGCTTTGGCTCATAGTCCGCAAGGGGGGACTATACCCTGTTTGGAGGAGTTTCGTCTCATAGTCCGCAAAGGGGGACTATACCCTGTTTGGAGGAGCTTCGGCTCATAGGAGGAGCTTTGGCTCATTGTCCGCAAGGGGGGACTATACCTTGTTTAGAGGAGTTTCGACTCATTGTCTGTAAAGGGGTCTATACCCTGTTTGGAGGAGCTCCGGCTCATTTGTGATACACGTGTTGGTGAGTTTTCATGCTCCCGTTTGTGATAGGCCTTCCCCCTTTTGTGATTTCTGGATTTCTAGTTGATGATTTCTAGAATTTGTGTTTCACCGATTTTTGCAATTGGCATTGATATGTTTTGTCAATATTTGTGTTTTGGTGAATAATTTAAAGAATGCGATTCTTTTTGGATGTTTGAGATGATTTGGGATATTGTATGATTTTTGTTGTTATTTGATGTATACTTGTCGCAGTATGGCATTATTGTTATCATACATTTTTGTCATATCTCTTATCCTATCTCATTTTATCTGATATTTATAGCTAGACTGATCCGTTTATTATTTTCTTCTTAAATAATACTCGGGTCAGACCGAGGTATTTCAGGTACTCCTGCTTGACTTCTTATCTGGGTCATTCACCTGACTTTTGGCTAACTACTTTAGCATAGTAGTTTTTGTTAGTATACATTTGAGATAGAGACTCCTTGATGTATACTTATTCTTTTGTCTAGCACTTGTATCTATTCTTTTGTGATGTAGTGGATTTAGTTTGACCACTACTTTGATGTACACTTCTATGTGTTATATTCATATCTGTTTCCGCCTTTGTGATATGAATATCTGTGACTGATTTGTGTTATGTTTAGTTCTATATTTATTTCCGAAGTCCACATAGCCACTGTGTAGTAGCTTTGAGTTTGTATTTGATATGTCGGATTTCATATTATCTAACATATCGATACTCGCACAAAGCAATTACACAGATGGTCGCTCCTCAACAACCTTATTCTTCGTGCTAGTCGACAGCATTACCCCATATTGTCCTTGGCTAGCGTGAGTATAGAGGTGGGGCGTTACATCTTGGTATCAAAGCCAATCTTTGGAACAATGTAGAATAATCTAGCAAGGATCATTGTCCTAAGTCTTTCTTAGGAATCGTGCCACAGGATTTAATTCGAGTCTTCGTACCGTTTTATCCCATTTCTTTTTATGATGCCTTGTTTTATCAATCAAGTTTGTTTGATATTCATTCTGTGAATAATCCTTTTCCTCTTCTTTCTTTCTTAAAGAAGAGAAATGGTTATATCTGGCGGTCCTAGCGCTGGTCAATCCAGTAGACCTTCTCTGGATGGCGTATTCATGTCTGCCCAACAACTTTTGGATCTTGTAAAGAATCAAAGGTTTATCTGTGCTTTGATTAAAAACCCCAAAAAGGTTTTACCTCTGAAATTAGAAGTGCCTTTCGACCAGTTTGTAGATATCACTCTTCGACTTGAAGAGGCCGATAAAGAAAGTGATGTTGAAGTTATGGATGCCAAACAAAATTTAAACACCAACCAGAAAAGGCATATTAAGTTCAAAAGTCCTAATCCCAACAAGAAAGGGAAGCAGACAATTTCGGTAGCAAAGACTCCTACCACTAGTCGTGGACGATGCTACAATTGTGGTTCTATGGACCACTATGCAAATAAGTGTCCGAAACCTTTTTTTGTCGTTATTGCAAAAGTTCAGGCCATCTTATATCTACATGTCCCATACTCCAAAGAAGGAGAGAGGGAGAGTTGAATATTGTGCAAGCCCCTAGTAACACTTCTCATGGTCAAGGTATTTTTTTTCATTCAGTCCTTGATGGCATTATTTTATTTCGTGATCTTCCTATTTGATTTCTTTTGATACGAGTGCATCCCACTCTTTTATATCAAAAGAACTTGTTGATTCTTTTTCTTTAAATATTATGGTCTTGATGACTTCATTGAGAATTGCGAATCCGATTTGTGGATTTGCAACACTCAGTTTACTTTGTGAAAATGTCGAGATTATTTTATGTGATTATTCTTTTCGAGCCAATTTGCATGTTATGCGTTACTTAGGCTTCGAAATTGATTTTTGGGAAAGGATTGGCTTGATCATTATGAAGCCCACATTCTATGTCCTGAGAGGACTATCCATCTTCGACATTCTCAATCTGTTAAGCAGATTTCTATGGTTCTTAATGATTTCGATTTCCAATTCGGTGACATCATTTTTTTCTTTAAACCTACATGATGAGGAGAATGTTATTTCTCTCATTCATGTAGTTTGTGAATTTTCTGGTATATTTGAGCTTGTCTTAGGATTATCACCTAAGTAATCTATTGAGTGGTGCTAAGGTCTTTTTCAGCTCGACCTTGCCACCGGTTTTCATCAGCTACGAGTTGCGGAGGGTAGCATTCCACTTACCGCATTCCGCACTCGTTATGATTCTTATGAATGGTTCGTCATGTCATTCGGTTTGACGAACCTTCTACCTTATTTCATCCATCTTATGAATCGAGTATTCTGCGAATATCTCGATGAGACATCCTTGTATTTATTGATTATGGATGAAAACAACAATTTAAAATTTGCAAATCTTTTTAATAAGATATTTATAAGTATGATTGGATTTTGTTCTTAAAACGAGCAAGGAATATTCATAAAATTTTAAGTGACATGTTTATCATATAGAAGATGATTTTGTGTTGTTTTGCCCATTGAGTGCTTTAAGAATTCTGGTCGATGCGCTTGATCAACGTTATCGATAGGAATCTCCTAAACGCTATAATGAGACAGTCAGACATAATAAATTGACATGTAAAAAGTAAAAAAAAATTTCTAAAAAGGATGATTACATAAAGTTAATTATAATTTTGAATGTCTTAGCTTTTCGGGAAAGAGGATCAATTAAAAGAACCCTTTTCCGATGATTTTATTCTTGCGATTCCCGAAGGGAACCAAGACTTTATTGTTTGTACCGATGCTAGTCGTATTGGTTTGAATGTCGTTCTCATGCAAAAAGGGAACGTGTTATCACATATGCTTCGTGATAATTAAAGCTTGTCGAGACTAGATATGCCATTTATGATCTAGTGCTCTCGGCCATTGTTTTCGCTCTTAGAATTTGGCGACATTATCTTTTGGGAGAGAAATTTGTTCTCTACACCGATCATAAATCTTTGAAGTATTTATTTTTTCAAAAGGAACTTAATTTGCATCAACAACATTGGCTCGAGTTCCTTGCATCTTATGATCTTGTTATTCTTTATACTCCCGAAAGAGGAAATCGTGTTGCCGATGCCCTTAGTCGTAAGCAACAAGCGGTTGTTTCCATGATGATATCCGAATGGAGTGATCTCGAGACTTTATCCACTTGTGGGAATCGAGATTGTGAATCCAATTTATGTTCATCTCTTGTTTTGTGTAGCCTTGAGGCTCATCCTTCTTTTTGGACCGTACCTCTTTTGGCTAAACTCTATGTCAAAGAAATTGTTAAATTGCATGGAGTTCCTACTTCTATTGTTAGCGATCGTGATCCATTATTTTACTAGTGGATTTTGGTAAGGTCTTCAAAAGCTTTGGGAACAAAGCTTAACTTTAGCACCGCTTATCGTCCTCAATTCGATGGACCAACCAAGCGTGTGAATCCAACTCTTGAAGATCTTCTTCGTGCACGTGTTCTTGATTTTGGTGGAAGTTGGGACGATCATATTTCTCTTGTTGAGTTTTCCTATAATAATAGCTTCCAATCTAGTATTGGTATGGCACCTTTCGAGGCACTCTACGGAAGGCCATGCCGATCTCCTTCGTGTTAGCTTGAAGCTGGTGAGAAGCTGGTTTTGGGTCCAGATTTTATTTGTATTCATTTGTGTTTCACCTATGAAGGGTGTTGTCCGTTTCAGTTGATCGGGAAAATTAACACCTCGATATGTTGGTTCCTTTCCCATCACCGAACGTATTGGTTCCATGGCTTATCGCTTTTTATTACCGGCTCAGTTTTCTACTATTCATGACGTATTACACGTCTCTCAACTACGGAAATACCTTAGGGATTCCGATTCTATTCTTGAGCCCGGTGTTATTGAAGAAATTGAGGTTTCACCAAATTTGACTTAGGAGCAACATTCTATTCATATCATTGCTTCGGAAGTTAAACGCCTTCGAAATAAAGATGTTCTTCTTGTGAAAGTTCAACGGTCCTCAAATCCTAAGGATCGCTCTTGGGAATCTTGAGAATTCATCGAGCAAACACATCCGAACTTACTCTCTCGTGCTCTTTAGGGTGAAATTCTCATTTCAAAATTTCTTCTTTTTGTGTTGTTGTGCCTTTGTATGGTTGTTACTTTTTATTTCTTTTTCTTAAGTATTGCAAGGACGCAATTTCTTTATGGAGGGCAGTGTAACGACCCAGAATTTGACCACTTTAAAATACCCTATTTAAAGTGATTTTAAATGTAAAATAATTAAGGTTATATGATTCAAATTATATTAGATACGATTTGAAAAGAAAAGAATACACAAAAATAGTAACATTTGCCTACAACGACAAAAGTGACAAAATGCTGATTTCAGAAAAGTATGTTTCAGTGGTTAAATAAATTATTTTAATTTATTTATGAGTGTTTATATTTTTAAATAGAATTATAAAAATTTATTTTTAAATTTGGTTTACATAAATAAATAGTTTAACTAAAACGTCAAAATGTGACCGTAAAACATTTTGTCGAAAAACAACGTTTTGTCGATTAAAAGTTGTCGCAACGTTGTCGTACCTTTATTTTCTTATATAGGAATATATATTCAAATATTATAAGTATTAATTAATTCACTAATCAAGTTTACTTTTACTAAACATACTTAGAAAATTCTAGAATATAATTAAGAAAAAGTAAGCACAAAAATACAAAAATGTCATTTCAAAGCAAAAAGTAAAACATCAAATCAAAGAAACATAATTATTACTTTCTTTACTTAATATCTAAGTGAAAATGACATAAAGTAAAGATTTGAAATGTGATGTTAAGTGTTGAAAAAAAATAAGATTACTTTATAAGTAAGTAAGGGTATTTTGGTCTTTTTACAAAATATTATTTTAATCCAAAAACTTTTATATAAATAAGACCACCATTCTTCCACTTTTTTTTACACATTTCTACCTTCTTCTTCTTCCTCCTTGAAGCTCTATTTAATGGCTTCTTCTTCTCTTTCATTTCCTTACTAACTTTTTCAAAACCATATCAAATAAAGTCAAAACACCACCAAACTTTGCCAAAGACCTTAGAATACCATTTGAACAAGGTTTAGCATCTAAGAAGTGAAAAAATGATGGAGGAAGTGGAAGAATAGGAGGAGGCCGAACTTATGGAAGAAGGAAAGCAAGTCGTGTAGCTTCAGAGAAAGAAAAAGAGAAGGAAGTGCCACCGATTTCATTCCAAAGAGCTAGGAGCAAATTCAAGGTGCTGTGGAAGCTCTGCCAGATTTTCGAAAGTTTGAAAGAAGAGGTCGATAGCATCAAGCAAATGAAATGGAGTAGAAGTTAATTAGTTGAAGTTTAGGTGAAGTGTTGTTGCATATGAATGTTGGTAGGAAGTTAATCTTTTGGTTAAAGGTGAGTACTCATTGTTTGTACCAAAAATGGGCACAACACTCTTCGGAAGTTTTTGAAGAGATAAACGTGAAGAATGAAAATTAACACTGTGGATTATCTAACAAAAACTCCAAATAATAGAAATGTAAATTGAAAAGACAAGCGATTTAGAGTGGTTCAGCGATTTGCCTACGTCCACTATGAAGTTTTATGATTTTATTGCTCGATACTTGAAGATTATAATTTCGTATGTTGTATTACAACTGATTTTCTGAGATAAGTCTGAATCTAAGGAAGCAGTGGTAATTCAGAGCAAATCTGGCAGAGTCTGGGCGCTCTTTAGCTCTTAGAATTATCCGACCTCTTTTCTGAATGACTAGGGGCTCTATTTATAGGTGTAGGAGGCTGATATTTCACCTAAAATGAGGGAAGACCAGTTTTGGTACGTCAGGGGGCCCACATGGCCGAAATCTGGAGATCCGGGCCCACTTTGGGATCGATTCGACCCTTGGTTCGAATCGATCAAGAAATCATCCCATCGAGCTGAAATTTGGTGTGAACATTCCTTAGGTTGCCAGTTAGCTCCTGTCCAAATTTCATAGCATTTGGACATGTAGATCTCGAGATACGATCGATTCAAGATTTCATTTCTGGCTGATGTGGTCTGTTCGAATCGATCCCCTTCGAATCGATAGGGTCGAATCGATGACTTGGTGAGCGAAGATGTTGACGTGGCGCGCCTTCTTCGTATCGATCCGACTTTTGCTCCGAGTTGACTGGGTCGAATCCATGGTTTTAGCCACCTTTAATCACTGGATTCGAGGGAATGGGTTCGAGGATAGTCGTGGGATGGAGTCGAAGTTCTTCAACTGCATGGATTCGAAGGCCTTCCCTTTGATGGATTTGAAGTGGGGAAAACTTGATGGATACGAAGTGTGGTGGCTTTGCGGATCCGAAGTGCTTCATCTCAAGGGTTTCGAACGATTATGGCCTCATCGATACGAAGAGGATCATATGGATTCGACCTATTGGATTCGAATGGAATTTCTTCTGATGGATCCGAACGGCATCCCCACTTTATGGATTCGAACCTAGGGCTTGGCTTAGGGATTCGAAGCTAGGGATATTTTCTCCACTTTTCATCGGTGATAACTTGAGTATACGAGCTCGGATCGTCTTGAAATTTGGAATGTTGGCTTTCACGGCTTTGCTTGACATATCTTATCAATCGTAGCTTAATCCGAACCCGGATAAAATTCATCGATATCCGTGGCTATCCAGTAGCGGCCCGATGCTGAGGACGTATGACCTTTATGCTCTGGTTAGTTCCTTGATATCTCGGCCTTGCCAAAAGGCGGGATAACATTTTCCCCCCAAAGTACGTCTTGTGTAATCATGACGTGCTTTGAAAAGCTGCAGCTTCTCATTTGATAACCATCATATGTTTCGTTGAAAGCTATACTCTGCATTACTGCAATTGACCGTTGTATAATCGTGATCAGCTACTTACTGTCGGATTCATGACGAGATGAGCATTTGATCCCTATGAATGTCAAAGATCAAATATTAGTCAGACATATATGCATATATGTGTCATCTTGACTTTTGTTGGCGTTGCGTGGTTGCAAATCGTTGCTGTTCAATTTGTTATCGAAGTCTGCATCGATCCTCTCCTGAATCGACTTGAGATTTGAGTTAAAACATCGCTTTGATGATTGTCTATGATTATGTAGTGCATTGTTGTAATTGAGTGTCGAGTGCTAGCGATTTGTTGTTCACTGTTGTAATTGCCATGAGGTAAGCATTCAATTCCTGTAAATTTTAAAAATTGAATGTTAGTCTGTCATACATGTACGTATGTTAACCTGGCTCCCGTTAACGTTTGCACGTTCACGAGTCGTTGTCAAGTTCTTTAGTTTTTGTTTGGATTGAGTTTCGTATCGATCCTCTCCTGGATCGAAATGAAATTCAAGTTGTAACAACGTTCGATGGTTGTTTTTGAATGCTCCTTCGTAACGATCCTCTCCTGAATCGATGTGAAGGGTTGGAATGTATGCTTCGTATCGGTGGATACGTAATATTGGATCTCGGATCGATGGATAAAAAAAGTAATGCTTTGTATCGATAGAGTCAAACAATCCAGACATAATCATGCAGTGATGCTTCACGGAGGATATGCCATTCCTTATTCGTTTATTCAATATGAATCCCCGATTGTGGATCATCTTCGATAGGAGTCACCCATGACTTTTCTTCTAGATCCATCTCTAAGATCTAGTTGATCTTCATATGTCAATGCTTGGAATAATAAGCATTTCAACTGGGATAAAGTCTTTTTGCCGCGCATCCCCGAAACTGGCTAGCTTGGCCAGTGACTTAGTTTTTTTCATTTTTGTCCTCCGAGGAGGTGTGTAATGGTGTAATTGTCGAAGTCGACTAGTAGCTTTTGGACCCAGCTAGGATGAGGAGCAAGATGTTGCCCCCTAGTTCAATAATCTTCCCTGACTCGGTATACTACTAACCAATAATCACATAATATATGCAAAGTTTCCACCCCTAGTTTTCTTGTAAGTTTGAGTGCCAAGGCTTCATACTTAGCTTCGTTATTTGTTGCAGGGAAGTTGAGTTTGAGGGCATGGCAGATCGATCGTTCCTCAATAGTCATTAACGCAATTCCGACGTTAAAAAAGCCAATTATTGGAAGTTCCATCTGTGTACGTCCTCCATCGGTTGGACGGTTCGCCACTGTTCTTCGGATAGTCGTCTGATGTGGTGGATTCAGATATGAAGTATGCTAATGTTTGATCATGGAGAGCTCCCCGAGGGAGATATGTGAAATCAAATTGGCTTAGCTCGATATCCCATTCGAGTATCCTTTCAGACATCTAAGGTTCCCATTGGATCTAGCTGTTTGCACAAAAAATGGACAAACACCTCAAAGTTATACGATTTAGTAGATCTTATGTTGTTCTTAGAGATTTTGGAGGTTTATGCAAATATATGAAAAATAGGGGCTAAACTGTAAAAAGACACGCAGATTTATAGTGGTTCAGCCAGAATGTGCCTACGTCCACTTTATATGTTATTTCTCTTCTTTTGTTGTGATTACAAGTACAAAGCTTTGATACAAGTAAAAGAAAGTTGTTTGAAAGTTTCTTCCGTGCTTGAGCTCTCAAACTTGTCCCCATTGTTGTACCCTTGCCCCTCTATTTATAGAGTGAGGCTAGGGGTAGGGGTCCAGGATATGTATGGTCGCAGATGGGCCTGGGCTGATGTGATCTGGCCTGGTATGACTTGGTTCGGCATCACTTGGTCCGGAGGTGGGATGGTGAGGTTGGACCGGTGGTAGTTGGTCCGGTGGTGGAAGGGTGAGGTTGGACCGGTGGTAGTTGGTCCGGTGGTGGAATGGTGAGGTTGGACCGGTGGGTCTGCCGAATGTATTCGATGGAGGTCTACCGAATGGAGTTGATGGAGGTCTACCGAATGAAGTCGATGGAGGTCTACCGAATGAGTTCTGCCGAATGGATCACGTTTCTGGGTTTCGAGGTCTTCCGGGTAAGAATTCACCCAACATTTGCCCCCCAAAGCGGGGCACGTGTTTGAATGTGTCGCGCTTTGTTTCGTGCTTTGGCGTTTCCCGTAGTTGAAATAGGTCCATTTGGCGAGGAATGCCGAACCGGTTGATTCGGTTGCCTGTCGCTTGGCTATATATAGGGGCTATACCCCCTTTGCTTTTCCTTACCGAACAACTCTTGCCGAATAGAACCAACGTCGAATCAAACCTTGCCGAATCAGGTGAGATCTTCAGCCGGACCAAGTTTTGCCGAATGAACTTGCGTGTGCACGTTTGCATGCCGAATGAACATAAGTGTGTACGCTTGCATGCCGAATGAACGTACTCCTCTGATACCGAATGACACATGAACGTTTTAATGCCGAATGAGATTATTGAAGTGCTGCATCTGTTTGTCGAATGAATTGTTGTATCGAGTGAACATGTGTTTCATACTTCGAATTTTTTAAGCGAAATTCCAGATTATGCTGCTTGTATATTCTAACGATATATTTTTCCCATGTTTGCAGATAAATGTCTCGAAAAGTTGAAACTCGATCAGATAAGAAGAGATCCGGGGGCGAAGGAGAGTCCTCGGCCGTGCCCCCAGCTCAATCAGGATCGGAGCGTCATGGGCCCGCCCCGAGGTCATTAGTGGATGGATATGGTCCTCAGGAGCTGCTGGATTCCCCGCCTGACTGCTTTCCTAGCTCTCTCAAAGAGGAGCAACTCGATGTTATATCTCGTTCCTTTGGGATCGAAGAGCCCTCATGCTGCTACCGGGCCCAGGAGTCATGCCATACAGTCCTCCCGAAGGATACTTTGCATATAGTAGGTACCATTGCATGTGTGGTGCTATCCCGCCTCTCAATGCTTGGATAGTCAGCTTCCTCACGTACCTGAAGGTGGCCCCATTCCAGCTTCAGCCCAACTCTTATGCCATATTGGTGAGCCTTTTTGTTATTTTTCGGAGGAAGTATGGTCGCGCCCCCTCCAACCGAGAGATCCGGTACTTGTACAATTTAAGGGGCTATAAGAAGGGGTCCCCATATGTTAGCTTGGAGTCTGCTGTGACCTTCAAGCCGGTCTTGGACCTGTACTCTAAATTCAGCATGTTCAAGAAAGAGTGGTTCTTTGTTAGGGACGACTCCGTCTCCATCCGGCGCTTTACCTCTGGATGTAAGTTGATGCTTTTACTTATAATTTCTATCCCGATTGCGATGCTTCTTCTCATACTTTCTCATTTTTGCTAGCGACAGGTGGCTTTCCGGTTGTGGAGACTGACCGCCTGGTTCAGACGGCGGCGGAGATAGAAGCCATTCTTGGGAAATACAGATCATCTGCCTACTTGATTAGAAATGCGATTCTTCTGGAATATAACTTGATCCTTCCGCAGCAGTCTGTAGTTAAGTTGAGGGAAACGGCGGAAGAGAGAGCGGCTTCTCAGGCTAAAGGAGGCGTTGCGGCAGAGGGTGGAAAGAGAAAACCATTCACGAAACCTCCAGCCGTCGGGGGTAAGAAACTTAAGAGGTCGGACGGTCCTTCTCCCAGCAATTGTCCACTTACTCAGGGGGAGATAGATGCGGAGGAAGAAAGAGGTGAGGCGGAGGGCGGAAGTGACGTTGAGCGTCTTGGCGATGATGGTGGCGATGGACAGGGTGGTGATGGTTCCAGGGCTTTGTCTTCTGGGCAAGTAGGCGAAATGCAAGAGTGGACGGATGATGCTCTCCGCCAAGCTTTTGAGGGGTTGGATGGTGATCCGGCTTTGGTAGAGAAGACCGGGAAGGCGGACAAAGCCGGGACTGGTGCAAGTGAGTCTCTTCCGACCATTCCGGCCAAGGCGGCTCTGACGACTCAAGGTGAACTCTTGACCCCTGCATGCTTCACTAATGATAGGGACTTAGGAATATTTTATGACCCGCTCCCGTCCTGGAATGAAATCCAGGACTTATTGCAGTATCCCACTCCTCCCCAGGGTTTGTACAATCACAGCTGTGTTTCTTTTCCCCTTTTTTAACTCGTAATCTACCGCGTTTCTTGAATCATATAGTAATGTAAGATTGTGACACTTGTTCTTTATATCAGGAGCAGGCAAGACGCCCAAAGCTTCAGACCTTCGACACAGGCTCGAGCAATATAAACTTTCCAAAATTTCTGCTAAGCCGAAGCCCTCAACCCAACGCTCCGGGGATGTAGTCGGATACCGTCCTCTTCTTGGGGTCATCGAAGAGGGTATTCAGCAGAGTAAGAGGAGTCATCCTTTATCCGAAACTTCGCTCGGTCCTCAGCCTCCGGCTCAGCCTATTCATGATATTACCGAGGAGGGTAGCGAGTTTTTACCTTCTCCACACCCGTCCGGAAACCCTTCTGTTATTCATATCGACCGTCCCGACTTGGCCCGTAATCCATTCGCGGGTCATCCTGATTTGGATCCAGGTTCTCATGATATTACTTTTGACGAAGTCACTGGTGAACACCTTCTCCCCCGTAACCCCATGGTACGAGTACTTGATGAAGCCAAGTCCTTAGATCTCGATCTACTCACCACTCGTATAGTCACTATGGGAGACGAGGCCAAAGCTAACATTGATCGGGTGGCAGAGGAGACCAAAAAGCTGATGGGGCATCATGCTCGGCTGGTTAAGGCCGGAGAGGAGATTGGGAGCGCCAATATCCGACTTCGATTGGTGGTTTCGGATCAGGCCAAGCAGCTTGCGGATCAGGCCATCCAGATCTCTCAGCATGAGGCTGCTACTGGGCGATTAAGGAAAACCATGGAAGAGGCCAGTCGGGCCGAACTGCGGAAAATGGAAGCTGCTTGCAAAGAGCGGATTGACATGGCTATTACCACGGTGGACGAGGTTCGGAAAGCGGATCTCGAGCAGGTGGAGGAATTGTCCGAGAAACTTGAGGCTGCAGAGCTTGCCCAAGCTAAGTTGAGGGAAGAGATGGAGGTGATGCGGAGGTCCCTTCAGGCTGATTGCTCGAGATACAGACTGGAGAGAGATGCTGCCGTCGAAAGGTTGTCGGCCTCCGATGCCCGGATGAGGGAGTTTGAGGAGAACGAGGGAATGATGGATGACATGCTCCAGGACATGTATTTTCGGACCTGGAAGCAGGGCAATCTCTCTTGGATGGATGATTATCCCAGGGTCATGGCCAAGACCTATCTTCGGGCTTTGGAGGAGGCTAAGGCTGATGCAGATAAAGAGGGTGGAACGGTCTTCAGTATGGATGTGGTCACTGCCCAATTTACCAAGGAGGAGAAAGTGGCGGTAAAGGAGGGTATGCGGCTGCTTGCTGCTGAAGAGGCAGGTGTGCAGGTTGAGGATGACGACCAGGACGGTCAAGAAGCGGGTACTGGTAAGTCTTCCTTTCTAGTCTTTCCGTTAACTTGGTTACTTGTCACTAATGAATCCTTCTTATGACCGGACAGGCGGGCAAAAGAGCAAGGACAAGACTTCGACGCAACCGGCTCCCTGATTGGACCTAGAAAATTCTTTTTGTAGGCTTGGCATTGTTGTATCTGTTAGTTTTAAGACAGTAGAGTAACTTCTAAGTTGTAATTCTTGCTACTTGTAATAACATTATTCTTGACGTGTAATTTCTTAGCTTAAGCTAATTTTGTTGTTCCTTGAATATTTGTTGCTATTTCGACATATCGTACAAGAAATGTAGCTATGTATATTCTTGTGATTAAATTGTGTTTGATGTCAGATTCTGGTTTTAAATCATAATCTCATGACTTGTAATGTTAGCGTGTGGTGTGAAAAAAATAAATTATAGTTATGCATATAAAGGAAGAAAATACCGCCTTCCATGTTCTGTTTGTAAATGGCAGTTTCGAATATCTTGTATGACCAAGCATGGCAAGCAGTTGAATGCCCTGCCATCTGATTGTGAATCTCTGCATCCATTGGCGGGTATCTCCTACCTTGCATCCTGTACTTTATGATTTGTTTATAGAGGATAGGAGGAAAGTTTTTTAAGTAAAATTGAAATATGTGAAACAGTAAAACTTCCAGTCACGGAAGGCCTTCGATGTGCTTAAGTTCGTGGCAAACGGGTTTTGTAGTCACTTTCCCTAGCTGTGGGTCTTGGAGACATTTGTCACCCATCTTACGCCTCCGCGGGGAGTTAATTCTTTTTTACCACAGCCGCACTTAAGACACACCGGAGCCGAGATCGCGCACAGTAACTACCCGGGCCATTATGGCCCGTACTCATGGGTATTATTCGACTTACTGTGGCCGGCTAGCGTGGGTGCCGATCGTCAACTGTGAACTGCCCCTGGCTGGCCACACCTTATGTTGGGGCTTATAATCGGTTCACAGTTGCCGGCGAGCCTAACGCCGTAATGAGCTGCCTCGGCTATAGTCGGCCTTCTCGGTGGCTTATAATCGGCTCATTACAGTTGGCTTTAAGGGCCGTCGCGAGCAATGAGTTAACCCGCAGCAGAGGGATGCTGGAGCAAAAGTGTCTCATTGGCGAGGGCATAGATTCGCATAGTACCTGTTGGGTCTTGTCCACGTAAAGTTGCATTGTGGAGTGCTTTGAATAGAAATGCTATACGCTCAGGATTTTGTTCAACAGAAAAGGATAAAGTTAACAAGCAGCCAAGATACAAAGGAACAAGTTAAAAAAGAGACAAGGCTTTTTTAAAGTGGTTCGGCACGAAAAAATGCCTACGTCCACTGATTCTCTTTGTTAATTCACTTCATATGGGCAATACAAGTTAAGAAAAGTATCGACAGAGGTGTTGGATGTTCCATGCCCTCTGGAACACCTCTCCGTCCACTGTTGACAAAATATAGGCTCCGTTGCGGAGATCTTTATGAATTACATATGGTCCATCCCAGATGGGGTCTAGTGCTCCGGGGCGAGGGAAGATTCGCTTGAGGACAAGATCCCCTTCTCGTAAGGTACGATGCTTGACTTTGGAGTTGTATTGTGCTGCCACCTTTTGCTTGTGGGCTGCTGTTTTTAGGACTGCATCATTCCTTCTCTCCTCGACTAGATCCAAAGACATGTTGAGGAGCTCTTCGTTCTCTTCTGGGTTATAGTGGATCCTACGGTGGGAAGGCACAATGGTTTCAACTGGGAGCATAGCCTCCGATCCGTATGCCAAAGAGAAAGGAGTGTGCCCTGTTGATGTTCTGAAGGATGTGCGGTAGGCCCATAGTGCCGTAGGGAGTTCATCCACCCAAGCGCCCTTTGACTTTTCGAGCTTCTTTTTGATCAGAGTTTTCAGAATTTTGTTGACTGCTTCGACTTGTCCGTTTGCTTGGGGATATGCTACGGATGAGAAGCTTTTGTGAATTCTGTGTTCTTGGCACCAGTTGGCGAATTCCTCGCTGTCAAACTGAAGTCCATTGTCTGATATGATTTTTAGTGGGACTCCGTACCTGCACAGAACATTTTTGATTAAGAAGTTGATAACTTTCGCTGAAGACACTTTATTTAGAGGTTCTGCTTCCACCCATTTGGTGAAATAGTCGACTGCTACTATAGCATATTTGGCGCCGCCTCGACCCATTGGCAGTTCACCGATTAAGTCAATTCCCCATACTGCAAAGGGCTGGTCATCTGAGTGATCTCGGTTGTTGGTAGCCGAGGGATCTTAGCAAATTTTTGGCATCTGTCACACTTCTTGACGAAATCTAAGGCATCCTTGCTTAAGGTGGGCCAGAAATATCCGTATCGGAGTATCTTTTTTGCTAGCGTTTGCCCTCCGGTGTGATCCCCGCAGCTTCCTTGATGAATGTTGGATAAGATTTCCTTGGCTTCCCTTCCGGCGACACACCTTAACAATGGGTTAGAGAAACCGCGCCGATAGAGGATGTCTCCTTGTATTGTGTAGCGGGACGCTTTCCTCAGGATTTTCTTGACTTCGTTACGCCCGTCGGGTAGTGTGCCATTTTGCAGGTAGTTTCGGATGGGAGTCATCCAAGTTGCTTCTTCGGTTGCAGCTATCAGATTCACTTGCTCAAAACTTGGGATCGTTTGCTTTGAGACAGTTACTGCCCCGAAGATGGCGACGTCCCTCATACTTGCTTGCTTTGCCAATTCGTCGGCCTCTTGGTTCTCTTCCCGAGGGATGTGTTTGACTAAGTAGTGGTCCAATCGGTTGAGAAGCGACTTGGTCTTCTTTAGATATGCTATGAGTCGTTCTTCTCGAGCTTGGAATTCCCCTAGTATTTGATTAACAATAAGCTGAGAATCGCTGTGAAGGCACAAAGAATTGGCTCCGATCTCGATAGCAATTTCTAATCCGGCTATTACGGCTTCATATTCTGCATCGTTGTTGGTGGCAGCGAACTCCAACCTTATAGCATAGTGCATTTTATTTCCCCTGGGAGTGATTATTACCACACCTGCCCCCGAGCCTTGTTCGTTAGATGCACCGTCCACAAAGAGATTCCACTTGATATCTTCCGTTATTTCCAGTTGCTCCTTATCCTCGTTGGTAGTGAATTCTGCAATGAAATCAGCCATGGCTTGTCCCTTGATGGCGGTGCGAGGGTGATAGGTGATATCATACTGACTCAGCTCAATACACCATTTAAGTAGTCGCCCGGAAGTGTCGGGACGATGGAGTACCTGCCTCAGTGGTTGATCGGTCAGAACTTTGATGGAATGGGATTGGAAGTAGTGACGTAGCTTTCGTGAAGTGATTAGTAAACAATATGCTAACTTTTCAAGCTTAGGATATCTGACTTCTGCCCCAGTAAACCTTTTACTGACGAAGTAAACTGGCCGTTGCGTGCGATCGTCTTCCCTTACCAAGGCAGCGCTTAGAGCGTGAGATGACACATCAAGGTATAGGTATAATTCTTCGCCTTCGCTTGGGGTCGAGAGTACCGGTGGTTTCTGGAGGTGTTCAATTAGGTTAAGGAAAGCGGTTAAGCATTCGTCCGTCCATTCGAACCTTCCTTTATCTTTCTTTAGAGCCTCGAAAAAGGGGACGCACTTGTCCGTTGCTTTGGAGATGAATCGGCTTAGGGCAGCCACTTTTCCATTTAGGCTTTGCATTTCCTTTTGGGTGGAAGGTATCTTGATGTCCTTTAATGCTCGGACTTGTTCAGGGTTTGCTTCTATCCCTCGGGCATGGACGATGAATCCTAAGACTTTTCCCGATGACACTCCGAAGGAGCACTTTAGTGGATTCAACTTCATTCCATACTATCGAAGTACCTGGAACATTTCGCCTAGGTGGCTTACGTGATCTTTGGATTTCCGTGATTTTACCAGCATGTCGTCTACATATACTTCCATTGTTCGTCCTATTAGCCCTGCAAACATCTTGTTGACGAGGCGCTGGTAGGTGGCTCCTGCATTTTTAAGTCCGAAGGGCATCACTTTGTAGCAGTATAAACCCCGGTCGGTGATGAAACTAGTGTGGTCTTGGTCGGGAGCATGCATAGGAATTTGGTTATATCCTGAGTATGCATCCATAAAAGACAGGAGTTCGTGCCCGGCCGTGCTGTCTACAAGCTGATCGATTCTGGGAAGCGGGAAGCAATCCTTTGGGCAGGCGTCGTTTAGGTTGGAGAAGTCAATGCAGGTCCGCCACTTCCCATTAGCCTTCTTTACTAGTACCGGGTTGGCGATCCATTCTGGGTAAATAGCTTCTCGTATGAAGTCATTGGCGAGTAGATTCTTTACTTCTTCATCGAGGGCTGCTGATCGCTCTGCCCCCATACTTCTCTTTTTTTGTTTTACAGGCGCCTTGGTAGGATCAATTTTTAATACGTGGCATGCTATGTTGGGGGAGATTCCGGTCATGTCAGCGTGTGACCAAGCGAACACATCCAAGTTGTGGCGGAGAAAATCAATGAGTTGTTCCTTCAATTCAGCTTTCAACTGCGACCCAATTTTCAGTAGCCTACTTGAGTCGTGCTTGTCTACAGATATAAACTCCATAGCCTCTGCAGGCTCGGCGGTGGCCTCCTCCTCTTTGTCCCTAGGGTCTAATTCATTGAAAGGGTCGCTGGTGTATCGAAGAGGAGGGGCTTTCTTTAGTTGCTATGCTTCAAGGCTCTTTGTGCAGAGGGCAATCTCTACACCTTTCCCTTTATCTCTCCTATGGTTGTTGCGAAGTTCGGTTACATAGCAGTCTCGTGCAATATCTTGGTCTCCTTCCACTTCCCCTACCCCATTGTCTGTTGGAAATTTCATTTTCAGGCACCACGGGGCTAGGACAATCTGGAAGTCAGATAGGGCTGGTCTTCCTAGGAAGGCGTTGTAGGCCGAATGGTTTTCTATCAGCACAAACGTCTGTTTCCTTACAACGGAGCGGGGATGGCTTCCAATTTCAACGAAGAGGTCCAGCTGCCCGACGGGCATTTTTGCATCTCCAATGAAACCGTGTAGCGGTTTATCGCAGGGAGATACATCCTTCATTGACAGCCTCATTTTGTCGAATGCGTGTTTGAACAGGATATTTATAGAGCTTCCAGTGTCTACCAGGATTCGGTAAACTTCGGCGGGACCGAGTCGGGCAGAGATAACCATGGGATCCATGTGAGGGTACTGTCTTCCTTCTAGGTCGCGTTTATTGAATGTGATGTCATCACTTTCTTTCCGCTTTGGGTGGCGCTCTTCTATAACTGTGTTGACACAGTCTCTATTGTCTCTAAGCGACTTCCCATATCTTTCCATCTCTTTCCAACTTCTGTCTGCGATGTGCGGACCTCCTGAGATGGTATGGACTACTATCTTCTCTTGACTAGAGCTGCTAGCGTTGCGGTCGCCTCTGCCGGTCCCTGGTGAGGGTAGCCTTGGGTTTTCATTGGCAGGAGCTGGAGTCCTGTCTTGACTTTTTACATAGCGTTCCAGTTTCTTTCTCCTGATGTGTTCCTCAATCAGATCTCGGAGATGATGGCATTCGTTGGTATCATGTCCGTGGGATTCGTGGAAGCGGCAGAATTTTCCAGATTTCTGTGCGCTATCTGATTCCTTCTTGTATGGTGGGCGTTTGTATCTAACTTCGCCTTGGGTGGCAAGGAAGATATTTTCGACGGTCTCGTTCAAAGGGGTGTAAGAGTCGAATCTTGGTCCTCGCCGATATAGGCGTTTTTCTACTTTCTTGCCCCCAGCATTGTCTCTGGAATCATTTCTTCGAGTGTCCCTTGCCACAGTAGGGGCGTTGCCATGGGTCGTCTTACTTTGCTGTCCTGACTGCCCCTCAATGGCAGCATCCTCAAGCCTCATGTATTTCCCGGCTTCATGGAAGAAATCGGGTAAAGTAGCTGGTTTTTCTTTTGTCAATCTTCTAGCAAACTTAGTGTCCGGATGCACCCCACTGCAGAGGGCCATCAGGATAAGCTTCTCATCGGCGTCTTGAACTGCGGCTGCTGCGGCGTTGAATCTGGTTAGGTATTGCTGCAGCTTTTCTCCAGGTTTCTGTTTGACGCTGGATAAGGAATAAGCGTCCTTAGGTTGCTCCACATGAATGCGGAACTGACTGATAAATTTTTCTTTCAACATTTCCCATGAGCTGATGGATCCTTGGGGTAGATGACAGAACCAGGAGGTAGCAAGATCTGCTAAGAAGAGCGGAAAGCATTTGCACAGTACTCCCTCCGTTGCTCCACTCATGAGCATATGCTGTGTGTATCTCTGCAAGTGTACAACGGGATCGGAGGTCCCTTTGTAGGGTTCCATTGTTGGCATCTTCCATTCTCGGGGGGTGATAGCAACTTCGATATTGCGGGCGAAAGGGCTGGTTACTCTAGCGCCTATCCCTCGATCTCTTTGCTCCCGTTGGACACACTCTCTGAATAAGCGCGCCATCCTTTCATCAGAATTTGGAGCAGACAGAAATGAGTTTGGTTCTGTTCTGTGGGGTTGATTCCGTCCAGACAACCTGTAGGGATGGTATCGTCTATCATTCCTCATATTTTCCAGTGGCTGCCTTTGATCTTCTGGGAGCATGCTTGGGTCAGCTACAGTTGGCCCTTGCCTTGATCTTCCCCGGTTGGGTTCTGATCTAAGCACTTCCTCGGGTCCAACTTCGGGCTGAACTCTAGCTCGGCCGCGTTCACCGGTGTTTCTGTGGTTAGGCAGCATGACAGGCTCAGTTGTAGTTGACCTTCGCCCGGTACCTTCCCCGTTGGGTTCGGTACCAAACGTTTCCTCAGGCCTAACTTCGGGCTGGGCTCGGTCTCGGCTCCTACCACGGCTACTTCTGCCGTTAGCTCCTTCGAAGAAGGAAGATCTTTGCTGTCTCTGAGATCCTCCAGACTGGGACTCGCCCCATGATTCAGTGTTGCGGTTGGATTCTTCAGTGTCCCTCAAGCGTGACATGAGATGGTCCACCAAGGCTTCCTGCTGGGACGTGAAGCGGTTAGTTACTTCAACAACAACTCTGTCCAAATCTGCCCTAGTAATTGCTGCAGGCTGTTCTGTGGCAGGAGTGGTTGGGTTAGCCTGTCCTTCATTTGCTACCGTTGCTGGAGGAGGAGGATTTACTTGATTCGCGATAGCTGGATCAGGAAGGCTACTGGATGCGATGTTTTTTCCTTTGTTAACATCTTTTCTCTGTTTGGGAGGCATGTTTTCCAAGCGGCGGACGATGCTGTTAGGAAAACTCGTTAAGTAGACGAAGCTGAAGCTTCGAGTTTCTACTCTCAATGAAAGCACCAAAAATGTTTGCACAAAAAATGGACAAACACCTCAAAGTTATACGATTTAGTAGATCTTATGTTGTTCTTAGAGATTTTGGAGGTTTATGCAAATATATGAAAAACAGGGGCTAAACTGTAAAAAGACACGCAGATTTATAGTGGTTCAGCCAGAATGTGCCTACGTCCACTTTATATGTTATTTCTCTTCTTTTGTTGTGATTACAAGTACAAAGCTTTGATACAAGTAAAAGAAAGTTGTTTGAAAGTTCCTTCCATGCTTGAGCTCTCAAAGTTGTCCCCATTGTTGTACCCTTGCCCCTCTATTTATAGAGTGAGGCTAGGGGTAGGGGTCCAGGATATGTATGGTCGCAGATGGGCCTGGGCTGATGTGATCTGGCCTGGTATGACTTGGTTCGGCATCACTTGGTCCGGAGGTGGGATGGTGAGGTTGGACCGGTGGTAGTTGGTCCGGTGGTGGAAGGGTGAGGCTGGACCGGTGGTAGTTGGTCCGGTGGTGGAATGGTGAGGTTGGACCGGTGGGTCTGCCGAATGTATTCGATGGAGGTCTACCGAATGGAGTTGATGGAGGTCTACCGAATGAAGTCGATGGAGGTCTACCGAATGAGTTCTACCGAATGGATCACGTTTCTGGGTTTCGAGGTCTTCCGGGTAAGAATTCACCCAACACTAGCGTTCTCAAGTTTGAATCCAAAGAATGCAGTATAGCACTACAGATCCGGATCTGTGATGAAATAGTTGTATTCCTAGTCTAGGACATGTTTCAGTATCTGATTTCATCTAGAGTTTGCATCCATGGATGAGAGTAATTCATGTCTGATGGTTAAGTCAATTAGTTGATTGATCATTGGATGTGGAAGCTATGCTTTGCCATGCCTCGTGCAAATCTGGGTAGTCGGTGTATGTTCGCCACTCTCCTTTAGTGTAGCAGATCTTTCTGGATCCAAGTTGCTTTGTTTTTATTCACCGAGACATGAATCGGGTTGGCACTTAGTGCAGGGTTCTTAATGGTGGGTGAGAGTCCATATATACACATGAGATTGAGTCCAAGCGAACATATCAAATTCACCTGAAGCAATGCAGTCGACTCTTGCACCATCATTGCGCAGAGTTGTGATCTGATCCACAATACACGTGAAGGGTTGTAGGTGCCTCATGTGTTTATTTTCAATGGTAAATGATCAGGCTTATAAGGATGTTAAATCAAAGGGTTAGTAGAATTTAGCCTCGTACTGCATGCTGCTACATAGCTGGCTCCAGCTTTGAGATTGAATTTACTTGTGTTTCTGAATGATCAGTCGCCCATGAGTTTGGGTATTGATTTGATGATTCTATCTCTAGGCATCCTTTCGGTCGCAACCTAGAGTTGTTACGAATATCAAGCATGGGTCATAGGTTGAAATTGTCATAGTTAACTCTCGGATAATTACTCTTTTGCCCCCAGTGACGGGTTGGCGGATGCATTACGCGGATGGTCTAGTCTCGTCCTAGCGGTGTTTATACTGTAGTTCAAGCTTTTAGAATTAGAGTTCATTGATGAATGGTTGAATCATATTAATCTTATCTTCTTGCTCGTGCCCCCAAGTCTGGGGAGTATCTCGATAAGTGGCAAGGTAGACAATGTCCGCTTCAATTTTGTATTATATTCCATTGAACCATATGATCAAATTAACGGACGGAGGGCCGAGTCGTGCCTATCATGCATTATGTTCTAGTTCTTTCCTCTAGGCGGAATACATCGTTACTTTGCCGACATTCGGACATAAGATAGATTCTGGATGGTCAACGACATTCGCTCTGCTGCTTATGTCGCCATACTTTGGGCAAAAACTGAAGAGTGAATCGTCTAGTCAGATCCAATGCAGGATTGGTGCTTCCCTTGTCGAATCTAGGGTAAGAATCAGTGTGCAGATGTTTAGGTTGCACTTGTTTCGAATCGTTCTTTTAGCCGGATAATGGTAAGAGTCAATGAATGAATGGTCGCGTTACATTCATTTGGAGTTGGCTGATCAACCATGTCCATTTCGATTTACGTTCTCCCGTTTAGATCTAGGGATAAAGTCAGCTCAAATGCAGTCATGTCATGCTCATTTGGTCTCATGCTCTTCCTGACGGATCGAAGGAAGGCGACGAAGGACGAATGGTCAAGTCACACTCATTCGTGGTTTATTCTTTTATCCGTGCTATGCTGGTCGAAGATATTCGATGCATGCTCGGGTCACATCGATTTGTAGTTGAAGAGGATTGATATTGACCGTCGATTCGACGGCATGATGCAGAATGCTCGGACCTCATTTCCTGTCAATCCGATGGTATGATATGAAAGGCGCAGATCGACATTACCCGTCGATCCGGCGGTATGATATGATTGGTTGCTTGTAACTTTGGGCGTCATTATGTTTGGTTGGCATTAAGGCCTCCTTGCAGTCGTTGCCTTAAGTTTTAATGGACGCTAAGCCGGAGAGGCAGCGAGTCACCTTTCTCTTCTTTCAGTAATTTGTACTTCTGCCCCCAGTCTTAGGGATAAGCCGTAATAGGCGTTATGCAATATTGTTCACTGCTTAATTTTAACATCCACACTCTGGGGACTTGTATCTTTATGACAGCTGTTGATCACTCATTTTCATGTGTTGAGTCTGCGCCTATGCTCGGGGAATGAGTGATGTAACTTGGTTGAGATGCAGTCGAAGTTGTTAGGTGGACGGGTCCACCCTCCTCGAGGCCGTACTTGATGGAGATGCAGTCGAAGCCGTTAGGTGGACGGGTCCACCCTCCTCGAAGCTGCATTGAATGGAGATACGGTCGAAGTCGTTAGGTGGATGGATCCACCCTCCTCGAAGCCGTAGTTGGTTGTAGTTTATACTCCGGTTCGAGCTCTCGGAGTCCGGAGTTAGTTTAATGTTTATACTCCAGTTCGCGCTCTCGAAAGCTGGAGTTTGTTGATGTTTATACTCTGGTTCGCGCTCTAGGAATCCAGAGTTAGTTAATGTTTATACTCCAGTTCGCGCTCTTGGAAGCTGGAGTTTGTTGATGTTTATACTCCGGTTCGCGCTCTCGGGATCCGGAGTTAGTTAATGTTTATACTCCAGTTCGCGCTCTCGGAAGCTGGAGTTTGTTGATGTTTATACTCCGGTTCGCGCTCTCGGAATCCGGAGTTAGTTAATGTTTATACTCCAGTTCGCGCTCTCGGAAGCTGGAGTTTGTTGATATTTATACCCAGCTCGCGCTCTCGGAGTACTATGGGGTTTTGTGAATGTTTATACTCCATCTCGCGCTCTAGGAGTACGGAGTTGAATGAATGTTTATACTCCGCCTCGCACTCTGGGAGTACGGATTTAAGGAATGTTTATACTCCACCTCGCACTCTAGGAGTACGGAGTTAAGTAAAAAATTTGTACCCAGCTCACGCTCTCGGAGTACTCTGGGGTTTTAGGAAAATGTTTATACTCCGCCTCGCACTCTGGGAGTACGGAGTTAAGTAAAAAGTTTGTACCCAGCTCGCGCTCTCGGAGTACTCTGGGGTTTTAGGAAAATGTTTATACTCCGCCTCGCACTCTGGGAGTACGGAGTTAAGTAAAAAGTTGTCGTGTATCAGCCCGTTTCTGGCCTGATGTGAGGGCTTGTCCCTGAGCTAGGTGTTTCGCTTAGCGAGTGATCGGTGGGATCCCGATTAACTTCCACTTATAGGCCCCTCAACAAAGGATGAGGTTTAGAGTATGGACGGTTAGATCGCGTCCATGTTCATTTGGATTCCGCTTTTTCCAGGCCTAAGGAGTAAGATTAGTGTTCTGGCAAGCTTTGTGCTCGAGCATAGGAAAGGATGGTCGAACTACATCCACTTTGAGTTGTATTTTTTCCCTTAAGTCGGGTGCAAGAAATGGAGAGCAGACATTCGAGTCACATCCAATTTATACTTTGCATTCTTTCGATCAAGCTAAGGAAGAGAGTTGAAATGACAACTCGTGATGGTTAGCGAGTAGGCAGTCAGTCGTTGATGACTTTTAAATTGAGGGTTGGCCCCTGATGAAGTCGGTTTAAGGCATGATTGTTTTGCCTAATCACAGACGCAAACTGGGGAGTGAACGGCCAAATCATATCCACTTTAAACATGTGTTCTCAAATAACCCCGAGTGTCTAATGTAGGATTGGATGCATGGATGGTGACGTTGCGTCCACCCTTTGTGTGATTCCGATTTTATCGGGCATCAAAAGAAGCGTAAGTATTTTGGCGAGCTTCAAGTACAAGATGGAGAGTACATTGTTGGGATATATTACTCCAAGTCTTTCCTAGATCTCTAATTAAATTGCGTAGGCAGATGAGTGGATGGTCGGTTGCATCCACTTTGTACTAAAGTCCTGACCTTGTCGGTCTCTTCCGCTTTGATGCCTTGCCCCCAGTCAGGGCATATAGTAGCCGATGAGTGGTCGAATCATGCTCATCACGATGATACCTCAATGATTTGATCATGGTCCGCGGAGGTTGTTTTGCACCCAGTCTTAAGTACTCGGTTACCTGCATCATTTGCAAGTAGTTTAATTCAAGTAAGTCATATTTCGCAACGTAAATGAAATTGAATTAGAAATAATTCAAAAGAGATCAGATCAAATCTCATTGATAAGTGAGGCAGCGTCGTATGCTCGCTATTGCACATCATTCCATCCCTTCTCAGTTGGAAGTCTAACGCAAATGGTTCAATTTGATCAAAGTCCTTGATCGATAGGGGTCGGATGTTCCCGGTCCTTCGTTTTATGGGGCTTGCATATATGGTCGGAGCAATCCTTCCCAGAGAAGCCTTATGGCGTTGGCGTTCACGATAGCCATTTAGAGAAGAGGAGTTTTTCGTTCTAGAGTATGGAGCAGGTCCCCTCCTTATCCTGCTATGTTGATCCTTCATCTGATTCATCAACTCAAAATTTGCCTAGACATGTTGGTGTAGTTGCCGGCGGCGGTCTACCAGTTCTCTTGTCAAAGTCTGAAAATAAGCGCCGGTGATGAATTCATTTATGGGTATCGGCAACAACTGGCTGCGGGCTTTGGATAAATTCGTTGGCTGCCAGCTTCTTCATTCACTTCAACAATATAAGAAGTAGATCTGGTATGTCTAACCACGATTGACAATGTTCTTTGAGGAATGGGGGAAGACAGCTACATTTGATAGCAGTCATCACTCTTGGTGTAAGCCATGCGCAATTCTCACTTCATGAGGTAGTGCCGAGGGTTGTATTTCCATAACACACCGACATAGTTAACATGTTGAATTTTCACTGGAAGTTCCGCATGTAGGATGGTTTCAACGAATAGGTCTCGACTAGGAAAGATTCCCCAATCGGCATTATGATCAGGCTCATTTTATTGCCCAGGGGTCTTGTAACACTGGTCAATGACGTATGCATGATTGCGTTCGAGTTGTTTGCAATGCCGATAGGACGGTGAGTTGGTTAAAATGGGCTAACAGATTGGTGTTTATCCCAAACTTTCATCCAGATAGGGGACCTATATAGGGGGACCTATATAGGGTATTAAGGAAGTCTTCTTGAGGTTGTATGCCATGCTTTTAGTCATGTGGACGTAGAATGATTAAGATGCGGGCATTTGAAGATGGTTCAGCAGTGACCAGCTATGCTTTGAGTCGGTAGAGTAGACAGTGTAGGGGAGTCGTCATATTAGCCGTCGTACCATAGTTGTCAACTCAGGAGTTTGAAAGCTGGTCAATTGGAGGAAGTTGCATTCCACCTTAAAAGCATGATATATTAATCAACCCCAGTTCTTGGCATACTAACTAGGTTCTCCAGCCTTTGGGAGTACGGTTGAGTAGTATTTCTTTACCCATTCCTTGATTGCAACTCAACATTTGTTGTTGTGATCTCCTATGTCTTGTTCAGTCATGGAACAATCAGAAGCATGGATGGAATTTTCCTTCATTAAACTGGTGTTGTGATCTCCTATGTTTTGTTTTGGGTAATTTCGAGGACGAAATTCTTTTAAGTATGGGAGAATGTAACGACCCAGAATTTGACCACTTTAAGATACACTATTTTTAAGTGATTTTAAATGTAAAATAAGTAAGGTTATATTATTCAAATAATATTAGATATGATTTGAAAAGAAAAGAATACACAAAAATAGTAACATTTGCCTATAACGACAAAAGTGACAAAATGCTGATTTCAGAAAAGTATGTTTCAATGGTTAAATAAATTATTTTAATTTATTTATGAGTGTTTATATTTTTAAATAGCATTATACAAATTTATTTTTAAATTTGGTTTACATAAATAAATAGTTTAACTAAAACGTCAAAATATGACCGTAAAACATTTTGTCGAAAAACAACGTTTTGTCGATTAAAAGTTGTCGCAACGTTTTCGCACCTTTATTTTCTTATATAGGAACATATATTCAAATAGTATAAGTATTAATTAATTCACTAATCAATTTTACTTTACTAAACATACTTAGAAAATTCTAGAATATAATTAAGAAAAAGTAAGCACAAAAAAACAAAAATGTCATTTCAAAGCAAAAAGTAAAACATCAAATCAAAGAAACATAATTATTACTTTCTTTACTTAATATCTAAGTGAAAATGACATAAAGTAAAGATTTGAAATGTGATGTTAAGTGTTGAAAAAAAATAAGATTACTTTATAAGTAAGTAAGGGTATTTTGGTCTTTTTACAAAATATTATTTTAATCCAAAAACTTTTATATAAATAAGACCACCATTCTTCCACCTTTTTTACACATTTCTACCTTCTTCTTCTTCCTCCTTGAAGCTCTCTTTAATGGCTTCTTCTTCTCTTTCATTTCCTTACTAACTTTTTCAAAATCATATCAAATAAAGTCAAAACACCACCAAACTTTGCCAAAGACCTTAGAATACAATTTGAACATGGTTTAGCATCTAAGAAGTGAAAAAATGATGGAGGAAGAGAAAGAATAGGAGGAGTCCGAACTTATGGAAGAAGGAAAGCAAGTCGTGAAGCTTCGAAGCAAGAAAAAGAGAAGGAAGTGCCGCCGATTTCATTCAAAGGAGCTAGGAGAAAATTCAAGGTGCTGCAGAAGCTCTACCGGATTTTCGAAAGTTTGGAAGAAGAGGTCGATAGCATTAAGCAAAAGAAATGGAGTAGAAGTTAATTAGTTGAAGTTTAGGTGAAGTGTTGTTGCATATGAATGTTGGTAGGAAGTTAATCTTTTGGTTAAAGGTGAGTATTCATATTTACTAATAAATCTATAAATTATTTCAAGTATAATGATTTGAAAGTTTAAATATGTTGGATGATTAAATGTTTGATAACTTGGTTGATATTATGGTTGATTTTATGTTTGTGATATGGATGATAACTTGGTTTGATAAATGATAAGAGAAATGATTAGTAATTAACCATAGTTAATTAAATGAGAATTAAATCCATATAAATGTGTGCATAGAATATATAACCTCTTAATGATTTCAAAATATCTAAAAGATTGAAAATTATATTATAATAATATATAATACTATAATATGAAATGAAATCAAAAATTAGTTTGAAATGATGAAAATATTGTTTTAAAATAGTTTAAATATGGTTTGAAACAAATTTGAAGTGTTTCAGACAAGTTCCGAAGCAATTCACAAAATTGGTCAAAATCGAGCTCGTCGCATAGCGGTAGTTCGTAAATTTCGACCCGTAATTTTAAACTAATGTAGAGAATGATTTATAAGTCGGATTTCTTCGACATAAAAATTCTTTAGTCCAAAATGATAATAGTTTTCCAACGAAGAAAGAAAATCAAGATTTCATCAAGTAGATTTTGAAATATGTCCAAAACAATTTTCTAAAAACATCGCGGTTTTGAAGTTCGGAATCCAAAAAGGGATTTCTTTAAAAATGATATTTTTAATGTTTTAAAAATATGAAATAAATTTGATAAATCTATTTAAATGGTTTAAAAGAGATTTGGAATGGAAAATATGAATTTCAAATATTGAAAAGATGTTTAAATCAAATAAGATTATATAGCACTTTCCGCAACACTTTTATGCTGCGAATTCTATAACCTTTTGAATATGAGTTTTAAGCGTAACAGTTCTTTCCTAAATCTTTTGTGAATGATTTTAAAAGAATAATTAAGTAATGTAAAGATGGTTTGGAAGTTTTAATAAGTGTTTGAATAAATGGTTAAGAGAAATTGTTTATACCACTTAAACAAAAAGTGAACAATATTGAACGTAATAACCAACTGAGTACGCGGAAACGACTAGTACATTTATCCCGCCTGTGAGATCTGGGAAGTTAAAACAAGGTGTTTAACTAAGGTTAGGGATGGAGCAACTAGTGCCCTGAACTTACCTGGCCTATGTTTTCTCTTTTTAGGCGAGGGGTGGAATAGATCGAAAGAAAAGCCCGGATGCTCTAAAAGATCATATTTAAGTTTTTCCAAGATAAAGAAAGGAAATAAATTATTAAAATGTTAATTAACCACTTAACATCTTTTTATCGATGATTAGCACGAAGGAACTGGGATCGGATTTGGGTGATTCCTATCTGAAAAAACCGGGATCGGATTTGGGTGATTCCTATCCGAAAACCCCTTCAAACTAATTTTCGAAATAAAACATATTGAAGACAATGTTATTGATGACAAAGATCTTCATGATGTAGGATTACTTGACATTAGTCTCTGGAGGTGAAATTTACCATATCTATGGTGGTAGTAATACTCTGTTATGAAAATCTTCGATTGCAAGAATATGATTTGAAGTTAAGAAACAGATCTTTGATTATGGTTTAATGAATGATTTGGTAAAATTTTCCCTAAGTTAAAAGTTATAACTTGAATATAAGAAATCTTTGATTAAGGTTTAATAAATTATTTGGGAATATTTTCCCTAAGTTAAAAGTTATAGCTTGAATATAAGAAATTTTTGACTAAGATTTAAAGAATGATTTGGAAAGGTTTTCCTAAGTAAAAGAGATTATGATTTGGAATTATTCCAAGGTTTAAGAAAGGTTTAAATAAACCAAATGATTTGATAAATGAGGCTTAATGATTCTACATACATTTGAAAAGAAAATGGAATAAATTGAAAAGTGTATATCTAAGAAAGATATTTTATTTAAATAAAAGATGAAGTAATTGGTTGATGATTGATATCCACAAATGAATTAAACATCTTTTATCGATAATTGGTTTCGAAGGAACCAGAGTCGAATTTGGGTGATTCCTATCCGAAAACCACTTCGAACCAATGTATACGTTCGAAAGTGAAGACATGTTGAAGATGATGATTATTGAAGACCGTGGATCTTCATAGCATGAGGACTGCTTGTTGAACATGCTCTGGGTAGCTCCCATTATAGAGTTATTTATAGCAGTGGTCTCCCCGTTGTGGAGGTTTTTCGGATTGCAAGGGCTTCTCGCCTAGTAATGGCCGAGGAAAGTGCCTTCGGTTTCATTTAGTCCTAGAACGAACTTGTATGGACGAATGTCCGACATTGCATTTCTAAGACACAATGTTTGACTTTTACAAATGTACATCTGCTTGGTGGCGGAGGAGGCAACTTCTCTTAGCTTAACACCCTTTTCTGAGACATATGTGCTCAGAGGTTGTATACTTGTGGGAGTCAAATAGTGATCAAAGGAATGGCAGTGTGGCATTCAAAGTGGAACTTGAAGCATGGTTTTGTATGAAAAGCGTAGATTTGAAGAAATTGAGCGTAGCCTCGCAAGCCTCACACCCCGATTATGATGGGATTCTATGTGGTCAGATGTATGCTCGCATTTCAGATAGTAGTGATTTGGGTTATCAGATGTTCTGAGCCCTAGGTACCAGATACGTCTGGGCCTCATGGCAGGGATGCGCGAAGTCCGAGTCCTTGGATGCTATTCGCAGATTGTATCCACTTTTAGCCATTTGTGTTGTTGTATAACGACGTCTGAGTCTTGGACATAAGCCGTGAATACAAATTGATCTTTCCACTAGTTTCCTATCATGTTGGAAATCCAATCCCAATACGAGATTTACGGTTTTGATTGTATTCCCAAAATAGCTGTAATGTCTTGCAAACATTTCAGCTACCCCTTTCCGGTATCATATATTCCGTTGGTATATTCCGTTGACCTAGTCCAGATATATTACCTTAGACTTAGTCCAGATATTGATACCTTATTTGAATAAGTTTATTTGAAAAGTGTTTTCAAAAGAATGTCACTAAAAATAATATCAAGTGAATTTTGGGTATAAAAGTGTTTTGGTTATCATAAGGTAAAAACTCGTCCGTGTTTATGTGTGGGCGTGGTCTTATGAGATACCCTTCTTTTCAAAGGTTTTGATAATTTAGTCATTTTAAATTTCGAGTATCTCACGCTGGTTTATCAAGCCTGATCCGGGTATTTTTAATACTCGGGTTAGATCCGAGTAGTTTCAGGTTGAGTTGAAGACGTTTGAGTTTCCAGAGGAGAGCTGGAGATCTTCATCATCGTATGGACGTATTCTATTATCCACTGTATCTATTTCACTTATTTTGTTGTTTGTCAGCATTTGTAAGGGCAGGTGTTATAACTGTCCAAGCTGAATCTAGGTTAGACTCTGATATTGTATTTTAAAATTTGTAAGGGTAGGTCTTATGAGCTTAGATTGAAGCTTCTTGAGTTGTTGTTGAAGAGAAATTGATCTTAGCTTGTTTTAGAGCTTCTCACTTGAGTTTTTGAGTTAAAGGTGAGTTTTTCAAACTCACATCTATGTCTATATCTTTTATAGTTGTTTGGTAGTAATTCCTAACATCTATTT
This sequence comes from Allium fistulosum, assembly GCA_030737815.1. Lineage (NCBI taxonomy): Eukaryota > Viridiplantae > Streptophyta > Magnoliopsida > Asparagales > Amaryllidaceae > Allium > Allium fistulosum. Next base: position 332,518,870 of record CM060901.1, on the reverse strand, counting down.
CTTGTTCATTTGCTTTTGAATTGAATTGGTTTGATGAATATTCCAATTTTTGGTGTTTTGAAGTCAAATCTTTAAAAATCTTATCTTTGATGTTTGAACATGTTGTTGGGGCGTATCGAAGAGCCTATAAGGCTGGGTTGTCGCTTGGCATAAATCCCTAGTCTCCATTGCTCGTCCGATTGCTCCCAGTTTAGGATCTTTTCCCCTCTTGGGGGCTAGACTGATTTTGCTGGAAATGACAATTCAGTCGACTGAACTGCAGAGTCAGTCGACTGAATCTGGAGCAGAAATCTTTCTGCCCCTGTGTCAGTCGACTAACCATACAGTTCAGTCGACTGAACTGGGGACAGAAATGTTTCTGTCCCTGTATCAGTCGACTGACTCTGCAGAGTCAGTCGACTGAACCAGGAACCCGAGAGTTTCTGGCCTTGTTTCAGTCGACCGACCCTACCGTACAGTCGACTGAATCTGTGAAATTTGCTTTACACCTATTTTTAGCAGTTTTGTGCGGGTTTCCGATTTTTAATTGATTTTTTTGATGATCCGAATTATTGTTATCATTTATCGACTTTGATGACTTCTTTTTCGGGATTTTTGGGAATATCCATTTTGATGGATTCGGTATCGATTTTTATGGTTTTAATTCACGTCGTCGAATGTGGATTTTGGTGATTGAATGTTTCTACAATCATTTCTGTGATTTGTCACTTTAAAATAAAAAGGTTTCTATACTAGTAGTAAATATTCAAACTCTTTCACAAAGATGATTCCAACTCTATTTTTAATACAAATCTTGTTTATAAAAAACCGTTTTCCAATCTATTAGTATATACAAACCTTTACCTCATTCGTATGAGAAATCTAATTAAACGGCTTAGCAAAACAAGTGGTATGAAACGCTTGCTTTTACTTTGTCGGTTAATTCTTAGACTTGTTCGATTGAAATCTTATGACAATTTTCGAGTGGAAATCTACAGTTTGTTCGTAAATATTTAAGTTAATCAAGTGATTATGGGACATGAAGCTAAACACATTTATTTACAGCTCAGTGTAATTTACACTTATCGATCAATCATGATCCGTTGGTGATTTATACTAGCGATGTGCGGTGTCTCTTAGTCCGCGTGGGGGACTGTACCCTGTTTGGAGGAGTTTCGACTCATAGTCCGCAAGGGGGGGACTATACCCTGTTTGGAGGAGCTTTGGCTCATAGGAGGAGCTTTGGCTCATAGTCCGCAAGGGGGGACTATACCCTGTTTGGAGGAGTTTCGTCTCATAGTCCGCAAAGGGGGACTATACCCTGTTTGGAGGAGCTTCGGCTCATAGGAGGAGCTTTGGCTCATTGTCCGCAAGGGGGGACTATACCCTGTTTGGAGGAGTTTTGACTCATTGTCCGCAAGGGGGGACTATACCTTGTTTGGAGGAGCTCCGGCTTATTTGTGATACACGTGTTGGTGAGTTTTCATGCTCCCGTTTGTGATTTCTGGATTTCTAGTTGATGATTTCTAGAATTTGTGTTTCACCGATTTTTGCGATTGGCATTGATATGTTTTGTCAATATTTATGTTTTGGTGAATAATTTAAAGAATGTGATTATTTTTTGATGTTTGAGATGATTTGAGATATTGTATGATTTTTGTTGTTATTTGACGTATACTTGTCGCAGTATGGCATTATTGTTATCATACGTTTTTGCCATATCTCTTATCCTATCTCATTTTATCTGATATTTATAGCTAGACTGATCCGTTTATTATCTTCTTCTTAAATAATACTCGGGTCAGACCGAGGTATTTCAGGTGCTCCTGCTTGACTTCTTATCTGGGTCCTTCACCTGACTTTTGGCTAACTACTTTAGCATAGTAGTTTTTGTTAGTATACATTTGAGATAGAGACTCCTTGATGTATACTTATTCTTTTGTCTAGCACTTGTATCTATTCTTTTATGATGTAGTCGATCTAGTATGACCACTACTTTGATGTACACTTCTATGTGTTATATTCATATTTGTTTCCGCCTTTGTGATATGAATATCTGTGACTGATTTGTGTTATGTTTATTTCTACATTTTTTTCCGAAGTCCACATAGCCACTGTGTGGTAGCTTTGAGTTTGTATTTGATATGTCGGATTTCATATTATCTGACATATCGGTACTCGCACAAAGCAATTACACAGATGGTCGCTCCTCAACAGCCTTATTCTTCATGCTAGTCGATGGCATTACCCCGTAGTGTCCTTGGCTAGCGTGAGTATAGAGGTGGGGCGTCACAGACACCATCGTTAAGGAGTAGGAAAAGGAGGTGAAGAAACCGGGGAAGGAGCTTGAGAAGGTATGGGTGGACCTAGAGGCGAATCGCAAGGAGCCGGATGAGATGAGGGCGAGGTTGCAACAATACTTGTAGTATGTAACCTGGGACAAGCTTTCGAAGAAGGGCACCTTAACGGGTTGTGGAATGATATGCTGACTAAGATACTGAAGTTGATTTTTGCTGCTAAATATCATCTCCTTTGGGCAATCAGCTTCTGTAACAACCCGCCTCAAAATGGACCTAAATTTTGACCCATAAAAGGCCCATCAAAACTTAGAACCATCTCAAAGCTGGCTGTTGGTTTGTAAAAAGAAAAATATAGAGCTATTTATCTACACATTCAGAATCTCACAGCGGAAGGATAAAATATAATAATAACAACAATACCTATTTCATTCAAATTTCAAAATATCATTCAAAACCATACTAAAATATCCATAATGTCAAAACTCAACAATAATCGTACATATCCGCAATATTCAAAATTTCAACATTGTTTTTATTTCATGGGTACATCAGAAACTACATAAAATAACAAGTAAATAAATAGTCTACTTCCATAAGCATTATCAGTGTCTCCACCTTAGCATCGTCTTTCCTAACCTGTGTCGTAATGAGGAGGGAGTCAAAACAACATATGTTTGGTGAATAAAAATCTTGAGCCTTACTACATTGGTACTTGGGCTGTATAAATTAAATAGGAATATGTCTTAAATTTTCTACCTATAGCATAAGTCTTTCAAAATACAAGCATAGGCTTTAAAAAGGATTTCCAAATATAAGCCCATAGCTAACTTACTATCATCCCAATAGCCCATATCTACAGCCAATAATGTCCCATCAATGCAAGAGATAGTACCCATGTCACTTAATCCTTTTAATAGGAGTTAGGCAGACTCCGACCATTTACTACCTTATATAAGGCAAGTCCACGTCATTTATGACCTATAATCCTAAGGAGGACTCCTTACTAGTAATTATCTAGCTGACCTGCACAGAATCCTTTCAACCATTTAATACTTCTTATTAAAAAAGCGGGCCTTCTACTAGGATATCATCTATCGTGCCTAACCTATTACCCCGACCATTTACTACTTCCTACATAGAGAAGAGGCAGGCCCTCACATAACCACTTAATACCTTCAATCTCTGAACAGGTCCTTAGTATTATGACCCATAACCATGGTGAGGTCTCAAATTAGTGCGACTATTCGTAAGTACTGGTAGCCAGATTAGCTAGGAATATTTACCCTACAGAATTTTGGGACTAACCTTGTGTCCTCGTAGTTATTTATTATAGAGATGTCTCACATCAGCCCCAAAGTCACTTTGCTGGTAGCCAGATTAGCTAGACAGACTTCCTTATGCTTTTGGCTGACCTCACATCCCTATAACTTAGTCATAATCTTTATACACTCTATATATATTATCACACATCTCACCATTACCATAATCAAGACCTTACATGAAATCTTTCTTATTATGCCATTTAGCATTAGTAGATTCCTAATAGGGATTTAATAAAATTAATAACCTATTTAACCATGCAATTATATGTTAATTATGCTAATATATACACACACCCCTAGTAATTTCTAAGCATAAGGAATTTACGCCCTAAACAAGTGTTTAAATGTCAACTCTTTTAACAATTATACAGGTCATATTTTATATTATCAACAATACCAAAATTCTAATATTCATATCCAAAATTTCGATAAATAGACTTGTACAAAATAGAAATCTAAACTCAATTATCACACCAAATAATGGAATACTTTGATAGTAGATACATACAATTTCAATTTTTACACTCTATTCAACTCCTTTTTCACACAAAAATAAACAAAAGAATTTCTACGAATCAAATTCATACCTTACGCGCTATACCTCAATCAAAGTCCTAATCAAATTCAAAGAAAAAGAATAAAGAGTGGAATAGAAGGTAAAATTATAAAAACTGCAAATCTATACAATTTCCATTATTTTAATATAAACGATTGAGATTTCAACCTAGAATTGACATTTCGCATTGAAGGAATTTTGGGGGTATATAATATAATGTTTTCATAAACCAAAACTCCCTAAGATATATTCAAACCCAAATTATACTAATCAATTACTAAAATAGAAAAGCTTAGATTTTGACTCACAGTATAGCCTTAGCTTCGCCTCCTTTATATTTGACATGCTTTGATAACCTCCATCAGATCTCTTCTTGTTGATATACATAGCAAGGGATTTGTATATACATTTGATTTAGAAAATTAGAGGATTAGAAGAGAATACGTTGGAAAAAAGAAACAATAAACAAATATAAATCTTTATGATTTCTTACCTGAAACCCTAATGAAGCTTTTGAATCTTAGAAGAGATGAACTGACAGAGCTTCTCTAATGTTCCCAAAATATATTGTGAATAAAAGTGAGGGGTCTAGGGTCTTATTTATAGTGGTGAGAAAGCACCAAAACCGCCAGCTTTAAATAATCAAATCTGGAACGTTCAAAATTGCAAAACCCTAGCCGCCATTATATAAGAAGTGGTTGACCGCCCTACCACCGATCGATCGTTGACGGTCGACCGATCGAAGTCAGGGGTCGACCTCTACCTTATTTTTGGGAACGTTTGATTTTTTCTGTTATTTGATTTATTATATTCCTTAATTGATTTTTAACGTCAACGTTAACTTTAACGTTTCCTTAATCCCTAAGTTTTTCTACTGCTAATTTTTGAATTTCAATTTTTAAAATTAGATTCCATTTGAATTTAAATTCTATTTAAATTATATTAAACCTGAATCTTCAAATGTCTTTAACATTTTCGTTTGAGCTTCGTTTTTAACATATTATAAATTGAAATTGATTAGAATTTCGCAATGAATGCAAAGGCATAACTTTCGTAGTCAAATTTCAACTTTTGCGAAATTTCCATTTACCCTTATCTTATTTAATTTAATTTATCCAATTTATCATATGGTTGATTTTATGAGGTGTTACATTCTTTCCCCTTATAAAGGATTTCACCCCCAAAATCACAACGTAATATGCGCTAAACATCCATGTTATACAACCAAGTTATCTACACATCCATCTGCTCAACCAATAGTGCAATGTGATTATATATTTCAGACATATTATAAATAAGCCCATTCCTACCATGAGTGTGTGATTGTGGCATAAAAATATGCATGCAAAACACCCTAAACATGCATGAAAATTTCTACATGAGTGCAAAGTGACGGTGAAAAGTGTAGCAACCATTTTTTACCATTCAATATAGCAACCACAATGCAAATAAAAATCTAAATTTAGAGAGAAAAGTTTAACTAGTGAAAAGCTCAGAATGAGAGATCTTTATCTTCTCTTCAGTTTCCCATGTGCTTTTCACCGGATTATCTCCCCATTATACTCGAACTAATCTAATTTGTTTATTATGGAGTTTCCTAGTTTCATACTCCATAATGTGTGCGGTGGCACGAGATGCTATCGGGTCGGTCTCAATATCCCCCAATTGATCAGGCTCTACCATAATAGATGTGCCATAAAGGCATTCCTCAAGTGCAAAACGTGAAAAACGTCATTGACTCCTACTAGCCTATCGGGTAAATCCACATGGTAAGCCAGTCTTCCTATTCTTTCCCCAAGAAATATTAAAATCCAAATTATACTAATCAATTACTAAAATAGAAAAGATAAGACTTTCACTCACAATACAACCTTAACTTCGCCTCCTTTGGATTTGACACGCGTTTGACAACCTCTATCAAATCTCTTCTTTTTGATATATATACAACAAGGGATTTATATATACGTTAGATTCCGAAAATTTGAGCATTGGAAGATAAGAAGTTGGAAAAAAAATAAACAATAAAAAAAGATAAATCTATATGAATTCTTACCTGAAACTCTAATGAAATTGTCTAAATCTTGGAAGAGATGAACTAATAGAGCATCGCTAATGTTACCAAAATATTGTGTGAATAAAAGTGAGTGGTCTAGGGTCTTATTTATAGTGGTGTGAAAGCAACAGAACTAACGGATTTAAATAATTAAATCCAGAACGTTCAAGTTTCCAAAACCCGAGCTTCCATTGTTCGGGAAGTGGTCAACCGACCCTACCACGGTCGACTGGTCGAGGTTAGAGGTTGACCTCTTACGTAATTTTAGGAACATTTGATTATTGCCATTGTTTGATTTATTATATTCCTTAATTGATTTTTAATGTTAACATTAACTTTAACGTTTCCTTAATCCCAAACAATTTCTATTGTTAATTTTTGAATTTGAAATTTAAAAATTAATCATCCATTTGAATTTGAATTCTATTTAAATTATTTTAAACCCAGAACTTCAAACATCCATTTTCCGTTTAAGCTCCGTTTTCAACATATTATACATGGAAATTGACCAAAATTTAACTTTCATGGTCAAATTTCAACTTTTGCAAAATTTCAAAATTTCACCATTATCTTATTTAATTTAATTTATTCAATTTATCTCATGGTTGATTTTACGGGGTGTTATAGCTTCATTCCCTCGGAGTAACACGACAAGGTCCATAGGGAAGTGGGGACGAAGATGGTGATGAGTGTGAGCACTCCCCCAGTGATTTTGACTGCTGACCAAATAGACTCTTTAACAAGCAGACCGAGCAAGACAGCCATTAACGATCCTCGGGTGGTGGAAAAGCAGTTAGTTTTTGATAATGACTACAAATCACTGGGTACCTCCCGGCCCTATGAGCGACGGAGTTGCAGGTTCTTTTGTTTTTTGATGATTTGTCGATCTGGCAGAGCCCACTGTTGTAATGAAACTTCTTGTTGAATATTATGAACTCGTTTGATGTATTGAGCTCTTCCCTTTGTGATGAAATGTGTCATTGTAGACCTACTTGTTTGTCTGAATATTTTGTGTTTGCCTCTTACTTTTCTGCTAGTATTGCACATGTATTCATCCTTTGAGCTTACTTTTTAGATGTACCTAAGTCGGGTGGCCGAAGTGGCCTCGACATTGTTGAGTAAACACATAGACTTAGCTTTTAATGCACAATATAACATATAAATAGACATATGGAAAACAATGAGAACCCAAATCAAACAAACTTATCTTTTATAGAGGCAGCCTGCTGACAATTTTGCATAGCGAATGTGAGCTAATGACGGAGCTAATATATGTAAGGGTGTATCCTAAGGGCAATTATGAAATTGTTACATATATCTAACTCGATAATCAATCTTATTTGAATAAAAGGTGTTTTCTTTATGTTATATGATATAATGTGTAATATATTAATTAATTAATTTAATTAAATGTATTTTTAATAGAAAAATAATAAATTGTATGTTTTGTGATCGTAGTTACAATGTGTTGTAACCATGATGATTTATTACAATAAAATAGACATATCATTTTAAATATTCCTAGTGAGGATGTATCGAGACTGAATATCGATCCATCCATTGAGACTAAAGTACATAACACTCCCCAAATGTTGGGTAGTGTATTACTTATGGCTGTTGGGGGTACTAAGGGGTTATATACGGATAGTTATTGGATAACTATGGAATAACAAACTCGATAGTTTTCTGTTGTTTAATATAACTAAGCTCAAATATAAAATATCAATGTGACAAAATTACATAGCTCTCTTGACTTGAGTATACCATTGATCTTCAATGTTGAAGCTTCGCTTTGATTATGGTTAAATCCTAGCACGACGTCTATCGAATGACTATAGTTGGGTTAAGTGGAAGTATTGGAAGTGAAATACTATTCAAAAGAGGATTCATCTCCTCAGTTATATGTAGTTAGTATCACGGTCAACTGAAGTCAACTCATAGTCAAAGTCAGAGCGGTATGATTAACAATAAATATTATTATTGAACCAAGGATTTTGTTTTTGGACTACAGAGTTGAATATAGACGATACTGGAATTTTGACCATGACCAAATTCCATAAGTCCAAAGCGATATAGTTTTGATGAGGAGAATTAGTGTAAATGATCATCACTAATAGGTAAAGCTTAATAAAGTAAAATCGGATTTTACTGAAATCATGTAAGCGATAAATTTAGCCAAAATATAACACCACTTGCTAAGTGACATGTGAACGTTAATATTTGAATAGTTTGACATTAATTGCTACCGAATTTACACCTAAAGAGTCACATAACCGAAGCGTTGAATACTGCTATGACCAAATACTTTAATTTATTTGTAGTTTTTATTAATTAATTAAGATTTATTAATATTTGTGAAATATTAATTGTATATTTATTTGATTTGTTAAATGATATTAATAAATATATTTGCAACAGTTTTAAATGTAACAATCAATATACGATATTGACACGTGTTTAAATGGATATAAATGCAATAAATATTGTTCGGGGTTGAAGTAGGTTTGAAGCTTATATGGGGCACTGTAATTTCGACCATGATTTGACCATGGTGAGGTCGGTAAAATAATAGCATAGGAGGTGTTAGAAAAGGCGGAGAATTAATAGTAGAAAATTAAGGATTTGGATCCTAGATTTGCTCTCTAGTTTCTCCGCTATATAAACACTCTAATACTCACTCCAAAAATCATTTTTAGAGCCTCACCCTTCGCCTTGCTAGCTGAAATTATCTCCATCCATCTCCTCCATTTTCAAGTTAAAAATTAAATAAAACAAAAGTTATTCGACAACTAGTGGTCATCAGTTCAGGAGCTAGCACCTTGTGGGATTAGAATAGGATTCAAAGGAGCTCCTATCTTTGTTTCATCGTGTATTCAGTAGGCTTTGGTAAAGGTTGGTCACTGGCTTACAAATATAAATTAATATTATATATTATATCATATGATGTTTAGAACGATAGGTGAAGAATCTAGCATATCGGTATATTATTACATTTTATGGTTATATATTTATGTGCTTATGTGATTATAAGAAAACAAATTTTTTTGACATATATATAAACACCACGATGTTCATGACATATTAAAATGATTATATTTTTAAATTCAAATATTAAAATAATTTTTTTAATACAAATATTATATATTGTATAGTATACTTATGTTTTAAAATTTTATATGATTAGATTTACACCTGAAATGATTCCCAAAAAAAATTATTATTTATATATGTATTATTTAGATTAAATAATTCCATAAATCTATAACATCAACAAGTAAATAAAATAAAATATATTTTAAATTTTGTAAAATTAATTTATTATCTAATAAGTTTCCAACAACAAAAAAATAATTTTTTATTTATTTTAGTTTAAATATATATATCTATATATATTAGCACAATTAACAATTAATTCTAAAATTGGTTTTAGAATTATAATATATATATGAATAATTTTATAACATTGAAAATGTTGTTAACAATAATATAAAATATTAATATATAAAATTTTATGTTTAGAAATATTTATTTTAGTTTTATTGAATTTTGAACGAAATTTAATATTAGTAAATAATTAAATAAAAACACCTTTTGTTTTGCCATGAGTATTAAAGGATATGCACATATACTAATATATTTTTTCATGTAATAAATTATATATTTATTAGAAACTGATTTATTAAGTTATATATATATATAATTAGTTTATACGCATATTAATAAAAAAATTAAAATTTATTTTCATATTAAATAATAATATAAAGAAATATATTTCAAACGTTTATTTAAAATAATTTTTTATTTATTTTACATACATACATATATATATATATATATATTAGTGTATAGTTATATGTGTGTGTATATATTATAAATTCCTTACATATATATATATATATTTGTGTGTGTATGTGTTGGTACTAATTTGTATATATAAATTAAAGCACCTAAACACATATTTGGATGATATATTTGTATACTAGAGGGGATAACATGTCTGTTGCAATGTAAATCCTAGTACTTATACATGGGCATGTCAAACCTTATATGAGTAATGATTTTCTTTAAAAGTAATTTCATAATGTTCTGAATAAATTAAACTTCATAGGCCCAAAAAAGATCTAAAATGGTAAGAAGATTCAAATTCACCAATTTCTTCTGCTGTGGGCTAGTCCAGTTTCAACAATGGTATCGAAGCTAAAAATCCTATGCAGTCTAAACTAGTTATATTGGGGCTAACTAATTTAGCTTACAACCCTGCTTGTAAGGTGTCTAAGAAATGTAGTGTCTATGCTAGATTATTGGGTAATCAAGTACGCTGTCCTACTTGGCTACCAGCCTGCCCGAACAGTTATGTGAGCCCAAAGGTTGCCCCTAATAGAAAATACTCAGAATTGGGTCTTGGGCTAATTTCAAAATTGTTTTGAAATTAAAATAAAAGTTTTAAACTTAAAAGTTAAATTTAAAATAAGAAAAATATTATAAATTTTATAATATAGATTTTCAAATCGTTTTGAAAATTAGAATAAAAGTTTTAAATTTTAAAGTTAAATTTAAAATAAAACACATATTATAAAAGTTATAATATAATTTTTCAAAATGTTTGAAAATGTTATAAAATTAATTTCAAAAATATTATTTATTAATAAAATTAATGTATTAATTAAATAAGTTAATTATACACACACACATATGATATATGTTATGTTTTCTTGAACTGTTTAAGATAATATAAACATACATGTATGTATAAAAGAATTTTCGAAATTAATAAAATTTAATCAATTTTTTTAATTAAACAGATTAATTAAAATTTAATTAAAAAAATAATATACACACGTATATATGATATATGTGTGTTACTATAAAGGTTATAGTATATATATTCAATATAATATGTTATAATTGAACAATATAATAATCAATTAAAGTGTTAATTAATTAAATAAGATTTAATTATATAACGTTATACATAAAATATTATATAAGTTAAATAAAGTATAAAAGTTATATAATAATAAAACTTATATAATATAAATGTATAAACTAAAGGTGGAGAAACCCAATTTGACTTAAGAAATAAATACATATGTAAATGTACGTATACCATGATTTTTGATGTGTTCGATACTTGAATCACGAGGGTATTTTATAAGAAATACACTATTTCATAAGTCGATATCACTCAATTAAATATATTAAAGATTATGAATCTTTAATATAAGTGTTGTTCTCTATCATTTATATATTGGTAAATTTCTTGCATACTCTCTAGTTGTTGAGAAAACCCAAACTAGAGATGTTATGTATAGTATTATTAATATATTGACTAGACGAGGTAAGATAACTATATGTATTAGTTGAGCAAACTCAAGGTATATATACTATACATATGCCATCACGAAATGATAGGTACAAGTGAATAATTCTTTCGATTTGTTGAGCAAACTCAAGGTCGAAATGAGATTTGGATTAGGAATCAAGGGTTAGGAGTTGTATATGATACAATCAATAAGGAGTTATCCATCGTTTGTGGGGCTATGACTTGTTGAGCAAACTCAAGATCATAATCTCATGGCAGACGAGTCCTAACACCTACTAGTGAAGTTGAAAGACTTGTATGTTTCATCATAGCGTTTAGAGAAACATAAAAGACTAATATGAGCCTTATTACAAAAATGAAATGGAAACATTTAAACTTTCTAATATTATAAGAACATCTGCTATATAAAACTATAATAATCTACATTGAAATTTTTTGTGTAATTAATAGAATTGTTAAAATGTTTATCAAATAAAGTATACAAATGAACTGAATTAAAATTGACAAAAAGAAATACAAAATATACTTGCCAGCAAATTTTTTTATGTTGACCCATGCAAGCGCCTAATTATACAACCATTAAATATGTTCCTAACTTGGTTATTTACGAGTTTACTTGCCCAAGACTATGTATCGTCTTCAATGAGTTTCGAACTCTAAAAGCAATACAAGGATATGTATATTTGATCAATATACGATCACATATAAATGTTATATGGTGAATGATCATAATTCGTAATGTACGACCTCGATGAAAGTAGTTTATTAATTTAAGCAAGTAAAATTTAGTGTGAGATCGTGTATTCAATATGATTGATTACAATAATGATCTTATTGAGTTAAATGTAACACTTGACCAAAGGCTACAAGATAGATCTAAGAATTCGATCATTGAAATGTCGGTTTGATCAGTTATGTAAAGTGCAATTTATTTGATATCCTTAAAAGTTAAGGATGACCAAATACACTTTTGTAAAAAGTTCATTATGATATTGGCATAAGGATTTTCTTTGAATGGTTTGATCATTTAGAAAAAAATTTGAATGTATAAGAGTGGATGTAACCTAAGGTAAAGTTGGGATAAAGAGAGTGAATGGCCGCTACTGCTTCATAAAGAAATTAGGAAATGAGAATTTTAAAATAATAATAGAAACTTAACATTGAAATAAGAAATATGATTTCTATTCCAAAAAGTATTTTCACATAGAAAATTGTTTTCTATGATATTTGTCTCTTTGAATTTAAGTTACTTGATCAAAAAATTCTTGACGGTAAACTAATTAAATAAATGAAATAAATAGCCACTATTAAGTGGATGAATGGAACCCCGTATTTTGTATGCTATTATAGTAATGACAGAAATAGTGGAAGCATGCCATATAACACTTATTGCTTACATTAAGCTACGAAAATTGACTTCGTAAAACATACCGAACATTATTTATTTAAGGAATAATTATTATTTTTAGTATCGATTGGAAAATGGACAAAGTTTAATTTTAGTATGAATATTATGAATATTCATTATAAAATAAAACTATGATAATAGTATTTTTGATGAATTAGAAAATACAGAAGTATCTAAATTTATTACAATTACTTTGGAATTATGGACTTAGCCACAATTTTAAGAAATAATTTTTTGATTATATGATTATGGATCGTATGTAGAAGTAAATTATATCTCAAACAATTAAGGGCAAAGCACCCATTCTGTGACAAACGGGATTTTCGACTCTCAGAAATCGACACTAATACTTCCTCGGTATTCACGTGCCGTAAATCCGAGACCTGGAGACCCGGTTTCGTTAAGGGTAAAAAGAAAAGAAGACAGAACATAATCTTACATGAATGGTATAACATATATTATTTCAATATATATAATCTTTACATCGGAGAACTCAAATACATTTATCAGAGTTAAACATGGACAATTATAAATCTCTGTCCGTACAAAATGCGGAATATAATAGTACGCAGGTGTGGTAGGAATGGATAATAGTCCATTGAAAAATCTTCTAACTCCATGCTCTGAGCTATTCTAGATTTCTTCAAACTAAACCCGACTGTTAGACTGCTCTGAAAAATACGGGTTTTGAAATCAAAAAGGGTATCTCATAAGACCACACCGCACATAAACACGGAACGGGGTTTTACCTTATGATAACCAAAATCTTTGCTATGCAAAATTAGGGATATTATTTTTAATGACATTCTTTTTGAAAACATTTGAAAATAAACTTATAAATCTGAGCTAAAAGGCTTACGTCTTACATTTTTAGTACTTTGCACAACTAAGTCCGTACGACACTTATCGGATATTGGATTTCCAACGGAATAACGAGGTAAGGGACTACCTCCCATACAGTGCATTTCTATAGGAATGCACCCAAGGCACCTATGTTGTTCCTTATGCGAATTAAGACCGGCCCCTATGTGGTTGATATGTAGGTGATGGTGATGTAGGGTGGTGTAGGGTGGTGATGTGATGTGGTGTAAGGTTGATTTGATGTTTGCTTTTTAAAAGTAATAATTACTTTAGATATTTATGTTATTACCTTATGTAAATATATATTTACTTTCTACTCTTACCATGTGTATATGTATATGAAAATGTGTGCATGTGCATGTCACAAATATGTACGAATCATTTGAACAATGTCTTTAACTTATATACGTCAAACCGTTACGAATTCGGATTCCGATCTTCGGTCATATTTTCATTTATTAATTAACGTATATATATTTGTTAACAAGGTTCGAAAACAATTTTCTTATTATTATTCATGAATTAAAATGATCATATTTGATTTATAAAACCATATAAATCAATATTAAACGACCGTTTACAAAAGGTGTTATTATATCGATAAACCAATATCGATTTTTCTTATAGTTTCAAATCTTATTTATAAATATATAAAACTGTCATATTTGATTTATTATCACTTTACTGCTATAATAAATGAATTATTACCATTTTAATACTATATTTTGAATAATCATTAAATCTTAATTTAAAATCATTGATTAATTATTATATATATAATGGCATTACTAATGATGTCATAAATGTAGGAAATGCGGATTACGAATCTTAAGGCTGGTTTAACACTAGGGGGTGAATAGTGTTTAGTTAAATTTATGGATCTTTTTGAAATATTTTCAAATTAAATCCAAACAGATGCAATTCACACACACAGAAATAATCACAGAATCAGACACAGATGCAAATAGTAAATAAAAAGTAGTAAAAGAAAAGAACACACCGGAATTTTATACCGGTTCAGAGTTACCCTACATCCAGTCCCACATAATTTCTTGTGCAAAATTCTTTTCAAATATAATGTCGATATTACAACCTCGATTTCAAGGCACTGAGATACACCCTCCTGTCTTCGAGTCCAAAGCAAACTCTCTTGATTTAACCAGGCTACAAGATCACCTAATTGATTTATGGGTTACAATCACACCCAATTGATTTACAGGCCACAATCACACCGTTTCCAATCCCACTTTGATAGAGAGAGACTCGATACACTTCGATCTTTCGATATTTGATTATAAATGATCCTATAACTCTGAATAGCACTAAGATCTTTGAGAGAGAGTGATAGAGATTCAAACTAGAGATGATCGAATTTGATTCACTTAGGATTTCGGTAGAGTTTTGTTAAAATATAAGAGAATGTTTGAGTGGAGAAGAAGGAGTGAAGAAATGAAGAAAAACTAACTTAAACTTCGTTGAAAACAACTAGTATTTATAGAAGAACAATAGTCATGTCCATTCGTGAAAGGTTATGACGAATAGACACTTCATTTGAAAATTTGAAATTTGATTTTTACGGCTACCACGTCGACATGGGGGGATGGGGTATGTCGACATGCCTATGTATATTTTGAAAATTGATTTTTGTCTTTAAAAGAGATTTTCTTTCTAAAACTTGTCAAAACAATTACTGAAGTTCATAAACCATTTTGAATATAGTTTAAACTTATAAAAGAGATATAAAAAGTAATCCTAAAAATATATACTCTATAATATAAAAGTAATATTAAAAACTAAGTATAGAATATATTTTTGAGATTTAAAGCTTATAATATTAAAACCAGGAGATAGTTTAAAAACAAGAGATGATTTTGAATCAAAATATAAAAGATAATAAAAATAGTTTAAGGCTAAAATATTAAACTAAGAGAGATGACTTTTAAAAGGTTTTTGGAAAAATATTTAAAATAAATTATTTTGAAAATTTCGTGGATTCCATTCCACTAGAGAAGGTCATGGGTTCCATCCCACTAAAGAGGTCATGGGTTACATCCCACTATTAAAGCGAGAAGGTGGATTCCATACCACAATTAAAATCCTAATAAAGATTTTAGTGCTATTATGAAGTTTTAAAATAAGTCTAGACACTGTTACTTATCTTGATATCTTGAACTCTTGAATTCTTGAAATCTTGAACTCTTGATATCTTGAAATCTTGAACACATGATACTCATGAGTCTTCAGTCTTGGTTTCTTCAATCTTGAATTCGTCAGTCTTGAATCTTTATACTGTACAGTCTTCATTCTTCAATACCTGCATATATATATCCTACATATACATATATATCTAGACAAGAATAGTAGTATTTATATTTTATAACAAATCCTAAGGTTGTTGTCATAAAAACCATCATCTCAGGATATAATAATCTCCTCCTTTTTGATGATGACAACCTTTGTTTATAAAATCTACTCCACAAAACTCTGATTCTACTCTAACTCCCCCTTACTCCAACAACTCCCCCTTAAACCACTAACTCCCCCTTATTCTAAGCCTGTCTAACCTATTTTATATTTCCCCCCCTTTGTCATCAACAAAAACTAATCCTAAATTACATAACTCCCCCTTAAACTATAGCATTATATAGGATAATAATACAGTATAGTAGAATATAAATGAGACAAAAAATAATATAGTAAGGTAAATGTGAGAGATATGAAAATTTCAAACATAATCAATCGGTATATTTATCAAACCACACCATTTCAATCATATTTTACATACCATGTTCAAATCAATTCAAACAATTAAAATCAAGTCAAATCAAACCAAACAATTCAAACCACATCAAACCAAATCAAATCAAAGTAAATCAAACCATACAAGTCAATTCAAACATTTCTTAGAACTTCAACCCATCCTTCTTCACCGGAGATAGGATCTGACTTTATAGCATCCCATTCTTCATTATCCTTGTTCAGAGTTCCTTCTAAATCCGCTTCGAGTTCTTCTTTGTTAAGGGCTAAAATCATCCATCGAATGGCATCGAACTACCTTTCTTGTTCCTTTATCATATGCATTTGGCTTAATTCTAAGTGACGTTGATTGCGAAGGATAAAAGTAAGGATGTTCTTGAAAGATTTGAGGGTTTCTTTAAGATTCTCACTTAGATTATGAATAGGATAGGCCATTATTTGTTAAAATATAAAGAAATTCAATAGAAAATAAGGAGAGTTTGAAAGTATGCATTTTTCTGGAAGAAACGGGTATTTATAGGGTTAGAAAGTCGTTTGAAATGAATAGACACAAGGTAGTTATGTCAATTTCAAAACAAAAACCACTTTCTGGCCGTTACATGTCGACATGGGGGGTAGGGGGATGTCGACATGCCTCTGTTGATTTTGGCAATTTTCTTTATTTCTTTATATTATGTATAAGTCTATATATATAAACTTATATAATATAAAAGCAAGCATTCCAGAGATATTTTAAAGCCAATGAACAGAAATAAATGATTTTCCTTGATAAATTTTAGTTAACATTACATAAACAATACATAACATTAACTAATCGAAAGATACAAACTAATACAACATGAAATGAAAACTAGAATTCGATAGAGGATGATGATAATCTAAGTTTGCGACCCACTTTCCCAAAGAACTTGTTCATTTTGGTGGAAATTTTGTCCAACTTTTTACTAATGGATCTTTTGAGAATCTGTTGGTTTTTCCAAGATAATCTTTTGATTCTTGAGAAGTTTTTTGTTAGATGGATTGTTAGGAGTGATAGGGTATTCAATGCTTTCCAAAGAAGTCTCTTCCTCCTCTTCTCCTTCTTTTTCAATCTCCATCTCCTCCCCTTCTTCCTCCTCCTCGTCTTCTTCTTCCATTTCTTCATGAGCCAACCTTTCATCCTCTTTGGTAAGTGTTCATATGGTTGAAACACAAGTGAGGTTTTCATAAGAGAGATATTTGCATGGTTAAACACTTTTCAAGAAAAAAACTCCTCTCTTTTATAATCAACTCCAAAATAGTTAAAAATCCGAGTAAGATAAATTCCATGATACAAAGTGTTTTCTCCTAAAGTAAAATTTCTGGGACAAAGTTCATCCAAAATTACTTGCGCCCAATTAATGTCATAGTGCCCATAAATAGCAAAAAGAGCCTTACAAACTTTTAAGGTCAGGTGATTGAAATTTCCCGATCTTAGAGTTATGGTATGTTGCAAAAGAAGGTTAACAATTCTTGCTTTAGGACGGAAATTTCGATTTATAAATTCAAAGTTATCATCTCCTTAAAAAATGTGATGAAATGTCTCACGATCATGTTCATCAATTTGGAAATCCGAAAGATTCATTGATGTATACTTACAACCCAAAATATTTCCCGTAATCTCACTATTTAAAACAATTTGTGTTCCTTTAACACTACTCCAAACTTCCCCTTCAATACCATCATAAAAACCATGATTCAAATTAGCATAAATTTTTTTAACAAGATTTGGATAACAAACAAAATCATTTTGGGAATCATCAATTAAACTGAGAATTTGATTCTCTTCGAAAATCATTAAAGATTGCAAATTTTTCCGTATGGACTTTTCCAAATTATACATAGCTTATGTAAGCTTTGATAGCTTCTGGGTCATTGTAGAGGAATTCAATGATGGCTTTGGACAGCCTAATGGTGGATGTGGTGCTTGAGGAAGCCATTTTTGAAGAGAGTAGAGAGCTTGGGAGTTTGAAAGAGAGTTTGAATTTTGAAATGAAAGTGAAAAGATAAAATAAAGTTAAGGAGATAAATATATATTCAATAGTCATGTTCTCTGGTCAAGAGACCTTTTCAGAGCTTTGGAGTTGGTGAAAAGGTGGATGGAAATTCAAAGTTTTGAATTCAAAATTG
The DNA here is from genome assembly GCA_030737815.1 of Allium fistulosum. NCBI lineage: Eukaryota > Viridiplantae > Streptophyta > Magnoliopsida > Asparagales > Amaryllidaceae > Allium > Allium fistulosum. The sequence goes on along the minus strand of CM060901.1, from coordinate 332,500,163 downwards.
AATTTCAAAATTCTGGTAGGGATGTCGACATAGGGGGTAGGGCCGTGTCGACATGGGTCCTATAATACATGTGACTAATTTTTTCTAATTTGTTTAATATCTATATATATATATATATCCTACAATCTAATTTATATTTTATTTGAAACAATATAAATAAAATAACACTTTAATATTAATATTTTAATATTAAAAATATTATTAATATAATATTATTTTGAAAATCAAAATTTTAAATTCAAACAGCAAGCAATTTCAAAACATGCAAACAATCAAACATTCAAACATTTAAGCAAACAATTTCAACCAATATAATTTAAATTCGTACCTATTTTTAGATCCATATTCCCGAGATCATCAGATTCGTGAATAGCTGTAAAGCACATATTTGAATTTTCCATCTTCCGATCTACATCACTGGAGGATGAGTCTGAATCGTCTAGTGTAGTAGTATACGCTCTCTTCCTTTTCTTTAACGAATCACTACTTGGAGGAAATTTTTGCTTATCCAGATGCGGACAATCTCTTTTTAAGTGACCTGGCTCAACACAATTGTAGCATCTGACGTTGTTGAGAGTCTCATTATGATTTCCATAATTCTTGTGATTATTTCTCTTGTAGTTGTTCATCTTTCTGTATTTTAGAAAATTTCTAGAATTTATTGTCATCAAGGCTATTTCTTCATCGTTGTCATTATTTGAGTGTGAACCATATGTTATTGCACTGAACGCTATTGACTTCTTTTCTGAGGCCTTGCTTTCTCTTCTCCCTTGCATTTGTACTTCAAATGACATCAAATTCCCAATTAATTCTTCAATTTTCAGCGTACTGATATCATTAGCCTCTTTAATTGCTAGTATCTTCTGATCCCATTCCAGAGTGTAACGACCCGTAAATTTCAGTGGTTTTATTTATTTAATTAATTGAATTTGTGTGAAATTTTAAACAATAAAATTTTGAAATATAAATTTGATATTTGGAATGCGTCTAATTAAACATAGCAACTGGTAAATTTTCATCCGAAAATATGAAAATTTATTTCACGCGTAAATTCACTTCAATTTAATCAGTTAAAAAGTGATGAAAATAAAATGTTTCCGGAACCTAAATATTTTTACATGGAAAATTTGTAAATCATCTTCTGAGTGAGACGTCATCTTTCGTTTCGTCAAATTTGGACTTCTGTTGCTCCGTTTATCTTAATTCGGTTAGAATAGCAGCATTTCTGGTACCGATTATCGATTTTTGATCGGATGACCGTATCACTGATATCTGTGTACCGTTTTGATCGTCTCATCGTGCTGATCTCCACGGTATATTCAACTCTGCAATTTGAGACCCGGTACGTGTCGGAACGAATAAACTGTCCACCGTAACGGTACCAAAATTTCTGACTTTACTCCTTCCTTCAGTTTAAATTTTTATCGTGCTCCTACATTTAAGCCTCTGAACAATTCAACCTATTTCTATTCCTACCCTACCGTTTCTCCTCAATTAAATTTATAACTGAATATAGATATTTTTAAGTGCTCATCTCAGCCGTAACCCATCTTTCCCATTTCCACCATTTTTCTTTCCCAACCTGCTTGTTTTCATCTCGTCCCTTCGAAATTCCAACAGCCCAAACCTCCTCCTTAGATCCGAGAAGATCAACCAACCGTCCCCTCCCGTCACCAACTTCCGCTCCTCCATCAACTCACGCAACCGACCCCAGCCCTACCACCAGATCGCCTCACGTAGGCTACCCAGATCTGCACCTACACCGCAGCAACACTACGCCCTGCCCTCCTCCTCGAACCCAACTGCTCAGCCCAAACCCAGATCGACACCGTCCACCGCCTCCGCTCCACAGTGTGCCGCTCCTCCATGTCCGAGACCATGAAGCCCAGTCCATTTCCCGTTCACACCTCCCCGCACCCGAACAGCATCCATCACGCAACTAGCCTCACCTCGGGCGAACAACCAAACCCCACTTCACGTGAACCAATCACCCAGGCCATCCCACGACCTACCTCATCCTCCCCTTCATCTTTGCCTACCCCGAAGCCCACACTTCACCACACACACATAGTGCCAAGATCCTCTGCCGAGACCCTTGTCAGCCACACAGCTTTCATCTCCTATTCCTCCATGCCGTGAATGCATGTATTATAGGTAACATATCATTTTATTTAATATTCAAATTGTTATGCATAGATTTTATGCATTTATATATATGTATTATATTATAAGTTTGTCTGTTAGTTCATTTCTATAGCCTGTATACATTGGTAATATATATGTCTTAGTTGTTTCGAGTATATTTGTATATATATTATATATGTCTGTTATTTGTTTTAAATTATATATGGGTTATAGTTTAATAAAATAGTAGTTATATATATACATATAAAAGTTGATGGGTTATGTTGTATATACAGTAGTTTATATATATCTATAAGTTCCGTTGAGATTTTGTTTTGCATACATATATTTTCCAGTGGTTATGGCTTAAGCATATATTTGTATATATTTATATATATCAGTTTTGTATATATATTTTGTATATTTAGTATAAGATATCAAGGTTTATATTTCAGCTTATATACATTATATTATTTGGTCTGTATTTTATAAAGCTTTGAAAAATTGATTTTTTTTCATAAAACTGGACAAGTTTATTTATTTATAGACTGTACTAAAAACAGATCTTTGGTATTGCTACATCTGTAAAATATATGTCTCATATATATTGGTTATATATGCTGTGGGTTTAGTTTATATATTATATAAACAGTTTGTTTTCTACATGTATATTGAATATATATTCATGTCCTATATATATATATATATTCCAACTTGGAAGCTATTTTGATTCTTTGTCTTATATTTTACTTTATATATATATATTTCTTATATAAAGGTCTGTTTACATATACTATGTATATATTTTTTGATTTATTTGTCTATATATGTATAAATTATGTTTTTTTGTTGGCTTCTCCATGATGGTATATGTGAGTTATATGTTGTATAATACGTTTAGAAGGGTTCGTATATAGTGGTTATCATATATATTCTATAATAGTGCTATATATATGTTAATATATAAACTTATATTTGATATGTTGTATGATATATAGCCTATATATTAGTGATATATATATTATTATTTCAAAGTATATATATAAGCAGTTATTTCAAAGGTATAAATGTATATACTATAAAATAAAGTAAATTGGTTTTGAGATATATATGTACGTATATATAGATTTTGATATTCATATGTTTATGTTTTAAATTTAATATTGGTTTTATAATAAGGATGGATCTTAAAGTATAATATATTAAGTATACATATGTTTGAGTTTGGTTTAGTATAAAAATATGTTATTTTAATATTTGTTTTAATTTAAATAATGATTTCATGGAAATAATAATAATATATATATATATATTTGTTGTTTCTATCAAACTGAATCTAATTGTTCATCGATTCCCTATCTATCAGCTTGCCCGTCGAATTCGTACCTATCTTACTTTGCTTTGGAGTTCGTGTTCGGATTCGTAACTCAATTTCAGTGTCTATCTATCTAGCCTCGAAAGGTGAGCAATCACTCACGATTAATGTTCTTATATTTATTAAGTTTAATTTCAATTGAAACGTCAATTGAAATATGCTGATGTTAGTTATTTACATTGTTATATATGTCATTATCTGTATCTGTTCACCTGTGACATCTGACACCATTATCTGTTATTTATATTGTTGATATATGCCTGTTACTGTTGTTATTTTATTTTCATATCTGTTATCACTCTGCAAGTTCCCTGTTAGTATAGAATCACTATGGGTTGAAATGATACATACCCGAACGATCTGTAGAATAGGAGAAAATCGTTATGGGTTGAAATGATAAACCCAAGCGATTTTCAATTTGAATTGAATTTGGGATTTCGGGTTGAAAGGATATATACCCGAATATGTTTTAAATTGCGGATTGAAATGATAAATATCCGTATCACTTGACCATAGGATAGAAAATTTTATACAGACACCGTTGGTCTATATATAAACGTTTTGAAAATGATTTCTATGGTTTTGAAAAGGAATATATGGTTTTGATAAATATTGATTTTAAAGATTTATTAAAGATGATTTAATAAAGTTGATAAATAATATGTTTAAGTATTTATTTAATATCTATAATTTCAAATATAGAATTTATAATGATTTGAAATTGATTGGAATTATATTTATTTAAGAATTATACTTAAATAAGTTTGATATAAAATGTATGGAATTTGAAATTTAAAGAAGTGATTTATAACTTGAATTTTGAAAAGGTGACTTAAATGGATATTTCAAACGTATAAATATTTAAATGAGATATTGGATTTATTTAAATTGTAAATTTAAATTGTATTCAAATGTTATGAAAATGTTAAGTTAATATTTCAAACTAAATAATTGAAAAATGAATTTGATATGTATATAAATTTACCGAATTTAGTTTTGAAATGATGAATATTTTAAAGCTTTGAAATATATTAAAATGGAAATGACTTATTTTATGGTTCAGATATGTATTTGAAATCGATAAATTGAAATGGTTTATTTAGAAGCTGAATCGAGTTGAAATTAATGATTTGAGATTTGATTTAATTAAATTTTTGGAATTCAAGTTAATTTGAATCGATTTGTGAAATTTGAGGAAATTAATTTATCTTATAACGAAATTTTAATATCTAAACTGTTAAAAGGAAAGTGCTATGATTTCCAAAATACTGTGATTTCCAGACTATGATTTCGAAAGCATTATAACTTTGGAAAGTAATATGATTTTGAAAATGGATATATTTGAAGTGAAAATGATATCGTATTAAATTGGGTTTGAAATGATAATGATATTCTAGTTTTGAAGTATAAACTATTTTGAAATGACCACGGTGTTATAATAACGATTGGTTAGCAAAGAGACCGGGATCGGATATGGACATACTCTCTGTCGATACCGAAAACCACTTTGACAACCGTGTACGCGGTGGAGATTCCAGAATGAAGTAGGATGGTGGCGGCGTTCTTAAGGTATGTTACGTGGACCCAACTCCCGTGAGTTGGCAATAAGGTGGCTAAAACAGGAGCGATCTCGGACCAGTGAGGTAGCACCTCTTCTCGGACGCATTTCTTCGATATTATACTCTTACTTGTGATTTGACTAGATGGCCATCCTCCGATTGGGAATGTTGTTCGAGGTGGAACGGTAGTGGCTGCTATGCGTATCCATCAGTCCGTGTGCGTAATTGGTATATCTACCCTGGCATTGCCTAGTTGTGCCGTGTCACCTACCATAACGAGCTTTACTACGATTATGATTTTAAGATCCGACCGCGTTAAGGTTCTCCATCCCCTTAACACTATTTTCCGATATGATTATACTTTACTTATTTAGACACTACTGTATATAGCGTATATTACTACATAGTAAATAGTTTAACGGATCCTTAGGGGATGGTTATCCCAAACATCCTCTAAGTTACTTGTATTTCAGTTGATATTTCACTTGAGTTGGATTTATTAATATAAGAATGTTAATCCTGCCTCGAGTGTTTTGTGTTTTGCTTTACGCTCGGGTCAGACTGAGTGATACAGCATTTGAGACTCACCTTTGGAGTTGGAGCTTCGCTTGGAGATCCAGCTATTTGTCGATCCTGCTTTCAGTTATTCAGTTGATTCCAGTGATGTATTCAGATCTTGTATTTGGTTATTGTATTCGAGACTTCTGTTGTATCTTGTTTAACTCTATTATATATATAGTAGCTTCATGAACTACTATTTCTTTTACTTCCGCTACATTATATTACTCTGTGTCTGTGATCTGTAATTATTTTATTTACTGTATATGCTGAGTTTTGCCAAATTTTAATTACAACGCGGTATTTTGAGCAATTCAACTCCGGCATGAGTGTTTACCTATACACTTATAATGGATGCGAATGGTTGAAAATACTGGGTCGTTACATGTGGTATCAGAGCTCTGGTTTTGGCAAAACTCAGCATATGTAGTAAATTCAATTACAGAATCACTTTCGTTCGAGCTTGAATTCCTTCTTCTTTGACTCAGTTCCTTTGAATTTTGGAATGTTCACTTCGGTTCCAAAGTCCATCCGTGTCTCCCCATTCGTGTCTTTTGATTCTGGAGTACCCCATAACTCCACTTCGAATGATCTCTATAATAAATCGGCGGTCTTGCCAATCTACGAATAATTTGTACTGGGGTGAAAACTCCTTTACAATCGGTATTGATTCACCGGAGATTTCTGTATCCTCGGTTTACGATGCTGCTATCTTATGCTATATCCGAATTTCACCTCTGGTAATTGAATGTCGATTTGCTTCAGAATTCTACATCGATCTTATATATGAAGTCACGGTTGACCCGGTTAAGGTTGCCCGCGATTTATACAACTTTATCCATCTTCCTGTTTGAAATGCAATCATCTAACCTTCATTTTGAGCCTATCTATTTTAGATTAGAATTCTCTTTGATTTGAGTCCCTCTATATTTGGATCTCTATCCTTGTGCTGGAATCATCGTGGGAGGGAGTGTATTTGTAATTATTATAAAATAGTTTAGGTATAGTGTGTTGTTTGAGTTGTTGATGTTGATTTGGGTTTTCGATCGATTCGTCTAATCAACGCTATCGATAGGATTTCCAAAACACTTGAACAGAGCAAACTGACACAATATAATTTTCAAATTTGATAAATGAAATAAATTTGTATGATTATATTATAAATATATAAGAAAAATTTTCTAGAATTAAAAGTTAAATAATTTGGTTGTTGAAAATGATAATATTTGATTTTCATTTATTTGTTTTGTAAGTCATTGACTTTTGCAAAATGACTATTGGTTATAAATTTATTTGGAATTGAAATGAATTTAAATTGAGAAATTTAAGGATTAAATTTCTGGTGATTTCAAACTTTGTTTTAAAGTCCTAAAATGTATATTATTTAAAGTATTTTCGAATAAAATGGTTTTCAAAGAATTTTAAATGTTTAAACCAGTGCTCTTCTCTTTGTCGCTGGAAAATAATTTCGGTGATGACGGCCGCATCATCGACCTTCATTTTTGAGTTTCGAAGTGGAGAAACCATTTTGTAGCTTTGCTACGGTTTTGTTTTGAAAAAAAAAAATATAGTCAATTTGAATTTCTTCAGTATAATTTGACTTATATATATATATAAGTATCTGATTTTAAAATAAAATTTGATTTGATATAAATATATTATATACATCTCTAAATTGTTTGAAGTAAATCGAAGATTTAAATTCTTAAATTTTAGGTTTAAGAATGATTTCAATTATAAACTAAAGTCAAAATTCTTGGATAAATAATTTAACTGGGAATAACTGAATTTGTAAAATCTTATATTGTATAATACTCAACTACATCTTAGCATAACTTACCTAAAAAATTTCAGAAGTTAAAAATGTAATTGGATAATATACAATATAAAATGACTTTATAAATAGAATTTGAGTGGTTATAAAAATGTCTTACAATTAAAATTTAGTTATAAATGTTAATAGAGATAAATAGAAGTATAAGTTAAGTGGATAATAAGATGAGACAAATAAATTTGTTTTGAAGGAATTAATAAATTGAAATTTGATTAAAGTATGGAAATACCTTGAATTAAAAATCAATTACTGAATATAAGTTAATTTAAATTGAAATCTGTATGGTTTAAATTAATTTATATGGTTTAAATATATGTGATAGGATATATTAAGTGGAATAAAACCTAATAATAATTTGGAATAAAAGAATTAAATTTGTTGAATAAAATATGAGGATAATAAATGATTATACAAATTGATTGATTTAGAAATTGTTAATTGAGAATGACTAGATAATAAGATAATGAATATAGAATAGATAGATTAATTTAACTTAAGTGAAATGAAGTGGATTAAACAAAATTGTTAAATATTAATTAGTTTAATTTGAAATTTTATGGTTTAAATTAATTGTTTTATCTTGTCTTTTAATCTAATTTCTTTCTGGTTGTTTCTACTCTCCTACCTCCTTCCTTTTCGGGGACGAAAAGTTTTGAGTGGGGGAGAGTGTAACGACCCGTAAATTTCAGTGGTTTTATTTATTTAATTAATTGAATTTGTGTGAAATTTTAAACAATAAAATTTTGAAATATAAATTTGATATTTGGAATGCGTCTAATTAAACATAGCAACTGGTAAATTTTCATCCGAAAATATGAAAATTTATTTCACGCGTAAATTCACTTCAATTTAATCAGTTAAAAAGTGATGAAAATAAAATGTTTCCGGAACCTAAATATTTTTACATGGAAAATTTGTAAATCATCTTCTGAGTGAGACGTCATCTTTCGTTTCGTCAAATTTGGACTTCTGTTGCTCCGTTTATCTTAATTCGGTTAGAATAGCAGCATTTCTGGTACCGGTTATCGATTTTTGATCGGATGACCGTATCACTGATGTGTACCGTTTTGATCGTCTCATCGTGCTGATCTCCACGGTATATTCAACTCTGCAATTTGAGACCCGGTACGTGTCGGAACGAATAAACTGTCCACCGTAACGGTACCAAAATTTCTGACTTTACTCCTTCCTTCAGTTTAAATTTTTATCGTGCTCCTACATTTAAGCCTCTGAACAATTCAACCTATTTCTATTCCTACCCTACCGTTTCTCCTCAATTAAATTTATAACTGAATATAGATATTTTTAAGTGCTCATCTCAGCCGTAACCCATCTTTCCCATTTCCACCATTTTTCTTTCCCAACCTGCTTGTTTTCATCTCGTCCCTTCGAAATTCCAACAGCCCAAACCTCCTCCTTAGATCCGAGAAGATCAACCAACCGTCCCCTCCCGTCACCAACTTCCGCTCCTCCATCAACTCACGCAACCGACCCCAGCCCTACCACCAGATCGCCTCACGTAAGCTACCCAGATCTGCACCTACACCGCAGCAACACTACGCCCTGCCCTCCTCCTCGAACCCAACTGCTCAGCCAAAACCCAGATCGACACCGTCCACCGCCTCCGCTCCACAGTGTGCCGCTCCTCCATGTCCGAGACCATGAAGCCCAGTCCATTTCCCGTTCACACCTCCCCGCACCCGAACAGCATCCATCACGCAACTAGCCTCACCTCGGGCGAACAACCAAACCCCACTTCACGTGAACCAATCACCCAGGCCATCCCACGACCTACCTCATCCTCCCCTTTATCTTTGCCTACCCCGAAGCCCACACTTCACCATACACACATAGTGCCAAGATCCTCTGCCGAGACCCTTGTCAGCCACACAGCTTTCATCTCCTATTCCTCCATGCCGTGAATGCATGTATTATAGGTAACATATCATTTTATTTAATATTCAAATTGTTATGCATAGATTTTATGCATTTATATATATGTATTATATTATAAGTTTGTCTGTTAGTTCATTTCTATAGCCTGTATACATTGGTAATATATATGTCTTAGTTGTTTCGAGTATATTTGTATATATATTATATATGTCTGTTATTTGTTTTAAATTATATATGGGTTATAGTTTAATAAAATAGTAGTTATATATATACATATAAAAGTTGATGGGTTATGTTGTATATACAGTAGTTTATATATATCTATAAGTTCCGTTGAGATTTTGTTTTGCATACATATATTTTCCAGTGGTTATGGCTTAAGCATATATTTGTATATATTTATATATATCAGTTTTGTATATATATTTTGTATATTTAGTATAAGATATCAAGGTTTATATTTCAGCTTATATACATTATATTATTTGGTCTGTATTTTATAAAGCTTTGAAAAATTGATTTTTTTTCATAAAACTGGACAAGTTTATTTATTTATAGACTGTACTAAAAACAGATCTTTGGTATTGCTACATCTGTAAAATATATGTCTCATATATATTGGTTATATATGCTGTGGGTTTAGTTTATATATTATATAAACAGTTTGTTTTCTACATGTATATTGAATATATATTCATGTTCTATATATATATATATTCCAACTTGGAAGCTATTTTGATTCTTTGTCTTATATTTTACTTTATATATATATATTTCTTATATAAAGGTCTGTTTACATATACTATGTATATATTTTTTGATTTATTTGTCTATATATGTATAAATTATGTTTTTTTGTTGGCTTCTCCATGATGGTATATGTGAGTTATATGTTGTATAATACGTTTAGAAGGGTTCGTATATAGTGGTTATCATATATATTCTATAATAGTGCTATATATATGTTAATATATAAACTTATATTTGATATGTTGTATGATATATAGCCTATATATTAGTGATATATATATATATTATTATTTCAAAGTATATATATAAGCAGTTATTTCAAAGGTATAAATGTATATACTATAAAATAAAGTAAATTGGTTTTGAGATATATATGTACGTATATATAGATTTTGATATTCATATGTTTATGTTTTAAATTTAATATTGGTTTTATAATAAGGATGGATCTTAAAGTATAATATATTAAGTATACATATGTTTGAGTTTGGTTTAGTATAAAAATATGTTATTTTAATATTTGTTTTAATTTAAATAATGATTTCATGGAAATAATAATAATATATATATATATATTTGTTGTTTCTATCAAACTGAATCTAATTGTTCATCGATTCCCTATCTATCAGCTTGCCCGTCGAATTCGTACCTATCTTACTTTGCTTTGGAGTTCGTGTTCGGATTCGTAACTCAATTTCAGTGTCTATCTATCTAGCCTCGAAAGGTGAGCAATCACTCACGATTAATGTTCTTATATTTATTAAGTTTAATTTCAATTGAAACGTCAATTGAAATATGCTGATGTTAGTTATTTACATTGTTATATATGTCATTATCTGTATCTGTTCACCTGTGACATCTGACACCATTATCTGTTATTTATATTGTTGATATATGCCTGTTACTGTTGTTATTTTATTTTCATATCTGTTATCACTCTGCAAGTTCCCTGTTAGTATAGAATCACTATGGGTTGAAATGATACATACCCGAACGATCTGTAGAATAGGAGAAAATCGTTATGGGTTGAAATGATAAACCCAAGCGATTTTCAATTTGAATTGAATTTGGGATTTCGGGTTGAAAGGATATATACCCGAATATGTTTTAAATTGCGGATTGAAATGATAAATATCCGTATCACTTGACCATAGGATAGAAAATTTTATACAAACACCGTTGGTCTATATATAAACGTTTTGAAAATGATTTCTATGGTTTTGAAAAGGAATATATGGTTTTGATAAATATTGATTTTAAAGATTTATTAAAGATGATTTAATAAAGTTGATAAATAATATGTTTAAGTATTTATTTAATATCTATAATTTCAAATATAGAATTTATAATGATTTGAAATTGATTGGAATTATATTTATTTAAGAATTATACTTAAATAAGTTTGATATAAAATGTATGGAATTTGAAATTTAAAGAAGTGATTTATAACTTGAAATTTGAAAAGGTGACTTAAATGGATATTTCAAACGTATAAATATTTAAATGAGATATTGGATTTATTTAAATTGTAAATTTAAATTGTATTCAAATGTTATGAAAATGTTAAGTTAATATTTCAAACTAAATAATTGAAAAATGAATTTGATATGTATATAAATTTACCGAATTTAGTTTTGAAATGATGAATATTTTAAAGCTTTGAAATATATTAAAATGGAAATGACTTATTTTATGGTTCAGATATGTATTTGAAATCGATAAATTGAAATGGTTTATTTAGAAGCTGAATCGAGTTGAAATTAATGATTTGAGATTTGATTTAATTAAATTTTTGGAATTCAAGTTAATTTGAATCGATTTGTGAAATTTGAGGAAATTAATTTATCTTATAACGAAATTTTAATATCTAAACTGTTAAAAGGAAAGTGCTATGATTTCCAAAATACTGTGATTTCCAGACTATGATTTCGAAAGCATTATAACTTTGGAAAGTAATATGATTTTGAAAATGGATATATTTGAAGTGAAAATGATATCGTATTAAATTGGGTTTGAAATGATAATGATATTCTAGTTTTGAAGTATAAACTATTTTGAAATGACCACGGTGTTATAATAACGATTGGTTGGCAAAGAGACCGGGATCGGATATGGACATACTCTCTGTCGATACCGAAAACCACTTTGACAACCGTGTACGCGGTGGAGATTCCAGAATGAAGTAGGATGGTGGCGGCGTTCTTAAGGTATGTTACGTGGACCCAACTCCCGTGAGTTGGCAATAAGGTGGCTAAAACAGGAGCGATCTCGGACCAGTGAGGTAGCACCTCTTCTCGGACGCATTTCTTCGATATTATACTCTTACTTGTGATTTGACTAGATGGCCATCCTCCGATTGGGAATGTTGTTCGAGGTGGAACGGTAGTGGCTGCTATGCGTATCCATCAGTCCGTGTGCGTAATTGGTATATCTACCCTGGCATTGCCTAGTTGTGCCGTGTCACCTACCATACCGAGCTTTACTACGATTATGATTTTAAGATCCGACCGCGTTAAGGTTCTCCATCCCCTTAACGCTATTTTCCGATATGATTATACTTTACTTATTTAGACACTACTGTATATAGCGTATATTACTACATAGTAAATAGTTTAACGGATCCTTAGGGGATGGTTATCCCAAACATCCTCTAAGTTACTTGTATTTCAGTTGATATTTCACTTGAGTTGGATTTATTAATATAAGAATGTTAATCCTGACTCGAGTGTTTTGTGTTTTGCTTTACGCTCGGGTCAGACTGAGTGATACAACATTTGAGACTCACCTTTGGAGTTGGAGCTTCGCTTGGAGATCCAGCTATTTGTCGATCCTGCTTTCAGTTATTCAGTTGATTCCAGTGATGTATTCAGATCTTGTATTTGGTTATTGTATTCGAGACTTCTGTTGTATCTTGTTTAACTCTGTTATATATATAGTAGCTTCATGAACTACTATTTCTTTTACTTCCGCTGCATTATATTACTCTGTGTCTGTGATCTGTAATTATTTTATTTACTGTATATGCTGAGTTTTGCCAAATTTTAATTACAACGCGGTATTTTGAGCAATTCAACTCCGGCATGAGTGTTTACCTATACACTTATAATGGATGCGAATGGTTGAAAATACTGGGTCGTTACACAGAGTGAGTGAGTTCAGAATTTTTCTAACTTGATCTTCTTCAGAAAAGTTCTTTCCTAATGCAATTAGTGAGTGCACAATGCCTTGAAACCTACTGTACATGTCTGAAATGGACTCATTTGGATTCATCCTGAATAATTGAAACTGATTGGTCAAGATAAATATTTTGGTATGTTTAACTTTGCTTGTTCCTTCATGAGTAGCTTGCAAATTTTTCCAGATCTCATATGCAAACTTACAGACAGGCACTCTATTAAACTCATTCCTATTAAGTGAACAGAATAGAATATTCATGGCTTTGGAATTGTTTTGTGCAACTGTCTTTTTCTCAGCGGTCCACTGTGCAAAATTTGTTGTGGGTTCAATGTACTCGGTTTGTGTGATATTCCAAGTGTCTAATCCAATTGATTATAAATAGATTTTCATCCTACATGCCCAATATGCATAGTAACCGCCATAAAAAAGTGGTGGTCTAGCAGTAGACTGACCTTCTAAAAATAAACTAGTGATAGTGTTGAGATTACCAGTGTGGGCATTTTTCTACAGGGTCAGAAAATAAGTAGAGTTTGAAAGTATGCATTTTTCTGAAAGAAACAGCTATTTATAGGGTTAGAAAGTCGTTTGAAATGAATAGACACAAGGTAGTTATGTAAATTTCAATTTCAAAACTAAAACCACTTTCTGGCCGTTACATGTCGACATGGAGGGTAGGGGGATGTCGACATGCCCCTGTTGATTTTGGCAATTTGCTTTGTTTCTTTATATTATGTACACGTCTATATATATAAACTTATATAATATAAAAGCAAGCATTCCAAAGATATTTTAAAGCTAATGAATAGAACTTGTTCATTTTGGTGGAAATTTTGTCCAACTTTCTACTAACGGATCTTTTGAGAATTCATTGGTTTTCCATGACAATCTTTTGATTCTTGAGAAGTGTTTTGTTGGATGGATTGTTAGGAGGCATAGAGGCTGGAGCAGCCTCTTCATCGCTTGACATAATAGCAAGTTTAGGAGTGGGTGGAGACATAAGCATTGCGACTATAGGATAGTCGTCTTCGTCTAACCTAGTATGCCCATCTAACTCTCCCTCTATGATGGGCCAACCATTTCTTGGTGTCCACTACATGGGTTCTTCGTCGCTGGATAGGATGATCATATTGTCTTTCTTCTTCCCCTTTCTTCTTGAGGACTTCCCCTTCGAATACTTTCCAATGAATGGTTTAGACCAATGCAAACAAAGTCTTCTTAGATATGGATACTAACTTATTCTAACATCAAGGTTTAAATTTAAATATATCCTACCACAAATTCATTTGATAGTCAAAGGTAATAATTCTCTAAGTACTTTGGTATTTTCCTTAGAATCATACTTGATCAAATCTTAGAAAACCAATCGATATTTTATTTTGTTAAATCCTTGCCAAAATGTTTTCCAAACATTACTATTAACTTTCAAAATCCTTTAAAACTTCTTTCTCAAAAGCCTTTTAGATGAAAGTTTCTATTATTCACTTTATAACCTTTCGGTATCATAATTTCAGCTGAAGGTTAAATAATTTACTAAGCACTTGGTTTTGTTACTTCTAAACTAATACAAAAATACTTTGGACATTTTCTTCAAAAACTCCTTATATATAAAAGTTCTCATTATCCAAATTCTTAGGTTTTATATACATCCCTTTATTACTCTTATTTAATAAACATCTTATAGTCAAACTTTGAAATTCTAATTACAAGATGTTTATAATTAAATCTTTTTATTAACTTATTTTTAAACAATCATTCAACTTACTATATATCTTTTAAAACAGATCTTTTATATTCAAAATATAATCCAAGGTAAAATTATTTCATTTACCATATTTTTAAAAATCATTTTTATATATTAACAAATATGCACACATATATAATACCCTCAACTCATTCTAGGGTGTTACTAACCCTATCTCTAATGAGTTACTCATCCTAGGATATTACTAATCCTATCTCTGACGAGTTCTTACCTCGGTCTGGCTCAGGTGTTCACTAAACCAAAGCTCTAATACCAAATGTCACGGATGAGATTTTCGACCCTCGAAAATCGACACTAATAAATCCTCGGTATTCACGTGCCGCAAATTCGAGTGCCGGAGACCCGGTTCGTTACGGGTAAATAGACAAGAAGACAAAACAGAATCTCACACGAATTGAATAACGTATATTATTTCAATATATATAATCTTTATAGTGGAAAATTTAAATACATTTATCAGAGTTAAACATGGACAGTTATAAATCTCTGTCTGTAAAAAATGCAGAATACAGTAATACACAAGTGTCGTAGGAATGGATAATAATATATTGAAGAATCTTCTAACTCCATGCTCCGAGCTCTTTCAACTAGACCAGACTACTTGGCTGCCCGGAAAAATAGAGCACCCAGAGTTTAAGGAAAAGGAAATAAACTCCAGGTCAGTCATGGGACTGATGTGAGAACTCAAAATACGGGGTTTGAAAACAAAAGGGTATCTTATAAGACCACGCCGCACATAAACACGGAATGGGTTTTTACCATATGATAATCAAAATCTTTGCTACGCAAAATTAGGGATATTATTTTTAATGACATTTTGTGGAAAACATTTGCATATAAACTTATAAATCTTAGCTGAAATGCTTGCATCTTACATTTCAGTACTTTGCACAACTAAGTCAATACGACACTTATTGGATATTGGATTTCCAACTGAATAGCGAGGTAAGGGACTAACTCCCGTGTAGTGAATTTCTAAAGGAATGCATCCGTGCCCCTATGTTGGTCCTCTTGCGAATTAATACCTACCTATCAAAAAATTACACGAATAGCACCGAGTATTACACCACCCGGCCGTTATCGACCAATCCGAGACGTCTCATAGCATACACCACTTAATTTAAACTCAACGTTATAGCAGGTAGAAATTTCATAGATCTAGAAGGTGAATTCATACCTTGATTGGTTGTGAGCCACTTAGCCTTAAAGCATCCCCCGTTTTACTATTCCCGTGTGAGAGGCTTTAAGGTAACGATTACTTTTTATATAGAACATATTCCACTTTGGATGCCACTTTGCCATTTCACAATCACACAACTGATTTCTACAAACGTATAACTCCTGAGCTCGTACGTCTCAGGAAAAGGTGTTAAGCTAAGAGAAGTTTCCTTCTCTGCCACCAAATAGATGATACATTCATAAGGATTAATCAATAAGATCTAGAAATGCAACGTCAGACATTCGTCCATACATGTTGTCCAGGAACAGGACAAACCAAAGGTACTTTCGTACCACATCCTGTCGGGAATTGCCCATAGGATTAGTAGCGAATAATCCCCGTGTTTCAAAGATTTTCAAAACGAAGGGACCACTGCTATTTATTTAGCTTGGGAGCTACCTAGAGATGATCAATAAGCAGTCCTTTTGAAATGAAGATCCCTTGTCTTTCAAAATTTTGATCTTTAATATATATTAGTTTCGAACGCATAAATTGGTCGAAGTGGATTTTGGATGGAATCACCCAAATTCGACCCCGGATCCTTCAAACTAATCATCGATAAAAGATGTTTAAAATAGGTGATTAATATTCCATTAATTGATATCTTTTTTCCAAAATATCTTCTAGAGATATTTATCCTTTGAAAACTATTTCTTTTTAGTATAAATGGAATTCATTAAACTCTCTTATTAAATTCTTCGGTTTAATTAAACTCTTTTTAAAACTTAGAATAATTCCAAATCATTTTACTTAAATTTTAACAAAGATATCTCGATTCCAAAATCATAAGTTATTAATAAGTTGAAACCATGTTATCTAAGATGGTAAATCAAAATTAGTAAATATTTGAATGAAAGGATCCATATAAATCTTTTAAATTATACTTGATGTTAATTTCCATATTTAACAAGTAATATCCATCGTATAATGGTGAAATCACCATTTAAATTCATATGAGTAGTACGAGTTCCCTTTTTGGAATTTAATATCAATTATAAAAAGATTATCTCTATACAACCCGAGTTTTATAAAGTTGGGAAATTTAATCTTTTATACTTAACTCGTTTTCGACATTTCAACCTTATCCATCCCTCGCCTAGGTAAGGCCAGGTGAGCCAAGGCACTAGTTTCTCTTGACCGTCTCCTTAGTTTAAGCACCTCAACTAGGTTTCACGAATAGAAAAATCAGGTGTACTCATTGGCTATTAGAGCCAAGATTAAAACAATTGCTTATAATAGCTTTTATTTTATTCTTTTATTTAATTTCTTTTAAATAAATCATTAAATCTTCAAATCATCTTTAAAACACTTAATTTTTCATCTTAAAATATTTATAAAAGTTTTGGGAAAGAATTGTTAAGTTTAAAGTTATAATTCAAAAGTTATTGAAAACCGCTGCAAATAGTGATGCGAATAGTGTTTTCAAAGTTATATTGACCAAAACAGATTTTCTATCATTTGAAAATTTATTTATATGACTGAAATCTCTTTTAAAACATTTTAAAATATTTGTAAATATTTTTCCATATTTTTAAAATATTTAAAAATATTAAAATTTAAGAATTCTTTTTTGGATTCCAAACTGCAAAAACTACGATTATTTCTAAAAATTGTTTTACTTATATTTCAAAATATACAAGATGAAATCTTGATTTTATTCCTTTGTTTGAAAACTATGGATATAATAGTTCAGAAAAATCTTATTACAAAGAATTCCAAGTTATATCCCATCTTATATACTCATTTAACTTTTGCGGCGCAAAATCACGAATTACCGTTACGCGACGCGCCTAGTTTTGACTTGGTTTTCATTCCTTATTCAAACTTCACCAAACTTGTTTTTACCATTTATAAAACATATTTAAATCATTTTAAAACCATTTTAAAGAGTTTTAATGATTCCATACTACTTTTATAATTTAATTCGGAAAGTGATTTCTTGGTGTAATATCGTTGCGTATTTAGCGTGACTTGTTTATATATCCAAACAACAATTTTTTCACAACATCCAAACATGATAAACAACCATTATTAACAACCATAGCATCCAATATATGTATATATAATATAAATGGAGTTTCTAAGTTTTTATATAACGTATCTAACTTTTTGTTTCTAATTACTTATCAAATATCCACTAATTACTGTAATTCATCCAACCTAATATCTTAAGCATTTCAATATTCATTTTAAACATTTATAACTATTTATAAAGATTTAATTTAGGGGAGCTCACCATAATCCAAACCGATACTTCCTACCAACATTCAAACAAATCAATGTTTCACTAAACATCTCCAAAACAACCAAAGCTCACTGCCATGGCTCCTTCCACTTGCTAATCATGCTTCCCATGATGACTTAGGCTTAATACTAGAGTTTAGAAGAGATTAGATAAGATTTGGTTAACTTTGAAAAAGTTAGAGAGTAATCAGTGGATTAGTGCTTAAGCACTTCCACTATTTTTAACCCTTCTACTTTTTCTCAATTTTTGAGAAAGAAGAGAGACTTTCTTGGAAGCCATTAAAGAGCATGAGAAAGCTCAAGAATGAAGAAAAAGAAGAATGTGAAGAATAAGTGAGAAGGAGGGGTGGTATTTATAGGAAAAAAAGAGAAAATATATTTGAAGTAAAATTACCAACATACCCCCACCTTCCCTAAAAAATGCCTCCCCCTCCACCTCTTGTGGCGCATGGCAGCCCCCTATGTGGATGAGGTGTAGGTGGTGGTGGTGATGATGATGTAGGGTGGTGATGTGACGTGGTGTAAGGTTGATTTGATATTTTCTTTTTAAAAGTAATAATTACTTTAGATATTTATTTTATTACCTTATGTAAATATATATTTACTTTGTACTCTTATTATGGGTATATGTACATGAAAATGTGTGTATGTGCATGTTGCAAATGTGTACAAGTCAATTGAATTGTTATTTCGCTTTTTGGTCAAAGCCAGGATATCAACAAATTGATGGTTATCTGGATCGGAGATCGATCAAAAACTAGGCCATGATCGATACCATCAAAATTGGACCGAGCTCCAATCGAGGCGAGATTGATAAGGAATGATAGACAAGGCCCGGTGAGGTCAAATTTTGAGTTTCAGGTCAAACGGAGTTCATACGCTCAAGTTATGGATGGATCAATATTCATGGGAAACCAGTTTGTATCGATACTTCCGTATCGATCAATATGGACACAGCTGTTTACTTCGGATCGATACATTCGTATCGATATAGGCGTATCGATTGGATGGATATGGAAGAAAAATAGGGAACTCGATGATGTGCAGCTCAACACTATACTCAGGATGAATACGAAGCAATGGTTACGGAGGTTTGGAAGTGTATTTCGTATCGATCACTTATCGATCGATACAAAGGACACATATGGAGGAAGCTATGCTGGATGGATACGAAAGTATTGGGCAGCACATCTCAAACCCAGAAGGAAGCAATTGCACTAAGAACCGTGTGTCGTATCGATCATGTTCGTATCGATCGATACAAAAGAAGCGATCTTCGTATCGATCGATATGAAAGAAGCGATCAAGATGGAGCGTAAAGCATGGATCACAACGCAAGATTCAGGGTTTTCTGATGGATACGACATGATGGATAAGAGATGATGGATACAAAATCATCAACTTGACTTGCAAATAAAATTTTGGATCCATCATATCTCGAAAAGTACACGTTGGAACTTCATGAAATTTGGAGAGCAAGGACTTTGCACTATCATCTTTCACCATGATCGATCTCGGCTGATTCTAATGTGGGGTTATTGAAACGAAGGACTTATTGATTGATCCCAAAGCATGGAGGTAGGCCCCACCGATCTGCATACGGGCCCACATGGACCAAGAGACTTCTCTGCCTAATTTTCAGCAAGATCTTTGCAGATCTCCATCTATAAATAGAGAGAGCATGGCTCAAGAAAATGGATCTTCTTCTCTCTGCTCTCCTTTGTCTTCAAATTTGGCTAAACTCTGCCATTTTAGCTATTGAATAACACTCCATTGTAAATGTAATCACAGTATAAAAGGAATAAAAGGATCAATTCAAAGTGGACGTAGGCCGGAGATAGCCGAACCACTATAAATCTGGTGTCTTTTCTTACTTTCTTTCATTTTACATTTACTATTTCTTCACATTTACTCTCTACATTATCTGTATCTATGATCTGTGACTAGATATTAAGGATTTGTGTGTAAACACGGGTGCTTTCATCACATTTGGGGTAAGTGACAAATTTTGGTGCTAACACTTTGGTGCTTTCATTAAGAGCTCTAGCACCCGCTGCTTTGGAAGAAGATTGGATCTGAAGCTATTTTTAGGAAATCGGCTAGAAGGACATTACCAGAAAAGAGCCATGATGAGGGAAGTCAAGGGGCTTCCTCTGGAGCTAGAGTAGATCAAGCATCCATCTACATAACAAGGGATGAGACGCGGACAATGATGGATTCCATGCAGGAGAGATTATTGAAGAGCCAACAGGAGATGATGTAGAATATCTTCAGGCTAATGGGCACAGTTGGAACCTAGAACCCAGGAAATAGAGCAACCATAGCTACCAGCAATGTAGAACAAGGAGCCGGAGCTGTAGAAATCTCTGGAGGTTAGATCCAGAACCAAAATGGAGAACATGAAGGGAATCGGCAAAGTCCTCGGGGCAGACCCTCGGGATTGGATATTGGAAGGCCTGTGAATGAAGCTCAGCATGCTGGGGCCAACGCAAACGTGAATGAGCAACATGAAGAGTACTACCCAGAATACCCTCTAGGACATGGGGGGCAGGATGGAAATGCATATAGGAGGCCATCTCCAGATGAAGACGAGCGGATGGCTGGATTAATACGTAAGATTATGAGAGGTGGATTACAAGGTGGAGGCTTGGAGGAAGTTAGTCGGAGTCCGTTCACTCCAAATATCAAAAACGCAAGGAACCCTCCAAAATTCAAACTACCAACGTTGGAGGCCTATGATGGGAAGTCAGACCCAACTATGCACGTAGCAGATACATCAGGCATATGGAAGTATTGGTGGCATCTAAGGAGGTTATGGTAAGAGGCTTCCCTTTATACTTGATAGACTTGGCTGTGCTCTGGTTCAGGCAGCTAGAGAATCGATCGATCAGGACATGGGGCAAACTAGTGGAATGCTTCATGAGACAATTCAGGGTCCACGTCACATGACCTAAGAACATAATGACATTGGCATCGATAAAGCAGAGGACAGGAGAGTCTATAAGGAATTTTCTAATGCAGTTCAATGCAGCCGTGGATTCGGTGGATCGCCTGGATCCATCAATGATTTTGATTGCAGCAGTAATAGGAATTGCAGAAGGAACTGAGTTCAAGGACTCATTGACACTGGATCCACCACAAGATCTCGGGGAGTTCTATCATGAGGTAGAAAGTTTTATACGATTAGAGGATGCACGCGCCAAAAGGCAGGAGGTGAACGCGCGCAAGGCGAAGGAACGTCTGGAGAAGGACGTGGGATGGAAAGGAAAGTGAAAGCAGGATGATGGATATGATGGTTCTAACAAACGGAGGAGAGACCGGGAACCCAAATTCACCACATACACATACTTGACGAAGAATCTAGAACGAATTTACTTGGAAACACGGGGGCAACTCCCCTATTGAAAACCACCTAGAAGGAATCCCACAGAGCGGGAACGCAGGAGCAGGAGGTACTGCCTATTCCATGAGCTGGAGGGGCATACCACAGGTGAATGAAGCCACTTGAAGGACATGGTGGAAGAACACATCAGGAGTGGCAGGTTGCCATAGTATGTGAGGAACCAGACAACAGCGGTAGAACACGAGTAGCTAGCGCCTGCACCAAATAGGAATGACCCTGGATCGGGGTCATGACTCGTCATCAGCTGATCGTGATGGCAAGGGCCGAGTTTTGGATTTGAACTTCGATCATCAAATAATCTTTCTGGTTTTATTTCTAAAATAAAGCGGTTATGCCACTTACACATGTAAGGGAACCAGAGCGATTCCCAGGCATGCTCTGAGATGGTAGCAGACCGCTCTGCCCGGAGAGGTAGCACTTAGCTTTTTCTTTTTTTCATTGGACATTTGGAATTTGGATTTAATAAATGGATTTGGATTTTATGAAACAAATCCCTGTCCGGAGAGTTAAGGGACAGATATTGGAAGTCGGTTGGAAATTGATCGCTTTATGACCCTGTCCGGAGAGACAATGACCTTAGCGTAAGAAGTAAGTCGCTTCGCCGGAGAGCGACATGATCGACTCACTTGACGTTGTTCCCTATTCACCAGAGAGTGATTGGATCGGGGTTCGACAAGAGCCCAGAGTGGTTGTAATCGGTCTAGGACTTAGGCCATGACATCGCTTAATGTTTAGGGATACTGAACTGGAGTGCAGGGAGTGACTCCGCTTCGCTGGAGAGCGGCAGGATCGGCTTACTCGACGTTGTTTCCCCTTCACCGGAGAGTGATAGGATGGGATCTAGCAAGAGCCCGAAGAGGCTATGATCGATCTAGAAGGACCAGGACATCGCTATATGCCCCCACCGAGGCCGGAGTGCAAGGGATAGTTTGCTTCGTCGGAGCACGACAGGATTTGCCTATTCAATCGTTAAGTTTGGATCGAGCTTAGTAAGGGTCCATAGAAGGCCGTCAATGATCCATAGAGATCGTAGGATTCGATTACTGGCTTCCAAGATGTGAAATGGATATTGATTCAACTTTGAATGGCTGAGGATTGGATATGGACCCGGAGCGATCCTGGATTCGGTTAAGGACCCAGAGCGGTACCAAATTTGGATATTGACCCGGAGAGGTCATGGATTTGGTTATTGGTTACTGGATATGGACGGATTAGAA
This sequence comes from Allium fistulosum, assembly GCA_030737815.1. Lineage (NCBI taxonomy): Eukaryota > Viridiplantae > Streptophyta > Magnoliopsida > Asparagales > Amaryllidaceae > Allium > Allium fistulosum. The sequence goes on along the minus strand of CM060901.1, from coordinate 332,477,045 downwards.
CTCGGTCGTCGGGTTCGGAAGGATATGGAATTGGCTAAGGATTTGGTTACTGGATTCAGAATCGGATATCGACTCAGAGTAGTCGCGGATTTGGATAAGGATATGGCTATGGCACTTAGATAAAATGGCTTGGTAATGGATTGGATTATCGATTGGATGATATGGCTATTAATGGAGTATGGATTTTGGATATCGGATTTAAAGCTATTCAAAACACGCCTTCCTATCGCAAGGCATGTTTTGGGGGGCAAATATTTTCCCGCATTTTGGTCAATGCTGGGATATCAACAAATTGATGGTTATCAGGATCGGAGATCGATCAAAAACCAGGCCATGATCGATATCGTCAAAATTGGACCGAGCTCCAATCGAGGCGAGATCGATAAGGAATGATAAACAAGGCCCGGTGAGGCTACGTTTCGAATTTCAGGTCAAATGGAGTTCATACGCTCAAAGTTATGGATGGATCAATATTCAAAGGAAACCACTTCGTATCGATCAAGATGGACACGGTTGTTTACTTAGGATAGATACATTCATATCGATATAGGCGTAATGATTGGATGGATATGGAAGACAAATAGGGAACTCAATGATGTGCAGCTCAACATTATACTCAGGATGGATACGAAGCAATGGTTACAGAGGTTTGGAAGTGTATTTCGTATCGATCACTTGTCGATCGATACGAAGGACACGTATGGAGGAAGCTATGTTAGATGGATTTGAAAGTATCGAGCAGCACATCTCAAACCCAAAAGGAAGAAATTGCACTAAGAACCGTGTTTCGTATCGATCGATGCAAAAGAAGCGGTAAAGATGGAACGTAAAGCATGGATCACAGCGCAAGATTCGGGGTTATCTGATGGATACGAGATGATGGATACGAAATCATCAACTTGACTTGCAAATACAATCTTGGATCGATCATATCTCGAAAATTACAGGTTGATACTTAATGAAATTTGGAGAGCAAGGACTTTGCACTGTCATCTTTCACCATAATCGATCTCAGCTAATTCTAACGTGGAGATTATCGATACAAAGGACTTATTGATCAATCCTAAAGCATGGAGGTGGGCCCCATTGATCTGCATACGGGTCCCCATGGACCAAGAGACTTCTCTGCCTAATTTTCAGCAAGATCTTTGCAGATCTCCACCTATAATAGAGAGAGCATGGCTCAAGAAAATGGATCTTCTTCTCCCTGAACTCCTTTATCTTCAAGCTTGGCTAAACTCTGCCATTTTAGGTATTGAATAACACTCCATTGTAACTATAATCACGGTATAAAAGGAATAAAAGGATCAATTCAAAGTGGACGTAGGCCAGAGATAGCCGAACCACTTTAAATCTGGTGTCTTTTCTTACTTTCTTTCATTTTACATTTACTATTTCTTCACTTTTACTCTCTACATTACCTGGATCTGTGATTGGATATTGAGGATTTATGTGCAAACACTGGTGCTTTCGTCACATTTGAGGTTAGTGACCAATTTTGGCACTAACATGAATAACGTCGTATAACTTATAAATGCCAAACTGTTACAAATTCGGATTCCGATATTCGGTCATATTTTCATTTATTAATTAACATATATATTTTTTTTTTAAAAGTTTGAAAACTATTTTCTTATTATTATTCATGAATTAAAATGATCATATTTGATTTATAAAACCATATAAATAAATGTTAAACGATTGTTTACAAAAAGTGTTATTATATTGATAAACCGATATCGATTTTTCTTATAATTTCAAATCTTATTTATAAATTTATAAAACTATCATATTTGATTTATTATCACTTTATTACTATTATAAATGAATTATTACCATTTAAAAACTATATTTTGAATAATCATTAAATCATAATTTAAAATCACTAATTAATTATTATATATATACTAGCGTTACTAATGATGTCATAAATCAATTAAGTCTTTGTTAATATATTTTTAAACAGGTTTACCATTTTTATTTATGGTTCAAAACATTATTATCGGGGTTATAAATCCTTATATTTGAATATTTCTAAAATAATCTTAATTTATTAAAGTGATTAATTTGCGGGTCGTTACACATTCAGTGGGTGTGTGAAAAAGTTAATGAACTCTTTGGATCGATACATATAAATGTATGTAATAACAAGTCTATTAAAACCAAAAACCATTCCACATTCTTCGATATATTCACCAGTGATATATCGTTGCCTTAGACATGTGTATTTGGTGCACGATAGTTTGTAGATGATAAGCTCATAGAGTGTAAAATGGAAGTAAATTAAATAACGTGCAATGGAAAATAAAATTAATTCAATTTGATCGAATAGTTGAGCATACTAAAAAGAGTTTCAAATGTACTTAAGAATGATTAAAGATTCAATCTCTAAAGTCACTCCTCACTATGATACATTGTTAACCCAAAAAATAGACCAACACCCTGGTTTGAGTTTGAAAGCACCAGCCCTGTTCTGACAGAGCAATAACACAGATAATAGACATAGAAAAGGATAGTAAAAGAAAGAAGACATGGAATTTTAATAGTTGTTCGGCTGTTAACGAAGCTTACGCCCACTTTATAGTTTTATTATGACTAATTTCTGTTACAAGTAGTGTTTGATTACAAAGCCTTTGATTATACTTAGCTAGATTGAATCCCCAGAGTTGGACTCCATTGGAGAATCACAGTGAATCCCTTTGGAGTTTGTTGTGAGGGAGGTAGAGAGTGAAGAAAGTTTCCAGCAGAGCTTCAGCAACCAGTCTGGAGAAGGTCCCCTTTATGTTGCAGGCAGGACGGTATTTATAGAGATCGAAGAGCCTTTGGACCAAACATGCTTGTCAATCACTTGCAGATGGACAAGGACGACCTAAAGGAGTTTAGCTCATGATCCGAGCCAAAACCATGGATCGCTAACGATCCATAGGCTTAGCCCGCGCACGAGCTAATTGCTTTGCTCCTATCTCATTTCTTTTCCTTGCTAGCTCGTTGAAGATCCTTGGACAAGTATGGATCGCTTGGCGATCCATGGTGTATGGATCGCCAACGGTCCATACACTTAGAATAATTTCTTGCGTCGCCTCTTTTGGCCTCTTTGCTTCCATGTGCCATAGCGAACCATCATCTTGCATGGATCGCGAGCGATCCATAAGGTATGGATCGTTGGCGATCCAAGCACTTAGATTATTTTTGGGGTTTGAAGTTTGGAATGCTTTCATGGCATTATATTGTCGTTGTTTGCGCAATCTCGTTGCACGTTGCTCCGTTTCGATGATGATCTTCTAGCTGGCTGTGCTTAGCTGCTGATTGGACTGAACGGACTCTGGTCCCTTGGTTTAATCAAATTCAATTGATGCTTTAGTAATATGAGTTTCGAGCCATTCTAGTTTCACCATCTTATTCCGTCTTCTATTGGATCCTGCTGGGTTAAAAACTCGGATATCATTTGCCCCTTTAGAGTAAGTCTTCGTTGGAGACAACGCGTGCTCTAGAAGTTATCGCTTTTAATATCTGCTCATCGAATTCCAAGTGATCGTATTAGAGTTTTGCGGGTACATTGTAGGTCACACTGCTGATTACTTAGCTTTGGTCTTGACTGCTATCACTTGTCATAACGGATCAAATTTCTCTTTACAGCTTTACGGTATGCTTCAAAATGATGGGTAGATGTCGCAACACGAGTTTGATATAAATCCGCCTCCAAATTCATGGGTTGCTAGCGATCCATGGACGATGGATCGCTAGCGACCCGATTGTTCCAAGTTGCCTTTAACAGTATGAATCGCTAATGATCCATGGATGATGGATCGCTAGTGACCTAAGTACTTAGAAGAATTTAGCCTTTTTCTTGTTTTCGGTTGCCTAAATTATCCATTCGAGCCGAGCTACTCCTTCACTTTCATGCGACCCGAACCCTTTTTTGTGCGATCTAAAACCTTAAGCGATTCAAGCTAGATTGCTTGACTCGATCCAGTGCCTTCTTAGATCCATCATCATTGGAGCATCACCGCCTCCTTAGTTCATCTCCGACCAAAACCCTAGCTTGTCACCGCCTTGAGTCATTGCAGATTCATCTCTTAACTCGCCACCGATCCATCCATAGTTTGTTGATTTTAGTCTTCGATCATTCCTGTGTTTTAGAGTTCAATCTGAGGTGGGTTTGCTAATCGTAGTGTTTATTTGACGGTGAGTTTGTATTTGCATTGTTGATTGTGAGAAGTTTGAGTTGATTGCGGTTTAATGGAGGAAGATAGGAAATCGAGTCTTGAGTTTCTCTCGGAATGGCATTCGGGCCTTGGCCCAATGCTTGACGCGTTTTGCTATTTTCGTCCATTAGGCCAGAATTGACTTGTGCCAAGTTCCGTAGTTGATACTGCACGACACATCGTTAACCGGTCCCGATTCTTCTAGAGGATTTGGACTTATCTTGCTTGCTTGTTGCACGCTCGGTATCCCTATAGTGAGAAGATTTTTCCACATTGCTTCGGACAACGGATCCGTTATCGATCGTTGATCGATAACGGGTAAGTGTACATGAAGTAAACACAAGTGGGAACGATGCGGGAAACTTTTTCCTTTTCCATTGCGAGCGAACTATCTACATGGGATAGAGCATTTGTAGTGTTTCGGATACCGAGCTCACCCCCTGTAGACAGCATGCTTCACTTGCCCGGGTACACACTTGAAGTCCGTTGCCCGAACGCGAATCGATATCTCTCCGGAATTCAAGTGTTATAGGGGGAAATTACTAAATTAGAATAAAATCACCTAACCATTTTGAATGCGAGTTGCATTGTTTAAGAATGAAGCACCCATCTTCACGCCGTAAATCGAGTGGAGGAAGTCCGGCACTTTCAGCAGTCGAATCGTCATCCGTCACTCTTTCTCCTACCACTTCACAAGCTTAATATGGTCAGTTGGTCCCAGTTGGGCCAGTCGTGGATTGAACGCCTCCCAACTTTAGAGTTCTACTCAATCCTCCAAAGAGAGCTTCTTCGGCGGTCTCCGCTTAAGTTCTGCACAATATCTACGTGCAACATGGTATACGAAAAGAGGACGTACTTATATCGGAAAAAGACGAGTTTGCTCACATGCCTCCCCCAGGTTATACTGCTTGCCATTGGTATATGTGCCTGAATGGAGCTGTGCCTCCTTTTAACAACTTTCTGCGTGAGACTCTTTTTACTTAGGCATTGCCTCGTTCCAGATTCATCCCAACGGCTATGCTATCTTGACTTGCTTGAATGTTCTTTTCATGCGGACGTTCAACCACACTCCAAACTTTGACAAGTTGTGGTACTTTCTATCATTCAAAAGGGGGGTGAATGTCCATCCTTGATCGTAATTGAAGCCCAAAGGAACCGGAAAATTGTTTTGCATCTACAGAGTAACTTGTCCCAGTTCAAGACGTAGTAATTCTTCGTTAGATGCCCCGAAGTGTTTAATCGTCTTTGGACGATAGGGGGTAAGTTCGTTTTAATACTTACTGAGTTCTAACGCATTGCTATGGAGTTCCTAACAAGTTGCATACTTCTTGTAGTTATCCCAAGGCCAAACAAGGAGGTGTCTCTTGATGAATTTTTTCGGACCCTAAAGGCTATTGATGTCTAGGAAAGGTCTGTCAAGGTCTTGCTGACTGATGATAACTTGCACCAATATAGATTATTACTTCTGGGGAGATCTGCTGTTAAATTTGAAGTCCCCTCGCCTGCTCGGTCCAGGTTTCGCACACAATCTACTTCTTCTTCTCACAGTTCTGAAGAAGGCGTTTCTTATGAGAGAGAGGGTGTGTCTGGAGAATCAGCCGAAGAGGCCCGTGAAGGAAGAGAAGTTATTACGATCGCAGTTAGCGGCTCAGTCAGAATTCCTATGATCCCGGAAGAGGAAGAAGAAGAGTTCCATTAGAGGAAAGGCAAGGCCATAATGGGCTTAGATAAAGAGAAGGGGGAACTTGAGAGTAGTAGCGACGAGTCCACTTCCAGTGATGACTTCTACGCAGAATCGAACGATGAGGAATCAGAATCGTGCGATGAGACTTTGGGCATGAGTCCTGTCCTTTCGAGCTCTCCTCCTCTAGATGTGAGTAATAAAGGCAATGCCCTAGGGAACAGAGAGCATCAGGATTCCTCGGGTAGAGATGTTGGCGCAGAGTTCAGAGATTTGAGCAACATCTACGTCGATTTTGATGCGCTTATAAGGGAAGATTTTAAATTTGAGGAGGTGCCTCCCCATTTGGGCAATACTGCGTCCGAAGTTAATCCGGTTTTGCCCACGATAGCCGCCCGATCCGGTTCGTGATGGCGCTTTAGGCCTTTCCCCGAAATACACTACACATTTCATTAGGATTGCACTCGCATTCCCACTTTCTTCATGTGCCTATTTTCGGTTTCTAAAATCTTTTGTTTATGCTTTGTGCAAGGTATAACGAGAGGACGTGGCCTTTATGATGATTTCGAAGAATTCATTGACTCCCAGCGCTGGTCTAAGCGTCCTTCCGGTCGCTATCAACACCGAGAAACAGAGGAGTACAAAATGAGGAAGGAACTAGATGCTGAAGCTCATTACCAAAACGAAAGAGATCAGAGCCGGTCATACAAAGGCGGGTATGAGAAAAGGAGACCTTTTGATGAAAGGGAGGAGCCATTGAAGAGATCAAAATTCGATCACTATTCGCATTCTTCGAAACAACATATTTTCACTCCTATGCGCTCCTCAATGGGTCAAGAAATCCCTGTCACTTCTGCTCCTGCTCCGCCTTCAACTTACATCCTGCCATCTTCCAACTGCTCCCGGTGCTTCACGTCCTCGCCGGTGACCTGCCTATATTCTTCCTTCGGGCCTCCCTAAGCTTAAGGCAGTGCTCCCCGATTGGTTCTTGATGGGAGTTAAGTTTGATCATGATCTGCACCCGGTTCACAAAGATTCGTACATGCCATACCTTCAGGCTATTGAGAGTGACTTAGATCAGGCCGAAGGATCGGAGAGATTGTGTAAACAGCTGGCGGACACCAATCGTAATAACTACTAAGAAATCCTCTCTTTCGAGTCAGAGAAGGATGATTTTGAAAAAGCGCTATCAGAACGCGATGCCAAAATTAAACTGCTGGAGGAGGAGAAAGCAGCGGCACCGCAAGAGGGTACGAGGAGCGCAGACTTGCTAAAAGAAGTGAAAGAGGCGCATGCTAGAATTGAGATCATCTATAGAGACGAGATAAAAAAGGCTCATGCCGTAGGGGCAAAATTAAAAGAAGTAGTGGCTGCCTACAACACAACCATTGAGGTTCAAAGGAAAACCATTGCTGATCACGACCTCATCGTTGAGGGGCACAACAAGACTATTTCCGACCAAGCGGAGACAATTGCCAGGCTATAGACTCAGGTCACGTAGCTCAGCGTCGATAAGTCTGCTGTTGAAGCTGAAAAGGCTGCCATTAAAGAGGATTACTTGGAGCTTCAAAATGATTTTGAAAGAAAGATGGAAAAACTGGACGCGACCATCCTGAATTTCTATGTTAACTCCCTGTTGCACCAGGGGAGTCTCACCTACTTGGTTCCGAGATTCCCACGCACCCTTGTTTTGGTCTGGGAAGAAATCTTGTCCCACTTATCTGATAGCGGTGACGTCTACACCGGGTGTAAGTTGGAGGATGCTTACCTTAACAAGGAATCAAAGAACGCGTGGCTCGAGGGCCAGGAAATTTTTCGAGTTGAAAGAGAGAAAGAAGTCACCGATGCTGCCTTGACAGCTGCCATCGATGCGCTCACTAAACCTTTTACTTCTAGCACTGGTGAATCATCAAGGCAAACCCACGACCTACCAACAAGTTCAAAGCTTGAGACTCTTCCTCAGTTAGTGAAGCCATCGAAAGAAGGCGAAGGTGATGAGTATGAAGTCGACATTCTCGATCATTCCTCCGGTGTAGGTAATGTTCTTGCTTCCTTCGAGTTTGGGAGCTTCCAACTTACGACACAAGAGCAAGAAAAATTTAATGATTTCGTTTTTGATCTTATAGGTATGTCTACCTTTCCTGTTGATGTGCTAGCTTCCTCAACGCCCGGACCCACTGCTATTTCTACAACCTCCGTGCTCGTCTCTGTTCCTGTTTCCATGTCCGTGTCTGGCTCGTAGCCGAGAACGGAGCTCGAAAAGATAGCCGCGCTTCATGGCCTGTACGACCCCTCTGTCTCTTTGGAAGGCAACGTAACAGCAGTAGAAATTAAGGAGTGGGAAGTTCAGATGGAGTAGCCTCGTAAGACCCAGCACGAACTGGTCGCTATCAAGAAGCATGAACTGTTGCACCAAGGGAGAATCTTTTGAGAAGGTTGCGGAGCTAGAGGAGGACATTGCCACTGAGGAGTTTGTTGATATTACTAATAGTGACACTACTTCTGAGAAGAAGCAAAAGCTGCCGATAAAGGGCAGAAAGGGGAGCGTTGGAAGGAAGCGTTGAGGAGCTTGTGTGAAGACCGATTTGATTTTGGTTTCCTGAGTCATTCTATTCAAGTGTAGAGTATGCACTTAGTGTTTTTACTGTGGAGTCTGTATTTTCTCTTTGTTGGCCAGTGTTGTGTGGGTACGACCCCCACGTTTTGAACCTGTACAAAGAAAATTATAAGCAATACATTGATATTTTGATTGTACTTTTATCTGTCTGTTTGTAGGTGTTCTGTTACTTGTGCTTGTTTTGTTTACGCTTATCCAATTTTGTAATTATTGCCAAAAAAAATTATTTGGAGCAATAATTCTCTGTTTGGAGTAGCAGAACTTGTGAACTATTGTTTTCAGTTTTTTTATTTGAGTATCGGCGTATGCCCCCAAATTCAGGGCTTTTACTTCAAATGATCGGTAACTTATAGTTTAGATAACTTTCATATTAAACTCGAAATTTGGCTAAGTGGCAGCCTGATTTTCCTTTTTCCGGAAGTTTTTGCAACTTTGGCATGTAATCTAAGTCTCTTGTGATATTCCAGTAGGTATGCAATAAATGTGTGTTTTTGAGGAGCACATTGCATGGGTTGACTGAGGGCGGCTTTAATCAGTAAGTGTCATCAGTTGAAGCTTTCCTGTTGGTTCGTAGCACTCCAATTTTGTTGGAGTTGTGCCCATTATTCCCAATAATAGAAGTGGTTGACGCACTGGTTATGATATGCACGGTGTTCGGGATCGATATGGCCCGTTGATTCGGTTTTGATGCTCCTCAGCGTTGCGTATCTTTGGGCAACGTGAGGAGTTTACGCTTTAGGAGCGTGATTTTTCAGCGATGTTCGTCAATGTTGCCCATCTTTGGGAAACGTGGGGAACTTGATTTTTTTAAGAGTTAGTGTGCGACTTACGAAATGCATGGCTTGTCTAGATATCTTTCATTCAAGATTTCATCGGTGAAGGGAGTCCGACTTGGAGCAGATCCCCAATCATCATCTCTTCGGTTTTTACTCTCATCCATCAAACGTTTGACCATGTTTGCTATGTATGCCTTTGATGTCCGGTAATCCTGGGGACGAAAATCAGTCACTACACCAAGTGTTTGGCTTTGCAAATGGTCTTGGCGCATATGCTGAAGCCTAGGCTCTCCTGTCTTTGGGAGAGCCATTCCCACGGAACCCCGTTGGCTCGCAGTTGGCTTGGTTGGGGCAGTTTGTGCATTCCTAGTATCATCAAACGCGTTAGCATTTTCTTTCAATTGATTGTCTTTCTCTCCATCTTCTGGATCGGAGAGATCCATAGCTATGTCTTCTTACAAGGTCTTGGCCGCCTGATTCAAGTTCAGAATTGGTTGCCTTGCGGCAGGTGGAGTATTCACATTCTCTTCCACATTATGTCCTGTTGTCACCCTTTTTTGTGGCTGTTTTCCGTTTCTTCTATGTAGACCAGAAACGGAGGAATTCTCTTGTTCTATAGCAGTCGTGGGTTCAAGCATAGTCCTTGGAGCAGGGTTTGACTATAGAGTTAATAAATCTTATCCATTAGAACCTTTTGACTATTTTCCATTGTCTAGTTGATCTCATTAACCATCTTATTCAACTTGTCCCTGGTGACAACTTCGTGTTGGCTAGACGATGCTGGTGCCTGATTTCCCAGTTAGCACTATTTATTTCAGTTTGTTGGGCATTAACATCTTCTCCAGCTATTACCGCCCCTATGGACCTTCCAGAGGCAGTTCTTCTTCTACCAGGAGCAATTGATTTCAAGTGGTAGATTCTTGTGGCAAAGATTGGGGATCTAACTTTTGGACCTATGGGATTCAAAGTAGATAGCTAGATCTGGATCTTAACTTGGAGTTCTCAGTGAAAGAACCAAAATGGCGCTCAAAAAATGTATCAACACCCTGGTTTGAGTTTGAAAGCACCAGCCCTGTTCTAACAGAGAAATAACACAGATAATAGGTATAGAAAAGAATAGAAAAAGAAAAAAGATAAGTAATTTTTATAGTGGTTCGGCTGTTAACGAAGTCTACGACCACTTTATAGTTTTATTATGACTGATTGATATTACAAGTAGTGTTTGATTACAAAGCCTTTGATTATCCTTAGCTAGATTGAATCTCCAGAGTTGGAATCCACTGGAGAATCATAGTGAATAATTTTGGAGATTGTTGTGAGGGAGGTAGAGAGTGAAGAAAGTTTCCAGCAGAGCTTCAGCAAGCAGTCCGGTGCAGGCGGGATGATATTTATAGAGATTGGAGAGCCTCTGGACCAAACACGCTTGTCAATCACTTGCAGATGGACATAGGACGACCTAAAGGAGTTTAGCTCACGACCCGAGCCAAAACTATGGATCGCTAGCGATTTATGGTTTATGGATCGCTAGCGATCTATAGGCTTAGCCCACGCGTGAGCTAATTGCTTTGCTCCTATCTCATTTCTTCGTCTTGCTAGCTCATTGAAGATCCTTGGACAAGTATGGATTGCTGGCGATCCATGGTGTATGGATCGCCAGCGATTCATACACTTAGTATAATTTCTTGCATCGCATCTTTTGGCCTCTTTGCTTCCATGTGCCATAGAGAACCATCATCTTGCATGGATCGCTAGCGATCCATAGGGTATGGATCGCTGGTGATCCAAGCACTTAGATTATTTTTGGGGTTTGAAGTTTAGAATGCTTTCATGGCCTTGTATCATTGTTGTTCGCGTAATCTGGTTGCACGTTGCTTCGTTTCGATCACGATCTTCTAGCCGATTGTGCTTAGCTACTGATTGGAAAGAATAGAATCTGGTCCCTTGGTTTAATCAAATTCAGTCGATGCTTTAGTAATATGAGTTCCGAGCCATTCTGGTTTCACCATCTTATTCCGTTTTCTATTGGATCCTGCTAGGTTAAAAACCCGGATAACATACATAATGATGTATCGATAAGATGTAATTAAACCTTGTTAAACAAAATATGATTAACTATGAGTGAAGCCGAGTTAACTTCTTCCAGTAAAGTCATGTACTTAGCAGTAGTATGCAAGGTTAAAATTAATTTCGTCTAAAAAATAGTTTACAAAATTATACTAGATAAGGGTAAGAAACCCCAACATCCCCTAGGCCAAGGAGTTGCTAGTTGTGCGAGTTGAAAGACTACACGCAATAATTGTTCGTAAGGGATTTTGTATGAATCACCCCATAAGGAGTTTGTGAATGATCATCATTTGATGACCAATTTATGTTTTGAACATAAGTATCATAAGCTAAAACCAAATCAATTTTATATATAAGGCAACTCATAAAGTGTTCATGAATACCTATTCCATTGCACTGATAAACAACCATTGTTTCAAAAAAATACCAACTTCAGCGAATGAATTTCTTTGAGATATTATTGGCAGTGAAATGTATTTGGATAAAATCTAAAGATGAAACTGTTTACGAGGGATGAAATGAATTAAAAAAAATCTAAATGAACACAACGCATTAGAATGTCTAATAAATATACTCACACATTGAAGAGAGACTATGAGTTTCTTATCTATATCGAGAATAAATAATCCTGAGTTGTCAATTAAACCATTAAGAGTATTCTCTATGATATGGTATGATGCGCAAATTCGATATGGATTCCAAGTATAGTATCAAAAAATAATTTTGATAGTTGTACCCGAAGGGACATATGATCCATCGGCCGTGAATGAGTATTCAGGAGCAAGACTAATGTAGTTGGAATTTAATGATCAACGTTGATAAGAATAACATCGTAAATTTCAATTGTTGAAATCAACGTAATAGATTCACCATTCAACTTGCTGAAATTAATTCAGATTTACTCACAAAATTATTTCTTGGTACGACTTTGTGTTTGGTACATATGAGTTAAAATGGAAAATACTAAATAATGATATAGAATGGACTGTTTGCGCATAATAACCAAAGTGTCTCAGAGTCAGTGGGAGAGATATTGAGTTTGTGAGATCTAGGATATGATCCAAGAAACGATACAAAAGTATCATTTTATAAGCATCAAAATTGAATAATTGTTTTGATAGAAATATTGAATGTTTTGATTTTCAGTCAATATGCAGAGGAAGCATGTATCTATAAGAAAGAACCACTAAAAAGTACATAGATATTTCTAGACCATAAGTAAACAACATACTGCGAATTGTTAACGATGTATTTAGTTAAAATCAGTAATATTTGGTTTTTTAATACTCGATATTAGATTTGTAAATTATATTTTTTATAGTAAGTACAAAGGATATTGGGAATGTCCCGAATGATATGCAAAGGCACACCTTATTAAAAATTTTAATAAGGGACATATAAGATGTATTCCTTATGCTTTAGCAATATGAATTATCATACATGTCATATTGTCTACATCATCATAAGTTGCTTACATATTTCGTGCATAAAGTAAATATCAAATCCAAATTAAGATCATTAAATGGTATTTTAGAATATTCACAAGTATTTATGAAATACTAGAGAATTATTTATAGAAACAGTGAGCTGTTAATGAAAGAGTGTTCGGACTTGGACTTCATAAGTGTTATCGAGTATAATATTTCAATATTAAAATTTATGTTCAAACCTTAATTAAGAATCTTTAAATTGGAAGTTATTCAAACAAAAGGTTGCATCTTATTCAATAAAAGGCTTAGTACATCGTCTTGAATAGCACCGCAATAAAAGCAACGTATATAAATATAAATGCATAAATTTATAACTGAGCTAGGGGTGATTCCAAGCATTAAGAATACTACATCATTGTTATATGATAAAATTTTAATAATAAGAGCTCACTAGAGGTCGAGAAACATATCTGAATAGTTCTACGTGATAAAAGTAGTTTATCAACATCAAAGAGAGTTGATTGACAAAGTAGATAATTAAACAACATAGCGTTCCATTTATGAAGGGTTTAACTCAATTAGTTCTCACCAAACTGATAAAAATAATGAGATTTAGATTCCATAATTGGCCTCAAGCGCAACTGGGAGATTGATAGACTTAGGGGTTGCCCTAGGGGCAATTATGTAATTATTATGTATATTTAAGCCAATAATCAATCTTGTTTGAGATAAAATGTGTTTTCTTTCTATTATATACTTGATATAATGTTTTATATATTAATTAATTTAATTAAAAGTTTATTTAATTGAAAATCCATAAATGGCATGTTTTGTGATAGTAGTTATAATGTGTTGTAACCATGAGTGATTTAACACAATAAAATAAACATACAATTTTAAATATTCCTAGTCAGGATGTGTTGAGACTAGATATTGATACATCCATTCAGGCTATAGTACGTAATTCTCTCCAAATGTTGGGCAGTGTATTACTCATGGTCATTAGAGGCATCAAGGGGTTACGTATGGATAGTTATTAGATAACTATGGAATGACTCACTTGATATTTTTCTGTTGGTTAATATAACTAATGTCAAATAGAAAATATCAATGTGACAAAATTACACATTTCTCTTAACTTGAGAATATGCTGATCTTCAATATGGAAGCTCCGCTTTGATTATAGTTAAATCGTGGCACGACACCCATCAAACGACTATAGTTGGGAAGCGGAAGCATTGGAAGTGAAACACTATTGAAGAGAGGATTCGTCTCCTCAGTTATATGCATGTTAAACCAAAAATTGGTATAACACCTATGAAGCCAAGAATGATGAGCCAATCCTTAATTTAAGTTCATATGTCGATACAACCAAGCATGGTTGTGTTGGTGTTAAATGAAGAAAGCTTAGCATTCAAAGCTAAGTACGAGTAGATATCATTAGGAAACATATCCATAATGCTCATGGACTTTGGACATTACACATTCGAAAGCCAATATGATTTCTTGGAGCACAATATTTGAGATATCTATAGGTCGCTTGAAACAATATATTCGTGAGCCCTTAAGGTCACTTGGAATAGTATATTCGAGAATCAATTTGGTCTTTAGGAATAGAGCACTCAAAGTCCTATGTCATATATTCAAAGAAGTAAGAAGATAAGTAGTAAATGTGTGCAATAGCCCATTAAGCATGCTAATGAACTAAATAAAAAGTCCTTATGTCCATAGTCTAATGTCCATATGCATGAGGAAAATTAAAGGCTGTGCATATAAACACTAGTTTAGACTGAAGATCCTATGTGAATAGTATCGCATTTTCTTTGGGCCCAAAGAGCTTCATTATATGCATGCTTGTGTTTAATAATTTCCAAGATGCTCGATCATAGTAATAGGCATACCCAAGTTCTCATTTATTTCAATTGAGCATGATTACAATCAAATTGGAGTTTTCCCCCAAATCAATTTTGGGTTACAAGAGTTTAATTTTGAGAGGAGAGAAAAGAAATGATCGCCCCTTGCTTTATTCCCATAGGTTCCTATTTATAGGGGTAGATGGGTTCGGTGTGATGCTTTATGTCACCTTCAGCCTGACTTATCTTCGGCATGCAAAATCTTCAGTAATCTTAATGACGCCGAGTATCATAGATGATCTTCGGTATTCTTCATCAATAAGTGTTGGCATTGACCTGAAGCGGCACTGATATAATGCAGTATCAATATGGAGAGGCATTGATATGGAGCTGCATTGATATGGAGAAGCATTTACCTTGATAGCCTTTGTGAACATTAACAATGTTCATCATCAATGTCACATTAGAGGTCTACGGTGATATCTCCAAAGTGCAGTACTATGGTAATATGGCATCGATGATATATATCCTCACTGGAACACGACAATGTAGTATGGCAGCATGAATACGAGCGACCTTGCTCTGCAATTTCATTGATTCTTGATTTTAACAAGGAGCAACATCGATCGCATGTGATATTAATTGAGTGTGATATCATTCCCAACCTTATCGACATTATTTTAGAGAGGACACTGAAGAGTATTGTCATTGAATAGAGGTGGTATTGGTAGCCTGCAGTTCCCCACTTAATTTACGACATGCTGCCTATTGAAAAGGTGCGGTATTGATAGAGCATGGTATGAAAAGAGTGAGATATTACTTGAAATGAGGTATTAAAGTGAAAAGATACTGATGAGATGCGACATGGATAAATTGCGGTATAGATGAGAGATGACATTGTTTATAAATTCCTATAGATGAGGAGTGACACTATAGTCCTTCGGCGTCAATTCTTCTCCATACTTTCAGTATTGCTTGGCGTCATAGTTATTTCATTATACTGCATATCTTTAGCATTAAAAATGATAGTGGAAACACCTTCCTTTATGGCTGTTGTACATCTACGGATGTCGGTGTTCATGTTTAAGGGCCTGGAGCGAGCTTCTTTTCTTTACCACTTTTACTCTTTCGACATTATTGTTGATGCAAGGTGCCCTTAACTCTTAAGGGTGACATAGTTCCTTATTGTTGCCTTTGACATTATAGCCTTTCGATGTTACCTTTACCTTATTAATTTGTATGATGCTTGTTGTTATGTCGATGATCCATAGCGTGCTCGCCTTCGTCATTCTTTTACTTTTTGTACGATGTTGCATCTTTGAATAACCTTGCATTTCTTCTTTACTTCCAGCTTTTCCACATGAACTCCTTAATTTCAGCATGAACTCATGGCTTTAACTTTGACACGACATTGAGCTTTTTCCTGTACCCTTTAGAAATTATGTGGATAACATTTGCCCCTTGTATAGAAGAAACTTTTTACACTTTAGTGTAAAACCAAGAATTTTATTTACTTTCTCGATTCCTTGTGAGATTTTCTTTCCGATCTTGTTTTCCTATAAAACATAAAGTAAACGATAACTTTCGTAATTAACTTTAAACTCAATTTTAATTTCAAGCAATCCTCTTTTGGACATGATTGAGCAATAAATAGGTATATATTGTCTACATTATCTATATGAGTAAGGATTATAATTTTGCTTTAAGAGATTAATAAATAACAATAAATTTTTAGATTGGAAGCCCAGAAGATTATCTGCTAATATCATAGGATGGAGCATCAAAAATTTTCTATGGCAATATCATGAATAAAAGACTGGAAACCCCTCTAGCAGCAACAATATTCTGAGTAGGAAGCTAGAAAGTTATTTGAAAAGATAACCGAAAAATCTATTTAAATAAAAGATCAGACAAAATTTTGGCAATAATAGAAGACTATAAATCCATCTGTTAATAATAATAGAAGTCTAGAAAATCCATCTAGCAATAATAATAGAAGACCAAAAAATCCATCTGGCAATAATATTAAAGGACTAGAAATCCATCTATTAATTAATAGTAGAAGTCCAAAAAATCCATTTGGCAATAGTAATAGAAGTCCAGAAATCCATCTAATAATTAATAGTATAAGACCAGAAAGTCCATCTGGCAATAATAGAAGAAGACCTGAAATCCATTTGCTAATTAATAGTAGAAGACCAAAAAATTCTTCTGGCAATAGTAATAGAAGTCCAAAAATCTATCTGATAATTAATAGTAGAAGACAAGAAAATCCATTTGGCAATACTAATGGAAAACTAGAAATCAATTTGATAATTAATAGTAGAAGACTAGAAACTTCATCTGGCAATAATAGAAGAAGACCAAAAAATCCATCTGGTAATAATAATAGAAGACCAAAAAATTAATCTGGCAATAATATTTTGAATAGAAGACTAGAAAACCTTTTGGTAATTATAGAAGTCCAGCGTCTCTCTATTAATAGATTTCCTTATATGGATGGTAGATCTTCGTTTTCTTTAGAGATTGTTTTTTCCATTTTTTGTTGTTCTTCCTCTAGAAGATATCTTCGATCCATTCTTTAGGATAGGGTCTAACTGACTCAACATATTTCCTTGTCACCGTATTTAGGTGACGATCTCAACTTGGATCAAACCTCTTATCACTATCTTATATGATGGTTTAGGTCTTGTTATCCAGTGCATTTTGTTAGCTATATCAAGTAGAACCGTAGACTTACCCGACCTCCTCTAGGAGGTGCTTTAGTGAGGCCTTTGATGACGACACTAAAGGCTAGTCCAATACTCAGGGTGTTAGCAAAACCAAAAACTACCTGATCTTCCTCTAGAAGACACTTCAGTGAGGCCTTTGACGACTGCACTGAAGGCTGGTTTGATGCTCTATGTAGATATCTTAAATAGAACCAAAGACTTATCCGACCTCCCTCTAGGAGGCACTTTAGTGAGGCCTTCGATGATGGCACTAAAGGCTGGTCCAGAGCTCTGGGTAGTTATCTTAAGCAGAACAAGAGACTTACTCGATCTCCCTCTAGGAGATGCTTTAGCGAGGCCTTTGCTGATAGCACCAAAGGCTTGCTCGGTGCTCTAAGTAGCTACCTTAAGCAGAACCAGAGACTTATTTGACCACCCTCTAGGAGAAGCTTTAATGAGGCCTTTGCTGATGATAGTAAAGGCCTTTTCCATTTATTTAAGGAGAGTCTTACTCCTGATTCAATAGACATTCTTGTCTCAACTTCTTTATTTATCAATTGTTTGAAAATATGGTCGCAAATGTTCATCATTACCTATTCTTGCTATCACGTTATCATCATGTCGGCATAATCTGTAGGTTCCCGATAGGATTACTTTGTGTATGATTAGCGGTGCTTCCCAATTTGGCCCAAATGGTCCATCTGTCGGGTTTTTGGTATTTGCCATAACTTTTCAGAGCACCAAATCTCTGTTTTGGAATAACCTTGCTTTTACTTTTGAATTGTAATACTTGGATATCCTTCGTTGGTATTCAGTTGTCCATATGGCTACCTCATCTCTCAATTCATTAATCAAATCTAAGGATTCTATCCTCAATTCTTGATTTGGATTGAATGCATATGCAATTCTTTGATGAGAGGGAACTTCCACCTCAATTGGAAGCATTTCTTCACTTCCATATGTTAATGAATATGGGGTATGCCCTATCTCTGTTTTAGTAGAAGTTCTATAGGCCCATAATACCAAAGGTAGCTCTTCTACCCAGTTTCCTTTTGCTTTATCTAATCGTTTATTGAGAATGGTTTTAATGGTTTTATTGGCTTCCTCAACGGCTCCATTAGCCTTAGGGTGAGCTATGGATGAAAAGATCTTGATGATTCCATTTTTATTGTAGAATCGAGTGAATTCTTTACTTTCAAACTGAGTTCCATTATCACATATTATCTTTCATGGGACTCCAAAACTGGTAATGATATTCTTGATTACAAACTTAAGTGCTTTTCTATATGTGATATTTGATAAAATTCTTCTTGTACCCGTTTAGTGAAATAATCAGTGGCCATTACAGCGTATATGGCTCCCTCTTTAAAGATAGGTAGTGGTCCTATTAGGTCGATTCCCCATAAGCTAAAAGTCTATAACATCCCCTATCTGGAGGCCCGAAGCTAAGCGCTACAGATGTGCAGTCATTCATAGTATTAGCTTCTAGTGACCAAATACGGTAATGTTAATGATATCCATAATATCAGAAGCACTTGAATATGAAATAAAATCATCACAGATTAAAACAATTTTCTGATTACATTTCAAAACAACATTTCATATCCAAGTTACATGATCCCAAACATTTCCTAAGTTTAGATTAAATATAATTATTACATAAATACGCCAAGAGCGACATATGAAGATGCCCCTTGGTTGATCAGAGTACTAAATAGTCATAACAGACTTAATACAACATGGTGGAAATTAAACATAACAACTCCTAAATATAGCTAGCATTAGCCTCCTTCTCGTCTCTGGAAGCTTTATTCGTCCACCTACTTAAACCTGAAAATCCTCAAACCTCAGCCTACTCAAATCAATTTTGAGCATCGGAGAGTTTAAAGGGAAAAACATAAACTTTGAGTCAGACATAAAGCCTGGTGTGAATAATACTACACATGTCAGTTATTTGATATTAAGTGAGACCACGCCGCTTAGTGGAACAAGTTTTCCCTCATTAATATCCTTTTAAAACATATCTTTTGCAAATCTTAATCCTGTAACCAAAACTGGTTAAAACAATAATATTAATATCTTGTAAACATATAAATCAGGTAACAAATGGACTATCTATCCGATCACTATAGTTTTGTTTGGCTAACTACTAACCTTTGGCTGACTCGGGCCTACGAGACAAAATAAACAAATAATCTAACTTCTGTTAGATACTCCTCTTCTGGACGGTCTGTCCCTAACTTAGTTCTCCAGGGTCAACTGATCCTAATGGTTTTGTGGGCTCACCAATAACCTATCTCTCCTCTTTAGTGACAAAGCCCTACACACTGGAATTTTTGACTTATATTAGCTAGGAGCTACTAGCTAAAGTATAGGGCGCGATCCCGCACCAGTCCCATCTAGTATTCTAATATCTGAGTCATTTTACTTAGGGTCATCTACCCATAAAATTTTCCTTGAAAACATTTTCTCTTAAATGTATTTAAACCTTTAAATCATACTTTAAACAAGAAAAATATACTCTGTGCTTTAGCAAATCACCATACCATGTTATATATAATTTACATAAAACTTTGTTGATGACAACATTTAAACTTTTGAAAGTACCCCTTCTAAAACCATTGAAAGTACCCCTTTCGATATAAGTAAA
Source organism: Allium fistulosum (assembly GCA_030737815.1). Classification (NCBI taxonomy): domain Eukaryota; kingdom Viridiplantae; phylum Streptophyta; class Magnoliopsida; order Asparagales; family Amaryllidaceae; genus Allium; species Allium fistulosum. The sequence continues at coordinate 332,457,058 of CM060901.1, read as the reverse complement.
ACCTTAGGCCGAAAGGCCAAAACATACCTTTCGAAACCATTTTCATAGTCCTTTTGAAAACATTCAAAACCTCTCTTTCGAAAGCCATTTAAAACCTTAAACATCCTCTTTTCAAAACACTTTAAATATGCCTTTCAAAAACCTTTAGAAACCTTCCGTTTATAACCTTTCAAAAACATTGGGGAACCACCCGTTCGAAACCTTTCTCTTAAACCTTTCGAAAGCATTAAATCCTTTTCATAAAATCAAACCTTTCGAAAGCATTTGGGTTCAAGTAAAACATGTGGAATACCCATTCGAAACTACTAGAAACAATTCATTTCGAAACCTTCGGACTTAACTTTCAATAGAACAAAGGGTCGTAAAACAACCAAGTCGAAAGCACTCTTCCGAAAAAAATTTCCGGGGTAAACAGTGATGGTGTCGAAACCAACCCTTCGAAAGCTTTGGAGAAGTGGCTAAGTTTTAAAACAAAGAAACCCTTTTAAAAGCGTCGCTTCGAAAGGTAAGATGTAGCAGCAAGGGGTTTCGGCCTCTTCGAAAGCATTTACATAAAAACAAAAGACGCAACCTCTTTCGAAACCATTTCTTTAAAACAATTTGACCCAGTCGAAAGCTAACCAAGTCGAAAGCAAAAGCAAAGCAGGCGCATTTTCATTTGAAAAAAAGTAAGGCTTCGACCCTTTCGGAACCCCTTGTTTTGACTTTATACCTTTCGCCTCAGTCCAATTCTCTACGTACCGAGTCTTTGATACCAGGCGCATTGGTTTTGATGGAGATGGAGGTGGAAGTACTTGGTCGAAAGCTAGGTGCCGAAAGTGGCAAAACAGGTAAAGTAAGGTAAAACTGCAATTTTACTTTTAAAAGTAATTCTTTTCAACTAACCCGCCTTATTTGTCAACAAATGATTGGTTACTAATTTCTTTTTCAAATTCTTTTCTAAAAGTGCTGCTGAAATTTCAAAAGTAACAATTTAAAACATTTACAAAATGCCCCTTCTCCTTTTTTAAATATATAAAACATTTAAGTCCCATACCTTAAATAATTTTATATATCTATTAAAACACTTAGGAAAATTTTATAAAAATTCCCATAAATCATTTTTAATATGTTCTATGTCATATATTAATCTCTGACCCAAAACATATATATATATATTAGCCGTAATTAATTTTAAACCCAAATAACCATTTTCTTCACTAGAAAATTAATAATAAATCCACATTAATTCAGAAAATTATGCAAATTGAAATCCATCTCTAAAATATAATTTCTGACCTCATTCTAAAATTGCAAGGCATTTGGATGTCATTTAATAGGGTTTTCACATTAAAACATATCATAAAATCTATATGAAATAGCATAAATCATCCACAAGCATGTATATCCAATTTAACAATAAAAACATGGCAAAACCTTGCAAAATAGATCAGGTTTAATCTAAAACCAAAAAAATTAAAAACATGAGATGTAATCATTATTCACATTAGCTTTTTAATTAAGGAGTTGAGACTTAATCTTGGATTAAGTTGATTAAGCTTCCTCTTAATTTTTGCTTTATCTTCTACTTGATTTTCCTTAATGGTGGTCGGCCTCTCTTTCTTATGTTCTAATTTGTGAACTTGTAAAATGAATGTGAGAATGGTTATGGTTTAAGGGTTTAGGGTATAAGAATAATACTTATTCCTATATTACCCTTGTCTATTTGCCTAACTTATTTTATTTCGTCTCCCATTAGTTCATTTGTTTAATGGGCACGGCTACCCCTTATTTACACAACCCTCAATCCCTTAATCATTTTACATTATTTCATTTAATTTTACTAATTAAATGTCCTAATTAATGTTATTAAAAATTAGAGGTGTTACAAAGGCTATGGACTTGAGATTGAAGTCAATTCGCTAGGTGGTAAATGTGGGATTTAGGAGAACTTTTGTCACTTATTGCATCTTTTTACATAGTCAATGGCGTGGTTAGTCATTCGACGCCAATAGAAGCCTTGTCTCATGACCTTCTTAGCTAGTTTTATTCCATCAGAATGGTACCCACAAAATCCTTCATGAGCTTCTTTCAATAGTTTTAGTCCACTTTCTGGATTCACACATCTTAAGTAGGGAAGAGAGTATCCCTTCTTGTAAAGTATTCCTTTCATCATAAGAAAAGTTGGAGCCTGATGCTTATTCCTTCTTGCCTCCTTTTTATTGGTCAGTAATGTTCCATTTACAGGGTATTCAATAATGGGTATCATCCAATTATTCTAATAGCAACTATTTCTCTTGCATAGGAGAATTTCTCTTAAAGGATTTCATTTACATTCTCTCTTTCTCCTCTCTATATGCTAGAGCTTGAGATCTGGTCAATACCTTCGATTCTTTTTCTGACTTGGGAATTTTCTTCTCTATACTGGGAATTGGTTGATAGCCCATTGGAATGATTCAAGTTTCTGGTGCTCCTCGTAAACTGGCCAGTTTAGCTAAAGAATCAGCTTGGGAGTTCTTTCCTATTGGTACTTGGTATATTGGGAAATCTTCAAATTGGTTCAACATTTTTAGCTTGGCATCTTCGTATGGTATGTTTGTTTCAACCGATTTACCATTAATTGGGAATCATTAAAATTTTCAATTCTGGGAACTTTCAACTGTAGGGCCAAAATGGGTCCTACCACCATCGATTTGTAGTCTGCCACATTATTAGTGGCTGGAAATCCTAATTTCATTGCATAATGTAGGCGATGTCCATCGGGTGTGATAATGACATATCTTGCTCCAGCACCTTATTCATTTGAAGCTCTATCTACAAATAATTGCCACTAAGGCCTTAGATCATTTTTCTTTTTCAAGTGTTCTTTGATGAAAACCTGTACACTCATTAACAAAATCGAGTAAAGCTTGTCCTTTGATTGCCGTTCGAGGTAGAAATTCAATGTCATATTGACTAAGCTCTATCCGCCATTTTACCAATCTTCCCGAGGCTTCTAGTTTACTAAAAATTAGCCTAAGAGGTAAACTAGTTAAAACCTTGATTGGATGTGCTTGAAAGTAAGCTCTTAGCTTTCTTGCAGTAAGCATTAAGCAATATGCTAGTTTCTCTATGACTAGATGTCTAGTCTCTACATCTTTTATCCTTCTACTTACATAGTATACCAGAAGTTGAATCACTTTCTCTTCTTTTATCAATAAAGAACTAACTATACATTAGGAAACTACCATATAAAGATAAAGGTTCTCTCCTTCTACAAGACTAGATAGAATTGGTGGGTTTTTAAGATGTTCTTTAAACTCCTTGAAAGCTTTGTGACAGTCTTCTTCCCATTCGAAGTTCTTCTTTTTCTTAATCACATCGAAGAACGGAATGCATTTGTCAGTAGCCTTCGAGATGAACCTATTCAATGCTGCCACTCTTCCTTTTTATACTATTACATCTTTGCTTGTTTTGGGCTCCGCTATGTCCTTAGTAGCCTGAATCTGGTCAGGGTTAGCTTTAATTCCCCAAGCATTGACAATGTACCGTAAGAACTTCCAAGACTAAACTCCAAAAGAGCATTTCTGTGGGTTGAGCTTCATTTGATACTTTCTCAATACCCTGAACATTTCCCCAAGACCTTTTATATGGTTGCTCCCTTCATGAGTCTTAACTAACATATTATCCACATACACTTCCATATTCCAGCCAATTTGCTCCTTGAACATTCTATTTACCAATCTTTGGTATCCGTCGCTTGCATTCTTTAACCTAAAAGGCATTACCTTATAATAAAAGTTCCCTAATCCATTATGAAACTAATGTTCTCCTCATCTGACTGGAATATGGGAATTTGATTATAGCCAGAATAGGCATCCATAAAAGAAAAAAGTCTGTACCCACCGGTTGCATCAATCTACTAATCTATTTTTGGAAGGGGTAGTGGCCTTTTGGGCATGCCTTGTTTAGATCAGTATAGTCAACTCATGTTCTCCACTTGCCGTTGGATTTCTTGACTAGCAATTGATTGGCCAACCACTTTGGATAAAAAACCTCTCTGAAGAACCCATTCTCAAGCAATTTTTTGACTTCCTCTTTTAAATCATTGGATTGAATTTTACCAAATTGTCTTTTTTTTCTACCGAATAGGTGTGATATTTGGATATAAATTCAAAGTATGACACATAGCTGTTGGATCTATCTCAATCATATCAGAATAGGTCCAGGCGAATACAACTCTGCTGGATTGAAGAAATTGAATTAGCTCCCATTTGAGTTTGCTATCCAGTTCCTTCTTAATTTTTACTATCTTTGTCAGGTCAGCTGGATCTAAGCATACTTCCTCAAGATATTTCATAGGCTTCATCTGTTCCTGCTCGCCTCTATAATCTATACGCATAGAAAGGAATATATAAAGATGAGATTGGTTATTGGTGAGCCTGTAAAACCAGTAGGATCAGAGTGACCCTACGAATAGTAAGTATTGGATAGACCATCCAGTTGTCTTCTAACAACATGTTAGAGAATTTAATATATCTGATAGGCCCAAGTTAGCTATAGGTTTGTAGTTACCCTGAGAAAACTACGATGTTGGGATAGATAGTCCATTGATTTAGACAGATTGGTCATGATTACCCATGTTGCATGCATGCATATTACTGTTTTATTGTTTATTTTAACCATTGTGGTCGCAGGAGTTGATTTGCAAAAGATATATTATTAAAGGTATTAGTGAGGGGAAAACCCATTCCCCTCGGTGGTATGGCCTCACTTGATATATCCATTAATCGAGATGGCACATTATTATTTGTAGAATATGCTAGTATATGATTTTTTTATGATAATAAACATATATATAAATTCATTTAAATGTATTTGTTATTGTACTATTTTATTTTTCACATAATTAAATAAATATTTGTTGAATAAAATAAATAACATAGAATTTTAATTCAAACAAATATTTTATTCAAACAAATATTTTATTACAATTTTGAATAGTACAAATTTGAGCTCTCGCTATCTATACACAATTTCAGTTACATTACAATTTCGATTACATCACAAATTTCAATTTACAATGTTAACCTCACTACATATCACTCAAACACTCGTATTTATCCTCAACTCTATTCCAGTTTGTATCCAGCATCTGAATTATCTGCAAAATAAACACTAACGCAATAAAATTGAAAAATAAATATTTTGCAGTGTACAATAAAAGTGTGTTTTTTAAAATTTTATTTGCCTTAGTTATTTAGGTTGTTTGTCATCATTTATTTTGAATTCATTCATACATGAACAACTTGTGACATGCACAGTGTTTCACTGTACATGCCACAAGGCCGTGCACACCGATATACACTTGATAAAATTACAGGGACAGGTGAGCATAGGGTCAAACCCGAGCCGAGGCTGGATTCAACTCAAGTGCAATACGAAAACAAGTACAAGTTTCAATAGCCAGTGCACATAAATCAGAGGAAACAAAAAATCCAGACCAGAGAAATGAAATGACAAAACCAGACATTAACAAGCTACAACATGATAAACATGAATGCAAGATGGACTAACAAGCTACGAAAGGGATACAAATAGACCAGGTCTATTTGACATAAAGCAGTTGAACCAAAATCAAAGAAATTAGACCCAACAAACCATCACAAGTTCAGACCAAAATACAAGGCAACCCAGACTTGTACAGACCATTCAAACTCGAGACAACATAAATTCAATATACAGAACTGAAGTGAACACATACCAAATTTCAAATGGGTCAAGACTTGGATCAAGTGGCAGAAACAACACAAGCACAGTAATGCAACATATAGAATTGATGCCAGAGAATAACAGAGAACCAAATATAAGCAGTTGTGAACACAAGGTCGAACACATATGAAAACATGTACACCAGACTGTACACTGAAGTGTAATCATACACATATATACATACATATATGTATGTATATACATGGAGATGACCAGTGGAACAGTTCTATACTTATGCAACAGAGCTCGAGTCTCACCAAAACAACATGTCCAGATCAATGCAACAGACTCCAAATTTAACTCAATACAAATGCATAAGGAAATGTTCATATGAAGACCAGACTACAAAAATGTTCAAGTGCAACATGTAACCAGACATCATCATCATCATCAATGAACCAGATTGCAATGCAGACTACATGAACAAGACTACCATACCAACCAGACTCCAAAGACACACATGCAAGCACTCAGTCACAACAAGACAGTGAAACAAAAACAAATGAACAACTTCAAGATACCATAAACAAATCATGAAATGACTCGAAGAAACACTGCAACAAGACTTCAAAACAACCCAGACCAGAGTAGTTCGAATGCATGAACACAAGCATGGATGGTCGAGCTACAGAATCATCAAAATGGAAGGCAACAACAAAGAAACAGATCAACTTGAATACATCAATATACAACATTTGTAACAAGTGCACAAGTGTAGCCTCAACAGTTCAATACACATGAAGAACTGCTCTAGACGGAATGTACCCAAAGGCACAGACCACATGAAAATGCATGAACATCAATAGTGAAGAGTCAACACAATGCACCAGATCAGTAACAAGTGAAAAATGCAACAACAATGGATATGGAATCACTGTACACATGATAAAGTTCAAATGAAGAATATCATGGTGAAAATTATCATTTCGAACAAGTCGGTAAATCGAAAGTCAAAGCGAGCAAAAAAATTTTGGAACTCGCAGGTGATAAACACGAATATAAACGAAGTCGTAGAAATTATCTTAAATTTCAAAGTACCAAAGTAATAGGAGGAAACCGACTCAAGCGAGTGCAAATTTATCAGTAACGCGTAATCAATTGAACCAGTAAGAATAAATCAACATCGTCCAAGCATAAAGCAACACAAGGGATAAATTCATGAAGAATTCAAAGCAAATTATACGAACGTATTTTAGGGATTTCATCCCTATATAACCCAGTAACATCATCGGTAGAAAGGTATTCGAGTTCAAGCGAAATAAGAAAGCAAGCAATTAAATCACAAACAAACCTATAACTCAAATCGAAGTCGAGCAAATTCAAAATCGAACAAGAAAATAATGTACCAAATCATAGCATTCAAGCTCGACACAACTTGAAGCCGCCACATATTAATCGAAGCCAGGATCAATTGATAAAGCCAAGCCGAAGTGGATTCAACACTCAATCGATCAATTTTTGAATCGGCGCTTCAAATTTCACAAAGCCCTAGTTTTTGAAAGAAGAACGAAGCAGACATTACAGAGCAAAAGGAACGGCCGCATATACAAAGAAAGGAAGACGTCTTTATATTTTTATTGGGCCGGCCTCTATTTTATTTTACTTTGAGCTTAGATTTATAATAGGGTTTTGTTTATACTGTTTTTATTATTATTTTGTTTTATTTTTTTAAAATTTGTGTCAATTTTAGTCGTGTGACTAGGGACGAACTACGGTGGTGTAGTTCGAGAATTCGCAACTCAGTGGCTAAGTTGTGGTAGGGTTTTGAGCGTAGAGTTAGGTTAGTCATTAGTGGGTGTCGCAAATTTACATGTGTAAGAGTCTGACTACTTAATTTCTAGTAGAAACCTTGGGGGCAGCATGTAGGCATGGTTTTGCCGAAACTGGGTAAACCTTTGTTGTTATATTTCTGCATTTTTTATTCTGCTATTATCTGTGTTGTAATTATTATATATTATTTCCGCATTAATTTTTATTATTATTAGTATCACTCTATTCACCCCCCCCTCTAGGGTGAAATGATCCTACATTATTCACACCAAGCTTTTTGTCTAGCTCGAAGTTTATGTTTTTCCCTTAAACTCTCGGGTGCTCATGATTTGAGTAGGTCGGGGATAAGGGTTTACAGGTTATTTAGACTCGACGAATAAAGCTTTCGAAGATGTGTAGGAGGCAGATCTAGCTATGTAGGTGCTTATATATATATATATATATATATATATATATATATGCATTATCCGTTGTGTTGAAATTTCGTTTTGTTTTAATGTATGTAATGGCAGATGTTATGATTGCTTAGTATTAAACTCTGATCAACCAAGGGTCATCTTCATATGTCGCTCTTGGACTATTTTTTATTAATTTCATGTTATCTAAACATAGGGAACGTTTGGGATATGTAATGAATATTAAATATTATCTTTGTAATGAAATGAGAAGTTTGTTTAAAATAGTGTTTTAGAAAATTTCATATTCTTGTGCTTCTGATGTTATTGCTACAAATAATATTACCGCATTTTGTCATCATAAATTAATACTATAGATGATTGCAACATCTGTAACGCTTAGTTTCAGGCCTCAAAATAGGGGATGTTACAACATGGTATCAGAGCATAGCTTTATGTAAAACTAAAAGAATTTTGAACTTAAAAAGAGTTTTGAAAACATAATCTGAATGAATCGTAGAGTAAGATTGGGTGTATGGGATAACGCTATAGTAAAGTACTTGTATTTACTATATATATAAGTATATATACCTTATCTCTATTCCCATCACTTAGACCGTTCTTCTGCATGTTACTAAGATTCAGATTTAAGGAAGTAAGGTATGGAGGTAGGAAACAGAAGAGTGAATACGATGGAGGAAGCATCACAACCAATGGTAATGTCTGGCCCAATAACAGGATGAAACCGGGCCGACAAACAACTGCTAATGTGGGTGCTAGAACACCATAGGTGGATATGGAAGCTATGTATCAGTTCTTCGTCAATAAGATGCAAGCAGGCGTTACAGCTGGATTAGTTGGTGGAAATGCTGGAGGAGAAAATCCTAAATTTCCAATTGTCAACAATTATACTGATTTAAGTAGGGAGTATGCCAGACTTGGGGAAAAGCCGTTTATTGGAACTGAGGATGCTACCAAGGTGGAGAATTGGCTGCTCCATTGTGAAGGGAATTTCGTTGATCTAGGTCTGAACAATGAGCAAAAGAGGAGACTGGTATCCAGGAAATTGCAAGGAGCTGCGTTATACTAGTGGAAAAGTGTTACTGTTAGACTGGTTGAGGAGACTTTGACCTGGATAGAGTATAGAAGGAGGTTCAAAGAAAGGTTTATGTTTGAAATTGCCAAGTCTACGTTGCTTAGAAAGCTTGCTAAGTTAGTGCAAGGAGACAAGACTGTGTTGGAGCATGCAATAAGTTTTGTGGATCTATTAGGTATGGGTAGCTATGGTGGATACTGTGATTAAGAGAAATGAAAAGTTCATCCGTGGATTGTGACCAGAGCTTGTTAGAGCAACCTTGCCAACCTTAAGGGATCCATGTGACGTAGTAGTGAAGATAGCCTTGAGGAATGAAGAAATGTTTGCTTTGTTTAACAAGCTAGTAGAGATTCAGAGTGGACAAAATTAAAAGAGGAAGTTCTTTTAGAAAAAAGTAGCTCGAAAGAGCGGAGTTGCTAAGAAAGGAAAGACCAAAGTTGTGTGTTACAAGTGTGACAAGAAAGGGCATTTTGCAAAAGAATGTCGTTCCAATGATAGAAAAAAGGTGATTAGGAGAAAGAACATTAAGTGCTTTAATTGTGACCAAATCGGGCATTAAAGAATCAGTGTAAGGAGCCAGCTAAGGTTGAGAAAGGAAAAATGTTTGATTAGGTACCAGCTACCTCAAGACCCATAGCAAAGGAGAAAGGAAAGGCTATGATGGGAGGTATGCTTTTTATTATTGTTATACCTATTAGAGTATTATTCGATAGTGGTGCATCACATTCTTTTATATCTTGTTGTTGCGTAGATAAGCTTAATCTAGAACCCCCATACCTAGTTACTTCCTTAACACTTGCGAATCCAATAAGTGGGTATGAAACTCTAGGGATGAGATGTGACCAATTAGAGTTCGAATTATTAGGTCATATATTTGCATGTAGTTCGCATGTGTTTGATTTTGTTGGCTTTGGAGTTATTTTGGGTATGGATGGGTTATGTAAATATGATGCTAGAATAATTTTCCAAGATAGGAAAATATCACTAAGATAGCTTAATAATAGTGACCGAATTATATACTCGATAGAGGACTCGAATTTTGATGTTTGTGCATCGTTGGGTGTAATAGAGAAGGAAGATGAATTGAATTGGGTTCTCGTAGTTAGAGAATTTGCAGATGTTTTTAAGCCTGTTACAGGACTACCACCGAAACGAGCTATTGAGTTTTGAATAGATCTTGTATCTGGAGCTGAACCCGTAAGCAGACCGCCTAGCAGATGACACCTACCGAGATCAAGGAGTTAAAGGTGCAGCTGGTGAACTTAGAAGGAATTTTTTATATTAAACTAAGCAGTTCACCTTAGGGAGCGGCTATGGTATTCGTGAAGAAATCGGATGGGTCGTTAAGGATGTGTATCAATTATCGTAAGTTGAATGAGAAGACAATAAAGAATCGGTATCCTTTGCTAAGAATAGATGATTTATTTGATCAACTGAGTGGAGGTAAGGTATTTTCTCAGTTGGATTTGCGGACATGGTTCCATCGATTGAGGTTGGAGGAAGATAGTACTCCTTTGACGGCGTTTCAAACAAGGTATGGTTTGTACGAGTGGTTAGTGATGTCATTCGGATTAACTAATGCGCCTCCTTTCTTCGTAGATTTAATAAATCAAATCTTCTGTGAGCACTTAAATAGATTCATGTTAGTATTCATTGACGACATTTTGATATATTCTAATGATGAAAGAGATCATGAGATTCATCTTAGAATAGTACTTGAGATGCTAAGGAAGCATCGGTTAAAAACAAAGTTTTCGAAGTGTCATTTTTGGAAAAAGGAGGTGAAGTTCCTTGGTCATGCAGTCTCAGGAGAAGGGTTGTCGGTAGATCCAGTTAAGATAGAAGCAGTTAATAATTGGAAGAGAGCCGAAATAGTGATTGAGATAAAGAGTTTTCATGGATTAGCTGGCTATCACTAGAGATTCATCAAGGATTTCTCTCGTATAGAAGCACCGATGACTAGGTTTATAAGGAAGGACGTGAAGTATGTTTGGACCAATAAATGTAAGGAGGCATTCCAGAAGCTAAAACATTTATTGACCAACGCGACGGTGTTAGTAGTCCCGAATGGAAATTAAGTTTTGGTTGTGTATACCGATGCATATAGAACATGATTAGGAGCTATATTAATGCAAAGGGGTAAAATGATTGCCTACGCTTCTCAACAGCTCAGACCGCATAAAGTCAGATATCCGACTAATGACTTAGAGTTAACTACTGCAATTTTTGGTTTGAAAGTGTGAAGACATTATCTTTTGGGGGAACGATTTGAGTTGTATATGAATCACAAGTCATTAAGATATTTATTCACTCAGAAAGAGTTAAAGATAATATAGCAGAGGTGGTTAGAGTTTATAGCTGCTTATGAATTTGGAATTGGGTACATGCCAAGAAAAGGGAACAAAATAATAGATGCGCTTAGTAGAAAACATCAGAATGCATATTAGCAATGATAGCTAAATGAAAGATTTTGAGGCATTGACTACATGTAATGTGTAGTTAAGATCAATGGCTAGTTCTAGTCGGAGTACTGCAATGTTATCTTACTTAGAAGTTCGACCAGTATTGATTGAAAGGATTGCTTGCAAGCAAAGAGATGATCCATTGCCAGTTGAACGAATTAGAAGATTGGGAAGTGGAACTAAGATTGATTATTTGAAAATTTTTATCTTGATCAAAATAGATGGTTGAGAAAGAAGGGTTGATTGTGTGTTCCAGATATTGGAGACCTAAGGAAAGAAGTCCTTAGGGAGTGTCATCGATCAAAGTTTACTATTCATCTTGGAAGAACTAAGACGTATCAGGATATGAAGAGAAATTTGTTCTGGGAAGGTATGAAAAGGGATATAGCCTTATGGGTAAAGCAATGCTTGAATTGTCAGCAAGTGAAAGCCGAACATCAGAAGCTATGTAGACTGCTTCAGTAGTTGGATAAACCGTTATGGAAATGGGATTCTATATCTATGGATTTCATAGACGGGCTGCCAAGGTCAAATTGAGGAAATGAAAGTATTTGGGTTGTAGTGGATAGATAGACTAAGTGTGCACAGTTTATACCCGTTAAGTCGAGAAGGATGGCACCTATTTTAGCTAAGCTATTTATGAAGAATATAGTAAGACTACATGGGATTCCTAGTAGTATAGTCAGTGATAGATTTATTTACTAGCGAATTCTGGACGAGCCTATAAGAGGTTTTAGGCACCAAGCTCGAGATGAATACCGCTTACCATCCACAGGACGATAGGAAAACAGAAAGAGTTAACAAAGTCTTGGAGGATTTGCTAAGGGCTTGTGTACTTGAATTTGGAGGATCATAGGAAAACCATCTACACCTAGTTGAGTTCTCGTATAACAATAGTTATTAGACTAGCATAGGGGTGACACCTTTTGAAGCTTTATACGGAAGGCCATGTAAATCACCTATATGCTGATTAGAGACCAGTGATTGATTAGTTCTTGGTCCAGATATGGTAAGAGAAGCCGTAGAAAACATTGAGTTGATTCGAGCTAGATTGAAAGAAGCTCAGTCTAGGCAAAAAAATTATGTAGATAAGAGACGAAAAGACTTAGAGTTCTCGGTTAAAGATCATGTTCTCATCAAAATATCACCAATGAAAGGTGTAGTAAGATATGGAAAGTCAGGGAAATTGGCACCTAGGTTTGTTGGACCATTTCCTATTATAGAAAGGATCGGAAAACTCGCTTATATGATAGAGTTACCGACCAGTTTGGCAGGAGTCCACAATGTTTTCCATATTTCTCATCTTAGGAAGTGCAAGATCCAGAACTATATCACTCCCACTGCATTGGAAGACTTAGAACCGAACATGACAATTATTAGACAAACAATCCAAGTTGTGGCTAGGGATCAGAAAAGGCAAAGGAACAAGACAGTCAGATTTGTAAAGGTCTAGTAGAGTAACGACAAGAGAGACTGTACTTAGGAGATAGAAGATGGGATTAGAGACACTTATCTGGACTTGTTTGATGGTATTTCTTTGTTTATGGTTGTGATTATTGTTGTGTACCTTATCGTAATTTTGAGGACGAAATTCATTAAGGAGCGGAGACTGTAACAACCCTAATTTCGATTAGCATTATTTAGTTTATTTAATTACATAAATTAAATAAAATACAAAAAATGGTTAGGAGATTGAGATTTGACAATTAACATTGTTTATGCCTTAAGAAATGAATTAGTTAAATGGTTATAACTAAAGCAAGGAAGAGGAATTCATGCTAAGGGAAAATTAGGAATAGGCGATAATTCCCAAGAACTTACTATTACATTCCATTGTCATTCCTCATTCTCATTCCTCCCTCACTTCATTCATATAAACGAAATTAAAAGAGTAAGGTTGGCCATTAACAAGAGCATTAGGAGGAAGAAAAGCTAGGGAAATATGATTAAAGCTTAGGGGAATCAAATCATAATTCAAATCTCAAGTTCCTTTATCAAATCAAGGTGAATAATAGTTATGCATCTCAAGTTTTATTTACTAGTTTTATTTTTAAGTATGAACCCGAATCTTTTGCTTGTGTTATGCCATGTTTTAATTGTTTGGATGATTATATGCTTAAATGATGAATTGTAGGATTTATTATGGAGTTATTTAATAGGTTTAAGTGTGAAACCTAGTTTTTGACACCCAAAAAATTTGAGATTTTGATATGATGTTTCAAACATTATTTTAGAAATGGGTTTTTAATTTTATAATTTTCTAAGCAAGTACGAATTTATTATGAATTCTCCAAGAGGAGAAAATGGTTTATTTCAGGTATTAATTGTTAAAAATAATTAAAAAAAATTGGAAATATTATTTGAGCTAGAAAAGCTTAATTATTATATTAAAATATTAATACAAAGTGTATAATTTGCAAATTACTTTGGAAATAAAAAATCTGCTATATTGCAGTTTTCTAAAAAGGTTTGATAAAGAAAATTATTATCCAATAAGATTTTGACAAACAATAGGAGTTGGTGAAAAAAATACTTGTATTAGTAAGAAAATGGGTTTAATAGTAACTACAGCTTTGCCACGTTGAGGTTGATGATGCCGCACTTCATCATGTTGCCTCCATGGTCTTCGATGTCAACCAAGTGCGATGCATAGGATATCAACTACGGTTGATATGGAATGGATCGACTTGGTTGAAGTAGGAAGCACAAGATCAAAGTCGACATCATGAACTTCGACGAGGGCGATGCCGTATGTTTTCAAATATAGGTGTTGATCTTTGATGCCACATTTTATATAAAAAGGCAGGATGCCACTTATTTCTATAAAGTTACCGACCCCATAAGGCAGCCATGCCGCTTGTTTTGATTCAGCTTATTCTATAATGACGTCGACCCTATTACTTTCGAAGTGATCTATGACGGCGATAATGACGCCATGTTTATCTTGAAGGCATTGGTGTCGCCAGTCATCAAAGCCACCAATCTTATTACTCTAAGCTTCAAAGTTTTGATTCGTTCAAACTAGTAGTGATGCCTCTTATAGTCGGCAACCAATACATGCGAAGTAAACTATTTTGGGCTCTATGACCCTATGCTCTATTGATTAAGGGTTTTAACATGATTTCGATACTAAAAAGGGGACATGACCCCTACTGGCAAGACCAACGTCGAGTTTTATCAATGTATAATGATTTTATGGTTTTGGCTTTATAGCCTATGATTTCGAGGTGCTTTAACCTCTAAGTGATTTCGAACTTCACCAATATTGTTTTATAAAGGCATATATCATGGCATAAATATTTTGAATAAAGTAATGGGTCATATTTTACTTGTATTAAAGTATTATTTCAAGGGTTAAATCATTTCCAAAAGAGGTATGTTTTCAAGGAAATAAAAAGGATATTTAGTCTAGAATTTTACTAAAGAGATTATTGTTCTTATCACTTTTAGATAAATTGTGATAGGATGAATTGACTTAGAGATTTGAAAACCAGATGGAACTAGTGTAGGATAGTGCCCTATACTTTAGCTGTTATCCCCTTGCTGAGATTAGTCCATAATTCTAGTGCGTAGGGCCTCATCACGGGTTAGACTAAAAGTAGGTTTCCGCACAAAAAGGAATATACAAAGAGGGGATAGGTTATTGGTGAGCCTGTTAAACCATTAGTATCAAGGTGACCCTAGGAATAGTAAGTTTTGGACAGACCGTCTAGTTGTCTTCTAACAACATGTTAGAGAATTTGATATATCTGGTAGGCCCGAGTCAACTATAGGTTTGTAGTTACCCTGAGAAAACTTTAATGTTGGGACAGATAATCCATTGATTTAGACAGATTGGTCATGATTACCCATGTTGCATGCATGCATATTACTATTTTATTGTATATTTTAACCATTGTGGTTGCAGGAGTAGATTTGCAAAAGATATATTTTTAAAGATATTAGTGAGGGAAAACCCATTTCGCTCGGCGGCATGGTCTTACTAGATATCCATAAATCGAGATGGCATTTTATTATTCACACTAGGCTTTTTGTTTGATCGAAGTTTATGTTATCCCCTTAAACTTTTAGGTGCTCAAAATTTGATTTGAGTAGGTCGGGAGTATGGGTTTACAGGTTATTTAGACTGGATGAATAAAGCTTTCGAAGATGTGCAGGAGATAGATCAAGCTAAGTATGAGCTTATATATATATTATCCATAGTGTTAAAATTTTATTTTGCTGTAATGTATGTAATGCCAGATGTTATGATTGCTTAGTAGTAAACTCTGATAAACCAAGGGGGTATCTTCTTATGTCGCACTTTGAGTATTTTGTAATAATTATATGTTATCTGAACTTGGGCAACGTTTGGGATTATTTATTGAATATGAAATATTATCTTTGAAATGAAATGAGAAAATTTGTTTGAAATTGTGTTTATGAAAATTTCAAATTTTTGTGCTTCTAATACTATTGCTACAATTAATGTTACTGCATTTGTCATCATAAATTAATACTATAAATGACTGTAGCATCTGTAGCTCTTAGTTTCGGGCCTCAAAATGGAGGATGTTACAACTTGCTTTAGATTTATTTATTAGTATTTTGCAATCTTGCCTGATCAATTCTAATCTCGTGCTAAGGGGCAAGCCCTTCTTCCATACACGCCAGACCAAAGTAGACAATGCTATATCAATTAGATCTTGTGTGAAATTTTCTTGTAATATGTCATTTTTCTATGGAATTTATTATGTCTATGATGTTATTTTTTGAATTATCTGTAGAAGCAACTCAATTTTGATTGAACCCCATATGTTATTTGAGTACAAACAGTCAAAAAATAGGTGATCTCTAGTCCCACTAACCATATTACACAATTTGCATTTGATTGGTTGTAAATTGTTCCATTTCCTCAATCTATCAAGAGTATTCAGTTTGTTGTTAATTGAAAAATACATGCATGTTGACATTTTTGGTGCATAAACCCCATTCTGTATATGATGATTCCAGTTAACCTGTGAGGATTTGGATCTTATATGTTCCCATGTAGATTTGAGGCTAAACTTCCCATTATTATTGGGATGCCACCACCAATAATCTTTATTGGCACCCTTATCTATGATGATACCCTCAGTAATATTTCATATTCTAAGTGGAAGAATAAATAAATTAATATTCCATTTTGGGTCTATAATTAGGGAAGCTACCCTCTTGTTACTACCACTAATAGAGCTCATTGATCGCCAACATAACATATTAATAAGAGAATCTTCATATACCTATGGATCAAACCACATGCTTCTATTTCTCCCATTTACAATTTTATTTATTAGACCTTTACTAATTTCTCTAATTTTAAGAAATTTCTAAGTGAATGAAGCATTTGAGTCTTTAATACTTATCCAAAAAATATATAGCGATATTTGCTTTGCATCCAACAAGACCAAAAACTATTTTGTAACATAAATTTCCATACCAATTTTAAGCCAGAGTGATTTTAAGTCCTCTAATTTTCTTAACAAAAAACTCCCTTCTTGTTTTTTTATATACCGGGTCCCAATTAATTTTGGATTGTTTGTGTAACCACGAAAAGGTGGCACATAAACTTTCAAGTTTCTTCACGACATTACAAGACATTCGACATATTTACGTCCAAAAGGATATTATGAGATAAATCATAGTTTTGATTAATTCAAGTCTTCCACTCAAAGTGAGTATCTACAACTCCATCCATTCAATCACTTTTAGCTTATCAAATAGTTTATTAATAGCATCCCCTTTTAGAGAAGAACCACCA
The DNA here is from genome assembly GCA_030737815.1 of Allium fistulosum. NCBI lineage: Eukaryota > Viridiplantae > Streptophyta > Magnoliopsida > Asparagales > Amaryllidaceae > Allium > Allium fistulosum. The sequence goes on along the minus strand of CM060901.1, from coordinate 332,439,826 downwards.
AGAGGGACTCGAAGATAAGTTATGGGAAAATTCACAATTTGCATGGACAAGACTTTAGAAATTTCTTGTTTTCTAGTAACCCCTTACTAAATGTTTGTACCAAAATTGGGCACAACACTCTTCGGAAGTGTTTGAAGAGATAAAATGAAGAAAGTAAATGTAAAAAGAGGATTATCTAACAAACACTCCAGACAATAATCAGAAAAACAGTAAAAGAACATAGAGATTTAGAGTGGTTCGGCGTGTTGCCTACATCCACTATGAAATGATTGACTTTTATTAACTTTTGCTTGCTGGTTACTGCGGATTACAACAGTAAATCTTGAGTACAACAGTGATTTTTGAGTGCAACAATGGTTTCGGCAGAGTCTGGACGTCAAAGAGCCAAAAAGATATATTTTCTGTAGGTTCTGGGCTGCTATTTATAGGCGTAGGTTGCAAATATCTCGCTCAGATCTCGGAAGACCTCTTCTGGCACGTGGGTGGGCCCACGCAATCGATCCCATGTGGTGCGCGCTCGATCTGTGATCGATACGAATGGATTTCGTATTGATCGTATTTTTGTCCAAACGAGTCGAAATCGATCATGAACATTCTTGAGGATGTACGCAAGCTTCTGTGAAAATTTGGTGGCATTTGGACTTGTAGATTGTGAGTTATGATCGATGCAAACTTGTGTTTTCTCTAGGTTGTCGAATTTGTATCGATATCGTTCGCATCGATCTGTTCGTATCGCTTTTTGTGCACGTGCTCACAAGTTGATGTTGCGCTAACTCCTCGGATCGATCCACTTTTCATGCCGAGTGACTAAGTCTTTCATTGGAGTGTATCTTGTTCGTATCGATGCATTTCTGCCTTGTTCGTATCGATCAGCTCTGCCTTGTTTGTATCGATTGTCATCATTCTATTCGTATCGATCGCTTAATGGCTTACTTCGTATCGATAGCTGGGGGCCATTTCGCATCGATCGTTTGATGTTTTGCACGTATCGATCGTTGATCGATCGATACGAGCTATGCAATTGGGATCGATATGAATTGACTCCAATTGATGGATACGAAGTTGAGTGTACGTGATGGATACGAACAACGGACAATCATTGGATACGAACAAATGAAGCTTGATGGATGCGAATAGATGGCTACGAACTGATGGAGGCGAGCAGATGGAGACGAACAGATGGATGCGAATAGATGGAGGCAAGCAGATGGAGGCGAACAGATTGATGCGAACAGACGGTGACGAACGAATTGATTCCCTTGGTTTGCATCGATCATATCTTGATCATACGACCTCAGATTGACTTGAAATTTGGAACGTTGGCTTCCATAGCTTTGTTTGTCGTGTCATATCAATTGTAGCTCGATCCAGTCTCAGATAAAATTCATTAGTATCCATAGTGAATCTGTGTATAACCGATCTTCGGGACGAACTATCCTTGGTCTCCAGTCAAGTTCTTGGTGTCACGGCCTTGCCAAAAGGCGGGATAATTTTTTGCCTCCCAAAGTACGTCTTGTGAGAACATGACGTGCTTTGAAAAGTTGTAAACTTTATTCCAAACATTTCTATTTGACCTGTCCGAATGGTTATCATTTTTTCATCGAAAGCTGTGACCTTTGATTGATTCTTAGTAATATAACTATTGACTGACAATTGTTGTACCGTGTACCATTGTAACTGAGTGCTGTTGGATAATGATATGTTGTTGTAATCATCATCAAACGAGTATTCAATTCTTGCGAATTTTAAAAATTGGACGTTAGTCCTTTATACATGAATGTTAGCCTGACTCCTATTAGCGTTCGTACGTTCACGAGTCATTGTCAGGCTTTTTTTTATAGAATTTCGTATCTATCCTCTCTTGAATCGGTGTGAAATTCGAGTTGTAATAACGCTTGATGGTTTTTTTAGAGTGTCTCTTCGTATTGATCCTCTCCTGGATCGATGTGAAAAGTTAAAAGAAGAAGTCATTCTTCGTATCGATGGCAAGCGATATGAATCAGTTGGTTCTTTGAATCATTTCGTATCGATGGATACGAACCGAGATGGTCTTCATAATGATGGACACGAACTTGCCATTCACCATCGATAGATATTTGATGGACGTGAAGATGCCAATTTGCATCGATAGATATTTGATGGATGCGAACAGATGAATCAATCTTCATAGTAATGTTCATTCTTCGTATCGATAACAGGATGGTTACAAAGAAACGTTGCCTCAACTAGGTGGTCCATGGATACGAATAGCTCTCTTTAGACTGTTTTGGGCTGATGGATACGGAGCAGCGTCTTCATATCAACGGATATGAAGGTTCCAAGTAGGCTTGCACGGCGCTCTTCGTATCGATTGAACTATGACCGTTTCAACCAGTTCTTGCCAATGGGATACGAATCGTTTTTCCTTTTGAGTTCAAGTCCATATAAATACGCTTAGGACTTAGAAAATTTTCCACTTGCTCTCACTTTCACATTCCGCCTTCGTATCGATCAGAGAAAAAGAGAAAAAGAAATTGCCTTCGTCTTCGAGCCATTTAATTCGTTAATCTTTCGAACCAACTGCTCTAATTAGGTAATCCATTAAACGAATCCAACGTGTAAACGATGAGACTCGAAATATTTGCCATTCTGTTTGCTTCTATGAACGACTCTGGTGAAGTGGAGGCCGGAGATGGGCCAGAGCAAGGTCGAGGATGGAGGATATGACATCTGACTGATTTTGGGGAGGATGAAATGAGGAGGGACGCATAGTTTCAACTTCGTATCGATGAAAAGAAAGAGAAGGCTTGCCTTCGTATCGACTCTGGGCATGGGATTCGTATCGATGAGTAATTGATCGATGAAATAGCGAACTTCGTATCGATCTGGAGTGAAAACAATTCGTATCGATTAGAGACCATCGATACGAAATCGAATAGCCAACAACATATATGAAACTCGTGGCAGGTGATTGATACGAATCTCACGGTTTGGGGGTCGATTCGAAACCAATAATCTCTGACCGATGCGAACTCTTTATAACTCGATCGATACGAAGTCATTGAGCTTCGATCGATACGAAGTTAATAAGTTTCGATCGATACGAAACCAAAGTTCTTTTCCGATAGATCTGAGCTTGGACCTTGATGGATAAGAAATTTCACGCATACTTGAATACTTGACTCCGACGAGCTTCTGCCTTGCATAATCAGACTTAACTGTTTCACTGCATATTTGACTGCCTTTCGAAGCTCGTCGATGGAACTGTAATTTAACAAAATTTAATGAACTTTAACTTGGATCGATTTCTTAAGTCAGGATGGCACGGTTGTGACGGTCAGTGATAACGGTCACTCTGGTTGAATCTCGAAGTCTTGTCGTTTGAAAACTTTCTCAAATTTTGCAGAATTTCTTAAGTATTATGTAGCACTTCACTACACAACACATCCACGCACTTCACACTGGGGAACACACGGGCCTATTATCATTTTATGATGGTTTTTAATAAGTTGATTAGTTATGGAGTCTACAAGTTCACAACAGCAGGAGCTTCAGAGTTCATCTCCCTTAGTCATAGAGATTCCGGTCATTGTGGCGAAGTTATAGATCCAGCTCTGGACGAGCAGCCTAGTGCCGGGTTTGTCATGAACCCATAAGATTATGTGCCGTCCAACATCTCCGAAGATATGCTGGGACGAATATGTCTAAGGCATGGTCTACCATTGGACGACGTCTTATTACCGGGACCGAATGAAAGACCGCATGCTCCCCCGAAAGGGTTTACTACCTTCAACAGGCATTCATGTACAGCCGGGACGCTTCCTCCATTCAATCAATATATTCGAGAAGTGTTGTCCTTCCTTGGAATTGCCCCATCACAGTTACATCCCAATGGATACGCTTGTTGAACAGTCTATTCGTTGTATTCATGGAGCGTCTTTTCAGACTCCCGACTCCGATCGAAATCAGATACCTTTTTAATGTTAAGAGTTGGGGAGATAGCCCTTCTTTCACATTTCTGGAGGCGGTCAGGAACTCTCAAGTTGTGACTGGTGCTTTGACCAGATTGAGCTACTTCAAAATTGAGTGATTCTATGTTCGATGCCCACCAGGGTTTTCTAGTCGGTGGTTGGTTAGACGTAAGTGCTTCGACTTTTCTGGTAGTTAACAATATAGTTGCAACTGGTATTGGGACTAATACTGTCTCTCCATTACAGTCGTAATTCCTCGACCTGATGGCATACACTTAGAGAAATAGTACGGGTCCTCCCAGAAGTTCCAACCGAGATGAGAGAAATCGAGTCGGTACTCACTGACAGGAACTTAAGAATTCTTGGGTTAATCGAACGAAAACAAAGCACAAGACTTTAAGGAGTGCTTAGGGTGGCCCCGACGAAGCGGGTAAAGCGCAAAGCGCCCAGGTTCGTAATTGCTAAGGAAGGTGATGAAGAACACACGCCTACGAACAACGAACCCGTGGCCGGGCCTTCTGACAGTTTTCAGGATTCAGAGGGAAGGAGAAAAGGCAAGGCAGTTGCACACAAATGTCACAAATCCTCAAGATGGAAATCCATAATAGTGTCCCTGCCAGCGTCCGGTGTTAGAATTTCGAAGGCTCCTCCCTTGGCAATACAAAATCCTTTTGAAGGACTTGCAGATATTCCAATTCCGGACTATGTGTCACTTCAACACGACACCGGATTGGAGGGGATTCAAAGCACTCTAGATTTAAGCGAGTCCCTACCCATTAGTGTGGCCGACATTACTGGTTGGTTGGGGGTTGCACACATATATACACTTCACGGAACTACACGGTTTCCAGCCTTAAGTTGCCTACTTCGGGAATTCACTAACTCCGTTCTTCTTTTACTTTACAGATACGATGAATAGGCGAGATTCTATGCTCGACAGTCTCCGCTCGGTGCACCAAACATCGAGTTCGTATTATGAGTTCCGTCGGAGGGAGGATGATAGAAACCGCGATCGCGGTTACTCCATCCAAGAGCGTTACGAGAGGGATAGAGATAGAGACAGAGAACAAAGATATCGATCCCGATCGCGTTCTCTACCTCCCCGGCTCCCAACACAACCTTATATTCACGGCTCACATCCCCCGGAGCCTCCACGCCAAAAACCATCTTCTCATGCTCCACGGTCTAAGTCTCAATGTCATAGGACTGAGGCGAACCTCCCATTGTTGCCGAACAAGCCATCACCGAGCCCACTGGGGAAGGGGCTATCAAAATTTCCCAATTAAGAAAAGATTTCCCGAACATTTGCTTCGACGGCTTTATCTTCCCTCCTCACTTAAAGAAAATTCCATTGGAAGCAGAAACCACGATGCATGACTATATTCATGATATCTATATCCAATATAAGGAGTGGATGAAAGCCGCAAACAAAGCATCGGCTGTAACCTTCGAGCGGGCAAAGGCAATTGAGAAACTAGAAACTGAACTCGCTTAAAAGGACCGCATTATTCTAGTGCTCAATGATGAAGCCGAATCTTCCCGGAAATCTGAGATGGAGGCCACCCAAAAAGCTGACAAGGCCACTCAATTTATGGAGAGAATGCAACAAACGCATTTCGCTTTGGTGGAGGAGATGGGCCATCGAAACACCACTATCACAGCCAAACGGGACGCTGCTCTGAAAGAACTTAACGAGCTTAAAGCCAAATTTTCCGAAATCACCAAGGAGAAGGATGAAGCAAATAGAACAGCTCAGGAAGCATGTGACCAGGCCGTAGTGCTTCGGGGCGAATGGGATGCGGCAACGGCTAAGGTTCGGGAAGTGGAGTCTAAGGTTGAAGATGAGGTTAAGATGGCGGAGGCCAGGCTAGAGGCAGATATTGAGGATCTACTCATTACTTATAATGCCAACGTCTTGAAGCATAGGAACCTAGCCTGGCTTGACAATTATCCGACACATTTATATAATGCCTGGGCCAATTAGTAGGGGATGAAAAGGCTACGCATCAGGGAGAATCAGTTGATGAATTTGAGCTTGAAAACCGAATGTTGAATGAAGATGAGCGAAAAGTTCTCCATGATGCAATTATTTCATATGAGAAGGAGAAGCTCGGCGCTCAGCATTTGGAAGTAGGAGAAGGTTTTGGTGTCGAGCACCGTGATACAAGTCCTGAAACTCTTGTGCCGACCCAGCGTGAACCGACTTCTGCGGTTGATTCTCAATCTGTTCCTGCTTACAACCCGTATCAGCCGCAGTTATCTCAAGCTAGCGAGCAGATCTCTAAGGCCGTTCAGCCGCTCACGAGTCAAACTGAGGAAGGTACTCTGAACATTTTGTACGTTTTTCCAAAACCGGAAGCGTACATGAAGTGATTATTAACAGTTCTTCTTTTGCTTTTATCCATTGATTGATGCTACACCAGTCGTGCCTTCTGCAACTCAAGAACCACATCATATGCACGAGGCTATTATAACTGAAGCGACCACCACAATGACCATGGCTTCGACTAATGGAGCGCAGGGAAGCACACTTATTTTTGATGAGCAGATGATGGAGGAACTCCTCGGTCATCACAATGACCCTTTTGCAGACTTGCCGTTCGTTATGGGTGGAAGCGTTCCAATGACAAGTTCCTTGTCCCCAATTACGGGAGTCTCCAGCGGTGCGCAAACACTTCACGAGGAGGAAATTATAGCTGAAATTAACGCTGAAATGGAGGCAGTCATGCGGGGCAGTGGTTTTGGCGGTGGAATGGCTGGACCTGGTCCAGCCCCATTGCGGATGATATCTCCGTAAGGAACGGTCGTTGAGACGAGTGCGCCTTCCCCACCTCCTTTTGTTGATCATGTCCCTCCGACTCCGCCTGCAGGAAGCGTTCCAATACATTTGAGTTCGGAGGAGGATGTTGATGTAATGCCCTCGACTGGAGATCGACCGCCGAAAAGCAAGGGTTCAAAAAGAAAACCAAGTGAGAGCTTCAACGGGTCCACACCAAAGAGGAAACCGAAGAAGAAAAAAGAGTAGATACGTCTCTTCGGCTCATTTCTGAGTAGATAGGAATTTCTTTAGCTTTTGTTGGCCGTGTATAGATGCAGGTTCGGCCCCTGTTAGTTGGATTTTAGGGATAAACTTGTACTTAATTCTTTTCCACAAATTGTTGAAATGAAATTCCATTTTGTCTTCAACTCAAATTTTGTTTATTTGCTTAAGTGTTTCAGTAATTGAACTCCAGTCCGGTACGCTTGTGAACCTTCGACCCTTGGATTGGATCTGAATTTATTTATTAAGTCCCGAAATCGTAACTATGAGTCATGACCGAATGTTAAGCTGGACTCCGATGTCGCACTGTCTCAATCAGCGATTGACACTTAAGTTATGCCCCCAGTTTCAGGGATGAATTGTAAAGATCGAGTGGCAATTGTGCTTCGCCTTTAACACATTGAGCTTAACATCGTTGATTCTGAAACAAGGAAACTCAAGTGGTCAAAATGCACTCGCTCATTTATCGACGATTGCATACACACTCCAGGGATTTGCATTCGTATGTCGGCGGTCGGTCTCGCTTGATTAAGTTTCAAGGATACATCCACGCTCTGTGGACTTAAGTCGTTTTCACGGGTGGTCATTCACGCCCGTTTAATGTCTGTAACCATGTCCACATTCTGGGGACTTTAGATGGATTCACGAGTGGTCAGTCACACTCGATTTTCATTTATACTCTGACCGCACTCCGGGGACTCAGAGTTGTTTCATGGACGGTTGATTCCAATCCGGATTGTGTTTAAACTCCAACCCACTCTCCGAGGATGTAGAGTTGACGTTTATACTCCAATTCGCACTATGGGAATTTGGAGTTGATGTTTATGTTGACACTCCGGTTCGCACTCTGGGAATCCAGAGTTAGTTGATGTTTATACTCTAGTTCGCGCTCTGGGAACTTGGAGTTGGCCGATAGATGGTCAGTCACATCTGTTCAGGTTTTAGGATTTCGTTCGCACTCCGGGAACGACGAATCTATCAAGATCGTGGATGGTCGGTTCACATCCACCCTGAGTTAACAAGCGAGGTTGTTAGATGGACGGATCCATCCTCCTCAAACTTGGTCAAGATACGGTTGAAGTCGTTAGGTGGATGGATCCACCCTCTTCGAGACCATATTTGTAAGTTTACACTCCAGTTCACACTCTAGGAATCTGGAGTTTGTTGAAGGATTGTCGTGTATCAATCCTTTTTTGACTTCAGTGTGATGACTTGCCCCCGAGCTCGGGTATCATTTAGCGAGTAACTGGCCGTATCACAGTCACTCCCTATTTGAATAAATTCCACCGTCGGGCGGAATTTAGCTCTCCGTGCATAGTGATAGTTGTATGACGCATTCAATAACTCATAGCTCTGGCTCGAAGAGGTTGCATTTTATTGTTGAAATAAGAAAATACGGCAAAATCAGTTGCCTTATTACAAATTCAAATTTCGAAATGCTGAAACAAATTGCAAATGAAAGGTAGGCTAAATAAATAAACAGAGCCTATCATGTGTAGTAGCGACGAAGACTTTCGCTGTTCCAGGCTCTCGGAAGAGTGAGACCGTCAATGGTCGATAATTTGAATGTACCATCTCCGAGCTTTCATTGAATAACATACGGCCCTTCCCAAGTTGGCTTCATATGTGAAGGGACTGGGTAAATTCACTTAAGGATGAGATCGCCGAGTTCAAAGGTTCGGGGTCCGACCATGGCATTGTATAATCAGGCGACTCGACTTCGGTATGCGGCTGCCTTCAAATCAGCCACTTCACGATTCTCGTCCAATAAATCCAAAGATTTAGCAAGTAATATAACATTTGCCTTCGGATCATAGTATGCCACACAATGAGAAGGCACTTCTAATTCAACTAGAATAAAAACTTCTGAACTATATGAAAGAGAAAACGTAGTGTGGCCGGTCGCGGACTTGTGGGTTGTTCGGTAAGCCCATAAAGCCATAGGAAGTTCATCGACCTATTTGCCATCGGCCTTTTCCAGTCGTTTCTTCAGAATAGACTTTATAACTTTATTAACAGCTTCGACTTGTCCATTCGCTTGAGGGTGTGCGACTACGGAGAATTTCTTCTGAATGTGGAATTGTTGACAGAAATCCTTAAATTCAAGACTGTCAAATTGGGTCCCGTTATCAGTGATGATAGTATGTGGGAGACCAAATCGGCAGATGATGTTGCGCACTACAAAGTTGTTCACCTTCTTTGTTGTGATTGTAGCAAGGGGTTCAGCTTCCGCCCACTTGGTAAAGTAATCAACTGCTACGATGGCAAAATTCGCACCACCTTTGGCTAGAGGTAGAGAGACAATAATGTGAATGCCCCATACTACAAACGGCCATGGACTGACCATCTGAGTTATTTCGGTAGGTGGGGATCTTGGAATCCGAGCGTGTTTCTGGTATTTGTCGCATTTTCTAGCGTAGTCCGATGTATCGCAATTTATGGTTGGCCAATAGTATCCGTATCAGAGCACTTTCTTGGCAAGGGCTTGCCCCCCGGTGTGATCGCCACATTCCCCTTCATGCATATCATGCAATACGCGTTTGGTTTCGTCATGAGCGATACACCGGAGTAAAGGAACAGAGTATCCTCTTCTATACATGACTCTGTTCTGAACAATGAACCGTGAAGCTTTTTGAAGAATCTGTCTCTTTTCACTCCTGCGTTCTGGCAGGGTTCCATGCTCGAGATAATTTCTGAACAGAGTCATCCATGACTCCTTGTTGCGAACAACCTCAAATATCCAATCTGTCTCCATTCGGTCGATGCTCGGGGAAGCTAATGTCTCCATGGGAACGAGTCCTATTTGTTGTGCCTTACCCGTGCTGGCTAACTTTGCTAATGAATCGGCTTTTTGATTGCGCTATCGGGGTATGCAGTAGATGGCATAATAATAGAACTGATTTAATATTTCTTGAACCCGAGCAAGGTAAGCAGCCAGTCTTCGGTCCTTGGCCTCGTATTCCCCCTGAACTTGACACATGACCAATTGCGAATCACAATAAATCTCCACAGCAATGATCTTCAAATCTCTAGCAAGCCTCAATCCGGCAAGTAAGGCTTCATACTCAGCTTCATTGTTAGTCGCGCGAAAATCAAAATTTAAAGCATAGCATATAGATCGACCTTCAGGAGTTTCAAGCACAACCCCTGCACCTGAGCAACATCATTTGATGCACCATCAGTATGCAGCTTCCAAATATACTTGGGAGATTCACTAGTTTCGGGCAAGTCCTCTGGGATGGTAAATTCAGCTATGAAATCTGCTAGGACTTGTCCTTGAATGGCTCGCCTTGGAGTGTAGATAATGTCAAACTGACTTAACTCAATATTCCATTTGAGTAACCTACCAAACGTCTCAGGCCGGGTAAGTACCTGTGGTAACGGCTGATCGGTGTAAACAGTGATAGGTTGAGCCTGGAAATACGGACGGAGCTTCCTCGAGGCAATAACAAGACAATAAGCCAACTTCTCTAGCTTCGGATAATTTCTCTCAGCTCTGGTTAGTCGTTTGCTAATATAGTAGACCGGCTTTTGTATTCGATTTTCCTCCCGAATTAAGGCAGCACTGATTGTGCTTTCTGATACCGCCAAATAAATGTACAATTTCTCGTGATCGATAGGCTTTGACAAAATTGGCGGTGTGGAGTGGTGTTGAATTAGTGCTCGAAATGCGCCCTCACATTCCGTAGTCCATTCAAAATTTCGTTTCCCTTTTCGGATCAGATCGAAGAAGGGAATGCATTTGTCAGTAGATTTTGAAATGAACCCGCTCAGTGCTGCTGCTTTCCCGTTGAGGCTCTGGACTAGCTTTATAGTTCTCGGAGTTTCAAGGTTTCTAATCGCCCAGATCTTTTTGGGATCGGCTTCGATTCCTCGAGCGTTGACGATAAACCCAAGGAATTTTTCTGATGCAACCCCAAAGTGACATTTTAACGGATTAAGCTTCATTCTATATTCTCGGAGAATATTAAACATTGACTCTAGGTCCTTGATGTGGTCAGTGGAGAATCGTGACTTGACTAGCATGTCGTCCACGTATACCTCCATGGTTTTCCCAATCTGATTGCCGAACATTCGATTAACTAACCGTTGATAAGTTGCCACGGCGTTCTTGAGTCCAAAAGGCATAACTTTGTAGCAGTAAAGCCCCATATTGGTTAGGAAGCTGGTATGCTTCTGGTCGGGCAATTGCATGGGTATTTGGTTGTAGCCAGAATATGCATCCATGAAGGAAAGGAGTTCATGTCCAGCCGTTGAATCTATGAGTTGATTAATTTGAGGAAGTGGAAAACTGTCTTTAGGGCAGGCTTTATTTAGATCAAAGTAATCGATGCACGTTCTCCATTTCCCATTTGGCTTTCGGACCAGTACAGGATTTGAAACCCATTCCGGATATAATGCATCTCGAATAAATCCATTCGATTTAAGCTTGTCTACCTCTTCCTTAAGGGCGACAGATCTCTCTGGATCCATACCATGCCTTTTTTGTTTGACCGGGACGTGCCGCGGGTCAATGTTCAATGCGTGGCTCGTGATGTCCGGCGAGATCCCACACATGTCAGAATGCGTCCAGGCAAACACGTCAAGGTTTTCCTGGAGAAATTCAACCAATTCCTCTTGCATTTGTTGGCTTAGCTGAGATCCAAATCATTGCTATCATCGATCGGGCATCGATCGTCGGTTCGACCGGGGAAGCTTGACCGTCTTTACTTCATCTTCACTTTCGGTGTCTCTCGGGTCAAGATCTCTTTGGAATTGGTTGGGGTGCCCAGGCCTAGGCCCAGGCGCCAATTGTCAATTTTCGACAAAGTGGACGAAGAGAGATTCCTCTACACCCTTTCCTTTTTCTCTTCGCTGTGCATCTCGCAGCTCGGCAACATAACAGGCTCATCCAGCGGCCTGATCTCCTTGAATGACTACACCCCATGATCGGTGGGGAACTTCAGAGTCAGACACCATGGGGCAATCGCAGCTCTGAACTCAGCTAAGGCCGGTCGACCCAAGAAAGCATTATATAGCGAGTCTATATCCAACACCACAAATTGTAACATCCGGACTCTCCGGCGTTCTCCAATTCCTAACTCCACTGGAAATTCCACCACTCCAGAGGGTATAGTCGCACTCCCATTGAAACCATGGATACAGTACTGACAAGGTTTCAATCTTCATCTGGTCATAGGTTCGCTTGAACAAGATATTCACAGAACTTCCATTGTCTACCAAGATCATCTTCATCCAAGCAGGACCTACTTGAGCTGATACGACAAGTGGATCGATAGTTGGGGCTTTGACCCTGTCGGCGTCTCTGTCTCGAAAGACGATGTCGTCAGTCATCGTCTTCTGTTGCTTGGCCGGAGCCCCATCTTCCGAACTACTACAATACTCGAAGCTCGTATGCCTCACAGAGCTGGCATACGACTCCATTTCCTTCCTGCTTCGGTCTGCTGGATGAGGACCACCACTAACGGTATTTATCACCAACCTCCCGCCAGTACGAGTGGGTTCCTCCTGTCTTGCCTGATTCGGTGTATGGTTCTGATTCGATGGGCCTGCACCTCCAGACTGCGGCACCCGCACAAAGTGCTCCAACTTTCTCTCTCTTATCAACTTTTCGATGAGATCCTGAAAGTGATGGCACTCATTCATGTTATGGCCGTAGCTTTCGTGGAATCTACAGAACTTCCCTGTCTGAATCTGTTTCTCAGATGACTGTTTCGGAGCAGGTTTCTTATACTGAATAGTATTGCAGGTCTGTAAATACACATTTTCCAGCGACGTATTCAAAGGAGTGTAATTATCAAACATAGGAGCCCTACGTCGTGGACTACGATTCTGATCTCGTTTCCTATTTTGATTACCATTGCCTTTCTGCTGATTTTGTTTATTCTGAATGTTCAATTGCACTTTCCCATAGCTCTCCCCGGATTGTTTAATAGCAACATTACTCTGAATTCCTTCCATACTGGGCCATGCATCATCCTTTTTCCTAGACTGTTTCGCATCCTCCCTTCTCAAGAATTAGGCTGCCTTGGAATAGAAATGGTCCAATGACGTAGGAGGTTTTCCGGCCAACCAGTTCCCAAACTAAGAATCGGGATCAATCCCTTTAGTCAATGCCATTAGAATGGAGTTATCATTAGGGTTGCTGATCTCAACGAACGCAGCATGAAAACTCTCTAAATAACGTCTGAGTGTTTCTCCAGGAGCTTGAGTGACACTAGACAGAGTATTAACATCTTTCAGTCTTGCGACATGCATGCGAAACTGCTTAATAAACTTTGTTGCCAACTGGTCAAAACAAGAGATAGATCAAGGTGATAAACGGGTAAACCACATAGTTGCTATCCCCCTAGAGAGATCGGGAAGCTTCGGCACTTAACTACATCATCAACTCTTGCAACATTCATCAACCATTCATACTTCAAGATATGTTGATTAGGATTAGAGCTCCTTTCATAAACAGGTAAAGTCGGCATCCTGAATCGCCGAGGTGGTTCAGCATATAGTATCTCATCAGTAAAAGGGGTATGACTCCAGGAGATTCCCCAGTCGTCATTGCTAAGACCCTGACTTTCACGGATCATTTAATGGATCATCATCGGAATGTCGGGCATTTGGACATTTTGAGCATGTTGGGCCAAGGTGTGGTCGGGTTCCACAATGCGAGGAGGGGTCGGGCGCTGTCGACGGTCCATGTCTCGCCTCCTTGGTTTTACGTCTTCGGGGACATAAGGTTCAGGAGTATGGTTGCGTTAGCGGTGGATCGGATCCGTTCGGTTCCGAGCGTCAACTCCCAAATCAGTAGTAGTGGTAGTGCGGTTGTCAGTAATATGATATGGGGTAGCGCCTCCTCGGGAGGAGGGTCCAGTCTGATGGCTGGTTGACGGGCCAACTCTCGGTTGCCCAAGACTCAATGTATGCTGAAGCCCAATGGCCTATGTGTAACTTCCGTCCAGTCGCGGGTGCATAGATCTATGATGGTAGTATGAAGAAGCTGAACTTTTGGTGGATGAATAGGATGCCTGATCCCTTCTGGATCTCCTTCGTCTTTGACGATTTAGCTGGTTGGTCAGTTCCGCATTAGCACGGAGCTGTTGAGTGAGCTGTTGGCGGCTCTGAGTCAGTTCTTGCATTAGCATATGGAATTCTTCCCTGGTGACAGGGCCTTACGGATCTGATGCTCCGGAAGCATTCTGGTCGGTTGGAGGTGGTTGTACGGGGTTCTGTCTGTCCCATCCTTCTGGATCTGCGGTAGTTGAGGTAGTCCTTGTGTTAACCATGATGGATAGTGAAGCTCTTTCCTAGACTTGATGCAAATCTGAATAGGATGGAAGAACTTTAATCTTTGAAATCTGGATCTTCTTCGTAGATTTGTGCAATCCCATGTTGATAATAGATCCAACGAGCGGGAGAAAAACTGGGTTTTCTCAGTGAAAGCACCAAATGTTTGTACCAAAATTGGGCACAACACTCTTCGGAAGTGTTTGAAGAGATAAAATGAAGAAATTAAATGTAAAAAGAGGATTATCTAACAAACACTCCCGACAATAATCAGAAAAACTGCAAAAGAACACAGAGATTTAGAGTGGTTCGGCGTGTAGCCTATGTCCACTATGAAATGATTGACTTTTATTAACTTTTTCTTGCTGGTTACAGCGGATTACAACAGTAAATCTCGAGTACAACAGTGATTTTTGAGTGCAACAATGGTTTCGGTAGAGTTTGGACGTCAAAGATCCAAAAAGATCTCTTTTATGTAGGTTCTAGGCTGCTATTTATAGGCGTAGGTTGCAAATATCTCACTCAGATCTCGGGAGACCTCTTCTGGCACGTGGGTAGGCCCACACAATCTATCCCATGCGGTGCGCGCTCGATCTACGATCGATACGAACGGATTTCGTATCGATCGTATTTTGGTCCAATCGAGTCGAAATCGATCATGAACATTCTTGAGGATTTACGCAAGCTTCTATGGAAATTTGGTGGCATTTGGACTTGTAGATTGTGAGTTATGATCGATGCAAACTTGTGTTTCTCTAGGCTGTCGAATTCGTATCGATATCGTTCGCATCGATCTGTTCGTATCACTTTTTGTGCACGTGCTCACAAGTTGACGTGGCGCTAACTCCTCAGATCGATCCACTTTTCATGCCGAGTGACTAAGTCTTTCATTGGAGTGTATCTTGTTCGTATCGATGCATTTCGGCCTTGTTCGTATCGATCAGCTCTGCCTTGTTCGTATCGATTGTCATCGTTCTGTTTGTATCGATCGCTTATTGGCTTACTTCGTATCGATAGATGGGGGCCATTTCGCATCGATCGTTTGATGTTTTTCTCGTATCGATCGTTGATCGATCAATATGAGCTGTGCAATTGGGATCCATACGAATTGACTCCAATTGATGGATACGAAGTTGAGTGTACGTGATGGATACGAACAACAGACAATCGATGGATACGAATAGATGAAGCTTTATGGATGCAAACAGATGGCTATGAACAGATGGAGGCAAGCAGATGGAGACGAACAGAAGGATGCGAATAGATGGAGGCGAACAGACGGAGACGAACGAATTGGTTTCCTTGGTTTGCATCTATCATATCTTGAGCATACGACCTCGGTTTGACTTGAAATTTGGAACGTTGGCTTCCATACCTTAGCTTGTCGTGTCATATCAATTATAGCTCGATCCAGTCTCGGATAAAATTCGTTAGTATCCATAGTGAATCTGTGTATAACCGATCTTCAGAAGGAACTGTCCTTGGTCTCCGGTCAAGTTCTTGGTGTCACGACCTTGCCAAAAGGCGGGATAACACTAAAAAAACAATTTAATTTTTTGTTCATTAACTGCTAATCCAGCATTAGAATTCAATAGCAATAAGAATTGTTATGTAGCCTGTGCATTTCCTGAAATTGCTTTAGAAAAAACTAGAAGGCCATTCAGATGGATAAGGTAGTTGATAATTGGGCTGCATTTATAAGGGGATCAATTTGCCTTTAATGTGCTCTAACTTAAAATTAATTGATAATTACTCCATTATCACTACAAATAGGTATAAGGATAAAGGGTCCCCTTCCCTTAGCCCTCTAGTACTTTTATTTACTCCACATGGGCTACCCACGATCAGAATAAAGAATAATGGGGTTAAAATGCATGTATATATTAGATCGCCCAATTTGTGAGGGAAATACATACACACTAAAATATGAAATATGAATTGATTCTATCATATGCTTTTTGTAGACCAACTATTAAACACATATTATTAGATCCGTTTCTATTAAAAGGTCAGACCATTTCATGAGTTAATAAGCATTCTCACTAATGAAGCTTCCTCGTATCAAAGCATTTTTGTTATTGAAGTAATTTGAGCCAGGCAAATTTTCTTTTAGTAACAAGAGAATAAGGCTGGGCTGGGATTTATCTCCTTGCTCTTGTTTTTATTTTTATTTTTAGTTGTTAGTTTTCCTTTCTTTAGTTTATTTTTCATTTGGTTCTCTAAAAAAAGAATTGTTTCAGGTTGCAAAACCTATATCACTACATACCAATCACACAACCTATATCACTACATACCAATCATCACATCCCTGCTTCGACTCACCATACCAGAACCTTGCAAAACATTCCACGACCACCATACAAAGCTTCTGCCCTCCTCCCTCTGTCATAGTGTCAACATTCTCCAATCATTGCTGATTAACCCCGTATAAGCTACACTTCCCATTGCCTGAAACTACATAGCAACCAGTACCACCATCACCATCCCAAACAATCATCAACTTCTACCACCTCTCCATCTACTTCACCCCCTTCAATACATTTTGCTTCATAGACCAATACAAAACTACTTCAAACATCCCAGTGCAACTGCTCCCCTCCCTTGTACACAAAACGACACCAGCTCACATTTCCTCTGTGTTGCATATCAACCAGCAGTGCCAAACTCCCGTCGAACCACCGCATATCGCCACTCCTCCACCTTACGCCGATAATCACTTCGGCAACTACCAAAAAACACAGCATCAGTACATCTCCCAATACCCCTAAATCGAACAACTCATCATTACCACAGTACTTAATACTACTGTTGCATTTGCACATCCTCTTCGTTCTCTGCTCCTCAATCCCCTCTACGACCACCAAGACCTGCCCAAACCCCCTTGCAATACAGCACACTCTCCTACAGTCTCCTACCCTACAACATCGCCTTCTCATCTGCCTCGAACAGCAACTCCAACCAGAAACTCACCCAACTTAATCTTCACTATCATCTGCCTGCACTACCATAGCACACAGCCACGAATTCGTCCACAAATCCAACTACAACTCGAAACCGCAAAAAATACGCCAATCGAACTTCATGGCTACACCCTCCAGCACCACCGCAATCAAAAACTTGTTAATCGACGGAATTTCTATCGGATTAGAAAACCATCGATAAATTTCAAATTAAAATTTACCGCAAGCGCACGGCGTACTATTGGAGTACGGGTCGATCCGCAGGGAATTGTGAGAGATTAAAAATTTATTCAATCAAATTAGACCAAAGTGAGATGAAAGTTGTTAACTATAAAAAGAAGCTAAAGCTAGAATTAAAATGTGATTTAAAAACTATTGGACTAGAGAACAATTTAGAGGCAAATCCACTCTCATATTTTTGTAAATCAACAAACAAACAATTTGTGATCTCTAGCTTTGATATTAAGTGAAATATTGTTGTATTTATCATAAGTATGGTTTGTTTATATTATTAATTAACATAACTCAAACCATCAAACTATAATACAACAAATACACCACTTATAATTCTCATGAAAATGAAGCCAAAGCAAAAGCTATTTTAAGTATGATCTATTCACTATTGTAACTAGTAATATAGATCATCAAATTTCATTTTTACTTTAATTTCAAAATCAAAAATGGATTAGCAAATGATGATGCAAATTGTGTTTATGTTGAATAAGAATAGCTCATTTGCATAAACAATATAAGCTATCAAACCCACTTGTATAAACTTGCATCAAAACTCACTTCATGAAGCATAAACCAAATGAGATCATAAATCATAAAATGTTGAAATTACATAATATTTGAGAGCTTCATTACCCCTAAATTGAAGGGGTTTAGCTACTCATTTGTGGCATTGAAGCAACACAAGTAACTTTCAACATTTAAAAGGGAAGAAAATAGAGAATAAGCAAAGAAGAGAATGTAATTAAACTACTTACAATAAAAGAAATTAAGCTACACTACTTGCATGAATGTAAAACTATTCTACTAACAAAGAAAAGAAAGAACATAAATAAAAGCATTAACATAAAAACAAAGAAAAGCATGTAGAAAAAGGAGAAGAAAGAGGCTTGGAAGCCATTTTTATTTCATAGAACATTGAGCTTACAATTTGATCTCTTAATTTCATAAGTAAAATGAAAGAGTAGAAGATCATTTACATGTACATAAGAGGGCTATTTATACATGCATAAAACCCTAATTCTATTTTTAGGGAGATCCCCAAAATACCCCTTAGGAAGTGTGGAGGCCAAGTAATCATTAGCTTCTACTAATCATCATTTAAGTGTACATGAAGCCATTAGTTTCATAAGCATGTTCATTAGCCTCTAATTTGTACATTAAGGTAGGTGGGTAGGTGGGGTCCTCCATGATCTTCACTTTGAATTATTTCCCTCTTCTTTCCTTTGTATTCATTTGTGCATGCATGTATCTTCATATAAGCCTCTTCCATATGCATCCAAATTCCTATAAAAATCATCAAAAATGTTCAAGTAAAAATTCTCAAATTTACACATGCACAAAAACCGTTTTGCCCCTGAATAAAGGTGAATATATGATGATTTGAAATTAATTGAATTTTGGTTTTAAACATGTTAAAATGCCCAAATATGATATTTATTTAAATAAAAATAGATAAAATATGGATGTGTATATATGCACATTTACGTGCACATCAGTTATCCAGATCAAACCATTCATGTATGTTGTTACTCTATTGCAAATTATGTTTGAAATTATTTTATAAATTACATTGCAATATGAGATAGGCCTATATCTGATATAGACATAGTTTATTCCTTTTTTGGCACCAAAGTCACAAATATATGATTAATTGCAGTTATAATTTTTCCACTAGCAAAAATGCCTTATACTGCAGCTTCTAGTTCATATTTAATGAGGTCCGAATGATGTTTAATTTTTTTTTGCCCCCATCAAGCCCGAGATTTCTTTCGTCATCAATTTGAAAGTTTTCTTGTTTGATTTCCTCCATAGTGATTTTTGCCTACAAAGAGAACAACCATTATCTGTAAGAACTTTCTTGCAAATAATGTTAAGAAATTTTTTATTCATGTTTTAATAATATATAAATTAGTGAAGTAATTTATGGAAGCCTCTTTAAGGATAATTACACCAGTAATAGAGTTACCATTTTAATCTCATGTAAATTTAATAGTATTTCTATTGTTGCATGACATTTTAGAATAGATGAATTCAGTGCATTGGTCACCAACCCTTTGCCAGTTAATTTTCAATTTCTGTTGGATTTCGATAGCATGATCATACATTACCCTTTCAAGATGAAACAAGTTGTCCTTATAAACCTGAATTAAGTTATCATCTAAGGGATTATCTAGCAGTTGAAGATATAGATCATTGTTTTCTTCCCTCATTCTTTCTAATAGACTGCTTAGAGAAGTTCTACCTTTGTTCCATTCTTTTAGAGATATTTTTAATGCACTTAAGTTTTTGTAAAAGAATGTACATAGGATTCCCTTGAACAAAAGGAGACCATGCATATTAGCTCAAGCATTGTTATATCTGAATGGATAGTTTTTGTTATGATTACTTGAATTTGTTAGTTTAATTATTATGGGATAGTGATAACCTGTAAAGTGATAAAGAGTTTAAGCAAAAACTTGAGGGAAATGATTTTGAAATTCAAAATTAATAAAAAGATCTATCTATTTTACTAGTTGTAACATAGTCTTTATACCCCTCGATGTGAATTTATTACCAAAAATCCTTTTTTTCTTAAAATAGATCAATTTATTTGTTTTGCTTTTGGTTGCTTTAATCTCCTTTGTTTTTCATTTTTTTATTCTTTTTTTTCAAAGTGGTACAACTATATTTTAGTTTAGTAATAACTTTAGAAACTTAGTTATATTTCCTAATATTCTTTTAGAATAAAGGAGGTACTTTACTCATGCAAAACACTTATTTTGTTGCTCAGAAGTTCGAACCTATAACCTCTAAAACCTCAGCCTAGAGCGTCGTATCACATTCAACTTGAGCAAGTGATCTGTGACATATTTGAAGGAACTAGCCCGATCTGCAGTGGCTAAAATGGGTAGATTTAGAAAAATCTCTATTTGAATCATAATGGGCATATGAAGTCTAATGACTTTTACTAGATCCAATCTGGTTCAGTTTAGTAATATCTAATTTTATTTAACTTTCTGTTTTAATTTATTAAATATATGTTTCTTAAGTATAAAATTTGAATAAGTACGAGTATATTAAATATATTCATATTTCTAAAAGGTGTTTGAAAAGGGAATGAATACATTATTAAATCTACATGTAAATCACATCAAGATATAAAGAAAAGAGATAAAAAGGTCATATTAACAATTGAGTACACCTTCCTTTTTTGCAAACATTCTACTAAAGCTATACTTAATCATTATATAAAATGACATGTGATAATAAAATATTTAACTTGGCATACAATAACAAAACAACAACAAGTTCAATAGACATGTATATATTTTAGTGTTTATATCTACCATGTATATATTCTCCATTTATATGTATATGTAAATTTCCTTAATTTAATTTAATTAATGTAAATTTTATGTTTGATTAGAAAATATTATGAAATCTGATATTAATAACAAAGATTAATTAGTCATGGACCTCTGCCTCAAGTGGTTATGGATATGGCGCTTTAGACAGTAGTTCTAAAGGTTATGGATTCGAGCCCCTAAGACATCAAAAAGGATGCTCTACTTTAATACAATATGACTTATGTTATGAAAAGAAGATTTATTAGATGAAAATCAACATAAATTAACTAATATAAATTTCAAAATACAAACTTGAAGTTTGAAATCTAAATTTGGTTTGGCAACTTTTTTTCAAAATTCAGATACAGTTTATTTTTTATTAATGTAAAAATAACCTTAATGGATTAATATAAACCTATGATTCACATATTTCTAAATGCTTGTATATATAAATATATAACAATATATATATACATAATATTTAACTTTATCCCTCAAAATTAATGCACTTTAATAAAAAAACAATCAAAAGAACTTTAAAATAAAAACATATACATGAAGATTAGAACAAGTTGTTAATGTATTTCATATTTCAAAATGAGTCAAATCATTGTTATTTAACTTATTTAAAGTTATATATCACCTAAAAAAATCATTACATATATACTGAATCATATTTATAGAAGAAATTATAATTTTACATATATAAACATTTTCTATTTTAAAAAAATGAATTAAATTAAACTAAATCATCCAAGTAATTATTTCGATTATGAAGCCAATTATAAATCATGATGAACAATAATATATATATATACACACACATACATATATATAACCATTATAAAGTGATATAACTAAATATAAATATGTAAAGGAAGTTTACGTATCTAGCTAATAAGTGACACCTTGATCTGTGAATCCTTCTTAGAATTTTCAACACCCAATCTTTGCAGGAGACAGATGAACCATGTTGCTTTTTATTTTTCTTGATATGATTTTTTTTAAAAGATGAAGAAACATTCAACCATGGCTTGGAGAGAAGTGGAGAAAGAAAAATGAATAAAGGAAATAAAATTAGTGGATTTGTTTTAATTGAAAGAACGAAAACTTTCCCATTCTTTTAATTAAAACTTCCATAGTTACTCCTCTTAATTTTCTCCCGCTCCACCCTTCTCTCTACATATATGGCCAGCCATTATTTGCCAACTATATGGTGCAAAGTTTCTAAAAGCCTTTTAAGAAATTATCTCTTATTTACACACATTTAAAAATATATCGATACGTGCAAATATAACTTATATATACACATAAAAGTAATTACAAACAATCCAAAAACATCAATTAATTAATGATAATTAATATTTCACAAATATTAATTGATTTGATTAATTTGATTAATTTACAACATTTATAAACCGACTAAATCGCGTGGTTTTTTGGAGAATTCACAAATACGGTTTTCAAACTTAGAGATGTGAATTCAATTAGCAATTAATTTTGAACAATTTAGATGTTAACGTTCACATGCCACCTTAGCTGCTGGTGTGATAGTTTGGCCGGATTCATCGCTTTCAGACCTTTTGGGTAAAATCCTATTTCACATTTTCTTAAGCGAAACCTTTTAGTAACCAAAATATACACATTCACTTCATTAACACTATCTCACTTTAGAATATATGGAATTCGGTTTTGATCAAAATTCCAATATCATCCTTATTCAACTCAGGTAGCCCATAAACAAAGTCATTGGTTCAATAATAACATCTACTATTAACCGTACTACACTCAAAGATTTTAACTTTGAGTTGACTACAGTTGATCATGATACTAACCTCATACAACTAAGGAGACAAATTCTCTATTGAACTCTGCTTCACTTCTGATGCTTCAACTCAAATCCAGAAATAATCAAAGTGAAGTATTCACATTGAATTACACAATGTTTTCAAGTCGAGGAAACTACTTAACATTGTTGCCATGGAATTTTCTATTTGACATAGTTGTTATTAACTAATAGTAAACTCTTGAACGAGTCAATCTATAGCTATTTAACAACTGCGAGAATGTAACCCCTTTATTTCCCAATAATAATGAGCAATACACTACTCAACATTTGAAGAGCATTACACACTCTGGTCCTACGGACGCATCAATATTCATCTTGATCAAAGATATTTAAAATCATATGTTATTTTATATTATGATAATTTTATAATGATTACAACTCCTTGTAATTATTATCACATAACATATCATTTAAGAATTTCATATTTAATATACTTAAGTTAATTACTTAATTAGTATATCATAATGTAATAAGTATATATTAGAAAACAAATAAATTTTATTGCAAATGATATTTTATTGCAGAGTTAATAATTTACAATAAATTACAGAATTATTCCTAAGACATACCATTAACTCTCTAAATCTCCCACCTACACTTGGGGCTAAATATGGAATCTCGGCCTCATCCCTTCTATTAGTTTTCTAAGAACTAATCGAGCCATTCCCTTCTTGAATGGATATTCTATATTGTCTTAATTATGTACTCTATTAATCAACTCTCTACGACGCTAATAAACCGCCTTTAACATGTGGAATTTTTCAGAGTTTGTTTCTCAACTTCTAATGAGCTATAGGTTCTTTCATGATCCTTATCGTGACATTGTTTTCTCAAACAACGTCGTCTAATTCTCATGGAATCGCCCTTTAGCTCAATTATACATTTGTGCATTATATATACATATAACCTGTGACGACCCAGATTTTCGACGCTCGAAAATCGACATCAATACGCCCGCTGTATAGCATGCCGAACAATCGAGTGCCGGAAATACCAGATCGTTAGAGAAAAGAAGAAAGAGGTAGAAGAAGAAAAATAGAAATAACAACACAGAATCTCACAATCGCAGTGGAACAATATATAATAGATAAAAACTAGTCTTTATACAAAAAGAACTATAACTGATATTTACAAATTACATCATCAAAGTACCGCACATCAATATCACAATATTGGACAGTTATAATAACTTGTCCTCACAAATGTTGAATATACAGCCTACAATACAAAGCGGAATAAAAATCAAGTACGTGTGATACGTCTTCATCATCCAGCTCGTCTCGTGAGCTCCATAGCATCCTATCTTGTACCTGTAATACTCGGTCTGAACAGAGCATTATAATAAAATAATATCTGAGTCAGTCTGGAAAACCAGCGTGAGAAAACACACTCAATTTGAATTATTAAAGTTATCAAAAATCCTATGAAAAACAAAGGTATCTCGTAAGACCACGCCACACATAAACACGATGGGTTTTTACCTTACGATAACCAAAACACTTTTTATCAAAATCATCTGATATTATAATTGTGTCTAAGTACAAATACTTATTCAAATAGCTGAAATTGTTACATTAATTAAATTCAAGCATACTAGGCTCTACAACCAAAACCGTAAAGGCACGTATTGGAGAATGGATTCCATACGAATGACTAGGCACTGGGGTATCACCTGTCATAGTACACGTCTAGAAAAATGTACTGAGGACCACACCGGGATCCGCTGCAACACAAGACCGGACTATCCCTAACCGGATAGACCGAATATGCTGTCACCCCGGGTGTTCCCACCCTTTCCGAGATCCTTCCATGTATCGTAGTAATAATATCCGAGGGTATCTAGAAAGGTGATAAACATACCCTAATTGGGTGCGACCCACTTAGCCTTGTTGCATCTCCCCTGCTTTTCAGTCATTCCCAGTTGATGAGACTAGAGGCTACGATTACCTTTTTATAGGATTTTCACTTAGAATGCTCATTGTCCTCCAATGACAATGTACTGATAGCATTCATCCATACAAGTCCATTCTGGGTCCTAACGGAACCGAAGGCACTATTCCTACTACATCCATTTTGGAAAAATCCTCAGGATTAGTAGCGATTAGCCATTGCACTTCACTGCTCCATCTTCGACTCCATGCTCTTGTTTTCACTTCGAAAACGTACTCGTTGGATCGAAGTGGTTTTCGGATAACTTATCCGATCCAGGACTCTTCGAAACAACGTTCGATATTTCCGGTAAACTCAACCCCGGTTCTTTAGGAAATAAACAGACGAAGATAAGATCAGAGATCACCTCCTAATCGTTAGTGGATAGATTTCCTTATAAACATCCTAGAAGAACGAACGAGTTTATCCGTACAGTATAGCACCTCGAACGGTCCCTGTACCATATAATTCCCGTGTTTTTTCTAGATATTCTGAAACGATCCTGACTCGGCCTTCGAAAATCGACACCCGTACTTCACTTGTACTCGAATGTCGCAGATTCAAACGGCGAATCTGGCTCGCTGGAGCTTATACCACAGTAAGTATAACAACACAGCGGAAGAAAGAAATGAATGATATCATATACATCACAAATGATACAATATCCAGAATATGATATACAACAATGATATCAATATGATACAACAATATCAGAGACAAATAATAATGTTACAGCGGAAACAACAGAACTGATAACTCCAAATGATCTGAAAAAGAGAATGAATCCAACAACCCCAACGTCAAACTCGGATCACCATCACGAACTCCAAGATAAGCAACGTCGTCGTGAGTGAACTCCAAACACTAAACTAGTTCCATATACTCTACTGAATCTGACTATCTGAAAAACCCAACTCTAGACTGCTCGTGTGGAAAATTATGGGCACCCAGAGTTTAGGAAGGGAACAATAAACTCCAGGTCAGTCGTGGGACTGGTGTGAGTAACAAAAATAGTTTCTCTTTAAAACAAACAACAAAAGAATTTTAAACATTGAAATCCGCAATGCTTTTTCGAAAATGAAACTACCATAAGACCTCCCGCCACACACACAATGCAATCGCAGAATTGGAGGAGATTTCTTCTTATGATAGCCAAACATGCTTACTACACAAATAAAAACTCTTTTGATATTATTACTAGTGCATAGTGCAGAAAACATTTCGAAAGTATAATATTAATCTTAGCCAGCATACAACCATTATTGTATGCCTACTATAGCTACTATGTTCAATAGCAGGTTACCACCACATTCCATAGCAGGTTATACAACTAAAACCGTACTGGGTTCGTATTGTTTCTTTGGATTTTCCAACAAATGGTCAGGCTAAGGAACTTCCTACTGCCACATGGGTACGCCTCTGGAGGGACGTCCCAAGAACTAACTAGCTCTCTGCCAACACAAGGCCGGGTTACCTCTTACTAGGTAACTACTACACGAATATTCCACCCCCTGGTCCTTTCGGACCTTTATCCGAGGATCCTCGATTACAAAACAACAATCACACAGTAAATGAGATTGATGCAACCACACAGGTAAAGCATCTAGGCTCCATACCATGATACCACCTTTTTCCAGAAGGAAATGACATACCCTAAAGGGAGCGACCCTCATAACCTTGCCGCATCTTTCCTGTTTCGACCATTTCTGGTTTGTGAGGCTCGATGAGGTCTCATCCACAAAGCTACGCTTTTCACAAAAGCCATGCTTTGATCAAGAAATGATCAGCAACACACAGCAACACTTAGCATGCCACACTACCAAATTGGGAGTATATCACTGATAACCTTCAACTACATAACCTCTGAGCTCGTACGTCTCAGAGAAGGGTGTTAAGCTAAGAGAATAAATTCTCCGCCACCAAACAGAAATGTATTTGAAAGAAATCAACTTTATATCTCAAAGTGTAATGTCAGACATACGGCCATACAAGTCTGTTCCAGGTTTGAACAAAACCGAAGGCACTTCTAAAGAAGCCCTTGCAATCCGGGTATTCACAATCCCGATCGGACTTCCCATCACTTAGGAAATCTCTATACCGGGGCCACTTAGTGCAGAGACAAT
This sequence comes from Allium fistulosum, assembly GCA_030737815.1. Taxonomy (NCBI): domain Eukaryota; kingdom Viridiplantae; phylum Streptophyta; class Magnoliopsida; order Asparagales; family Amaryllidaceae; genus Allium; species Allium fistulosum. Next base: position 332,413,134 of record CM060901.1, on the reverse strand, counting down.
CGATAGGTGATCCTATCGTTCTTGCAAACACCCGGTCTTCACCACCGGTCTTCAAATGCTATCCATTCACGTCGTATTACTATTCGGAATGGGCTATATGACACAAAGTCCTCTCCCGGCTAAACCGAATAGTGAGCGCAATATTTTAAAACATATGGATATTGGGATTTCAATTAAGTCACAACTTATTACCCAAAACTTTTTCTTCAAATGGTTTAAACACATTACCATTTTAATCTTTTACACAAAAAGATTCAATTCACAAAGTTCACCCAGTTTCACAAAGATCCATTCACATATTTTCCAAATCAATTTCCATTTCAATTGGATTAACTCATTAAATCTTTAAATCAAAGATTTAATTGATACCTTTCAAAACAATTCCATTTCGACCTTTTATACAAAAGGTACACCTTTCCAATTTCAAAACAAAGTTCAACAAACTTTCACAAAGATTTATTCATAACTCGGAAAACCATTTTCATTTCAAACTTGAAATTCTTTGACACAAATTGGAAATTCATTCCTTATATGAAAGCTTCTATTATTTGAAAACAAATAGTTTTCATTTCGGAAAATCTGATACATTTATACGAGTTAAAGTCCTTGGGTTAAATTCAAATTCTCAAGACCATACTTTTAAAATGGTTTAAATTCATATAAACACATTTATAACATCTTAACCATAATTTCCAAACATATATTCATAGAACATAATTTCACATCTTGAATTCAATTTCAAACCAAATCATTTATATTTCAAGACTTTATCAAGCTATTCAAAATAACTTTTATCTTTAAAATTCCTTTTTCAAAAGCTTTTCATATTCAACCCAATTCAATTTCCAAAACCATTTAGATCAAAAATTCATCTTTTGAAACCATTTCAAAATATCTGTGACTTAACCGATTTCCCGTGAAATCCATATTTGTGTGTGTATGAGTGTGGTCCAGGGGTTTCACACAATAGTGCAATATCATCAATCATCACAATCCAAACACAGCAATATCGATAAGCGGTATAATCCTATAACACTTATCATCATTCGCAGATTCGCAGATAAACAATGTAAATTCATCATGGATAAATAAATTACATCACAGTTCACAGCTCAAATCAGAATAATTCATATCACAAAGCATCACAAATCAGGAATATCAAACAATTCACCCATTCAATAAAATCCAAACATTCACAAGTAAAATTTATTAATCAATTGATTAATTTAAATCGGATGTATTACTTATGAATAATCATTAATCCGGGTTAATTATCATGAGTTAATTAAAAATTATCTGGAATAAATTTCCCTTTAATCATTTATTAGTTAACCTTTAATTATTAACTAATCATCCTTAATTAATGAATCAATTACCTTTTAATTATTTAATAAATCTTAATTAATCACATTCATTAATTAATCCTTTGATTACTAACAAATAATTATACTCAAGTGATTAATCATCATTCAATTAATTACATCCAGTAATTATCTATTAATTACTTCTCTAAGTAATTATACTTTTCCAAATCGTCAAGTGGTTATTCTAAGTTAATTTAAACTTAAGTAATTAACTTGAACTAATCCAATTAAACTCAATTAATTACACTGAATAATTAATTCCATAATTACTGTCATTAAGTAATTATATTTAATAATTCCACAATTGATTATTATTAAATTAATAAATCTAAATTTATTGTTAAAATTTATCACATTAATTAATTATTCAAATAAAATCTTAGTTAATGACTTCATTGACTATTGAATTTCTTTAATTACCTTTCTAAAGAAATTTACTTATATTAATCATTATTGATTATAAATCGATTCACCATTAAAAATTCATTCGTTAATGAATTAGAAATCATTAATCTTCATTACTTAAAGTCACTCATTCATGATTTAATATGTTATTTATAATATGTTAAGAACATTGTTTCAAATTTCCTTTTTAATTCCAATTTAGATTTAAAATTTGAAATAAATCCTTATTTACTTTTAATAAAGTTTAAAGCAAATTTTCTTAACACTTTAAATTTACATGTTAAAATAACAATTGGTCATAAAGGAAATCCTAAAGAGTTTAAAATTAATTTCTTTTTTATTTAAATTTCAATTTATTTAACTTATTTTAAACACTAAAGTTATAAAACTTAATTAATTTCAAAATCTTGAAATCAGATTTTAGAATTAATCCCAGGTTTAACTTTTAAATTTCAACTTGTCTAAATTTTCATTTAGAAATTTCAAATCCATTTTAAATTCAAATTCTCCCATACATTTAATTGCTTTTATATTAAATAAACAAATTGAATTTAAAACTTTATTTATCTTCAAACTAAATTTCAATTCAAACTAGAATCTATATTTACATTTTAATTTAAACTCAGTTTTAAATCCTTGATTTAAAATTTAAATTTAGTTTTAAAATTTCAAAATAGACACTAGGTTCAGGTTCAAAAGCCTGTAACAATCTTTTGACCCGAGATCCTCTGTTCCCTACTTCGAGTAAATAACTCGAATAACTCGAGTACAACGCAAGAAAATCCATTTCTTCCCAGGCAAACAAATACCCAGAACACAAAGTGCTCGTGCACGTGCACCATCGACGCAGCCATCTCCGATCATCAATGATGATCCAATCAAGTCGGCGATCACCCTCGCACCTAATCACGAACCTCATACCATCATTCCAAACTCGAATTCGAATTCGAGTGTTCGAATCCAAACCTGGAAACACCCAGACCATCACCCCACCAAAACCTGTAAACGCCACGTCTCCACAGCTCCGACCACTAGACGACTCAAGACTCCGGCCTCGACTTCGTCAACCCCACAGCCACCATTACCCAAAACCTCGAGCAACTCGATGCTCGAACGAAGACGTAGTGCGCGAGTTTCCTAGGCGCTTAAAAATTAGGTTTACGAACCAAAATCCTACGCCGCTGTCGCCACCGTCAACTTCGCCACCTCCGACCATTTTTTCTGGCACCCCCGTAGGCTCCTCCATCTCCACGAACAACCCCGACATCCACGAATCAATTGATCACCAGTAATTGGTAAAAATCTACTTTTTAAACAAAAACAAACTGCTCTTAACTCCCATCACTAAAAATCACCAAACTTACCTTAAAAATCATAACTTTCAATAAGGATTCGAGTCATGTACTTGAATCAATAATTCGTGATACTCGAAATTTCCAGAAATTAAATTTTTTACTGTAAAAACTTGATTTTTCATTATATATGCATTTTTATTTCATGAGACTATTTTTAGATTGTAGCTCATACTTAAACACAACTGTCTTGTTTTAAAACTGAAGCCTGATATGGATTAGAAAGGAAGACATGGAATTTTCTTTGTTATTTTGATACTCTGGAACTAAACAGAGAAGAAGAAAAGCAATCACTGATGCATATACACAGAGCATTTGCAAGATATATATTCAAGTTTGAAATCATTAATTGTTACTCACCTTAAACATTTTGATTCCAGAAGTTTTCAGTTGGAAGTTGAAGCCTTTTTGAATTTGAAAAGTTGAAAACCTGGTTTGAATTTGTTACTGGAAGTCTTTTCCTTCTTGGTCTCAAATTTCTTTGATTGCTTGATGTTTTAAATCTGAAACTTTAAGTTGATATTTGGTTTGATGGTAAGATGATATTACTTCAGATTTTTCTCAGTTATAATAGTGAACGAAATTGGAATGAAAAGTTATGTTGTTGAAGATGATAAATATTGTTTTTGAGCTGAAATGTGTTGGGTGAATTCTTACCCGGAAGACCTCGAAACCCAGAAACGTGATCCATTCGGCAGAACTCATTCGGTAGACCTCCATCGACTTCATTCGGTAGACCTCCATCAACTCCATTCGGTAGACCTCCATCGAATACATTCGGCAGACCCACCGGTCCAACCTCACCATTCCACCACCGGACCAACTACCACCGGTCCAGCCTCACCCTTCCACCACCGGACCAACTACCACCGGTCCAACCTCACCATCCCACCTCCGGACCAAGTGATGCCGAACCAAGTCATACCAGGCCAGATCACATCAGCCCAGGCCCATCTGCGACCATACATATCCTGGACCCTTACCCCTAGCCACACTCTATAAATAGAGGGGCAAGGGTACAACAATGGGGACAAGTTTGAGAGCTCAAGCACGGAAGGAACTTTCAAACAACTTTCTTTTACTTGTATCAAAGCTTTGTACTTGTAATCACAACAAAAGAAGAGAAATAACATATAAAGTGGACGTAGGCACATTCTGGCTGAACCACTATAAATCTGCGTGTCTTTTTACAGTTTAGCCCCTGTTTTTCATATATTTGCATAAACCTCCAAAATCTCTAAGAACAACATAAGATCTACTAAATCGTATAACTTTGAGGTGTTTGTCCATTTTTTGTGCAAACATTTTTGGTGCTTTCACTGAGAGTAGAAACTCGAAGCTTCAGCTTCGTCTACTTAACGAGTTTTCCTAACAGCATCGTCCGCCGCTTGGAAAACATGCCTCCCAAACAGAGAAAAGATGTTAACAAAGGAAAAAACATCGCATCCAGTAGCCTTCCTGATCCAGCTATCGCGAATCAAGTAAATCCTCCTCCTCCAGCAACGGTAGCAAATGAAGGACAGGCTAACCCAACCACTCCTGCCACAGAACAGCCTGCAGCAATTACTAGGGCAGATTTGGACAGAGTTGTTGTTGAAGTAACTAACCGCTTCACGTCCCAGCAGGAAGCCTTGGTGGACCATCTCATGTCACGCTTGAGGGACGCTGAAGAATCCAACCGCAACACTGAATCATGGGGCGAGTCCCAGTCTGGAGGATCTCAGAGACAGCAAAGATCTTCCTTCTTCGAAGGAGCTAACGGCAGAAGTAGCCGTGGTAGGAGCCGAGACCGAGCCCAGCCCGAAGTTAGGCCTGAGGAAACGTTTGGTACCGAACCCAACGGGGAAGGTACCGGGCGAAGGTCAACTGCAGCTGAGCCTGTCATGCTGCCTAACCACAGAAACACCGGTGAACGGGGCCGAGCTAGAGTTCAGCCCGAAGTTGGACCCGAGGAAGTGCTTAGATCAGAACCCAACCGGGGAAGATCAAGGCAAGGGCCAACTGTAGCTGACCCAAGCATGCTCCCAGAAGATCAAAGGCAGCCACTGGAAAATATGAGGAATGATAGACGATACCATCCCTACAGGTTGTCTGGACGGAATCAACCCCACAGAACAGAACCAAACTCATTTCTGTCTGCTCCAAATTCTGATGAAAGGATGGCGCGCTTATTCAAAGAGTGTGTCCAACGGGAGCAAAGAGATCGAGGGATAGGCGCTAGAGTAACCAGCCCTTTCGCCCGCAATATCGAAGTTGCTATCACCCCCCGAGAATGGAAGATGCCAACAATGGAACCCTACAAAGGGACCTCCGATCCCGTTGTACACTTGCAGAGATACACACAGCATATGCTCATGAGTGGAGCAACGGAGGGAGTACTGTGCAAATGCTTTCCGCTCTTCTTAGCAGATCTTGCTACCTCCTGGTTCTGTCATCTACCCCAAGGATCCATCAGCTCATGGGAAATGTTGAAAGAAAAATTTATCAGTCAGTTCCGCATTCATGTGGAGCAACCTAAGGACGCTTATTCCTTATCCAGCGTCAAACAGAAACCTGGAGAAAAGCTGCAGCAATACCTAACCAGATTCAACGCCGCAGCAGCCGCAGTTCAAGACGCCGATGAAAAGCTTATCCTGATGGCCCTCTACAGTGGGGTGCATCCGGACACTAAGTTTGCTAGAAGATTGACAAAAGAAAAACCAGCTACTTTACCCGATTTCTTCCATGAAGCCGGGAAATACATGAGGCTTGAGGATGCTGCCATTGAGGGGCAGTCAGGACAGCAAAGTAAGACGACCCATGGCAACGCCCCTACTGTGGCAAGGGACACTCGAAGAAATGATTCCAGAGACAATGCTGGGGGCAAGAAAGTAGAAAAACGCCTATATCGGCCAGGACCAAGATTCGACTCTTACACCCCTTTGAACGAGACCGTCGAAAATATCTTCCTTGCCACCCAAGGCGAAGTTAGATACAAACGCCCACCATACAAGAAGGAATCATATAGCGCACAGAAATCTGGAAAATTCTGCCGCTTCCACGAATCCCACGGACATGATACCAACGAATGCCATCATCTCCGAGATCTGATTGAGGAACACATCAGGAGAAAGAAACTGGAACGCTATGTAAAAAGTCAAGACAGGACTCCAGCTCCTGCCAATGAAAACCCAAGGCTACCCTCACCAGGGACCGGCAGAGGCGACCGCAACGCTAGCAGCTCTAGTCAAGAGAAGATAGTAGTCCATACCATCTCAGGAGGTCCGCACATCGCAGACAGAAGTTGGAAAGAGATGGAAAGATATGGGAAGTCGCTTAGAGACAATAGATACTGTGTCAACACAGTTATAGAAGAGCGCCACCCAAAGCGGAAAGAAAGTGATGACATCACATTCAATAAACGCGACCTAGAAGGAAGACAGTACCCTCACATGGATCCCATGGTTATCTCTGCCCGACTCGGTCCCGCCGAAGTTTACCGAATCCTGGTAGACACTGGAAGCTCTGTAAATATCCTGTTCAAACACGCATTCGACAAAATGAGGCTGTCAATGAAGGATATATCTCCCTGCGATAAACCGCTACACGGTTTCACTGGAGATGCAAAAATGCCCGTCGGGCAGCTGGACCTCTTCGTTGAAATTGGAAGCCATCCCCGCTCCGTTGTAAGGAAACAGACGTTTGTGCTGATAGAAAACCATTCGGCCTACAACGCCTTCCTAGGAAGACCAGCCCTATCTGACTTCCAGATTGTCCTAGCCCCGTGGTGCCTGAAAATGAAATTTCCAACAGACAATGGGGTAGGGGAAGTGGAAGGAGACCAAGATATTGCACGAGACTGCTATGTAACCGAACTTCGCAACAACCACAGGAGAGATAAAGGGAAAGGTGTAGAGATTGCCCTCTGCACAAAGAGCCTTGAAGCATAGCAACTAAAGAAAGCCCCTCCTCTTCGATACACCAGCGACCCTTTCAATGAATTAGACCCTAGGGACAAAGAGGTGGAGGCCACCGCCGAGCCTGCAGAGGCTATGTAGTTTATATCTGTAGACAAGCACGACTCAAGTAGGCTACTGAAAATTGGGTCGCAGCTGAAAGCTGAATTGAAGGAACAACTCATTGATTTTCTCCGCCACAACTTGGATGTGTTCGCTTGGTCACACGCTGACATGACCGGAATCTCCCCCAACATAGCATGCCACGTATTAAAAATTGATCCTACCAAGGCGCCTGTAAAACAAAAAAAGAGAAGTATGGGGGCAGAGCGATCAGCAGCCCTCGATGAAGAAGTAAAGAATCTACTCGCCAATGACTTCATACGAGAAGCTATTTACCCAGAATGGATCGCCAACCCGGTACTAGTAAAGAAGGCTAATGGGAAGTGGCGGACCTGCATTGACTTCTCCAACCTAAACGACGCCTGCCCAAAGGATTGCTTCCCGCTTCCCAGAATCGATCAGCTTGTAGACAGCACGGCCGGGCACGAACTCCTGTCTTTTATGGATGCATACTCAGGATATAACCAAATTCCTATGCATGCTCCCGACCAAGACCACACTAGTTTCATCACCGACCGGGGTTTATACTACTACAAAGTGTTGCCCTTCGGACTTAAAAATGCAGGAGCCACCTACCAGCGCCTCGTCAACAAGATGTTTGCAGGGCTAATAGGATGAACAATGGAAGTATATGTAGACGACATGCTGGTAAAATCACGGAAAGCCAAAGATCACGTAAGCCACCTAGGCGAAATGTTCCAGGTACTTCGACAGTATGGAATGAAGTTGAATCCACTAAAGTGCTCCTTCGGAGTGTCATCGGGAAAATTCTTAGGATTCATCGTCCATGCCCGAGGGATAGAAGCAAACCCTGAACAAGTCCGAGCATTAAAGGACATCAAGATACCTTCCACCCGAAAGGAAATGCAAAGCCTAAATGGAAAAGTGGCTGCCCTAAGCCGATTCATCTCCAAAGCAACGGACAAGTGCGTCCCCTTTTTCGAGGCTCTAAAGAAAGATAAAGGAAGGTTCGAATGGACGGACGAATGCTTAACCGCTTTCCTTAACCTAATTGAACACCTCCAGAAACCACCGGTACTCTCGACCCCAAGCGAAGGCGAAGAATTATACCTATACCTTGCTGTGTCATCTCACGCTCTAAGCGCTGCCTTGGTAAGGGAAGACGATCGCACGCAACGGCCAGTTTACTTCGTCAGTAAAAGGTTTACTGGGGCAGAAGTCAGATATCCTAAGCTTGAAAAGTTAGCATATTGTTTACTAATCACTTCACGAAAGCTACGTCACTACTTCCAATCCCATTCCATCAAAGTTCTGACCGATCAACCACTGAGGCAGGTACTCCATCGTCCCGACACTTCCGGGCGACTACTTAAATGGTGTATTGAGCTGAGTCAGTATGATATCACCTATCACCCTCGCACCGCCATCAAGGGACAAGCCATGGCTGATTTCATTGCAGAATTCACTACCAACGAGGATAAGGAGCAACTGGAAATAACGGAAGATATCAAGTGGAATCTCTTTGTGGACGGTGCATCTAACGAACAAGGCTCGGGGGCAGGTGTGGTAATAATCACTCCCAGGGGAAATAAACTGCACTATGCTATAAGGTTGGAGTTCGCTGCCACCAACAACGATGCAGAATATGAAGCCGTAATAGCCGGATTAGAAATTGCTATCGAGATCGGAGCCAATTCTTTGTGCCTTCACAGCGATTCTCAGCTTATTGTTAATCAAATACTAGGGGAATTCCAAGCTCGAGAAGAACGAATCATAGCATATCTAAAGAAGACCAAGTCGCTTCTCAACCGATTGGACCACTACTTAGTCAAACACATCCCTCGGGAAGAGAACCAAGAGGCCGACGAATTGGCAAAGCAAGCAAGTATGAGGGACGTCGCCATCTTCGGGGCAGTAACTGTCTCAAAGCAAACGATCCCAAGTTTTGAGCAAGTGAATCTGATAGCTGCAACCGAAGAAGCAACTTGGATGACTCCCATCCGAAACTACCTGCAAAATGGCACACTACCCGACGGGCGTAACGAAGTCAAGAAAATCCTGAGGAAAGCGTCCCGCTACACAATACAAGGAGACATCCTCTATCGGCGCGGGTTCTCTAACCCATTGTTAAGGTGTGTCGCCGGAAGGGAAGCCAAGGAAATCTTATCCAACATTCATCAAGGAAGCTGCGGGGATCACACCGGAGGGCAAACGCTAGCAAAAAAGATACTCCGATACGGATATTTCTGGCCCACCTTAAGCAAGGACGCCTTAGATTTCGTCAAGAAGTGTGACAGATGCCAAAAATTTGCTAAGATCCCTCGGCTACCAACAACCGAGATCACTCAGATGACCAGCCCTTGGCCCTTTGCAGTATGGGGAATTGACTTAATCGGTGAACTGCCAATGGGTCGAGGCGGCGCCAAATATGCTATAGTAGCAGTCGACTATTTCACCAAATGGGTGGAAGCAGAACCTCTAAATAAAGTGTCTTCAGCGAAAGTTATCAACTTCTTAATCAAAAATGTTCTGTGCAGGTACGGAGTCCCACTAAAAATCATATCAAACAATGGACTTCAGTTTGACAGCGAGGAATTCGCCAACTGGTGCCAAGAACACAGAATTCACAAAAGCTTCTCATCCGTAGCATATCCCCAAGCAAACGGACAAGTCGAAGCAGTCAACAAAATTCTGAAAACTCTGATCAAAAAGAAGCTCGAAAAGTCAAAGGGCGCTTGAGTGGATGAACTCCCTACGGCACTATGGGCCTACCGCACATCCTTCAGAACATCAACAGGGCACACTCCTTTCTCTTTGGCATACGGATCGGAGGCTATGCTCCCAGTTGAAACCATTGTGCCTTCCCACCGTAGGATCCACTATAACCCAGAAGAGAACGAAGAGCTCCTCAACATGTCTTTGGATCTAGTCGAGGAGAGAAGGAATGATGCAGTCCTAAAAACAGCAGCCCACAAGCAAAAGGTGGCAGCACAATACAACTCCAAAGTCAAGCATCGTACCTTACGAGAAAGGGATCTTGTCCTCAAGCGAATCTTCCCTCGCCCCGGAGCACTAGACCCCATCTGGGATGGACCATATGTAATTCATAAAGATCTCCGCAACGGAGCCTATATTTTGTCAACAGTGGACGGAGAGGTGTTCCAGAGGGCATGGAACATCCAACACCTCCGTCGATACTTTTCTTAACTTGTATTGCCCATATGAAGTGAATTAACAAAGAGAATCAGTGGACGTAGGCATTTTTTCGTGCCGAACCACTTTAAAAAAGCCTTGTCTCTTTTTTAACTTGTTCCTTTGTATCTTGGCTACTTGTTAACTTTATCCTTTTCTGTTGAACAAAATCCTGAGCGTATAGCATTTCTATTCAAAGCACTCCACAATGCAACTTCATGTGGACAAGACCCAACAGGTACTATGCGAATCTATGCCCTCGCCAATGAGACACTTTTTCTCCAGCATCCCTCTGCTGCGGGTTAACTCATTGCTCGCGACGGCCCTTAAAGCCAACTGTAATGAGCCGATTATAAGCCACCGAGAAGGCCGACTATAGCCGAGGCAGCTCATTACGGCGTTAGGCTCGCCGGCAACTGTGAACCGATTATAAGCCCCAACATAAGGTGTGGCCAGCCAGGGGCAGTTCACAGTTGACGATCGGCACCCACGCTAGCCGGCCACAGTAAGTCGAATAATACCCATGAGTACGGGCCATAATGGCCCGGGTAGTTACTGTGCGCGATCTCGGCTCCGGTGTGTCTTAAGTGCGGCTGTGGTAAAAAAGAATTAACTCCCCGCGGAGGCGTAAGATGGGTGACAAATGTGTCCAAGACCCACAGCTAGGGAAAGTGACTACAAAACCCGTTTGCCACGAACTTAAGCACATCGAAGGCCTTCCGTGACTGGAAGTTTTACTGTTTCACATATTTCAATTTTACTTAAAAAACTTTCCTCCTATCCTCTATAAACAAACCATAAAGTACAGGATGCAGGGTAGGAGATACCCGCCAATGGATGCAGAGATTCACAATCAGATGGCAGGGCATTCAACTACTTGCCATGCTTGGTCATACAAGATATTCGAAACTGCCATTTACAAACAGAACATGGAAGGCGGTATTTTCTTCCTTTATGTGCATAACTATAATTTAATTTTTTCACACCACACGCTAACATTACAAGTCATGAGATTATGATTTAAAACCAGAATCTGACATCAAACACAATTTAATCACAAGAATATACATAGCTACATTTCTTGTACGATATGTCGAAATAGCAACAAATATTCAAGGAACAACAAAATTAGCCTAAGCTAAGAAATTACACGTCAAGAATAATGTTATTACAAGTAGCAAGAATTACAACTTAGAAGTTACTCTACTGTCTTAAAACTAACAGATACAACAATGCCAAGCCTACAAAAAGAATTTTCCAGGTCCAATCAGGGAGCCGGTTGCGTCGAAGTCTTGTCCTTGCTCTTTTGCCCGCCTGTCCGGTCATAAGAAGGATTCATTAGTGACAAGTAACCAAGTTAACGGAAAGACTAGAAAGGAAGACTTACCAGTACCCGCTTCTTGACCGTCCTGGTCGTCATCCTCAACCTGCACACCTGCCTCTTCAGCAGCAAGCAGCCGCATACCCTCCTTTACCGCCACTTTCTCCTCCTTGGTAAATTGGGCAGTGACCACATCCATACTGAAGACCGTTCCACCCTCTTTATCTGCATCAGCCTTAGCCTCCTCCAAAGCCCGAAGATAGGTCTTGGCCATGACCCTGGGATAATCATCCATCCAAGAGAGATTGCCCTGCTTCCAGGTCCGAAAATACATGTCCTGGAGCATGTCATCCATCATTCCCTCGTTCTCCTCAAACTCCCTCATCCGGGCATCGGAGGCCGACAACCTTTCGATGGCAGCATCTCTCTCCAGTCTGTATCTCGAGCAATCAGCCTGAAGGGACCTCCGCATCACCTCCATCTCTTCCCTCAACTTAGCTTGGGCAAGCTCTGCAGCCTCAAGTTTCTCGGACAATTCCTCCACCTGCTCGAGATCCGCTTTCCGAACCTCGTCCACCGTGGTAATAGCCATGTCAATCCGCTCTTTGCAAGCAGCTTCCATTTTCCGCAGTTCGTCCCGACTGGCCTCTTCCATGGTTTTCCTTAATCGCCCAGTAGCAGCCTCATGCTGAGAGATCTGGATGGCCTGATCCGCAAGCTGCTTGGCCTGATCCGAAACCACCAATCGAAGTCGGATATTGGCGCTCCCAATCTCCTCTCCGGCCTTAACCAGCCGAGCATGATGCCCCATCAGCTTTTTGGTCTCCTCTGCCACCCGATCAATGTTAGCTTTGGCCTCGTCTCCCATAGTGACTATACGAGTGGTGAGTAGATCGAGATCTAAGGACTTGGCTTCATCAAGTACTCGTACCATGGGGTTACGGGGGAGAAGGTGTTCACCAGTGACTTCGTCAAAAGTAATATCATGAGAACCTGGATCCAAATCAGGATGACCCGCGAATGGATTACGGGCCAAGTCGGGACGGTCGATATGAATAACATAAGGGTTTCCAGACGGGTGTGGAGAAGGTAAAAACTCGCTACCCTCCTCGGTAATATCATGAATAGGCTGAGCCGGAGGCTGAGGACCGAGCGAAGTTTCGGATAAAGGATGACTCCTCTTCCTCTGCTGAATACCCTCTTCGATGACCCCAAGAAGAGGACGGTATCCGACTACATCCCCGGAGCGTTGGGTTGAGGGCTTCGGCTTAGCAGAAATTTTGGAAAGTTTATATTGCTCGAGCCTGTGTCGAAGGTCTGAAGCTTTGGGCGTCTTGCCTGCTCCTGATATAAAGAACAAGTGTCACAATCTTACATTACTATATGATTCAAGAAACGCGGTAGATTACGAGTTAAAAAAGGGGAAAAGAAACACAGCTGTGATTGTACAAACCCTGGGGAGGAGTGGGATACTGCAATAAGTCCTGGATTTCATTCCAGGACGGGAGCGGGTCATAAAATATTCCTAAGTCCCTATCATTAGTGAAGCATGCAGGGGTCAAGAGTTCACCTTGAGTCGTCAGAGCCGCCTTGGCCGGAATGGTCGGAAGAGACTCACTTGCACCAGTCCCGGCTTTGTCCGCCTTCCCGGTCTTCTCTACCAAAGCCGGATCACCATCCAACCCCTCAAAAGCTTGGTGGAGAGCATCATCCGTCCACTCTTGCATTTCGCCTACTTGCCCAGAAGACAAAGCCCTGGAACCATCACCACCCTGTCCATCGCCACCATCATCGCCAAGACGCTCAACGTCACTTCCGCCCTCCGCCTCACCTCTTTCTTCCTCCGCATCTATCTCCCCCTGAGTAAGTGGACAATTGCTGGGAGAAGGACCGTCCGACCTCTTAAGTTTCTTACCCCCGACGGCTGGAGGTTTCGTGAATGGTTTTCTCTTTCCACCCTCTACCGCAACGCCTCCTTTAGCCTGAGAAGCCGCTCTCTCTTCCGCCGTTTCCCTCAACTTAACTACAGACTGCTGCGGAAGGATCAAGTTATATTCCAGAAGAATCGCATTTCTAATCAAGTAGGCAGATGATCTGTATTTCCCAAGAATGGCTTCTATCTCCGCCGCCGTCTGAACCAGGCGGTCAGTCTCCACAACCGGAAAGCCACCTATCGCTAGCAAAAATGAGAAAGTATGAGAAGAAGCATCGCAATCGGGATAGAAATTATAAGTAAAAGCATCAACTTACATCCAGAGGTAAAGCGCCGGATGGAGACGGAGTCGTCCCTAACAAAGAACCACTCTTTCTTGAACATGCTGAATTTAGAGTACAGGTCCAAGACCGGCTTGAAGGTCACAGCAGACTCCAAGCTAACATATGGGGACCCCTTCTTATAGCCCCTTAAATTGTACAAGTACCGGATCTCCCGGTTGGAGGGGGCGCGACCATACTTCCTCCGAAAAATAACAAAAAGGCTCACCAATATGGCATAAGAGTTGGGCTGAAGCTGGAATGGGGCCACCTTCAGGTACGTGAGGAAGCTGACTATCCAAGCATTGAGAAGCGGGATAGCACCACACATGCAATGGTACCTACTATATGCAAAGTATCCTTCGGGAGGACTGTATGGCATGACTCCTGGGCCCGGTAGCAGCATGAGGGCTCTATCGATCCCAAAGGAACGAGATATAACATCGAGTTGCTCCTCTTTGAGAGAGCTAGGAAAGCAGTCAGGCGGGGAATCCAGCAGCTCCTGAGGACCATATCCATCCACTAATGACCTCGGGGCGGGCCCATGATGCTCCGATCCTGATTGAGCTGGGGGCACTGCCGAGGACTCTCCTTCGCCCCCGGATCTCTTCTTATCTGATCGAGTTTCAACTTTTCGAGACATTTATCTGCAAACATGGGAAAAATATATCGTTAGAATATACAAGCAGCATAATCTGGAATTTCGCTTAAAAAATTCGAAGTATGAAACACATGTTCACTCGATACAACAATTCATTCGACAAACAGATGCAGCACTTCAATAATCTCATTCGGCATTAAAACGTTCATGTGTCATTCGGTATCAGAGGAGTACGTTCATTCGGCATGCAAGCGTACACACTTATGTTCATTCGGCATGCAAACGTGCACACGCAAGTTCATTCGGCAAAACTTGGTCCGGCTGAAGATCTCACCTGATTCGGCAAGGTTTGATTCGGCGTAGGTTCTATTCGGCAAAGATAGATTCGGCAAAGGTTTGATTCGGCGTTGGTTCTATTCGGCAAGAGTTGTTCGGTAAGGAAAAGCAAAGGGGGTATAGCCCCTATATATAGCCAAGCGACAGGCAACCGAATCAACCGGTTCGGCATTCCTCGCCAAATGGACCTATTTCAACTACGGGAAACGCCAAAGCACGAAACAAAGCGCGACACATTCAAACACGTGCCCCGCTTTGGGGGGCAAATGTTGGGTGAATTCTTACCCGGAAGACCTCGAAACCCAGAAACGTGATCCATTCGGCAGAACTCATTCGGTAGACCTCCATCGACTTCATTCGGTAGACCTCCATCAACTCCATTCGGTAGACCTCCATCGAATACATTCGGCAGACCCACCGGTCCAACCTCACCATTCCACCACCGGACCAACTACCACCGGTCCAGCCTCACCCTTCCACCACCGGACCAACTACCACCGGTCCAACCTCACCATCCCACCTCCGGACCAAGTGATGCCGAACCAAGTCATACCAGGCCAGATCACATCAGCCCAGGCCCATCTGCGACCATACATATCCTGGACCCCTACCCCTAGCCTCACTCTATAAATAGAGGGGCAAGGGTACAACAATGGGGACAAGTTTGAGAGCTCAAGCACGGAAGGAACTTTCAAACAACTTTCTTTTACTTGTATCAAAGCTTTGTACTTGTAATCACAACAAAAGAAGAGAAATAACATATAAAGTGGACGTAGGCACATTCTGGCTGAACCACTATAAATCTGCGTGTCTTTTTACAGTTTAGCCCCTGTTTTTCATATATTTGCATAAACCTCCAAAATCTCTAAGAACAACATAAGATCTACTAAATCGTATAACTTTGAGGTGTTTGTCCATTTTTTGTGCAAACAAAATGTAATGTTGTACAAGTGTTTATATTTTGTACAAAAATTGAACAGAGATATTTTTTTCAATTGGAGGCTACATTAATTAGTTGTACCATATAATTTTTTTCATTTCGGCTGTACAAATATGAAGATAATTTGATGTGGCTTCCTTTGCAAGCTTTTATACTTCATATATATTTTGTTTTCTTATTTGAATGTGTATTTTCTTTTGATTGTTTTATCACTTTGTAATATAAGTGAGATTCTATTTTATTTTAATTTTCTTTTATTATTTTTGAATGTATTTCCATATTTAATATATTGTTTAATTTAACTAATTTGTTTACTATATATATTTTCTATAATTTATCTTATGTATTTTTATATTTATATTGTAATATAGGTGAATTTCTATTTTAGTTTATGCTATTAGATTTTATCCAATGTATTTACTTTATACTTTTATATTTTATTTTATTTCTTTAGTCTTATATAATTTGTATTTTTATTTTTAAACCATTTATTTACGATTTAAATTCAAATCAAATATATATATATATAATTTCAAATTTACTCATATATGCCCATATACATATATATTCACATATATACATATATATACAATATTTAAATTTTAAATGATTTATACAGAATTTATTTGAATTCGGGGAAACTCGCATCAATTTATCGATTAATTTCACAAATTGTATTCAAAAATTAATTTTAATTATCAATTTAAATATATATAAAATCCGGGGTTGTTACATATTCCCAAAGTTATATTTTGGGTCCAGATTTGATAGTCGGTTCTTTAACTATAAAATAAACAATCATTCAACCAAATATTTCCTTTTTCCACTGAAAACACTAAATCCCTTTTAATTTAAATTTTATAAATTAAATATCTTATAAAAATTCATGTACTTATCTTATCGAATTTAGTATATTCACAAACTATCCTTTCCAAAAATATTTGAAAACCCTTTTAAAATAATATGGAAAGTACCACTACGGTATCAACCATAGATTCACAGCTCAATGGTTACGTCTCTATCCCAGAGAAATCCAAAACTTAACTACATGCGCCCACTGCCTTTGATTACGCCATGAAAGTATACCAATACTTTCCGAAAACTTTATTAAATAATTCTTTTTTTCAAAATAATACTCATGAAATTTATATGTACATTTCCAAGTTAATTTTAGGCAAATACTCTTTAAAATAAAAGTTATTATATAATATTAATATTGAATAATTTATCTTTTAAAATAATAATAATACTGATTAATTCTTAAATAATAATTGACTTAATATAAACTAACTTAGTTAATAATTAAATATACTTAAAACAATTTTAAACAACTAAATAATTAATTTCTGAAATATTCTTAAACACCTTTTTAAATTACCCAGATAATAATTAAATATGCTCCTTTTTAAAACAAACTCAATTTCTCGATAAAATATATTTTCCAATTCCAATATAACGAGTCTAACATTTATAAATCTCTTGATTTATTCCCAATTTGATTTACGTCCCAATTCCGTAAATTCCCCTTTCACATTTCTAAAAATAAATCTACCATTTATTTTTAAACCGATTTACCCATCTCCTTACAAATTCTCAACGTGAATTTATAACTTCAATTTATCCACTAATAATCACTTTACTTTATTTGTAAACCTTGTTTATAAATCCATAGTCTCATTTCCTATTAAAAACGGTTTCATAATAGTTAATCGATTACAAATCGATTTCTAAATTGAATTCCAATTTTAAATCAATTTCCAAATAACCCAACTATATTCGATAACCCAACTACATTCAGATTTCACTTCCTTTTCATAATTTAAAATCTTATTTAAATCCAGTATAACAATTTCATATTTTATTTTTCCAAACTATTTTAAATATCGATTTAAAAATCTTTTTACACTTAAACAAATATCGCTTAAGTTTTATTATTTAAAATCCTTTTATTTACTTTATTCCAAAATCTCTATTTTAACACCACAGAATATTTAAGTATGAGTCAACCATTTATTTTATCCCAAATAATTTTTTTTAATTAATCCAAATTTCAATATGAATGCTTCACTTCCAAAATCACTTCTAAATTTCCTTTCAAACTCAACAGATATATATATATATATATATATATATTTATGATATTTTAAAATATCAAAATCTTGGCCAGGAATACCATAGCATCCAATAACTTCAAATTACACCATATCTATCACAGATTATTCAACAATTCATATATCACTACATACGAAATTAAATTCAACATTTTTGAGGAATCCAGTTGGATCCCTCCAACCAGTTTTCCTGCATCCACAGATGTTAATACACATAAAAATACAAATCCCACTTCGAGGGAGATATCGCAGTATATGGGGTCATCCGCTATTATGCGGGGCGCATAGGATCTCATCCACTACATATATGTGGGAATATCAATCACTCCAATATATATATATATACATTATCATATATAATATCACATTCAACTGATAAAAATATATCAATCAATAAATAATAAATTTTAACTATTTAAAATTAATTACGGTAATCCAAAATTGAGTGAGATTAACACACCTTTATTTTCGAATTTGTTAATCATTCCAATCCCAAATTTTGTTCCATTGCGTAGTGTTTGTCGCTACAATCCAACATGAATCAAGTTTGTAAATTTGAACCTCGCACGAAAAATTTACGAATTATATAAATTAATTTTTTCTTTCTTTTATATATATATACTCACTAATTTACTTCAATTAAATTTAAATTTAAATTAATTTCATTACCTTGTTTCCAAATCAAATATCATAACCCTCCAACAGATACGCACTGACACACCACCACTACCTCAAGCCCTCCACCGCTGTCCCAAGCTCCACTTCGCCTCTTACCAACTAGCAACGCACCAGCCCCAAGATACAAGCCCACTTGAAACAACTCACGACTTCCACTCTTCCTCGCAACCTCACCACATTGTTTCCTGGAGATTTGACTAGGCAACTAGTGCTCGGCATCAGGTAGCACTCGGCGTCAGAGAGTGTTCGGCATCTAGGAGTGATCGGCGAAGTACTCGGCATCCAGAGGGACTCGGCGTCAGAGAGTGTTCGGCATCTAGGAGTGTTCGGCGAATTACGCGACATCCAGAGTGACTCGGCGTCAGAGAGTGTTCGGCATCTAGGAGTACTCGGCGAAGTACTCGACATCCAACGTACCCGGCATCCATGGCACTTAGCATCAGATGGTACTTAGCGAAGTACTCGGCATACCAGGCTACTCGGCGTCTACTAGCACTCGGCGTCAACCAATGCTCGGCGTCAGCTAGCGCTCGGCATCGATAGAACTTGGCAACAGGAGTGCTCGGCATCCAGAAGACGTTCGGTGGACATAACTACTCAACATGACACTATCGTTCGGCCAGCATGCATCATTCGATCAAGAGCTTCAGATAGAGTTACGATCGGCTTCAACTGCAACCATCCTGCACTAACCACACATCAAACGAACCATTCAGCTTAGAAAGGACTGTTCGGCATGGAAGGGACCGTTCGGCGTGGAAAGGACTGTTCGGCGTCAAAGCGTTCGGCATACCTAGTTCGGCATGCAGCGAACACTACACCTGGGCTAGAGCGTTCGGCTACCAAGCCCACTTGGGAAGTCCAGCCCATCTTTGTCTATAAATAGAGGGGCAGGGTCACAGTGAAGAGGATCCTTTTTTTGGGGAGAGAACACCAGGAAAACTCTGCCATTTTTGAGACTCATCTCCTCTACTTAACAACTTCATTCAAGCGTTTGATTCACGAATTGTATTTGTAATCATCAACTAAGAGGATCAATAAAAGTTTAAGTGGACATAGGCAATTACGCTGAACCACTATAAATTTGGTGTTCTTACTTTCAGCATTTAAATTAGCATTGTCTTCTCTGTTTAATTCAATTTCATCACTTATATCTCTACACAATCTTTCTCTACGAGGTTAGTGACCAATTTTGGTGCTAACACTTTGGTGCTTTCACTGAGAATTGAATTCTCAGACCTTAAGGATCTGCTTTGAAGCTACTGGATTGAACAAATCCCCCAAAGAAGATCCGACTCACTGATAGGACATCCGTTGATTCTACTCAGAGTTCATACCAATAACTCTACAATGGCAGGATCACGTACCAGGTCAGCTTCTCATAATGCGGATGCCCGCGAGACTGCTAGCATGCAACAAGCAGGACCTAGCAACCAACCAGCAATTCTGGGTGAAGGGATTGCCGCCCAGGACCAAACTCCAGTTGTCACCAGAATAGAGTTCAACGACTTGATGAGAGAGCTCAGGGAAAGGAGGAGACAACTAGGAGAGCAAATGCAAGCTAACGCCAACCTGATGGCACAGCTCACTCAACAGCAGCAACAGAATGCTGGGGGCAATCCCGCTCCTTATTCCTCATCTGTCAGCTCTACTTCCTCTGATGAACCTCCCAGGCGCAGACGCCGCAAGACTGAAGCTGCACGAGCAGAAGCTGCTGGTCAAACAGCTGGAGACCGTGACCAAGCGAGAGCTGGAAACTTCGGGACCGGAGTACAAATGGAGGATGGAGGCCCAGATCATCAAAACGCTAACGATGTCGAACCTCAAGACGCACGATTGGTAGATCGCCAAGGGAGGAGGCATCAGCATGGACAGGCGCGTAGAACAGACTCTAACCTTCCGCCTTCCATACAGACACCAGATCTGACAGCCATGATCAGGCAATAGATGAAAGAAAATCAAGGCTTATCGAATGATGATTGGGGAGTGTCAAGAAGTCACACTCCGTTCACGGATGTTGTGTTACAGGCGGCGTACCCAAGAAAGTTTAGTATGCCAACTATCCCTGTGTACGAGGGAAAGACTGACCCCAGACAGCATGTCATGAGGTACGAATGGATGATGGATTCAGCTAGAGCAAATGATGCCACCAAGTGTAGATGCTTTCCAATTACTCTATCTGGGATCGCTACTATGTGGTTTACCCGACTTCCTCCGCGGTCTGTATCCAATTTCGAGGAGTTGGCAAAGAAGTTTATTGAGCAGTTCAGGATACACACTACTCGTCCGAAGGACGTAATGTCTCTGTCAAGTGTAATCCAAAGTCCCGGGGAGTCATTGAAGGAATATTTACAAAGGTTCCATGTCGCGGCAACTGAAGTCAGTAATCCCAATGATCATGCAATTCTAATGGCTGTGATGAGAGGTGTGGATCCGGAGTCTGAATTTGGAGACTGGTTGGCAGGAAAGCCTCCGACCACGCTAGAGCGTTTCTACTCAAAGGCACACCAGTTCATAAGAAGAGAGGAAGCTAGGTGGGTACGACGAGATAAGGCACCAGGACCTGTCCAAGAGTCTATGAAGAGCAACATTGCTGTGAAGTAGTCCGGAGACAGCTCGGGAAAGGTCCAAGTCAATGTCCAAAACAAGCCTGGACAGCCTAAGGAGTCTGGAGGAAGAAATCAAGGGATGAAGAGAGAAGCGGGGAAGTAAAAGTCGATAATTCCATGCTACAGCGAATATACTCCGCTGAACGCGCCGCTTGAGAACATCTACCTATCCACCTGCAATACCTTTCAGTACAGAAAGCCACGTCCAAAAGAATCAACCGAGGAACAGAAGCGGACCGGGAAATATTGTCGCTTCCATGAGACTTATGGGCACAATACGGAAGAATGCAGACACCTGCACGACGCTATCGAGAAGTTGATCAGGCAAAAGAAGTTGCAAGAATTTGTGAAGGACCCACAGGAAGGAGGACAGGGAATGTCCAACCCAGGTCGTGCACCAGCTCCGCGTCATCCTGAGGAGCCTGCTCGAACCGTAGGCAGACTGGTCATAAATACAATTATCGGCGGACCTCACCCCGCAGATAAGAATTGGCAAGAGATGGAGCGGTATGCAAGCTCCCTGAAGCATGCAGATTTTGAGTGCTATTCGAACGTGGATGATGGGACCCCTGCTAAGCAGCAGCGCATAATGAAGGACGATATAGTGTTCAGAAACAGAGATGTTGATCAAGTAGAGGCCCCAACTATCGACCCGATGGTCATATCTGCGACGATCGGACCAGCATATGTGAAAAGAATTCTGATTGATTGCGGAAGTTCAGTCAACATCATCTTCAAGAAGGCTTATGACCAAATGAAACTGGAAACAAAAGACCTAAAACCGTCCAAGGCTCGTATACACGGCTTTAACGGCGCAGCGACCGACGCCGTGGGGTACGTTGAGTTACCAGTTGAACTGGGACAAGGCGAGCGTCGAAGGGTGCGAATTCTACCCTTCGTAGTTTTGGATGTGGATTCTCCATACAATGTTTTCTTGGGCCGGCCGGCCCTGGCTGAGTTTAGGGCAACGTTAGCCCCGTGGTGTTTAACTTTGAAGTTCCCAACTGACAAAGGAGTAGGTATTGTTCATGGCGACCAAGCAGCTGGTCGTTCCTGTTATGTGGCTGAGCTCCGAGAGGCCCATCGGAGGGAGAAGGGAAAGGTTGTGGACAATCCCGTCCGCATCCTTAATACGGATGATTAACAAGTAGTGCCCGAGCCCTGGCTCGGGCATAGTTCTCGGATCTTCAGAGATATAGATCCGAGAGACGACGATGAGAAACCCAGGGAAGAGAAGGCAGCGCCGGCTGAATTAACAATTGACATTTCAGTTAGCCGTGACGACCCTTCGCGAATACTAAAGATTGGATCACAGCTTAGCCCCGTGATAACTGAAGACCTTAGCGACCTCCTCCGGGCGAATCTTGATGTTTTCGCCTGGACGCATTCTGATATGTGTGGGATCTCTCCCGCCATCACGAGTCATATGTTGAACATAGACCCGAAATACGTCCCGGTTAAACAAAAAAGGAGAGGAATGGACACGGAGAGGTCCGCTGCTCTCGGAGAGGAGGTGGACAAACTCATAGCAAATGGGTTCGTCCACGACGCCCTTTACCCTGAATGGGTATCCAACCCCGTGCTGGTAAAAAAGGCGAATGGGAAGTGGAGGACTTGCATAGATTATTCCGACTTGAACAAAGCATGTCCAAAGGATAGTTTCCCGTTGCCTAGGATCGATCAGTTGGTCGACTCCACCGCAGGACACGAGCTGTTATCATTCATGGATGCATACTCCGGGTACAACCAAATCCCGATGCATATTCCAAACCAAGAACACACCAGCTTCGTTACGAATGTCGGGCTTTATTGCTATGTAGTGATGCCCTTTGGGTTGAAGAACGCAGGAGCGACTTACCAGCGTTTAGTGAATCGAATGTTCAAGGACCAACTGGGTAGAACGATGGAAGTCTATGTGGATGACATGCTCGTGAAGTCACGACGGTCAAACGACCACATTCAAGACTTGGCTGAAATGTTCGACATACTTAGGTTTTATGGGATGAAGATCAACCCTCTGAAGTGTTCCTTCGGCGTTGCATCGGGGAAGTTTTTAGGATTCATCGTCAATGCTAGAGGAATCGAAGCTAACCCAGAAAAGATCCAAGCTATCCGAGATGTGCAAGTGCCCAGGACTATAAAGCAGGTGCAGAGCTTAAATGGAAAAGTAGCTGCGTTAAGTCGATTCATATCCAGGGCAACTGACAAGTGCATCCCATTCTTTGACATAATAAAGAAAGGAAAGAGGAATTTTGAGTGGACGCCCAGTTGTGAGGAAGCCTTTCGGGATCTGGTGAGGCATCTAGAGAGTCCACCAATGCTGTCAAAACCAGTAAACCACGAGATGCTATACGTATACTTGGCTATATCCCCGCATGCGATAAGTGCGGCTTTAGTTCGTGAGGAGGATCGAATCCAGTGGCCGGTGTATTATGTTAGCAAGCGTTTAACGGGGGCGGAGAGGAATTACCCTAAAATCGAGAAATTGGCTTATTGCTTGGTGATTGCATCATGTAAGCTGCGCCCATACTTTCAAGCACACTCAATCAGTGTTTATACCGATCAACCCCTGAGGCAGGTATTCCAACGGCCGGAAACTTCTGGAAGATTGCTAAAATGGAACATCGAATTGAGCCAATTCAATATCGCCTACTTACCATGAAGAGCCATCCAAGGGCAAGCATTAGCAGATTTCATCGCTGAGTTTACCATTCCCGTCGAACCAGATAATCACGACGTCATTCCCCCCGTCCGATGGAAATTATACACTGATGGGGCATCAAACGACCGTTGCTCCGGCGCAGGCGTAGTCCTTATAACTCCGGAAAACCGATCAATCTATTATGCTTTGAAGCTCGATTTCCCAGCTACAAATAACGAAGCAGAATATGAAGCACTGATTGCGGACTTGAAGCTCATCGGAGAACTCGGGATTAAATCAGTTGAAATCTTTTGTGACTCACAGTTGGTGGTTTATCAAGTGCGGGGAGACTACCAAGCAAAGGGATGAAAGCTTGCTCCGTACCTTGTTCGGGTCCAAGAACTACTATCAAATCTTGAGCGTTATGACATTTCGCAAGTCCCGCGCGAACTGAACAAAGAAGCCGACTTATTGGCTAAGTTTGCGAGTACCGGCGATGCACAGCAAATGGGATTGTATCCCGTTGAAGTCTTGCATGCCCCGAGCATTGACGAGATGAAAGTCGATTGCGTGTTGGAAACAAAAATCGAGAAGGAATCGTGGATAACCCCATTCAAACTGTACCTGACGACCGGGGCTTTACCAGAAAAAAGAAGCGAAAGACGGCAGGTCCTTCGAAAGGCCGCGCGATACGTAATGCAGGATGGATCAATGTATCGAAAAGGATTCTCAGTCCCATTATTACGATGCATCGCTCATGATGAGACAAAGCGGGTCTTAAGAGAGGTTTACGAAGGGGAATGTGGCGACCATACTGGGGGGGCAAACGCTAGCAAAAAAGATCCTCCGCTATGGATATTACTGGCCAACCGTAAACCGGGACGCCGCAGGCTATGCAAGAAAGTGTGACAAGTGTCAAAGATATGCGAAAATACCGAGGACTCCAGCAATGGAACTCACACAAATGGTTAGTCCCTGGCCATTTGCAATTTGGGGAATCGACATAATCGGCTCTTTGCCTATATCCAGAGGTGGCGCGAGATACGCGATAGTTGCAGTCGACTATTTCACAAAATGGGCGGAGGCAGAACCTTTGGCCACAATCACCTCTAAGAAGGTCATTAACTTCGTTATACGAAACATTATATGCCGCTTTGGCCTTCCTCGCACCATCATTACGGACAACGGGACGCAATTTGAAAGTAGAGAGTTCAAAGAGTTCTGTTTAAAGTACGGCATCGAGAAAAAGTTCACCGCCGTTGCACACCCGAAAGCTAACGGACAAGTCGAGGACGTTAACAAAATAATCAAGCCCATACTGAAGAAGCGTCTGGAGAAGGTTGGAGGCAAGTGGGTAGATGAACTCCCGACAGCATTATGGGCATATAAAACTACCCACAAGTCCGCGACCGGCCACACTCCATTCGCCTTGGCATACGGCTCCGAAGCCGTTATACCCGTGGAACTTGAAGTTCCATCACACCGAGTGACATACTATGATCCCAAGACGAACCAAAATCTCTTGTTGGAATCACTGGACTGCATCGATGAAAAGCATGAAGAAGCCGAATTAAGGGCGGCAGCGCATAAGCACCGAGTCAAGCGCTACTACGACGGCAGAGTCCGCCCAAGGATCTTTGATGTGGGTGATCTCGTTCTGAAACGAGTTTTCCCGGTTCCATCATGTATGAATCCCAGCTGGGAGGGTCCATATGCCATTGAACGGAAGCTTGGAGAGGGAAGATTCAAGCTAGCGACCGTCGATGGCACGACACTCCCCCGAGCATGGAACAGTGAACATCTGCGGCACTATTACATTTAGCATGTTTTCTTTCTTGACTTAGGCACTGTTATTTCCTGCATGTTTCCATTCAGTCATAACTTAGTTTCTTTTTTAAGTTGTAATCGAGCAGTTTAGTTGATTTTCATTAATAAAGGCTTGAAGCCGTATTTTCCATGAATCACTAACGTTCCTATATCTCATAATTGAATGACGAACTACATTATCTTGTACGACGTACGGACTCATATAAACAATTTCAAATCTCCGAATCCCCAGAGCGCGGAGCGGAGTACTCTAAGTCTCCGGAGCGCGGACTAGAGTATAAACGATTTCAAATCTCCGAATCCCCAGAGCGCGGAGCGGAGTACTCTAAGTCCCCGGAGCGCGGACTAGAGTATAAACGATTTCAAATCTCCGAATCCCCAGAGCGCGGATCGGAGTACTCTAAGTCCCCGTAGCACGGACTAGAGTATAAACGAATTCAAATCTCCGGATCCCCAGAACGCGGAGCGGAGTACTCTAAGTCCCCGGAGCGCGGACTAGAGTATAAACGATTTCAAATCTCCGAATCCCAAGAGCGCGGATCGGAGTACTCTAAGTCCCCGGAGCGCGGACTAGAGTATAAACGATTTCAAATCTCCGAATCCCCAGAGCGCGGATCGGAGTACTCTAAGTCCCCGGAGCGCGGACTAGAGGATAAACGATTTCAAATCTCCGAATCCCCAGAGCGCAGATCGGAGTACTCTAAGTCCCCGGAGCGTGGACTAGAGTATAAATGATTTCAAATCTCCGAATCCCCAGAGCGTGGATCAGAGTACTCTAAGTCCCCGGAGCGCGGACTAGAGTATAAACGATTTCAAATCTCCGAATCCCCAGAGCGCGGATCGGAGTACTCTAAGTCCCTGGAGCGCGGACTAGAGTATAAACGATTTCAAATCTCCGAATCCCCAGAGCGCGGATCGGAGTACTCTAAGTCCCCGGAGCGCGGACTAGAGTATAAACGATATCGAATCTCCGAATCCCCAGAGCGAGGATCGGAGTACTCTAAGTCCTCGGAGCGCGGACTAGAGTATAAACAATCTCAAATCTCCGAATCCCCAGAGCGCGGATCGGAGTACTCTAAGTCCCCGGAGCGCGGACTAGAGTATAAACGATTGCAAATCTTCGAGTCCCCGGAGCGCGGATCGCAGTACCCTAAGTCCCTAGAATGCGGACTAGAGTATAAACGATGCAAACCTCCGAATCCCCTGAACGCGGATCTACTTACTCTAAATCCCCGGAGCGCAGATTTAGAAAAAAGTCCAAGTACTCGAGAGATGTAGAACAAGAAATATGCCACGTCCGGAGATGTTTGAACAACACGAAAATGGACTGGGAGATAATGCGATTACAGTTAATCATCAAACAAAAGAAAAGCAAGAGAATCATTTAGACAAAAAAGAAACTAAACTTCATTCAAATAGTTCAAAATGGGGTTACACAGTTACTCCTACAAAACTCAGAGTTGAGAACTTATCTATACAAGCTACAGGACTTAAGCAAGAAGCTCGTTGAACGAGTGTATTAATTATTTCTTCGGTTTCTTCTTCTTGTCTTCCTTTGTTTTTTCCGACGACTCCTCTCCTTCATGCTTTTTCTTGGATTTCTTGCTTGCTAAAGAAGCGGAGTCAGGAATAGGAGACGGAACATCTAGTGGTTTGGACCTGCAAGGGAGAATGATTTTCAAAGGTCTGTTCCGCGGGTCGGTAAGTTCCAGGATTCCAGTTTCAACTTTGACCTCGGCCTTTTTCTTCTCCTCTGCGGCGAGGCGGTCCTTCATGCTCATCTGTGAAGTATGCTCAGAGGCGCCAGTGATTTCAATTTCATCACTACCTTCGACAGGAGATGAAGTGTGAAGCTTATCATCATCTAGCGCCCTAATCACTTGAGCATCGGGACCAGGAATTACTCCCGCATGGACAGCGTCGCTAGTTTTCTATGCCTCCTCCTTGGCATCATCGCTCCTTGGAGTCGGCTCGGCGTCAGAACAGCCTACATGAAAACATAAAGAATGAGCGTTAGAACGAATAACCACTGCTGAAAAATGACGGGATCTTTCAACTTCTAGAAAAGAAGAGTTTCCTACCGGGTTCTGGTTGGCTATCGGTTGCACGTGGGGTTTCACCCTCCAGAATAGGAGATAACACATGAACACCAAGCCCGGGATCTTCAGGGTCGTAGCCGGCGTGCTGCTCGAACGGGTCAAGTGTCGGCCGACCGGCCGGTTGAGCAGCGGGAGGAGCAGCAGTGTGAGGAGCCATAGTCTCAGCCCCAGACGGGCCAGCTTCATCATTTTTCTCTTTTGGAAGGGGAGAGCCTTTGCTATAAAGCGTCAATGCTGCGGATAAATCCGCTGGCTCATTCCCCCTAAGGAACTCCTTCACCAAAGCATCCTCATCGACCTCTTCAGAGCCCGGCTCGATTTTCCTGATCTTTATCAAAGTTTCCCAGGCCTCAGATAGGGATTCAAGGTAGCCGTCGCCCAGGAATGTTAAGTCGCGATGCATAAGGACGCGGGCTCCATATTCAGCAATCAACGGGTCAAACATGCATTTGACCTCTTCCCTGCCGGCTTCTGCGGCCGCCTCGAGGCGAGAATCAATCTCCTCCGCAACCTCTCTTTTGCCCTCCTCACGGGCCTCATCCTTCATTTTCTTAACCCCGGCAAGTTCGTCATCGAGCTTCATTTTCAAGAGACGAGTAGCAACGATTTCATCACAGTATCGTTGTGATTCTTCTTGAGCAGCTACCTTGTCCTCCTTCTCCTTGGAGAGTAATTCTTTCAGCTCTCTGACTTGCGCAACGAGCGCGTCCCTCTCTTTTTGGACAGAGTCTTTTTCTAGGGCGAGGGCACCGCTGCGCTGGACTGCCTCATCAAGCTCCTTCTTGTGAGCCATCTCTAAGCGAGTAACTGCCTCAGCAGTATCTTTTGCGCTTTGTTCAGCGGCTTCCAGCTTTGACTTGTACGAAGCGAGCTCTACGTCTTGGTGCTCGATGATGTTTTTGTCACAGCCAGCCTCCAGTTTCAGGCGATCAATCTCCTGTTGACGCTCAACGGACACCTCCGAGATCTTCTCCACCAAGTGCACAAACGCGTCATGTTGAATATAGACGTTGTTATTGCAGGCAATGGCACTCTGCTTCACGTGCCCAGGAATATGGTGAATAGCTGGGAGGAACTTCAAACAGTCAAAGCAAATTTTCGGAAACTTGGCCCGAAGATCGACCATCTTTTCCACGACAGTTGGATCAACCGCGGGAGTAGGGGGAGGAGGCTTTGGAAGTTCTCCCCTTTTTCGTTGTTCCCGAACTTGCCTCGTACTCGATGAACCGGAGTGTTGTTCTCGAGGAGCATCAGAGTGGTAACCCTTCTGTGAAGTTTTCTCTTTATCCAGCACAGTTGGAGGAAGAGGATCACGGGACTGCGAAGATTGAGAATATGCCTTCTTGCGGTGAGACGACTCACGGGGACGATTGTCTCTATCTTCATAATCGTCTCTGCCCCTACGTCTGCCTGAACCAGAGTCCTGTCCAAAGTGATGAAATATGGAAGAGCCATGAAGGCGATCGAGTCCGTGAGAACACCCCATATCACCTGCAAAGAATGGAGATAACAACGAGTTAAGAAAAATCCATGAGATAAGAAAAAACATGAAGTGTATGATGGAATGCGTATGTGCCTGCGTGTCCTAGTGTTCCCCCCGACGGACCCGTTCGTTTATCTTTACTAATCGGAGTGTTGTCTCCTTGGACCGGGAGTTGAACTCCCGCATTGCCTTTAACGGGTGAAGAAAACTTGAGGGCTTCAGGATCGTCAAACCCGTAATTGAGAATATCATCGGGAATAGACAGGTTCGACAGGCCCCTCAGGGAACTTTCCAGGTGCTGCGAGGAAGCCTCTTTCTCAGGCGGGATAGGCATGACTTTTGAACTGCCACCAACTTTCTCCTTCTGAACTTTATATTTTAACTTCCTCTTTCCCTTCGAAGGGGAGGATGACGTCTCAATATCTTGGACTTCGACTGCCGGATTCCAAGCGGGACCCACATTCTCGCCTTGAGTCTCAAGAGCTTCGTCTTCTTTGCGCTCACCTTCTTCGTGCGTATCGGGAGTGCGGCGCGACGACGATCCAGCCTATTTTTTCCCTTTACCGGACGAAGGTTTGGGAATGATGACACCTTCTGGAAGGCTTATCCGACGACTAGGGGCTAGCAAGCCAAACCCCGACAGTGATTCATTTGAAATGATAGTCCGGATGTCTCGTTCCTCGGCAGGAAGAGCTCTAATGGCTTCAACAGCCTCAGAATATCCTCGGCCTTCCGGACGTGGGTTGATACCTGAAAAGATGAAACAAAGAGTTAGGAAAAGCATGACTCTGGTTAAATGCGAATAGTGACTCGGCAGAGCGACTTACTGCCTTCAACCCATCTCCTCGCAAAACCAGGAGGGCAGCGCACATAAAACCATTCCTGTTTGTACAGGGCGAATTTACTGCATGCCCCTGTCAAGATTTGGCATTTGTGGTATGGCTCGAGGAACATAAAGGAAGGACTGTCTTTTAGTCTCTTGATCATATAAATGTATCTGATATCGCCAACGGTTGGAGGTCTAGAGAAGACGGCCATGAAAAGTAAGTAGGTCCCGTATAGAAACGCATGGCCGTTCGAGTGCAGCTACAACAGAGCTATGTCAATATACTGCAATACATCCTGGAGAAATAAATTGAACGTAGGCACGCTGCCCATCCAACACATGAACTTGTTACAGGCGGTATACCCGACTGGGGGCAGATGAGGACGATCGTGTCACGAAGGGACCAACACGTCGGCGAAAGGGATCCCATGAATGGAGCATATCCGTCGGAGAGCGGCTTCGTTGATCTTCGAAGCTTGTGAATCGATCGGATTGTCTAGAAGAATTGCTGCCTCCAGGGCATCAGGTGCTAATTTGTGAGCAGGAGAAGTCGACGGATTAGAAGTATCAGCAGCTTCTGGCCTTGATGACGGCCCAGGCCTGTCGGATATAGTGGCAGAGCTAGACTTTCTTGACATCCTCAATAAATAACGAACCTGGCAAAGTGCTTGAGAAAGCTATACTCAAAAAACATTGAACGTTAGAGTTAGCAACACGAGTTTCCCCCCACGTGGTGTGTGAACTAGTGCAAGCAATTGTGTACAAGCAATAAGAATCTAAAGATTTCGAAGATATAAAAATGAGCTTCGAGTCGTCGCCTTCGAAGACCGTCATCGCTGACCGTCTCAAAAAGCCCGCCTTGAGGTGATTACGGTTTCAAATTCAGAAAACGAGTGTTAGTCAAACCCAGATTTAAGTCTACTAAAGCTAGGGAGTTAATGATCCAGGTCAGTGTCATATGATGGTGTGCTTAGGTCTTTTGACCTTGTGTAGATTAGGCAAGGCAATTGTTCGTTCGGCATTTACGGTGTTCGGCCTAAGTATGGTTCAACATTTATCATTGGTCGGCATTTATAATTGTCCGACATTTGCATTGCTCGGCCTTGATATGGTTTGGTTAAGTTTTGTTCGGCATTTGGGCTGTTCGGCCTAAATAGAGTATTCAGCATGTAGGTTTGTTCGGCAGGTCAGTTGTTCAAAACGTATACTGTTTGGCATGTCAGTTGTTCGGCAATTATGTTGTTCGGTCTAAATTCTGTTCGACGTGTGTGTCTGTTCGGCATGTCAGCTGTTCGGCGCATATACTGTTCGGCATTTGGGTAGTGTCCAGCCTTAGTTTGTTCGGCTAAAGTAGCGCTCCACCCTCGATTACAATTCCATCCTAATCCTTCTCCATCTGCGCCGAACGACAGGAACAGATCGCCCGGCGAAGATTACACCGTTCGACACCCCATCTTTTCCTTTCTCCCAGTCTTGTTCGGCACGAAGGAGCTAGGCCCAACTACAATGCACCATTCGACGACTCCAAACGTGCGAGCCATTTCTACCCGCCACACATTATGCAACCGTAGAAATGTCCCGTTTTCCACGTGATGAACCTAAACCTCGTGTTGAAGTAATTTAATCGTGGAAGGAACGATACCTAGTTCGAAGATCGAACTTGAGGAAAGATCAATTAGGCTTTATATCTGATTGGCTGGCGAGAATTGCAAGTCTCTTGGGAGTGACAGATATGAAGGTGTAAAAGGAAAATAGTGGAAGGACGCCTGGTTTTATAGGGAGAAGATGGAAGTTGAAAAGGCTATATCCGGTAGAACCGGTCAAAGTCGTAGCGTTCGGCTTCAAAGCGAAGTGTCGCTCGGCACATGAGGATTGTTCAGCTCCGAACGCATCATTCGGCGTCCAAACCATGCTCGTCTCACACCTCCTTCACTAACATTCTCGAGAAGGCACCTCCGAGGTAAGCTGAACTAGATTCAAAGCGCATCACGTTCGGTCACATAATACACTTTGGGGGGCAAGTGTTTCCTGGAGATTTGACTAGGAAACTAGTGCTCGGCATCAGGTAGCACTCGGCGTCAGAGAGTGTTCGGCATCTAGGAGTGATCGGCGAAGTACTCGGCATCCAGACGGACTCGGCGTCAGAGAGTGTTCGACATCTAGGAGTGTTCGGCGAAGTACGCGGCATCCAGAGTGACTCGGCGTCAGAGAGTGTTCGACATCTAGGAGTACTCGGCGAAGTACTCGGCATCCAACGTACCCGACATCCATGGCACTTGGCATCAGATGGTACTTAGCGAAGTACTCGGCATACCAGGCTACTCGGTGTCTACTAGCACTCGGCGTCAACCAATGCTCGGCGTCAGCTAGCGCTCGGCATCGATAGAACTTGGCAACAGGAGTGCTCGGCATCCAGAAGACGTTCGGTGGACATAACTACTCAACATGACACTATCGTTCGGCCAGCATGCATCATTCGATCAAGAGCTTCAGATAGAGTTACGATCGGCTTCAACTGCAACCATCCTGCACTAACCACACATCAAACGAACCATTCAGCTTAGAAAGGACTGTTCGACATGGAAGGGACCGTTCGGCGTGGAAAGGACTGTTCGGCGTCAAAGCGTTCGGCATACCTAGTTCGGCATGCAGCGAACACTACACCTGGGCTAGAGCGTTCGGCTACCAAGCCCACTTGGGAAGTCCAGCCCATCTTTGTCTATAAATAGAGGGGCAGGGTCACAGTGAAGAGGATCCTTTTTTTGGGGAGAGAACACCAGGAAAACTCTGCCATTTTTGAGACTCATCTCCTCTACTTAACAACTTCATTCAAGCGTTTGATTCACGAATTGTATTTGTAATCATCAACTAAGAGGATCAATAAAAGTTTAAGTGGACGTAGGCAATTACGCTGAACCACTATAAATTTGGTGTTCTTACTTTCAGCATTTAAATTAGCATTGTCTTCTCTATTTAATTCAATTTCATCACTTATATCTCTACACAATCTTTCTCTACGAGGTTAGTGACCAATTTTGGTGCTAACACTCACCACGCTCAAGAACGACATACGCAGGTCGCCGCCAACATCACCTACTGGCCAACACCTCGACACACGCGTACGTACGCGACTCCACACCGCAGCCTCAGCCACCCACGACCGCACACGAACAGCTCCGCACCTTATCATAAATCGCGTCACCTTCTACCTCTGCTTCGACCACCCAGATCGTGAACCCCAATTCCAGACTTACCCAAAATCGCGACCCTAAAACTGCGT
Source organism: Allium fistulosum (assembly GCA_030737815.1). Classification (NCBI taxonomy): domain Eukaryota; kingdom Viridiplantae; phylum Streptophyta; class Magnoliopsida; order Asparagales; family Amaryllidaceae; genus Allium; species Allium fistulosum. The sequence goes on along the minus strand of CM060901.1, from coordinate 332,379,797 downwards.
ACCCCTCCTCGACCTTGAAGCCGCCATGCCTCCCCAAACCATCACCTCTCATCGTTCATGACTTCGCCTAACCCTCGACTTTGTTGCCGCTCGAAAATCAGAGAAGAGGAGTCGCGATTTATGTTGCTCGATATCTTTTTTTTAACGTTTTCAAGTTCAGCCATTTCTTTTGGATTTCTAACTTCGTGAAAATGGATAAGTTTTTTGGAGGATTTTAAATAACAAAGGAGGATACAGTTTGATTTCAAATGAGCTCCTCTTTTTTTCATTCCAAAATTAAGGCCGGCATCCCTTTTTCCTTTCTTATTTTTTCTATTTTGAGGTTGCGTGCTGTTTTTAAAAAGAGGGGGAACATGATTTAAAAGAAAGTGAGGTGGCTGATGGTAAGTTGAGGTGAAGGGAATTTAGGTTGATATGGGTACGGTCAAGTGTGTGTGTGTATATATATATATATATATATGTGTGTGTGTGTGTGTGTGTGTGTGTGTGTGTGTGTGTAAGTTTTAAATTTTCAAATTATCCCGATTTCGTAACTCAAAATCTCAAACCCCTATCGAGGCATGCCGCTAGACGTTTATAATGTTATACCTATATTCTGAACATAATGGAAAAGGTTTCGAGTCCTAATTCGATCGTATGGAGAAGATTGCTTTTTGGACCCCATTATTATATTGGATTTTCGATATAAATTTCAGCGCGTTTATATCCTGTACGACCAAACGATAACTCCAAATGCTACGAAATTTGAAATCCGATAATAATACACTATTATGGACCCAATGGAACTAGTTTCGTCAAAATCCGAGACTGTGCCTCAGAAGGCTATTTTTAAATGTTAATTCAAACGATATATTTTTAAAACTTAACAAATCACTTTTAAATTCAATTTAAAAAGTTTTATTATCTTCAGTATTATTAATATAAATTTTATAAGCCTTTAAATTATTTTTAACAAGCTTAAAACTTCAGATTCAATATTTTAACCAATTTTCCATTATTAAATTCAATAATTAAATTATCCAATAAATAGTTATATCTGAAATTCAAGTTAAAAATTAAATTTTAAATATCTAAAATCAATTAAATATTCCAATTTCAAACAACCAAAATTCTTGGTCGTTACATTCCTTCCCCCTTATAAGAATTTCGTCCCCGAAATTGCCTAGTTAAAAGAATCGTTCAAAACCCGTTACTATTTTCCCAAAACCATACAGTTTTAATCAACTTTCCGAAAACAATTTATTGAAACCACAACATCACTTTTACTGATTTCTAAATTCATCCATAGATTCCAAATAATATTATTCCCTCAATCATTCAAATTATAATTTAAAACCAAATTTTAAATTATCAAATTTTCTTCAAAATTTTTCTAACTCCTTAAATATTCGAAAAATTTCGCCAGCGCCTCCTTTGCGCGGCTAAATCGGAAAAACTACAAAATGCCACTATGGGCCCAAATCATCAAAAGAAAACAAAAGCCATGTGGCTCAATCATAAAACCATCAATTTCAAACAACAATTTAAACACATACCTTTTTGTTGGGCAATCAAATTTTACTTCTGAAATCGAAGACATCAATTTAGTTTTTGCCTTTAAATACCAGCATCTTACTTCCCAATAGTATCTAATCATATAATTCAAATCATTTAATTCAACATTTTCAGATTCCAATATTTATTTCACCAAAACCCGTATGATGTACATATACCATCCGTACGCAATATCAATTCTGATCGCTCACTCAACTACACAATTTCACTTTCGAACTAGTATCGTTCGCACGACTCTCTAGTGCGGACTCAGATCTGGTTCCTTGATTAGAAACCGTTATTCTCCTTGCATAGCCATCTACTATGATAGAGAATTCCAGAATCAATCAAAAATCCATATCCAGGGTTCTCCGTTGAAAATCGAGTGAAAAATCCTAACTCGGATCGATATAAATTATCTTGAAATTCTGTGCTCGAATCTGGATCAAATCGTCATACAAATAAAATAATATACGTACAACTTATGTATTTATTCCAATTGATTATTAGCTATATCAATTACTTTTTATTCACATTTACTTCCTTCCCACTCAATTATTCTCAAATCACTATTCACATCTGTGACGCCCCACCTCAATACCCACGCTAGCCAAGGACACTACGATGTAGTGCTGTCAACTAGCACGGAGAATAAGGCTGTTGAGGAGCGACCATCCATGTAATTGATTATCACACGGTGGCTATAAAATAATCTTCGGAAACAAACATAGAAATAAACATAACACAAAGCAGTCACAGACATCCATATCACAAAGGCGGAAGAAGATATGAATATATAACTAACACATGAAAGTGTACATCAGAGTAGTGGTCAAAAAGTTCCACAATAATACAAAAGAATAGCAACCTGTGCTATACAAAAAGATTACAACTATGAGTCCATATCTCAAGTGTATACAACAAAAACTGCTAAACTAAATAGTCAGCCAAAAGTCAGAGTAGCAAATCCCGGAAGGAAGTCAAGCAGAAGCACCTGTAACATCTCGGTCTGACCCGAGTATTATTTAAGAAAATAATAAACGGATCAGTCTAACTATAAATATCAGATGACATGATATAGAATAAAAGATATGGCATAAACATAGAATATCCATACTGACATACTACTATAAGTATGAAAATGATGATCAACAGGAGATCAACCGATGAGAAATAATCAACATCACGAGAATCTTCTCAAAGATCCAAAGAGGGCATCATACCCTAAACTTGTACTCATAACAAGTCAATGACATAAAAATCCAGAAATCAAACAAGAAATCCAGAAATCATAAAATGAGAAAGAGGCCTATCACATGATGGTCCGAAGACCATGGGGAGCTACCCCATATGTGTGAGTCGGAATCACACTGATTGAGGCCTAGGCTAACCAAAAAGCAGAAAGGTATGTGTGAATGGAATCACACAAGTGGTGTCTAGCCTAACCTCGCAAACATAAAGATATGTGTGAGTCGGAATCACACTACTGCGACCTAGACTAACCTTGCGGACAAAGAGATGTGTGTGAGTCGGAATCACACTATTGCGGTCTAGTCTTACCTTGCAAACAAAGAGACATCGCACAATTGCTAGTCTAAATCATAAAATGATCATCATGATCAGCGAGAAGTGTCAATCACACCAAGCTAGTAAATATATGAGTTTGGCTTCATGTCCCATAACCACTTGCTTAACTTAAATATTTACGAACAAGCTGTAAATCTTCACTAGGAAATTGTCACGAAAAGGGTTCAATCGAACAAGTCCAAGAGCTAACCGACGAAGTGAACCCAAGCGTTTCATACCACCCGTTTTACTAAGTCGTTTAAGTCGATTTCTCGTTCGAGTGAAGTAAAGGCTTGTATATACTAGTAGATTGAAAATCGGTTTGAGAAAACGAACTTTTGATATTTAAAATAGTGTTGAAATCGCTTTGATGAAAGAGTTTTGATATTTACTATTAGTATTGAAACCTTCATATATCTTTAAAGTGACAAGTCATAAAACGATTGTTGGAACAATCTATCACAAAAATTCACATTCGGAGACGTGAATAAAATCCAAGGAAATCAGCTTACAATGCATCAAAGTGGAAGTTCTGATGAATGCTTTTCAGAAAAGATTGCCTACGCAGAGTAATACGGGGTTCGACCTGCCCGGTCAGGTCGCGGGGGTCCAGGGGGCAGCGCCCACGGCGGGGTGCGGGGCAGCGCCCCGTCACGGTACGACCTAGTGGAGGCAAGCTGGTCAAGCGACCTAAGGAAAAGTAGGTCATACGACCTAAGGAAAATCGCGACCTAAAAAGACCAAGTGTAAGGTCGGCGACGACCTAACTTGAACGACTTAACTGGGGGATAAGTCGGAGACGACCTACGAGATATACTGGCCGACCTAACTCGACCGACTTAAAGACTTAGCAGGGTCGAGCGACTTACGAGCTACGACCTAAGGTGACGAGGGCGTTAGGTCGGAGATGACCTAACACTTGACTCGCGAACGACTTATGGAAAAGAAGCTTAGGTCGGAGACGACCTACGAGATAAGCCAGTGCGAGCGACCTAAAGTTTGCCTGGAGGATTATAGGTCGGCAACGACCTAACGTTTTGCCTGGAAATTATAGGTCGGCAACGACCTAAGACTTAACAAAATTCGAGCGACTTAGTGGTTTGCCTTGGAATTTTAGGTCGGCAACGACCTAACGTTTTGCCTGGAAGTTATAGGTCGGCAACGACCTAACGTTTTGCCTGGAAATTATAGGTCGGCAACGACCTAAGACTTAACAAAATTCGAGCGACTTAGTGGTTTGCCTTGGAATTTTAGGTCGGCAACGACCTAACGTTTTGCCTGGAAGTTATAGGTCGGCAACGACCTAAGACTTAACAAAATTCGAGCGACTTAGTGGTTTGCCTTGGAATTTTAGGTCGGCAACGACCTAACGTTTTGCCTGGAAGTTATAGGTCGGCAACGACCTAACGTTTTGCCTGGGGATTTTAGGTCGGCAACGACCTAAGGCTTAAGAGCGAAGACCTAACACTTCGCCTGGGAGTTATAGGTCGGCAACGACCTAGGACTTAAGATAGTGGTGATTTTTCAACGTGCGAGCTAGCAGCCTGGACGACCTAACCTAGGCAGAACGACTTAAGGCTGGAAATTCACCAAAAACGCTAAAAAGTGGAGCTTTTTGCCAATCCAATCCAAACCAAATGCCAATGTGCATGTAAAAGTGATAGGGAATCATTCCCAACAGTCCAATGACAATCATAGGCAAGATGTGAGATCAAAAATCTCACCTTTTCCACGAAATTGATGAAGATGAAGATTGAAAGCAAGGAGAAGCAATCCAAAGCTCGAATCCACAATCTTCTACTTGAATTTGATGTTAAATCTCGGATTTGCAATAGAATTTGAGTTGGGAGTTTTAATTTCTCTTTCCCACCACCATTTTTGACAAAGCTTGAAGTGTTTTAACAAATGAGGAAGAGGGTTGGGCTGAACTAAAGGGGTGCAGTCCAAACCAAAGTCAAAGGCGGGAAAAATGTCGAAAATTTCACTATCTCCAAACATATCGAAGTTTACACTCAAAAAGATCGCAAACGTCATTTTGAACTCAATGGGGGTGGTCTCGAGTCCTAATTTGACCGTATGCAAAAAGTAGCTTTTCGGACTAACATCCGACTAACGATAAAATATTTAAATAAAATATTTAAATATAGAATCGATAGATATGCGGGTTGTTACAACATCTCTTATTTAATCTGAATTCAAATACTTACTTAGTATATATATCTTAAGTACCAATTCCACTTAAGAACATCCTCTTTAAATTTCTTAATTCAATTATAAAATTTTTATACAAAAGTTCTTATGCTTATTACCACTTCACAACTTAATTTTATATCCATTTATATTCAAATTCAATTCTAATTTCTATTTGACCCAATTTATCTCCAAATCTTAAATATTAAATTTTATCAACCATCTCTTAACCCATATTTAATTCACTAATTATTGTAATTAGTTTCATCCACTAATTCATTCCAAATCTCAATAAATTTTATTTCCAAACTTTATTTTATTTAGTCCAACTTAGGCTAAATTTTCAAAATTCACCATATACTTAACTAAAGTTAAGTTTAATCCCATTCCAATATTCAATTGCAATTCCATTTACTTACTAACTAAATTAATTAGTTCATTTACTAATTTATTTCAAATCTCACTAAATTCCATTTTCAATAATTCTTTTTCCATTTAGCCTACTTAGGCTAAATTATAAAATTCTCTTTATCTAACTTAATTCAAGTTAATTTCCATTCCAAATTTTATAAGTTTTCCAACCTATTTTATCATATTTCCCCAAATAACATTTTAATGAAAATCCAAGAGTTTAACTCCTTATTCCCAATTTATTTCAAATCATTTTTGAAATCAAATACATATACACAATCTATTTGTATATCAATTATTCCTTTGCATTTCAAACCAAAACCATTTTTACCAAACAAAACTCTAATGCAGATCATTTAGGTAGCAATTCCTCCCTTAGAAACTCAAAAATGAACACCGATGATTTCGCGATCATCATCGAAATTATTTTCCAGCGATCAAAGTGAGTTTAGTACCTTTATTCCTTAAAAACCTTTTTAAATATTTCCAATTCAAAAATATTTCCCAAATAATATCACTATTATTTCCCAAAAAATTTTGAAAATCATTTTCAAAACCAACGGGAAATTTAATTCCCAAATTTCCAACTCTCAAATCCCTTTTAAATCATATTTAAATATACTCTGAAATTTCATTTCATCTCAAATTATAAATCACATTTATAAACTCATGTTTACAAATTCCATTTTGTTATATGAACTACTTTCTTAACTTTTGGTTATAATATCAATTTTTATTCAATCACCAGAACAACAAATGATAATAGTTTAATATTGTCATTTCCTAACAACCAAGCACACCATATACACTATAATAATTTACGAAAATTATTCCTTTTATATATAACATAATTTGGGTAAAATTATTTCATTTACCCCATTTTAAAACAATACCGTGTTGAATTGCTCTGTTCAAGTGTTTAGAGATCCCTATCAATAACGTCAATTACTCGTAGTGACCAGAATCCATAAGCCTCTCAACAAATCAACCAACACAATATAAAACAATTTTTATATTCACTAACAAATATGCGCTCATATCTATTAATACACTCCAACTTATTCTAGGGTACTACTGACCCGATCTCTAATGAGTTACCCCATCAAAGCCAAGGTTCTCACTTAACCTTCAGCTCTGGTACCAAATGTGACGACCCAGATTTTCGACGCTCGAAAATTGACATCAATATGCCCACTGTATAGTATGCCGAATAATAAAGTGCTGGAAATACCAGATCGTTAGAGAAAAGAAGAAAGAGGTAGAAGAAGAAAAATAGAAATAACAAGACAGAATATCACAATCGCAGCGGAACAATATATAATAGATAACAATTGGTCTTTATACAAAATGAACTATAACTGATATTTACAAATTACATCATTAGAGTACAACACATCAATATCACAATACTGGATAGTTATAGTAACTTGTCCTCACAAATGCTGAATATACAGCCTACAATACACAGCGGAATAAAAATCAAGTACGTGTGATACGTCTTCGTCATCCAGCTCGTCTCCTGAGCTCCATAGCATCATATCATGTATCTGTAATACTCAGTCTGACCCGAGCTTTATAGTAAAATAACACCCGAGTCAGTCTGGAAAACCAGCGTGAGAAAACACAGTCAATTTAAATTATTAAAGTTATCAAAAATCCATTGAAAAACAAAGGTATCTCGTAAGACCACGCCACACATAAACACGACGGGTTTTTACCTTACGATAACCAAAACACTTTTATCAAAATCATCTGATATTATAATAGTGTCTAAGTACAAACACTTATTCAAATATCTGAAATTGTTACATTAATTAAATTCTAGCACACTAGGCTCGACAACCAAAACCGTAAAGGCACGTATTGGAGAATGGATTCCATATGAATGACTAGGCACTGGGGTATCACCTGTCACAGTACACGTCTAGAAAAATGTACCGAGGACCACGCCGGGATGCTCTACAACACAAGACTGGACTATTCCTAACCTGGATAGACCGAATATGCTATCACCCCAGGTGTTCCCATCCTTTCCGAGCTCCTTCTATGTATCATAGTAATAATATCCGAGGGTATCTAGAAAGGTGATAAACATACCCTAATTGGGTGCGACCCACTTAGCCTTGCTGCATCTCCCCTGCTTTTCAGTCATTCTCGATTGATGAGGCTAGAGACTACGTTCACCTTTTTAAAGGAATTTTCAATTAGAATGCTCATTGTCCTCCAATGACAATGTACTAATAGCATTCATCCATACAAGTCCGTTCTGGGTTCGAACGGAACCGAAGGCACTATTCCAACTACATCCATTTTGAAAAAATCCTCAGGATTAGTAGTGATTAGCCCTTGCACTTCACTGCTCCAACTTCGACTCCATGCTCTTGTTTTCACTTCGAAAACATACTCGTTGGATCGAAGTGGTTTTCGGATAACTTATCCGATCCTGGACTAGTCGAGACAACGTTCGATATTTCCGGTAAACTCAACCCCGATTCTTTAGGAAATAAACAGACGAAGATAAGATCATAGATCACCTCCTAACCGTTAGTGGATGGATTTCCTTATAAACGTTCTAGAAGAACGAACGAGTTTATACGTACAGTATAGCACCTCGAACGGTAACTGTACCATATAATTCCCGTGTTTCTTCTAGATATTCCCAAAGTTATATTTTGGGTCCAGATTTGATAGTCGGTTCTTTAACTATCAAATAAACAATCATTCAACCAAATATTTCCTTTTGCCACTGAAAACACTAAATCCCTTTTAATTTAAATTTTGTAAATTAAATCTCTTATAAAAATTCATGTACTTATCTTATCGAATTTAGTATATTCACAAACTATCCTTTCCAAAAATATTTGAAAACCCTTTTAAAATAATATGGAAAGTACCACTGCGGTATCAACCATAGATTCATAGCTCAATGGCTACGTCTTTGTCCTAGAGAAATCCAAAAATTAACTGCATGCGCCCACTGCCTCTGATTACGCCATGAAAGTATACCATTACTTTCCGAAAACTTTATTAAATAATTCTTTTTTTCAAAATAATACTCATGAAATTTATATGTACATTTCCAAGTTAATTTTAGGCAAATACTCTTTAAAATAAAAGTTATTATATAATATTAATATTGAATAATTTATCTTCTAAAATTATAATAATACTGATTAATTCTTAAATAATAATTGACTTAATATAAACTAACTTAGTTAATAATTAAATATACTTAAAATAATTTTAAACAACTAAATAATTAATTTCTGAAATATTCTTAAACACCTTTTTAAATTACCCAGTTAATAATTAAATATGCTCCTTTTTAAAACAAACTCAATTTCTCGATAAAATATATTTTCCAATTCCAATATAACGAGTCTAACATTTATAATTCTCTCGATTTATTCCCAATTTGATTTACGTCCCAATTCCGTAAATTCCCCTTTCACATTTCTAAAAATAAATCTACCATTTATTTTTAAACCGATTTACCCATCTCCTTATAAATTCTTAACGTGAATTTATAACTTCAATTTATCCACTGATAATCACTTCACTTTATTTGTAAACTTTGTTTATAAATCCATAGTCTCATTTCCCGTTAAAAACTATTTCACAATACTTAATTGATTACAAATCGATTTCTAAATTGAATTCTATTTTTAAATCAATTTCCAAAATAACCCAACTATATTCAAGAACCCAACTACATTCAGATTTCACTTCCTTTTCATAATTTAAAACCTTATTTAAAATCTAGTATAACAATTTCATATTTTATTTTCAAATTTCTTTTTTTATTTTTCCAAACTATTTTAAAAATTGTTTGCACAAAAAATGGGCAAACACCTCCAAGTCGTATGATTTAGCTGATTTTATGTTGTTTTAATGATTTGGGAGGTTTATACAAATATGTTAAAAAGCAAGGACTAAACTGTAAAAGACACGTAGATTTATAGTGGTTCAGCCAGAATATGCCTACGTCCACTTTATATATTATTTCTCTTTTCTTGTTCAGATTACAAGTACAAGGCTTTTATACAAGTATATGAAAGTTGTTTGGAAACTCTATCCGTGCTTGAGCTCTCAAACTTGTCCCTCATTGTTGTACCCCTGCCCCTCTATTTATAGAGTGAGGCTGGGGGTAGGGGTCTTGGATGTGCATAGCTGCTGGTGGGCCTGGGCTGATTTGATTTGGCCTGGCACGTCTTGGTCCGGTAGCATTCTGGTTCGGTGGTGATGTTGGTTGGTTGGTTTGGTGGTGAGGTTGGTTCGATGGTGAGGTTGGTTCGGTGGTGATGTTGGTCCGGTGGTGAGGTTGGTTCGGTGGTGATGTTGGTCCGGTGGTTCGGTGATGAGGTTGGTTCGGTGGTGATGTTGGTCCGGTGGTGAGGTTGGTTCGGTCAGGGATTGGCTCGGTCGAAATTTACTCAACATTTGCCCCCCAAAGTAGGGCATGTGGGTACGCACATGGCGTGCTTTGCTTTAGCTTGGATATCCTCACCTGGTCCTACGTGCCGAACCAACTGGTTCGGTCATTAGTATTTGCCTATAAGTATGGACCTCGCGTCTATACTCACCCTTCACCGTTTGGAATAGCCGAATCAACTGAATACCGAATCAGACTTGTTTGCTTGAGATAACCGGACCAACCAATTACCGAATCAATTCATCTGCCGAACCTAGGTGAGCCGAATGATACTTTAAGACTGATCCATCGAACGAACCCAATTATTTTTAGCGAAAGGGCTTGAGCGCCGAATGAACTGACCGAATGAACTAGGGAGTAACAGGCCGAATGAAAATTTGTGCCTTGAACTACCGAATGGCTTGAATGCCGAATGAAGCTTCTTCCTTGTACTACCGGATGGCTTAAACGCCGAATGAAGCTTCTTCCTTGTACTACCGGATGGCTTAAACGCCGAATGAAGCTTCTTCCTTGTATTGCCGAATGTGTTTACGTGTTTATAAGTGGAACTCTAGACAATATACACTTGTTCGTTTGATCTTTATATCCCTTGTTCTAACGATGTGCTTTTTCGTGTTGCAGATAATGTCTCATAAAGTTGAAACCCGTTCCGACAGGAAGAAATCTACAGACAGAAGAGAATCTCCCGTCGTGCCCCCAGTCCAGTTGAATCCAGAACGACATGGGCCCACCCCGAGATCGCTACTGGACGGGTACGGTCCTCAAGAGATTCTAAACTCACCTCCTGATTGCTTCCCCGGCTCACTTAAAGAGGAGCAACTTGATGTTATTTCTCGCTCCTTTGGGATTGACAGAGCACGCATGCTATTGCCGGGGGAAGGAGTGATGCCGTATGACCCCCCTGAAGGCTACTTTGCTTACAGCAGGTATCACTGCATGTGTGGTGCCATCCCGCCTCTCAATGCCTGGATAGTTAGCTTCGTCACATACCTGAAAGTGGCTCCACTTCAACTTCAGCCTAACTCCTATGCCATTTTGGTGAGCCTTTTTGTCATCTTCCAGAGGAGATACGGGCGTCCTCCTTCCAACCGGGAGATCCGGTATTTGTACAACTTGAGGGGCTATAAGAAGGATCTCCATACATCAGCTTGGAATCGGCCGTATCCTTCAAGCCAGTCCTGGACTTGTACTCGAAGTACAACATGTTTAAAAAGGAATGGTTTTTTGTCGGGGACGACTCTGTTTCTATCCATCGCTTCACCTCCGGATGTAAGTCAAAGCTTATTTACAATTTCCGCTCTGGTTGCAATGCTTCTTCTTATGTGTTTTTATTTCTTGCTAGCGACATGTGGTTTTGTGATCGTGGAGAACGATTGTCTGGTTCAGATGGCAGCGGAAATAGAAGCTATTTCAGGAAGAGATAGGTCGGCGGCTTACTTGATCAGGAACGCTACACTTTTGGGGCACAACCTGATCTTACCACATCAGTCTATGGTCAAGCAGAGGGATACTGCGGAAGAGAGGGCCGCCCAAGCTAAATGAGGGGCTTCGTCGAAGAGTAGCAAAAGGAGACCCTTTTCGATACCTCCAGCCGCCGGGGGAAAGAAACTCAAGAAGTCTGATGGTCCCTCTCCCAGTACATGTCCAGACATTCCGGAGGAGCGAGATGTGGATGAGGGGAAAGGCGGAGATGAAGGAGGTGAGAGCGGAAGGAAAGGAGGAGGTGATGGTGGTGGCGATGGCACCGGGGCTTTGTCTTCTGGGCAAGTAGGCGAGATGCAAGAGTGGACGGATGACGCTTTCCGCCAAGCCTTCGAAGGTTTGGAGGAAACGGAGAAGTCCAAGAAAGCTGATAAGGGTCAACCGTGAACTACCCCTGGCTGGCCACACCTTATGTTGGGGCTTATAGTCGGTTCACAGTTGCCGGCGAGCCGAATGCCGTAATGAGCTGCCTTGGCTATAGTCGGCCTTCTCGGTGGCCTATAATCGGCTCATTATAGTTGGCTTTTAGGTCCGTCGCGAGAAATGAGTTAACCCGCAGCAGAGGGATGCCGGAGCAAAAGTGTCTCATTGGCGAGGGCATTGATTCGCATAGTACCTGTTGGGTCTTGTTCAGGTGAAGTTGCGCTATGGAGTGCTTTGAATGGAAATGCTATATGCACAGGATTTTGTTCAATAGAAAAGGATAAAGTTAACAAGCAGCCAAGATACAAAGAAACAAGTTAAAAAAGAGACAAAGTTTTTTAAAGTGGTTCGACATGAAAATGCCTACGTCCACTGATTCTTCTTTGTTAATTCACTTCATATGGGCAGTACAAGTTAAGAAAAGTATCGACGGAGGTGTTGGATGTTCCATGCCCTCTGGAACACCTCTCCGTCCACTGTTGACAAAATATAAGCTCCATTGTGGAGATCTTTATGAATTACATATGGTCCATCCCAGATTGGATCTAGTGCTCTGGGGCGAGGGAAGACTCGCTTGAAGACAAGATCTCCTTCTTGTAAGATACGATGCTTGACCTTGGAGTTGTATTGTGCTGCCACCTTCTATTTGTGGGCTGCTGCTTTGAGGGCTGCATCATTTCTTCTCTCTTCAATTAGATCCAAAGATATGTGAAGGAGTTCTTCGTTCTCCTCTGGGTTATAGTGGATCCTACGGTGGGAAGGCACGATGGTTTCAACTGGGAGCATAGCCTCCGATCCGTATGCCAAAGAGAAAGGAGTATGCCCCGTCGATGTTTTGAAAGATGTGCGATAGGCCCACTATGCCGTAGGGAGTTCATCCACCCAAGCGCCCTTTGACTTTTCGAGTTTCTTTTTGATTAGAGTTTTCAGAATTTTGTTGACGGCTTCGACTTGTCTGTTTGCCTGGGGATAAGCTACGGATGAGAAGCTTTTGTGAATTCCGTGCTCTTGTCACCAGTTGGCGAACTCCTCACTGTCAAACTGAAGTCTATTGTCTGATATAATTTTGAATGGGACTCCGTACTTGCATAGAACATTTTTGATCAAGAAGTTAATAACTTTCGCTGAAGATACTTTATTCAGGGATTCTACTTCCACCCATTTGGTGAAGTAGTCGACTACCACTATAGCATATTTGGCCCCGCCTCGGCCCATTGGCAGTTCGCCGATTAAGTCAATTCCCCATACTGCGAAGGGCCAAGGGCTGGTCATTTGAGTAATCTCAGTTGTTGGTAGCCGTGGAATCTTAGCAAACTTCTGGCATCTGTCACATTTTCTGAAGAAATCTAAGGCGTCCTAGCTTAAGGTGGGCCAGAAATATCCATATCGGAGTATCTTTTTTGCTAAAGTTTGCCCTCCGATGTGATCTCCGCAGCTTCCTTGATGAATGTTGGATAAGATTTCTTTGGCTTTCCTTCCAGCGACACACCTTAATAAGGGGTTAGAGAAGCCACGCCGATAGAGGGTGTCCTCTTGTATTGTGTAGCGGGAAGCTTTCCTCAAGATTTTCTTGACTTCGTTACGCCCGTTGGGTAGTGTGCCACTTTGTAAGTAGTCTCGGAGGGGAGTCATCCAAGTTGCCTCTTCGGTAGTAGCTATCAGATTCACTTGCTCAAAACTTGGGGTCAGTTGCTTTGAGATGGCTACTGCTCCGGAAATAGCGCCGTCTCTCACGCTTGCTTGCTTCGCCAATTCGTCGGCCTCTTGGTTCTCTTCCCGAGGGATGTGTTTGACTAAGTAGTGGTCCAATCGACTAAAAAGTAACTTGATCTTCTTTAAATATGCTATGAGTCATTCTTCTCGAGCCTGGAATTCTCCTAGTATTTGATTAACAATAAGTTGAGAATCGCTATGAAGACACAAAGAATTAGCTCCGATTTCTAAAGCAAGTTCTAATCCAGCTATCACTGCTTCATATTCTGCATCATTGTTGGTGGCAGCAAACTCCAACCTTATAGCATAGTGCAGCTTATTTCCCCTGGGAGTGATTATTACCACACCTGCCCCGAGCCTTGTTCGTTTGACGCACCATCCACAAAGAGATTCTATTTGATGTCTTCTGCTATTTCCGATTGCTCCTTACCTTCGTTGGTAGTGAATTCTGCAATGAAATCGGCCATGGCTTGTCCCTTGATGGCGGTGCGGGGGTGGTAGGTGATATCATATCGACTTAGTTCAATGCACCATTTAAGTAGTCGCCCAGAAGTGTCGGGACGATGGAGTACCTGCCTCAGTGGTTGATCAGTCAGAACTTTGATGGAATGGGACTGGAAGTAGTGACGCAGTTTCTGTGATGTGATTAGTAAGCAGTATGCTAGCTTCTCAAGTTTAGGATATCTGACTTCTGCCCCCGTAAACCTCTTACTTACAAAGTATACTGGCCGCTACGTGCGGTTGTCTTCTCTTACCAAAGCAGCGCTTAGGGCGTGAGATGATACTGCAAGGTATAGGTATAACTCTTCACCTTCGTTTGGAGTCGAGAGTATCGGCGGTTTCTGGAGGTATTCAATTAGGTTAAGGAAAGCTGCTAAGCATTCCTCAGTCCATTCAAACTTTCCTTTGTCTTTCTTTAGAGCTTCGAAGAAGGGGACGCACTTGTCCGTTGCTTTGGAGATGAATCGGCTTAGGGCGGCCACTTTCCCGTTCAGACTTTGCATTTCCTTTCGAGTGGTAGGTATCTTGATATCTCTCAGAGCTTGGACTTGTTCAGGGTTTGCTTCAATTCCTATGGCATGGACGATGAATCCTAGGAACTTTCCTGATGATACTCCGAAGGAGCACTTTAGGGGATTCAATTTCATTCCATACTGGAGAAGTACTTGAAACATTTCGCCCAGGTGGCTTACGTGATTGTCGGCTTCCCTCGACTTTACCAGCATGTCATCCACATAAACTTCCATAGTTTGTCCTATTAGCCCTGCAAACATCTTGTTGACGAGGCGCTGATAGGTGGCTCCTGCGTTTTTAAGTCCGAAAGGCATTACCTTGTAGCAGTACAATCCCCGGTCAGTGATAAAACTAGTGTGGTCTTGATCGGGAGCATGCATAGGAATTTGGTTATATCCTGAGTATGCGTCCATAAAAGGTAAGAGTTCGTGCCCGGCTGTGCTGTCTACAAGCTGATCGATTCGGGGAAGTGGGAAGCAATCCTTCGGGCAGGCATCATTTAAGTTGGAGAAGTCAATGCATGTTCACCACTTCCCATTAGCCTTCTTTACCAGCACCAGATTGGCGATCCACTCTGGGTAGATGGCTTCTCGTATGAAGTCATTGGCAAGTAGATTCCTTACTTCTTCATCGAGGGCTGCTGATCGTTCTGCCCCCATGCTTCTCTTTCTTTGTTTTACGGGCGTCTTGGTAGAATCAATGTTTAGTATGTGGCATGCTATGTCAGGGGAGATTCCGGTCATGTCAGCATGTGACCATGCAAACACATCCGAGTTGTGGCGGAGAAAGTCAATGAGTCGTTCCTTCAACTATGTTTTTAGTTGGGACCCGATTTTCAATAGTCTACTCGAGTCATGTTTGTCTACAGATACAAATTCCATAGCCTCTGCAGGCTCGGCGGTGGCCTCTTCCTCTTTGTCCCTAGGGTCTAATTCATTGAAAGGGTCGCTGGTGTATCGAAGAGGAGGGGCTTTCTTTAGTTGTTATGCTTCCAAACTCTTTGTGCAGAGGGCAACCTCTACACTCTTCCCTTTATCCTTCCTGTGGTTGTTGCAAAGTTCAGTTACATAGCAGTCTCGAGCAACGTCCTGGTCTCCTTCTACTTCCCCTACTCCATTGTCCGTTGGAAATTTCATCTTTAGGCACCATGGGGCCAGGACAATTTGGAAGTCATACAAGGCTGGCCTTCCTAAGAAGGCGTTGTAGGCCGAGTGGTTTTCTATCAGCACAAATGTCTATTTCCGCACAATGGAGCGGGGATGACTTCCGATTTCAACAAAGAGGTCCAGTTGCCCGAGGGGCATCTTCGCATCTCCAGTGAAACCGTGTAGTGGTTTGTTGCAGGGAGAAACGTCCTTCATTGATAGCTTCATTTTGTCGAATGCATGCTTGAATAAGATATTTACTAAGCTTCCAGTGTCTACTAGAATTCGGAAGACTTCGGTTGGACCGAGCCGGGCAGAGATAACCATGGGATCCATATGAGGGTACTGCCTTCCCTCTAGGTCACGCCTGCTGAATGTGATGTCGTCACTCTCTTTCCGCTTCGGGTGGCGTTCTTCTATAATAGAATTAACACAAACTTCATTGTTTCTAAGCGACTTTCCAAATCTTTCCATTTCTACCCAGCTTCTGTCGGCGATGTGCGGTCCTCCCGAAATGGTATGGACCACTATCTTCTCTTGACTGGAGCCGCTAGTGTTGTGATTTCCTCTGCCTACCTCTGGTGAGGGTAGCCTTGGGTTCTCATTGGCAAGAGCTGGAGTCCTGTTCTGACCTTTTACATAGCGTTCCAGTCTCTTCCTTCTGATGTGTTCTTCAATCAAGTCCCGGAGATGATGGCATTCATTGGTGTCATGCCCATGAGATTCGTGGAAGCGGCAGAACTTTCCAGATTTTTGTGCGTTATCTGATTCCTTCTTGTATGGTGGGCGTTTGTATCTAAGTTCGTCTTGGGTGGCAAGGAAGTTGTTTTCAATGGTTTCATTCAAAGGAGTGTAAGTGTCGAATCTCGGTCCTGGCCGATATAGGCGCTTTTCTCCCTTCTTGCCCCTAGCATTGTCCCTAGAATCATTCCTTCGAACGTCCTTCGCTGCAGCGGGTGCGTTGCCGTGAGCAGCCTTATTTTGTTGCCCTGACTGCCCCTCAGTAGCAGCATCTTCAAGCCTCATATATTTCCCGGCTTCATGGAAGAAATCGGGTAAAGTAGCTGGTTTTTCTTTTGTCAATCTTCTAGCAAATTTAGTATCCAGATGCACACCACTACAGAGAGCCATTAGGATAAGCTTCTCATCGGCATCTTGGACTGCGGCCGCTGCGGCATTGAATCGGGTTAGGTATTGCTGCAGCTTCTCTCCAGGTTTCTGTTTGATACTGGATAAGGAATAAGCGTCCTTGGGTTGTTCCACATGAATGCAGAACTGACTGATAAACTTTTCTTTCAACATTTCACACGAGGTGATGGATCCCTGGGGTAAATGACAGAACCAGGAGGTAGCTATATCTGCTAAGAATAGTGGAAAGCATTTGCACAGTACTCCCTCTGTTGCTCCACTCATGAGCATATGCTGTGTGTATCTCTGTAAGTGTACAACGGGGTCGGAGGTTCCTTTGTAAGATTCCATTATTGGCATTTTCCATTCTCAGGGGGTGATGGCAATCTCGATGTTGCGGGCGAATAGGCTGGTTACCCTAGCGCCTATCCCTCGATCTCTTTGATCCCGTTGGACGCACTCTCAGAACAAGCATGCCATCCTTTCATCAGAATTTGGAGCAGACATGAATGAGTTCGGTTCTGCTCTGTGGGACTGATTCCGTCCGGATGACCTGTAGGGATGGTATCGCCTATCATTCCTGATATTTTCCAATGGCTGTCTTTGGTCTTCTGGGAGCATGCTAGGATCAGCTACAGCTGGCCCTTGCCTCGATCTTCCCCTGCTGGGTTCTGATCTAAGCACTTCCTCGGGTCCAACTTCGGGCTGGACTCTAGCTCGGCCCTGTTCATTGGCGTTTTTGTGGTTAGGCAGTATGACAGGCTCAGCTACAGTTGACCTCCGCCCGGTACCTCCCCCGTTGGGTTCGGTTCCAAGCGTTTCCTCAGGCCTAACTTCGGGTTTTGCTTGGTCTCAGCTCCTACCATGGCCGCCTCTGTTGTTAGCTCCTTCGAAGAAGGAAGATCTTTGCTATCTCCGAGATCCTCCGGACTGGGACTCTCCCCATGATTCAATGTTGCGGTTGGACTCTTCAGCATCCCTTAAGCGTGACATGAGATGGTCCACCAAGGCTTCCTGCTGGGATGTGAAGCGGTTAGTCACTTCCGCCACAACCCTATCTAGGTATGCCCTAGTAATTGCTGTCGGCTGTTCTGAGGCTGGGGTTGTCGGGTTTGCCTGACCTTCATCTGGTACTGCTGCTGGAAGGGGACGATTCACCTGGTCTGCGACCGCTGGATCTGGAAGACTTCTGGTTGCGATGTTTTTTCCTTTGTTAACATCTTTCCTCTGCTTGGGAGGCATGTTTTCCAAGCAATGAACGATGCTGTTAGGAAGAAGGTTAAGTGGAAGAAGCTGAAGCTTTGAGCTTTTATCTCTCAATGAAAGCACCAAAAATGTTTGCACAAAAAATGGGCAAACACCTCCAAGTCGTATGATTTAGCTGATTTTATGTTGTTTTTAGTGATTTGGGAGGTTTATGCAAATATGTTAAAAAGCAAGGACTAAACTGTAAAAGACACGCAGATTTATAGTGGTTCAGCCAGAATATGCCTACATCCACTTTATATATTATTTCTCTTTTCTTGTTCAGATTACAAGTACAAGGTTTTTATACAAGTATATGAAAGTTGTTTGGAAACTATATCCGTGCTTGAGCTCTCAAACTTGTCCCCCATTGTTGTACCCCTGCCCCTCTATTTATAGAGTGAGGCTGGGGGTAGGGGTCTTGGATGTGCATAGCTGCTGGTGGGCCTTGGCTGATGTGATCTGGCCTGGCACGTCTTGGTCCGGTAGCATTCTGGTTCGGTGGTGATGTTGGTTGGTTGGTTCGGTGGTGAGGTTGGTTCGGTGGTGATGTTGGACCGGTGGTGAGGTTGGTTCGGTGGTGATGTTGGTTCGGTGGTGATGTTGGTCCGGTGGTTCGGTGATGAGGTTGGTTCGTTGGTGATGTTGGTCCGGTGGTTCGGTGGTGAGGTTGGTTCGGTCAGGGATTGGCTCGGTCGAAATTTACTCAACAAAAATCGATTTGAAAATCTTTTTACACTTAAACAAATATCGCTTAAGTTTTATTATTTAAAATCCTATTATTTACATTATTCAAAAATCTCTATTTAACACCATGGAATATTTAAGTACGAGTCAACCATTTATTTTATCCCAAATAAATTTTCTTAATTAATCCAATTTTCAATATGAATGCTTCACTTCCAAAATCCCTTTTAAATTTCCTTTCAAACTCAATATATATATATATATTTATGATATTTTAAAATATCAAAATCTAGGCCAGTAATACCATAGCATCCAATAACTTTAAATTACACCATATATATCTCAGATTATTCAACATTTCATATATCACTATATACAAAATTAAATTCAACGTTTTTGAGGAATCCAGTTGGATCCCTCCAACCAGTTTCCCTGCATCCACAGATGTTAATACACATAAAAATACCAATCCCACTTCGAGGGGGATATCGCCGTATATAGGGTCATCCGCTATTATGTGGGGCGCATAGGGTCTCATCCGCTATATATATATATGCGGGAATGTCAATCACTCTAATATATATATACTACGATATATAATATCACATTCAACTGATAAAAATATATCAATTTTTATCAATCAATCAATGATAAATTTTAACTATTTAAAATTAATTACGGTAATCCAAAATTGAGTGAGATTAACCCACCGTTGTTTCCGAATTTGTTAATCATTCCAATCCCAAATTTTGTTCCATTGCGTAGTGTTTGTCGCTACAATCTAACATGACTCGAGTTTGTAAATTTGAACCTCGCATGAAAATTTTACGAATTATATAAATTAATTTTTTCTTTCTTTTATATATATATACACTCACTAATTTACTTCAATTAAATTAAAATTAAAATTAATTTCATTACCTTGTTTCCAAATCAAATATCATAACCCTCCAACAGATACGCACTAACACACCACCGCTGCCTCAAGCCCTCCGCCACTGTCCCAAGCTCCACTTCACCTCTGACCAACTAGCAACGCACCATCCCCAAGATACAATCCCACCTGAAATAACTCACGACTTCCACTCTTCCTCGCAACCTCACCACGCTCGAGAATGACATACCCAGGTCACCGCCAACATCACCTACTGGCCATCACCTCGACGCACGCGTACGTACGCGACTCCACACCCCAGCCTCAACCACCCACGACTACACACAAACAGCTCCGCACCTCATCACAAATCACGTCACCTTCTACCTCCGCTTCGACCACCTAGATCGTGAACCCCAATTCCAGACTTCCTTAAAATCGCGACCCTAAAACTGCGTACCCTACCTCGATCTCGAAGCCGCCGCGCCTTCCCAAACCACCACCTCCCATCGTTCGCGACTTCGCCTAACCCTCGACTTCGTTGTCGCTCGAAAATCAGAGAAGAGGAGTCGCAATTTATGTTGCTCGATATCTTTTTTTTAATATTTTCAAGTTCGACCATTTCTTTTGGATTTATGACTTTGTGAAAATGGATAAGTTTTTTGGAGGATTTTAAATGACGAAGGAGGATACAGGTTGATTTCAAACGAGCTCCTCTTTTCGTCATTCCAAAATTAAGGTCGACGTCCCTTTTTCCTTTTTTTTCTGTTTTGAGTTTCCGTGCTATTTTTAAAAAGAGGGGGAACGTGATTTAAAAGAAAGTGAGGTGGCTGATGGTATGTTGAGTGAAGGGAATTTGGGTTGATGTGGGTACGGTCAAGTAAAAAAATATATTTATATATATGTATGTTTTAAATTTCAAATTAACTCGATTTCGTAACTCAAAATTTTGGACTCCTATCGAGACGTGCCGCTAGGCGTTTATAATGTTATACTCTTATTCCGAACATAATGGAAAATGTTTCAAGTCCTAATTCGATCGTATGGAGAAGATAGCTTTTTGGACCCAATTATTATATTGAATTTTCGATATAAATTTCAGCGCGTTTATATCCCGTACGACCAAACGATGACTTCAAATGCTACGAAATTTGAAACCGGTTATAATACACTATTACAGATCCAATGGAACTAGTTTCGTCGAAATCCGAGACTGTGCCTCGGAAGGCTATTTTTAAATGTTAATTCAAACGATATATTTTTAAATGTTAATTCAAATGATTATCTTCAGTATTATTAATATAAATTTTATAAGCCTTTAAATTATTTTTAACAAGCTTAAAACTCCAGATTCAATATTTTAACTAATTTTCCATTATTAAATTCAATAATTAAATTATCCAATAAATATTTATATTTGAAATTCAAGTTTAAATATCTAAAATCAATTAAATATTCCAATTTCAAATAACCAAAATTTTGGGTCGTTACACAACCTTTACTACGATGTTATTCTAGGCGATGTACTTAGCCTTTTGGTTGAATCAACCATAACATTTCATTTGGAACAATTTCAGCTTAAAGCCCCTTAACTAAGACTTAACATGGATTTAAGATTGACGTATTATACTTGATATCACTTATGGAGTTCGGGTCCAAATGCTGTAACAAACCACCATTTTTTACATTTCGATTTAACATAACTCATGGTGTACAAACCCCAAAAATCGAAAATGATGTGTCTTTAGTTAAGACAATAAGAGACAAAACAATATAATAAAATCTATCTATTTCTTTTTGAACTCACAGCTAAAGGAATTCATATAATATGAATCAAATATCACTTTACTTGAAATGAAAAATCCAATGTATATGCATAATCAAGTATAACCAAATTTAATCCAAGTCTACATATACATACAATCGATGTCAGATGATTGTTTATACATATATACACACACACAATAGCAATGCCTTTGTCATTTGCACCATCCACCATCACTTGGTACAACACTCCAGTTTCCATCAACCTAATAATGAAACAAAAAGGAAAAAAACATAGGGAGAGGGTTAGACTACACTGTGGTGAGTGTGTACGTCTACTCTACAAAATACCCTAGACATTTCCAAATAAGACAAGAATACTTATGGTAACCACTCATACCTTAATCATTTTTCAATTGTACATGGCTAACTTCATGAAACAAGGTTTTAGTCTAATACATTTACAATAGTCGATGGTATTGTCTAACCCATACTCAAATCCAATACATTACAATGGTCGAAAGTATAGTCTAACCAATACTCAAAGCCGATCCCACCCTATTACATAAGGCATGGCTGAATCACTGAATGAACATAGTTCCATACATGGCTTATAGACCCATTTCCATACAACAACACCCACCTCATATTTTCTACACATAGTGAGTGTGTTACCATGATAACCAATAGAGGTCTTAGAATAAATAGTCAAGCAAAAACATCAAAAAAATTCGACTCTTCATACGTATATATTCATATACATTAGATATATATACACACACATTCATCCGTATATTTGTCTGAAATATTCCAATAAATAAGGTCAAAAAGTCACTCTGAAACATCACTAACTGATGTCCAAAACTCATAGGAAAAGCCCCAAATGGATTTAATTTATTAAAGTTGGCCTTGTTTGTTAGAACCTTGTATTTTGATGTTTTGATTTTGACAACTATATAAGTAAATATTATATAAACTAACCATATTTGCAAGAGAAGATACTATTCTACTCGACAATAGGTTAAAGACCAAGAATTCAGAGAGAAGTTTCAAAAATTATTAATGGTTTGTCTATAGTCTAGTTTAGTAGTTAATTATTGTTAAAATCTCTTCTAGGTGGTATATACATGCACACAAGTATTTAAAATTATTTTCAAACCATATACACACAAAGTATTTCATTATTTTCAAATTCCACTGTCAAAAAGTTTTCAAAAGTACTTAGTATGGTAGAAACTCTTAATTCAGTCGATTGAATGAAGAGCTCTAATCGACCGAATACCTATGCTTGTGCACAGTGAACTTGAAGGTTCAATCGACTGAACCACCCTATTCAGTCGACTGAACTATGTGTCTTTTTTATATTAAACTTTAAAATTCGAAATTTTTGAATATTTAGTAGACTGAAATCTTTTCCTCGATCGACTGAAAATTCATAACGGCTATTTTCTGAACGGTCACTTCCATTCAACGAACAGAAACAACCCTTGATTCAAGAGTTGTTTTCTATCTTTTGACCGTAACTCTTCACGAAGAATTGCATCACTTACACTCTATATATAACCTTAAAATCAGTTGTTTTAATCACTTAATTTCTGATTCTATCCTCGTATACTTCTTATCTAAAATATTCTGCCATCTGCTTTCAAATCTCGTTCTAATCACTTGCACATTCAAGCACAAATTCATTTGTGATTAAATTAACTTACAATCTTCACGAACTACAATATATACCATAAAGGAGAAGATTATAGGAACGGTGTACTCTAAAGACATATCTGTGCTATCAAAAGAGCACAATCAGTCAAGAAAATTCTCTGTATTATGGAAGTCCTGTTCGGTTGCTCAGGCGGTAGAAGTCGTATTCAGTTGTCTAGGCAGTAGAAGTCATGTTCGGTTGCTTAGGCGGTGTAATACCTATTCCTTCGGGTTAAGAGAGGGTTGATAGTTAAATTCCAGAAGGAGTCTAGGATTGGACGTAGAACGGGAATTCGAACCAGCATAAAAATCCCTAGTGTTATTTACTTTACTTTTTACCTTTTATTCCGCATTATTAGATAACTTAGTTACTATTCCATATTACGATCCTTAGCAGCACTTTCATTTGGTATCAGAGCAAGGCCATTATTTAACCATAACACAGTTATTTGATATTCAGTTAATATGGAAAATAACACTAACACAAGTTTTGTTGAAGGTCAATCCACTGCACGACCACCACTATTTAACGGTTTGAATTATAATTATTGGTCAACTCGAATGAGAATTTTTATGCAAGCAAATGGATATCATACTTGGAATATCACTCAAAGTGAATACACTATACCTACTGCACCATTCACAGAATGGTAAAATACACTAAAGTTAGATGCTACATCGAATGCAAAAGCCATGAATATGTTATTTTGTGCCTTAGATAAAAATGAATTTAATAGAGTTAGCATATGTACAATTGCTTATGAAATTTGGGGAACTCTTAAAGTCACACATGAAGGAACTAACAAAGTTAAACAAAGAAAGATTTCTATGCTAAAAAATTAGTTCTAAAATTTTAGAATGAGACCAGATGAAACTATAAATGACTTGTATTCTAGATTCCAAGACATACATCATTCACCATTGGCACTAGGAGAAATTTTTTCAGATTTTGATATTGTCTCAAGAATTCTAAACCCTTTAATGGATGAATGGGAATGAAAAGTCTTAGCTATTGAAGAAGCTAATGACATTTCTACCATCAAACCTGAAGAGTTAATTGGAAATCTCATGCCATACGAAGTTAATTTGTTGGCAAAACGAGATCCAACACAAGATAAAAAGAATATTGGCTTCAAAGCTAAACAAGAAGATTCGGATTCAGATGAAGATGACATTACATTGATTGCAAATAATGTCAAAAGGTTTTTAGTATTTAGAAAGAACAAGAAGTTTGGAAATAACAGGAGAGACAATTCCAGTAAACCGCTAGTTTTGAATCTCGAATGTTATGAATGTCATAAGAAGGTTCACATGAAGAAAGACAGTCCTGATAGAAAGAAAGACAGATTCAAGAATAGGAAGGACAAGTACAAAAAGGAGCAAGCATTCTTTGTTACATGGGATGATTCAGAATTATCTTCATCATCAGACAGTGATTCTGAACGAACCAACGTCTATTTTATGGCTTCAACTAATGATGTAAGTGATTTAACTTTTGATGATTTAATTGATATAAATTCAAAATTGTTAGATAAACTTAAAGAAGTTAAAAGAAAGTATAAAGATATACTAGATAGATTAAACAGAAGTGAAATAGAAGTTGATATGCTAAGAGATTAAAAGAAAATCTTAGAAGAAGAACTTGTTAACACATAAGAATCTTTGTCTAGCGTTTCTTCTCAACTTAATATGCTATCAAATGAAGTAGAAGTGCAAAAAGAAAGGAATATGACATTAGCTTCAGAAAATCATGATTTAAAATCAAATGTCAAAATTCTTGAATTGAAAAATACCAGTCTCAAAACTGAGTTAGAGATTATCACTAAAAATGTAACTAATTTTAATAAAGGAAGAGAAAATCTTTCTAAAATTATCAGTAATTCTCAAACTACTACTAATAAGAATGGATTAGGATATAAAAATTCTTCAAAGACTAGTTCAAAGAAGAATAGTATATCATATAAAAAATTTCAATTTACATAACAATTTTGTAAAAGCAAAACCAAAACCAAAGGTTTTCACTCAAATGAAAGAAATTGGTAGCACAAATACTATAAAAATTTGGGTACCAAAAACTAATAACAATTTAATCAGAAATAAGTATATTAAATCTTTTGTAACTTCAGTTCATAAAAATAAAGATTTTACTTATAAAGGGAATTGTAAACCCTCTTCGGTTTGGCTTCCTAAGACCTAACTCTTAGGACCCTAATAAAATGTGGGTACCAACGTCATTTTTATATTTTTTGCAAGTACCAACTAAGAAAAGAGGAAAGTGGATACTAGGAAGTGGTTGCTCAAAACATATGACAGGAAATAAAGATAGGCTGACCAACATTATCTACTCAGATGGAGGATCTGTCACATTTGGAGATAATTCCAAAGGATATATCATCGGCAAAGGCCATGTGAGCAATGACGGTATATCTAACTTACCTCTTATTACAAATTTTTTACTAGTGAAGAATTTGAAACATAATTTGCTAAGTATAAGTCAACTATGTGATAAAGGTTTTAATATAACCTTTTTAGAAAATATATGCAGCATATTTGATCAAAATAATAATCTTATATTGAAGGAACCAGAGAAAGAAATATTTATATATTAAATATGAAAGTCAATCACAATACAAATATGTGTCTAATATCCAAAGAAAGTGATCCTTGGTTATGGCACAAATGATTTTGTCATATAAATTTTAAAGCAATAAACAAATTATCAAAGAATAATTTAGTTAAAGGTCTACCAAAAATGAGTTCCAAAGTGAAAAGTATTTGTGATGCTTGTCAATTAGGAAAATTAACAAAATCTTCTTTTGAATTAAAGAAAATGATTTCTACATTACAACCACTTGAGTTATTACATTTGGATCTTTTTGGACAAACTAAGATTCAATCTATAAACCATAATAGATATGTTTTTGTAATAGTAGATGATTTTTCAAGATATACCTGGATAATATTTTTGAAAAATAAAAGTGATAATTTTGAAAATTTTAAAATATTTGCTAAAAGAATTCAAAATATTAAAAATTTGAAAATTAAAAATATTCGGAGCGATCACGATGGTGAATTTGAAAATGAATCTTTTGAAAATTACTATAATAAGAAAGGAATTATTCACAAATTTTCATTTGCTAGAACTCCGCAGCAAAATGGAGTTGTAGAAAGGAAAAATAGAACACTTCAAGAATGTGCTAGAACTTTATTAAATGGAAGTACTCTACCAAAACATTTTTGGGCAGAAGCTGTAGCAACTGCGTGTTATGTTTTAAATAGAGTTTCCATCAGACCATTAACTAAACATACACCATATGAGCTTTTTAATGGAAGAAAACCTAACATATCATATTTTAAATTTTTTGGTTCAAAATGTTTTATATGAAATACAAAAGATAAGCTTCGTAAATTCGATCGAAAATCCGATGAAGGAATATTCATTGGATATTCGGAACGAAGCAAAGTTTATTAAATTTATAATAAAAGAACTAAAATAATTGAAGAAACACTTCATGTGTCATTCGATGAAAATTTCAAAGTTAACCATAAAATAGAAGATGAAGAAATTAATTTTAAATCAAACGACTCAGATGATGATTTTGAAAGTAATACAGACAACAATTTACCAAATAATAATGAAATAAGGTCCCCACCAAGAATTCTAAGAAATTACCCTGCTGAAAATATCATTGGAGAAATAAATACCAACGTAAGAACATGAAATCAACTAAATAAAATGGGTCATGTAGCTTTTCTTTCAAATATTGAACCCAAAGATGTTAAAGAAGCTTCAACTGATGACTACTGGGTTATAGCTATGCAAGAAGAATTAAATCAATTTGAACGTAATGACGTTTGGGACTTAGTTCCTAAACCAAGTAATCAAGCGGTTATCGGTACAAAATGGGTTTTCAAAAATAAAGCTGATGAGCAAGGAAATATTATTAGAAATAAAGCTAGACTAGTTACTCAAGGTTATAATCAAGAAGAAGGAATAGGCTATGATGAAACATTTGCACCTGTAGCTCGTCTAGAAGCTATATGTATTTTATTAACTTATGCATGTTCTAATAATTTTAAATTATATCAAATGGATGTAAAAAGTGCTTTCTTAAATGGTATTATAAAAGAAAATGTATATGTAGAACAACCTCCTTTATTCGCACATGAAAAATATTAAGATCATGTTTATAAGTTAAAAAAGGCTTTATACGGTTTAAAACAAGCACCTCTTGCTTGGTATGACCATCTTAAAAGTTATTTAATTAATTCAGCTTTTTAAAATTGGAAAAGTATATCAAACTTTATTTATAAAACAAGATAAAAATGATATTTTAATAATTCAAATCTACGTAGATAACATTATTTTTGGTTCCACAAACGAAAATTTATGTCAAGAATTTCAAAAATTATGACAAGAGAATCTGTAATGTCTCACATGGGAGAACTTTCATATTTTCTTGGCCTACTAATTAAACAATTAAGTTATGGTATTTTTATTAATTAAGAAAAATATTGTAATAATCTCATAAAACAATTTGGTATGGAAAAAACTTCTGCTAAACCAACTCCTATGAGTACTACAATACATCTCCATAGAGCTGAAAATGGCAAAGGTGTTGACCAAAAATTATATCGTAGTATGATTGGTTCATTACTATATTTAACTACTAGTCGACCAGATATAATGACGAGTGTATGCTTGTGTGCACGATTTCAAGAAAATCCCAAAGAATAACATTTGCGGGCAGTGAAGCGAATTTTGCGATACTTAAGCAAGACTAAAGACTACAGTCTCTTTTATCTAAAAGAATGTCCTTTTGAATTAGTATCATATAGTGATGCTGATTTTGGAGGATGTCAAACGGATCGAAAGAGTACTAGTGGTACTTGTCACTTTGTTGGACGATCTTTAGCATCTTGGTTCAGTAAGAAACAAAATTGTGTTTCACTTTCGACGTGTGAAGCAGAATATTTCTCTGCTGCTTTGGCATGTGCTCAAGTAATCTACATGCAGCAAACACTACAAGATTTTGGAATACACCTTTCTAATTCAACAATTTTATATGATAATAAAAGTGCAATAAATTTATCGAAAAATCCGATAAATCATTCTAGAACTAAACACATTGATATTAGACATCACTTTCTTCAAGATAATATAGAAAAAGGAAATATTTCATTAGATTTTGTTCCTTCAGAAAACCAGATAGCTTTACTAAACCATTAAATGAAAATATTTTTATTAAATTACATCAAGAATTAGGTATTATATCTTTGCATGATTCATAAATTCATAAAATTTTAAAAATAATATATTTTTTCCAAAAATGAATTTTTTTTAAAATGGTGCTGCTGGCTCTCGATCTTAGGTCACTGGTCAGGAAGTTGTATGCTTTTACATTATGCTATATTGTTTCTTGGTTTAACAACAATTATCTATCTCTAATTAACTGTACGGTAAGTATTTCTTATGTTTATCTACCTTTAATTTTTCCTTTGGTTATAAACGTTCAAACAATTTGCTTCCCAATTTACTTCAACCTTAAAATAGTACGTCTTCCCATATATAAAGGCTTTCCACCTCACCTTTTTCTTCATATTCTCTTTTGTTCAATCTTTTTTGCTCAATATTTTTTCAAACTTTTGTACACACTCCATAATGTCTTCACAAGAAGGATCAAGTCAGTCTTCCATTATTTTCAGCATACCCACTTCGGAATCGTCAAAAAATTCCAATAACTCCACTCCTGTATATATTCCAGTTAAGATTATACCATCTCCAACACATCACACTGGATATACGCCACAGGGGAAGCGAGCTAAACATAACTTACATTTTGGCTCTCCATCCACTAAAGATAAAATTGATGATATTCACCATTACCAAAGAGAGACTCTGGAACTTCAACGCGAAATGTACTATGAGCAGAAAGTTAATGCTAAACGCTTAAGCTTTCTAGAATAAGTCGCTTTGAAGCTTTACGGGTCATCATCAAAATAATGCGTGCATCAACCATCACCACAACGTCCTCAAGTGCCACCGAACTTTTGGGAACAAACCCCTCAACGTCCTCAGGTGTCACCAAACTCCTGGGAGCGTAATAATGTATGGTCACCTATCCATCCATTACAAGAGATTACGAAGATTGAACCGCATTTGGACGATTCAAAATCTTATGGAAACTAAGATTTCATGTATACTGTTTTGTAGAAAATTTTGTTTGTTTTATATGTTTCTCTATTACATAATAATATATTTTTGTTTTCCAATAGATTACAAATAGAAATCAATAAGTATATATATTATCTAGCTCTGTTATAGAAAAATCTTTAGTCAAGAGGCTAAGCTAACAAAAAGGCACAGTTTCAGTCGACTGAATAAGACAAAACAGTCAACTAAAACTTCATATGATTTTTTTACAGCTACAGAATCAATCGACTGAACTCGTGAAACAAGTCGACTAAAAAACTTGATTTTTAGTTATAAAGTTGCGGCCCTAAATTTCCTGCACATCAGTCGACTGAAATATGGATTCAGTAGACTAAATGTTCATACATACTTCAAATTGTTTCAGAAAACAGTCGACTGACCTTATATATACAGTCGACTGAATATGCAAATTTTACACTAAAAACATGCGGGATAAATTTTCTTGCATATCAGTGAACTGGTCCTACCATTTCAGTCAATTGATTCGTATATTCTTTTTAAAAAAATTTGCCTACACATTTCACAACCTACCTTTTCACCAACCCTATATAATCATCTTCTTTTTCATCAAACCCTTACCTCTTTCAGCAACCAAAACACTAGCCTCCATTTTTTTTCAAACAACCTTTTTACCACCAAATCCAATCAATCCAATGGCCCCAAGAACTAAGAGAGCAAGAGAACCCTCAGCCGGACCATAGGAAAGTCAAATAAGACCATGGCTTCATAACGACATTGCAGTTACTCGATTCAATGCTATGAAGCTCAAGGATTTTTTATGGCTCCTACGCCAAATTTCCCGATTTCAATGCCTATGCCATTCGTGAGATTACCGAAACTAGCGGAATTGATAGCTTGATTGAGTTTGATGCTAATAATGTTAAGGTATATCCCCTTCTCACCAAACTATTATTCGCAAACATGAACTTGGATCACCAAGATCCAAGAAGTAAAGATGACTACATTTGGACGTTAGTTTCTGACGTCCGAATCTATCACCCACTTCAACGACTCAGACATATTCTTCGTTGTCATTCCGATGGAGCTCATATCAACGACATCGATGTCGACATGGAAAATAGAGATGAAGTCTCCCATAGATTTTTGTCCGACGACTTGACTGTGCTTAAATCTGTTGCATTGTGACCAAAGGCGCGTATTCTACACTGTGCTCTAATCCGATCTCTTCAACCTCGTACCGGGAGTTACAAGAAGGTTTACAGGAGAGACTTTCAAGCTTTCTACACCATTTACTCCTCCCAACAAGTAAATTGGGCTAAAGTTATTCTTGACGAATTCCTAACCATCAATCTTAAGAGGAGTTATAAGACCATCTTCTACGGAGCTTATATCATGCGCATTCTTATGAATTTCGAAGCCACCTTACCCAATGCCGACTTCATTACCGTTGGTGAACTAAATTCTAAGACTTTAAGTCTTATGAGTTTGCCCAAATGACCTCCACCTCAAGAAACCATTAGTTTCCAACAATGGGCTAATCGAGAGCAAGGGATTCCACAACCCCAAGAAATGCACATTACCTCCTCCTCCACTCAACCTTCCCATCAAATAGAAGAAGAAGAAGACGATGAAATTCAAGAGCTTCAAGGAGAATTCAATCTGAAGCACCCTCTTGCCACACTCTCCCGAAATCAAAGCAAGCTCAACTGGAGATTGGTCACCGTTGAAAAGAATGTCGTCAAGACCAACAAGAAGCTCGATTCCATCAAGGGCTTCTTAAACAAGATATGGGAGAAAATTTCTTGTATCGGCTCTACTTCTACAAGTATTGCCGAAAATCCTGCTCCTTTCACTTGGTCTACATCCGAGGAAGAAGAAGAAGAGGAAGAATTGGGGAGTGAGGAAGTTTAGTTTTCTTTATCTGAGTTTATGCCTTTCTATTTTCATGTTGCTCCTTATTATGTTACATTGGATATTTGATGTTGTTTTGATGTTTGTTTAGTATTGTTTGGTGTCTTAAAACATGCTTGTCTCTAATGTTCATTTCATTTATCATGTTTATCTATTTATGATTCATCTGTGATACTATTGTTTATCATGATATCCTTGTATTCCTTTTTATCGATTACAAAGGGGGAGAAGTATATATGTTCAATAGGTAATTCGAGCAAGTAGATCATTTATTCAGGGGGAGTTACAATCATTTTTATAGATTTTTATATATTTTTAGACTTACATAGTTGTCATCATCAAAAAGGGAGAGAATATTAGAACCATGTATTTTGATGTTTTGATCTTGATAACTATATAAGTAAATATTATATAAACTAACCATATTTGCAGGAGAAGATACTATTCTACTCGTCAATAGGTTAAAGACCAAGAATTCAGAGAGAAGTTTCAAAATATATTAATGGTTTGTCTATAGTCTAGTTTAGTAGTTAATCGTTATTAAAATCTCTTCTAGGTGGTATATGCATGCACACAAGTATTTAAAATTATTTTCAAACCATATACACACAAAGTATTTCATTATTTTCAAATTTCACTGTCAAAAAGTATTCAGAAGTACTTCAGTATGGTAGAAACTCTGAATTCAATTGATTGAATGAAGAGCTCCAGTCGACTGAATACCTGTGCATGTGCACAGTGCACTTGAAGGTTCAGTCGACTGAACCACCCTATTCAATCGACTGAACTATGTTTCTTTTTTATATTAAACTTTAAAATTTGAAATTTTTGAATATTTAGTAGACTGAAATCTTTTCCTCGGTCGACTGAAAATTCATAACGGCTATTTTCTGAACGGTCACTTCCATTCAACGAACAGAAACAACCCTTGATTCAAGAGTTGTTTTCTATCTTTTGATCGTAACTCTTCACGAACAATTGCATCACTTACACTCTATATATAGCCTTCAATTCATTTATTTTAATCACTTAATTTCTAATTCAATTCTCATATACTTATTATCTAAAATATTCTTCCATTTGCTTTCCAATCTCGTTCTAATCACTTGCACATTCAAGCACAAATTCATTTGTGATTAAATTAACTTACAATCTTCACAAACTACAATATATACCACAAAGGAGAAGATTATAGGAATGGTGTACTCTAAAGACATATCTTTGCTATCCAAAGAGCACAATCAGTCAAGAAAATTCTCTGTATTGTTGAAGTCCTGTTCGGTTGCTTAGGCGGTAGAAGTCATATTCAGTTGTCTAGGTGGTAGAAGTCCTGTTCGGTTGCTCAGGCAATGTAATACCTATTCCTTCGGGTTAAGAGAGGGTTGATAGTTAAATTCAAGAAGGAGTCTGGGACTGGATGTAGAACGGAGTTCGAACTAGTATAAAAATCCTCGGTGTTATTTACTTTACTATTTACCTTTTATTCTGCATTAGTAGATAACTTAGTTACTATTCCATATTACGATCCTTAGCAACACTTTCATTGTTGGCCTAGGTTTATTATGCAATTTTTATTCACACAGCTGCACCAATGTACTACCACAGGTGCCACCGGTGTTCATGAAAATTTCAAAATCCTAACAGTTTCCAAAAAGTTATGTATTTATTTTTAGGTTTTGTAACGGCCGTAACTTGTTTATTTTTCACTCGATTTCAAAACCACTTTCTTCTATATTATAATTAAAGTCTCCACTATATATCAACTTCAAATTCACTAGGAGCTTAAGTTGAAAATATTTCAGAAATCACTCCAAAAGTCAATGAATACAAAACTAGTTTTTTAGGTTTTATAAATATACCTTCTTATGTATGTATATCAAAATATACTTTAAAATCAAAATAAATTCACATTAAAAATCATGTTGTCCCCTAAATAAAATTTGGCACTTCACCAATATTTTATATAATATATATATTTTTTACATATATATTTTCAATATATTATATTTCTAGTGCAAAAGGTAAATTTCTTCCATATATCTTTAAAATTAGATAATAATTCAAATAAAATAAATATTATATTGTATATATTTTATGACACATATGAATATCTTTCTAAAACCATTTTATAAAGGTTTTATATAATTTAAACCAGCATTTGATTATTGTATGTACATGTATATGTCCAAAAACTTGTTTTTCAACATTTCTCTTTGCAATACACACACACATATATACATATACATACATACATACATACATACATACATATATATATATATGCACAAGCACAAATATATATATATATATATATGTATGTATGTATGTATATGTATATATATACACAAAATAAATTTATAAATTCATCGACCATAAACCCAAAATTTATAATATTCCATGCATTTACAATGATTATTAGCCTTGTATACATTATATGCCATCTCTAATTTACATTATTTGGCCAAACATTGACTAGATTATCTTTCTATATTAGTTTTATAACTAAATTACATTAAATTTGTGCATATATATATATATATATATGTATGTATGTATATGTATATATATACACAAAATAAATTTATATATTCATCGACCATAAACCCAAAATTTATAATATTCCATGCATTTACAATGATTATTAGCCTTGTATACATTATATGCCATCTCTAATTTACATTGTTTTGCATTGTTTGGCCAAACATTGACTAGATTATCTTTCTATATTAGTTTTATAACTAAATTACATTAAATTTCAGATCTTATTTCTTTTTATTTATGTGATATTTTAGTAATTATCTTCATAATCCATAATATCTATTCCTAAGACATAATTACTTAGAACTAGACAAGATTGAAAAGTGTACATTGCAAATTAGGCATAAACCACTTACAATGATCTAATTCGCTTCCAATTGCTCACTGTACAAAATCGGCCTCCTCTCCAAAAAAAAGAATTCACGAATCTAATTAATATTAGATTACACCCATTGACTTGCTCTTTGATCGGAATCACGAATCTAATTAATATTAGATCACGAATCTAATTAATATTTGAAAAATGATGATTTTGTCCTTTGGTCAAAATTGTTAAAAAAATTTAATTTATCGAATAATACTAGTTATTACACTCTCACCCTAAAAGGAATTTCACCCCTGGAATTATTGACGTTATATCTACATCAAATAATCACAACATTCATTCAAAATCAAATATATCAATGTAAACATTAGCAACCATTTAAATGACCATACATGTCATAACTATTTCCATCACTAAATTTCCTTTGTAAAGATATACTTTGACCACAAAGTTGCAACATATATATATATATGCTCATGTCTTATAGAATACTAAGTTAATGCAAAAATGCAACATGTAGTTGGCCTCTTGAATGTACGCAGTATAGATGGCATAAAGGCATAATGCAATACATCCTAGAGTGAGCATATAAAATAATATAATTACCTTTGTTTATAAATCTTGACTAGGAATTTTTAAAATGATATGTTTATTTTATTGTGATAAATCAATAATGATTACAACACATTGTAACTACTATCACAAAACAGACCATTTATGGATTTTCTATTAAATATACTTTTAATTAAATTAATTAACTAATATAACACATTATATTAAGTATATAATAGAAATAAAACTCCTTTTATTTCAAACAACGTTGGTTATCGAGTTAGATATATGCAACAAATTACATAATTATCCCTAGGGCATACCCCTAACTCTATCAAGAGTAAATAATCTCTCTCTATTTGTTAAGACAACTTAAGGTTAAAGTCAAGGTTTGGGCAAAGACCATGGTAGGAGTTGTAAATGATACAATCGATAAAGAGTTACACATTATTTCCTGACCTATGATTTTTTAAGCAAACTCAAGTTCAGAATCCTAAGGAAAATGCGTCCTAACACACACTAGAGGAATCGAAAGATTTCATTATTTCTCTTAAGGTTTCTCGGAATAAAAATCTAGTAGGAACCTTATTATAAAAATGAACCAAGCGCATTTAACCTGTTAAATATTGTAAGAACAAATGTTGTATAAAGTTAAAACAATCTACTTCAATAAATATGTGCAACTAATATAATTGATAAAATGTAAATTTGTTAAAATATACAAATGAACTGAATAAAGATTGACTTATAAATATAAATTATTTTTGCTAACAAATCTTTTGGCATGTTCTCAATTAAAAACCCATGCAAGAGCCAAATTGTACAACTACTAAATACAGTTGTATCTTGGTCGTTTAGGCCTTTATGTGCCCGAGATTGTGTATTGTCTTTTATGAGTTTTGAACTCTAAAAGTAATATAAGAATATGGATATCTGATCCATATTTGAGAACATACAAAAGGTTATGTGGTGGATAGTCATGTTTGTAATATGTGAAATCTCGATGAAATTCATTTATCGGAATGAGCAAGTAAAACCTTGATTCATCATGTATTTAATGTGACTGATTACATTAAGGATCTTGTAGTGTTAGATGTAGCAGTAGACCAAAAATTATGAGATAGACCTAGGCATTTGTTTATTAAAATGTAAGTTCGATCGGTTTATGTTAAGTGCAGCTCATTCGATATCCATAGAAGTTAAAGATGACCAACTGCACTCTTTTTTCTTCTTCTTCTCCCTCTTAACACATAAACAATCAAATCACTCTAACTCTCTCAAAACTCAACCAAATTGCACGAGATCAATGGCATTGCAAAGCTATTAGAAGGGGCTATGTACTTGTAATGATTTGGAGATGGAATTCTTAAACGAGGAGATGCAACAGACTGAACGATGGAGGTTCAAGCAGAAAAAAGTGAATTTGGTGAGTGATTCATGCTTTACTCTTTATATAAAGCAATCATGATACTATATATCTGATATGCTGGTTATATTAATGTAGATTAACATTAATAAACAACTGATATTGAATTTAATTGGAATTTGGGAGGGATTTGGTTATAAATAGTATATTACAACTAAGGCTATAATAAATTATAGTAATTTAATGAATATTTGCTAAAATTGATGCAAGAACATGTCAACTGAACTTTGAAATGTTAAGTTTGGTGGTAGGTACATTCTCAAGCGACCGAAGGCGGATCGAAGGCAACTGGAGGCAAAACAACAAAGTTGAGAAGTTAACTTCTTGGCCTGGCAACTACTAAGAAAAACATGTATACCAATGCACCAGCCATGCCAACCGATCCACCTGTGCACTATAATTTGGAGCAAGCTGAACCTGGACCCGTAAAGGCCTATATAAAATAATAGTTATCGGTTCAAATAAAGATGTTATTGTTTTCTAAAGGTGATTAGAGGCTATTGACTAGGCAAACTACGATATTACAAACTAAGTGAATATGTGTGATGATTTGTTGCTATTTGAAGTTGATATGTATGTTATTGTGATATGAAACCTAATGTGATGATGGACATGAACGAGACTGTAACACAAGTAAGTAGCCCATTATATGAATATAGATATAGTATGGATACAAATATGAATGCTTATACAAACATAGATACAGACCTGTGATGTGAGTAGGTGATCTAGGTATTGCGTTGCTCCCCTAAAGGCTTGGACGGGTTTGGTGGGGAAGGTGGATGTTAAACGACCCTGTAGGCTACGAGCGGTTTATGGCGTAAGTCCAATTAGTACAAGGACAATAGATGACCCTATAGGGCATAATGTCGATCCAGGGAAGTAAGTCCTATCTATGATTTACATGATGACAGACAATACGCGACCCTTTAGGGCATGAGGTCAGCCAAGGGAATTGAGTCCACATAGAGATGAAGTGATACAACTAAATGTGTTCGATGGTTAAGTGTGATGTGATGGCATAAGATGAGGTGACTGAGTGATAGACTCATATCATGTTATAGTATTATTTTTGTAGTATATGTAGAGTAAAGTATGGCTCACTCACCAAACTTATGTGACCCACTCCTATTTTTCCCTTCCACACACACATTGTAACAACCCGAGATTTCGCATTAATTAATTTTCGTCAGTAAACGATTAATCTGTTGGTTAATTGCTGTTGGAAGTTTCTTTTAATCAGATTGAAATTCATTGATAAAAATTTGTTAATCGTTGTTTGGAATTTTAAAGCAGTTGGTATTCTTTTAAACGAGATGTTGAATGTGAGTGGGCTTTACACTTTGAATATTTACCCACGTTTCCTTTTGATCATTGTTGCCGTGATGTTATATCAAACCCGTTCCCCTTTCAATCTTCATTGGAAAACCCTAAATAAAACATACGAAAGAAAAAAAAATGGTGGCGGCTTTGTCTTGTTCATTCCTCTTCGACAAAAATTAGGGCTTAGCCGCTGACTTCTATTTGTTCGATCAAGTGATGGTTTTCGTTGCTAGCTTCGGCGATCTGGGGGATTGATTCGTGTTTCTTGCTTCGTCAATCGCTCGATTTCTAGATTG
This sequence comes from Allium fistulosum, assembly GCA_030737815.1. Classification (NCBI taxonomy): domain Eukaryota; kingdom Viridiplantae; phylum Streptophyta; class Magnoliopsida; order Asparagales; family Amaryllidaceae; genus Allium; species Allium fistulosum. Next base: position 332,341,946 of record CM060901.1, on the reverse strand, counting down.
CTCGGCTGCATCCTTCGTAGAAGGAGGTGAGTGAACTATCACTCACATCTAATTCATTCGTAGTGTTATGCTCGCGTTCGATTTTGTGTTAATACCTGGGTTTTGAAATTACTGGGCTTCGGCCATTTGATTTGTTTTGATGTTGAGGATTTCGCTGACTTGTCGTATGTATTTTGCTTGAGTGCATTTGCCACCACGGTTTCGAAACGATTTTTCCAATGTTGATTTCTATGGCCATCAGTGGTTTTGATTTCTGGCAATTTAATGACTTCGTTCATTCGAAGTGATCTACTTTGTTTCGATATTGATGATTTTTGACTTGGTTCGACTTCGGCCTTCTCTGTAATATTGAACTGTCGTCTTCGACCACTTGACTTTTGTTTGTGAAATTTATTTGACATCGGCCCTTGTTCGTAGTTGATTTTGTGGATTTTTCATCGGGCTTAACTTGAATTGATTAGATTGATTTTATGAAAATATTTGGGTTTGATATTATCTTGAGTTGAAACGAACTGTACCATGCTCTTGCAACTGCAGTTTCGTTGTTTTTGACTTTAGTATACTTTGCATTGACCTGTGCTACACCGGCCATTTGAGATGATTTCTGGACTTTGCGATGTTTGAACATACGAGTTTTGTCTTCCCCTTTGATCTCGGCATTGCCACTGCTAGTTTGAAATTCCCTCTGTACTTGTTCGAAACTGCTATGACTTAATTTGCTTTAGATATACAGGTGTGACCTGTTTGCGATGTTGTTTCATTTGTATTTGATGTTGAGACCTTCGCTTGTATTAAGTTGCTTTGAGTCAGTGAGTTACATTTGTGGTCTGCACTTCTTGTGTTCATGTGGTACGTTGTAGACTTGAGTCTTATGATCTTCATTTCATATTAAACCTATTCACTGTTTCACATGTACACCCTGTTCATGTCATTTTGATATCTGGTCGATACTTGCAGTTCACTGAACTGTTGTATCACTTATGCTTTCCATTATCATGAGTTCATATTGTAGTGTCCTTAAGTCTGGGCACGTGTGCTTCATGTAGTCTTCACTTTTGCCTCTTGACTTCATGTAGCATTTTCTATTGTCTGTTGCAGTCATGTGTACATTACTCTGATTGGTTGTGCACTGACTTAAGTTGAGCCTTTTTCATACAGCTGGTTCATAGTTGTTGCCAGTTGACACTGTGTACATGGTTGGGTGTCTGCATTCGAACTTGACATTTTTTGACTCGGCCATTTGTGAGTTTGGTGCTTTGTTCATTTGAGTCATGTTAGCTCTATATTAAACCTGATTTCAGGGATCACCTCTATTTTATGTACTTGAGGCTATAACATCATATGTACACATATGTTGTTCACTTGATCCTTTGCTTTTCACTGATCTATTTGTTATCACTTGCCCTTGTGCACTCGTGTAGCTGATTGCACCTATGGGGTACTGCTTGCATTCCTGTATATGGTAGCAGTGATCGAACTGTTAGCCTTTGGTTAGTAATTTCTGATTCATTATTGACTTTGTGGTTGGTTTGGATCCTCTGATTCATTGATGAAGTTGATGCCAGTTTCCTCTGTTTGAGCTCGAGTCTGATACATTGCATTGATGCATTGTATTCATTTTCATTTGGTCAATGGTATTCATTTGTTGTGTGCTGTAGTGCCATATCTTTGGTGCTCTCACCTTCACTCTACTCTTGTAGTTTGTACCACTAATTGTTCATAGTGATGTTAACACTGCTGCACTTCCCTGACCTGTTGCAGTGTAACCTTCATGCGAGCCTTTGTGCTTTGCATTTGAGTTGAGTTGCCTTTTGTTTCCAGAAGTTTGATTGATCATATTCTGCTGTCTTCATTTAGTTGTACCACTGCCTTGTGCACTTGGTCATTTGAGTTGAGTTGCTTTGCCGTTGTGTTGAGTCCATGACTTGACCGCTGCAGTTTCGATCTTCTGTCATAACTGGGTCTGCACTTGGATACTATGTAGCCAGTTTGGATCATATATGTTTACTTGAGACTGTTGTACTTGTACATTGATTTGTACATTGAATTGAATCCAGCTTAAACGCTTGGGTTTGACCTTGTGCTAGCATTGAGATTTTATTTGAATTGCATGTGAGTTGAACCTGATTTTTCTTGGGTTTGACCTTGCGCTCGTTTGTGAACCTTCATTAGCCTTTTGTGTATTTCATCACTGTACTAGCGAGGCAGTGCACGCGTGCGTGTACTGCAGCCAAATTAGAATTGGCATTTTAATTGATATTTCAATTGTTTGAACTGTTTCGTTTATTCAATTCAATACGTTCTGAAATTGTAATTTGATTTGTTTTGATTTGATTCTTCTGTTGTTGTCTAATTATCTATTTGATAATTAGATTATGTGTTTCTAATTATTTGTTAATAATTAGATTTTGTTGTTAATTGCCGTTTAGGCAATTCTGATGTTTTCTAAATTGTCTTCATTGATGATCTTTTCATTTATCTTTGTTGATGATTTGAATCTGCTGATTTGTTGTTTAACACTGTTAAGTGTTATATTTACCGTTATCCGATTTCTTTATTAAAGGATCAGATAGATGAGGTTTATCTTGACTGTCGTCTAATATGTTATTTATTATTATTGCTTCCGTGCATTAATAACTGAGTTTGAATTAGACTGATCCGTGTATTATCTTCTTTTGAATGTAATACTCGGGTCAGACCCGAGTTATTTCAGGTTGTAGATATCTTGCTTTGGGTTGCTGTTTGAGCTATGAAGACTTTTCATATCTTTTGAAGTGGTCTTCGTCTTTTTGTAGTAGTCAGCGTACTGATTTAGGTTGATATGTATTCATGTATATTAGTCGATAATGTACTTGTATATATAACTTCCAGAGTCGACAGTTGTAGTTGTATCATATGTATTGTGTCAAATGTATTGTAACTGACATCAGTTATATATATATATGAGAGCTTTTGTTATCTATGTTCCGCATTTTATTATCTGTGTTATTATTATATATTGTCCTAAACTATTATGAACCATCGTAGTTCGTTTTATACGGGAAATTGGGTATGTCGATGGGAGTAAACAAATAAACGATGAAAAATGAAAAATATATATACCACTCCTATCGAGGTAACCAATACTAGTGTAAGGCCAACTACGGATGGCCGCTCCTATCCAGCCTTATTCTTCGTAATAACAGACAGTATTTCTTTTAATACTCTTTATTATTGTGAGTATAGAGGTGGGGCGTTACAGTTGGTATCAGAGCTTGGGGTTTATGGACATAATATAAAACATAACTTAGATGGAACATGTGTTACAACTATTGGTCGATGTTTTATTTGTGCTTTGAGTCAAAACTAAAGTTTTGAAATTTTGATAAAATTTTTAAATATCTTTATTTAAAATAAAAGTGAAATTGTGTTTTGTTGATTGATTAAATTGTGTTCTGTTTATCAGAGTGCGCAGCGGAAACAGTAAAACTGTCTTCGTTGAGTACAACTGATGATCTTTTCGATTTAAAAATTGAAATATGAAATTGAAATAAATTTCATTTTTTTGTTTACATAGCTGTGTTTATTTTGTTTCTTTGAGAATTTCAAATCCGAATTGAGGATTCGAAACGATTGCAGTTATGTGATTTTTGTTGAGATCTTTGATGGTTTTCTTTTATGCTAATCATATATTGATTAGATTTAGCTGTTTTGAATTATCTTCACTGAAGATACATTCGAATGAATTCTTTGTTTATTTTGTAGTACGTGCAAATTGGAGTTGCACGTTACTGCATTAATTTAACGTTGAACCGGTGTTTGGTTTAAACGTATTTTGTTGCCGTTATTTTATAATGGGATTAATTATTACATCGGTGCTAAATTTTGAAGCACGGTGTTTTGTGGCATTTTGATGAATGAAAATTCACTGATATAACATTTTGATGTAAATTATTTTGATGAGATTTTGACGTTTAAAAATTTCTGTCGCTTTGGCTTCAGTAACCGTCGAATTTTTAAAAGTGGATTTTCAAGCGGTTATTCCGCAATGATGATTTTGAGATACGATTTTACGGTGTTTTGGGAAGTACAATTTCCTTTTTGAAATTCTTACTAATATTGCTGCTTTAATCACGTGATTGGAAAATCGTTTTAAAATGAAAATTGTTTTATAAAAATTTTAACAGTTTGCACTTTCAAAAGAATGAGGAAGCGACTTAAACGATTCAGCAAAATCGAGGACTATGACCCCTTTCTTTTACTGATTCGCTTAATTCCGGACTTGTCCGTTTGAGAATGTAAAGTGTATTTTTACAAAATACACAATTTTGCACTTTCAAGGAAACGATGAAGAGAATCAAACGATTTAGTAAAACACGTGGTATGGGACATGTGCGTTTGCTATTTTGGTTAATTCCGGACTCGTTAATTGAAATATTTGATGCTTTTGTGTGCTTTCGAGCCACTATGAGGACCTTCGGGTCATATGAGGACCTTCGGGTCATAAGAGGACCTTCGGGTCATATGAGGACCTTCGGGTCAATAAGGACCTTCGGGTCAAATAACAGTACTTGTTAGGCTTCGGCTACTCTGAGATGCATGTGCGGCGTAGCTAAAACTCGCCATCTGATGGGATCGATCCAACCTTTTATGTTGATTTTCTAGTCTTCTTAATTGATTTCTAGATATTTGTTGTTTCTAATTAACTACAGGTAATGTAACGACCCGTAAATTTTAATCGTTTTAATAACGCAATTAGTAAAAATTTTGTGAAATTTTAAACGATAAGATTTTGAAATAAAAATTTAATATTTGGAATACGTCTAGTTAAACATAGCAACTGGTAAATTTTCGTCCGAAAATATGGAAATTTTTTTCGCGCGTAAATTCACTTCAATTCAATCAGTTAAAAAGCGTTGAAAATAAAACGGTTTTAAAACCTACATATTTTTACATAGAAAAATTCTAAACCATCTTCTGAGCAAGATTTCAGTTTGTCGTTTTTCCAAATTCGGACATCTTTGGCTCCGTCGATCTTATTTTTCAGCGTTTTTCTTGCATTTTCCGCCAGTAGAAAAATTCGAATTTTTATAATTCAATCATACCACTGATATCTTTATACCGTTTTGATCGCCTTGTCATGCCGATCTCAACAGTGAATTTATTTGTGTGTTTCGGTGTCCGGTACGCGGCGAAACCGCGATACGGTTAGCCGTACCGGTACCCAAATTTCAACCTGTTGGGTTGTTTCTCCTTTCATCTATCCAACTGTTGAAAACAAACAGCCAATTGCATTAATAATTCCCTGAATTCTCGTGCTTGACATTTGCCCTTCCCACTGTTAAATAATTGATGGTTCGTTCTACCTTCCTACTGTTTCCTAGAAAATTAATATAGCCTATAGTTGCATACTTATTCCAGAAACCTGTTCATTTCTCTAGGCCTTCTCGTCTGTCCATTCATTTGAAGAGAAAAAAAAATTAGTATCTATGCTTTATCTTTCTCAAGCAACACATTTTTGCTCAGAACTCATCCAACCTCAAAATGAGAAACTTGTCCCCTTCATTTTCACATGCTATCCCCTGGCATCCAACGCCTCAACAACCCGATTGCCTTCTCGAGCATGGCAGCCCTGGCCAGCGAACATCACCGTCAGCCCCAGCCCAGTGCTCTCCTCCGAACCCGCCTACCCTCTCCACCTTTCGCCTCACCAATGCCACGTCAGCCTTGCCTTGAACCCTTGCCTCCGCCAAAGACCATTCCCTTGGCTGCCGAGCCTCCTCCTTCAACCTCATGTCCTCCAACCCTCTGCCGTGTCCTTCACCTCGAGCAATCAACGGCCACAGCCATCCCCTACGCCTTCCAGCTCCATTATCACCCACCACCTACCTCTGACCAACCAACTAAACGCCACGCAACACAGTCCCCACACCCCATCACTTCGGCCTGCATATACTTCCCTCATCTTTCCTCTACCGTGCGTTTACCAAGCTTGGCCAGGTTGACAGCAACCTTCGCCTATCATCTCGGCCTTAGCCGAACCTCCTTTGTCCACTTCCTTTCCATCTCCTGACCGCCGCAGTTCCCTCCCAAAGCAGCTTTTCCAGCCTTCACTTGAACAGCTTCCATTTATATACTCTTTGTGTTTGAGGTATTTATATAAGTTATACTGTTATTACTTTGATCCTAAATTTCATATAGTTATATAAGAATTTTATGATGGTATATGTACCTGGGCTGCAGATATAAGTTATATTTATAAGTGTTATGTTGGTTTTCTAAAATGTATATAATTACACGGAAATCACATTTAATATATCAGTATATATCAGGGTTAGATTATATGAAGATACATAAAGTTGAATATAGAACTTATATATTTTGTTCATTTATAGTGTAAGTTACATTCTACATATAAACAGGCTATTAGTTTCATTTTTGGGTACCAGGCTGTTATACACGTAAGTGTATATATTTATAAATTTGTTTATGAATTTTCTAACAGAGCATATGTTTACGTCAGACTGTATTTCATATATGTACAAACTTTATAATATAGTGATGTATATATATATATTAATATGTTTGAACCTGTACATTACTATTGCACTGTATGTATATATACATATGCGGGTTTTGAAATGTAAGTATTTTTCATTCATAATTATTTCAAAATATAATGTATATATTTAAGTGTGATTTCTTTTTGTGCGTTTTAAAAGATTACAATGGATTTGGAATACATGCTTATATATGTTAATTAGATGTTTACAATTCAAGACTCCTGGTTAAATAATCATATTCTAAGTAATATATATGTTCATCTATAATGGTTGCTATATACAGGCGAAACAGTATAAATACTTATATTAGTATATGTTATAATAATGATATAAAAGTTTTACAAACTATATTTCTTTTAAACTGTCGACTGCATATATACGTGTATATATATATATGAAAGAAAAATTATATTTATGAAGTTTCAATATAAGTGTGTACTAGTGTCGTGTGTGTTAGTGTGAACATTTTAGTAACCTGATATGTGTATGGCAGTGCTTGTTTGATATGGATATGGTTTTTTTCAAAAATGATATGTATATAAAGTGTCTGCTGTTGTGTTCGCAAGTTAAAAATAAAGTAAATTATATTCGGGTTTGGGGTAATAAGCTAGTATGTATACGGTTAGTATATACGTGTGTAGTATATTGTTTATTGGAAAGGTTGTAAATCTTAGTTTAGGAATGGTTTGTACATTGTATATATGTCGGTTTGATACACATATATGTTATTTGAACAGATTTTGGGTTATAATAATATACTATATATATTATGAGTTTAAAAAAAAAAATTAATTTGATTTTTTGAGAAAGATATATATATATATAGATACAATATTTGTTGTTTCAGTTTATGTTAAACCGTTAAGTTTAAATGGGTTGATTCAATCCCGTTCTGATTTGTTCCATCTAATTCTTTTATCAGCTTTTGATCGTTGAATTCGTGCCGATTTTTGCTTTGCTTCGAGCCATTATTCAAATTTCGGCGTTAGTATCAGTGTGCGTATCCATGTCATCTCCTGTTCTCTCTAGCCTCGAAAGGTGAGCACTCACTCACGATTAACGTTCTTTTATTTATTAGATTTGATTTTAAATTGAAACGACAATTGAAATATTGCTGCTGTTAGATATTTACACTGTTATTACCTGTATCAGTTCACCTGTGACATCTGACACCATTATCTGTTATATATATGAAATGATAATCCAGTTGGTTGTTAATTGATTGATTGTTGATGTTTATATTGGACGTTAAATTGTTAATGTTAAAATGATAAATAGTATGAAATTGAACTTGATATAGGATAATTAAATGTTAAATTTGATTAACTGACATTTGTATGATATGACCCCTTTAACTGTTGAATTATTGACACGTAGGATTTGTTTAATTACATTTTGAACCACTGAATGTATGTTGTTAAAACTGATGATGTATGAAATTGTAATTGAATGACAAGTGAAACCGTAATGTAATAATCTTTAATCTACATGAAATGATAGTGTAGATTCTAGAAATAATTATGTTAATTCGCACAAACAACAATGTGAATTAATACGGTTATTTCGGGATTATTTGAATTAATTATTGGATTGATATTGATTGTTGTTATTGCTTGTTTATTTATTTTGACACCATCCCAGTTATCACACTGCAAGTTCCCTTTGATATGTTTGATTTTGAATTGAATTGGAATCGGGTTGAAATGATAAATACCCAAATTGAATTTTTACCTAGGATAGGAAATTAAATAAAACCCGATTGGTCAATAATTTGATAAAAAAAATAAAATGAAGATTTGATTTGAATAAATAATATGGTTTTGAAACAAAGTTGAAAATTGAATTTAATGAAATTTAAACGTGAATATTTAATAATCTGAAATGAAATATTAATAAAGAAATTGATGAAAGAAGGTTGTTTAATTTGAGAAATGATTGAATTAAGTTTGAAATTATAATTAAGTTTGAAATTATTAAATTTTGAAAGTATTTAATAATTAAGTTTTGAATTATTTAATAATTGAATAAGATTGAATCATTTGATAATTGAATAAAATTTGAATTCTTTGATAAGAGAAATTGAATTTTTTGAATAAGTGAATTTTACTTCGTAATAATTGAAATTGAGATTTCTGGATTAATTAAGTTTGGAAAATTATTTAAGTGAGTAAATAAGTGAAATTGAATTTCTTTAACCAGAAATGAAAATGTGATATTTTGGAATTAATGTAAGACTTGTAATTGAAAGAATTGATTTGACGAATTTAATTTAATTCAAATTGTAAGTTTTGTTTTAATGAAGATGAACTTAAGAATTGATTTAATGAATTGGAAATTTAATGGAAATTGTTTTGAATGGCATAGTAACTTAACGAATATTGAATGAAATCGATAAATGGTTTTAAATTGATTTGAATGTTAAATAAGATTTGATTTAAATGTTTTCGAAATGAAACTTGTATTCGAATTTAAATTGATATTTGAATTGTTTAAATAAAGATTGAAATTGAATTATAAGATTTTGAAATTGTGAATTTGGAAGTTTGGAAACGTAAATATTGGGAATTGAGTTAGATAGACAAATGAAATGTTGGTTTACGAATTTAAATTGAAATTGAAATTGATTTGGTTTTGAAATAAATAATCGACCAATCGGTGTAATAATTACGAAAGTTATTAAAGAGACCGGAATTCGGTTATGGATATACTCTCTATCTAAACCGAAAACCACTTTAATAACTATACGCGGAGTGATGATCCAGAATGGAGTGGTTGGATTGATGTACGTGTTGACTGAAGAAAGAGAACGATAATGGATAGCCTTGACACTTGTGTCAAATTGGAAATGACTAAAACAGGAGCTGTGCCGGGCCAATGGAGGATTGATACCTCAAGTGGACACACTTCTTCGAACTACTTATACTTGTTGTCGATTGGTGCACCCTTGATTTTGGGAGTGTTGTTTCACGGTGTTGCGGGCGCTGCGGCGTTGCGTTCTCACCAGTCCGGATCAGGCGAACGGTAGTATCACTACCTTGGGTATAGCCTCATGTGCCTTGTCATACTTGTATTCCATTTATGCGCGACCACTACGAATTTGTTTTGTACCTTGAGTATATGGATTGCCCTCTGGTGACTTCCGGTTTTGGGGAAACTACGGTCTTGTATATGCTTGTGGGAATAAAAATGTGTTAAGGGTGGAATGGGCCATGACTTAACGCTATTTTGATATCTTTATATTACTGATAGACATTATCTACTTATCGTACACTACTACATAGTAGATAGTTTAACGGATCCTTAAAGGATGGTTATTCCAAACATCCTTCGAGTTACTTGTATTTCAATTGCTATTTCACTTGAGTTGGATTTATTAATATAAGAATGTTAATCCTGACTCGAGTGTCTTGTGTTTTTGCTTTACGCTCGGGTCAGACTGAGTGGTTCAGCTTTCGAGACTCACCTTTGGAGTTAGAGCTTTGCTTGAAGATCCAGCCATCTATTCTGCTTCAGTATTCGATGATTCCAGTAGTGTATTCTGATTTGTATCTGATGTATCATATTACTCTTCCGTTGTATCTGGTTTAACTCTGCTGTAACTTATACATTTATATAGTAGCTTCATGAACTACTATCTCTTTTATTTCCGCTGCACTTATTACTCTGTGTCTGTGATCTGTGATTATTTATTTACTGTATATGTTCAGTTTTGCCAATTTAAATTAACAACGCGGTATTTTGAACAATTCAACTCCGGCATGAGTGTCTACCTATACACTTATAATGGATGCGAATGGTCCAAAATGGCGGGTCGTTACAGTTGGTATCAGAGCTTTGGTAGCTCTAGGCAAAACTTAACATATAGGGTAAATGTATTTACGGAATCACCCTCATTCGAGTTTCAATCTCTTCCTTTGACTCAATCCCTTTGAATTTGGAACGTTCCCCTCGGTTCCGAAATTCATTCGTGTCCCTCACTATTCGTCTTCTTTCAATCCTGGAGCATCCCATAACTCCATTCTGAAAGTTATCTATAATAGATCGGCGGTCTCGCCAAACTTCAAATGATTTGTAAAGGGGTGAAACTCCTTTACAATAAGCATTGATTTACCGGAGATTTCTGTATCCTCGGTTTACGATGCTATCTATTCCCCGCTATACCTGAATTCCATCTCTTGAGATCGAATGTCGATTTACCTCGAAATTCCACACCGATCTTATTTTGAAGTCACGGTCGACCCGGTTAAGGTTGCCCGCGATTTATATAGACTTATCAATCTTCCTACTTTGCTATTAATCATCATATCTTCTGTTTCAAACTTATTTTCGAATCAAATTTCTCTTTGATTTGAGTCAACAAATTTGAATCCCTATCCTTATTTTGAAAATTCATTCTTGTATCGTCGAGCAAAGAAATGTATTTGTAAACTGATATATAAATGTTTTAATATATACTGTGTTGTTTGAGTTGTTGATGTTGATTTGGGTTTTCGATCGATTCGTTTGATCAACGCTATCGATAGGATTTCCAAAACACTTGAACAGAACAAACCGACACAATATTGTTTTCAAAATATGGTAAACAAATAGTTTTATATGATTATATTATATATCAATATAAGTTTCGAAAAATTAAATTGTTAATGAATTTGTTGTCTGAAATAATAATATTTGATTTGCATTTATTGTTTTGTAAACTATTGACTATTTCATAATATAAATAAATGAATTTATAAACTTGGTTATAAATTAATTGGAATTTGAAATGAATTTAATTCAGAATTTGAGAATTTATTAGTTTCCGGTGATTCGAACTTTGGTTTTAAAATTTTAAGTATATATTATTGAAAGTATTTTCGAATAGAAATCGTTTTCAAAAAAAAAAAAAAATTAAAATGTTGAAATCAGTGCTCTTCTCTTTGTCGCTGGAAAATAATTTCGGTGATGGCGGCCGCATCATCGACGTTCATTTTCGAGTTTCGAAGTGGAGATACTATTCTGTAGCTTTGCTATGGTTTGTTTTGGAAAAATATTTTAATTTGAATTTCTTCAGTATAATTTGATTTATATATATAAGTATCTTATTTTAAAATTTAATTTGATTTGATATAAATATATGATATTAACTCTAAATTGTTTAAAGTTAATCAGAAATCTAATTCTTAAATTTTGTTAAAGGATGATTTTTATTATAAATAAAACCAAAATTTGGAATAAATATTTAAACTTGAATAATTGAAATTGGAAATTTTATTTGTTCAACTGCATTTTAATACAACTTACCTAAATCATTCAGAATTTGAATATGTAATTGGATAATATATAAGATAAATTGAATTTATAAATAAAATTTGAGTGTTATAATAAATGGTTATACACTAAATTGTGATTATTAAGATGTTAATAGAGTTAGATAGGATAATAAGTAAACTCAGTTAATAATGAAATAAAATTTGTTTTGGAAGAATTAATAAATTTGTTTTGAAAGAATTAATAAATTGAAATTTGATCAACATATGAAAATGCCTTGAATTTAAAAAAAATTAATAGATGTAAATTAATTTAAATCGAAACTTTTAGGTTTTAAATTAATTTATATGGGTTAAATATATGTGAGTAGATATATTAAGTAGAATAAAGTTAACAATAATTTGGAATAAAGAAGAATTTAAAATTGTTGAAAATAAAATATGATTATAATAAAAGATTATTCAAATTTATGGTTTTAGAAATTATAAATTGAGGATAATTGGATAGTAAGATAATGAATTTAGAAATAGTTGAGATTGATTTTAGTAAAATCAAATGGATTAAATCAATTATTGAATATCAATTAATTAAAATTTGAATTTATATGGTTTAAATTAATCGTTATTTTGTATTTCAAATCTGTTTTTCTTTCTGGTTGTTTCTATTTTCCTACCTCGTTCCTTTTCGGGGACGAAAAGTTTTGAGTGGGGGAGATTGTAACGACCCGTAAATTTTAATCGTTTTAATAACGCAATTAGTAAAAATTTTGTGAAATTTTAAACGATAAGATTTTGAAATAAAAATTTAATATTTGGAATACGTCTAGTTAAACATAGCAACTGGTAAATTTTCGTCCGAAAATATGGAAATTTTTTTCGCGCGTAAATTCACTTCAATTCAATCAGTTAAAAAGCGTTGAAAATAAAACGGTTTTAAAACCTACATATTTTTACATAGAAAAATTCTAAACCATCTTCTGAGCAAGATTTCAGTTTGTCGTTTTTCCAAATTCGGACATCTTTGGCTCCGTCGATCTTATTTTTCAGCGTTTTTCTTGCATTTTCCGCCAGTAGAAAAATTCGAATTTTTATAATTCAATCATACCACTGATATCTTTATACCGTTTTGATCGCCTTGTCGTGCCGATCTCAACAGTGAATTTATTTGTGTGTTTCGGTGTCCGGTACGCGGCGAAACCGCGATACGGTTAGCCGTACCGGTACCCAAATTTCAACCTGTTGGGTTGTTTCTCCTTTCATCTATCCAACTGTTGAAAACAAACAGCCAATTGCATTAATAATTCCCTGAATTCTCGTGCTTGACATTTGCCCTTCCCACTGTTAAATAATTGATGGTTCGTTCTACCTTCCTACTGTTTCCTAGAAAATTAATATAGCCTATAGTTGCATACTTATTCCAGAAACCTGTTCATTTCTCTAGGCCTTCTCGTCTGTCCATTCATTTGAAGAGAAAAAAAAATTAGTATCTATGCTTTATCTTTCTCAAGCAACACATTTTTGCTCAGAACTCATCCAACCTCAAAATGAGAAACTTGTCCCCTTCATTTTCACATGCTATCCCCTGGCATCCAACGCCTCAACAACCCGATTGCCTTCTCGAGCATGGCAGCCCTGGCCAGCGAACATCACCGTCAGCCCCAGCCCAGTGCTCTCCTCCGAACCCGCCTACCCTCTCCACCTTTCGCCTCACCAATGCCACGTCAGCCTTGCCTTGAACCCTTGCCTCCGCCAAAGACCATTCCCTTGGCTGCCGAGCCTCCTCCTTCAACCTCATGTCCTCCAACCCTCTGCCGTGTCCTTCACCTCGAGCAATCAACGGCCACAGCCATCCCCTACGCCTTCCAGCTCCATTATCACCCACCACCTACCTCTGACCAACCAACTAAACGCCACGCAACACAGTCCCCACACCCCATCACTTCGGCCTGCATATACTTCCCTCATCTTTCCTCTACCGTGCGTTTACCAAGCTTGGCCAGGTTGACAGCAACCTTCGCCTATCATCTCGGCCTTAGCCGAACCTCCTTTGTCCACTTCCTTTCCATCTCCTGACCGCCGCAGTTCCCTCCCAAAGCAGCTTTTCCAGCCTTCACTTGAACAGCTTCCATTTATATACTCTTTGTGTTTGAGGTATTTATATAAGTTATACTGTTATTACTTTGATCCTAAATTTCATATAGTTATATAAGAATTTTATGATGGTATATGTACCTGGGCTGCAGATATAAGTTATATTTATAAGTGTTATGTTGGTTTTCTAAAATGCATATAATTACACGGAAATCACATTTAATATATCAGTATATATCAGGGTTAGATTATATGAAGATACATAAAGTTGAATATAGAACTTATATATTTTGTTCATTTATAGTGTAAGTTACATTCTACATATAAACAGGCTATTAGTTTCATTTTTGGGTACCAGGCTGTTATACACGTAAGTGTATATATTTATAAATTTGTTTATGAATTTTCTAACAGAGCATATGTTTACGTCAGACTGTATTTCATATATGTACAAACTTTATAATATAGTGATGTATATATATATTAATATGTTTGAACCTGTACATTACTATTGCACTGTATGTATATATACATATGCGGGTTTTGAAATGTAAGTATTTTTCATTCATAATTATTTCAAAATATAATGTATATATTTAAGTGTGATTTCTTTTTGTGCGTTTTAAAAGATTACAATGGATTTGGAATACATGCTTATATATGTTAATTAGATGTTTACAATTCAAGACTCCTGGTTAAATAATCATATTCTAAGTAATATATATGTTCATCTATAATGGTTGCTATATACAGGCGAAACAGTATAAATACTTATATTAGTATATGTTATAATAATGATATAAAAGTTTTACAAACTATATTTCTTTTAAACTGTCGACTGCATATATACGTGTATATATATATATGAAAGAAAAATTATATTTATGAAGTTTCAATATAAGTGTGTACTAGTGTCGTGTGTTAGTGTGAACATTTTAGTAACCTGATATGTGTATGGCAGTGCTTGTTTGATATGGATATGGTTTTTTTCAAAAATGATATGTATATAAAGTGTCTGCTGTTGTGTTCGCAAGTTAAAAATAAAGTAAATTATATTCGGGTTTGGGGTAATAAGCTAGTATGTATACGGTTAGTATATACGTGTGTAGTATATTGTTTATTGGAAAGGTTGTAAATCTTAGTTTAGGAATGGTTTGTACATTGTATATATGTCGGTTTGATACACATATATGTTATTTGAACAGATTTTGGGTTATAATAATATACTATATATATTATGAGTTTAAAAAAAAAATTAATTTGATTTTTTGAGAAAGATATATATATAGATACAATATTTGTTGTTTCAGTTTATGTTAAACCGTTAAGTTTAAATGGGTTGATTCAATCCCGTTCTGATTTGTTCCATCTAATTCTTTTATCAGCTTTTGATCGTTGAATTCGTGCCGATTTTTGCTTTGCTTCGAGCCATTATTCAAATTTCGGCGTTAGTATCAGTGTGCGTATCCATGTCATCTCCTGTTCTCTCTAGCCTCGAAAGGTGAGCACTCACTCACGATTAACGTTCTTTTATTTATTAGATTTGATTTTAAATTGAAACGACAATTGAAATATTGCTGCTGTTAGATATTTACACTGTTATTACCTGTATCAGTTCACCTGTGACATCTGACACCATTATCTGTTATATATATGAAATGATAATCCAGTTGGTTGTTAATTGATTGATTGTTGATGTTTATATTGGACGTTAAATTGTTAATGTTAAAATGATAAATAGTATGAAATTGAACTTGATATAGGATAATTAAATGTTAAATTTGATTAACTGACATTTGTATGATATGACCCCTTTAACTGTTGAATTATTGACACGTAGGATTTGTTTAATTACATTTTGAACCACTGAATGTATGTTGTTAAAACTGATGATGTATGAAATTGTAATTGAATGACAAGTGAAACCGTAATGTAATAATCTTTAATCTACATGAAATGATAGTGTAGATTCTAGAAATAATTATGTTAATTCGCACAAACAACAATGTGAATTAATACGGTTATTTCGGGATTATTTGAATTAATTATTGGATTGATATTGATTGTTGTTATTGCTTGTTTATTTATTTTGACACCATCCCAGTTATCACACTGCAAGTTCCCTTTGATATGTTTGATTTTGAATTGAATTGGAATCGGGTTGAAATGATAAATACCTAAATTGAATTTTTACCTAGGATAGGAAATTAAATAAAACCCGATTGGTCAATAATTTGATAAAAAAAATAAAATGAAGATTTGATTTGAATAAATAATATGGTTTTGAAACAAAGTTGAAAATTGAATTTAATGAAATTTAAACGTGAATATTTAATAATCTGAAATGAAATATTAATAAAGAAATTGATGAAAGAAGGTTGTTTAATTTGAGAAATGATTGAATTAAGTTTGAAATTATAATTAAGTTTGAAATTATTAAATTTTGAAAGTATTTAATAATTAAGTTTTGAATTATTTAATAATTGAATAAGATTGAATCATTTGATAATTGAATAAAATTTGAATTCTTTGATAAGAGAAATTGAATTTTTTGAATAAGTGAATTTTACTTCGTAATAATTGAAATTGAGATTTCTGGATTAATTAAGTTTGGAAAATTATTTAAGTGAGTAAATAAGTGAAATTGAATTTCTTTAACCAGAAATGAAAATGTGATATTTTGGAATTAATGTAAGACTTGTAATTGAAAGAATTGATTTGACGAATTTAATTTAATTCAAATTGTAAGTTTTGTTTTAATGAAGATGAACTTAAGAATTGATTTAATGAATTGGAAATTTAATGGAAATTGTTTTGAATGGCATAGTAACTTAACGAATATTGAATGAAATCGATAAATGGTTTTAAATTGATTTGAATGTTAAATAAGATTTGATTTAAATGTTTTCGAAATGAAACTTGTATTCGAATTTAAATTGATATTTGAATTGTTTAAATAAAGATTGAAATTGAATTATAAGATTTTGAAATTGTGAATTTGGAAGTTTGGAAACGTAAATATTGGGAATTGAGTTAGATAGACAAATGAAATGTTGGTTTACGAATTTAAATTGAAATTGAAATTGATTTGGTTTTGAAATAAATAATCGACCAATCGGTGTAATAATTACGAAAGTTATTAAAGAGACCGGAATTCGGTTATGGATATACTCTCTATCTAAACCGAAAACCACTTTAATAACTATACGCGGAGTGATGATCCAGAATGGAGTGGTTGGATTGATGTACGTGTTGACTGAAGAAAGAGAACGATAATGGATAGCCTTGACACTTGTGTCAAATTGGAAATGACTAAAACAGGAGCTGTGCCGGGCCAATGGAGGATTGATACCTCAAGTGGACACACTTCTTCGAACTACTTATACTTGTTGTCGATTGGTGCACCCTTGATTTTGGGAGTGTTGTTTCACGGTGTTGCGGGCGCTGCGGCGTTGCGTTCTCACCAGTCCGGATCAGGCGAACGGTAGTATCACTACCTTGGGTATAGCCTCATGTGCCTTGTCATACTTGTATTCCATTTATGCGCGACCACTACGAATTTGTTTTGTACCTTGAGTATATGGATTGCCCTCTGGTGACTTCCGGTTTTGGGGAAACTACGGTCTTGTATATGCTTGTGGGAATAAAAATGTGTTAAGGGTGGAATGGGCCATGACTTAACGCTATTTTGATATCTTTATATTACTGATAGACATTATCTACTTATCGTACACTACTACATAGTAGATAGTTTAACGGATCCTTAAAGGATGGTTATTCCAAACATCCTTCGAGTTACTTGTATTTCAATTGCTATTTCACTTGAGTTGGATTTATTAATATAAGAATGTTAATCCTGACTCGAGTGTCTTGTGTTTTTGCTTTACGCTCGGGTCAGACTGAGTGGTTCAGCTTTCGAGACTCACCTTTGGAGTTAGAGCTTTGCTTGAAGATCCAGCCATCTATTCTGCTTCAGTATTCGATGATTCCAGTAGTGTATTCTGATTTGTATCTGATGTGTCATATTACTCTTCCGTTGTATCTGGTTTAACTCTGCTGTAACTTATACATTTATATAGTAGCTTCATGAACTACTATCTCTTTTATTTCCGCTGCACTTATTACTCTGTGTCTGTGATCTGTGATTATTTATTTACTGTATATGTTCAGTTTTGCCAATTTAAATTAACAACGCGGTATTTTGAACAATTCAACTCCGGCATGAGTGTCTACCTATACACTTATAATGGATGCGAATGGTCCAAAATGGCGGGTCGTTACAGGTAATTAGATATCTGATGTTATGAGATTTAATTATCGTATCGATAATTAAATATTTGTTGATTTGAGATTTGATTATCGTTTTTGATAATTAAATATTTGTTGATTTGAGAATTCTGATTATCGTTTGAGATAATTAGATATTTGTTGTTTCTGATTATCGCTTGTGATAATTAGATATTTGAGATTGGATTATCGTTTTTGATAATAGAATATTTGTTGCTTCTGATTATCGCTTGTGATAATTAGATATTTGAGATTTGATTATCGTTTTTGATAATTGAATATTTGTTATTTCTGATTATCGCTTGTGATAATTAGATATTTGAGATTTGATTATCGTTTTTGATAATTGAATATTTGTTGTTTCTAATTATCGCTTGTGATAATTAGATATTTGAGATTTGATTATCGTTTTTGATAATAGAATATTTGTTGCTTCTGATTATCGCTTGTGATAATTAGATATTTGAGATTTGATTATCGTTTTTGATAATTGAATATTTGTTGTTTCTGATTATCGCTTATGATAATTTGATATTTGAGATTTGATTATCGTTTTTGATAATTGAATATTTGTTGTTTCTGATTATCGCTTGTGATAATTAGATATTTGAGATTTGATTATCGTTTTTGATAATTGAATATTTGTTGTTTCTGATTATCTCTTGTGATAATTAGATATTTGATGTTTTCTGATTATCGTTTTTGATAATCGGATATTTGTTGATTTGGGTTCTGATTATCGTTTGTGATAATTAAATATTTGTTAATTAGATAATTGTGTTTCTGATTATCATTTTTGATAATCGAATATTTGTTGTTTCTGATTATCATTTTTGATAATCGGATATTTGTTGTTTCTGATTATCGTTTTTGATAATAGGATATTTGCTGATTTCTGATTATCGTTTGAGATAATTAGATATTTGTTGATTTGAGATTTCTGATTATCGTTTTTGATAATTAGGTATTTGTTGATTTGAGATTTCTAATTATCGTTTTGTTAATTAAATAATTGTGTTTTCTGGTTGTCATTTTTGATAATTGGATATTTGCTGAGTTTGCTGATTATGAGATTTTCTAGTCTCTAATTGATTCTAGAGTATGCTGATTTTATTGAATTGCTAATTTCTATCTATCTCTGTTGATAGTTAGGGTTTGTTGATTATGGAGTTTGTGTTTTCTAGTTATTTGTTAGATAACTAGATATTTGCGGTTTTGAGATTTGTGATTTGTGTTTTCTAATTATCTTTGTTGATAATTAGATTTTGCTATTTTCTAATTATCGTATCGATAATTAGATATTGCTGTTTTGTGATTTCTGTATTCCTGATTATCTAATTGATAATTGAATGTTGCTGATAATTGTATTTATTCAGTTCTGCTGTTTTCTGATTATCTATTGATTATTAGATTTTGTTGAGAATTTGTAAATTTCTTTTATGAAAATAAAAGATTTCTTTGGCGTTTGTATTCCCGTCTTTTATTTTCTAGCTTAACCAGTTTATGTTAGAAAAATAATTGTTATTGACAACCTTAATTATGAAAATTGCGGGGATGCAATTTCTATAAGGAGGGGAGTCTGTAACAACCCGAGATTTCGCATTAATTAATTTTCGTCAGTAAACGATTAATCTGTTGGTTAATTGCTGTTGGAAGTTTCTTTTAATCAGATTGAAATTCATTGATAAAAATTTGTTAATCGTTGTTTGGAATTTTAAAGCAGTTGGTATTCTTTTAAACAAGATGTTGAAGGTGAGTGGGCTTTACACTTTGAATATTTACCCACGTTTCCTTTTGATCATTATTGCCATGATGTTATATCAAACCCGTTCCCCTTTCAATCTTCATTGGAAAACCCTAAATAAAACATACGAAAGAAAAAAAATGGTGGCGGCTTCGACTTGTTCATTCCTCTTCGACAAAAATTAGGGCTTAGCCGCTGACTTCTATTTGTTCGATCAAGTGATGGTTTTCGTTGCTAGCTTCGGTGATCTGGGGGATTGATTCGTGTTTCTTGCTTCGTCAATCGCTCGATTTCTAGATTGCTCGGCTGCATCCTTCATAAAAGAAGGTGAGTCAACTATCACCCACATCTAATTCATTCATAGTGCTATGCTCGCGTTCGATTTTGTGTTAATACCTGGGTTTTGAAATTACTAGGCTTCGGCCATTTGATTTGTTTTGATGTTGAGGACTTCGCTGACTTGTCATATGTATTTTGCTTGAGTGCATTTGCCGCCACGGTTTCGAAACGATTTTTCCAATGTTGATTTCTTTGGCCATCGGTGGTTTTGATTTCTGGCAATTTAATGACTTCGTTCATTCGAAGTGATCTACTTTGTTTCGATATTGATGATTTTTGACTTGGTTCGACTTCGGCCTTCTCTGTAATATTGAACTGTCGTCTTCGACCACTTGACTTTTGTTTGTGAAATTTATTTGACATCGGCCCTTGTTCGTAGTTGATTTTGTGGATTTTTCATCGGCCTTAACTTGAATTGATTAGATTGATTTTATGAAAATATTTGGGTTTGATATTATCTTGAGTTGAAACGAACTGTACCATGCTCTTGCAACTGCAGTTTCGTTGTTTTTATCTTTGGTATACTTTGCATTGACCTATGCTACACCGGCCATTTGAGATGATTTCTAGACTTTGCGATGTTTGAACATACGAGTTTTGTCTTCCCCTATGATCTCGGCATTGCCACTGCTAGTTTGAAATTCCCTCTGTCCTTGTTCGAAACTGCTATGACTTAATTTGCTTTAGATATACAGGCGTGACCTGTTTGCGATGTTGTTTCATTTGTATTTGATGTTGAGACCTTCGCTTGTATTAAGTTGCTTCGAGTCAGTGAGTTACATTTGTGGTCTGCACTTCTTGTGTTCATGTGGTATGTTGTAGACTTGAGTCTTGTGATCTTCATTTCATATTGAACCTGTTCGATGTTTCACATGTACACCCTTTTCATGTCATTTTGATATCTGGTCGATACTTGCAGTTCACTGAACTGTTGTATCACTTATGCTTTCCATTATCATGAGTTCATATTGTAGTGTCCTTAAGTCTGGGCACGTGTGCTTCATGTAGTCTTCACTTTTGCCTCTTGACTTCATGTAGCATTTTCTGTTGTTTGTTGCAGTCATGTGTACATTACTCTGATTGGTGGTGCACTGACTTAAGTTGAGCCTTTTTCATACAGCTGGTTCATAGTTGTTTCCAGTTGACACTGTGTACATGGTTGGGTATCTGCATTCGAACTTGACATTTTTTGACTCGGCCATTTGTGAGTTTGGTGCTTTGTTCATTTGAGTCATGTTAGCTCTATATTAAACCTGATTTCAGGGATCACCTCTATTTTATGTACTTGAGGCTGTAGCATCATATGTACACATATGTTGTTCACTTGATCCTTTGCTTTTCACTGATCTATTTGTTATCACTTGCCCTTGTGCACTCGTGTAGCTGATTGCACCTATGGGGTACTGCTTGCATTCCTGTATATGGTAGCAGTGATCGAACTGTTAGCCTTTGGTTAGTAATTTCTGATTCATTATTGACTTTATGGTTGGTTTGGATCCTCTGATTCATTGATGAAGTTGATGCCAGTTTCCTCTGTTTGAGCTCGAGTTTGATACATTGCATTGATGCATTGTATTCATTTGCATTTGGTCAATGGTATTCATTTGTTGTGTGCTGTAGTGCCATATCTTTGGTGCTCTCACCTTCACTCTACTCTTGTAGTTTGTACCACTACTTGTTCACAGTGATGTTAACACTGCTGCACTTCCATGACCTGTTGCAGTGTAACCTTCATGCGAGCCTTTGTGCTTTGCATTTGAGTTGAGTTGCCTTTTGTTTCCAGAAGTTTGATTGATCATATTCTGTTCTCTTCATTTAGTTGTACCACTGCCTTATGCACTTGGTCATTTGAGTTGAGTTGCTTTGCCGTTGTGTTGAGTCCATGACTTGACCGCTGTAGTTTCGATCTTCTGTCATAATTAGGTATGCACTTGTATATTGTGTAGCCAGTCTGGATCATATATGTTTACTTGAGACTGTTGTACTTGTACATTGATTTGTACATTGAGTTGAATCCAGCTTAAACGCTCGGGTTTGACCTTGTGCTAGCATTGAGATTTTATTTGAATTTCATGTGAGTTGAACCTAATTTTTCTTGGGTTTGACCTTGCGCTCGTTTGTGAACCTTCATTTGGCTTTTGTGTATTTCATCACTGTACTGGCGAGGCAGTGCACGCGTGCGTGTACTGCAGCCAAATTAGAATTGGCGTTTTAATCGATATTTCAATTGTTTGAACTGTTTCGTTTATTCAATTCAATACGTTCTGAAATTGTAATTTGATTTGTTTTGATTTGATTCTTCTGTTGTTGTCTAATTATCTATTTGATAATTAGATTATGAGTTTCTAATTATTTGTTTATAATTAGATTTTGTTGTTAATTGCCGTTTAGGCAATTCTGATGTTTTCTAAATTGTCTTCATTGATGATCTTTTCATTTATCTTTGTTGATGATTTGAATCTGCTGATTTGTTGTTTAACACTGTTAAGTGTTATATTTACCGTTATCTGATTTCTTTATTAAAGGATCAGATATATGAGGTTTATCTTGACTGTCGTCTAATATGTTATTTAATATTATTGTTTCCGTGCATTAATAACTGAGTTTGAATTAGACTGACCCGTGTATTATCTTCTTTTGAATGTAATACTCGGGTCAGACCCGAGTTATTTCAGGTTGTAGATATCTTGCTTTGGGTTGCTGTTTGAGCTATGAAGACTTTTCATATCTTTTGAAGTGGTCTTCGTCTTTTTGTAGTAGTCAGCGTACTGATTTAGGTTGATATGTATTCTTGTATATTAGTCGATAATGTACTTGTATATATAACTTCCAGAGTCGACAGTTGTAGTTGTATCATATGTATTGTGTCAAATGTATTGTAACTGACATCAGTTATATATATATATATATGAGACTTTTGTTATCTGTGTTCCGCATTTTATTATCTGTGTTATTATTATATATTGTCCTAAACTATTATGAACCATCGTAGTTCGTTTTATATGGGAAATTGGGTATGTCGATGGGAGTAAACAAATAAGCGATGAAAAATGAAAAATATATATACCACTCCTATCGAGGTAACCAATACTAGTGTAAGGCCAACTACGGATGGCCACTCCTATCCAGCATTATTCTTCTGTAATAACAGACAGTATTTCTTTTAATACTCTTTGTTATTGTGAGTATAGAGGTGGGGCGTTACAGTTGGTATCAGAGCTTGGGGTTTATGGACATAATATAAAACATAACTTAGATGGAACATATGTTACAACTATTGGTCGATGTTTTATTTGTGCTTTGAGTCAAAACTAAAGTTTTGAAATTTTGATGAAATTTTTAAATATCTTTATTTAAAATAAAAGTGAAACTGTGTTTTGTTGATTGATTAAATTGTGTTCTGTTTATCAGAGTGCGCAGCGGAAACAGTAAAACTGTCTTCGCTGAGTACAACTGATAATCTTTTCGATTTAAAAATCGAAATATGAAATTGAAATAAATTTCATTTTTTTGTTTACATAGCTGTGTTTATTTTGTTTCTTTGAGAATTTCGAATCCGAATTGAGGATTCGAAACGATTGCAGTTATGTGATTTTTGTTGAGATCTTTGATGGTTTTCTTTTATGCTAATCATATATTGATTAGATTTAGCTGTTTTGAATTATCTTCACTGAAGATACATTCGAATGAATTCTTTGTTTATTTTGTAGTACGTGCAAATTTGAGTTGCACGTTACTACATTAATTTAACGTTGAACCGGTGTTTGGTTTAAATGTATTTTGTTGCCGTTATTTTATAACGGGATTATTACATAGGTGTTAAATTTTGAAGCACGGTGTTTTGTGGCATTTTGATGAATGAAAATTCACTGATATAACATTTTGATGTAAATTATTTTGATGAGATTTTGATGTTTAAAAATTTCTGTCGCTTTGGCTTCAGTAACCGTCGAATTTTTAAAAGTTGATTTTCAAGCGGTTATTCCGCAATGATGATTTTGAGATACGATTTTACGGTGTTTTGGGAAGTACAATTTCCTTTTCGAAATTGTTACTAATATTGCTGCTTTAATCACGTGATTGGAAAATCGTTTTAAAATGAAAATTGTTTTATAAAATTTTTAATAGATTGCACTTTCAAAAGAATGAGGAAGCGACCTAAACGATTCAGCAAAATCGAGGACTATGACCCCTTTCTTTTACTGATTCGCTTAATTCCGGACTTGTCCGTTTGAGAATGTAAAGTGTATTTTTACAATATACACAATTTTGCACTTTCAAGGAAACGATGAAGAGAATCAAACGATTTAGTAAAACACGTGGTATGGGACATGTGCGTTTGCTATTTTGGTTAATTCCGGACTCGTTAATTGAAATATTTGATGCTTTTGTGTGCTTTCGAGCCACTATGAGGACCTTCGGGTCATATGAGGACCTTCGGGTCATATGAGGACCTTCGGGTCAAATACAAGTACTTGGTAGGCTTCGGCCACTCTGAGATGCACGTGCGGCGTAGCTAAAACTCGCCATCTGATGGGATCGATCCAACCTTTTATGTTGATTTTCTAGTCTTCTTAATTGATTTCTAGATATTTGTTGTTTCTAAGTAAATGCAGGTAATTAGATATCTGATGTTATGATATTTAATTATCGTACCGATAATTAAATATTTGTTGATTTGAGATTTGATTATCGTTTTTGATAATTAAATATTTGTTGATTTGAGAATTCTGATTATCGTTTGAGATAATTAGATATTTGTTGTTTCTGATTATCGCTTGTGATAATTAGATATTTGAGATTGGATTATCGTTTTTGATAATTGAATATTTGTTGCTTCTGATTATCGCTTGTGATAATTAGATATTTGAGATTTGATTATCGTTTTTGATAATTGAATATTTGTTGTTTCTGATTATCGCTTGTGATAATTAGATATTTGAGATTTGATTATCGTTTTGATAATTGAATATTTGTTGTTTCTGATTATCGCTTGTGATAATTAGATATTTGAGATTTGATTATCGTTTTTGATAATTGAATATTTGTTGTTTCTGATTATCGCTTGTGATAATTAGATATTTGATGTTTTCTGATTATCGTTTTTGATAATCGGATATTTGTTGATTTGGGTTCTGATTATCGTTTGTGATAATTAAATATTTGTTAATTAGATAATTATGTTTCTGATTATCGTTTTTGATAATCGAATATTTGTTGTTTCTGATTATCATTTTTGATAATCGGATATTTGTTGTTTCTGATTATCGTTTTTGATAATCGGATATTTGTTGATTTCTGATTATCGTTTGAGATAATTAGATATTTGTTGATTTGAGATTTCTGATTATCGTTTTTGATAATTAGGTATTTGTTGATTTGAGATTTCTGATTATCGTTTTGTTAATTAAATAATTGTGTTTTCTGGTTGTCATTTTTGATAATTGGATATTTGCTGAGTTTGCTGATTATGAGATTTTCTAGTCTCTAATTGATTCTAGAGTATGCTGATTTTATTGAATTAGGTTGATATGTATTCATGTATATTAGTCGATAATGTACTTGTATATATAACTTCCAGAGTCGACAGTTGTAGTTGTATCATATGTATTGTGTCAAATGTATTGTAATTGACATCAGTTATATATATATATATATGAGACTTTTGTTATCTTTGTTCCGCATTTTATTATCTGTGTTATTATTATATATTGTCCTAAACTATTATGAACCATCGTAGTTCGTTTATACCGGAAAACGGGTATGTCGATGGGAGTAAATAAATAAGCGATGAAAAATGAAAAATATATATACCACTCCTATCGAGGTAACCAATACTAGTGTAAGGCCAACTACGGATGACCGCTCCTATCCAGCCTTATTCTTCGTAATAACAGACAGTATTTCTTTTAATACTCTTTGTTATTGTGAGTATAGAGGTGGGGCGTTACACACATATACATACACACACACACACACGTATATATATAGTTCCAAGTTGATGGAGTTTAGAGATGGGATGGTATCAGAGGCGGAGCCTTTTTTCTATATATTGTATATGATATAAACAAGTGTTATGACATGGATTTGACTATGTGTATGGTTTGGGGTGATTTGTATTATACAGACATACGTATTCAACAGATAGACATGTTATGGTGATGTGATGTTATTAAGGTTATTATTGTATTATATTTTATTTTCTTCCGCCATGTAACTATGAATGTTATATCTATATTTGTTTATTTTAACTTACCTAACAACTCGTCCTTTTTGGTTCTTGAGGTGTTGTCATCGGTTCGGACATTGAACCCAAGGGTCATAAAGGTAGGTGTTGCATTTGGTATTAGAGAAAAACATACCTTTAAAATAGGAACTAGCAACATATTGAGAGAACATATTTATATTTTCTATTAGATATATAATATATATGAGTCGAATATGTTTGTAGCCGTTTTAGTTGAGCCGTCTATCTATTAGAGAGTTGCTAATGAATCCGAATTACAGATAGCCAAAGATGAGTAATTAGTAAGGATGGAAACTGAAACAAAGATAGATTTTAGTGGGGTAAGATCAAAATTGGAAATGGTACTAAAATCAATACTTGGGATATTGCGCTGTGAATATCTATGTTTGGTTCCACTGATATATGTAGGCAACGAGCCATACCAGGGTTAACCCCATAGACTTGCACCTAGTGTATAGCAAGTAGTTCTTAATCATATGTTGGAATTAAACCCTAACTAGTAACGGGGACATGGTTAAGCACTTGTGAGAATATATGCAAACATTTGGATTTGATAGATGTACTGGATAGGGAGTTATTGAGGGTGATAGAAGAACTGAGTTTTGGATGTATGTTATTTTTAAGAATGAATATTTCTATGAAATAATTATAAAAGGAATTTGTTTCAAAAGTTAGAATTAGAAATTTTGTTAATAATAGAATTTATGAATTAATATTATATTCATATAAGATGATACGTATTTGAGGTGTTTTTGGAAAAAAAAGATTACTTCAAAAGTAAATGGGATTTATCTGTTTACCATTTATATTTTTGAATGAAAAATTAAAAGATTTGTGAAGGAAAACCTTGAATATATATGATTTAAAGAAAAGCAAGTGGATTTCTAAATTGAAATGAACATTCTTAGAACCAAAGTGACTTTAAAAGATATTCATACATACACACATACATACATACATACATACATATATATATATATATATATATATTGTTGGGTATGTTTTCACTAGACCGGTATCACCGAACCAAGATAAGGGAAGCCTACAGCCGAACCAACTCTGCTTCCACCAACAGCAGGACCAACTCCATTCCCCTGTACAACCGAACCAACTCTGCTTCCACCAACAGCCGGACCAACTCCATTCCCCTATACAGCCGAACCAACTCTGCTTCCACCAACAGCCGGACCAACTCCATTTCCCTGTACAGCTGAACCAACTCTGCTTCCACCAACAGCCGGACCAACTCCTTCCCCTGCCTACCGAACCGAAGCTGCTCCACCGAACCAAGGTCCTACCGAACAAAGTCCTCACCGAACCAAAACCCCATCCACTCACAACCGGACCAAGGCGTACCAAATCAACACTGCTAGGACAGATCGCATCAGCCCAGTCCCACCAGCAGCTATATACATCCAAGACCCCTGCCCCCAGCCTCACTCTATAAATAGAGGGGCAGGGGTACAACAATGGGGGACAAGTTTGAGAGCTCAAGCACGGATAGAACTTTCAAACAACTTTCATATGCTTGTATCAAAGCTTTGTACTTGTAATCTGAACAGTAAAGGAGAATAACATATAAAGTGGACGTAGGCACGTTCTGGCCGAACCACTATAAATCTGCGTGTCTTTTACAGTTTAGTCCCTGCTTTTCACATATTTGCATTAATCACCCAGATTACTAAAAACAACATAAAATCGACTAAATCATACGACTTGGAGGTGTTTGCCCATTTTTTGTGCAAACATTTTTGGTGCTTTCACTGAGAAGCGCTGAACCCCGGACTTCGGCTTCTCCCACTTAACTTTCTTCCTATCAGCATCACACATTGCTTGGAAGACATGCCTCCCAAGCAGAAGAAAGATGTCAACAAAGGAAAAAACATCGCAACCAGCAGTCTTCCAGATCCCATGGTCACAAATCAAGTAAATCATCCCATTCCAGCAGCAGTACCAAATGAAGGTCAGGCAAATCCGACAACCCCTGCCACAGAACAGCCGGCAGCAATTACTAGGGCAGATATAGACAGGGTTGTGGCTGAAGTGACTAACCGCTTCACATCCCAGCAGGAAGCCTTGGTGGACCAACTAATGTCACGCTTAAGGGATGCTGAAGAGTCCAACCGCAACACCGAATTATGGGGTGAGTCCCAGTCTGGAGGATCTCAGAGACAACAAAGATCTTCCTTCTTCGAAGGAGCTAACGACAGAAGTGGCCATGGTAGGAGTCGAGACCGATCTCAGCCCGAAGTTAGACCTGAGGAAACGCTTGGAACCGAACCCAACGGGGGAGGTACCGGGCGGAGGTCAACTATAGCCGAGCCTGTCATACTGCCAAACCACGGGAACACCAGTGAACGGGGCCGAGCTAGAGTCCAGCCCGAAGTTGGACCCGACAAAGTACTTAGATCAGAACCCAGCAAGGGAAGATCAAGGCAAGGGCCAACTGTAGCCGACCCTAGCATGCTCTCAGAAGACCAAAGACAGCCACTGGAAAATATCAGGAATGACAGACGATACCATCCCTACAGGTCATCTGGACGGAATCAATCCCACAGAGCAGAGCCGAACTCATTTCTATCTGCTCCAAATTCTGATGAAAGGATGGCACGCTTGTTCAGAGAGTGCGTCCAACGGGATCAAAGAGATCGAGGGATAGGCTCTAGGGTAACCAGCCCCTTCGCCCGCAATATCGAAATCACCATCACCCCCCGAGAATGGAAAATGCCAACAATGGAACCTTACAAAGGAACCTCCGACCCCGTTGTACACTTACAGAGATACACACAGCATATGCTCATGAGTGGAGCAACAGAAGGAGTGTTGTGCAAATGCTTTCCGCTATTCTTGGCAGATCTAGCTACCTCCTAGTTCTGCCATCTACCCCAAGGATCCATTAGCTCATGGGAGATGTTGAAAGAAAAGTTCATCGGCTAGTTCCGCATTCATGTGGAGTAGCCCAAGGACGCTTATTCCTTATCCAGTATCAAACAGAAACCTGGAGAGAAGCTGCAGCAATATCTAACACGATTCAATGCCGCAGCGGCCGCAGTCCAAGATGCCGATGAGAAGCTTATCTTAATGGCCCTCTGTAGTGGTGTGCATCCGGATACTAAATTTTCTAGAAGATTGACAAAAGAAAAACCAGCTACTTTACCCGATTTCTTCCATGAAGCCGGGAAATATATGAGGCTTGAAGACGCTGCCACTGAGGGGCAGTCAGGGCAACAAAATAAGGCAGCTCACAGCAACACGCCCGCTGTAGCAAAGGACGTCCGAAGAAATGATTCTAGAGACAATGCTGGGGGCAAGAAGGGAGAAAAGCGCTTATATCGGCCAGGACCGAGATTCGACACTTACACCCCTTTGAATGAAACCGTCGAAAACATCTTCCTTGCCACCCAAGACGAAGTTAGATACAAATGCCCACCATACAAGAAGGAATCAGATAACACACTTAAATCTAGAAAGTTCTGCCGCTTCCACGAATCTCATGGGCATGATACCAATGAATGCCATCATCTCCGGGACTTGATTGAAGAACACATCAGAAGGAAGAGACTGGAACGCTATGTAAAAGGTCAAAACAGGACTCCAGCTATTGCCAAAGAGAACCCAAGGCTACCCTCCCCAGAGATAGGCAGAGGAAATCGCAACACTAGCGGCTCCAGTCAAGAGAAGATAGTGGTCCATACCATCTTGGGAGGACCACACATCGCCGACAGAAGCTGGGCAGAGATGGAAAGATATGGAAAGTCACTTAGAAACAATGAAGACTGCGTTAATTCTGTTATAGAAGAGCGCCACCCGAAGCGGAAAGAGAGTGATGACATCACATTCAGTAGGCGTGATCTAGAGGGAAGGTAGTACCCTCACATGGATCCCATGGTTATCTCTGCCCGGCTCGGTCCAACCGAAGTTTTCCGAATTCTAGTAGACACTGGAAGCTCAGTAAATATCCTATTCAAGCATGCATTCGACAAAATGAAACTGTCAATGAAGGATGTTTCTCCCTGCAATAAACCACTACACGGTTTCACGGGAGATGCGAAGATGCCCCTCGGACAACTGGACCTCTTCGTTGAAATAGGAAGTCATCCCCGCTCCGTTGTGCGGAAACAGACATTTGTGCTAATAGAAAACCACTCGGCCTACAACGCCTTCTTAGGAAGACCAGCCTTGTCTGACTTCCAAATTGTCCTGGCCCCATGGTGCCTGAAGATGAAATTTCCAACGGACAATGTAATAGGGGAAGTAGAAGGAGACCAGGACATTGCTCGAGACTGCTATGTAACTGAACTTCGCAACAACCACAGGAAGGATAAAGGGAAGAGTGTAGAGATTGCCCTCTGCACAAAAAGTTTGGAAGCATAGCAACTAAAGAAAGCCCCTCCTCTTCGATATACCAACGACCCTTTCAATGAATTAGACCCCAGGGACAAAGAGGAGGAGGGCACCGCCGAGCCTGCAGAGGCTATGGAATTTGTATCTGTAGACCGACATGACCCGAGTAGACTATTGAAAGTCGGGTCCCAACTAAAAGGAGAATTGAAGGAACAACTCATTGATTTTATCCGCCACAACTTGGATGTATTTGAATGGTCACACGCTGACATGACCGGAATCTCCCCTGACATAGCATGCCACGCACTAAACATTGATCCTACCAAGGCACCAGTAAAACAGAAAAAGAGAAGTATGGGGGCAGAACGATCAGCAGCCCTCGATGAAGAAGTAAAGAACCTACTTGCCAATGACTTCATACGAGAAGCCATCTACCCAGAGTGGATCGCCAACCCGGTGCTGGTAAAGAAGGCTAATGGGAAGTGGCGAACATGCATTGACTTCTCCAACTTAAATGACGCCTGCCCGAAGGATTGCTTCCCACTTCCCCGAATCGATTAGCTTGTGGACAGCACAGCCGGGCACGAACTCTTATCTTTTATGGACGCATACTCAGGATATAACCAAATTCCTATGCATGCTCCCGATCAAGACCACACTAGTTTCATCACTGATCGGGGATTGTACTGCTACAAGGTAATGCCTTTCGGACTTAAAACCGCAGGGGCCACCTATCAGCGCCCCGTCAACAAGATGTTTGCGGGGCTAATAGGACAAACTATGGAAGTTTATGTGGATGACATGCTGGTAAAGTCAAGGGGAGCCGACAATCACGTAAGCCACCTGGATGAAATGTTTCAAGTACTTCGTCAATATGGAATGAAGCTGAATCCTCTAAAGTGCTCCTTCGGAGTATCATCAGGAAAGTTTCTAGGATTCATCGTCCATGCCAGAGGAATTGAAGCAAACCCTGAACAAGTCCGAGCTCTGAAAGATATCCGGATACCTTCTACCCGAAAGGAAATGCAAAGCCTAAATGGGAAGGTGGCTGCCTTGAGCAGATTCATCTCTAAAGCGACCGAAAAATTCATCCCCTTCTTCGAAGCTCTAAAGAAAGAGAAAGGAAAATTCGAATGGACTGACGAATGCTTAACAGCTTTCCATAACTTAATCGAACACCTCCAGAGACCACCAGTACTCTCAACTCCGAACAAAGACAAAGAGCTATACCTATACCTTGCTGTGTCATCTCATGCTCTAAGCGCCGCATTGGTTAGAGAAGACGAACGCACGCAAGGGCCAGTATACTTTGTAAGCAAGAGGTTTACAGGGGCGGAAGCCAGATATCCCAAACTTGAGAAACTAGCGTACTGTTTGCTAATCACATCACGGAAACTGCGTCACTACTTCCAGTCCCATTCCATCAGAGTTCTGACCGATCAACCACTGAGGCAGGTACTCCATCGTCCCGACACTTCTGGGCGACTACGTAAATGGTGCATTGAACTAAGTCAATATGATATCACCTACCATCCTCGCACCTCCATCAAGGGACAAGCCATGGCCGATTTCATTGCCGAGTTCACTACCAACGAAGGTAAGGAGCAATCGGAAATAGCAGAAGACATCAAGTGGAATCTCTTTATGGATGGTGCGTCAAACGAACAAGGCTCGGGGGCAGGTGTGGTAATAATCACTCCCAGGGGAAATAAGCTACACTATGCTATAAGGTTGGAATTCGCCGCCACCAACAACGATGCAGAGTAAGAAGCAGTGATAGCTGGATTAGAACTTGCCTTAGAAATCGGAGCCAATTCTTTGTGTCTTCATAGCGATTCTCAACTTATTGTAAATCAAATACTCGGAGAATTCCAAGCTCGAGAAGAATGACTCATAGCATATTTAAAGGAAACCAAGTTTCTTCTCGATCGATTGGATCACTACTTAATCAAACACATCACTCGGGAAGAGAACCAAGGGGCCGACGAATTGGCAAAGCAAGCTAGCATGAGAGACGACGCTATTTCCGGAGCAGTAGCCATCTCAAAGCAACTGACCCCAAGTTTTGAGCAAGTGAATCAGATAGTTGCAACCGAAGAAGCAACTTGGATGACTCCCATCCAAGCCTACTTACAAGTGGCACACTACCCAACGGGCGTAATGAAGTCAAGAAAATCTTGAGGAAAGCTTCCTGTTACACAATACAAGAGGGCATCCTCTATCGGCACGGCTTCTCTAACCCCTTATTAAGGTGTGTCGCTGGAAGGGAAGCAAAGGAAATATTATCCAACATCCATCAAGGAAGCTGCAGAGATCACACTGGAGGGCAGACTATGGCAAAAAAGATACTCCGATATGGATATTTCTGGCCCACCTTAAGCAAGGACGCCTTAGATTTCGTCAGAAAATGTGACAGATGTTAGAAATTTGCTAAGATTCCGTAGCTACCAACGACTGAGATTACTCAAATGACCAGCCCTTGGCCCTTTGCAGTATAGGGAATTGACTTGATTGGCGAACTGCCAATGGGCCGAGGCGGGGCCAAATATGCTATAGTGGCAGTCGACTATTTCACCAAATGGGTGGAAGCAGAACCCCTAACTAAAGTATCTTCAACAAAAGTTATTAACTTCTTGATCAAAAATGTTCTGTGCAGATACGGAGTCCCATTCAAAATCATATCAGACAATGGACTTCAGTTTGACAGAGAGGAGTTCGCCAACTGGTGCCAAGAGCACGGAATTCACAAAAGCTTCTCATCCGTAGCTCATCCCCAGGAAAACGGACAAGTCGAAGCCGTCAACAAAATTCACAAAACTCTAATAAAAAAGAAACTCGAAAAGTCAAAAGGCGCTTGGGTGGATGAACTTCCTACGGCACTGTGGGCCTATCGCACATCTTTCGGAACATCAACGGGGCATACTCCTTTCTCTTTGGCATACGGATTGGAGGCTATGCTCCCAGTTGAAACTATAGTGCCTTCCCACCGTAGGATCCACTATAACCCAGAGGAAAACGAAGAACTCCTCCACATGTCTTTGGATCTAATTGAAGAGAGAAGGAACGACGCAGAACTCAAAACATCAGCTCACAAGCAAAAAGTGGCAGCGCAATACAACTCCAAAGTCAAGCATCGTAGCTTACAAGAGGGAGATCTTGTCCTCAAGCGAATCTTCCCGCGCCCCGGAGCACTAGATCCAATCTGGGACGGACCATATGTAATTCATAAAGATCTCCGCAATGGAGCTTATATTTTGTCAACAATGGACGGGGAGGTGTTCCAGAGGGCATGGAACATCCAACACCTTCGTCGATACTTTTCTTAACTTGTACTGCCCATATGAAGTGAATTAACAAAGAGAATCAGTGGACGTAGGCATTTTCGTGCCGAACCACTTTAAAAAACTTGTCTCTTTTTAACTTGTTCCTTTATATCTTGGCTGCTTGTTAACTTTATCCTTTTCTGTTGAACAAAATCCTGTGTAATGACATTTCCACCTGGACAAGACCTAACAGGTACTATACGAATCTATGCCCTCACCAATGAGACACTTTTGCTCCGGCATCCCTCTGCTGCGGGTTAACTCATTGCTCGTGACGACCCTCAAAGCCAACTGTAATGAGCCGATTATAAGCCACCAAGAAGGCCGACTATAGCCAAGGCAGCTCATTACGGCGTTCGGCTCGCCGGCAACTGTGAACCTACTTTAAGCCCCAATATAAGGTGTGGCCAGCCAGGGGTAGTTCACGGTTGACGATCGGCACTCACGCTAGCCGGCCATAGTAAATCGAATAATACCCACGATTACGGGCCATAATGGCCCGGGTAGTTACTGTGCGCGATCTCGGCTCCGATGCGTCTTAAGTACGGCTGTGCTAAAAAAGATTAACTCCCCGCAGGAGCGTAAGATGGGTGACAAATGTCTCCAAGACCCACGGCTAGGGAAAGTGACTACAAAGCCCGTTTGCCACGAACTTAAGCACATCGAAGGCCTTCCGTGATTGGAAGTTTTACTTTATCTCATATTTCAATTTTATTTAAAAGACTTTTCTCCTATCCTCTATACCGATCCCTAAAGTACAGGACACAGAATAGGAGACATTCGCTAATGGGGGTGGGAACTCACAACGGGACACTAGGCCGCTTTCCATACTCGGTCATACAAGATATTCAAAAACTGCCGTTTACAATTAGAACATGAAAGGCGGTATTTTCTTCTTTTGTGTACAAATACATGGCTATAATTTATTCATACATCACACTAGCATTGCAAGGCATGAAATTATGTTTTCAACGAGAACTTAACATCAAACACAATTGAATTACAAGCACACGCACAGCTATATTTCTCACACAACGTGTCAAAATAGCAAAAACATTCAAAAACAACAAAATCAGCTTAAGTTTAAAAATTACACGTCAAGAATAATGTTGTTTATTACAAGTAGCATAATTACAACCTAAAAGTTACATTACTGTTTTGGGACTAACATATACAACAATGTCAAGTCCACAAAAAGATATCCAGTTCAAGTCAAAGAGCCGGCTGCATCGGAGCTTTACCCGTGTCCTGTTGCCCACCTGTCCGGTCAAAGAAAGAATTCATTAATGATAAGCAACCAAGTTAATGGAAAGACTAGGAGGGAAGACTTACCAGCGCCTGCTTCCTGACCATCCTGATCATCATCCTCTACTTGCACACCTGCCTCCTCAGCAGCAAGCAGCCGCATACCCTCCTTCACCGCCACCTTCTCCTCCTTGGTAAACTGGGCAGTGACCACATCCATTCTGAAGACCGCACCACCCTCTTTAT
The DNA here is from genome assembly GCA_030737815.1 of Allium fistulosum. Taxonomy (NCBI): domain Eukaryota; kingdom Viridiplantae; phylum Streptophyta; class Magnoliopsida; order Asparagales; family Amaryllidaceae; genus Allium; species Allium fistulosum. The sequence continues at coordinate 332,306,289 of CM060901.1, read as the reverse complement.
CCGCATCAGCCCTAGCCTCCTCCAGAGCCCTGAGATAAATCCTGGCCATAACTCGGGGGTAATCATCCATCCAGGATAAGTTACCCTGTTTCCAAGTGCGGAAATACATATCCTGGAGCATCTCATCCAACATCCCCTCGTTTTCCTCAAGCTCCCTCATTCGAGCCTCAGAAGCACGCAGCTTTGCAACGGCAGCATCCCTCTCCGATCGATATCATGAGCGGTCAGCCTGAAGGGATATCCTCATCGCCTCCATCTCCTCCTTCAACCTGGACTGAGCAAGCTCCGTGGCTTCGAGTCTCCCCGATAATTCCTGTACCCGCTCGAGGTCCGCTTGTCAAACCTCATCCACCGTCGCAATGGCCATGTCAATCCGCTCCTTGTAGGCAGCCTCCATTTTTCGCAACTCTGCCCTGCTGGCTTCTTCCATAGTCTTCTTCAGTTGCTTGGATGCGGCCTCGTGCTGAGAAATTTGAATGGCTTGATCGGCAAGTTGCTTAGCCTGGTCGGAAACCATTAACCGTAACCGAATGTTCGCACTCCCAATTTCCTCCCCGGCCTTGACTAATCGGGCATGATGCCCCATCAATTTCCTGGTCTCCTCGGCAACCCGGTCGATGTTCGCCTTAGCTTCATCCCCCAGAGTTACAACCCGGGTGGTAAGCAAATCAAGGTCCAGGGACTTAGCTTCGTCAAGCACCCGTACCATAGGATTGCGAGGGAGAAGGTGCTCACCAGTAGCCTCATCAAAGGAGATGTCATGAGAGGCAGGGTCCAGGTCTGGATGACCCGCAAACGGATTACGAACCAAGCCAGGGTGATCTATCGGGGTGAAGGTTGGATTCTCGGACGAATGTGGGGAAGGCATAAGCTCAGTATCATCCTCCGTAATATCGTGAATAGGCTGGAGTGGGGCCGGAGGGCCAGGAAGAGAGTCAAACGAAGATCGACTCCTCTTCCTCTTTTGTATATCTTCTTCAATAACTCCAAGAAGAGGACGATAGCCGACTACGTCTCCAGGGCGGTTAGTAGGAGGCTTCGGTTTGGCAGAAGCTTTGAGAAGTCTGAATTGTTCAAGCCTGTGCCGAAGATCTGAGGCCTTGGCCGTTTTGCCCGCTCCTGAAATGAAAACCAAGTGTCACCAGCATGCATTGAGCCATCGTTCAAGAATTAAAAAAGAATAAAGAGAAATTCACCTTGAATCGTAGAAGTCTCCTCCGTAGAAGCGCTCCCGGAAGATAAATCGGTGCCAGTCCCGGCCTTACCAGCTTTCTTGGGCTTCTCCGCCAAGGCCGGTCCTTCCTCCAACTCTTCAAAGGCTTGGTGGAGAGCGTCATCCGTCCACTCTTGAATTACTCCTGCCTGCCCAGGAGGTAAAGCCCCGGTTCCATCACCGCCCTGTCCTTCGCCACCATCATCGCCGTGACGATCACCGTCACCTTTTTTACCACTTCCGCTCTCCGCCTCACCTCCTTCATCCTCGTCTCTCTCCTCCTCCACATTTTTCTCCTCCGGAACATCTGGACATGTGATAGGGGAGGGTCCATCTGACTTCTTGAGTTTCTTCCCCCCAACAACTGGGTGTATCGAGAAGGGTCTCCTTTTGCTGCTCTTCGCCGTAGCCCCTCATTTTGCATTGACAGCCCTCTCCTCCGCCATGTCTCTCTGCTTGACCACGGACTGATGTGGTAGAATAAGGTTGTTCCCCAGAAGTGTAGCGTTCCTGATCAAGTAAGAAGCCGACCTATCCCTTCCCGTAATGGCCTCTATTTCCACAGCCATCTGAACCAGGCGATCGTTTTCCACGACCGCAAAGCCACCTGTCGCTAGCAAGAAATAAAAGCACATAAGAAGAAGCATTGCAGTCAGAACGGAAATAAAAAATAAGCTTCAACTTACAGCCAGAGGTGAAGCGACGGATGGAAACAGAGTCATCCTTGATGAAAAACCATTCTTTCTTGAACATGCTGAACTTCGAATATAAGTCCAGGACCGGCTTGAATACGGCTGATTCCAAGCTGATGTATGGAGACCCCTTCTTAAAGCCTCTCAAATTGTACAAATACCGAATCTCCCGGTTGGAAGGAGGACGCCCGTATCTCCTCTGGAAAATGACAAACAAGCTCACCAGGATGGCGTAGGAGTTAGGATGAAGCTGAAATGGAGCCACCTTCAAGTAGGTGATGAAGCTAATTATCCAAGCATTGATCGGGGGAATGGCCCCACACATACAATGGTACCTACTATAAGCGAAATATCCTTCGGGGGGATTATATGGCATCACTCCCTCCCCCGGTAATAACATGCGAGCTCTGTCAATCCCAAAGGAGCGAGAAATAACATCAAGCTGCCCGCCTTTGAGAGAGCTAGGGAAACAGTCAGGAGGTGAGTTCAGAAGTTCCTGAGGGCCGTACCCATCTACTAGTGACCTTGGGGTGGGCCCATGACGTCCCGATCCTGACTGAGCCGGGGGCACTGCGGAAGGATCTTCTTTGTCTTGGGATTTCTTCTTTTCTGATCGGGTTTCAACTTTGTGAGACATTATCTGCGACAGGAGAAAACACGTTATTAGAACAAGGAGGGCGGAGACACAAACAAGCAAGTACATACGGCATGGAATATCATTCACATAAAAGCCTGATCGTTAATTCGAGACTAAAGTTCATCCGGCACTCAAGTTCGTTCGGCACTCAAGTTCATCCGGCACTCAAGTTCGTTCGGCACTCAAGTTCATCCGGCTCGCAAGTTCATCCGGCATTCATATTCATCCGGTAGCTCAAGGCTCGAAGCTTCATCTAGCACTCATACTCCATGGATTCATTCGGTTGGTTCAAAACATAAAATTCATTCGAAAATTACCTGATTCGGTAGTCAAGTTTGATCCGGCAAGATGATTGATTCGGTAGAAAAATATGATTCGGCTATCTCACTTGGTAGGGAATAGCAAGAAGGTAATGTCCATACTTATAGGCAAATAGAAACGACCGGACCAACTGGTTCGGCACATAGGACCGGATGAGAATGTCCAAGCTAAAACAAAACGCGGCATATACAGGCATATGCCCCGCTTTGGGGGGAAAATGTTGGGTATGTTTTCACTAGACAGGTATCACCGAACCAAGATAAGGGAAGCCTACAGCCGAACCAACTCTGCTTCCACCAACAGCCGGACCAACTCAATTCCCCTGTACAGCCGAACCAACTCTGCTTCCACCAACAGCCGGACCAACTCCATTCCCATGTACAGCCGAACCAACTCTGCTTCCACCAACAGCCGGACCAACTCCATTTCCCTGTACAGCCAAACCAACCTTGCTTCCACCAACAACCGGACCAACTCCTTCCCCTGCCTACCGAACCGAAGCTGCTCCACCGAACCAAGGTCCTACCGAACCAAGTCCTCACCGAACCAAAACCCCATCCACTCACAACCGGACCAAGGCGTACCAGATCAACACTGCCAGGCCAGATCGCATCAGCCCAGGCCCACCATTAGCTATATACATCCAAGACCCCTGCCCCCAGCCCCACTCTATAAATAGAGGGGCAGGGGTACAACAATGGGGGACAAGTTTGAGAGCTCAAGCACGGATAGAACTTTCAAATAACTTTCATATACTTGTATCAAAGCATTGTACTTGTAATCTGAACAGTAAAGGAGAATAACATATAAAGTGGACGTAGGCACGTTCTGGCCGAACCACTATAAATCTGCGTGCCTTTTACAGTTTAGTCCCTGCTTTTCACATATTTGCATTAATCACCCAGATTACTAAAAACAACATAAAATCAACTAAATCATACGACTTGGAGGTGTTTGCCCATTTTTTGTGCAAACATATATCATTAATTAAAAGCGTTGAAAATTTTCTGTTTATAAAATAAAATGATATATACTGTAAAATAGCCTTAAATTGTATATAAAGTGATTAATATTAAGTTATTGAAGTTAAAAGAAAATAATTAGTGATGAATTTAAATATATAAAAAGTAAATGTAATGTTTGCCGAAAGGATTATATTTTGTGGCTTGTAAATTAAATGAGATGTTTTGGATAAAACAATATTTTGAAAAGATGCTATGTTTAAGTGAAAAGAAGTTTTAAATTTTGATATTATGATGAGTTTCTGGTTAGCAAATCTTTTACTATTATTTATTTAAAGTTTGAAAAAGGAATTTCAAAATGGTAAAACTATAAATGATTTAATAAGTAGGAAACAAATAAGGAAGAGAAGGGTTATGCAGTAGAAAAGGCTCCAAGTGCAAATACATTATTATTTGCTATAAAGAAGGAAAACTAGATCGTGATAGGAGGTGAGTTATGATCTTCAGTAAGGAATGTGGTGGTAAATAGTTTACAGAAATAAACCTCACACAGTGGATGAATTTATGGTGGTGTCGAGTCTGCCTAAAGGAGCAAGCCATCCATTTATGATTTGGAATGAATTGATTTTGGAGTAGATTGAATGACTCTATAAGGGATGTTGTTGGATGAAGAGAGGAAAGTGGTTTGGATAAGGATTAGCAGACTGAGCATGATGCAGTCGTAAGTCGTGATCTCGATAATTAGATGGAGATAGAAATTCCATATGCCTTCAAAGAAATTTTGAATTCCTTCCCAAGTAAATAAAATTTGTAAGATCCTTGGATAGCCACTTAGGCACATTACCGTAAGGAGAGTCAAAATTTCGATAAGAGAATTTACGAGTTAAAGAAAGAAATATTGTGCTTATGGTTAGAAAAGAGAAAAGTAAATAAAATTATTGAGTTGAAGCATTATACAGAAAGACGCTTACATAATAGCACACTAAATTGGTTAAGATTCATGCGTAGGAGATTTAGGCCAAGTTAAACTTATTTTGTACTGAAATTTTTTAAATATATATTTGAAGTAGAGTTGACTCGAGAAATTTGGTAGTAAAAGAGAGATAAATGGTATTGGAATTTCAATTGATTGAATCCCATTAACCAATTGATTGGAAATATTTTAAGAGGTGTGGATGAAGTTTTTTGTTGGAGGGCCTAGAGTTTATTTTAGGATAGGGTCCTGGTGACCAAATAATATTACTATGTGATCTGACTTGGTGATTAGTCCATAGTGAATAATCTGAAAAATATTTGACATTCATATTCTTTTATTATTTTTCATTGTGGTAATGACCAAAGACATAAGCAAATGATTTTTAGGATGCTTTATTGTTTAATAATGTCGTAAAGGTTGTTATTTGAGTTGATTTGAGGATGGATGTCATTAACCTGATGTGGCGGGTAACGCCACACCATTTACGTTATATAACTTGGATGGATGTTGTTCTCTAAGCAAGTGATTATTGTTTTGTTATATAGGTTTTGGGGTGATGGTTATAAGTTTTTGACACTTGAGTAATGATTGTGATTGGGGGTATATGATTTGGATTAGATGTGACATGAGTTTAATGGCATGTTCACCAAGCTAATACATCACTTCTTTTTTCAAAGTCTCTAAATATGCTATGACGCAGGGTGTTACTATTATTATTGTGTGTTATGTTGATTTCATTTATATAGTAAGACACTATCCCCGTTGAGTTGTCTTGTCCAAAATAAGGAGGAATAGTAAGTTAGTGAAATGATATATGAGAAAAGATACCATATATTTGGTTATTATTAAAATGATATGAGCTTGGATTTTGGTTTTGAAGGATATTGAACTCGGAATTTTGATTGTAAGAGATATTCCAGATTTGAATATGTATTAAGCTTTTATAAAGATAAGTATTTTGGTATAAAGCTAGGGAATTAAGATCATATAAATTTGTATTATTAATAAATGGAATAAAGTCTTTGGAATTGTATAGATAGATATGATTTGGAGAATAAAGAATTATGGAGAGTTGTAACCCTTATCTACAAAAGATATTCCAATTGGGATTAACAGAAAGGATTATATGAGAAATATATTTCATTGATGTAGATAAAGAATTTGATAAAGGATTTTGATAATTGATTTTGAGCTATTAAGATAGAATTTATTTGGAAAATTTAAGAAAATATGTACTTGATTAAATGGATACTGAAGTAAAACAAGAAAGTACCATGCAAATTTATTTGGAAAGATTAAGGAAAGAGTATTATGGCTAATATACAAAAAGATGTGGAGGCTATTTTATGAAATAAAATTTGCAGGATTCAGATATGACTTTAAGTGAGGTGTAGATGGATTATTTTCCTATCATCCCTCGGATTTAAGAGAAACTATTTATTCAAAGAAACTATTTTATGATAGCGACTTAAAGATAAATAGTTTACTTTGCATATGAGGTGCATGCAGACAATGTATTATATAGTCAATTCTTTTAACTATATATATATATATCCTAGGTTAGAATTTTTGTTAGGTTAGAATTTCCTTAAGATTTAAGATTTTTATTTCTATCATTGTATTGATTGAATAGAATATAATTTCCTTTGTTTGCATGCTTGCTTAATTATAGGTTGTAGAACTTAAGATGAAATGTTTGGATAATTGAAGAGGTGATGCTTTGAGTATCAAGCTTGCTGGATATTGGAAGAAGTGATATCATAAGCATAATGATACCACTCAAGTTAGATTTGAGATTTGAATAGAACATATGTCATATTCGTCAGGTTAATACATCGATCATTTTTTATGTTCGTAGGTGAAAGAAGGGATGGTATGATGATTAAAGTTGTTTATATTTTTTTAGGAAAGACACCATCCACTTTGAGTTGTCTTACCTTAGCAACCCGAAAGATGAATAAGGGAAAGTTCTACAGGATGATTCAGGTGTTAAGTATGTGCATTTAGGAACGAAATGAGAGACTGCAATTTTGTATGGCATGCTTGTGCTAAGGTTACCTATTGTTATGCATTGTGGCATTATTTATTCGAGATGGTAGCATAGATTGCAGAAGTTGAAGAAGTGGATGTACAATTGTAGTCGATGTTTCAGTATGAGTTTATGCCAGTAGCAGATGTTAATGAATTTCTTCGCTAACACCCAAAAAGTGCAAGAGGAGGATTTTGAATGAGTAAGGTTTATCTGACCACTATCAGCCTTAATGAGTATTGGCAAAAGTGCCACTTGGTTGAGAAAGGACTTAGGTAATTGGGCTTGGCTTGTTCAAGTTTATGATGACGTCATAAGCATTGTCATGTCGAAGCAATATCAATATATGTAGAGCAATCTTATGCGAGCAAAAATCAAGATTATAAGTGATTTTGGAATTCAAAGCAAGTTATGATTAAAAATTACAAGTGCTTTGGAACTCCAAAACAAGACATAATTCAAGTCCACTTTATTCGTATGTTATGCAATTGTTGAATGTACAAGGCTCTACGTGAAAAAATACAGTTGGCAGTAAAATGCCCAAATCAATTTAGGGTTACAAAGTTAAAAATGTAAAAGTTTAGAAAAGAACCATTCGTCATTTCTTCATGCCCCTAAGTCTGTATTTATAGGGTTTAAGGGAAGCGGTATGGCTGCCACATGTTCATGCGGTATGCTTGACCTCTGGCATTAACCATATTGACGGCGCATAGCACTATGCCTTGGTTAATGTTGAACATCAGCATCTACTTGCACAATGGTGAACTTCAGCGCTTAGCATCTATCCCGCCTTGATAGCCTTCATTGATGACATTTGATATCATTGACGCTAAAAATGGGAATCAACACCCAATAGAATCTAGTAGAAATTAAATGAAGAGTGAAACTAAAACATAACAAAAATCATAAATGAACACACAGATTTTTATAGTAGTTCGACAATCTTTGCCTACGTCCACTTTATATTTTAATTGATCTTCCACTTGATTATGATTACAAGATTGTTTGGATCAGCTGGGATCCATTAGTACAAAAGTGAAGATTAAAAATGGCAGAGCCTCGGTAGAGAAAGTAGGATCCATTTTCTGACGTCATGGCTGCTGTATTTATAGGGGAAGACGTCCACGGATCGGACTGAAATTTCTGCTGAAGGTTCGGGAGACCAAGATGAGGCCAGCCAAAAAATTCCAGCCCATCGAGGCCCATAGTAGGGATTTTCACAGATCCCTATTAGTGCGTCTAAATTAGCTACAATCCATATGAGGGGTGCCCCATGATGTTAGCTACTTGCTCCTCAAATTTCGTGCCATTCCGACGTACGGTTTTTCAGATATCGCATTTTACGTGAAGTAGTGTTGCTTGAATTCTGATTTCTGTCGATCCCTCCAAAGGGAGTTATGCCGATCCCTCCACCTTCCTCCAATCGGAATGAGATCCCTAGGGGGTGTTCCACATGATGTAGTAAACTTGTACTCCAAGTTTCATGTTGATAACTTGTGTAGATTCTGAGTTATTGACTTATCATCGCTGCAAAATTGAGTTGTAGAATCGATACGATACGATCCATAGTGTAGAATACGGATCGTACATGATCCATCTTCGGGGAGTAGTGAGCTTTCATGCTTCTGCTTCATATTATCATCTATGCTTGATTTTTGGACCCCCACAATCATCACTCTGGGCTACTGGCCTTGATGACAGTCGAGTCTAACTTGTTCGATCGGTTCGGATATAGCCGGGTGAAAATGCCGAATAACATTTGCTCCCCCAAAGTACATCTTGTTGTGTACATGACGTGCTTTGAATCAAAGCAAATTAGAGTCGTCGGAAAGAAATCCATCCAGTTTCCTGAATAGTCGTTATCCTTCCGTTGAATTATCTTTGATAGCCATGACGCTTGGTCGATTTCCAATAGTATAAATTCTAGGTTGTATTACATCTATTGTAATCCGTGCCCTGTTTTACAAGTCTAGTAAGCTTTGGCTATTAGATCCAGTCTTTTCTTTAATAACTCAAAGTGAAAAGCCAATTTCTGTCGATTTCAAGAAATCGAATTTTTTGAATATACACGTGCACGTTCAGGTACGCGTTCTTGCCATTGGCTCCTAGATGAGTTTGTACGCTCACGAGTTGTCACCAATTCCTTCTAGTTTAATTGCAATTAAATTGCAATACCTTGTTTATATATTTTTTTAAAATGAAATATGGGTGGTAATAAGTCATTCGATGAGAGGGGACTTCAAGTTCTATAGGGATGACGGCCTTGGAGCCGTAAGCAAGGGTGAATGGAGTATGGCCAGTCGTGGACTTGTGGGTGGTCCCATAATGCTGATGGGAGTTTATCCACCCACTTGCCTCTTGTCTTTTCCAAGTGTTTCTTTAGAATGGGCTTTATGATGTTGTTCACAGCTTCAACTTGTCCATTTACTTAAGGGCGAGCAACTACCGCAAATCTCTTTTCAATATGATGCCGACGGTAGAAGTCTTTAAATTTAGCGTTGTCAAATTGGGTATTATTATCGGTTATAATGGTTCGTGGAAGGCCGAAACGGCAGATGATGTTCCGGACAATGAAATTGGTTATTTTCTTCTTGTGATCATGGTTAAAAGTTCCGCTTCAGCACATTTGGTAAAGTAATCAACTACTACGATGGCATATTTCGCACCACCTTTAGAAATCGGCAAGGAGCAGATGATGTCAATATCCCAAGTGGAAAACGGCTATGGATTGACCATTTGAGTAATCTCCATCGGTGGGGCTCTTGGAATTTTTTCAAACATTTAGCACTTGTCGCATTGTCTAGTGTGATCAGCTGCATCTCGATTGACAGTTGGCCAGTAATACCTGCAGCGGAGTATTTTCTTTGTCAAGGTTTGCCCCATGGTGTGATCGCCACGTTCTTCTTCATGGACTTCTCTCAAGACTCATTTGATTTCAACATGGGTGATAAACTGAAGTAGGGGGATGGAGAAAGCCCATTCTATACATGACTCCTTCTTGGATGATGCAGCATGAAGCTTTAAGGAGGATCTGTCGTTTTTTCATTCCTCCCTTTAGGAAGAATTTCGCATCGTAGATAGTCTTTGATAGGAGTCATCCATGACTCCTTTTCTGGCTCTGTCTCCAAGATCTAGTTGATCTCCATCTGCCAATGCTTGGAATGTTAAGTACTTCAACCGGGACAAGTCTATTTGCTGCGCATCCCCAAAACTGGTCAGCTTGGCCAATGACTCGGCCTTTTCATTTTATTCTCTAAGGATGTGTGTAACGGTATAATACTCGAAGTCGGCCAATAGCTCTTGGACCCAGTTGGGATAAGGAGCAAGATGTTGCCCCTTAGCAAGATAATCTTTCCTAACTTGGCATACTACTAACCAGGAATTACAAAAGATATGTAAAGTTTCAACTCCCAGTTCTTTAGCAAGTTTGAGCCTAGCGATCAAGGCTTCATACTTAGCTTTGTTATTTTTTGCAGGGAAGTCGAGTTTCAAGGCGTAGTAGATCGATTGTTCCTCAGGAGTCATTAACACAACTCCGGCGCTAGAACAACGATCATTGGATGCTCCATCTGTGTACTTTTTCCATTGGTTGGTCGGTTCTCCACTACTCTTCGGATAGTCATCTGATGCAGTGAATTCAGCTATGAAGTCTGCTAATGTCTATCCTCGGATAGCTCTCCGAAGGAGATAAGTGATATTGAATGGCTTAGCTTGATATTTCATTTGAGCAACCTTCCATATGTCTAAGGTTGTTGTAGGACCTGTCATAACGGCTGGTCGGTGTAGATGTTGATGGGGTGAGCTTGGAAGTAAGGGCGAAGCTTTCATGACGCAATCAATAGGCAGTACGCGAGCTTTTCCAGCTTTGGATAGTTTCTCTCAGTGCCTATCAATCGCTTGTTAACATAATATACTAGCCTCTGGATTTGATTCTCTTTACGTAACAGTGTGGCACATATAGCATGTACCGACATCACTAAATAGATGTATAGGTCTTTACAATCCAGTGGCTTGAATAGGATAGGAGGTCTCTTTAAGTGATCTACCAGAGCTTGAAATGCATCTATGCAATCCTATGTCCATTCAAAGTTCCTCTTCCCTCTCCTGATCAGGTCAAAGAAAGGAATACACTTGTTGGTGGCCCTAGAGATGAAGTCGCTTAGGGCGGGAACCTTCTTATTTAAGCTATGTACTTACTTAATCGTTTTCGGCACTTGGATGTTTTAAACTACTTGAATCTTCTGGAGATCGGATTCGATTCCGCGATAGTTGACGATGAAACCCTAAAATTTCCTTGATGCAACGCCGAAACAGCATGTCAAGGGATATAGTTTCATTCCATATTTTAATAGAACACTGAACATCTCCGCTAAGTCATCGATGTGGTTGTTCGATCGTCGTGACTTCACAAGCATATCATCCACATATACTTTCGTTGATCGTCGAACTGGTCTTTGAATATCCTATTGACTAGTCTCTAGTAAGTAGCTTCAGAATTATGTAGTTTAAACGGTATCACAAAATAACGATCTAGCCCAAGATCGGTAATGAAGTTTGGTGTGCGCATGGTCAAGGACATGCTCAGGATCTGGTTGTATCCGAAGTACATATCCATAAATGAAAGCAGTTCATATCCAGTGGTTGAGGCTACCAGCTGGTCGATTCTAGAAAGTGGAAAGTTCTCTTTCGGGCATGCCTTGTTCAGGTAAGAGTAGTCGATGTATGTATGCCACTTTCCATCAGTTTTTCTCATAGGAACTGGATTGGATACCCATTTCGGGTAGAGGGTGTTGCAAGTAAACCTATTATTTTTGAGTTTATCCACTTCCACTTTAAGTGCAGCAGATCTCTCCAGATCCATGACGCATTGCTTTTGTTTCATCGGGACATGCCTCAGGTCGATATTCAATGCATGGCTCATGATAGTTGGCGAGATCCCACACATGTAAGAATGGGTCCAAATGAATACATCAAGATTCGCTCAGAGAAAACCAACTAATTCCTTTATCATCGTTGCACTAAGCTATGATTTGATCTTCTGGACCCATGATGGGTCGTCATGGCTGACCGTATGTCGATCGTTAGCTCAACGGGTGCAACCTTGGATTCTTTAGGCTCCTCTTCTTCATCTTTGTAGTCTATATCTTTATAGAACCGACTACGCTATTGTTGCTTGATATTGGCATTAAGTTGTGAGATGATAAATGCTTAAATCAATTTGCCCAAGCAATGGGATCGGTTTCGATCCCTTGTTTTAGTGGAACTTAGTAGTTTTTGATTTAACATGAACATATTAGACCATGTGAACTCAAAATCAAACAATGGGACATGCCATATATGACTTGCATACTTGAACTAGCATATGGCCTTGAACCAGATGTTTACCACTTCAGACTTGAATATATTAGCATATTTGTACTTGTACAGATTGTAACATGTGCCTTGAGTGAACTTGAATACGAATGTCAGATTCTTATATGCCAATAGCTGATCCTTGAGTTCAAACGTAATTGTTTCGCTTAACAATCAACGTGAAATCCGATTGGGACGGTCAATGATGACGGTCACTCCGGTCAAATCCCAAAGTCTTGTCATGAACTGTTGAGTCTGATAGTGATGGGTTTTAGATGCTTTTAGCGATTATCTGTGATGGTTAAAGATCAGGCTTAAAGGAGTGTTGAATCAAACACCAAGTAGAGTTTAGTCTTGTATATTCGAGCAATGTGCTTTCCATTTAATGTACTCATAATTTGTTACTCATTCTTCGGGTTGGAGTGACGGTCAGTTGCCAATGAGCTTGGGCATCGATTTGACAATTCTATCTCAGGCATCCTTTCGGTCATAGCCTCGAGTTATCGTAAACACCAGGTACGAGTCACAGTATTAAGCTATCGCAGTCAATCTTTCGATGATCACACTTCTACCCCCCGTCTCAAGTTAATAAATATACTACATGGACGGTCGAGTCTCGTCCTAGTCATGTTTATACTTTCATCTAAGCTCCAAGGACTTAGAGTTGATTGATGAATGGTCAATTCACATTCATCTTGTTTCTCTCTCATGCCCACAAGTCTGGGGCATACGTCGATAAGTAGGAAGGCAAGTCATGTCAATCAGTGATTGATGCTCTCCCTACCCGACCAAGGGCAAGGATCAGTGTGCGGATGGTAGAGTCACGTCCATTTCATATTGCTCTTCTAGTCGGATCATGCTAAGAGTCAATGAATGAACGGCCGTTTTGCATTTATTTGGAGCTGGATGGCCAATCGCGTCTATTTTGATTCATATTCTCCCGCTAGATCTAGGGATAGAGTTGGCTCAGATGCAGTCGGGTCATGCTCATCCGGTTTCATACTCCTCTTGACAGATTAAAGTAGGGTGTTGGAGAATTAATGATCCAGTCACACTCATTCGTAGTTTATTCTCATATCCACACTCCAGCGATCGAAATGTTTTCAGAGGACATCTAGGTCACATCCGTTTGTGTTTGATGTGGATCGATATTGACCATCGACCCAGCGGGATATTATGGAAAGCTTGGATCGACATTACCTGTCGACACGGTGGTATGATATAGTCGGTCGCCCGTAACTTCGGACGTCATTTCGATTGGTTTTGTATTGAGGCCTTCTTGCAGTTGTTGCCTTTGTTAGGAACTGGAGATAGTGGTTTTGATGACAACAACCTTTGTAACTTATTTTATTATAACTTATATACTAACACTATTGTCTAGATATATATGAATGTTATTATGCAGGATATATATAAGGCAGGTACTGATTATTGAAGACTGTACAGTATAAAGATCAAGAATGAAGAAATCAAGTTTGAAGACTCATGAGTATCAAGATCAAGATTTCAAGATAAGTGTCTAGTTTTGTTAAAACTTCATAATAGCATGGAAATCTCCATTCCAAATTTCATTTGGGATGGAACCCATTTCTACCTTCTTAGTGGCTTACAAACCCACGACAATTAGCTTACAAACCTACGACAAGTGGCTTACAAACCCACGAACATCCTGGTTTTGTACATGTTCTCGAGTCCTGATGTAATGAAATATTATGTAGGAAGATGCTTGCATAACTACTTCAAAATGGTTTTTTCAAATGATTTTCAAAACTTTTTTTTCAAAATGTTTTAGCCTTAAAAATTATCTTTTCAAATGATTTTCAAAAAGATGTTTTAGCCTTAAAATATTCTTTGTTTTTGTTTTTAGATAAACTCTTTTTTTAAACTTCGTTTGTTTTCAAAACTATCTTCTGATTTTTAAATATTCTTTTATAATATATATATATACTTGAGATTTAAAATCAAATTTATATATACATTCTAAAAATATATTTTTCTACTCTTCTTTATTTTGAATCATAGGAAAATTAGTTTATTTTACTCCAGAATCATTTCATCTTGTTTTCCTTTCAATACCATTTTCAAAACAAATTTTACATTATTTTTAACTAAGGTATGTCGACATCATGGGATACCCCATGTCGACATGGTGGCCGTTAAATTCAAAAGTTTCAATTTTCAGAAGAAGTGTCTATTCGTTTAAATCTCTTCACGAATGGTTATGACTGTTACTGGTCTATAAATAGCCTTCACAAACGAATTTTTTAACTAACTATTTTCTTATTTTCTTCACTCCTCCTCTACAAAACCATATTCTAAAATTTTCATATTTTTAAGATCATGCCGAAATTCTGCCGAATTCTCAAGTGAATCAAATTAGAATCTCATTCTTGTTTGATTCTCTGCCCACTCTCGAAGATCAAAGTGCTATTCAGAGTTATAGGATCAATTTGTAATCAAAAGTTTATCGAGTCTCTCTATAAGGTATGGTTGTGCCTAGAAATCAATTGGGTGATCTTGTGTCCCGTAAATCAAGAGAGTTTGCCCCGGACTCGAAGACAGGAGGGTACCTCAAGGCCTTTAGAAATTGAGGATTGTAATCTCGACATTGGTATAATAAAAATCTGTACGAGGTGTTTGCCTTGGTGCAGGACTGGACGTAGGGTAACTCTGAACCAGTATAAAATCCGGTGTGTTATTTCCTTTTGCTGCTTTTTATTTACTTTCTGCATCTGTGTTTGATTCTGTAATTGTTCTGTGATTAAGTTCTGCATTTGTTTATATCATAATTTTTAAATTAGTCCATATAAGTCTTAGAATCCATTAAACACTATTCACCCCCCTCTAGTGTTAAATTAGCCTTAAGATCCTTAATCCGCACTCCCTTTCAATTGGTATCGAAGCATAGGTTTTCATAGTTTTCATAATCTGAAACTTGAAAGGTTAAAAATGGCATTTTTAGGAAATTTTCTTAATACTAGTTTGAATTTATGCATTTCATCAAAGTATCATAAGTCTGCATATAGTTTTTATGAAAAAACAAGTTATCTACCGAATTGGTTTGTTATGCAGGAACATACATGTTACATGGCTTTTGAAGAATCAACAACCAATGGACAAACTGTGCAAATTGAGAAAGATAAATGGATACTTGATAGTGGCTGTTCAAGGCATATGACTGGAAATCCCGAGATACTCAATGACATTATATATCAAGATGGTGGATTGGTTAACTTTGGAGATAACTCAAAAGGATATGTGATTGGCATCGGCAATGTCGGTAATTCTAAAACTCCTCTTATTTCTGATGTTTTGCTAGTTAGGAATTTAAAACATAATTTGCTTAGTATAAGTCAACTATGTGATAAAGGATTTAAAATTAAATTTGGAAAAGATAAGTGTCACATCGAAGATAATAAGTCAAATATTATCTTTGAAGGAATTAGGAAGAAAAACATTTACATCCTTAGTATGAAAGTTTCAAATGATAACTTATGTCTTTTGGCTAATACAAGTGACCCTTGGATTTGGCATAAAAGATTTGGTGATTTAAATTTCAAACTATTATCTAGGTTATCAAAACTTGACTTAGTTAGAGGTCTTCCCAAGTTAAAATTTAAAGTAGATAGTATATGTGATGCTTTCCAATTAGGAAAACTTAAGAAAAGTTCATCTGAATTAAAAGATATGATTTCTACTTCTAAACCTCTAGAATTACTTCATTTAGATTTATTTGGTCCATCTCAAGTTCAATCATTTAATCGCAATAAATATGTTTTTATAATTGTAGATGATTATTCTAGATATACTTGGACAATTTTTCTTAAACTTAAAAGTGATGCTTTTGAATTATTTAAGAATTTTGCTAAAAAAATCAAAATCAACTTTCTTTAAAAATAAAAACTATTCGTAGTGATCATGGTGGAGAATTTGAAAATGAAAATTTTGAGAATTTCTGTAATAAAAAAGGAATTACTCATAATTTCTCTTTTCCAAGAACTCCACAACAAAACGGAGTGGTAGAACGTAAGAATAGAACGATTCAAGAGTGTGCTAGAACAATGCTTTCTGATAGTAACTTACCTAAAAACTTTTGGGCTGAAACAGTCGCTACAGCTTGTTATATATTAAATAGGATTTTAATTACACCATTAACTAATAAAACACCATATGAATTACTTTGCAATAAGAAACCCATAGTAGCTTATTTTAAAGTTTTTGGTAGTAAGTGTTTTATTCTTAATACAAAAGATAATTTAGATAAATTTGAACCTAAATCTGACAAAGGTATCTTTATCGGATATTCTAATAGAAGTAAAGCATTTAGAGTTTATAATTTAAGAACTAACAAGAAGAAACAGTGCATGTATCTTTTGATGAAAATTTTAAAGATACTGTACAAATAGAAGATGAAGAAGATTTTGTAACTTTAAATAATGAACCTAATGAAACTAATTGTGAAATCATTCAACCTAATAAAAGAATTAGGCTATTAAAAGATCATCCTGTAGAAAATATACTAGGAAATATTGAATCTATAGTTAAAACAAGAAATCAACTAAATAGTATGAGTAATGTAGCTTTTATATCAACTATGGAACCTAAAAATCCAAAGGAAGCATCATCTGATGATTCATGGATTCTTGCTATGCAAGAAGAATTGAATCAGTTCACCAGAAATGATGTTTGGGAACTTGTTCCTAGACCTGAGGATAAAAGTATAATTGGAACAAAATGGGTTTATAAAATAAAATGAATGAACTTGGTGAGGTCGTGAAAAATAAAGCTCTTTTAGTCGTGCAAGGTTATTGTCAAGAAGAAGGAATTGATTATGACGAAACCTTTGCACCCGTAGCGAGACTAGAACCTATCAGGATTCTACTTGCTTTCGCGAACTACAATAATTTCAAGTTATATCAAATGGATGTTAAAAGTGCTTTTCTAAATGGTTTTGTAAAAGAAGATGTTTATGTTGAACAACCTCCACTTTTTGAAGATAATAAATTTCCAAATCATGTATATAAATTAAAGAAAGCTTTATATGGTTTGAAACAAGCTCCTAGAGCCTGGTATGAAAGACTAAGATCTTATATACTAAAATCTGGTTTTGAAATTGGTAAAATAGATACAACTCTTTTTATTAAAAGAAACAAAATTGATATTCAATTAGTACAAATATATGTAGATGATATAATATTTGGATCAACTAATAACATAATGAATAAAGAATTTTCATATATAATGACTAAAGAATTTGAAATGAGTCATATGGGAGAACTAAGTTTCTTCTTAGGACTTCAAATCAAACAATTAGATAAAGGAATTTTCATTAGTCTAGAAAAATATGCTAAGGATTTAATTAATAAATTTGGATTGACCACTTCTAGTGGGAAACCAACTCCAATGACAACTAATGTAGCTTTAAGTAAAAAAGATAAATCAAAAGATGTTGATCAAAAATTATATAGGGGAATGATTGGTTGACTGCTTTATATAACAGCAAGTCGTCCTGACATCATGCATGGTGTCTGTCTCTGTGCAAGATACCAATCTCAACCTAAAGAAACTCACTAAAAAGCTGTTAAAAGAATTTTAAAATATGTAAAACACACTTTAGATTATGGTTTATTTTACCCTAAAAATGATGTATTTGATTTAATTTCATGTTGTGATACTGATTACGCTGGTTGTAAATCAGACTGAAAAAGTACAAGTGGAACTTGTCACCTAGGACATTCTCTGGTTTCCTGGTTTAGTAAGAAGCAAAACACTGTATCCTTGTCAACAACTGAAGAAGAATATATATCTGCTGCTTTGGCTTGTTCTCAAGTTATATATATGCAACAAACTTTAAAAGATTTGGATTAACTATAACTAAATCACTAATTTATTGTGATAATACTAGTGCAATAAACCTATCTAAAAATCCAACTCATCATTCTAGAACAAAACTTATTGATATTAGACATCATTTTCTTAGAGATAATATAAGTAAAGAAGTCATGACTCTTGAATATATTAATACTGAAAAACAATTTGCTGATATATTAACCAAACCATTAAATGAACAAAACTTTACTAAATTTAGAAGAGAATTAGGTATATGTTCATTAACTGAAATATAAATTATAAATAATACAAGTATAGTTAATAATTAATATAAATAAAAATTTCTCAAAAATTGAACTGGGCATGTCGACATGACCCATCCCCCTATGTCGACATACATGCCGAGATTTTCAAATTTAAATTTCCTCTAAAATTAGTTATTTGGTTATATATTTATATATTTCGACTTTTACTCCTTTTCTCTGTTCTATTCTTTGTAATAAACTTCTAAAACAGTAAATTAATGGCTTCCTCCTCTAATAATGAACCTTCTTCACCCACTTCTCCTCATTCTAGCCCTTTTCAACGTTCCACACACGTACGAGTCATCAAATTACAAGAGAAGATGAAAGATTTGCTTCAAATGATGATGGAAATTCAAGTAAGTCAACTGCGAATGGCTAGAGAACAAGATAGGCAAGGCAGAATCCTTAGGAATATACAAAAATTCCTTATGGATAATCATGCCAATCCCATTGTCATTGAAGAATCATCATAAGCCATGGATTCTGAAGAAGAAGAGCCTCTAGAAGAACCACAAGAGGATCAAGAAGAAGAACATCCTCTGCCGAACCGGATGTTCATATGGACGAAGACGATGGCGTGATTTGCGTTGGAGAAGTCCTTTTTGACGCTAATGGGAACTTGGTCGAACAATGTGGAAACTTTTGTCTCCACTATCCAAATTGTTCGGTCCATAAATCACCAATAGTTAAGGGTCCTCGTTAATCGTTTTTCGTTTTTCTCTTTCTTAATTGTATATTGGTTTGTTAATTTGTATATAAGTGTTATCTTAATTAATGTTCTTCTAAAAACAATCTTTGGCGTATAAAATCTTGAATTCCATTTAACTTAGGATGTTATATTTCACTCATACATAGTTATTATTCTTATGTTATATGTTTGTTTATCTCATTTTCTATTAAGTTCAAGGTTTATAGGTCTTATTTTTGTTGATGACAAAAGGGGAGAAGTTATATAAAATAGTAGGCTTGAAGTAAGGGGGAGTTATGGTATGATCGAAGTGGTAAGTATATTTTATAAGGTTGTCATCATCAAAAAAGGGGAGATTGTTAGGAACTGGAGATAGTGGTTTGATGACAACAACCTTTGTAACTTATTTTATTATAACTTATATACTAACACTATTGTCTAGATATATATGAATGCTATTATGCAGGATATATATAAGGCAGGTATTGATTATTGAAGATTGTACAGTATAAAGATCAAGAATGAAGAAATCAAGTTTGAAGACTCATGAGTATCAAGATCAAGATTTCAAGATAAGTGTCTAGTTTTGTTAAAACTTCATAATAGCATGGAAATCTCCATTCCAAATTTCATTTGGGATGGAACCCATTTCTACCTTCTTGGTGGCTTACAAACCCACGACAAGTAGCTTACAAACCTACGACGAGTGGCTTACAAACCCACGAACATCCTGGTTTTGTACAAGTTCTCGAGTCCTGATGTGATGAAATATTTTGCAGGAAGAAGCTTGCAAAACTACTTCAAAATGGTTTTTTAAATGATTTTCAAAACTGTTTTTTCAAAATGTTTTAGCCTTAAAAATCATCTTTTCAAATGATTTTCAAAAAGATGTTTTAGCCTTAAAATATTCTTTGTTTTTGTTTTTAAATAAACTCTTGTTTTAAACTTCGTTTGTTTTTTAAACTATTTTCTGATTTTTAAATATTCTTTTATAATATATATATATATATATATACTTGAGATTTAAAATCAAATTTATATATACATTCTAAAAATATAATTTTCTACCCTTCTTTATTTTAAATCATAGGAAAATTAGTTTATTTTACTCCAGAATCATTTCATCTTGTTTTCCTTTCAATACCATTTTCAAAAAAAATTACATTGTTTATAACTAAGGGATGACGACATCATGCGATACTCCATGGCGACATGGTGGCCGTTAAATTCAAAAGTTTTAATTTTCAAAAGAAGTGTATATTCGTTTAAATCTCTTCACGAATGGTTATGACCGTTACTGGTCTATAAATAGCCTCCACAAACGAATTTTTTAACTAACTATTTTCTTATTTTCTTCACTCCTTCTTCTCCACAAAACCATATTCTAAAATTTTCATATTTTTAAGATCGTGCCAAAATTCTACCGAATTCTCAAGTGAATCAAATTAGAATCTCATTCTTGTTTGATTCTCTGCCCTTTCTCGAAGATCAAAGTGCTATTCAGAGTTATAGGATCAATTTGTAATCAAAAGTTGATCGAGTCTCTCTATAAGGTGTGGTTGTGTCTGGAAATCAATTGGGTGATCTTGTTTCTCGTAAATCAAGAGAGTTTGCCCCGGACTCGAAGACAGGTGGGTACCTCAAGGCCTTTAGAAATTGAGGATTGTAATCTCAACATTGGTATAATAAAAATCTGTACGAGGTGTTTGCCTTGGTGCAGGACTGGACGTAGGGTAACTTCGAACCAGTATAAAATCCGACGTGTTCTTTCCTTTTACTGCTTTTTATTTACTTTCTGCATCTGTGTTTGATTCTGTGATTAAGTTCTGCATTTTTTATATCATAATTTTTAAATTAGTCCATATAAGTCTTAGAATCCATTAAACACTATTCACCCCCCTCCTTTAATGTTAAATTAGCCTTAAGATCCTTAATCTGCACTCCCTTTCAGCCTTAAGTTGTAAAAATCACCAAGCCAGAGCTATAGTAAGATGTTGTATTCGGCTTGTAGTGGTTTGTACTCTCGTTCCCATGCTTGGGTTAGCAGAATTAGTTCATGGACGGCTGAATTCCATCCGTAGTGAGTTTATACTCCTCCTATCAAGTTTAGGTCGGAGTTTATGGGATATTGAGTGGTCGAACTGCACTCATCTATTTTTTTATACTCATATCCGCACTCTGGGGATAAGAGTTTGTTGGTGGATGGTCGAACCACACCCAATTTTTATTTATACTCCAATCCGCACTGGAGGACTAGAATTATTTGCTGGACCGTCGAACCGCGTGCATGTCTTGGTTTGGATTTTGGCTTGCCGATGTCCGGGCAAAGCTCAGATAGTTCGCCGTACCTCAGGTGCAAACCAGGTCATGGATGGACGTATCACATCCTCTTCGGATTGGACGGTTGAACCATGTCTAATTTAGGCTTGGGCTCTTAAACTTCCCTCTGCATCTAAGGCATGAGTCGATGCATGGACGGTCATACCACATCCACTTCCATTTGGATCTAGTTTCTACCGAGCCTTGGGAGTAAAATGAGTGTTCTGAAGAACTTTGAGCTCAAGCAGTGGAGAAGAAGGTCAGATTGTATCCACTTTGAGTCGTGTATTTGCCCCCAAGTAAAAAGCAAGAGTTAAGGAGCGGACGGTCGAACCACGTCCACCTTTTGTGTTTATACTCGAGTTCATGCTCTAGGGACCAGAGTTTTATGATGGGTGGTCAGTCACACCCGTTTGATGTTTATACTCCGATCCGTGCTCTAGGAACTAGAGTTGATCGATGCACTATCAAACCGCATCCATCATTTTGTGTTTATACTCCGTTTTTCACTTTAGGGAGCAGAGTTTTATGATGGGTGGTCAGTCACACCCATTTGATATTTATACTCCGATCCGCGCTCTTGGAAGAAGAGTTGATCGATGGATGGTCAAACCGCGTTTATCCTTTTATGTTTATACTCCAATCCGTACTTTGGGGACCAGATTTTTATGATGGGTGGTCAGTCACATCCATTTGACATTTATACTCTGGTACATGCTCTGAGAACCAAAGTGGATCGATGGACGGTCGAACCACGTCCATCCTTTTGTTTTATACTCCGATCTACACTCTGGGAACTAGAGTTAATCGATGGAAAATCGAACCGCGTCCATTTTTTGTGTTTATACTTCGATCCGCACTCTGGGGACCAGAGTTTTATGATGGGTGGTCAGTAACACTCGTTTGATGTTTATACTTTAGTCCATACTCTGGAAAGTCAAAGGAGAGAGTTTTCCGGTGGACGATCAAATTACATTCACCTCAAGTTGCATTCATGTTCACTTGTTGAGGGCGGTGGTTGATGAGTAGGTAGTCAGTCATGCCTACTTTAAGTTGAGCTTTCAAATTGCCCCCTATGTTAGGCCAGGAGTTAATGTATGGACAGTCAAATCACATCCACTTTAGTTGGACCTCGGTCGTGCTGAGCTTCGGAAGAGGCGTAAGTATTTTGGCAAACTTCAAGTATGAGCTGGGGAGTGGATGGTTAGGTTGCATCCACTCCAAGTCTTTCTTTGGTCTCTAAGTCAAGTGTGGAGGTTGATGAGTGGGCGGTTAGTCATGTCCACTTTGTATAAGATTCTAACCTTGTTGGGCTCTGAGTAAGGCATAAATGTTTTGTCAGAATTGAAGCACAATGTAGGAAGTGGATGGTCGAGTGACACCCATTTTCCATTTCGAGTCCTTGCCCCCAATTCAGGGGCATATGGTAGCTTATGAGCGGTTGAACCATGCTTGTCTTGATGATCCTCCAAAGGTCCGATTATGGTCGGTGGAGGTTGGTTGGCACCCAAATCTAATTATTTGGTCGCCTGCATCGTTTGGAAGTAGTTTAGTTCAAGTTAGTCATAGTTCACAACATAATTGAAACTGAAATAAATCTTATTGATAAGTGAAGCAAAGTCGAATGCTCGCTATTCCACTTTGCCCGATCCCTCCTCGGTTGGAAGTCAATTGTAGGTGGTCCAATTGATAATCAAAGGTCATTATTGGTAAGCGTCGGATGTTCCCTGCTCACCATTCTATGGGGTTTGCACATATTGTTGAAGCTTTCCTTTCCAGGTCTGCTTTCCGATCACATCTTGGAGGTGTCTGCAATCGCTGGTGTTATGACTGTGTGTATCTTGAAATATACAACATTTCCCGGATTTCTTCTGGGTTTTGATGGACTCTCTCGAGGTTGGTTTCCCGTACTACTTTGAGTCACGAGTCTCCAAGTAGATGTTTTTGATTGAATCGTTCAAAGGAGTATATGAGTCGGATTTTTGGATTCTTGGTCGTCTCCTAGAATCTAAGTCCTCATCTAAGGGCTCAATGTTGTCCTCGCTTTGAATTCCTTTAGCCAATGGGCCTGCATCATTCTTTCTTCTAGTCTGGTATACCTCCTTCTTACTTAGGTTATGGTTCACTTTGTAACATAAATGATTCAAGGTCATATGAGGCTCTCCAGGTAACCAAATAAGGCATCGTATCATAGCTGGCAAGTCAGGCTTTTGGAAACTGGTCAGTTGAGAGCAGTCGTAATCTACCCTAGAAGCGTAATCTAGTAACCGATCCCAGTTCGTGTCATATCATCTTGGTTTTCCACCCTTTGGGTGTACTGTTTGAGTTGCAGTTCCTTGGCTACAATTCAGCAGCCGCCGCTTGATCCCTTATTCCCCGATTAGTCATAGGATGCAAGGGAAGCAGATAGAATGTACCTTCTTTAAGTAGAGTTCCGAATCCAGAATGCGGGGGCACTACGCTGTGGCACGGGTTCGGGTGCATTGCACCTGAAAAAAAATTTAGAGCTATTTTTTAATTAGGGATCGGCTGAATTGCCATGGTGAGGGATCGGTGGTATATGGTTCGGTTCTAGAAGAACGTGACATATGGATCGGCAGTGGATAGACCGATCATATGAGGGATCGGTCATATGGAGGGATCGGGTAAATGGGGGATCGGTCATATGGATGGATCGGTCATATGAGGGATTGGTCATTATTGGTAAGGGATCGATATATACACCTTACAGAGGGATTGGTATATACACCTTATAAAGGGATCAGTATGTACACCTTGTTGAGGGATTGGTATATATACCTTAAAGAGGGATCAGTATATGTACCTTGTAGAGGGTTCAATATATATACCTTAAAGAGGGATCGGTATATGTACCTTTTGGAGCGATTGGTATAGATGCTGGACGAATT
This sequence comes from Allium fistulosum, assembly GCA_030737815.1. NCBI lineage: Eukaryota > Viridiplantae > Streptophyta > Magnoliopsida > Asparagales > Amaryllidaceae > Allium > Allium fistulosum. The sequence continues at coordinate 332,282,057 of CM060901.1, read as the reverse complement.
AGTATTGATGCCTTTGGAGGGATCGGTATTTAGCATGTATATGTATTTAGGAGTCGGCTGAATTGCCTTGGTGAGGGTTCAGTCATTTAGGCTAAGGGATCAGTTGCAGTTGAGATTGGAGGGACCGGCCATCTAGGCTTTGAGAGAGGGATCGGCCATTTTGGCTAACTTGAGTGCAAACTTACCATATGATCCCAAGAACTTGCATACATGAGTGAATCCGACCCCTTCCAAATGGACATGAATACATGAACAACTCCATACAAGAACACTAGCATAATCAAATCCTCCAAAAAACGGGAAGTAGACTTAGTTTCTCTAACCATGGCTATCAGCTTCCTTTAGATTTCCTTTAAATCTGAGTAGAATAGTGAAATGACCCTATTTATTTTTCCTGATTTTTTACTAGGATTTAATTTTTACATTAATAAATTTCCTAGAGTAATTTAGCCTTTCCATTAAATTATCCAGGATCCTAATTTTCTACTAATATATTTATATCAGTTCATTAATAAATATATTCACTTACATGTGAAGATGTATGTGACCCTCTTGCTTGGATCAGAGTATTGGTAAGCAAGAGTGCATCCTGATTGAACTTGAATTTCTAGTCAACCAGTACATAGCTCATTTTCCTTTGTTTGATATTTGAGTCATGGGAGTGAATTCCCATAATCATATATATAATTTATACCTATTAATTTTTGATCATTCTTATGGTGATGGTCTGGTGGTTTGACTTAGCAAAGCCATCATAATTTTAGTTTAATTATTTGATATTTGATCAAAGCCAGAAAGAAAAATGATATACACATTTATCATTTTCAACATGAGTGATTTTAATCACAAATTCCTTTACTTATAACCAAGCCAGTTGAGTGATTCATTCACAATTTATATAGCTGTGTTTCTATGAATCAAATCCATTCCCTAATCCCTGTGTTACCTCAGCTTGCATCTTAATTTAAAGGTTGCTTTACTGGATTTAGAAAATCCAGATTTTATGGTCATTAAACAAAAGTAGTATTTAAGTAATATGTGTGCATATCAGATGTATTGTACTCTCTGGACTAATAAAGCTACTCAAAATAAAAGTGAATTGCTCAAGTATTTGAAAATGTCTTTGTACATGCATTTGCAAAGAAAGCTTCAGATTTTACAAAATGCATTTTCTTCCTTTAAACCCAAAAACTCTGGTCATCTTGATCAACCCAGACCTCACTCCTTTTGAGGTAGGTTAACCTTATGCCTAGGTCATCAAAACATTAGTGCCTGGCTATTGCAATGTAAATTCAGATACCAGACACTTGCAAAATCCCTTAAAACATGTACACATCTTTATACAGTGCACAAAAAAAATACATTGTTTCTTTTATCAAAACACTTCTGTATATAGTCACAAAATTCTTGAAATATTACTTCTAGCTAAACTCAGATTCTTAACCTCAAAACTTAAAGTTTTTAAGTGACTCAAGATTGACTAATACAAAATATATATATTCATTTCTCAGATATAGGCATATATCATCTACAGATTTCTACCATAATACTCAAATATATTTTCTTGCATAGATTCAACTAAGTCTTTGATTTTTCTTTTTCAACCTTAATACGTTACCAGATTCAATTGAAACAACTAAATAAAATCCAAACATTTAAGATCATTACATAACTACTAAAGCAGAACTATAAAAACTTCCAAGATTACATGCAAATAGTTCATTCTAAGCTCTTGTTTAATTCTAATTTAGCATGCTTATCCAATCATTCTCATTAGCCATAGCAGCTTCCTATTTAGAGCCATCATTCCCTGAAAGAGCATTAGAGCCTGCCCCATTTTAAATGAGACACCCCTGATGCCATAAGCAAACAAGGGTCAGATACAAGATCTGGTATGAGAAATATAAAAAATTCCATGATATTAAGTAGATAAGTGAGGCATAAGCATTTTGTATAGGTAAGCATAACTTCTTTAATCAATTTGACTGACCTGTTTATGATATATTATGCATATATGATCAGTATTAAAACTAATTATGTACACACTTTCAACTATGCAAACATACATGTCAAACAGAGATACTCAGGAACTATCATAGCTCCAGTCCAACCAACCTAGGAATAACTCAAGTTCCTACTTCATCAATTTAAGGTTGCATTTACCAAATTAATTCCTAGCCTCGTCTGCCAAAAAGGAATCATAGGGACACATTGCAATAAAATAATTCACAATATTGCACAAAGATCTCAGGGCTTAAACAAGCCATGTGCCAACTTGCATACTTTAAATACAACAAGCATTCCAGCAGTCTTCTTGGCTCACAATCCTTAGTTTATTTACTAAGTGTTCATGTTTGATCCTATCATGAGATAGCTAGTGACTGAATCACAGTGTACATGAAACATTACATAAAACTAACAGGCATAATTCAAAAACAAGCTAACATTCATATCCAGGGGAAATCATATTTTCAAATATTCTGGCTTAAAGAAAATACAAGAATATTTACAACTGTGAATAGAAACTAGACATGTGGGTTATTATTGTTTCATAAGCAACCATGTTTGAACTAAATTCAAGATCTAGCTTAAACAAGATTTCTGGCTCATGGTTTTCTATTTAATCAAGGGTTCAGCACTTTTGGATATTTCCATTGCAACCTTGAATCTTTCATTTGAGCCTCAGCACTTACACAAGTGTAATGCAACTCATATACATTTTGATTTCTATATTTTTCATGCCATATCTAAACCAGTTACAAGTATTCTCTATTTACTTTCATGATTTCATACTTTAACATTTCTGGGTGTAACCAAACAGAGCAAAATACTCAACCATCAAAGCAATCAAAAGCATTCATACACACCCATTAAAGCATCCATTAAAACCGTAGTAATAAAATCAGAAATATGTAGAAAAATAACATAAACTTGGCTGCCTCATAACAGGACTTAATGCCATGGGTTTAGTGAGATTACTCACAGAAAAATGCTCCTCTTGCTTAATCCAGAAAAGAAACCCTTTAAAACTTTCCTTTCTGCTTGCAAATATTTTTTTTTTCTTCTTTGTTTTCTTAAATGTCTCGGGTAGAAAGTAATTTTTCTGGTTTAAACTTGGATTTATAAGAGAGGTTTTCTAGGGTTTTACAAATGTAAAATCTCATTCCTACCCTGGCCAATACTCATGCATTTTGCATTTCAGATTTTGCTTATTTTCACCCTTAATACCCCGGCCATGTAATGTTTATTCCCCTTTTTCTTTTCCAGAATATCTATTTTGTTCTCTTTCTAAATCATGACAATTGTGTGACATTGTCACTTGTTTATTTTCTAAAAATCCTCCTTTCTATTTTCTGCCTAAAGCAATTGTTTTGCTTGCAACATGTCTTTTGCTATTTTAGTGTTATACTTTCCCTTGCTTATTTCTTTTTAATACTTTCAGTACTTATAGAAATGTACATATGCATACATATCCTATCTAGGCTTACTTAACTCCTCCTTAATTTTAGAAAGACATGCACATTTATGTGCATACATGTTTCAAATCCTTATTTAATTTTTCATGGGTTTTAATTAAGTAAAATCTGTTTACTGATTCAAAACAAAACTTGCTTTCTCTTATTTTCTAAAATAATTCATATAATTCCAGAAATCAAATATCCATATTTGGTTTAATAATTTTCATTACAAAATCATGTTTTTAATGCTTTTTAATTCTTGTTTTACTTTCAGGAAATTTGGAGTTCTTTCTTGTGCCATGTCAGTGTGCACGTGCACACATGCACACACACTTGCACCCAATTAATTCTATATATTCCTATACAAATAAATTCATATATTTTCAAAATTCAACCAAAATAAGGTTCCATGAATTTCTGGGGCATTACAAATAGGAAGTTTGTAGGTTAGTAACTGGATTTATCTAATGAATATGGGAATCCATAAGTAGATGATGAGATCCAATCAAGTTGAGAATTCGATTCTCAGTGAAAGCACCAAAATGTTGACGCCAAAAATGGGCATCAATTCCCAATAGAATCTAGTAGAGATTAAATGAAGAATGAAAATACAACATAACAAAAATCATAAATGAACACATAGATTTTTATAGTGGTTCGGCAAGCTTGGCCTACATCCACTTTATATTTTTATTGATCTTCCACTTGATTATGATTACAAGAAGATTTGGATCAACTGGGATCCATTAGTACAAAAGTAAAGAATAAAAATGGCAGAGCCTTGGTAGAGGAAGCATGATCCCTTTTCTTACGCCATACCTGTTGTATTTATAGGGGAAGACGTGAACGGATTGGATTGAAATTTCGGATGAAGGTTCAGGAGACTAAGACGAGACCACCCAAAAATTTCTAGGCCCATAGGGGTCCACAATAGGGATCTATACCGATCCCTATTAGTGTGTCCAAATGGGCTGCGATCCTTTTGATGGGTGCCCCATAATGTTAGCTACTTGCTTTCAAATTTTGTTTAATTTCGACGTACAGTTTGTGAGATATCGCATTTTCCATGAAGTAGTGTTGCTTGAATTTTGATTTCTACCGATCCCTCCAAAGGGAGTTATGCCGATCCCTTCAACTTCCTTCATTTGGAATGAGATCCTTAGGGGTGCTCCACATGTTGTAGTAAGCTTGTACTCCAAGTTTCATGTTGATAGCATGTGTAGACTTTGAGCTATTGACAAGTCATCGCTGCAAAATTGAGTTGTAGAATCGATACGATACGATCCATAGTGTAGAATACGGATCGTACCTGATCCATCTTCAGGGAGTAGTGCACTTTCATGCTTCTGCTTCATATTATCATCTATGCTTGATTTTTGGACCCCTAATCATCGCTCTTGGCTAGTGGCCTTGTTGACCTTTGAGTTTAACTTGTCCAGTCAGTTCAGATATAGCCGGGTGAAAATGTTGAATAACATATAACAATATTGTATGGAGGATATGTGTCCTATAAAGGTTAATGAAGTGCGGCATTACTATGGCACGTCATCAATAAATGGTGACATTGATAAGTGGCAATATAGACAAGTGGTGATATCGGTAATGATCGACGCCGATAACATACGGCATAGGTAATAGGTGGGTAGCAAATGGCACTGATAACAAGCGGCATTGGTAACAAGCGGCATTGACAATAGGAAAAATTGATGATCAACGACATTATAAGAGCCAACATTGGTGATGAGTGACACTGATAGGAAACGACATCGATGACAATAAGTGGCATTGATGAGATGCGACATTACCTTAAAGGGTGACATTAAAATAAAGCGGAATTGGAGAGAGGCATTATTAGTCTAGAGCGACATTGATTCTTCTGGCTATATAGAAGAAGTGCTTCATTGATGGAATGCGGCATCAATGCTATATCTTGCCATTATAAAATTAATGGCTTTCGGCATAGAGCTTTCCAGTATTGTCACTCCCTTACTAAAATACGGCATTGTTTCCAATTTCTTTGCCACGATATCATTTATTCACCTTTATAAGGGGTATGCGGTTATAATGACTTGTCTTTTTGACCCTCAAAATTCAACACTAATACATCCACGGTATCCATATGCCGAACATCCAAATGCCGAAAAGATAGATTGTTGGGGGAAAATGAATGAAATGACAGAACAAAATCTCACATCGTGACGAGTAACATATATAATATTCAACATATCGTTATAAAAGAAAAACTGTAATATACATACATCAATTAGAGTCAACTAACCAATCATCAGCCTAGACAGTTATAACAACCTATCCTCACAAATTCTGATAGATAGAGCAGAACCAATGCAGCAGAAATAAAATATATGTGATTACGGCTTGGCAACATCCAGCTTATTTCCTGAAGCTCCAAAGCATCCAAAACTAAATCTAGACATACGCTCGGGCTGACTCGAGCATTATAAGAAAATAATACTCGGATAAGTCTGGTAAACCAGCATGAGAAACACACTTCAAATGGATTTTAATGTTATAAAACCTTTCAAAATAAAGGTATCTCGTAAGACCATGCCGCACATAAACACGGATGAGTTTTACCTTATGATAACCAAACCATTTCGTAGGAAATCTTCTAATATTATAATAATATCTAGGGTTTAAAATAAATATTGAATCATAGCCAAAATTGTTACATTAACTAAATTCCAACATAATAGGTATACAACTAATTCCGAAAGGCACTTATTGGAGAAAGGGTCCCATCAATGAAAAGGCTACTGGGGTACCACCTGTAATAGTACACCTCTAGTAAAATGTACCGAGGGCCTCATATGGACCCCTGCATGGCAAGACCAGCCTACTCCTTACTGGATAGTATCGAATATTTCATCACAACATTTGCATTTCAACCTTTTCCTAAGAGCACTCATGCATAACCAAATCCATAAATGATAATCTAGAAGGATGATGACAATACCCTAATGGGTGCGAACCACATAGCCTTGTGGTATATCCCATGTTTTAGTCATTCTCAGTTGATAAGGCTAGAGGCTATGTTTTACCTTTTATATAGCAATCCCACTTGGAATGCTAACACTGCACTCCAAGCAACAGTGCAATGCCAGCATTCGTCCATACAAGTTGTTCAAGGTAAGAATAAACTAAAGGCGGTACTTCTACTACATCCATTTTGGAATCACCCTCAAGATTAGTAGCAAGTAGAACTTGCACTTCAAAGAGATCTGTCTTAGATTCCATCATCTTCCAGATGTCTTCAATTCGAATGCTTGAGTTGGTTGAAAGTGGTTTTCAGATAATTTATACTTATCCAATCTCAGTCACTTCGAATCATTATTTGATAGTTTCTAGTAAACTCAACTCTGGTTCTTTTGGACATAAATAGACAATACATAAGAGTGGGGATCACCACTAACCGTTTAAGTGGGCGGATCTCCTTATCATTTGTCCTAGAAGAACACACAAGTTTATACGTATGGTAGCATCAAAAAAGATAACCATACCATATAATTCTCATGTTTCTTCTAGATATTTCCATAGTTAAAAATTGGTCAAGATTTGATAGTCGGTTATTTAACTATCAAATAAACAAACAAATCAGACATAGATTTAATTCCATATGGAATCCACTAAGCCTCTTTTAAATAAATGTTCATTAATAAAATACTTCGATTATTTTTACCAAAATATTTATATAATTATCTTACTACTGGTATATGTAAATCTCAAACCATTTTACCTTCAATATTTGGGAAAATTTACCATATACTTATACAATGGTATAAGAATATTCACAAAAATTTAAGAAAGATTTCTTATTTCAGAATCAAATTTAACGGATCAAAACAATGTTATTTAAAACATTGTTTCCAATGAACCCAAAACTAATAATCCTTCTGTGTTAAGTATGGAAAAGAATTTCCATACCACCATAATTAAGAAAGATTATTTATTAACTTCATAAACTTGATTTCCAATCCATATAAAATCAATGTTTTATAAACCCAAAATTTCTTATCCAAAATCCTAAGATCTCTTTCCAATTTATAACTTTAGGAACATTTTATTTAAAAATAATTCTCTTTATAAAACAATTTATTTCTTTAGACACTTTTTATTAAATAAATTGATACCCTTTAGGATCCTTCCTAATAAATAATTTATTATGTTTAAAACATCATTAGGAAATAATTAATTAACTTTAAAACACCATAATGAATAATTAATAAACTTAATCACTATTAAATAAATGGTTAATCAACATAACCCATCATTAATAAATAATTAATAAATTTTCAAAAACATCTTTATTAACCAATTAACTACTAAAAATATCATTAATAAAATAATTAATTAAATTTTAAAATAACTTAAATAACTTAAATAACTGATTTACTTTTAAAATAACTTTAATAAAATAATTAAATAACTTTCTACTATAAAACATCATTAATAAATAATTATTTAAGTTTAAAATATTAAAATAATATTAACTTAACCATTTAAACATAGAAAATACTTTACTTCAATATTTTAAAGTCAAGGTAAATCCAAATCCATTTCTTTCAGTATTTGGAGAGAGTCTTAGCGACCACAAATGACACTTAAATAAGCCAGTGCTTATTTCAGTTCAACAATCCAGATCATAATACCGATATGTACCTAAGCAACAAATATGTAAATAAAATTCATAAATAACAAGCGATAGATAACACTTTATTTGTCTAAGTTAACTGACATATCAATAAGTGTCCAAATTAATAAAATAGCAAAACATGGATTTATTATGCTAAATAGATGTCCAATAAGATCTACTCAACTTAAAAATAGCAGTATGGTGTTTTATTATGCTAACTGCATGTCAGTGATAAATTATAATTACCAAATAATGGGTTATTATCTATGACTATAAATTTATCGGTATTTTAGACTTCTACAATTCTATCGAATACTTGTTCGAATGTGTTCTATTTAGATGATACGAATCTAGTGTCAAAATTCATGGGTCAAACGGATTCTGCATGGATGCGCTATAATGTTTCAAATTTAATTATTTAAATTTAAAACTTAACTTACTTAAATAATAACTTAACTACCACACCCACTCTCCTAGCCCAAACCTGGTGTAACATCCCCCATTTGGAGGTCCAAAGTTAAGCGCTACAGATGCTGCAGTGATCCATAGTATTAATTTCCGGTGACCAAATACGGTAATGTTAATGGTATCCATAATATCAGAAGCACATGAATATGAAACAAAATCACAGATTTCAAAAACAACTTTTCCAATTACATTTCACAAAACATGTTTCATATTCCATTACATAATCCCGATCATTTTTCAGGTTCAGATCAAATATAATTATTACAAAATACACCAAGAGCAACATATGAAGATGCCCCTTGGTTGACCAGAGTACTAAATAGTCATAACTGACTTAGTACAACACAATGGAATAAAACAACAAAACAACTTCTACATAGCTAGCTAGCCATCACCCTCCTGCTCGTAGTCGGAAGCTTTATTCGTCAACCTACTAAAACCTATAAATCCTCAACCCTCGGCCTACTCAAATCAATTTTGAGCACCGAAGAGTTTGAGGGGAAAATCCTAAACTTCGAGTCAGACATAAAGCCTGGTGTGAATAATACTATGCATCTCGGTATTTGATATCAAGTGAGACTACACTACTTAGCGGAACGGGTTTCCCCTCACTAATATCCTTTTACAACATATCTTTTGCAAATCTTAATCCTGCAACCAAAACTAGTTAAAACAATAATATCAATATCATGAAAGCATATAAATCAGGTAACAAATGGACTGTCTGTTCGAACAATATAGTTTTGTTTGGCTAACTACTAACCTTCGGCTGACTCGGGCCTACCGGACAAAATAAACAAATAATCTAACTTCTATTAGATACTCCTCTTCTGGACAATTTGTCAATAACTTACTTCTCTAGGGTCAACTGATCCGAATGGTTTTGCGGGCTCACCAATATATCTTTGTACATATATATTCCTTTCTTTGTGTAACATCATTTTAGTCTTACCTGTGACAAAGCCATACACACTGGAATTTTGGACTAAATTAGCTAGGGGCTAATAGCTAATGTGTAGGGCGTGACCCTATACTAGTCCCATCTGGTATTCTAATATCTGAGTCATTTTACTTAGGGTTAACTACCCATAAATTTTCCTCGAAAACCTCTTCTTTCAAAATGATTTAATCCTTTAAATCATACTTTAAACAAGGAAAATATACTCTATGCTTTACTCAAATCACCTTGCCATGTTATATATACATTACACAAAACTTTGTTGATGAAAATATTTAAATCTTTGAAAGTGCCCCTTTCGAACCCATTGAAATTGCCCCTTTCGATACAAGTGAATCCTTAAGCCGAAAGGCCAAAACATACCTTTCAAAACCATTCATAATCAACCTTTTGAAATCATTAAAAAACATCACCTTTGAAAGCTTTAAAACCTTAGGCATCCTATCTTTAAAACACTAACATTGCCTTTCGAAAACATTGGAAACCTTCATTTTAAACCTTTCGAAACCATTGGGGAACCACCCCCTCGAAACCTTTCTTGTAAAACCTTTCGAAAGCATTTGGGTTCAAGTAAAACATGCGGAACAACCTTTAAAAACCATTCAAAACTGTGTTATTCGAAACCTTTGGGTTTAGCTTTAAAATCCTCAAAAGGGTCATAAAAGAACAGTGTCAAAAACAACACTTTTGAAAGCTATTTCCTAAGTAAAAGAAGTGATGGTGTCGAAACCATCCCCTTCGAAAGCATTGGAGAAGCGGCTTGGATTTTAAAACAAAGGGACCTTTCGAACGCACTACAAGGCAGCAGCAAGGGGTTTCAACCTAGCCGAAAGCCATTACTTAAAACAAAAAGGCGGAACCATTTCTATTAAACAATTTAGCCCAGTCGAAAGCTAACCAAGTCGAAAGCTAATTAAGTCAAAAGTAAAGCAGGCACATTTTTTTAAAAAACGAAGACACGCTTCGACCCTTTCGGAACCTTATGCATTGACTTCATACCTTTAGCCTTAGTCCAATTCACTACATACCAAGTATTAATACCAGGCGCATTGGTTTCGACTGAGAGGGATGCAGAAGTACCGGGTTGAAAGCTAGGTGCCAAAAGTGGTGAAACATGTAAAATCATGTTTAAACTGATTTTTTAACAGTTTTAAGTAATTCTTTTCAACTAACCTGCCTTGTTTGTCAAAACATAATTGGTTGCTAATTTCTTTTCTAAAAGTACTGTCAATATTTCAGAAATAAACAATTTTATTTATTTACAAAATACCCTTTCTCTTTTTATATATATAAATATATATAACATTTAAGTCCCATACCTTAAATAGTTTTATATATCTATTAAAACACCTAGGAAAAATCTATAAAAATTCCTATAAATCATTTTTAATATGTTTTCTAACACATATAAATTTCAGACCCAAAACATATATAATTTAACCGTAAATTATTTTAAACTCAAATATCCATTTTCCTCACTAGAAAATTAATATAAAACCAACATTAATTCAAAAAATTATGAAAATTGAAACCCATTTCTATAATATCATTTCAGATCTTAATATAAAATCGCAAAGCATTTGAATGTCATTTAATACGCTTTACACATTAAAACATATCATAATATCTATATGAATTATCATAAATCATCAACAAGCATGTATCTCCATTTCTACAATCAAAAACATGGCAAATAACTTTGCAAATTAATTTGGATTTGATCATAAAACTGAAAACAAGAAAAATATGAGATGTAGTCATTATTCACCTTAGCTTTGAGATTAAGGATTTCAGATTTGATCTTTGATTTTGTTGCTTAAGCTTTCCTCTTGATCCTAGCTTTATCTTCTTTTGTTTTCCCTTAATAGTTGCCGGCCTCAAGTTTATATTTTGTTTTGTGAATATGAAATGAACGTATAGAATATGGCTTAGGGGGTTTAGGGTATATAAATAATACTTATTCCTATATTGCCCTTGTATATTTCCTAACATTTTATTCCATTTCAATTTACTTTGTTCATTTATTAACATGGCACGGCTACCCTTACTAATCACAAATCTCAATCCCTTAACCATTTTACATTATTTCATTTAATTTACCTAATTAAATGTTACTAACAAATTAGGGTCATTACAAACTCCCATCCTTAAAGAATTTCATCCTTGAAATTACGATAAGGCAAACAACAAATCAATCAAAAAAGTAAAACATACCATCAACCAAATCAGGATAAGCGTCTCTAATCCTGCTCTCAGTCTCCCAAGTATAGTCTCTTTCATCGTCGCTCCACTGGACTTTAACTAATCTGACTGTCTTGTTCCTTAGCCTCTATTCATCCCTCACGACTACACGAACCGGCTTTCTAACTATAGTCAAATTCGGCTATACTACTAAGTTATCTAACATAGTTGGTGCTATAGTAGTCTTCGAGTCTCTAATACACTTCCTTAGATGAGAAATGTGGAAAACATTGTGGACTCCTGCCAAACTGTTTGGTAGTTCTACGCTATATGCCAGTTTCCCGACCTTCTCTACAATAGGAAATGGTCCTACGAATCTTGGTGCCGACTTCCCCGATTCTCCAAATCGAATTACACCTTTCATCGGTGACACCTTAATAAAAACATGTTCTACAACAGAGAACTCTAAGTCTTTCCGTCTTCTATCTGCATAACTCTTCTGCCTACATTGAGCTTCCTTCATCCTATCCCGAATTAACTCAATCTTCTCTACAGCTTCTCTAACTAAATCTGGACCAAGAACCAACCTATCCCCTGTCTCTAACTAACAAACTGGAGATTTGCATGGTCTTCCATACAAAGCTTCAAACGGTGCCATCCCTATACTTGCCTGATAACTGTTGTTATACGAACACTCGACTAAGTGTAGATGGTCTTCCCATGATCCTCCAAAATCTAACACACAAGCTCATAACAAATCCTCCAAGACTTTGCTAAATCATTATGTTTGCCCATCGGTCTATGGATGGTAAGCGGTACTCATCTTGAGCTTGGTACCTAAAGTATCCTATAGACTCTTCCAGAACTCCCTAGTAAACAAAGAATCTCTATCACTTACTATGCTAGTAGGAATTCAATGAAGTCTAACTATGTTTTTCATAAATAACTTAGCTAAAACAGGTGACGTCCTAGTTGACTTAACTAGAATGAAATGGGTACTCTTGGTCAACCTGTCCACTATGACCCATATGCTTTCATTTCCTCTATTAGATCTTGGGAACCCGTCTATAAAATCCCTAGAAATAGAATCCGACTTCCATTCTGGAATATCTAATGGCTGAAGAAACCCACCTGGCTTCTGATATTCGGCATTTACCTGTTGGCAGTTCAAACACTACTTTACCCATAAGCCTACATCTCTCTTCATACCTTTCCAGAAGAAACTCCTCTTCATGTCCTGATACATCTTAGTTCCTCCCGGAGAAATAGCGAACTTCGAACGATGGCATTCCTCCAGAACTTCCTTGCTAATGCTTCCCACATTCGGAACACAAACCTTCCTTTTTTCTCAACCACCCATCTTGTCAAGACTAAAATCCTTCAAGTCATCACTCTCCATTCTATCTTTTAACTTCTTGATCCGTTCAACTAATACTAGATCCTCCATCTGTTTAAAAGCAATCCTTTCAATTATCACCGGCCGAATTTCTAAACATGACAACACTACGATCTCGGTACTAGGACTAGGACTACTTTTAGACCTCCACTGTACTCTACATGTCGTCAATGCTTCCAAATCTTTCCACTCAGCTTACATTGCTAACACTGCATTCTAATGCTTTCTGCTAAGTGCGTCCGCATCCTTATTGCCTTTCCCTGGTGTGTATTCAATACCAAAGTCATAAACAGCTATAAATTCCAACCATCTCTATTGTCTAATGTTCAGCTCCTTCTGGGAGAACAAATACTTCAATGACTTATGATCCATATAAAGCTCAAACCTCTCTACTAAAAGGTAATGTCTCCACACCTTCGATGCAAATACCACTGCAGCTAATTCCAAATCATGCGTTGGATATCTAACCTCATGCGGTCTAAGCTATCGAGAAGCATAGACAATCACTTTACCTCTCTGCATTAACACTGCTCCTAATCTAGTTCCATACGCATCTGTATATACTACCAAATCCTGATTCCCTTCTGGGACAACTAGTACAGGTGCATGAGTCAATAAGTGTTTCAAGCTCTGGAATGCCTCCTCACACTTATCGGTCCAAACAAACTTCACATCCTTTCACGTTAGCTTGGTCATTGATGCTACTATCCATGTAAAATCCTTAACGAACCTCCTATAATATCCAGCCAATCCAAGAAAACTCTTTATCTCAGTCACTGTCTCGGATCTCTTCCAATTATTCACCGCTTCAATCTTAGTCGGATCTATAGACAACCCTTTCTTTGAGACTACATGACCAAGAAACTTCACTTCCTTCTTTCAGAAATGACACTCTGAAAATTTCGCCTTCAATTGATGCTGCCTTAGCGTCTCAAGCACAAATCTAAGATAAACTCCATGCTCCCTTTCATCCTTAGGGTATATCAAAATATCATCTATGAACACAAACACGAACCTATCCAAGTGCTCTCGGAAAATTCGATTCATCAAATCTACAAAGAATGTTGGCACATTAGTTAGTCTGAACGGCATCACTAACCATTCGTACGATCCATATCTAGTTCTAAATGCCGTCAAAGGAATACTATCCTCTACTACTCTAAGATGATGGAAACATGTTGCTAAATCCAACTGAGAAAATACCTTGGCTCCACTCAACTAATCAAACAAATCGTCAATTCTAAGCAACCGATATCGATTCATTATTGTCTTCTCATTCAATTTACGACAATCGATACATAACCTTAACGATCCGTCCGGCTTCTTAGTAAATGCTACGGCTGCTCCCCAAGGAAAAATACTAGGTCTAATAAAATTCTTGCCTCCCAAATCAACTAACTACACCTTTAACTCCCTCATCTCGGTAGGTGTCATCCTGCTTGGCGTTCTACTCACTGGTTCTGCTCCAGATAATAGATCTATCTGAAACTCAATGGCTCGTTTCCATGGCAGTCTTGCTACAGGTTCAATAACATCTGTAACAACCCAAAAATTTTAACAAAAATTTTAAAATTAATTTATTTGAAACTTTGATTTTTAAATCATCTTAAATTGAATTTTTGGATTTTCCAATGTAATTTTGGATTTTTGTTCATATTTTATTTCCCAAATATAATAAATTAATGATTTTCTAGAAATTTTATATTTTGGTCAACTTTGGTCAAACTTTGACTTTCAGATGAAATTTTAAAATTTGAATTTTATTTTTCTAATCTTTTTTTTTGAAATTGTATTTGATTCTGATATTCGTCCTGCTTTTCGTTTCGTCAAATTCTGTTTTAAACTTTTAAATTTGATAAAATTCAGCGTTTCACACGCAAATTTTCTCTACATTTTCATTGTTCATTTTCTATTTTATTTTTCCATCTTTTATTTTGTTTGGGCTTGTTTATTTGTTGTGTTATATTTTTTTTGATATTGGGCTTTGGAAATTCAAGAGACATTGGTTACTTGTTTAATTGGTGCCTTCTCTGCTTCATAGCCGTTCAATCATTTTCTTAGACGTACAAACTCCTCACCTCCTCACGATCTTTCTCATTGTATTCACGTACAAACTTTCATTCTTCCTTCTCATTTCATTTTGCATTCACTTGAGAAAATACAGTAAGTTCTATGGCCTATCTTCTCTTCTTTTTATTCTTTTTTTTTGCTCCTCTTTCATTTGCGAGCTATGCTCGGCCTCACCATCATCCACCCCTGGCCGACTACCACCTCCTCCTTCACCACCACCTTCCACGGCCAGCACCACCATCATCTCTGACCTGACATGGCCGTGACCTTCCATGATCCAAATCCATCACATAATTTCCTTGAAAACCCTAACCAAACTACACTATACATCATCCACCATCTCCTTGTAGCCTCGGCCACCACCACCACTGCCATCTCCTCCAGCCCATGACATCACCACTGACCGTAGCCGCACCACCTAGTGATGATGACCTGACCTGACCAAGCCCAAGCACCCAAGCCGAACCATGTTTGCAATGGCCGAACCCACTTGAACCCCAAGACCTTTCATTTCCTTGCCTCTTTGCCTTCACAACCCCTACCTCTTCATATTCCAATACATAGCCGTGCCTTTGTGACCATACCGGAGCCTAGTTGCTTCAGATCTGACCATGGCCGAGCACGAACCAAAGTGGTCGAGTCCTATGGTGATGTGGCCGAGCCCACTTGCTTGAGTCAAGTCTTGTTTTCCACTTGTTCTTTCTTTTTTTTTGCTTTGTTAATTCTTATATTTATTTTGTGATTAGTCTATACTTATATTTGTTTTATTTTATTTGTTGCAAGATCTGAATATTGGCCCATCATTTTCTCCTCGAATCTAGTCGTTCTTTTCGTGCTTTGCGGAGTTTAGATTTGTGTTTTGAATTCGTTCTCTAGCTTTAGAGCTGATTTTATCACTCTCGACAAATCATACTTATATAAATGTGAAACAATGTCACTTGAATTGTAGTAGTTGATATGCTATGTTATATGCTCACATCTGCCTGTTATCTGACATTTTATGATGATATTACCTGATTATATACCTGTTGCATCACCTGACATCATATGATATGTTTTACTGTTTATTTATTTTCTGTTTCTAACACTGCAAGTTCCCTGTTAGTATAGAATCACATGGGTTGAAATGATACATACCCGAACGGACTTAAGAATAGGGAAAGGTCGTTACGAGCTGAAATGATTGGCTCGAGTGATTTTTATTTGACTTGGGATTGCGGGTTTGAAATGATGAAAACCCGTAATTTTAACTAATTACGGATTAAAATGATATATTATCCGTATCACTTGACCTAAGTTAGAAATATTATACAGACCCGTGGTTAATTTTAAAATATGATTTTTAGAAATTATTAAGTATTCTAAATGGAAAAAAAGTGAAATTTGACTTAAATTGGATTTAAATGATTTAAACAATGATTTCCTAAAAGTTAAAATTTTATAAGTTGATAAATGGTTTAAATTGTAATTTAAAATTTGATTTAACTTAATCATTGAAATTTGAGTTAAAATGGAAATTCTAAGCTTAACTTAGTAATTAAAATATTTATTTATGAAATGGATATTTTTAAAGTAAAAGGAAATATCAAGTTATTTGTTAAAATAAAAGTTAAGCAACTTATAGTGAATTTTGACTTAATGTAAATGAATTATAATTTAATTGGATATTTATTAATAAAATGTTATTTTATTTAAAATTATAAGTTAAATGATATCCAAATAAATAATTTTGAAAGGTGTGATAAGTTTGATAAGTTAAAAATGATAAAGGTTGAAGATATATTGTTTATAATGTCATAGTAAAACTTATAGCAGAATTTGTAGCATTCCAGAAGTGTTGTGGTTTCCATGTATTGTTTTCCAAATCTACTACTGTCTCTACAGCAGCAGTTTATAAGTACTGTTGTTTCCAACAATGAACTGTTTTCAAATTTTCATTGTATCTACAACAGCAGTTTATAAGTGCTGTCAATTCTGAATTGTATTGTTTTTCAACTTATCACTATACTTACTGCTGTAGTTTCTAAGTGTTATCAATTCTGAAATGAACTGTTTTTCAAATGTATCACTATACTTACAGCAACATTTTCTGAGTGCTGCGAATGCTGAAATTACAATGTTTGAAATATTGTAATTGAATAAACGAACTTAGAAATTGCTACAATTTTAGGGATTGAATATTTGATTTGAAAGTATAATGACTTCATTTTAAAATGGTTTAAAATGAATTAATTTGATTTGAAATATAAACCATTTGTGAAATTTATAACCACTGGTTATAATAATGGTTGGATGTTATAAGTGTGGCTAGAGGTGGGCGATTGTTGCAACTTTGCCTTACCCTATCTACCTTAACACTATTATTTTGCATAGTTTACTTTACTTTGAACATTACTATGATGGCGTATATTACTTCTTAGTAGATAGTTTAACGGATCCTTAAAGGATGGGCGATCCCAAGCATCCTTTAAGTTACCTGTGCACTGCTATTATAGTTCACTTGAGTTGGTTTACATTGTATAAGTATGTATGTCATGACTCGAGTGTTTTGTGTTTTTCTTTACGCTCGGGTCAGCCTAAGTATCACAGTTTTGATTCATCTTCTGGAGCTAGAGATTTGCTGGAGCTTATTTATCTATCTGTCATATATTTCCATTTCAGTTATTTCCTATTCAGTATTGCTTTGTATTAATTGACTTATTTATTCAGACTATGATATTTTGTATCTGTTTTGAGATTATTTATGTAGTAGCTTCATGAACTACTATGGTATTTTATTTCCGCTGCAAGTTATTCTGATATTCTGTGTCTATGATTCTGTGTTTGATTTTATTTGCTCCAAATTTTCTTAACAATCCACTGTTTTGAAGTATTCGAGTCCAACATGTGTCGATTTATTGTCGATTTGAATGGTCCAAAATAGTGGGATGTTACATTTGGTATCAGAGCCAGGTTTTAGGCAAACCTTAGCCTGCGGAGCAAAACTCATTAGAGATAGGGTAGAAATACCCTAGAATGAGTGAAATCAATCTCAGAATCATTTCTTTGTGAGAGAACGTATTTTCAAAATATAAAATGATTTTCAAATGATTTTCAAATGATTTTCAAAGATTATTTTGATATAAATTTTCTTGTTTTGAAAGCAAAATTTTCTAGACCTCATTCCTTTCCTTGTCCACCTTGTCAGTAATTTCTTTGATTAGGATTCTCAACGATTAGGATTCCTTTGAATTTTGGAATGCTCCCACTTATTCTGTAATCCATTCTTGTCTTACCCTATTTGTATTCTTTTGATTCTGGAGTATTCCATAACTCCACTTCGAATGACCTCTAGAAAACTCGTCGATCCCGCTAATCTTTGAATGATTTGTAAAGGGGTGAAACTCCCTTACAATGGGCATTGATTCACCGGAGATTTCTATACCCTCGGTTTAGATGCTTCTATCTTTTGCTATGCCGAACTCTATCTCTAGTGACCGAAAGTCGATTTGCCTTAGAATTCTGCATCGATCATATTCCTTAAGTCACGGTTGCCCGGTTAAGGTCGCCCGCGATTTATATATGTATGTCCATCTACTATTTTGTAATTAATTATCTCATCTTCGTTAGAGCCAATCTTCGAATCAGAATTCTATTTGATTAGAGTTCCTCTAATTTGAATCTCTATCTTTGTTTTGAAATCCATTCTTGAATCATCCCTTGAAAAATTTGTGTTTGTTTGTATTTTAGAAATTGTTTATATATCGAAATTATTATTTTGATAAGAATGATTATATTTTATATAAGAGTGAAATGTTTCAGATAAGAATTATACCTTTTAAAAACGAGAATTTGAAGTTTCGAAAGGATTTGAAATTTGGGAAATTATATAAGAAATTGATTTATATAAAAATGATTTAAAACTAAAGGGTTTTGAATTTGAAATTTGAGAGATTGAACTCCGGCATTTTTGAAACTGGTTTTAAGATTTTGAAATATATAATAATACGATTTGAAAGTATTTTCCAAATAAGAAATGTTTTAAATGACTTTAAATAAGTTCTAATGATTTCAAAGAAATTTCAAAGAAGTTCTCAAGGAAATAGAAGTCCAGAACCCACTTATGTCGCTGGAGAATGATTTCGGTGATGAGTGCATGCATCATTGACATTGATTTTCGAGTTTCAGAGTGGGGGAGAGGCCACTTTAGTAGTTTTGCTATGCGATTGATTTTGTGAAACCAATTTTGATTTCGAATTCAGAAGTATGATTTGATATTCGAAAGATATATGTATATATATTTGTAACAGTTTGAATGAGCCCGGTGTTCAGTCCTCGAGTTTCGGATTTGATTTGGTATAACCCTATCTTTTGAAGTTGATTTACTGATTTGTTGCTGATTTCCAACTCTTGGATTGGAAATTTGATTTCTCCGACTATTTTGAATGTTCGAAGATTTCCAAATCAAGGTTTAATTTTCAAAGCTAAGAAACTTCGAATGGTATAAATTATTTGATAAAGTATATAAGTTTAGTTTTGTATGTTTAAAGTATGAAGTAATATGATTTAAATAAGTTTGAAACTGTTTTGTTAAGTAAATAAATAAGACTATTTTGAATTATACTAATATGAAATTTAGTTTCGAAATGTTTTGAATAAAATTTAGTTTTAAATGTTTTAACTTAGTAACATCTTTTATAAAACTATATATATCTATAATAATAATAATTTTCAAAGGGTAAAGTGGATCTTTAAAAATAAAAGTTTAAAGGATTTAAAAGGATGGTTATAAACTGGGAAATCATTTTTGGGGTATAATTGATTTTGAGAAAAAGATTTGATTTCGAAAATAGATTGGGATTTAAAACCCAGTATTTATTTGATATCTATATATTTTCAAATATAGAGTTTATAATGATTCAGGTTGGAAAGATGAATTTGAGATTGATTTGAAATTTTATTTATTTAAGAATTATACTTAAATAAGTTTGATTTGGAATTTATTAAAAACTGAAATTTCAAAGATATGCTTTTTATAACTTGGATTTGATTAAAAGTGACTTAAATGCATATTTCAAATTTATATAAATTTAAATGGGATATTTTGTTTATTTAAATTTGAAAATTGAGGTTGTATTTAGATGTTATTGAAATGATTAAGTAAATATTTCAAACTAAATAATAGTAAAGTGAATTTGAGATATAAATGAAATTATCAAATTTAGTTCTGAAATATTGAATATATAAAGCTTTGAAATATATTGAAAATTGAAATGGTATATTTTGTGGTTCAAATCTGTATTTGAAATCGATAAAATTTGAAATGGTTTATTGAGGAACTGAATTGAATTGAAATTAATGAATTGAGATTTGAATCTTGAAACTCGTGTTAATTTGAATTGATTGGTGAAATTTGAAGAAACTATTGTATTATATAAAGTATTTTAAAACTATTTTATATTATTTTATAAACTATCTTTAATATAACTATTTTTAATATAAACTATTTTTATTATAAACTATTTTTAATATAACTATTTCTAATATAAACTATTTTAAAAATACTAATTATTTTAATATAAATTGTTTTAACTTATTACTATTTTATTTAAATATTTTATTTTACAAACTATTTTATTTTATATACTATTATTAA
This sequence comes from Allium fistulosum, assembly GCA_030737815.1. Lineage (NCBI taxonomy): Eukaryota > Viridiplantae > Streptophyta > Magnoliopsida > Asparagales > Amaryllidaceae > Allium > Allium fistulosum. Next base: position 332,261,240 of record CM060901.1, on the reverse strand, counting down.
TATGTAAACTGTTTGAAGGAAAGTGTTATGATTTCTCAAGCTTGAATTTCAAAGTATTATGATTTCCAAAGTATTATTATTTCAAATTGTTTGGGTTCGAAAGTATTATATCCTAGAAAGTACTATGATTTTGGAAATGAATTTGTCTGACATAAAATATGTTGATTTGGAAACAAACTTGGAGTATTTTCTAATCCTATTACCTTGGAAACTTTGAAACTAAAGATATTTAGTTTGGAAGAAATAATTTGGTGAAATCGTATATGATTTTGAAACCGAACTGGTATTGAAACGAATTGGAATTTGAGAACCTTATTTTTCTAAATACTTGATTTGGGAGTTATCGAAGTTATATAAAATTGATTTGTATAAGTATGAAGTGATTCGAAAACTATTGATTTTGGAAAGTATTTGATTTGAAATGAAATCTTATATATAATGGACTTTATATAAGTATGATATTTGAAATTGATTTGAAAAGGGTACTATATGATACATATTTTCGAAGTAAAGATATGGAAAGTGTCTTCTACTTGATATCCGCTTTGTGGCCACATTGTGGATTCATTCTATCGATATTATTCTATCTGATTTGGTTTTTCGGATATGATACTCGAGTGTCCATCGAATTCCATGGCGTTACCCATGGTCTTATGAACTCGACTGCATAACGTAATTCGCAGGGGCTGTGACTGCCTACGGGTACTGATGTTTCCTGGGGGATCCAGGCGTAACCATTGTGTATATGCAATTCTATGGGTCGTTTTGTAGCGTAATCCGTAGGGGCTGTGACTGCCTATGGGTACGTATGTTTCCTGGGGGATCTAGGCGTAACCATTGTGTATCTGTGATTCTATGGGTCGTTTTGTAGCATAATCCGCAGGGGCTGTGACTGCCTATGGGTACAGATGTTTCCTGGGGGATCCAGGCGTAACCATTATGTATCTACGGTCTACAGTTGTTATCATGGCGTAATCCGCAAGGCCTGTGACGGCCTATGGGTATTGATGTTTCCTGGGGGATCCAGGCATAACCATTGTGTATCTGCGATCCATGATTCGGTTTGATTTGGTTGATTTATTTGGATTGTACTTTCCATATCGGTTTTGAAAGTTTTTCCAGTATTTTCACTGGGTGTTGAAACAGTCTACTAAGTACTTGGAGAATTCTAGCTTTGCGCCTGATCAAAGCATGGCCAGAGTCTGCAGGAACGAGGATAAACTTGTTAAGACATCGAGTTATAAAAGTGTTTTGATAAAGTATTATATAAAGGATATTTTGATCAATTCTCTTTCTAAATAATTTAAAATGTTTAAAATATTGTTTATTTATATACTACACGGTTTAATAGTAAATTATTAGTGTTGTAAATATTTTAGAAGTTATTATTTTAATACAATATATTTAAAGAAAATGATTATTGATTTATTAATAATGTTGAAAAGTATCTTGAGATAAATTAATAAATTTATGAATTATGGATTTAATATTTTCAATAGCTTCTTTGTAAATATAAGTAATGATATAAATAATTGTATTCAAATAAGTTTTCATATATTTATAAAGGTGTTATTTAAACATATAAATGGTATTCATAAAGGAAGCAAGAAATTTTACAAATGGGTTTAACCAAATTATTAAATATTAATTAATTTAAATTGAAATTTATATAGTTCAAAATTAATTGTTTATCCTTGTCTTTCAACCTATTTTTCTTTCTAGTTGCTTCTATTCTCCTACCTTCTCCCTTTTCGAGGACGAAAAGTTTTGAGTGGGGGAGAGTGTAACAACCCAAAAATTTTAACAAAAATTTTAAAATTAATTCATTTGAAACTTTGATTTTTAAATCATCTTAAATTGAATTTTGGGATTTTCCAATGTAATTTTGGATTTTTGTTTATATTTGATTTCCCAAATATAATAAATTAATGATTTTCTGGAAATTTTATATTTTGGTCAACTTTGGTCAAACTTTGACTTTCGGTTGAAATTTAAAAATTTGAATTTTATTTTTCTAATCTTTTTCTTTGAAACTGTATTTGATTCTGATATTCGTCCTGCTTTTCGTTTCGTCTAATTCTGTTTTAAACTTTTAAATTTGATAAAATTCAGCGTTTCACACACAAATTTTCTCTGCATTTTCATTGTTCATTTTCTATTTTATTTTCCCATCTTTTATTTTGTTTGGGCCTTGTTTATTTGTTGTGTTAAATTTGTTTTGATATTGGGCTTTGGAAATTTAAAAGACATAGGTTACTTGTTTAATTGGTGCCTTTTCTACTTCATAGCCATTCGATCATTTTCTTAGCCGTACAAACTCCTCACCTCCTCACGTTCTTTCTCATTGTATTCACGTACAAACGTTCATTCTTCCTTCTCATTTCATTTTGCATTCACTTGAGAAAATACAGTAAGTTATATGGCCTCTCTTCTCTTCCTTTTATTCATTTTCTTTTGTTTTGCTCCTCTTTCATTTGCAAGCTATGCTCGGCCTCACCATCATCCACCCCTGGCCGACCACCACCTCCTCCTTCACCACCACCTTCCACGGCCAGCACCACCATCATCTCTGACCTGACATGGTCGTGACCTTCCATGATCCAAATCAATCACATAACTGCCTTGAAAACCCTAACCAAACTCCACTATACATCATCCACCATCTCCTTGTAGCCTCGGCCACCACCACCACTGCCATCTCCTCCAGCCCATGACATCACCACCGACCTTAGCCGCACCACCTGGTGATGATGACCTGACCTGACCAAGCCCAAGCACCCAGGCCGAACCATGTTTGCTATGGCCGAACCCACTTTAACCCCAAGACCCTTCATTTCCTTGCCTCTTTGCCTTCACAACCCCTACCTCTTCATATTCCAATACATAGCCGTGCCTTTGTGACCATCGCCGAACCTAGTTGCTTCAGATCTGACCATGGCCGAGCACAAACCAAAGTGGTCGAGTCCTATGGTGATGTGACCGAGCCCACTTGCTTGAGTCAAGTCTTGTTTTCCACTTGTTCTTTCTTTTTTTTGCTTTGTTAATTCTTATATTTATTTTGTGATTAGCCTATACTTATATTTGTTTTATTTTATTTGTTGCAAGATCTGAATATTGGCTCATCATTTTCTACTCGAATCTAGTCGTGCTTTTTGTGCTTTGCGGAGTTTAGGTTTGTGTTTTGAATTCGTTCTCTAGCTTTAGAGGTGAGTTTATCACTCTCGACAAATCGTACTTATATAAATGTGAAACAATGTCACTTGAATTGTAGTAGTTGATATGCTATGTTATATGCTCACATCTTCCTGTTATCTGACATTTTATGATGATATTACCTGATTATATACCAGTTGCATCACCTAACATCATATGATATGTTTTACTGTTTATTTATTTTCTGTTTCTCACACTGCAAGTTCCCTGTTAGTATAGAATCACTATGGGTTGAAATGATACATACCCGAATGGAATTTAGAATAGGGAATGGTCGTTACGAGCTGAAATGATAGGCTCGAGAGATTTTTATTTGACTTGGGATTGCGGGTTTGAAATGATGAAAACCCAGAATTTTAACTAATTACCGGTTGAAATGAGATATTATCCGTATCACTTGACCTAAGTTAGAAATATTATACAGACCCGTGGTTAATTTTAAATATGATTTTTAGAAATTATTAAGTATTCTAAATGAAAAAAAAATGTGAAATTTGACTTAAATTGGATTTAAAAGATTTAAACAATGATTTCCTAAAAGTTAAAATTTTATAAGTTGATAAATGGTTTAAATTGTAATTTAAAATTTGATTTAACTTAATCATTGAAATTTGAGTTACAATGGAAATTTTAAGCTTAACTTAGTAATTAAAATATTTATTTATGAAATGGATATTTTTGAAGTAAAAGGAAATATCAAGTTATTTGTTAAAATAAAAGTTAAGCAACTTATAGTGAATTTTGACTTAATGTAAATGAATTACAATTTAATTGGATATTTATTAATAAAATGTTATTTTATTTAAAATTATAAGTTAAATGATATCCAAATAAATAATTTTGAAAGGTGTGATAAGTTTGATAAGTTAAAAATGATAAAGGTTGAAGATATATTGTTTATAATGTCATAGTAAAACTTATAACATAATTTGTAGCATTCCAGAAATGCTGTGGTTTCCATGTATTGTTTTCCAAATCTACTACTGTCTCTACAGCAGCAGTTTATAAGTACTGATGTTTCCAACAATGAACTGTTTTCAAATTTTCACTGTATCTACAGCAGCAGTTTATAAGTGCTGTCAATACTGAATTGTATTGTTTTTCAACATATCACTATACTTATTGCTGCAGTTTCTAAGTGCTGTCAATTCTGAAATGAACTGTTTTTCAAATGTATCACTATACTTACAGCAGCATTTTCTGAGTGCTGCGAATGCTGAAATTACAATGTTTGAAATATTGTAATTGAATAAACGAACTTAGAAATTGCTACAATTTTGGGGATTGAATATTTGATTTGAAAGTATAATGACTTGATTTCAAAATGATTTAAAATGAATTAATTTGATTTGAAATATAAACCATTTGTGAAATTTATAACCACGGGTTATAATAACGGTTGGATGTTATAAGTGTGGCTAGAGGTGGGCGATTGCTGCAGCTTTTCCTTACCCTATCCACCTTAACACTATTATTTTGCATAGTTTACTTTACTTTGGACATTACTATGATGGCGTATATTACTGCTTAGTAGATAGTTTAACGGATCCTTAAAGGATGGGCGATCCCAAGCATCCTTTAAGTTACCTATGCATTGCTATTACAGTTCACTTGAGTTGGTTTACATTGTATAAGTATGTATGTCCTGACTCGAGTGTTTTCTTTTTTGCTTTACGCTCGGGATAACTTGAGTATCACAGCTTTGATTCATCTTCTTGAGCTAGAGATTTGCTGGAGCTTATTTATCTATTTGTCATCTATTTCCATTTCAGTTATTTCCTATTCAGTATTGTTTTGTATTAGTTGACTTATGTATTCAGACTTCTGTTGTATCTATTTTTCAGACTATGATATTTTGTATCTGTTTTGAGATTATTTATGTAGTAGCTTCATGAACTACTATGGTATTTTATTTCCGCTGCGAGTTATTTTGATATTCCGTGTCTATGATTCTGTGTTTGATTTTATTTGCTCTAAATTTTCTTAACAATCCACTGTTTTGAAGTATTCGAGTCCGACATGTGTGGATTTATTGTCGATTTGAATGGTCCAAAATAGTGGGATGTTACAACATCCGTGAATTTTCTAACCATGAAAACTCGGTTCAACTCGTCTTCTACCTCCACAAATCCCAACAAGGCATTCACCTCACAACTATGGTTTTCAATAGTATACACAATCTGATCACTACAATCAGGGTGTCTAAGTGATATTTTCCTATCATGACAAAATATCCTAGCATCGTACTTACTTAACCAACCCATACCCAAAATAATTCTGAACCCTACGAAATCAAACAAATGCAAACTGCAAACAAAGGTATGGCCTAACAAATCAAACTCTAGGTGGTCACACTTCATCCCAAGTGTCGCATACCCTCCTATTGGATTTTCAACCCTTAAGGAAGTAACTAAATATGAGGGTTCTAGGTTAAGCTTATCTACCAAATAATGAGATATAAAAGAATGCAATGCACCAGTATCAAACAGAACGCTAACTGACATAACATGGATCTGAAGTGTACCTCCCAACACAGCTTTTCCTTTTTCCTCTGCTGTTGGCCTCGAGGTAGTTGGCTCCAATGCAAACACCTTGCCCTTTCCATCCTTAGCAGGCTCCTTGCATTGGTTCTTATAATGTCCAATTTGGTCCCAGTTGAAGCATCTGATATTCTTCTTCCCGATCACTTTCTTTCCATCTCCTGAGCGACATTCATTAGCAAAATGCCCTTTCTTATCACACTTATAATAGACAACTTCTGACTTTCCCTTCTTAGCAGCTCCACCCTTCTGAGCTCATTTCCTATGGAAGAACTTTCTTTTCTGACTCTGCCCCACCTGAACTTCCTTTTCCTTATTTCTCTCCAAAAAGGTAAGCATCTCTTCGTTCCTCAAAGCCATCTTTACTATAACATCACATGGATCCTTGATATACGGTAACATTGCCCTAGCAAGCTCAGGCTTCAACCCCCTGATGAACTTCTCATATCTCTTAAAATTAGTATCAACCATAGCATAGCCATATCTTGGTAGCTCCTCAAACCTCCTTGCATATTCCATCACAGTCATATCCCCCTGCTCCAATTTAGTAAACTTCCTAAGCATAGCAGACTTAGCAATCTTCGACATAAACCTTTCCTCAAATCTCCTTCTGAACTTGGCCGATGTCATGGTCTCATCATTAACTCCAACCGTCACACTATTCCTCCAGTATAAAGCCGCTCCTTGAAGCTGTCTCAAAGCAAGCCTTCTCTTATGCTTGTCATTAAGCCCCGAATCTGCAAAGACTCTCTCACAATGTAGCAACCGGTTTTCTACTTCAATAGCGTCTTCAGTTCCGATGAATGGCTTTCCTCCCAGCCTAGCATAGTCTCTACTCAAAGTAGCATAATTGTTGACCACCGGAGCTCCCCGATTCCCTACTCCAGCATTTCCTCCAACCACTCCAGCAGCAACATCTGCCTGCATCATGTTGACAAAGAACTGATACATAGTTCCCATGTCAACTTGCGGGACTCCAGCACCCACATTTCCAGCTTGTACCTGACTTGGGTTTCTCTTGGTATTTGGTCTGGCATTTCCATTTGTCGTGGTGCTTCCCCCAAGGTTAACTCTTCCACTTCTAGCATCCATATCTATATTCAAGCCTCGTGAGATACAGACGAAAAGCCTAAGAGAGATAGGAAACTAGAGATGTAGCGTGTACTTTTATACAGCAAATAAGTACGTTACTATAGTGTTATCCCATACCCCAATCTTATCTCTAATTCCTTAGGATTATGTTTTCAAAAACCATTTTAGTCTAAAGTTTTTCATAAACCTATGCTTTGATATCAAGTTGTAACATCCCCTATCTGGAGGCCCGAACTTAAGCGCTACAAATGCTGTAGTCATTCATAGTATTAACTTTCGGTGACCAAATAGGGTAATGTTAATGGTATCCATAATATCAGAAGCACATGAATGTGAAACAAAACCACAGATTTCAAAAACAACTGTTCCGATTACATTTCACAAAACATGTTTCATATTCTATTACATACTCCCAATCGTTTCCCAGGTTCAGATCAAATATAATTATTACAAAATACACAAAGAGCGATATATGAAGATGCCCCCTTGGTTGACCAGAGTACTAAATAGTCATAACTGACTTAATACAACACAGCGGAGTAAAACAACAAAACAACTCCTACATAGCTAGCCATCAGCCTCCTGCTCGCCTTTGAAAGCTTTATTCGTCAACCTACTAAAACTTGTAAATCATCAATCCTCAGCCTACTCAAATCAATTTAGAGCACCCGAGAGTTTAAGGGGAAAACATAAAATTCGAGTCAGACATAAAGCCTGGTGTGAATAATACTATGTATCTCGGTATTTGATATTAAGTGAGACCACGCTGCTTAGTGGAACGCGTTTCCCCTCACTAATATCCTTTTCAAACGTATCTTTTTCAAATCTTAATCCTAGAACCAAAACTGGTTAAAACATTAATATCAATATCATGAAAGCATATAAATCATGTAACAAATGGACTGTCTGTTCGAACAATATAGTTTTGTTTGGCTAACTACTAAATTTGGCTGACTCGGGCCTAACAGACAAAACAAACAAATAATCTAACTTCTGTTAGATACTCCTCTTCTGGATGGTCTGTCCCTAACTTACTTCTCTAGGATCAACTGATCCTAATTGTTTTGTGGGTTCACCAATAACCTATATCTGTACATATATATTCCTTTCTGTGTGTAACATCATTTTAGTCTTACCTGTGACAAAGCCTTACACACTGGAATTTTGGACTAAATTAGCTAGGGGCTAATAATTAATGTGTAGGGCGCGACCCTATACTAGTCTCATCTGGTATTCTAATATCTGAGTCATTTTACTTAGGGTTAACTACCCATAAATTTTCCTCGAAAACCTCTTCTTTCAAAATGATTTAATCCTTTAAATCATACTTTAAACAAGGAAAATATACTCTATGCTTTACTCAAATCACCTTGCCATGTTGTATATACTTTACACAAAACTTTGTTGATGAAAACATTTAAATCTTTGAAAGTACCACTTTTGAACCCATTGAAATTATTCCTTTCGATACAAGTGAAACCTTAGGCCGAAAGGCCAAAACATACCTTTCGAAACCATTCATAATCAACCTTCCGAAATCATTGAAAAACATCATCTTCGAAAGCTTTAAAACCTTAGACATTCTATCTTTAAAACACCAAGATTGCCTTTTGCCAACATTAAAAACCTTCCTTTTAAACCTTTCAAAACCATTGGGGAACCACCCATTCGAAACCTTTCTTCTAAAACCTTTCGAAAGCATTAAATCCATTAAACCTTTCAAAAGCATTTGGGATCAAGTAAAACATGTGGAACAACCTTTCGAAACCATTCAGAACTGTGTTATTCAAAACCTTTGGGTTTATCTTTAAAAATATCAAATGGGTCATAAAAGAACAGGGTCAAAAGCAACACTTTCGAAAGCTATTTTCTAAGTAAAAGAAGTGATGGTGTCGAAACCATCCCCTTCAAAAGCATTGGAGAAATGGCTTGGATTTTAAAACAAAAGGACCTTTCGAATGCACTTCATTGAAAGGGAAAAGGCGACAGCAAGGGGTTTCGACCTAGTCGAAAGTCATTACTTAAAACAAAAAAGAGAAACCATTTCTTTAAAACAATTTAGCCCAGTCGAAAGCTAACCAAGTCGAAAGCTAATTAAGTCGAAAACAAAGCAGGCCCATTCTCTTTTAAAAATGAACACACGCTTCAACCCCTTTGGAAACCCATGCTTCGACTTCATACCTTCCGCCTTAGTTCATTTCGCTACATACCAAGTATTAATACCACACGCATTGGTTTCGACTGAGAAGAAGGCAGAAGTAGTGGGTCGAATGCTAAGTGTCGAAAGTGGTGACACATGTAAAAAGCATGTTTAAACTGATTTTTAACCTTTTTAAGTAATTATTTTCAACTAACCTACCTTGTTTGTCAAAACATAATTGGTTGCTAATTTCTTTTCTAAAAGTGCTACCAATATTTCAGAAATAAACAATTTAATTTATTTACAAAATACCGCTTCTCCTTTTATAAATATATAAAACATTTAAGTCCCTTGCGTTAAATAATTTTATATATCTATTAAAACACATAGGAAAAATCTATAAAAATTCCTATAAATCCTTTTTAATATGTTTTCTAACATATATAATTTCAGACCCAAAGCATATATAATTTAACCGTAAATTATTTTAAACCCAAATATCCATTTTCCTCACTAGAAAATTAATATAAAATCCACATTAATTAAGAAAATTATGAAAATTGACACCCATCTATATAATATCATTTCTGATCTAAATCTAAAATCTCAAAGCATTTAGAAGTCATTTAATAGGGTTTTCATATTAGAACATATCATAATATCTATACGAATTATCATAAATCATCAACAAGCATGTATCTCCATTTCTACAATAAAAAACATGGCAAATAACTTTGCAAAGTAATTCGGATTTCATTATAAAACCGAAAACATGAAAAATATGAGATGTAGTCATTAACACCTTAGCTTTGAGATTAAAGATTTGATCTTTGATTTTGTTGCTTAAGCTTTCCTCTTGATCCTAGCTTGTTTTCCTTTAGTGGTGGTCGGCCTCAAGTTTATATTTTGTTTTGTGAATATGAAATGAACGTATAGAATATGGCTTAAGGGGTTTAGGGTATATGAATAATACTTATTCCTATATTGCCTTTGTCTATTTCCTAACATTTTATTCCATTTCAATTTACTTAGTTCATTGGTTAACATGGCATGGCTACCCTTAATAATCACAAATCTCAATCCCTTAACTATTTTACATTATTTCATTTAATTTACCTAATTAAATGTTACTAAAAAATTAGGGTCATTACACCTAGCCCTTCTTCCTCCTCTCCCATAACAAATAATATCTCAAATCAACCCATCCTTCAAAAATTCAAAGCTGAAACCAAATATAAAAAAGTGCACGAACGTACATGGTGTGTATGTGACAAATCACCTCCGACCTCCGGCTGCTCCGTCGACCCCTCCTATAAGTCCGCCTTGCTGTGCTCGCCTAGTCGACACACTGCTGTCGCTTCTAGAGACCCATAACCAAAAATTACCGTTCTTCCCCAAACTATGCATCCAAGTCGACATCCTCCCTATATTAACCTCGTTGTGGCATCCCGTGCCATGATCAACCTCGCTACCGCCTCCAATAGGACCGCCTATCTCCCACGCACCTCCAAGCAAGGATCGAGCCCACTCGATGATCCACCATGCCTCCGCGACCTCGATAAGTGCATGCCAAAACCACAACACCTCTAACTGTATATCGACCTCTACAGCCTACCTCTGACCATTGCAACCTCTACAACCAAAACTATGGCTCTGCCACCACCCAAGATTGATCCAGTTCCACTCACTCCGGCCCAAATCACATAGGTCATCAGAATTTGACTTTTGAACCAAATCCAATCAACCCACCACCATGACACCATTCGGCATCCTAAAATCCTACGAACAGCTCCAAAAATCATAATTCGCAGATACAAACATGATTGCAAAGGCTATTCGTCAATTTTTGATTGATGAAAAACCCACTTTATACGACTAGTTACTATTATCGACATATAACTCTCTCATCGTTCCATGAAATAACCCCAAACGAATTTAAAAAAATTAGACTCCAAGATAAATGTCTTTCTAGTTAACGATTTTTCGCTAAACTAAAACGGTTTGGAAGATATTGAATCTAGAAATCAAAAAATTGAAATTGTTGACAAATAAATTCGTCAACACACAGAAACATGTAAAAGTTGGATTAGTTAAAGGCTAGCCTCTTCGAAGCTAGCTGAGGTTGTTCTCTTTGTTTGTCAAATTCTCATTGGTTAATAAATACTTTTCAAAAAAGTGCTGCCACTAATTTTAGAATTAAATAATAATTTTATTTTATAAAATGCCCCTTCCCCTTAATTTAATATAAAAAACATTTAAGTCTCATACCTTAAATAATTTTATATATTCATCAAAGCACTTAGGAAAAATCTGGAAAAATTCCAGAAAATCTATTTTAATATGTTTTCCAACATATAAAAATTTCAAATCCAAGTAATTATTTATTTAGCCATAAATAATTTATAACCCAATAAATCATTTTCTTCACTAGAAAATTAATATAAAATCCACATAAATTCAGAAAATTATGAAATTTGGAACCCATCTCTAGAATATTATTTATGACCTATATTTAAATTTTCAAGGCATTTGGATGTCATTTAATAGGGTTTTCATGTCAAACATTTCATAAATACTAATATGAACATGCATAATTCACCAACAAACAAATATATAACTTTAATCATCAAAACATGGCATATACTTGCAAAAACATTTCAGATCTAATCTTAAAACTGAAAAATATAAGAAAATGGGATGAATTAATTATTCACCTTAGCTTTGAGATTAAAAGATGTGAGATTTGAAGTTGAATTAGTTGATTATCTTCCTTCTCTTGAATCCTAGCTTTAATCTTTCCATGAGAACAATAATGGTGGCCGGCCTTAAGAGTTTTTAGTTTGGTAAAATGAGAATGAACATGAGTTTCAATTCCTAAGGGTTTAGGGAATAAGCCTTTCCTATTTCCCGTAATGCCCTTACTCATTTCCTAATACATTAGTTTATGTTTTCTCATTTTAATTTACACATTAACATGGCACGGCTACCCTTAGTTTAATCCAATCTCAACCTATTAATCTTCACATTATTTTATTTTACTTAACCAATTGAATATCCTAAATAAGGTTATAAAAATATAGGGGGTCACAGACTCCCCACCTTAAAGAATTTTGTCCTTGAAATTACTATAAGGCACACACAAAACAATCAAAGGTAAAACATACCATCAAACAAATTAGGGTAAGCCTCTCTAATCCTGCTCTCAGTCTCCCAAGTACAGTCTTTTGCATCGTCACTCCACTGGACCTTCACTAATCTGACTGTCTTGTTCCTCAATTTCTTCTCATCTCTAGCCACAATCTGAATCGGCTTTCGAACTATGGTCAAGTACGACTCTATTACTAAATCTTCTAACATTGTAGGTGCTATAGTAGTCTCCGGGTCTCTAACACACTTTCTAAGATGAGAAATATGGAAAACATCATGGACTCCTACCAAACTATTTGGTAAGTCTACTCTATAAGTGAGTTTCCTGATCCTCTCAACAAAACGGAGAGGTCCTATGAATCTAGGTGCTAACTTTCCTGACTTTCCAAATCTAATCACACCTTTCATCGGTGAAACCTTAATAAACACATAGTCTCCAACAAAGAATTCCAAGTCTTTCCTCATTCTATCTGCATAACTTTTCGGTCTAGACTGAGCTTTCTTCATCCTAGCTTGGATCAACTTAATCTTCTCTGCGGTTTCTTTCACCAAATCTGGACCAAGAACCAACCTATCCTTGGTCTATAACCAACATACGAGAGATTTGCATGGCCTTCCATACAAGGCTTCAAACGGTGCCATCCCAATACTAGTCTGATAACTATTGTTATACGAGAACTCGACTAAATGGAGATGGTCTTCCCATGATCCCCTGAAATCCAATACACAAGCTCTTAACAAATCCTCCAAGGCTTTGTTAACTCTTTCCTTCTACCCATCAGTCTGTGGATGGTAAGCGGTACTCATATTGAGCTTGGTTCCTAAAGCATCCTGTAGACTCTTCCAGAACTCATTAGTAAACAAAGAATCTTTATCACTGATGATACTAGGAATCCCATGCAGTCTAACCACATTCTTAATAAATAACTTTGCCAGAATAGGTTCCATCCTAGTTGACTTTACTGGAATGAAATGAGCACTCTTAGTCAGTCTCTACTATGACCCATATGCTTTCATTTCCTCTACTACACCTTGGCAACCCATCGATAAAATCCATAGAGATAGAATCCCATTTCCATAATGGAACTTCCAACGGTTGAAGTAATCCACTTGGTTTCTAGTGCTCAGCCTTTGCCTGTTGGCAATTCAAGCACCGCTTAACACATAAACCAATGTGCCGCTTCATACCTTCCCAGAAGAAACTTCTCTTCATATCATGATACATCTTTGTTCCTCCTGGATGGATAGTAAAATTCGAACGATGGCATTCATCCAAAACTCCTTTCCTCATGTCTCCTACATTTGGAACACACAACCTTCCCTTCTTTCTCAACCACCCATTTTGGTCAAGACTGAAATCCTTTAAGTCATCACTCTCTGTTCCCTCGTTTAGCTTTCTGATTCGTTCAGCCAAAACTGGATCCTCCTCCAGTCTAGAAGCTATCTTCTCAATCATTACCGGTCGAACTTCTAAGCAAGACAATACAACACTTCTTGCAGTAGAACCTGCCTCGGATCTATATTGCACACTACAAGCTGATAATGCTTCCAAATCTTTCCATTCAGCAATCATAGCCAATATTGCATTCTGATGTTTCCTGCTATGTGCATCTGCCACCTTGTTTCCATTTCCGGGTGTGTACTCGATTCCAAAATCATAAGCAGCAATAAACTCCAACCATCTCTGCTGTCTCATGTTCAGCTCCTTTTGAGAGAACAAGTAATTCAACGACTTATGATCTGTATAAAGCTCAAATCGCTCTCCCAACAGATAATGCCTCCACACCTTTAAAGCAAATATTATAGCAGCTAACTCCAAATCATGCGTTGGATACCTAACTTCATGTGGTCTGAGCTGTCTAGAAGCATAAGCAATCACTGTACCTCTTTGCATCAACACAGCTCCCAATCCAGTTCCACACGCATCAGTATAAACAACAAATCTTGATTCCCCTCCGGAACCACCAACACCAGTGCATGGGTCAATAAGTGTTTCAAATTCTGGAATGCTTCCTCACACTTACTGGTCCATACAAACTTCACATTTTCGCATAAGCTTAGTCATCAGTGTAGCTATCCATGAAAAATCCTTTATAAACCTTCAATAATATCCAGCTAATCCAAGAAAGCTCTTTATCTCGGTCACCGTCTCGGATCTCTTCCAATTATTCACTGCCTCAATCTTGGTCGGATCTATAGACAACCCTTTCTCAGAGACTACATGACCAAGGAATTTCACTTACTTCTTCCAAAAATGACACTTCGAAAACTTAGCCTTCAATTGATGCTCCCTCAACGTCTCAAGCACAACTCTAAGATAAACTTCATGCTCCTTCTCATCCTAAGAGTATATTAGAATGTCATTTATGAAGACCAACACGAACCTATCCAAATGCTCTTGGAAAATTCAGTTCATCAAATCCACAAATAATGCCGGCACATTAGTTAGTCCAAACGGCATAACTAGCCATTTGTACGATCCATACCTTGTCCTAAACGCTGTCAAAGGAATACTATCCTCTGCCACTATAAGCTGATGAAATCTCATCGCCAAATCTAGCTGAGAGAATAACTTGGCTCCACTTAACTGATCGAACAAATCATCAATTCTCGACAATGGCTATCGGTTCTTTATCATCTTCTCATTTAACTTACGATAATCGATACATAGTCTTAACGATCCGTCCGGCTTCTTAGCGAACACTATGGCAGCTCCCCAAGGCGACTTCTCGGTCGGGTAAAATTCTTGCCTTCCAAATCCACCAACTTCCCCTTCAACTCTTTCATCTCTGTAGGTGTCATCCTGCTTGGTGGCCTACTCACCGGCTCTGCTCCAGGCACTAAATCAATCCGAAACTCAATGGATCATTTCGGTGGTAATCCTATTACCAGCTCAAACACATCAGCAAATTCTCTAACCACAAAGACCCGATGCAACTCATCCTCCAACTCCATAATAGCCAATAAAGCATTCACTTCTTAACTAGGGTTCTCTATGGTATAAATTATTCGATCACTACAATCCGGGTGACTAAGTGATATTTTTCTGTTATGGCAAAATATCCTAGCATCATATTTACTTAACCAATTCATCCCAAGGATAATCCCAAATCCCACAAAATCAAAAACATGTAAACAACAATCAAAAGTATGACCTAGCAAATCAAACTCCAAATGATCACACCTCATCCCAAGTGTCGCACACCCTCCTATCGGATTTGCAACACTTAAGGAAGTAACTAAATATGATGGTTCTAGGTTAAGCTTATCTACCAAATGTTGAGAAATAAAAGAATGTGATGCACCAGTATCAAATAGAACACTAACAGACATACCGTGAATCTGTAGCGAGCCTCCTAGAACAGCCTTCCCTTTCTCTTGCACAACCGACCTTGAAATTACGGGCTCCAATGCATACATCTGTCCCTTTCCATCTCTAGCAGGCTCTTTGCATTGGTTCTTATAACGGCCGATCTGATCACAATTAAGCATCAGATGTTCGTTTTCCCAATTGCCTCCTTTCTCTTTTCCTTTTCCAGTACGACCCTCATTAGCATAGTGTCCTTTCTTACCACATTTATAACAAACCACCTTAGCTTTTCCCTTCTTCTGTGCTCCTCCCTTCTAAGCATTCTTCTTATAGAAAATTTTTCTTTTCTGGCCTTGTCCCACCAAGGCCTCCTTTATTTTCTTCCTCAAACAAGCTAACGGCTCTTCCTACCTCAGAGCCATTTCTACCACTACATCACTTGGATCTCTTAAGTGCGGTAAGGTTGCACTTATCAACTCTGGCCTCAAGCCCCTTATAAATTTCTCATTCCTCTTTATCACCGTATCAACCAAGGCATACCCGTACCGGGCCAACTCTTCAAATTTTCTTGCATACTCTAAAACATACATCTCCCCTTGTTCTAGTTCAGCAAACTTCCTAACCAATGCCGACTGCATGGTCACCGACATAAACCTTTCTTGAAACCTTCTCCTAAACGCCACCCAAGTCATGGTTTCCTCATTAACACCAGCTACAACAGTATTCCACCAAAATAGAGCAGCTCCTTGAAGCTGTCTCGAAGCTAATCTCCTCTTCTGCTCGTCATTCAATCCTAGGTCGGCAAAGATTCTCTCACAATGTAGCAACCAATTTTCCACCTCAATTGCATTTTCAGTTCCAATGAACGATTTCCCTCCAAGCCTGGTATAGTCTCTGCTCAAGTTAGCATAGTGGTTGACTATCAGAGCTTCCTAAACTCCTCCTCCAGTAGCATTCCCTCCGACAACTCTAGCTGCAATTCCAGCTTGCATCATGTTTACGAAGAACTGATACACGGCTCCCATATCCACTTGGGGAACCCCGGCACCAACAGTTACAGCTTGAGCCTGACCTGGACCTCTTCTAGCATTTGGTCGGGCATTTCCATTAGTGGTGGTGCTATCTCCTCCAAGATTAACTTTGCCTCTTCTTCCTTCCATATCTGTATTCAAGCTTCGTGAGATACAGATGAATATCTTATGAGTTGTTTCCTTTTCGATGATTTTTAGGGTCGATAAAACAATTGATTGAAATTCAAGTTCATTTTCACCAATTTGAAATTCAAGCTTATCATTGAAAACTTCTTCAAAATTATTGATTTCAAAATCAAAGTGATGATTTAAAACTTTTCGGTCGGAATTTAACAACTCGTCATCCAAAAGTCAAAAAAATTCGTGTTCATTAAATCCGTCTTCCTTTGTTAGATTATCAACAACTTCATTGCGTATCTCAAGTTCAAAATCCTAAGTTGTTGTATTCAAATTTTCGAAATCGAGAAAAGGAAGATCGAATTTTAAATTTGGTTCCACACCCTCAAAAGAATTGAAATCCAACTCAATTACCAAATTTTCAACAACTTTGTTAAGATTTTCGTTTTCAATTTCAAAAGTTATTATTTGAAAATCATCGATTTGGGTAAAAGGTGGATTATCACTTGACTCATCACACATTGGGATTTGAACTTGTTTATCACATTGTTTCATATAAGCTTCAATCAACAAATCCGTGTGATCATTTTAAATTTCGTCCATTTGCTCAACAAAATCCAATTTGTAGTTATGAGGATTTTCACTTTGAAATTGTTGAGAACAAAGTTTTTCAATCGTAACGTGGTTAAGATTATTCCCATTGCCAAAAATGTTGTTTCCATTTTCATTTTGAGTTTGAAATTCATTTTGGAGTTCGAAATTAAATTGGCATGGGTTATAATCGAAATCGTTTGAATTTCGAATTGAATTCAAATTTTGAAATCCTTGACTCGAGTTGTTACACAAATATGAATTACACAAATCATTTATCATTTGATTTTGTTGTGTAGAGATTTCAAGTAGAGATGAAATGCTATTTTCGAGATTCGAGGGTTGGTCATCGTTTTGAAAACTTTGTTGTTCAAAATTCGAATTGTTTAAAGAATAGTTGTCGTTAAAATATCCATACGAATTTGGAGTAAAATCATATGGATTATATTGATTTTCACAACTATTGTAAAATTCAAATGAGTGGGGAAACTCAGACATTTTCAAGAATGTTTTTTTTTACAAAGGAAAAATATTTACAAAAAGAATTTATTTTTCAAAATGGAAAATTGATTTTTTGTTTTGTTTTTTGGTTTTTCAAATTTTTTTTTGTTTTTGAAAAGATTTTATATTTTTTTTGTTTTTCTAAATATTTTTTGGATTTTTGAAATTTCAAAGGAAAAGGAAAAAAAATTCAAAGAAAAAGAAAAGGAATATTTACAATTTTTTTAGTTTTGAATTTTGAATATTTTTTTTAAATATGCATGAACTAATGCAACTAAATGAATGCAAGGGCTAATTACAAATGATTTATACTAAGTTAACCCAAAATTGTATAATCACACTCTGTCTTAAGTCAACAAGATAGTTCTCAACCAAGTAACGGACATGAGTTATCAGTGCATCACGAATCACCGTAGCGATGCAGCCGAAGGTTTAAGTACCTTCAGAGGAACAACCACTATAATATTTACGAATCACCGTAATATTTATAAATGGTTATTACTCTGCCGTAGCCTAGACACCGAGAAATTAAATTGTTCAAAGAAGACAAATTATCAATATACAATTAAGAGCTATCATTATTATTAATCAAAATTCTAAAATGAAATGCAAAGTAGAAATTAAACGTGTATTAACAATGCAACTAAGAATGGATTTTTGTTTTTGAAATATTTTTTTTTATAAAATGCAAGCAAACAATAATGCAAAACAAATAAAACAATAGATAAGGGTGTAAAATTTTTTATAAGTAGGGAATTTATTTTTGGCAGCAGTTCTTCGCCTTCTAAACTTCTGCTTTAGCAACCTGAAATAAAAACAAGATATATATATAGTTTTTTTTTTGAAAAATTAAATGAACACAAAGATAAACATTCAAACATTTAACATACTTAGCCCACAAAAAGGTACAATCCAGAAATAATTTAATCTACTCACTCAAGCCATATGAAGTCAAAATCAGTTGACCATCAGAGTTTAAAATCACGCACAATTGCAATTCATTTTTTCTTAACACAAACCAAGTCGACCACCAGAAATTAAAAAAAAACTCACGCAACTTGTAGAAATCAGAATTACAGAAATCGAAAGCAACCGCAACTCGCGATTGAACTCAAGCAACTCGCGATCAAAAATTTGCTAAACTGAGATTACTCAATTTGTAGAAATCAAAATCAAAAAGCAACTCACGAAATCGATTTCGTGTGTTCAGTTTTGTTCTCGATCAGGTTTGTTGTCGTGGAGTTCGGAATGGAGTTCAGATTTGATGATGGAAATTGGCGATTGGTGGTTATAATTGGGTTCGCGGCTGCTATTAATTTGCAGAGGAAGTCAAAGTTTGAAGTAGGTAGTTAGTTGGCTTTCGATGCTGTCGATTGAGGATTTGGCGAGGTGGTAGATCGTGGACTGGAAATCGTAGTTTGATGAACTAAAGTTGTTTAGGGAGTATGTAGCTGTCAACGGTTGAATTAGTCAACGCCGAAGGTCAGTTTTCTTCCTTCTTTTTTTTCGTTTCTATGGAGGTAGTATTGTGGAAGATTGCGCACTGGAAGGCAGTTTGTATGGTCAGTGGGAAGAACAGGAGTGTAAACTATTGACAGTGATGAAGTATTATGAAATGTGCAGTAGTGTGTATGGAAGCTTGCAATGGAACAGTTTTGATGAAAGTTGGGGGTGATGTTTTGTGGTTGTAAGACAAAAAGGTGGTTTGTTTAAAGGGTCTGGCAAGCAATGTTGTGGAGGAAGAATTGAGTAGATGATATAGGAGCAGCAATGCAGTGATGCAGTGATGGTGATGACAGTGCTTGGTGGAGGAGAAGGTGATATCGAGTGGTAGAAAGTGAGGAAGTGGAGCAGGGTGGTTTGTATGGTGATGGTTTGAACGACAGACATGGTTATGTGACAGAAGTGTGGTGCTGTATATAAATTTGGCAAGTGATGGTGATGACGGTGCTTGGTGGAGGAGAAGGTGATATCGGTAGGCTCGTGCACTGATATATGCACGTTTGTGGTTTCGATCAGTTGAAAATGCAAATGCAAAGAACAGAGAGGGGATGAGCAAACTAGGCAGTGAAATGTGATGAATAGAGAGAGTTGTTGTGAGTTGAATAGTGGTTTGTGGAGTTGGAGATGGAGAATTAGTAGAGTTGGATGTTGTAGTGTTTGTGGAGATGAGCAGTACATAGTGCAGGGAGGAGATGTTGGAAGAAAAATTAAAACGGTGAGATGTAGGTAGCTTGAAGGTGCTGGGTTGTGTGCACTTGTCTATTATCAGTGATGATTGTTGATAGTAAGAAGTGTGTATGCACACAGTTGTTTGAAGAGGCATATGGTTGTGATGACAGGAAAGCAGTAGTAATGTAAATGGGTTAGTGGCAAATGATATGGTAGTCAGTTCAGGGGAATAAGAAGGCAGCTGTTTTCAAGACAGTGAGGTGTTTGGTCGCTTTGGTTGCCGGTGTGGTTTTGATGTCTTGTAGGCTGGGGGCAGTTGTGTTTGTGAAAGTGAAGTGGTGATGAATGTCAGGCACAGTTGTGCAGTGAAACTTGTGAAGTTGATGTTGTTGTAGGAGTTTGTTATTGATGTATTTTGGGTTGTTTATGGAAGTGATGGGTTTAGTTGTCTGGTTTGGGAGATGGTTGTGAAGGAATGATTTCAGCAGATAGCAATATGAAAGAAGTTGATGTGGAAGTATGGTAAAAGTGTTGATGTTGTGATGTTAAAGGCAGTGGGATTGTTGTAGAAATTTAGATGATGTTGGTGCAAGGCGGTAGTGTATGTGCAATGCACTGATGGGCACAGTGTAGTGTTTGAACAGAGATGGGAGAAATGCACAGTGACAGTCACAGTTAAGTGAAGTAAGGAGGATGGTTGTAAGCAAATAATAACAGTGAAAGTGTAATAAATAGTAAACGCAATGGTAATAGAAAATGTATGAACAATGTAGAATGAAAAATGTAAAATGTGAATGGCAATGGAAATTTTTTCTTCTTTTTTGAAATGAACTTGTGTATATTTTATTTTTAAATAAAATAAAATAGAAATGCAAATGCAAACTTACAAGCACAAATGCAAACAAACACACAACCAAATTTTTTTAATACAAATGAACACACAACAAACACACATTGAAAATCAAACGAAACTAACCCGAAGAATAGAAAATTAAAATCAAAACAATTCTCCGGCAACGGCGCCAAAAACTTGTTTAACGACGGAAACTCTATCGGATTAGAAAACCATCGAAAAATTTATAAAAATATATAACCGCAAGCGCATGACGTACACTTGTAGTACGTGGAAAATACGGGTCGATCCGTAGGGAATTAATGATTTTAAATCTCTATACAATCAAATTAAACCAAAGTCGAGTGAAAGTTAAGCTAGAGAATTAGAAAATTAGCGAACTAACTAAAAGAAAAGAGATGCAAATATAAAGGTTAAATGATAATTTAGAGAATAAATCCACTCTCTAGATCATGTAGTTCAACACATGAAATCATAATCTCTCTTTTATGGTCATTAGTGCTTTAATTGATGTGCCTATCATAAGTATGGCATATTTGTGCTATTAGTTAGCCAACATAAGCCATCAAACTTTGACACACCCCTTAAATCAATTACTAACTTTCATGAAACTTGACAATGAAAATGAAATCTATTTTAAGTATGACCTATTAACTATTGATTAGAAATATAGACCATCAAATTTTAATTTCAAATCACTTTCTTTTGCCATAATCATATTTTGATGAAGAGGCATTTGAGTTAGTGATTGTTTAAGCATAGCCTATTTGGTGTCAACAATATAGGCTATCAAATTCAAAGCAAGAACAACAAATAAAACACTTCATTGATCATCATTAAGCACAAAAAGAGATAATGAATTAACAAATAGTTGAAGCTACATAATTAGAGAGCTTCATTACCCCTAAATTGAAGGGGTTTAGCCTCTCATATTTGTCATTTGATTAACAAATGTAGCTAGCAACATGAAAGCAAAAAGAAAGGAAAATGGAAGCTAATGGAAAAGAGAAGCTAATTAACAAGAACTAAAACTAACTACTTTGCATGAATATAAATCTACACTACAACATGAAAGGAAATAAACAAGAAAGGGAAAATATCATATATTAAATTGCATAAAAAAAGAAAAGAAAATTACATGAAAATAAAAATGGCTAAGTAGCCATGAAAAGAAAAAGAGAAGAGCTTGTTTATTTGTGAGCCTAAACTAAACTAAGAGAGACTAAGAAGAAGAGGGTTACATGAAACATAAGGGGTACTTATACATGTGTTAAACCCTAATTCATATTTTTGGGGAATGCCCAAACTACCCTTGAGAAAGTGTGGAGGCCAAGGAATCATTAGCTTCTACTAATCATCATTTAAGTGTACATGAAGCCATTACTTCCATAAGCATGTGCATTCTAATTTGTACATTAAGGTAGGTGGGTAGGTGGGGTCATCCATTATTATGCCTTTGAATTATTTCCATCTCCATTCCTTTGTATCTTCTTTGTGCATGCATATATCTTCATGAAACCACTTGTATATGAAGCCAAATTCCTATAAAATAATATAGAAATTTCTAATTAAATTTTCTCAAATTAATATATGCACAAAAGTGACTATTTTGCCCTTGGATGAAGATGAATATGTGACGATTTGAAAATAATATGAATTTTGGTTTAAACAAGTTAAAATACCCGATATGATCATTTATTTAATTTAAATAGATTAAATATGGTGGTAAAAATATGCACATTTACGTGTACATCATATAGCGTATATTTATATATAACAAATACAAGTACATTACTATAGCATTATCCCATACCCCAATCTTAACTCTAATTACTAAGGATTAAGTTTTCAAAAACCATTTTTTTTAGTTAAAGTATTTCATAAACCTTGCTCTGATACCTAGCTGTAACATCCCCTATCTAAAGGCCCAAAACTAAGTGCTACAGATGTTGCAGTCATCTATAGTATTAGCTTCCGGTGACTAAATACAGCTATGTTAATGGTATCTATAATATCAGAAGCACTTGAATATGAAACAAAACACAGATTTCAAAACAACCTTTCTTCATTACAATTAAAACAGATGTTCCATGTTCTTAATACATAATCCCAATATGTTCCAAGGCACAGATAAAATATACTTAATACAAAATACGCCAAGAGCGGTATATGAAGATACCCCCTTAGATGATCAGGTCATATAGTCATAATAGACAATATAAACACAGTGGAAATACAACAAAACATAAAATTGCAACTCCTAAATAGTTATCCGTTTGCCTCCTGCATGCCTCTGATAGCCTTATTCGTCATCATACTAAACCTAATAAAGACCTTTACCCCTCAGCATACTCAAATTAATTTTGAGCACCCGAGAGTTTAAGGGGAAAACATAAACTTTGAGTCAGACATAAAGCCTAGTATGACTAATATTATACATCCCGGTTTAATATGTTAAGTGAGACAACGCCACTTAGCAGAGTGGGTTTCCCTCACTAACATCCTTTTAAAAAATATCTTTGCAAAACCTTTTTAGGGAAGAAGAAGGGAAGCAGAGTGAAGATCCCTCTTTCTAAAGCCCCGCACGCTGTATTTATAGGCAAAAACCGATTTACTGGGCTTCTTGACTGGTCCGAGCCCATCAACACCATGGCCGATCCAAAACTCAACACTACGACCGACCCCGAGTTCATAATACGCCTACATGATATCCCATAGACATGACTCGGAGTAATCACTCACACGACTCGAAGCACACCTGCATACGACCTGAAGTAAATTGCCCTGAGACTCGTAGCAACCCAGTGTCGATCCTCCTCCTTCAAAGCATCGACCCCCTTTAACCGATCCAGGGTCTTCAACCTACTGACCCGAAGCTTCCCTGCGTGTAACTCGAAGAAAATGTATTGCCGACACGAGTATAACTCCATGCCGACTCCGAGCCACTCAACCATGCCGATCCACTTCATCATGATCGAACCACCTTCCTACCGATCCAAAGCCTTCATAACACTGACCCATTTCAACATGCCGACTTATTCAAATGCCGATCCACTCCAATGCCGACCCACTCAAATGGTGATCCATACCATCCTACCGATCCAGACCATCATGACCGATCCACACCATCAAGACCGATCCACACCATCATGCCGATCCACACCATCATGACCGAACCACCTTCCTACCGATCCAAAGCCTTCATAACACCGACCCATTTAAACATGCCGACCTATTCAAATGTCAATCCACTCCAATGCCGACCCACTCAAATGCTGATCCACACCATCCTACCGATGCAGACCATCATGACCGATCCACACCATCAAGACCGATCCACACCATCATGCCAATCCAGACCATCATGATCGATCCACACCATCAAGACCGATCCACACCATCAAGACCGACCCATGCATGATCTCCTCTCCTTGACCGAGCCATGTACGACCGAGCCACCTTGATCGAGCGACCCACACCGAACCATCCATGACTGATCATCTATCCATCAAGCTGGCTCAAACAAATCGTATTCCAGTCTCGACAAACGAGTAGTCAATTTTAGTTAAATCCGACTGTCTACAGCCTTGCCAAAAGGCGGGTTAACATTTGCCCCCCAAAACATGCCTTGCTTGTAACATCCCGCTATTTTGGACCATTCAAATCGACAATAAAACCATACATGTCAAACTTGAATAATTCAAAACAACAGATCGTTAATAAAATTTGGGGCAAATAAAATCAACCATAGAATCACAGACACAAAATATCAAAATAACTCGCAGCGGAATAAAATAAACATAGTAGTTCATGAAGCTACTAGATACAAAGTCTTAAAACTAATACATAATACTAAAGTCTGAAACCAATACATTTGGAGGTTCAAGGTACATAAGTTCTCTACTACAAAAGCAAAAGCTGAGTGGAAATAACTGGAATAGAAATATCAGAAAGACTGCTAAATCTCCGGTGGATCTCTAGCTCCAAAAAGATGAAACCAAAGCTGTGAAACTCAGGCTGACCCGAGCATAAAGCAAAACACAGAACACTCGAGTCAGGACATACATACTTATAAAATGTAAACCAACTCAAGTGAACAGTAAAGAAATGCATCAGTAACTTAAAGAATGCTTGGGATCACCCATCCTTTAAGGATTCGTTAAACTATCTACTATGTAGTAATATACGCTATTATAATAATATCTAAAGTAAAGTAAACTATTAAAATAGCGTTAAGGCGTTACATTTTCCTACTTAACACATTTTCATTTCCCATAGTCTATACAGTACCGTAATCCCACCCGTACTGGGTGCAGTCAGAGGGCACTCCATAGGTATGGTACAAACCAAACTCGTAGAAGGCGCGCTAGGGTAGGTGACACGACACAACTAGGCAATGCCAGGGTAGATATACCAATTACACTACCGGACTGTTGGTAACGCATAGCCGCAACTACCGATCAACTCGATCCACACTCCCGAATCAAAGGTGCGCACCAAATCAATCACAAAGTAATATAATGGCTAACGATGAAGTGTGTCCGATTAGAGGAGCTACCTCCTTGGCTCGTCAATTGCTCCTGTTTTAGCCACCTTATTGTAATTCACGGGAGTTAGGTCCACGTAAATATACCTTTAGGATCGTCGCCACCATCCTACTTCATTCTGGAATCTCCACCGCGTACACAGTTGTTAAAGTGGTTTTCGGTATCGATAGAGAGTATGCCCATATCCGATCTTGGTCTCTTTAACAACCAAACGTTATTATAACCCGTGGTTATTTCAATTTCAAATGGTTTATTTTTCATATTAAACATATTTCTTTCAAAACCATATAATTTCCATGTCATTATTCTTTTAAAATATTATTTATTTTTCCAAAGTTGTAACACTTCCAAATTCATTTAATTATAACCACTTTGGAACGTAAAAATTTAGAGATCATAGCACTTTAAAAAGGTAACTTTTAGAACCATACATTCGGAACTATAACCCTTTTAGAAAATTTGTAGCATTCTGAAAATGTCACTTTTAAGAAACGCAACAGTACAGAAGTGCTACTGTAAGAATTCGCAGCAGTGCATAACTATTACGGTAAGAATTAGCAGCAGTGCAGAAGTGCTACTGTAAGAATCCGCAGCAGTGCAGAATTGTTACAGTCAGAAACTGCAGCTGTTTTGAATTGCTACCGTAAGAAATCGCAGCAGTTTTGAATTGTTACTGTAATACTTCTTACTACTATAGTTTATATGATCAAATAGTATATATTTTTTCGTTTTATCATAGTCATTCTATCATTCCTATTATATTACTCAAATTTAGCTATTTGGTCATTAAAGAAACTACACCTTTAGTAAAATAACTTTGTTACTAAAATATCAAATTTTAAAGCTGAAATCCTTATGCTAAGTTAAAAGTATTTAACTTACCCTTTATTTTCTTTCAGTAAATAACATTTTATCATTTTAATTACTATTACATAATTTAAAACTTACAATTTATAGGTTAGAATAAAATTCCATTATTAGGTCAAATCGGATTATTAAATTTTTGATTAACCTTCATACTGTAAATTAGATTCCAAAACTTTACATTTCCAACTATTTATTTCTTATGAAAAATTTAACACATGTAAACAAATTTACAGAAACCCTTACATTAAATTTAGTTGAGATTCATATATAGAAATCCAAAATTCTTAATAATGTTTAGAAAATCATTTTAAAATCAACCATGGAGTTTGTATAAAATTCTCTACCCTATGGTCAAGTAAATACGAACATATATCATTTCAATCCGCAATTTATTAATTTTCCGGGTTTTATATCATTTCAAACTCACAATCCAAAGTCAGATAAAATTGCTCAGGCATATCATTTCAGCCCATAACAATTTTCCTTAATCTAAAAATCATTCGGGTATGTATCATTTCAACCCATAGTGAAAGAACTTGCAGTGTGAGAACAGAATAATAAATAAACATAACAGTATTCAATATCATGGCATATGATCATAACAGGTAAAATATGATATGAAATAACATAATAATATTCAATATATCGTGGCATATGATCATAACAGGTAAAATATGGTATGAAATAACATAATAATATTCAATGTATTAAGGCATATGATCATAACAGGTAAAATATGGTATGAAATACATAATAATATTCAATGTATCATGGCATGTGATCATAACAGGTAAAATATGGTATGAAATAACATAATAATATTCAATAATGAAATTTCTTAACTTGCATATACAAATCCATACAATTTCATTGTCATCAATTCACCAAAATATAAGTACGTTGTCAAGAGTGATTACTCACCTTTCTTTGGTTAGCAAAGTGATTCAAAGCGCAACAAGCACAACAAATTATGGACAAACTTGAGTGAGAGGAGAATCTGAATCCGACGCTTTGAAAAATAAAATAAATTCCATACGTAAACAAATAATTCACATAGAAAAATAAAATAGAAAAAAATATATTTTTTCAAAATACAATAGAAGAGGCTTGTCTAGGTGTGCATAGGATAGGGTTTAGAGGTGGTTTGGGTTAGGTTAGGCTCGGTCATAGGAGTTTGGGTTAGGGTTAGGCTCGGCCTAGGGCTTTTGTACTTGGTTTTTGTGGTGCAAAGGGTAGGGTTTTGGTGGAGAAGGCTCGGGTTTGGGTAGGTACGGCTAGGCTCGGGTTTTGGAGAGGTGGAGGCTCAGGTTTGTGGTGGCAAGGCTCGGCTTTGGTAGGGTTTTGGTGAAGTGGTGGCCGAAAATAGAGAAGGGGGAATGGAGGCCGAAATTGGTGAAGAGGAGAGGGGAAAAGGAAGGAGGGAAAAGGGGTTTTGGTTTGAGTTTGGTGATGGGGAGGTGATGGAATAGGTGTGGCCGAAATTTCTAAGGAGAGGAGGAAAATTGTAGAGGAGAAGAGGAAGAAGGTGTAAGGTTTGGAGGAGAAGGATGAAGAAAAGGAAGACTTATATAATTCTTTTTGGAGGCATAAATGAAGGATGAGGAGGCTAACTAAAACCCTAGGAGATGTTGTATAGGCTATTCAACAGGTGGCTTCTCATCTACTACAGGGATTCTCAGCCCATTAGTACAAGCCCACATCAAAATATAATTAAGATGTTAAGAGAAAACAACTGCGTGTAATACGCTGAAAACAACAAATTTGGAGAAGTATAATTCAAAATTTAACAAAACGAAAAACCATGAAAATGTTAGAATTAAATCCATCTTCATAAAAAAAATAAAAGTTCAAAATTCAAATTTTAAAATTTTCAAAGAAAGTCAAACTTTGACCAAATTTGACCAAAATTTGCCTTTTAAGAAAAATCTTTATTTTATTAAATTTGGAAGAACATTTCACATCAATACTCAAAATATTACATTAAATTTCCCAATTTATCAATTTTAAAATAATTATATTCAAAATTTCAAATAAATTTTCATTTAAAATATTTTCAAAATTTGCGGGTTGTTACACTTTCCCCCACTCAAAACTTTTCGTCCTCGAAAAGGAACGAGACATAGAAAACAAAGAAGGATAAGGTTGGATAACGAATAATACATGGAACAAACAATTCAGGATTCGAAGCACGAATGCTCTCTTCCGTTTCCCAAGTACAATCCCGATCATCAGTGCTCCATTGCACTTTGACTAGGGTGACAGATTTTCTTCGAAGTTGCTCGTACCTCTATCGATAATATGAAGTGGCTTCCTCTCGACAGTAAGTTTTGGCTCGACATCCAAACTCTCGAGAGCAGAAGGCTGAACAATCAAAGATGGATCATGAAGATACCGACGAAGATGCGAAACATGGAACACATTATGCACTCCAGAAAGTTTCTCAGGCAATTCCAAACGATAAGCTAAGGTACCAACTCTCTCTAAGATGTGAAAAGGACCAATAAACCTAGGAGCGAGCTTCCCTTTCCATCCAAAACGAATCACATTTATTAATGGAGAGACCTTAAGGAAAACCTGATCACCAACAGAAAACTCCAAACTCCTCCTACGCCTGTCAGCATACTTCTTCGGTCTATCCTGAGCAATCCTCATCTATCTCCTAATCTCCTTAACTTTCTCAGATGCTTCTAGAATCATATCCAGACCAAGAACCAAACGATTACCGGATTCAATCCAGCAAGATGGAGATTTGCAAGGTCGTCCATAAAGAGCAGCGAATGGAGCCATTTCGAACTAGCCTGAATTTTAAGAGATAGAATAAGATAAATAAATGTTTAAGACAACCTTAAACAGATATTTGAGATTATACCTGATAACTATTGTTATAAGTGAATTCAACAAGATGGAGATAATCTTCCTAAGATCCTCCATAATTAAAGACACATGCACGAAGATCTTCTAAAATCTAATTTACCCTTTCCGTTTGACCGTCGGTCTGCGGATGGTAAGCAGTGCTCAGATTCAGACGAGTACCTAAAGATTCCTGAAAAGCTTTCCAAAACTGACTGGTAAAGATGGGGTCTCTATCACAAACAATGCTAACAGGAACACCATGAAGACGAACTATCTCTCTCATATAAATCTCAACTAAACTAGAAGCAGAACGGTTAGACCTAACAAGAATGAAATGAGCTGATTTGGTCAATCTATCCACAATTACCCAAATACTCTCATTACCTCTCCTAGTCCTTGGTAATCCATCAATAAAATCCATAGAAACATGTTCCCATTTCCAATTGGGAATCTCAAGGAGCTGTAATAATCTAGCGTTCTTCTGATAGTCAGCCTTAACCTGCTGACAAGTAGCACATCTACTAACAAAATGAGAGATATCACGCTTCATACCACTCCACCAATACAGCTTCTTCATATCATGGTACATCTTCGTCACACCTGGATGAATAGAAAGTCTAGACCGATGATTCTCCCGAAGAACTCTTGTCTCAATCCATCGACATTTAGGACACAAATCCGATTATTAATCCTCAAAATCCCTTTATCAACGATCTGAGCTCCGCTTCCATCTTGGCTACTACCACCAACCCTGCTACGAACATTTTCCTTAATAAGCCTAATTATCCTATCTTTATCCTGCTTAGCAATAATACGATCCATAAGAGGGGAAGAAACAACAGGCTGACATAACATCGCCTTCATTCAACTCAAAGCATCGGCTACAACATTAGCTTTCCCGGGGGTAAAGTTGATGTCGAGGTCATAAGAAGCTAGAAACTCAAGCCACCTAACTTGCCTCAGATTCAAGTCCTTCTGGGTGAAAATATATTTCAAAGACTGATGATCCATAAAGAGCTCAAACTTAGTTCCTAATAGATGATGTCTCCAAAGCTTCAAAGCAAAAACTACGGCGAGCAATTCCAAATCATGGGCTGCATAATTGGCTTCATGAGTCTTCAGCTGACGACTGGAATAAGCGATAACCTTCCCATCCTGCATCAGAACAGCTCCCAAACCTTCACGACTGGCATCAGTGTATACCGTTAATCCCTCATTTCCATTTGGAACGGTAAGAACTGGTGCGGAAGTAAGCTTGCGCTTCAACTCATTGAATGCAGCTTCACACTTGTCATTCCATCTAAACTTAGCATTCTTATGAGTTAGAGCGGTGAGAGGTGCAGCAATCCGAGCAAAATTCTCAATGAATCTCCGATAATAACCGGCAAGGCCCAGAAAACTATGGATATCAGATGGAGTCCTAGGAGTTTCCCAATTCTAAAATAGAATAGGAAAAATAAGAACCGAGAAAGAGATAGAATAATTAATGTACAAAGGAAAGAAGGGAAGATAGACTTACATTGATCGCAGCGATCTTAACTGGATCAACAGAAACTCCATTACCAGAAACAATATATCCAAGAAATCGAACTTCATCTTTCCAGAAATGGCATTTCGAGAATTTGGCTTTCAACTGATGACTTTCTGAGAGTCCCCAGAACAAAGCTCAAATGAGATTCATGCTCCTCCTCTGACTTAGAGAAAACAAGAACATCGTCGACGAAGACTAGAACAAACTTATTAAGAACAACACGGAAAACCCGGTTCATAAGGTCGACAAAGAAGGCTAGGGCATTAGTCAAACCAAAAGGCATAACTAACCATTCAAAGAAACAATCCTCAGAACGGAAAGCAGTTTTGGAAATACTTTCCTCAGCAATTCTGAGCTGGTGGAAACCGGTGGCAAGATCAAGCTAAGAGAATACAGTAGCTCCATAAAGCTGATCGAACATATCAGTAATACGAGTCATTGGATATCTGTTCTTCATAGTGAGCTTGTTCAGCTCCCTATAATCAACACACATCCTCAAAGAACCATCAGACTTAGTGACAAAAACCACTATTGCTCCCCATTCGGAATGACTGGGTCTGATCAAACCTTTGGAGAACAAGTCTTCAATTTGCTTCCTCAACTCAACCTTCTCACGGGGTGCCATTCTTCTGGGAGGAAGAACTACAGGTCGAGCTCAAGGAATGAGGTCAATACAGAATTCAATTTCCCTCTTAGGAGGTAAAGAAGTGACTTCACCAAATACATTGGAATAGAGTTTGACCATAGGAGTAGAATCAAGATCACTAGGGGAAGAATCAAGAGAATAGATAAAACTACCTGCATACTCCTGAGGCACAGGGCACTGAATCACCAAGGGATTACCAAAATCATCAACAAGAGAAACAGTTTGGGTTTTACAAGAGATAACAACTTCATGCATCTTCAACCAATCTCCTCCAAGCAACATGTCAAAAGCATCGAAACCAAGAACATAGAAATCACCAGAAAAGCGATGGTCAGAATGGAAGAGTTTCACATTGTTACAAATCCTACTAAGGTTTGCGGAACCACCAATAGGATTAGTAACACACAAAGGTTTGGTTGCAAACTTAGGTGAAAGGATATGCTCAAACTTATCATGAAGGTCTCCAAAAATGAAACTATGCGAAGCTCCAGTGTCAAATAGAACACGAATCGGAAAATCAAACAAAGTAAAGGTGCTCTGGAGAGTACCTTGGGTATCATTAGGGGTAGGTGGAGTAGGCGGAGCATGAGTGGAAGAAGTCATGGCAAAGACTCCAGATGTCTTGCCTTTCTGATATAAGGGACAATCCTGCTTGAAGTGGCCAAGCTGCAAACAGACATGACAGAGGTCTCGTCTAGTCACTTGAACTGGA
Organism: Allium fistulosum; assembly: GCA_030737815.1. Lineage (NCBI taxonomy): Eukaryota > Viridiplantae > Streptophyta > Magnoliopsida > Asparagales > Amaryllidaceae > Allium > Allium fistulosum. The sequence continues at coordinate 332,229,377 of CM060901.1, read as the reverse complement.
GGAACAGTAGCTCCGGCTAAAGTGGGACAAGTATTGGCATAATGACCATTCTGATCGCACTTGAAGCAAGTAATGGAAGAAAGATCAACAGGCTGCCTCCGGGAAGAAGAAGATCCTAAACCTGGATTCTTAAGCCAATTCTGCTTCTGTCGATGGAAATTAGATTTCCTCTTCTTAGAGTTGTCAGAAGAAGGCTGAGATGAAGGTGCACGAGCAACAGATGATTCCTTAGAAGTTGGGTTCTCATATCTAATGGCCATATCCATCAATCCAGTAAAAGGGCTATGCACATGAGAAATCAGACGATCATAAAACTCTGGGCAAGCTCCAGCTATAAACTTCTCATTCTTCTTAAGAGGGGTATCAATCAAGCTAGGACCAAACTTGGAAAGTTCGTTGAACTTCCGCTCATACTCATAAAATGACATATCCCCTTGCTTAAGATCCATAAAATCCCTGTATAACTGAGACTTCCCAGCTTCTGGCATCCACTTTGCCACAAAAGCCTCCCGAAACTGTTCCCAAGAAATATCTGCCTCAATAGTGTTGGCTGTAACAGACTCCCACCAATCTTGGGCTGCTTCCTACAACTGCCATGCTGCTAGCTGACGCTTCTGAGCGTCGGTGACCTCCAAACCTGTAAAAATCCTTTCCAAACTTCTCAGCCACTGCCGAGCCTCAATGATGGTCTCTGATCCCGTAAACTTAGTACCACCTAACTGAGTGAACTCCTTACAGAGAATGGTAAGCCTAATGGGTGCAACTGGTGCTGGAACTGGGGCAACAACACGACCCTAACCTCTCGCATTCCTACGATTCATCCTGGAAATTCAAGAATGAATTTTAGGACAAAGATAAAGGAAAGAGATAAAAGACAATATTCAAACTAGAATGGGAATCCTAATCAAAGAATTCTATTAAACAAGTTGGATTCGAAAAGAAGGGAAATTCTAAGGAAAATTAGATTTTAAAATAAGAAAAACTTTATATCCAAAAATAATCCTTTAAAATCATTGAAAATCATTTGAAAACCATTTATACTTGAAAATACGTTCTCTCACAAAGAATGATTCTAAGATTGATTTTACTCATTCTAGGGTATTTCTACCCTATCTCTAATGAGTTTTTTCCCCGTAGGCTAAGGTTTGCCTAAAACCAAAGCGCTGATACCAACTATAACATCCCGCCATTTTGGACCATTCAAATCGATAAAAAAACCACACATGTCAGACTTGAATAATTCAAAACAACAGATTGTTAATAAAATTTGAGGCAAATAAAATCAACCACAGAAACACAGACACAAAATATCAGAATAACTCGCAGCGGAATAAAATAAACATAGTAGTTCATGAAGCTACTAGATACAAAGTCTTAAAACTAATACATAATACCAAAGTCTGAAACCAATACATTTGGAGGTTCAAGGTACATAAGTTCTCTACCACAAAAGCAAAAGCTGAGTGGAAATAACTGGAATAGAAATATCAGTTAGACTGCTAAATCTCCGGCGGATCTCTAGCTCCAAAAAGATGAAATCAAAGCTGTGAAACTCAGGCTGACCCAAGCGTAAAGCAAAACACAAAACACTCGAGTCAGGACATACATACTTATAAAATGTAAATCACCTCAAGTGAACTGTAATGAAATGCATCAGTAACTTAAAGAATGCTTGGTGTAACGACCCAGTATTTTCAACCATTCGCATCCATTATAAGTGTATAGGTAGACACTCATGCCGGAATTGAATTGCTCAAAATACCGCGTTGTAAATAAAATTTGGCAAATCTCAGAATATACAGTAAATAAATATAATCACAGATCACAGACACAGAGTAAAATAATGCAGTGGAAGTAAAAGAAATAGTAGTTCATGAAGCTACTATGTAAATATATCAGAGTTACATAAGATACAACATAAGAAATAAAGTACAACAGAAGTCTCAATACAATAACCAAGTACAGGCTGAATAGAACAACGGAACCGAAGTTGATAGAACAAGACTAGCAGATAATCTCCAGCGATTCAAATCTCCAGAAGGTGGAAATCCAAATCTGTGAATACTCAGGCTGACCCGAGCGTAAAGCAGAACACAAAACACTCGAGTCAGGACAATATATACTTATATAATGTAAACCAACTCAAGTGAACTGTAATAAAGGTACAAGTAACTTAGAAGATGCTTGGGACTGCCCATCCTCTAAGGATCCGTTAAAATATCTACTATGTAGTAATATTCGCTATTATAATAATGTCTAATAAGTAAAGTATAATCATATAGAAAATAGTGTTAAGGGGATGGAGAACCTTAACGCGGTCGGATCTTAAAATCATAATCGTAGTGGGTTCGATATGGTAGGTGACACGGCACACAAGGCAATGCCAGGGTAGATATACCAATTACGCACACGGACTGATGGATACGCATAGCAGCCACTACCGTTCCACCTCGAACAACACTCCCAAATCAAGGGTGGCCACCAAAAATCACAAAGTAATAGAATGGTATCGAAGAAGTGTGTCCGATACGAGGTGCTACCTCACTAGCCCAAGATCACTCCTGTTTTAGTCACCTTATGCCAACTCACGGGAGTTGGGTCCACGTATATACCTTAGGATTGTCGCCACCATCCTACTTCATTCTGGAAACTCCACCGCGTACACAGTTTTCAAAGTGGTTTTCGGTATCGACAGAGAGTATGTCCATATCCGATCCCGGTCTCTTTAACAACCAATCGTTATTATAACCCATGGTTATAACTTTTAAAACAATACTTTACTTCAAAATAAAATATCATTTCAAAACCATATATTTATCAAAATAAAGATTAAATCAATTCCAAACCATTTCCATATATTAAAAATATCATATTATTTCAAAACTTCATTTCAAATCATTTCAATATATCAAAATATCATATCTTTCCAAAACTTAATTTCAAATCATTTTAATATAATAAAATATCCTATCAGTTCAAAACCAAAAATTCAACTTTAAATACCCTTTAAATTCAAAGATATCGTTCATTTACTATCATTTCAAATCACCTTTAAATAGTTTATATTCCAATCAAAATAATTCATTTAAACCTTTTAAAAGTGTAATTATTATATTTTCAAATCAAGTATTCAATTTCCAAAGTTTCAAACCATTCCGAGTTCATTTACTAAGTCAAAAACCATAATTATTAAAATTTCAGCCTTCGCAGCATTTAGAAAAAAGCTGTTATAAGTTATACTGGAAACATTTTTATTCAGCAAAGACAGCATTTAAAACTGCTGTTAAAACTCAGTTTTTAGTTAAATTATAGTTCAAAACAGAAAAGACAGCATTTTAGAAGTGCTGCGGTAACTCAGATTTCAAAACAAAGGTTTTGTTTGATTTCAGCAAAGACTGCAGACCACTATAGCATTTCCAGAGAATGCTATAATAGACCTGAGTTCAATATTAGCCTTTAAGTTCAATTACAGCAACTACAGCATTTCAGAAATGTTGTAATAGCTCTTTTTACACAATTTTAGTTCAATTCAGAAACTATAGCATTTCTGAATGCTATTAAAAGTTAATTTCAGATTTTTGTGTATTTCCAGCAACTAAATAACTTCAATTTAAAACACATAAACATTTAAAAATCATATTTTAACATTTAAAATGTTCATTTTCATATCATTTAACATATATCTTTTTCACAATAAATTCCTTATAATTAAATCCAATTTTCAACAATTTACTTATAAATTTAAGTGTAAAAGTTTCCAATTCTTCACATTTCAACAAATAACTTAACACTTCAAATTTAAATTACCATTTCACAAATTTAACTAAATTTCCAATTTTATTTAATTAACTTAAACCTTTAATTAAAACCAAATTTCACATTTCCAAGTCAAGTTATATTTTAAAAGATCACTTTTAAACATTCATTTATTTAACCACTTAAACTCATAGAAAATTCAATAATACTTTAATAAATCGCTTAAATTCAAATTTAATCAAATTATCATATTTACCATTTTCTAAATATAATTAAATTTTCATTTTTATTCATATAACTTAAATATCATTTTTAACCAAAATTCCAAATTCCAAACTTAAGTTATATTTCAATAATCCAATTTAACCATTCATTAATTACATTTTTACTCATAGAAAATCATAATTTCTTTATTTTAAAACATTTCAAAATCTATTTAAATCAAATTTCATAAATTTATATTTTTAAAAATACTTAAAATCATCCAAAACACTTTATAAAATAACCACGGGCCTGTATATAGTTTTCTAACCTAGGTCAAGTGATACGGATATGTATCATTTCAACCCGCAGTTTAAAAAAAAGAAAAATCCGGGTTATATCATTTCAAACCCGCAATCCCAAGTTAAATGAATGACTTTGAAAACCGCTCAGGCCTATCATTTCAGCCCATAACGATATTCCCTTATTCTAAAGTCCGTTCGGGTATGTATCATTTCAACCCATAGTGATTCTAATCTACAGGGAACTTGCAATGGTGATAACAGATATAAAAAACAGAATAACATTAAATAATAGTAACATATGATATAACAGGTGTAATAACATGTGTGAACATCATATGATAATAATATAAACATATATAACATGATGATATACATTACAGATTCAAATGGTGTCGGTTTATCAGTTATATAGGTACATATTGTCTGGTGAGAATAACTCACCTGTTTGTGCTGGAGATATCAAAACCAATGATAAAATGGAAACAAGAGCACGATGACAAGACTACGGACTTGAGTAGAGAGAGAATCCAAGCTACAACTCATGTGCACAACCCAAAACAAACAATCAAAACAACAAAATTCAATACGACTTTAAAATGAAATAACTTTGAAATGAAAAGAGATTTGAATGTCAAATCTTTTGCCTTGTTTTCTACAATGCTTTGCATGGCCTAGGGGTTTATTTAGGTCAGGTTTGACATGGCTTTGGCTCAGGTTTGATCATAGGAATGCATGGCATAAAGGCTAGAACATGTGGAGGAAGTTACAACACAAGAATATCAAGAGACTAGGCAACATAGTGGAGTTTGGTTCAACTTTTGGCTCGGTCTATGGGTCAAATGGCTCTGCCATCATCTGGTACAGGTCTGGACAGAGGTTTGGGTGATGAGTAGCAGCAGCCAAAGGTCATGTAGCAAGTGGTGGTGGTGGCTAAGGGGGTGGCCAAAGCAAGATATGGAGGGTAGGTGATGATATGTGTGGTCTAGGCAATGTTTTGTGGAGTTTTGTGGTGATGGCTTCAAGTGGAAGGTCATGGCCTGTCTTGGTCAGAGGGAAGGGAGTGTTTGCTGTAGTAGATGGAGGAGGTGATGATGGGGATGAAGGTGGTAGAGGCTAGGCCAAGCAAACATGTGAAGAGATCAAGGCAAAATTGCATAGAAAAGTAAGAAAAAAAGTAGAAAGAAAAGAGGGAGATTACCAAATTTTTTTGCAAGATGGAGGCAAATATTTTTTTTAGGGTTTTGGAGCTTTGAAAATTCGTGAATAAGATGAGGGAGTCGGCTGAAAATGAATGAGGAAAAGAACGGCAAAAATAAAATAAAAGATGTATTGATTGAAAAGAAACGGTAGAATTCAAAAGGGCTAAGCACACAAAAGGTATCAAACTCTTTGTATATCTTTAATTCCTTTTTTATAACTTTATATTTCTGGAAAAAAAAATCCCAGATAAAATTTCGAAATTTTATCAAAATATAATAATTTATATAAATATTTATCAATTATATAAAGTTAAATTAAGAAAATAGCTAAAATAGTAAACTAGTCTAGAAAATTTGGAATTGAATAGAATAAATTTTTAGAAAATTCATATGAGCTTGTAATATATTTTTAAACATAAATAATAGCATAAAATAAAAATACATTCACAAAATAAATATATAAAATTTAATTTAAATATAATTTTAAATGAAGAAAATAGCAGAAAATAAGAAAACAGCCTTTAAAAATGGAAAATAACTACAGTAAATTTTGGAAAAATTCTATTATCATTTTAAAAATATAAAAAGACAAAATATACATAAAAAACATATTAACACATATTAAAACAAAATATAAGAAAGAAAGAGTAATTTATACAATTTAAAATAGACAAAATTGTTAAATAAACAGTTTATACTCAAAATTGAAATGTACATAACTTTTACATTTTAACTCCGTTTCCAACGAAACGAAAAACAGTATTCAAGTTATTAAATCTATTGTCATAATAAAAGATAAAATTTATAATTTCAAATATTTAAAATTTAAATTTAAAAGTCAAAGTTTGACTATTTGACCAAAAATCACATTTTCTGGAAATATTAAATTTAGTCATATTTCGAATTCTAATCCACATCAAAATCAAAGTTTATACTTAAAATAACAAAATTTATTCTTTTTCATAAATAAAGCTTTTGAATCTGCAAAAATCAATTTAAAAATATTTGAAAAATACAAGGTTGTTACACTTAGGATCACTCATCCTTTAAGGATCCGTTAAACCATCTACTATGTAGTAATATACGCTATTATAACAATGTCTAAAGTAAAGTAAACTATTAAAATAGCATTAAGGCGTTGCATTTTCCCCCTTAACACATTTTTATTTCCCGTAGTCTATACAGTACCGTAATCCCACCCGTACTGGGTGCCGTCAGAGGGCACTCCATAGGTATGGTACAAACCAAACTCGTAGAAGGCGCGCTAGGGTAGGTGACACGACACAACTAGGCAATGCCAGAGTAGATATACCAATTACACTTCCGGACTGTTGGTAACGCATAGCCGCAACTACCGCCCAACTCGATCCACACTCCCGAATCAAAGGTGCGCACCAAATCAATCACAAAGTAATAGAATGGCTAATGATGAAGTGTGTCTGATTAGAGGAGCTACCTCATTGGCCCGTCAATTGCTCCTGTTTTAGCCACCTTATGCTAACTCACGGGAGTTAGGTCCACGTAAATATACCTTTAGGATCGTCGCCACCATCCTACTTCATTCTGGAATCTCCACTGCGCACACAGTTGTTAAAGTGGTTTTCGGTATCGATAGAGAGTATGCCCATATCCGATCCCGGTCTCTTTAACAACCAAATGTTATTATAACCCGTGGTTATTTCAATTTCAAATGGTTTATTTTTCATATCAAACATATTTCTTTCAAAACCATATAAATTCCATGTCATTATTCTTTTAAAATATTATTTATTTTTTCAAAGTTGTAACACTTCCAAATTCATTTAATTATAACCCCTTTGGAATGTAAAAATTTAGAGATCATAGCACTTTAAAAAGGTAACTTTTAGAACCATACATTCGGAACTATAACCCTTTTAGAAAATTTGTAGCATTCTGAAAATGTCACTTTTAAGAAACGCAGCAGTACAGAAGTGCTACTGTAAGAATTCACAGCAGTGCAGAACTGTTACGGTAAGAATTCGCCGCAGTGCAGAAGTGCTACTGTAAGAACCGCAACAGTGCAGAATTGTTACAGTAAGAAACTACAGCTGTTTTGAATTGCTATCGTAAGAAATCGCAGTAGTTTTGAATTGTTACTGTAATACTTCTTACTACAATAGTTTATATGATCAAATAGTATATATTTTTTCCGTTTTATCATAGTCATTTTATCATTCCTATTATATTACTCAAATTTAGCTATTTGGTCATTAAAGAAACTACACCTTTAGTAAAATAACCTTGTTACTAAAATATCAAATTTTAAAGATGAAATCCTTATGCTAAGTTAAAAGTATTTAACTTACCCTTTATTTTCTTTCAGTAAATAACATTTTATCATTTTAATTACTATTACATAACTCAAAACTTACAATTTATAGGTTAGAATAAAATTCCATTATTAGGTCAAATCGGATTATTAAATTTTTAATTAACATTGATACCGTAAATTAGATTCCAAAACTTTACATTTCCAACTATTTATTTCTTATAAAATTTTTAACACATGTAAACAAATTTACAGAAACCCTTACATTAAATTTAGTTGAGATTCATATATAGAAATCCAAAATACTTAATAATGTTTAGAAAATCATTTTAAAATCAACCATGGAGTCTGTATAAAATTCTCTACCCTAGGGTCAAGTAAATACGAACATATATCATTTCAATCCGCAATTTATTAATTTTCTGGGTTTTATATCATTTCAAATCCGCAATCCCAAGTCAAATACAATTGCTCAGGCCTATCATTTCAGCCCATAACAATTTTCCTTAATCTAAAAATCATTCGGGTATGTATCATTTCAACCATAGTAAAGGAACTTGCAGTGTGAGAACAGAATAATAAATAAACATAACAGTATTCGATATCATGGCATATGATCATAACAGGTAAAATATGATATGAAATAACATAATAATATTCAATATATCGTTAGCGCCAAAATTGGTCACTAACACCCAAATGTAAGTGAAAGCACCAACTAACAGTCACAGCTCACAGATAGAGTATATGTAGAGAGTAATAATGTGAAGAATAGTACAAATTAAAAAAAAAGCAGTAAAGAAAAACAGATTTTATAGTGGTTCGGCTAACTCTGGCCTACGTCCACTCCAGAAGTTTCCTTTTTATTGGTGTAATGATCGATTACAGTTACAAGATGCCAGAGTAACCTCAGCCTTAGAAAATAGAAAACTAGAGAGCAGAAATATGATCCCCCCATCTGGAGACCCACATGCTGTATTTATAGGTAAAACCAGGTTGTTAGGCCTCATGAGTAGTTTCGGCCCACCAAGGCCATAGTCGAACCCTACTTCATCATGCCGACCGACCCTAAGCAGTTGACATGCCGAACGGAAGTTACCCGGATATTGACCCAAAGCGAGCCTATCCGAAACTCGAAGCAGACTAGTCTAGATTTCGGAGCAAAGCTAGCGCCGAACCATGTATTGATGCCGACCCATGTCACCATATAGCCAATGCCGATCCACTATGCTGAGTCACAATGCCGAACCATCCTCACCTCATAACGATGCCGAGCGACGTTCGATGCCGAGCGACGTTCGATGCCGAGCGACGTTCGATGCCGAGCGACGTTCAATGGCGAGCGACGTTCGATGGCAAGCGACGTCCAATGCCGAGGGAGGTGCGATGCCGAGCGGGGTGCGATGCCGAGCGGGCGGGTGCGATGCCGAGCGAGGTGCGATGCCGAGCGGGGTGCGATGTTGAGCGGGGTGCGATGCCGAGCGGGGTGCAATGCCGAGCGGGGTGCGATGCCGAGCGAGGTGCGATGCCAAGCGGGGTGCGATCTTGAGCCGCAACCAAACGACATTCCTGAACTTCCATACCTCGACCGGACCATGCCACGCCGAACGGCCGAGCCACAAGGTCGAACTCCAAACACTTTGAACCATTTCATTCCGACCGAACGACCTATCCTGATCGAGCATCTATCCAAGTGAACATCATCCGTTTAGACCGAATCCGTCATATTTCAGCCTCGATAATCGCGAAGTTGGTTAAGTTGAATTTGCATCTCCATTGCTTACCAAAAAGCGGGTTAACATTTGCCCCCAAAAACATGCCTTGCTATTGGAAGGTGTGTTTTGAATAGCCTCACGTCCGATATCCGAAGTATGTATGTTATCCACATCCATACTTTTTTATTCATAATCCAATCCATTTTATCCACGTGCCATCGCCGTATCCTTATCCGAATCTACAACTACTCTTAGTCGATATCCAATTCCAAATCCAGTAACCAAATCCTTAGCCAAATCCATATCCATCTGAACTCGACAACCGGGTTACAATCCATCCATATCCAACGACCAATAACCACGTCCATGACCTCTCCGGGTCGATGTCCAAATCTGGGACCATTCCAGGTCCATGCCCAAACCCTTAGCTGTTCATAGCCAATATCCAAATCTGTAACCTCTCCGGGATCTTGCCAAGCGCAATCCACACTTGATGACCTATGTTAAGTAATTCCATGGTGTTCCTGGTTCAGTGTCCCTAAACGTTAAATAATGCCATGGTTTAAGTCCTAAGCCGAATCCTGGTCGCTCCGAACCCTTGCCGAGCATAGTCCATACTCGATGACCTGCATAGGAGACAATATGGGGCCTAAGTCCTAGGCCGAATCCCGGTCTCTCCGGACCCTTACCGAGCATAGTCCATGCTCGATGACCTTTCAGCCAAAATCCAAACCAAAATTCAAACCGAAATCCAAATTCAACCAGAAAACCAGAAATCCATATCAAAAGTCCAAACTAAAAAACAAACATTCAAACCCGAATCCAAACCAGAAAACGAGCAAAACAGGGAGTTCAAACCAAACTCCAAAACCAAACCAGAAAAAGCAAATGTCCAAGTCAAAGGAAAAAACGGATTTCACAAACCAGGGCGTCTCGGTAAGCCATCATCTCAGAGCATGCCTGAGGGTTATCTCCGACCCCGTACATGAGTAAGTGATTTAACCGTTTTCCCGGAGTTTGTTACTTATTCCAAACCATCAAGATTAGTTGATGACCAATCGACCACCATTCCTGGGCCTCATGCCCTCGTCGTTCAAGGTAGGCGGTGGCTGCTCCTGTTCCACCGCCGCATTCCAATCGCAACTGACCATTCCTTATATTCTCCTCGATTATGTCCTTCAAATGCCGGCAGCTGTTACTATCTTGCCCGTCCAGGTCATGAAAAAGACAGTGCCTTCCTAACGCCCTTTCTCGTTCTAAGGGCTCCCTCCTCGCCGGCCTTTGATACGGAAGGCGATCTCGAGTATCCAAGAATATCCGCTCCAACGTTGCATTCAATCCTATGTAAGTGGAGAACTTTGGTCCTCCCCAACGCTTCCTTTTCCCTTTATCCTTGCCCCCACCCGAGCTTTCACCAGGTAGTCCTCCATCCTTAATCATGTTTACTTCCTTTGACCTCATGTCCAAACATGCATCCTCTTGTCGAAGAAATCTCTCAGCTTCATGAAAGAATTCCCCGAGATCCAACGGTGGGTCCTGTATCAACGATACTTTGAAATCCGAATTATCTCCGACTCCTGATACCGCAGCCATCGAAATCATTGATGGATCCGGCCAATCCACCGAAGCAACTATTGCATTAAATCGAGTTAAGAATGTCCTGAGTGATTCATCCGCCCCTTGTTGACTGACGTTAGCGTCATCACGTTCTTTGGCCTTTTTATGTAAGCTCGAAACTGACTTAAGAACTTGTCCACCAGTTCCGTCCATGTTCCAATAGATCCATCCTCCAGCTGTCTGAACCACATAGCAGCAATATCAGTGAAGTACAGGGGGAACATCGGGCCATAACCTCCTCTGTTGCCCCCTAGCACTTCCATATGCCTAGTGTACCTCATCAAGTGGTCGATGGGATACGCCTTCCCGTTGTATACTTCCACAGTGGGTAGTTTGAAATTGGGTGGATTCGTAGCTATCCTAATGTTCCAGGTAAACGGACTTTTGTTAACTCCCTCTGAATCCCTGTTTGTCAGACCTCCGCGAATAGTCCGCCTGATAATGTCAGCCAATCTAGTGTTTCCAACCAAGGGTTGCCCCCTATCCATGTTTCCAAACTACCCCCCAAGTCCCCGAGGAAATTCTGGCACTTATTCCTCATCACATACTCCTGTATTCCTATCGACGTCAGGCCGCGTAGCGTCATCCAGTATCCCTCCATGAACTGGTCCAGCATTACCTGGTGGTGTGCCCCCGAGTCTAGGTCCATCTAGATTGTTAGCTGTTTGTTGATTTGGAGCTGCCCCCTGCTGAATCACTCCATCTGTCCGCTGGTTGAGTTCCTCTGGTCCAGTTCCAAGAACTTGAGCACCTGCAGTTCCTGGTTGTCTAAATTGCCTAAAAAGAGCCTGCATCATCTCCTCTTGCCGTTTCATCATCTGCTCCTGCATAGAATTCATCATCACCTTCATCTCGTCCCAAGTTATGTAGATGGAGGCATGATCCTCTCCAGCTCCAGAAGAGGCCACTTGACTTCCATCCTGGTTGCTCCTTTCCGCTGCTTGCTTCCTTATGGGTGGTCTAGCCATTGCTTTCTAGGATCCAAGTTCCTAACTCCAAAATTCCCGAGTGCTTGCGTTCTCAGTGAAAGCACCAAAATGTTAGCGCCAAAATTGGTCACTAACACCCGAATGTAAGTGAAAGCACCAACTAACAGTCATAGCTCACAGATAGAGTATATGTAGAGAGTAATAATCTGAAGAACAGTAAAAATTAAAAAGAAAGCAGTAAAGAACAACAGATTTTATAGTGGTCCGGCTAACTCCGGCCTACGTCCACTTCAGAAGTTTCCTTTTTATTGGTGTAATGATCGATTACAATTACAAGATGGCGGAGTAACCTCAGCCTTAGAAAATAGAAAACTAGAGAGCAGAAAGAAGATCCCCCCATCTGGAGACCCACATGCTGTATTTATAGGCAAAACCAGGTTGTTGGGCCTCCTGAGTAGTTTGGGCCCACCAAAGCCATAGCCGAACCCTACTTCATCATGCTGACCGACCCTGAGCAGTTGACATGCCGAACGGAAGTTACGCAGGTATTGACCCGAAGCGAGCCTATCCGAAACTCGAAGCAGACTAGTCCAGAACTCGGAGCAAAGCTAGCGCCGAACCATGTATTGATGTCGACCCATGTCACCATATAGCCAATGCCGATCCACTTTGCCGAGTCATAATGCCGAGCCATCCTCACCTCATCACGATGTTGAGCGACGTTCAATGACGAGCGACGTTCAATGGCGAGCGACGTCCAATGCCGAGCGAGGTGCGATGCCGAGCGGGGTGCGATGCCGAGCGGGGTGCGATGCCGAGCGGGGTGCGATGCCGAGCGGGGTGCGATGCCGAGCGAGGTGCGATGCCGAGCCGCAACCAAACGACCTTCCTGAACTTCCATACCTCGACCGGACCATGCCATGCCGAACGGCCGAGCCACATGGTCGAATTCCAAACACTTCGAACCATTTCATTCCAACCGAACGACCTATCCTGATCGAGCATCTATCCAAGTGAACATCATCCGTTTAGACCGAATCCGTCATATTTCAGCCTCGATAATCGTGAAGTTGATTAAGTTGAATTCGCCTCTCCATGGCCTTGCCAAAAGGCGGGTTAACATATATCATGGCATATGATCATTACAGGTAAAATATGGTATGAAATAACATAATAATATTCAATGTATCATGGCATATGATCATAACAGGTAAATTATGGTATAAAATAACATAATAATATTCAATGCATCATGGCATGAGATCATAACAGGTAAAATATGGTATGAAATAACATAATAATATTCAATAATGAAATTTCTTAACTTGCATATACAAATCCAAACAATTCCATTGTCATCAATTCACCAAAATATAAGTACGTTGTCAAGAGTGATTACTCACCTTTCTTTGGTTAGCAAAGTGATTCAAAGCACAACAAGCACGACAAATTATGGACAAACTTGAGTGAGAGGAGAATCTGAATCCGACCCTTTAAAAAATAAAATAAATTCCATACGTAAACAAATAATTCACAAAGAAAAATAAAATAGAAAAAAAAATTCGCAAAATACAATAGAAGAGGCTTGTCTAGGTGTGCATAGGCTAGGGTTTAGAGGTGGTTTGGGTTAGGTTAGGTTAGGCTCGGCCATAGGAGTTTGGGTTAGGGTTAGGCTCAGCCTAGGGCTTTTGGACTTGGTTTTTGTGGTGCAAAGGCTAGGGTTTTGGTGGAGAAGGCTCGGGTTTGGGTAGGTTCGGCTAGGCTAGGGTTTTGGAGAGGCGGAGGCTCGGGTTTGTGGTGGCAAGGCTCGGCTTTGGTAGGGTTTTGGTAAAGTGGTGGCCGAAAATAGAGAAGGGGGAATGGAGGCCGAAATTGGTGAATAGGAGAGGGGGAAAGGAATGAGGGAAAAGGGGTTTTGGTTGGAGTTTGGTGATGGGGAGGTGATGGAATAGGTGTGGTCGAAATTTCTAAGGAGAGGAGGAGGAAAATTATAGAGGAGAAGAGGAAGAAGGTCTAAGGTTTGGAGGAGAAGGATGAAGAAGAAGAAGACTTACATAATTCTCTGTGGAGGCATAAATGAAGGATGAGGAGGCTAACTAAAACCCTAGGAGATGTTATATAGGCTATTCTACAGGTGGCTTTCTCATCTACTACAGGGGTTCTCAGCACATTAGTACAAGCCCACATCAAAATATAAATAAGATGTTAAGAGAAAACAACTACGTGTAATATGCTGAAAACAACAAATTTGGAGAAGTAGAAATCAAAATTTAACAAAACGAAAAACGAGGAAAATGTTAGAATTAAATCCATCTTCATAAAAAAAATAAAAGTTCAAAATTTAAATTTTAAAATTTTCACAGAAAGTCAAACTTTGACCAAAGTTGACCAAAATTTGCCTTTTAAGAAAAATCTTTATTATATTAAATTTGGAAGAACATTTCACATCAAAACTCAAAATATTACATTAAATTTCCCAATTTATCAATTTTAAAATAATTATATTCAAATTTTCAAATAAATTTCATTTAAAATATTTTCAAAATTTGCGGGTTGTTACACTGCTATTGGAAGGTGTGTTTTGAATAGCCTCAAATCTGATATCCGAAATCCAAGTTCCATTCATTGTCAAGCAATTTCATCAAAATCCCATAGTCTACTCCGCGACCGTTCCAAGTCGTCATCCCATTCTGAATCCATCCCAAATCCATTAACCGAATCCATGATCTCTCTGGATAATTATATCCGAGTATGGGACCTCTCTAGGTCTGGTAATCCAAATCTAGGACCCTTTCGGGTCCAAATCCTAACCCGAAATCCGAATTCGATATCTGAGTTATTATCCATCCATATCCAATAACTAATAACCAAATCCATGACCTCTCCGGGTCCATATCCAAATCCGGGACCGTTCTGGGTCTATGCCCAAATCCTTAACTGTTCATAGCCAATATCCAAATCCGTAACCTCTCCGGGTTCTTGCCAAGCGTAATCCACACTCGGCGACCTGTGTTAAGTAATGCCATGGGGTTCCTAGTTCAGTGTCCCTGAACGCTAATTAATGCCGGGGCTTAAGTCCTAAGCTGAATCCTGGTCGATCCGGACCCTTGTCGAGCATAGTCCACACTCGACGACCTGAAATTGTAACCGATAGATAATATGGGGCCTAAGTCCTAGGCCGAATCCTGGTCTCTCCGGACCCTTGCCGAGCATAATCCATACCCGACGACCTTTTAGCCAAAAACCAGAGGAAAATCCAATCAAATTCCAATCCAAAATCCAAATCGAACCAGAAAACCAGAAATCCATATCAAAAACCCAACCAAAAGGCAAACGTTCAAACCAGAATCCAAAACAGAAAACAAGGAAAACTGGGAGTTCAAACCAAACCATAAAAAGCAAGTGTCCAAGCCAAAAAGAAAAAACAGATTTCACAAACCAAAGCATCATGGTTTATCATCGTCTCAGAGCATGCCTAGGGGCTATCTCGGTCCCCGTACATGAGTGAGCGACTTAGTCATTAGCCCAAAGTTTGTTACTTATTCCAAACCATCACGATTAGCTGATGACCAACTGACCACCATTCCTGGGCCTCGCGCCATCGTCGTTCAAGGTAGGCGGTGGCTGCTCCTGTTCCACCGCCGCATTCTAAGTTTCGATATATTGCCACAACTGACCATTCCTTACATGCTCCTCGATTATATTCTTTAGATGTCTGCAGCTGTTAATATCATGTCTGTCCAGGTCATTAAAGAGACAATGCCTTCTCGATGCCCTTTCGCGTTCTGAGGGTTCCCTCCTTGCCGGCCTTCGATAAGGAAGGCGATCCTGAATGTCCAAGTATATCTGTTCCAATGTCTCATTCAGTCCTTTGTAAGTAGAGAATTTTGGTTTTCCCCAGCGCTTCCTCTTCCCTTTATCCTTATCTTTACCCGAGCTTTCACCGGACGGTTCTCCATCCTTAACCATGTTTACTTCCTTTGACTTCATATCCAAACATGCATCCTCTTGTCGAAGAAACCTCTCGGCTTCGTGAAAGAATTCCCCGAGATCCATTGGTGGATCCCGTATGAACAACACTTTGAAATCCGAATTATCCTTGACTCCTGATACTGCAGCCATCAGAACCATTGATGGATCCGGCCGATCCACCAAAGCAACTGCTGCATTAAACCGAGTTAAAAAAGTCCTAAGTGATTCTCCCGTCTTCTACTTCACCGACGTCAGCGTCATCACATTCTTCGGCCTTTTGATGTGAACTCGAAACTGTTTCAAGAACCTATCCACCAGTTCTGTCCATGTTCTAATAGATCCATCCTCCTGCTGTCTGAACCACATAGCAACTATATCGGTTAAGTATAGGGGGAAACACTGGGCCATAACCTCCTTTGATGCCCCTAGCACTTCCATATGCCTTGTGTACCTCATCAAGTGGTTAGTGGGATCCATCTTACCATTGTATACTTCCAGAGTGGGCAGCTTAAAATCGGGTGGATTCCTAGCCATCCTGATGTTACAGGTAAACGGACTTTTGTTTACTCCCTCCAAATCCTTGTTTGTCAGACCTCCATGAATAGTTCGCCTGATAATGTCAACTAATCTAGTGTTATCTACCAAGGGTTGCCCCCCATCTCCATTTACTAACTACCCTCCAAGTCCTCGAGGGAATTCCGGTACATATTCCTCGTCACGCACTCCTGTATTCCTGTTGGCGCTGGGCCGCACAACGTCATCTGGTATCCCTCCATGGATTGGTCCAGCATTACCTGGTGGTGTGCCCCCGAGTCTAGGTCCATCCAGATTGATAGTTGTTTGCTGATTGGGTGCTGCCCCATGCTGAACCACGCCATCTGCTTTCCTGTTGAGTCCTTCTGATCCAGCTCCATGGATCTGAACTCCTGCAGCTTTTGCTGTTCCTGCTTGTCCAAATTGTCTAAGAAGTGTCTCCATCATTTCCTCTTGCCTTTTCATCAATTGCTTCTACATGGAATTCATCATGACCTGCATCTCATCCCTAGTGATGTAGATTGAGGCTTGATTAGCTCCAGAGGAAGCCTCCTGACTTCCCTCTTGCTGACTCCTTTCTGTCCTCTGTCTCCTGGTTGATTGCTTTGCCATAGTCTCTAGAATCCAAGTTCCTAAGCCTTTAAATCCAAAATCCAAGCTTAGAATCCCTGAGTGCTAGCGCTCTCAGTGAAAGCACCAAAATGTTAGCGCCAAAATTGGTCACTAACACCCAAATCCATATGAAAGCACCAAATCACAGTCACATATCATAGATAGAATGTATGTAGAGAGTATGAATTTGAAGAATAGTGAAAATTAAAAAGAAAGCAGTAATTACACAGGGTTTATAGTGGTTCGGCTGACTCCGGCCTACGTCCACTCCGGAAATTTTCTTTTTATTGATATGAGAATCAATTACAGTTACAATCCGGTGTTTTTAAAACAACAATGGCAGAGTTGCCTTAATATGGAAGAAAAAGGGAAGCAAAGCGAAGATCCCTCTTTCTAAAGCCCCGCAAGCTGTATTTATAGGCAAAACCCGAGTTACTGGGCTTCTTGAGTGGTCCGAGCCCATCAACACCATGGCCGATCCAAAACTCAACACTATGACCGACCCCGAGTTCATAATACACTGATCTGATATCCCCTACGCATGACTCGGAGTAATCACTCACATGACTCGAAGCACACCTGCATACGACCCAAAGTAAATTGCCCTGAGACTCGGAGCAACCCAGTGCCGATCCCTCTTCTTCAAAGCACCGACCTCCTTTAGCCGATCCAGGGTCTTCAACCTACCGACCGGAAGCTTCCTTGCATGTAACCCGAAGAAAATGTATTGCCGACCCGAGTATAACTCATGCCGACCCCGAGCCACTCAACCATGCCGATCCACTTCATCATGACCGAACCACCTTCCTACCAATCCAAAGCCTTCATAACACCGACCCATTTCAACATGCCGACCTATTCAAATGCTGATCCACTCCAATGTCAACCCACTCAAATGCCGATCCACACCATCCTACCGATCTAGACCTTCATGACCGATCCACACCATCAAGACCGATCCACACCATCATGCCGATCCAGACCATCATGACCGAACCACCTTCCAACCGATCCAAAGCCTTCATAACACGGACCCATTTCAACATGTCGACCTATTCAAATGTCGATCCACTGCAATGCCGACCAACTCAAATGCCGATCCACACCATCCTACCGATCCAGATCATCATGACCGATCCACACCATCAAACCGATCCACACCATCACGCCGATCCACACCATCATGACCGATTCACACCATCAAGACCGATCCACACCATCAAGACCGAACCATGCATGATCTCCTCTCCTTGAACGAGCCATGTACGACCGAGCCACCTTGATCGAGCGACCCACACCGAACCACCCATGACTGATCGTCTATCCATCAAGCTGGCTCAAACCCATCGTATTCCAGTCTCGACGAACGAGTAGTCGATTTTAGTTAAATCTAGTTGTCTATGGCCTTGCCAAAGGGCGGGTTAACAGTTGAAGAGTCTCTTCTTGAAATGAGGCTCAATCTCATCTCTTTAGAGTCTTGAATCCAACACTATATCTTCCTGTGAAATTATGTGGATAACAAAAAAGGTTTCATATAATTTTTCAAAAGAACAGCGAGTAGTGTTGTTCCCTGCACACTTCTAGTAAGCCTATCTCCCTCTTTTCAAAGCAAAATTTGATTTTACACCATTATTTGAAAATAAGGGATAATTAAAACAAATCAATAAAGCTATACCTTAAACTTCAGCGCATTTATCATATATGTAAAAACCAAAAGAACTTGAAATTGAGATCTCACCTTCTAATATTATTAAAAAATCCAAGCTAGTTTGTTTTTAAACAAAAAAGATGATTTTTATTCTTCCCTAAATCCTTGAGTGAAACTAAAAAGATGAGCTTGAAGGTAAGTATACGAAGTATGAAATAAAAATGGAATAGTGTATATGTATATACAAGGAGATCTAAAAAGAATTAAAAATATGGAAATGACATGAAAATACCCTTTTCAACTCTAACATGATTTCAAAGTCACCAAGTACATTACGTATAAAAACTCGTTGGGTATTAGTGTGTATCAAGTCCTTTTTGTTTACTTATTTACCTAAGGAATCTTAATGCCTATATATGTTAAAAATTTAGATATATTCACTTTTACTATCATTATTTGCTTATCCCATTTATATTCCAAAATGTAAAGTTCCCTTTTTTTTAAAATGTAAATATTGGTTTTAAAAACATATACAAGGGATTTGTAACTTTCTACAACTTGCTGTTCAGAAAAAACTAAAAATCCGAAAAGCAGGTTTCGGTCACATTTTCAAATTTCCGTCGAACTACCTTTTCATGTATACAAAATCAAAAAATAAATTGTCTATTATTAGTTATAAATTTTAAAGAGAGTTATTTACTTATTAAAACAATTAATTTAATATTTGAATTAAATTATATATTCACAAATTAAAGCGATAAATTCCAAATCATTTTCCCCCTTAAAAGAATTTCGGTCTCGAAATTTCGCCACAATCCAAACTCAAAAAAGCAACGCTAAACAGAATTCTTAACCCTTAACTATTTCCTGAGTACAAATATAACTCCTATAAAAGAAGTCCAACACCATATCTTATCAACATAGGTTCAAACACACAAATAAGAAATATCAAATACACAACAACGGTATCAACTAAGATACCCAATCCAACTAGCTGTCACAAAATAGATACAATAACATAACTAGGAAAGATACTGCAAATACTACAAATATACCATAACTAGACAAGGTACAAACACACTACCCTCAAAAGAACACTCCACAAACCCAAGCTGACACCTCAGAGTGGGCTCTCTCCACCAGAGCCCTCCACACGGGATCCCTCTAATACCATGGATTTCGCATCATCGTCGAAAATCCACACATTCATGCATCCATCCCAAGCCCCACTAGCACCTCATGCTCTACCTCCGGCCCACCTACAACTGCCTCACCAGGGTGCCTTAGAAAAATCTCACCCATCTCCCTGAAACAATCATCCTCATCTAACTCCCACTCCTCTTCCTCCATGGTTTCATCCTCCTTCATGGGCTCCTCCTCCTCCTCTATGGACTCCTCCTCCTCTATATGCTCCTTCTGCTCTACTCTTGATCTTCAGAGACCAAGAAATTCCATTCCCAGCCAGCCATGGTTCGCCGAACCTCTCTCTCAATCTCCGACTCTCCTCTCCAACCTCACCCTCCTCATCGGAAATGGGAAGGTCAAAGATCCCCATAGCCTCTAACATCCTACGAACTGGACTAGGCCTCCTCAACAAGTCCTCAATAATAGCTCCGGCCACCATCGTCATATCAAAACAACACAAACCTTAGAATCATACACTAACCTCTATTAAGCTTTGACAACACTATAAATATTCCTATAAATATATAAAATGGCTTAAGTGCTTGATTACTAAGACTATGTTTTAGGTTTATTAAAATTCGGGCTCTTCCCAATCATAAATATTACTACCAAATATCCTTTCAACCTTGTCGAAACCCGATTGAATAGAAGACAAAGAAGAACAGGAGAAAGAAGATCTAGCAAGACCTTTCGAAGGAGTTGAAGGGATGCACAGCCGAAGACCAGAAATATCACAACCTTTCGAAGGGGTCGAATGAGTGTACCCTTCTGCTTCAAGAGATCCTCTTTTGAAGCAGGTGCTTCCGCATGCATGAAGAACTTTCGATTGATTTAAAGAAACACTTTTCGAAGACAATGAAAGACAACTCTTCATATGTGCGCCAAACCTTTCGGAACCAAAGGTTTCGCCTTCATTCAAACTACTCAAAAACATGCCTTGGACCGAACAACCCTTTCGAAAGCATAAGCGAGCCTTTTGAACCGGTCGAAGCCTTTAACATCCAGGGTTGGTTCCACATCAGTTCGCAAGCGTACATTTGGTAGTTACTAACAGTTTCGAAACCATCATCATTTCAACACCTTCGAAACACTTAGATAATGCCTATCGATAGAGTCGAAAGCTCCTACCTTTATTCCTTGTGACAACAAAGCAATGTAAAGAAGAAAAGGTGCAATAACCCCTTTCGATGAAGACGAAGACATTCGAACCCATTCAAAAGCATTACAGAGAGGTGCGAAAATGTCAGAGGAGTCGGAAGGTATCTGAAGCCACCTTTCGACCAGGTCGAACCACTGGGTAGAAAGGTGTCGACCCACATCTATTAATAAGACCCAAGGGGTCTGTTTTGGGGGATTCGAATTGATTCATTCTAGAATTGTGTTTTCTTAATTTTGTAAAGTTGTGAACCCTAGTTGGTAAATCAAATTGGGGAAAATTGTTCAACTTCTTCATTGTTGGATTAATAAAGGAAGGATTTCAATATTTCTGATTAGATATTTGTTTGAAGGCTTTTCACTAGATTTAATTGTATTTTACAGGTATCGACCTCACCGAAGGCTCCTTCCAAGTGAGTCAAAACCCCAGCCTTTCCAAGTATTCCAAGACCTTAAGTACAAACCCCCATCCACTAAACACTCACCTTCTAGTGAGTCAAAGCCTTAACCCAAACTGGTTTACCTTAGATTTCAAAACCAGACCTAAGTCACAAACTAACCAAGCTTTCGATAAGGTTGAAACCCAACTAGTCAAACCTTACCTTTGAATCCTTAGAGCCATCCTTTTGTGTTTTGTAACCGTTTCGAAAGGAAGGTTTCGAAGGGATAATCAAACTACTTCAATCGGCTCGATAGACTAAAAAGAAGGGAATTTAAGTGTATCGACTGGGTCGAAAAGTCAATAAGAAAAGTTTCCATAAAAGAAACCTATTCGAAAGGTTGGATCAAAGGGGATACCCACATCCTATCTCCACAACTTAACCGAGAGAGGCTAAAAAGGACTATCCTTTTCCTTAAAATCAACTTTGCAGTGTTGACAAGTTTTCTTCTTAACATTTTTGTGCTAGAAGGAGCGCTCGAACCTCCGACTCTGTTGAATATCCAACACCACCTATCTCTAACCCATCCTGTTTCAAGTTTAACTACTCAAATCAAAATCAAAAGATCTGAGCAAGGATCCTCAGAACCATACTTAATAAGATTCTCCCCAAGAACGACTCAAGATTCCAAACTATATGAAGGCAAATGCTAAGGTTGGAAGCTCTAAGGATTATAAAGAAGAAAAGAGCAGAATCATATGATCTAGAAAAATGGAGCATAAATCCTTTCCATATAGGCTCCACCCCTATCTTTGCCTTAGGAGAAAAGACAAATGGAAGTGACAACATGTTTGAACAAATGAGGAAAACGATTCAACATTATGCCAAAGGCACAATCTTCGAAAAAGGGATAATGGTAGATTACAATGCCTTGGCTCACAAATGGCAACAAGCTACAGTTGGAACACTTCCATCATAGGAACTCCAAAGGGTGTTAGAAAGAAAACAACTAATGAGGGTGAAACTATAAAGCCAAGTAATAAGAAACCTAGAAGCCATTCTCAAGAAATAAGCTTAAAGTCAAGACTTCCTAAAGAATGCAATCTAATTACATCCATAGAAAATGTCTACTTGCTAACTAAGGATGAGCTCAACTATTGGCCATCATAAAAGAAGAAACTAAAATATGAAAGGAATCTAGGAAGATCCTACTGCCATTACCATATGATGAATGGTCATGAAACTAACCACTACAGAGCCTTGGAAGAAATGATAATCAACTTTTTCTCAATGTGTTTGTAAAGAGATACTAAACGAAGTCAATAAAGAGTTAGTTTACTAAAGAGAATCTACATGGTTGGGAGAGAAATGCTCCTTTCATTTGGACATTACCTTAAATGGTCAAAGCCTCTGTTCGCGCCCAGTTAACTAGGTTAGAGCACCTCCTAGAGGAAGTAGTGTAAGCCTTTATCCGCGCCATGCTATGGCATGGATAAAGCATTGACAAGCCCATGTCTGCGCACACCATGGCCAAGGCAAGGCACCTCCTGGAGGGAGGAGTGTAAGCCTATATCCACACCACGCTATGACCATGTTAAAGCATCGACAAGCTCCTGTCCATGCCACGCTATGGCCAGGGTAGGGCACCTCCTGAAGGGAGGAGTGTAAGCCTTTATCCACACCACGCTATGGCTAGGTTAAAGCAACGACAAGCCTTTGGCCGCATCACGCTATGGCCAGGTCAAGGCGCCTCTTAGAGGGAGGTTAGGTAAGTCCTTAGTTCCCGCTTGAGAATAAGCTAACCAAGCGCACCAGACAACAAAGGGCTAAGATTCCCAAGCCCAAGAAGAGGCATATCTACAATGGACTAAGACGTCCAAGCCCAAGAAGAGGCATATCTACAATGGACTGAGACGTCCAAGCCCAACAAGGGGCATATCTACAATGGACTAAGACGTCCGAGCTCAAGAAGCAGCATATCAGATATGGACTAAGATGTCCAAGCCCGAGAAGCGGCACATCAAATATTAGACTAAGACGTTCAACCTTAAGAAGCAGTTAATCATACCACAATTTTATATAAGGCCTAAGGGGTTTACACATGTCAAAGAAGACATAATCCAAGGAATAGAAAGGAACTCCACTTATCAACACCTGAATCTAAGTTACAAGTCTTTTAATTCATCATACCCGAATCTGGGTTTCAAAACTATTACCGGAATTCACTTTTTAATGCCCTAATCTGGGCTTGAGATTTCTATCATGAACAAAATCATTATGGACTTCTAATTATCTACCACTACTACCCAAATATGGGTTTTAGAGTTCTATTATGAAGATCAGTTTTAATTTCACTTATTAATGCCCGAATTTGGGCCCAAGACATCTACTGAAGAGATCATCACGGATTTCTAGATATTATCTGCTAATGCTCTAATCTGATTTCCAAACTTCTTGACTTTTGAATTTCATTTATTAATGCCCGAGTCGGGGTCATTAGATATTTCTACCATAAGTGTTCAGATAATGATCTCTAGACTTCTATTACATAGTCGCTATTAATTTTCTGTTAGCTATCTCCAGAGGATGACTTCCTAAAAACATTTCTATCCTTAGTTGAGACAAGGGTTTTCTACCATCAGGCTTCAGATATTTCAGTAATATGTTCAAAATTGAATTCTTGGTTATCTCTTATCATTACCAAAGACGAAATTCAAAACATTTCATCAAAAGCGATTACCTTTCATTTATTATCAAATGTTGACCTAAAGATTTATTAATATCCGCAAATGACATGAACGGACTTATATACAGGTTTCAAGTTAATGATAGGAAATATTGTTTATTTTGTGTGCTTTCCAGATGAAGCAAAACAGTAAGAAAAGATTGAATGATCCAACAAATACAGAAATTATGGTACAAGCTATCAAATAGATATTTCAGAAATAGCATTACAGGAAAGGACCACAGTCCAGGTGATATTTACAAAATTTTCATAATAGACATAATCTATGACATCATTACAAGTGCATAGAACAAATATATACATATCATTCATAAGTCTTGAATGGCTTTATTTAAATCCTCAGCAATAAAGGGGTCCATGATATGATGGATAGCAATGCGAAGGACCTCTTTTAGTTCCTTTTCTTTCTTCCTTATTTTGTCTTCATCATCAATAGTCTCGATGTTGGTCTTTAAAGCGCGTTTAAAGGCTTTGTTTGCACCTTTATGGGTTTTATTTTCCCTTTCTAAATCAGTGATGCACTTTAAGAGAAGATACTTATCGCATTCTAGCTTTTGAATCCTAGCTGCATATTCATTAATGCGATTCGAGTATGTTTCCTTTTGCTGTTCGTCAAAATACTACATCTTCTCAAATTTAACTTTCCTGCACCACTCCCCTACTACTTTTTCGTCTAAGCCCGGAGGAGGATTTGTCATAGTGGGGGATTTTTGGATAGCAAGGGAAGTGGATCTTGTAGAATTTGCGACGGATGAGACAGTAGAAGAAACTGGTAAATCCATGCTTGAAATGTTATTCCCCATGATGAACTCTAATGATTCGCATTGAGCCTGACTATCTTTTAATTTCATCTCTAAATTGCTTATTTGTTGAAGGAGTTCTGACATTTTATGGTCAATGTCGATTTACGGTTTTGACTTGACTTGACGCTTCAATGTGAAAATTACTTCGCTTTTGCTCTTAACATCTACTTCTAAATTGGCAATTTAATCGTTGAGGTTTCTGATAATTGTCTTTTAGAGCAAAAATCTTCTATGCCACTTTAATGCTTTCGGGTTACCTTAGAAACGACCAAATAAAGTATCGTCAAGAAGTTTTCTTTTCTCAAGATCCGCTAGCAACCTATCTTTGATACTGATAAAGCGTGACATAGAATCTAATGAGGGAGGCATTGCAGATAACTGTAGCTCCTATTTAAACAAAAAGAAAAAGAAAATAAAGTCAAGACTTAAGTAATCAACCTCTTTATTACATCAATGAAAGATTACAATTCAAGTAACAATGAAATTAAAAAGTATAATTAGACACTTGTTTTACATTTAAAGATTGGAAACTGCATTCCTAACTTTACTTAATGAACTAGCAGAAAGAAAAACTATTGAGTCAAAAAGAACATTAAGCCCTTCTGGAGTAATAACCAGAGGATATTTACTATAGTCTCATTCCCCTGTAGGAGGACTATCGCAACCACATATTAGTTTGGTATGATATGTCCGGATCTCCTTGAGTAGCTTTTCCTTTTCTTTACCGAGAAAATCAAAGCAGAGACGAAGATGTTCCATATAAAGTTTTTGTAAATCTCTAAGAAAACTATATCTTACTAGTTTTGAAGATTCCAAAACTAATGCTTTTTCGAGATAATCTCTTCTTAGTTTAACATACTAGCTTAGATAATCTCTAGAAACAAAGTTGCCAGAGGGACATTCACTCTGTAATAAAGCAGTGAAATACAACTATGTATAAAAGGAAAACTAAAACAAACATTCACAGATCATTATTATTGCATAAATACAACTATTCATTTGGTTCATACAAAATTGATTTTGTAAATAATTCCGAAATAAACTTGTCCTTATAATATTTATGTTTGTCATGTGGTAAGTCTTGGGGAACTGATCTGACTCATGGCTAGTTCCAAAATGATCCAGGATGCGGGTCAGATCAAAATTCGTCCAAGTATCTTTTGTGTAGACGCCTAAGTAGACCCCCATTGAAATCACATAAGTATGAAAAATCTACGATTGGGTGTCTAAAATAGGATTTATATAGAAAATCCACTAGGATATTTCGCTCCTCAATCAGCATCCAAAAGAGTGTGATCAATTCTCGATTCTCTTTTAGAAGACCGTCATAACAAAGGCGCGCCCTCCTCAGTCATGGGGCAGCTTCTTGATGTTTGAAAGATGCTAACACTGCCGCACTTCTATTTAGTCTATTATATTTTCAGAGAGAATGTTGTGCTCCTTTAATTGTTTGTCTAACTCTCTATATAAACTATTTATTTCCGCTTGTTTTCTTTCAAGCATGGTTTTATAGGGGTGGATGGATTTCCTTCTTATCTAAAATAAATGATTTAAACTATTACTATCTTGGAAGCGAAAGATGTTTAAATGGAGAATCTCATACATGAGATACGGGAATTGATGCCTGGGAGACCTACTTTTTCCCTTTTAACTCTTCCACATTAATTGAAGCAGGCTCCTCTTAAGGGTCGGAAGGTGCAGGAGATTTAGGCGGGTTTCTTCATAAAGAGACGAATCATTTTCAGAGGTCCTTGTATTATCATCTCCATCATTTTCAGAAGCATCAGTTTGGCCGCCTCCATCTCCGCCTGAACCTTGACCTCTATTAATGTTAGCATTGCCGTTATCGTCATTATCATCTTCATTGTCACCTCCTTCTTCTTCAACAACCTCATCTTTGTCTCCTTCATCTTTTGGAGTTGGATTCAACTTTGAAGGAAGGAATTTCAAAAGAAGGATTTTTGAGGCGTCGATTTCCTCCCTTTCGACAACTTCAGTCCCTTGCCCCATCCTTTTGATTTTATCAATGACCATGTCGACCAGAGTAGGGTCGAGCGAGGGGAAGCTCAGATCTGGGCATTTCTCGACGTTATCAGCGTAGGCGAGCATCATATTGTCCTCAAAAGAATTCATGATAATGTCTTCAAGAGAAGAGTCAAGAAATTGTGACACTCGCCACTTTGCATCGGAAATTGTGTCGATAGTCAGTTTTAAGAAAGCCTTATTCTTTTTTAGCTTTTCCTTTAAGGAGGATTGTTTAGTTGCCATCCGTGCCTTTTCCTCGTCGAACTCTTTTAGAGTCATTGTCAATGCTAAGTTTTCATCAGCAAGGAGTTGGCGAGCTTTCCTCTCCTCCAAGATAATAGACTTTGACTGGACGAGAGAAGCCCTCAATCGCTCCAAATCAATTATAGCTTCATCTTTCTCTATAGATAAGGAGGAAACATGATTATTTAAATGAGGAAGTTCCTCTCGAAGCTTTGTTGAATCGGCGGAGGATTTCAACGCATTTTCATGCAAGGAAACCAGCTTTTGGAAATCTGAGGGAAAAGTAGGACATAAGACAAAAACTTAAAGAAAATCAGTAATAATAAAATTAAGTGAAGAAAAGCATACCAAGAGTTGGTGTTCAATGAGAGACCGATAATGACCCGCCAGAACAGAAACAAAAGAAGGCGGGTGAATTGAGGTATAAGATGATGAATTTAAGATAGAATGGACCATCTTTTTGAAATCACTTGAAGGTGTAGAAGATGATGGTCCAGGAAGATTCAGCACTTGATTAGGGGTCGAAGTCTCCAAGTCCTTCTACATCTGATCGATCACACTCAGAAAGCTAGAGATGACGATGCAAGAAAGTGGATCAACCTTTGTGGGAGTTTCCTTAGGTTGATTATGAGGAGCTTTGATGGTCGGACTTTCCAGAGATTCAACAATATTAACAAACTCCCCTTCTTCCAGTGGTGGAGAGTTGGGAATTTCGACAATTTTGGCCCACTTTAGAGGTGGTTCCACCGTAGTCGTTTTAACTAATTTTCTTTTGGCGGCCATCTTTGACCTAGCAATGGCCTGGGAAAAAGATGACGCACAAGAAGTTGAAGAAGGAAGAGCTGGATCACTTGTGGGTTTTTCAACTTGAGGAGCAGCTGCAGAAAATTTAAACAAACTATAAGTCAGGAAAGAAATTTAAGAAGTAATGCGGGAATAAACTACAAGTACAGTTTTTAAACATACCGGAGTAATCAGGGCATATAGGTGACATTGGGGAGAAGTTTGTTGGGTCTCCCAAAGAGAGAAAGCGTTTGCTTCGGGATGTATGCCGGACCAAAGGGTGTTAGCCAAGTATCCTTTAAATGGCAGGCAAAAGAGAGTGCTTTTGCATGTTGTACGATTTAGCAGGGTCAATCTGTTTCTAATCTTAGTTGAAGCGGTGATCCGCAACTTTACTGTCTTATGATCTTCTTCATTTAACTCTTTAGCAATAGCACCTGACAAAAGCATATGTCAGCAAAGAAAAATAAATTAATGGGAAGATAAAATTTGAGGCTAATGTTGGGAAAACATTTAACATAGAAAAATTATGTTTCCTAGTCCCAGAACTTATTCACTCCCTCAGAAATCAGCTTTTTGGGAGGATTGGCTCTGAAAATCTGGTTGTTCAGATTGCTAAGCTTGACCAACCATACCAGATAATTCAAGACTTCAGGATTGAGTGAAGGGATTCTAGATTCTAATGCCATAAGTTCTAGAGAAAGGAGATATGTGTAGATATTAGGTGAGAGCTGAATAGGAGCAATCCCCAGATAAGCCAAGAACTGGGATAAGAAGTCTGGAAAAGGAAGGAATCCTCCGTGCAAAATATGAACTGCTGTGTAGGCAAAGAATCCTTCATGAGGATTGTGGATGGTGTCGTTTTCAGAAGGGGGGTGGCCTCTACCACAGTAATTCCAAAGTCATTCAGGATCGCATCCACTTCATCTTGAGTGGATATCAAGAAATGTTTTGAGATGGCTTCGATCTTCTTAGGCGAACTCATGATTCTACCAAGTGAAATCCTTGCAGTTAGAAATTATAATGTTATGAAACTAACATTCTTTCAAGGATATTGAAAACCTATTATGACAATTTTAACAACAAGCAAAACATGAAATTTCATATTCTTGAAAGAATGTTAAAGTTAGAAAATAAGATTCATTGAGTTTATGATAGAGTCGAAAAGAAAAATGAAAGTTAACACCCGTCGACAATGTCGAAATCCCAAGGATAAAATTTACTGAACTTTCGACCGAGTCGAAAGGGAGGATGAAAGAACACGTACAATAAACACATTTCAACAATGTCGAAAGCTCAATATAATTTTTGTTATTAAAAGGAAAGTAGTTAAAACTTACATAACCAATTTGAACAAAGTATACGTTATCAATGTTCAATAAACAAGGAAAAAGGATCCTTTGACACTGCCGAAACCCATAATCTTAGTTTATCCAAGGGAATAAAAATGCTCTCGAAACCTTATATACCAACTAAGTCGAAAGGTTTTGAGTTCGAGTCATATCGATAAAGTAAAAGGGGGCTTGGAACATTTCGATAATATTGGAAAAGGACAATGATCAAATCTCAGTTAGTTACAGAAGGTTTCAGCTCATTAGTTACAGGGGGTTTCCATGGAATTGAAAGAAGTGCATGATTTCGAAAGCATACCAACAACTGAAGCAACAGGTTTCGACTAAGTCGAAATGTTTAACTTGATTTACAACTTATACAAAGTATGCTTTCTTAAATCCAATTTATAAAATATATCTATATTTAACTAAAACAAATTGAAAGTAAATTTATACTAAAAGTTGTGAAACCTATGAGACAAAGTTTATGCTTTCGAAAAAAAATGTTGAACTAGGTAATCATTTAGTAAGATGCAATAGCCAACCTCTTCAAAAGGTATCAGGGTCAAAAGCACGAAACTTCTTTCGGAAGGTTGGCTTCGTACTAATTGAGCAACCTTTCGACGAGGTCAATTAAATAAGGCGCTAGGTTACCTTTCGACCCCATCGAAAGGGGCTGAAAAAGCAAAATGAAAAATGCCGCCTAATCCCTTTCGATGGGGTAGAAAGGTAAAATTATAGTGCCAATTTTGATTTGTACAACTCAAAGCTTCTAGGCGAAGTAAACAGGAAATTCCTTCTTCCCAAACCCGATTTCAACCCAGGAATTCAAAAGCTAATAAACAAATGGATTTAAACGCGAACCGACTATTTTAAAATTTAAAATATTTGAGATGAAGATTTGAATTCTTTAAAAACAAAGATAATAGTAAAATCTGAATTGGGTACAATTAAAATAAAAATTAATAGGAAATCAAATCAAATCATGGTTAGAAACAGAATTACAGAATGCTTCCAAGAAAATATAAACTTAAACGAAATCCATTGAATCTAAAGCAATAGTACAGATCTGAGCCAAGAATGTTTTAAGGATCGAAATTTACTATAGAATGAAAATTTTGGAAAGCAAAACTATATAAAATAGACTGACTTTAAACCTGAATCCTTGTTTGTTGGAGATAAAAATTATTTAAGAGAGTTTGAGAACTTTGATTTTGCTCGAAGTTAATTTTGAACGCAGATGAATGAAAGAGAAGAAGAGAAGAACGTGATTTATAAGAAACGTCAGTAAAGATAGCTAACTGCCGATCAGATTTAAATGAACGGCCTAGATTCACGCTAGAATATGGTAAGGCAGGAAGCATTGAGGGTTTCAGGATGATTGACTTGGAAAGTCAAGGGCATCCCTTCGCAAGGAGGGTGGGCAAATTTATTACCAAATATCCTTTCGACCTTGTCGAAACCCGATTGAACAAAAGGCAAAGAAGAACAGGAGAAAGAAGCTCCAGCAAGACCTTTCGAAGGAGTCGAAGGAATGCACAGCTAAAAGCTAGAAATATCACAACCTTTTGAAGGGGTTGAAAGGGTGTACCCTTCCGCTTCAAGAGATCCCCTTTCAAAGCAGGTGCTTCCACATGCATGAAGACCTTTTGATTGAGTTAAAGAAACACATTTCGAAGACAATGAAAAACAACTCTTCATATGCATGCCAAACCTTTCGAAACCAAAGGTTTCGCCTTCATTCAAACCACTCAAAAACATGCCTTGGACAGAACAACCCTTTCAAAAGCATGAGTAAGCCTTTCGAACCGGTCGAAGCCTTTAACATCCAGGGAAGGTTCTGCATCAGTTCGTAAGCGTACATTTGGAATTTACTAACAGCATTGAAACCATCAGCATTTCAACACCTTCAAAACACTTAGAAACTGCCTATCGACAGAGTCGAAAACTCCTACCTTTCCTTGTGACAACAAAGCAACGTAAAGAAGAAAAGGCACAATAACACCTTTTGACGAAGACGGAGGCATTCGAACCTATTCAAAAGCATTACAAAGGGGTGCGAAAATGTCAGGGGAGTTGGAAGGTATCTGAAGCCACCTTTCGACCAGGTCGAAAGCACTAGGTTGAAAGGTGTCGACCCGCATCTATAAATAAGACCCAAGGGTTCTGTTTTGGGGGATCTGAATTGATTCATTCTAGACTTGTGTTTTCTTAATTTTGTAAAGTTGTGAACCCTAGTTGGTAAATCAAATTGGGGAAAATTGTTCAACTCAATCATTGTTGGATTAATAAAGGAAAGATTTTAATATTTCTGATTAGATAGTTGTTTGAAGGATTTTTACTGGATTTAATTGTATTTTACAGGTATTGACCTCATCGAAGGCTCCTTCCGAGTGAGTTGAAACCCCAGCCTTTCCAAGTAATCCAAGACCCTAACTACAAACCACCATTCGTTAAACACTCAACTTTTAGTGAGTCGAAACCTTAACCCAAGCTGGGTTACCTTAGATTTCAAAACCAAACCTAAGTCACAAACTAACCTAGCTTTCGACAAGGTCGAAACACACCTAGTCAAACCTTACCTTTGAATCCTTAGAACCATCCTTTAGTGTTCCGTGACCGTTTCGAAAGGAAGGTTTCGAAGGATAATCAAACTACTTCGATTGGCTCAATAGACCAAAAAGAAGGGAATTTACGTGTATCAACTAGGTCGAAAGGTCAATAAGAAAAGTTTCCACAGAAGAAACCTATTCGAAAGATTGGATCAAAGGGGATACCCACATCCTATCTTCCTCAACTTAACCGAGAGAGGTTAAAAAGGACTAGCCTTTTCCTTAAAATCAACTTTGGTGTGTTGACAAGTTTTCTTGTTAACATACAATATAAAGGGAATAATTTACTAAGTGCACTACAACATTCGCCTAGCAAACATCCGATCGTCACTTGAAAGATTATTCGGATTACCACGAAACAAATCAAGACAATTTCCAAAACTATTCAAAGAAAACATACCTTAAATATTACTTGGAAATATTCATTGAAAGGTTCTCCCAAACATTACTTATTATTTCTTCCTCTCTTTTTTCCAAAAATATTGGAAAACCCTTTTTTCCTTTCAAAACCAACTGAATTTAAATTCTCAAAGATTCTCTTTATTTTATAAATTACACCTTATCAAGCAAATTTATATAATCATCCTTATATAATAACTCCCTTAATTATGGACATCCCTTTTAACCAAAAAAACTTGCTAAGCCTACCCTATTTACGAATGCCCTATAGTCAAATCGTGAAACTGAATTCATCAGGTTTTCATATTTTAATCTAATTAAACAGCAAATGTCCATAAACTAGCTGAGCATAAGTAAACAAGCAGCTAAAAGATGATAAATAAATACTACTATTTCCTAATCAACAACCACCCGAATATATCTATACCTATTTTGAAAATTGTTCTTTTATATATAAAATTTAGGTAAAATGATCTCCTTTACCAAATTTCAAAACAGTACCATGTCAGTTTGCCTTGTTTGGGAGTTTAGAAATCACTATTGATATAGTTGTACCTTCTGTATTGACCAAAATTCATAAACCACCCAACCGACAAATTAACACAATATAAAACATTTTTATAACACTAGCAAATACGAGCTCTTATATATAATAAAATCTACTCATCCTAGGGTATCACTTACCATATCCTTATTGAGTTTACCCCACCAGGGATAACGTTCTCGCTTAACCTTCAGCTATATTACAACTTTTAACGACCCATCCTTTCGACCCTCTAAAATCGACAATAATACATCTATAGTATTCAAGTGTCGAACATCCAAGTGCCGGAAAGATAGATTGTTGGGAGGAAAGGAAAGAAAAGACGGAACAGAACCTCACATAGCG
The DNA here is from genome assembly GCA_030737815.1 of Allium fistulosum. NCBI lineage: Eukaryota > Viridiplantae > Streptophyta > Magnoliopsida > Asparagales > Amaryllidaceae > Allium > Allium fistulosum. The sequence continues at coordinate 332,196,048 of CM060901.1, read as the reverse complement.
ACGAGTAATATATATAATATTCAACAGATCTTTATAAAAGAACAACTGTAATATACATACATTAATCAGAGTCAACTAACTAATCATCCGCCTGGACAGTTATAACAACATGTCCTCATAAATGATGATAGATATGACAAAATCAATGCAACGGAAATAAAATATACGTGAATACGGCTTGGCGGAATCCACCTCGTCTCCTGAAGCTCCAAAGCATATAAAGCTAATTTTAGAAATAAGCTTGGGCAGACCCAAGCATTATAAGAAAAGAAAGCCCGGATCAGCCTGGCAAACAAGCGTGAGAAACACACTTTTAATGGATTTTAATGCTATGAAACCTTTCAAAATAAAGGTACCTCATAAGACCACGTTGCACATAAACACAGGCGGATTTTTACCTTACGGTAACCAAACCATTTCATAGGAAATCTTCCGATATTATAATAATGCCTAAGGTTTAAAATAAATATTTAATCATAGTCGAAATTGTTACATAAATTAAATTCTAGCATAATAGGTATACAACTAAGTCCAAAAGGATTTATTGGAGAATGGATTCCATCAATGACAAGGCTACTGGGTACCGCCTGTCACAGTACACCTCTAGATAAAATTTATCGAGGGCCTCGCATTGACCCCCTACATGGCAAGACCGGCCTACCCCTTACTGGATAGTACCAAAGATTACATCGTCTTGGTTGCTTTGCAACCTTTTCCTGAGAGCTCTCATGCACAACCAAACCTATAAATGATAATCTAGAAAGGTGATGACAATACTCTAATGGGTGTGACCCACATAACCTTGCAGCATATCTCTTGTTTTATTCATTTCCGATTGATGAGTCTAGAGGCTATGTTTTACCTTTTATATTGCAATCCAACTAGAAATGCTAACACTGCCCTCTAGGCAACAATGTAAAACTGGCAATCGTTAATACAAGTTGTTCAGAATAAGAACAAAATGAAGGTACTACTTCTACTACATCCATTTTGGAATCACCCTCGGGATTAGTAGTAAGTAGCACTTGCACTTCAAAGAGCTCCATCTTCGGTTCCATTATCTTCTAGATGTCTTTAATTCGAACGCTTGAATTGGTTCAAAGGGTTTTTGGATTATTCACACTTATCTGATCGCAGCCTCTTCGAACCAACATTCGATAGATTTCGGTAAACTCAATTCTGCTTCTTTTGGATATAAACAGACAATACATAAGAGCGGGGATCTTCTCCTAACTGTTTAAGTGGATGGATCTCCTTAACATTTTTCACAGAAGAACACACGAGTTTATACATACATTAGCATCAACAAAGATAACTCTGCCATATAATTCTCTTGTTTCTTCTAGATATTTCCAAAGTTTAAAATTAGTCAAGATTTGATAGTCGGTTATTTAACTATCAAACAAATAAACAAATCAAACATAGATTTAATTCCATATAGGATTCACAAAGCCTCTTTTAAATAAATGTTAAATACTTTATTTATTTTTACCAAAATATTTATATGCTTATCTCACCGGTATAAGTATATTCTCAAACCATTTTACCTTCTATATTTGGGAAACTTTACCATATGCTTATACAACGGTATAAGAATATTCACAAACATTTGAGAAATATTTCTTATTTCAAATTCAAATTTAATGGATCAAAACAATGTTATTTAAAACATTTTTTCTAACAAACCCAAAACCACTAATCCTTCAACGTTAAGTATGGAAGAGTATTTCCATACCACCATAATTAAGAAGGATTATTAATTAACTTCATAAACTTGATTTTTCATAAGTGATCCAATTCATATAAAATTAAAGTTTTATAAAGCAAAAAATTCTTTTCCAAAATTCCAAGATCTCTTTCCAATTTATAACTTTAACAACCTTTTATTTAAAAATAATTCTCTTTATAAAACAATTTATTTCTGTAAACACTTATTATTAAATAAATTGATACTTTTTATTTGACGACCCGCATTTCAGAAGGTTTAAGTCGACAATAAACCACATATGTCCAACTCAAAACAATCCGGAACACAGATAATCAATGGGGTTAATTAAGAATAATAAGAAAACAAGAAACAAACACAGAATCTCGCAGCAGAATGACAAAATATAATAACCAAATAAATAGTTCATCAAGCAGTTTATACTATACACTTGATTAAAATTTTACAACATAAATCGGAGTTATACATACAATAGAGACAAAATAAAACAATGCAGCAGAACAACATGATGCAAGGAAATAATACTAGTAATATAATATACCAAATCTTCATCTTCGTCCTTCGGAATAAATGATCTTCAATGCACTGAAAACTCAGGGCTGAACCAAGCATAAAGTAAAACAATACACTCCAGTCAGAACTAAAATATTCTTATGTGAGTCAAATCAATATAACATATAACATGAGTGTAATGGCATCAGAGATGTATACGCAGTTTTACATCTCATATCCAGTGTATAACGTGCGTGCAATAACTTAAGAGATGTTACGGGATTTTCCATCTCTTAAGGATCCGTCAAAATATCTATATATAGTAGAATAAGCTATATATGTAATGTCTAATTAATAAAATAAATATATTTCCTAGCGTTAAGGCTTTACATTAATCCCCTTAACGCATTTTTAAGCATTGGCGTACAGTTTGTATATAACACCCCAGTAGCACGTCGGGGGATAAGGAAGCGTCGTGATATGACAACACTAAACCAAACTTGTAGTGGTCACGTATAAGGATAAAAGTATGACAAGGCACGTGAGGCAATGCCCAAGGTAGGATACTACTAGTTCAGTTCGCAGGGCTGGTGGTAATGCATCGTAGCCACGACCGCCCACCGCGTCCATCCATCCCATATTGAGTCAAAGGGAGGTCATCCCAAATCAAGGTGCACAAATTGGAACCAACATCAAAAGTAATAGTATAGACCGAGTCCAAAACGAAAATCGAAGAACAGATGTCCGCTAGAGGTAACTACCCTTGTTGGCCTTGTCAAGCTGTCCTGTTTTAGTCATTTCAAATTGACACAAGTGTCAGGGCTATCCATCATCGTTCTCTTTCTTCAAATCCAGCAATGTACACCATATCCAACCACTTCATTCTAGAGACTTCTCCGTGTACATGGTTGTTAAAGTGGTTGCAATATTGACAGAGAGTATGCCAATAATCGACCCCGGACTCTTTAACAACCAACGTCATTTTACACACCGGTTGGTTCTTTTACATTTCAAAAATGATTCATATTCGATATCAAAATTTCATATTCACTTCAAAGTATCCTTCATTTCAAAATCATCATACTTACTTCATATGTCATTTTCACTTGAAAATATCATTTCAAATTCCAACTTAGGTTATAACCTCATTTAACCACATTTGCATTTAAATCAATGATTTAAATATAACATTCCAACTTTGCACGGTTTGAATTTTTGAAAAAGTTTGAAAAAATTAAATAGTTAAAATAGTGTAGATATTAAAATAGTTTGATATAAAATAGTTTGAATATAAAAAATGGTTTATATAGTAAAATAGTTTGGAAAATCAAAATAATTTGGATATTTAAAGAGACAGATTTTAAATAGTTTATATTAAAATAATTTATTTTGAAAATAGTTACAAATCAAACTGTTTCTTTCCATTTCAACAAATCTGGACCCAGGTCCAAATTTAAATCAAATTGATTCAATACCAAATCTTTCAATTCAAATCATCTTCAATCTTAATTCAATTCAAATTGGCTCAATTTCGATTTTGATTTAAATCAATTTCGATTTCGATTTCAATTCAAATCAACTTCGATTTCGATTTCGATTTCATTTCGAATTAATTTCGATCTCGATTTTTCATCGAATTGATTCAAATAGTTCAATTTTCAATTCAGTTCTTAATTTTAAACCATTTCAGTTTATTTAAAGTTCGAGTTCAAATTCAGAATATCGGTTTAAAACATTTAAATCAAATTTAACCTTGATATTCAGTTTAATGTTCAAATCTTTAAAATGATTCAATTCCGAGCCGAGGTTTAAAATATCAATTTAAATCCCTTTTTCTAAGACAAATCTCGAAGTTCGAATGAAGTTCAATCTTTAAAAGAAATTTGATTTCCATAATTCAAATCATATATCGATGATAACTTCAAATTCCAAATTACATTCTTCAAACACTTCTGTTGACAGATTTCAATTTCAACATTTCAAGCTCGAGTTTGAAAATAATCTAATTCCCATGTTTCAATTCAATTTTATTTTTATAAAACAAAATCATTTGAATAAATTCAATCCGAGAATTTAATATCATTAAATTTAACCAATCCGTTGTCCGTATATAATTTTCTATCCTATGGCCAAGTGAATAGTTATTTCAATTTTTAATTTCAGGGATTGATATATATCATTTCAATCTAAATCAAAGTGTCATAGGTATATATCATTTCAACCTATTTCTTTATTTATCCGAAATAATTCAATTTACAGTTTTATATACTATCAATAATTTACAGGGATATATAAAATAAATAAACATCCAATCATCCAATATATCAACCAATAGCATTCAATTTCAGTCAACATCCAAATCAGCTAATAATTCACAACAATTAACTAGTTATCAATCGAGTGTTTAACTTGCAATTTAATTTCAATTTCAAATTTAACTGTCAATTTAAATTCCTATCAGTTCAACTCATATGTCAATTTAAATGCCAGTTAAATTACCAAGCAACAGTCAATAAAAATAAATCACTTCATGATTTAAATTTCTAACATCAGAATAATTTAGTATTTCGTGAGTGGGTTTGATCACTCATCTTTATTGGAAACTAATATTTTTTTAGCATCAAATAAATTCCTATCCAACTCCATGGCGAAGCCTTCATTGATACGATCAAAACGTGACTTGTTTCGTTCGAAACGGATCTCGCATGGAAAAGTTATGAATAAATAAACATTTGAATATAATTAAAATTAACTAACAAAAATAAAAATAAAATAAAAACTAAACCTTCCAATATCGTTACTCATGCATGTGCATAGCTCCCAGGAAATCGCGCTTCTTTTTTTTTCTAAACGCGAACGATCGATGATCGATCGCCATCTCGTCGCCGACCGGCCACCGCGCGTGCCAGCACCGCCGCTGCACCACTCCCCAGTGTCGCCTGCCTCTATCAAGCCTGTGCTGTGCATGCTTGTACGTGAAAAATCCTAAAAAAAGGCAGTTGAATGCGAAGCAAATTCCGCTCCCATCGTCGACGATAGCACAATCCAGCCATACATCGGGTAGAGCTCGTCGAGCTCTCCATTTTTGCTTTTAGAGGCATTCGATTTCGTTGAATGGATTTGGAGAAATCCAAGGGAGAAGATCATGGAATTTCGGCCATTGAAATTGAATGAACGGCTGAAGCTACGGCTTGGACAAAATGAAAGGGAGGATAGCCTTATATAGAAAAAAATTTGTGGCACTATTCATCCGTGAAAATTTCGAACTCCAAACGAAGCTTTTCGTCTGTCGTTCTATATGTTATACCCATATTTCGAGTACAATAGAATATGTATCGAAGGCCAATTCGATCATGTTTAGAAGATAGCTTTTCAAATCAAATTATTTTAATTAAAGTTCTAAAAATAATTTTTACACGTTTCTAGCTCGTATGACCAAATGATAAGTCTGATCGCTACGAAACTTAAAATCCTATAATAACTCACCATTACGGATCTAATGAAACTAGTTTCGTCGAAATCTGAGACAGTTGCCCGAATGGCTTTTTTTACCCGTTAGTTAAAATAAGTAATTTCCAAAATCAATTTGATCGTTTTTAAATTCAAATTTAAAATTTAACAATCTTCATTCTTGTTTAAATAAAATTTAAATCAGCTTTCGAAATCATTTTCATTCATATTAAATTTAGGATTCAATTATTTAAATAATTCCAATATTAAATTTAACAATTTATTTATCAAATAAATGTTTTCTTATTGAATTTTGTTATTTAAATTTCATCTAAGTTCATATCTAATAAATTACATTAATAAATCATTAAATTTTATTTCTAACAACTTTGTTCAATAATTTAAAATAGTTAAAAATACGAGTCGTACAATCTTCCTCACTCAAAACTTTTCGTCCTCGAAAAGGGGTTAAGTAAGGAATCTAACATTCGGTATATTTTTCTCAAAATAATCAATTTACAAAACTTTAAAATCTTATTTACAAAACCTTTACTACGCTTCCATTACGCCACTCTGATATCGGCTTATATGTAAAACAAGTTATAAATTTTTAAAGTCTCAAAATTTTCTAACAACCGAATTTATGGAAAATTTCGGCAGCGTCTCCTTTGCGCAGCTCGATCGTAAAATTATATAATATGGATATATAACACAAATATACATCTCATCTCAATGATGTGGCATCCCATAAGATAAAAGTGTGGTATGTAATCCGAGATATGTACCTTATTATTATTAATATGAGCGAGTTCGGTCATATTAAAGCGAGCAAAAGCATATCGAATCGCATATATGTCCAAAGGGTCTTCATATGTACCTACCTCAACCCAAGTTTTGATATTAGTTGTTTATAAAAGATATAGAGACATGTATAGGTTTAATAGAACTATATGACATGAATTCTGAATCCAAACCATAAGCATAAGCACTAATACACAACATAACAATCATGTGCAATCAAAAGCAGTAATAACAATGATTTGTAACAAGAGAAACCATTCAACAATTAATATTCGTCGAATTAATTCAAACTATCTAAATTTTCATTATCCAATGTTAACAATTTATTTATACATTATCATTTCTTATTAACATCCATTTTTTATTAATATCCAATTTGTTTACTTCTAATTTATTCACATCTTATTTCATTCAAGTTCAATTTATTTGAATTCAATTGTTTCACTTTATGTTAACACATTTCATATCAATTCATTTATGGACCATTTATAAAATCATTTTATTAATTTATTTCATTCCACTAAGTGAAAATTATTAATTTACATTGGATATAAGAACTAAACACCAGATTTCTTCCCAAATCATTTTGAAATAATATATGTACTCATATCATTTTTATATATATCAACTCATATTTATAATTTTAAATCAAAAATCTGTTTATTGAATTAAATGCGTAGCAAAGCTACTAAGTGGCCTCCCCCACTTTGAGACTCGAAAATGAATGGTTATGATGCGGCCGTCATCACCGAAATTGTTTTCCAACGACAGAAGAGAGGAGTACCGGACTTACTTTCTTTTAAAATCACTTTTGCAAACAACTTCTATTCGTAAATATTTTAAATAATACTAATATTATTATTTTTTAAAAGCTTAGAAAACAATTTCAAAAGCACCGGGATTCAAGTTCTTAAATTCTCAGTTTAAATTCATTCTTATAACTTAAACTAAGATCAGATTTTTCTTAAGTTCATTACTTAAGTTTATAAATACCCATAAACTCAAATTAGTTAAGTTAATATTTTCAAACTTGGTTTTATAAACTGTCCATTTCATATTCAATTTATTTTATAAATCCATTCTTTTCATAATTTTGAACTTAAAATATGAATTATTTCTACCACATTTACTTAAGTGAATAAACATTTCTTGATTCAAGTCCAAACTAATATAATACTCTTCTATCCAAAAGAGTATATATACCAATTTAGATTTATTTTACATATCCAAATTTGTTAAACAAATTTTTGAACCTCTTTATTTACTATTTTAATAGCTCGAAAAATTATATAACTTACAAACTACCAAAATATGATGGTTTATTTTTATTTATTTTCAAAACCTTTATAAAACAAGTTCAAGCACTTTTAAACTTTACCAGACAAGTTCAAATACCTTTAAAATTCACATAATCACATTATAACCTTGCTTAGTTGGAAATCTCAAAATTTAAACACCAAATTTTACATTTCAAATCATTTTGAAATAATATCATACATATTTACTTTATATATCAAACTATATCTTTTAAATATAAATAACTTGTTTTAACCAGAAATAAATTCCTTGTGGTAGCAATTCTCACTTGGAAACTCGAAAATGAATACTGACGATGTTGCAGTCATCCCCAGAATTATTTCCCAGCGACTAAAGCGAGTTCAATGCTTTTATTTCTTTCAAAATTATTTTTAAAAAATATTTCTAGTCAAAACACTTTCAAATAATATTAATATTATTTCTGAAAACTTTGAAAACAAGTTTTGAAAACCAACAGGGTTTTAAATTCTAAAATTCTCAGCTTTTAAATCCTTTCTATTTATAAGCCATATTATAACGTACTTATACAATTTCATTACCTTATTATGAAACCATTTCGTTAATTTACATCTTTGTTATTGCTAACAATTCTTATTGTAATTAGATTTTAATTCAATCTAATTATCGAATGCTTCATGAAGTAGAGTTCACAAAGTATTCGTTTTTAGTTCAATTCAATCAATAATTGATGATAACTAAATATTATCATCTCCTAACAAACAACATTCACTAATAATCATATAGGTTTATGAAAGTTATCACTTTATATATAAAATATAATTTATGTAAAATTATTTCATTTACCCGATTTTAAAACAAAATTATGTCGACTTGCCTCGTTTAAGTGTTTAGAAACCCCTACCGATAACATGGTGCCTCATGTACCGACTGGAATTCATAAACAACTCAACAGATAAGTAAACACAATATAAAACAATTTATAACATTAACAAGTACGTGCTCCCATATATACACACTCAAACAAAACTCATTCTAGGGTATTACTATCCTATCTCTAATGAGTTAATCACCATCAAAGCTCAGGTTATCGCTAAACCAAAGCTCTGATAACAACTTTGACGACCCGCATTTCAGAAGGTTTAAGTCGACAATAAACCACACATGTCCAACTCAAAACAATCCAGAACACAGATAATCAATGGGGTTAATTAAGAAAAATAAGAAAAGAAGAAACAAGCTTAGAATCTCGCAACAGAATGACAAAATATAATAATCAAAAAAACAATTCATTAAGCTGTTTATACTATACGTTTGATTAAAATTTTACAACATAAATCAGACTTATACATACAAAAGAGACAAAATAAAACAATGCAACAGAACAACATGATGCACGGAAATAATACTAGTAATATAATATACCAAATCTTCGTCTTCGTCCTACGGAATAAATGATCTTCAATGCACTTAAAACTCAGGGCTGACTCGAGCATAAAGTAAAACAATAAAATCGAGTCAGAACTAAAATATTCTTATGTGAGTCAAATTAATATCACATATAACATGAGTGTAATAGCGTCAGAGATGTTTATGGGGATTTACATCTCCTATCCAGTGTGTAACGTGCATGCAATAACTCAAGAGATGTTACGGGATTTTCCATCTCTTAAGGATCCATCAAAATATCTATATAAAGTAGAGTACGCTATATATGTAATGTCTAATCAATAAAATAAAAAAATCCTAGCGTTAAGTCTTTACATCCCCAGTAACGCGTTTTTAAGCATTGGCGTATAGTTTGCATATAACAACCCAGTAGCACGTCAGGGGATAGGGATGCGCCGTGATACGACAACACTATACCAAACTCGTAGTGGTCTCATATAAGGATAAAGTATGACAAGGCACGTGAGGCAATGCCCAAGGTAGTATACTACCAGTTTGGGTCGCAAGGCTGGTCGTAAAGCATCGTAGCCACGATCGCCCACCGCGTCCATCCATCCCATATCGAATGTAATGATCCGCCTTTCATACTTTGAAAGATGAACCGTTGGGGTAAAGAAAAAAATAAATAAGAAGAAACTTCACAATCATAGAATCTCACAAAGGAATGAAACAACATATATTAATCAACATAAGATTTTATATAGATACTGCCATACTAGTACATTAGAGTCATAATAGTACAAGATTCCAAACTGGAACAGTTATAGCTACCTATCCTTAGATCACTAATACAAAATACATACATATATACGCAACGGAATAAGATAGTAGCTATTTAACGTTGAAGCCACATGTTCCAAGCTCCTCTAAAATGCATCCGTGAGAATCCTGGATCACTTGGCTACTCATATAAATTTGAGTACCCAAGAGTTTTAGGGAAGAAAATAAAACTCCGGGTCAGACATGGGTCTGGTGTGAGTAAAGCATAAGTTTTTCTTTTTAACTTTGAAAAAAAACTTCAAAACAAAAGTATCTCGTAAGACCACGCCGCACATAAACACGGTCGAGTTTTTGCCTTACGTAACCAAAACAATTCTATATAAAATCATTTGATATTATCATAATGTCTAAGTTTAAAATAAATATTTAATATAGCTGAATGATTGCATCTCACATTTCAGTAGTGGGGCAAAACTAAGTGCATAAAGGCCCGCGTTGGAAAATGGATTCCAACAATGACAAGGCACCGGGGTACCATCTACCACAGTGCATCTCTAGATAAAATACACCGAGAGCCTCACATGGACTCCCTGCGAGTCAAGACCGGCCCTATCCCTTGCTGTATAGCGCCAAGTATGTCATCACCTTGGTTGTGATCAACAAACTAAATGGGCCCCGAGTATACATAATCTACAATATCGATCTAGATTGGGTGATGACCATACCCTAATGGTAGCAAATCACATAACCATGAAGCATATCCACTTATTTTAGTCATTTCCAGTTGATGAAGCTTGAGGTTATGATTACCTTTTCTTTGAGCAAACAATCTTGGAATGCTAACACTACCCTCCAAACAACCAATGCAATGCTAGCATTCATCCATACAAGTTGTTTCGGGATCGAACAAACCTTCAACATTTACTATTTTCCATTTTGGAATCACCTTCAGGAAGAATAGTACATCTCCATAGCATACTTCCTAACAATCCATCGTGAGCGTTATTAGTTTTGAGTAGTTCAGATAAATTATACTTATTCGAAACCGGGATCTCCAAACTAAGCGATAATTTCTTGATAACTCAACTCCGGTTCTTTTGGAAGCATGTAACTAGTATTCGAGTCCTCACCGGGGAACTCTAATATACACAACATACTTCCTGAGTTAAAAACATGTCAAGTTATAAATAGCGGACAATCCGCTACTTAGGGTAACTATACAGAGTTTACATATGGATAACCATATACTTAATTTAAACATGACAATGTAACTTGATTTCATATTTGTTTGAGGTTACTTAAGGATAATCGACAAAGAAATCCCTTGATTTAAAATATTTTCGAAAAAGAAAAACAGTTTAAACAAAACCGATATTTTAGAAACAAAGCGATTTAAACCCTTCTTTATTAATTAAATAATAATTAAAACTTTTTTAAATAATAATTAAATCTTGATTAAGTCTTAATTAAAATCTTAATTAAATTTAACCTAATCGGTAATTAATTAATAATTAACTCTCTTTTAAATAAATAATTAATTATTGATTAATCTTAAATAAAATTAAATAATAATTAAATCCATAATTAATAATTAAATAATAATTAACTTTTGATTATTTAACTAATTATAATTAACTTACTTAGTTAACACTTAGGTACTAATTACATTTGTTAATTAATGATTAAGTACTAATTACCTTAATTAATTAATTAAATAATCATTTGTTAAATAATTAATTAATTAAATAAGAAATACCTTTCTAATTACTTAACATAAGTTAGAAAAGACTTTTATAAAATATAATTAAGTAAAACACTTACTAGTTCATTTTATGAACTGCTTCCATAGCGACTATCGCTATACGACCCGTAATTTCAAAACTTAAAGTTGGGTTTTTTCTAAATCTTTTAAACTTCAACTCTTGGAAACTTTACCACTTCGTAAATCATAAAGGAGTGTTTTTGAAATCCAAACAAATTTAACTTAAATATATTTTTAAATTTAAAACCCAAGTTCAAAGCTCTTACACAAGGGATTACATGTCGCTTAAACGAGCAAAGGTGCTAACTTTCTTAGCATACAGCATGTATTCAAACAATAACATTCATATTCACATCAAAACCACTAACATGAGCCAAGGTCTCAACTTTCTAACTAATATAAACATTAAACTTCATTTCAAGTCTAATTTCAAATCATATCGCATAAGCATATAAAATTCATAACCAAACATCACTATAATTCAAGCACTTATACATTCATACAAACCAACAATTATTTTCACCCAAATGCACATCATATATAAAATAAACTAAACAATGATATATGTTTTAAAATCTTAGTAAAAAGGAGAGAACTTTACTCAACAAAAGTTGACTAAATCAAGGCAACTTCCTCTAGAGCTTGTACACGAGCTAAGTCTTCGCTTTAATTTGGAAAATGAGATTTTTTGGAAGGTTCAAGGGGACTAAAGAGTTCGACTTAGGGGTATATGGGTTCGTCCTAAGGGGTTTAAGGGTGGGTATGTGCATGTTTTGTGGAGGAGAGGTATTGAACAAGGAAAGAAAGCTTTAAACAAGAATTTAAAAGTTTAAAAGTGGATGAACTAATCTTTTTAGACTTTTAGAAATATTTAGGAAGCCATTAAAGTGTATATGAAAGCTTGGAAGAGAATTTAGAAAGTAGGAATGAATTTAGAAAATGAGGAAAAAGGGTAGGAAAGGGGTTTATATACTAGTGCAAAAGTTAAATTACTAAAATAGCCTAAGAGTACATACTCTCCACTAGATTTTTGCCACATCATCCTTTACATTTATTTAAGTTAATATGTATATATATATATAATTATTATGTATAGTCACATCACTTCTTATATATAATTATTATGTAAAGTCACATCACTTCTTATATATATATAATTATTATGTATAGTCACATCACTTTCTTTATATATATAATTATTATGTATAGTCACATCACTTTCTTTATATATATATATATATATAAGTTTAAGTATTAATTAACTAATATGTGACAAGGTATAATTACGGTTAATGATTACAAATCTAAGATGTGACAATACTTAATATATATATATATAATGTTTACTATTTTTAAAACTATGTCTTGTCACATCACTTACTAATCCAAATTAGTATAAGATAATTTATTTCTAAGTGTATTATTATCTAGTTAATTAACTCTTATATATATGTACATACAGTGCACAAGGACGAACAACGTTCCCGACAACTTTTCGTTGTCGAATTGTCGAAATTTCGAAAAACATTCTTCGGCCACATCTTCTATTTTCTATGAACTATTTTGTTTTAAACTAATTATTTCTGTAAACAAAATTTAAAAACTATTTCAACATCATTAGATATTATTTAACAGAGTTTTAATTTGAGTTATATAATTCATCAATTAATTATTAAAAATATATATAAATGTCTAGAATTAAAGTAATTAAATCCTAGGTCGTTACATCGAATCAAAGGGAGGTCATCCCAAATCAAGGTGCACCAATCGGAACCAACATCAAAAGTAATAGTATGGACCGAGTCCAAAAAGAAAACCGAAGAACATATGTCTGCTAGAGGTAGCTACCCTCATTGGCCATGTCAAGCCGTCCGGTTTTAGTCATTTCAAATTGACACAAGTGTCGGGGCTATCCATCATCGTTCTGTTTCTTCAAATCCAGCAACGTACACCAAATCCAACCACTTCATTCTGGAGTCTCCTCCACGTACACGGTTGTTAAAGTGGTTCCAATATTGATAGAGAGTATGCCAATAATCGGCCCCCGTATCTTTAACAACCAAATGTCATTTTACACACCGGTTGGTTCTTTTACATTTCAAAAACAATTCATATTTGATATCCAAATATCATATTCACTTCAAAATATCCTTCAATTCAAAATCATCATACTTACTTCATATGTCATTTTCACTTGCAAATATCATTTCAAATTCCAACTTAGGTTATAACCCCATTTAACCACATTCGCATTTAAATCAACGATTTAAATATAACATTCTAACTTTGCACGGTTTGAATTTTTGAAAATAGTTTGAAAATTTTAAATAGCTAGACTAGTTTAGATATTTAAATAGTTTGATATAAAATAGTTTGAAGAGTATTATTTTTGCATTATCTGGGTTATCTTCCTTTGATAATAATGAGACATATCTTGGTATGCCTGTTTGCTCTTCAAAAATCAGATCTAATTAATGTCTGCGGCTGTTTGAAAGAATCACTGACAGATTATCCTCCTTGTCTGATTCCTTTTTATCTATGACTGGTAGGTTAGTTGTTATAAAATCTATTGCTTCTTCCATGTGCTTATACTATGCCAGAATATATATTTTGTCTGCCAAGCTCATATCCATGGGAAATTCTGCTTTAAATCATTTTCTTTGGCATGGCAATCCTTTTTCAAAGAAACTAATCCCTATTCCTTTCAAAACTGTTTGTTGTCCTTTCATTAATGGTGGTATGGGCATTATGGGCATCAAAAAATGGAATAAGGCAGCTCTTTGTACAAGACTTGATAAATTTATGAATAATGAAAATAATCTCCGGGCTTCTTGGACAAGGATTAATTTTAATCAAGAATATGCATTTTTGGACTATGGAACCCCCTTTAGATTGTAGCTGGGTGTGGAGAAATATTTTAAGATGCAGGTCTATTTTTCTCCCCATATTTCAAAAATGTATTAAGGAATATGTTACTTCCTTCTGGTTTGATCCATGGTCTGCTAAAAGTTGTATCTTGCTAATGTGATAATTGAGAGTCCAGTCAGGGATCAATGAAAATGCTAAGGTTAACTCATTTTGGACTGATGGATACATTAATCTTCCTTATTCTTGTTCATATGTTATAAGGCAGGTTTGGGCTAATATTCAGAACAATGTTTACATAAAGGATAATGTGCATGATTTATGGGATGGGAAGAAACATTCAATTGCTAGTGTTTACAAGCACATTATCAAGGCTACTCCTCTGATCAGTTTCCCTTGGCACTCTAGAATTTGGAATTCTAGTTCAATCCTGAAAGAAAATATCATGTTGTGGAAGGTGGTAAGGAATGGTATTCATACTCTTGATAAGTTTAAAGCAAGAAATCTGGTGCTGACAGCTACTTGTCTTCTGCGTTGCAATGAAGATGAGAGTGTTTTCACCTTTTTTTTAACTGTCATTACACATTCTTCATCTGGAAAAGAGTATCGAGGTCCTTAAATCTGCACACTCCTAGTTCGAACTCTGATATTGAATGGTTTAATATTTTTAAAGAAACTAGGTGGAAGTCAAGTAGAGGTGATTTATTATTAAGGGTCCTGAAGAAGTTTGTGTATTTTGTTTGGATGGAAATGAACAACAGGGTATTTTATGGCTCTTCTACCACTAAACACATACTGGTCCTCTCTATTGCTAAACATTTAAGGGCCTTTGATTTCCTTGTTGTGCTGCTATTTTTTGGTGGCTTGCTTGGGTCATTGTTGCGCTGCTTCGGGTGATGCTTGGTGTCTCCGGTTGGTTGCTTCGGGTCCTTTTATTTTGTGGTGAAATGTCATGCTTGGTGCATTTTGTAGCTTGCTTGGTGGTTTTCTATGTGTTGCTTGTGGTTTTTGGTCCTTGTAATGTTTAATTCCTATTTTATGTCACCTCTTTCTCTGTATCCCTCTGTAATTCTGATTTATACTTGTAATTTTGCATGGTATAAATAAAAGGTAGGGACCCTTTTAACCCCGCTGGCTTTGCCAAAAAAAATAGTTTGAATATTGAAAATGGTTTATATAGTAAAATAGTTTGGAAAACCAAAATAATTTTAATATTTAAAGAGATAGATTTTAAACAATTTATATTAAAATAATTTATTTTGAAAATAGTTTCAAATCAAACTGTTTCGTTCCATTTCAACAAATCTGGACCCAGGTCCAAATTTAAATCAAACTGATTCAATTCCAAATCTTTCAATTCAGATCATCTTCAATCTTAATTCAATTCAAATCGACTCAATTTTGATTTTGATTGAAATCAATTTCAATTTCAATTCAAATCAACTTCAATTTCGATTTCAATTTCAATTCGAATTAATTTCAATTTTGATTTTTCATTGACCCGATTCAAATAGTTCAAGTTTCAATTCAATTCTTAATTTTAAACCATTTCAGTTTATATAAAGTTCGAGTTCAATTTCAGAATATCGATTTAAATCAAATTTAACCTCGATGTTCAATTTAATGTTCAAATCTTTAAAATGACTCAATTCCGAGCCTAAGTTTGAAATATCAATTTAAATCCCTTTTCCAAAGAAAAATCTCGAAGTTCGAATAAAGTTCAATCTTTAAAACAAATTTGATTTCTATAATTCAAATCATATATCGATGATAACTTCAAATTCCAAATTACATTTTTTATACACTTTAGTTAACAGATTTCAATTTCAATATTTCAAGCTCGAGTTTGAAAACAATCCAATTCCCATGTTTCAATTTAATTTTATTTTTATAAAACAAACTCATTTGAATAAATTCAATCCAAGAATTTAAAATCATTAAATTTAACCAATCCGGTGTCCGTATATAATTTTCTATCCTATGGCCAAGTGAATAGTTATTTCGATTTTTAATTTCAGGGATGGATATATATCATTTCAATCCAAATCAAAGTGTCATAGGTGTATACCATTTCAACCTATTTCTTAATTTATTCGAAATAATTCAATTTATAGTTTTATATACCGTCAATAATGTACAGGGTGATAACAAGGATATATAAAATAAATAAACATCCAATCATCCAATATATTAACCAATAGCATTCAATTTCAATCAACATCCAAATCAGCTAATAATTCACAATAATTAACTAGTTATCAATATCGAGTGTTTAACTAGCAATTTAATTTCAATTTCAAATTTAACTGTCGATTTAAATTCCTATCAGTTCAATTCATATGTCAATTTAAATGCTAGTTAATTTACCAAACAATAGTTAATAAAAATAAATCACTTCATGATTTAAACTTAACCAACATCAAAATAATTTAGTATTTCATGAGTGGGTTTGATCACTCACCTTTATTTTAAATTGAAAATTTCTCAGAGTCAAATAAATTCCAATCCAACTCAATGGCGTAGCCTTCGTTGACATGATTGCAACGCGACTTCTTTCGTTCGAAACGAACCTCGAATGGAAAAGTTATGAATAAACAAACATTTGAATATAATTAAAATTAATTAACGAAATTAAATAAAAATTAAAAACTAAACCTTCTCCTATCGTTCCTCACGCATGCGCACAGCTCCCAGGCAACCGTGCTTCTTCTTCTTTCATTTTTTAAACGTGAACGATCGATGATCGATCGCCAGCTTGCCGCCAACCAACCACCGCGTCCTCCGCGTGCGCCTGCACCACCGCCGCACCACTCCCTAGTGCTGCCTGCCTCCATCGCACGTGCTCCGCGCGCGCTCATATGCGCAAAAACCTAAAAAAACACAGTTGAACGCAAGGCAAATTCAGCTCCTATCGTCGACGATAGCACGATCCAGCCGTACATCGAGTAGAGCTTGTCGAGCTCTCCATTTTTGCTTTTGGAGGCATTCGATTTCATTGAATGGATTTGGAGAAATTAAGGGAGAAGATCGTGGAATTTCGACCATTGAAATTGAATGAACAGCTGAAGCTAGGGCTTGGGAAAAATGAAAGGGAGGATAGCCTTATATATAAAATTTTCCACGGCACTATTCATCCTCGAAAATTTCAAACTCCAAACAAAGCGTGCTGCCTGGCGTTTTATATGTTATACCCTAATTCGAACTTAATGGAAATGTATCGAAGGCTAATTCCATCATATTCGAAAGATAGCTTTTCAAATCAAATTATTTTAATTAAAGTTCTGAAAAAAAATTCTACACGTTTTAAGCTCGCACAACCAAACGATAAGTCTGATCACTACAAAACATGAAATCCTATAATAACTCACTATTATGGATCTAATGAAACTGATTTCGTTAGAATCCGAGATAGTTGCTCGAATGACTATTTTTACCCGTTAATTAAAACAAGTAATTTCCAAAATCAATTTGATCGTTTTTAAATTCAAATTTAAAATTTAACAATCTTCATTCTTGTTTATATAAAATTTAAATCAACTTCCGAAATCATTTTCATTCATATTAAATTCAGGATTCAATTATTTAAATAATTCCAATATTAAATTTAACAATTTAATTATCAAATAAATGTTTTCTTATCGAATTTTGTTATTTAAATTTCATCTAAGTTTATATCCAATAAATTACATTATTAAATCATTAAATTTTATTTCTAACCATTTTTGTTCAATAATTATATTAAATTTAATAATTTAAAATATTTAAAAATACGAGTTGTTACACTTTAAAAACCTCCCTACTAAATAATTTATTAAGTTTAAAACATCATTAGTCAATAATTAATTAACTTTAAAACACCATAATGAATAATTAATAAACTTAATCATTATTAAATAAATGATTAATTAACTTAACCCATCATTAATAAATTATTAATAAATTTTCAAAAACATCATTATTAACAAATTTACTATTTAAATATCATTAATAAAATAATTAATTAACTTTTAAAATAATTTAAATGGTTTATTTAATTTTAAAACAACGTTAATAAAATAATTAAATAACTTTCAACTTTAAAACATCATTAATAAATAATTAGTTAACTTAAAATTGTTAAAATAATATTTACTTAACCATTTAAACATAGAAAATACTTTGCTTTAAAATACTTTAAAGTCAGGGTAAATCGAAATCCATTTCTTTCGGTATTTAGAGAGAGGCTTAGCATCCCCAAATGGCACTTAAACAAGCCAGTGCTTATTTTCAGTTCAACAATCCAGATCATATGACTGATATGTACATAAGCAATAAGTATGTAAATAAAATTCATAAATAATAAATGATGGATAACACGTTGTTTGTCCAACTCAACTGACATATCAATAAGTGTCCAAATTAATAATATAGCAGAATGAGGATTTATTCTACTAAATAGATGTCCAATAAGATCTACTCAACTTAAATATAGTAGAATAGTGTTTTATTCTGCTAACAACATGTCAGTGATAAATTATAATTACCAAACATGAGATTATTATCTATGACTATAAATTTATGGTTATTTTATACTTCTACAAATCTGTCGAATACTTATTCGAATGTGTCCAATTTTAATGATACGAATCCAGTGTCGAAATCCATGGGTCAAACAGACTCCGCATGGATGCGCTACAACGTTTCAAAGTTTAATTATTTAAACTAAAACTTAACTTACTCAAATTATAACTTAACTACCACACCTACTCTCCTGGCCTAAACTCAGCCCGCCTTCCTCCTCTCCTACAACAAACAAAATCCTAAATCAACCCATCCTTCAAAAATTCAAAACTGGAGCCAAATATAAACAAGTGCATGAACGTGCACAGTGTGCACATGAAACACACCTCCGACCTCCGACTGCTTCACCGACACCTCCCACAAGTCAGCCTCACCATGCTTACCTCATCGATCTACCATCGTCACTTCCAGATACCCACCACCAAAAATGACCCTTCATCTCTGAACCGTGCATATCTAGGTCGACATCCTCCGACATATCGACCTCGTCGCACTATCCCATCCCACAACCAACCTCGCTACCACCTCTGATATGACCGCCTACCTCCACGCACCTTCAGGCAAGGACCGAGCCCACTCGATGCTTTACTGTGCCGTCGCGACTTTGATAATGCACGACAAAACTAGAACACCTCTAACCCTAGATCGAATTCTACAGCCCACCTTCGCAATCGCAACCCCTGCAACCAACACTATGGCTTCGCCACTACCCTAGGTCGCTCCAGCTCCACTTGCTCCAGCCCAAATCACCTAGGTCGTCAGAATTTGATTTTTGAACCAAATCTGATCAACTCACTACCACGACACCATCTGACACCGTAAAATCCTACGAACAGCTCCAAAAATCATGATTCATAGATATGAACATGATTGCAAAGGCCATTCGTCGATTCGCGATTAATGAGAAACCCACTCTATATGACCACTTACTGTTATCGACACATAACTCTCTCACCGCTTCATGAGACAACCCCGGACTAATTTAAAAAAAAAACTAGATCCAAGATAAACATCTTCCTAGTTAATGATCTTAGCTAAATCGGAACAGATTAGGAGATATTGAATTTGGAAATCAAAATTGGAAATGGTTTCATGTAATTTTTCAAAAGAACAATGAGTAGTGTTGTTCCCTACATACTTCCAGTAAGCCTATTTCTCTCTTCTCAAAGCAAAATTTGATTTTATATCAGTATGTATACATAAGGGATATTTTAAATAAATCAACTAAGCTATATCTTAAGCATCATAACATTTATGATATATGTGAATAAAAAAGAACATTGAAATTGAGATCTTGCCTTTTAAAATTATTGAGAAATCCAAGATAGTCTGTTTTTAAAGCAAAACGATGGTTTTTATTCTTCTCTAGTAACCTTGAGTGAAAATAAAACAATGAGCTTGAAGATAAGTATATGAAGTATGAAATAAAAATGGAATAGTGTATATGTATATATAGGGAGATTTAAAAAGAACTAAAAATAAGGAAATGAAATGAAAATACCCTTTTCAACTCAATCATAATTTCAAAGTCACCAAGTAATTACATATAAAAACATGTTTGGTATTAGTGTGTATCAAGTCCTTTTTGTTTACTTATATACTTAAGGAAGCTTAAGTCTTTTCACGTTAAAAATTTAAATATATTTAATTTTACTATCATTATTTACTTATTCCTTTTATATTCCAAAATGTAAAGTTTCTCTTTTAAAAAATGTATATATTGGTTTTAAAAACATATACATGGGTATTTATGACTTTCTACAACTTGCCATTCGAAAAAAAACTAAAACTCCGAAAGCGGGTTTCGATCACATTTTCAAATTTCCGTCAAACTATCTTTATGCGTAAACTAAATCCAAAAAATGGATTATTTATTCTTAGTTGTCAATTTTAAAGAGAGTTATTTACTTATTAAAACCATTAATTTAATATTTAAATTAAATTAAATATTCATAAATTAAAGCGATAAATTCTGGGTCATTACAGCGGCATTAATGGCATTCAGTATTTATGGCTTCGTTAATGATCTACGCCATTGCTTATTATTTTTTATTGATGAGGAGTGGTATTGTACGCTTGTGGCATTGATTTGTCTTTATAATTTTGACATTACTTATTGATGTAGGATTATTGTTATGCCACATGCCTTTGGAATTAACATTGGTAGTAACATTTTCCCCCTAGTATGAAGGAACATTGACTTTTCAAGTCATTATTCTCGGCATTGGCACATTGCTGCCTATTGGTATTCTTGTTTGGATCTATCTGTACTTTTAATTTGATCCAATGGCTTCTATGTGCCTTCTTCTTCCTATCGATAGTAAGATATTCCTCTTTGTTCCTCTTTTACCTACGATTAAAACTCAAGCAAAAAGAAAGTTCAAATTTTCGAAGTCATTCAAAATCCCAAATCACATTTACCTGAGTTAATATTATGGTTCGTTCTTCAATTTTAATTGCAATGGTTATCTTGAATTAGGGACCTTTGTATTGAAATTGCCATTAGGGTTTATTTGGGTGTTTTCGATTTCGAATTGCCACTTAGGTTTATATATTAGATTTGGACTGTTAATCCTCATTCTTCTTGCTAAACCAATAATGGGTTATGTTTAACTTTGGATTATTATATCGCTGGGAGATTTTAATAAGCTAATTTGAATTAGGTGATATTGATTTAAATGCCCGTGAGCTTTTAGTTTAATAACAAAGTGGATAGGTTACTAGGCCCAAAACCCAATATCGCTCTATTTCATTGTGATACTGATGCCTTACGATATTGTTGTAAAATCTGGCATTAATCAGGTTTTCTCCATGTTCATTGTTTCGACAATCAATTCTAAAACTTATAAAATTTTATAACACAAGGCCTTCATATTGCAATATTAGAGAATATTGTTGTTGCATATATTCGACATTAACTCAGGGGGTTATTGCATGAATTTAATAACCTTATGATGCGCTATTATTTATTTATAACAATTGGTTTTTAGTATTCGAACTTTATGCAACATTGTGATCTCGTGATGTAGTTGTTGCTATAATTTTATAGTCTGCTTATACATTTAGTTTCTTTTAATTAATAAATTTTTGAACTATGTCAACATTTCTCATCGATGTCGGTTATTTTATCATTTTTACATCGGCGATGGTTGCGACATTACATTATACTTGTCAATAGTGCCCTTAATATGGCATTACTTATAATTTAATTATGAGATTCATGATATATTTAGGATAATTTTTTATTCAAGTTCTTTTTAAATAACAATTTATTCCCCATCATGATTTTAGCATTTATTTACATATTTTTACTCGGTTAGAAATTTAAACATTTTCAGAATGTCGACATAGATTACTCTATGGTTATCGTCCTATTGTAAATATTATGTTGGATTTTAAACTTCGAACAATGTGTTACCCTCTGCTTTAGCATATAATAGCTTATTTTATATAATGAGCATCTTGAAAAATTATCTATCTTTTCTGATTTGGTATAATATCACCTGGCAGGCAAATGGAAGGAAAAAAGACAATTCAGAAAGGAATCAAGAAACCCAGTAAAGGCCCCAAAGCTTCTCCAGCTACTAAGAAGAAAATCATCTTCTCAGTCCATCGTATATTACTACTATAGACGAAGTGGATTCCATCTTAAACAATTTGGCATAACATGCATATAAGTTAGGCCTGTTGGCCTTCTGGTAGGATAAACAACCCTCTAGAAGGGTTTTTCGCCTTTACACCAATCTACACACGACACTTAGGATATCTTCCTTTTCCTCGCTTCCTTTTGCGGTTCTTAGAGTACCTAAACATCGCCCCAATACAATTGTCTCCCAATTCATATACATATTTGACTTAATTAGAAATCCTTACCAGAGAGGCCAACCTTCCGTCTCTTAGTGCTGAAATCCTCCATACTATAGCTTGCCCTGCCAAGATAGGTGAGCAACAGGGTATTTCACTAAATTGCATTCGTCCTCTTCTGAAAAGCCTAATTACTAATGGCGTCAACAATACGAAGGAATGGGAAAATCGGTTCTTTTACGTTAGATGCTACTCTAGAATTAGGGGAACCTTCTCCATTATAAGTAAAAATTTATTTCTTATTGTTTACGTTATATTTATCATTCTCTTACAATTAATGCTTTCATTTAGGTCCGACTCCTAGTTAAGTTCCTCCGATAATGATATCAAATCTCTTACACTAGCATCCCAGAGTATGCGTGACAGACTCACAACTCTGATGGAAGTGAATCTTCGTCAATACTCATTGATTCAAGACAACCGTATAATACTTAGGGAGCCTCCGATGATGAAAAGGAATGCCCAAGCAAGACTATCACTAGTTGTAATAATTGAAATGTTTTCTCTACTTCTTCTCCAGTTCAACTTGAGGCCATGGATAAGTTTGCATTATAACTGGTATGGAATTCCTAATGTTATTATCTCATAAACTTCTTTCCTTGTTTTAGACTCTTCTGCTCTTGTCGTTGCTTCTAAAGAGAAAGAAGTTAAAGTTGATGCTCCTAAGAAGAGGAAAAATAAAGATGAAATTCCGCCTCGTCTCAGCGGAGCAAACCTACTTCTATTGAGGACTCTATTGCCAAAGCAATTAAGGCATTAGAAAATGAGGCAGACAATGATGCTCCTACAAATATTCCATCTCCTCCCTCAAGTAAAAGGCCGAAGCCTGTGGGTGACTTTACCCCTACTGTTGTGAATGAGGATGAACATATGATCATCGACTCAAGTCCCGGGGCCGCGAACTTAGATAAAGCCTAGGAGCAACCAAAGGAGGCCTATACTTTCGAATCCCTTTTAAGTATTACCTTTCCTACTTCTACAACAACCATCAGTTGTCTATATGATGAGCTTGATCAGTTTACTTCTCCAGAAAGGACTTAAATTATGTCTTGTTTTTGAGTTCTAAAGCACTTGTGATTTTTATTCATAACTTGCTTCGAATTCCAAAAGCACTCATAACCTTGATTTTTACTAGCATAAGATTGCTCTACATATATTTTTTTAGCAAAGGCTAGCGGGGTTGACAGGACCCCTACCTGTTTTATTGCAAGGAAGAATAAAAAAGAAGACTCGAAACATACTTCAAGCCTCAAAAAAGAAAACCACATAAGGTTGAAACAAAAAGAAGAAGACAAACACACAAAGATAAACAAGGAGAAACAAAGAAGAGGAGACACACAAGCTTCCCGAAGACAGGCAAACCTATCTCCAAGACAGATTCATAGCAGGCGGAAACACCGGGTTTCTCAGAATTGCTTCATAAATTTCAATTTTCAAGTCCTTCCATAATACCTCACCAGCTCTCCTCTTCTTTTCAATACAAATTCTATTACGTTCTTTCCAGAGCACATTGAAATATTTCTTCATGCATAGGGTTATCAGTCGAGATTTCATGGTTCTCCATCTTGTTGCTTTGTAGATTATGTTCAAATCAATAGTTGAAGGGGTAGCCAAGGCACCACATCCCGCTACCATCATCATTCTTCTCCACATGTTAAGGTTAGCATCACATTCAAAGAAAATGTGCTGAACACTTTCAGGATTGCTTGAACAGAAAAGACACATGTTCCCATGATTCAAGCCCATATTAAGCATGATAGTTCTTGTTAGCAATGCATTATGAACCACTTTCCATAACATAAAGTTTTCCTTCGGGCTGGAGTCATCATTCCAAATTATCCTCAGCCACCTGCAATTGGGAACACTGCTCAAATCATAAATTACACTGTAAGCATGAGAGACAGAGTGGAGACTGTCTCTCCAAAAAACTTGGTCAGCTTCCACAGAATCAATACTGGCACCTTGGATCTGGTTCCAGACAAATCTAAGCTGCTGATTTGATGTGTAAGGAAGTTGGAGATTGCCTTGATATATATAGTCAGTAGCCTTAGCAATGACAGGAATTCCAGATTGTTGGACTTGTTGATGTGTTAATAAGTTGATAATGATCAAACCAGGGGAAACCCATGGTTCATGCCAGAACCTAACTTCAGATGAAACAGCCATCTTCATACAAATGAAAGGAAGAAAAGTAGGCCTTAATGCTAGGATCTTCCTCCATGTCCAACTACAAACCTGAGGAACCATCACACTCCAAAAGTTATTGCATCCAATTCTATGTGTCCACACCCATCTCAGCCAAACACTACCATGCTTAGAGAGAACAACATTGAAGTGGGAACTAAAAGCTGCCAAATTCCACTTCAGAATGTTAATAACTCCCAAACCTCCCTTGTCTCTGGGCAGTTCAATGAGTTTGAAAGAGCAGGGAATAAGTCTTTTACTATGAATAGATCCACTCTAAAGAAAGCGCATCATAGCACTTCTAATCATTTTCAACAGCTTTGTTGGAAAAATGAAGGCTTTGGCCCAGTAAACTAGCATGGAAAAGGAAACTGATTTGATAAGAATAAGTCTACCAGCTTGTGATAAAAAATGATTCGACCACTTATCCATGACAGAAGTGATTCTGGAATAAAGAGGGAGGCAGTCAGAAATGGTAAGTCTGGAAGTTAAAAGTGGGAGACCTAAATATGACATATTAGTATCCATTGGCTGAAGACCAGAAGCTTGTAGGAGAGAGGAGGATAGGCTAGAGTCAATGCCAGAGAAGATGATGCTGGATTTGTTCAGGTTTATCTTAAGACCAGACATCAAGTGGAAAGATGATAACGTGGACAAAACATAGAGGATGGAAGAGAGCTGAGGTTTAGTAAAAATCATGATATCATCAGCGAACATCAGAGTTGTCACTTTATGGAACTTGCACTTCGGGTGGAAGGAAATCAGGTTGGAATTAAACTTAATGTTGAGAAGACTAGTTAAAGCCTCCATAACAAGAATGAAAATATAAGAAGAGATTGGATCACCTTGTCGAATCCCCTGCCTTGCTTTGAAATACCCAACAAAATGACCATTAAGAATAAGAGAGAAGCTTGGAGTTAATATGCATTCATAAATCCACCCCACAAAAGGTTTGGGAAAACCCATTAATGCCATTATCCTAACAATGGTAGACCAGTGAATAGAATCGTATGCTTTCATAATATCAAGCTTCATCATAGCTGCAGGAGAAGCATTTGACCTACCATAACCACAGAGAAGCTCCTGAGCGAGTAGAATGTTATCCATTATATTTCTTTTGGGGATAAAGGCCACTTGGTTCTATGAGATTATGTAGGGAAGAACACGAACAAGTCTATTAACAAGAATCTTGGATAAACACTTATATACTACATTACAGCATGAAATTGGTCTGAAAGAAGAAACCGAGCTTGCATCTGTCGATTTAGGAATCAAGACAAGGTTGCTAGCATTCACTTCAGAGAGGAGAGTACATTTATCGAAGAAATTGTACACAGCTTTGCAAAAATCATTCTAAATATAGTCCCAACAAGTTATGAAGAAATGGACATTGAATCCATCAGGGCCCCCACATGACTTCTTGTTCATAGCAAAAAGAGCTTGCTTTATTTCTTTATTGGTAACTTTTTCAACAAGCATAGCTGAATGCTCAGAGCTGAGTAAAGGGAGAGTTATTTCATCAAACATGTTAAGGTCAGGAGCAAAATTAGATGAGTTACCCAGAATACCCATGTAATACTCTAGAAAGGCAGTGTCAATTTGATCAGGAGCAGTGAACTGAGTGCCGTCAAGCCCACGAATCATATGTATATTTTCCTTTGCCTGCTTAATTTTGATTGAAGCATGAAAGAACTCAGTGTTTCTGTCTCCAAACTGAAGCCATTTGTTATGCAACTGTTGTTCTTTCATGCTGCTTTCAATATCCAGAGCCTTATTGAGTAATTTGAATAAATTGCGTTCCTCATCAGCAGCCTGAGAAGAGTCAGGGTTGTTCATCATGTATTCCTGTGCCTTTATGTACTTTTCTTTAATGTGTGTAGACTGCTTTGAACCATCACCATACAGGTTGGTAGCCCAAGATCTCAGGGCCTTCTTAACAAGTTTTAGCTTCCTGCACAAAATAAACATTGGATTACCATAACATTTAGTGGACCAGGCAGTGTTTACTAATGGTTTGAATTCAGAGGAAAGAGTCCAAGCATTGTAGAATTTAAAGCTCCTTTTTTCCTTCGACCCAGGAGAACCAGAAGAGAAAATTAAGGGAGAGTGATCCGATAGAATAGGAGGAGGGACAAGAACAGATAGGTTGGGCCATACAGATAAGGAAATAAGATTGCAGAAGGCATGATCAATGGTGGAGAAAATTCTCACTCCACTCCTACTATGATTGTTCCACGTGAATCTAGAACCAGAAGATGGAATTTTGATAAGATTTGAGTCAGAAACAGACATGTTAAAAGGTTGGATATGCTTTGGCAGAAGGGGAAGACCACCCTGCTTGTCATCAAGGCGAAAGCAGCAGTTAAAATCACCCAAAACAAGCCATGGATGAGTTTCCTGCCTAAGGTGAGGAAGATAATCAAGAAATTTATGCCTAGAAGCAGATGAGTTATCAGCGTAGACAAAGGTGAGGTAGAAAGAAATGGAAGAATGGGAAAATTTGACATGAGTGTGAATGAATTGTCTAGAAGAGAGAATTGTTGACAAGGAAAAGGAGGAAGGATAATAGAGAACAAAAATTCTTCCATAATCTGCATCACAAAGATTATGTAAAAGATTCCAAGAGGGGTTTATATAATTTGCAGCTCTTAAAGTTAAAGGAAGGTTTAGCTTAGTTTCTAGAATAGCAATTATTTTCAAGTCATGCAAATGAATGAGATTTTTAACTTGATCAAGTTTCAAATGACTGTGGGCTCCTCTAATATTCCACACTCATAGTCTTTGTGTTATCATAAACACAGGGATTGGTGGTTGGTGATTTTCTTGCTCCTGGTAACAGGAGATTCTGGGTTATAAGCAGTTTTTTTGGACTTGACATTCTTCGAGGAGGGAGATGATGTGATAGGAACATTGCTAACAAGGGGCTTGACAGCAGGAATATGTTTATCTCCGTCAACCCAACCAGGGATGGTGGAGTTATTGATGTAGGGGACTTGCAGAGGTAGAGAGGGTTGAGACTGAGTTGGTTGAGAAGAGTTAGAAGGTAGGGAATTGGACTAAATGGAAGGAGGAACAATATTTTCATGCATAGATTGAACAAGATACAATATTTGAGTTTCAAGTTTCCTACAAATATCAAATTCAGAAATTGTTTCACTGATTTGATTATGGCCTTTTTCAAGTTGATATTCAGTTTCAAGGTGGTGCATATTGGATAATCCACTGTCCTCTACATGTTCTGTTTGACTGTGCACGTGCACAAGAGTTCGGTTGTGCAACAGAGTGCACACTTCTTTTGTACTACCAGAAAGTTCTGTGCCTTCGGGGTCAACCCTAGGTAAATCATAGTTTTCCCTGGGGCAAACAGAAAATGCTTCGGGTTCACGAGGAGGCAAAGGGCAGCCAACTTCAAGAAATTCACCCTCCTCTACAACATCAACAATTGCATGACATGTTCCCTGAACTACTATGTCTGTTTCGTCAAGCCCATTATCATCATCATTTGCCAAAACTTGAAACTTGTTCGATGTTATATTCACTGTTGTTGATTGATTGGCAGCACGAACTGAATCAGTTGATGACTTAACATGGGCATCAACCTTATCAATAGCAACTACACTTTCTTTTGCAATACCAATTGTATTATCCTTTAGCCTATCAGCATAAGACAAAATAGTGTTAGCCATATTTTTCTTTTTATTTTGGGGGACTTTTCGCCATACTTGCTTAAAATTATCAGGCCTGCCTACTTCCACAGTAGAATTTCCTCCTTTCTCAACTCCACCACCAGGAACAGTGCCCACTTGGTCCTCCATCACCTTAGTAACCATTTCCAAAGGACATGATTGGTATGACCAAATTCAGAGCAAGAAACACAAATTTCTGGTTTCCATAGATAACTAACTTGAACAAATTGTTCACTACCATCAAGCAGCTTAACAGGGAACTTATCGACAAGCTCATGATTTGGTTTGATCTCAACAAGGAATTTTGCATAAGTTATTCTCTCTAACTTCTACGTTGATTGATCCATACATAAGAATTTCCCTAATCTTGAAGCTAACCAGTTTATGCCGAAGTGTGACCAAGCATAAAGTGGGATATTGCTTAACCTGATCCAAACAGGAACAGACCGGATAGTGCCACAACTGTTTCCAATGGTAGCATCCCATGGTTTCAAAATGAAGAGTTTGTTTTCATGATAATGGGGTCAGCCTCTGCTAATCTATGACGATCATCACCAGATGAAAAATTAAAAAGAAAGAGGAAACCATCTGAATTCACAGTGACATCCCCTTTCAACTTCCATATTCTTTTCAGATGGGACACCACAGTTGAATAAGGAAGAGGCTTATCCAGGAAGAATCCCACTAGAGAGTCCTTCCAAACATCATTACCCACTTTGATGATCTCGTCAGTAGGCATAAGAGCATCACCAGAGTAGGACAGAGGACTTTCCTGAGGAACATAACTTCCTGCATTTCGAGGCCTGGTCTTGAAAAGCGAAGACCAGGGAGGAGGGTTGATAGAGGAGGAGGGAGAAGTCGGACAAGGAACAGAAGGTGGATGAGGAGGAAGATGGTTATGGGGACATGCTTGGGAGGAGATACAGAGGGGGGAAGCTCACAAGGGACAAGGTTCAAAGGAGGAACATGGTTAGGAGGAGCAAGAATGGGGGTTGCAGAGGTAGAGGCATGGTGAAAGGATGAGTTTGATGGGGACGAGTAAGGGGAGGGACAGATATGGCAGAAGAAAAAGAGGAGGGGATGGTCCCCATGGCAGAAGAAAAAAAGAAGTGATATTTAAAATTGCTCTACATATATTGATATAGCTTCGACATGATAATGCTTATGACGTCATCATGAACTTGAACAAGTCAAGCCCAACTACGCCAAGCCCTTTCTTAACCAAGTGTCGCTTTTACCAACACTCGTTGAGACCAATAAGAGTCAACTAAGCCATGCTCATCCAAATTCCTCTTCTGTTGCACTTTTTAGGTGTTAGCAAAGAAATTCGTTAATAGTGGAGTTTTCCAGATTTAGTTGGGGACAACGATTTGGTCAGGATGTTTGAAAAGTGGAGTAATAGATTTGATTAAATATTTCAACTAAATTTTAAGGGGGAGAATGTAATATCCAGGAAAATTGGTAAATATTTCAATTAAATATTAAAAATATAATAACGTAAGAATAATTAAATTAAGATGTTAATAAAATAAATATTAAATAAGGAGGGGCAAAATGGTCATTTTTTCAATTTTGGAATTTTACGATGAAACCGACACTGTTGGGACCGCCTCGTTTTTTATGTTCGCACGGTATTTTAGTTGTCTCGTCTGAAGTCCGTATAGAGGAATTATGGTCAAAACAATGTTGACTCAATTGGGCGCCAAGGCTTGGAGTTTTAATTTTGAATTTAAGTGCGAATGGTTGTTTCCCTCCTTCCGTGCAAAAATAAAGTCACATATATTTTTTAGTTTCAGAACCAACTGTGCTTTTTCTTCTTCTCCTCTTTCTCTCTTAATATAGAATGAATCAAATCGCTCTAACTCTCTCTAAACTCAACCAAATCGCACGAGGCTAGTGGCATTGTGCAGCTATTAGAGGAGGCTACGTAGCAGTTTTTATTTAGAGATGGACTTATGAAGCGAGAAGACATAGCAGGCCGGACAATGGAGGTTCGAGCAGAAAATAGTAAA
This sequence comes from Allium fistulosum, assembly GCA_030737815.1. Classification (NCBI taxonomy): domain Eukaryota; kingdom Viridiplantae; phylum Streptophyta; class Magnoliopsida; order Asparagales; family Amaryllidaceae; genus Allium; species Allium fistulosum. Next base: position 332,165,202 of record CM060901.1, on the reverse strand, counting down.
TTTGTTGAGTGATTCATTCTTTCACCTTCATATAATGCAATCATGATGTTATATATGATATGCTGGCTATATTAATGTAGATAATCATAATTAAACATTTAAAATCAAATTTAATTAGGATTTGGGAGGGATTTGGTTTAAAATGGTGAATTATAATTAGGGATATACTAAATCACAGTAATTTGATGAATATATGCTAAAATTGATGTAATAACATCGTAAACCAGACTTAAAAATGTTGGGTTAGGTGCTAGGTATGTTCTAAGGCGACCGGAGGCAGAGAGGAGGCAATTGGAGGTGAAAGGATGGGGTTAAAAAGCCAAATTCGTAGCTTGGAAATCCCAAGAAACATGTCCACCAGTGCACCGGTCATGCCAACCAGACACCGGTGCACTATATTTTGGGGCAGGCTAAACCTGGGCTTATAAATGTAATAACTCGTCCCAAAATGGACCTAATTTCGATCCAATAAAAGGCTATCGAAAGTTGGGCCCATATCAAAGCAAGTTGTTAAGTTGATAAAATTTAAACATTACAAAATACTCAGTGCTATCAATCTATACTTTTAGAGTCTCACAACGGAATGGAAAAAATGTAATATCTAAAACAAGTACCCATTTCATAAAGAAAACCATTTCAAAAACATAACACGTTAAACATTACAACATGTTTACATAAAGCCTCCAAAGTACAACAACATAACTATTTGAACTAGGTACAATAAAATACTTTAAAAGCATAAATAGATAGATAACTATCACAAGTCTTCATCTCCACCTTCATCTCCTAAATCAGCATTACTCTCTCTAACCTCTGTTGTAATGAGGAGTGGGTCAGTACAACAAATCTCTGATGAAATGAAAATCTCAAGCTTTACCATAATTTTACTTGGGTAGTATTATTTAAAAAAGAAATATGTCTTATGTATTAAAATTACCTCATATGTATGAAGTCAACTGTAGCCTGAAGGCCCTTCTAGCGTAGCTACACAAAAGTCAATTGTAAGCCTGAAGGCTCTTCTAGTTTAACTATACATTCTTCGTAACTAGTGCATACGATGTACGAGGAAATACCTAAACCACTTACTACCTTTTTAATGGGGCTTAGGCAGACTCTGATCATTTAAGACCTATAAATTAGGCAGATCCTCATCATTTAAGACCCAACCCAAAAGGCAGTTCCTTATATGGTTCCTCTTCACCAACACCGTAAGAAATCCTATTAGGTCACTTAATACTTCACCAAGAAAGAGGCAGACCCTACCATAGCCACATAATACCTCAAACACGAAGAAGGCCTGTAACGACCCGGAATTTTGGTCATTAGATTTTGAACATTTAATTCATTTTAAATGTTAAATGTGAATTATAATTTTATTGAAATAAGAAATTTTGTTTAAATCAATATAATTAGGTAAAATTTCAAATATGACAATTCCATTGGATTTGAATAATAATAATTAAATATTTGAAAATTGGGATAATTTGTGAATCTAGATGTAAATGGGTATGAAAATGGTTTCTAATGTTTATTTTAAGTCTAATTTGATTTGAATTTTTACATTGGACTTTTGGATAGAATCAAAAGTCGATAAGTCGAATTTGGAATTTTATATTAATTTAATAATGGAATTTAATACTATAATAATGTAAATAATCAGATTTTGGTTCGGATGAATCAGAATGATTTCTAATGTGATTATAAATTCTATATGATTTATAATTACGTTAGAAAAATGTTAAAAGTGAAATTTGAAATGATTTCGACGATTTTGAAAATCGCTCGAATTTATAGACGAGTTAAAATAGCCTTCCGGGGCACAGTCTCAGAATTCGACGAAACTAGTTCCATTGGATCCATAATAGTTAATTATTATCGGATTTCAAATTTCGTAGAATTTGGAATTACCGTTTGTCCGTACGGATGAGAAACGCGTTGAATTTAAATCGATAATTTAATATTTAAAATCGATTCAAATTGTTATCTTCCACATACGATCAAATTAGCCTCCGAAACACGTTCCATTGTCTTCAGAATGCGGGTAAAACCTTTTAATCGCCTGTCGGCACGCGTTGTTTGGAGATCGTTTGAGAAAATTGTTTTAAGATGAATATAATATTAAAATATTTGAGTTATACGTATATATATATATACACGTTTTCTTTGGGCCGAAACCCTAGTCTCCTATTACAACCGCCACGAAATACTTCAATGGCCGAAACTTCGTATGCTTTCCCTTCAATTTCTGATCGATTCATCAACCATCTCCAGAAGCTTTCTACTACAAGAATGTAGAACACACCAAGGTCTATCCATCCAACGGCCATGATTGTATTTAGCGAAGTGGATCGGCAGCGATAAGGGGTTGAAGGCATGTCGTTCGAACTCAAAATACACGGCCATAGGGGCGCCGAGTTTCGCTTGGCTGCGGCCGTTAGGAAAGCTCGCGTAGGCGCACGCGGTGATGTAGTCTGATCGTCGTCTCAACGATGGTGGCGGCGGCGGTGGTTTGATGGTTTTCGCGTTGTTTTGGGTTCGTTTGAACCTGAGTGCGTGAGGAAGAAGAGCATGTGAATGGCTGCGATCTCCTGTTCGAACGTACGGCTTTGATTGCTCTGGTTTAACAAAATCAAATTGTTTATATAATTATATATATACAATCTTCAATAATTCATATCTTTGACATGCTTGGTCAGAATTTGACGAAACGAGAAGCGCAAGAATCGCAGCGACGCGATCTACGCGCTGCAGTAGGTCCAAAGATGTTTGTACCAAGTGGAAATTTTGGATTAAATCGAACCGCTCGATTTAATTTAAAATTTAAACGCTCGGCGTTTCGAAATTCAAGGTGAGTAATCTCACTCACATCTGGAATTTCAGCTGAATCAAATAGCTAATATTTAAATAAAAAAATTGTGTGGTTGGTTGAATATGAATATTATTATCAGATTGGATCGATATTATCTGTTGTGCTAACATCTGTGGATGCAGGGAAACAGGTTGGAGGGATCCAACTGGATTCCTCACAATGTAGGAATTATTTTCATAATTGATGATATATTTTATTTATATACTGTGATAGATTAATTTGGAAATTAAATTGTGCTGTGTTATGATTGGATAAATAAAATCTGGAATTTTAAAATATAATGAAATAAATTGGGATTAAAGGGGAATGAAAAGGAATTTTTAAGGAATGGTTTAAGGAAATTAAATTTCAGAAATTGGATTGGAAATTGAAGTGTTTTTGGAAACTGTGATTAAAAAAGAAATGAGAAATGGAAATTTATAAACTGGGTTTATAAATGGAATAGAGTTTTATTGGGAAATAAATTTGAAGTATAGATTTCCAATGGGAATCTCTATAAGAAGTGAAATGGATTAAAAATAATAGTGAGATTATTTTTAAAAAAAGATGGAAAGTGTATCTTTCCTGGAAATTTAGTATGTTTCAAAGAAGATCTTTCAAAATATAAATTAGCAGTTTAAAATGTGTTTGAGAATATTTTAGAGAGAAAATATTATTTTAATCATTTTTTAAGTACAAGTAAATATTTATTTAAGTAATTATGGTATTTAATCAATTTAAAGGTAAATTGGTATTATGTTTTCTAAAGGAAATTTTATTATAAGTATTCGATATAATAACTTGATATTAAAGAGAAATTTTTGATTTAAGTTACCCAATATAAACTTTTATAGTTTTTCAAAAGTACGTTTTGAATAAAGAATTTGGAACTCATTTTAAATAATTGAAACATATATTTTGGAAGTGATTTCCAGGAAATGGGAAGTGTGCTTAAAAATAAAAGGGAGTTTTATTTTTAAAGTGTGGAAGAAATTTACGGGATTGAGACGTAAATTTGAATTGTGATAAATCCAGTGGGATTTATAAAAAGAATTCTTTGGTTTATTCTGAAATGGAAGTGTGTTTCACTAAAAGCCAAGTACATTTTAAAGTAGATTTTTAAGTAAAAGTTAAAAGTTTAAAATTTGTTTTTAAAAAGGAATGTTTTCAAGAATTATTATTTAAGTTGTAAAAATTTTAAAGGTGAATATTTATTAAATTTGTTATAGTAATAATCATTTTAAAAGGGGTAATTGGTATTATGTTTTGAAAGAATATTATTAATATTCATATTGTATAAAATGGATTTATTTTATAGATAGTTTGGTAAAAGTTTTATTTGGAACTTATATAGAAGTTTGTAACTCTTATTTTAAATTTAGTTCGACTTAACTTTTATTTTAAAATTAGTTTTTATAATTTATAAAAATAGTTCTACCTTAAATATTCTTGAAAATATATTTTGGATAAAGTGATTTAAATTATTTTAAATCTTAAGTGTTTGTACTTGGTGATTTCAGTGGAAATAGAAAATGTTGAGAAATTTGTTTCCGTAAAAGGAAGTGGGTTTAAACTGTTTTCAAAGGGTTGAAAATAGAAATGTATCTTGCGAAGATATTTTGAGGAAAACAATAAATTTGAGGAATTATTTATTGTTTGATGGATGTTTGTGAATGTTAATTGATAGTTAAATAACCGACTATCAATATTGGCCAATGCGCGGACCGTTCCGAGGAGACCGGGATCGGGATTAATTTCTCGAAAACCACTTCGATCCGGTTTGTACGTTTTCGTGGAAAAACGAGTTCGGAGTCGAAGATGGATCAGTGAAGTGCAAGGGCTAGTTGCTACTAATCCTGAGGGTGATTCCAAAATGGATGTAGTAGGAGTAGTGCCTTCGGTTCCGTTCGAACCCGGGACGGACTTGTATGGACGAATGCTTTTGGAACATCGTCAGGTGGACGATGGGCATTCTAAGGGATATGTTCTACAAAGGTAACGCTTAGCCTCAAGCCTCATCAATCGGGAATGACTGAAAATCAGGGGTTATGCAGCAAGGCTATGTGGGTCGCACCCATTAGGGTGAGGTCATCCCTGTCTAGATGTCCCTTTTTATTTCAGCTTAGTGGTGCGGTTGCCGATCCCAACCGTGGGGTGATCTTACTCGGAATTATCCAGTAAGGGAAAGTTCCGGCATTGTGTTGCAGGGGATCGGGCGTGGTCCTCGGTACGCTGATCTAGACCAGGTATTGTGACAGGTGGTACCCAAGTGCCTAGTCATTAGTTGGAAATCCATTCTCCATACGTGCCTTTACGGGTTTTGTTTGTATTACCCACTTTGTGGATAGTATGCTGGAATTTAATCATGTAACAATTTCAGCTATTTGAATAAGTATTTGTATATAGACACTATTATAATATCAGACGGATTTGATAAAAAGTGTTTTGGCTATCGTAAGGTAAAAACCCGACATGTTTATTTGTGGCGTGGTCTTACGAGATGCTTTTAATTTTCAAAGGATTTTTGAAACTTTAATAATCATTTTGGATGTATTTTTCTTACGCTGGTATTCTAGACTGACTCGGGTGTTATTTCATTATAATGCTCGGGTTAGACCGAGTATTTCAGGTTCAGGATTGGATACTTTGGAGCTCAGGAGTGGAGCTGGAGTTCGAGACGTATTATTCATACTTGTTTATTCCGCTGCTATGGTTGTTTGAAATTATCAGCAGTTGTGAGGCAGGTTGATATAACTGCCAGACTGGGAATTGTTGTTCACTTATGATATACTCTGATGATGTATTGTATAAAACAGATATAGTTTCATTTTGTGTAAAGATCTGTTATTATTTATTATATTTTGTTCCGCTGCGATTGTGAGATTCTGATGTTGTTTAGTTTCGTCTTCCTTCTATCTTCTTTCTTTCCTCAACAATCTGTCTTTTCCGGCACTCGATCATCGGCATATTATACTGTAGTGAATTTTGTGTCGATTTTCGAGGGTCGAGAAGGGCGGATCGTCTTACTTGGTATCAGAGCCAGGTTGGCGACAACCTAGGCTTTGGGGGGGGGGAAATTACTCATTAAGAATAGAGTCAATAGTACTCTAGAAATGAGTTTGAATGTAATAATAGCTATGAGAGCGTACTTGTTAGTGAATACAAAAATTGTTTTTATACTGTGTTGACTTATCGGTTGAGTGTTTATGAATTCTGGTCGGTACGGGAAGTACAACCGTATCAATAGGGGTTTCTAAACTCTTAAACAAGATAAACTGACATAGTATTGTTTTTAAAGTGGGTAAATGAAATAATTTTACCCAAAATTATATTTTGATATAAAAGAAATGATTTTCTGAAATTATTATATATATATTTGGATGTTGGTTGTTAATATTATAATCAAATATAAGAATCTCAAATTTTAAAATGGTTTATAACCAAATAAAATTCTATAAGTATGACTTATACAATAGAAGTATAACTAAAATTTGATTTAAACTAGAATTTAAATCCTGGAAATTTTGAAAAGTGTTTTGAATGGAGTTTAAACAAAAAGGTTGGGAAATTTAAAGTCTTGGAAATGTTTGAAATGTTTTCCAAGGTGTTTGAAGGAAATAATAAAGGTATTATTTTGGGAAATATTTTTGAATGGAAATTGTTTTGAAAGGGAATTTATGGAAGTAAGGAAGCACTGAACTCACTTCAGTCGTTGGAAAATAATCCCGATGATGATGGCCACATCATCAGAATTGATTTTCGAGTTTCTAAAGTGATGGATTGCTACCGGGTGATTGGTTATGATATTGGTTTGGACTTATTTGATAAACAAGTTGTTTTAGAAATTTCAAAAAGGGGAAATTTGTTTTGGTAAAACCAAGTGTTTTGGAATCCGAAGATTTGATTTAATATACCAAGTGGGTATGTGTTGATTTTTATTTCAAATTGGCTTGAAATAAAGCCGGGCAGTTGAATTCTAGAAATTCTATTTAAATAATGTGAAAGGTTAAGGTAAATCAACTATGGAATTTATAAAGTGAAGTTGATTTAAATGAGAAAAGGGAAAATGAACTCTTAATCATGGAATTAAGATTTCACTTGAGTAAATGGAAGTGAATAAAATATGTTTAAATTTAACTCAGGATAAGTTGAATTAAATTTAAATTGGAATAGATTAAGTTGGATATAAAGTTGAAATGAAAAATGATTATAATTGTGGATTATAATTGTGAAATGAAAATTTATATCCTTAAACTGTTAAGTGTTATATATGTATATAATCTGGAATTTGGTTATAAGATGAAAATGACTCAAATGAGTAATATAAGATTTTGAATAAATAAGTTGGAAAACCTGTGGATGTGAAATGGAATTGTAAACCAAACTAAAATGGTTGAATGGTATGGTAAATGTAAAATTTAATCCAAAATGAAATGTAAAATGTGATAAGGCAAAGTAAAATATAAAAGGTAATGGGGTTACTAAATTTTTGGAAGCTTGTTAAAAGTTTGAAAAAAAATTGAAAAGAAAAATTAAATCCAGTTCTCGTTTAGAATAAGTGGAATGATCATGTTATTAATAAATAAATCCAGAAATGAATTGAGAAGGTGAATAAAAATTAAATGAATTGCAAGTAAACTAGTTGAATTTAAAATTTGTAATGGATTGGAATTTGATTGGATGAGAATCAAATTAAAATGAAAGTAGAATTGATGCAAGAAGAAGTGAAGTTATTGTGAAGTTGAAATAACTTAAGTAAATTATGAAGTGTTTTTTGTCGAGTTTTATGAAATGGTTTTGAATGAAACTTGTTTGGATAATGAAATGAAATGTAACTAAAGGGATTTATATTTATAATATAATGGAAATGAGAATGTTGGGTTGTGAATAATCCAGAATGGAATAATATTAATATAAATCTAAGTTGGAATTAATTTAAAATGGTTATAAGCTTAAGAAATGGTTACTTGTTTGAATAACAACAAACTTGCATAGGAATTGGTCGTTTTGTTGTAAACGAAAGTGAATTGTTTTGAAGAAGTAAATAAAGTTGGTTTTGAATCAATTGATATAAGTGCAATACAATTAAGTGGTGCATATAAATGAAAGTGGATCATAAAAGTGATACAAATAAACCAAATTGATATGGATATGAGATTAGTTGATGCAATTTTGAATTGTATGTAGTGAATTTGATTGTGAATCAATTCGAAATTGGGTAGAAGTTAAATAAATTGATTTTTGAGACCAATTGAATTAAACATGAGTTGTTTTGCTTAAAAATGAATTAAATTTAAGTAAGGCATATAAACCGATTTGAAGTAAATTGATGAAAGTAAAGCATATGTTATCATATTAAAGTAAAAATGGATTGGTTGTGGTGAATATGAATTGTATATATAGTAAACTTGAATGTAAATCATTCAAGTGGAATAAAAATGAAGTTTGAATTTGTAAAAGAACTTAAAATAGTATTGAAACTTGTGATTGTTTATAAAATATGGTTTACATGTAAAATTTTGCAAATTTGTTGTGTAGGCTATGAAATTGATATGTTTAGCTAAGATAAATGTATGGAAGGTTGTTAAAAATCTCATATTATTGGAAACTGATGTGCTTGTTTGAGTAAGTACAGGTGTGGGAGGCAATCGATTGAGTTGGAGCGCGTAAATGCATAATTATTTAGCTGCTTGCTTTTAAAATGCTAATCTAAGGTACGCCTACGCAATAAAAATAGGAAATATGAACTGTTTTTGTTTTTCCAACCGTGTGGGTCGATGTATACATATTTATGTCTATTGTGATATTGCAAAAAGCTCTCCGTACAAAGGAGACGCTGTCAAAATTTTCCAAAAATTTTGGGAGTTAGAAAATTTTTGGGAATTTTGAAAATTTTGGTTAACAAGGAAAGTTCTTTTTGAAATGATGTTGGAAACAACGCTTTTGAGTTAGTAATAAGCAAATGGTTTTGGAATTGAACTAAAGGTTTTGGAAAGTGAATGTAAGTTGTAATTAAATGGATTTTGAGGTAAGTTATTGAGTTTAGTAGCATTTTTCTGCCTTAGCAAATTTCGGGGATGAAATTTTTATAAGGGTGGAGGAATGTAACGGCCCGGAATTTTGGTCGTTAGATTTTGAACATTTAATTCATTTTAAATGTTAAATGTGAATTATAATTTGATTAAAATAAGAAATTTTGGTTAAATCAATATAATTAGTTAAAATTTCAAATATGAAAATTCCATTGGATTTGAATAATAATAATTAAATATTTGAAAATTAGGATAATTTGTGAATCTGGATGTAAATGGGTATGAAAATGGTTTCTAAGGTTTATTTTAAGTCTAATTTGATAAGAATTTTTACATTGGACTTTTGGATGGAATCAAAAGTCGATAAGTTGAATTTGGAATTTTATATTAATTTAATAATGGAATTTAATATTATAATAATGTAAATAATCAGATTTTGGTTCGGGATGAATCAGAATGATTTCTAATGTGATTTTAAATTATAAATGATTTATAATTACGTTAGTAAAATGTTAAAAGTGAAATTTGAAATGATTTCGACGATTTTGAAAATCGCTCGAATTTATAGACGAGTTAAAATAGCCTTCCGGGGCACAGTCTCGAAATTCGACGAAACCAGTTCCATTGGATCCGTAATAGTTAATTATTATCGGATTTCAAATTTCGTAGCATTTGGAATTACTATTTGTCCGTACGGATGAGAAACGCGTTGAATTTAAATCGATAATTTAATATTTAAAATCGATTCAAATTGTTATCTTCCACATACGATCAAATTAGCCTCCGAAACACGTTCCATTGTGTTCAGAATGCGGGTAAAACCTTATAATCGCCTGTCGGCACGCGTTGTTTGGAGATCGTTTGAGAAAATTGTTTTCAGATGAATATAATATTAAAATATTTGAGTTATACGTATATATATATATATATACACGTTTTCTTTGGGCCGAAACCCTAGTCTCCTATTACAGCCGCCATGAAATACTTCAATGGCCGAAACTTCATATGCTTTCCCTTCAATTTCTGATCGATTCATCAACCATCTCCAGAAGCTTTCTACTACAAGAATGTAGAACACACCAAGGTCTATCCATCCAATGGCCATGATTGTATTTAGCGAAGTGGATCGGCGGTGATAAGGGGTTGAAGGCACGTTGTTCGAACTCAAAATACACGGCCATAGGGGCACCGAGTTTCGCTTGGCTGCGGCCGTTAGGAAAGCTCGCGTAGGCGCACGCGGTGATGTAGTCTGATCGTCGTCTCAACGATGGTGGCGGCGGCGGTGGTTTGATGGTTATCGCGTTGTTTTGGGTTCGTTTGAACCTGAGTGCGTGAGGAAGAAGAGCATGCGAACGGTTGTGATCTCCTGTTCGAACGTACGGCTTTGATTGCTCTGGTTTAATAAAAGCAAATTGTTTATATAATTATATATATACAATCTTTAATAATTCATATCTTTGACATGCGTGGTCAGAATTTGACGAAACGAGAAGCGCAAGAATCGCAGCGACGCGATCTACGCACTGCAGCAGGTCCGGAGATGTTTGGACCAAGTGGAAATTTTAGATTAAATCGAACGGCTCGATTTAATTTAAAATTTAAACGCTCGGCGTTTCGAAATTCAAGGTGAGTAATCTCACTCACATCTGGAATTTCAGCTGAATCAAATAGCTAATATTTAAATAAAAAAATTGTGTGGTTGGTTGAATGTGAATATTATTATCAGATTGGATCGATATTATCAGTTGTGCTAACATCTGTGGATGCAGGAAACAGGTTGGAGGGATCCAACTGGATTCCTCACAATGTAGGAATTATTTTCATAATTGATGATATATTTTATTTATATACTGTGATAGATTAATTTGGAAATTAAATTGTGACGCCCCACCCCTAGACCCACATTAGTAAAGAGAATTAACGAGTAATTCCGTCTACTAATGCAGAGAATAGGGCTTGTTAAGGGCGACCGAATAGTAATGCACTAGCTAATGACTAAGTATGTCAATGCTTACCATTTTTTTTCCGTGAATCTCAAGTAGTCGACATACTCAGTGATTAACTAATACGATACTACACGGCTAACGGATCTATTCAGAACAAAGCACAATAACATCATAACATGTCACAGAAACAGCAGTCACAGATAATATATACTGATACAAAACCAAACATCCGATGTAATATCGTTCATCACATAATATAATACAACAACATCCATAAAAGAATATATACATGAAGTGGAAATAAAAGGTCCAACAAAAATGGAGATATCCGAGTCCATAGTCATGAGCCCACAAAAGATAGCAAAACGGATCCAAACATAAATGATACAAATGAAAGTTGTCACATTCTTTCTGCAGTTTCCAAAACTTTAAAAAATTATAGGATTTGGATAAGAAACGCCAAAGTTATGCACAAAATACTAGCTCAGGTTTGCACAAAACATTGAGTACACTACAACAACAGGACATCGATCTTGCAAGAGGTTTTTCAACATTTTAATGAACGAATTTCAGAAAGTGATACAAATAAAAGTTGTCACACTCTTTCTACAGTTTCCAAAACTTTAAAAATTATAGTATTTGGATAAGAAACGCAAAAGTTATGGACGATCTTGTTTCAGTTTCAAAATAGACAGAAATAAGCTACGAATTTTTTTTCAACCAGAGACAAAATTCAGCTACTGTAAGTTTTATACTTACTATACTTAGCAAAGGAGACGATTTTTGGCAAGAAGACTTGAGCTTTCAACGCTCTGGAGCTTCGATTCCACCTATAGAAGCTAGAAGAAAGCCATGCAAACCAAAAAGAGGGGTAAATAAAAGTTACAGTACATGAAAAATGGATTTCTCCTCAAATTGGAGAGATAAATAGATTAGAGATTACCTTCTCTTGTTTTTGGACTGAAAATCTATCTAATTCGAGCAAAAAAATGGAGATTTGGATGAATTCTAAGTTGAGGAGGCCATTTGCAAAGCTTCAGGAAGTTTTCTGAGGAAGGGGATGAAAGAAGAAAATGAACTGTACGTTCATTTTCCTGTTTCTCATCCAGAAGCTTCTCTAGGCAATGGGTTTGGGCCAAAAGCAATAGCAACCCAATAACACTTAATCAAATTTTAGTTTATCAAATTATGTTCATGTCATTTATTTAAATCTTCATAACTTCTTCAATTTAAATCCAAATTTAGCAAACTTGGACTTGTTGGAATCGTCTCAACACCTAGATTCCAAATAAAAATGTAAAAACCCAAATTTTACACTTTTATTATTTATTTTACTGATATTACTAAATTTAACCAATTTCTACACTTTTGCAAAATAAATTGCAATATGATACAAATTGATTAAATATAAACGTATATTACTTTCCAATGAATGTAAATACATGTTCTAATACTAATAAAATATTTTGCATCATTATTAATTATATTCCCCATGAATAATTATTATATTAACCAATTCTCATATATTTAAATTAATAAAATGGAAATATTGGCAAAAATCATAATATTGCACACATTATAAATTTTTAATTGAATGTACCCAAAACAATACATTCAACATTCATGAAATAAAGTAAAACTTTATTTCTCTCATGTTTATCATTTTATTTAGCCCAAGCTAACCCAAATCAATTGTTTATTAAAATAAATAATATTTTCTACTTATTAGTCCAATTAATTCCAATATTAAATTATAATCACCATTATAATTTAATATTCAAGGTAATCTCAAAAACCAGGGTTATTACAGACTCCCTCCCTTAATAAAATTGCGTCCACGCAATTTCGAGGGATAAATCTCTAACAACTCACAATACGAACGAATGAAACAAGAAATAACTTGAGATAAATACTCACCTTCATCAAAAGAAGAAAGAAAATCCGGATATGAACGCTCAATAGATTCTTTGGTTTCCCAAGTGCAATCATTGGGATTATCAGACCATTGAATCTTTACTTAGGGAACGTTCTTGCTTCGAAGGCGTTTCACCTTCGAACCAAGTACTCAAATAGGCTGCTGAGAGGTAGATAAACTCGGTGAGATCTCAAGCTCAAGCTGCTCGGATGAATCAATAATAGAATCGGAATCTCGAATGCACTTCCGAAGCTGAGAGACGTGAAAGACGTTATGAATACCAGAAAAATGAGATGGAAGTGACAATCTATAAGCAATTGGACCAATGGCTCTGTGATCGGAAATGGTCCTATATAGCGAGGAGCCAATTTCCCTGTGGAGCTAAAGCGCATCACTCCCTTCATAGGAGATACATGAATGAACACAAGATCACCGACCGTGAACTCAAGAGGCCTCCTACGGTTGTCCGCGTAGGATTTCTGACGGCTCTGTGCCTCTTTCATTCTGTCTAATGAGAGATATCTTCTCCGAAGAATCACGAATGGAATCTGGACCGAGTATAAGCTTCTCGCCAGATTCTAACCAACAAGATGGAGAACGACACGGTCTACCATAAAGAGCCTCAAACGGTGCCATACCGATACTGGATTGGAAGCTATTATTATACGAGAACTCGACCAATGGAAGGTGATCTTCCCAAGAACCACCGAAATCAAGAATACATACACGGAGAAGGTCTTCAAGAACACGGTTCACCCTCTTAGTCTGCCCATCAGACTGGGGATGATAAGCTGTAGAAAGATTAAGCTTTGTACCCAAAGCTTGCTGAAAACTAGTCCAGAAATGACTAGTGAATAGAGGATCACAGTCACAAATAATCGAAGAAGGAACACCATGTAACCGTACAATCTCCTTAATATAAAGCTTGGCAAGAAGAGGAGCATTCCTATTAGACTTAATAGGAACAAAATGTGTGGATTTAGAAAGACGATCCACGATAACCCATATGCTAGAATGACACGACCTCGAATGAGGTAGGCCGTCAATGAAGTCCATCGAAACTTGGTCCCACTTCCACAGTGGAACCTCAAGAGGCTGAAGGAGACCAGAGGGCCGCTGATGCTCGGCCTTGACAAGCTGACAAGTCATGCACTTGCTCACATAACTTGCAATATCACGCTTCATGCCTTCCCAATAATAAATGTGATGCATATCCGCATACATCTTGCTGCTGCCCGGATGAATGGTATACTTAGTGCGATGACAATCATCAAGTATGTCACGCCTAAGTGCTGAATCAGAAGGCACAACTATACGGTTCTTCAGACGAAGACAACCGTGAGAATCAATAGAAAAATCCTACAACTCGTCATCACGGGACTCGGATGAACATGAATGGATGAGGCGCATAGTACAATCATCATGCCTCTGAGCCTCAGAGATACGATCAAGAAGAGATGGTCGAGCCTCCATACTAAATAATAAAGCAGGCGAATCAGAAGATGGAGCTCGATCACGAATTTCACCACAAGATAAGGTCTCAAGAATATCCCATTCGACCAACATCAAGGAAACTACAGCCGAATGCTTGCGACTAAGCGCATCAGCTACACGATTACCCTTGTCAGGGGTATACTCGATATCAAAGTCATATGAGGCGAGAAACTCTAACCATCGCTGTTGCCTCATATTAAGATCTTTCTGCGAAAAGAGATACTTGAGAGACTTATGATCGGTGTAAAGAATGAAGTGCTCTCCCAAAAGAAAATGACGCCACATCTTCAAAGCGAAGACGATAGCTGCAAGCTCTAAGTCATGGGTAGCATACCGAATCTCATTCGGACGTAATTGCCTTGAAGCGTAGGCAACAACCCGATCCTTCTGCATAAGAACCGCACCAAGACCACTAAGGCTGGCATCGGTATAGACGATGAGATCCTAATTCCCCTCAGGAACTACAAGCACAGGAGCATGAGTAAGAAGTTCCTTCAATCGCCGGAAGGAAGTCTCACACTTATCAGATCAAATATAACGAACACCCTTCCTAGTAAGACTGGTAAGAGGAAGAGCGATACGAGAGAAATCCTTAATAAAGCGGCGGTAATAACCGGCCAATCCTAGAAAACTACGAATCTCATGAACATTCTCAGGCCTCTTCCAATCCTGAATAGCCTCGATCTTGGAAGGATCGACTGAGATACCATCGGAAGATACAACATGGCCTAAGAACTTCACTTGCCTTTCCCAAAAGTGACACTTAGAAAGCTTTGCCTTGAGTTGATGTTTGCGGAGTGTACTCAAGACAATTCTAAGATGTCGAGCATGATCTTTTTCGGATTTGGAATAGACTAAGATGTCATCGATGAATACAAGCACGAATTTATCGAGATATTCCCGGAATACCCGATTCATAAGGTCAACGAAGAAAGCAGGAGCGTTAGTCAAACCGAATGGCATGACTAGCCACTCATAAGATCCATAACGAGTGCGGAAAGCTGTAAGAGGAATGCTATCATCCGCAACTCGGAGTTGGTGAAAACCCGTGGCAAGGTCCAGTTGAGAAAAGACCTTTGCACCATTCAACTGATTAAACATTTCATCAATACGAGGCAAGGGATAGCGATTCTTGATGGTTAACTCATTAAGCTTGCGATAGTCGATACAAAGCCTAAGAGTACCATCGGAATTCTTCACGAATACCACCACGGCACCCCACGGTGAAGAACTAGATCGAATGAAGTGTTTAGCTTCGAGCTCAATGAGTTGCTACTTAAGTTCCTCATTCTCCTTAGTAGACATCCTCGTGGGAGGACGACTAACGGGTTGCGCACCAGGAATGAGGTCAATACGAAACTCTATGGCCCGCTTGGGTGGAAAACCCGAAACAGGCTCAAAAATATCAACGAAGTCACAAACTATCGGAACACGATCATCATCATCTCGAGAATCAAGAGCATATAAGGCAGCTAGAGAACCACAATCTGAGTCGCGAATTACAAGAGATAACTGGGAAGAAGAATCTGGATGTCGAAGATAAATAACTCTATCAGAACAAAGAATCCTGGCCTCATATCGAACTAGCCAGTCCATACCAAAGATCATATCAAAACCAAGCGATGGAATCACGTGCAGATTCGCACGGAAAGAAAACCCACAAAGCATAACCTCAACATCGTCACAAAATAAAGTAAGGGTTGCGAAGCCACCGACAGGATTTGTAATTCGTAAAGAAGTAAGCAAGGATGAAACATCCAAAGAACCAGCATCCACGAGTTCCTTTGACACGAATGAGTGTGATGCACCCGTATCAAAGAGCACTCTAATCGATCGATCATGAAATAGAATGGAACCTTCAAGAATAGAAGGAAATGTTCCTTTCGGCTGAGATGCATCACTAGAAGCTGCTACATTAAGTTTCCCCGGATGAGAACCTTTGTTCTTCTTAGGACAAGAAAAAGTCATATGTCCCTCGGTCTTGCAATAGTTGCATCTCTTAGGCTTTGGGCAATCACGATCAGGATGGTCAGGAGAACCACAGTTGTAGCATGCAAAAGGCTTAGACTGAGAAGGAGCTTGGGATTGTGAAGAAGACGATCCACCTTGCTTCTTCTTCTTGGAATGAGGGAATCTAGGCTTGTGGAAAGGAAATCTCTTCTTCTTAGGATTAGACTGAATACCAACTTCTTCGTCACTCTCCTTCTCGTTCTCGACTGCCTCGAGATGGAGAGCGGAATCAACCAACTCTTCGAAGGAAAGCTTGAGTTGGAGCATTAAGGACTTCTTCAAATATTTCTTAAGTCCGGAAACAAACTTAAGATTCTTCTTGTATGGTGTACTAATGAATTCTAACCCATACTTAGAAAAAGCCTCGAAAGAAGAAACATAATCTGATACTGCGGAATTTCCTTGCTTCAACTCGATGAAGCGGCGAGTAAGAGAAGCTTTTTCGGACTCAGGTACGAACTTAAGCTCAAATCTATCTCGGAATTGCTGCCATGAGAGGGTAGTCTCATCCACCTCAGCAATAAGAAGCTCATACCAATCTAAAGCACGCTCTTGTAGCATACTAGATGCCACAAGAACTCGATGATGATCTGAAAGCTCCATGCGTAAGAATATACGCTCACAAGTACGAAGCCAGGCTTGGACATCAAGAACCGACTCGGAGCCTTTGAATGGCTTGCCTCTGAGGTGACAGAAGTCACTGCAAAGTCGTGCAAACACAGACTTGCGAGGAGATGAAGAGGGAACATGAGCGGGAGGTTGAGTGCTCCCAAGAAGCTCTCGAATCTAATCGGTAGTCATATAAATGCCTTCGGGTCGGGAACCACTGGACGGTCCCGCTGCCGAAGTGCGACCTCTACCTCTACCAGACATAGCTAAAAGATAAGATAAGAAAAGATTATACTTAGGGTAGATATATATATCAGAATAGAAATGCAGTAGGTAAGGAATACTACGGAATAGTATTTAACATTCCTAGACGTATTCCCTCCTATCTACCCCGAAGGAATCGAAAGGATAAGGACATGACTAGGCTTGGCCACTTCTAAGGGATGAGATGTATAAAGGTGTTACACTAGATGTATGGTTCTTAGCGTCTGCTGTTTTGTATTTATTCTATTTTGTTCTGAAAGCTAGCTCTGATACCAAGCTGTGACGCCCCACCCCGAGACCCACATTAGTAAAGAGAATTAACGAGTAATTCCATCTACTAATGCAGAGAATAGGGCGGGTTAAGGGCGACCGAATAGTAATGCACTAGCTAATGACTAAGTATGTCGATGCTTACCATTTTTTTTCCGCGAATCTCAAGTAGTCGACATACTCAGTGATTAACTAATACGATACTACACGGCTAACGGATCTATTCAGAACAAAGCACAATAACATCATAACATGTCACAGAAACAGCAGTCATAGATAATATATACTGATACAAAACCAAACATCCGATGTAATATCGTTCATCACATAATATAATACAACAACATCCATAAACGAATATATACATGAAGTGGAAATAAAAGGTCCAACAAAAATGGAGATATCCGAGTCCATAGTCATGAGCCCACAAAAGATAGCAAACCAGATCCAAACATAAATGATAGTCATCCAACCTAACCTGCAACTCGGTCTGACCCGAGTGATAAACACACGGGTCAGGCAACTGAATCTTATCGTTAGAAAGGAAATACGATAAGGTATAAGGGAAACATACATCAAGGGATCAATAATTGATAAGAAAGACTAAGGTTGATATCAAGAATTGTCTATCTCTAAGATGGTATAATTCTACACTTACTTGGGTTAATACTAGGGGATTCATGCATATAAAGAAAACATCCAAATATGATTCATGAATAAATAAACTTCTCAAAATGCTAAATGAAACCCAAGTATAAAACCATAAAATTGAAATCACCAAAATCCTCAAGAACTCATATTTCGCCTTATTGATCTCTATAAGGCTAAGTAAACACATCAAAATATGGTGAAATCAAAATTCTCTTAATTCATAAAATAAATCTCATATTGGCCAATAATTACATGCTAAAGCATGTTGCACGTGCTAAAGTTCTCAGACTAGTGCTAGTAATATAGTTAGGTACCCAACAGAGATCTCAGAGGCGACCGAGGTCACCTTTTCCGGATTTCTCAGATTCTCAGATGACCCGAAGGTCATAGCACTAGTAATTCTAGAATGTGTCGTTAACTCTTGGAGAGGAATCTGTAAAGTGTTAACATGTGTCACATACCACACGTTCGCACTAAACAGTTTACTAACCGTTAGTCAAATCCACATTAAAATAGAAACTCAGATGTTCACAAAAGTCATATACCTTGCCTCATATCATCTGCATATGGTATAAAATACTAAGCTCAAACTATTCGCAAATCAAGTGAAAAAAAAATCATCAGAAAACTCATCAACCAAAGCAAATACAACACACAAGACTACATGCAAGTGCTCAGGACAGCGATCTTGCATAAGCTATTTCGACCCTTTAGTCACAGAATTTCAGAAAGTGATACAAATGAAAGTTGTCTCATTCTTTCTGCAGTTTCCAAAACTTTAAAAATTATAGGATTTGGATAATAAACGCAAAAGTTATGCACAAAATACTAGCTCAGGTTTGCACAAAACACTGAGTACACTACAACAACAGGACAACGAGTTTGCAAGAGGTTTTTCAACATTTTAATCAACGAATTTCAGAAAGTGATACAAATAAAAGTTGTCACACTCTTTCTGCAGTTTCCAAAACTTTAAAAATTATAGGATTTGGATAAGAAACGCAAAAGTTATGGACGATCTCGTTTCAGTTTCAAAATAGACAGAAATAACTACGAATTTTTTTTCAACCAGAGGCAAAATTCAGCTACTGTAAGTTTTATACTTACTGTACTTAGCAAAGGAGACGATTTTTGGCAAGAAGAATTGAGCTTTCAGCGCTCTGGAGCTTCGATTCCACCTATAGAAGCTAGAAGAAAGCCATGCAAACCAAAAGGAGGGGTAATAAAAGTTACAGTACATGAAAATGGATTTCTCCTCAAATTGGAGAGATAAATAGATTAGAGATTACCATCTCTTGTTTTTGGACTGAAAATCTATCTAATTCGAGCAATAAAATGGAGATTTGGATGAATTCTAAGTTGAGGAGGCCATTTGCAAAGCTTCAGGAAGTTTTCTGAGGAAGGAGATGAAAGAAGAAAATGAACTGTAGGTTCATTTTCCTGTTTCTCATCCAGAAGCTTCTCTAGGCAATGAGTTTGGGCCAAAAGCAATAGCAACCCAATAACACTTAATCAAATTTTAGTTTATCAAATTATGTTCATGTCATTTATTTAAATCTTCATAACTTCTTCAATTTAAATCCAAATTTTGCAAACTTGGACTTGTTGGAATCGTCTCAACACCTAGATTCCTAATAAAAATGTAAAATCCCAAATTTTACACTTTTATTTTTTATTTTATTTAAATTTTCATAAATTTAACCAATTTCTACACTTTGCAAAATAAATTGCAATATGATACAAATTGATTAAATATAAACGTATATTACATTCCAATGAATGTAAATACATGTTCTAATACTAATAAAATATTTTGCATCATTATTAATCATATTCCCCATGAATAATTATTATATTAACCAATTCTCATATATTTAAATTAATAAAATGGCAATATTGGCAAAAATCATAATATTGCACACATTATAAATTTTTAATTGAATGTACCCAAAACAATACATTCAACATTCATGAAATAAAGTAAAACTTTATTTCTCTCATGTTTATCATTTTATTTAGCCCAAGCTAACCCAAATCCATTGTTTATTAAAATAAACAATATTTTCTACTTATTAGTCCAATTAATTCCAATATAAAATTATAATCACCGTTATAATTTAATATTCAAGGTAATCTCAAAAACCAGGGTTATTACATAAATTGTGTTGTGTTATGATTTGATAAATAAAATCTGGAATTTTAAAATATAATGAAATAAATTGGGATTAAAGGTGAATGAAAAGGAATTTTTAAGGAATGGTTTAAGGAAATTAAATTTTAGAAATTGGATTGGAAATTGAAGTGTTTTTCGAAACTGTGATTTAAAAAGAAATGAGAAATGGAAATTTATAAACTGGGTTTATAAATGGAATGGAGTTTTATTGGGAAATAAATTTGAAGTATAGATTTCCAATGGGAATCTCTATAAGAAGTGAAATGGATTAAAAATAATAGTGAGATTATTTTTAAAAAAAGATGGAAAGTGTATCTTTCCTGGAAATTTAGTATGTTTCAAAGAAAAGCTTTCAAAATATAAATTGGCAGTTTAAAATATGTTTGAGAATATTTTAGAGAGAAAATATTATTTTAATCATTTTTTAAGTACAAGTAAATATTTATTAAGTAATTATGGTATTTAATCAATTTAAAGGTAAATTGGTATTATGTTTTCTAAAGGAAATTTTATTATAAGTATTCGATATAATAACTTGATATTAAAAAGAAATTTTTGATTTAAGTTACCCAATATAAACTTTTATAGTTTTTCAAAAGTACGTTTTGAATAAAGAATTTGGAACTTATTTTAAATAATTGAAGCATATATTTTGGAAGTGATTTCCAAGAAATGGGAAGTGTGCTTAAAAATAAAAGGGAGTTTTATTTTTAAAGTGTGGAAGAAATTTACGGGATTGAGATGTAAATTTGAATTGTGATAAATCTAGTGGGATTTATATATAGAATTCTTTGGTTTATTCTGAAATGGAAGTGTGTTTCACTAAAAGCCAAGTAGATTTTAAAGTAGATTTTTAAGTAAAAGTTAAAAGTTTAAAATTTGTTTTTAAAAAAGAATGTTTTCAAGAAATTATTATTTAAGTTGTAAAAATTTTAAAGGTGAATATTTATTAAATTAGTTATAGTAATAATCATTTTAAAAGGGGTAATTGGTATTATGTTTTGAAAGAATATTATTAATATTCATATTGTATAAAATGGATTTATTTTATAGATAGTTTGGTAAAAGTTTTATTTGGAACTTATATAGAAGTTTGTAAATCTTATTTTAAATTTAGTTCGACTTAACTTTTATTTTAAAATTAGTTTTTATATTTTATAAAAATAGTTCTACCTTAAATATTCTTGAAAATATATTTTGGATAAAGTGATTTAAATTATTTTAAATCTTAAGTATTTGTACTTGGTGATTTCAGTGGAAATAGAAAATGTTGAGAAATTTATTTCCGTAAAAGGAAGTGGGTTTAAACTGTTTTCAAAGGGTTGAAATAGAAATGTATCTTGCGAAGATATTTTGAGGAAAACAATAAATTTGAGGAATTATTTATTGTTTGATGGATGTTTGTGAATGTTAATTGATAGTTAAATAACCGACTATCAATATTGGCCAATGTGCGGATCGTTTCGAAGAGACCGGGATCGGGATTAATTTCTCAAAAACCACTTCGATCCGGTTTGTACGTTTTCATGGAAAAACGAGTTCGGAGTCGAAGATGGAGCAGTGAAGTGCAAGGGCTAGTCGCTACTAATCCTGAGGGTGATTCCAAAATGGATGTAGTAGGAGTAGTGCCTTCGATTCCGTTCGAACCCGGGACGGACTTGTATGTACGAATGCTTTCGGAACATCGTCAGGTGGACGATGGGGATTCTAAGGGATATGTTCTATAAAGGTAACGCTTAGCCTCAAGCCTTATCAACCGGAAATGACAGAAAATCAGGGGTTATGCAGCAAGGCTATGTGGGTCGCACCCATTAGGGTGAGGTCATCCCTGTCTAGATGTCCCTTTTTATTTAGGCTTAGTGGTGCGGTTGCTGATCCCAACCGTGGGGTGATCTTACTCGGAATTATCCAGTAAGGGATAGTTCTGGCCTTGTGTTGCAGGGGATCGGGCGTGGTCCTCGGTACGCTGATCTAGACCAGGTACTATGACTGGTGGTACCCCAGTGCCTAGTCCCCTCCTAAGGATTTCACCTACCATATCCAATATGCAATTTATGACCCATACTTCCCTTGTGATGTCTCACATTAGTCCAACTATTCATAAGAACTGGTAACCAGATTAACTGTAAAGATTTACCCTACAAATTTGGGACTAACCTCTCATCCACTGTAGTTATTTACTATAGGTGATGTCCCACATTATTCAAGAAAGCCACACCGCTGCTAGCTAGATTTAACTGGACAGACTTCCATGTAGCTTTGGACTAATCTTGCATCCCTATAACTTAGTCATAACTTATATGTATGTCCACTACATACATATGTCACTCTAAAAGTAATTATAATCAAGGCCATATAAGGTATCCCCTTATTACGCCCCTAATTAAGGATTAATTCCCTAATTTACGCTAACTTCTTTCCTACCTATTAATATTATTTAACTCTTCTAATAATACTAATTATCACGTTCAACTTTCTATAATCAATATGATATAATCAATACATCATAATATATATATATGCACGTAATTTAGGGTCTAATCATTAGGTTATAACAATTTGATAATAATTTGCTTATAAGGTATTTTGAAATATCAATCTTATACAAATCTACAACTCCAACAAAAACTACTACTACCCATAGCCAAATAAAATATGTTTGTACAAACATGGAAAGCTTACAACTTGTTCCATATTAATATATTAGAATCCCTTTTCTGTTTTAAAGAATAGATCCTCACAAATTAGATCGCCTAAGTTCAATTCAACATATGTATACATCATTTTGAAGTGAGAAGGAATTCCTTATTTATATAAGTGGTACAAATAGGCGGTGCAAACTACAAAAAATAATTTATACACCATTTCTAATTTATTTTCTTTTTAAACCCTTTAACACTTCAATTCAAAAGAGGAAAAATAAGTTAAATTGACCATAGATTATCTAATTCTAACAATTAATCAGATTCTAATATACCAATACCAAAAACAATTATAATTCCAACATATACAAATATTGATATTTACTCAGGAAAATTCTGGGAGTTTTAGATGTTATGTTTTCATTTACCAAAATTTCCTAAAGCATACATCTAATCCAAATAAATATTATTCAATTACAAAAATGTGAAAAACTTGATATTTCTGCTCATGGAGAATTGTTTTATTCCTAACTAGATTTGATTCCACCATGCTTAATTCTCTTTCAGATCTCACTTTTTTGGAATATACAAAAAGTGAATTATGTACAAAAATTATATTTAAAATTAGAAAGTAGAGAGGAATAAAATTAGAAATCAAAAGAATCAAACATCTAACTCTCTTACCTAAAAATCATAACTGATTCTGAAACCTAAAGAAGAAAAAGAAGAAGAAGAGATCTGATTTATACCACTCCTAACTCTCTATTAGATCTTCCCTTTTTTGAATATATAACAAATAGATTGTATTTATAAATTAAATTTCATAAATCAGAAGATAGAGAGAAGAAGGATTAATTTACATTACAGATTAGAAACTAGAATTAATTACCAGAAAAGTTTACTATTTCTTAAACCCTAAGGGGAAAGATTTTAACAGAGCTTCGCTAGCATTCCCAAAATTTTATAACGGAAAAGTGGGGGACCAGGGGTCTATTTATAGAGGTGGAAAGGAGCGATGATCGTTGGATTAAACATAAACAAATCCAGAATGTTGAAAATAAGAAAACCCTAGCAGCCACCCACCTTTTTGCTTCCCCTCGGTCGACCGCCTTGACCCATTGGTCGATCGCTAGCGGTTGACCGGTCGTGGTTTTAGGGTCTACCGGTCCCCTATTGACCATGTTGATTTCCTTCATTTTTGTTTTTGTTAATATATTTATTAAATTCCTTAGTTAATTTACACGTTACCCAAGTTATAATTAATGTTTACTTAAACGTTAAGTACCTATAACATTAAATTCAAATTTCAAACTTCTAGACCTCCTTCGTATTTTAAATTTTAAATTAAACTCGTTTAAATTAATTTCAATTTAAAAACTTCTAACATCCATAAATTTTTCATTTTAACTCTGATTTCAACATATTATATATTAAAATTGATTAGAAAATCACCATGGACGCAATGGTGCAAACCCCATTGTCAAATTTCGATATTTACTAAATTTTCATTTTTAACCATATTTTAATTACTTAATTTCTTATTAAATTTTATGGGGTGTTACAGTAAGGGTCTATATAAAATGATTGTTGTATATTCAAATCAAGTTTCTATTGTTTATGAAGTTGATTAGTGGTTATAGATGAGGCAAACTATGGTGTTACGAATTGAGTTAATGTGTGATGATTTGTTGCTATTTGAAGTGAATATATATGTTATTGTGATACAGAAACGAGATACGATGATGGACGTGAACGTGAACGAGACAGTGGAACAAGTAAGAAGCCTGGGATATGAATATGGATATGCATACAGATATATATATATATATGGATGTGGATATGGATATAGGTATGGATTAGAACACAGACCTATTACATGAATAGGTGATCCAGGTATTGCGTTGCTTCTCTGAAGATTTCGACTAGCCAGGTGGAAGAGGTGGATGTTAAGCGACTCTGTAGCTATGGGTGGTCCATGGCATGAGTACACTTTGTATGAGGACAATAGAAGACCCTAGAAGGCACAAGGTAAGTCTAGGGAAGCGAGTCGACATTAAGATGAAGCAGTACAGCTAGATGTGTACGATGGTTTGGTGTGATGATAGGATATGAGGTGATCGAGCAATAGAATCATATCATGTTATAGTATTATTTCTGTAGTATATGTAGAGTAACGTATGGCTCTTGCACTAGACTTATGTCTGACCCACTTTTATTTTTCTCTTTAATATATATATACACACGTTGATGGAGTTTAGAGATAAAATGGTATCAGAGGTAGAGACTCGTTTGTATATGTTGTATAAGATGTAATTAAGTGTTGTGGCCTGGATTTGACTTTGTATGGTTTGGGTTGATTTGTATCATATAGACATGTATTTGGCAGACAGACAGACATGTTATGGTGATGTGATGTGATTATGGTTATTATTGTAATATTTTATTTCCTTTCATTTTGAAACTCTGAAATTCATTGGTTAGATCTATATTTGTTTATTTCATCTTACCCAATGACTCAACCTTTAAGGCTCTTAAGGTGTTGTCGATAGCTCAGGCATTGAACCGGGGGTTGAAATGGCAGGTTGTTATAAGCATAGTTAGGAGATTATACAATAAGAGTTGATAAGAAACCCCTATATATCCTAGGTCAAAGTGTTGACAGGTTGTGTGAATCAAAAAGCCAATGCAATATTTTCTCATAAGGGATCTTGTGTGAACCACCTCAAAAGAGTATCTGACCGCCCAATATTGGTTGACTAATTTATGTTATGAACAGAAGTATCATGAATTTAAAACTAAATTAATTTTATAATTAACAAAGGTAGTTCATAAAATGTTTCTTGATACTTATTCTGTTGCATTGAGAAATAATTGTTGTTTAAAGAAACACCAAATTCATGATGAAGAAGTTTATTTTAGAAATTATTGGTAGTAAAATAGATTTGGATATGATCCAAAGATAAACTTATTATGCAAGATGAAATAAAATCTACCAAGAACAAATAGACTCGACTCATTAGAATGTCTAATAAGAACATTCGCACATTAAGGATGAATAATGAGTTTCATTTCAATGTCGAGAAAAGAATTTCCCCGATTGTCAATAAGCCATTTAGAGTAGTGACTCTTTCATATGGCACAATGCACAAATCTGAAATGGATTCTAAGCATATAATCAATATATGATTTTGATAACTATACCCGAAAGTATACGATCCATCGTTGTAAATGTACCTTTGAGAAGAAGAATAATGCAGTTGGAATATGATAAGCAACATTAATAAGAGTAACACAGTTAATTTTAAATTGTTTAAATTAACGTAATAGATTTGTTATTTAACATATTAAAGTTAACTCAGATTTTCTTGCAAAATTATTATCGTTATGATTTTGAGTTTTAGTGTATATATATATATATTTATATATATATATTGAAACAAAATTCTAAATAATGATTTCGAATAGACTATTTGCACATAGTAATCAAAGTTTCTTAAAGTTAGTGAGAGCAAAAACTGAGTTTTTGAGTATTGGATAAGATTTAAGAACTAATTCATTTGTATCGCTCAACAAGCATCAAAATTGAGAAAATATTTTGATAAAGAAATCAAATAGTTTGAATTTTAGTAAAAATACAAAGGAAGCATGGGTATGTAATAAAAATAATCCGAGGTACTAAAATATTTCTAAGGTTGTTAGTAAACAATGTATTGTTAATTGTTAATGATGTACTCATGTTAAAATCAATATTAGTTTAGTTGTTTAATTCTCGATACTGGAATTGAAAATGACATCTTTTATAATTAGTATAAGACGATGTTGGGATAGTCTCATACAATATACGTAGACGCCATATTAAAATGTTTAATTAATATGGAGTATATGAGATGGATTTCTTGTGCATTGGCATTAGGAATTATCACATTTGCTATGTAGCCCAATATATCACTTTTTGCTTATGTACTTGTTAGTTGTATATTGAGTAAATATCAAATCGAAATAAGATCAGTAAATGGTAGTTGAGAGTGTTCTGGAGTATTTAAGAAAGTAAGAAACACTAGAGAATTTTTGTGGAACAACAAGCTTTTTGTGAAAGAGTATTCAGACTCGAACTTCATAAGTGATGTAGAACATAATATGTCAATCTTAAATTCATATTCAACCTTAGTGAAGGAGCTTTAAGCTAAAATTATTCCATACAAGAGGTTGTAGCTGATTCAACCAAGAGGCTAAGTACATCGCTATGAATAGTGCCGCACAAAAGGCTTTATATATATAATGCAAAATTTTGTAACTAAGCTAGAAGTGATTCCAAATGTTGAGAACCCCATAACATTTTTATGAGATAATAATACTATGATATAAATCATGAAAGAACATAGAGCTCATTAGAAGTCGAGAAACATACCCCGAAAAGTTTCACTTGATAATGGCAGTTTATCAACATCGGAGAGGGTTGATTGACAGAGTAGATAATTAAGACAATATAGCACATCTGTTCACTAAGAGACTAGCTCACTGATCAAAGGAATGCGATTAAGATTCCATAATTGATCCCAAGTGCGAGTGGGTGATTGAGAGAGTTAGGGATATGACCTAGTGCTAATTATGTAATTTGTTACATATTTTTAACTTTATAACCAATCTTGTTCGTAATAAAGGTATTTTTTTCTATCATATACTTGTTATATTATGATATGTTTAATTAAACAATTAATTTGAGTATATTAGGTAGAAAATCCTTAAATGATACATTATGAGATAATAATTACAAGAAACTGTAATCATAGGAATATTATCATAATATAAAATAACATATTATTTTAAATATTCCAGGTCAAGATATTTCGAGAAAGGATATCGGTACACCCGTTGAGACCAGAGTACATAACACTCTCCATATGTTGGGCAGTGTATTACTCATGGCTACGGGGGGGCACCAAAGGGTTATGTACTAATATTTATTAGATTACATGGAATGAATCACTCGAGCATTTCCAGTTGGTTAATAATAACTATGTCAAACAGGAAATTTCGAAGTGACATTGTTACACATTTCTCTCGATTTGGGAATACTATTGAGCTTCAATATGGATACTCCACTTTGATTATACTTAAATCATGGTATGGTGTCCATTGAGCGATTATAGTTGGGTCTGTGTTGAAGAATTGGAAGTGAAACACTATTTAAAAGAGAATTTGTCTCCTCGGTAGTTTGTGGTTAGTATCACGGTCAAATGTAGTCAACCTAAAGTCAAAACCTCTGGCCAGATGTAACATCCCTACTTTGAGGCCCAAAGCTAAGTGCTACAGATGTTGCAGTCATCTATAGTATTAACTTCTAGTGAAATAATACGGTAATGTTAATGGTATCCATAATATCAAAGCACATGAATATGAAATAAAATCACAGATTTCAAAAACAACTTTTCCGATTACATTACAAAACAATATTCCATATTCAATTACATAATCCCAAAACAAATCCCAGGTTTTGATCAAATATAATTATTACAAATTATGCCAAGAGCGATATATGATGCCCCCTTGGATGATCAAAGTACTAGATAGACATATCAGTCATAAATACATCACAGCGGAGATAAAAATAAATAGCTCCTACATTGCTAACTTTGCCTCCTGCATGTCTTCGGAGGCATATTCATCCAACCTACTAAACCTAAAAAACCTCAACTCTGAATGTACTCAAATTAAATTTTTGAGCACCCGAGAGTTTAAGGGGAAAACGTAAACTTCGAGTCAGACATAAAGCCTGGTGTGAATAATACTATTACATATTGATTTACTGATATTAAGTGAGACCACGCCACTTAACGGAACGGGATTCCCATCACTAATATCCTTTTAAAGTATATCTTTTGCAAATCGAAATCCTACAACCAAACTGATTATAATAACAAGGGAAATAACATATATGCATATAAATCAGGTAATCAATGGACTATCTATCCAACATTATAGTTTTCACTTCCTAACCATTAACCATTGGTTGACTCAGGCCTACCAGACATAATAAATAATCTAACTTCTGTTAGACACAATACTGGACGGTCTGTTTTGCGGGCTCATCAATAACCTATCTTTTCTCTTTATATTCCTTTCTATTTGTAACATCATTTTAGTCTTACATGTGACAAAGCCCAACATACTGGAACTTTGAAATTATTTTAGCTAGGAGCTAATAGCTAATATATATGGCACGACCTCATACCGGTCCCATCTGGTCTTCTAATATCCAAGTCATAAACTTAGGGTTAACTACCCCATCCACTTTTTTTTCTGGAAAACATTTCTTTCAAATTGATTTAACCCTTTTAAATTATACTTAAATAAGGAAAATATACCCTTTGCTTTGCTCAAAATACTTTTGCCGTGATATATGCTTTACACAAAACAATATTGACGAAAACCTAAATCAATAGGGTTATCTATCCTTTTAAAATAAGTTAAGGCCCTAATTAATATACTGGGCACCTAACGGTCGCCTTGTTGGTTGTCGCCTAGTGTAAACTGGAGTGGTTGGTCGGCTAAAAGGCTCTTCAAGACCAAATATATAGCTAGGGGACTAGATGAATAAAGCTCCCCATACTAGTAAAGGGGGACTAGGCTCCCCACTTAACTCATCACTGGAGGTGCATAGCAGGGGCCTAACTCCACTCAATAAATCCTTTATTTATACCTGGGAGCTTAGTATCCATGATGGCTAGCGTCAAAGAGGTCCCCTTGAAAATAGGCCAGGTCTGTGTTTACCTGTTGTCTGTTTTTTTATTAAGTGCATGCCCTGCGGCTCTCCCTCCTTCCTGACCAACATGCTTCATCCTCTCCAACTGAAGTACCGCATCGACAGGCTCCTCCTTCAGCCTCACTCAACCCCATGTACGATTGTCCCTTAAGTTACCTAAGGCCACAAAGAGCACCTTATCCCTTACGAGTATATATGCACGCCCAGGTGGGCATGCATTTAATCACAATGTGCATGCATTTATAGTTGCACCACTTAAAGTAGATTTGACAGCACCTTTGCTAACATAAACTGAACCTAAAGTAGCGATCGATAAACTGAAAGAACTGAAGAACCGTCATAAAACCAATTTTTTTTATAATACTAAAGTTTTATCATTTGTTTCTTTTGTTTTTGTTTATTTTATACTACTAGAAATGGAAATAATACTTGTACTTGTATATGGATATGGATATGCTCTTTTATTACATTTTTCAAATTCGGATATAGACAGATTTTGAATTTTTAAAATATTCATTGACCTCTTATTTGTTCTATTGATTTCTTCACTATCAGGGTAACTGTTTCCAAAGACAACAAAAAATTGTATCGCAGTCATTATTACAGCAACAAACCTAAAGCAGACTCAATTTCATTTCCACTTTGTGACAATATTACCTGAATTTTACATTTGATAATTGGGGTCCATAAAGCCATTTCTTCATGTTTTTAGGCGCATAAAAATCTGATAAATTTTTGTTAACAGAAACATGATTAAGAAACTACAAATCATGTAGTCATTAGAGAAAAAACATACATTTTGAATGCGCACAATGATGTAATTCAGTTGCATAACTTCCATAACATGGTCAAGGATTACATGTATAGCATCAAATTCAAAATCATACATAAGCTATCATCAAATTCAAATCGATGAAACTATCAAACGAATCCTTTAAAAGGATGGAAAGGTAACTTGGGAAGAGCACTTGGTATTAGGAAGAATAGGACACTCAATGAGAGTACTTCCAGAAGTGTCCACACACAAATAAACATGATAAAGCTGACTGTTTCAATGACATTTCATGAAGTGGACACTTTGTGCATAGGAGATTTCAACTACATGCATATAGCAACACAAACGCTGGGTGCCTCACCACTAAACCACAATCAGATTGCTCCTCTGTTCAAACGTATTACTGCATCAAACCTAATCCCTACCAACTACTTTGGTTCTTCATGCACCGGGACAACAAAGCACACAACCTAATTTGAACCTTCTACAAACTTGGCCACTTTTTTCAACTATGAAGCAATATCCTTATGGTCAAACCTTACTACTACAATTTCCCCACCCTCTCTATTCTACCATAAACCTATCATTCTGAAGTGGGACATGGCCAAAAAGGAAAACTACTGTAACGACCCGTAAAATTTCGATAATTAAAAAATGTTAATTTAATAAGATTTCATGGTTTAATGTTGGAAGAATTAAAAATTTGAAATTTATGTATGGTAATAATAACTAGAATGAATTGCAGCAAATTTCATCTAAGTTAACTATTTATGAATTGAATGAAATCCCAAATCAATTGAAATAATATGTAGTCAACGATAATGGAATGAATTTGTATTGTATAGGTAATTGTGGCACTTGTTGTAAATAATAAACTTATAAGTGTAATTAAAAGTTAAAGGTGATAATTATTATAAGTTACTAATTTATTTAGTCGGTCGAATTTAATTTGTAAACCAATTGCAATTGAAATGAAATTATATATATTAGCTGGGTTATAATCAATAACCGAAGTTGAATAACAAATATTGGATGCACTGGATGTGAATAAAGTAATTGACTGATAACGGAAATTTATATAAAATCTAATATTGAAATTTGTTGAATATTGAACAATTAAATTGTTTAAATTTAATATTGGAAATTAATTGAATAATTGAATAACGGGAATTGAATAACCGTATAATGGAAATAATTGTTCTATAATTTGAATTCGTTTTAAAGATTTAATCTTATAAGTCATTTTCAATATTTCATGATAGTGAATTTTGAATAATCAAAATCGTTTAAAATTTAATATTTGCAAATATTTGAATAATTGAATTTTGAATATAATATGATTGAAAATGAAACCGGAAGTTAATGTAAAGTTTATTTAAGCAACGATGAAGATTGTTAACGTTTAAAAATTGGATTTTTAAGCGAATAACTAGAAATTGACAAATTTTATATTGTATTAGAGACGGTTTGATAATTTAAATAATTTATTTATTCGTCGACTTGACCTTTTATTCACATCAGCCGCTTTATCTAACCTCAAATCACTTTAGCCATCCTGTTCAAACACGCAAGGATCACATCTCCTTCTCCTTTATTTTTTCACGCAAGCTTCTAACAGTAAAGAAAAGTTTTAAACCAAAACTTCAAAAATTCCTAACTCCTATTCTACTCGCCTAAAAATCACGTAACCAATTTTAAAAATCCTATTTCATCTAGACCTTCATTCTGGCTTAGTTCCATGGGGTTCGGTGATGACGTTGGTCGCTCGACAGTGTGAAGCTAGGAGAGGCCGAAACTAGGGTTTAGGATTTGGAGAGCTAGGGGCATCGAGGTGGATTTTCGAGCTTGGATTCTTAATTGGGTGGTTGTTTAGCACCCTGGTAGTTGTTTTGGAGGAGCTCGGTGGAGAGATGATGAGTGCGATCATCACGTGGTCGAAGGGAAGATCCTCTCGGTCGCGACTTCCATGGTGACGTCGAGCTCGGAGTTAAGGGTACGAGATGGTGGAGATTTTGGTGAGAAGAGCGACGGCGAGGTCGGAAGTTGTTTCGTGAAGTCGTGCTCCGTATCACTGGGTTTGTGCACGGTGAAAGGTGGGTTCTTCTTTGTTTCACGTACATGCATTTGGGAAGATGATGTTGTGTGGGCCTTGGGCCTTTGGTTTGGTAAGGGGTTAATTTGAATTTGAGGATTTAAATTTAATATAAATATCAACGAACTTATATACTGTATATCTCATTCATACGATGTCAGAATGGGATGAAACTTTTTGCGTTGCGAACACGATGACGAGAGCTTCGAAACGAAACTGGTTTGGACGAATTTGGAGACAGTTGAAATTTAGGATAAATCGGGAGCCGTCCGGTTTAGTTCCAAACCGGAATGCCTCGGCGACAATGGAAAATCAAGGTGAGTGTTTTATAACATTCACAACGTACTAAATATCTTTATGGTAGTTAAATTTGATATTATGAAGTGATATGAATTTTATTTGTCGTTGTTTGATAAAAATTTAATTGTCATATAGATTGTCATTTGAATTCACCGTTGAAAATTAAAATTGACAATCAAGTTGAAATTAAAATTTTAATTGCGATTAAATTACCTGATATTGATAATTATGAAATTGCCGTGAATTGTATTGTCTACTGGATGATTTATTTCAATGGATGCTATTGGTTGATATTTAAATGTTTGGATGTTTATTTGCTTATATATATCCTGTTATACATACATATGGCACTGTAATTGGTTTAAGTGATATATATTCATCCCTGACATTTAATTGAAATAAATAATCACTTGGCCATAGGATAGAAAATTATATACGAACCCCGAATTGGTTAAATTAATAATTTTAAAAATCGTTGATTTGAAATTCATTTAAATGTTTTGATTTAAAAGTTATAAATAAAATCAATTTATAGAAATCGAATTTATCGCAAATTGAGTTTGGAATGTTGAAATAAATTTTGGTTAAAAGAAATTGCTTAATAATTTAAGTTGAGACTTTGAAATTTAAAATTGGGATATGATTGAATTTCGAAAATTTATTTTCTTTAAAGATTGAACATTATTTCGAGCTTTGAGTATTCCTAAGTAAAAGTGATATAAAATGATATTTCGAAATTGAGTTTGAAATTGAATCATATTTGAATTTGGATTTAAAAAGTGAATATTGAAGGATAAATTTTGTTAAGTGTTATAAATTGATATTTTGAAAAATCAAGCTCCAAATCGATATAAATTGAAATTGAATTAATTGAAGGTGAATGTAGAATTGAATAAATTTGAAGTCAAAGTTGACATTCATTTGAATTGAAATCGAAATTGAATCGGTAGAATGGAAATGGAAATTGATTTGAATTGGGAAGTTATAATTGAAATGGTTTGGTTTTGAAGATGCTTCAGTTTTGTTTCCAAATTTCTCTGTTATACAAACCATCTTTAAATACTTAAACTATTTTAATCTATTTTAAATCTACTTAACCCAATTTAAATTATTTTAAACTAATTTATCTATTTGAAATCCATTTAAAGATTTTAAGTATGTCAACTATTTTAATTATTTAAAACTACTTTTATACTACTTAAAACTATTTTCTAAAATTCCAAGCTGGTCAATAAGGTTAAATGTTTATATTTAAATTTTGAATTTAAATACGAATTGGGTTAAATGAAGATGCAACCTAAATTGAAATTCGAAATGATTTTGAAATCGAAATGAGATATTGAGGCGAAAAATGATTTTGAAATCGAAATGAGATATTGGGGCGAAAAATGAATTTTTGAATCGGAATCTTACATTTTGAATAGAAATGATGATATTTGAAATGGATTTGATTTTTGAAGCGAATATGATATTTTGATATCAATTATGAATTGATTTTGAAATGTAAAAGAGCCACCGGTGTAATAATACGTAGTTATTAAAGAGACCGGGATCGGATATGGACATACTCTCTGTCGATACCGAAAACCACTTTAATAACTAGTATACCCGGAGTGTTGATCCAGAACGAAGTGGATGGTTTGATGAACGTGTTGATTGAAGAAAGAGAACGATATTGGATGACCCCTGACATGACTAAAACAGGAGCCGCGCCGGGCCATTGAGGTTCGCCACCTCTAGCGGACACACTTCTTCGATACCATATCTATTACTGTTGTGATTCGATTTGGGTGCACCCCTCGATTATGGGAGTGTTGTTTCGCGGTGTTGGGGTAGTAGCTGCTATGCCCAACATCAGTCCGGATCACGCAACTACTAGTATCCTAGTTGGTATCGCCTCATGTACCTTGTCATACTGATTATCCTATTCGCGACCACTACGTTTTGGTTTGTACCTTTAGTATATGGATTGCCCTCTGGTGACTTCCGGTTTTGGGGAAACTACGGTCTTGTATATGCTCTTGGGAATAAAAATGTGTTAAGGGTGGAATGGGCCATGG
This sequence comes from Allium fistulosum, assembly GCA_030737815.1. Classification (NCBI taxonomy): domain Eukaryota; kingdom Viridiplantae; phylum Streptophyta; class Magnoliopsida; order Asparagales; family Amaryllidaceae; genus Allium; species Allium fistulosum. The sequence goes on along the minus strand of CM060901.1, from coordinate 332,130,358 downwards.
CTTAACGCTAGTTTGATATTTTACTTTATGATAGACATTATTGTATATAGCGTATTCTATTATATAATAGATAGTTTAACGGATCCTTAGGAGATGGAAATCCCGAACATCTCTTAAGTTAATGCACGCACGTTAAACACTGGATATGAGATGTCAAACCCTGTAAACATCTTTGACGCCGTTACACTCATATTTATTTACGATTGATTTAACTTTCATAAGGATATTTTAGTCCTGACTCGAGTGTTTTGTTTTTCATTACGCTCGGGTCAGTCCTGAGTTTTTCAGCTTATTGAAGATCTATTCTGGAGGACGAAGACGAAGATTTGGTATACTATTACTATTATTATCCTTGCATCATGCTGTCTGCTGCATTATTTTATTTGTTCTGTTGTATATGTATAAATCTGATAAATGATGTATAAATGATAGTCAAAAGTATATTAAACAGCTTCATGAACTGTTTATTTGATTATTATATTTTATCTTTCCGCTGCGAGATTCTGTGATTGTTTCTTGTTCCTTTTCTCTTCTTTTCTTAATTACCCCAATAACCATCTGCCCTTTTGAATGGTTTAGAATCGGCATGTGTATTTGATCGTCGGTTTAAACTGTCCAAAAAGGCGGGTCGTTACAGTTGGTATCAGAGCTTTGGTTTAGCGATAACCTTAGCTTTGTGGGGTCCGACTCTTTATAAATAAGGTACTAATACCATATGATGAGTCGCTGAGTGTATGTATGAGAGAGCGTATTTGTTAGTGACATAAAATTGTTTTATATTGTGTTGGTTGATTTGTTGAGTGGCTTATGGATTCTGGTCAATACGAGTAATTAACGTCATTGATAGGGGTCTCTAAACACTTGAACAGAACAATTCGACATAGTATTGTTTTGAAATTGGGTAAATGAAATAATTTTGCCCTAATTATATTTTATATATAAAGAAATAATTTTTAGAAATTATTATGATTCATCCAGTTTGTTTGGTTGTTAGAAAGGATAATATGGATGGTCATCATAAATGGGATAATGTGTTTTAATAAATAAGGTTTATTACAAAATAAATAATGATAAAACAATTTATAGAATTTTTTAAGAAAGTAAAATTTTGTAAGAATAATTTATAAATGTGACTTATAAATCAAGATAGATTTAAATTGAGAAATATTGAGTTTAAGACCCGGAGATTTTGAAATGGTTTTCAAAACTTTGAAGAAAATATGTAGTGATGTTAGTTGAAAAATATTTATGGGAAATATTTTGAAAGGAGTTTTTTTTAATAAATTCAGTACTTCTCTCTTATGTCGCTGGAAAATAATTTCGATGATGACTGCGCAGCATCATCGACGTTCATTTTCGAGTCTCAAAGTGTAGGAGACTTATGCGAAGCTTTGCTTTGCTTCGAAACTGTTTTGAAAAATGCATTTTGGTTTAAACTCCAAAAGTATGATTTGATATATATAAGATATAAATGCATATATTTATTTCAAATGATTTGAGATGAACCGGGCATTTAAATTTCTAAGTTCTGTTAATTAATATTTTTTAAAATATTTGAATGAAATGTGAATAATCAGATTTTATATAATAAGAGAATTAAAAACTCTAAGCTAAATGTTTTGAGAAACTTTAGAGTTGAAGTGTAACTCTTAAAATTGAAAGGTATTGAAAGGTAAAGAAAATATAGACAAGTTAAAAATTGTGAACATTCTACTTTAGTAAAATGAATTCTAAATTTGTATAATACCACATTGCATTCTAATAACATATAATATGACTTACCAAACGTTAAAAAGTTAAAAGAATGATTTAGAGATGTAATGAGATATTATACAAGTAAGCAAAACCTAAAAGTAATTGAAATATACAAGTAAGCAAAACCTAAAAGTAATTGAAATATACAAGTAAGCAAAACTTAAAAGTAATTAAAATGTATATAAATGGAAATTTGGTTGTGATAAAAATGTTATATACTTAAGTATAATATGAAATGATGAATGGCTAAATGGAATAAGTAAGTAGAATTTAAGGAAGCAGACAAATGAACTAAATAATATCTTTGTAAATTTGTTATAGAATTGAATATAAATTTGCAAGAAAATTGTGAAATTGAAATTTGTAGCTTTTGAGGTAATTATAAACTTAGATAAAGTCCAACTTCTTATATATGACTTTTATAGGATGGTTAATAAACTAAAGTGTGGTTAATAAAATGTTCCACAAATAAATATGTTATTAACTGAAATTATGAAAATGAAGTACATTATTAACTGAAATTATGAAAATGAAGTACATTATTAACTGAAATTATGAAATGAAGTAAATGTAAACAAATGGATTTGGTATAGCTAAGAATAAATGGAATATGAAATTGAATTTAATTAAAATTGTATAGAATGTTTAAAATGGATATGCTAAGTAATTAAGGGATGAATAATGCATTGTGAATAATTAATTGTAAATGAAATGAAGGTAAGTAAATTAATTGAATATATTCAAGTTGTATATGAATCTATTGAAAGTTAATACGTAAGTTGTACGTATATTATTTTATTCGCATAACAATTTGATCTGAATTCGAGCATAGAATTTCGAGATAATCTATATCGATCCAAGTTAGGATTTTTCACTCGATTCTTGACGGCGAACCCTGGATATGGATTTTTGATTTGATTCTGGAATTCTCTATCATAGTATATGGCTATGCAAGGAGAATAACAGTTTCCGGTCAAGGAACCAAATCTGAGTCCGCACTAGAGAGTCGCGTGAACGATACTAGTTTGGAAGCGAAATTGTGTGATCAAATGAGTGATCAGATTTGATATTGTGTACGGATGGTATATGTACTTCGTACAGGTTTAAGTAAAGCTAATATTGAAAATTGAAATGCAAATTATAAATTGATTTTAAATTATATGATTTGATATCATTGATAAATAAGATGCAGGTATTTAAATCAAGGAAATTGGATTGCCCGACAAAAAGGTACTTGTTTATTTTGTCATTGGATTTGGTGATTTTTGATTGGAGCCACTTGGCTTTTGATTTTCTTTTGTTGGTTTAGGGCCCGTAGAGGCATTTTGTAGTTGTACCGATCGAGCCGCGCAAAGGAGACTCTGCCGAATTTTTTCGTAAATCCGGGTGTTAGAAAATTTTTCAAGTTTTAAAATTTTATAACTTGTTTTGACAACTAACTTTTAAAGTTAGAAAGCCGTTCGGAGTAACTTAGTGGAAGCGTAGTTATGACTTTATAAATGGTATTTCATTGTTTTATAAGTTGGTAACTTTGAATAAAATATATCTAATGTTGAATTCTATACTTAGTTCCTTTTCCCTTCTTTTGCCTTTTCGAGGATGATAAGTTTTGAGTAGGGGAGAGTGTAACGACCCGTAAAATTTCGATAATTAAAAAATGTTAATTTAATAAGATTTCATGGTTTAATGTTGGAAGAATTAAAAATTTGAAATTTATGTATGGTGATAATAACTAGAATGAATTGCAGCAAATTTCATCTAAGTTAACTATTTATGAATTGAATGAAATCCCAAATCAATTGAAATAATATGTAGTCAACGATAATGGAATGAATTTGTATTGTATAGGTAATTGTGGCACTTGTTTATAAATAATAAACTTATAAGTGTAATTAAAAGTTAAAGGTGATAATTATTATAAGTTACTAATTTATTTAGTCGGTCGAATTTAATTTGGAAACCAATTGCAATTGAAATGAAATTATATATATTAGCTGGGTTATAATCAATAACCGAAGTTGAATAACAAATATTGGATGCACTGGATGTGAATAAAGTAATTGACTGATAACGGAAATTTATATAAAATCTAATATTGAAATTTGTTGAATATTGAACAATTAAATTGTTTAAATTTAATATTGGAAATTAATTGAATAATTGAATAACGGGAATTGAATAACCGTATAATGGAAATAATTGTTCTATAATTTGAATTCGTTTTAAAGATTTAATCTTATAAGTCATTTTCAATATTTCATGATAGTGAATTTTGAATAATCAAAATCGTTTAAAATTTAATATTTGCAAATATTTGAATAATTGAATTTTGAATATAATATGATTGAAAATGAAACCGAAAGTTAATGTAAAGTTTATTTAAGCAACGATGAAGATTGTTAACGTTTAAAAATTGGATTTTTAAGCGAATAACTAGAAATTGACAAATTTTATATTGTATTAGAGACGGTTTGATAATTTAAATAATTTATTTATTCATCGACTTGACCTTTTATTCACATCAGCCGCTTTATCTAACCTCAAATCACTTTAGCCATCCTGTTCAAACACGCAAGGATCACATCTCCTTCTCCTTTATTTTTTCACGCAAGCTTCTGACAATAAAGAAAAGTTTTAAACCAAAACTTCAAAAATTCCTAACTCATATTCTACTCGCCTAAAAATCACGTAACCAATTTTAAAAATCCTATTTCATCTAGACCTTCATTCTGGCTTAGTTCCATGGGGTTCGGTGATGACGTTGGTCGCTCGACAGTGTGAAGCTAGGAGAGGCCGAAACTAGGGTTTAGGATTTGGAGAGCTAGGGGCATCGAGGTGGATTTTCGAGCTTGTATTCTTAATCGGGTGGTTGTTTAGCACCCTGGTAGTTGTTTTGGAGGAGCTCGGTGGAGAGATGATGGGTGCGATCATCACGTGGTCGAAGGGAAGATCCTCTCGGTCGTGACTTCCATGGTGACGTCGAGCTCGGAGTTAAGGGTACGAGATGGTGGAGATTTTGGTGAGAAGAGCGACGGCGAGGTCGGAAGTTGTTTTCGTGAAGTCGTGCTCCGTATCACTGGGTTTGTGCATGGTGAGGGGTGGGTTCTTCTTTGTTTCACGTACAGGCATTTGGGAAGATGATGTTGTGTGGGCCTTGGGCCTTTGGTTTGGTAAGGGGTTAATTTGAATTTGAGGATTTAAATTTAATTTAAATATCAACAAACTTATATACTGTATATCTCATTCATACAATGCCAGAATGGGATGAAACTTTTTGCGTTGCGAACACGATGACGAGAGCTTCGAAACGAAACTAGTTTGGACGAATTTTGAGACAGTTGAAATTTAGGATAAATCGGGAGCCGTCCGGTTTAGTTCCAAACCGGAATGCCTCGGCGACAACGGAAAAGCAAGGTGAGTGTTTTATAACATTCACAACGTACTAAATATCTTTATGGTAGTTAAATTTGATATTATGAAGTGATATGAATTTTATTTGTCATTGTTTGATAAAAATTTAATTGTCATATAGATTGTCATTTGAATTCACCGTTGAAAATTAAAATTGACAGTCAAGTTGAAATTAAAAATTTAATTGCGATTAAATTACCTGATATTGATAACTATGAAATTGCCGTGAATTGTATTGTCTATTGGATGATTTATTTCGATGGATGCTATTGGTTGATATTTAAATGTTTGGATGTTTATTTGCTTATATATATCCTGTTATACATACATATGACACTGTAATTGGTTTAAGTGATATATATTCATCCCTGACATTTAATTGAAATAAATAATCACATGGCCATAGGATAGAAAATTATATACGGACCCCGGATTGGTTAAATTAATAATTTTAAAAATCGTTGATTTGAAATTCATTTAAATGTTTTGATTTTAAAGTTATAAATAAAATCAATTTATAGAAATCGAATTTATCGCAAATTGAGTTTGGAATGTTGAAATAAATTTTAGTTAAAAGAAATTGCTTAATAATTTAAGTTGAGACTTTGAAATTTAAAATTGGGATATGATTGAATTTCGAAAATTCATTTGCTTTAAAGATTGAACATTATTTCGAGCTTTGAGTATTCCTAAGTAAAAGTGATATAAAAATGATATTTCGAAATTGAGTTTGAAATTGAATCATATTTGAATTTGGATTTAAAAAGTGAATATTGAAGGATAAATTTTGTTAAGTGTTATAAATTGATATTTTGAAAAATCAAGCTCCAAATCGATATAAATTGAAATTGAATTAATTGAAGGTGAATGTAGAATTGAATAAATTTTAAGTCAAAGTTGACATTCATTTGAATTGAAATCGAAATTGAATCGGTAGAATGGAAATGGAAATTGATTTGAATTGGGAAGTTATAATTGAAATGGTTTGGTTTTGAAGATGCTTCAGTTTTGTTTCCAAATTTCTCTGTTATACAAACCATCTTTAAATACTTAAACTATTTTAATCTATTTTAAATCTACTTAACCCAATTTAAATTATTTTAAACTAATTTATCTATTTGAAATCCATTTAAAGATTTTAAGTATGTCAACTATTTTCATTATTTAAAACTACTTTTATACTACTTAAAACTATTTTCTAAAATTCCAAGCTGGTCAATAAGGTTAAATGTTTATATTTAAATTTTGAATTTAAATACGAAATGGGTTAAATGAAGATGCAACCTAAATTGAAATTCGAAATGATTTTGAAATCGAAATGAGATATTGAGGCGAAAAATGATTTTGAAATCGAAATGAGATATTGAGGCAAAAAATGATTTTGAAATCGAAATGAGATATTGGGGCGAAAAATGAATTTTTGAATCGGAATCTTACATTTTGAATAGAAATGATGATATTTGAAATGGATTTGATTTTTGAAGCGAATATGATATTTTGATATCAATTATGAATTGATTTTGAAATGTAAAAGAGCCACCGGTGTAATAATACGTAGTTATTGAAGAGACCGGGATCGGATATGGACATACTCTCTGTCGATACCGAAAACCACTTTAATAACTAGTATACGCGGAGTGTTGATCCAGAACGAAGTGGATCGTTTGATGAACGCGTTGAATGAAGAAAGAAAACGATATTGGATGACCCCTGACATGACTAAAACAGGAGCCGCGCCGGGCCATTGAGGTTCGCCACCTCTAGCGGACACACTTCTTCGATACCATATCTATTACTGTTGTGATTCGATTTGGGTGCACCCCTCGATTATGGGAGTGTTGTTTCGCGGTGTTGGGGTAGTAGCTGCTATGCCCAACATCAGTCCGGATCATGCAACTACTAGTATCCTAGTTGGTATCGCCTCATGTACCTTGTCATACCGATTATCCTATTCGCGACCACTATGTTTTGGTTTGTACCTTTAGTATATGGATTGCCCTCTGGTGACTTCCAGTTTTGGGGAAACTACGGTCTTGTATATGCTCTTGGGAATAAAAATGTGTTAAGGGTGGAATGGGCCATGGCTTAACGCTAGTTTGATATTTTACTTTATGATAGACATTATTGTATATAGCGTATTCTATTATATAATAGATAGTTTAACGGATCCTTAGGAGATGGAAATCCCGAACATCTCTTAAGTTAATGCACGCACGTTAAACACTGGATATGAGATGTCAAACCCCGTAAACATCTCTGACGCCGTTACACTCATATTTATTTACGATTGATTTAACTTTCATAAGGATATTTTAGTCCTGACTCGAGTGTTTTGTTTTTCATTACGCTCGGGTCAGTCCTGAGTTTTTCAGCTTATTGAAGATCTATTCTGGAGGACGAAGACGAAGATTTGGTATACTATTACTATTATTATCCTTGCATCATGCTGTCTGCTACATTATTTTATTTGTTCTGTTGTATATGTATAACTCTGATAAATGATGTATAAATGATAGTCAAAAGTATATTAAACAGCTTCATGAACTGTTTATTTGATTATTATATTTTATCTTTCCGCTGCGAGATTCTGTGATTGTTTCTTGTTCCTTTTCTCTTCTTTTCTTAATTACCCCAATAACCATCTGCCCTTTTGAATGGTTTAGAATCGGCATGTGTATTTGATCGTCGGTTTAAACTGTCCAAAAAGACGGGTCGTTACAACTACCCTCATTTTATTTTTTTATAATTTTTGGTATATCAACCATTATTTTTGATCTAATTTGTAGAACACTTGGGGCTATCATACTTATGGAAATCCTATATAAAGGCTGTAGCACAAATTAAAAGGACTGAAGCATAATCTAAGACATTGGAGTAGGAAATTTTTTGGGAGAGGCACACAAACTTTTTTGAGAGAGGAAATATTCTATATATTTCACAAAAAGGACACTCAATGAGAGTACTTCCAGAAATGTCCATACATTTGGTAAGAATGTCATGAATGCTATAGTTAGTTTCCAGAAGTGTCCACAGAAAATACAGTATTAATATCTAAAATAAGGAAAAGTTATAGAAGATGCACTTTAGTGTAAGATATAACTTAAAATAATAAGTAAAAGTGACATATGTGGATGTGTTTGCCAAATGTATAATCTTCAAATTGCTAGAAAATGGAAGAACTATAAGATTGAACTGATTAGATTAAAACGGCCTAAAACCTATTGGTAAACATAACATCTAAACTTGTTGAATTTTTTTTAATTTTCGGTACAGCTAAAATCCAAATATAGTGAATTCAACATTGGTTGATGTTGATGCAACAATCATGGAATACAATATTTATAGGCATATAGTAATGAAAAAATTAAAACACGTGCTCTAAGATTACATTACAGCAACTAAACCTTCATAATAAATAAGTACAGATCATATCAAGTAACTGCAACTAATGTTAGAGATAAGTTGCATTAAATATGATACCATGATGAATATATTAAACATAAAAACAACCGTAAGCAACATGCAAAAATACATAGGCATCATAGATGATTTTTAAACCTCAAAGCAATCAAGCTTTAAAGTCATAGAGTAGAGCTAACACATGGTTGATCAAGTCGTCATTCTAATCATATTCTTTTAAACATATTATCTCTTTCATTCCTGGAATAACGATACTTTACATGATGATGATGATAGTCATGCAATGAATGATGCTTTGAAGGAAGGTAAAGTGTCGTTCTATTTGTCTGTGATTACTGATGTTAAGTGGAGAGTTGGCGATTCTCAGTACTTGGATTCCAAGGGTCTGCATATTCATTACTTGGAGCTACCTCTGCCCAATGGAGTTCCACAGCTACCACAGTTATTCCTCCCAAGCTAAGCTCATATTACTTGGATTCCAGTCATCTAAGCTCTCCTATCAACACTCAGACTCATCTTCCCACCTCCAGCTCCACAGCTACCGTAGTTATTCCTCCCAAGCTAGTTTCATTACTTAATCGACCAAAAGCTGCGCTAACGGCTAAGGACTGCGACCACATGATTGATGTCTTCTCCTTATTTCCACGTTCCCTTAATATGAATAAATTTTTAAGCAACATAAAAAAACATATAGTTCTAATAATGGTAGAGTTGAGATAAACTAAATAAAATAAGTCTTGATGAAAATACATCTCACTGGCAGTACAATGGGAAAATACAGGAAATGTCAATAATAGCATCTCTATCAGGACTAAAAGGAAGAAAAATGATGTATTCTTAAATTGGTTTTATACTTCTGCGCAAAATATATACCAAGTTGGTGACACACATTCAATTAATATGTTTTCAACTAAATTGAAATATGTAACATATTACATTGTCATCAAAATTGGTAGCATGTATTTAAAGTTAAGGAGAAATGTTAGAATACTCAAATTAATAGTCAAGTGAAGGAAATATAATAGTACATCAGGCAAAGCTAAAGGTGCAATACAAATATCCCTATGAAAGTATAGATCTTCTATTATGCGAACTAAAACAAATACCACAAAAAATTTATAATTATACCCCTCATTAAAGTACCTATATCAATAATTTTAGCAATATCAATATAACCTAACGGCATTATCATGACAATATATATCAAATAATTTTAGCGAATAAACCTGATTGTAAGGCAAATTTTATTATGCAAACATATTAAAAGGTGGTAAATCACTCATAAAAGCCATTTTTTTCCTTGGTAGGGCTCTTAACTCATTTTTCTGCATTATTAACTAAAAAATTTATCAAAAGAAAAATATAATTAAAAAAATCCTAATCGGATTATCCAAATAGAAATAAAGTTTTAACTATATGTACACATATTTCGAAAGTGTAACCATTTAATAATGTTAAATTGCTGTGTGCGATACTTATTCGTTAGAATCAAAAGCTTCAGTTAATCAATATTCAATCAACTAAAAAGATTTAAGAATATCTGCATGCATTACTATTTAGTTTGTTCCAAATATGATAACAATTTTATATTATGTCAGTTCATTGTAAAATAACATGTTTTGTTATTGAAGTTTATTTCATTTAAAAAAAACATTGTTCGGAGGTCTATATTCTCAATTTAATAAATTCAATAAAACTTGAATATAAAATACTAATGAGCCTTCATGTAGTTTATTCTAAAGTAAACCTTACGATAGGAGCATGTTGTAGGATAACTCATTCAAAAAATGTCTCATAATATTTTTGCTGAAGAAAGAATAGTTGCAAAACGTAAGAGATGCTTATGAAGAGTAAACAAATTACGAATTTGTAATGTTAAATACAAAAGATTGTAATGGATTACTAAAGAATCATATTACTCAAATTAACTATTTACTTAGCAAATAGCAAACTTCCACCATAAAATAAAAATAAATCCAACATATAGTGCAATGGAAAAGTAGGAAACAACTTCGGAAAAAATCTAGAACCACAGTTGAAAGCGAGTGCATATTTCCTTTAACACTTTGCAGTAGCATATTTCTTCTTTGTTATCGATCAAATACTGTTATTTATGCATGTACTATGTAATTGAAGCATGACCAATTAATTCATCTCGATTAAGCCAATTAGGCAATATTAAAATTTTAACTTTCTGAATTAGAAAGCAAAATCAGACACAAAATCAGGAACATCAAATGTGGAAAATTTTAACATTTAATTACATTCGTATATTTGTGCTATGATGCATTAGCTCAGTATAGTTTAAAATATACTTCTGTATTGATGTAGGCCATGGTTATAGGGACATATACCTACTTACAGTGCCATAATATAACCCACGTACATGTTGTAAATTAGACATAATCATAAAAGCAAAGTTATGTTAACTAAAAGCATCTACAATATCATTTGGAAATCCAAAAAGGAGCAACATTTATTTATCAGTGGGTTAATCGTAATAATCGTAAGAAACCCAAAAGTTAAAAGCATGCAAATGTTTAAAAGAACGTTGCAAAATTCAATGCAAACCATTTTAAGAGTATTTCTAGTGAAGGAGTTTGGGAAATCCGTAACTGGTAAGCTTGGCAGTTATCATTTTTAAATGCACTACATTCAGCATGAAAGAAATAGAGGAAACCCAACCTACCTTGCATGTAAATAGTTTTCACATAAAAGTATTGCTTGTGCGGTTATAGATTGTGTTATATGAATAGCACAGTAGTTGTTATCAGATATAGAAAACTACATTGACCCATCGAAAAGGATTGCATTAATTACCATGAGAAAACAATTTCTAAAGCTTTTAATAAAATCATTCATGCTCCCACAAATCAACCCATATCATGCATACATGATGATTTTATAAAGTAATTTAATCAAGGAAGATGCGTTGAGTAAAATGTAAAGAGATCTCTAGTTGAGAGAAAATTGAAATCACTTGAAAGATATGAAAACAGAAATGTGCATGCCTTTAGGATATGAGATAATTTATTAGGTCACATTACGACAACAGTCAAAATACAAGAAAATTTATCATTAACAATTTATTAAAAAAATTATCGTTGGTCTATAATATAATGTCAATTGGTGCATCAAAATGAACCATCCCGCAACTTATATCAATATCTATTGCAACTTACCTTGATCTACATTACATTATCATCTATGCATTGTCTTTTTACAATGATAGGAAAAAGGTTGTAGCTAATTCAGATCTAGTTGCAACTAACTTATCCACATAACCATAATCATGTCAACTATTTTTATTGCAACTCATGGTACATTCATATTCATTGTTTCTTATTATATGTTGTAGACATATATAGGACGTGCTATAGATATTATCTAACACCATATGATTATATTCTGGATTGAAATTAAGTCCAGTTTGAGAATAATCCAATTGTATTTTATTAATTAGTTCACCTAATCATACTATTACTGGTTATGTATCAATTAACAACTACCTTTCTTGCAACTCGTGCTACATATAGTACAATTAAATAACATAAGAAATGAAGGTAGCATAGCCCAAAGTTCAAATGGCACTAAGTTAAATTAACCATATGAAACATATACATGCCTCAGGTGATAAAAAAAAGAAGAAAAATTCTTTTTTCTAAAATAAGCCCTATTGAGGTATACCCATAATCAGTTTCAAAATTCAGAATAGTGGTTGATCAAGTGATAATGCTTAAAATACAACAATAAGAAAATAATAATATACAGATCATCCAAATTATTAACTTACCTGAAATTGAAGGTTAATGGATGTTGTATGAATGATGATTCAACACAACTCTTTGTCTATAGTGAATCAGGAAATCCAAGTTTATTCGGTGGTTTGTCGATAATCGATAGTAGATTATCAAAGTTTTAGATCAAATATTGGTTGATAGTAGGTTAGAATAATCGATCGATCGATATGCGTTAGATCCGAAGTCGAGTTGGAGACAAAATCGATGACCGATGGTGATTAAGTTGGAGACGTTAGATCTGGAATCGGTATAAAGAAACCCTAGTTTGTGTATGCGAAGGAGACGAAATGAATTTACGTCATTTTGTAGTGACGGAGATATGGGAAGTTAGGGTTTTTGGTTTTGGAAAGACAGAGGAAACGATACGCGGACCAAAAAATGGACGAAGGGTATTATGGAAATTTCAAAAAGAAACGGTTGATTTTATATTGATTGAATTCTTATTATTAATAGTAAAGATATATATATATATATATATGTGTGTGTGTGTATGTATTTTGGCATATATATATATATATATATGTATATTGGCATATATATGTATGTGTGTGTGTATGTATATATATATAGTTATACCTTAAAGAAGGTTAGATATATTGTACGCGTAGACAGAATTACACGGAATAGCCATGAATAGTGGACATAACACTCAAATAGAAATCAATTGCCATAAATTAGTGTTATGGATAAAGTATGTGATTTTTCAATCACCAGAACGTTGTTCTAACTCCCTCTTCATTACAACCTATAAGATAGATTTAAAGTGAAAGGCCAAGATGGAAACTACAGATAGTGAAGTCTTCTCGTTAATGCTCGACGCTAGTAAGGGAATAAGATACTCAAGGAGTAATATCGATTCCAAGGTAGTTTCCTTGGTCAACATATATGTTCTATTATATTTTTCTGTTCCGCTATGTATTTATGTAGATAGCTCTCTGATATACTTATGTTTATTATAGCTTATCAAAATCAATGATATGTATCCTAATGGACTTGAGTTTTGATTTAGTCGAAATTCAGGCCATTAAGGTGTGGGTTGTTATAATAACCCTGTAGCCAATAGGTTTCTTGGCCTCTTCAGTGAATCCTTAGATATAAGATTTACAAGGCTTCAAATCCTTCTTCTTGAGCCACATATGATCAAACATCTTTTTAAATAAAATATGAGTTCCTACAATCAGTAAGGACTCATTGCACCGTTGTCGGCTCAATCATGACCATAATTGCCATCTGTCAAGCATCGGCGCTTCCACCCCGTTAGCATTTATATTTTTGAAGATGATGTCATCAATCATCATTTTATGTTGCTTCGTTGGAGTCCCATCTTCTATAGCGAAACACATTTCTTGAGGACATGACTCAACGAGCTGCCATATCGCTCCATTTCATTCAGTCTTTTCTTTGCAGCATGAGTGTAACAACCTACACCTAACTTATAGAATATGTAGACGAGATTTCAATTTAATACGTTCTTATTAAGCCTACAACTTAATGAATCTAGCATAGGCATATTCATTAAATAAAATTCAATGAGATAAATTTTAATGTTATGTATATAAATAATATAATTTTCCACTCACCATTCAAGCTTAATCTCCCAAATCTGAATCCACGCCTTAAAAACAAATCAAGCGACATCTTAACTTAATAGGGACTCCATCAATGAGTTAATGCATATGTTTGATCCTAGCGTTGTGCAGTTAATATGGAGTTATAGGTTACCAAAAACAATGATCCGTATTCTAATGGACTTGGGTTTCGATTTAGCCGAAATTCGAACCCATTAAGGTGCGGGTTATTACAGTGAGGAACTCCAAAGATAGTATCAATCACTATTCCGATATCTACAGCTGTTTTTGTCCCTTCATACCGAACCTAGCCTGATTCTCTTGGGCAGGCTACCCTTGGGATCTGTTATTCATCTGCCCGCTAACTTGTTGGTTCCTCACATACCACATACTATTGCAGTTTCTTCTTTTCTTACCAAATCCTCAACCACATCTCTCAAATTTCAGCATTCATTGGTATTGTGTCCGTGTGTTTCATGAAAGTGACAATACTTCCCTGAATGCCTTTCTTCTTCAGTTGCCCCCCTCCGAGGCGGTTTTTTTTATAGTTTTCAGTACCTTGTATAGCCAGGTAGATATTTTCAATAGAATCATTCAGTGGAGTGTAATCTCCTAGAATAATATACCCCATGTACTTCTTGGAATATTGCTTCTTCCCTTTAGCGCCTTGGTTCTTTCTTTTAGTATTATTATTGCTCCCAATGTTCACGGTAATGTTTCCAGCATTATCACTGCTATTTTTGATAGCAATGTTGTTTTGCACCACCACACTCGGTTCCTCTTGACCGTCACTTGCCAATTCAGCAGCTAAATCTACCTCTTCCTAGCACAAAAATAGGGATGTTTTTCACTAAAACTACTTCATAATGGATGGCTGTTTTCTCTTCAATCGTCTACCAAAATCAGTTCTTAGGTTAACCACATTAATCAAAGCCATCAAAACACTCTCCGCTTTAGGGTTTCTTACTTTGGTAACTACAACATTGAATTTTTTTAGAATATCCTTTAGCTTCTAAACTCCGGTGCACATTCGACATTACGTACTTTGGTTGAGTAGTATAAAGCTGAAATTGCTCTATAAACTTCTTTGCAAGTTGATCAAACAAGGATATGAATTTTGGCATGAGTTGAGAAACCGATTGGAGAAGTTGGAATAAGATTCCATAATTGACCCCAAGTGCAAGTGGGAGATTGATAGAGTTAGGGGTATGCCCTAGGGGCAATTTTGTAATTTGTAACATATATCTAACTCGTTGAACAATCTTTTTCATAATAAAGGTGTTTCTTTCTATTATATACTTGCTATAATGTGGTTATATTAATTAATTAATTTAATTAAAAGTATATTTAATAAAAATCAATAAATGGCATATTTTGTGATAGTAGTTACAAAGTGTTGTAACCGTGAGTAATTTATCACAATAAAACAAATATACCATTTTAAATGTTCCTAGTCAAGATGCATCGAGACTGGATATCAATATATCTGTTGAGACTAGAGTATCTAAAGCTCTCCAAATGTTGAGCAGTGTATTACTCATGACTACTGGGGGCACCTAGGAGTTACGTACTGATAGTTATTGGATAACTATGGAAGGACTCACTCGATAGATTTCTGTTGGTTAATATAAATAAGGTCAAACAAAAAATATCGATGTGACTGATTTACACAGTTCTCTCGACTTTAGAATACTGTGGATCTTCAATATGAAAGCTCCGCTTTTATTATAGTCAAATCATGGCATGACATTCCATCGAGTGACTATAGTTAGGTCGATTGGAAGTATTGGAAGTGAAGCACTATTCAAGAGAGGATTTGAAACACTCCACACCCCTTAATATACTCAAAATGACACATTAAAAGGCGTGGTGCGTTGTAGGTATAACTGAAACTAACAGAGACTAAGATTCACAAGATAAAATAGGTAAAAGCAGCATAAACTAAAATAATAACTTATTCAAAACAAAAACTTCATAATTGCTTCATAAACCAAATAAGTCAAATACCAAATACAGCATACATGTCTCAAAATTCAATATGTCTCATGAAATAAAAACTCGTAGTCTCAACAAAAATCAGAGTATAAATATCCCTCTCAAGTGCCAGTACAAAGAAAGAAAATGGAAATAAAAGTAGGGAAATACATAGCAGAATCTTCTCCAAGAAACCTCTGAGCAACTGCAATCTACTGCCCTCTCCCTAGATTGCCTATGGGGGGAGGGGAAAATTGAGGAGTGGGTCAGACTAAAAGTCTGGTGAATGGTAATAACTACTAGAATCTTTAAGCAAAGTAAAGTAATAGACTCTTCAATAGTTCTAGTATATATAAAAGGAAACAAAGGAAATAAGAGAGATAAAGCTGGAAATAAATATGAATTAACTAGTACTCAATTAATAAGATAGGTTAACTTTGATTGTTTGCACTTTAATAAATTGAATTTATTTTTAAATAAAAGGTTGATAATACAAATAATATTGTTTTGAGTGATAATAAGTAATAGTAATCTTATTTTGAACAAATATTTATAAGAATATTTTCCTCGAGATTTATATCGATCAGTGGCACCGTATTTAAATATTGATTTATATAATTTAAATTGAGATTTAATGATTAAATAATTATTATAATTATTCAAATAATGATTTTAAAAATATCATAATTCATTTTGAATAGTTATAAAGTGATAATAAATCATTTATAATAGTTTTATAAAGAGATATATTTGATTTGAAAATATAAGAAAAAATCGATATCGCTTTATTGGTATAATAGCGATTTTTGTAAATAATTGATAATATAAATTTGTATGGTTTTATAAATGAAATGTGATCATTTCGATTCATTTAAAATGATAAGAAATTTATTTTGAAATGGAAATCGGTTCTGCGATCGGCAACGGTTTATCGAACGAAAGTTGTTCGGAATCAATGCAATGTTGTTTATATGTCATGTACATATATGTAACATACAAATGCATCCACTAACATGCACATGAACATATTGTAACGATTACGATCTTTCGACGCTCGAAAGTCGACATTAATACGTCCATTGTATCAAATGCCGTGCAATCGAATGCCGAAAAACCGAACCATTAGGGTTAAAAGAAGAGGTAGAAGAAGACAGAAGAAAAGAAAGAACAGAAAAACAAAAACAGAAACAATATCAGAATCTCACATTCGCAGCGGAACAATATATAATAGATAATCACTAGTCATTTAAAACAAAGAACTATATCAGTTTATACATACATCATTAGAGTCAATATAAAACTCAATACAATAATGGACAGTTATATAAACTTGTCCTCATACAGAATACACAGCGGAATAAATAATAAAGTACGGGAGTACGTCTCGCCATCCAGCTTACCTCCAAAGCCCCAGAATATCCAGAATATCCTGATAACATAACTCTAGGCTGCCCGTGTGGAAAATTTTGGGCACCCAAAGTTTAGAAAGGAAACAATAAACTCCAAGTCAGTCATGGTGACTGGTGTGAGATTGCAAAAAAGTTATTTTCACAAAGAAAATAAAATTAATTTGCAATCCTCTTGGAAAATGAAACTACCATAAGGCCTCCCGCCACACACACAATGCAAACGCAGAATTGGAGGAGATTTCTCCTTATGATAGTCAAATATGCTTACTACGAAAGATCAGTTGATATTATTATTAATGTCTAGTGTGGAAAACATTTCGAAAGTATAATATTAATCTTAGACAGCATAGGCATTCCGAACTTATGCCTACTATAGCTACTATGTTCAATAGTAGGTTACCGCCACATTCCATAGCAGGTTATACAACTAAAACCGTACAGGGTTCGTATTGTTTCTTTGGATTTCCAACAAATGGTCAGGCTAAGGAACTTCCTACTGCCAATGGGTACACCTCTGGATGGATGTCCCGAGAACTAACTAGCTCTCTGCCAACACAAGGCCGGGTTACCCCTTACACTAGGTAACTACTACACGAATATGCCATCCCCCGGTCCTTTGGGACCTTTATCCGAGGCGCCTCAATCACAAAGCAACAACCACAAAGAAATGAGATTGGAGCAACCACATAGATTAAATATCAGGGCTCCATACCTGATACCACCCTTTTCCAGAAGGAAATGACATACCCTAAAGGGCGCGACCCTCATAACCTTGCCGCATCATTCCTGTTTCGACCATTTCCGGGGTGTGAGGTCTGACGAAGTCTCGTCCACAAAGCTACGCTTTTTCACAAAGCCATGCTTTGATCAACAAATGATCAGCAGCACTTCGTATGCCACATTACCAAATTGGGAATGTATCACTAGTAACCATCAACTACATAACCTCTGAGCTCGTACGTCTCAGAGAAGGGTGTTAAGCTAAGAGAATAAATTCTCCGCCACCAACAGAAATGTATTTGATAGAAACCAGCTTTACATCTCAAAGTGTAACGTCAGACACACATCCATACAAGTCCGTTCCGGGATCGAACGGGACCGAAGGCACTTCCAAAGAAGCCCTTGCAATCCGGGTATTCACTAATCACGTCCGGACTTCCCATTACAAGAAGAGTGATATAAATCTCTATACCGGAGCAACTCGGTGCAGAGACATTCGACAGGTTGTCCATTCATTTTCGAAAATACCCGGTATTCACACCGGCCTTCAAATGTTATCCAATGACGACGTACCACTATTCGGAATGGGTTATATGACACAAAGTCCTCTCCCGGCTTAACCGAATAATGAGCGTTTGTTTTAAAAACAAATTCAAGTGCCATTTCAAAGGCAAATATTGATAGTCGGTTATTTAACTATCAACAACATTCACAATAATCAACAAATTTAAATAATTTTCCCAAATTATTAAATTTCAAATATCTTCGTGAGATATGGTTTACACTTCAACCATTTGAAAACAAATTTCAAATCACTTTCATTTAAACCAATTTATTAAATCCTTATCGATTTATTTCAAATTCACATTCCAAATTTGTAAATTTATTTCCATACTTTTAAAAATAAATCAGTGTTTATTTTAAAACAAATTTCCCTTTCCTTTATAAATTCCATTTTGAATTTACATTCCCAAATACTCACTTTTTATACGGTTTTCAAATCGATTTCTCAAATATTCACTTTCAACTCCAAATCAACTTTCAAATGGATTTCCAGATTTATTTCAAAACCAAATCAATTACAAATTGATTTCTAAGTTTATTTCCAATTTCCAAATTATTTGCAAATCGATTTCTAAAATTATTTCAACACAAATCAATTTTCATTCAACATCAAATAAATTTTCATATTGGTTTCTCAAATATTTATTTTCAAATACCAAATCAATTATCAATTTGATTTCTAGAAATTAATCACCTTTTAAAATAAATTCATTTATCTCTTCCAAACCATTTAAAATTCCATTTTAAATAAATTTTCCAACTTTCGAATAATACTATTCCAAATCCATTTATAAAAAATATTTTCCCATATTTTAGAAATAATTCGATAAGATTTCGAAAATCAACTCTATGCTTTTAAAATTCCTTCTTTTAAATTCACCCAATTATTTCAAAAAGAATTTACTTAAAATTAATTTCAAAAAATCCAATTTCATTTATTTCTGGTATCCAACGATACCAAAAACACATTCGGCTAAATTATAGCCTTCCACAAATTCAATCACAAATATAATCATACACGGATTATCAATAAATCATCACACAGCATATGAAACAAATTCACATAACATATGAAACAAATTCATAAAATTTGAGGAATCCAGTTGGATCCCTCCAATCTGTTTCCCTGCATCCACAGATGTTAGCACAATACCAATTCCACTTCGAGGTGGAATATCGCGGTATATGGGATTTATAAAATATCATCCGCTATTATGCGGCCACATAGGGTCTCATCCGCTATATAATGCGGGAAATCAACAACTCCAATATATATATATATTCCAATATATATATATTGCTATATGGTACTATATATATTATCACAATCAAACAATCAATCAATAATTGCAAAATCAAATTTTCATTTTGAGTTAGAAGATCTCACCTTTATTTTATTAGCATCCATTTCCAACTTCTTTCCATTTCCGGCTTGTTTCTCGATTTTTTTAAACCTTGCATAAACAATTTTTATACAATTGATTAATATTCGAGCTTATCAGAAATAAATTTCCATTTCTTAACATTTTCCAGGATTTTAAACTACCAGGTTAATAAAGTTATAAACTTTACTTTATTGTTAAAATTTTTGATAAACAGATAAAATTAAAAGTTTTAACTTACTTAACCTACATTAAAATGTTTGAAAGATAAATTTTCAATCTCAACCCTTGAAAACAGTTTATGAAAACCTTTTATATATATTCAACAGAACTGTTTTATACCTGGTTATAATATATTTCAAATTTCGTTCATTAAAACCTGTATATATATATAATTTGAATAAAATAAACTACTTTGTACCTTACCGTTAATTCGAAAACAAGACCACCAAACCACCGAGTTCATGCGTACGAGTTTCGAGTTGCCTTCCTTCGCCTTCCTATCGGCCGTGACTTTGGCATCTTCGATTCGAAACCATTACTATCGCAAGACCCATCCTCGCAAGTGCCCCAAACCAGCACTACCAGTCATCACCCTGCTCGTTTGATCGAGAGAGCACCCCCAAATCAATCGCGATACCCTCTGCCTTGATGCCGATTGCCTTATCCACTGCATCGAGTGCCACGACATCTCGAAAATTCCCAAACAGTAAGCCCTAAATCTCCTAACTCGAGCTTTCCCTCAAAGTCGCGCCACCGCCAAGCTTCTCCATCGCGACCCCCTAGTTGCTTCCAGAAACCATAGAACTCGAGATTGAGAGCATCACGAGATTGACAGCATCACGTTCGAACGAACTCAAAATTGACAGCATCACGTTGAGTTACGCTTTCGGCCACCATTATTTTATTTTAGGGGATTTTGATTTTCGAATGATTGAAGGAAGTGTGAATTGATGCTAGGCTTGATTTCGTTCAAACAGAAATAGAAGGAGGACGCCATTTTTTTTCTTTTGAACGAAGATAGTTTTCTTTTTTTTTCTTTTTCAAATGCTCGGCTGTAAATATTAAAGAGGAAGGAGACACGATGATGTTGGCGTGTACGAGTGGAGACAGTGATTTGAAGGCAAAAAGTTGTGATGTGAATGAAATACAGCTATGGTTGGACTAATATAAATATCCAATTTAAATTCAAATTCAAATCGTTCCGATAAATGCATCTCAAAATCTTGACCTCCTATCGAGGCGTGCCGCTAGGCGTTTATAATGTTATACGCCTATTCCGAACGCAATGGAAAAGGTTTCGAGTCCAAATTCGATCTTATGGAGAAGATAGCTTTTTGGACCAGTTATTAAATTAAATTTTCGATTTAATTTCAACGCGTTTGCATATCGTACGGCCAAACGATCACTCCAAACATTACGAAAATTGAAATTCGATAATAATACACTATTACGGATCCAATGAAATTGGTTTCGTCGAATTCTGAGATTGTGCCTCGGAACGCTATTTTTAAATATTGATTTAAACGATAAAATTCAAAACTGAACCAAAACAGTTTCAAATTCAATTCTGAAAGTCCCATTATCTTCAGTATCATAAATATGAATTTTCTAAGCCTTGAAAATATTTTTAACAGGCTTAAAACTGAAGATACAATATTTTATCCCATCTCAATAAATTAAATTCAATAATTTAATTGCCAAATTCATAGCAATATTTCGAATTTCAATTTAAACTAACTTCCAGATATTTAAAATCAACTAAATATTCTGGTTTCCAATGTCAAAAATTCAGGGTCGTTACAATCTTCCCCCCTTAAAAGAATTTCGTCCCGAAATTACAAGTCAAGAAGAATGCTCCAATACCCGTTTATCATTTTCCCAAACCAAACAGTTTTATCAACTTATCAACCCAAATATTTTTATTAAAGATCCATTATTACTTTAACTAATTTTCCAAAATCAACCATAAGTTCCAAATAATATGGTTTCCTTAACAATTCAAATTTCATCTCAAATTTTGAATTCAAAATTTTCTCAAAAATTTTCTAATTCTCAAAATTTCCGAGAAATTTCGCCAGCGTCTCCTTTGCGCGGCTAGCTCGGTACTACTACAAAATGTCCCTACGGACTGCCAAATTCCAAAAGAAAAAGAAAAGCCAAGCGGCTAGACAAAAACCCAATTAAATTTCATACAGAAATTTTAAATACATACCTTATTGTTGAACAAATTCGAATTTACCTTCAAAATCAAAATCCAATTCCATTTTCCTTTATAACCTTTATAATCCCTGTATACTTTATTTAACAACAATGTCCAAATTTACTTATTGGATTCCAAATACCCATTTACTTAAGAATTTCATTCTTTATTTCTCAAGTTCAATATAAGTATTTACATACTTCTTATATTTATTTTCACTTCACTAACAAAGTTATATATTCAAATTGAACTCAACTTTGTATTTTCGATTTCCATTTGAATTCAATTTACAATTTCAATTCAATTTGAATTCATTTTATCTTCAAAAACCAAAAATTCATTTTAGTGAAAACTCGATGTTCACTTTTCCCAAGACTTTTAACTTCGACTAAAACAATTATTTTCCCTTTCTAGTTCAATTCCTACGTTTCCATTACAATTTAAAAATCAATTTTCCGTTAACAAAATTTTCCAAATTTTCAAAATTTTTCTAACTCCCAAAATTTTCATAAAATTTTGGCGGAGTCTCCTTTGTACGGAGGAGCTTTTGCAAAATCACAATAGATATAAATATATATACATCGACCCACACGGTCGGAAAAACAGAAAAATAGTTCATATTTCCTATTTTGTATTGCGTAGGCGTACCTTTTTAGCATTTTTAAGCAAAGCAGTTATTTATTAGCTTATTAACGCAACCAAATCCAGCCAAACGGTAGCCCCGGTACCTGTACTTACTCAATTTAAACGTGTAAGCGACATATATAAGAAGTTATTAACATTTCACTTGTTTTCAATAGCAAAACATTTAAAACAAATTCCATTAGCAATTTATAAAGTTTCAATACAAATTTTAATTGCTTACAACTACAACACATCATTTCCATTCAATTTCAATGGGTCACAACACACTTTCTTACATTCTATTCATTTTTAAACAAAATGAACCCATTTTTATTTCAATTGATGCTAAAATCAATTTATTAAACTTCTATTGATTCATAAAATTTTATTCACTTCCGTTTACGTCGAATGACCAATTTCTTTACGCAATTCTACAATATTTATGTAAATAAACAATTTCTTAAGCTTAGAATCATTTTAAATTGATTTCAATACAATTTATATTAAATTCCATCCCATTTCTAGTCTTATTCACCAACCATACATTTGCATTTCATTCCATATTCGCCTTCATTTTATTTGAGACCATTTTATTAAGCTTGAACCATTCCAATTCATTTCATCTCAAACCAATTTTATTTTTTCATTATTTCTTCCACTTTTATTATCTTTAGTTCATTTCGAACCAATTTTACAACTTCATTTTATTTCACGCAATTCAAATTGGTTTTCAATATTCAGTTTCAATTCCAATTTTATTCTTTTGTTCATTCCCAAAAATTTATTTTCAATTCACTATTTTGGTTTATAACCACTTATATTAAACTGGATTTCCCATTCTATATGAATTCAATTTACCTTTCGTCTATAAATATTAGATTCAATTCATTTTAAACTTTACCCATTTGGTCATTCATCAATTAGTTTCACTTACTAATTTACTTTAATACTTTACTTAGTTTATCGCAACTCAAATCCAATTCCAATTCAATTCTATTCTATTTACTTACAAATTCGAAATGAATTTCAACATTCAATTCACTTTCATTTACTTGCAATTACAAATTTATTTATTTATTCACAATTTTATTTTCATAATTCAAATTCATTTGTTACTACCCCAAATTTATTTTTAACTTAATAAATTTTCTTTAAGTAATCATTTCACTTAGCCTCCTTAGACCTTTCTTCAAATTCACTTTATTTAATTGATTCACTTATACTTACTTTAATTTAACTCCATCCTTTAAGTTAAATTTATTCTATCAAAATTCAAATTGTATAAGTTATCAACTCATTTATTATTCCCATAAATATTTTAAATAGGATTCCATAGTCTTTTCAACCTTTCAAAACCATTTTTTGAAACCAATTCAAATTATCTTTTGAATTTCCAAAACCAAACCCAAATTTTCCCAAACAACTTCCAATTCATTATTTCATGAATTAATAAATTATCAAGTTAGTTTACTTGACTTCAATCCACTTTATTTTATTTTTCCAAGTTTGGATTTTTATTCAACTTGATTCAAATCAAATCTCACTTCATTATTCAATTTATAAAGCTCATTTATAAATTCACATTACCAATTTCATTCCATTAATGAATTTATTTTCAAATATTTTCTTAGAATTCTATTTCCAATTATAAATCACAATTACAATTTATATTTACAAATCCCATTCGTATATGAATTTTATTTCCTTATACTTTCAATTCATATTCATAAATTTCATTTGTTAAATGAATTTATCTCCAAATATTTGGTTATACCATTATTTCTTATTCAATTCCATATAACAGTGATAATATTTCAGTATTATCTCTTCCTAACAACCAAACATCCATATACTATAATAATTTACGGAAAATGATTTCTTTTCTACACAAAAATAGTTTTGGGCAAAATTATTTCATTTACCCTATTTCAAAACAATACTGTGTTAGTTTATCTTGTTTAAGAGTTTAGAAACCCCTATCGATTACAGTTGGCCAGACTGCACCGACCAGAATCTATAAACAATCAACCGATAAATCAACACAATATAAAACAAATTTTATATTCACTAACAAATACGCACTCATACCTATTATTACGCTCACACTCATTCTAGAGTACTACTGACTCTATCTCTAACGAGTAACATCCAACAGAGCCAGGTTGTCGCTTAACCAACAGCTCTAATACCACATGTAACGATTACGATCTTTCGACGCTCGAAAGTCGACATTAATACGTCCACTATATCAAATGTCGTGCAATCGAATGCCGGAAAACCGAATCATTAGGGTTAAAAGAAGAGGTAGAAGAAGACAGAAGAAAAGAAAGAACAGAAACAGAAACAATATCAGAATCTCACATTCGCAGCTGAACAATATATAATAGATAATCACTAGTCTTTTAAAACAAAGAACTATATCAGTTTATACATACATCATCAGAGTCAATATACAACTCAATACAACAATGGATAGTTATATAAACTTGTCCTCATACAGAATACACAGCGGAATAAATAATCAAGTACGGGAGTACGTCTCGCCATCCAGCTTACCTCCAAAGCCCCAGAATATCCTGATAACATAACTCTAGGCTGCCCGTGTGGAAAATTTTGGGCACCCAGAGTTTAGAAAGGAAACAATAAACTCCGAGTCAGTCATGGTGACTGGTGTGAGATCGTAAAACAGTTATTTTCACAAAGAAAATAAAATTAATTCGTAATGCTTTTGGAAAATGAAACTACCATAAGACCTCCCGCCACACACACAATGCAAACGCAGAATTGGAGGAGATTTCTCCTTATGATAGTCAAATATGCTTACTACAAAAGATCAGTTGATATAATTATTAATGTCTAGTGTGGAAAACATTTCGAAAGTATAATATTAATCTTAGCCAGCATATGCATTCCGCACTTATTCCTACTATAGCTACTATGTTCAATAGTAGGTTACCGCCACATTCCATAGCAGGTTATACAACTAAAACCGTACAGGGTTCGTATTGTTTCTTTGGATTTCCAACAAATGGTCAGGCTAAGGAACTTCCTACTGCCAATGGGTATGCCTCTGGATGGACGTCCCGAGAACTAACTAGCTCTCTGCCAACACAAGGCCGGGTTACCCCTTACACTAGGTAACTACTACACGAATATGCCATCCCCCGGTCCTTTGGGACCTTTATCTGAGGCGCCTCGATCACAAAGCAACAACCACAAAGGAATGAGATTGGAGCAACCACATAGGTTAAATATTAGGGCTCCATACCTGGTACCACCCTTTTCCTGAAGTAAATGACATACCCTAAAGGGCGCGACCCTCATAACCTTGCCGGATCATTTCTGTTTCGACCATTTCCGGGGTGTGAGGTATGACGAAGTCTCGTCCACAAAGCTACGCTTTTTCACAAAGCCATGCTTTGATGAACAAATGATCAGCAGCACTTCGTATGCCACATTACCAAATTGGGAATGTATCACTAGTAACCATCAACTACATAACCTCTGAGCTCGTATGTCTCAGAGAAGGGTGTTAAGCTAAGAGAATAAATTCTCCGCCACCAACAGAAATGTATTTGATAGAAACCAGCTTTACATCTCAAAGTGTAACGTCAGACACACATCCATACAAGTCCGTTCCGGGATCGAACGGGACCGAAGGCACTTCCAAAGAAGCCCTTGCAATCTGGGTATTCACTAATCACGTCTGGACTTCCCATCACAAGAAGAGTGATATAAATCTCTATACCGGAGCAACTCGGTGCAGAGACATTCGACAGGTTGTCCATTCATTTTCGAAAATACCCGGTATTCACACCGGTCTTCAAATGTTATCCAATGACGACGTACCACTATTCGGAATGGGTTATATGACACAAAGTCCTCTCCCGGCTTAACCGAATAATGAGCGTTTGTTTTAAAAACAAATTCAAGTGCCATTTCAAAGGCAAATATTGATAGTCGGTTATTTAACTATCAACAACATTCACAATAATCAACCAATTTAAATAATTTTCCCAAATTATTAAATTTCAAATACCTTCGCGAGATATGGTTTACACTTCAACCATTTGAAAACAAATTTCAAATCACTTTCATTAAAACCAATTTAATAAATCCTTATCGATTTATTTCAAATTCACATTCCAAATTTGTAAATTTATTTCCACACTTTTAAAAATAAATCAGTGTTTATTTTAAAACAAAATTCCCTTTCCTTTATAAATTCCATTTTGAATTTACATTCCCAAATACTCACTTTTTATACGGTTTTCAAATCGATTTCTCAAATATTCACTTTCAACTCCAAATCAACTTTCAAATGGATTTTCAAATTTATTTCAACACCAAATCAATTACAAATTGATTTCTAAGTTTATTTCCAATTTCCAAATTATTTGCAAATCGATTTCTAAATTTATTTCAACACAAATCAATTTTCATTCAACATCAAATAAATTTTCATATCGGTTTCTCAAATATTTATTTTCAAATACCAAATCAATCATCAATTTGATTTCTACAAATTTATCACCTTTTAAAATAAATTCATTTATCTCTTCCAAACCATTTAAAATTCCATTTTAAATAAATTTTCCAACTTTCGAATAATACTATTCCAAATCCATTTATAAAAAATATTTTCCCATATTTTAGAAATAATTCGATAAGATTTCGAAAATCAACTCTATGCTTTTAAAATTCCTTCTTTTAAATTCACCCAATTCTTTCAAAAAGAATTTACTTAAAATTAATTTCAAAATATCCAATTTCATTTATTTTGGTATCCAACGATACCAAAAACACATTCGACTAAATTATAGCCTTCCACAAATTCAATCACAAATATAATCATACACAGATTATCAATAAATCATCACACAACATATGAAACAAATTCACATAACATATGAAACAAATTCATAAAATTTGAGGAATCCAGTTGGATCCCTCCAACCTGTTTCCATGCATCCACAGATGTTAGCACAATACCAATTCCACTTCGACGTGGAATATCGTGGTATATGGGATTTATAAAATATCATCCGCTATTATGCGGCGCATAGGGTCTCATCCGCTATATAATGCGGGAAATCAACAACTCCAATATATATATTCCAATATATATATATATATATATATATATATATATATTGCTATATACTACTATATATACTATCACAATCAAACAATCAATCAATTAATAACTGCAAAATCAAATTTTCATTTTGAGTGAGAAGATCTCACCTTTATTTTATTAGCATCCATTTCCAACTTCTTTCCATTTCCGGCTTGTTTCTTGATTTTTTTAAACCTTGTATAAACAATTTTTATACAGTTGATTAATATTCGAACTTATCGGAAATAAATTTCCATTTCTTAACATTTTCCAGGATTTTAAACTACCAGGTTAATAAAGTTATAAACTTTACTTTATTGTTAAAATTTTTGATAAACAGATAAAATTAAAAGTTTTAACTTATTTAACCTACATTAAAATGTTTGAAAGATAAATTTTCAATCTCAACCCTTGAAAATAGTTTATGAAAACCTTTTTTATATATTCTACAGAACTGTTTTATACCTGGTTATAATATATTTCAAATTTCGTTCATTAAAACCTGTATATATATATATATATATAATTTGAATAAAATAAACTACTTTGTACCTTACCGTTAATTCGAAAACCAGACCACCAAACCACCGAGTTCATGCGTACGAGTTTTGAGTTGCCTTCCTTCGCCTTCCAATCGGCCGCGACTTTGGCATCTTCGATTCGAAACCATTACTATCGCAAGACCCATCCTCGCGAGTGCCCCAAACCAGCCCTGCTCGTTCGATCGAGAGAGCACCCCCAAATCAATCGCGATACCCTCTGCCTTGATGCCGATTGCCTTATCCACTGCATCGAGTGCCACGACATCTCGAAAATTCCCAAACAGTAAGCCCTAAATCTCCTAACTCGAGCTTTCCCTCAAAGTCACGCCACCGCCAAGCTTCTCCATCGCGACCCCCTAGTTGCTTCGAGAAACCATAGAACTCGAGATTGAGAGCATCACAAGATTGACAGCATCACGTTCGAACGAACTCAAAATTGACAGCATCACGTTGAGTTACGCTTTCGGCCACCATTATTTTGTTTTAGGGGATTTTGATTTTCGAATGATTGAAGGAAGTGCGAATTGATGCTAGGCTTGATTTCGTTCGAACAGAAATAGAAGGAGGACGCCATTTTTTTCTTTTGAACGAAGATAGTTTTCGTTTATTTTTTTTTCATTTTCAAATGCTCGGCTGTAAATATTAAAGAGGAAGGAGACACGATGATGTTGGCGTGTACGAGTGGAGACAGTGATTTGAAGGCAAAAAGTTGTGATGTGAATGAAATACAGCTATGGTTGGACTAATATAAATATCCAATTTAATTCAAATTCAAATCGTTCCGATAAATGCATGACCTCCTATCGAGGCGTGCCGCTAGGCGTTTATAATGTTATACGCCTATTCTGAATGCAATGGAAAAGGTTTCGAGTCCAAATTCGATCGTATGGAGAAGATAGCTTTTTGGCCCAGTTATTAAATTAAATTTTCGATTTAATTTCAGCGCTTTTGCTTATCGTACGGCCAAATGATCACTCCAAACATTACGAAAATTGAAATCCGATAATAATACACTATTATGGATCCAATGAAACTGGTTTCGTCGAATTCCGAGACTGTTCCTCGGAACGCTATTTTTAAATATCGATTTAAACGATAAAATTCAAAACTGAACAAAACAGTTTCAAATTCAATTCTGAAAGTCCCATTATCTTCAGTATCATAAATATGAATTTTCTAATCCTTGAAAATATTTTTAACATGCTTAAAACTGAAGATACAATATTTTATCCCATCTCAATAAATTAAATTTAATAATTTAATTGCCAAATTCATAGCAATATTTCGAATTTCAATTTAAACTAACTTCCAGATATTTAAAATCAACTAAATATTCTGGTTTCCAATGTCAAAAATTCAGGTTCGTTACACATATGTATACATACATATATACTTATACATTTAAAAATACATACATAGTACAAAAATCTATGATATTTTAAGTAAAGCTTCCTCTTTAAGCTCAAATAAGTCAATATATGCATACATGAGTGGATGGAAGTGATGTGCACATGGGGTAGGGGTTATTGCCGTGTAAAATGAAGGGGAAGGTGTGTTGGGGAAGCTTGGAAAAAGTGGTGCTTATATATCTTCCTTTACACACTTCTTTTTTCCTGTAAATACCATACCCTCCTCTCTCTTTTTCCATTCATCTTCTTCTTCATATTTCTTAAGCTTTTGTTCCTCTTTAATGGCTTCTAAACTAAAAGAGATAATGTCAAAAATCATTTCAAAAAGAAACTAAAATAAAAAATTATAGTCATATATAGTAAAACACCTCAAAAACAATCCAAAAGCTCTTCATTTCCCTTTAATCTTCACCAACCCCTCTTCATTCCACCCAAGGCCGAGCCTAACCCAAGCTACACCCTAGGCCGTGCCGTCCTTGGCTTCCACAACGCTTGGTCAAGGCATTTAGGAGCTAAAATCCGAAGGATAGTGAGCTACGGAACTCGAATAGTAGAGCTATAACGATTTTTTTGTGAATCATTGGAATCTAAGGTGAGAACTCCTAATTTATTATACTATATGTTGGATGATGATGCGATGTTGCAAATGGATGTGTAATATTCTTTGATCATCAAGTTTGGTTGTTTTCATATGAATGTTGAATATATATATATATATATGCAAGTCACGAATATACACGTCGATAAACACAAAAGGAAATCACTTCCTTAGATTAATGAAATGGCATATATGGAAGTGTTAAGCCTCTTATAAATGGTTTAAAATGTATTTGAAGTGTATTATCAAAATTTAAAAGTGCTTTGGTGAAGTTTGAAAAGAAATAGAAAATTTTGTCAAAAATAAGTGCGTCGCATAATGGTAGTTCGCGATTTCGCGCTATAAAATTCAAACTAGTGTAAAAGGTGGAATATAGCTCGGAATTCTTTGAGATAAGAATATTTCGAACTATTATATCCATAGTTTTCCAACGAAGAAATAAAATCGAGATTTAAATGAGTAGATTTTTAAATATGAGTAAAACAAGTTTTGGAAAAATCCTGAATTTGCAGTTCGGAATCCAAAAACTGGATTTCTTTGAAACTGATGTCTAAAAATTGTTTAAAAATGTGAAATAAATATTATAAATGTTTTAAAGTGGTTTAAAAGAGATTTGAGAGATAAAAGTGAAGTTTCAAATAGTAAAAAGTTGTTTTGATCAATATAGTTTCAAAAAGCACTTTTCGCAGCACTTTTTATAACTTTTGAAAACTAGTTTTAAACTTAATAATCCTTTTACAAATCTTTTGTAAATGTTTTTAAATGATTTATAAAGTGTTTTAAAGGTGATTTAAAGAAGTTTTGGAATGATTAAAGATTTAGAGTCGATCAAATAACTTGACCGCCTTTTGGGTGTCAAAGAGATAGTGTCTAGGCTTTAGTTTGGAAAAACTGTTTCCTGCTCTCCCTGGCTATCCGACTGGCTCGACGAAGGGAATGGTGAATTTTCTTTACTCGGATTAATATCTTCCTAAATGAAAGTTGAAACGATTTCGAGTTGATTTCTAGTAAAAAGAAGTTTAAAAGTTATTGAAGGATTTTATAAGAAAAGCTTAATATATCCATATATACCGGAAAGAATGTTTTATAAATGTATGTCTCCAAAAGAGATATTGATAAAAGAACTAAATTAATTAAAGAATGATTTCCTATTCACAAGAACATCTTTTTATCGATGATTGTTTCGAAGGAATCGAGGTCGGATTTGGATGATTCCTCTCCGAAGACCATTTCGAACCAATTTACGTATTCGAAGTGAAGCCATGGATATGCTATTGGGATTTTCATAATGAAGAACTACTTGTATCCCTTATGGGAAGGCAGGCGCTGTAAGTTATTCTTTCCTACGCTTCTCATGCATTAGCTATAGCCGAGCTACTAATACTACTTACTGCTTAGCTTCGCAATCCCTAGGTTCTCAAATTCATTTATATACTGGGCTATGATAGAACATCAAACTTACCTTTCGAAATCATAAGAACTTCCCTTTAGAAATGCTTAAAATATATCTTTCAAAACACTTTTAATATACCTTTGGAAAGCATTGGGTTCAAGTAAAGATTTATGGAAACGTTGCTTCAAAACCATTTAAAATTATCCCTTTCGAAACCATTGGGCTTAATATCTAATATAACTGAAGGTCATAAAAGAACAGAGGCGAAAGCATTACTCCTAAGTAAAAGAAAGAGGATAGTTTCGAAACCCCCTTTAGAAACCACTGCCTCCAAAACCATTTTGAAAACACCTACATGACCCTTTCGAAATCATTGAGGAGGCGGCCTTAAAGTACAAAGGCGAAAGCACCCTTTCGAATACATTATTTAAAGGCTATAAAGAATCTGCCTTAACTAGTTCGAAAGGTATGAATGCGGCAACATGGGTTTCGAATAGGTTCACTATCCTTTCGAAAGTTTCTTTTAAAACAAAAGGACGACAAATCTTTTGAAAACTCTTTTCTAAAACAAAGGCAAGCTGATTGATTCGAAAGTTAACACAATCCCTTCAAAAGCATCCTTTATAAACAGAAGTAATTCAAAGTTAATAATAGTAGCTTCTACCCCTTCGAAAGCAAGGTTTCGACACTGTCTCGTCCACTTTTCTCTGATGCACTGCGTATCAATTTCTTGATACCATGTGCATTGGTTTCAATGGGTTCTTTGACGGAGGTATGGGGTGAAAGCTAACAGATGGAAGTGGCAAAGTAGTAAATCCAAGAAAAAATGATTTTTAGCCTTTAAAAGTAATTTCTTTTCACCTAACTTGCCTTATTTGTCAAAACATAATGGTTGCCATTTCTTTATCAAAATCCTTTTTCCAAAAAGCTACCGAATTCAAGATTATTAATTAAAAACATTTAACAAATAAGCCCTTCTCCTTGATAAAACATTTAAGTCCCTTAACTTAAATAATTTTATAATCATAGCAAAATATTTAGGAAAATTTCCCAAAAATCATCATAATTCTCTTTTAATATGTTTTCTAACTTTTTTAAATTTTAGACCCAAAATCAATATATAATTGCCGTAAAAAAATTAAACACAATATTAGTTATTTTCTCTCATAGAAAATTCATAATAAATCAACAATAACTTAGAAAATTATGAATTGAAACCCACTTCTAATACAATATTTTTGACCATATCAAAAACGCATGTCAATTGGATGTCATTTAATGGGTTTTTCCAGTCTAAACTTATCATAAAATCTATATGAAACAATATAAATCACCAATAAGCATATATATATCCATATAAGCAAACATAACATAGCATATTATTTGCAAAATAATTCGGATCAAACCTTATTAACGAAATCATTATCAAAAGTGAGATGTAAATCGAATTATTCACCTTAGCTTGGTGTTAAGAAGGTTAAGATTTGCTCTTTGCTTAATTTCTTCAAGCTTTCTACTCGATTCCTAGCTTGTCTTCTTTTGATTCCTCTTAATGGTGGTTGGTCAAGCTCTTTGGGAGTTTTAGTTTTGTTTGTAATTGTTTAAATGAATAAGATATGAAGGTAAGAAGGGTTTAGGATATAAGAATAAAGACTATTTCTATTTTTCCCTTATCATATTCCTCCTACATACTTATCCTTAATTCTCTTTTGCTTATATATATTCATTAAGGCACGACTCCCTTAATTAATTTACAAATCTCAATCCCGTAACCATCTACATTATTTTACTTAATTTATCTAATTAAATGTCCTAAATGATGTTAGTCAAAATTAGGGTCATTACAAACTCCCCTCCTTAAAAAAAATTTATCATCGAAATTATGATAAGGTACTCATAACAATCAAACATAAAGATAAAACATACCATCAAACAAGTCGGGATAAGTATCTTTAATCCTGCTCTCAGTTTCCTAAGTACAGTCTCTCTCTAGTCGTTACTCCAATGGACTTTGTTAACAAGTTTTATTGTCAACACCCCAAAGTAATGCTAAGAAAGATGGATTGACTTGCTTGAATAGTGGACGTGATACCTTTAAGAATTGCCTTTCAACTTAGCTTTATTTGTTAACAATCTTTGATCCAAACCTTTCGACATCGTCAAAAGGTATAGTTACTAGGTTGATTAACCTTACGACTTGGTTGAGTTAGTATGAGATCTCCTTCAAAAGCCCTCCTTTCGACTAGATTGAAATTCCCTAGATCAATTCCTTTAAAGGTAGGTTTCGACCTTATCGAAGGCTCTAGGAATGACCTCCTTTGGGTTAGGTCTTGTAAGTCTGGGTTTTTGAATTTAAAGAGCAAATTTCGACCTTGTCGAAAGGTTTAGGTCACTGGGCTGATGGCTTCGGAAGGTTACAGTGAATGCTTGAACCAATTGAGTTGTCGACTTTGTCGATAGGTTTAAACCACAGATTTAGTGGCATCGAAAGGTTACAAATGATGTTTGGGCCAGAAGTGTTATCGACCTTGTCGGAAAAAACCTTTCGATGAAGTTGAACCTAAAATGTAGAAGTTAATCCAACAGAGATTTAAGTAACAATAAAGTAATCAATAATTCTCAAGACTTCCCTCTTTATTCAAGAAAAACTTTATTTTATTAAATTCCCAAATCATCACCCAATTAGGGTTACAATGCTTTGTTTAAGAAGAATACAAGTTTAGAGTGAAAGAAAAAGGATCCCTAAAACGTGACCCATTGGGTCTTATTTATAGATGCAACGGCCCCCCTTTCGAGTCCATGCTTTCAACCGGGTCGGAAGGTCCCCCTTTTATATGCAGCTATGAACCTTTCGACCTTGTCGAAAGGTTTGCCCCTCATACGCCATTATGAAGCTTTCGACATCGTCGAAAGGTTTGCCTTTCTTATGCATTCATGAACCTTTCGACTTTGTCGAAAGTTTTGCCTTTTATATATAGTTGTAAACCCTTCAACCTTGACGAAAGGTTTGTCTTCACTTGTTTTCATGAACCTTTCGACCTTGTCGGAAGGTTTGCACTTCACTTGAATGTTGTCAAGAGCTGTATTTCCCTTCAATGTTGTCGAAGGCTGTGCTTCCTCTCGACGTTGTCGAAAGGCTTTCTTTCATTCCTTTGCCTTTGTTGACTTCTGAGTGTTGTTTTCTTTATAGCACCTTTCGACGTTGTCGAAAGGTATCCTGGATGTGTTAACCGATTCAAAAGGCTTGCTATGCTTTTGAAAAGGTCGCCATGGGATTTCTAATACTTGCTTTGACTTCTTCATCTTCTTCGAAAGGTAAGAACTCCCTGGATACTGTGAGATGGAACCTTCCGACCCCTTCGAAAGGTTTTGAAATTGTTAAACTTTGATGACTGCATCCCTTCGACTCCTTTAAAAGGTTTGGTCTGAACTCCTCTTTCTTAGTCTTTGTTGAAGGACCTTTTGACTCAGTCGAAAGGTGGATTTTTTTAGTAACATTCCCCCCCCCCAATTCGAATGGATGCTCTTGACTTTCCAACTCATCTTTGTCAAAGGCTAAAATCTTCCCGCCACTTGGCCTTCCCGCGTAGATTTGGGCCATCCATTTAAATCTTATCCAACTATCGAGAATTTGGGCGACTTTTCTTATATAGTACGCTTATTCTCTTCTTCTTTTACCTACAATCAAAATTATCGAGCAAAAGTAAAAGAATTCTCCAAATCCTCCTAAATTTCGCTTCTAGAAATCAAGGTAATTCCCAAATTTAATTCATAAGTTTTAGATTAATCTTTGTTTTTCTTAGTTTTCATTCGAACTTCATTTATGCCTCAATCAAATTTTTAGTTTCCAGATCCCAAAATTGAATTTAATTTTGGTTCGATTCATTGAAAAATTTCCTCCTAATCCAGTTTCTTAAATTAATAGTATTCATCTTTGGCTTTGGATTTTGAGGTTGATAGTGATTGTTATTGAAAATCCCTTTATCGGGTTTAGTTCTTAATCCGAAATTTTTATTTTTGCTCTTTGTTTGTAACTTGGGTTTTCGATTTACTGAAAATCTTTATACCTCTTTTGAAATTGAGTCAAATCAATTTCAGTTTAAATCCAATTTGCTAACAGATTTAATTTACTTGTTCCTCAAGAAAATTTTGAAAATTGGATTCACAATCGAGTTTGGGTTGGTAACACCCGATTCAATTACCCGAAAACTTCTCGTGTGCAGATGATAAATTTGGTGGCACAAAAATGACCTTTCCGCCCCTTCGAAAGAGGTTGAGATGGCAATATTGGATTTTCTTTCTTAGCACCTTTCGATGGGGTTGAAAGGTGTAGTGGTGCCAAATTGATCAATATTGTCGAAAGGATAGGTAATTAAGTGGAGTGGATCCACCCTTCGACAACAAGCTCTCGACGAGGTCGAAGATTTTCAAACCTTTCGATTATTAGCTTTTGAAAAGGTTGAAATTCTTTGACCCTTGAGTTGTATCTGCCCATCTTTGTCGAAACGTTTAGAGCACATATGAGTTGAACCTGAAATCTTTTGACTTCAATGGGTAGGATATGTTTCGAGAACATTGACCAGACCTTTCGACAACGCTGTCAACACTAGTATTTTTACTTAGGAATTTTAAGTTATTTGTTTCGACCATGTCGAAAGGTCCTGCCACTTAGATTTATGTTACGCTTGAAGTGTATCCAGGCTTCCATAGAGCTTTCGACATTTTCGAAAGGTGATGAATGGGTTAATGTTTCATCTCTTCCTTTCGACTTTGTCGATAGTTCAAGGAATTCATATTATTATTTATTTACTTTTTAGGCATTCAATCAATGTTGAACTATGATGGTTTAAAGCTGGTGCTATTGTTCTTTTCACATTGTCGAAAGCCTAAGCTGTTGTCCCTTCGACATAGTCGAAAGCTCAAGCTATTTAGCTTCTAACTCAAACTGTTTGCACAATTCTAAAACTTTATGTCTGTTTTCATGCTTGAGTTATCTTAGTAGATTTATTTGTTTACTTCTTGAATGCCTTCTAAATTCATAAATGATCAAGAATTTTAACTAAAACGTTTTCACCTGGCAGAATCATGAGCTCTCCTAAAGTTGAAGCCATTTCTAAGCATTCTTCCATTGTATCACAAAATGAAGTCCACGCCATTCTTAAGGATTTTGGTATTACTAGGGTTGAAGCTATCCCTCTTCAGGTAACTGACACCATCGACAACCCTCCCGAAGGGTACTTTGCTTATACTAGCATCCACATATGGCATGGTGGATTCCTTTTTTCCCTGAGTTCCTATCTTCATATTTATCTCATATTGGAATTGCTCTGATTCAACTATCTCCAAATGTCTACACTCATCTCCTGTCTCTGGAGATGTTGGCGTTAGAATCTGGGCTCCCTTCGCTTAATGCAAAAGTACTAAACTTCTTGACCAAGTTGGCAAGGATGAGTAATCTCAACAATCAGATATACAGAGTCAATGCCTATAAGAAGTTAATATCAAATAGTGTCAACAAATTCAAGGACTGGTAGAACCAGTTCTTCTTTGTCAAGTGCTTTGCTGATATTCATGGGACTTTTGCCTCCCCCCGTAAGTCTGGTCTAGTATTGTCTTTGCTCTACTTTATGTTTTTCATTAACTAATCTCTTGCTTTGTCAGGTGACTCCTCCAAGAAGCTTAATGATGTCAACAAAAGAACCATTGATTCTCCAACTGCAGCTTTAAAACAAATTGGGAGTAGATTGACGCTTCTAACCCCTTCAAACTTGAGAAAACACTCTTACTGCCAACGGGCCAGAGGATCCTAGGAACTCCTCCCCTTATCATGCACACTTCCCGCGGCAAGCGCTTTCTCTCTTTAGGCGACGTTGAACACTTCTCCCCAATGTCACCTATTTGTGCTGACCCATCTGGTACATTATTGGTTTGCTATTGTCCTCTTTGTCCCTGGCATTCTCGGAATCATTTTGACTGACTTTACATTCGTTTGATTTGTTTCAGCTTCTTCTCAAATTATAGTGTCTTCTGGCGGTGTTGCCCCTCCATCAACTTCTGGGGTTACATCTATCATGGCAGCCTTCGCAAAATCCAAGAAAACTGATGGAGTCCCTAGAAGATGCATCCCCGAAGAAATAGCGAAAGTCACTGATGTGGAGGAAGAGGAGGAGCGCCCGTCTCTTGAACAAGTCTCAAAGAACCCCATTGTCGTAGCTTCCAAAGACAAACCGGAGCAAACTCCGCCTATTCCTGAACCTTTTCCTCACATCACTATTTCTAATTCCCTTGCTGCACTTGAACAGATGCAGCTTGCTTTATTGGTGACTCCTTCTAAGAAACAAATTCCTCCGGAGTCATCACCTTCTACACCTCCATCTACCAATTTTGAAGAACCGATCGAGCTCATCTTGCACTTTGAATACTTTACTTCTTCTTGTCCGCCTTCTTTCACTCCGGACTTGGCGGGAAATTATCGCTCTTTAATGGAGCAACAACTTTTGGTAAGCTCCCATTCTGTTGACTTTATTATCTTCGGTTTTCTCTGACCGATAACTTGTTTTACTCTTCTCATTCCAAATTTCTAGGAGTTGGATAGCTCTAAACGAACATGTTTCAAGGCTTTTTGCCAGATCCTCCAAGCAGTAGGAAGAAAATTCTGAGCTCAAAAATCAAGTATCCTCCTTGACCGTGGCGAAAAACGACGCCTCCAATGAATTGGAGCAGGTAAAAGCTTCGCTAGCCCGGGTCGAGGCTGATTTAGAAGCAAAGAGGCAAGCTCACCAACTCACTGACGATCGAAAATTTGCCATAGAGCTCAATCTAAAAGATACAGAAGATGAAAAAGCTTGCTTGGTTGCTAGAAACGCTTTTTTGAGAGATAAATTCAAGAAGACTAGAGCCTCGCTTAAACTTGCTATTCGTACCCTCTCTGATGTCATGAAGCAAGTCCATTAGTTTGTCGATGTCAACCTAGGGCCCATGATGCTAAAAATTATGAAGATTCCCTTATGCTCGCTTACACCGACAACTACAAGAATTGCCCTAGCTTTGGCTTCCACTCACTTGATCCTACCTTAGTCGAAAGAGTGATGGGAAAAATTAACCAATTGAAGTAGGGTATTAAACCCAAGGGTGAGGAAGAAGTTAATGCAGCTGAAGTGCTTTCCTTTGATATCCCCTCATTTGAAATCGAATCTGATTCCGAAGAAGAGGGTGACAAGGATGATGATGTCGATGAAGGAGATGATAATGGTGATATCGACAGTGATAATGATGATGACGGTGACGATGATGATGATGGTCCTGCTGGAGACCAAGGCCTCGATGGAAATAAAGGGGGGCCTTCTGGAGCCTCTGAAAAAGATGGTGGTGACCAAGCCGAACTCTCTGAAAAGGAGCCATCTTTTCAGGAGGACATGCCTCCAACATCACTTGGGCCCTCTGCTCCTCCTGAGGATGAACCTGCTCCCATTCAAACTGAGGATCCAAAAGAGAAGGAGCAGGCCTCCCATGCTAAATCATTTGTTTTAGATAAAGAAGAAGAAGAAGAAGTCTACTTTTCCCTATAGAACGAAACATGACATAAAACAGGCAGAAATTAACAAGTTGTATAGGGAGTTAGACAAATTGATAAAGGAGCATAATGTTCTGTCTGAGAAATATCATAACCTTGACAAGAGTACCTCCGTATTAGCATCTTTTAAATATCAAAGGGTTGCTCCTTTACTAAAGAGAGCACGCCTCCGGTAGAATGCTCTCTTGAAAGAAAATCAAGAGTTACTAACTTTATTCTGGATGATGATCGAAGAGAGAGACATTTTAGTTAACTTTTTGTATAAATCTTATTGTAGACATACTATTATAGATTTTCATACTTAGGCAAATTCAGTGGGGGTCTACTCAGACGTTTTCATAAAAGATACTTAGATGAATTCGGATATGTTCTGCATCCTAGAGCTTGCTGGAACGTACCGCGGGTCAGGTCGATTCCTCAAGATCTCCCCGTTGAAAAGCTTAAGTACTATAAAGATAAATTTGTTTCTAAATTTTTCTCTAAATCTGTTTTGTATGAACCAGATGAATGATTGTAAACATGTAACCATTAATCGACTTATGAATATATGTTTTGGCTCTGATTTCTATGCTTAGCTTCTTTTACTGTATTATTTCAGAACATCGGTCCTTTAGGTCGACATTTCCCTAGAGACCACTTAAGCTAATATCTTAAACTGAGGGAATTTTACTTTGAAAATGCATTGATTTTAAAGACTTTGAAGTTAGCGAGATATTGCTTTCTTTGGGACTTACAAAAATTGTACATAAAATACCCACGTCTACGTTTTGACTTCCTCGGTGATGAGAATGAAACTTTCCTTAAAGAGATCAGAACATTTCACTCTAAATTAATTTTCGGTCGCGATAGTCACCCAATTGGGAAATGGCACTACAGCAAATGCCCGCTAGTCATAACCCCTTAAGGAGTTACTATGCCTTTTGATTCGACAGTTATGCTTTCAGCTAATTCTCTAGATAAAGTTAGGAAAGTAGTTTCTCAGCTCTAAATGTAATCAAAGTGTTTGTTATAACTTCTAACTTTGTTGTTGTTTTAGTTGTAATCCGTTGTGATAATAATAAAGATATTTTTTTTATCACTATCTTGATTTTAATTTCACTCCTTTTTTTAAATAGGAGCTACGATTGTCTACAACTTCTCTTCCTTATAATTTATCGTCATATGTTGACGCTCTTAGAGAGAAGTTGTTGCAAAGAAGTGGAGGGATTGTGCCTAGCGATGACATTTTACTAGAACGTTTTGGCGGTAATATTGAGGCCATGAAATGGCACAAAAGATATGTATTCAAAAAATCATCGCCAGTGGCCAAAAAGATCACATCATCTACCTCGAGGCTGAAGTTAAACATAAAGATGAAATGATTTCCGCGCTAAAGCGATAAGTAAAAGTAAATCCTACAATCGACTTTGATCAAAAGATGTCTGAACTTATTCGGCAAATAAGTGACTTGGAGTTGAAACTAAAAGATAGTCAGACACAATGTGCCTCTCTGGAATTCATCATGGGGAACAAGATTTTGAGTATTGACCTATCGGCCCCTCACTCTACTTCTACAGTTACTAAGCCCACCAGGTCGAAACTTCTTACGACCGAAAAATTTCCTACTATGCTTAACCCTCCCCCGGGCTTAGATGAGAATGATGTGGGCAACTGGTGCAGGAGAGTTAAATTCGAAATAGCCAAATACTTTGATGAGCAGCAAAAAGTGAAGTACTCCCAGACTATTAATAATTACGCTGCCAAGAATCAGAAGCTGGAGCACGACAACTACTTGCTTGTCAAGCGCGTCGCAGAGTTGGAAAGAGAGATTAAAACAGTCAGGGCTGTGAATAGAGCTTTTAATCGTGCCCTGAAGACCAACATTGATGCAATTGACAATGAGAACAACATAAGAAGAAAGGAAAAGAAACTTAAGGAAGTTCTCTGTGCCGCAATTCGTTACATTGTAGATCCTTCAGTTGCGGACTCTCTCAATAAAACCGCTCAAGATTTGTAGTTCACTTACATGTTCGAATTATGTAAATTTATCTTGTAAATAATTTTGTAGTCTCGTGAACAATTTCATGTCTTATATAAACCACATAAATTTTGTAAATATCACCTGATTTGTAATCCTTTTCTGCAATATTACTTCTAATACTTCTTTGAATTGCTCACTCATCGATTTTTGAACTTGCTAAATCTTTTGCTATTCCTTGTTGTTTTGATTTCCCTGAAAAGCATGTAGCAAACAGTATTTCTAATTTTTAGCTTGAAATCGACATATTTGTCTATGTATGTCATTTGCTTAGATTAACAAATCATTTTGTTAATTGTATGACGGATAGCTTATACTAAATGTTAAAATCTCATCTTTAACCACGA
Organism: Allium fistulosum; assembly: GCA_030737815.1. Classification (NCBI taxonomy): domain Eukaryota; kingdom Viridiplantae; phylum Streptophyta; class Magnoliopsida; order Asparagales; family Amaryllidaceae; genus Allium; species Allium fistulosum. Next base: position 332,088,530 of record CM060901.1, on the reverse strand, counting down.
TGAGAGATAATCAAGAATGTAACTCCTTCCACGTGGCTGGAAAATTTGAAATTTGCTGATATAAAATTCCACTTTATCATAGGGGTATAAATATTAGAATATAACATTTATTTAATAAAGAACCTAATTTAGAAATCAGCATTTGAAATTTTGAAGTAGTAACTCTTTGACCCATTCCTCAACAATAATAGGATTCAAAAAGTTAGAAATTCGAAGTTCTCATTCAGAAACTCTTAACATCGATCTTTATGATGATATTCTTTGACCCAGATTCAGGCATTTGGGATGAATAGAAATCCAATGACCTTGTACCCAGATTAAGGTTTCATAAGCAGCAATCTTGATACCCAGAGTCGGGTATAATAAGTCAATGATTGATAAAGACCCGAAGCCCAGATTCGGGCGTTAGATGATGGAATTTATATACGAAAGACCCGAAATTCTCATTCGGGTATTAATAGTTAATGTTTAGAAATGAAAGTCCTGAAACCCTGATTTGGGTAATAATAAGCGGAGTTATGTCCCGCTCCTTTGCTTCTGTCTTCTTTGACATGTATGAACCCTTCAGGTTTTGAATACAGATAGAAATAATCTGGTTGGCTGCCTCTTGAGCTAGGACGTCTTAGTCCATGATTGGATATGCTTTTTCCCGAACTTGAACATCTTAAGTCACGATTTGATGAGCCTCTTCTTGGGCTTGGAAGTCTCAGTCCTTTATTGAATGAGCCTCCCCTTAGACTTGGACATCTTAGACCATTATTTGATGGGCCTCTTCTTGAGCTTGGACGTCTTAGTCCTCTGTTTGGTGGGCCTCTTCTTGGGCCTGGACGTCTTAGTCCATTGTTTGGTGGGCCTCTTCTTAAGCCTGGACATCTTAGTCCATTGTTGTCTGGTGCTCTTAGTTAGCTCACCTTAGAGGCTGGAACCAAGGACTTACCCGACTTCCTTCCAGGAGGCGCCCTGCCCTGGCCCTTTTGCGGCGCAGACAAGGGCTTATTCGGTGCTCTACCCTAGCCATCTTATGGCGCAGATAGAGGCTTACTCCGTCCTCCCTTCAGGAGGTGCCGTAACATGGCCATAGCGTGGCACAGATAAGGGCTTGTTTGATGCTTTAACCTGGCCATCTTATGGAGCGGCTAAAGGCTTACGCGCCCTCCCTCCAGGAGGTGCTCTATCCTGGCCATCTTGGCACAGACAGAGGCTTTTCTACCATCTTAGGTAGACTACCATCTTAGGTAGTATCCAAATATGAGGAGCATTTCACTCCCAACCATGTAGATTTTCTCTTTACAGAAAGTAGATCTTTATTAATCTTTTCTTAAATCCTTTTTACAATTCACTAATCTTTCCTTGCCTAAAAAATTTATGATCATCCCCTCCAGGGCTCTGCAACGGTTGGTTTCATGACCATTCATCATATGATAGTGGCAGAAGGATCCTCCCAAGTTCCTTTCATGTTTTGGCTTCTTCTTTTGTGAAGGCCAATAGTTAAGCTCATCCTTAGTAAGCAAGTAGACATTTTCCATTGATGTTGTTAAGTTGCATTCCTTTGGAAGTCTAGATTTGAAGCTTGATTCTTTACGATGGCCTTGTGACTTTTTATTCTTCGTCCTTATTGTTTCATGACCCTCCTTTACTTTTCTTTTCGCTACCCTTTGAACCTCTTGAGTTGGAAGTGTTCTTCTCGCAGTTGGTTGCCATTTGTGTGCAAAGGCATTGTAATCGTTCATTATTTCTCTCTCAAAGATTGTGCCTTTGGAATAATGTTGAATGGTTCTTCTCATTTGATTAAATATATTGTCACTTCCATTTGTTATTTTTCCAAGTGCAAAGATAGGAGTAGGACCAACATGGGAAGGATTTAGACTCCATTTTTCAAGATCATGGGATTTTGCTTTCTTTTCGTTGATAATTCTTAGGGCTTCAAGCCTTAGTCTTTGTTCTTCATCTTGATTGGAGTTTTTGATGATTACTTGGGAGAACCTTGTCAAATGTGGTTCAGAAGACCCTTGTTCAAACCTTTTATATCTGCTTGCCATGATCAAACCAGAGTTGATAAACTTGAAGTAGGATTGAATTAAGCTGGGCTAAAGAATGATGGTGTTAGGGAGTTAACCAAATTGGAGGTTCGAGCCCTCCTTCTAGCGCCAAAAATGTTAACAAGTTTTCTTGACAACAGCCCAAAGTAATGCTAAGAAAGATGGATTGACTTGCTTGAATAGTGGACGTGATACCCATAAGAATTGCCTTTCAACTTGGCTTTATTTGTTAATAATCCTTGATCAAAACCTTTCGACGTCGTCGAAAGGTATAGTCTCTAGGTTCATTAACCTTACGACTTGGTTGAGTTAGTATGAGATCTCCTTCGAAAGCCCTCCTTTCGAGTAGATTGAAAATCCCTAGATCAATTCCTTTAAAGGTAGATTTTGACCTTGTTGAAGGATCTAGGAACGACCTCCTTTGGGTTAGGTCTTGTAAGTCTGGGTTTGTGAATTTAGAGAGCAGATTTTGACCTTGTTGAAAGGTTTAGGTCACTAGGCAGATGGCTTCGGAAGGTTACAGTGAATGTTTGAACCAGTTGAGTTGTCGACTTTGTCAATATGTTTAAACCACAGAGTTAATGGCATCGAAATTTTACAAATGATGTTTGGGCCAGAAGTGTTGTCAACCTTTTCGGCAAAAACCTTTCGATAAAGTTGAACCTAAAATGTAGAAGTTAATCCAACAGAGATTTAAGTAACAGTAAAGTAATCAATAATGCCCAAGACTTTCCTCTTTATTCAATAAAAACTTTATTTTATTAAATTCCCAAATCATCACCCAATTAGGATTACAATGCTTTGTTTAAGAAGAATACAAGTTTAGAGTGAAAGAAAAAGGATCCCTAAAATGTAACCCCTTGGGTCTTATTTATAGATGCAAGCGGCCCTCCTTTCGAGTCCATTCTTTCAACCGGGTCAGAGGTCCCCATTTTATATGCAGCTATAAACCTTTCGACCTTGTCAAAAGGTTTGCCCCCTTATATGCCATTATGAACCTTTCGACATTGTCGAAAGGTTTGCCTTTCTTATGCATTCATGAACCTTTCGACTTTGTCGAAAGGTTTGCCTTTTATATACGGTTGTAAACCCTTCAACCTTGACGAAAGGTTTGTCTTCACTTGTTTTCATGAACCCTTTGACCTTGTCGGAAGGTTTGCACTTCACTTGAATGTTGTCGAGAGCTGTATTTCCCTTCAATGTTGTCGAAGGCTGTGCTTCCTCTCGTCGTTGTCGAAAGGTTTTCTTTCATTCCTTTGCCTTTGTTGACTTCTGAGGGTTGCGTTCTTCATAGCACCTTTCGGCGTTGTCGAAAGGTATCCTGGATGTGTTTTAACCGACTCGAAAGGCTTGCTATGCTTTCAAAAAGGTCACCATGGGGTTGCTAATACTTGCTTTGACTTCTTCATCTTCTTTGAAAGGTAAGAACTCCCTAGATACTGTGAGATGGAACCTTCCGACCCCTTCGAAAGGTTTTGAAGTTGTTAAACTTCGATGACTGCATCCCTTCGACACTTTCAAAAGGTTTGGACTGAACTCCTCTTTCTTAGTCTTTGTTGAAGGACCTTTCAACTCGATCAAAAGGTGGATTTTTTGAGTAGCAGACTTTGACTAATCTAACAGTCTTGTTCCTTAATCTCTTCTCATCTCTTGTGACTATAAGAACTAGTTTTCTAATTATAGTCATATTTGGTTCCACTACTAGATCAACTAACACAGTCAGTGCAATAGTAGTTTCTGGATCTCGAACACACTTCCTTAGATGAGAAATATAAAAAATATTGTGGACTCCTGCTAAACTATTCAGTAACTTTACTCTATATGTGAGTTTCCTAATTCTTTCTATAATAAGAAATGGTCCAACGAATCTCAGTGCCAATTTTTTTTATTTTCCAAATTGGATTACACCTTTCATTAGTGATATCTTAACGAAAACATGATCTCCAACTGAGAACTCTAAGTCTTTCCGTTTTTTATCTGCATAACTCTTTTGCCTAGATTGAGCTTCCTTCATCCTAACTCGAACCAACTCAATCTTCTCTGCAGCTTCTCTAACCAAATCTAAACCAAGAACTAACCTATCCCAGGTCTCTAACCACAAACGGGAGATTTGCATGGCCTTCCACACAAAGCTTCAAACGGTGCCATCTCTATACTAGTCTGATAACTGTTGTTATACGAAAACTCTACTAAATGTAGGTGGTCTTCCCATGATCCACCAAAATCTAGCACGCAAGCTCTTAACAAATCCTCTAAGACTTTGTTAACTCTTTCTATTTGCCTATCTGTCTGCGGATGGTAAGCGGTACTCATCTTGAGCTTGGTACCTAAAGTCTCTTGTAGACTCTTCCAAACTCGCTAGTGAATAAGGAATCTATATCACTTACTATACTACTAGGAATTCCATGCAGTTTAACTATATTCTTCATGAATAACTTAGCTAAAACAGGTGTCGTCCTAGTTAGCTTAACTGGAATGAAATGGGCACTCTTGGTCAATCTATCCACTATAACTCATATACTTTCATTTCCTTTATTCGACCTTGGCAACCCATTTATGAAATCCATGGAGATAGAATCCTATTTCCAGATTGGAATATCTAAAGGCTGAAGTAACACACTCGGTTTCTGATGTTCAGCTTTTACCTGTTAATAATTCAAACACTGGCTCACCCATAAGCCTACATCTCTCTTCATACCTTCTCAGAATAAACTCCTTTTCATATCCTGATACATCTTAGTTCCTCCCGGATAAATAGGGAACTTTGAACAATGGCATTCTCCAAGAACTTCCTTCCTAATGTGTCCCACATTCGGAATACATAGTCGTCCTTTCTTCTTTAACCACCCATTCTGGTCAAGACTAAAATCTTTCAAGTCATCGATCTCTGTTCCACTCCTTAACTTTCTGATCCATTCAGCTAATAATGGATCCTCCCCTTGCTTAGAAGCAATCCTTTCGACCATCATTGGTCGAACTTCTAAACATGACAACGTAGCAGTTTCTTTGCTAGAACCAGTTTCAGATCTCCACTGTATTCTACATGTAGTCAATGCTTCTAGACCTTTCCACTCAGATATCATTGCTAATACTACATTCTGATGTTTCCTGCTAAGTGCATTTACAACCTTATTGCCTATTCTCGGTATGTACTCAATTCCAAAGTCATAAGCAGCTAAAACTCTAACCAACTCTACTGTCTCATATTGAACTCCTTCTGAGAGAATAAATATCTCAGTGACTTATGATCCGTATATAACTCGAATCTTTCTCTTAAAAGGTAATGTCTCCACACCTTCAATGCGAAAATTACTGCATCTAATTCCAAATCATGAGTTGGATATCTAACTTCATGCGGTCTGAGCTATCGAGACGCATAGGCAATCACTTTACCTCTTTGCATTAACACAGCTCCTAATCTTGTTCCACATGCATCCATGTATACCACTAAGTCCTGATTCCCTTCTAGAACAACTAACATAGGTGCATTAGTCAATAAGTGTTTCAATTTCTGGAATGCCTCCTTACACTTATCAGTCTAGACAAACCTCACATCTTTCCGAGTTAGCTTAGTCATCGGTGGTGCTATCCATAAAACATTCCTGATGAATCTCCGATAATAACCAGCTAATCCAAGAAAACTCTTTATCTTAGTCAACGTCTCAGGTCTCTTCCAACTATTCACTATCTCGATCTTGGCCGGATCTATTGACAACCCTTTCTCTGAGACTACATGACCAAGAAACTTCACTTCTTTCTTCCAGAAATGACAGTTCAAAAATTTCGCCTTCAGTTGGTGCTGCCTCAACGTCTCAAGCACCACTCTAAGATGAACTTCATGCTCTCTTTCATCTTTAGAGTATATCAAAATGTCGTCTATGAACACTAACATGAATCTATCCAAATTCGCCTGGAAGATTCTGTCCATCAAGTCCATGAAAAATGCCGGCACATTAGTTTGTTAGAACGACATCACTAACCATTCATGCGATCCATACCTGGTCCTAAATGTCGTCAAAGGAATACTATACTATGTGAAGTGACCCACTTCTTTTTACATTTATTTTTAAGGATTTTCAGATGAGTTTATATATATATATATATATAAAAATCAATGGATCACTTCTCTTAATTAATTTCCCAAGATCCAGAATTTTACCAATATAAAAATATTAGTACATAAATCAAATCATGCCATTTATATATATGAAGATATATAAATGTTTACTTGCTTATCAGAGTAATTAAATTAGTAAAGAAATTCAATCACACAGTATTTCTCACATTTGAGAGATTTTGTGTCACATAGCCATTTCTACTTTCTAATCTTCTTCTTTTGAACTAAAGCTTGATTAATATTTAGTTCAAATATTACCACTTGTTATTTTCTTGTTTTACTTCTCAAATTAATTGATTTCTGAATTTACAAGCCATACATTTGATTTCTGGGATTTTGTAATTTTGATACTTATTGTTTTTGATTAAATAAAGGGTGTTTAAAACATCTCATGCATATTTGTTTAGCCCGGGGTTCTTATTTCAAACACAAACAATTTTTATGTCAGGTAAAATACTCATATTTTGGTTTATAAAGTATGCAATGATCATGTGAATAATAAGGTAGTAAACTAGTTTAAAGGCCAAGCAGAGGAAAACAATACAGTCAAACATGAATGCTAACTCAAACTAACATGCCAAATGGAGACTTAGCATATGCATGAAGACAGTATGATTAAGGCAATGTCAACAATCAGCCCAATGCAAAACTTTCAGTTGAACCTATAATGAAGACAACTGAGGTTCTCTAAGTAAATAACAAATGATAGTGATCAATATGCTGTGGAGTGATGGACATGCTTATTACAAACAAGATCACATGATACTACAAACTACTACGGGTTTTGACTATACCAAATGCAACCAGACTTGAATCAAGCATCTAGATAATGGGGTTTAGTTAAATAAACTTGCAGTGATGCCTACAAGTACCAAGCATGCATATGAACTACTACACAAAGCAATACAAGTTTCTACTTGAAATCAAATGCCCAGATAGGATTACAGGCTATGTCTTCAAGCTTTTGCATGTACTTATATCAATTACAAGTCATGATTAGGCTCTACTGGTTAACCAAGACCTTATTCTACCCATTCACTTAAAACTTTGGCACATATTTATTCAAGAACAACCTCAATATTATAACTGAAGTCAAACAAATATGTCAAGGAGAACATATCCACATATCAGATTATATGGCATGTTCTTATTCATCTTAATCCATTAGATTACTTCAGAATCTATTACTTAAATCCATAACTCACAAGCACATCTGTCACTTAAATCAATATTCCACAAGCACATATAATACTTCAGTTTTTACATGTTCTTTTCAAAAACCCAGTAAGCATCAATTTCTGAGAAATACATAAGACATAAAAGAGTTTGCCTAACTTATTTATTACATTAATATTGCTACTTTTCTCAAGCATTTTAAATTCATCAAGATCTTCAAATATCCATGCAAGCAAGCTACTCATGCATCTTTCCCTGCAGCAATACTTTGAACTGCCTCAATAAAATGAGACACCCCAAATATTGCAAAGGCAACAAATAGGGTCAGAAATAAATTCTGGTGTGAGTGAAATCAAGGATTAAAAATAACTTACAAATTACTATGACTAGGTAGAGAGCTCATATATTTGATGCTATTCATTTTCATATTAAAACCTGAGTATGTGTATCTTTAAACTTATCTAACAATCATACATCCAAGCATTCATCCATTCACTTCATTCAGTCATACATGAACATGCTTCTATGGATTAACTCCCTAAGTTCCATAGCTCAATTTCTCAATCTCATTTATATTTTATTTGGTCTGAACTCTTGCCATTGAACACCATGTGTGCATTGCAAAGGGGCTCGGTTCTGTTAACCCTTTACATAGAGGCCTACAGGACTTAAGCAAGTCATGCACATACCCATCATCCACCTGATGATGAATAGATCAAGGCACTACTCCTAAATTATTTTATAATTTAGAGACCATGCTTATTTATTTTCTGAGGAATTTTTCTTTTTAATTCCAGAGATGCTTATGTTCTTTCCTTCATTACATAAGTCAAAAATTATTAAACTCGCTCAAGGATTACATCCACACATACAAAACATTCATGTAAAATTGCACATCTCATTTCAAAGTCATTTTTGCTTAATCATATTTTCTAAATCCTGCTTATATATTTATTTCTACGAATTTTCCCATTGCTTGCATAAATCTGATGAAGTCATATGGAATACTATATTTATTTTTACTGTGAACATAGGATATGGTTTTTTGAGAAAAACCCATAAAAACATGTTGGCTTATGATCTGAACAAATCAACACATATATATAATATTGCTTTGTTCATATCAATTTTTAAATGAATTAGACATAAGCATGAACCTCATTATTCACACTGCCTACTTCATGTTTCTTTGATACCCTATTTCTCAGTAAATATTTAGCTCATTTTCTTATAAAACCTGGATTATAAAATCCATTTCTGTGATCAGGGTATATGTTTGATTATTTATATCTCAAAGCAAAAATTGAAACAACCATAACAAATCAAACAGATTAAAACCTCAATCAAAGGTTCAACCAAAATACCATCCATGATCAACATATATCCATTTAGAGAATAGAAATCAAACAGAAAAACATAATATGATTTTATATAAAATAATTTGGCTGCTCTTAACTTGGGTCTTAATGCCTTAAATCTCATGGGTGATTAATCACTCACCTTCCTCTTCTCTTCCCCGAGAATGGTTAAGCTTGAAGACAGTGTGAGTTCTTCCCTTCTATTTTTTTTTTGAAAATATGTTTCTGTTTTTCCCTCAGAGAAAACTACTGCTTCCCCCTTGATTTAAATCATTTAACTAGGGTTTTTATTGGAGGAAAAACCCATTTTATCCTCACAAAAATAAGAGAAGTTTGTATGCATGTTTATGGCTAATTATGCCATTTTCTTTTTGATTTCCATTTCAGGTAAAAGCAGTTGCTTCTCTGCTTTTCTATGTACATGCTATTTGCATGATTCACCTATACATTATTTTTGTGTGACTTAGATTCATTGTATATTTTGTTAGACCTGAATAGTTCACTTATACTCCTTTTTATTATTATTCCTAGCTATTATTTCAGACCATTTATTTTCTCTTGATTTATTTTTTAAAAAATGTATTTATGCATAAATAATACTAAACTGGTTTTATGCACTTTAATTATTAGAAGAATTTATTTTATCACTCTATATTTCTATGGCTACTCATATTTAATATATATATATATATATATATATATGAGATATGTGTATGTAAAACTCACTCATACTTGATCATTTTCTTCTCATTATTATTCATTGAAATATAACTATCCCCTTATTTAATTATTTCACTCACTCTTAATATTTATTTTCAAGCTATTCTATTCTTTAATTATTCTTTGTTAACTGATTTCCAAATTTTTTTTAAATTATTTTTATCTCAATAATTTGCGTCTTCACATACTCTCCTCCTAAAAGGAATTGTGTCCCACAATTATTGTATTTTTTTTCATATATTTCCATTCAGTTGCATACAGAGCATAATTTCATTTCAGAAATTTCAAAAACTCATGCATTCAAAACCAATCAAATACACATAAGTAATATTTAAATTTATTATAATTTTAGGCATACCTTTAAGCAGAAAATAGATTAGGATATTTATCCTTCATCCTATCTTTTCTGGAACAGTCTCAACTCCACAAAGAAGACTACTCAGGTGAATTTCAGAATTATCACAAGATACTTTAGCAATGCTTCCAAGATCAGTCTCTAACGAAACTGTTCTATCTTCGCAATTCAGGATGGCTTTATGTCTATCAAGCCAATCCATTCCCAGAATAAGATCAAAACCCTTGAAATCTAGTATATAAGGTTCACAAGCAAAACTATGGGAAAGATACGTGATCCGCAAGCCTTTGCAAACCCTATTAAGACGAGTTACTCCTCCAATAGGATTAGAGACACAAACAAAATTTTCCGCAATACAAGAGGTAAGGTAAAACTTTTCTACGGTCTCCAAAGAAATAAAACTGAGAGAAGCTCCAGAATCAAATAACACTTTAACGTAAATGCCATTAATAAGTAAAGTACCTTCCAATACCCCTTTGCCCTTGAAAGAAGTTGACGGTGCTCCTTCCAAAGCGAATACTTTATTTGGTTGAACCTTCTGCATAAGCGGGCAATCTTTAATCATATGGCCTGGATGGTGACAATTGTAACAAAGTGATTTCTGAACCATCGCTACCCCTGGTCCATACTGATGTTGTTGCTGCTGGATTCCTTTCTTTGGACATTTATTTGCCAAATGATCTTCTTGCTGGCAGATATAGCACTTCCGGGGTCCACTGTTATTTCCTCCAGGCTTCTTCCCCTTGCCTCGTTTCTTCCAAAAGGGATTGAATTTTCTTTTGTTAGGATTAGCTGAGCTCCCTCCCGATGCTGCTGTAGGTGCTACTGACTTCTTATTCATCAAATCTTCATATCGCAAAGCCATATCAATAAGCTCGACAAAAGATCCTTTCAGATGTGCGGTCATCTTCTCATGATATTCGGGTTTTAGGCCTCGCACGAACATCTCGTTCTTTTTAAGAGAAGTATCAATAAGTCCTGGTCCGTAGCATGAAAGTTCATTGAATTTAGTTTCATACTCCGCTATAGACATACTTCCTTGCTTCAAATTCAGGAAATCTTGGTACAAAAGAGTTCTTCCGGCTGTTGGTATAAATTTCTCCTCAAACAGCTCTTTAAAACTATTCCAAGACATGTCATCCTCCGAAATATGAGCTATAACGGTATCCCACCATGCTGCTGCGCTTTCCTGCAATTGCCAAGAAGCCATTGCTCTCTTTTGCTCATCAGTTAATCCCATACTCTTAAAAATTCGCTCGCACGAGCGTAACCAAGCTTGGACTTCAATAATAGTCTCAGACCCCTTGAATGGTTTGCCTCCAAGATTTGTGAAATCTTTGCATAAGGTAGCAAAACTGACCCGAGGGGACACTGGATCAACTGCCTCATTAGCAACCTGACTCCTTCCATTGTCAGTTGATGAACTGCCACGACCTCGGCCTCTTCTCCTAGAACTCATATTGGTAACCTGAAAAGGTAACCAAACAAATTTAAATTCATATATAAATATGTGAAAATACAAGTACGCACTCTCACGATAAATACTATTATAAAGCCTAGGTATTCACTCAACCTAGTGCTCTGATACCAACTGTGACGACCCGCCTTTCTAAGCCAGAAAGACGCATCATCGTTAAGAAAGAAAGAGGTGAGAAAATAGAAAAGAAAGAAGAAAGAATAACACAAAATCAGAATCTCACAGCGGAATGGAACAAAATATAATACATCACATAACTGTTACATAGTTATACATATCCGAGTCATACATCATAGTACAATAAGACAGTCATACATATACATCTGTCACTACACATCCAATATACATCACGTACATACTACTGCAGCGGAATATATATATAGATACGCCTAGACTCCTGCTCCAAGCTCCATCAAATATCAGTAATCCAAACCTGACTACTCGGCTACTCATAAAAATTTGAGTACCCGAGAGTTTAAGAAAAAACAGAATAAACTCCGGGTCAGACATGGGTCTGGTATGAGTAAACGGTTTAAAATTGTTTAACTTTGAAAAACATTTAAAATAAAGGTATCACGTAAGACTCCCCACAAATAAATACGGGTAAGTTTTTACCTTACGCTAACCAAAAAATAGTTTATAGGAAATCCGGTGATATTATAATAGTGTCTAGGGTTTTCAAGTAAAGCTAGGAAATAGCTGAAATGCTTACATCTCACATTTCAACATAGTTGGGCACAATCAAAACGTACGGTGCTTATTGGATATTGGATTCCATACAATGGCTGGGCTACTGGGGTACCGCCCGTCACAGTGCTGGCCTAGATCAGAGTACCGAGGAGTACGCCCGCTCCCCTGCAACACAAAGCCAGAACCATTCCTTACTGAACAGTTCTAAATAAGATAACCCCGCAGTTGTGGCCAACAACTGCCCACTACCGAAAATATAGGGACATCTAGACAGGGGTATATCCTACTCTCAAGTGGGTGCTACCCACGAAGCCTTGCTGCACCTCCCCTGTTTTAGCCATTCCCGGTTGATGAGGCTTGAGGTCACGATTACCTTTATAGAACTCATCACTTAGAATGCTCATTGTCCGCCTGACGATGTGCTGAAAGCATTCAATCCATACAAGTTCGTTCCGGGTTCGAACGAAACCGAAGGCATTATTTCGTTACACTCGTTTTGGAATCACCCTCAGAGTTAACGACAATAACCCTTGCATTCAGAAAACTCCATCTAAATCTTCATTTGATAAGTCACGACCTATCGTTTAATTTGAATCGATGTGGTTTTCGGAGAATCAAAACTGATTATTCCGATCCCGGTCTCATCAGATCCAAACGTGTTTTAAAGGCCAAGTTGTCAATTTAACTTATCAATTCAATTTTATATAATATCAATCACAGATAATCATATACAGAATCAGAACAGGTATGTCACAAAGCAATATCACAGGAAGCTATCACAATTCAGATATTTCAAGGTTACTCGACAATTTATCAATATAAAATCAATTTATATTGATCCACTATTTGATAATTTAATTATTAATTTATTTAATAATTTATTTCAAATATCTCGTTGATCATTTCGTAATTCTCTAACATAAATTTGGTCATCTTATTAAATATCGCTTAATGATTTCCTTATTCCTTACTTATCGATCAACTCTTTATTTATAGATTATTTTGGTTAATTACCGTTTCCCATTTGTTATCATTTCTACTAGCTTACAATATAATTCATTTAAATATCATTTATCGTACATTTTCAATCATCTTTAATATTTTAAAATAATTAGATTTTAATAAATTTAAATAGCTTGGAATAATTTCAAAGACTTAAGTATTAAACAAGTTTTATTGTTAACTTAAATAATTTTCTAAATTAGAGGAATTGCTAAGGTTTACATATTTAAAATATGAGCTAAATAATCAACTCATCTTTAAGCTCAACTTGATTACCAAAATTTATAAAGTCTACAGGGTTCAAACTGGAAGAAATTTGTTCACTTAAAAATAATTGCGGGTGGAAAAAAGAAACTCGTGCCTACCCTTATAAAAACTCGAGTGTTGCTCGAGTAATTCACGGAAAAACCCCGAGACCCTTCTCTGTTTCACGCGTCCTTCCTCATTTCTTTCCCTGTCCCTTTCTTCTTAAATCGACAAACTTGTCTAAGAAACTCACGCACCAGTTTTCCCGAGCATCTCTCTTTCTCCTTCGAGTTTCACTCGAGACAAACCCACGAAAACTCGAGTATCACTCGAGACAGAACCCAGTTGTTCGCTGCTACCCATCTGAGTCTCAACTGTGCACGCGTGCACGGTGCACCACTCCTCGACCAACACTGGCCATCCCCTCGATCACTGGCGAGTCCAAAACGACCATCCCTACACGATCGTTCCCCCAGTCCAACGAAAAATGCTCAAATCAAAGTCGACATTCCCAGTCGAAAACTGAAACATTCAAGTCCACCAAAAATTTCCTCGTCACAGCCATCTCTTCCACCGGAGTGTCTACACTTCCGGTTACAACTCCGACAACCTCATTTCTTCCATCCCCCAAAAGGCGATAGCACTCGATCCTCCAGAGGCTTCGCAGTGGCCTCGATTCCAGACTTGACCAAAACCCAGTCTAAAACCCTACATTCGATCAATTCTCAAAACCCATGCATTCGAAAATATTTTTTTCATTTTTCCCGTATTACTACGTTCCCAAACTTGCCTCTCATCAAATTCCAGAATTTAAATTTGTTTGGATCATCTGATATTGGCAAAAATGCCTCTATGCTTCACGTTCGAACTGCACCTTGAATACTTGCTTACAAATCTTCATTTTTATTTTAAAAATCCTACCTTTCGAAGTCAATTCAAACTATAAAATTTAATCTCAGATTCGAATTACTCGAATTTTATCAAAATTTAGCATATCTTCTGTAAAACAGGTTTAAAAACTTGATTTATAGTTGGAACTACTCACTTTGTTTAAATCACAGTCTATAATGTTTGAGTGGTAATATTTAAAAGTTGATCACCTACTAAACTTTGTAACTACAGGCAGATCAAACAATATACAGAGCAGTGTATATATATATGCACATCATTAGATTCAAACTGGACTATGCACAAACCAGATTTTATATGCATCTTAATCTAGTTTAACAACTAAATCTTTGAAATTATTGTTTACTCACCAGAATAGAATATTGAACAGAGGAACAAAATTTCAGATGATCACAGGCAGGCTTGTTCTTTGTTTCCTAGTTTCCAGTTTTGAAGTTTCCCAGTCTTCAAGATGATTGCAATACTTGATTTCCAGTTTACTTTTGATTTAAGTTATATCTTGTTCAGGTTGTAGCTCCTATCTTATTTTCTTTTCTTCAGTTTTAAGTGATGAACGCAAAAATGAAATATGAAATGATCTGGTACAAGAAGGTAGGCAGGCTGGAAATGTAAACAAGATTTTTTCGTACTTGAAAAAGAAAATGTCCAGAGATTTTTATCAAAATTTGTAGGCTGATAAGAGAAGAATAGTGGCTTCATTTATTATGTTTGTCAATATGTAATTTATCACTTGTACTATATATTTATATTTTATAAATTTGTGTAGCCGGCTTGTATTACAAGCTTAAAATGTGCAACTTTCTCTATCTTTTACATGTGCAGCCTTACCTTGCTTTATTGACTTTATACTTAGCAAATTTATATTTTTATTTTATTCATTCTTTTTCTAGTGTAACCTGCTTTGTTATGTTCACTTAATACTTAGCATTTTATTTGTAGGCTGGTTTGGGGAGATGTTTACATTCTACTATGTATCTTATACGAGCACTTGGGAGCAGCTGGTTTATGTATATAAGTGTTTAACTTATTTAAATTATTATTGCAATGTTCACAGGTTGTTAAAAATATTTGTTTTAAATTTTGTTTGATTCATAGCTTATTCTTGTGTTTGTATTGTATAAATATATTCTACAGGTTATCTTTGTTTTGTTTATTTTATACTTGTATTACTTACATATTCAAATGATAATAAGTGTTTACTTTTATTTTATAATTACAATTTGATTTATACTTACGATTTAATTTATTGATAGAAGATGATTCACTTAATATTCGTTTAACGATAGTTTATTTGTAATGTTATTTATTTATCCATACATGTTATATTTATTTTTGTTAATTAATTTGTAAGATGTATTTCATTTTATACTTTATTAAATATTATAGTCTACTTATTTTTATGTACTCGTATTATATTTAAATTTAGATTTTATATTTATTAAAATATATTGCCCAAAATTACGGGTCGTTACATTCCTCCCCCCTTAACAGAATTTCGTCCCCGAAATTTAAACAATAGTTAATTCAAAAGCTTTTTATAACAACCATTCAAACATACATAGCATCCATATATTACAACAAACCAAACAGAGCATCCTAACAAACATCACTAGCTATCCGGACACAAATCCAGATAAGATCTCCTAAAACTGTCCAGTGTTTCCCAAGTACAGTCTCGAGGGTCTTCACTCCATTGCACTTTCACAAGCTTCACTGATTTGTTCCTGAGTTGCTTCTCGTCTTGATCAACAATCTGAACTGGATTCCGGACTACAGTCAGATTCGGTTCGACTTCCAGATCCTCCTGAACAACTTGTTCAACAATCAATGACGGGTCATGAATAAATTTCTTGAGATGAGATACATGAAATACATTGTGAATTCCAGACATTCGTTCTGGCAATTCAACTCTATAAGCCACTGCACCAATTCTTTCAAGCACTGGAAATGGTCCAATGTATCTCGGTGCGAGTTTTCCCGACTTCCCAAACCTCACTGCTCCTTTGATCGGAGAAATTTTGACGAAAACTAAATCTCCAATCTCGAATTCCAATGGTCTCCGTCTTCTATCTGCATATTTCTTCTGACGATCCTGAGCAGCTTTCATCCGTTTCTTAATTAACTCGACTTTAGCAGAAGCTTCACGAATCAGATCAGGTCCAAGTACGAGACGATCCTTTGATTCTATCCAACAAGATGGTGATCTACAGGGTCTTCCATATAAAGCTTCGTAAGGAGCCATCTTAATAGTTGCTTGGTAGCTGTTATTATAAGAAAATTCCACTAGATGAAGATGGTCTTCCCACGATCCACCAAAATCTAAAACACAAGCCCGTAGCATATCTTTTAGAACTCGGTTCAGTCTCTCCGTTTGTCCGTCCGTCTGTGGATGATATGCCGTACTCAAATTCAGTCTCGTACCCATAGCCGTCTGCAAAGCTTCCCAAAACTTACTAGTGAAAATACAGTCGCGGTCACTAACTATACTGACAGGAACTCCATGTAATCTAACTATCTCCTTCAAGAACAGTTCCGCTAAAGATGCAGCAGTACGAGTCGCCTTTACTGGAATGAAATGAGCGCTTTTAGTCAGACGATCCACAATCACCCAAATCCCTTCATTCCCTCTCCTGGTTCTGGGCAAACCGTCTATGAAATCCATAGTAATCATCTCCCACTTCCATTCTGGAATTTCCAACGGCTGCAATAAACCGGCTGTCTTCTGCTGATCTCCTTTTACCTGCTGGCAATTTGCACAATTATTGACAAAAGCAGCTACATCCTTCTTCATCTTCGGCCACCAGAAAACTCGCTTCATATCTTTGTACATCTTTGAGATTCCCGGGTGAATATTCAATCTAGAGCGATGACATTCAGATAAAACTTCCTGCCTTAATCCATCTATATCTGGCACACAAAGTCGCCCATTTACTCTCAAGACTCCCTGGTTGTCCACTTCAAAATCTGAGTATCGTCCTTCTTTAGCTCCATAAATTATCTCCTCAAGACATCTATCCTCAAGCTGTTTCTTTATGATTCTATCTTGTAGCGACGGGACAACTTCCAGAATAGATAGAACTGCATTCCTGCTCAAAGCGTCAGCTACTACATTTCCTTTGCCTGGAGTATATAGAATGTCCAGGTCATAGGATGCTAAAAATTCAACCCATCGTTGTTGTCTGAGATTAAGATCTTTCTGAGAGAAAAGATACTTCAATGGCTTGGGATCTGTGAATAACTCAAACTTCTCTCCCAGAAGATAGTGCCTCTAGATTTTCAGAGCAAAAACAATAGCTAACAACTCTAGATCGTGCGTAGCGTAATTCTTCTCATGTGGCTTTAATTGCCGACTCGCATACGCAATAACTCTTCCGTTCTGCATAAGAACTGCTCCTAGTCCAACAATACATGCATCCGTGTAGACTTCAAATTTACTCTTGCCATCTGGAATAGCTAACACCGGTGCACTGGTCAATCTTGTCTTCAGCTCCTGGAAAGCTTCTTCACACTGAGGTGTCCATTTGAATTTAGCTCCTTTCCTTGTCAGCTTGGTCAGAGGCGAAGAAATTTTAGAATAGTCTTTGATGAACTTCCTGTAGTAACCGGCTAATCCCAGAAAACTGCGAACTTCTGTCGGTGTCTTCGGCTGCTTCCATTCAAGAATAGTAGCTACTTTAGCAGGGTCTACAGAAATACCTTCACCGGAAACAATATGACCCAAAAATCTGACTTCAGATTTCCAGAAATGACATTTCGAGAATTTGGCCTTTAGAACATGTCGCCTCAAAGTCTCCAAAACAATCCTCAAATGCTCCTTGTGCTCTTCTTCAAATTTAGAATAGATGAGAATATCATCAATGAACACCAGAACAAATTTATTCAACACATCTCGGAAAACTCGATTCATCAAATCAACAAAATAAGCTGGAGCGTTGGTTAAACCGAACGGCATAACCAGCCACTCGTAGAAACAATTAGGTCCTCGGAAGGCAGTCAAAGGAATACTGTCTTCAGCTACCCTCAACTAATGAAAACCCGATGCTAAGTCCAATTGAGAAAAAACTGAAGCCCCATGTAACTGATCGAAAAGATCATCAATACGAGGCAATGGATACTTGTTTCGAATAGTCACTTTATTCAATTCTCTGTAATAGACACAGAATCTAAGTGAACCATCCGATTTAGTGACGAAGACAACTGCAGAACCCCAACTAGAAAAACTAGGCCTGATCAGACCTTTCTCTAAGAAATCCTGGGTCTGCTTTACTAGCTCTTCCTTTTCCCTAGGTGCCATTCTTCGACTGGGATGAACAACTGGTACGGCTCCGGGAATAAGATCAATTCGAAATTCGATTTCCCGATGTGGCGGTAAACACTTAACTTCTTCAAATACATCAGAAAACTCCTTAACCACATCAATATCTTCACTCTTTTCTAGAACAGTCTCAACTCCACAAAGAAGACTACTCAGGTGAATTTCAGAATTATCACAAGATACTTTAGCAATGCTTCCAAGATCAGTCTCTAACGAAACTGTTCTATCTTCGCAATTCAGGATGGCTTTATGTCTATCAAGCCAATCCATTCCCAGAATAAGATCAAAACCCTTGAAATCTAGTATATAAGGTTCACAAGCAAAACTATGGGAAAGATACGTGATCCGCAAGCCTTTGCAAACCCTATTAAGACGAGTTACTCCTCCAATAGGATTAGAGACACAAACAAAATTTTCCGCAATACAAGAGGTAAGGTAAAACTTTTCTACGGTCTCCAAAGAAATAAAACTGAGAGAAGCTCCAGAATCAAATAACACTTTAACGTAAATGCCATTAATAAGTAAAGTACCTTCCAATACCCCTTTGCACTTGAAAGAAGTTGATGGTGCTCCTTCCAAAGCGAATACTTTATTTGGTTGAACCTTCTGCATAAGCGGGCAATCTTTAATCATATGGCCTGGCTGGTGACAATTGTAACAAAGTGATTTCTGAACCATCGCTACCCCTGGTCCATACTGATGTTGTTGCTGCTGGATTCCTTTCTTTGGACATTTATTTGCCAAATGATCTTCTTGCTGGCAGATATAGCACTTCCGGGGTCCACTGTTATTTCCTCCAGGCTTCTTCCCCTTGCCTCGTTTCTTCCAAAAGGGATTGAATTTTCTTTTGTTAGGATTAGCTGAGCTCCCTCCCGATGCTGCTGTAGGTGCTACTGACTTCTTATTCATCAAATCTTCATATCGCAAAGCCATATCAATAAGCTCGACAAAAGATCCTTTCAGATGTGCGGTCATCTTCTCATGATATTCGGGTTTTAGGCCTCGCACGAACATCTCGTTCTTTTTAAGAGAAGTATCAATAAGTCCTGGTCCGTAGCATGAAAGTTCATTGAATTTAGTTTCATACTCCGCTATAGACATACTTCCTTGCTTCAAATTCAGGAAATCTTGGTACAAAAGAGTTCTTCCGGCTGTTGGTATAAATTTCTCCTCAAACAGCTCTTTAAAACTATTCCAAGACATGTCATCCTCCGAAATATGAGCTATAACGGTATCCCACCATGCTGCTGCGCTTTCCTGCAATTGCCAAGAAGCCATTGCTCTCTTTTGCTCATCAGTTAATCCCATACTCTTAAAAATTCGCTCGCACGAGCGTAACCAAGCTTGGACTTCAATAATAGTCTCAGACCCCTTGAATGGTTTGCCTCCAAGATTTGTGAAATCTTTGCATAAGGTAGCAAAACTGACCCGAGGGGACACTGGATCAACTGCCTCATTAGCAACCTGACTCCTTCCATTGTCAGTTGATGAACTGCCACGACCTCGGCCTCTTCTCCTAGAACTCATATTGGTAACCTGAAAAGGTAACCAAACAAATTTAAATTCATATATAAATATGTGAAAATACAAGTACGCACTCTCACGATAAATACTATTATAAAGCCTAGGTATTCACTCAACCTAGTGCTCTGATACCAACTGTGACGACCCGCCTTTCTAAGCCAGAAAGACGCATCATCGTTAAGAAAGAAAGAGGTGAGAAAATAGAAAAGAAAGAAGAAAGAATAACACAAAATCAGAATCTCACAGCGGAATGGAACAAAATATAATACATCACATAACTGTTACATAGTTATACATATCCGAGTCATACATCATAGTACAATAAGACAGTCATACATATACATCTGTCACTACACATCCAATATACATCACGTACATACTACTGCAGCGGAATATATATATAGATACGCCTAGACTCCTGCTCCAAGCTCCATCAAATATCAGTAATCCAAACCTGACTACTCGGCTACTCATAAAAATTTGAGTACCCGAGAGTTTAAGAAAAAACAGAATAAACTCCGGGTCAGACATGGGTCTGGTATGAGTAAACGGTTTAAAATTGTTTAACTTTGAAAAACATTTAAAATAAAGGTATCACGTAAGACTCCCCACAAATAAATACGGGTAAGTTTTTACCTTACGCTAACCAAAAAATAGTTTATAGGAAATCCGGTGATATTATAATAGTGTCTAGGGTTTTCAAGTAAAGCTAGGAAATAGCTGAAATGCTTACATCTCACATTTCAACATAGTTGGGCACAATCAAAACGTACGGTGCTTATTGGATATTGGATTCCATACAATGGCTGGGCTACTGGGGTACCACCCGTCACAGTGCTGGCCTAGATCAGAGTACCGAGGAGTACGCCCGCTCCCCTGCAACACAAAGCCAGAACCATTCCTTACTGAACAGTTCTAAATAAGATAACCCCGCAGTTGTGGCCAACAACTGCCCACTACCGAAAATATAGGGACATCTAGACAGGGGTATATCCTACTCTCAAGTGGGTGCTACCCACGAAGCCTTGCTGCACCTCCCCTGTTTTAGCCATTCCCGGTTGATGAGGCTTGAGGTCACGATTACCTTTATAGAACTCATCACTTAGAATGCTCATCGTCCGCCTGACGATGTGCTGAAAGCATTCAATCCATACAAGTTCGTTCCGGGTTCGAACGAAACCGAAGGCATTATTTCGTTACACTCGTTTTGGAATCACCCTCAGAGTTAACGACAATAACCCTTGCATTCAGAAAACTCCATCTAAATCTTCATTTGATAAGTCACGACCTATCGTTTAATTTGAATCGATGTGGTTTTCGGAGAATCAAAACTGATTATTCCGATCCCGGTCTCATCAGATCCAAACGTGTTTTAAAGGCCAAGTTGTCAATTTAACTTATCAATTCAATTTTATATAATATCAATCACAGATAATCATATACAGAATCAGAACAGGTATGTCACAAAGCAATATCACAGGAAGCTATCACAATTCAGATATTTCAAGGTTACTCGACAATTTATCAATATAAAATCAATTTATATTGATCCACTATTTGATAATTTAATTATTAATTTATTTAATAATTTATTTCAAATATCTCGTTGATCATTTCGTAATTCTCTAACATAAATTTGGTCATCTTATTAAATATCGCTTAATGATTTCCTTATTCCTTACTTATCGATCAACTCTTTATTTATAGATTATTTTGGTTAATTACCGTTTCCCATTTGTTATCATTTCTACTAGCTTACAATATAATTCATTTAAATATCATTTATCGTACATTTTCAATCATCTTTAATATTTTAAAATAATTAGATTTTAATAAATTTAAATAGCTTGGAATAATTTCAAAGACTTAAGTATTAAACAAGTTTTATTGTTAACTTAAATAATTTTCTAAATTAGAGGAATTGCTAAGGTTTACATATTTAAAATATGAGCTAAATAATCAACTCATCTTTAAGCTCAACTTGATTACCAAAATTTATAAAGTCTACAGGGTTCAAACTGGAAGAAATTTGTTCACTTAAAAATAATTGCGGGTGGAAAAAAGAAACTCGTGCCTACCCTTATAAAAACTCGAGTGTTGCTCGAGTAATTCACGGAAAAACCCCGAGACCCTTCTCTGTTTCACGCGTCCTTCCTCATTTCTCTCCCTGTCCCTTTCTTCTTAAATCGACAAACTTGTCTAAGAAACTCACGCACCAGTTTTCCCGAGCATCTCTCTTTCTCCTTCGAGTTTCACTCGAGACAAACCCACGAAAACTCGAGTATCACTCGAGACAGAACCCAGTTGTTCGCTGCTACCCATCTGAGTCTCAACTGTGCACGCGTGCACGGTGCACCACTCCTCGACCAACACTGGCCATCCCCTCGATCACTGGCGAGTCCAAAACGACCATCCCTACACGATCGTTCCCCCAGTCCAACGAAAAATGCTCAAATCAAAGTCGACATTCCCAGTCGAAAACTGAAACATTCAAGTCCACCAAAAATTTCCTCGTCACAGCCATCTCTTCCACCGGAGTGTCTACACTTCCGGTTACAACTCCGACAACCTCATTTCTTCCATCCCCCAAAAGGCGATAGCACTCGATCCTCCAGAGGCTTCGCAGTGGCCTCGATTCCAGACTTGACCAAAACCCAGTCTAAAACCCTACATTCGATCAATTCTCAAAACCCATGCATTCGAAAATATTTTTTTCATTTTTCCCGTATTACTACGTTCCCAAACTTGCCTCTCATCAAATTCCAGAATTTAAATTTGTTTGGATCATCTGATATTGGCAAAAATGCCTCTATGCTTCACGTTCGAACTGCACCTTGAATACTTGCTTACAAATCTTCATTTTTATTTTAAAAATCCTACCTTTCGAAGTCAATTCAAACTATAAAATTTAATCTCAGATTCGAATTACTCGAATTTTATCAAAATTTAGCATATCTTCTGTAAAACAGGTTTAAAAACTTGATTTATAGTTGGAACTACTCACTTTGTTTAAATCACAGTCTATAATGTTTGAGTGGTAATATTTAAAAGTTGATCATCTACTAAACTTTGTAACTACAGGCAGATCAAACAATATACAGAGCAGTGTATATATATATGCACATCATTAGATTCAAACTGGACTATGCACAAACCAGATTTTATATGCATCTTAATCTAGTTTAACAACTAAAACTTTGAAATTATTGTTTACTCACCAGAATAGAATATTGAACAGAGGAACAAAATTTCAGATGATCACAGGCAGGCTTGTTCTTTGTTTCCTAGTTTCCAGTTTTGAAGTTTCCCAGTCTTCAAGATGATTGCAATACTTGATTTCCAGTTTACTTTTGATTTAAGTTATATCTTGTTCAGGTTGTAGCTCCTATCTTATTTTCTTTTCTTCAGTTTTAAGTGATGAACGCAAAAATGAAATATGAAATGATCTGGTACAAGAAGGTAGGCAGGCTGGAAATGTAAACAAGATTTTTTCGTACTTGAAAAAGAAAATGTCCAGAGATTTTTATCAAAATTTGTAGGCTGATAAGAGAAGAATAGTGGCTTCATTTATTATGTTTGTCAATATGTAATTTATCACTTGTACTATATATTTATATTTTATAAATTTGTGTAGCCGGCTTGTATTACAAGCTTAAAATGTGCAACTTTCTCTTTCTTTTACATGTGCAGCCTTACCTTGCTTTATTGACTTTATACTTAGCAAATTTATATTTTTATTTTATTCATTCTTTTTCTAGTGTAACCTGCTTTGTTATGTTCACTTAATACTTAGCATTTTATTTGTAGGCTGGTTTGGGGAGATGTTTACATTCTACTATGTATCTTATACGAGCACTTGGGAGCAGCTGGTTTATGTATATAAGTGTTTAACTTATTTAAATTATTATTGCAATGTTCACAGGTTGTTAAAAATATTTGTTTTAAATTTTGTTTGATTCATAGCTTATTCTTGTGTTTGTATTGTATAAATATATTCTACAGGTTATCTTTGTTTTGTTTATTTTATACTTGTATTGCTTACATATTCAAATGATAATAAGTGTTTACTTTTATTTTATAATTACAATTTGATTTATACTTACGATTTAATTTATTGATAGAAGATGATTCACTTAATATTCGTTTAACGATAGTTTATTTGTAATGTTATTTATTTATCCATACATGTTATATTTATTTTTGTTAATTAATTTGTAAGATGTATTTCATTTTATACTTTATTAAATATTATAGTCTACTTATTTTTATGTACTCGTATTATATTTAAATTTAGATTTTATATTTATTAAAATATATTGCCCAAAATTACGGGTCGTTACAATTCCTCTGGCAATTTTAGCTTATAAGCCAAAGTTCCTATTCTTTGAATAATTTCATATGGACCTATATATCTTGGTGTTAATTTTCCTACCTTGCCAAATCTCAGTATTTTTCTCATTGGTGAAACCTTGAGAAATACATAATTTCCTACCTCAAACTCCACTGACCTTCTTCCTTTATCTGCATATGCTTTCTGTCTTTCTTGAGCTGCTCTCATTCTCTGCTTTTCTAATTCAATTCTTGCAGAAGTTTCCTTCACATGTTCTGGTCCAAGCAATACTCTTTCACCTACCTCCATCCAACATGCAGGAGATAAATAAGGCTTTCCATACAAGGCCTCAAATGGAGCCATACCTATAGTGGATTGGTAGCTATTGTTATAAGAAAATTCAGCTAAGTAGAGATGATCTTCCCAGCTGCCTCCAAAGTCAAGTATACATGCTCTAAGTAAATCCTCTAAAATCTTGTTAACAATCTCAGTTTGCCCATCTGTTTGTGGGTGGTAGGCTGTGCTTAAGCTTAATTCTGTCCCCATGGCTTCTTGAAAACTACCCCAGAACCTTGAGGTAAACAAGGTGTCTCTATCACTAATGATAGTCTTGGGGATGCCATGTAATCTTACTATCTCTTTCACAAATAATTGAGCTAACTTGTGAGCATTTCTGTTTGAATTCACTGGAATAAAATGTGCTATTTTTGTGAGCCTATCAACCACTACCCAAATACTATCATTGCCTCTTCTTGTTCTTGGCAAGCCATCCACAAAATCCATTGAAATACTTTCCCATTTCCAGGTAAGCACTTCTAAAGGTTGCAGTAGGCCTGAGGGTCTTTGGTAATCTGCCTTGACTTGTTGGCAGGTTAAACACTTTGCTACATATTTTGCCACTGCTCCTTTCATTCCTGGCCACCAATAATTCCTTTTAAGATCATGGTACATTTTTGTACCTCCTGGATGTATGGTGTATTTAGTCTTGTGGTGCTCATCCATAACCTCTTGCTTCAGTTCTTCCACATTGGGTATGCAGAGCTTCCCTTTCTTCCTTAAGTAGCCTTTATCATCAACTTCATAATTTTCCACTGATATTCCTTGTGATATCATGTCCTTCTTTTCCATTAAATTAGTATCTTGATTTTGCATTTTTCCTATTTTATCAACCAGGGTTGATCTTAAGGAGATGAGACTCAATTTCCCATATTCAATCATGTCACTCTATGCCTTATCTGATGCATCAATTTCTTTCTTTATTTCTACTTCACTGAGGATTGTTAAATCCTTGAATTCAGTCATCATTAAACTTGCCAATCTTGCTTGATGCCTACTCAATGCATCTGCCACTTTGTTAGCTCTCCCAGGAGTATATAATATATCAAGATCATAAGCAGCTAGAAATTCTACCCACCTATGTTGCCTCATGTTCAAGTCTTTTTGGGAAAACAAATACTTAAGTGATTTATGGTCTGTAAACAATTCAAATTTAGTACCCAACAAGTAGTGTCTCCATAGCTTCAATGCATAAACAACAGCAGCAAGCTCTAAGTCATGTGTAGCATATCTTGTTTCATTTGGCTTGAGTTGCCTTGATGCATATGCTATGACTCTACCATGTTGCATGAGTACTGCCCCTAACCCAGACCCACTAGCATCTGTATATACCACTAATCCTACATTTCCCTCTGGAACTTGCAAGACTGGAGCTTCCATCAATGCTTTCTTCAATGATTCAAAAGCTTGTTCACACTTTTCTGTCCATACATAGGGTTGCTCCTTTTTGGTTAGTTTGGTCAGTGGAATGGCTATCCTTGCAAAGTCTTTTATAAACCTTCTATAGTAACCTGCCATTCCTAAAAATGATCTCACCTCAGTCACTGATTTGGGTCTACTCCATGATTGCACTGCCATGACTTTGTTTGGGTCTACACTAACCCCCTATTGAGATATAATGTGTCCCAAAAATTTAACTTCATTTTGCCAAAATGTGTACTTAGTAAATTTTGCCTTTAAATTTTGTGCTCTTAATCTTGACAAAACCAGATGCAAGTGCTTTGCATGTTCCTCTTCTGATTTTGAATATACCAGTATATCATCAATAAAGACAACACAAATTTATCTAGAAAATCTCTAAATGTCCTATTCATTAAATCTACAAAATAGGATGGTGCATTTGTCAATCCAAAAGGCATTACTAAAAATTCATATAGCCCATACCTTGTGTTGAATGCAGTGTATTTAATACTTTCCTCCTCAACCTTCATCTGATGGAACCCAAAGGCTAAGTCTAGCCTTGAAAAGATTTTTGCTCCATTTAATTGGTCAAATAAATCATCAATTCTGGGAAGTGGGTATTTGTTCTTGATGGTGACTTTATTTAATTCCTTGTAATCAATACACATTCTCATTGTACCATCATGCTTCTTCACAAATACCACTGGAGAACCCCAGTTTGAACTGCTAGGCCTTATGAAGCCTTTCTGCTCCAATTCCTCCAATTGCTGTTTTAATTCCACTAATTCTTTTGGACCCATTCTGGTAGGCTTCTTGATGATAAGACTTGCTCCTGGAATTAATCTTATTTGAAATTCAACTTGCCTATTTTCTGGAACTCCTACAACCTCTCCAAAGACATCTGGGTACTCACTTATTACTTCTATATCTTCTAGAGTCAATTCATTTTCAATCATGCTCCATATTTGATTAAGGCAATTTATCTTGGCTGTTTCACTCATGACTATAATATTTTTACCATTTTCTGTTTTCAAAGAAATAGTAAAATTTTCTAAATTCAAAATTGCTTTGAATTTACTCAACTAATCTACCCCTAGAATAATTCATATTCCAAGATATTTCAACACAAATAAATCAGATTTAAACATATTTCCACCTATGTTTAATTCTACTCCCAAACATCTTAATCCTAGCAGGCAAGAGCTACCTAGGGGACTCTGAATAAACAAAGGTGTTTCAACTAAATTGCATGTGAGAGCCAATTTATCCACTATGTCTTGTGATATTAAAGAATTGTAGCCCCAGTGTCATATATAACTGAGATTGGATAATTTTTAATTAGAAGTATACCTTCCAATTGTCCAGAATTTCCCACTGCACTTGCTTTTGCTTTGCCTTCCAATGCTCCTACCTTTGCTCCTTTCTTGAACTCTGGGCAATTCCTTTTGATATGGCCTTCTTTCCCACAATTATAGCAACTGAATGGGGTCTTCTTAGCTGCTTGACACTTATTGCTCATGTGTCCTTCTTTGCCATAGTTGTAGCAAGTAACTTTCTTCTTAATTTCCCTAGTGGCTGCTCCTTCAACTTTCTTATCTACATTCTTCTTGTCATAAGGATGTACTCTATTTTTCCCTTTCTTTTAATTATTAGCCCTCATGTTCCTAAATTTCTCTCTTGCATTATCATGTTGTTCAAAAGAAAGAGTGAGATCTATGACTTGATCAAATGTTTTGTCTTTATATGGTAGCATTGCTCTACTTAAACCAGCATTAAGTCCTTGAATAAATCTTGAATTCTTTGATTCCTCATTCCCTATGAGCATGGTTCCATACTTAGACAAGCTCTCAAATTTTTGAGTGTATTCAGTCACACTCATTGGTCCTTGTCTCAGCCTTATGAATTCCTCAAGCAGTGTTGCCTTAGCTGTTGCTGGGACAAATCTGGCCTCAAGCATCTCCTTGAATTGATCCCATGTTATCTCATTTTCTGGTCTTCCTGTGATGATTACCTCCCACCAATCTAGTGCTGCTCCCTTGAGCCTTTTGGAAGCTATTTGCCTCTTCCTTTGATCATTTATTTGCATGTCTGCAAATATTCTTTCTAAGGTTCTCAGCCATGTTTGTACACCCATGACTCCTTCAGTGCCTTCAAAATCCTTGCCTCCTAAATTTGAAAATGTTTTCAATAGCTTAGCTAACTCCTCATGAGGATTTTCTTCCCTCCGCACTGCTCCTTGCCTAAATGCCCTCACCAAATCTTGCAAACTGACCAATGGTGTTCATTAGAGGGTCCTGCTCCAGTGCTTGGTGGTCTTCCTACCATGATTCACTATTCAATTGCATAGCTAGTTAGTCTTGTTTCTAATTTAATTATTTCAGCAATTTATTCCTACTGAGAATATTATATTTATTATTTTAATTTTTTTTTTCATATGCTATGTTCTTGTTAACATAGCTCTGATACCAACTGAAGTGACCCACTTCTTTTTACATTTATTTTTAAGGATTTTCATATGAGTTTTATATATATATATATAAACCAATGGATCACTTCTCTTAATTAATTTCCCAAGATCCAGAATTTTACCAATATAAAAATATTAGTACATAAATCAAATCATGCCATTTATATATATGAAGATATATAAATGTTTCCTTGCTTATCAGAGTAATTAAATTAGCAAAGAAATTTAATCACATAGTATTTCTCACATTTGAGAGATTTTGGGTCAAATAGCCATTTATACTTTCTAATCTTCTTCTTTTGAACTAAAGCTAGATTAATATTTAGTTCAAATATTACCACTTATTATTTTCTTGTTTTACTTCACAAATTAATTGATTTCTAAATTTACAAGCCATACATTTGATTTTTGGGATTTTGTAATTTTGATACTTATTGTTTTTGATTAAATAAAGGGTGTTTAAAACATCTCATGCATATTCGTTTAGCCCGGGGTTCTTATTTCAAACACAAACAATTTTTATGTCAGGTAAAATACTCATATTTTGGTTTATAAAGTATGCAATGATCATGTGAATAATAAGGTAGTAAACTAGTTTAAAGGCCAAGCAGAGGAAAACAATACAGTCAAACCAGAATGCTAACTCAAACTAACATGCCAAATGGAGACTTAGCATATGCATGAAGACAGTATGATTAAGGCAATGTCAACAATCAGACCAATGCAAAACTTTCAGTTGAACCTATAATGAAGACAACTGAGGTTCTCTAAGTAAATAACAAATGATAGTGATCAATATGCTGTGGAGTGATGGACATGCTTATTACAAACAAGATCACATGATACTACAAACTACTACATGTTTTGACTATACCAAATGCAACCAGACTTGAATCAAGCATCTAGATAATGGGATTTAGTTAAATAAACTTGCAGTGATGCCTACAAGTACCAAGCATGCATATGAACTACTACACAAAGCAATACAAGTTTCTACTTGAAATCAAATGCCCAGATAGGATTATAGGCTATGTCTTCAAGCTTTTGCATGTACTTATATCAATTACAAGTCATGATTAGGCTCTACTGGTTAACCAAGACCTTATTCTACCCATTCACTTAAAACTTTGGCACATATTTATTCAAGAACAACCTCAATATTATAACTGAAGTCAAACAAATATGTCAAGGACAACATATCCACATATCAGATTATATGGCATGTTCTTATTCATCTTAATCCATCAGATTACTTCAGAATCTATTACTTAAATCCATAACTCACAAGCACATCTGTCACTTAAATCAATATTCCACAGGCACATATAATACTTCAGTTTTTACATGTTCTTTTCAAAAACCCAGTAAGCATCAATTTCTGAGAAATACATAAGACATAAAAGAGTTTGCCTAACTTATTTATTACAATAATACTGCTACTTTTCTCAAGCACTTTAAATTCATCAAGATCTTCAAATATCCATGCAAGCTAGCTACTCATGCATCTTTCCCTGCAGCAATACTTTGAACTGCCTCAATAAAATGAGACACCCCAAATATTGCAAAGGCAACAAATAGGGTCAGAAATAAATTCTGGTGTGAGTGAAATAAAGGATTAAAAATAACTTACAAATTACTATGACTAGGTAAACCTGAGTATGTGTATCTTTAAACTTATCTAACAATCATACATCCAAGCATTCATCCATTCACTTCATTCAGTCATACATGCACATGCTCCTATGGATTAACTCCCTAACTTCCATAGCTCAATTTCTCAATCTCATTTATATTTTATTTGGTCTGAACTCTTGCCATTGAACACCATGTGTGCATTGCAAAGGGGCTCAGTTCTGTTAACCCTTTACACAGAGGCCTACAGGACTTAAGCAAGTCATGCACATACCCATCATCCACCTGATGATGAATAGATCAAGGCACTACTCCTAAATTATTTTATAATTTAGAGACCATGCTTATTTATTTTCTGAGGAATTTTTCTTTTTAATTCCAGAGATGCTTATGTTCTTTCCTTCATTACATAAGTAAAAAATTATTAAACTCACTCAAGGATTACATCCACACATACAAAAAATTCATGTAAAATTGCACATCTCATTTCAAAGTCATTTTTGCTTAATCATATTTTCTAAATCCTGCTTATATATTAATTTCTAGGAATTTTCCCATTGCTTGCATAAATCTAATGAAGTCATATGGAATACTATATTTATTTTTACTGTGAACATAGGATATGGTTTTTTGAGAAAAACCCATAAAAACATGTTGGCTTATGATCTGAACAAATCAACACATATATATAATATTGCTTTGTTCATATCAATTTTTAAATGAACTAGACATAAGCATGAACCTCATTATTCACACTGCCTACTTCATGTTTCTTTGATACCCTATTTCTCAGTAAATATTTAGCTCATTTTCTTATAAAACCTGGATTATAAAATCCATTTCCGTGATCAGGGTATATGTTTGATTATTTATATCTCAAAGCAAAAATTGAAACAACCATAACAAATCAAATAGATTAAAACCTCAATCAAAGTTTCAACCAAAATACCATCCATGATCAACATATATCCATTCAGAGAATAGAAATTAAACAGAAAAACATAATATGATTTTATATAAAATAATTTGGCTGCCCTTAACTTGGGTCTTAATGCCTTAAATCTCATGGGTGATTAATCACTCACCTTCCTCTTCTCTTCCCCGAGAATGGTTAAGCTTGAAGACAGTGTGAGTTCTTCCCTTCTATTTTTTTTTGAAAATATGTTTCTGTTTTTCCCTCAGAGAAAACTACTGCTTCCCCCTTGATTTAAACATTTAACTAGGGTTTTTAATGGAGGAAAATCCCATTTTATCCTCACAAAAAAAAGAGAAGTTTGTATGCATGTTTATGGCTAATTATGCCATTTTCTTTTTGATTTCCATTTCAGGTAAAAGCAGTTGCTTCTCTGCTTTTCTATGTACATGCTATTTGCATGATTCACCTATACATTATTTTTGTGTGACTTAGATTCATTGTATATTTTGTTAGACCTGAATAGTTCACTTATACTCCTTTTTATTATTATTCCTAGCTATTATTTCAGACCATTTATTTTCTCTTGATTTATTTTTTAAAAAATGTATTTTGGCATAAATAATACTAAACTGGTTTTATGCACTTTAATTATTAGAAGAATTTATTTTATCACTCTATATTTCTCTGGCTACTCATATTTAATATATATATATATGAGATATGTGTATGTAAAACTCACTCATACTTGATCATTTTCTTCTCATTATTATTCATTGAAAAATCACTATCCCCTTATTTAATTATTTCACTCACTCTTAATATTTATTTTCAAGCTATTCTATTCTTTAATTATTCTCTGTTAACTGATTTCCAATTTTTTTTTAAAATTATTTTTATCTCAATAATTTAGGTCTTTACACTCTGCTACTCTAAGCTGATGGAACACCGTTGCCAAATGAAACTGAGAAATTACTTTGGCTCCACTCAACTGGTCGAACAAATCATCAATTCTAGGTAATAGATATTAATTCTTTATCGTCTTCTCATTCAACTTACGATAATCAATATACAATCTTAACGATTCATCTGGTTTTTTTGCAAACACTACAACTGCTCCTCAAGGTGAACTGCTTAGTCTGATACAGTTCCTACCTTCTAAATCCACCAACTCCACCTTTAGCTCCTTCATCATGGTAGGTGTCATTCTACTTGGCAGTCTACTCATAGGTTCAGTTCCTGGTATTAAATCTATTTGAAACTCAATAGCTCATTTTGGTGGCAGTCCTACTACGAGCTCAAAGACATCGGCGAACTCTCTAACAACTAAGACTCGATTCAACTCGTCGTCTTCCTCCATAACACCCAACAAAGCATTTACCTCAAAATTAGGATTTTCTACGGAGTATATAATCCGATCACTACAACTAGGGTATCTAAGTGATATTTTCCTATCATGGCAAAATATCCTAGCTTCGTATTCACTTAACCAATCCATACCTAAAATAATTCCGAGTCCTACGTAATCAAATACATGCAAACCGCAAGCAAATATATGACCTAACAACTCAAACTCTAGGTAGTCACATCTCATCCAAAGAGTCGCATACCCTCTATTGGATTCGCAACCCTTAAGGATAGGTATGATGGTTCTAGGTTACGCTTATCTATCAAACAATGAGATATAAAAGAATGCGATGCACTAGTATCAAATAGAACTCTAACTGATACACCATGAATCAAAAGCGTACCTCCTAACACAGCTTTTCCTTTCTCCTAGCTGTTGGTCTCGAGGTAGCTAGTTCCATTGCAAACTTATTGCATTTTCCATCCTTGGTCGATTCCTTGCACTGGTTCTTATAATGTTCAATCTGATCACAGTTGAAGCATCTAATATTCTTCTTCCTGATCACCTTCTTTCCATCTCCCGAGCGATATTCATTTGCAAAATACCCTTTCTTGTTACACTTATAACCGATAACTTCTGCCTTTCCCTTCTTGGTAGCCCACTCCTCTGAGCTCCCTTCTTATAGAAAAATTTCATCTTCTAGTTCTGCCCACCTTGAGTTTCCCATGCTTTATTAGGAAAGCGAGCATCTCCTCATGTATCAGAGCTATCTCAACAACTACATCAAACAGATCCCTGATATATTGCAGAGTGGCTCTAGCATGATCGGGTTTTAATCCGCGGATGAACTTCTCATTTCTTTTTATAATCGTATCACCCGTAGCATACCCATACTCGATAACTCCTCAATTCTGGTATCATACTCAAGCATTGTCATTTCTCCCTGCTCCAACTCAGTGAACTTCCTGAGCAGAGTTGACTTAGCAATCTACGACATGAATCTTTCCTCAAACCTCATTTTGAATTCCTCCCATGTCATGGTCTCTTCATTAACTCCCGCAGTAACATTGTTCCACCAGTACAGTGCTGCTCCTTGCAATTTCCTAGAAGCAAGTCTCCTTTTCTGCTCATTGTTAAGCCCTAAATCAGCAAAAATTCTTTTGCGGTGAAGCAACCAAATCTCCACTTCAATTGAATCCTCGGTCCCGATAAACGGTTTTCCTCCGAGCCTAGCATAATCGCTGCTTAGTACTGCATAGTTATTGACCACCAGAGCTCCCTGAATTCCTCCTTTAACATTTTCTCCAACTAAACCCGTAGCAACTCCAGCCTGCATTATGTTATTGAAGAAATGATACATAGCTCTCATATCAGCCTACGGCGCTCCAGCACCCACATTAGCAGCTTATGCCCAACCTGGATTCCTTTTAGTGTTTGGTCTGGCATTCCCATTGGTTCTGATGCTTCCTCAACGATGTTATCTCTTCCACTCCTAGCATCCATGTCTTACATCCTTAAAATATGCATTCGAGTATTTGTATGATACAGAAGAATAGCCTAGGAAAGATGGAGAATAGAGATAAAGCTATACTTATATATATATATATATATAGCAAATACAAGTACTTTACTATAGCATTATCCCATACCCCAGTCTTTTTTCTAATTCCCTAGGATTATGTTTTCGAAATAATTTTAAGTTTAAAATTTCTTTTAAGTTTTCATAAACCTATGCTCTGATACCAAGTTGTAACATCCCCTACTTCGAGGCCCGAAGCTAAGCGCTACAGATACTGCAGTCATCTATAGTATTAACTTCCGATGATAAAATACGGTAATGTTAATGGTATCCATAATATCAAAGCACATGAATATGAAATAAAATCATAGATTTCAAAAACAACTTTTCTGATTACATTGCAAAACAATATTCCATATTCAATTACATAATCCCAAAAATAATCCCAGGTTTTGATCAAATATAATTATTAAAAATTACGCCATATGGGTTTCCCCTCAGTAATATTATTTTAAAGGTATATCTTTTGCAAATTGAAATCCTGCAATCAAACCGATTATAATAACATGGGCAATGACATATATGCATGTAAATCGAGTAATCAATGGACTATCTATCCAACATTATAGCTTTCTTTAGCTAACTACTAACCATTGGCTGACTCGGGCCTATCAGACATAATAAATAATCTAACTTTTGTTAGACACAATACTGGACGGTCTGTCCTTAACTTATTTCTCCTAGGGTCAACTGATCCTAATGGTTTTGCGGGCTCACAAATAACCTATTTATTCTCTATATATTCCTTTCTGTGTGTAACATCATTTTAGTCTTACTTGTGACAAAGCCCTACTCATTGGAATTCTGAAAAAAAATTAGCTAGGGGTAATAGCTAAAGTATAGGGCGTGACTACATACCAGTCACATCAGGTCTTCTTATATCCGAGTCATAAACTTAGGGTTAACTACCCCATCCACTATTCCTGAAAAACATTTCTTTCAAATTGATTTAACCCTTTAAATCATACTTAAACAAGGAAAATATACCCTTTGCCTTACTCAAAATACCTTTGCCATGATATATGCTTTACACAAAACAATGTTGACGAAAACCTAAATCAATAAGGCTATCTATCCCTTTAAAACAAGTTAAGGCCCTTTTTAACTTATAAAACATTAGGTTTTAAAGCCAAAACATCACCTTCGAAACCCTTGTTTAAAACCTTAAATACCTTTCGAAGTCGTTGAAAACAACCCTTTCGAGAGCATAACTTAAAAACTTAGACTTCCGTTTTCTAAACCATTTAAACTTATCTTTCGAAAGCATAAGAACTTCTTTTTCAAAACACTTAAAACATAACTTTCGAAACACTTTTAATATACCTTTTAAAAGCATTGGGTTCAAGTAAAGATTTATGAAAATGTTGCTTCAAAACCATTTAAAATTATCCATTTTGAAACCATTAGGCTTAATATCTAATATAACTTAGGGCCATAAAAGAACAGAGCCGAAAGCATTACTTCCAAGTAAAAGAAAGAGGATAGTTTCGAAACCCCTTTTCGAAACCATTGCCTCCGAAACCATTTTGAATAGCTACAGGACCCTTTCAAAAGCATCAAGGAGGCGGCTTCAAAGTACAAAGGCGAAAGCACCCTTTCGAATACATTATTTAAAGGCTATAAAGAAAAGCGGCCTTAACTAGTTCGAAAGGTATTAATGTGCACGTAAATGTGCATATTTTTACTTTCATATTTAATCTAATTTAATTAAGTAAATGAGCATATAGGGTATTTTAACATGTTTAAACCAAAATTTAAATTATTTTCAAATCATCATTTATTCATCTTCATATAGGGGTAAAATGGTCATTTTTGCTTATGATTTAATTTAAGAAAATTAACTTGGAAATTTTAATGTTGTTTTGTAAGTATTTGAGTAAATATTGGAAGAGGCTTCATATATGTATGCATGCACAAAGGATGGAAGAACAAAGGAATGAAGAAATAAATCAATTCATGCAACACAAAGGACCTCACCTACCCACTAACCGTAAACTTCAATTAGGAGCTAATGCACATGTTAGTGAGAATTAAAGCTACATGCACATTTAAATGGAGGATTATGCTCATGCTAACGATTACTTGGAGGTTACACTTCCTCAAGGGCAATTTGGGTAGTCCCCTAAAATATGCATTAGGGTTTTAGGCATGTATAAATACCCATTATGTTTCATATAATAAGCTTTTAGCACCACCTTCTAGTTAGTTTAGTGGTAGCCACAAATTACAAACATAAACTCTCCTTTTCTTTTTAATGGCTTCTTAGCCTTTTCTTTTGTAATTTATTTATATGCAATTATAATTCATGCACTTTTAATTCATGTTTTTTTCTTGTTTTTTCTTCTTATGTTAGTAGTTTAGATCTCTTTCTTTTATGCAAGTAGATTAGCTTTTAGTTTATATCAATTAGCTCTCTTTTTTCCTCTTGTTTGTGCTTATGTTGTAATCTACATTTGTTGAAATGATAACAAATATGAGAAGCTACACCCCTTCAACTTAGAGGCAATGAAGCTCTCTTAATCATGTAGATTCAACATATTTGTTAATTTTGGATCTCTTTTTGCGCTTAATGGAAATGTTTGAATGGGTAAAAATTTTGTTGTTTAACTTTGAATTTGATAGCCTATGTTGTTGACACCAAATAGACTATGCTTAAACAAACATAAACACAAATTACCTCTTCATCGACATATGATTTTGGTAATGAAATGGATTTTAGAATCAAAATTTGATGGTCTATATTACTAATCAATAGTAAATAGATCATGCTTAGAATAGATTTTATTTTTAAGTTCATTATCATTTTCATGAGAGTTAACAAGTGGTTTGGAGGGTGTGTTAAAGTTTGATGGTTTATGTTGGGCTAATTAATATCATAGACCATACTTATGATAAACACATCAACTAAATTCACAAATGACCAAAAAGAGAGATCATAATTTCATTATGTTGATTTATGCGATCATGAGAAGGGAATCGCCTCTAAATTGTCTCTTTTATCTCATATTTTTATTCACTTGCTTTATAATTTTTACATTTTTAGCTTAAAACAACTTCAAACTCTTGGTTAATTTGATTGAGTAAAATTTTTTAAAATCACTTCAATTCCCTGCGGGTCCACCCGTACACGCCACGTATAAGAACTGTACGCCGTGCGCTTGCGGTTTAAATTTTATTATTACATTTTTTGGTGATTTTCTAAACCGATAGAAAAATCGTCGATTAAAAAGTTTTTGACGCCGTTGCTGGGGAATAGACTTGATTTTTAATTTTTTTACTCTTTGAATTATTTTTATTGTTGTTTGATTTTGGTGTGTTTTTCGTTTCGTGTGTTAATTTGCATTTTTTTTAAAATATTTTGTGTTGTGTGTTTGTGAGATTTTTGCTTTCATTTGATTTGTGTGTTTGTTGTTTTTCCATTTCCATTTGCACATTTAAAAAAAACATACACAATTTTATTTTAAAAAGGTTATTTTATTCCATTTTCATTTTCATTTACAATTTATATTTTGATTTTACAAATTTACACCTTCATTTACAAAAACTACTACTCTACTGCCTATTTTCTATTCACAGTGCCATATCCTCAATTGCACAGTGCCATATCCTCGGTTATCAACTGTTCATCACCTGCATCAACACCATTCACATAACTAACTACAACTGCCACCTCACAGTGCATACATCTTCAACCTGTCCATACAACAATTTTAGTTCAACTGTTCCACCATCTTGCTGCTGCCATAACCATAATCTGCTCTATCAACATTCACATCCCACTTTATATTCAAACCACTTGCATACAACCATCACTTACATACAGGGTGCACTGCCTTTCAACTTCACAAAAACTATCAAATACCCCCTCCTCCTTGCTCCTTGCTCTACTATCAGATACACATAATTCACCATCACCTGCCATCACTGCTTGAAACATCTCCACCACTGCTTGAAACATCTCCACCGCTGCTTGAAACATCTCCACCACCATACTTGACAGCAACAACATCTCAACCATCCCAAACCCACTACAGCCCACTTCCTCTAACTTGCGCACACTGTGCACTGTGCACATATCACCCAGAGCAGCTTCTTCATCACTGCCTAATAACCCCAGCTGGTCACAAACCAACAACCTGATCCTACCAGTCCCCATACATCCTTTCACTGATCATCATTTCACTTCCACTTTCCTCCTCCAAACATACTATTATCACCATTCATACCTTCAGCAACATACAACCCGAACAGTGCACACTACACATACCAATCTTGGTTCCAACCTGCCTTCACTTCGTATCCAACACCATTCATCGCCATTCATCGCCATTCATACCAGCCATTCATCACCCATCACCATTCAGCAACATACAACCTGCCTTCACTCACCCATCACCATTCATCACCCATCACCATTCATACCTTCAGCAACATACAAACTGAATAGTGCATACTACTGTAACACTCACCCATCACCATTCACCACCAAACCAACCTTCCTTCACTTCGTATCCAACACCCCACCATCAATCATACAAAACTGCTCTGCCTCGAATACGTCATCACAACCTAACCAACATCCCCACAACCACCTGACATCTTGCCTCATCAAACCCCCAATAAACCTCTACCAACACAGTCCCCGTCTCATCCTCCTCTGCCATCTGAATCTGCAACTGTACATACCACTTCTGTCATTCACCCAATATCACTTCCCTGCAAACACTTACAACATATACCACTTCTCTACAACACTTTCTACAAACTTCCATCATCATATTAAACTACTGCCTTGTTCAACTGCTGGTACACACTTCCAGTGCACACTTCCATCCCTGCATTGTTCATCATCATATCAGTCTCTACTTCTAGTACACACTTCCATCCCTACCTGCATCACCTCTAAACCATTTCCATTCCTCAAACTGCCTTGCAAATACCCACATCTTCCATCTGAACAACAGTAACCCACCTAATTGCTGCCCTACCAAAATCATAACCAACCAAATACATGATTTCCTTCCTCAATCAACACCATAACTGCATAACACTCATCTGTGCACCGCCATATTACAGTAAAAATTTCCTCCTACAAACACAACTTCCTCCTGCATTACCATATCACAATCAAACACATCCTCTGCATCATCACAGATCCAAACTGCTACAGACCATACTACCAGTCAACCTCCAACAACTCAACTACACTTCACTTCATCAACCACCCAAACCACTTTCAACACTATCAGTTCATCTCTTACATCCACCTCCAAACTGCACTTCAACCAAACCAAACCCATTCCACCCAATCGCAACCAAAACCAACATTGCCTCTACAACTGCCAATCAACCACAATTCATACTCCGGACCCTCAACCAAAATCGAACATCAAAACCAAACTACCAGAGTTTCATTCCAACCTCCTTCACCCAAAATCGCCATGACATCAAACACAGACTTAAGGAAATGGGAAATTAGAATTTTGGTTTTTGGAAATTGATTGCGGTTTTGGGAAAATATGGAAATCGATTTCGGTTTTGAGCAATTGAACGTGGATCGATTTAAGTTAAAATTTTTAGGAAGTTGATTACTCTTCTGTGTGTTTTTAGTATTGGGTATTGGTTATTAAGGGTTTGGGCCGGGCCGTGTTTTGAATTCTTCTTTTTTTCCTTTTTCTTCTTTTTATTTATTTAATTTGTTTAAGCTTTAATTATTTCTTCTATTAAATATATACATATATATTGTTTGCCTAAAAAAAGAAACAACTGTATATATCTTGTTTTTAATTTCAGGTTGCAAAAGCAGAAAATCAAAAGGAGAAGAACAACTTGCCAAAAATAACTACTTTGCTTGCTTGTTAAAAAAATCGCTACTTAAAAAAAATGCTAATATTCCTACATGCTCTGGTATCGTGCTCTCATCTCCAGTTTTATTTAAATTGCATTGTTGGTTGCTTGCATTTTAAAAAAAAATCAAAAACAAAAACAAATTTTATTCGTAGTTGCATCGTTAATTCACGTTTAATTTTTGCTTTGCATTCTTATCATCTTATTTTCTTTTTTAAAGGAAACACCCAAATCCACATAAGGTGAGGGATTTCATCACCCCTTCCTTGGCCCACAAATTGCATTTCATTTTAGAATTTGACTGATAATAACAGTTAGACTTTAGACTTAAGGAAGTTACGAGCTCACCTAGGGCTTTATTGTATATTGACAAGTTATCTTCTTTGAACAATTTATTTTCTTGGTGTCTAGGCTACGGCAAAGCAATAATCAGTTATAAATATTACAGTCATTCGTAAATATTATACTGACTGTTTCCCTGAAGGTACTTAAATCTTCGGTTGCATTGCTTTGGTGATTCGCGGTGCACCGATAACTCCTATCCGTTACCTGGCTATGAACTATCTTGATGGATTAAGACAGTGTGATTATACAGTTTTGGATAAGAAGCTACTAAGCACAGAAAATTTGTAATTAGGTCATTGCATTCATTTTGTTACATTAGTTCATGCATATTTAAAAAAAAAACAAAATTCAAAACTAAAAAAAATTGTAAATTTTCCTTAACTTAGTTTTTAAATCTTTTCATTTGAAATTTTTTCAATCAAAATCAAAAATCCAAAAAAAAAACTAAGTTAGTTTTTATTTAGAAAAGCAAAAATATAAAAAATTATTCGAAAACAAAAACAAAAAAAATTGAAAATCCAAAAAACAAAATTCTTCCGTTTGAAAAATAAATTCTCTTTGGTAAATACTTTTCCTTTTATAAAAAAATAAAAGGAAAAAAAACAGTTTTTTTAAATGTCTGAATTCCCTACTCCCATGAATTTTACAGTAGTTGTGAAAATCAATATGATCCATAGAATTTCACTCCAATTTTTTATGGATATTTTAATAACAACTATTGTACAAACAAAATTTTGCACCACAAAATTCTCAAAATAGTGAGCAACCCTCACCTCTTGAAAAGGGTATTGAAACTATTTCGCCTTTACATGAACTCTCTACACAAAAAATTGAAGGATAAATGATTTTTGTAATTCATATTTGTGCAATAACTCAAGTCAAAGTTTTCAAGATAATCAAAATTTGAATTCACTTCAAAATTCAAATGATTTTGATTATAACTCATGCCAATACAATTTCGAACTTCAAAATGAATTTCAAAGTCAAAATCGACTATGGTGCGATTGACAATTTTCATTCTCAACAAGTTCAAATTAAAAATTCTCAAATTAATAATTATAAATTTGATTTTTTTGAGCAAATGGAAGAAATTCACAAAGATCACACGGATTTGTTGTTTGGAACATATATGAAACAACGTGAAAAAAAAATCAAATCCCAACGTGTGACGAGTCAAGTAATAATCCACCTTTTACCAAAATTGACGATTTTCAAATAACAAATTTTGAAATTGAAAACGACAATCTTAATGAAGTTGTTGAAAACGCAGTAATTGAGTTGGATTTCAATTCTTTTGAGAGTGTGGAACCAAATTTAAAATTTGATCTTCCTTTTTTCGATTTTGAAAAATTGAATGCAACAACTTTAGATTTTGAAATTGATACATGCAATGAAGTTGTTGATAATCCAACAAAGAAAGACGAATTTAGTGAACACGAATTTTTTCGACTTTTCGAAAATGAGTTATTGAATTCTAAAGGAGTGGATTTAAATCACCATTTTGATTTTAAAATCAATAATTCTGAAGAAGTTTTCAATGGTAAGCTTGATTTTCAGATTGGTGAAAACAAACATGAACTTCAACCAATTGTCCTACCTACCCCAAAAAACATCGAAAATAAAACAACTCATATGATTTTTAATAAAACGACATTCATTTTCCCAAATCAACATTCAACTTTGAAATCTTTTATGGTTTGGTTTTCTGTGCTTAAGCTATGTCTCTCAAACTTGACGAGACAAATGAATTGGTCTTTGGAAGACCGTCTCATTTACTCTTTAACGATATATTTTCTGATGTCGTGTAGATAATAATCGTTTCATTTTCATGTAAATATAGGTCATATTTTTATTTTATTTTTCTCCTTTCACTTGGGTTGACTATGTGGACACAGTCAAAATCAAGCGTGGGGGAGTCTCATGTGCATTTTTGGTTTTTCATGGTTTTTTTAATTTTCTTTCCAAAACTCAAAACTTTCAAAAAAAAATCCCAAAACAAATTTTCTTTTTTAGCATATTGAGTTACTTTTGAAGAAACACTATAGGATAAGTATATGTTTGGGTTATTAAATTGAAATTGTTTTGTCTCAATAAAAATAAAAATGAAGTTTGATTACAAGTAACGATGGTTTAACTAGTATATAGGAAGGTTCATGGATGTTAATTGTGAAGTATATCCTAACTGTACTCTTTGTTTAAAAGAGTGGATTATTTAAAGTAAAGGCTATAACATTTTTTATCTTCTAAGTTAAATGGTGCTAAGATGATTTTGCAAAACTTTCTCTTAAAAAACAAAAAACAAAAAAAAATTGGTTTTTATAAAAATAAGAAACATCTAGAGTCATGTATTCACACTCAAGTGTGTACACTTGCTATGCTCTGTACCCTTCTCACGTAAGCCCGAAAGGCAGTGCATGATCGGTATATCTGGCCTCAGTATATCTAAGTTAGGTGTATATATATATAAATTCTTTTATTAATAATGCCTATAGTCAATAGGTGTACACGCTTGTGTGTTCACTCGCCACGCTCTATATCCCCTCCACGTAAGTTCGAAAGGCAGTGCATAGGTGATATATCTGGCCTCAGTTTTCTGAGTTAGGCATATGTGAATATTGTTAATATCAATAAAGTTTTCAAATAAAGAGAGAGTAAGTAATTGAAATCCAAGCACTATTTGGACTTGTTTGATTTGACTTTTTATTCAAAAGAAATAAAAATAGCACTTTGAAAAACTTTGATAATCAACTAAGGATCTATTTCATAGTTGCACTATGTTATCAACTGAAACAACTAGCCAAACTAGAGTCTAATTGTGATGAGGACTTTATTTTTGTTGGAGATTTTGACGAGTAAAATTACTAAAATTTCATGTCGATGCCCAGAAGTTATATTTAACTTATTCTGTCAATTTAAAAGTAAATTCTTCATTTGTAAATATTTTCAAAAACTTGCATCCCTATTTTGTAAATAAATCTCACACTTAGGAATTTTTCATGTTGCATTTGGATTTTGTGGGTAGTATCCACTGAAAACCCTCACGAGACAACACTCGTCCTACTAGGGACACCTAGAGTTTTAACGGTTTGTTGCATGCAATCGTGTTTCCTACGAAAATGGATTTATCTTAGTTTTAGTTTATTCGAGAACGAATAAAAAGATAAGTGTGGGGGTATTCGATGTGCACATAAAGGTGCATATATTTACTTCCATATTTAATCTAATTTAATTAAACAAATGAGCATATAGGGTATTTTAACATGTTTAAACCAAAATTTAAATTATTTTCAAATCATCATTTATTCATCTTCATATAGGGGCAAAATGGTCATTTTTGCATATGGTTTAATTTAAGAAAGTTTACTTGGACATTTTAATATTGTTTTGTAGGTATTTGAGTAAATATTGGAAGAGGCTTCATATATGTATGCGTGCACAAAGGATGGAAGAACAAATGTAACGACCTGTATTTTTGATAATTAAAACTATTAAATTAAATAAGATTTTGGAATTTAATATTATGAGAAATTGAAATTTATGATTTATTAATGAGAAAAATAATTAGAATATGATTTAATAATTTTGTTTGAATGTTATTGACAACTATTTTAATGTAATTTCAATCAATTGAAATAATTGTAAAGTTAATTTGGTTATAATTGTAAATAAGGAATAAATTAAATGTTGGATTTAATGTTGAAATTATATGTTATAAATTGGAATAAGTTTATTATGGAATATGAAATCAATTAATTAGTACGTAAATTTATTAGCTTCTGTT
Organism: Allium fistulosum; assembly: GCA_030737815.1. Taxonomy (NCBI): domain Eukaryota; kingdom Viridiplantae; phylum Streptophyta; class Magnoliopsida; order Asparagales; family Amaryllidaceae; genus Allium; species Allium fistulosum. Next base: position 332,044,623 of record CM060901.1, on the reverse strand, counting down.
TGTAAACAATAAATTTAGAAATGTGTTTGGATTACTAATATATGACGATTGTTTTATTTATCACCTTATTATTTAATCCGTTGAAATTAATTTGGAAATCAATGAAATTTAATGTAATTAAATATTGCAGTTAATGTGAGTTAAGATGATAACTGTAGAATATGAATGCAATAAAATGTAAACGGAGGTTAATTATATTCATAAGGTAGTAGTTGATTCAATAATAAGAGTGTAAATCGAAATAAAAGAATTTGATTGAAATTAAAATATAATTAACTGGGTTTTATTACAGTTGTAATTGAACACTGAAATTAGTGCAATATCTAAATATTGGATTTAGCATGGAAAATTTGTTTTAAAAGATTATAAACTTCTATGTAATCAAGAATGATGAAATTGTTAACTTTTAAATTTTGAATTTAATATTGATTAAATCAATTTAATAATTTATTTAATTAACGTGAAAATTAGCCTTTTTGGCCACTGTTTCATATTTCGATGAAACCAGCTTCATTGGATCTGTAACAGTGAATTATTGTAGGATTTCAAGTTTCGTAGCGATCAGACTTATCGTTCGATTGTGCGGGCTCGAAACGCATAGAAATCAATTAAAAGAATTTAAGTGAATATAATTTGATATTAAAAGCTAACTTCTATATATAATGGAATTAGGATTTGAAACTAGTTCCATTGAGTTTGAAAATATCGAAAACCTATATTCTGATATATTGGATGTCTCATTTTCATTTCGGGAATGTAACGGGCTTTTCGGGTTGTTGTTATCGTTTCGACCCAAACCGATATGTCCAACCATTCTTATACATCTCTGTCTATATAAATAGGTATGTTCTTGTAACGACCCGGCCACTCCGACCCTCGAAAATCAACATAAATATGTTCGCTATATAAAATGCCGAATAATCAAGTGCAGGAAATACCGATTGCTAGGGGTAAAGGAGAAAAGGTAGAAGAAAATAGAACAACACAGAATCTCACAATTGCAGCGGAACAAAGTATAATATATAATAACATATTTTTATACAAAAGAATCTGTAACTGTTTCATACTTACAATCATCAGAGTACAACAATCAATACATCAATCTGGACAGTTATAATAATTTGTCCTCATTCAGCGGAAATATAAATCAAGTATGGAAATACGTCTCTGCCATGCAGCTCGTCTCCTGAGCTCCATAACATCCTAACCTGAATCTGTAATACTCGGTTTGACCCGAGCATTATAATAAAATAACACCGAGTCGGTCTGGAAAACCAGCGTGAGAAAACACACTCAATTTGAATTATTAGAGTTATCAAAATCCTTTGAAAAAAACAAAGGTATCTTATAAGACCACGTCACATATAAACACGATGGGTTTTTCCCTTACGATAACCTAAACATTTTTATCAAAATCGTCTGATATTATAATAGCATCTAAAAAAAGTAAATAGAAAATAGTTAAAATGCTTGCATCTCACGTTTTAGCATAGTTGGGCACAATCAAAACCGTACGACGCTTATTGGAGAATGGATTCCATACAATGACTGGGCTACTGGGGTACCGCCCATCATAGTACACCTATAGAAAAATGTACCAAGGACCTCGCTAGGATCCCCTGCCCACATAAGATCGGCCTACCCCTAACCTGGATAGTACCGAATATGTTATCACTCTGGGTGTTCCCACCCTTAAAATCGAGCTCTCACTTTTCCATGCACAACCATATCCATAATTTTTATATATCCGAGGGTAACTTGAAAGGCGATAACATACCCTAATTGGGTGCGACCCACTTAGCCTTGCTGCATCTCCCCTGTTTTAGTCATTCCCAGTTGATGAGGCTTGCGGCTAACGTTTACCTTTAGAATAGCATTCATTCTTGGAACGCTAACACTGCCTTTCAAGCAACGATGCAATGATAGCATTCGTCAATACAAGTTATCCTGGGTCTGGAAAAACCGAATCATCGTCTTCACTATCTTCACGATATCCATTCATAACGCTCAAATCGGATCGAAGTGGTTTTTGGATAATTAAATCTGATCCCGGTCTTTTCGAAACGATCAACGAAATTGGCCAATATTCGGTAGTCTGTTATTTAACTATCAATGTAACATCCATAAGCAGTCACTAGGCCCATATTATAATTTTCTAAAAATTATTTCCAAAATATCTTTATAAGTTATCTATTCAAATCCCTTCCAAATTTTCGATATTTGAGGTAACTCAAATACTTATATCCATATCAGGATATTTCAAACCATCTCTTATTTCAACACTTAGAAAAATATTTAATTTTTTTTTAAACCCCTTACTTCTCAACGCTTAGGAAAGTTCCATTTATTTCTCTTTTTAAAAATCCTACACAATTTATATTGTAAATTTCTTAACTCGTTTATAACAAATTCTATAAGTTCTGGGTTCCTTAATTAATTTCCTTTAATATTTCCAAAGTCAAAACACTTGTCTATAATTCCAAATATCCATTTCTAACTTCTTTTAAGAATCCTAATTCGTTTTTCGAAGTTCACTTTTATTTAAATACTTCGGAAATTTTCCTTACATTTTCCCAAATTCCATGTTGAGAATTTCTCTTGTAAACCCCATCTACTGAATAAACCTCGTTTCCAAACCTCGAGAAGATTTATAAATAAATTTAAATCATTACAAAACTCTATATATATATATATAAGTATTTAAAGAATAATAATTTATTTTTAAAACATGTTCAAGTAATTATTTATAATATCGAAACTCTTTTTGTAAACATCAATAACTCATTTTTAAATAACAAATCAATTTTCAAAGCTGATTTTAAAAATTAGGATTTATTAAAATAAATATTAAGTATTTGAAAAATTCACTTTTCAATGTACTTTAATTCTACTAGTTCAAAATTACATAGTTTGATATATAACATTTTCCTTTTAAAAACAAACTTAAATTCTTAAAATTAAAGATATATTTTTAAAATTTCAATAACCAATTCAATTTATAAATCCTCTCGATTTACAACCTATCGATTCCATTCCAGCATCCTATCCATTTCCACTTTTCAAAAATAGTATCCACTATTTTTTTCCAACCCTATTTCCATATTTTAATATAAACCCTAAGAATTTTATATTCCCAAATTTTCATCTGATATCGATTTCCTTTATTTATAAACATCGTTTATAAATTTATAACTTCTTTGAGTTTCACTTTTTATAAAAATAATCTCATTTATAAAATTCCATTTTATAAATTCAATTCCTTATAAATTCCATTCAATTCTGCCAATCTATTTTTAATATCGATTTCAACTTCTTTTCATATTTTTCCGGATATCATTTAAAAATCCTTTATATAGATTATTTCTAAAATTTCTATTTAAACAATTTATGGATAAGTAGAGTTCAACCAAAATCAAATTTATTGTTTATCCAATCAATTTCTTTTTAAGTAATCCAATTTTTCGATATAAATATTTTTATATTTAAAATCTCCTTTTAAATTCTTTCAAATTCCAAAAATAATATTTATGGTATTTAAAAAACCAAAAGTTAGGCCAGTGCTACTATAGCATCCAAAAATTCACATCACAACAATAATCTATAATTGATTATTCTAACACATCATATATTATTATATATGAAAAACAATCAATATAAATTTGAGGAATCCAATTGGATACCTCCAACATGTTTCCCTGCATCCACAGATGTTAGATAACACAAAAATACCAGTCCCACTTCGAGGGGGATATCGCGGTATATAGGGTCATCCGCTATTATGCTGGGCGCATAGGGTCTCATATGCTCCAACGGCGGGAAATATATCCAACTACTAATATATATACTACTATATATAATATATATAACATGGCATTCACTGATAATAATCAATCCATTCAATCGAATCAATAAATAAATAATTTTAACTATTTAAAATTAAACTGATAATCCAAAAATGAGTGAGATTCACTCACCTTGGTTTTATTTGCAATCCGTTCCAATTTCGACATGTTTCACGATTTTTAGACCTCGTATAAGTGAGATATACTTTTTATAAGATTGTATGATATATATATATATATATATAATTAATTAATTAATGCTAAAACCAATTACAATCATTAAGAAAATTAATTCACGTTATATACCTTAATCCTCCCTCTCTATCCTCATTTGCAAATTTACAGACGCACCTAGGGTTGCAACTGCCACCATCGTAAGCCACGACTGCCGCTTATTTCCCCTTCGGCCGTAGCTGCCAGCCGCCTCACCAACTCCACACACGCGCGCTGCTCCTACCCCTATCTTTCGCAACCTGGTGCCTGCGAACTCCAAAATCGCACCACCAAAACCATCAGCCCAATCGCCTTCATCATGTGGCTCTCCCTTTGACGATCGCCGCCGAGCCCTTCAGCCTTCAAACGAGATCACATGCCCCTCCTTTTTTTTTATTCACGACTTCCCCCCTTAAATCCCCTAGTTGAGCAAACGAAAATTGCCTCAGCCCTAGCCTCGCCTTGACTATCGATCGTGTTTTCCAGCCATCCACTACCGCGTGCACGAGTGCCTTCCCTCTACTGCCGCACTCCTCCAACGTTGCTACACTCGAGAGCAATCGAGACCTGGTTGCAATTCAATTTCATTTGCCCTTTTTTCAAACGAATCGATTTGTTCTAGGATTTGATAACGAGGTTGCGATTTCGAATTATGAAATGGGAAGAAAGGAATGAATGCGAGATTTATTTTTTTCTCCTTTTTTTCATATCGAACAAATTTGGTTTGTGAAAGAGGGAGAAGACGTAATTTTGAATTGAAAGGGGAATGTCGTGTTTTAAATGAGAAGGGGAAATAGGTCTGCATGATTCAATGCTAGGGTGGCTTGACAAGGTTTAGGTCTGTTGAGAATTGACCTTGATTTGATTTTATAAATTTAAATATTGAAATTATCTCGTTACATACCTCGCAAATTTTGAACCCCTATTTAGGCGTGCTGCTTGGCGTTTATAATGTTATACCACTATTCCGAACCCAATGGTATAAGTTTCGGGGCTTAATTTGATCGTATGCGGAAGATTGCGTTTTGAATTGTCTATTTAAATTAAATTCCATTAAATCATTTCTAGGCGTTTCTAGCCCGTACGACCAAACGGTAAATCCAAACATTACGAAATTTGAAATCCGATAATAGTACACTATTACGGATCCAATGGAAATGGTTTCGACGAATTCTGAGATTGTGCTCCGGATCACTTTTTTAACTTGTCGATTTAGTCGACAATTTCCAAAATTTACGAATTCACTTGAAATTTCAGTTTTAACAACTCATTAACTAAATTAAAATTCCAAATTCAATATTTAAACCATTTAAATATTCAAAATCAAACGACGAAAAATCCAGGTCGTCACAGTTATGAAACCCTAGCAGCTTCTATTTCTAATTCTGTACGTATTGGTTACTTTCATTTCAATCTCCTCGTCCTTCCCAATGGTAGAAAACCCTAAATTCCCAATTCCAAATCAAATCAAAAATTCAAACTCCTCAAACCATATCAAACTATATATCATCGCAAAGCTCTCGACGAGCGTAATCTACTTTTGCAATTTCTTTTTGCAATTGAATCTCGATTTGGCCAGAATTTGGCGATCTTTCTCAACCGTCCGTTGCTAGGGTTTCATGATCGACGGTGGATCGTCGACCATTCGACGATCGGGGTGTGGGGTTTGGAAGAGGATGATGAGCAGAGGTGATCTATGGTGGTCGTTCATCAGAAGGTGGCTCAAAATCACCGGAAATTGATGAAAAGGGGGTAGCAACGGTGATTGCCAAAAGGCGGCGGGCGGGGCCGTGCGGCCATGGAGGGGTCGGTAGAGCATGGGGAGAGTGGCGGTGGTCTTGGATCAGGTCGAAAGTGATCATGATGGCGGCGATCTGGAGTTCAACGTGGCGGTTGGAAGCTTGGACATGGGTTCGCGTACGTCTCTAGGGTTTGGAAGGAAGCATAATTACCTTTTTGCCCCTGTCTTTTATTTTTAATTTAAATTTGAATTTTCAATCTTCTAAAGCTAATAACTTTTTCATACGAGCTCGGATTTGGAAGCGGTTTCTTGCATTACGATCATATCGAAATTCCAGACAATATGGAACTGGTTTGATCGAATTTGGAGACTGTTCAAATTTTGAGCTTTATTTGGATTTTAAATCGACTGTAAATCAAAGGTGAGTGATTTAACCCACTCACGAAATACTAAACCTTCTTATGTTAGTTGAATTAAGTTTATGATGTGATAAGAAATTTATTGATTCCTGTTTGGTAATATAAATTGTCATTTAAATTTAATTTGAATTTATTTTGAATTAATTTGCCATTCAAATTAATATTGAATTTAAATTGTTAGTTAAATACATGATAATGATTACCAGTTAATTGTTGTGATTTACTGGCTGATTTGGATGTTGATTGCGATGGATGTTTATTTGTTGACATTTGGATGATTGGATGTTTATATCCCTGTTATCACTATGGGTTGAAATGATACATACCGAATGATTTTATAGATTAGGGAAAATCATTATGGGTTGAAATGATACATACCCGAGCGATTTTAATTATTTAGAAATTATTGATTGGGGATATAGGGTTGAAATGATATATACCTTGAAAATTTAACTATTTTGGTTTGAAATGATACATACCCTATCACTTGACCATCGGGTAGAAAATTATATACGGACACCGTTGGTCCGTTTTAAATTATTTTTTAAATGGTAAAGTCTGTTTGATTTATAAATTTGATTTTTAAATATAATTTGATGATTTTATAAAAAAATTATATTTGGAATATAATTTACTTTATATGTTTTAAAGTTTCAAATTATAAGTTAATATATGGTTTTAAATGTAATTTTAAGTTTTTAACTTATAATTTTATTTAGTTTTAAATATATAATTTAAATAGTTTAAAATTTTAATTTAATAAAATATTTAATATAGTTTTATTATATATATTTTAAATTTAATTTAAATAATAAGTATAGTTTTGATTTAAGATAATAAATATAGACCTTTGTAATAACTTTAATAGATAAAATATTTTTGTAAAAGATTTTAGAATTTTGTAAAGGTTTTGTAAGAAATTTATAAAAGTTTTGTAAGAGATTTTATAAAAAGAATTTTATAAAGGATTTTATAAAAGAACTTGTATTAAGGGATTTGGAAGCGTTTTAAAGGAATTTGCGTAGAAGTTTATGAAAAAGGAAAGAGTTGTAAACTGTTTTGGAATTTATAAATAGCTTTATAAATGGTTCTAAAGCATATAAATAGTTTATAAATGGTTTAAGAGAGATTTATAAATTATTTTCGAAATTGATTGAAAGAAAAATCTTCCTCGGTATTTATGAATATATTTATACTTTTGGAATAAGTATAGGGATATCTTGATATGAAGGTATAAACTATTTTCTGGATTTATTACTAAAAATGTTTTATAAAATGATCACGGTGTGAAATAAGCGTTTGGTTGTTAAAGAGACCGGGGTCGGATATTGTCATACTCCTTGCCAATTCTGAAACCACATTAACAACTGCGCACGTGGTGGAGAATCCAGAACGAAGTAGGATGGTTTGGCGAACACTACTGGTATGAGGTAAGAACGCAGCCCTGACCTTTGGGTCAGCTTGATATAACTAAAACAGGAGCTATACCCTGGGCATTGCCTTGCGTGCCTTGTCATATGCCTTATCAAGCCCACTATGATTTTGGTTGTGTCTTACCTATGGAGTGCTCCCTAATAGCGCACCAGTTTACGGTGGAGTTATAGTACTGTATAGACTACGATGCCTATAAAAATGTGTTAAGGGGGATATGGGTAACGCCTTAATGCTATTTTAATACTTTACTATACTGATAGACGCTACATATATATAACATATTCTACTACATATAGATAGTTTAACGGATCCTTAGGAGATGGAAAATCCCAAAACATCTCTTAAGTTATTGCACGCAAGTTATACACTGGATAGGAGATGTAAAATCCCTTAAACATCTCTGAAGCCATTACACTCATATTTACTTATTGCTGATTTAACTTACATAAGATCTTTTAGTTCTGACTCGAGTGTTTTGTCTTTTCATTACGCTCGGGCCAGCTTGAGCATTTCAGTGTTGAAGACTTTATTTCTGGAGGACGAAGACGGAGTTTGGTATATTATATTATTAGTAATATTCTGCTGCATCATTATTGATATGTCATTGTTTGTACTCTGATTGTTGTAAAAATTGGGTAATCAAATGTATATTATAAAACAGCTTCATGAACTGTTTATTTGATTATTATATTTTGTCATTCCGCTATGAGATTCTGTGTTTTGTTTTCCCTTCTTTTCTCTTATTTTCTTATTTACCCCATTGACGATCCTCCCTTTTGAATGGTTTGAGTTAGACATGTGTGGTTTATTGTCGATTTAAACAGTCCAAAAAGGTGGGTCGTTACAGTTGGTATCAGAGCTTTGGTTTATGGATACCATAACCTGTTCGGGGTTAACTCATTAGAGATAGGGTTAATATTAATACCCTAGAATGAGTTTGAGAGTATATATATGAGAGAGCGTATTTGTTAGTGATATAAAAATATTTTGTATTGTGTTAATTTGTTCTGTTGAGTTTTTATGGATTCTGGTCGGTACATAGGTGGCTATGGCATTGATAGTGATTTCTAAACACCTAATAGGGGCAGACCGACACAATATTGTTTTCGAAATATAGATAAATGAAATAATTTTACCTAGTATTATATTTTGTGTATAAAAGAACAATTTTTATAAATGGATATAGTTGTATGTGATATGTTTGTTTGTTAGGAAGTGAAATTTTATAAATATTGGTTGCAAAATAGGATTTACAAATAAAGTGAATATAAATTTGAAATTTGAGAACTTAAGTTCCAGGGTTTTGAAATTGGTTTTCAAAAGATTTTGGAATATAATATTAGTATTATTTGGAAGTATTTTCAGATATAAATATTTTCAATGTGATTTGAAAGAAATGTTTTAAAAGAATTTTGAAAGGAAATAAATACTGTACTCCCCTCTTTTGTCGCTGGAAAATAATTTCGGTGATGATCGCGACATCATCAACATTCATTTTCAAGTTTCAAAGTAGGAAGACCACTGTAGTAGCTTTGCTACACATTTGTTTTGATAAACAAATCTTAATTTTAAATTTTCTAAGTATGATTTGATATAAAAAGAATATGAATATATATATATATATATTATTTCAAAATGATTTGAAATGAACCTGGTATTTAGTTCTTAAGTTTCTGTTAAATTAATGATTTTCAGTTGTAGAAATAAATTGAAATTTTAATAGTTGCAAACTTCTAACATGAAAAATAAGAAATTAGAAGCTAAGTGATTAATGAAACTGTAAAGAAATTGGAGATTTATCACTTGTAAATTAAAGGGTAATGAAATTTAGAAGATGTAAATTATTGAATATTTTTTCTAACTAAAATGAATAAGATAATTTTTATAACACTCAAATACATTACAAAAACATATATAAAACTTACCAGAAATGTTTAAAAGTTGAAATGTCAATATGAATATGTAATAGAATTTTATACAAGTAAAACGTAAGTAATAGAGATATGTCTACAAATAAGAATTATGATGTACAAGAAATATTTTAAGCATAAGTTAATATTTTGAAATGCTAGTAATTAAATTAAATGGAAAAAAGTGAATACTGTTTAAGTAAATGATTATAAACTCAATAAAATGACTGAAATGATTCATTGATGGATATTAATATTAAAATGGATATCAAGATTTTAAGTAAATAATAAATGTGAAATAAACTGCAATGAAATGTACGTAATACTTTAAAAATGGATTCTTTGATGATTCCAAATATTGAATGGGAAATAAATTATATAAGCAAATGAATGGAAAAAAAAGATAGCCTTGTATGAATAAATGAGAATTTAAAATAAATGAAAAGTAAATGATTTGAAAAAGAAACCAATAGAATAAACTTAGGGTGCGTTCGGCATACATCCCTGGTAAGGTTTGAAAATACACAAAACATCCCTCCATTTTTTTAATAAGTTTCCGGTCCCTGTTTTCAAATTCACGCGCGTACAAAGAACCAAATACCCATTATGTTTTTAACATTTCAAAGGCGTATAACTTTTTGTAGAAACATCGGATCAGCTTACCATTTTCACCAAAAAATCAAAAAAATTATAATCTTTAAAATGAGATCCATTGTTGATACCAAAAAAATCATATTTGCAGTAAATGTGCAATTATTCCATATATTTGCAAACAATTCTGCAAATTTTGAACATCTTCGATTTTTCTTTAAATCTACAACTATTGTAGACATTTCTGCAATTATTGCATATAATTGCTGAATTGTCTGCAATCATACCATATAATTGCAGAAATTTTTACATATGCACAATACAATATAATTGCATAAAATTTTTACATAAAATTTATGATTTAATGGTGAAAACAGTTTGTTAATCCGTCTTTTCTACAAGAAGTTATTGCATTTTAAACATTGATAATTAATGGGGTGAAAATTTTAATTATGGATGTGAGAATAACATCCGTATATGAAGAATCAACATTGCTGCAATAGAGAAGAGGAGTTTTGTAGGGAAGAAAATTGTAGTATTTGAAAATAGGGATGTAATTTATATCTTTTTTATAAGGAGGATGTTTTGTGTATTAAGTTTGATTTTAGGGATGTGTCCCTTATTTTCACATAAACTTAAATAATATTTAAAATTTATTGTTGTTTGGCTTATGTGATGTTGGAAAATGATACTTCAAATTGTTTAAGGTTGTATGAATAATCTATTGAGTAATTATCTAAGGCTGTTGAGTGTAAGGTACACTTGTCGTTTATTGATCACTCTTGTACGATGAAAAGTTTTTGAACCTGGATAAACCATTAGTTTTGGTTGCTATAAGTTGTTGATGGATTCTTTTGTGGCATATAATGGTTGTACTGCTTTTGTTTGCATATGATTAATATTGTGTGCTGCTTGTGCTACTAATTGAAACAACTAAAATATTACTCTTTTACATAGTTCTAACTCTTTTGGATTATATAAGTGAAATACAGATTTATGGAAGCAATAGCTACTGCTTTTGGTTTCATAAAAAAAGTTGTTTGTCCGACAAATAGGTACGTTTCGGATTACGGTTTTGGAACGATGTTTTATTTTTTTTCTCATGGTTTGGGATGTTTATTATTGAAATCTTATATATATTGAAATTATTAATATTGTTATTTTTTCGGACCTAGCCGCGCAAAGGAGACTCTGCCGAAATTTTTCATGAATTTAGGACTTAGAAAATTTTATGAAATTTGAATTATTTTCAAATTCTTATTAAACTAAATTATGTAAATTAATTGTTTATAAATTGATTATTTTGAATAAAATTATATCAAGTTTTTTAATTCCTTCTTGTTCCTTTTCAAGGACGAAAAGTTTTGAGTAGGGGAGAGTGTAACGACCCGTATTTTTAATAATTAAAACTATTAAATTAAAGAAGATTTTGGAATTTAATATTGTGAGAAATTGAAATTTATGATTTATTAATGATAAAAATAATTAGAATATGATTTAATAATGTTGTTTGAATGTTATTGACAACTATTTTAATGTAATTTCAATCAATTGAAATAATTGCAAAGTTAATTTGGCTATAATTGTAAATACGGAATAAATTAAACGTCGGATTTAATGTTGAAATTATATGTTATAAATTGGAATAGGTTTATTATGGAATATGAAATCAATTAATTAGTACGTAAATTTATTAGCTTCTGTTTGTAAACAATAAATTTAGAAATGTGTTTGGGTTACTAATATATGGCAATTGTTTTATTTATCACCTTATTATCTAATCCGTTGAAATTAATTTAGAAATCAATGAAAGTTAATGTAATTAAATATTGCAGTTAATGTGAGTTAAGATGATAACAGTAGAATATGAATGCAATAAAATATAAACTGAGGTTAATTATATTCATAAGGTAATAGTTGATTCAATAATAAGAGTGTAAATCGAAATAAAAGAATTTGATTGAAATTAAAATATAATTAACTGAGGTTTTATTACAGTTGTAATTAAACACTGAAATTAGTGCAATATCTAAATATTGGATTTAGCATGGAAAATTTATTTTAAAAGATTATAAATTTCTATGTAATCAAGAATGATGAAAATTGTTAGCTTTTAAATTTTGAATTTAAAAGTGACTAAATCAATTTAATAATTTATTTAATTAACGTGAAAATTAGCATTTTTGGCCACTGTCTCAGATTTTGATGAAACTAGTTTCATTGGATCCGTAACAGTGAATTATTGTAGGATTTCAAGTTTCGTAGCGATCAGACTTATCGTTCGATCATGCGGGCTCGAAACTTGTAGAAATCAATTAAAAGAATTTAAGTGAATATAATTTGATTTTAAAAGCTAACTTCTATATACGATGGAATTAGGGTTTGAAACTAGTTCCATTGAGTTTGAAAATATCGAAAACCTATATTTCGATATATTGGATGACTCATTTTCGTTTCGGGAACAAAACGGGCTTTTCAGGTCGTCGTTATCATTTCGACCGAAACCGATCTATCCATCCATCTCTGTCTATATAAATAGATATGTTCTGAAACCCTAGCAGTTTATATTTCTAATTTCTGTACGTACTAGTTATTTTCATTTCTATCTCCTCTTCCTTCCTATGGCAGAAAACCCTAAATTTCCAATTCCAAATCAAATCGAAAATTCAAACTCCTCAAACCATATCAAATTATATATCATCGTGAAGCTCTCAACGAGCATAATCTACTTCTACAATTCGTTTTTGCCATTAAATCTCGGTTTGGCCAGAATTTGGCATTCATTGCTAGGGTTTCGTGATCGATGGTGGATCGTCGACCATTCGACGATCGGGGAGTGGGGTCTGGAAGAGGATGATGAGCGAAGGTGATATATGGTGGTCATTCATCAGAAGGTGGCTCGAAATCGCTGGAAATTGATAAAAAGGGGACGGCAGCGATGATTGCCAGAGGGCGGCGGGTGAGGCCGCGTGGCCATGGAGGGGGGCGGTAGAGCATGGGGAGAGTGGCGGTGGCCTTGGATCAGGTCGAAAGTTGTCATGGTGGCGGCGATCTGGAGTTCAACGTGGCGGCTGGAAGCTTAGACGTGGGTTCGCGTACGTCTCTAGGGTTTGGAAGGAAGCATAATTACCATTTTTCCCCTGTCTTTTATTTTTAATTTAAATTTGAATTTTCAATCTTCTAACGCTAATAACTTTTTCATACGAGCTCGGATTTGGACGCTGTTTCTTGCGTTGCGATCGTATCAAAATTACGGACAACATGGAACTGATTTGGTCGAATTTGGAGACTATTCAAATTTTAGGCTTTATTTGGATTTTAAATCGACTGTAAATTAAAGGTGAGTGATTTAACCCACTCACGAAATACTAAACCTTATTATGTTAGTTGAAATAAGTTTATGATGTGAGAAAAAATTTAATTATTGCTGTTTGGTAATTTAAATTGTCATTTAAATTAAATTTGAATTAATTTTGAATTAATTTGTCATTTAAATTAATATTGAATTTAAATTGTTAATTAAATACCTGATAATGATAATCAGTTAATTGTTGTAATTTATTGGCTAATTTTGGTGTTGATTGTTATGGATGTTTATTTGTTGACATTTTGGATGATTGGATGTTTATATCCCTGTTATCACTATGGGTTGAAATGATACATACCCGAATGATTTTATAGATTAGGGAAAATCGTTATGGATTGAAATGATACATACCCGAGCGGTTTTATTTATTTGGAAATTATTGATTCGGGATACGGGTTGAAATGATACATACCCCGAAAATTTAACTATTTTGGGTTGAAACGATACGTACCATATCACTTGACCATAGGGTAGAAAATTATATACGGACACCGTTGGTCAGTTTTAAATTATTTTCTAAATGGTAAAGTATGTTTGATTTATAAATTTGATTTATAAATTTAATTTAATGATTTTGTACAAAATAATTTATATTTGGAAAATAATTTATTTTATATGTTTTAAAGTTTCAAATTATAAGTTAATATATGGTTTTAAATGTAATTTTAAGTTTTTAACTTATAATTTTATTTAGTTTTAAATATATAATTCAAATAGTTTGAAATTTTAATTTAATAAAATATTTAATATAGTTTTAATATATAAATTTTAAATTTAATTTAAATAATAAGTATAGTTTTGATTTAAGATAATAAATATAGACCTTTATAATCAAGTCTTGCATGCAACTTCTTCCCTAGAAGATGAATTAATATACCTGAGTTCCCGCAAGAAAGAAGATTTGTTGACCCAACTGCAGCTTATTTGCCTCACAACTACTGTTTATCATCTCTGGAAAGAAAGGAATCGACGAGTCTTCCAGAAAACTGCTAAGAACCATCACCAGATTCAGATTGCAATTGAACAAGATGTTAGGATTCTTGTAAAAAGAATTAAAGGAAAGCTTTTTACCTGTGCGACAGAGCTGGAGAGAAGCATCCTTCAAAACTGGAAAGTGGATCCGCCATGATTATTTGTCTCTGAGCTTTCGTGGATGAGTTTTGAAGTAGAGCCTACCTTTTAGCTTTCTGAGGGATATATGTTTTACTTTTGCCGGTTAGGCTTCATGTCTTTGTCTTTTTGTATCAAGACTTTGTAAGTTTGTTTTGGTCTTTGAGGCATCAATAAAATTTACCTTTTTCAAAAAAAAAAAAGTTTTTTCTAAAAGATTTTAGAATTTCGTAAAGGTTTTGTAAGGAATTTATAAAAAAATTGTAAGAGATTTTATAATGGATTTTATAAAAAGAATTTTATAAAAGATTTTTTATAAAGTTTTTTTTATAATGGTTTTATAAAGGAGTTATAAAGGTTTTAAAGGGTTTTATAAAAAACTTATATTAAGGGATTTGGAAGCGTTTTAAAGGAATTTGCGTAGAAGTTTATGAGAAAGCAAAGAGTTGTAAACTGTTTTGGAATTTATAAATAGCTTTATAAATGGTTCTAAAGCATATAAATAGTTTATAAATGGTTTAAGAGAGATTTATAAATTATTTTCGAAATTGATCGAAAGAAAATTCTTCCTCGGTATTTATGAATAGGAATAAGTATATGGATATCTTGATATGAAGGTATAAACTATTTTATGGATTTATAAAAATGTTTTATAAAATGATCACGGTGTGAAATAAGTGTTTGGTTGTTAAAGAGACCGGGGTTGGATATTGTCATACTCCTACCAATTCCGAAACCACTTTAACAACTGTGCACGTGGTGGAGAATCCAAAACGAAGTAGGATGGTTTGGCGAACGCTACTGGTATGAGGTAAGAATGCAGCCCTGACCTTCGGGTCAGCTTGATATGACTAAAACAAGAGCTATACCGGGCCAAGTGAGGTCGCTCCTTTTATCGAACACGCTTCTTCGATACCATATCTGTTACTTTGTGATTTGATTTAGTGGCCACCTTCGATTTGATTATGGGAGTGTGTCTCGAGGTGGGCGGAAGTAGCTGCTACGCGTTACCACCAGTTCGGGAGTGCAAAACGGTAGAATCCTACCCTGGGCATTGCCTCGCGTGCCTTGTCATATGCCTTATCAAGCCCACTATGATTTTGGTTTGTGTCGTACCTATGGAGTGCTCCCTGGTAGCCCACCAGTTTACGGTGGAGTTTACAGTACTGTATAGACTACGATGCCTATAAAAATGTGTTAAGGGGGATATGGGTAACGCCTTAACACTATTTTAATACTTTACTATACTGATAGACACTACATATATATTGCGTATTCTACTACATATAGATAGTTTAACTTATCCTTAAGAGATGGAAAATCCTTAAACATCTCTTGATTTATTGCACGCACTTTATACACTGGATAGGAGATGTAAAATCCCATTAACATCTCTGAAGCCATTACACTCATATTTACTTATTGCTGATTTAACTTATATAAGATCTTTTAGTTTCGACTCGAGTGTTTTGTCTTTTCATTATGCTCGACTCGACCTGAGCATTTCAGCGTTGAAGACTTTATTTCTAGTGGACGAAGATGGAGTTTGGTATAATATATTATTAGTAACTTTCTGCTGCATAATTATTGATATGTCATTGTTTGTACTCTGATTATTGTAAAAATTTTGTAATCAAATGTATATTATAAAACACCTTCATGAACTGTTTATTTGGTTATTATATTTTGTCATTCCGCTGTGAGATTCTGTGTTTTATTTTCTCTTCTTTTCTCTTATTTTCTTATTTACCTCATTGACAATCCTACCTTTTAAATGGTTTGAGTTAGAAATGTGTGGTTTATTATCGATTTAAACCGTCCAAAAAGGTGTGTTGTTACAACAAAGGAATGAAGAAATAAATCAATTCATGCAACATGGAGGACCCCACCTACCCACTAACCATAAACTTCAATTAGGAGCTAATGCACATGTTTGTTGGAATTAAAGCTACATGCACATTTAAATGGAGGATTATGCTCATGCTAACGATTACTTGGAGGTTACACTTCCTCAAGGGCAATTTGGGTAGTCCCCTAAAATATGCATTAGGGTTTTAGGCATGTATAAATACCCCTTATGTTTCATGTAATAAGCTCTTAGCACCACCTTCTAGTTAGTTTAGAGGTAGCCACAAATTACAAACATAAACTCTCTTTCTCTTTTTAATTGCTTCTTAGCCTTTTCTTGTGTAATTTATTTATATGCAATTTTAATTCATCCACTTTTAATTCATGTTGTTTTCTTGTTTTTTCTTCTTTTGTTAGTAGTTTAGATCTCTTTATTTTATGCAAGTAGATTAGCATTTAGTTTATTTCAATTACCTCTCTTTTTTTCCCTCTTGTTTATGTTTATGTTGCAATCTACATTTGTTGAAATGATAACAAATATGAGAAGCTAAATTTCTTCAATTTAGGGGTAATGAAGCTCTCTTAATCATGTAGATTCAACATATTTGTTACTTTTTGATCTCTTTTTGTGCTTAATGGAAATGTTTGAATGGGTAAAAATTTTGTTGTTTAACTTTGAATTTGATAGCCTATGTTCTTGACACCATATAGGCTATGCTTAAACAAACATAAACACAAATTACCTCTTCATCTACATATGATTTTGGTAATGAAATGGATTTTAGGATCAAAATTTGATGGTCTATATTACTAATCAATAGTAAATAGATCATGCTTAGAATAGATTTTATTTTTAAATTCATTATCATTTTCATAAGAGTTAACAAGTGGTTTGGAGGGTGTGTTAAAGTTTGATGGTTTATGTTGGGCTATTTTATAGCATAGACCATACTTATGATAAACACATCAACTAAATTCACAAATGACCAAAAAGAGAGATCATAATTTCATTATGTTGATTTATGCGATCATGAGAAGAGAATTGCCTCTAAATTGTCTCTTTTATCTCATATTTTTATTCACTTGCTTTATAATTTTTACATTTTTTAGCTTAAAACAACTTCAAACTTTTGGTTAATTTGATTGAGTAAATTTTTTTAAAATCACATCAATTCCCTGCGGGTCGACCCGTACACGCCACGTATAAGAATTGTACGCCGTGCGCTTGCAGTTTAAATATTATTATTACATTTTTAGGCAATTTTCAAAACCGATAGAAAAACCGTCGATTAAACAGGTATGAATGCGATAGCATGGGTTTCGAATAGGTTCACTATCCTTTCGAAAGCTTCTTTTAAAACAAAAAGGTGGCAACTCTTTCGAAAGCTCTTTTCTAAAACAAAGGCAAGCTGATTGATTCGAAAGCTAACACAACCCCCTTGAAAGCATCCTTTATAAACAGATGTAATTCAAAGTTAATAAGAGTAGCTTCTACCCCTTCAAAAGCAAGGTTTCGACACTATCTGCCTTTCTCCAATGCACTACGTATTAATTTCTTGATACCATGTGCATTGGTTTCGAATGGGTTCTTTGGCTGAGGTATAGGGTCGAAAGCTAACAGATGGAAGTGGTGAAGTAGTAAATCCAAGCAAAACTGGTTTTTAGCCTTTAAAAGTAATTTGTTTTCACCTCACTTGCCTTATTTGTCAAAACATATTTGGTTGCTATTTCTTTATCAAAATCCTTTTTCCAAAAAGCTACCGAATTCAAGATTATTAATTAAACCATATAAAACATTATTCAAGATTATTAATTATACCATATAAAACATTATTTAAGTTAAGGGACCTAATTATGGTGATTATTAATTCAAGAACATATAAAACATTTAAGTCCCTTAACTTAAATAATTTTATAATCATAGAAAAATATTTAGGAAAATTTCCCAAAAATCACCATAATTCTCTTTTAATACGTTTTCTAACTTATTCAAATTTTAGACCCAAAATCAATATATAATTACCCTAAATAATTTAAACCCAATATTAGCTATTTTCTCTCATAGAAAATTTATAATAAATTCACAATAATTTAGAAAATTTTGAAACATGAAACCCACTTCTAATATAATATTTTTGACCATATATCAAAAGCGCAAGTCAATTGGATGTCATTTAATGGGGTTTTCCAATCTAAACTTATCATAAAATCTATATGAAACAATATAAATCTTCAATAAGCATATATATCCATATAAGCAAACATAACATGACATATTATTTGTTAAATAATCCGGATCAAACCTTATAACCGAAATCATTATCAAAAGTGAGATTCAAATCAAATTATTCACCTTAGCTTGGTGTTAAGAAGGTTGTGATTTGCTCTTTGCTTAATTTCTTCAAGCTTTCTACTTGATTCCTAGTTAATCTTCTTTTAATTCCCTTTAATGGTGGCCGGTCAAGCTCTTTGGGGGTTTTAGTTTTGTTTGTAATTGTTGAAATGAATAAGAAATGAAGGTAAGAAGGGTTTAGGATATAAGAATAAAGACTATTCCTATTTTTCCCTTATCATATTCCTCCTACTTACTTATCCTTAATTCTCTTTTGCTTATATATATTCATTAAGGCATGGCCCCCTTAATTAATTTATAAATCACAATCCCTTAACCATCTACATTATTTACTTATTTTATCTAATTAAATTTCTTAAATAATGTTAGTAAAAATTAAGGTCATTACACCAAAGTAGTATGGTTAATAATAAATGTTAGTATTGAGCCAAAGACTTTGATTATGGACTAGCTTGGTTGAATATGGATGATATTGGAGTTTTGACCAAAACCATATTCCATAAATTCTAATGTGGTATGGTGTTGACAAGGAGAATCAATGTAATAATGGTTAGTAAAAGGTACCTCTTAAAATGTAAAATTGGATTTTATCGATAAAGATTATAAGCGATGAATTCGGCTAAACTATCACACCACTAAGTAAGGTGATGTTTGAATGTTAACATTCCAATTGTCAATATTAATCTCTGACTGAATTTATACTTAGGAGTTGCACAACCGCATTAGTGATTTCTTCAAAATACCACATGATTTAATTGATTTGTAAATTGTTATAAACTAAATAAATTAATATTTATTAATTAATTTTTTGATGTATTGGTTGCTATTGGTAATTTTCTGGGTTCCATTAGTTATTAATTAAGTGCATATAATAAAAGTAATGTACATACCTATCAATATACGATATCAATACACATTGAAATACCATTTAAATAACGTTATTTACTAATGGGTTGGATTTTGTATTGGCATGCTTAGCCTAATATGGAGGCTGGCCTATGGAGAGGAAAAGAGATGGTATGGTTTAAATTCTTGATCTAGATCTAGAACGGTTAAACAGAGAAGTAGTAAAAGGAGGAGAACTAGTCTCCTCCCCTTTCTCTGTTTAGACAAGTCTACCCCCTCACTCTTTCTTCTTGATTCATCATACCCTTCTTTAGCCCTGAGCTCCTCTTCATCCCCCATAGCTGGAAATATTTGAAGCCTAAGATACATCAAGTTAAATAAAAATTGTAGCATTCAGGCCATTGCAACGTCCAAAGATCAATTCAAGGTGAATCTAGAAGATCTCATCAATAAACGTATGTTCAAAGACTATGTCCTTAAGGTATAAAATCTTATTTACCATTTCGACCTTAATTATCATGCAATAAATAGTATATACAATGATTTTTTAATACCGTAAATAATTATTTTGATGACAAAAACCATATAAATATAGATACTAATGTTTTTCCAAGTTGTATATTTGTAGGATGTTACATGGGATTATACAAGTACAGGATAATTGAGTTTAAAGATTGATCAGTAAAGAGACTAGAGATCAAGATTTAGAGATGATTAAGACGATTGAAGACTCATGAGTTTAAAGAAAAAGACATAAAGAGTTAAAGACCGTATATTAATAGACATTAGATAAATTTGTTAAAGTCCTTGAATAGAAACTTTATTTTCTTTGAATACTTTCTCACCAAAATATGTATTCTATTTTCAAACTATATTTCTACAACTATTTCATAAAAAATTTATATATTAAAGTATTTAAAACTATTTTTATAAATGATTTTGCAAAAATCAGAATTTTGCAACACTTTAAAAGTATTGTTGTTATGGGTCAAAATAGAAGATTATGTCGACATATCCTACATAAGTATGTCGACATATGTACCGTTGAAAAGTTTTTTAATTTTTTCAAGAATTTTGCTTTTTGGCTCAATCTCTTTGTGAATAGAAATTTTCCTTCAAACACTATATAAAAGGGACTGGAAAACGAATTTTTTTAACAATATTCACTCCATTCTCCTTACTCTAAAATCTCATTATATTTTTCTAAAAATCCACTTTCTATTCTTTTCAAATCCACTTATATTCAATCTCTACTTCACTACATTTTTCTCTATAATCTACTCGCTATTTTGCAGGAATTCTTTCACCAATTCAAAGATCAAAGTAATATAAAAGGGCTATAGGATTTTCTGTATCCAAGTTACAACTATTTGTATTTGGAATCAACAAATGTCTACTACTATTTTGTGTCGGTGTGCTTGTCGCTCATTCAATTCAAGTGGGTGTGCTTGTTGCTTATTCAAATGAAGTGAGTATGCTTGTTGCCCTTTTAAATCAAGTGGGTGATCTTTTTGCCCGACTAAATCAAGAGAGTCCACTCTGAGCTCAGAAAGTCAAGAAGGTGTATCTTATTGCCTTGAAATCAAAATTGTATTCTGGTTGCTTACTACTTGATTAAGTAGGCATTTAAAAGGAAATCTATACATATACTATACAGGACTGGATGCAGGATTGGTCAATCCGAACCAGTATAAAACTCTCGATGTCCTCTCTCTTACTTTTACTTTATTTTTTACTACACTTATATATCTATGTGACTACCTATTCAAATATATCTATGGTTTGATTTAAATCTTGAAACTATTTTGAAATGTCCTATATGATTTATAAAATACCATTCACCCTCATCTAGTGTTAAAGTAGCCTTAAGGTCCATTCACACTAGTATAATTCATAATAATTCATACTACACTGTATTCCACAATTGGTATCAAAGCATTAGATTTTTAAAAACTCGTTATTTGATTTTTGAAAATTATAAATAGCTGGTAACACTAGTACACTTTTAGCAATTTTGTAGAAAGAAATTCAACTGCTAGATCCTCACTATTTAATGGTAATTATGCTTACTGGTCATGTAGGATGAAAATTTATTTATAATCCAACGGATTAGATATTTGGAACACTACATAAAGTGAATACACTGAACCCCAAACTAAATATTCACAATGGACCATAAACTAAAAGACACAAACATTCAATAACTCAAAAGCCATGAATATTTTATTTTGTTCCATAGATAAAAATGAATTTAATCGAGTTTCTATTTATAAGCCTGCCTATGAAATTTGGAGAACTTTACAAGTCACACACGAGGCACTAGTAAAGTAAAACAACTAAGATTTTCATGCTTACCAACTAGTTTCAACTTTTTAAAGTAAAACAAAATGAGTCTATTTCTGACATGAATTCTAGATTTCAATGTATAGTTCATTCATTAATATCGTTAGGGAATCATTTCTTAAAAGAGGATCAAGTTAGAAAAATCCTTAAGTCAACCTCTTCGGAATGGGATCAACAGACACTAGTAATAAAGAAAGCCAATGACATTAGTATATTAAAAATTGGAGAATTAGTTAGTAATCTAATATCCATTGAAGCACAATTGTAAGGCAGAAGGGAAAGTAAGGCAACCAGAAAGAAATCGATTGCATTCAATGCAACAACTGATGATCAAGATTCAGATTACAATAATAATGATGAGGAGATTGCTCTTATGACTTGAAATTTCCGTATCTTTTTGAAATACAAAAGGATAAACAACTTTCAAAAAACTTAAAACAAAAATTTCAAAAACAGAAATGTTTTTAAGTGTTACTATGGTGAATCTGATCATCTACGAAGAGACTATCCACATCAGAAGAAAGCAAAGAATTCACCAAACACGGATTCATTTAAAAAGAGAAAAATGTTTTTCAATGCAACCTTGGATGATACTGATACGACAACCAATGACAATGAACCAGATACTAAAAATATCACCATGTGTTTCACGGTGATGGAAAATTAAACGAGTCAAATAAAGGAAACAACAATATCGGTACTTTGCATTTCATATTTTTTTTGCATATATATTTTTATTTTTGATATTTTTTACAAATATTTAATATAGAAATATATATGTAATAATAATAATAAGTATATATATTAATTATAGGAATATAATTCTTTATTTTTTGAACATTGAAACTCCGGCATATATGTCGACACAATCCACCTTGGTATGTCGATATACCAGACATAATTTGAAGAATCTTTTCAAAATTTGAACTGTTGAAATTCCCTCTCTTTTGCATTCAATAGAAAATTTGAAAAGACACCTTTATGGTTGTTACATGTTCAAACACTATATATATTTACTCTTCCTAACCTCATCTTCAATACACAGTTTATTTCAAAAATCAAACAAATTCTTCACTCTCTTTCCTCTAAAACAAACTCATAATGTCTTCTTCAAACCAACCCTCTTCATCCAAAGCCATTGGACTTACCAAAAGATTCAAAAGTCAACTTTTTAATAATCAAGAGTCCATTGAAACATGCATTGAGTATGCAACATATGGTAAAGTATTTTTATGAAGATTTGTTAATTTTAATGAGTTTTATTGTTATGGTTTATAAGATCTTGCTTTGGAAAATGGTATTTTTACTTTAACTGATTTATCACAAAATAATTTTGATTGTTTTCTTGATTTGGTCATAATGTTTTATGCTAATTTAAATGCAAAGTTTTATCAAGAAAAAGAAGATCAAATTTGGAGTAGTATCAAAGATACTATTATTGTTTTAGATTGTGAAATTCTTAGTAAAATTCTTGATTGTATAAGTAGTGGAAATGATCTCTTCACTTTGATATTGATTAAGGAAATAGAGAAGTTATGCATGATTTATTTTCAAATGATGAAGATTACGGTTTTAGAGGTAAAAATCTTAGGCCAAAAGCAAGATTAATGAGTCTTATTTTACAATAAAATATTACACCTAGGACGGGGAATTACAACAACCCCACCCACAAAGTTATCAAAGCTCTTTTTACTATTTCTGAAAAATATGATATAAATTAGGCTTAAGTAATTTTGGATGACTTTGTTTAAAAGAAAATTTCTAGATATGAAAACACACTTTACCATGCTGTGTATTTTACTAGAATTTTCAACTACTTTGGTATCGACCAAAGAGGTAAAAACATTTTGCCCCACAAGGTTTTCTACAAAACAAACCTCTCTCTCATGCATATTCCTCTTGGATTTAAACCCTATGAGTCTCTTACCAAAAAGGAAGAAAGATTGGCAAGAGAAGAAGAGCAAAATATTCTTCAAGAAGAAGAAAGTGACGATATGGAAATAGAAGAGGAGGAATAAAAAGAAGATGAGGAGGAGGAAATAGATACATCTCTTGAAAGCTACAATAAACCATCTAGCTATTAGAACAAAGAGATTATTAGGAATCAAGAGAAGCTTCTTAACAATCAAAAGAAGCTTAAGCATTCTTTTAGTAAGAAATTCATTAACCTCTTAAAAAAGTTGACAAATACTTTGGAAAGATAATGAGAAAGTTAGGTGGAAATTCTTCTTCTTCTACATCATCATTCTAGATCTACTTAGTTATCATTATATTTTATAGTTCTATTTATGTCATTTCCTTGTATTTTTCATTATGTTTATGTATATCTCTGTTCTATTAATAAAATTTTATTAAAGACTTCATTTTGTTGTCAATAATGTTCTTTTGTTCTATGTAATCATAAACTAAAATAAGATAAAGTATAAAAAATATTAAACAAAAACATGAAATTTACTGCATGTATGTCGACATACCCTATATACATATATTGATATATTATGGTATTTTTGAATTTCAAAAAGATTAGTTATTTAATTGGAGGGATTAGTTTTTAATCTGACAATTCACTATTGTAAAATCATACGTCTTCTAGAAAATCTTAAAAATCAATTCATCCTCTTATTTTATTCTTCTCTACACATCTATTTTCATCAAAATGAATTCAAACATCAATTTTTGACAAGAACAACTAAGTGACAATCTAGAAGAAACTCTTCAATCATTCAATAATGCTATTTGCTTCATTCTTCGCAATCAACAACATTTAGAGTTAAGTCATATGCAAATGATCAAAGAACAAGAAAAACATTTCGGTTCTCTTCGATGTTTGGTTTCTTGTTTCGCTAGAGAAGTTCAAGGCGATGCCCTTGAACACTCAAACTCTAAAGCGAAAGTTGAACATGAAGATTGGGAAGTTATCAACACTAATCCAATCTTTGGATCTGAAGGATGGGTCAAAGTTCCCAAGAAAATCTAGTTTTAATAGTGTTTATTACTTGTACATTTTAGCTTGTATATATATAAAGTTATTTCACAAAAATATTGTTTCGCAATTAATAGTGAGTTTGATTCCATATACAACATTATCACATTATATAATATTTAATATGTCACATTTAAGAGGAGTTTATTTTTCTCTACCCATTTTTTTTGATGACAAAGGGGAAGAAAAATATAAAATATAATATATGCATATACTAAGGGAAGTTATTCAAAATAGGTGGAGTTAACCAATTTATGGGGAGTTATATTATATTTTATAAATATTTACATGGTTAACATCTTCAAAAAGAGGGAGATTGTTAATACCACAAATATTTATTTTGATGACAACAACCGTTTAAATATAGGTACTAATATTTCCCCAAGTTGTATAGAATATTTTGCAAAATATTACCCATGTTTATACAAGTACAAGATAATCGAGCTTGAAGATTGATCAGTAAAGAGACTAGACAATTTAAGACTCATGATTTAAAGACAAACATGAAGAGTTCAAGGCAATAGATAATAATTAATAGACATTAGATAAATTTGTTAAAGTCCTTGAATGATAACTTTCTTTTCTTTGAATAATCTCTCACCAAAATATTTATTTTATTTTCAAAATATATTTCTACAGATATTTTATAAAAGTTTTTTATGTTAAAGTATTTAAAAACTATTTTTTTTAAAATGATTTTACAAAATATCAGAATTTTGTAACACTTTAGAAGTATTGTTGTTTTTCTCAAAATAGAAGGATATGTCGACATATCCTATATAAGTATGCTGGTATATGTACCATTGAAAAGGTTTTTTAAAATTTTAAAGAGTTTTGATTTTTGGGTCCATCTCTTTGCGAATAGACATGCCCCTTCTAACATTGTATAAAGGGGACTGGAAAACAAATGTTTTAACAATATTCTCTCCATTCTTCTTACTCTAAAATCTCATTATATATTTTTCAAGATCCACTTTCTATACTCTACAAATCTACTCAAATTCAACCTTTACTTCGCTACATTCATTCTCTATAATCAACTCATTGTTTTGTAAACTTCTTTCACCAATTCAAAGATCAAAGTACTATAAAAGGGCTATAGGATATTCTGTATCTAAATTGCAACTATTTGTACTTGGAATCAACAACTCTATATTACCATTTTGTGTAGGTGTGCTTCTTGCCTATTCAAATCAAGCAGGTTTACTTGTTGGCTATTCAAATCAGCTAGGTGTGCTTTTTGCTTGTTTAAATCAAGTGGGTGATTTGTTGTCTGATTAAATCAAAAGAGTTAACCTTGAGCTCGGAAAGTCAAGAGGATGTATCTTGTTGCCTTGAAATCAAGATTGCATTTGGTTTCCTTGCTACCTGATTAAAGTAGGAGTTTGAAAGGAAATATGTACATATACTGTATAGGACTGGATGTAGGATTGGTCAATTCGAACCAGTATAAAATGCACGGTATCATCTCTCTTACTTTTACTTTATTTTGTACTGCATTTATATATATCTATACCTGCCTATTCATATATATCTATGTTGATTATCTATATTTTGATTTAAATCTTGAAACTATTTAGAAAAGTTCTACATAATTTTTAAAACACTATTCATCCCCTTCATGTGTTAAAATAGCCTTAAGATCTGTTCATACAGGTATAGTTTATACTACACTATTTTCCATAAATTTCATATATGCATTGGTTTTCTCCTATTCTATATGTTACCAAAACATATCAAACTATATATGTTGTGGGCAGTTTTGCCCATAGGTTTGAAGTTAGGTCAAAGGCACGGCAAATAACAAGCAAGGAAGAGAAATCGAGAGAAGCAAAGTCCACGGCTGACCCCTGTACAGTGGCCCCAAGTGCTGAGTCAAATATTCTATCTACTGGGTGAAAACCCACCGAACAGAAGCTTCTGTTCGATGGTTGGGCACCTACCGAAAAGGATCTTTGGTTCGGTGGGTGGAAACCCATTGAACAGGACCTTTGTCAAGGTGGGTGGAGATCCACTGAATGAGATCTTTGGTTCGGTAGGTAGAGACCCACTGAACCAAGTTGTACTGGCTCCTCACTGAACCTGGAAGGAGAGCGCTTGTTGAGCCAAGGAAGAGGACACCTACCGAACCGAGCATGCCAAGCCAAACAATGGAGTATACGAGCTTGGCTAGCAAATCGTCCACGTTCATCCTAGCTGAACCAAAGCCTCCGAACCGACTACTCAGCCAGGCCTAGCGACATAAAGATTAAAGGAAATCATCATATATTTGGAAGAATATCAAGCATATTCCATATTATTGGGAATATTCCTTTTGGGCAAGATACACATGGAAATGTCATAATTTGTTGCATTAAACACACCTCAAATCCACCTTATAAATATCCAAGCATTTGTCATTTACAAGGATGACTTTCCAAGATTCAGAAGCTCCATGTAACATCATTAATAAATTGGAGCATCCGGATCATCTTTTTGTATCAGAAATCGTTGTACTTGTCATCAATTTCTTGTAAATGGCTGATATATAAGAAAAGAAATAAAAAATGAACTGTGGACTTAAGGCTATTTACAACTGAACTACTATAAATCTCGTGCACTTTACTTTTCCTGCCTTTTAATCTTCATTTAATCGTTTCGAATAATCTATTGGAGGTGTTTGCCCATTTTTTGTACGAACATTTTTGGTGCTTTCATTGAGAGCTGAAGAATTTCTCAACATGCCTCCTGAGTCCAAAAGTAAGGTTGACGGTGCTAGTATGAATGTCAATCTGATTACAGGCAATCAAGAAAATCGATTATCTAACACACCAGGACCAGACACTATCACTAGGGGTGATTTGGACAGAGTTATGGTGGATCTTGACACTCGCTTCACTGCCTAGCCGTAACCACTATGGATCAAATCATGACATGCTTGGGGCAGACATAGTTAGGCGCACACAACAGTGAAACCAAAGGGAGAGCCCAGTCCCTGGGGGTAGGAGACCGAGAAGATCACAGTCTAGGAAACCGGATCAAGAGGATCAAGGAGCTGGGTGAACAAGAGGTATGCCCAGAGTTCAGCCATGAGCCACACCCGAGGAACGGTTTGGTGTTAAGCTGGGCATGGGAGGCAATAAACCAGTGGTGGCCGCAGCTGTACCTCCCCGACCAAGGCAGCATTCCCCAGTCTTGGCGAAAGTAGAGATTGGTGGAAGGCAAGCCTATTATTGGGAATGTTCCCGAAGCAGGGAACGGAGCTGAGATCATAGACCCAGTCATCACAGAAGGAATGAAAGGAGCATCTTGCCTCGACGGCGGAGGTCAACTCAATATGCTCATCACCCGGGCAAGCAGATCCTTTGGAATGGCTTATAAGAGAATGTCTTCACCATGAGCAAATAAAGCAGGGAATAGGTGCTAGGGTCAGGAGCTCGTTTATTATAGATATAGAAACTGCTTAGAAGCGCATGAACTTCAAGATGCCCACTATGGATGCTTACCATGGTTTGACTGATCCTATAGTACAACTGCTATGATATATACAACATATGCCAATAAGCAAGGCAATAGAGGAGGTTATGTGCAAGTGTTTCCCCCACTTCTTGATAGATTTGGCAACTATGGGGTTCTGCCACCTACCGAATGGCACGATCCATTCATGGGAGATGTTGAAGGAAAAGTTCATTAGCCAATTTTAGGTTCATGTAGAACAACCCAAGGACCCATACTCCTTGACAAATGTTAAACAAAGGGAGGGTGAGACTTTGCGGGTTCTGATGAACGACTCACTCTTTTGGCTTTGTGTGGCAATGTGCGCCCTGACACGAAAATGATTCGGAGGTTAACAAAGGAAAAGACGGCTACTCTTTAGAATTTCTTTTATGAAGTTGCAAAGTACATGCGCTTGGAGGAGACTACGACAAGGCGGCAAGCCGGGATAAATGCCAAACCATTGGAGGCTTCTAAAAGTGTAAACGCCATGATCAAGAACAATGAAGGTGGCAACATGGAGAAAAAGGAGAACAATAACCCCACTAATTCCAGTGACAGGAAAATGGATCGAAGAAGATTCAAACTCTGCATGAGATTCGACACCTATACAGATTTGAATAAAACTGTAGAGAACATTTACCTAGCTACTCAAGAGGAGCTTAAATACAATAGACCTGCTTTGAAGAGGGAAACAGAGGTTGAAAGAAACTCTAGGAAGTACTATAGGTTTCTTGAGTCCCATGGATATAACACTAACGAATGTCACCATTTGCGGGACCTAATCGAGGAGCACATCAGGCAGAGGAAGTTGAAGCATCACGTCAAGTGCCCAGAGGAACTTCCTGCTTCCGAGAAGTTGGCTTCGAGACAACCCCTACTGGGGAATGGAGGTGAAGGGTCTAGTGTCGACGATGGAAAATAAGGGAGACTAGTTATCAATACCATAACCGAGGGACCCCACATGGAAGATAAAAGTTAGGGAGAAATGGAGAGGTATGCGAAGTCTTTAAAAAATGGAGATGCCTATATATGCACTATAGGTGAGCAATAGAAAACTAAGACTCCCTGACGGGAGCAGGAAGTGATAGCTTTTGATGATAGGGACTTGAAAGAAAAATAGTACCCATATACAGACCCAATGGTGATTACAGCTTTGCTTAGCCCCGCAGAAGTGCAAAGAATTTTGGTAGACAATGAAAGTTCAGTGAACATTCTATTCAAGTGGGCATATGACAAGATAGGTTTGTCCATGGAAGATGTCACACCTTTCAATCAATGGTTACATGGTTTCATTGGAGAAAGGCATCATGCCCTTAGGGAGGTTGGATTTGTTTGTTGAGATAGAAGCCCGTCCCCTATAAGCCATATGAAAGCAAACTTTCATACTGGTGGATGGATTCTCAGCTTACAACGCCTTTCTAGGGCGACTAGCCTTATTCGACTTCCATGTAATAATGGCCCTATGGTGTTTGATAATGAAATTCCCAACAGCCAATAGGATAGAAGTAGTAGAAGGTGTTATCCCGCCCTTTGGCGAGGTCGAGATACCAAGGAATCAACAGATGAAAAAAGGATCACACATTCCTAGTGTCGGGTAACGACAGGTTCAGTATGGATATTGACGGATTTTGTCCGTCCCTGGATTGGGCCACAAATGATAAGACATGACAAGCGAAGCCAGGAAAGCCAGCATTTCAAATTTCAAGTCGATCTGAGTTCTTATGCTCAAGTTATGATTGATACAAATTGGAGGAGCTATGTTCGAATCCACCAAGTTACCCCTGTTCGAATCCATCAGTGTTGCCTCTGTACGAATCCATAGCATTCGAATCGATCGGGAGGTAGATAGCCTCACCTCCATCTGTTTCGTATCCATCAAACTTGAGGTTGTTCGAATCCATCCGGCAACCACCAGTTCGTATCGATCAACTGGATCCCATCATGATCGATACGAACAAAGCTCCGTCTCGACTCCATGCACAAAGATATGTTCATATCCACCAGAGCGTCCCACTTCGAATCCATCCAGCTACCTTGACTTTGTATCGATCGAAGCATATCACGATCGATACAAGCGAAGTCCTGTTTGAATCCAGGTATTATAGATGCCTTCGAATCCATCGAATCAAAGCAGCGAAGACCACGGAACGACTCGATCCACTCGGCGAGAAAGGTGGATCGATACAAAGATTGCGCTCCAGGTCATCACGAAGGCTCGTAACGCCATCGATTCGAAGCAATCGATTCGAACGAAACAGTCTGGCGAAGATCATCATCTTGAATCGATCATATCTCGAGATCCATAAGTCCAAATGCTATGAAATTTTCACAGAAGCTTGCGCACATGTTGAAGAACGTCCACACCAAATTTCAGCTCGACTGGACGTTTTCTTGATCGATTCGAATGGATTTCGAATCGATCCCGAAGTGGGCCCAACTTTCCTGAGGCCGGGCATGTGGGCCCCCTCACGTGCCAGAAGTGGTCTCCCGAAATTTAGGCGAAATATCAGCCTCCTACACCTATAAATAGAGCCCCTGGTCATTCAGAAAAGGGGTCGGATAATTTCAAGAGCTAAAGAGCGCCCAGATTCTGCCAGATTTACTCCAGATCACCATTGCTGCTTTAAATTCAGACTTTAATCATAAAATCTGTTGTACTACACTATAAGAAATTGTAATCTTCAAGTATCGAGCAATAAAATCATCGAACTTCATAGTGGACGTAGGGAAAACACCGAACCACTCTAAATTGTTGTCTTCTGTGCAATTTACTTTCCGTTATTTGGAGTTTTTGTTAGATAATCCTCAGTTTTAATTTTCTTTCTTCACTTTTATCTCTTCAAAAACTTCCGAAGAGTGTTGTGCCCATTTTTGGTACAAACACTTTGGTGCTTTCACTGAGAAAAAACCAGTTTTTTCTCCTGCTCCTTGGATCTACCATCGACACCGGATTGCATAAATCCAAGAGGAAGATCCAGATCTCTAATTCAGAATCCTTCCATCCTATTCAGACTTGTGTAAAGTCTAGGCAAGGACTCCACCACTCAAGATGGTTAGCACAAGAACTGCCTCTACGGTTGCTGATCAAGAAGGTCGGGATAGACAGAATCCTACACAACAGCCACCATCCAACCAAGACAACACTGCTCACTCAGATCCGTCAGGACCAGTCTCCAGACAGGAGTTCCAAGTGTTGCTCCAAGAACTGACTCAAAGTCGGCAACAATTGACTGAATAGTTGCGCGCTAACGCTGAATTGACCAACCAATTAAACCGCCGAAGGCGCAGGAGGACCAGGAGAGATGATGTTTCCCACTCGTCCACTGAAAGTTCTACTTCATCTGACTATCACGGTAGATCAACACGTCCCCGATTAGACGTAAGTCACACACAAGCTACCGGATATCAACCTGCCTTGACCGTAGGACAATTGAGGGTTGGGCCGTCAACCAGCTTCCAGACCGGGCCCTCATCACGAGGAGGTGCTGTTCCACAATATACCACGGACAATCGCACTGCAACCGCCGTGCTAGAAACAAGGGTTGATACCTGAAATCTGTCAGATCCGAATAATCAGTAACGTGGGCGTACTCCAGAACCATACGTCCCGGAAGATGCCGAGCCAAGGAGGCGAGACATGGGCCGTCAACAGCGTCCGGTCCAAACTAGCACTGTGAAACCCGACCACACCTTAGTTCAGCATGCACAGAATGCGACGATGCCCGATATTTCAACCATGATATGTCAGATGATTCGCGAAAGTCAAGGGCTTACCAATGACGACAGGGTAATCTCCCGTAGTCATACTCCTTTCACAGACGAGATATTATACGCTGATCCTCCTCGGCGATTCAGAATGCCAACTCTCCCAATGTACGAAGGAAGTAGTGACCCCAATCAACATATTTTGAAATATGAATGGTCAATGAGCGCTGCAAGGGCTGATGATGCAGTGAAATGTCGAAGTTTCCCCATTTCTCTGGGAGGAATCGCAACAATGTGGTTTACAAGGTTGCCACCTAGATCTATCTCTTCGTTCGATCAACTGGCTAAGAAATTTGTCGAACAGTTTCGTATGCATGTTGCTAGACCTAAAGACGTTAACACCCTATCCAGTGTCACTCAAGCTCGTGGAGAGACACTCAGACGTTATTTAGAGAGATTCCATGCAGCATGTGTGGAGATTAGTAATCCCAACGATAACTCGATCTTGATGGCATTAACCAAAGGAATCGATCCTAATTCTGAGTTTGGGAATTGGTTAGCTGGGAAACCACTCGCGTCGTTGGACCGTTCTACTCCAAAGCCGCTCAATTCTTACGGCAAGAGGACGCGAAACAGTCTAGGAAGCAGGATGATGCGAGGCCCAGAAGTGAAGGAATACAAAGTAATGTAGCAGTTAAGCAGTCCAGTGAGAGTTCCGGAAAAGTTCAGTTGAATATACAGAACAAACAAACCCAGCCGAGAGGCAACAATGGTCAAGATAAGAAAAGAGATCATAACCGAGGCCCACGACGTAGGGCTCCAATGTTCGATAATTACACGCCGTTGAATACATCATTGGAAAACGTGTACCTACAAACTTGTAACACTGTGCAATATAAGAAGCCTGCTCCGAAGCCCTCATCGGAGAGGCAGGTTCAAACAGGGAAGTTTTGTAGATTCCATGAGAGTTACGGCCACAATACCAATGAGTGTCGACATTTGTAGGACCTTATCGAGAAGTTGATCAGGGAGAGAAAGTTAGACCAGTTTGTGCGGGCGTCGCAATCTGGTGGTGCGGGCCCTTCAAAACAAAATCGTGTGCAAAATCAAGAAAGACAGGAAGTACCCGCTCGTATGGATGGAAGGCTAGTTATAAACACAATAAGTGGTGGTCCCCACCCAGCAGACAGAAGCTGGAGGGAAATGGAGTCGTATGCTAGCTCTATCAGGCATGCGGACTTCGAATGCTGCAGTAATTGTGAAGATGGGGCTCCGGCCAAGCAACAAAAGACAATGCCTGATGATATCATATTTAGAAGCCGAGACACTGATAAGGTCGAAGCCCCCACAATCGACCCACTGGTCATATCTGCCCAGGTAGGTCCTGCTTGGATGAAGAGGATCCTGGTTGATAGTGGGAGCTCCGTAAACATCTTACTTAAACGGGCTTATGATTTAATGAAAATGGAAGCGAAGGACTTAAAACCTTGCCAGTCTCGAGTCCACGGCTTCAATGGAAGTGCTACAATACCCACTGGAGTGACGGAGCTACCAGTGGAGTTGGGAGTTGGAGAACGCCGGAGAGTCTGGATGTTGCAGTTTGTCGTTTTGGACATTGATTCACCTTATAATGCATTTTTGGGCCGACCGGCCCTTGCTGAGTTCAGGGCAGCTATTGCCCCATGGTGCTTGACTCTGAAGTTCCCCACTGATCACGGGGTCGGAGTCATTCAAGGAGATCAGGCAGCGGGGAGGGCCTGCTATGTTGCTGAACTACGAGGAGTACAACGAAAGGAGAAAGGAAAGGGCGTAGAGGAATCTCTCTGCGTCCGTTTTGCTGATAATTGACAATTAGTGCCTGGGCCCCAGCCCGGGCACCACGACCAATTCCATAAAGACCTTGACCCTAGAGACAACGAAGATAAAGACGAATCTAAAGAGAATCAAGCTTCCCCAGCCGAACTGACTATGGACGTCCCAATCAGTGAGGGTGATGATTCGAAGATGCTAAAAGTTGGATCTCAACTGGGAAAACAGACACAACAGGAATTGGTTGAATTTCTCCGGGCGAATCTCGACGTTTTCGCCTGGACACACTCTGATATGTGCGGGATCTCACCGGACATCGCAAGTCACTCCCTGAATATTGATCCACGGCATGTCCCGGTCAAGCAGAAAAGGCGTGGTATGGATCCAGAGAGATCTGCCGCCCTTAAAGAGGAGGTTGATAAGTTACAATCAAATGGGTTCATCCGAGATGCTTTGTATCCAGAATGGGTGTCAAATCCCGTATTGGTTCGAAAACCGAATGGGAAATGGGGAACTTGCATCGACTACTCTGACTTAAACAAGGCTTGCCCAAAGGATAGTTTTCCACTTCCTCGAATTGACCAGCTCGTGGATTCAACAACTGGGCATGAATTATTATCTTTCATGGATGCTTATTCTGGCTACAATCAAATACCTATGCATTTGCCTGATCAGGAACATACCAGTTTCGTGACCGATCTGGGACTCTACTGCTACAGAGTCATGCCTTTTGGTCTAAAAAATGCCGGAGCAACATACCAATGCTTGGTCAACTGAATGTTCGCTGACCAGATCGGGAAGACCATGGAGGTTTATGTGGATGACATGCTAGTAAAGTCTCGATTCTCCATAGATCACGTCAGAGATTTAGATTCGATGTTCTACATCCTTCGAGAATATGGAATGAAGCTCAATCCATTAAAGTGTCACTTCGGTGTCGCCTCTGGAAAGTTCCTCGGGTTCATTGTTAACGCTCGAGGGATAGAAGCAAATCCCAAAAGATCTGGGCGATAAGGAACTTACAAACTCCAAGAACCAAAAACCAAGTCCAGAGTCTCAACGGGAAGGTAGCAGCATTGAGCAGGTTCGTTTCAAAATCCATCGATAAATGCATTCCTTTCTTCGATCTGATCCGGAAAGGAAAGCGAAACTTTGAATGGACCATGGAGTGTAAAGACGCATTCCGATCGCTGGTTCAACATCTTTCCACACCACCGATCCTGTCAAAGCCGGTTGACCAAGAACAATTGTACCTTTATCTGGCAGTATCGGAGCATGCAATCAGCGCTGCTTTGGTTCGGGAAGAAGACCGAGTGTAGAAACCTGTCTACTATGTTAGTAAACGGCTAACAGGAGCTGAAAGGAATTACCCAAGACTAGAGAAACTGGCTTATTGCCTGGTCATTGCCTCAAGGAAGCTTCGCCCTTATTTCCAAGCTCATTCCCTTACTGTGTACACCGATCAGCCGTTACGACAGGTCCTCACCTGGCCTGAGACGTCTGGTAGGTTACTCAAGTGGAACATTGAACTGAGTCAATTTGATATCACTTATGCTCCGCGAAGAGCCATTCAAGGACAAGTCCTAGCGGATTTTATAGCCGAATTTACTATTTCTAAGGATCTTCCTGAAACCACTATACCTCCTAAATGTATTTGGAAGCTGCACACCGATGGTTCATCGAACGATCAATGTTCGGGTGCCGGAATAGTACTTGAAACTCCCGAAGGCCGATCCATATGCTACGCTCTGAGGTTTGAATTTCGCGCAACCAACAATGAAGCCGAATACGAAGCTTTGCTTTCCGGTTTAAAACTTGCTTGTGATCTGAAGATTATTGCTGTGGAAATCTATTGCGATTCCCAGTTAGTTGTATATCAAGTTCGGGGCGAATATCAGGCCAAGGATCGACGACTAGCTGCCTATCTAGCTCGAGTTCAAGAAGCACTAAGTCAATTCGATTACTATGCTATTTACCATATACCTCGAGAACATAATCAGAAGGCTGACTCATTAGCTAAGCTAGCAAGTACAGGTGAAGCACAGAAAATGGGACTTGTCCCCGTCGAAACTTTGTCCTCCCCAAGCATTGATCAATAGAAACGAATTTTATGTTTGAAACCGCTCCCAATAGAGAATCGTGGATGACTTCGTACCGAAATTACATCGAGAATCGGACATTGCCAGAGCATAGGAATGGGAAAAGACAATTCTACGAAAAGCTTCACGTTTCGTCATTCAGAACGGAGTCATGTATAGAAGAGGGTATTCTGTTCCTCTTCTCCGATGTATCGCGCACGATGAAATCAAACGAGTGTTACATAACGTACACGAAGGAGAATGTGGCGATCACACCGGTGGACAAGCTCTCGCTAAGAAGATACTCCGATACGGATACTACTGGCCAACTGTGAACCGAGATGCAGCGAACTATGCCAAGAAATGCGATAGGTGCCAGAAACATGCCCGAATTCCAAGAGCCCCACCTACTGAGATAACCCAAATGGTCAGTCCCTGGCCATTTGCAATGTGGGGCATCGATATCATCAGCACGCTACCTCTGGCCAAAGGTGGGGCAAGATATGCCATCGTTGCAGTTGATTACTTCACCAAGTGGGCTGAAGCGGAACCCCTTGCAACCATTACGACAAATAAAGTAATCAATTTTGTAGTTCGCAACATTATCTGTCGATTTGGACTCCCGCATACTATCATCATCGATAACGGAGCCCAATTCAGTAGTGCAGAATTCAAGAATTTCTGTCAATGGTTTCATATTCATAAAAAATTCTCAGCAGTCGCACGTCCTCAGGAAAACGGCCAGGTCGAAGCTGTCAATAAAGTCGTAAAATCCATTCTAAAGAAACGACTGGAAAAGGCCGGGGGCAAATGGGTTGACGAACTGCCTATGGGCTTATCGGACGACTCACAAGACTACGACCGAACACACCCCGTTTTTCCTATCTTATTGCTCAGAAGCCGTTATTCCAGTCGAGATGGAGGTGTTTTCCCATCGCGTGACTTACTATGATCCGAAAATGAACGTTATACTGCTTGCTGAATCTTTGGACCTACTGGATGAGAAACGGGAAGAGGCTGATTTGAGAGCAGCCGCACATCGAAGTCGGGTCGCCCAATTGTACAATGACAAAGTTCGACCTCGAACCTTTGAACTCGGCGATCTCGTCCTCAAGAGAATCTATCCGGTCCCTTCACACATGAAACCAAACTGGGAAGGACCATACGTGATTACACAAAGACTCGGAGATGGCACATTCAAACTATCGACAGTTGAAGGTCTTGACTTGCCAAGGGCCTAGAACAGCGAGAGTCTCCGTCGCTATTACACATGACGGGCTTTATTTGTTTCATTATATCTTTCCATTTTTCAATTTCGTTTCTGCATTTAGAAATTAGAACTTGTAATAAGGCAACTGACTTTGCCATATTTTCTTATTTCAGCAATAAAATGCCATTTCTTCGAGCCAGAGCTGTGATTCATTGAATACAATGCACAACATCACGATGCACGGAGAGCTAAATTCCATCATGCAGTGGAATTTATTCAAGTAGAGAGTGGCTGTGATACGACCGGCCACTCGCTAAGTGAAACCCGAACTCGGGGGCAAGCCATCACATCAAGGCTAAAAATGGGCTGATACACGACAATCCCCCACTTAACTCCGTATTCCCAAAGTGCGAGACGGGGTATAAACATTAAACCACTCCGTCCTCCCAGAGTGTGAGACGGAGTATAAACATTCATCAACTCCGTATTCCCAGAGTGCGAGATGGAGTATAAACTTTACTCCACTCCGTCCTCCCAGAGTGTGAGACGGAGTATAAACATTCATTAACTCTGTATTCCCAGAGTGCGAGAAGGAGTATAAACTTTACTCCACTCCGTCCTCCCAGAGTGTGAGATGGAGTATAAACATTCATCAACTCCGTATTCCCAGAGTGCGAGACGGAGTATAAACTTTACTCCACTCCGTCCTCCTAGAATGTGAGACGGAGTATAAACATTCATCAACTCTGTATTCCCAGAGTGCGAGACGGAGTATAAACTTTACTCCACTCCGTCCTCCCAGAGTGGGAGACAGAGTATAAACATTCATCAACTCCGTATTCCCAGATTGCGAGATGGAGTATAAACTTTACTCAACTCCGTACTCCTAGAGTGTGAGACGGAGTATAAACATTCGTCAACTCCGTATTCCCAGAGTGTGAGACGGAGTATAAACTTTACTCAACTCCATACTCCCAGAGTGCGAGACGGAGTATAAACATACGTCAACTCCGCATTCCCAGAGTGCGAGACGGAGTATAAACTTTACTCAACTCCATCCTCCCAGAGTGCGAGACGGAGTATGAACTTTATAAAATCCCCGAAGTATGGATGTTAACACTAAACCGTGGATAATTTCGCACAACGCCTATTAAGGCTCATCCCCAAAGCTGGGGGAAGAACCAAAGCAAATATTGAATTGAAGACAAAAGAGAATATGTTTTCATTTCAATTATCAACAAAAGGAATCCAATTACAAGCTAATTCAAAAAATTCCTACTAGCGGGGGCCGAGCCCGCATCTACACACGGCCATAGAAAACCAAAAGGACAAAACAAAATGCTACCCCCGAATATGACAGAACAAACTGAAGAAGCACTCAATCCTTCTTCTTCCTCGGTTTCTTTTTCGGGGTAGTCCCGCTGGATCCGCTACCCGACTTCCTCCGCAATCTTTTGCTCTTCTCCGTTTTGTCCTCCGATTGTGGCATAATGTCAACATCCTCCTCGGAGCTTGAGGCCACAGAAATTCTCTTGGAGGATGGAATTGGAGGCATGGGAGCTGTAACAGGAAGTGGAGCAGGAGCACTTGCAATAACCACAGTGCCACCTGGTGATATCATCATCAATGGAGCTGGGCCAGACGGTGCCATGCCACCCCTATAAATACTACCTGCTGTCACAGCCGCCATCTCAGCATCGATCTCGGCAAGAATATCATCCTCACGAGGTGCTTGGGCTACGCTGGACGTACTGGTGGCTGGCATGAAGGTGCTAATAGCTGGAGTAGCCCCGCTCATGGCGAAAGATGGATCTGCGAAGGGATCGTTGGGTTGACTAAGAAGTTCCTCAATCATCTGAGCATCGAAAGATAACATGCTAAATTTCTCCCCCTTCGCCAACCACAGCAGTTGTCATAATCGCCTTGGTAACAATAGCCTCATGCGCTTGATAAAGGACTTGAGATGCAGGAGGCGCAGAGATAACCGCCTCGGTCACTGAATGTGAAAAAGCGAAGATTGTTAGCTAAATGTATTGCTTCAGATTCTCCACACTAAGTATATACGGGAGGCGTTCAAATACCTTCCTTAGTATGACCCGGAGTGTGGGCAGGTGCAGAGACAGATGCTCCGATGGGAGACAACTGCGGTGATCCGGATTATAAGCGGGGACAGGCTGGAAATCCACCGCGGTAGTGGCTTCGGGCATTGTCGGAATTAAAACTTCAGCACTTATTTCATGATGCTCGACCCCCGTGCCCTCACCGGTCTCCATCTGCCGAGCACCAAGCCTCTCCTTCTCCACGGAAATCATCGCCTCGTGGAGAACCTTCCTCTCCTCCTCAGTGAGCAGGTGCGTCTCAAGTTCAGTGCTTCGTCCGGACGCGCTGCTTTCTTTTCCTCTACCAGCCTAGTCCAGGCATTATACAAAAGCATAGAATAGTCTCCGAGCCAAGATAAATTTCTGTGCTCCAGCACGTTGGCGTTATATGTGACCAGGAGATCATCAAAACAGCTTCCATCCTGGACTGCTCCGCTATGATTTTTTCCTCGGCTTCTACTTCCACGGACTTAGCCTTTGCCACCGCCGCATCAAGTTCAGCTCGGAGTGATACAACTTGATCGCATGCATCCTAAGCAGCGGTGTTTGCATCATCTTTTTCTTTCACCATTTCAGCGAATTTGGCTTTAAGCTCATTCAGCTCTTTAACGGCGGTGTCCCGTTCAACTAAGACGGTGGTATAGCGATGGCCCATCCCTTCTACTAAGGCACAATGTGCCTGTTGCATCCTTGCCATCTTCGCCACGGCCTCTTCAGCCTTTTTGAGCGCATGAATTTCCGAACTTCGGGACGACTCGGTCTCTGATTGAAGAACCTGGATGATATGATCTTTCTGAGCAAGGTCAGCATCACGTTTCTCAATAATTTTTGCCCGATCAAAAGCTACTTTTGAAGCTTTCACAGCTGCCTTGTACCACTCTTTGTATTGAGCATAAAAGTCACGAATATAGTTATGCGCGATATTCTCGGCATCCGGAGGAATCCTCTTGAGATGGGGAGGGAAGACATATGCATCCAGACAAATTTCTGGAAAGTCCTTTTTCATCTGAGAAAGCTTGATGGCTCCTTCACTCGTCGGTTCTGCTGGAGCCTGTTCAACAATGGCAGCTGTCTGTGGTTCAACTCTTTGCCGCTGAGTTTCGGGCCTTGAAGATTGAGAAGGCTGTTGTTGCTGCGAAGACTCAGGGGGATCTATAGGGGCCCTAGGAGGTGGAGGAGAATGAGACCGAGATCGATATTGATGGCCTCTGTCTCTATCAAAACGCTCTTGACCAGGATGGCCACGCCAGTAATCTCGATCTCTGTCATAACGCTTCTGGCTGGTATAGCCTCGCCCATGATCCCTATCTGATTCCCTCCAACGGGACTCATAATATGAGGAAGATCGGCGAACATTGCGGAGCCTATCCAGTGTGGATCCACGACCTGACATCTCACCTGCAATAAGAAGGAACCGCGGTTAAGCATCCTATAAAAATAATGTCCAATATGCGGAAATCGTGTAGTGCTGTGGAAGTATGTGTAAACCCCCTGACCAACCGGAAGTGTTGACCGCACTAAAAGGAAAGGGCTCGCTCATATTTAAAACATCTCGGAATTCTTCCAACCCGGGATTGTGATGAATTGATATGTAATCCGGGATGGGAATATCACCAAGCCCTTCGAAGGTATCTCTCGATTGAGAAGGGGCGGCCTTGGAAATTATGATTCCGGAAGTGGGAGGAGACACATCTACAGACTTCCATCCCTTAGATTTAAGTTTTTTGGAAACGACAGCCTTGCTTTTCCGTCTCTCTCCCAATTCTTGAAAATTGCCTGAAAATCAGCCATCGGCTCGACGTCTGT
The DNA here is from genome assembly GCA_030737815.1 of Allium fistulosum. Lineage (NCBI taxonomy): Eukaryota > Viridiplantae > Streptophyta > Magnoliopsida > Asparagales > Amaryllidaceae > Allium > Allium fistulosum. The sequence goes on along the minus strand of CM060901.1, from coordinate 332,003,439 downwards.
GTGAGTCCATTCTTCGTCCCTTACTTCGGTTATCACGACTTCGAGCGTTTTCTTCGCCATTTTCTTCTTCATTTTCTTCTTCTTTGGAACGGGCCTTAGCATCCCTTCGGTGACTATGCTTTGATTTACTTCAATCAAGCCAAGAGCTCTTAAGTTATAGTCAGTCAACACCAAGTCGATGTGCCTCAAATCGCTCGGGACCTCTTGAAGGCTCCGAACCATGCCCTTGTAATACCCGCCGTCGGGTCTGGAGATAATGGCTGTAAGAAAAGTAGGATGTCAATACCAGTGCCAAAAAACCATTAGTCAAGGAAATCATCGACGGGTTACGACACTTACGCCTAGACAGCCACCGCCTAGCAAAACCTGGAGGACACCGGATAAAAAACCATTCGTTCTTGAAGTAGCTGAGTCTGGTCCAGGCTCCGGTAATAACCTGGCAGTTCCTGACTGCCTCCAAAAACTTAAAGGATTGACTATCGCCTCTACTCTTGAAATTAAATAGATATCTGATTTCCGTTGGCCTTGGTGGGCGCAAGAGATGGTCCATAAATACGATGAATGCACTGTTCAGTAGCGCGTGCCCATTGGGATGTAATTGAGAGGGAGCAATTCCAAGAAATGATAACATCTCCCTAATGTATTGATTGAATGGAGAGAGTGTTCCAGCCACACAAGAATGGCGATAAAAGGCGGTATACCCTTCCGACGGACAGTGAGGTCTGTCACTAGACCCCGGTAATAGCACGTCGTCCGAAGAAATGTTGTGTCTTGTGCATATCCTGCCCAACAAGTTTTCAGAAATATTGGATTCAACGGAGTCTATAGGGTCCTCAATAAATATAGCATCTTGCAGCTCGTCAGGAGCTGGATTTACTATCTTCGCTGGGATGTCTGGAATTTCGAGGACCGGAGGGGGAGAACTCTGAATCTCCTACTGTTGAGAGCTCGAAGATTCCATCACTGACTAACTCATCAGAAAGTAACATTAAGCAAATGAAAAACCCATTCATTTCCCCGTGTAAAGTGTGTGTTGTGCAGTGCAGTGCAGCCAATACTTAGGAAATTCAACATAGTTGAAGGAAGTATGAGAACAACAAGAAATTCAAAAACCCAGTCGGAGTGACCGTCATCGCTGACCGTCACAACCATACCATCCAAACCCATAAAATTCAAGTCAAAATTGGAGTTTGTTTTGTCAAGATACAGTTCCATCGACGAGCTTCACAGGGCAGTCAAGTATGCAGTTTAACAAGTTCAGTCTAAATATGCAAGGATGAAGCTCGTCGGAATCATGTCGTTAAATGTGTGAAAGTTTTAACTCCATGGAAGCTTGTTCAAATCGACCAAGGCCGGAGAAGAGAAATTCGAATCGATCGAACAGACGTCATTTCGAATCGATCTCGTTCGAATCGACACGATTCGTATCGATTATAACCGGGCCTTTCGTATCGATCGGCGACTCGTGCTTCGCATCCATCGTCAACTGAACTCTCGAATCGATCCCCAGAAACAAAAGTTTGCAAACGGTTGAGTGACCTAAGATTCGTATTGATCGTATGGGAAGAACTTTCGAATCGATCGCAAGGGGGCAACTCCATCGTATCGATCGTAGTGGATCGATACAATGACCCAACACCCCCGACCGAATCAACCCATGAACCTTCACTTCATACATGTTGATCGATATGAATGTTAAAAGTAAACTCACGTCTCCCAGATCGATTCGATCACCGTTGCTCCTGATTGACACGAAGGACTCACTCGTACCTCTTCTCTGTAACGACCCCGAATTTTAATCTATTTTAAATCGATAATTAAATTTATTTTTGAATAAAAATTTGTGAAATAGATGTTTAAAGAGATGCGAGTTTTCCCGGTATCCAAGTATATCTGAATAAATCATTTAAAAATTTAAATTCTTGTATATATGAGAATATATATATGTATTCGAACATATCTGAGTAAATTTGAAATAATATAATATGTATTTGATTTGAATTTAAAATGTAAGTAAATGGTTTAAGAAATGAAAATATATAAGATGTTAGAATATAAAGTTAAGATATATATCTTAATCTCGTGTTAATAAACTATGTAATGATATTAAATAACACATTAGTTAAATTAAAACAACATATAAAAAAAAAATAGAATCTCACTAATATTACAAAGCTATAAGACAAGCAAAAACAAGAGAAAAGGAAAATAAAATACATTCAAGAAAGTAAGCAAATGTACAAACTAAAGTGGATCAGTAAAACAAAATGCAAAGAAGAGATAACAAATAAATAAGATACAAAGTAATAAAACAAATAAACATATCTTTAGCCTCCACAACAAATCTCTCAGCCGAAATGCAAAGCTTGTCAATGAAGCCAAGCAAGTATATAAAAGAAAATATAAGATATGTACAAAATGAAGACATAAGTACACAACATTAAATGCCTTTCAATCCTTGCAGCCAACAAATCTGTTCGAATTGCATAAAGATTTCTTTTCAGCCTCCAAATTTTAAAATATCTCTGACCTTAGAAATGAAATAAGAAAACATATAGACAAACACTATAGGCTGTTTTATACATAGCCTGGAAAACAACCTTTTCCTTATCACTTTTTACTTCCAGTTCGAGTTAAGCAAATACAAAATGAAACTCCATTTAAAAACCTAAAACAAGCATTCAACCACCACCAGCATATCAATACAAATCAGAGATCAAGAGAATTAAAGATCAAAAGACTTCAGTTTGCATTTTTCATAAGGCTGTTTCAAAACAAAAGAAGTGCTCTGTTCTTCTTTGAAAATCTGGTGAGTAACACCACTTTTAAATAATTTAAAAGCATACTCTGTTGCATATATCTGTGAATGAGTGTATTTACACACATATATATGAATCCTTTGTGTATATTTAAATGATTGAAGCATTGGTGTGCAGGCTGTTATTTTCATATGTTCTCTGTCTTAGTTCATAAACCAAGATTTTGATTCAAAAATCTTTTCTTCTCAATCTACCCACTGTTTGGATTAGAATTCAAACCAAAACTGTTTGTTACAGAATATACTTAAGATTAAAAATCTATTTAAGTTTGAACAACTTGTTAGTATCTCTGGAAATCGAAATACTTGAGCAAAGCTTTAAACAAGTTAAAATTTAAACTTCTTAATTTACAAAGTTCAGGTTTGTAACTTAAATTCGTACACTTTAACATGAATTTTAAAACAAGAATCGTAATTTTTAGATGCGGGAATCGAGAGCAGTTCTTAGTTGAACGTGAATTGCTTTTTAGCCAATTTCTGATGATCTCTGAAATTTGGGGAGTCGTGAATCATCCTGGAGGTAGATGAATGATCAGTGACTAAAGGAAAAATAGTGGAAGAGGTGAATAATCATTATGTTGATGATGGTCGAAGTTTCCTGTTCTTAACCCTAGTTTTACTGGGTTTAGTTGTTCGATCCACCGCGGGTTCTATGATTGATCGAGTGCAGTTGGGTTTGGAGAGATGGAAGTGTGGTAGTTGTCGAAGTCGAGGCCGGAGGTGGAAGTTTGCAGATGGTCGGAGTGGCGAGAGGTTGCTGTTGACAGGTTTTGAAGGGTGGACGAGCTCGTGTTCCAGGTTGAAGAGGAGAGCTCGAATTTGATTCGAGATGTGGTGATGGGTTCTGGTGATCGCGAGGTCATCTAGGGATAGTCGGCGATGGGTTGCGACGTTGGTGAGTGGCCGGAGGTGGCTGGAAGCACGGTGCACGTGCACGTGCATATTGGGGAAGAGGCTGTCTTTTTAGGGGAGTGCTGTTTTTCTTGTCTCGGGTTTTACTCGGGGTTTGTGAGTGGTTTACTCGAAGTCATGCAAGGGGAGACTCAAAGCAAAAAGATAAGGGTAGAAGAAGAAGTTTGCGTGAAGACCAGTGGAGGGTCTCGGGTAAATACGTGGAGAACTCGAAGTACCACTCGAGTTTGTATAAGGGAAGGCACGAGTTTCAGCTGAAATGTTTTTATTTCAAATAAAGTTAAGTAAAACAAATTTTCTTTAAAACTTGAGCACTGTAAGTTTTAAATGGTTGGCAGTTAAGTTTAAACTAATTCTCTTTAAACTATTTTAAGATAAGTGATAATTAAAGGTTTGACTAAGTTGAGAAAGTATTTTAAGTTTTATTAATTAAGTTAATCCTTATGTTATTTTTGATCTTAATTAAATCATGAAATTAAATCGTAAATTAATTAAGATAAGTGTTTCAATTATTAGTTTAATTTAAAGTTTTAAGTTAATCAATAGTTCATGATTTATTTGATTTTAAGATTTAATAATTAAAGATCAATTAATTCATTTAATTAAGAATGATTAGTTAATGATTAAGGGTTAACTAATAAATTTGAAAGAAAGATTTTCAAATAATTTGTAATTAAATTACGATAATTAACCTGGATTTATAAATTGATACATCTGCTTAAAATTAAACAGTTGATTAATAAATTCACTTGTGAATGTTTAGATTTTATTGAATGTTGAATTGTTTGATATCCCTGATATATAATGATTTGTGATACATCCTGATTTATGTTGTGATCTGTAGTTTACTTATCGGTGACCTTTATATATCTATGACCTGTGAATGAACGATAAGCGTTGTTCTTATACCGCTTATCGAATTATATTTCTGTATTCTGATCTGTGATGATTGTATGATGTTGCACTATTGTGTGAAACCCCTGGACTACACTCTTACACACACAAATATGGATTTCACGTGGAAATCGATTAAGTCACAGATAATTTAAATTTGATGTTTGTTTTTGAAATTGAAATTTTAATTTCAATTGATTTTGAAAATTGAAAATCTGGGGTTTTAAAATGAAAAGCTTTTGAAATGGAATTGCAAATATAAAAGTTATTTTGAATAACTTAACCGAGTTTTTGAAAATTTAAATAATTTGATTTAAATTTGAATTCAAGTTTGAAATTAAATCTATGATTGAAACTAGGGACTAAAGATGATATAAAATGTGTCTATATGAATTTAAACCATTTTAATGTAAAATTTTGGGAAATTGGATTTAACCTAAGGATTTCAACTAGTATGAATGAATCAGATTTCCAAAGTAAAAACTGTTGTTTTCAAATGATAAAAGCTTTCAGATAAGAAATGAAATTCCAGTTTAATTAAAGGAATTTCAAGATTGAATTAAAAAATGGATTTTCCAAACTATGAATGAATTCTTTTTGAAAACTATGAATTGAATCTGTTTATTTTTAAACAGATTTAAAATGATGATTTGTTTAAACCATTTAAAATGGAATTGTTTTGAAAGCTATTAGTTAAATCTTTGATTTAAAGATTTAACGAATTAATTAAACTGAAATGGAAATCGATTTGGAAAATCTGTGAAGGAATCTTTGTGAAATTAAGTGAACTTTGTGAATTGAATCTTTTTGTTTAAAAAGATTAAAATGGTAATTTGTTAAACCATTTGAAAAGAAAGTTTGGGTTTAAATTGTGACTTAATTGAAATCCCAATATCCGTATGTTTTTAAAATATTTCGCTCACTATTCGGGTTAGCCGGGAAAAGACCTCTGGGTCATATAACCCATTCCGAATAGTGATACGTCGTATATGGATCGCATTTGAAGACCGGTGTTGAAGACCGGATATTTTTCGAAAATGAAAGGACAAACTGTCGAATGTCTCTGCACTGAGTCGCGCCGGTATAGAGATTTATATCACTCTTTTTGTGACGGGAAGTCCGGACGTGATTGAAAGTTATCCGGATTTGCAAGGGCTTCGTGAGAAGTGCCTTCGGTTCTGTTCGAACCCGGAACAGACTTGCATGGATACATGTCTGACATTACACTTTGAGATATAAAGCCGATTTCTTTCAAATACATTTCTGTTTGGTGGCGGAGAATTTATTCTCTTAGCTTAACACCCTTCTCTGAGACGTACGAGCTCAGAGGTGATGTAGTTGAAGTTATCAGCGATATATCCCAATTTGGTAATGTGACATGCTGAGTGTAGCTGTGTGATGATCAGTGTTTGATCATTTGTGATATGATCATTTGTTTGATCATTTATCTTTGTGATCATAGGTTGATCATTTGTTGACCCAAAGCATGGCTTTGTGACAAAGCGTAGCTTTGTGGACGAGACTTCGTCAGGGCCTCACAACCCGGAAATGGTCGAAACAGGATCGTTGCGGCAAGGTTATGAGGGTCGCGCCCTTTAGGGTATGTCATTTCCTTCTGGAAAAGGGTGGTGTCATGGTATGGAGCCCAGATACTTACTCATGTGGATACACTTTATTATGTGTGATGTTGGTTATCGAGGCCTCGGATAAAGGTCCCAAAGGACCGGGTGATGACATATTCGTGAGTTACCTGTTACAGGGGTAACCCGGCCTTGTTTGGCAGAGAGCAGTTTGTCTCTCGGGACGTCCCGCCAGAGGCGATCCCATGCGGCGGAAGGAAGTTCCTTAGCCTGACCATTTGTTGGAAATCCATTTCTCCAATACGGAACTTGTACGGTTTTAGTTGTAGAACCTGCCATCTAATATGGTAGCTATAGTAGGCATAGTATAATGGTACCTATGCTGGCTAAGATTAATATTATACTTTCAAATTGTTTTCCACTATGCACTAATAATAATAATCCAATGATTTGCGTAGTAAGCATGTTTGACTATCATAAGAAGAAATCTCCTCCAAGTCTGCGTTTGCATTGTGTGTGTGGTGGGAGGTCTTATGGTAGTTTCATTTTCCAAAAGCATTGCGAATTGACTTTAAAAATATGTTGTTGTTTGTTTTAAAGATAAACTGTTTTTGTTGCTCACACCAGTCCCATGACTGATCCGGAGTTTATTGTTCCCTTCCTAAACTCTGGGTGCTCATAATTTTCCACACGAGCAGTCTAGAGTTGGGTTTTTCAGATATTCAGGTTTAGTAGATTATCTGGAGCTAGTTCAGTTCTTGGAGTTCATGGACTGACGTCGCTTATCTTGGAGCATTCTATTGGAGATATTCTATCTGCTGTTGATGTTACCATTTTCTTTTCCGCTGCTATTTCTTGTATCATATCTCTGATGTATATTGATATTCATTGTATCACTCTGTTGTATCAGATATTATATATCAATGTATTATTCTTTTCTTCCGCTGTGTTGTTTACTTAATTGTGTTATAAGCTCCGGAGAACCAGATTTGGCATTTGAATCTACGGCATTCGAGTACAATGTAAAGTACGGGTGCCGATTTTCGAAGGCCAACTTTTGGGTCTTTACATTTGGTATCAGAGCTAAGGTTGAACTTTAGCTCAGGAGTATAACACATTAAGTAGCTCATTAGAGATAGAGTGAAGTAAACTCTAGAATGAGTATTCCTCAGATATCTGTCCGTACGTCTCAGTAAATTCTCTTGCTATCTACTGATAGTAAGTATGAGTGCAAGAAGAGGATGAGATAGGGGATAAAGAAATATGACTATAAATGGTCAATACTCTGTAACAACAGTGGAAGCAATCTTTTTTCTATCAATCTCTTTTGTTCAACATCTCTTCTCTATTCTTCGATAATTTCTGGTAGATCCAGGAAGAAGATTCGATATATATTAAAATGGGACATAAACTCCAGATAGGCCAAATTGTTTGTTTGGATGTATTGGTTGCTTTGATTGCTATAGTTGATAGGTACAATTTGGTTTCTAAACTAAAAATTTTTGGAAATAGTATCCATATATCTATCTATTCTTTGGGTCCGGGTATATTCTACGAATGGTTAGTTATCCCTTCGAACTAACCGATGCCACTGCATATTTCGTAGATTTGGATAACCCGAGTATCTTCTGAAGTATTAAAACAGATTCGTTCTTGTATCTGTTATTGATATTCTGATTTGGTAAGTCAAATGCAGAATAAATGTTCAGTTTGATTAGATGAAACATTCTTCATCTATCTTTGTGTCTCTTTGGTAATTTCGAGGACGAAATTCTTTTAAGGGGGGAAATCTGTAACGACCCCGAATTTTAATCTATTTTAAATCGATAATTAAATTTATTTTTGAATAAAAATTTGTGAAATAGATGTTTAAAGAGATGCGAGTTTTCCCGGTATCCAAGTATATCTGAATAAATCATTTAAAAATTTAAATTCTTGTATATATGAGAATATATATATGTATTCGAACATATCTGAGTAAATTTGAAATAATATAATATGTATTTGATTTGAATTTAAAATGTAAGTAAATGGTTTAAGAAATGAAAATATATAAGATGTTAGAATATAAAGTTAAGATATATATCTTAATCTCGTGTTAATAAACTATGTAATGATATTAAATAACACATTAGTTAAATTAAAACAACATATAAAAAAAATAGAATCTCACTAATATTACAAAGCTATAAGACAAGCAAAAACAAGAGAAAAGGAAAATAAAATACATTCAAGAAAGTAAGCAAATGTACAAACTAAAGTGGATCAGTAAAACAAAATGCAAAGAAGAGATAACAAATAAATAAGATACAAAGTAATAAAACAAATAAACATATCTTTAGCCTCCACAACAAATCTCTCAGCCGAAATGCAAAGCTTGTCAATGAAGCCAAGCAAGTATATAAAAGAAAATATAAGATATGTACAAAATGAAGACATAAGTACACAACATTAAATGCCTTTCAATCCTTGCAGCCAACAAATTTGTTCGAATTGCATAAAGATTTCTTTTCAGCCTCCAAATTTTAAAATATCTCTGACCTTAGAAATGAAATAAGAAAACATATAGACAAACACTATAGGCTGTTTTATACATAGCCTGGAAAACAACCTTTTCCTTATCACTTTTTACTTCCAGTTCGAGTTAAGCAAATACAAAATGAAACTCCATTTAAAAACCTAAAACAAGCATTCAACCACCACCAGCATATCAATACAAATCAGAGATCAAGAGAATTAAAGATCAAAAGACTTCAGTTTGCATTTTTCATAAGGCTGTTTCAAAACAAAAGAAGTGCTCTGTTCTTCTTTGAAAATCTGGTGAGTAACACCACTTTTAAATAATTTAAAAGCATACTCTGTTGCATATATCTGTGAATGAGTGTATTTACACACATATATATGAATCCTTTGTGTATATTTAAATGATTGAAGCATTGGTGTGCAGGCTGTTATTTTCATATGTTCTCTGTCTTAGTTCATAAACCAAGATTTTGATTCAAAAATCTTTTCTTCTCAATCTACCCACTGTTTGGATTAGAATTCAAACCAAAACTGTTTGTTACAGAATATACTTAAGATTAAAAATCTATTTAAGTTTGAACAACTTGTTAGTATCTCTGGAAATCGAAATACTTGAGCAAAGCTTTAAACAAGTTAAAATTTAAACTTCTTAATTTACAAAGTTCAGGTTTGTAACTTAAATTCGTACACTTTAACATGAATTTTAAAACAAGAATCGTAATTTTTAGATGCGGGAATCGAGAGCAGTTCTTAGTTGAACGTGAATTGCTTTTTAGCCAATTTCTGATGATCTCTGAAATTTGGGGAGTCGTGAATCATCCTGGAGGTAGATGAATGATCAGTGACTAAAGGAAAAATAGTGGAAGAGGTGAATAATCATTATGTTGATGATGGTCGAAGTTTCCTGTTCTTAACCCTAGTTTTACTGGGTTTAGTTGTTCGATCCACCGCGGGTTCTATGATTGATCGAGTGCAGTTGGGTTTGGAGAGATGGAAGTGTGGTAGTTGTCGAAGTCGAGGCCGGAGGTGGAAGTTTGCAGATGGTCGGAGTGGCGAGAGGTTGCTGTTGACAGGTTTTGAAGGGTGGACGAGCTCGTGTTCCAGGTTGAAGAGGAGAGCTCGAATTTGATTCGAGATGTGGTGATGGGTTCTGGTGATCGCGAGGTCATCTAGGGATAGTCGGCGATGGGTTGCGACGTTGGTGAGTGGCCGGAGGTGGCTGGAAGCACGGTGCACGTGCACGTGCATATTGGGGAAGAGGCTGTCTTTTTAGGGGAGTGCTGTTTTTCTTGTCTCGGGTTTTACTCGGGGTTTGTGAGTGGTTTACTCGAAGTCATGCAAGGGGAGACTCAAAGCAAAAAGATAAGGGTAGAAGAAGAAGTTTGCGTGAAGACCAGTGGAGGGTCTCGGGTAAATACGTGGAGAACTCGAAGTACCACTCGAGTTTGTATAAGGGAAGGCACGAGTTTCAGCTGAAATGTTTTTATTTCAAATAAAGCTAAGTAAAACAAATTTTCTTTAAAACTTGAGCACTGTAAGTTTTAAATGGTTGGCAGTTAAGTTTAAACTAATTCTCTTTAAACTATTTTAAGATAAGTGATAATTAAAGGTTTGACTAAGTTGAGAAAGTATTTTAAGTTTTATTAATTAAGTTAATCCTTATGTTATTTTTGATCTTAATTAAATCATGAAATTAAATCGTAAATTAATTAAGATAAGTGTTTCAATTATTAGTTTAATTTAAAGTTTTAAGTTAATCAATAGTTCATGATTTATTTGATTTTAAGATTTAATAATTAAAGATCAATTAATTCATTTAATTAAGAATGATTAGTTAATGATTAAGGGTTAACTAATAAATTTGAAAGAAAGATTTTCAAATAATTTGTAATTAAATTACGATAATTAACCTGGATTTATAAATTGATACATCTGCTTAAAATTAAACAGTTGATTAATAAATTCACTTGTGAATGTTTAGATTTTATTGAATGTTGAATTGTTTGATATCCCTGATATATAATGATTTGTGATACATCCTGATTTATGTTGTGATCTGTAGTTTACTTATCGGTGACCTTTATATATCTATGACCTGTGAATGAACGATAAGCGTTGTTCTTATACCGCTTATCGAATTATATTTCTGTATTCTGATCTGTGATGATTGTATGATGTTGCACTATTGTGTGAAACCCCTGGACTACACTCTTACACACACAAATATGGATTTCACGTGGAAATCGATTAAGTCACAGATAATTTAAATTTGATGTTTGTTTTTGAAATTGAAATTTTAATTTCAATTGATTTTGAAAATTGAAAATCTGGGGTTTTAAAATGAAAAGCTTTTGAAATGGAATTGCAAATATAAAAGTTATTTTGAATAACTTAACCGAGTTTTTGAAAATTTAAATAATTTGATTTAAATTTGAATTCAAGTTTGAAATTAAATCTATGATTGAAACTAGGGACTAAAGATGATATAAAATGTGTTTATATGAATTTAAACCATTTTAATGTAAAATTTTGGGAAATTGGATTTAACCTAAGGATTTCAACTAGTATGAATGAATCAGATTTCCAAAGTAAAAACTGTTGTTTTCAAATGATAAAAGCTTTCAGATAAGAAATGAAATTCCAGTTTAATTAAAGGAATTTCAAGATTGAATTAAAAAATGGATTTTCCAAACTATGAATGAATTCTTTTTGAAAACTATGAATTGAATCTGTTTATTTTTAAACAGATTTAAAATGATGATTTGTTTAAACCATTTAAAATGGAATTGTTTTGAAAGCTATTAGTTAAATCTTTGATTTAAAGATTTAACGAATTAATTAAACTGAAATGGAAATCGATTTGGAAAATCTGTGAAGGAATCTTTGTGAAATTAAGTGAACTTTGTGAATTGAATCTTTTTGTTTAAAAAGATTAAAATGGTAATTTGTTAAACCATTTGAAAAGAAAGTTTGGGTTTAAATTGTGACTTAATTGAAATCCCAATATCCGTATGTTTTTAAAATATTTCGCTCACTATTCGGGTTAGCCGGGAAAAGACCTCTGGGTCATATAACCCATTCCGAATAGTGATACGTCGTATATGGATCGCATTTGAAGACCGGTGTTGAAGACCGGATATTTTTCGAAAATGAAAGGACAACCTGTCGAATGTCTCTGCACTGAGTCGCGCCGGTATAGAGATTTATATCACTCTTTTTGTGACGGGAAGTCCGGACGTGATTGAAAGTTATCCGGATTTGCAAGGGCTTCGTGAGAAGTGCCTTCGGTTCTGTTCGAACCCGGAACAGACTTGCATGGATACATGTCTGACATTACACTTTGAGATATAAAGCCGATTTCTTTCAAATACATTTCTGTTTGGTGGCGGAGAATTTATTCTCTTAGCTTAACACCCTTCTCTGAGACGTACGAGCTCAGAGGTGATGTAGTTGAAGTTATCAGCGATATATCCCAATTTGGTAATGTGACATGCTGAGTGTAGCTGTGTGATGATCAGTGTTTGATCATTTGTGATATGATCATTTGTTTGATCATTTATCTTTGTGATCATAGGTTGATCATCTGTTGACCCAAAGCATGGCTTTGTGACAAAGCGTAGCTTTGTGGACGAGACTTCGTCAGGGCCTCACAACCCGGAAATGGTCGAAACAGGATCGTTGCGGCAAGGTTATGAGGGTCGCGCCCTTTAGGGTATGTCATTTCCTTCTGGAAAAGGGTGGTGTCATGGTATGGAGCCCAGATACTTACTCATGTGGATACACTTTATTATGTGTGATGTTGGTTATCGAGGCCTCGGATAAAGGTCCCAAAGGACCGGGTGATGACATATTCGTGAGTTACCTGTTACAGGGGTAACCCGGCCTTGTTTGGCAGAGAGCAGTTTGTCTCTCGGGACGTCCCGCCAGAGGCGATCCCATGCGGCAGAAGGAAGTTCCTTAGCCTGACCATTTGTTGGAAATCCATTTCTCCAATACGGAACTTGTACGGTTTTAGTTGTAGAACCTGCCATCTAATATGGTAGCTATAGTAGGCATAGTATAATGGTACCTATGCTGGCTAAGATTAATATTATACTTTCAAATTGTTTTCCACTATGCACTAATAATAATAATCCAATGATTTGCGTAGTAAGCATGTTTGACTATCATAAGAAGAAATCTCCTCCAAGTCTGCGTTTGCATTGTGTGTGTGGTGGGAGGTCTTATGGTAGTTTCATTTTCCAAAAGCATTGCGAATTGACTTTAAAAATCTGTTGTTGTTTGTTTTAAAGATAAACTGTTTTTGTTGCTCACACCAGTCCCATGACTGATCCGGAGTTTATTGTTCCCTTCCTAAACTCTGGGTGCTCATAATTTTCCACACGAGCAGTCTAGAGTTGGGTTTTTCAGATATTCAGGTTTAGTAGATTATCTGGAGCTAGTTCAGTTCTTGGAGTTCATGGACTGACGTCGCTTATCTTGGAGCATTCTATTGGAGATATTCTATCTGCTGTTGATGTTACCATTTTCTTTTCCGCTGCTATTTCTTGTATCATATCTCTGATGTATATTGATATTCATTGTATCACTCTGTTGTATCAGATATTATATATCAATGTATTATTCTTTTCTTCCGCTGTGTTGTTTACTTAATTGTGTTATAAGCTCCGGAGAACCAGATTTGGAATTTGAATCTACGGCATTCGAGTACAATGTAAAGTACGGGTGCCGATTTTCGAAGGCCAACTTTTGGGTCTTTACATTCTCCAACCAACCGTTCTTGGTTTCTACCTCGATCTCGACTCCATCAAGATCGACGCGAACAGGAATGGGCGAGGGTTTCGAATCTTGGAACCTCAAAGACTCAGTCAAATTACCTACCTAGATGTGAAGTTAGTTTATAAAAACTTGGGTGCTAGTTCGATTCGAAGAAGGGAGTAGTTCGTTCGTCTTTGTTCTTGAAGGACTGGAATGGATTCAAAGACGCAGGGAGACGAAAGAAAAAGTAAAAAGTGAAAAGTGAATGACGTCTCAATATTTATAGGGACTTTGTGGCGATTTGTATCCTAGTAGACGAAACTGGTAATAGCCGGTGAAACCAGCGAACGATTCGAAGCGTAAAATTCGAATCCATAGACTAAAGCACCGTAATCGATTCGAATGGAAGCAAACATCTGCAAAGAGTCGTGTTTCGAATCCATCTCTTTGACTCCATCAAACCGATACGAAGTACAGTGTTAAAGGGATCCAGAGATTGTTCGACTGCATCGATTCGAAGTGCCCTATTCGAATCCATCAACCTGAGCATTCGACCGAGACGAAACACACTTGCGCCCACCAGGTTGAAACCACCCATCGATTCGAGTCCATCAATGCTTGACCCACAGCGACAAGAATTCATCGATATGAACCGAAATTTCGTATCCATCAAAGCAGTGCACCTTAATTCGAGAACAATCTATCGAACTTCTACATCGGTCCAAAAGACGATCGATACAGCATTCGGTTCCATACACTGACGACAATTTGTAAGTGTGCAACATGGACATAGTGAACAACAAATCATTATCGCTCGGCACTCGGCTAAAACAATGCACTACATAATCATTGGCAGTCAGCAAATCAGCATTCATATTACTGGAAATCAATCGAAGGTTACATCTTTTGACGAAAAGATAACAACTACTCAACGAATTAGATAGAGCTTTTTCAGGATAAAGGATGCAGCATTACAAAGCATGCCATGTTTCCACAAGACGTACTTTGGGGGGCAAATGTTATCCCGCCCTTTGGCGAGGCCGAGATACCAAGGAATCAACAGATTAAAAAAGGATCACACATTCCTAGTGTCGGGTAACGACAGGTTCAGTATGGATATCGACGGATTTTGTCCGTCCCCGAATTGGGCCACAAATGATAAGACATGACAAGCAAAGCCAGGAAAGCCAGCATTTCAAATTTCAAGTCGATCCGAGTTCGTATGCTCAAGTTATGATTGATACAAATTGGAGGAGCTATGTTCGAATCCACCAAGTTACCCCTGTTCGAATCCATCAGTGTTGCCCCTGTACGAATCCATAGCATTCGAATCAATCGGGAGGGAGATAGCCTCGCCTCCATCTATTTCGTATCCATCAAACTTGAGGTCGTTCGGATCCATCCGGCAACCACCAGTTCGTATCGATCAACTGGATCCCATCATGATCGATACGAACAAAGCTCCGTCTCGACTCCATGCACAAAGATATGTTCGTATCCACCAGAGCGTCCCACTTCGAATCCATCCAGCTACCTTGACTTTGTATCGATAGAAGCATATCACGATCGATACGAGCGAAGTCCTGTTCGAATCCAGGTATTATAAATGCCTTCGAATCCATAGAGTCAAAGCAGCGAAGTCCATGGAACGACTCGATCCACTCGGCGAGAAAGGTGGATCGATACGAAGATTGCGCTCCAGGTCATCACGAAGGCTCGTAACGCCATCGATTCGAAGCAATCGATTCGAACGAAACAGTCTGGCGAAGATCATCATCTTGAATCGACCATATCTCGAGATCCATAAGTCCAAATGCTATGAAATTTTCATAGAAGCTTGCGCACATGTTGAAGAACGTCCACACCAAATTTCAGCTCGACTGGACGTTTTCTTGATCGATTCGAATGGATTTCGAATCGATCCCGAAGTGGGCCCAACTTTCCTGAGGCCGGGCATGTGGGCCCCCTCACGTGCCAGAAGTGGTCTCCCGAAATTTAGGCGATATATCAGCCTCCTACACATATAAATAGAACCCCTGGTCATTCAAAAAAGGGGTCGGATAATTTCAAGAGCTAAAGAGCGCCCAGATTCTGCCAGATTTACTCCAGATCACCATTGCTGCTTTAAATTCAGACTTTAATCATAAAATCTATTGTACTACGCTATAAGAAATTGTAATCTTCAAGTATCAAGCAATAAAATCATCAAACTTCATAGTGGACGTAGGCAAAACGCCAAACCACTCTAAATTGTTGTCTTCTGTGCAATTTACTTTCCGTTATTTGGAGTTTTTGTTAGATAATCCTCAGTTTTAATTTTCTTTCTTCACTTTTATCTCTTCAAAAACTTCCGAAGAGTGTTGTGCCCATTTTTGGTACAAACAGAAGGAAATCAGGACACAGCCAGGTAATGCAATGTTTTAGAACTTTGGGAGAATAAATGAAAAGAGAAGGGGAAGAGTGTAGAAGTTGTCTTCTATGCCAAGCTCTCGCATACCAACTAAAGGATGGCCCTCCTCTTGAGTTTATAAGCGATCCTCATAATGAGCTTAACTGGAAAGATGGAGTAGAGGGGGCCGCATATGAGCCTGGGAAGGGCTCTAGAGTTTATGAAAATTGATGATAATGATCCAGCGTAACTCATGAAAATGGATCGAGTCTGGAGCAGGATCTAAAGATACAACTAATTGGTTTTCTATATGAAAACTAGGATGTGTTTGCCTGGTCTCATGCAAACATGTGCGGGGTTCCTCCTTCAGTTGCTTGTTATGCCTTGAGTGTTAACCAAAAAAACCTCCTATGAAGCAAACGAAAAGGAGTATGGGCCCAGAACGGTCGGCGGCACTGAACGAAGAAGTTAAAAACTTTACTAGAAAACGACTTCATTCGAGAATCACTATACCCGGAATGGATGCAAACCCAGTTCTCGTTAAGAAGTCAAATGGAAAGTGGCGGACTTGTATAGACTTTTCTAACTTGAACCATGCATGTCCCAAAGTTTGCTTTCCACTTTCAAGGATTGATCAGTTAGTAGATGGAACGGTGGGGCAATAGCTCTTATCTTTTATGGATGCTTACTCTGGATACAACCAAATCGCGATGCACGTCCCTGACCAGGAGCATACCAGCTTTATCACCACCTAGGGCTCTAATACAATAAGGTTGTGCCATTTGGGATTTAAAATGCAGGACCAACCTACCGGTGCCTGATAAATAAGATGTTTTTCGTGTAGATTGGCAAAACCATGGAGGTATACGTTGATGACATTTTGGTAAAATCAAGAAAGAGTGTGGATCATATCTCACACCAGGATGAAATGTTTCAAATTCTATGAAGATAAGGAATGAAGTTGAACCTGCTGAAATGCTCTTTTGAAGTTGGCTTCTGGAAAATTCATGGGATTTAACGTACATGAAAGGGGGATAGAGGCTAATCTAGAATAAGTTTGGGCATTACAAGATATCAAAATTCCTGAGACCCGGAAGGAAATGCAGAGTTTGAATAGGAAGGTAGTAGACTTGAGTAAGTTCATATCCAAACCTACCAATAAATGCTTCCCGTTCTTTGAGACGCTCAAGAAGGAAAAAGGCAAGTTTGTGTGGATAGATAAATGCCTGGCCACATTCCTAAATTTATTGGAACATTTGCAGAAGCCGCCAGTCTTGCCTATTCCGATAAGGGGAAGATCTTTACATCTACTTAGTCGTGTTGCATCATGCTCTAAGCGCAGCTTTGGTCAAGGAGGAAGACCGAGTATAGCATCATGTGTATTACATTAGCAAGCACTTCACTAGGCCTAAATTGGAAAAGTTGGCATATTGCCTATTGATTGCATCCAGGAAACTTAGGCATTATTTTAAGTCACATCCCATCTAGAGACTCACAGCCTAGCCACTATGGTAGGTTCTACATCGGACGGACACCTCGTGAAGACTAACCAAATAGAGCATCGAGTTGAGTCAGTATGAGATAACCAACCACTGGGGAACTGCAATCAAAGGGCAAGCATGAAAGTCTATAGGATCATTTTAAATAATGCAACTTATATGTATATGTGTGAGAATGTATATTAATAACTATATTAAGTAGAGAACATTATTAAATATAAATAAGATAAATAATAAAAGCAATCACACTAGATATTTTATACTGGTTCGGACCTCCCTTCCTACGTCTAGTCCCTAAGCTCCCTTCGGTATTTCCTTTAACCAACTATCCCTCCCTTCACTCGGAGGAATGGGCTAATACAAAAGTATATCTCTGATAATCTTGTGTTCCAAATAACACTGATTTTGACTGGTAGTATAAATCTTCCTATGATCTCTTTTGAGTATGTGAATATGAATGCTTTGAGTTGTAGGAAGTGGTTTGACCAAAATTATATTTTGGTTCTGACAGATTGAGAGTATGTAAACAATTGTATGCTCAAGAGAGTAATAAGAAATCAAGAGAGAATAGATTCAATTAATTCAAATTTGTTAATCTCGAAATCTTAAACATGGTTGTATTTATAGATTCAAAAAGATGTAGATGAAGAGTTGTTATTGTTAGATAAGATATATTCATTTTAATGGCTGCAACCTTTCGATGAAGAGTTGATTTCTATTCATTTAAAGAAGTGTCTATTTAGAGTTTTGCAGTTTTTCACATGACAGACGTCTGTGGGGAAATCTCAGATGTCTATTCCTTCAGGAAATAATTTTCCCAAGTACTATCATGACATTTGTGGTTTTTCCTTAGACGTCTGTGGATGATAAATCCAGTTTTCCAATTTATGTTAGTGTATATGAAATAGTGTGTGCATATATATACTCAAGGAGATCTTACAATGTTTTATCTAAGATTCTTAATATACTAGAATAACCTTACTAATCAGAGCATGGTCCATAAATCTTTGTTTGTCTTCGAGTCCCAATATCTTTGAGCATGAAGTTCTCATGTAGTATATACCTGTAAGCTTGATAAGATGTATAATATATATGATCGTATAGTTGTTGTCATTGAAACATAGAATGGAGGTTCTAACATTCTCCCCCTTTTTAATGATGATAACTATACAATAAAAGCAGAAGAAATATTATAGTCATTCATAATAAAAATAGAGAATGTTCTCATAAATTAGATTTTGTCTCCCCTTATGTATATGCATAAATATGTCCCCCTTTGTTATTATAAAAATATAAAAAAGGCAGTATGTACGCATTCTCATAGTATGTGTAAAATACTAGTATGTTATAGGTATGAATATGAATAATTGAAAATAAACACGGACGAGTAAGGCCAAGTAGAAATAGAGACTAATGTATTGTAGCAGGAGTTAAAAGTTAAATAATAAGGTATGGTAAAAAGAAACAAGCATAAACATAAATGCTAAATAAAATATTTAAAAATAGCTAAGAAAAAAAAGAGATGCTAGTAGTACTGATAGAAAGAGTAGGAAAGCCCAGCCATAATTTTTATAGTACTCCCAATAAGACGAAGGATTTTGGTCGTATGTTCCTGGCCTGTTGGTTTGATTGTTATACTCTTCGTCTTCTTGAATGGAAAGTCCTTGGAAAGCCGTGTACGGTTGATGTTGAAATTGCTGAGGGTCAGACAAGTACATATCATCACTATCTTCTTCCTCCTCCTCAAGTTTCTCTTGCATAATAGTCTTTCCTCTGCCGTGAGAAGTTCCTTCAGGAGAAGTATGATACCGATAAACTGGTGTTTGTGCTCGAGGTGGTGTAGGTGAAGGCGAAGATGAAGAGCGAGAAGACGATCTACCAGGGACTTTTCCCATAACTTTTCCTAAAGTGGGAACAACCTTTTCTAAAGACTTTTCCATTTTAATCATCCTTGTCAAAAAAGAACGTTCCAAACCTGTCATCTTTTTGTTCAAAGCCTGCTGGGTGACCGTGATTAGGTTTTGATTTTTAAGTGCTAATCACTAAGCGATTCGTTTTGCAACAGTTCAATGCGAGCTTCTTGAATTTCCAAATCTAAATAATATTCGGTAGCAAAACTAGAGGAGGCAGGTTGTTGTGAAGGATGAGGTGAATATCTATGTTGAGGAGCAGACGTGGGCGAAGGACCATGATGCATTTGTTGTTGCTGCCACTATTCTAGGGAGGTAATTGGGGGTGGTCATTGAGGAAGGTGCATTAAGGATAAAAAAAATATTCCGCTCTCTTTAACTAGGATTTCTTAAAAGTGAGAGATATAAGAGGGGTAACCCAAGAGCATATAAAAGACATATAATATATGGAGCATATATAATCGTGCATCGATGATGAGACCAAAAGCTTTTAATTTCACCATGAATGAACTTCGCCCAATTTATTTGCATTCCACCGAAAATAGTATAAAGGGCTTTGTGATCATTGTCGTAAATTTGTTCATGACTTCCTAGGCACGGAATTATTGTATTGATAATCATACAGTTTAACAACATGTAACAAATCGGATTTTCAACCCTCGAAAATCGACATTAATACGTCCACTTTATCACATGCCGAACATTCAAGTGCCGGAAAAACAGATTTGTTAGGGTGAAAGAAGAAGGTAGAAGATAGAAGAAAACTAAACAACACAGCGAAAAATATATAATACAACAATGACCTTTACAAAAAAGAAACATCTTTATTCATATATACAACATCAGAGTACACTAGACTTATCCTAAATTTGGACAGGTATAGAAACCTGTCCTTACATTGAAAAACACATATACTCTATAATACAGCGGAAGAAAAATATACGTGAATACGTCTTGACCATCCAGCTCCTCTCTAACTCCAAAGTATCTAGCTAACCTAGGAAAAACATGCTCGGTCTGACCCGAGCATTACATGGAATAACGCCCGGGTCATTATGGTAAACCAGTGTGAGTAAAACTCGATAACAAGTAACAACCAAAATGATTTCTACATTTTAAAACCTTTCAAACAAAGGGTATCTTGTATGACCACACGGCACATAAAAATAGATGGGTTTTTTCCTTACGATAACCAAAACATTTTATATAAAAATCTAGTGGTATTATCATAATGTCTAGGTTTAAAGTAAATAGATAAAATAGCTGAAATGCTTGCATCTCACATTCTAATATACTATGCTCTACAATCAAAATCGTAAGGGACGTATTGAAGATTGGATCCCAACAATGGCAAGGTAAGGGACTACCTTCCGATGATACATCTCTAGAAAATGCACTAATGCTAACACAGAGCCGGCTGCCCCTTTAACATGGTAGACCGGATTACCTCAACCCCTTGACACCGAGGCCTTATACTACCAAGGTGTTTGCGCCCAAACCAACTTTGAAAGGGACACCTAGAATGGGGTGGCCACTCCTAATGGTAGCTAACCACATAGCTCTGCTGCATGCCTTGCTTTTGTCATTCCTCCCAGTTATGAGACTTGAGGCTACGCTTTACCTTTCTGAATAGCAATCCATCGTGGAATGCTAACATTGCCCTCCAGGCAGTAATGCAGTGCCAGCATTCATCCATTCAAGTTGTCCAGGATAAGGACAAATCAAAGGCACTACTTCTACTACATCCATTTTGGAACCACCCTCAGGATTAGTAGCAAGCAGCCCTTGCACTTCAATGGCTCCATCTTCGATCCCATGGTTCAAGATGTCTTCATTCTGAAATGCTTGAGTTGGATCGAAGTGGTTTTCAAATAGCATATCTGATCCCAGTCTCTTCGAAGCAACTTTTGAAATTTCCGGTAAACTCAACCCTAGTTCTTTAGGAAATAAACAGACAAATGACAAGAACGGAGTTCGCCTCTTAACCATTTGTGGATGGATTTCCATATCATTCGTCCTAGAAGAACAAACAAGTTTATACGTATAGTATAGCACCTTCGACGGTAACTGTACCATAGAATTCTCATATTTCTCCTAGATATTTCCAAAGTTACGTTTTGGTCCATATTTGATAGTTGGTTATTTAACTATCAAATAAACAAACATCCAATCATTGTTTAATTTCCATATGGGATCCACTAAGCCTTTATTAATTCTATTTAGTTAATAAAACCACTTTATAAAACTTGATCAAAAGATCTTTTCAAAACACTATTTCCAAACCCCTTGCATTTCCTTTATACTTGGAAAAAACATTTATATACTTATCTCAACGGTATAAGTATATTACCAAAACATTTTACTTTTCATGCCTTGAAAACAAAATTATATCCTTATCTTATCAGTATAAGTTTATTTGCAAACTTTTCAAAGTTTTCTTATTTCCAAATCCCATATTAATAACCAAACATTTCTTCCAAATAAAACATTCCGCTTATCCTTTATCAAAAATTCCCTTTTTAAAAGCTCATCATATTTCAATTAACTTATAACTTTCAAACTAAAGTTATAACCCACTTTTATAAACCTTTAAGTTAATTTATAAACCTCTATCCAAATCTCTGAAATGATTAATAAACCTTTTTCCTATTTTTAAAACTCTTTATATAAACATTTCTATACTCTTTTATAAACATCATTTATAAAACACTTAAAGTAACCCTTCAATAAAAAACTTTTTTATAAACAAGTTATTACTTATAAGTAACTTTACAACATAATAGCATAACTTGGAAATAATTTATAAACTTTAAAATCTAAATTAATTAAAGAATTTAAGTTAATTCAAAACACACTTTACAAATTCAAAAGGAGGCTTAGCAATCCCAATGGTACAAGTTTAAGTTACCATTCATTTTCAATTTGATTCCCAAGTCACTTAACAATTATTTACATAAGCTACCACATATGTAAATACGGTTCATATCCAATCAGGGAATAACACGTCAATATAACCAGTTGACATATACAAGTCCAAATAACATAACAAGAGGATGGTGATTTATCCTGCTAAATAGAGGTCCAAACAATTCGATCAATTTATAGCAGAACGGAGATTTATTCTGCTTAACACATGTCCGCACAATCAAATCACTTACACTATAGTGGAATGGTGTTTTGTTCCGCTAATAGATGTCATGAAATTCTCCTAATCATATGGGTTGCTTAAGGGTCTGGACAAGAGATCATTTGCTATGGAATCGAGTTACTTTGAAAAAGAAAATTGATTAAAACACATTCTGTTTAGTTTAAAATCACCTTTGAAAAGTTAAAAGTATATTTAATTAGCTTAAACACTAACAAAATCTTAATTAATCCAATTTAAATCAAGATTAAATCATATTTAAACCCTAATTAGGTTTAATGAACTTGATTAAGTACTAATTAACTTCCTAATGTAACTTGGTTAAGGTTAAACCAAATTGTTTAAGAGTTAAATCCTAATTAATTAAATATTAATTAAATAACCCATTAATTAAATAAATAAATAAATAAATAACCATTAATCTTAATTAAATAATTATAAATCACTTAATTACTTCTTAACCCCATTAATCACTAATTAAAATTTTATAAATCAATTAATAGTCATTAACTTAACTTAAGTGGGGATTAACCTCTAATCACCTTCTTAATTGCTAATTAAGTGCTAATTACCTTTTAATTAACTAATTGATTGATTGATTAATTATATTACAACTTAATTACTTTTTGATATTACTAATTAAGTTTTAAATAAAATCAGCAAACTAATTTCAAAATAAAACAAATTTGAAATAGAATTCAAACATTTGCCGAACTGCATCCATAGCGACTATCGCTATGGGCGCAGTTCGCTCTAACATATTCTTAGCGAACCACTTCACAAACCCTTACTTTTTCATGAATTGAGACATACTTTATAAAGTTTTTTTTAAAAAAAATTAAAACTAAAGTTACAAACTTTAACCCATTTCAAAACTTTAAACTTCGAAAACAAACTTCGATTCCAACCGGATCTCATAACCGTCGCAATTACACAAAGTGGTTAACTCTGTTTACCAACCTCATGCCATAGCTCATGTTTTACAATCAACATATTACTAACACCAACCATCTTCATCATAGATTGCAAGTATACATCCATATATACATGCTTACTAACTTTATAATACAACAACGATTTCCATAACCAAATCAAACTAAAATCAACCATCCAAATCATAATCAAACCACTTTATTATCATTCAACTTTTACACTATATATTCACCATATATAGTGACATAAATAAAGTTACCATTTTCATTAAAAAAACGAGTAGTTTAGTCACCAAACTTCCGCAAAAGCTGCCTGAACCTAAGCTAAACTTGCCAACGACTCCATAGCTTTGAAGGATGAAAGCTTTAGTGCTAGCAACCCTCAAAATAGGCTTGGCCCAAGTGTATGTAGGCTCTACAAGAGGTGTGGGGGTGGATGTGGGGTAGTAGCTTAAAGGTAGAGGAGCTTCGGGTTATAATCGATTTGTCGAAAATAAACCAAAAATTAGGCCATTTTCCTACTTGTTTTTGGGCCATCAACTCATGATAATTGGAAAAGTAGTCAGAAGGAAAGTTGTACGAATTTCTTTCCTTTATCATTTCAAAAAAAGAATCACTCATTTTAAATTTTTTTTGAAGAAGTTATAATCAAAAGAAGATGGGTAATTTTCGGACTTGAAATTCTGGGTAAAAAAATTGCTTTGTAAAGAATTGGTGTTTTGACATAGCTATGATAGAAAGTTGAAAAAGTGAAGTTGGTGGAAAGAGGGGGGAAAATGGAGAAACATATGGGCTATTTATAAGCAAGATTTCACATCTCATCATTTTGTCACATCACATCACTCTTATATATATATAATTCCTTTCAAAATATATATATAATTATATGTTTAATCACATCACTCTTTTATATATATAATTATGTTTAGTCACATCATTTTCTTTTATATATATATATATATGTATATATATATATATATAATTATGTTTAGTCACATCACTTTCTTTATATATATATAATTATTATGTTTAGTCACATCACTTGCTAAACAAAATTAACATAAGATAATATATCCTTAAGTATATTATTATTTAGCTAATTAAATCTTATATATGTGTGTGTATCATGCATAAAGACGAATAACGTTCCCGACAACTTTCCGGTGTCGAAAGGTCAAAATTTCGGAAAACATTCTTCGGTCACATTTTCTATTTTTCTACGAACTATTTAATTTGGTAAAAAAATTTTGAAAACTATTTTATCATAATTATTAATTTATTAAAATGAGTTTATTTTCATTATAAAACCTACATATTGAATTTTTAAATATTCACTAATCAAAGCAGTGAAATTCCGAGTTGTTACACAATCTAGTTCTTGGACGTAAGTAGACAGATTTCCATTGTGGCATCCTATCTTCCCAAATAAGATGAGTTATTTCATCTCGTGGCAAATTTCTATGGTCGGGAACTTCTTTCGAATCGATCCCAGACGAAGAACAATTAATTATCGACCAAGGTCATTTACGCTAATCTTTAAAACATGTCCGTAAACACTCGTCCATAACCAACCATCATCACTGTCAGGAGTCCAAATATCACTACTACACAAATTGGTGTAAAAAAATATTGCTAATTGATTGATTTGTACCTCATTTTCGTCGAAATTGATTAAATCCCGACATTCGGAGTTGACAGTAAGTTCTTGAATTTCATATTCGCCAAACCTACATAATCTGTAGAATGGTCCGGAACGAAGCTTCTTTGTTTGAGCTCGTCAAATCGCTTGTTAGCAATCGTGCTATTGCGAAGCCATTCTTGAATGAGAGCATCAGTGACTAATGGGTTGTGAGAAGAAGATGATTGACCTTTCTTGGAGCGTTTGCTAACTGGAGTTTTTTGTTTGGCATGTATTAGTAAGCAATTTGAGATTTTTAAAAACTAGGGTTTGTGTGTAATTTGAGAATAGGCTGGTGAAAAGTTGAGAAAAGGTTAAAATCATATATTATATGGCTGCAGGAAAAAGGAAGTTTGGAGCAGCGATAGACGTCTCCTGGGGTGTCACAGACGTTTGTGGTTTTAATAAAAAGTAATCTAAAACATATAACAGACGTCTGTGGTTTCAGGAATAAGTTTCCTGAAACATGTGACAGACGTCTATGACATTGTCACAGACGTCTATGATCTGTTTTCTCACAAATTTTTCTTTAAAAATTTAAGTGTCAATCTTTATTTATTAAAATATCAAGAAAACAATATATATATTAAAAATTACAAAAGAAACTTATTTTGACAAAATGCTTAGCATAAATTTAGTTTTGTCAGAGAGGTCAGAGTTTTAATTTGTTATATATCCCATGAAATAGGTTCAACCTTTGTGTTGTCAATTAACGGCTTTAGTAAAGACCATCTTGGTCGAGCTGGCATGTCTATCCAATCATGGTTTGATGGTCGTGGCTTGCATAGATTTCTTGGAGTAACGTTATACGCTTTTATAGGAGTTTCTTGTAATCGAGGAGATTTTTGACGTAAGCATTTTTGGTTGGTGAATGACCGCAAACTGCTAGAATACATTTTTTGAGAAAATTTAGATGAGATCCTTGACGTCGTTGCTCGTAATACATTTCACGTTGAACTCCCATCATTTCTTGCTGATAGTGATATATTTCATCAACTTTGTCTACAAGAGATGTTGATTGTAGATCAATTGACTGTTTGGCTTTCTTTTTCCTTAGGAGAAAGCCATTGTGATACGTATGTGATGAAACAATGTTCAGAGAGGTTGAGTGGTTTGATGGAGATGTGGATTTAGTTGGTGAAACGTAGGTGCTATTTGATGAGGATGATTTATAGTCGACAGTTGAATAAGTGGAGTTGTGATCGGCAGACATTTTTGAATAAAAATGGTCTTAAAAATTTATTTGTATTTAGTTAGGAGAAAAACTGATTTATTTATAAGAGTGGGTTTTACTATACATATTAGTTTGTTAGAATAATAAGTTTAACTGTATAAAATGAACAGAAGGTAGTTAATTTTTATGTGGTTAAAAATTATTTTGTGGTTAAGTGTACAAATCTTATTATGTGTAGTTTATATGAGTTAAAATTTTTAAGTGTGCAAATCTAATCTTAACTTAGTTTACCAATTCATTATAAGAACATATTCCTAGATCTCGTCTTAATTTAATAAAAGTTAGTTCGCTTAATGGTTTAGTAAAAATATCTGCTATTTGATTTTCGATATTTACAAATTCAAGTGATATGTTTCCTTTTTCCACATTATCTCATAGAAAATGGCGAGGAATATCAATATGTTTTGTTCGAGAATGGTTAATAGGATTTTTTTTTATATATTTGTGGCACTAGTGTTATCACAATATATAGGAGATTTTGTTATGATTTTACTGAAATCTATAAGAGTTTGTTGCATATAGATTACTTGTGCATATGCTAAAGCCGCTGAGATGTATTCGGTTTCACATGTCGAGACCGAAACACAGTTTTGTTTCTTACTAAACCATGAAACTAGACCAATAAAATGACATGTGCCACTTGTGCATTTTTTATCCGTTTTACAACCTCTGAAATCAGCATCGCTATATGACACTAGTTCGAATGGGCTTCCTTTTGGGTAGAAAAGTCTATAATCTTTAGTGTTTGTTGAATATCTTAAGATTTGTTTGACCTCTCGATGATGTGATTCTTTTGGTTGTGCTTGAAACCGAGTACATAAACATACACTCATCATAATATCTGGTCTACTAGCTGTTAAGTATAACAGAGATCCTATCATACTTCGGTACAATTTTTGGTCGAAATCTTTTCCATTTTCATCTTTACCTAAATGTAGAGTAGTACTCATTGGAGTTGGTTTACTTGAAATGTTTTCCATTCCCAAAAGTTTTAATAAATCTTGACCGTATTTTTCTTGATTTATAAAATTCCATTTTCTAGTTTTCTTATTTGTAAACCCAAGAAATAGTTTAATTCACCCATATGTGACATTTTAAATTAATTTTTCATTATGTTAGAAAATTCAGTACACAATTTTTCGTCAGTGGATCCAAATATAATGTCATCAACATATATTTGTACGACTAAAATAATATTATTTTCTAGTTTTATGAATAAAATGGAGTCAATTTTACCAATTTGAAAACCAAAATTATGTAAATAAGTTTTTAATCTTTCATACCAAGCACAAGGTGCTTATTTTAATCCATATAAGGTTAAGTTTAAATACATTATCGGGATATTTCTCATGAACAAATAAAGGAGGTTGTTCAACATACATTTTTTTCTTTTATAAATCCATCTAAAAATGCACTTTTTATATCCATTTGAAATTTTTTAAAATTATGATGACATGCAAAAGCCAGCAACGTTCGTATTGCTTCGAGACGTGCTACAGGAGCAAATGTTTTGTCATAATCAATTCCTTCTTGATTATATCCGTAAGCTTCTAACCTTGCTTTATTTCATACAATATTTCCATTTTCATCCTCTTTATTTTTAAAAATCCATTTCGTTCCAATTACAGATTGATTGTTTGGTCTCGGTACAAGTTCCCAAACATCGTTTCTTTCAAATTGATTAAGTTCTTCTTGCATTGTAATAATCCAAAAATCATCTTTTGATGCTTCTTTATAATTTTTTGGTTCAAAATTTGATATAAATGCAACATGACTCATTTGATTTAACTATTTTCTTGTTGATACTGTTGTATTTAAATCCCCGATAATATTATTAATAGGATGGTCTCTTAATATTCTAGGTGATGACGGTATCATATTATCATTATTGTTATTGACATTATTATAATTATTATTTTCATGTATAGGTATACTAGTTTTATTTATAATTTCTTTATCATCGTCATCTTTGTTATCATTAAAGTTTTCATCAAATGAGACATGAAGACTTTCTTCTATAATATTTGTTCGTTTATTAAAGATTCTATATGCTTATCTTCGATCCGCATAACCAACAAAAATTCCTTCATTAGCTTTAGAATCAAAATTTCCTATATAATCTTTAGTATTTAAAATGAAGCATTTTGATCCAAATACGCAAAAATCGATACTTTCGGTTTCTTGTTAAAAAATATTTCATAGCATGTGTTTTTAGTCATTGGTCTAAGTGTTACACGATTTAATACATAACAAGCAGTAGCAACGGCTTCGGCCCAAAATAATTTTGGTAGGTTACTACTATTTAGTAAAATTCATGCACTTTCTTGTAAAGTTAGATTTTTCCTTTCTACAACACCGTTTTGTTGTGGTGTTCGAGGAAATGAAAAATTATGACTCATTCCATTTTTGTTACAAAAATTTGTAAACAGTTCATTTTCGAATTCACCTCCATAATCACTTCGTATACTTTTAATTTTTAAATTCATTAAATTTTTTATTCGTTTAGAAAAAGTTTTGAACATTTCAAAAGTGTCACTTTTATGTTTTAAAAGTAATGTCCAAGTATATCTTGAAAAATCATCAATAATTACAAAAACGTATTTGTTATGATTTATTGAACGTACTTGAGTTGGTCCGAATAAATCTAGATGGAGAAATTCGAGAGGTTGCTTTGTGGAAATTTCCTTTTTAGATTTAAAGGAACTTTTTATTTATTTACCAAATTGACAAGCGCCACACAAGTTTTTAACCTTGTAGTTGATTTTTGGTAATCCTCTAACTAATTCAATTTTAGCTAGTTTGTTGATATTCTTAAAAATTTATATGACAAAAACATTTATGGCATAACCATGGATCATCATGATTCGCGA
This sequence comes from Allium fistulosum, assembly GCA_030737815.1. NCBI lineage: Eukaryota > Viridiplantae > Streptophyta > Magnoliopsida > Asparagales > Amaryllidaceae > Allium > Allium fistulosum. The sequence goes on along the minus strand of CM060901.1, from coordinate 331,974,297 downwards.
CTAAGCATAAATTAGTATTGTTTTGACATTCATGTTTAAAACAGGTATGTTTCAATTTCTAAATTCTTCAAAAAATAAAATTTTATTTTGATCAAAAATATTGCATTTATTTTTCTCGAAATCAATTTAAATCCTTTATCACATAATTGACCTATACTTAATAAGTTAAGTTTCATATTTTTACCAATAAAACATTAGTAATTACAGAAGAGTTAGAAATACTGATATTGATGACTTCCCTAATGCCGATGACAAATCCTTTTGAGTTATCTCCAAATGTTACAGTGCCACCATCGATATATGTTATATTTGATAACATATTAGCATTTCCAATCATGTGCTTAGAGCAACCGCTATCGAGTATCCATTTCTATTTATTTTTTATTTTAATTTTGGGTACCTGCTAAATAAGAAAATTTTAATCGGTTCCCACATTCTTTGGTTAGGGTCCTACGTGTTAGTGGAAGAAGGTAGCCATATCCACGAGGATTTGGTTCCTAGAAATGTAATTATTATTATATACAACTTTCTGTATATATTCATCAATATATTTTTGTCTAATTAGTTTATTATTTGTTTTTGGAATCCATATTTTGACCATATTTGTATATGAATTCTTAAACTTAGTTTCTAGCTTTGAATTTTGTGTATAATGTGCTATATTTCTTTGACATTTGTTTGTTTCTAAAACCTAATCCATTTAGATTTCCAGATGGTTTAGATATCATAATCAAATTTTCTAAATTTTGTTTTCCTTTGTTGAATTTTGTCACATTATTTGTTATTTTATCTAACTTACTTTTAAGATCACAAATTTCGATATTTTCTAGAATCTAAATTTGCTTATCATCATAGTTTCTCTTTTTCCAGATTAACTTTTTCTAACTTATCATTTTCTAAATCGTTTAATAATTTGTCATTTTGATATAATAACATTGCATATTTTTTGAACAATTTTTTATTCTTCTTCTAAAATAATTTTTTCATCTTTTAATAATCTGATTTCTAGTTTTGATCTAGTTAACTTTCCTAGATATTTCTTTTTTTTATTCTCTATATTTATCATCTAATTCAATGCTTATTTCTATTATTTCATCATAAGTAAGTTCAGGACGTACCTCATCAATGTTAGCCATAAAACACACATTTGCTTGTTCCGAGTCGCTTTCACTATCACTATCTGATGAAGAAGACGAATCTGAATCATCCCATGTTACTAGAAAAGCTCTTTACTTTTTCTTGAGTTTCTCAAATTTGCTTTTCTTTTTACCATTATTGAGCTGTGGACAATCCTTCTTCATGTAGCTAAAATTTTCACACTTGTAGCATTTAATCAATGTTTGATTTGAGGAGTTTAGTTTGCCACCATTTTGAAATTTGGTCACCTTCTTGAACTTCTTGAATTTGTTGTAGTTTTTAGCAATAAAGACAGTCTCATCTTCGTCTAAGTCTGAATCTTCGTTACTTGCTTGGAATGCTAATTTTTCTTTTCATGATTTTGATCCTTTCTAGCCTGCAAGTTAGCTTCATATGACATCATATTTCCTATTAGCTCTTCGACTTTAGGTTTAAAGATCATTAGCTTCTTCGATGGCTAAAACTTTTCTTTCCCATTTATTTGTCAAAGAGTTTAAAATTTGCGTGACTAAATCAAAATCGGTGAATTTGGTAACAAGTGCCATGAGATCATGTTGAATGGTTTGAAATCTTTCATACATATCAATAATTGATTCACTTGTTTTCATCTTGAAAGATGAAGATTGGTTTTGTAAAATCGAAATCTTAGTTTGCTTTACTTTATTCGTGCCTTCATGTGTGACTTGTAAAGTGCGCCATATATCATATGCACTCAACATAACATGTGAAAACTCATTTTTGTCAAGTGATCAAAACAATACATTCATAGCTTTGGCATTGTTAGATGCCTCTGTTTTTTGTGCATCAGTCCATGTGCCAATATCAGTGTCAGGTGCTTCATATTTGTTTTGAGTTGCTAGCCATATTTCTAAACCATTGGCTTCCATAAAATTAGAATAAGAGTAGACCCCCCCACCCCCCCTTAACCCCCCCCCCCCCCCCCCCCGCCCCCCCCCCCCCCCCCCCCCCCCCCAACCCCCCGCCTCCGATACCCAACCTCCACCTACTCCCATCTTCCTCCATGCGGCCGACTTGTTGCATTGACCTTCTTGAATGTGCTTGCCAATTTACTGCAATTCTCACATACGTGTTACTGTAGCTTGAAATGACCTAGCTCTACTACCCCAAGAAAGGCTATAGGATCTATTTAAAAATGCAACCTTATATGTATATGTGTGAGAATGTATATTACTAACTATATTAAGCAGAGAACAATAAATAAATATAAATAAGATAAATAATAATGTGATCACACCAGATATTTTATACTGGTTCGGACCTCCCGTCCTACATCCAGTCTCGAAGCTCCCCTTCGGTATTTCCTTTAACCAACTAACCCCCGCCCCGCCCGGAGGAATAGGCTGATACAAAAGTATACCTCTGACAATCTTATGTTCCAAATAACATGAATTTTGACTGATAGTACAAATATTCCTATGATCTCCTTTGAGTATGTGAATGTGAATGCTTTGAGTTGTAGGAAGTGGTTTAACCAAAATTATATTTTGGTTATGAGAGATTAAGAGTATGTAAGCAATTGTATGCACAAGAGAGTAATAAGAAATCAAGAGAGAATAGATTCAATTAATCAAATTTATTAATCTCTAAATCTCAAACACGGTTGTATTTATAGATTCAAAAAGATGCAGATGAAGAGTTGTTATTGTTATATGAGATATATTCATTTTAATGGTTGTAACCTTTTGATGAAGAGTTGATTTCTATTCATTTAAAGAAGTGTCTATTCGGAGGTTTGCAGTTTTTCACATGACAGAAGTTTGTGGGGAAACCTTAGACGTTTGTGCCTTTAGGAAATAATTTTCCCAAGTATTGTCACAGACGTCTGTGGTTTTTCCTCCGACGTCTGTGGATGATAAATCCACTTTTCTATTTTATGTTAGTGTAAATGAAATCGTGTGTGCATATATGTACTCAAGGAGACCTTATAATGTTTTATCTAAGACTCTTAATACACTAGAATAACCTTACTAATCATAGCATGGTCCATAGATCTTTGTTTGTCTTCGAGTCCCAATATCTTTGAACATGAAGTTCTCTTGTAGTATATACCTATAAGCTTGATCAGATGTATAATATATATGATTGTATAGTTGTCATTGAAACATAGAATGGAGGTTCTAACAAAGCACTGGCAGACTTTCTTGCTGAATTTACTATTCAAGATGATAAAGTGAAGCCACTGGAGGATGAAGCCCTCAAGTGGTGAGTGTATGTTGATGGAGCATCTAATGATCACAACACTAGTGCAGGGGTAGTCTTTTTAACCACTGGGGGAGAAAGTTGAGTTATGCAATTAGATTGGGATTCAAAGCAATGAAAAACGAGGAAAAATATGAAGTTTTTATAGCCGGACTAGAGTTAGCAAAGGAGCTGGGGATCGGGATGATGTACATTCACAGTGACTCCCAACTGGTGGTGAATCAGGTACTTGGGGAATTCCAAGCCAAAGGAAAACATTTAAAATCTTACCTAGAAAAGGTGAAGGGCTTGCTTATTGGGATGGAACACTACGTAGTTAAACATATCCTTCGAGAGGAGAATTAGGATGCAAATGGTTTGGCAAGTTGGAAAGATTGGGAGATGGGTCTCCGTTCGCACCAGTGCCAATCATGACCCTACGTCGGCCTATTTTCGAGGAAGTAAATGTGATTACAGCTGTGGGCGACAAGGAGATATAGATGACCCTATTGATAAAGTATTTAAGGGAAGGACACTGCCCGATAGTCGGAACGAGGCTAGGAATACCCTACGGAAGGCGCCCCGCTTCGTCATCTAAGATGGACTATTTTATCGAAGAGGATATTCAAATCCACCTCTAAGATGTATCACCAGACATAAAGCGAATGTGCACTGAGAGACATACATCAGGGTAGCTGCGGAGACCATAATAGGGGGCATATGTTGACAAAGAAAGTATTGCGATATTGATAATATTGGCCAACGTTGAACCATGGTGCAATGAAATACACGAGGAAGTGTGAAAAGCGCTAGCAGTTCGCAAAAATTCCCAGGTTGGCCCCAAATGAGTTGATTCACATGGTTAGACCCTTACCCTTTGCAGGCTGGGGAATAGATTTAATCGAAGAACTTCCATTGGCACGGGGAAGGAGCTAAGTATGAAATAATGGCGGTTGACTACTTTACTAAGTGGGTGGAAGCCAAGCCCCTTACTAAGGTGTAGATGGCCAAGTCATAAACTTTTTAATCAAGAATGTGATGTACAGGTATGGAGTCCCTCTCTAGATCGTCTTGAACAGTGCAGTATAGTTTGTCAGTGCGGAGTTCACTGATTTTTGCCAACAACATGGAATAGAGAAGAGCTTCTCTACGATGACATACCCATAGGCTAATGAATAGGTAGGGCGGTCAATAAGGTCCTAAAGACACTCATAAAGAAGCGACTGGAAAAGGAAAAAGGAGCATGGGTGGACAAACTGCCTTTGGCATTGTGAGCCTACCGCACCTCTTCCAAGACATCGACAGGGCATACTCCTTTCTCATTGGCTTATGGGTCAAAGGCGACACTACCAGTAGAGACGGCAGTCCCATCCCATAGAAGGCTTCATTATGACCCGAATGAGAACGAAGAGCTGCTGAACATGTCACTTGACCTAATGGACAAAAGACGTGAGTAGGCAGCCTTGGGGTTGAAGCACACAAGCGAAGGATGGCTGCGCAATAAAACTCCAAGGTCAAACACTGCGCACTCAAGGAAGGGGACTAGGTGCTAAAGTGAATCTTCCCTAGACCAAGGGCACTTGATCCAGTCCGGGAAGGACCATACGTCATCCACAAGGACTTCGGCAATAGAGCTTTCATCCTTGGTACAATAAATGGAGCTATATTCGAGAAAGCTTGGAATGCACAACATCTCCGTCATTACTTTACTTGAGTTCACTCTATTTTTTCTAGTTGTATTAGAACTCTGTAATTAAAATAACTATAAGACGAATTCTAATAAAATGTGCATTTTCCTTAAGACCTTGCCATCATAGGTAATGGTTAGGAAACGTAACTTTACTTTGTCACTCAAACGTGCGTGGGAATAACATTAGCAGCATAAGGAAACATCGTCTGGGCCTCGAGATCTGACTCCTCAACTTCGAAATAAGATTGCATTGACATACTAAACTTCTTTACCAGTAATGATGAGCCCGTTCAACCTATGGTCAGGACATGACCGCCAAATGCGCGCTCGCTATTGATAATCAGCCTAAACTTCCCTATCGGCAATGACGAGCCCGTTCAGCCCATGGTCAGGACATGACCACCAAATGAGCGCTTGCCATAGACAATCACCCTAAACTTCTCCACCGGCAACGATGAGCCCATTCAGCCTATAGTCAGGGCATGGCCGCCAATTGGATGCTTGCCATTGACGATCGACCTAAACTTCTCTACCAGCAATGACAAGCCGATCAGCCCATAGTCAGAACATGACCACTGAATAGGTACTTGCCATTGACAATTAGTCTAAACTTTTCTACTGGCAATGATGAGCATGATCAGCCCATGGTCAATACATGACCACCGAATGGGTGCTCGCCATTGACTATCGGCCTAAATTTTCCACCCTACGGTGTTGGATCAAAGAGATCCCTATTCGGATGTCAACAACCAATGATCGGTCTGCGTTTTCCCTTCCACATTGGTAAGCCAGAATAGCACTATCCATGCATTCATCGCTATCAGATAACTTTGAACATATAAGAGCATAAGGTAATCCTGACTTACCGGCCATCAGGAGATGACAACCGCATAGATGGTTCCCCTTTTCTTTTGCATATAAGTAGGATTCACAATAACTAACAACTGCAAACAACGAAAATCTGTCTAAGGAATTATGGATATTAAGTCAAATTCAATAGAAGGCAGAATAATGCTTGTATGAATAATTAAACTATAACCCAAACATACTAATAATATTTACTAAACACATGATTATTTATAAAAAAACGACAAAGTACCAATGCTAGGCGATTAACCTTAACAACACATCAAAATTGGCCCTCCACGACCAGGAATGTTTGATATAGTAGTCATATGTGTACACACAGCAGGTTTGATAAAAGCATAAAAGGAAATGCAGATAATGAGGATGCATGATTGTTATTTCGATCTAGACTTGGAAACAGGGGGCTTAGGACGGTGCCTTGAGCTCTTGTGGTCATGTCAACCGTTATGCTCGCCTTCCTTTTTCCCATTACTCTCTACTACTTTCCTTTTGGTAGTGATAGTGGCATCAAGCCTAGCTTGTCTTTTCTTTATATGCTCTAATTCCTTCTTGGCCTCGAGCCTCGCCCTTGCCAAGTCCGTAGGGGAGTAAGCCATGACCTGATGTTTCAAAGCTCCTTCTCCATCAAGATTATAAGCTAGATCGGAATTATTTGTGATCTCAACATCAACATCCACTCTAAGGATGGCAATCACCTCAGGAGAACTACCGGCTGGAGGATTAGAAGGACCTAGGAGCATGGTACCTGGTGGTGGAATATCAAACATGATCGATGCACCGACAGGGTCTGCCATATGAACATGACCTACAGAAAAGCAAGAAAGACTATCTGGTACATGCATGCTCAAGCAATCTTGGATATACTAAATAATCACTCACAAATTACAAGAGGACATTCTACCTCCTTCCGAAGACACGGGGGTATCGCCTGGAATCTGATTGTGAGCTGGAGGAGGAGAAGCCACCAAGGGTCGATTTCTAGCAGGTAGATCTAGACAAAATATAAAAAATATTTACAAAAGCATCATACATGGAGACATAGATCGATGTTTTAGAAGTCTAGCCTTGTATAGCTTTTTCAGAAGTCGTATCACCATTCTTCTATTTCTCGCTTCTTTTTTACGGGCCTCCTCAACTTTGGCTAGCTTGGTATAACATAGCCGGATGGCTTCCATCTCATCCACTAAGAAACAAGAATCGACAACTTAGAGAATGAAAGGAGAAACTCCATTTTCACTGAAAACCTTCACCTTATGGATCAACCGCTTTTGATTGGAAGCCATGACCTCTTGGTAGTTGTTCATCCAAGCCAGACTCTTCTCTGTAAACATCTTATAATAAATCTCATCCAAGAGCCCTTCCACTTGATCTGGCTGGCTATTGGCTTCGTCACACTCTACCTGCAGCTTTTTGGTCCTAGAAGCCTCGGCGGTCTTACCAGTAGAGAGGATCATGATCTCTACCTGGAGGGCGGCTTTGTCAGCTTCTTTATATCGGTAATCCCAATTACAACTTTATCAACCGTCGTCCACAACTCCTCTATCCTCTTTGAGTATTTTTCCTTAACATTTTTGTAATCATCAAAGAGCTTTACAGTCTTGTCATTATATTCCGTCTTGGCTGCCCTGACATTCGTTGTGTGTTCATGCTTTAATTGCTCCAATTCATCGGCATGGGCAAGCCTTAAATCTCTCTATCTCACCAGCAAGATTCTTCATCTCCTCATCAGAAGATCTCTCCAAGGCATAAACCACTTTCTTACGGTTTGATTCTTTTTCATGTATGTGTTTTCTCGACTCGAAAATCTTTAAGTTTTGTTCCATGTTCTTCTTGCCAACCTCTTCGCAACTTTAGTGACCTTGGAGTGATAGTATGCTAAGGCCTTGACTTTGCCCAGCCCATCAGCCACGATAGCCTCTGTGAAGGAAAGAACCGGTGCCTCAGTAAGTAAGCGAGCCAGGGGATCTCTTGGCTGGCATGGTTGTTGGAACTCGTCAAAGTTCAGATCCCAAGGGTCAGTGATAATGATTCCTTTGTCTTTGTCCTGATGGAGCGGGACCACTGCCCCTCTTCAACTCATTTTATCATGATGCTTGGAGGTGTCACAATTAGATAAGGGAAAAAGGGAGTTGCGAGGAGATATTGAGGCACAAGATGGAGAACGGGAAACTGAGTTGTGACTGGGAGAGTGAGATCTTTTCTGGGAACCATCTTTGGTATTCTGATTGCCCTCACTGCAAGTTGGGTGATAGTGGACAATTTCCCTATTCTACAACTTCACGGCTAGCTTCCCGACATTTAGACATGGGCCAAAGGAAGACGAGGCTTATCTTACATCCTTGGGTGGAGCTTTCGACACCAGCATCTGCATTTTGGAAAACAATTTTTCCCGCTTTGAGCTCATGCTACCTGCAATGGAAAAGATTGAAGAGTTATAAGGAAGACCAACACTTGAACGATACATGAATATAGCATGAGTATGTTGGTGAGTGAGTGTAAGTGCAATTGCATAAAATGTCCACATGAACCCTGAGGGTCCTTAGGGGTCTTCAGTTGTTGCTGGATCTCCGCTGTAGATGTGGAATCAATATAGACAATCCCGAGCTCTGGGTCTTGATAATCATAAATGGAGATATCACTAGGACTGAAAGCTTTCTCTCCCTTGGAACCAAAACGGTGATGCAAGGCCTCGTCCACCTTCGCACCAGGTGGAGTAGCTAAACCAATGTGCCTAGAGGAGTGCGCTTCATCATGGTTTCAAATAGTGCATTCACTATCATGGGAATGATATTTCGCCTCCCCTGTAGTCCTTATCTGGTTGCTATCATCCTCCCACTCACGCAGCATCAATAGTCGAATCTTTTTCTGGGGCTTGACTCTGGAGGCGCCCAGCTCTGGCTCCTTTGAGCTTGCTAATGGTAGTCACACGTTTGTCGGATGTCTCGGTTGTTGGAGCAACATCAGAAATGAAATTTATGAAGAATGAACTTCGCTCATCTCGCCGATCAAAGAGCCTTTTCCTTTTTTTCACTTTGCTATAGGCTTCTGTGTAGAAAATAGTCTGCCTTTCCCAATCGAGCGTCCGGCCGCTAGTAGGCCCAACTGTCTCAAGCTGTCATCGGTAACAATATGGGGAACCTCTGGGAGCTCTTTTGGAATTTGTTAGAGCTTCTCTAGCATGTCATCTATATCATCTCCAACCGTCGCTTTCATGACACCTGAAAGGAAGAGTAAGGAAAGGAAAAGTTAGCCTCCAACATGAAATTTTTCAGAACTATGAGAAGGGATGATTAATGGAGAAATTTACAACCTGAAGGCCATTGGTGGAAGCATGAGTAGCTATCCTTAACAAAAAAGTACTCCCTCTTGAACAAACTATACTTGGAATACAATTCCTTTACCATCTTGAACTTACTCCCTGCCTCAAGATAAATGAAAGAAGACCCTTCTTGTTTTCTCTTTATAGTGTGTAGGAATCTTATCTGACGATGAGATGGGGGCTCCTCAAACTCCCTCATAAAGATAGAATACAAGCTAGTGAGGATGGCATATCCATTTGGATGCAGTTGGAATGTAGCAATCTTTAAATAAATAAGAAACCCTGCTATCCGTGGAGGAAGAGGAGGCAGAGCACTGGCCAAATAATGGTAACAAGAGTAGGCCATGTACCCTTCAGGCGGATCGTGTACTCGTTGCTCCGGAGTGGGTAGAAAAAGATGCTCTCGAAGGATGCCATGGGTGGCTGTAATAAGATAGCACTGCTTAGCCGTTAATTTCGAGGCCTTAAAATCCATGGGATTTATGAGGAGTTCAGACAGTCCATACCCATGTAAAAGAGAATGCATGGAGCAAGGGTGATTAGAACGACATCCCGAATGAGCAAGAGTCGGAGGCGTAGAAGAGTAAGGGCCCAAATCTCCTAAAGCAGTCCGCGAATGAGTCTGGCGACGGTCCGATATACCTGTCTGGTATGGTAACTCATCTCAAGGGTTAGCATAAAGGAAGGAAGTATTTGTGTGTATGTGTGTGCGCATGCATAACCAAATATATATACACACACAACACTTCTCTTTGGTGGACTACCGAATAGCGGATCATCGAACAAAACACAACCGGGCAGCGTCAGAACCTTAAGCCAAGCCAGACAACATCCCAAAAGGGGGACGGATGTTAAAATAGAAGAAAATGATCACCAAATCAAAACCTGGCTTTGTGTTAGGAGTTAGAAATGGGTTGGAAGCCTGGAAAGCAACAAAAATTGCGGTTCGGGAAGACAAAGGGTCGCGTGTTTTGGACAGAGTTGGAAAATGAATGAGCATGCCCAATGGGATGAAGCGTTGTTGCTTATATAGGGGTGTAGCCCATATCGAACCGAGCCATGCCGAACCAACTCACACCGAACCAAGGCCATGTCAAACCAACTCCCCGTGTAAAGCCAAACCAGCCTATGCCGAACCATTTACAGCACTAAAATAGAAAGCACGTTGAACTTACTTTTGATATTGGATCACGAGCTTTTTTTCCAAGTCTAGTAGAGGAAGTCGAAGACTTGCTTTTGCTGACAAATTCACAGATCAATAAAGCCCACCCCATAATCTACGAGCTAGGCTTTTTGGGGCAAGTGTTGTGGGCAGTTTTTCCTACAGGTTTGAAGTTGGGTTAAAGTTATAGCAAAGCAGAGACCAAGGCAAGGAAGAGAACTTGCAAGAAGTAAAGTCCACGGCCAATCCCTGTATAGTGGCCCCAAGTGTTGAGTCAGATTTTCTATCCGATGGGTGAACACCCACCGAACAGAAGCTTATGGTCGGTGGTTAGGCACCCATCGAACAGGATCTTCAGTTCGATAGGTAGGAACCCACAGAATAAGATCTTCGGTTTGGTGGGTGGAGACCCACCGAATGAGATCATCGGCTTGGGGGTGGAGACCCACCAAACGAGATCTTCAGTTTGATAGGCGGAGACCCATCGAACCTAGTTGTTATGTCCCATCTCTAAACCTATAAGGAGAGTGCTGCCGAGCCAAGGAAGAGGACACCCACCGAACCGAGCATATCGAGCCAAACAATGGAGTATATGAGCTTGGCCAATAAATCGTCCATGTTCATCCTTGTCGAACCAAAGCCTCTGGATTGACTTCTCAACCGGGCCTAGCAGCACAAATATGGAGGAAGTCAGCATATATTTGGAATAATATCAAGCATATTTCAGATTCCCAAAAATATTCCTTTTGGGCAAGACATACATGGAAATGTCATAATTTGTCGCATTAAACACACCTCAAATCCACCCCTATAAATATCCAAGCATTTGTCATTTACAAGGATCACTTTTCAAGATCTAGAAGCTTCGTGCAAAATCATTAATCAATCGAAGCAATCGGATCATCTTTTTCTATCAGAAATCATTGTGCTTGTCATATTTTCTTGTAAAGTGCTGATATAGAAGAAAAGAAATAAAAAATGAACGATTGAATTAGGCTATTTACAGCTGAACCACTATAAATCTGATGTGCTTTACTTTTCTTTCTTTTTAATCTTCATTTAATCTTTTTGAATAATCTTTTGGAGGTGTTTGCCTATTTTTCTGCAAACAATATACATTAATTATTTTTTATGTTTAGATCCATTTTAAATGAAGAACAATTTTTCATTTCGCCATGCGTTATATTTTATATATATTATTTCTAAAGATTAAAATTGGTTTTGAATAATTTAAAATGCTATTTATTAATTTTAAATCTCACTCACACACGCGCACATGCACAGACATATACACGCACACATACACATTTTATGTATTTAAAATTGTTTATAAAATTAAATATACATATATAATACTTTGGTTTTAAAAAATATTTGTTTTGCCAAACCTATTTAATATAATATCATTAAATTTATATTTAATAAATTTATATAATGTTTACATATATGTATATATATATTTATAAATATATGTATATGTGTATATAAATGAAATTTTTTATTTTATTATTAATAATAACAAATAGTATCAAATTTTTTGGCCAAAAAAGGAAGTTCATATATGTATATTTTGATATTTATTTTATTATAAAATAAATATAATATTTCTTATATGCAATTTTAGATAGTTCGTGCATGTAAAAAAAAATTAGATATATTTATTTTCGATAGCAAAATAATATAATTATATATATATATATATATTAAAAATTGAAAGATATTTTATGATTTTATAGATCCAGATTTAAATTTCTAAAATTATTTTACCATATCAAAAGTAGATATTTAGATACTAAATTTTAAATTTAAATTTTATGACTCGGTCAAAACCTATCCAAATATTTTAAAAGTTTATATTGTTTAGTATTTAAATAAATTTTGAAATCATATAAATTTATATATTTATTTTAAGCAATATTTTGGGATAATCAATTGCATATAAATGGCGAATTTGCACATTGTATATATAAATCTCAACACGAATATAGGTATACACTATGTGCACATTATTATATTGCATATGCACGTTATACACATAAGAGTAACAGTATACTCGTAAACTATATAAATACTATTAAATAAATTTATTAATTAAATAAATCATAAATTAAAATTAAACTGGATTTTATTTAAATAAAGTAGATTGGATATATTATAACCTATTAGACTTTATAGGGCCACTATGATGCAAACAAGGACTTTTTTTAGAAATTCACCCAATTTACCCGTTAAAGACCATGCTGGTTCCAGTAATAGTTTAGTAAATATTGTATGATAACATTACAACAAGCCAAATACGATAGCTAACGCGCGAACATTTTTCGATGGATATAATGAATTACAAGCGATTGCTCTAGAAAAAGGAAAATAATACAAGCTTAAGCATTATCCAGAAAATAATATGAATAAAAAATAATATGAGTAAATATATATCACTTTGGTAACAACCTTACTTTCTACGCCATAATAATAAACAAATTTAATTAAAACAAAAATGTTCGAATTTTATTTTTGATAATTATTATTTTTGAAAATAAATTTTAATTAATTGAAGTCTATTTGGTAAATGATTTTGTTTTAATAAATTGACTTAAGTAATAAATTCTTTTCATAAAATATATTGGACTCGAATAAAATATTTATAACGAGATATAATATTTTTATATTGTAAATACTTTTATATATGATTGAAATAAATGAAAATAAGTACTGTTCGATATTAATAAAATCAATATGTCAATGAAAATGAAAAATTGCTGAATTTAAATAATTGGTATAACTTATTGAAATATACTTAATAAATAAATAGAAAATCAATTTAAAGTAAATATATTTATTTATAGATAATGATAGAATTAATTAAAATATAAAAGGATGTATGATGTTTAAATTAGACAAATGTAAGGGTGTAACCGAAAAAAGGAGAAGCCAAATAATACATACACTCTTTTCCTCATTTGATACCAAGACCAAATCCATTTCCACTTTTCCACTTCAAATCCTTAATTTAGCAAATTGATCAACCAAAAAGAAACAAAAATTGATCGAAAAAGGAAATAAAGTGCCTGCGAGTATCAGCAACACATGCGACCAGCATCGCAAGACAATGACTGGCTCTCGGCATCAGTAGTTCGCGTGACAGAGGCGACAATGGACCTTGGTGTCCATGGTGTAGGAGGTGCGATTTGGTGCTAGCGTGATAAGAAGAATCTAACGGTAAATGTTGCTAGGCCTATGTACGAGTGGAAGGAAGACTGTGAGCGAGGTGGTTTATGGTGATTGGTTAGGGTCAATGAGGCAATGATGTTAGTGAAGCGATAAAGTGCTTAGAGGATATTTGTCTTGCTTTTTTTTTAGTGTGTTATTTCTTAAATCACATCTATATTATAACATAATTTTTCTTTGCACATTTTATTTGATTTTTTTTCGACGGTTATTGGTTGATATTGACTGATTTGGTTGAAACTGAGATGTATACCATTGTTTTATTTATGTTATGGTGAGTTTGATTGTTGTTGATGATGATACTTCTACACACACATACACACATATATATGTATGTATGTATGTATGTATGTATGTATGTATGTATGTATGCGTGTTTTTATTTGGGAGAAATATAACCGGAATTTATATTGAAAATTAATCAGTAGGGAAAATTGATTTATATACTTTTTTGAAATATTTATAAAATTTTGTTTGAATTATATTATTTTTGAAAGTGGAGATTTTGAAAATTGATTATAAAAAAGACTTTATAAAAAAGGGAAATTTAACTTTGAATTATTTTTGAAGTTGAAATTATGATAATGTTTTTATGAGTAGAATTATGAATAGATATTTTGTGTGTTCATATGCATATAAATATGCATATACATATACAAACATACATACATACATACATATATAATACACTACAACAAAATAACCCTATTGCAACTTTTCATTTACAACATTCAAAAAAAGAAGGTTTTTTAAAATATTTTAAACGAATTTTTTTGGGAAAGTTGTAATAAACTTATTTTTAACAATCGTTTCTTTTTGCCAGTTATAATAGTATATAACAACATTTTAGTTTTGACCGTTATAAATTATTATTGATAACAACATTTATTTAAAGTTGGCTTACTCGTATGTTTTAAGTGATTATGTAACCACTCTCAAGGAAATATTATTGACAATAAACGAAAATATGAGTAGACACAAAGATTTCTACTTAGTTATTTTAATGTTTATCGTAACCAATCGTACAAAAAAATTAAAGAAGCGTAAGAAGTGAGAAAAAGGAACTTTCGTAATATTTAAATAATGTTTAGAAAATTGGAAATTATTTTTATAAATTTTGTATATTTAACCTTTTTAATAAATTAAAGAATTAAATAAGTAATAGAATTCCAAGAAATCATTGAATGTTTAACCAATATAACTGACGTAAACAAAATTTAACTAAATAAAGTATTATTTATAGGTTCATAGTAATTGGCATATTATGATAAATAATAATAAGATAATTAACTATTAATTTTTATTTAATTTTAATTTTAAAATTTTAATTTATATATATTATTATTTAATAACTTGTAAAATAATTTATAATTCATATTTATTAGTTAATAATTGATAAATAACATTAAAGTCCAAAAATATATAATTAATATTTAATAATTAATAACGTGCACTTAAACTCTACTTGCAAATATTACTTTTATCCAAACAAAAATAAAGTTGAAATAATGTTAAAGTTCAAAGAAAAGTGTGATAGCCAAATTTATGGGCGGGCTCACGAAAATATTTGGTTGATCGCTCTTTAATTAAAGGTTTCCTCACTACTTACATCCTGGCCATCTTCAAATCCCTAAGTCATTCCTTTCCCAAATTTGATCCTTGGGTTTCATGAATTTCTCAAGTCTCAAAAAACAAACATCAGAATGTAAGGTGTCGTTCGCGGTAATATTTTTCCCCATTTTCATTGGTGATGCATTCAAGGCATCAAATGCCCCAACGTTCCATACCGCTTTCCCTGCTTCGATTGTCGATTGTTGGAAATTGGTATATTGGCATCCGATGCGTCAGACGTTCCCCTTCCCCTATAAAGCAACATCATTCTCCTTTATATTCTTCACACCATTATTCCTCTCTTCTCCTCTCTACTTACATATTTCCACATGTAACAACAATGTCTAATTCGGAAACAGATTCTGACTATGAAGATGGATAGGATTTGGTCGTTATATTCGCATATTTACGTAGAAGAAGGAGCCATATCATTTGAATTCACGCGTCAAATTATACCAGTTTAATGTGGGTAGACGGCATATTAAACGGGCGTCAAGAAAGTTGTCAACGAATTTTTGAATGAAAAGGCTTTGTTTTCTCTCATTATGCGATAGAGTGCAAAATTATGGTTTGACCACAACAGAAGAAATTAGTATCAGAGAAACAGTTTCCATATTCATATACACCATAGATGCAGTGCTCTCAAATCGACAAATAAGCAAAAGATTTCAAAGGTTGGGTAGCACAATTTTAGTTTGTTACATGTTGTTTTAGATCCTGAACAATTACTATAGATATTATCAAGCCAAATAATCCTCAATTTAAATCTATTCCAGATCTATTAGACAAACCGGTACTACCCATATTTTAGAAACTAGGTTAGTGCTATAGACAGTACACACGTAATGACACACTTACCTGTATATCGAGTTATTCCATACATAGGATGAAAAGGTTATCCTACATAGAATATCTTAGCAGTATGCTCATTCGATTTACAGTTTACTTATATTATGGTTGGTTGGAAAAGTACTACGCATGATAGTAGAATTTTTAATTTGGTTATAAATGATAGAAATTCTAGCTTCACTCACCCTCCACCTGAATAGTATTATCCAGTTGATTCAGGATACCTACTTCAGCCTAGTTATTTATCACCTCATCGTAATATTAAATATCATATTCCTCATTTTCATGAAACCGCTAATCAACCAAAATCAACAAATGAAAATTTTAATTTCTATCATTCAAGTTTATGTGAGCTAATTGAGAGAATCTTTGGAATATGGAAGAAAATGTTTGCCATTTTGAAAACTACGGCAACATACTCATTTGAAACTCAAGTAAAAGTTGTTGCATCTACAATGGCTATACACAATTTCATATGAAAATTCAATAATGGTGATCTAGATTTTATGGCTTATGATGATGGTCTCGATCTTATTCCAGAGGAATACCATGAGAAATATTATAGTATGAAAACTACACCGAACAGTGTAGTTGAACTGGTATAATGACATGTAGGCCATGAAATGTTAACAATTCGAGATGGCATAAGAGATGAAAATATTGCAGCAGGGTTGCACTGAAATATTGTATGATTTTAGCTGTACTTACTACTATCTGTTTCCATTTATTTAGTTTTTTTGTACTATTATGTCATTTTAATTAAACGCATATTACACATCAGAACAAATAATTAGTTAACTATAAATCAAGTAAACTAAAAATCACATTTTAAATACTCCGCTCAAATACTCCATTTGTAGCACATAAATGAATCATTAAGAACACACCCTAACTTCTACTGGGAGTATGGTTTATCCATCGCCACTTTCATTCTCTCTTTAATCTCTCATTTCTTCTTTTAGTGCATCCCTTCTTGTTGGAAAATTTGGTTTTAAAATTGAATTATTAAAAATAATGAAAGAGTATAGAATACCCCTCTTATTGAATAGTCCAACATTGTGGGGAACTATAGAGTGTTCCTATTTAAATATAGAATTCATAAGAGAAATGATGGGCCATTTGGGCACCAATGTTTTCTCTTGTGTTGAGGAGGGGACCATGTTGACCATCATATGCGTGCATGCACCGACTGACCGACTATACTCAACTCGACCCGACTCGGGTCGGGCCGATCCTGGCTTGGCTTGGAAAATGTGGTGTTGAACTCTTTATTTTTGGCAGTATATTTTTAAACTGACTTTGACTTAGTAATAATACCCAGTAAACTCTGTTTCGATGTTTTCTCATGACTTAGCCCTGTTTTTACTCTCTATATAAACCAAGCAATTGACACAGGAATATTATCGGTTTTAAAAACTAAGTTCTCTTCTTCTTCTGCCATAAAACACAACTTTAGATCTGAGCAATATATTTTGGGTGCTATTGAATCAACGGTCTTTGTGCAAGAGATTGTAGGTACTAATATTTAAGGCTGTTTTATCCTGAAGGGGGCGCTGCATCAAAGACTACCTTGCATAATTCTGGCACAACGGCGAAACATCTTAAAGAGAGCGACATAGTCTACGACTTGGACACAAAGACAATACAGATTCAGATCGAGGTTGAAAAATTTTAAGACGTTATGACTTCGATCACTGACAACTCTACTGCTCGACGTCAATATTTCAGGTTCTGATTGTGTCTGTTGCGCCATTCAAACTCGAGAGCCTGCATTTCAAGTGATGGCGCCAAAAGATGGAGTTTATTTTTACTACGTGGAAGGTGCTTGCTGTACTGATAACAGACAAACCACAACTGCTAAACAAACCCAACGAAGCTGAGATAGAGCATATGCGAGCCTAGACATTAAAAGAGTTGTAGATCTGGATGGAGCAAGGTTATCTATATAAGAATTCATCTTCAACGAACTCGGTAACGATCTGTACGATTACTACAACTCAGATAAGTCAGCAAAACAGATTTGGAATGCACTACAATAGAAATATGATACTAAGAAAGCTAGAGCGAAAAAGTATGTTGTCGGTAGCTATTTGAAGTTTTAAATGACGGATGAGCAATCTATGGGAGCGCAGTCGCACAAGCTTCAAAAAATTGCACATGAGATCATCTCCAAAGTTCTGGCTTTAGATGGACAATTTCAGGTTGTTATGTTAATTGATAAATTATCCCCTAGTTGGAAAGACTTTAAAAATATTCTTAGGCATAAGACTAAGGAGTTTTCCTTAGAATGTTTGATTACTCGTCTATGTATTGAAGAGGAGGCCAGAAAACAGGACCAAAATGAAAAGGGACTAGTATTTAGCAACAACACTAAGAAATCCATAAACACGAACTGAAACCAAATGCGAAAATTTTCAAAAATTGGAATCATAAACCAAATTAGAACCGCAATAATCAGCCTCAGAACAAACAGCAAAATGTCCCCTAAAGAATGGTACTGAACAGTTGTTCTTATGTTACAACTATGGCAAACTAGGCCATACGGCACCAAAGTGTCGAAAAAGGCCAAATCCGGCACCACAGGCTAACCTGACTGAAGAAGCCCTTGTGGTTATGCTTACTAAGATCAACCTA
Organism: Allium fistulosum; assembly: GCA_030737815.1. Taxonomy (NCBI): domain Eukaryota; kingdom Viridiplantae; phylum Streptophyta; class Magnoliopsida; order Asparagales; family Amaryllidaceae; genus Allium; species Allium fistulosum. Next base: position 331,955,604 of record CM060901.1, on the reverse strand, counting down.
GTTGGTGGATCAGAAGGGTGGTCGGTAGATACCTGTGCTTCTTGCCATGTCTGCTATGATCATGAAATGTTTAAAACAGATAATGTTGTTAATGACATGAAAGTGATGTTGGGAGATTCCCACACCACTACCGTTGTTGGAATTTGGACTATGGAGTTAAAGTTTACCTTTGGAAAGAACTTGTTGCTGAAAGATTTGAGGCATACTCCAAAGATGAGGAAAAATTTAGTATCTGGTTTCTTGTTAAATACAGTCGGTTTTATTCAAAATATTGGATTTGACTTGTACACCATCACTAAAAATGGTGTTTTTGTGGGTAAAGGATATGTTCTAGATGGGATGTTTAGGTTAAATGTTGATTTGAGTAAAGTTAATAGTTTTGCTTATATGCTGTGTGATTTTAATATTTTGCATGCTAGACGTTTTCGTGTTAATAAGCAACTAATTCATAACATAAGCAACTTAAGCTTAATCCTTAAAGTATCCATTAGTGATTCAGATATATGTGAATATTGCCAAGCTAAAATTACAAAGACCCCACATAAATCTGTGCTTAGAGAATCGAAACATTTAGATTTAATACATTCTGACATATATCAACTTGAAGCCACTCTAACTAGGGATGACATACGCTACTTTTTTACTTTTATTGATGATTGTTCTGATTTCACTTATGTTTATCTCATGAAAAATAAAAGTGATGCACTAGATATGTTTAAGTTATTTGTCACTGAAATTGAAAACCAATTTAATAAAAAAAATTAATAGATTTCGTAGTGATAAAGGAACAATATATGAATCTAGCTTATTCATTGAATTTTATAATCAACATGGCATAATACATGAGATAAATGCACCTTATTCACCTAAATGAATGATAAAGCTGAAAGAAAAAATAGGACTCTTACCTAAGTTTTTATAGCTATTTTATTAAATTTGGATGCAGCATCATACTGGTAGGGGAAATTTTGTTAACTGTTTGTTATGTTTTAAACGAAATTCCAAAATATAAGAGCAAAATTTCACCTTTTGAGATTTTTAAAAATCATAAAACCAACTTGTCTTATTTTAAAACTTGGGATTGCTTGGCATTTGTTCGTATTCCTGACCCTAAAAGAATTAAATTAGTAAGTCGAGCATATGAATTATGAATCAGCGGAATAAGGATCTTAAGGCTAAATTAATACTAGAAGGGGGGGTCAATAGTGTTTAATTGATTATATGAATATTTTTCAAATTCTTTAAGATTCTACTTGGAATGATATAATTAACAATCACAGAACCAAAGTATGGATAAAAGTAAATGCAGCAAAAGTAAAAAGTAAAGAACACACCAGGATCTTATACTGGTTCAAAGTTACCCTACATCTAGTCCCACACAATTCCTTGTATGGATTTCTTTTCAACTAGTAAATACAAATAGAATCCTGATTTCAAGGCTACGAGACACACCCACCAAAATCCCGACCTCCGGGAAGAGTCACTTGATTTCCAACCCATAAGAGCACCCACTAGATTTACGAGCTACTAAGCATACCCAATTAATTTTACAGGCTACAATCACACCTACTTGGATTTCAGGAATACTAAGCACACCACAAAGTATAAGAGTATGACTTGATAGATTACAGACTCAGATCTTCGATCTTGATTATAATTGATCCTATAACTCTTGAATCGCACTTTGATCTTGAGAGAGATGAGAGAAATCAGAGAGTGTATGAAAGAGAATCAATTGGTTCAAAGTAAATGTAGCAAAAGTAAAAAGTAAAGAACACACCAGGATCTTATACTGGTTAAAAGTTACCCTACATCTAGTCCAACACAATTCCTTGTATGGATTTCTTTTCAACTAGTAAATACAAATAGAATCCTGATTTCAAGGCTACGAGACACACCCACCAAAATCCCGACCTCCGGGAAGAGTCACTTGATTTCCAACCCATAAGAGCACCCACTAGATTTACGAGCTACTAAGCGTACCCAATTAATTTTACAGGCTACAATCACACCTACTTGGATTTCAGGAATACTAAGCACACCACAAATTATAAGGGTATGACTTGATAGATTACAGACTCAGATCTTCGATCTTGATTCTAATTGATCCTATAACTCTTGAATCGCACTTTGATCTTGAGAGAGATGAGAGAAATCAGAGAGTGTATGAAAGAGAATCAACTATAATGATTGAATTTGATTCTGTTTGAATTTTGGCAGAGTTTTGATAGAAATTGATTTAGAAATAAAGAGAGTGAAAAGAGAAGAAAAAACAAGAAAGTAGTTAATGAAAATTCGTTTGGAAGTCTGGCAAGGTTTCAAATCTCGGATTTTGGCCAATATCTCGGGCAAATATCTCGGCTGTCTCGGGCGATATTTAAAACACTTATAACTAACCAAGCTGCCAAATCTCGGATTTTGGCTAATATCTCGGATTTTCATCTCGGCTGATCTCGGGGAGATTTAAAACCTTGAAGTCTGGTATATATAAGAAAACAATAGTCATGTCCATTCATGAAGAGATACGATGAAAAGACACTTCCATTCTAATTTGAATTTTGAATTTTACGGCCACTATGTCGACATACATGGATTGGATATGTCGACATATCCCTTTGTATTTCGAACAACACTTTAAAAATATTATTTTGAAAATCTGTTGCTTTATAAAATAATTTGATACTTTGTAGAATCATTTAATATAGTTTATACACATGTTAATCAAAATATAACTTAATAAAAATTTATAAAATAGTTTTGAAAGATCTAATAAGAATATTCAATAATATACATAAAAGTCAATATAACTATAACTTTAAAAAAAATAAACAAAAATTCAATATATATATATATATATATTAACTTAAAAACACTAAAATGATATCTTTATAAGTAAGAGATTGAAAATAGTTTTAGGAAATATTTTGAAAAGATTATTTTAAAAACAGAATATTTGAAAAACGATTTTAATACAAAATTAGAGAAAGTGAGAGATATTAGGAAAGTGCTATCAAGGTTTTAACATAAAATCTATGACTCTATTACTAATCTGAAATATCTTGAAACCTTGAACTCTTCAATAATCATGAGTCTTCATTCTTGAACTCTTTAAACTTTATATCAGCATCTTGAATCTACTCTGGATACTGTACAGTCTTCTTAATCAACGCCTATCTAATATCCTACACTATATACTATATATATCTTGATAAAACATTTGTTTCTATATTTTATATAATGTCCTATAGTTGTTATCATCAAAACCAAAACCTAAGGTGCTAACAATATCCCCCTTCTTGATGATGATAACTCTATATATAAAATATAAAATAACTCCCCCTGAGTTACAAAACTCCTCCTTAATCTATGCCTAGATTTTATATATTTCTCCACCTTTTTCATCAACAAAAATAAACTAACTATAACTCCCCCTAACTAATATACTATAGTAATAATGATAAGAATGACATATAAGAAATGATGAGTGATAACACAAATCATTAATAGTAACCATACCAAACTATATATTCATTTAATATCACAATACAAAGTAGTCACAATCTAGTCAAATCTTAAACTATACGTATAGGTTTGAAGTAAACTTGTCAAATCAAATCAAATACACATACCACACATTCAAAGCAATCAAAGAAAAACAAATATTATCTAACATGAACTAATGAATGGAGATTTGTAAATGGGACAATGAGGATAATGAAGGCAAAAGTTCCCTTTTACACTACTCCGTACTTCTCCTTCTCTTCCATCGTGAAATTTTCCTTTCAAGTTTGCATAAAACATTTTAACCAAGTGTGGATAGCAAACAAAATCATTTTGAGAAGCATCAATTAAACTGAGAATTCCATTTTGTAAACAAAGAGAATCAAGTTCATAAGTAGAAAAATCATTGAAAATAGCAAACTTTCCCGTAGAAACTGTTCCATAATTCATAAAACTAATATATGCTTTCATAGCCTCCTGATCATGGAAGAGAAAATTCATGATACCTTTGGGAAAGTCTCATAGATATAGGAGTGCTTGAGAAAGCCATTGATGAAGAGTTTTGAAGAGATAAGAGAGTTAATGAAATTTTTAATTTTGAAATGAAAGTGAGAAATGAATGGATGGAGATAGAGTAAGAAAATAGAGAATCAAAGGACATGTTCTTTGGTCAATAAGCTACTTTTCAGAACATAGAAGTTGGTGAAAAGGTGGAGGGAAATTAAAATTTTGAATCTAATATTAAAATTCAAAATCTGTCTATATATGTCGACATATTTTCTAGGGTATGTCGACATATAGGTCGAAATTTTCAAAAATGAATTTTGTTTAACTATATCCTATTTTATTTTATAGATCTATTTATAGTTATTCTATTTTCACAAAAATAATTTTAATGCATTTATATTATTATTTTATTACTAAAATATATAAAATATTTATATTTAAAATATAATTACAAAATATTCAACCAATATTATTATTAATCTATAGGATATTCCTAACAACCAATAAAGCAACCAAAAGAAAAGAATAATTCATTCAAGAAATTAAAAAACTTTTGATATATCAAAAGTGTACCTTTTTCTGATCCATTTTACCATTTTGTTCTGAATTATGTATTGCTGTGAAGCACATGTTAGCCATTTCTATATCTAATTCATTATCACTTGAGGATGTGTCTGAATCGTCTAATGTTGCAGTATAGGCTCTTCTCATTTTCTGAATGATTCAGAGTTCAGTGTAGTTTTCAGTTTATCGGGATGTGGAGAGTCTCGTTTTAAATGGCCAGGGTCATTGCAGTTATAACATATAATGCCATTTCCATTTCCACTTCTGCTTCCTGGATTTTTGTTGTCATTTCTTTTGAAATTGTTCATCTTCCTGTAATTTAGAAATTTTCCGAAATTCGTTGGCATGAAAGCAATTTCTTCATCGTCGTCGTTTTCTGTATCTAGATTATCCGTCATTGCATTAAAAGCTATAGATTTCTTCTCTATTGCTTTGCTTTCTCCCTTGCCCCGCATTTGTGCTTCAAAAGATATTAAATTGCCAATTAATTCTTTAATTTTTAGAGTGCTAATGCCATTAGTCTCTTCAATTGCAAGAATCTTTTGATCCCATTCAGGAGTAAGTGAATTGAGGATCTTTCTAACTTGATCCTCTTTGGAAAAACTTTTACCTAGTGCAATAAGTGAGTGTACCATATCTTGAAATCTACTATACATATCATATATGGACTCATTTGGAATCATTTTGAATAACTGAAACTGATTTGTTAACATGGAAATTTTGGTCTTTTTGACCTTACTTGCCCCTTCATGTGTAACTTGCAAAGTTCTTCAAATTTCAAATGCAAACTCATATATATACTCTATTAAATTCATTTCTATCTAGTGAGCAAAATAATATATTCATAGCCTTAGAGTTACTTCGTGCAACTGCTTTTTGATCAGCAGTCCACTGTGCGAAAAAATTCTTGGTTTCGGTGTACTCGGTTTGTATGATATTCCAAGTGTCTAAACTAATTGACTGTAAATAAATTTTCATTCTACATGACCAATATGTGTAATTACTACCATTAAAAAGTGGAGGTCTAGCAGCAGATTGTACTTCGAAAAATGAGATACTAATAAGTGTGTTAATAGCATTACTAACAGTACTATCACCAGTGTTAATAGCTATTTAAACTTTTTCAAAAATCAGATGATGAATATTTAAAAACCAATGCCCTGATACCAAATGTGAGTCAGCAGAATAGGGATCTCTAGGCCAAATTAACACTAAAGGGGGGATGAATTGTGTTTAATTCATTATATGAATATTTTTCCAAATTCTTTAAGATTCTATTTGGAATTATGTAATTAACAATCACATAAACAATCATAGAATCAAAGTATATATAAAATTAAATGCGGTAAAAGTAAAATAAGAACACACTAGAACCTTATACTGGTTCGGAGATACCCTACATCCAGTCCTGCACAATTCCTTGTATGGATTTCTTTTCAACTAGTAAATGCAAATACAATCTCGATTTCAAGGCTATAAGGCACACCCTCTAGAATCTCGACCTTTGAGTAAAGTCACTTGATTTCCAAGCCACAAGCAATCCTACAAGATTTAAAGGCTACTAAGCACACCCAATTGATTTTACAGGCTGCAATCACACCTACTTGGAATTCAGGGATACCAAGCACACCACAAAGTATAAGAGTATGATTTGATAGAGTTTACAAACTTAGATCTTCGATCTTGATTACAATTGATCCTATAACTCTTGAATAGCACTTTGATATTAAGAGAGATGAGAGAAATCAGAGAGTGTATGAAAGAGAATCAACCTAGTAATGATTGAATTTGATTCTAGTTGAATTTTGATAAGGTTTCGATACAAATTGATTTAAGAATCAAGAGAGTGAAAATAGGAGATAACAAAAGGAAAGTAGTTAATGAAAATTTGTTTGGAAGTCTGGTATATATAGGGAAACAACAGTCATGTTCATTGACGAAGAGATACGATGAAAACACACTTCCATTCAATTTTGAATTTTACGGCCACTGTATTGATGTACATGGATAGGATGTGTCGACATATCACTTTGTACTTTAAAAAACACTTTTAAAATATTATTTTGAAAATCTGTTGCTTTGTAAAATAATTTGATACTTTGTAGAATCATTTAAATATAGTTTATACACATTTCAATCAAAATATAACTTAATAAGATTTTATAAAATAATTTTAAAAGATTTAATAAGAATATTCAATAATAGATATAAAAATCAATGTAATTATAACTTATTAAAATATAAACAAAAATTCAATATATATATATATAAACTTAAAAACACTAAAATGATATCTTTATAAGGAAGAGATTGAAAACCATTTTGGGAAATATATTGAAAAGATTATTTTAAAAACAGAATATTTGAAAAATGATTTTAAAACAAATTTAGATAAAGTGAGAGATATCAAGAAAGTGCTATCAAGGTTTTAACATAAAATCTATGACTCTATTACTTATCTGAAATATCTTGAAACCTTAAACTCTTTAATACCCATGAGTCTTCATTCTTGAACTCTTGAAACTTTATATCAGCATTTTGAATCTACTCTGGATATTATACAGTCTTCTTAATCAACACTTGTCTAATATCCTGCACTATATACTATATATATCTTGATAAATCATTAGTATCTATATTTTATATAATGTCCTATAGTTGTTATCATCAAAACCAAAACCTAAAGTACTAAGATGAATGTGTTTTCATTAGTTATTCCATTAACAGTAAAGCATATAGGTTTTTTGGTTTGAATGCTCGAGTTATTATTGAGTCAAATGAATCTGATTTCTTTGAAAATAAATTTTCGTTTAATCTTAGCAATAGTAGGGGCACGTCTACTACTAATAATCCAATAATCAGAAATAATGAACATAATGTGGAAATTGAATCTGAACCTAGAAGAAGTAAAATAGATATGATAGCTAAAGATTTTGGTCAAGAATATTATGCTTATGCACTAGAAGAGGACCCTGCTAATCTAAAAGAAGCTTTGTCTTCTTTAGATTCAGACCTCTGGAAAGAAGTTATAAATGATAAAAATGGAATCTCTTGAATCTAATAAAATTTGGCATCTTGTTGACTTACCTCCAAGTTGTTAAACTATAGGTTGTAAGTGGGTATTTAAAAAGAAGTTGAAAACTGGTTGTACAACTGATAAATATAAGGCTCGTCTTGTATCTAAAGGATTTAGACAAAGAAAAAACATTGACTTTTTTGATACCTTTTAACCCATTACAAGAATAACATCAATTCGAATATTAATTTCTCTTGCTTCACTTTATGATCTGCTAATTCACCAAATGAATCTAAAAACTGCCTTTTGAATGGTGAATTAAAAGAAGAGATTTATATGGACCAACTGAAGGTTTTGTTATACCTGGTCAAGAGCATAAAGTTTGTAAATTAAATAAATCTCTATATGGTCTTAAACAGGCACCTAAATAATGGCATGAAAATTTTGATAATCTAGTTATTTCACATGGTTTTAAAGTAAATGAAAGTGACAAGTGTATTTATTATAAATTCAAGAATAATATTTGAACTATCATATGTTTATATGTGGATTATTTACTTATATTTGTTAAAATATTCATGCTGCGAATCATGTTAAGTCCATCCTATATGCCAATTTGATATGAAAGATCTTGGTGAAGCGAGTGTAATTCTTGGTATTAAGATTACTAAGCCTTGAAAAGGAAATTTCTTTAGATCAATCTCATTATGTTGAGAAGATGTTAAAGAAATATAATTACTTTAAATATAAAACTGTTAGTACACTATATGATCTAAGTGTAAAACTATTTAACAACACTAATGAAGGTGTAAGACAGTCTGAATATGCGAGCATCATTAGCAACCTTCGGTACGCCACTGATTGTACTAGACCCAACATCGCCTATGTCGTAGGATTATTGTGCAGGTTTACTAGAAGACCTAGTATAAAGCATTGGCACACTACTGAAAGGGTCATGAGATACCTTAAAAGGACTATGAACCTTGGATTACACTATTAGAAGTTTCCCACTATCCTTGAAAAATATAGCGATGCAGCTTGGAATACATTATCAAACAATTCCAAACCCACTAGTGGATATATTTCCAGTATTGCAGGAGGAGTTGTTACTTGAAAATCTAAGAAATGTACTATTTTGGATCAATCCACTATGGAGTCAGAAATGATAGCACTAGCTACTGCTAGTGAAGAAGCAGATTTCTTAAGGAATCTGCTAGCTAAGATACCCTTATGGGAAAACCCGATACCAGCTATGTTGGTCCATTGCGATAGTACCGTGGCTATTGCAAAAGTTGGGAACTACTATTACAATGGTAAGAGATGACAAATTCATCGTAAGCACAGTACTGTAAGACAGTATATCTCTTCAGGATTTGTAAGAGTGGATCATGTACATACCGATGAGAATCTGGCGGATCCTTTGATGAAAGGATTGATCAGAGAGAAAGTCCTTTCTACTGTAAAATAATGGGACTATTTCCCATAGAATGAGAACTCAGAGAATGAGTAGTCACTCATAATAGTAACCCAACCGATGATTGGAGAACCCAATAACTAAGCTCAACGGGTAATAACAAGTTATGAAGTGACAGTGATTGAACATGCTAGTTTCAATAGATAGAAGCATGTAGTCCTAAAGCGATAAGAGAATGAGTTTTAACTCTTAATGAAATCTATATTCTATGTGAAGTGAAGTACCTAGCTACAGGAGTACTCTTGATATATTCACATATGTGAATGTGGAAATGTGGTTGTTTCCTATGGAATTTTGGGTAAAATTCCTATAGAAATACTAAACTAGGATAAACATGCATGGTCTTTAAAGCACGGGCTATAGACTGTACCCTAGAAAGGTTGTGTGTGGTTTGATGTCAGAGATAGAGTTCAAAGCTACGAGTCACTCTAGTATAATCTGCATCTTAATCAATATGCAAAGGTTCAAATCGAAAGATACATTTGTTTATGCACAATCTTATAAAATCAGAATTTGCTCGATAAAAAATATTTTAAAAAAATTCATGTGGAAGATTATTGGAAAATTTGGTTTTAAAAATGAATTATTAAAAATATTGAAAAGAGTATAGAATACCCCTCTTATTGAATAGTCTCATATTGTGGGGAACTATAGATTGTTCCTATTTAAATATAGGATTCACAAGAGAGATGGGCTCTTTGGGCACCCATTGTTTTCACTTGTGTTGAGAAGAGAGACTATGTTGACCATCACACGCGCGCGTGTCGACCGACTTGACATGACCCGACCCGGACCGGGCTGGGCTTGGTTTGGCTTGGCTAATGTGGTGTTGAATTATTTATTTTTGGCAATATATTTTTAAAACGACTTTGACTTGGTAATAATACCCATTAAAGTTATATTCGATGTTTTCTCATGACTCAGCCCCTTTTTACTCTCTATATATACCAAGCAATTGACACAGGAATATTATTATTTTTAAAAACCGAGTTCTCTTCTTCTTCTGCCTTAAAATACAAATTCAGATCTGATCAATAATTTTTGGGTGCTATTGAACCAGCGGTCTTTGTGCAACAGAATATTGATACTGATATTTAAGGATGGTTTATCCTGGAGGCGGCGCTGCATCAGAGACTACCTTGCACAACTTTGGCACAGCAGCGAAATGTCTTAAAGAAAGCGATCTAGTCTGTGGTCTTCATCTCTGCTTTAGATCTGCCTTGCGTCCGCCGCCCTCTGTACAATCCTGGCGTTTGCGTACTTTCTGCCACCTTTGCACTAGTGCGTAGCTGCTGGTGTGCTCTTTGTGTGGTTAAAGCATCCCACCATGGATGACTATGTCGCATTGGTAGGTGTGTCTGCCAAATTTGTTTGGTTGTGAATATGGTTAATTTTGTATGGTTTTTCTGTAGCTTTCTCTTCTTTGGTGTTTATTGAGTTGTGTTGTCAATGGTTCCCTCTCTCTAACGCTTTGAGGAAGCTGCTGTCTAGCTCCGAGGTGACTACCATCTTTTCGTTCTCCCAGCCTAGCTCCGAGGTGACTACCATGTGCAGCTTGGGTGAGCTCTGTCATGGGATGTTCTGCTGTTCTTTATAAGATGAATTTATCAATGTGTTGCTTTTGAGCTTTGATGTTTTCAATGTATCACTATTTTATCTGAGTAGTTGCCTTTTTTGTATTTTTAGGTTCTATTATATAACACAAACATCGCTAGAACCACTTTTCTTCGACAACTAGAACCACTAACATATAGATTCAAATTTACATGTAGTTTCTCAACTAGGAGTATGTTTAAATTTCATTATATAATCATTCTACATTATCAAATTTAATGCACTATGTTAGGGTTGTTTCGCCTATTGCAAAGAGGAACAACGGTTTGGAATTAGAATAGTCTCGCATCGCTAAATAACTTGAAAATGTGGTGTATAAATATGGGTTGGTAGGCACGTAACATTGGGGATTCCTTTTGTTACAACAAAGTGTGTGTCAACCCATATGCATACGCCACGTGCTGGAGATAGGGAGCTTGGTCCAACCGCCATTACATAACATGCTATGCTTTACATATTCTCAAAAATGATTAAATACTACAGTGAAGATCAGTTGAGATCAACCCAGTTCTTGTCATTTTGCATAGATTTGTGTTGGAAGAGTATTTTATATGTTGAAATATAAGTTTTTAAGAGTTTAGATGTGAGTTTGTGTAATTGATTCCCTATTGTAAGGAAAACTTCTTTTTGGCTAGTTTGATAACTATACATTTGAAAGAAGTAATATATGTACAAAGTCCCCTCAAAGTACATAATGGTGTTTTACTGTTTAAAAATTAGACATTGCTCTTATGTGTGTGTGTGTGTGTGTGTTTAATGCTTAGTTAACGCAAAAAACTTTAATACATGTTGGTTGTGAATGTTTTTCAATTTCTTAGTGGTCTTTAGAAAATAGTACATTTTGATATAAACATCTGGTATAACGCTTAGTTTAATAATTTGGTCATCGACATTTTAGTTGTTAGATTTTGCTCAATTCAGGTGATATCATCAAATTGATTCATTGCTCAGTTTAGTCACAGGAATGCTCCCAGTTTAGTCATAATCACAAGAATGCTCAATTGATTTACAACTCAGTTTTGGATATAAGGGAAACTTCTTGAATACTAGGTATTAGCTTAGCTTCTTGTGACACAATTTTACCAAATTTCCATTCAATTCATTGTAAAGTTTTATTACTTATTAAGCATACAACTTGTTGTTGACACCATTTCCCATTAATGAATATTGACTGGCTCTCTAATGAAAAAGTCGTTTTGGTTTGGAGTGGTAAGATTAGCAGTTCAGTTTGTACGGGAAATTGCAATTACAAGTAGTTTGGTAATAAGATTCTTGGATTATATTGTAGCTTTATGGAGATATCAACTTATGTGTCAGTTGGACGGTTAACCGTTTAACTTGAATAGAACGGTTAACCACCTATTAACCGAGCTTGTAACTTAATACCTATGAAACCTTTTGAATTAAACTACCATGATAGATATGTGTGTGTGTGTGTGTGTGTGTGTGTTGACCGGGTTTTTAACCCAGTAGAATTCAGAAGGAGATAGGACATTCAAACTGAGCCAGAATGACTCAAAACTTGACTAGAAGACTTAAAAGTACATGACAAAGAAACTCCGGGAGTTTGAATCAAAAATACTCCAAGTATTTGGATCAGCACCGATCCGATCCAACTGGATCGGTACCGAACCAAAATATTGACTTGTGGATTCTCCAATCCACATGCATTATGTTCCTACATCTCTCCTAAACTTATCTACCAAGTTTGATAACATTCCGATCATCCGAGTTGAAGAAGTCAAGACTTATCTGATTCGGATTACAGTTCAATCTAATTTACAGGTGAACCATCGTCAAAACAAGTCAACAAGCTATGAAATCACATGGGGAACCTCGCATGTAAAAAAGGAAGCCAATGAAGTAGCGGTTGAGCAAAAATTGCATAACATTTCGGATCGGTACCGCTCTAATCCAATTGGATTGGTGCCGATCCAAAAAGTTAGTCCAAAATTACCCCAAATTTTACGTGCCTCCTCCTAGAGATAACTACAGGCCTCTGGTACTCTAGTTCTGATCCAAATGCTATCTAAATCTGATAAATACCATCCTATCTTCAACAAAAGGGGGCTAGCTGTTCTCATCGCTGGAGAAAGTCTGCTACTAAGATTCTTCAACCTTCCTCCTCCTCACAATGGCTGCCATAGGATAATTGAGATCCTTCCTTTTATCTCCATCAATGGTGGTTTGATCTTTCTTCTTTCAATTATTATAATTGTAAACAACTTGTACTTGTTATCAATAGTCAATCCATCAAGCGGACGTAGGCTTCTTTAACAGACGAACCACTATAAAAATTTTGTGTTTCTCTACTTTATTTTGTCTTTTCTGCAATTTGGAGAGTATTTTGCTTTACTTTATCTGTCCTGGTAAATAGGGCTGGTGCTTTTACAATTATATCAGGGTGTTGATCCATTTTTTGGGTTAACATTTTAGTGCTTTCACTGAGAGTTGAACTCAGGCTTAAATCTAGCTATCTACTTTGGATCAGATGGGTTCCGAAGTTAGATCCTCAATCTCTTCTCAGAAGATCTACTACTGAGAATCAATGGCACCAGAAAGAAGGAGAACTACTTCCGGAAGATCCATAGAAGCTGTAATTGTTGGAGTAGAGATCAATCCTAAGAAAATTGAATTCAATGGCGCCAGCACAGGAGATCAGGTGTTTGGATCCTCTATTCAGCGTGAAGTTGTCAATAGAGATGAATTAAATAAAAAGGTTGATGAAATAAATTAGAAGATGGAAAACAGCAAAAGAGCTCTTATGGACAAATTGAATGTTCTATTGACCTTAGAGTCACATGCTGCTCCAAGAACCATGACAGAGCCCGCGGTTGTCATGGAATAAGAAAATTCTTCCGTCTTTGGCCTAAATAGGAGATGCAGAAAGCAGCAGCAGAAAGGAGTGATAGGTGGAACCATAGGAATTAATATAGAAGGAAATGCAAGCACTCCACCAACTGTGAGGCAACCGGCTATAAACTTGAATCTAGGGGCGAAAACCCCATGGAAAGATATAGCAATGAATCTCTCCGACTCAGAATATGTGAGCGACTTGATGACGACAAGTTGGAAGGATATACCAATGCATTCAATAATGACAGAGAGATCCAAACTGCCCCTATCCAACTAACAGCAAGCCAACGGAACTCTAAGGGAGTGGCTCCCCCGAAGAAAGGAGAGCCTAGGTTTAAGGCCACAAGACGAATGAGCGTCGTCACCTGAAGAACTTTATTGGGTAGGTTATTCAGGAAAACAAGCTTCACCAGTATGTGAGGAAACCATATAATCCTGACCAACCCGCAGGTCCCCAAGCTTCTAGAGATCGAGGGAATCAAGCTAGAACCAATAAAGAGGGACCTAGATGGACTAACCAGAGACTCATCATTGGAACAATATCTGGAGGACCCTATCCCGCATAGAAGAGTTTGAGATAAATGGAGTTGCATGCAAGCTCATTAAAGCACGCTCCGAAAGATTCGTCCTTTGCGATCGAAGATGGAACCCCTGCCAAGCTGCAGAGAACCCTGAATGATGACATAGTATTTCGAAATTGAGATGCTGAAGGGATAGAAGCTCCAACTCTTGACCCCATGGTCGTGACAATAAGAATCGGACCCGCGGTGGTCCGACGAGTATTGGTAGATAGTGGCAGTTCCATGAATATCTTTTTCAAACACACCTTTGATTAGATGAAGATTAGTATGAAAGATGTATCCGCCTGTCGAACAAAGATCCAAAGATTCACCAGTGAACCTAAACAACCTATCGAAATAAATGATTTACCCATAGAACTTGGGGAAGGTGACCTAAGAGTCACCCTCATCCAAACCTTTGTGATCGTAGATGAAATTTCCGCCTACAATGCCTTCCTGGGGCGGCCTGCCTTGGCAAATTTCAAAATTGTTTTAGCTTAATGCTGTCTAACTATGAAATTTCCAATGGAGAATGGAGTCGGGGTGATTAAAGGAGACCAAAGTGCCGCTTGAGAATGCTATATCATGGAAAATGCGAGTCTAAAAGTAGGGAAAAAGGGAAGAATATGAGGAGACTCTCCACATTCGTGAACCTTCCGAATAGCAACTACAGAGCCCTTCTGGCTTGGGGACCATAGCCGATTCGACAAGGCTTTGGACCCTAGAAAAAAGAGTTCAGGGAAGGATCGGACAGCACCGGCAGAATTGACGGTGTCTTTCCTTGTCGATATGGATGACCTGACACGGCTCCTGAAAATTGGATCACATCTTGGAAACAAGACGTAATTGGAACTCATCAAATTTCTTCACGCCAACCTCGATGTATTCATTTGGATGCATTCCGATATGTGTGGGTGTCATCAAAAATCGCATGCTACGTACTCAATATTGATCCCAAGTATACACAAGTAAAGTAGAAGAGGCGCAACCTAAGACCCAAACGATCCAAAACGCTAAGAGAAGAATTATACAAGCTGATGGCGAACGGTTTTATCCACGATGCAACCTACCCCGAATGGGTATCTAACTCGGTCTTGGTCAAGAAGTCCAATGGGAAATGGCGAACCCGTATCGACTACTCAGATCTAAACAAAGCTTGTCCGAAAGACAGCTTTCCTCTGCCCATAATCGATCAGCTTGTGGATGGGAATGCTAGACATGATTTGCTATCATTTATGGATGCATACTCGGGATACAACCAGATCATTATGCACGAACTTGATAAGGAAAATAATAGTTTTATTATCGATCTAGAGTTATACTATTATAAAGTAATGCCATTCGGCTTAAAGAATGCTGGGGCAACCTACCAACGACTAGTGAACACCATGTTCAAGCGTCAGATCGGGAAACTATGGAAGTCTATGTGGATGATATGTTGGTTAAATTGCGTATAGCCGCAAATCACTTGGATAATCACACCGAAATGTTTAAAATACTCTGTAAATATGGAATGAAACTCAATCCACTTAAATGTCACTTCAAAGTAGCCTCTAGAAAGTTCTTGGCATTCATCGTAAGCGCTAGAGGCATCGAAGCAAATCTAGAACAAAACACTACTCTACGAGAAGTCGAGGCCCCAAAGAACAAGAAGAAGTCACAAAGCTTGAATAAAAAAGTTGCAGCACTAAGCCCGTTCATCTCAAAAGCAACCGACAAATGTATACCGTTCCTTGACGTACTAAGAAGGGAAAGAAGAACTTCTAATGGAATCAGGCTTGTCAAACTGCGTTCGAAGAGTTACTGCGACATATGGAAACACCGCCAATCATATCCAAGCCGGTAAACGGAGAAGACTTGTTCATCTACTTAGCAGCTCACCTCATGCATTAAGTGTCGCGCTTGTACATAAAGAAGCTAGGATCCAATGACCCGTATACTACATCGGTAAATGGTTCACTGGAGCAAAGAGGAACTATCAGAAATTGGAAAACAAGCATATTGCCTCTTGATCGCATCTAGAAAGTTACGACCATATTTCCGAGTGCACCCGATCAAAGTACTAACAGACCAACCCTTGAAGCAAGTGTTGTATCGTCTCGAGGCCTCCAGGCGGTTTATTAAAAGGAACATCGAATTGAGTTAATATAAAATCATTTACCATCCACAAAGGGCGACCAATGGGTAAGCATTGGCAGATTTCATTGCTGAATTTACTATACCAGATAATGTAGAAGATATTACTCCGGAAGTGGAAACACACTAGAAGTTGTTCGTCGATGGTGCATCTAACAACTTCTGCTCGAGAGCAGGGTTAGTGCTTGCGACTCCCAAGGACGATCCATTTTCTATGCCTTACGCTTGGAATTCCCTACAATAAATAAAGAAGCAGAATACGAAGCATTGATAGCTGGGCTAAAGATTATGAAGGAACTTGAGATAAAATCCATACACATCTATAGCGACTCTCAGCTAGTTGTTTGTCACGTGAAGGGCGAATACCAGGTGTTACCCGGCACCTTGGCCCGGCTACAATGTAATAGTTGCATAGGTTATAGTTAGCACTAAACAAGATTCTGGCCAAGAAGAGACTTGGGATATAAGGGTTTGATGCAATCGATGTAGTTCGGCATGTATGTGTGGCTCGGTATGTATGGCTCGGTATGTATGGCTCGGTCAAAAGAGGGAAAACCATGTCGTTCGGTCATGACGTGAAGAATAAGGTGGGTCGGAATACATGGCTCGGTCTACGTGGATCGGCAGATGTCGCTCGGTCAAGGAAGAAAGGTCGTGCATGGTTCGGCCTTGGCGGATCGATTAAGGTGAATGAAGTAGAAGTGGATCGGCCATGTTGGTTCGGCCTTGGCAGATCAGTCAAGGTGAATGAAGTAGAAGTGGTTCGGCCTTGGCGGCTCTGCCAAGGTGAATGAAGAAGAAGTGGTTCGGCCATAGTTGTTAGATCAGGGAGATACGACCGGCATTCTTTCACTTCGGCCCAAATCACCACTTACTTTGAGTTACTTACAAGAAAACCCGAGCTCGGCCAAAGTAGGTCGGCGACCACCGTTCGGCATTGTAGGCTCGGTATGCTCGGTTCGATGTACAGGAGTTGTCAGTAGTGGGCCGGAGTGTCTTGGTCATGGGCCTACGCAGGAGAACCGGCCTATCTTCATCTATAAATAGAGGGGTAGGGGTATAGTGAAATAGGCTTTTTTGGGATAACTCCAGAGAAACTCTGCCATTTTTTATACTCTCCTCCTTTTGTTTCAAACTTGTATTCAAGTAGTTTGTTTACGGATTGTATCTGTATGCAAGTGATTGAAAAAGTAATAAATATTCTATTCAAAGTGGACATAGGCAATTCCGCCGAACCACTATAAATCTGGTGTTCTCATTTATGTTGTTCTTTTTGCACTCAATTGCATGATTTCTCTGTTTTAATTTACTTTCTTCATTAATCTCTCTACACAACTCTATTCAAGGGTGTCAGTGACCAATTTTGGTGCTTTCACTGAGAATTGAATTCTCAGCTTGATTGGATCTCATCGTCTACTAGTGGATTTCCATATTCGTGAGATAGATCCAGTTGTTTACCAGCAAACTTCCTATTCTACTCAGATTTGAATGAGATCTAAAGGAAGCTATTAGCCATGGGATTGGATTCACTGATGTACGCAAGTTTTTGGGATTGGATTTTTGAAGTTTGCACTGGAGTTATATGAAGGCCGACCCCTCTCTGAAGGTAATTCAGCCAATCTCTCATATAACCGACCTCTCACTCAATGCAGATATCCGATCCCTCACAAAAAGAAAAAAAGAAAAAAAAATCTTACATACTGATCGCCCCAGAAAAGGTGTATGCCGACCGCTCCAGAAAAGGTGTATGCCGACCGCCCTAGAAAAGGTGTATGCCGACCGCTCGAGAAAAGGTATATGCCGACCGCTCCAGAAAAGTTGTATGCCGATCGCTCCAGAAAAGTTATAAGCCGACCCCTCCCCGGTGTATACCGACCTAGTGTTACCGATCGTATGCATACCGATCCCTCAAGTGTATACTGATCCCTCTATTGTACACCGATCCCTCTCTCAAAAAAACTATCCGACCGATCCCTGTAGAAAAAAATATGGATCGGGTATGACCCCTATTTTCAAAAAAAAAAACTTTTCGAGTACTCAACCTAATAAAAGAACATTCTATCCACTTCCCTTACATCCTTTGACCGACCAGGGCATAGAGCATCAAGCGGCAACTTCTGAATGGCAACAAGGGAACGAACAAGCAGCCGCTACTCAAATGATACTCCCAAAGGTTAGAGAACATAGATGATATGACTCCAAGAACCATTCTTCACTGATCCAGCACTTCGAGTTTAGTGACTCCAAGCAAACCAAAGTTTGACTCCAAGCAATTTGTTCCAAATGCTAACAAGGATATCATACTGATCGCGTTTGAGGGGAATCGACCTCCAGATAAATTTTGGCAGATGGAGAACCTCATACGACCATGGGTCGTTTCTGTTACAAAATGAATCAAAACCAAAGTGAGGAGGAGTGGAGCAGACTAGGAAAAATAAAAATACAGGATCGTTGGCTAAGGACTCAGATTCCAATAGACGAACCAAGATCTTAAAATTCGACTCATATGCTCTTTGAAAGATTCAATCGATAGCATCTACTTGGAGACTCGCGACTCAGAGTGGTACTGAAAACCAACCTCGAGAGAGTCCACCGAAGCCCAGAGAAAATCAGGGGAATGTTGTATATTCCAAGATGCTCACTGATCCTAACACTAGCGATTACAAACACCTCCGAGGTGTGATTGAAAGGCTAATCTGGAAAGGAAAGCTTCAACAGTATGTACAAGTCCTGTAGAATGGTGGGCAGCGAACATCTGATGCCTATCAATAAAGAACTATGATTATCAATTGGACTGCTGACGGCCGACATCCCTTTGAAAGGAGCTAGGGGCAAAGTTGAATAGTTAGCACACGATGCTGCTTCACTCATCAATGAGATTTAATCCAATCTTCTTTGAATTATTTCTATTTCTATTTCAATTGTTCTATGAACTACGACCAACTTGAACTAAACTACTTTCAAAACTATGCATGTGACCATGTACTCAGAGTTGGGCGTCAACCAATCCACGCAGACCGTGATCGGACCTGTGGAGTTTCATCAAGACGAGCATGATTCGACCGCTCATCATCAACCATATGCCTTTGATTTGGGGCCATGGACTAGAGATGGAAAAGCTCGTAACGATCAGAACCGTATACAAACTGTACATGATTGACCGTCCATTCATCGACCTCCATATTTGATTTGGTGGCCTAAGCAAGGCTTGGAATGAATGTGGCCCGATCATCCACTCCTCGGGTCATAAAGTAAAGTTCGATAAAATAAATATGCCTCTCCTGAAGCTCAGTGATGCCGGGATCTAATTAGAGAGGACGTGATTTGATCATCTACACATCAACTCCTGCCCGGAACATAAGAGGTAGTTCGAAAGTTCGACTGGAAGTAGCTATGATGGACTGCCTACTCGTCAACCATCGCTCTCAATACATGGACACGACTACACTTTAGAACATATGCAACTTAGTTTATCTACTCAATAATCCATTGTCCTCATTTTCTAGAAAGAGATACGAAGCAAATCGTGCGAGACTTGATTACCAAACCCTAGCATGGATGTGATTCAACCATCTATCATGTACCTCCTTCCTTGACTTAATTGGAAGAGCTACAATCACCAAGCGAATGAGAATCGACCATCCATTTTTCAAGTTTCGTCCTTGATGTTGGGGGTATAATCCCATTTCATGAGCAAACGCGGTTTGACCATTCATTCGACAACATTAGCCTCGACACGGTAAATGAAATACAAATCAAACGGGCGGAAATATGACTGCTCTCAAGAAAAATCTCTAAGTCCCTGAAGCGGACTAGAGTACTCTGAGTCCCTAAAGCGTGGACTAGAGTATAAACGACTTCAGAAAAATCTCTAAAGTCCCTGAAGCGGACTAGAGTACTCACAGTCCCCAGAGCGCGAACTATATTATAAACGACTTGGAAAAAATCTCTAAGTCCCTGAAGCGGACTAGAGTACTCTGAGTCCCTAAAGTGCGGACTAGATTATAAACGACTTTGGAAAAATCTCTAAGTCCCAGAAGCGGACTAGAGTACTCTCAGTCCCCAGAGCGTGGACTAGAGTATAAACGACTTGAGAAAAATCTCTAAGTCCCTGAAGCAGACTAGAGTACTCTGAGTCCCCAGAGCGCGGACTAGAGTATAAACGACTTGAGAAAAATCTCTAAGTCCCTAAAGCGGACTAGAGTACTCTGAGTCCCCAGAGCGCGGACTAGAGTATAAACGACTTGAGAAAAATCTCTAAGTCCCTGAAGCGGACTAGAGTAGTCTCAGTCCCCAGAGCGCGGACTAGAGTGTAAACGACTTGAGAAAAATCTCTAACTCCCTGAAGCAGACTAGAGCACTCTCAGTCCCCAGAGCGGACTAGAGTACTCTCAGTCCCCAGAGCGCGGACTAGAGTATAAACGACTTGAGAAAAATCTCTAAGTCCCTGAAGAGAACTAGAGTACTCTCAGTCCCCAGAGCGTGGACTAGAGTATAAACGACTTGAGAAAAATCTCTAAGTCCCTGAAGCGGACTAGAGTACTCTCAGTCCCCATAGCGCAGACTAGAGTATAAATGACTTGAGAAAAATCTCTAAGTCCTTGAAGCGGACTAGAGTACTCTGAGTCCCCAGAGCGCGGACTAGAGTATAAACGACTTGAGAAAAATCTCTAAGTCCCTAAAACGTATTAGGGTACTCCAGTCCCCAGAGTGTGGACTAGAGTATAAACGACTTGAGAAAAATCTCTAAGTCCCTGAAGCGGACTAGAGTATAAATGACTTGAGAAAAATCTCTAAGTCCCTGAAGCGGACTAGACTACTACTCTCGGTCCCGGAGTGCGAACTAGAATATAAAAGACTTGAGAAAAATCTCTAAGTCCCTGAAGCGGACTAGAGTACTCTGAGTCCCCAGAGCGCGGACTAGAGTATAAATGACTTGAGAAAAATCTCTAAGTCCCTGAAGCGGACTAGAGTACTCTGAGTCCCCAGAGCGTGGACTAGAGTATAAACGACTTGAGAAAAATCTCTAAGTCCCTGAAGCGGACTAGAGTAGTCTCAGTCCCTAGAGCGTGGACTAGAGTATAAACGACTTGAGAAAAATCTCTAAGTCCCTGAAGCGGACTAGAGTACTTTGAGTCCCCAGAGTGCGGACTAGAGTATAAACGACTTGAGAAAAATCTCTAAGTCCCTGAAATGGACTAGAGTACTCTGAGTCCCCAGAGCGTGGACTAGAGTATAAACGACTTGACAAAAATCTCTACGCCATTGACTGTGAACTAGAGCATAAACTGTTCGACAAATCTCTAAGTCCCCGGAGAGTGGATCGAGGCATGAACACAAATTGGGCACGAGTCGACTGGGGGAAGAATAACTCTAAGTCACCAGAATGCAGAGTGGCGTATAAACATCGATAAATAGATGAGGGGATTCCGACCGTTCTATATTTCGCAAACTTCGGCCTAAAATCGACATAAGAAGTGTTTACTCGCTAAGAATGGATTTCGACCATCCGACTTGTGGCCTGGCCAAATCAATGCTGGGAGCAGGAGTACAAATCACTAAAAGCTGAATACGACAGCTCATTATAGCTCTAGCCTAGCGTTCTATACAACTTAAGGCAACGACTGCAAGGAGGCCTCAACACAGAATCAATCGAAAAGGAATCCAAAGCTATAGGCAACCGACTATATCATACCTCAGATCGAGAGTCAATATCGATCCGTACCAAGCAATATGAGTGTGACCCGAATGTCCCTTGAAAAACTATGAACACCGGAGTGGGGAAAGGAGAGTAAACCACGAAGACTTGGTCATTAATTCTCCAGCACCCTCCTTCGATTCGTTAGGAGGAATATGAAACTGGATGAGCATGGCTCGACTACATTGAGCCAACTTTACCCCAAGATCTGATTACAGAACATGAACGAAAGTGGACATGGTTGACCGTTCAGTACCCAACTTGTGCCCAGAAACTGACGAGGCATCAAAGTATTCCCCTTGGAATGAAAAACAACAATACAATCCAGGATACGCGAGACTCGGCCTCCCATTAACTGACCGAATCCCACGATTCAACGGGAAAGAGAGTAAAGCTAAAGTGGGCATGGTTGGCCTTTCTGCATATCGGTATATGCCCCAGACTTGGGGGCACGAGCAAGAAGCAGGATGAATGTGAACCAACTATTCACCGATCAACTCTATGTCTTTGGAGTTTAGGTGGTAGTATAAACATAGCTAGGACGAGACTCAACCGTCCACGCAGTACATTTATTAACCCAAGATTGGGAGCAGAAGCGTGATCATCTAAAGACTGGCTGTGATAGCTCAATATTGAAACTTATATATATAGTATTTACAACTACTCAAGGTTATGACCGAAAGAATGCCTAGAGATAGAATCATTAAATCGATGCCTAAGCTCGTGGGCAACGACTATCACTCCAACCCGAAGGATGGGTAAAGGATCATAAATGCGTTGAATGGAAAGCACATTACTCGAATATACAAGCAAATTCAAACTCAAAGCAAGATCCAGTTATGCAGCTTCATGCAACTCGAAGCTGACCCCTACTCGAAATTTTCTTCAACGTGCTTCTAAGCCTGATCTTTGGCCATTTGCAGATAATCGATCAGAGCGTTCGGAGCCATTCACTATCGGACTTAATAACTCATGACAAGACTCTAGGATTCGACCAGAGTAACCATCAACATTGACCGTCCCAACCATATTTCACATTGAATGTTACGCAAAATAGTTACATCTGAAATCAAAGAATCCGAGATTGCACCCACTAAGCTGACAGTCGATATTACAGTCAACCATGGCGACCCTTCATGGGTGCTGAAGATCGGATCACAGCTCAGTGCAATGATGATAAAAGAATTAGTTGGATTTCTCTGAATAAATGATGATATGTTCCCTTGGACCCATTCTAACATGCATGCGTTATTTTACCAACTATCACGATCCATGCGTTGAATATCAACCCGAAGCTACAAAAGCTAGCGTAGTGTCTATTGATTTCATCATGAAAGCTCCGCCCTTACTTTTAGGCTCACCCCATTAACGTCTATGCCTAACAGCCATTATGACAGGTCATACCATGACCTAAGACGTCTGAAAGACTACTTAAATAGAATATCGAACTAAGCCAATTCGATACCACTTATTTCCCTCGAAGAGCTATCCAAAGACGGAAATTAGCAGACCTCATATTTGAATTCACTGCATCAGACTACTACTCGAAGAGTAGTGGAGAACCAACTAACAGATGGAAAATGTACGCGGATGGAGCATCCAATGATCAGTGTTATGGCATAGGAGTCGTGTTAATGACTCCTGAGGAACAATCGATCTGCTACGTCCAAAAACTCGTTTTCCTTGTAACAACAACGATGCTTAGTATGAAGCCTCGACCGCCAGCCTCAAACTTGCTAGAGAACTTGGAGTGGAAACTTTACATATCTTTTGTGATTCCTGATTGGTAGTATGCAAAGTTAGGGAAGTTAATCTTGCCGGGGGCATTGTCTTGCTCCTTATCTCGGTCGGGTCCAAGAGCTACTAGTCGACTTCACATATTACATCATTACACACATTCTCAACGAACGAAATAAAAAAATTCAAGTCACTGGCCAAGCTGGCCAGTTTCAGGGACGCGCAACAGACATACTTTGTTTCGGTTGAAATACTTAATATTCCAAGCATTGATGGATGGAGATCGGCAAAATCTTGGAGACAGAGCTAGAAAAGGGGCCATGGTTAACTCCTATCAAAGACTATCTATAATGAGGAATTCTTACTGAACGGAGGAATGGAAGACGATAAATCCTCCTCAAAGCTTCACGCCGAAGCATGCAAGAAGAAGTCATGTGTAGAAAGGAGTTTATCCATTCCCATGCTTCGGTGTATCACCCATGATGATATCAAATGAGTCTTGAGTGAAGTCTATGAAGAAGAATGCGGCGATTACATCAGGGGGGAAACCCTGACAAAGAAAATACTCTGCTACGGGTATTACTGGCCAACTATCAATCAAGATGTGGTTGATCATGCTAGACAATGCGACGAGTGCAAGATGTTTGCAAAAAATCCGAGAGCCCCACCGATGGAAATTACTCAAATGGCTAGTCCATAGCCGTTTGCCACTTGGGGGCATTGACATCATCGTCTTCATGCCGATCCTAAAGGTGGTGCTAAATACGCCATCGTAGCAGTTGATTACTTCACCAAATGGGCAGATGAAGAAAATAATCAACTTCATTATCCGTAACGTCATCTGTCCTTATGACCTTCCATGATCCATTATAACTGCAAATGGACTGGTTGAAGTTGTGAACAAAATCATAAAGTCTATTCTGAAGAGAGGTTTGGAAAAGGCTAGAGGTAAATGGGTGGATGAACTCCCAACAGCATTATGGGCTTATAGAACTACCCATGTGTCTATGATTGGCTGTACTCCCTTCACCCTTTGCTTACGGCTCCGAGGTCGTCATCCATGTAGAACTTGAAGTCCCCTCTCATCAAGTGGCTGATTACAACCCTTATTTCACAAAAAATATAAACAAGGAACTGCAATCGAATTGTAATTAAACTAGATGGAATTGGTGACGACTTATAAGCATATAAAATGCATCCGACAGCTAATGGCAAAAACATGTACCCAAACGTGCACGTGTATATTCAAAAAATTCGATTTCTTGAAATCGATAGAAATTGATTTTTTTTGCTTGGAGTTATTAAAGAAAAGACCGGTTCAGACAGCCAAAGCTTACCGGTCATGTAGAACCGGACACGGATGGCCACTGATGGAATGCAATCCCGGATTTATACTATTGGGAATTGACCAAGCGTCAGGACAACCAAAGAGGGATGCAACAATTTGGGAGGATGAAATTGAAGGATAACGACTATTCAGGGAACATGATGGATTTCTTATGGAGACTTTAACTTGCTTCGATTCAAAGCATGTCGTGTACGCAACAAGACGTACTTTGGAGGGCAAATGTTACCCGGCACCTTGGCCCGGCTACAAAGCGACAGTTGCAGAGGTTATAGTTAGCACTAAACAAGATTCTGGCCAAGAAGAGACTTGGGATATAAGGGTTTGATGCAATCGATGTGGTTCGGCATGTATGTGTGGCTCGGTATGTATGGCTCGGTCAAAAGAGGGAAGACCATGTCGTTCGGTCATGGTGAAGAATAAGGTGGGTCGGAATACATGGCTCGGTCAAAGATGAAGGTCACACATGGCTCGGTCTACGTGGATTGGCAGATGCCGCTCGGTCAAGGAAGAAAGGTCATGCATGGTTCGGCCTTGGCGGATCAGTCAAGGTGAATGAAGTAGAAGTGGATCGACCATGTTGGTTCGGCCTTGGCAGATTAGTCAAGGTGAATGAAGTAGAAGTGGTTCGGCCATGTTGGTTCGGCCTTGGCGGCTCGGCCAAGGTGAATGGAGAAGAAGTGGTTCGGCTATAGTTGTTAGATCAGGGAGATACGACTGGCATTCTTTCACTTCGGTCCAATCACCACTTACTTCGAGTTACTCATAAGAAAACCCGAGTTCGGCCAAAGTGGGTCGGCAACCACCGTTCGGCATTGGAGGCTCGGTATGCTCAGTTCGGTGTACAGGAGTTGTCGGTAGTGGGCCGGAGTGTCTTGGTTGTGGGTCTGCGCAGGAGAACCAGTCTATCTTCGTCTATAAATAGAGGTGCAGGGGTACAGTGAAAGAGGCTTTTTGGGAGAACTCCAGGGAAACTCTGCCATTTTTTATACTCTCCTCCTTTTGTTTCAAACTTGTATTCAAGTGGTTTGTTTACAGATTGTATCTGTATGCAAGTGATTGAAAAAGTAATAAAGATTCTATTCAAAGTGGACGTAGGCAATTCCGTCGAACCACTATAAATTTGGTGTTCTCATTTATGTTGTTCTTTTTGCACTCAATTGCGTGATTTCTCTGTTTTAATTTACTTTATTCATTAATCTCTCTACACAACTCTATTCAAGGGTGTTAGTGACCAATTTTGGTGCTAACACCAGGCTTGGGGGGAGAACCTTGCCCAGTACCTATCTAAAGTGCAAGAACTGTATAACGACATCTAGCATTACACCATAACTCATATCCCGAGGAAACAAAACACGAAGGCAAATTATCTAGCCAAACTGGCCAGTTCCGAAGAAGCACGGACATTGGGACTAGTCCCAGTTGAAACCCTGACCACTCCAAGCATAAGAGAAATAGATATCGACTAGATTTTTGGACAACCAAAGAACTAGAAACATGGATGACACCAATCAAGGACTACCTGCTCACAGGAACTCTCCCCGTAGATAGGAATCAGTGGAGAAAGCTTCTCCGAAAAGCACCACGATTCGTAATACAGTTTAGGATACTCTACCGAAGGGGATTCTCTACCCCCTTGCTCAGATGTGTGACCAACGACGAAGCTTGAAGGATCCTGAGAGAAGTACATGAAGGCGACTACGAAGATCATACTGGGGAGAAAACCCTTGCAAAGAAAGTTCTCCGGTATGGGTATTTTTGGCCAACAGTGAACCGCAATGTAGCAGATTACGTCAGACAGTGAGACCAATGCCAAAGTTTTAGCAAGTTCAAAAGAACTCCTTCAACGGAGCTTACACAGATGGTCAGCCCATGGTCATTCTCAATCTGGGGAATTAATCTGATTGGTGTATTACCAATGGCTAAAAGAGGAGCCAAATATGCTATCGTTGATGTTGATTGTTTCACTAAATGGGCCAAAGCGGAACCGCTGGCCACTATAACCACAAAGAAATTTATTAACTTTGTTACTAATAACATTATTTGCAGGTTTGGTGTGCCATAGAAAATCATCATGGATAACAGGACTCAATTCGAAAGCGCTGAATTCAAAGACTTTTGCAAACACTTCCAAATCGAGAAAAGTTTTTCTACTGTCACACATCCACAAGAAAACGGGCAAGTGGAAGTAGTAAACAAGATCATCAAGTCCACCGTCAAAAAGCGACTAACTAAAGTGAAAGGAAATTGGGTCGATGAACTTCCGCTCATATAATGGGCTTATAGGAAAACACACAAATCTGCAACTGAGCGCTCTCCGTTCGCCCTGGAATATGGTTCAGACGCAATGATCCTAGTTTAGCTAGAAGTCCCTTCTCATCGAAGGAAAAACTTCGATCAAAGGAAGAACGAGCAGCTCCTACTTGAGTTGCTTGATATGGTCAATGAGAAGAGGGAAGAAGCCGAATTAAGGACTGCTGCTAATTAGAAAAGGGTCGCACAGTACTTCAACTCCAAAGTTCATACCCGCACCTTTAAAATGGGAGACCTTATCCTCAAGAGGGTCTACCTTGTACCAGGAGCATTTGGACCAAACTGGGAAGGACCCTATGTGATCGGTTAGAAGCTAGGGGATGCCACATTCAAGCTAACAACCGTTGATGGAGCCTAAATTCCCCGAGCATGGAACAGTGAATCGCTGTGTCGTTACTTTATCTTATACTATCTTATGTATTTCCTATTTCTTGCAAATAATCCATCCTGGAATACCAGTAGCATTGTAAATAGGCAGAACTTGCCCAACTTTTAAATCGCTCTGCTTTCTGAACAAATAAAACCGTGTTCATAAAAGTAACTTGCTAAGTCGACGGGGTCAAATCGACTCAAAACCATCCAATCGCTGCTTGAGATAGTGGAACCATGCTCAAGTATGCCCCACCTACCCGTCGGGTCGACGGAAGCAAATTGACTCAAACAGTTGGATCGCCGAAACCCATCCCTGCCTTCTAAGAACCGATGTTGCTACGGTGACACCGGGAAGGCCCATATCAAAGTTGTGCATTCCGTAAGTCATGCACACTTCTTGGATTGTAGAATCACATCCAAGCAAGCACAACTATCAAAGTCGCGCACCCCCATAAGCCGTGCATTGCTTCTTGAGCCGTGGAACCATGCTCTTGAAACACGAACTCCTCACGTTACCCAAAGATCGGTAACGTCGAGAAATTCCAAACTATTCCGGATCGACGGATCATATCGATCCCAAAAGCCGCGCATCCCAAAAGCCATGCACACTCCCAAAAGCAGCACATCTCATAAGCCGCGCACACTCTTAAGTACCGATATTGTCCCGGCAATGCCGGAAGACTCATCTATTACGGGATTGACAAGGATCAATCCACTCCCACTATCAGAAGTAATGGAAATGAATCCAGCAATGTTGCACAACTACGAATCGACAAAGAATTCTGATCGTTGACCGACAAAATCTCTGGAATCGAGATGCTCAAATCATAAGTTCCCGAAGATAGGAACCGCAAAATAGACTCGGTTACAGACAGAAGAGGAATCGCACGGATCACCCAATCTCATGTCAGATGTTCAAAGTAAACGGCCGCGTGAATTGGGGGCGTGCACACACCAATACTCAACCAAAAAACAAATTACTTCATAATTCTGTTACTCCAAACAAAGAATTTTGGATGTAATTACAGGACTAATTGGCATAAGTACATGAAACATAGATAAGTAGACAAATAAATTACAATCAAAATGTCAACAATGTATTACTTATAATGTTTTCAATGTACAACAACAAACAGCAGGTGACGTGCCCGCACAATATCGGCCAAAAATAGAAAAATACAAAATATCACTGTAATAACAAGAAAAATGCTAAGTGCAGACTCTGCACTTGTACAATAGGTGATTATAAAAACAACAAAAGAAGGAAAAGACAAATCAAAACGTCTTCTCACAGCTTCCCCGGTTGCCTTTCCCGCCTCAAATTTGCAATTTCTAGGACTTATCCTTTCCCAAGGCAATCTCACTCTCCGAAGCATGGTCGCTGGCGGACCCTCCTTTCCCTTTATGCTTGCGGGATCGGTGAGAGTTCTTCGATGACTACTTCTATGCTTCAACCTTCTCCTTTCTCACCGCGATCATCTATTGCTCGGTCTTCGGCTGCTCGGCCTCTGAAATCTGTCCAGTTGGCTGCCTTGGTCTGCTTGCTCTCGTGTATTACCAGCTGCCAAACTCTCCTCTTGAGAAACATAGGGGTCGTCCAAACCATGTAGCGCCGCAATTTGCTTAGAATGCAAACCGGTCTACGAGCCAGCAACGGAGATGATGGATGACGTAATTAAAATAGCGGCAGACTCGGCATCGTGATGAGAAGGCAATTCAGTAGGAAGAGAAAGTTTATCTACAATATCAGAATGAATGGCGGTTATCTCAGCAATTTTATTAGGCGTGAATTGAAAATCTTCAAGCACGGGAGAGATATGAAAGTCACCTGCTGTAGGGGTTTTTCATGTGCAACGACTTCGAAGCCTTCATTGTTGCATTCCTTTGATGGCTGCACGACTACAGGAGAAGTGGCAACGATCCCCTCGCCGGTATGAAGATGCGAAGACGGCTCGCTTGGGACTGAAGGAAAATGTTCAGTAGCAGCCTCAGTGGTGGCCGTGACATCGATGGTTTCATGCTCCCACTCCAGCTTTAAGATTTTCTGGCCTTCCATGGGAGCTAAGCGGGATTCTTCGTTCAAGTAGGCCTAAACCAGCTCCTCTTCGGTGTAACCGCTACCCATGTCTTGAAACCAGGCTAGAACTTCTTCCTAAACTACAACGAGCGTACGAGGGAACAATTGACCCAAGTAACTAAGGCTTCCCTAATGAAGCACAGAATTAACATTGAAGCCTAAAATGGTAGCATTCAAGCCTTCCATTTTCTTTGCGAGAGTATCTTGGAGCTTTGAAAAGCAGACCTCTGTGCTAGCCTTCTCTACTGTCAATTGGTTTTTCACAACATCCAAAGTCAAAAATTGCGCATTTTGAGAGGCAATTGAATTGCATAGAGATGGGGTGAATAAGCTGCACGAATCGACTTCACATTAGGTTTGTCGAAAACAACCTCCCCTTACGAACAAGTCGGGAAATGCAGCCTGCAGGAGCGGCGAACCAGCAGGGAGAATGTAAGGGATTCGCCTTGAAATTGGAAGGGAAGCGGCCATAACAGCATGAGTAGAGGAGGTCACGACTCCGAAAGTGAGAACGGCGATCCCAGTAGAAGTAAGAAGCTGTAAGGTGGGCACTTGTTCTTGATCTTTCTTCAGCTTCTTTGATGGGTCTTCCCGTTCAATCGAGATTTTTCTTTTCTCATAGTCGCTTCCTCTATCGCAGTCTCGATCCTTCTCAGCTTGGCGGCACTCTTCTGCCTCCTTATCTTTTCTCTTCCTTCTCTCTTCGTCGGTTTCATGGGAGGCATAGTGTCTGGATGAATGCCTTTGCGAATGCTGAGACTCAAGTACTCGGTTAAGATCACTACAAAAACCATGAGACATGATCCCTGCAGCAAATAACAAAACAACTTCAGAAAAAAGGCATTTGATGGATTAAAAGATCCTAAGAGAATAATGGTGAAATGTGTGATCCTAATGAAGTGTGTGCTGCAGTTTAACTACCCCAGTAGAATGCACAAACCGGATCGATTGCCAACTAATGTTAGGATATTCATTTATGTAGGAATGATTTGGGTAGGCTGGGAAGGCAACCCTTCCAAAGTGAAGTCACCCATCAGGTCACCCATATCTACAAAAATGTGGCTCGCATCTCCCAAGTCAAAATCGGTGCCCTCCGGCAAAGGGCTAGGAATGGGTCCGTTCTTGGGAGGAGCTTCTTCAAAATATTATTTCGAAGGAGGTGAGGGAGTATGTTTAGGACTCAACTTCGGGGCCTTGTCACCCAAATCGACATCACCTTTGAGAGTATCTGTATCCCAGTCTATTTCTTCTTCGATTAAAAGGAGCCCCTCATCGATCTTTCTTTTCCCTCAATCAATGAAGCTTTGCCCATACGATGAACAAATTCTTCTTCTTTCTCCTACGGGATTGAAAGCATCTTGGGTAGACTATCAACCCCAACTTGAACATGAGCCTCTTTAGAAGTTTTCTCCGACCCGCCGGACGAGTCACTTTCTTCCTCCTCATCATCATCATCGTCACCTTCATCAGAATCATAGGAAGAGGAAACTGAGTGAGTCTGAGTTTTAGAGCGAGAAGGGACACTAATGAATCCAACAGACCTCCCTGGATGTAAGAGCCCACTCCAGTGAAGATTCTCATCTATAAGCAGAAACCTGATCGTGCGCTCTCGCGCATCGATCGCCTTCAGGGCGCTGAGAATAGAGCCGAGCGTCGGGTTTTTGATCATCTTCGGCAGAACTGTAAAGAATAGACGATCGTTTAGAAAAATTTTGTGCAACTAAAGGAAATTCCATGCATGGTGAAAGAAACTTATCCCCCGTGGTCCATAGACGGGTGAATCCCTCTGCACACTTGGCAAAAAAGAACTGATTTTTGAATGAGGTAACCTTGCTAGGAAGATCAAGTATAAGTTTACGGCTGCGTTGCGCCTCAATATAAATGAGTAATGGGTTAGCCTCCCACTTTTTAAATAACAGGAGATACTGCAGCTTGGCAAAGCTCAGGGCATGGTTAAGTGTTCGCATGAACAGAATATACAAGCAAGTTAGCATGGCATAAACATTTGGGAGAATTTGGAATGGGGCCAACCCCATGTTCCTGTGCAGTTAATGCCCCGCTATTACCCCGCTATAACCCTGCTATATCTCATAGCGGATTTTTACCTCTACGATTTTTCCATATAGCCTCAAATATAGCCTTTCCGCTTTAAGCCCCGCTATTTCCGCTATATCACGTTATTCCCGCTATATTCTGTTATTTCCGTTATATCTTCTTTAAAAGAAATGAATTGAAAAATGACATTTATACATTGTAAAAATTATGAAATTAATTTATTTAATTGAATTTTTTAATATATTTTCAGAAATAAAAATAGTCTAGTATTCTATTAAATTCAATTATGTTATATAATAGTATTACGTTTATTTACAGTATATTCGCACATGTTTTTATTTGAAATTATTTATGTTTTAATTATAAGCCAAATGAATGTTGATTTTTCATTTAATTACAATTCATATATTTGTAAAGACATTAAGTACGAGTTTTATTTCCTATTTTAGAGTCATTCGCTATATCCTGATATATCTTCGCTGTATCCCCGCTATGACTTTTTGCACCTCCGCCGCATTGAATCTACCAAGCGCTTTAATTGCACAGCCATGTTATGAAGAGTCACCATAAGAAATTGATTAAATGAGGGCACCGCACCATACATACACATGTAGCGATGGCAAGGCATGTATCCCGAAGATGGCCTATAAGCGACCCTCTTGAAGGCAAGAGCACGTCATCCTTTGGGATGTTGTATTGCAAGCAAATGCTTCGCAATGCCCTATGTGTAATGATCGAAGAGGCTTTCTCCGAAGGATCGAGAGGCTTTCTCTGGAGGATCAAGAAAAATCCTGAAGTTGGGGGAGTGCGGTCGATGATAGGGAAAACTAGGATCATACGGCCATATTATCCCGAAGCTATGGAAGTAGCAGGTCCAGCCGGGATCGACGAAGACTCCGCTTCAGAAATAGGTGAGCTTCCTTTAACTGACTTGCATCGGGAGGATTTGGGTGTCATTCTATATAAGAAAGCTTGTGTTCAAAACAGTCAGGTGTGCCAAATCCTTAAACTATAAACACCTAACACGGATGATACTTGGAATTCGGAAGGTAATTCACATGTACCAATCACCAATCGAATTCCAAATACTAACCGTGAGTGTGTGATGTGTAATCTATGTGAGAACGGGCTTGGCGTCCTAAATGTTATGAACAGACCATTTCGTGTAGATGGCTTACCCACACTGGAAAAAGTGATCTGTATCAGCTGTTAATGTCTTTTCTTCTACACTTACTCGTTATCAATCAACGATCGACAACGGATCCTATGTCTGAACTAGCGACATCCAGGTACACCGACTGTGCAATGACAAGACCAAACCAATGCAAGCAACTATAGATCGATGAATCCGAATTGAGAAGAAAATTATCAGCATAAGTTGATTTTAGTTTCCTGGAAAGTGATAACAACCTAAGCTGCATGCAAGACTGTATCCTAAGTTATTATCACCTCCTAGAAAAACCAAAATTAATCCGCAATATGCAAGATGTCATGTCGAAATCGACTGTGAAACTTGGTACAAGTTAATTCTGATTCTGTAGATGAAGAGAGCAAAACATGTCGAGCACCAGGGCAAAACTCTGGCTTCATTCTGTGAAGAACTTCGGACTCGATTTACTATCTTCTTCCACAAAATCACAACTAGCTTGAATCTTCCACTACATCCATCATTAACATAACTTCACCATCAATCGATGATGTAATATCACTTCAAAATCCACTTCACCGACCTTCGAAGTTGAGAAAAGCGATGAGGTCTTCATTTCAAGATGGCTTGACCTAGGGTTCTTTGGATCGGTAGCACCTCAAGGCATGCAAAATCATGGCAACAGGTGGCGCTAGGAGTGAGGATCAACGGCGGAGGTGCTCCGGTGATGGCAGAAGGTGGATCGGTGAAGGTTTGGTTTCCTTTGGATCGTCTTGGCTCGAAAATGGGAAATGAGAGAATGGAGATCCAATCCAACTTATATAAGAAAAAGGGAGAATGGTAGAAAATTTTCCTAAGTACTTGGATCGGTGCTGATCTGATCCAATTAGATTGGTACCGATCCAATTTATTTCCCCCAAATTACCTCAAACTTTCCTTGTTTTCCCAACTCGATGTGTTATTCATTCTAGAAGTTATTAAGTCAAGATCACTCTGTAATTACGACTGATGAGGATTTCCACTAAGGACTGGATAGTTAGCCGGAACGTCATAGGCAACTACTCAAGGAAGCCAGATACGACCAATAAAGCTCTATGAAATAAAAACCAGAAGATAAATAATCCCAGAGCATGCCTTGTTTCCAATAAAAGCATGCTCTGGAGGGAAAATGTTAACCGTGTTTTTAACCCAGCAGAATTTAGAAGGAGTTAGAACATTCAAACTAAGCCAGAACGACTCGAAATTTAACCAGAAGACCTAAAAGTACATGACAAAGAAACTCCGAGAGTTTGAACCAAAAATACACCAAGTATTTGGATCGGCATCGATCTGATCCAATTGCATCGGTATCGATCCAAAATATTGACTTGTGGATTCTCTAGTCCACATGCATTATGTTCCTACATCTCTCCTAAACTTATCTACCAAGTTTGATAACATTTCGAGCATCTGAATTGAAGAAGTCAAGAATTATCCGATTCAGATTACATTTCAATCTAATTTACTGGTGAACCATCATTAAAACAAGTCAACAAGTTATGAAATTACATGGGGAACCTCGCATGCAAGAAAGGAAGCCAACGAAGTAGAAGGTGTGCAAAAATTGCACAACATTTTGGAGCGGTACCGATTCGATCCAGTTGGATCTGTACCGATCCAAAAAGTTAGTCCAAGATTACCCCCAAATTTTACATGCTGCCTCCTAGGGATAACTACAGGCCTCTGGTACTCTGGTTCCGATCCATGTGCTATCTAAACCTATAAATACCACCCTATTTTCAACAGAAGGGGGCTGACTATTCTGATCACTGGAGAAACTCTACTACTAAGATTCTTCAACCTTCTTCCTCCTCACAATGGCTGTCGTAGGACAATTGAGATCCTTGATTTTGTCTCCATTAATGGTGGTCTGATATTTCTTCGTTCAATTATTAGAATTGTAAACAACTTGTACTTGTGATCAATAGTCAATCCATCAATAAAATCTATAAAGTGGACATAGGCTTTGTTAACAGTCGAACCACTATAAAAATCTTGTGTTTCTTTACTTTATTCTGTCTTTTCTGCAATTTGGAGAGTGTTTTGCTTTACTTTATTTCTCCTAATAAACTAGGCTGGTGCTTTCATAATCATATCAGGGTGTTGAACCATTTTTGGGTTAACAATATGTATTGGAGTTTTAAATAATAATAAAAGTCACACAAATATTTCAATTAGCTTTAACCTCTTGCGCGGGGATAATTGCAGTAGCGTACACCATTGCTAGTGAATCTGAATACTTACCAGCATGCTTTTATAACCCTAGTGATATTTACTTGTCACATTGTTATATTTTATCTCAGATCATATTATTTTATTTATGTTTGTATTTGTATTTGTTATCACATATTTGTTTTGAAATATTATTTGGTATGCAGTTGAAATATTTGTTTTGTAATATTGTTTGTTACAAAGCGAAACTAAATTATTATTAGGAGTGTTGTTTTGAAATATTATTTGGTTTGCAGTTGAAATATTTGTTTTGAAATATTGTTTGGTACAAAAGAAAATGTATGTGTATTCTTGATGATGCTCTTTACTGTGGCCAGCTTAAAGATACACAGAAGTCTGTTTCTCTTTCACAAGCATGCATACATATAATGATGCATATATACATATATGTGTGCATAATTATACATACATGTTTCTTAAGTAATAAGAAAATGGTTATAAGATACCTAGGGGAACTGATCTATATATCTACTATTACTTTTTGACATGATTATGTATGTATGTATATGTGCATTAGTATATTATTTCTACTTTTGCACATACATGCATATATATACATGGAAACAACTAACTTGTAATGTATGCAATGGTATAAAATACATGGAATATGTTCGTTTCAACCTATACCCTCACTCAACAATGGGTTTCATTTTAGAAGAAAATATATAGCTTTTCACTTGTATAATGTTGGTCTACAAAGAACTGTTTATCAAGAGCCTGTTGTGGTATGTTTGAATATGCATCTATTCTGAATTTTATTTGTTTTATTATGGATGTTTGCACTAACGATGGTTTATTAGTTTTTATTACAAGGAATAAAAGCCTCATGTAATGTCTGAAAATTCTCCTTCAGTTGTGCTTGCAACAATAAGATTAACACTATCAATGCTGCTGCTAGTAGTTTCTACCTTGTTTCACTATTTACGAATTCAGGACTTTAGAAGAGAGTGCTGATTTTATAATTTGGGAAGTCCACTTTCAGAGGATTATTAATTATGGATGTTGGAGCCTTAATGGTTATAAATGGTGATGGTTATGAGTATTCAAGTGTTTAATTTTGAATTACATCGTCTGTTTTTTTTTTAAATTTGATTTTATTTGTTCTACCTTAGTTTTGAATTGATAATCTGCTCTGTTAGTTATACTGAAACTTGTATATGCTTTTGCTTAATTGTATTGAGTTGTTTACTTTCATTTCTAATTTTGCTGTGTGTAGTGTTGTTTAATTAAAATATCGTTTAGAGGTTTTTGCGAAACTTGCAAATTGATGTTAAATCTAGGGATGCATGTTGCTTCAGTGCCTAATTTTTTTATTTTGTATCTTTTTAACAACGTACAAAAACAGGTATAAACAACTTATTACAATGGACAATATCTATTGTAAAAGACCTATTACAATATGCAAAAACAATTGTGAAAGACTTTATTACAATGGACACATTTGATGGTAAAAAAAATAATTGTAACAAGCTTCTATTCTATTATAACTTTGCATATTATGACTTTCAGCTGACCGTTGTCATAAACCTATTACAAAGGTCGTGTAAGTTGCGAAATGAGTATTTCGTTGTAGTGATAGTTGCAAGGATTTTTGTAAAAGGGATTTAAATTTTTTTGTTTCGGAAGTGATGATCTTATTTTTTTTATAGAAATTGAATAGATATAAAGTTTTATAAAATAATATTTCTAAAAGTTTGAATGTAATTTATTTGTAGTATGAAAAACATTATTAATGGAAATTCATTATTATAATTTGTTAAGTATAAATTTTTAGAAGTAATTCATTTTATATATTTAGTCGTCGTTTAAGTAAAAAGAAAATTTAATTGAATACTTTTGGAAATATTGTAAATGGGTATAAATTGAATTATTTTAAAAGAGGGAAGTTTGGGATTTGTTATATAAGTGAATTTTATAAATAAATGTAGCATTGACAGCTATTTAAGAGACTTATACAAAGAGAATTTTAGTTAATTAAATTATTTTTCAAAGATGGTTTACAAAAATGAATGTAAACAAACTAATTCTGTAATTAAATATTTGATTTTTGGAAATATTTTGGACTGGAAATAATATAAATTGAATTCGATGTTTAAAGGGTATTTTTGAAATAACCACACTCCTTTATTAGTATTTTATAGTATTCAAGAAGAATTTCCGATAAAGTGAATAATTTGAAAAAAAAAGTGTTGGACAGTTTGAAATTCAAAGATAGTCGAAAATGCTGAATTATTTGAAAATTTACTAAGAGGTTTAAGTAAAGAACTTTTGTAATTAACTAAGATTTTTTGAAATAATGGAATCTTTTGAATTAAACCTCTTTAAATTAGTATTGATATTTGTAAATGTGTTGAATATTTTGGAAATGAGTATTATACAATGAAATCCCTTCTGGACCAACTAATGGTTGAATTTTGTTAATAACCCCTAGATACTCCAGGTTAAACAGTGGTTAAATGTGTTACCCTCATAAATATGAACATGTGAAATGAATAAATAAAATTTGATCGTAGCAATGTGAGACACCAGATGGGCTAGATATCCATCCTAGCTGGACAATTATGCGGTAGTACCCCGAGTTGTGATAATTTGGCCCCATTGTCACGGGTCCAATGATCTGCTGTAGGGGCACAACAAGTGAGGATAGGAAAATATTATGCGATTGATGAATACTGAGGATTTTCAGTGAGGATCGAAGAGGAATTTAGTGCAGCAAATAGACCATGTGGGGGCACCCATAATTCTAGATCGAGGGGGATGTCGTACCCAGGCGGCATCACTTGGTGATGACTCGGCTTTTAGTAGAGAGAAAATGACTAGAGTGTACTAGTCATTTATATATAGATACTTACTGATCAAACTTAAAATGACGTGGGTTTAATAATAAATATGGCAGTAAATAATAGTAATAGGAGTGAATCACAGTTGAGTAGATTTGCAATTGTGAGTCACGTTATTATAGAGACATGACACGAGTGTTATGACATGTGTGCTTAAGATGTGGATGAGTATTTATTGAATATGCAACATTTACCTATATTTATTTAGATATGTTATCATCATGCTTTTGTATTACACATTAATACACTCACAGCTAGTTCTAGCCTGACCCAGGATTTGTTATTTGTTTAACAACCTCGGGTGGGACTGATGTTGTTTTTGACATGATGTGTTATTGTGATTGTTTCTTTCTCTTGTGACTTGAGTTGGTGATAGTGCAGAGGATAATAGTGATGCTAGTTATTACGTACTTAGTCGTACTAATATATAGTGATATCATATATATATTGTGATGTACTTTTATAAGTGATGTTGTATATCAATATGGGAAGACCTAATTTTTATTATTTTGTGATATATATGTTATGATATTATATGTTTCGCTACATTCTGAGATTCTAGATTCTCTATTTATATTATATATTGTTCTGTCTTGGAAAAACCACATAATTATTGCTTTCTACCGATACCGAGTACGTATATTTGATGTATTATATGAGGTAGGAATACGTATTAGCATTAGCTCAAGGGAATATTCACGTGTGGTTGCTCCAAACAAGCTTTATTCTCTGTACTACCAGACAGTACTACTATGTAATATTCTTTGGTAGTATGAATATAGAGGTGGGGTGTTACAGTTGGTATCAAAGTAGTTTCAGAACAATATAAAATATATGAGATACGAGTCTTAAACTTAGATGAGATTTAGAGTCCCTTGTCCCTACGATTTGTGGCAGTTACCCTATATTAAAATGATAGCAGGGGTGTACGATGATTACTGAGGTAATCATCGAGGGACATACTTATTATATTTTTTATTATATATTATCCTTAACCCTACTCTTTTGTATGTCTGCGTCCATGTGAATGGAAGTTGTTGATGGAGGTAGTGGAGCAAGGAGTTGTTTGGCAGACCAATGGTACGGTATTGGTGATGTTGAATAAACCTTTGTGCAGCTTGGATAAGAGTGAGTAGCTCGGTTAGGGAAGCTGTAAGAGACCCTAATTTGAATCTTGCATTTTGAATACTACAACACACTAAATTATGATGAAACGAGTTTGAGTAGAGGGATCTAGTATTGACCAAAGTGCGCAGTGGAAGTTGGTAGATAACTTTCTGCTATAGGCGTTTATTTGTTTGTTTAACTGATGTGTGTATTATTGTACTAAAATGTTCGATTTTACTTGGGCTTAGTCTAGAATGTGGGAATTGAGTATGATATATTACTCAAAAATTTATAAACCCACTTGAATCGGAATGAATCCAAATATTAATAGAAGCCAGCGGTTTCTCCAAAACTGAACCACCAGGGGATTATATTTCTATTTAAGAAAATAATTGTAATAATATATATCGTATATAATTAAAATGTGGAATAGAAAAAATATATAATAAATAAAATAAAATAAATTGAATGATTACTTGTTTTTGTGAATAGATAAATGTGGTGTAATGTATTGCTTTAATTGTAAATGGTTGATAAATGGATGCGTATATAAACATCATAAGTAACTATTTTCATGTAAGTAAGCAAATGATTCTAATAAATCATGAATATCATTTTTATAAAATGATTGAAAGAAATTTTAATGTCTTTTTGTGTTAATTGGTCCGTAGAGTTGTTTATGAATTTTGATCGATACGAGTAGCTAAGGTATTCGATAGAGATATCTAAATACTTAAATGAGGAAAAATCGACATAATATTTGGAAAAGGTATAAGAAATGTTTTACTTAGAATTATATATTGTTTTATAAAGTAACATATATTATTTTAGAAAATGAAAATATTATTTTTCTAGATTTAAATATTTTTGAACAACGCCTGCAGCCATTGGGTATTAGTGTGAAGTTGAGATCAACGGCAAGGCAATATTGATATATTATTCTTGACAGTCAACACTACAGCCAAATAGTGAAACAAATCGCTAAAAAGTTTCATGGCATGACAACATTGTATATTTT
Source organism: Allium fistulosum (assembly GCA_030737815.1). Classification (NCBI taxonomy): domain Eukaryota; kingdom Viridiplantae; phylum Streptophyta; class Magnoliopsida; order Asparagales; family Amaryllidaceae; genus Allium; species Allium fistulosum. The sequence continues at coordinate 331,915,396 of CM060901.1, read as the reverse complement.
TAATATACATTAACTTGTGAACTATTATATGTCAAAAATATAGTTTTTAAGTTTGAATCAAAAGAATTCTCTAATGGAATATACTATCTACTTTATTGATAAATATTTTTCAAGGAAAAATGTGTGCATGCTTTGTATAAAAAACGTGTCTTGAAAAAAAGGAAGGAAGAAGTTTTTATTTGGCAAGTTATGTTATAAATAATGAGATGTGTAAAAAAATGGTTTTAAAAGAAAAGAAGTGGAAGTGCTAACTGATTTTTAAAAATGTATATATGAGTTAGCGAAGAGATATTTTATATAATAGTATTGATAAAATAGATTTAGAAGTTAAAATTTTCAACTATGAAGTCACAATGTAAAAAAAATTATACCTTAAGTAATCTATTTTGAAAATTATAATAGATTTGGAAAAACAATGAGGTTTATAATTTAGTTAAAGGAAGGTATTTGTGAAAATTAAAAGGGTAACAAGTTAAATTAGTGTTAAAAAAATTAAATGAATTTATATCCCATCAGAAGTTTTTGAATGATTGATAATATTTCAAAAAAAGTTTGATAATTTGAAATGTAAGTTCTTCTCATTTTTGAATTTATTGTGAAATATTTGATTCTTGGAAAAAAATAGTTAATCTGTAGGTTATTTTGAAAAATAAAATAGTGAAGTGGAAAAAAATGATATTGTAACATCCCGCCTTTTTGTACGTTTTAAGCAGACACACATGCCGACTCAAACCATACAGAAGGGCGGATTATTATTGGGGTGAATAAGAAAAGGCAGAGAAAGAAAAGAAAAAAAACAAAACAGAATCTCGCAGCGAAATGACAAAATATAATAATCAAATAACAGTTCATGAAGCTATATACAAAAAATTTGATTATACTTGTACAATACAAAAATCAGAGTTACACTTATCAGAGATAAACAAATAATGCAGCGGAACAGTATGATGTAGTGGAATAATATAGTAAATAATAGTAGTACAAATCTTCGTCTTCGTCCTCCAGAAAAGGTCTTCAAATCCTGAAATGCTCAGGCTGACCCGAGCGAATTGAAAAGACAAAACACTCGAGTCAGAACTAAAAGATCTTATGTAAGTTAAAATAACGGTAAATAAATATGAGTGTAAACGGCGTCGGAGATGTTTATGGGGTTTGACATCTCCTATCCAGTGTCTAACATGAGTGCAGTAACTTAAGAGATGTTCGGGATTCACATCTCCTAAGGATCCGTTAAACTATCTACTATGTAGTACAATACGCTATTATAATATGTCTACAGTAATATAAACTATTAAAATAGCATTAAGGCGTTACATTTTCCCCCTTAACACATTTTTATTTCCCATAGTCTATACAGTACCGTAATCTCGCCCGTACTGGACGTCGTCAGAGGGCACTCCATAGGTATGGTACAAACTAAACTCGTAGAAGGCGCGCTAGGGTAGGTGACATGGCACAACTAGGCAATGCCAGGGTAGATATACCAATTACACTTCCGGACCGGTGGTAACGCATAGCAGCTACTACCACCCACCTCGGAACACACTCCCGAATCAAAAAAATCAAGGGTGGCTACCAAATAAATCGCAAAGTCAGAATATAGTATCGATGGAATGTTCCCGATCGGAGGAATGACCTCACTTAGCCCGTCAATTGCTCCTGTTTTAGCCACCTTATGCTAACTCACGGGAGTTAGGTCCACGTATGTATACCTTTAGGATCGTCGCCACCATCCTACTTCATTCTGGAATCTCCACCGCGTACACAGTTGTCAAAGTGGTTTTCGGTATTGACAGAGAGTATGACAATATCTGATCCCGGTCTCTTTAACAACCAATTGCTTATTACACACCGGATGATTCTTTTACATTTCCAAAACCATTTCATAATTGATATCAAAATATCATATTCAATTCAAATCATATCACTTTCGAAATCATTACTTACTTTCGAAATCATATTTACCTTTGAACTCATATCACATTTGAAATCATAGTTCGAAATTATATTTTCTTTCAAAAGTCATATTTCCAAAATAGGTTAAACTCTCAATTCAAAATTATCATATTACACCAAATATGTTATTTTATTCCCAACTTAGGATTATAACATCATTGACCATATTCACTTAAAAATCGAGAATTTGAATATAAACCCATCCATTTTACTTAGTTTGGAATTTAGAAGAAAATAGTTTTAAATAGTTATAGATAGTTAATATAGGTTTAAAATAGATTAAATATAATTAAAATAGATTAAGTAGCTTTAAAATAGATTAATTAGATTTAAAATAAGTCAAATGGTTTAATTAGTTTAAAAGTTTTAAAATCTTAATAATTATAGTCCTTTTTAAAATAATATATTTAAAACAGTTTATATGAAAATATGAATTTGAAATTTATATCAATTTAAACTATTTATTTCATTCCAACACATTTTGACCATTTCAATGTCCCAAACCCAATTTCAAATTTTCCGATTCAGAATTCTAAATAAATATTAAATTCAATATCGCTTAAATCCATGTTGAAACATCGATTTAATTACTCAAATTTCAATATATTTCAAAGTTATACTTCAACGATTTTAATAACTCAATTTCGATAAACTTCACTTGTATTTCAAACTCACTATACATTTCAATTTTTATTCCTTTAACCATTCCTTTAAAACAATTCAATCTTTTTATATAAAACTCGAAATTCGGTAAAAAAATTCAATTTATATAAATCAGATCTTATTTCAAAAATATCATTTAATTCAAAGCAAAATTTAAGGATTCAAAATCATTTAAATTTAACCAATCCGGTGTCTGTATATAATTCTCTACCCTAGGGTCAAGTGATACGGATATTTATCATTTCAATCCGAAATTTTATATTTACGGATGTATATCATTTCAATCCGCAATCCTGAAAATATTAAATCCATAAAATCGCTCGAGTCTATCATTTCAACCCATAACGATTTTTCCTTAATCTAAAGATCATTCGGGTATGTATCATTTCAACCCATAGTGAACTTGCAGTTTATAACGATATAAAATAAAACATCCATTCATCCAATATCAACAATCAATATTCATCACAAACATCATCCAAATCAATCAATAAATATCAGTATAGAACTGATAATCAATAACAGGTATTTAACTGGCAATTTATATTCAATAATAAATTAAATAACGATTTAATTCAAATAAATTCAAATTAACCGAGATGATGATTTAAAATATACCAAACAGTCATAAATAAATTTCTAATCACATCATAAATTAAATTTAATAAACATAAGAAATTTTAGAAGTTGTGAGTGGGTTAAAACACTCTCCTTTTGAATTTAAATTGATTTAAAATCAAATTTAAACCCAAAATCTAAACAGTCTCAGAATTTGTCCAAACTAGCTTCAAAAAGTCCAGAATTGCAATACGATCCTAGCGGAGAAAACCGCGCGTAAATCCGAGTCCGTATGAGAAAGTTATGTGAGTTAAAACATTCAGAAATTTAAAATTTAAAATTAAATAACAAAATTGTACCAGCCATACACTTCCTGCCACGTTGGCTCTTACACACGCGAAACCCTACTACTCGATCAGCATAGCACGACAAACCCCACGCGGCCGCCACAAATCACGACGCCGCCCAGCAAGCTCCGGCCACCTGCGACCCAATCCAACGCCAACTCTGATATGCCCAGACCATACGCCTCCGACGCCCCCCTCCAAGACCACGGCGATCCCTTCCGGCGATCCGTAGCCGTGAGCAAAACACTCACGCCCTTCGCCAATTTATCACGAATTCGTGAGCTTTCAGGCCTAAGTAACCGCATGGATCTATTCTGCTCGACGACCTCTACCCATTGATCACCTCTGATCGATCCGTCGGTGAAGATCCGCCGTTGAAATCCAAAGCCATAAACGAACGGCCGAAACTAAATGCCCAATTTCTGGTCAAACCATGATCCAAATCGGAAAACGAATCATAAATTTGACTTGCGTTCATCGAGAGCTTCAAACCGATAGATAATTCGATATAGTTTAAGGAGATTAAATTTTTGAAATTGATTTTGAATTGCAATTGAATTTTAAATTGGGAATTGGTTTGTCTACCATTGGAAAGAGGAGATGAGAAGGAAATGAACGTACAGACAAATGAAAATAAGAAGTAGCTAGGGTTTATAACGGACTATTTATAGGCAGATCAGAAATATAAATGAATGGATCAGATTTGATTTGGAAGTTGAACGATAAACGACCCAAAAAGCCCGTTTCGACTCCGGAACGAAAATAGGTCAACCCATATATCAAAATAGATGTTTTCAAAAAATTTAAAATCAATGGAACAGGTTTCAAGTCCTAATTCCATCGTATGAAGAAGTTATGATAAAATCAGCTTATTTCAAATTGATTTTAATTGATTTCAATTAAATTAATTTTTAGGCGTTTCGAGTCCGTACGATCAAACGACAAGTCTGATCGTTACGAAACTTGAGATCCTACAATAATTCACTGTTACGGATCCGATGAAATCCTACAATAACTATCAACTGTACCCTATGCTTAACAGCCTTAGATAATAACTTAATATATTATTTATACATCCTTAAACAAATCGAAGTATCATTTCCCAAACATCCCATAAGCCAAAACAACAAGGAAACTTTTAGATATTATTCAAGTTTATCAAATTGGTTTCTTTTTACATCATTATTCGCACTTTATTTATCTTCATTCATTCATACAATGATTATCTTTTTAATTTAACTTCATTACTTACAAAATTCATTTCCCATTCATTCATACAATGCAATATTTCCATTAATTTACATTCATTTACTTACAGAAGTCATTTCCATTCAATTATTTAGATCATCCATAATCAATTCTCAAAATTTTATGTAAGTTTCTTTACAAATTTAATTCACCATTATTATTTATTTCTTTTTCACATTTATTTCTTCATATATAATATTATTGAATTTTAATCTATTTCTGAATCATTTCACATTTTCTGAAGTTATAATCATTTAATTAATATAGTATTCACTTTTCTATTAAATTTAATTACTAGCATTTCAAATTATTAACTTAAGTTCATAACATTTTTGTAACATCAAAATTCTTTTTATAGAAATAATTCCATTACTTAAGTTTTCTTGTATAAGATTCTATTACATATTCATATTAACATTTTCAACTTTTAACATCTTGGTAAGTTATATATATGTTTTATAGAATGAAATTGAATGTTACACAAGTTTATCTTATTCATTTTAGTTAACAAAATGTTCAATAATTACATCTTCTAAATTTTCATTATTCTTTTGATTTACAAGTTACAAATTTCCAATTCCTTATATTTTTCATTAATCACCTAGCTTCCATTTTCTTATTTTTCATTTTAGAAGTTTCCAATTATTAATACGGTCAAGATTTCATTCATTACAATAATTAAAATTTCTAATTTACAGAAACTTAAGAACTAAATACCGGGTTCCATTTCCAAATCATTTTAAAATAATATATATACTCATATCCTTTATATATATCAAATCGTATTTGGAAATTAAAATTAAGATTTGTTTATCAAAACAAATGTGTAGTAAAACTACTACAGCGGTCTTCCCACTTTGAAACTCGAAAATGAACGTCGATGATGCGTGCACTCATCACCAAAATTATTTTCCAACGACAGAGAGGGGAGTACAGAATTTATTTCCTTTAAAACTTCCTTTAAAAACATTTCTTTTAAATCACATTGAAAATATTTCTATCCGAAAATACTTCCAAATAATACTATTATATTCCAAAATCCTTTGAAAGACAAATTTCAAAACCCCAGAACATGAGTTCTCAAATTTCAATCCATATTTACTTTACTTGTAAATCTTATTTTGCAATCAATATTTATAAAATTTCACTTCCTAACAAACAAACATATCATATACAACTATATCATTTATAAAAATTATTCTTTTATATACAAAACATAATACTAGGTAAAATTATTTCATTTACCTATATTTCAAAACAATATTCTGTCAGTCTGCCCTATTAAGTGTTTAGAAATCTCTATCGATGCCATAGCATCCTATGTACCGACCAGAATTTATAAATACTAAACAGAACAAATTAACACAATATAAAACATTTTTATAACACTAACAAATACGCTCTCATATATATATATATATATATATATATATACACTCAGATAACTCATTCTAGGGTATTACTACCCTATCTCTAATGAGTCAGACCCCACAAAGCTAAGGTTATCGCTAAACCAAAGCTCTGATACCAAATGTAAGGACCCACCTTTTTGGATGGTTTAAATTCACAATAAACCACACATGTCAAACTCAAACCATTCAAAAAAGAGAATTGTTATGGGGTAAATAAGAATAAAAGAATAGAAGGAATAAAAACAAAACACAGAATCTCATAGCAAAATGACAAAATATAATAATCAAATAACTGTTCATGAAGCTGTTTTACAAATAACATTTGATTACACCTTTACACTACAAATCAAAGTACATACAGCAGGAATAAATAAATAATGCAGCAGAACAACATGATGCGGTGGGATAAATATAATAAATAATATAGTATACAAATCTTCGTCCACTAGAAAAGCAGTCTTCGATGCACTGAAAAGCTCAGACTGACCCAAGCGTAATGAAAAGACAAAACACTCCAGTCAAAACTAAAGATCTTATGTAAGTTAAATCAACAGTAAATAAATATGAGTGTAACGGCTTCAGAGATGTTTACGGGGTTTTATATCTCTTATCCAGTGTCTAACGTGAGTGCAATAACTTAAGATATGTTCAGGATTCCATCTACTAAGGATCCGTTAAACTATCAACATACATAGTACAATACGCTATTATAATAGTGTCTACGGTAAAGTAAAGTATTGAAATAGCGTTAAGGCGTTACCCATATCCCCCTTAACACATTTTTATATATTCCCGAAGTCTATACAGTACCGCAATTCCTCCGTAAACTGAATGGCTATCAGAGGGCACTCCATAGGTACGGTACAAACCAAACTCGTAATGGGCGTGATAAGTCATGTGATAAGGTACGCGAGGCAATGCCAGGGTAGGATTCTACCATTTGCAGAACCAAGCTAGTGGTAACGCATAGCAGCTACTACCGTCCACCTCGGAACACACTCCCATAATCAAATAGAGGGGTGGCCACCAAATCAATCACAAAGCAACAGATATGCTATCGAAGAAGCATGTCCGATCGGAGGCGCGACCTCACTTGGCCCAGGTATAGCTCCTGTTTTAGTCACATCAAGCTGACTCGAGGGAGTCAGGGCTATGTTAATAGCTCATACAGAATCGTTCGCCAAAACATCCTACTTCATTCTGGAATCTCCACCATGTGCACAGTTGTTAAAGTGGTTTTTGGTATTGGCAGAGAATGTGACAATATTTGATCCCGGTCTCTTTAACAACCAAACATTTATTTCATACCGGATGGTTCTTTTACATTTCCAAAACTGATTCATAATTGATATCAAAATATCATATTCTCAAAAATCATATCACTTCCAAAATCATATCACACAATAAGTTAAACCCTTATTTCAAATCTTAATATTTACTCAAAATAAGTCATTTCGGTAGAAATATCCTTTCAAATTTCAACGTGGGTTATAACATCATTTAACCATATTCGCTTTAAATCCAGGATTTAAATATAAACAATTCGGCCTTGCACAGTTTGAATTTTTTGAAAATAGTTAAGATAGTCATAATTAGTTTAAATAGTTTTAAAATAGTTAAAATACTTTAAAATAGTTTTAAATGGTTTAAAATAGTTTAAAATAGATTAAAATAGTTTAAAATAGATTAAAACAATTTTAATAGTTTAAAATATATTAAGATAGTTTAATATAGTTTAAATTGTTTAAAATAGTTTAAATAGATTAAAATAGTTTAATATAGTTTTAAAATAGGTTAAAATAGTTTAAATATAAGATGGTTTGATTATTGGAAATGGTTTATATAGTAAATGGTTTAAAACCTAAATAAATCAGGAATTTAAACTGATATATCTTTAACAGTTTATATTAAAATCATTAATTTGAAATTTATATCAATTTAAACTATTTCTTTCATTTCAACAAATCTGGACCATATCCAGCTTCGAATCAACAAAACTCAATTTTTACCTTTTAATTCAGATTCTCAATAAACCATTTAAATCCATATCGATTTCAAATCCATGTTTGAACTATCAATTTAACCCACTCCAAATTCAATAGATTTCAAAGTTAAATATTCAAACGTTTATAATAACTCAATTCGATAAATTTCATTTATACTTCAAATTCCACTTTAAAATTTCAATTTAAATTCTTTAAGCAATTCATTTAAAACCAATTCCAATTTCAACATTTAAAGCTTGGATTTTCTAAATTAATTCAGTTTATATAAATCAAATTTTATTTCAAAATATCACTTAATTGAATTCAAAATTTAAGGATTTAAAAATCAATTTATTTAACCAATCCGGTGTCCGTATATAATTTTCTACCCTATGGTCAAGTGATACGGATATATATCATTTCATCCCACAATAATTTAAAATTTACGGGTATATATCATTTCAACCCGCATTCCCGAATTAAAATTCAAAATCCATAAAATCGCTCGAGTCTATCATTTCAACTCATAATGAATTTCCCTAATCTGTCAGATCGTTCGGGTATGTATCATTTCAACCTATATTGATTTCATAACAATAACTAAGGGAACTTGCAGTGATAGCAACATATAAATATAAACATGTATCCAATCATACAAAATATCAACAATTAAACATCCATTACAATCATCATTCAAATCAACCAATAAATAACATCCATTAACTGATTATCATCAAAAGGTATTTAATTGACAATTAAAATTCAATAATAAATTAAATGATGATTAAATTCAATAATGGTCAGATTTAACTGGAATGATAATTTAAATATATCAAACAGCAATCAATCAACTTCTAATCATATCATAAATTCAATTTAACTAACATAAAACAATTTAGTAGTCGTGAGTGGGTTAAAACACTCACCTTTAATTTCAAATCGATTTAATATCCAAATAAAGGCCCAAATTTCAATAGTCTCAAAATTCGAACAAACCAGTTCTATAATGTTTGGAATTTCGATACGATTGCAATGGAGGAAACTGCGCACAAATCTGAGCTCATATGCAAAAGATATGCTAATCAGAAGTTATACGATTATATTATAAAATCAGTAAAATAAATAAATAAAACAGATGACACGTCACCTAGATCCACGAAGCCCTAACTCAAGTTTGCTCGCCTCGACCTCGTACACAGCCACTGCCGCCATCATTCAACATGCAACCGCCGCCGCCTCGATGACTTCCACCTCGATCAGCCACCTACGCCGCACTCCCTTCCCTCAGCCGCACCCACGGCCACCAACGTCGAGACTTCCAGTGCCTCCAGTCATACTCGCTGCCGCCTATATTTGGCCCAAATTGGCGAATTCGTGGCCTTCTGGCATGAATGAACATATGATTTACGACCTGCTCAACACCATCTTCCCAAACCGCCTCTTGATCGTCGATCGGATGAAGATCCACCGTTGGATCACGAAAGCCTTAGGCATTTTATAAGCATAGAGGTGGGGTATTATTTAAATTAACTTAAACATTTAAATAATATAAATGTTATCATGTAACATGGAAGCCATGCCTCTCCACTACCCTTAGTACACACATTACCCCCCCCCCCCCCCCCGGGTCCACTTACACCATGCTTTAGGTCCTATCCTAGGTAGTTTAGGTGATGGTTAGGTTATTTAATTAAATTCCTAAGGTTATTTAATATATTTTGTGCATTTTATGTCAAATAAAGGTTTATACTTAAAACTAAGCTTGATTATTTACTTTAGCACATTTATTATCTTATCACATGACATTTATTATTCAAATACAAAGCGATTAATTTACGGGCCGTCACACTCTCCCCCCTCAGGAGAATTTCATACCTGAAATTAATACACAAAAAGACAATCCAAAAGGTATATATTGTACCAAGGAATTCATATAACAATGCAAAGCAACTATACCATAAATAAAGCATTCAAACAACAAACCACTAACCTGACATTACATCAAGGTAAGTTTCTCTAGTATGATCCTCGGTCTCCCAAGTACAATCACGAGGATCATCACTCCATTAAACCTTCACAAGCTTCACCACCTTGTTCCTCGATGTCTTTTCATTATGATCTACAATTTGAACTGGGTGTTGGACTACCATCAAATTCGGTTCTATTTCCAAGTCATCCTAAACAGATGTCTCCACAATCAGCGATGGATCATGAACATGCTTTCTCAGATGAGATACATGAAAGACATTATGAATTTCAGACAATCTTTCAGGAAAATCTACTCTATAGGCCAACGAACCAATTCTCTCAAGTATTATAAATGGTCCAATGAATCTGGGTGCTAGCTTTCATGCCCTTCTGAATCTTACAACTCCTTTCATCGGGGAAACTTTCACAAATACCAGATCCCCGACCACAAACTCTAAGTCCCTTCTCCTTTGATCGGCATAACTTTTATGTCGATCCTGGGCTTCTTTCATTCTTTCATTGATCATAGTTACTTTCTCTAATGCTTCTCGAATCATCTCTGGTCCAACAACTAAACGGTCTACAGTCTCAACCCAACTTGAAGGTGATTCACATGGCCGTCCATACAAAGCTTTATAGGGCGCCATGCCAATGCTGGCTTGGTAACTGTTGTTGTAAGAGAACTCTACCAAATGCAGATGATCTTCCTAAGAACCTCCAAAATCCAAAATGCATGCTCTCAAGAGATCCTCCAAAATTCGCTTCACCCTTTCGGTTTGTCCATCTGACTGTGGGTGATAGGCTGTGCTCAAATTTACTTCTGTCCCTAAAGCGCTTGCAATGCTCCCCAAAATCGACTGGTGAAGATGGGATCTCGATCACTGACTATACTTACTAGAATTCCATGCAGTCGAACAATCGCCCTTAAATAAATCCCTGCCAAAGAAGCTGCAGTTCTTATAAACTTCACTGGAATAAAGTGGGCGCTCTTTGTTGATCGTCTACAATTACCCAAATGCCTTCATTACCTCTTCTTGTTCTGGGCAACCCATTGATAAAGTCCATGGATACTTGCTTCCACTTCCAATTCGGTATCTCGAATGGTTGGAGTAACCCATCGAGTTTCTATTGGTCGCTCTTGACCTGTTGACAATTTGCACACCGGCTCACGAAGATCGAAATGTCTCTCTCCATCCCTTTCCACCAAAAGGTATTTTTCATATTCTGACACATTTTAGTTACTCCTGGGTGGATAGATAACTTTAATAGATGGCACTCTCTCAGTACATCCTATCTAATTCCATTAACATCAGGCACAAAAATTCGTCATTCATTCTCAAAATGGCTCGAGAGTCTATCTAAAAACTAGAGATAGTTCCATCTTCAACATCTTTCTTAAGACGAGCTAACATAGGGTCTTCTTCCTAGAAATATGCAATCCTCTCCATTAGTGCTAGCTTAACTTCCAAATTTGCAATTGTCGCCACATTCCTACTTAACGCATCTGCAACGGTGTTTGCTTTCCCTAGGTATGAAGAATCTCCAGGTCATAAGATGTAAGAAATTCCAGCCATTTTTGCTGTCTTAAGTTCAAGTCCTTTTGGGTAAAAAGATACTTTAATGACTTGTGATCCATATATAGCTCAAACTTTGCACCCAAAAGATAGTGCCTCCACAACTTCAATGCGAAGACAACTGCCAACAACTCACTACACCAGAAAAGGCATTTCGTACTGTTGAAAAAACGCTACCAAAACTTGTAGTAGCGTTTTGGTAAACGCTGCGACACGACATGCAACTAAAAGTCTGAAACTTTTTGTAGCTTTATAGTAAACGCTGCCAAAACTTGACATATTGTAGGATTTTAAAAACGCTACAAAAAGTTTCAGACTTTTAATAGCACGTCGTATCGCAGCATTTACCGAAACGCTACTAAAAGTTCTGAAGCTTTTTTCCTACGCTAAGAAAATCATATGACAACCGTTTACATTTATTTTCATAGCGTTTTTAAAATGCTACTAAAATTTATTAACTGTTTTGTAGCATACCGTCCATGCAACTGTTTCCTGTTACTAGCTTGTATCATTTCCAACCATCACTCCATAATAGTCTTATTAAAATCAGCAATCAATCACATAATCATCATATTCAAATCAACAGTCAATAAACCAATCACATATTCATCATATTCAAACAATTGAAACAACACGTTAATCACTTAATTAAATATGATATCCATAACCATTTCGATAATATTTTTTTGACAAAATGAGCAAATTCACATAAGCTCCATAACCATTCATAAACAAGTTTACACAACAATTACTAACATAATCTATACTATATTATTATTAGTGAGTTAAATTTCAAGCTCACACAGACCCCCTTGAAATTTGGCAACTGAACAGTCTCCAAATTTGTTTCTGTGTCCGTGCTTTTCTCATTCCCCTTTTCCTCCATCTAAAATTCCATTCTCCCCATCCCAATCTCCTTTTCCCAATTTCTTACGCCCTAAATCCATCGATTCCCCTTACGCTTATCTCCTCTTCCATTGGAAATCGATAAATTCCCTTCCATTTCTACCGTCACCGTTCCTTTACCATCGTTTCTGCACCACATCGAAATATTGTACAAACCCTAGCCTCAACGCCTTACCCGTTTACGCCTCTCCATCGGTTTCCTCTATCGCCATTCCTTGCTCGCCCATGCTTTTCGTCCGCTTCCACTGTATTGTTGCTCGACCACAAATGAACAGAACAATGTTGTTCTCATCCTGCTCGCATTTTAGGTATTTCGAGCCATTCATTTTCATCGATTTCTTTCAATTACCGCGATTCGTTTAACTTATGTTAGTCTTCTTCCTTGAACTAACTTATTTCAGTTGTTTTCACTATTTGCTGCCGCTGCCTATGATTTATATCCGGCCTCACTGATTCCTTCGCTGCCTTCAAACGAGTTTCAGGTATGATTTTCTTTCATTTTAATGGTTCATTTTCTAATTACTCGGGTACAAATTCCTTTTTATTAGATCGAGCAACTGGATTGACTGTACTCAGTATTTGCTTTGGAACTTTATCAAAAAAAACTTGCTTGAGAACTTCTTTTAAGATATGTGATTGCTTTTCTTATATTCCAGTTATTGTTATAGTAATCGACAATGATGGAAATTAGTATGATTTTTTAAGTTTTATCAATCAATTTAGGGATGACATATGAAAAGTTCTCAATATCTCATTTTATGACATGTTTTTTCTCAAAGATAATAACTTAAATATTCAAAAATAAAAATGTACAATTTATTTCTTTTTTAACTTACAAATATATTCCAGGTTTATGTGTGAAATGAAGTCGTTTTAGACTGATTCGGTGCTGGAAGGTTTCATAGGAGCATCTCTCAAGGTATCAAGGTATAAAATGATATGACATTGTAAATTCTAAGAATACACATATAACGCCTCTGCTTCTAATATTAAAAGAAATAAGTTGAGTTTATACTTTTGTCAGCGGCTTAGAAAGAAGATTTTGTAGTTTATTGTTGTTTTGTTTCTACCAATTTCTCTCCATTGTTTTCATTAGAAAGTTGGGCAACCCATATTTGCGTATACGTTGTTCGTGTAATCACTAAATATTTTTCCACCAAAGGTGCATAAGGTGCACGTAGGTAGGTATTGAATTTTTAGACCGTGACTTGGTTAATGTCTTCAAATTTTCCACTTTTCATTTGCTATATTTAGTTTTGGAGGTGTTAATTGAAGCGATTTAATTATACCAGCTTGAGTTTTAATGGAGATTACCTGAATATGTTGTCTGTAAATAAGAAGAACTGAAACTGTAATTGCTGATATTTGTTTATTGAAACTTGAATTTCAGTTCTTATTTGATGTTATGTTGATCCTTTTAGTGTCTTACGAAAGTACAGAAATGTGAAGTGCATGCAACAGGAAAACCTGAACCACGGAATAAAAAAGATACAGGTTTGATGTGTTTTGCTTCTTTGTTTTTTGGTTTTTTTGTTTCAATTGATTTACTTGCATCTTATCACGGTATGAATGCATTATTTCTTTTATCTTTTTCATTATTTATATGTTGTTTTTCTGTCCTAAGTTACTCAGATAAGTTTTTGCTAATTTGTTCATATGAGCCAATAAGTTTTCCACTACTATTGTGTATGTGATAATTATTTGTTCAATACAACTTGATATGAATTATTAACAGGTGTATATAACTGTATGCTAACATCTGCATGTTATTTGTTAGAAATTATAAATTCTTTTCTATTTCAAATAATTGTATGTCAACTACTAAGCATACACCAATTATCTTATTTTAAATTGACATTTTTCTTTCAAACAGTAATTTATTAAAAGAATAACTCATGCCCATTGGTTCATGAAATTTGAATCGATTCCGTCAAGTTTTATAAAAACTACTTCATCCACTCAACGCTATATCCACGTTCAATTGATCAAGTGTTGTTTTAGGTTGGAACTATATGTGAAGCACTCAATTTTCTATTCATTTATTCATTGGTTTTTCCTCATTATTTTATACATTAAATGAAATTAAGTTAAGAAATTAATTTTTGGTGGGATAACTAATTCTAGATTTGGTTGATGGTGGTCATTGCATGGTTAGAAGATATCAGTTTTTTCTTCTCCAAAATGGTTTATACATTCGAGTATTCAATTAATTTTAATATGTGTTGTTCGATGTTATAGTTATCAAATTTGATTGGATAGTGTTTTCTTAATACGTTAATTTGAAAGCCCGTTTATTTATTGTTACTTCTTTCTTCGCTTCGAAATGAAATGATAAGGTTAGTCGTATAAATACCAGATTTCTTGTTGTTATTTACTAACATTATTCCAATTTCAGAATTCCCAAATCAAACTATTCATTGTTTGGGTTCACCTCTTTCAAACATAGCAACAAAAGTGGACCTAATGTTAGGCGAGTTGAAGACAGTTTTGTAATAGAAACGTTGTTCTATTTTTTATTTTAAGGTTGAATTAGTATTATTAATTTAGCTCGAGTTTCGAGAAAGGTAATCTAATTATGTTTGAAAAAGGTAATCGAAAAGGTATCATTGAAAATTGTTTTTTTAACTTGGATCTTAGTGCTTATTTGATGTTATGTTCATCCTTTTAGGTTCTTATTTTAATATTCGACTTTTTTCTGATTTGTTCATTCTTGGCCCCTTTTTCAGTTTGATAGAAATCTTCAACCCTATCAGCTCCCTTTGCATCCAAGTTTTTGTGTGAGTACCGATGCAAACTTTTATTTTGTTTTCTATTTGTTCTTTTTTGAATGTAGTAAATTTTATGTTTGCGCCCTTTGGTTTTATTTTTGGTCATTGTATGCTTGAGTTTCTTCAATATTCCTAGATGTTGTACCCATCTCACTATGTCCCTTCAGGAATATGGATGCTTATGTTTCCATATACATGGTGCATATTTCATTATTCTAACACTCTTCACTTGCACCCTGTAACTACATGTGAATATGATTGTACATCTGTAAGATTTTGATTATGCATTCGTTGTTGTATTACTATTTTTTATAACCTTTTTTAATCTCTCTCTTTTCTTAACTTGCATGATGGATTGGGTTGTTGGTTCTTTTAGCTTAAAGTCATAAATATGACTTGATTACGATCTTGGCACCATAAAATTTTATACTGATCGTTAGTTGTTATTATTTTCTCAATTAATTACTTCGATCATTCGTAGATGTAATGCCAAAAGAATACAAAAATCCATGAATACTTTATACCGTTAATTTTATTTGTTATTTTATTGTGTAATCATTATGTTTATTATTTTTTTTGTGGAGCATATCATGCCAAAAAATGGTCTTTTGAGTAGGGTTGTCAATGCCTCCAAATGGATCAATGGAAAAATGGGAGCTCAAATTCCACATTTTCTTTACACTAAGAACATGGACACATTTTAATATTAATATGTAACGAAATTTTGGATGTTAAATTATTTCCAATTTGGATGGCTAGAGTAGAGGTTATTAGGTTATGTGCAATAATATTTATCATTGTCAAAAGTTCGTTAATCTATTCGGTCATGTTTTTTAACCTTTGCTGCATCATATCTAAAATAATGTATTTCAAGCATAATGTTGTTAATAAATACCCTTTTTCATAGCGATTTGTTTTTAATGTTTAACGTACAATATTAAAATATACGATAACACGATGTATCAATATTAAAATTAAGATGGTACGATTTGTTATACTTAAACTTTGTTAGAAGATGAAGCTCTTTAAGTACAAATATATTCAAATGAATATCTTCATGTTATTTATCTTATTTTATTTTCACTTTGAATTATGTCCATACCCACTTTACATCAATCCATGGGAACAAAGTTAGAACATTGCTCTATTAATAACACATTAATTGTGCTTTGAATAATTTGTTTCTACCTACAACCATTTGTATAATGATGGCATTTTACCTTCCAGCATAAATCTTTCGCATTTTTGAACTACCTAAATTTCACTGTTAATTTCACTTTTTCGCAATTTTGAACTACCTAAATTTCACTATTATTAGGTTTTATTATAACCTTATTATGTTTTTTTATAACCTGGAATCACTAAGGGTGGCCATTATTATGTTATAATTTTCCATGTTCATGCATGTAATTTCGATTATACAACCATTTTCATTGAAAAATTATCATGCACATCTTTACATTTGCTAGAAATATATTATGTAGGTTGCTTTAAATAGATTGCTTTGCTACAATGTCTTTACTTATCACATAAATTATTTCCATGCTTTAAATTTTGTTAATTTATCCTGCAACTATTGTACAACTCTTTATTTATAATGTTTTCGCACATGTGTGAATAATAAATATAATTTCAAAGTAGTAACTGATTTGGATATACTGAGAATTTAGAAGTCAAGACCAATCATTATATGTGTCTATGTTAACTTTGATTGTTGTGCGAGCATAAATAGAATTACCTGATTTATATGTTTGTATTAACAAGGATCCACTAATCGACTTAAATATGTGACGAGAGAGATCTATGGTTATCAGTATATAAATTGAACATCTATAGTGATTTTTGGCAAAGAAAAATACTTGGTTCACGTATTGTCATAATTGAGATCGGTAAATTGTTGGTTGTGGAATAGGGTTCCTGTGAATTGCAGGGAGTTCTAAAAACTGTTACCTCTACGTATGTGCACAAGTATAGAATATTACATTTCTGAACATGCACATAATTTTACCGCTAGCTACTATAGAAAGTTATAAAGTATCATCAAATAGTAGTTATAATATGCTCAATCTTTAGGAAAATTGCAGGATCAAGTTCTACTAATTAACCATATTTATAATACAGTTAGTAATAATCATGTATTTACTGTACTTAATGTCAATCCTTTTAGTTACGTTCGACAACAACCTTTCACACTTTAACCTAAATATACAACATGCAAGAATTCCTAACTTTGATCCCCATACCAATTTGTATAGCAGAGACAACTTTCAAGGAGAATGGAGCAACTTTCAACAGAGATGTGAGTTAGGTAGATGTTTTATTTTGTGTTTTGGGAAGTAAAATGCTCAGGTTGCATAAGCAAAACTTTTATAGAAATGGAACTCTTGAAGGAAATGCTTGGTTTACTTTTGCTGTTACAGCAAAACCATTTTTGCATTGTCATGGACTAAATCTCTGATTTTAATCGGTATTGATAAGTGGTGATTAGTAGCTATTGCTATTTAAAAACTTGGGAGGAAATATTGTCTTATATAAATCATACTGCTGTATGTAATAAATTGTCCCATGTAATGGATATTCCATCTTTGATATCTGAGCATGTTTGATAAATGAGTGATACTACCATATTTGATAACTGGGCATGTTTGATAAAAAATGCTACATGCTATAAGTGTTGCTTGGAAGACACTTGCTAATAATGTCATAATAAAAGTAGTGCATATTTTGCTACAGTGGCCTCAGTAACAAGAGTTTGTCAATTTTTTTTACAACAATGAGTAAATACTACTGCTTAGCTCTGAATTCACCGAAATTTGTTGTGTACCAATACTGTACCATTGTTTTGACAACTTGAGATTTTAAAATACCAATGAATGCTGATCATTTTCTTCGCTATGAGCTAACATCCGCTCAAGAAATGATTTATTGAACTTGATTAAATGCATATCTACAGAAATATTTTACTCCAGCTGTATGGGTGACATAGGTTGTATTCTTATAGCATCTATATCCACGATATTCACGATGTTAGTCAAGAAGGTAAGCATGTAAACATAGTACTATTTAATATCATCACGGCAAAAAAAATTAAAAGTTCAAATAAAATTCTTTAATAATTAGATAAACATTAGCTTTAACCCGTATGCGAAGCACGGGTTCGCACTAATGTTATATTATATATAACAATTAAAGCCATATTCATTACTTGATTACCCATAATTTTTTACAGCAGCTAGTCTCTTTACTCCCAAAAAGCTAATTACATGTAGACAGGTTTAACAATCAATAAATGGTTATGAAACTGTTTTGCATATTTAAAATATATCAAACATCCTTAGTTAAACTTTTATTAAATTTAAATAATTTTTATAAAACTTAATTAATTTAGTTATTTTTTTATAAAACTTGGTTAATTTTTATAATAACTTATTTAATTTTTAAAAACTTATTAACCTAGTTAAATTTTAATAAAACTTAATTAATTTGTACAAATTTATTTAATTTTTATAAAACTTAGTTAAATTATACCAAACTCGGTTAATTTTTAAAATTTTGGTTAATTTTTATAAAATTAGTTTAATTATTATAAAAATCGGTTAACTTATTATCAAACTTAATTAATTTTATCAAACTTATTTTTATTATTACTATTATTATTATAAATTTGTTAATTTTTATAATACTTAGTTAATTATTATAAACATATTTATTTTTTGTAAGACATAGTTATTTTATTCAAACTATTGTTTATTATTATTATTATTACTAAACTTATAAATTATCTCAATTGTTAAAACTTAAAATGTCATAACTTATATTTTAATTAACTTAAACTTATTAATTATCTCAAACTTAAACTTTATTAACCTAGTTAATTTTTATAAATTATCTCAAACTTATAAATATTTCATAAACTTAGTTAATTTATTATTATTATTATTGTAAACTTAGTTAATTTATTATTACTAATATAAACTTAGTTAATTTTTATAAACTTATTTAATTTTCATAAAACTTAGTTAACTTAGTTTTTGTTATTATTAGTGTTATTAATTATAAAACATAGTTGACTTAGTTAATTTATTATTATTATTATAAACGTAGTTATTTTTTATCTAATTATAGTTTATTATTACTATTATTATTATTGTAAACTTAGTTTGACTGCACATATAAAGAAGCTTACCAGACTATATAAGATGCACATATAAAGAAGCAACTCGTGTGAAGATTCAGTGTACTCCAGATGAATCTCGGTAGTCCTAGAAGCTTGAATCCTTTTGCTGCTAGAGTGATATCAGCAACATGGCCTGAAGAGAAACTGCGACATTGATTTAGTACCAGTAGTGCAAGAACAGAACATTGTTTTTGAAATAATTTTCTCATCCTTTTGGCATAAACTTGTTAATTTTTAAAAAACTAAGTTAACTTAGTTAATCTTTATATAACTTAGTTAAATTGTTTAATTTTTTTAAACTCGATTCATCAGTATCATCATTATTATTAATTTAAATAATTTTTATCAAACTATGTTTATTGGTATCATCGTTGTCATCATTATTATAAACATGTTAATTTTTAAAAAACTTAGTTAACTTTGTTACGAATTGGAACTAAGTCACCTAATCTTGGTAGTAAAATATGAATATTAGGAACCATGGAAACAATCGTTGAATAACTATTATTCAACATATGTGGAAATACCAAGAGTGCCTATGATAAATGGACATTTTGATTAATTACCTTGATTTGATCTTGCATTCCTCTTGTGTACTTCACATATTTCACCTCACCATCCAACTGCAACATGTTCACATCGTTTATCATCAACTATATGCCACACTGCTGCAAGCCTGCAAACTTCCCACATATACTGCCATAAGCCTAGCTATCGTGACTCACACTCTTGATCTATACCATCAAACTGTTATTATCATCTCAACTTTTTCGCAAGTTCAACATGTATTTCAAGTCAATTTCTGCTTCAGTAATAACTTATTATACTCTAAATTGAACTCTTTCAGCCTGCATTTTGATGCCACCTGCATATTAATGCCTGCATTTCATATTAATGTTTCAAACGAAGTTCTATTAGTAAAAAATCAGTAAAATTCCTGAACGCAGATGCCAGCATAAGCCATATATACTCATTTACAAATAAATAAAAAATAAAAAACTGCTTGTATCCTCTCGAATGTGAGCTATTTAATGAGGAAGAACCATTCTTCGATACTATATAATTGATAAAAATAAAGTAATTTTATTAAAGAACGCATATTGTTTTCACGTTATACATTAAATCATTAACAATAAAATCCCATCCAAAACACAGACAAAGAAACATGGGAAAGAAGAGAGACTAATCAAAATGTCACAAATTCAACAATCATAGAAGGGTTACGCCAACCTACGATTAACAACAAAAGATATACTACTACTTGGAAAATCAATGTATCGGACAATGAAGCACTCGTATTGATCAGAGAATCTAGCATTTGAATCGATGGCACATGGACGTAATAATGATGAGGATTAAGGCAATGATTATGCCCAACACTATGGGTTTTATCTTCATATTTTGGAACCACGTCTTTCTCCTTATTTTTGTTCCCTGCTGCCTAAAATCTTGCACCTGCACACAAAATAGATATCATTTCTCTTGCGATTTTTGTTTGGGTTCAACGAGTTCCAGCACCATAAAGCTACTGCCCTCGACCACTCTACAAATGATCACTGCCCTATAAATATTAACATCTGATAATACAGTATGTAAGAGAGATACGCCATTTAAGTTTAATAATGCATGGGTAGTTCTTGTTGGATACAAGGATGTGGTGAAAGCAACATTTAAAAATTCCTTGCTTTGGCAACCCCTTGTTTCAGTTCCCACTGAATAAAAGAAGTGAAAATGAGACTAAAAATATGGCACAAAGGGAACTTGAGCATTAAAAGAAAATGTTGATGACTTGAGGGAAAAGAAAACACCTCATATCTTCAGTTGCTTGCAAATCCATCATGTCCAATGTTGACTGAAGAATATAGAGAAAGTTTGAAGTGTTTGAAAAAAACGATACCCACTCACAAGTCATTGAGCTGCATCAAAAAACAAATATTAACTGGTTAACATGATATGATTAGCCAACTAAAACTTTCTGCTCTAAAATATTAGCTAACAGGCAAAGAACGTCCCTGAACCAACTTATTGATGGAAATGGGGTGGTTATTAATAATTCCAATACTTTGAGCCAGTAAGTTCATTATTTCCAGCAACTGTATAACGGAGACAATATTCCACTCAATATTCCATCCAATACATGTAAGAAGGTAATCAAAAAAGTCTACTCACAACAAGCTTATCAAAATGGTTGAATATTGGGGTCTTTTTTAAATTTGAAGATAGTAATAGCAATGGACCTGATGGGATGGGTTCAAAATTTTAACACTATGGTCCAGCTAGCATGCAAATATAAGTGGTCTAATACTAGTGTCAAGCTTTAGACTAAAAATAGAGTTGACCCACTGTTCAACTCATATATCTACATATATGCATCTATACACCAAAAATACTTATTATGCACCTAATAACCAGTGTGAGAATAGGGAAAATAATAAATACCACATCAAGCTATAAAATAGTTTTATAAGAACACACATATTATCACTATAAGCATTGAACTATTACATTCTTATTGTACCTGCCAGCTGCCAAAAAGCACAATATCCTCAATCATGTAATACGTACCAATCACCATAAGAAAAATAACAAATTTTAATCACTATAACTTAACAGATATATTTGTATTTGTAATCTATATCTTGCGAATAATATAAACCCTAAGATCTAGAATTACATGATTATCACATATGTAATGAATTAATAAAACATACATCCAGACATCTTGTATACGAATCAGTAATGGTTGTTGTCGAAGGCTGTATCAATGGATAAAGGAGAATAGTTTCTCTCTTTTTTCCTATATTTTCTTTATGTGTTTTATATATCCTTTGTGATGGGCAAAGGTTAATATTTATAGGCAGAGAGAGGACCAAATTTCCAGATTTGTAGACTTAATCTTGATCGTCCATCAAGATCAAGATGAGAGAAATTAACGCTCTAGATTATAACCGTTTTATTTATTAGCATATTAATAGGAAAACCCTTTAGATTCTATTGACCACATAATGAGGAAGGAAACGTTTGAGGAAGGAAACGATCTATTAATGTACCACATAATGAAGAAGGAAACGTTTCGCATTAATTTTCTTACAAAACGGTCAAATTTCCTTACAGTCTCCCACTTGGTCAATAGTAAAATCCATTAATGTTTTCATATTAAGGTCATAAGGCACGCATGATATGCTAAACTTTTCTTTAGTCAGTTATCATAAGTGTCTTGGCTAATCTAGTGGTTAATGGAAGTCATGACGTGTACACGTTATTTTGCAACATGATTACTTCCATGTACTATGACATTGACAACTTTCATAACTAGACCGTAAATGAGCATAACTTAATGGTCACATAATGTCTAGAAGCAAAAGACTGTTTCTGTTATCATTTATCTAAATGTAAATGTGTACACATTATAAAACAGAAATAAAAGATGTCTAAATTATTAAGAGCTCAATAATTGTTATGTCTAGATAAGTACAAAATAAATGGCATAATAAGAAGATAATTAGGAACTATCTGCAAGACCCATGCTATCAGTATGTCTCTGAAAGGTCTTTAGAGGTAGTCCTTTCGTGAATATGTCTGCCACTTGTAAGTCTGTACTTATCGATTCAACAATAATTTTCTTTAGTTTAACATCTTTCTTCAATAGTAGGTATTTAAGGTCCATGTGTTTGGAACCTTTGGTTATCCTATCATGCTTGGAGAAAAAGGTTGCAGCTTCATTGTCTCAGTAGACAGTTAGTGGCTTAGAGATAAAACTTAAAGTGCCAAATTGTGAGACAAAATTACGCAGCCATGTTCCCTGAATTGAAGCCTCATAACATGCTATGTATTCAGCCATCATGGTGGATCCGAAAAGCATTTCAGATTTCTAGCTTCTCCATGATATTGCACCTCCACATAAGAGGTACACATAGCCAAGAGTGCAGATCCTAGTGTCAGGACATCCAGCAAGGTCTGAATCAGAATAACCAGTTACCTGTAGGTAACTTGATTTTCTATAGGTGAGCATGTAATTCCTTGTTCCCTTTAGGTATCTCAGTACCTTCTTTGCAGCTTTCCAATGAGCGATTCCTGGGTTACTTTGAAATCTACCCAGCATACCAACTGCATGACTGATATCAGGTCTTGTACAGACCTGTGAATACATCAAGCTCCCAACAAGAGATGCATAAGGATATTTGGTCATTTCTTCTCGTTCCATAGGAGTCTTTGGGCACTGCTCAAGAACAAGTTTGTCTCCTTTCTGCAGTGGGACAAGACTAGATGAACAATTCGACATGCCAAATCTCTCAAGAATTTTATCAATATATGCTTTTTGAGACAATCCTAGAATTCCTTGTGATCTATCACGGAATATTTCTATTCCTATCACATAGGAAGCCTCACCCATATCTTTCATTTCAAAGTTCGTTGAGAGATAATCCTTAGTTTCACGTAATAAACCAAGGTCGCTGCTAGCTAATAATATGTCATCAACATACAGAATCAAAATTATAAACTTGCTCCCACTGAACTTGAGGTATATACAAGGGTCAACTATGTTTTCTGTGAAATCGAAAGCGGTAATGATTTCATGAAACTTTAGATACCATTGTCTAGAAGCTTGTTTCAGTCCATATATTGATTTCTTAAGTTTGCAGACCATGTCTTCCTGTCCTTCAATTATGAAGCCTTCAGGTTGACGCATGTAGACTTCTTCTTCCAAGTCTCCGTTTAGAAAGGCTGTTTTCACATCCATTTGATGTAACTCGAGATCATAATGAGCTACTAATGCCATGATAATTCTAAGAGAATCTTTCCTGGAAACAGAAGCAAAAGTTTCATTATAGTCAATGCCTTCTTTCTGATTAAAACCTTTGAAAACAAGTCTAGCTTTATATCGTTCAATTTTACCATTGCAGTCACGTTTGGTCTTGAAGACCCACTTACAACCGACTGCTTTATGTCCTTGAGGCAATTGAACGATTTCCCAAACTTGATTTTTATCCATAGATTTCAGTTCATCTTTCATGGCATCAATCCATTTAATAGAATTAACATCCTTAATGGATTGTGAATAAGAAATTGGGTTCGTAGTTCCTTCAGATTCTATTAGATGAAGCATATAATCATCAGGGATAACTGATCTTCTTTGTCTTTGAGATCTTCTTAATGCTAGTTCCTGTGGTACTTCATCAACATTATGATTGGTGATAATTTCATTATGGATTTGTTGATCATTTATTGGGTTTTCCTCATTGTGAACAGGTTCAACAATGGGATGATTCCCAATATCTTTTGAAATAGAGGGTAAGATAATGGGTACCCTTATTTCATGAATGACCACTTCTTGTTGTTTTGTACTCCCACTGATTTCACCATTCTCATAGAATTTGGCATTGCCGGTTTCAACAATTCTTGTACTATGGTTAGGACAATAAAATCTATATCCTTTAGATTTTTCTGGGTAACCTATAAAGTAACCACTGACTGTCTTAAAATCCAATTTCTTTTCATTTGGATTGTACAGTCTAGCTTCAGCTGGGCAACCCCAAATTTGGAGATGTCTTAAACTAGGTTTCCATCCTTTCCAAAGTTCAAAAGGAGTCTTTGGAACGGTCTTACTTGGAACTCTATTTAAGATGTAGACAGCTGTTCGTAATGCATCCATCCATAATGATATAGGTAAATTTGCATGACTCATTATGGATCTAACCATTTCCATGTATGTACGATTTCGCCTTTCAGCTACACCATTCTGCCATAGAGATCCAGGCGTTGTGTATTGTGCAACAATTCCAAGTTTTTGAAGAAGTCTAGCAAAAGGTCCAGGATGTTGTCCCGTTTCATCATACCTTCCATAGAATTCACCACCCCTGTCTGACCTAATGATTTTCACTTTTCTTTCTAATTGCCTTTCGACTTCAGTAATGAACACTTGTACAGCATCCACTGACTGAGATTTTTCATGCAACAGATAAAGATAGCAATAACGTGAAAAATCATCGATAAAAGTGATGAAGTATTTCTCTCCTCCAAAAGTTGGAACATCAAAAGGTCCACAAATATCTGTATGTATTATTTCAAGAAGTTGTGTACTTCTTGTGGCTCCTTTCTTTGTGTTTTTTGTTGTTTTTCCTTTAATACAATCAACACATGCTGTAATGTTAGCGAAGTCTAGGTCCGGTAGGACACCATCTTTCACTAACCTCTTGATTCTTTCACTGGATATATGACCCAGTTTTTTATGCCACAAGAAGTAAGAGTCATTCTTGGATGACTTTCTTTTAGTTTGTTTTCCATGCAGGGTGAGTTGGATTTCAGCATTTTGTTTAAGATGAAGTTTTAAAGTCCATCAATTAATATTCCAGAACCAATAAGACTAGAATTTTTAAATAAACTAAAATTTCCATTTCCAACTTCAAAAGAATATCCAAATTTATCAAGTACACTTACAAAAATCAAATTATGGGAAATAGACGGAACATAAAGAGTTTGACATAAATCTAACTGATAACCGCTATCTAAAATAAGACGAAAAGTTCCAATAGCTTCAACTGGAGCTTTATCTTTATTCCCCATGAAAATGAAATTCTCACTTGGGTTTGTGGTTTGGATCGTAATGAATCCCTGCATAGAATTCGAAACATGAACGTTAGCAGCAGTATCAATCCACCAAGTAGAAGAAGGTACATTAGTAAGATTTGATTCGAAATGACTTACGAAACCCATTGGGTTACCTTTCTTTTCGAACCATGCTTTGCGCTTAATGCAATCTGCCTGGAAGTGTCCAGGTTTCTTGCAGAATTTGCAGACGTCATCCTTCTTTTTCTTCTTGGATGGTTGAGTGGCGTCATCAGATTTGGGTGGTGCTCTTTTATGCTGTGAGTTATTCTTTTTGCCAGTTTGTTTTCCAACCCCTTGAGTGAAATAAGCAACTTTAATGCCTTGCGAGCCTTGCCTAGACTCCTCTTGAACCAGTTTGTTAGTCAATTCATTTAGACTTCACTTTTCTGTAATAGTGTTGTAATGAATTTTGAATGGTTCATACTGAGGAGGTAAGCTAGTGAGAATGAATTGGACGAGAAAAGCATCGTTCATAACCAATCCCAAGTTCTTATGTTTGGCAGCAAGGTTAATCATTTCAATGACATGAGCGCTCATTGAGCGAGAACCATCAAACTTCATGGTTACAAGATCTGCCATAAGTTTCCCAGCAAGGGATTTGTCTGCAGTCTTGAATCGATTTTCAATGGATTGCAAATATTCTTTTGCGCTTTCAGTTTTCGGTAGAGAGGTTTTGATGTTGGTATCAATCACCATTCGCATAAACATCATGCTGAGCCTATTAGATCGTTCCCAATCATCATGGAGTTTGTTTTCCTCAGGCGTACTTATGTCAGTAAGTGGGGCTGGCTTTTCCTTAAGGAGAGCCATGTCCAGTTCAAGTACGCCTAAAGAAAACTCAACTTGCACTTTCCATTCTGAGTAGTTGGTTCCATTGAGTTTGACGATAGACGTAGCGTACGAATTAAGGTTTGAGGGCATTGCAACTGCAGATATAAAAGAAATGTAGGCTTCTTTATTAGAATAAAACACAACATGTCATAATAAGAGGTTAGGTTTAGCGCCTCCTGTGGGTAGGCAGTAGAACCATACTCATGAAAGAATAATAAACATTAATGTTTCATGCGTTATTGTGCAAGCAGCAGCCGCCTGTGGACGGGACTGCATGAATCAGACCAGAGGAAACAAGGAAATTAAGTGCGGAAGCGAAAACTAAAACAAGATAGAAAAGAGATAAACATTAATGTTTTTTTTGCATAAACTTTTGTCATTCTTTCAAGTAATCCACAGCAAGGATAATAAATGTCTATTAACTCCAAGTAAATTCCATATATGAATTTAACATATAAATAATTATTTTGCAAATCATATATAGACAATTATCTTGCAAGTTCCAGGTCATGAATTTAATGTCAAACTAGAAAACAATTGTTTTCAATATGTATACTTTCTGAAAAGTATTCGCATACAATAAGTTGTTCCATATTATACAGTAGGTCAAATATTAAAGTAGAAAATTAACTTTTGTGGAAATATGAACTTTCCGGATCCAGATCTAAGAATACAGTAAATAGAACAATATTGATAATCATGATTACTGTAGGAACTTAAATAATATGAATATTAAACTTGAATCATATTAATATTAATAATCATTATCATAGTAAAATTACAAACATCATATCATAGATCTATGGTAGTTTCGTTTTATATATTGATGGATAATCATGAATTCTAAAATATGCTCTAATACCACATGTAATCTATATCTTGCGAATAATATAAACCCTAAGATCTAGAATTACATGATTATCACATATGTAATGAATTAATAAAATATACCTCCAGACATCTTGTATACGAATCAGCAATGGTTGTTGTCGAAGGCTGTATCAATGGATAAAGGAGAATATTTTCTTTATGTGTTTTCTTATATTATTTGTGATGGGCAAAGGTTAATATTTATAGACAGAGGGAGGACCAAATTTCCAGATTTGTAGACTTAATCTTGACCGTCCATCAAGATCAAGATAAGAGAAATTAACACTCTAGATTATAACAGTTTTATTTATTAGCATATTAATAGGAAAACCCTTTAGATTCTATTGACCAAATAATGAGGAAGGAAACATTTGAGGAAGGAAACGGTCCATTAATGTACCACATAATGAAGAAGGAAACGTTTCGCATTAATTTCCTTACAAAACGGTCAAATTTTCTTACAGTATTTGCATCGATACCCCACTCTGTTTAGTAATTTTGTACCTAATCGTAGTTTGTATATCTCTTTTCTGTAATACATCGAAACTAAGAGTTGGAATGTACCGAGAAACACCACAATCACTACACACACACATGTATGTATATGATTTTTCATATTCATGTAGTTGAAATAGGTACCTCCTTGCAATGGCAAGAGCAACTCCAATACCGAATCCTTATTACTCTTTGCCAGTAGGTGCACCAACTTTCCTATCATCTCTCACTTTTTGGAATATATGAGTGTATCCTTCTGTTCTCAGATTGTTCTCCCATTATCCAAATCTTAGCATCGCCAATCCTTTTTGACTATATATATATATAAATATATATATATATATATATATATATATATATATATATATATATATAATGCAATTCAGATGTTAAAATTACGTAAAAAGAATGATTAAACATTATTACATAGCATTTATACACAGGTTAAGTAAATACAAATAGAAGGCGGGTTCTAAAAAATCATATGAAATGCAAGTATTTAAACAAGTAAATGCCAAAACATGTAATATTCTTGGTATGCCAATCTCATTCCTTTTATTTATCAAAATCAACAAAGTAATAATATATTTATGAAAATAAATAATGGTGATATTTACTTTCATTTTCAAACCAAAAAACATAAACAAAATTTTATTTGCTCACAAAACATATATATTATAAAGTAGTAATAGGGAATGCACCGGTGCTCTAATCTGTCTAGGGTATTTGGAACAGAGTACCTCTGTTTTGTATAATACAATATAACCCGCCTTTCCAAGAAACGCTGCAATTCTATAAGATTTGTGAAAATAGTTGCATTTCAGGTTGAAACTCTAGCAATAAATGCTACTAATAGGAGTTTTTCTTGTAGTGGAAATTGTGTGTATTATAATTGGATACTCATTGAAATGACTGCAACATTTGGGGTTGATTTCAATAATCGATCATGTTATCCACAAAAATATTATTATAGTTTCTTAAATTGACTTCTGATTATCCACGTTAATGCTTATACTTTTCATCTGCAAGTTAAAACTTTTCATAACTAGCAATTTAGTCCAAATTAATAGAATATAAACCATGAAATCAAATCATGTACAAACCAGTGAAACATAACTACTTTTAGCACCAAAGCCTTGAAACCAAGAAAACGAAAATAAAAGGAATACAATATACATTACCAAATTTGACACCATTGTAAAATGGATTACCTTGTAATGTTTGCTCTTTAAAACAATCTCAGCCATGACTTGCTTCTTTGTTTTCCGTACTTGCAAATCAAACTCTTATTAAATTTTCTAATGGGGACAAACCATGCGACCAGTAAACATGATTTCAGAACCTTATCCTTGTATATGGTGGAAACTCTTAACACCTTGAATTGAAAAAAAAAATGCACAAATAACTCTATGAAGAGTGATCCTTTAACCATATTCTGATTCAAACAAGATGGAAGACTTTTTTATTAGATCATTCGTGTAATTTTGTAATTGAAATTATTACACCGAGGCATTGTAGATAACCTATAAGCCTAGTGCATCTCTTAAATAACAAACAAGATCGAGCTTTAAGCTCACGCTCAAGGTGACAACTGACATTCATGAAAAAGTATGTGCAAAAAATTGATAATATTTGTCTCTACCTGTGTGTGAATGCTAGGACATAAGAAGCGAAGAGACATGCAATCATAAATATCAGCTTTATAATATACACACATGTAAACTGGTTATTAAGGTAAAGAACGGACATGCATGAGCAAAGGCATATAAAAAACTCATGTTTTCTCCTGCTTCATTATTAGGCATTCAATATCCGGCATGTAGGTTCAAATATTTCGCAGATGTGGAACCCTCTACATAGCAAAAGATGATTATATATGGAAGTAATCTGAGTTAGCATATTATATAAGACCCATAAGTTTTTGTCTATTCGTACTGTTCAGGTAGCTACCATTGTAACAGGATATTTGATGAGAAAAAACTACTTAACAGAGCTAAAACATACAACTTATCTCAGTGACAAGCTTGCTAGCCCATGGATCAGAACCTCCTTTGAAGAAAAAGTGGAAGAAAGATATAATTGGTAATTAGCAAAGGCATACCTCTGGTATCAAACTGACAAGCACTAAAACCATTATTGTACAAAATAGATAATACATTCATGTCTTATTATATAGTGTCGTACTAACAGGTGAGGAAGCTGATAGACCCATTGATAGGAAATTTCTAAGTGCGACTCAAATTATTTTCATTTATGTAATAATATCAAGATATTTCAAACTATCAGGAAACTTTAGTAGCATATAAGAGAGAACAGAAACAAATATAAATAAAGGTGAATTATTAGCCTATAAAATTAATATACATACGGTTCAAGCTTTCCCCAGCCCCTTTTCATCAATGGATTATTTTCTCTATGAATACAGTTGGGGGAAAATATATTCACATACATAGATAATGGTTGTGCATGCAATCGTTTGATTAAGTAGTAACCTAATGTACGACCTAAGAGGATGTTTACTTACTAAAATTAGTCATCCAAATTCATCTACTATGGTACAACAAAGTAGTGAAGGTAAAATTAAAAAATTGTTGAGTAATAAAACATATTATACCTAAATAGTATTTGAAAATACAGTATGCAATTAAAAATGCTCCATCAAATGCATATTCATATGCTCAATACCATAAAAAAAATTCCATTAATCATAGAAACATCTATATATAGATAAACATTAGTAACTAGTAGCTTTTGAAGATGACAATTCAGGAATTCACGGAGAAAATACACAAATGATAATGTTTATTAAATATAATTACTTGAAAAAGATGAGTGCATCTAACTACACAACATATGAATACAAAAGAGGTTTCACTGAACATAAATCACTCATGAATATCAATATTCACTCTAACTTATAAAATAATAAGCATTTAACTCACAAATAATCATCAATAAATACAGAAATGGAATAACAATTATTCAAAATAAAAAAATAAAAATAGTTTGTAATCAATTTAAAGTGTAAAATGGCAACAGTGTGTACTTTAATTAGTTAAAATTAAACTATAACATATGAATCTCTTATACAAAAAAACCAAATTATGGTTACTAAGTTAATCAATTAATAAAGATTTTCATGTATCAATGAACTAGTTAAAAGTGAAAATCTGAAAGGGTTTACAATCAGAGCATCAAATTTAACAAAAAAAAAAGAGAGAAAAAGTTATATGCTATTAACAATAAAAGTAAGAATCCAAAGACACATTATTCTACCATCAACATAAAAGAAAATTACATTAAAAACAAATATCTTGTTGCCTTCAATTGGCAACTGGAAAAGCCGAATCCTATTAGATTGAACAAACTCCTCATTTGCTTCAAAATACTTCTCTGGATGCAAATCCCTAACGAACCCAAAACGAACTCAATAATTTACCGTCGAATTTTAGGGTTTGGAAGATGAAGGAATAACATCATATTTTAGGGTTTGGGTGATTCCTCGATCTAGCATGCCGGAATTTGGCCATGGAATCAACGTCAAAATATTTTACGGTTTGGGAGATGGTGGAATCAGCATCAAATTTAGCGACGGAATCTACGTGCAGAGTGACTGAGAAGTGGGGCGATAGGAAACAAGATGTACATGAGACAATTTACGATTTGGGAAATGGTGGAACTATGTTTTGGAAGTGGAGAGACAGCGAGGACAATATTTGTGTAACCAGTAAAGTGCTTAAAATGAAAAATAGGCGGGCCTGCAAAAATTTTGGTAGCGTTCAAACTGAATAAAATATACTTAAAAAACACAATATAGTTGCACTTGGATTTGAAACGCTGCCAATAAATGCATCTAAAAGCAGGTTTTCTTGTAGTGACTCCAAATCGTGCGTAGCGTAATTCTTCTTATGAGGTTTCAACTGTCGACTCGCATATGCTTTTACTTTTCCATTCTGCATCAAAACTGCTCCCAAGCCGGTCCTACAAGCATCTATGTAAACTATCAATCATTCGCTCCCATCTGGAATAGTTAAAATGGGAGCACTTGTCAACTTCTCCTTTAACTTATTGAATGCTTGATCACACCTAGATGTCCAAATAAACTTAGCCTCTTTCTTCATCAACTTTGTTAGATGAGAAGCAATCTTCGAGAAATCTTTAATAAACCTTCTATAGAAACGTGCCAATCCCAAGAAACTTTTGATCTCAGTCATATTTTCAAGTTTCTTCCAATCTTGAACCACGACTACTTTAGCTGGGTCCACTGATATGCCTTCTTCCAAAACTACGTGCCTTAGAAATCTAACTTCGGATTTCCAGAAATGGCACTTAGAAAACTTTGCTTTTAAAACATGACTTCTTAAAGTACTTAGAACAACTTGAAGATAATACTTATGATCTTCCTCCATCTTAGAATAAACAAAGATGTCATCAATAAAAACAAGAACTAACTTGTTAAGAAAACCCCGAAACACTCTATTCATCAAATCCATGAAATAAGCGGGTGCGTTAGTCAATCCAAACGGCATGACTAACCGCTCGTAAAAACTATCAGAGGTTCGAAAAGCTGTTAAGGGTACACTCTCCTTTACTACCCTTAATTGGTGAAAACCAGTGGCAAGATCAAGTTGGGAAAATATCCGAGCTCCATGGAGCTAGTCAAACATGTCGTCAATTCTAGGTAAAGGATACTTAGTCTTGATAGTCCTCTTATTTAATTCTCGGTAATCCACACATAATCTAAGAGAACCATCGGCCTTGGTAATGAACACTACTGGCGATCCCCAACTAGATGTGATGTGTTTGATCAAACCTTTCTGCAACAAATCAAACGTCTGCTTCTCCAATTCTCTTCTTTTCTTTGGAGCCAACCTTCGAGGAGGTTGTACAATCGGTCTGGTTCCTGGAATCAAATCAATATGGAATTCCACTACACAGTGAGGAGGTAAACTTTACACTTCTTCAAAAATATCCTTGAAATCCCGAACAATTAGTATATTCCTTATCTCCTCTTTGGGTACTTCGATGGAATAAAGGAAACTGCTCATTAATTCCCTAGACTCTCCACAACATATATCAATGCTTCTACCTATTACATCTTTTACTATGATCACCCTTCTAATACAGTCCAAGATAGCTTTAAACCTCGATAACCAATCCATCTCCAATAATACCCCAAAAACCATGAACTTGAGGACAAACGAATCAGAAAAGAAAGGCCGATCTCAATATGAAATAGGCACATTCAAACATATGGTGTCAAGATCGGTCGGACCCCCAATTGGGTTTGACACATAAACAGAATTGTCTAAAAGAATGGGTTTGAGGTAAAACTTATCAACAAGATCTACTGAAATAAAACTATGGGATGCACCAGTATCAAATAACACTCTAACAGGAATATTAGAAATGATAGTGTATCTTGCAACACCTGCTTTCCTTTTAGATCCGTAGAAGTAGATGGTATTTCCTTGATAGTAAAAGCTTGTCCCTATGATCCCTTCTTTGGAAAAGGGCACTGGTTCTTCATATGTCCATGTCTGCTGCAATTGTAGCAGGGTGATCCACTAGCCGGGTTCGGGCACTGGTTTGCAAAGAAGCCCATTTTGTTGGACTTATAACAAAGGATCTTGGTCAAGTCTAATTGCTTGTTCTGTGCTGGAGCTCCACCTCCAGGCTTCTTTCCTGACCATTTCTTCCCTTTGTGTTTGAAAAACGACTTACTAGCAACTAATATCACTGATAAAGGTTGGGTGTTAACTCCTGATACTACTTCTTTCTAAACTCCTTGCTCAATATGGAGAGCCTCAAACCTTAAAGCCACACTAATCGGATTGGTAAAGATACCATTGAGATGATTGATCATTTCCTGATGAAATTCTGGTCGCATTCCTTTCACGAACA
The DNA here is from genome assembly GCA_030737815.1 of Allium fistulosum. Lineage (NCBI taxonomy): Eukaryota > Viridiplantae > Streptophyta > Magnoliopsida > Asparagales > Amaryllidaceae > Allium > Allium fistulosum. The sequence continues at coordinate 331,881,125 of CM060901.1, read as the reverse complement.
TTTCATTCTTTTTGAGTGGCGTATCAATCAATTCTGGTCCAAAGCGAGACAGTTCATTGAACTTATGTTCATACTGCGCCACTGACATCTCACATTGTTTCAAATCCATAAAACTTCTAAGCAACTGAGTCCTTCCCACCTCTGGGATAAACTAAGCTTCAAAAACCTGTTTAAACTGCACCCAAGAGAAATCTTCTTCTAGTGTATTCATTGTGTTTGAATCCCACCAATCCATTGCTGCTTTCTGAAGCTGACGCAATGCCAACAATCTCTTTCTAGCATCTCCCAACTGAAGGTCCCCGAATATCCTTTCACAAGAGCGGAGCCATGTTTGAACTCCTAAAATATCTTCAGTTCCGTGGAAAGGTTTACCACCTAAAGCTGTGTAATTCTTGCACAAGGTTGTAAAGTTCTGAGGTGGTTGAACTTGCATCACTACTTCCACTACCGGCTCTACAACTGGATCATTTCTAGGAGCTCTGCCATTTGTAGCTGTGCTGGTTCTAGATCCCCTTCCTCTTCTTCCTCTTATACTCATTTTCAATAACCTGGACAAGTGACAGGCATCATTAGAATACAAAGATAGGGTCAAAGATGATAAAAGCAAAACTGCAGCAAAAGATATAAAACCAGACTTTTAGGGGAGAAAAGGAAACGCTCTCTCAGGATTAACTCATTCTAGAGCTTTATTTACCCTTTCTCTAATGAGTTGTACCCCAATCAGGCTAAGGTATTTGCTCAACCGAAACTTTGATACCAACTATGATGACCCGTCTTTCTGACCCCTAGGAACGATACTTAACACATCGTTAATAAGTTAATTAGTCAACTTTAACCCTTGTTAATTAAATAATTAATTAAATTAAATTACATTATTATTAAAATAATTAATTGTTTTGAAAACATCATTAATCAAAAACTCGCTTAACTTGTAAAATAATTCCAAGCATGATAATGAAACCAAACGGTTTCGATAAAAGGTGATTTTCCAAAAGTGTCGATATAGCGACTATCGCTATACGGCAGTTTGAAATTTAAGCATATGACATCTGCAACACAACCATACATCACATAACAAAGAAATGAGCATACATACATGATGATTTATAATAATACAACATATATCAAGCATTTATTCACAACGGAATTAGTTTAATTACTAGATTTTAATATAACCAATGATTCGCTTACCAACTTTCCAAAGCGACAAACTTTCAAGCAAAAAACCAATCCAACAACCAAACCATTATAACAACTATACAATAATCATTTAATAGCTACAAATATGAGCATGAACTTAGTTTAAACTTTATGGTTCAAAGGTGGAAGCTTCACTCACCAAAACGCTTACTAACATGAATCGAAATCGCACTAACTCTTCGAACAACACTAGAACTAAGCTTTATTATGCACTTGACTTGATTTAGTGGACCTTTTGTGGGATTTTGGGCTCGGCCTAGATCATATGGGGCTTGTCCATGGTGGAAATGTGGGGGTATAGGGTTTTGTTAGTAGAGAATGGTTTTTGGAAGTGAAGTAAGGAGTTTAAAATGATTTTTGGAAGTGTATTCACTAGTTTTTTTATTCTGAAAATAATTTTAGAAGCCATGGAAGTGTTTATATACATGAAGAGATAAGAAACGAAGATATAAATGAATATGTAAAGTGGAAAATGTGTGGAGATGGTGGGTACTTATAGGCAAAGAAGTGGAGTATTATTTAAATTAGCTTAAACATTTAAATAATATAAATTTTATCATGTAACATGGAAGCCATGCCTCTCCACTACCATTAGTACACACGTTAACCCCCCCCCCTCCCCACCCCAGGTCCACTTACACCATGCAGTAGGTCTTATCCTAGGTAGTTTAGGTGACGGTTAGGTTATTTAATTAATTTCCTAAGGTTATTTAATATATTTTGTGCATTTTATGTCAAATCAAAGTTTATATTTAAAACTAAGCTTGATTATTAACTTTAACACATTTATTATCTTATCACATGATATATGTGCATGTGTGTGCATGTGTATATGAGTGATATAAAAATGTGCACAACTTTTTCGATAACTTTCCGATACTGAAAAGTCGAATTTTCGGAAAACGTTTTTTGGTCATATTTTCTATTTTTATTTGAACTATTTATTTTAGTAAACAAAATTTGAAAATGATTTTATATCATTAATTAATATTTAAAATAGGTTTATTTGGTTATTAAAATCCATTATTTAAATATTTAAAAATTATTTAAATATTCAAATACAAAGCGATCAATTTACGGATCATTACATTTAATAGTGTCGATTAGTTAATGTTAAACTTCTATTTAACGTTTATTTTAACCCTTAGTAATTAATATTTACTTTCTTAATTGTTTTTGAATTAGTTCCGATCCAAAATCTTCTAACGTTAATAACTTCTTCGTTTAAACTTCGATCATAAAACTTTATATATGAAAGTTGATCAGAAAATAGCCACAAACATAATGGTATAAGTTTCATAGCCAAATTTTGATGTTTGTCAAAATTCTATTTTTTAAATTTAATTTAACTACTGTTTATTTTGTGAGGTGTTGCAAAACCCATTTCCTCATTTTCCACTTCAAATGCCTAATCAAACATAAAATGAACCAAAAATCGATTGGTAGAGGAAAAAAGAAAAAAAAAGTGCATGCGTATGTCAGCAACGTGCGCGACCAACATCGCATGACAACGACCGGCTCTCGACATGAGTATGTTGCATGATAGATGCGACGATGGATCTTGGTGCGCGTGAAGGATGAGGTGCAATTTGGTGCTAGCACGTGATGAAGGATTTGACAATGAATGGTGCCGGACCTATGCGTGTGCAGAAGGGAGGTTGTGAGCGAGGTGGTTTATGGTGCTAGTAGGGGAAAAGAGGAATACTTTAGTGAAGCGATAAAGCGCTTGGATGATATTTGTCTTGCGCATCATTTTGGTGAGTTATTTCTTAACTTACATATATGTTCTCTCATAAATTTCTATTTTCATGTCTTTATTTGATTGTTATGTGATGATTATTTGTTGATATGGACCGATTTGGTTGAAATTGAGATGCCTACCATTGTTTGATTTATGTTATGATGAGTTTTGATTGTTATTGATGATGTGTGTGTGTGAGTGTGTGTGTATGCACGTTGTTATTTCGGATAAATTAGAACGACATTTGTGTTGAAAATTGATCGGGGGAAAATTGATTCAAATACTTTTGGAAATATTTATAAAAATTTATTTGAATTATAATATCTTTGAAAGTGGAGATATTAGAAATTGATTATCAAAAAAATTATTAAAAAAGGAGGAAATTTAATTTTGAATTATTTTTTTGTCAAGGACCTCTAGCTCAAGTGGTTAGGAGTATGACTCTTTAGACAAAGGTTCTAGAGGTCATGGGTTGAGCCCCCGAAACACCATAATGAGTGCTCTGTTTGAATAAAGTTTCATTCCTGTAATAAAAAAACCGAATTATTTTTGAAGTTGATTACGGTATTTGTTTTATGAGTGGAGTTATGAAAAGATATAATATATATATATGATAATTAAAAAATATTGGCAAGGATTTTTATAATAGGGATTTAATTTTTTTGTTTGAAAGTGATTAGCTTATTTTTTTATGGAAATTGAATAGATATAAAGTTTTATAAAATAATATTTCTAAAGGTTTGAATGTGATTTATTGATGTACGAAAAAATTACTAATGGAAATTTATTATTATATTATATTAAGTATAAATTTTTAGAAGCAATTCATTTTATATATTTAATCATCTTTTAAGTGAAAAGGAAATTGTTTTAATACTATTGGAAATATTGTAAATGGGTATGAATTGAATTATTTTGAAAAAGGAAAGTTTGGAATTTGGTTATATAAGTGAATTGTATAAATAAATGTGGCGTTATTAACTATTTGAAGGACTTTTTATACAAAGAGAATTTTAGTTAATTAAATTATTTTTTAAAGATGGTTTAATAAAATTAAATGTAAATAAGGGTTTTAAATATTAATTTTGAAATTAAATATTTAATCTTTGAAAATATTTTGGAATAGAATTAATATAGATAGAATTTGATGTTTAAAATGTATTTTTGAAATGACCAAACTCATTTATTAGTATTTTTATTGTATTCAAGAAGAATTTTCGATAATGTGAATTATTTTAAAGAAATAAGCATTGGGCGATTTAAAATTCAAAGATAGTTTAAAATGTTGAATTATTTGAAATTTTACTAAGAGGTTTAAGTGATGGACTTTTGCAATTAACTAAGATTTTTGTAAATAATGGAAATTTCTGAATTAAACCTCTTTAAATTAAGTATTAGTATTTGTAATTGTAATGGAAATTTTGGAAATGAGTATTATACAACGACACCCCTTCTGGATTAATAAATGGTTGAATCATGTTAATACCCCTAGAGACTCAAAGTTAAATGACTGTTAGATGGGTTACCATCGTAAATATGAATGTGCAAAATGAACAAGTAAAATTTGATTGAAGCGACGTGAGACACTAAATGGGCTAGATATCCATCCTAGCTAGACCGACTATGGGGTAGTGCCCCAAGTCGTGACAATTTGGCCCCATTGTCACACGTCCAACGATCTGTTGCATGGGCACAACAAGTGAGGACAGGAAAATATGATGTGATTGATGGATAGTAAAGATTGCCGGTATAGACCGGTGAGGGATTTAGTGCGGCAAATAGATCACATAAAGGCACCCATAATTCTGGATCGAGGGGGATGTTGCACCCGGGTGGCATCACTTGGTGTCGCTTTAGCTTCTAATAGAGAGAAAATGACTAGGGTGTACTAGTTATTTATATATAGATACTCATCGCTTTAACTTAAAATGGTGTACACATAATAATAAATGTGACAGTAAATAATTATGATGGGAGTAAATCACAGTTGAGTAGATTTGAAATTGTGAGTCACATTATTATAGAGACATGAAATGGTTGTTTTGACATTGCATGTTTGAGATGTGAAATGGGTAGTTATTGAATGTATGATGTTTACCCATATTTATTTACATATGTTATCATCATGCTATTGTATTACATAGTAATATACTCACGCCTAGTTCTAGCCTGACCCAGGGTATGTTATTTATATTAACAATCTCGGGTCAGACTGATATTGTTGTTGACGGGATGTGTTACTATGATTATTTCTTTCACTTGGGACTCGAGTTGGTGATGGAGTATAGGACGATAATGATGCTAGTATTTCGTACTTAGTGATATTGATGTATGGTCATATCATGTATATAGTTTGATCTACTTTTATAGTTGATGTTGTATATCATTATAGGAAGACCTAATTTGTATTATTTTGTGATATATATGTTATGATAGTATATGTTTCGATGCGTTCTAAGGCTCTGTGTTCTCGGTTTATACTATATATTGTTTTGTCTTAGAAAACCCACGTGTTTATTGCTTTGTGCTGATACCAAACACATATATTTGATGTATTATATGAGGTAATAACATGCATTGGTGTTAGCCCAAGAGAATATTCATGTGTGATTGCTCCTAACGAGCCTTATTCTCCATATTACCAAATAGTATTACTATGTAATATTCTCTAGTAGTATGGGTATATAGGTGGATGTTACAACTTTAGTTGATCAAATAAATAATAATTGATCTATGGAATGGATATTTTGATATGACCTGAATATAACGATCCATGAATTTTGTTACATGATGCAAATGAATTGTGATGAAATTATATGTCACCCAATTTATGTGCATATTCGCTTATGTTAAGAATCACCAATTATAGGTTGTTGAGATTTGAAAAGTTGATAATGGAGAATTGTTAATAAAAGTGGGCATATTTGGTATGTAACTCTTATGTAAGTAGAATTGTAGCTAAGAGATCATAGGGATCTTTAAACCAAATATAACAACCAATTACAAAGAAAGATTTAGCAACATAAACCACTAATTTATGGGCTAGAAGAGGCTATTGACACTTTAGTATAAACGCTTACTATAATATATTTAGGTTACATACATTCAACTCCTAGAAGTGTTGGGTTGTTCCTAATTATGTTAACACCCAAGGTGAATGAGTGACAAGTCACTGGTACATTATAGAAGAAGGGATAAAATACGTGGTAAGAAAAACCAAGTCTAGCAATGTGATGACCCGCCTTTTTGGACGATTCAAGTCGACAATAAACCACAAATGTCTAACTCAAACCATTCAAAAGGGAGGATTGTCAATGGGATTTAATAAGAAAATAAGAGAAAAGAAGAAGGAAACAAACACAAAATCTCGCAGCAGAACGATAAATATAATAATCAAATAAACAGTTCATGAAGTTGTTTACTATACATTTGATTCTAATTTATACAACATTTATTAGATTTATATATACAACAGGGATAAATAGAATAATGCAGCAAACAACATGATGCAGGAATAACAATAGTAATAATATACCAAATCTTCGTCTTCGTCCTCCAGGAAATGATCTTCAATGCGGTAAAAAAAACCAGGGCTGGCCCGAGCCTAATGAAAAGACAAAACACTTGAGTCAAGACTAAACATTCTTATGTAAGTCAAACCGATATCACATATAACATGAGTACCGATCCGTCAGAGATGTTTACGGGGTTTCACATCACCTATCCAGTGTATAACGTGCGTGCAATAACTCAAGAGATATTCTGGGATTTTCCATCTCTTAAGGACCCGTCAAATTATTTATATGTAATAGAATATGCTACATATATAATGTCTAATCAGTAAAATAAATAACAAAATAGTGTTATGGCTTTACATTGATCCACATTAACACATTTTTATAGCATGTAGTCTATGCAGGTCCTGTAACACAACTAGTAACGTCGGTAGCCAGTGAGTTCCCTATAGGTACAATACTAAACCAAAGTCGTAATGGGCTCGTATAAGGATAAGTATGAAAAGGCACATGAGGCAATGCCCAATGTAGGATTCTACCAGTTTACCCTTTCCGGCCGGTCGTAACCCATACGTGTCCAACCACGACCATTAATCCAAACAAAAGGGTGCACCCATCGAGTACAAAATCACGATAGTAATACGAGGGATCAATGTGGCTAGAGGTAGCTAACCTCATTGGCCAGACATAGGCTCCTATTTTAGTCATTTTAATTATGACACAAGTGCCAAGGCTATCCATCATCGTTCTCTTACTTCATTCCAGTAAACGTTCGCCAATTCAGCCACTACATTATGGATATCATCCACCGTATACACGGTTGTCAAAGTGGTTCCAATATTGACAGAGAGTATGCCAATAAGAGGCCCCGATCTCTTTCCTAACCAAACGTCATTTTACACACCGGTTGGTACTTTTATATTTCGAGAACAATTCGTACTTGATATCAAAATATCATATTCGCTTCAAAATCAAATTCATTTCGAAATCATCATATTTACTCAAACATACAATTTCAATTCAAAATCATTTTCACCTTAATATCTCGATTTCACTTCCAAAATTGTTTTGAATTCCAATTTAGGTTATAACTTCATTTTAATCCAATTCGTATTTAAATCCATGATTTAAATATAAATGGTTCCCACCCTGACCAGCTTGAATTTTAGAAAATAGCTTGAATGGTTTTAAGATAGTTTTAAAAGTTAAAATAGTTTGATATAAAATAGTTTGATATAAAATAGTTTGAGTATTGAAAATGGTTTATATAATAAAATATCATGGAAAATCAAAATAATTAGAATATTTAAAAGATAGATTTTAAACAGTTTATATTAAAATAATTTTTTTGAAAATAGTTTCAAAGTCAAACTGATTCAATTTCAAATTTTCCAATCCAAATCAATTTCAATTTACGTTTCAATTCAATCGATTCAATTTCAATTTAAATCAATTTCAATTTCAATTTAAGTCGATTTAATTTCCGATTTTAATTCGAATTTACTTCAGTTCCAAATTCAATTTAAATCAATTTCAACTTCGATTTCAAATTAATTCAATTTCACTTTCAATTTCAATCAATTTCAATTCCAATTTGAAGTAAATTCAATTCGATTCTCAATTTCCAATCATTTCCATTTATATCAATTTCAAGTTCAATTAAAAAAATATCGATTTAATTCATTTAATTCACATTAACTTCAATGTTTGAATTTTAGATTCAAATCTTTCGAATAATTCAATTTCGAGCTCAAATTTTGAAATATCGATTTAAATTATCTTTACTTAAATAACTTCGAAGTTCAAGAAAAATTCAAATCTTTTTAAGCAATTCGATTTCGATAATTCAAATCATATTTCCATCATGACCTCAAATTCCAATTAAATTCTTTAAAACAATTCCTTTTAATCAAATTTAATTTCAACATTTCAACTCGAATTCTTAATTAATTCAATCTTCATAAATTCGATATTTATTTCTTTGAATCAAAATTATTTAAATAATTTCAAAACCAAGGCTAATAAAATTATTTAATTTAACCAATCCAGTGTCCCTATATAATTTTCTATCCTATGCCAAGTGAATAGTTATTTCAATTTAATTTCAGGGATGGATATATATCTTTTTAATCCAAAATAAATGGCATAGGTATATATCATTTCAACCTATTTCTTAATTTATTCAAATAAACCAATTTACAGTTATATATATTGTAAATTTTATACAGGATGATAACATGATATATAAAATAAATAAACCTCCAAATCATCTAAATATCAATCAATAGCATTCATCACAAACAATCATCCAAACAATTAATAAATCATATCAATTAAACAATTATCAATAGCAGTTTAATTCTAATTTCCATTTAACTGCTAATTCAAAATTCCTAACATATAAATTTCTATATCGATTTCCATGTCAGTTAAATTCACCAAACAACAATCAATAATTTAAATCACTTCGGAATTTCAATTTAACTAACATAAAAATATTTTAGTCAATCGTGAGCGTATAAACATTCACCTTTTATTTGAAACTGAAAATTCTTCCAGCTAAATAAAATCCAACTCGATTCCAAGACGTAGCCTTCGTCGATATGAATCCAGCGCCACTCGTTTTGTCCGAAACGGACCTCGTAAGCCAAAGTTACGATAATTAATATTCGATATAATTAAAAATAAAATTTACATAACACATTTAAAATAAAATAAAATAAAAATAAGCAGCTACCTTACTCTCTCATGTGTCGCATGATCCCAGGCCGTGAACCCATCTTCACGCAAATGATTTCATCAAGGCGCACGCAACCTGCTCCAACATAGCCGTGTCTGGCCATCGCGCCGCTCCTCCAACCGAAGTCGTGCCTCCACCCAGCAACACGCACATGTGAAAATCGATCACAAACCCTAATCGACACTGCGCCACATCGCGCTCCACTACTCGCGTCGCCCTCATTCTCGTGCTCGCGATCGATTAAATCGCGACTTCGTTCATCGTTTCTTTTTTTTAAATCTTGATTTCTTTTCGGCTGTGAAATTGAAACGTGAGAGAGAGGGGAAAAGAAGAATATGGATAGACAATAAGTTTGGGCTAAGATGTGTACGAGATGATGGAAGTTTGACTTTATTATATTATTTAAATAAGAAAATATCTCGCTCGATTGGCCCGCGCAAATCCGAACTCCAAATGAAGCATGTCGCTAGGCGTTCATAATGTTTTACCCCTATTCTGAACACAATGAAACTAGTCTCGAAGCCAAATTTGATTATATGCAGAAGATAGCTTTTCAAAATCAATTTATTTTAATTAAATTCTAAAAATAATCTCTACACGTTTCAAGCTCGCACGGCCAAACGATAAGTCTGATCGATACGAAACTTGAAATCATATAATAACTCACTATTACGGATCTGATGAAACTAATTTCGTCGAAATACAGGATGGTGGCCAAAATGGCTATTTTTACACGTTAATTTAAAATATAAAATTTTCGATTTCTTTTTGTTCGCCTTTAAAGTCAATTATAAAAGTTAACAATCTTCGTTCTTATTTAAATAAAATTTAAATCAATTTTCGATACCATTTTTATTCACATTAATTCAAGATTCAATTATTTAAATAATTCCAATATTAAATTTTAAATAGTTAAATTTTCCAATAAATCACCATACTTCGATATAAGTTACTTAAATTATAAAAATTAATTTTAAAATGAATTCAAATAATAAAACAACTACTCAATTTACAGTAATTCAATATTCATTATTCAATCCCAACTATTGATTATAAACATGTTCAATATATAGAATTTCATTTCAATATTTGTTATCGCCAAAATCTTTGGAATTGTTTATTTCAAATTTTATTATATTCAATAACTACAATAATAAATCATTAAATTTTAATTTCTGCCCATTTTATCAAATAACCACCTTAAATTTTATAATTTAAAAATAGTTAAAAGTACGGGTCGTTACATTCTCCCCTACTCAAAACTTTTCGTCCTTGAAAAGGCATTAGTAAAGAATTTAACATATAATATATTTTATTCAAAATAATCACTTATAACTTTAAAATTTTATTAGAAAACCTTTACTACGCTTCGACTACGCCATTCCGGTCGGTTTACGGAAATTACAAGTTATTTTATAAAATTGAGTTATAAATTTTTAAAACCTCAAAAATTTTCAAACTATCGGATTTACGAAAAATTTCGGTAGCGTCTCCTTTACGCGGCTCGATCGGAAATTTATTACAATATGATATATATCACAAATATACCAAATAGATATCAAATATACATCTCATCTCAATGATGAGACATCCCGAAGGGAAAAAATATAAAAATACGGTATGTAATCCGAGATATGTACCTTATTATTAGTTCGCTCGTATTAAGCAACAAAAGCACATAAAAACCCATGTATACATCCAAACGGTCTTCGTATGTACCTATCTCAACTCAATTTAAAATATTAGTCATCTATTAAAAAGATAGCAACATATATGAGTCTAATAGAACCATATAACATGTATTGTGAATCCAAATCATAACACAAGCACGAATACACCATAAACCAATCATATGCAATCAACCGTCATAACAAAAATTTACAACCAAAGAAACCATCCAACCAAACAATATTCATCTAATCTATTCAAACTATCACAATTTACATTTCAATGTCAATATCTAATTTATACATTATCATTTCTTCTAACGTCCAATTTTTATTAACATTTAATTGACTCATTTCAATTTATTTGTATTCAACCAACTTACATTAAATTTGATTCACGTTCAATTGATTTTCATTCAATTTATTTACTTCCAATTGATTGACATGCACTTATCGACATTAATGAATTCATATTCTATTAATTTACATTCGTTCATAGTTACATTCATTTTTTACTTCCATTATTTCATTTCAGTAATTCATATAATTAATTGCACTTAAATAAATTTTGATTCCATACAACATTCATATTTTCTTTTCGTATCATTCATATTTCTCAAATCTATAAGTTATAAAACTTTAGCTTTTATGCTTCACAAAACATTTAAATTATAATGTTCATATTTCTTTTTCACATCAACGTCATTTATGAACCATTTTATAAAATTATTCCATTTAACCTTGTTAAGTTAAATTTATTTCATTATCACTTGGTATTTTAATACTAATATTATTTATAAACTGTTTAATTTTATTATAAACATTTTACAAAATTGCAACTCATTTTTATTATTATTTCATAACTTAAGTTCATATTAATCCATTGATTCACTTAATTAGTTTATTTCATAAATTTAAATTCATATTAATAATTTTACTTCGGTAAATTTTATTTTATATAATGATTCACTTCATTATTTTATTCATTGATTCAAACTCATATAATAATTTTACTTAAGTAAATTTTATTTTATAACTACAATTCATATTAATATTTTTTTTCTTTTTTCACCGTTAATTTTACTCAACTTCTCTTAGGTTAACTTCAATTTATAATTTATTCTTTTAACTTATTTCATATTCAATTATTTACCATTCAATTTTATTGAAGCTCATTCTATTTACATTTAATTTATTTACACCCAATTTAAATTCAATTCAATTTCTCATATTAATTTTACTTACACTCATTTATTTTATTTAATTTCTTTCACACTTAAATTACATTTCATTTTAAAATTCAAGTTGTATTCATTTTATTAATTCATTTTATAGCTTAAGTGGAATTAATTCATTTTACTAATTCATCTAGTTCAGTTCAAATCCAATTCAATTCATTTAACCTTTATTAAATTAAATTTATTTCATTTAATCCATTACTTAGTTTATTTAACTTTATTTTACATTTTCCTTTTCTTATCATTCACATTCAACGAATTTTTATTAGCTTAATATTTCTCAAATCTATAAGTTATAAAAATTTATTCACTTAAAAATTTCGTTTCATTATTTTATCTAATTTATTTCAATACAATTCATTTCTATTTAAGCATTCTTGAATTAAACTTTATTTTATTTTCTTCATTTTACTTTTTTTTCCATTTCACTAACTCGGTTTTATTTAACATTCCTTAAGTTGATTATTTTATTTCATTTCTCAAATTCGAATCTTCTTTGTTTGCTTAATCAAAATGTTTAACCATTTTAATTCGGTCTTATTTTCCTGTTCAAATCTATAAGTTATAAACTTATTATTATCTATACTATTTTAATTTATAAGTTCAAAACTATTTTCATATATTTACCAAATCATACTTGAAATATTTTTTTCACAATCAAAACTTGTTTTAATCGAAAATAAATTTCTTTTGGTAGCAATTCTCGCTCAGAAACTCGAAAATGAATACCGGCGATGCTGTAGTCATCCCCAGAATCATTTCCCAGTAACCAAAGCGAGTTCAATGCTTTTATTTATTTCAAAAAATACTTTCAAAATATATTTCTAGTCAAAACACTTTCAAATAATATTATTATTTATTTTGAAGGCTTTGAAAACAATTTTTGAAAACGAAGGGATTCAAATTCTAAAATTCTCAATTTTTAAATCCCTCTATTTATAATATAGCTTATACAATTCCATTTCTTTATTATGAAAATATTTCATTAATTTACATCTTTGTTATTTCAAACAATTTTTGTTGTAATTAGATTTCAATTCAATTTAATTATCGAACGCTTCGTAAAACAAAATTTACAAAGTATTCGTTTTATTTTAATTCAACCAATAATCGATGATAACTAAATATTATCATCTTCTAACAAATAATATTCATTAATAATCATTATATATATATAATATAATTTAGGTAAAATTATTTCATTTATCGGATTTTAAAACAATATTATGTCGACTTGCCTCGTTTAAGTGTTTAGAAACCCTTATCGATAACATAGCGTCTCACGCACCGACCAGATTCCTAAACAGCTCAACGGATAAGTAAACACAATATAAAACATTTTATAACACTAACAAGTATGATCTCTCATATATATACACTCAAACAGACTCATTCTGGGGTATTACTACCCTATCTCTAATGAGTCGAACCCAACAAAGCTAAGGTTATCGCTAAACCTGGCTCTGATACCAACTGTGACGCGACCAGCCTTTTTGGACGATTCAAGCCGAAAATAAACCACACATGTCTAACTCAAACCATTCAAAAGGGAGGATTGTCAATGGGATTTAATAAGAAAATAAGAGAAAAGAAGAAGGAAACAAACACAAAATCTCACAGCGGAACGATTTGGAGGTAATTTGTTCTCTCTCCCACATGTATTTTACAAGGATTTATTGGTCTATTAATTCTAATACATTCATACCGAAAGAATCTTTAATGTTTTCCAAAACCATACAAATGTAACATTGTTCTTATTTCATTCTCAAATATACGTACACAAGAAAATCAAGTTGGAAAAAAGCATAATATTACTAAAATAAATTTCATATAATAAATTTCATGTTGTGTTATGGGGAGAAGTATGAATGTATAAGCAACAGTTCTGTTCTGCTTTCAGTACACAATTCTAAATTTTGGTAAAATTTTGGTGTTAAATACGTTTTTTAAAAATTTATTTACTTTAAATGTTTTATGTAGTTTTAGTCAATCTAAACTTTATTCCTTCTGAATTCTAACATTGTTCTTCTGATTCACTATAGGCTTTTAATATTTTTCTGTTGTGTTATTTGATAGATTATAAATCTTTCATATGCAAAACAAATCAATGGACATCATCAAAATCTTGGTGATCTTATGCAACAATGAGATATTTTGAACTTTATGTAGTTTGGTAGTTTTTATAAATAGTTATAAATTAGAGATATAGTTATTCCAAATGGTTATATATGAACTATCTCAAATAGGAGGGATCGTACCAAATATTTCTACCATACAATAAAAAAAAGTAATTAATTGCTTTTAATTTAGATTAATTTGAACCCAAAGTAATTTCAAAATTAAACTATAATCCAATCTAAGGAGAGTATCAATTAAATATTTAGTCTTTTTAATGTCGATCAATTACAAGACTAACTGTAGTTAATTATTGTTATTGTTCCCTTTTATCAGCAACATTTCAAATGTATAACAACCCTAGAAGTTTCTATAGTTCTTTAAAATCTACCGTAGGTAAAGTTGAACTAATTATTTTTTCTTACGTTTTATATCAAATTCCCTTTCAATATTTTTTTATTAGTCAGACTAGGAATTTAGTTCTTTCATTTATTTTGTATGGAGTTATTGGTTTATTAATACATATATACAAAAAAGCCTTAGTTTTTTCCATATAGTCAAACAGAGGTTTAAATGATCATTATTTCATTCTCATACATAAATATATAAGAAAATCAAGTTGGAAGGAAAAAATTGTCTTTGAAGTAAAACAATATTCAAATAACTATTTCATACATTATTTTTGGGAAAAGTCAAAAATAAACAATATTTTTGTTCGTCCTTCAGTAGATAATTTAAATTTTCGTTCAGAATCTAATTTTAAATACGTGTTTTGAAGATTTATTTATTTCCAAAATGCTTTAAGAAAACTTAGTTAATGTAAATTTCATCTTTAATAAATTCTAACATTATCCTTCTTAATCAATCTAGGCTTCTAATATTTTTCTACTATGTTATTTAGTGGGCTATAAAATGTCCACAGGCAACACACATTCATGGTTATCATCAAAGTCCTGGTGCTCTTATGCAATAGTTGGATAACTATTTATGATTTTTTTTATGAAATTTGGTTTTATGTTACATTATTTTGAATTTTTTGGAGTTTTAAACTGTTTATAGATAACTTAACAAGAAAATTAGTTTAAAGGAAAAAGTTTAATAAAATTTTATTTTAACGGACGTTAAAATACAACTTCCGTCTCAAGGACAAGCGCGAAAAATTTCACGATCGTTCCTGCTTTTTTAGTCTGTTTTCCTCTTTAAACAAAATTTCTTCTCCATCAAGCAATGGCATTCCAAACCCAAATCAATTTTCTTCCTCAAGCTGATTTACAAGCGCAATCGACTTCCGAATCTAAGTCGATGGACGTAAATCCACAAATTTCCACAAATCCAGAACAAATAAACGATGAAACTGGGATTTCAAAAAGTAGGGCTTCGATTGTAATGCGTACAGAAATAAAGAGAAAACGAAAAAATAATCCATCCACGGCTGTTGATTCGACTGATATTGAAGAAGAAACAAAGAGAACAATAAAATCTAGGACAACAAAAACTGTAAAAGAAGACGACATGAAGAGACAACAACTTTGTGATGAAATCGTCAGTAGAAAAAGAAAGACAAAGGTATAACATCTGATTTATTTTCCTTCAAAATAATATTTCAGTATTTATTAGACAGTAAATGATAATTAGATCGATAGTTATTGAATGATACTTCAATACATCATTTGATTTATTGCATGCATCATATTGAAATATTAGATGATGGTGAACATAGCATTCAGTCTTTGACAAATGACAGACAACAATAAGATGCATAGTTATAGAATGATAGACAAATATAACATTGGAAAAAATGATAGAAAACCATTGCATTATAGAATGATAGTTGAACATATCACTTTATTTACTATATGTATAATGATGCAATGATAAGTGAAAATAGCATTTCCATATTTGATATACAGGAGACAATAATTAAATAGATAGTTATTGAATGATAGTTCAATATATAATTTCATTTGTATACACAATATTGAAATATAAGATGATAGATGAACATAGCATTCAGTTTTTGATGGTTGATAAACAACAATAAAATGCATTGTTATAGAATGATAGACAAATATAGCATTGGATAAAATGATAGACAAACATAGCATTCAGTCTTTAAACTGTAGAAGCATACATTGAAAAAGAGTAATGATAGACAAATATAGCATTGGATAAAATGATAGACAAACATAACATTCAGTCTTTAAACTGTAGAAGCATACATTGAAAAAAAGTAATGATAGACAAATATAGCATTGGATAAAATGATAGACAAACATAGCATTCAGTCTTTAAACTGTAGAAGCATACATTGAAAAAGAGTAATGATAGACAAATACAGCATTGGATAAAATGATAGACAAACATAGCATTTAGTCTTTAAACTGTAGAAGCATACATTGAAAAAGAGTAATGATAGACAAATATAGCATTGGATAAAATGATAGACAAACATAGCATTCAGTCTTTAAACTGTAGAAGCATACATTGAAAAAGAGTAATGATAGACAAATATAGCATTTCTACAAATAATGATAGATGAATATAGCACTAGAAAATTGTGCATTCATAGTTGAGAAATAAGATTATAGTTTGTTAAGTACTGAATTATTCATTCATATTTTTTTGTATAGGAATCAAAAGGTAAAAGATAAAAGAAAGCAAAAAAAACAGAACGGAAAAAATCAAAGAAAGTATCTCAGGAAAAAATTCAATATAGATGCAGCTTGCTTCCGATGATAAAAAATTTCCAGAAAATTAAGGAAAAAGGAGGTTATCTTGTAGATCAATTGAATTATTTAAAACAAACACCTTTCGAAAAATTTATGCTAGTGTTTTTCAAAGAAATTTTATCCATAGCTGCTTTTACAAAATCATCAACAACCTTAGATGATATCATAGAAACATTTTCTATCACTGACGAAGCTTTTAAAGTGGGGAATGTTTTTTTAAAAATCAAACCTGAAGATATTTCAATTCTCTTTAGCTTACCTTTGTCTGGAATTAATATTTTTCCATTACCTAAAATGAGTTTACAAATCCTTCCAGATAATTGTAAGGATTTTGTACTAAGAAATTTTGGAACAGTAGAGCACATCACAAAGGATCTTACAGTTTCAAAAATAAATAATGTACTAGAAACACAACAATTTCAACATGAAACTGATTTTCCAAAACTGATTATTATTCTTGCAATGATAACCTTCTTCTTTCCCGACAACCAAAGATACTTACCATGGGGATATATTCCTTGTATTATTGATCACAACAAAATGAACTCGGTATCTTGGCCAGTTTCAATTCATCATTCATTGATTAGAGCTTTGATGGCTTTCTAAACAAAGCCGAGAAACATACCAGGTTGTTCCATGCTCCCAATTGTAAGTACAACATTCTAACTTTATGTTAATACATCTGTCTCTATAAATTAAATTATATACATTATATATTTTAACAAGTAATATTTTATTTGTAGTTTTTCCTATGTGAGCATGTCAATTTGATATCTCCATTAGCACTGTTCTACTTTACTTAGATTTGGGAGGTAGAATATCGGAAGCTTGAAAAAAAGTCATTTCAAGAGAAGCTTTGATAAACATGGACAATAGAAAGGTATTATTACTCACACAAGTACAAGAAATGTATACTGATAGATAAATATATCATAACATAATGTATATTCACAGTTTTCATTTTGTTATTATACAGTCATAATTTAAATGATAGTTACATATATCATTTCTGCACAAATACAATTTTCTGTAGTTGCTACTAAAAAATGATATCAGATATAGCATCACATGAAAAATGAAAATTATAAATAAAATTACTTCATTCATTGTATCTTAGCTCATTCATTACTATTTATGTTATTACATAGATTTTTGTTGAAATAAGAAACCTGACTGAAGATGAAAAAGCACATCTTCAACAAAAAAACCAACAAAAATTTGTTCAGCTAGATACAAATGAGAATATTGTGATACAAAAAGTAGAAAACTTGGAAGAGACATCAAAAAAGCAAGTTGACTCAATGCAACAGTACATTGAAGATTTGGAAAATAAATTAAAGAAGAGCGAAAAAGAATTAGAAATGGAGAGACAAAAAAGAATACAAGCAGAAGGCACTATCATACAGTTTAGAAAAGAAATCAAAGTGTTGAAATCAAAACCAAGAGAAGATATAGAAGCACCATCATTTGATCTGAATATAACTCAGGAAATAAAAAAGATGCAGGAAGAGAAAAAACAACAGCATCATAAGAAACCTTCAAAGGAAATAGAAAAATCCCTGATAGTGAATGAAAGAACACAGAAGAAACCAAGCTCTTTAGTTTTGAGGGTTAAAAAGCGCCAACGAAGGAATAAAATTGATCCCGATCGCCAGTATGAAATTGTTCACAGAAAAACAAAGAAAAATGTTGACAATGAAGACCAAAAGGAACAACCTGAAACTGAAGAAGGTAAAAAAAAATACAAGTGAACAGAAACAAGAAGAACAAAATGAAGAATCTGATTATGAAGAGGAATCTGAAACCGAAACAGATGAGCAAGTCACTACAATTGAAAATGAAGAAATAATTGATGTTGATGGATACTCGCTATCAACTAAAGCTTACAAGAGTAAAGATATAACAAAAAGCAGTATTCTAAAATTATTGAATGAAGAATAGCAAAACAAAATTCTTACTTTCTTCAAATTTAATAAAAATGAGAAGTAAGATTTCTGATCTTTTTTCTTTCATTATATTTGTAATTAAATAAAATTGAAAAAAAACCAACTTGTCAATTATTGATTTTCAATTACAGCACTGTAGCATATGAAAAAGATGAAGGGAACAAAGGAGGAATCACAATAGTGAAATCTATGCTGGAAGCTGTTCTATTTGAGGGGGTTACTGATGGACAGGTATGCATCAACTCATAATTATGATAGTAAAAAAATGTATATAAATGTATAAAATGAAAGAATGATAGGTAAACCTAGCATTCAACTTTCAAAGTGCATATGAATGAATTGAATGAGAGAGTGACAGCTAAAAGCAGCATTACTATTTGTAAAATGCAGATAACTGTATAGGATAGGAGAATGATTGTTACAACTAGCATTCATAGTTTTTTAAGTGCATATAAATGTAAAAGATGAGAGAATGATAGTTAAAACTAGCATTCGAAGTTTCTAACTGCATATAAATGTATTAAATAAAAGAATGGTAGTTAAAAACAACATTGGTATTTGTAAAGAGCATATAAATATGTCGAATGTCAAAGATGATTGTTTAAACTATCATTTGCATTTTTCAGTGCATACATTGAAGTAAACATGTAAATGATAGTGAATACTAGCATAAATATTTCTGGTTCAAAAACAAAATATCCCATAAAACTTACAACCTTCTTTGTTTGCTTAAACAGATTATTGATTGGTTTTACTACAATCAGGAGATGTATGAACACAGTTACTACATCACTACAATGATGATGGTAAGTATAAGCTTTTCATTATAAATGTTAAAAAATAATATAAAGTATTCTAATGCATATGAATGTGCAGAATGCTATAGTACATGATCAGCAAACTATGATCAAAGACATATTCATACCGGCAATAGATGTCATTGTCAAAGATGAATTTACAGAGAAAATTTTCTTCCCTCTACATTACACAAACCATTGGAGCTTGTTGATGCTAAACTATGAAACAATGCAGTGGAGTCATTATGATTCAACAAAACCAAAAAGTAGATCAACAAGGACGTCAAACCCCAACTATAACCAAGCCATCATTCTTGTAAGAAAAGTATAATTTGTATATTAGTCTAACATTAATATACATCACTAATTTTTCTTCTTGCAGAAAGACAAAATTGAATTAATGTTCAAGAAGAAATGGGCAGAAGTAGGAATACTGAACAAAGAATTTCACAAACCTAAAGTGTTGCAGCCAAAAAGCCCACCACAGGATTGTGATTCGTAAGTAACTAATTCCATTTCTTCTCTTGTCATTTTAGTTTGTATATTCATCCAACTTTTGTTATTCTTTTTTAAAATACGGCTGACTACATCTAATGATCAAAATGATAGTTAAACCTACAACTGAAAATTTTAAATGCATAAAACTGTGAAAATGAAAAAAAACGACAGTTCAAACTATCATTTATATTTTTTCAGTGCTTATAAATTTATCAAATATCGAAAATGATTGTTTACACTAGCATACATATTTTTAAATTCTTTTGGACTAGACTAAACATGCAAAACAATAACAAATTATCATTTGTATTTTTAAATTGCACTAGAATGCATTAAATATGCAAACTGATAGTTAAAGCTAGCATTGCTAATTGACAGTTCATTGAACTGCATCTATTGAACAAAAAGATTATGTATAAGATGCACATTGCAAACACAGCAATGGTGTCTTTATGAATGCATTGATTAATAGTGTGATAAAAATATAAAGCTATATTTTAGAATTCTAGTGTAAAGAATGCTATTTTATTTTAGCATTAGGTTATACTGTAATATTAACTAATATTTCTATATCTGAAACAGACTTGATTGTGCATTCTTTGTCATGGCAAACTTGAAAAAACTGGACAAGGATGAGATGCCAGATAAATATTCAAAGGAAATGCTTAGAAACTTAAGAGCTGTAGTGGTGCTTGACATACTCAATGATCCACAATATAGTTGGTCAATGCAGAAATCCTACAAAGATTCTACATAAGAATAGCTGTTGCATTTTAACTTCTTTGAATTTTAGAATTATTTGAACAGAAACACTTCTGCTAATTAAACTAAGATGGAGTCTGAGATGGAGTCTGATATGGAGTCTGAGATGGAGTCTGACATAGAGTCTGAGATAGAGTCTTATATGTTATACAACGCTTGTATTTTGTTCTCCGTGCATAAACTGCTCAGATGTATTTGAACTTCTCGATTTGAATTTGACTTGATTATAATTGTCTGTTTTCAATGCATGAACTACAATGTATAAACTAAAGATATATTCAATTGTCATTTTTATGTGTTTTCTGATGCTTTTACTGTATTTCTGAAGTGGTAAATAATGATTTACACTGAAATGCTAGATAAAACTAGCATTATGCGAAAATACATTTCTCGGTAATTGAACTGTGATGAATAATGCGTGGATTTATCCATATATCATTTATATATGATTTCCAATGCATAAACTCTGTTTCAAGAGCGATGACTACTGTTTACACTGTAACTTGCATTTAACTGAAATGCTAGATACAACTATCATTCAACTGTACATCATCATACCGTCAATTAATCACAAAACCACTTATGTAATCTCATTAGCTAATCATATAAACAGTATATCATCATCATCATCATATACTTCATTCTTGCACAACAACTTACTCAGTTCTATACAATAACAGATTATGGGTTTCAATGTTGAAATTGTATTTCAGGTGAGATGCATACTGATTACAATGAAATGCTAGTTACAACTAGCATTCGACTAAAATGATAAGTACATCTAACATTGAATAGAAATGTTAGTACTGAAGTGCAGAGCTAATACAGTTCTTCAATTCATATTATATATTTTGCAATATGATTAAATAATAGATTCATAAAAAAATTCAACAACAAAGGAAAATATAAGAACATCAGATATTTGAAGTTAAAACAAAATAACCAAAACAGTTCACATTTTATTTTCTAATGAATTCACAAAGTATGACTTCATTCTTCTATAAGCTTTAGCAGCTTTACAGTTAAAAAACTATTCTATTACACTAACAAAACACATAAATTTTCTTAACTTTTTGAAGAAACAAGACAATTCCTTTTGTTGTGGCCAACTACATTACACTGGCTACATCTATTTCTTTTACTTTGAGAATATCCAAATCCACCACGCCTCTTTGTAGATGGTATTCCTGCACCATGAATTTCTTTAGGAGGCCTAATCAAAACATCATTTTCAGCAACAACTGGTTTATCAAAATCTGGAATTGGATTGATAGCATTAGCATACGAAGATCTAAAAGCATTAACAGTAAAATATTCCTCCACAAAATCATAAACTGATAATCTAGACTTATTAATGCACTTAATTGCATGCGCACATGGAAAACTAGTAACTCTCCATTGATTACAACTGCATAAACGATTTTTAAGATCAACAACCTGTGACTTAGGAGATTTAACTTCAAACACAAATTTCGAGGACTTATAAACATCCCAACCAAAGCCATCATCTACTAACTTAGACAAACGTTTCTCCATAACAGGACAAAGATTTGTTGTCCACAAACAACATTCCTCTCTTTGTCTCGCCATTTGCTCCATAACTTTTACTCGAATACCATCCAAACAAGAAGTTATAGGCATAACTCTATCTTCCAAAATCCATGAGTTGAAACTTTCTGCGACATTTGAAGAATATTCACCATAATGCTTTCATTGAAAAAACAAATCTGTCCAATGGTCAAAAGGTTTATCTCTAAGAAAATTTTCTACATTTGTACCCCCAATATCCTTAAATTTAGAAAGATATTGCTCAAAATCATACATATTAGAGGCTTTAGCACAAAGTTTGAACAACTCCACAATAGATGAATCACCTTTAGCTGACTTGACAACAATACCAATATTTTGTTCCATGTGAAGTAAACAATAGCTATGATATGAAGAAGAGAATATTTTCGGAACACCTAAAATGAGACCCCACTGACGATCAGACATAAAAACTAAAGACCGATCTTCATTAAGCATTCCTTTCAAATGTGATAAAAACCAAGACCAATTAGATTCATTTTCATGTGAAACAATACCCATAGCAAGAGGAAAGAAACCTACAAAATAAACAATTAATGACAGCTGAGTAGTAAGAAACATGAATTATAGTAAACATCAAAACCTGTATTAAATGTTAATAATTTCTATTATACACAGTTAAATTTGGTTCAAAATGATATATGAATATAGCATATGTTATTTTAAAGTCTTCCAGTTACTGCTGCATAAAATTTTAGTTCTTGTTTTTGTAAACATTTCTACTATAAACATTTCTACTGTAACCAACTCAATCATTAAATAAAATGAAGAAACAATTCTAGTGTAAACATGGATGCAGTAAAAATTATGTACAACTTTGAACAATGATAGTTTAATATATCATTACCAGAAAAATAAATAAGTAAATAAAACAAAAGTAAAATGAAACTCATACCTTGGTTACCATTTTTACAAGTAGCAGCTAACAAAACACCTGGTCTTCCCTTCAAAGCATCAACATCTAAAAATATTAATGGCCGACAGTGTTTAAATCCAAGTAGACAAGCACTAAAACCAATACAAACACTACTATAAAACAGGCCATTTGCATCGGTTGTTTACCCCCCTTTTGCATCAGTTCAACAACCGTTGCATATGCAACCGATGCAACAGGCTTAACACTTTTGCATCAGTTCTGAAACCGATGCAAAAAGGTCCTTTTTGCATCGGTTGTTACTAACAACTGATGCAAAATATCATGGTTGGTTGCTTGGACACAGCCCCCATGTTGCATCAGTTGTAATGAAAACCGATGCAACAAGGGAACTTGTTGCATAGGTTGTTATTGAAAACCGATGCAAAAAAGTCATTCTCAGAAACCATTATTACAGCACTCAAATAGACTATATATATATTATTGATTATAACAAACAATTATTGCATGCAATATTACAATCATTCAAAATTAAATTTGATGGCAAATACATAATCAGATTTAATAATTCTATAAAAGAATGAAAAACAATATTTTCAGTATATCACTGTCATACATACATACAACCACTTGCATCCCCTACAACCTACAGCCACACCATTACAGCTACAACCTGCTCCTACTATCGTCCTTCCTCCTTCATCACCTTCCAATTCATCCACTTCTACCATACATCACCAACCTATGCTCCAATTCATCCACTACTGCCACTGTCACCGTCCTCCTTCCAACTACCTTTCCTTTATCGAACAGCACAACTGTCTGCAACTCCACTGAACCTACCTATAAATACACACATCCATAAAACTGCTGCCTGCACCATCTACACCTCACCTCATTTCAACTTCCATCATCACTGTTGCAACAGCATAACCAAAATCATTCATTCCTTCACAAACTCAACCCACAACCTACTGTCCACCACAACACTTCATCTTCCCTCTCCAATAACAACCTGCAACATAAGCAACTATCTCCCTAATCTCCATTCAAAGTCCTCACCAAAACCAATTCACCAACAAATCCTTCCAACTGCGACCGTCCATAATCATAACACCCCACAACCAGAACTCCACTTCAACTTCACACACTAAGTTACAAACCACGGTCAATCACCTCACCAGCATATCCCCATACCAACTGAACTACAACCAACTACCCACAATTAAATTGCAACTCCTCCACCACTTAACTGGCAGCATCTCATCTCATCCATCACCCTCCTGCACATTTAATATTGCACACATCCTCCTCCTAGAACCACACCACCATCCTCTACTAGCAGCAAACCACCTAACTGCCTTTCTCTAATTCAACACAGCACTTCATCCAATCCAACAATCACCACGCCACTGCAAATCTTCAAACCAAAGAAAAAAGAACAAACTTAATTTCGTATATAAGCTAAACCATATAAAATACAATAAGTTTTAACTCAAAGTAATTTCATATACAAGCTAAAAAATCGAAACAATCAGAGTACTGTAGTGTTAGTGTACGGTAATTATTGCTCAGTTGTAGGAGCTTGCAACTCTAAGAAAAGAAAGACATTGATACGTACGTTTCCAACAAATAAGTTATATCCTAGAAAAAATTATTTTTAAAAAATGATAGCTATACTATTATAAAATTATCATACATGAAGGTCAGCAACTGCAAAATGTAAAAATAAAAAAATAGAAACAGACGACAGATTCCAAAAAAAAAAATCGGTTTCAATTGAATTGATTCGCTGGCTACATCCCTGTTTGGAAACTCAAGTAACTTCCATGTGTAAATTGCAAGCGGTGAACTGTTAATAGTTGTACTTACAAAATGTTTGTTTACTATCTAACGTGTACTACAATGCAAGCCAGGATTATGGTCAATGTTGATAAATATTGTATTTGGAGTAAAAGTATAAAGCAAAAAATATACAGATTCATTTTTCAAATGTTCACAAGTAATTAATGCTTTATGAGACTTAGGAAACAAAATCATAAGTATAGACCCACATTCAAATCCAAATTCAATCATCCTAGGATTAAAAAAATGGTCTGGAGTGATAATATTTTCATGGAGACGAAACTTAATATGTTAAAGTAAAGATGGAAAGTTGCATGCAGGAAACTTAATATATAAACTTTCCAGGTAATAAGGATTTTCGGTTGTGATGGATATTATAATTTCCTAAAGTGACTAATGATTATGTACTGAAATATGATCATAGTCGCTTTCTTCAAGCCACTAGGGTAGCTAGTTGCATGCATGACTTGCATTAAAAATATTTAAACTGGGTCCAAACCCTTTGCTTTGCTTTAATGCCAATCCAGTGCTGCTCAACCAACAACGTTGCCTTTTCCATTTTGTTTATTTTCAATTCTTGCCTGCTAACAGCTGTTAGCTGTTGTTTTTTCACTTTAAAATTAAAATAAAACATTTTTGTCACTATGAGCCACTCTAACAAGCTCATTTCACTTTTGAACAAGTTAGGATAATAAGCCGTTCCTTCGCTTTTTTTTTATGGACGTGTCACTAGTGCAATCTAGATCTCCATCTCAGGATAATATGCAAGCATCCAGGTTGGCATCCATCTGCTTTTTGGGGCTATAGATTATGAGTCATTCTACAATACAGAAATAGCTTTCATGTAGCAAAATTTGGAGTTTGTGGATCATACTTCATACTTCGACATCACAAAAAAAATATTACCTTCTTCCACCAGTAAACTGCAACTCACCAACATCTTCACAAATTCAGAAAATCACCCACTGACACAGCTCTGTCCATCCTCCATATCACTGCTGTCATCATTAGCTGCATACAAACAGCTGCTGTCCCCTATCATCACACTGATCAACCAATAGCCATTGTAGTCATAACTCCCCAGAACTTCACACCTCAAACATTCTGACCTGCCAATCAATCACTACTTCAACCTACATTCACTGACCTAACCTCTTCCATACATCATACAACAACTCAACCTGCCTCAAGTCAAAAGCAACTTCCAACCTCTGCCTAAATTTCAAACCTGGCAGCATCATTTCGTATCACACCAACTTGCTTTCAACCCACCTTGCATCACATCCATCCGAGCATACCATAAGTCATCACATCTTCCCACTGCCATACTAACCTATACCACTTCATTACGGTGCCACTACCATTGCCTGACATCCTCCAACCAATTCACTCACAAACATTTCCCTACCTCAACTCAAAACCACCTCAGCAAACATCCGTAGCAACTTCAACCGCACATTCATTTTTCCCTTAATCGCTAGAGAAAATCACCCATCAAACACTTCGCTCACTACTGCTAACATCCTCTTCCTCGAACCCCATGAACTCGCATCTACCCCACTGCTTCACAACTTATTGTTTGTTGTTTGCTGATTTCAGAGTTCAAAGGCGGCAACGAAACGATCAAAGATGCAAAATTTAGCTGCACTTGCAGCAATCTGAATACCATTTAGGCGTACATGTTTATTTAATGTAAAACTAGTTAAACAATAGTATGAAAACCACATAGTGCTTAAACGGTGCTCTTCTTCCTCCTGCTCAAGATCGGCCTTCTGCTAGAGATGCTCTAAGAGGCTGTATAGATGAGTAGTACTAGTATAAATACAAAGAAGAAATATCACTCTCACTGTTGTAAGCGCGCTGGTGAGGCCTATACACCATAATTGGATTGGTTGTATAATATAATCCGTATTTAATAATATAGCCACAATTAATGATTGAATAATAAACAGGAAAAGACTAGAAATTCGACTGTGCATTTCACCAAGCATCAAGTGGGCATCCACAATCTCAAGCCAAAGCATTGTAAATATCCATAAGCATTGCAGAAATCAGACATAGCCTCCACGAATTGAATGCTTTCTTTTTTAAGAGTGAAACTCCACTTTTGATAGAGGAATATCGTATTTTAATTTTGTATCAACTTACTGATAACCCAAAAGAATATGAAGTTTATATTGTTACTGAATACTGAATCATATGAAATTAAATAAAAATGAAGTAAAAGCAAACTTGTTTTAAAAGATATGGTAGTAACTTATGATAGTCCAAAAGAAGTATATGTTGAAAACTGAAACATATTTCATACATAAAATTAAAAGAAAGAAAGTAAAATTAATGTACCTGGTTTCAAGATGAAATCGAAGAGGACCGCCATAGCCAGGGAGATGTGTGATGACTGTAGATAGAGCCGAGGCTGAAGATGAAAGAGCGATGATGAACAAAAGCATGCAAGGAAGAAGAAATTGAGAAGCCATGCCTCTTTTAAAATTTAAGGGATTGCTGCGAATTGTATATGAGAAATTGGAGGAGAAAGATAGATAGATGTACCTCAGTTTCGCGATTGGAATTAATACTGAAGGTGGAGATGAAAAGATCTGGTTTGTTTTAGGGGGACTGTAAAATTATTTGGCAAATGAAATGAAAATTTGATGGAGAAATGAAAATCTGAGAACTAAAATTTTAGCGGCAAACAAAAGGTAACGTAGCGGGAAACAAAATTTAACGCAGTTGCATCGGATGAATTTAAAACCGATGCGAGTAAAACTATTTGCACGTACTAATTGCATCGGTTGTTGGTGACAACTGATGCAAATTTAATTTTTTTATTACCTATTGCTTTTCACGTACCAGTTGCATCGGTTATTAAGATATAACTGATGCAAATAGTTCTATTTGCATCAGATTTTACTTCAACTGATGTAAATAGGGCGAAGCAATATGCAATTTTTGTAGTAGTGAAACTCTCTCAAACTGATTAGTTGAAGCATTAACTTCCATGGCCACGTAACTACCAGGATTATACTTCTACAACACCTCCAAATACCAATTTAAATCGTTATATGACATAGCATTATCCCCATATATTTCTTTTAAAGCCAACTGTTATCCGCTATAAGCATAATAATATGACAGATTAAAATTGTACTCTCGTCTAAATTCATTCATAATATCGTTTGGCTTCTTCATAGGAGCATCTCGAATTTGATCAACAATCAAAGATTTAACAAATCTACTTGAAATATTAACTTTATTAACATCTCTAAGACCGGCTCCACACGAATGATGAAAATTGTACGTTCTAATAAAAAACCGAAAGAGTAGATCAGGATCCGAAGAAGCATTAAGATAAAACTTACAACCATCCTTCAACCAAGAGCAATTAACTGAAATTCTATCAGGAGAGTTTCTTACAAAAATCAAATCATAACCATTTTTAATTTGATATGCCATTAAAAACCCCCGAAAATCCTCAGCTCCGTTAAAACAAAAACCAAGAAAATCCACAATAGTTTTTTGAGAACCTTTCTTCAACATATCTTTCAAGTAGTAAGAAGAATCAACATGTGAATCACTATTAGCACCAGGATTACTACCAATTGAAGTACTTTGAACACTTGCATAGCCTAATCCACAGCCAGCATTATCAGCTTCCATAACACAAACATTTTCCTTAATAGTGAACTTAAAATATTCACGCTTCTTGAAAATTAGAAAACACAAAATACTAATCAAATCTGAATCAATATCAATGATTATATTCTTATTCTCGAGAACATAAGATATCTCAGTACAAAATGAACTAAGATGTGGCCAAACTTCATAGATTTCAGTCTTAACAGCAAACAAAGAAGAACCTGTCGTAAGTCTAGTAGAATAATAATTCTCATTATGTTCAAAAATAACTAGCAAACTATTTGCTTCATCATTGTAGATATCAGTACTGCAAAAGAAATTAAAAAACCAGTTAAAAATGCTAAATTAACATAGAATAACAGATGGATCTCAAATTAACTGCTAAATGAAAGAAATATAAATGACATGAAAAAGCAGATAATAAATGAACATAGGACAATCAAATTAAAACAAATTATGAATACAACAACAAAGAATGTTATATAAATATAGCATAACGCAGCAAACTACGTATAAAATTTAGTACAATGATATATGAACATTAAAATTGTAAAACAATAAACTGTGCCGAAGAAAAATAATAGTACACAATAAAATCTTACTTTGCCATTGAAACAAATCTAAAATAGGTACCGAAATTTGAAAGAAGACAAAACTGTGCAACCTAGAGAAACAAAAAAATACTTAATAATCGAAAATTATTAGATCAGAGGAAGATAAGATCGAAACAAATAACAACAATATACCTGAATGTAAGGAAATTGTTTAATAACGATCCAGAGGACGATGAAGATCAACGATAAAGAAACACGATGAAGATCGATAGACAATTGAGAAGATCGAATATAAAAACAAAGAAACACGCGTCGTTGAATTGAAAATCGATGAACTAAGATCGGTAATATCAGAATAAAGATCAACGAGAAATTAAGAAGCAAATTTAAATTTTACAGAAGTTTGTCCTTGGAACGAAAAAATAAAGCTTGCGTCCTTTAAACGAAAAAAAAATCCGCGTCCGTAGGCCCAAAAAAAGAAGTAAAAACTTCCTCCAGCCCATTTTCCTGTAACTTATAACTATAAATTAGAGATTCTATTATTCATAATGGTTCTAATAAACAATTTTAAGTAGAAAGGTCATACCGTACATAATTACCAAGCAATAAATGAATGAAGTTAATTGCTTTTAATTTTTATCAATGAATTTAAACTGTAACATTAATTCAAACTAATGAGAGAACTGATTACATATCGCTTTTCTATAATGCTAATTAATTATAGAATTAATATGTAATCAATTAATTCTTTTTATTTATTCCTTTTATCCACAACGTTTTAGATGCATAACTCTATCATATTAGGGAACATGTAATATGAAGTGTTATGTAGATTTAACAAAAGTAATATGAAGTGTTTTGTAGATTTAAGAAATATATGTATTAAAGAGAAATAGTAACTTTGGAACTCATTAACTATTCATAACAAATAGTTTCCTTTTACTTTAACAAGGTTGGTAAAAAACTAAAATGATTGAGAACAAATATATTTATATATAACTTTCCTAACAAACTTACCAAACTAATATTTGATTAATACTTATGCTTTTAGGGTAACATGATATGTTTGACATATTTGTTTATGCTTGAAAGGAAACATTATATATTAAATATATTTCAAAACAAAAATTTTAATTTTGGTCTTTACATGCATAACAATAGTATAGGGTTATAAATATTATAAAATGTTTGTGTTAGATGTACAAATAAAAAATTTGTAAGCATTCGTAATGGCATATGATTCCATGATATTATAATAGTTCGTTGCGCTGACTGCATTTTCTTATGCCATTTATTCTTATAGTTATCTTCAATGTTATGCCATCTATATTTTTTATGTGTACTCACATGTAATTTTACTTATGAAGATGTATTATTTTTGTTGAATTATGCTAAAGTTTGTATTATTTAATTATTATGGTGGTACGATTATTTGAAATAAAAGAAAAAGTTATTTGGTTGTCCTAGAAATTAGACTATGATGTCTTGAGTGTTAACTTATTGACTAATGACATTAATAATGCTAGTGGTGTAAGGATTGATTTCCAACTACAAGATTAAGCCATTTTGTTAATTACCCACAGTACAAAGATTCTCTGGCATACTCACCTAAGAGTTAATGAAACCGTTTGGTTTAACTAGGTATTAAAAAATAGCCTATATTTTTCATGTTATATTATGTTATATGTATTAAAAGTATAACTTTTCATGTCACTTAAATATTATTCTAATTCAGTTAAAACTGGATAGTGTGAAATAGTGTTAGAATATTGTTTATTCAAATTGATTTTGAAACATTATTTTTCTTCTAGCATGACTTATTTATATCATATATGTAACACTATTATCACATTAAATGCGTATATATTTGGATTTATATTTTATAAGATGAATCTTTTTTGAGCTTATGCATTACTTAAATTAATAGGCATGCTTAGTAATGTAATGCTTAACAAGTAAAGAATAATCAATAGTTGACGTTTCTGTATTTTGTATATGTTCGTTATTCTCTAAAAAGAGTTATGTGTGCATTATAATTATTTAAGTGGATATTTTAATGAAAGCGTGCTAATGACGTTTAGAAAAGGTGCTAATATAAATAAATTCAGTCCATAAACATATTTTTTCATTTTCATATTGCTACAAATAAGTTATGTTGTGAACATCGTGTGCGTAACACATGTTCGTAGTAGTTTTGTGCATATAATTTTGACAAGTTTGACATTTTGAAGCAAGCTAAGTTAGACGGTTGCATTTCTGTTTTCTTATTCAATTTCACATTAATCAGTGAAATATAATTAGCACAAAACGGAGTGCTCACTCCGACCAACCCAAAATGGCCAAGCGCCAATCCCGACAGTCCAATCCTCGGCACCACCGCCGCAAACCACTTCCCTGCCATCGATCCACGATATTCTACATCTCAATCGTAGTTGTCTTCTTCCTCGTTATTGGATTCTATACGCACCAGCTCAACACAATGGGCCATCCAGAGTACCGCCGGAGAAGCCGCGTTTGGACATGGCGCGCTCCGGCGCCACCGATTGGGGGATCCGTTAGCTTTCGACCCTTGGATCTGGAGCGGAAATTGATGGATCGTGGTAGGATGGTCGATTTATTTAGATCAGAAGATCGAATACGGGTTCGAGCGCCCAGAGTGGCACTGGTTAGTTTGATCTCTTGCTGTCCTGTACATTATTTTATAGAGTTGAAATCTTGTAAATTTGTTTATGCATAGATGAGTAAAAATGTGTAATTTTAGAGTTTGAGCTAAATTACGAGGTAGATGGGAGAAGCATTAGTCGAGTGAATGATAGGTCAAATCATTTCAAAATGAGTTAAGTTTGAGTTTACTAAGGAACGATAAACTTTAGCAAGAAAAATATGCTAGCTGATTTGTGATATTTGACTGAACTATTTTGTGAGGTTGTGGAAAAGAAGAAAAAGAAAAGAAGGTAGATTAGCAACTGAAGTGTATTATTTTTTTAAGGGGGCAGCAATCGTCTTTAGTTTATGCTTATCACACATATAATCACAACACATTACAGTATGATAGGGTTGGACTGAAGATGCTCAACGCTCCCCTCCCAGTTTTTTCCCCACCTGTTTTGATTGTTTTTGTTTGTTCGGCTGTTTAGGCGTGGAGAAAACATTTGTTTTCGAGTTTCCTTTTAACTCAAGTTTTGGTCATAAAACCAATCAAAATTGTTATAATGTAATTTTTGTTATATTTTAAACCCATCAAACCGGTAGTATTTCAGAGTTTCTAAAATTTTGTTTCAGTTGCACCCTTCTCATAGATATGTCTTATTTTAGCATATATTATCCATCAAGCTCATATTGTGTTTATTCAAACAAATCTAATTATAATAATTATTTTTTGAAATTTATGCTTCAGAAAACATCCAACAAATTTTCAAAGTTGAATCATCACTATGCTATCTAAAGCATTTTTTTATGAAAAGAATCTAATGATTTAGAATATATTGTAGTATAATAATTAGAATCAAACCTTTTTATTTTAGCTTTGCATTTTGATCAGTTATTCTAGGACCGAGTTTGTATCCAACCTTTGTCATAATGCATTTCATTTTGAGAACGCTTTTTTAGTATTTTTGGTTTTTATTCTAATTATAGGAGCATATAAATAATTTTATTTTTGTAATTATACTGTTAAAACCAATGATTAAATAACCCAGAAACATGCGCTGATTGGTTACAAGAACACTTTATAAAAATCTGTCAAAACCAAGGCTCGCATTTATGGTCATAATCGATACTCCCAAAATCATTCATAACCGCTCATGCGAAACTCAGAAGCAAAAAAGCCTGAATGAAGTTAAATGTGAATGTACAGTTTATGAAGTTTTATCTTTGTGCAGCCCTTTTAACTC
Source organism: Allium fistulosum (assembly GCA_030737815.1). NCBI lineage: Eukaryota > Viridiplantae > Streptophyta > Magnoliopsida > Asparagales > Amaryllidaceae > Allium > Allium fistulosum. The sequence continues at coordinate 331,847,788 of CM060901.1, read as the reverse complement.
GGAAATTTATAGATGTGGGTGTTAGTAGTTCACTTGTACATTTACTCAAAACTTTTAAGAACACTTCTGTTAACCTGACATCTGTTTGTGTTTTCCTAGCGAAAATTATTCACATACATGTTCATTGCACAACCAGTGCAATTGTATATCAAGCCGTTATCTCTATCCTATGATCAATGCATACATGATTATTATCATTTGCTTAATAATTTTCGGTCAAGTTTTGTTTATAAGATACATGTGAATAAGGGTTTTTCGTGATGTGTTTGTATTATTACCTATTTCTATTCTCAGGTCGTGGGGAACATGAACAAAGATCCAATATTTTTGATGCTTTTAACAGTAATCAGAAGTCTTACAGAGCTGGGATACACATTCACGGTGAGTAAGTAATCAAATATCTACTTTTATTGTAAAATTTGGCTTTTGTTTGCTATGTTACACAAGCACAATTATAAATATTTTGGCGTAGGCCTGATGTTTATTCTTAATTGCATTTGAAGCTGGAGATATATTTTGAAGTGTACTGTCATGTTAGACACATCTGAAATGTTATATTTATTTAAGACAGGTTTACAAATTTGCGTATCCGTGTTTTACTTCCTTTCTATGTTATACATAGATACTACATAATAATCTCAGGATACTCAGATTTCTGGAAGAATGCAGTTTCTCCTTCATGCTTTATACGTACACAACGAAGTTTTCTAAATTAACTCAGGCATGTGGTTTGATGATGAAATGCTATTTCCAAAGTTTTCGACTGACATTCTTATTATAGGATATATGATCACATCAGTGTAATATCTGTCCCCCCTTTTGTGCCTTAATCGATTTTTTTTGGTTGAAATTTCCTTATGTTACACTATGATAAATATATTCTGTGTACAGAAAAAGCTCACCAATAATTTAATTTTGAACAGGTTTATGCATTACATGAGGGGGAAGCCTATTCTGCATGGCAAACTATTGGTTGTCAAGTGCAAATTTGGCAACCTGAAAGTCCTATTGCCATTGATTGGTCCAAGTAAGTATTAATCAATGATTTTACTTCCTTTTTTGCAGATATATCGGTTACTACGTAGGTTATCAAAACGGTATTCAAATTGTAAATCGTAAAATTCAAATTTTAAATCGAAACTGGATTTAAATCGTAAAATTCAATTTTAAATCGAAATGGGATTTAAATCGTAAACCGTAGATTCAAAGGTTCCATATTTATGGTTTGTTCGCACATCAAAATCGATTATGATGTTTGAACTTTTACATCTAAACTTAAAAATTAGTTTTTTCTCTTGTTTCGTTTTTATTTCGTTTAGAAAACACTAGAATTTGAATTGTGCATATTGAATATGTAAGCATGTATTGAATGATTTTTCTCAACTCCGGTTATAAATGAGTTTGAATCAAAGTATAAATCGAATCGGAACGGGAGAGATCCGATCCGAAACGGCATTTAAATCATAAGATTTTAAGATTTTTGTTAACAATAAATTACTTACCGCTATTTTAGTGGTTGGAAAATATTTAAGTGGAAATTATGATCGACCCCTTATTTTCAAACTTAATGCCTGAAAAACCTTCTCAAAAATAAGTTTCACGAAACACCATGTCAATGTTTGCAGCGGATATGTGCATTTTAAACTGCACATATTTGCAGTCAGAGCTACAAATATTTGTAGTTTAAAATGCAAATATGTATGGTTTAAAATGTGCGTATTTGAAAAATAAATGTGCAGTGTTGACTGCAAATATTTGTAGTGTACAATGCAAATGTTTGCGGTTCTAACTGCAAATTTTCAATTTTACAAAAAATGTGCAGTTATAACTGCGAATATTTGCAGTGTAGAATGCAAATATTTGCAGTTCTAACTGCAACTATGTGCAATTTAAAATGCACATTTTCACTTGAAACTTTGATGGGGTTTTTCGTGAAACATGTTTTTACCGGGGGTGGAAGTGAATTTTGAAACTTTCGAAGGGTGTTTGAAAGGACTTTAGTAGATACAGCATTTCATGCATGTTCAGTTACATATTCTTTTAAAATCCGAACTACTATATTGGGAGAAATTTAGTAATGATGGTCCCTCTGATATTTGTTTATTCTATATAACAGTTATGAAGGTGTTATTCTGAGCTCTCTTGAAGCCAAAAGCGTCATTACAAGGTACTAACATTGACATGACAATTTTGATACAAATATAATTTATGCCTACTACCAACATGATTTAATGATTTGGGAAATTATGTACAATCCTTGTTTTTTTACTTTCACAGTTTTTGCATGGCTTTGCCAAGATTCTTAGACCTGTCATAAACACAACACGGCTGAAATATTACAGACATGATAGTATGGATTCTATGGAACACTGTTCATCATTATGATAATTTTGAAATAACAAGGGCGTTGTCTCCAAGTTAACATTGATAACAATATGTACAATTGTCCTTTCTACAAATGGAACCAATTCCCACTTATTTTTGACAACTTCCACACCCTTTTGTGCTAATTTTTTTAGAAAAAGGGGAAAAAAAATCTATGTAACATATTAGCAAGTTTCACTATCTATATAGTCCTATTATGCTTTGATATTTAATCCACTTATTTATTCAGCTGAGATAACCACTATATGAGCTTATAGCGATAGCAGATTGTAAGCTATATTATGGGCTCCGATCTATACAACTGTCATTTTGACTAACTTACAATGGGTTTGTACAACCATCGTCTTATTTTTCATGGTTATTTGTTGATTTTTGATTCAGCCATTATATATTATCGAGCATATAGTGATGATCAATCATATGCAGCTTTATGGAACATCCTTTTGATTCCATTCCACTTGTATGGCTTATTCATGAGGACATCCTTGCAAAGCGCCTTTCTTATTACGAATCATCCGGTTGGGAACATCTCATTGCTGCATGGAAAACTGCCTTTAGTAGGGCAAACGTGATGGTGTTTCCTGATTATTCTCTTCCGGTATAATTTGAGCCCCCAAAAGCTACCATTATGTCAATGTAATCTGCTTTATCTTAATCATTCTTTTTCTTCGTATGCTTATACTCTACCTTTTGTCTTTCTTACTCATTATAGATGATGTATGCCACTTTGGACACTGGAAACTATTATGTCATACCTGGATCTCCAGCTAATTATTTGGAAGCTGAGAGTTATATTGCCTCACATTCTCGAAACCAATTAAGGAAATATAAAGGGTTCGATGATGATGATTTCATCATTTTAGTCACTGGCGGACATTTGTTTTTTGATGAAATACCAAGGGAATACACAGCTATAATGAAAGTGCTGATACCTGAGATTAAGAAAATCACGAAAATGGAAGAGCTGGGAGGAATATTCAAATTTGTCTTTTTATGTGGGGATTCTACCACTGCACATGATGCTTCTTTTCAGGTATTTGTGTTTCAACCCGGACTATAATTTGTTAATTATTATATGGATAGCTAACCGATTGGAACTACATTGACTATATATGTCAATATTTGTACCATGCATGTCTGTGTATGTATACATGATGCTACAATACATACACTTAAATTGGGATGGTAGAATCTCTTCAACTTAGGATAAAGTAATCACACATTTCATATGACCAATGTACCGATGATTGTTAAAAGGATAATTGATTTGGCTAAAGGACTCCCTTTTTCTATGGTGCTCCATCCTCAAACTTGGCACCCCTATTGTATTTTTGTTAACTACGCATACAAATGTCGCTTGCTTTCTGTTGGGGTGCCGCGATTGTGACCAGATCTAGTGTCAAGTTATTGGTACTTCCCCTTATCAACCTATTTTCAGTCCCGACAAATTTGATTTTCCTTTTAATAATCAACCCAATAAACAACCAATAAATTTGGATAAATTTTGCGACTAAAAATGCACTGGATCCTTTCAAGTGTTGATTACACTTCTTTTCATATGTTTGACACTCAATTGTTAATCTGTATCTTATTGTGTTTCTACTGGGGTGCGTCCATTGTGAACCGATCTAGTGTCAAGTTTTTGGTACTTTCCCTTATCAACCAATTTTCAGTCCCAACAAATCAATTTTCCTTGTAATAATCAACTTAATAAACAACCAATGACTGTAAAAATTTGTGGCTAAAAATGCATGTGGATCCTTTCAAGTGTTGATTACACTTGTTTTCATACTTTTGACACTCAATTTGCTAATCTGTCTCTTAATGTCTTTTCTCTCATGCTATATCAAAACATTCTGAATGTAGCTGGCTGCATTGTATTAAAAAGCAGAAAGCCCATCAATTAAGTATTCAAATAACCTTATGGTGCAGGAACTTGCTTCTCAGATGGGATTTCCTATTGAGTTTGTTAAGCATTATGGAGTTGATGGTGATGTGAACAGTGTGCTGTTGATGGCTGATTTGGTTCTCTATGGCTCTTTTCAAACGATACAGAATTTTCCACCACTGCTAATAAAGGCCATGTCATTTAAAATCCCAATCATTGCTCCCAATTTAGAGATCATAACCAAATATGTAAGCTTTTGTCTGTATGTTTATCTGTATTTTTGTGTTTCTAAACCTATGTTACAATGATTGTTACTACAGGTTGTGGATAAAGTACATGGCCTGATTTTTAATCAACATGATTTAAGTACTTTAGTGAAAGCTTTCTTTCTGCTCATAGAAGATCGGAATCTTTCCAATTTAGGATATACGATTGCATCTTCTGGGAAAACACTCTCGAGAAATATGTTAGCATTGGATTGTATTTCTGATTATGCAAAGCTTCTTGAGAAAGTACTCCATTTCCCATCTGATGTGGTTCTCCCTCTTTCTGTTTCTCACATTGAGCAGAACACCTGGGCTTGGGAATTACTTGATTATGAAAATAAACAGACAACTGTGCAACATGCAATCAAGAGGCAGAACATAATTGATCTCATGGAAAATGAAATTGCTAAACCTCAAGATCAAAATACAACCCAGGCAATCAACGAGTCACTTTTACAGAACTTCCCATCACAGTTAGATTGGGATATAGTGGGTGAAATGAATGTTCTAGAAGATTCTGAACTACGAGAAAAGGAAGAGGTGAGCTGCTTTTCTTTTGAATATAATTGGCAAGTAAACCTGACTCATTATGCATATTTGATGAATGCTCATTATTTTGATCAACAGATTGAAGATAGGATGCCAAGAAATTTGGGAGAATGGGATGCTGTATACAACGCAGCAAGAAAAATCGATAAAAATACAAAATTTGAAACAAATGAGCGCGACGAAGCTCAATTGGAAAGGATTGGATTAGAACTGTGTATCTATGAGATTTACAGTGGACGAGCATCATGGCCATTTTTGAGACATGGCTCTCTATACCGTGGGATAAGTACTGTATGTTCCTACTATTTCCATAACATAAATTGCTTTGTAATTGGATTCTCTCATTTTCTTCCCTTTTCAAATGGTCTTAACTAACTAGTTATAGATCCATTTTGCACCCATTTGGTATCTCTTTCATAATATATATTACAGTATTATCGTTATTTTCATATTAAATATTCCCTTAACTAATGTAAAAATAAATAAATTGATTGTAGTTCTTTGTTCATTTCTTTTATCAGCTTGGACTGCATTGGTTGTATACTGCATTATTCGAATACATGAAATATTTGGCAATCTGCAGATTCTAATTTTCCTGAACAGATTTTCTATTAAGTACTGAATTACATAAATAATTTGCTGATTTAAGATGAGTTCATGAATCTCACATATAATCTATTGCAAATTACTTCTGGATTTCGATGTTTGTGTCTTCTTTTTAGAAAATGCATGGGATCAAACACTTTGATAAAGGGGGAGGGGTTGTGAAGTTATTTCTACTAATGTAGTTTTTAGACCGAATTTGTATATATATCCTAGTGCATTAAGTCATTGTCAGCTGTCATGATTTTGTTAAAAGCATTCTGCCAATCATGCGCAGAACAGTGGCAAAATTTTGTTTTGGACGTAGTATACAGACCTCCAATCCACATTTTTTATATATTAGGGTATTAATATTTCTATATTGTCTTTTACATATAAAGAGATATTTTCACTAACATGTTACTTTAGGAAAGAGAATTATCTAGAGTTAATAAAACACACGCGCGCACGCACAAGTATATATTCCAAAAATGTTAATCCAAAACTTGTTAATGTTGAAATCCTATCCGCACATCCCTACGTGGGGGCAACATATGAGTTTGGTCAACACCCTTTAACAAAAGGAATCCCTTGTTGTTACATGTGACCAAACTCATATATATACCACTCCACTTCCATTATTTTTCACGATGTGAGACTATTCTTCCTTTTAATATGCGCCCATTACCCACACACAATGCGAGACACCCCAACAGATGCCTGCACCATATTGAGACTCTGCTCTCGTGGCATTCTACGGGATCCAACGTACCATGGTCAAGCTCCACCTTAAGTCTGACTACTTAAGCCTACACCGCTAGCCACAACGATTTACAGATCTCTTGCGCATTGTCCATTGTCCCAGGCGTTACCATCGGCTCCGATACCATGTTGAAATCCTGTCCGCACATCCCTACGTGGGGGCAACATATGAGTTTGGTCAACACCCTTTAACAAAAGGAATCCCTTGTTGTTACATGTGACCAAACTCATATATATACCACTCCACTTCCATTATTTTTCACGATGTGAGACTATTCTTCCTTTTAATATGCGCCCATTACCCAAACACAATGCGAGACACCCCAACAGTTAACAAATTTGTCTGCAACATATTATTCATCCTTGAAATTTCCCATGCTTTTGCCAATTGTATATAACTTTCCTAAATTGCGAAACTCTGGACGTTATTTTTTAATCCTGATGTGTGTGACCCTGTGTACTGCATGTTTTTCATCATAAGAGAAAATATATGCATTCATTCTTTTTTTTTTAAAAGAAGATGAATGTGTATGCCAATTCCAAGTGAACCAGGATGTGTCTGAACGTTAAGTGTGCCTAATGAGTGAAAAATAAAGCAGCAACTTTTTGAGAAGGTGCTTGAAATATATAATCTGTAGTTTAGTCGTAGCTATTTGTTAATGACTAATTAAAAATTAAAGCACTAATTCCAGCGATATCATTGTCAGCCTTTCATGGTATTATGTGTCTATTTTTCGTGTGACTGTAGCTGTTAATTACATTTTTTTAAATATGTCACTAGACTTAGAAATGTTCACTACTGATTCTTTATAGTACTGTTTGGGAGTTGTGCATGCTTTACTGCTAATAATTTTTAATCCAAGGCCTCTCTTATCACCATTGAATAATCTCCAGACTAAAAGAGCTCAAAGACCCAGATCGGACGATGTTGATGCAGTCAATCGCCTTCCAATTTTGAATGATCCTTATTATAGAGATATTCTTTGTGAGTTTGGGGCCATGTTTTCAATTGCAAATAAGGTGGATACTATTCACAATATGCCCTGGATTGGTTTTCAGTCGTGGCATGCTGCTGGAAAGAAGGTATGAACTTTTGCTGGTACTCGTTTTGATCCCTTAATTAGGTATGTATGTTTTGTTTTCTGTGTTTGAATTGTGTCTTCATGTTCTTATACGGATGGTCTGAACTAGATTAGAAGTACAGATGCAGAAGATATTGATAAAGGGGTTACATTTAAATTATCTTTGTTCAAAATTTAGTCATTGCATTCTTTTGTTTTATAAATAAGGAAAGCAACAAACAGTCATTAGCACTTGAACCAGCCTTGTTTTTTAGGTGAGGTCATATGGCGCATGGCGCAAAAAACTGCACAACCAATCTGGAGCCTTGGCACACGACGTGGCAAATGGCGCGCGGCCTTTTGATTTACGGGGCATGTTTAGAATTCTTTTTTATAAATTTAATATATATAACAATTAATTTAATAAGTTTAATATAATTTATATTTTTTTAACTAAAACATACGCAATAAAGATTTTTTAGACATTTTGCATGAAACATCATCAAATATAATATCTTAAGTATAGAATCTAAGTATAATAGTCTTTAAAAGTCAAAATATAAGATAATAGTACATATTACTGATAAACTAGAAATCTGGATTTGATTAGGCAATCATATTTTCTAAATCAATATCTGCATCATCAGATTCATAAGTTTCAGCATCTTCCTCATTTGTCTCATATCAATCAACAATTTATTCGGTGCGACCATAACAGAAATAGACAGTTCGAAGTTCATTGGAGATTAATTTGAAAATAACATCCATTTGAGATTATTTGTTCGGTGCAAAAGTAATTGGAACAGATAGTTCGAGGTTTGTTCGAGATTAATTTGATGAATGCAGCCTTTAAAGATTATTTGTTCGGTGCAAGTGTGGTAATTAGACCCATCTGGTCAGATCTGTACCCGACCCGGTTGGTCCCAATTCTAGTCGGGTTGGATTTTGTCGTGTCTAACTTGTATATTTGAAAACCTTGATCCAACCCGAGGTTTGATTCGATCGGATTGGTTCGGGTCCGATTGGGTAATAACACTAAGAACGCGTGTATTATTTTCATTTTTTTTGTTTAATCTTCCGGATTAGATCGATTTTCATGTCATTTTTCATCTATTAAACTCGACCCGAGACTCATTGGATTCGACTTGTGTTCGGATTTGCGACTCTCAGTTCTAATTATCCATTGTACTTCGGTGCAACAATAATATAAATAAATAGTTTAAAGTTTGTTGGAGATTAGTTTGAAGTGTAATCATATCATTGTATAAAAAATATATAATACATTTACCATTGTTATAGATTAGTTTGGATTGTGAATAATAAAAAATAAATAAATAAAAGTAAAAAACAATAAAATTACAAAAAGGTACACCATATTTGTGCCGTGCGCCATTTGCACCATTCATCGCGTCTTTCCATGTGCGTCGCGCTATACGAAAGAAAGACGCAAACGCCGCGGCGTGCGCCATGGCGCGCGCCGTAGCACACCTTCCTTAACTATGGGTGAGGTGGAGTATTTGAACCCTCAATTATTGATTGATCGACTTTTTGCATGGCTTGGGTTTTCATTTTGCTTTAGGCTTAAGACCTCTGTAGCAAATTGACAGTTCTAAAGGGTGGGGTAAAAGCCCGTTCACGAGGCTTCCGTACGATAGCAGGTTCTGAGAAGGTCGATAATGTACGCAGCCTTTTCCTCGTGTACGAAGATGTTGTTTCCGAACTTGAACCTGGACGTTCAAAATACCATGCGGGTGATCTAATCATTACGCCAAAGCTCCACCCCAAATTGACAGTTCTAAGTGAAACAAAAAAATGATATCAACTAAAATTCATTATCCTTAGCCTGCTATTCGACCTATAAATGGACCATGGTTCAAGATTTCGTTTTCCATTTCCATTCCGTTCATCAGAAAATTTGGATATTTCGGTTCCGTTTCCCATTTTCGAAAATTCCGTTTTAATTTCGGTTTGTGAATTCTTGTACTTATATTTTTATAATTATAACATAAATATCTTTATGACATCTTCTGGATTACATGCAACTTACGTGATTTGGCAAGAGAATATACTATGCGAGAATTTTAATAACGAAAAACTATTTCCCGAGCTTCTTATGAATTACAGTAGTTGTCCTCTTCATCTTTGAGCACCACTTGTTGGAGGATAAAGTAAACAAAAAGATAGGAAAGAAAACTAGTTTACATTAAATTACAAAATAAATCTAAAACAAAATCAGTCCAAACCCATGTACATTTTAATCCCAGGCCCAAAATATGCCATCACAAGGAAATCCAGTCGAAGTAAACGGATCCTAATACTGAGTAGTCCGAGTACTCCATCCTCTACTTTCCGTCCTTCAATCAGCAATGCCTAAGCCCTAAGACCCAAAAAATAATCGACCAAAAAAATACAGTAGTCTGTTCCCTCTCATCTGTCAACCATGCTACTTATCACTTCCATCCGCGATGTTGATTACCTCTCAACGCTGCCACTCTCGCTCGATGCTGCTTCTCTTCGAGTATTTATAAATATAAATCATTTTATTTTATTTTCCCGAAATGGAATTATAGGCGAGTTCCAGCCCGGCCATCGTCGGAAGCGGACCGAAATGGCCAAAATTCCGACGTGCCGGCTGGAATTTGGAACCACGCAATGGACTGCACTTTTATCTGTATCTGATCAAAATGGATGGTAATTAAATGGATTTAAATTTGATTATTTGTTTATTTATTTTTGTTTCACGTATCTACTTATGGCCTGTATCTGTTTAATGATCCGATCCGTTGAATATTAAGTATACATGTGAAATCCTGTTGATATGTCTTTTAAGTGTTCTACATCTGTAAAGGCCCGCAAATCCGTATCCCTTTGAGTCGACAATATTTCACATCGACTCAACTCAAATTGGACGGAAATACGAATCTTTAGGGTAAGAAGAAGAAGGGTAGAATAAGAAAATAGAAAACAACAACAACAGAGTCTCACAAACGCAGCGTAACAAAATATAATATATAACAATAGAATTTAAATACAAAGAAATCTGTAACTGTTATATACTTACAACCATCAGAGTACAATAGACAATAATCAATCTGGACAATTTAATAACTTGTCCTTACACAGCGGAATAATAATCAAGTACGGAAGTATGCCTTGCTATCCAGCTCGTCTCTTGAGCTCCGTAGCATTCTATCATGAATCTGTAATACTCGGTCTGATCCGAGCATTATAATAAAACAACACTCGAGTCAGTCTGAAAAACCAGCGTGAGAAAACACACTCGATTTGAATTATTATTACTTTCAAAACCCTTTGAAAACAAAGGTATCTCGTAAGACCACGCCACACATAAACATGCCGGGTTTTTACCTTACGATAACCAAAACATTTTTATCAAAATCGTCTGATATTATAATAGTGTCTAAACCAAGTAAATAAAAAATAGCTGAAATGCTTGCATCTCACGTTTCAGCATAGTTGGACACAATCAAAACCGTACGATGCTTATTGGAGAATGTATTCCAACGAATGACTGGACCACTGGGGTACCGTCCATCACAGTACACCTCTAGAACAATGTACCGAGGACCTCGCTGAGATCCCCTGCTCACAAGACCGACCTATCCCTAACCTGGATAGACCGAATATGTTATCACCCCAGGTGTTCCCACCCTTACTACCGAGCGCTCCTTCCATGCACAACCATATCTATAAATAATAGGTTTCTGATGATATCTAGAAAAGTGATAACATACCCTAATTGAGTGCGATCCACTTAGCCTTGCTGCATCTTTTCCTATTTTAGTCATTTCCGGTTGATGAGGCTTGAGGCTAAGCGTTACCTTTCAAGAACAATTTTATTTAGAATGCTCATCGTTTGCCAATGACGATGTTTTGATAGCATTCATCAATACAAGTTGTCCTGGGTCTGGACAAACTGAATCACCGTCTTCATCATCTTCACGGTATTCATTTGTTACGTTCAAACCGGATCGAAGTGGTTTTCGGATAATTAAATCCGATCCCGGTCTCTTCGAAACGATTAACGAAATTGGCCAATATTGATAGTCGGTTATTTACTACCAATAAAACATCCATAAGCAGTCACTAAGCCTTATTATAAAATTTTCCAAAATATTTATTCCAAAATATCTTTAAAAGATATATCAATTTCTTCCAACATCTGAAAACAAATTTTTACAGGATACTTGCAAACATCTCAACACTTGGAAATATTTTCAAATTTCCATTTTTATAACGCTTAAGAAATATTTCTATTTCAAATCATTTTTCCACTGAAAATATTTCCAAAGTCCTCCTTTCAATACTTAGAATATTTTTTCTCGCTTCCAGTTATATCTCATTCCTTTTAAAACATTTCTATAATAAAATCTCGAAGTTAAATATTTCAAAACCTTCCCGATCAATACTTAGGAATATTTATAAGTATATTTTCCTAAGATCTTTTTATCTCTAATATCTGGGAAATAGTCTATTTATTTTCCTATTTCTCAAATCCTTTACACATTTTATTTGTATATCTCTTAATATTCCCAAAGTCGAATACACTTGCCTATATCTCCAAATGCTCAATTCTAACTCCTTTTATAAACTCTAATTCATTCTCCGAAGCTCTCGTATTTTAACACGTTAGAAATTTCTTTAAGTTCCCAGAATTTCCATATAAGGTTCCCTTCAAAAATCATACCCGTTTAATAAACTTCGTTTCCAATCCCGTGAGGATTCATAAATAAATTCAATCTTTAAAAGCCATATATATAAAAAATAAGTATTTTTAAGGAATAGTAGTTTATTTCATGGTTTAAGGTTCCGGTCGGAACCCCGAGATTCCGGCCACCTCGGTTCGGTTCCGACCGGAGGCGGGACGAGATTAGGTTAAAATCTCGTCTCGCCAACCTTCAGTACAAAAAATCAAAAAAAAAAAAAATCAAAAAACCAGCAAATCGAAACAAACTGTACATAAATTTACGAACTGTAAAGCAAAATTACCAATCGAGCATCAAAAATTCAAAATTCGAGAAGCAAATTCAGGCGCAGCACAAATCAAGCATCGAGACGAGAAAATCGAGAAGTCTTGTTGTCGATTTTCATCGCAGCAGGCATCGCGATGAGAAAATCGAGAAGTATTGCTGTCGATTTTCATCGCAGCAGGCATCGCGATGAGTTTACTGTAGCCGTCTAGTTTTTCTTTTTGATGATGCGTAGATAATTTAGGGTTAGGAAGTGAATAGTAGTTTAGGTGGGTTTGGGTTAGTATGAGCTTGGGTATGAATATGGGCTGGGCTTCTATTTTATTGTTTTAGAGAGATTGAGAAACAATTTTTAGTTATTGTCATGCAATTATATTACTGTCATGCGAATTTGTCATGCGAAATTCAATGATTTGCCTTTAACTACTAAAGCTTTACTAAACAATTCAACTTTAAGGAATGGTTTTTGGATGTAATAATATTATATGTTGTATTATTATCTCTTTATGCATTGTATTTTGTATTTTATTTGCAGAATGTTTATTATTACTTTTTAATTACAAATACAGAACGAAACCGAAACAAAAACCGAAACATCCGAAATTTCCGAATTGACCGAAACCAAGAAAATATCAAATGACCGAAACCGAAACCGAATTCTCGAACCTTGGTTTATTTATAAAATATGCTTAGGTAAATTTTAAAATATCAAAACACTTTAAATAATATCGATAACTCATTTCCTAATCGTTTTTAAATAACTAATTAATATACAAAGCTGATTAATAAAAGTTAGAATTTATTTCAATAAATGTTTAATATTATAATAACTAATCTTTCAGAATATTCTAATCTAAATAATAGTTTAATTTTATAGCATAGTGATTAAAAATCTTATTTTTACAAACTTTTAACTTCCCGACAAAATCTATTTTTAAAATCCAATATTACCAAGTTCAGTTTATAAATTCTTCTCGATTCGTATCACATCGATTATATCTCAGTTTTATCACCATTCTCATATTCAAAAATAGATTCCACTATTTCTTTCCCAGTGATTTCCATAACTCGATATAAATTCACATCGTAAATCTATATTCCAAATTTATCAACTGACCATCATTTTCCTTAATTATAAACATCATTTATAATTTATAAACTCCCTTGAGTTTTACTTGTTTATAAAACAGATCTTATTTATCAAATTCCATTATATAAATTCATTTCTTATAAATTCCATTTTATACTTCCAATCTATTTTTAACATTGATTTTAACTCCGTTTCATGTTCCCAGATACCATTTATAAATTCTTTTATATAAGTCATTTTTAAATCTCCATTTAAAAATCCACAATAGTTAAGTATAACCAAAAATCAAATATATCTTTCTAATTCAATTTCTTTAAAATAACTCCAATTCCAATATATATTTTTATATCAAATTCCCTTTAATTCCGATAATTTTAAAAATATACTTATAGTATTTAAATTATCAAAATTCAAGTCAGTGCTACAATAACATCCAATAATTCCAATCACTACAATAATTTATAATAGATTATTCTACACAACTATATATCACAATATATGAAATTAAATTCAACATTTTGATGAATCTCGTTGGATCCCTCCAACCCGTTTCCCTGCATCCACAGATGTTAATACAATATAAAATAAATACCAATCCCACTTCGAGGAGGATATCGCAGTATATAGGGTCATCCGCTATTATGCGGGGCGCATGGGGTCTCATCCGCTATAATGTGCGAGAATATCACTCCAAATACTAATATATATATATATACACTACATATATATATATATACACTACATATATTATATATCATTCAACAGATAATAATTTCTAAATTCAGCCAAGCAACCAATAATTAATTTTTAACTATTTAAAAATTAAATTGGAAATCCAAATGAGCGAGAATTTTCTCACCTTGGCTTTTAATTGCAATCCATTCTAATTTTTGATAAATAGCCGCCTCTAAAAATCTCCAATTAATTCCGGATTGTAATTCACGATTTTTGAACCTCGTATAAATTTAATTTTTTCATTCATGAGCTTTCAAGATAAAATTAAAATTCCAATTAACTTAAGTATAGACTTATTAAATAATTTAAACAAGTTAATTAATAAACTCATCACCTCATCACTTCCAGGCACGCTGCGTCTCCCTCCATCCATCGACGAACAGCTTCATCGCCTCGTCACTGTCTTCAACCTTCCACTGCCCCGTTCACGAACACACAACACCACCCGACACGAACGACCCAATCTGAACTTCCCCCCGCCCTAGCAACGACCCAGCCATCACGCATCACCGCCTCTACAACCTCCATCCTCGTTCGTCCATCCAACATCATCGAACCAAGAACGCACGCGGCCCTCTTCCCCCTCCATACGCCTGCATTCCGACCCCTCTGGCATCGCTCCAGAGCCTCACGCGCTTCCCCCCCTCGAACGCCGCACGTCCACACCCTCGACCATCGTCACCAACGTCGCTCGCGTTCGAGCTCACACCCAAAACCCTAGCACCGATCGACGTTGAGTCGCCAAGTCACCACTCGTCTTCCCCTCCACGCGCGCCTGGAACAGAGCACGCGATCGTTTTCTTTTTATTTTTTAATTTTTATACTACGAACTCGATAGCTTTCCTTTGATTACGAGCCGAAGAGAATGGAAGAGGAAGCAACTCACGAACGAGATTCATTCTCGTCTCTTCCTTTTTTTTCTAATTGATTTCGTGATTTAAATTGAAGAGAAAGGGGGAAAGGAGACGTGAAGAGAATGAATGGACGTGTATGTGGCGGTAGCGTGTTATAGGAGGGAAGGGATGGTTGACGTGAAGTGTTTGAAATATATATATATATATGTGTGTGTGTGTGTATATATATTGTTTTAAATTCAAAATATCTCGCTTCAAAAACAACTTACAATATCGAACTTCTATCGAGGCATACCGCTAGGCCTTTATAAGGTTATAATCCTATTTCGAACGCAATGGAAAAGGTTTCGAGTCCAAATTCGATCGTATGGAGAAGATAGTTTTTTGGACCCAATTATCATATTGAATTTCGATATTAATTTCGACGCGTTTATATCCCGTACGACCAAACGATAACTCCAAACACTACGAAATTTGAAATCCGATAATAATACACCATTATGGACCCAATGAAACTGGTTTCATCGAATCCCGAGACTGTGCCCCGGAAGGCTATTTTTAAATGTCAATTTAAACAAACTATTTTTAAAATTGAACAGATCATTTTTAAATTCAATTTTAAAACTTTTATTATCTTCATTATTATTAATATAAATTTTATAAGCCTTTAAATTATTTTTATCGAGCTTAAAACTCAAGATACAATAATTTAACCAATATTCAATTATTAAAATTCAATAATTAAATTATTCAATAAATCGCTATATTTAAATTCTGAATTTATTTTATAAATAAAAACCCAAATTTTCCATATTCAAAATCAATCTATAATTCAAATTCAATATTTAAAACCATTTAAAAATATTTCAAATCAAACGTCGAAAAATTCGGGTCGTTCGACATCGGTCCCATGTTTTATAAGAAAACTTTGGTAATATGATCTAACGTCAGATGGTGTCAGTGCTAAGTATAGTTTGTTAACTTATCGTTTTCATCAATCTATCAAATAAGTATCACATTAGATATTTTCAGACGAGTGATGAATTTTGCCATAATAAATGAATCAAAATAATATTAGTTGATATCCATTAGATATCCACTGGTCTGGCTGATTTAGATTTGGATCTGGTAATCTATATTTTGTGGAGGAAAGGAATAGATATGGATCAAGGTTTATATCATCCGATACAAATTACAATCCTATCCGTTGGCATGTCTAAGCTGCTTGTAAAATTTAAAAAATTTCCCTTTCATTCCGATCTACTGACATATACAGACATAGACAAACAAGAATGGTTTACTGGTTCATATAATTTTTTTTCGGAGGTTTATGATTTGAAAGAGCCAATTAATCTTATAGATACAAAAAATGATACAGATAATCAATGACAGGAAGAAAGGGAGAAGTGCAACCATCTCTGGCTTTTGGTGTGTTAGTGATGGTGCGTATGTGTGAACAAAAATCATAAATGAATATGCAAATATGTTTTCCCTGTTCATATAAATATATATTGTACAATGATAGAAAAGGTTTGAGGAATGAATCAGTTAATTATGTAGGTACAAAAAACAATACAAATAAATGTAACACCATACAATTAAACCAAACTACGATGGAAACAAAAGAATCAAGTTTACAAATCGTCTCTGGCTATTAGTTATATTTAGCAATAATTTAATTGAGGAGAAACTAATAGAAGCAATGAGTATGATATTCAATTTTCTTTACAGTTGAATGATTGAAATTGAGTCATTTTGGTTAATAATAGAGATGGTAGAGCTGTACTAACATAATTCATGGTAATAGTACTTTAAACCTCTAATAAGTAGTGAATTTAACAGTTATCATTATCGGAACATGCTGAAGAAGTTTTAGAACAAACTACCCGAGAAAAATCCGATGGAGATGTCATTTATTATTGGGCATCATTGAACGTGGATCAGATAAATGAAGAAGAAAATGAGGCTATCGACTTTTGGTCCATGTGTGACATCCTAAATGCCGGAAACTGCAAGTATGTCTTTGAATTTTTTCTCTTTCCCCCCTGTTTGCAATTTTTTATTTGGTTATGCTACTTTTAAGCTTTGTTTCTTTTATTAATCAACTTGTGCAGATTAATTTGGTACACACACACATATATATAAATAAAAGCAGAGCCGACTTAAATTTGTATGTGCCCATAATGAAGAAGAAGAACTCTATTCATCAGGACAGGCTTAGATGATTATGAAGTTGTTCTTAAGAACATAACATTAACACTGGGGGAAAAAAAAACAAGAAAGGGATTGAGAACTTATGACTTACATCTGTATATAACAACTCGTCTTAAACTCTCCCTATGTTTCAAAAAAGTTCCTAATGCAAGTATGCCTTTTGATTTTTATGAACATGTGCAATCACTCCATTGTAGTATAACCATCATTTTCCATATATATATATATATATATATATATATATATATATATATATGTGAGTGCGTGCATGTGTGTGTTGAACTATTATTCCATGTTTCAGTCGTTTTCTTATTTCATACCGTATCTTATTAACATTATGCAGGAATATATTTGAGGAAACATTCAAGTTAATGTATGGTATTCCAAAAGAAATGAAAGCTTTGCCACCAATGCCTGATGATGGTTATCAGTGGTCTGCTCTTCATAGCTGGGTGATGCCTACCCCGTCTTTCTTAGAATTCATTATGTTCTCAAGGTACTTATATCATATCTTCATTATGGATTTTATTCCAAATTTAGCCCTATTTCAAAAGTTTAACAATATCAGATTCCTTTCAATGTGTATTACAAATATAGGCCTCTTCATGCTGTGCTGCTGCTAGTTAGACTTTTATACTAGCGTATTTCAACTCACATCAGAGAGTGTGTGTGCGCGCTTGTGTGTTTTAGACTTTGCATTAATGCGATCTCAAATTCCATCAGTGTAATTTTATTTTGGCGAAATTGTATTGGTGTGACCAAATTGCTCCAATACAAAGTGGTGATTCTAGTAGTGGTAGAAACAGACCTATATGTGTAATTTTTTTTGAAAGTAAGCTGATTTTATCAGTGCCTTTGAAAAGTGGGTTATACATACATACAAACATACATACATGTATGTATATCATAAAAACATCTATAAACTGTCAGTGTTAATATAAAGTTTGATTGGAAATTGTAGAATGTTTGTTGACTCCATGGACAACTTAAATCAGAAAAACGACTCTTCATGCATCCTTGGATCATCAGACATAGAGGTAAATGCCAATATCCTAATTACTTGTATTTCAATTGCATCAGAAAGCTATAACAATATTTAACTTTATGTTCTGTATTAACAGAAAAAACACTGTTATTGTCGGGTTCTTGAAGTGTTGGTTAACATATGGGCTTACCATAGTGCTAGAAAGATGGTTTATATTGATCCGATAAATGGTAAAATGACTGAACAACATCCAATAGACAAACGAACTGGGCAAATGTGGGTTAAATATTTCGACCCTGCATTATTAAAAAGTATGGATGAGGATTTAGCCGAAGAATCAGATGATAGCATGTATCAAATTGATAATTGGTTGTGGCCTTTAACAGGAGAAGTACATTGGCCTGGTATTTTTGACAAAGAAAGAGAAGACAAATATAGGCGTAAAATGAACAAAAAGAGAATAAATAAAGAGAAATTGTTAGATAGGCAGAAATTTGGGTACAAGCAGAAATCCTTGGGATGAAAATGATGTGCATGTCACATGATGTATGGTTTTATGCTACGCATATCATTTTGATGGTGGTGGCAATGGAGGCAGTAGAAAAGTGAAGTTGGAGCTTAAATGGTTTAATGTGAATATAAAGGATTTTATTGGATTCATACCGCAGAGGAGTAATTCGATGGCACAAAGGAATAAGTATAATATTTAGTTTTGGTTCTCTTTCATGATTAACTACTTGATGGCACACGATATTAATTTTTTCTTTTCATTATAGTGTAGCTAACAGGAGGTGTAAGCTTAGAAACACTGTACATTTTTGAGAATAAGTAAGCAATTGTCAAAGATTGTAGAAATCCCTTGTTGGGAATTACAATCCACAATTCAATTTTAATAGGTATCTGTTATTTTTTGTTTTTGTTGTTGTTCTGATATTTATTTATCTACTTGTGGCATTGAGCATTTGTAAAAAAAATTTTCTGTTCCAATTTTTCCTGTGGAGAATAATTCAGAAAAGGTGTGCGGGTGGCACAATGCCGGATGAGCCCCATAATTTCTCTTGATGATTCTGTGCCTGCCCCACCTTATATGTTTTCCACTTTATGCTTCTCTTGATGCCATAATTAGAATTCTGTTATAGCTTTTTAAAAACTTAAGGCCCCGTTTGGCTTGTCGTTTTTAGTTTTGCGTTTTCGTCTATACGAAAACGCGTCCGTTGTATGTATAGTTGAAAAACAAATAATTTTGAAAAATGAAATTAACATATAAAATAGAATACAAGTTTATTTTGTTTTTCGTGTTTCGAGAGATAATAAAAGCACGGAGAACAATCAAACTCTTTTGTTGTCCGTTGGTCGTTCCAACGGCTAATAATTATTAATCTTCTCTTTTTATTTCTTGCTATTTTTTAGTACAAGTTGAAAACACAAAACTCAAAATACAAAACGAAAATGTTCTAGTACTGGAATAAAAATGAAAATTGTGTTGCAGAAGAAATAAATTATGAAAAGCTATTGGTTTAAAACTAGATATCCTCATAAAGCATAAGAATTTGAAGTTCTCTCGTTGATTCTAGAAGTTATCTCCATCCTTTTTAATTCGATCCAAGTTTAGATATTTTATTTTCAAAATTCTATAATTTACCACTTTTACAATTATTCTACTAAACTTCTCATACTATTTTATTTAACATTCAAATACCTACTTTTAAAAAATCTACAATATTTACAAAATCTTTGACGATTCACTCTTAAAATTTTACATTGAAGTCCACGCATTTAAATTAATTACATAACTCAAACTTTAAACTAATTGATAAACTAAGTCAAGTAATATTTATTAAAAAATCATAAAAACTGCAAATTTCAATAGGCATGCTACAGGTGAATCAACAAATTGGTATAAAAAAAATCATTTTGATGCAAATATATATAAATAACATAACATAAATTATATGCATCAATGACAATAAAAAATTATTTTATAATTTATTTACTGAATGAATTTATCATACATCGCACTGTAAAATTCTATTAACTTAAAATACCTAAATTATATATTTTTTACAATTACTTAGAAACCCGTCTCAGTTATCTCCTAATATTTTACATTCAAATCCATATATTTAACTAATTCTGAAATCTTAAATTTAAACTATTTAAATAAATATGATAAACTAATATATATTTATTAATCCATCTAATACATCTTAAAATACAGGAATTTCAATATATACAATATTCATATATATGAGAAAGCAATAAAATTATTTCTTTATTCAGATATAAAGTTATTTAAATCATATAACATAAAATGTATACATAAATAATAATAACTCTTTTAATTTCTATTTCGTTTATCTCAAAATTTTCATCGTACATCACATAACATAATTTCATTTTTAACAACCTTTAAATGATAAATTTATATTTACAACATTACAATGTGAACGCATATATTATACTGATCAAAATTGGATTATATAAGCATTATCACTTTCAGCATGTTATCAAATCATACTCAACTCACAACTCAGCTAAATGCTACATAACATTAATTTGCAATAATCAAAGTTGTAAGCATGACCCTTCTATAACAACATGAAATCTATGGTTAACTATAAGGATAAAATTAAAATGAAAACTAAATAAAAAAAAGTTCACATAGATAAGCTAACCATAATATGCTCTTCTAAATTATAAATATGTAAAATAATCTTCTCAATTTTCTCCAACTTTTTTGCATTCGACTCCTTATCTTTAATTAGTTACGTTGATCGTTAATTCAATTTATTAAATAAATTTAATTATTTAATGTTCATTAATCCATTTATAAATCCTTTGAAAAAACGATGTTCAATATATAAACAAAAATCATATAAACAAAAATGTTAAAGTTATTTATTCATTTACACATATAAAAATGCATGTCATATAACATAAATTATTCACATATACAGTATTAACAATTTTAATTTATAATTTTTTTGAGTTGAGACATTAATTTTTATAGAGATATATAGTTAGCGAGTATTGAACGCTCAACCCTATATTTGAGCGTTGCATGTCATTTTAGTTTATGGTTAATATATCACAGTAAATTTATCATATATTCCATAAAAAAATATTTTTAGCAATAACTAATATATAAATACTATTTTTTAATAATATTGTCGTATGTAACTCACGGGTTACACACTGTTGAAAATAATAAAATATAATTACTTTCAGACTGGTATTACACTTGAAACTTACTCGAAGAAACCTAAAGAAATGGAAATTATATTTCAGACTCAAACCTCATTAGTGCCGAAGTGTAAAACATCCTACTCGAGTTTTGAATCTCTTTTTTATTAGTGGCCCACCCTTTCTTTGAACCTTCTCAAAATAAGAACAAAAATATTAATGATTAAACAAAAATGAGTCGTTGATCCAAACTATTGTATCAAAATATATGTTCACCAGTGAGCTCTTAGCGAGTAGACCGTAGGAGAAGTTACTAAACAAACAAAGGCGACCCCGATCAAATGGGGAGGCTGTATGTTAATAGGACCGATCCAAACTATCCTTGAACCGAGGTGGTGCATACCAAGGAAGACCGAAGTGAGTGCTTGATAAGTAGTTTCCCATCATAAGGCTTTCTACCTATAGATTGAGCCACAAGGATCTCATTCGTTCAGAACTCAGTTGACAACTTCTATAGATAAGGCGGAGTGTCCTTAGTTTAGCATTATAGCACATAGGCTTCGACGCTACTACAGCGCTTCGCTAACCTCACTTCGGTTGCACCACCTCATTATGAGAATGACGCTTCACTAACATATTGCGTTGTCAGCTTTGTTACCGACGCTTCATCTTAAGTGCTTCGGTACCGAGGCGACCTCTTCTTTCTAAGGGTGCGACTAAGCGCTATAACAACCGATGTCAAGTCAGCAATGAATATAAACAGGTAATGACCAGCTTGCTAATGGTGAATACAAATTGGCCACCATACTTTGAAAAAGCAGTCTGCCGTGGAGTCATTCTAGAAAAGCGCTTCCAGATAGAGTGTCCAACAATGATTACGGAAGTCGTTATCATAGAGGAAAGCTTCAAAGAAAGCATCTCTTTAACAATTCCAAAAATACAAAAATTCACAGAGTAATATGTAAAAAAGATTTAAAAATTTATTGCAAATATTTGCATTTGCAGTTTAAAAAAATTTGTTTTGATCATAAAAACATACAATTAATGTCCGGATTTTTAGTTTCAAATTTTTTTATTACCGAAACTAAAAATATAAATGTAATTTAAAACATGTTTTTGAGAACGGAATTTCACCTAACGGAGCCAAATTTACACTTAATTAAATATCCTCAAGAGAATCATGTAAACGCAAAATCTCCGCAAAGACTAACCATAAGTAGTACTTATAATTCCGGTCTTTCTTTTTAATTGTTTTCCTTTCACAATCTTCAATATTTCATCATTAATTCTCCCCTTAAAAACACATTCCAATTTCCAAAGTACTCTTCGTTCATTGCTTCAAGTAATGTAAAACTGTCCACTTATAGTTTTCTGCTAGACTATGTATTTAAACTTTCTTTTCTTTGGAGCCAGTGGGCCGTCTTCTACCACTCATTGCATCTTATATTATTTTCCTACAGGCGTTCTGTACTCTACTATGATTTCTCCCAGCGAATGCACCGCGGGCTTTTCTTAACCATCGATCAAACGAATAGTTGAGATTGAATCCAATAAAGCAAGCCTAACGAAATAATCATTGGAATATGTAACCGAGCTCGTAACTGAGCCATGCCGACGCCATACAAAAAAAGAACAAATGCCTCATTCACGACAATGCTGAAATGTCAAAAACATATTATTGACGCTCTACCAACATCATTTTAAAAAGGTTAAAATCAAATTTCTCGATGTCTTATCGAAGTCGTGACCGAAACATTTTTACAGCATTTCTGGTGTTTTCTCACCCTAAATCCCACATTCATATATATAAATCAATATCTCATTATACCAATAACAAAAATATACCAATATCCAACATAATCAACTACCAATATCAAGCATATCCAAGAATATACCAATACCAACCACAAATGTTCCAACATCTAACAAATATACTATATCATCAATGTCCAAAAACAATGTCCAAATACTACATAGTACATCAATTTCCAAAATAATCACAATATCCAACATAATAAACAATATCCAATATAAACAATGTTCAAACACTACAAATACATACTCGCTCATCACCTACCTGCACCTTCTGCTCCATCATGATCAGAATCAGAAATCTCTTCACTGGGAAGCGTCGAACCAATGTATCCATGAGTTTTGAGATTCTCTTCTCCAGCTTACCGACCTTTGACTTTAACCATCAATTTTTGAGTTCTTCAGCATTGAATTTGGCACATTTTTCTACTAATCCCCGCATTTAACAGAAACTTGTTTGTTAATAATAAGGAATTTTTTATCGTATTTGTGTATTAAAATTATCATAGAGAAATGTTTTGGACATTTTATAACTACTGTATTTTCAACTCTATAATGCCCGAGCTTGTTTAAGTTAAATTAACCAATACATACTAATGCAAATTTCTTTTTTTTAAACATTATTAGTTACTTTTTAGTTTATTTCTATTGTTATGTTCTTGTTTTTATAATTTAGTTCAACGCTTTTTAAGGTTAGAGTTGAAGTTTGATTGATGATGAAGAATATACATTATTTTAATTTTTCTGGTTATCAATTTATGTATGTATGTATAACGATCTGTTAATTAATTATGATTGGGGGTTTACAGTAATAGAGGAGAGGAGTTTTTTATAGTATATGAACTCGAGGAAGTTCATATTGTATTTATCATTTTTTATTTTAACCAATCCATATCTAATAATACAAATTTACTCAAATTTCAAATAGTATATCTATACAATGAGCATTATTGTTATAAAAACATTTGTTGATATTACTACAAAATGATTAAAATAGAAGTGTACTTTAGGCATTACTAATTTGGGCATGACAAATGATATTGTTAGAAAATGAGGATTGTTAAATTTGTATTTAAAAGTTTTATAATTATTTAAAAGTTCAAGGTATAACATATGTATTATTATATATCGGTATGAAATATTTGGTAGAAAAGCTATTTATACACATCGAAAATATAATAGCTATTTTCGAAATGGATTGTTACAAATATAGTAGTTGTTATAATTAATTTTAGGGTGTCCATACAAACAGCTTTGAATTGCGTGTGTTTATGCGCACACGCGTGCGCATAACTATACTAAGCATGCATATAAAAATACATATACATACATACATACATACATACATACATGTGTGTGTTTATATATATGTATTTATAAATATGTATATATGTATATATATGTACACATACATACATACATATATGTATGTACATATACATGGTTAATGAAATTTATAACATACATACATATATATTATACTCTACATATGCATATGAGGTCCTATGTATACATAACAGATGTGTGTGTATACAAATATAAACTTATGTTTAAGCACTATTTCAAACCTCGTTTATCCCTCCCGAGATCTTGCTCGTGATCTCATTTTTAAACTTGACCGAGAGAAGATTTAATGAAACAAGACATCAAATTTTGTTTATATCTTATTTGACATCCATCCCTTTCAAGGTATTAAGATCTCAGACGAAATTTGAGGTAAGACCACAATATAAAATTTTGTACAAAATTATGTTTTTTCATTTACATATTTCTTTTATTTCTTATGTAAAATGCTCAAAAACCCATTAGTCAATCAGTACCATTTAAATCATGTTTAGCTAAGTATCGATATCGTATATTGAAATGTATTTATATAAGTTTTATTTATGCACTCAATTAATTAGTTGTAACACCCCATATTTTTATAACATTATTTAGAATAATTAATTGGGTAAATCAAATAAATAATGTGAAGATTAAAAGGTTGGGATTTGATTAACAAAGGGTAGCCGTGCCATGTTAGTGTGCTAATTAAAATGAAATAACCTAAGTTAACGTGTTAGGGTAGGAGAAGGGCAATATGAGAAATAGGTAAGGTTTATACCCTAAACCCTTAGGAATGAAACTCACGTTCATTTTCATTTCATTCAAACTAAAATTTCCTAAGGTCGGCCACCATTATCATTCTCCAGAAGAAGATTAAAGCTAGGATTCAAAAGAAGGAAGAAAATCAACTAAATCAAAATCAAATTTCATATCTATAATCTCAAAGCTAAGGTGAATAATTACTACATCCCAATTTCTTTTAGTTTTTGGTTTTAAGATTAGACCCGAAATGATTTTGCAAGTATATGCCATGTTTTAATGATTAAAGTTATATATATATATATATACACGTTGTTGATAGATTATACGTGTTCATGTTAGTTTTTATGATATGTTTGACATGAAAACCTTATAAATGACATCCAAATGCCTTGAAAATTTAAATGGTCAGAAATGATATTTTAGTGATGAGTTTTGATTTTCATAATTTTTTGAATTAATATGGATTATATATTAATTTTCTAGTGAAGGAAATTGTTTATTGGGTTATAAATTATTTTCGGCTAAAAAATTATTATTTGGGGTTGAAATTTTTATATGTTAGGCAACATATTAAAATAGATTTTCTGAGATTTTTCTAGATTTATCCTAAGTTATTTGATGAATATATAAAATTATTTAAGGTATGGGACTTAAATGTTTTATATATTTGATTAAGGAGAAGGGGCATTTTATAAAAGGAAATTATTATTTAATTCTAAAAATAGTGGCAACATATTTCTGAAAAGATTTTGTTAACCAATGAAAATTTGACAAGTAAAGGCAGGTTAGTTGAAAAGTTATCTTTTTTAAGTTAAAAAACAAAGAAAGCATACTTTTTAGCATGTTTCAGCCTTTGCGGCAACAAACCTTCCGACCCAGACCTTCCGACAAGGTCGAGAGGTTCTAAGCTTTCGACAAGGTCAAACCAATGCATATAGTATCAAGCTACTTGGTACGTAATGAATTGGACAGAGTCGAAGGGTTCTAAGTCGAAATGTTGATGGCTAAAGAGGTTGGGGTATGTTTATTTTATAAACCAAAAGCTTTCATCGGCTTTGCTTTCGGCTTGGTTGTTTTCGACCAGGTCAAAATATTTAAAAGAAAGGTTTTAAACCCTTCGACACAGTTGAAAGGTTACTGCTGCTTTATTACTAATTTATATTGAAACCTTCGGACATAGTCGAAAGGTTATTGTCGTTTTATAAATGTTTTGTTTTGAACTTTTCGACAAAGACGAAAGGTTTACTTGTTTTAAAAACTAGCTGCTTCTCCATGCTTTCAAAAGGAAGCTTCGACTTAGGTGACTTACTGTAAAGATCCCGGACTCGGCCTTCGAAAATCGGCACCCGTACTTCACTTGTACTCAAAATGCCGCAGATTCAAATGCCGAATCTGGCTCTCCGGAGCTTATAACACCATTAAGTATAACAACACAGCGGAATAAAGAAACGGATAATATCATATACAACTCAAATGAATACAATATCCAGAATGATATACAACAATGGTATCAATATGATACAACAATACCAGAGACAAATAATGATACAGCGGAAATAACAGAAGTGCTAACTCCAAATGGTCCTCAAAGGAGAATGAGTCCAACAACTCCAACATCAAGCTCGAACCACCATCACGTTGCACCAAGATAAGCAACGTCAGTCGTCAGTGAACTCCAAACACTGAACTAGCTCCAGATAATCTTCTAAACCTGACTGTCTAAAAAACCCAACTCTAGACTGCCCGTGTGGAAAATTATGGGCACCCAGAGTTTAGGAAGGGAACAATAAACTCCGAGTCAGTCATGGGTCTGGTGTGAGCAACAAAAACAGTTTATCTTTAAAACAAACAACAAAAGAATTTAAACATTGAAATCCGCAATGCTTTTGGAAAATGAAACTACCATAAGACCTCCCGCCACACACACAATGCAAACGCAGAATTGGAGGAGATTTCTTCTTATGATAGTCAAACATGCTTACTACGCAAAATCATTCAATATTATTACTATTAGTGCATAGTGTAGAAAACCATTTCGAAAGTATAATATTAATCTTAGCCAGCATACAACCATTATTGTATGCCTACTATAGCTACCATCTAAACAGTGGTGACCACCATAAGTAAATGGCAGGTTCTACAACTAAAACCGTACAGGGTTCGTATTGGAAATTGGATTTCCAACAAATGGTCAGGCTAAGGAACTTCCTACGCCACATGGGAACGCCTCTGGCGGGACGCCCCGAGAACCACCTGGCTCTCTGCCAACACAAGGCCGGTTACCCCCTTCCCGGGTAGTAAACCTGAGATATTCCACCTCCGGTCCTTTGGGACCTTTATCCGAGGCCTTGGCCACAAAGCAACAATCACACAGAGTAAATGAGATTGGAGAAACCACATAGGTAAATATCTGGGCTCCATACCATGATACCACCTTTTTCCAAAAGGAATGGACATACCCTAGGGGAGCTACTCCTGAAACCTTGCCGCATCTTTCCTGTTTCGACCATTTCCGGTCTGTGAGGCTCGATGAGGTCTCGTCCACAAAGCTACGCTTTTTCACAAAGCCATGCTTTGATCAACAAATGATCACCAACACACAGCAGCACTCAGCATGCCACACTACCAATTTGGGAGTATATCACTGATAACCTTCAACTACATAACCTCTGAGCTCGTACGTCTCAAAGAAGGGTGTTAAGCTAAGAGAATAAATCTCCGCCACTAAACAGAAATGTATTTGAAAGAAATCAGATTTATATCTCAAAGTGTAGTGTCAGACATACAACCATACAAGTCTGTTCCGGGTTCGAACAGAACCGAAGGCACTTCCGAAGAAGCCCTTGCAATCCGGGTATTCACAATCCCGATCGGATTTCCCATCACTTAGGAAATCTCTATACCGGCGCGACTCAGTGCAGAGACAATCAATAGGTTATCCTATCGTTCTCACAAATACCCGGTCTTCACCACCGGTCTTCAAATGTAATCCATATACGACGTATCATTATTCAGAATGGGTTATATGACACAAAGGTCCTCTCCCGGCTAAACCGAATAATGAGCGTAATATTTAAAAACATATGGATAATGGAATTTCAATTAAGTCACAACTTATTATCCAATTTCCTCTTTAAATGGTTTAAACACATTACCATTTTAATCTTTTACACAAAAAGATTTATCTCACAAAGTTCACTCAGTTTCACAAAGATTTATTCATAGATTTTGCAAATCAATTTCCCTTTCAATTGGATTTAACTCGTTAAATCTTTAAATCAAAGATTCAATTTATAGCTTTAAAAAAGAATTCATTCATAACTTGGAAAACCATTTTTCAATTCAAACTTGAAATTCCTTAACTTAAATTGGAATTTCATTTCTTATATGAAAGCTTCTATTATTTGAAAACAAATAGTTTTCATTTTGGAAAATCCGATTCATTTATACAAGTTAAAGTCCTTGGGTTAGATTCAAATTCCCAAAACCATACCTTTAAAATGGTTAAAAACCCATATAAACACCCTTTATAACTTGTATAATCTTTTAGACCAAAATTTCCAAATTATTGAATTCAATTTCAAATATTGAATTCAAATTTACATCAAATTATTTAAATTTCAAGTTTTATTAAGTTATTTAAAATAACTTTTATTTTTGAATCTCATTTTCAAAAGCTTTAACATTTAATCCAAGTCCATTTCCAAAATCAATTGAAATTAAAATTTCAATTTCAAAAAAATAAAACATTAAATTTAAATCATCTGTGACTTAACCGATTTCCACGTGAAATCCATATTTGTGTGTGTATGGTGTAGTCCAGGGGTTTCACACAGTAGTGCAACATTATTCAATCATCACAGATCAGAATACAGAAATATAGTTGATAAGCGGTATAACTATAACGCTTATAGTTCATTCACAGATCACAGATATATAAATTATAGATAACATATTACATTCATCCCAGATAAATAAACTACAGTACAGATCACACACAAATCAGAATATATCACACAGTATCACAGATCAGGGATATCAAACAATTTAATCATTCAATAAAATCCAAACATCCATAAGTAGGATCAATTAATATCTGATTATAATTAATTTATACCAGATTAATTACTTATGAATAGATTACTAATTCTGATTAATTAACATTAATTAATTACAAACCATTTTGATTAATTATGCTTTAATCATTTATTAATAAATTAACTAACCTTTAATTATTAAATTATCCTTAATTAATTTTCCTTAATTACATTAATTAATTAACCATTAAATTAATTGTCATTTAATTAATTATCCTTAATTAATTACAATAAGTGATTATCCCTAATCAAAAATTAATTAAATCGAGTAATTGTCCTTTAATTACCTAATTAATCAACTTTAATCATTAATTAATTATTTTTAATTAAGTAATTATCTTAAGTAATCAATTATCTTTAATTAATTGTCATTAATTAAACTTTACTTAATTAATCATTCTTTAATGTAATTACATAGAGTAATTATCTTTAATTAAGTAATAATCTTTTATTAATTAAATCAAGTAATTATACTTAATTAATTTCCATTAAGTAATTGTCTTTTAATTGCCCATCATTAATTATTACCTTTTAACTAAGTATTAATCAATTAACTTAAAACCTTTAAGCTAAATTAACCTTTAAAAACATTCCATTTCTTAAATTTCCAATTAAGTTTATTTGAATAAACTTTTTAAACAAAGGTTATTTAGATTAAAACACTTTAAACTTGATTACTTTAAAATTTAACTATCATTTATTCCAAAAACTTATTGAATCTTCCAGTTTAAATAAAACCCGAGCAATATGCTCTATTACCCGAGACCCCCTTCGAGTTCCCCCACATCTTCATTTGCTTCGAGGCAATTTGCAACATACTCGAGACACGACCCGAGCTACTTATCATCTTCCTCAATCTTCAAACAGACCAGACACAATTTGCTACCCCGTGCACGTGCACGACTAGCCAGTCAACTTCCGACCATCGCCGATCCTCTCAACGAGTCGCCGACATCACCAACTATCTTCCCAAACACCCATAATCGTTGCCGAAACCCAAAATCAAGCAACTCGATCGAGTTCTAGAACCCGATGTCCTCCATAGAATTTGCCTCGATGCCAATGATCTGACCTCCTGAACTCCTGCCACTCTGGCCAAAGCAACGTCAGACTCCCCTCTCTCCTTTCCCCCTCATGCGATCGGCTACAATCCACTATCGACGACGAGATTTCCTCGTGAAACCTTGTTAACAAAACTGGGTCTAAAACCCTATTTTCACATCGTCCATCTTCTCTGGCGATCTAGAATTTATTCCACCATTTTTCTGATAATCCCTGATCTACAACCCTCCTTCAACCCTGATCACGATACTTAATTTGCCGTCGATCGATGGGAATCGATCAAAACGAGTTTTCTGTTCAACCCAATAATTCTACCTTGAATCAACACTAAAAAAATCTTGAAATTTTTGTGTAAATTTATCATTTTACAATACAATTCTGGCTATATATTCAAGACAAAGTATCACAAGCATTGAGTTTATGACTTTGATTACATGTTACAGTGATATATTATTTTTGAAATAAATATTCAACTTAAATATTTAAAATTATTTTTAAATAAAATGTTAGGGTCTTACAATCATTTCTCATTTAAATATCAAAGCCTAAAGGAGATTGGAGGATTAAATTTGAATTTTTGAATGAGTTTCTAAAACCCTGTAACAAGAACAGGAACATGGTTTCCTATATACAGGCATACACATACATTTTTTTTACAAACATGCATGCAATTTGATTATCTATACCAACATTTTTAACAACAAACTTTAAGTTTTCATTCCAAACATCAAGCATAAAAACAGATTCAAGGCTAGTTTGCTCACAGGTAAAAGAAAGAAGAAAACTGGGTTGCTTTACTCACAAACAAACTAAGTTTCAGAGATAAGCAGGCAACAAAACGATATATTTAAACCATTTAGATTGTGGAGTTACTCACCGTATTGATTCCAGAGGAAAGAAAACAGAGCTTCTTTGAAACAGGTTTTAAGAAAATGCAAGCTGAAGCTTCCCTCTTTTATCCTCTGATTTGCATTGATTTAAACTGTTGTTTTTAGTTGAATTTTGTTTGAGTTTGAAATGATATTTACTTTAGATGCTACTCAGTTTTTTTTTTTTGAAGGAACGAAACTGAGATGGAGAGTGATATGTAGAAAATGAGATTACAGGAGATATTATTCTTCTTGTACAATACATGTACATATATTTTTTCAAGTCAGAGATTTTTTCTTTGTGTATGGAGGCTAATATGATATGTTTTGGTGGCTGAGGGATATACATTTGTGTGCTAAAGGATATGGCATTAATTAGTTTGTACAAAATTTATATTTTCCTTCTTATCTCGGCTGTACAATGCATGAAGAAAATTTTGTAGCTTCCTTTACAAGCTACATACTTTATATATATTTGTATTTCTTTTTGAATGTATATGTTTGTTTCTTTTCTCAGCCTTATACTTTGTTATATGAATAATTTCTATTTTAACTTGTTGTTAAAATTTTAGCAATTGTATTTACCTTATACTTCATATACATACATATATACTTTGGTTTTATTTCATACTTGAATATGTTTTCTTCTTTTGTTTGAAGGTATATGTTTATTTTACACTTATGTTTTGTAATATTACTTTATAATATAAATAAACTTCTATTCTAATATGTTGTTTAAATTTAGCTAATGTGTTACCTTATATTTTTACATAGTTTATTAACATGTTGTTTGAATTTATTTATGTATTCATTTTATTTTATTTTTTATAATTTATCCTATATATATATTAATTTCTAACTTATATTTATTCCCATTTTTAACTTAAATATTTATTTTTAACTTTAATATTTATTGTCTTGTATTTCTATACATATATATTTATTTATTCTTATTTCTCTAACATAAACCATCAATTTTTATTTTGAAATTATTTATTTATTTCCTTGTGTCCAAAGTCTATATTTTTTTATATTTATTTCTAAACCATTTACTTAAACTTTAAATTCAAATCACATATATACAATATTTAAATTCATATGATTTAATATATATTCTATTTTAATTGGGGAAACTCGCTTCAATTTACAATTAATTTTACAATTTTTTTTATTCAAAAACTAAATTAATTATCAATTTAAATTTATATAAAATCCGGGGTCGTTACACTTACCCTCGTTTTAATTGAAGCATAACTAAGCTTTCAAAGCAGAGCTTTCGACTTAGTCGAAAGGTTGCTTCCAATAGGGTCGAAAGGTTTTAAAAGAAGGTTTCCACTTGTTTTAAATTGAACCCAATAAGTTTCCGAAAGGTTTAGTTCAATGGTTTCGAAAGGTTTATTGAATGGTTTCGAAAGGTTTTTGAAGGAAGTATTCCAAAGGTTTTTCTAAGGCAATGTTTTAAAGTGGTTTTAAAGAAGGATGTCCAAAGTTTTATAGCTTTCGAAAGGTTTACTTTTCAATGGGTTCAAAAGGTTTGGAGAATGGTTTCGAAAGGTTTGATGTATGATTTCGAAAGGTTTGAGGATTTATTTCGAAAGGTTTGATATTGGTTTTGAAAGAGAGGATGTCAAAGTATAGAAAGAGGTTTTTTCAAATGGTTAAATGTTTTCGTCAACTAAATTTTGAGTAAAGAATATATACAACATGGTTATATGATTTTGAGTAATGTATAAAGATTATATAATTTTCCTTGTTTAAGTTTGATTTAAAGGTTTTAAATCATTTTGAAAATGTTTTCAAAGAAAATTATGGGAGCGGATCCTTAAGTGAAAATGGCTTAGATATTAGAATACCAGATGGGACTAGTATGGGGTCGCGCCCTATACATTAGGTAATAGCCCCAGCTAATTGTTTGTCCAAAATTCCAATGTGTAGGGCTTTGTCATAGGTAGACTAAATTTATGATTATACACCGAAAGGAATATATGTTTGTATACAGATAGGTTATTGGTGAGCTCGAAAAACAATTAGGATCGGGAAGTCCTGAGAGATGATTAAGTTAGGGACAGACCGTCCAGAAGTGAAGTATTTAACAGATAGTTAAGGACAGACCGTACAGATGGGAAATGTATAACAGATAGTTAAGGATAGATAATCTAGAAGAAGAATATCTAACATGTGTTAGGGTAATTTTGATTGTATTGTCCGGTAGGCCCGAGACAGCCAAAGGTTAAAAGTTATCCAAACAAAACTTGTGTGTTTGAACAGATAGTTCATTCCTGATATTTATGTATGTTTACATAATGATTTCTTTACAGTATTTAACCATTGTGAATGCAGGAGCACAGTATATGGTTTTATGAAAGGTTTTGCAAAGATATGTTTTAAAAGGATGTTAGTGAGGGGAAACCCGTTCCGCTAAGTGGCGTGGTCTCACTGAACATAATTATTCCAGGATGTATAATATTATTCACACCAGGCTTTATGTATGACTCGAAGTTTATGTTTTCCCCTTAAACTCTCGGGTGCTCAAAATTATTTTGAGTAGGCTGAGGGATTAAGGTCTTTTTTAGGTTTTAGTAGGATAACGAATAAGCTACCGAAGGCAAACAGATAACTATTTAGGAGTTGCAGTTCTTGTTATGTTTTGATGCATTTCCCGCTGTGTTGTTTTGTATTAGGTCTATTATGACCATATGACTCCGATTAACCAAGGGGGTATCTTCATATACCGCTCTTGGCATATTTTGTAATAATTATATTTGATCTATGCTTGGGAACGATTTGGGATTATGTGTTGTGAGTGTGAAACAATTGGTTTTGAAATGTAATGAAGTAAAAATTGTTTTATTGAAATATGTGTTTTGTTTCATATTCAAGAACTTCTGATATTATTGATACTAATAACATAGCCGTATTTAGTCGCCGGAAGCTAATACTATAGATGACTGCAGCATCTGTAGCGCTTAGTTTTGGGCCTCTAGATAGGGGATGTTACAGCTTGGTATCAGAGCATGGTTTATGAAATACTTTAATTAAAAATGATTTTTGAAAACATAATCCTTAGAAATTAGAGTTAAGATCGGGGTATGGGATAACGCTATAGTAACGTACTTGTATTTGTTATATATATAAGTATACGCTATCTCTCTAGACTCTTATCTTATTTAGGCTTTTCATTCGTATCTCACAAGGTTTGAATACAGATATGGAAGGAAGAAGAGGCAGAGTAAATCTTAGAGGAGATAGCACCACCACTAATGGAAATGCCCGACCAAACAGTAGGAGAGGACCTGGTCAGGCTCAAGTTGAAACTGTTGGTGCATGAGTTCCCCAGATGGACATGGGAGCAATGTATCAATTCTTTGTAAACATGATGCAAGCTAGAATAGCAGCCGGAGTTTTCGAAGGTAATGTTGCTGGAGGTGGAGCTCAGGAAGTTCCGTTGGTCAATCAGTATGCTAACTTGAGTAGGGATTACATCAAGCTTGGAGGGAAGCCATTTTTGGTACTAAAGATGCGATCGAGGTGGAAAATTGTCTACTGCGTTATGAGAGAATTTTTACTGACTTAGGATTGAATGATGCACAAAAGAGAAGATTGGCTTCGAGGAAACTATAGGGAGCTACTCTATTCTAGTGGAATACTATTACTGCTGGAGTTGATGAGGAAACCATAACTTGGGATGAGTTTAGGAGAAGGTTTTCAGAAAGATTTATGTCTTTAATGGCGCAGTCGGCATTGGTGAGGAAGTTTGTAGAGTTGGAACAAGGAGATATGTCCATCTTGGAGTATGCGAGGAAGTTTGAGCAATTGGCCCGATACGGGTATGCTTTGGTAGATACCGTGATCAAGAGGAATGAAAAGTTTATAAGGGGCTTGAGGCTAGAGTTGATAAGTGCCACTTTACCACATTTGAGAGATCCCAGTGATGTAGTGGTTGAAATGGCATTAAGACAAGAAGAGGCGTTGGCTTGCTTGAGGAAGAAGATGAAGGAGGCCCAGATGGGACAAGGCCAGAAAAGGAGTTTTTCCAAAAAAAGAATGCTTAGAAGGGAGAAGCATAGAAGAAAGGAAAGGCTGAAGTGGATTGCTACAAATGTGATAAGAATGGACACTATGCTAATGAGTGTCGTACCGGGAATGGAAAAGGAAAAGAAGCCGTTGGAAAGAAGAATGTCAGATGTTTTAATTATGATCAGATCGACCATTATAAGAACAAATGCCCTGAGCCTGCTAGAGATGGAAAGGGATAGGTGTGTTCACTGGAGCCCGCAATTCCAAGGCCAGTTGTGCAGGAAAAAGTAAAGGCTATTCTGGGAGGCTCGCCGCAGATTCACAGTATGTCTGTTAGCGTTCTATTTGATACTGGAGCATCTCATTCTTTTATTTCTCGATGTTTGGTAGATAGGCTTAACCTAGAATCCTCATACTTAGTTACTTCCTTAAGGGTTGCAAATCTGATAGGAGGGTATGCAACGCTTGGGATGAGGTGTGACCATTTAGAATTTGATTTGCTAAGCCATACTTTTGATTGCTGTTTGCATGTGTTTGACTTTGTGGGATTTGGGATTATCCTTGGGATGGATTGGTTAAGTAAATATGATGCTAGGATATTTTTCCATGATAGGAAAATATCACTTAGTCACCCGGATTGTAGTGATTGGATAGTTTATACCGTAGAGAACCCTAGTTGTGAAGTGAATGCTTTATTGGGTATTATGGAGTTGGAAAATGAGTTGCATCGAGTCTTTGTAGTTAAAGAGGTTGCTGATGTATTTGAGCCGGTAGTTGGACTGCCACCAAAACGAGCCATAGAGTTTCAGATTGATTTGGTGCCTGGAGCAGAGCCGGTGAGTAGGCCGCTGAGTAGGATGACACCCACTGAGATGAGGGATTTGAAGGCGCAGTTGGTGGATTTTGAAGGCAAGAGTTTTATCCGACCAAGTAGTTCACCATGGGGGGCTGCCGTTGTGTTTGCTAAGAAGCCGGACAGATCGTTAAGGCTATGTATCGATTATTGTAAGTTGAATGAGAAGACGATAAAAAACTGATATCCATTGCCGAGAATTGACGATTTGTTCGATCATTTAAGTGGAGCCAAGGTATTCTCTCAGCTGGATTTGGCAACGGGATTTCATCAGCTTAGAGTGTCAGAGGATAACATTCCTTTAATGGCGTTTAGGACAAGATATGGATCGTACGAATGGTTAGTTATGCCATTCGGACTAACTAATGTGCCAACATTCTTTGTGGATCTGATGAGTAGAATTTTCCAAGAGCACTTGGATAGATTTGTGTTGGTCTTTATAAATGACATTTTGATATACTCTAAGGATGAGAAGGAGCATGAAGTTCATCTTAGAGTTGTGCTCGAAACGTTGAGGGAGCATCAGTTGAAAGGCTAAGTTTTCGAAGCCATTTTTGGAAGAAGGAAGTGAAGTTCCTTGGTCATGTCGTATCAGAGAAAGGGTTGTCTGTAGATCCGACTAAGATTGAGGTAGTGAATAATTGGAAGAAACCCGAGATGGTGACCGAGATTAAGAGCTTTCTTGGATTGGCTGGGTATTATCAAAGGTTTATAAAGGATTTCTCATGGATAGCTGCACCGATGACTAAGCTTATGCAAAGGATGTGAAGTTCGTATGGACTGTTAAGTGTGAGGAAGCATTTCAAAACTTGAAACACTTATTGACCCATGCACCGATGTTAGTGGTTTCGGAGGGGAATCAAGATTTAGTTGTTTATACTGATGCGTGTGGAACTGGATTGGGAGCTGTGTTGATGTAAAGAGGTAAAGTGATTGCTTATGCTTCTAGACAACTCAGACCATATGAAGTTAGGTAACCTACGCATGATTTGGAGTTAGCTGCCGTTATATTTGCTTTGAAGGTATTGAGGCATTATCTTTTGGGAGAGCAATTTGAGCTTTATAGCGATCATAAGTCATTGAAGTACTTGTTCTCTCAAAAGTAGCTAAACATGAGACAACGGAGATGGTTGGAGTTTATCGCTGCTTATGATTTTCGAATTGAGTACATACCTAGAAAAGAAAACAAGGCGGCGGATGCACTCAGTCGGAAACATCAAAATGCAGTATTGGCTATGATTGCTGAGTGGAAAGATTTGGAAGCATTATCAGCTTGCAGTTTGCAGTTTAGATCCGAGGTAGGTTCAAGTGCAGGAAGTGCTATGTTGTCTTGTTTAGAAGTTTGACTAGTAATGATTGAGAAAATAGCTTCTAAACAGGAGGAGGATCCAGTTTTGGCTGAACCGATCAGAAGGTTGAGGGAAGGAACAGAGAGCGATGACCTAAAGGATTTCAGTCTTGACCAAAATGGGTGGTTGAGGAACAAAGGAAGGTTATGTGTTCCGAATGTAGGAGACTTAAGGAAGGATGTTTTGGATGAGTGTCATCGTTCGAAGTTCACTATCCATCCAGGAAGAACGAAGATGTATCAGGATATGAAGAGAAGTTTCTTCTGGGAAGGTATGAAATGAGACATTGGTTTGTGTGTTAAGCAGTGCTTGAATTGCCAACATGCAAAGGATGAACACCAGAAGCCTAGTGGATTGCTTCAACCGTTAGATGTTCCGTTGTGGAAATGGGATTCCATCTCTATGGATTTTATTGATGGGTTGCCAAGGTCTAGAAGAGGAAATGAAAGCATATGAGTCATAGTAGATAGATTGACTAAGAGTGCCCATTTCATTTCGGTAAAGTCAACTAGGACGGCACCTATTTTGGCGAAGTTATTTATGAAGAATATAGTTAGACTGCATGGGATTCCTAGTAGTATTGTCAGTGATAGAGATTCTTTTTTGACTAGTGAGTTCTGGAAAAGTCTACAGGAAGCATTAGGAACCAAGCTCAACATGAGTACCGCTTACCATCCACAGACTGATGGGCAAACAGAAAGAGTTAACAAAATCTTGGAGGATTTGTTAAGAGCTTCTGTATTGGATTTCGGGGGATCATGGGAGGACCATCTTCATCTAGTCGAGTTCTCGTATAACAATAGTTATCAGACTAGTATTGGGATGACACCGTTTGAAGCTTTGTATGGAAGACCATGTAAGTCTCTCGTATGTTGGTTAGAGACCGGGGATAGATTGGTTCTTGGTCCGGATTTGGTGAAGGAAGTTGTGGAGAACATTGAGTCGATCCGAGTTAGGATGAAGGAAGCTCAATCTAGGCAGAAAAGTTATGCTGATAGAAGAAGGAAAGATTTGGAATTTTCTGTTGAAGACTATGTGTTCATTAAGGTTTCACCGATGAAGGGTGTGATTATATTTGGAAAGCCAGGAAAGTTAGCACCTAGATTCGTTGGACCTTTCCGTATTGTTGAGAGGATCGGAAAACTTGCTTATAGAGTAGAGTAACTAAGTAGTTTGGCTAGAGTCCATGATGTTTTCCATGTTTCTCATCTTAGGAAATATGTTAGAGACCCGGAGACTACCATAGCACCTACAGTGTTAGAGGATTTGGTAGTAGAACCGGATTTGACCATAGTTAGAAAGCCGATTTATATTGTGGCTAGAGATGAGAAGGAGTTGAGGAACAACACAGTCAAGTTAGTAAAGGTTCAGTGGAGTGACGATGCTAGAGACTGTACTTGGGAAACAGAGAGCAGGATTAGAGACTCTTATCCTGATTTGTGTGATGGTAATGGTATGTTTTACCTTTGGTTGTTTTGATTGCGTACCTTATCGTAATTTCGAGGACGAAATTCTTTAAGGTGGGGAGTCTGTAACACTCCATATTTTTATAACATTATTTAGAATAATTAATTGGGTAAATTAAATAAATAATGTGAATATTAAAAGGTTGAGATTTGATTAACAAAGGGTAGCCGTGTCATGTTAGTGTGCTAATTAAAATGAAATAGCCTAAGTTAATGTGTTAGGGTAGGAGAAGGGCAATATGGGAAATAGGTAAGGTTTATACCCTAAACCCTTAGGAATGAAACTCACGTTCATTTTCATTTCATTCAAACTAAAATTTCCTAAGGCTGGCCACCATTATCATTCTCAAGAAGAAGATTAAAGCTAGGATTCAAAAGAAGGAAGAAAATCAACTAAATCAAAATCAAATTTCGTATCTATAATCTCAAAGCTAAGGTGAATAATTACTACATCCCAATTTTTTTTTGTTTTTGGTTTTAAGATTAGACCCGAAATGATTTTGCAAGTATATGCCATGTTTTAATGATTAAAGTTATATATATATATATGTTGTTGATGGATTATACATGTTCATGTTAGTTTTTATGATATGTTTGACATGAAAACCTTATTAAATGACATCCAAATGCCTTGGTCAGAAATGATATTTTAGAGATGGGTTTTGATTTTCATAATTTTCTGAACTGATATGGATTTTATATTAATTTTCCAGTGAAGGAAATTGTTTATTGGGTTATAAATTATTTTCGGCAAAAATAATAATTATTTAGAGTTGAAATTTTTATATGTTAGGCAACATATTAAAGTAAATTTTTTAGGATTTTTCCAAAATTTTCCTAAGTTATTTGATGAATATATAAAATTATTTAAGGTATGAGACTTAAATGTTTTATATAATTGATTAAGGAGAAGGAACATTTTATAAAAGGAAATTATTATTTAATTCTGAAAATAGTGGCAGCATATTTCTGAAAAGAATTTGTTAACCAATGAAAATTCGACAAACAAAGGTAGGTTAGTTGAAAAGTTATCCTTTTTAAGTTAAAAAACAAAGACAACATACTTTTAGCCTGTTTCAGCGTTTGCGGCAACAAACTTCCGACCCAGACCTTCCGACAAGGTCGAGAGGTTCTATGCTTTCGACAAGGTCAAACCAATGCATATGGTATCAAGCTACTTGGTACGTAATGAATTGGACAGAGTCGAAGGGTTCTAAGTCGAAAGGTTGATGGCCAAAGAGGTTGGGGTATGTTTGTTTTATAAACCAAAAGCTTTCACTTGCTTTGCTTTCGAATAAGGGCTTTCGACTTGGTTGTTTTCGACCAGGTCAAAATATTTAAAAGAAAGGTTTTAAACCCTTTGACATAGTCGAAAGGTTACTACTGTTATATTACTACTTTGTTTTGAAACCTTCCGACATAGTCGAAAGGTTACCGCCGCTTTATAAATGTTTTGTTTTGAACCTTTCGACAAAGACGAAAGGTTTACTTGTTTTAAAAACTAGCTACTTCTCCATGCTTTCAAAAGGAAGCTTTTGACTTAGGTGACTTACCCTTATTTTAATTGAAGTATAACTAAGCTTTCAAAGCAGAGCTTTAGACTTAGTCGAAAGGTTGCTTCCAATAGAGTAAAGTTTTTAAAAGAAGGTTTCCACTTATTTTAAATTGAATCCAGTAAGTTTCCAAAAGGTTTAGTTCAATGGTTCCGAAAGGTTTATTGAATGGTTTCGAAAGGTTTATGAAGGAAGGTTTTCCAAAGGTTTTTATAAGGCAATGTTTTAAAGTGGTTTTAAAGAAGGATGTCCAAAGTTTTATAGCTTTCGAAAGGTTTGATTTTCAATGGGTTCGAAAGGTTTAGATAATGGTTTTGAATGGTTTGATGTATGATTTCAAAAGGTTTGAGGAATGATTTTGAAAGGTTTTATACTGGTTTTGAAAGAGAGGATTCAAGGTATAGAAAGAGGTTCTTTCAAATGGTTAAATGTTTTCATCAACTAAAGTTTGAGTAAAGAATATATATATAACACGGTGATATGATTTTGAGTAAAGTATAAAGATTATATACTTTTCCTTGTTTAAGTTTGATTTAAAGGTTTTAAATGAGTTTTAAAAATGTTTTCAAGGAAAATTATGGGAGGGGATCCTTAAGTGAAAATGACTCAGGCATTAGAATACCAGATGCAACTAGTATGGGGTCGCGCCCTATATATTAGCTAATAGCCCTAGCTAATTGTTTTTCAAAAATTCCAGTGTGTAGGGCTTTGTCACAGGTAGACTAAAATTATGATTACAAACCGAAAGGAATATATGTTTGTATACAGATAGGTTATTGGTGAGTCCGAAAAACCATTAGGATGGGAAGACCTGAGAGATTATTAAGTTAGAGACAGACCGTCCAGAAGTGAAGTATTTAACAGATAGTTAAGAACAGACCATTCAGATGGGAAATGTTTAGCAGATAGTTAAGGATAGATAATCTAGAAGAAGAATATCTAACATGTGTTAGGTTAATTTTGATTGTATTGTCTGGTAGGCCCAAGTCAGCCAAAGGTTAAAAGTTATCCTAACAAAACTTGTGTGTTTAAATAGATAGTTCATTATTACTTGATATTTATGTATGTTTACATAATGATTGCTTTACAGTATTTAACCATTATGGATGCAGGAGTATAGCATATGGTTTTATGAAAGGTTTTGCAAAGATATATTTTAAAAAGATGTTAGTGAGGGGAAACCCGTTCCGCTAAGTGGTGTGGTCTCATTTAACATAATTATTCCGGGATGTATAATATTATTCACACCAGGCTTTATGTCTGACTTGAAGTTTATGTTTTCCCCTTAAACTCTCGGGTGCTCAAAATTAATTTGAGTAGGCTGAGGGATTAAGGTCTTTTTCAGGTTTTAGTCGGATGATGAACAAGCTACCGGAGGCATGCAGGAGGCAAATGGATAGTTATTTAGGAGTTGCAGTTCTTGTTATGTTTTGATGGATTTTCCGCAGTGTTGTTTTGTATTAGGTCTATTATGACCATATGACTCTGATCAACCAAGGAGGTATCTTCATATACCACTCTTGGCGTATTTTGTAATAATTATATTTGATCTGTGCCTGGGAACGATTTGGGATTATGTGTTGTGAATGTGAAACAATTGGTATTGAAATGTAATGAAGTTAAAGTTGTTTTTTTTTAAATCTATGTTTTGTTTCATATTCAAGTGCTTATGATATTATTGATACCATTAACATAGCCATATTAATCGCCGTAAGCTAATACCATAGATGATTGCAACATCTGTAGTGCTTAGTTTTGGGCCTTTAGATATGGGATGTTACATTAGTATAAACACCCATAAAATTACTAATAACATCCAGTACATCAAATAAATAAATAAATAATATTTCATAAATATTGATTAATTTAGAACAATTTACAAACTAATTAAATCGCGTTATTTCAAAGAATTCACTAATATGGTTGTACAACTCGTAGGTATAAATTCAACCAACGATAAACATTGAAAATTTCGAATATTAATGTTCGTACCTTACCTTAACTAGTGGTGTGATAGTTTAGCCGAATATATCGCTTATACATCTTCGTTGATAAAATCCAATTTACAATTAAGCAGTACCCTTTAAGTAACGATTAATTTTAGGATTTACGGAATTTGGTTTTGGTCGAAACTCTAATATTATCCACGTTCAACTCAGCTAATCTATAAACAAAGTCCTTGGTTCAGTAATAACATTTATTATTAATCATACTACTATAGTTAGAGACTTTGACTTTGAGTTGACTATAGTTGACCGTGATACTAACCTCATATAACCGAGGAGATAAATTCTCTAATTAATAGTGTTTCACTTCCAATGCTTCAGCTCAGAATCACTTAAAGTGCTTGATAGTCATCATTCCATGATTTAACCATAATCAAAGCAGAGTATCCACATTCAAGCTCAATAGTATTCTCAAGTCGAGAGAACTTGTAATAACATCACTTTAAGATTTCCCGTTTGACCT
Source organism: Allium fistulosum (assembly GCA_030737815.1). Classification (NCBI taxonomy): domain Eukaryota; kingdom Viridiplantae; phylum Streptophyta; class Magnoliopsida; order Asparagales; family Amaryllidaceae; genus Allium; species Allium fistulosum. The sequence continues at coordinate 331,804,608 of CM060901.1, read as the reverse complement.
GCTTGTTATTAACCAAAAGGAAACTCTCAAGTGATTCATTCCATAATTATCCAATAACTATCAGTACGTAACTCCTTCGTGCACCCAGTAGTTATGTGTTTGCACAAAAAATGGGCAAACACCTCCAAGTCGTATGATTTAGTTGATTTTATGTTGTTTTCAGTAAACTGGGTGACTTATGCAAATATACAAAAAGCAGGGACTAAATTGTAAAAGACACACAGATTTATAGTGGTTCGGCCAGAATGTGCCTACGTCCACTTTATATATTATTTCTCCTTTCTTGTTCAGATTACAAGTACAAAGCTTTGATACAAGTATCTGAAAGTTGTTTGAAAGTTCTCTCCGTGCTTGAGCTCTCAAACTTGTTCCTCATTGTTGTACCCCTGCCCCTCTATTTATAGAGTGAGGTTGGGGGTAGGGGTCTTGGATGTATATAGCTGCTGGTGGGCCTGGGCTGATGCAATCTGGCCTGGCAAGGTCAGTTCGGTACTCCCTGGTCCGGTGATGGTTGGAGCGCGGAGTGGATCGGTAGCAGCTGGGGCGGTGGTTGATTCGGTGGTAGATGGACCGGTGGTTCTTCGGTTCTACAATGAGTGGAGTAGATTGGTCCGGCATCATTGGACTTGGGAGATGGTTCGGTAGAGGCTGGCCCGACATCATTGGACTTGGGAGATGGTTCGGTAGAGGCTGGTCCGGTGAGGCCTGGATCGGTGGTTGGTTGGTCCGGCTATGCAGGGGGAGTTGGTCGATTCAGCTACGTATGGTTCGGTGACGGAGGAGAGGGGATTTGGTTCGGCAGGTATGGGAAGGAGATGGTCCGGTGGGTTGGCCCGGTCGAAACTCACCCAACACTGCCCCCCAAAGCAGGGCATGTGTATGCGCATGGCATGCTTTGTTTTACCTCGGATATCCTCACCCGGCCTTGTATGCCGACCCAATTGGTCCGGCCGTTCGTAATTGCCTATAAGTATGGGCTTCAAGTTACGGTTTATTCTTTACCAAGAGAGACAGCCGAACTAGATTTTCCTGCCGAATCAAACCCACTGCCGAATCACGTTAGAATACCGAATCAGGTGATTTATCCTTCCTTCGCCGAATGCTTTTTTTTTGAATTACCGAATGAGCAAGAGGAGAGTGAGTACCGAATGACCCTTCGGCTTTGAATGACCGTATGAATCTGGTGCCGAACGAACCTTCGGCTTTGAATGACCGAATGAATCTGGTGCCGAATGAACCTTTGGCTTTGAACGACCGAATGAGATCTTATGTTTTAACTTATAAGTGAAATCCTAGTCTTCATACAGTTGCTTGTTTACTTCCTTCATTCTAACAACGTACTCTTTGTGTTTGACGTCAAGTTCTTGTTTAAAAATAATTTCATGTCTTGCAATGTTAGCGTGATGTATGAATAAATTATAGCCACGTGTTTATACATGAAAGAAGGAAATACCGCCCTTTATGTTTTGCTTGTAGATGGCAGCTTTGAATGTCTTGTGTGACCAAGTATGGAATGCAGTCCAGTGTCTCGTTGCGAGTACCCGCTTCCATTAGCGAATGTCTCCTATTCTGTGTCCTGTACTTTAGGGATTGTTACAGAGGATAGGAGAATAGTTTTTTTTTAAATAAAATTGAAATATGAGAAATAGTAAAACTTCAAATCACGGAAGGCCTTCGATGTGCTTAAGTTCGTGGCAAACGGGCTTTGTAGTCACTTTCCCTGGCTGTGGGTCTTGGAGACATTTGTCACCCATCTTACGCCTCCGCGGGGAGTTAATCTTTTTTACCACAGCTGTACTTAAGACACATCGGAGCCGAGATCGCGCACAATAACTACCCGGGCCATTATGGCCCGTAATCGTGGGTATTATTCGATTTACTGTGGCCGGATAGCGTGGGTGCCGATTGTCAACCGTGAACTACCCCTGGCTGGCCACACCTTATGTTGGGGCTTAAAGTAGGTTCACAGTTGTCGGCGAGCCAAACGCCGTAATGAGCTGCCTTGGCTATAGTCGGCCTTCTCGGTGGGTTATAATCGGCTCATTACAGTTGGCTTTAAGGGCCGTCGCGAGCAATGAGTTAACCCGCAGCAGAGGGATGCCGGAGCAAAAGTGTCTCATTGGCGAGGGCATAGATTCGCATAGTACCTGTTAGGTCTTGTCCAGGTGAAGTTGCGCTGTGGAGTGCCTTGAATGGAAATGCTATATGCACAGGATTTTGTCCAACAGAAAAGGATAAAGTTAACAAGCAGCCAAGATATAAAGGAACAAGTTAAAAAAGAGACAAGGTTTTTTAAAGTGGTTCGGCATGAAAATGCCTACGTCCACTGATTCTCTTTGTTAATTTACTTCATATGGGCAGTACAAGTTAAGAAAAGTATCGATGGAGGTGTTGGATGTTCCATGCCCTCTGGAACACCTCTCCGTCCACTGTTGACAAAATATAAGCTCCGTTGTGGAAATCTTTATGAATTACATATGGTCCATCCCAGATTGGATCTAGTGCACCGGGGCGAGGGAAGATTCGCTTGAGGACAAGATCTCCTTCTTGTAAGGTACGATGCTTGACTCTGGAGTTGTATTGTGCTACCACTTTTTGCTTGTGGGCTGCTGCTTTGAGGGCTGCATCATTTCTTCTCTCCTCAATTAGATCCAAAGACATGTGAAGGAGTTCTTCGTTCTCTTCTGGGTTATAGTGGATCCTATGGTGGGAAGGCACGATGGTTTCAACTGGGAGCATAGCTTCCGATCCGTATGCCAAAGAGAAAGGAGTATGCCCCGTCGATGTTCTGAAAGATGTGCGATAGGCCCACAGTGCCGTAGGGAGTTCATCCACCCAAGCGCCCTTTGACTTTTCGAGTTTCTTTTTGATTAGAGTTTTCAGAATTTTGTTGACGGCTTCGACTTATCCGTTTGCCTGGGGATAAGCTACAGATGAGAAGCTTTTGTGAATTCCGTGCTCTTGGCACCAGTTGGCGAACTCCTCGCTGTCAAACTGAAGTCCATTGTCTGATATAATTTTGAATGGGACTCCGTACCTGCATAGAACATTTTTGATCAAGAAGTTAATAACTTTCGCTGAAGATACTTTATTCAGGGGTTCTGCTTCCACCCATTTGGTGAAATAGTCGACTGCCACTATAGCATATTTGGCCCCGCCTCGGCCCATTGGCAGTTCGCCGATTAAGTCAATTCCCCATACTGCAAAGGGCCAAGGGCTGGTCATTTGAGTAATCTCAGTTCTTGGTAGCCACAGAATCTTAGCAAATTTCTGGCATTTGTCACATTTTCTGACGAAATCTAAGGCGTCCTTGCTTAAGGTGGGCCAGAAATATCCATATCGGAGTATCTTTTTTGCTAAAGTTTGCCCTCCGGTGTGATCTCCGCAGCTTCCTTGATGAATGTTGAATAAGATTTCCTTGGCTTCCCTTCCAGCGACACACCTTAATAAGGGGTTAGAGAAGCTGCGCCGATAGAGGGTGTCCTCTTGTATTGTGTAGCGGGAAGCTTTCCTCAAGATTTTCTTGACTTCGTTACGCCCGTTGGGTAGTGTGCCACTTTGTAAGTAGTCTCGGATAGGAGTCATCCAAGTTGCTTCTTCGGTTGCAGCTATCAGATTCACTTGCTCAAAACTTGGGGTCAGTTGCTTTGAGATGGCTACTGCTCCGGAAATAGCACCGTCTTTCACGCTAGCTTGCTTTGCCAATTCGTCGGCCTCTTGGTTCTCTTCCCGAGGGATGTGTTTGACTAAGTAGTGGTCCAATCGACTGAGAAGTAACTTGGTCTTCTTTAAATATGCTATGAGTCGTTCTTCTCGAGCCTGGAATTCTCCTAGTATTTGATTAACAATAAGTTGAGAATTGCTATGAAGACACAAAGAATTGGCTCCGATTTCTAAGGCAAGTTCTAATCTAGCTATCACTGCTTCATATTCTGCATCGTTGTTGGTGGCAGCGAACTCCAACCTTATAGCATAGTGCAGCTTATTTCCCCTGGGAGTGATTATTACCACACCTGCCCTCGAGCCTTGTTCGTTTGACGCACCATCCACAAAGAGATTCCACTTGATGTCTTCTGCTATTTCCGATTGCTCCTTACCTTCGTTGGTAGTGAATTCTACAATGAAATCGGCCATGGCTTGTCCCTTGATGGCGGTGCGAGGGTGGTAGGTGATATCATATTGACTTAGTTCAATGCACCATTTAAGTAGTCGCCCAGAAGTGTCGGGACGATGGAGTACCTGCCTCAGTGGCTGATCGGTCAGAACTTTGATGGAATGGGACTGGAAGTAGTGACGCAGTTTCCGTGATGTGATTAGTAAACAGTATGCTAGCTTCTCAAGTTTAGGATATCTAACTTCTGCCCCCGTAAACCTCTTACTTACAAAGTATACTGGCCGCTGCATGCGGTTGTCTTCTCTTACCAAAGCAGCGCTTAGGGCGTGAGATGATACAGCAAGGTATAGGTATAACTCTTCGCCTTCATTTGGAGTCGAGAGTATCGGCGGTTTCTGGAGGTGTTCAATTAGGTTAAGGAAAGCTGCTAAGCATTCGTCAGTCCATTCAAACTTTCCTTTGTCTTTCTTTAGAGCTTCGAAGAAGGGGACGCACTTGTCCGTTGCTTTGGAGATGAATCGGCTTAGGGCGGCCACTTTCCCGTTCAGACTTTGCATTTCCTTTCGAGTGGTAGGTATCTTGATGTCTCTCAGAGCTTGGACTTGTTCAGGGTTTGCTTCAATTCCTCTGGCATGGACGATGAATCCTAGGAACTTTCCTGATGATACTCCAAAGGAGCACTTTAGAGGATTCAACTTCATTCCATACTGGCGAAGTACTTGAAACATTTCGCCTAGGTGGCTTACGTGATTGTCGGCTTCCCTTGACTTTACCAGCATGTCATCCACATAAACTTCCATAGTTTGTCCTATTAGCCCTGCAAACATCTTGTTGATGAGGCGCTGATAGGTGGCTCCTGCGTTTTTAAGTCCGAAAGGCATTACCTTGTAGTAGTACAATCCCCGGTCAGTGATGAAACTAGTGTGGTCTTGATCGGGAGCATGCATAGGAATTTGGTTATATCATGAGTATGCGTCCATAAAAGATAAGAGTTTGTGCCCAGCTGTGCTGTCTACAAGCTGATCGATTCGGGGAAGTGGGAAGCAATCCTTCGGGCAGGCGTCATTTAGGTTGGAGAAGTCAATGCATGTTCGCCACTTCCCATTAGCCTTCTTTACTAGCACCGGGTTGGCGATCCACTCCGGGTAGATGGCTTCTCGTATGAAGTCATTGGCAAGTAGGTTCCTTACTTCTTCATCGAGGGATGCTGATCGTTCTTCCCCCATGCTTCTCTTTCTTTGTTTTACGGGCGTCTTGGTAGGATCAATGTTTAGTACGTGACATGCTATGTCAGGGGAGATTCCGGTCATGTCAGCATGTGACCATGCGAATACATCCAAGTTGTGGCGGAGAAAGTCGATGAGTTGTTCCTTCAACTCTGCCTTTAGTTGGACCCGATTTTCAATAGTCTACTCGAGTCATGTTTGTCTACAGATACAAATTCCATAGCCTCTGCAGGCTCGGCGGTGGCCTCCTCCTCTTTGTCCCTGGGGTCTAATTCATTGAAAGGATCGCTGGTATATCGAAGAGGAGGGGCTTTCTTTAGTTGCTATGCTTCCAAACTTTTTGTGCAGATGGCAATCTCTACACTCTTCCCTTTATCCTTCCTGTGGTTGTTGCGAAGTTCAATTACATAGCAGTCTCGAGCAACGTCCTGGTCTCCCTCTACTTCCCCTACTCCATTGTCCGTTGGAAATTTCATCTTTAGGCACCATGGGGCCAGGACAATTTGGAAGTCAGACAAGGCTGGCCTTCCTAAGAAAGCGTTGTAGGCCGAGTGGTTTTCTATCAGCACAAATGTCTATTTCCGCACAACGGAGCGGGGATGACTTCCAATTTCAACAAAGAGGTCCAGTTGCCCGAGGGGCATCTTTGCATCTCCAGTGAAACCGTGTAGTGGTTTATTGCAGGGAGAAACATCCTTTATTGATAGTTTCATTTTGTCGAATGCATGCTTGAATATGATATTTACTGAGCTTCCAGTGTCTACTAGAATTCGGAAGACTTCGGCTGGACCGAGCTGGGCAGAGATAACCATGGGATCCATGTGAGGGTATTGCCTTCCTTCTAGGTCATGCCTACCGAATGTGATGTCATTACTCTCTTTCCGCTTCGGGTGGCGCTCTTCTATAACAGAATTAACACAGTCTTCATTGTTTCTAAGCGACTTTCCATATCTTCCCATCTCTGCCCAGCTTCTGCCGGCGATGTGCGGTCCTCCCGAGATGGTATGGACCACTATCTTTTCTTGACTAGAGCCGCTAGTGTTGCGATTTCCTCTGCCTATCTCTGGTGAGGGTAGCCTTGGGTTTTCATTGGCAGGAGCTGGAGTCCTGTTCTGACCTCTTACATAGCGTTCCAGTCTCTTCCTTCTGATGTGTTCTTCAATCAAGTCCCGGAGATGATGGCATTCATTGGTATCATGCCCATGAGATTCGTGGAAGCGGCAGAACTTTCCAGACTTCTGTGCGTTATCTGATTCCTTCTTGTATGGTGGGCGTTTGTATCTAACTTCGTCTTGGGTGGCAAGGAAGATGTTTTCAATGGTTTCGTTCAAAGGTGTGTAAGTCTCGAATCTTGGTCCTGGCCGATATAGGCGCTTTTCTCCCTTCTTGCCCCCAGCGTTGTCTCTAGAATCATTTCTTCGAACGTCCTTCGCTGCAGCGGGCGTGTTGCCGTGAGCTGCCTTATTTTGTTGCCCTGACTGCCCCTCAGTGGCAGCATCTTCAAGCCTCATATATTTCCCGGCTTTATGGAAGAAATCGGGTAAAGTAGCTGGTTTTTCTTTTGTCAATCTTCTAGCAAATTTAGTATCCGGATGCACACCACTACAGAGGGCCATTAGGATAAGCTTCTCATCGACATCTTGAACTGCGGCCGCTGCGGCATTGAATCGGGTTAGGTATTGCTGCAGCTTCTCTCCAGGTTTTTGTTTGATACTGGATAAGGAATAAGCGTCTTTGGGTTGTTCCACATGAATGCGGAACTGACTGATAAACTTTTCTTTCAACATTTCCCATGAGCTGATGGATCCCTGGGGTAAATGACAGAACCAGGAGGTAGCTAGATCTGCTAAGAATAGTGGAAAGGATTTGCACAGTACTCCCTCTATTGCTCCACTCATGAGCATATGTTGTGTGTATCTCTGTAAGTGTACAACGGGGTCGGAGGTTCCTTTGTAAGGTTCCATTGTTGGCATTTTCCATTCTCGGGGGGTGATGGCAATTTCGATATTGCGAGCGAAGGGGCAGGTTACCCTAGCGCCTATCCCTCGATCTCTTTGATCCCATTGGACGAACTCTCTGAACAAGCGTGCCATCCTTTCATCAGAATTTGGAGCAGACAGGAATGAGTTCGGTTCTGCTCTTTGGGACTGATTCCGTCCGGATGACCTGTAGGGATGGTATCGTCTATCATTCCTGATATTTTCCAGTGGCTGTCTTTGGTCTTCTGGGAGCATGCTAGGATCAGCTACAGCTGGCCCTTGCCTTGATCTTCCCCTGCTGGGTTCTGATCTAAGCACTTCCTCGGGTCCAACTTCGGGCTGAACTCTAGCTCGGTCCCGTTCACTGGCGTTTCCCTGGTTAGGCAGTATGACAGGCTCAGCTACAGTTGACCTCCGCCCGGTACCTCCCCTGTTGGGTTCGGTTCCAAGCATTTCCCCAGGCCTAACTTCGGGCTGTGCTCGGTCTCGGCTCCTACCATGGCTGCTTCTGTTGTTAGCTCCTTCGAAGAAGGAAGATCTTTGCTGTCTCCGAGATCCTCCGGACTGGGACTCTCCCCATGATTCAGTGTTGCGGTTGGACTCTTCAGCATCCCTTAAGTGTGACCACTGGATCTGGAAGACTGCTGGTTGCGATGTTCTTTCCCCTGTTAACATCTTTCCTCTGCCTGGGAGCCATGTCTCTCAAGCAATGAGCGATGCTGTTAGGAAGATGGCTAAGTGGGAGAAGCTGAAGCTTCGAGCCTTTTTCTCAGTGAAAGCACCAAAAATGTTTGCACAAAAAATGGGCAAACACCTCCAAGTCGTATGATTTAGTTGATTTTATGTTGTTTTCAGTGAACTGGGTGACTTATGCAAATATACAAAAAGCAGGGACTAAACTGTAAAAGACACACAGATTTATAGTGGTTCGGCCAGAATGTGCCTACGTCCACTTTATATATTATTTCTCCTTTCTTGTTCAGATTACAAGTACAAAGCTTTGATACAAGTATCTGAAAGTTGTTTGAAAGTTCTCTCCGTGCTTGAGCTCTCAAACTTGTTCCTCATTGTTGTACCCCTGCCCCTCTATTTATAGAGTGAGGTTGGGGGTAGGGGTCTTGGATGTATATAGCTGCTGGTGGGCTTGGGCTGATGCAATCTGGCCTGGCAAGGTCGGTTCGGTACTCCCTGGTTCGGTGATGGTTGGAGCGCGGAGTGGATCGGTAGCAGCTGGGGCGGTGGTTGATTCGGTGGTAGATGGACCGGTGGTTCTTCGGTTCTGCAATGAGTGGAGTAGGTTGGTCCGGTAGGGGTTGGTCCGGCATCATTGGACTTGGGAGATGGTTCGGTAGAGGCTGGCCTGACATCATTGGACTTGGGAGATGGTTCGGTAGAGGCTGGTCCGGTGAGGCCTGGATCGGTGGTTGGTTGGTCCGGCTATGCAGGGGGAGTTGGTCGATTTGGCTACGTATGGTTCGGTGACGGAGGAGAGGGGATTTGGTTCGGCAGGTATGGGAAGGAGATGGTCCGGTGGGTTGGCCCGGTCGAAACTCACCCAACACTATGAGTAATACATTGCTTAACAATTGGAGAGCATTACGTACTCTGGTATCAAAGGACATATCGATATCCTTTTCCAAAACATTTTGATACAGAATATTTGAAATGATATGCTATTTTATACCATGATTTTCTCATGATTACGACTTCTTGTAATTATTATCACATAAAATATCATTTAAGGATCTTCTATTTTATATACTTTAACTAATTAACATATCATAATATAACAAGTATATAATAGAAAATAAGCACCTTTATTATGAACAAGATTAGATATAGAGTTAGATATATATAGGAAATTACATGTAAACCTAACTCTCTTAATCTCCTATTTACACTTAGGGCCAATTGTGGAATCTTAATCCCATCATTTCGACCAGTTTTCTCAGAACCGATGGAGTCAGTCGCTTAGTTAAAGGGTATGATATATTATTTTAATTATCTACTTTATCAATCAAGCGATGCTTATAAACTGCCTTTATTATGTGGAAATTTTTGAAGTATGTATCCCAAATTAGTGAGCTTTGGGTTTTTCACGAACTGCATCATGACATTGTTATCATAAACAATGTCATGAGATTCTCTACATTTGGGATTACTCCTAGCTCAGTCATAAATTTATGGATACACACACACACACAGATTGCTTTTATTGATGTGCTTATTCAAGGTGATGTACATAGCCTATTGGTTGTATTAGCCATTGCTTTTGTTTCGAATATTTTCAACTTATAGCTCCTTAACTAAGGCTTGTACATGAATTTAGAATTGACATACTATGCTCGAATCACTTATGAAGTTCGAGTTCGAATACTCCTTCATAATGAGTTCATATTTTCTGTGAAAAATTCCGTAGAAATACTCGAGAATAATTTTAACTACCGTTTAGTGATCTTAATTCGGATTTGATACTCGGTCAATGTATCAAGTACATAAACGAAATATGATATAGTTAGATAACACATCATATGTGATAATTCCAATTACTTGTGTACCATCTTACATGCTCCATATTAACCATTTTAATATTGTGCAGATCATTTGGAATAATCCCAACATCCTTTTATACTGATTATAAAAGATGTCACTTCCAAATCAAATACCAAGAATTAAACAACAATACCAAAACTAATTTTAACATGAGTACATCGATAACAATCGGTAGTTTGTTATTTACCTATAATTATAAAAATATCTAAGTATCTTTTAATATTCTTTCTTACAGACATACACTTTCTCTACATTTTGACTGAAATTTAAACTATTTGAGTTTTCTATCAAAATATTTTCTTAATTATGATGTTTGTTGAACGATATTATCGTAACTTCTCTTGGATCCTATCTAATACTCACAAACTCAGTTATCGCTCGCACTGACCTCGAGACACTTTGGTTGTTATATGCAAACAGTATAGTCTAAATCATTATTTAGAATTTCTATTTTAGCATATATGTACTAAACTCAAAATCATATTAGTGATAATTTTGCAAGTAAAATCCAAATTAACTTTAGCACGTTGAATGACGAATCTTTTACGTTAGTTTCAAAAAAATGAAATTTACTTGATGTTATTCTTATCAAACTTGCTTATTATATTCCAACTGCATTAGTCATCTTCTCGAAGACAGATTTATGATCGAGGGATCATATCTCTTCCAGTACAACTATCAAAATCATATTTTAATAATATACTTGGAATATATTCTGGATGTGCGCATAGTGCTGTGTAGCAGAGTCAATACTCTTCATGGCTTGTGGACAACCAAGAAAATTCTTTTCTCAACATCGATAAGAAAGTCAGAGTTTCTTTCTAATGTATGTGAGTTTTTATTAGACTTCTAAGGTGTTGGGTCCATTTTAGGCTTGGTTAATTTATTATTTTAAAAATAATACTTGATATATATACGAAGATAACCTTTTGTATCTTAATGCGTCCACTGATAAGTGTCATATGGTATGCTCCCATTATTTTATTCCATTACTATAATAGCTTAAAATATACAAGGATCCATTCAATTACTCATTATTTGATTTTATTTCATCCACCATGACCTAATTTATAGCTATGAGCTTTAGATCAAATATGTTGAACTCAAAGAAATAACTCTTATAGAAAATAAGGCCCCGTTTGGTTTGCTATTTTTAGTTTTGTGTTTTCGTCTAAAGAAAAATTCGCATTTATTACGTATTGTTGAAAAACACAATTTTGAAAAATGAAACTAACATAGAAAATAGAAACAAGTTTATTTTATTTTTCGTGTTTTGAGACATAACAAAAGAATGGAAAACAATTCATCTCCTCTGTAACAACCCGTAGATTTTCGATAATTAAATTAGTTAATTTAATAAGATTTCATGGTTTAATGTTGGAAGAATTAAAATTTTGTAATTTATTTATGATAATAATAACTGGAATGAATTATGACAATATTTGTCTAAGTTAATTATTAATAAATTGTATGAAATTCCCATAAATTGAAATGAGTTAAATATTATAACTTAGTTATAAAGGGAATATAAGAAAACAAATGTAAATTTTGGGTTAACTAATGAAATAATATATAGTCAATGGTAATGAAATCTAATTAGTATTGTATAGGTAATTGTGACACTTATTTGTAATAATATATTTATAACTGTGATTTAAAGTTAATGGTGATAATTATTATAAGTTACCGGTTTATTTGTCAGTTGAATTGAATTTGAAAACCAATTGTAAATGAAATGAAATTTTATATATTAACTGGGTTTACAATCAATAACTGAAGTTGAATAACAAATGTTGGATGCACTGGATGTGAATAAGGTAATTGACTAATAACGGAAATTTATTTAAAAATCGAATATTGAAATATAAATGCTACTTATTGAATAAGTTTACGATCAATAGTTGGATAAATAAATGTTGAATTCATTAGATGTAAATAAAGTAATTGATTAGTAATGAGAATTCATTTAAAATCTAATATTGAAATTTGTTGAATATGGATCAATTAAATTGTTTAAATTTGATATTGGAAATAAATTGAATAATTGAATAGATTGAATAACGGGAATTGAATAACTGTATAACGGAAATAATTGTTCCATAATTTGAATTCGTTTTAAAGTTAAATTTTATAAGTTCATTTTCAAATATCTCAAGATAATGAATTTCGGATAATCTAAATTGTTTAAAATTTAAATTTGCAAATATTTGAATAATTGAATTTTGAATATAATATGATTGAAAATGATATCGAAGATTGATATAAAATTTTATTTAAACAACAATGAATTTGTTAACATTTAAAATTGGATTTGTAAGAAATTCTGTAAATTTTGAAAAGTCGTCGATTTAATCGTCGAGTAAAAATAGCCTTCCGAGGCGCAGTCTCAGAATTCGATAAAACCAGTTCCATTGGATCCGTAATAGTATGTTATTATCGGATTTCAAATTTCATAGAAATCGGAGTTGCCATTTGACCGTGGCAGCTGTAAACGTTTAGAGATTCATTTAATCGGTTTAATTTAAAATCGATCGTTTATTTCCATAACTCACCCAGACGATCGAATTAGGCCTTGAAACCTGTTCCATTGTGTTCGGAATGTGGGTAAAACTTTACGAATGTCTGGCGACACGCCTCGATAGAAGTTTTAAATTTTAAGCTACTTTTAATTGTGATATTTGTAATTAAATAATATTTTAAAATTGTTTAAGTCAAACCATCTGCCACTTTCTTTCTTTTCCATCCACCCTATGATAGGATCCTTCCTTTTCTAATACGCTTCCCTCTCTTCAAAACACAGCCGAAACAGAGGAAAGAAAATAAAAACCAAAGCTTTGAAAAATTTGAATCTCACCAATTTCTCAATAGAAAAAAAAATAAAACCGATTTAAAAAAAAATCAAATTTCAACAAATGCTTCGATCTGGTGTGCTTGAGGTGAAGTGCGGCCCTGTCTGGGTGAAGTCGACAGTATAGTTTAAGGTGAGCGTGGACTAGGGTTTTAGCTCTTGCGTAATCTAGGCCTCGATTCGTCAAACGGAGTTCGTATTTGCGTTCGGGGTGGAAAGCGACGCATAGGAGCCGAGTTTGGAGACGTGCGGCCACGTCTAGAGGAGTGCGATGTATGTATGGCAGGCAAAGGCGGGCTACAGGTCGCATTTAGGTGAAGAGGTTCGGGCGAGGCAAGGTGGGTATGGGAAGATCGAGATTTCGATGAGAAGTGTGTTGGTGTGGTCGGAATGTTGATTCAAGGCTCGAGTCTTCGTATCAGTGTCGTGCACGCACGTGGCCATGGGTTTCAGCGTGTACAGAGAAGTAAAGGAAGGGGGGGAGATGAACGTTAGTGGGCCGGGTTTGAAGCAACTGGGTATTGCAATTTTAATTAAAAATTCAAGTTATATAAATTAGCTAAGTTTTATTCCGATTCTTATAAAATTCATAACTCATTCGTACGAGGTCCGAATCGGACGAAACTGGCGACGCCGGAATCGTGGAGACGAGATCTACACTGCAGTGCACACCCAGGAGTGTTTCGAGCTCGTTAAAATTTTTGGTTAAATCGAACACGCTCGATTTAATTTAAAATTTGAACGATTGGCAACGTAAACTCAAGGTGAGTGTTTTATAACGCTCACAACGTACTAGAATATTTTGATGCTAGTTAAATTTAATATTGTGAAGTGATATGATTTTTATTTGTCGTTGTTGATAAAAATTTAACTGTCATCTTGATTGTCGTCGAATTAAATGTTAGAAATTGAAATCGACAGTCAAATTAGAATTGAAATCGACAGTCTAATTAGAATGGAAATTTAATCGCAAGTAAATTACCGAACATTTATAACTATGAAATTTTTGTGATTTATATTGTCTGTTTGGATGATTGGTTGCGATGGATGCTATTGATTGATGTTTGAATGTTTGGATGTTTATTTGTTGTATATATCCTATCATCACCCTTTGTATTATTTATAGTTGTAAATTAAACCATTGTGAATAAATTGAGAAATAGGTTGAAATGATATATACCTATGACACTATGGTTTGATTTGAAGTGATATATCTATTTCTGAAATTTAATTGAAATAACTGATCACTTGGCCATAGGATAGAAAATTATATATGGGCACCGGATTGGTTAAATTAAATAATTTGTAAAATCTTTGATTTGGAATTATTTTTAAATGGTCTGATTTAAAGGAATTTAAAAATCAAATTTTATAGAAATTGAATTCATCGCGAGTTTGATGTTGAGATGTTGAAATAAATTTTGTTAAACAAATTGGTTAATAATTGAAGTTAATATTTTGAAATTAAAAATTGTGATATGATTGAATTTCATTAATTGATTTGATTTTTTTAAAGAATTCAACGTTTATTCGGACTTTGTCAATTATTAAGTAAAGTGTGATAAAGACAACATTTTGACATCAAAATTGAGACAATTGGATTTGAGATGGAATAAAATTTAAATTTGAAATCAAAACTTGATTTGAATTGAAATTGAGATTTAATCGATGGAATGGAAATTTGAATTTGATTCAGATTGGTAAGTTGGAAATTAAAATGGTTGACTTTGAAGCTATTTCAAATTTGGTATTCTTAAGTTATTCTGCTGTACAAACTATTTTAAATACTTAAACTATTTTATAGTAAACTATTTCAACCAATATTAACTATATTAAATTATTTTAACTTATTTCAAACATATTAACTTATTTTAATCTATTTTAAATCTACTTAACCCAATTTAATTTATTTTAAACTAATTAACTGTTTTAATTTATTTTTATTTTATTTTATCTATTTTTAAGCTATTCAGCCTATTTTTATTTTATTTAATCTATCTTAAAAATCTATTTAAATATATTAAATCAAATTTAAACTATTTTGAAATCTATTTTTAATATTTTAGAGTATTTTTAAATATTTTAAATTTTGCGTTATTCTTAAAACTATTCAAACTATTTTCCAAAATTTCCAGCTGGTCAATAAGGTGAAATGTTTATATTTAAATCTTGGATTTAAATACGAATTGGGCTAAATGAAGTTACAACCTAAATTGAAATGGATTTGATTTTGAAGCGAACTTGATATCTTGATATCAATTATGAATTGATTTTAAAAATGTAAAAGAACCATCCGGTGTGTAATAAGCGTTTGGTTGTTAAAGAGACCGGGATCAGATATGGGCATACTCTCTGTCGATACCGAAAACCACTTTAACAACTGTGTACGTGGTGGAGATTCCAGAAATGAAGTAGGATGGTTTGGCGACGATTCTCTATATGGTATGACGTGACCCTGACTCCCGTGAGTCAGCTTAGATGTGACTAAAATCAGGAGCTATACCGGGCCAATGTGAGGTCATTCCTCTTATCGGGCATATTTCTTCGGTACCATTCTATTACTTTTGTGATTCGATTTGGTGGCCACCCCTCGATTGTTTGGGAGTGTGTCCGAGGTGTGCGGTAGTAGCTGCTATGCGTCACCACCAGTCCGGGAGTGCAATTGGTATATCTACCCTGGCATCTCCTCGTGTGCCGTGTTCACATGCCCTAGCGTGCCTTCTACGAGTTTGTTTTGTACCATACCTATGGGGTGCCCTCTGCGTAAACCTTTCGGAGGAGCGTACGGTACTGTATCGACTATGGGAATATATAAAATGTGTTAAGGGGGATATGGGTAACGCCTTAACGCTATTTTAATAGTTTATTTTACTATAGACATATTATAATAGCGTATTGTACTACATAGTAGATAGTTTAACGGATCCTTAGGAGATGGAAAATCCCGTAACATCTCTTGAGTTATTGCACGCACGTCGACACTGGATAAGAGATGTCAAACCCCGTAAACATATCTGACGTCGTTACACTCATATTTATTTACGACCGATTTAACTTACATAAGGATGTTTTAGTCCTGACTCGAGTGTTTTGTCTTTTCATTACGCTCGGGTCAGTCCTGAGTTTTTCAGCTTATTGAAGATTTATTCTGGAGGACGAAGACGAAGATTTGGTATACTATTACTATTATTATCCTTGCATCATGCTGTCTGCTGCATTGTTTTATTTGTTCTGTTGTATATGTATAACTCTGATAAATGATGTATAAATGATAATCAAAAGTATATTAAATAGCTTCATGAACTGTTTATTTGATTATTATATTTTATCTTTCTGCTGCGAGATTCTGTGGTTGTTTCTTGTTCCTTTTCTCTTCTTTTCTTATTTACCCCATTAACAATCCTCCCTTTTGAATGGTTTGGAATCGGCATGTGTGTGTACTTGTCGATTTAAATTGTCCAAAAAGGTGGGTCGTTATAGTTGGTATCAGAGCTTTGGTTTAGCGATAACCTTAGCTTTGTGGGGTCTGACTCTTTATAAATAAGGTAGTAATACCCTATGATGAGTCGCTGAGTGTATATGTATGAGAGAGCGTATTTGTTAGTGATATAAAATTGTTTTATATTGTGTTGGTTGATTTGTTGAGTGGCTTATGGATTCTGGTCGATACGAGTAATTAACGTCATTGATAGGGATCTCTAAACACTTGAACAGAACAATTCAACATAGTATTGTTTTGAAATTGGGTAAATGAAATAATTTTGCCCCAATTATATTTTGTATATAAAGAAATAATTTTTCAAAAATTATTATGATACATCCAGTTTGTTTGGTTGTTAGAAATGATAATATGGATGATTATCACAAATTGGATATTGTGTTTTAATAAATAAGGTGTGTTACAAATAAACAATGATAAAACAACTTGTGGAATGTTTTAAGAAGGTAAAAATTTTGTAAGAATAATTTATAAATGTGACTTATAAATCAAGATAGATTTAAAGTGTGAAATATTGAATTTAAGACCCGGGGATTTTGAAAATGGTTTTTCAAAACTTTGAAGAAAATATGTAGTGATGTTAGTTGAAAAATATTTATGGGAAATATTTTGAAAGGATTTTTAAGATGGAATAAATTCAGTAACCCTCTCTTATGTCGCTGGAAAATAATTTCGGTGATGACTGCGCATCATCATCGACGTTCATTTTCGAGTCTCAAAGTGGAGGAGACTTTTGTGAAGCTTTGCTTTGCTTCGAAACTGTTTTGAAAAATGCATTTTTGGTTTAAACTCCAAAAGTATGATTTGATATATATATATATATAAGATATAAATGTATATATTTATTTAAAATGATTTGAAATGAACCGGGCATTTAAAATTTTAGGTTTTGTTAATTAATAATTTTCAAATTATTTGAAAGAAGTGGAATATTGGATAACCAGAATTCATAAGATAAGA
The DNA here is from genome assembly GCA_030737815.1 of Allium fistulosum. Classification (NCBI taxonomy): domain Eukaryota; kingdom Viridiplantae; phylum Streptophyta; class Magnoliopsida; order Asparagales; family Amaryllidaceae; genus Allium; species Allium fistulosum. The sequence goes on along the minus strand of CM060901.1, from coordinate 331,787,429 downwards.
AATTGAGAAGTCTAAACTAAAATCTTTTGAGAAAACCTTAGAGTTGAAGATTAACTCTTGAAATTGAAAAGTAAAGAAAATTTAAACAAGTTAAATTGTGAACATTATAATTAAGTAAAATGAATTCGATAAATTTGTATAATACCACATTGCATTCTAATAACATATAATATGACTTACCAAATGTTAAAAAGTTAAAAGAATGATTTGGATATGTAATGGGATATTATACAAGTAAGCAAAACTTAAAAGTAATTAAAATGTGTACAAATGGAAATTTGGTTGTGATAAAGAAAAAAATGTTATATACTTAAGTAAAATGTGAAATGATGAATGGCTAAATGGAATAAGTAAGTGAACTTAAGAAAACAGACAAATGAATCGAAATAATATCCTTGTAAATTTGTTACAGAATTGAATATAAATTTGCAAAGAAATTGTGAAATTGAAGTTTGTAGCTTTGGAGATAATTATAAACTTAGATAAAGTCCAACTTCTTATATATGACTTTTATAGAATAATTATAAACTAAGTGATGATTAATAAAATGTTCCACCAATAAATTTGTTATTAACTGAAATTATGAAAATGAAGTAAATGTAAACAGAAGAATTTGGTATAGCTAAGAATAAATTGAAAAGGGAAATTTCAATTAATTAAATTACATGGAATGGTTAAAATGAACTTAACTAAGAAAATTGTATAAGATGATGTTTAAGAAATGATAGTATTAAAGAGTATGCTATGTAAAGAAATGGATATGCTAAGTAATTAAGGAATGAATAATGCATTGTGTATAATTAATTGTAAATGAAATGATGGTAAGTAAATAAATTGAATATAGACAAATTGTATAGGAATCTATTGGAAGGTAATACGTAAGTTGTACGTATATTGTTTTATTCGCATAACAATTTGACCCGAACTCGAGCACGGAATTTCGAGATAATTTATATCGATCCAAGTTAGGATTTTTCACTCGATTCTTAACAGCGAACCCTGGATATAGATTTTTGATTTGATTCTAGAATTCTCTATCATAGTATATGGCTATGCAAGGAGAATAACAGTTTCCGATCAAGGAACCAAATCTGAGTCCGCACTAGAGAGTCAGGTGAACGATACTAGTTTGGAAGTGAAATTTTGTGATCGAATGAATGATCAGATTTGATATTGCGTACGGATGATATATGTACTTCGTACAGGTTTAGGTGAAGCTAATATTGAAAATTGATAATGCAAATTATAAATTGTTTTAAAATTATATGATTGGATATCATTGAGAAATAAGATGCAGGTATTTTAAAATCAAGAAAATTTGGATTGCCCGACAAAAGGGTACGTGTTTATTTTTGTCATTTGATTGATGGTTTTTGGGATGGAGCCACTTGGCTTTTGTTTTCTTTTATTGGTTTGGGGCCCGTAGAGGCGTTTTGTAGCTGTACCGATCGAGCCGCGCAAAGGAGATGCTGCCAAAATTTTCCGTAAATCCGGGTGTTAGAAAAATTTTGAGTTTTAAAATTTTATAACTCATTTGGATAACCAACTTGGAAATTTCGTAAGCTTATCGGAGTAGCGTAGTGGGAGCGTAGAAACGACTTTATAAATGAAATTTCTTTGTTTTGTAAATTGATAATTTTGAATAAAATATATATCAAATGTTGAATTCTTTACTTAGTTCCTTTTCCCTTCTTTTTCCTTTTCGAGGACGAAAAGTTTTGAGTGGGGGAGAGTGTAACAACCCGTAGATTTTCGATAATTAAATTAGTTAATTTAATAAGATTTCATGGTTTAATGGTGGAAGAATTAAAATTTTGTAATTTATTTATGATAATAATAACTAGAATGAATTATGACAATATTTGTCTAAGTTAATTATTAATAAATTGTATGAAATTCCCATAAATTGAAATGAGTTAAATATTATAACTTAGTTATAAAGGGAATATAAGAAAACAAATGTAAATTTTGGGTTAACTAATGAAATAATATATAGTCAATGGTAATGAAATCTAATTAGTATTGTATAGGTAATTGTGACACTTATTTGTAATAATATATTTATAACTGTGATTTAAAGTTAATGGTGATAATTATTATAAGTTACCGGTTTATTTGTCAGTTGAATTGAATTTGAAAACCAATTGTAAATGAAATGAAATTTTATATATTAACTGGGTTTACAATCAATAACTGAAGTTGAATAACAAATGTTGGATGCACTGGATGTGAATAAGGTAATTGACTAATAATGGAAATTTATTTAAAAATCCAATATTGAAATATAAATGCTACTTATTGAATGAGTTTACGATCAATAGTTGGATAAATAAATGTTGAATTCATTAGATGTAAATAAAGTAATTGATTAGTAATGAGAATTCATTTAAAATCTAATATTGAAATTTGTTGAATATGGATCAATTAAATTGTTTAAATTTGATATTGGAAATAAATTGAATAATTGAATAGATTGAATAACGGGAATTGAATAACTGTATAACGGAAATAATTGTTCCATAATTTGAATTCGTTTTAAAGTTAAATTTTATAAGTTCATTTTCAAATATCTCAAGATAATGAATTTCGGATAATCTAAATTGTTGAAAATTTAAATTTGCAAATATTTGAATAATTGAATTTTGAATATAATATGGTTGAAAATGATATCGAAAATTGATATAAAATTTTATTTAAACAACAATGAATTTGTTAACATTTAAAATTGGATTTGTAAGAAATTCTGTAAATTTTGAAAAGTCGTCGATTTAATCGTCGAGTAAAAATAGCCTTCCGAGGCGCAGTCTCGAAATTCGACAAAACCAGTTCCATTGGATCCGTAATAGTATGTTATTATCGGATTTCAAATTTCGTAGAAATCGGAGTTGCCATTTGACCGTGGCTGTGACGACCCGGAATTTTCGAATATTTGAAAGTAGAATATTTAATTAATTTTAAATATTCAGAGATTGATTATTAACTTAAATTTCAAATATCGCTGTTTATTGAGTAATTTAATAATTAAATTAAATTTATTTGAAGTTGGATAAAATAGTAAATCTGGCATTCTAAGCTAATTAAAAATATTTTGAAAGCTCGTAAAATTCGTAATGATAATACTGAAGATAATAGAAGCTTCAGAATGTAATTTCAATTTGTTTTGTTCAGTTTTGAAATTATATCGTTTGAATCGATATTTAAAAATAGCCTTCCGAGGCACAGTCTCGGAATGCGACGAAACCAGTTCCATTGGATCCGTAATATTAAATTATTACCGGATTTCAAATTTCGTAATTTTTGGAGCTATCGTGTGATCGTTCGAGGTTAAAGCGCTGAGAAAATAATTAATCGTTTTAAATCTAAATATCCTACATCAAATCACAGCCGTACTTTTCCTATCAGCCCACTTTCTTTCACTGTCATAACTTTTTCCTTTCCCTTCCTAATACCGTAGCCAAGCTTCTTCTCCACGCATACCCTTCATTTTCAATTCAGAACCAAGCCTTCAACGAGATTAAACGAGTTCGTATTTCCTCTTCCTTTCACTCAAATGAAATCGAACTCGATGATTTCGAAATTTCAAAATAAAAATTATATAACCCTTCCTCCCTCTTTCAGAATCCACGAAAAAAAAAACCTTCCCTTCTCAATTCAATCCCCACGCAGTTCGAAATCCCTAAATCAAAATCGGGTCGCGCTCGATCGAAAAGAAAAAAAAAAAACCTACTATCGCGATGGGGAATTTAACTCGTTCTGATGCCAAGAGGTCGCGATTGAATCGCGTGCGCACGCTGGTATCGTGAGTGGGTAAGGGCAGGGCGCTCGAACCCAATTCGAGTTTGACAGAGAAGGGATAACGCCTGTCAGGAGACGCACGAGGTGAAGGAGGTGGTGACTCGTTCACGAGGGTTGCGGCAGGGATTCAAACGAGGCGTGGCGACATGAGTTCAGGGCTTCGATGTGGGGTTTCTCGTTTGGCCGATGGGGAGGCGCGTGGTGATCTGGTTCAGGGTGGTATCGGCAATTTCTAAGGTTGATTGCTGCATAATTTTCTGGGAATGAAAATGGTAAAGGTATCATAAGCTTAATTATTTAATTTATTTATGTATACATTTTACAGATGAAAAATATATATACATTTGTTATAAACTGAATAATAGAGGAAAAATAAAATAAATATATTATAGGGATTTTAAAATGCTATTCAGTTTATATAAAGACGGGTTTTAAAACTATATCAGCTATTCTATAAATATATATAAAGTCTCAAAGATAAGAATAAATATATACACACATATATTTTGAACTTACTAGCCTATTTTAAATAATGGGTTTTGATTGTTAACTTGTTTAATTTTAAAATAATGGAGATAAATTTATTCAATTAACTTATTCAAATTTATTGAGTCACTAACAGATTGGTTTGTAAGGGAAATTTTGGTTTAAATAAATTATTAGTTAAATAAATTATGAAATGGATAATAAATTGTTCAACTAGTCAAATATTAATAAAATCATACTATGTTTATTTAAGGTTTAAAATCTGAAACGGAAACAAGCTGGTCAGAAATGGATGGCATATTCAAAATCAAAGGTGAGTTAATCTCACTCAGTTAAATTATAATTTAAATTTAATTGGTTAAATTTAAATAATTGTTGAATGATTGATTTGGTTTGATGTGATACTATATATATAGTAGTATCTAGCAATATATACATATTGGCATATGTATATATTGGAGTTGTTGATATTCCCGCATTTGTATAGCGGATGAGACCCTATGCGCCGCATAATAGCGGATGATATTTTATAAAACCCATATACCGCGATATTCCACCTTGAAGTGGAATTGGTATTGTGCTAACGTCTGTGGATGCAGGGAAACAGGTTGGAGGGATCCAACTAGATTCCTCAAAATATTTAATTTTGTTTAAATATTCTGTGATATGATTGTTGATATCCTGTGATGATTTATATTGGATAATCTGGTTGGATTGAATTTCCCAGTATAATGAGTTACCAAAAGCAATTGAATTGAATTTTGGAAAGAAATAAAGGAGTAAAATTTAAGTTAAATAATTCTAGTGAATTCGAATAAATTAAATAAGGAACTGTAAAGGAAATAAAGAAATTTCTAAATTCGAACAAATATGGGAAAAGAGGATTTTGAATTTAATAGTGAAGAAATAAATCTTTAACTAAAGTGATATTATTTAAAAATATAAAAGAATTGATTTTATTGGAATTTAAAGATATAATTTAATTAAAATATTAATTGAAGAAGTTTGGAAATCCGAAATTGGTATTTTAGTTAAAAAGGGTTTTAACTCATAATAAGGAAATAAAAGATGAAAGTTAATGTATTTGAAATAATTGAAGTAAATAGGGAAATTTACTTCAAAGTAAAGTAAAATGGAAATCAATTGGAAATTGATTTAAGTGTTTAAAAACTTGGGTTTTTAAAAGAGAAATGAGATTTTGGAGATATAAACTGAGTTTATAAAGTAAAATAAAATATCAGTGGATATTTGAGAATATAAATTCAAGATGGGAATTTATAAAAGGATATGGATTGGTTTAAAAATAAATGTTGGTTTATTTTTAAAAGATGGAAATGAGAAGTGTATTTCTCTGGATTGTCAAGTACGTTTTTCCAAGGCAATTTTAAATACAAGTTAAAAGTTTAATATGTTTTAAAAAGCATATTTTAGAAGATTGATTATTTCTAAATGTTAAAGTCTAAAGTAAGTATTTTCAAAAATCTATTATTGTAGTAATTATATAAAAGTGATTTGCTATTATGTTTTAAAAGAGAAATTTAGTTTATATTTGTAAAGTGGTTTCATTTTAAATATTTCTTAAGTATATATTTTGTTAAGGTATCAAAGTAGTTTTTAAATTTCAATATTATAAAGTATATTTATAGTAAAGTGCTTTTAAATTATTTTTAAATCTAAAGTATTTTGTACTTGGTGTTTCAGAGAAATAAATATTTGGGGAAATGTATTCCGTAAGCGGAAACTGTTTGAAATTGTTTCCAAAAGGAGTTTGAAAATAGAAATATATATTGGAAAGATATTTGGGCAAATAAATAATGTGGGAAATTATTTATTGTGTGATGGTTGCTTGTGGATGTTAATTGATAGTTAAATAACCGACTATCAATATTGGCCAAATGCGTTGATCGTTTCGAAGAGACCGGGATCGAGTTTTCGTATACCAGGATTCTAGGTCTGGAGACTCGAATACCACTTCGATCCGGTTTGTACGTTTCGTGTAACGATTTCGGAGTCGAAGATGGAGCAGTGAAGTGCAAGGGCTAGTCGCTACTAATCCTGAGGATATTTCCAAAATGGATGTAGTAGGAATAGTGCCTTCGGTTCCGTTCGGACCCGGGACGGACTTGTATGGACGAATGCTTTCGTGACATCGTCAGGTGGACGATGGGCATTCTAAGGGATATGTGCTAAAAAGGTATCGTTTAGCCTCGAGCCTCATCAACCGGGAATGACTGAAAATCAGGGGTTATGCAGCAAGGCTTCGTGGGTAGCACCCACTTGAGAGTAAGGTCATCCCTGTCTAGATGTCCCTTTTATTTCGGCTTAGTGGTGCGGTTGCTGATCACAACCGTGGGGTGATTTTACTTGGAATTATCCAGTAAGGGATGATTCCGGTCTTGTGTTGCAGGGGAGCGGGCGTACTCCTCGGTACTGTGATCTAGGCCACGTACTGTGACAGGTGGTACCCCAGTGCCTAGTCATTCGTTGGAAATCCATTCTCCCTACGTGCCTTGTACGAGTTTTGTTTGTATTACCCACGTTGTGGCTAGTATGCTGGAATTTAATCATGTAACAATTTCAGCTATTTTAATAAGTATTTGTGAATAGACACTATTATAATATCAGAGAATTTTGATAAAAAGTGTTTTATAGCTATCGTAAGGTAAAAACCCGACATGTTTATTTGTGGCGTGGTCTTACGAGATGCTTTTATTTTCAAAAGGATTTTGAAACTTTAATAATCAATTTGAGTGTGATTTTCTCACGCTGGTTTTCCAGACTGACTCGGGTATTGTTTTATATGATGCTCGGGTCAGACCGAGATAAACAGGTTCAGGATATGATGCTGTGGAGCTCAGGAGACGAGCTGGATGACGATACGTACTCTCGTACTTGCTATTATTTTTCCGCTGTGTATTCAGTTGTATGTTATGGATGTTGATGTACTCTGATGATGTATTCTGATGATGTATTATATAAACAGATATAGTTTTTGATTTGTGTAAAGATCTGTTGATATATATTATATTTTATTCCGATGCGATGTGAGATTCTGTTGTTGATTTTCTGTTTCTTCTTCTTCTACCTCTTCTTCTTTAACACAAATGGTTCGATTTTCCGGGACTGGAAAGTCGGGTCGTTACAGTGGTATCAGAGCCAGGGCTGGCGACAACCTTGGCTCTGGTGGGAATTTTGAGTGTATAAATAAATATGAGCGCGTATTTGTTAGTGAATATAAAATGGTTTTATATTGTGTTGGCTGGTTTATTGAGTAGTTTATGGATTCTGGTCGATGTGTGGGACGCCACAACATTGATAGGAATCTCTAAACACTTGAATAGAACAATTCAACACAGTATTGTTTTAAAGTAGGGTAAATGAAATAATTTTACCCAAATTATTTTTGTATAAAAAGAAACGTTTTGTAAACTATTCTAGTTAATATATATGGTTGTTTGGATGTTAGAAGTGATAATATGGAATTATTATCATTAATATATGGAAACTTAACTAGAAATTGAAATTTATAACCAAAGTAAAGAATAAAATTTTATAATAAAATAAAATTTGAGATATAGATTACAAATGTAATTTATAAAATTGAAATAAACTTCATATACAAATGAGATTTGTACTTTAAAATAGAATTCCAGAGAAATGGGAAAATAAATCGGAATGGATTTTAAGTTTGGAATTTTGGGAAAGGTTTGAAATTCCTTGAGATTTGGAGATAGTTTTCAAAGAGTTTGAGGAAATAATAAGTGGTATTATTTCAGGAATATTTTGAGTTGAGTTTGGAATCTGGAAAGATTTGAAATTTAAAAATATTTGAAATGGTTTAAAGAAATAAAAGCATTTAATTCTCTTCCGGTCGCTGGGAAATAATTTCGGTGATGGCTGCAGCATCATCGATGTTCATTTTCGAGTTTCCAAAGAGAAATTGCTACCAAACTGTTTTAAATTGGAATTGATTGTGAACTGGGTTGGTTTTGAAATTCAAAGGGATAATTGAATTTACCAAAGGAGTTTGGATGTGGTTGATTTCAAAAGTGATTTTGAAAATTTGGAAAATTGTTTAAAACTCTGGAATCTTATTTAAAGTTGTTTATGGAATAGTAAATATATATTGGCTAAATAAATTGTATAATCCTGAGTTAAAAAGAAAATGTGTATGAGATTGATTTTAAATAGATGGAAGTATGGATATAAACAAATTGTGACTTATAAAATTTAAAAATGAAATAAATAAGCCAAAATAAAAATTGTTTTGTATCTTGAGAAATGGATAAAAATTCCAAGAACTTAAATTTGCAAAATAGATTAAACTCAAGAAAAATAGTTAAAGTGAGTAATGAAATAAAATCAAATATTGAATAATAATTGGAAATAGCTAACTTGGAATAAATTAGTAAGTTGAAATTGGTTGATGAGATTTAAAGTGATCAAGTTAAAAGTTGAGTTGTGAGTTATTAATGGAATATAGAAATGGAACTCGAATTGGTTAATTAAAATTTGAATAGTGAATAAATAATAAAATTTGAAAGTGAAGCTGGACTTATTAATAGAAATTCAACTTGAAATTTGTAAGTGAATTAAATATGAATTGCAGTTGAATGGAATTGAATAAAAATAAAAATGACGTGTATTGCAAATAAAATTGATTTTGATATAAATGAATATGAATATGAGTTTGTGTAGACTTAAAAATGAATTGGATAAAGGGAAGTGAATTGTAAACCTTTAAGTTGAATGAAATGGCATATGTATTGATTGGAAGTATTTAAAATAAATGTCGAAACATTTCATATGTGCTTATGGAAGTATATAACATGCATTGTTTGTAGAATCCATGTTTTAGCAATTTAAATTTTAGTGAAATGTAAATAAACTTTGTATATTTGGCACTTACATGTTGTAATTGAGTTAGTACAGGTTCAGGGAAGTCGGTTGGCTGAATCTGATGGCACAACATGCTAAAATAAATAACCGCTTTGCTTTAAAAATGCTAAAATAAGGTACGCTTACGCAAAAATTCAAAATAGGAGATATGAACTGCTTATATTGATATATATTGTGATTTCCGGCCTGAGGCCGATGTATATATATATTTGTGCATCCTGCGATATCGCAGAAGTCCCTCCGTACAAAGGAGACTCTGCCAAAATTTTCCGTAAATTTTGGGAGTTAGAAAATTTTCATTAACGATAAATGATTTAAATTTCTAAGCAAATAAAATGGAAACTGGATATTGAAATCTAATTCAAATGTGAATGTAAAGTGAAGTCGAAGGAACTAAAGAAGTGAAGTTTGCGAATAAACTGTTAATCGAAATTTAAATTAATTAGTAAGTGCAACTAATTAAATATTCGAGTGGAAGCCAAATTGAAATCAAATGGAATTGTAAAGGCAAAAGTGAATAGAAAAGGATATGAACTTCAATAATGAAGTGAAAATAAGTATAAGCAGTATGTAAAATATTTATATTGAACTTAAGAAGTATGGTGAGATTCTTAAGTAATTTGATATTGAGGAAGATTATTCTAGATGAATAATTGAATGACGATTAAAATTTGAAGTTGTGAATAAGGGGATAACAATCAAAAAGGAATGTGAATAAAGAGAATTGATATAACTGATAATCAATTGGAATTTATACGTAAGATGTACGTATATTATTTTATTCGCATAGCTATTTGGTCCAGATGTCGAATACAGAATTTCGAGATAGTTCTATCGATCCGAATCAGGATTTTTCACTCGATTTTCAACGGCGAGCCTGGATATGGATTGTTGATTGATTCTGAAATTCTCTATCATAGTTGGTGGCTATGCAAGGAGAATGACGGTTTCTGATCAAGAAACCAGATCTGAGTCCGCACTAGGAAGTCGGTGGACAATACTAGTTCGGAAGTGAAATTGTGTGATCGATTGAGCGATCGAATGTGATATTGCGTACGGATGATATATGTGCATCGTACGGGCTTAAGTAAAACAAATATGGAAATTTGTAAAGGAAAGTATAAAATGACTTGGAATGGTGATTGAATATTATTGCTTAGTAGGATATACAGGTGTATAAAAGCAATGGATAGATTGAGATTTTTGATTTTAGAAGATAAAAATTTAATGGCTCGACCAAAAAGGTATGTACTTGAATTTCTATATGAAATTTGATTGGGTTTTGGATCCAGCCACTTGGCTTTTTGTTTTCTTTTTGAGATTGGGAGGCCGTAGAGCCATTTTGTAGTAGTACCGAGCTAGCCGCGCAAAGGAGACGCTGACGAAATTTTTCGGAAATTTAGGGAGTTAGAAAAATTTTGGAAAAATTTGATAATTCAAAATTGAATTCAAATTTAAATTTGAATGGATAAGTAGGTGGTATGGGTTGAACTTATGAATAACTTTGGGAAGTTAAAAGATGATTAGTGTATCATTAATAAAAGATTGTTTGGGTATTGTTAAAACTGTTTGAATTTGGAAAATAGTTAACGGGGATTGAATCATTCTTCCTAACTAGTAATTTCGGGGACGAAATTCTTTTAAGGGGGAAGGAATGTGACGACCCGGAATTTTCGAATATTTGAAAGTAGAATATTTAATTAATTTTAAATATTCAGAGATTGATTATTAACTTAAATTTCAAATATCGCTGTTTATTGAGTAATTTAATAATTAAATTAAATTTATTTGAAGTTGGATAAAATAGTAAATCTGGCATTCTAAGCTAATTAAAAATATTTTGAAAGCTCGTAAAATTCGTAATGATAATACTGAAGATAATAGAAGCTTCAGAATGTAATTTCAATTTGTTTTGTTCAGTTTTGAAATTATATCGTTTGAATCGATATTTAAAAATAGCCTTCCGAGGCACAGTCTCGGAATGCGACGAAACCAGTTCCATTGGATCCGTAATATTAAATTATTACCGGATTTCAAATTTCGTAATTTTTGGAGCTATCGTGTGATCGTTCGAGGTTAAAGCGCTGAGAAAATAATTAATCGTTTTAAATCTAAATATCCTACATCAAATCACAGCCGTACTTTTCCTATCAGCCCACTTTCTTTCACTGTCATAACTTTTTCCTTTCCCTTCCTAATACCGTAGCCAAGCTTCTTCTCCACGCATACCCTTCATTTTCAATTCAGAACCAAGCCTTCAACGAGATTAAACGAGTTCGTATTTCCTCTTCCTTTCACTCAAATGAAATCGAACTCGATGATTTCGAAATTTCAAAATAAAAATTATATAACCCTTCCTCCCTCTTTCAGAATCCACGAAAAAAAAAACCTTCCCTTCTCAATTCAATCCCCACGCAGTTCGAAATCCCTAAATCAAAATCGGGTCGCGCTCGATCGAAAAGAAAAAAAAAACCTACTATCGCGATGGGGAATTTAACTCGTTCTGATGCCAAGAGGTCGCGATTGAATCGCGTGCGCACGCTGGTATCGTGAGTGGGTAAGGGCAGGGCGCTCGAACCCGATTCGAGTTTGACAGAGAAGGGATAACGCCTGTCAGGAGACGCACGAGGTGAAGGAGGTGGTGACTCGTTCACGAGGGTTGCGGCAGGGATTCAAACGAGGCGTGGCGACATGAGTTCAGGGCTTCGATGTGGGGTTTCTCGTTTGGCCGATGGGGAGGCGCGTGGTGATCTGGTTCAGGGTGGTATCGGCAATTTCTAAGGTTGATTGCTGCATAATTTTCTGGAAATGAAAATGGTAAAGGTATCATAAGCTTAATTATTTAATTTATTTATGTATACATTTTACAGATGAAAAATATATATACATTTGTTATAAACTGAATAATAGAGGAAAAATAAAATAAATATATTATAGGGATTTTAAAATGCTATTCAGTTTATATAAAGACGGGTTTTAAAACTATATCAGCTATTCTATAAATATATATAAAGTCTCAAAGATAAGAATAAATATATACACACATATATTTTGAACTTACTAGCCTATTTTAAATAATGGGTTTTGATTGTTAACTTGTTTAATTTTAAAATAATGGAGATAAATTTATTCAATTAACTTATTCAAATTTATTGAGTCACTAACAGATTGGTTTGTAAGGGAAATTTTGGTTTAAATAAATTATTAGTTAAATAAATTATGAAATGGATAATAAATTGTTCAACTAGTCAAATATTAATAAAATCATACTATGTTTATTTAAGGTTTAAAATCTGAAACGGAAACAAGCTGGTCAGAAATGGATGGCATATTCAAAATCAAAGGTGAGTTAATCTCACTCAGTTAAATTATAATTTAAATTTAATTGGTTAAATTTAAATAATTGTTGAATGATTGATTTGGTTTGATGTGATACTATATATATAGTAGTATCTAGCAATATATACATATTGGCATATGTATATATTGGAGTTATTGATATTCCCGCATTTGTATAGCGGATGAGACCCTATGCGCCGCATAATAGCGGATGATATTTTATAAAACCCATATACCGCGATATTCCACCTTGAAGTGGAATTGGTATTGTGCTAACGTCTGTGGATGCAGGGAAACAGGTTGGAGGGATCCAACTGGATTCCTCAAAATATTTAATTTTGTTTAAATATTCTGTGATATGATTGTTGATATCCTGTGATGATTTATATTGGATAATCTGGTTGGATTGAATTTCCCAGTATAATGAGTTACCAAAAGCAATTGAATTGAATTTTGGAAAGAAATAAAGGAGTAAAATTTAAGTTAAATAATTCTAGTGAATTCGAATAAATTAAATAAGGAACTGTAAAGGAAATAAAGAAATTTCTAAATTCGAACAAATATGGGAAAAGAGGATTTTGAATTTAATAGTGAAGAAATAAATCTTTAACTAAAGTGATATTATTTAAAAATATAAAAGAATTGATTTTATTGGAATTTAAAGATATAATTTAATTAAAATATTAATTGAAGAAGTTTGGAAATCCGAAATTGGTATTTTAGTTAAAAAGGGTTTTAACTCATAATAAGGAAATAAAAGATGAAAGTTAATGTATTTGAAATAATTGAAGTAAATAGGGAAATTTACTTCAAAGTAAAGTAAAATGGAAATCAATTGGAAATTGATTTAAGTGTTTAAAAACTTGGGTTTTTAAAAGAGAAATGAGATTTTGGAGATATAAACTGAGTTTATAAAGTAAAATAAAATATCAGTGGATATTTGAGAATATAAATTCAAGATGGGAATTTATAAAAGGATATGGATTGGTTTAAAAATAAATGTTGGTTTATTTTTAAAAGATGGAAATGAGAAGTGTATTTCTCTGGATTGTCAAGTACGTTTTTCCAAGGCAATTTTAAATACAAGTTAAAAGTTTAATATGTTTTAAAAAGCATATTTTAGAAGATTGATTATTTCTAAATGTTAAAGTCTAAAGTAAGTATTTTCAAAAATCTATTATTGTAGTAATTATATAAAAGTGATTTGCTATTATGTTTTAAAAGAGAAATTTAGTTTATATTTGTAAAGTGGTTTCATTTTAAATATTTCTTAAGTATATATTTTGTTAAGGTATCAAAGTAGTTTTTAAATTTCAATATTATAAAGTATATTTATAGTAAAGTGCTTTTAAATTATTTTTAAATCTAAAGTATTTTGTACTTGGTGTTTCAGAGAAATAAATATTTGGGGAAATGTATTCCGTAAGCGGAAACTGTTTGAAATTGTTTCCAAAAGGAGTTTGAAAATAGAAATATATATTGGAAAGATATTTGGGCAAATAAATAATGTGGGAAATTATTTATTGTGTGATGGTTGCTTGTGGATGTTAATTGATAGTTAAATAACCGACTATCAATATTGGCCAAATGCGTTGATCGTTTCGAAGAGACCGGGATCGAGTTTCCGTATACCAGGATTCTAGGTCTGGAGACTCGAATACCACTTCGATCCGGTTTGTACGTTTCGTGTAACGATTTCGGAGTCGAAGATGGAGCAGTGAAGTGCAAGGGCTAGTCGCTACTAATCCTGAGGATATTTCCAAAATGGATGTAGTAGGAATAGTGCCTTCGGTTCCGTTCGGACCCGGGACGGACTTGTATGGACGAATGCTTTCGTGACATCGTCAGGTGGACGATGGGCATTCTAAGGGATATGTGCTAAAAAGGTATCGTTTAGCCTCGAGCCTCATCAACCGGGAATGACTGAAAATCAGGGGTTATGCAGCAAGGCTTCGTGGGTAGCACCCACTTGAGAGTAAGGTCATCCCTGTCTAGATGTCCCTTTTATTTCGGCTTAGTGGTGCGGTTGCTGATCACAACCGTGGGGTGATTTTACTTGGAATTATCCAGTAAGGGATGATTCCGGTCTTGTGTTGCAGGGGAGCGGGCGTACTCCTCGGTACTGTGATCTAGGCCACGTACTGTGACAGGTGGTACCCCAGTGCCTAGTCATTCGTTGGAAATCCATTCTCCCTACGTGCCTTGTACGAGTTTTGTTTGTATTACCCACGTTGTGGCTAGTATGCTGGAATTTAATCATGTAACAATTTCAGCTATTTTAATAAGTATTTGTGAATAGACACTATTATAATATCAGAGAATTTTGATAAAAAATGTTTTAGCTATCGTAAGGTAAAAACCCGACATGTTTATTTGTGGCGTGGTCTTACGAGATGCTTTTATTTTCAAAAGGATTTTGAAACTTTAATAATCAATTTGAGTGTGATTTTCTCACGCTGGTTTTCCAGACTGACTCGGGTATTGTTTTATATGATGCTCGGGTCAGACCGAGATAAACAGGTTCAGGATATGATGCTGTGGAGCTCAGGAGACGAGCTGGATGACGATACGTACTCTCGTACTTGCTATTATTTTTCCGCTGTGTATTCAGTTGTATGTTATGGATGTTGATGTACTCTGATGATGTATTCTGATGATGTATTATATAAACAGATATAGTTTTTGATTTGTGTAAAGATCTGTTGATATATATTATATTTTATTCCGATGCGATGTGAGATTCTGTTGTTGATTTTCTGTTTCTTCTTCTTCTACCTCTTCTTCTTTAACACAAATGGTTCGATTTTCCGGGACTGGAAAGTCGGGCTGTTACAGTGGCAGCTGTAAACGTTTAGAGATTCATTTAATCGGTTTAATTTAAAATCGATCGTTTATTTCCATAACTCACCCAGACGATCGAATTAGGCCTTGAAACCTGTTCCATTGTGTTTGGAATGTGGGTAAAACTTTACAAACATCTGGCGACATGCCTCGATAGAAGTTTTAAATTTTAAGCTGCTTTTAATTGTGATATTTGTAATTAAATAATATTTTAAAATTGTTTAAGTCAAACCATCTGCCACTTTCTTTCTTTTCCAGCCACCCTATGATAGGATCCTTCCTTTTCTAATACGCTTCCCTCTCTTCAAAACACAGCCGAAACAGAGGAAAGAAAATAAAAACCAAAGCTTTGAAAAATTTGAATCTCACCAATTTCTCAGTAGAAAAAAAATAAAACCGATTTAAAAAAAATCAAATTTCAACAAATGCTTCGATCTGGTGTGCTTGAGGTGAAGTGCGGCCCTATCTGGGTGAAGTCGACAGTATAGTTTAAGGTGAGCATGGACTAGGTGTAACGATCCAGAATTTTGAACAAATTAAATTGAGGATATTTAATTAATTTTAAATATTTGAATGATGATTTAATTTGAATCCCCGATATAACCGTGAGTTTGGCGATTAAATTATAAAATTTAATCTAGTGAATGTTGAATAAAAATTCAACTCTTCAATTTTAAGCCGAAGAAAAATATTTCAAAAGCTTTTAAAATTCATATTGATAACACTGGAGATAATAGAAGTTTCAGAATGTAATTTCAAACTGTTTTGTTCAGATTTGAAATTTATATCGTTCGATCGATATTTAAAATACAGCGTTCCGGGGCACAGTCTCGGAATTCGACGAAACCAGTTTCATTGGGTCCGTAATATTGTATTATTACTGGATTTCCAATTTCGTATTTTTCGGAGTTGATATGAGAGCATACGACGTATAAACGCGTTGAAATTTAAATTAAATACAATTTAAATTTAAAATTTGAATTGTTGCCGACATCAGAAGTAAGGCACACGATATCTCTCTGCAAAGCCACGCGACTTTCCTAAAATCGCGCCTAAAATTTCGATACCAAATCGTGCAAAGTATTCCTCTTTCCATTTTAAATTTTCACATCCTCTCGGCTAAAAACAAACGAAAACAAAATTCTTCCTTCGTTCGAATTAAAATCAATTCAAAGAAAAACAATGGACGCTTTATATTTCAAAAAAAATCGCAGTTTCCCCCTTTTCACAAAAACAAAGTCGTAGTCGAAGCAACAAGAATTAAATGGCCAAAGCCTGAGAATCAATATCCTCACAGTAGCGACTCACGAGAGAGAGGGCGATTTGTTCAAGTTCGATTTGAGCTCGAAGAGGGAAAGGGCGCGCTTTCGATCGATGAAGGCGAAGTTCGACTTTTTCTCGAGAGGGGATTGTGCCTGTTGATGATGTGGCGGCAGTCGCGTGTTTGGGGGAAAGTCGATGGCGTTCGAGGATGCAGTGGTACTTGGGAATTGAAGCGAAGACAATGGCCTACTCGAGCATCTCGTTCGTCGACTGGCATCGACGTGGAGGACGAGGCGAATCGCTGCAGGGAAAACTATGGATTTTGGACCGATGAAGGCATCGCGACTTGAGGGATGGGTCTCGAAGGCGGCTGAAGGCATGTGCGTACGCGTTAACTTAGGGAGGCGTGGCGTCGACGACTCCTACCTCGGCAAGGTGGTTTTGTTCAGGTGGAGTTCGAAGACAGTGAAGGTATTCAATTATTTTAATTTAATGTAAATATATATATATACATATATGCGGATGTAAGAAAATGTATGCAGTTAAAATACAGTAAGTATATACATATATATAAAGTTTTAAACATAACTGTTTTGAAATTTAAATGTATATATATAAACAGCAAGATATATTGTTTTACTGTAAGGCAAAATGATTCTGTAATTTCAATGAGGGTATGTACTGTTTTTATATATTCATGTTTAAATGGAAATTTTCGCTTATATATTTATAAAGAAAAGAAAATATATATAAGGTTATATAAAGATTGGATTTTTTTTATAAAGTGTAGTTTTATATATATAGATAAACCTTGAAAGATAGAAATTTTTAAATGGGAAAATACATATTTTTATAGATATTTGGAATCCATATAAACTATTTTCGTATGGAAATGTGTTTCAAATAACAATAAAGATAAAAAGAAATAGTAATGAATTGTTCGGTCAATTTAAATAGTTAATAGAAAATTTGTTTAAATAAATCATTCGATAAAATTAAATAATTGGTTTAAAGAAATTATCAGATGATAATTTATTGCCAATTTATTCAAATATTAATAGACTGTATAAATTATTTATACAAGGTTAAAGTCGAGAAAACGAAAGAAGAAAAGGAAAAATGGGATGGCAAATCTATAAAGCTAAGGTGAGATCTTCTCACTCAGATTTATAATTGAATTGCAGTTATTGATTGATTTGTTTGAATGTGCTATTAGATATGATAGGATATATATATATATATATAGCAGTATATACATATTGGCATATGTATATATTGGATTGATTGATTTCCCGCCTCGTATAGCGGATGAGACCCTATTGCGCCGTTAGTAAGCGGATTTTTATAAAAACCCATATACCGCGATATTCCACCTCGAAGTGGAATGGTATTGTGCTAACGTCTTTGGATGCAGGGAAACAGGTTGGAGGGATCCAACTGGACCCCTCACATTGATTTATTTTATTTATACTGTGGTATGAATCTGTGAATGATTATTGTTGTTATTGAATTGATATCTGGAAATTGTTTGAGAAGCTAAAATTTAGCTGAATGGATGTTTTGACATCATTGGATTCCAAAGATAAACGAAATTGAATTTTTGGTAATTCAAGTAGAAAATTTCTAAGTGAATTGATTTTTTTTGAAATTGAATAAATTTTGAAGAGAAAAATTTAAAAGTATAAAAGCTGATTTTTATAATCTTATCGGATTAATTCCAGAACCAGAATCAAGTGAAAGTGTTAAATAAATGGACTTCGTAAAATAGTGATTTTCAATTGAATAATTTAGTTAAACATTGGATTTTTTTTTGATTGAAAGAAGCAATTGAGATTTATTTTCCTTAAAAAGGAATTTATTTATAAGGAGATAAGTTGGAAATCCAATTTGAAATTTAATCGGTAAATTGAAATAATTTGGGAAATCAATGTAAAATGATTTTTATTGGAAGAATCCATTTAGAAATAGGATATTGAATAATTTGAAAAGAATAAAAATTTATTTTAGCAGTGAAAATAAATTTAGAAATCAATCTGTAATTGATTTGGAGTTAAAGCAGAATTAGAAATTAATTTGAAATCCGATTTTAGATTCAAAAGTGAATATTTGGAAAAATGAATCCAATTGAAATAAGGGAATGTGAATCTAAATGGAAATGATGTTAAAATGATTTATAAAGGGATGAACTTTAAAATTGTAAAGTTTTAAAAGAACGATTTTGAAAATAAATGAATTATAAGTATTAACTTATAATATGGACCGTTAGTATAAAAAATTGAGTTATGAATTGAACTAGTTAATGAAGAAGATTCATAAATTGTAGTTTTTATAAATGGAAATAGAATTTATAAACGTGTTTATAAATTCGAAATAGATTGAAATTGATAAATTAAATATGGAAGATTATTAAAAAAAGGTATATTCACGATTTTGGACAGTGAATATATCATTGAATAAAAATGGATTCATTTTTTTTAGAAGTGATATTTTAAAATAAAGATTGTTTTAAAGATGTTTTAAAACGTATGAACTATCGAAATCATAGATTTCAACATTTATTGTTGAAATAGACGTTTTCGAAAAATAAGGAAATGATGGACTATAACACTGTTGTTATAGTAAATGATTTCCGAAAGGAAATGTTTTGTCTAGTATTGGGATTTATATATCTATCAAATTTCGAATCCCTATACTAGTGATTTTGAGTCGTCGTAACGATGTTTTACGTAACATTCGTTTTGACTCAAATAGATGTTAAAATTTATGATTTCCTTAAAGAATGAACTGTATACTTAATTTGATTTAAGTATATCGAGTATTTTCAAATGTTGAAAATAAATAGATTTGTGAAATACTTATTATTAAATAAGTAAGGAATTGCTTTTCCAATGTGAAATGAACGGTTTGAGGATTTATCCTTGTAAAGATAAATTGAGATTGAATATTGAAAACGATTTGAAATTCAAATACCAATAGATATTCGAAAGTATAAATTCAATACGGAATTTATAAAAGAAAGCGAAGTTGTTTAAAAATAAATATTGATTTATTTTTGAAGTGTGGAAATTTGATTTGAAATTGTTTTCAAATGGTTAAGTGTGGAAATTTTATATCTAGTAAAGATATTTTTGAAGATGAAATAATTTGGAAAATTATTTGGAATCTGATGATGTTGCGCATCTTTATTGATAGTTAAATAACCGACTATCAATAATTACCTTTAGATAGGTATTTGTTGTGAATTGGATGAATTTGAATGCCACACTTATTTTTGAATAAACGCTCACTATTCGGGTTAGCCGGGAAAGGACCATGGGGTCGTATAACCCATTCCGAATATGTGATACGTCGTTATGAATCACATTCGAAGACCGGTGTTGAAGACCGGATATTTTTGAAAACGGAAGGATTACCGTCGAGTTACTCTACATCGACTGATCTTCGATTTAGAGGTTTTATCACCCTTAGTGACGGGAAGTCCTGACGTGATTGAAAATTATCCGGATGTGCAAGGGCTTCGTGAGAAGTGCCTTCGGTTCTGTTCGATCCCGGAACAGACTTGTATGGATTGTGTGTCTGACGTTACAATTTGAGATATAAAGCTGATTTCTTTCAAATACATTTCTGTTGGTGGCGGAGAATTTATTCTCTTAGCTTAACACCCTTCTCTGAGACGTACGAGCTCAGAGGTTATGTAGTTGAAATTCATCAGCGATATATCCCAATTTGGTAACGTGGCATACTGAGTGTTGCTGTGAAATGATCAGTGTTTGATCATTTGTGATATGATCATTTGTTTGATCTTATATCTTTGTGATCATAGGTTGATCATTTTGTTTGACCCGAAGCAGGGCTTTTTGAGAAAGCGTAGCTTTGTGGACGAGACTTCATCGAGCCTCACACCCCGGAAATGGTCGAAACAGGACGAATGCGGCAAGGTTCTAGGGAGTAGCGCCCCTTAGTGTATGTCATTCCTTCTGGATAAAGGTGGTATCATGGTATGGAGCCCAGATACTTAACCTCTGTGGTTGCTGCACAGTTATTATTACTTTGTGGTTTGTTGGAAATCGGGGATCCTCGGGAAGATCGGTGACGATCGGGGGATGGCATACGCGTGTCAGTAGTTACCTATTTTTGCAGAGGTAACCCGGCCTTGTGTTGGCAGAGATCCGGTTAGGTTCTCGGGTCGTCTATTCCAGGGACGTACCCATCGTGGATAGGAAGTTCCTTAGCCTGACCATTTGTTGGAAATCCAAAGAAACAATACGAGCCTTTACGAGTTCAATTGTATAACCTGTCTCCTCAGGAGGCAGCTATAGCAGGCATAATATAATGGTACCTATGCTGGCTAAGATTTATATTATACTTTCGAAATGTTTTCCACTATGCACTAATAATAATATCAAAAAGAATTTGATTTTTGCGTAGTAAGCATCTTTGACTATCATAAGAAGAAATCTCCTCCAAGTCTGCGTTTGCATTGTGTGTGAGGTGGGAGGTCTTATGGTAGTTTCATTTTCCAAAAGCATTTCGAATTGACTTTAAAATTATCCTGTTGTTTATTTTAAAGAATAACTGTTTTACGATCTCACACCAGTCACCATGACTGACTCGGAGTTTATTGTTTCCCTTCTAAACTTTGGGTGCCCACCAATTTCCACACGGGCAGCCTAGAGTTATGTTATCAGGATATTCTGGATATTCTGGAGCTTTGGAGATAAGCTGAATGGCAAGACGTAGTATTTGTATCTGATAGTATTTATTCCGCTGTGTATTCTGTATAAGGACAAGTTTATATAACTGTCCATTGTTGTATATTGACTCTGATTGATGTATGTATAAACTGATATAGTTCTTTGTTTTTAAAAGACTAGTGTTATCTATTATATATTGTTCCGCTGCGATAGGTGAGATTCTGATATTGTCTCTGTTCCGTATCTGTTTGTTGTTTTGTCGTTCTTCTTCTCTTTTTCTTCTATCTTCTTCTTCTTCTACCTTTTTCTTCTTTCTTAAACCCTCACTATTGGAGTTTCCGACACTCGATTGCTCGACAGTCGATAAAGTGAGTATCGATGTTGAATTTTCGAAAGTCGAAAATTTCGGTATGTGACAAAGTGGTATCAGAGCATATGGTTAAGCGACAACCCTGCTCTGTTGGGTGTTACTCATTAGAGATAGAGTCAGTAGTACTCTAGAATGAGTTGAGTGTAATAATAGATACGAGTGCGTATTTGTTAGTGAATATAAAATTGTTTTATATTGTGATGATTGGTTTGTTGAGTGGTATATGGATTCTGGTCGGTATTGTCCGTACAACTCTATCGATAGGGATCTCTAAACACTTATATAGAACAATTCGGCACAGTATTGATTTTAAATAGGGTAAATGAAATAATTTTACCCAAAACTATTTTTGTATAGAAAAGAAATGTTTTTCTATGAAGTACTATAGTATATGGTTGAATGGATGTTAGGAAAGTGATAATATTGAAAGTTATCATTTTTATATGAAATTGAATAAGAAATTCAAATCGTAACTCCAAAGTTAAAGAAATAAAATTCACATGCAAATGAAATTTGAGAATGTAAATTATAAATGTAATTTGTAATTTAAAATGAGATTCCAGAGAAGTTTTTGGAAATGTTTTTGAAAAGAATTTGAAAATTTTGGAGATTTGGAAAGTTTAAAATCTTTTTGGTTTGAAAATGATTTTTCAAAGGATTTGATATTGTGGAAAATTGTTTTAGAGAGTTGAAAGCTCTAAACTCTTTTCGGTCGCTGGAAAATAATTCCGATGATGATCGCGACATCACCGGTGTTCATTTTCGGGTTTCCAAAAGAGGAATTGCTGCCAAATTGTTTAAATGGAAGTTGTTTTGAAAATTTTGGATTTTTGTTTTGGAAATTCAAAGGATAATTTGAATTGTTTTCAAAAACGGTTTTGAAAGATTGAATATAAGTTGTATAACTTATAAAATGAGAAAATGAAAGTGAAATAAATGATGTTTAATGGGAATATAACTTAAGAAATGATGAATGAGTTTGATTTTGGGTATCAAAATTTATTACTGAAATGAATATGAACTTGAGTTATATAAGTGAAATTCAACTTGAAATGTTAAGTGAATTATCAATTGAATAAATAAATGTATTGGATGTTAATCAATCTAATGAAAGTAAATTGATATGGAAAAATGAATGTAAGTGTAAATTCATCAAAGCTAATTGAAAGGTGTTGAACCAAATTGAATGCTAAAATTTATTTTTGAAATTGTAAGTAAGTAAGACTGAATTGAATTCAGATTTGTGGAAAACAAAGTGAACTATTAAACTAAAATTAGTAAGTGAAGCTAATTGAATGAAGTGAATAAGATTAAAACCGAATGTTGAAGACAAATTTGAATAAATGAATTAGAATTTGTGATGAATCAATAATTGAAACTAATTTAAAATAGTGCAGTTGAATAAATGAAAGCTGATGAAATTCAATATTCAGGAGATAAATTGAATCCAAATTAGATTGGAATTGTGAATTGAATTCAAATGAAAATTGAAATGTAAAATTGAATGAAAATAGATATATAACTTCAATAGTGAATTAGAGATGATATAAGAAGTTTATATTGAAAATTTTGTAATGGAATTTGCCAAATGGTTTGAATATGTAACTAGATATAATGGCTAGTAGGATATACAGGTGTTATGAATTGGGATTTTAATTTTGAAGAGAATTTGAATTGCTCGACAAAAGGTAAGTATTTCAATTTCTATATGAGATTTGCTGATTTCTTGTCTAGCCGCTTGGCTTTTTCTTTTTCTTTTTGAAATCTGAGAGTCCGTAGGGACGTTTTGTAGTCGTACCGTATTAGCCGCGCAAAGGAGACGCTGGCGAAATTTTTCGAAAATTTTGAGTGTTAGAAAATTTTTGAGAAATTTTGAAAGTTTAAAATTTGAATTTAAACTTGAATTTGAATTGAGGAGTTAAACAATGTTGTTTGAAACTTATAATTGAAGTTGGAAAACGAGTTGAATAATAACGAATCTTTAATAGAAAGATTTGTTTTGATAAGTTGATAAAACTATTAGATTGTGAAAAATGATAGACGAGTTAAGGACCATTTTTCCTAACTTGTAATTTCAAGGACGAAATTCTTTTAAGGGGGGAAGTCTGTAACGACCCAGAATTTTGAACAAATTAAATTGAGGATATTTAATTAATTTTAAATATTTGAATGATGATTTAATTTGAATCCCCGATATAACCGTGAGTTTGGCGATTAAATTATAAAATTTAATCTAGTGAATGTTGAATAAAAATTCAACTCTTCAATTTTAAGCCGAAGAAAAATATTTCAAAAGCTTTTAAAATTCATATTGATAACACTGGAGATAATAGAAGTTTCAGAATGTAATTTCAAACTGTTTTGTTCAGATTTGAAATTTATATCGTTCGATCGATATTTAAAATACAGCGTTCCGGGGCACAGTCTCGGAATTCGACGAAACCAGTTTCATTGGGTCCGTAATATTGTATTATTACTGGATTTCCAATTTCGTATTTTTCGGAGTTGATATGAGAGCGTACGACGTATAAACGTGTTGAAATTTAAATTAAATACAATTTAAATTTAAAATTTGAATTGTTGCCGACATCAGAAGTAAGGCACATGATATCTCTCTGCAAAGCCACGCGACTTTCCTAAAATCGCGCCTAAAATTTCGATACCAAATCGTGCAAAGTATTCCTCTTTCCATTTTAAATTTTCACATCCTCTCGGCTAAAAACAAACGAAAACAAAATTCTTCCTTCGTTCGAATTAAAATCAATTCAAAGAAAAACAATGGCCGCTTTATATTTCAAAAAAAATCGCAGTTTCCCCCTTTTCACAAAAACAAAGTCGTAGTCGAAGCAACAAGAATTAAATGGCCAAAGCCTGAGAATCAATATCCTCACAGTAGCGACTCACGAGAGAGAGGGCGATTTGTTCAAGTTTGATTTGAGCTCGAAGAGGGAAAGGGCGCGCTTTCGATCGATGAAGGCGAAGTTCGACTTTTTCTCGAGAGGGGATTGTGCCTGTTGATGATGTGGCGGCAGTCGCGTGTTTGGGGGAAAGTCGATGGCGTTCGAGGATGCAGTGGTACTTGGGAATTGAAGCGAAGACAATGGCCTACTCGAGCATCTCGTTCGTCGACTGGCATCGACATGGAGGACGAGGCGAATCGCTGCAGGGAAAACTATGGATTTTGGACCGATGAAGGCATCGCGACTTGAGGGATGGGTCTCGAAGGCGGCTGAAGGCATGTGCGTACGCGTTAACTTAGGGAGGCGTGGCGTCGACGACTCCTACCTCGGCAAGGTGGTTTTGTTCAGGTGGAGTTCGAAGACAGTGAAGGTATTCAATTATTTTAATTTAATGTAAATATATATATATACATATATGCGGATGTAAGAAAATGTATGCAGTTAAAATACAGTAAGTATATACATATATATAAAGTTTTAAACATAACTGTTTTGAAATTTAAATGTATATATATAAACAGCAAGATATATTGTTTTACTGTAAGGCAAAATGATTCTGTAATTTCAATGAGGGTATGTACTGTTTTTATATATTCATGTTTAAATGGAAATTTTCGCTTATATATTTATAAAGAAAAGAAAATATATATAAGGTTATATAAAGATTGGATTTTTTTTTATAAAGTGTAGTTTTATATATATAGATAAACCTTGAAAGATAGAAATTTTTAAATGGGAAAATACATATTTTTATAGATATTTGGAATCCATATAAACTATTTTCGTATGGAAATGTGTTTCAAATAACAATAAAGATAAAAAGAAATAGTAATGAATTGTTCGGTCAATTTAAATAGTTAATAGAAAATTTGTTTAAATAAATCATTCGATAAAATTAAATAATTGGTTTAAAGAAATTATCAGATGATAATTTATTGCCAATTTATTCAAATATTAATAGACTGTATAAATTATTTATACAAGGTTAAAGTCGAGAAAACGAAAGAAGAAATGGAAAAATGGGATGGCAAATCTATAAAGCTAAGGTGAGATCTTCTCACTCAGATTTATAATTGAATTGCAGTTATTGATTGATTTGTTTGAATGTGCTATTAGATATGATAGGATATATATATATAGCAGTATATACATATTGGCATATGTATATATTGGATTGATTGATTTCCCGCCTCGTATAGCGGATGAGACCCTATTGCGCCGTTAGTAAGCGGATTTTTATAAAAACCCATATACCGCGATATTCCACCTCGAAGTGGAATGGTATTATGCTAACGTCTTTGGATGCAGGGAAACAGGTTGGAGGGATCCAACTGGACCCCTCACATTGATTGATTTTATTTATACTGTGGTATGAATCTGTGAATGATTATTGTTGTTATTGAATTGATATCTGGAAATTGTTTGAGAAGCTAAAATTTAGCTGAATGGATGTTTTGACATCATTGGATTCCAAAGATAAACGAAATTGAATTTTTGGTAATTCAAGTAGAAAATTTCTAAGTGAATTGATTTTTTTTGAAATTGAATAAATTTTGAAGAGAAAAATTTAAAAGTATAAAAGCTGATTTTTATAATCTTATCGGATTAATTCCAGAACCAGAATCAAGTGAAAGTGTTAAATAAATGGACTTCGTAAAATAGTGATTTTCAATTGAATAATTTAGTTAAACATTGGATTTTTTTTTGATTGAAAGAAACAATTGAGATTTATTTTCCTTAAAAAGGAATTTATTTATAAGGAGATAAGTTGGAAATCCAATTTGAAATTTAATCGGTAAATTGAAATAATTTGGGAAATCAATGTAAAATGATTTTTATTGGAAGAATCCATTTAGAAATAGGATATTGAATAATTTGAAAAGAATAAGAATTTATTTTAGCAGTGAAAATAAATTTAGAAATCAATCTGTAATTGATTTGGAGTTAAAGCAGAATTAGAAATTAATTTGAAATCCGATTTTAGATTCAAAAGTGAATATTTGGAAAAATGAATCCAATTGAAATAAGGGAATGTGAATCTAAATGGAAATGATGTTAAAATGATTTATAAAGGGATGAACTTTAAAATTGTAAAGTTTTAAAAGAACGATTTTGAAAATAAATGAATTATAAGTATTAACTTATAATATGGACCGTTAGTATAAAAAATTGAGTTATGAATTGAACTAGTTAATGAAGAAGATTCATAAATTGTAGTTTTTATAAATGGAAATAGAATTTATAAACGTGTTTATAAATTCGAAATAGATTGAAATTGATAAATTAAATATGGAAGATTATTAAAAAAAGGTATATTCACGATTTTGGACAGTGAATATATCATTGAATAAAAATGGATTCATTTTTTTTTAGAAGTGATATTTTAAAATAAAGATTGTTTTAAAGATGTTTTAAAACGTGTGAACTATCGAAATCATAGATTTCAACATTTATTGTTGAAATAGACGTTTTCGAAAAATAAGGAAATGATGGACTATAACACTGTTGTTATAGTAAATGATTTCCGAAAGGAAATGTTTTGTCTAGTATTGGGATTTATATATCTATCAAATTTCGAATCCCTATACTAGTGATTTTGAGTCGTCGTAACGATGTTTTACGTAACATTCGTTTTGACTCAAATAGATGTTAAAATTTATGATTTCCTTAAAGAATGAACTGTATACTTAATTTGATTTAAGTATATCGAGTATTTTCAAATGTTGAAAATAAATAGATTTGTGAAATACTTATTATTAAATAAGTAAGGAATTGCTTTTCCAATGTGAAATGAACGGTTTGAGGATTTATCCTTGTAAAGATAAATTGAGATTGAATATTGAAAACGATTTGAAATTCGAATACCAGTAGATATTCGAAAGTATAAATTCAATACGGAATTTATAAAAGAAAGTGAAGTTGTTTAAAAATAAATATTGATTTATTTTTGAAGTGTGGAAATTTGATTTGAAATTGTTTTCAAATGGTTAAGTGTGGAAATTTTATATCTAGTAAAGATATTTTTGAAGATGAAATAATTTGGAAAATTATTTGGAATCTGATGATGTTGCGCATCTTTATTGATAGTTAAATAACCGACTATCAATAATTACCTTTAGATAGGTATTTGTTGTGAATTGGATGAATTTGAATGCCACACTTATTTTTGAATAAACGCTCACTATTCGGGTTAGCCGGGAAAGGACCATGGGGTCGTATAACCCATTCCGAATATGTGATACGTCGTTATGAATCGCATTCGAAGACCGGTGTTGAAGACCGGATATTTTTGAAAACGGAAGGATTACCGTCGAGTTACTCTACATCGACTGATCTTCGATTTAGAGGTTTTATCACCCTTAGTGACGGGAAGTCCTGACGTGATTGAAAATTATCCGGATGTGCAAGGGCTTCGTGAGAAGTGCCTTCGGTTCTGTTCGATCCCGGAACAGACTTGTATGGATTGTGTGTCTGACGTTACAATTTGAGATATAAAGCTGATTTCTTTCAAATACATTTCTGTTGGTGGCGGAGAATTTATTCTCTTAGCTTAACACCCTTCTCTGAGACGTACGAGCTCAGAGGTTATGTAGTTGAAATTCATCAGCGATATATCCCAATTTGGTAACGTGGCATACTGAGTGTTGCTGTGAAATGATCAGTGTTTGATCATTTGTTTGATCTTATATCTTTGTGATCATAGGTTGATCATTTTGTTTGACCCGAAGCAGGGCTTTTTGAGAAAGCGTAGCTTTGTGGACGAGACTTCATCGAGCCTCACACCCCGGAAATGGTCGAAACAGGACGAATGCGGCAAGGTTCTAGGGAGTAGCGCCCCTTAGTGTATGTCATTCCTTCTGGATAAAGGTGGTATCATGGTATGGAGCCCAGATACTTAACCTCTATGGTTGCTGCACAGTTATTATTACTTTGTGGTTTGTTGGAAATCGGGGATCCTCGGGAAGATCGGTGACGATCGGGGGATGGCATACGCGTGTCAGTAGTTACCTATTTTTGCAGAGGTAACCCGGCCTTGTGTTGGCAGAGATCCGGTTAGGTTCTCGGGTCGTCTATTCCAGGGACGTACCCATCGTGGATAGGAAGTTCCTTAGCCTGACCATTTGTTGGAAATCCAAAGAAACAATACGAGCCTTTACGAGTTCAATTGTATAACCTGTCTCCTCAGGAGGCAGCTATAGCAGGCATAATATAATGGTACCTATGCTGGCTAAGATTTATATTATACTTTCGAAATGTTTTCCACTATGCACTAATAATAATATCAAAAAGAATTTGATTTTTGCGTAGTAAGCATCTTTGACTATCATAAGAAGAAATCTCCTCCAAGTCTGCGTTTGCATTGTGTGTGAGGTGGGAGGTCTTATGGTAGTTTCATTTTCCAAAAGCATTTCGAATTGACTTTAAAATTATCCTGTTGTTTATTTTAAAGAATAACTGTTTTACGATCTCACACCAGTCACCATGACTGACTCGGAGTTTATTGTTTCCCTTCTAAACTCTGGGTGCCCACCAATTTCCACACGGGCAGCCTAGAGTTATGTTATCAGGATATTCTGGATATTCTGGAGCTTTGGAGATAAGCTGAATGGCAAGACGTAGTATTTGTATCTGATAGTATTTATTCCGCTGTGTATTCTGTATAAGGACAAGTTTATATAACTGTCCATTGTTGTATATTGACTCTGATTGATGTATGTATAAACTGATATAGTTCTTTGTTTTTAAAAGACTAGTGTTATCTATTATATATTGTTCCGCTGCGATAGGTGAGATTCTGATATTGTCTCTGTTCCGTATCTGTTTGTTGTTTTGTCGTTCTTCTT
The DNA here is from genome assembly GCA_030737815.1 of Allium fistulosum. Lineage (NCBI taxonomy): Eukaryota > Viridiplantae > Streptophyta > Magnoliopsida > Asparagales > Amaryllidaceae > Allium > Allium fistulosum. The sequence continues at coordinate 331,757,938 of CM060901.1, read as the reverse complement.
CTCTTTTTCTTCTATCTTCTTCTTCTTCTACCTTTTTCTTCTTTCTTAAACCCTCACTATTGGAGTTTCCGGCACTCGATTGCTCGACAGTCGGTAAAGTGAGTATCGATGTTGAATTTTCGAAAGTCGAAAATTTCGGTATGTGACACTAGGGTTTTAGCTCTTGCGTAATCTAGGCCTCGATTCGTCAAACGGAGTTCGTATTTGCGTTTGGGGTGGAAAGCGACGCATAGGAGCCGAGTTTGGAGACGTGCGGCCACGTCTAGAGGAGTGCGATGGTTGTATGGCAGGCAAAGGTAGGCTACAGGTCGCATTTAGGTGAAGAGGTTCGGGCGAGGCAAGGTGGGTATGGGAAGATCGAGATTTCGATGAGAAGTGTGTTGGTGTGGTCGGAATGTTGATTCAAGGCTCGAGTCTTCGTATCAGTGTCGTGTACGCACGCGGCCATGGGTTTCAGCGTGTACAGAGAAGTAAAGGAAGGGGGGGAGATGAACGTTAGTGGGCCGGGTTTGAAGCAACTGGGTATTGCAATTTTAATTAAAAATTCAAGTTATATAAATTAGCTAAGTTTTATTCCGATTCTTATAAAATTCATAACTCATTCGTACGAGGTCCGAATCGGACGAAACTGGCGACGCCGGAATCATGGAGACGAGATCTACACTGCAGACCCGGGAGTGTTTCGAGCTCGTTAAAATTTTTGGTTAAATCGAACGCGCTCGATTTAATTTAAAATTTGAACGATTGGCAACGTAAACTCAAGGTGAGTGTTTTATAACGCTCACAACGTACTAGAATATTCTGATGCTAGTTAAATTTAATATTGTGAAGTGATATGATTTTTATTTGTCGTTGTTGATAAAAATTTAACTGTCATCTTGATTGTCGTCGAATTAAATGTTAGAAATTGAAATCGACAGTCAAATTAGAATTGAAATCGACAGTCTAATTAGAATGGAAATTTAATCGCAAGTAAATTACCGAACATTTATAACTATGAAATTTCTGTGATTTATATTGTCTGTTTGGATGATTGGTTGCGATGGATGCTATTGATTGATGTTTGAATGTTTGGATGTTTATTTGTTGTATATATCCTATCATCACCCTGTGTATTATTTATAGTTGTAAATTAAACCATTGTGAATAAATTGAGAAATAGGTTGAAATGATATATACCTATGACACTATGGTTTGATTTGAAGTGATATATCTATTTCTGAAATTTAATTGAAATAACTGATCACTTGGCCATAGGATAGAAAATTATATATGGGCACCGGATTGGTTAAATTAAATAATTTGTAAAATCTTTGATTTGGAATTATTTTAAATGGTCTGATTTAAAGGAATTTAAAAATCAAATTTTATAGAAATTGAATTCATCGCGAGTTTGATGTTGAGATGTTGAAATAAATTTTGTTAAACAAATTGGTTAATAATTGAAGTTAAGATTTTGGAATTAAAAATTGTGATATGATTGAATTTCATTAATTGATTTGATTTTTTTAAAGAATTCAACGTTTATTCGGACTTTGTCAATTATTAAGTAAAGTGTGATAAAGACAACATTTTGACATCGAAATTGAGACAATTGGATTTGGGATGGAATAAAATTTAAATTTGAAATCAAAACTTGATTTGAATTGAAATTGAGATTTAATCGATGGAATGGAAATTTGAATTTGATTCAGATTGGTAAGTTGGAAATTAAAATGGTTGACTTTGAAGCTATTTCAAATTTGGTATTCTTAAGTTATTCTGTTGTACAAACTATTTTAAATACTTAAACTATTTTATAGTAAACTATTTCAACCTATATTAACTATATTAAATTATTTTAACTTATTTCAAACATATTAACTTATTTTAATCTATTTTAAATCTACTTAACCCAATTTAATTTATTTTAAACTAATTAACTGTTTTAATTTATTTTAATTTTATTTTATCTATTTTTAAGCTATTCAGCCTATTTTTATTTTATTTAATCTATCTTAAAAATCTATTTAACTATATTAAATCAAATTTAAACTATTTTGAAATCTATCTTTAATATTTTAGAGTATTTTTAAATATTTTAAATTTTACGTTATTCTTAAAACTATTCAAACTATTTTCCAAAATTTCCAGCTGGTCAATAAGGTGAAATGTTTATATTTAAATCTTGGATTTAAATACGAATTGGGCTAAATGAAGTTACAACCTAAATTGAAATGGATTTGATTTTGAAGCGAACTTGATATCTTGATATCAATTATGAATTGATTTTGAAAATGTAAAAGAACCATCCGGTGTGTAATAAGCGTTTGGTTGTTAAAGAGACCGGGATCGGATATGGGCATACTCTCTGTCGATACTGAAAACCACTTTAACAACTGTGTACGTGGTGGAGATTCCAGAAATGAAGTAGGATGGTTTGGCGACGATTCTCTATATGGTATGACGTGACCCTGACTCCCGTGAGTCAGCTTAGATGTGACTAAAATCAGGAGCTATACCGGGCCAATGTGAGGTCATTCCTCTTATCGGGCATATTGCTTCGATACCATTCTATTACTTTTGTGATTCGATTTGGTGGCCACCCCTCGATTGTTTGGGAGTGTGTCCGAGGTGGGCGGTAGTAGCTGCTATGCGTCACCACCAGTCCGGGAGTGCAATTGGTATATCTACCCTGGCATCTCCTCGTGTGCCGTGTTCACATGCCCTAGCGTGCCTTCTACGAGTTTTTTTTGTACCATACCTATGGGGTGCCCTCTGCGTAAACCTTTCGGAGGAGCGTACGGTACTGTATAGACTATGAGAATATATAAAATGTGTTAAGGGGGATATGGGTAACGCCTTAACGCTATTTTAATAGTTTATTTTACTATAGACATATTATAATAGCGTATTGTACTACATATGTGACGACCCGGCTTTTTCTCCTCAAAAAGTCGTATCATCATTAAGAAAGAAAGGGATAGAAAAGAGAAAAGAAGAGAAGAAAGAAGAAACAATATCAGAATCTAAACAGCGGAACGAATAAATTATATTAATCAAATAAGATATTACATTGTATCATATACAACAGCTATCAGAGTTACACAACTTATACAACACATACTAGACAGTTATAAACATCTGTCTAGTCATTACAACTCAAATACAACTCAACAAATGACTCAGAGAAACTAACACAGCGGAACACTATATCTACGAACGCTGAAGCCTCCTGCTCCATTGCTCCTCCATAGATTCGTCAAAGCAAACCTGAATCCCTTGGCTACTCGTAAAAATTTGAGTACCCAAGGTTTAATAAAACAGAAAATAAACACTTGGGTCAGACATGGGTCTGGTGTGAGTAAACGGTTTAAATTGCTTAACTTCAAAACCTTTGAAAACAAAGGTATCACGTAAGACTCCCCACAAATAAACATGGGTAAGTTTTTACCTTACGCTAACCAAAACATTTGATAGGAAATCCAGTTATATTATAATAGGGTCTAGGGTTTTCAAGTAAAATACAGAAATAGCTGGAATGCTTACATCTCACGTTCCAACATAGTTGGGCACAACTAATACGTACGGCACTTATTGGATTTTGGATTCCATACAATGGCAGAGCTACTGGGGTACCGCTCGTCACAGTACGTGGCCTAGATCAACGTACCGAGGATCACTCCCAATCCCCTGCAACACAAGGCCGGAACATCCCTTACTGGATAATTCCCGCATAAGAAACCCCGTGGTTGCGGCCAAACAACCACCCACACAGCCGAAATAAAAAGGGACTCTAGACAGGGGAATCTTATACTACTTGGGTGCTACCCACTAACCTTGCTGCACCTCCCCTGTTTTAGCCATTCCCGGTTTGATGAGGCTTGAGGCTACGATTACCTTTAATCAGAACACATCACTTAGAATGCTCATCGTCCACCTGACGATGTGCTGAAAGCATTCAATCCATACAAGTTCGTTCCGGGTTCGAACGAAACCGAAGGCATTATCTCGTTACACTCGTTTTGGAATCACCCTCAGAGTTAACGACAATAACCCTTGCACTCTGAATCTTCATCTTCACTTGAGATTCACGACCTATCGTTAATTTGGATCGATGTGGTATTCGGGTCTCCAGACCTAGAAATCCGGTATACGGAAACCCGATCCCGGTCTCATCGAAATCCAAAACGTATCTTTTAAGGCCAAGTTGTTTAAAGGTTTAAACAATTTGATTCAATTCAATACTTGAATTCACACAGCATTTAACATAGATAAATATCACACATTTATCACAGATATATCCAATATCATATCACAGCATATCATCCAATAGGTATCAACCAATCAGATATTCTACAAAACAATCATATATAAGCAACCATTATTAATCCATATTATAATTAATTTAATTATCTTAAATTAAATTAATTACTTAAGAATTAATCATCTAACCTTGCTTAATCAATCATTAATTAATTACAAACCTTTAATTAATTAATTACTTATTAAATATTAATCACCCTTGATTAATTATTTATTAATTACATAAAGTAATTATCCTTTAATCAATTTCACAAATTAATTATTCTTAACCATTAACAGTAATTAACCATTAATTACTTTTATTAATTGCATTGATTAATTATTCTTAATTAATTACCATTAATTAATTAATTATCCTTAATTAATTACTTTAATTAATTAAACTTTAATTAATCATTTCTATTAATCCACCTTAATTAATCATATACAGTAATTATCATCCTATGATTACTTACCTTAATTAATTAACTTCTTAATTAATTTCTTTAATCCTTTAATTAATTACCAAATAATTAATCCTTAATTACTTTTTGTAAAGTAATTATACTTCCATTACTTCCCATTAAGTACTTTCCTTTAATTAATTACATCCTGTAATTATACATTAATTACCTACACTATGTAATTATACTTATCAATCTTATTAAGTATTCATACTTAATGTCTTTATCAAGTGATTATCTTTAATTAATTTACAAATTAATTAACTTAAATCAATCACATTCATATCATTAATTATACTTGAGTAATTCATCCTTAATTACTCTTTAAACCAATTAATTAATCTTTAATTATAGATTAATTATCCTTTTAATTATTAATTAATAAACCTTAATTATCAATTAATAAAACTTAATAACAAATTAATCAATCCTTAATTTGAGTTAATTAAACCTGAATTATCATTTGATAAATCCTTAATTAATCTTTAATTACAAATTAATCACCCCTTAATTAATAATTAATAAAACTTAATTATTAATTTATAAAACTTAATTACAAATTAAGTACTTCTTAATTACCATTGAGTTTACCTCTAATTACTTAATTTATTAATTACAAATTAATTATCCTTTAGTCATTAATTAAATTAACCTTCATTATTGAGTTAATTAAGTTAATTAATTACTCTTAATTAATTTCTTAACTAATCCTTGATCATTACTAATTAAATTAATTAATTATATCTAATTTCCTTAATTAACTTAATTAATAACAAAACATTAAAACTTTAATTATCTTAAGATAACATTATCTTATTAATACCTTAATTATTATTAACATTTAAACCATTTTATCTTTTGACTTTATTTAATTAAAATATTAATTTAGTTTTTAAAATACTCATTTAACTTGATAAATTAAAATTACCAAATCATAACTTCTTCCAATCAATAACTTAAAACATTTATTAAGTAATAGGTTTAAACTAATTTTAATTTAGATTTAAAAAAAAAAAAACTTGCTTTTATAAAAATCTTTTTAAACTGGTTTAGATTTACTTCGGGTCATACCCGAGACTACCCTGTAGCTACCCCGAGTTTTCTCAAAACTCATCTGCTTCGAGACAATTCTTCACTTGCACGAGAACCCACCCGATCCAACACTTCTTCTCCAACAACATGCCCAAACGTGCATACGTGCACGTGCACAGCAGAACAAAGCGACTCCGACCATCGACGTCGACTTCGACACATCGCCTACGACCTCGCCGTTCAACTCAAGCACCCAGTTCGTCGAATTCGACTGGAATTCAAATTCGAGCAATTCGATCAAAATCCTGGAACCACACCTCGCCTGAAAGCCCTTCGAACTCGACGATGCCGACCACGTACGACCACGAAACTCTGCCTACAAATTCTCCGACCAACCCTTCATCTTTTCCCCTAGGTCCGATGGTCTCCGATCATCCAGAGACACTGTATTGATTCTGTTTCCAGACTTCGACAAAAACTCACTTAAACCCTAGTTCCGCCTCGTCCTGCCACCACAGGCAACTGACATACCTTCGACTATTTTTGCCACCATCTCCAATCACCTAGGTAGCCTCAGCCGAGACCCCAACCCCACTAATGTCGTCGATCGCCAGAATTTCCCCTAAACCCATTTTCTAGTCAATTTCAAATTGCATTCTTAATACATTATTAGAAATCCTGAAATAACTTTCTAAAATCATCATTTGAATTCACTAACCAGATTATAAGATTAAATATATAAATTTCCATATTTGATATTTACCCTTTTTCTGATTTTTACTGTAATTTTTAAATTTACAGTATATTTAATAAATAAACAACCTAAAATTATTTTTTAAAAACAAGAACTCATTGTTATTAACAATTTTCTTTCAACAATCAAAGTCAAATTTTACTTGTTTGAGAAGATAGGAATTTCTATGATGATGATTGAGTCTGTTAATTACAAATACAGAGCACCATATAAACACATACAGTCACATACTGGAAAACAAGCAAGTTTTATACATATATCCAGATAAATAAAGCATGCAAACTATATCAAAATTTTATCACACAAAATCATCACATGCAACATCTAAAACTGTTTTTAAATAAGAGTTTACTCACATTTTAACCAAAATGCAGAGAGCTTAAAACTGAGATGAAAACTGAATCTTTTGACAATTTGAAAAACTTGGTATTGCTTGATGATCTTTAGCCTGGAAATTTGACTTTGTTGAGATGAAACTTTGAAAAAGATTACTGGTTGGAGCTTGCTTGCTGATCTTTGGTTTTTCTCTGGTTTTGTTTCTTCAGTTTGAAAATGGTTTACAGGCTTTAGTTTTTGAGAACGCTTTTAAACTTGAATTTGTTTTCAGATTTTGGAATTATGGGGAGGAATTTGTTTACAGGTTTAAGTATTTATTAAGAGGGATTGTTATAGATTTCGTTACTGACTTTGTTTCTTGTTTTTGAAAAGAGAAGATAACAAAAGAATTTAAGGAAGAGGGTAGGAGTTTATATAGTGTTAATTTAGGATTTATTAAAATTAAAGAAAATTAAAATAAAAGGAATGACACTTGTCCCTTATCTTATCTAATTTCTTAACACATGTTACTTAGCATGCTTTAGGGGCTAACACTTGTAATTAAGCATTTTTATATTATTTTAAAAAGATTTTAAAAGCTTTTTATATTTATTCCTAATTAATAAATACATTTCTAAATTTATAAATGCCTTCCTATGTTATAAATAAATGAAGCCTTTCAAAGAAAATAAAATAAAAACCCATTTATATTCTAATAAAATCATATATAATATATTTAATTCATTTTTAAGTGTTAATATAAAACTTTTGTATTTATTTCTATTAAATAAATACTCTTTCAAATTTCTATAAATAAATTTCTTTTAAAAGGAAAATAAAAAAAAAAAAATCTTATTTCTAAATAAAAACTTTATTCACATATTTTAAATTCAAACTATATTATTATTTTCATTTTAAGATATATATATTTTTCTTTAAATTCAATTCTTAAATCCAAATTCAAATGCAACTTTAAAAAAATCCAAATTTAAAAATCAACTCAAATAAATATAGATATCCATTTTAAACAATCACATTATTAATTGTAAATAATCATCCTATTTAAAATCAATTTAAATACACATATATATACATTTAAACAATACTTATTAAATTTGAAATTATATGTCTATTAAAAAATCTATTTCTACTTATATTTAAAAACAACTCAATATTAAATTGTTTGAAAACAACAACCTTTACCAATATTTAATAATTAATTTAAAAGATTATCTCATTTTAAATTCCCCGAAATCCCGGGATATCACATTCCTTCCCCCTTAAAAGAATTTCGTCCTCGAAATTTAAAACAAAAGATAATCTAAAGTTTTTATTTTATTTTAACCAATTTTAAAACAATTCAAGCCTACTTATCAACCATACACTATCAACAAACAACTATTCATCCAAACAAACAATTTTATCCAAACAACTATACTAGCTACCCGGACACAGATCCGGATAAGCTTCCTAAAATTTCCTCGAGTTTCCCCAAGTATATATATATATACCGGGATACTCGCTTAACAGAATCCAAACAACCAATTCTACTGAGCTACAGATCTCCTACACAACTAGATCTATAAAACTAATCAGAATATCAGATCACAGATAAGTCTAACTCAACTACCAATCCTTCAGAACTGTTGGTTCCAAAACCAATGATGGATCTTACACGTACTTCCTCAAAGATACGCGATATACTCCGAATTCCAGTTATCCAAACTCGCCATTCAATCCTGTAGATCAAACACTTATCCAAATCAGAATATAGAAGAGATCTAAAACAACTCGGAGCTGACTTCCCAGACTTACCCAATCTTATAGCTCCCTTTTACCAGAGAAAACTTCAATAATAACGAAGTCTCCAACTTCGAATTCCAAATTCCTCCATCTCTAATCTTCAGAACTTTCTGACAATTCTGGACTGCCTACATCCTTCTTGATCAGCTCATCCTTTGCCGATGCTTCTCGAAACAAACAGGACCAAAAACAATCCAACAAATGAATTCTCTCAAAATCTACCCAAAATCCAGAACACAAACTCTACCCCAACATCAGTAGACTACAACTTACTTCTCCTATCTGGAAAAGACAAAACAGATGCACTGCCAAATCTGGACTCAAATCCAGAAATATTTCTTGTAGAAATTCTTAATCAAACACTGCAACTCCCAGGTTCTTCCAGCTGTCACCTTGCTTCCGCTGCACAACTCTGATCTGGAGAAAATGAGAAAGCTGTCGATGAACTCGAGCACAGACTAGACAACACTTCCTGGAAACACGGTTCAACAGATCATAAAAAGAAAACTCAGAGGCTCCATAAAATACTGAGCTGTTTCACCAAATCCTTTCTCTAGGAGCTATCCTTCTGAATCACCGGTATAAATCCTGAAATCAAGTCGATACAGAACTCAATCTCAAATGCAGACAAACTTCTGACTTCGCTGAAGATATCCAGAAAGTCTCAGATAACTCAAGAGAATATTCACTATCGCAAGTCACTTTTGCGATTCACTCAGCTTAATTCCAAAGAAACTGCTCTCTCTTATCCACTCAGAACAGCTTATGCTTGACTAACCCATCCATCAAAGAACTGGATCCACTCTACTGCTTCTGAACTCCAACTCTAGAAAACTGCTTAGCCAGAAAACTTCCTGCCGGCACACGAAACACTCTGAGCTGCACTGCTGACCCAGATGCCAAGACTCCCTATCCAAAGCTTCGAGAAACTCGGACTCCAAACCAAACAGAAAAGACTCTGCTGAACTCAGCCACAACACCGAAGCAGACATACTTCCTTAAACTTGCTCCAAAGAAAACATCTTAGGACACAATCCATGGTTACTGCATCTCCTCACGCAACTACTTCTTCCTGAGATTGTCAAGATACCATTACTCGCTTCTGCTCATTCGACAGATTCAAATTCTACTCAAAGATGGACTCTGAACCTTCACAGGTTTCCTTCAGAGATCAGAGAAATCCTTATACTATAGCAAAGCTCACTCGAGACGGTATTAGGTCTTCAGTCTCGACAGATACATTTCCAACCTCAACATTCAAACTCCAACCATTGATAGTCGTGTTACACACACCACTACCCTATCTACCTTTATATCTTATATTGGAAAACCCGAACAGGTAACCCAACAAATAGGTAGAATAAAAAAATATATATATAGTTAAAAATTTACAAATACGCTCTCTCAAGATAGATAGAAATCACTCCAGAGCTAGGTATTCACTCAACCTATAGCTCTGATACCAACTGTGACGACCCGGCTTTTTCTCCTCAAAAAGTCGTATCATCATTAAGAAAGAAAGGGATAGAAAAGAGAAAAGAAGAGAAGAAAGAAGAAACAATATCAGAATCTAAACAGCGGAACGAATAAATTATATTAATCAAATAAGATATTACATTGTATCATATACAACAGCTATCAGAGTTACACAACTTATACAACACATACTAGACAGTTATAAACATCTGTCTAGTCATTACAACTCAAATACAACTCAACAAATGACTCAGAGAAACTAACACAGCGGAACACTATATCTACGAACGCTGAAGCCTCCTGCTCCATTGCTCCTCCATAGATTCGTCAAAGCAAACCTGAATCCCTTGGCTACTCGTAAAAATTTGAGTACCCAAGGTTTAATAAAACAGAAAATAAACACTTGGGTCAGACATGGGTCTGGTGTGAGTAAACGGTTTAAATTGCTTAACTTCAAAACCTTTGAAAACAAAGGTATCACGTAAGACTCCCCACAAATAAACATGGGTAAGTTTTTACCTTACGCTAACCAAAACATTTGATAGGAAATCCAGTTATATTATAATAGGGTCTAGGGTTTTCAAGTAAAATACAGAAATAGCTGGAATGCTTACATCTCACGTTCCAACATAGTTGGGCACAACTAATACGTACGGCACTTATTGGATTTTGGATTCCATACAATGGCAGAGCTACTGGGGTACCGCTCGTCACAGTACGTGGCCTAGATCAACGTACCGAGGATCACTCCCAATCCCCTGCAACACAAGGCCGGAACATCCCTTACTGGATAATTCCCGCATAAGAAACCCCGTGGTTGCGGCCAAACAACCACCCACACAGCCGAAATAAAAAGGGACTCTAGACAGGGGAATCTTATACTACTTGGGTGCTACCCACTAACCTTGCTGCACCTCCCCTGTTTTAGCCATTCCCGGTTTGATGAGGCTTGAGGCTACGATTACCTTTAATCAGAACACATCACTTAGAATGCTCATCGTCCACCTGACGATGTGCTGAAAGCATTCAATCCATACAAGTTCGTTCCGGGTTCGAACGAAACCGAAGGCATTATCTCGTTACACTCGTTTTGGAATCACCCTCAGAGTTAACGACAATAACCCTTGCACTCTGAATCTTCATCTTCACTTGAGATTCACGACCTATCGTTAATTTGGATCGATGTGGTATTCGGGTCTCCAGACCTAGAAATCCGGTATACGGAAACCCGATCCCGGTCTCATCGAAATCCAAAACGTATCTTTTAAGGCCAAGTTGTTTAAAGGTTTAAACAATTTGATTCAATTCAATACTTGAATTCACACAGCATTTAACATAGATAAATATCACACATTTATCACAGATATATCCAATATCATATCACAGCATATCATCCAATAGGTATCAACCAATCAGATATTCTACAAAACAATCATATATAAGCAACCATTATTAATCCATATTATAATTAATTTAATTATCTTAAATTAAATTAATTACTTAAGAATTAATCATCTAACCTTGCTTAATCAATCATTAATTAATTACAAACCTTTAATTAATTAATTACTTATTAAATATTAATCACCCTTGATTAATTATTTATTAATTACATAAAGTAATTATCCTTTAATCAATTTCACAAATTAATTATTCTTAACCATTAACAGTAATTAACCATTAATTACTTTTATTAATTGCATTGATTAATTATTCTTAATTAATTACCATTAATTAATTAATTATCCTTAATTAATTACTTTAATTAATTAAACTTTAATTAATCATTTCTATTAATCCACCTTAATTAATCATATACAGTAATTATCATCCTATGATTACTTACCTTAATTAATTAACTTCTTAATTAATTTCTTTAATCCTTTAATTAATTACCAAATAATTAATCCTTAATTACTTTTTGTAAAGTAATTATACTTCCATTACTTCCCATTAAGTACTTTCCTTTAATTAATTACATCCTGTAATTATACATTAATTACCTACACTATGTAATTATACTTATCAATCTTATTAAGTATTCATACTTAATGTCTTTATCAAGTGATTATCTTTAATTAATTTACAAATTAATTAACTTAAATCAATCACATTCATATCATTAATTATACTTGAGTAATTCATCCTTAATTACTCTTTAAACCAATTAATTAATCTTTAATTATAGATTAATTATCCTTTTAATTATTAATTAATAAACCTTAATTATCAATTAATAAAACTTAATAACAAATTAATCAATCCTTAATTTGAGTTAATTAAACCTGAATTATCATTTGATAAATCCTTAATTAATCTTTAATTACAAATTAATCACCCCTTAATTAATAATTAATAAAACTTAATTATTAATTTATAAAACTTAATTACAAATTAAGTACTTCTTAATTACCATTGAGTTTACCTCTAATTACTTAATTTATTAATTACAAATTAATTATCCTTTAGTCATTAATTAAATTAACCTTCATTATTGAGTTAATTAAGTTAATTAATTACTCTTAATTAATTTCTTAACTAATCCTTGATCATTACTAATTAAATTAATTAATTATATCTAATTTCCTTAATTAACTTAATTAATAACAAAACATTAAAACTTTAATTATCTTAAGATAACATTATCTTATTAATACCTTAATTATTATTAACATTTAAACCATTTTATCTTTTGACTTTATTTAATTAAAATATTAATTTAGTTTTTAAAATACTCATTTAACTTGATAAATTAAAATTACCAAATCATAACTTCTTCCAATCAATAACTTAAAACATTTATTAAGTAATAGGTTTAAACTAATTTTAATTTAGATTTAAAAAAAAAAAAACTTGCTTTTATAAAAATCTTTTTAAACTGGTTTAGATTTACTTCGGGTCATACCCGAGACTACCCTGTAGCTACCCCGAGTTTTCTCAAAACTCATCTGCTTCGAGACAATTCTTCACTTGCACGAGAACCCACCCGATCCAACACTTCTTCTCCAACAACATGCCCAAACGTGCATACGTGCACGTGCACAGCAGAACAAAGCGACTCCGACCATCGACGTCGACTTCGACACATCGCCTACGACCTCGCCGTTCAACTCAAGCACCCAGTTCGTCGAATTCGACTGGAATTCAAATTCGAGCAATTCGATCAAAATCCTGGAACCACACCTCGCCTGAAAGCCCTTCGAACTCGACGATGCCGACCACGTACGACCACGAAACTCTGCCTACAAATTCTCCGACCAACCCTTCATCTTTTCCCCTAGGTCCGATGGTCTCCGATCATCCAGAGACACTGTATTGATTCTGTTTCCAGACTTCGACAAAAACTCACTTAAACCCTAGTTCCGCCTCGTCCTGCCACCACAGGCAACTGACATACCTTCGACTATTTTTGCCACCATCTCCAATCACCTAGGTAGCCTCAGCCGAGACCCCAACCCCACTAATGTCGTCGATCGCCAGAATTTCCCCTAAACCCATTTTCTAGTCAATTTCAAATTGCATTCTTAATACATTATTAGAAATCCTGAAATAACTTTCTAAAATCATCATTTGAATTCACTAACCAGATTATAAGATTAAATATATAAATTTCCATATTTGATATTTACCCTTTTTCTGATTTTTACTGTAATTTTTAAATTTACAGTATATTTAATAAATAAACAACCTAAAATTATTTTTTAAAAACAAGAACTCATTGTTATTAACAATTTTCTTTCAACAATCAAAGTCAAATTTTACTTGTTTGAGAAGATAGGAATTTCTATGATGATGATTGAGTCTGTTAATTACAAATACAGAGCACCATATAAACACATACAGTCACATACTGGAAAACAAGCAAGTTTTATACATATATCCAGATAAATAAAGCATGCAAACTATATCAAAATTTTATCACACAAAATCATCACATGCAACATCTAAAACTGTTTTTAAATAAGAGTTTACTCACATTTTAACCAAAATGCAGAGAGCTTAAAACTGAGATGAAAACTGAATCTTTTGACAATTTGAAAAACTTGGTATTGCTTGATGATCTTTAGCCTGGAAATTTGACTTTGTTGAGATGAAACTTTGAAAAAGATTACTGGTTGGAGCTTGCTTGCTGATCTTTGGTTTTCTCTGGTTTTGTTTCTTCAGTTTGAAAATGGTTTACAGGCTTTAGTTTTTGAGAACGCTTTTAAACTTGAATTTGTTTTCAGATTTTGGAATTATGGGGAGGAATTTGTTTACAGGTTTAAGTATTTATTAAGAGGGATTGTTATAGATTTCGTTACTGACTTTGTTTCTTGTTTTTGAAAAGAGAAGATAACAAAAGAATTTAAGGAAGAGGGTAGGAGTTTATATAGTGTTAATTTAGGATTTATTAAAATTAAAGAAAATTAAAATAAAAGGAATGACACTTGTCCCTTATCTTATCTAATTTCTTAACACATGTTACTTAGCATGCTTTAGGGGCTAACACTTGTAATTAAGCATTTTTATATTATTTTAAAAAGATTTTAAAAGCTTTTTATATTTATTCCTAATTAATAAATACATTTCTAAATTTATAAATGCCTTCCTATGTTATAAATAAATGAAGCCTTTCAAAGAAAATAAAATAAAAACCCATTTATATTCTAATAAAATCATATATAATATATTTAATTCATTTTTAAGTGTTAATATAAAACTTTTGTATTTATTTCTATTAAATAAATACTCTTTCAAATTTCTATAAATAAATTTCTTTTAAAAGGAAAATAAAAAAAAAAAAATCTTATTTCTAAATAAAAACTTTATTCACATATTTTAAATTCAAACTATATTATTATTTTCATTTTAAGATATATATATTTTTCTTTAAATTCAATTCTTAAATCCAAATTCAAATGCAACTTTAAAAAAATCCAAATTTAAAAATCAACTCAAATAAATATAGATATCCATTTTAAACAATCACATTATTAATTGTAAATAATCATCCTATTTAAAATCAATTTAAATACACATATATATACATTTAAACAATACTTATTAAATTTGAAATTATATGTCTATTAAAAAATCTATTTCTACTTATATTTAAAAACAACTCAATATTAAATTGTTTGAAAACAACAACCTTTACCAATATTTAATAATTAATTTAAAAGATTATCTCATTTTAAATTCCCCGAAATCCCGGGATATCACAACATAGTAGATAGTTTAACGGATCCTTAGGAGATGGAAAATCCCGTAACATCTCTTGAGTTATTGCACGCACGTCGACACTGGATAAGAGATGTCAAACCCCGTAAACATCTCTGACGTTGTTACACTCATATTTATTTACGACCGATTTAACTTACATAAGGATGTTTTAGTCCTGACTCGAGTGTTTTGTCTTTTCTTTACGCTCGGGTCAGTCCTGAGTTTTTCAGCTTATTGAAGATTTATTCTGGAGGACGAAGACGAAGATTTGGTATACTATTACTATTATTATCCTTGCATCATGCTGTCTGCTGCATTGTTTTATTTGTTCTGTTGTATATGTATAACTCTGATAAATGATGTATAAATGATAATCAAAAGTATATTAAACAGCTTCATGAACTGTTTATTTGATTATTATATTTTATCTTTCCGCTGCGAGATTCTGTGGTTGTTTCTTGTTCCTTTTCTCTTCTTTTCTTATTTACCCCATTAACAATCCTCCCTTTTGAATGGTTTGGAATCGGCATGTGTGTTTACTTGTCGATTTAAATTGTCCAAAAAGGTGGGTCGTTACATCCTCCGTTTCCCGTCCATCGTCGCGATGGCTAAGAATTGTAAAAAATTACCCATATTTTCTTGTATTTTGTAGTGTATGTTGAAAACACAAAACACAAAACTCAAAATGAAACCAAACGGGGCCTAATTTTTTGTATGAAAACATAATTGGAGTAGAAATCACATTTATCATTTCGTATTAAGTACCCACTAATATCTCTGTTGTAAAAATCTTTCTAGGCCCTCGCTCAAGCCCAACCAGAGGAGGCATATTGCATTATCTAAGAATTTAAATAGGTATATAAACCTTAATTAGGCGCTATTTGAATACTAATACTTTGTTTAAGCATCTACAAGATAGTTTCAAGCGGTTTTGCCTTATTGGTAATTCCCAAGTCCACTCAAACCCTTAAATTTTAAGTTTGAATCAATTAATACTAAAGATTTACCAAAAATACACGAGTTTATCAAAAATGTCTAGTTCTAATTAATCTTTGACTAATCCCTGCCTAAACGACTAATCCTTAATCCATGCTTGCCACTTAACACCGATTAATCTTCGACTAATCCCCACCTAAACGACTAATCCCTAATCCATGATTGCCACCTAACAATTTTTACAACCTTTACTAGTACTTTATACAATTTTCATTTTCGATGTCTTTTCATGAAGTAAAGGTGATCATTCACTCTCTTCATCCCAACTATGCCTACATTTCATTCACCCTTGGACATTTGTTTTCCTTTCAAATGGTCAAACCATTCTAAAGAAATCCTTACTACTAGATTGCATTGAATTCTTTATAAAAATGCATTCAGTCATCCTTAACATTTAAGGATATCGAATTATTTGCACTTTACGTAAATTGATCAAACTAACATTTCAACGATCGAATTTCTTAGTCCATCTTATAGCTCTTTATCTAGTGCTACATCTAACACAACAAGATCCTTATTGTAACAAATTATATTGAATATAGATCTCACACTTTGGCTTACTTGCTTATTTCGAATGAACTAACTCCATCGATGTTTCATCTATTATGAATCGCGACTGTTCATCGTATAATATTTATATGTGATTGAAAATGGACCAAATATCCATATCATTGCATTGCTTTTGATTTAAAAACTCACAGAAGAAAATACACAATCTCGAGCAATTAAACACCTAAGTGACTAAGGTACAAATGTATTGGGGTTTTTATAAACCCTTATCTTATATGATTTTGTAAATTATTATTTAGATGAAATTAATTTTAACCTTGTGTACTACTCTTAAGTACATAACACTTTAGAAAGAAGTTAACTCAACTTCACTCACAATTAGTCATATTTAGTCCAACAAAGTTTATTTACTTCTTATCGATACATCATTACGTATCATATGGTGGAGTGACTTTTGAAATTGAATCTGTATTCATTTTTAGATACATTCGAAACTCTTACTAATATACACTCACCTATTCGATCAAATCGAGTCAATTTATTTTCCTTTGCATGTTATTTTATTTACTTCTATATATATTTTATGAATTCATCATTAACATACCACATGTATATCATATACAAATGTTCATATTTGTGATAACTCATCGGCGAATACAAAAAAGTACATGGAACCGTTTTAGAATTAATAGACTTTCAATTGCATGCATCTATATGTATGAATCCATAGAGTTCATCAACTCTTATGATGCTCCCATTGAATGGGTGCTTTGTCCTTAATTGTTTGAGATATAATTTACTAGTACCATATAACTCTTAATCATATGATCAAAAACTATTTCTCAAAATTGTGGCTTAGTCCATAATTCTAAAATAATTGCAAATAAATTTAGATACTTCTGTATTTTCTAGTGCATCACACATACCAGTACTATAGTTTTTATTTTATAGCGAGTATTCATAATATTTATATTGAAATAAAACTATGTCTATTTTTAGTCAATACTGAAAAATTATTATTATTTCATAAATAATGTTTGGTACGATTTACGAAAATAATTTTCGCAACTTGATGTGACCAAAAAGTGTTATATGCCATGCTCCCACTATATCTTCCATTACTATCATAGTGTATGAAATATAAAGCTCTATTCCACCACTTAATATAGGCTATTTATTTTATTTACTGTAACCGGTTTACAGTCGAGAATTTTCAGATCAAGTATCTTAAATTCATAGAAATAAATATCACATAAAACAATTTTCTATGTGAAAATTCTTTTTGGAATAAATTGCACTTAGGTTACATCCATTTTTCAGAGAATTTAAATTGGATGTTTTCGAATTTCTTTATGAAGTAGAAGTGACCATTCACTATCTTCATCCCAACCATGCCTTAGGTTACATCCACTCTTATACATTCGATTTCCTTTCTACACGGTCGAACCATTCAAAGGAAATCATTACTGCAATATCATAATGAACACTTTACAACAGTGCATTTGGTTATCCTTAACTTTTAAGGATATCAAATAAGTTACACTTTACGTAAACTGATTAAACTGAAATTTTAGTGATTGAATTCTTAGATCTATTTTCTAGCCTTTGGTCCCCTATTACATTCAACACAACAAGATCATTATTGTAATAAACCATATTGAATACGCGATCTATACTATAGTTTACTTGCTTATTTCGATAAACTATTTTCATCGAGGTTTCGTACATTGCGAATTGTGACTGTTCACCTTATAACATTTATATGTGATCATATATGGATCAAAAATCCATATTCTTTTATTACTTCTAGAGTTCAAAACTTATTGAAGAAAACACACAGCCTTGGACAAGTAACTCATAAGTGACCAAGTTACGAACGTATTTAGTGGTTTTATAATTAGGTGCTTCATGGGTCAATATGAATTATTTTTATAGGTAAGTGTATTTTATATTTCTACTAGACAATATTAATTCAGTTCAATCATACATTTTATTTGATAAACATTTTATCAATTACAGTAATTGCACAAATTTATCAATGTAGATTATTATAATTTATACATAGCAAATGTTCTTACAATATTAGAAAGATTAAATGTTACCATTTCATTTATCTAATAAGGCTTCTACTAGTCTTCTATGTTTCTCTAAGCCCTAAGATGAAATATAGAAGTCTTTCAACTTTATTAGTGGGAGTTAGGACTCGTTCGACTTGGGACTCTGACCTTGAGTTTGCTCAACAATCGTAGCCCCACAAACGATGGATAACTCCTTATCGGTTGCATCATGTAAAACTGCTACGCTTGGTTCCTTGTCCTAATCTTATTTTGACCTTGAGTTTTCTCAACAAATCGAATGAAATTATTCACTCGTACCTACCATTTCGCGAGGGTTTAAGTATAGTATATGTATCTTGAGTTCGTGCAACAAATACATATAGTTATCTTACCTCGTCTAGTCAATATATTAATAATACTACACATAACATCTCTAACTTGAGTTTGCTCAGCAATCAGAGAGTATGCAAGTAATTTATTAATATATAAACTATAAACACACCTCCCTCTATACCATACTATGCAAGAATATTACTATGTAATACTGTCAGATAATATGAAGAATGAGGTGATATGGGATACACATGTGAATATTCCCTTGGGCTAACACTAGTACGTATTTAAACATCAAATAAGCAACTCACTACTACGTACACAGTATCAGCACAAAGCAATAAACACATATGCCTCCAGGATAGAACAATAGATAATATACAGTAAATAAAAGAGAGCACAGAGGTAGAATCGCAGTGATAATACATAATATATAACATATAAGACTGTATGGATACAAAACATCTCAAATGTATCTCAATATAATACAATGTATGTAAAGTATTTATATTCATCATGATAACGTGCATACAATTTACCTACCACATACAAATAATATACAACAATCCTAAGAATCATGTCTCCACTAAGCCCATTATAAACATGATGGTTATATTGTCCATGTACCTGAAATTTCTCGGACTGACCCGAGTATTACATAAATAACATACGGGTCAGACTATGTCTAAATCAAGTATCTATCAATATAGGGTGACGCATAATATACTAGAAATAATAATATAATAACGTTATCAAATTAGCTCAAGATAACAATCATGGTATATACACATATATATGTATGTGTGTGTGTCGAAACATATTCATGGTATATATATAACAATAATAACATAGATATTCACCGAAACATCAGATATCACAAATGTCACAAGACTCTGTATAAAGAAGTCATCATCCATATAGAACCACGTCTAATTAGGAATCATTGAATCAACATTGAATGAGTGAATCATCCATATCTCAAAGTCATCCTCAAAAATCTAGAAAACATCTGTAAGTGAGATATCACCAAGTGTAATAAGGCTAGCACATAGCATTGCCCAAATATATCTCTCAATTTCAATAAATAAAACATTATATATATATAGGTAGGCTGCCTATCAAAATAATAATACGAGAATCCACTATACTATGGACATTGATCCAAATATAATATCATCTCCTCATGTATGAATAAATCAGAATGTATCTTGGTAGGGATTGACTCCAAGTAGAAACATATATATATATATATATATATATATATATATATAAACACACATATACATATCAATATGTAGGTTGCCTAACCCATATCTATACTAAAGTGAGGTGTATTAATAGTATATGCCAATCTATCACTCCGTTAGTATCGGAAGAGAGACTAATTGCACGAAGTCTCTACAGTTTTTAATTTCCTTCACGGTATCGTGACACATATCCACAGTGTGCTTGTCAACGGGAGGAATTAATAGTCATAACCCAACTATAGGCCCTATTGGTAACAAACTGCTAGCTTATGTGACACAAGGGAGAATGCATGATGCGAAAGCACAAAGCTATATAAGTATAGGGTGTCACGGATCTAGGGCACGACCCCACGATCAGGTCGCTAGGGTGGATTCTAGCCATCTGGTCCTCTCTAATGCTAATAAAAGGAGTACGTCATGATAGTGGCACATAGAAATAATACATAGAGACACGAAGTCATGCTCATTATTAGGCATGTTGCCTTACTCGCTGAATATAGGTACGAAGCCATACTCGTCACTACGTGTATCACCTCACACTCATAACTCTATTCCCGCCACGTAATTGTCCTCTACTTACAATAAACAACTGAATAAATATCACAACAGCATCCCATACCACCGTGTGATACTCAAACATTTACTCGCTGCTTATAAACTACACTTAAACTCCATAATATTTTATAAACGAGTCAAATGAATAACCGAAGAAATATTACCAAATGCCGTATCCCAAATGGTATTATAACTTTGTTTATTCAGATTTCTTGTCATATAGAATTTAATATCATGAAATCTCATAGACAGATGTCATCGCCGTATCATGTCAATTTCTCTAGTCAAATCTATATCAGCGGTGAATCAATCATATTATTGAAATCAATATAGAGAAGATGATAATTCATAAATGCTATATAAAATCTCATCAGTCACACACACACACACACACACACATATATATATATATACGATATTTTCATATAGGTTTATTAAATATGCATAATACTTTAAATATTTGAAACTGTAATTATTAATTATTACTTATTTTCTTAATATTATATATATATAATTTTTGAATAAACACTTTAATACCAAAGTATTTTCAGTTTTGATAGGTTAGTTACTTTTAGATATTATAAATTAAGACACCAACTTTAGAATAAATACGCTTATAGATACAAATTATATAAACTATCGGATAATGAATCATCCACAACATTCAACTCATAATAACGTAGACGAAAACATCACAAACCCATAATAATCATTTTATAATTATTTTGAATATTTAATTAACTTTAAACTATTAAATATGTACATATAAATTTATAACATACTTCTATATAAAATTTATTACTCACGGATTTTATTTTGGAATACTTAGAATGTTAATTAAATTATATTTCCTATTTTTCAAAATATAAATTTAATTTTAAACAATTTTTTAATCGAATATTTAATTTTCCTTAATTAATTAATTTCTTTAAAAAAATAAATTATATATATTGCTTTATAAATCACATATTAACTTCTCAAAACACCTTTAATTTATTTACTTTTATTAATGTTTAGTTAGATATTATATATTTTTTATACATAATTTTATTGTATTCTATTTATATTTTTTTAATATAGGCTAGGTAACCGGTCGGTAGTCGACTGGTGAACCTACCTAGTTGCACGTTACTGAAGACAAAGTTGGCTTCTACGTTCAACTTCCGACCTCTTTCCCCTCTCGTTCTTCCATCATTTACATCAATTACATGCATACTAAGTACAATACCCAAATACCAATCCAAAACAACATATATATATATATATAATGAATTATAAAATTTAAACATAGGTTCATGAGTGAAAACACTCACCTCGTGCTTCATGTACATCATTTGTTCCCTGTGTATGATTCCAGATCCTCCATACATAATCAATGCCCTAAATCCTTTATGGCTACTATTTTAATATGGTGTTGAGATGAATATGCTCGGATTATAAGATTATAGGAATTTTGTTTAATTTTTTATATTTTAATTTCTAAAGAGGAGGATTTCGTAGGGTTTACTTCATGAAGGAGGAGAATGATGATAGAGGGAGTTATGCATGAATGTTTACTGAAGAGGAAGAAAACCCTCAAATTAGTAAAATTAAGAAAATGGGTTTGGGCTTGGACTTAAATTAATATTTATTTTTCTTTTTATTATAAAAATATTTTCTATTTAATTTAAATAAATACAAAATTTTATTTTAAAAATCATTCTTTTCCCAAACCAATATCATACATTATTTATATCACTTTTATAAAATATTATTTCCATACTTTTTTTCAACTTATTTTAACCTAATCTCCCATATTTATAATTTAAACCCATTTATTAAATCGATTACAAATTATTCTCTTTTAATATTTAAAATCCATTTTTAATCAATTAAATTACTATTACTAACTTTAATTAATTACTACTTAAAATCTGGGTTGTTACATAAATGGTAGAGGACAACGTTATATTAAATTTTCATAATCTTTAACATTATACTCAAAATTATATCGACTTATGAAATAGTGTATTTCTTATGAAATAACCTCGCGATTCAAGTATTAGACACATCAGAAATCACTGTATACGTATAGTACGTATGTATTTATCCTTTAAGTCTAGTTTAAGTTTCTAATTGTTCTATCTTTAATTTATACACTCATATTTTATAAGTTTTAATTATTATATAACTTTTATAATTTATTAACTTATATAATAGTATTGTGTGTAACATTATATTAATTACATCTTATTTAATTAATTTAATTAATTAACATTTAACTAATTTTATGTTATTCAATTAAAACATTTTAAATTGAATATGCAGACTATATCAATTATAGCTACATACATATATCTCATATATACGTATTGTATTATTTATTAATTAAATTTTAATTAATATATTTAACTAAAACAATTTTAATTAATTATAATTAATTTTGAAAATTATACATATTTTTATTTTACTATAACATTTTAAGATAAGTTACATATATCGATATATATATATATATGTTATTTAATTTAATGAATTAACTTTTAATTAATTATTCTATTTATTAATCTAATTAATAATTAATAATTTTTGAAAATAAAACTATTTTGAAAATTACTTTATAACATCTATAAGTTCATTACTAATTTTAAAAATAACTTTTAAATTTAAAATCTTATTTTAATTTACCCTTTAAATTTAAAATTTTATTTTAGTTTCAAAACTAATTTTGAAAATTAGCCCAAGACCCAAATCAATTTGGAACTTTATATTGAGGATAACCTTTGGGCTTATCTCATCCTTTCTGGCCAAGCTAATAGCTAAGTAGGGCAAAGTACTTGGTTACCAAAGTCTAACCTAGACACTACTTTTCTAGATGCTATGGCCATGTTTTAATAAGTAAGCCCTAATAGTGCTAATTGTTACATTGGTTAAATTTGACGGCATAATAGGTTTACAACTAAGTCCGAAGGCACTTATTGGAGAATGGATTTCCAAAGAATAGCGAGGTAAGGGACTATCTCCCATACAATACATTTCTAGAGTAATGTACCGAGGATCGACATCTTCAAACCTCCGTGAATTAAGACTGGCCTACCTGAAACCAATAGATGGAATGGATAGCACCGAATATGATATTACCCCAGTTGTTCCAGACCTATCCGAGAGCTCTCATACCATGCACCACATATTTTTTTTACCCGACGTCATAGCGGGCGCAATATAAATCTTGAAAGGTGATATCATATCCTAATGGTTGTGATCCACTTAGCTTTAAAGTAATCTTTGTTTTATAATTCCCTAGGTGTGAGGCTTGAGGTAACGTTTGCCTTTCTTAGACTATTTTCACTTAAAATGCCAAATTGCCATTTTCAACAGCACACTATTGATTTCAATAAAAGTACAACCTCTGAGCTATGTCTCATAGAAGGGTATTAAGTATAAGAGAGTCTACACCACCAATAGATGTATGTTTGTAGAGATCAATGCACTATGATCTTAGAAATGCAATGTCAGACATCCATCCATACAAGTTGTCTAGGAATTGGACAAACCGAAGTCACTCTCCTATCACATCCTGTTAGGCATTACCCCTAGGATTAGTAGCGAGTAGTCCTTGCACACGAAGATCCCAGAATGAAGGACCACCGCTATTTATTTATCTCGGGAGTTACTCCAAAATTATCAACAAGCAAACTTCCGTTATGAAGATCCCTGCCATCAACTTCATTGTCTTTAACATGTCTTCACTTTCAAACTCGTAAATTGGTTCGATGTGGTTTTCGGATAGGCATCACCCAAATCCGACCCCCGTTTCTCTGAACTATTTATCGATAAAAAAATGTTAAATGGGTGATTAATATTCCATTAATTTGTATCCTTTCATCCAAAATATCTTCTTAGAGATATATACCTTTTAAACCATTTCTTTTTAGTATATATGGGATTATTAAACCTCTCTTACCAAATCCTTTTGAAATCTTTGAGTAATTCTAAATCATTTCATCTTTTTCTTACGAAAATATCTCCAAATCATTAATCTTAACAAAGATTTCTTATTTATAAATTATAACTTTTAAAAGGGTCAAAAATAATGTTATTTAAGACATCGTTTACTGGAAGCCCAAAACAATTAATTTTAAGTAAAAGGATCCATAGAAATTAAAATAATTCCAAATCATTCATTTAAATCTTGACAAAAGATTTCTTATTTCCAACACATATCTTTTTAATATGTTGAAACTGTCACGTCCTGAAATTTTCGACTTTCGAAAATTCGAC
Source organism: Allium fistulosum (assembly GCA_030737815.1). Lineage (NCBI taxonomy): Eukaryota > Viridiplantae > Streptophyta > Magnoliopsida > Asparagales > Amaryllidaceae > Allium > Allium fistulosum. The sequence goes on along the minus strand of CM060901.1, from coordinate 331,732,650 downwards.
ATCGATACTCACTTTATCGACTGCCGAACAATCGAGTGCCGGAAACTCCAATAGTGAGGGTTTTAGAAAAAGAAAAAGTAGAAGAAGAAGAAGATAGAAGGAAAAGAGAAGAAAGAAAGAAAGCAGAGAAGAAGAACAACAGAACAACACATCAGAACAGAGAACAATATCAGAATCTTACACATCGCAGCGGAACAATATATAATAGATAAACACTAGTCTTTTAAAACAAAGAACTATATCAGTTTATATACATACATCAATCAGAGTCAATATACAACAATGGACAGTTATATAAACTTGTCCTCATACAGAATACACAGCGGAATAAATACTATCAGATACAAATACTACGTCTCGTCATCCAGCTTATCTCCAAAGCTCCAGAATATCCAGAATATCCTGATAATCTAACTCTAGACTGCCCGTGTGGAAATTGGTGGTCACCCAGAGTTTAGAAGGGAAACAATAAACTCCGAGTCAGTCATGGTGACTGGTGTGAGATCGTAAAACAGTTATTTATCTTTAAAATAAATAGCAGAGAATTTTAAAGTCAATTCGCAATGCTTTTGGAAAATGAAACTACCATAAGACCTCCCACCACACACACAATGCAAACGCAGACTTGGAGGAGATTTCTTCTTATGATAGTCAAAGATGCTTACTACGCAAAATCAAATTCTTTTTGATATTATTATTAGTGCATAGTGTAGAAATCATTTCGAAAGTATAATATTAATCTTAGCCAACATAGGTACCATTATATTATGCCCGCTATAGCTGCCTCCTGAGGAGACAGGTTATACAATTGAAATCGTAAAGGCTCGTATTGTTTCTTTGGATTTCCAACAAATGGTCAGGCTAAGGAACTTCCTATCCACGATGGGTACGTCCCTGGAATAGACGATCCGAGAACCTAACCGGATCTCTGCCAACACAAGGCCGGGTTACCTCTGCAAAAATAGGTAACTACTGACACGCGTATGCCATCCCCCGATCGTCACCGATCTTCCCGAGGATCCCCGATTTCCAACAAACCACATAGATAATAATGATGCAGTAACCACAGAGGTTAAGTATCTGGGCTCCATACCATGATACCACCTTTATCCAGAAGGAATGACATACACTAAGGGGCGCTACTCCCTAGAACCTTGCTGCATCCTTCCTGTTTCGACCATTTCCGGGGTGTGAGGCTCGATGAAGTCTCGTCCACAAAGCTACGCTTTCTCAAAAAGCCCTGCTTCGGGTCAAACAAAATGATCAACCTATGATCACAAAGATATAAGATCAAACAAATGATCATATCGCAAATGATCAAACACTGATCATTTCACAGCAACACTTAGTATGCCACGTTACCAAATTGGGATATATCGCTGATAAATTTCTACATAACCTCTGAGCTCGTACGTCTCAGAGAAGGGTGTTAAGCTAAGAGAATAAATTCTCCGCCACCAACAGAAATGTATTTGAAAGAAATCAGCTTTATATCTCAAATTGTAACGTCAGACACACAATCCATACAAGTCTGTTCCGGGATCGAACAGAACCGAAGGCACTTCTCACGAAGCCCTTGCACATCCGGATAATTTTCAATCACGTCAGGACTTCCCGTCACTAAGGGTGATAAAACCTCTAAATCGAAGATCAGTCGATGTAGAGTAACTCGACGGTAATCCTTCCGTTTTCAAAAATATCCGGTCTTCAACACCGGTCTTCAAATGCAATTCAAAACGACGTATCACATATTCGGAATGGGTTATACGACCCCATGGTCCTTTCCCGGCTAACCCGAATAGTGAGCGATTATTAAAAAAAACAAGTGTGGCATTCAAATTCATCCAATTCACCACAAATACCTACTCAAGGTAATTATTGATAGTCGGTTATTTAACTATCAATAAAGATGCGCAACATCATCAGATTCCAAATAATTTTCCAAATTATTTCATCTTCAAAAATATCTTTTACTAGATATAAAATTTCCACCCTTCAAAAATAAATCAATATTTATTTTTAAAACGAATTCCCATTTCTTTTTATAAATTCCATCTTGAATTTACATTTTTCGAATATCTACTAATATTCGATTTACAATCGTTTTCAAATATTCATTTTCGATTTATCTTTAAGAAGATAAAATCTCAAAACGTTTCATTTCATATTGGAAAAGCATTTCCCTACTTATTTAATAATAAGTATTTCACAAATCATTTATTTTCAACATTGGAAAATATTCGATATACTTAAATCAATATTAAGTATATATTCATTCGTTAAGGAAATCATAAATTTTAACATCTATTTGAGTCAAAAACGAATGTTGCGTAAAACATCGTTACGACGACTCAAAATCACTAGTATAGGGATTCGAAATTAAAATAGATATATAAATCCCAATACTACATAAAAATATTTCCTTTCGGAAATCATTTACTATAACAACAGTGTTATAGTCTACCATTTTCTTATTTTTCTCGAAAACGTCTATTTCAACAATAGATGTTGAAATCTACGATTTCGATATTTAACACATTTTAAAACACCTTTAAAATGTTTAACTTCATTTTTAAAATATTACTTCTTCAAAAATGAATCCATTTTACTTAACAATATATTCACTGTCCAAAATCGTGAATAAAATTTACTTAACCCCATTTCAATCATTTCTACACATTTTTATCACATTCAATCTATTTCGAATTTATAAGCACGTTTATAAATTCTATTTCTCTTTTTAATAACAACTTCGACTTATAAACCTTCTTTTATCAACTTCTATATTTAACTTATCAAAATAAGTGACTTTGGGTTTATAAACAACTTTTATAAATTTTAATTCTATTTATAAAAGCTTGAATACCAAATCAATTTCAATATTGATTTCTAATTTTATTTTCAACGTTTGAATAAAATTTCCATATTGATTTCTCAAAAATTCATTTCTAAACATTAAATCAATTACAGATTGATTTCAAATTTTATTTATCACTACTAAATAAATTCCTTATTGAATTCATTTTACATTGATTTCACAACTTATTTCAATTTACCAATTAAATTTCAAACTGAATTTCCAACTTATCTTCTTTTAAATAAATTCCTTTTTAAGAAAATAAATTTCAATCGTTTCTTTCAATCTATTTAAAAATCCAAATTTAAATTAAATTCTTCAATTTAAAATCACTGTTTTATGAAATCCATTTATTTAGCATTTTCACTTAATTCTGGGATTTATTCGATAAGATTATAAAAAACAGCTTTTATACTTTTACATTCTTTTCTTCAAATTTTCTTCAATTTCAAAAATTGATTCACTTAGAAATTTTCTACTTGAATCTCAAAAATTCAATTTCGTTTATCTTTGGAATCCAATGATGTCAAACATCCATTCAGCTAAATTTTAGCTTTCAAACAATTTCCAGATATCAATATGATTAATAGCATCACTATAATCATTCACAGATTCATATCACAATAGAAATAAATTCAATCAATGTGAGGGGTCCAGTTGGATCCCTCCAACCTGTTTCCCTGCATCCAAAGACGTTAGCACAATACCAATTCCGCTCCAGTACGGAATTATCGCGGTATATAGGTTTTTATAAATCCGCTTACTAACGGCGCAATAGGGTCTCATCCGCTATACGAGGCGGGAAATCATCAATCCAATATATACATATGCCAATATGTATATACTGCTATATATATAGATATATCCTATTATATCTAATAGCACATTCAATAGCAATCAAACAGTCAATAACTGCAATCAATTTATAAATCTGAGTGAGGAGATCTCACCTTAGTTTTTAATTTGCCATCCATTACCATTTAATTTCATCCCAGCTTATTTCCTTTCAGATTTCGACCTTGAATAACAATTTATATGATTTCATTAATATTTGAAATAAAAAATCGAATAATTTATTACCAATTAAATAAATTTCCTTTACTAATGATTTAGTTTAGACAAGTAATTGAATTTTAAACTACTTTTGCTTTTGAAAATCCTTTAGTAGCTAAAATAATTAATATACTTACTAAATAATTTAATCCCCATATTACATGAAACTAGTAAATTCCAAATAGGGATATGTGTATATTCCTTATTTTCTTTCATCATTTTGAAGTTACACATATATTTATAAATATCTATACAGATCATAAAACCCAATCTTATTGTGAAATTCCAAAGTTCAAGTTCACTGTAATTCATGAACCCTTCCTAAATATTATAATATTTAAATTCTAAAATTTTGTCAGGTTTACTTATTTCAAAAATTTAAATACGAATTCAAAAATCAAAGAGAACAGAAAGAAACCCATACCCCCAATATTCACGCGAGCCTCGTCTCCATCAACAGCAGATCGCCCACACTTCGTCGACGCAGCCCACCTCGCGAAGCACTGCAGAACTCGCCTCCGCCTTCCTTTCCAGGTCGCCACACGATCATCGCGATAGCCTACCGCACCACCATCCACTGCACACGCGAACCAAAACCAACCCTAGCTCGATCAACTTCCCTTTAACCTCGCGACTTCACCATTAGCCTCGACATCGCCTACGACCAACACGCGAAACCCTAGCTACCCTAAATCGCGACACCAAGGCGAGCGCCATCCCAGATAAAACTCGCACGCGCCTGTCGCTGCCACACGCTCCCCAACCTGCCATCGCTCGCGACGAACTCACGTGCCAACCCTAGTTCAAGCTTCACGCCGACATCTCCACTCACGCCTGACCACGAGCTATCGACATCGCCTGCCGCGATCGTGAATAACACTCGCGCCCTAAATTCCCAAATCGACCACTTCGATTTTTCGAGAGGGGGGAAACGAACGCGGATTCGTTTATTTTGAATGTGATTAGGAGGACGCGGCCATTAGTTTAAACGAGAGGAGGGACGGCCATTTTTAGTTTCGATTTAGGAACGAAAATTGTTTCGTTTGTTTGAGGAGGGAGGGGTTGCTTTAAAATTTGAAGGAGTATGGTTTTCACGATCTGGTATCATGATTTTAGGCAGATTTTAGGGCGTGTTTTAAGGCATGAGGTACGGGAAGAAGACGTGCTGCTGTTTGACTTGGTCAAAAATTTAAATTTAAAATCGATTTCAATTTAAATTGTCAACGCGTTAATGTGTCGTGTGCTCACGTATCAATACCGAAAAATACGAAATTTGGAATCCGATAATAATTCAATATTACGGACCCAATGGAACTGGTTTCGTCGAATTCCGAGACTGTGCCTCGGAACGCTATTTTTCAAATTCAATTCAAACGATTTAATTTCAAAACTGAACAGATTGTTTCCAAATCAATTTCTGAAGCTTTCATTGTCTTCAGTATTATCAATATAAATTTCCTAAGCCTTTGAAATATTTTTAGTCGGCTCTAAACTGAAGATATAAATTTTTATCCCGTTCAATAGATTAAATTTTAAAATTTAATCGCCAAAATCAAAGTTATATCGGGGATTCAAATTAAATCATCGTTCAAATATTTAAAATAAATTAAATATTCTCAATTTAATTCGTTCGAAATTCAGGGTCGTTACAGACTTCCCTCCTTAAAAGAATTTCGTCCTCGAAATTACAAGTTAGGGAAAAAGGTCCTTAACTCGTCTACTATTTTCCACAATCCAATAGTTTTATCAAATTTTCAAAACAAATCTTTCTAATAAAGATTCGTTATCATTCAACTAGCTTTCTAACTTCAATTATAAGTTTAAAAACAATCTTGTTTCACTTCTCAATTCAAATTCAAATTCAAATTTAAATTCAGATTTAAACATTCAAATTTTCTCAAAAATTTTCTAACGCCCTAAATTTTCGAAAAATTTCGCCAGCGTCTCCTTTGCGCGGCTAATACGGTACGACTACAAAACGTCCCTACGGACTCTCAGATTTCAAAAAGAAAAAGAAAAAGCCAAGCGGCTAGAGAGAAATCATCAAAAACTCATATAGAATTTAAAATACGTACCTTTTTCGAGCAATTCAAATTTATCTTTGAAATCAAAATTCCAATTCCTTTATACCTGTATATCTACTAGCCATGATATCTAGTTACAACATTCAAACAAATTTGCCAATTCTGTTACGAAATTTTCAATATATACTTCTTATATATTCTTTACTTCACTATTGAAGTTATATATCTATTTCATTCAATTTTTGCATTTCAATTTCTCATTTGAATTCAATTTCACATTTCAATTTCCTATCTGAATTAAATTCATCATTCAATTCAAGTTGGATTCTATTTATCTTCTGAATATTGAATTTTTATCAATTATCTGTCATTTACAACTGCACTATCTTAAATTAGTTCCAATTACTAATTCAAATTGATATCAATTCAATTTATTTGCTTACGAATTCGAAATGAATTCCAACTTTCAATTTCATCTTCATTTAATTGATTCACTTATACTTGCTTTGATTTAACTTCATGCTTTTAAGTTAAATTTATTCTACCAAAATTCAATTGGTATAAGTTATCAATTCAATAATATTCCATAAATATTTTTAATAGGATTCCAGAGTCTTACCAACATTTCAAAAAAAAAAATCATTTTTGAAAACAATTCAAACTATCCTTTGAATTTCAAAACAAAATCCAAATTTTTCAAACAACTTTTATTTAAAATATTCTGGCAGCAATTCCTCTTTTGGAAACCCGAAAATGAACACCAATGATGCCGCGGTCATCATCGAAGTTATTTTCCAGCGACCGAAAAGAGTTTAGAGCTTTTATCTCTCCAAAATACTTTTCAAAACCTTCGAAATTTATTTTCAAATCAAAAAGAATTTAAACTTTCCAAATCTCCAAAAATTTCAAATCCTTTTCAAAACATTTCCAAATACTTCTCTGGAATTCCGTTTTAATTTACAATTTACATTTATAATTTACATTCTTTAATTTCATTTGTATGTGAATTCATTTCTTAACTTTGGAGTTACGATTTCAATTTCTTATTTAATTCCAATGGGAATAATTTAATATTATTACTTCAAGCAACCATGCAACCATATACTGTAATAATTTACAGAAAATCATTTCTTTTCTATACAAAAATAGATTTTGGGCAAAATTATTTCATTCACCCTATTTTAAAACAATACTGTGCCGAATTGTTCTATTCGGGTGTTTAGAAACCCCTTCGATACAGTTTTGCAAGACTGTGCCGACGAAGGTTCATATACCACACAATAAACCAATCATCACAATATAAAACAATTTTATATTCAAATAACAAATACGCGCTCATATCTATTATTACACTCAACTCATTCTAGAGTACTGCTGACTCTATCTCTAATGAGTAACACCCAACAGAGCAGGGTTGTCGCTTAACCATATGCTCTGATACCACTTTGTCACGTCCTGAAATTTTCGACTTTCGAAAATTCGACATCGATACTCACTTTATCGACTGCCGAACAATCGAGTGCCGGAAACTCCAATAGTGAGGGTTTTAGAAAAAGAAAAAGTAGAAGAAGAAGAAGATAGAAGGAAAAGAGAAGAAAGAAAGAAAGCAGAGAAGAAGAACAACAGAACAACACATCAGAACAGAGAACAATATCAGAATCTTACACATCGCAGCGGAACAATATATAATAGATAAACACTAGTCTTTTAAAACAAAGAACTATATCAGTTTATATACATACATCAATCAGAGTCAATATACAACAATGGACAGTTATATAAACTTGTCCTCATACAGAATACACAGCGGAATAAATACTATCAGATACAAATACTACGTCTCGTCATCCAGCTTATCTCCAAAGCTCCAGAATATCCAGAATATCCTGATAATCTAACTCTAGATTGCCCGTGTGGAAATTGGTGGGCACCCAGAGTTTAGAAGGGAAACAATAAACTCCGAGTCAGTCATGGTGACTGGTGTGAGATCGTAAAACAGTTATTTATCTTTAAAATAAATAGCAGAGAATTTTAAAGTCAATTCGCAATGCTTTTGGAAAATGAAACTACCATAAGACCTCCCACCACACACACAATGCAAACGCAGACTTGGAGGAGATTTCTTCTTATGATAGTCAAAGATGCTTACTACGCAAAATCAAATTCTTTTTGATATTATTATTAGTGCATAGTGTAGAAATCATTTCGAAAGTATAATATTAATCTTAGCCAACATAGGTACCATTATATTATGCCCGCTATAGCTGCCTCCTGAGGAGACAGGTTATACAATTGAAATCGTAAAGGCTCGTATTGTTTCTTTGGATTTCCAACAAATGGTCAGGCTAAGGAACTTCCTATCCACGATGGGTACGTCCCTGGAATAGACGATCCGAGAACCTAACCGGATCTCTGCCAACACAAGGCCGGGTTACCTCTGCAAAAATAGGTAACTACTGACACGCGTATGCCATCCCCCGATCGTCACCGATCTTCCCGAGGATCCCCGATTTCCAACAAACCACATAGATAATAATAATGCAGTAACCACAGAGGTTAAGTATCTGGGCTCCATACCATGATACCACCTTTATCCAGAAGGAATGACATACACTAAGGGGCGCTACTCCCTAGAACCTTGCTGCATCCTTCCTGTTTCGACCATTTCCGGGGTGTGAGGCTCGATGAAGTCTCGTCCACAAAGCTACGCTTTCTCAAAAAGCCCTGCTTCGGGTCAAACAAAATGATCAACCTATGATCACAAAGATATAAGATCAAACAAATGATCATATCGCAAATGATCAAACACTGATCATTTCACAGCAACACTTAGTATGCCACGTTACCAAATTGGGATATATCGCTGATAAATTTCTACATAACCTCTGAGCTCGTACGTCTCAGAGAAGGGTGTTAAGCTAAGAGAATAAATTCTCCGCCACCAACAGAAATGTATTTGAAAGAAATCAGCTTTATATCTCAAATTGTAACGTCAGACACACAATCCATACAAGTCTGTTCCGGGATCGAACAGAACCGAAGGCACTTCTCACGAAGCCCTTGCACATCCGGATAATTTTCAATCACGTCAGGACTTCCCGTCACTAAGGGTGATAAAACCTCTAAATCGAAGATCAGTCGATGTAGAGTAACTCGACGGTAATCCTTCCGTTTTCAAAAATATCCGGTCTTCAACACCGGTCTTCAAATGCAATTCAAAACGACGTATCACATATTCGGAATGGGTTATACGACCCCATGGTCCTTTCCCGGCTAACCCGAATAGTGAGCGATTATTAAAAAAAACAAGTGTGGCATTCAAATTCATCCAATTCACCACAAATACCTACTCAAGGTAATTATTGATAGTCGGTTATTTAACTATCAATAAAGATGCGCAACATCATCAGATTCCAAATAATTTTCCAAATTATTTCATCTTCAAAAATATCTTTTACTAGATATAAAATTTCCACCCTTCAAAAATAAATCAATATTTATTTTTAAAACGAATTCCCATTTCTTTTTATAAATTCCATCTTGAATTTACATTTTTCGAATATCTACTAATATTCGATTTACAATCGTTTTCAAATATTCATTTTCGATTTATCTTTAAGAAGATAAAATCTCAAAACGTTTCATTTCATATTGGAAAAGCATTTCCCTACTTATTTAATAATAAGTATTTCACAAATCATTTATTTTCAACATTGGAAAATATTCGATATACTTAAATCAATATTAAGTATATATTCATTCGTTAAGGAAATCATAAATTTTAACATCTATTTGAGTCAAAAACGAATGTTGCGTAAAACATCGTTACGACGACTCAAAATCACTAGTATAGGGATTCGAAATTAAAATAGATATATAAATCCCAATACTACATAAAAATATTTCCTTTCGGAAATCATTTACTATAACAACAGTGTTATAGTCTACCATTTTCTTATTTTTCTCGAAAACGTCTATTTCAACAATAGATGTTGAAATCTACGATTTCGATATTTAACACATTTTAAAACACCTTTAAAATGTTTAACTTCATTTTTAAAATATTACTTCTTCAAAAATGAATCCATTTTACTTAACAATATATTCACTGTCCAAAATCGTGAATAAAATTTACTTAACCCCATTTCAATCATTTCTACACATTTTTATCACATTCAATCTATTTCGAATTTATAAGCACGTTTATAAATTCTATTTCTCTTTTTAATAACAACTTCGACTTATAAACCTTCTTTTATCAACTTCTATATTTAACTTATCAAAATAAGTGACTTTGGGTTTATAAACAACTTTTATAAATTTTAATTCTATTTATAAAAGCTTGAATACCAAATCAATTTCAATATTGATTTCTAATTTTATTTTCAACGTTTGAATAAAATTTCCATATTGATTTCTCAAAAATTCATTTCTAAACATTAAATCAATTACAGATTGATTTCAAATTTTATTTATCACTACTAAATAAATTCCTTATTGAATTCATTTTACATTGATTTCACAACTTATTTCAATTTACCAATTAAATTTCAAACTGAATTTCCAACTTATCTTCTTTTAAATAAATTCCTTTTTAAGAAAATAAATTTCAATCGTTTCTTTCAATCTATTTAAAAATCCAAATTTAAATTAAATTCTTCAATTTAAAATCACTGTTTTATGAAATCCATTTATTTAGCATTTTCACTTAATTCTGGGATTTATTCGATAAGATTATAAAAAACAGCTTTTATACTTTTACATTCTTTTCTTCAAATTTTCTTCAATTTCAAAAATTGATTCACTTAGAAATTTTCTACTTGAATCTCAAAAATTCAATTTCGTTTATCTTTGGAATCCAATGATGTCAAACATCCATTCAGCTAAATTTTAGCTTTCAAACAATTTCCAGATATCAATATGATTAATAGCATCACTATAATCATTCACAGATTCATATCACAATAGAAATAAATTCAATCAATGTGAGGGGTCCAGTTGGATCCCTCCAACCTGTTTCCCTGCATCCAAAGACGTTAGCACAATACCAATTCCGCTCCAGTACGGAATTATCGCGGTATATAGGTTTTTATAAATCCGCTTACTAACGGCGCAATAGGGTCTCATCCGCTATACGAGGCGGGAAATCATCAATCCAATATATACATATGCCAATATGTATATACTGCTATATATATAGATATATCCTATTATATCTAATAGCACATTCAATAGCAATCAAACAGTCAATAACTGCAATCAATTTATAAATCTGAGTGAGGAGATCTCACCTTAGTTTTTAATTTGCCATCCATTACCATTTAATTTCATCCCAGCTTATTTCCTTTCAGATTTCGACCTTGAATAACAATTTATATGATTTCATTAATATTTGAAATAAAAAATCGAATAATTTATTACCAATTAAATAAATTTCCTTTACTAATGATTTAGTTTAGACAAGTAATTGAATTTTAAACTACTTTTGCTTTTGAAAATCCTTTAGTAGCTAAAATAATTAATATACTTACTAAATAATTTAATCCCCATATTACATGAAACTAGTAAATTCCAAATAGGGATATGTGTATATTCCTTATTTTCTTTCATCATTTTGAAGTTACACATATATTTATAAATATCTATACAGATCATAAAACCCAATCTTATTGTGAAATTCCAAAGTTCAAGTTCACTGTAATTCATGAACCCTTCCTAAATATTATAATATTTAAATTCTAAAATTTTGTCAGGTTTACTTATTTCAAAAATTTAAATACGAATTCAAAAATCAAAGAGAACAGAAAGAAACCCATACCCCCAATATTCACGCGAGCCTCGTCTCCATCAACAGCAGATCGCCCACACTTCGTCGACGCAGCCCACCTCGCGAAGCACTGCAGAACTCGCCTCCGCCTTCCTTTCCAGGTCGCCACACGATCATCGCGATAGCCTACCGCACCACCATCCACTGCACACGCGAACCAAAACCAACCCTAGCTCGATCAACTTCCCTTTAACCTCGCGACTTCACCATTAGCCTCGACATCGCCTACGGCCAACACGCGAAACCCTAGCTACCCTAAATCGCGACACCAAGGCGAGCGCCATCCCAGATAAAACTCGCACGCGCCTGTCGCTGCCACACGCTCCCCAACCTGCCATCGCTCGCGACGAACTCACGTGCCAACCCTAGTTCAAGCTTCACGCCGACATCTCCACTCACGCCTGACCACGAGCTATCGACATCGCCTGCCGCGATCGCGAATAACACTCGCGCCCTAAATTCCCAAATCGACCACTTCGATTTTTCGAGAGGGGGGAAACGAACGCGGATTCGTTTATTTTGAATGTGATTAGGAGGACGCGGCCATTAGTTTAAACGAGAGGAGGGACGGCCATTTTTAGTTTCGATTTGGGAACGAAAATTGTTTCGTTTGTTTGAGGAGGGAGGGGTTGCTTTAAAATTTGAAGGAGTATGGTTTTCACGATCTGGTATCATGATTTTAGGCAGATTTTAGAGCGTGTTTTAAGGCATGAGGTACGGGAAGAAGACGTGCTGCTGTTTGACTTGGTCAAAAATTTAAATTTAAAATCGATTTCAATTTAAATTGTCAACGCGTTAATGTGTCGTGTGCTCACGTATCAATACCGAAAAATACGAAATTTGGAATCCGATAATAATTCAATATTACGGACCCAATGGAACTGGTTTCGTCGAATTCCAAGACTGTGCCTCGGAACGCTATTTTTCAAATTCAATTCAAACGATTTAATTTCAAAACTGAACAGATTGTTTCCAAATCAATTTCTGAAGCTTTCATTGTCTTCAGTATTATCAATATAAATTTCCTAAGCCTTTGAAATATTTTTAGTCGGCTCTAAACTGAAGATATAAATTTTTATCCCGTTCAATAGATTAAATTTTAAAATTTAATCGCCAAAATCAAAGTTATATCGGGGATTCAAATTAAATCATCGTTCAAATATTTAAAATAAATTAAATATTCTCAATTTAATTCGTTCGAAATTCAGGGTCGTTACAGAAACCATGTTATCTAAGATGGTAAATCCAAATTAGTTAGTATTCGAGTAAAATAGATCTATAGAAATTATACTAATTCTACTTAACATCAATTTCCATATTCAACCTTTAATATCCATCGAATAGCGGTGAAATAACCTTTAAAATTCATGTGAATAGTATAGGTTCCCTCCTCGGAATTTAATACCAAGTATAAGAAGATTATTTCTATATAACCCAAGTTGTATTAAAGTGGAAAAATTAAATCTTTTATACTTGCCTCGTTCCGATATTTCGACCTTATCTATTCCTCGCTCAGGAAAGTGCCAGGTGAGCCAAGGCACTGGTTGCTCCTAAACATCTCCTTAGTTTAACCACCTTCCATCTGGATCTCATGAATAGAAAAATCCAGTCTACTCATGGGCTTTTAGAGCCAAGATTAAATCACTTAATTATAACAGCTTTTCTCTAAATCATTTATTTAAACTCTTTTGAAATAAATTATAAAACCTCCACATTATCTTTAAAATACTTAATTATTTATTTGAAAACATTTATTAAAAATTTGGGAAAGAATACTTAAGTTTAAAGCCATATTCCAAAAGTTATTAAAAGTGCTGCGAATAGTGCTTTTAAGGCTTATTTGATCAAAACAACATTTCTAGCATTTAGAAATCCATTTTTATAACTCAAATATCTTTTAAAAAAGTTTAAAATATTTGTAGAATTTATTCCATATATTTTAAAGAATTAAAAATATCATTTTTATAGAATTTATTACTTTGGTTTCCGAACTGCCAAACCACGACTATTTTGAAAACTAGTTTTGCTCATATTTCAAAATATACTAAACAAAATCTCAATCTTTTTCTTTTGTTTGAAAACTATAACTATAAGGGTTTTGAAAATCCTTATTACAAAGAATTCCAACTCTGAATCAATCGTATAAATTGATTTAACTTTCTACGGCACGAAATCGCGAACTGTCGTTACACGACGCGCCCATTTTCGGCTCAATTTTCATAACTTCTCAAAACTTCACCAAATCGGGTTCTAGTGTTTGTAAAACATTTATAAACAATTTTAAATCATTTCAAATGGGTTTAGTGATTCCATATCACTTTTATTACTTGATTCAGAAAGTGATTTTCTTGTTTAATATCAACGTGTATTTTAACGTGACTTGTTACACAATTAAACAATTAATTAAAACAATGAATACTTAATGATCAATCATAGTTACCATCCATAGCAATCATATTACACCATCATTATATATATATATATTGAGTTTCTCACCTTCATTGGTTTCTAACTTTACGAAAATTCGCTATAGCTTCGCTGCGATCGAATTAAAGCCTACGGAATCGAGCCTTGGACCTTTGAATAGGCTCGGTCTATGCTTTTAAGTGGAGATGGGCTCCTTGGTGGTACGAGGTGACGACCGTGGGTTTTGAGTGAGGGAAGCAGTGGATTTGAGCTTGTTTTTAAGTGGATTGCAAATGTATATATACTTTATATTAATTTACTTTCTTTTTTGCTAATTTTTCTTCATAATTTCCTCAAGGTAGTAAGCCATTGAAAGGCTTGAGAATGAGGAAGAAGATGAAGTAGAATAGTGTGTAAAATTATGAAGAGAATGGTGACTATTTATAAGAAAAACTTTGGAATAAATATCCAAATGTATAATTACTCTTTTGCCCCTTGCCCACACCCCTCCTCTCCTATCTAGGTGCACGGCAATGCCACCCCCTCTTGTGCCTCCATGTGTGTGATGATGATGGCGTGTAAGTGAGTTGAGGTTTGCTTTTTAGGGTAGAAAATATCTTGGATATTTGTACTTTTTACTATATGTAAATTCTAGTGTAAATGGTATGTATATTTTTTTACTTTTCTACATGTATTAATTGCATATGTATGTGTTAATGTATGCATGTGTATGTTAGATATGTGTTCAAGTGATATAAACAACATTATACAACTTCTACACGTTAAACTGTTACGAATTCGAATTTCGATTGTCGATCACATCTACGAATTCTAATTTCGATTGTCGGTCACATCTCTAGCTTTTAGTTAAACTATATATATTAGTAAACAAAACTTGAGAATATATTTCTCATCATTTTAAATGAAGTAAAATGATCTCACTTGAATTATAAAACCATATATATAAATATTAAATAATTGTTTACAAAAAGTGCTGTTGTATCGGTAAAGCGATATCAATTTTCTTATATTTTGAAATTAAGTATATATCTTTATAAAACTATTATAAATGATTTAGTATCCCTATATCTAATTAAAATGAATTATTATAATTTTAAAATAGTTATTTGAATATTTATGATAATTATTAAATAATTAAATCTCAATTTAAATTCGTAAATCAATTATTAAATACGATGCCATTATTGATGATGTCATAAATATAGTTTATTCCCTAAAAATAAAATAAATAATTTTATTTCATATTCCTGTTTAAATGGATAAATAAGTGTATGTATTCAGTTCCGTTCGCAACTTCTGATAATTATAGAGCTATTTATTGATAAAATGGTTTTCGGTCATTTTATCGTTATTTTTCCAAAGTATATATTTTTGTAAATACTTATTCAGAATAAAATTACCTTCATTATTTATTGTTCAAAACAACATAATCTACGTTAAAAAGCTTATATTTTAATATTCTAAAAATAATTATAATTTATCAAAGTGATAGATTTACGGGTCGTTACAGACTCCCCTCTTAAAAGAATTTCGTCATCCAAATTACAACACAAAACCCAAAGGTGTTTGCCCAATTTTTTTTTTTAAATTACACTTGTATAATGTGTAAAATCATATGTTCGCAATATCCGATTCAATCTATTATTCGAGTATGCAACTTTACTTCCAAACTAGTATTGCTCCTTCGATTATCTAGTGCGTACTTTGATTTGGCTCAAAAACTTCTATTTTCCTTGCGTAGCTCTCAACTATGATAGAAAATGTAAGGATCCAACTATAAATCCTCATCAATGTTTGCCCTAAAGCATCGAGTGATAAATCCTTTTTGGATATCAAAATCCTATATTCAAATCTTAGGCCAAATTGTGTTACGAAATAATTTGTGTAAAATGCATATACTTTTTATCTTTTCTTAAATATTTAGAAAATCTTGGTTTAAGTTTTTAAACATTTCATAAAGATATAGTTTTATTCTTATGAAAATTTCTCAAGTGATTTGTGTATTTGCATTTGAACAAAGTTATAAACAAAGGACATAGTTATATTATACATGCTTAATATTTTACCTTCATCCTTATCTTACACACATCATTTCTCCTCACATACTCAAACCATTCTTAAGTCCTTTTACACCTACTTGGGTTTTCATAATACTGATACAAACATAACTACCTTACAAGCCAAACATATATATATGCTACTACATAATACTATATAGGTGTTTCCAAATTCTCCAATCTCACATCATAATCACTCCTCTGAGTTCGACACTGACGGTTCATTTCCCTATCCAAAATCAAACAAGACCTCCCCATCGTCATCACTATCATCTTATTCGTTATCGCTTTGTTTTTGTCCTTAATCTATGGTATCACATCCCCTTGATATGGTAACCAGGGCTGGTTCCATGGCACATGCCCAAGTACGGCTAGCATTTCTTGTATAATTTCTCCTTCTTCTAGTTCTTCTAAACCTTACACTTCTTCTTCCTCGGGATCCAAAAATTCTTCCTCTTCGTCCTTTATGTTATCCCAATGAATAAAGGAATCTGACGACTCCTCATGCCAAGTAATATGGTCATCGTCCATCTTCCATATGACGTTAGTGTCTCTACTGCTGTAGTTTGATTCATGGGAAATCATAGTGTTCGGGTCCTCTTCAGGTTCAGATTCTTATTCCATCGGCTCTTCCTCAGGAATTTCTACTTCCTATTCAAGTTCTGAACTTACTGGGTCAGTGATCCTCATTCTTTCTAAGGCCTGAGGGGTCTCTTCACCACTAGACACTATAATAAGTTTTGGAGTCGGGGAAGATACAGGCATTTCGGCCATAGGGTAACCGTATTTATCTAATTGGGTGTATCAATCCAATTCTCCTTTAATAATGAGCTTAATATTGCTAAGTGGCCATTTCCCGGGTTCTTCCTCATCGCTCGAAAGAATGATTGGATCATTCTTCTCACCCTAGTTTTCTCTTGAGGTCTCCCCTTTTGAATACTTTATCCCGCAACTTGAGGGTTTCTACAATTATCAACAACAAACACTTAGATACTAAGCATTTTAATTGTCTTAACCAATTCTAATGTTAGATTATAAATCTAAGTTTATTCCAGCATAAATCCATTTTAGCTGTACAATGTTAAGGGTGATAGTTTGTTAAGCACATGATATTGTTTCTCCAAACCAATGCTTAGAATATTTCAAATAAAATCCTTTGAAAATTCTCTTCCAAAAAACCCTTTTTTAGATAAAGTTCCCATCTATCCAAATCTTTTTCCAAAGTATTACTCTTAATCTTCTCAGTGTTATTATTAAACATCTTATAGTCAAACTACGAAATTCTAATCATAAGATGTTTATACTTAAATTTTACAAATCATGATTTCAAACTATCATTCAAGTTATACCATATCTAACTATATAATTTTTTTTCAAAATATATTCTTTATATTCAAAATGTAATCCTAGGTAAAATTATTTCACTTACCATATTTTTCTAAAATAAAAATCATTTGTATATCATTAACAAATTCATGCTCTTATATAATATACTCTCAACTTATTCTAATGTGTTACTAACCATATCTCTAATGAGTTACTCATCCTAGGGTGTTACTAACCCTAACTCTAATGAGATTCTACCCTTATCAGGCTCAGGTGTTCGCTCAATCTAAGCTCTGATACCAAATGTAACAAACAGGATTTTTAACCCATGGAAATCGACACTAATACATCCTCGGTATTCACGTGTCGCAAATTCAAGTGATGGAAAACCCGAACATTAAGGGAAAGTAGAAAATAAAGACAGAACAAAATCTTACACAAATGGTAACATATATTATTTCAACATATAATCTTTACAGCGGAAAATTATAAATACATTCATCAAATTTTAACTAAACATTAACATGGACAGTTATAAATATCTGTCCCTACAAATGCAGAATACAATAGGACATGAGTGTGGTGGAAATGAATAACAATCTTCAGAAGAATCTTCTAACTCCATGCTCCGAGCATTTCCAAAATGCTATGAACAAAACCTGACTACTAGGCTGCCCGAAAAAATATGGTACCCAGAGTTTAAAGAAAAGAAAATAAACTCCGGGTCAGTCATAGGACTTGCGTGAAAAATTCAAAATACGAGTATTTGAAAACAAAAGGTATCTCATAAGACCACGTCGCATATAAATACAGAATGGGTTTTTACCTTATGATAACCAAATCATTTCTACGTAAAATCCAGTGATATTATTTTTAATGACATTCTTTGAGAACCTTTCAAATAAACATGTTCAAGTAGCCGAAATTTTTACATTGGTTAAATTTGATAGCATAATAGGTTTACAACTAAGTCTGAAGGCACTTATTGGAGAATGGATTTCCAATGAATAGCGAGGTAAGGGACTACCTCTCGTGCAGTACATTTCTAAAGGAATGTACCAAGGATCAACATCTTCGAAATATCTACGAATTAAGACCGACCTATCCGAACCAACAGATGGTACGGGTAGCACCGAATATGATATCACCCCAGCTGTTTCGGACCTATCCGAGAGCTCTCATACTATACACCACATATTTTTTTACCCAACGTCATAGCGGGCACAAAATAAATCTAGAAAGGTGATATCGTACCCTAATGGTTGCAATCCAATTAGCCTTAAAGCAACCCCTGTTTCACAATTCCCTAGATGTGAGGCTTGAGGTAACGTTTATCTTTCTTAGAACATTTTCACTTAAAATGCCACATTGCCATTTTCAACAACACAATATTGATTTCAACAAATTTACAACCTCTGAGCTCGTACGTCTCATAGAAGTGTGTTAAGTGTTACCTCCTATACCACCGACATATATACGTTTGTAGAGACCAATGCACTGTGATCTTCTATTTTTTCTCTTCTGCCTTTATACTTTGTTTATCCTTGTAACCCATTTATATTGTAAGGCTCTCGTATTAATATATATATATATATATATATATATATATCCGCTGGCTTTGCCAAAAAATGCTCTGTGATATTAGAAATGCAATGTCAGACATCCATCCATGCAAGTTGTCTAGGAACAGGACAAACTGAAGGCACTCTCCTACCACATCCTATTGGGCATTACTCCAAGGATTAGTAGCGAGTAATCCTTGCACACGATGATAAGGGATCAATGCAATTTATTTATATCAGAAGCTATTTCTAAATTATCAACAAGCAGTCCTTCCGTTATGAAGATCCTCGCCTTTAACTTCATTGTCGTTAACATGTATTCACGTTCGAACTCGTAAATTGGTTTGAAGTGGTTTTCAGATAGGAATCGCCCAAATTCGACCCTGGTTTCTCCAAACTAATTATCGATAAAAAGATGTTAAGTGGGTGATTAATATTCCATTAATTTGTATCCTTTTATCAAAAATATCTTCTTAGAAATATATATTTTTTAAAACCATTTCTTTTCAGTATATATGGGATCATTAAACCTCTCTTATCAAATCATTTGGTTACTTAAAACCTTTTTAAATCTCGGAGTAATTCTAAATCATTTCATCCTTTTCTAAGGAAAATATCTCCAAATTATAAATCTTAACAAATATTTCTTGTTTCCAAATCATAACTTTTAAATGGGTCAAAAACAATGTTATTTAAGACATCTTTTACTGTAACCCAAAACAATTAATTTTAAGTAAAAGGATCCATAGGAATTAAAATAATTCCAAATCATTCATTTCAATCTTGACAAAAGATTTCTTATTTCCAACACATATCTTTTTAATAGGCTGAAACCATGTTATCTAAGATAGTAAATCCAAATTAGTTAGTATTCGAGTAAAATGGATTTATAGAAATTATACTAATTCTACTTAACATTAATTTTCTTATTCACTATCCGTCGAATAGCAGTGAAATCACCTTTTAAATTCGCACAGATAGTACGGTTCCCTCCTTGGAATTTAATACTAAGTATAAGAAGATTATTTCTATACAATCCAAGTTGTATTAAGTTTGGAAAAATTAAAACTTTTATACTTGCCTCGTTTCCGACATTTCGACCTTATTTATTCCTCGCCCAGGAAAGAGGCCAGGTGAGCCAGGGCACTGGCTGCTTCTGAACATCTTCTTAGTTTAAGCACCTTCTATCCGGATCTCACTAACAGAAAAATCCAATCTACTCATTGGCTTTTAGAGCCAAGATTAAATCACTTAATTATAATGGCTTTTCTTTAAACCATTTATTTAAACTCTTTTGAAATAAATTATGAAACCTCCACATTATCTTTAAAATACTTAATTATTTATTTGAAAACATTTATTAAAAATTTGGGAAAGAATACTTAAGTTTAAAGCTATATTCCAAAAGTTATTAAAAGTGCTACGAATAGTGCTGCGAATAGTGCTTTTTAGGCTTATTTGATCAAAAAATCTTTTCTATCATTTAGAAATCCATTTTTATAACTCAAATTTCTTTTAAAACATTTTAAAATATTTATATAATTTGTTCCATATTTTTAAAGAATTTACTGCTTTGGTTTCTGAATTGCCTTACTACGACTATTTTGAAAACTTGTTTTGCTCATATTTCAAAATCTACTAAATGAAATCTCTACTGTTTTCTTTTGTTTGAAAACTATCATTATAAGGGTTTAAAAAATCCTTATTACAAAGAATTCCGACTCCGAATCCATCGTATAAATGGATTTAACTTTCTACGTTGCGAAATCGCGAACTGCCATTACATGATGCTCCTATTTTTGACTTAATTTTTATAACTTGTCAAAACTTTACCAAATTAGGTTTTAGTGTTTATAAAACATTTATAAACCATTTTAAACAATTTAAAAGGGGTTTAATGATTCCATAGCACTTTTATAACTTGATTCGGAAAGTGATTTCCTTGTGTAATATCGACGTGTATTTAACGTGATTTTTTTACACAATTAAATACTATATTAAAACAATCAATACTTGGTGATCAAAGCATAGTAAACATCCATAGCAATCATATCACATCATCATTTTATACATAGATATATATATATATATATGAATAGAGTTTCTCACCTTCGTTGGTTTCTAACTTTACGAAAATTCGCTATAGCTTTGCTACAATCGAATCAAAGCCTACAGAATCAAGCCTTAGATCTTTGAATGGGCTTGGCCTATGCTTGCAAGTGGAGATGGGCTCGGCTTTGCTGGTAGGAGGTGGTGGCCGTGGTTTTGAGTGAGGAAAGGAGTGGATTTGATCTTGTTTTTAAGTGGATTGCAAATGTGTTTGTATATATATATATATACTTTATATAAATTCATTCTCTTTTTGCTAATTTTTCTTTATAATTTCCTCAAGGTAGTAAGCCATTGAAAAGCTTGAGAACGAGGAAGGAGATGAACTAGACTAGTGTGTAAAATTATGAGGAGAATGATGGGTATTTATAGGAAAAACTTTGGAATAAATATCCAAATGTATAGTTACTCTTTTTCCCCTTGCCCACACCCCTCCTCTCGCATCTAGGCCCACGGCAATGCCACCACCTTGTGCCTCCATGTGTGCGATGATGATGGTGTGTAAGTGAGTTGAGGTTTGTTTTTTAGGGTAGAAAATATCTTGGATATTTATACTTTTTACTATATGTAAATTCTAGTGTAAATGGTATGTATATTTTTACTTTTCTACATGTGTTAATTGCATATGTATGTGTCAATGTATGCATGTATATGTTAGGTATGTGTTCAAGTGAAATAAACAACGTTGTACAACTTCTATACGTTAAACCGTTATGAATTCTTATTACGATTGTCGGGCACATCTCCAGCTTTTAGTTAAACTATATATATTATTAAACAAAACTTGAGAATATATTTCTCATCATTTTAAATGAATTAAAATGATCTTAGTTGAATTATAAAACCATATATATAAATATTAAATAATTGTTTACAAAAAGTGGTTGTATCGGTAAAGCGATATTAATTTTCTTGTATTTTGAAATCAAGTATATATCTTTATAAAACTATTATAAATGATTTACTATCCCTATATAATTAGTTAAAATGAATCATTATCATTTTAAAACAATTATTTGAATATTTATAATAATTACTAAATCATTAAATCTCAATTTAAATTCATAAATCAATTATTAAATTTGATGCCATTATTGATGATGTCATAAATATACTTTATTCCTTAAAATAAAATAAATAATTTTATTTCATATTCTTGTTTAAATGGATAAATAAGTGTATGTGTCTAGCTCTGTGCGCGACTTTTGATAATTATAGAGCTATTTATTGATAAAACGATTTTCGGCCATTTTATCGATATTTTTTCAAAGTATATATTTTTGTAAATACTTATTCAAAATAAGATTACCATCATTATTTATTGTTCAAGACAACATAATCTATGTTAAAAAGCTTATATTTGAATATTTTAAAAATAAATATAATTTATCAAAGTGATAAATTTGCGAGTCGTTACAACAATTATAAATAAATTAAATCATGTGATATATTAAAGAATCTACCGATGTTATTGTGCGGCTCACAAGTGTAAATTCAATCAGCTAAAGGTGTGAGCAATTCAAATATTAACATTCACACATCACCTTAGCTACTGCTTATATATTTTTTTGTTAAAAATCTAATTTGACTATTTTAAGTGGTACCCATTAGTGACAATTATTTACACCACATCTCTTCATTAAAACTATATCACATTAGGACTTATAGAATTTGGTAATGGTCAAAATTTCAATATCGTCCATATTCAACTTTATAGTATAAACTCAAATTTCTTATTTTGATAATTATTAATTGAACTTCTCTGGCTAGAGACTTTGACTTTGAGTTGACTTCAGTTGACCATGTTATTGACCATTGATAGCAACCTCATATAACCGAGGGGATGAATTCTCTCTTGAATAGTGTATCACTTCTAATGCTTCCACTTGACCCAACTATAGTCGTTTGATGGACACCGACCATGATTTGACTATAATCAAAGTAGAGTTTCCACATTGAACCTCGATAGTATTCTCAAGTCAGAGAATGTGTAGTATTGTCACATCGATATTTTTTTGTTTGATCTAAGTTACATTATACAACAGAAAACTATCGAGTGAGTCAATCCATAGTTATCTAATAACTATAAGTACGTAACCACTTGGTGCGTCCGACAGTCATGAGTAACACACCATCCACATTTGAAGAGTGTTACGTACCCCGGTCTCAATGAATGTATTGATATCCGGTCTCGATATATCTTGACTAGGAATGTTAAAACAATATGTTTAATCTCAATGCGATAAATTACTCATGGTTACAACACTTTAAAACTACCATAACAAAACATACCATTTATGGATTTTCTGTTAAATATACTTTAAATTGAATTAATTAATTAATATAACACTTCATTTCAAGTATATAATAGAAAGAAACACCTTTTATTTCGAACAAGATTGGTTATCGAGTTAGATATATGTGACAAATCACATAATTGCCCCTAGGATATTCTTCTAACTCTATTAGTGTCTACAACCTTGACTAGACATATCTACTACAATTATATGTATGAAGATATGTATAAAATATAACAATGGAAATATAACTTGTGTTTTACAATGCCATGTAACTGAAATATCAATTTGGTACTAAGAACATGTGTTTTACAATGCCATGTAACTGAAATATCAATTTGGTACTAAGAACTTGTGTTAGATTTTTAGGCAGATCCATATCCAGTTGGGTATAAGCCAAAAATTAAATAATTGAATAGATGTAAACAAGAATTCAGTTGGTCCATAGACACAACATTTACACTTACCTTCACAATAGATTATTAACAAAAGAGAAAAATGAAAACAATTACATGTATATATAAAAGCAGTCTCACCATCAATTATAAATATGCTACCAATTGTCAACATCATTATCACTATCATCATTTATAATATCATCATCATACCCTTATTCATTAACTTCGACATCATTGTCAACTATGACATTATCTTCATTAACTTCGATATCTTCATCTAATTCAACTCCATCAAATACATCATTGTTAAATGGTCCTATGTCATCGGTATATTTTGTTAATTGGAGTATTTCATTGTCCTCTAGATCATTTTGCTATGGTTGGTCGTCATATATGATCATGTTCCTATTGAGTGACCATCTCAGTTTTATTTTAACGACAACCCACCAATCATTTTTGTTGTTGTTCATGGCAGGATAAACCGCATAATAAACTTGTTTTACTTTTGTCGCTAGAACAAATGTATTATTTCCTTAATATCACATTTTTGCCTTACCTTAACATGGGGATACTCTTTATGTACATGATGTCCTTTATCAGAGTAGTATCAAATCACTTGCATTTGACTAAAAGACTTTTAAGCCCTGATACTGTTAAATAAGTGGGTTCAATTATTTCTATAACCCTTCATTATAATCTTGTGTATCATCACCCTGTTTATTGCCTTTAGAACATACCCCATTTTTGTAAGTTTTTTTTACTAGCTCCAAGCTTAGTTGTGTGAAATTTAAAGCCATCCACATACATGATTAGGCATTTTTTGTATTTCGTCAATAGACCAAATACAAGAGTTTTATAACAAATATCACTGACTCAATTATTAATAACCCATTGAATTAAATTACTATAAATTAATATATGTAATAAACCATTTCAAATTAAATTTATTCAGTGATTATTTATGCTTAAATATTTCTAAAATCATGCCTCAAATCCTTTACTAGCTTGAACCCTTGGATTTTGTTGCTTAGATTGACGGTTAAATAGTGGATATTGTTAAGATAGACACGAATACACAGTATTGATAGTAAATAAACAAATATATTTTACAAACCTATTAAGATATGATAATTCTTCATAATTGACAATCACCATTTTTCTAGCTATGTCAAACTCTTTAAATGTTTGAAAACTTCTATCCTTCCATTTACCAAGCGGACATCCACATTTTTGAAAAATGGAAAGAGAAATGTCATGTGACTCATTCATAACATCATTGTTATGAGGACCACCATTAGAATTTAGCTTAATATGGTCTTTGAAATAATAACTAAAAAATGTGGATGCTTCTTCGATAATATTTGCATGGTAGATTGAACCTTCAACATGTGCTTTTTGTTTTACCTTTTTTTAAGTTGACCCAGATACCTTTATATGAAATGTACAAAAGCTATCAATTATACATTTATTATGTTGATTATGGATTAAATTACAAATCCTACTTGTATTATCTATACCTCTCAAAAGTATACATCCACTTATGCTGCACTGATCCTCGCAATAAAGTTTCAGTTAGTAAATGTACGGATAGATGTTCCGTACAATTGAAAACTCCAGAAGGAAATATTCTCTTCAATTACACAATAATTCAGATATACCTATTTCAAGTTTCTCTAAATTAGTTTTACTAAGTGTGGCTAAGCAAAATTTTAATTTATGGAACAAACTTAGCTTGGTTATAGGCATCCACACATTCAGCGACAATAGCTCCTTAATTATACTAGGAAAAGTGTCTCTAAAAATGCATGGCAATCGCGATTCTTCATATCGGACATGTGAAGATCCTTTATATCAACATATCGTTTCATGTTAGAAGCCATTCCATCTAAAAACTTCAAATTTTGAACCCACTCCAATAATTTTTGTTAATGCTTATTTTCCAACTCGTAATAAGAAAAACATTTTTAATTTGATTTCTCACCATTAATTTTAAGCTCAAGTCATTTACAATGTAAGGTTATATCCTTTATTGACTTCAAATCATCTTTTGTTTTTCCTTTCACATTCATTATCATGTTAAAGAAGTTCTCAAATACATTTTTCTCATTATGCATTAAGTCTATGTTATGTTGAATTTTTTGATTTTTCCAATATGGTAACTCCCAAATTATACTTTGTTTGCACTAGCTGTGACACTCTCATTTACCATGAACTTTTAGCTCTTTTCATATCTCGTGTATTTTGGGATAATCTTGCACGAGATCGTATACTTCTTTGCTACTAATATAGGTGAATCTATATTAGTGGTTGTATTTCATTTGAAGTTTTTTTAAATAAATCTAAAATGATCCTTTACGTGCAAAAGACGACGATGTCGATCCCACCAACATTGTTTGCTACAATTTGAAGTCGAAATGATTTTGTTGAATCCGTAAAAATATGACAAGCGAATTTACCACTAGTACTCCATCCAAAAAGCATCTCACATAAAAGAAAATCACTTATCGTTTACAACAAAGATGCAAACATTTTAAAGTTCATTTTTTGAGATGTTGTGAATAACAAATCCTTTGTCCATAGCTTTTTCAACTCATTAACCAAAGTTTGCAAGTACATGCCTATCCCATATTTGGATTTATAGGTCTAGGAACAAGTATAGTTAGAAATATGTATGGATTTCTCATACACATCCATGGTGGGAGATTGTAAGGTGTAAGGATAACTGACCACGTTGAATAAGATTTACTGAATGAAGAAAATGGCGCAAAACCATCCATACACAAGCTAGTTCTAACATTTTAAGGTTCTTTAGCAAAATTATGGTATATATTATCAAAAAATTTCCAAGCTTCTCCATATGAAGAGTGACATAAAACACTTTCATCTTATTGTCATTCACTATACCATCACATGTGTTTTGCTTAACAATAGATGCATATAACCTTTACAATCTAGGTGTAATTGAAAAATAATAGATTCTGCTGAAAGGTGCCACGTTGAATAAGATATATTGAACGAAGAAAAATGGTGCAAAACCATCCATACACAAGTTAGGTCTAACATTACGAGATTCTTTAGAAAAATCATGGTATATATTATCAAAATGTTTCCAAGCTTCTCCATTTGAAGAATGACATAAAACATCTTCATCTCGTTGTCGTTCACTATGCCATCACATGTGTTTCGATATAACAACAGATGCATGTAACCTTTGTACTCTAGGTGCAATCGAAAAATAATGCATTTTGATGAAAGGTACACCTTTACTACTAGGTTTTGTCGACTTATATCTAGTTTGTTTAAAGAATTTACACAACTTCAAATTTTTATCTTCCTTCTAATAAATCATTCATTCACCTAGACATGTCAAAAATTTTATATGACAATCCAAAGGTAGAAATCTCTTTTTTAAATGAGTACCAGTTCTTTGCAAACACATTGTTGGGTAGAAGCATTTTATAAAAGCTATGTATTGCATTCGTTAGGTTTTTCAATGCGTTATGTTAGGAATTTATAACGATTAGCCTCGATGTCTTTGGAAAATGTGTCATTTTACCGCCTTTATACAGTGGTTGTTTTGATTGTTCTAACAAGTTTAAATACTTTTTCGCTTTCGAGTCAAGTTCTTCTTCATAATATTATTCAACGGTCTGCATAATCGGACTGGCAACATCATGAACTATTTATGTAATTCTACTTTCTACATCCATAATTTCTTTAATAGGAGGTTCAGTGCAATCTACATTTATATTTCTCCACTTGTACAATGTGATCATTTTCTCTATATATATTTGTTAGTCCTTGAGAAGGATGGTTTTGATGACAAAAACCTTAGGACTTATTATAAAATATAAATACTAACATTGTAGTTTAGATATTTATATGTATATGCAGGATATACACATGCATGTACCAAGAATGAAGACTGTACAGTATAGAGATACAAGACTGATGAATTTAAAGATCAAAGATATCAAGATTGAAGACTAATGAGTATCAAGAAATCAAGTTATCAAGAGTTCAAGATTTTAATAGTACAAGATAAGTATTGAGTCTAGAATTATGTTAAAACTTCTTGAAAGCACTTACATCTTTATTCGAAATTTATTCATGGAATGGAATCCACTTCGAGCCAGTTAAAGGGATGGAACCCTAGTGGGATAGAACCCATGACAATATGTAGTGGAACATATAGTGGTCCTATTTTGATATCCACTAATTTTATAAAAATGTTTTTCAAAAATATATCTCTTGTTTTTTTAAATGTTTTCAAAACCTTCTTTTCAAAAAGACATCTCTCTTGTTTGAAATATTTTAGCCTCAAAACTATTTTTATCATTTTTAATATTTTGATTTCAAAATTGTCCTTGATTTTAAACCATCTCTTGTTTTATTTAGCTTTAAAATATTTATTTACTCAGATTTTAAATCACTTTATAGATTAAGATTATATATATTAAAAATTACTTTCTAAACTCTTTTATATGTTTAAACTATATTCAAATATATTTACAATTTTTAGAAATCGTTTTGACAAATTATAGAAACCAATTTTAATAAGAAAATCAAAATCATCAATTTTTCCTAGAGCATGTCGACATCCCTCAACCCCCCATGTCGAAATGATGTCCGTTAAATTCAAAATTCAAATTTTCAAAAGAAGTGTCTATTCGTCGTAACCTTTCACGAATAGATATGGCTATTGATTTCCTATAAATACCAGTAGTTCTAAATGAATTTTTAACCAGATTTCACTTGTTTTCTCTTCTCTTCATCTTCCACATTTATTCTAAAGAATTCCAAACTATACTCTGCCGAAATACCAAGTGAATCAAACATGATTATCTCTTGTTTGATTCTCTGTCACTCTCTCCATAAGATCTCAGTGCTATTCAGAGTTATAGGATTATTTGTAAATCAAATTGTTGAGTAAAAGGTGCGGTTGAGCCTTGAAATCAATTGGGTGTGATTGTTTCCCCGGAAATCGATTAGGTGATCTTGTGGCCTGGTAAATCAAGAGAGTTTGCCCCGGACTCGAATACAGGAGGGTGTACCTCATGGCCTTGAAATCGAGGGTGTAATCTGGGAGATTATTTTTGATAAGAAATATGTACGTTTGTGTGGGACTGGATATAGGGTAACTCCGGACCCGTATAAAATCCTGGTGTGTTCTTTCCTTTACTGCTTTTATTTATTATTTGCATCTGTGTCTGATTCTGTGATTATATCCGTGTCTGTGAATTGCATTTGTTGGTGATTAAATTTACATAAGTTTCAAAAATATTTAGAAAATCCACAAAACTCTATTCACCCCCCTCTAGTGTTATTCCAGCCTTAAGATCCGTAATCCGCATTTCTCACATTTGGTATCAGAGCAAGGTTTTCAAAGTTTTCATAATCTGAATTTTGAAAAAGTTTTTAAAATGGCTATTTTTGGGGATTTTGTTAACACTAGTTTAAAACCGTTCAAATCATCATTGTCTCATAAGTCTGCATATAGTTATTATAGAAAAACAAGTTATCTACCAAGTTTTTATTCTGTGCAGAAAGGAAAATGTTATATGGCCTTTGAAGAATCAACACTCAATGGACAAATTGTGCAAATCAGGAAGAATAAGTGGATACTTGATAGTGGATGTTCAAGACACATGACTGGTAATCCAGATATGCTGAATGATATTATCTATAAAGATGGAGGATTGGTTAATTTTGGAGACAACTCAAAAGGATATGTGATTGGCATCGGCAATGTCGGTAACTCTAAAACTCCTACTATTTCTAATGTTTTATTAGTTAAGAATCTGAAACACAATCTGCTTAGCATTAGTCAACTTTGCGATAAAGAATACAAGATTAAATTTGAAAAAGATAAGTGTCACATCGAAGATAAAAATTCAAATATTATATTTGAAGGAATTAGGAAGAAAAATATTTACATCCTTAGTATGAAAGTTTCAAATGATAAGTTATGTCTTTAGGCTAATACAAGTGACCCTTGGATTTGGCATAAAAGATTTGGTCATTTAAATTTCAAACTGTTATCTAGGTTATCAAAACTTGACTTAGTTAGAGGTCTTCCCAAGTTAAACTTTAAAGTAGATAGTATATGTGATGCTTTCCAATTAGGAAAACTTAGGAAAAGTTCTTTCAAATTAAAAGATATGATTTCAACTTCTAAACCTCTTGAGTTACTTCATCTAGATTTATTTGGTCCATCTCAAATTCAATCAATAAATCACAATAAATATGTCTTTGTAATTGTAGATGATTATTCTAGGTTTACATGGACAATTTTTATGAAACATAAAAGTGATACTTTTGATTCATTTAATTTTTTTACAAAAAGACTTCAAAACCAACTTTCTTTAAAAATTATAACTATTCGTAGTGATCACGGTGGGGAATTTGAAAATGAAAATTTTGAGAGATTCTGTAATAAAAAGGGAATAACTCATAATTTCTCTTTTCCAAGAACTCCACAACAAAATGGAGTGGTAGAACGTAAGAATAGAATGATTCAAGAGTGTGCTAGAACAATGCTTTCTGATAGTAACTTACCTAAAAACTTTTGGGCTGAAGCAGTCGCTACAGCTTGTTATATATTAAATAGGATTTTAATTAGACCATTAACTAATAAAACACCATATGAATTACTTTACAATAAGAAACCCATAGTAGTTTATTTTAAAGTTTTTGGTAGTAAGTGTTTTATTCTTAATACAAAAGATAATTTAGATAAATTTGAACCTAAATCCGACAAAGGTATCTTCATCGGATATTCTAATAGAAGTAAAGCATTTAGAGTTTATAATTTAAGAACTAACACTACTGAAGAAATAATGCATGTATCTTTTGATGAAATTTTTAAAGATACTGTACAAATAGAAGATGAAGAAGATTTTGTAACTTTAAATAATGAACCTAATGAAACTAATTGTGAAATCATTCAACCTAACAAAAGAATTAGGCTATTAAAAGATCATCCTATAGAAAATATACTAGGAAATATTGAATCTGTTGTTAGAACTAGAAATCAACTAAATAATATGAGTAATGTAGCTTTTATATCAACTATTGAACCTAAAAATCCAAAGGAAGCATCATCTGATGATTCATGAATTCTTGCTATGCAAGAAGAATTGAACCAGTTTACTAGAAATGATGTTTGAGAACTTGTTCCTAGACCTGAGGATAAAAGTATAATTGGAACAAAATGGGTTTATAAAAATAAAATGAATGAACTTGGTGAGGTCGTGAGAAATAAAGCTCGATTAGTTGCACAAGGTTATTGTCAAGAAGAAGGAATAGATTTTGATGAAACCTTTGCACCCGTAGCAAGATTAGAAGCCATTAGAATTCTACTTGCTTTCGCAAATTATAATAATTTCAAATGGATGTTAAAAGTGCTTTTCTAAATGGATTTGTTAAAGAGGAAGTTTATGTTGAACAACCTCCACTCTTTGAAGATGAAAGATTTCCAAACCATGTTTTTAAACTTAAGAAAGCTCTATATGGTCTGAAACAAGCTCCTAGAGCATGGTATGGCAGACTAAGATCTTTCTTATTACAATCAAATTTTGAAATTGGTAAAGTAGATAATACTCTTTTCATTAAAAGAACTAAAAATGATATTCAACTAGTACAAGTTTATGTAGATGATATTATTTTTGGTTCAACTAATCATGAAATGGATAAAGAATTTTCTGAAATAATGACAAAAGAGTTTGAGATGAGTCATATTGGTGAACTTACTTTCTTCTTAGGTTTACAAATAAAACAATTAGATAATGGTATCTTTATTAGTCAAGAAAAATATGCTAGGGATCTAGTGAGTAAATTTGGTATGACTATTGCGAGTGGAAAACCCACTCCCATGGCAACCAATGAAGCTTTAAATAAAGAAGATCTTTCAAAAGATGTAAATCAAAAACTATATAGAGGAATGATTGGATCACTACTCTATATCACTGCGAGTAGACCTGATATCATGCATAGTGTCTGTCTCTGTGCAAGATACCAATCTCAACCCAAAGAGACTCACTTAAAAGCTGTGAAACGTATCATAAGATAAGTTAAACATACTTTTGACTATGGTTTATTTTACCCTAAAAATGATTCATTTGATTTAATTTCTTATTCTGATGCTGACTATGCTGGTTGCAAATCTGACCGAAAAAGTACAAGTGGAACTTGTCACTTTTTGGGGCATTCTCTAGTTTCATGGTATAGCAAAAAGCAAAATACTGTTTCTTTATCAACAACTGAAGCAGAATATATCTCTGCTGCTTTGGCTTTCTCCCAAGTCATTTATATGCAACAAACTTTAAAAGATTTTGGATTAACAATTTCAAAATCACCAATTTATTGTGATAATTCTAGTGCAATAAATTTGTCTAAAAATACTACTCATCATGCTAGGACTAAACATATTGATATCAGACACCATTTTCTCAGAGATAATATAAGTAAAGAGATTATTTCTCTTGAATATATCAATTCCGAGAATCAAATTGCTGATATTTTCACCAAACCCTTAAATCAACCTATATTTACTAAATTAAGAAGAGAACTAGGCATTTGTTCAATAACTAAGATATAGAATATAGATATAGTAACATATATATACAAGAAAATCAAATTTTTCATAAGGATGTCGACATACCCCTACCACCCATGTCGACATACAACGGCAAAATTTTAAAATTTGATTTTCCCACTAAAATCAGTTTAGTAGTTATATAAACCTATGTATTTCAAATTTTTCTGCCTTCTCACTTTTCTTTCTCTGAAATAAAACTTCTATAAATTAAAATTAATGGCCTCCTCCACTAAATCAAACCAAATTGACACCATTTCTTTCCCTTCTCCTCATTCTGGTCCATTCCAATGCACTACACTGGCACGTGTGATAAAGATTGAGGAATCTATGAAGGATGCCATGCTAATGTTGACTGAATTTCAAGTTGTGCAACCAAGGATGGCAAAAGAACAAGAAAAGCAAGGCAAAATTCTTCCGAATTTACAAAAATTCCTAATGGATAATCATGCAAATCCTATCGTAATTGAAGAAGATTCTCCCAACATTCACGTGCATAATCCTTTAGTGCACAGCGAAGAGGAAGAAGAAGAAGAGGAAGAAGAAGAAGAAGAGGAAGACGCACTTATGGAAGAAGACGAAAACGTGGTCTGCGTAGGCGAAGTCTTTTTTGACAAAGATGAGAATTTGGTTGAACAACGTGGAAACTTTTGTTTTCATTATCCAAATTGTTCGATTCACAGATCTCCGATTGTCAAAAACTCTCGTTAGTATTGTTATTCTATAATTTATGTACTTAAATATATTTGTATGTTTATGTTTCATATATACATGTAACATCATATATAATAATATATTTGTTTTACTTATTATACTTCCTTATTAATATTTAATTTAAATAGTATTAGATTAAGGGGGAGTTACTGTGAAGGAGAGGTATATTTTATAAACATAGGTTGTCATCATCAAAAAGGGGGAGATTGTTAGTCCTTGAGAAGGATGGTTTTGATGACAACAACCTTAGGACTTGTTATAAAATATAAATACTAACATTATTGTAACAACCCATATATTTTAACAAATATTTTAAATTAATTTTTATTTGAAACTTTGATTTTTAAATCATTTTAAATTTGAATTTTGGGATTTTCCAATGCAATTTTGGATTTTGTTTATACTTTATTTTCCAAATATAATAAAATAATGATTTTCTGGGAATTTTATATTTTGGTCAACTGTGGTCAAACTTAGACTTTCAGTTGAAATTTTTAATTTTGAATTTTTAAATTTCTAATCTTTTTCTTTGAAGCGGTATTTGTTTCTGATATGCGTCCTGCTTTTCGTTTCGTCAAATTCTGTTTTATACTTTTTAAAATTGATAAAATTCAGCGTTTTACATGCAATTTTTCTCTGTACTTTCATTGTTCATTTTTTTCTATTTTATTTTCATCTTTTATTTTGTTTGGACTTTCTTTATTTTATTTGTTGTTTTAAATTTGTTTTGAAGTGGGCTTGTGATAGTGGGCTTAGGAAATGCAAAGAGACTTTAGTTACATTGGTGCCTTTCCATTTCCTAGCTTTTCCACTTCTAGCCGTTCATTTCTTCACGTACAAGCCTATCAACTTCTCACGTTCCTTCTCATTCACGTACAATACATCACTTCCTCCTTCTCATTTCTCATTTTCATTACCTGAAAGAAAAATATATTCAGTAAGTTTGTTTTCCTCCTTCTCCTTCTCTTTTCTTTTTCTTCTTCTTTTATTTGCAAGCAAGATTCGGCCTCCACTATTCACATCCCTTTGGCCGACTTCTCCACCATCATCTTCTCCACCACCACCACCTTCTGATCGGCCAACAACCCCTCACCATCATCACTAACCCAGGCCGTGACCTCCTTGACCAAACACCACCACAAAACTTCAACAAAACCCTAGCCAGCCTTCACATATGCAACCACCATCACTTCCCTAGCCTCGGCCACCACCTATGCTACCATCTCCAGCCATGACATGACATGACCTGACCATTAGCCGCACCACCAGACCTGACCTGACCGTGCCTTGAACCCAGACCGAGCCCATATGCCTAGGGCCGAACCAAGAAGCCAATGACCATTCACATACCTTGCCTCTTTACATTCACAACTCCTACCCCTTTCAACTTCCTTTGCTTTGCTTCCTACTCTTAGACCATGGTTGAACATATTGCCATAGATCTGACCATAGGCCGAGCCTATAGTGGTGTGGTCTAGCCTATTGTGATGTGGCCGAGCCCACTTGCTTAAGTCAAGTCCTGTTTTCCACTTGTTCTCTCTTTTGTATTGTTTAAATCTTATATTCTTTGTGAATTAATATATACTTATGTATATATATTCTATTTTGTTGTTTACAAGATTTGGATTTGGGTGTTATTTCTCCTCGAAATTGATTCGTGCTTTGTCGTGATTTGTGGAGTTTGAATTGTGTTTTGGATTTGATCTATAGCTTTAGAGGTGAGTTTATCACTCTCGACAAACCGTACTTATATAAATGTGAAACAATGTCATTTGAATTGTAGTAGTTGATATGCCATGTTATATGCTCACTTCTGCCTGTTACCCGACATTATATGATGATAATTACCTAATTATATACCTGTTGCATCACCTAACATCATATGATATGTTTTACTATTTATTTATTTTCTGTTTCTCACACTGCAAGTTCCCTGTTAGTAGAGAATCACTATGGGTTGAAATGATACATACCTGAACGGACTTTAGAATAAGGAAAAATCGTTACGAGCTGAAATGATAGGCTCAAGCGATTTATATTTGACTTGGGATTGCGGATTTGAAATGATGAAACCCGGAATTTTTACTAATTACGGATTGAAATGATATATTATCCGTACCACTTGACCTAAGTTAGAAAATATTATACAGACCAGTGGTTAATTTTAAAATATGATTTTATAGAAATCATTAAGTACCCTAAATGTAAAAATGTGAAATTTTGACTTAAATTGGATTTAAATGATTTAAACAGTGATTTCCTAAAAGTTAAAATTTTATAAGTTGATAAATGGTTTAAATTGAAATTCAAGAATTTGATTTAACTTAATAATTGAAATTTGATTAAAAATGGGATTTTAGAAATTATTAAGTATTTTTAAATGTAAAAATGTGAAATTTTGACTTAAATTGGATTTAAACAGTGATTTCCTAAAAGTTAAATTTTTATAAGTTGATAAATGGTTTAAATTGTAATGTAAAATTTGATTTAACTTAATAATTGAAATTTGAGTTAAAATGGAAATTTTAAGCTTAACTTAGCAATTAAAATATTTATTTATGAAATGGATACCTTTTTAAAGTAAAAGAAAATATCAAGTTATTTGTTAAAATAAAAGTTAATCAACTTATAGTAAATTTTGACTTAATGTAAATGAATTATAATTTAATTGGATATTTATTAATAAAATGTTATTTTATTAAATTTATAAGTTAAATGATATCCTGATAAATAATTTTGAAAAGTGGAATAAGTTTGATAAGTTAAAAATGATAAAAGTGGAAGATATATTGTTTAAAAATGTCATAGTACAACTTATAACAGAAATTGTAGCATTCCAGAAATACTGTGGTTTTAGTGTATTGTTTTTCAAATCTACTACTGTCTCTACAGCAGCAGTTTATAAGTGCTGCCGTTTCCAACAATGAACTATTTTCAAATTACCATTGTATCTACAACAGCAGTTTATAAGTGCTACTGTTTTTGAATTGTGTTGTTTTTCAATTTTACCACTATACCTACAGCAGTATTTTCTAAGTGCTGCGAATGCTAAAATACAATGTTTTGAAATTTTTATAATTGAACGGATGAACTTAGAAACTATACAACTTTGGAAAAATGGATATGTTGTAATAAAATTTATTTAACTAAATCATAGTTTAATTGATATCTAAATAAATGATTTTGTGAAGTAAAATTTGATTTTATAAAAGCTATGATAAATTATAAGATATGATGTTTTAAATATGTTATAGTAGAAATGTAATAGAATTTGTAACATTTTCAAAATGCTATTATATAAGGGTTGCATTTTTAAAGTGTTATAATTTCTAAATATCACATTTTTCAAGGTGTTGTGGATTTTCTAAATACAACATTTGTAAAGTGGTGTAATTTCAAGTGTTTTGGTTTCGAAGTGTTATAACTTTGAAAGTGCTTTGATTTTTAGAAATGAATATATATATACTTGAAATAGAAAGGATATCGTTTTGATTTGGTTTTGAAGTGGAAATGATGTTGATTTGAAATATAAACCATTTTGGAATTTATAACCACGGGTTATAATAGCGGTTGGATGGTATAAAGTGTGGCTAGAGGTGGGCAATTGCTGCAGCTTTGCGCTACCCCAGTCACATTAACACTATTATTTTGCATAGTTTGCTTTACTTTAGACATTACTATAATAGCGTTCATTACTACATAGTAGATGGTTTAACGGATCCTTAAAGGATGGGCGATCCCAAACATCCTTTAAGTTACCTGTGCATTGCTATTACAGTTCACTTGAGTTGGTTTACATTGTATAAGTATGTATGTCCTGACTCGAGTGTTTTGTGTTTTACTTTACGCTCGGGTCAACCTGAGTATCATAGCTCTGATTCACCTTCTGGAGCTAGAGATTTGCTGGAGCTTATTTATCTATCTGTCATCCATTTCCATTTCGGTTATTTCCTATTCAGTATTGCTTTTGTATTAGTTGACTTATGTATTCAGACTTCTGTTGTATTTGTTTTTCAGACTATGATATTTTGTATCTGTTTTGAGATTATTTATGTAGTAGCTTCATGAACTACTATGGTATTTTATTTCCACTGCGAATTATTCTGATATTTTGTGTCTGTGATTCTGTGTTTGATTTTATTTGCTCCAAATTTTCTTAACAATCCACTGTTTTGAAGTATTCGAGTCTGACATGTGTGGATTTATTATCGATTTGAATGGTCCAAAATAGTGGGATGTTACAATTATAGTTTAGATATTTATATGTATATGCAGGAACCAAGAATGAAGACTGTATAGTATAGAGATACAAGACTGATTAATTTAAAGATCAAAGATATCAAGATTGAAGACTCATGAGTATCAAGAAATCAAGTTATCAAGAGTTCAAGATTTTAATAGTACAAGATAAGTATTGAGTCTAGAATTATGTTAAAACTTCTTGAAAGCACTTACATCTTTATTAGAAATTTATTCGTGGAATGGAATCCACTTCGAGCCTGTTAAAGGGATGGAACCCTAGTGGGAAGGAACCCACGACAATATCTAGTGGAACATATAGTGGTCCTATTTTGATATCCACTAATTTTATAAAAATGTTTTTCAAAAATATATCTCTTGTTTTTTTAAATGTTTTCAAAACCTTCTTTTCAAAAAGACATCTCTCTTGTTTGAAATATTTTAGCCTCAAAACTATTTTTATCATTTTTAATATTTTGATTTCAAAATTGTCCTTGATTTTAAACCATCTCTTGTTTTATTTAGCTTTAAAATATTTATTTACTCAGATTTTAAATCACTTTATAGATTAAGATTATATATATTAAAAATTACTTTCTAAACTCTTTTATATGTTTAAACTATATTCAAATATATTTACAATGTTTAGAAATCGTTTTGACAAATTATAGAAACCGATTTTAATAAGAAAATCAAAATCATCAATTTTGCCTAGAGCATGTCGACATCCCTCAACTCCCCATGTCGACATGGTGTCCGTTAAATTCAAAATTCAAATTTTCAAAAGAAGTGTCTATTCGTCGTATCCTATCATGAATAGACATGGCTGTTGATTTCCTATAAATACCAGTAGTTCTAAATGAATTTTTAACCAGATTTCATTTGTTTTCTCTTCTCTTCATCTTCCACATTTATTCTAAAGAATTCCAAACTATACTCTGCCGAAATACCAAGTGAATCAAACTTGATTATCTCTTGTTTGATTCTCTGCCGCTCTCTCCATAAGATCTCAGTGCTATTCAGAGTTATAGGATTATTTGTAAATAAAACTGTTGAGTAAAAGGTGCAGTTGAGCCTTGAAATCAATTGGGTGTGATTGTTGCCTCGGAAATCGATTAGGTGATCTTGTGGCCTGGTAAATCAAGAGAGTTTGCCCCGGACTCGAATACAGGAGGGTGTACCTCGTGGCCTTGAAATCGAGGGTGTAATCTGGTAGATTATTTTTTGATAAGAAATCCGTACATTTGTGCGGGACTGGATGTAGGGTAACTCCGAACCAGTATAAAATCCTGGTGTGTTCTTTCCTTTTCTGCTTTTATTTATTATTTGCATCTGTGTCTGATTCTGTGATTATATCTGTGTCTGTGAATTGCATTTGTTGGTGATTAAATTTACATAAGTTTCAAAAAGATTTAGAAAATCCACAAAACACTATTCACCCTCCCCCACTAGTGTTATTCCAGCCTTAAGATTCGTAATCCGCATTTCTCACAATATTCACACATGATAGTTTGGCATAAAACTATATTCATGTACATGTAACCTCTTAGTATAATACTCTAGTTGTTTCACTCAACAACATTTCGAACATGGACACTAGACATCTTTCATATTTGTTTTATTTGAGACGCCACTTTCATGAACGCTTCCATACTATTTCTAAAGTACAATGGTATTGTTCCTCCTTTTTTACCTTTAGATTACATATAATTTCAATCTTCCAAATAATTCATCTTTTATACTCTACAAGTAAGCAAAAATTATATTAATTTTCATACAATGGTGTATAATTCTTTTTTAATAAACAAAATATTATTAATAATATAGTATATTACTATCATTCAATTTATTTATTGTTTATTAATAAAGTAGTAATATAATATTGTTGTTATTTTATTATTATCAATAAAGCAATATATATTATTATTTATTTTTAATACCATACATTATTAATTTTAATTAATAATACAATTCATTATTTTTATTATTAATTTTAATTAATAATACCATTCATTATTATATTATCGTTAATATTTTCAATAAGATTTCATTAATAATACCATAAGTAAAATAACATTATATATTGTTAAATTTTAATAAATATCATCATACATTATTATTAACTGAATGATTTCAAAATTTTGGGTTATTTCAAAATTTAGATAAAATATATCCAAAAAAACAAATTATAGGAACCAGAATAATATTAAATTATAACAACAAGTATAAACATGTTAAAAAAAATTTAAATTTAAGAAACCAAGTTGTAAAATTTCAAATTTTTTTACTTTAAATATCCAAATTTAATTATTTAATTATGGTATAAATTCTTACTTTATCATATTATTATTAAAATTTTATTATTAAACAATGTTGATAATAATGAATTTATTGAATAATAACAAAGGAATGTAATTCACAAATATTTTCAAAGTTATTGCTAGGGATTTCTACACCTCTATACAATGGCTGACCATTCTACTTCTCATTACAAACACAATGATATTTACATTTCATAAATCATTTCAAAATAAACGATTAACAAAAATTTTCCAATACTTCCCCTTATTTCTTGTATCATACACAAAAGAGTATACATGGAAACAAGAAGGAAGTGTTGTCAAAATTTCATTAATCATTCGATTTGGAATGTTGATTTATGAAACATAAATTTCATCGTGTTTATAACTTATCCAATACTAAGGAAATCTGATAAATAACATATCAGATAAATACCGATTTACATTTTAGTTAAAAAAATATATTTATAAAACTAACATATCCTATACTTGTTAGATGGGGCCAAATTAAATATTTAAAGGGTTCATGATGCTTGTAAATATAGAATCATGATAATAAATAAGGTGTAATCAAGGCGTGCAATCAAATTTAATTAATATTGTCATTAACATCATATGTTTTTAGTCACTAATAAGGAAAATTTAGTTACTTATTATAATTGGGTCTAACAATAGTATATGAGTGTGTGCACTATCATATATTAAAGAATGTAATATATAAAAATTTATATGTTTATATTACACATGCGACGCACACACACATATATATGCATGCATTTATCATATTTATATATTCAGCCTTTATGTAAATTAGTATAATTATATATATATGCATATGTATGTATATTTATTTTTATATTTAAATATTAATAACACACATATATACACATGCATATGTAATTTATTATTAATTTTAAATTAATATTTTAGGTTTATAATTAGGGATATTATTAGGAATATTATTAGGAATATCAGTGATATTTATATATAATTTATTATTATTTAAATTTACATATCATGGTTTTATAGTATTAAAATATTAGGGATTTTATTAAGGACATTTTAAACCTATAATTAAATTGGTAATCAGACCTATAATTACCTAAGCAAAGTATAAATTTAAATATAGTTACCTAATCAAATCATATCAAAAAATTAAACACAAT
This sequence comes from Allium fistulosum, assembly GCA_030737815.1. Taxonomy (NCBI): domain Eukaryota; kingdom Viridiplantae; phylum Streptophyta; class Magnoliopsida; order Asparagales; family Amaryllidaceae; genus Allium; species Allium fistulosum. Next base: position 331,691,698 of record CM060901.1, on the reverse strand, counting down.
AAAGGATATTACTTGCGGTGCTTCGATTGGCGATGATCTATAGTGCTTAGCGATCGGCTTGCACTGGTTCAAGGAACACGGTGGTGTTCCTAGCTTGCGGTGACGATAGCTTACGTACGATGCTTTAAGGAACGCGGTAGTGTTCACAACTTATGGTGCTTCGAGGCGATGGTGGTGCTTTAAAGTGCAGCAAAGCGAAGGGCGGTGGTGATAGATTTGTCGAGGAGGAAATAGTTTAATTGTAACAACCCGCATATCTATCGATTTTATATTTTTATATTTTATCGTTAGTCGGATGTTAGTCCGAAAAGCTACTTTTTGCATACGGTCAAATTAGGACTCGAGACCACCCCCATTGAGTTTAAAATGACGTTTGCGATCTTTTTGAGTGTAAACTTCGATATGTTTGGAGATAGTGAAATTTTCGTCACTTTTCCACTTGTGACTTTGGTTGGGACTGCACCTTCTTAACTCAGCCCAACCCCCTCTTCTCTTCATCACTTCATCAAACACTTCAAGCTTCTTCAAAAATGGTGGGGGGAAGGAGAAATTAAAATTCCAAGCTCGAGATCTTTAGTAAATTCAACATCAAACTCCGAATTCAAGGTGAAGAACATAGATTCAAGCTAGGGGTTGATTCTTGCTTCGTTCTTAAGCTCTCCAACATCAATTTCGTGGAAAAGGTGAGATTTTTGATCTCACATCTTGCCTATGATTGTCATTGGACTGTTGGGAATGATCCCCTATCACTTTTACATGCACATTGGCATTTGGTTTGGATTGGATTGGCAAAAAGCTCCACTTTTTAGCGTTTTTGGTGAATTTCCAGCCTTAAGTCGTTCTGCCTAGGTTAGGTCGTCCAGGCTGCTAGCTCGCGCGTTGAAAAGTCACCACTATCTTAAGTCCTAGGTCGTTGCCGACCTATAACCCCCAGGCGAAATGTAAGGTCTTCGCTCTTAAGTCGTAGGTCGTTGCCGACCTAAAATCCCCAGGCAAAACGTTAGGTCGTTGCCGACCTAAAATCCCCAGGCAAAACGTTAGGTCGTTGCCGACCTAAAATTCCAAGGCAAACCACTAAGTCGCTCGAATTTTGTTAAGTCTTAGGTCGTTGCCGACCTAAAATCCCCAGGCAAAACGTTAGGTCGTTGCCGACCTATAATTTCCAGGCAAAACGTTAGGTCGTTGCCGACCTATAATCCCCCAGGCAAACTTTAGGTCGCTCGCACTGGCTTATCTCGTAGGTCGTCTCCGACCTAAGCTTCTTTTCCATAAGTCGTTCGCGAGTCAAGTGTTAGGTCGTCTCCGACCTAACGCCCTCGTCACCTTAGGTCGTAGCTCGTAAGTCGCTCGACCCTACTAAGTCTTTAAGTCGGTCGAGTTAGGTCGGCCAGTATATCTCGTAAGTCGTCTCCGACTTACCTTCCAGTTAAGTCGTTCGACCCTCTGGGTCGTTCGAGTTAGGTCGTTGGACCATTTATCTTAGGTCGCTCGTCTACTAAGTCGACCTAGTTTACCTCGTAGGTCGTTTCCGACCTAAGCCCCACTAAGTCGCAAATTGTTAAGTCGGCTGTCCATAGGTCGCTCGACCACACTAAGTCGTAGGTCGCCTCCGACCTTACCCTTAGGTCGTATGACCTACATTTCCTTAGGTCGCTTGACCAGCTTGGCTTCACTAAGTCGTACCGTGACGGGGCGCTGCCCCGCAGGTCGAACCCCGTATTACTCTGCGTAGGCAATCATATCTGAAAAGCATTCATCAGAACTTCCACTTTGATGCATTTTGAGCTGATTTCCTTGGATTTTATTCACGTCTCCGAATGTGAATTTTTGTGATAGATTGTTCCAACAATCGTTTTATGACTTGTCACTTTAAAGATATGAAGGTTTTAATACTAGTAGTAAATATCAAAACTCTTTCATCAAATCGATTTCAACACTATTTTTAATATCAAAAGTTCGTTTTCTCAAACCGATTTTCAATCTACTAATATATATAAGCCTTTACTTCACTCGAATGAGAAATCGACTTAAACGACTTAGTAAAACGAGTGGTATGAAACGCTTGCGTTCACTTCGTCGGTTAGCTCTTGGACTTGTTCGATTGAACCCTTTTCGTGACAATTTCCTAGTGAAGATTTACAGCTTGTTCGTAAATATTTAAGTTAAGCAAGTGGTTATGGGACATGAAGCTAAACTCATATATTTACTAGCTTGGTGTGATTGACACTTCTCGCTGATCATGATGATCATTTTATGATTTAGACTAGCAATTGTGCGATGTCTCTTTGTTTGCAAGGTAAGACTAGACCGCAGTAGTGTGATTCCGACTCACACACATCTCTTTGCCCGCAAGGTTAGTCTAGGCCGCAGTAGTGTGATTCCGACTCACACATATCTTTTTGTTTGCGAGGTTAGGCTAGACACCACTTGTGTGATTCCATTCACACATACCTTTTTGCTTTTTTTGGTTAGCCTAGGCCTCAATCAGTGTGATTCCGACTCACACATATGGGGTAGCTCCCCATGGTCTTCGGACCATCATGTGATAGGCCTCTTTCTCTTTTTTATGATTTATGGATTTCTTGTTTGATTTCTGGATTTTTATGTCATTGACTTGTTATGAGTACAAGTTTAGGGTATGATGCCCTCTTTGGATCTTTGAGAAGATTCTCGTGATATTGATCATTTCTCATCGGTTGATCTCCTGTTGATCATCATTTTCATACTTATAGTAGTATGTCAGTATGGATATTCTATGTTTATGCCATGTCTTTTATTATATATCACGTCATCTGATATTTATTGTTAGACTGATCCGTTTATTATTTTCTTAAATAATACTCGGGTCAGACCGAGATGTTACAGGTGCTTCTGCTTGACTTCCTTCCGGGATTTGCTACTCTGACTTTTGGCTGACTATTTAGTTTAGCAGTTTTTGTTGTATACACTTGAGATATGGACTCATAGTTGTATTCTTTTTGTATAGCACAGGTTGCTATTCTTTTGTATTATTGTGGAACTTTTTGACCACTACTCTGATGTACACTTTCATGTGTTAGTTATATATTCATATCTTCTTCCGCCTTTGTGATATGGATGTCTGTGACTGCTTTGTGTTATGTTTATTTCTATGTTTGTTTCCGAAGATTATTTTATAGCCACCGTGTGATAATCAATTACATGGATGGTCGCTCCTCAACAGCCTTATTCTCCGTGCTAGTTGACAGCACTACATCGTAGTGTCCTTGGCTAGCGTGGGTATTGAGGTGGGGCGTCACATTAATGAAGATGTTTTTTTATTTGAGAATGTAAAGTAGGAAGAACAACATGGTTTGGGTTAGGATAAATCAGGAGTAGGGGAGATGACCATCGATGTTGCACCGACTCCATTTTTATGGTGTCGATAACACGCCTTAGGTAAGTTTTTCCTATGCCTTAAAGACGCTGAGCTGATGCCATAATATTGGCATCACCATAGCTTCGGTAATGCCAAGTAGCTTTTTAACAGTTTTTTAGCATTGTGATTTTGGAGAAGAAGTGAAAAAATTGCAATTTTTTTTGGGATCAGCTTGTTTTTAATAAAAAGTAAGTAATATTGTATTTGAAGGAAGTTAGAGGGCACTATGTTAATTTAACATGCGGTTTCTTCTAAATTTGGATTTTAGTGTAAAATTTAACAAACGAAAGTTTCTATTGTTACAATGTTTTGTCCTTTTCAATCAAACTAAATATGTTGAAAGGGGGAATCAAGAATTGATTCTGTTCTTTTACAAAAACAAACCATATACATATACATACATACATGTATGTACGTACATATGTAAATACACACATACATACACATTTTAATCTTTATATGTCTTTACATGTATTGAATTAAATATTAAATGATAATTCAAAATTAGTTATAAATCTACAAATATGTTCGACTATATATGTTTATAAATAATTTTAAATAAAATATAACATTCTGTTTTTCTCAAATACGAATTGTAGAATTTAGATCTATTTATTCATTTAATTTGAACTATAATTAATATTTTATTTGGTTTAAATTCAATTCCAAAATCTAAGATCTACTTACTAGCTTAAAAGTTTAACGTACATGAAATGCTTTTTTTAATTGTCCAATTAATTGTTGGTAGAACTTTGTCCATAAGGCTAAAAAATAAAATTGTCCGCCTTAGAGTAAAAGTTTGTTCTATTGAAAAGTCTCCCATAAAGAAAATTTATCTATTAGTTTTCTTAAAATAAAGTTTTGAATCACTTCAATTCCTTTTTTTACACAATCATGCTAACTCCAAATCTTGCCAAATGAAGAAAACTTAAACTACATATTAACATAAACTAGATTAGATTGTATGTAAATTGAACATCATTATAACTCGAGTTAGATTACATTACGTGTAAACTGATTGCACTATGAGTAAATTTGATAGCATCGCAATAAAAATTCGATTAAACTTAATAAAGAACGAAGTGCATTATTAGATCTTATCATAATTAAAATCAGTTATTGATATTGCATTTAATTATGCTTTTTCCCAAGAAAATTTCATTCGGAAAATCTAATTAAAGCAAAAGTAAAAGGCATAGAGCGAAAAAATATTGTTACTTTTAGAAACCGATCTTTAATCTACCTGTTGGTCCAAATCAAACACCATTACGTTTGATTAAAATAAATGATGGTTCTAAATTTTTAATAAAACAAAGCATAAGTTAACAATCATTGAAATTTACTAATGATCATTAGTAGTATGGCATTTATATGAAATCTTAAACATCCATGCTTACGATTGTAAATTCTGAGGGAATATACACCGAATCCTAACACATTTTCTAACTAAACATATGTTATGTTCGCCCTTACTAGCTAGGCTCGAGCTCATGACACTTTTGTCATAGTTGTTTGCTCCTTACATTCAATTTTTGTACTCAAACAATTACTTATAAGCCAAAATGTAAGCGAATTAGTATCCACATGTGTAAAACATATAAATCACTAATATTCAGTAAAAACGAATATACATATTGATATAATGATACATGCATGATAATTGTGTACACTATTTCTAGCAATTCTCATACGTTGATGTAAGAGGGTGAACTCTGAACCAGAAGATTTTAAATGATGTCACCTAGGATAGAAGCTTTATCTTCTCAAATAGTTCTACCGACTAGGACGTTTTTTTGGGTATTTAGATGCCACTAGACCCTAGTTGAGCAATGAGGATAGTGATTTCCCCTAGGTGAAGGAGGGTTGGCGTTGTATATGATAGCAATTAGAGTAATTAAGCTCTACTTCTGTACTTGAATTGTTGAAAAATAAAAATGGATTAGCCACTATAAAATCAGCTAGATTTGCTATAAATTTTTTTATCATAATAATTATTATCATATATTTGTAAAAATATACATTCGTTGCTTAAAACTATTTTTATAATGTTCATATTGTTTGCTTTTGTAATTATATAATCATTATTTCATATCCAATAGAGCCTTACATGTTACATTTTGTAAGATCCAACTACAATGGTTGTCCAATAGAGTGCCCAAATTACAATAAGTTACAATTCAATTAAAGAGACCAGAAATCTGTAATATATTTAGGCGCTTGTTGAGCAAACGCCCAAGGCACAAGCGCCTGTTCAACAAGCACCTCGTTTCAAGCTCTTGTTGAACATGTGCCTGTTGTTAGGGCGCTTGTTTAAGCTGGGAATCTGTAATATATTTGGGCGCTTGTTGAGCAAGCGCCCAAACCACATGTGCCTATTCACAAGCGCCTTATTTCAGGCTCTTTTTGAATAGGCGATGGTTGCTTCGACGCTTGTTGAACAAGCGTCCAAATATACTCCCCTCAACGGCTCTCTCTCCCCATCTTCAAATACCATCCATCTTCATTTTCTTCTTCTCCCACACAATATTCTACATCATTAAAAAACATTTTACTCTCACTTCTCTCATCCCATAATGTTTTCTGATTTCGGTGTAGATGCCACAAGATGCATTTTTCAGAGATTCGGTTTAGAAGACAATATATTTCTAACTGGCGGAGCACTCACTACTCCTAGTTGGACTTTGACCGAAGACTACAATTTATGTTATATTTGATGTGCACTCTCAAGCGATCCGATCTGAGGTGCCAACCAAAATGGTGATACTTTTTAGGGAAGAATTACAAATTGTTATAATAGGAAGAATATTGATCGCAAAAGATCGTTATCTTCGATCAAAGGTCGTTATGAAAAAATTAATTATTAAATAGAAACATTCGATTCCCAAATGTTTAAGTTAAAGTAGACGAACCCTAGTGGCTTTGGAAACGAAACGCATTTGGTAAGATTTCCTAATTTTCATATGTCTATAATTTTTTATTATTCCTTAAATATTTTAGTGATTTTTTATAGAGGATGGCGGTAAAAAAATTGTTTAAACAAATCAACAGACCTGAGAATAAACTAGCAGCTCATTTTTATCAGTTCATGCATGTATAGGACCTGCTAGTTAAGCATCTAAAATGGAGATCTTCTCTTTAGAAAATCATTCAAGACGTCCAATCAAACTATTCTTAAGGAAAGCGCCAAGAGTTAGAGAAAATTCTAGTCCTGGGGAATCACTAGGAAGTTAGAATACGGGGTCAGAAGAGCAGCTAGCCCTTACAACCCTCATCGAAATTGATTTTATTAGGCCTCATGGAGCCAAAGGGGACAAAAAGAAGTAGGTCATTGGGGGCGGATCAAGTGAAAATAAGTAAATTCTTACTGGAATCTAAAGACAGGTATAGTCGTGCAATGGAGTTTAGAGCTGCTCAACACCAAAAAAATGTTGAAATTGAATTGACTTCTTGCTGGAAACAAATAGAGAGATGAAGATGCAGTAATGTTTGTGGATACATCAAATATGTCTAAAGAATAATGAGAGTATACAAATCTAGGAAGAAAGAAATTATAAGATGTAGACATGAAGATGGGCTATAGTTGTATTTGTATTTTTAAAACTATTGTAACTTTGAATCTTTTGTTGATGTACTGATTTGAACTTAATCTAGTAATTTTAGAAGTATTACAACCAATTAAGCTTGTTTCACTTTTCAATAATACCAAATGAAATTGTGTTAAATTACTTAATATGAAATGCAACTGAAGTACATCACAACTACATTAAGAACAATAACAACAACCTTAAGAACAACAACAACAAATTCAACAACAATAATAAACCTTTATTGACTGCCACAAAAGCTACAAAGATGATTTACTAGATTGTTTTGTAGTCTTTGGTGGAGTTTAACACTGTGCAATGACATTTGGCTAGAAACATGAAACTTGAGTTCCATACCGTTTTCAATCATATCATTGAGCCATGCATTCGGTATTACTGGAGCATCCTCCTAGATAAAGTCATCTTCCATGTACACTTCATATTCAATAATCATATTGAGTAAAATAACATAAGTACACATTATTTTTTTCATTTTAAGTGCTAACCAAAGTCTATGTGGATTGCTGACTATGAGAAATCTTGGTTGAAGAACACCAAATGCTTTTTCAACTTCCTTTCTCTATCCTTCTTGCATTGCCATAAACTTTGATTGTTTATTGTTTAATGGGTTAGGAATTGTCTTGGCAATGGTACTCCATTTAGGGTATATACCATCACTAAGATAATATCCATGATCATATGTGTTACATCCTAAACTGAAGAAACATGGAGTTGACCTACCATTAGCTAAATCATTAAATAAAGTAGATCATTCTACTACATTTAGGTCGTTGTTAGGACTTTGCATTCCAAAAAAGACATACCAAATCCATAAGTCATATGAAGCTACCACTTTAAGAATGATTGTGGATCTACGGGACTTACCCTGATAAGCTCCCGCATACACCTTTGGACAGTTCTTCCACTCCTAATGCTTACAATCTATACTACCCAACATTCCTGGCCATCCTCTACTACCATGCATCCCTATTAATTTTGATATGTCAACTTCATTCGGTCTTCATAAGTAAGTATCGCCGTAAATATTGATGATAGCATGACAGAAATTGTCCAAAGATTCTAGCACCGTGATTTTCCCCAGACTCGAATTCTAATCGAGAGCGTCTACTAGTCCTGCATATGCAAGTATTCTCAACGCAGAAGTCGTTTTTTGGATCCCAGTCAATCCATGAGTACGAGATGCATTAGGATTGAAGACAAAGTACTTATCATGCTGTTTAATGGATTGCAGAATCTTAAGAAATAAAGGTCGGCACATTCGAAATCTTCTTCTAAAATCACCATCGATAAAAGTAGGATTTGGAATATAATAGTCTTCCATCAGTCTTTCATTACATCAGGAATGCTTGTGATTTTTGTAGCGACGGCCAACAACCGATCCACTATGTTGCCCACTGGATTGACTAACTTATAGCGCAAACATAGCTATTAGCTCTCTTTCACGGTGGAAATGATCATCCATCATTTCATCAAAGCTATCGATGTTATCATTGAAAAATATAAGATCTTCAACTGACATTACTTTTGTAGTTTCCAATTTGTAGCGCAGATATGAATGAGCATGAATGAACAAGATTACCGTGGATATTTATAGTTGCTAAAATATTTGATTTTCATAGTGTAAATAGAATGGCTCAGTGTTTGTCATATAAAACACTATAGCCACGTTGTACATCTGTCCACACATACCAGCATTATTAATGGAAAAAAGGCTTAGTATTCCATCATATCAAACACTGTAGCCATGTTGTACATCTGTCCACACATGCCATATTGATTAATGGAAACAAAATGGCTTAGTGTCTGGTCATATCAAACACTATTGCCACGCTGTACATCTATCCACATATGTCAGCTTGATTAATAGAAACAAAATGACTCAATGTCACACCACATCAAACACTATAGCCACGTTATACATCTGTCCGTATATACTGGCTTGATTAGTGGAAACAAAATGGCTCAGTATCCTATCATATCAAACACTGTAGCCACATTGTACATCTTTGGATTAGCTTGTATGTTGTATTGTATTATATATAACATATTGCTTGCCATACTGCTCTGTACTCATATAATCCCATTAGTATATAAAAAATGGTGGATTACAACCAGACTTCCTTGCCTTCATCATACTCATATGATGGTCCCTTAAGCTACAATACCCCGCCGCATATGTCTTCCCCCAACCGCCAAACGAGTGGTATGTTATAATGGAGGAAAGACAGTATGAAGATGCTAGAGAGCATGAGAGAGATCTGCAAGAGCGCAGACTTCTGAAGGATGGAAAAAGACAAAGAGAAGAGTGAAGGAGCCATAATGGGAGAAGACAAAGAAGACATAATTACGCCACCAACTACCTTAAACAGAACAAGTAGTTGATTCAAGAATAATATACTGTAAATGTGGAGTTTCTGTTATATTTTCCATCATAAGAAAGGGAAATGATATCGATCGCGTCACTACATATAATTTTTCAAATGGATGTTAACTTTGGCAATTGCGTGATGATCCTTTACTTCATTAAGCAGCTGTATATGCCACTGAACTTGAAGAAGAAATTGAAACGCTTCATAAGGGACTAGATTAAATTCAGTTATCTTGTGGTCGTAGATAGTTTTAATCAATCTATATGTTTATTTTCGATCTTTGTTGTCATTTATATTTAAATATTTGTTGTCTTGGTTGTACCGTTTTAATTAAGTATTTTTTGATTTCCTATCTAAAGTACATACTTGAATTTGAAACTACATACAACTTAATTAATTTAAATTACTTAACTAACTTACTTAAATTAGAAAGTACATAGAACTAACTTGAATTAATTAGTTTAAGTTAAGACAACTAATCTAACATAGCTAACCTAAAGATTATTCAATTTGTCTAACATAGCTAACCCAAAGATCATATGCAGCATGTCCAACGAAATTAGTACGATACTCCCAAAAATGTCATCAATCAAATGTAGGTCATGTTAACTGAAATATGTCTTCTTTATCCACTGTATTTATAATGCTTCTGTATCTTTGACAAGCTCTAGTAAAGGTGACATAAGTACTTCGAGTTTTCAAAATCCTTCGAATTAATCTACAATCAAGATGATTATTAAATGCTTCGTGTAAGGTAACCCAGAAACCTTTATTCAACTCCTCTTCCATATGTCTATGGTCGACTTCTATGTACGCTTTAATTAGTACCAAATAATCTGGTAGAGTTCAACTTTCATTTACCATTGAATATATTGTGAATTTTCAATATAAATCTTTCATTTAAATAGAAAGTTCATAATCTGCGTCATATGAATCAAGTGTCATCTAAACAACCGTATGGCAAACATCTACGAACTTGTGAAAAACCAAACGCAAATGTATTTGTTTCTTCACAATTGTTTTTGTTTATGAACTAAATGGCAGTACATTTCTTTTATTTATGCTATGAATATAGTACATAATTAAAATAGACTATGAACCACCATCATACAACCAATAAAAGAATACGTACATGAGCATACATAAATATCATCATCAACATTTCGAATACAGTAGTCTGAGAAACATGTATGAAATAGTAAAATATGTATGAAACATAAAAACAACATCAGTCTATATGATGCAACTCAATAGCACTCCCCTCATCGTCGCTACCATCATCGTCGTTGCCATCATTGACATCATCAAAGTCACGTGGATTTGGTGGTGGCTGATGCTGCTGCTGAAGTTGCTAAATCTAAGCTTGATAATCATGTAACTGAGCCTCATATTGAGCCGTCTGAGTCTGTTACCGTGTCTACTGCTGTTGCATAGTAGTCTAATAACCCTAATACATAAGCTGAGCACAATCAAGCGTTAGCACTCAAATGCAGTAATCAACCATCTATCATAATCCACATACCGAGAAAACTACAATATAAAAAGGGAAAATTATACATATACCATGGCTGTAAATGATGGTGAACTATATGAAAATTTAGAAGTCGTATGTACCTGATGCGGATGATATAAACCAGTAGAAGGTATAACCTGAACATGCTCATCTGCAGATACTACGCGCAGTGAATACTCAACGACCTCACCATGTAATGTGTATGCTTTGAATGCATGTTGAGGGCGATCCAACATAGGAGGCTATGTGTATTGAGACGGCAACTCAAAAATAGTTGGTGGTAATGGTACTCTACCGAAAGAGATACGAAGGCCAATATGATCAGAATTCAGACCCCGTATATAATCAGGTAACGACTAAGCACGTAGGCTTACTCGAGTTCAATATGCATCGAAATCTCTGGTTACAGTAAAAGGCTCACCATCTACCCATCCCATAGCCCTCATATCAGCATTATAAGGCTGTCCAGCCTGAATAGATCTGTACGTACATACCATCTCATGGAAGTGGATCAAATGGAATGTGTACTATACCATAAAACTGCAACCAACACCGCTCCCCTAAATATCAGATGAAAGGGTATGTAGGAACCTAAAAGCAAACCATACGTCTCGAAAGAGATTACTAGAAAGCGATGGGATAATTATTGCCGGGCTCCATAAACTGAATATACTCCTATCAGGGATGAAAGATAATGTTGTTGCGCCACCTCACATCCATTTGCTGCCTAGCCTCCATTAACTCATTATGCACCCCTTGTGCAGCACGGTGTACATGCACAACATTACCCCAATGACGTAATCTTGGGAAGTAAATATATGGAGTAGTGTTCGCTTCATTAATAAGTCGTGGGTGCATGTTGGCCACATACTTGTAGTACCAAAAAGGGAGTATGTACCAAAAACCAAACATCTGTCGAGACTGTTGTAGCGCATAGGTATCCAACGCTGCATACAAATATTCAAGGATGGTAGTAATGTAATCGTAAATATGAACCATCTACATCTACCAATCCAGCTAGATATCCAAGTCTAATCGCGCCGTATTGTTTGAAAAGAATGTAGAACCAAACATATATAATAAAAGGCACGTATAACAGGATTGTGTATCTCCTTAGCGTCCCTATAGTCTTCTGTATACCTCTTTAAGTATGTAAGTGTAGCAACACCTCTTCTAACTTTATCATCAGCCAAAGTTGGTAAATACGCAGAATATGACTCAAAATCCTCAAATGAGTTATCAAAGGGTACCGATGCATGGTCTGGTCAGCATATAAAAGTCTAAAGGAGTCAATTTCAACTCAAAATCAGGAAATGAATTATATGAGTGGTAGGCCACCATCTCTCAGTAAGAGCCTCTACTATACAACGGTCGACATGTGCAAATATAGGTAACCGTACAAAATTTTGCCAAAAGGTGATGCATATAGTCTAATCCTAATCGGCTTAGGTAATGTGAAAAAATACCCAGTAATGCATCTATGCCAACCACCACGCATAGCTATGTGACCGACCTATATAAATAATTATTTAACGTTAACGGTAAACTAAGCAAACCAATAACATTTATAGTTTTGATAGGCATGTTTATTTGATAGGTGCTTATTAAAAATATACATGTGGCGTCCTAGTGCTACACTCAGTTGATGTGTCTTCGTTGGAGGTAGCTCGTGCAAGTATCGTAGATCATCTACAATCACAGTAGCATTTGAAATGATATGAGCTGCACCAGCATAGACATCGTTCATGTAACGGACAACCCGTCTAGCAATTTGATAGATCGGGGCAATATTTTAACGTATTGGTGGATAAAAGTAGAAAATGAAAAATGAAGAAAGAAGTAAAAAATGAGGGAACAATGGAGCAAAGCTCCTCATATAGATGCTGAGGCTTAGACGCTTCTTCAACAAATGTTTAATGCTTAAACGTCTCTAAAAGAGACCTGCACTTGTTTGACAAGTGCCTCATCTTTAGAAGCTTGTTAGGCGCTTGTCAAACAAGCGTTTGAAGACGAGACGCTTGTCAAACAAGCGTTTGGTTTTCAAAATTGTAGGGGAACTAGCACTTTACAAAATATAATTGCATGAAATGTAAGATTTGAGCATAAAACGGTCGGGGATGCTCTTAAAGTCGAATAGTTATCAATTGCCAACGGATAATATCAGATATATATTTGTTTGCTATGATGGGGATATTTCTATATTCAATATGTGGATAGGTATATTTCGATATTCAATATGTGGATATTGGATAACATTTTAGACACGGACGTGGATACGATATTATCATACATATTAAAGTATATGTTGACTGTCTAACCAATTATCCCAATTCACCAGCTTATATCACATCGAGTAGTTTGTAAATTGTTCTGTTTCAGAAGAGGCGATACGATATGTGCCACATAATTTCTCATGATAGTGCTGTGCGCCATCTCCATCTTATATGTTGTTCATTTCGCGAAAATTTTCACTTGTAAGAAACTCAATGTATATAGTAAGTAATATAATCACTTATACTTTATGTCTCGTTAGCCTTCAATGGGTGGGTAGGTAAAGTACTTACTGAAATGAAAAATGAAATGTGTTGTGCTGAAAAGCGTTGGTTTAAAAACTAGAGCAGTCCAACAACTCCTTTCTAATCATCTAATAACCATGTGTTTCTGTTCTTCCAAATATTAAGTCCTTCGTCTCCGGATTGAATCGCAGCTTCTCACTAGAAATAACTAACATTAAAAGTATGATGAATGAACAATATACGAAGGCATGAGTATATAAAACCTACCCGTACAGATTTCTAAAAACGAAAATAAATCCCAGTATCAAAGATTATAATCAGTAATTAAACTAAGTGCAATATACCAATAATAAACCAAGCATCTTCGAAGAGAGTAATGTAAACACAATATCTCCACAAAGACGAACCATGCTTAGTACTTACATTACCAATCTTTCTTTTATCACAATCTTCATAATTTCATCATTAATTCTCCTCTTGAAAACACATCCCAAGTACTCTTCTTTCTTAGCTTCAAACAAAACTGAGTCTACAAATAGTTTTCTGCTAGTCTTTGTATATTTGAACTTTCTTTTCTTTGGAGCCAGCGGGCAATCTTCAGGGGCTGATCGCAACTCATACTCTTTTCCCACTGGCGTTCTGTACTTTACTGTTTCTCCAAAGGAGTTCAAAGCAGGCTCTTCTTGATCATCGGGGGAATGGATGGTCGAGATTGAATCTAGATCAAGTATGTACGGTGCATGTGTGTGTTCTGGTGATTTTGCCATTGAGTAAGCAAGCTAGTTTTGCCGAATGGGTGAAGAAGAAGGTGGATGGTGGTATGAAATGAGTAGTCAGTAATATTTGAGAGCTGCTTCTGCTTTATAAAATGGTTATGTTGGGGTTCTGCTGAGGTTTTGGATTGCAGGTATGCATGTCCTTTTGTATGTAATTTTGTTAGGTAGTGTTTTTTTTTTAAATCCCAACCTAATCCTAAAAATGACAGTAATGAAATGGATGTGTTGGATTGATACTCAGCATATTATTTATTGAACGGTTGAGATTGTCTGGCCTTTCAATTAAGAGACTGCTTTGTTCCCGACATATCATAGGATTCTATGTTAGGCAATTGGTATCAGCTGCATTTTTGTTTGGCATACTGCAAATTCGAAGGTTTAGAAAAGCTTTCAGTGCTAGTTCTTATTGTAAGAAAGACCCTCTACCAGTAAACCTGCAACCGGAAATCAAATCGCAACCAAGAACTCTCAAAATGTATAAAGGGACACTCGACCATCAGTAACAGAAATATAAACGTTTCTTGCGTATCTTGCTTACTAATTGTAGCAATTGGTTCAAATATTGGGAAGACATAGTCGCCGAAAAGCAAGAAAGTGAGGATTTTGATCTATAATATATTCCTCCCGTATCGATCAATGACAAGAAGTTTGCAGTAATCAAAGAAAGCATACGTAAAAGGACCGAGACAACCCCATCTTAGCTTATATTATGAGATCAAAACCCTACTTCATTCACTTTAATTCATAAATTTGAAGAGTATGGAAGCCAAGTAAAAATTTCAAAGTATTTTCAAGAGAAAACGATTTATTATTGATATAATTTGAAGATCCAAGCGATTATTGCATAATCTTGAAAAACGGATCCTAGTTCTTTGATGGTAGACTCATCATCATAAGGAGATGGTTTTCATCTATCAAGTAAGATAGAGACCATTTAGCATTGTTATATGAGCCGGTCTACCGAATGCAAGTCTAAATCCCTGGGATCAGGAGGCATTTAGTGTCATGACCAGTATATTAGGAAAACCTCTTCAACTGGATGTGACCACTGCAAAGAAATCAAAATTGAATTATTCTCGAGTTCTAACAGAGATGGCTGCAGACTTAGACATTTTGAAAGAAATCAATGTATCACTTTACAATGGAGAAACTTTAAAACAAAATGTTGAATATGAGCGGCTTCCACCAAAATGTGAAAATTGTGTCAGTTTTGGACACAGTAAAGATCAATGTACAACAATAAGAAAATGGATTCCGAAGAACATTGCTCAGCCAATGGCAGTTGAAGATCCTCTGATCGCAAATGCTAACATAATCAACAAAATAATGATGGAAAATGAATAACACTTTGCTTCAAACATGGATATTCAATTTCCTATGCAAGGAAATCAAGAAAACATACAAATTCGTCAACTCAATTCTGCCACCCACCTTTACTAGTGCCGAAGCAAACTCTTCACAAATTGCAAGTAGAAAGGCAGGCATAAGCAATAGGAATAACATAACCAAGGAACTAAAACACAGATACGTCGCTAACAACCCAAAGTAGCATGATTTAACTCAAAACCATAAAGTAAAGAAAACATTAACAACAGAAGAAATCACTCAAGGAGGCATATATGATTTCCAGATCTCTATCTTCTTCTTATCAATGTCAGTTATATCATGAAATATAAGAAGGATGAATGCACCCTCAAAACAATTTGATGTCATTCATGTTTAAACTACTATAAACCCTCAATTTATTCATCATTAGAGAATAAGTTAGATAACTCAAGTTTTGGAAATTTCTGCCACACACTTCCTTGTGGATGGAAAGGAACTAATAACAATGTCAAGGAAGTAAAGGCATAATAATTATACTTTAGAATACTACTATTTGGAAGTTGCTATCTTCTAAATATAATATGCAATTTATAATTTGCATATTTGAGAATTTTGAAGAGTTAATCATTCAAATTACAACAATATATGGCAGTAATTTTGAAAATGTGGAGATATTTTATGGATTATGTTGGTAAATATCAAAGAAAACTGTAATTATCCTAGGCAATAATGGGTGATTTCAACACTGTTTTGCACTCTCATGAAAAAAGTGATGGTGTACCAATCCCTTTTAGAGAACTTAGTTAATTTGATAATTTCATACTTAAAACTGGATTAATACAGGTTATATAAGCGGTAATAAATTCATATGGAGATCCAATGAATTCAAAAATATACAATGCAAAGTTGAAATAGTTCTTATTAACAAAACGTTTTTTGTGCTAAATTTCTGTGATACAATATTTCAAAACTGAAGTAGATTTTAGAGATATGTTGAGTCAGTTACCTCTGTTGCATTAATGAGAAGACAATGAATTATCTACATGGGAAGGAATTATGTGGAGATCTTGATGTAATCAATAAATTTTCTAATACGCTGATTAAAGAAGACATTTTGTACTCAAGCTGAAATGACCCTAGTTATTTCACCTAATTTTTACTACGATTTTTTTTACATCTTTTCACATCAATAAATCTCCTAGAGTCATTTAGTCTTTCTACTAAATTATCCAGGATCCTAACTTTTCTACTAATATATTTATATCAGTTCATTAATAAATGTATTCACATGCATATGAAGATGTATGTGACCCTCTTGTTTGGATCAGAGTGTTGTTTAGCAAGAGTGCATCCTGATTGAATTTGAGTATCTAATCAACCAGTAATAGCTCATTTTCCATGCCTATTGATATTTGAGTCAGGGTAATGAATCCCATAATCATATGCAATCTATACTTAGTAATTTTTGACCATTCCTATAGTGATTGTCTGGTAGTTTGAGATAGCAAAGTGATCTCAGATTATATAGCAAGCCACCATAATTTTAGTTTAATTATTTGGTATTTGATTAAAGCCAGAAAGGAAAATGATATACTCATTTATCATTTTCAACACAAGTGATTTTATCACAAATTTCTTTACTTATAACCAAGTCAGTTGAGTAATTCTTTCATAATCTATATAGTTGTATTTTTCTAAACCAAATTTATTCCCTAATCCCCGAGTTACCTCAGCTTGCATCTAATTTACAGGTTGCTTTACTGGATTTAGAGAATCCAGATTTTATGGTTACTCAATAAAAGTAGTAATTAAGTAATATGTGTGCATATCAGCTGTATTGTGCTCTTTGGACTAAGAAAGCTTCTTAAAAATAAAAGAGAATTGCTCAATTATTTGAAAAGGTCTTTGTACTTGCATTTGCAAAGAAAGCTACAGATTTTACAAATGCATTTTCAAACTTTACACCCAAAAACTCTGGTCATCTTGATCAACCCAGACCTCACTATTTTTGAAGTGGGTTAACCTCATGACTAACTCATCAAAACACTAGTGCATGGCTATTGCAATGTGAATTCAGATTTAAGATACTTGGAAAATCTCTTAGAACATGTACACCTCTTTATAAAATGCATAAATATATATATATATTTTCTTCTTTTATCAAAACACTTCTGCATATTATTACTAGATTCTTGAAATATTACTTTTAGCTAGAAATTCAGATTTTTAACCTTCAAACTTAAAGTTTTAAGTAACTTGAAATTAACTAATACAGTATATGTATATACATATCCATTTCCCAAATACAGGCATATATCATTTACAGATTTCCACCATAATACTCAAATATATATATTTTCTTGCATAGATTCAACTAAGTCTTTGGTTAATCCCAAGCTTAATACATTACTAGATTCAATTAAAACAACTAAATAAATCCAAACATACAAGATCATAACATAACAACCAAAGCAGAACTATAAAAACTTCCCAGATTACATGCAAATATTTCATTCTAAGTTCTTATTTAATTCTAATTTAGCATGCTTATCCAATCATTCTCATTAGCCATAACAGCTTCCTATTTAGAACCAGCATTCCCTGAAAGAGCATTAGAGGGTGGCCCATTTTAAATGAGACACCCCAGATGCCATAAGCAAACAAGGGTCAGATACAAGATCTGGTATGAGCAACATAAAAAATTCCATGATATTAAGTAAGTAAGTGAGACATAAACATTTTGTATAAGTTGGCATAGCTTCTTTGATCAATTTGCCTGACTTGTTTATGATATATTGTGCATATATGATCAGTATTTAAGACTAATTATGTACACACATTCAACTATGCAAACATACATTTCAAATAGAAATATTGAGGAACTATCATAGCTCCAGTCCAACCAACCTAGGAATAACACAAGTTCCTACTTCATCAATTTAAGGTTGCAATTACCAAATTTCTTCCTAGCCTCATCTGCCATAAGGAATCACGGGGACACATTGCAATAAAATAATTCACAATATTGCACAAAGATCTCAGGGCTTAAACAAACCATGTGCCAACTTGCATACTTTAAATACAACAAGCATTCCAGCAGTCTTCTTGACTCACAATCCTTAGTTTATTTACTAAGTGTTCATGTTTGATCCTATCATGAGATAGCTAGGTGATTGAATCATAGTATACATGAAACATTACATAGAGCTTACAAGCATAATTCAAGAACAAGCTAACATTCATGTCCAATGGAAATCATATTTTCAAATATTCTGGCTTAAAGAAAATACAAGAATATTTACAACTGGGAATGAAGACTAGGCATGTGGGTTATTATTGTTTCATAAGCAACCATGTTTGAACTAAATTCAAGATCTAGCTTAAACAAGATTTCTGGCTCATGGGTTTCTATTTGATCAAGGGTTCAGCACTTTTGAATATTTCCATTGCAACCTTGAGTCTTTCATTTGAGCCTCAGCACTTACACAAGTGTAATGCAACTCATATACATTTTGATTTCTATATTTTCCATGCCATATCTGAACCAGTTACAAGTATTCTCTATTTACTTTCATAACTTCATACTTTAACATTCCTGGGTATAACCAAACAGAGCAAAATACTCAACTATCAAAACAATCAAAAGCATTCAGAAACACCCATTAAAGCATCCATTAAAACCATAGTAATAAAATCAAAAATATGTAGAAAAATAACATAAGCTTGGTTGCCTCACAACAGGACTTAATGCCATGGGTTTAGTGAGATTACTCACAGAAAATGCTTCTCTTGCTTAATCCAGAAAAGAAACCTTCTAAAACTTGTTTTTTTGTTTGCAAATATTTTCTTCTTTGTTTTCTTAAATGTCTTGGGTAGCAAATAATTTTTCTGGTTTATACTTGGATTTATAAGAGAGGTTTTTCTAGGGTTTCATCATTGTAAAATCCCATTCCTACCCTGGCCAGAACTCATGCATTTTGCATTTCAGATTTATTTTTCACCCTTAATACCCCGGCCATATGTGATGCTTACCTCCCCTTTTAATTTTTCAAAATATCATATTCTTATCAAGTCATGATAATTGTGTGACATTGTCACTTGTTTATTTTCTAAAAATCCTCCTTTCTATTTTCTGCCTAAAGCAATTATTTTGCTTGCAATTTGTCTTTTGCTATTTTAGTGTTACACTTTCCCTTGCTTATTTCTTTTTAATATTTTCAATACTTACAGAAATATACATTTGCATGCATATCTATCTAGGCTTATTTAACTCCTCCTTAATTTCAGAAAGATATGCACCTATATGTGCATACAGGTTTTCAAATCTTTATAACATATATTTTTTTTTGGGTTTTAAATAAAATCTGTTTACTGATTCAAAACAGAACTTACTTTTCTTATTTTCTGGGATGATTCATATAATTCCAGAAATCAAATATCCATATCACAAAATCATGTTTGTAATGCTTTTTAATTCTTGTTTTAATTTCAGGAGATTTGGAGTTCTTCCTTGTGCCATATCAGTGTGCACGTGCACACATGCACACACACTTGCACACAATTAATTCCATATATTCCTATACAAATAAATTCATATATTTTCAAAATTCAACCAAAATAAGATTCCATGAATTTCTGGGGCATTACACAAGCATATGCATATTGGAGGAAAATAGAAAAATCAAATCGATATATATTTATTTCCCGTATGAATCGGTGAATTGATGAGTAATTGATTTATTGATATAAATCAATTACTTCAACTCCAAGTAATAATTTTTATATAAAAATAGCCGTTTTTAGAGATTGAATCATCCTCTTAAGTTATATTTCATCATATTCTCTTCTTAGCCTTCATTATCAATTTTGTAATTTTTTTTCTCAAAAAGTAGTAAAATCTTCCCTTCCTAAAGTAGACATACACTATCTTACGATAGTAGAACCACTATAAATCTTGTGTATGATTTTATTTTTTGTCTATGCATATGTGTTTTATGGTTTCTTATTTTGAAATATTAGTTTTCTTTTTTTTTTCTACCTCACAATCAACACGATCCTATTATTTTCGCTACGTTTGTGGTGTTAATCTGAATTTTCCCTAACAGTCTTGTATCAAAGCTATTTGGTTGGTTTATAGAAAGTGATAGGTAGTATGGGAGAAGATAAAGACACACCAATTGAAGCAAGATCCTATATTAGAGGATCTTATGTAACATTAGTATCTCAGTTGGCAATAAAGAAGGGGAATAGTGATAGTGATTTTGAAAAGTGGCCATGGAGCTGTGCAGTTAATGCCCCGCTATTACCCCGCTATATCTCATAGTGGATTTCTGCCGCTACGATATTTTCATATAGCCCCAAATATAGCCTTTTCGTTTTATGCCCCGCTATTTCCGCTATATCCCGTTATTTCCGTTATATTCTGCTGTTTCCGCTATATCTTCTTTAAAAGAAATGAATTAAAAAATGATATTTATACATTATAAAAATTATGAAATTAATTAATTTAATTGATTTTTTAATATATTTTCAGAAATGAAAATACTCTAATATACTACTAAATTCAATTATGTTATATAACCAGTATATTTGCACATGTTTTTATTTAAAATTATTTATGTACTAATTATAATTCAATTGAATGTTAATTTTTCACTTAATTACCATTTATATATTTGTAAAAACATTAAGTATGAGTTTTATATGCTATTTTAGAGTCATCCGCTATATCCCGCTATATCCTCGCTGTATCCCCGCTATGACTTTTTGCACCTCTGCCGCATTGAGTCTGCCGAGCATCGTTAGTATATTTAAATGTTAATATATTGAAAAGATTGTAACAACCCGCATATTTTACGATTGTATATTTAAATGTTTTATTTAAATATAGCATCGTTAGTCGGATTTAAGTCCGAGATGTCACTTTTTGCAAACAGTCGAATTAGGACTCGAGACCACTTCCATTGAGTCCAAAATGGCAATTGCGACCTTTTTGAGTATAAACATCGATATGTTTGGAGTTGAGTAAAATTTTGATATTTTCATTTAGGGCTTTGGGTTTGGGTTTCAGCCCAATAACCTAACACCCAACCCATCTAATACCCTAACTCCCACTCCACTCCTCTTCATTCCTTCATAACATTTCCTAACACTCAAGCTAAAGCAAAAATGGGGGAAGAGATTGGAAATTAGAATTCCAAAACCCTAGTTTGTTTAGGAAATACAAATTCAAGTCCAAAATCCAAGAGAAGCTTAGGTAAGCATCCTCTTCATCTTCTCCATCTCAATCCCTCTTCAATTTTCAGAAATTCCTATAACCTAACTTAGAAAAACTTCACCTTTGATAATAGATTGAAGATTCTAGAGGTGTTGTTGAAGAGAAGTCAATCTTTGCTTGTTCTAGAGCTTCTCATTTGTTGTTTTGAGTTTAAAATGTGAGTTTTTGAACTCACATCTATGTCTATATCTTTGATAGTTGTTTGGTAGTAATTCCTAACATCTATTCCTTGTTCATTTGCTTTTGAATTGAATTGGTTTGATGAATATTCCAATTTTTGGTCTTTTGAAGTCAAATCTTTAAAAAATCATATCTTTGATGTTTGAACATGTTGTTGGGATGTATCGAAGAGCCTATAAGGCTGGGTTGTCATTTGGCATAAATCCCTAGTCTCCGTTGCTCGGCCGATCACTTCCGTTTGGATTTTAGCCCCACTTGGGTTAGGCTGAAAACACTGCAATTGATAGTTCAGTCGACTGAACCTAGAAACAGAAAAGCTTCTTTCCATCTATTAGTCGACTGGCAGTCGACTGAACCTGGGAGCAGAAAACTTCATGTCCCTGTGTCAGTCGACTGACCATATAGTTCAGTCGACTGAACCAGGAACCCGAGAGTTTCTGGCCTTGTATCAGTCGACTGACCTTCTGGTTCAGTCGATTGAATCTGGAAGATGTGCTTTTTGCCTATTTTAGGCAGTTTTGTGTGGATTTCCGATTTTTAATCGATCCTTGATGATCTGATTTGTTGTTATCATTTATCGACTTTGATGACTTCTTTTTTAGGATTTTTGGAAATATCCATTTTGATGGATTCGGTATCGATTTCTATGGTTTTAAATCACAATTTCGTATGTGAATTTTTGGTGATTGATTGTTTCTACAATCATTTCTGTGGTTTGTCACTTTAAAATGCAAAGGTTTCTATACTAGTAGTAAATACTCAAACTCTTTCACCAAAACGATTTCAACACTACTTTTAAATACAAAGCTCGTTTTTAAAACCGTTTTCCAATCTATTAGTATATACAAACCTTTACCTCATTCGTATGAGAAATCTAATTAAACGGCTTAGCAAAACAAGTGGTATGAAACGCTTGCGTTTACTTTGTCGGTTAATTCTTAGACTTGTTCGATTGATATCTTGTGACAATTTTCGAGTGGAAATCTACAATTTGTTCGTAAATATTTAAGTTAAGCCAGTGGTTATGGGACATGAAGCTAAACTCATTTATTTACTAGCTTAGTGTAATCGACACTTCTTGATGATCAATGGTGATCATTTTATGATTTAGACTAGCAATGTGCGATGTCTCTTTGTCCGCGTAGGGGACTATACCCCGTTCTGTTGAGCTTCGTTATATTTTTATGGGCTAGCGACCCATGGTCTTTGGACCGTTCGTGGAGCATTTGGCTCGATAAGTCGATGCATGGGGTGTATCTTTTTAGGTGCATCGATGTTCGACTAGGCATGGAGTGTATCTTTTTAAGTGCGTCGATGTTTGATTATGCATGGGGCGTATCTTTTTAGGTGCGTCGATGTTCGACTGTGCATGGGGCGTATCTTTTTAGGTGCGTCGATGTTCGGTTCATGGGATAGTGTATCATTTGTGATACACGTGTTGGTGAGTTTTCATGCTCCCATTTGTGATAGGCCTTCCCCCTTTCTGATTTCTGGATTTCTGGTGGTTGATTTCTAGAATTTGTGTTTCACCAATTTTCGTGGATTTCATTGATAAGCTTTATCAATATTTGTGTTTTGGTGAATAATTTAAAAAATATGACATTCTTTTTTGTGTTTGAGAATATTTGAGATATTGTATGATTTTTGTTGTTATCTGATGTATACTTGTCACAGTGTGGCATTATTGTTATCATACGTTTTTGTGATATCTCTTATCCTATCTCATTTTATCTGATATTTATAGCTAGACTGATCCGTTTATTATTTTCTTCTTAAATAATACTCGGGTCAGACCGAGGTATTTCAGGTGCTTCTGCTTGACTTCTTATCAGGGTCCTTCACATGACTTTTGGGCTAACTACTTTAGCATAGTAGTTTTTATTAGAATACATTTGAGATAGAGACTTCTTATTGTATACTTATTCTTTTGTCTAGCACTTGTATCTATTCTTTTGTGATGTAGTGGATCTAGTTTGACCACTACTTTGATGTACACTTCTATGTATTATATTCATATCTGTTTCCGCCTTTGTGATATGAATATCTGTGACTGATTTGTGTTATGTTTATTTCTATATTTGTTTCCGAAGTCAACATAGCCACTGTGTGGTAGCTCTGAGTTTGTATTCGTCATGTCGGATTCCCTCTTGAAATGAAATGTAAGTTATATTATCTGACATATCGGTACTCGCACAAAGCAATTACACGGATGGTCGCTCCTCAACAGCCTTATTCTTCGTGTTAGTCGATGGCATTACTCCGTAGTGTCCTTGGCTAGTGTGAGTATAGAGGTGAGGCGTCACAGCTTGGTATCAGAGCCAAACTTCAGAAAAATGTAGAATAATCTAGTAAGGATCATTGTCCTAAGTCTTTCTTAGGAATCGTGCCATAAGATTTAATTCGAGTCTTCATACCATTCTATACTATTTATTGTTATGATGCCTTGTTTTATCAATCAAGTTTGTTTGATATTCATTTTGTGAATAACCTTTTTCCTCTTCTTTCTTTCTTAAAGAAGAGAAATGGTTAGACCAGGCCGTCCCAGCACCGGTCAATCCAGTGCTACTCCTCAGGATGGAGTATTTATGTCTGCTCAACAACTTTTAGATCTTATGAACAATGCCCAAGCTGTCGGACCCGTTCCAGGGCCTACTCACCCTAAATCCGGGTTTGCATGCTTATGCAGAGATTATACCGCTTTGGGTGGAAGGCCATTCAAGGGTTTCGAAAATGTTATAGAAATCCAAGCTTGGCTTAGATCATGCGATCGCATCTTTTCCCGCATGAATCTTGTGGATCTACATCGAGTCCAAGTGGCTTCTAGCATGCTCCAAGAAAGAGCATTACATTGGTATGAGCTTCTGATCTCGGAAATTATTGAAGCGGATCTTACTTGGGAGCAATTCCGGGAAAGGTTCAAATTGAAGTTTGTGCCGGAGGCTGAAAAAGAAACTTTAGCTCGGCGCTTTATTGACCTTGTTCAAGGGGAATCTTCTGTGACAGATTACGTCAAATCTTTTGAATTTCTCTCTAAATATGGGGTCGAATATATTAATAACCCATTAAATAAAAATCAGATATTTGTCTATGGGTTGAATAAGAACCTCAAAAAGCCTTTACTTCTAAAACTAGAAGTTTCTTTCGATCAGCTTATAGATATTGCTCTTCGACTTGAAGAGGCCGATAAAGAAAGTGATGTTGAAGTTGTGGGTGCCAAACAGAACTTCAACAATAACATGAAGAGTCCTATTAAGTTCAAAGGTCCCAATCCCAACAAGAAAGGGAAGCAAGAAACTTCGGTAGCAAAGACTCTTACCTCTAGTCGTGGACAATGTTACAATTGTGGTTCTATGGCCCACTATGCAAATGAGTGTCTGAAATCCCCTTATTGTCGCTGTTGCAAAAGTTTGAGTCATCGTATATCTGTGTGTCCCATACTTCAAAGCAAGAAGGAGGGAAAGCTAAATGTTGTGCAAGCCCCTAGTAACACTTCTCTTGGTCAAGGTATTTTTTTCATTCAGTCCTTGATGGCATTATTTTATTTCGTGATCTTCCTATTTGATTTCTTTTGATACAGGTGCATCCCACTCTTTTATATCAAAAGAACTTGTTGATTCTTTTTCTTTAAATATTATGGGCTTAGACTTCACTAAGAATTGCGAATCCGGTTGGTGGACCCGCAACACTGAGTTTACTTTGTGAAAATGTCGAGATTATTTTATGTGATTATTCTTTTCGAGCCGATTTGCATGTTATGCGTTACTTAGACTTCGAAATTGATTTTTTGGGAAAGGATTGGCTTGATCATTATGAAGCCCATATCCTATGTCCCAAGAGGAGTATCTATCTTTGACATCCTCAATCTGTTAAGCAGATTTCTATTTTTCTTAATGATTTTGATTCCAAATTCAGTGATATCATTTTATTCTTTAAACCTACATGATGAGGAGAATGTTATTTCTCTCATTCATGTAGTTTGAGAATTTTTCGGTATATTTGAGATTGTCTTAGGATTATCACCTAAGCAATCTATTGTGTGGTGCTAAGGCCTTTTCAGCTCGACCTTGCCACCGGTTTTCATCAGCTACGAGTTGCGGAGGGTAGCATTCCACTTACCGCATTCCGCACTCGTTATGATTCTTGTGAGTGGTTCATTATGTCATTCGGTTTGACGAACCTTCTACCTTATTTCATCCAACTTATGAATCGAGCATTCTACGAATATCTCGATGAGTTTATCCTTGTATTTATTGATTATGGATGAAAACAACAATTTAAAATTTGGAAATCTTTTTAATAAGATATTTATAAGTATGATTGGATTTTGTTCTTACAACGAGCAAAGAATATTTGTAAAAATTTTAAGAGACATGTTTATCATATAGAAGATGATTTTGTGTTGTTTTGCCCATTGAGTGCTTTAAGAATTCTGGTCGATGCGCTTGATCAACGTTATCGATAGGAATCTCCTAAACGCTATGATGAGACAGTTAGACATAGTAAATTGACTTGTAATAAGTAAATTTTTCTAAAAAGATGATTACATAAAGTTAATTATAATTTTGAATGTCTTAGCTTTTCGGGAAAGAGGATCAATTAAAAGAACTCTTTTCCGATGCTTTTATTCTTGTGATTCCCGAAGGGAACCAAGACTTTATTGTTTGTACCGATGCTAGTCGTATTGGTTTGGGTGTCATTCTCTTGCAAAGGGAATGTGTTATCACATATGCTTCTTGACAATTAAAGCTTGTCGAGATTAGATATGCCATTCATGATCTAGTGCTCGCGGCCATTGTTTTCGCTCTTAGAATTTGGAGACATTTTCTTTTGGAAGAGAAATTTGTTCTCTACACCGATCATAAATCTTTGAAGTATTTGTTTTCTCAAAAGGAACTTAATTTGCATCAACAACGTTGGCTCGAGTTCCTTGCATCTTATGATCTTGATATTCCTTATACTCCCGGAAGGGGAAATCATGCTGCCGATGCCCTTAGTCGTAAGCAACAAGCAGTTGTTTCAATGATGATATCCGAATGGAATGATCTCAAGACTTTATCCACTTGTTAGATTCGAGATCGTGAATCCAATTTATGTTCATCTCTTGTTTTGTGTAGCCTTGAGGCTCATCCTTCTTTTAGGCGTTTGGAAGTTGGTTAGTTTAGAGCAGTCATAATCTATCTTGGAAGCCTGATTCGGCAACCGAACCCAGTTCGCATCGTATCACCTTGGTTCTCCAGGCTTTGGGAGTACTGTTTTGAGTAGCAATTCCTTGTCCATTCCTTGGCTGCAATTCAACAGCTGCCACTTGATCCCCTATGCCCTGCAGGACGTAAGGAAAGTGGATAGAATGCACCATCTCTAAGTTGAGTTCCGAATCCAGAAAGTGGGGGCACTGCGCTAAGGCATGGGTTTGGGTGCCAATCGCAAATTTTTTAGAGCCTTTAAAAAAATGAACCAATCGCTTCCTTCTTCACATTTTATTTAGTCGCCGATCCCCTACTTCATATTCAGTCAAAAAATTTCACTGATCGCTTCCTTCTCATTCTTTCACCGATCCCTTCTATTTTTGCACTTGTTTATCACTGATCCCCTCTTACTATCATTTTCCTGGACATGCGATCGGTTGTGTAGGCATGAAGGGATCGACTGTGGAATGGGTGTAGGGATCGGTTGTGTAGGCATGGAAGGATCGGTTGTTGAATGGGTGTAGGGATCGGAGAAAACGTTGGAGTTAAAGCACAGAGGGATCGGTCATTTGTGGAGCATGGAGGGATCGGTTGTCTGTGGAGCATGAAGGGATCAGTCATGATGGAGTATAGAGGGATCAGTCGTTTTTCATTCATGACATAGGGTTCGGTCATTTTTCATTCATGACATGGGGATTGGTCAATTTTCATTCATGACATAGAGATTGGTGGTGAAGTGTTTGTAAGGGATCAGTCAAGTTGGCTTTGAGAGGGATTGGTCATGGAGATGGTTGTAGGCATGCGATCGGTTGTAGTGCTAAGGAGGGATCAGTTGTAGTACTTTGGGACTATAGGAGCATAAGGATCGACAGCTGTTGTTTAGGAGGTGAAATGAGGTGTGTAGCGATTAGTTGCAGGTCAGATTGACATGTTAGCAGTGTGATATGCACACATAGTTTGAGCTTTGTTAGGGATATTCACATGCAATGTGAATATGAATGGAGTGGAATGTGATAAAGGGATCGATTGGAGCACCGAATTGTGAAAAAGAGCATGTAGAGGATCAGTGCATTGTAATTCCTCTTTGCTACATGAATTTGCATAAGGGCCAAACCATATCTCGTACTCTACTATTTGAAATGCATTTGAACACTTAACTTCACACGCATATAAAAACGGTCACATGAGATGGTGGAGTTTAATCCATCTAACAGTGTCAATGTGTTGAATTGGATAGTTTCCTTGTAGGTCTTCTCTTCAAATCTGAATTGAAATGAAAACTTATCAGTAGAAAGATGGATCTATCTCGCGAATATGGGAATCCACGAGCAGATGATGAGATCCAATCAAGCTAAGAATTCACGTCTCAGTGAAAGCACCAAAATATTTGCAACAAAAATTGTCATAATCACCCAATAGAGATTTTGTAGAGGAATAAATGAAGAATAATAAATGTAAACAGAGAGAATATATAAGTATAGTAATCAGAAACAAGCTAATAATGGAGACACATCAATTTATAGTGGTTCGGCGTTGTTTGTCTACGTTCACTTTGAAGAGATAGCTTTATTAATCACTTTGTAAACTGAGTACAAGAGGGATCAGATGAAAATCCTTAGTTATAAAAGAATACAAAGCAACAAGCAGCATAAATGTCCCGAAAATGAACAATCAAGTCTGTATTTATAGAGAAAGGCGGTGAAATATCTCTCTAAAAATTCGGCAAAAGGCTCGCTAGATCCATTAGGGTCCACAAGAGGGATTGCACGGCCCAAATCCCAAGAAATATGGATCGGGGTCGATCCCTATGATTGATGATTTTGGGGTGCGACCATATGGGAGCTTCTTCATGTTGTATTATGTTTAGCTCCAAGTTTCATGCCAATTGGATTAGTAGAACTTGAGTTATTGATTAATCTTTGTTGCAACATGTGATGTTGTCTGATTTAGGCCGATCTCTCTTTCTCGTGCTTTTTGGGGTGCGATCCCTAGGGTGGACTCCCTAGGGTCCCCTCTTCTTGTTCCCAAAGTTTCAAGTGTATTGGACTTTTGAATTTTGATATATCGATCGTTTTCCAATGAGTTGCATTGTTGGGCTGGATACGATCTGATCCCCTTTATACGATCCCTTTTAAATGATCCCTCTTATACGATCCCTTTCTTAGGTGAAGTAATTTGCTCATAACTTGAGCACACGAACTCCAAACGACTTAAGATTTGAAATGTAGTATCGAGGTGACTTCCTTGTCACTCTATATCGATCTCACCCAGTTTGGAACAAAAATTGAGAATATGTACCGATCCCCTAGGGGAAGGGATAGGCACCGATCGCCTACCTAGGGGAGGTACTAATCTGTACTTAGAATATTCTGGAGAGTCTATCTCTTAGTCTCGGTTGATCGTCGCTTCATATCATTGCCTACGCTTGATCTTTGAGCCTAATAATCATCTCTCTGGGCTACCTTCCTCGATGATTGTCCATTCTAACTTATCTAGTTAGTCCAAATATAACTGAGCAAAAGGCTAGATAACAAATGGGCACAATTTCGAGCTGAATCCTTACTCGCTCCACTTCTTCAGCATTTACTTTCCTAGTTCTTCGATTCTCTATATCGCATCCGCTACCAGAATACGAACTTCTTCGACTTCTGGGCCCCCTAGATTGGGATCGTCTTGGCGCTTCCGTCTTGTGTTTGGCATTTTGCATCTACCCCAAGCGTGCTGTGATCTGGTCCATAATAGCTTGCTGCTGAGCAGTGAAATGGTTATCAAGCTCCACTATAACTCTATCTAAGTTGCCTTTGGTTCTAGTGTCTAGCTCTGGAGTATTGGATGAATGGTTATCGTGATTGACAGCTATCTGGTTAGCATTTCCACTGGTTGTGCCAACTCTAGCCTTTGGTTTTGGAGGAATGTTGAGAAGTTCTCGGTGAATGCACCAAAAATGTTTGCATAGAAAATGGGTAAACACCTCCAATCAATTAGATGTGGAGTTGTGTATACTGAAAAGAATGCGATAAAGTAAATACACATAAATTTATAGTGGTTTGGCGAGAACGTATCTAAATCCACTACTCATTTTCATTTCTTTCCTTATAGATTAATTTTACAATGATTGAAATGCAAAATACAATGATTTGAAATAAAATATAGAACCCGGTAGTTCTTTTCGGTATTTATTCTGTTTGGTGGTTGCTAACGATTCCAAATATTGCCCCTCTATGGCTGCCAAAAGGTTGGGTATTTATAGGAGTGAAGGTATAGCGAGGTTATGCCAATAAAATAGGCAGTTTCCTTATATAATATGCCCAATTCGGTTATTTCGATATACAGAAGGTACGATCCAGGACGTTCATATATTCAAGATTGCATTTCCTTATATGCTCTATTCTGTTCGGTGGTAAATAGGCAGCCCAGGGATGGCTGGTTCGGTAGATGGGCCCAGCCACGATCACGACCATGTTCAGGTTCCTATACTCGTTGGTCCGACAATCACCAAACAATCATCCTTGTTCGGTAGTCTCTCTACTGGATAAAAATTCTTGTCCGATGAGCATACCACTAAACGTTATATTTTGTTCAGTAGTTAGGTCATCGAATAGGAATTCCTATCTGATAGCTTGACTATCGAACAAGTGAGTCGGGGAGGCTTTTTTTTCTTGCTTACTTCTCACACTTCTACTCTTGTCACCCCAGGAGCTTCTTGCCAATTTCTTGCCTCTTTGTATAGGGTACTTAGACACACTATGTTTCCTATGACACACGCACATCTCAACTTCACTTATCCCGAGTTTGAGCTTTTTACACTGATTATTCTGTGGGTGGAAACACCCACAACATGTAGAGATCATCATTAGAAAGAAGTGCCAAATTCAGTAATGTAGAAGAAGAAAATCGATGCTTAAAGTCACATGTCGGTAAGCTTGAGAAAAAGCTCTATAAGCTCACTGATTCATTTATGCAATATTTTCCACATATAAATATTTCAGGTTATGATGATGATGATGATGATGATGATGCAGCTGGTCAGTGTGTAAGGGATTATTTAGTATATGTTTGTTTATGTTGGTATTGATGATGATGTGTTTGGATATACATGTTTGAATATTGTTTGTATTGATGGATACATATGTGCATGCTTGGATATATGTTGGATATTTATGTATGTTGATATTTGTATGTTGCATATGTGTTGTTATACATTGATGTTTAAGTATATGCATATTGGATATTGTTTGTTTATATTTGTGTGATTAAATATTATTTAATGTTAATTTGTGATTGATGTGATAAAAACGACATAAATACTGCAAAAATACTTTGGACTTGGATTCGGCGTGACGTTGGTAAATTTGATTTTGGCATTTTAGTTTCGCGTTGGTTAGGGGTTGGCAAACTCATTCTATTGGTTTCGGTGAGTTGTGGCTACAAGGTAGGCAAGACTTCGAATTGGTTGGATGAAAATAATTGCCACCAACAAATAAAATTGTAAAAATGACATGGACTGTCCTTTTTCCGGCTAGTTCCTAAAATTGGTTTCTAAAAGGCAGAAGTGGACTTTATCCTTTAAACCGATTTCCCCAATTAATTAATAATGTTCTTTATCGAAAATACAAAAGTGCTCTATAATAAATAAATAAAACTTTATTGGTTTTTAATTTTGTAAAACAAACCGAAAATTTCAACTATAAATGCGTTATCTTTTATATTTCAAAATGCAGTCTAATTTAGTTGGGAAGGAAAAAAAGTAGTGATCCAAATGACTTGAAATTGGTTTGGTGGTTCTATTCCATTTTTACTTTCTTCCTTTCTAATTTATTCTGATATACATATCACATATGCATGTATATTACCTTAAAACGGTTCAAAAAAATCAGAACAGTAGTTAATTGCGCATCCCAAGCACGGAGAACGGAAGTAAGATTGGATTGTAAATATGCTTTTGGATCTTGGGTCAGTCAGTTAATTTTAATTTCTTAATTTACCCATTTACCTAGGAGATGCTTCGTAAGCAGGATTCATACATTGGTTTACGTTCAATTTTTTAACCTGCGTAAAAAGAATCGACACTTGATTGTTTTGGGGATTAACAACGTGTAACTAATGTCAGGCGTTAATATATTACCCGTTTTAGGTAATTTTGCACTTTTTTTTATGCATATTCACCGACAGTTTATGTTAATTGTTAGGCGAGATCAGATTTTAAATTGCTGCGAAATTTTGGTAATTCGTCTTTAGCGTGGTTGTTTTGGGATTAACAATGTGAAAGTGCACCCAATGTCAGGTCTTTACAGAGCAGCAGATACAGTGGAAGAATAGTCATGTTATTATGTTAGTAAAATTACCTTTACAGAGAAATTGATTTGGGTATAAAAGCCATATTATGTTAGTAATTCGGTGATTTTGTTCCTATAACTGTTTGCCTGAAAATCCTTCTTTGGCTTCGTAATCCATACATTTTAGACGGCAGGTTGTATGGATATGCACAATCCACAGACAAAAGCCTGCACAAGTGCACATGTGATGCCTTGAGGGATAACGAATTTGTAAGTACTTATTTGTTGGAAATAAAACATCAAGGAATCAGGTAGTCACATTTTTGAACGAAAGAAATCAAGTTTTAAATTTTAATCAGATTTGTTAGGTGAACTTGGTATTATATTCATCTAATGACATAATTTACATACTCATTACTGCATGGGCTTTTCTTCTAACAACATTAGAAATAGGTACCTTCTGTGCAAAGCCTCAGAAAATTTGCTACAATCAATCCTAGGCCATCAATATCGAAGGAGAGGCAGTGTTAATCGCTAACTGTTCTTGGATAATAGTTTCATAGAGATGGTGTTGGATGTACGGGATGAAGAAAGATTTTGTATTAATAATAATAGAAACAAATTACGTTAGCAAACGCTACAATAGACAAATGAGTACATCGAATTAGTTGAATAAAACAATATATCAAATATGTAACATGCCAAATTTTATTTAAATTATTTTGTCTATTTTTCTCCGCTTTTGCTGCAAAAGCTTGTATAGATTCAACCTTATTTTAACATTGTTTGCATGCTAAACTTCTACATGATTATTTTGATTTTGAATTGGATTTTGAATCTTAGTTGAATTTTGATTTCCTACACGATTTTGATTTACAATCGAGCTTTAAGCCTTTAACATATATTCTAAGCGAGCAATTATATTCGGAGTTGTGAAATTAATAGCGGTATTCATTACCAACTGTGAAAAAAAACAATTTATCCGGATTCTATCATGGAAGTCTTTGTTCAGATTGGAGAAGTGTTTATTATTATTCATGTTGCACACAGTAAATGACATAATTACTTATGATACCGTGCAACATGAATTTTTTTGTGAACCACCAAACAACAAGCACCACCCCAACAAGCACCACCACGATAACTGCAAAGTGGAGTTGAAAAGAAGAAAAACAACAGAAACAAGAAAAAACAGCTTCCGTGGAAATATGAGGATGACGCCAATCCAAATGCACAATTCGGGTCCAGTTTATTTCATTAGTCCATAAAACCTTAACTGCATCTGTAGGAAATGATCACCTATGCCTAATTTAGTGTCTCCATGTGCCCTCTAGAGTTTACATATCCACCAATCATTTTCTATTTTATTTTATTTAATCAAATATTATAAGGAGTGATTTATGTTGAGTTAGAACTACGGATACTCAGAATGGATCCATAGAATTTTGTGCTTCAGTGTCACTAACATGAGCCATTAACGGTATATTAATCGTATACATCCAGACCAGACCCGGCCCACTAGCAAGACAGCAGTTTAAGCAACCGATCCTATTGAAGCAACGGTTGGTGGTGGTGATAGTTTAACCTTTTATTGAAATAAAAATATTTCATATATAATGGTATTTTCGATTGAGTGTGGTATGATGATTGTTTCGTTGTTAGTTCAATGGGGGCTATCCAAGCTCAAAGCCTAGGATAGTGCGGTTTTTTTTTCTATTACTTCAAATCTGGTCTAGGGCAGTTAAATTGTTTGGACCGGCCATATTAATACATCGAATTATTAAAAAATTGTTGATGAGTAATGACTACCAGAATATTTTTCATCTAAGTGGAAAATGAGTGCCAATCACAAGGTTTTGGACCAATCGGAACATTTCAGATCTGTATGCGTTGATATCGATAACATCTCTGTTGATTAGTAATTTAGTATTGTGTACACTGAAATTCGTAGAGCTCCATATATCTTGATGTAAACTCAAAAAAATGTAATAATCATCAGTGACGTATCATGAATGCTCAGTGCAACAATAAAGTTAACTAACGGTGCGTTCGCAGATCTAAAATGACCAGTTAAAATTTTCAACGTGTCCAACATGTCGGAAATTGAAATAACCCAGCCAAGCCTTTGCACCGTTTATCTAGAGCGTTCCAAATTTATTTACATTTTTATACAACATATATATTTTTACTATTTTTATTAAATTTCATAATATCATCCATCTCCGACGGTTCTTCGATACTGTGGTCGATTAGAATGCCGAGGGAACTGCAATTTACATAGACATCTGTTCATCACTAATAATACTTATGTCAAATGAGTTGACAGTTGGTACCAAGATGTTACGAATGAGTTCAACTAACGTTTAGGCACTAATTTCACCGCCGTCCATATGGAAAATAAATGGAATGATACGTAACATGTTTAATCACCATGAAACGATCTAAAACAAACATTAGGGGTGTTTGGGCGGTTGAAAATGATTTTGTCACGGAGATGATGGATGGTGGCAGACAACTGCTTCACGATTTCGCCGCTTTGAATCCACGTTCCCCAAATTCAGCTGCTGGACAAAACGTATGATGGTGCAATAAAAAAATGAAAGTGCATTTATAATGTTTCTCCATCACAGCAGCCCATTTCGACAATCAATTATGTTTTGATATTCTTAATGGTGAGATAATTAGGAGTATGCCCTAGCAATTATGTAATTTGTTACATATATCTAACTCTATAGCCAACTTATTCATACCAAAAGTGTTTATTTTCTATTATATACTTGTTATATTGTGATATATTAATTAAGTAATTAATTTAAGTATACTAAATAGAAAATCCTTGAATAATATGTTGTTTGATAATAGTTACAAGAAATTGTAATCATGAGAAAATTATCGCAGTATAAATACATATTATTATAAATATTTATGATCAATATGTTTCGAGAAAGTATATCGATACACCCATTAAAACCATAGTACATAACTCTCTCCAAATATTGGACAGTGTATCACTCATGGCTGCTGGGAGCACCAATGAGTTACGTATTGATGGTTGTCGGATAACCATGTAATGACTCAGCTAAGAATTTCTTGTTGGTTAATATCAACTAGGTCAGATAGGAAATCTCAGAGTGAAGATGTTACATATTCTCTCGACTAGAGAATATTGTTGAGCTTCAATGTGGATACTCCACTTTGATTATAGTTGGATCATTATATGGCGACCATCGAGCGACTATAGTAGGCTCAGGGTTCAAGCATTGGAAGTGAAATACTATTCATTAGAGAATTCTTCTTCTCAGTTGTGACGACCCATCTTTTTAAACAATTCAAGTCGACAATAATCCGCATATGTCCAACTCAAATCGTCCAAATGAAAGATTATCAATGAGTTTTATTCTAAAGAAATAAGATACAGAAGAACAAAATATAGAATCTCACAGTGGAATGATAAAATACAATAAATACATAAACAGTACATGAAGCTATTTTACAATATACATTTAATTTCATTTTACAATACATCAGAATTATATATTTTTAATAGATTTATCAAATAGTGCAGCGGAATAATACTAGTAAGTACGGTCTTCAACTCCGTCTTCATCTTCAAGAAATAAATATCTTCAAGATACTGATCAGTAGGGGAAAACAATACACTCGAGTCAGAACTAAAAATTCTTATGTAAGTTAAATCAAATCATATGAAATTTGGTTGCAAATAACTTCATTTTTGCTTTAAAAATTCACAGAAGAGTTTTAGATCTTTTAAACACCTTTTTTGAATTTCCAGTAAGTGTCATATTTCATATCGATTTAATAATCTTCACAAATTTCAAACGATTAGCTTTAAGGTTTTTTTTTTAAATTACTGAATCACTGAAATAAATATGTGTTCTTTTATCAAATACTCTTCAAATGACTTACTGGAGTTACATAAAAGTTTCAAGTTACTTAACACTTTTACAAATATATTTTCTATTTTTGAATTCAAATTTTATAAATAAATTTCATAACATTTTAAAAATCTAATTTAACCAACATTTCCAAATTTACATTCTTTATTACATATAATTTTACTTAAGTTTAAAATTCTAATTTATGAAGAATCTAATTTAAAATTTCTCTAAAAAAATCAAATTTAAAATCTAATTTAAAAATCAATTTAAAATTGATTTTCAATTTGAAAACAAAACAGCGGTTAATTTTTCAAAGTTTACTTTTGTCGCCTAAGCAAAACACCCAAATATTTCCACAAATCAATATCGGGTGTCCAAAGGTTCATATCATAATCTAATGTCCAGATGATCAATATGATAATTCATATAGTTTCAATAATTACCAGGACGATAACAGGGATATATCAAAATTAATAACAACATGCATCTAATCACAAAATCGTCCATCACAACATCATCCGTTAAAACATGAAATCAGCATCCAAATCAACCAATTCAACCATATATCACAACATCATTATTCATCAGATGTTGGGTGTTTAACTAGCAGTGATATTCAATTTCAATGTCAATTTAAATTCCCTAACAGCAATTAATAATTTATCACTTCATGACTCGGTTTAACTTGCTGTAGAAATTTTTAGTATTATGTGAGTTGGTTTAAACACTCACCTTTTAATTAATCTGAAAATTCTACTGAAACAAATTTACCCAAATCCAAATCCACAACGTAGACATCGTCGATACTAGTACAACGTAAAAGACGACATCCAAACCTGACCTCGTACGCAAGAGATACGAATATTAGAACAATACGAATTTAATTAAATTTTAATTAACTTAAATCAATTGGTAATTAGTTTAATTACCTCAGGCTAATCACGAGACCCAGGCTGCACTTCGTTAAACCCTATCGCGACTTCATCATCGCTCCGCCGCGCCTCCGACCTCTATCCACTGCCGCATCTTCGCCGTCGACTCCCCAGATCGTAGCAACCCAATGCCATTAGCCTCGTCACTTCAGACGCCGCCTTGGCCACGAACGAACCCATTTTCACATCGCCGTTCAACCTGAGACTGCCGCCATTGTCGAGGACTATTTGTCATCACGCTCCGGCCTTGAGTAGCCCTCGACCTTCTCTACCTTTTCTCTTCAGGCGCCGCCGTCTACAGATGATTAACGGTGATGAAATCGCCAGCCTCGGTTGTGCCAATCGCGGCCAATTTTCGGTGGCCTCGCTCCTCTGATCGACGACCCAACCAGTCATTTTCTACATCTTGCCAAGACGAACACTTCTCTAGTTGTGCACTTCACTTGAATCGGCAACTAGTGGCGTCGATTGACGATGGCCACTAGATGAGAGGGTTTAGTTTCGTTTGGTGTCTGCATAAATGAGAAGAAGACGATCATTTTATAGATTTATTCGTTTACAAATTTTTCCCAAAATTACGGACTCTAATCGAGACGTGCTCTCCAGCATTCCTAACCAAATACTCATATTCCGAACTTAATAGAACTAGTTTCGGGACTTAGTTCCATCGTATATAAGAGTGAACCTTATTATTTATTTCATTGGAATCAAATTTTAATATTTACATAAATTATATATTTGACCAATTTGTAATAAACTTGAAACTGAAAATATTTTCTAAATTTCACAAGTAATTAATATCGGTTCAAATTAATTTATTAAAACAAGTTTTGATCATACAACTTTAAATTTATCAAATCTTAAGTTTAGCGTTAAAGCATTCCCTTACTGCCTATTACAGTTATTTAACGGCTGTAAACATTTTATTCAAAACTAAAATTTTCCCATTTATAAAATTATCCTTATATTCAAAAATGAAAATATTCATTTTATTTTCCTCAAACATTGTTTTAAATGTTCCTTCCATCTTAACACAAAATTGTATATTCCTTTCATTGGGCTTATTAATCAAAATTTCACTTCTCTTACATTTTACCTAAAAGATCCCAACAATTTAATTTCGATTATATTCAATATTATATTTTAAAATGAATTCTAATAGTTAAACAGCTGTTTTTTTGATAGAAATTCAAACATGTTTATAATCATTATTGTATACAACAAGAATTATACTTTACTTACCAAATAAATGTATTTCTTATTTGAAATCAAACTTATCTAAAGTACATTTCAAATAACAACTTTTTTTTCTTTTATCAAAAAAAATTCATTCAATTCTTTATTTAAATCCAACATTTGTTATTTCAATTTCTGTTATTAATTTCATACAAATCAATATCATTAATTTAAATTCTAATACGACTCCTATTCTCTTATTGCAATTTGTTGTCTTTTTAAGAATTTAATTTATGATCATAACTTTCATTCTAATATATTTTTCACAAATAAAAAAAATAAAATTTTCATTTCTAACAATTTTTATTAAATAATTATATTAAATTTAATATTTAAATTGTTAAAAATACGGGTCGTTATAGTCTCCTCCACTCAAAACTTTTCGTCCTCGAAAAGGAACGAAGAAATTATATAGCATTTTGATATGTCAAAATAATCAACTTATATAACATTCAAATTTACTTAGCTTTATTACAAACATAAAAAAATTCTTAGTCTTGAAATTTATGGAAAATTTCGGCAGCACCTCCTTTGCACGGCTGAGTTGGAAAAACTACAAACTGCCTCTATGGGCCCAAACCAATCAAAAGAAAACAAAAGCCAAGTGGCTGCCCACATAGGGGTAGAAAATCTTCAACCAACCGACAATATAAATACGTACCTATTTGTCGGGAAACCAACTTACTTATGAATCAAAAACATCAAACTAACCTTTGCTTCCATATACCTGAATTTTACTTACATAACCCAAAAGAGGGTTAAAATGATAGAAGATCAATACACTGGCTATCCATATCATAAGCACAAGCAACATAAACAATGCACCAACCATATGCAACAAGGAAATGTGATGCAACTAACAGTAATGATGCAACTCTAGTGATGTTAAAGCTACATGCAACCAAAAATCATTATAACAACTATATGTAACAAAAGAGACCATCTCTTATTAATTGATATTTACTTACATAAAATTATTTCCATTCAATATTAAAATCATTAACGAATCATTTCTTAAAAAAATTTAAGCTTATAAACATTTACTCAATTTCATTATTATTTCAAAAGGAAAAGGAAAAGGAAAAGGAGAGGGAAGTGAAGTAAGCAAATAAATTCAAGCTAAGTATAAAATATTTAAATTCGTAATCAATTTGATTATAAAACAAAATTTTAAGTTTTGGTATTCATCTATGAACAAAAACGAAATATTTCGATATACCTTAAAATTTTAGGCTTATAAAACACTTAAACTTGCTCACCTAGTTTAAATATAAGATATATATAAAATATTCTCATACTATTATGCAAAGATTTTTCCCAAACAGTTTAAAATAATATTAGAAATTGACGTCAAAAACATTGTAAACAAATTTTAAAATAAAATTTCTATAAAATCCAATGATTTATTAAATTCATCATTTTAAGTAAGTCTAATCTCAAAGATCATTAGTTTGAAACTAATAATATACTTAACTCTTGCATTAAAATTTCTATTTCAAATCAAGAGTATACAATTTTATATCCTTCATAAAATACTTATTTTAAAAATAATTATTCAAATCATGGAAACATTTAGTTAGGTTTACTATAAATTTAGATTGTGAATAAACTTTCAAATTACATATTGTCACTTCAAAACCAAGTAAATACTTCGAAAACTTTTCCTTTCTAAAATAGATATTCAATTTTTTTTACAAACATATTATACTATAACAATAACTTTTCAAATCATTTATTCCGTAAAATTTTAAAACGGAAAAATTTATTTATATATATATATAATATTTATATAACACCCCTAAATTTTATTTTTAAAAAAGCTTATATAAATCTCGTTTGAAAAATCCATTTGCAAAATCAATAATCTACAGTATATCAATACTTTACAAAATTCATTTGTAAAATTCCTTACTTTACGTAAGGTAAATCCATTTATAAATAACATTTAAAAATTCACAATAGTCATCCTTATAAATATGTGTAAAATATTTGAAAATAAGTATTAACATCATTACTTATATTTGGAAAGAGGCTATTTAAATTCTTAACTCCATTATTTAAAATTTGTTAGTTTTAATCTCAAAATACTTCTGCAAACATTATTTACAAAACAATAATCATTAACTTTTGAACATTATTATACTAAATAATAATTCATTTCCAACAATTTTTAGTGATTAATAATAATTAACACCAAAACATTATCATAAATAATAATTATTAACTTCAAACAATATTAGTTATTTATATAACTTTTCACTATATTAAAACATTGATAAATAACTTTTAAACAGTATTAATTATAAATAAACAACTTTTAACATTTCTAAATAATTTAGAAAAGATATATAAGTTTATATCAAATACTTTTTATAACTCGATGTCTTAACAGGTTTATCCTCGTTCTTACAGACTTCAATCATACGTTGATCAGGCGCAAGACTAAAAATCTCTAAGTACTTAATAGACTCGTTTGCACATCCAATGAAAATACATGAAAACCTTTCAAATAAAATATGGAAAGTACCACCCGATAACCAACCATGGATCGTAGTTACACAATGGTTACGTCTCTATCCCAGAGAATCCATAGTAACTGTAGGCAATCTCTGCCCCTTGATTTACGCCATGAAACACCGTAGATCGCAGTTACCAATGGTTACGTTGCTATCCCAGCAAATCCATAGTAACTGTAGGCAATTATGCCCCTCGATTTATGCCATGAAACACCATGGATCGTAGTTAAACAATGCTTACGTCGTTATCCCAGCGAATCCATAGTAACTATAGACAATCTCTACCCCTCGATTTACGCCACAAAAACCCCCATAGACCGCAGTTACATAATGGTTACGTCGCTATCCCAGTGAATCCATAGTAACTATAGGCAATCTGTACCCCTCGATTTACGCTATAAGAAAAACAAAAATCAAAGGAACTCATGAGTTTATGTCCGGACAACCCGCATCAAATTCAATTGAATCCACCGAGTTGATTTCCAAGTGGATCCACCAAGTGGACTCCACTTTTCGATTTCCGTGGAGGGTACTTCTCCATATCTTCAATTTCAAAATATATCATACTATATATAGTTCCCTTCCATATCATAAACTTCGTACATATTATACTTATATAAACTGTAGGATCATTTTCACCCTAGAGGGGGGTGAATAGGGTGATACTAAAATTAATGCAGAAATAAAAATAATAACATAAAGTAATGCAGTAAAAATCACACACAGATTTACCCAGCTTCGGCAAAAACCTGCCTACGTGCTGCCCCAAGGTTTCTACTAGAAATTAAGTAGTCAAACGCTTACAAACACACATAAAATTGCGACACCCGCTGACTTGACTAATCTAACTCTAAGCTTAAAACCCTGCCACTACTTAGCCACTGATTTGCGAATTCTCAAACTACGCCATGTAGTTTGTACCTAGGTACACAACTAGAAAGTTACACAAATGTAAAAGGAAATTACAAATAAAACTAAAATAAACAAAAACAAAACCCTATTTTTTCTTATAATTAAGCCTAAATAAAATGACCGGCCCAAGTAAATAATCAGAGAAAAAAAATGTTTCCCTCATTTCTTTTGTTAATGCCGTCAGCCGTTCTTTTTCTCATACTTCTGAAATTAGGGTTTCTTCCGAATTGAAGTTGCCGATTCAAATTGTTCGATTGCAGTGATTATTTTGCTTTGATTTGCTTCGTCAATCAACTCCTTGGCTTTGTTAGCTTGCGGCTGCTCCAATGTGTCGAGCTCGAATGATAAAAGTGGTATGGGATTTTTTTCCTTTTTCGAATTTTGATAATACTCGACTTGAATCCTCTACCGATAATGGTAATGGGTTTAAATAGGGATAAAATCCCTAAATTTTCGTTCGTATATTTTTGGTTTGAATTCTTCAGTTACTTTGGTTGGCCATTCGATTGTTGCTTAAACGATGGTGATAATTTTGACTTGTTCATATAATGATCAGTTGAATACATTTGAAATTTTGTTTGGAGTCGGTTTCGTTCTATGCTCCTTTGACTTCGGCATTTGAATTTTATCCTCTCTTTTTTTTCTACGACTTGTTCGTTTATTCCATTCTTTACTAGCATTGACTTCGGCATTTAAATTTGTGATAAACTTGACTTGTTTATTTTGAAATCCCCTTGACTTTGTTCATGACCCACGGCTTTGAATTTCTTCATTTCTATGCATATATACATGTCATTGTGCTTGTTATATCTAGTGTACTTCAGTTTTGTTCGAGTCATGGTCTAGTTGTATAGACTTGT
The DNA here is from genome assembly GCA_030737815.1 of Allium fistulosum. Lineage (NCBI taxonomy): Eukaryota > Viridiplantae > Streptophyta > Magnoliopsida > Asparagales > Amaryllidaceae > Allium > Allium fistulosum. The sequence goes on along the minus strand of CM060901.1, from coordinate 331,648,922 downwards.
ATGTGTTCATGCCTTTAGTTTCCTCTGTTTCAAGTTTAAGTCTGGTACACATGATGTTCTTGTCTGGTGGAAGCTTTGCATTCATGTTCTTTAACTTGATTTGTTTTATGTGTGCCTGCACTTGATCACTGTCACTGTTACTATCTTCATGTATTCATGTGTGTGTTGTTGTGAGCATTACACATCTGGTTGCATGTGAACTAGTCATTGAACTTGTATTCATGAGGTCTGGTTTGGTCGATACTTCATGTGTACTGAACTGACATGTGTATGTATATATGTATACATATGTATCTTCATGTATGTTGACTGGTTGCCTTTGTTTGTTGTGAGCCTGGCCATTGCATTGCTTCGAGTCATACTTGCCCAGTTGCTTCGAGTCTGGTTGCATGTATGGATTTGCATTCATGTTGATCTTCATGTAGTTGCATTTTTCTTCATGCCTTGACTTGTGCCTGCACATTCATGCTTGGGTGGTTCTCTGAACTGGACTGCTCTGGTCGTGTTGAGTTGCCTTGTTAGACTTGAAGTCTGGTCTATTGTTCCACTTATGTTCACCAATGCTTATGAATCTAGTCTTTTTATTGTGCCTTTGAGCTTCTGATTTTATATGTGGAACTGTTGTGTTCATTTTGGAGACAGGTCTGAATTTTGCTTTGCACTTGTACATTTTGTTTTCATTTGAAGTGTTGTGAATCTGCCTCTGTTCACTCGAGTCTGGTTATTCTTATTCATGGATTCATATGAATGAAGTCTTCAATGTTCTTTGCCCTTATGCTATATGCATTGTCATATGAGGTCTTTTTGGTTGATTCTGTTCTGTTGCTTGTGACTTTGTATATTTGGAGACTGCACTTGAGTTGAATCCAGCCTTGGCTCGAGTTTGACCTTGTGCTCACTTGTCCCTGCAGTTTTAATAAACAAGTGTATATCGGTGTGCACGGCCTTGTGGCATGTACAGTGATATACTGTGCATGTCACAAGTTGTTCGTGTATGATGAATTCAAAGGAAAAATGATGACGAACAACCCAAATACTGAGGCAAATAATATTTTCAAAAACACTTACTTTATTTTGCACTGCAAAATATTTTATTTTTCTATTTTACCGTGTCTGTGTTTATTTTGCAGATAGTTTAGATGCTGGATATAGGCTGGAACAGAGTTGAAGATAAAATACGAGTGTTGAGTGAATTATGTAGTGAGGTGAATTATGTATGAAAAACTGTAAAGTGAAAATATGTTGTAATCGAAGTTGTACTACAATTGAAAATGTATAAATGTGGTGAGAGCTCAAATTTGTGCTATTTGAATTTGTAATAAATTATTGTTTGAATAAAATATTTGTTTGAATATGAATTCTGAGTTATTTATTTTATTCAACAAATATCTATTTAATTATGTGAAAAATAAAATAGTACAACAACAAATAAATTTAAACGAATATATATATATATATATATTATCATCAAACAAAAATCATAGGCTATTGTATTCTACGATCTCCCCCTTTTGATGATAACAAACATATATTAAGATTTTGACTCTATTAAATGTATTTTGTCTTGATTAATTCCATTAGCTCCCCTTATTTGAATGCTCCCCCTACAATAAAGCTCCCCCTTCATATATGCGTGAAAATAAATAATAAGTATGCAAATAAAAAGAAATAAAAATGCAAAGAGCCTAGATGGGAATATGCAATTATTATTTTTAACTTATTTTCCAAAATCTTAACTTCTCTCCCCCTTTTGTCATCAGCAAAGGAGTAACAGTGTTAGAAAAGAGTGATAAAGTGATAGACATTAATACAACATTAATACTTAATCGAGTATAAATATTAAATTTCAATAAAAAATCAAACAAAAATCATAAATACTCTGTTAGGCGTATATTCCACTTTAGAGTGATAGGGGTGATGTCGATATAGAAAACCATATAGTCGTGTTCATTTGTGGTATATTTATGACAGAAAATTGTTAAATACTTACTAACCATGTTTAACCGTTAGGAATTTTAAATGAGATTAGTAGTATTTCTTAATTTGAAAAAAATGAATTTCAAGTATCTTCTAACCACGCATAACCATGAGGACTTTTAAATGGAATTAGAATCAACTTGCCTATTTTATTCAATTTTGATGTGTTCCATACATGCATAACCGTTAGGACTTTTAAATGAGCATGAAAACACATAATCAAAGATTCCAAGTACTTCACCCATGCATAACCGTGAGGACTTTTAAATGAGAGTGAGTGCATTTGAAAGCACTTACACTTTTATTCGAAATTTATTCATGGAATGGAATCCACTTCGAGCCTGTTAAAGGGATGGGACCCTAGTGGGATGGAACCCACGACAATATCTAGTGGAACATATAGTGGTCCTATTTTGATATCCACTAATTTTATGAAAATGTTTTTCAAAAATATATCTCTTGTTTTTAAAAATGTTTTCAAAGCTTTCTTTTCAAAAAGACATCTCTCTTGTTTGAAATATTTTAGACTTAAAACTATTTTTATCATTTTTAATATTTCGATTTCAAAATTGTCCTTGTTTTTAAACCATCTCTTGTTTTAAATATTTAGCTTTAAAATATTTATATACTCAGATTTTAAATCACTTTATAGATTAAGATTATATATATTAAAAATTATTTTCTAAACACTTTTATATGTTTAAACTATATTCAAATATATTTACAAAGTTTAGAAATTGTTTTGACAAATTATAGAAACCAATTTTAATAAGAAAATCAAAACATCAATTTTGACTTGAGCATGTCGACATACCTCAACCCCCCATGTCGACATGGTGTCCGTTATTTTCAAATTTCAATTTTCAAAAGAAGTGTTTATTCGTCATATCCTTTTACGAATAGATATGGCTGTTGCTCTACTATAAATACCAGTAAGTTCTAAACGAATTTTTAACCAGATTTAATTTATTTTCTCTCCTCTTCATCTTCCACATTTATTCTAAAGAATCCTAAACTATACTCTGCCAAAATACCAAGTGAATCAAACTTGATTATCTCTTGTTTGATTCTCTGCCACTCTCTCCATAAGATCGCAGTGCTATTCAGAGTTATAGAATCTTTTATAAATCAAACTGTTGAGTAAAAGGTGTGGTTGAGCCTTGAAATCAATTAGGTGTGATTGTAGCCCCGGAAATCAATTAGGTGATCTTGTAACCTGGTTAAATCAAGAGAGTTGCCCTAAACTCGAATATAGTAGGGTGTAGCTCATAGCCTTGAAACCGAGGGTGTAATCTTGGAGATTATTTTGGAAAGAAATCCGTATGATTGTACAGGACTGGATGTAGGGTAACTCCGAACCAGTATAAAATCCTAGTGTGTTATATCCTTTACTGCTTTTATTTAGTATTTGCATCTGTGTCTGATTCTGTGATTATATCTGTGTTTGTGAATTGCATTTGTTGGTGTTTAAATTGAACAAAATTCAAAAAGATTTAAAAAATACATAAAACACTATTCAACCTCCCGTGTTATTCTAGCCTTAAGATCCATAATCCGCATTTCTCACATTTGGTATCAGAGCAAGGTTTTCAAAGTTTTCATAATCTGAATTTTGAAAAAGTTTTAAAATGGCTATTTTTGGGGATTTTGTTAACACTAGTTTAAAATTGTTCAAATCATCGTTGTCTCACAAGTCTGCATATAGTTATTATAGAAAATCAAGTTATCTACCGAGTTTGTATTCTGTGCAGAAAGAAATATGTTATATGACCTTTGAAGAATCAACACTCAATGGACAAATTGTGCAAATCAAGAAGAATAAGTGGATACTTGATAGTGGATGTTTAAGACACATGACTGGTAACCCAGATATGCTGAATGATATTATCTATAAAGATGGAGGATTGGTTAATTTTGGAGACAACTCAAAAGGATATGTGATTGGCATCGGCAATGTCGGTAACTCTAAAACTCCTACTATTTCTAATGTTTTATTAGTTAAGAATCTGAAACACAATCTGTTTAGCATTAGTCAACTTTGCGATAAAGGATACAAAATTAAATTTGAAAAAGATAAGTGTCACATCGAAGATAATAATTCAAATACTATATTTGAAGGAATTAGGAAGAAAAATATTTATATTCTTAGTATGAAAATCTCAAATGGTAATCTATGTCTTTTGGCTAATACAAGTGACCCTTGGATTTGGCATAAAAGATTTGGGCATTTTAATTTTAAACTCTTATCTAGACTTTCTAAATTGATCTAGTAAGAGGTCTCCCTAGAATGAATTTTAAAATAGATAGTATATGTGATGCTTGTCAATTAGGAAAACTTAGGAAGAGTTCTTTCAAATTAAAAGATATGATTTCAACTTCAAAACCTCTTGAGTTACTTCATCTAGATTTGTTTGGTCCATCTCAAATTCAATCAATAAATCACAATAAATATGTCTTTGTAATTGTAGATGATTATTCTAGGTTTACATGGACAATTTTTATGAAACATAAAAGTGATACTTTTGATTCATTTAATTTTTTTACAAAAAGACTCCAAAACCAACTTTCTTTAAAAATTATAACTGTTCGTAGTGATCATGGTGGGGAATTTGAAAATGAAAATGTTGAGAGATTCTGCAATAAAAAGGGAATAACTCATAATTTCTCTTTTCCAGGAACTCCACAACAAAATGGAGTGGTAGAATGTAAAAATAGGATGATTCAAGAGTGTGCTAGAACAATGCTTTCAGATAGTAATTTACCAAAACATTTTTGGGCTGAAGCAGTCGCTACAGCTTGCTACATTTTGAATAGAATATTAATTAGACCATTAACTGATAAAACACCTTATGAACTTCTTTACAAAAAGAAACCAAAGGTATCTTATTTTAGAATCTTTGGAAGTAAATGTTTTATTCTAAATACAAAAGACAATTTGGATAAATTTGATCCTAAATCTGATAAAGGAATCTTTATTGGATATTCTAATAAAAGTAAAGCATACAGAGTTTTCAACTTAAGAACTAATACCATTGAAGAAACAATGCATGTTTCGTTTGATGAAAATTTCAAAAATGATGAACAAATTAATGATGAAGAAGAATTTTCTACCCTAAATAATGAATCAATTGAAACAAATAATGATCTTATTCATCCAAATAAAAAGGTTAAGCTTTTAAAAGATCATCCTATAGAAAATATACTAGGAAATATTGAATCTATTGTTAGAACTAGAAATCAACTAAATAACACAAGTAATGTAGATTTTATATCATTTATTGAACCGAAAAATCCAAAGGGAGCATCGTCTGATGATTCATGTATTCTGGCTATGCAAGAAGAAATGAATCAATTCACTAGAAATGATGTTTGGGAACTTGTTCCTAGATCCAAGGATAAAACTATAATAGGAACTAAATGGGTTTATAAAAATAAAATGAATGAACTAGGTGAGGTCGTTAGAAATAAAGCTTGATTAGTCGCATAAGGTTATTGTCAAGAAGAAGGAATAGATTTTGATGAAACCTTTGCACCTGTAGTAAGATTAGAAGCCATTAGAATTTTACTTGCTTTCGCAGACTATAATAGTTTTAAATTATTTCAAATGGATGTTAAAAGTGCTTTTCTAAATGGATTTGTTAAAGAGGAAGTTTATGTTGAACAACCTCCACTCTTTGAAGATGAAAAATTTCCAAACCATGTTTTCAAACTTAAGAATGCTCTATATGGTCTGAAACAAGCTCCTAGAGCATGGTATGACAAACTAAGATCTTTTTTATTACAATCAAATTTTGAAATTGGTAAAGTAGATAATACTCTTTTCATTAAAAGAAATAAAAATGATATCCAACTAGTACAAGTTTATGTAGATGATATTATTTTTGGTTCAACTAATCATGAAATGAATAAAGAATTTCTGAAATAATGACAAAGGAGTTTGAGATGAGTCATATGGGTGAACTTACTTTCTTCTTTGGTTTACAAATAAAACAATTAGATAATGGTATTTTTATTAGTCAAGAAAAATATGCTAGGGATATAGTTAGTAAATTTGGTATGACTACTGCGAGTGGAAAACCCACTCCCATGGCAACCAATGAAGCTTTAAATAAAGAAGATCTTTCAAAAGATGTAAATCAAAAAATATATAGGGGAATGATTGGATCACTACTCTATATCACTGCGAGTAGACCTGATATCATGCATAGTGTTTGTCTCTGTACAAGATACCAATCTCAACCTAAAGAGACTCACTAAAGAGCGGTGAAACATATCATAAGATATGTTAAACATACTTTTGACTACGGTTTATTTTACCCTAAAAATGATTCATTTGATTTAATTTCTTATTGTGATGCTGACTGTGACGACCCGAGATTTTGGCAATAATTATTTTAATAAGCATCTAATCTGATTAATTAAAGTACAACTTAGCATTTAAAAAAAATAAGACTTTTGGCCATTTACCATTTTTTTATATATATACGTGTGTATTGGTGAAGAAAACTATGATTTGAAAATTCAAAATAAAGTCTCTCAAAAATATTTAAAATAAAATCTATCTTATTCACACTGAATATAAGTGTAGATATATATATATATAAGAGGATATAAATTAAGTATTGATAACTTAACTCAAAATATATGTGTATAAGGATAGAAAAATATATATAAGTGGTTATTGTGTGTATGCAACATAAGTAAAAACCTATAACAATAACTATAATAACTTTATAATATGCACATAGAGTATAAAGCAAAACCAGGCAAAGAAAAGTATGTGTGTGAAGTTTAGATATGCATAAGTATGGATAAGTATGTAAACATGGAAGGAGACACTTGCATTTAATGCTATCAATTCAAGCACAAAAAAAGTCATTTCGCAACCTTTATACATCACTTCCTTTTCATATCTGGTCATAGAAAAAGAAAAAAAAAGTATGTACCAGCAAATACATATCACCTATAAAACCTTTCTCTATATATTGTCCTATTTTCGTTCAATCAAGGATACCAGAGAATAAGTAAGCATTAACATCTTACAAGCTTAATTAACAACTCAACTAAAACAAAGGAAGATCAAGACTCAAGTAAACAAGAGGATCAAAACAAAAAGGGAAACTGTGCTCTGTTCAAAAGGAAAAAAGCGAGTAAACGTTTTCATTAAAAAGCTTAAGTAGGTAAATGATTGTTGCTTGTGAAATTTCTGTGATGATGATTGCTCTGCATGTGTATATATAAGTGATAGCTCTGTGTATATGAATGGATTTAAGTTTGCATGTCTGATATGTCTAAGCTTCTCTGTTTCACATCAAAGCCATTTCAACTCTCTGTTCAACATTCAAAATGGTGAGTAAACAAAACATTAAACACCTTTAGATTTGATGCATGTGATAAATGTTTGAAGTGAACTTGTGATGTATGTTTGAAATATGTATGCATGTTTGTTTTTAATCTGAATACATGTATATATAAATGATTGAAACCTAGGTGCATGTGTGATTCATCTGTGTGTATCTCTGTTCATGTTACAGAGTGTAAATTTGGTTTAAAATTTCAAATCTTTTTATCTATTCACTGTTATGTTTTGGATTTCAAACAAAATAGTTTAGTTTAAACGTAATCTAAGTGCTAAAAATATGTACAAGTATTTTAAGTTTGAAAATATGCTTGCATCTGGAAAATACAGTAGAAATCTTAATAACATAATAAAATCAAATGTTGAATTTTATTGATTCAAGTTTATATCTTGAATCGTCTCTGGAAGATAAGATTTTTAAAAAAAGAAAATCATGATTTTTAATGTTGTTTTGGGTGAGAAATTATGAGTTGACTGGAAAATGGTTTTGGAGCTTTCTCTGGCGATCGATGGGTAGTGAGGTCTTGGGGATTTGACTGGAGGTGGAAGGAAGTACGGTGAGCTTAGGAAAAATATCTGGTGGAGTTCCAGATCACCGTGGCGTCGGCGGTGGACTGGAATAGGTTTTAAACCCTAGTTTAGTTGAGTTTGGAATTTTGGTCACCACGAGGTCTCTGGTTGATCGAGTGGCATCGGGCTGTGGCGTTGGTTGTGTGGAAGTCTGGCGATGGCGTGGCCGGAGTTGCAGCGGCTCCGATGATCGAAGACGTGGGTTCGAGAAGTTTTTCTGGCATGGTGTTTGGTACCAGTTTCGACTGGATAGCTTGATTTCGATCGTGGGCTTGAGATTGTGTTTTGGTGATCGGGATTGGTTGCAACGACAATAGTCGATGCGCCGGAAGGTTCATCGGAGATCGGAGGCGGCTCTGACGTCGGTGCACGTGCACAGTGGTTTGTTTGTGTCGGTGGGTTTTGTTGTGGAGGTTTGCTCAAAGGGAGACCTAGGTGAATGAGAAGATGGACTCGAGTTTGGTCTCGTGTTCGTGAGTGGTTTTGTTTTCGGGTTTTAACTTTAAAATTTTAACTAAGTTTTAAAAAAAAAATATATATAGGAAGAAGATGAAAATCTCGGGCAGGACTCGAGTAATTGTCGGGTTGAACCCGAAGCAGGAGTTAAGCAAGATTTAAAACTGGTTTTTGAAAAGTTTTGAAAAGCAAAAGTTTTGAAATTTAAATGAATTTGGTTTTAAACTTTTCTTAAATAAAATTTCTTTTCCATATATAAGTGTTTTATTTAACATGTGATTAGGAAATTAATAAAAGAAATGTTTATCTTAAAATTAATTAAGGTTGTGATGATTAATGAAGCAATTAAAGAGTCATTAATTAATTTAATAAATAAATGATTAAGGTTTATTAATTAATAATTAAGGGTAATTAATTAGGTAATTAAAGATTAATTAATTGCTTTTTAAGGTAATCAAGGAATGATAAATTAATTAAATGGTTTGTAATTAATTAATGATTGATTAAGCAGGGTTATGTGATTAATTCTTAAGTAATTACTTTAATTAAGTGATTAGAGAATCATTAATGTGATTAATTAATTTAGGAGATTAATTAAAAGTTAATGTGAATGTGTTAGCATCAAAATTGGTCACTAACCTCGTTGAGAAAGAGTGTGTAGAGATATAAGTGATGAAGGTAAATTTAAACAAGGAAGAATATGCTAATTTGAATGCAGAAAGTAAGAACAACGGATTTATAGTGGTTCAGCGTAATTGCCTATGTCCACTTTGAGATTAAACTTTATTGCTTTACTTGATGATTGATTACAGATACAATCCGTAGACCAAATACTTGAATACAATTGCTAAGTAAAGAGGGTGAGTCTTGAAAGCGGTAGAGTCTCCCCAGTGTTCCCGAAAAAAGGTCCCTTTCACTGTGCCCCTACCTCTTTATTTATAGACAAAGATGTGTTGGACTTCCCTGGCGGGCCTGGTAGCTGGATATCTCGGTCCAGATGGAATAAGCCCCGTATGCCAAACCAAACTTGTCGAACGACCAAATGCCAAACCTCCCTCTCCATGCCGAACGTCACTTGATGCCGAACGCAACTTGTATGCCGAACGTCCTTGTAGGCCGAGCGTAACTTGTATGCCGAACGCAACTTGTATGCCGAACGTCCTTGTAGGCCGAGCGTAACTTGTATGCCGAACGTCCTTGTAGGCCGAGCGTAACTTGTATGCCGAACGTCCTTGTAGGCCGGGCGTAGCTGTATGCCGAGCGTACCCTTAGGCCGAGTGCTCCTTTAGGCAGAGCATACCTTTAGGCCGAGTACTCTTGTAGGCCGAATACTCTTGATTGTCGAACCATCTTTTCATGCCGAACGAGATTGCTGAACCCTTAGTTGCCTAGGCAGACCTTCAGGAAACACTTGCCCCCCAAAGTGTATCACGTGGTCGAACGTGATGCGCTTTGAACTACGAGTCCACTAGCTGGGTTTCGAGATAGTTCTGTTTTCTCTCTTAATCACGAGTTGAGGTGGCTTTCCTTGATTGCCGGATGAAGTGATGTGCGCCGAACATGATAACCGAAGCCGAACATATTACGTATGCCGAGCGACTTTGTATGCGGAAGCCGACCGAATCAGCTTTGACCGGCGCTACCGGCCATAGTCTGTTCGACTCCCCCTCTTCTCCTATAAAAGCCAGCGTTTTCATCCCTCTTCTCTTCTCACTTTTTACATCCGCTATCCCGTATTCACGAGTTTCGTCAAACACCAAGAATCCCATTACCTCTCTTTCCTCAAACTTCATACCCGGCATCACCCTTTCTTCCAATCACTTGGAACTAATCAAAGCCTTAATTTCAGAGTTTTCCCGAGTTTCAATCTATTTGCTAGGTATCGATCCCTTCTGCTAAACCGTTTTCCTTACTAAAAGTTTTAATTCAAGGCTGTATTTCGTGGAGGATCGAGCCGCGACTAGGATGTTTCTTTTAGGGCTGGACGATGTGGAAGAAAGGAAATGTGGCCAGAGATGAGCACACGAGGGAGTTACGTTGTGGTTCGGTCTTCTTGTACCGAACGAGATTGGAGGGAAAGAATGAAGGAGGTGTACGGATTGGCCAGAATGCCGAACGGCACGGTCCGGTCTGACTCGCCAAACAATTCGTCCTCGTTGTTCGGTGTGGTTAAGGATGCAGAAAGAAGAGGAGAATGAGGTGGTTCTTAAGGACGGAGTGCCGAGCATTAGCGCTCGGCTTAACTTTGGCTTGGCATGATTTGTCGCATGCCGGGCAGTGTAATGGAAGGTTAAGGAGGAAGTATGAACTAGGTCGGATGCCGAACGTCATCTCGACCGAACAGAACTCAGGCCAAACCAAGCCTTGACTGACCAATGCACAATTCGAACGATAGATAGGCCGAACGGTAGACAAACCGAACATGACTTAGGCCGAACGATAGACAAGCTGAACATGACTTAGGCCGAACGATAGACAAACCGAACATGACTTAGACCGAATGGTAGACAAACCGAACATGACTTAGGCCGAACGATAGACAAGCCGAACATGACTTAGGCCGAACGATAGACAAGCCGAACATGACTTAGACCGAATGGTAGACAAAGCGAACATGACTTAGGCCGAACGATAGACAAGCTGAACATGACTTAGGCCGAACAACGTGAATGCCGAACCATACTTAGGCCGATCGAACATAAATGTCGAACCATACTTAAGCCGAACATCACAAATGCCGAACCATATCAAGGCCGATCAATCATAAATGCCAAACAGACAATTGCCTTGCCTAATCACATAACAAAACAAGGACAAGGACTCTAACATATTAGCATATCAAACTGATCCGGACTATTAACTTCCTAGCTTCAGTAGACATAAACCTGAACTTAGATTGACATACTCAGATAGCTTCTTTTAACGCTTTTTGAAACTGCAATCACCATAAGGCAGGCTTTCGGAGACGGTCAGCGATGACGGTCTTCAAAGGCGATGATTTGAAGCTCAGTTTTATATCAGTAACCTTGTGACCTTCCGACTTTCAACGCTTACACACGATTGATTGCACTAGTTCACACACCACGTGGGGGGAATATTCGCGTTGTTAATTCTAACATTGAACATTTTTCAAGTATAGTTCTCATAGGTGCTCAGCCAGATTCACTATTTATTGGAGATGTCTAAAAAATCTAGCTCCGCCACTATCTCAGATAGGCCCGGACCGTCTTCAAAGCAGGAAGTCGCGGACGCTTCAAATCCGTCGACTTCCCCCGCTCATAATTTAGCTCCTAATGCCCTGGAGGCATTGATTCTCTTGGATAATCCAATCGACTCACATGATTCGAAGATTAATGAAGTCGCGCTTCGATGAATATGCTCCATCCACGGAATCCCTTTCGCCGACGTGTTGGTTCCGTCAAGGCAGGATCGTCCTCATCTGCCCCGAGTCGGATATACTGCTTGTAATAAGTTTATGTGCTGGATGGGTAGCGTGCCTCCATTCAATCCATTTCTTTGGGACGTGTTGCAATACATAGACATCGCCCCATCGCAGCTGCATCCAAACGGCCACGCGTTCATATACGGGACCTACCTCCTTTTCATGGTCGTCTTCTCTAGGCCTCCAACTTCCGGCGACATCAGATATATTTATATGATTAAGAAGCGGAAAGATAGCCCCTCCTTTGTGTTCCTCGAGCCGTACCACAAATGGCAAATTTTGACCGGAGCATGTAGCAAATTTGCCCTGTACAAACAGGAATGGTTCCATGTGTGTTGCCCTCCTGGTTTCGCGAGGAGATGGGTTGAAGGCAGTAAGTCTTTTCCCTGAGTCGACATTTGCGCTCTATCGGAACTACGCTTTTTCTAACTTCTTGTTTCATCTTTTCAGGTATCAACCCGCGTCTTGAGGGCCGAGGATATTCTGAGACCGTTGAAGCCATTAGAGCTCTTCCTGCCGAGGAACGGGACATCCGAACCCTCCTTTCAAATGAGTCATTATCGAGATTCTGTCTGTTAGCAGGAGGTCGCCGGATTAGTCTTTCTGAGGGCATCTCCATTCCCAAGCCCGCATCCGGTAAAGGGAAAAACCTAGCTGAATCGTCATCACGCCATACCCCTGATGTACAGGAAGGGGAGAAAATCAAAGAGAGCGAAGCTCTTGAAACACAAGGCGAGAATGTGGGTCCTACTCAGGACCCGCTGGTCGGAGTGCATGATATTGAAACGTCATCTTCCCCTTCGAAGGGGAAACAGAAATTGACGTATAAGATACGGAAAGAGAAAGTTGGCGGAACTTCCAAAGTTACGCTCATCCCGCCAGAGAAAGAGGCTTCTTCGCAGCACATGGAAAGTTCTTTAAAGGGTCTGTCGAACCTTACCATTCCCGACGATCTACTCAATTATGGTTTCGACGATCCAGAAGCCCTTAAATTCCATTCGCCCACTAAAGGCGATACGGGAGTTCAAGCCCGCGTCCAGGGAGATAATACTCCAATGAGTAGAGATAAAGGAACTGGTCCGTCGGGGGGAACACTAGGACACACACGCACTTCACCATACACTTCAATTTTTTTCGTTACCCCGATTTTTCCTAACCCATTGTTATTTTTATTCTGAGCAGGTGACATGGGGCGCTCCCATGGGTTCGATCGCCTCCACGGTTCTTCTGTATTTCACCATCCGGGACGGGACTCAAGCTCCGGTAGACGTAGGGACAGAGACGACTACGAAGATCGAGACAACCGTCCTTGTGATTCGTCTTATCGAAAGAAAACATATTCCTAGTCTTCATATTCTCGTGATCCCCCTCCTCAAACTGAGCCAGATAGAGAAAAACTTTCGCTGAAGGGGTCTCAACCCGATGTCTCCCGAGAACAACATTCCGGTTCGTCGAGCATACGGCAATCTCGAGAACATCGGAAAAGAACAGAACTTTCAAAGCCTCCTCCCCCTGTTACTACGGCTGACCCAACGATAGCAGAGAAGATGGTCGATCTTAAGGCTAAATTCCCAAAAATCTGCTTTGACAGCCTGAAATTCCTCCCAGCTATTCACCACATCCCAGGGCACGTCAAACAGAGTGCCCTCGCCTGCAACAACGATGTCTATGTTCAACATGACGCGTTTGCACATTTGGTCGAAAAAGTCTCGGAAGTATCCATTGAGCGCCAACAGGAGATTGACCGTTTGAAGTTGGAAGCTGGCTTTGACAAGGACATCATCAAGAATCAAGATTAAGAGCTTGCTTCGTATAAGTCGAAACTTGAAGCCGTAGAGCAGAGTGCAAAAGACACTGTCGAGGCTGTCACTCGTCTAGAGGTGGCCCATAAAAAGGAACTTGATGAAGCAGTCCAGCGTAGTGAAGCCCTTGCCTTAGAAAAAGATTCTATCCAGAAAGAAAGGGACGCGCTCGCCCTACAAGTCAGAGAGTTGAAAGAGCTATTCTCTAAGGAGAAAGAAGAGAAGATAGCCGCTCAAGAAGAGTCCCAACGATACTGCAACGAAATTGTTGCTACATGGCTCTTAAAAACAAAGCTCGATGATGAGCTTGCTAAGGTTGAGATAATGAAAGACGAAGCCCGTGAGGAGGGAAAGAGAAAAGCTTCTGAGGAGATTGACTCTCGCCTCGAAGCAGCTGCTGAGGCCGGTAGAGAAGAGGTCAAGTGCATGTTTGACCCGCTGATTGCCGAATATAGCGCCCGCGTCCTTATGCACCACGACTTGACATTCCTAGGCGAGGGCTATCTTGAATCTCTAGCTGAGGCCTGGGAGACTTTAATAAAGATCAGAAAGATCGAGTAGGGCACTGAGGAAGTCGATGAGGAGGCTTTGGTGAAAGAATTTCTCAGAGGGAACAAGCCAGCGGAATTATCTGCAACTTTGGCTCTTTATAGTAAAGGCTCTCCCCTATCAAAAGAGAAAGACGACGAAGCTGGTCCATCTGGGGCTAAGGCCGCAGCTCCTCCTTCTGCTGCTCCTTTTTCTGCTCAATCGGCCGGTCGGCCAACACTTGACCCATTTGAGCAGCATGCCGGCTATGATCCGGAAGATCCCGGGCTTGGCGTTCATGTGCTATCCCCAATTCTAGAGGGTGAAACTCCACGCGCAACTGATAGCCAGCCAGAACCCGGTATAAAACTCTTTTTTTAGAAGTTCAAAGATCTGTCACTTTCTGGTAGCGGTTATTTGTCCTAATGTTCGTTCTTTATGTTTTTATGCAGGCCGCTCTGATCTTGAACCAACTCCGAGGAGCGACGATGCCAAGGAGGAGGCAGGGAAAACAAGCGATGTCGCTCATGCGGGAGTAACTCCCGGCCCTGACGCTCAAGTGGTCGGGGCGCTAGATGATGATAAGTTTGACACTTCATCTCCCGTTGAAGGGAGTGATGAAATCGAGATCACTGGCGCCTCAAAACATACTTCGAAGATGAGCATGATGGAGCGACTCGCAGAAGAGGAGAAAAAGAAGGTCGAGATCAAGGTCGAGCCTCAAATACTGGAACTTACCGACCCACGGAATAGACCTCTGAAAATCATTCTCCTTGGCAAATCCAAACCGCTGGATGTTCCTTCTCCCACTCCTGACTCCGCTTCTTTGGCAAGCAAAAAATCCAAGAAGAAGCGTGAGGGAGAGGAGTCATCTGAGAAAACAAAGGAAGACAAGAAGAAGAAGCCGAAGAAATAGCCACTATTCTCGTTCAATGAGATTTTGCTTAGGTCTTGTAACTACTTTTATTTTTACGTTTCCGTAGTTTGTGTAGATAGATTTTTGACTCCAAGTTTTGGTGGAATAGTTGTGTAACCCCATTTTGGATTATTAAATAAAGTTTAGTTTCTTTGTCACTTGAACGATTCTTTTGTTTTTTTAGCTTTCTGTATAACTGTGGTCGAAACTCAAGTTCTTATCAGTTGCATAATTTCCCAATCCATTCTTCCATTGTTCGAACATTCTTTGGAGTGGCATATTTCTCGTTTCACATTCTTGGGTACTTAGAATTTTTTCTAAATCCGCACTCCAGGGATTTAAAGTAATTCGATCCGCATTCAGGGGATTTGTAGATTCGAATCTCCTATACTCTAGTCCGCATTTCGGGGACTTAGAGTACTCCGGTCCGCGCTCAGGGGACACAGAGATTGGAGTCGTTTATACTCTAATCCGCGCTTCGGGGACTTAGAGTACTCTGGTCCGCACTTAGGGGACTCGGAGATTAAAGTCGTTTATACTCTAGTCCACGCTCCGGGGACTTAGAGTACTCCGGTCCGCACTCAGGAGTCTCGGAGATTCAAGTCGTTTATACTCTAGTCCGCACTCCGGGGACTTAGAGTACTCCGGTCCGCACTCAGGGGACTCAGAGATTGAAGTCGTTTATACTCTAGTCCGCGCTCCGGGGACTTAGAGTACTCCGGTCCGCACTCAGGGGACTCAGAGATTGAAGTCGCTTATACTCTAGTTCGCACTACGGGGACTTAGAGTACTCCGGTCCGCACTCAGGGGACTCAGAGATTGAAGTCGTTTATACTCTAGTCCGCGCTCCGGGGACTTAGAGTACTCCGGTCCGCACTCAGGGGACTCAGAGATTAAAGTCGCTTATACTCTAGTCCGCGCTCCGGGGACTTAGAGTACTCCGGTCCGCACTCAGGGGACTCGGAGATTGAAGTCGCTTGTACTCTAGTCCGCGCTCCGGGGACTTAGAGTACTCCAGTCCGCACTCAAGGGACTCGGAGATTGAAGTCGTTTATACTCTAGTCCTCGCTCCGGGGACTTAGAGTACTCCGGTCCGCACTCAGGGGACTCGGAGACTGAAGTCGGTTATACGAGTTCGTACATCATACAGAATAATGTAACTCCAACAGTTCATCACCCGACTATGAGATATAGAAACATTAGTAATTCATGGGAAAGACGGCTTCAAGCCTTTATTAATGAAAACCAACTAAATTGCCTGATTACACGGTCAAAAAGAAACTAAGTGATAACGGAACAAAAACATATAGAAAATAACTGCGCCTAAGACAAGAAAAAAACAGGCTAAATGTAATAATGTCGTAAATGTTCACTTTTCCATGCTCGGGGGAGTGTCACGCCATCAACGGTCGCTAGCTTGAATGTTCCCTCTCCAAGCTTCCGTTCAACGACGTATGGACCTTCCCAGTTGGGATTCATACGTGATGGTACCAGGAAGACTCGTTTCAAAACAAGATCACCCACATCAAAGATCCTTGGGCGGACTTTGTCATCGTAATATCGCTTGACTCGGTGCCTATGTGCTGCCGCCCTAAGTTTAGCCTCTTCACGTTTTTCGTCGATGCAGTCCAGTGATTCCAACAAGAGGTCCTGATTTGTCCTGGGGTCATAATATGTCACCCGATGCGATGGAATTTCAAGCTCCACGGGTATAACGGCTTCCGAGCCGTATGCCAATGCGAATGGAGTGTGGCCAGTCGCGGACTTGTGGGTAGTTCTATAAGCCCATAATGCTATTGGGAGTTCATCTACCCACTTGCCTTCAGCTTTTTCCAAACGCTTCTTCAGTATGGACTTGATTATTTTGTTTACGGCCTCGACTTGTCCGTTAGCTTTCGGATGCGCAACGGCAGCGAATTTCTTCTCAACGCCGTACTTTAAACAGAAATCTTTGAACTCTCTACTTTCAAACTGCGTTCCGTTGTCCGTAATGATGGTTCGAGGGAGACCAAAGCGGCATATAATGTTTCGTACAACGAAATTAATGACCTTCTTAGAGGTGATTGTGGCTAAAGGTTCTGCCTCGGCCCATTTTGTGAAATAGTCGACTGCAACTATCGCGTATTTCGCACCACCTTTGGATATAGGCAAAGAACCGATTATGTCAATTCCCTAGATTGCGAATGGCCAGGAACTAACCATTTGTGTGAGTTCTGTTGGTGGAGCTTTTGGGATTTTCGCATATCTTTGACACTTGTCACATTTTCTTGCGTAGTTTGCAGCGTCTCGATTTACAGTTGGCCAATAGTATCCATAGCGGAGGATCTTTTTTGCTAGTGTCTGCCCCCCCAGTATGATCGCCGCATTCTCCTTCGTGAACCTCCTTCAAGACCCGCTTTGTCTCATCATGGGCAATGCATCGTAATAAGGGGACGACAACACCTTCCGATACATTACTCCATCCTGCATCACATATCGTGCGGCTTTTCGAATGACTTGTCGTCTTTCGCTCCTTTTTTCTGGAAAAGTCCTAGTCGTCAGGTATAGTTTGAATGGGGTTATCCATGACTCCCTATCGATTCCTGTTTCCAACACAAAATCAACTTTCATCGCGTCTATGCTTGGAGCATGCAAGGTTTCAACGGGAACCAATCCCATTTCCTGTGCATCGCCAGTGCTTGCGAATTTAGCCAATGAGTCGGCTTCTTTGTTCTGTTCACGCGGGACATGCGAAATGTCATAATGTTCGAGGTTCGACAATAGTTCCTGAACCAGAACAAGGTACGGAGCAAGCTTCTGTCCCCTTGCTTGGTAGTCTCCTTGCACTTGGTACACCACCAGCTGCGAGTCACAAAAGATTTCAATTGATTTAACCCCAAGTTCTCCAACGAGTTTTAAGCCAGCAATCAGTGCTTCATATTCTGCTTCATTATTCGTAGCCGAGAAATTGAGCTTCAAAGCGTAACAAATCGATCGATTTTCTGGAGTTACAAGAATCACACCAGCTCCGGAGCAACGGTCGTTTGATGCCCCATCAGTGTACAATTTCCATCGAATGGGGGGAATGACACTGTGATTATCTGGTTCATCAGATATAGTAAACTCAGCGATGAAATCTGCTAATGCTTGCCCTTGTATGGCTCTTCGTGGCAGGTAGGTAATATCGAACTGACTCAACTCGATATTCCATTTTAACATCCTTCCAGAAAGTTCTGGTCGTTGGAGTACCTGCCGTAAGGGCTGATCGGTATAAACACTGACTGAGTGTGCTTGAAAGTATGGACGCAGCTTACGTGATGCAATCACCAAGCAATATGCCAATTTCTCAATTTTAGGGTAATTTCTTTTTGCCCCCGTTAAACGTTTGCTAACGTAATACACCGGCTTTGGACCCGGTCCTCCTCGCGGACTAAAGCCGCACTTATAGCATGCGGGGACACAGCCAAGTATACATACAACATCTCATGGTCTATTGGTTTCGAAAGCACTGGAGGACTCTCCAGATGCCTCACCAGATCTCGGAATGCTCCCTCACAGTTGGATGTCCATTCGAAATTTCTCTTCCCTTTCTTTATTACATCGAAGAAGGGAATGCACTTATCCATGGCTCTGGATATAAATCGGCTCAGCGCAGCCACCTTTCCTTTCAAGCTTTGCACCTGCTTTATAGTTCTGGGCACTTGCACATCTCTAATAGCTTGAATCTTTTCTGGGTTCTCTTCAATTCCCCTAGAATTAACAATGAATCCCAAAAACTTCCCCGACGCAACGCCGAAGGAACACTTCAGAGGGTTGATCTTCATCCCATAATATCTGAGTATATCGAACATCTCCGCTAAGTCTCGAAGGTGGTTGTTTGACTGTCGTGACTTCACGAGCATGTCATCCACATAGACTTCCATCGTTCTACCAAGCTGGTCTTTGAACATTCGATTCACCAGACGCTGATAAGTCACTCTTGCGGTTTTCAATCCGAAAGGCATTACTACATAGCAATATAGCCCAATGTCTGTGATGAAACTGGTGTGTTCTTGGTCCGGAATATGCATCGAGATTTGATTGTATCCCGAGTATGCATCCATGAATGATAACAACTCATTACCTGCAGTGGAGTCTACCAACTGATCAATCCTAGGCAATGGGAAACTGTCCTTGGGGCATGCTTTGTTCAAATCGGAATAGTCTACGCAAGTTCTCCATTTCCCGTTCGCCTTTTTCACCAGCACGGGGTTCGATACCCATTCAGGGTAGAGGGCGTCGTGGACGAACCCATTGGCTTTGAGTTTGTCCACCTCCTCTCTGAGAGCAGCGGACCTCTTTAGGTCCATTCCTCTCCTCTTTTGTTTAACCGGGACGTACTTCGGGTCTATGTTCAACATATGACTCGTAATAGCAGGAGAAATCCCGCACATATCAGAATGTGTCCAGGCAAAAACATCAAGATTCGCTCAGAGGAAATCACTAAGGTCTTCAGTCATTGCGGGGCCGAGTTGTGATTCGATCTTCAGTACTCGTGATGGATCGTCTCGGCTGACTGAAATGTCAATTGTTAATTCAGCCGGCGTTGCCTTTTCTTCCCTGGGTTTCTCATCGTCGTCTCTCGGATCTAGGTCTCTGAAGATCCGAGAATTATGCCCGAGCCAGGGCTCGGGCATTACTTGTCAATTATCAGTATTATGGATGCGGACGGGATTGTCCGTGACCTTTCCTTTCTCCCTCCGATGGGCCTCAGTCATTGCGGGGCCGAGTTGTGATCCGATCTTCAGTACTCGCGATGGATCGTCTCGGCTGACTGAAATGTCAATTGTTAATTCAGCCGGCGTTGCCTTTTCTTCCCTGGGTTTATCATCGTCGTCTCTCGGATCTAGGTCTCTGAAGATCCGAGAATTATGCCCGAGTCAGGGCTCGGGCATTACTTGTCAATTATCAGTATTATGGATGCGGACGGGATTGTCCGCGACCTTTCCTTTCTCCCTCCGATGGGCCTCTCGGAGCTCAGCCACATAACAGGCACGACCAGTCGCCTGGTCGCCATGAACAACACCTACTCCTTTGTCAGTCGAAAACTTCAAAGTCAAGCACCACGGGGCTAATGCTGCTCTAAACTCAGCCAGGGCCGGTCGGCCCAAGAACACATTGTATGGAGAATCCACATCCAAAACTACGAAGGGTAGGATTCGCACCCTCCGACGTTCGCCTTGTCCCAGTTCAACTGGTAACTCAACATACCCCACTGCATCGGTCGCTGCGCCATTAAAGCCATGTATACGAGCTTTAGACGGTTTCAAATCCTTCGTTTCCATCTTCATCTGGTCATAAGCCTTCTTGAAGATGATGTTGACAGAACTTCCATAATCAATCAAAATTCTTTTCACATAAGCCGGCCCGATTGTCGCAGATATGACCATCGGGTCGATGGTAGGAGCCTCTACTCGGTCTGCATCTCTGCTCCTGAATACTATATCGTCTGTCATCACGCGCAGCTGTTTAGCAGGGGTCCCATCCTCTACGTTAGAACAACATTCAAAATCTGCGTGCTTCAAGGAACTAGCATACTCCTCCGTCTCTTGCCAGTTCTTATCAGCAGGGTGAGGCCCGCCGATGATCGTGTTTATGACTAATCTGCCAACAGTCCGGGCAGGCTCCTCGGGATGACGCGGAGCTGGTGCACGACCTGGGTTGGATGTTCCCTGTCCAACTTCTTGCGGATTTTTCACAAACTCCTGTAACTTTTTCTGCCTGATCAACTTCTCTATAGCGTCGTGTAGGTGTCTGCACTCTTCTGTATTATGCCCATAAGTCTCATGGAAGCGGCAGTATTTCCCAGTCCGCTTTTGTTCTTCGGTTGACTCCTTTGGACGCGGCTTTCTATACTGAAAGGTATTGCAGGTTGATAGGTAAATGTTCTCAAGAGACGCATTCAGTGGGGTATACTCGTTGTAGGTCGGAATTCTCGGCTTCCACTTCCCCACTTCTTTCTTCTTCCCTTGATTTCTTCCTCCGGATTCCTTAGGTTGCCCGGGCTTGTTCTGGACATTAACTTGAACTTTTCCCGAGTTGTCTCCGGACTGCTTCACAGCAATGTTGCTTTTCATGGACTCCTGGACAAGTCCCGGTGCCTTATCTCGCCTTACCCACCTAGCTTCCTCTCTTCTTATGAACTGATGTGCCTTCGAGTAAAAACGCTCTAGCGTAGTCGGAGGTTTTCCTGCCAGCCAGTCTCCAAACTCTGAATCCAGATCCACGCCTCGCATCACAGCCATAAGAATTGCATGATCATTGGGATTGCTGACTTCAGTTTCCGCAAGATGGAATCTCTATAAATACTCCTTCAATGACTCCCCAGGAGCCTGGATTACACTTGATAGAGACATCACGTCCTTTGGACGAGTAGTGTGTATCCTGAACTGTTCTATAAACTTCTTCGCCAACTCCTCGAAACTGGATACGGACCGCGGAGGAAGTCGGGTGAACCACATAGTAGCGATCCCAGATAGAGTTATTGGAAAGCATCTACACTTAGTTGCATCATTTGCTCTAGCTGAATCCATCATCCATTCGTACCTCATGACATGCTGTCTGGGATCAGTCTTTCCTTCATAACCTGGGATAGTTAGCATACTAAACTTTCTGGGGTACGCTACCTGTAGAACAATGTCTGTGAACGGAGTATGACTTCTTGACACTCCCCAATCGTCGTTCGATAAGCCTTGATTCTCTTTCATCAATTGTCTGATCATGGCTGTCAGGTCTAGTGTTTGTATGGAAGGTGGAAGGTTGGAGCCTATTCTACGTGACTGATCATGCTGATGCCTCCTCTACTGGCGATCTGCCAAATGTGCATCTTGAGGTTCGACATCGTTAGCATCTTGATGGTCTGGGCCTCCAGCCTCCACCTGCACTCCAGCTCCTAAGTTTCCAGCTCCGGCTTGGTTACGGTCTCTAGCTGTTCGGACAGCAGCACCTGCCCGCGCAGTTTCAGTCTTACGGCGTCTACGCCTGGGAGGTTCATCGGACGAAGTTGAGCTGTCGGATGAGGAATAAGGAGCGGGATTGCCCCCAGCATTCTGGTGCTGTTGTTGAGTGAGTTGTGCCATGAGGTTGGCGTTGGCTTGCATTTGCTCTCCGAGTTGTCTCCTGCTTTCCCTGAGTTCTCTCATCAAGTTGTTGAACTCTATTCTGGTGACAACCGGCATTTGGTCCTGGGTGGTAGTCCCTGCACCTGGAATCGCTTGCTGATTGCTAGGTTCTGCTTGTTGCACGCTAGCAGTCTCGTGGGCGTCCGCATTATGAGAAGATGATCTGGTACGTGGTCTTGCCATTGTAGAGTTATTGGTACGAACTCTGAGTAGAATCAACGGACATCCTATGAATGAGTCGGATCATCTTTGGGGGATTTATTCAATCCAGTAGCTTCAAAGTAGATCCTTGAGGTCTGAGAATTCAATTCTCAATGAAAGCACCAAAGTGTTAGCACCAAAATTGGTCACTAACCTCGTTGAGAAAGATTGTATAGAGATATAAGTGATGAAGGTAAATTTAAACAAGGAAGAATATGCTAATTTGAATGCAGAAAGTAAGAATACCGGATTTATAGTGGTTCAGCGTAATTGCCTACGTCTACTTTGAGGTTAAACTTTATTGGTTTACTTGATGATTGATTACAGATACAATCCGTAGACCAAATACTTGAATACAATTGCTAAGTAAAGAGGGTGAGTCTTGAAAGCGGCAGAGTCTCCCCAGTGTTCCCGAAAAAAGGTCCCTTTCACTGTGCCCCTGCCTCTCTATTTATAGACAAAGATGGATTGAACTTCCCTGGCGGGCTTGGTAGCTGGATATCTCGGTCCAGATGGAATAAGCCCCGTATGCCGAACCAAACATGCCGAACGACCAAATGCCGAACCTCCCTCTCCATGCCGAACGCCACTTGATGCCGAACGCAACTTGTATGCCGAACGTCCTTGTAGGCTGAGCGTAACTTGTATGCCGAACGCAACTTGTATGCCGAACGTCCTTGTAGGCCGAGTGTAACTTGTATGCCGAACGTCCTTGTAGGCCGAGCGTAACTTGTATGCCGAACGTCCTTGTAGGCCGAGCGTAACTTGTATGTCGAACGTCCTTGTAGGTCGAGCGTAGCTGTAGGCCGAGCGTACCCTTAGGTCGAGCGTACCTGTAGGCCGAGCGTACCCTTAGGCCGAGTGCTCCTTTAGGCAGAGCGTACCTTTAGGCCGAGTACTCTTGTAGGCCGAATACTCTTGATTGCCGAACCATCTTTTCATGCCGAACGAGATTGCTGAACCCTTAGTTGCCTGGGCAGACCTTTAGGAAACATAATGGTTAAGGCTAATTAATCTATGGGGTAATTAAAGGTTAATTACTTCATGTAATTAAAGGATAATTAATCAAGGATGATTAATTAAGATGGATGATTAAGGAATGATTATTAATTGGGCTGTAATTAATAAATGTTGAGTATGCAGGGTTAAGGTAATCCAAGTGATTAAAGTTGGTAATTAATTTAATTGGAGATTAATTAAATTAATTAGGAATTATATATCTAATAAATCTTTCTTATGGATGATTGAATGCTATTGGATGACTTGGATTGTGAATATCTCTGATATGGAGTTGTGATGTACTATGATATGCTATGATGGGTTGAACTGTGATGTTGTGAGTTGTCTATCGATATTTGATTTGCTGTGAGAATATGAGAACCTGTATTTTAAATTGGTTTGTATCCACTTAAACAACTGGGATTAAGATAACTTTGAATTTGAAGAGACCGGAGTCGGGTATCAGCAAATACCCAAAACCACTTCGATTGGTAATCTACAACAATTCTTTATAAATCTGATTTTGGAAAGCAAGCAGGCTGGAATGAAATAAGTTAAGAATCCTGGATATTTAAACTGAGTAGTGATTCTCAGATATTGTTTGAAGTAAGTGTTTTACTTAAATAAGTTGAAAACCCGTAGAAAGGTACGAGTTACTTTGGACATTCACATAGGTTATATAATTTGGTTTATCATGTTATATGGGTTTACTTACGCTGGTTTCTAGCCTGACCCGGGTGTTAATTTGATGTAATGCTCGGGTCAGACCGAGTATTACAGATTTCCAAGAAAGGACGTTCTGGAGCTCAGGAGGCGAGCTGAATGAAAGGAATGTATAGAGTGTATTCCGTTGTGATATTGTTATATATCTGGGACAAGTTGATTTTATATGTCCAGTGTTTGTGTAAATGTTGTAACTCTGATGTAAATAAATGTAAATTGACAGATACAGTTTTCTTTTATATAACATATTATATTTTGATCCACTACGAATGTGAGGTTCTGTGTTTCATTTCAGTTTCTTCTTCTACCTCTTTTCTTCTTTTCCTAACTATCTGGAATTTCGGGGTCGAAAACTCCGGGTTGTTACATTTTGTATCAGAGCGAAGGTTAAGTGAGAACCTTGGCTCTGGTGGGTTTACTTATCAAGGATAGGGTCAGCGGTACCCTAGGATTAGTTGAGTGTTTATATATATATATATATATATGAGAGCGTACTTGTTATTTTCTTATATAAAGGTTTTAAAAATGGTTTTAAAACTGGATGATTTTATAAAAGTTTATATCATATTTATGAAGCAATAATTGGTTATTAAATAAGAAATTAAGTAACATATATATATATATATACAAATCCAAATAAGGATTGGATAATATGAACTATACAAATAAAATGAATTAAAATGGTTTTAAACCAGAAAATAAATGGTTATTGAGTTTAAATAGGATGATTGTTTTCCAATAAACAAATAAATGTTTTAAGGAAGTAACCATTAGATGTGAATAACTTGTAAATTAGAAAGGATGTAAATTGAAAAGTTTTGAAATTGTTTCAAATGTTAATAGAAATAATAAAGAGTATTATTCAGAATATTTTGAATGTGATCTTATTTTAAATAAGAATTGTTTAAAAGCATTAAAGGAAACTGTTTGAACTAAAACCAAAAGTGGTTAAAAATTTAAGGATAACTTAGAGTGTAAAGGAAATAATATGTATATATGAGGAATATACATAATATCAAAAATGGTTTGAAATAAACTCTAAATGTTGAGTTTTAAATTTGGAATGAGATGTGAAACCCAAGGTGATAAGTTTTTGAACTTATAAGATTATCAATGTGAAGTTTAAAGTTTGAAATGGGAATTCAAATTGGGTAAGGCTGTCTAGATTAAGTAAATTAAATTGAATTTAACTTTGGGAAAGTTAAATAAGTTAACAAGCAACCTGAATTGGAAATTTCAAGATGAAATTGAGATTTAACTTGGGGAGTTAAATGGTTAATTTGAATTGGGAGTTTGTGTGATCTCAAAATGGGTTTGAGATCTGGAAATTGGAAATGGGTGGATGTTTTAAAATAAATTGGATGATATCATCCTAATGTTATTAATAATCTTTAAATTGTGAATTGGATTTGTTTAAATGGATGAGGAATGAAGTGTGGTAATATATACATTATTATGATAAAAGGGAAATTAAACTTTAATTTGAAATTGAAGTGGATTATTGATAAAGGTTAATTTGATTTAAGGGGTTAAATCAACATTTGAAAATTTAACTCGAATTTATATAATTCGAGATGGTTTAAGGTTGAGATTTAGATTTCATTAGTTCAAATTGAATTTAGTTTGAATTAATTAGAATTGAAGATGGATAAGTATAAAATTCAAATAGGAAATTTGAATTGGATTAATTCGAAATAAAATTGAAGATTGAATGAGTTCAAATTCAAATGGGAATTGGGATTAATTCATATAGAAATTAAAATGATTTGAACTTGAAGTGGATTCAATTTGAAATTAGTCTAAATTAATTTGAATAATTTGAAATTGTAATTAAAGTGAATATGTTTAAATCAAATGGAATTTGATCTGAATTTGGAAAGAATTGAGGTTAATTCAACTTGAATTGGGGATAAATTAAGTTCAAGTGAAATTGAAGTTATTCAAATTAGAATTGAGTCAATTTAAATGGAAGTGGAAATTTAAATTGAATTGATGGGGAATTGAACAGTTTGACTCTGGACTATTTTCAAAATAAATTGTTTTAATATAAATCTATTTTTCCAAACTATTTACTATATAACTTTTCTTTTTAAACCTAAAACTATCTTAAGCTTGTTTTACAATTACTTTTGGAACTATTTAACAATTTTACAACTGATTTATAAACTAATTACTGTTTTTCAATTGTTTTATAAATAATTACTATTTTTCAACTATTTACAATTACTTAACTATTTTACAGCTTTTTACAGTTAATAATTATTTTTTAACTACTTATTTATTTAAATAATTTCAAGCTATTTTCTAAATTTAAGCTGATTAGAGTACAAACTGTTTATGATTCAATACCCAATTGAGATAAGAATTAAAATGGTAATCCTAGAGAGGATTAAAGCAGAGGTGAATAAGGGGATAGAGATTAAAATGAATGTGAATAGAAAAGGAGAATTTGATTTGGCTAATAATCAATGAAAAATAAATATGTAAGATGTTTGTATATTATTCTATTTGCATAGTGATTTGATCCAGATTCGAGCACAGAATTTCGAGATAGCATTATTGATCCGATTTGGGATTTTTCACTCGATTTTCGACGACGAACCTAGATATGGATTTTTGATTGGTTCTGGGTATTCTCTATCATAGTTTTGACTATGCAAGGAGAACACCGGTTTATGATCAAGAAACCAGATCTGAGTCGCACTAGGAAGTCGGGTGGACAATACTAGTTCGGAAGTGAAATTGTGTGATCAAGCGAGCAATCAGACTGATATAGCGTACGGATGATATGTGTACATCGTACGGGATTGAATGGAATTGATATTGTAAATTTTTGAATAAGAAATGTAAAATGGTTTTTGAAATGGAAAGTATACTTTGTGAAATATATGATGAAATAAAGTGGAAATTGGATATTTCTATGGTAGAAATCTATTTTATGGAAGTAAGTAAACTGGTAAATGACTTTATAAAAGTGTAATCAAATTTGAATATTTGATTTGGAGTGAACAAAGTTATATATATCTATTATATAAGATAAATCTCCCCTTATTGAATCTATTGCCAAAAGAAAAAGGTTTTTGAAAGTTTTTGAAGTATAAAAAAATGGGGGACTTATACAGGTATATAGTGATTTAAAGATTTCCCAAGATAATATATATATATATATAAAGGATTTTATGGAAATGATTTTGAGAAAAGGTTTTGGGAACCTTTGGATTTGAAAAAGGATTTTGATTTTTGAGGAAAATCAAATTTGGAATTTGAAAATCCTAGTTTGTGAATTATCGATTTTGGGATAATCGATTTTGAGATAGGAGATTTATATGAAATTCATACTAGGTGTATGATATGGAAAAATACTATGTGTACAGTATAAAGTGTTTTGAAAGTGGCTCTGGGGAAAAAGGCGCTCCCTTGAATGAACTTCTCAGGAGTGCCACAGGGTGGTACTGCCTTGAGCCCTAGGGCGGTTCTAAAGTTGATCCTATGAGGAGTCCGGACAAACTAGTTCCTGAGGATTGTTGGGTAGCGAAAGTCGAGGGCACTGATGCCTACAGGGGCATTTGGGTTATGCTATGACGACAGTGTAACTCGATGTCGCTGCGACCTACTGTGTGGACCATAGTAGAAATTGTGTGGAGGATGAGTGCCAACAGTCTACACTTGATTTTGCCGGGATGGAAACGTAACATCGGTAGACTGCGATCTATGGTTGAGTGGAGGAGTTTCATTCTTTTGGCAGCGAAATTCGAGGGCGCTGATGCCTACGATTATATGGGTTTTTGCTGTGATAGCAACGTAAAGCCCGGGTATAACTGCGATCTGTAGCGGGTTCCATGGTGTAATCGAGGGGCACGGTGGCCTACAGTTATCTATGGATTTTGCCGGGACGGCAACGTAATCATCGGGTTAACTACGACCATGGATGGGGGTGATGATTTCCAGAGCATTCTAACCAAAGATGTTTCCTCTATTTCCAAAATGTTTTCTATATTTTCACCAAAATATTTTCCAAGTATTTTCACTGGGTGTTGAAAACGGGTTTACCAAGTATTTATAGATTTTCAGTCCTACGCCTGATCAACGTATGACCGAATTTCTGTGAGAACAAGGATGGACTTGTCGAAACATTGAGTTATAAAAGTATTTTTATAAAAACTATTTTAGTAATATTATATAGATTTTTTAAGTATTTTAAAAAAAAATGATCAAAGAAAATTTATCTGATTTTAAGTATTTTAATAATTCTGGCTCCGTTCCTTTTCGAGGACGAAAAGTTCAAAGGGGGGAGGAATGTGACGACCCGGGATTTTGGAAATAATTATTTTAATAAGCATCTAATCTGATTAATTAAAATACAACTTAGCATTTTAAAAACAAATAAGACTTTTGGCCATTTACCATTTATTTATATATATACGTGTGTATTTGTGAAGAAAACTATGATTTGAAAATTCAAAATAAAGTCTCTCAAAAATATTTAAAATAAAATCTATCTTATTCACACTGAATATAAGTATAGATATATATATATATATAAGGATATAAATTAAGTATTGATAACTTAACTCAAAATATATGTGTATAATAAGGATAGAAAAATATATATAAGTGGTTATTGTGTGTATGCAACATAAGTAAAAACCTATAACAATAACTATAATAACTTTATAATATGCACATAGGGTATACAGCAAAACCAGGCAAAGAAAAGTATGTGTGTGAAGTTTAGATATGCATAAGTATGGATAAGTATGTAAACATGGAAGGAGACACTTGCATTTAATGATATCAATTCAAGCACAAAAAAAGTCATTTCGCAACCTTTATACATCACTTCCTTTTCATATCTGGTCATAGAAAAAGAAAAAAAATGTGTGTACCAGCATATACATATCACCTGTAAAACCTTTCTCTATATATTGTCCCATTTTCGTTCAATCAAGGATACCATAGAATAAGTAAGCATTAACATCTTACAAGCTTAATTAACAACTCAACTAAAACAAAGGAAGATCAAGACTCAAGTAAACAGGAGGATCAAAACAAAAAGGGAAACTGTGCTCTGTTCAAAAGGAAAAAAGTGAGTAAACATTTTCATTAAAAAGCTTAAGTAGGTAAATATTGTTGCTTGTGAAATTTCTGTGATGATGATTGCTCTGCATGTGTATATATAGGTGATAGCTCTATGTATAGGAATGGATTTAAGTTTGCATGTCTGATATGTCTAAGCTTCTCTGTTTCACATCAAAGCCATTTCAACTCTCTGTTCAACATTCAAAACGGTGAGTAAACAAAACATAAAACACCTTTAGATTTGATGCTTGTGATAAATGTTTGAAGTGAACTTGTGATGTATGTTTGAAATATGTATGCATGTTTGTTTTTAATCTGAATACATGTGTATATAAATGATTGAAACCAGGGTGCATGTGTGATTCATCTGTGTGTATCTCTGTTCATGTTACAGAGTGTAAATTTGGTTTAAAATTTCAAATCTTTTTATCTATTCACTGTTAGTTTTGGATTTCAAACAAAATAGTTTAGTTTAAACATAATCTAAGTGCTAAAAATATGTACAAGTATTTTAAGTTTGAAAATATGCTTGCATCTGGAAAATACAGTAGAAATCTTAATAACATGATAAAATCAAATGTTGAATTTTATTGATTCAAGTTTATATCTTGAATCGTCTCTGGAAGATAAGATTTTTTAAAAAAGAAAATCATGATTTTTAATGTTGTTTTGGGTGAGAAATTATGAGTTGACTGGAAAATGCTTTTGGGGCTGTCTCTGGCGATCGATGGGTAGTGAGGTCTCGAGGATTTGACTCGAGGTGGAAGGAAGTACGGCGAGCTTAGAAAAAATATCTGGTGGAGTTCCAGATCACCGTGGCGTCGGCGGTGGACTGGAATAGGTTTTAAACCCTAGTTTAGTTGAATTCGGAATTTTGGTCACCACGAGGTCTCTGGTTGATCGAGTGGCATCGGGCTTTGGCGTTGGTTGCGTGGAAGTCTGGCGAAGGCGTCGCCGGAGTTGCTGCGGCTCCGGTGATCGGAGACGTGGGTTCGAGAAGTTTTTCTGGCATGGTGTTTGGTCCCAGTTTCGACTGGATAGCTTGATTTCGATCGTGGGCTTGAGATTGTGTTTTGGTGATCGGGATTTATGCAACGACAATAGTCGATGCGCTGGAAGGTTCATCGGAGATCGAAGGCGGCTCTGACATCGGTGCACGTGCACGGTGGTTTGTTTGTGTTAGTGGGTTTTTTGTGGAGGTTACTCGAACGGAGACCCGGGTGAATGAGAAGATGGACTCGAGTTTGGTCTCGTGTTCGTGAGTGGTTTTGTTTTCGGGTTTTAACTTTAAAATTTTAACTAAGTTTAAAAAAAAGATATATATAGGAAGAAGATGAAAATATCGGGCAGGACTCGAGTAATTGTTGGGTTGAACCCGAAGCAGGAGTTAAGCAAGATTTAAAACTGGTTTTTGAAAAGTTTTGAAAAGAAAAAGTTTTGAAATTTAAATGAATTTGGTTTTAAACTTTTCTTAAATAAAATTTCTTTTCCATATATAAGTGTTTTATTTAACATGTGATTAGGAAATTAATAAAAGAAATGTTTATCTTAAAATTAATTAAGGTTGTGATGATTAATGAAGCAATTAAAGAGTCATTAATTAATTTAATAAATAAATGATTAAGGTTTATTAATTAATAATTAAGGGTAATTAATTAGGTAATTAAAGATTAATTAATTGCTTTTTAAGGTAATCAAGGAATGATAAATTAATTAAATGGTTTGTAATTAATTAATGATTGATTAAGCAGGGTTATGTGATTAATTCTTAAGTATATACTTTAATTAAGTGATTAGAGAATCATTAATGTGATTAATTAATTTAGGAGATTAATTAAAAGTTAATGTGAATGGTTAAGGCTAATTAATCTATGGGGTAATTAAAGGTTAATTACTTAATGTAATTAAAGGATAAGTAATCAAGGATGATTAATTAAGATGGATGATTAAGGAATGATTAGTAGTTGGGCTATAATTAATAAATGTTGAGTATGTAGGGTTAAGGTAATCGAAGTGATTAAAGTTGGTAATTAATTTAATTGGAGATTAATTAAATTAATTAGGAATTATATATATAATAAATCTTGCTTATGGATGATTGAATGCTATTGGATAACTTGGATTGTGAATATCTCTGATATGGAGTTGTGATGTACTTTGATATGCTATGATGGGATGAACTGTGATGTTGTGAGTTATCTATCGATATTTGATTTGCTGTGAGAATATGAGAACCTATATTTTAAATTGGTTTGTATCCACTTAAACAACTGGGATTAAGATAACTTTGAATTCGAAGAGACCGGAGTCAGGTATCAGCAAATACCCGAAACCACTTCGATTGGTAATCTACAACAATTCTTTATAAATCTGATTTTGGAAAGCAAGCAGGCTGGAATGAAATAAGTTAAGAATCCTGGATATTTAAACTGAGTAGTGATTCTCAGATATTGTTTGAAATAAGTGTTTTACTTAAATAAGTTGAAAACCCGTAGAAAGGTACGAGTTACTCTGGACATTCACATAGGTTATATAATTTGGTTTATCATGTTATATAGGTTTACTCACGCTGGTTTCCAGCCTGACCCGGGTGTTACTTTGATGTAATGCTCGGGTCAGACCGAGTATTACAGATTTCAAGGTAAGGACGTTCTGGAGCCCAGGAGGCGAGTTGAATGGCAGGAACATATGAAGTGTGTTCCGCTGTGATATTGTTATATATCTGGGACAAGTTGATTTTATATGTCCAGTGTTTGTGTAAATGTTGTAACTCTGATGTAAATAAATGTAAATTGACAGATACAGTTTTCTTTTATATAACATATTATATTTTGATTCGCTGCGAATGTAAGGTTCTGTGTTTCATTTCAGTTTCTTCTTCTACCTCTTTTCTTCTTTTCCTAACTATCTGGAATTTTCGGGGTCGAAAACTCCGGGTTGTTACATTTGGTATCAGAGCGAAGGTTAAACGAGAACCTTGGCTCTGGTGGGTTTACTTATCAAGGATAGGGTCAGCGGTACCCTAGGATGAGTTGAGTGTGTGTGTATATATATATATATATATATATATGAGAGCATACTTGTTATTTTCTTATATAAAGGTTTTAAAAATGGTTTTAAAACTGGATGATTTTATAAATGTTTATATCATATTTATAAAGAAATAATTGGTTATTAAATAAGAAATTAAGTAACATATATATACATATCCAAATAAGGATTGGATAAAATGAACTATACAAATAAGATGAATTAAAATGTTTTCAAACCAGAAAATAAATGGTTATTGAGTTTAAATAGGATGATTGTTTTCCAATAAACAAATAAATGTTTTAAGGAAGTAACTATTAGATGTGAATAACTTGTAAATTAGAATGGATGTAAATTGAAAAGTTTTGAAATTGTTTCAAATGTTAATAGAAATAATAAAGAGTATTATTCAGAATATTTTGAATGTGATCTTATTTTAAATAAGAGTTGTTTGAAAGCATTAAAGGAAACTGTTTGAACTAAAACCAAAAGTGGTTTAAAATTTAAGGATAACTTAGAGTGTAAAAGAAATAATATGTATATATGAGGAATATACATAATATCAAAAATGGTTTGAAATAAACTCTAAATGTTGAGTTTTAAATTTGGAATGAGATGTGAAACCCAAGGTGATAAGTTTTTGAACTTATAAGATTATTAATGTGAAGTTTAAAGTTTAAAATGGGAATTCAAATTGGGTAAGGCTGTCTAGATTAAGTAAATTAAATTGAATTTAACTTTGGGAAAGTTAAATAAGTTAACAGGCAACCTAAATTGGAAATTTCAAGATGAAATTGAGATTTAACTTGGGGAGTTAAATGGTTAATTTGAATTGGGAGTTTGTGTGATCTCAAAATGGGTTTGAGATCTGGAAATTGGAAATGGGTGGATGTTTTAAAATAAATTGGATGATATCATCCTATTGTTATTAATAATCTTTAAATTGTGAATTGGATTTGTTTAAATGGATGAGGAATGAAGTGTGGTAATATATCCATTATTGTGATAAAAGGGACATTAAACTTTAATTTGAAATTGAAGTGGATTGTTGATAAAGGTTGATTTGATTTTAGGGGTTAAATCAACATTTAAAAATTTAACTCGAATTTATATAATTCGAGATGGTTTAAGGTTGAGATTTAGATTTCATTAGTTCAAATTGAATTTAGTTTGAATTAATTAGAATTGAAGATGGATAAGTATAAAATTCAAATGGGAAATTTGAATTGGATTAATTTGAAATAAATTGAAGATTGAATGAGTTCAAATTCAAATGAGAATTGGGATTAATTCATATAGAAATTAAAATGATTTGAAATTGAAGTGGATTCAATTTGAAATTAGTCTAAATTAATTTGAATAATTTGAAATTGTAATTAAAGTGAATATGTTTAAAATCAAATGGAATTTGATCTGAATTTGGAAAGAAATTGAGGTTAATTCAACTTGAATTGGGGATAAATCAAGTTCAAGGGAAACTGAAGTTATTCAAATTAGAAGTGAGTCAATTTAAATGGAAGTGGAAATTTAAATTGAATTGATGGGGAATTGAACAGTTTGACTCTGGACTATTTTCAAAATAAATTATTTTAATATAAATCTATTTTTCCAAACTATTTACTATACAACTTTTCTTTTTAAACCTAAAACTATCTTAAGCTTGTTTTACAATTACTTTTGGAACTATTTAACAATTTTACAACTGATTTATAAACTAATTACTGTTTTTCAATTGTTTTATAAATAATTACTATTTTTCAACTATTTACAATTACTTAACTATTTTACAGCTTTTTACAGTTAATAATTATTTTTTAACTACTTATTTATTTAAATAATTTCAAGCTATTTTTTAAATTTAAGCTGATTAGAGTACAAATTGTTTATGATTCAATACCCAATTGAGATAAGAATTAATATGGTAATCCAAGAGAGGATTGAAGCAGAGGTGAATAAGGGGATAGAGATTAAAATGAATGTGAAAAGAAGAGGAGAAATTGATTTGGCTAATAATTAATGAAAAATAAATACGTAGGATGTACGTATATTATTCTATTCGCATAGTGATTTGATCCAGATTCGAGCACAGAATTTCAAGATAGCATTATTGAACCGATTTGGGATTTTTCACTCGATTTTCGACGACGAACCTGGATATGGATTTTTGATTGGTTCTGGGTATTCTCTATCATAGTTTTGACAATGCATGGAGAATAACGGTTTCTGATCAAGAAACCAGATCTGAGTCGCACTAGGAAGTCGGGTGGACAATACTAGTTCAGAAGTGAAATTTTGTGATCAAGCGAGCAATCAGATTGATATAGCGTACGGATGATATGTGTACATCGTACGGGATTGAATGGAATTGATATTGTAAATTTTTGAATAAGAAATGTAAAATGATTTTTGAAATGGAAAGTATACTTTGTGAAATATATGATGAAATAAAGTGGAAATTGGATATTTCTATGGTAGAAATCTATTTTATGGAAGTAAGTAAACTGGTAAATGACTTTATAAAAGTGTAATCAAATTTGAATATTTGATTTGGAGTGAACAAAGTTATATATATATCTGTTACATAAGATAAATCTCCCCTTATTGAATCTATTGCCAGAAGAAAAAGGTTTTTGAAAGTTTTTGAAGTATAAAAAAAAGGGGGACTTATACAGGTATAAAGTGATTTAAAGATTCCCAAGATAATATATATATATATATAAAGGATTTTATAGAAATGATTTTGAGAAAAGGTTTTGGGAACCATTGGATTTGAAAAGGGATTTTGATTTTTGAGGAAAATCAAATTTGGAATTTGGAAAGCCTAGTTTGTGAATTATCGATTTTGGGATAATCGATTTTAAGAAAGGAGATTTATATGAAATTCATACTAGGTGTATGATTTGGAAAAATACTATATGTGTATAGTATAAAGTGTTTTGAAAGTGGCTCTGGGGAAAAAGGCGCTCCCTTGAATGAACTTCTCAGGAGTGCCACAGGGTGGTACTGCCTTAAGCCCTAGGGGGGGTTCTAATGTTGATCCTGTGAGGAGTCCGGACAAACTAGTTCCTGAGGATTGTTGGGTAGTGAAAGCCGAGGGCGCTGATGCCTACCGGGGCATTTGGGTTATACTGTGACGATAGTGTAACTCGATGTTACTGCGACCTACTGTGTGGACCATAGTGGAAATCGTGTGGAGGATGAGTGCCAACAGTCTACACTTGATTTTGCCGGGATGGAAACGTAACATCGGTAGACTGCGATCTATGGTCGAGTGGAGGAGTTTCATTCTTCTAGCAGCGAAATTCGAGGGCGCTGAAGCCTACGGTTGTATGGGTTTTTGCTGTGATAGCAACGTAAAGCCCGGGTATAACTGCGATCTGTAGCGGGTTCCATGGTGTAATCGAGGGGCGCGGAGGCCTACAGTTATCTATGGATTTTGCCGGGACGGCAACGTAATCATCGGGTTAACTGCGACCATGGAAGGGGGTGATGATTTCCATAGCATTCTAACCAAAGATGTTTCCTCTATTTCCAAAATGTTTTCTATATTTTCACCAAAATATTTTCCAAGTATTTTCACTGGGTGTTGAAAACGGGTTTACCAAGTATTTATAGATTTTCAGTCCTACGCATGATCAACGTATGACCGAATTTCTGTGAGAACAAGGATGGACTTGTCGAAACATCGAGTTATAAAAGTATTTTTATCAAAACTATTTTAGTAATATTATATAGATTTTTAAAGTATTTTAAAAAAATGATCAAAGAAAATTTATCTGATTTTAAGCATTTTAATAATTCTGGCTCCGTTCCTTTTCGAGGACGAAAAGTTCAAAGGGGGGAGGAATGTGACGACCCGGGATTTTGGAAATAATTATTTTAATAAGCATCTAATCTGATTAATTAAAATACAACTTAGTATTTTAAAAACAAATAAGACTTTTGGCCATTTACCATTTATTTATATATATACGTGTGTATTTGTGAAGAAAACTATGATTTGAAAATTCAAAATAAAGTCTCTCAAAAATATTTAAAATAAAATCTATCTTATTCACACTGAATATAAGTATATATATATATAAGGATACAAATTAAGTATTGATAACTATAAGTTAAAACCTATAATAATAACTATAATCTATATAATAAAATTGCTGGGACTTAACGGAAAAGACAAACAAAAGATAAAGAGTGGCTATGATTCAATTCTGCAATAGACATCAGACGGTATAAATTTTAACACCTCGATCTTAATGGAACTAGACTAATTTTTTCGTTACATTTGACTGAGAGATCCCCACATTTTATTTCCTCCACGTTCTATTTCCTCCACTTTTTACCCTTATCTCTCTTGATTTCTTCATCCGCACAACGCAAGCCTTTCACTTCATGATTTTTCTTCTCTTTGCAAAATTGTTTTCTACATAAATCAAAATCTACCGTGGGTTTTTACAAATCGGAAGCCTTTCACTCCATAATTTTATACTCCCTGCAAAACTGTTTTCTACATAAATCAGAATCTAAATCTACTGTGGGTTTCAAAAAATCGGGTAAGATCCTTATGCTATTTATTTCATCTTTCTGCTTTATGTTTTTTCCAGTCACAAAATCACATTCATCTTCCAACTGGCACCGACTTCGAATTGGATATTTAGAACTACAAGTAGACTATTTAAAATCATTGATTTTAATTACTATCTTTTTGAATCCAACAGAAAATGCATAGTTCTAGGTTGGTTTTGAGATTCAATTATTTGTCACTAAAGACGGAAGCAACGACAGACTTTTGTGGAAGACGGATCGATTTGAAGAAAGTTACTTATTTAAAAAATTACATATTTCTGTAGGGTTAATGGTCTGACTGCTTGAATGACTTAAATCAAATTAGTTTTTTCAAGTTAAAACCGAAATTATTTGTGATTCCGGTTTTGTAATTTTAACATATTCTATGTGCGACTGTTTGTGATGCATTTACATGCAATTTCTTAATCAATGCGTTGAATTTGGTGATATTATATATATGCAACTGCAGAGGATTCTACTAGCTTTCCAATGGTTCCACATATTTGTTTATCATCAACGTAGGTGTTTAATCATCAAATAGGTGTGAACGTTCCAGCACACGTCTACCCATTTTGTCATGATTTTTGCGGTTACCACTCCTTTAACACATCATGTTCCAGCACACGTCTACCCATTTTGTCATCTTCTATTTATTCTTTCTGCATCTTCTCAATTCTCAGGCACTCATTTTTCTACTTAATTGTATATATTTTTCTCCTTTCTGCTTTCTTTTCCCTACTTCCTCTGCGTTTTGCTTTTCTTACTGCATGCTCATACGATTTTATCCAATTTAATTTTTCTTTTCTTTTCACTGTCTTGCATATGGATTGTTTCTCAAAATGTTACCTCAGGACATAAATCTTATACTTCTTTCATGCTTTCTTTTCCTTTCATTCTCCACGTTCTGCTTTTCACCTACGTACTGATATAATTTACATTTTTTTCTTGCATACTTGATACGTATACCCAATACGTATATGTCTTGCATATCAGTATATCTATTGTATGAAACTAACATTTTAATGTTATATTTTCAGCTTACAACTTGGCTTTAAGGGTTATAGAGCAGCCATTAAGAAATGAGTACCCTTATCTCTAAACCTTCGTGTTACCTTTGACTTAATATCATGCATTATTTTCAATGCAATTTTTTATGTTATTTATAGAAATGAGTAGTTGCTAAAGGGGAAGAATCCACCATGTCAAAAACTACTGAATCATCAACTGTAGTCGGGAAGGAATCAAACAAAGATATTAAAATTATGCAAATGAAAAAAATAAGGTGGCTAATATGGAATCAAAAGCTGTAGTATCACCACTTACCACTGAAACCATGGACATTGTTCAGGTTCCAACAACTTACTCTATGCCATCTGGAGATCTGATCAAAACTGCCATTAACTCTTTACCATTATCTGGGATTAAAGTTGAATCAAATGAGAGTGCTCCATAGGATCAACAAACTACCACTATTTCTAGCTGGAATGAAACAGCTGACATGAATGCCTCAGTTGACATTGTTGCACAAGAGCAGCAGAACTCTATATTTTGTCAATCGACTGCTTCTGAAGTGATCGATCCATAAGAGCAGCAGATTCTGATTGAACTAATTCAGATGATGAGTTCATTATGGCAGTGCTAATATGTATTTCTTTTCCTAACTTAACGATGTTATTGAAAAGAAGTTCTAATGGGTTTCAATTGTTTGGATTTGCACATCGAATGGGTGGAACAAAACGGAGACTGATAATGTTGATCTTCATGTGTTAGTCTTCATAACATTATGTTTTATCTTTTTTTTTCAAATTAGTCTCTGTTGTGCTATGTTTCATTTATTTTCTTTTTACCTGCTGCAACCTTTGGTTTCATGTATTCTTTTTTATGCAGTATTTATGTTCATTATATGTATTTGTCTTAATGTAGTATTTCTGTTCGAAATCTATCATATCTCAATATTTGCATGCTTTTCTATTATGTTCCCTCTTTACTGCATTTGCATGCGTTATGTATTTGTCATGATGTAGTATTTTTTCTCAAAATATGTAAGTTCTCGAATTAAGTTCACTATCTGTATACATGAAAAGTTTTAGAGAAATCATGCAACACCATGCATCCACTATCTGTTAATAGTTAACTGATTTTTTATTGAAAAAAAACAATAACGGTAAATATTAAATGCTTGAGCAAGTATAGTTATGGGTGTCCATACATCAAGAAACGAAAAGACTACCCCGTAGGACCCATTGTGCTAGGCTTCTTTGTATTTGTGGTCATTGGATCATCTTTATTTTAGATAATCAGGATAACAAGTGACATGATGGTCTAACCTACCTTGAATTATCTACAAGGTGCAAGTATACTTATAAAACAAAGAATTTTTTAATGAATAGAGTAATTTCCTTCTTTAATATGTAATTTACTCTATAATTAAGAAGAACATGTATTTTACTTGCTGCTCTTCAATGGACAGGGTTGAAGCGAAGTGAAAATGAGGCATAATGGTGAAAAAAGTTGAAAACATCGTCACAAAGAAGAAAGAATACCATGAAATTTGAATGAAAATGGTTTTGGTAGATTGGTTTGTTAATGACATAAACTAAAATTTTCTTACCATTTTTCTAAAATTATAAGTTATTAGTAACACTACATTGAATTTCCATTTTTTGATTTAGCTACGTTATCCTTAAAGTTTATAGCAGTTACTAAATTAGCATTTTGAATATAATATCAATTTTGATATGTCCGCAATCTCATCTTTGCAAATTTCTCAGTGCTTTTTATTACATATTGTTTAAATTCATTTCCATTCAATTATTGCAGACCTTCATATTACGGAACAAACAATTATTTACCCATAACTTAATGTCGAACAAGGATCTCCAACTTTTTTAAAGGAGAGAACTATTCTCTCAGCACGTAATGAAGATGTGAGCGCAATAATTTAGTAGCATTTCTATCTTACTACCATCACCTGAAGCAACAACCACTACAAATATCATTTACCCAGAGGTTTTATTGTGATTCTCCATGAAAGGTCAGACTAAAAACATACATTGTTCTTTACTCAAAAGTTCACTTTATACTGTAGATTATGTCAATCAAAACTTGAACCCGTGCCATTGGCACGGGCTACATACTAGTAACTTTATAATATGCACATAGGGTATAAAGCAAAACTAGGCAAAGAAAAATATGTGTGTGAAGTTTAGATATGCATAAGTATGGATAAGTATGTAAACATGGAAGGAGACACTTGCATTTATTGCTATCAATTAAAGCACAAAAAAGTCATTTCGCAACCTTTATACATCACTTCCTTTTCATATCTGGTCATAGAAAAAGAATAAAAAATGTATGTACCAGCAAATACATATCACCTGTAAAACCTTTCTCTATATGTTGTCCCATTTTCGTTCAATCAAGGATACCAGAGAATAAGTAAGCATTAACATCTTACAAGCTTAATTAACAACTCAACTAAAACAAAGGAAGATCAAGACTCAAGTAAACAGGAGGATCAAAACAAAAAGGGAAACTGTGCTCTGTTCAAAAGGAAAAAAGTGTGTAAACATTTTCATTAAAAGGCTTAAGTAAGTAAATGATTGTTGCTTGTGAAATTTCTGCGATGATGATTGCTCTGCATGTGTATATATAAGTGATAGCTCTGTGTATATGAATGGATTTAAGTTTGCATGTCTGATATGTCTAAGCTTCTCTGTTTCACATCAAAGCCATTTCAACTCTCTGTTCAACATTCAAAATGGTGAGTAAACAAAACATAAAACACCTTTAGATTTGATGCATGTGATAAATGTTTGAAGTGTACTTGTGATGTATGTTTGAAATATGTATGCATGTTTGTTTTTAATCTGAATACATGTATATATAAATGATTGAAACCTGAGTGCATGTGTGATTCATCTGTGTGTATCTCGGTTCATGTTACAGAGTGTAAATTTGGTTTAAAATTTCAAATCTTTTTATCTATTCACTGTTATGTTTTGGATTTCAAACAAAATAGTTTAGTTTAAATGTAATCTAAGTGCGAAAAATATGTACAAGTATTTTAAGTTTGAAAATATGCTTGCATCTGGAAAATACAGTAGAAATCTTAATAAAATGATAAAATCAAATGTTTAATTTTATTGATTCAAGTTTATATCTTGAATCGTCTCTGGAAGATAAGATTTAAAAAAAAAAAGAAAATCATGATTTTTAATGTTGTTTTGGGTGAGAAATTATGAGTTGACTGGAAAATGGTTTTGGGCTATCTCTGGCGATCAATGGGTAGTGAGGTCTCGGGGATTTGACTGGAGGTGGAAGGAAGTACGGCGAGCTTAGGAAAAATATCTGGTGGAGTTCCAGATCATCGTGGCGTCGGCGATGGACTGGAATAGGTTTTAAACCCTAGTTTAGTTGAGTTTGGAATTTTGGTCACCACGAGGTCTCTGGTTGATCGAGTGGCATCGGGCTTTGGCGTTGGTTGCATGGAAGTCTGACGAAGGCGTGGCCGGAGTTGCAGTGGCTCCGGTGATCGGAGACGTGGGTTCGAGAAGTTTTTCTGGCATTGTGTTTGGTCCCATTTTCGACTGGATAGCTTGATTTCGATCATGGGCTTGAGATTGTGTTTTGGTGATCGGGATTGGTTGCAATGACAATGGTCGATGCGCCAGAAGGTTCATCGAAGATCGGAGGCGGTTCTGACATCGGTGCACGTGCACGGTGGTTTGTTTGTGTCGGTGGGTTTTGTTGTGGAGGTTTGCTCGAAGGGAGACCTGGGTGAATGAGAAGATGGACTCGAGTTTGGTCTCGTGTTCATGAGTGGTTTTGTTTTCGGGTTTTAACTTTAAAATTTTAACTAAGTTTTTTAAAATATATATATATAGGAAGAAGATGAAAATCTCGGGCAGGACTCGAGTAATTGTCGGGTTGAACCCAAAGTAGGAGTTAAGCAAGATTTAAAACTGGTTTTTGAAAAGTTTTGAAATTTAAATGAATTTGGTTTTAAATTTTTCTTAAATAAAATTTCTTTTCCATATATAAGTGTTTTATTTAACATGTGATTAGGAAATTAATAAAAGAAATGTTTACCTTAAAATTAATTAAGGTTGTGATGATTGATTAAGCAGGGTTAAGTGATTAATTCTTAAGTAATTACTTTAATTAAGTGATTAGAGAATCATTAATGTGATTAATTAATTTAAGAGATTAATTAAAAGTTAATGTGAATGGTTAAGGCTAATTAATCTATGGGGTAATATCCTTAAGTTAAGAGAG
Source organism: Allium fistulosum (assembly GCA_030737815.1). Lineage (NCBI taxonomy): Eukaryota > Viridiplantae > Streptophyta > Magnoliopsida > Asparagales > Amaryllidaceae > Allium > Allium fistulosum. The sequence continues at coordinate 331,606,858 of CM060901.1, read as the reverse complement.
GTATCCTTAAGTTAAGAGAGGTATATCTCCCAATGATACAATAACATTTTGCTGCTAACTCTGTTGTAAGCTTCTGGCATGAACCATGGTCTAGCAAAGGAATAATTTTATCAAAGGTGTGTGATTATCATCAGATACAACAATCTGGAATACACTATGATGCAAAAGCAAATGATTATGTGCATGAAGGAAAATTGCAACTGCCATTTAGTAGCAATCAACTGCTCAGGCAGTTGTGGAGTGAGATTCAAGTCAACTACTGCTCTGCACATGATCTGGATTCTGTCACATGGAATATGAAGCCTCATACTGTTAAGGGTGTGTACAATTTTGTTGCTGATTATGCTCCTCTGCCTGCCTCCAGGTGGACCTCTATAATCTGGTCCAATGACTCTGTGCCTTCTGACAACTTGATGTTGTGGAAAGTTTTAAATCAAGCTCTCCTCACCAGAAGTAATTTGATCAAATTTGGTCTGGCTTGCTCTCCTTTATGTCTTTTTTGTGAGTTGCATGAGGAGACTATTGAACACTTGTTCTTTGACTGCCCTGATCTCAAAACCTTGTTGAACAAAATTAATGGCATTACTGGTTATAATCTTTCAAGTGGTAGTTCTAGCATGGTGTGGAGTATTATTTACAAAGCAACTAGATGGAGAAATGATAGGCCTAGAGTATTAGCAGTATGTTTGAAAATATACCTGAGGGTTATATGGAAGGAAAGGAACGCAATTGTTTTTGAAAAACAAAGGAAGAAGATTGATATTCTATGGCATGAAGTTAAGATAGGCACCCTCAAGCAATTGAGGAATGGCAACAGAGTTTATCCTTACAATATTATGCTTGGTTGGGTTTGATTCTTGTTGCTTTGTCAATTGTTTTTTTTCTTTGCTCTCTTTCTTTTTTGCTTCGAATTTGTACTCTTTTATTGTGTTGCAATAAAACTGGTAGGGGTCCAGTCAACCTCGCTGGCTTTGCCAAAAAAAAAATTCTATGGGGTAATTAAAGGTTAATTACTTAATGTAATTAAAGGATAATTAATCAAGGATGATTAATTAAGATGGATGATTAAGGAATGATTATTAATTGGGCTGTAATTCATAAATGTTGAGTATGCAGGGTTAAGGTAATCCAAGTGATTAAAGTTGGTAATTAATTTAATTTGAGATTAATTAAATTAATTAGGAATTATATATCTAATAAATCTTGCTTATGGATGATTGAATGCTATTGGATGACTTGGATTGTGAATATCTCTGATATGGAGTTGTGATGTACTGTGATATGCTATGATGGGTTGAACTGTGATGTTGTGAGTTATCTATCGATATTTGATTTGCTGTGAGAATATGAGAACCTATATTTTAAATTGGTTTGTATCCACTTAAACAACTGGGATTAAGATAACTTTGAATTCGAAGAGACCGGAGTCGGGTATCAGCAAATAACCGAAACCACTTCGATTGGTAATCTACAACAATTCTTTGTAAATCTGATTTTGGAAAGCAAGCAGGCTGGAATGAAATAAGTTAAGAATCCTGGATATTTAAATTGAGTAGTGATTCTCAGATATTGTTTGAAATAAGTGTTTTACTTAAATAAGTTGAAAACCCGTAGAAAGGTACGAGTTACTCTGGACATTCACATAGGGTATATAATTTGGTTTATCATGTTATATGGGTTTACTCACGCTGGTTTCTAGCCTGACCCGGGTGTTACTTTGATGTAATGCTCGGGTCAGACCGAGTATTACAGATTTCCAAGTAAGGACGTTCTGGAGCTCAGGAGGCGAGCTGAATGGCAGGAACGTATGGAGTGTATTCCGCTATGATATTGTTATATATCTGGGACAAGTTGATTTTATATGTCCAGTGTTTGTGTAAATGTTGTAACTCTGATGTAAATAAATGTAAATTGACAGATGCAGTTTTCTTTTATATAACATATTACCGCTGCGAATGTGAGGTTCTATGTTTAATTTCAGTTTCTTCTTCTACCTCTTTTCTTCTTTTCCTAACTATCTGGAATTTTCGAGGTCGAAAACTCCGGGTTGTTACACTGACTATGCTGGTTGCAAATCTGATAGAAAAAGTACGATGGGAACTTGTCACTTTTTGGGGCATTCTCATGTTTCATGGTTTTGTAAAAAGCAAAACACTATTTCTTTAAACAACTGAAGCAGAATATATCTCTGCTGCTTTGGCTTGCTCTCAAGTCATTTATATGCAACAAACCCTAAAAGATTTTGGATTAACAATTTGAAAATCACCAATTTATTGTGATAATTCTAGTGCAATAAATTTATCTAAAAATCCTACTCATCATGCTAGGACTAAACATATTGATATTAGACATCATTTTCTCAGAGATAATATAAGTAAAAAGATTATTTCTCTTGAATTTATCAACTCCGAGAATCAAATTGCTGACATTTTAACCAAACCCTTAAATCAACCTATATTTACTAAATTAAGAAGAGAACTAGGCATTTGTTCAATAACTGAGATATAGAATATAGATATAGTAACATATATTTTTAATAAACAAAAATATACAAGAAAACCAAATTTTTCATAGGGATGTCGACATACCCCTACCACCCATGTTGACATACAACGGTAAAATTTGAAAATTTGATTTTCCCTCTAAAAGTAGTTTGGTAGTTATATAAACCTATGTATTTCGAATTTTCTGTCTTCTAACTTCTCTTTCTCTGTAATAAATTTCTGAAAATTAACATTTATGGCCTCCTCCACTAAATCAAACCAAATTGACATCATTTCTTTCCATTCTCCTCATTCTGGTCCATTCCAACGCACTACACTAGCACGTGTGATAAAGATTAAAGAATCTATGAAGGATGCCATGCAAATGTTGACTGAACTTCAAGTTGTGCAAATAAGGATGGCAAAAGAATAAGAAAAGCAAGGCAAAATTCTTCGGAATTTGCAAAAATTTCTAATGGATAATCATGCAAATCCTATTGTGATTGAAGAAGATTCTCCTAACATTCAAGTGCATAACCCCTTAGAGCACAGTGAAGAGGAAGAAGAGGAAGAGGAAGAAGAAGAAGAGGAAGAAGCACCTATGGAAGAAGACGACAACGTGGTCTGCGTAGGCGAAGTCTATTTTGACAAAGATGGGAATTGGTCGAACAACGTGGAAACTTTTGTTTTCATTATCCAAATTGTTCGATTCACAAATCTCCAATTGTCAAAAACTCTCGTTAGTAGTGTTACTCTATAATTTATATACTTGAATATATTTGTGTGTTTATGTTCCGTATATATATATGTAAATATAACATCGTATATAATAAAAAAAATTCGCTTATTATACTTCCTTATTAGTATTTAGTTTAGATAGTATTAGATTAAGGGGGAGTTATATAAGTTTAGAATTAGTTTTTGTTGATGACAAAGGGGGAGAAGTATAAAATAGAGTACTTAGGCTTAGATTAAGGGGGAGTTATTAGTTTTAGGAGGAGTTATAGTGAAGTTGAAGTATATTTTATAAACATAGGTTGTCATCATCAAAAAGGGGGAGATTGTTAGTCCTTGAGATGATGGTTTTGATGACAACAACCTTAGGACTTGTCATAAAATATAAATACTAACATTGTGGTTTAGATATATATGTATATGCAGAATATAAACATGCAGGTACCAAGAATGAAGACTGTACAGTATAGAGATACAAGACTGATGAATTTAAAGATCGAAGATATCAAGATTGAAGACTCATGAGTATCAAGAAATCAAGTTATCAAGAGTTCAAGATTTCAAACAGTACAAGATAATGTAGTTAGTATAGAATTATGTTAAAACTTCTTGAAAGCACTTACATCTTTATTCGAAATTTATTCGTGGAATGGAATCCACTTCGAGCCTATTAAAGGGATGGAACCATAGTGGGATGGAACCCACGACAATATCTAGTGGAACATATAGTGGTCCTATTTTGATATCCACTAATTTTATAAAAATGTTTTTCAAAAATATATCTCTTGTTTTTAAAAATGTTTTTAAAACTTTCTTTTCAAAAAGACATCTCTCTTGTTTGAAATATATTAGCCTCAAAACTATTTTTATCATTTTTAATATTTTGATTTCAAAATTGTCCTTGTTTTTAAACCATCTCTTGTTTTAAATATTTAGCTTTAAAATATTTATATATTTAGATTTTAAATCACTTTATAGATTAAGATTACATATATTAAAAATTATTTTCTAAACTCTTTTATATGTTTAAACTATATTCAAATATTTTTACAATGTTTAGAAATTGTTTTGACAAATTATAGAAACCAATTTTAATAAGAAAATCAAAACATCAATTTTACCTTGAGCATGTCGACATACCTCAACCCCCCATGTCGACATGGTGTCCGCTATTTTCAAATTTCAATTTTCAAAAGAAGTGTCTATACGTCGTATCCTTTCACGAATAGATATGGCTGTTGCTCTACTATAAATACCAGTAAGTTCTAAACGAATTTTTAACCATATTTCATTTATTTTCTCTCATCTTCATCTTCCACATTTATTCTAAAGAATCCTAAACTATACTCTGCCAAAATACCAAGTGAATCAAACTTGATTATCTCTTGTTTGATTCTCTGCCACTCTCTCCATAAGATCTCAGTGCTATTCAGAGTTATAGAATCTTTTGTAAATCAAACCGTTGAGTAAAAGGTGCGGTTGAGCCTTGAAATCAATTGGGTGTGATTGTAGCCCCGAAAATCAATTAGGTGATCTTGTAGCCTGGTTAAATCAAGAGAGTTGCCTTGAACTCGAATATAGGGGGGTGTACCTCGTAGCCTTGAAACCGAGGGTGTAATCTGGGAGATTATTTTGAAAAGAAATCCGTACGATTGTACGGGACTAGATGTAGGGTAACTCCAAACCAGTATAAAATCCTGGTGTGTTCTTTGCTTTACTGCTTTTATTTAATATTTGCATCTGTGTCTGATTCTGTGATTATATCTGTGTTTGTGAATTGCATTTGTTGTTTAAATCGAACAAAATTCAAAAGATTTAAAAAATAAATAAAACACTATTCACCCCCCCTCTAGTGTTATTCCAGCCTTAAGATCTGTAATCCGCGTTTCTTACAATAATATATGATTAATCTCAACACTCATCACTTTTTCAATCACTATTTATCTTTTTGATAAACAATAGGGAGTCAGATTAGTTAATGTAGTCATTTAGATCAAACCCAAAAATATAAAATAAAATTTCTAAAATGCCTAATCTGAGACGAAGTCGACAAAAACTATTTTCTCGAAGGGGTTTTGTAAAAATGTCTGCCAATTGAAAATCAGTTGAAATGAAATTTGTGCAGATATTTTTTTTGGAAGTGTGATGCAACTAAATGAATGTCTCAACATAAAACACGTTCCACTAGTACTTTTTCTATCAACTAGACTACTAGCATAATCTGCATTTGAATACCCCTTTAACTCAAAGTTATCATTAGTTAGATACCATAGACCAAACCGTGAGGTGTGCAACAAATACCTTATAATCCTTTTTTACGGATTTTAAATGAGTTTCTTTTGGATTTGATTGAAACCGTGCACATAAACAAACAACGAAAATAATGTCAGGTCTAGAAGAAGTAAGATAAAGAAGTGATCCAATCATACCTCGATATTTCTTTTGATCAACAACCTTACCTTTTTCATCCTTGTCTGATTACCTTTCCTCTTATTGGATGATTGAATCAGATTATAGTGCAGAATTTCAATATATAATACATCGTTGTTGCCTATTGTGACTCGGCCATCTCTGTACTTCTCTAGGCTAAGGAACTTTGATATGTCGTCCGTCATGTGCCTGGAAGAGCCAGAATCCAAGTACCACTCTTGTTGTCCCTTAGCCTGTCAACACACCTACAGGAGGAAAGATTTTTGTGACCTATTTGTTTTTATAGGTCCATGATTGTTAGTGACAAATGATTTTGAAAAACAAGTTTGCGTTGAACCAAAACAGTTTATGTTTGTTCCTTTTGGCGCCCAGATTTGTTTGATTTTAAGAGATTTTACATTTGTGCCTTTAGGAACCCAAAATTGGTATGGTTTTCACGTGTTTGGGTCTGTACCAGAAATTGTTGTGATTGTGTCCAATTTTTCCACGAATCGTGCACTTGGAATTGACATGATTAGTTTCACTTCTACCCTTTTTAGATTGAGTATACCCAAGTCCTTGTCTAACAGTATTAACAGTTTGTTTCCCTAGTAGCATATTTAGTGATCTCTCTCTTTTGGAGAATTTTCCTAAAGTTGTAGACAATTGTTGGACTTGTGACTTGAGAGATTCATTTTCATTCAATAACAAAGTGCACTTTTAAAAGAATTTTCTCTCCTAGTATTTTCACTTTATACCAAAATCAGAATTTCATTTTCAAGCGATTTAATTTTAATTTTTGATTTTTTTATTTCCACTTCAAATGATGGACACTTATCACACTTAGGGCTCTTATTTCGATAGTTTTTAACCAATTGATCAAGCTGCTTATTTAGTTCTATCAAACTATCCTTTTGTGATTCAATTTTAGCGTACTTCTCCTTAAGTCTTTCAAAACAGCTATTTATTTCATGAAAATATATAAGTAATTGAGAATGAGTAAGTTTAGATACCTCGCTTGGCTCGTCGTCATCGCTATCACTTGTTTCTCCTCGAAGACACAGATTTGCGCTTTCTCGCTCACTGCTAGTGCTTTTATCACTTTCATCCCAAGTAGCTGCAAAACTTCTCCTTTTAAGTTTCTTTCCTTTGCTGAATTGATTTTGAGGACAATTTGGCTTGATATGACCAACTTTATTGCTGTTGTGACAAATGATCTCCAACTTTTCTGAGCTGTCTAAGACTTTGACAATTATGTTCTTCAGTTGTTGATTTAGGGTAGGATTTCCATATTTTCGGTTCCACCTTTTGAATCTCTTTATTATTAGTGCCATTTCAGCTGTTCCATCATCATCATCATCATCATTATCATCACTTTCCGTTGTTCCTTTGAGAGCTATTGATTTCTTTCGCGTATCTCCTCCTTCATGTTCTTCCTTAAATTTGGTTTCTAGCTCATAAGTGGTGAGGTTTCCGACGAGTTCTTCAACTTTAACTTGTTTCAGATCCTTTGATTCTTGAATAGCAGTCACTTTCGCTTCAAAATTTCTTGGAAGAATTCTGAGGATTTTTTGAACTATTTCCAGCTCCGTGTATGATCTTCTTAGAGATTTTGATTTATATACGAGATTAGAAAGTCGTCCATACATTTCTTTGACACTTTCATCATTTGCCATTGTGAAAGTCTCGTACTTGCTACTAAGCATGGCAAGGCGAGATTATTTAACCTAGGAGGTTCCTTCATGAGTCACTTCAAAGCGTGTGCCAAATTTCCTACGCAGTTAGACAATGTGAGACACAGTTAAATTCAATTTGATCTAATGAGCAAATAATAGAATTCATGGCTTTAGCGTTAGCATTTTGCAGTTTATTTTCAAGATCTGCCCATTGATCCATAGGTTTTTCAACTTCTTGATTATCTACCATTATTGTTGGTGTCTTATATCCCATTTCCACAATATTCCATGCATCCATGGTTTTCAGAAAAATTTTCATTCTAGTTTTCCAATATGCATATTCACCACTGAACATGGGTGGTCTAGCTATGGGCTGACCCTCAGCAAAAGCATTATTAAAAGAACACATTGAAAAAATCAAATTTTTAAAACAAAAAATTGGTTTTTGTTCCAAGCTCTGATACCACTTGTAGGATCCTTTTCACCCTAGAAGGGGGTGAATAGGGTGATACTAAAATTAATGCGGAAATAAAAATAATTACAAAAGTAATGCAGTAAAAATCACACATAGATTTACCCAGCTTCGGCAAAAACCAGCCTATGTGCTGCCCCCAAGGTTTCTACTAGAAATTCAGTAGTCAGACGCTTACAGACACACATAAACTTGCGACACCTGCTAACTTGACTAACCTATTCTAAGCTCAAAACCCTGCCATAACTCAGCCACTGAATTGCGAATTCTCAAACTACGCCCGTAGTTTGTACCTAGTAACACAACTAGAAAGTTACACAAATTTAAAAGGAAATTACAAATAAAACTAAAAATAAAAATAAAAAAACCCTAATTTTTTTGATAATTAAGCCCAAATAAAATGACCGGCCCAAGTAAATAATCAGAGAAAAAATGTTTCCCCCTTTTCTTTTGTTAATGCCATCGGCCGTTCCTTTTCTCCTACTTCTAAAATTAGGGTTTCTTCCAAATTGAAGTCGCCGATTCAAATTGTTCGATTGCAGTGATTATTTTGCTTTGATTGGCTTCGTCAATCGACTCCTTGGCTTTGTTAGCTTGCGGCTGCTCCAATGTGTCAAGCTCGAATGATAAAAGTGGTATGCAATTTTTTTCCTTTTTCGATTTTTTATAATTCTCGACTTGAATTCTCTTCCAATGATGATGATGGGTTTAAATAGGGATAAAATCCCTAAATTTTCGTTCGTATATTTTTGGTTTGAATTCTTCAATTACTATGCTTGGCCATTCGATTATTGCTTAAACGATGGTGATAATTCTGACTTGATCATATAATTACCAATTGAATACATTTGAAATTTTGTTTGGAGTCGGTTCCGTTCTGTGCTCCTTTGACTTCAACATTTGAATTTTATCCTCTCTTTTTTCTTCTACGACTTGTTCATTTATTCCATTCTGTTGGCATTGACTTTGGCATTTAAATTTGTGATATACTTGACTTGCTTATTTTGAAATCCCCTTGACTTTGTTCATGACCCACGGCTTTGAATTTCTTCATTTCTATTCATATATACATGTCATTGTGCTTTCTGTATCTAGTGTGCTTCAGTTTTGTTCGAGTCACGGTCTGGTTGTATAGACTTGTATGTGTTCATGCCTTCAGTTTCCTCTGTTTCAAGTTTAAGTCTGGTACACATGATGTTCTGGTCTAGTGGAAGCTTTGCATTCATGTTCTTTATCTCGATTTGTTGTATGTGTTCCTGCACTTGATCACTGTCACTGTTTCCATCATCATGTACTCATGTGTCTGTTGTTGTGAGCATTACACATCTGGTTGCATGTGAACTGGTCATTGAACTTGTATTCATGAGGTCTGGTTTGGTCGATACTTCATGTGTACTGAACTGACATATGTATGTATATATGTATACATATGTATCTTCATGTATGTTGACTGGTTGCCTTTGTTTGTTGTGAGCCTGGCCATTGCATTGCTTCGAGTCATACTTGCCTAGTTGCTTCGAGTCTAGTTACATGTGTGGATTTGCATTCATGTTGATCTTCATGTAGTTGCATTTTGCTTCATGCCTTGACTTGTGCCTGCACATTCATGCTTGTGTGGTTCTCTAAACTGGACTGTTCTGGCCGTGTTGAGTTGCCTTGTTAGAATTGAAGTCTGGTCTGTTGTTCCACTTGTGTTCACCAATGCTTATGAATCTGGTCTTGTGTTTGTGCCTTTGAGCTTCTGATATTATATGTGGAACTGTTGTGTTCATTTTGGAGACTGGTTTGAATTTTGCTTTGCACTTGTACATTTTGTTTTCATTTGAAGTGTGTTGTGAATCTGCCTCTGTTCACTCGAGTCTAGTTGTTCTTGTTCATGGATTCATATGAATGAAGTCTTCAATGTTCTTTTCCCTTATGCTATATGCATTGTCATATGAGGTCTTTTTGTTGACTCTGTTCTATTGCTTGTGACTTTGTATATTTGGAGACTGCAATTGAGTTGAATCCAGCCTTGGCTCGAGTTTGACCTTGTGCTCACCTATCCCTGTAGTTTTAATAAGCAAGTGTATATCGATGTGCTCGGCCTTGTGGCATGTACAGTGATATACTGTGCATGTCACAAGTTGTTCGTGTATGATGAATTAAAAGGAAAAATGATGACGAACAACCCAAATACTGAGGCAAATAATATTTTCAAAAACACATACTTTATTTTGCACTGCAAATATTTTCCTTTTCTATTTTACCGCGTCGTGTTTATTTTGCAGATAGTTGAGATGCTGGATATAGACTGGAACGAAGTTGAAGATAAAATACGAGTGTTGAGTGAATTATGTAGTAAGGTGAATTATGTATGAAAAACTGTAAAGTGAAAATGTGTTGTAATCGAAGTTGTACTACAATTGAAAATGTATAAATGTAGTGAGAGCTCAAATTTGTACTATTTGAATTTATAATAAATTATTGTTTGAATAAAATATTTGTTTGAATATGAATTCTGAGTTATTTATTTTATTCAACAAATATCTATTTAATTATGTGAAAAATAAAATAGTAGAACAATAAATACATTTAAACGAATATATATATATATATATTATCATCAAACAAAAATCATAGGCTATTGTATTCTACATAAACTCCATTTATATAGGATCATTACTTTCCAAATCGAATATCTTTCAAAATCAATAGTCTTCGAAATAATTTCATACTTATATAAAATCCTCTTTAAAAGAATCGAAAACTTCCAAATCGAATATTTTACGACATCGAAGGTCCTCGAAAATCAATAAGTTTCAAAATATCACTTAGGTTTCATATTTATATAAAATCTCAAAAATTATTTTTCCTCCTTCCTCAAAATTGAATACCATTCAAAATTCATTATTTCAAAATTAATAGTTTTCAGATATATAATAGAGAGTTTATATAAATCAATTTTTTTTAAATCGAATACTTTTTAAAAAATCATTTTACAAACAAATAGAATTTATAAAACATTAACTAAGTTCATAAACATTTCTTAAAACACAATTTCATTATAAAACATTTCAAAACTTAATTTCATACTTGTATATTACAAAATATTCTTATTCATTTTATTTAAAAATTTAACATTTTATAAACTTGTTTCAAATTCTATTATCCTTTTAATTTAAGAGTTACAAAACTCAACCTTTTATAATTTCACTAAAACAATTGGCTTCAATTCTTATCTCAATTTGAAAGTTTCCTATTATTCAAAATTGTCAAATATTCCATTTCATTTAAATAATTGAAAATCCCCAATCAATATCTCAAACAGATGCACAATCAAACTATCCTAATGCATACGATACATGCATCCATAATATCACTTAATAGAAAACTCAAGAACTAAACACCGGGTTTTATTTCAAATCATTTGAAATAAATATATACATATATTTTATATATACCAAATCATACTTCAGGGATTTAAATAAAAATCCATTTCCAAAACAATCGCGTAGCAATGCTGCTATAGTGGCCTCCTCCAATTGAAACTTGAAAATGAATGTCGATGATACTATAGTCATCACCTAAATTTTTTCTAGCGATAGAAGTGAGTTCCGTATTTTCTATTCTCTTTGAAATCATTTTGAAAACATTTCTATTCGTAATACTTTCAAATAATACTAATATAATTTTTTAAATCTCAGAACACCAATTTTAAAAACCACGGAATTTAAGTTCTCAAATTCTCAATTTGAATTTCTTTTTAGTTATAAACCATATTTATATAAGTCACTTTCTTAAATAAAATCATTTCACAAGTGTAAAACTTTGTTCAAATTAAAATAAACAACTTTTATCAAATTCAATTAAATTTTAACCAACATTGTCACCGAATACCTTATAGTCAAATTATGAAACTAAATTCACAAGATGTTTGATTCAATGTTTCCAATAATTTAATATATACTCGTCCCATGTTGAAAAGGCAAATCACTTATAAACTAGTTAAATATAATTTGAAAATCAACAACAACAGCCAATGCTCATAAACTGGCTGACTAATCAATCATTAAATGATAATAAGTAATTATCAAGCAAACACATCATGAATAACCTTATCGATTTATACAAATTATTCTTTTATATCAAATATAATATTAGGTAAAATTATTTCATTTACTAATTTTAAAACATTTTTATAACACTAACAAATATGTGCTCTCTCTCTACACACGCACACACACACTCAACCTCATTCTAGGATATTACAAGCCCTATCTCTAATGAGTTTACCCTACAGGCTTAGGTGTTCGCTTAACCGAAGCTCTGATACCAACTATGATGACCCATCTTTTTAGACAATTCAAGTCGAAAATAATCCACACATGTCCAACTTAAATCGTCCAAAAGACATATTATCAATGAGTTGTATTCTAAAGAAATAAGATACATAAGAATAAAATATAGAATCTCACAGTGGAATGACAAAGTATAATAAATACATAAATAGTACATGAAGATGTTTTACAATATACATTTGATTTCATTTTAAAATACATCAGAGTTATATATTTTTAATAGAAATATCAAATAGTGCAGTGGAATAATACTAGTAAATACGGTCTTCAACCTGTCTTCATCTCAAGAAATAAATGCCTTCAAAACACTGAAATACTCTGGCTAACCCGAGCGTAAAGGAAAACAATACACTCGAGTCAAAACTAAAAATTCTTATGTAAGTTAAATCAAATGAGGTGAAATATGGTTACAAATAACATCATTTTTACTTCAAAAATTCATAGAAAAGTTTCAGCGCTTTCAAACACACTTTCAAAATTTCCAGTAAGTGTCATAATTTCCAATTGATTTAATAGTCTTCACAAATTTCAAACGATTAGCTTTAAGGTTTATTTTTTTATTTAAATTACCGAATCATTGAAATAAATACATGTTCTTTTATCAAATACCTTCCAAATAACTTACTAAGATTACAGAAAAGTTTCAAGTTACTTAACACTTTTACAAATATATTTTCTACATTTGAATTCAAATTTTATAAATAAATTTCACAAATTTTTAAAAATCTAGTTTAACCAACATTTCCAAATTTACATTCTTTATAACATATAATTTGACTTAAGTTTAAAATTCTAATTTATAAAGAATCTAATTTAAAATTTCTCTAAAGAAACCTAATTTAAAAATCAATTTAAAAATTGATTTACACTTTAAAAACAAAACAGTAGTTGATTTTTCAAAATTTGCTTTTGTGGCCAAAGTAAAACATCCAAATATTTCCACAAATTAATATCATGTGTCTAAGGGTTCATATCATAATCCAATTCTAGATGATCAATATGACAATTCATATAGTTTCAATAATAACCGGGATGATAACATGTGCCAAAATCAATAACAACATGCATCTAATCACAAAATCGTCCGTCACAACATCATCCATTAAAACATGAAATTGACATCTAAATCAACCAATTCAACCATATATCACAACAATCATTATCTGTAACATCCCTAATTTTTGATTACATTATTCAGGAGATTTAATTAGATAAATTAAATAGAATAATGTAAATGTTAAGAGATAAAGGGGTTTGAGATTCGAATAAATATAATTAAGGTCGTGCTCAATTAACTAATTAAATGGGCTTAGGAATGGGTTATAAGTTAATTAATCTACATAAGGGTATAATGAGAATTTGCTGCAAATAATCCCTTACCCTTATATATTTTCATTCCTCGTTTTCATTTTCTCATTCACGTCATTTGGCAAACAAAAATAAAAACGTAAGAAGAGGAGCCAATCATAATCAAAGAGAAGAGAAATCAAAGTAAAGCTAATGACTAAAGCTAGGAGAATAGATCTTAATCTCAAACCAATCTCCTTATCTTAATCAAGGTGAATAATAATTCATTCCATCTCTATTTTGTTTTATAATCATATGTTTTCGGATTTAAGGGTAAATTCGTTTTTATGATGATTTGGATGATGATATGCTTGAATTACAATTTGATTGATTTAAACAAGAATGTTTAAATAAGATTATATGTGGTTTTTGTGCAAAACCGATCTATATTGATGTTTAAATGCCATGGACAATTTTTATGTCGTATAAAACATGATTTTGGAGTTGGGTTTTAATTTTGATAATTTTTCAAGCTATGGAGAGATTACTATGAATTTTCAAAGGAAAATATGGTTAATTGGGTTTATAAATTTATTTCAGAAATTATATTGAGAATTTAGGTTTGAAATTTTGATATGTTAGATAACATGATTAAAGTGAATTTCTTGAATTATTTTGGGGATTTTTCCTAAGGGATTTGTTATGCAAATTAAATAATTTTAGAAGAAAGACTTCTTTGCAATATTGATTTTGCTTAATGGTAGGGCTTATTTGCTAACTTAACCATGGTTTAGATCTGAAATTTGCGGCAGTTATTTTAGTAAAGAATTTGAAAAGTTAAGGCAACTAATCTTGTGTTTACATGTGGTAGGTTAGTTAGAAAGTGTTTGCTTTAATTAGTATTAAATAAGGTTTACCCACAAAATTTGATTCTGCCTTCTTTAGAAGTACCTTTCGACTCAGAGCTTCTGCCTTCAATCAAGTTGAAACCCCACTAATTCTAAACCAATACACAAGGTATCACTTAGATGGTACATAGTGGATTGGAGAAAGGCGATGTTTTCCAAGAGTCATTTTTGGAAGAAAGAGGTTAAGTTTCTTGGTCACGTGGTTTTAGAGAAGGGGTTATCAGTCGATCCAGATAAGGTCGAAGCTGTTAATAATTGGAAGAGACCAGAGACGGTGATCGAGATTAGAAGTTTTCTTGGGCTTGCAGGCTACTACCGGAGATTCATCAAGGATTTCTCGTGCATATCAACACCTTTAACTAAGCTAACCAAAAAGGAGGTGAAGTTTGTTTGGTCCGACAAATGTGAGAAAGCATTCCTTAAGTTAAAGCATTTGTTAACCAATTTACCAATGTTAGTAGTTCCAGACCGAAACCAAGGGTTAGTGGTGTATACTGATGCATGTGGGACTGGTTTGGGAGTTGTGTTGATGCAGAAGGATAAAGTGATTGCCTACGCTTCATGACAGCATAGACCACATGAAGTGAGATGTCCTACTCATTATTTAGAGGTGGCTGCGGTGATCTTTGCATTGAAGATTTGGAGGCATTATCTCTTAGGGGAGAGATTTGAGCTGTACACAGATCATAAGTCTTTAAGATACTTATTCTCTCAGAAGGAGTTGAATATGAGACAGCAGAGGTGGCAGGAGTTTTTGGCTGCTTATGATTTTGGTATAGAGTATACACCAGGGAAAGGTAATAAAGTAGGGGATGCACTTAGCAGAAGACACCAGAATGTTGTGTTGGCTATGTTGGCAGAATGGAAGGATCTAGAAGCTTTGGTCAATTGTGGTGTGTAGTTAAGGTCGACTGCTAGTTCTAGTCATAGTACTGTCATGATGTCCTGTTTAGAAGTTCGACCAGTGTTGATCAAGAGAATTGCTTTTAAGTAGAAGGAGGATCCATTATTAGCCGAGAAGATCAGAAGGCTTGAGGTTGGAACTGAGATCGATGGTCTAAAAGATTTTTGTCTTGACCAGAGAGGATGGTTGAGAAAGAAGGGGCGATTATGTGTTCCAGATGTTGAGAACTTAAGGAAAGAAGTACTTGAGTAATGTCATCGATCCAAGTTTAGATTCATCCTGGAGGGACCAAGATGTATCAAGATACAAAGAGGAGTTCTATTGGGAAGGTATGAAGAGGGATGTTGGCTTGTGGGTTAGGCAGTGTGTAAATTATAACAAGTGAAAGCCGAACATCAGAAGCCGAGTGGGTTGCTTTAGCCTCTAGAGATTCTAGTTTGGAAATGGGATTATATATCCATGGATTTTATAGATGGATTGCCAAGGTCGAATAGGGGAAATGAAAGTATATGGGTCATAGTGGACAGGTTGACCAAGAGTGCCCATTTCATTCTAGTAAAGTCAATCAGGAAAACACCTGTTTTGGCGAAGTTGTTCATGAAGAACATAGTTAGATTACATGGAGTTCCTAGTAGCATAGTCAGTGACAGAGATGTTTTACTTACTAGTGAATTCTGGAAGAGTCTATAGGACGTGTTAGGTACTAAGCTCAAGATGAGTACTGCATATCCCCCTCAGACGGATGGACTGACAGAGAGGGTCAATAAGGTACTCGAGGATTTGTTGAGAGCTTGTGTCTTGGACTTTGGTGGATCTTGGGAAGACCACCTACATTTGGTTGAGTTTTCATATAATAATAGTTACCGGACTAGTATAGGAATGGTGCCTTTTGAAGCTTTATATGGAAGGACATGTAGATCACCAGCATGTTGGTTGGAAACTGGAGACATATTAGTCTTAGGTCTAGATTTGGTTAGGGAGGCGTCAGAGAAGATTGAGCTGATCCGAGAAATGATGAAGGAAGCTCAATCCAGACAAAAGAGTTACGCAGGTAAAAGGCATAAAGACATAGAGTTCTCAGTTGGAGATAGGGTTTTCGTTAAGGTATCACCGATGAAGGGTGCAGTACAGTTCGGAAAGTCAGGGAAACTGGCACCGAGATATGTTGGTCCATTCCAGATTATAGAGAGGATTGGAAAGCTCGCATGTAGAGTAGAGTTGTCGAGCAGTATAGTAGGTGTACATAATGTATTTCATGTGTCTCATCTTTTCTAGTATGTGCATGATCCATAGGCTATTATTCCTCCGACAGGGTTGGAAGATCTAGTAATAGAGCCTAATTTGACTTTTGTTAGACAACCAATTCGGGTTGTAGCGAGAGATGGGAAAAGATTGAGGAACAAGACAGTCAAGTTGGTGAAAGTTCAGTGGAGCGACAACGAGAAGGACTGTACTTGGGAGACAGAGGACATGATTCGAGATACTTATCCCGATTTGCTTTGAGGGTATGTCTATATTAGATTTATATAGATATTAGCTGGTCAGGTAGACTAGTATGGTTGTTAGGAGTCGTTATTGATGATTGCTATGTTTGGTATTTAGTCCTTACTGAATTTCGAGGATGAAATTCTTTAAGGAGGGGAGCCTGTAACACCCTTAATTTTTTATAACATTATTCAGGAGATTTAATTAGATAAATTAAATAGAATAATGTAAATGTTAAGTGATAAGGGGGTTGATATTTAAATAAAACTGTAAGAAGGCCGTGCTTAAGTAAATAATTAAACGGGCTTAAGAATGGGTTATAAGTTAATTAATTTACATAAGGGTATATTAGGAATGTGCCACACATAACCTTTACCCTTATATATTCTCGTTCCTACCATTTCATTTCCCATTCACGTCATTTTGAAAACAAAAACACAAACGTAAGAAGAGGAGTCGGTCATAATCAAAGAGAAGAGAAATCAAATTAAAGCTAAGGATTAAAGCTTAGGGGAAATTAATCTCAATCCAATCTCCTTTTTTAATCAAGGTAAATAATAATTCATTCCATCTCTATATTTTTTTTATAACTATATGTTTTCGGATTTAAGGGTAAATTCGCTTTATGATGCTTTGGATTATGATATGCTTGAATTACAATTTGTTTGATTTAAACAATGATGTTTATATAAGATTATATGCGATTTTAGGGCAAAACTGATTTATATTGACGTTTAAATGCCATGGAAAAATTTTATGTTATGTAAAACATGATTTTGAAGTTGGGTTTTAATTTTTATAATTTTCCAAGCTATGGAAAGATTATTTTGAATTTTCAAAGGAAAATATGGTTAATTGGGTTTATAAAGTTATTTTGGAAAGTATATTGAGAATTTGGGTCTGAAATTTTGATATGTTAGATAACACGATTAAAGTGAATTTCTGGAATTTTTGGGGATTTTTCCTAAGTGATTTGCTATGCAAATTAAATTATTTTAGAAGAAGGATTTATTCGCAATATTGATTTTGCTTAATAGAATGGCTTATTTGTTAACTTAACCATGGTTTAGATCTGAAATTAGCGGCATTTATTTTAGTAAAGAATTTGAAAAGTTAAGACAACCAATCTTGTTTTCACATGTGGTAGGTTAGTTAGAAAGTGCTTGCTTTAATTAGTATTAAATAAGGTTTACGCAGAAAAGTTGGTTCCGTCTTCTTTGGAAGTACCTTTCGACTTAGAGCTTCTGCCTTCAATAAAGTCGAAATCCTACTAAACCAAAACTAATACACAAGGTATCACTTATATGGTACGTAGTGGATTGGAGAAAGGTGGAAGGCATGGTGTCGAAAGCATAGCTTCCAGTGGGGTCGATACCTTTTTGTTTGTTGTAAAAGTAAAGCGCCCGCCTTTGTTTTATTATAGCCTTCGAAGGAGTCGAAGTATATGTTTTCGAAAGAGGTCTCCTAAAGGCTTTCGAAGGGGTTTCCATATTATGTTTCAAAGAGTAAGCTTTCGAATGGGTTTCTTTACTTATAAAATAATGCTTTCGAAAGAAGGGGTTCTGACCAAGTCGATGCCCCGTTGCCGTTCTTTAGCCTTTCGAGTGTATTGAAGTCATCAATGCTTTCAAAAGGTAGTGCTTGTTTTAAAGATGTTTTAAGCCACTTCTCAAATGCTTTGGAAAGGGTCCAAGGGTTTCAAAGGAAATGGCTTCGAAAGGGGGTTTCGATGCTATCCTTCAGTGTTTTGTTTAAATGGTTTGAAGCTTTCGAAAGGGATTGTGCCGACGCCATCAAGTTTTCCCCAATATTTTTATATGATAAAGGATGGTTTCGAATGTGATACTTTCATTTTTATTCACTTTGACCCAAATAATATTTGAAGTATAAATCCAATGATTTCGAAAGGGGGACTTTCAATAGTTTTAGAAGGGATACTTCCAAAGGTTTCGAAAGGGGTACTTTCAATGGTTTCGAAGCTATGCTTCTAAAAAATAATAAGTAATACTTTATTATATTCGAAAGGTTTTGAAAGAGAAGTTTTAAAGTGTTTTGAAAGGCAGGGGCCTAATGTTTTGAAAAAAGGTTTATATGCTTTCGACGGAGGTTATCCAGTGATGTCGAAAGCAAGGTTTTGAAGGTTTCGATAGCCTTAGTTTTCAAAACAAATAACCTAATCTCATTTTTAAAGGAATACCATGCCATAATTAAATAAAGTGTTTTGAAAAGGAGTTTTTGAAGAAGTTTTCTTTGATTAAAAGGTTAAAGGGATTAACCAAGTTATTATGTATGCTTCTTCATATATATATATATATATATATATATATATATATATATATATATATATATTCACATTGTAATGGAGCCATAACTGAATTTTGGAGAAGGGCAGAATAACCAGCTAGGTTGACCCAGTAGTGAATATAAATTAAGTTAACTCCTGAATGAGTAGAATTGCATCTAGGAGGTCAGGAAGACTAGAATATAGGATGCTAAAATATTAAAGAAAAAGATATTGGCAGGAGCCAATAGGTTCTCAGTAAGCCCATGAAAACTGTGTATAGGAAAAGATATTGGCAGGGGCCAATAGGTTCATAGTTAGCCCATGAAAACTATGTATAAAGAAAGATGTCAGAAAGTTAGGTTCATAGTAAACCCATAAAACTACGATTTGATACTGGAAGGGGCCAGTAGGTTTGTAGTTAGCCCATGAAAACTATATCTGGAATTAAGATATTGACAGATGTCAATAGGTTTCTAGTCAGCCCATGAAAACTAGGATAAGAAGAGAGGATATTAGAGTCGCTAATAGGTTCCTAGTCAACCCATGAAAATTAGGATAAGAGTAAAGATATTGGAGTTACCAATAGGTTCACAGTGATCCCATGAAAACTATGTAATTGGAAAGGGAGTCCTTATACATTTTACCGGTTATTAGTTAGCCATGAAAACTATTAGGTTAATAGTAATCCTAGAAACTATAATCGAGGCAGATAGTCAAAATGAATGGGGATGGGTAATCCAGAATTGATTCATCTTTTTTGGATATCATCATATTATATTGTTTTGAATTGGTTTAACCATTGTGGATGCAGGGGCACATTATATGGTTTTAAAAAGGTTTTAGGATACTAGTGAGGGGAAAACCCATTTCGCTAAGCAGCATGGTCTCTCTAAATATCTAAATGGTTTGAGATGGTAGATTATTATTCATACCAGGCTTTATGTCTGACTCGAAGTTTATGTTTTCCCCTTAAACTCTCAGGTACTCAATTAATTTTGAGTAATTTGAGAGTTGAGGTTTTCAGGTACCTCATAAGACGAATAAAGCTTCTGGGGACGTGCAGGAGGCATGATAGATCTAGATTTCTCTTTTACTTTCCGCTATGTTGTTTGTAATGGCAAAGTTGTTAAATTGCTTTTATATACTCTGATCATCCAAGGGGGTATCTTCACATGTTGCTCTTGGCGTATGTTGTAATAATATATTTTCTCTGAACGTGGTTAACGATTGTAGGATTATGTAATGAATTGGAAATGTTTTGAAATGGAATATGATCTTGTTTGAGGTTTTAATTTTTTTCCATATTCATGTATTTCTGTGTATCAATGTATTTAACATCGCCGTATTTGGTCGCCGAGGATTAATAATTATAGATGACTACAACATCCATAGCCATTAGTTTTGGGCCTCTAAGTATGGGGATGTTACAGTAGTTCACTCCACCAAGACATTACTTACAGTTGTTATGCCTGCATGAGGCAATGCACTCGGTCTTAGCGAGACCAATTATGCTTTTCCTATGGTACATCACTAGGGATGTATGCTGCTTCGAAAGGGTATCTCTGATCCTTGTGCAGGAGGACCATTCTCGAAATACCGAGAGCATCTTCATGGAATCTTACACAATTAGCAAACGTGCCTTATCGGTTTTGATTATATACCTAGTATTGTTGTGATGTACACTCCCGAGCATCACAGCTACTTGATTATTATTATTTTAACCCTCAGACATTATTATAATATCAATGGATTTTCTATAGAAAAGGTTTGGTTATCGTAAGGTAAAAACCCGTCCGTGTTTATACGCGGCATGGTCTTACGAGATACTTTTATTTTCAAATGGTTTTCTATAACTTTAAAATCCAGTTGGGTGTGTTTTCTCACGCTGGTTTTCCAAAGTGACTTGGGTGTTATTTTATTATAATGCTCGGGTCAGACCGAGTATATTACATACTGTTTGGATGCATTGGAGCTCAGGAAACGAGCTGGAGGCCCAGAGACGTATTCACGTATATGGTTATTTTTCCGCTGTGTTCACTGTTGTATTTATCAGTAATTGTGAGGGTAGGTTGTTATAACTGTCCAGGCTGAAATATGTTAGTATACTCTGATTGATGTTTGTATATAAATGTACTACAGTTTGTTTTGTGTAAAGATTTGTTGTATATTATAGATTATTCGTTATGTTGTGAGATTCTTTGTTGTTATTTTTTTCTTTCTTTCTTCCTTCCTTCTTTCTTTTTCCCTAACAATCAGGTTATCCTGCATTCGACTACTTGGCACACAATATAGTAGACGTATTAGTGTTGATTTTCAAGGGTCAAAATTCCGACTGTTACACTTGGTCAGAGCTGAAGGTTAAGCGAGAACCTTGGCTTTGGTGGGGTACTCATTAGAGATAGGGTCAGTAGCACTCTAGAATGAGTTTGAGTGTGTATGTTTGTATATGAGCGCGTATTTGTTAGTGATAAAAAAATGTTTTATATTATGTTGGTTGATCTATTGAGTGGCTTATGGATTCTGGTTAATACGAGTAATTAACGTTATTGATAAGGTTCTCTAAACACTTGAAAAGAGCAATTCGACATGGTATTGTTTTGAAATTGGGTGAATGAAATAATTTCACCTTGATTATATTTTATATATAAAGGAATAATTTTTTAGAAATTATTATAGTGTATATGGTGTGTTTGAGTGTTAGTGAATGGTGATATTTGATTATTATCATTTGTTGTTGTGCTCTAACAAAAGTTGTTATTACTATGATGTAAACAAAGATTTACAATTAAGAGATGATTTTATATAACTAAAGTGAGATTACATAAATATATGATTTATAAATGTAATTTATAAATGGAAAGGAAATGAAATTTCATAAGTATATTATAAATATGATTTATAAAAGTGGTTTATAAATTAAAATGAATTTAAAAGCTGGGAATTTGAGAATTTAAATCCCAACTTTGGAAATTGTTTTTTAAAGATTTGGAAAATAATAGTATTATTTGGAAAACATTTTTGAATAGAAATATTTAAAAAGGATTTTAACGAGATAGAAAGCACTGAACTTACTTCGGTCGTTGGAAAAATAATATCGATGATGACTACAGCATCATCGACGTTCATTTTCGTGTTTTCAAGAGAGGAATTGCTAACGTTGGAGATTTGTTTTGGTAAAACTAGTTTTGATTTAAAATTCAAAAGCATGATTTGGAATACCAAAGAAATTAATTTGAAGTACGAACCGGATCTTTAAACTCTGAAAATTATCATTTAAGCGTTTTATGAAAATATGAGAAAATAAGTTTTATAACTTATAAAATTTGGGAATTTGTAAGTTAAACAATTTTTGAATTTGTTGGATACAAATGTTAATAAAAGAAAATTTGAAATGAAATTTAACTTAAGTTAAATAAAATGAATTTTGAAAATAAATTTAACCTAAATTAGGTTAAATGAAATGATTTTTGAAATGAAATTGATTATGATTTGAAATGAATTAATGGATGAACTAATTAAATAAATGAGTGAATTGAATATGGTTTAGAATGTGCTGATAAGATCGAATAATGAAGTGAATTAATGAAATGAGTCAAATGGAATTGAATTTGATTTAAAATGGATATGGACCTAAGTTGTGAAGTGATAATAAACATGAGGAGTGTTGTATAAGATGTTTATAATAAACTTAAGTAAAATTTGAGTGAATGGTTTTTAAGTGACATTAGTATTAAAAGAAATATACTAAGAAAAGGTGAACGTGAATAAAGCAATGTGAATGATGATTAAGGATAAATGAATGAAATAAAATAATCTAAATAACGAGAAACCAATTAAAATAAATAGTAAGTTGTATGCATATTATTTTATTCGCATAGTTGTTTGATCCAGATTCGAGTACACAATTTCAAGAATTTTTACATCGGTCTAAGTTAGGACTTTCACTCGATTCTCGACCGCGAACATTGGATATGAATTTTTGATTGATTCTGGAATTCTCTATCATAGTATATGGTTATGCAAGGAGAATGGTGGTTTCCAATCAAGGAACCAGATCTGAGTCCGCACTAGAGTAGTCGTGTGAAAGATACTAGTTCAGAAGTGAAATTGTGTGATCGAGCGAGCGATCGGATATGATATTTCATACGGATGATATATGTACATCGTACGGGCTTTAGTAAATTAAGTGTTGAAAATTGGAATTGCATAATAGTATGATTAGATATCATTGGTAAATAAGATGCAGGTATATAAAAGCAAGAGCTAATTTGATGCTTTTGTTTTCATAAGAAAAATTGGGTTGCCCGACTAAAAGGTACACGTTTAAATTATTGTCTGATTTGATGGTTTTATGATTGAGCCACTTAGCTTTTGTTGGTTTGGGCCTGTAGTGGCGAGTTGTAGTTGTTTCGATCTAGCCATGCAATTGAGATGCTGGCAAAAATTTTCGTAAATTTAAGGCGTTAGAAAATTTCTGATAATTAAAATTTGATTTTGAGTTATAACCTGAAATGATTGAATGGATTGATATTAGTTGGAATCTATGAATGAATTTAAGACTTAGTAAAAGTAATAACAAAGTTTCAACAAGTTGATATTTGGAAAGCTTAAAGGCTTAAAATAATTTGGCGAACTATTTCAACTAATTTGTTTTTAAAAAGCAATGGGTTTGGGCATTTTTCTTACTTGGTAATTTCGAGGATGAAATTCTTTTAAAGGGGGAAGAATGTAATGACCCAGAATTTTAGTAAATTAACATTTGGAATTGGTTAAATAATTAAATCCTGAATTTAATAGAAATAAAAATGATTTCGAAAGTTGATTTAAATTCTATTTAAATAAGAATGAAGATAATAAACTTTTAAATTAGATTTAAAAGTGATTAAATTGGTTTTAAATTAATTTGTTCAAATTAACGAGTGAAAATAACCTTCCGGGGTACTGTCTTGGACTTTGACGAAACTAGTGTCATTGGATTCGTAATAGTGAATTATTATACGCCGAAGAATTTCGTGGTGATTAGGCGTATTATTTGGTCATGTGAGATCGAAACACATAGGAATTAATTTCAGAAATTATGTAAGATAATTGGGTTTAAAAAGCTATCTTCTGTATATGATCGAATTAGGCCTCGAGACTAGTTCCATTGCGTTCATAATAGGGGTATAACATATAAAACATCAGGCGGCACGTCTCGATAGGAGTTCGAAATTTTTGAGCGTTTAAACGCTTGAAATTTTAATTAATACACACACACCATTCTATTACCATAAATTAGGCCAAACCCCCGACCATACTTAGCACGTCTCTGCCCATACTCTTCTCGTCTTTTTAAGCATCGCGTGAACCAAAGTGTTGGGTTCACCATTTTCTTTTTCAAATTTAAATCATGGCCAACCTAACGGCCCTCATTATCTCGAGCCACCAGAGGTCGAATTAGGGTTTGACCTTAACTAGGAAGATGAAGAACTCAAGGCGTTGAAGGAGATGGACAGTCGGATCTCGTTGGATCGTGATGAGGCGGCCGTAGTTCGTGGATGATCGACGAAAGCAAGGTTGGCCAATTGAGGCGTTTCGGTGGACCTAGGGGCGATGGGGTTTGAAGGAGAACTATTGGGGTTAGAAAGGGCTATGCACTGGTGGATTTTGGCGACGATTGGTGACCTGAGGCGGCGGGGCTAGGCAGTTGAATAGAATTCGTTTTTTTAGGGAAATCAAGGCAGAGGCGGCAATTTGGATGGCCGTGTGGTTGTCGCTGTGTCGAGTGGAGATTGGGCTATCAGGGGACGAGGTGAGGTAACCGACCATGACCTAATAGAGATGAAGGAGTTTGAAAACGAGGGGGCGACTACAGTGTTTCATCGTTTGGGGAAGACAAGTTTAGGCGGGCTGACTTGGTTTAAGCGGTAGTTAATTAGGGTAACTTGTTTAAAGTTTATTAATTATTTAAAGTAAATTATAGTTTAAATAATTCAAAAGTTCGTTAATATGTATTTAACTCGTACGAGGTCCAAATTGAACGTGACAAGTCGCGTTACAATCGTATCGACGAAGGCTACGCTATGGAGTTGGATTGGATAGATTTGGAGCTGATAGAAAATTGGGTTAAAATTGAACATCCATTCAATTTAATTCAAACGGAATGTTTTGGCGATTATTAAAATCAATGTGAATTAATCTCACCTTTTTGGGCTAATTGGTAATATTTATAGTTGACAAAAAAATTATTGGTTGGATGTTTAAATAATTTACTATTTTATCTTGCTGGTTTGGATATATTCCCGCCCCTAGAGCGGATGAGACCCTATTACGTTTCCATGTATGAGCGGATGACCCTTTGTATACGATCCCGCCTCGAAGCGGTTGAGTTATATTATTTGATTATATACTGTATGTGATGCAAGGGGACAAGTCGGAGGGATGCAATAGGATTCCTCACTACTGTTGATTTTATTTACATATATATGTGCTGACATATATGAGCTATGATGCAGGGGAACAGGTTGTTGGGATCCAACGGGATTCCTCGCTATTGTTGAATTGGTTTCAATAATATTCCGGTTATATGAATTATTGGATAATAAACTTGATTTGTTGGGAATATTGGTTATGACATCGTTATATGTTAAAAACTGAAACCCGATAGTAATAGGAAATCAATATCAATATTAGTTGAGCATTTGTTAGTTATTGGCCCCAAATTAGTATTTTAAAAATACTATAAATTGCCATTTGAGTTGGAATTAGTTTTGAGACAAGAATGATTTTTAAATCCGAAATTGGGTTTCGGAAGTATTTGTTTTGGAGTTATTTATTTATATTAATATTGTTTTAAAGTTATTTAATTTTATTAATATTATTTTAAAGTTATTTAATTATATTAGTATTGTTTTAAAAGTTATTTGCTTATGGTTAATATTGTTTTAAAGTATTTATCAAAATGTTAATATTTTGAAAGGTTAATTATTTTAAGAATAATTATGGTTGAAATTAATAATAATGATTTCTTGATAAGGTTTTGAAAATAAATTATTATTAGTTATAATATGGGTAAAGACTAATTATTATTGTTTTTTTGGAATGATAAATTATTATCTTAAGCTATTTTAATATTGAAAATTATTATTTATTTATTTACAATGTTTAATTTAAATAATTATTTTTATATAATATTGTTTAGAAGTAAATGATTTTTATTTATTTATATGAGTATATACGCACGTCTAAGTGGACGTGCATTTGATCACTGAACCATATATTTATAGCATAGCTATTAAAAAACAATGAAAATAAAATCAATGTAATGATCGCCTGCCACATCAACACATTTAAATATACTCAATTGCCTCATGAATTGGTTTATTGCACATGAACAGTAAGATCAGTCAAGGGATTTTTGCCGATTAATATACTCTGGCCTTTCTCCAATACTTGTACATAAAAATATAGGTAGAATCGATGTTCAAACTGCTTGGTCTCAATTCCTTGCGTGATTGTT
Organism: Allium fistulosum; assembly: GCA_030737815.1. Lineage (NCBI taxonomy): Eukaryota > Viridiplantae > Streptophyta > Magnoliopsida > Asparagales > Amaryllidaceae > Allium > Allium fistulosum. Next base: position 331,580,377 of record CM060901.1, on the reverse strand, counting down.
TGAATCTCACATCCGAGACATGTTATCTAAATGTTGCTTTGTCAAAATATATAATATCCTTAGATAATAAAAATATAGTTCCGTGACTCAAAATTGCATGAAGACCTTAGTCTATGCATTTTACTCATTCATCGTTAGATTTAATTTTATTATTTTCCCATTGATGGAATTTTAAAAAGAATCTTACAAAATATCATCATTCTAAATCATTTTGTTTTGATATATAACTACCAAACAGTGCTTCAACATCATCTAGTATCAGGAATTTAATCAATGTTCATGATTCTCTGTTTGAAATAAAAATTATTTTAGTTTAAAAAATGTACGGGTATAAATATATAATGCATCAGTTGTACAGATACATAAATCTGTTTGCAAATGCTACACTGATAAAAATGTTGCAATTGTTTTTTTAGTGGTTGCAAAGAAGATGGGTAAAGTAGGTGGTTAAGCATTTACAAAATCATTTTTTTTGTAAATATATACAATTTCTATTCTTTTATTGATAACCACCGTTGATATTTTCAACTTGGATGATGTGCACTATAACTTCTTTCCTTTAGTTTTAGTTAACCCAATATTGTCGTCTAGATTTTTATGCAGCCCAAAGTCATATAATAGACATGACCAAACATAGATGGCTTACCATGAAGCCAGCCAAGTTGTTGGATTAAGGAGAATGCTTCCAGAAGAGAAATTTTTATAGAATTTGTCCTTTCTATTGTGTGTTTTTATGCTATCACAATTTAAATGGATTAGTTATCAATTCTTGATTATCGAATGGAATTACTTTTCTTTAGTGTACAAATTCAGAATGGTGAGAATAATAAATGGTATTGATTTTTTTGTTCTATTCAACTTGAAAACATGTGAGGTTAATCAATTTTAGAATACAGTCTCTTGTCGACAATTTTAGAATACAATCATTTTACTAATATATTTATAATATACCAAAAATTCATAACTATGGAATCCTCCTGAAGTTGAATTAATCGCAAGCATCTTTGAACGTGTGAAAAATAAGAGCTTATCACTTCCAACTGAAATTGATCCAAAATATAAAAATTTGAATTATAATAGAATCTTCAAATAGTTTACTTTGCTATATATCTTGTTAAGTGGTTCTCTAATAATATTTTACTGTAAAAATACATTACTTTCTCATGTAATTAATTTGAGCAATGTGAAACAATATGTGTATCTCAATTGAAGAGACTGATCACATTATTTAAAGGGAACATCATGCAATTGTAATTTATAGTATAAAAATCTATTGTTTTGTTTCATAAGTCAAATAATAACCATTGATTGTCAGATTAGGTGTTTAACAGTTTCTTGGAATGTTGATAAATCAAGACAAAGGAAGAAAATACCCCCACCAAAATCACTATCATATTAATTTTGATTTTCTCAAATCTACTGTTTTCTTCGTAGTAACAGCTTAAATGATTAACGTGGTTCTGATAGTGATCAGATATATTATCACAAACAGTTTAAACATTCAACCAATCATTATATCCTTTATTAGTTAAAATAAATATATTTCATTCAACAAAACCAAGGTTTAAGATCTTTTATAAAATTTGTTAAAAAGATCCCATCAATTCAAATTTAAGAATCAAATATAAGATAAAATCGGTTGTTATTGTATATATATGATCTAACCTGAATTAATAAGAAGCAGATCCAACAACTATCAATATCAGCCACCTTAGACGTGATCTCCCCCACATCCTCATCAACAATATCCAACACATTGGTAATATCAAACACATCTATTAATGAATTTCATCACTGCCTTTTGAATCATACAAACATAAAAACTAAGATGAGAGAAATTTGTGTTATGATAAAGAAAATATGATTTACATGCCTATTAATTTTATACGCAATTCAACTCTTTACCAAAGCTTTTGCACTTACAATACACATCCATCCATAATTTTTTTTATTTAATAAAAATTAAATGTTTCTGGCTATTAGATGCATGTACGTGCTATTTACACTATGTATTTAGGGACATTTTTGTAGAAAGTGTTTGAACATTTGTTTCATATGTAGTTAAACATATATATATATATATATATATATATATATATATATATACACTTTAGTATTGATCTTAAACTCTAACAAATTCTTGAACTTACATGGTGTAGCTACTAAAACTTCGATAAATGTCAAATGCCACAAATATTTTGTACATATATGTAATGCTAGCATTAATATATTGAAGTCTACCTTTCATTTGTGTACTTTTACAAATTAACAATTGTTTCAAACCATAATAAAAAACACCTCCGGTTAAGATTTTGATGCAAAACAAGCGATTTTGAAACCATTTATATGCATAAGTGCTTCAGTTAAACATAAAACAATTTGCAACAATTTTGACAAATGCATTAGCTAAATTAAATTTTGTAACAACTGAACAAATCAAGAAGCCAAAATTACACAAATAGAACAAAACAATAAATCAAGCAGTCAAAAAGGAACAAACAAACACTAAAACTTAACAAACCATTGAAAGTAAGGGGGGAAAGACATACTAATTTCAATAGTTCTGCGGTTTCATGGTTAGTTGCGGTGTGACTGATCATACTTTGATTATTATAATATAGTGACAAATTGGTGACACAATATAACTCAATCACTATATCTCATTGTGCTTTTAGATGTGATGATGTGATGGAGTTCCAACATTTGATTTCATTATGTCACCCATTGTGTTTTCAGTTTATATCCCAACAGGCACTCTAATAAAAATAGTACTTGTGACTAAGAGAAAACTTCTGGCTCGGTACCTTTGTAAATCAAATCGTAATCCTTCAAATAGCTCAGGATTCAAAAATACTGCACAATATTACACCTAATATTCATGCGGCTGCATAAAAAATATACATTAAAGGATTTTTGCTTCTTTTTCACGTTAGGTGACTAACCCAAACATATACCATTTCATCATTAGCAATGTTTGAAATAATGTTTAAAATCATTAGCACTGTTTGAAATCATTCTTATATATTTCAACATATTTTTTTCCTAACGAAGAATTGAAATCACAAAACTGCTAAAAAAAGTCGCATTAATTGCAATAAGTTTGAAAAGGAGTTTGCTTTTGCGATGAGCATTTAAATAGCATCTAGGTTTGATCAAATTAAACACTGATTCCTGACACACCAATTCATAAAAGCGGTTGAACTCGAAAAACAGAAATAGATACAAACCAAACAAAATACGGTAAAGAATCTAACTTAAAGCTTCTCTTTGGATCTCCTCAAAAGGGATAGGCATGGGCAAGTTAAAGTAATAAATAAGAATAATACCTTGAATCGATCTGATGCAAAATACCTGGAATCGATCTGATGCAAAATACCTGAATCGATCTGCAAATACCTGGAATCGATCTGTATTACTACTGAAACTGCAAATACCTAGAATCGATCTGAATCGATAATCGGTAGATATAGCGTTGAAGTGGTCGATAATAAGTGGACGTCCGGTAATCGATAGATCGATCAACAATATGGGGTTTTTTTGTTTCATGGAAACGGGTGAAGGGTTTATGGATACAAAATGCAAAGCGGTCGAAGGCTCGAAGGGTACCTAGATGTAAAATTAAAAATGGGCAAATGGTATTATTGGTATTTAAAAAGGACGAGTAAATTAGTTCAATGAATTTTTTTTATTAGTAGTAGAGATAGAGAAGTGGTGTTCTCAAAACCGACTCACTGTACCCTTATTGGCTACCTCTTGTTTCTGGGTGCTCCAAGTGGACATCTATGATGACATATATGTGGACACGGATTGAATAACCTTTCTTATGCATATAGAATGTTGATTTGGTTGCAAAGGATAGAGACGAAAAATAAATGATAAAGAAGGCAACTCTCTTCCTGTTCTTTTATTAGACTGCAGATGCCTTATCCTTAGATTCAATATCATGCTTCTTACTGCTTTTTACCTATGCATAATCGTCTCATCCATACAGTAAGCATATATGCTCTATTAACTTGTGTTACCATATATAGTTCTTTTAGAACGCGGATGAGTTGAGATTTATCATCTATTATCGAAATGGGCCAAAAACAAACCCATCAAAGCTCCAATCAGCCATCAAACCCGTATTTACAGAACCCAAAACCCCGAATGAAATATGGTCCATTCGTTGCGCAATCGACCTCCAATCAGCCATGTCAATCTCCTTCTCTTCTCCTTCGTCCTCGTTCCTCTCCCCATTCCAAACTCCGAAACTCATCACCACCAAATCAAAAACCAACCACCTCCACCTAACTCCACGTTCATCTTCTCCTAACGACAACCAAACCAAGTCCAAAAGCGATGCAAACGGTTCATGGGTCAGTCCTAACTGGCTGACTTCGCTACTGACCCGCACACTGAACCCGAGCGTGGACGAATCGAACATTCCTTCCGCGAATGCGAAACTTGAAGACGTCTCGGACCTTCTAGGGGGCGCATTGTTTCTTCCACTGTTTAAATGGATGAAAGAGTATGGGCCTATTTATAGACTAGCGGCCGGTCCCAGGAACTTCGTGGTGGTGAGCGACCCTGCGATTGCGAAGCATGTGTTGAAGGGTTATGGGATTAAGTATGGGAAGGGACTCGTTGCTGAAGTTTCTCAGTTTCTTTTTGGTTCTGGATTTGCCATTGCCGAAGGTTCTCTTTGGACGGTATTTTTATATTACCTTTTTCTTTCTTTATGGGTACGCCCTTGGGTTTGTGCACAATGTGAAGTGTTTTTTGTATGATTACAGTTTAAACTGAATTTGAGCAGTTTGTTTGATTCTCTTTTAAGTTGAATGTGGATTCTCTGCTGCATACTTGCAGTGAGTCAATACTTAGTTGGAAAATGGATTCCCAAGGAAAGAGATATCATGTTACAAAAGGGTATGAATTTAGCAAGCAAGTTTAATGAAATAGGTTCAATTAAGCACACTGTAAGATTTCACAGTTAGGATATAATTTGAGAGATTAGCGCCTTTTAAGCTCTATAATTTGCCGTCTTTTACTCTCAATGATGTTTTGAGGACCCGACGCGACCACAGTTAACCTTTGACCTTACGCGTGCATGAACCCACGGTTGAAGCTCGAAAGCCTAAAATAACATCTAGACCAACCTCTTTGAACCACATGGTTCTTCAAATTAAAAATAATAATCGTTTTGCTCTTTGTTTTTTTACATAATCAATTTAACAAATAATTTCATAAACTTAACCATCAAATTATTACATTATCTTATCAATTTTGGACGACGTGCTACATTATTAGTGTATATTTTATGAATCATTATTAAACCGAACCTCTTTTTATCTTAAAAAAATGGAAATTTAGGCTTTTACGGTAAAAAGGCTGTTATAGAATTATTTTAAATAATATTTGTTACCAAATGTTCAAAAATAATTGGTTTGTTGATTTATTAATCATAATTGGTTAAATTTTAAAATCAATTAGAATTTTTGAACATTTAAATTAGAAAATTAGAAAATAATTATCAACGCGGTTCTCACGGTTTGACCGGTTCAACCCCTAGAACCTTTGATTTTGCACCGACACGGTTCGACTCACGATTCGGTCTTCAAAACTATGGACTCAATCACATGTAAATTATTGGAGCACCTTTATTAGAAAGCAATAAAGTTATGTCTGATTCAAGTTGTAATTGTTGGTATCAAACTAAAAGAATATTTTGAATACTGACGATACAAGAAGAGGATTGTAGATGTAGCCAATATATTATAATATCCATGTCTTTTGGTTTGAATATAGATATTTGTTCATGTGAAATATGACTGTTTTAATCACATTTTCCATAGAAATCATTTGCACAACATATTTTCAAATGAACATAATTTGTGGAAAAACCTAAATATAATTGATAGCATCTTGGAATAATATCCATGCATTACATTTCCCTGAACAATGAAGACACAGTAAAGTTCCTACCAGTTTGCGTTGAACTCATTGGAAACCTTGAAACCCCAAGTCAAATAATACCATGTATTATATACTATTCATGCTGATTCCTACTCAATATGCATTCTTGTGGTGAGAGGGTCACACTTATCAAATGTTGTGATAATCCCTTCTCTTCTTTTCTTATGAGAAATATTTCAATGTTGTCATGGTTTTGGCAAGATTTAGGAATTCATCTACACATAGGAAATTTTAATCTTGTCTATATATGTAGCCACAAAATGTAAATGAAGTTCAAAATTAAGTAGAAGAAAATGTATAACATATCAGCACCAATATGTTGTAGCAACAAACATGTGATTTTTGTTTCTTAAGTATATATAAATCTCCATCAAATATTTAACTCAATGTATAGAACCAAAGTAAGATAAAAGAGGAAAAAATGCAGCAATTTCAGAAATTACATGATTAGTTGGTTCATTAATTGGTAGTATGTGATAATTTACTGCAGGCAAGGAGAAGAGCAGTAGTTCCATCTCTGCACAAAAAATATCTATCAATAATGGTGGATAAAGTGTTTTGTAAATGCGCTTTAAGATTAGTGGAAAAACTTGAACCTTATGCCTCAAATGGTACTGCAGTAAATATGGAGGCGAAGTTCTCTCAATTAACATTAGATGTGATAGGTCTATCGTTGTTCAACTACAATTTTGATTCTCTTACTTCGGATAGTCCTGTAATTGAAGCAGTTTACACTGCATTAAAGGAAGCTGAGGCTCGGTCCACGGATATCTTACCTTACTGGCAGGCAACATTTATTTGAATCTTAAGTTCAGACAAAAATTACTTAATTTTGGATGTTGTCCATTAATTTGATTTTGATTTACCAGATACCTCTTCTATGCAAAATTGTACCAAGGCAGATAAAAGCAGAAAATTCAGTCACTATAATAAGGAAAACGGTTGAAGAACTCATAATAAAATGTAGGCAGATTGTAGAAGAAGAAGGCGAACGTATAGATGGAGAAGAATATGTGAATGAGGCTGATCCAAGCATACTTCGTTTCCTGCTTGCAAGTCGTGAAGAGGTTCTCAAGTTCTTCGAAAACACCTTCTTTTTTATAGCTAATTTCTGTAAGTATAAGATTACCAGCTTAACATGAAATTTTGTATTTGTCAGGTTTCTAGTGTACAGTTGAGAGATGATTTATTATCAATGTTAGTTGCTGGACATGAAACAACTGGTTCGGTATTAACATGGACACTATATCTCCTAAGTAAGGTATTTTAACCCCAATTCTACATTTTCTTTTTCCATCCATTTACTTTGTTATAGGGTAAGCAAACCTATACTACTTTAAATGAAAATAATATAAACAGAAAATAACAATATGAGAACAATGGTAATAATCAAACTATTTTGGTGTCATAACATGCAATAATATTGTTTGGTTAATTGCATTATCATGGCTCATAAGTTGTTTAGTTGGTTAAACTTATGAATCGACCAAAAATTGTCAACGTTCTATTACTAATGATACTGACACCATTAACTCATGATGACAAAATGATCATGTCAACCATATTTATTTTATTGGCTCTGTTCGGGTAAGTATAAATATCTAGAGAAAATTTGTGCAATGACATTAGTTATTGCCAAAAAATTGTATTATTGTATACACCCAAACTAAATTTCGGTTGGGCTACATGTTTAATAACTTGAAATTTCTAATACCTTTTTCCCACAAAAGTTGCCATGTAATCGGAACTTAGCAAGGATCCTTTTGTAGGAAAACTTGACATAAGGAAAAAAGTGCAATGTATATCATAAAACACAGAGAAAAAAAAGTAGCGTTTCTCTTGTGGCTCACAAAATATTTCAACAAAAATGTACACATGTAGTTGTACGCCTAATATGTGGCCAAAAAGAATACAAAAATTAGGCCGGAATAGTACAGTATACGCAAACATAGAATACCAAGAAGTCATGAATCTGTGTGTGATGGGTGTCAATATCTATGTATTGGTATTATGATTTGTAATATGCAACTGTGTTGTAAAATATGACTGTGTCATGATCTTATGCATGCCTGTGCGTATCATGAGGAGATGCATGCCTTTGTAGTTTTCTGAAAGGGTCAAATTACAACAACCCGCTCCTAGTGTTTTAATACGGGATTCATGTGTAACATCAATTGAATAACTATTGACGATTTTAACTGTTATTTGAAGAACCCATCTGCTTTGACAAGAGCACAGCAAGAAGTTGATAGCGTTCTAAATGGAAAACTTCCAAAATATGAAGATATCAAGGAGTTGAAATACTTGATGCGTTGCATTCAGGAATCAATGCGGCTATATCCACACCCCCCTGTATGCTTTTTTACAAGTTTTGTATAAATAATATCAATTACTGTTTAGTTAATTTTGATACTTGTATGTTTAAAGGTATTGATAAGAAGAGCTCAAGTTGATGATGTTCTTCCTGGAGACTACAAAGTCGGTCCTGGTCAAGATATAATGATATCTGTGTATAATATACATCGGTCAGCTCAGGTACTATATAATATGTGTAACTGTTTACTTCATACTTGTACGTCTGAAACTTTGACTTTTTTCTTTTTTTAGTTACATTCACATCCATCCTCTATTAGATTTCAGCAAATACATAGCACTAAACATTCACGTCCACATGGATTTCAAAATATATTCTGGTGAATACTGTGTTGTCCTTTTGCAAACTGAAAACAAAATGAGAGAAAGTGATAAACTATGCTAAGTATTTAGATTGCAGTACTATTTGAGCTAAAAGAAAATAACACACAAATCAGTATATCAGACTGTTCATATTGCATTTTATGATTTTAAAAGGTCTGGGACAAAGCAGAAGAGTTTATACCTGAAAGATTTGATTTAGAAGGACCAGTACCAAATGAATCCAATACTGACTACAGGTATATTTTGCTAGCAACAATATCAAATAAACCTGTCTGTAAGTATTTCGATGCCTGTAATAGGCTAAACCTGTTAACTTGTGCAAAATACTAATACTATTTTTTTAAGGTCGGGGGTTTGGGATTGTGCAAAGGCTGAATTGTTAATTTTTTTTTTTGGTATGCTATATTTGTTAGGAAACATTATTAATGTTTGTTATCATGAAAACAATAAATTGATGTAAATGGTTAGTCGTGATTAAGAAAACTGAAATTAGGGTCTGACTCTCTTTGGCTACTTGAAGTGATTCTATTTTAGTAAATTTAATAAAAGGGAACGTTAAAGAAATTATTATATTGACTTTATTATCGTCTCTAGTTTATGTTCTCAATTCAATTGTGTAGAAATCTCTGAAATCCTTACAAAATGAATTGTACATTTGAACTATAGATTCATACCATTTAGCGGAGGGCCACGAAAATGCATAGGCGACCAATTTGCATTGCTTGAAGCTATGGTAGCCCTTGCAATATTTTTGCAGCGCATGGATTTCAAGTTGGTTGAAAATCAGAAGATTAATATGACCACAGGAGCCACAATTCATACAACCAATGTCAGTAGCTCTATTCACTTGATTACATTAATCTAACATGGACGTTGGTAAGTAATCAAAGTCTAATTGATATATACATGTATTTGATGCAGGGTCTGTATATGACATTAAACTTTAGAAATTTGGAGAAAGTTCCAGCTTCATCTTCGAGGTAGTTATATCTATATCAAAGTGTTTTGTTCTTTAACTCTCTGTGTTATATACTTCATAAAATATCAGTGTTTGGGAAATTGATGAGATTTTATTAAATTTTCAATGGCAGGACTTGAACCCACAACACTTAATACACAGAACATAAGCTACTTCACTGATTCATAGAAAGCTATATAACAAATCGGAAATGTAAATGTTTTTAGCAAAGTTTTTGAAACATGGGTACAAATTTTGGGCCCCTTCCACAAATTGGGCCATGGGCCATCGCCGGCCGGCCCAGGTCCAGTGCCGGCCCTGATGAAGATTGATAATGAATTGCTTTATTTTGATGCAGCTCAATGATTTCTGCTTCATTGTGAGCAATTGGATTATAGTTCAGCTAAAATGGATGCATAATTGTTGAGCTAAGATTTTACCAGAGAATTCTAGTAAGTAAATAGTACCAGATTCAGATAACTACTGATATACACTGTTCAATTTCTTTTTAGTGCACATTGTTCATGCATATTAGCTTGGGAGCAAATAGTGGAGCTTTAATTATTACCGTGAGATTGTATATTTTGACATGTATCAACGTTATTCATGACAATTATAGAGATACCGAGGAAACTTGTATATAATACATATCCCTTCTTTTTTAAGCGAAAAAATGTTGTGTTCATCGTTTGCGCATTAATACATGGATGTACCCATTATATATCCGTTCTTGTGAGAAAATGATGAATAAATATTAATTAAAAGTAAAACTTAAACTAAGCTTCTATTTTCAATATCGATGGTGATAATAATGAACTTTTTTTACGCATGCCACTCAAATATGAATGAAAAGCAAACTTAAAAGTAAGAAAGAAAAAACATAGTTGAGGAGATGAAGAAAGAAAAACAGTCTGCAACTCAAACATGAAAGAAAAAAAAATAGGGGAAAGCAAATAAGTTACCAGAGTTACTTTTTAGTTTTTACACATGCAAAACGAATCAAATTGGGGCTGTCCTTTTGTTTTTCGTTTTCTGTGCAAGTTGTAAAAGAAACCTGCACACTGTATCTTTATGTGGTACACGTTTATATAGGTACGGAAATGGTTATCTATGTGAGCCTGTTTCATTACACTCGTGACTATAACAAAATGAGCTTGTATCCTGGTGTTTTATTCTTCAATCTAGTACAATTTACTTTTCTTCTCCTTGGGAATACATCTTTTTTGGATTCAATTTGGTTACTTAGTGATACTCTTTCACTGGTGAAAGTAGTTGTAACATTTGCCATCAAATGTCCCGTAGCTCGAAAAAAAAACAGAGTTATTAGGTAAAATGCAGCAATGCTTCATCACAAGTGTCTGATTTCTTGATCCTTCGCTTAAGTTCAATTTCTTATCAATTATCCCATCACTGAAAAACAATACTAAATCTCATGTGAAAAAATCTGGAAAAATTTCATTAAAATTTAATTTTTTATTGCATGATTTATTTGGACAATATTTTAACGAAGGAAAATGATCTTCCACGTCCTTTTTCCTTTCTTCATAGGGAACAAATTGCAAACGTGTCGCATTGTCTCACACATAATTGTAGCTTTAGCTTTTAAAAACTTAACCAAGTAAGAATACCCATTTAGATGCCCAATGAAGTTGTGAGCTTTATTCATACATGCAAGGTCATCTCAACAGATAGGGGAAGCTAAGGCAAGTAACGTGCCTTAAGTTCACGTTTTCAATTCACGAAACATAAACGGAACTGGATGTGTATTAAATACACACCCAATGCCAAATGTGTATTAGATACACACCTGGTTTTCAAGTGTATAAAATTCGCGTTTGTCATCCGGTGGCTACAAATAGCAACATTTTCAAATTACAACCGTTGTTTCTTTCTCTCTTCATATATACATATACGACCGACCGTTCAACCCATATTTCATTAATTATACCACATTCAGCACAATTTCTCTTTGTATAAAAATGTATTCACCATTCCAGTCAAAATCTCAACCAGGTAAATCGACTAACTTCGGTTTCGAAGATAGTCCCGTGGAGAACGAAAGCGTTGTTAGCTTTAATTCACGGGCAAAGCATCGAAGATTTCAATCTATGCTGCATATGAGATCATTGTTCTAAAGACCCGATTCCAGGAACCAATCGGAGCAAAAATGTTTTTTGGGCAAATGTTATGGTTAGTTGCAACAAAAAGTATCCCGATAAAATGTGTCAATGATCAGCAGGCATTCTTAAAAAATCACACGTCAAACCCAGTTTTATGAGTCCCGGATATAAATATCAAGCAAGCAAACCGTAATGATTTTGGAAGGTGAAGCGCAATTGGTATGTTTGTTAATCTTTCATTTTAAGTAGTTCTACAATTTCATGTGTTTGTTCAGCTTGCACTTGTGTGTGGCATCAAGAGAAAATATGGAACGCATTCGATAGTTTCCAACTGAAAATTGTACCAGCTTTCCATTCTGAAACATAAAATCAACACCTAATATCATTCACTAGTACTCATGTGTCAATGCTTAAGCATTCGAATGCAAGATCGTTGGAGAAAAAGTAGAACAACAGAACTCTAAGAAACAAAACCATGCTCACACAGTATCAATGAAATATAATATAACATATTCAAAAACATATAGTACATATGACCACTTCCAAAATAGAGTTCACTTGTAGCATCAACTACATAAATATTATCATCGGCTATGGACAGTTATAACAACCCATTCTCACGATGCTAATACATATGCATATACTAATTTAGTGAAAATAATAAATAGTAGATACATCCAAAGCCTTCAGCTCGGCATTAGCCAGCTCTAGAACATCAAGCCTAATTTTGTACTCAACCTACTCAAATGATTATTTAAATTTTTTTGGGAAAAGATAAACTTCAAGTTAAAAACTCGGTTGTGAGAAACTTTAATAATTTGTCCATACATATTGCATTGCATTATAAGACCAGACTGCTAAAAGCACGAAATGGGTTTTCCCCCCTCACAAGTACCAAATCACTTAATGTTAAGTAAATAGGTTCAACTAAAGGTATTTACGTTTCATAACATGTATAATAGAACTATAACATGCCCATACATATCACGGTTCATTTTAGGTAACAGAACTCGATAGATGTCTATGTATAACTACACACGCACATCAGTATGACAAGAGTAGACAGGTTGGATATAGATTACAATCTATAACCCATACCATAAACGGGTCGGATGCGATATTTTATTCAACCCAACCCAATTTTAGCCCAATCCAACCCTACATAAATGACTCAATCGATATCAACATATGTAAAATTAGAATAGTTAAAATCTATAATAGTATATGTATTCTAGAATAAATATACTAAAAAAAGCATATTTGATGTCGGTCCAAGTAAAATGAAAGCAATCAAAACACATAGGATTGATTAAGAGATTTTAAGGAGTTTTCTAGATGTATTTTTTATGTATTTTGAAATGAAATTATTACCCTAATATGTAGTGAATCAATTCTATGTAACGTTTTTTATAATGAAATTTTAAACTCCAATGAAATGTTCTTTGTAGTGTATCAGTTATATTTAATGCATTATGCTAGCTAAATTCTGCTATTTTGAGTTGAACATTTTGATTTTTTCTTTCAAATTCTTATTTTCATATTATATATATGCAACCTAACCCAACCCTACTAAACCTGACCAAACTCATACTTCAACCCAACCCATATCCAACCTCATATGAGGTTGAGTATGTGTTGAACTATCTTTAATCCATACGTATGCGTGTTGGATGAAGTATTTGGTCTAATCATACCTAACCCATACTTTATCAGCCCTATCTCGAACACAATTCCTTGTGCACACTTCCTTGTAGGGCTTATGGACATCATCATTCTATTTCACTCGCTATTGTTCTTGAAGTGATATCGATCAAGTCATACTTCAATATACTTGTCTGATTTTGGTCATTTTGAAATTTTCGTTTGATGCATTCCAGTTAACTCAATTACAATTCTTTTGTAAGGAAGCAAACAATATATATGGTAGTGCCTCATTGAGAGGTTTCAAAACACATCGCGCTTAAAGAGAAAGAAGTTCCATACGTATGGTAAAGACTCATCGAGAGGTTTTCAATCCATATGAACTCGCATTTCATTCATATCATTAGAAGTCAAAAATCAAATTCAATGGTTGAATGCCAACCGCTGATAAGTCAAAGTTGTACTTTGGAAATTATCATCTTGTACACAACATGGTTTCACAAGACAAGGGGACTGTGTCAAATAAAAATTGCAACAAAATCAGTAAACATTATCATTTAAATTTATTTTTTACTTAGCATAACAACCATTAACTAAAATGGATTTACCATATTTCCCATCTAACCATAAGATGTTCATTCCCTTTTCAAAACACCATAAACCAACTCCTAATTATTTATGGGAATGGTATAATGTCTTTAAAGTCAAAAGTTACCTTCTTTAAAATCAATTGATAAAACAAAAGGTGACATAATTTCTATAACTTCTCTTTTAACTCCATGTTACTTAACTTTTCAAATAATTTAGATATACAACTCATTTGTAACACATTCCATCTTAACTTAAGCATATAACATTTCAAGTGAGTTGACTTCTTTTGAAAACTTTACTTCTAAAGGGAAAATATTACAAAAATGCTATAAAACATTTTTAACTTCTTGTTATTTAACTTATCAAAACCATGACATGTATAACATATATCTCATGTACCATACTCTATTATAACCTAAAGTATACATAGAAAAACATCATGTTCATTTTATCTTTGTCTACTCAACCAAATATTTATATTCAAGTAGACTATCAAACATTTTAACATATAGTTAAGGTCACTTTACAAGTTTAACAACAAGGGCATAAGTGAACAACTCACTTTTTAATGTCATCTTATTTTGAACAAGGTAAGATGTCATGTGAACATACAACTTCACTTCATTTCAACTATATCACAATATTTTGTGTATGTTACATAGTATACACATACAACAAGTAGTATATGATGTGGTTAAATGAGTAAACTCACTTGTAATTGGCTCTTTAAAATCACTTCTTCCTTCTCCTTACACGAAAGTTCAAGCCAAACGACCTCCTTGCTTATTTACCAACGTTCATACTTTTTATCCCCGCTTTCTACCTTGTTTTCTCATTCAAAAACCCTCTCTAGTGTGTTTGGGCTGATTTAGAGATGATTAATCATGATATTCTTTTTACGTGTAAATGAGAGGTATGCATATGTGTCTATAGAATGAAAAAAGAGATAAAGGTTAAAAGAGTCATTAACCCTTTGTCCCTTTATTCTCTTGTCCCTTGGTTCCCTTTTCATCCTTTACCATCACCAAAATCTTCCTTTTTATCTTCATCAAAATATTACATCTAAATTCCTAACCACTTTCAGATTCATCATAAACAAATGAACACATTAGTTTCATACACTAATCACATATGTTTATTCATTAACTGTTAACAACCTTTACTGTTTAAAATTAATTATCGTTAATATATATGTCCGTCACATTATCGGCCATAATCTTGTTTATTCGTGTATTTAAAAATAC
The DNA here is from genome assembly GCA_030737815.1 of Allium fistulosum. Lineage (NCBI taxonomy): Eukaryota > Viridiplantae > Streptophyta > Magnoliopsida > Asparagales > Amaryllidaceae > Allium > Allium fistulosum. The sequence goes on along the minus strand of CM060901.1, from coordinate 331,565,171 downwards.
TCCAAAATTGGGTTTTCTAACAATCTCATTTGATTATGTATGTACAAGTGCTATGAAACCAAGTTGTTAAAGGAATTGTGGCCTGTAATTTCCGTCACATGCAAGAATGGATACATACTACTAAAGAGATAATAAAAACCAAAGTGCATATATATAGAATATATGATGAACATATAAAATAAAAATGCAACTAAGTGACTTCAACTAATGCAGTGAGTGGACTACAAAAGATACTACATGCATGTAACTGTTAAACTCATAGCAGCACATGATAAATCATTTTAGCATTATCTTCGTTCTCCCATGTGTAGTTACTTGCATCGTCACTCCATTGCACCTTGACTAACTTTGCAACCTTTGTCCTCCAATGCTCTGTATTTTGATCAACTGTATGAATAGGCCACCTAAGTATTGTCAAGTCAGGCTCAATCCCCAAGTCCTCCAACTGTGTTGGTTCTATAATCAAATGCGGATCTTGCATATATTTTCGTAAATGTGAAACGTATAATACGTTCTACACAACCAATAGATTAATCATTAACTCAACTATATACATAAGTTTACTGATGCTCTCAAGTACCGGGAAAGGTCCTACATATCAAGGATCTGACTTCCCCATCTTATCAAACAGAACAACATTTCTCAACGAAGAAACCTTCACAAATACAAAGTCCCCAACCAAGAACTCGAAGTCCTTACGCCTCCAATCAGCATAACTCTTCTTCCTATCTTATGCAACCTTCATTCAACCATGTAGATGACCCTCTCAAGAACCATATCGGGTCTTGAACCATATTGGGTCCAAGTACCAATATATCACTAATCTCGAGCTAATATGATGACGTTTTTCACGGTCGACCATATAATGCCCCCAATGATATCATGTTAATGCTATACTGATATCTGTTGTTGTATGTGAACTCTACTAAATGAAGACGATCTTCTTAAGAACCCCTAAAATCAAGAACACATGTACGTAACAGATCCACCAACACTCGGTTTACCCTTTTCGTATGACCATCAATTTGCATATGATAAGCTATACTTAAGCTCGGCTCCATCCCTAATGTACTCTAAACCTTCTCCAGAATGACCCTTGAGCAATGGATCTCTACCACTAACAATACTTCAAGGAATTCCATGTAGTCTAACAATTTCCTTCACACACAAACTAGTCAAACTAAACACTGTCCTAGTCAAGTTACCAACATCCCTCTTCATGCCTTTCCACCAAGAAACATGCTTCATATCTTGATACTTTGTACATCTTGGATGTATAGTAAACTTTGAACAATGACTCTCATCGAGTACTTCCTTTCTAATCCCTTTAATATATAGGGCACATAACCATCCGCCTTTTGTAACAAGTCATGATTATCAATTTCAAAGTCTACTATGCTTTCGAAATCAACACCTTTAACCCAAATCATCCATAACCTTAGATATTTGAGTATCTTCCCGCTGACTAGCGCCGGTCCAGTCTAATAGAGATGGTTTATCTACCAAACTTGCCAAAACATCTATGCCTCAACTACTCTTCGATCTCCAATCATAATCCGCTAATTCCTCCAATGCTTTCAACTTATGAACCATTAAAGCAACCATAGTTGTTTTCCTCCTACTAAGCGCATCAACTACTACATTAACCTTTCCGGGTGTATAGCGAATCTCCAAATCCTATAAAGCCAAGAACTCTAACCAATATTGTTGCCTCATATTCAAGTCCTTCTGTGTAAAAAGGTACTTGAAAGACTTGTGGTTTGTGAACAACTCAAACCTCTCACCAAGCAAGTGATTCCTCCATATCTTCAATGCAAATAGAATAACCAACAACTCTAAACCGTGATTTGCATACCTCCGCTCATTGGTCTTAAGCTATCGGTTCACATATGAAATAACTTTCCCATGTTGCATTAAAACTTCATCTAAATCAATGTCACACGGATCTGTATATACGGTCAAACCCTTACTCCCATCTGGAATGGTTAAAATAGGAGTGCTAGTAAAACTTTCTTTTAACAGAACGAATGCATCCTTACAGTTCAAAATCCAAACAAAACCTACATCCTTATTGGTCAAACGCGTCAAGTGAAAAGCGACCTTGGAGAAATTCTTAATATATCTCCAATAGTAACCAACTAAACCCAAGAAATTTCAAATCTCAATTGCACTTTTCTGTTTCTACTAAACTTGGACAGTTGTAACCTTTACTAGATCAACAACAACACCTTCCTTCGACACAAGAGAAACCTAACTTCCAAAGCTAGAAATGAAAATGTGAGAATTGAACCTTAAGATGGTGCTCTCTAATTGTCTAAAGCACAACTCCGAGATGGCCTTTGCGCTCATTCTAAGTCTTTGATTAGACCAAGATATTATCGAAAAATACAATCACAATTGCATTTAACACATTTCTGAATACTGATTCATTGAGTTAACAAAATAAGCTAAATCATTAGTTAGGCCAAACAACATGACTAACCACTCATAGAAATGATCTAAGGTTCTAAATGAAGTAAGCAATGCATTTTTCTCTGCCACTATTAACTGGTGAAACCTCGTAGCCAAATCCAACTGTGAGAATATACGAGCCCCACTAAGTTGATCGAAAAGTGCTCCCTAACTTGAAGAACTGCACCCAATCAATCCTTTCTGAAACAAATCCCTATTTTGCTTTTCTAATTCAAACCTCTCCTTTGGAGCCATCTTTTTGATCGACAACATAACGTATATTGTATCACAAACTAAATCTATGTAAAAATCCATTCCACGAGGAGAGGGTAAACCCTCACCTCCCCAACAAAATCACTATTTATACATGAAATTGGAATAGATGCCAACTCATCCTGAGATATACTAACAACATACTTAAAGCTGCATATCTCTAAGCTAAATTGTTTACAAATCAACTGTAAGTCACTACTACTCCCAACTCATAGAAATAGCGATTGCTTAATACATTTCAACATCGCTCTGTAATGGAATAACCAATCCATATTGGGTATCATTCCAAAACCAGGATATCCCGAAACGTACATATCGCACACAAAGAGGCATCCATGACAAGTAATACGCACGTTGGCACATCATGTTATAGTTGGCCGAACCTCCACTTGGTTTGACACTTTAATAGATTTCATTACAATAATGCGTTTTAGTTTTAAATTTGCTAAAAGGTCACTAGATATAAAATTATGTGACACTATGGTATCAAATAAAATTCTAATAGGTATATCATAAATCTGAATAGTACCTACTAGTACGGTCTTTCCCTTAGCCTTGCCAAAATAGTTATAACATACGATAAAGGTGTAATGTCAATAGCATAAGCTTTAGCTTGTGATACCTTTGGTGGTTGTGGGTAATCTCGCTTCCATTAATTTTGTCCATAATTATAAATTCTACTTTTCCTCAATAGCTTCATGTTCTTTGAAATAATGCACTTTCTTGCCATAAGTAAGTAATATCGGCTTTACTAACTACTTTCTTTGTTCCTCTCCTTCTATCTTACCATTAGGGCCGACAATTAGAACCGAGAACCATAGAACCAAACTGAAATGAACCATAAAGACCTAAACCGAACCCAACGGGTCTCGAGTCGGGTCTGGGTAATTAAAAATACAACAAAGACCTGATCAAACCCGACCCAACCCGAAAGACCCGACCAAAAAACATTGAAATGTCTGCATTTTTAGTGTTATTACTCAATCGGACTCGAACCGACCCGACTCGACCCGAACCGAAGCTTAGGTCGGGTAGAGTCTAGGTTTTTTAAATATATAGTTTGGACCCAACAAAATCCGACCCGCCTAGAACCGAGACCCGCCAGGTCGGGTCCATCGGGTCGGGTCTATTTGCCACCCTTGCTTACCATTCCATAGTTTCCGGTCTTTCTTAACAAGTTGAAACTTCCTCTTTTGGTCAGAGTAGGCTTTATTATCCCTAGCCGATTCTTCCTTTACAACCTTAGGTCTTAAGCCCTCAAACCTTAAGCCAATATCCATCCAGCCAATGAAAGTGCCTTTGACGTGGTTGGTCATCTCTATCCCTCCCTCCCTCTCTCTCTGAAAGTCTTGCCTCATATTCGTAATAAAAATCCGATTCTTCTTCAACTGGTTGTCTATTATGCTAAGTCCAAATCATGACATGTCATGAACTTATTATCATACCGTGAAATAGTCTTATCACCCTGTTTTAGATCTACAAAACCATGGAACAAAGTAGCTATCTCTGCTTCCGAAATGAATTTAGTTTCAAATATTTCTTTAAACTGTGCTCAAGTAATATCTTCCTCAAGAATAATGATGATAATAGAGTACCATCAATCCAAGGCTCCATCCTGAAGTTTCCTAGAAGCTAACAGATGCTTCTACATGTCATTAAGTCTTAAGTCACCAAATATCCTCTTACAAGCTGTAAGCCAAGTCTGAACCTCAATAATACTCCTGGTTCCTTTTGAAGGCTTTCCCCCTAAGCTTGTAAAGTCTATACTCAATGTAGCAATGTTTATGGGCGGTTGAATATATACCAACTCTACTCCTCCATTTCCTTCAACCACACCAGCTACAAATGGGGCATTCCCATGCAACTGCGCACTATCATCTATAGTAGTGCTATTTGGTGCATTCACTCCTATTCTTCTTCGAGTGTTCATCTTTACAACCTAAACATAGTAGATCTTCTTTAGAATACTTTTCAGACATGATTATAAAAAGTGAATTCTTATAAGGGAAAAATATATAATAATTACAACTATGTGCTCTCATATGTCACTACTCCAGAAAAGGGATTTTGTAGCATCCTAAAAACGCTACTAGTAGTATTTTACTAAACGCTGTTGTAGCAAGTGTAACTAAAAGTCCAGAACTTTCTTTTGCATTTCAGTAAACGCTACCGAAAAATTAACATATTGTAAAGCTTTCCAATACACTACAAAAAATGGATTTCATAGCGTCCTATAAATGCTACTAAAGATTGTATTAGCATTTTGATAGACGTTGTTATAGAAGGTGAATTAAAATCATAAAACTTTCTGTTTCGTTTCAGTAAAAGCTACTAAAAAATTAGTAGCATTTAATTTAGTATTTCTTTTATACTTTTTGGTAGCATTTTTTTGCTGCCATACATTTTTCTATTGCATTCAACTAAAATGACTGTTTTGCAGTAGTTTCTACACACTATTTTTCCATGTTGGTAGTTTGTTCAATTTCTACTACATTTCGTTCGCATCATATATATATATATATATATATATTATATAGTAATAATTAATAGATTTCAGTACGAAACCAATAATCACTCACATAATCATCATATTCAAACAACTGAAAAATACATTAATCACATAATCAAATATTATATCCACAACCATTTCGCTACAATAGTTTTTAGACAATAACCAAGTTCACACAAAATCCATAAATATTCATAGACAAGTTTACACAATTAGTACTAACAAAATGTTATAATATCTAAATGATGGTTAGAGCCAAGTGCAAATGTATGTTGCAATTGATCTTTTCTTCGAAAAAGCTTAATTACATGTAGACAAATTTAACAATCAACAATGAGAACTTGTACAAAAATCTACTAACATATATAGTAAATAACTAGTATAAACTGCATATCATATAAGAAGCTATTTGCATTTAGACTTAAAAATCTCAACAAAACCGGAAATGTTATATAATAAAACCCATGAAAAAGGTTATAACAAAACTGGAAGGTTGATAAAGGAGAAAATGTAGTGCACGCATTGCATTAGTACTGAAAAGCTAGAGGGTCGGTATCGAGTTTTCACTGTTCGGTACCGAGCACTTCCTATGCACCTTAGTTGGTTCTGCGGCTATGACTCGTGGAGTATTGGCATGAATGATCGTTGTGAGGCCCAATTCTGAGGGAGTTAGTGAACTGCTCCAAGATAATTCTATAGAAAAGAAGACAAGTACTAGAGATATCGGAACCTCTCGAAAACAACTTGATTTCTAAGGAAGAGTGCTCAGAAAACGATGGGTCAAAGATAGAAGACGAAGGAAAGGAAGATGGAGCGACCTCTCCTTATAAAATATGATCGACACCGACCACTTCAAGTCGGTACCAAGATAATTTTTAGGCCCTACAGACTCCATCTTCCTCTCATACATTCTCGGATCTGAAGTAGGACTCGGTATATTGAGATCTGATGATTCTGTTGGACGATTTCCCTTGGCTTAGAGAATTTAGAAAAGGACTTTTGGCACTTTCTTTCTTCATCTTTCTTTTCTACTTGACCCTAGTCACCAAGGAAGCTATTTTTTGCTTTTCTAAGCTATTAGATTAGGGAAACCTTTGTACTTATGACTAAAATCCATAAGCAATAAGATTCAAGTGGATGTAGGCCTTGGATTTTCCGAACCACTAAAAAAAATTTGTATTCTTACTTTATTTTGCTAGATTCTACATTTTGATACTTTTTGGATGTACTGTCATTTTCCGACTCAACATTTTGATGCTTTCAATGAGAACGACGTTTCTCAGGCATAGATCTAGCTATCTATTATGGATTAGACATAGATCTATCTGCTTATTATGGATTGGAGTGTCCTGAGGTTATACTAGAAGGTTTTCATCAAAGGATCTAAAGGAATTTCAGATGGGGATCATGGCACCATCAATGAAGTTAGGTAGATCTGGAGCAGTAGCTGGTGCAGATAATGGAGCTTCTTATCATACTGAAGTCAGGAACCAGCCAACAGCAGCGTTTCCAGGACCATCTGCCCTCAGGAGATGTCACAAAAGTGGAGTTTGATAAGATGAAAGCGAAATTGAATTAGAGGATGGCAGGTAGTCAAAAGGCTTTATTGGATAAGATGGATGCTAGCATAGCTTTGCTATCTCAGCAATCGTAGAGGATCAGAAGGAGCAGAAGGGAGACATCACTTGCTAGATCTGAAGAGGAAAACTCATCTGCATCTGGCCAGAACAGAAGAGATGGAAAGCAAAAATAGAAGGAACTGGATTTAATCTCATATTTAATCTTCTTTTGTCAAAATAATAGGCATATTAGGGCGATTTTACATGTCTAAACCAAAAATACAAAGGGATTTTCAAATCATCATTCATACATTAACATGTGGCAAAATGGTAATTTTTATGTAAATTAATTTTGAGAATATTTATTTGCACATTTTGATTTTGAATTTGTTGGAAATGGAGTGCAAATATGAAAAATCTTCATGGATGTATGCATGCACATATGTTGAAAGCGGAAGAATGAAGGAAATAAATGAATTCATGCAACATGGAGGAGCCCACCTATCCACTAACTAGTAGACCACAATTAAAAGCAAATGCACATATTAGTGGAGATAAAAAAAAAAGCACATGTTAATGGAGATTGATTAAATCATTAATGATTACTTGGAGGCTACACAAACTCAAGGGCATTTTTGGTAGTCCCCTAAAAGTTGATTAGGGTTTTAGGCATGTATAAATACCTCCTTATGTTTCACGTAACGAATCTTCTTCTTCTCTTTTATGCAAGTTATAGTCACAATATCAATGATAAATAAAATGGTTTATTACGCCTCTTCTTATTTCTTTTTATTGTCTACATGTTTTTCTTCCTTTCATGCTATTTTATTTAGTTTATGCTTATTTATTTTATGTTAGTGGTTAGTGTTAATTTATGCAATTAGTGTAGTTTCATTTCATGCAAGTAGTTAACTCTCTTTTCTTTTGATTAGCTCTCATTTTCCTTGCTTTTTATGTTTAAATCATTTTATATTGAGATTATTTCAATTATGAGAAGCTAAACCCCTTCAATTTAGGGATAATGAAGCACTCATGAATCATATAAACTCAACATAATTATTTCATTTATAATCTCTCATTTTTGTGCTTAATGGAATTTTAGATGATAATGGAAGTTTGTTGTTTACTAGTAAATTTGATAGCCTATGTTGTTAATAACAAATAGGCTACACTTAATCAAATGTAAACACAAGTTACATTTTCATCTAACTATGATTTTGATAATGAAAGTGAAACTGGAATCAAAATTTGATGCTCTAAGTTACTAATTCATAGTAAATAGATCATGCTTAAAATAGATTTTATTTTTAATTTCATGTCATTTTTATAAGAGTTGATAAGTGGGTTAGAGGGTGTGTTAGAGTTTGATGGTTTAAGTTGTGTTAGTTAATAACACAATTAGGCCATACTTTAATAAATACATCCACTAATTCCACGGATGATTAAAAAAAGGGATTATAGATTTATGTTGTGTTGATTTATATGAAAATTTGAAGATGGATTTATCTTCAAATTGCTCTTTAATCTCATAGTTTTATTTTCATTTTTATTCTAGTTTTTACTATCATTTTTCTAAACTTTTTAATTAAAAATTCTCTCAAATTTTGGGCTAATTTGATTGAGTAATTTTAAAATTTTATTCTTTCCCCGTTGATCGACCCGTACTCGCATACGTACTACGATTGTACGCCATGCGCTTGCGGTTTTTATTACGATATATTTCCGACGGTATTCTAATTGATAAAATTTTCTGCCGCTAATAAGTTTTTGACGCCTTTTACCGGGGAAAGCAATTTAATTTTAATTTTACTCTTCGAATTAATTTTCTTTTTATCTTACTTTCTCTTTTTTGGTTTTAAATTTTTTTTTATTGCATTTGATTTGTGTGCATTTCGTTTCTATGAATTTTGATACTGTTCATTTCATAGTATTAGTTACGATCTGTTTGTGCATTTCGTTACTTCTCACTGTCTGCTCTCTGTTTTCTACTTTGCATTTGTTACACCCTTTGCACTATTCTAGTTTTCACTAAAAGAAAAAAAATTCTCTACATTGCATTCTTTTTTTCTGTATTGCATTAAATTGCAGACTTCATTTTGTTTTGTTGAATCACTACATCTTGTTTCTCTACATACTCCACCACATTTCTTCTTTTGTTAATAAAAAAACAAAAAATCAATCATTACATTCTATGTTTTATTTTCACTTGCATTTGCATTGTCATTTCTGCTCATCAAATATCAACATTCCCTCCACTATCAAATTGCCTCCATCTGACAACCCATAATAACCTCTTCCAACTCCATACACCACCAAAAGTGATAATCTCATAATCCCCTTCACAATTCCGCTTTCCTGACTAAAACACACCTAAATAACCCACAACCAACACCACTACCATCTCCAAACCTCCACAGTTACTTCACCTACAACCAAAACCCACAACTTCCTCCTCCTCTGCTCAATCGGGAACCAAAGACATCTCCAATCTCCGTAGCCAATACAACACTCCACCCTCTACAACCATCACACAAACACCTTGACAAACACCTCTCCTAGAAAACATGCAAAACCCCAACAGCAATCAACCCAATTTTTCCCGTCTACAAACTGCCAACCCCTCACGATCGTAATTAAACTTGGGACAATCTCCATTCAAACGCCGACCTCCAATAGAAAATGCCTCCCTAAATTGCCTTCTCCAAATCGACGCCATCACTACCATCAATAGCGACGCCCTCGCAACCACCAAACCCGCACTCACGACCTACTGTTCGTCTCCATCTCTTCATCTGCCTCTATTTCACAACCTAGACATCCACCTCCTCAAATCGCTACTTCCACGAAACCTAAATCAATCACCTCTGCCTGAACCCTCAATCACAACTCCAATCTCGAACGACCGTCTCCTACCCCTCAAGACCAATCACAGATAAGATTTTGGAATTTTTCAAAAGCTTTTGGAATTTTGTTTGTTAATCGAGAACAGTCGCTAAACAGTTTTTTAGGAAAATCACTGAACAAGATTTTGAAAATTTTGTGGGTTTCCAGTTGAAATTGTTTAGGTGATTTTGTTTGGTGTGCGGTATTATCAAGGCTGTTGTGTGGGCTTGTTTTTATGGACTAAGTGCATGTGTGTTGCGTGTTGTTTAATTTAAGTTTTCCTTTCGTTTAACTTTTGTTCTATTTTTTTTTCTTTTATTGAAAAAGGGAATTTCATTTGACTAAATGATTTTTACTCTTTATTTTTTTTTAAAATCTATTGCTTTCGTTCTATCCTTGTAAAAGCATTTTCAACAATATTTCAAGTAGCTAAAGCAGAAGGTGAATGATTGCTTGCTAAAAAAACTACCCGCTTTGCTTGTCCAAAAAAAAATTACGCTAAATTTTTTTTGCTGTTTTTAAATAAATAATTCTGCATGTTCTGATATCGTGTTCTTATCTCCTTTTTTTATTTGCCTTGCATTATTAGTTGCTTGCATTTAAAAAATTCCAAAAAAACAAAACAAAATAATCTCATTTGTAATTGCATTGTTAATATACGTTTAATTTCTGTTTTGTATTCATTTCATCTTATTTTCTTTTCTAAGGCAATACCCAACTTCACATAAGGTGGGGGACTTCATGTAAATATTGTCATATTTTTATTTTATTTTTCTTTTCTACCTTTCTCCTTTCACTTGGGTTGACTGTGGGGACACAGTCAAAATCAAGTATGGAGGAGTCTCATGTTTATTTTGGTTTTTCATGGTTTATTTTTTGCATTTTCATTCCAAAAACAAAAAAGAAAACAAACCCAAAACAAATATATTTTTTAGCATATTGATTTACTTTTGAAGAAACGCGATAGAATAAGTATACGTTTTTTGTTATTAAATTGAAATTTTTGAAAAATTACTTGTCTCAACAAAAGTAAAAAGTAAAGTGTAAATTAAAGTAACTATTGTGTAACTAGTATATATATGAAGGTTCATAGGTGATATCCTAATTGTAATCTTTGTTTAAAAGAGTGGTTGATTTAAAGTAAAGGCGATAACTTTTTTGATCTTTTAAGTTAAGTGGTGCTAAGATGATTTTGCATAACTCTCTAGTTTCAAAAAATAATCGTAATAATAAGAAACATCTAGAGCCATGTGTTTACACATAAGCATGTACACTCGCTACGCTCTGTACCCTTCTCACATAAGCCCGAAAGGCAGTGCATGATCAATATATCTAGCTTCAACATATCTGAGTTAGGTGTTTGTAAATAAAATTAAAATAATAATAATCAACACCTAGAGTAATGTGTTCATACGCAAGTGTGTACACTCGCCATGCTATTTACTCTTCTCACGTAAGCCCGAAAGGTAGTGCATGATCGGTATATCCGGCATCAGTATATCTGATTTAGGTGTGTAAACAATAATAATGTAAATATTTTTCAAAATAGAGAGAGCAAGCAATTGAAACCCAAGCACTACCTTCACTTAATTGATTTGACTTGTTATTCAAAATAAATAAAAATGCCACTTTGCAAAACTTTGATAATCATCTAAAGGATTCATTTCATAGTTGCACTATGTTATCAACCGAAACAGCTAGCCAAACTAAAGTCCAATTGTGATGATAACTTAATTTTTGTTGGAAGTTTTGATGAGTAAAAAGACTAAAATTTCTTGATAATAACCAAAACTTATATCTAACTTACTTGTGTTAATTTAAAAGAAATTCTTTATTGTAAATATTTTCGAAAACTTGCATCATATAGTCGCATTAAAATTTGCATATTGCATTTGGATTATGTGGGTAGTATCCGCTGAAAACCCTTACAAGACAACACTCGTCCTACTGGGGGCACCTAGAGGTTTAACGGCTTGTTGCATATGCTCAATGCAATCGTGTTTCCTAGTAAAACGGATTTATCATAGTTTTAGTATATTCGAGGACGAATAAAAAGATAAGTGTGGGGGTATTAATGTGCATGTAAAAGTGTATATTTATACTCTTATATTTAATCTTCTTTTGTTAAAATAAAAGGCATATTATGGTGATTTTACATGTCTAAACCAAAAATACAAAGGGGTTTTCAAATCATCATTCATACATTAACATGTGGGCAAAATGGTAATTTTTATGTAAATTAATTTTGATAATATTTATTTGCACATTTTAATTTTAATTTGTAGGAAATGGAGTGCAAATATGAAGAGTCTTCATGGATGTAGGCATGCACATATGTTGAAAGCTAAAGAATGAAGGAAATAAAAGAATTCACGCAACATGGAAGAGCCCACCTACCCACTAACTAATGGACCACAATTAAAAGCAAATGCACATGTTAGTGGAGATCAAAAGTAAACACACATGTTAATGGAGATTAATTAATTCCTTAATAGTTACTTGGAGGCTACACAAACTCAAGGGCATTTTTGGTAGTCCCCTAAAAGTTGATTAGGGTTTTAGGCATGTGTAAATACCCCTTTATGTTTCATGTAATGGATCCTCTTCTTCTCTTTTATGCAGGTTGTAGTCACAAAATCAATGATAAATAAAATTTCTTCTTAAGCCTCTTCTTATTTCCTTTTATTGTCTATATGCTTTTCTTCCTTTCATGCTACTTTATTTCATGCTCTTTTATTAAGTTTATGCTTTTTTATTTCATGTTCGTAGTTAGTTTTAATTTATGCAAGTAGTTTCGTTTCATTTCATACAAGTAGTTAAATCTCTTTTCTTTTGGTTAGCTCTCATTTTCCTTGCATTTTATTTTTAAATCATT